>CM060940.1:301757620-311757620 GCA_030765085.1 Allium cepa | reverse complement strand
GTATTTTTGTTGGGTAGTGATGTCTACTATGTTCTGTTGTTGGATATGTACCTATATTTACTGTTATATTCATTGATTATGTATTTTTGCCACGTAATTATGTCTGCTATGTTTTGTTGTTGAACACGTACTTTTATCTATTGTTATGTTCATTGATTATATATTATGTGGTTCATATCACCTATTATGTACATAAGATGCTTGGTTGAATGTTTTATCATATGCGTAGCGCTGTTCAATCATGTTACATAAAGGAGTATGTCTATTCATGTCTTGTATAGTGTTATTCGATGATGTTACATAAAGAAGTAGTGAGTTATCCATTCATGTCCTATACAACTTTCATTACATATATGAAGTTACATAAAGGAGTAGTGAGTTGTTCATTCACGTCCTGTACTACTTTCATTACATATGTCAACCCTACATCCACTAAAACCATACTACTAAACAATGTCAATTTCTTATCAACCATCTCAGTCTGGAGGACCATTTGACCATCCCATGAGGACTAGTCCATTTTTTTTCGAAGGAGCCTGTTGACTGGTATGTCGAGATGGAAGAGAGACACTAGTAGGACTTGTAAAAATATGAAATGCAGTTTGAACAACAAAGGCTACAAAAAATGAGTTTTCAACGGGACGAATGTGTAATTCAAGATGATCAAAGGATAATTATGAATATGTAATTCATTATAATCGAAGGATAATCAACGAACATGACCAAGAACAATAGGTATATTCTCAAGAAATATGCTACCACTACGGTTAGCTTGCTCAGAACACCTCCACTAGAAGTGGTAGTGATATTGGTAGAAGGTTCGTTAAGATATATAAATTTTCCTAATGGGTGTGATTTTTAAAAGCAGATTGAAGATCTGCTGTGTTGTAGAGCTATTGACTATGGTTTAGAGCTATTATATGAGATAGCGTTTTTATGAGGTCAACTACAAGCATTGCAAATTGAAAAACCTCCAAGACATCATTGAACTAACTCTATGCCTTGGTAATTTTAGTTTCCGTAATGTATTAATGTAACACCCCTACTGTTAACTAACATTATCCAGGAGATTTAATTAGATAAATTAAATAGAATAATGTAGAGGTCAGAGTGATAAGGGATTTGAGATTTGAAAACTATTTAGGGTTGTGCCTTAACTAATGAAATTATAAATGTGATTTATAAATTATAAACTTAAGAGAATAAGGCAAGGGCAAAATAAGAATAGCCGTATACCAAAACCCCTTAACCCCTTACCTTATTCTCATTCACATTTTCATAAACCAAAAACATAAGCAAAGAGAGTTAAAGGCCGGCCATAACCCTAAGAAGAAGAGGGGCGCAAAATCCATTTAGAGGCGACGATTCAAGTTAGGAAGGTTAAAGCAAGAACAAATCTCAAGTTCCTTATCCAAACAAGGTGAATAATGATCTAAACTATCTCATATAAGTCATGTTGAATGTTTTAATTCGGCTTTAAGGCTAAAAATTATATGATTGGATGAATGATGATATGTTTTGATAGATTAAATGGATATATATGTTTGTTGGTGATTTATATAATTTATTATGAATTTTATGAGAGTTTTTAGATTGGAAAACTAATCATATGACCTCCAAAAGTGTTGCGTTTTTGATATATGGTCGAAAATGTTATTTTAGAAGTGGGTTTCAAGTTTCGTAAATTTTCAAGTAATTATGGATTTATTATGAATTTCTAAGAGAGAAAGTAGTTAGTTTCGGATTTAAATTATTTAAAGCGATTAAATAGTGTTTTCGGGTCTGAAATTTGTATTTGTTAGAAAATATATTTAATATAAATTATGGTAATTTTGGGGATTCTTCTTAAGTGTATTACTATGGATAATAAATTATTTAAGTTAGAGGACTTAAATGTTTTATTAAGGAGAAGGCCTTAAGTGTCAAGTTATTTCCAATTCAAATTTGATTTCGGCAGCAAATTCTTAAAAAGGAAATTGATAAAGTTTTCTAATGATAAAGTTTTCTAAACTAATAAGATTGAGACATGCATAGATGGTAGGTGAAAAGTATTTTCTTTAATAAGCAAAAATCCAGTTTTAACCCAAATTACAACTTCACTACTTAAGCCTGCTAGCTTTCGACTTCATACACACCCGCCTCTAACCCTTCCATATTCATTCGGTGCCAATATACATGGTACCAAGCTAGCAGTACAAAGTGTATTGGACCTATGCGAAAGGTTGCAATGGTGTCGAAAGTATGCATGCGTAAGGAGTGAAGTTGTATTTCCAGGTTTTGAATCTATAAACCTACCTTTGATTTAATATATTTGAAAGGGCTGTTGCTTTTGACCCCTTCGATACTCTAGTTGCCATGTTAAAATCTTTCACCTTAGTAAGAGGCCACTTTTATAACTCTTTGAATCAATGAGTTTGGAGGGTAGGGTTTCGAATCGATACCCTTCTACAATTGTAACAACCTGCCTTTTTGAACGTTTTAAGCAGACATATGTCAAACTCAAATCATTCAAAATGGCAGATTGTTATGGGTAATAAGAAAATGCAAAGAAAGAAAGGAAACAAATACAGAATCTCGCAGCGGAATGACAAAATATAATGATCAAATAAACAGTTCACGAAGCAGTTTACAAATACATTTGATTATACTTTTATAATACAGATCAAAGTTACATACAACAGGGATAGATAATAAATAAATACAGCGGAACAACATGATGTAGTGGAAATAATATAATAAGCAATATGTAACGACCCGTATAAATTCGATATTAAAATGAATTAAATTAATAAGATTTTTAATTTAAATTTAGAGAGAAATAGAAATCTTATTAATTTATATGAAAGCAAATATTGAAATTGATGTATCAAGGGTAAATAAAAGTTTACAAAATTTAATTTTATATTTCAATTAATTGGAATAGTGAAAATTTGTGCATTCGGATAAAGTTAAAATAAGTAAAGTAAGGCAAGTATTGGATTTATCTATGAAATAAAATTTAATATGAGAAATTTAGGAAAGTATAAATTTGATTTAATGCAATAAATTATTGTGAATGGTAATTTGAATAAATTAAGGAATCATATTTGTGCAAGTTAATAATTTATGACTTGAATGAAATTCCAACTCAATTAAATCATTTAAATGTTATGATTTGATTTTAAATATGAGTAAAACAAATGTAAGCATTTGATTAATATATATGGTATTGAATAAAAATTTGGAATCTAATTGTAACGAATGGTAATAATGTTGGTATTTGCTAATAAGATAAATTTCAATGCAATACCCATAAACGAATGGAATGAAATGAATATATGTAAAGGTATACTAGGTTGTTTATCAAATAGAAGGAAAGAAAAGTAAATATCGGTTTTGATTGATGGATAAATATACATTTAATAGTAATGGAATGTAAAGTTAATGGTAATTGTTTAAAATCAATAAATGAATGGATATAAATTGTAAAGTTATAATAATAATTAGAAATTGGATGGCATTAATATAAGATAATGAATTGCAGATTTTGGGTTTATAATGAAGGGTGAATGGAAATTTTGATTGGTTATTACTTGAATGGAATTCAAATCTGTTGGGAAAGGTAGATGGATATTTGGTAATAAGATTTAAACGGACTTGAATAGTGAATTTATTTAAGTAATATATAATAAATAATGATTAAATGAAAACCAATACTCTGTATATATCTATAATATTTCAGTGGAAATAATATACTTATAAATGTGGGATTGAGAGTCTTACAACAATTATTAGAAGTTATATATATATATTTAGTTCATTCAAGTAAATTTGAAACCGTTGCAATAGATGTACATTAAGTGTTGTGTTAAATAAATTTGAGTAATAAATGGGGAATAACAGAAATATCTTCATAAAATGATGATTTGAGAGTAAAAAGAATGGAAATAAAGTTTATTTAATATATTGGAATTTAATTTATGTATTTATTTGGATTTATTGCAATAAATTAAAATTTTATAATAAAATTTTACGTTAATTGGAAATTTAGTTGAAAACATGAAATATTTATGTGATAAATCTTAAATCCAATAGTTGACACTTATATTTGAAATTATGAACGGAATAATAATTAATTTATTTAACTAAATGGAATTTTTAGGATTTTATTTATAATTTTGTAAATTAAATGAAGTTAATTATTAAAAGTGAGATTTACATTTGGAATTGATAAATTTATCTTCTCTATATAGACATTTAAATTTGTAAAAATCATTGTAAATGTTTGAGTAATATAAAGATGATAAGATTTGTCAATTTTAGAATTTAAAATATAAAATTGGATTTAATCAATTTGTTTAATTTATTTAATTAATATAAAAATAGGCATTTTTAGCACGGACTCGGATTTCGACGAAACTAGTTTCATCGGATCCGTAACAGTGAATTTTTCTAGGGTTTCGAGTTTCGTAGCGATCGGACTTGTCGTTTGATCGTACGAACGCGAAACGCCTTGAAATCGATTTAATTAAAATCAATTTGAAAATATTGATTTCAGCATAATTTCTTCATTCGATCGAATTTGGACGTGAATCTTTTTCCATCGCGTTCAAAATATTTTAAAATACCTATTTTGATATATGGGTTTACCCAATTTCGTTCCAGGGTCAGAACGGGCTTTTTAGGCCATGTTAGCGTTAGCACGTATATCCAACACGATCCATCTAGTCAAATTTCCAGCCTATCTATATAAACCAAATTTATAAACCCTAGCCTCCATTTATCTTCATCTCTTTGGGCGTTCATTTTCATCAACTCCTCCTCTTCCTCAATGGCCTCAATGGATGCAAACCCTAGTTCTATTTTCATTTCAAAATCAAAGCTAAAATTTCAAACAACTCAAAAAATTCTGGAAATAATATATGTTGGAGATCTCGATGAGCGTAATCTCCCAGTATCGTTCGTTTTTTTGAACCGATGTACCATTTACCCAGAAATCACGAATCAATACAGGCCGTTCATGGTGGAATTTGATCGATCCAACGGTGGATCTACGTCCTTAGGTCGATCGGGGGCATGGTTGCGTAGAGGGTGTCGAGTAGGTTCGATCTATGCGGTTAGTTCGTCAAGATGGGCATCTGAATCGCCCAGATCTAGCCGTGTTCGGAGCGGTGACGAAGGTGGTTCCAGCCACCTAGGGGCGCGCGCGAGGCTCAGGGCAGGTCGGCCGAAGGGGAGCAAGGTAGTGGCGATGCCTGATCGAGATGGAGGGGGCTCGGGTTATGGTGTTTGGGAGCATACAGGCGGCGGCTAAGGTTTGCATCTGGGATCGAGCGTGCAGTTTCTTCTAGAAAGGAGGCCGCGTTGTAATCGCGTGTACGGGGGTGAACGAGTGATGACGTGTCTATTTTGATATGTAAGTTGTTTTATTTTTTTTATTTTAATTTGGGTTTCGAATCATTTTATTCTAATAACTTCTACATACGGCGTTCGATTTACACGAGATTTTTTTTGTTAGGATCGTAATTAAATTTCGGACGCTTTGACGCTAGTTTGGACAGATTTGGAGACCGTCAAATTTTTGGATTTAAATCGGATTTTTAATTCAATTTAAATTCAAAAGGTGAGTGTTTTAACCCACTCACAACTTCTAAAATTTCTTGTGTTTGTTAAATTAATTTTAGATATGAGTAGAAACTTTTTTATGACTGTTTGGCATGATTTATTCGTCATCTCAGTTAAATCGCATTTATTTAATTTAACTGCTAATTAATTTTATTTATTGCATATAATTTGACAATTAGAATTTATTGCATATTAACTGCCTGTCATAGTTATATTTGTTTTTATTTCGTATTAACTGCCAGTTAAATTTACATTTATTTTTGCACATAAACTGCTAGTTTAACAGTAGTTAAATTTATATAAACTGTTAGTTAATACATGTTATTTATTACCTGTATAATTTATATGCTCTATATTGATGTTGTTTAAATTGGATGATGATTGTAATAAAATGGTTGATGATTGATATCTGGATGAATGGATGTTGTATTTTATATCGTATAAACTGCAAGTTATCGTGCATTTCATTCATTCGGGATTGCGGTTTGAAATGATATACAACCGCATTTTTATTTTAAATTACGGATTAAAATGATAAACATCCGTATCACTTGACCATAGGGTAGGAAATTTTATACAAGCACCGCGGTATATATAAAAAATTATTTTTGGAAATGTTTTACTATGGTTTTGTAAAGCTATATATATATATATATATATATATATATATATGGTTTATGGGATATTGATTTGGTTATTTATATATATATATAGTAAATTTTCGGTTTTTAAGTTTTGTATAAATTTGATTTGAAGTTTAAAATAAAGTTTGATTTTTGAGATCAAATACGATTAAGAATTTATTAAAAATTAAATTTCTGGAGTTTTAATGACTTAAAAAAAAGAGAATAAGGTTGGAAGATGAATATTAAGTTAAATTGAAACTAAATGAAAAGTTAGAATTTTTAAAGGATATGATTTTTGTAACTTGATTTTGTGTAAAGTGATTTGGATGAATATCAGGTTAATTTAAATGAATATATCAAGTTTAATAAATTGAAAGATTATCCAATTATGTGAAGTTATAAGTTTTACTTAAAGTATATTGAATTCATTAAGTAAACATTTCAAGTCTAAATAATAAGTAATTGAATTTGATATATATGGGATGGTCAAATGAGTTTGTTTTTGAAATGGTGTAATATTTGAAGCTTTGAAACGTAAAAATTTTAAATGGTATTTGGAAGTTTAAATCGATATTTGGAATTGATTTGTGAAATGTAAAGAAGCTATTTTGTTTTATAAAAGTAATTTAATATTTAACCATTTGAGAGATGGAATTTGTTTCAAAGTTATGGTTTTCAAGGTAGTATAATTTGGAAATATTATATTCAAGAGTTTTGATTTCTAAATATTGTACTTTGAAACCACTATGATTTTTGGAAAGAATATATTGGAAAATAAAGATGATATCATATTGTTTTGGGTTTTAAAAGGAAATGATATCATATTTATATGGTTTTGAAATGGATATTATATTCTGGTTTTAAAAGTATAAATTATTTTAAAGGACCGCGGTGTTATAATAACGTTTGGTTGTTGAAGAGACCGGGATCGGAAGTTGTCATACTCTCTGCCAACTCCGAAAACCACTTTAACAACCGTGTACGCGGTGGAGATTCCAGAATGAAGTAGGTTGGTGACGGCGTTTCCTATAAGGTAAATATGTGGACCCAACTCCCGTGAGTTGGCATAAGGTGGCTAAAACAGGAGCGATTCTCGGGTCAATGAGGTCATTCCTCTGATCGAACGCACTCCTTCGATACTATACTCTGACTTTGGATTGATTCGGTGGCCACTATTGATTTCTTTGATTTTGGGGGTGCTTGTTCGAGGTGGGCGGTAGCTGCGCGCTGTGCGTTTCCACCAGCCCGGATAGCAATTGGTATATCTACCCTGGCATTGCCCAGTTGTGCCGTGTCACCTACCCTAGCGCGCCTTGTACGAGTTTCTATTTGTGTCGTACCTATGGAGTATCCTCTGGTAGCCTCCCGATCAGGAGGTATTACGGTACTGTATAGACCATTGGCATTATTTGTGTTAAGGGCTATATGGGTAACCCCTTAACGCCATTAAAAAGTAAGTTTATTTTACAATTAGACTCTATTATAATAGCGCAATATACTACATAGTAAATAGTTTAACGGATCCTTAGGAGATGTAAATCCCGAGCATCTTTTGAGTTACTGCACTCATATTTATTTCTGTTAATTTAACTCACATAAGATATTTTAGTTCTGACTCGAGTGTTTTTGTCTTTTCAAATTCGCTCGGGTCAGTCCGACCGTTTCAGGATTTGAAGATTTAACTCTGGAGGACGAAGACGAAGATTTGTATTACTATTATCTAGTATATTATCCCACTACACCATTTAATTCCGCTGCATTGATATTATTGGTATGTGAACTCTGATATTTAATTGTATAAAGAGGAATCAAATGTTTTGTAAACAGTTTTATAAACTGTATATTTTATTATTATATTTTATCCTTCCGCTGTGAGATTCTATTTTGTTTTATTTCTTCTCTGTTTTCTTATTTACCCCATAACAATCCGCCCTTCCGTATGGTTTGAATCGGCATGTGTGTCGATCTGAAGCGTGCGAAAAGGCGGGACGTTACAGCTGGTATCAGAGCTTTGGTTTAGCGATAAACCTTAACTTTGTGGGGTTTGACTCTTTGTTAATAGGGTAGTAATACCCTATGGGAGTCGCTGAGTGTATATATATGGGAGAGCGTATTTGTTAGTGTTATAAAAAGGTTTTTATATTGTGTTAATCTGTTCCGTTTTGTATTTATAAATTCTAGTTGGTGCATGGGACGCTGTGACATCAATAGGGATTTCTAAACACTTAATATGACAGACCGACATAATATTTGATTTTAATATAGGTGAATGAAATAACTTTGCCTATTATATTTTCTATACATAAAAATATTTTATAATGACATATATTTGGTTGCTATAGATTGGGTGTTAGGTAATGAAAATATAAATAATAGTTGAAACTAAGTTGAAAATAAAATAAATGAAATTTGGAAATTAAGATCCGGGATTTTGAAATTTCTTTCGAATAAATTTTGGAATATAATAATATTGTTTATAAGTATTTTCTGATATAAATATTTCAATATAATTCGGAAAAATTTGTTTTAAAGAAAGTTTTGGAGAAAAAGGGTTTTTGTACTTTCCTCTCTGTCGCTGGAAAATAATTTTGGTGATGGCGGCCGCATCATCGACTTTCATTTTCGAGTTTCGAAGGGGAAAGACCACTGTAGTAGTTTTACTGCAGATTCATTTTGAAAAAAATATATATATAATTTGAATTGTGTAAATATAATTAGAGGTATATAAGTTATAAGAATATATTTATCTATTATTTTAAAATAATTTGAAATCTAACCCGGTATTAAATTCTTAAGTTTTCATTAATTAATTGTTTAGATTATTGTAGTGAAATGAAAAGTTAGTAATTAAAAATTGGAACCTTTAATTTAAAGTAAAATTTTAATACAATAGGAAGAGAAGTAATGTAAATAAACGATTGTAAACCTTAGTAATGAATAAATGAAATCCTTTATTTATAAGAATTGATGTTATAAGGTTACAAATTTGGTGTAATTAAAATGTTACTATTATTAAATATAAGAGAAATGTAAGCATTTAATAAATGAATGGAATTAAAAATAAGTTGAAATTGTAACTTATAAAACAAATACATAATTATCGAACCATAAATTAATTAAAGGAATTGAGAAGAAACTTGTATAATATTCACTTACATTCTTAAAGCATATATATAACTTACCATATAATAAAAGTTACAATGTTAGTAAGAAAATGTAAGGGGGAAAATTGGACAAGTAAAGCTTGAGGTAATGAAAGTACTCAACGAATTTGCTGTTATAAATGGGAATTTAATGTTATAAACTTAAGTTGTAAATTGAAATTTTACCATAATTAAAGCTCAGTATTATAATTAGGTGATTTTAAAACTTAAGTAAATAGAATGAAATTCTATAATAAATGAAACTGTGAGAAATAAATAAATAAAATTTAGAAATGCATAAATGGAATGCAATAAAAAGAAACTTCCATGAAAAAAATGAATATTGTAAGTAAAAAATGAAAATAAATGAGGTAATCACTCAATGAATGAAAGAAAGGAAATCAAACAACTAAAGTATGAAATAAAATTATAATAAGTTAATTTGATTTGTTGGGTTGAATTGTTATTGTTTGATTTATGTTGGTCAGGTAAGGAAATTCGAAATTGTTGGATGAATAAATAAATTATTTTGTTCCATCTAAGACTGTTGAGTAAATGATGCACTTGATAGTTATTTTTCACTCCGTACAATTCCAAGTTTTGAACCTGAACAACTATTTGCTTGTTGATTGAATGGTTGTTTTGTTTCTTGTGTATGCTGTTTGTTGAAATGGATGGTAGTGTATTGATTTGTTGTCAGGGATTGAAACCACTCAAATATTTCACTTTATATAAATTGTTAACCTTTTAGATTTTATAAGTGAAATGCAGGCTACGGAAGCAATGGCTACTGCTTTTGGTTCCATAAATTAAGCGTAAATTGCCAGACAAATAGGTACGTTTTCGGATTACGTTTTATAGCGCTATTATATATTTTTCCCGCGTTGGAATTTATATTATATTGAAGAAAAAAAATATTGTTGTATATTGTTATATTTTATTTTCTCCCGAGCCTCCCCGTACAAAGGAGACTCTGCCAAAAATTTCCTTAAATTTTGGACTTAGAATTATTTTTGAAAATGTTTTTCCAAACTTTATTTATTTAAGTATAAAAGGATATAATAATTATAAAACGGATATATTTTATTTAAGGTAATAAATTTAGTAAATTATTGTTTATAAGCTAAATATTTTGAATAAGATGTATTGTTATTGAACTTTTTCCCCTTCTTTTTCCTTTTCGAGGACGAAAAGTTTTGAGTGGGGGAGAGTGTAACAACCCGTATAAATTCGATATTAAAATGAACTAAATAAATAAGATTTTTAATTTAAATTTAGAGAGAAATAGAAATCTTATTAATTTATATGAAAGCAAATATTTAAATTGATGTATGAAGGGTAAATAAAAATTTACAAAATTTAATTGTATATTTCAATTAATTGGAATAGTGAAAATTTGTGCATTTGGATAAAGTTAAAATAAGTAAAGTAAGGCAAGTATTGGATTTATCTATGAAATAAAATTTAATATGAGAAATTTAGGAAAGTATAAATTTGATTTAATGCAATAAATTATTGTGAATGGTAATTGGAATAAATTAAGGAATCATATTTGTGCAAGTTAATAATTTATGACTTGAATGAAATTCCAACTCAATTAAATTATTTAAATGTTATGATTTGATTTTAAATATGAGTAAAACAAATGTAAGCATTTGATTAATATATATGGTATTGAATAAAAATTTGGAATCTAATTGTAACGAATGGTAATAATGTTGGTATTTGCTAATAAGATAAATTTCAATGCAATACCCATAAATGAATGGAATGAAATGAATATATGTAAAGGTATACTAGGTTGTTTAGCAAATAGAAGGAAAGAAAAGTAAATATCGGTTTTGATTGATGGATAAATATACATTTAATAGTAATGGAATGTAAAGTTAATGGTAATTGTTTAAAATCAATAAATGAATGGATATAGATTGTAAAGTTATAATAATAATTAGAAATTGGATGGCATTAATATAAGATAATGAATTGCAGATTTTGGGTTTATAATGAAGGGTGAATGGAAATTTTGATTGGTTATTACTTGAATGGAATTCAAATCTGTTGGGAAAGGTGGATGGATATTTGGTAATAAGATTTAAACGGACTTGAATAGTGAATTTATTTAAGTAATATATAATAAATAATGATTAAATGAAAACCAATACTCTGTATATATCTGTAATATTTGAGTGGAAATAATATACTTATAAATGTAGGATTGAGAGTCTTACAACAATTATTAGAAGTTATATATATATTTAGTTCATTCAAGTAAATTTGAAACCGTTGCAATAGATGTACATTAAGTGTTGCGTTAAATAAATTTGAGTAATAAATGGGGAATAACGGAAATATCTTCATAAAATGATGATTTGAGAGTAAAAAGAATGGAAATAAAGTTTATTTAATATATTGGAATTTAATTTATGTATTTATTTGGATTTATTGCAAATAATTAAAATTTAATAATAAAATTTTACGTTAATTGGAAATTTAGTTGAAAACGTGAAATATTTATGTGATAAATCTTAAATTCAATAGTTGACACTTCTATTTGAAATTATGAACGGAATAATAATTAATTTATTTAACTAAATGGAATTTTAGGATTTTATTTATAATTTTGTAAATTAAATGAAGTTAATTATTAAAAGTGAGATTTACATTTGGAATTGATAAATTTATCTTCTCTATATAGACATTTAAATTTGTAAAAATCATTGTAAATGTTTGAGTAATATAAAGATGATAAGATTTGTCAATTTTAGAATTTAAAATATAAAATTGGATTTAATCAATTTGTTTAATTTATTTAATTAATATAAAAATAGGCATTTTTGGCACGGACTCGGATTTCGACGAAACCAGTTTCATCGGATCCGTAACAATGAATTTTTCTAGGTTTTCGAGTTTCGTAGCGATCGGACTTGTTGTTTGATCGTACGAACGCGAAACGCCTTGAAATCGTTTAATTAAAATCAATTTGAAATCAATTTGAAAATATTGATTTCAGCATAACTTCTTCATACGATCGAATTTGGACGTGAAACTTTTTCCATCGCATTCAGAATATTTTAAAATACCTATTTTGATATATGGGTTTACCCAATTTCGTTCCGGGGTCAAAACGGGCTTTTTGGGCCACGTTAGCGTTAGCACGTATATCCAACACGATCCATCTAGTCAAATTTCCAGCCTATCTATATAAACCAAATTTATAAACCCTAGCCTCCATCTATCTTCATCTCTTTGGGCGTTCATTTTCATCAACTCCTCCTCCTCCACTTCCTCAATGGCCTCAATGGATGCAAACCCTAGTTCTATTTTCATTTCAAAATCAAAGCTAAAATTTCAAACAACTCAAAAATTCTGGAAATAATATATGTTGGAGCTCTCGATGAGCGTAATCTCCCAGTACCGTTCGTTTTTTCGAACCGATGTACCGTTTACCCAGAAATCACGAATCAATACAGGCCGTTCGTAGTGGAATTTGATTGATCCAACGGTGGATCTACGTCCTTAGGTCGATCGGGGGGCATGGTTGCGTAGAGGGTGTCGAGTAGGTTCGATCTATGCGGTTAGTTCGTCAAGATGGGCATCTGAATCGCCCAGATCTAGCCGCGTTTGGAGCGGTGACGAAGGTGGTTCCAGCCACCTAGGGGCGCACGCGTGGCTCAGGGCAGGTCGGCCGATGGGGAGCAAGGTAGTGGCGATGCCTGATCGAGATGGAAGGGGCTCGGGTTATGGCGTTTGGGAGCATACAGGCGGCGGCTAGGGTTTGCATTTGGGATCGAGCGTGCAGTTTCTTTTGGAAAGGAGGCCGCGTTGTAATCGCGTGTACGGGGGTGAACGAGTGATGACGTGTCTATTTGATATGTAAGTTGTTTTATTTTTTTTTATTTTAATTTGGGTTTCGAATCGTTTTATTCGAATAACTTCTGCATACGGTGTCCGATTTACACGAGATTTTTTTTGTTAGGATCGTAATTAAATTTCGGACGCTTTGACGCCGGTTTGGACAGATTTGGAGACCGTTGAATTTTTGGATTTAAATCGGATTTTTAATTCGATTTAAATTCAAAAGGTGAGTGTTTTAACCCACTCACAACTTCTAAAATTTCTTGTGTTTGTTAAATTAATTTTAGATATGAGTAGAAATTTATTTATGACTGTTTGACAAGATTTATTCGTCATCTCAGTTAAATCGCATTTATTTAATTTAAATGTTAATTAATTTTATTTGTTGCATATAATTTGACAATTAGAATTTATTTATTTGCATATTAACTGCCTGTCATAGTTATATTTATTTTTATTTCGTATTAACTGCCAGTTAAATTTACATTTATTTTTGTACATAAACCGCTAGTTTAACAGTAGTTAAATTTATATAAACTGTTAGTTAATACATGTTATTTATTACCTGTATAATTTATATGCTCTATATTGATGTTGTTTAAATTGGATGATGATTGTAATAAAATGGTTGATGATTGATATCTCGATGAATGGATGTTGTATTTTATATCGTATAAACTCCAAGTTATTGTGCATTTCATTCATTCGGGATTGCGGTTTGAAATGATATACAACCGCATTTTTATTTTAAATTACGGATTGAAATGATAAACATCTGTATCACTTGACCATATGGTAGGAAATTTTATACAGGCACCGCGGTAAATATAAAAAATTATTTTTGGAAATGTTTTACTATGGTTTTGTGGAGCTATATATATATATGGTTTATGGGATATTGATTTGGTTATTTATATATATATATATATATATAGTAAATTTTTGGTTTTTAAGTTTTGTATAAATTTGATTTGAAGTTTAAAATAGAGTTTGATTTTCGAGATCAAATACGATTAAGAATTTATTAAAAATTGAATTTCTTGAGTTTTAATGACTTAAAAAAAGAGAATAAGGTTGGAAGATGAATATTAAGTTAAATTGAAACTAAATGAAAAGTTAGAATTTTTAAAGGATATGATTTTTGTAACTTGATTTTGTGTAAAGTGATTTGGATGAATATCAGGTTGATTTAAATGAATATATCAAGTTTAATAAATTGAAAGATTATCCAATTATGTGAAGTTATAAGTTTTACTTAAAGTATATTGAATTCATTAAGTAAACATTTCAAGTCTAAATAATAAGTAATTGAATTTGATATATATGGGATGGTCAAATGAGTTTGTTTTTGAAATGGTGTAATATTTGAAGCTTTGAAACGTAAAAATTTTAAATGGTATTTGGAAGTTTAAATCGATATTTGGAATTGATTTGTGAAATGTAAAGAAGCTATTTTGTTTTATAAAAGTAATTTACTATTTAACCATTTGAGAGATGGAATTTGTTTCAAAGTTATGGTTTTCAAGGTAGTATAATTTGAAAATATTATATTCAAGAGTTTTGATTTCTAAATATTGTACTTTGAAACCACTATGATTTTTGGAAAGAATATATTGGAAAATAAAGATGATATCATATTGTTTTGGGTTTTAAAAGGAAATGATATCATATTTATATGGTTTTGAAATGGATATTATATTCTGGTTTTAAAAGTATAAATTGTTTTAAAGGACCGCGGTGTTATAATAACGTTTGGTTGTTGAAGAGACCGGGATCGGAAGTTGTCATACTGTCTGCCAACTCCGAAAACCACTTTAACAACCGTGTACGCGGTGGAGATTCCAGAATGAAGTAGGTTGGTGACGGCGTTTCCTATAAGGTAAATACGTGGACCCAACTCCCGTGAGTTGGCATAAGGTGGCTAAAACAGGAGCGATTCTCGGGCCAATGAGGTCATTCCTCTGATCGAACGCACTCCTTCGATACTATACTCTGACTTTGGATTGATTCGGTGGCCACTATTGATTTCTTTGATTTTGGGGTGTTTGTTCGAGGTGGGCGGTAGCTGCGTGCTGCGCGTTTCCACCAGCCCGGATAGCAATTGGTATATCTACCCTGGCATTGCCTAGTTGTGCCGTGTCACCTACCCTAGCGCGCCTTGTACGAGTTTCTATTTGTGTCGTACCAATGGAGTATCCTCTGGTAGCCTCCCGATCAGGAGGTATTACGGTACTGTATAGACTATTGGCATTATTTGTGTTAAGGGCTATATGGGTAACCCCTTAACGCCATCAAAAAGTAAGTTTATTTTACAATTAGACTCTATTATAATAGCGCAATATACTACATAGTAAATAGTTTAACGGATCCTTAGGAGATGTAAATCCCGAGCATCTCTTGAGTTACTGCACTCATATTTATTTCTGTTAATTTAACTCACATAAGATCTTTTAGTTCTGACTCGAGTGTTTTTGTCTTTTCAAATTCGCTCGGGTCTGTCCGAGCGTTTCAGGATTTGAAGATTTAGCTTTGGAGGATGAAGACGAAGATTTGTATTACTATTATCTAGTATATTATCCCACTACACCATTTAATTCCGCTGCATTGATATTATTGGTATGTGAACTCTGATATTTAATTGTATAAAGAGGAATCAAATGTTTTGTAAACAGTTTTATAAACTGTATATTTTATTATTATATTTTATCCTTCCGCTGTGAGATTCTATTTTGTTTTATTTCTTCTCTGTTTTCTTATTTACCCCACAACAATCCGCCCTTCCGTATGGTTTGAATCGGCATGTTTGTCGATTTGAAGCGTGCGAAAAGGCGGGACGTTACACAATAATAGTATACAAATCTTCGTCTTTGTCCTCCATAAAAAAGTCATCGATATACTGAAAAGCTCAGGCTGACTTGAGCGAATTGGAAAGACAAAACACTCGAGTCATAACTAAAAGATCTTTTATAAGTTAAATCAACCGTAAATAGATATGAGTGAAACAGCATCAGAAATGTTTACGGGGTTAGACATCTCCTATCCAGTGTCAACGTGAGTGCAATAACTTAAGAGATGTTTGGGATTTACATCTCCTTAGGATCCGTTAAACTATCTACTATGTAGTACAATACGCTATTATAATATGTCTACAGTAAAGTAAGGTATTAAAATATATTATAATAGCATTAAAGTGTTACCCATATCCCCCTTAACACATTTTATATAGTGTCTTAGTCTATGCAGATACTGTAAACTCCACCGTAAACTGTTGGCCTATCAGAGAGCACTCCATAAGGTACGACACAAAACAAACTCGTAGAAAGCGCGATGGGGCATGTGAACATAGCACTCGAGGCAATGCCAGGTTAGATATACCAATTGTGGAACCGGACCGGTGGTAACACATAGCAGCTACCACCGCCCACCTCGGAATACACTCCCACAATCAAAAATCAAGGTGTGGCCACCAAATCATCACAAAGTCATAATATGGTATCGAAGAAATGCGCCCGATAGGAGGAATGACCTCACTTGGCCCGGCATGGCTCCTGTTTTAGTCACATCTAAGCTGACTCATGGGAGTCAGCGTCACGTAAATACCTTATATAGAATCGTTCGCAAAACTATCCTACTTCATTTCTGGAATCTCCACCACATACACGGTTGTTGAAGTGGTTTTCGGTATTGGCAGAAGTATGACAATATCTGATACCGGTCTCTTTAACAACCAAACGCTTATTTTACACCGGACGGTTCTTTTACATTTCGAAAGTCAATTCACAATTTATATAAAAAATATTATATTCTCAAAACCATATCACTTTTGAAATCATATTTACTTTCAAAACCATATTCACTTTCAAAATCATATTTGAAATTATCGACAAGATAGGTTAATTAAATCCTTATTCCAAAAACATCATATTTACTCAAATACGTCATTTCACAAAAGGTATCAATTCAAAATTCCAACTTAGGTTGTATCATCATCAAGGATTTAAATATAAATACTTCAACTTTACACTGTTTGAAATTTTAGAAAATAGTTTAGATAGTCATAATAGTTTTAATAGATTTAAAATAGTTTAAATAGTAAGAATAGTTTCGATAGATTTAAAATTTAACTTTATTAGTTTTAAAATGATTTGAATAGATTAGATAGATTTAAATTATATTAAGTAGATTTTTAAATAGATTAAACAAATTTTAAAATAGATTAAATAGATTTAAATTATATTAAATGGGTTTAAAATAGATTAAATAAATTTAATTAGTTTAAAATAGGTAAAATAGGTTAACTTGGATTAAATATGTTGTAATAGATTAATATAAATTAAAATAGTTTAAATTAGTTGAAATAGATTTCAAAGTTATATCCAAACATCTTCAGTAACTCAATTCCAATAAATTCATTTATATTTGACACTTCAACTTTGAAAATCCAATTTAAATCCTTTGAACCATTCATTAAATCAATTTGAATTTCAACATTTACACTTGGGTTAATGAAAATAATTCAGTTTATATAAATCAATTTCTATTTCAAAATACCAGTTAACTAAATGCAAAATTTCAAAGATTCCAAAAATCATTTAATTTAACCAATCCGGTGTCCGTATATAATTTTCTACCCAAGGGTCAAGTGATACAGATATTTATTATTTCAATCCGCCATTTAAAAATTTACGGTTATATACCATTTCAAACCGCAATCCCGAATTAAATAAAATCCATAAAATCATTCGAGTCTATTATTTCGACCCATAACGATTTTTCCCTAATCTATAGATCGTTCGGGTAGGTATCATTTCAACCCACAGGGAACTTGCAGTGTTATAACAATATAATATACAACATCCAATCATCCAATATCAACAATCAAACATCCATCATAATCATCATCCAAATCGATCAATAAACATCAATAGATAATTGATAATCAATAATGGGTATTAAATTGACAATTTAAATTTAACAATGATTAATTGCAATAAAAGTCAAATTTAACTAGAATTACAATTTAACATACCAAATAGCAATCGATAAATTTCTAATCACATCATAAATTTAGTTTAACCAACATAAGATAATCTAGTAGTTGTGAGTGGGTCAAAACAATCGCCTTCGATTTTAAAGTGAATTAAAATCCAAAATAGGGACCAAAATCAAACGGTCTTAAAATTCGTCTAAACCAGCGTTAAAATGTCTGGAATATCGATACGATCCTAACGGACCAAACCGCATGTGAATCTGAGTTCGTATGCAAAAGATATTAACGTTAGAAGTTTTGAAATTAAAGTCAAATAAAAAAAGGAAAGAATTACCCTCAACATAGTCCACGTCAGCACTCTTCATTCCAGGCATCTAACCCTAATTCACGCGAGCAACAGAATGCTCTTCCAGTCGCCAATCAACCATCATTCGCCTCTACATCATCGACGCCGCAGCCATGCCAGAGCACTCCGATCACCGCACCTACACTTGCTTCCATAAACCTGTATTTCACTTATATAATCTAAAAGAAGTCAGCAAATCATACAAAAAGGAAAATATTTAAGTTGTTTCAATAAATAACAAACAAAACATCATCACATAACAACAATTTCATTTGCAAACAAACAACTGTACAGCACCATTTCAAAGAGAGCAATCATCCATCCATAGCAACAAAAAACAAATGGTTTGTTTGGGTTTAGAACTTCTAATCGTATAAAATGATAAATAAATCATGAAGTAAACCATACACTCAATAGTCGTATATACAACTTATATGTTATTTATACATCCTATACAACAAAAGTATCCTTCCCCAGCCAATCCATAAGTTAAACAAACAATAATTTCAAGTAATATTTAAGTTTATTCTATTAATCTTTTTCGCATCATTAGTTGTTCTTATTTTTCTTTTTTTTTTTTCTATGATTTTTCTTAAATTCACATTCATTACTTACAAAGTTTTAAATTTTCATTTACTCATGTAAGGCTTATTTCATTACTTTAAATTTTTTACTTACATAGGTTATATCCATTTCAATTATTTGGATAATAAATGAATTCAATATTGAAGTGTTGTATACATTTTATTTTAGTTTACTTCACATTTACAATTTAGTTTGGTTTTCTTTTTCATTTCATCATTTACTTTTCTTTTCTCATTCATATAATGTTTATTTTCCTTAATTTACATTCGTTATTACTTGCAAAAGTTTCATTTCTCTATTATTCATACAGTGTCATTTTCTTTCATTTTATCACTTTACATTCATTGTTTAAATAAGTTATTTTTATTTCAATTATTGGATTATACATTATTAGGTAAGTTTCTTTGAAATTTAATTCACCATTTTTAGCTTATTTCCTTTTGACATTCATTCTTCCATATATAGTATTATGGAAGATTAACTCCATTTCTAAATCATTTCCAATGTTCACTTAAGTTATAATCGTTCAATCTATATAGTATTCATTTTAATTATAAATGGCTTCAACATTAATTTAAGTTTATAATTAATTACTTAAAGCATTCACCTTTACTGTTTCATCTGATTATATATAGCTTAAAATGTTAACCTAAGTTTATAATCATTTTCTTACATTATTCACTTTTATTTGCATTTAATTGGTAGAATTTCAAACTATTTACTTCAGTTTATAGCAACTTAAAACATTAGAATTCTTATTTATAAAAGATATTCCATTGAACACTTTTATTATACTTAAGCTTTACTTGTAATATTCTATTACATCCTAATTAACATTACAACTTTTACATTTTGGTAAGTTATATATATATATATATATATATATATATATATGTATGTATGTATGTATGTATGTATGTATGTATGTATGTATGTATGTATGTATGTATGTATGTATGTGTTTGTATGTATATGTATGTATGTGTATGTATGTGTATGTATATGTATGTATATATGTATATGTATGTATGTATGCATATATGTCTTTTAGAATGCAATTGAATATCACCCAAGATTCTCTTATTTATTTAGTTAATAAAAATGTTCAATAGTTACCATTTCTTATTTTCATTTCTCTTTTTATTTACTGTTTACAAAATTTCTGTTCCTTATCTATTTCATTAATCATTTTAACATCAAATTTCTTATTTTCATTTTAGAAGTTTCCAATTATTAATATAGTCAAGATTCCATTCATAACAATAATTTCAATTTCTAATTTATTAAACCTTAAGAACTAAACAACCAGGTTTCATTTCAATTATTTTAAAATAATAATATATATAATCATATCTTATATATATATATATCAAATCATATTTGGAATTTGAAATTAAGATTTATTTATCAAAACAAATATGCAGTAAATTACTACAACGGTCTTCCCACTTTGAAACTCGAAAATCAACGTCGATGGTGCATGCACTCATCACCGAAATTATTTTCCAGCGACAGACAGGGATACAAAACTTATTTCCTTCTAAAATTCTTTTAAACATTTCTTTCAAATCATATTGAAATATTCATATCTGAAAATTACTTCCAAATAATACTAATATTATATTTCAAAATCTTTTGAAAGAAATTTCAAAATCCTGGAACTTAAGTTCTCAAATTTCCAATTTATATTTATTTTATTTACAAATCTCATTTTTTAACCAATATTTATAAATTTCCCTGCCTAACAAACCAATATATTACAACCAACTATATCATTTATAAAATTATTCTTTTATATACAAAATATATGCCAGGTAAAATTATTTCATTTACTTGTATTTCAAAACCAATATTGTGTCCATTTGCCCTATCAAGTGTTTAGAAATACCTTTTCGATGTCATAGCATCTTATGTACCGACCAGAATTTATAAATAACAAACGGAACAAATTAACACAATACAAAACCCTTTTATAACACCAACAAATATGTTCTCCTGTATATATACACTCAATGACTCATTCTAGGTATTATTACCATATTTCAAATGAGTCAGACCCCACAAAGCTAATGTATCGTTAAACCAAAGCTCTAATACCAACTGTAACGACCTGCCTTTTTGGACGTTTTAAGCAGACACACATGTCAAACTCAAACCATTCAAAAGGGCAGATTGTTATGGGGTAATAAGAAAAAGCAGAGAAAGAAAGGAAACAAATACAGAATCTCACAGCGAATGAAAAAAATATAATAATCAAATAAACAGTTCATGAAGTTGTTTACAAATACATTTGATTATACTTTTATAATACAAATCAGAGTTAAATACAATAGGAATAGATAATAAATAAATGCAGCGGAACAACATGGTGCAGAGGAAATAATATAATAAGTAATGATAGTATACAAATCTTCGTCTTCGTCTTCGTCCTCCTGATTGCAGTCTTCGATATACTGAAAAGCTCAGGCTGACCCGAGTGAATTGAAAAGACAAAACACTCGAGTCAGAACTAAAAGATCTTATGTAAGTTAAATCAACCGTAAATAGATATGAGTGAAACGGCGCCAGAGATGTTTACGGGATTTGACATATCCTATCTAGCGTCAACGTGAGTGTAGTAACTTAAGAGATGTTCACGATTTATGTAACAACCCTGGTATTGGAGATTACTGATGATATTAAATTATAATGATAGTTATAATTTAATATGGTGAATAAAATGTAATAGAGAAATAAATTTGATTTTAATTTTGTATTTCAAACAAACAATATGTATGGAGTTAAATATTGGGTTTAAAATTCATCGTTTGGTGTTTTGGTTAAATAAAATTAAAAATATTGGAATTTAGGTAAATTTGAGTTAATAAATTTACCAAGTGATGTATTTCAACATTTAATTGTTGAAATAAATCCAAATTGATGGAAATAAAGTTTTAAAAACTTTATTTTGAGGTATTGAAGTGAAATTAGTCATTTACTGTATTTTAATTAAGTTATTGTGATAATATTGATAATTATTGTCAATATTAGCTTTTTATTGAATATAAAAGGAAAAATATGAAGAAAACATGTCTTTTAATAAAATAAAAGATGAAATATTTTGTGAAAATATTATTTTGTTGTTGTAGAAGGGTTAGAATGATTTATTACAATTTATTTGACTAGGAGAATAAATTTTGATCAGGTTATACTTTAAAAATAGTGTTAATTGTAAAATACTGCTAAAATGGGGATTTATTGTTAAAAATTATATTTTTATTATTAAAATAAATTTTATTTTGTCACAATAACTATTTTAATTCAAAACAAATTGATCTATGTATTTTATTTGGCTTGAAAATGTAGTATTGTATGAATATAGTGTAAAATAGGTTAATATGTATACATAACCTTGTGTTTCCACTAAGTATATTTTTCTCATGGGCTTATTTGGGTAGAAAATTGACCCAATAGCCTTTACTAGAACCTTCTTGCTTGAGAAAAAGAAAACTTTCTGTACGTAGTTCATTTGTCCTTCTTCTCCAAAACATTCAGAAAGAAAAAAAAGAAAAACAAGAAAAACAATGGCTGCTTTCATCTAAACTCAATTTCTACCCAACTTTTCTGCAAATTAAAGGGGGAAATCACCTAAACTAAGAATAGAAAGGTAATTTCCTTCCAATACCAAATAGTTTTCATCAAAATTTGAGAGCTTGAGATGTGATTTATCTTTTTTTGCTTATGTTTGTTTTGCATGTCTATTTTCAAGTGTCTACAGGCTCTTGAAGGTCATTTCCTTGCTAAATCCATCATTTTGTTGTTGAAATCATTGCTAAATCAAGTGGTAATCAACGTAAGAGTTTTCTTACAGCAACCTTGTAAAGACCCAGTTCTTCAACTTCCGAGAATCGACATCAATACGTCCACTGTATGAAATGCCGAACAATCGAATGCCGGAAAACCGTACCCTTAGGTTTTAAGAAGAAGAAAAAGGTAGAAGAAGTAAGAAAAAGATAGAAGAGGTAAGAAAACAGAATAGAAACAATATCAGAATCTCACATATCGCAGCGGAACAACATATAATAGATAAATGAATAATCTTTAAAACAAAGAACTATCTCAGTTATTACATTACATCAGAGTATACAACAACAATATACAACACAACTAAACAATGGACAGCTATACAAACATGTCCTTACAAGTGAATTTACAACGGAAAGATAATATCATATACAAGTAATACGCCTCGCCATCCAACTCGCCACTTGAGCTCCAAAGCACTTCTGAATCTAGAATGACCTGATAACCCGACTCTAGACTGCCCGTGTGGAAAATTATGGGCACCCATAGTTTAGGAAGAGAACAATAAACTTCAGGTCGGTCATGGGACTGGTGTGAGAACTCAAAACAGTTATTTATCTTTTAAAACAACAACAATAATAGAAGTGGTAAATATCCGCAATGCTTTTGGAAAATGAAACTACCATAAGGCCTCCCCGCACACACACAATGCAAATGCAGAATTGGAGGAGATTTCTCCTTATGATATTCAAAGATGCTTACTACGCAAAACAAATCATTTTTGATATTATTATTAGTGCATAGTATAGAAAGCATTTCGAAAATAGAATATAAATCTTAGCCAACATACGACCATTATCGTATGCCTACTATAGCTACCATGTTCAATAGCAGGTTACCGCCACATTCCATGGCAGGTTATACAACTAAAACCGTACAAGGCTCGTATTGTTTCTTTGGATTTTCCAACAAATTGTCAGGCTAAGGAACTTCCTACTGCCACATGGGATCGCCTCTGGCGGGACGTTCCGAGAACTTAACCAGCTCTCTGCCAACACAAGGCTGGGTTACCTCTGTAACTAGGTAACTACTACACGAATATGCCACCCCCCGGTCCTTTGGGACCTTTATCCGAGGGCCCTCTATCACCAAGCAACAACCACACGGAAAAATGAGATTGGAGCAACCACATAGGTTAAGCATCAAGGCTCCATACCTGACACCACCCTTTTCCAGAAGGGAATGACATACCCTAAAGGGAGCGACCCTCAAAACCTTGCCGCATATTCCTGTTTCGACCATTTCCGGGGTGTGAGGTCTGACGAAGTCTCGTCCACAAAGCTACGCTTTATCACAAAGCCACGCTTTGATCAACAAATGATCAATAAATAATCATCACACAGTAACACTCAGCATGCCACATTACCAAATTGGAAATATATCGCTGATAACCTTCAACTACAAAACCTCTGAACTCGTACGTTTCAGAGAAGGGTGTTAAGCTAAGAGAATAAATTCTCCGCCACCAACAGAGATGTATTTGAAAGAAATCTGCTTTATATCTCAAAATGTAATGTCAGACACGTAACCATACAAGTCTGTTCCGGGCTCGAACAGAACCGAAGGCACTTCAAAAGAAGCCCTTGCAATTCGGGTATTCACAATCCCGATCGAATTTCCCATCATAAAGGAAATCTCCATACCGTAGCTAACGGTGCAGAGACAATCGATAGGTCATCCTATCGTTTTCACAAATACCCGGTCTTCACCACTGGTCTTCAATGCTATCCATTACGTCGTATCACTATTCGGAATGGGTAGTCCGAATAACGAGCGAAATAATTTAAAAATAAGTGTAGCATTCAATTTCAACCAATTCACAACAAATAGCCATTTAAGGGTCAATATTGATAGTCAGTTATTATTTAACTATCAATCAATATTCACAACATAACCCGAATTCAAATAACTTCCCAAATTATTTATTTTCCAAAAATATCTTTACAAGATATATATTCCACACTTCAACCATTTGAAAACCAATTTCGAATCAATTTTCACTTTTACAACTTCCATTACAAAATGGTTCATTTAAACCAATTAAATAAATCCTTACCGATTTATTTTAAATTTACGCTCCAAATCCGTAAATTTATTTCCACACTTTTAAAAATAAATCAATGTTTATTTTTAAAATAAATTTCCCTTATAAATTTCCATTGTGAATTTTCATTTTCAAATATTCACCTTTTATACGATTTTCCAAATCGATTTCAATTATTCACCTTCAATTTATCTTTAAAGGATAGAATCTAAAAACATTCACTTCATATTGGAAAACCTTTCCATACTTATTTAATAATAATAAGTAATTCACAAATCCATTTATTTTCAACATTTGAAAACATTCAATATACTTAAATCACGATTAAGTATAATTTTATCCTTTAAGGAAAACATTCTCTTAAACACATTTATTTGGGTCAAAACGAATGTTGCGTAAAACATCGTTACGACAACCCAAAATCACTAGTATAGGGATTCGAAATTAAGATAGATATATAAACCCCAATACTGTACAAAACTTTTCCTTTCGGAAATCATTTAGTATAACAACAGTGTTATAGTCCACCATTTCCTTCTATTTCTCGAAAACGTCTATTTCAACAATGAATGTTGAAATCTATGGTTTCGACACTTAATACAATTTAAAACATCTTTAAATCGTTTAATTCTATTTAAAATATCACTTTCCCAAAATATTTCTTTAATATATTATTCACTATCCAAAATCGTGAATATACTTCATTAACAAAAACCAATTTCTACATATTTTATTTAAAGGATTATCCACTGTCCAAAGTCATATTCCATTTCAACATCATTTGTTTAACTTAACTTAAATTTCCATTTAATCCAGTTAAAATCTGATTCAAATTCCAACTCCAAAGTAAATTCTATTTAACTTTTACCAAAGTCAATTCTTTATCACTTATTCAGATTCATACTTCGTTTTGCTTAACAAAGTTGTTTAACCATTTTGATAATTGGTTTTACTTACATCTTCACATTTAATAAGTTATACAACTTATTATTCAACTCCCAAATCTGATTTAATTTATTTAACTTCCTTTAATTAAATTTCACATCATACAATTTTATCATACTAGTTCAAATTTATTTCAACTTTACTAAAGTTAAATCTTTATTATCTCATATTATAAGTTCAAAACTTGATAACTTATATTCATAAATTTCAACTTGGATTTTAATTTCAAATTTTTTTATCACAATAAAATTCAATTTCAATTTACTATGGTAGCAAATCCATCACACGGAAACTCGAAAATGATACTGATGATGCTGTAGTCATCACCCTTATTATTCCCCAGCAACAGTAGTGAATCCAAAGCTTTAAATTCTTTCAAAAAATTTCCTGTTTATTTATAAATCACATTTTATAAATCTTGCTTATATAGTTTCACTATCCCTTTACTTATACAAGATTATTCCACAATTGTAAACCATTTCAATTATAATTCCATCTTTATAATTCCTTTGTTTATATAATTTTTTCTTTCACAATTGTTGTTTTTATTCAGATTATTCGAACAACTTTGATTCACTTATATTTTTCCTTGCATTTTCAACAATCAAATAATTCAATTTTACATACACTATGATAATTCTGAAAAATTATTCCTTTTTATATATAAAATATAATCGAGGTAAAATTATTTCATTTACCCAATTTAAAATGATACTATGTCAGTTTATCTCGTTTAAGAGTTTAGAAACCCCTATCCATACAGTTAGCTAGACTGCACCGACCAAAATCTATAAACAATCAACTGATAAGTCAACACAATACAAAACAATTTCATATTCACTAACAAATACGCTGTCATATCTATTATTACACTCAAACTCATTCTAAAGTACTGCTGACTCTATCTCTAATGAGTAATCCCCAACAGAGCCAAGATTGTCGCTTAACCATATGCTCTGATACCACATGTAACAGCCGCGGTTTTTTCGGGATCCGAAGGTCGGCATTCTTACTCACTTCGAAAATCGTGCCCAAACGCACGACTTCAACCTCCGATTGCCATCAATCCACCAACTCGTTTCCAATCATAGTCGTTGAACACGAAGATCTCGTGATCCTCTACGAAGTTGTAGTTGAATGTTTTTCGTAATTGTCGCTGGATTGATCGGAATTTGAGGGAGATGATGGTGAATTTCTGGCCGTGTATTCCAGTTAGTGGCAGCTGAAGAAAGAAAATGGGCTAGGGTTTGATTTTTTTTTTGCAAATGGAAATAACTAGGTCCTTATATAGAAAAATTCACAAATTACTATTCATCCAGAATTTGCGAACTCCAAATCTCGCGCGACCGGCGTTTCTAGGGTTTAACCCACGTTCCGGACACAATGCAATAGGTTTCGAGAGCTAATTCGATCATATGTGCGAGTTACGAAAATAAACGATCAAATTTAAATTAAATCGATTTAAACTAATTTCTATGCGTTTTGGCTTGCCCCGGACAAACGGTAAATCCGATTGACACAAAATTTGAAACCATACAATAATTTGACATTACGGATCCGATAAAACTGGTTTCGTCGAAATCTGAGACTGTTTGAAAAATGGTTATTTTCACTAGTCGATCAAATATTAAAATATTCAATTTTCACAAATTAACTTTTAATTCAATTTTAAAAGTTCGATAACATCTTACTAACTTCAATATGATTTAATATAACTTTATAAATCATTTTTTAATCACATTAAACCCAATTTCCAAATTTTTACGCTATTTCAAATATTAAATTATCGATTTAATTATCCAATTAAATCGAAATATTCGAAATAAAATTTATTCGACTTACAAATCTTACTTGTTGATATTTAAAATCAATTAAATAACTGAATTTCAAGTGACAGAATTTCTGGGTCGTTACAAACCTAAAACAAAATATCAAATTTTGCTATCAATTTGTGTTTGAAATGTTCAATTTATTGAATAAGTTTACTCTTTTGTTGGCTGAAATTGTGCTATGTTCAAAAAATCAGATCTTCTTCAATTTACAGCCAATTTCTCTCAATTTTCGATATGTTGCAGTGGTTGGTGTGCAAAACATTTCTTAAAATTTTCATTGAATTTTGATTTGTTTTGATATTGAAAATTATTGGTTAAAATCGGCCAAAAATTGATCTCTTTTTGTTGGCCGAAAATGCACCATGTTCAAAAAATCATATCTTTCTCTATTTACAGTCAATGGCTCCAAATTTTGGATATGTTGTACTAGTTGGACTGTAAAACATTTCTGAAAATTTTCATTGAGTTTTGGTTTCATTTGTTATATAAAATTGTTAATTGAAATCGGCCAAAAATTGATCTCCCGAAAATACACCATATTCAAAAATTCATATCTTTCTCAATTTACAGCCAATTGCTCCCAATTTTTGATATGTTGTATTAGTCGGACTGCACAACATTTCTCAAAATTTTCATTGAATTTTTCTTTGTTTTGATATATAAAATTGTTGGTTGAAATCGGCCAAAAATTGATCTCTGTTTGTTGGCTGAAAATGCACCATGTTCAAAAAATCATATCTTCTTCATTTTATGCCCATTTGCTCCCAAATTTTGATATGTTGCAGTAGTTGAACTGTGCCATGCTTTTGAATATTTTCATGAAATTATGAGTTGTTTTGTTATAGAAAATAGTTGGTTCAAACAGCCAAAAATCTTGTTTTTTTGTGCTTGCTGAAAAGAGCTATGTTCGAAAAATCGTAACTCTTTCATTTTGCAGTGAATTGCTCCAAATTTTGGATATGTTATAGTCCTCATGTCGTAGTATAACAACGCAAAATTTGGCTGAAATATGGGTTGATTTGGTACCCCAAGTTACTGTCCAAATTTAGCTAAAAACTCAGTTGCTTGATAGATTGCTCTTTTGCTTCTATTTGCACTTTCGTTAACTGTTTCACTGCATATTTCGATGATTTGAATATTGTATGAATAAGTTTGATGATGAATGTTTAAGTAACTTTATTCGACAACGGATTGGCTTCATTTTGGAAATTTTGAGAATTTAAATTTTATTTAAATTCTATTTCAATCTAAATATCGATATTTGAAGAATTCGATGGTTTTAATTGATTTTGGTTTTGAATAAGTTTCTGAAAATTATTTATAAATTATGGTTAATTAAATAAATGTTTTAAGACATTTTAAAGGGTTTTTAAGCAATTTTTTTTAATAGTATTTTATAAATAGATAATCTATTTGATAAATGGATATTTTCTTATATAACTTACTTAAAAATCTCTAAATATTGTTAAAAATCCCCTTTTTTATAAAATTATTCTAAATATATTATAGCCTAGTTAGATGATTTTCGGCGTATAAGAATGAGAATTAAACGATTTGGCAAAAATATGTGGTATGGGACATGTGTTTTCGCCTCATCGCTTAATATCGGACTTGTACTGTCGAATCTGCTTTGAAGTACTGTTTTATGATATTCTTACTTGCCAAGGACATGAGGCGGGATTGTTATGATGAATTGATGATGATTTTGATGTTTAAGATGGATTTTTACTTGTCGATGAAATGAGACAAGTCTCGGTGTCACTTTAAACCCATCAAAGTATGAGACACAATGAGTTGGGTGCTTTACACTCACCAATGAGACGAGGCGGTGTACGTTTGATTTGGATTTTTATGATTGTTTTCTAATGTGGCATCGACTGACGATTAGTAAACCAATAGGTGCGAAGCATGGTATGGGACGTACATTAACGCCCATTGGGTTCCTATTCGAGAAGTTGTGACGCATTTAAGATGTTATTAGTACTACAAGCCGAGTATATGATTGGAATCATTACGATGTTCTTGATGTCATTATTAGATTCCAATCATCATGACGTTTTGCTCGGATTTTATGATTTGGGTGTCATCGCGATATTCGGTATAGTCAATCAAGATGATCACGATGCAAAGATGTTAATGACCCCAAGTCATCACGACGTATGGTACCAAATAATAGTAGTACTAGTCAAGATGAAAAGCACGTGCAATTTTCTATGAAGTTTTCTATGTTCGATTTCACCTTTTTGTGATGTTACTTGAATATGATATAGGCTACATTTATATTATGTTATATGGTGATTTCGATTATGATTTCCTTTACCTCTTAATGAGTTCTTATGATAGATTGTAACAATTTGATGTTTCTTTATGAAGTTATTATATGGTTCTCATCCCTTATCCACTTTACTTATAGATGTCCTTAAGAGAAACCATATGCATGTTACTTATTGAATTCTTTTGAATTAAATAGATGAATCACTGATGTCCCCTTTCTTATGAATGACATGATGAACCATATATCGTTCCGCTGGCAACAATGGAATGGATATTTCACTTTCGCTTATTATTTTTGAGACCCTTACTACTGATAAATTTAGCTTGCCTTACCCGTGTGCTTTACACTCGGGTCAGACCAAGTTGTAGGTTAGTTTGGATTGCTTCACTTCTTGGATCAGCTTGATAGCTTTTGTTGGACTTATCATTTTGGCTTGGATGTCGTTTTAGAGTCGTCTATTCTTATGTTATCTTATTGTATATTATTTTATGGGATGGGTGTATATGTGCTTCAGCAGTCCTTGCTACTTATGTATGATGTATTATTATGGGGACGTATGATGATGTATGTATGTATATATATATATATATATATATATATATACTCTGATCTGAGTTTCTGCGACTGATGTTTTCTTCCTGCATGTATATTACATTATTTCTGAAATGGTCCGAATTCACCATAGTGTGCATTAGTTAGGGACTAAGCATGTATACCACTTATGAGATAATGGAAAAAAAAAATCAAAGACATAATTGACATACTTAGCTCTTAACTAACGTATTACTATGATGGTCGCCCTTAACCAGCCCTATTCTCTGCATTAGTAGACAGGATTACTTAGTAATTCTGTTTACTAATGTAGGTCTTGGGGTGGGGCGTCATAATTTACATCTCCTAAGGATCCCTTAAACTATCTACTATGTATTACAATACGCTATTATGATATGTCTACATTAAAGTAAAGTATTAAATTATATTATAATAGCGTTAAGGCGTTACCCATATTTCCCTTAACACATTTTATACAGTGTCGTAGTCTAAACAGATACTGTAAACTCTACCGTAAACTGGTGGCCTATCAAGAAGCACTCCATAGGCACGACACAAAACAAACTCGTAGAAGGCGCGATAGGGTATGTGAACGCGACACTCGAGGCAATGTTAGGGTAGATATACCAATTGTGGATCCGGACTAGTGGTAACACATAGTAGCTACTACCGCCCACCTCAGAACACACTCCCACAATCAAAAATCAAGGGGTGGCCACCAAATCATCACAAAGTCATAATATGGAATCGAAGAAATGTGTCTGATAGAAGGAATGACCTCACTTGGCCCGGCATGGCTCCTGTTTTAGTCACATCTAAGCTGACTCACGGGAGTCAGCGTCACGTAAATACCTTATATAAAATCGTTCGCAAAACTATCCTACTTCATTTCTGGAATCTCCACCACATACACGGTTGTAGAAGTGGTTTTCGGTATTGGCAGAGAGTGTGACAATATCTAATCCTGGTCTCTTTAACAACCAAACGCTTATTTTACACCGGATGGTTCTTTTACATTTCGAAAGTCAATTCACAATTTATAATCAAAATATCATATTCTCAAAACCATATCACTTTCGAAATCATATTTACTTTCAAAACCATATTCACTTTCAAAATCATATTCACTTTTGAAATTATCGATAAGATAGGTTAATTAAATCCTCATTCCAAAACCATCATATTTACTCAAATATGTCATTTCACAAAAGGTATCAATTCCAAATTCCAACTTAGGTTGTATCATCATCAATGATTTAAATATAAATACTTCAACTTTACACTGTCTGAAATTTTACAAAATAGTTTAGATAGTCATAAATAGTTTTAATAGTTTAAATAGATTTAAAATAGTTTAAATAGTAAGAATAGATTTAAATTTGACTTTATTAGTTTTAAAATGATTTGAATAGATTAAATAGATTTAAATTATATTAAATAGGTTTATTAATTAAATAAATTTAATTAGTTTAAAATAGGTAAAATAGGTTAACTTGGATTAAATAGGTTGTAATAGATAAATATAAATTAAAATAGTTTAAATTAGTTGAAATAGATTTCAAAGTTATATCCCAAAATTTTCAGTAATTCAATTCCAATAAATTCAAAATCCAATTTAAATCCTTTGAACCATTCATTAAATTAATTTCAATTTCAACATTTACACTTGGGTTAACGAAAATAATTTAGTTTATATAAATCAATTTCTATTTCAAAATACCAGTTATCCGAATTTAAAATTTCAAAGATTCCAAAAATCATTAAATTTAACCAATCCGGTGTCCGTATATAATTTTCTACCCTGGGGTTAAGTGATACATATATTTATCATTTCAATCCGCAATTTAAAAATTTACGGTCATGTATCATTTCAAACCACAATCCCGAACTAAATAAATCCATAAAATCGTTCGAGTCTATCATTTCGATCCATAAAGATTTTTCTCTAATCTTTAGTTTGTTCGAGTATGTATCATTTCAACGCATAGGGAACTTGCAGTGTTGTAACAATATAATATACAACATCCAGTCATCTAATATCAACAATCAAACATCCATCACAATCATCATCCAAATCAATCAATAAACATCAATAGATAACTGCTAATCAATAACAGGTATTAAATTGACAATTTAAATTCAATATTAAATTTAACAATGATTAATTGCAATAAAAGTCAAATTTAACTAGAATGATAATTTAACATACCAAATAGCAATCAATAAATTTTTAATCATATCATTAATTTAACCAACATAAGATAATCGAGTAGTTGTGAGTGGGTCAAAACACTCACTTTCAATTTTAAATCTAATTAAAATCCAAAATAGGGTCCACAAAATCAAACGGTCTCAGAATTCATCTAAACCAGCGTCAAAATGTCCGAAATTTCGATATGATCCTAACGGAACAAACCGCGCGTGAATCCGAGTTCGTACGCAAAAGATATTAACGTTAGAAGTTTTGAAATTAAATTCAAATTAAAAAAACGAAAGAATTATCCTCAACATAGTCCACATCAGCACTCTTCGTTCCAGGCATCTAACCCTAATTCACGCGAGCAACGACATGCTCTTCCAACTGCCAATCAACCATCGTTCGCATCTACATCATCGACGCCGCAGTCATGCCAGAGCACTCCGATCACCATGCTTCCACTTGCGCCTCACCCTAAGCTTCGCGGCTACGAAGCTCGCCTCCGATCGAAGCCAGTCTCCGCTAATGCCTAAAACCCTAATTGAATTAACGGCGACGATCTGGCCGTCAACTCGCCAAGCAACCCACATGGATGGACTCCCCTCGTTCCTCACTACAACCCAATACCAACAGATCGACGATTAGGCAAAGTTGATCGACGCGCAATGAACGACCGAGGTTAAATCGCCCAATTCTGGCCACACAAAAACCCAAATCGGAAAACAGACTGCAAATCCATCTTGCGCTCATCGAGAGCTTCAAATCGATGTATAATTCGATATATTTTGAGGAGTCTAAATTTTCGATTTGATTTCAATTTGCAATTTAATTTGGAAGTGGTTTTGGTTTGTCTGCCATTTAAATGAGAAAAGCAGATAGAATTGTACGTACAGACACACAGGATAAGAAATAGTTAGGGTTTATAACAGGCTATTTATAGGCAGATCAGAAATAGAAATGAATGGACTTGATTGATTTGAAAGTTGAACGATAAACGGCCTGAAAGCCTGTTTCGTTCCCAAAACGAAAATGGGTCATCTCATATATCAAAACAGATGTTTTCAATATTTTTAAATTCAATGGAACAGGTTTCAAGTTCTAATTCTATCGTATGAAGAAGTTAGCTTAAAATCTGCTTATTTCAAATTGATTTTAATTAATTTGATTTCTACGCGTTTCGATTCCGTACGATCAAACGACAAGTCCGATCGCTACGAAACTTGAAATCTTACAATAATTCACCATTACGGATCCGATGAAACTGGTTTAGTCAAAATCCGAATCAATGGCCAAAATGGCTATTTTTACATTAATTAAATTATTATTAAATTAAATTAAATCACTTTTCAATTCAAATTTAATAATTTACAACTTCCATCCCTTTAGATTACTCGGTAATTTATAACCCTTTAAACAAATTTCTATGTCAATTCAATATTGAATATTGCACAATTTACAGTGTTAAATTTAAATTTCAATTAATTCAGAAATTATAAATTAAATTTCCAATAAATCCATTTATTTGACTTTTCATCCAATTATTCAATCCATTATTACTCTATGGATATAATTAACATTAGTTTATCTCTTATTACATTAATAATTTCCAATTTCATCTTATTTGTATTAACTACTGTATTTCCATTATATTGAATTTTTGCCACTTTATTATAATTTAAAATCTCAATCAATTAATTTGTCTTTGTTTCACTCTTTTTATTTCAATAATTATTGCCTTGTATATAAAATTAACATTTCTATACCTTTTATTACATTCACACTTTGCAGTTATTGTCCTAACTCACATTAATGAAACATTTATTTACATTTATTTGTAATTGATTAATTAAATTGGTAACAAATAACAATTATCACCATTTCTACATTTAATAACATTTGTAAGTCTATCATTTACCACCAATTGTTACAACTACTTATACCACACTACTTTTATCAATTACAATTAATTACGCCTTCTTTCATTAATTTACACCTTTTAAATTGTCAATTTCTCCTTAATCCAATTATCAATTAATACATGTTATTACAATTGATTTATTTACAATCTATACAAATTTAACTTTTTAATCATTCCAATTAATTGGAATTTCATTCGAAGCAACTATAAATTACCTTATATTAATACTATCACATTTTATTCCAATCATATTCTTATTATTACATCACAAATTTCTATTTCCTCCAACATTAAATCACCAAACCTTATTAAATTTACAATTTTTAATTATCGAAAATTACAGGTCATTACAACAAAGATTGAAGCCCTTTTCTTTTAACTTATACATGTGAAATGGTGGGTGTCGCTCTCATACCTTTCGACATGGTTGAAGCCGCTTATTTAAACCCAAGTACACATGTAGAAGCATGTTGCCGAAACCATAGGTTTGTTGAAGGGATAGCTTTCGAACGTGTCCCCTTTTATATACTTTCTAGTCTGTTTTGTTTTCAAACTATGATTTTGAAAGAAACGTTTATAATTGGTTTCGAAGCTAAGCTTCCATAACTTTTTACTTGAACTCAATGCTTTCGAAAGGCATGTTTTTAAGTGTTTCGAAAGGCATGTTTTTAAGTGTTTCGAAGGGGATGCTTCCAAGTGTTCGAAAGATATATTTTATAGTTTCGAAAGAGGGTGTCTAATATTTTAAGCAATAAATTATGGATATATTTTATTTTTTTGAAAGAAAGCTCCCCTTACTAAATAGGTAGGTTAACAGTATTGACCACCTTTCATTAGAAAAATAAATATATGGAAATAAACTATGGATGTTTATATGGTGTGCATCATTTGGTCGTTTATCATGAATGTTGTGTTATCATATTCACTTTACAACCCATATGAGCATGTTAGGGTGTTAAAGGGTAGGATGACCCGTTAGGTTGACCTAATAGTGAATGCAAACTTAATCAAAAGGTCATAGAGTTAAAAAAGGTTATTGGTAAGCCCATAAAAACTATGTTATGGAAATTGTTATTTGCAGGAGCCAATAGATTCTTAGTGATCCCAAGAAAACTATGTCCAGAATAAGTTATTAAAAGAGATCAATAGGTTCATAGTGATCCCATGAAAACTATGATTAGATAATGTTATTGAAAGAGATCAATAGGTTCATAGTGATCCCATAAAAACTATGATTGGATAATGTTATTGAAAGAGATCAATAGGTTCGTTGTGATCCTATAAAAACTATGATTGAATAATGTTATTGGCAAAAACCAATAGGTTTATATGATCTCATGAAAACTATGATTGAATAATAGTATTGGCAGAAACCAATAGGTTCATAGTGATCCCATGAAAACTATGAAAGTGGATAGGAAATCCATAAAGAATTGGACAGGTTAATAGTCAGTCCATGAAAACTAATAGGTTAATGGTGACCCTAGAAACTATAACTTGAGACAGTTAATCAGGTGAATAGGGATGGGAAGCCAGTGCATATTGCATGTTTGCATATCATCATGATACATTTTATTATGTTATGTCTTAACCATTGTGGATGCAGATGCACAGTATATGATTATTATAAATTGGGTTAAGATACTAGTGAGGGGAAAACTCGTTCGGCTAAGCGGCGTAGTCTCACTAGATATCTATATGGTTCGAGATGGTAGGTTATTATTCACACCAGACTTTTTTTCTGACTCGAAGTTTATGTTTTTCCCTTAAACTCTCGGATGCTCAATTGATTTTGAGTAGTTTGAAAGTTAAGGTTTTCAGGTTCTCCTTTAGACGAATAAGCTTTCAGAGACGTGCATGAGACAAATTAGCTATTAGGAGTTCTTTCCGTTTGAATCCGTTGTGTAATTGGATGCAATGGCAAAGTTGTTTAGTGCCTATATTTAGAATCTGATCAACCAAGGAGGCATCTTTATATGTCGCTCTTGACGTATTTTATAATAAATTGTAATTTCTCTAAATGTGGCTTACATATGGGATTATGTAATGAATCTGAAACGTTATTTGTAACGAAAAAAATTGTTTTAAATTGAGTTTAAATTTTTATCATATTCGTGAGTTTCTGATATATCAATGGTCTATCATTACCGCATTTGGTCCTCGAGAATTAATAAGCATGAACGACTGCAGCACCTGAAGTGGTTAGTTTTGGACCTCCAAATGGGGGATATTACGATTAATGCATGTTTATGTATCCGTTTCATTTGTTTGTATCTCTAAGTTTGTTATGTAATGTATCTTCATGTTTGTTATGTAATGTATCCCCATGTTTATTATGTATGACTTTGTTAGCATAAGCTTTATATTGGACAAGATAATTAACAAAAATTCATACACGCGTCACACATGCTTAGTAAAGATACATGCATATCACATATACTTAAACGCTTGTGTAATGGATCAAAGACATACTACATAATCCAGATTTACTTAAACAGGAGACATACATATCATGTATACTTAATTAGCCAGATATCTCGTTTGGTTGCTCTACCAAACATTAAAAGCATCATGACTGGTGAAAGTTTTATTATATTTGAAATGGTAGCGGGAATCATAAGTAGTCCAATAACACGAGAATTCATTTTCTGCAATCACTTCTTTCATATCTTTAACACATCTTCTACCAGCTTTAATAAATGAAATGTGAGCACATTGAATCTCCATATACAAAATTGGAATTTCTCCACATATCAAAATACTTTTTACATTCTGAATGTTAAATTATGGTACGGCTGGAGATCAATAAGATATATTTAGGATTGTAAGCTCAATAACAATTAAATGCTTAAAGGAATATTATAAGAGTATCATCAAACAGTTCGGGATCGAGTACCTACATACACCAGGATCTAATCATATTGTTTATTTAGTAGCGAAAGGTGAAGCTCGAGGGATTCCAGGTATGTTAGGCAAATTAGACTGCATGCATTGGGCTTGGAAATATTGTCCAATGGGTTGGTATGGAATGTTTACCGGTTTAAAAGGGTCCCATTAAAATTATTTAGGCGGTTGCTTCTGATGACTTGTGATTTTAGCATGCATTCTTTGTAGTGCCTGGCTTGTCAAATGATATCAATGTTTTGAGACAAACGTGCTTGTTCTCAGAGTTAGCAAATTGTACTTAACAGATGTGGAGTACAAAGTTGGAAATAACACACGTAAAATGGGTTGTTATCTAGTCGATTGAATACACCATAAGTGGAGAATATTGATTCAAGCTTTCAAGGTTACTAGCACAAAACAATACGTCTACTACACAACAAAACAAAACAAGAAGGCCACAACAAGGACATTGAATGTGCTTTTGGAGTTCTATAAGTAAGGTTTCATATCATATTAAGTCCAATTCACTTCCATGATGCCAGTGTTCTTTCTCAAATGATACATGAATATATTATAATACATAATATGATTGTTGAGGTTGTGAGGGAAGGTTATAAGCTTACTTAATATGTGAATATACCTTAAGTGGAAAACATTTATTCAAGCTTTCAAGGTTACTAGCACAAAACAGTATGCATGTTACACAACAAACCAAAAAACTACAGAAAGGACATCGAATGTGCTTTTGGAGTTTTATAAGTAAGATTTCATATCCTATGAAGCCTAGCTCGCTTCCATGATGCCAGGGTTCTTTCTCAAATAATATATGAATGCATTATAATACATAATATGATTGTTGAGGTTGAAAGGGAAGGTTACAAAAGCAACAAAACAACTATCTTTAAATGTTTCAAGGCACCAATGCGAGACGGTATATGGACCATAATACAATGGATGAGTATATCGCTATAATGAAACAAATTGAAGATCAAAATGCATATTAGGCTTTACTCTACCAACTAGTATACCATCTTTGGATGCATAAAAGCAGGGACGGGAGGGCATGACAGCAGTAACGTACTTGTACTGTCTGTTTGTTGGTTTGTATTTTGTACTGTTTATTATTTCTTTATAATGTTCGTTGTTTGCTATCTACTTGTATTGGTTGTTATGCAGTTAAAACTCTGCTAAAGCTTTGCTAATGTCCCACTAAAGCACTTAGCGCATTTCAACCACTACGCTTTCCCAATTTAGCACTATTAAATAATTGTCCGCTTAAAGCCTCATTATTTCCCACGACGTCTGCTAAATCAAGTTTTTTTAGTACATGCTTTAACAATTTTAATATAAAAACATTAATTTGACTAGTTCTCTTGCAAATCAAATCAACAAATTCAGAGTATAAGTCTAAGTTCAAGTCCTAAACACTCAACATAAATTAGAGTTTTATTCTATTTACCAAGTTTGAACTGTTTGTATCATCATATTTTTCAGTTTAATTAATAGGAGTGAACAATGTTTCTTTTTTTAATCAAAGGATTTGGAAATGAGAATAAATCAATTTTGAAGATTTTATTTTATCACCAATAATTTTTTTACACCTTCGCTATTTTCCGATGTATCCCATTTGTAGCATTTTGCACCTCCACTGCTATAAAACCGCTAAGCGTTTTAACTGCACAGATTGGTTGTATATTTTGAAATTGCATGTATATTTCAAGAGTTTAACATAGAATGTATAAAAGTAATCACTGATTCATGACATTAAATTATGGCATTGCATAATCCAATACCGATATAATCATTCAACACATCAAATACAGTAGGATACATGAGACATTACACGTGATACAAGATGCATGATACATGAAATTACCCCCTTAAAGTCCTTAAAACCCTCCACTTGAACCTACCATTGCCCCTTCTACACTTCTCCAACTCCTGCTCCACAATCTCATGCTATAACGGCGACAACATTCTCATATCGCATGACATCAACTTAAGTCTAACCTTCTTGTGTAGTCTAACATCCTATATGTCTTCTTTTGCACGCCAACTAGCTTTCCTCCTCTCTTCTTCTGCACAGCGCATAACGCACCCTTCACGGTACCTTTGTTGCATTTCTTATCTTGATTGGTTCCTACTCTGCTCTAAGATATTTTCTCTTTTAAGCATTTTGAGGAAAAAATTTCTCTTCACTCTCAAAGAAAATATAATAAGAATATATAATATTCAGTAACACGTTGCTCCATCTGTTGCACCTTTTGCATGCCCACTGGACAATCATCTGCACTTCCAAACAAAATATAGTTTTCCACTGACTTAGGTCCACTACCAGGACTGAATCAGAGTAGCTCATTCTTCTTGCCTTACATTGGTGCTTGTACATATAATCATCAAGATTCTTCCATTTCGAATTATCAGTCAAAACATTGTGCTGCTCTAGAAACTAGAAGTGTTTTCATGTTTGCTCATAGAACATCTTATGTGTTTGACTAACTGTAAAATGAAAATAAAATAGTATTTTCTTATATTAAACAAAAAAAAACAATAAACTTACATAACCATCAGCGTTTTGACCACTTATGTCCCGTCCATCGAAACCTGAAATGACTGCCAACCATCTTTGACAAGCGGGATTCATGACTCGATATCCTCTTATTCACGAACCACATGTCCTAGGCTTATTTTCCAACGTGTTATAGAAATCGACCATTGGTTGCCAAAATTTCGAACCTTTCATGTTCGTGCCATTCATGTTATCATTAGAAGCTCGAACCTACGCACGTACAATAGATGAGTATTGTGTCGGAGTAAACCTCTATTGCTTTTTTCCATTATCGCCTCCTTCCGGTGTAGGATCATTTTCAAGCCTAGTAGTGTTATCAGAAGCAACTGACTTCTTACCACTTTTCCGATCAAGAAAGTCTACTAAAGATTTGAACTTCTCCGTTTTCTTTTTCGATTGCTAAAATTCTGGGCTAATTCACATTTCAATTTCCCGAACCTCTTCCCCTTCCTCCATTGAATCTGCAGCTCCTTTTATGCCTTCGTCTTCCTCTCCACTATCGCTATCTTCATTGTCGAAAATGTTCTATGCCGGATTAGTATATAGAGATGTAGAAAATTATCACATCATGTTTCGTTTAACATATTTTCCTCATCTCCCTTTTTCTTGAGCACAAAGGGATGTTACGTGAGAATGGTCATTTTAACTCAATAGCTCACTGAACAAAGCTTGATTTTAGGATTGGAAATAATTTGGTTGATGTTATGAGGATGAATTAATGGTAATATTATGGCATCATATTGTAGTATTCTTACTGTGAATAACGGATTTGGAAACTTGGATTTTGCAAATGTGGATTTCAAAGAGGCGGATGTTAGGATGGGCGATGTGGAATGTATCCATATTGGTGATGGGGTAGTAAATTTTATTCTTGTTGCGGAAGGCGTACATGTGTATATTCGTTAGAAGGGTATGTTAGTTTTGTGTTGGAAGTGGTAAGGGTTGTGCAGTTCCTTTTGGTTCCTTGGCAGTTGTTTTTTTTCTTGACCTTTTCTCAATTTCTAGCTTTGGATTTTTTATTGTAAAATGAAGTAGAAGTCGCGGTGAAAGAATAGAGCATGATGTTGTAGAATGGTGAAGGGTATGGACCGTATGGTTTAAGATAAAGCTGGAGGAGACTAATCATTTAAGGTGCCCCTGGCTAAAATAGTCGTTGTAATTACAACGACGATCTATTTCTTATAATAACAATCACAATCATAGAGTATTAAAACGGCAATGAGATTGACTTTTTAGTACATGCGGCCTCAAAACAACAATTGCTTTTTCGTTTTAATAAAAAACCATCCAACCCCTTTCATTGACCAGTGGAAGAGTTTGCATTTTGTTTTCTGAACTGAATAAACTACATCTGTATATACCGTGGCTTATCAATGTATTTCTTCAACAGAACAAGTCGTTATTGGATGTATTATGCGCAGGGACCTTAGACGGATTTTCAAAGAAAAATATATTTTTGATTGGTGGACCTTAGGCCATCCAGATTTAACTACGTTAATAGTTTTGTGGTCCTGGATTTGATTACTATTTTACAATTATATATATATATATATATATAAAATTGTAATCACATATAAATATTTTATTTGTAACTAGATCATGTTATATCGCGTCCTTCGATTAAAACTTATGGTTGACCAAATCTTGCGTCAACAGTTACATATAGAGGACAATTATATGTACTTATTAAAATGTTCTACATGCCAATATCTAGTAATTTACTCATGATAAAATATAACCACTCTCCTTTCCTAGTAACAGTGAGGCTGAGAATACATTTTGGGGATATTAGCAGGAAAATACAGCAGATTTTGGCTGTGGCTGAGGTACATTACGTTTAGCGCCTGCTCTTTTGAATGTAGAGCTAATGCATATGGACCTTTTTGCAACAATACTGACTTTGGCCTCCTTTATCTTGTGCCGTTCGATTGAATTGCAAATACATGACGCTGATTTCCTTCTGGTCTCTTTATGAAAAGAAAAAAAAATTCTTTTTGTTGTTTTTTAAGACTATGGATAGTATAAATATTGATAAGTTTCTGTTTTTTTTGTTGTAACTCTGGATTCTGTGAAAAATATTAAAACCTATAGCTATTCTAATTAGTTCACCATGCTTAAAACAAATCTCATTATATTTTTATTTTTATTTTTATTTTTGATCCAAGCTCCTATTCTTAATAAATATAGAACATTACTCCGTTTGATCCTACTAGACATTCTGAATTTGCTTTATCCAACCAAAATATCTGAGTATTTTCTACCGTAGAAGAGTAATTAGCAATCTTCACTTTTTGAACGCAGGTTGATATTGATCTCAATCAGTGTGACACTAACAATCTGTTACAAAGAGGTAATTTATATTCCATTCTTCGTTACTTAAGCATTGTAGAGTGTGACGCAGTCATATAGCACATATGCAGAAGTTGTGTTCTGTTTATGCAAAATGATATATCAGCACATAAAATATCTCAATTGCTTAAACGTTGAAAAAAATTTGGAAGGATAGCCTCAGAATATTTCATCTAGGTTGAAAACAGAAAACAAATAAAAGGTTAGCATCCATTGTACAGTTGTTAGCTATACTTGATACTTTATCGTAATTATGGTGTAATTAGACAACTATAATTTAGGAAATAAGCAACAGCTAATAGAATTATAATTTGTGAAATAAGCAACAGCTAGTAGAATTATAATTAAAGAAATAAGCAATGGCTTGTAGAATTAAGCTATATATAATCATGTACAAAAAGCTTATAGAATCAGAGAAAAAATTTACAATAAAATTAATTATATATCATATTATTTCTTTTCCTCAAAAATTCAATATAGAATCAGAGCAAGTCAAATTCTGACTCCAAATTTCTGCAACAACTTCAATTGCTGCAGATATCAAATAACTACAGTAAATTCAACATGTCTCAATCCGACAACATTAAACTCACAAATATCATACTTAATGACAATAGAAATTACATTTCTTGGTCAAGATCAATATCAATTGGTCTCGGTGGCAAAGGAAAATTAAGCTTTGTCACTGGCAAAAAAGAGAAGCCAAAGCAGCTGAGCCAACTCTGAAGAGAAAGCAAAAATAGAAGAATGGGAGACAACCGACCAATTAATCGTGTCATGGCTTCTCAGCATAATGGAACCCTAAATTTCAAATGTAATCGTGTACTCCAGCACATCACAGAAGATTTGGGATAAAACCCAAAAAAAATTTGCTCATATCTTTGCCTTAAACAAGAGCTTGCCCAAATTCAACAGAATACCCAAAGTAATAACAAACTAGTGATCAAAACTATGCCAAAATGGAAAGAGGTCAATGTCTATCTCCCACCAACAATAGACCCAGTTGAAATCCACAAAAGATCCGAACAAGAATTAATCTTCACATATCTAGGGACTCTTGATCCAAGCTATGAATCGATCAGGTCTTAAGTCTTGGCATCGGCTGAGATGCCAAGTTGATGATGTAGTAGCAAAAATTGAGCAAAAGCAATCTCGGCGGGCCCTCATGAACCCACGACGGTTGGAAAATCAATAGAATTAGACATTTCAGGTAAAACACTCAAACCCTAATTTCAGGGACATCACAAGAAGGAAGCTTCGAGCATCGAGTAGTGTGACCACTGCAAGAAAGCACGGCGTAACCGCGATGGCTGTTGGTTCCTCCATCCCTACCTTCGACCTGTTAAAGAGAAGGGCAACAGAGAAGGTAATGGAGGAGAATTTTTTTGGTTATTTTAGCAAACGAGCGGAGGTAGAAAAGGATGGATCTGAATAGGCTCGATGGACTAATAACACCTCTAATTGAACGGGATCTTCTATGATTCAAACGGTACAACTGAATCAACTGCTAACTCAACTGAACAGTTTGTTGCAGCAACAAACTTTAGGTTTTGTACATTCTAATACTATTTTTAATTCATCGAAAGTTAGCAGCAGTTGTGAAATTGCAAAAATGCGTCAAAATACTAATAAATGGATAATTGACTCAGGTGTTACAGATCACATGACATGGGATAAAAATAAATTGACCAATGTTACACAAAACAAAGATCCTCTACATGTAAAGTTGCTAATGGAGATAAAGTACAAATTCATGGTTTTGGTACAACAAAGTTTCTTACAAAAGATGTAAAAAAATATTTTATATTTACCAAATTTTAATTCAAATTTATTATCGATTAGTAAAATAACCGAAGAATTGAATTGCAATGTTATATTCTCACCTTATAAGGTGACCTTTAAGGATCGAGAATCGAGAAAGAATATTGGTGGGGGATGTCTAGAAAATGACATTTATTATCTTGATGAAAACACCAATAAATGTCATGTGTCATTAAATTTAGTAGATCGTAATAAATTATTGCATTAGAGGTTTGGCCATCCATCTAATCAAATTTTGAATAAACATTTTTGTTATAAATTAGATTACAAAAATTGTGATGTTTGTAAGCTTTTAAAACAAACTAGATTACCATTTTCTATCTACTAATAAGTCGGAAAAATGCTTTGATTTAATTCATTATAATGTTTGGGGTCCAGCCCCTGTTGATTCTTATGATCATTTTAAATATTTATCATATTTATTGATGATTTTTCTTGCACTACTTGGTTTACCTTTTAAAAGGAAAAAATTCACGTTTTCAATAATTTTACAGTTTTATAGAAAAGCAATATAACACAAAAATTAAAAATTTCCATCTGATAATAGGACAGAATATGTAAACAAAGATTTCATAAAAAAAATTAAACAAAAAAGAATTTTACATCAAACCACTTGTATTAATACACTGAACAAAACGGAGTTTCAGAAAGAAAAAATTAACATTTATTTGAAGTCACTAGATCACTTCTTTTTCAAACTAACGTTCCATAATCTTATTGGTCAGATGCTATGCTAATTGTGATTTACCTCATAAATAGATTACCAAGTGTCATGCTTAAAATATGAGTCCCTTAGAAAGTCTTAAGATAGGAAAATAAACCTTGATCATATAAGAGTTTTTGAGTGTAGATGTTTCGTACACATAAAAAGACATGATAATCTAGATAAAAATGATGTTAAAGCCATATTTTTAGGATACGCATCCTAAAAAAGGGGTATAATGTTATGATACAAAAATCATAAACTTTATATCTCAAGAGGCGTATCATTTTTTAAAAATGAAGCATATTATCAAACAAGTGAACAAGAAAATACACAAGGTAAACCGGTCATATTGTCTCCAATTAATTTCATGTTTCTTGAAGAAACAAACAAAGAACACGTTGTTCATACAAATGAAAAACAAATCGGAGAAACAAGTCCAGTTCGTTCAGGGGGAGAAGAAGAGATAAATCAGTCAAGTGAAAAACTAACTCATGAAGAACCAACTCAAGAAGAAAATGCCAAAAAAGATCTACAAGACAAACTCGACCTTCCGTCAAATTAAGCGATCATGTATCCCAACGGGTGATGTATCCAATACAAGATTTGATTTCAAATAACAGGTTATCCCCTTCATATCGAGCCTATTTAAGTAACACCACTAACCAAATGGAACCAACCAACTTTAGTGAAGCCAATCATAGCCCAATTTGGCTGTAACGACCCAGAATTTCTGTCATTTAAAATTCGTATATTTAATTGATTTTAAATATTAACAAGTGAAATTAAACAGTCGAATAAATTTTATTTCGAGTATAAGGATTTAATTTGATAATTAAATCGATAATTTAATATTTGGAAATACGGAAATAATTGGAAATTGGGTTTAATATGATTAAAATTGACTTGTAAAATTTTATTATATCTTTAATAATAGTTGTAATAGCTTTGGTGTCACACTTTTTTGGTATCAACGTGAACAACCAAAAATGCCCCTCTGTATATTATCCAATCTTAATTACTTAAACATAGATCTAATACTAAATTTGGTTTACAAATTCAAATGCCCATAAAAGTAGGGTCTAATACTAAATTTCGTTTACAAATTCAAATTCCCATAAAAGTAGGATATAATAACTAAACATACTTTAAAATTCAAAACGCTTCTAAAAATAGAATTTAAAATTAAACCTTAATTATTGATTCAAAATACTTCTTTACAAAATATCACTTGAAAATAAAAAATTATTTTTTTAACTGATTTAAACATATATAATTTATAAGGAAAACATGCTTGATATCAACGTGAACTACCAAAAATACCCCGCTATATATTATCCAATCTTACTTACTTAAAAATAGGACCTAATACTAAATTTCTTTTACAAATTCAAACGCGCATAAAAGTAGGATCTAATAACTAAACATGCTTTAAAATTCAAAACGCTTCTAAAAATAGGATCTAAAATTAAACCTTATTTACAAATTCAAAATATTTATTTACAAAATATCACTTGAAAACAATTTTTTTTTGACTGATTCAAACATATACAATTTATAAAAAAATAATTCACGCGCGAAACGCGTGCCATTACACTCGTCATATTAGAGTTGGAATGATGTTATAGAACTTTTAGAATCGAATTAAAAGTTAAATTGTGAAAATTGAATATTTTAATATTTAATTGACGAGTTAAAATAGCCATTTTTCAAACAGTCTCGGATTTCGACGAAACCAGTTTCATCGGATCCGTAATGTTATATTATTGTAAGATTTCAAATTTCGTGTCAATCGTATTTACGGTTTGTCCGGGGCAAGCCAAACGCATAGAAATTTGATTAACCGATTTAATTTAAAATTGATCGTTTATTTCTGTAACTCGCACATATGATCGAATTAGCTTCCGAAACATGTTTCATTGTGTCTGGAACGCGGGGTAAACCCTAGAAACGTCAGCCGGCACGCTTCGTTTGGAGTTCGGAAAATTTTGGATGGTGCTTTGGGCAATTTTCTATAAAAGGACCTTTATGTTTTCATTTGCAAAGATAAACAAAAACCCTAGGGTTTCTTGCTTCAGCCGCCACCCTATTATCAATGGCCGAAAAACAATTGTCTTCCCCTCTAATTATCTTCTAATCCACGCATCAATTCGAAAATTCTTCAACTACGAAGTTGTAGATCGTAGCGAGATCATCGAGACCAACGGCTATGATCGTAAATGGAACTGTGGATCGACCGAAAATCGCTCGTGTAGTGGCCGCGTTCGTGGGTCAAAATCTCGAGCAAGGGGAGGCCGAGCTCAGCCGCATTTGGCTCGGGGGTGTTCGACGACGTGGGCTTTGACGTGTCATCTCCTGATCGTTGTGAAAACGCTCGATATGGTCGCGACAATTAGGGTTTGAAGGCGGCCTATATGGGTTCGGTTGCGTTTTGATTTCCTGGAGATGGAAGAAGCATGGCAACGGCCATGATTTGTTATGGGTGATGGTCGGCCAAGATTGTTTTGGGTATAAAATAAAAATTAATTTGTAAATTAAATTATATTATAAATCGTGTAATGTTTAAAATAACGTAACTTTTTCATACGAGGTCGAAAACGCACGAAACGACTTGCGTCGGGTTCGTTTAGTCGAGCACTACGCAATGGAACCGGATTGGAGTCGTTTGGAGCTAGTTTGAATTTCGGGTAAAATTAAACGCACGTTTAATTTTATTCGAAATAAAACGCTACAACTGTTATTGGAGACAATGTGAGAACTTCTCACTCAATCGAAATTGTTTCGATTTAAATTTTAAATGGTTAGATTTAAAATTGCTTGAGTGTATGCATGGATGATAAATTATTATCTATTGATTGTTAAAATAGACACTATACGTTGTATATTAAGCGGAGGTTATTTATTAAAAACATATACCGCGAATATTTCACTGCAAAGTGAAGTTGGTATTATTTTATGTACTTCGAGTTGATTTCCCGCATTATATAGCGGATGAGACCCTGTTGCGCCGCATAATAGCGGATAATATTTTATAAATCCTATATACCGTGATATTCTGTATTGGAACGGAATCGGTATTGTGCTAATGTTTGTGGATGCAGGGAAACAGGTTGGAGGGATCCAACTGGATTCCTCAGGAGTATTTATTTGATTACAGATATTGTGATATTTGTTGATTATCATATTGATATATGATGTTTGGATGCCGTGATTGATTATTTGGTGCTGTTGCATCACTGGCCCTATTTTGAAGTTTTAAAAATGTTAAAGTAACGATTTTTAATTTAAAAGGGTTTTAAAGTGATTTTTGAAAATATACGTTTTATTAAATTTTGGAATTGATTTATTTTGAATAAATAAACGTTATAATTTTTAATGTTATAAAAATTATGATTTTTGAAATAAATAGTTGATAAATTTATAAGATGGTTTAAATTGGGATTTTTTTTGAATTATTATAAACGATTTATATAAAAGATTTATAAATTTGATATTTATAAGTTAAAATATTGGAACTATAAAACGAATTTTTATAAGTGTTAAAAATGAAGTTTGTACATGGATTTATAAGTAAATAAGAATTTTAGATTTATAAATTGATGATGATATAAAAGAATGAATTTGTGAATAAATGGATTACAAGTAATTTACTTATAAACTGGATCTCGACATGTAAATGAAATATGAATAGAATTGGCAAATAAAGGAGATTTATAAATCGAAGTTGTTATAAAATATAAATGTAATTTATAAACGTTGTTTTATGAATCCGAAATCAATTGAATTTGATAAATTAAACATAGAAGTTTATTAAAGGAGATATACTCGTGATTTTGGACAGCGAATTATCCTTTAAGTTAAATGTTATAATAATAAGAGTTTGGTTAGAAAGTACATTCACGATTTTGGACAGTAAATATATTATTAAATAAACTGGATATGTTTTGGGAAGTGATATTTTAAATAGAATTAAAACGATTTAAAGATGTTTTAAAATGTGTTAAGTATCAAATACATAGATTTCAACATTCATTGTTGAAATAGACGTTTTGAGAAATAAGGAAATGGTGGACTATAACACTGTTGTTATAGTAAATGATTTCCAAAAGGAAATGTTTTATATAGTATTGGGATTTATATATCTGTCTTAATTTCGAATCTCTATACTAGTGATTTTGGGTCGTCGTAACGATGTTTTATGCAACATTTGTTTTGACCCAAATAAATGTGTTTGAAAGAATGTTTTCCTTAAAGAATGAAATCTATACTTAACTGTGATTTAAGTATATTGAATATTTTCCAAATGTTGAAAATAAATGGATTTGTGAATTACTTATTATTATTAAATAAGTATGGAAATGTTTTCCAATGTGAAGTGAAATGTTTGAGATTACATCTTTTAAAGATAAATTGAAAATGAATATTAGAAATCGATTTGAAAATCGTATATTCATAGATATTTTGGAAATGCGAATTCATTATGGAATTTAGAAAAGAAAGGAAAATGAATTTTACGGATTAGGAACGTAAATATAATGTAAATCGTTAAGGATTTATTTAATTGGTTTAAATGAACCATTTTGAAATGAAAGTATTTCCGCGTAAGGAAAATGATTGAAATTTATTTCCAAAAGTGGTAAAGGTGAAAAGTGATTTGAAAATTTGTTTTCAAATGGTTGAAGTATGGAAATTATATATCTAGTACAGATATTTTGGAAAATAAATAATTTGGAAAATTATTTGGATCTGGTGATGTTGTGCACGCCTATTGATAGTTAAATAACCGACTATCAATATTTACCTTTAAATAGATATTTGTTGTGATTTGCTAGAATTTGAGTGCTACACTTATTTTTAAAATAAGCGCTCACTATTCGGGTTAGCCGGAAAAGAACCTTTGGGTCGTATAATCCATTCCGAATATGTGGTACGTCATTATGGATTGCATTTAAAGACCGGTGTTGGAGACTGGATATTTTTGAAAACGGAAGGATTATCGTCGAATGACTCTGCATCGGCTGATCTCCGATATAGAGGTTTTATCACCCTTAGTGACGGGAAGTCCGGACGTGATTAGTGAATATCTGAATTGCAAGGACTTCTTTGGAAGTGCCTTCGGTTCCGTTCGATCCCGAAACGGACTTGTATGGATGTGTGTCTGACGTTACAATTTGAGATGTAAAGCTGGTTTCTATCAAATATATTTTTGTTGGTAGCGAAGAATTTATTCTCTTAGCTTAACACCCTTCTCTGAGACGTACGAGCTCAGAGGTTATGTAGTTGATGGTTACTAGTGATACATTCCCAAATTGGTAATGTGTCATACGAAGTGCTGTTGAGCATTTGATGATCAAAGCACAGCTTTTGTATAAAGCGTGGCTTTGTGGACGAGACTTCGTCGGACCTCACACCCGGAAATGGTCAAAACAGGAAGGATGCAACAAGGTTATTAGGGGGTAGCGCCCCTTTAGTGTATGTCATTCCTTCTGGATAGAGGTGGTATCATGGTATGGAGCTCAGATACTTAACCTATGTTGTTGCTGCAAATTTATTACTTTGTGGTTGTTGGAATAGAGGATCCTCGGATGAAGGTCGGTTACGGCCGGGGGATGGCATATTCGTGTCAGTAGTTACCCAGTTAGGGGTAACCCGGCCTTGTGTTGGCAGAGATCTAACCGTAATGTTAGGTTAGGTTCTCGGGGTCGTCTTTCTAGAGGCGTACCCATGTGGCAATGGGAAGTTCATTGGTCTGACTATTTGTTGGAAATCCAAAGAAACAATACGAACCTTGTACGGTTTTAGTTGTATAAGCTGCCATAGAATGTGGCGGTAACCTGCTATTGAACATGGTAGCTATAGTAGGCATACGATAATGGTCGTATGTTGGCTAAGATTTATATCTTCACTTTCGAAATGATTTTTCCTACACTATGCACTAGTAATAATATCAAATGTTCCTTTTTAATGCGTATCAAGCATCTTTGACTATCATAAGGAGAAATCTCCTCCGATTCTGCGTTTGCATTGTGTGTGTGTGTGCGGGAGGCCTTATGGTAGTCTCATTTTCCAAAAAGCATTGTGAATCTATTTTAAAATTATCCTTGGTTTGTTTTAAAGATAAATAACTGTTTTAAGTTCTCACACCAGTCCCATGACTGACCTGAAGTTTATTGTTTTCCTTCCTAAACTCTGGGTGCCCACCAATTTCCACACGGGCAGTCAAGAGTCAGGTTTATCAGGATATTCTGGAATTCAGGAGTTGCTGGAGGCAAGCTGGATGGCATGGCGTATTCACTAGTATATAGTATTTCTTTTCCGTTGTTTGTTGTTGTACACTCTGATGATGTGATGTAATGTAATATGACGTAATGTAATAACTGATATAGTTTTTGTTTAAAGATTATTCATTTATATATTATATGTTGTTCCGCTGCGATTGTGAGATTCTGATATTGTTTTCTGTTTCTTCTTCTTTCTTCTTCTTCTATCCTTTTCTTCTTCTTTAACCATAACAATTCAGTTTTCCGGCATTCGATTGCTCGGCAGTTGATACAGTGGACGTATTGATGTCGATTTTCGAGCGTCGAAAAATCACGATCGTTACATCTGGTATCAGAGCATTTGGTTAAGCGACAACCTTAGCTCTGTTGGGTGTTACTCATTAGAGATAGAGTCAGTAGTACTCTAGAATGAGTTTGAGTGTAATAATAGCTATGAGCGCGTATTTGTTAGTGAATATAAATTGTTTGTATTGCGTTGACTTATCGGATGATTGTTTATGAATTCTGGTCGGTGCGGGAAGTACAACCGTAATCGATAGGGGTTTCTAAACTCTTTAACAAGATAAATTGACAAAGTATTGTTTTGAAATTGGGAAAATGAAATAATTTTACCCAAACTATTTTCGTATATTAAAAGAAATAAATTTTCTGTAAATGTTTATAATATATGGTTGCTTGGTTGTTTGGAAGTGATGATATAGAAATATTATCATTATTATATAGAAATTGAAATAAGAAATTGAAATAATAACCAAAGGATAAAGGAATGAATTCATATACAGATGGGAATAAAATTCATTAATGGAATGAAATTGATATTGTATAAATGAGTTTTATAAATTGAAATGAGATTTGATTGGGATTAAGTTGGATAAATTTAACTTAAAGGATGTAGTTAAATTAAAGTAAGTATAAGTGAATCAATTAAAATCCAAGTTGTAATAGTCGAATATAAGTGAAACCAAATGATAAATGGCTAAACAATTTTGTTAAGAAAAATAAATCTGAATTTGAATAAGTGATGAAAATTTGACTTTAGTAAAAGTTAAATTGAATTTACTTTAGAATTGAAATTTGAATTGGATTTATAAGTGGAAATTTAAGTTAAGTTAAACAAATGATTTTTAATGGAATATAACTTAAGTGAAGTTGAATGAAGTTGATTTTGGTATCGAAGTAAATTAATAAGTGAATTAATGAAATGAAGTTATGAATGTGAACTTGACTATATAAATGAAATCCAACTTTATTTGTAAAATGAATTAGCAATTGAATTAATAAATGGATGAAATATTAATCAGTCGAATGTAAAAGAATTGATATGGGATAATGAATGTAAGTGTAAATTCATTAGAAGCTAATGTTATTGGAAGTTGAATAATTGAATGAAAATCAATTTAATATAAACCAATTGGAATTAAAAGTGTTGGACCAAATTGAATGTAAATTAAATAATTTGGTTATGTTGAATATACATTGGTTGTTATTTGATTGTTAATTGATTGTGTATATTTCATTAAGTGTTAATGAAGTTGAATTGATGAAATGGAAAGTTATAAATCAATTGAATTCAAATTGGAAGAAAATGAATTTGAATAGAATTGAATTTGATTTGGAAGCGAACTAAATTGAATGTAAATTAGTGAATGTAAACTAATTGAAATTAAATATGAATGAATGCTAGTTGGTTGATGGTTGCTTTTGTTGCATTTGCTATATTGGCATATATAGTTGTTGATATATGTAGTATATCTATATTATTTTCATATATGCATGTTTCTCATGGTTTGTTGAGTGTTTAATAGGTGCGGATTGCGCTTGCTTCGCATTTGGAACTCGCTTTCGCGCTATATTAGTCGTATATGCTCGCTAATAATATATAAGGTACATATCTCGGATTACATACCGCACTTTTATAATTTTTTCTCTACGGGATGCCTCATCACTTGATGAGATGTATATTTGTGATATATATACTGTCATATTTTTTTTCGGATCGAGCCGCGCAAAGGAGACTCTGGCGAATTTTTCGAAAATTTAAGGCGCTAGAATATTTCTGAGAGAATTGGAAAATTTTTGAAAACTAAGTTTGGATTTGGAAACTTAGTAAAGTTATTATAGGAAGTTTAACTACGAATTTTGGAAAAGTTAATGGATTCTGTAACTTTTTCTTACTTGGTAATTTCGAGGACGAAATTCTTTTAAGAGGGGAAGTTTGTAACGACCCAGAATTTCTGTCATTTAAAATTCGTATATTTAATTGATTTTAAATATTAACAAGTGAAATTAAACAGTCGAATAAATTTTATTTCGAATATAAGGATTTAATTTGATAATTAAATCGATAATTTAATATTTGAAAATACAGAAATAATTGGAAATTGGGTTTAATATGATTAAAATTGATTTGTAAAACTTTATTATATCATATTAGAGTTGGAATGATGTTATAGAACTTTTATAATCGAATTAAAAGTTAAATTGTGAAAATTGAATATTTTAATATTTAATTGACGAGTTAAAATAGTTATTTTTCAAACAGTCTCGGATTTCGACGAAAACAGTTTCATCGGATCGGTAATGTTATATTATTGTAAGATTTTAAATTTCGTGTCAATCGGATTTACGGTTTGTCCGGGGCAAGCCAAAACGCATAGAAATTTGATTAACCGATTTAATTTAAAATTGATCGTTTATTTCCGTAACTCGCACATATGATCGAATTAGCTTCCGAAACATGTTCCATTGTGTCCGAAACGCGGGGTAAACCCTAAAAACGTCAGCCGGCACGCTTCGTTTGGAGTTCGGAAAATTTTGGATGAATAGTGTTTTGGGCAATTTTCTATAAAAGGACCTTTATGTTTTCATTTGCAAAGATTAACAAAAACCCTAGGGTTTCTTGCTTCAGCCGCCACCCTATTATCAATGGCCGAAAAACAATTGTCTTCCCCTCTAATTATCTTCTAATCCACGCATCAATTCGAAAATTCTTCAACTACGAAGTTGTAGATCGTAGCGAGATCATCGAGACCAACGGCTATGATCGTAAATGGAACTGTGGATCGACGGGAAATCGCTCGTGTAGTGGCCGCGTTCGTGGGTCAAAATCTCGAGCAAGGGGAGGCCGAGCTCAGCCGCATTTGGCTCGGGGGTGTTCGACGACGTGGGCTTTGACGTGGCATCTCCTGATCGTTGTGAAGACGCTCGATATGGTCGCGACAATTAGGGTTTGAAGGTGGCCTATATGGGTTCGGTTGCGTTTTGATTTCCTGAAGATGGAAGAAGCATGGCAACGGGCGTGATTTGTTATGGGTGGTGGTCGGCCAAGATTGTTTTGGGTATAAAATAAAAATTAATTTGTAAATTAAATTATATTATAAATCGTGTAATGTTTAAAACAGCGTAACTTTTTCATACGAGGTCGAAAACGCGCGAAACGACTTGCGTCGGGTTCGTTTTGTCGAGCACTAAGCAATGGAACTGGATTGGAGTCGTTTGGAGCTAGTTTGAATTTCGGGTAAAATTAAACGCACGTTTAATTTTATTCGAAATAAAATGCTACAACTGTTATTGGAGACAATGTGAGAACTTCTCACTCAATCGAAATTGTTTCGATTTAAATTTTAAATGGTTAGATTTAAAATTGCTTGATTGTTTACATGGATGATAAATTATTATCTATTGATTGTTAAAATAGACACTATACGCCGTATATTAAGCGGAGGTTATTTATTAAAAACATATACCGCGAATATTTCACTGCAAAGTGAAATTGGTATTATTTTATGTACTTCGAGTTAATTTCCCGCATTATATAGCGGATGAGACCCTATTGCGCCGCATAATAGCGGGTAATATTTTATAAATCTTATATACCGCGATATTCCGTATTAGCACGGAATTGGTATTGTGCTAATGTCCGTGGATGCAAAGAAACAGGTTGGAGGGATCCAACTGGATTCCTCACCAGTATTTATTTGATTACAGATATTGTGATATTTTTGTTGATTATCATATTGATATATGATGTTTGAATGTCGTGATTGATTATTTGGTGTTGTTGCATCATTGGCCCTATTTTGAAGTTTTAAGAATGTTAAAGTAAAGATTTTTAATTTAAAAGGGTTTTAAAGTGATTTTTGAAAATATACGTTTTATTAAATTTTGGAATTGATTTATTTTAAATAAATAAACGTTATAATTTTTAATGTTATAAAAATTATGATTTTTGTAAAATATAACCGAAATGTGATTTTTGAAATAAATAGTTGATAAATTTATAAGATGGTTTAAATTGGGATTTTTTTTTGAATTATTATAAACGATTTATATAAAAGATTTATAAAATTGATATTTATAAGTTAAAATATTGGAATTATCAAGCGAATTTTTATAAGTGTTAAAAATGAAGTTTGTACATGGATTTATAAGTAAATAAGAATTTTAGATTTATAAATTGATGATGATATAAAAGAATGAATTTTTGAATAAATGGATTACAAGTAATTTACTTATAAATTGGATCTCGACATGTAAATGAAATATGAATAGAATTGGTAAATAAAGAAGATTTATAAATCGAAGTTGTTATAAAATATAAATGGAATTATCAACGTTGTTTTATGAGTCTGAAATCAATTGAATTTGATAAATTAAACATAGAAGTTTATTAAAGGAGATATATTCGTGATTTTGGACAGCGAATTATCCTTTAAGTTAAATGTTATAATAATAAAAGTTTGGTTAGAAAGTATATTCACGATTTTGGATAGTGAATATATTATTAAATAAAATGGATATGTTTTGGGAAGTGGTATTTTAAATAGAATTAAAACGATTTAAAGATGTTTTAAAATGTGTTAAGTATCGAATACATAGATTTCAACATTCATTGTTGAAATAGACGTTTCGAGAAATAAGGAAATGGTGGACTATAACACTGGTGTTATAGTAAATGATTTCCGAAAGAAAATGTTTTATATAGTATTGGGATTTATATATCTATCTTAATTTCGAATCCCTATACTAGTGATTTTGGGTCGTCGTAGTGATGTTTTATGCAACATTCGTTTTGACCCAAATAAATGTGTTTGAAAGAATGTTTTCGTTAAAGAATGAAATCTATACTTAAATGTGATTTAAGTATATTGAATATTTTCCAAATGTTGAAAATAAATGGATTTGTGAATTACTTATTATTATTAAATAAGCATGGAAATGTTTTCCAATGTGAAGTGAAATGTTTGAGATTACATCTTTTAAAGATAAATTGAAAATGAATATTAGAAATCGATTTGAAAATCGTATATTCATAGATATTTTGGAAATGTGAATTCATTATGGAATTTTTAAAAGAAAGGAAAATGAATTTACGGATTTGGAACGTAAAAATAAAGTAAATCGTTAAGAATTTATTTAATTGGTTTAAATGAATCATTTTGAAATGAAAGTATTTCCGCTTAAGGAAAATGATTGAAATTTGTTTTCAAAAGTGGTAAAGGTGAAAAGTGATTTGAAAATTTGTTTTCAAATGGTTGAAGTGTGGAAATTATATATCTAGTAAAGATATTTTGGAAAATAAATAATTTGAAAAATTATTTGGAATCTGGTGATGTTGTGCACGCCTATTGATAGTTAAATAACCGACTATCAATATTTACCTTTAAATAGGTATTTGTTGTGATTTGCTTGAATTTGAATGCTACACTTATTTTTAAAATAAGTGCTCACTATTCGGGTTAGCCGGGAAAGGACCTTTGGGTCGTATAACCCATTCCGAATATGTGATACGTCGTTATGGATTGCATTTGAAGACCGGTATTGAAGACCGGATATTTTTGATAACGGAAGGATTACCGTCGAATGACTCTGCATCGGCTGATCTCCAATATAGAGGTTTTACCACCCTTAGTGACGGGAAATCGAACGTGTTTAGTGAATATCCGGATTGCAAGGACTTCTTTGGAAGTGCCTTCAGTTCCGTTTGATCCCGGAACGGACTTGTATGGATGTGTGTCTGACGTTACAATTTGAGATGTAAAGCTGTTTTCTATCAAATATATTTCTGTTGGTGGCGGAGAATTTATTCTCTTAGCTTAACACCCTTCTCTGAGACGTACGAGCTTAGAGGTTATGTAGTTGATGGTTACTAGTGATACATTCCCAAATTGGTAATGTGGCATACGAAGTGCTGTTAAGCATTTGATGATCAAAGCACAGCTTTTGTATAAAGCGTGGCTTTGTGGACGAGACTTCGTCGGACCTCACACCCCAGAAATGGTCAAAACAGGAAGGATGCAGCAAGGTTATTAGGGGGTAGCGCCCCTTTAGTGTATGTCATTCCTTCTAGATAGAGGTGATATCATGGTATGGAGCCCAGATACTTAACTTATGTTGTTGCTGCAAATTTATTACTTTATGGTTGTTGGAATTGAGGATCCTCGGATGAAGGTCGGTTACGACCGGGGGATGACATATTCGTGTCAGTAGTTACCCAGTTAGAGGTAATCCGGTCTTGTGTTGGCAGAGATCTAACCGTAATGTTAGGCTAGGTTCTCAAGGTCGTCTTTCCAAAGGCGTACCCATGTGGCAATGGAAAGTTCCTTGGCCTGACCATTTGTTGGAAATTCAAAGAAACAATACGAACCTTGTACGGTTTTAGTTGTATAACCTGCCATGGAATGTGGCGGTAACCTGCTATTGAACATGGTAGCTATACTAGGCATACGATAATGGTCGTATGTTGGCTAAGATTTATATCTTTACTGTCGAAATGATTTTTCCTACACTATGCACTAGTAATAATATCAAATGTTCCTTTTTAATGTGTATCAAGCATCTTTGACTATCATAAGGAGAAATCTCCTCCGATTCTGCATTTGCATTGTGTGTGTGTGCGGGAGGCCTTATGGTAATCTCATTTTCCAAAAAGCATTGCGAATCTATTTTAAAATTATCCTTGGTTTGTTTTAAAGATAAATAACTGTTTTAAGTTCTCACACCAGTCCCATGACTAACCTGGAGTTTATTGTTTTCCTTCCTAAACTCTGGGTTCCCGCCAATTTCCACACGGGCAGTCAAGAGTCAGGTTTATCAGGATATTCTGGAGTTCAGGAGTTGCTGGAGGCAAGCTGGATGGCATGGCGTATTCACTGGTATATAGTATTTCTTTTCCGCTGTTTGTTGTTGTACACTCTGATGATGTAATGTAATGTAATATGACGTAATGTAATAACTGATATATTCTTTATTTAAAGATTATTCATTTATCTATTATATGTTGTTCCGCTGCGATTGTGAGATTTTGATATTGTTTTCTGTTTCTACTTCTTCCTTCTTCTTCTACCCTTTTCTTCTTTCTTAACCATAACCGTTCGGTTTTTCAGCATTCGTTTGCTCGGTAGTTGATACAGTGGACGTACTGATGTCGATTTTCGAGCGTCGAAAAATCGCGATCGTTACATTGGCGCAAGGCTATGAACGAAGAACTTCAAGCCTTAGAAAAAAATGACACATGAGATATTATTAATTTACCAAAAAACAAAAAACACATACGTTGCAAATGGGTATATAAAATCAAATACAATAGTGATGTTGTTATTGAAAGATGCAAAGCTAGGTTAGTGCTCAAAGGATTTACCCAAACGTACGGTATTGACTACCAATAGATTTTTGCACCAGTAGCAAAAATGAATAAGGTTAGAATTTTGCCGTCAATAGCCACCAACTTGGAATAGAATTTGTTCCAAATGGATGTAAAAAATGCATTCCTTCAAGGAAACTTAGAAGAGAAAGTTTATATGACTCTTCCTCCGAGCTACGAAAGTGAGATGAACTCATCTTAAAACAAGCGATCTATGGTCTAAAGCAATCTCCAAGAGTATGTTATGCCAAGCTAAACTTTTCCCTTTTAAAGATTAATCTTTTTTAGAAGTACCATTGATTCCTCTATGTTCATCAAACACTCATAAAATACCATTACCGTTATTCTGGTTTATGTTGATGACATTATCATCACTGGAAATAATAATAAGAAAGTTGAAAGGGTTAAACAATATCTAAAAATGAATTTGACATCAAAGACCTTGAAAAGCTTTCATATTTTCTTAGAACAGAAATAACCCTCTCAAGTGAAGGATTATTTCTATCCCAAAGAAAATATGTCCTTCATCTGTTAAAAGAGACTGGTAAAATCGGAGCAAAACCAACTAATACTCCTATGTAGATGAATATAAAATTTAGAGTTGAAGATGTTGAGCCATTATGTGACATAGAACAACATCAGAGGATGGTAGGCAAATTAATTTGCCTTACAGTAACCAGACCTGATATTGCATTTGCAGTTAGTGTCATAAGTCAATTTATGCATCCTCCATGTACTAGCCACTTGAGTGCAATTGATAGGATATTGAGATATCTTAAAGGCACTTCAAGTCAAGGAATTTGGATTAAAAAAAACAATTTTACTGATACGGTTGGTTTTTCTAATGCAGATTGGGCCGGAAGTTATGATTGAAAATCAATCACGGGGTTTTGTACATTTGTAAGTGACAACTTGGTCACTTGGAAAAGTAAGAACCAGAATATTGTGGCTAGATCAAGTGCAGAAGTAGAATATCGAACCATAGCATCCACAGCAAGTGACTTTGTCTGGATTAAGCAATTACTTAGTGACATGAAGATAGAACACACAAAAATAATGCAAATATACTGTAATAATCAAGTTGCATGTTACATTGCATCAAATCTTATCTTCCATGAAATGGCAAAACATATAAAGGTAGATTGTCACTTTGTTAGAGAAAGTGCAATCGAGTGAAATAGAAACTCTATTTGTCAAAAGTAAAAAGCAGCTGACATATATTTATAGAAAAACACTCGACAAGACCAGCCATCCGAACATACTTGACAAGTTGGGTTCTACAAATTTATTCGAACCCAAATTGAAGGGGGGTGTTAAGAAATATGAATGATAACCTCAGTATATTTCATCTAGGCTAAAAACAGAAGAAGAAAAAATAAAAAGCTAGCATCTATTATACAGCTATGAGTTATACTTGCTGTTTTGTTGTAATTATAGTGTAATTGGCAATTATAGTTTAGAAAATAAGCAATGGCTAGTAGAATTATAATTAAGAAAATAAGCAACGGCCGGTAGAATTAAGTTATACATAATCATGTACGAATTGCAATAAAATTAATTATTCATCACATTCTCTCTTCTCCTCTAAAATTCAATATTAACATTTCTGTTATTTACTGCCTGTCTTCTCTTGAGCTTTGAAAACTTTAGCACAGAAATGTTGCAGGCATCTTTATATATTTTTGGCATGTTCATGATGTGTTAATGGAAGTAGTTAAATGGTGGAATTATAATTACACATTATTGTATGAAAAATAAGCATTTCTCTAGAAAAATAATTACACCACCGCAGATATAAATAACTAACCAGCATGTTATATGCTGTTTGAACAAATGACTAATATTAAATACAAAACTGTTTTACTGCACAAAAACTTCTTGAACGCAGTCTGTGCAATAATGTATCATTTATGTGCATTTCCATTTATGTGCATTTCCTATTTTCTTTTTATGACAAACTACATCCATAATAAACTTATCAGCAGTTAAATTTTTACAAACTAAGTATATTTTAGATGCATTGAGTATTTCTTTTAAATCTTTGTAAATGGACTAGGACTAATGATTACCATTGCTATTTAACGAATACCATACTGTACCATTTTTATCAGTAAATTAAAATTGTATACCGTTACCACTACTCGATATACCAATAAATTGATGATCGTTATACCGGTAATAGTAAATTACCATTTATTTAAAAAATTCGATATTTTTCAACAAAACCTACTAAATTGAATCTGGTTATTTGCTTACTTCCAAGTGCATGTAATAATACTAATTATCTGAATCAATGTTTATAACTGGATTAGTAATTCACTGCTGCCATTGGTTTTGGAAAAAGATATTGCCGATGTTTTATCATTAAAAAAGTGATCTTTCCATTATTGTAACGATTCCACTAGTGATGAGAATTTTACCATTGCTATAACAACCTTAAAAGAAACATAATTATGCAACATTTTTTTCTAACACAAACGAATGTTTTTTCATCATTTCAGACATCTGTTTCATACATATGTTTCCAGATGTATATGTATCATATGTTAATGAAAGCTGTTGGTATCTGACGATGTTTTTTTTTTATGTTGATAGATATTAAACCCTGTTATGCATTCATAAAATATTTTTGGACGTGAGGCTATTCCTTTGGGTGTTGAGCAATTTTCAACCAATGATTTTATCAACAGAAAATACACTGTTTCTCCACAAAAATAGGATTTGTTTTTGATTAATTATTGATCTAGAGGCATACCATTGGTTTCCTTGCTGGAAACATCACGTGGTTTCTAATATTACCTATGCTGTTGGCACAATTAACAATTTCTTGAATATATATAATCAAATGTAATCGAACAATTTGTATATTTTCATTTTTATGGCCATGGGTTATCTGAGCACAGCATCATGCCTCAGATACTCATTGGTAATTTTTCTTGTCATTTCCATATATCTTACAAACGTCTATGCTTCAGGCAGGGTTTTCAATATCAAGATGAAACCTAAAGTTGTATCAAAAATCAGCAGACGAGAAGCATATGAAATCCAAACTCATGGTCCTGCTCCCATGGATTTTCATCTCGGTGGTAATTATTCAATCTGGTACGCTCTAACCCATTCATTTTGCATATCAATACCACAAAAGAAAAAGGACAAAAAATTTCTTAAAATATGAAAATCTACAGGACTTACTTCACGGAGCTTTCAATTGGAACGCCACCACAACTCTTTACAGTACAAATCGACACGGGAAGCGATATAACATGGCTGAACTGCCAAAACTGCAACGGCTGTGCAATAGATGACGACGAAAAAGGAGTGCACTTGAAACCGTACAATCCCGAAGCTTCTAGTACCGCAGAAATAGTGAAAGAGGGCAAACCATTTTGCAATGCCCAGGCCGATCCCAACAGCCATTGCACATACAACATTTCGTACTACGACGGGACAGTGATGAGCGGATACTTCGTAAGAGATTACTTGAACTACAACAGAGTTACAGGCGATCATCAAACACGGAGTGGGACAACGAAGTTCACCTTCGGCTGCACCATGGAACAGACCTCGAGCACCAGCATGGATCTCTTAGATAAAGGGATAGACGGGCTACTGGGTTTGGGTACCGAATCTACGACGTTGCTCAGCCAGATGAGCGAATCTGGAAGCGCGAGAAATGTCTTCTCCATGTGTCTGGATAGAAGAAGAGGCGGTGGAATTTTCGCTGTTGGTAAAGTTGTGAACCCTAAAGTCCAAATGGTCCCCAATGCAGGTGGGTTTCCATTTTTTTTGAAAATGGGTAGCTAGCGAAAAGCCTAAACATAGAACGGCTGGAAAATGACCCATTTTACTAAATTGGTATGCAGATACTTCTGGAAAATGACCTTGGCTACTCTAAATTGGTATGCAGATACTTCTGGCATTTACGGCGTAACGATCCAATCAATAGCATTCGGGGATGATCCAATAGAGTTAAATGGGACACCGGTTGCCATACTGGACACGGGCTCGGACGTGGCGTTCGTTCCGGAAGCTGTTCAGGTGGCCGTGGCGAATTTGATATGGAAAAAGCTACTGGTGGTCCCTATCCCATATTTTGGGTACCACTGTTTCTGGTTTCCTGAAAAGGTGCTAAGCGAGGCGTATTTCGACACGGTGTTGCCTACTTGGACCTTCAAGTTCTCGAACACGGTGTCCATGTCGATTACTCCTCGCAACTACATGGTGTACGATGACGAGAACAAGAGATGGTGCATTGCGTCGAATAAGCACGAGTATGATGTGTTTATTTTGGGTGTTCCGTTTTTGTCGGAGAAGCTGATTGTTTACGATAACGAGAATAAGACCGTTGGGTTGACGGATTACGATTGCACATCGAGCGTTGAGGTCGAGAATGACGGTACCGGTGAAGCGTTTGATGTTGATTCTCATGTTATTGAATCGCATGTTTGAGTTCTGTTTGTAATGTGAAATTTTATTGTAAAAAATGCAATGTGTTGCCTGCTTTGTGTGTGTGATTACTGTAAAAAGTTGAATGCGCATGGAATTTGTTGAGAAAATTATCCGTACATTGATTCAAACTTCAAAGTCTCAGACGAAAGTTATACTTGAAATCCAATATTATTGCTTGTTATTGACCTTATTTTTAACAAATATTCATCGACGTGATTTATATGCTATTCTTGGAAAGCAAGCTTATTGCCTCATTGTCATTTATCTTAATTTTAACTGTTATCCAAGTTGTAAGCTAGTTCTATTCAAACCTTACATTTTGCTTTTTACCTCTCATAAAGTCGATGACCCTAACCTTAGGCCTACAGAAAATGTCTACGGCCCCCAAAACTTAGGAGGACATAATAAAAAAAATTAATAAAAAAAAGGAGTAGTACAAAAAAAACACTCACAAAAATAGCAAACGCATATCGAACAAAAAATATACAAGTGAAGTAGCGTGCTTCGGTTTTGGTGTGAGTGGCCACAAGTTCGAATCTTGCGTAGCGTGATTCGAATGTTTATTGACATGTGATACGTTGTCTCAGTGACATGTTGTATATAAATTACCATTTCAAAAAGAAAAACAAGTGAAGTAATGGAAGTAGGGTACAGGGGTTTTAAAATTTCAATTGAAAAAAGGGGCGATTAGGGTTTAACGATGGATGATGGAATTCAATATGCAAGCTAGGATTCTTGACTTTCAGTTGATCAATTGGGTGAAGTTTCGACAATTCTCTTTAAATCATTTAATCAATAATTACTCATTAGCTTCTATGTTATTTGAGAAAATTTATTTTATTTGAAAGGTTGATGGTACTTTTTTTTAAGTTTTAAATTGATTGTTATTAGATCAACTCAAGCAAGTAGATATGTTATCACACAACTTACAAATTCAACAAATTTTACAACGGTATAAATGGTATGGTTGTAGCTAATTTAAAAAAATAAAATAGTAAATTTGTTTGATAACGAGAGTAGTAACATAATATTTAAATTAAAATGGTGGAGTCATAACTAATTGATTTATCATATCATTATGTTTGTAGGATGCTCTTGTGATTCTTTTCGTTCAATCTCAACTATTTTACATTATAATGTCTTCTAGAAAATATGAGTCTCGGGCTTCCAAAAGAAAGAAAAAACTTGAAATTGAAAATGATATTAAAATAACAAGCGGGTTCACTTAATAAAATTTCTAGAAAGAAACAATAGGAAGAATTGGTTATTGAAAGAGAGGGAAATGAGATTGAAGTAAATGAAGTTGTGACAAACGAGAATGAGGTTATTAACACAAATAGGATTAATTTAAATGAAGATGCTATTATTAAGCTTGTACCACTTTCTTTAGACATTAAAATTTGGTTGTTCAAAAAGGTCATATAAGAGATAATAATTTAAATTTTTCTAGAGATATATGAAATAGATGTTCTCTACTGTACACTATTTTAGACAAATATCAAACGGAGAAAAGCATGATGGAAAATGGTTAATATACTCTGAAGCTTTAGATAATGTATTTTTGTTGTTGTTGCAGGTTATTCAAAAACGATAAAATGGTGTTTTAGTTGGCAAATGAATGAGTGAATGGTTGGAAAAATATTAGTGAAAAACTCAATGCACATGAAGTTATTGTTGATCATATCACTAACATGAAGAAATGGATTGAAGTAGAAACAAGATTTCAAAAGAATGAAACAATTTACAAAGTGCATAAAAACAAATTAGTAAGGAAAAAGTGCATTGAAAACAAGTGCTTGTAAGAATAATATCGTTTGCCACAACTATTGCTCAAAATAATTTAGCATTTTATGGAGATAATGAGAAAATTTATCAAGAGAATAACGGAGTATTTTAAGCATTATAGAAATGATTGTCAAATTTGATCCAATAATGCAAGAACACAATTATAGAATTCAAAATAAAGAAAATCATTATCATTACCTTAGTTACAAGGTTCAAAATGAGCTAATACTTGTGATCGCGAGTGAAATTAGAAAAGCAATTATTGAAAAGATTAAAGAAGCTAAAGTATTTTTCTACTATACTTATTGTACTCCAATGTATGCCATAAGGAACAAATGACTATAATCTTAAGGTGCGTGGGTATTTCAAATAATACGGCGAAGGTGAAAGATTTTTTGTGATTAATGATACTTCCATTAAGGGGCTTTTTGATGAACTTGGCGGTGTTTTGAATGATTGGGAACTTGATATTGATTATGCGAGAGGATAGAGCTATGATAATGGTTCTAAAATGAAAGGAAAAAATAAACGTGTACAAAATAGACTACTAAAAGTTAATCCTAGAGTATTTTACACCCCTTGTGGTTCTCATAGCCTTAATCTCACACTTTAAGATATGGTTAAACCTTGATATTAAGTCGCTTCTTTTCTTGGAGCAATACAACACATATATACTTTATTTTTATCTCAACTAGATGATGGAAAATATTTAAAGATAATGTTGATGGACTTACACTAAAGCCATTATTACAAACACGTTAGGAAATCATGTGGAAAGTGTGAAGGCAATTTGGTTTCAAGCTCCAAAACTAAAAAAGCTTTAATTTAATTGGCGAGCCTTAATGAAGATCCTATGTGCAAAAGTAATGTTGAATCCTTAGTAGAATATGAGTTTGAAGATTTTGAATTTTTGCTTGGTATGCTTATAAGGTACACTTTATTGAACAATATTAAAAGAGTAAGCAAATAGCTACAAGTAGAAGATACGCAAATTTACGTTGTTATGGATCATCTAAAGGGTAATTTATTTTTCACTTTTTTGAGAAAATGGGTATGAATCATCTAAAGTATGGAAGTCAATTATTTTATGTATATTGTGGATCAGTGTGAGTAGATTTGAACAAATTAAACAGTACGACAAGATATTTTGATTTTTGTATGATCTAAAAGGATTGAAGCATGCTTTTATGACAGTTTGAAGTCATCATGTGATAATCTTGAGAATTATTTGAGACATGAGATGGTTTTCGATATGGATCGGAGTTATTCGCGGAGTTGTAAATCATTAGAGAGATTTTACCAACAAATGTAAAACGAGCTATTAATTTGTTGATGACAAGAGTGATATTTTGTTTCAACAGAGCCCATTACAATCACTTATCTCGGGAGCTCGAACCATTGACCTCTGAAAATCCGTCCAGAATGTCATACATTAAATGACTGGAGCTAGAGATCCTTGATGCAAAATGAGCTATTGATGTATTAAATTATATCAAATGGATGGATTGTCTTGATGTTAATCCATGAATTGCTTATAGAATGTTATAAAATATTCCCGTGACCATTATCTCGGTAGAAAAAATCTTTTCTAAACTAAAATTAATTAAATCTTTTCTTTGAACGACTGTGTTGCAAGAAAGATTGAATGAATTGACGACAATATCTATTGAGAAATGGATTTTAGAATTACCTGATTTAAGTGTTTTGCTTAGTAATTTTACTACTCAATATGTAAGGTAATTAAGTATAATATGAATGACTTTTGTTCCATTTCTATGTAATCACAACTACCATTCTGTATTAACGAAATATCATTACTTTCTTATTTTTACCATTCATCATTATTTTTATATGTGAGGGCCTCAAAAGTTTTTCGCCTAGGGTCTCTTGTAATTCATGCTAGTCCTGCACAAAATCTTCAAAAAGTTTATAACTTCACTTTTCTATTTAGAGAAATAAAAATCCAATTTTCTAAAACAATAAGAATCTTTTTTACATCATAAAACTCCTAAAATTTTATAATTGAATATTCTAATTCTTCAAAAAAGTTAGATGTTGAATAGAATGTTTTATGGATGCGATGTATATCGTTTTGATAAATTTTGGTATTGAAATGGGTTGTTGAAGATTAAGATTTTGAAGTTGGGAAGTGCAAAAATTATAAACTATTAATGGAAAAGACAAAAGAGAAAGAGAGGCAAATGGTTTGAAGTTGAAGTTTTGTATTTCACATTGGAAGAAGAAGTTAGAGCTAAGAGTGAAGGAAAAGTTACAGATTAAACAAAATTATTGATGAGAACATAAAATTGAATAACTGAAAAACTCACACAGAGATGTGTTTGTGTATGTATATATTGCAAGGATTGGCTACACCTCAAATCCCCCTTAATTTCAACCATAAGCTCCGAATTAAATAATAGAGCACACAATATCTATTCTAATAGCCTTAATCCCCTTCCTCAAATTGATGTTCCCTCTTTCCCTTCTTCTTCCCTTGTTGAGATTGTTAATTTATTTCTAAGTTTTATGAAGTACTTAAGTGATAGATGCTTCGAAAATATGTGAGAATCTTGATCAGCAAAAGAATATGATTGATTTTAGTTTGTGTCTTGACAGTTTTTCCCAAAAAAAGTACAAATCAAGCTATAAGATGCATGTGTTTTGCAATTAAGGCCACAATGCTCTGGTTATTGCACTATAAGACATTTGTTCTACAACTGAATTTGTTTTTCAAATAGTAGAGATTCTAGCTCCATGATTTCTGCCTTTGCTTTTGCTATGCTTCTATACCCAGCTTCAATACTTGATCCAGACATTGTTGATTATTTCTCTAAGCACCACGAAATTAGGATTTTCCATAGAAATACACAATATCCACTAGTAGGCCTTCTACCATCATAATGTTTGCATACATATCATGTGATATTTATTACCTTGTTCCGCTTGAGTGTTATTTCATGCTCTAATGCGCCTCTTAGATTTTGTAATTGTTTCGCTGCACGCTAATGTTTATCTAGAGGTTGTTGCATGAATTGATAAACTTTATTAACATTAATGATGATATCAGGCCTGATATTTATTACACATCGAAGTGCTTCAACCATGCTTTTGTATTGATGTGCATGTTCTATAAGAACTCCTTTATTCTTAGATAAATGCAGGTTACAGATCGTGGGAGTGGGGAGATATTTACCTTCTTTTATTTTAACCAATATATAAGTCCCATTTTTTCCCTTCTTATTCAAGTATAAGTCTCTATTTGATACTCTTTTGACTTCTATACCTAAAAATGATTAGTTCTCCGTGATCTTTTATTGAGAATAAACTATCGAAAAATTGATGAAGTTTATTTGTTTCACTCTCATTTATTCCCAATGATTATAAAATCAGCAACATACACTAATAGTCATTTGGTTAACACGCTAGTTGTTTTAATGAACAATGAGTTGTCAAATTTGGTGGGTTGATATCCCAAGTTCATTACCGTGTTTTTTAATTTATCAAACCGCACTCTTGGTGCTTTCTTAAGTCCATAAAGTGCTTTACTTAATTACATAAAGGTTTATATTTTTCATTTTTCTCAAAACATATAGATTAATCCATGTATACTTCTATTTGTAGATCCTCCTTAAGAAATGCATTATTAACATCAAATTGCTTTATTTTCCAACCTTTAGCTAAAGACAAGGTAAGCATTACTTTGATGGTAGTTGGTTGGATTACAAGTGAGAATATCTCACTAAAACCAAATGCATATCGTTGAGAGTATTCTTTAACTACTAACCTTGCTTTGTACTTAGATTTAGTTCTATCTGGAATTTTCTTTTACTTATAGGTCCATTTTCATTTGGTCGATTTTCTAGTTTTGGAAGTGCTACTAAGGACCAAGTTCTAATTTATAACAATGCGTTGTACTCGCTTAACATTGCATCTTTCCAATTTAACTTTTTACGGCATTTTCAAGTATTGGTGACTCTTCATCTAACATATTTAATATGTAAATTTTTGGTTTGAACATGCTACTCTTGGCACTTGAGATCATGTGGTATCTTTATTGCTTATGTTAAACACTTATCGATCGACTTTGAGTGGATGAAATTTGTGTGTTATTTAAATTTTCCTACTTTATGTGAGAAGATGGATTTTTTGAGGAGTGTTTGATAATGATTCATATAGTTCTTTTGACTGTAATGGAGTACTTGCTTTTCTATTTGGTGAATTTGATTGTGCACTCATTTCTTTTGTATTTTTTTGACGTACAATATAAAAGTGGAATGATAAATTTCCAATTCTTGAATTATACACTTAATTTATTTTTTCTATACTAATAGTGCAAATGAAAATGTATCTTCATCAAACACAACATTTCTAGAGATAAACGTTCCATCTTTATTGAATCGAATTTGTATCCTTAGTGCTTGTGGTTATATATCATGAATGTACATGGTGATGATCTAAAATCTAAGTTATTTGAGTTAGATAGTCTTTTAAGTGTGGAAAACACAAGAAACCAAATACCTTTAGACTTGTATAATTAGTTATGACTCCATACAAAGATTCCGTTGGACATTTATTAGTAAGTACCTTAGTAGGTAGTCTGTTTATCAAGTACACCAAGGTTGCAAATATATCTGGCAAGTTGAGAGGAAGCGAGGCTTGTGCTAATATGGCCAATATTAATTCATAACATGTCTATGATTTTTTCCTACTATTATGTTTTGTTCGTAAGTATAAGAACAACTTACTCTATGCATTATGCCATTTGAGTTAAAATATTATACTGCAAATTTCATAATTTTCTTTCAAATTTATTATTATCTTGAGTACACATCTAATAAAGTTATTTAGTATTTGAACCCATAATTAGAGTCGATAAGTGCATGACCCCATGGGTTCAACTAATTCTATTGGAGCACTATAAGTTTCAGTGTAATCCATGAATGATAATTTATGACTTTTCCCTATTAACAGAAGTGCATACCTATGTTAAGTCAATATAAGTAGCTAAAATTTATTTTTATTAAGAACTTGTTTGTGGTGATGGAAGGAGGTGGTTCTTGGGTTCTTGTGGCTTTATGACTGGGTTGGGTGTAACATCCCTTGTCTTGAGGCATGAAGCTAAGCGTTATAGATGCTGCAGTCATCCATAGTATTAACTTTCGGTGACAAATACGATAATTTTAATGGTATCCATAATATCAAAAGCACATGAATATGAAACAAAATCACAGATCTCAAAAAGAACTTTATTGATTAAATTGAAAAATCATGTTTCATATTCCATAACAAAATCTCAAACGTTTCTCAGGTTTTGATCAAATATAATTACTACAAAATACGCCAAGAGTGACATACGAAGATGCCCCTTGGATGATCAGAGTACCAAATAGATATTCAATATTAATTCATCACGATGGAAATAAAATAACAACTCCTAAATAGCTAACTTTCTACACATCTTTGGAAGCTCTGTTCGTTCACCTACTAAACCTGAAAAGTCCATAACTCTCAATATACTTGAAATAATTTTTAGCATCCGACAGTTTAAGGGGAAAACCATAAATTCGAGTCAGACATAAAGCTTGGTGTGAATAATACTATTACATCTCGATTTATTGATATTAAGTGAGATCACTCTACCTAGTGGAACGGGTTTCCCCGCACTAATATCTCTTCAAAACATATCTTTTTGCAAATTAGAATCCTACAATTAAACTAAGTATAACAATAATAGCAATATCATATATGCTCATAAATCAGGTAACAAATGGAACATCTGTCCGAGAAATATAATTTTGTTTGGCTAACTACTAGCCATTGGCTTACTTGGGCCTACCAGATAAAATAAATAATCTAACATATGTTAGACAAACTTCTGGACGGTCTGTCCCTAACTTACTACTCCGAGGGTGTAATGACCCGTAATTTTCGATAATTAAAATAGTAATTTAATAAGGTTTTGTGATTTAATGTTGGAACAAATAAAAAAAATTGTGATTTAATAATAAGAATATAACTGGAATAAAATAGAATTAATTTAAGGTAATTGATAACTGCTTTAAATGAAATTCAAATTAATTTAAAATGATTAAAAAGATATAATTGGTTTTAGATTGTAAATTTATTGTAATAATGTGTGTATTTATTGATAATTAGATTAAAGGAGTAATTGATAATTTAAATGTTGTATTAAGTAATGAAATAATGTGCAATAAATGGTAATTGGATAGAATTAGTATTGTGTAAGTTGTTATAACATTTGTTTGTAAATAATAAACTTATAAATGTGACTAAAAGTTAATGGTGACAATTATTATATGTTACCTATTTGTTTAGTCTGTTAAACTAAGTTGGAAATCAATTGCAATTAAATGTAATTAAATACTATACTAATGTAAATTAAGATGATAATTGTAGAATAGGAGTAATAAGATGTAACCCAATGTTAATTTTATTAATAATATGATAATTGATTGAATAAAAAGATTGAAATCGAATTAAATCAATTTATTGCAATAAATATATAATTAGTTGGATTTTTATTACAGTTGAAATTGAACACTGTAATTAGTGTAATATTTAACAATGAATTGATATGTAAATTTTTTTAAATTATTATAAATTTTTAAGTAATCAAAAATGATAAATTTAGTGTGACGACCCAAAATTCCTGTCATTTGAAATTCGTATATTTAATTGATTTTAAATATTAACAAGTAAAATTTGTAAGTCGAATAAATTTTATTTCGAATATCTAGATGTAATTGGATAATTAAATTGATAATTTAATATTTGAAATTACAGAAATAATTGAAAATTGGGTTTAATGTGATTAAATTTGATTTGTAAAGTTGTATTAAATCATATTGGAGTTAGAATGATGTTATAGAACTTTTAAGATTGAATTAAAAGTTAATTTGTGGAAATTGAATATTTTATATTTAATTGACGAGTAAAAATAGTCATTTTTCAAACAGTCTCGGATTTCGATGAAACCAATTTCATTGGATCCATAGTGTTAAATTATTGTAGGATTTCAAATTTTGTGTCAATCGGATTTACGGTTTGTCCGGGCAAGCAAAAACGCACTGAAATCGGTTTAAGCGAATTTTTAATTTAAATAGTCGATTTGAAAACCTATCTTTCAAATATGATCGAATTGGCTCCCGATATATATTCTATTGCATTCATAATGGGGGTAAAACATTGTAAACGCTAGGCGGCATGCTTCGTTTGGAGTTCGGAAAAATTTCGGGTGAATAGTGCGTGAATATTTTCTATAAAAGGACCTCAACGTTCATTCTTTTCGCCAAAACCCTAACCCTATTCTTCAGCCGCCACTTTCAATTTTAATGGCTGAAATCTGCCAACTTTCTTCTATTAATTTCTTCCAATCCATCGATCTATTCAAGGAATCTTCAACTAACAAATTATAGAGGGCGATGAGAGCTTTAAATCCATATGGTGATGATCGAAAACGATGCATTGGATCAATGACAATTTGAGTGCAAACATCAACCGTTCGTGCATGGTTTTCAACGTGAGATGATGGCCGAGCTTCACTTGCTCCTGGCCGTAGGTGCGTGGCGTTGTGCTCTTCAACATGGAGGTGGCCGATCGTCGTCGAAGCCAACGTAGGCGATGCGATAATTAGATGAAAAGTGCGGCCATATGGGTTTGCTTGCATAAGGAAACGAAGGAGGGAGAAGAACAAGCGGTCGGCCGTGATTTCCTTTGGTAGAACATGCGGCCTGGATTGATTCTAGGTTAAGAAAATAATAATAATAATTGTAAATTAATATATATATATATATATATATATATATAATAATTCATGAATGTTTAAAACACTATAACTTTTTGATACGAGGTCCGTTTTCGACGAAACGAGTTGCGTCGGGATCGTATGGACGAATACTACGCGATGGAGCTGGATTGGAGTTGATTGGAGCTAGTGTGAATTTTGGGTAAAATTAAACGCGCGTTTAATTTTATTCGGAATAAAACGCTGAAACCGGTATTAGAAGCAAGGTGAGAACTTCTCACTCAATCGAATTTGTTTCGATTTAAATTTTAAATAGTTAAATTTAAAATTGCTTGATTGTGTGGTTGAATGATGATTGCTATCTGTTGTATTGAAATAGACCTTATACGCCGCATATTAAGCGGATATTATTTATTAAACACATATACCGCGATATTCCACCGTGAAGTGGAATTGGTATTATATATGTACTTAGAGTTGATTTTCCGCATTATATAGCAGATGAGACCCTATTGCGCCGCATAATAGCGATAATATTTTATATAAACCCATGTACCGCGATATCCCGTCTTGAAACGGGATTGGTATTGTGCTAACATATGTGGATGAAGAGAAACAGGTTGGAGGGATCCAACTGGATTCCTTAAATAATTGAATTTGTTTCAACATTGTGTGTTGATTATTTATAATCTCTGTGTGATTATCTTTGTGATTGAAATTGTTGAAGGCTAAAATTTAGCCGAATATAATTCTAATATCGTTAGATACAGGAAAGAAATAAAAATTTGATTTTTGAAAATTCAGGTTGAAAGTTTATATTAAAATTAATTTTTGAGAATTGGATAAATTTAAAAGAAGGAATTCTAAAATAATAAAGTTTTATTTTTAATCTTATTGAATAAAATTTCAAAATATGGGAAACGCTTTAATAAATGGATTTCGGGTAATATTATTCAAAGGTTGAAGAATTTATTCAAAATACGGATTTTAAAGAGTTTGAAAAATAAAAGAATTGGTTTCCTTCAAAAGGAATTTATTTTTAAAAAGGAAATAAATTTAGAAATCCATTTGGAAATTGATTTTAGTGATTGAAAATAAATCTTTTGAAAATCCATTTGGAAATTTATTTGGTGTTTTGAAATGAATTTGAAATCAATTGAAAAATTGAATTGTTGTTGAAAGTGAATATTTGAAATCGTTTTGAAAATCGTATATCAGTGGATATTTGAAAATTTAAATTCACCATGGAATTTATAAAGGAAAGGGAAATTTATTGTTAAAAATAAACATTGATTTATTTTTAAAATGTGGAAATAAATTTACGGATTTTGAACGTAAACTTAATATAAATCGATAAGGATTTATTTAATTGGTCTAAATGAACCATTTTGAAATGAAAGTGTATTCTTCCTGGAAAGCCGAATAAAATTTCTGAATAGCTTTGAAATATATATATATATATATATATATATATATATATATATATAATTCTGGAATTGGTTTTGAAAAGGATACTTTGGAGAAATTAACTTCTTAAGTTGTTTTAAATCCTTTAAGTAAAGATTTATTAAGTTGATATAGAAATGATTATTTCTAAGATTTAATCAATAATTGTTTTAGAAAATAGTTATTTAAATAGTTATACTCTATCTACAAATTTTATTTTGAAAATTAGTTTGGATTTAAGTTATATGTAATATTTGTATAATATTTTTATAACTAATATTTTAAGTAAAGTGTTTAAAGAAAAATAGTTTTATTTCAAAGTGTTTTCCTGTTATATTTTGGATAAGTGTTATAAATTATTTTAAAGTATTTGAACTCGGCAGATTTCCAGTGAAAATGAATAAATATTTGGAAGTGTTTCAGCGTAAGGAAAATGATTTGAAATTTGTTTTCAAAAGTTGTAAAGGTGAAAAGTGATTTGAAGTTTGTTTTCAAATGGTTGAAGTGTGGAAAAATATATCTTGTAAAGATATTTTTGGAAAATAAATAATTCAGGAAATTATTTGGAATCTGGTGATGTTGTGCATATCTATTGATAGTTAAATAACCGACTATCAATATTTACCTTTAAATGGGTATTTGTTGTGATTTGCTTGAAATTGAATGCTACACTTATTTTAAAAATAAGCGCTCGTTATTCGGTTTAGCCGGGAGAGGACCTTTGGGTCATGAATCCCATTCCGAATAGTGATACGTCGTAATGGATAGCATCTGAAGACCGGTGTTGAAGACCGGATATATTCGGAAATGGAAGGATTACCGTCGAATGTCTCTACATCGGCCGATCCCCGATATAGAGATTTTATCACCCTTTGTGATGGGAAGTCCGAACGTGATTAGTGAATATCCGGATTGTAAGGGCTTATTTGGAAGTGCCTTCGGTTCCGTTCGATCCCAGAATGGACTTGTATGGATTTGTGTCTGACATTACAATTTGAGATGTAAAGCTGGTTTCTATCAAATACATTTCTGTTGGCGGCGGAGAATGTATTCTATTAGCTCAACAACCTTCTCTGAGACGTATGAACTCAGAGGTTATGTAGTTGATGGTTACTAGTGATACATTCCCAATTTGGTAATGTGGCGTACGAATTGCTGCGGATCATTTGTTGATCAAAGCATAGGTTTTATGAAAAGCATAGCTTTATGGACGAGACTTCGTTAGACCTCACAACCCGGTAAAGGTCAAAACAGGAAAGATGCAGCAAGGTTATAAGGAGTAGCGCCCCTTAGGGTATGTGCATTTCCTTCCGGATAGAAGTGGTATCATGGTATCGAGCCCAAATACTTAACTTATGTGGATATCGCAAATATATATATGACTTTGTGATTGTTGTTGGTTGAGGATCCTCGGATAAAGGTTGTTTACAACCGGGGGATGACATACTCGTGTCAGTAGTTACCTACTTTTGCAGAGGTAACCCGGTCTTGTGTTGGCAGAGATCCGGTTAGGTTCTCGGGGCGTCCTTCCAGAGGCATACCTATGTGGCAATGGGAAGTTCCTTGGCCTGACTATTTGTTGGAAAATCCAAAGAAACAATACGCGCCCTGTACGGTTTTAGTTGTATGACCTGCCATGGAATGTGGCGGTAACCTGCTATTGAACATGGTAGCTATAGTAGGCATACGATAATGGTCGTATGTTGGCTAAAATTTATATCATACTTTCGAAATGTTTTCTGTACTTTGCACTTATAGTAATAATATCAAGAAATTCTCTCGTATCAAGCATGTTTGACTATCATAAGGAGAAATCTCCTCCAATTATCCGTTTGCATTGTGTGTATGGCGGGAAGCCTTATGGTAGTTATATTTTCTAAAAGCATTGCGGATCTATTTTAAAATATTTCTTTGTTTTTTTTTAAAGATAAACTGTTTTAAGTTCTCACACCAGTCCCATGACTAACCTGGAGTTTATTGCTCCCTTCCTAAACTCTGGGTGCCCATCATTTTCCACACGGGCAGCCTAGAGTCCGGTTATCAGGTTATTCTGGAATTCAGAAGTTGCTGTAGAGATCTGGAGGCAAGCTGGATGGCGTGGCGTATCAACTAGTATACAGTATTTCTTTTCCGTTGTTTGTTATTGTAAACTCTGAAAATGTAATGTAATGTAATGTAAAAACTGATGTAGTGATTCTGTTTAAAGATTATTCATTTATCTATTATAAGTTGTTTCGTTGCGATTGTGAGATTCTGTTATTGTTTCTGTTGCTTTTCTTTGTTTTTTACTTCTTCTATCTTTTTCTTCTTCTTAAACCCTAAGGGTTCGATTTTCCGACATTCGATTGTTCGGCAGTTGATACAGTGGATGTATTAATGTCGATATTCGAGAGTCAAAGAATCGGGTCCTTACATTTAGTTAATTATAAAATTGTAATTAAAAAGATGATTTAACACTACGCCATAGATGGCCTTCTGCAACATTTTTGCAAGGTGTTGCTAGGTAAAATGTTGCGATAGCTATACAATTTTGGTCCTACTGCAACGTTGAATTTTTGGTGTTGCTCTAGCTAAACAAGTGTAATTGATGCAATATTTTTTTATAGTGTTGCTATAGCAGACCTTTGCATATCTTTCGCGTCGATCCGCGCCAATCTACCAAGGCAAATCCTACATTGGAGAACGTGACACTTCATTAATCCGAACACCACTCCTTGATCTTTTAGACCCACGAAGAAAAAAAGTCTCCGCAAATAACTTTTTATTTTCATTCTTCTCTGTCTTCTTACAAAGGTTCAAGCGAACATTCTTAATTTGGGGTTCAGCGATTTCGGTTCGATTAGGGCTTCGATTTGGGGGTTCAAGCATTTTCACATCACTTTAGGGCTTCAATTTCGATTTTGAGGTATAACACTCTCTCATCACTTTAGCGTTTCGATTTAAACTATTTTAAATTCTTAATTCGGCCTGAATTAACAATTCGACTTGTCTAGGTTTCCTCTTGTTGGACACACACACAAATTTTATCTTTTTATGTTAAAATACTCATATTCATAATTGTAGTGATGGACAGCGAAAACATTTGGATCGAACTTTCAAAGTTTAGTGAAGGATATATTAGCGAGATAAGAGCCTTTATACAAAACGGTTTTTCTAAATTGGCCGTAGGCGATGAAATGATGTGCCCACGCAAGAATTGTAAAAATAGCAAGTGGCGTCGTCCAGATATAATTTATGATCATCTCATCTGCAATGGTCCATCTCCATTGTATGTGAAATGGATTTGTGAGGTTTCTCACCCAAATTTTGGAAGGAGTGATGAAGATATAGACTGTGATGTTGGTGATTTTGGAGATAATCTAGGTGAAATGTTGCACCGTACTCGTGGAAATATGCAGAACTGCGAAAATGAGAATTCTGATGCACCAAATGCCGATGCTAAAAGATTTTATCGCCTTGTCGAAGATGGAAAGCAGCCATTATATCCTGGCTGTTCAAAATTTTCGAGATTAAGTTTTATCATCAGGCTTTATTCTTTAAAATGTGTACATGGAATTACAGAGTCTGCAGTTGGGGATATACTAGAGTTGATGAGAGAGGCTTTTCCACAGGCCTACATACCTTTATCTTTTTGAGCCGCGAAGAAAATCATTAAAGATTTAGATCTTGATTACAAAAAAATACACGCATGTCCAAACGATTGCATGCTCTATTGGGCAGAATATGAAGATAAAGATGTCTGTAACTCTTGTGGTATTTCGAGGTGGGAAGAGGAAAAGAAAGGCACCCGTGACAATGATCCAGAGAAGTTGATTCACAAAGTACCGTCAAAAGTAATGCGTTACTTTCCGCTAAAACCAAGGCTGCAAAGGCTGTTTATATGCAAGGAGTATTCACAACTTATGAGATGGCATTCTGTGGGCCAAAAAAAATGAAAAACTTAGACATCCAGCTGATAGCGAGACTTGGAAGGCGATGGATTCTATGTATCCTGATTTTTCATCAGAAAATAGAAATATCAGATTGGGTGTAGCCTCTGATGGATTCAATCCTTTTCGTACAATGACTACAACTTACAGTACATGGCTAATTGTATTAGTTAACTACAACCTTCCACCTTGGTTGTGCATGAAGCCCGAAAATCTAATTCTTTCAACACTCATATCCGATCCAGAGTCTCCAAAGAATAAAATTGATGTATATATGCAGCCTCTAATTGAAGAGTTGAAAGAATTATGGGATCTAGGCATAGAAACTTATGATGCCTTTACTGATCAAAAATTCATGTTACGTGCAAGTGTGTTGTGGATCATTAGCGGTTTTCGGGGTATGCAATGTTATCCGGTTGGAGCACAAAGGGTAAATTGGGTTGTCCTGTATGCCATTATGAGACTTCTTCAATGTACTTGAAACATAGTAAAAAAATGTGCTACATGAATCGTAGAAAATTTCTGGATCTGAAACAAAAGTGGAGGTTTGATAAGAGGAGGTTCAATGGTGAAGTTGAAATAGGACAGATTCCGGGAAATTTATCGGGAACAGACATTGAAGAACTGTTGCATGACTTTGAAAATAATTTTGGAAAGAAAAAGGATTCCCCTTTCAAAAAGAAGTCAATATTTTTCAATTTACCGTATTGAAGCCACAATTTATTGCGACATAACCTTGGTGTTATGCATATAGAGAAAAACATATGCGACAACATACTCGGTATTTTGCTAAATATTAGTGGCAAGTCAAAAGACCATTTGAATGCTCGTTTTGATTTACAGGAAATGGGCATCAGGAAGGTCCTGCATTCCGTTTTATCAAATGGGCGAACACTTTGAGATTAGGGCTGCCATATTTGACGTGACGAATAAAGAAAAAGAAATATTTTGCTCAGTACTAGAGAATGTTAAATTGCCATACGGTTGTGCAGCCAATATCAGTCGGTATGTTCACACGAAGGAAAGGAAAATCTCAGGGTACAAGACCCATGATGCTCATTTTCTACTTCTACTTGTTGCAATTGGCTGTGAAAAAAACACTAAAGCCCGAGGTTGCATTGCCTCTGATAAGATTTGGTGCATTCTTAAGAGGTCTTTGGGGCAACGTAATTGATTTGGAAGATGTGAAGAGGCAACAACAAGAAATTGTCGAAATTCTTTGCCAATTTGAGATGATATTTCCACCGTCTTTCTTTGGCATAATGGTTCACTTGACGGTTCACTTGTGCAAGGAAGTTGAATACGGTGGACCTGTGCACGTTCGATGTATGTTTCCGATTGAGCGTTATCTAGCTAAACTCAAATCTTATGTGCGCAGCAGATCTAAACCGGAGGGTTCCATAGCCGAAGGTTACTTGGCAGAAGAATGCTTGACATTCTGCTCAAGATTCTTAAGTGGTGGTGATGCAGTACCTAAATTTGAAAGTTGTCCACAAAATATGGATATGCTATTGGTACAAGAAGAAATAAAGACGGAAAATCTATTCATCTAAAAGAATCTGAGTGGATGGCATGTCATCGGTACATTCTATTCAATTGTGGTAAGAGGAAATAGATAATTTAAAAGAGTAAGTTTTTATGTTCTAATTTTATTCTAGCAAGTACTAAAGGATTAGAATATTTCTTTATTGATATTAACACCATCATAATTATTATAAGGAACATCAAGCTTTAATTGATGGTCATGCAATATCGAGAAGATATAAAAGAGAGAGAGCACATACTGAAGAATTATGGAAATGGCTGAAGGATGAGGTTGGGAAAAAAGAGGACAGTTTGAAAGAGCTAGAAGTGCTTGCAATGGGCCCTAATCGCACAGCTACGAAATTTAGTGGATATGTTATTGATGGATACAGATTCCATACAAAATATAGAGATGCTAAGTGTAAAACACAGAATAGTAGTGTATTCTTGGCTGCCTTGACCACTAGCTTTGCAAGTTCAAAATATCAAAATCCATTGGTTGGTAATGTTAGTTACTACGGAGCAATTGAAGAAATACTAGAAATTGATTATTGGGGAGAAATTTCAGTGGTTTTATTTAAGTGTTGCTGGTACCAAGAAGAGAAAGATTTGTATGGGATGACTCGAGTTAATTTTAATATATTGTGCCAGAAATCTGATCCGTATGTTATGGCTTCAAAGTACAACACATATTTTATGTACAAGATCCAACTGATACGACACTTTATAATGTTGTCAAGAAATTGCCGAGGGACTGGTGTGAAGTCGAAAATGAAAATGGAAATGAAGATGATCCAGTTTTACATGATATTCAATGTGGTAATGGAATAGGAAATCAAATTAGTGATGTTAGGTGGTATAGAGATGACGTCTCGGCAACACAAATCCTCATTCCGCCTAGCATAGAGGAAACTTCCTCTTGATTTCTATGTAGCAATATGAAGTGACTTCTATTTATGTATTGGTTCTTAATTAAGGGACGACTTCTGTATCTATTGATTTTCATAATTAATTTACTACTTTTTAATTACTTGACTGATTGTAACTTATTCTGATTTTATGTGTTCCCTTGTTGTTTCTAGTGCTTTATATACCTGCATACACATATGTACTTAATATACCTGCCCATTTTATTATTTCATATCTTGCTTCCAATGTAAACTCACCATTCTATATCCATTTTGTATAGGATGAGGGAACTCATGCAGCTCACATTTCATCACAAGGGTGCATTTCAGAAGGCACAATATGTTGGTGGAACCGATACTGTGGTAAAGAGGGTTGATCCTAACTACTTCTCGTACACAGTGCTCATGGAGTTTGTGAAGGATGACCTTCAATACACCGAAATAGGAGGAATTTATATGAGAAATGGTGAGAAGGGTGGGTGGAAGTTAGTGACGAATGATGCAGACCTCTTCGAATTAGTCAAAGGAGTTAACAGTGGTGGCAACTTGGATTTTTATATCGACAATGTTGTCGATACTGCAATTGAGCCACTGAAGCAAATGCAGCCGCATGTAATCATGCGGCCAAGGCAGAATCTGGTTACAGGTATATATAAATGGATAGTTAATATCATTTACAGATTGTGGTATTTTGATATAGCAAAAAAAATTTATTGTGATATTTTGATTATAACATTTAAAGATTATGATTATAATATCATTGTATTGTTGCAGCTACAAAACCAGTGAAACGACAGTACGTGACGGCTCATCAACTACAACAGAACCAAAAAAACAAGAAGTTAGCTGAAGTCGACAGTCCTTGGAAGTCATCATGGCTGAGTAGTAATGCAACTGTGAATCTAAAGTTAGGCGAGGTGAACAGTCCTCGGCAGTCGACACGGCTGAATAATCCAGAACCCAACGATGCAACCGTGAATCTAAAGTTAGCTGAGGTGAAAAGTACTCGGAAGTCGGCACGACTGAATATTCCATAACCCAGCAATGCAACCGAGAATCTAAAGTTAGCTGAGGTGAGGAGTCCTCGGAAGTCGACACTGCTGAATAATCCAAAACCCAACAATGCAATCGTGAATCTAAAGTTTGCTGATCAGGTAAATCCTCAGAAGATGACACAGAAAAAAAAACCAAAAATCAACGATTCAACAGTGAATCTGAACTCATCAAGTGTTAAGAGGAAGTTGGAATCATGTTTACCAACATCGGAAGAAGAAGATATAGATGAAAATGGCATGCAGGTTTGAAGAATTCTTATTATGATGATCTTATTGTAATTTGAATATTTTGTACCACTCTTGCAGCATACTTACTATGATGTTCCTGTTTATTATATACTTGCAGGATGTTCATCTACCACCTCCACCACCTCCAAATGAGTATTCTACACCTCCACCATCTCTAAAAGATTATGAAGTACAGAGAGCTGCTAAGATGATGATGAACCTAAGAGATTATGAAGTACATAGAGCTGTTAATGTGATGAGGAACAACGAAGTTCTTGCTTCTCTAGGTGTGCCTGCAATTTCAGCTGAACTGAGAAATGCAAACAAAAAAAGGTGAAGGAAAAGAAAAGATGCAAGAGGATGTGGATAATGATCAGGAATATAATCCGGACCATGAGGAGCATAGTGAAGATGATACGTTACAAAGTCCAAGAAAGGTGTGTGATTGCTACATATCTTATTTTTTCTGCTTATGAAGACAATAACTATAAAATCCAATCTTATTTCCTACTTATATATACAATTTAGAGAACTAAAAAAGTTGAGAAGCCCAAGCCTGTTAGTGGACCACAAACTCGTTCAGCTAGTGGTATCGCAAAGGAAAAGGAAAAGTTGAGAAGCACAAGCCCAAGCCCAAGCCTGGTAGTAAGTTCAATTGAGAAGGATGTTGAAGGAAAAGGAACAATGGCTGATTATTTGGCTCTGCGGGAATGACAAAAGAAAAATGCTGCAAAAGCTAGTGCAAGTAGTATGGCAAATAAGTATGTTGCGGAGAATGTCTTGCCAGACATTGAAAATGCAGGCACTGAATTGATGTGATAATAATATTAAATATTACAGTAGGATTAATATTTAAGTACCGAATTTACATTATGATTTATGTTATTATTTGACGGGACTTTTCATTTTAATTAAAGGTGAAGTTCCTAAAAGACTCAGAGGTCACACAAAGGTGTTTAATGTTCATACGAGGGCGAATGACAAAAGACTTGTAATTATGATGAACCAGTGGTTCCAACCTATTTCATATGATGACAAAGTAATATCTGAACTTAGCAACTTTTTAGGAACATTGAAAAGGTCTGTGCCACTTACGTATAAATCTTGGTCGGATGTTCCTGAAAAGTTGAAGAAATCTCTATGGGATTATCTTAAGGTAATCTATTATTAACTATAATGTTGCTGAATTTTACTTTAATAAGTAATATTGATCTATTAACTATAATGCAGCTGAATTTTGATTTATTTATTCTTTTTTATCTTTGATTTATATTTAAGCAACGGTATATTATTCCGGATGAATGTGAAAACTGGGTGTTGAAGTCTATTCGTGACTGTTGGAGGGGGTACAAGAGTCGCATAAAAACAGCTCATTATAAAGCTTATAAGACCGATGAGGAGAGGCTAGATAATAAGTCGGACAACATCCCAGTGGAGGATTTTAAAGTGCTCTTGAGGTATTGGGCAGATGATGAGATTCAGGTATACGTACATATTATTTATTTCGCAAGACAAATGAGTACTTTTTTTTGTGAGATTAACGAGTACTTTGTTTTTTGTGTATTTTTTAGCAAAAAGCCCTGAAAAATTCTGATAGTCGTAAGTCGTATCAAGACACACACACCGCTGGTCCAAAGTCATTCGCCCGGCTTCGTCATAAGATGGTATGTGATACTTTACATTTTTGACTGAAGAGAGTGTATGCTAAACTATCTATTGAACTTGTATCAGGAGACACCATCCGATGCAGCACTTTTTCTTAAAAGTCGTAAGAGAACAGATGGACGTGAGTACTTGTCTAATCCTCAAGTAATGAATTACAAACTTGTAAGTAATAATTCTGTTTTGTAATAATTTTGTTCTGTTTTGCACATGCTGCACATTATTCATGTCTTGCTCATGTGCATGTATGCTCATGTCCTTGAAACTGTCCTTGAAACACTTGTTGAACCTGAGTTTCGCAAACGTACTAAGGGCATAGATGTTTTCTTTGGAAATTGTAATTGAGTATATTGTGAGATTAAGAATTTTGATCCCTCAGCCATTTTTTTCCTTTTCTAGTCGAATGAAGAGGACTTGCTTTTGCGTTTGGCCAGAAATGACACAAAAACTGGAAACGAAGAAATGAATTTGGTTAAAGGGATTACTGACTTGGTTTATATAAAAATATATGTCTATAGCAATGTACATATGTGCATAAATAAAATGAATGGCCGTTCGAAGCCTCAAAATCCAGATGATGAAGCCGTAGCCGGCTTTCGACGGAATTGTTTTCCAGTTTTTACTAGTATATATGTTACAAATTGTTTTCTAATTACATGCACATAAACAAATTGTTTTCCAAAATGTGGCTTTCTCTGCGTTTGCTGTACACAATCCATATGTAAACATTTGCTGCATTCTCTGCATTTACTGTAGGGTAATTTTGATGTGGCTTTATTTTGTAGCACTTAGTTCAAAAGGCAATGGTCGATGGAGAAGGAGGAAATACTGTTGAAACAGTAATTTCGAATGGAAAATCATAGGGTCATCCTTTGCTTATAGGGAGGCGTGCAAAGTGTGAAAAACAATCAACCGAGGCTCTAACAAATGCTTACGTACATAACTTAAGGCAAAGGCTTGTCGAAGAAATGGAAGCACAGCTAGAATCCAAGGTAAATCAGAAGGTACAAGAGAATTTGGCTAGGGTGCTTAAGAAATTAGGTGATGCCAACCCAGAGATGAACATCAATGTAGAGGATCTAACTTCCACAAGCATGTCCAGTGAGATTGATAATCTGACTGGAGGCACCAACTCTTAAGTCTCATTTATGAATTGTTATGTGTACCGGGTATTTTGGGGTAGCTTTGTAGTATTTTGGGGTAACCGGATATTTTGGGGTAACTTACATGAATTGTGATGTGTATTGCTGTATGAATTGTTATCTGTACTGTGTATTATGCTGTGTATTATGCAAGTGTTTTATGTGATATTGTACTGTGTATTATGCAAGTGTTCTATGTGATATCGTACTGTTCTATGTGCTCTTAGTGTCTTTTCAGTATAGTGTTGCAGTAGCTTCAGAATAGTGTTGCAGTAGCTTCAGAATAGTGTTGCAGTAGCTTCATAATAGTGTTGCCACCGGGTTATAAATGTTGCTTAAAATAATGTTGCAATAGTCATTCAAGGTGTTGCCATAGGGATGGACCCAGTTGGGTCGTGGGCCCCACAAGATGTGGGGCCCACAACTTCAGAAAGTTATTATCTATAGCAACACTTTTGGAATGTTGCTACAGATACCTATGGTGTTGCCATAGACCCAAATAGGGTTCTATTGCAACAATATTACTTATGTTGCCTTAGATAGTCAAAATGTTGCCTTTGAGGTCTAAGGCAACGGCAAAAATTGCATCACCCTAAAAGTGTTGCCATAGACCTATGGCAACATTTTTCGGGCCTGAGCCAATATTTTTTTTGTGTTGCAGAAGGCCATTTATGACGTAGTTTAATTAATTTAATATTAATTTATTTAAATAACGTGAAAATAGCCATTTTGGAAACTGTCTCAGATTTCGACGAAACTAGTTTCATCGGATCCACGACGGTGAATTATTGTAGGATTCCAAGTTTCGTAGCGATCGGACTTGTCGTGTGATCGTACGGACTCGAAACGCGTAAAAATCAATTTTATTGAAATCAATTTGAAATAAGACGATTTTAAAGCTAACTTCTTCATACGATGGAATTAGGACTTGAAACCTGTTCCATTGAGTTTATAAATGTCAAAAACATCTATTTTGATATATGGGGTGACCCATTTTCGTTCTGAAGGAAGAACGGACTTTTTAGGTGACCATTTGTCGTTCATACCAATTGATTGTGTTTATTTTCTTATCGGGCCCTGTTCATATAAATAGTCTTGTTTCTCAAAACCCTAGTAGTCATTTTCTTATTGTTTTATGTACAATTTCCCTCTGGCTTTCTCTTTCTTCAATGGCAGAAACAAATTTCAAGTTCAAAACCCTATTCCATTTTCAAATTCAATTTCAAAATCAAACTCCTCCAAACCATGACATATCATATACCATTTCGAAACTCTCGACGAGCATAATCCACTGGTGTGATTAGTTTTTGCAATCGAATCACCATCTGTCTAAAAATCAATGATTTAGTTCCGGCCCTCCAATTGCCAGGGTTCCGATGCAACGACGGATCATCATCCGATCGACGATCGGGAGGCGCCGCTGCGAAGTAGGAGTCAAGCAGTTCTCTGGGTGGTGGTCGTTCATCTTGATGGTGCTCAAATCGCCAGAAATTGGCGTGGGAATGATGGCAGAGGTGCCCGGCCCGGAGGTGGCGGAGCATGGGCGCGTGAGCATAGGAGCTACGTCCTATCGTGGGGGAAGTCATGGGTGGTGAGCAATCTAGGTGGCGTGGCACATGGTGGTCAGAAAAATTCAAGGAAGCGGGTGGCGGCTGCAACCCTAGGTGAGGCGTCTTCGTTCCTGATGGTTATTGCGTGTTTTTTGGTGAGGAGATAAGCTGACGTGGCGTAGTTGTATTTGTTCTTTGATTTCTTATTTAATTTAAATCTTATTCTTTTCAAATGTTCTAATCAACATAACTTTTACATACGAGATCAGTTTTACACGCGGTTTGTTCCATTAGGACCGTATCAAAATTTTAGACATATAGAACTAGTTTGGATGAATTCCGAGATTTTTCAATTTTGAGCCCTATTTTGGATTTCAATTTGATTTGAAATCAAAGGGTATGTGTTTTAACCCACTTACAACAACTATACTATCTTATGTTATTTAAATTAGATTTATGAGGTGATTAGAAAATGATTGATTGATGTTGGTATATTTAAATTATCATTCTAGTTAAATATGACTTTTATTGCATTTAATCGTCATTTAAATTAATATTGAATTTGATTATCAATTTAATACATGTTATTGATAATCAGTTAATTGATGTTATTTATTGGTTGATTGTATGGATGTGATGCATGTTTGATTATTGATATTGGATGACTAGATGTTGTATTTTTATATTGTTATAACATTGCAAGTTCCCTATGGGTTGAAATTATACGTACCCGAACGATCTATAGATTAGGGAGAAATCGTTATGGGTTGAAATGATAGACTCGAGCGATTTCATGTATTTGAAATTAAATTTTGGGATTGTGGGCTGAAATGATATATACCCGTAAAATTTTAAATTGCGGATTGAAATGATAAATATCCGCATCACTTGACCATAAGGTCGAAAATTATATACGGACACCGGATTGGTTAAATTAAATGCTATTGAAATCTTTAAATTTTGAATTCGGTTAATTGGTATTTTGAAATAGAAATTGACTTATAAAACTGAATTATTTTTGAAAATCCAAGCGCTAATATTGAAATTGAAATTTATATAATAAATTGTTCAGAGGATTTAAATTGGAATTTCAAAGTTGAAGTGTCAAATATAAATGAATTTGATTGAAATTGAGTTATTGAAATGTTTGAATGTAACTTTGAAATCTATTTTAAACTAACTTAAACTATTTAATCAATTTTAAACTGTTTTAATTTACTTAAATCTGTTATAATCTATTTAATCCAATTTAATCTAATTTACCTATTTTAAACTAATTAAATTTATTTAATCTATTTTAAATCTATTTTATCTATTTTAAATTTATTTATTTAATCTATTTTAGATCTATTTAATATAATTTAAATCGATTTAATCTATTTTAAATCTATTTAAATCATTTTTAAATCTAATTTAATCTAATTTAGATCTATTTAAACTATTTAATTATTTAAACTATTTAATCTATTTTAAACTATTTTAGAGTATTTTAACTATTTTAAACTATTTTTAAAGCTATTAAAACTATTTATAATTGTCTAAACCATTTCCTAAAATTTCAGATTATGTAAAGTGAAACTACTTGTATTTAAATCCTTGATGATGATACAATCTAACTTGGAATTTGAAATTGACACCTTTTTGTGAAATGACATATTTAAGTAAATATGATGATTTCGGAACGAGAGTTAATTAACCTATCTTATCGATAATTTCAAAAGTGAATATGATTTTGAAGGTTAATATGATTTTGAAAGTGAATATGATTTCGAAAGTGATATGGTTTGACATCGAATATGAATTTTGATATTAATTATGTACTGGTTTTGGGACATGTAGAAGAGCCATCCGGAGTGAAGTAAGCGTTTGGTTGTTAAGGAGACCGGAATTGGATATTGTCATACTCTGTGCCAATACCGAAAACTACTATAACAACTGTGTACATGGTGGAGATTCCAGAAATGAAGTAGGATGTTTGGCGAACGATTTTGTATGAGATATTTACATGACCCTGACTCCCACGAGTCAGCTTAGATGTGACTAACATAGGAGCCATGCCGGGCCAAGTGAGGTCATTCCTCCGATCGGACACATTTCTTCGATACCATATTATGACTTTGTGATGATTTGGTGGCCACCCCTCGATTTTAATTATGGGGGTGTGTTCCTAGGTGGGCGGTACTAGCTACTATGCGTTACCACCAATCCGAATCCGCAATCGGTATATCTACCCTGGCATTGCCTCGTGTGCTATGTTCACATGCCCTATCACGCCTTCTATGAGTTTGGTTTGTGTCGTACCTATGGAGTGCTCCCTGATTGCCCACCAGTTTACGGTGGAGTTTACAGTATCGATATAGACTACGACATTGTATAAAATGTGTTAAGGGCTATGTAGTTAATGCCCCGCTATTACCCCGCTATAATCCCGCAATATCTCATAGCGGATTTCTACCGCTATGATTTTTCCATATAGCCCCAAAATATAGCATTTCCGCTTTAATCCCCGCTATTTCCGCTATATCCCGTTATTCCCGCTATATTTTGTTATTTCTGCTATATCTTATTTAATAAAATGAATTAAAAAATTAAATTTATACATTATAAAAATTATGAAACTAATTTATTTGATTTAATTTTTAATATATTTTCAGAAATGAAAATACTCTAATATTCTGCTAAATTCAATTATGTTATATAACAGTTTTACATTTATTTAAAATATATTCGCACATGCTTTTTGTTTAAAATCATTTATGTATTAATTGTAATTCAATTGAATGATAATTTCTCATTTAATTACCATTTATATATTTGTAAAAACATTAAGTACGAGTTTTATATGCTATTTTAGAGCTATCTGTTATATCCTCGCTGTATCCCCACTATGACTTTTTGCACCTCCACCGCTTTGAATCTGCCGAGCGTTTTAACTGCACAGGTTAAGGGGGATATGGGTAACGCCTTAACACTATTTTAATACTTTACTTTAGACACCATTATAATAGTATACTACATAGTAGATAGTTTAACGGATCCCTAGGAGATGGGAATCCCGAACATCTCTTAAGTTATTGCACTCATGTTGGACACTGGATAGGAGATGTCAAAACTCGTAAACATCTCTGACGACATTACACTCATATTTATTTTTGACATAACTTACATAAGATCTTTTAGTTCTGACTTGAGTGTTTTGTCTTTTCAATTTGCTAGAATCAGTCTGAGCATTTCAGTTTATCAAAGCTTGCTTTCTGGAGGACGAAGACGATGATTTTGTACTATTTTATTTATTATATTTATTCCACTGCATCATGTTGTTCCGCTGCATTTATTTATTATTTATTCTTGTAGTATGTAACTCTGATATGTATTATAGAGTTCTAATCAGTGTTATATGTAAACAGCTTCATGAACTATTTATTTGATTATTATATTTTGTCATTCTGCTACGAGATTCTGTATTTATTTCTTTCTTTCTCTAGTTTTTCTTATTTACCCCATAACAGTCCTCCCTTTTGAATGGTTTGAGTTTGACATGTGTGGTTCATTGTAGATTTAAACCGTCCAAAAAGGCAGTCGTTATACGGGGTCACCTGATCCTAATGGTTTTGCGGGATGACTAATAACCTGTCCTCCTTCTTTTTATAAATATTCCTTTCTATATGTAGCCATCATTTGAGTCTTACCTGTGACTAATCCTTACACTGGAATTTTTGACTAAATTAGCTAGGGGCTATATCTAACTTATAAGGCGCGACCCTATACCAGTCCCATTTGGTATTCGAATATCTAAGTCATTTACTTAGGGTTAACTAGCCTTCAAAATTTCCTTGAAACCTTTTCAAATTGATATAACCCTTTAAATCATACTTAAACAAGAAAAACAAACAATTTTATTTACTCAAATCACTTTTCCATGTTATATGTACTTGACCAAAACATGTTGACGAAAACATTCGAAACCTTTGTTTAAACCCTTTAAACAGTCTCTTCCGAAACCTTTGAAAGTACCCCTTTCGAAATAGGTAACTACTTTGCTTTGCAACATTAGGCCAAAACATACCCTTCGTAACCATTTACAATAGTCCTTTCAAAAATGTTGAAAACATCTCATTCGAAAGCTTTATAAAACCTTAGACAATCTCTTTTAAAACACTTAAAATCTTTCTTTCGAAAACATTAGAAGCCACCCATTCAAACACTTAAGGTAAGCCTTTCAAGAACATTGGGGAACCGCCCCTTCAAAACCTTTATCTTATACCTTTCGAAAGAATTAAAGTCATCTACTTAAAACATACCTTTCGAAAGCATTGGCTCTAAGTAAAAATATGTGAAACATAGTTTCGAAACCTTTAAAATCATTCCTTTTGAAACCTTTGGGTTAAGACTTCAAAATGTCAAAAGTGTCTTAAAAGTACTAAGTTGAAAGCAACTCTTTTGAAATGAATTTCCTAAGTAAAGGAAGTGGATGACGTCGAAACCAACCCCTTTAAAAGCATTAGAGAAGCGGCTTAGGGTTTAAAGCAAAAGCACCTTTCGAAGGAATTGCTTCGAAAGGTTGAACGTTGCAGCAGGGGTTTCGACCCCTTCAAAGCATCTTTTAAAACAAAGGTGACAACCCCTTTCGAAAGCGCTTTTCTTTTAAAACACTTAACCAAGTCGAAAGCTATCTCATTCGAAAGCATTCTTTCCGAAAGCAAAGCAAGTGGCATTTCCTTTTGAAAGCAAAACAAGGTCATGACCCCATCGAAAGCCCTATTTCGACTCTATACCTTTCGCCTATGTCCAATCCACTACATACCAAATCTTTGATATCATATGTATTGGTTTCGATTAGGTTGGAGGTGAAAATATGTAGTCGGAAGGTAGCTGCCGAAAGTGTGAAACAACAAAATCTTGTAAAACTGATTTTTCTCTTTATAAAGTAATTTCTTTCTAACTACTTGCTTTGTTTGTCAACATATGATTGGTTGCCAATACTTTTCTGAAATTTTTTTCTAAAAATACTATCGAATTTGAGAGGTTATCATTTTAAAATATTTACAAATTGCTCATTCTCCTTTTGGAAACGTATAAAACATTTAAGTCTCATACCTAAAATAATTTTATATATTTATTAAAGCACTTGGGATAATTCTCCAAAAATTCCAATAAATCACTTTTTATATGTTTTCTAACATATTTAAGTTTTAGACCCAAAGCTAGTGTACAATAGTCGTAATTAATTTTAAACCCAATTTAACCATTTTCTTCACTAGAAAATTCATAATCAATCCACATTAATTTAGAAAATTATGAAACTTGAAACTCAACTCCAAAATAATATTTCTGACCTTACTTCAAAATTGCAAAGCATTTGGATGTCATTTTTTAGGTTTTTCAAGTTCATTCTTATCATAAAGTCCATGTGTAATGGCATAATCATCAACAAGTGTATATATATTCATTTGAACAATCAAAACATGGTAAACTATTTGCAAAATAAATTCAGAACTTAACTAGAAACTGAAAAAAATAAAAGTAGGATGTAAGCTATTATTCACCTTTAGCTCGTGATTAAGGAGTTTGAGATTTGCTTCTTGAATTATATTGATTAATCTTCCTTCCTCTTGGTTTTTTCCGCTCATCTTTCTCTTGCTTTTCCCCAATGGAGGCCGACCTCTTCTTGGTTTAGTTTTAATTTATGAACGAGTAAAATGAGAGTGCATGAAGGTTTAGGGTATATAAATGTGGCTTATTCTTATTTTGCCCTTATATATTACCTTAACTTATTTTATTTTAATCCCACTTTAATTCATTGGTTTAACTAAGCACGACTACCCTTTAGATATACAAATCTTAATCCTTTGATCATTTACATTATTTCATTTAATTTAACTTATTAAATATAGGGTTGTTACAAATTCCCCTCATTAAAGAATTTCGTCCTCGAAATTACGATAAGGTGCTCATCAAAATCAATCATAAAGGTAAAACATGTAATGAAACAAGTTAGGATAAGCGTCTCTAATCCTGCTCTCAGTTTCCCAAGCACATCTCCCATGTTGTTGCTCCGTTGGACTTTAACTAATCTGACTGTCTTCTTCCTTAGCCTCTTCTTATCTCTCGTGGCTATACGAACTGGTTTTCTAACTATATTCAAATTCGGTTCCATTACTAAGTCCTCTAACATAGTTTGTGCTATGGTAGTCTCCAGATCTCGAATACACCTCCTAAGATGAGAAATATGAAAAACATTCTAGACTCCTGCCAAACTGTTTAGTAACTTTACTCTATATGCGAGTTTCCCGATCCTTTCCATAATGGGAAATGGTCCAATGAATCTCGATGCCAATTTTTTTAATTTCCCGAATCTAATCACACCCTTCATTGGTGATACTTTGACGAAAACATGATCTCCAACTGAGAATTCTATGTCTTTCCATCTCTTATCAGCATAACTCTTCTGCCTAGACGGAGCTTCTTTCATTTTATCTTTAATTAAATCAATCTTTTCTGCAGATTCTCTAATTAAATCCGGACCAAGAACTACCTATCCCTGGTCCCTAACCAACAAACTGGCGATTTGCATGGCATTCCATAGAAAGCTTCAAACAGTGGCATCCCTATACTAGTATGATAACTGTTGTTATACGAAAACTTGATGAAGTGTAGATGCTCTTCCCATGATCCTCCAAAATCTAGCACATAAGCTAATTACAAATCTTCTAAGACTTTTTAATCCTTTCCATTTGCACATCTGTCTTGGGTGGTAAGCGGTACTCATCTTGATCTTGGCACCGAAAGTCTCTTGTAGAATCTTCCAAAACTAGCCAGTGAATAAGGAATCTCTATCACTTACTATACTACTAGAAATTCAATGCAGTCTAACTATATTCTTCATAAACAACTTAGCTAAAATAGATGTTGTTCTGGTTGACCTAACTGGAATGAAATGGGCACTCTTGGTCATACTGTCCACTATGACCCATATACTTTCATTTCCTTTATTTGACCCTGGCAATCTGTCTATAAAATCCATTGAGATAGAATCCTACTTCCATACGAGAACATCTAAAGGCTGAAGTAACCCACTTGGTTGCTGATGTTCGACTTTTATCTGTTGACAGTTCAAACACCGTTTCACCCATTAGCCTACATCTCTCTTCATGCCTTCCAAAATAAAAGCTTCTCTTCATATCTTGATATATCTTGGTCCCTCCAGGGTGAATCATAAACTTGGATTGATGATATTCTCCAAGAACTTCTTTTCCTAAGTCCTCAACCTTCGGAATATAAAATCGTCCTTTCTTTCTCAATCATCCCTTTTGGTCAAGTCTAAAACCCTTTAGATCGTTGATCTCAGTTCCAGCCTCAAGCCTTCTAATCCTTTCGGCTACACTGGATCCCCATTTTGTTTAGTAGCAATCTTTTTGATTATCACTAGTCGAACTTCTAAACATGACAACATAGCAGTTTCCTTACTAGACTTAGCCTTAGATCTCTACTATATCCTGTATGTAGTCAATGCTTCTAAATCTTTCCACTTAGCTACCATTACCAACACTGGATTATGATGTTTTCTACTAAGTGCATCCGCAATCTTGTTGCATTTTCATGGTGTATACTCAATAATAAAGTCACAAGTGGCTAAAAACTCTAACCACCTCTGCCATCTCATATTCAACTCCTTCTAAGAGAATAAGTATCTCAATGACTTATGATCCGTATACAGCTCGAATCTCACTCCTAACAGGTAATGTCTCCACACCTTTAATGTAAAAATTACCTCAGCCAACTCCAAATCATGTTTTGGATATCTAACCTCATGTAGTTTAAGCTGTCGAGATGCATAGGCAATCACTTTACCTCTTTGCATTAACGCAACTCCTAATCCTATTTCACATGCATCCATGTACACCACTATGTTCTGGTTCCTTCTGGAACAACTGACATAGGTGCATTAGTCATAAGTGTTTCAGCTTCTGGAATGCCTCCTCACTTATCAGTCCAAATGAATTTCACATCCTTTCGCGTTAACTTGGTCATCGGTGCTGCTATCCACGAAAAATTCTTAATAAACCTCTGATAATACCTAGATAATTCAAGAAAACTCTTTATCTCAGTCACCACCTTAGGTCTCTTCCAATTACTCACTTCCTCGATCTTTTCCGGATTTACAGACAATCCTTTCTCTAAAACTATATGACCAAGAAACTTCACTTCTTTCTTCCAGAAACAACACTTCGAAACTTCGCTTTTAGCTGATGCCGCCTCAGCATCTCAAGCATTACTCTAAGATGAACTTCATGCCCGCTCTCATCTTTAGAGTATACAAAAATGTTATCTTCGAATACCAATACGAACCTATCCTAGTGCTCTTAGAAATTCGGTTCGCCAAATCTACAAAGAATGCTAGCGCATTAGTTAATCTGAACGGCATTACTAACCATTCATAAGATCTATATCAAGTTCTAAACACCATCAAAGGAATACTATCCTCTGCTACTCTAAACCGATGGAATCTTGTTATTAAATCCAACTGGGAAAATACTTTGGCTCCATTCAACTGGTCAAACAAATCATCAGTCCTAGGTAACAGATATCGATTCGTTATCTTCTTCTCATTCAACTTACGATAATCGATACATAACCTTAACGATCCGTCTGGCTTTTTCGCGAACACTATGGCTACTCCCCAAGACGAACGTCTTGGTCTAATAAAGTTCTTGCCTTCCAAATCCACCAACTGCACCTTTAACTCCTTCATCTCCGTAGGTATCATTCTATTTGGCGGTATATACACCGTTTCTTCTCTTGCTACCAAATCTATCAGAAACTTAATAGCTCATTTCAATGGCAATCCTACAACAGTTTCAAATAAATCTACGAATTCTCTAACTAAGAAAACTCGATTCAACTCGTCTTCTACCTCCACACCACCCAACAAAGCATTAACCTCACAACTAGGGTTTTCTACGGGGTATACTATCCATTCACTTTAATCAAGGTGTCTAAGTGATATCTTCCTATCATGGAAAAACATCCTAGCATCGTATTTACTTAACTAATCCATGCCCAAGATAATTCGAACCCTACAAAATCAAACACAACAAACTACAAACAAATATATGACCTAACAATTCAAACTCTAAGTGGTCACATCTCATCCCAAGAGTCGCATAACCTCATATTGGATTTGCAACCCTTAAAGAAGTAACTAGGTATGAGGGTTCTAGGTTAAGCCTATCTACCAAACAATGAGATATAAAGAATGTGATGCACGGGTATCAAATAGAACTCTAACTAGTACACCATAAATCAAAAGCGTACCTCCTAACATAGTTTTTCCCTTATCATCTACTATTGTCTCGAGGCAGCTGGCTCTAATGCAAACACTTTGCCTTTTCCATCCCTGGCTGGCTCCTTACACTGGTTCTTATACTGTCCAATATGATCATAATTAAAACACCTTACTCCCTTCTTCTCAACAGCTTTCTTTCCTTTGCCCATCCGACACTTATGAGCATAGTGTCCTTTCTTGTCACACTTATAACAAACAACTTCTACCATTCCCTTCTTAGCAGCTCCACCCTTCTGAGCTCCTTTCTTATGGAAAATTTTTCTCTTTTGAATCTGCCCTCCTTAAGCTTCTTTTTCATTATTTCCTTCCAAGAAACGCAAGCGTCTCTTCATGCCTCAAGGCCATCTCAACAACAACATCACATGGATCCCTAATATGTGGTAATGTAGCCTTATCAAGCTCAGGTTTAAACCCACAAATGAACTTTTCATTCCTCTTAATAACAGTATCAACCGTAGTGTAGCCATATCTTGCTAGCTCCTCAAACCTGGTTGCATACTCAAGCACCGTCATGTCTTCTTGCTCCAACTCAGCAAACTTCTTGAGCAGAGTAGACTTAGCAATCTCTGACATAAACCTTTCTTCAAACCTCCACCTGAACTCAGCCCAAGTCATAGTCTCCTCATTGACTCCAACACTAACATTATTCCACCGATACAATGTTGCTCCTTATATCTTTCCAGAAGCAAGTCTTCTCTTTTTGTCATCTTTGAACCCCAAATCAGCGAAAATCCTCTAGTAATGAAGTAACCAATTCTCCATTTCAATTGTGTCTTCAGGATCAATAAACGGCTTTTCTCCCAGCCAAGCATAATCTCTACTCAAAATAGCATAGTTGTTAACCACCGGAGCTTTCTGATTTCCTCCTCTAGTATTTCATCCAACTACTCCAGCAAAAACTTCTACTTGCATCATATTTACGAAGAAATGATACATCGCTCCCATGTCGACTTGAAGGACTTCAGCACCTACATTTGCAGCTTTTGCTTGACCTTGATTTCTTCAAGTATTTGGTCTGGCATTCCTATTAGTTGTGGTGCTTCCCCACCATGGTTAACTCTTCCATTTCTAGCCTCCATATCTACATTCGAGTCTTCGTAAGATATGGAAGAATAGCTTAAGAGAGATGGAAGAATAGAGATGAAGCGTATACTTATATATAGCAAACACAAGTACGTTACTATAGCATTATCCCATACCCTAATCTTTTTCTCAAATTCCTTAGGATTATGTTTTCAAAATCATTTTAATTTTAAAGTTTTTCATAAACCTATGCTTTGATACCAAGTTATAACATCCCCTATCTTGAGGCCCGAAGCTAAGCGCTATAGATGATGCAGTCATCCATAGTATTAACTTTCAATGACAAAATACGGTAATGTTAACGGTATCCATAATATTAGAAGCACATGAATATTAAACAAAGTCACAAATCTTAAAAACAACTTTGCTGATTACATTGCAAAATCGACATTTCCTAGGTTTCGATCAAATATAATTATTATAAAATATGCCAAGAGCGACATATGAAGATGCCCTCTTGGATGATCAGAGTACCAAATAGATATTCATTCTTAATACATCATTGTGGAAATAAAATCACAACTCCTAAATAGCTATTTCTGCCTCTTACACGTCTTCGGAAGCTTTATTCGTTCACCTACTAAATTTGATAAGTCCCTAACTCTAAACCTACTCAAAATAATTTTGAGCACTTTACAGTTTAAAGGTAAAAATATAACTTCGATTTAGATATAAAGCCTGGTGTGAATAATATTATTACATCTCGATTTACTGATAAAGTGAGGCCACGTCATTTAGTGGAACGGGTTCCCCTCGCTAATATCTCATTAAAACATATCTTTTTGCAAATTAGAATCCTACAATGAAACTAATTAACCAAACTAATTGTAACAATAAAGGCAATATCATATATGCTCATAAATCGGGTAATACATGGACCATCTGCCCGAACAATATAGTTCTATTTAGCTAACTATTAACCATTGCCTGATTCGGGCTTACAAGACAAAATAAAGATTCTAACATTTGTTAGACAAATTTTTGGATGGTCTGTCTCTAACTTACTTCTCCCAAGGTCACCTGATCCTAATGGTTTTGCGGGCTCGCCAATAACCTATCCTCCTTCTCTGTATAAATATTCCTTTCTCTATGTAACCATCATTTAAGTCTTACGTGTGACTAAGCCCTACACACTAGAATTTAGACTAAATTAGCTAGGGGCTATAGCTAATGTATGGGGCACAACCCTATATCAGTCTCATCTGGTATTCCAATATCTGAGTCATTTACTTAGGGTTAACTACCCTTCAAATTTTCCTTAAAACCTTTTAAAATTAATTTAACCCTTTAAATCATAATTAACAAGGAAAACATAGTATTTTCTTTACTTAAATCACTTTGGCATGTTGCATGTACTTTACTCAAAACATTGTTGATGAAAACATTCAAAACCTTTATTTAAAGCCTTTAAACAATCTCGTCTGAAACCTTTAAAAGTACCCATTTCGAAACAAGTAACTACTTTACTTTGCAACATTAGGCCGAAAGGCCAAAACATACCCTTCGAAACCATTTACAATAGTCCTTTCAAAAACACTGAAAACATCTCTTTTGAAAGCTTTATAAAACCATAGACATCATCTTTTAAAATACTTCAAATCTTTCTTTCGAAAACATTGGAAACCTCCATTCAATCACTAAAGGTAAGCCTTTCGAAAAAATTGAGAAACCATCCCTTCGAAACCTTTATCATATATCTTTCAAAAGCATTAAAGTCATCTCTTAAAACAAACCTTTCAAAAGCATTGGGTTCAAGTAAAAATATGTGGAACATAGTTTCGAAGCCTTTAAAATCATTCCTATCGAAACCTTTGGGTTAAGCCTTCAAAATATCAAAAGGGTCTTAAAAGAACTAAGTCAAAAGCAACTCTTTCGAAAGCAATTTCCTAAGTAAAAGAAGTGGATAGTGCCGAAATCAACCCTTTCGAAAGCATTGGAGAAGCAGCCGAGGGTTTAAAGAGAAAGCACCTTTTCGAAGGCATTGTTTCGAAAGGTGGAATGCGACAATAGGGGTTTCGACCCCTTCAAAAGCATCTTTTAGAACAAAGGCGACAACCCCTTTCAAAAGCTCGTTTCTTTTACAACACTCGACCAAGTCGAAAGCTATCTCATTCGAAGCATTCTTTTCGAAAGCAAAAACAGCGACATTTCCTTTTATAAGAAAAACAAGGCTTGAACCCTTTGAAATCCCCGTTTTGACTCTACACCTTTCACCTATGTCCATCCACTACGTACCAAATCTCTGATACCATGTGTATTGGTTTCCAATTGGTTGGAGGCGGAAGTATGTAGTCGAAAGGTAGCTGCCGAAAGTGGCGAAACAACAAAACCTTGTAAAACTGATTTTTAACTTTATAAAGTAATTTCTTTCTAGCAAACTTGCTTTCTTCTTCAACATATGATCGGTTGCCAATACATTTCCATAATCTTTTTCTTAAAATACTACTAAATTTCGGAGGTTATCATTTTAAAATATTTACAAATTTCCCATTCTCCTTTTATAAACATATAAAACATTTAAATCTCATACCTTAAATAATTTTATATACTTATTAAAACACTTAGGAAAATTCTCCAAGAATTCCAGTAAATCACTTTTTATATGTTTTCTAACATATTTAAATTTCAGATCCAAAGCTAATATATAATAACCATAATTAATTTTAAATCCAATTTAACCATTTTCTTTACTAGAAAATTCATAATAAACCACATTAATTCAGAAAATTATGAAACTTGAAAATCATCTCCAAAATAGTATTTCTGACCTTGTTTCAAAATTTCAAGGCATTTTGATGCCATTTGCTAGGGTTTTCAAGTTAACTCTTATCATAAAATCCATATGAAATGGCATAATCTCAACAAGTATATATATTCATTTACACAAAAAACATGGTAAACCATTTGCAAAATAAATTCAAAACTTAACTAGAAACCAAAAATCATAAAAGTGAGATGTAATCTATTATTCACCTTTAACTTGTGATTAAGGAGTTTGAGATTTTCTTCTTGAATTAGAATGATTAAGCTTCATTCCACTTCGGTTTTTTTTGCTTATCTTTCTCTTACTTTTCCCTAATGGTGGCAGGCCTCTTCTTTGTTTAGTTTTAATTTGTGAACGTGTAAAATGTGAGTGCATGAGGGTTTAGGGTATAAGAATATGGTTAATTCCTATTTTGCCCTTGTCCATTACCTTAACTTATTTCATTTTAATTCCACTTTAGTTCATTGTTTTAACTAGGCATGGCTACCCTCTAGATATACAAATTTCAATCCCTTAACTATTTACATTACTTCATTTAATTTAACTAATTAAATGTCCTAGATAATGTTAATCAAATTTAGGGTCGTTACACTAGGCATAGATCTAGGTGAGTCATCTCACCATCTCTTAGGTATATATTGTGAATATATATGTTGTGTTTGAACTATAAAGTTAAAGTGACATTAACTAATTAAATTTATAAACTTTGGACCCGTCTTGCTTTTGAAAGAAAATGTTAACTTTATATTATATAACATCACTTCTATCACCCTCTTAAACATGTGGTATGTCCTTGACTTAATGTTTGAATGGTTGTTTAACTTGTGTATTAAATTAAAGTAAGTTTGAAAGTGTTTTGAAGCGAGAATAGTCAGTATAAGTGCACTTCTGAATCCCTTGTTTTCAGAAATTTTTATAAATAAATGGGAAAAATATTCTTAATGATTTCTTTTAATATTTTTTAAGTACACTAAGGATAGCACTTAGTACAAAAAATTTAAGTCTTAAATCATTTGTTTACATGTTAAAACTAGTCGCAAAAATGTTGTTTTTTAATGTTGTTTTTACAAAGACTTTTAATAGCATTTGCAAATGCGTGGTAAGTCGCTTATTGTTTTAAGTGTTTAAAATGCGATGTTTTGGTTAGTTTTTCATGATTTAAATGGTTTCTGATTTCTTTTCTTTATAAAATTATTTTGTGGAAGTTCTTATGAAATGTATTTGAGTATGAAAAAACAATAGAAATTTAAATATAGTTTTAATGATTATTTAAGAATTTTGAAAGCAAAAGGCTACAAAATGTAAAACATGTTTTTAATCAAACTTTTAAATTAGTTATTTTCATGTAATATTTTACATAGATATTTAAAACCTATTTACACGTATTTCTAACGTATTATTTTATATACATAAGTTCTGACAAAGGTGATTGACCGGGCTTAACACTAAAAGCTGATGAGTAAACTTATCTGTTTGTAAGATTCAAGAATGAAGTGCCTAGGCAAGGCTTTGATGCAACAAGTGCTTTAACTTGCCTGGCTTCACTCTTGAATGAGGAATAAAATAAATTGAAATGTTCAAAAATGTGTTAATATCGTTGTTAACTTACTTGTTTAAAAAAGTAATTAACTTTGCTTAATGCTAAAATCCGACAAAGTAGCCTTATATATTTATGAGAGTTAAAGATTAGTGTCAAGTAGGGACGGAGCAGTAGAGCTCTATCCTACCGATTTCCATCTTGAATGAGGAATATTTAAGTCGGGAATGTCAAAAATAGGTTAACAAGGTTGTTTGTTACTTGTTTATGGAAATCATTAATACTACATTTACCACTAAAAGCGGATGAAATAGGTTTATCTAATTCTAAGAGTTAAAAATTGATGTCCAGTAGGGACGGTGCAATCGAATTCTAATCTACTAGTTTCCATTTTGAATGAGGAATAATTAAGTCGGGAATGTTGACAATGGGTTAAGTATACGAACATTGATTTGTATAAGCAATTGTTTTGACTTAATAATAGATTAATCGATTATCAAACTTAACATAGTAGTATCTTAGATCTTTAAAAAGGATGTTTTAAAAATAATGTAAGTATAAAATGGTTTTGGGTTTGTTGTGATGTGCTAATGACATTCGTCTTTAACCCTTTTTAAATATACCTAGGACTAGATATAGATCTTTAAAAGAATGTTTTAAAGATAAGAGTAAGTGAAATGGTTTTGGATTTGTTGTGACAATGTGTTAATAACATTCCTCTTTAACCCTTTTTGAATATACTTACGAATGTAAATAAATTTTTGAAAAATGTTTTAAGATAATTGAAATGGCTTTGGATTTGCAGTGACAACATTTGAGTAACATTAGTCTTAAACCTTTTTGAATGGATTTATCAAAGTACTAAGATCTTTAATTAGATATTTTGAAGGAAATATAAGTAAGGAATCTGTTGGAAAAAGATAGAAAAAGCAAAGATTTAAAGTAAGAAATCTTGTTAATGATTTATGAATATACTTATACCATTCAAGATAAATATATGAATACTTTTTGAAGTATTGAAAAGAGTACAAATGAACAGTAAGAATTGATAAACAAAGTTTTATCAGGTAAAAGTAGTTTTACTATTAAAAATGGGATTAGAAGTTGCTTACGTGACTTAATCGTGCTTTATGTGACTTGATTGTGCTTTGTATGTTTACTCATTTATGGAAAATATTTAGTTGTATACTTAGCACTAAAAGACGATGAAGTAGACTTATCTATCTATAGGAATTAAGATTGATGTTCGAGTAGGGACAGACCAACAGAGCTCTAACCTACTGGCTTCACTCTTGATCGAGGGATAGCAAGAGAGGAAAATATCAAAAACGTGATAAGTATACGAGACTTGATTTCCATATGCAATCGCTCTCATTATCATTGAATGACCAAATTCATCGATTCAATCATAGGGAGACTGAGATCTGTAAGTATTTTACTTAATGAAAACCACTTCTAGGCTAAGATACATGTTCTATCTGTTGGAGGTGGATCTATTTGAGATGTGGGAATCTATATGGAGATTCGAGATCTATTTAAGATGCTTGAACACGTGTAGTTGTTTTTTATCTATTCAAGATGTGGGAATCCATGTGTGATACTGAGATCTATTGAGAAGCTGGAATCCATGTGTGGTTACGAGATCTATTCGAGATGTAGCGGTCCAATTCGGGATTTGTGTTCTGTTTGAGTAATGAAGACTCGTGTGAAATATGCCGAATGAAAACACTGTACGCCTCATATTCTGGGGTTAGCAGCACATGTCAGGGTATTATCAACTCTATTTCTTGAGATATCTATCGATTGGTTGCCAGTAGAGAGATCTCTATGGAAAACCCATTATGAAAACATTCCCTATCAGATTTGATTGTACCCTCTAATATGTTATTGGATGTAAACAGTGTAATTACTTTAGCTAATTATAATACTTATATTCTACACCTTAGATATTATTTATTATATTTATGTGACCATTAGATAGTGGTTTTTTTGAGGAGATATCTGTTATGGCATTCCATGCAGTCTCAAAAGTACTATAATATGTTGTTCACATATTTGTTAAGTTTCTCGTACCAGACTTATGTCTGACGCCGGGTTTTTGTTTTCTCTAAATTCCTCTATGCTCCATTGAGTAGTTTGAGAAAGATCGGTTTTCACTGATTTTCTTTAGAGCTCGAGAAGACGAGCTGGATGCTTCACCTACCATAGTATTCTTATTTTTGCTGCATTACTATTGTATATATCGGCATTTGTGAGGACATGTTGTTATAATTATCCAGGCTAATGATAGTACTTAGGTTTTGTAATTTCGAATTTTCTATATCGAAGTAACACTTTGTACTGTTTATTTGGTATTATATATTATCGTTCTGCTAGTGAGATTCTAATGTTGTTTTCTCTTTTTTCTTTTTCTTTTTCATTTTCTTTTTATTTCACCCTAAAAATTCGTCCTTTCGGCATTTGTATGCTCGGTACACGAATACCGTGGATATATTAGTGTCGACATTCAAGGCTCGAGAGTGTGGTTCGTTACATGTGGTATCAGAGTTGAAGGTTAAGCGATAACTTAGCTTCGATGTGTGACTCATTAAAAGATAGGGTAATGGAATGCCCTAACATGAGTTGAGTGTATTATACACATGAGAGCATATTTGTATTTGTTATAAATGTGTACCTTAATGGTAATTATAACTGCAAAAATTAAAGATCTTACATAAGATAACTTATACCAGTGAATTGTTAAAGTATAATTTAATAATTTTGTGGATAATGTTGTTCATTCGTTACTCTTCATTGATTCGTTTAGTCATGCTTGACCAGTTTATTGGCACTGATTATCATTTGTTGATTGTTGATTTGTGTTCAACCAGTTTATGAGTAGTTTTACCTTTTTACTACATGGGTTGGGCAGATAATACTTATAGGTGCATTGAAATGAACACCTAGTGAATTAATTTTCAAAGTTTGACAATAAGGCGTTCGATGATAATGTTGGGTTAAAAGTTAAACTTTATAAAAGTTGAATTTAGTAAAAGATATTTATTATAACTAAAGGAAAGATAAGTTATTTTGAAAATAAACATTTGTCGAAAAGATTTAATGTAAGAAAGTTGGAACGACCCATCCTTTCTTACACCTAAAAATGACACTTAATACATCATCAGTATTCGTGTGCCGACCATTTACGGGTCCGAAAGATGGGTCATTAGGGGTTAAAGAAAGAAAAGATAGAAAAAAAATAGAATCTTACATCGTAAAGAGGAATGTATAATATACGACAGATCTTTACAAAAAGAAATCTTTAACATACATAATAGAAATTAGAGTTCTAATCTAATGTCAACCTGGATAATTATAACAGCATATTCTTACAATTGTTGATAATTCCTGACATTAAATATAGGACAATCAACAGACACAGGGAAGAATAAGATACGTGAATACACTTTGGAAATCATCCCCTAAAAGCTTCAAAGCATCTAGATCTAAATCTGAAACATATGCTCTGGTTGACCCAAGCGTTATAAGAAAATAATGCCCGAATCAGTCTGGTAAACCAGCATGCGAAATTGGAACACCCCTAACTTTAAATTCAAAAGATTTAATTAGATAAATTAAATAGAATAATGCAAAGATTAGAGTGATAATGAGATTGAGGTTTGAAAATTTATTAGAGGCCGTGCTTAACTAAATATCAAATTTACAAGAATGAGTTTATGGAAATGGTTTTATAAATTAATAAATAAAAGAATATGGTAAGGGCATTATGGGGAATAGCCGTCCACCATATCCCTTAACCCCTAAACCCTTATTCTCATTTTCATTTCATATATTTACAAAGTAAAAACATAAGGAAAAAACGGGGTGCCCAAGCCAGCAATAACCTAGGAAAAAAAGAGGAGAAACATCAATTAAAATCTATGGAATCAGGCAAGGAGAATTAAACAAGATCAAATCTTAAGTTTCTGATTCAAAGTAAGGTGAATAATGATCAAAACCATCTCATTTTCATTTTTAAAGAGCATTTTATTTCGGGTATTAAGTTTAAAACCTTTATGATAATTTTAGTGATGGTATGCTTGGATTACATGATATGTTTGATTCAAACAGGTATGTTTAATAAATGTTTTATTCGATTTTAAGGCTAAAATCGTATATACTGGGTTTTGAATGCCATGTGGATTTAATATGTTATGTTAAACATTATTTTAGAGATGATTTTAATTTTTTTATTTATCCAAGTTATGGATAATTTATTATGAACTTTTAAAGGGATAAATAAGTAATTGGGTTTAAAATTTTATTTTGGCTATTATATAAAGGATTTTGGACCTGAAATTTATATATGTTAGAAAACATATTAAAAATGAATTTTGATGATTTTTGGGGGTTTTTACTAAGTGATTTACTATGGAAATTAGTTAATTAAGTTGAAGGAACTAAATGTCTTAATTGTTTTGTCAAAGGGAAAGGGCTTCTTTGTTAATTATTTTTAATTAATTCTGGATGATTCAGCAGTCTTTTAGAAAAGATTTTGGTAAAGTTTATGGCAACCAATTATATTTTTACAAAGAGGCAAGTTAGTTAAAAGGTATTTACTTAAAAATGCAAAAAACTGTTTGTAAAGATTGATTACTTCGCCACTTCCAGTACAACCTTTCGATCCCATACTTCTGCCCCTAACCATGTCAAACTCAATACACACGGTATCAATGCTTTGCTACGTAGTGGATTGGAGAAAGACGGAAGGTATAGAGCCAAAACCATGCTTTCAAAGGGGTCGAGGCTATATTAAATAACTTTCGAAGGCCTTTATTTTTCTTTCAAAAGAGATCCCGCTTGCCTTACTTTTAAAAGGATGCTTTCGAAAGGGGTGAATCGCATATATATAGCTTTCAAAGGGATTGCCGCCTTTTTGTTTTAAAAACTAGCTTTCGAACGAGTTGCCACATTTTATGGTTTAAAAATGGAGCTTTTAAAAGGGTAGTTTTGAACCTAGTCAAAACATTGCTGCCATCCTCATACCTTTCGAATAGGTTGAAGTTTTCAATGAGTTCGAAAGGTATGTTTTTGTTTAATAAATATAACAAGCTGCTTCTTAATGCTTTCGAAGGCGCTCAGTAGCCATTTAAACTAAAGTTTGAAGGCAATGGCTTTGAAAGGCATTTCGAAGCTATCCTTCCAATTGTTTACTTAAAAGATTAAAGTTTTCGAAAGGATGGTTCCGAAGCCATCTGTTTTCCCCAACTCTTTTACTTGAAGGTTAATGGTTTCCAAAGGGGTTCTTTTGCTTATGTTCACATTGCCCAAAAGTTATATTTAAGTTTAAACCCAATTGTTTCAAAAGAAGTACTTTCAAATGGTCTCGAAGCTATGCTTCTATAAGTTGGAAAGATATGATTTAATACTTTCAAAAGGAATGTTTGATGTTTTCGAAAGGAAGGTTATGATGGTTTTGAAAGAGAAGTTTTAAAGTGTTTCAAAAGCCATATGCTTAGTGTTTTGAAAAGAAGATTTTAATGCTTTTGAAAGATATATTTTATGGTTACGAAAGAAAGGTCTAAGGTTTCGAAAGTCTTAGTTTTCAAAACAAAGAACCCAATCTCATTAAAAAAGGAAAACCCATGGCAATATAAAAGAGCTTTAAAATGGATTTTAACTTTGGAGTTTTGAAAAAGCTTTCCTTGATAAAAATAATAGGTTAAAGGGATTAACCATGTTTCATGTGGAAATGATTTCAAGGATATTAAACCATAAATGTTGGTATTATTATGTTTTGATCAGATATTGTATGTGCTTCTTATATAAACATATTCGCTGTATAATGGACCCATAACTGTATTTTGGGGAGAAATGGCAGTATAACTAGTTAGGTTGACTCAGTGGTGAATATAAATTGAGTTAACTCCTGAATGAGTACAGTTGTATTTAGGAGGTCGGGTAGACCAGAACATAGGATGCCCAAAGACTGATCAAAGAAGTTGTTAGATTAGACAGGTTCATAGTAAACTCATGAAAATTATGCACGGAAAGAGTTATGGGCATGAGCCATCAGGTTCGTAGTGATCCCATGAAAACTATATCTGCATAAAGTTATTGACAAAAGTCAATAGGTTCATAGTCAACCTATGTAAACTATGATACAAGAGAAATTATTGGAGATACCAATAGGTTCAGGGAGAACCCATGAAATAATTAAATAAAGTTATTGGCAGAGACCAATAGGTTCTTAGTAATCCCATGTAAACGATGAAACCAGACAGATAGTCCATAAGCTTTGAATAGGGTATTAGTCAGCCCATGAAGATTAATAAGTTAATAGTGATCTTAGAAATTATAACTGAGACAGATAATCAAATGAACTGGGATGAAAAATCCAGGAAATTTTGCTTGTTTGCATATCATCATGACATTTTAAATTGCTATGCCTTTAAACATTGTGGTGCAGGAGCATAGTATATGGTTATCATAACTCTTTGGGTAAGATACTAGTGAGGGGAAAACGTGTTTTGCTAAGCGGCGTAGTCTTACTAGATATCTAAATGGTTCGAGATGGTAGGTTATTATTCATACTAGGTTTATGTCTGACTTGAAGTTTATGTTTTCCCCTTAAACTCTCAGATACTTAATTGATTTTGAGTAGTTTGAGAGTTATGGATTTTCAAGTTCTCCTTTAAATGAATAAGCTTTCGTAGACGTGCAAGAGACAAGCTAGCTACTATGAGTTCTTTTTTATTTGATTCCGCTATGTTTTGGTTGTAAATGCAAAGTTGTTTAATTTCCTATGTTTAAACTCTGATCGTCCAAAGAGCATCTTCATATGTTGCTCTTGGCATGGGTTGTAATCATTATATCTTCTCTAAAAGAGGTTCTTGAATATGGGATTATGTAGTGCATTTGAAATATGATTGAAATGGAATGAGAAATTTGTTTAATGGTTTTATTTTTTTCATATCCATGTGTTTATGTTATATCAATGTATCTAACATTACCGCATTTTGTCGTCGAGAATTAATTTACAATGATTACAGCATCCATAGCCGTTACTTTTAGGCCTCCAAGTGGGGGATATTACAAATTACCGAACCAGATTGATTTCTATATTTAAAACCCTTCTAAAATAAAAGGTATCTTGTAAGACCATGCTGCACATAAACACAGATGGGTTTTTAACTTACAATAACCAAAACCTTTCTATATAAAATCAAGTGATATTAGAATAATGTGTGGGGTTAAAGTAAATATTGAATATTATTGAAATGCTTGCATCTCATATTTCAGCATAGGTTGACATAATTAAGTCCGTAAAGCTCGTATTGGTAATGGATTCCAATTATGAAAGGGTAAGTGTCTATAACACCCCTAATTTTAAGTAGCATTATTCAGTATATTTAATTAGATAAATTAAATATAATAATGTAAATAATAGAGTGATAAGGGGATTGTGATTCAAAAATTAAATAGAGGCCATGCTTAATTAAAAAAAATTAAAAGAATGAGTTTATGGAAATGGTTTCATAAGTTAACTGACAAGAGAATAAGGCGAGGGCATTATGCAAAATAGTTGTTCACCATAACCCTTAACCCCTAAACCCTTATTCTCATATTTGTTTCATATGTTCATAATTCAAAAACATAAGAAAAAGGGAGCTTAAAGTCGACCACGACCTATGGGAAAAGGAGATTAAAAATTAACTAAAGCTTAAGATTCAAGCAATGGAGGTTAAGCAAGATCGGACCTAAGGTTACTTAAGATGAATAATAATCAAAACCATCAAATTTTTGTTTTCACGAACATTTGATTTCAGGTTTTATATTTAAACCTGTTTTGATGATTTTAACGATAATATGCTTGGGTTATATGCCATGTTTGATTAAATAAGAATGTTTGGTAAATGTTTGATTCGATTTTAAGGTTAAATCATATATATTGGGTTTCAAATGCCATGAGGATTTAATATGCCATGTAAAACATTATTTTGGAGATGGGTTTAAATTTTCATAATTATCCAAGTTGTGGATAATTTATTATGAATTTTTGAAGGAAGAAACAAGTAATTGAGCTTAAAAATTTATTTTGGCAATTGTATAAAGGATTTTGGGTCTGAAACTTTTATATGTTAGATAATATATTAAAAGTGAATCATCATGATTTTTTTTGGGGATTTTTGCTAAGTGATTTACTGTGGAAATAAATTATTAAGTTGGAGGACTTAAATGTCTTAATTGTTTTGCTAATGAGAAGGGCTTCTTTGTTAATTATTTTTAACTAATTTTGGATGAATTCGAAAGTATTTAATAAAAGATTTTGGTAAAGTTTATGCCAAACAATTTTATTTTTATAAATAAGAAAGTTAGTTGAAAAGCATTTGCTTAAAAAGCCAACAAAACAGTTTTGTATAGATTTACTGCTTCGTTACTTTCGTTTGCCACCTTTCGACCCTATACTACCACCCTTAACCAAATCAAAACCAATACTGTAAGATCGATTTCACCCTAGAGAGGGGGTGAATAGGGTGATACTATTAATTATAAAAATTTAATGCGGAAGTATATAAAATAATTGCAACACAGAAATAGCAGAAAAATAGCTGCACAGATAATAGCAGAATAATAGAAAACAGAAAAAGAACAACATAGATTTACCCAGCTTTGGCAAAACCCTGCTTACGTGCTACCCCAAGGTCTCTACTGGAAATTAAGTAGTTAAACGCTTACACACATAAACTCACGACACCCGCTATCGACTAACCTAACTCTATGCTTAAACCCTACCATAACTCAGCCACCGAGTTACGAATTCTCAAACTACACCACCGTAGTTCGTCCTCCAGTCACATGACTAGAATTTACAACGTTTAAAAGAAAATTACAAATTAAAAAATAAAATAAAAAACCTAACTAACTAAAGCCTTATAAAATTAAGAACCAAACAAATAAAACAAAGCCGGCCCAAATATTTTGATGTGATAAATAAACTATCCCCTTTTCTTTTTCAATTTATTTCGGCCTTGTATTCCTGCTCCTTTAGCTCGTTCGTTCTGTGAAAAATTAGGGCTTTGGAAATTCTTTGAGGCCGCCGCTTTCAGTTATAGATTGAATGATGCTTCGTTTTCTTTCTTTGATTGATTTCCTAACTGCTTCAAAATTGCCGAGCAGCGCCTTTACTTGGTTGAAAAATTTGTAAGTGAAATTCCTTTTTGATTTCGATTGTGCTCGACTTTGATTCGAGTTGTTAATTTAGAACTTAAATTGAAACTTGACTCTATGATTTTTATTGAACTCGAATGATCTCTGTATGTCGATGATATTACGATTTAAATAGTATTTGAAATCCAAAAATTTCGTTCGTATAGATTTATTTGAATTCATCAATTCATATGCTTGGCCGTTCGATTTAACTTGAGTGTTGGTAATTGTTCCTGACCGGTTCAATTCGTATATCTTCTGATTACTTGGTTATCACGGCTTTGATTTCTAATTTGTTCGACTTCCTTGGCCACCACGGTTTTGGTTCTTTGGTACTTTGAATTTTTTTTGACTTCGGTCACTTTATTTTGTGAAAATATTTACTTCCGGCATTTAAACTTGACTTGTTCGAACTTGTGTTCCATTATTTTGACTTCGGCATATCTGTTCATGCCTGTAGCATACTCAACTTGTACCTTATGTTTATAACTGCTGCTCCATGATATTGCTTGAGGTCGAATCATTTGATTTTTTTACTCTGTTGTAGTTTGATTTCGTGCATATGAATATGAATACTTGTGTGTTCATGTATTCTACACTGTGCGTCTTGAATCATGTTGTAGCCGAAACTCTAAACTATTACACATATATGCACTTGACCACTTCAAGAGTTTGGATTTACAATTTCTTTCCTCCTTGACTTGATTTGAAACTTGTAAAACCTGCTGTGTTGATGATGCTTTGAGTGCATGTTCCATTACTTCACTGGATTTGCATAGTGGCCTGGTTGCTTCATTATTTTCACGTGTTTGGTCTTCGAGCCAGTTCATGTAGTGTCTGGACTTGCCTTTGCTCTGACCAGTTCATTGAACCTGTTACATCTTCATATGTATATACAGTGTTGTTTTGCTGTGTGCATGTGTGCTGGTTCCTCTTGGAGTTTCAGTTGTTGTATCATGTGCTTTGAATCATTTATGTTCAAAACTGTTTTGGTACTATTTCAATTTGGTCCGGTTCACTTTGAACTTCATATTGATTTTTGAAATCGCACCTGAGTTGAATCTAGCTTATAGATCGGTTTTGACCTTGTGCTTATGACTTTATTTTTATTGCGCTTGAGTTGACCTAGCTTTCGATTGGGTTTGACATTGTGCTCACCCGTCCCTGTAATTTTATCAAGTGTACATAGGTATGCATGACCATGTGGCATGTACAGTGATACACTGTGCATGTCACATGCTGTTCGTGTATGATAAATTCAAATTTAAATTATGAAGAACAACCTAAATAAATGAGGCAAATAAAATTTTCAAAATACAATTTTATTTTACGCTGTACAAATATTTTCTTTTCAATTTTACTGTGTTAGTGTTTATTTTGCAGATTGCTCAGATGCTGGATTCAATCTGGAATAGAGTTGAAGATAAATACAAGTGAATGAGCAATATGTAGTAAGGATAGTTGTGTAAATTGAAATGTATTGTAATTGAAATTTTGTATGTATAGTGAGAGCATAAATTTGTACTATTCAAAATTGTAATAAAATATTTGTTTGAATAAAATATCTATTTGAATTTAAATTCTATGTTATTTATTATATTCAGCAAATATTTATGTAATTATGTGAAAAATAAAATAGTACAATAATAAATACATTTAAATGTATATATATACACGTTTATTATCATCAAACAAAAATCATATATAGCATATTCAACAATCTCCCCCTTTTGATGATAACAAACATATATTTAAGATTTTGAATTTATTAAATGTATTTGATCATTGATGGAATCTATTTGCTCCCCTTATTTGATGCTCCCTCTCTACAACAAAACTCCCCCTTCATATATGCATGCAAATGAACCTAGTGGCAAATAAAATACAAAATAAAATATTTGACTTTTATTTGCCAAAATCTTAACTTTTCTCTCCCCCTTTTATTATCAGCAAAAGAGTAAGTGTTAGAAAAATAGAGATAAAGTGTTAGGCATTAATATAATATTAATACTTAATCGAGTATAAATATTAAATTTCAATAAAAAATCATGAATACTTTGTCAGGCGCATATTCCACTTTAGAATGATAGGGATGATGCAAAACCATATAGCTATGTCTATATGTCGTATATCTATATCAGGAATTTAAATATCTACTATCCGTGCAAAACCGTTAGGACTTTTAAATGACATTAGTAGTGTTCTAAATTTTAAATAAAAAAATGAATTTCAAGTATCTTCTAAACACGCATAACCGTGAGGACTTTTAATTGGGATTAGAATCAAGTTGTTTATTTAATTAATGAATTTTGATATGCGTTGCATGCATGCATAACCGCGAGGACTTTTAAATGAGCACGAAAGCTCATAATCAAAAATTCCAAATAGTTCACCTATGCATGACCGTGAGGACTTTTAAATGAGAGTGAATACTTTGGATGTTTTTATTGCTAAAAATATAATAAAATGAAAAATGAATGATTTTCCGTTTAAAATACTATATATTGACATACTATATTGAATTTTGATGAGTGATGGTCGTTAGAAATATGATAGAAATAGAGATGGCCATGAAATTTTTACCAACAAAAAGTTTTTATAACTCTTGTTTAAATTCTAAAGAAATTTACCAATTATACCGTCTCAAGTTATAACATATGATTAATTTCAACACTCATCACTTTTTCAATCGCTTAAAATCTTTTCGATAATTAGTATGGTGTCAGTTAAGTTGATGCAGTCATTTAAGATCAAATCCAAAAAATAATTATCCAATTTTCTAAAAATGACTAATCTGAAACAGGGGAAGGAGTTTTATAAAAGAAAAATGTTTGTTGGTTGAAAATTATTTGAAATGAAAAACTGCAGATTTTTTCTTTGAAAAATGCGATGCAACTAATGAATGTCTCTACATAAAACATGTTTCACTAGTAATTTTCTATCAACTAGATTACCAGTGTAATCTGCATCTGAATTTTCCTTTCACTCAAGATTATCATTAGTTGGATGTCGTAGACCAGACCATTATGTGTGCAACTAATCATTTTACAGCTTTTTGAAAATGTGATTTATTAAGGATTTAATTGAAAGTGTGCACATCATGGTGTCAAACTTAGAAGCCGTAGGATAAACAAATATGTTCACGTGTGTCATGAGTAATCATCAATCAATAAAACATCATCATTAATCCAAATAAAAACTATGTGAACTAGTTCAAGAATGAAATGATGATTGGTTAACATTTTTGAAAAAGTCAGAATCAACATTCATTATCACATAACTGGTTGATTCAACTCAGATTATGGTGCAGATTATCTCATTTAATATATCGTTCAAGATAGATATACCTTTACCTATTTTACCTTTAGCGATAATATTTCGATGTTGCCTATTGTGATTCTGCCGCCTTTATACTAGGCTAAGGAACTTTGATTTTTCGTCGATTGTGTGTCTGGAACAGCCAGAATCCAGATAACACTATTGTTGTTTCTTAGCCTGCCATCACACCTACACGAGAAAAGTTTTTTATGACCTATTTGTTTTTATAGGTCCATGGTTGTTAGTGGCAACAGATTTTGAAAAGTAAGTTTGTGGAGACCCAAAACTATTTATATATGTTCCTTTAGGCACCCAGATTTGCTTGACTTTGAGGGATTTTATATTCGTGCTTTTTGGAACCCAAATTGGAATGGTTTTCACATGTTTGGGTCTATACCAGCAAATATTCTGATTGTGTCCAGTTTTTCCATATATTGTGCACTTTGAATTGACTTGATTAATTTCATTTCTATCATGTTCCGATTTATTATACCCAAGTTCTTGTCTATCCGTATTAACAGTTTGTTTCCCTAATAGTATATTTTGTTATCCCGCTTTTTGGCAAGGCCGTGATACCAAAAGATCGATCGGAAACTAAAGACAGCTCGTCTCAAAGATTGGTTATACATTGCTTCGCTATGGATATCAATGAATTTTTTTCGAGCCCGAATCAGGCTACAATTGATAGGACATGACAAGCAAAGCAATGAAAGCCAGCGTTTCAAATTTCAGGTTAATCGGAGTTCGTATGAATGAGATATGATCAATACAAGTTGGAGGAAATATGCCGTTCGTATCCATCAAAGAATCGAGGTGATGGTCATTTCGAATCTATCAGATTCGTATCCATTATTTTTTTACATAGTTCGAATCCATCGGTCCATATCAGTTCGAATCGATGACGTTCGCATTGATCAATCCACACCGCTTCGCATCCATCGGTGCACCCTACTTCGAGTCGGTCGGTCTCGTATCCATCCATAAGCCTTAGTTCATATCGATTCCATAAAAAAGGCGCTTGGTCAAAACCATCGGGAAGCCTTGATTTCGTATCCATCGGATGTTCCCATCTTCGTATCCAGCAACCCATCGTTACGAAGTGGGCAGGCTACGAATCGGTACAAGCCACATGACATCGATGGATTCAGGCAACGTCTCTAAATACGAATAAGGCAAAGTTTAAGGGGAGACGCGGTCGACTCGGAATAGAAGGTGGATCAATGCGAGGGGTGCGCGCCACGTCACTGTGAAACCACGTGCATTATCAATGCGAAGGTCATCGATACGAAACCCTGGGTTCGAACAAAGCGGTACTTCGAGGAACATCATCTCATATCGATCATATCTCCTAAACCGCTGATCCAAATGCTACGAAATTTTCACAGCATCTTCCATACAAGGTAAAGATTGTTCCTGCCAAGTTTCAGCTCGATTGGATCAATTTTTGATGGATATGAAATCTTTTCGTATCGATCACAGATCGAGTCGAAACTTGGTGGGGTCGGTCGCATGGGCCCACTCACGTGCCAGAAGAAGTCTCCCGAAGTTTGAGCGCAATCCCAGCCTCCTATGCCTATAAATAGCCCCCTAAAGCCTACAGAAAAGGGATCTTTTGGCCATTCGACGTCTAGACTCTACCGGATTCAATTCTACATTTTTCTATCACCATTGTATTCTAATATCAGAGTTATAACTTACTGTAATCTGCAGTAACGGATTGGAATCATCGAAAGAATCAATAAAGTCATAAACTTTAGAGTGGACGTAGGCAAGATCGCCGAACCACTATAAATTCTATGTTTCTGATCGTTATTTCTGAATTGATGTGCTTGATATTGCTTAGATCTAAGAATTGTGTTTGAATATTACTGATTTGTATTCATACACTGGTGCTTTTGCGATACTGGGGTTTGTGACCATTTTTGGTGCAAACACTTTGGTGCTTTCACTGAGAATTGAACTCAGGAGAAGTTGAATTTGAAGATTTAAGAATTCAGATCTAAGGAGCTATGATAAGGCAAACGAGTAGAAGGCAGAGGCCAGAGAGAAGTCAGCATGAAGGAAGTCAAGAGGCTTCCTCAGGAGCGAATCAGGCATCGATCTTCATCACCAGGGATGAGATGTAGACGATGATGAAGAGGAAAGAAGAGTTGATCCAGAGTTTGTTTCAACAGATTAAGCAACTTGGAGCGCAGAACTGAGGAGCAGATGGAGTTCAGAACGGAGCAGGACCATCCGGCATAGCACCTGGATTAGGGGGCACACACTTGGAGCATGTTGATCCAATCCCAGAGAAAGAGAGAGAGGGGGGATCTGAGCAACCTAGTGGTAGTAGAGGAATGAACGCTCAGCCCGGGGGGGGGGGGGAGGGGGCAGATCCAGAATTCCCTCGTGAACTCAAGGGGTAGGTCCAAAGCGATGAAGGAGGATTACAACTAGGAGACAACGATAGATTGGCGGAGATGGTCAGACGAGCCATGAGGGGCGGATTAGTGAACAGAGATCTTGAAGACGTGAACAGGAGTCCCTTTTCTCCTGCAATTAGGATGGCTAGGAACCCACCAGTGTTCAAGTTACCATCAGTGGAGATGTACGATGGGAGGACGGACCCCGCGGTCCATCTGACAAGGTATATGAGGCACATGGAAGTGCTGGGGGCATCACAAGAAGTTATGGCCCGGTGCTTTCCATTATATCTGACGGATATCGCAGCGTTATGGTTTAGGCAGCTGGGGAGTGGCTCCATAGGAACGTGGGCAGATTTAACTGAGAAATTCATGAGGCAATTTGGGGTTCACATTGCAAGACCCAAGAATGTGATGAGTTTGGCAATTTTAAAGCAGAAAGCTGGGGAGTCTTTGAGGAGTTTTCTGACGCGATTCAACGCGGGCAGCAGCATCGGTGGATCGACCGGATCCATCCATGGTTATGATAGCAGCTATGTCCGGAATAGCTGATGGCACAGAGTTCAAAAATTCATTGACTAAAGATCCACCTATGGATCTAGGAGAATTCTATCACAAGGCAGAAATTTTTTTGCGATTGGAGGATGCAAACGTCGAAAGAGAAGAAGGAGAAGAAATTAATGTTTATACGATCAAAGATGGAAATCCTCCTGAGAAATGTACAAAAATTAGCAAGGGAAAACGAAAGGCTGAGAATAATGATAACAGATCAATGCGACCAAGAAAGGAACCAAGATTCACCACATACTCAGAGATGAATGATAGTTTGGAACGAATCTATCAGGATACCAGAGAGCAAGTTCCATATCGTACACCAATGCGAAGGGATCCAACTGTTGACGAGAGGAAATTAGATAAATATTGCTTATTCCATGAACTGAACGGTCATAACACTAACGATTGTTTACATCTAAAGGACGAGGTGGAAGGGCATATCAGGAACGGTAGGCTACTTTAGTATGTGAGGAGGCGAGCTCCAGCGGTGGAACCAGAGCGACCACCGTCTACATCAGCTAGAGGTGACCCTGAACCGGGACACCGTATGGTTCAGGGTTGATTGATTGATTGAAATAACGATGAATAAGTCGTAAACCTCTAACTAACACAGTTAAATCATTTACACATGTATGAGATCGCGCACGATCCATAGGCATGCTCTGAATGACTACTGACCGCACCAAAGTAAGAGTTTACGCTTTGACATCCTCGTCTTGCTTTTGCCTTAATTTTGATTTGGACACTTGGACTTAGTTTATTTGGACATTTCTGTTGTGGAATTCGTATGATCATTGCTTTAATATATGCAATTCTATGAAAAAATTTACTTGTATACCCGTTGGATCGCGAATGGTCCACGAGCAACTCTTGTATGGCGATGAACCGCCAAAGTCTTTGATTCAAAAAACTCACCCGAACGTGAAATCTGGCATCGATAATGCTAAGTCCCCCCTCCCCCCCGGGCACACCAATTCGCCTCGAACGGCACAGGACCTCGAACGGTCACAATTCGCCTCGAAAGGCACACGATCGCGAACGATCACAATTTGCCTCGAACGGCACCCAACCTCGAATAGTCACAGTTCGCCTCGAACGGCACATGACCTCGAACCGTCATACTTCGCCTCGAACGGCACACGACCTCGAACGGTCACATTTTCCTCGAACGCCACCCGACCTCGAACGGTCACAATTCGCCTCGAACGGCACATGACCGTGAACGGTCCCATTGCATCATTTGCGAACGGCATCCGACCGCGACCGGTCCCATTTGACCATTTTCCACGAACGGCATCCGACCGCAAACTGTCCCATCCCATCCTTCGCTGCGAACGGCATCGACCGCGAACGGTCCCAATTCACCTCAAATGGCATACGATCCCGAACGATCGTCATCCGAGGTCATGAAACTATCGAGTTCTTTGCAGGTTGTTGACAGGATATGAACATCCAACTTATGGCATTACAAAACACACCTTCCTATCGCAAGGCATGTTTTGGGGGGCAAATGTTATCCCACTTTTTGGCAAGGCCGTGATACCAAAAGATCGATCGGAAACCAAAGACAGCTCGTCTCAAAGATTGGTTATACATTGCTTCGCTATGGATATCAATGAATTTTGTCCGAGCCCGGATCAGTCTACAATTGATAGGACATGACAAACAAAGCCATGAAATCCAGCGTTTCAAATTTCAGGTTAATCGAAGTTTGTATGAATGATATATGATCGATACAAGTTGGAGGAAATACGCCGTTCGTATTCATCAAAGAATTGAGGTGATGGTTGTTTCGAATCCATCAGATTCGTATCCATCTTGTTTTTACATAGTTCGAATCCATCGGTCCATATCAGTTCAAATCGATGACATTCGCATCGATCAATCCACACCGCTTCGCATCCATCGGTGCACCCTACTTCTAGTCGGTCGGTCTCGTATCCATCCATAAGCCTTAGTTCGTATCGATTCCATAAAAAAGGCGCTTGGTCAAATCCATCGGGAAGCCTTGATTTCGTATCCATCGGATGTTCTCATCTTCGTATCCTGCAACCCATCATTACGAAGTAGGCAGGCTACGAATCGGTACAAGCCACATGACATCGATGGATTCAGGCAACGTCTCTAAATACGAATAAGGCAAAGTTTAAGGGGGGACGCGGTCGACTCGGAGTAGAAGGTGGATCAATGCGAGGGGTGCACGCCACGTCACTGTGAAACCACGTGCATTATCGATGCGAAGGCCAGCGATACGAAACGCCGGGTTCGAACAAAGCGGTACTTCGAGGAACACCATCTCGTATCGATCATATATCCTAAACCGTCGACCCAAATGCTACGAAATTTTCACAGCATCTTCCATACAAGGTAAAGATTGTTCCTGCCAAGTTTCAGCTCGATTGGATCAATTTTGATGGATACGAAATCATTTCGTATCGATCACAGATCGAGTCAAAACTTGGTGGGGTCGGTCGCGTGTGCCCACTCACGTGCCAGAAGAAGTCTCCCGAAGTTTGAGCACAATATTAGCCTCCTATGCCTATAAATAGCCCCCTAAAGCCTACAGAAAAGGGTTCTTTTGGCCATTTGACGTCCAGACTCTACCGGATTCAATTCTACATCTTTCTATCACCATTGTATTCTAACATCAGAGTTATAACTTACTGTAATCTGTAGTAACGGATTGGAATCATCGAAAGAATCAATAAAGTCATAAACTTCAGAGTGGACGTAGGCAAGATCGCCGAACCACTATAAATTCTATGTTTCTGATCGTTATTTCTGAATTGATGTGCTTGATATTGCTTAGATCTAAGAATTGTGTTTGAATATTACTGATTTGTATTCATACACTGGTGCTTTTGCGATACTGGGGTTTGTGATCATTTTTGATGCAAACATATTTAACGATCTTTCACTTTTTGAAAATTTTCCTAAAGTCATAGACAGTTGTTGGACTTGTGTTTTGAGAGATTCATTTTCATTTAATAACCGTGTGCACTTTTTAATATAATTTTCTCCCCTTGTATTTCACTTTCTTTTAAAATCAGAATTTCATTCTCAAGCGATTTAATTTTAATTTCTGATTTTTTAATTTCTTCTTCTAGTGTTGGACACTTTTCACACTTAGGGCTTTTGCTTTGATGGTTTTTAACCAATTGATCAAGTTGTTTATTTAAATCTATCAAAGTATCTCTTTGTGATTCAAGTTTAGTGTATTTCTCCCCAAGACTTTCGAAACAGCCATTTACTTCACGAAAATATATAAGTAATTCTGAATGAGTGAGTTTTGATATCTCACTTGGCTCGTCATCGGCATTGTCAGTTATATCACCTCGAAGGCACAAAACTGCCTTTTCGCTCTCACTGCTAGTGCTTTTATCATCCTCATCCGTTTTATCCCAAGTGGCTACAAAACTTCTTTTTTTTGTTTCTTTCCATTGCTGAATCGATTCTAAGGACAATTAGGCTTGATATGACCGGGTTTATTGCACTTATGACAATTGATCTCTTGTTCGTCTGAGTTGTCTAGTGCTTTGACTATTCTACTTTTCAGTTTTTGATTTGGAGCTGGATTTCCGTATTTGTGATTCCACCTTTTGAGTTTCTTTATTAATAGTGCCAGCTCAGTTGCTCCATCACCATAACCATCACTTTCCATTGTTCCTTTAAGTACTATTGACTTCTTTCGAGTATCGTATCCTTCTCGTTCTTCCTTGAACTTCAATTCTAGCTCATAAGTGGTGAGATTTTCGATGAGTTCTTAAACTTTGATTTGTTTCAAGTCTTTCGATTCTTGAATAGTAGTGATTTTTGCTTCAAAACTTCGTGGAAGGACTTTGAGGATTTTTTGGACTATTTTCAACTCTGTGTATGATTTTCCGAGAGCTTTTGATTTGTATATGATATTAGAAAGTCGTCCATACATCTCTTTGATATTTTTTTCCTTGGCCATTGTGAAATTATCGTATTCGCTACTCAACATGGCAAGGCGAGATTCTTTGACTTGAGATGTTCCTTCGCGAGTCACTTCAAGTGTGTGCCAGATTTTCTGCAAAGTTAGACAATGTGAGACACGATTAAATTCAATTTTATCCAATGAACATATAATAGAATTCATAGCTTTAGCATTTACATTCTGTAGTTTATTTTCTAGATCTGTCCATTGATTCATCGGTTTATCTATTTCTTGATTATCTACAACTATAGTTGTGCTCTATAACCTGTCTCAACAATATTCCAAGCATCAATGGTTTTCAGAATGATTTTCATTATATTTTTCCAGTAAGAATATTCACCATTGAACATTGATGGTCTAACTATGGTCTGACCCTTAGCAAAAGCATTAAACGAAGCCATTTTAAAAATTCAAAATTTAAAAAAAAAATTGGTTTTTAAAAAGTCGAATTTTTTAAACAAAAATTCACTTCTATTCCTAGCTCTAATACCACTTGTAGGATCGATTTCACCCTAGAGGGGGGTGCATAGGGTGATATTGTTAATTATAAGAACTTAATGCGAAAGTATATAAAATAATTGTAACACATAAATAGCAGAATAATAGCAGCACAGATAATAGTAGGATAATAGAAAACTGAAAAAGAACAAACAGATTTACCCAACTTCAGTAGAACCTTGCCTACGGCTACTCCCAAGGTATCTACTAGAAATTAAGTACTCAGATGCTTACATACGTAAACTTGCGATACCCGCTGTCGACTAACATAACTCTACGCTTAAAACCCTGCCACAACTCAGCCACTGAGTTGCGAATTCTCAAACTACACCACCGTAGTTCGTCCCCTAGTCACACGACTAGAATTTACAACGTTTAAAAGAAAATTACAAATTAAAAAGAAATTAAAAAACAAAAATCCTAATTAACTAAAGCCTTATAAAATAAAAAACCAAACAAATAAAACAAAGCCGGCCGAAATATTTTGATGTGATAAATAAATCGTCCCCCTTTCTTTTTCAATTTATTTCGGCCTTGTATTCTTGCACCCTTTAGCTCATTCATTCCTCTATGAAAAATTAGAGCTTTGGAAATTCTTTGAAGCTGTCGCTTTCAGTTGTAGATTGAAGATGCTTCGTTTGCTTTCTTTGGTTGATTTCTCAGCTGTTTCAAAATTATCGAGCGCCATTACTTGGTTGAAAATTGGTACATGAAATTCCTTTTTGATTTCGATTTTGCTCGACCTTGATTCGAGTTGTTGATTTTGAACTTAAATTGAAACTTGACTCTATGAATTTTATTGAACTCGAATGATCTCTGTATGCCGATCACGTTACGGTTTAAATAGGGTTCGAAATCCTAAAATTTCGTTAGTATAGATTTATTTGAATTTGTCAATTCATATGCTTGGCGCTTCGATTTAACTTAAGTGTTGGTGATTGTTCCTGACCGGTTCAATTCGTATATTTTCCGATTGCTTGGTTACCATGGCTTCGATTTTCAATTTATTCGACTTCCTTGACCACCATGGTTTTGGTTCTTTGGTACTTTGAATTTATTTGACTTCGGTCACTTGATTTCGTGAAAATATTTACTTCCGGCATTTAAACTTGACTTATTCGAACTTGTGTTTCATTTTTTCTTTTGACTTTGGCATGTCTGTTCATGCCTATAACATACTCAACTTGTACCTTATGTTTATAGCTGCCGGTTCATGATAATTGCTTGAGTTCGAATCGCTTGATTTTGTTACTCTGTTGCAGTTTTATTGCTTGCATTCTGATTTCATATGAATATGAATACTTGTGTGTTCATGTATTCTGCAATGTGCATCTTGAGTCATGTTGTAGCCGAATCTCTGAACTGTTACATATATATGATCTTGACCACTTCAACAGTTTAGATTTACAATTTCTTTCCTCTTTGACTTAATTTGAAACTTGTAAAACCTACTGTGTTGATGATGCTTTGAGTACATGTTTTACTGCTTCACTAGATTTAGTTGATCTGGTGCATTTTGTTTTCTATGGTAAACATTTTGGTCTCTCCACATATATACATACATGCATTTATGGATATATATGTGTGTTCACCTCAGTTGCATTCCATTGTTTTTTAATAGTGGTCATGGCCTTCACTTGATCTTGCACTTGATTTGCAATCTGACATTGGTTGTTGCCTTTGATCATATCATACATGTTGCCAGGTCTTTACTTCAGTTGAAAGTGAGGTCTTTTTTTTATTGCGTGCTCATGTTCGTCTGTGCTTTGGTCCTTTGATTCATTTGATTGTTATGTATATGAAGAGTCTGACCATTTAAACCATTGATTGTGTTCAGTTGGTAGCTGCAGTGTCATTGCATTCGTGTTCATATATATGTATACAAGTGTGTATGCATTTTGTTCTTGTTAGTTGCCTGGTCTGGTATACATGTGCACTCCCTATATATGTGTGCATGTGTGTATGCATTGACTTCACTTAAGTTTGCATTGTGGTTTGTTTCTTCATTATTTTCATGTGTTTGGTCTTCGAGCCAGGTCATGTAGTGTCTGGACTTGCCTTTGCTCTGACCAGTTCATTGAAAATGTTACATCTTCATATGTATATACTGTGTTGTTTTGCTATGTGCATGTGTGCTAGTTCCTCTTGGAGCCTGAGTTGTTGTATCATGTGCTTTGAATCATTTGTGTTCAAAATTGTTTTGGTACTATTCAATTTGTTCTGGTTCACATTGAACTTCATGTTGATTTTTGAAATCGCACCTGAGTTGAATCTAGCTTATAGCTCGGTTTTAACCTTGTGCTTGTGACTTTATTTTTATTGCGCTTGAGTTGAACCTAGCTTTTGATTGGGTTTGACCTTGTTCTCACTCATCTCTGTAATTTTATCAAGTGTACATTGGTATGCACCGCCTTGTAGCATGTACAGTGATACACTGTGCATGTCACAAGCTATTCTTGTATGATGAATTCAAATTTAAATGACGACGAACAACCCAAATAACTGAGGCAAATAAAATTTTCAAAATACACATTTTATTTTACACTGCACAAATATTTTCTTTTCAATTTTACTATGTTAGTGTTTATTTTACAGATTGCTCAGATACTGGATTCAATCTGGAATAGAGTTGAAGATAAATATGAGTGAATGAGCGATATGTAGTGAGGATAGTTGTGTAAACTGAAATGTATTGTAGTTGAAATTTTGTACATATAATAAGAGCACAAATTTGTACCATTCAAAATTGTAATAATATATTTGTTTGAATAAAATATCTTTTGAATTTAAATTCCGTGTTATTTATTTTATTCGGCAAATATATATTTTTTATGTGAAAAATTAAATAGTACAATAACAAATACATTTAAATGAATATATATATATGTTTATTATCATGAAACAAAAATTATATACTAGCATATTCAACAAATACACATAGTATCAATACTTTGGTACGTAGTGGATTGAAGAAATGCAGAAGGTATAAAGTCGAAACCATGCTTTCGAAGGGGTCGAGGCCATTTTAAAGCTTTCGAAGGTCTTTATTTTGGTCTGGAAAGAGATGCCGCTAGCCTTGCTTTTAATGGATGCTTTCGAAAGGGGTGGATCATTTTTATATAGCTTTCGAAGGGGTTGCCGCCTTTTTGTTTAAAGAGTAGCTTTTGAATGTGTTTCCATACATTATGTTTTAAAGAGAAGCTTTCGAAATGGTAGTTTTGAAGCAAGTCGAAATCTTGCTTCTGCCTCATACCTTTTGAATAAATTGAAAGTTTTCAATGAGTTCAGAAGGCAAGATTTTGCTTTATAAATATAACAAGTTGCATCCCAATGCTTTCGAAGGGCTCCAATAGCCATTTAAATGAAAGGTTTCGAAGGCAATGGCTTCAAAAGGTGTATTGAAGCTATCCTTCCAATTGTTTTACTTGAAAGATTAAAGCTTTCGAAAGGAAGGTTCTGAAGCCATCTGTTTTCCCCCAAACTCTTTTATTTGAAGGTTAATGGTTTCGAAAGGGGTACTTTCACTTATGTTCAATTTGGTCGAAAAATACTATTTGAGATTAAACCCAATGGTTTCGAAAGAGGTATTTTTAGATGGTGTCGAAGCTATGCTCCTGTAAGTTGGAAAGATATGCTTTAATACTTTCGAAAGGAATGTTTTGATAGTTTCGAACAAAGGTTTTGATGCTTTTGAAAGATAAATTTTAAAGTGTTTCAAAAGGCATATGTTTAAGTATTTTGAAAAGGAAATTTGAATTCTTTTGAAAGATATGTTCCAATGGTTACGAAAGTAAAGGTCTAAGGGTTTGAAAGCCTTAGTTTTCAAAACAAAGAACTCAATCTCATTTTTAAAAGAAAACCCATGGCACTATAAAAGATCATTAAAATGGCTTTTAATTTTGGAGTTTTTGAAGAAGATTTCCTTGATAAAAGTAACGGGTTAACCATGTTTTGTTGGTTATGATCAGTTATTATGAGTGCTTCTTTTATAAATATATTCAGTTTATAATTAAATGCATAACCAAATTTTGGGAAGTAAGGGCAGAATAACTAGCTAGGTTGACCTAGCAGTGAATACAAATTGAGATTAACTTCTGAATAAGTAGAGTTGCATCCGAGACGTCAGGTGGATCAGAACATAAGATGCCAAAAGACTGATCTAGAAGTTGTTACTTTAGACAGGTTCATAGTAAACCTATGAAAATAATGTTTGGAGAGAGTAATTGGAAGAGGCCAATAGGTTCGTAGTGATCCCATGAAAACTATATCCGGATAAAGTTATCGAAAAAGGTCAATAGGTTCATAGTCAACGCATGAAAACTACGATACAAGAGAAGTTATTGGAGATATCAATAGATTCAGAGAGAAGCCATGAAATACTATAGTTATTGGCAGGTGCCAATAGGTTCTTAGCGATCCTATGAAAATTATAAAACTGAACATATAGTCCAAGCTCTAAACAAGTTATTAGTCAGCCCATGAAAAGAAATATGTTACTAGTGACCCTAGAAACTATAACCGAGACAGATAGTCAATTGAATGAGGATGGGAAATCCAGGATATTTTGCTTGTTTGCATATCATCATGATATTTTAAATTGCAATGAATTTAACCATTATGGATGAAGGAGCACAGTATATGGTTATTATAAATTTTGGGGTAAGATACTGGTGAGGGGAAAACTCATTCCGCTATGCGGCATAGTCTCACTAGATATCTAAATGGTTCAAGATGGTAGGTTATTGTTCATACTGAGCTTTATGTTTGACTAGAAGTTTATGTTTTCCCCTTAAACTCTCGAATAATCAATTGATTTTGAGTAGTTTGAGAGTTGAGGCTTTCAGATTCTCCTTTAGACGAATGAGCTTCCAGAGAATACATGAAGCAAGCCAGCTAATAGGAGTTTATTTCAATTTTATTCTACTGTGTTTTGATTTAAAGGCAAAGTTCTTTAATTTCCTATGTTAGACTGTGATCATCCAAGGGGGAATCTCCATAGGTCGCTCTTGGCGTATTCTGTAATAATTGTATTTTCTCTGACTGTGGTTCTCGAATTCGGGATTATGTAATGAATTTGAAACATGATTGAAATGAAATGAGAAATTTGTTTAAAGGTTTTAATTTTTTTTCATATCCATGTGTTTATGTTATATTAATGTATCCATCACTACCTTATTTGGTCACCGAGAATTAATAACTATGGATGACTACAGCATCCGTAGCCATTAGCTTTGGACCTCCAAGTGAGGGATGTTACAGTGTCTATCCACTGAATCTGTACACCTTTAGATAAAATGTACAGGAGGTTGCAATTGCAATTGCACCTCTGCTACTCAGGATCAACACTAACCCTTACTAGATAGCATCGAATATGATCACCCCTTGGTTGATAACAACAATAGTGGCCCCGAAGCATACTTAGATATCGACACTAGATCTTGGGATGATCATACCCTAATGGAAGCGACCCACTTAGCCATGTGGTATGTCCCTGCATTATTTATTTCCTAGGTATGTGGGTCGAAAAGGCTACGCTCTTACCATTTACTCCTAGCAATTCCCACATGGTTTGCTAACATTGCCCTCAGGCAGCAATATAGTGTTAGCATTCATCCATACCAGTTCATTCTGTATCTGAACGAAACTAAAGGCACTACCACCACTACATTCGTTTTTGAATCACCCCCAGAATTAGTAGTAAGTAGCCCTTTCACTTCAAGAACTATGTCTTCAATACATCATCAAGACGCCTTCCATTTGAACATTTATGTTGGTTCGAAGTGGTTTTCGAATACATATCTGATCTCGGTCTCTCCGAACTAACAATCGATAAATTTTTGGTTGACTCAGTCTCGGTTCTTTTGGAAGTATACAACAAGTATTTGAGTCCTCACCAAAGAACTCGAATATACAATCATACCTCCTAACTTAAAACTTGTCAGATTTGATAATCGTTTATTTAACTATCAAATGTATAACAATCCAACCAAAATTTTATTCTCATAGGGAAACCAACACTGGTTAAGCACATATGCAACCACTAATCTCTTTAATTAATCCTTTCATTAATTAAAATCACTTTGTGAATACTTAGATTAAAATACATTTACAAAGATATGTTCACAAACCTTTATACTCTTTTCAATACATGGGGAATATCCATATACTTAATCTCAACGGTATAAATGTATTCAGAAACATTAAGAAAGATTTCATATTTGGTGTTAAGTAGAGAAAGATGTTTCCCATACCACCGTAATTATTTTAATGATCGTTTATGGAAATCAATCTCTTCTTCTTTTTAAATGCCCTTTTATAGAACACCAAAATCATTAATAAAATCCTTTAAAATTCTCTCAAACCATTCACAAAACACTTTTTGTAAATATTGAAATTCATTTATAAAACTCCTTTATAAATATTTAAAACCATTTATAAAAATATTTTTTTAAATCTTCAAAACAATTTATAAAAGTTCTTCCCTTTTATAAACTCTTTAATAAAAGTCCTTTATAAAAATCCCTTATAAAATTGTTTAAAAATATCATTTATAAATCGAAAATTGTATTTTTATTTATAAACTCTTTTATCAAATATCAAGATCTCTTCTAAATTTATAAAAATCCCTTGATAAATTCTCCCGATTTAAAACAAAACTTCTTTAATAAGCTTTAAACCAGTAGAGTTGCTTTGGTAGACAAATCAGTTATTTAAAACACTTTTAAATAAACAAACTATCATTTAAATATTCTTTATTTGATTTACCTTTAAATTAGATTAACAAAATAATGACTTTAAAAACTCATTTAAAAAGTATTATGTTACTTAAACACATCTTTAATGACATAATAATCAATCTTCAAACCATTACTTATAATATAATAATATTATCTTCAACAATATTAAATAAAGTAAATAACCTTGAAAGCATGATTAAACAAGGGTTATACAACTTTAAATCATTATTTAATATAGTTATACAACTTTTAAACATTTGTTAAATAATGGTTAAACCACTTTAAACCATTTTAAATGATAGTCAAACAACCTTCAAGACATTTCTAAATATTTTAGAAAAGACAAACAAGAGTTGGAGTAAAATAGAGAAGTCCAAAACCCATTTAAATAAAATATTTCACAAACCAAAAAGATTTGATCTAAAATCGTTAACCTAATCAAAACCCAAATTTCAAACTAAATGGATATAAATAGTATTTTAAAATACTAAGTCGAGGTCAATAGCTCCCACAGCACTTAACCGATATTGATATTGATTTTTTATCGCTACAGGGTTTAGATTTAACGATACAATAAAGTCATGTCCAAAAGGTTCAGTAATCTGGTTTGATATTCGGTACTTCCATTATTCATATAATAGGAATACTATTGGAAATAATACTATAACGACTTGGAAACCCATTGGATCCCTCTATAATTTCCTATACATCAGATAGTCCTTGTAATTGATTATATAGATTAATTGCTTTCCAAAGCAACAATTCAACAAATTAAACAATCAACCAAACCAAGCATCAAAACATGCAATCACTAATTTTAGTCTACTATACAACATTATAGTAATTATTCAGGGTTGAGTTAACTCACAAATTCCAGTTACCGCCGAAGCGTTATGATTCTATAGCTTAAAACTCAACACGCTCCAATCTTCCTTAATGTAATTTCATATCGTAGATCTTGTTAATACGAATCTAACACGACCAACCGCGTTAAATTTGGACCTAGTATGTATAAGATATATAATTTATAAGATTACAGAGTTAAACATAATTAGGATCGCTAATTAAACCATTAATTACTCTAAGCCTAATTACCAAACACAAACCTTCTAAATCAGCTTATGCAATCTCGAAATATGGGCTGCCCAAATTAAAATTTACATCGCCATTTGTAACGACCTAGAATTTTAGTCATTTAGAATTCATATATTTAATTGATTTTATATATTCAGAAGTTAACTTTAGAAGTTGAATAACTTATAATTTGAATATAGTTATTTAATTGGATAATTAAATTGTTAATTTAATATTTGAAATTGCAGAAATAATTGGAATTTGAATTTAATATGAATGAAAATGATTTATAAAGTTGAATTAAATTCTATTTGAATTAGAATGATGTTATAGAACTTTTAAAACTGATTTAAAAGTTAATTTATAGAAATTGAATATTTTAATATTTAATTAACGTATAAAAATAGACAATTTTGATACAATCTCGAATTTTGAAGAAACTAATTTCATTGGATTCGTAATGTTATATTATTGTAGGATTTCAAATTTCATATCGATCGGATTTACGTTTAGTAGTGGCAAACTAAAACGCATAGAAATTTGTTTAAGTGAAATTTAATTTAAATAAGTCAATTCGAAAACCTATCTTTCAAATACAATGAAATTGGCTCCTGATATATATTCCACAGTGTTCGGAATAGGAGTAAAACATTATAAACGCCAGGCGGCACGCTTAGTTTGGAGTTTGAAATTTTTCCGGATGAATATGGCGCGAAAATTTTCTATAAAAGGCCATATTTTCTTCCTATTTTCACAAACCTAAGAAACTAGGGCTAGCCGCCATTTATTTTCAATGACCATAAACGTTTGAATCTTTCATCTTGATTATCTCTCAATCCATAATTTTACGAAAAACTTTCTATTGAGAAATTGAAGAGCTAGGTGAAATCTATCCATCCAACGATGGATTTTCGTTGAAGTGGCTTCGATTCGCCAGAATCTAGCGATGAAGAAACAACGTTCTATCATGATTTTCGAGGTAAGGGCATGATCGAGTGCAACGTGGTCAAGGGGGTAGGTGAAGCTCGCGAAGAGCATCGAGGTTGTTTTGTTCGATCGTCGTGTAGACGAGTGTAGAGGTTGAGGCAACCAAAAAGTCGAATATGACGATGATTTCTCTCGCGTGAAGCAACGAAGAGGGAAAGAAGATGATTTATGTGGCTCAGAACTGATGTGGATGAAATCAACGGCCCATATTGAAAGTAGGTTTAAAAAATAAATATAAGTTGTAAATAAATAATATATGAATTTGTATAAACTTTAAAACATCATAACTTCTTCATACGAGGTCCGTTTTTGAGGAAACAAGTTGCGTTGGGTTCGTATGGACAAGCACTAAATTATAGATCTAGTTTGGAGTTAATTGGAGCTAATAAATTTTTTGGATAAAATTAAACGTCTGTTTAATTTTATTCGGAATAAAACACAGCAACGTCTATTGGAACCAAAGTGAGTACAACTCACTCTTTCTGACTCGCTTATATTTTTATATAAGTGAGAATAAATTTATTTTATGTCGATTGATGATTTTTTGGATGATATATGATATATTATCTATATATTGATTGGAATTTGGATATATTCCTGCCTATTGGAGCAGATAAGACCATATACGTTCTCGTGTATGAGCGGATGACCTTCTGTACGCGCGTCTGCCTCGAAGCGGACATTGTACATATTTCTCTCGTATGTATATTTGTTGCAAGTGATAGGCTGGAGGGATCCAACTGGATTCCTCACCCATATTGGTTTTATTTATAGAAATTATGATATATGTTGTTATCATATGATATATGATGATTTGGATGCCGTGATTGATGTATTTAGTGCTGTTGCAGCATTGGGCCATATTTTGGAAAATTAAAATGTTAAAGTGATGATTTTAAATTAAAAAGGAATTTCAAAGTGATATTGAAAATAGATGTTTTATTTATTCTTTTGAATTGTTAAAGGAATGGATTTATTTTGAATAAATAAAAGTTATAATTTTTATATTATAAAAATTATGATTTTTGTGAAATATAATCATAACGTGATTTTTTTGAAATATAAAGTTGATTAATTTGTAAAATAGTTTAAATTGAGATTTTTGAATTTATTACAAATGGTATGTATATAATATTTATAAAACTTGAATTTTTATAAATCCAAATGATGGAATTATAAAAAAGTTTTGTAAGTGTTAAAATGAAGTTATAATTGGATTTTATAAATGAATAAGATTTATGAATTGATGAAGTTATAAAGGAATGAATTGGCAAATATGCGACGACCCGGAAATTTGACATTTGAAATTGAAATATTTGATTGAATTTTAATATTTAGAAGTTGATTTAACTTGAATTTCAAATATCAGAATGAATTTGGCAATTAAATGATTGGATTTAATATATTAATGATGGGTAAAAATTTGTATCTTCAGTTTTATGCTTGTTAAAAATATTTTCAAGGCTTCGAAAATTTATATTGATAATACTGAAGATAATGGAAGCTTCACAATTGGATTTGAAAAAAAATTGTTCAGTTTTGAAATTTATCGTTTAAATCGATATTTAAAAAAAAAGCCTTCCGAGGCAAGGTCTCGGAATTCAACAAAACCAGCTCCATTGGATCCGTAATATTGTATTATTATTGAAACATAATTTTTGTAGTGTTTGGAGTGTTCGTTTAGCCGTACGGTCAATAAATGCGTTGAAATTTAAATCGAAAATTCGACGTTTTAACTGGTTCAAAAAGAAATCTTCTGCATACGATCGAATTTGGACTCGGAACCTTTTCCATTGCATTCGGAATAGGGGTTTAACATCATAAATGCCTAGCGGCATGCCTCGATTGGAGATCGAGATTGTGAATTGCGAAATTGAACGATTTAAATTGGAATTTAAAATTTAATTAATATTTGTATAGATATATTGATTTAGCCTGGCTAATATTTTCAAGATAGCAAACACGTGGTTGCCTTTTCGACATTTGTCCTTCATTTTAACACAGGTCTAAAAAAAGGGAGAAGCCGGGAACTTTAAATTTTTAAGGGAAGCTGTTATTTTCTCCCCTTTCTTCTCAATCTTATTTCCTTCTTCCCGGTTCAATTCAAAATCAGTTTGAAATCTATAGAGAAAAAATGGCCGTGCCATTTTCGAGTATCGATCCTTTCTCTTCTTTCACGAATACTTTTTCCCTTTCCGCTCTTCTTTTCCTTTTTGAATCGAAAAAAAAAGAACAGAGAAAGGCTCGAAGTCAAATCGCGTGCGGCGGCTATTGCGACATTGATGGGGTGTTTGTCGAAGTGGGAAGTATTGGGTTTGTCGCAAGTGGTGGTCTCATGGGGAGTGATGCTCGGCGGCGTCCAAAAGACAAGGCAGTGGCTCACGAGGGTCACTATGGTTGGGAGGAGTTTGATTTCGAGCATCGTGAGTAGGCGCGGTAGCCTCGCGAAGGGGAGGCGAAACTCGAGGTCGTGGAGAAGCTCGAGGGTGGCCACGGTGGAGCTGGGGTGATCGATACGGGGGATGGGACGATAAGGTATAACCTAATTCAGTTCAAATTCTTTACATTTGTATATGTATATTAAAAAATGAAATGAAAAGTTTCCTACAGTAAATAGAAAATTTTATATATATGATATTTTAGTTTACAGTAAAAATATAAAAATATTTCTATTTTTAATATCTACATATACAAGTTAAAAAAGGAATTTTAATAAAGGAAATTTAGTTTTTAATTTAATCTTTATTTGAAATAAATTTATTAAAAAGGAATTTGTTTAAAATTAAAAGTATTAGTTTAAAGTCAAAGTTCTTAGCTAATTAAATTTATTAAAGGAAAATGGGTTTAAAAAATTTAATTATTAGTTAAATTAAATAAATCTATTAAATGGAAATTTATTATTCGAATTATTTCGAATATTAATCAATTGTATAATTTGTTTATACGAGGTCAAAAATTACAAAGAAAACAAGCCGGAACGGAAATGGGTTGCAGCGTAGGCAAAAGGTGAGATCTCTCACTCAATCAGATTTTTCTGATTTAATTTTAAATAGATAGATTTAAAATTGATTGATTGTGTGCTTGGATGATAAATTATTATCAGTTGTATTGGATTAGACCCTATGCGCCACATAATAGCGGATGATATTATATTAGACCCATGTACCGCGATTTTCCACCTTGAAGTGGAATTGGTATTATATATGTATTTGGAGTGATTGATTTCCCGCATTATATAGCGGATGAGACCCTATGCGCCGCATAATAGCGGATGATATTTTATAAATCCCATATACCGTGATATTCCACCTCGAAGTGGAATTGGTATTTAATTGTTGTGCTAATGGATATAGGGAAACATGTTGAAGGGATCCAACTGGATTATTCAAATGTTTGAATTTGTTTAAATGTTATGTGTTGTTTTATTTATAATCTCTGTGTGATTATATTTGTGATTGAAACCGTCGAAGGCCATAGTTTTGCCGAATATATTTTCGTTATCGTAGGATACCAGAAATATTAAATTTATTTTAGGGAATTGAATAAATTTAAAAGAACGAATTTTAAAAGGATAAATTTTTATTTTTATAATCCTATTGAATTAATTCCAAAATATGGGAAAAGATTTTAATAAATGGGTTTTGAGTAATATTGTTTAATAGCTGTAGAATTTATTATAAAATACGGATTTTAAAAAGTTTCGAAGAGATAAAGGAATTTATTTTAAAAGAAAATAAATTAGAAATCAAATTAGAATTTCATTTGATGTTTAAAATAAATTTAGAAATCAATTTGGGATTGATTTGGTGTTTAAAATAAAACTTGAAATCAATTTGGAAATTGATTTGGTGTTTGGAAATGATTTTTGAAATCAATTTGAAAATCGTATCTCGGTAAATATTTGGAAAATTTAAATTCACAATGGGAATTAAAAAAGGAAAGGAATTTACGGATTTGGAATGTAAATTTAAAATAAATCCAGAAAGGTTTATAAATTGATTTGAATGAATCATTTTAGAATGGAAGGTGTACTTTCCCTGGAAAGCCGAGTATGTTTTCAATATAGTTTATAAATATAAATTAAAGTAAAGATATAGTTTGGAGAAATTATTTACTTAGGTTATTTTGAAAATCTTTAAAGTAAAGATATATTTTAATTAATTATAGAAGTGATTATTTTTAAAGATTTAATTTATATTTGTTTTAGAAAATGGTTATTTAAATATTTATACTATAACTACTAATTTTATTTTGAAATTAGTTTGGACTTAAAGTTTTATATGATATATTGATATAATATTTTCATAGCTAACATTCAAATAAGAGTTTAGAAACAGCTTTATTCTAAATGTTTCCAAGTTTATTTTGGATAAATGATTTAAATTATTTTAAAGCATTTGAACTCGGCAGATTTTCAGTGGAAATGAATAAATATTTGAAAATATATTCCGCGTATGGAAAAATAATTTGAAATTTGTTTTCAAAGGATTGAAATGTGGAAAGTGATTTGAAATTTATTTTCAAATGGTTGAAGTGTGAAAATATATCTTGCGAAGATATTTTGAAAATAAATAATTGGAAAAATTATTTAAATCTGGTGATTGTTGTGAATATTGATTGATAGTTAAATAACCGATTATCAATATTGGCCTTTAAATGGCATTTGAATTTCTATGCGACTGGGGGTCAGATTCCAAACGGTTATCCGAAAACCACATCGAACCTTTGTGATTGTGATGGATCTTTTGTTTAAAAGATCAAAGTGGAAATTATTGTGATTTGTTTGTAATCTGAATTTAACACTTATTTTTATAATAAGCGCTCGTTATTCAAATTAGTCGAGAGAGGACTTTGTGTCATAAAACTCATTCTGAATAATGATACGACGAAATGAGATTGCAACCGAAGATGGTGTTGAAGACTGGGTATTTTCGAAAACGAAAGGATTACCTGTCGAATGTCTCTGCACTGGGTTGCTCCGGTATAGAGATTTTATCACCCTTTGTGATGGGGATTCCGGACATGATTAGTGAATATCCGGATTTGCAAGTGTTCTTTGAAGTGCCTTCGGTTCCGTTTGATCCCGAAACTTGTATGGTGGCGGAGAATTTATTCTTTTAGCTTAACACCCTTCTCTGAGACATACGAGCTTAGAGGTTATGTAGTTGATTGTTACTAGTGATATGTTTCCAATTTGGTAATGTGGCATACGAAGTGTTGTTGATCATTTGTTGATCGAAGCATGACTTTGTGAAAATGTAGCTTTGTGGACGAGACTTCGTCAGACCTCACACCCCGAAAATGGTCGAAACATGAAAGATGCAGCAAGATTATGAGGGTCGTGCCCTTTAGGGTATGTCATTTCCTTCTGAAAAAGGGTGGTATCATGGTATAGAGCCCGGATATTTAACCTATGTGGTTACTGCAAATTTATAACTTTGTGGTTGTTGCTTTATGGTTGAGGATCCTCGGATAAAGGTTGCAAACGGCCGGGGGATGGCATACTCGAGTATTAGTTACCTAGTTATAGAGGTAACCCGGCCTTGTGTTGGCAGAGATCCGGGTAGGTTCTCGGGACGTCCCTCCAGAGGCGTACCCATGTGCCAGTAGGAAGTTCCTTATCCTGACCATTTTTTGAAAATCCAATCTCCAATACGTGCCTTGTATGATTTTAGTTGTATAACATGCCATTTACTTATGGTGGTCACCACTATTTAGATGGTAGCTATAGTAGGCATATAATAATGGTTGTATGCCGGCTAAGATTAATATTATACTTTCGAAAGGTTTTCTGCACTATGCACTAATAATTATATCAAAAAGAATTGCGTATCAAGCATGTTTGACTATCATAAGGATAAATCTCCTCCAATTCTGCGTTTGCATTGTGTGTGTGGCGGGAGGCCTTATGATAGTTTCATTTTCCAAAAGCATAGTGGATTTATTTTTATTTTCTTTGTGAAAATAACCATTTTTAAGATCTCACACCAGTCCCATGACTAACCTGGAGTATATTGTTCCCTTTCTAAACTCTGAATTCCTATAATTTTCCACACGGTCATCCTAGAGTCAGCTTAGCAGTTATTCGGAAGCGAAGTCAAGAATTTACTCTGGAGATCAGAAGACAAGCTGGATGGCGAGACATATCATTGTACTATGTATTATCCGCTGTGTTGGGATTGCTGCAGGTTCAGTTTTAATATGGATTAGTTGTTGTAAATGCCTAGTGTTGAATGGTGTCGTTGTGAACTTTGATGATGTATTTTAATAACAGATATGATTCTTTGTTTTGAAGATTATTAATTTGTCTATTATATATTGTTCCGCTGCGAATGTGAGAATCTGTTATTATTTTTGATCTTCTTCTATCTTCTTCTTCTTTAAACCCTAACGGTTCGGTTTTCTTGCATTTGACTGTGCGACATTGGATACAGTGAACGTATCGATGTCAACTTTTGAGCGTCGAAAAATTGGGTCGTTACGACATAAGTGATTTATAAGTAAATAAAGTTATAATTATATTTTGGCATATAACGAGATAAATGAGTTTGGTTAATAAAGGGGTTTTATAAATGGAAGTTTTTGTAAAATATAAATGTGGATTATAAACACTGTTTTGTAAATCCGAAATCAATTGAATTTGATAAGTTAAATATGGAAGTTTATTAAAGGAATTTCATTCACGATTTTGGATAGTGGATAATCCTTTAATAAATGTGTAGGATTGTTGAAATTGGTAAAGGAATTATATTCACGATTTTGAGCAGTGAATAATCCTTTAAATTAAATAAATGTTTTAAAAAGTGATCTTTTAAATGAAGTTAAAACGTTTGAAGATGTTTTAAAATGTGTTTAGTATCGAATACATAGGTTTCAACATTCATTTTTGAAATAGACGTTTTTGAGAAAAAAGGAAATGATGGATTATAACACTCTGTTATAGTAAATGATTTTCGAAAGTAGATGTTTTGTATAGTATATGGGATTTATATATCTATCTAATTATCAAATCCCTATACTGATGATTTTGGGTTGTCGTAATGATGTTTTACGCAACATTCATTTTGACCCAAATAAATATGTTTAAGAGAATGCTTTCCTTAAAGAATAAAATATATAATTAATCCTGATTTAAGTATACGTAATATTTTCTAAGTGTTGAAAATAAATTAATTTATGAATTTCTTATTATTAAATAAGTATACAGAAATGTTTTTCAATATAGGAAGTATTGAAATGGTTTTGAGAATATATCTTGTAAAAGATAATTTGAAGTGAATATTTGGGAAGTGATATAATTAATAAAAGATTAATTAAAAGGACCTAGTGATTACTTATGGTGCTAGATATTTCTCTGTTTTCTTTGATAGTTAAATAACCGACTATCAAATTTGGCCATTTTAGTTTTTCGACTTGATATGGGGACTATTTAGTCGTACACTTAGTATATAGCCATCTGTGTAAGCTTGAATATCATTTGTGTTGAGGATGTTGATTCGTGTAGTGTAGAGTATTACTCCAATCTATCGAGCTTCCTTCTTGGCCGAAGGATAGCAAGTTGAAAGTTGGAGACGTGATAAGTCAATGGGACTTAGTTTCTGTGTGAGGTCGAGAAACGCTTTTGCGTTAGTTGGTGCGAAGAGATCGGGATTAGATTTATCTGAAAACCACTTCAGACCATCGTATATGCATTCATTGTGTAGGTTATCGATAATATTGAGATTTAGGATTTTCATAGGGGAGGACTGCTTGTTGATCGTTTGAGGTTAAAATCCCAATATACATCCAGTAACAGTAGTCTCTTCGTTATGAAATATCCAATGCAAGGACTATTCGCTACTAATCCTAGGGATTTTCCGATAGGATGTAGTAGGAAAGTACCTTTAGTTTGTCCGGTTCTTGGATAACTTGTATGGACGTTTGTCTGACATTGTATTTCTAAAGGTTACGTACATTGGTTTTTACAAACGTACATCAGTGGTGGCGGAGAAGGCAACTTCTCTTAGCTTAACACCCTCCTTGAGACGTATGAGCTTAAAGGTTGTATTTTTGTGAAAGGAAATTCGTAGTCAACAGAAATGGCCATGTGGCATTTAAAGTGATCTGATATGTGAAAGGTAATCGTTACCTCAGGCTTCATCAACCGAAAATGACCGAAATAGGGTTAGATGCAGCAAGGCTAAGTGGGTCATTCCCAATTAGGTTATGATCACCCTCTTCTAGATATATTTATTCCTGCTATAACATTCGAGATGTAAATTAATGTGGTTTGTATGCTATGAGGGCCCTTAGGAAAGGTCAGTAATGACTGGAGGATGATATATTCGGTACTATCTAGTTATAAAGATAAGCCGGTCTTGTGTTTGTAGGGGTTCCTTTGTGATGTTCCTCGGTGCATTCCTCTAGAGATGTACTACCGGAAGGTAGTCCCTTCACCTGGTCATTTGTATGGAAATCCAAACTCCACTACATGCCTACCATTTTGTATTTATTATCCATTTTGGGCTATATGCTGGAATTTAATCAATGCCACAATTTTCGCTATGATTAATATTATTTGTGCAATAGACACTATTATAATATAAGAGAATTTGATACGAAATGTTTTGGTTATAGTAAGGTAAAAACATGTCTGTGTTTATGTGTGGGCGTGTCTTACGAGATACTCTTGTTTTGAAAAGAAAAAGTTTGGTAATTTAATAAATTTAGTTGAGTGTGTTTCTCACGCTGGTTTACCATACTGATCCAGACATTCTTCCCTTTCATTGCTCGGGTCAAACCGAGTATATTTACAGGTTCATATTTGGTGCTTTTGGAGCTTCAGCAGGCGAGCTGGAGATCTTCATTTTCATATACACGTATCTGTTTTGATTATCCGCTGCTTTGTTGTTTATATTATCGGCAATTGTAAGGACATGTTATTATAACTATCCATGCTGATAACTAATGACTGATTGTTAAACTCTGATTGATGTATGTATATACAGCTTCCATTTTGTAAAGATCGTTTATATGATATTATATGTTATTCTACTGCGATATGAGATTTTGTATTGTTCTATTTGGTTCTCTCTTCTCTCTTTCTTCTCTTCTCTTCTTCTCTCTTCTTTTCTTTCTCATGACTTTTCGTCAGTCTATGCTTTGTGGGTCGGACATGTGTGGTTTGTTGTCGATTCAAAGGGTACGAATTTATGGGTCGTCATACATGGTATCAGAGCTTAGATTTAGTATATTCCTAGACGTTGATGTGTACTCAGTATAGATAGGGTCAATAGCACCCTAGATTGAGTTTGAGTGTATTATAAATGAGCGTGTATTTGTTAGTGATTATAAAATGTTTTATATTATATTTACTTATCCATTGAGTTGTTTGTAAATTCTGGTCGGTATGTGGGACGCCATGTTATCGATAGGGATTTCTAAACACTTAAACGAGGCAAGTCGACATGGTATTATTTTAAATTAGGTAAATGAAGTAATTTTACCTCGATTATATTTTATATATAACGAAACAATTTTTTAGGAATTATTAAAGTGTATATAAATTGATTGTTTGGTTGTTTGATAATGTAAATATATATAAGTTAGTAAAAGTTGTTTGAATAATCTAAATAAAAACAACAATTGTAAAAGAATAAATTATACAAGCAAATGAATTATAAAGTATGGAATTATAATTAATATGATTTACAATTGTGAAATAATCTTATATATAAGAAATGAAACTATATGAGTATATTTATAAATATGAGTTATAAATAAAAATGGATTTAAAACTAAGAATTTGAAAATTTGAATCTTGTTGATTTGAAAGTTATTTTTCAAAGTTTAAAGACGTTATACTATTATAATCTAAATAAAATAAATAAATTTGGATTGAATCTTATATAAGTAAAGTAAAATAGTGCAATTAGTAAGTATAAGTTTATAAATGTGATTTATAAAAATAAAAAGGAATTTTTTAAAAGAATATAAAGCACCGAATTCACTACTGTTGCTGGAAAATAATAAGGGTGACAACTGCAGCATCATGAGTATCATTTTTGGGTTTCTGTGTGATTGATTTGCTACCAATAATAAATTGACATCGAATTTTTGTTTAATAAACAAATTTGAATTTAAAATCCAAGTTGAAATTGATAAATATAAGTAAAACTAGTTTTGACTTATAGTATGGAATAAAGATTCAATTTTAGTAAAGTTAAATAAATTGAATTGGATTTGAACTGGATTAGGTAAGTTAACGAAATGAAAATTAAACTCAAGCACTAAGTGAATATATAACCATGATTTGAAATTATAAAATATAAGTAAAACCAAATGTTAAAATGGTTAAACAATTTTGTTAAGTAAAACGAAATCTGAATTTGAATAGTGATATGAAATTTACTTAAGTAAAAGTTAAATAAAATAGAATTTGAATTAAATTAGAAATGAACTTAAGTTGTATAGTGGAAGTAAATGCAAGTGAAAATGAAATGAAATATGACTTAAAGTGATGTTGAAGAAGGTTGAATTTGATATCAAAATGAATTAATAAAGTGAAATAATGAAATGAAGTAATTAAATGAATACGAACTTGAGTTATATAATGAAATTCAACTTTAGTTGTAAAATGAATTAGCAATTGAATAATCGAATGAAAATCAATTAGATATTAAACCAATTGAAAGTAAAAGTGTTAAACCAAATTGTATTTAACGAAGCTAATACAAATGTTGAGCGTAAAGTAAATAAAGTTGGTTATGTTGGGTATGTATTGGTTGTTAGATGGATGTTAGTTGATTGAATAGAAATTCATTAAATATCAATGAAACTAAAAGCTAAAATAATTGAATTCAAATTAGAAGTAAGTGAATCTAAATAGAATTTAATTTGATTTAATGAGGAAGTAAACTAACTAGAATGTAAATTAGTGAATGTAAACTAATTGAAATTGAACAAATGAATGTTAGTAAAATCCAATGTTAACAAATCAAATGTAAATAAATTGAAAATCAATTCAATGAATATTAATGAGAAGTTAATTATATTGATTTGGTTATGGATTTGTTGGATGTTAGTTGGATGATAGTTGTTTGATGGTGGGATTTGTTGCTTTTGTTGCATTTGCTATATTGGTATATATAGTTGTTGTATTGGTAGATGTTGTCTATTGGCATTACTTTTCATATATACATATTTCTCATTTGTTTGTTGAGTGCTTAGTAGGCGCGGATGGCGTATGCTTTGCATTTGGAGCTCGCTTTCAGACTATATTAGCCGTATATGCTTGCTAATAATATATAAAGTACATATCTCAGATTACATATCGTACTTTTATATTTTATAACATCCCGTCTTTTCGCACGCTTTAAATCAACACACGTGCCAATTCAAACCATACAGAAGGACGGATTGTTATGGGGTAAATAAAAAAACAAGAAAGAAATAAAACAAAATAGAATCTCACAGCGGGAGAATAAAATATAATAATCATTATACAGTTCTTGAAGCTGTTTACAAAATATTTAATTTTACTTATACAATATATATCAGAGTTCACATACCAATAAGTATCAATACAGCGGAACAGTATGAGTATGGTGGACTATAATAATAATAATAATATAAATCTTCGTCTTCGTCCTCCAGAGCTAAGGTCATCGAAATCCTGAAACGCTCGGACTGACCCGAGAGAATTGAAAAGACAAAACACTCGAGTCAGAACTAAAAGATCTTATGTAAGTTAAATCAACAGAAATAAATATGAGTGCAGTAACTTAAAAGATGCTCGGGATTCACATCTCTTAAGGACCCTCTAAACTATTTACTATGTAGTATATTTCACTATTATAATAGTGTCTAATTGTAAAATAAACTTATTTCTAAATAGCGTTAAGGGATTACCAATATAGCCCTTAACACAAATAATGCCAATAGTCTGTACAATACCATAATACCTCCTGATCGGGAGGCTACCAGAGGATACTCCATAGGTACGACACAAATAGAAACTCGTACAAGGCGCGATAGGGTAGGTGACACGGCACAACTAGGCAATGCCAGGGTAGATATACCAATTACGCATCCAGGCTAGTGGTAACGCATAGTAGCTGCTACCGCCCACCTCGGACAAACTCCCCCCTAAAATCAATGAAATCAAAAGTGGACACCGAATCAATCCAAAGTCATAGTATAATATCGAAGAGGAATATCCGATAAAGGGCGCTAACCCCCTTGGCCCGAGAATCGCTCCTGTTTTAGCCACCTTATGCCAACTCACGGGAGTCGGGTCCACGTATTTACATCAAAGGAAACGCCGCCACCATCCTACTTCATTCTGGAATCTCCACCGCGTACACGGTTGTTAAAGTGGTTTTCGGGGTTGGCAGAGAGTATGACAAGTTCCGATCCCGGTCACTTCAACAACCAATCGTTATTATAACACCGCGGTTTTTCAAAATAATTTATACTTTAAAACCAGAATATAATATCTCTTTCAAACCATATAAATACGATATCATTTATATTTTTAAAACCCAAATCAATATGATATCATTTTATTTTATAAATATCCCTTTACCAAAATCATAATATTTTCAAATATATATACCTTGAAACCATAGCTTTGAAACATAACTTTTAATACTTAATGGTTCAAATACTATATTACTTTATAAAATAAACAACTTCTTCAAATTTCACAATAAATTCCCAATATCGATTTGAACCTTCAAGTAAACCATTTTAATTCCCATATATTTCAAAGCTTAAATATTCTATATTTCAAAACTTTATAGTTTATATATTTCAATCTTTAAATATTCCACTATTTCAAAATGGATTCATTGAAAATTTAATATATATCAAATCCAATTCCTATTATTCAAATTTGAAATATTTACTTACTAAACAAATATTATTCAGGTAAAACCTTAAACTTCAATAACAGGATATTCTTTTAATTAAATTAACTTAATAATATTCTTTAAATAAATTTGATATTCGTTTAAATCCTCTACTCAAAAATCAAGTTATAAGATCATACCCTTTAAATCTTAATTTATTAACATTTCAAAACAAAATTTTCGAGGAAAATTCTTAGATACATTAATTCAAATCATATTCACATTTATCTTCAACCTTACTTTTATTTGAGTTATTATAAACTCTATATACAATAGAATTTCAAATATATTCTTAACCATATTACATAAACGAAATCAACTTCATTATTTAGCTTATTTTAAAATTCGAAACAAATTTATACATAGCTAAATTCAAGAATTTTTACAATATATATATATATATATATATATATATATATATCAAAATTTAATATTTTTTAATCCGTATTCATTCCAAAACCATAGAAAATCATTTCAAAAATAATTTTATGTATATACCGTGGTGCCTATATATAATTTTCTATCCTATGGTCAAGTGATACGGATATTTATCATTTCAATCCGCAATTTAAAAATAAAAATTGCGGTTGTATATCATTTCAAACCGCAATCCCGAATGAAATGAAAATGCATAATAACTTGCAGTTTATAACAATATAAAATACAGCATCCATTCATCCAATATCAACCATCAACCATTTATTAAAATCATCATCTAATTTAAACAATCATATCAATAAATAACAATTAATTACTGACAGTTTATTTTTCAATAATGAATTAAATAACTGTTTAATTGGAAGTTTTAAATGCAATAAATAAATAACAAATTTAACTAGCAGTTTTAAATGCAATAAATAAATTAAATAACAAGTTAATTAAATAAATGCAAATTTACTGAGATAATGATGAAATATATACCAAACAGCTATAAATAAATTTCAAATCACATCATAAATGAATTTAACAAACATAAGAATCTTAGAAGTTGTGAGTGGGTTAAAACACTCACCTTTTGGATTTAAATTGAATTCAAATCCAATTTAAACCCAAAATTCCAACAGCCTCAGAATTCATCCAAACAAGAGCCAAAACATCCGGAACTCAAATACGATCCTAACGCAAAAAACTGCGCGTGAAGTGGAGTTCGTTTGAGAGAGTTATGCGCATTTGAACACGTTGAAATAGAATTTAAAATAAAAAAACAAACCCCACCTACCAATCATTGAGCGCCACGTCACCCAGCAAGGCCCCGTCTTCCAAAACACGCACGCGACAAACGAACCCACTCAGCCCGTTTGACCACCACCTTTGACCGTGATTCTACCACTATTCCGGCCGCCGTTCACCACGCTACCACCACCATCGAGCTCCCCCGCTCCGGCCGCACCTACCCTAGCCACCACGCCGTCCACCGATGCACGCCGCCGTCGCACAAAACTAGGGTTTCGAAACCCTAGCACGCAAAATCCGGCCACCGCACTTCGATTCAAGTCAAGCGACCCCCACCATCTCGAAGCCCATGACGAGATCTACAATACCCAGTTTTCAATTTCGCCGATTGAGGTCGAAATCAAGAACGCCCAATTCGACTTTGACCGCGATTTCTAATCAATCCGGTCACTGTCTCGAAAAACGAACATCAGACGTAGGTTCGTATCATTTAGATCTTCGATATATATTTTTCCAAAAATTTTCTGAGGAGTTTGAAATTTTAGTCTTTAGATTTGATTTGGGATTAGATCTGAAATTTTGTTGTCTGCCATTGAGGAGGAGAGAGTTGAGATATACGTACAGCCAAATGAAAATGAGGAGAATTAGGTTTTTAACGATATATTTATAGACAAAGTTGAAATAGGGTGGATCGGATAAGATGGATGTATACGTTAAACGATATATAGCCCGAAAAGCCCGTTTCGACTCTAGAACAAAATTGGGTAAACCCATATATCAAAATAAATGTTTTAAATATTTTAAACGCAATGGAAAAGGTTTGACGTCCAAATTCTATCGTATGAAGAAGTTATGCTCAAATCAATATTTTTCAAAATTAATTTCAATTGATTTCAATTAAATCGATTTCAAGGCGTTTCGAGTCCGTACGATCAAACGACAAGTCCGATCGCTATGAAACTTGAAACCTTACAATAATTCACCGTTACGGATCTGATGAAACTAGTTTCATCGAAATCCGAGTCAGTGGCCAAAATGGCTATTTTTCTATTAATTATATAAATTAAAAATTAATTAGTTAAATCAGATTTTAAATTTTATCTCGAAAATTGACAAATTCCAACATTTTTAACTCCATAATCATTTACAACAATTTAAACAAATTTTAAATGTCAATTTAGAGAAGGTTAATTTATAAGTTTTAATATCGATCCTTAATTTCATTAAATTCGCTAATTATAAATAAAATCCCCAAAATTCCATTTAGTTAAATAAATAAGTAAGTATTCCATCCATTCCTGTCCAATAGATGGATTAATATTGGATTCAAACTATTACATAAATTTCTCATATTATCTTTATTTCAAATAACGTATTATTTAACTATACTCAATTTCATTTACTTGCAATAAATTTAATTATTGAACTTTGCACTTAAATCAAATAAATAAATCTTGCTATTCAGTAAATAGACATTTTATGGGTATAAATGACATTAAATTGCAATACATTTCATTAATGCATGCTTTATTTCATATAAATTCCCCTTTATTAACTAAATCACATTAACAAAACGAAAATAATTAATTTAGATTTATTTGAAATCGATTGCCATTCTTAACTTAATATACTAAATAAATGGTTAACCTAAATAATTGTTACCTTTTAACATTCAAAATCACTTACAACTATCATTAACAACAATATTGCCATTGATTTAGATTTAATTAAATACATTCGATGAATGGGTAAAATTTTATAATTATCACTAAATGCCAAATCTACTCACCTTCATCCTTAATTACCAACTACAATTTATTGTAATTACTTAATTTGCATTGATTAAATCAAGTTGAAATTTAATACGTATTATTTCCTCAATTAATATAACCTTTGAATTAAATTCCCGATTCTCCAATTACCAATATAAAATAAGTTTACGTTTCTATTAATTTCCATTTCCACTTCCGTTATTTTATATTACAATCATTAAAGTGACGTTTAACATCAACACCACCATTATGCATACTTATCAACCTGCATTATATTTATTACATTAATTTACATTTTATCCCATTATAAAATAATGCGTACACTGATTAATTCATAATTACATCCACTTCCGTATATACATTTCGTAACCAAGCTATAACAGTTACATTTATATTTTTTCTTTTCTTATTTTACTCAATTACCAAAATTTCTATTTACACTCAATTATAATTTTGCAATTTGATTACCAAATTTAATCGACATTTCATTTCAATTATTAATACTTAGCTTTAAATTTCTACGGTTGCATTTCATTTACACTCCCGTCACTATATTAATAATTAGTAACGTTTATATCAATAACACATTATAATTACTTACCATTTAAATTGTTTGATTTCTAACAAATTAATTGACCAATCAATTAGGTAATTTATACAAATTTGTTATCGTACCCATAAATTTACACTTATAACTAAGTCATACTTTTGAATTTATTTATTAAATTGAAATGTTCATTCAAGTTTATAAATTATTAACTTGCATTAACATAATTCCCTAATTTGTTCCAATTACCGTCAACAATCCTTTATTACATTAAATCATTCTAATACTTTCCTTAAATTTCTCATATTCAATTTATATCCAGGTAAAAAATCTTTTCACTACTTAATTCATTTGAAGTTACGCAAATTACTATAAATAGGTTTTAATTACCATTGCTATATTTTAATTTAGCGTTCATCCCTATATTAATTTATCACCTTTATTATTTCTACTAAAATTTAATTACAAAATCCTATTAAATTAACAAATTAAATTGTCGAAATTTACGAGTCGTTACACTCTCCCCCACTCAAAACTTTTCGTCCCCGAAAAGGAAAAAGAATGGAAAAGAAGAGTTTAGAAATCAATATATCTTATTCAAAACATAAATTTTATAAACAATTTAATTAAATTTGTATTTTAATTTAAAGTAACAAATTTACAATCATTATATCGTTTTATACTTAAATCAATAATGTTTGGAAAATATTTTCAAAAAATTTCTAAGTCCAAAATTTACGAAAAATTTCGGCAGAGTCTCCTTTGTGCGGGGAGGCTCGGGAGAAAATAGAATATCGATTATAATAATATACAACATATATTTTCCAAAATAATATAAAATCCCAACACGGGAAAAATAATATAATAGCACCATACAGTAAACCGAAAATGTACCTATTTGTCGGCAATTTACGCTTAATTATGAAACCAAAAGTAGTAGCAATTGCTTCCATAACCTGTACTTCACTTATATAATCCAAAAGGTTAACAATTATATAAAATGAATTTTTTTTGCGTTGTTTCAATCAATAACAAACAAATCCATACAAACGTCAAATCACTAGCAATAAAGCATACAACCATTATATAAAATCAACCTACATCAATCATTCATATCAAACAAAGCAAATAGTTGTTCAGGTTCAAACTTTAAATTGTACAGAATGAAAAATAAACTACTTAACGCATCATATACTCAACAGTCTTAGACGAAACTAAATAGATTATTTATTCATCCAAACAATTTTAAATTTCCTTACCCAAACAGCCATAAACCAAAACAACAATTCCAAACGACAAATCTAATTTATTTATTATTAATTTTATTTCATACATTAGTTGTTTGATTTTCTTTCATTCATTTGGTGATTCTTTCATTTATTTTCATTTATTACTTACAATATTCATTTTCCATTTTAAATGTCATGTAAGTTTCTTCTTTATTGCATCATATTTTATTATAGTAGCATTTCATTTTATTTACTTAAGTTTATATCATCTATTATATTTAAATATAGTAAAATTCCAATTGTAACTTAAGTTTACAACAATTACACATCAGTTCCTTGTTTATTAAATAATTTCATTAATTACTTTCATTACCTCAAGTTTATTTCTTGTATAATATCTATTACATTCTCTTATTAACATTTCAACTTTTAATATTTGGTAAGTCATATATATGCTTTTTAAGAATGTAGTTTGAAAGTTATACAAGTTTTATTCTATTTTTTTTAATAAATTTAATGTTCCATAATTATATCCTTTATTTCATAGGTTATAATTTCAAATTTCATTTAATACCATTTATAACCTAGCATTAAATCTCTTATTTCCTTTAGAGGTTTCAATTTATTAACTACCTCCGTTCTAATTCACTATAGCAATTGAGCTATTAATTAATGGAAACTTAAGAATTAAATACCGGGTTTTATTCAAAATCAATTTAAAATACAGATAAACATATGCTTTCACTTAATATATCCAATTATATTTAAAACAATTTAAAATTTATATTTATTTATTAAAAATGGATCTGTAGTAAACTATTACAGTGGCCTTCCCACTTCGAAACTCGAAAATGAATGTCGATGATGCGTGCGCTCATCACCGAAATTATTTTCCAGCGACAGAGAGGGGAGTACAACTTATTTCATTCCAGAATTTCTTCAAAAATATTCTTTCAAATTATATTGAAATACTGATATCGGAAAATACTTCTTTTAATAATAATATTATTATATTTCAAATTATTCAAAAAAAAACTCAAAACCCCGGAACTTAGGTTCTGAAATTTTCAATTTTCATTTATTTTATTTTCAATCTTATTTCAACTATTATTTAAAAATTTCATTACCTAACAACTAATATATAGCAACCAAATATATATCTTATCATTTAAAAATTTAATTTAAATATAGAAAATATAATAGGAAAAATTATTTTATTCGCCTATCTTAAAAACAAATATTATGTCGGTCTGTCCTATTAAGTGTTTGGAAATCCCTATTGATGTCACAGCGTCCCATGCACCAGCCAGAATTTATTAATACAAAACGGAACAGATTAACACAATATTAAAACCTTTTTATAACACTAACAAATACGCTCTCTCATATTCACGCTCAGCGACTCCCATAGGGTATTACTACCCTATTAACAAAGAGTAAGACCCCCCACAAAGCTAAGGTTTATCGTTAAACCAAAGCTTTGATACCAAATGTAACATCCCGCCTTTTCGCACGCTTTAAATCGACACCCGTGCCAATTCAAACAATACGGAAGGGCAGGTTGTTATGGGGTAAATAAAAAAACAAGAAAGAAAAAAAACAAAATAGAATCTCACAACGGGAGGATAAAATATAATAATCATTATACAGTTCTTGAAGCTGTTTACAAAATATTTAATTTTACTTATACAATATATATCAGAGTTCACATACCAATAAATATCAATGCAGCGGAACAGTATGAGTATGGTGGACTAAAATAATAATAATAATATAAATCTCCGTTTTCGTCCTCCAGAGCTAAGGTCTTCGAAATTCTGAAACGCTCGGACTGACCCGAGCGAATTGAAAAGAAAAAACACTCGAGTCAAAACTAAAAGATCTTATGTAAGTTAAATCAACAGAAATAAATATGAGTGTAGTAACTTAAAAGATGCTCGGGATTCACATCTCTTAAGGATCCGTTAAACTATTTACTATGTAGTACATTTCGCTATTATAATAGTGTCTAATTGTAAAAGAAACTTACTTTTAAATAGCGTTAAGAGGTTACCCATATAGCCCTTAACACAAATAATGCCAATAGTCTATACAGTACCGTAATACCTCCTGATCGGGAGGCTACCAGAGGATACTCCATAGGTATGACACAAATAGAAACTCGTACAAAGCGCGATAGGGTAGGTGACACGGCGCAACTAGGCAATGCCAGGGTAGATATACCAATTACGCATCTGGGCTGGTGGTAACGTGTAGTAGCTACTACCGCCCACCTCGGACAAACTCCCCCTAAAATCAAAGAAATCAAAAGTGGCCACCGATTCAATCCAAAGTCAGAGTATAATATTGAAGAGGAGTATCCGATAAAGGGCGCTAATCCCCTTGTCCCGAGAATCGCTCATGTTTTAGCCACCTTATGCCAACACACGGGAGTCGGGTCCACGTATTTACCACAAAGGAAACGCCGCCACCATCCTACTTCATTCAGGAATCTCCACTGCGTACACGGTTGTTAAAGTGGTTTTCGGGGTTGGCAGAGAGACTGACAACTTTCGATCCCGGTCTCTTCAACAACCAATCGTTATTATAACACCGCGGTTTTCAACATAATTTATACTTTAAAACCAGAATATAATATCTCTTTCAAACCATATAAATACGATATCATTTATATTTTTAAAACCCTAATCAATATGATATCATTTTATTTTATAAATATCCCTTTTGCAAAATCATAATATTTTCAAATATATATACCTTGAAACCATAGCTTTGAAACATAACTTTTAATACTTAATGGTTCAAATACTATATTACTTTATAAAATAAACAGCTTCTTTAAATTTCACAATAAATTTCCAATATCAATTTGAACCTCCAAGTAAACCATTTTAATTCCCATATATTTCAAAGCTTAAATATTCTATATTTCAAAACTATATAGTTTATATATTGCAATCTTTAAATATACCACTATTTCACAATGGATTCTTTGAAAATTTAATATATATCAAATCCAATCCCTATTATTTAAATTTGAAATATTTACTTACTAAACAAATATTATTCAGGTAAAACCCTTAAACTTCAATAATAGGATATTCTTTTAATTAAATTAACTTGATAATATTCTTTAAATAAATTTGATACTCGTTTAAATCCGTACTCAAAAATCAAGTTATAAGATCATGCCCTTTAAATCTTAATTTATTTACATTTCTAAACAAAATTTTCGAGGAAAATTCTTAGATACATTAATTCAAATCATATTCACATTTATCTTCAACCTTACTTTTATTTGAGTTATTATAAACTCTATATACAATAGAATTTCAAATATATTCTTAACCATATTATATAAACGAAATCAACTTCATTATTTAGCTTATTTTAAAATTCGAAACAAATTTATACATAGATAAATTCAAGAATTTTTACTATATATATATATAAATTTAATATTGTTAATCCGTATTCATTCCAAAACGATAGAAAATCATTTCAAAAATAATTATATATATATACCGCGGTGCCTGTATATAATTTTCTATCCTATAGTCAAGTGATACGGATATGTATCATTTCAATCCGCAATTTAAAAATAAAAAATGCGGTTGTATATCATTTCAAACCGCAATCCCGAATGAAATGAAAATGCATAATAACTTGCAGTTTATAACAATATAAAATACAACATCCTTTCATCCAATACCAACCATCAACCATTTATTAAAATCATCATCTAGTTTAAACAATCATATAATAACAATTAATTACTGACAGTTTATTTTTTAATAATGAATTAAATAACTGTTTAACTGGAAGTTTTAAATGAAATAAATAAATAACCAATTTACCTAGCAGTTTTAAATGCAATAAATAAATAACAAATTTAACTAGCAGTTTTAAATGCAATAAATAAATTAAATAACAAGTTAATTAAATAAATGTAAATTAACTGAGATAATGATGAAATATATACCAAACAGCTATAAATAAATTTCAAATCACATCATAAATGAATTTGACAAACATAAGAAATCGTAGAAGTTGTGAGTGGGTTAAAACACTCACCTTTTGGATTTAAATTGAATTCAAATCCAATTTAAACCCAAAATTTCAACAGCCTCAGAATTCATCCAAACTGGAGCTAAAACATCCTGAATTCAAATACGATCCTAACGCAAAAAACCGCGCGTGAATTGGAGTTCGTATGAGAGAGTTATGCGCATTTGAACACGTTGAAATAGAATTTAAAATAAAAAAACAAGCCCCACCTACCAATCATTGAGCGCCACCTCACCCAGCAAGGCCGCGTCTTCCAGAACACGCATGTGACAAACGAACCCACTCAGCCCATTTGACCACCACCTTTGACCGCGATTCTACCACTATTCCGACCGCCGTTCACCACGCTATCACCACCATCGAGCTCCCCCGCTCCGGCCGCACCTACCCTAGCCACCACGCCGTCCACCGATGCACGCCGCCATCGCACAAAACTAGGTTTTGAAACCCTAGCACGCAAAATCCGGCCACCGCACTTCGATTCAAGTCAAGCGACCCCCACCATCTCGAAGCCCATGACGAGATCTACAATACCCAGTTTTCAATTTCGCCGATTGAGGTCGAAATCAAAAGCGCCCAATTCGACTTTGACCGCGATTTCTGATCAATCCAGTCACTGTCTCGAAAAACGAACATCAGACGTAGGTTCGTATCATTTAGATCTTCGATATATATTTTTCCCAAATTTTTCTGAGGAGTTTGAAATTTTAGGCTTTGGATTTGATTTGGGATTGGATCTGAAATTTTGTTGTCTGACATTGAGGAGGAGAGAGTTGAGATATACGTACAGCCAAATGAAAATGAGGGGAATTAGGGTTTTTAACGATATATTTATAGACAAAGTTGAAATAGGGTGGATCGGATAAGATGGATGTATGTTAAACGATATATGGCCCGAAAAGCCCGTTTCGACTCCGGAACGAAATTGGGTAAACCCATATATCAAAATAGATGTTTTAAAATATTTTAAACGCAATGGAAAAGGTTTGACGTCCAAATTTTATCATATGAAGAAGTTATGCTCAAATCAATATTTTTCAAATTGATTTCAATTGATTTCAACTAAATCGATTTCAAGGCGTTTCGAGTCCGTACGATCAAACGACAAGTCTGATCGCTACGAAACTTGAAACCCTACAATAATTCACCGTTACGGATCTGATGAAACTGGTTTCGTCGAAATCCGAGTCACTGGCCAAAATGGCTATTTTTCTATTAATTATATAAATTAAAAATTAATTAATTAAAACAGATTTTAAATTTTATCTCGAAAATTGACAAATTCCAACTTTTTTAACTTCATAATCATTTACAACGATTTAAAAAAAAATTAAATGTCAATTTAGAGAAGGTTAATTTATAAGTTTTAATATTAATCTTTAATTTCATTAAATTCGCTAATTATAAATAAAATCCCCAAAATTCCATTTAGTTAAATAAATAAGTTAGTATTCCATCCATTCCTGTCCAATAGATGGATTAATATTGGATTCAAACTATTACATAAATTTCTCATATTATCTTTATTTCAAATAACGTATTATTTAACTATACTCAATTTCATTTGCAATAATTTTAATTATTGAACTTTGCACTTAAATCAAATAAATAAATCTTGCTATTCAGTAAATAGACATTTTATGGGTATAAATAACATTAAATCGCAATACATTTCATTAATGCATGCTTTATTTCATATACATTCCCCTTTATTAGCTAAATCACATTAACAAAACGAAAATAATTAATTTAGATTTATTTGCAATCGATTGCCATTCTTAACTTAATATAATAAATAAATGGTTAACCTAAATAATTGTTACCTTTTAACATTCAAATTCAATTACAACTATCATTAACAACAATATTGTCGTTGATTTAGATTTAATTAAATACATAAGATGAATGAGTAAAATTTTATAATTATCACTAAATGCCAAATTTACTCACCTTCATCCTTAATTACCAACTACAATTTATTGTAATTACTTAATTTGCATTGATTAAATCAAGTTGAAATTTAATACGTATTATTTCCTCAATTAATATAACCTTTGAATTAAATTCCCGATTCTCCAATTAGCAATATAAAATAAGTTTACGTTTCTATTAATTTCCATTTCCACTTCCGTTATTTTATATTACAATCATTAAAGTGACGTTTAACATCAACACCACCATTATGCATACTTATCAACCCGCATTATATTTATTACATTAATTTACGTTTTATCCCATTATAAAATAATACGTACATTAATTAATTCATAATTACATCCACTTCCGTATATACATTTTGTAACCAAGTTATAACAGTTACATTTATATATTTTTTTTCTTATTTTACTCAATTTCCAAAATTTCTATTTACACTCAATTATAACTTTGCAATTTGATTACCAAATTTGTTCAATACCCTAAATAGATAACATATTATTAATTCAATACCTACATTTTTACCTATGTATATTTTCATTCCCAAACAATATTTCAATTACTACAAGACATTTATTTAATTCAACTTACTATTTATTATTATAACTTTACAATCTATATAAATTCATTGATTGATTTACTATTTGGCTTTGTTTCCTTATATTCAATTCTTAGCTTAGTATGAAAATTTATAGTGCTCCATTTAATCGACATTTCATTTCAATTGCTTATACTTAGCTTTAAATTTCTACGGTTGCATTTCATTTACACTTCCGTCACTATATTAATAATTAGTAACGTTTATATCAATAACACATTATAATTACTTACCATTTAAATGAGTTTGATTTCTAACAAATTAATTGACCAATCAATTAGGTAATTTATACAAATTTGTTATCGTACCCATAAATTTACACTTATAACTAAGTCGTACATTTGAATTTATTTATTAAATTGAAATGTTCATTCAAGTTTATAAATTATTAACTTGCATTAACATAATTCCCTAATTTGTTCCAATTACTATCAACAATCCTTTATTACATTAAATCATTCTAATACTTTCCTTAAATTTCTCATATTCAATTTATATCCAGGTAAAAAATCTTTTCACTATTCAATTCATTTGAAGTTATGCAAATTACTATAAATAGGTTTTAATTACCGTTGCTATATTTTAATTTAGCGTTCATCCCAATATTAATTTATCACCTTTATTATTTCTACTAAAATTTAATTACAAAATCCTATTAAATTAACAAATTAAATTGTCGAAATTTACGGGTCGTTACACACTCCCCCACTCAAAACTTTTCGTCCCCGAAAAGGAAAATGAAGGGAAAAGAAGAGTTAAGAAATTAATATATCTTATTCAAAACATAAATTTTATAAACAATTTAATTAAATTCGTATTTTAATTTAAAGTAACAAATTTACAATCATTATATCGTTTTATACTTAAATCAATAATGTTTGGAAAATATTTTCAAAAAATTTCTAAGTCCAAAATTTACGAAAAAATTCGGCAGTCTCCTTTGTGCGGGGATGCTCGGGAGAAAATATAATATCGATTATAATAACATACAACATATATTTTCCAAAATAATATAAAATCCCAACACGGGAAAAATAATATAATAGCGCTATACCGTAATTCGAAAACGTACCTATTTGTCGGGCAATTTACGCTTAATTATGAAACCAAAAGTAGTAGCAATTGCTTCCATAACTTGTATTTCACTTATATAATTCAAAAGGTTAACAATTATATAAAATGAAATTTTTTTGCGTTGTTTCAATCAATAACAAACAAATCCATACAAACGTCAAATCACTAGCAACATACAACCATTATATAAAATCAACCTACATCAATCATTCATATCAAACAAAGCAAATAGTTATTCGGGTTCAAACTTTAAATTGTACATAATGAAAAATAAACTACTTAACGCATCATTTACTCAACAGTCTTATATGAAACTAAATAGATTATTTATTCATCCAAACAATTTTAAATTTCCTTACCCAAACAGCCATAAACCAAAACAACAATTCCAAACGACAAATCAAATTTATTTATTATTAATTTTATTTCATACATTAGTTGTTTGATTTTCTTTCATTCATTCTGTGATTCTTTCATTTATTTTCATTTATTACTTACAATATTCATTTTCCATTTTAATGTCATGTAAGTTTCTTCTTTATTGCATCATATTTTATTATAGTAGCATTTCATTTTATTTACTTAAGTTTATATCATCTATTATATTTAAATATAGTAAAATTCCAATTGTAACTTAAGTTTACAACAATTACACATTAGTTCCTTGTTTATTAAAGAATTTCATTAATTACTTTCATTACCTCAAGTTTATTTCTTGTATAATATCTATTACATTCTCTTATTAACATTTCAACTTTTAATATTTGGTAAGTCATATATATGCTTCTTCAGAATGTAATTTGAAAGTTATACAAGTTTTATTCTATTTTTTTCTAATAAATTTAATGTTCCATAATTATATCCTTTATTTCATAAGTTACAATTTCAAATTTCATTTAATACCATTTATAACCTAGCATTAAATCTCTTATTTCCTTTAGAGGTTTCAATTTATTAATTACCTCCGTTCCAATTTACTATAGTAATTGAGCTATTAATTAATGGAAACTTAAGAATTAAATACCGGGTTTTATTCAAAATCAATTTAAAATACAGATATACATATGCTTTCACTTAATATATCCAATTATATTTAAAACAATTTAAAATTTATATTTATTTATCAAAAATGGATCTGCAGTAAACTATTACAGTGGCCTTCCCACTTCGAAACTCGAAAATGAATGTCGATGATGCGTGCGCTCATCACCGAAATTATTTTCCAACGACAGAGAGGGGAGTACAACTTATTTCTTTCCAGAATTTCTTCAAAACAATTCTTTCAAATTATATTGAAATACTTATATCAGAAAATACTTCTTTTAATAATATTATTATTATATTTCAAATTATTCAAAAAAAAATTTCAAAACCGTGGAACTTGAGTTCTGAAATTTCCAATTTTCATTTATTTTATTTTCAATCTTATTTCAACTATTATTTAAAAATTTCATTACCTAACAACCAAAATATAGCAACCAAATATATATCTTATCATTTAAAAATTTAATTTATATATAGAAAATATAATAGGCAAAATTATTTCATTCGCCTATCTTAAAAACAAATATTATGTCGGTCTGTCCTATTAAGTGTTTGGAAATCCCTATTGATGTCACAGCATCCCATACACCAACCAGAATTTATTAATACAAAACGGAACAGATTAACACAATATTAAAACCTTTTTATAACACTAACAAATACGCTCTCTCATATTCACGCTCAGCGACTCCCATAGGGCATTACTACCCTATTAACAAAGAGTAAGACCCCCCACAAAGCTAAGGTTTATCGTTAAACCAAAGCTTTGATACCAAATGTAACATCCCGCCTTTTCGCACGCTTTAAATCGACACCCGTGCCAATTCAAACAATACGGAAGGGCAGATTGTTATGGGGTAAATAAAAAAAACAAGAAAGAAAAAAAACAAAATAGAATCTCACAGCGGGAGGATAAAATATAATAGTCATTATACAGTTCTTGAAGCTGTTTACAAAATATTTAATTTTACTTATACAATATATATCAGAGTTCACATACCAATAAATATCAATGCAGCGGAACAGTATGAGTATGGTGGACTAAAATAATAATAATAATATAAATCTCCGTCTTCGTCCTCCAGAGCTAAGGTCTTCGAAATCCCGAAACGCTCGGACTGACCCGAGCGAATTGAAAAGAAAAAAATACTCGAGTCAGAACTAAAAGATCTTATGTAAGTTAAATATACAGAAATAAATATGAGTGTAGTAACTTAAAAGATGCTCGGGATTCACATCTCTTAAGGATCCGTTAAACTATTTACTATGTAGTATATTTCGCTATTACAATAGTGTCTAATTGTAAAATAAACTTACTTTTAAATAGCGTTAAGGGGTTACCCATATAGCCCTTAACACAAATAATGCCAATTGTCTATACAGTACCGCAATACCTCCTGATCGGGAGGCTACCAGAGGATACTCCATAGGTACGACACAAATAGAAACTCGTACAAAGCGCGATAGGGTAGGTGACACGGCGCAACTAGGCAATGCCAGGGTAGATATACCAATTACGCATCCGGGCTGGTGGTAACGCGTAGTAGCTACTACCGCCCACCTCGGACAAACTCCCCCCTTAAATCAAAGAAATCAAAAGTGGCCACCGAATCAATCCAAAGTCGGAGTATAATATCGAAGAGGAGTATCCGATAAAGGGTGCTAACCCCCTTGGCCCGAGAATCGCTCATGTTTTAACCACCTTATGCCAACTCACGGGAGTCGGGTCCACGTATTTACCACAAAGGAAACGCCGCCACCATCCTACTTCATTCAGGAATCTCCACTGCGTACACGGTTGTTAAAGTGGTTTTCGGGGTTAGCAGAGAGACTGACAACTTTCGATCCCGGTCTCTTCAACAACCAATCGTTATTATAACACCGCGGTTTTTCAACATAATTTATACTTTAAAACCAGAATATAATATCTCTTTCAAACCATATAAATACGATATCATTTATATTTTTAAAACCCTAATCAATATGATATCATTTTATTTTATAAATATCCCTTTTCCAAAATCATAATATTTTCAAATATATATACCTTGAAACCATAGCTTTGGAACATAACTTTTAATACTTAACGGTTCAAATACTATATTACTTTATAAAATAAACAGCTTCTTCAAATTTCATAGTAAATTCCCAATATCAATTTGAACCTCCAAGTAAACCATTTTAATTCCCATATATTTCAAAGCTTAAATATTCTATATTTCAAAACTATATATTTCAATCTTTAAATATACCACTATTTCAAAATGGATTCTTTGAAAATTTAATATATATCAAATCCAATTCCTATTATTTAAATTTGAAATATTTACTTACTAAACAAATATTATTCAGGTAAAACCCTTAAACTTCAATAACAGGATATTCTTTTAATTAAATTAACTTGATAATATTCTTTAAATAAATTTGATAGTCGTTTAAATCCTCTACTCAAAAATCAAGTTATAAGATCATGCCCTTTAAATCTTAATTTATTTACATTTCTAAACAAAAATTTTGAGGAAAATTCTTAGATACATTAATTCAAATCATATTCACATTTATCTTCAACCTTACTTTTATTTGAGTTATTATAAACTCTATAAACAATAGAATTTCAAATGTATTCTTAACCATATTATATAAACGAAATCAACTTCATTATTTAGCTTATTTTAAAATTCGAAACAAATTTATACATAGCTAAATTCAAGAATTTTCTCTAGCAACAAAGCATACAACCATTATATAAAATCAACCTACATCAATCATTCATATCAAACAAAGAAAATAGTTGTTCGGGTTCAAACTTTAAATTGTACAGAATGAAAAATAAACTACTTAACGCATCATTTACTCAACAGTCTTAGATGAAACGAAATAGATTATTTATTCATCCAAACAATTTTAAATTTCCTTACCCAAACAACCATAAACCAAAACAACAATTCCAAACGACAAATCAAATTTATTTATTATTAATTTATTTCATACATTAGTTGTTTGATTTCCTTTCTTTCATTCATTCAGTGATTTTTTCATTTATTTTCATTTATTACTTACAATATTCATTTTCCATTTTAATGTCGTGTAAGTTTCTTCTTTATAGCATCATATTTTATTATAGTAGCATTTCATTTTATTTACTTTAGTTTATAATCTTCTATTATATTTAAATATAGTAAAATTTCAATCGTAACTTAAGTTTACAACAATTACACATCAATTCCTTGTTTATTAAAGAATTTCATTAATTACTTTCATTACCTCAAGTTTATTTCTTGTATAATATCTAGTACATTCTCTTATTAACATTTCAACTTTTAATATTTGGTAAGTCATTTATATGCTTTTTAAGAATGTAGTTTGAAAGTTATACAAGTTTTATTCTATTTTTTTTCTAATAAATTTAATGTTCCATAATTATATCCTTTATTTCATAGGTTACAATTTCAAATTTCATTTAATACCATTTATAATCTAGCATTAAATCTCTTATTTCCTTTACAGGTTTCAATTTATTAGTTACCTCCGTTCCAATTCACTACAGTAATTGAGCTATTAATTAATGGAAACTTAAGAATTAAATACCGGGTTTTATTCAAAATCAATTTAAAATAAAGATAAACATATGCTTTCACTTAATATATCCAATTATATTTAAAACAATTTAAAATTTATATTTATTTATCAAAAATGGATCTGTAGTAAACTATTACAGTGGCCTTCTCACTTCGAAACTCGAAAATGAATGTCGATGATGCGTGCACTCATCACCGAAATTATTTTCCAGCGACAGAGAGGGGAGTACAACTTATTTCTTTCCAGAATTTCTTCAAAACAATTCTTTCAAATTATATTGAGATACTTATATCAGAAAATACTTCTTCTAATAATATTATTATTATATTTCAAAATTATTCAAAAAAAATTTCAAAACCCCGGAACTTAAGTTATGAAATTTCCAATTTCCATTTATTTTATTTTCAATCTTATTTCAACTATTATTTAAAAATTTCATTACCTAACAACCAATATATAGCAACCAAATATATATCTTATCATTTAAAAATTTAATTTATATATAGAAAATATAATAGGCAAAATTATTTCATTCGCCTATCTTAAAAACAAATATTATGTCAGTCTGTCCTATTAAGTGTTTAGAAATCCCTATTGATGTCACAGCGTCCTATGCACCAACCAGAATTTATAAATACAAAACGGAACAGATTAACACAATATTAAAACCTTTTTATAACACTAACAAATACGCTCTCTCATATTTACGCTCAACGACTTCCATAGGGTATTACTACCCTATTAACAAAGAGTCAGACCCCCACAAAGCTAAGGTTTATCGTTAAACCAAATCTTTGATACCAGACGTAACATCGCGCCTTTTCGCACGCTTTAAATCGACACACGTGCCAATTCAAACCATACGGAAGGGCAGATTGTTATGGGGTAAATAAAAAAACAAGAAAGAAATAAAACAAAATAGAATCTCACAACGGAAGGATAAAATATAATAATCATTATACAGTTCTTGAAGCTGTTTACAAAATATTTAATTTCACTTATAAAATATATATCAGAGTTCACATACCAATAAATATCAATGCAGCGGAATAGTATGAGTATGGTGGACTAAAATAATAATAATAATATAAATCTCCGTCTTCGTCCTCCAGAGCTAAGGTCTTCGAAATCCTGGAACACTCGGACTGACCCGAGCGAATTGAAAAGACAAAACACTCGATTCAGAACTAAAAGATCTTATGTAAGTTAAATCAACAGAAATAAATATGAGTGTAGTAACTTAAAAGATGCTCGGGATTCACATCTCTTAAGGATCCGTTAAACTATTTACTATGTAGTATATTTCGCTATTATAATAGTGTCTAATTGTAAAATAAACTTTCTTTTAAATAGCGTTAAGGGGTTACCCATATAGCCCTTAACACAAATAATGCCAATTGTCTATACAGTACCGCAATACCTCCTGATCGGGAGGCTACCAGAGGATACTCCATAGGTACGACATAAATAGAAACTCGTACAAAGCGCGATAGGGTAGGTGACACGGCGCAACTAGGCAATGCCAGGGTAGATATACCAATTACGCATCCGGGCTGGTGGTAACGCGTAGTAGCTACTACCGCCCACCTCGGACAAACTCCCCCCTTAAATCAAAGAAATCAAAAGTGGCCACCGAATCAATCCAAAGTCGGAGTATAATATCGAAGAGGAGTATCCGATAAAGGGCGCTAACCCCCTTGGCCCGAGAATCGCTCATGTTTTAACCACCTTATGCCAACTCACGGGAGTCGGGTCCACGTATTTACCACAAAGGAAACGCCGCCACCATCCTACTTCATTCAGGAATCTCCACTGCGTACACGGTTGTTAAAGTGGTTTTCGGGGTTGGCAGAGAGACTGACAACTTTCGATCCCGGTCTCTTCAACAACCAATCGTTATTATAACACCGCGGTTTTTCAACATAATTTATACTTTAAAACCAGAATATAATATCTCTTTCAAACCATATAAATACGATATCATTTATATTTTTAAAACCCAAATCAATATGATATCATTTTATTTTATAAATATCCCTTTTCCAAAATCATAATATTTTCAAATATATATACCTTGAAACCATAGCTTTGAAACATAACTTTTAATACTTAATGGTTCAAATACTATATTACTTTATAAAATAAACAGCTTCTTCAAATTTCGCAATAAATTCCCAATATCAATTTGAACCTCCAAGTAAACCATTTTAATTCCCATATATTTCAAAGCTTAAATATTCTATATTTCAAAACTATATAGTTTATATATTTCAATCTTTAAATATACCACTATTTCAAAATGGATTCTTTGAAAATTTAATATATATCAAATCCAATTCCTATTATTTAAATTTGAAATATTTACTTACTAAACAAATATTATTCAGGTAAAACCCTTAAACTTCAATAACAGGATATTCTTTTAATTAAATTAACTTGATAATATTCTTTAAATAAATTTGACATTCGTTTAAATCCTCTACTCAAAAATCAAGTTATAAGATCATACCCTTTAAATCTTAATTTATTTACATTTCAAAACAAAATTTTCGAGGAAAATTCTTAGATACATTAATTCAAATCATATTCACATTTATCTTCAACCTTACTTTTATTTGAGTTATTATAAACTCTATATACAATAGAATTTCAAATATATTTTTAGCCATATTATATAAACGAAATCAACTTCATTATTTAGCTTATTTTAAAATTCGAAACAAATTTATACAGCTAAATTCAAGAATTTTTACTATATATATCAAAATTTAATATTTGTTAATCCGTATTCATTCCAAAACCATAGAAAATCATTTCAAAAATAATTTTATATATATACCACGGTGCATGTATATAATTTTCTATCCTATGGTCAAGTGATACGGATATTTATTATTTCAATCTGCAATTTAAAAATAAAAAATGCGGTTGTATATCATTTCAAACCGCAATCCCGAATGAAATGAAAATGCATAATAACTTGCAGTTTATAACAATATAAAATATAGCATCCATTCATCCAATATCAACCATCAATCATTTATTAAAATCATCATCTAATTTGAACAATCATATCAATAAATAACAATTAATTACTGACAGTTTATTTTTCAATAATGAATTAAATAACTGTTTAACTGGAAGTTTTAAATGCAATAAATAAATAACAAATTTAACTAGCAGTTTTAAATGCAACAAATAAATAACAAATTTAACTAGTAGTTTTAAATGCAATAAATAAATTAAATAACATGTTAATTAAATAAATGTAAATTAACTGAGATAATGATGAAATATATACCAAACAGCTATAAATAAATTTCAAATCACATCATAAATGAATTTAACAAACATAAGAAATTTTAGAAGTTGTGAGTGGGTTAAAACACTCACCTTTTGGATTTAAACCCAATTCAAATACAATTTAAACCCAAAATTTCAACAGACCAAGAATTCATCCAAACCGGAACCAAAAAATCCGGAATTCAAACACGATCCTAACGCAAAAAACCACGCATGAATTGGAGTTCGTATGAGCGAGTTATGCGCATTTGAACACGTCGAAATAGAATTCAAAATAAAAAAAACAAACCCCACCTACCAATCATTGAGTGCCACGTCACCCAGCAAGGCCGCGTCTTCCAGAACACGGCGACAAACGAACCCACTCAGTCCGTTTGACCACCACCTTTGACCGCGATTCTACCATTATTCCGGCCGCCGTTCACCACGTTACTACCACCATCGAGCTCCCCCGCTCCGGCCGCACCTACCCTAGCCACCACGCCGTCCACCGATGCACGCCGCCGTCGCACAAAACTAGGGTTTCGAAACCCTAGCATGCAAAATCCGGCCACCAAACTTTGATTCAAGTCAAGCGACCCCCACCATCTCGAAGCCCATGACGAGATCTACAATACCCAGTTTTCAATTTCGCCGATTGAGGTCGAAATCAAAAACGCCCAATTCGACTTTGACCGCGATTTCTGATCAATCTGGTCACTGTCTCGAAAAATGAACATCAGACGTAGGTTCGTATCATTTAGATCTTCGACATATATTTTTCCCAAATTTTTCTGGGGAGTTTGAAATTTTAGGCTTTGGATTTGATTTGGGATTGGATCTGAAATTTTATTGTCTGCCATTGAGGAGAAGAGAGTTGAGATATACGTACAACCAAATGAAAATGAGGGGAATTAGGTTTTTTAACAATATATTTATAGACAATGTTGAAATAGGGTGGATCGGATAAGATGGATGTATGCGCTAAACGATATATGGCCTGAAAAGCCCGTTTCGACTCCGGAACGAAATTGGGTAAACCCATATATCAAAATAGATGTTTTAAAATATTTTAAACGCAATGGAAAAGGTTTGACGTCCAAATTCTATCGTATGAAGAAGTTATGCTCAAATCAATATTTTTCAAATTGATTTCAATTGATTTCAATTAAATCGATTTCAAGGCGTTTCGAGTCTGTACGATCAAACGACAAGTCCGATCACTACGAAACTTGAAACCCTACAATAATTCACCGTTACGGATCCGATGAAACTGGTTTCATCAAAATTCGAGTCTATGGCCAAAATGGCTATTTTTCTATTAATTATATAAATTAAAAATTAATTAATTAAATCCAATTTTAAATTTTATCTCGAAAATTGACAAATTCCAACATTTTTAACTTCATAATCATTTACAACGATTTAAACAAATGTAAAATGTCAATTTAGAGAATGTTAATTTATAAGTTTCAATATCAATCCTTAATTTCATTAAATTCGCCAATTATAAATAAAATCCCCAAAATTCCATTTAGTTAAATAAATAAGTTAGTATTCCATCCATTCCTGTCCAATAGTTGGATTAATATTGGATTCAAACTATTACATAAATTTCTCATATTATCTTTATTTCAAATAACGTAATATTTAACTATACTCAATTTCATTTACTTGCAATAAATTTAATTATTGAACTTTGCACTTAAATCAAATAAATAAATCTTGCTATTCAGTAAATAGACATTTTATGGGTATAAATAACATTAAATTGTAATACATTTCATTAATGCATGCTTTGTTTCATATAAATTCCCCTTTATTAACTAAATCACATTAACAAAACGAAAATAATTAATTTAGATTTATTTGCAACCGATTGCCATTCTTAACTTAATATACTAAATAAATGGTTAACTAAATAATTGTTACCTTTTAACATTTAAATTCACTTACAACTATCATTAACAACAATATTGCCATTGATTTAGATTTAATTAAATAAATTAGATGAATGGGTAAAAATTTATAATTATCACTAAATGCCAAATTTACTCACCTTCATCCTTAATTACCAACTACAATTTATTGTAATTACTTAATTTGCACTGATTAAATCAAGTAGAAATTTAATACGTATTATTTCCTCAATTAATATAACCTTTGAATTAAATTCCCGATTCTCCAATTACCACCTTAAAATAAGTTTACGTTTCTATTATTTTCCATTTCCACTTCCGTTATTTTATATTACAATCATTAAAGTGACGCTTAACATCAACACCACCATTATGCATACTTATCAACCTGCATTATATTTATTACATTAATTTATGTTTTATCCCATTATAAAATAATGCGTACATTAATTAATTCATAATTACATCCATTTCCGTATATACATTTTGTAACCAAGTTATAACATTTACATTTATATATTTTTTCTTATTTTACTCAATTACCAAAATTTCTTTTTACGCTCAATTATAACTTTGCAATTTTATTACCAAATTTATTCAATACACTAAATAGATAACATATTATTAGTTCAAAACCTACATTTTTACCTATGTATATTTTCATTCCCAAACAATATTTCAATTACTACAGGACATTGATTTAATTCAATTTACTATTTATTATTATAACTTTACAATGTATATAAATTCATTGATTGATTTACTATTTGCCTTTATTTCCTTATATTCAATTCTTAGCTTAGTATGACAATTTATAGTACTCCATTTAATCGGCATTTCATTTCAATTGTTAATACTTACCTTTAAATTTCTACGGTTGCATTTCATTTACACTTCCGTCACTATATTAATAATTAGTAACGTTTATATCAATAACACATTATAATTACTTACCATTTAAATGAGTTTGATTTCTAACAAATTAATTGTCCAATCAATTAGTTAATTTATACAAATTTGTTATCATACCCATAAATTTACACTTATAACTAAGTCGTACATTTGAATTTATTTATTAAATTGAAATGTTCATTCAAGTTTATAAATTATTAACTTGCATTAACATAATTCCCTAATTTGTTCCAATTACTGTCAACAATCCTTTATTACATTAAATCAATCTAATATTTTCCCTAAATTTCTCATATTCAATTTATATCCAGGTAAAAAAATCTTTTCACTACTCAATTCATTTGAAGTTATGCAAATTACTATAAATAGGTTTTAATTACCATTGCTATATTTTAATTTAGCGTTCATCCCAATATTAATTTATCACCTTTATTATTTCTACTAAAATTTAATTACAAAATCCTATTAAATTAACAAATTAAATTGTCAAAATTTACGGGTCATCCTCATCCTCGAAGATAAGATGTATATTTGTGATATATATATATTGTTATTTTTTTCCGTATCGAACCGTGCAAAGGAGGCTATGGCGTAATATCTTGAAAATTTAAGGCGTTGGAATTTTTTTGAGAATTTTGAAAAAAAAAATTTGTTAACTATAATTTTGATATTTAGTTAAAAGTTAAACGATATTAGTTGATTTTGAAAAGATAATTATGAATGGATTTGAAAACATAGAAAAGTTTTTATAAGAAGTTTAACGAACGGAGTTTTGGTAAAGTAAAAATGTAACGACCGTAAATTTTTAATAATTTTACTTGTTTTATTTATTTAATTAGTTGAATTTTTGTGAAATTTTAAATTATAAAATTTTGAAATAAAAATTTGATATTTGGAATACGTCTATTTAAACGTAGCCACTGGTAAATTTTCATCAAAAAATATGAAAGTTTATTTTTCTAGTGTTATTTTATTAAATCTATATCAGTTAATATTGATGATAATAAATTAATTTCCATACCTGAAATATTTTTCTATAGAAAAATTCTAAATCATCTTCTTAGCTAGACGTCATATTTCATTTCTTCAAATTTTGACTGTTATTGCTCCGACGATCTTATTTTCGGCAGAATAGCAGCATTTTCAGTATCGGTTATCGACTTTTGATCAGGTAATCGTACGACAGATATCTCTATACCGTTTTTAATCATATCATCGTGCTGATCTCCACAGTATATTCGTTTCTGTATTTTGAAATCCGGTACGCAGCGGAAACTGCGTAACGGTCCAATGCATCGGTATCCGTTTTAACTTTTCATTCGTGTGTACGTTCAAATTTCCAACGGATGAAAATATAAATTGGCACTACTTTTTATATTCCCAGAATTGATTATCGACTGTGACTTTTCGCTTTTCACTGCTACAAAACAAGCCATTTGCATCGCCTCATTTGAATCAGTTGAAGTAAAAACTGATGCAAATAGAACTATTTGCATCGGTTCTGTCTTAATAACCGATGCAATTGGTACGTGGAAAGCAATAGGTAATAAGAAATCAAATTTGCATCAGTTGTCACCAACAACCGATGCAAATACGTCGATGCAAATAGTTTAAGTCGCATCGGTTTTAAAGTCAACCGATGCAACTACGTTAGTTTGCATCCAAAATAATTATTTTCGCATCGGTTCACTAGCGAAGGCGATGCAATTTCAAATTATTTAGGTTATCAACCCACTTTCATTGCTCACCTATTAATTCCCGCCCTCCTAATTTTTTTTCGCCGCTTATTTTCACTTTCTTTTAGCCAAATATTTTGCCTGCTTCAAAAAAAAACCCTAAAATTGATTGTCACCGTACGTTATTTCGCATCAATTTTGAGTTTGCTATGAGGTTAGTATTGTTAATTTTATTTCAAAGGTTCAATCTTTCATGTTGTTTTTGACTTTTGTTTCTATATTTGTATGTATATTTCAGATGGAACAGTTGGAACTTGGAACCACTTCCGTTGTTCTATTAATGATAGGGTTATTCAGGAAACTGGTGAATGTTGCTATTAGTTTTTCCACTTTGATGTAGAACTTTTTTTACTTTATAACTCATTTTTATTGATGAAGTTGATTTTTTTTGTATAGCTGATGTATTGGTATCGTTTAGGCTAGCTAAGCTTGGATACAGACATGAAAACATTGCTAATTTATTTGGAATTTAGACATTGCTATGTTCTGTATTAAGCAAATGATTTACTAGTAGTATTATCAAATTAAATATAATGATTTTTGATTTTGCAGATGATTGCTCGGCAGAATGGGAAAGAAGTCCAGAGGTGTGCTTTTTACTATCTACTTTCCTAATCTGCATCCTTTACCAATTTATGTGTTTTTTTAGAAAATTATTTGTATAAACTAAGGATGATTATTTAAGGAACACCAAATCAGATGGTATAATTTTGTAAGAAAGGATAAAAATACGAATGGAAAATGTATAATTGGAAGTAAAAGTATAGTACTTTGTTTTTAGAGTAGTCGTACAGTAAATGGTATAAAATATAAGTATATTACTTTGATTTTGGAAGTAATCTGCATATTCAAGTTTCAACTTTTGACAATCCTAGTTTACTAAGAGTCTAAGATTGGTAATTGAATTTTTTTTATCATTCCACTGAATATAGTTGACCTCCGCATTTGTATCAAGTCAACAAAGAAAGCAAAGCTTTTTTTTTTAACTTCCATTAACAAGTTTCGAAACATGCTTTCACCATTTTAAGAGATTAAAATGGAATACTATGCTAAATTTAAAACATAGTATCTTTCAGGATTTAAATATTTAGTTGAAAAGAACCTTATATCTAAACTCATGGCGATTACAGCCAACAAAATGCAAAACAAGTATAAGAAGAATAAAATAATTTATGGGATAAAATAAATTTATGTTGTGAAATTGATGGGTATGTACGGTGGTGATGATATATTGTTGGAGTTCAGGCAGTAAGGATGTTTGTAGAAGGAGATGTAGCTAGTTATTGTATGATGTGGATTGGTTCGGCAGAAGTTGGTTGGAAGTGCATTGATATGCATTGTTATAGGCAGTGGGGTTGTATGGTGGTGATATGACCGGGGAGGGTTAGGGAAGCAAGTGATATGGGGTAGCCTGCAGTGTGGAGGAGTGGTAGTGGCTATGTGGTGAATTGTCCTGTGATGTTGAATGAATGCAACAGTGGAAGGTCGGGAACTAGTTGTAGATGGTGATGCAGATGTTCAGGTTTCTTGGTGGTTCGAAGCTGGGTTTGGTAGCGAATTGTGGGTGTCTGGATGCTGCTGATATGTTGAGGATGGGTCTGTGATATATGGCGGTGAAGGAGTACAGTTGGTGTTTGATTCCTGTAAGGAATGTAGAGGGTTGTAGAAGTGGATGATATGTTGTAGCAGTGAAGTGTTTTTGAAGATGAGTGATTGTGAAGAGAGGTTGTATGTTGTGGGAACAGTGTTGTTTGCAAGGTGGAAGTTAAAGACAGAAAGTGTGGTTTATGTTGTAGGATGTAATAGTGGGAGGATGCATGTAGTCTTGAGAAGTGTGTACACTGGTGATGGTGAACAGGGAAGAGGCAGTTTGATGGGGAATGGCAGAGGGAAGAGGCAGGGGCTGTGCACTGGGTATGGCACAGAGGTGGATGGTGGAAGAATTGCAATTGTTATCTGTGCAGATGGAGAATGATGATGGTAGCAGTCTTGGTAGAGGGGTAGGACTGTAGTGGAGCAACAGAGAAGCAATTCGGCAGTGCACAACAATGTTGTATTTAGCAAATGGAAATTGTATAACAAATGTAAAATCAAATTGAAATGCAAATGTAAAAATGATGTAAAAAAAATGCAGAGAATTAAAAAATCAAATGTAATCTTGAAGAAGTGATTGATATGGTGATGTTTGATAGTGGTTGTTTTGTCTTCGTGGTTGGAGTTAAAGGGGAGGATGTTGTTTAGAGAGCAGTGGTGGTGGATGAAGGGGAGAGGTTCAGGCAATTGCAGCAATGGGGTAAGGAAGATGAAGGCAGCAAGGCTGGGAATGTTTGTAAATCAAACAGTGGGTCATCGCAGCATTATCGTTCGCGGTGGCCGCCCCTGTCGGAACAATGATGGCTACAAATAGTTCCCTACGATTCCGATGGCAGAAGCAAGTTCAACTTTGTCTGATTGTTCGAAGCCTCGGAATCTGTTTAGTTTGTGTTGCGACGTTTCGAGGGAGGAAATGGATTGGGTTGATTCGAGTTCAATTTTACTAGTGATGCGGTTAAGTTGAAACCTTTGAATGCGCTTGTATAGACGGAGGAAACGGTTTTGTGCTTGGCTATGACTTTAATTTTCATGTTGGGTATGATTTGAAGAGGAGGATGCCGTCATTTGCTATTTCTGGAACACTAGAACCTTTGGATGACTTGTATGTTCCTTTTTGTCTTTGCCAATTTCATTTTTGCTGCACATTTTAGTCATTGTTCGAATGTTTACTATCTTCACTTCAACAGTCTGGCTATGGCCTAATTGTACATGGCAGATAGTAAACAAGAACTGGAAGCCGCTATGTGGTTATCATTTTGGGCTTTTATTTTGCCATTTTCATGTGTTGCAAATCTTTGTTTTTTTGTCCAGGAAAGTGTACACAGTATCAAAACATAAGTAGCGGTAGTTAGCTAAGCAATCAACTCATAATTTGTTTATTGGGTTGTTATAAGCTGCAACCTTTAGCTTTCGTGATTATGCTTCTCATTTACTTGAATATTATAATATCATTTATATGGTAGCTTGTTTGTCCACACACATTTTATAACCAAACATTAAGCTTTACCTTATTAACCTTTATGTGTTATAACAAAGAATAAAACGCATATAAGTAATTCTCTGTGTTATAGCACAGTTTAATCATTTGTAACACACATAGTGCGCATAAAAGTTATTGCTTTATAAGACTACCTTCACTTTTTTTATAGACAATATCTTTATTGATTATATTCCCTAATATACCTAGCTATCATTTGATATATGATTAGTTTGTGTGCTTTTACTTTGTAAATTTTCAGCTGTCAGTCAAATTTCTTTTCAATTTTTGGTGGCATCTTTTTTGGCATAGAAATTTACGTATATCATTGTTTTCACAACATATTTAGTTTTTCATAGAGCCATGAAGCAAGAAACTCGGAAAGAGGATTAACAAATCTCCACTCCAAATCATTCTCCATTGCCAAGAGTTTCAAGAACTTTGAAAGATAGCTCACGTCTAGACCAAACTAATGGAAATTTTTCAAGAATTTCAAGAATCCGAAGGCCAATATTTCCAATTAATAGACAAATCAAAAGAAAAGGACCAGGTCGAAGAACCGAAGATTGTTATCGATGATCAAGCAAGAGCAGCGTGCACGGTCGAGCAGTATGCACGTGTTAGAAGACACATAGATTCTAAAGATGATTTGGAGAAAAGACTCAGCACCAGTGAGAATTTGGTCAAAGAGTTGAAATCAGAAGTTTTGAATCTGAAAGCTCAGCTGGAAAACCGGAAAAATCGTAATGTAGTTTTGGAAAGGCAGAACAAACAGCTTGGGTTATCTCTTTCTTCCGTCGAAGCTAAGATTCAACAACTCCACGTAATAGTTTTTGTATATAAGTATTCCCTTCATTTGAGCCTGTCAGAAATAAGAGATGAACATTTTATTCATTTATATTACTTAATTCAGAAACATACTTAATATTTGAACCAATTTGAAAATTATTTGCAACTGACAATTCATCTTCTATCTAAAAAAATTTGATTAATAAATGAATAAATAAATAAGAGATTTTTTGGCACACATGTGCATATAAAACCCCTTATTAGCAGCAGGCTAGCATAATATTAACCTAACAACAAAATGTCATACTAACCTAAGATTATATTTATCATCCCATGATGCTGATGAAACTCTACTTGATCAGGCCTCCACTGCAACTAAAGTTAGAAAGTTGTGATATGATTTATTTGTTTCTCCTTTTTTTTCCGCTGTGACATTCTACTTATTTGACCAATGTATAATTTTTCTTTTGTGGTAGAAAACTATGTTTGCTTTTATCTGTAAAACTATTCTATTGCATGTACCATCCTCTCCTACAAAGTGACCAAGCTTTAATGCATTTGTTATTAATTACAAAAAACTATGCATGGATCTTAAATACGTCAGTTTTTGTACGGCATAATATGCACTTCTGATTGTTGCTTCCAAGAAAATTTTATGAGTCATAGAATTATCGCACATAAATTATTGTTTTCACATTATGGATTTGACGACAAAATATCAAGAAACATTTTCAAAAAAATTAAGTATAAATTTCCAACTCATTGAAGTTATTCATATATTTTTGCACCAACATAATTCATTATCCATGGACTGACAATAGTTGACAAATATGTTAACTTGAATACAATATTTGAAACTAAATGTTGAATTAGACTACTGTTTAAAACTTTCTTAACCCTAACTTTGGGTACTTCAGATAACACCAAAAATATTCGTGATACCGGAAACACATTGTGTATATTAAATCATTAATAAAGTTTCATGTAGCCCTGTGCGGAACGTGTGTATCATACTAGTTTAGTTTTTAAGTCAAACATTTTGATGCAAAAATAAAACAGCAATTAATTAGAGAAAAATAAAGTCCCTAACGGCCAATCATTATAACATGACTATTCCTTTTCTTCGAATAAAATTAAATGTTTGACAGTAATGAAGCAGGGTGATGATCATGTGGTGGAGTGGAACTGTTGTGAAGCTGTTGATGTAAAGTGAGGCAGTGTAGAGGTAGTCAGAGGTGTGGATGGTTATTTTGGACTGAGGAGATGTAGCAGTGGAATCGAGGCAGTGTGTTGAGGCAGTAAGTTTTTTAATATCTTTTTTCTTTGGTTGTTTGGGAGAATGGCAGTGTATTGTTCAAGCAGTTTTTTGGTCAGTGTTCAATTATAGTGGATGGTTGTTTGGATGGGATGGTATAGTAGATTGAAGTTTGTTATGGGATGGTGGTTGGCACTACTTGAGGAGCTTTGAGAAATTTGCGATGAACTGGGTGGTTTGGGCAGTAAATAGAAGAGGGTGGTTTGAAGAAGTAGGTGAATATGGGAGTGTTTTTGATGGTAAGTTGTGCTGAGATGGTGGTGAAATGGAGTTAGAGGCAAGGCAGTGTATCAGTGCACTGTACAGGGGAGGCAGTGGTAGTTTGAGCACTGATTTATGGTCGAGACTATTGAAGCACTTGCTAATGGTTGATGTATAGATGGTAACAAGTATGAAGGCGGAGCAGTAGTAGGAAATGTTGTGGTGGAAATGAATGGTTGTTGGGTGAAGAATGCAACAGTTTTTGTGCACTGTGCAGGTAGTCTATGTTGTGGCAATAGATGATATGTCAGTGGGTAAATGGTTTGGGAGTTATATGTGAAGGATATGGAGGATATGTATGTGACAGGTTTGTGGAGTTTGTGAAATAAGGTAATCACAGAGAAGTTTGTGGGTGGTAGTAGGTCGAAGGCAGTTGGGAGTGATGTTGAGGTGTTGTATGTTGGTGATGAATGGAAGGTATTGGTGAGTGTTGTCGGTAATAGTGGTGAACTGTATGAAGTTGAGGCAGGAGGGAAGCTAGGTAGAGCTGCAGCGTTTCAGGTGGATTTGAAGTATGTTGTGGATGTGTGGCAGCAGAAGTTGACAGGGTGATGTTTTATGGTTGGAAGTGGCAGTTTTGTGATGCCAGCGGAGGGTTGAATTTTGATGAACTGAAGTGGTTGGTATGGGGATGGAAGAATAGTTTGTATGAATGGCAGATACAGTGGAAAATGCACAGAAGTGTGATGAGCAGGTACACAGTAAACAACAAACAATAGAGGAGCGGTATAAATGTAAAACAGTGAAAACTTTTTTTTTACAAGAATTATGTGTTGCATTTTTTTATGTTCTTTTTATGCATTAATAGCGAGGAAGTCAGAAAGTTTCAAAACCTTACAAAGGAATTGTTTTGGTGACTTGCACTGCTGCTTTGGTCTATTTTGTCATTACTTCCTCGAAACACTCTTGGCTTTGGCTTATGTTGGTGTTTGGGTAAGCTTTATTACGTGAATATTATAATGTGTACTTAATTAAGTTTTATTATCCATTTCTCTTTTCTTGTTTCTACTTTTATTATCCACAGGAATGCATCAAATGGTTTTGAGCTAAAGGCTAAAAATTTGGGTTTGCAAGATTTCATGAAGTTTTAAAGGTTTTTACTATACTATTTCATAATGGTTGTACTAATTAAAGATCTGAATTAAGACTATACCACTTAATGATTGTACTAAAGATCTGAATTATGTTGCAAAAATGAATGTATGAACCATTATTTTGTATAGATTATTAACACTTTATTTGATATATATTTATTTTGGTATTATGTTATTCAGTTTGTATTTGCCATCAAATTTAATTTTGAATGATTGTAATATTGCATGCAATAATTGTTTGTTATAATCAATAATAGAGGGATTAGTTTGCATCGGTTTCCAACAACAACCTATGCAACAAGTTCCTTTGTTGCATTGGTTTTCATTGCAACCGATGCAACATGTTTCTTTGCTGCAATCGTATTTTGCATCAGTTGTTTGTAACAACCGATGCAAAAAGGTCTGTTCTGCATCGGTTTTAGAACTGATGCAAAACTGTTAAGCCTGTTGCATCGGTTGCATGTGCATCGGTTGTAGAACTGATGCAACAGGGGGGTGAACAACCGATGCAAATGGCCTGTTTTGTAGTAGTGTTTGGTTAGTTGATATTTATTTCGTTCCTTTCATTTCTCTGTCAGTTAAATATAGTAAAATATATATTAAGGGAATTGATATAAAGCATCCATCTTCTCCTCTCCTCTGTAGCCTGCTTTATCTCCTAAAAATAAATCTACCCTTCATAAACCTGGCGACTCATTTATTTAATTATTTCTCCTCTTGTCAAGCTCGGTTGAGCCTTCCTCTGCAACGACCACATCGCAACCTTGAATGCCATATTTCCATCGAAGCAACCTTGCCATTCCCTTTGGCTCCTCTCTGCCGCACTGACTTCCACCGAAACCATGCATGCTTCTACACGGCCTCTCAACCAATCATGCCATCTCCTTCATCTCACTACCGATAGACATTGCACCAACCTTTCACCACCCGAGCCACCAAGGCTCTCACCCAAGCCCAGTTCACCGAACCAAATCAGCCGCCCTTGGTCACCACTACCGCAGCACCACCGTCCGCCGCAGTCTCTCCTCCACACTCTCTCTTGACCCAACCGTGCTCGCCTCTCCACCTCTTCTCATCTCTGCTTCCCCGCTACACCACCGAACAGCAGCAACTCATCACCTTTCCTAGTCTCCTCCGTCCTACTTCCTATCATCGACAGTCGATCTTCCATCTCCACATGTATCTGTGAGTATATATGGGTTGGATGCTTAAACTGTTATATACATAAAGTTTATTTAAGTTAGAAACAAGTATTCATATCTATCAGTTAGTTTATTCTATGTTTGCATAGCAGTACGTATGTTTATGAAATGAACTAGAGTTTGTTTATATTTTTGTAAAGTGGTTATTAAATGTATTAGTACAATTTGTTATATTCTAAGCTATTTTTTTCCTTTTTCCTTTGCTATATATATGTAAGATTTTTGAACTTTGCCTATATTAGTTTACATAAGTTTTGTCTTATTGTTTAATTCTGTATATCTGTACGTATAAAGTCTACATATTTTATATATATCGATCTTAGCATAAATATACATTGTTTCGTATATATATGGTTTCATATGTTATGTCAGTCTTTAGATATATTAGCTTATATACAATCTGGGTGAGTTTGTAATTAAAGAAGTTTATAAAAAATTTATATGTCAATTTGTAAATAAGTATTGTTTAAATTATAGTACGTATATAAGCATATAGGACTATATTTTTATACAGATAAGTATATATGAGTTGAGCTACACATATATGTGTGTAAAAATGTTTATTTATGTTTACTGTTGTTTGTACATAGGTTATATAAACTTATACATATAATTGGTTGCAGACGTATTACTAAAACATGTGTTATTATATATATAAATATTAGTTTATATATTCAGTTAAAGTATATATGTTACATTTGTTTCATTTTTCATTGCAGCCGTCATATAATTTTAGCAAAACTGGTTTAAAAAGACAATGTATATATATATGTTAGTAGATTTAAAACCAAGTCTATAGATCCGTTATACATATTGAGTGTTCGCATATACTTTTGCCTGCATACATGACGTAGTGTCTGCATTTATATATATATATATTGTTATTATATATTTGGTCTGTTATATATTTGGAGTAGGCTGGTATATATGTGCATTTAGGGATTGGATTTGGGTAACTAGTATACTGATTTAAGTATCGTTTAAAAGAGAATTTACATAGATTTTTTTTATAAGCATTTAAATTTAATATTGACTTCTTTTTTTACAATAATAATAATACATATATTTTCTGTCTCTATCAGAACTGATTAGATTTGTTTTATCAATTCCTATTTATCAGCTTTGATAGTCGAACTCATATCCATTGTGCTTTGTTTCGTAATTCGTGCTTGGAACCGTAGCCCATTTCTGTGTCAAAATCTCTCTAACCTCGAAAGGTGAGCAATCACTTATGATTAACGTTCTTTTATTTATTAAATTTGATTTCAATTGAAACGAAAATTGAATATGCTGCTGTTAGTTATTTACATTGCTATACATATGCTATCATCTGTATCAGTTCACCTGTGACATCTGACACCATTATCTGTTATTTACATTGATGATATATGTCTGTTGGTATATTATTATCATATCTGTTATCACTCTGTAAGTTCCCTGTTATTATAGAATTCACTATGGGTTGAAATGATACATACTCGAACGGACTTTAGAATAAGAGAAAATCGTTATGGGTTGAAATGATAGACCCAAGCGATTTTCATTGAATTGAATTCGGGATACGGGTTGAAATGATATATATATATATATATATATATATATATTTAAATTGCGGATTGAAATGATAAATATCCGTATCACTTGACCATAGAACAGAAAATTATATACAGACACCGTTGGTCTATATATATAAATAATTTGAAATGATTACTATGGTTTTGGAAGGAAATATATGTTTTTAGATAAATATTGATTTAGATATTATATAAATGTTATTTTATATATAATTAAATTCTTGATTTTAAGCTTAATAATGAAGTTTGATTTTATTAAAATATAATATGGTTAAGTATTTATTTAAATTATATTTTAATATAGAGTTTATAATGATTAAATAAATTAAGGTTGAGAAGATAGTTTAGAAATTGAATTAAAATTGAATTTTATTAAGAAATATATTTAATTAGAAATCGATTTGCAGCTTATTGAATTTGAGATTTTTAAAGGATATGATTTTATAACTTGTTTTTGGTTAAGGTGATTTAAATGAATATTTCAAGTTTAAATAAGTTGAAGGAAATATTTAGTTTATTTGTAATTTAGGGTTTTATTAAAATAATATTGGATTTATTAAGTGAATATTTCAAAACTAAACAATAATAAAGTTAAATGAAGATATATATGAAATTATCAAATTTAGTTTTGAGATTGTGAAATATTTAAAGCTTTGGAATATATCGAAATTTAAATGGTTTATTTGTGGTTCAAATCTGTATTTGAAATCGATATAATGGTTTATTGAGAACTGAATTGAATTGCAATTGATGATTTGAGATTTGACTAAATTTGAAATTTTGGGATTGGTGTTGATTTGGAATTGATTTGTGAAATTTAAGGAAGCTATTTTATTATATAAAGTATTTTTAAATTATATTTAAAACTATTCATATATGCGACTGTATAAGTTTATTTCATATAAACTATTTTAATATAAATTATTTTTAATATAAAGTATTTTAAATTATAACTATTTTTATATAAACTGTTTTAAAAGTAAACTATTTTATTATATATATTGTTATTTATATTTAAACAGTTAAGTGGGAAGTGTTATGATTCCAAAGCATTATGATTTCTAAATTTTGATTTACAAAGTATTATGATTTCCAAAGTGTTTGATTTAGAAAGTGTTATAACTTTGAAGTATTAAGCTTTTGTAAATGGGTATATTTGAGGTGGATGAATTTAAAATGGAAATGATATCGTACTTGGTTTTGAAATGGAAGTGATATCGTATTGACATGGTTTTGAAATGGCAATGATATTTTGGTTTTGAAATATAAAATATTTTGAAAGTTTATTAAATGACCAATAGGTGTAATAATTACGTAGTTATGAAAGAGTCGAGGATCGGTTAGGGACACTCTCTGTCTTAACCAAAACCACTTTAATAACTATTATACGCGGAGTGTGATCCAGGATGAAGTGATGGGAATAATGGCGTTGCTGGATTTGAAGAAAGAGAACGATAATGGATAGCCTTGACACTTTTGTCAAACTTGAAATGACTTAAACAGGAGCCGTGTCGGGCCAATGAGGTTAGCTGCCTCTAGCGTACACACTTCTTCGTAAACTACTCATTACTTGTTTTTGATTGGTGCGCATCCTTGAATTGGGAGTGTTGTTTCGCGGCGTTGCGATCGTTGCGGCGATGCGTTCTCACCGGTCCGGATCAGGCAAACGGTAGTTTCACTACCTTGGGTATTGCCTCATGTGCCTTGTCATACTTGTATCCCTATGTGCAACCACTACGATTTGTTTTGTGTTATACCTATAGAGTACTCCCTAATAGCCCACTAGTTTACGGTGGAGTTTATAGTGTTGTATAGATTATGACGCTTATATAAAATGTGTTAAGGGGGATAATGGTAACGCCATAACGCTATTTTGATACTTTATATTATTGATAAGCATTATCTACTTAGCGTACATATAAATAGATTAATGGATCCTTAGAAGATGGTTATCCCAAACATCTTTTGAGTTACTTGTATTTTCAGTTGTTATTTCACTTGAGTTGGATTTATTGATATAAGAATGTTAATGCTGACTCGGGTGTTTGTGTTTTTCTTTATGCTAAGGTCAGACTGAGTGTACCAATATCCGAGACTCACCTTTAAAGTTAGAGCTTCGCTTAGAGATCCAACTATCTATCCAGCTTTCAGATATTCAATTGATTCTAGTGATGTATTCTGATCTTGTATTTGATTATTGTATTTGAAACTTCTATTGTATCTTACTTAACTCTGATATATATAGTAGCTTCATGAACTACTACTCATTTGTTTCCGTTGCATATTGTCATATTACTCTTTTTCTGTGATTCTGTGATTATTTATATACTGTATATGTTGAGTTTTGCCAAATATAAACTTACAATCTGGTATTTTGAGCAATTCAATTCCGGCATGTTTGGATGCGAATGGTTGAAAATATTAGGTCGTTACATTTGGTATCACAGCTCTGGTTTTAGGTAAAACTTAGCATATAAAGTAAATGTAGTTACAGAATCACTTTCGCTCATGCTTAAATCTCTCCTTCTTTGACTCGGTTTCTTTTGAATTTTGGAACTCCCCTATTCGTTCTGAAGTCCACTCTTGTCTTCCCGTATCCAAATTCTTCTTGATTTTAGAGTATCCCATAACTCTACTTCAAATGATCTCTATAATAAATTGGCGGTCTCGCCAATCTTTGAATGATTGTAAAGGGATGAAACTCCTTTACAATAGCGTCGGTACATTGGAGATTTACATATCCTCGGTTTAGATGCTGATATCTCTTGATATGCTGAATCCTATCTCTTGCGATCGAATGTCGATTTGCCTCTGAATTCTGCATCGATCTAATTCTTGAAGTCATGGTCGACCAGGTTAACGTTGCCCGAGATTTGTATAAGTATATCCTCCTTTCTCTTTTGACATTTAATCATCTAATCTTTGTTTCGGACCTATCTTCGAATCAAAATTCTCTTTGATTTGGGTCCATCAAATTTGTATCTCCATCCCTGCTTTGAAATCTGTTCTTGTATCATCGAGCGAGGAAGTGTATTTGTAAATTAATATTTAAAAAGTTTTAATAATATATTGTGTTATTTGAGTTGTTGAGGTTGATTTGGGTTTTCGATCGATTCGTCTGATCAACGCTATCGATAGGATTTTCAAAACACTTGAACAGAGCAAACTGACACAATATTGTTTTCAAATTGGTAAATTTAATAAAGTTTGTATGATTATATTTTATATATAAGTATGAATTTTCTGTTAATAAAATGATTATTGAAATGATAATATTTGATTATCATTTATTGTTTCGTAAACCATTGGCTTTTGTCTCATATATATATAATAATTGAACTATAGATCATGGTTATAAATTAATTTGGAAACTGTAATGAATTTAAATCATGAAACTATGAATTTAATTTCCGACGGTTTCAAACTTTGGATTTAAAACTTTAAAAGGTATATTATTTAAAGTATTTTCGAACAAAAATTGTTTCAAAAGAAAATCTAAATGTTTAAAATCAGTGCTCTCCTATTTTGTCGCTGGAAAATAATTTCGGTGATGGCGGCCGCGTCATCGACATTCATTTTCGAGTTTCGAAGCGGAGAGACTATTATGTAGCCCTGCTACACTTTTGTTTGGAAAAATAAATTGATTTTAATTTCTAAACATGACTTGATTTATAATATATATTAAAGATTTTAAATTTGATTTGATATATTATGTATATATATATATTTATTTTATCTCTATATGGTTTGAAGTTAATCAGAAATTTAATTCTTAAATTTATGTTAAAATATGTTTTCAATTATAAAATGAAATCAAAAACTTGAATAAATATTTAAACTTGAATAATTGAATTGGAAAATTTTTACTGGTATAATACTCAATTGCATTCCAATATAACTTGCCTTAATCATTCAGGAGTTAACTATGAAATTGAATAGTATACATTATAAAATGATGTTAAAGGAATTTATAAATAAATTTGAGTGGTTATAATAAGTGTAAATATGCTTAATATATGTGATAAGATATATTAAGTAAACTAAATTTAATAATAAGTTGGAATGAAGGAGAATTAAATTTGTCGAATTAAATATGATTATAATAAATGACTATTCAAATTTATGATCTTTAAAATTGTTAATTTAAGATAATTGGATAATATACAATATAAAATGTCTTTATAAATAAAATTTGAGTGCTTATTATAAATGTTATACACTTAAAGTTTAATTATAAAATGATGAATAGAGATAAATAGAATACTAAGTTAGTGAATAATAAATGGATTAATAAAATAAATTGTTGTTTGAAATAAAATTTTTAACAAACAATAATAAATTGAAAATAAACCAACTTAACGAAATTCCTTGAGTTTAAAATCAATTATTGAATATTAATTAATTCAATTGAAATTTATGTGGTTTTAAATTAATTGTTCTATTTTGTATTTTAAATCTGTTTTTCTTTCTGGTTGTTTCTATTCTCCTACCTCCTTCCTTTTCGAGGACGAAAAGTTTTGAGTGAGGGAGAATGTAACAACCCGTAAATTTTTAATAATTTTATTTATTTTATTTATTTAATTAGTTGAATTTTTGTGAAATTTTAAAATTTAAAATTTTAAAATAAAAATTTGATATTTGGAATACGTCTATTTAAACGTAGCCACTGGTAAATTTTCTTCAGAAAATATGGAAGTTTATTTTTCTAGTGTTATTTTATTTAAATCTGTATCAGTTAATATTGATGATAATAAATTAATTTCCAAACCTGAAATATTTTTCTATAGAAAAATTCTAAATCATCTTCTGAGAAAGACGTTATATTTGGTTTCTCCAAATTTTGACTGTTATTGCTCCGATGATCTTATTTTCGACGGAATAGCAGCATTTTCAGTACCGATTATCAACTTTTGGTCACGTAACCGTACTATAGATATTTGTATACCGTTTTCATTGTATCATCGTGCTGATCTCCACAGTATATTCATTTCTTTATTTTGAAGCCCGGTACGCAGCGGAAACTGCATAACGGTCCAATGCATCATTGTCCGTTTTAACTTTTGATTCGTGTGTCCGTTCAAATTTCCAACGGATGAAAATATAAATTGGCACTGCTTTTTATATTCCCAAAATTGATCATCGACTGTGACTTTTCGCTTTTGGTTGGTTGATATTTATTTCATTCCTTTCATTTCTCTGTCAGTTAAATATAGTAAAATATGCATTAAAGGAATTGATATAAAGCATCCATCTTCTCCTCTCCTCGGTAGCCTGCTTTATCTCCTAAAAATAAATCTACCCCTTCATAAACCTAGCTACTCATTTATTTAATTATTTCTCCTCCTTGTCAAGCTCGGCCGAGCCTTCCTCTGCACCAACCACATCGCAACCTTGGGTGCCACCTTTCTATGGAAGCAACCTCGCCATTCCCTCTGGCTCCTCTCTGCCGCACTGACTTCCACCGAAACCATGCATGCTTCTACGTGGCCTCTCAGCCATTCACGCCATCTCCTTCATCTCACTACCGATAGACATTGCACCACCCTAGAACTCACCACCCGAGCCACCAAGGCTCTCACCCAATCCCAGTTCACCAAAACGAATACGCCGCCCTTGGTCACCACTGCCGCAGCACCACCGTCCGCCGTAGTCTCCCCTCCACACTCTATCTTGACCCAAACTTGCTCGCCTCTACGCCTCTTCTCATCTCTGCTTCCTTGCTGCACCGTCGAACAGCAGCAACTCATCACCTTTCCTAGTCTCCGCCGTCCCACTTCCTGTCACCGACCGCCGATCTTCCATCTCTACATGTATGTGTAAGTATATATTGGTTGGATGCTTAAACTGTTATATACATAAAGTTTATTTAAGTTAGAAACAAGTATTCATATCTGTCAGTTAGTTTATTCTAAGTTTGCATAGCAGTACGTATGTTTATGAAATGAATTAGAGTTTGTTTATATTTTTGTACAATGGTTATTAAATGTGTTAGTACATTTTGTTTATATTCTAAGCTATTTTTTTTCTTTTTTATCTGCTATATATATGTAAGATTTTAAACTTTGTCTATATTAGTTTACATAAGTTGTGTGTTAATGTATAAGTATGTATATCTGTACGTATAAAATCTACATATTTTATATATATCGATCTTAGCATAAATATACATTGTTTTGTATGTATATATATATATATATATATATATATATTGTTTCATATTTTGTGTCAGTCTTTAGATATATTAGCTTATATACAATCTGGCTGAGTTTGTAATTAAAGAAGTTTATAAAATTTTTATATGCTAGTTTGTAAATAAGTATTGTTTAAATTATAATGCGTATATAAGCATATAGGACTATATTTTTATCTAGATAAGTATATATGAGTTGAGCTACACATATATGTGTGTAAAAATGTTTATTTATGTTTACTGTTGTTTGTATATAGGTTATATAAACTTATACATATAATTGGTTGCAGACGTTCTGCTAAAACATGTGTTATTATATATATATATATATTAGTTTATATATTTAGTTAAAGTATATATGTTACATTTGTTTCATTTTTCATTGCAGCTATCATATAATTTTAGCAAAACTGGTTTTAAAAGACAATGTATATATATTGGTAGATTTAAAACCAAGTCTATAGATCCGTTATACATATTGAGTGTTCGCATATACTTTTGCCTGCATACATGATGTAGTGTCTACATTTATATATATATTGTTATTATATATTTTGTTTGTTATATATTTGAAGTAGGTTGGTATATATGTGCATTTAGTGGATTGGATTTGGGTAACTAGTTTATTGATTTAAGTATCGTTTAAAAGAGAATTTACATAGATTTTTTTATAAGCATTTAAATTTAAAATTGAATTCTTTTTTTACAATAATAATAATACATATATTTTCTGTCTCTATCAAAACTGATTAGATTTGTTTTATCAATTCCTATTTATCAGCTTTGATCGTCGAACTCATATCCATCGTGCTTTGTTTCGAAATTCATGCTTGGATCCATAGCCCATTTCTGTGTCAAAATCTCTCTAACCTTGAAAGGTGAGCAATCACTCATGATTGACGTTCTTTTATTTATTAAATTTGATTTCAATTGAAACGATAATCAAAATATATTGTTGTTAGTTATTTACATTGCTATACATATGCTATCATTTGTATCAGTTCACCTGTGACATCTGACACCATTATCTGTTATTTATATTGATGATACATGCCTGTTGTTATATTATTATCATATCTGTTATCACTCTGCAAGTTCTCTGTTTATATAGAATTCACTATGGGTTGAAATGATGCATACCCGAACGGACTTTAGAATAGGAGAAAATCGTTATAGGTTGAAATGATATACCCAAGCGATTTTCTTTGTATTGAATTTGAGATTGCAGGTTGAAATGATATATATACCCGTATATATTTAAATTGCGGATTGAAATGATAAATATCTGTATCACTTGACCATAGGATGGAAAATTATATGAAGACATCGTTGGTCTATATATATAAATAATTTGAAATGATACTATGGTTTTAGAAGGAAATATGTGGTTTATATAAATATTGATTTTAGATATTATGGGGTTTGATTTTATTAAAATACAATATGGTTAAGTATTTATTTAAATTATATTTTAATATAGAGTTTATAATGATTAAATAAATTAAGGTTGAGAAGATAGATTGGAAATTGATTTAAAATTGAATCTAATTAGAAATATATTTTATTAGAAATCGCTTTGGAACTTATTGAACTTGAGATTTTTAAAGGACATAATTTTATTACTTGATTTTAGTTAAGGTGATTTAAATGAATATTTCAAGTATAAATAAGTTGAAGGAAATATTTAGTTTATTTATAATTGGGAGTTTTATTTAAATAATATTGGATTTATTAAGTGAATATTTCAAAACTAAACAATAATAAAGTTAAATTAAGATATATATGAAATTATCAAATTTAGTTTTGAGATTGGGAAATATTTAAAGCTTTGGAATATATCAAAATTTAAATGGTTTACTTATGGTTCTAATCTGTACTTGAAATCGATATAATGGTTTATTTAGAACTGAATTGAATTGAAATTGATGATTTGAGATTTGACTAAATTTGAAATTTTGGGACTGGTGTTGATTTGGAATTGATTTGTGAAATTTGAGGAAGCTATTTTATTATATAAATTATTTTTAAATTATATTTAAAACTATTTATATATGTGACTTTATAAGTTTATTTCATATAAACTATTTTAATATACATTATTTTTAATATAAACTATTTTAAATTATAACTATTTTTATATAAACTATTTAAAAAATTTAAACTATTTTATTATATATACTATTATTTATATTTAAACAGTTAAGTGGGAAGTGTTATGATTCCAAAGCATTATGATTTCTAAATTTTGATTTACAAAGTATTATGATTTCCAAAGTGTTTGATTTAGAAAGTGTTATAACTTTGAAGTACTAAGATTTTGTAAATGGATATATTTAATGCAAATGATATCGTACTTGGTTTTGAAATGGAAGTGATATATTATTGATATTGTTTTCAAATGGCAAAGATATTTTGGTTTTGAAATATAAACTATTTTGAAAGTTTATTAAATGACCAATCAGTGTAATAATTACGTAGTTATTAAAGAGTACGGGATCGGTTAGGGACATACTCTCTGTTTAAATCGAAAACCACTTTAATAACTATTATACGCGGAGTGTGATCCAGAATGAAGTGGTTGGAATGACGACGACGCTGGATTTGAAGAAAGAGAACGATAATGGATAGCCTTGACACTTGTGTCAAATTTGAAATGACTTAAACAGGAGCCGTGCTGGGCCAATGAGGTTAGCTGTCTCTAGCAGACACACTTCTTCGTAAACTACTCATTACTTGTTTTTGATTAGTGCGCACACTTGTTGGAAGTGTTGTTTCGCGGTGTTGCGATCGTTGCGGCGATGCATACTCACCAGTCCGGATCAGGCAAACAGTAGTTTCACTACCATGGGTATTGCCTCATTTGCCTTGTCATACTTGTATCCCTATGCGTGACCATTACGACTTGTTTTGTGTTATACCTATAGAGTACTCCCTGATAGCCCACTAGTTTACGGTGGAGTTTACAGTGCTGTATAGACTATGATGCTTACATAAAATGTGTTAAGGAGGATAATGGTAACTCCTTAACACTATTATGATACTTTATATTACTGATAGGCATTATCTACTTAGCGTACATATAAATTATAACGGCCCGGTATTTTCAACCATTCGCATCCGTACATGTCGAACTTGAATTGTTCAAAATACCGCGTTGTAAATAAAATTTGGCAAATCTTAGAATATACAGTAAATACATAATCACAGAATCACAGACACAGAAATCAGAATACTCACAGCGGAATTAAAATAACTTAGTGGTTCATGAAGCCACTATTAATAGTCTCAAAATAAGAAATTTTTACATAGTCTTTAAAACCAAATATAGTTTGAAACCGCCACAGAAAATCTAAATATTAAATTGTCTTGATTACAACGGCTAAAATAAGAACTGAACAGAAACTTGGCAGCAGCTTGAAAAGAGATAATCTTCAGAAGTCATATCTCCGGAGAAAGAGGTCCGAACTGAAACTCAGGCTGACCCGAGCGTAAAATAAAACATAAACACTCGAGTCAGGACATACATACTTATACAGTGTAAGCTAATTCAAGTGAAATGTAATAGAGTACAAGTAACTTAAAGGATGCTTGGGATCGCCCATCCTCTAAGGATCCGTTAAACTATTTACTATGTAGTAATATTTCGCTATGATAATAGTCTATTAGTAAAATAAACTTACTTTTAAATAGCGTTAAGGAGTTACCCATATAGCCCTTAACACATAATATATTCTCATAGTCTATACAGTACTGTAATCTCCTCCGTACTGGGCGTAGTCAGAGGGCACTCCATAGGTATGGTACAAAACCTAAATCGTATAAGGCTCGCTAGGGTAGGTGACACGGGACAACTAGGCAATGCCAGGGTAGATATACCAATTACGCATCTGGACCGGTGGTAGCGCGTAGCAGCTACTACCGCCCACCTCGAACAACACTTCTAAATCAAAGGTGCGCAACAAACAATCACAAAAGTAATAGAATGACATACGAAGAAGTGCGTCCGATAAGAGGTGCTACCTCCTTAGCCCGTCAATCGCTACTGTTTTAGCCACCTTATGCCAAGTCACGGGAGTCGGGTCCACGTATTTACCTCAAAGGAAACATCATCACCATCCTACTTCATTCTGGAATCTCCACCGCGTACACGGTTGTCAAAGTGGTTTTCGGTATCGATAGAGAGTATGCCCATATCCGATCCCGGTCTCTTAACAACCAACGTTATTATTACCCGTGGTTATAAAAATTCAAATAGTTTTATATTTCAATCAAAATACTACATTTAAACTATTTAAAAGTGAAGCTATTATTCTTACAAAAATCCAATATAAAATCCCAAAGGTTTAGCCCTAGTTCATTTGTATCAATTACAACACTTGCAAAGTGCGGAAATATCCTTTACAACAGATTTGAGTAAATTAAATTTTAGACTTCAATATAATTTCAGCAAAATTTTAGACCTTTATTTAAACAATTTGACTTATAAAATCATAATTTCCACCTTTAAATAGTCATTTAACATACTCAATAATTTATGATTTTTATAAAGTAAATTTTGCAAATATATATCTAACTTCTTTATACTTTACTTAAAAAAATCAAGTGCAAAATTTCCTATGAATTTTCTTAACAATTAAGTTTAATTACCTCTTCAAAAATAAACTAAATTTCCAATTAATTTCTTTACTTACCTTTATTTTAAAACCAACACCCATTTCTAAATCAAGTTATATTTCAACTTCCATATTTTTCACAAATTTACCTATTTAATTCATAGAAACTTAACCTTTATTAATTTGCTTTATATTCAAGTTATACCAAATTTTCATATTTTATTTCTTAACTTAAATTTCATTTATCTTACAAATCAAAATTTATAAGATAAATTTTATACTTTAAATTTTCAACATTAACATTTATTTATTTATTTACATATTCAACTTGTATAATATCACTATACTTATAAAAAAAATTAGACCAAATATTATAACATTCTAATTTAAAAATATTTAATATTTCTAGAATATACATATACATATATATATATATATATATATATATATATATATATATATATAACGACGGGTCTGTATAATAATTTCTAACCTAGGTCAAGTGATACGGATAATATAACATTTCAATCCGTAATTTACAAAAAAAATCCGGGTTCTATCATTTCAAACCCGCAATCCCAAGTTAAATAATAAATAAATAAATGTCGTTCAGGCCTATCATTTCAGCCCACAACGATTCTATTCTACAGGGGACTTGCAGTGTGATAAACAATAAATGAATAAATGGTTTAACAGCATAATATAACAGTATAAAATATAATAGATGATGGGTAAATTTAATAACGGGTTTTTTAAACATCATAAATTTATCACGGGAAATTAAAATATAAAATAAAATCCTTCTACAATTTCACTTGTTAATAATTTATAGATCTATAAGTACGTTTGTCGGGTGAGAAATACTCACCTCTATGCTGCTGAAGATTAGACTCAAAACTAGGATAACCACACCGTAAACAACTTATTGAAAGCACGATCAAATATTGGAAGATGAGACAAACCGATTTCGATCTTGACACAAGATAAATAAACAAATTGAGTACGCAAATTCAATTACAGACAAAGAATTTTTTTAAATAAATCAAAATTGGAACGAGATTTAAGATAAAAGGATGATTTGACAAAATTGCTCGACCACTTCACCACACAACTCCAATTACACCTCACATGCTCGGTACTGACCAGATTCTGGACACGCAAGTATTCAAGCAGTGGAATATTTTGGACATAAAGGTTGTGCTATCATTTTGTACTGGTGCGCATGCACTTATTTTATTTATTTTCTTTTCTTTTCTTTTCTAACATTTGTCAGAGCAATATGTGGCAAAAATGGTGCACGAACAAAAATAATTTCTTATATATATATATATATATATATATATATATATATATTAAGTGACATGTCCACTTTCATGGCTTGGCCATCACTGCATGGAGGCGAGGCAAGGTTAGGAGGGGGTGGTAGAGAGGTTGAGCATAGTGTGGAATAAACAGATGGAAGTAAAGAAAATTAAAGAAAAAGAAAAATAAGAGGAAGAGAAAACATTGGCAGCCATTTACCTGATGCAAGCTCTTACACGCAAGGAGGAAGAGGAAGTCCAAAAAATATAGTGAGGTAAATTTTTTTGTATGCAATGCATATATATATAAGAGGGTGCGGAAATGAAATGTTGCATGGGTTTGCTTTTAAAATGAGCTGGCTCAAATCAAGGGGAGAAAGATTTGGAAGCAAATATTTTGTAGTGGTATTGAATTTTATCAGAGAAAGAAAAAAGGGCAAGCAATCTCCTTTTTCTTTGAAACGGTAGAGGAAATTGCAAAATCTATGCGATGTGTTTTAATTTAGAAGAAAACTTACGTTAGATTGAGGTGAAAAAAATAAGCAGGAAATAAATTTATATTTTTGAAACGGTTATGGAATTTAACGCTATCAATTATACACGATGGGGCAAAAGGGGAAAGAAGTAATAAATTTTAAATGGTAGAGCAATTTTGGTGCGTGATGTTTGAGTTTAGAGAGGTAATTGCGTTGATTTATTTATTTAAAACGCAGGCAAAATGATAAAGTGAGAATGCCAATTCAAGGCATGCGAAAATTTTAGGAAAAATTTGCTAGAAAGGCAAGAGAAATAAATGCATAGATTTCTGTGGGAGAGGTCAGAGGTAAGAAATAAATTTTTTGAACGTGTTTAAATTAAAAGATGGAAACTTGCGATGATTGAGGTAAGAATAGGCAAGCAAGAATTTGATTGCGTTGATTGATAAAAAGAAAACGACAAGAATTATTTGGCAACATTTTATACTCATTTAAAATTATTAGGAAAAGAATGAATTGGGATGTAAAAGAAAGTTATTGGGAGGCTTCTGTACATCAGAGGGGTGTGTGGGTTTGTATTCAAAAGAAGTAAATTGCATAGGTTAAAAACGCAAGAAATATTAAAATTTGTTTTCGAATGGCACGTAAATTTAGCAGGTTATAAATCTTATTGATCGTGACTTAGTATTCAACAGGGGAGAATGGTTAAAAATTTATCAATGATAAAGTGGCAAGGAATTTAAAGATTTTGGAACGGTTAGCAATTTGCGGATCATGTTCCTATTAAATCAGATGAGCAAAAGGAAAGTGAATATATTTTGCACGCAAATGGTGAGGCACGTTTTATATTTAAATGGAGTAATTTGCGTTGATTGAGTGGAGGAAATGGTATGAAATAAATGTGAACGGTTATGAAATTTTTGGATAACGTTTCTATTAAATTAGGAGAGCAGAAGGAAGATGGAATGTTTACACGCGAATTTCAATCAAGCTTTAAAAGGATTTGAATGGCTAGGGATTTTATTCCTTTCCCACTACGAAATGCACGTCAACCGATATATTTTTATATTCATAGCTAAGGTAATAATTTAAAGAATGCGCACTATAGATGCATTTATCAAATCAAACATACACCCAAAATGTAACGAAAATAACGTATTTAAATTCATTCATTTTCTTATTTATTTGTTACTTATATTAGTAAAATATACGTTTAAGGAGTATTCATTAAATACATACTATTTATTCCACTAAATTAATCAAAACGGGCACGAACGCACAAATTAAATGTTCTTTTTATAAAGCTTATCTATATACTATTTATTTTTAAAATTTATTACTTAATTAAAATATGATTTGCGTACATCCTTTTTATTCATTTACCATTTACAAATAAATTTATTACTTAAATGGATGTATATAAGTAAAATATTAATTACTAAATTTTAAAAGATATATAATCCATTTTTTTTAAAAGAATAAAAAATGAAATAAAACATTGTTACGAATATATTCAGTTATTATAAAAGATTAGGAAGTTAGGATTAAAAATTTAAAACTTCAATAAATAGACTTTAACCAAAATAGGAATTATAGACATTTGTTCATGTTCATAACATTTGGGTGATTAAAATCCAACCTTTTGTTTTAAAATAAAACCCAAAGTTTAAAATAAAAGAATAAAATAAGTTCTTAAGAAAATATGAAATAAATAAAGAATTTCTTAAATTAATTGAAGTTGGAAATTAGAAATTGTAAACAAAATACAACTCACACTAAAAAATGTCAATTACACTTTTAAAATGTTTTAAAACCAAAATATATACAAAAAAAAAGTTATTTTAACCCTGGAAACATAAATTAGAACATTACATGACCATATAAAATATTATTTATATAATTTAAAGTAAACAATTTTGTTAAATACAGCAAATTACACCCAATAGTCAAAAACGCATAACTTTCACATTATAAATCAGATTTCAACGAAACGAAAAGCAGTATTCTTAAAATTTTATTTACTTTCAAAATAAAAGATAAAATTAAAATTTTTAAACTTTAAAATTTTTAAATTTAAAAGTCACAGTTTGACCATATTGACAAAATTCACATTTTCGGAAAATATTCTATTAATACATGTGTGGAATTCTAATCCATACCAAAATTATATTTTAAATAACAAAATTATCTAAATTAAATAAATAAAACATTTATTAAAATTTTTGGGTTGATACATAGATGGTTTGGATGGCAAGCAAAGTGAGAGTAAATGCTAAGAAACAGAAAAGGCATAAGTTAAGGAGAAAGAAACGTATATATGTTTTATTCTTAAATGCAAATGAAAATGAGGAGTATTGAAATGAAAAATAAATCTTCTTGTACATGATCTGCAAATGAGAAATACACGGCTAGGAAAAGAATTACCAACATTTTATCAACTTAACAATTTTAATTATTAAAAATTTATGGTACGTTACACTCTCCCCCACTCAAAACTTTTTATCCTCGAAAAGGAAGAAGGTAGGGGAATAGAAACAACCTGAAAGAAAACTAAATTGAAACTCAAAATAGAATCATTAATCTAAACCATACAAATTCAATTTTAAATTAATAATTGATTTCAACTGTTTAATTTCACTTAAGTTAAATTTTACTATTTCAAATTTCATTACTTCATCTTCCAATTATCTTAAAATAAATATTTCTAAAATCATAAGTTTGAAAATCATTTGTTATACTCAAAAATGTGTTAAATAAATTAATTTCTTCTTTATTCATAATTATAATTAAATTTATTTCTCTCAATATATTTTTATCATCTATGTTAAATATGTTTACACTTATTACAACTGCTTAAATTTATTCTTAGTACCTTTAACATCATTTTATATTGTAAATTATTCCATTACCCTTTTCTTCTATTTACCTCTATTAATCATTTTATAACTCAAATTTAAGTGTATAACATTTATTATAACCACTCAAATTTTATTTATAAAATCTTTTTATATTGTATATTATCCAATTACATTGTTAACTTCTGAAAGTCAAGGTAAGTTATATTGAAATGCAATTGAGTATTATACAAATAAAACTTTCAAATTCAATTATCTCAAGTTCGAATCATTTATTCAAAATTTTGATTTTCTTTTTATAATTTAAATTATTCTTTAAGATAAAATTTAAGAATTTAATTTCTGATTCCCTTCAAACCATTTAGAGATAAATAAATATCTGTACATAATATGTCAAATAAAATTTAAATCATATATCTATATATTATAAATCAAGTCTTAATTTAGAAATTCAAATCAACTAATTTTCCAGGTAACACTGTAGCCAGACTACAGAATGGTCTCTTCACTTCGAAACTCAAAAATGAATGTCGATGATGCTACAGTCATCCCCGAAATTATTTCCCAGCGATAAAGAGAAGAGCAATGATTTTTAAATCCTTAAAATTCTTTGGAAACAAATTTCTATTCGAAAATAATTTAAATAATATATCCTTTTAAACTTTAAACACAAGGTTTGAAACCATCGGGAATTGAATTCTCAAGTTCTAGTTTTAAATTCATTTCTGTTTCCAAATTAATTTATAACCATTGTTTATAGTTCAATTGTTTATATGAGACAAAACCCAAGACCATAAATTAAATCAAAGACTATTATCTCTTGACAACTAGTTAAATTAATTATAAAAATCTTGAAAATTATACATATATATAATATTAGATTTTTTTCCAAATATACGAACAAATTTTTCAAAACAAGGATAGAGATTCAAATTTGATGGACTCAAATCAAAGAGAATTTTGATTTAAAGATAAGTTGGAATCAGAAGATTCGATGATTAAATATCAGAATAAGGAATTGGATAAGTTTATATAAATCGCGGGCAACCTTAACCGGGTCAACCGTGACTTAAAGAATAAGATCGATGTGGATTTTCTGGGGTAAATCTACATTCGATCGGAAGAGATAGAGTTCGAAATAACCAAAGATACTAGTATCTAAACCGAGGATAAATATAAATTTTTGGTGAATCAATGCTAATTGTAAAGGAGTTTCACCCCTTTATTAGAATATTGGCGAGACCGCAAATTCACTATAATGATCAACCGAAGTGGAATTATGGGATACTCCATAATTGAAAGAAGATGAATAGTGAGGGACACAAATGAACTTTGGAACCGCAGGGAACGTTCCAAAATTCAAAGGAAATCGAATCAAAACAAAGAGATTCAAGCTCCAATGAAAGTGATTCTGTAAATCAAATTTACCATACATGCTAAGTTTTGTCTAGAGCCAATGCTCTGATACAAAATGTAACGACCCGGTATTTTCAACCATTCGCATCCGTACATGTCGGACTTGAATTGTTCAAAATACCGCGTTGTAAATAAAATTTGGCAAATCTTAGAATATACAGTAAATACATAATCACAGAATCACAGACACAGAAATCAGAATACTCACAGCGGAATTAAAATAACTTAGTGGTTCATGAAGCCACTATCAATAGTCTCAAAATAAGAAATTTTTACATAGTCTTTAGAACCGAATATAGTTTGAAACCTCCACAGAAAATCTAAATATTAAATTGTCTTGATTACAAGGGCTAAAATAAGAACTGAACAGAAACTTGGCAGCAGCTTGAAAAGAGATAATCTTCAGAAGCCCTATCTCGGGAGAAAGAGGTCCGAACTGAAACTCAGGCTGACCCGAGCGTAAAATAAACATAAACACTCGAGTCAGGACATACATACTTATACAGTGTAAGCTAATTCAAATGAACTGTAATAGAGTACAAGTAACTTAAAGGATGCTTGGGACCGCCCATCCTCTAAGGATCCGCTAAAATATTTACTATGCAGTAATATTTCGCTATTATAATAGTGTCTATTAGTAAAATAAACTTACTTTTAAATAGCGTTAAGGGGTTACCCATTTAGCCCTTAACACATAATGCATTCCTATAGTCTATACAGTACCGTAATCTCCCCCGTACTGGGCGTCGTCAGAGGGCACTCCATAGGTATGGTACAAAACCAAAATCGTATAAGGCTCGCTAGGGTAGGTGACACGGCACAACTAGGCAATGCCAGGGTAGATATACCAATTACACATCCGGACCGGTGGTAGCGCGTAGCTGCTACTACCGCCAACCTCGAACAACACTCCCAAATCAAAGGTGCGCACCAAATAATCACAAAAGTAATAGAATGGCATACGAAGAAGTGCGTCTGATAAGAGGTGCTACTTCCTTAGCCCATCAATCGCTGCTGTTTTAGCCACCTTATGCCAACTCACGGGAGTCAGGTCCATGTATTTACTTCAAAGGAAACGTCACCACCATCCTACTTCATTCTGGAATCTCCAGCGCGTACACGGTTGTCAAAGTGGTTTTCGGTATCGACGGAGAGTATGCCCATATCCGATCCCGATCTTTTTAACAACCAACGTTATTATTGTCCGTGGTTATAAAAATCCAAATAGTTTTATATTTCAATCAAAATACTACATTTAAACTATTTAAAAGTGAAGTTATTATTCTTACAAAAATCCAATATAAAATCCCAAAGGTTTATCCTTAGTTCATTTGTATCAATTACAGCACTTGCAAAGTGCGGAAATATCCTTTACAACAGATTTGAGTAAATTAAATTTTAGACTTCAATATAATTTCAGCAAAATTTTAAACCTTCATTTAAACAATTTGACTTATAAAATCATAATTTCCACCTTTAAATAGTCATTTAATATACTCAATAATTTATGATTTTTATAAAGTAAACTTTGCAAATATATATCTAACTTCTTTATACTTTACTTAAAAAAATCAAGTGCAAAATTTCCTATGAATTTTCTTAACAATTAAGTTTAATTACCTTTTCAAAAATAAACTAAGTTTCCAATTAATTTCTTTACTTACCTTTATTTTAAAACCAACCTCCCATTTCTAAATCAAGTTATATTTCAACTTTCATATTTTTCACAAATTTATCTATTTAATTCATAGAAATTAACCTTTATTAATTTGCTTTATATTCAAGTTATACCAAATTTTCATATTTAATTTCTTAACTTAAATTCCATTTATCTTACAAATCAAAATTTACAAGATAAATTTTGTACTTTAAATTTTTAATATTTATTTATTTACATATTCAACTTGTATAATATCACTATACTTATAAAAACATTTTTAATCCCATTTTTAAACCAAATAGTGTAACATCCTAATTTAAAAATACTTAATATTTCTAGAATACATATATATATAACCACGGGTCTGTATAATAATTTCTAACCTAGGTCAAGTGACGCGGATAATATATCATTTCAATCCGTAATTTACAAAAAAATCCGGGTTCTACCATTTCAAACCCGCAATCCCAAGTTAAATAATAAATAAATAAATGTCGTTCAGGCCTATCATTTCAGCCCGTAACGGTTCTATTCTACAGGGGACTTGCAGTGTGTTAAACAGTAAATGAATAAACGGTATAACAGCATAATATAACAGTATAAAATATAACTGATGATGGGTAAATTTAGTAACGGGGTTTTTAAACATCATAAATTTATCACCGGCAATTAAAATATAAAATAAAATCATTCTACAATTTCACTTGTTAATAATTTACAGATCTATAAGTACGTTTGTCGGGTGAGAAATACTCACCTCTATGCTGTTGAAGATTAGACTCAAAACTAGGATAACCACACCATAAACAGCGTATAGAAAGCACGATCAAATATTGGAAGATGAGACAAACCAATTTTGATCTTGAAACAAGATAAATAAATAAACTGAGTACGCGAATTTAATTACGGACAAAGCAAATTTTTAAATAAATCAAAATTGGAACGAGATTTAAGATAAAAGGATGATTTGACAAAATTGCTCGACCACTTCACCGCACAACTCCAACTACACCTCACATGCTCGGCACTCACCAGATTTTGGACACGCAAGTATTCAAGCAGTGGAATATTTTGGACATAAAGGCTGTGCTGTCATTTTGTACAGGTGCGCATGCACTTATTTTATTTATTTATTATATTTTCTTTTCTTTTCTTTTCTAACATTTGTCAGAGCAATATGTGGCAAAAGTGGTGCACGAACAAAAATACTTTATATATATATTAAGTGACACGTCCACTTTCATGGCTTAGCCATCACTGCATGGAGGCGAGGCAAGGTCAGGATGGGGTGGCGGAGAGGTTGAGCATGGTGTGGAATAAACAGATGGAAGTAAAGAAAACTAAAGAAAATGAAAAGTAAGAGGAAGAGAAAACATTGGAAGCCATTTACCTGATGCAAGCTCTTACACGCAAGGAGGAAGAAGAAGTCCAAAAAATGTAGTGAGTTAAATTTATTTGTATGCGATGCATATATATATAAGAGGGTGCGAAATTGAAATGTTGCATGGGTTTGCTTTTAAAATGAGCTGGCTCAAATCAAGGGGAGAAAGATTTGGAAGCAAATTTTTTGTACTAGTATTGAATTTTATCAAAGAAAGAAAAAAAAGGGCAAGCAATCTCCTTTTTCTTTGAAACGGTAGAGGAAATTGCAAAATCTATGCGACGTGTTTTAATTTAAAAGAACACTTACGTTAGATTAAGGTGAAAGAAATAGGCAGGAAATAAATTTATATTTTTGAAACGGTTATGGAATTTAACACTATCAATCATACATGATGAGGCAAAAGGGGCAAGAAGTAATAAATTTTAAACTGTAGAGCAATTTTGGTGCGTGATGTTTGAGTTTAGAGAGGTAATTGCATTGATTTATTTACTTAAAACGCAGGCAAAATGATAAAGTGAGAAACGCCAATTCAAGGCATGTGAAAATTTTAGGCAAAACTTGCTAGAAAAGGCAAGAGAAATAAATGCATAGATTTCTGTGGGAGAGGTCAGAGGTAAGAAATAAATTTTTTGAACGTGTTTAAATTAAAAGATGGAAACTTGCGATAATTAAGGTAAAAATAGGCAAGCAAGAATTCGATTGCGTCGGCAAGAATTATTTGGCAACATTTTATACTCATTTAAAATTATTAGGAAAAGAATGAGTTGGGATGTAAAAGAAAGTTATTGCGAGGCTTATATACATCAGAGGGGTGTGTGGGTTTGTATTCAAAATAAGTTAATTGCATAGGTTAAAAACGCAAGAAATATTAAAAAAAAAATTGAATGGCACGTAAATTTAGCAGGTTATAAATCTTATTGATTGTGACTTAGTATTCAACAGGGAAGGAATGGTTAAAAATTTACACAGAAGTGATTGCGTTAAAATGCAAGAATCAATGATAAAGTGGCAAGGAACTTAAAGATTTTGGAACGGTTAGCAATTTGTGGATCATGTTCCTATTAAATCAGATGAGCAAAAGGAAAGTGAATATATTTTGCACGCAAATGGTGAGGCACATTTTATATTTAAATGGAGTAATTTGCATTGATTGAGTGGAGGAAATGGTATGAAATAAATGTGAATGGTTATGAAATTTTTGGATAACGTTTCTATTAAATTAGGAGAGCAAAAGGAAGGTGGAATGTTTACATGCGAATTTCAATCAAGCTTTAAAAGGATTTGAATGGGTAGGGATTTTATTCCTTTCCCACTATGAAATGCACGTCAACAGATATATTTTTATATTCATTGCTAAGGTAATAATTTAAAGAATGCACACTATAGACGCATTTATCAAATCAAACATACACCCAAAATATAATGAAAATAACGTATTTAAATTCATACGTTTTCTTATTTATTTGTTACTTATATTAGCAAAATATACGTTTAAAGAGTATTCATTAAACACATACTATTTATACCACAAAATTAATCAAAACGGGCACGAACGCACAAATTAAATTTTCTTTTTATAAAGCTTATCTATATACTATTTATTTTTTAAAATTTATTACTTAATTAAAATATGATTTGCTTACATCCTTTTTATTCATTTACCATTTACAAAAAAATATATTACTTAAATGGATGTATATAAGTAAAATATTAATTACTAAATTTTAAAAGGTATATAATCCATTTTTTTAACGAAAAAAATGAAATAAAACGTTGTTACGAATATATTCAGTTATTATAAAAGATTAGGAAGTTAGGATTAAAAATTTAAAACTTCAATTAATGTTAGACTTTAAACAAAATAGGAATTATAGACATTTGTTTATATTTATAACATTTAGGTAATTAAAATCCAACTTTTTGTTTTAAAATAAAACCCAAAGTTTAAAATAAAAGAATAAAATAAGTTCTTAAGAAAATATGAAATAAATAAAGAATTTCTTAAATTAATTGAAGTTGGAAATTAGAAATTGTAAACAAAATACAACTGACACTGAAAAATGTCAATTACACTTTTAAAACGTTTTGAAACCAAAATATATACAAAAAGGTTATTTTACCCCTGAAAACATAAATTAGAACATTATATGACTATATAAAATATTATTTATATAATTTAAAGTAAACAATTTTGTTAAATACAGCAAATTACACCCAATAGTCAAAAAGGCATAACTTTCACATTATAAATCAGATTTCAACGAAACAAAAAGCAGTATTCTTAAAATTTTATTTACTTTCAAAATAAAAGATAAAATTCAAATTTTCAAACTTATAAATTTTTAAATTTAAAAGTTAAAGTTTGACCATATTGACAAAATTCACATTTTCGGAAAATATTCTATTAATACATGTGTGGAATTCTAATCCATACCAAAATTATATTTTAAATAACAAAATTATCTAAATTAAATAAATAAAACATTTATTAAAATTTTTGGGTTGATACATAGATGGTTTGGATGGCAAGCAAAGTGAGAGTAAATGCCAAGAAACAGAAAAGGCGTAAGTTAAGGAGAAAGAAACGTACATATGTTTTATTCTTAAATGCAAATGAAAATGTGGAGTATTGAAATGAGAAATAAATCTTCTTGTACATGATTTGCAAATGAGAAATAACCACGGCTAGGAAAAGAATTACCAACATTTTATCAACTTAACAATTTTAATTATTAAAAATTTATGGGACGTTACATAAATAATTTAACGAATCCTTAGAGGATGGTTATCCCAAACATCTTTTGAGTTACTTGTATCTTCAGTTGTTATTTCACTTGAATTGGATTTATTGGTATAAGAATGTTAATCCTGACTCGAGTGTTTGTGTTTTTCTTTACGCTCGGGTCAGACTGAGTGTACCAGTATCCAAGACTCACCTTGGGAGTTGGAGCTTCGCTTGGAGATCGAGCTATCTATCCAGCTTTCAGATATTCGGTTGATTCTAGTGATGTATTCTGATCTTGTATTTGATTATTGTATTTGAAACTCCTATTGTATCTTATTTAACTCTGATATATATATATATTGTAGCTTCATGAACTTCTATTCATTTGTTTTCGGTGCATATTTTTATATTACTCCATGTCTGGGATTCTGTGATTGTTTATTTACTGTATATGCTGAGTTTTGCCAAATATAAACTTAGAATCTGGTATTTTGAGTAATTCAGTTCTGGCATGTTTAGATGCGAATGGTTGAAAATATCAGGTCGTTACAAAAAAGGTTTAAATAACGTTGATAATCTAATTTGAACGATTTGTTTTGAAAAGTTAATGAATTTTGTGACCTTTTTCTTACTTGGTAATTTCGAGGACGAAATTTTTTTAAGTAGGGGAGAATGCAACGACCTAGAATTTTAGTCATTCGGAATTCATATATTTAATTAATTTTAAATATTCAAAAGTTAATTTTATAAGTTGAATAACTTATAATTCGAATATAGTGATTTAATTGGATAATAAATTGTTAATTTAATATTTGAAATTGCAAAAATAATTAGAATTAGAATTTAATATAAATGAAAATGGTTTATAAAGTTGAATTAAATTTTATTTGAATTAGAATGATGTTAGAGAAGTTTTAAAATTGATTTAAAAGTTAATTTTATAGAAATTAAATATTTTAATATTTAATTAACTTGTAAAAAATAGTCATTTTTGATACAGTCTCGGATTTTGATGAAACCAATGTCATTGGATCCGTAATGTTTTAATATTGTAGTATTTCAAATTTCGTGTCGATCGAATTCATGGTTTAGTAGTGGCAAGCCAAAACGCGTAGAAATTTGTTTTAGTGAATTTTAATTTAAATAAGTCGATTTGAAAGCCTATCTTCTAAATACAATGGAATTGGCTCCCGATATATGTTCCATTGTGTTCGGAGTAGGGATAAAATATTATAAACGGCAGGTGGCATGCTTCATTTGGAGTACGAAATTTTTTCGGATAAATAGTGCACGAAAATTTTCTATAAAAGGCCATAATTTCTTCCTATTTTCACAAACCCTAAAAAACTAGGACTAGCTGCCATTTATTTTCGATGGATATAAAAATTTGAATCTTTCACCTCAATTATCTCTCAATCCATTGATTTTTATGAAAAAAATTCTACAGGGAAATTGAAGGGCTAGGTAAGATCTATCCATCCAACGGTGGATTTTCATTGAAGTGGCTTCGATTCGCCAGAACTGGCGACTAAGGTGTGGCATTCTATCGCAATTTTTGAGGCAAGGGCGCGACCAAGTGCAGCGTGGTCAAGGGCGTAGGTGGAGCTCGCGAAGGGCTTCGAGTTGGTGTTGTTCGATCGTCGTGTAGACAAGTGTAGAGGTCGTGGCAACCAAAAAGTCGAACGTGACGATGGGTTCTCTCGCGTGAAGGAATGAAGAGGGAAAGAAGATGATTCATGCAGCTCAGATCTGACGTGGATGAAATCAACGGCCCATATTGAAAGTAGGTTTAGAAAATAAATAAAAGTTGTAAATAAATTATATATAAATTTGTATAAACTTTAAAACATCATAACTTCTTCATACGAGATTCGTTTTTGATGAAACAAGTTGTGTTGGGTTCGTATTGATGAGCACTACGTTTTAGAGATGGTTCAATGTTGATTGGAGCTAGTGAAAATTTTGGATAAAATTAAATGCCTGTTTAATTTTATTCGGAATAAAACGCTGCAACGTCTATTGGAACCACAGTGAGTACAACTCACTTTTCTGACTCGCTTATATTTTTTATATAAGTGAGAATAAATTTATTTTATGCTGATTTATGATTGTTTGGATGATATATTATATATTATCTATATATGGATTGGTATTTGGATATATTCCAGCCTATTGGAGCAGTCGAGACCTTATACGTTCCCGTGTATGAGCAGACGACCTTTGTACGCGCGTCTGCCTCGAAGCGGACATTGTACATATTTTTTTCATATGTATATTTGTTACAGTGATAGACTAGAGAGATCCAACTGGATTGCTCATTAGTATTGGTTTTATTTATAGATATTGTGATATATGCTGTTATCATATGATATATGATGATTTGGATGCCGTGATTGATGTATTTAGTGTTGTTGCAGCATTAGGCCATACTTTGGAAAATTAAAATTTTAAAGTGATGATTTTAAATTAAAAAGGAATTTCAAAGTGATTTTGAAAATAGATGTTTTATTTATTCTTTTGAATTGTTAAAGGAATGGATTTATGTTGAATAAATAAAACTTATAATTTTTATGTTATAAAAATTATGATTTTTGTGAAATATAATCAGAATGTGATTTCTGAAATATGAAGTTGATTAATTTGTAAAATAGTTTAAATTGAGATTTTTTAATTTATTATAAATGATATGTATATAAGATTCATAAAATTGAATTTCTATAAATCAAAATGATGGAATTATAAAGGAGTTTTGTAAATGTTAAAATGAAGTTATAGTTGGATTTTATAAGTGAATAAGATTTATGAATTAATGAAGTTATAAAGGAATGAATTGGAAAATAAGAGATTTATAAGTAAATAAACTTATAATTAGATTTTGGCATATAAACGAGATAAATAAGTTTGGTTAAGAGGTTATATAAACGGAAGTTTTTATAAAATTGAAACGCGAATTATAAACATTGTTTTATAAATTTGAAATCAATTGAATTTGATAAATTAAATATGGAAGTTAATTAAAGGAATGTCATTGACAGTTTTGGACAGTGGACAATCCTTTAATAAATGTATAGGAGTATAGAAATTGGTAAAGGAATTATTTTCACGGTTTTGGACAGTGAGTAATACTTTAAATTAAATAAATGTTTTGAAAAGTGATCTTTTAAATGAGGTTAAAAGGTTTGAAGATGTTTTAAAATGTGTTAAGTATCGTATACATAGATTTCAACATTCATTGTTGAAATAGGCGTTTCCGAGAAATAAGGAAATGATGGACTATAACACTGTTGTTATAGTAAATGATTTTCGAACTATATAGGATTTATATAGCTATCTAATTATCGAATCCCTATACTGATGATTTTGGGTTGTCGTAATGATGTTTTACGCAACATTCGTTTTTGACCCAAATAAATATGTTTAAGAGAATGTTTTTCTTAAAGAATAAAATATATACTTAATCCTGTTTTAAGTATATGCAATATTTTCTAAGTGTTGAAAATAAATTGATTTGTGAATTACTTATTATTAAATAAGTATATGGAAATGTTTTCTAATATAGGAAGTATTGAAATGGTTTTGAGAATATATCTTGTAAAAGATAATTTGAAGTGAATATTTAGGAAGTGTTTAATTAATAAAAAATTAATTAAAAGGGCCTAGTGATTGCTTATGGTGCTAGATATTTGTTTGTTTACTTTGATAGTTAAATAATCAACAATCGAATTTGGCCGTTTTAGTTCCTTGACTTGATGTGGGAACTATTTAGTCGTACACTTAGTACGTAGCCATCTGTGTAAGCTTGAATATCGTTTGTGTTGAGGATATTGATTCGTGTAGTGCGGAGTATTACTCCAATCTATCAACCTTCCTTCTTGGCCGAAGGATAGAAAGTTAAAACCTGGAGACGTGATAAGTCTAAGAGATTTAGTTTCTGTGTGAGGTTGAGAAACACTTTTGCGTTAGTTGGTGCGAAGTGACCGGGATCAGATTTATCTGAAAACCATTTCGGACCAACGTATATGCGTTCGATTGTGCAGGTTATCGATGATATTGAGATTTAGGATTTTCATAGCGGAGGACTGCTTGTTGATCATTTGGGGTTAAAATCCCAATATACATGCAGTGGTAGTAGTCTCGTCGTTATGAAATATCCAATATAAGGACTATTCGCTACTAATCCTTGGGATTTCTCGACAGGATGTGGTAGGAAAGTACCTTCGGTTTGTCCTGTTCTGGACAACTTGTATGAACATTTGTCTGACATTGCATTTTTAAAGATTACGTACATTGGTTTTTACAAATGTACATCAGAGGTGGGGGAGAATGCAACTTTTCTTAGCTTGACACCCTCCTTGAGACGTATGAGCTTAAGGTTGTATTTTTGGCAAAGGCAATTAGTAGTCAATGGAAGTGGCCGTGTGGCATTCAAAGTGATGTGATATGTGAAAGGTAATCGTTACCTCAGGCCTCATCAACCGAAAATGACCGAAACAGGGTTAGATGTAGCAAGGCTAAGTGGTCTTTCCAAATTAGGATATGATCATCCTCTTCTAGATATATTTATTCCAGCTATGACGCTCGGGATGTAAATTAATGTGGTTTGTATGCTATGAGGGCCCTCAGGAAAGGTCAGTAACGACAGGAGGATGATATATTCGGTACTTGTGACGACCCGGCTTTCTATCCCTAGAAAGACGTGTCATCACGGTTGGTATCAGAGCGCTAGGTTGAGCTAATACCTAGGCTCTTGAGTATTTTTTTCTTGAGAGAGCATTTTTGTAATTTTGATATATATATATATATATATATATATATATATATATATATATATATATATATTTCTACCTATTTGTTGGATTACCTGTTCGGGTTTTTCAATCTAAGTTATAAAGGTAGATAGGGTAGTGGTGTGTGTAATACGACTACCAATGGTTGGAGTTTGAATATTTGAGTTTAGTAATGTATCTGACGAGACCGTAAACCTAATACCGTCTCGAGTGAACTTTGCAGTGATGGAGGATTTCACAGGAATTTCTACAGGAAATTTTTCAACTATAACGACCCGTAAATCCATACCCCTTGAGTCATCACTATTCTAACTAAATCAACTTAAGTTTTACAGAAATACGAACCATTTGGGTTAAAGAAGAAGTGGTAGAAGAAGAAAATAGAAATCAACAACAGAATCTAACCATCGCAATGGAATAAAATATAATAGATAATAAATAATCTTTACTCAAAGATCAAATATATCATTTTATATATTACGTCATCAGAGTACATCAATCACAGCTCAATATCAATAACATACAACTGGATACACAGCTACTCTATACAGCGGAATATATATAAAACAAGTACGGAAGTACGTATCGTCCTCCAGCTCGTCTCGTGAGCTCCATAGCATCATATCCTGTATCCTATAATACTCGGTCTGACCCGAGCATTACAGTTAAATAACACCCGAGTCGGTCTGGAATACCAGCATGAGAAAATCACACTCAATTGATTATTAAGGTTTCAAAAATCCTTTGAAAACAAAAGCATCTCGTAAGACTACGCCACAAATAAAAATGTCGGGTTCTTACCTTACGATAGCTAAAACAAATTGTATAGAAATGCTCTGATATTATAATAAAGTCTATATACAAATACTTATAAAATAGCCGAAATTGTTACATTATTAAATTCCAACTACTAGCCACAGAGTGGGTAATACAAACAAAACTTGTACAAGGCTCGTAGGGAGAATGGATTTCCAACTAATGATTAGGCACTAGGGTACCACCTGTCGCAGTACGTGGCCTAGATCGCAGTACCGAGGAGTACGCCTGCTCCCCTACAACACAAGACCGGGACTACTCCTTACTGGATAATCCCGAGTGAGATCACTCCACGGTTGTGATCAACAACCGCCCAATAAGCAGAAATAAAAGGGACATCTAGACAGGAATGACCTCACCCTGCTTGGGTGCTACCCACCTAGCCTTGCTACATAACCCCTGATTTTCAGTCATTCCCATTTGATGAGGCTTGAGGATAAGCGTTACCTTTTTAGAACATATCCCTTAGAATGCCCATCGTCCACTTGACGATGTCCCGAAAGCATTCATCCATACAAGTCCGTCCCGGGTTCGAACGGAACCGAAGGCACTATTCCTACTACATCGATTTTGGAAATATCCTCAGGATTAGTAGCGACTAGCCCTTGCACTTCACTGCTCCATCTTCGAATCCAAACTCGTTTCCACGAAACGTACAAACCGGATCGAAGTGGTTTTCGAGAAATAAATCTCGAGCCCGGTCCCTTCGAAACGATCAACGCATTTGTCCAATATTGATAGTCGGTTATTTAACTATCAATTAATATTCACAAACAACCATCCAACAATAAATAATTTTCCAAATTATTTATTAACCTTAAAAATATCTTCACAAGATATATTTTTATTTTTCAAACCCCTTTGAAAAACAGTTTTCAGAACTATCTTCCTTTCTCAGAATAAATTCCAAGTATTTCTATTTCCACTGGAATCACCAAGCACAAAACTAAATTTTTAAAATAATTTAAAACTCTTTTCTTTGAAATGTACTTTAAAACATTTAAGTTAAAAACTATTTCAATAATTGGTTAAAAATACTTACTATATGAATATTTGAAAATAAGGTTACTTTATAAAATATAAAACTTGGTTTTCACTTTTAAAGCAAAATCCTAAGACACTCTTTAAATAATTACTGCTATAATAGATTAAAGAAAATACTTACCTTAGAATTTAAATATTTAGAAATAATAAATTTTTCAAAACTTGCTTTTTAAAACAACTTAAGAACTTTTAATTTATATTTAAAAATTTACTTTGAAAACGTACTTCGTTATCCAGGGAGCATTTCTAATCTCAATCACTTAAATCAATTTTCCAAATTGATTCCCAATTTAATCCATTTGAAATAAATTTCATTACTTACCCAATTCATTTCAAAATTCATTAATTATGGACTTTATTATTATTGTTATTATATTTCCGTTTGATTTTAAATCTCTTAACTAAAATATACAAATTTCAGGTTTTTTCCCAATTTCTTCTTTATTCCTTTCAATCATTTAAACTTAAATTTTAAATAAATGTTTTGTTCTCTTAAATAATAACGCTGCAATTTAAAATTCATTAACTTCCTATTTATTCAAAATTTCCTTTCTATACTCTAGATTTGTTTATTAGAATTTTAAAGTCACTTTATATCCTTTCCAATTCATTCTTAAATTTATTCAAATTTTCTATAATTATTTTCTTACAAATTCACTTCTTTTATTTTCCTTCCAAAATCTAATTTATATATTTTGGGTAATTCATTATACCCAATTATATCCGATCAAACTATAGCATTCAATATTCTAATATAATTCATCATAGAATATCAAATAATCACAACAAAGGGTAATAAACAATTTAAATAAATGTTGAGGGATCTAGTTGGATCCCTCCAACCTGTTTTCCCTGCATCCATAAACGTTAGCACAACATAAATATCTTCACTATAAAATGAGGAAAATCAATCATTCTAAGGTGTAGTATATACTACTATATAACACATCAATCAATTCAACCATTCAAACAATTATTTAAATTTAATCATTTAAATTTAAATTTAAATTTAAATTTATCTGAGTGGGATTAACTCACCTTTGACTTAAAATTTGCAGACCATTCCAATCCACTTTCAATCCAGCTTGTTTCTCTATTTTAGACCTTGTATAACATTACGTGATTTATTGATATCTGAACTAATTGAATAATCAATTATAATTTATTAATTTAATCTAAACTAATAATTTTATTTCAAACTAATTTCCTGTAATAAATAATTCTTAGTAACTAAAAAAAATTAAGTAAGTTTATTAAATGAGTTAATAACCATAATACATCATTTCATTTTTTATTATAAATAAACTAGTAAATTTAAAAATGGGTATTTGAACATATATATATTTGAAACTACTTATACTTATAGAAATGAACCATAGATTTCAAAAACCTGAATTTTATATTAAACTTTCAACATTAGAAATTCCTATATTCAAAATCTTATCTATATATATACTTCCTGTTTACTTATATATATATATTTATATATCTTTCTGCAGTTTAAAATCTATCAACATTTACCTTACTTTCCTGTTCACTTTCTGCAGTAAATTACTTTGCTGTTTAACTAATTTAACATTTATTTTAAAAAAAATAAAATTTAAGGTAAATTTTTAAATATAAATTAAAAGTTTTTTAAAAAAATCGAGTATATATGAACACAATTCATATAAGAAATGAACGTCCAGTTTGGGTTAAAAGGATTTCAAGTCTGAAATGAAAATATTTTCTAAATTATGGAAACGTTTTGAAAGCTATAAGTTAAATCTTTAATTGAAGGGTTTAATGAGTGAATCCAATTAGAATGGAAGTTTTTTTGAAAATCTAACCATTGTAGTGTTTAGATTGGAAGGTTTCTACAGGAAAAATTTTCAGGATCTGAGGCCATATTGGAATGCATCTGTTTTATCTTTTCCAGATGGGTGAAGTGAGATCAGTCTTCTAATTTTGGAATTGAGTTTGTGTTTTGAGTTTTGGATTGATCTTGAGTAGATCATTTTTGGTTCAGATTGTTTCTGGGGGCAATCGGCAAGGGTTGAGCTGATCAGGAAGAGTGTAGGCAACCTAGAATCATCAGAACAGTTTTATGGATAAGAGAGGAAGGAATTTGGATTTCTGAAGACGAAAAATTTGAAATCGAAGTTAGAGACTTCGTTGTTGTTGGGGTTTTCTCCGATCAATGGGAGCTATAAGATTGGGTAAGATTGGGAAGCTAGCTCTGAGATATTTGGATCTTTTTCTGTTGTTCTCCTTAGGATTAGTGTTTGGTCTTCAGGAGTGAATTGCCAGTTTGGATAACTGGAATTCGAAGTGTTTCACGTATCTCTGAGGGAGTACGTGTATGAGCTATCTCTGGTTGTAGAACCAGCAGTTCAGGGAATTTGGTTGTTGAATCAGACTTGTCTATAGTCTGATATCATGTCTTATTTTGTAGATCTAGATGAGTGGAAGTTCTGTAGCTTAGTAGTATTGATTGTTTGGATTCTGTGGAGCAAGTATCCCGGTATTTATACTTAGGGAAACTCGAGAAAATTCTATTTAGAATTTTATCTGGACGATTAGATTTGTTGATTGGATGAATTGGTTGCTAGCATATGATTGATATATGCCTGTGTTTAAATATTAAATCTCTAATTAGATTATTACATTAACTTTGTTTTAAATTTCGGGGACGAAATTATTTTAAGGGGGGAGGAATGTGATATCCCGGAATTTTCGGCAATATCAGTTTGATAACCTATGTCAAAATTTAATTGATTTGATAATATTATTAATGACGAATTTGAATATTGTTTGATAAATATTTAAATGGATGATTTTATCTTTTAAAAGCTAATCAAATTTGCCTTCTATCTATAATATATATATATATATCTGTATATATTATAAATAGATAATCTTTGTTTAAATTTAATAGATATAGGCATGTTTTCTTGTTCTAATATTTTTGGTAAATTAAAAATTGGATTTAATTTGATATTAAGCTATTAAATAAAAAACCATATGATTTTAATACTCAAAATAAAAACTTAATTGTTTAAAATTGATTTTAGCTTAAGTTCAAATTTAAATAAAAAGGTTTTTTTTGTTTTTTTAATGTAGCTGATAAAATAAGTAATTTATTAAATAAGAGAAAATTCTTTTATAAATTCTTTTAATTTAAAAATGAGTTATATTTAAACTTGGTATCAAATAATATTAAAAATGAAATGATTTTACAAATGGATTTTTTTATATAAATAGAAATTGCTATTTCAAATTTATTTATATATATGAATAATTTGGAAGAAAACTATGATTTAAAATTTAAAATAAGTCTTTCAAAAAAATGTTTAAAATAAAATAAACTTTATAACCATTAAACTTAAGTACAAATCAAATGTATGGTATTAAAATAAATATAAGTACATAAACATCTATGGTGTTAACATAAGTATAAATCAAATACATGGTTATAAAAATAAGTAATAGAACTAAATACATAAGTTAAAATTTATAACAAATAACTAAAGTAATTTATATGTAACCTGTAAATAGTAGGCAAGGAAAAAATAAACACAGTGCAAAAGAAAATATTAAGTACATAGAATAAAGCAACCAGGCAAGAACAAACCAAGACAAAGACAAATAATAAAAGCAAACCAGGCTTTGTATATATGTGCCTGTAAAGTTTAGTATGCAAGAATTAAAAAAAATGTATGTAGCCTGTAAATAGATATGCAGGCAAGTAAAAGAAAAATCTATCAACATAAAAGTAAAATAAAATATCTATGTACATGCAAGAAAAATAAGATAAGTTTGAAACAAGACAAAAAGTATATATGCTCATATAATATAAAAACAAATCAGGCAAGAATAAAGTATGAAAGCATAAGTAGGCAAGTAAATTATATATGAATGTAGCATGTAAGGTAATATGCAAGGCAAGGAAATACAAAGTAAAATAAAATATCTATAAACACAAAAATAAGATAAGTATGAGACAAAGTACCTTTGCATTTAATTGTAGCACACTATTTAGTCAATTCGAAATCTTATAAAAGCAACTCAGCCTCCTTATGCAGGAGAAAAAATCTCTGACCAATCTTAAAAAAAAAAGTGTAAATATTTGTACCTACAAATAGCTACCCAGATATCACCTACCCATGTACAACTCTTCTATATCTATCCCTATTTCATTCATTCAAGTCATAGCAAGTCAGGAGAAAATACAAGTTAGCATATCCATTTTTTACAAACTGAAGCATCATTCATTTAAACACAAACAAGAAGATTAGGAGATCAAAGCAAACAATTCTCAGTTTTTAGAGTTCAAAGCTATTTCAAAACAAAATGCTCTGTGCATTCTCATAGCAATGGTGAGTAACATCACAAATTAAATAGTTTAAGTTATAAATTTCTGTTGTATACTCATCTCTGAAGAATGTGTTTGTGACGTATATGTATAAGTATGACCCTGTATATATATGTGTGTGTGCAATACTGTGATTATGTTTGTGCTCTGCTATGTTTCCCAGGCTCAAGTTTTAATTTAAAATTCCTTCCACATGATCTTGTTCATGATAAGATCTGGTTATCAAACAAATATTGTTTGATTCAAATTAGATTAATGTTTAAAATCTAAGTTAGTTAAAATAGGGTTTGTTTGTCTCTGGAAGCATTAAAAACAACCAAGTATATTAAGTATAATTAAAACTCAAGCTATTTAAATTATAAATTCAGTATTACTAATCGAAAACTTTAAACAAAATATGATCTTTAACATAAGAATCAGGATATATAGTTTGGAATTGAAGGTGGGGTTTGGGTTTAAAATGGAAGTATATTTCTGAGTCTTCCTTGTGATCAAGTGGATTGGGGTGCTCGTAGACTTGCTTGGAGATGGAGGAACGTTCAATGATGTTGGGAGAAATTATGGATGATGATGAAATTCACTAGGGAGGTTGCGGTTGTAAGATTTATTTTAGAACCCTAGTTTTTGTCTGTGTTTGATTTATTGATTGCCATGGCTCGTGTAATAGATCGAGTGATGCGGGGTTCCTGGTGAGGGTAGCTTGGATGAAGACGAAGGCATGGCCGAAGTGGCCAAACGTCGGGTGGTCAGAATTTTTCAAGCGGCGCGTTGACAGGTTTTCAAGTGATGATTCTCTGATGTTTTCCAGGTTTGGGTCGAAGTCTCAAATTTGATTTCGAGAATTGATGTTCGATTTGGTGAGCGTGTGGTGTTGTTGAGTTGTTCCACGACGTGTTCCGATCATCGTGGATGATCACGAGTGGTCGGAGCCACCGTGCATATGAACGGTGTGGTGTTTGTCTAGTGATGGTGGATTTTTGATTATTTCGAGTGGATTAGGTTTGACTCGAAGTAGATAGGTAATTTTCTCGGGTAGGTGGGATCTTGGACCCGAAGCAGCTGATGGTGCCTTGGGTAATTTTCATGTAACAGGTTTTATAGAATACCTGTTGTTCTGTTTATCTTTTTATTTAAAAATAAAGTCTAAAAGCTAAGTTCAAATGAAAAGAAGATTAAAGATGAGATTTAAATCAAAGATTAATCTGGTTTAAATTAGTTTTGAATCTTAATTTAAAAATAAATAAAGTTTTTATTTATATTGTTTTAACTACTTTAAAAGGGCTTAAGTAGTTTGGATTTTTTTTTAAAAAGTGAAGTTTAAATTGTAAGTGAGGTTTAAAATAAAAGGTTTAAATCTGGATTCATTATAAATTTTAATCTTTGATTTGAAATAAAAGAAGATTTTAAATTGTTTTAAACAAATTTTGAATGATAAAGTAAATATTTAATTTTGATTTGAATTCAAAATGAAATTGTGTTTTAAATTCTTTTAATCTTCTATTGAAGATAAATATTCATTAACTTGTGAAATAAAAGGGGTTTGGAATTGTTTTAAACTTGTTAAGATTAATTTGATTTCATTTTAAATCTTAAATTTAAAATGAAATTTAAAAGTAAATTTAAATTAAATTGTTTTTAAATACCTTATTAATGATAAATTGATCATTAATTAGAAAAGGGTCTTTATAATTGAAGATTTAAGGAATTGAAATTATTAAGTTAATTAAATGGATAATTAATGATTTGAATTAATTAACTTAGTAATTAAGAGTTTAAATTTATTTAAATAAGGTATAAGTTAATTAATTTAAGATAAATTAATTAGTAATTAAGGATCATTAATTAAATAAGGTCTAAATTTTAAAATTAATGATTAGTAATTAATTAATTAAATAATTAAGGATTAATTAATGAGTAATTGAAGATTAATAAATCTGTAAATCTTAGTTGATTACTTTAGAAAAGTAATTAAAGAATTGTAAATAGTTAATGAAGGACATTAACTAAGATTTTTAAATAATTAATTAATGGGATTAATTATAATAACTAGTTAAATTAATTAATTCAAGATAATCAATTATGAATTGTTTAAGTATAACTACTTAAAGGAAGTAATTAAGGAATTAATTACTCATTGTAATTAATTCAGTTTAATATGAATTGTTTGACTTAATTAATTAAGTTTAATTAATTTAAATAATTATTTGATGATGTGATAAATATAATTACTTAGGGAAGTAATTAATGATAATTACTTGATGTAATTAACTGAAGATGATTTAATGATGAAAGTAATTGGAGAGGAATTACTTTGTATAATTAATCAAGGGATTAATTTAAAGAAAATTAATTAAGGAATAATTAAATTATTTGATGGAGTAACTAAAGGTAGTTAATTGCTGAATGGTATTAATCAAGGGTGATTAATAAATGTGATTTAATTAAGATTTAATTACTTAAGGTAATTAATTTTAAAAGGGTAATTAATTAAGATGAATTAGAAATCATTTACAAATATAACTAAATGATAGATTTAAGGGTTGATCAATTAAGATTTAATGAGTAATTAAAGAATAATTAATTAGTGTAATTAAAGATTTAAGTAATTAATTACAGTTAAGTAATTAGAAGTTAATTTCTGTGTTTAGTTAAGGTTAATTAATTTGTGAAAATAAATTAAAGGATAATTACTTGAATGTAATTAAAGTTAATTAATCAAGGGTGATTAATTAAGTTGAATAATTGTATGATGATAAATTAATTGATGGACAATTAATTAATAGATATATAAGCAAGATTTAAAATGGTGAAGTGATTAATTTAATTTACTTTAAATTAATCGGTGATGAAGTAATTAATTTAATTCGTTTTGAATTAATTATAGCTGATGTGATTGCTTATATATGAATTGATGGTATAGTTTACCTTGAATGGATTGAGATCTTAAATATGAGATAAATGATGTTGTGTGATATGTATGCTTTGATTTAAGTATGATGATAATATGGCTTATCTGTTGTGATGATAAAATGGATTATCTGTTTATGATGATGTTGATTATCTATTACGATATTGTGAATTATCTATCTGTGTGTATATGGATAATTGAACTGAATTGTTTTAAACTTTAAAACAACTTGGCCTTAAAAGATGGCGTTTGGATTTCGATGAGACTGGGATCGGGTTTCCATATTTGGACATCCGAAAACCACATCGATCCAAATTAAACGTTAGGTCGTGAATTCTCAAGTGAAGATTTAGAGTGCAAGGGTTATCATCGTTAACTCTGAGGGTGATTCCAAAATGAGTGTAACGGGATAATGCCTTCGGTTTCGTTCGAACCCGAGACGAACTTATATGGATTGAATGCTTTCAGAACATCGTCAGGTGGGCGATGAGCATTCTAAGAGATGTGTTCTCTAAAGGTAATCGCAGCCTCAAGCCTCATCAACCGGGAATGGATAAAACAGGGGAGGTGCAGCAAGGTTAGGTGGGTCATGCCCAAGCAGGACGAGATTTCCCCCTGTCTAGATGTCCCTTTTATTTCGGCTGTGTGGGCAGTTTTTGAGCTCCAACTGTCGGGGTTATCTTGTTCGGGACTATTCAGTAAGGAATGGTTCCGGCCTTGTGTTGCAAGGGAGTTAGGGTGGCTCCTCGGTACAGTGATCTAGGCCACGTACTGTGACGAGCGATACCCCAGTAGCCCTGCCATTGTATGGAATCCAATGTCCAATAAGCGTCGTACATTTTGATTGTGCCCAACTATGTTGGAATGTGAGATGTAAGCATTTCAGCTATTTGTATTTTACTTGAAAATCCTAGACACTATTATAATAGCACAGAATTTTCTATTAAATGATTTGGTTAGCGTAAGGTAAAAAACTTACCATGTTTATTTGTGGGAAGTACCTACGTGATACCTTTTGTTTTCAAATGTTTTCAAAGTTAAGAAACTTTAACCTGTTACTCATACCAGACCCATGTCTGACCCGGAGTTTATTTCTGTTTTTCATAAACTCTCGGGTACTCAAATTTTTACGAGTAGCCAAGGGATTCAGGTTAGCTTTGACGAATTCTGGAGGAGCAATGGAGCATGAGGCTTCGGCGTTGTAGATATATATAGTATTCTGCTGTGTGGGTATCTCTGTGTTGTATTGTACAGTGAATTGTATAATTAGACAGGTGTTTTATAACTGTCTAGTATGTGATGTATTATCTGTGTAACTCTAATGGATGTTGTATACTATGTAATATTTATGTTATTAATATAATTTATTCGTTCCGCTGTTGAGATTCTGATGTTGTTTCTTCTTTCTTCTCTATCTCTTCTCTTTTCTATCCCTTTCTTTCTTCATGATGATATGACTTTCTGGGGCTAGAAAGTCGGGTCGTCACAGTAGTATCTAGTTACAGAGATTGGTCGGCCTTGTGTTGGTAGAGGTTCCTTTGTGATATTCCTCGGTGCATTCCTCTAGAGATGTACTGCCGGAAGGTAGTCCCTTCACCCTGTCATTTGTATTGAAATTTAAAGTCCACTACGTGCCTGCCATTTTGATTTTATTACCCATTTTAGGATATATGCTATAATTTAATCATTGTAACAATTTAGGCTATGATTAATATTATTTGTGCAATAGACACTATTATAATATAAGAGAATTTGTTATGAAATGTTTTGGTTACCGTAAGGTAAAAACATGTCTGTGTTTATGCGTGGGCGTGTCTTACGAGATACTATTGTTCTGAAAAGGAAAAGTTTGGTAATTTAATAAATTCAGTTGAGTGTGTGTCTCACACTGATTTACTAGACTGATCCGGGCGTTCTTCTTTTTCAATGCTCGGGTCAGACCGAGTATATTTACAGGTTCAGATTTGGTGCTTTTAGAGCTTCAGCAGGCGAGCTGGACATCTTAATTTTCGTATACACGTATCTGTTTTGATTATCTGCTGCTATGTTGTTTATATTATCGGCAATTTTAAGAACATGTTATTATAACTGTCCAGACTGATAATTAGTGATTGATTGTTGAACTTTGATTAATGTATGCATATACAGTTTCTGTTTTATAAAGATCATTGATATGATATTATATGTTGTTCCACTACGATGTGGGATTTTGTATTGTTCTGTTTGGTTCTCTCTTCTCTCATTCTTCTCTTCTTCTCTCTTCTTTTCTTTCTCATGACTTTTCGTTAGTCTTTGCTTTGTGGGTCGGACATGTGTGGTTTGTTGTCGATTCAAAGGGTACAAATTTATGGGTCGTCACACCATTCATTCATTTCTAGGCCTTAGCCCTAACACAGCCATCTTAACCTTCTCGCTTATTCCCGCCGCCACTTGTCCTCTAACACCGTCACACCTCCATAGTCGAAACCCCTGCCCAAGTCAAGACGTTTGCCACATGTGCGGCCTTCTATGGTGCAGCCATCACCAAGGTCGAGCCCTAAAACATAAACGAGGAATAGCTTCGTTCAAACTCCAATCTCCGCCACGACACGATGAACCACCTCGATCCGACCGATCAACATACTCCCCTCGACCTTGCGAATGATTTACTAGTTGGGACCCTAGGCTATCGAAGCCTCTAGAGGCTTTGACAAACGGGACCGTAGGATTAAGGGAAGGATAATGGCGGCTAGGATAAGAAAAATTCTGGGCTAGGGTTTAGTTATGAGAAATAGGAAATTCACACCCTAAAATTGACGAATTTCAATTGAGACGTGCCGCTTGTCGTTCCTAGCCAAATACCCCAATTCTGAACTCAATTGAACTATTATAATGGCCTAATTCTAATGTTTACACAAGTTAACTTTTCAAATCATTTTAAAATTTTGAATCGAACTCGGTCTTCTAATTCCAATCCAACTGTCGAATTTTATCGACTCTTCTATTCATTCTTACTTGCTCGAACTATTCAGACTCAATGAGAATAATTGTGAGTCCTAAAAAGTCCATTTGTAGAAATTGAATGTTTTGGCTCATCGATAAAATAAATATTTAAATCTCCAAATTTGATACTCAAACCCGCATAAAAATACGAGTTGTTACACTCTCCTTCCCTTAAAAAGATTTCATCCTCAAAATCCTAAGGATTAAGCAATGGACCCAACACTATAGCATATTTAATGATATATGAAAATCATCTTCAACTTATGCCAAGGAACAAACTCTATACTAATCTATCATGGACACTATCCTATCCAAATGTGCATATTCCATCCAAAGAAGGAACCCTTACTCGAAACGAGTTATAAACACTTGAAACGAATAAGTAACACAACTACAACTATAGTAATTACTTCCAAATCATCATTTAAATCTCTTATGATCACTCTGGGCTATTCCAATACCTCCTACCAATTCCTACGACTATCGGTCATCACTAAAAATCCTAGGGCTAATTTTTCTTTCAACTTTGGTATAAATTTTCGAAAAATTTTGGTAGCACCTCCTTTGCACAGCTCGATCCGAAAAACAACAACTCGCCTCTACAGTCCCAAATTAACCCAAAAAAAGCAAAAGCCTAAAAGTAGCCTCCATATATTCAGGAAATAAAATCACCAATCAGATCTTAGACTCTAAATCTACTACATATCTATTTGTCGGGTAATGGCTCTACTCATGAAACCAAAAGCAGCTAGCTGGACTTTACTTCCACATACTTCAAACTCACTTATATATTCTAAGTGAGTTAAATATGACAAATTGAAACAATACTATAACTCAATCACCATATAACATGAACCTAAGAATGCCAAATCATGCATAGCAAACATCTCAATAATCAGGTCAAATAAAATCATATAACTTGCATTTCAAAAGAAAAGAAGTCTACAATTACATCCAAAGCACATTATGTAGATATATCATCCATACGCGGTATCAAAACCGATCGCTTGCTCGATCATACAATTTTCACTTCCAAATTAGTATTGTCCACTCGATTTCTCTAATGCGGACTTTGATCCGGTTCCTTGATTAGAAACCATCGTTCTCCTTGCATAGCCACATACCATGATAGAGAGCTTCAAAGTCATATTAAAAATCTGTATCAAGTGTTCTCCATCCAGAATCGAGTGAAAAATTCTTGTTTGGACTGATGTAAAACATCTCGAAATCATGTGCACGAATTTGGATTAAAATTGTTATGTGAATAGAACGATTTACATACATCCTACGTATTTATTCTAATTGTGTCTTAACCAATCCAATTCCTTTTTATTTACACTGAATTTTGAATCATAATTTGTTTACACCATTAGCAATTATGAACCATTTCATAAAATCATTACTTAATTTTATAATCATTTTTTAACGTACAACTTACATAAATCAATCACTTTTTAAAACTTAAATCCACAAATAATTCTATTTAATAACATTTCAATCCCTATTCAATTCATTTTTGAATTATCACAAAAATATTTCTTAAGTCTATAAATACTTTCCAAGATTATAATTACTTTAAACTTAAGTTCAACACACTTCAAAATGTCACAACTCCATTTGCAAAGCCCTTTCATACTTAAGTTCCCATTTTTATATATACTTACACAAATTAGGATTTGTTTTACTTAACCAAAATATTCAACAAATTTAAAACTTTTTTACTTTACTAATATTCCAAATCCATAAGTTACAAATGCTTACTTCTATATTTTCTTACAAAACTATAGCTTTAATTTCCAAACCAAACCATATAAAGAGATGTGCAAACCAAGCTATCTTATATCCATTTGGAAGTTCAGACTGTCCAAAATCGTCAAAAATTTCATTTCATTTCAATAAATGGAAACTACCAAAATACATAACAAAAGAGATGCAACCCATTCTACTCCAATGCATAAGATATATGAATCCATAAAATAACCCAGCTGAAAAATTTAGAATTAAATACCCGGATTTTCTTTCAAATCATTTTGAATTAATCATATTTTAGGATTCAAATCAAACTTGTTTTACCAAATAACTATTAAGAAATCACCATAGTAGGAATTCTTCACTTGGAAATTCGAAAATGAACGCCAATGATGCTGCAGTCATTGTCGGAATTATTTTCTAGTGACCGAAGTGAGTTCTATGCTTTTTATCTTCTTTTTAAAAATCATTTGAAATATTTCTATTTCCATCAAAATATTTTAGAATAATTATATTCAAAAATACTTCAGAATAATACTATTATTATTATCCCGCCCCCCAAAACTTTGTAAAGCAATTTCCCAAAACTTTGAAATCTACTTCCATGAATACCGAGGGTTTAAATTCTTAAATTTTAGCCTAAATCCCTTTTATTTATAAACTACATATGTATAAATTTTCTTTCTGTTATAAAAAATCATTTCATAAATGTTACTTTGTTTTAAATTAAAATAAACTACTTCCATTAAAACCCAATTTTGTAAAATCAACTTTATATAAAGTCATTTCTAAATTATTCCATACAAAATATTCAAATTTTCCTTTAATAAACAACTTTATAAGAAATCCAATTTTTACCCAACATTGTTACTGGACACCTTATAGTAAAATTATGAAACTAAATTCACAAGCTGTTCGTTTCAATGTTACCACAATTACTAATCTACCCAACATGTAGTAAAAAGGATAAAACTGCTCCTAATCAACCTCAATAGCCAAATGCCCATAAATTGGCCAGGCATGACCATTCAATCAACAACTATAGCCAATGCTCCTTACTGGGTAAGCATGATTAACCAAATAATAAATGATAATAACTGAACATTATCATTTTCCTAACAACTAACATATCAACAATAACTATACTATATTTTGAAAATCATTTCTTTATATAGAAAATATAGTCCAAGGTAAAATCATTTCGTTTACTATATTTTTAAATAATACCATGTCAATTTGGTTTGTTCAAGTGTTTTGAGATTTCTATCAATGACGGTGATCAGGTGCATCGATAAGAATCCAAAATTCAAACTTAGTAGATCAAATAACAAAATATAAAACATTTTTACAATCACTAACAAATAGGAACTCAACTCATTATAGGATATTACTAACCCCATTTCTAATGAGTTTACTCATTCTAAGGTATTATTAACCTTATCTATAATGAGTTTTACCCCCACCAAGGCCTAGGTGTTCGCTCAACCTAAGCTCTGCTACCCACTGTAACGATCCACTTTTCTCACACCTAAAGACGACGCTTAATACATCCTCAGTATTCATGTGTCGATCATTTAAACATCTAATAGATGGGTCATCAAAGGTTAAAGAAAGAAAAGAAAAAACAGAATAAAACCTCACATCGTGATGAGGAATGTATAATATACAAAAAATCTTTACAAAAGAAATCTTTGATATACATAACACAAATCATAGTTCTAATCCAATATCAGCCTCGATAGTTATAGCGCTATGTCCTTAGAGTTGCTGGTAAATACCAACACTAAATATAGGACAACCAATAGAGACAGCGGAAGAATAAGATACGTGAATATGTCTTGAAAAATCCAGCTCATGTCTTGAAATCTCCAAAGTATCCAGATCTAAATCTGAAAAATATGCTCGAGATGACCCAAGCATTACAAGAAAATAACGCTCAGATCAGTTTGGTGAACCAATGTGAGCAACTCTTATCAAACCAAATTGATTTCTATATTTAAAACCCTTTCAAAATAAAAGGTATCTCGTAAGACCATGCCGCACATAAACATGACGGGTTTTTGCCTTACGATAACCAAAACCTTTCTATATAAAATACAGTAATATTATAATAATTTCTAGGGTTAAAGTAAATATTGAGTATAGCTGAAATGCTTTCATCTCACGTTATAGCATAGTTGGGCACAACTAAGTCCGTAAAGCTCATATGATTCCAATCATGAAAGGGTATGGGTCCACCCATCAAATCCATACACCTCTAAATAAAATATACGGGAGATCGCAATCATCACTACACCTTTGCTACTCAGGACCGGCACAACACCTTACTAGATAACACCGAATATGATCACCCATTAGTTGATATCAACCATAATAGGCTCCAAAGCATATATAGGTATCAACACTACATCTTGGGATGATCATCTAATGGGAGCGACCCACTTAGCCCTACAGTATGTCCCTACTTTATTCAATTCCTAGGTGTGAGGCTTGAAGAGGCTATTCTCTTAACATTTTCTTCTAGCAATTCCCACTTGGAATGCTAACACTGTCCTCCAGGCAGCAATGCAGTGCCGGCATTCATCCGTACAAGTTCGTTCTAGGTCTGAACAAAACCAAAGACACTACCTCCACAACATCCATTCTGGAATCACCTATAGGTTAGTAGCAAGTAGCCTTTGCACGCCAAGAACTCTATCTTCAATAAATCATCAAGATGCCTTCCATTCATATGCTTATGTCAGTTTGAAGTGGTTTTCAGACATATATATGATCCCAGTCTCTCCGAACCAACAACCAATAAATTTCTAGTGAACACAATCTTGGTAATTTTGGAAGTATACAATAAGTATTCGAGTCCCCATCAGGGAACTCGAATATACAATCATACTTCCTAAGTCAAAACTAGCCAAATTTGATAGTTGTTATTTAACTGTCAAATATACAACAATCCAGTCATAAATTTATTCTCATAGGAAAACCAATACTGCTTAAGCGGATGAGCAACCACTAATCTCTTTAGTTAATGCTTTTATTAATTAAAATCACAATGTAAATACTTAGATTGAAATACTTTTACAAAGATATGTTCATAAACCCTTATACACTTTTTAATACTTGAGGAATATCCATACACTTATCTCAACGGTATAAGTATATTCACAAACATTGGCAAAGAATTCATATTTGGTGTTAAGTAGAGAAAGATGTTTCCCATACAGTCGTAATTATTTTAAAGATCATTTATGGAAATAAATCTCATCTTCTTTTATAAATGCCCTTTTTAAAAAACTCCAAAATCATTTATAAACTCCTTCATAAATCTCTCAAACCATTTATACAATGCTTTTTATAAATATTTAAAGTCATTTATAAAAATCCTTTATAAATATTTAAACCCTTTGTAGAACTACTTTTATAAATATTCAAAACAAATTTTGAAACTTTTTCCCTTTTAAAATCTCTTCCATAAAAATCCCTTTAAAATAAATCATTTATAAATCGAAAATTCTCTTTTCATTTATAAACTCCTTTATCAAATTTCAAGAACTCTTTTAAATTTATAAAACTCTCTTGATAAATTTTCCTGATTTAAAACAAAACTTCTTTAGTAAACTTTAAATCAGTAGAGTTCCTTTAATAGACAAATCAATTATTTGAAACACTTTTAAATAAATAAATTATCATTTAAACATCCTTCATTTGATTTACCTCTAAACTAGATTAGCAAAATAATGATTTTAAACAATTATTTAAAAAGTATTAAATCACTTTAAGACGTCTTTAATTAAATGACAATCAAACTTCAAACCATTACTTATAATAATTTTAATATTATCTTTAAATAATATTAAATAAAAGTAAACAACCATGAAAGCATTATTAAACAAGGTTTAAACAACTTTAAATCATTATTTAATAATAGTTAGACAACTTTACACATTTGTTAAATAATGGTTAAACCACTTTAAACCATTATAAACAATAGTCAAACAACCTTTAGAACATTTGTAAATATATTAGAAAAGACAAATAAGAGTTGGAACAAAATAGAGAATTCCAAAACCCATTTAATAGAATAGTCCAGAAACACAAAAGATTTGATCTAAAATCAATCTTCAAATCAGAATCTAAATTTCAAAATAAACGGACATAAATAGTATTTTAAGTTGAGGCCAATAGCCCCCACAGCATTTAACAAATAGTGGTATTGATTTTCTATCACTGTAGGGTTTAAATTTGGAACTACAAAAATGTCATATTCAAGTGATTCAATAATCAGATTTGATTTCAATAATTCCATAATTCATATAATAGGTATACTATTGGAAATAATAATATAACGACAAGGAATCCCATTGGATCCCTCTACAATTTCGTGTACATCAGATAGTCCATGCGATTGATTAGACCACTTTCCAAAGCAACAATTCAATAAAATATAAATTCAACTAAACCAAGCATCAAAACATGCAATCATAAATTTTAGTCTACTATATAACATTATAGTAATTGTTCAGGAGTGAGTTAACTCACCAAAATTCCAGTTATCGTCAAGGCATTCTAGTTTGGTCTAAATTCAAACAAGTGTTCGTATTTAGCTTAAAATTCAGCATGCTACAATCTTCCGCAACCCAATTTCATATCGTAGATCTCGTTAATATAGACCTAATGCGATTGACTATGTTTAGTTTGAACTTATTATGTATAAGAAAAACAATTTATAAGACTATAGAATTAAAGCATAATTAGGTTCGCTAATTAAACCATTAATTAGTCTAAAGCTAATTACCAAACACAGGCTGCCTAAATCAGCTTCTCCAATCCCAAAATCTAGGCCTTCTAAATTGAAATTCCCATCGCCATTCGTTTGTTTCCTATCCCTAGCCCTAACACAGCCACCTTCACCTTCTCGCTTATTCCCGTTGCCACATGTCCTTTGACACCGCCGCACCTTAGTAGTTGAAGCATCTATCCAAGACAAGACGTTTTCCACCGGTACGGCCTCCTATAGTGCTGCCATCACCCAGATAGATCCCTAAAACACAAATGAGAAACATCTTCGTTCAGATTCGATCTCCACCACTACACAATGAACCACCATGATCTGATTAATCATCATACTCCCCTTGACCTTATGAATGATTTACTAGTTGGGACTATAGGCTATCTCGACCTTTGGAGGCTCTGATGAATGTGGACCATATGGATAAGGGAAAGGATAATAGCGGCTAGGTTAAGCAAAGTTCTGGGCTAGGGACTAATTATGAGAAATGGAAAAAATGAACGGTTTTGGTCCTTTATATAGAATATCAAATCGACACCATTCACACCCTAAAATTGACAAACTCCAATCGAGGTGTGCCACTTGGCGTTCGTAGCCAAATATCCCTATTCCGAACTCAATTGAAATATTATAGGGACCTACTTTTAAGGTTTATACAAGTTAACTTTTCAAATCTTTTTAAATTTACGAATCGAACTCGTCCTTCTAACCTCCAACCCAACAGTCGAAATTCTCGATTCTTCTATTCGTTCTAACTCGCTCGGACTATTCGGACTCAGTGGAAATAATCCCGGGTCTTAAAAAGTCCAACTACAGAAATTGAATGTTTTATCACATCGATAAAATAAATAATTTAATATTTAATTCTCTAAAATTTAAATATTTAAACCAGCCTAAAAATACAGGTTGTTACAAAAGTGATTTTATATAAGTATGGTTTATAAAACAAGATTTATAAATAAGAAGTATTGAAACTGTAATTTTGAGAACTTAAAACCTGGTGTCTTCGAAAATGTTTTTCAAAATTTTGGAAAAATATAATAGTAGTATTATTTGAAAGTAAGTATTTAGGAAATTGGTTTATGAAATCGGGATCATGGTACTTAGTATTTGATATCGTTATGAGATGATTTTGGTTAAATCCGAAAGGCCTAAATTGGATGTATTGAACTCACTCCCATCGCTTGAAAATTATTCGGGTGATGACTTCAACATCATTGAAATTCATTTGGGTTTCTAAGTGGGATGCTATAGACTTGTTTTAGAAAAACCGATTCTGATTTGAACCCGAAAGTACGATTTGCCATATAAAAGATATATGTATATATTATTATTCCAAAAATGATTTGAAATAAAAACATAGCGTTTAGTTCTAAAGTTTTTCTTTGGAATTTTTTATATATGAACTTTTTATGAAAAAAATTATATATATGGTGCCTAAGTGATAGTGGCGTAACCCAGAATAAATGCTGGAACTTTTTCGGTTTTTGCCTTTTTGGGTAAGTGTGTTTAATAAATTATTGAAATTTGTTAAAATATTTTATGGATACATGTAACCTATACTTCAGAATTGTACGATTGTGCATCATGTTTTGGTATGTTGTTTGTAGTTTTCATTTGCTATAAAACAGATTTTTCGATGATTTTGGACAGTTGGAAACTTTCAAATTATTATAAAACTTAAACTAAGCATTTTGTGAAAATATAAAGGTGTTTTTATATAACACTTGAATTGAGGAGTTAGTAAGTTAAAACAAGTTTAATTTGTTGAATATGCTTATTAAGTAAAGCAAATTTAATGATTTGGTTATAATCTTAGGAGATAGTGGAGTATATATGAGTATGAACTTAAGTTTTGTAATGTTGATGAACTTGAAGATATGTTTTATGAAATATTTCATAAATGATTTTAGCATTGAATAACATGCTATTTGGATAAGAAAGTGGTAAAAGATATTGTTATAGTTAAGAAACCAATATGATAAATACAAAAGTTGTATGTAGATCGTTTTATTCACATAACTATTCTTGATCTAGTATTCGAGTACATGGTTTCGAGGTGGTTTACACTAGTACGAACAAGGATTTTTTGACTAGACTCTTGATGATGAAAACTTAATATGGATTCTTGACAAGATCCTAAATTTTTCTATCATAATATATGGCTATGAAAGGGGAATGGAGGTTTTTAGTCAAAGAACCTGATCGGAGTCCGCGCTAGAGAGGTCAAGTGATCTGTACTAGTTGGGAAGTGAAATTTATGTGATTGAGCAAGTGATCGACATTGATATTCTATGCAGATGGTCCATGTGCATCGTACTAGTTTTAGTATATGCGTACTATGTTTTGTTAGCTTATGGAGAGTTTTGGTAATGAATCTTCAATTTTTTATGAGGTAGCATGAATTGGATACTAAGTAATTACCTGAGGCTGTTGAGCATACGGTACACTTAGTAGGTTGTTTATCATCCTTGTGCTATGAGAGGAATTTGAACTTAAGAAAACTATGAATTTTGTTTGCTATCTAAATAATATTATATATTTCTATTTGATTGTTTCTTTTGTTTCTCATGTTGAAATTTCGAGGATGAAATATTTTAAGAGAGGGAGAATGTAATGACCCGAAATTTCAAAAACTTCAAATTAAAATATTTGAATTATCTAAATATTTGAATCTAGAAATAAATGTTATTAAAATGATTTAATAAGCTTTTTAACCTCCTTTTTCTATCATAAGAAATGATGGTAAACTTATTTTGGAAAAGAGTTTACAAAAATAAATAGTTTGAAAAAATATCGATAATGTGACCGAAAATCGTATTATCGATAAACAGCTTTTTAACTGTTAGAAGTTGTTCATATTTTTTTTTACATACACTATTTTCTTAGGAATTAAAGAAAATGAAATAAAAATATTTTTTCATTTATGAAAATAAACTTTATGGATGATGTCATGCATAAGGTAATGGAACATATTTAAGAAATGACTGGTAATACTAACTTTTAAGAAAAATAAGAAAGATGTAAGTTAACATGTGCAATGGAGGCTCCATCATAATCTTTCATGTAAGGTAAGAGGTGATTTCGACCTCTTGTAAAATGATACATAAGGACATGCATATCCTTATAAAGTAATCATAAAATTCCTAAGCTTGACATGAAGTAAGAAGGTTGAAAATGGTGGAAGTGCTTAAGCACGAATCCACTTATTACTCTCTAATTTTTTCAAAGGTTAACGAAATCATCTCAAATCTCTTTTAAACTTTGGCTTTTTTCTAAGAAATAATGGGAAGCATTATTAGCAATTAATAAGTAGAAGGAGCGAGAGGAAGAAGGGGAGGTTGGATAGGCCATGAACTTGGGAAGAGGAGGAATAAGGTGGTGGCTTTGGTTTGGAAGTGCTAAAGGTTGGACCTTTAGGCTTGTGGCGATGGAAGGAGGTGGTTCTTTGGTTCTTGTAGCTTTATGATTATGTTATGCATATTACTAAGAGAGTTATCTCGGCATCTCTTAAGTATGTATGTGAATATATATGTTGTGTTTGAATCATAAGGTTAAAGTGACATTAATTAAGTAAAATTATAAACTTTAGGCCCCTCTTGCTGTTGAAAGAAAATGATAACTTTACATTATATAAAATCACTTATATTACCCTTTTAAATATGTGGTGTGACATTGAATTGATGTTTAAATGGTTGTTTAACTTGTTTGTTAAATTGAAGTAAGTTTGAAACTACTTGAAGCGAGAATAGTCATTATAAGTGCATTTCTGAATCCCTTGTTTTACGAATTTCGAAAGAAAAGTGCTGCAGAATGTAAAACATGTTTTTAATCAAACTTATAAATTATCTATTTTCAAGTAATATTTTGAATATATATATTTTAAACCAATTTACAAGTATTTATGATTGTTATTTTATTTATATAAGTTTTGAAAAAGGTGATTGACTAGGCTTAACACTAAAAATCGGCTTGTAAATCTGTCTGTGAGATTCAAGAATGAAGTGTCTAAGCAAGGTTTGATGCAATCAGTGCTTTAAATTATTGGCTTCACTCTTGAATGAGGAATAGAATAAGTTGAAATGTTGGAAACATGTTAATCTTGTTGTTTACTTATTTGTTTAAAAAGGTAATTAACCTTTCTTAACGCTAAAAGCCGATGAAGTAGGCTTATCTATTTATGAGAGTTAAAGATTGATGTTGAGTAGGGATAGAGCAATAGAGCTCTAATCTACTGGTTTCCCTCTTGAACGAGGAATAGTTAAGTCGGGAATGTCGGATACGGGTTAATAAGTTTGTTTGTTACTTGTTTATGGAAATCGTTAATACTACACTTAACACTAAAAGCCAACGAAGTAGGTTTATCTATTTTTGAGCGTCAAAGATTGATGTCGAGTAGGGGTGATGCAATATATCTCTAACCTTCCCTCTTAAATGAGGAATAGTTAAGTCGAGAATGTCAGAAACGAGTTAAGTATACGAACATTGATCTTTATAAGCAATTGTTTTGACCAGACAATCAATTAGTCGATTATCGAACTTACCTACTATTATCTTAGATTTTTAAGAAGGATGTTATAAGGATAATGTAAGTATAAAATGGTTTTGGGTTTGTTATGATAATGTGTTAATAACATTCATCATTAACCCTTTTTTAATATACTTATGAATGTAAATAGATCTTTAGAAGAATGTTTTAAAGATAAGCATATTGAAATGGTTTTGGATTTGTAATGACAATGTTCAAATAACAATAGTACTAAACATTTTGAATAGATTTATGAAAGGGCTTAAATCCTTAAAATGAATAATTTGAAGCAAATTATAAGTGAGGAATCTTTTGGAAAAAGATAGAAAAAACAATGTTTTAAAGTAAGAAATCTTGTTAACAGTTTGTGAATATACTTGTACCATTTGAGACAAGTATATGAGTGCTTTTTGAAGTATTGAAAAGAGTACAAATGAATAGAACAAATTGATAAACAAAATTTTATTAGATAAAAGAAGTTTTACAAATAAAAAGGGGTTTTGAGTAATAAAAGATTAATTAAACAAAAAGGGGATTAGAAGTCGCTTATGTGACTTGATCGTGCTTTGTGTGACTTGATCGTACTTTGTATGTTTACTTGTTTATGGAAAACATTTTGTAATATACTTAGCTCTAAAAGCCGATGAAGTAGGCTTGTTTATCTGTGGGAATTAAGACTGGTGTTTGAGTAGGGACAAAGCAATAGAGCTCCAACCTACTGGCTTCACTCTTGATCGAGGGGTAGTGTAAGCGAGAAATATCGACAATGTGATAAGTAGACAAGACTTGGTTTTTAAATGTGATCGTTATCATTATCATTGAAAGACCAAATTCGTTAATTTAGTCATAGAGAAACCGGGATCAGTAGATGTTTTACTTACCGAAAACCACTTCAAGTCTGAGATACGTATTCTATCTCTTGGAAGTGGATCTATTTAAGATGCGGGAATCTATGTGGATAGTTGAGATCTATTTAAGATGCTCGAACACATGTAGTTATTCGTGATCTATTCAGGATTTGGGAATCCATGTGTGATTCTAAGATCTGTTGAGATGATAGAATTCATTTGTAGTTTCAAGATATGTTTGAGATATGAGGATCTAATTTGGGATTCGAGTTCTATTCAGGTGATGAAGAGTCATGCGAAAGATCTTGATCGTAATCTCAACAATGGAAATGGCTAAAAACAGAGTAGGTTTTCACCACCAAGGGTTAGCAACCTATGTCTGGGTATTATCAAATCCATTTCTAGAGATACTTATTGATTGCTAGCCGGCGGGAGTTGACGATATTTGGTTCCCGTTGTTCATGTTTATGTTTGAATGAAGGGTCGCTTGTGTTACCAAAATGGTATATTCTATCTATAGATATATGTCGCTCGGAAGGTGCTTTCTGACTCTTATGCAGGAGATCGGAACCGGCTCCACTGGAGAGATCTCTATGGAAAATCCATCATGCAAACATTCCTTATCCAATGTGATTGTACCCTTTAATATGTTGTTGAATGTAACCATTCCAGCTGCGTTATAATATTTATATTCTACACCCTAGACATTACCTACGTTATGTACCTATTAGATGGCGGTTCATTTGAGGGGATATCCATTATGTCATTCCATGTGGTCTCAAAAGTACTGTTATATGTTACATACAAATTTCTTGAGTTTCTCATACCAGACTTATGTCTGACGCTTGGTTTTTGTTTTCTCTAAATTCCTCGTGTGCTCCTTCGAGTAGTTTGAGAAAGGCCAGTTTTCGTTGATGTTCTTTGGAGCTCGAGAAGACGAGTTGGATGTTTCACCTACTGTACTATTCTTGTTTCCACTGCATTACTATTATATATATCAGCATTTGTGAGGATAGGCTGTTATAATTGTCCAGACTGATGGTAGTACTTAGGTTTTGTAATTTTGAGATTTCTGCATCGGATCCTTTGTACTGTTCATTTGATATTATATATTATCATTTCGTTAGTGAGATTATGATGTTGTATTCTCTGCTTCCTTGTTCCTTTTCTTTTTATTTCACTCTAACATTTTGTCATTCCAGCACTTGGATGTTGGGCACATGAATACCATGGATGTATTAGTATTAACATTCGGGGGTCAAGAGGGTGGGTCGTTACAGATGTGGTGTTTTCTTCTAGTCTTTTGCATATTCTAAAGGCAATTAGATTGGATCTATATTCAAAGTTCGATTCAACATTCAAGGTGCTTTATCAAGGCAATAATTAGGTAACATCTTATTACCTATTTTTTTATTTATATGTTAATTTATATCATTTTATGTAGGTAGAATAGAATTTACAATATTATTAATTCATATATGTGCTTGTTGTCAAACGTATATGTATATTTGTATGTATTAAATAGTTTTCTATACCCTTTTGCTTTCAACAACGATGAATTAAAATAAAATAATTTTTTTAAAAGAATAGTATTTAAAATAATCTTAAACTTAGTTTGAATTTTAAATTAGTTTTATTCATTGAAATTTTAATTTATTTAATAAATTTTCTTGTACATATGTTTAAAATATATATATGTATATAATAGTAAAATAAAAAATAATACATACATGTTTTATATAAATATATATTTATTTATCTCAAGTTTTAGTTATTATATATTAATTTATATAAATAAATATATGTATATATGATATAAACCATTTTCAAAAATATATAACATAAACAACTTTCAAAATTATAGAATTTTTTTATAACATTTCGTACGAAAATTAATTAAATAAAAAAACTTATTTTAATAGATACTACTTTTGTTTTTACTAATGACGAATTAGATACTGCTTACATTAGGATTAGGTAAATAGAGAGGGTTAGATCGTCTGGTTTGTGAGGATTATTAGTTGAAATATTATGGGTCTTCATGATTTAAATAAATGTGATAAAATTAGTGCATTTTTTTAAAGACTATAGTGGTATCGCACTTTTACAGGAAACGAAAATAGATTGTCCTGATCTTCGTTTTTATTAAAGATTAGGTGGTTATCATTAGACATTGGGCATGTTTACCTTTAATTGGAACTTCTGGGAGTTTACTTATAGAGCGACATGATAATTCTTTTAAACTTCTTCAAACTATTTCTAAACAACACTCTTTACATATAATTCTCATTGACCTTAGAGACAACTCTTTATTAAATATATCTAACGTTTATGGACCAAACTCAAAATTGGTCGTCGAGTTCTATGAAGCGAATGTCTAAGATCTAGGTCATTCGCTCCTGGATCTTGGATTATGGATGGCGACTTCAATGTTATGCGTTTTTTAGGAGAATGATCACCTCGGGAAGGTGATTTCTCTTCAATGGAAGAATCTGACCAATTAATTATTGATAGTAATTTGATAGAATTGTCACTAACTAATAGAGAATTCAATTGGAGCAATACTAGGGAATCCTCTTTAATGGATCTTTTAGATATATTTTTCATTAGTGTCGAAATCGAAGATAAATTTCCTATTTGTAAAGTCACTGATTTACCGTATACGTATTCTAACCATTTCCGTATCATTCTTATGTGTGATCATCGTAAAATTGTTAATAAAGCTTTTAAATTCAAAAAAAATATGGTTATGAGAATCTAACTTCTCTAATCTAGTTATAAATAAATGGATATCAATAAGTTTTTAATATCAGAAAAACAGATAACCCAACAATTTTTTTTTTTAAAACTTAGAGGTCTTAGGAATTTTCTTAAAAATTGGAATATGAATGTATTTGGCGCTATTAAAATTAAAAAAGACAATTTACTTTCTGAAATACTTAAAATTAATAAGATAGAAGAAAGTAGACAATTTAATCTTGGAGAGAGTAATGCGCTCGCTAATTTAAAAGAAGAACTTAATTCAATTTTAGAAAAAGAAGAGGTCATGTGAAAATGGTGATGTAGAATCCAATGGATTAATGAAGGTGATAATAATACAATTTTTTTTCATAATATGGCTAACGTTAGAAAACGTAGTAGCATAATAAATTCCATTTTTGTGAATGATGTGGAATTGGTTCATTAAAAAGATCTTAATAAGGCCTTTACCAATTACTATAGGGATATTTTTGGTAACAAAAACAAGCATAGAATAAACGTTAGGTGGAATGAACTATATCCAATTGAGTCTAGAATTAATCTTAATGACACTGATAATCCTTTTTCTGAAGAGGATATCTTAAAGGCTATTAATGATATGTCTAGTGATAAATCCCCGGGTCCTGATTGTTTTCCTATTTTATTCTACAAAATATTTTGGAATGTTTTAAAATTTTATTTATGTTTAATGAATTTTATAATGGGAAACTACAATTAGGAATAATTAATTTTGCAGGCGTCATTTTATTACATAAAAAAATCGGTGCTAATAATTTAAAAGATTTTTAGACCAATTTCTCTAATTAATTGTTCTGTTAAAATTATTTCAAAATATTTAGCCAAAGACTTAGTATAAAAATGAATGAAGTAATCAATTGTTCAGAAATCGCTTTAATTAAAGGTAGAAATATCATAGATGGAGTGGCTGTTGTTCAAGAGTACATTAAACACTGTTGAAAGAATAACATTACATGTGCGATTTTAAAACTTGATTTTACGAAAGCTTTTGATTCGGTAGGTTGGGATTTTCAAATTGATATGTTACTGGCTAGAGTTTTTAGTCATAAGTGGATTGGTTGGATTATGACTTTGCTTAAAATGGGTAATTCTAATATAATGGTTAATGGGATTTTAGGGAATAAAATCAATCAAAATGTGGCTTACGACAGGGTGATCCCTTAATGCTACTTTTGTTTAATTTAGCTGAAGATGTTTTCGCTGCGATAATTAAAAAAGCTGTCGGTAATCGAATTTAGGGTGCGTTTATAGCGACATTTCACATAATGGTCTCTCTTTCCTTCAATTTGTGGACGGTACCTTACCGTTTACTTTTCATTTGCCTAATTATGTCATTACCCTTAAATTTATTTTAATAAGCTTTGAACTTCTTTCAGGTATAAAAATTAATTTTGATAAAAGTTCGATTTTAGTTTTAAATGATGTTGATAAGGTTGAGGGTTTAGTAGCTAATACATTAAATTGTAAAACCATGAATTTTCCTATTAACTATCTTGGATTTTTTTATTAGGCCAACTAAGCTTAAACATGATGACCGGCTTATTATAATAGATAAAATTAAAATTAGAATTTCCAATTGGAATGGGAGATTTTTATCGAGAGCAGGTAGATTAGTTCTAATCAATTCTACTTTATCTACACTTCTAATTTATCGGATTCCTATGCACCTTTTTCCAGAATCGATGATCAATAAAATCGATAAAATAAGAAGGGATTTATTATAGAGCGGTAAAAACCCTAACAGTAGTCTAAATGTTAAGTAAACCGTGAAACCGTTCGTAAATCAAAAAGGAGGGAGGACTAGGTGTTATTAATTTACGTAATATGAATTTGTATTTATTAGGGATGTGGTTGTGGAAATTTAAGGATATAAATGATAATTCTATTTGGAATGAAATTATATCTAAACATTATTATAATGGTAATAATAATTTATACCAAATTACACCTTCGGTTAACAATAAATTGTCTGATTTTTGAAAATCAATTTTAAAATGCTATGATATTAATAATCATGGTACTAATACGATTGTTCATTTAGGAAATAACACAACTTTTTGGCATGATCGTTGGATATCAGTCATTCCTCTTTGGTTGAATTCTAAGAGCATTTCGAAATTTGTAACTTTAAAAATGCTTTGATTAAGTATGTTTTCTCTCTGGATAATGATCCACCTTGAAACTTCAGTTTTAATAGAATCTTAGAAGGTACAACTCTTGGACAATTCTCATTATTATGTGCAAGATTGAATATATATATATATATATATAACATTGATAACAAAAATGATATTATGAACTAGGAATGGGAAAAAAAGAAATTAATTTCTATTTCTTTATACAATTTTTTTAGTTTTTCGGGAGTTACTAATAACACTTTTAATCTTATTTGGAAAACAAATGCACCACCGAAAGCTAAGATTCATATGTGGTTAATCATGCATAGGAAGCTAAATACCGTTGAACTTTTAAAAAGAAAGAATTTGCCAATTGATAATAAATGTACTTTTTGTAAGTTGTATTTTGAAAATATTAATCATATATATTATGATTGTATGGATACTTGCTACATTCTTAATAATACTCTTATATTTTTTTGACTTTATTCTTATAACTAAAGTTATTGATTGTGATTTTTATTGGAATAACTTAAGATTTAAGTTTAAAAAGGAAAATATATTTTTACTGGGTACTTTGTTCACTATAAAATGTGGTATATTTGGTTTGAGAGAAATCAGTGACTATTTAATGATAATAACAGGTATAGTAATAGAATGGTAATTGCAGTAGCTTCATTTTGTTTCAATTGGATCTCAAATCCAAAATATAGCTTGGTTAAAAATAATCATTTTAATGAATATCTTAATAAGGTTAGAAAAAACATGGAATTACTTAAAAAATAATATTTTTAACATTAACAACTACAACATTAGCATTTATTCGAATTTGATTGAAGATTTACCGACTATCATAATGTTCTTTTGATCAAAAGAACATAATGTTAGTATTTTTTAGATTTCTTAAAATTTTATGAGTATATAATTACATATTTTGTTCATATCCATGCCTTTTGATTTTGTGTTCATTGTCTCATAATTCACATATATATGACTATTATTAGTCTAACGTTTATTATTGTTTCTTTGTTGTCTTAATAGTTTTAACTCTAGTTTTATTACTTGTATTTCATTAATGCATATATATGCATATAATTTTATTTGTGAACATATGTATGTGTATTATTCTTATATTATTGTTTAGTTCCATCTGTAGGTACAAGTTTAGGCTAAAAATAGTTCTAGAATGCTATTTGCAGCGTTTCAGGGTTGTTGTTGCCAAGATGCTGGATTGTTGTTCTATGACCATTATTAGGAGAGATTTCATATTTTTGATCTAGATCATCTGCGCTAGCTGTGAGGCGTTCCTTCTTTAGCGGAGCTGCTTGTGGATCTCATTTGTTCTTTTAGGTGCACTACGATTTATATTGGGTACTTCTAACACTTCGTCATCGGACGTTGGCTTTGCCGGAGTTCAATACTGAGCTGTAATGGGCGGTGGCCTTGCCGGAGCTCATTAAAGAAGTTTCCGATGTTGTTATCTTAGATTTTTCAGTGTTATGATTTGTCACATGCCAGGCATGCTGGCAGCTTCTTTTCTATTGGTGTTATATATATGTACATGTGTGCTCTCCTCTACTCTAGTGGATCACACATTTCTCTCTAAAAAAACTTATTTTAAAACCTCATAGAATTATGGAAATACTAATTTTGTCAAAAATACTATTAGGCTTAAAATTGAAAAAAATGAATTTTTTCTTATATTTAAAATATTTAATTTTATATTCATAAATTAGCATCTTATAAAATTTTAAAATTATATATGTGAATATGTTATGTTAATTTTTGAAATAAAAAATTAATATATATAGTTATATATACATATATTATAAAATTATATAATTTAAATTTAAAATATGAATTTCAAACAATATATTATTTTGAATCTGGATCTGATTTTGAATTTGAATATTTCTTTAGCTATTTTAAGTATTACATTTTAAATTGGTTTTATATTTAAAATATATCAATACATAATTATTTTAATGTGTGTATGTATTTGTGTGTGTATATATAAGTATATTTTAAATTATATTATTATAGAATGATATTAGACATTAAACACATATATAACAGGTCTAATGTGTCCGTTGCTATGTAAATTCCAATATTTATATGCGGACATGCTAAACCATATACACATTATATGTTGCACGTGCACGTACACATATACATGTGATACACATGTACACAATATATATCATATATTTGAACAAATTAAATCTTTATTTTAATCAATTAAATATTATAAATATTTTATTTTTAAATTTACTATGATTGGATCTAAATTGATTTAAACTTCATAGGCCCAATAAGATCTAAAATGGCAAAAATGTTTACAATTCACTCATTTAATCCAATGTAGGCTAGCCCGGTTCCTTCAATCGTATCGAAGCCCAATTACCTATATGATTTAAAATAGTAATATCAAGGTTAATTTATTGAAGTTACTCATTCAGTATGGTGTCTAGAAAAGTAGCGTCTAAGGTTTGGTTTGGGTGATTAAGCACTCTGCCTACTTGACCACTGGTTTGGCCCGAAAGGATGAGGTAAGCTCAAAGATTATCTCTAATATGAATGCCCAGATTAATTTTGGGCATTGAGCTAAAATTTTAAAATGTACTTTGAAATTAATAGTAAAATTTCAAAATAATCATAATTTGAATTCACTTCAAAATTCAATTGATTTCGAGTATAACCCATACCAATTCAATTTCGAACTTCAAAACGAGTTTCAAAATCAAAATGAAAATGGAAACGACTTTTCAAATGACTTTGGCAATGAGAATATTCTTTTTCTTCTTATAACCTACGTATAACCATGCTTATTATTTAACCCAAGGTCTAAGTGTGGAAATAAACTTCTTTCATCTTTTACTTCATTTAGTTATAATTCTAAGTTATAACTATGTCAATTATCTTTAATTAGTCCAATTCTAATTAGAATTAGGCATAATTTTAGTACAAGTCCATTATTTATTACAGTTTTATAATTTACATCTCATTTTCTTAATTTAATATTATTACTCATAAAATCCGTATTTGTGTTCAATTTATTCTAATCCATATGCGTAGAAAAGGGAACGAAGAGAATAGATGCTTGCATAAAATCCAAAACATCGAAAAGATGTAAATAAGAAATAAATAACAGTAAACAAACTTAAATACTATAAATAGATCGTAAATTAATAAAAAGATATGTTTAACAGTAATAATTTATAATTAACAGAAATAATACTAAAATTACTGAAAGGAATAGCTGAATAGACTGAAAATAATTAAAAACTGTAAATAATTAATGAAAAAGGCTATTCCAAAAATCGTAAAACTACAACTATTGGAAATCCTATTATTTTAAATTACTTAAAGAAATGTTAAAGTAGTTACAATCACTCATCTTCGGTCCTAAGCTCTTTCTTTGGTCTTCCCGGATCCACTTGGAGTTGTAAAATAATTTTTGTTAAAAAGATTCTCTCCTTGAAAAATTATTTCTTTTAGGGTCCTTTCTGAAAAGATGAACCCAAATGGAGAAAATCTAGAATGAGAAAAAGTGTTTGGTCTAAGGGTTTATTTATATGTGTAGAAATGTATCGCGGACCATTGAATTTGGAGATTGAATAGGATGCAACCACGTCATAGGCCGAATAGGAGCCATCGGATGCAGAAACGGAGGGACTGGATTAAATTAAAGGGTGCAAATGACGTGTTTCGATGCTTCTCATTCGTTCGAAAGAACTAACGTTCGTGCGCCTACAAAATTACAAGGCAGGTCGACCGGGCGATCGACCGACCCCTTGCCTCGGTCGACCTGACTTTTTTTCCGTTATATTTCTACTTATTTTGTTTATTTTATATCTTGGTCATATTAGCTTGATTTCTGGCATTCTATATATGGAAATTAATCAGAAAATTATCACTGATACAATGGTGCAACTTCCATGGCTTAATTTCGATAATTTCACAAAGTTATTTTATTATTTAATTAATCAACAAATTAATTATTACGGGTTAGATTTAGGGTTGTTACATCCTCCCTTCCTTAAGGGATTTCATCCCCGAAATCTCTAAGGATAAAAGAACATACTAAATGTTTTCATCTAATTCTACAATCAACTACTCAATCATCAACCATTCATCCATTGTCCTTAAGTTTTTCTAATGCAATTTATAATACTTATGCAATTAGTGTAATGTAAATATCCCTAACTAATGCAAAAGATTAGATGGTCCACTGATTCAGTTGACCTCCCTTTTATGCAACCATGTCCGTGCCATGTATCCAAATGAGTGCAAAAGTTTCCTAATGATACTGATAATTCTATATGTGTGCTACAAATATCATCCAAATGCAACAATTATGTGATAAACATTCGTTTACAGCAATCATGGGAATAAAATAAAAATGCATACACATCCATATGTATATGCTTTAGTGTCCTAATTAGGCCGATCCCTAGGGAATAATAGTGCCTAGTCTACCTATATGAATCCATAACATCCACTAGCAAACACTTGCAACCCCTAGCATACATCGTTCATAACATATTCTATTACCATGTTTACATCAAATCCTACCATCCATAGGTTAAATCCTAAGTTCTACCCTCCCAAAGGATAATAAAGGAAAGAACCTATTCAAATATAAAGTTGGAAAAAGGAATTCTAAAACTTACCATAAAAAAGATGAGGATAGGAAGTACGAATCTTCTCTTCTGCTTTCAAGTGGCGTCTGTAACATTATCTCCCCACTGCACCTTTACTAGTGGTACCTCCTTATTCCTTAGTCGCTTGATATCCTTCCAACAATCTTCGTAGGGATACTCCGAATAGAAGCTTCTCTTTCTACATCAACCTCCTCTATTGGACTAGGCTCTACAACCTCCACCGAGTCATGTAAGCACTTTCGCAAGTGCGAAACATGGAAAACGTCATGCACTCCGACGAGCCTATCTGGTAGCTTCACTCGGTATGCCATCTTCCCAACTCTCTGTGTGATAGGAAATAGTCCAACAAATCTAGGCGCTAACTTTCCATTAGATCCGAATCTTACCACCTTCTTAAGTGAGGATATTTTGATAAAAACTAAGTCTCTAACCTCAAACTCTAAGTCTCTCCTCCGCCTATCCGCATGCGACTTCTGTCTGTCTTGAGCCGTCTTCATCCTTAGTCGAATCAAATCCACCCTCTCAGAGGTCTCCCTAACCATATCGGGTCCAAGTAATAACTTCTCCGTAGACTCTACCCAACATGATGGGGACTTGCAAGGTCTTCCATATAAAGCCTCAAATGGTGCTATTCCTATACTTGTTTGGTAACTATTATTGTACACAAACTCAACCAACATAAGATGCTTCTCCCAAGTTCGTCCAAAATGCACATACGTAGCAAATCCTCAAGCACTCTATTTACCCTCTCCGTTTGGCCATCCGTCTAGGGATGATAGGCCGTACTCAACCTAAGTTGTGTCCCTAGCGCCTTTAGTAAGCTTCTCCAAAACTCACTAGTGAAAATGGGATCTCTATCACTAACAACACTACAAGGAACTCTGTGTAGACAGACTATTTCTCGAATATACAAGGATGCCAAATATGAAGTCGTACGATTACTCTTAACTAGGATGAAGTGAGCAGTCTTGGTCAATATATCAACAATCACCCAAATGCTAGTGTTCCCTTTCCTATAACGGGGTAAACCATGAATGAAATCCATAGAAATACTGTCCTACTTCCACTCCGGTGCATCGAAGAGCTGAAGAAATCCATCGGGCTTCTGCTGCTCTGCTTTTACCCTTTGGCATATAAGACACTTAGCTATGAATTATTCCACATCCTTCTTCGTACCACACCAATAGAACATCCTCTTTATATCCCAATACATTTTGCCACCACCAGGATGAATAGTCATACGGGAATGGTGTGCCTCGTCCAAAACTGCTCTGAACAAGTCACCGACGCATGGAACACAAAGCCTCCCATCTCTTCTAATCCATCCTCTACTATCAATGGAATGGCATTGGAGATGTCTTGAGACCTCTCCTTGGCTAATCCTATCAATAATGTCCATGAGTTTCGAATCCTCACACCGCCTCAAGCCAATATGATCCATAAGGGTAGGCCTTACCTCTAAGGTTGCCAACAATCCGGAAGTAATGTCCATAGAGGGCTTAAAATCAAAAGTAGAATAAACACCAAGCTTCTCCACACTACGAACAAAGGACTATGGTTTGCTTTCTTTCTATTCAATGCATCCGCAATCACATTACCCTTGCCAGGGCTATAAGCTATCTCAAAATCATACGAGGCTAAAAACTCCATCCACCTTTGTTACCTCAAGTTCAAGTCCTTCTACGAGAATAGATACTTCAAAGACTTATGGTCGGTAAAAATCTCAAACCTCTCTCCAAGAAAATAGTGTATCTAAGTCTTAAGTGCAAAAACTATAGCAGCCAACTCCAAATCGTGGGTAGGACAGTTCTTCTCAAGCATCCTCAACTGCCTACTGCCATGACACACTAACCTCCCTTCTTGCATCAACAAATCCTAGACCCTTTCCACATGCATTAGTGTATACAGTGAAAGGCTTAACTCCATCGGGTAAAACTAACACTGGTGCACTAGTAAGGGCTCTCTTAAGCTTCATGAAGGAGTCCTCACAGTCCACGTCCCACACGAAAGCCTTATTCTTCTTAGTAAGGCGTGTGAGTGATGCCGAAATCTTGGCAAAGTCTCTAATGAACTTCCTATAGTAGCCTGCCAATCCTACTAACTAGTCAAAAAGATTGTCAATCCTAGGAAGTGGATATCGGTTCTTCTTGGTGAGCTTATTCACTTCCCTATAGTTCATGCAAAGTCGGAGAGAACCATTTGCCTTAGCGGCAAAGACGACTGACGCTCCCCACTCTAATATGCTCCTTCTTATGAATCCCTTCTCCAAGAGCTCACGAATCTACATGCTCAATTCTTTCCTCTCCATAGGTTCCATGTGTCTTACAGGTAACGCTACTGGCTTGGCATTCTCGGTCAAATATATCCTGAAGTCAATCTCTCTCTTAGGGGATAGTCCCCTAACCTCCTGAAAGACGTCTACAAAATCACTGACGATAGGAACCGAACTCAACTATGATGAAGATGAATCAAGAGAATAGAGAAAAATAACATGACTAACCCTTGCGGATCGCAAGATACCTCCAAAGTCCTACCACTTCAAGTCTTAAGTCTAACGACTCTACTCTCGCAGTCTAAGATAGCTCCGTATGTGGATAGCCAATCCATCCCTAAGATCATCCCATACCCCGAGAATCCCAAAACATAGGCGTTGCATTCAAACTCTATGCCTAGGATAAGATTTTCAAACCCCTGCAAATCATAGATAAGTGTGTCGATCCTCCTATGGGGTTTGAAACGATAATGGGGTCTACTACTAATAATATGTCCAAATGCAAACAATCTACTAGAGAGCTAGAGATAAAAGAGTGTGATGCTCCAGAATCAAATAAAGTCCAAATAGGAAAATCAAATATAGAAATCAGACCTTCAACTATGACTTTCCTACTTCGATCTGGAATGCTACTGGAAGGTGCTATGTCTAATGCCTAAATCTACGCAATTGGTGCGTTCGCTCCCTGGGGACAACTCCTACTCATATGACCGAGTTGCCCGCAAGTATAGAACTTACCCTTCATCTTCTCCTTCCAACAATCCTTGGCCACATGTCCAACCTTCCCACAAACAAGGCATTTTATTCCTTTCTTAATATGCTGCTAAGGACCATCACCTTTCTTCTTCTTCTTATTCTTTTCCTACCACTTCTTCTTTGGACCTTCTGACTTAACCTCCTCCTTAGACTCTCCTTTCTTGACCATATCCGACATAAGCGCCATCTTGACCAAAGACTCATAAGTAGCTCCCATCGGTACATGATTCGGCGATAATTCCTGAAGGGGTTGATTCAATCCCTTCGCAAACTTCATAGCTTTCCTAAGTAGCTCTCATTGGATGTTTTAACATGTTTAAACCAAAATTCAAATTATTTTCAAATCGTCACATATTTATCTACATATAGAGGCAAAATGGTCATTTTTGTGCATATATTAATTTGGAAAAAATTACTTGGACATTTCTATGTTTTTGTAGGAATTTGGATTCAAACTCAAGTGATTTCATGAAAATATATGCATGCACAAGCCTTGAGAGAAACAAAAGAAGATGGAAAAAATTCATTTCATGTATCATGGAGGAATCCACCTACCCACCCACCTTGATATACAAATTAGAAGCTAATACACATGCCAATTGCCATTAAACTTTCATGCACACTTAATGGAGGATTATTTCATGCTAATGATTACATGGCCACCACAATTCCTAAGAGGGTAGTTTGGGTAGTTCCCAAAAAACTAGATTAGAGTTTCATACATGTATAAATACCCATTATGCTTCATGTAATCTCTCTCCCTCTTATCCCTTTAGTTTAGGATCAAAAAATAAGACAAAGCGTTCTTTCTTATCATGGCTACTTAGTCATTTCTTTTATGTAATTCTTTCCTTCTTATGCAATTTTAATTAGTTTTTTTATTTGCATGTTCTTTTCTTTCATGCTAATAGTGTGGTTTATTTTATGCAATTAGATTAGTTCTCTTTTTATTTTCATTAGCTTGCATTTTCCTTTTCTTTTTGTTTCATATTGCTATATACATTTGTTGATACGATAACAAATACGAAACGCTAAACCCCTTCAATTTAGAGGTAATGAAGCTCTCTAATTATGTAGATTCAACATAATTTGTTCATTTTGATCTCTTTTTGTGCTTAATGGAAATGATAGAATGTGGTAAATATTTTGTTGTTTAGCTTTAAATTTGATAGCCTATATTGTTGACACCAAATAGGCTATACTTAAACAAACAAAATACAAATTACCTCTTCATCTACATATCATTATGGTAATGAAGTGAATGTTGAAATCAAAATTTGATGGTTTATTTTCTAATCAATGGTTAATAGGCAATGCTTAAAATAGGTTTTATTTTCAACTTTATTGTCAATTTTCATGGGAATTAGTAAGTGGTTTAAGGGACGTGTTATAGTTTGATGGCTTATGTTGAGCTAATGAATAGCACAAATAGGCCATACTTATGATAAACACATCAATTAAATTCACTAACGACAAAAAAAAGAGATCTCAATTTCATGTTATGTTGATTTATGTGATGTAGAGAGTGGATTTATCTCTAAATTGCCTTCAAACTCTTGTATTTTTATCAATTTTCTTTTGTTAGTTTTCTACATTTTTAGCTAATCACAATTTCGAATATTAGTTTAATTTGATTGAATAGAATTTTAAAATCTAACAATTCTCCACGGATCGACCCGTACTCGTCACGTACTAGAATTGTATGTTATATGCTTGCGGTTAATTTAAATTTAAATTCGATTGGCTAATTTTCTAATTCGATTGAATTTGGTCGTCCGAACATGTAATAAGATCATCTCTATATAATCAAGTTGTATTTAATTTAAATTTGAAAATTTTAAATCTTTTTATACTTAACTCATTTCCGACATTTCGACCTTATCTTTCCCTCACCCGAGGAAAAGGCAGGTGAACCAGCGCACTGGTTGCTTCTGAATATCTCCTTTAACCACCTCACATCCGGATCTCACGAATTGAAAAATCTAGTCTACTCGTCGGCTTTTAGAGCCACGATTAAACCACTTAATTTGTAATAGCTTTTCTTCAAATAATTTATTTAAACTTTCTTAAATAAGCTAGCAAAACTACAATCATTATTAAAACACTTATCCTTTTAAAAACATTTATAAAATATTTGGAAAAGAATTGTTAAGTTTAAAACAATATTTCAAAAGTTATATAAAAGTGTCGCGTAAAAGTGCTGCAAAAAGTGCTTTTATAAGCTATATTAATCGAAACGACTTTTTATTACTTTAAAATTCATTTTTATTACTCTAATCACTTTTAAAAAAATTTAAAAAATTTATAAGATATATTTCACACTTTTAAACAAATTTAAAACATCGTTTCTTAAGAAATCCAGTTTTGGATTCCGAACTGCAAAACCACGATTTTTCAAAAAGCTTGTTTTACTCATATCTCAAAATTTACTTATCTAACTATTGATTTTCTTTCTTCTTTGGAAAAATATGGATTTAATAGTTCGGAAAATTCTTATCTCGAAGAATTTTGATCTAGATTTCATCTTTTACATTTGTTTGACTTTTATGGCGCAAAATCATGAATTGTCGTTACGTGACACACCTATTTTTGACTAAATTTTCATTCTCATTCAAATATCACAAAAACACTTTTTAATATTTATAAAAGATTAGAAACTCATTTTCAAACCTTTTTAGAGGGATTTAACATTTCGTACACAACATTTCATTAATTAAAGGAAATTGATTTCCTTTGTGTATATCGACATCTATTTTCGTAACTTGCATATATTTTCAACATTCATATGAAACAATCAAACATGATGATAGAAACATAATAAACATCCATTGTAAATATCATATCATCGTCCAAATATAATATAATAGTTAGGGTTTCTCACCTTCGTTTCTCCCTTCGAGCTAACATAAAATCGGCTATAGCTCCGCTACAATCGAACCAAAGCAAACTAAACCAAGCCTATGACCTATGGAAGAGCTCAACCTAGCCTTGTTGGTGATGGTGCTCATAGCCTAGGTGGTGTGGGGTGGTGGTTGTGGACTTTGGAAGAGTATAGGAGATGTTTAGAGCTTGTTTTGAATTGGATCGATATTATAAACTAGTGTATATATTTTCCTCTTTTAATTGATATAATTTTTCTCTAACTTTTCTAAAATATTTCTTTATGAATAGGAGGCCATAAAAGAGGCTCTTAGAAAGCTTGAAAAGAAGAGGAAGAAGAAGCGGAATAGCATTAGGATTTTTGTGAGAAGAGGGGTGATATTTGTAGGAAAAATAGTGTAAAAGTATCCATGCAAACATCATCATCTTCATCGCCATAAAATGGCTTCACCAACACACATCCCCCCTCTTTAGACACGACAAAAGCCTCCCCCTATATGCCTATCACTTCCATCTTCTCACGTATGCATATGTTGACTTAAGTATGCTTAAGGAGTAAGAAATCATAAAATATATTTTATATTATACTTTTATACTTAATTATTTTTGTGTGTATATATATTTATATGCATGTTATCATGTGCATGTGACATATATATGTATGTATATGTAGGTGCATAACAATTCGAACGTCTTCGAACAACTTTTGTTCATTAAAACCAAATTAACAGTCATATTTTCACTTATTTATTAACGTACATATGTTTGTAAACAAAATTTAAAAATAGATTTCTCATCATTTTAAACTAATTAAAATGATCACATTTCATTTATAAAACCATATAAACTAATATTTAAAACTATTTAAAAAAATTGTTGTTACACCGATAAAGCAATATCGATTTTTCCTTATATTTTCAAATGAAATATATCTCTTTATAAAACTACTATAAATGATTCATCGTCACTTTATAATTATTCAAACTGAATTATCATTATATAAAATAATTATTCGAAATTAAATATTTAAATCTTAATTTAAATTAAATAAATTAAATAAATAAATTATTTAAATACAATGTTATCTTATCGATATAAATTTCGAGAAAAATATTTATTTAAATATTTATTCAAAATGAGATTACTATTACTTATTATCAGTTCCATCAATAATATCTATGTTATCATCCATTTATTTTTATAAATTTAAAAATAAACATTATTTATCAAAGTGATAAATTAGCGGTTCGTTGTAGTATTTCATTAGAAACACATTATTCCATAAGTCGATATCACTCAATTTATTGTATTGTATATTATGAATAGCTAACATATATGTTGTCCTCTACCATTTAAATATTAATATACTACTTGCATACTACTTAGTTGTTGAGCTTTCCTCAAGCTGGGGATGTTATGTGTTGTACTATTAATATATAAAATAGACAAGTTAAGGTACATATGTATTTGTAGAGCTTTTCTCAAGGTATGTGCATTATATTTAGACCACCACGAAATGTTAAGTCTGAATGAATAATCTCTTTTTATTTATTGAACTTTCCTCAAGGTAAATATGAGATTAGAACAAAGACCGCAAGGTTAGGAGTTGTATGTGATACAATCTTTAAGGCATTGTCCATCTTATGTAGTCCTATGATTTATTGAAATTTCCTCAAGGTCAGAATCCCAAGGCATATAAGTCCAAACACTCACCGGAGAAGTCGAAAGACTTCTATGTTTCATCTTAGGGTTTTGAGAAACATAAAAGTCTAATGGGATCTCATTGTAAAATGAAATAAAAGTATTTAACCTTACTAATAATATAAGAATATCTGCTATGTATAAATTAAACTAATCTACATCGATAAATTTGTGTATTTAATATATTTATAAAATGTTTATCAATTAAAATACATAAATGATTATTATTGGAAAATAGAAATATAACATATACTAACCAATAAATTTTGTATGCTGTCAATTCAAGATCTATGCAAGCACCTAATTATACAACTACTTGATATGTTCGTAACCTTATCACTAACATGTTTATTTGTTTTAGACTATGTATTGTATTTTATGAGTTTCGAATTCCAAAATAATACAATATATATGGATATTTGATTATATTCAGTCACATATAAATGTTATATGGTGAATGGTCATAATTCGTAATATATGAAATCTCGATGAAATTAGTTTATTCAAAATAAGAATGTATACTTTAGTACCAAATCATGTATTTAATATGATTGATTATAACAAGGATCCTTTTGTGTTAGATGTAATACTAGAGAAAAAGCTATAAGATAGATTTACGAATTTGATCATTAAAAAGTCAGTTTGACCAGTTTGCGTAAAATATAACTTATTCGATGTTCTTAAATGTTAAGGATGACCGAATGCATTTTTCTAAAGAGTTCGTTATAATCTTGTAGTAAGGGTTTCCTTTTGAATGGTTTGGCCATTTCAAAAGGAAAGCGAATATACAAGATTTGATGTACTTAAGGCATAGTTGGGATGAAGAGAGTGAATGATCACTTCTGCTTTATGAAGAGATATTGGAACCAAGAATTGTTTAATAGTACTAGGTACTTAACGAGGAATGAGAAATATGATTTCCACCCCAAAATGTATTTTCATATAGAAATATATTTTTTCTATGAGATTTAATACTTTGATGTAAGATATTTGATCTGAAACTCTTGACTGTAAATTGTTATAGTAAATAAAATAAAGTCCCATACAAAGTGGTTGAATGGAGCTTCATACTTCGTATGCTATTATTATAATGATGAAAATAGTGTAAGCACACCATATAACAATTCTCAGTGGTCGCATCAAGTTAAGAAAAATTATTTCGTAAAATATCAAATATTATTTATGAAATAATAACTACTTTCAGTATTGAATGAACATAGAAATAGTTTTATTTCAGCATTAATATTATGTATATTTATTATAAAACAAAACTATAATAGTGGTATTTGTTTTCATAACAAAAGTGGTGCATGAGATAACACAGAAGTATCTAACATTTTACAATTATTTTAAAATTATGTGCTAGCCACATTTTTGAAAAATAATTCTTTAATCATATGATTATGAATCATATAGTGCTGGTGAATTGTATCTCAAATGATTAAGGGAAAAGCACATATTCAATGAAAGCAACATAAGAGTTATGAACTTATCGGATTGGTTCATATAGATATATTGAAATGTGTGTCTTATAATACCATAACAGTTCCACATACTTTATTAAATTCACCAATAAATTAGGATGGGCATGAATATGTGTATTTGGTGCGTAAGTAGTATATTTATTGTAACAAGTTCGTAGAATATAAAATGAAGTAAATACAATATGCAGAAGTAAATAAAATAATTTAATTTAATTTAATGGTTACGTATTTTGGAAAGGGTTCCAAAAGTACTTAAATGTATAAAGATTCAATCTCAAAAATCACTTTTCCCCATGATATATATAATGATGTGTCGATAAGGAGTAATCACACATTGTTGAACAAAGTACGATTGATAATGAGTGAAGTTGAGTTAACTTCTTTCTACGGGGTCATGTACTTAGGAGTAGTACTTAAGGTTAAAAGTAATTTCATCAGTTTATGAAATAATAAAAGATAAGGGTTTATAAAAAACCATATATATCCTAGGTCAAGGAGTTGACTGGTTGTGTGAGTCGGAAGATTGTAAAAAATAATCATTTATAAGGGATTTTATGTGGACTACCCCGAAGAAGTTTGAGGCCAATATGGATTTATCAATCTGCGTTTTGAACATAATTTTCGTAAATTAAAACTAAATCAGTTATATGAATATATTTAAGGTTCATAAACTTTTTATGAATATCTAGTCCGTTGCACCACCAAACAGTTGTTGTTTCAAGAAATACCAATTTCATGATGAATGAATCTCTTTTAAAAATTATTAGTTGTAAAATGGATTGGGATACGATCTAAAGATAAACTGATTAAGAGGAAATGAAATTTACCAAACCTAAATGAACATAGCATACTAGAATGTCTAATAAATATTCTCGCACATTAAAGAGAAACTATGAGTTTCTTATTAATGTCAAGAATAGATATTGCTCGTTTGTCAATAAAACCGTTAAGAGTATTGACTATGTCATATGGTATGATGCGCATTCCTAAATAGATTCCGTGTACATATCAAAATATAATTTTGATAGTTGTACCCGAAGGGATATAATCCATCGAATGCAAATGTGTCTTCAAGAGAAAGACTAATGCATTTGGAATATATGAGCAACATTAATAAGAATAACATGTAAATTCAACTGTTGAAATTAGCATTATAGATTTGTCATTCAACGTGCTCAAGTTAGTTCAGATTTTACTCACAAAATTATCTCCTGGTAAAACTTTGTGGTTTGATACATATGTATTGAAACAAAATATCCTAAATAATGATTTAGAATAAACTATTTTCACATAACAACTAAAGTTTCTTGAAGTCAGTCGGAACGATATTGAGTTTGTAGGTTTTTGGGTACGATTCAAGAATGGATACGAAAGTATCATTCGACAAGCATTAAAGTTGAACAAATATTTTGATAGAAGTATCAAATAGTTTGTTTTTTAGTCAGAATGAAGAGGAATCATGTGTCAATAAGAAAGATATTTAAAAGGTACATAGACATTTCTGAACTATAAGTAAACAACGTACCGTTGATTGTTGACGATGTGCCTATGTTAAAAGTTGTTCTAGTATTGGTGTTTAAATTCTTGGTATAGGATTTGAAAAACATATTTTATGACCAGTATAGAAATATGTTGAGAATATCCTGAATGATATGCTCAAACCCTATATTAAGATATTTAATATGGAGCATGTAAGATGGATTCCTTATGTATAGGCAATAGAAATTATCATAGATGCTATATTTTCTACAATTCATATTTAGCTCATGTATCTGATCTATGAAGGAAATATCAAATCTAAATCCAAATCACTAAATTAAAATTACTAAATGGCAGTTTAGAGTTTTCTCAGGTATTTAAAGAATTGTCTATACAAATAACGAACTCCTTATGAAAGAGTATCCAGACTCGAACTTCATAAATGATATCGAGTATATTATGTAAATATTAAATTTATGTTCTATGTTGAATGGGATTTCGACCCTCTGAAATTGACACTAATACGTCCACTATATTACATGCGAGCATTCAAGTGCCAGAATAACCAATCGTTAAGGGTAAAAAGAAAACAAAGAAACAAAATCTTACACGAATGAAATAACATATATTATTTCAATATAATCCTTATAGTGGAAATTTTAGATACATAAATTGGAGTCGATTCTAATCTCAGCCTCCTAGTTTAAAAGTACTCTATCCTTACTTGTGCTAAATACGAATAGTAACAAATGTTGAGGAGATGGAAATGGATAAACATCAACTGTGGAAACTCTAGCTCCTTCTCCAAGCTCCTCCAAATGTTCCAAGCTAGACCTGAACTACGTGGCTATCCAAAAAACTACGGCAGTTAGAGTTTAAGGGAAAAGAAAACAAACTCCGGGTTAGTCATGGGACTGGTGTGAGACAACACAAAACATGGGTTTTTAAAGACAAAGGATATCTCATAAGGCCACGCCGCACATAAACACATGCAGGTTTTTACCTTATGATAATCAAACCATTTACTATGCAAAATCAGAGATAATATTTTTAATGATGCTCTTTGAAATCTCTTTCAAATAAATATATAATCTTAGCCAAAATTATTACGTTTATTAAATTCCAGCATAATAGGTTTACAACTAAAACCGTAAAGGCTCGTATTAGAGAACGAATTCCATATAATGATAAGGTAAAGGACTACCTTTCAACATACATCCCTAGAGCAATGTACCGAGGCATAGCCTTGCTGCCCTCTATCAATATAGAACCGACCTACCTTTACCATAGATAGTACCGAATATGTCATCACCCAGTCGCTTGTGACCTATCCGTAGCCAGAACATACACGAAAACCCCAAAATATAGAAGGTAATCAAGAAAGGGGATGAAAATCTCCTAATGGGGGCGACCCATTTAGCCATGCCGAATCTACCCTATTTTTGTCATTCCTAATGTGTGAGGCTTAAGATAACGTTTTACCTTTTACAGAACAAATACTAGTTTGAATGCCACATTGCTATTTCCAACAAAACACTAATTAATTTCCAAAAAAGTACAACCTCTGAGCTCGTACATCTCAGAGAAGGGTGTTAAGTGTAAGAGGGGTTACCTCTTATACCACCAAACAGATGTACATTTGTAAAAATCAATGTATGTGGTCTTAGAAATGCAATGTCAGACACTCATCCATACAATTACAAGCACATGACAAACCAAAGGCACTCTTTATGATGACCCACTTTTTCGACCCTTGAGGATCTATACTAATACGTCCTCGGTCTTCATGTACCACAAACTCAAGTGCCAAAGAGGCAGACAATCATGGATTCTTAAAAGAAATAAAGATAGAAGAACATTCGCATTAGTTACACATATGGAAAGTACATTCAATCACTATAAGTGATTCATCATAGTTATGCTAAGTACTAACCCAGCCAGGGATAGTTATAACTGCCGATCCTTATGAAGGCTGGCAAGTACTAAATACATACTACATGATACAACAAAAATTAAAAATAGATCACTATTGATAAAAGGACCCTCTAGTCTTCATGCTCCATGCTCCTTCCAAAATGCTCCAATTTACTTGACCACTAGGCCATCCGAGAAAATAGGGCACCCTAAGTTTAAGGGAAAAGAAAATAAACTCCTAGTCAGTTATGGGACTGGTGTGAGAAACTCAAAATATGAGTATTTGGAAAAAAAAATGTATCTCGTAAGACCACCCATATATAAATATGGAACGAGTTTATACCTTATGATAACTAAATCATTTCTATGTAAACTCTAGAGATATTATTTTTAATGACATTATTTGAAAAAACTTTTTAAATGTATATACATAATCTTAGCCAAAAAATTTACATTATTAAATTCCTGCATAATAGGTTTACACTAAAACTGAAGGCACTTATTAGAGATTGAGATTTCCAATGAATAACAAGGTAAGAGAATACCTCCCATACAATACATTCTAGAGGAATGCATCGAAGATCGACATCTTTAAAGCCTCTACGAATTAAGATCGGTCTACCCGCAGATCCATCTGGTGGCAGATAGAATCGAATATGATATCACCTCGACCATTACCGACCTATCCGGGATCCCGTAGCATACATCACATAATTAAAACCTTACATCAAAGAGGGTAGAAATAAATAAATCTAGAAAAATGATATCTTACCCTAATGGTAGCCAACCACTTACCCCTAAAGCAATCCCTATTTCACAATTCCCCGAGTGTGAGGCTCGAGGTAATGTTTGCCTTTCTTAGAACGTTTTCACTTAAAATGCCACATTTCCACTTCCAACGACACACTTATTATTTCTATAAAAGTACAACCTTTGAGCTCGCATGTCTCAGAGAAGGGTGTTAAGTTTAAGAAAGGTTATCTTATATACCACCAAATGTATATACGTTTATAGAGATCAATGCACCGTAATATTAGAAATGCAATGTCAGACATCCATCCATACAAGTAGTCTAGGAACAGGACTAATCAATGGCACTCTCTTACCACATCCTGTCGGGTATTATCCCTAGGATTAGTAGCAAGTAGTCCATGCATACGAAGATCCCAGAACAAAGGGACCACTGTGATTTACTTATCTCGGGAGCTACTTCGAAATTATAAACAAGTAATTGTTTTTTAAGAAGATCCCCACCTTCTACTTCATTGTCTTTAACATGTCTTCACTTTTGAACTCGTAAATTGGTTCGAAGTGGTTTTCAGGTAATAATCACTCAAATCTGACCCCGGTTCCATCGTGCCAATCATCGATAAAATGATGTTCACGTAAATAGGTGCTTATCATTTGGTATATTACTTTTCTCTTTATTAAAAAATATCTTCTAGAGATACATATCTTTAAAACATTTCTTACCAGTATATATGGAACCATTAAACCTCTCTTTAACTTTGGAAATATCAAATCACTTTCATAATTCATATTTGAAAACATTATCGAGTTAAAAAGGGTTAATATGAATTATACTAATTCTACTCAACATTAATTTTCATATTCAATCTGAACTATCCGTCAAATAGCAGTGAAATCACCTTTTAAATTCACACGGATAGTACGGGTTTCTTCCTTGGAATTTAATACCAAGCATAAGTAGATTATTTCTATATGGTCCAAGTTATATTAAATTTGGAAAAAGTAAATCTTTATACTTACCTCGTTTTTGACATTTCGACTTTATATATTTCTATCCCTGGAAAAAGGCCAAGTAAGACAGGGCATTGGTTGCTCCTGAACATCTCCTTAATTTAAGCACCTCATATCCGGATTTCATGAATAAAAAATCCAGACTACTCATTGGCTTTTAGAGCCAAGATTAAATCACTTAATTATAATAGCTTTTCTTTAAATCATTTATTTGAACTTTTTAAAATAAATTAGAAACCTTCAAATCATCTTTAAAATGCTTACTTATTTATTTGAAAACATTTATAAAAGGTTTGGGAACGAATACTTGAAGTTTAAAATCATATTTCAAAAGTTATTAAAAGTGTTGCAAAAAGTGCTGCGAATAGTATTTTTAAGTTTATTTGATCAAAAAAACTTTTTTATTATTTATAAATCCATTTTTATAACTCAAAACTCTTTTAAATGCTTTAAAAGATTTATAGAATTTATCCCATATTTCTGAAGAATTAAAAATGTTACTTTTAAAGATTTTATCGCTTGGTTTCCGAACTGCCAAAGCACGACTATTTTGAAAACTTGTTTTGCTCATATTTCAAAGTCCACTAAACGAAATCTCGACACTTATTTTTGATTCAATTTTCATAACTAGTCAAAACTTCACCAAATTAGATTTCAGTGTTTATAAAAAATTTATAAACCATTTTAAATCATTCTAAAGGGGTTTAATGATTAAACGCTACTTTTATAATTTGTTTCGAAAAGTGATTTCCTTATGTAATATCGATGTGCATTTAACGTGACTTGTTTACATAATTAAACAACTATATTAAGACATCTAAACTTTGTGATCAAAGTGTAGTAAACATCCATAGCAATCATATCACGTAATTATACACACACACATACACACACTTTCTCACTTGATTTTCGATCGGGCTAATTTTTAAACGGCTATAGCTCCGTTATCTCGAAATTGGAGCTCACGACTACTAGCTCAATTTCTCCTAAGGGATTAATCCTTGGTCTTGGAGGGTTGGAAGGCTCGGCCTTGCTTAGAAAATGGTGGTGCTGAGCTTGGTTGCATATGACCTTGATGGAGTAGAAAGAAGAGATCACTAACTTGAACTTTGGTTTGAAGTGATATAGATTTCAATTGATTTTGGTATAACTTTGTTTATATTTTGTAATATTTTCTTTATTAGGCTATGGAAGCTATTAATGTAGAGAAGAAGAAGAAGATGAAATGGCTTAGGAATTTATGAGAAAAAGTGTGAATGAAATGAAGTGAGGTGGGCGCTATTTATAGGAAAAAATGAGAGTGGAAATATCATGATATTTATACACAAATGCATCACCATTTCATTACCACCTCTTCCTCCCTCCTCTCATCATGTTCATCCGAACATGTCACCTCCTCATGTGCATGGCAAGGTACTAGTACTTTGTGTGTAAGATGTTGACTTTGGTTTTGCTTAAGGGTGAAGTATATGGAAAATATTTTGTTATTTTGTAATATATATGTATATATGTATAAATATATTTGTATGTGTATATACGTTGATGTGCATCTGAATGTGTTTTTGTATATGTACATGTATGTGTGCATATGTATATCTCAAATGATTTACAACGTTGCACAACTTTTCTATGTTGAATTGTTACGGATTCTAATTTTGATTTCTGGTCATATTTTCACTTCTTATTTGATACACACACATAAATATATTTGTAAATAAATTTTAAAAATAATGTTTCTATCATTGCATAATAATTAAAAAGAGTTATTTAATAATAAAAATAATTATTATATCATTTAGTCAATTTAAATTCAAAAATATTTTTTGCAAAATAGCGATATTCTTAATGATGTCATAAAGAGATTTTATTTTCAAAAATAAAATAAATAATTTTATTTCCTATTCTCACTCATATATGTAAATGATAATATATATCCAGCTCCATGCATGATGCCAGATGGTCTAAGGTCCGTTTATTGATAAAACAGTTTTCGGTAATTTTATCGATATATTTTTCAAAGAATATATTTTTGTAAATACTTATTCAAAATAAAATAACCAATATTATTTATTGTTCAAAATTATCATTTATGTTAAAAAAATCTTATATTTGAATATTTTACATTTTTTTTGAAGTGACGAATTTGCGGGTCGTTACAGACTTCCCTCCTTAAAAGAATTTCATCCTCGAAATTAAAGAAGAGAGGAAGATAACTTAAAAGGAATATAACATATAGGATGAAATATATATAGAGCTATGAAGTGACTACACCAAGGCGGTGAGTACACTGTCTCGATACAATATATATAATTCATACATCCATCCTAAACTCTGGATATGCCTTCTTTATCCTTTCCTCTATTCCCCATATACAGTCATTAGCATCATCGCTCCATTAAGCTTTAACTAATTACACAACCTTTCTTCTTAATCGCTTCTCATCACGATTCACGATTTTGTTAGGTTGTCTGATAACTGTTAAATTAAGCTCCACTTCTAAATCCTCCTGGGAAGCTGTTTCTATGATTTGTTCTGGATCATACACATACATATGTAAATGAGATATGTTCATTGTGCACACCCGACAACCTCTCTGGTAGTTCTACTCAATATGCTAATGGGCCAATTAGCTTTATAATGGAAAATGGTCCAATATATCGAGGAGCTAGCTTGCCAGTTCTTCCAAATCTCATGACTACCTTCATCACAAAGATCTTTAGAAATACCTTGTCTCCAACCAAGAATTTTGAATCTATACGCCTTTGATCGGCGTAACTCTTCTGTCTTCTTTGTGCTTCCTTTAGTTTCTTTCTGATCACATCCACTTTCTCTGAAGCTTCTTTGATCATATCAGGAATAAGTGCCAACCGATATCCATTTTTGATCCAATATATTGGGATCTACACGGGCGACCATACAAGGGTTCATAAGGTGCCATATCAATACTGATCTGATAATTATTATTATAAGAGAATTATATCAAATGAAGGTAGCTTTCCTACGAACCACCAAAGTCTAATACAAATGCTCTTAGAAGATCCTTCAATACACCGTTTACTCTTTCGGTTTGCCATAATTCTAGATTTGATATGTGGTGCTTATATCCAGCTTCATTCCCAAAGCTGTCTGTAAGGCTTCCCAAAATTGATTGGTATAGATTGGGTCTCGATCGCCTACAATGCTGGTTGGAACTCCATGTAGTCGAATAATCACCGTCATATATATCTTAGCTAAGATTGAGTCCATTCTTTAGGCTTTACTGGGATGAAGTGTACACTTTTAGTTAATCTATCAATGATAACCCATATGCCTTTATTACCTTTCCTTAACCGAGGCAAGCCATCCATGGAATCCATGGATATTTGATCCTATTTCCACTTTGGAATCACGAGTGATTAGAGTAGCCTGGTAGACTTTTGCTGACTACTCTTGATCTGTTGACAATTTGCACATCTACGTATATGGATGGAAATGTCCCTCTTTATACCATCCTACAAGAAAGTCATTTTCATATCTATGTACAGCTTGGTAACACCAGGATGTATTGTGAATGAAGAATTGTGACATTCGGTTAAAGCTTCTTGTCCAATCCCATCAACATCGGGCTCACATATCCTTCCATTCATTCTTAGAATTCCAAGCTTATCCACTTTGAACCCTATCTATCTTCCTAGTATCATGTTCTCCTCCAGTGACTTGGATTCGTGGAAATAATTGAATCCTAAAGCTGATTCTCCTTTATATGAAAAATTAATGTGGACACACCGTTAAATAAGCTATAATGGCATGCTTTATACTTAGCGTATCTGCCACAACATTATCTTTTTTGGTGTATACGGAATATCCAAGTCATATGGTGTAAGGAATTCTAGCGAATGTTGTTGTCTCATATTCAAATCCTTCTAAGTAAAAAGATATTTCAAAGATTTATGGTCCGTGAAGAGGTCAAACTTTTTATGTATTTAAAGCAGGAATATTATTTACCAAGGTAAATTAAAGTTTATTAGAATAAACCCTAAAGAATTCTTACCTGGCAATATTGTCTCCATATTTTTAATGCAAACACTATGGCTAATAGCTCCAAGTCACGTGTCGCATAATCCCTTTCATGGATCTTCGGTTGTCTGCTTGCATGTGCGATGATCTTTCCATGTTGCATCAGAACTGCATCCACTCCTTCCCGACAAGCATCAGTATACACAATTAAACCGTTGCTTTCATCAGCAATAGCTAATATGCAAGCAGTAGTTAACCTCTTCTTAAGTTCCTAAAATGATTCTTTACATTCTATGTCCACTCAAACTTAGCATCCTTCATTGTCAGCTTTGTTAAGTGAGATTAAATTTTGGAGAAGTCTTGAATAAACCTCCAGTAATATCCGGCTAATCACAAGAAGCAACAGATGTCCTTTAGACTCCGTGGTTGTCTCCAATTTTGTATAGATGAGATTTTCCTTGGGTCTATGGAAACTCCATCCACTGACATAATATATCCTAGAAATCTTACCTTATTTTCCCAGAAATGGCATTTTGAAAATTTTCTTTTCAGCACATTCGTTCTCAATATCTTTAACACATTTTAAATGCCTTTCATGATATTCTTCAGTCTTCGAATATATGACAATATCATCACCAAAGATGTTAAGTATATCTCTCAATACTCTATTCATAAGGTCTATGAAATAGGTGGGTGCATTGGTTAGCCCAAATGGCATAGTCAACCATTCATAGAAACTACCTAGCTCTCGGAAGGCATTCAAGGGAATGCAATCTTTAGCTATTCTCAATGATGGAATCCGGTAGCTAGTTCCATTTTTGACAATACTCGAGCACCATGTAATTGATCAAACAAGTCGTCTATGCGGGGTAGAGGATACTTGTTTTTAATCATTTGCTTATTTGGGTCTCAGTGGTCTATACACAGTCTAAAGCAACCATTAGAATTTTGCTATAAAATCCACAGTTGCACTCCAACTTGAGAGACTTGGTCTAATCAGCCCCTTTTTAATTGTGACGACCGCCCATGACTCCCGCACTAAAACAAAGGAATGGTGCGCTGAAAGGCGTGCCAGGCAGCCATGGACGATAGTCAGGGTAAGATAAAATAGAAACTCTATCGTATTACTCACAGCGCATGGATAAAATACAATAGAAAATATACATAGTGAAGCTCTATATAACACAATCTCATCATATAAGCTCTAATAGTTTGATACAACAATCAGCAAGGTCAATACATCAAGCCTCACTACATATCACTCAGAGAATATACAAACAGCGGAACATCCAGTACATATAGTAAGAAAACAATATGCAAAAGCCTCCAGCTCGTCTTCGTCATCAACAGCGTTGGTAGCCAAGAACAGCACCTGTCACCTGCTACCTAGTCTGCCCATCCCAACATGGATGAACAGCCCAAGGTAATAAGAGTTGAACATAAAACCTTGAGTCAGACAACAGTCTTAGTGAGCAGTAAATTAACTATCAAACATACCAAAAGAGCATAAATGATAAAAGGAATAGGAACTCAACCATCCCACTCCACCTTATTCTACAGTGATAGCCCCCAGACCCACTAAGCATAAACAAGCATAGCAAAGCAGACAATTTAAGTAAAGTAACTATCACTCGAGTCAAGGTCGATGTTTTCCAAATACAAACCCCCAAGGCCTAAACCAAGATCAGATAAGCACTCAGAAAACACCGCTCTTGAGACCAAATGATGGTGCAACCAAACATCCATGACTCTGGCTATCACTGTTATCATTGCCTCGATTCACCGTTAGTTGAATGACCGCCTGTCAAGGGCTAATGGTAACCCCGGTTCTAGATAAACTCTGCACGTCATCGTGACCCGTGCCTAGGACTTACCTAATCTGCCCAGAGTACTTGACCACCTACCTGTAGTCTTTTGGGTGTCCCGACCACCTACCTGTAGTCGTTTGGGCAACCCATGTACTCTTGCTTTGAATTTACTAGAACCTTCAACAACAATGAAATCCAAGCCTCCTAGTCATCCTCCTCGACGACTATTCTCATACTAGCCCAAGCTACCTCTCGAGCAATCCATTATCAACCAACTCGAACCATCCCTCGAGTTATCAACATGCTTGGAATGATCCCGTCTGGATTATGCCAAGGCTACATCACATCATGCTTCGCCTCATCTCATCAAAGCAAAGCTCCATCACAACATCGTCATCATATCCGTCCATATGAGCTTCATCATCCGCTACATATGCCACGAGCAGCTTTTCTCATCCCTTAGCCTCTCCCTTAGCTTTTGAATCATTTTCGACCATACTTGTCTAGATCCAATCATAAATCAACTAACTCTAAACAATCAATCAAGACAATCATTAATCCAAGCAATCAAATATTCAAACAAGGTTTAATAAGCAATTATACAAGGAAATGGCAATTTGGTAATTAAAGTGTCCAAATCTAATAAGCATGAATAATAGGCAAATGTCTCTACAACTTGATGAATAAACTTGCATAAGTTAACACATAGTAAAATAGGTGTCAAAACTTCATACATGATAGATCTACATGCATACTTAGGAAAAATGCAAGAAATCACTATCTTTAACACATAAACAAGCCACCAATCCAATATACTCCCTTGGGTCCGTGTGAGAGATAGCTACCACTCACCGAATCACCTAAACTCCTCAAAAACAATCAACTCCAGATCTGGACAGCAAAGAACTAAGCTTGATCCGGCAAAATCTCGCTTCAATCGATGAAATCTCTCTTTGTTGGATGAAGATCTTCAGCTTTGGCTCTTGGATCTTCGATTTGATTTTCAATCTTGGATGGATGAAATCACTAGATTAGAGTGGAGAAAAGAAGTGAAGAAGTGTTGTAGTCGAGCTCTCAAAATGGCAGCACTTCGTCGCTTCAAAATCCGGTGCCAAAAAGTGAGCCAAACCCCTCTATTTATAGGCTGAAAAACCCATGAGTCGCGCCCCCCATAAGTTGCCGCCGACCTACCCCATGAGTCGTCCACGACTCAACAGACCCCCACGGCTTACGACCTAACAGGTCCTACGACCTAACTACACAGCCTACAGACTCGAGTCAACGACTCAACAGGTATGCACGACTCACGACTCAACACACTCGCGACCTATCTGAGATGCGCGACCAAACTCATACACGAGTTACGACCTAACAGCTTATGCGCATCCACGACCTACCGACCTAAGACCCCAACGACTCAAAGAAGCCACGACCTACCACTAAGTCGTTCACACGACTCAGCGACCTAACGACCTAACACGCGCGCGAGTTCCGACTTATCACAGACACCAGGTCTAACGACTTAACTGAGATGCACGACTCAACCCTATAACCTTGAGTCGTTCACGGCCTATCAACTAAACCCCTTAACGACCTAACCACTCATCTATACTGCCGACCTAGCACCATCACAGCATCCCAACGACCTACGACTTATACCATAACCCATCCACGACTTAACTACACACCCTATCACCATAAGTAGTGTACGACTTAAGCCTTAGGTCGTTCACTCACTAACCCGTTAACTACTAGCTCTTCCCAGTCCCTAAGTCATTCAACCGACCTATCTACTGACCAGCGACCTAAGCCTTTACGCGACCTAACATAACTCGCTAACGACTTAAGCCTTAACCCCTACACGCGACCTAACTCTCTCTTAGGTCGGTCAATTTCCCTAAGTTGCTGGCTCCGCTAAGTCGCTACCCTCTCTAACTCGCTAACCCGTAAGTCGTTAACTACCTTAAGTCGCTCCATACCACTAACTCGTTCACACGACCTAAGCTACCCACGAGTTAACTTCCATATGACTTAAGCTCTAAGTCGTTAACCCTATAAGTCGCTACCTACCTTAACTCGGCAACACCTTAAGTCATCTATGCTCCTACACGACTCAAGCTCCAAATGACTTAAACTCTGAACGACTTATCAACAATACGACTTAAAGCATATAGTTTAACAATGTTTCGATCCGTAAAAATACGGGTCGTTACATTAATAATTCATAGGTTTGTAATTCCAACTCAATCTTTTCTTTTGGAGCCATCCGATGAATTGGCTGAATAACGGGTCTGTCATTAGGGCCTAAGTCAATACAGAATTCAATTTCCCGATGCGAGGGCAAACATTTAAATTCTACGAAATCATCTTGAAATTCTTTAACAATCGATACTTTCTGAGTTCATTTGCAATGGATCTAATGCACACATGAAGCTATCCCTTATTGGACTAGGTGCTTCACATATTTTTAGGTCTAACACTCTTCTGGCCATGGCTTCTAGTATAATCATTTGAATGTTGCAGTCAAGAATAGCTCTATACTCAGATAGCCAATCCATTCCAATTATAATATTAAACCCAATGAAATCAATGACAAATAGGTCATATAAGAATTGGTGGGTTTAGTAGGTAACTTGTACATTTACACATAACATACAAATGTTGGTCTTACCGCCTATGGGATTAGATATGAGGATAGGGGGTTTCTACTATTTTTGGAGTAAGTTTTAACTTAGCAACCAATTTCTTAACAATAAAACTATGGAAAGCCTCATTATCAAATAATACTCTAACTGCAATATCATTAACACATATATTACCTTCTAGGACACTCTTGCCCTTCACATCTTCAAAGGTTGAAGGCTCATTCTTTATAGCATAAACCTTGATCTGTTCTCCCCTCACTACAAGAAAAACTGTATTTTGCAGCACCGTATTGCAGTGTTTTAATGCAAAATACTGGCTTAAGTACATTTAAAGACACAGAAAATGAGTAAAATAATATGGGAAACACTGCGTCATCCAAAGGCGCGACAATTTTATTTTTCCTCCCTTCTTTTAGTCTAAACACATCCATGTTTTTCATTTCCCAAATTTCATCCCTCCAAAATCCATAACCCTAATTTTTCGATCTCTTCCCGTTTTCCCTAAGCTATTTTTTTTTGCTGATGGCTCCCGTTCCACGAAAACTTCCCATCCGCAACTTCTACTTCCTCTTCATGAACGCATCACAATAAGTATTGATTGCAAACATCGTCAAGTTTTGCCACTGGATTTCATCGATTCATTGCCCGTCGCACCGAATCTGAAGATTAGTTGCCAACCACCAACCATCTCCTATAGTTCCACGGCTTCACACTTTGCTGTTGCTTCCAAGCTCCATCTCCCATTTGACCTGTGGCTAGTCAAAATTAAAACCGTGAGTATTTCATTGGTTGTTCTCATACATAAACTACTCAATTGATTATCATTGTTATTGATAGTTAATTGATGTTATTATGAAATTGATTGTCTGATGCTAAATTGGTTGTTATTTATGTCTCAAATTTGTCACCGAACATTAATTGATCATTGTAGATACGTGTAAATTATAATGCTAAACTATGAGTTAACATTGTTATGTTAACCCCAACTATAGAAGGTAAACACTCCATGAAAGTAGGACTAAGCCATAGTTTTAATATACGTGCATGCCAGCCAATTAGATTACTGGGTAATTTATTTTTACCATTTTGAAAATCTATAGGTTAAAAGTGGTCTGAACAAATCAGGGATTATAACATTATTGTGGCCTTAATGATTTCAGTTCGACCACCTATGCATAAAAACAATTTTTCAGTTAATAAAAACAAATTTTAGACTACACAGCCTCATATTGAAAATATAAGAAAGTGTTTCTGTATACTTAGTAGTACACTCTAAAAAAATTACAAAGTATAAATTGCTGAAATTATACTAACCGAGATTGGTTAACCACCTAGAAGGTTGCAACTTCGAAGGACTGAGTCCTTGGATGTATAAAGATAAAATGTGTGATTCGCATAGTTAGAATATACTAACTCTAAGTGGCTAACTAGATAAAGGAAACGTACATGCATTTTACTTTAAATTTGAATCAATGTGGGTTTCAAAATTTCAATTTCAACCTCTAGGAAACAAAGGTTCAAAGCAAGATCTAGAGTAAGTACAAAAAAGGATTTGGGAATGTCAAAAATAAAGTTGAAACATTTAACAAAGAGAGTTTATTGCTTTCAACATTGTGGTGTTATTAGCTAATTAATGGATTATTCTTGTTTTCAAATTGGATTATTATTGTTGTTGTTGTTATTAAATTGAATAGGAAATTTCATTCTACAGGCCAATGATACAAATCCATTTTAATTGTGTGTTATTTAAATGTCGAGTATGTGTGTCAGTACATATATGCGTGTGATGTGCGTATATTTATTTTGAGTGTGTGTTAGAGATGAGTTTTGCATATGAGTGGGTGATTATATATATATATATATATATATATATATATATATATATATAAGTGTGAGTGTGTAAATTAATAATCATAAAAGTAGGTGTGAGTCTGTAAATTAATACAGCATAAAAGTAGGTCACGTATTTCAATGGAAAGAAATTTTTTTATTTAGATATTGTGCTCAAAGTTGGTACAAGTCATTTTTAGTGAAAGGCAATGTTATAAAGTGTAGTGTCAGATTATTTACACTAACCACATGTATCTATGATTGTTTCATAAAGATAAAGTTTGGCACTTATATATTTCATTCTGTATGTGAGTATTCATGAAGTCCTCTGTTTAAGTGGATAGAAAGAAAAATATTAATAGCCATGCATTAGTTTATACAATGGTCAGGTGCATTGTATTTGATGATATGCGAATTTCATGTGTGTTGTGCCTTAAATTACTTTCTTTCATGGCCACATATTATAATATATATTGTAATATTCATATGGTTCACATTCTATCATGTTGGAATTTGATGAATTGGTTCTCACAAACTATGCACGCAACGTTCCCAGGCTAGCATTGTTTTATTAATTGTGTCTGCATTGCATTTGTACTCTTGTTCTTTTATTTCCCTCCGATGTTTTTTTGCACATCTCAAACCGTACACCATATGCAGATATTTTGATCATATCGCATGCATTAACCCTGTATATCTAGAAGCATCATGCACTACTGGCTTTGTTCATTCACTTATTTTTCCAAAATCGATTTTAGGTGGTTACGTCCTACAAGGAGAGGATGCAAAAGATAGTAGTTGAGGAAATGAACTATATGGAAGCGTATTCAAATAGGAATTGGAAAGGTATAATGGGGAGGAGTTTCAGCAGAATGGACGCAGAGGTGGTAACATATCAGGTGGTCGATGTTCAGAAAGTGAGGTGCGGATGCAGGTGCAAGCTACAAACCTCGAAGTGTGGCCATGTCGGGTCAATGCTATTGAGATTGTGGTGTCAAACTGTGGCTATTCAAGGGCAGTACTATTATTACCTAACTTAAGTAGCTTAATTAATCAGAAAGTGATATTATAACTGAAATTAACTCAAGTTTTGAGACTAAGTGAATCATACTCTTGGAACAACTCTGTCTTGAGATCGAGTCTTGAAACAACTTAATCTCAAGACTGAGTCATAAAACTCGGTCTTGAAATCTAATTTCGAGTCTTGAAACTCGATCTTGTGACCAAGTCTACAAATGGAGTCTTTTCTGAATCTTAGTCTTGAGAGTGAGCCTGAAACTTAGTTTTCATGACATTTGTATAATCATGTATGCTAGTTCACCACACTCATTCTCTGTCATTAATGCTCAATCATTGGTACACACAATACATTCGCCAACAACAATAAGTATTTAGCCATGCAAGTCAATCGAAATTTTATGTTTAATGAGTATATAGACAAAATCACTACTGATCAAAAATTACAAGTCATAATTCCATGTCAGAGATTCGATGTTACCTTTAACTATTTCTTATTATTGCAAATTTTAAAACTTATATTTAGTGAGATGAACTATAACTAATTCTCTTTTGCTTTCTTACAGTCACGGCAGTACTAACTTCACAAATAATGGTAATATAAGGATTTCAGAAAAAAAATGCAAGTTACACAAATAATGGTAATATCCCAAAGATAAACTAATGAACTATGCATCTAAACACTGTTAGTTAAAAGGGAATTTAATCACCAAAGAAGGTTAAAAAGGAGCATGTACTTGATTTTATTTCTTGGTTTGATATTGAACAAATTCATATCTAAATTTTGCAAGTTAAAAATGTTACAGATTGGGGATCGTCGGCTTTAAGAAGTACAACTAGAGCCACATGTACAATTATAAGGCCTGGCACAAAATAACAATAAATACATACATATATTTCACATCTCATGTACCGTACTTCATGCAAACTTTATTTTTTAAAAGAGAGTAAGAGCATGCTACTTACATGGAAAATACACGCATAGCTCAAAATGGAAAAAAAAAAAGCACCTTATTCAGTTTACAAATGAACATATTCTAAGCTTAAAAGCTTAAAATTAAGTTACTGTTATCAAAAACCATTAAGTACATTTTAAGTGAGTGAAAACCAAATTTTGCAAACAACCTTAAAATGTACTATCAATACCCGAATTTTTGAATCATCAAGTACAATAAACAATTATTTGAAAACCATATAGTGCTTAAATGGTTTCAAAAACCTGTATAGGTATAAAAGAGTTTTCTGAAATTCTTCACATTAAATAATTTTCGAATAATCATTTAGTGAACTACACAATTTTGTTTGCTTTGAAAAAATCCAAGTTATTACATCTACCTCTGTCATTAACATATTATTACCATGCAAGTATTAAAGTATTTGATTCATTTGTTATTTTATCTCGTTTTTTAATTAATAAATATCATTTTTCTTTCTTTTGTGCCCGGTTTTCTTTACAAATTATTATAAGCATTCCATTAGTTTACATTAGCAACTTAATTTTTCGCTTTATTTTAAGATGTTTTAACTCTTATGTTAATTTCATGTTTGATGGCCAAAAGAAAATTTTAGTTTCCAAATACAAATGCTATTACTTCGCCATGCTTTGAAACTTTTTTCTTTAACGACGAGTACAAGGATTTTGGTTTCACACGTTTAAAGGATTCATCAACGAAATCAAAGTAAAAGGGTAAAGAAAGCTCATATTGTACAACTTTAAGGAATCCTGTCATATTTCATAATGATGACCTTAGTTAAAGTTTACTATCAAGTTCAAATTTAAAAACGAACAACTTAGATTTCATTTCTAAATATACAAGAACTAAATTTCTTCTCTGTTCAATTACAAAATATTTTCTTAAATGTACCAGCCAAGTATATACTTAGAATTTATATAGAATTTTAGCATTCTCCTTCATCACACTTAAATGTTTACAAAAATTTCTAGAATGATACTACATGATCCTTTATCAACAAAATCTATTAACGTTAATGGACACAGGTTAACAGGTGTATCACCAATCAATGTTCTTTTTTAATTTACATGGTTGGTAGTTGGTACAAGTTTCAAATTTGATTGGTAATAGCTGCTTACCTACCAAAGAAAATAATGGTCGGTTCATATATTATTTCTGAAGTAAAATAAACACTTAGACGTATGGTTGAATCTTTTGTTGCCACTTGTGGACTTGGCGCATTTTAGGTCATTTTCGCTTAACTTTCACTGATTTTATGCTTAACTTATTGTTATAGTCACTAAATAACTATGGATGTTTTGATGTTGATTGGTGTTACTGGAGTTACCACATGGTTGCTTGACAGGGCATGACATCGAATATTCATTATAATGCGAGTGACTTTATTATGAGTTGATATTCCATCTGTTCTTATAATAGTATTGCCGATGATACAAATATTCGCCATACAATGCAAATTTTTAGTGCTGTGATGACTCTCGGCCTTCTCCTTGTTGCGATTGCCTTTTTTTGAAGGTAAGTTGCAACTCTTTGAGGATATCATTAAATCTATTTACAACTTTAATATGGTAATGTCCTAAATTTTTATTGGAGAATTTTCTATTTTTCTCTTGTTATATAACTTGTAATGGATGCAGAAAGCTATTCCAAAAGATTCTAAAATAAATTTACCTATTGGGAGTGATGTAGTTGGTTAGATTAGTTGTATGTCTATGTTTGTTGAACACATTTCTCAGGCTTTTGTTTATTGTTTTTCAAACAAATGATAGTCTTTTTAATTGTGTTCTCAAGCATTTATTATTTCATTCTCTATTGGAATTGGAGCCATTCCATGGATTATGATGTTAGAGGTCCATGATGGTAAATTTTCATGGTATCGTAGTGGTTATAATTTTCCCCTTCATCTACGTAACTTACGTCCAAATTTGTAGTATATCTACTATGTTCAACTATTAACAGTAATCAATTATCAATGATTTTACTGGTGTGCTCATCGTTTCAACCACTGTCAAAATTAATTTTAGACTAATGATTTGGGCATGGTGCTTTTTCGTGGTTGATGTAAATGTTTATTAATGATGAACATTTTAGACTAAAATCGATATAATTACATAGAAAATAAACACATAAATAATTTTTGATATTGACTTCTGTAAGCTTAAAAGGGAATAAAATTCGAAGATGGCATCGAGGAAAGGCTCTGTGCTTACTTGTGCAAACTGAGCACCGAGCACAACACAGTTGAGGAAATTGAGCATATGCCCAGTTAGTCGAAACTGAGCTATTTTGTGATATTGTTCCGGTTCTATATGAAGCCAAGGTTAAATTTGCATTACTTCGCTACTTTTTCTTCTTAGGATAACTAGTTTAATTTTTATAAACTAGTTATGTATAAACTTGTTAGTTCTCATATAATTTCTACAAACTTGTTATATTAGGTACTCTTACAAGTGCCGAGAACCACTTGTTTCAAATTACCAACTGTATTAATGTGCAATCCAAATCTAGTCATTTTTAATAAGGTTTACTTTGCTATAGCAGACCTGTTAGTTAAAAAATTAACGAATCACTCTACGCTACCTCATAAACTGCATGAGGTAGTTACTACATATAATAATGGCTTATAGGTGTAATGGAAAATATCACACTAATGCAATGTGAACTAACATACTAAGTCGTCGTGTATTTGAAAAAAGTGTGTTGAATAATCTTTAATTATGCTGAATTTAACTAAGTGAATCATGCATATATTACAGGCGTGCATGTGATGCTGTTTAGATTCACAAACAAAGTGAGGATATTTTTGCAGTTTTTTTCTGGATGTCATTATTCTTTTGAGGCATCCCAATATAACAAATATGTAAATAACTTGTTTATACTAACAAGTTTTATTTTTATAAGCTAACAAGTTTATAAATTTGCACTTGTAAGAGCATCAAAATATAACAAGTTTATAAATAACTAGTTAACTATGTTTTATAAAAATTAAACGAGTCTATAATAATAATAATAAAAAAAATTAACCAAGTTTTTAAATTAAACTAAGTTTTATAAAATTCAATAAGTTTGTAAAAATTAACTAAGTATTCTAAAAATATAACTAAATAATAATAATAATTTTTTTGAAAATTAACTAGGTATAATAATAATTAAACGAGTCAATAATAATAAAAATATCATAACAATAATAATAATAATAACAATAATAAATTCAATAAGTTTATAAAAATTAACTAAGTTTTATGAAAATTCAATAAGTTTATAAAAATTGACTAAGTATTATAAAAATAGAACTAAATAATAATAATAATAATAAATTTTATAAATAATTAACTAGGTATAATAATAATAATAATAATTAAATGAGTCTATAATAATAACTATATAGTAATAATAATAATAATAATAAATCAGCTAAGTTTATAAAAATTAACTAAATTTTATAAAAATTCAATAAGTTATAAAATTAACTAAGTATTATAAAAGTATAGCTATACAATAATAATAATAAATTTTATAAAAAATTAACTAAGTATAATTATAATAATAAATAATTTTATAAAAATTAATTAAGATTTATAATAATAATAATAATAAGATAACTAAGATTTATAATAATAAATTTTATGAAAAATTAACTAGGTATAATAATAATAATAATTCAACGAGTCTATAATAATAATAATAAAAAAAAAAATCAGCTAAGTTTATAAAAATTAACTAAGTTTTATAAAAATTCTATAAGTTATAAAATTAACTAAGTATTATAAAAATATAACTATACAGTAATAATAATAATGAATTTTATGAAAAATTAACTAAATATAATAATAGTAATAAGTAATTTTATAAAAATTAACTAAAATTTATAATAATAATAATAAGATAACTAAGATTTATAATAATAATAATAATAATAATTAAATGAGTCTATAATAATAATAATAAATTAACTAAGTTTACAAAAATGAACTACTAAGTTTTATAAAAATTCAATAAGTTTATAAAAATTAACTAAGTATTGCAAAAATATAACTAAATAATAATAATAAAATTTATAGAAAATTAACTAAGTATAATAATAATAATAAATAATTTTATAAAAATTAGCTAAGATTTATAATAATAGTAGTAAGTTAACTAAGATTTATAAATACTTAACTTAAATTAGTTTATAAAAATTAATTAAGTATTATAAAAATATCTGATAGATATCTGAGGGTGTATTTGTACAAACGATATATCTTGACCCTATTCAGTTTCCTATATAGTTCTATGTTGAAGCGAGGATGGAAAGGCAACATAATGATATTCACTGAATGGTCCTATGCTTCTGGAGTTACCCCAAGTGTTAAAAGTTCAACTTATGGACTATAACATGCAGTGCAATAACTTTATCAATGGTACTAAACAATTGGGCATTGAGGTCAACTTATCACAAAGCCTATCTCTATTACAATAGATCTAATACAAAGATAGCTTATGTAACAAATCCATTTATTTATTTGTTTATTTGAAGAGGACTTACAATATGCATCTTTAGTACTAGCATTAAATTTCAAGCTTTAATCTTATTATTCAAAAAATAGAAAAATGAAATCTATATTAAGAAAGAAACAAAGATTGATGGTTTAACACTTTAACTATTTTAAAAATCTAGCTGAATTTATCCTCCTCTTTTTTCCAACTCTCACCAATATAAAGACAAGTTAATACAACAGTCACATTTAAGTATTTAACATGACAGTTATAAATAATAACGTATAAAGAAGTTCGGTTACAAAATTAAACAGACCTTAAAAGAAAAAAGAAATGGCAGGAGGAAGAGGAGCAAACTCACGAGAACTAGACCAAACGGCAACATGGGCTGTGGCTTTGGTTTGTGTTATTATTGTTATGATTTCTATGTTGCTTGAAAAAATTCTACATCATATTGGCAAGGTACATATCCTTTGTTTTGTATTTGACTTGGCTTTTATTATTTTACTGAAAACTTTTTGTAATAGCATGTATCAAACTAGTTGATTAAGCAACTTATAGGAATTTGCAAAAAAAAAATCATCAAACAAGTTATCCAAATTTGTTTGATTTAGATTTTAAACTTGATATAAATATAACATTTCGGATAATATTTTTGATTCTAGTGGTTCATGGTGAACGGTAAAAAGCTTTGTCTGAAGCATTGGAAAAGATGAAAGCGGGTATGATAAGACTGATTTCATCATATAAACGACTAATTCATCATTATATAATCCTTTTTTCCTCCTTCAGAATTGATAATTCTAGGATTCATTTCCTGGCTGTTAACATGGGCAAAATTATATAGCCAAAATATGCATACCGGAAAAAATAGAAAATACTAGGTTGCTTTGCAAACTAAGTATTGAGGAAATAGAAAGGATAATGGCAAGTCGAAAAGGAGGCAATTGATTTGGAATGAAGATGCTTATAGCACTTTTAGTAACCGAAGAATCTTAACTGGTGCTGTAGCAGATACATGTGCTAAAGTAAGTTAAATATCCTAAAAGAAGACTGTTATTATCTTATAACAAATGAAAATTTCCTTTTGTTGCTTAATTTTAAAGACCTTAGATGGTAGTATATTACAAGGAATCATGTTTTCAAATTCCTTTTGTATTTTATAGATAATCATACACTAAATGTTCTTTTGGTATTTGTGATATAGCATAAACAACTCTTTGTGTTTCAGATATATCTGTCTTAAAATTGAATTGTGTTGATACTCAATCAGTAAATAATCTGGTTTTTGCGACAACTGGTAAAGGTTACACTTGTGTCAATAAATGGACTACATCGGCTACATATTTTCATATTTTTCTTGGCTATATTTCATGTTGCATACAATCCTATCACCATGGCTCTAGGAAGAGAAAAGTAATTTCAACTTAAATTTTATATGTTAATTTATAAATTTTCAAGTAATTTATTTGTTTTATGTTTTATCATCTAGATTCACAGATGGAAGAAGTGGGAAAAGGAAACCCGATCTGATGATTATGAGTTCTATAATGGTAATTTCTCATTGCAATTTTATCGTGTAACTTGAGTAAGATATAACTTGTGAGGTGTTCTGTTATATATTTGTTTCAAAATTTCATCTTTGTTTATGTTATGCAGATCCCTTAAGATTCATATTCGCCAATGAGACAACTTTTCTAAACTACATACTAGTATTTGAAACAGAAACCCATCTTCTTATACATGGTAAAATTTTAATAAGTCATATGATTTCAACAATATGAATGTGAAATAATGTTTAATTATCAAATAATTTTGTTTAGGAAAGTTTCTTTCGCCGGTTCTTTAGGTCTGTTCGAAAAACAGACTATTTAGCCATGTGTCATAGATTCATAAATGTATGTATTTAGCATCATATACATATATTGTAGGCATCTCTACAGGAAAAACATTGCAATCCAAAATTGCTTACAGGTACATTTGGCTCCTGGAAGTAAATTTAACATTCGCAAAGTGACCCAATTTTAGTTGGGTTGTTTGACCGATAATTAGGGACGGGATTTTCTACTGTTTGAGCTAGTCAAATTAACTTGAACTTGTCATATTTGATGCCAAATAAATTCATATTTGTTCTCTTCTACCGTTGATCTTTAATTGTTTTTTTCTTATATGCATATTGGACATTCGAAGGAGGCAAGCTTGGACTTTTTACGATTTATATTTTCTCCTTTAGCAAGCCCTTTTTGTAAGATTTTATGTCGCTAACATTTTTTCTTAAAACATTGTTCATGAAATATTTTATATGGCTAAATTTTATGGTGTATGAAATTGATGTAGCTTTGGTTATGTTTAATCTTCATAATGCTTATAATATCATATTATATCTATTAGTGTTTTATAAATTTAGCAGTTTCCTTTTGAACATATTATACATGGTTTTAATAATTGTTTTAAAACCGCTATCATGATGTAAAATGATCCTAAGGTGCTTGCTTTTGAGCCCTTCCTCTTGCCATACGAAATTCTGCATTTCAAGCCTTTTTGGGTCTAACCTACCATCCCACATCATTTCCAGAGGTTTCTTATATAGGAAATCGATCGGACACTTGTCAATGGAAGAAGGACAAAAATGTTGACATACCGTAGCATTTCAAAAATGGTGCAATAGGTGTAACATGTTGCTAAAAGGCGATATACCATGGCATTTCAAAAGAGTTGCCATACTAAAAAGGGCTAAAACGCTGCACAAAAAAATGAAGCAAAATGAAAACACTGCAGTAATCAAAACATAACGGCCAAATGAGTTTGCACCGTTTAAGAAATGCTGTAAAACTAATTTACTGCAGCATTTTGCAAAAGCTTTCGTATCCTTCTTGTTAGCAACATTTTTAAAACGCTGCGGTATTTCCTCACTATATTGCAGCACGACATTATGCAGCGTTCTTCAAAACGCTGCTAACGTTTATGGCAGCATTTTTAAAATGCTGTAAAAAATCTTTTTTGGTAGTGCCTCTTCATTAACGACACTTGTTTTTCTAGTGTCTTGGCTGATGGAAATTGTAACAAATACTATTCTGAACCATAGGAGAAATGGTTCCTTGCAGCCACCTCTGCATCTTGGGACTCATATATTTTGTTGCAAAATGGCCTTTCTTGTAGCATTTATAACAAACAACATCCATATTATGGTTCTCTTGAGATCTACCACCATTCTTTCCCTGCTATGGTTGCTTTCTCTTTTTCTAATTGTTGCCATTTCCTTGGGTTACCATTGGATTCCTTTTATCCAATACTTCATATCGAAAACCCATATCTAATTGGTCCATAAACGTTACATTTACGTGTGCAGTCATTCGGTCCTGATATTGCTTTGTCATCCTCGATATAAACATCTCATTCTTCTTTAAGAACGTGTCTATTAGTCCTGGACCAAAATGAGATAACTCGGCAAACCTATTTGAGTATTCCTCCACAAGCATACCTTCTTGTTTCAAGTCCATAAAAGTTCTATATGGACGGGATTTTCTGGCTGCAGGCTTATATTGCTCTTCGAATACTTCTTTAAATCCGATCCATGAGAAATTATCTTCGGAATCATTCAAAGTGATGGATTCCCACCATGCTAGATCTCCTTCTTGCAATTGCTAGGAAGCTAAGAACCTATTTTGGTCATCCTCTATGTTCAATCCTTTGAATATCCTTTCACACGAGCGGATCCATGCTCGCACTTCAACAATGGACTCGGTTTCTTGGAATGGTTTCCCTCACAAGCTAGTGTAATTCTTGCAAAGAGTTACAAAGTTATTTTAAGGTCGCAAAAGGATTACCGCTTCCTCAAATACTGTTGCATTTGATCGACCATTGGTGGTCGTAGTGTTGCTACCTACCCTTCGTCCTCTTCTATTACTCATTTCCTACTATCTTCATATAGTAAGGAAACATCTTTAGAATTATAGACGAAATTATATTAGGGAATGTGTATTAGGCATAAAATGACATGGATGGATTTATTTGGATGAAATTACTAATAGGCTCTCTCATTGCCTAAACTCATTCTACGATAATACTAACCCTATCTCTAATGAGTCGACCCCATCAAGGCTTAGGTGTTCGCTTAATCTAAGCTCTAATACCGAATGTGATGACCCGCCTTTTTGACTCTCACAGATTGACACTAATATATCCTCGGTATTCATGTGCCACAAAATTTAAATGTCGAAGAGGTAGATAATCAGGAGTTTTGAAAGAAATAAAGATAGAAGATGGAACAAGAACACAATCTCACATTCACATTAATTTTACATTTGGAAAGTACATACAATCACTCTAAGTGATTCATTAGAGTTACGATAAGTACTAATCTGGCTAGGGATAGTTATAACTGCCTATCCTTACCGAAGTTGGTAGACACTAAGTACATATTACATGATACAATAAAAATTTAAAGTGGATCGCTATTAACGAAAGGACCCTCCATCCCTCATGCTCCATGTTCCTTCCAGAATGCTCCAAGTTACCTGATTACTTAGTTTCCCAAGAAAATATGGCACCTAAAGTTTAAGGGAAAAGGAAAATAAACCTCAGGTCAGTCATGGGACTGGTGTGAGAAACTCAAAATATGAGTATTTAGAAAACAAAAGGGTATCTCATAAGACCATGCCACGCATAAACATGTAACAAGTTTTTACCTTATGATAACCAAATCATTTCTAAGTAAAATTCAATGATATTATTTTTAATGACATTCTTTGAAAATACTTTTTAAGTAAATACACATAATCTCAACTGAAATTGTTACATTATTAAATTTCTGCATAATAGGTTTATAACTAAAACCAGAGGCACTTATTGGAGATTTGGATTTCCAATGAATAGCGAGGTAAAGGACTACCTCCCATACAGTACATTTCTAGAGGAATGCATCGAGGATCAACATCTTTGAAAACTCTACGAATTAAGACCGACCTACTTATGGACCCATCTAGTGGCAGATAGGACCGAATATGATATCACCCCGACCGTTACCGACCTATTCGAGATCCATATCATACACTATATAATTTAAATCTGATGTCATAGCAGGTAGAAATAAATAAATCCAGAAAGGTGATATCATACCCTAATGGTAGCGAACAATTTAGCCCTAAAGCAACCCCTGTTCATAATTCCCTAGGTGTAAGGCTCGAGGTAACGTTTACCTTTCTTAGAACATTTTCACTTAAAAATCCACATTGCCACTTCCAACAACACTCTATTGGTTCCCACAAAATACAACCTCTGAGCTCGCACACCACATAGAAGGGTGTTAAGTACAAGAAGGGTACCTCCTGCAACACCAAATAGATGTATATTTGTAAATGTCAATGCAATGTGATCTTAGAAATGCAATATCGGACATCCATCCATAAAAGTTTTCCAGAAACAGGAAAATTGAAGGCACTCTCCTTCTACATCCATTTGGGTATTACCACTGCTATTTATTTATCTCGAGAGCTACTCCGAAATTATCAACAAGTAGTCCTTTCATTATGAAGATCCTCGCCTTCAACTTCGTTGTCCTTAACAGGTCTTCACTTCCGAACTCGTAAATTGGTTTGAAGTGCTTTTCATATAAGAATCTCCTAAATCCGACCCTGGTTCCTTCAAACCAATCATTAATAAAATGATGTTAAAATAAGTAGCTGCTTATTATTTGATTTATTACTTTTCTCTTTGTCAAAAAATATCTTCTAGAAATATATATTTTTAAGACATTTCTTTTCGATATGTGGAATCATTAAACCTCTCTTTCACTTTGAAAATATCAAATCATTTTCATAATTCATATTTGAAAACATTATTGAGTTAAAAAGACTCGATATGAATTATACTAATTCCACGTAACATCAATTTCCATATTCAACCTTTACTATCCATCTAATAATGGTGAAATCACCTTTTGAATTAACATGGATAGTACGGATTCTTTCCTCGAAATTTAATACCAAGTATAAGAAGATTATTTTTATACAGTCTAAGTTGTATTAAATTTGGAAAATTAAATCTTTTATACTTGCCTCATTTTTAACATTTCGACTTTATTTATTCCTCGCATAGGAAAAAGGCCAGGTGAGCCAGGCACTAGTTGCTCTTGAAACATCTCCTTATTTTATACACTTCATATCCGGATCTCAGGAATATAAAAATCCAGCCTACTTATTGGATTTTAGAGCTAAGATTAAATCACTTAGTTATAACAGCTTTTCTTTAAATCATTTATTTAAACTTTTAAAAAAATTTATAAAACCTTCAAATCATCTTTAAAATACTTAATTATTTATTTCAAAATATTTATAAAATATTTGAAAAAGAATACTTAAGTTTAAAATATATTTCAAAAGTTATTAGAAGTGTTGTAAAAAGTGCTTCAAATAGTGCTTTTAAGCTTATTTGATCATAACAACATTTCTTTCATTTAGAAATCCATTTTTATATCTTAAAACTCTTTTAAAATATTTTATAAGGTTTATAAAATTTATTCCATATTTTTAAAGAATTAAAAATATTACTTTTAAAGATTATATCGCTTTGGTTTTCGAACCGCCAAAGCATGAATATTTTGAAAACTTGTTTTGCTCATATTTCAAAGTCTACTAAATGAAATCTTAATATTATTCTTTTGTTTGAAAACTATAACTATAAGACTTGGAAAATTTCTTACTACAAAGAATTCCAACTTCGAATCCATCGTATAAATGGATCTAACTTTCCGTGGCGCGAATTTGCGAACGGCCGACGTGACGAGCTTATTTTGGACTCAATTTTCATAACTTGTCAAAACTTCATCAAACATGGTTTTAGTGTTTGTAAAACATTTATAAACCATTTTAAATTGGATTAATTATTACATGTTAGTTTTATAACTTGATTCGAAAAGTGATTTCGTTGTGGAATATCGACATGTATTTAACGTGACTTGTTTACGCAATTAAACAACTATATTAAAGAAACCAATCTTGATAGTCAAAGCATAGTAAACATCTATAGAAATCATATCACATCATATATATATATATATATATATATATATATATATAATTTATTGCTTGATTTTCGATCGGGCTAATTATAAAACGGTTATAGCTCAACTATCTCGAAATCGGAGCTCACGACTACTAGCTCAATTACTCCTAGGGGGTTCGGCCTTGGTCTTGGAGGCTTGGAAGGCTTGACCTTGCTTGGAAAATGGTGGTGGAGAGCTTGGTTGCACACGGGCTTAGAGGAGGAGAAAGAAGAGATGACTAGTTTGAATTTTGGTTTGAAGTGGTATAGATTTCGATTGATTTTGCCATAACTTTGTTTTGATTTTATAATATTTTATTTCTTAGACTATGGAAACCATTAATGTAGAGAAAAAGAAAATTAAATAGCTTAGGAATTCATAAAGAAAAGTGTGAATGAAATATAGAGAGGTGGGTGTTATGTATAGGCAAAAATGAGAATGGAAATGTCATGATATTTATACACTAATGCATCACTGTCACATCACCACCACTTCCTCCATCCTCTCATCATGTTCGGTTGAACATGCCCCCTACCCATGTGCATAGCTATGTGTTTGTACTTTGTGTGTAAGGAATTGGCTTTGGTTGTGCTTAAGGGTGAAGTATATGCAAAATATCTTGATATTTTGTAATACATATATATATATTTAAATGTATAAGTATATTTGTATTTGTATATGCATATGTGTTGATGTGCATGTGAATGTGTTTATGTATATGTACATGTATGTGTGCATATGTATAGCTCAAATGATTCACAACGTTGCGCAACTTTTCTACGTTGAATTGCTACTGATTCCGATTTCAATTTTCGGTCATATATATATATATATATATATATATATATATATATATATATATATATGCGCGCGTGTGTGTGTGTGTAATTGTAAATGAAGTTTGAATATTTATATCATTATATAAAAACTAAAATGGCTTATGTACTAATAAAATAATATCTATATCATTTAGACTCAATTTAAATTCAAAAGTCATTTGTTCCAAAGTAGCGATATTATTGATGATGTCATAAAGAGATTTTATTTTTAAATATAAAATATGTAACGACCCGTAATTTCGCTACTTCGAAAATGAGAGATTTCGCTCGATTTAGATTTAAAAGGATTTTAAATCTTAAATAAATATGTTATATATAATAACAATTATCTATTTTTATAGTTAATAAATTAAAAAGTATAAATTTGGATTTTGAAACAAATCGACAAAAATTAAGTTTTGTTAAAAATAAATAAAGGCTAAAATAAATGGATTTTAATATTTTTCTAAAAAGATAAATCTTATTTAAAACATCTAATAAAGACAATAAAAGTATGTTAAAAGATTTAAAAGTTTGTTAATAATCGTTTTATAAAAATAACAAAAATTTGCCACATTTTGTCAGTTTTACATACACTGTAAAATTAGAGATTTTAATATTAATTAAATATGATTTTAAAATATAAAGAGACTTGTCTTAATTTATTTAAAGAAGTAAAAAGTTTATTTTTAAATTTGGTTTACATAAATAAATAGTTTAACTAAAACGTCAAAATGTGACCGTAAAACATTTTGTCGAAAAACGACGTTTTGTCGATTAAATGTTGTCGCAACGTCGTCGCACCTTTATTTTCTTATATAGGAACATATATTCTAGTAGTGTAAGTGTTAATTAATTAACTAATCAAGTTTAGTTTTACTAAACAAGGTTAGAAAACTTCTAAAAGTCATTAAGAAAAGTAAGTAAGAATTAACAAAAGTAAGTAAGAAAAGTCAAAAGTAAACATCAAATCAATATCACATCAAAACCCAACATAATTATTATTTTACTTAGCTTAGTTCTTAAGGGATTAAGACATAAAGTAAGGATGTGAAAGGTGATGTTAATTTTTGAAAAAGTGGAGATTGCTTTAGGTTAAAGTAAGGTTAGTTTGGTAATTTGGTAAGAGGTTATTTTGGTAAATTACCACTTTCTTTCTTTTTCTATAAATATCCACCTCCTTCTTCACTTTCATTCACATTTTCTTCTTCTTCTTTTCTCAAGCTTCTTCATCTTCTTCCTCTCCTCTTTAATAGCTTCCATGCCATAGAAAAATATTTTAAAGAAATAATGTCAAAATATTTTCAAAATTTTCAAAAGAAATCAATGTTTATTTTCTTCAAAACAAACTCCTTTTTTACTCTATATTTTACCTCTTCTTCTTTCGGCCATAAGTTCTTCAATACAGAACCAAAATGCAAAATTCTTTTATTAAAATCATTTATTTTTCCAGTGGCTACAACTTTCATGTTTATCACTTTATTTTATTCCAAAGTTTACTATGTCAAAATTCCACTTATTTCTAGTGTATTTTCTGGCCCAGTTTTTAAGCCAGAAAATAGGCCGTTTTATTTTGATCATAACTTGATCATAGCAGATACAAATTTAGAGATTATTTTTTTAAAACCATATGAAATTTCAGTGGCTACAACTTTTATGTTGATCACTTTTTCCAGTTTTGAGTTTTGCTATACCTGAAACTCAATTCTTTGAAGTATATTTTCGGGCTTTATTTTTGTGAATCCGAGAATAGCTCTTTTATTTTGAACATATCTCCCTCAAAACAACTAGGATTCAAATGATTTTTTTTTTCAAATTCAATAGAAAAGAACTTGCAACAACTTTTCAGTTAATAAGTTTTTCAAATTTTGTGAGTAAGAGAGTCAAAAATAAGAGAGAAGATGACCTATTTTTCGGATCTAAATCTTAGGAATTCAAGTTTAAAGCTCTACCGCTTCTTCTCTATATTTTCGGCCAACCTCCATTCCAAGCCTCGGCCAAGCTATTGGATGGGAGAGGGTGTTGTTTGCTAGTGTTTAATGGAGTAGGAATTAATTAGTGAAGTGTTGATTGATTAGAATGTTGGTAGGAAGTTAATCGCTTTGGATTATGGTGAGAAATTCTCATTGCTTTTGGATTTATATTTTGATTATGTTATAAATCATATTTACACCCTTATGAAATATGAATATTTATACCAAATTGATTGTTAATATGGATGATTTGATAGTTAGTAAATTAAGTGAATTGTGATAATATATCCCGTTATGATATTAATGGTGAATGTTAGAACTGAAATCATATGCATATGGTTGGTTGAATGGATGTTATGCTGGTGATAAATATAAATATTGGATGTGTTCATTTTGATCAAGTAATCCCTTTATCTAAAAAGACCATATTTTAGTAATATGAGATATTGTGGAAAAATAAGTCTCTTTTCATTTAGAAGTGAAATTAAAGTTAAAATGAAAGAGAATTTGAAATTTGAAGTGAATCAGATTTGAAAAGGATAGTTAATTAGAAATTGAAATTAAGATGAATAGTGAAATTGAAATCGATTTTGAAAAGTGAAGTTTAGTTTGAGAATGAATTGAAGTTCAAATTGAAATTAGATTTGAAATCTAAGTTTTAAATGTGTTTAATTTGAGATTAGAATTGAAATTGAGTTGAAATTGTAATTTAAAATTTAATATTAAAATAATGGGAATAAAATAATATTATAATATGCTAATAGTGAAAATATATTTTAAATATTTAAAAAATGAAAATATTGGTTTAAAATGGTTTCTAATGATTTTATAAGTGTTGAAATCCAATTTGAATTGACTATTTCAAATATTGAAAAATAAGTTAAAACTAGACGCGTCGCGTAAATGTAGTTCGCGATTTCGCGCCAAAAAGTTCAAATGAATGTATAGAGTGGAATATGGCTTGGAATTCTACGAGATAAGAAAATTCCGTACTATTATATCCATATCTTCTAAACAAAGAAAGCAAATCAAAGTTTCGATAAGTAGATTTTGAATTAAGGCCAAATCAATTTTCTAGAAAAATCGCGCCAGTGCAGTTTAGTGACCATAACAGGAAATTTGTTTAAATGAACGATTTTAATTATGGAAAAATATGAAATAAATTTGATAGATCTATTTAAATGATTTAGAAGAGGTTTGGATTGGAAAATATGAATTTTCAAATGTTTAAAAGTTGTTTAATTGAAATAAGCTTGTTTAGCACTTTCCGTCGCACTCTTCTGCTGCGAATTGTAAAACTTTTGGAATATGAGTTTAAATGTAACAACGTTTTCCAGAATCAATTGTGAATGTTTTAAAAAGGATAATTAAGCATTTTGAAAGATAATTTGGGATATTTATAAGCAATTCCAAAGTAAAGTTGAAAATCTGAATATGCGGAAACGACTAGTACATCTGTCCCGCCTGTGAGATCTGGAAAGATAAAAAAAGGTGTTTAACTATGGTTGGAGATGGAGCAACCATTGCCCTGAACTTACCTGGCCTATGTTTTCTTTTCTTAGGCGAGGGGTGAAACAGATCGAAAGGAAAGGCCGGATGCTCTAAATAAAAAGACTGTGTTAAGTTTTTGAACTAAAAGAAGATTGGTATTATCCAAATGTTAAGCAATCTCCTAAATGAATGATTTCTATGATTCTACTTACTTCAAAATGTTTGTTAAGATTGGTTTAGGGTATATTGTAAACGATGTGTTAAATAACATTGTTTTTGACCCGCTTAAAAGTTAAAGGGTTTAATTGAAAGTTAAGTAAGGAAATTTGAGATATTTTCCAAAGCAAAAGAATGAATTTCTTAGAAATTACTCTAAGTTAAAAGAAAGAGATTTCGAAATTATCTGAAAAGAATTAAAGTGAAAAGAGACTTAATAAATCCTATATACTCATATTCGCTTTTGTCGATGATTGGATTTCGAAGGACCGGGGTCAAATTTAGGTAATTCCTTTCCGAAAACCACTTCGACCTAATGTATACGTTCGAACGTGAAGTAATGTTGAAGACGATGATTATTGAAGACTGTGGATCTTCATAGCGTGAGGACTGCTTGTTGATTTGCTTGGGGTCGCACCCATTATAGAGTTATATATAACAGTGGTCTCCTCGTGATGGAGATTTGGCGGATTGCAAGGGCTTCTCGCCTAATAATGGCCGAGGATAGTGCCTTCGGTTTGTCCTGTTCCTGGACAACTTGTATGGACGTTTGTCTGACATTGCATTTCTAAACGATTACGTACATTGGTTTTTACAAACGTACATCAGTGGTGGCGGAGAAGGCAACTTCTCTTAGCTTAACACCCTCCTTGAGACATACGAGCTTAAGGGTTGTATTTTTGTGGTAGGAAATTAGTAGTTAAATGAAAATGGCAATGTGGCATTCAAAGATGTGATATGTGCTTTGTGAAAAGGTAACCGTAGCCTCATCAAACCGGAAATGACCGACACAGGATTAGATGCAGCAAGGCTAAGTGGGTCATTCCGAAGTAGGGTATGATCATCCCCTTTTATACATATTTCTTCCCGCTATGACGTACGGGATGTTAATTTTTGTGGTGTATGGAAAGAAAGCTCTCGATTAAAGGTCGGTAATGACCGAGGGATGACATATTCGGTACTATCTAGTTAAAGAGGTAGGCCGGTCTTGTGTTGGTAGAGGGCAGAAGTTCTGTGCCTCGGGACATCCATCTAGAGGTGTATCCATTTCGGAAGGTAGATCTTGCGCCTGGTCATTTGTATGGAAATCCATTCTCCAATAAGAACCTACGGTTTTGTTTGTAGAGCCTAGTATGTTGGAATTTGATAATTGTAACAATTTCGGCTAAGTTTAATATGTTTATTCGCAAATGTTTTCAAAGGATGTCATTAGAAATAATATCAAAGGTTTTGATATAAAGGTGTTTTAGTTATCATAAGGTAAAAATCCGTCTGTGTTTATGTGTGGGCGTGGTCTTATGAGATACTTTTTCTTTTCAAAGGATCTTTATAAAAAGGCTGATATATGACACTGTCATTTATTGTTGAGTTTTTCTCACACTGGTTTATCAAGCCTGATCCGGGTATTTTCAATACTCGGGTCAGATCCGAGTAGTTTCAAGATAGTCAAAGACAGTTGGAGTTTCCAGATGAGAGCTGGAGATATTCATCGACGTATGGACATATTCTATTTTCCGCTTTGCTTAGTGTATTATGTTTGATGTTTGTCAGCATTTGTAAGGGCAGGTTTTATAACTGTCCAAGCTGAATTTATGTTAGACTCTGATAATGTATTTTAAAAAATTTCCGCTGTAAAATTTATTATTGAAATAATATATGTTATTCCATTCTTGTGAGATTCTGTTCTGTCTACTTTTCTTTATCACCCTTAATGATCCGTCTTTTCGTGCAATTTGAGTTGGACATGTGTGGTTTATTGTCGATTCAAAAGGTACGAGAAAACAGTTCTTTACATTTGGTACCAGAACTGAAGGTTAAGCGAGAACCTTGGCTCTGTTATGAGTAAAGTCTCATCTGAGATAGGATTAGTAATATCCTAGGATGAGTAACTCATTAGATATAGGGTTAGCAACACCCTAGAATGAGTTATGAGAGTATTATATACATTGAGCGCGTATTTGTTAATTTTATAAAAATGATTTTGTTTTAAAGGAAATGGGTAAATGAAATAATTTTACATTGGGTTTATATTATAAATATTAAAGGGAATACTATTATCTTTTGGGTTAGAAATTAAGGATTATTTGTAATCTAGCTTAGTGAAACTAAAATATGAATATCTTGTGATTAGAATTGCACAATTTTACTATAAGATATTCCATATAGAATAAATTAGATGAAACCTATAATTTAAAACTTTAGTCATATACCCCTAGACATTTATTTATTAAGGAATAATGATTTAATGATCATCATAATGGATGGATTTAAAAGCTAAGTACACATATCTTATGAAGTAAAATTCATAATTTGAATATAAGATATTTGATGGTAATACTGAAGCTAGAAGTGTAATTAGAGAAAGTGAAGAGAAAATGTACACTTAGAAAAAATTCTTATCAATAAGATAGAAAAGATAAGGCAAAATTGGAATTTTGGGTAAATATATTACGAAAGAATAAGTCCTATAACTTATAAGGAGATAAGGTAATTTTAGATTTAGACACTTTGACTATGTTAAAATCAAAGTGAAATTTAGGAATAAGAATATAAGAAATATCATCCTAATATAAAACTTTGAATTAGTGATACAGTTAGGGTAACCTTTGTAATTTAAAATGAAGTAAGATTAGAAGTGGATATTTTTGAATTATATGGTTAGTAGTTTGATTGTTGGATGGAAATGATTAAGTAACAAATACTATGTGAATTAAGTTTCACAATTTGACTATAAGGTATTTGATGGATTTAAGATCCGAAGTAGGGTATGATCATCCCCTTTTAGATATATTTCTTCCCGCTATGACGTACGGGATGTTAATTTTTGTGGTGTATGGAAAGAAAGCTCTCGATTAAAGGTCGGTAATGACCGAGGGATGACATATTCGATACTATCTAGTTAAAGAGGTTGGCCGGTCTTATGCTGGTAGAGGGCAGATGTTCTGTGCCTCGGGACATCCATCTAGAGGTGTATCCATTTCGGAAGGTAGATCTTGCGCCTGGTCATTTGTATGGAAATCCATTCTCCAATAAGAACCTACGGTTTTGTTTGTAGAGCCTAGTATGTTGGAATTTAATAATTGTAACAATTTCGGCTAAGTTTAATAAGTTTATTTGCAAATGTTTTCAAACAATGTCATTAGAAATAATATCAAAGGTTTTGATATAAAGGTGTTTTAGTTATCATAAGGTAAAAACCAGTCTGTGTTTATGTGTGGGCGTGGTCTTATGAGATACTTTTTCATTTCAAAGGATCTTTATAAAAAGGCTGATATATGACACTGTCATTTATTGTTGAGTTTTTCTCACGCTGGTTTATCAAGCCTGATCCGGGTATTTTCAATACTCGGGACAGATCCGAGTAGTTTCAGGATAGTCAAAGACAGTTGGAGTTTCCAGATGAGAGCTGGAGATATTCATCGACGTATGAACATATTCTATTTTCCACTTTACTTAGTGTATTTTGTTTGATGTTTGTTAGCATTTGTAAGGGCAGGTTTTATAACTATCCAAGCTGAATTTTTGTTAGACTCTGATAATGTATTTTTCAAAAATTCCGCTGTAAAATTTGTTATTGAAATAATATATGTTATTCCATTCTTGTAAGATTCTGTTCTGTCCACTTTTCTTTATCACCCTTAATGATCCGTCTTTTCGTGCAATTTGAGTTGGACATGTGTGGTTTATTGTCGATTCAAAAGGTACGAGAAAACATTTCTTTACATTTGGTATCAGAGCTGAAGGTTAAGCGAGAACCTTGGCTCTGTTATGAGTAAAGTCTCATCAGAGATAGGATTAGTAATATCCTAGGATGAGTAACTCATTAGAGATATGGTTAGCAACACCCTAGAATGAGTTATGAGAGTATTATATACATTGAGCGCGCATTTGTTATTTTATAAAAATGATTTTGTTTTAAAGGAAATAGGTAAATGAAATAATTATACATTGGGTTTATATTATAAATATTAAAGGGAATACTATTATCTTTTGGGTTAGAAACTAAGGATTATTTGTAATCTAGCTTAGTGAAACTAAAATATGAATATCTTGTGATTAGAATTGCACAATTTTACTATAAGATATTCCATATAGAATAAATTAGATGAAACCTAGAATTTAAAACTTTAATCATATACCCCTAGACATTTAGTTATTAAGGAATAATGATTTAATGATCATCATAATGGATGGATTTAAAAGCTAAGTATAAATATCTTATGAAGTAAAATTCACAATTTGATTATAAGATATTTGATGGTAATACTGAAACTAGAAGTGTAATTAGAGAAAGTGAAGAGAAAATGTACACTTAGAAAAAATTCTTATCAATAAGATAGAAAAGATAAGCCAAAATTGAAATTTTGGGTAAATATATTATGAAAGAATAAGTCCTATAACTTATAAGGAGATAAGGTAATTTTAGATTTAGACACTTTGACTAGGTTAAAATCAAGGTGAAATTTAGGAATAAGAGATATAAGAAATATCATCATAATATAAAACTTTGAATTAGTGATACTTTTAGGGTAACCTTTGTAATTTAAAATGAAGTAAGATTAGAAGTGGATATTTTTGAATTATATGGTTAGTAGTTTGATTGTTGGATGGAAATGATAAAGTAACAAATACTATGTGAATTAAGTTTCACAATTTGACTATAAGGTATTTGATGGATTTAAGATCCGAAGTAGGGTATGATCATCCCCTTTTAGATATATTTCTTCCCGCTATGACGTACGGGATGTTAATTTTTGTGGTGTATGGAAAGAAAGCTCTCGATTAAAGGTCGGTAATGACCGAGGGATGACATATTCCGTACTATATAGTTAAAGAGGTAGGCCGGTCTTGTGTTGGTAGAGGGCAGATGTTCTGTGCCTCGGGACATCCATCTAGAGGTGTATCCATTTCGGAAGGTAGATCTTGCGCCTGGTCATTTGTATGGAAATCCATTCTCCAATAAGAACCTACGGTTTTGTTTGTAGAGCCTAGTATGTTGGAATTTAATAATTGTAACAATTTCGGCTAAGTTTAGTAAGTTTATTTGCAAATGTTTTCAAAGAATGTCATTAGAAATAATATCAAAGGTTTTGATATAAAGGTGTTTTAGTTATCATAAGGTAAAAACCAGTCTGTGTTTATGTGTGGGCGTGGTCTTATGAGATACTCTTTCTTTTCAAAGGATCTTTATAAAAAGGCTGATATATGACACTGTCATTTATTGTTGAGTTTTTCTCACGCTGGTTTATCAAGCCTGATCCGGGTATTTTCAATACTCGGGTCAGATCCGAGTAGTTTCAGCATAGTCAAAGACAGTTGGAGTTTCCAGATGAGAGCTGGAGATATTCATCCACGTATGGACATATTCTATTTTCCGCTTTGCTTAGTGTATTTTGTTTGATGTTTGTCAGCATTTGTAAGGGTAGGTTTTATAACTATCCAAGCTGAATTTATGTTAGACTCTGATAATGTATTTTTAAAAATTTCCACTGTAAAATTTATTATTGAAATAATATATGTTATTCCATTCTTGTGAGATTCTGTTCTGTCTACTTTTCTTTATCACCCTTAATGATCCGTCTTTTCATGCAATTTGAGTTGGACATGTGTGGTTTATTGTCGATTCAAAAGGTACGAGAAAACAGTTCTTTACATTTGGTATCAGAGCTGAAGGTTAAGCGAGAACCTTGGCTCTGTTATGAGTAAAGTCTCATCAGAGATAGGATTAGTAATATCCTAGGATGAGTAACTCATTAGAGATAGGGTTAGCAACACCCTAGAATGAGTTATGAGAGTATTATATACATTGAGCGCGTATTTGTTAATTTTATAAAAATGATTTTGTTTTAAAGGAAATGGGTAAATGAAATAATTTTACATTGGGTTTATATTATAAATATTAAAGGGAATACTATTATCTTTTGGGTTAGAAATTAAGGATTATTTGTAATCTAGCTTAGTGAAACTAAAATATGAATATCTTGTGATTAGAATTGCACAATTTTACTATAAGATATTCCATATAGAATAAATTAGATGAAACCTAGAATTTAAAACTTTAATCATATACCCTTAGACATTTAGTTATTAAGGAATAATGATTTAATGATCATCATAATGGATGGATTTAAAAGCTAAGTACAAATATCTTATGAAGTAAAATTCACAATTTGATTATAAGATATTTGATGGTAATACTGAAGCTAGAAGTGTAATTAGAGAAAGTGAAGATAAAATGTACACTTAGAAAAAATTCTTATCAATAAGATAGAAAAGATAAGCCAAAATTAAAATTTTGGGTAAATATATTATGAAAGAATAAGTCCTATAACTTATAAGGAGATAAGGTAATTTTAGATTTAGACACTTTGACTAGGTTAAAATCAAAGTGAAATTTAGGAATAAGAGATATAAGAAATATCATCCTAATATAAAACTTTGAATTAGTGATACAGTTAGGGTAACCTTTGTAATTTAAAATGAAGAAAGATTAGAAGTGGATATTTTTGAATTATATGGTTAGTAGTTTGATTGTTGGATGGAAATGATTAAGTAACAAATACTATGTGAATTAAGTTTCACAATTTGATTATAAGGTATTTGATGGATTTAAGATCCGAAGTAGGGTATGATCATCCCCTTTTAGATATATTTCTTCCCGCTATGACGTACGGGATGTTAATTTTTGTGGTGTATGGAAAGAAAGCTCTCGATTAAAGGTCGGTAATGGCCGAGGGATGACATATTCGATACTATCTAGTTAAAGAGGTAGGCCGGTGTTGTGTTGGTAGAGGGCAGATGTTCTGTGCCTCGGGACTTCCATCTAGAGGTGTATCCATTTCGGAAGGTAGATCTTGCGCCTGGTCATTTGTATGGAAATCCATTCTCCAATAAGAACCTACGGTTTTTTTGTAGAGCCTAGTATGTTGGAATTTAATAATTGTAACAATTTTGGCTAAGTTTAATAAGTTTATTTGCAAATATTTTCAAAGAATGTCATTAGAAATAATATCAAAGGTTTTGATATAAAGGTGTTTTAGTTATCATAAGGTAAAAAAAACCCGTCTGTGTTTATGTGTGGGCGTGGTCTTATGAGATACTCTTTCTTTTCAAAGGATCTTTATAAAAAGGCAGATATATGACACTGTCATTTATTGTTGAGTTTTTCTCACGTTGGTTTATCAAGCCTGATCCGGGTATTTTCAATACTCGAGTCAGATCCGAGTAGTTTCAGGATAGTCAAAGACAGTTGGAAGTTCCATATGAGAGCGGGAGATATTCATCGACGTATGAACATATTCTATTTTCCGCTTTGCTTAGTGTATTTTGTTTGATGTTTGTCAGCATTTGTAAGGGTAGATTTTATAACTGTCCAAGCTGAATTTATGTTAGACTCTGATAATGTTTTTAAAAAAATTTCCACTGTAAAATTTATTATTGAAATAATATATGTTATTCCATTCTTGTGAGATTCTGTTCTGTCTACCCTTAGTGATCCATCTTTTCGTGCAATTTGAGTTGGACATGTGTGGTTTATTGTCGATTCAAAAGGTACGAGAAAACAGTTCTTTACATTTGGTATCAGAGCTGAAGGTTAATCGAGAACCTTGGCTCCGTTATGAGTAAAGTCTCATCAGAGATAGGATTAGTAATATCCTAGGATGAGTAACTCATTAGAGATAGGGTTAGCAACACCCTAGAATGAGTTATGAGAGTATTATATACATTGAGCGCGTATTTGTTAATTTTATAAAAATGATTTTGTTTTAAAGGAAATGGGTAAATGAAATAATTTTACATTGGGTTTATATTATAAATATTAAAGGGAATACTATTATCATTTGGGTTAGAAATTAAGGATTATTTGTAATCTAGCTTAGTGAAACTAAAATATGAATATCTTGTGATTAGAATTGCACAATTTTACTATAAGATATTCCATATAGAATAAATTAGATGAAACCTAGAATTTAAAACTTTAATCATATACCCCTAGACATTTAGTTATTAAGGAATAATGATTTAATGATCATCATAATTGATGGATTTAAAAGCTAAGTACAAATATCTTATGAAGTAAAATTCACAATTTGATTATAAGATATTTGATGGTAATACTGAAGCTAGAAGTGTAATTAGAGAAAGTGAAGAGAAAATGTACACTTAGAAAAAATTCTTATCAATAAGATAGAAAAGATAAGCCAAAATTGAAATTTTGGGTAAATATATTATGAAAGAATAAGTCCTATAACTTATAAGGAGATAAGGTAATTTTAGATTTAGACACTTTGACTAGGTTAAAATCAAAGTGAAATTTAGAAATAAGAGATATAAGAAATATCATCCTAATATAAAACTTTGAATTAGTGATACAGTTAGGGTAACCTTTGTAATTTAAAATGAAGTAAGATTAGAAGTGGATATTTTTGAATTATATGGTTAGTAGTTTGATTGTTGGATGGAAATGATTAAGTAACAAATACTATGTGATTTAAGTTTCACAATTTGACTATAAGGTATTTGATGGATTTAAGATCCGAAGTAGGGTATGATCATCCCCTTTTAGATATATTTCTTCCCGCTATGACGTACGAGATGTTAATTTTTGTGGTGTATGGAAAGAAAGCTCTCGATTAAAGGTCGGTAATGACCGAGGGATGACATATACGGTACTATCTAGTTAAAGAGGTAGGCCGGTCTTGTGTTGGTAGAGGGCAGATGTTCTGTGCCTTAGGACATCCATCTAGATGTGTATCCATTTCGGAAGGTAGATCTTGCGCCTGGTCATTTGTATGGAAATCCTTTCTCCAATAAGAACCTACGGTTTTGTTTTTAGAGCCTAGTATGTTGGAATTTAATAATTGTAACAATTTCGGCTAAGTTTAATAAGTTTATTTGCAAATGTTTTCAAAGAATGTCATTAGAAATAATATCAAAGGTTTTGATATAAAGGTGTTTTAGTTATCATAAGGTAAAAACCCGTCTGTGTTTATGTGTGGGCGTGGTCTTATGAGATACTCTTTCTTTTCAAAGGATCTTTATAAAAAGGATGTTATATGACACTGTCATTTATTGTTGAGTTTTTCTCACGCTGGTTTATCAAGCCTGATCCGGGTATTTTCAATACTCGGGTCAGATCCGAGTAGTTTCAGGATAGTCAAAGACAGTTGGAGTTTCCAGATGAGCGCTGGAGGTATTCATCGACGTATGGACATATTCTATTTTCCGCTTTGCTTAGTGTATTTTGTTTGATGTTTGTCAGCATTTGTAAGGGCAGGTTTTATAACTATCCATGCTTAATTTATGTTAGACTCTGATAATGTATTTTAAAAAATTTCTTCTGTAAAATTTATTATTGAAATAATATATGTTATTCCATTCTTGTGAGATTCTGTTCTGTTTACTTTTCTTTATCACCCTTAATGATCCGTCTTTTCGTGCAATTTGAGTTGGACATGTGTGGTTTATTGTCGATTCAAAAGGTACGAGAAAACAGTTCTTTACATTTGGTATCAGAGCTGAAGGTTAAGCGAGAACCTTAGCTCTGTTATGAGTAAAGTCTCATCAGAGATAGGATTAGTAATATCCTAGGATGAGTAACTCATTAGAGATAGGGTTAGCAACACCCTAGAATGAGTTATGAGAGTATTATATACATTGATCGCGTATTTGTTAATTTTATAAAAATGATTTTGTTTTATAGGAAATGGGTAAATGAAATAATTTTACATTAGGTTTATATTATAAATATTAAAGGGAATACTATTATCTTTTGTGTTAGAAATTAAGGATTATTTGTAATCTAGCTTAGTGAAACTAAAATATGAATATCTTGTGATTAGAATTGCACAATTTTACTATAAGATATTCCATATAGAATAAATTAGATGAAACCTAGAATTTAAAACTTTAATCATATACCCCTAGACATTTAGTTATTAAGGAATAATGATTTAATGATCATCATAATGGATGGATTTAAAAGCTAAGTACAGATATCTTATGAAGTAAAATTCACAATTTGATTATAAGATATTTGATGGCAATACTAAAGCTAGAAGTGTAATTAGAGAAAGTGAAGAGAAAATGTACACACAGAAATAATTCTTATCAATAAGATAGAAAAGATAAGCCAAAATTGAAATTTTGGGTAAATATATTATGAAAGAATAAGTCCTATAACTTATAAGGGATAAGGTAATTTTAGATTTAGACATTTTGACTAGGTTAAAATCAAAGTGAAATTTAGGAATAAGAGATATAAGAAATATCATCCTAATATAAAACTTTGAATTAGTGATACGGTTAGGGTAACCTTTGTAATTTGAAATGAAGTAAGATTAGAAGTGGATATTTTTGAATTATATGGTTAGTAGTTTGATTGTTGGATGGAAATGATTAAGTAACAAATACTATGTGAATTAAGTTTCACAATTTGACTATAAGGTATTTGATGGATTTAAGATCCGAAGTAGGGTATGATCATCCCCTTTTAGATATATTTCTTCCCGCTATGACGTACGGGATGTTAATTTTTGTGGTGTATGGAAAGAAAGCTCTCGGTTAAAGGTCGGTAATGACCGAGAGATGACATATTCGGTACTATCTATTTAAAGAGGTAGGCCGGTCTTGTGTTGGTAGAGGGCATATGTTCTGTGCCTTGGGACATCCATCTAGAGGTGTATCCATTTCGGAATGTAGATCTTACGCCTGGTCATTTGTATGGAAATCCATTCTCCAATAAGAACCTACGGTTTTGTTTGTAGAGCCTAGTATGTTGGAATTTAATAATTGTAACAATTTTGGCTAAGTTTAATAAGTTTATTTGCAAATGTTTTCAAAGAATGTCATTAGAAATAATATCAAAGGTTTTGATATAAAGGTGTTTTAGTTATCATAAGGTAAAAACCCGTCTGTGTTTATGTGTGGGCGTGGTTTTATGAGATACTCTTTCTTTTCAAAGGATCTTTATAAAAAGGCTGATATATGACACTGTCATTTATTGTTGGGTTTTTCTCATGTTGGTTTATCAAGCCTTATCCGGGTATTTTCAATACTCGAGTCAGATCCGAGTAGTTTCAGGATAGTCAAAGACAGTTGGAGTTTCGAGATGAGAGCTGGAGATATTCATCGACGTGTGGACATATTCTATTTTCCACTTTGCTTAGTGTATTTTGTTTGATGTTTGTCAGCATTTGTAATGGCATGTTTTATAACTATCCAAGCTGAATTTATGTTAGACTCTGATAATGTATTTTAAAAAAATTCCGCTGTAAAATTTATTATTGAAATAATATATTTTATTCCATTCTTGTGAGATTCTGTTCTATCTACTTTTCTTTATCACCCTTAATGATCCGTCTTTTCGTGCAATTTGAGTTGGACATGTGTGGTTTATTGTCGATTCAAAGGGTACGAGAAAACAGTTCTTTACATTTGGTATCAGAGCAGAAGGTTAAGCAAGAACCTTGGCTCTTTTATGAGTAAAGTCTCATCAGAGATAGGATTAGTAATATCCTAGGATGAGTAACTCATTAGAGATAGGGTTAGCAACACCCTAGAATGAGTTATGAGAGTATTATATACATTGAGCGCGTATTTGTTAATTTTATAAAAATGATTTTGTTTTAAAGGAAATGGGTAAATGAAATAATTTTACATTGGGTTTATATTGTAAATATTAAAGGGAATAATATTATCTTTTGGGCTAGAAATTAAGGATTATTTGTAATCTAGCTTAGTGAAACTAAAATATGAATATCTTATGATTAGAATTGCACAATTTTACTATAATATATTCCATATAGAATAAATTAGATGAAACCTAGAATTTAAAACTTTAATCATATACCCCTAGACATTTAGTTATTAAGGAATAATGATTTAATGATCATCATAATGGATGGATTTAAAAGCTAAGTACAAATATCTTATGAAGTAAAATTCACAATTTGATTACAAGATATTTGATGGTAATACTGAAGCTAGAAGTGTAATTAGAGAAAGTGAAGAGAAAATGTACACTTAGAAAAAATTCTTATCAATAAGATAGAAAAGATAAGCCAAAATTGAAATTTTAGGTAAATATATTATGAAAGAATAAGTCCTATAACTTATAAGGAGATAAGGTAATTTTAGATATAGACACTTTGACTAGGTTAAAATCAAAGTGAAATTTAGGAATAAGAGATATAAGAAATATCATCCTAATATAAAACTTTGAATTAGTGATACAATTAGGGTAACCTTTGTAATTTAAAATGAAGTAAGATTAGAAGTGGATATTTTTGAATTATATGGTTAGTAGTTTGATTGTTGGGTGGAAATGATTAAGTAACAAATACTATGTGAATTAAGTTTCACAATTTGACTATAAGGTATTTGATGGATTTAAGATCCGAAGTAGGGTATGATCATCCCCTTTTAGATATATTTCTTCCCGCTATGACGTACGGGATGTTAATTTTTGTGATGTATGGAAAGAAAGCTCTCGATTAAAGGTCGGTAATGACCGAGGGATGACATATTCGGTACTATGTAGTTAAAGAGGTAGGCCGGTCTTGTGTTGGTAGAGGGAAGATGTTCTGTGCCTTGGGACATCCATCTAGAGGTGTATCCATTTCGGAAGGTAGATCTTGCGCCTGGTCATTTTTATGGAAATCCATTCTCCAATAAGAACCTACGGTTTTGTTTGTAGAGCCTAGTATGTTGGAATTTAATAATTGTAACAATTTTGGCTAAGTTTAATAAGTTTATTTGCAAATGTTTTCAAAGAATGTCATTAGAAATAATATCAAAGGTTTTGATATAAAGGTATTTTAGTTATCATAAGGTGAAAACCCGTCTGTGTTTATGTGTGGGCGTGGTCTTATGAGATACTCTTTCTTTTCAAAGGATCTTTATAAAAAGGCTGATATATGACATTGTCATTTATTGTTGAGTTTTTCTCACGCTGGTTTATCAAGCCTGATCTGGGTATTTTCAATACTCGGGTCAGATCCGAGTAGTTTCAGGATAGTCAAAGACAGTTGGAGTTTCCAGATGAGAGCTGGAGATATTCATCCTTAATGATATTTGTCAAGGATAGTGTATTTTGTTTGATATTTGTCAGCATTTGTAAGGGCAGGTTTTATAACTGTCCAAGCTGAATTTATGTTAGACTCTGATAATGTATTTTTAAAAATTTCCACTGTAAAATTTATTATTGAAATAATATATGTTATTCCATTCTTGTGAGATTCTGTTCTGTCTACTTTTCTTTATCACCCTTAATGATCCGTCTTTTCATGCAATTTGAGTTGGACATGTGTGGTTTATTGTCGATTCAAAAGGTACGAGAAAACAGTTCTTTACATTTGGTATCAGAGCTGAAGGTTAAGCGAGAACCTTGGCTCTGTTATGAGTAAAGTCTCATCAGAGATAGGATTAGTAATATCCTAGGATGAGTAACTCATTAGAGATAGGGTTAGCAACACCCTAGAATGAGTTATGAGAGTATTATATACATTGAGCGCGTATTTGTTAATTTTATAAAAATGATTTTGTTTTAAAGGAAATGGGTAAATGAAATAATTTTACACTGCGTTTATATTATAAATATTAAAGGGAATACTTTTATCTTTTGGGTTAGAAATTAAGGATTATTTGTAATCTAGCTTAGTGAAACTAAAATATGAATATCTTGTGATTAGAATTGCACAATTTTACTATAAGATATTCCATATAGAATAAATTAGGTGAAACCTAGAATTTAAAACTTTAATCATATACCCTTAGACATTTAGTTATTAAGGAATAATGATTTAATGATCATCATAATGGCTGGATTTAAAAGCTAAGTACAAATTTCTTATGAAGTAAAATTCACAATTTGATTATAAGATATTTGATGGTAATACTGAAGCTAGAAGTGTAATTAGAGAAAGTGAAGAGAAAATGTACACTTAGAAAAAATTCTTATCAATAAGATAGAAAAGATAAGCCAAAAATGAAATTTTGGGTAAATATATTATGAAAGAATAAGTCCTATAACTTATAAGGAGATAAGGTAATTTTAGATTTAGACACTTTGACTAGGTTAAAATCAAAGTGAAATTTAGGAATAAGAGATATAAGAAATATCATCCTAATATAAAAATTTGAATTAGTGATACAGTTAGGGTAACCCTTGTAATTTAAAATGAAGTAAGATTAGAAGTGGATATTTTTGAATTATATGGTTAGTAGTTTGATTGTTGGATGGAAATGATTAAGTAACAAATACTATGTGAATTAAGTTTCACAATTTGACTATAAGGTATTTGATGGATTTAAGATTAAGAAATTTGATTTAGAAAATGGATAGGTAAATAAGTTAAGTAAGTTAATCATAGAATCAGTGAGAAAAAGGTGTACACTTAGTAAAGTTGTCTTATTAATATATGGATTGGATAAATAATATTAGCTAAATGAAAACCTTAGGTAAGGAAAACTAAGGATTGAGTTTTACAACTTATTTATTTGGAATAGTAGAATTCCACATTTGTTGAAAACCCTAATTGAAGTAATGATCGTTTGAAGATTAAGGATGTGTATATATACTCTTAGGAAGTAAAGGTATATTATACAAGTTTAAGTCATATTTATGAGCTTAAGTAATAATGGATTTATTAAAGGGTAAATGGTTGTGAAATAAAGTTGGATTAATAGAAGTTTTGAATAAATGTATTAGGTAAAGATTAAGTACATAAGTTAAACGTAGATCATTTTGGCACATAAATTTTGATCTAAGATTTGAGTACAGAACTTTGAGGTGTTTACACCAATCCGAAAAAGGATTTGTCGCTCGATTTTTGATGGCGAACATTGATGAGAGTTTATGATTATGTACACAAGTTTTCTATCATAGTTGAGAGCTATGCAAGGAAAGAAAGGGTTTGTGATTAAGAAGTCTGATCAAAGTCCTCACTAGAAAATCGAGGGATCGATACTAGTTCAAAAGAAAATTTGTGGATTTAAATAATAGATCGAATCAAATATCACACATAGTATGATGTGTTGGGTCTGTCTACTTAGAAGTTGGATAGTTATCTTAAATAGTAGGCATTAAGATATAGTGGTTGGAATTATGTTTTGATATATATATATATATATATATATATAGACCACAGATATAGTACATGCTCAGGACAGGGAATGAGTTATGTGGATGTATTCATTTATGTTGATATAGTGTCAGTATGGTTGTTTTGGATGCATAATCTTGTTTGGTTGTTATATATATTATCTTAAATATGCAGTATGCACTAGGATGGGTAGAATAAAATTTAACTTGATATATGTATATATAACCTTAAGTACATGATAAGTACTCAGGTTAGTGTGGAAAATCTTGGTATGTATGTTTGGCATCATCTTTTTTTTAGTGTTGTTATGATATCGACCTTCTTCTTTTCTATCATCAGTAGAAATAAGTCAAATTATTTGAGGAGAAGAGTATGGGATATATTCCTTTATCTTTGATTTCATTTCGAGGACGAAATGCTTTTAAGTTGGGGAGAATGTAACGACCCGTAATTTCGCTACTTCGAAAATGAGAGATTTCGCTCGATTTAAATTTAAAAGGAGTTTAAATCTTAAATAAATATGTTATATATAATAACAATCATCTATTTTTATAGTTAATAAATTAAAAAGTATAAATTTGGATTTTGAAACAAATCGACAAAAGTTAAGTTTTGTTAAAAATAAATAAAGGCTTAATAAATGGATTTTAATATTTGTCTAAAAAGATAAATCTTATTTAAAACATCTAATAAAGATAATAAAAGTATGTTAAAAGATTTAAAAGTTCGTTAATAACCGTTTTATAAAAATAACAAAAATTTGTCGTATTTTGTTAGTTTTTACATACACTGTAAAATTAGAGATTTTGATATTAATTAAATATGATTTTAAAATATAAAGAGACTTGTTTTAATTTATTTAAAGAAGTAAAAAGTTCATTTTTAAATTTGGTTTACATAAATAAATATTTTAACTAAAACGTCAAAATGTAACCGTAAAATATTTTGTCGAAAAACGACATTGTGTCGATTAAAAGTTGTCGCAACATCGTCGCACCTTTATTTTCTTATGTAGGAACATATATTCTAATAGTGTAAGTATTAATTAATTAACTAATCAAGTTTACTTTTACTAAACAAGGTTAGAAAACTTCTAAAAGTCATTAAGAAAAGTAAGTAAGAATTAACAAAAGTAAGTAAGAAAAGTCAAAAGTAAACATCAAATCAATATCACATCAAAATGAAACATAATTATTATTTTACTTAGCTTAGTTCTTAAGAGATTAAGACATAAATCAAGAATGTGAAAGGTGATATTAAGTTTTGAAAAAGTGAAGATTGCTTTAGCTTGAAGTAAGGTTAGTTTGGTAATTTGGTAAGAGGTTACTTTGGTAAATTACCACTTTCTTTCTTTTTCTATAAATATCCACCTTCTTCTTCACTTTCATTCACATTTTCTTCTTCTTCTTTTCTCAAGCTTCTTCATCTTCTTCCTCCCCTCTCTAATGGCTTCCATGCCATAGAAAAATATTATAAAGAAATAATTTCAAAATATTTACAAAATTTTCAAAAGAAATCAATGTTTATTTTCTTCAAAACAAACTCATTTTTTCTCTATATTTAACCTCTTCTTCTTTTGGTCATAAGTTCTTCAATACAGAACCAAAATGCAAAATTCTTTTTTAAAATCATTTATTTTTCCAGTGGCTACAACTTTCATGTTTATCACTTTGTTTTATTCCAAAGTTTACTATGTCAAAATTCCACTTATTTCAAGTGCATTTTTTGGCCCAGTTTTTAAGCCAGAAAATAGGCCGTTCTGTTTTGATCATAACTTGATCATAACAGATCCAAATTTAGAATTTCTTTTTTTCAAACCATGTGAAATTTCAGTGGCTACTACTTTTATGTTGATCACTTTTTCCAATTTTGAGGTTTGCTATACCTGAAACTCAATTCTTTGAAGTATATTTTCGGGCTTTATTTTTGTGAATCCGAGAATAGCTCTTTTATTTTGAACATATCTCCCTCAAAACAACTTGGATTCAAATGATTTTTTTCTTCAAATTCAATAGAAAAGAATTTGCAACAACTTTTCAGTTAATAAGTTTTTCAAATTTTGTGAGTAAGAGAGTCAAAAATAAGAGAGAAGATAACATATTTTTCGGATCTAAATCTTAGGAATTCAAGTTTAAAGCTCTACCGCTTCTTTTCTATATTTTAGGCCAACCTCCATCCCAAGTCTCGGCCAAGCTATGGATGGGAGAGCGTGTTGTTTGCTAGTGTTTAATGGAGTAGGAATTAATTAGTGAAGTGTTGATTGATTAGAATGTTGGTAGGAAGTTAATCACTTTGGATTATGGTGAGAAATTCTCATTGCTTTTGGATTTATATTTTGATTATGTTATAAATCATATTTACACCCTTATGAAATATGAATATTTATACCAAATTGATTGTTAATATGGATGATTTGATAGTTAGTAAATTAAGTGAATTGTGATAATATATCCCGTTATGATATTAATGGTGAATGTTAGAACTGAAATCATATGCATATGGTTGGTTGAATGGATGTTATGTTGGTGATAAATATGAATATTGGATGTGTTCATTTTGATCAAGTAATCCCTTTATCTAAAAAGACCATATTTTAGTAATATGAGATATTGTGGAAAAATAAGTCTCTTTTCATTTAGAAGTGAAATTAAAGTTAAAATGAAAGAGAATTTGAAATTTGAAGTGAATCGGATTTGAAAAGGATAGTTAATTAGAAATTGAAATTAAGATGAATAGTGAAATTGAAATCGATTTTGAAAAGTGAAGTTTAGTTTGAGAATGAATTGAAGTTCAAATTGAAATTAGATTTGAAATCTAAGTTTTAAATGTGTTTAATTTGAGATTAGAGTTGAAATTGAGTTGAAATTGCAATTTAAAATTTAATATTAAAATAATGGGAATAAAATAATATTATACTATGGTAATAGTGAAAATATATTTTAAATATTTAAAAAATGAAAATATTGGTTTAAAATGGTTTCTAATGATTTTATAAGTGTTGAAATCCAATTTGAATTGACTATTTCAAATATTGAAAAATAAGTTAAAACTAGACGCGTCGTGCAACGGTAGTTCGCGATTTCGCGCCGAAAAATTCAAATGAATGTGTAGAGTGGAATATGGCTCAGAATTCTTCGAGATAAGAAAATTCCGGACTATTATATCCATATCTTCTAAACAAAGAAAGAAAATCAAAGTTTCGATAAGTAAATTTTGAACTAAGGCCAAATCAATTTTCTAGAAAAATCGCGCCAGTGCAGTTCAGTGACCATAACAAGAAATTTGTTTAAATGAACGATTTTAATTATGGAAAAATATGAAATAAATTTGATAAATCTATTTAAATGATTTAGAAGAGGCTTGGATTGAAAAATATGAATTTTCAAATGTTTAAAAGTTGTTTAATTCAAATAAGCTTGTTTAGCACTTTCCGCAGCACTCTTCTGCTGGGAATTGTAAAACTTTTGGAATATGAGTTTAAATGTAACAACGTTTCTCAGAATCAATTGTGAATATTTTAAAAAGGATAATTAAGCATTTTGAAAGATAATTTGGGATATTTATAAGCAATTCCAAAGTAAAGTTGAAAATCTGAGTATGCGGAAACGACTAGTACATTTGTCCCGCCTGTGAGATTGGGAAGATAAAACAAGGTGTTTAACTAAGGTTAGGGATGAAGCAACTAGTGCCCTGAACTTACCTGGCCTATGTTTTGTTTCCTTAAGCGAGGGGTGGAACAGATCGAAAGGAAAGCCCGGATGCTCTTAAATAAAAAGACTATATTAAGTTTTTGAATTAAAAGAAGATTGGTATTATCCAAATGTTAAGCAATCTCCTAAATGAATAATTTCTATGATCCTATTTACTGCAAAATGTTTGTTAAGATTGATTTAGGGTTTATTGTAAACGATGTGTTAAATAACATTGTTTTTGACCCGCCTAAAAGTTAAAGGGTTTAATTGAAAGTTAAGTAAGGAAATTTGAGATATTTTCCAAAAAAAAAGAATGAATTTCTTAGAAATTACTCTAAGTTAAAAGAAAGAGATTTCAAAATCATCCGAAAAGAATTAAAGTGAAAAGAGACTTAATAAATCCTATATACTCATATTCACTTTTATCGATGATTGGATTTCGAAGGAACCGGGGTCGGATTTGGGTAATTCCTCTCCAAAAACAACTTCGAACCAATGTATACGTTCGAACGTGAAGACATGCTGAAGACAATGATTATTGAAGACCGTAGATCTTCATAGCATGAGGACTGCTTATTGATTTGCTCGGGATCGCACCCATTATAGAGTTATATATAGCAGTGGTCTCCTCGTGATGGAGATTTTGCGGATTGCAAGGGCTTCTCGCCTAATAATGGCCGAGGAAAGTGCCTTCGGTTTGTCCTGTTCCTGGACAACTTGTATGGACGTTTGTCTAACATTGCATTTCTAAACGATTACGTACATTGGTTTCTACAAACGTACATCAGTGTTGGCGGAGAAGGCAACTTCTCTTAGCTTAACACCCTCCTTGAGACATACGAGCTTAAGGGTTGTATTTTTGTGGAAGGCAATTAGTAGTTAAATGAAAATGGCAATGTGGAATTCAAAGATGTGATATGTGCTTTGTGAAAAGGTAATCGTAGCCTCAAGCCTCATCAACCCGGAAATGACCGAAACAGGATTAGATGCAGCAAGGCTAAGTGGGTCATTCCCAATTAGGGTATGATCATCCCCTTCAAGATAAATTTCTTCCCGCTATGACGCACGAGACGTTAATTTTTGTAGTGTATGGAAAGAGAGCTGTAACGACCCATAAAATTTTATTAATTTTTAATTGGTTTTATAACGTATTTAATTTGGATTTTGAGAAATTTTAATAATAATATTTTGAAATAAAGTTTTAATATTTGGTTTACGTATAACTAAATATAGCAAATGGTAAATTTTCAATTAATTATATGAAGGTTTATTTATTATATAATTCTATTAAATTTAAATCAGTTAATAATTGGTGAGAATAAATTTATTTTCAAGACCTGAATATTTTTACATAGAAAGATTCTAAATCATCTTCTGACTGAGACGTCATTTTTCGTTTTTCTAAATTTGGACTTCTATAGTTCCGTCGATCTTATTTTCTGCGTTTTTACTGCATTTTTTCAGCTAGCGAAAATTCAAATTTTTATAATTCAATCGTACCACCAATATCTATATATCATTTTGATCGTCTCGTTGTACTGATCATTACAGTATATTTATTTCTGTATTTTGAGATCCGATACGCGACGGACACAATAAAAACGTGCGTCATCGGTGCTGAAATTTGTGACTTGGATTTATCTACTTTTCAAATTTGAAACCGTACAACTCATACCATATTAAATTTCTTTTAAAGGTTTTAGCTAAATCTATGGGTGAGCGTTGCCACACTTTTCCACCTTATATTCAATTCTCTGCCGTTTCAATTTGCATTCTATCCATTCATATTTCATTTATTCCTTTTCTACCATATATTCCATTATCTCTTTCTGATATTTGCTAATTACCATTTGCTCATTCACGCGATCATTTAATTGAAATCAAAATTTCAACCCTTACTTCTCTTTTCTTTTCAAATATGAAACGTACTATTAAATCAAGCCATTAATTGCTTTTATTTTTTTCCTTAAATCAACATACAGCTCGCACAATTATAAATTGCATTAAATTTTCTGATGAACCACACCATGACCGTTTATATTACATTCATTTGGAATATATTCATTTGTTTGAAATCTTTCCCTTTCTCTCCCATCTCAGTTGGGAATAAAATAAATTTCAGCGGAAACCACGTTTCAATGCTTTTAACTCTTTATAATTTTTGATAAAATTTTCTATCCTTTTTGAAACTAAAACGTATAGGGATATACGTTTCTCATTTATTAATTTCTAAATCGTCCTGTTGTCCTCTTCATGTATGTTATATTTATTTATATTTTATCATTTTCTGTTTATTTCACTCATCTCCCTACACGTTTATATTTATTTGCTGATTTGTTGCGTACGTTTCGTTTTGAAAAAATGCGGTTCATTCCTATTTATTTCATTTCTCACGTTTATTTCATCTTTTACTGAAATTCGACCATTACCACGTCATACCATTTTGGAAGTATGAATGTACAAAACATGCATACGTTTTATATTCATTTAATTGGAACGGTCACTTTAATTTTTGCCTTTAAAATTCCATTTTCTTCACTACAGCTGGAAAGTTATAAAACATTCAAAAAGTTTTTTGAAAGCTCACCTTAAATTGTGCAAAGCGTTTTCCTATGCCTTTATAACTTTGGGTTATGCTAGTTGTTAATTTTTTCCATCAATTCAAAATTATTATTTGTCAATCCATTTTTGGGTCTCTTCATTCTCCTTTATCAACTTCCATATATTTATTTCCCTAGTCATTTTAAAACGTTTTATAATAATAATTAATATATAGCTGTTTCATTTTAAAGCTTTTCATATGTTTTATATATGTCAAAAAAAGATATGAATGGATATTTACCTGAGGCCCACACCGTTTTGAATTATACGTTTTTTTTGTATTCATTAATTCTTTTACGGCTCATTTTATTTCACCTTTATAAGCTTTTTTTGGTAAAGCAAGGATCCACTGTCACTTTCTTCCCCTCAATTTTTCTTTCTCCACCCTTTCTCTTCTTTCACACTCTTACACGCAGCCGTATCTCACCTTGTCACCCATTTTACCTTGCAGAAAACTTTTAACATATATATATGATATCTTGAAAGGTAATACAACTTGTGCGTTTGTCTCATTAAGTATTGTGTTTTTTTTGTGCGTAAGTTATTGTTTTATTTTATTATATATATATATATATATATATATATATATATATATATATATTCATACTTTATAAGCTTTACAAAATTTCAAAATTTCTGGTTTTGTTTGTTGGTTTCGAAACTTATTTTTATATATACAGTGAAACTATACATGTGTTTTATTTTATGAGTTAAAATTTTGATTGTATGTATTGGGTTTGAAAATGTAAATTTTATATTTACCTGGATTTTTTTTAAATGTATGTGTTTTTTTTTGGATACAATATTGGTTCCAAAATATGATATATGTATAGTATGTATATGTGTAAACTTGGTTTTTCAAATTTTATGGATATAGTATGTTTTGGGATTTGACTATTGATTCAAATTTTAGATACATATATCTATATTTTTATAACTTTTAAAAGGCTGTTATTTATTTGTATATATTTAATTTTTGAAAGTTATTTATTGATTTTAAATTATATACGGAATTAAAATAAGTTGGTGTTTCAAATTTTATATTGATTTTGAGTAATATATAATTGATGTTATAGTACGATCTGCATTCGGTACATTGTTCGCATTTTTCTTTGTCATATATATGTTGACAGTCTGCATTTGCAGTTAGTGTGCATTCTGTAGGGTGTATCGTATGATAAGAATTACGTTGTGACAATACATTTAAAACTGTTATGTTAGTATTAGTGTTTGTAGCTTTCTTTGTCACAGTTAATATAAGTTATGTTGAAAATGAGTCTCAATATTGTTTTTCTTTAAACTTGCATGTGTTTATGGACATTTCAATATGAAAGTTACAATATTTATTTCAAATTTTATTACATTTGATTTTTAATACAAAACAATGATTTTTCTTACATACGTATTTTGTTTTGATATTGGTCTTAAAAAGAAATATTAATTTAATAAGAAATAATATATTTATTTTGATTTATATATGTGTATGTGCTTTAAATGGATATTATTTTCAAAATCTCTTATACCAATTTTCTTCATCAAATCCGGTTCTAATTTGATTCCGTCGATTCCTGTTATCAGCTTTATCCGTCGTGCCCGTTTTCTCCACCGAATCGTATCCATCTAGCGTCGCTTGGAATTCTTAGCTCGTTTCCTTGTCAAATTTGTTTAGCCTCGAAAGGTAAGCAATCACTCACGATTAACGTTCTTTTATTTATTAAATTTGATTTCAATTGAAACGACAATTGAAATATGAGGCTGTAGTTATTTCAATTGTTATATATATATATATATATATATATATATATATATATGCTATTACTTATAACTGTTCACTTATGGGTATGACACCATATCCTATTGTTTATATTTATTTTGATGATATATGCCTATTGTTATTATTATTTTCATATCTGTTACCACTCTACAAGTTCCCTGTTAGTATAGAAATCATTATGGATCGAAATGATACATACCCGAACGGACTTTAGAATAGGAGAAAATCATTATGGGTTGAATTGATAAACCCAAGCGATTTTCATTTAATTGAATTTGGGATTACGGGTTGAAATGATATCCGCTCGTATATATTTAGTGTACGGGTTGAAATGATAAATATCTGTAGCACTTGACTATATGATAGGAAATATATACAGACACCGTTGGTCCATATAAATATTTTGAAAATAAATTTCTACAGTTGAAAAGAAATATATGCGATTTAATAAATATTGGTTCTTAAAATATTATATATATATATATATAAATGGAAATTTTATATATATATTTAATAATATTATTATTGAGATTGATTTAATCCATATAATATGTTTGAGTATTATTTAAGATTTATATTTCAAAATTTATCGTTGTAAAAGGTTGAATAATTAAGATTGGGAGATAAATTTGGGTTTATTAAAAATGGTATTTAAATAAGGATTTATTTGATTAAATCGATTTGAAATTATTGAATGGAAAATTTAAGGGTATGATTTTGTAACTGGATTTTTGATTTAAGTGATTTAATGAATATTTCACGTTTAATAAAATTAAAGAAAACATTGAGTAAAATGTAATTTAAGGTTACTTAAATGATATTGAATCTAATAAGGGAGTATTTCAAGACTAAATAATAATGAGGTTAAATCGAGATCTATATGAAACTGTTATATAGAACATTTAAATATTAAAGTCTTGAACTATATTGAAATTTAAATGGTTTATGTTGAGATTCGGATCTGTATTTGAAATCAACGTGGTTGAATTTGTTATTTAGCAACTAAATTGAATTAAAGTGAAATTTAGGTTGAATCAAATTTGAATTTATTATTTAGAAACTAAAATGAATAAAAGTTTAGTTGAAACGTTGAATACTTAAAGTTTTGAAATATATTGAAATATAAAGGGGTATTTTTGTGATTACAAATCCGAATTTGAGATCGATAAATTGAAGTGTTTATTTTAGGAATTTAGTTGAATTTAAATTGATAAATTGAGATTGAATTTAATTTAAATGGGAAGGTCGGGTTGATGTTGAAATGATTTGTTAAGTTGAGGGAATTGAAAATACTTTATTGTATAAATTATTTAATATATATAAATACTATTTTGGGAAATATTGAGATATTTGAAGTGAAAATGATATTTGGTTTTGAAGTATAAATTAAGCTGAAATGACCACGGTGTTATAGTGTATATTTCTACCTTGTAGATAGTTCCATGGACCCTTAGAGGATGATTATCCCAAACATTCTTTAAGTTATTTGTATTTCAGTTGATATTTTACTTGAGTTGGATTTATTGATATAAGAATGTTAATCCCGACTCGAGTGTTTTGTGTTTTGCTTCACGCTCGGGTCAGACTGAGTGATACAACATTAGAGACTCACCCTTGGAGCTCGGAGCTTCATTTGAAGATCCAACTATTGATTCAAATTCCAGCCTTTCCAGTTGATTGGTTCAGAGAAGTCATCTGTTGCATTTGAGACTTCACTGCATTTGAACTATTCGGTTGTATTTTATTTCTAACTCTGATGTATATATTAGCTTCATGAACTACTATTCTTTATCTATTCCGCTGCATTATATTACTCTGTGATTGATTTATTGTATATTTTAAGTTTTGCCAAATTTTAATTAACAATTTGGTATTTTGAATTATTCAAGTCGGATATGTATGGTTTTATTGTTGATTTGAATGGTCCAAAATAGCGGGTCGTTACAGTTGGTATCAGAGCTTTGGCTCTAGGCAAAACTTAGCATATATGGTAAATTTATTTACAGAATCACTTTCGTTCGAGTTGAATCTCTTCATTTCTGACTCGATTTCCTTTGAATTTTGGAATGTCCCTCGGTTCCGAAATTCATTGTTGTCTCTTTCTATTTATATACGTTTGATTCTAGAGTATCCCATACTCCACTGAATGTTTTGTAAAGGGGGTGAAAACTCCTTTACAATCGGCATTGATTCACCGAAGATTTCTGTATCCTCGGTTTACGATGCTGCTATATCTTGATATGCTGAATTCTATCTTTGGCGATCGATGTCGATTTGTTTTGGAATCCCGCATCGATTATATTCCTAAGGTCACGGTTGACCTGATTAAGGTCGCCGCGATTTGTAGAAGTATATCCATCTTCTATTTTGTAATTTAATTATCTCTCTTCAATCGAGTCTATCTTCGAATCAGGATTCCATTGATTGGAGTTCCTCTAATTTAAATCTCTATCTTTGTTTTGAAATCCATTCTTGAATCACCCTTTGAAAAATCGGGTATGTTGTATTTTTGAAATTGTTTATACCAAAATTATTATTTTGATAACTATGATTTTATTCTATCTATAAAAGTAAAAATGTTTTCGGTAAGGATTATATACTTATATATAAAACAAATAAGAAATGTTATTCTATATATAAAAGTTTTGAAAGGATTTAAAATTTTGGAAATTTATAAGAAATTGATTTATATAAAAATGATTTATAACTGAAGGGTTAAATTTGAAATTCGAGAATTGAATTCCTGTATTTTGAAATTGGTTTTAAGATTTTAGAAAATATATAAGAATAATACGATTTAAATGTATTTTTTGAATAAGAAATGTTTCAAATGAGTTCAAATGAATTCCAATAATTTTGAAGAAATTTCAAAGAAGTTTTCAAGAAAATAGAAGTCCAGAACTCACTCATGTCGCTGGAAAATAATTTCGGTGATGAGTGCACGCATCATCGACATTGATTTTCGAGTTTCAGAGTGGGGGAGAGGCCTCTTTAATAGCTTCGTTATGCGAGTGATTTTATAAAACCGTTTTGATTTCAAAATTCCGAAGTATAATTTGATATTTTCGAAAGATATATGTATATATTTGAAACAATTTAAAGTGAGACTGGTGTTCAGTCCTCGAGTTTCGGATTTGATTTAGTATAATCCTATCTATTGAAATTGATTTATGTTGATTTTCAACTCTTGAATTTGGAAATTTGATTTCTCTAACTATTTTGAATGTTCGAACACTTCCAAACCGAGATTAAATTTTCAAAGCTAAGAAAATTCGAAGAGTATAAAATGTTTGATAAATAATATAAATTTAGTTTTGAAATGTTTTGAAAAAAAATAGTTTTGAATAATGGTTTTCAGAAAGGTAAATTGGATATTTCAAATAGAAATAGATAGTTTAAAAGTTTTAAAGGGATAATTATGAATTTGGAAACCATTTTGAGTATAATTGATTTTGAGAAAATATTTGGTTTTGAAATTAAATTGAAATTAAAAACCAGTACTTATATGGTTATTTTGAAAATGAATTTGTTTGACTTGAATTATTTTAATTTGGAAACTGGGATAATTTTCTAAACCTGTTATTTTGGAAACTTTGAAATTTAGAAGAAAATTTGGTGGAATCATATATGATTTTGAAACTGAATTGACATTGAAATGATTTGAAATTGAGAACCTTATATTATTAAGCACTTGATTTGGGAGTGGTCGAACTTATATAAAATGGATTTGTATAAGTATGAAGTTGATTTGAAATCTATTGATTTAAAAGGTACTCAATTTGGAAAGAGAATTTTATATAATCGAAGTCTATATAAGTATGATTTGATATACTATTGATTTGGAAAGTATTCGATTTGAAAAAAAGAATCGTAAATAATGGACTTTATATAAGTATGATATTTGAGGGTATTTGAAAAGGTACTATATGATATATATTTTCGAAGCAATGATATGGAAAGTGCCTTCTGCTTGATATTCGCTTTATGGCCACATTGTGGATTCATTCTATCGATATTATTCTCTCTGATTTTTTGTTTTCGGATGTGATGCTCGAGTGTTCCCACCGTGGCGTAACCCATGGTTTTTTTTCCTCTCGCGACTGCATAGCGAAATTGCCTAGCTGAGTCTGGCCTAGGGGTACGGATTGTTTCCTGGGAGATCCAGACGTAACCATTGTGTATCCTGCAATCTATGTAGGTCGCAATTAGTAGTGAAACTACCTGGCTGAGACGGCCTAGGGGTACGGATTGTTTCCTGGGGGACCCAGGCGTAACCATTGTGTATCCTACGCTCTACTAGTCATCATGGCGTAACTCGCAGGACTGAGAAAGCTTACGGATACGGATTGTTTCCTGGGGGATCCAGGCGTAACCATTGTGTATCTGCGAACCATGGTTGGACAAAGGTTTTGGTTTGGTTGTTTTATTTGGATTGTGCTATCCATATCTGTTTTAAAGGTTTTTGAAGTATTTTCAATGGGTGTTGAAACAAGTCTACTAAGTACTTGAAGAATTCTAGCTTTGCGTCTGATCAACGCATGGCCAGAGTCTGCAAGAACGAGGATAAACTTGTTGAAACATCGAATTATAAAAATATTTTTGAAAGAAAGATTTATTTCGATATAAAGGTATTTTATTATAAAGGTATTTTTCAACAAAGAAATTTTATGTTAATATTTGAAATTGAAACTCTTATGGTTTGAAATTTACGATTCGTGCTCGATTCTATTCTTTAAATCTTCCTTATCTTCTCAGCTTTAGTTGTTCACCTTAATTCTGTTTTTCCGAATCTACCTTCTTTCTTTTTTGAATATAATCTTTTAAATATTGCTTATTTGTATACTACATTGTTTAATAGAAAATTTTATTGTTATAAATATTTTTGAAGTTATTAATTAAATAAAACATATTTAAAGTGAATGATTTATTAATAATGTTTGAAAGGTACCTAAAGACAAATTTATAAATTTATGAATTATGGATTTAATGTTTTCAATAGCTTCTTTGTAAATATAACTAATGATGCAAATAATTGTTTTCAAATAGCTTTCATATATGTATAAAGGTGTTAGTTAAACATATTAAATTCCAATGAGTTTTGAAAATTTTAAAGTATTAAAGATAACTGAATCGCAAATGAAGTTTTCAAATGAATATTTCAAGTAAAATTTATATAGTTTTAAATTAATTATTTACCCTTGACTTTCAATTTACCTTTATTTCTGGTTGTTCTATTCTCCTACCTCCTCCCTTTTCGGGGACGAAAAGTTTTAAGTGGGGGAGAGTGCAACGACCCATAAAATTTTATTAATTTTTAATTGGTTTTATAACGTATTTAATTTGGATTTTGATAAATTTTAATAATAATATTTTGAAATAAAGTTTTAATATTTGGTTTACGTATAATTAAATATAGCAAATGGTAAATTTTCAATTAATTATATGAAGGTTTATTTATTATATAATTCTATTAAATTTAAATCAGTTAATAATTGGTGGAAATAAATTTATTTTCAAGACCTGAATATTTTTACATAGAAAAATTCTAAATCATCTTCTGACTGAGACGTCATTTTTCGTTTTCCCAAATTTGGACTTCTATAGCTCCGTCGATCTTATTTTCTGCGTTTTTACTGCATTTTTTCAGCTAGTGAAAATTCGAATTTTTATAATTCAATCGTACCACCAATATCTATATACCATTTTGATCGTCTCGTTGTACTGATCACTACGGTATATTTATTTCTGTATTTTGAGATCCGATACGCGACGGAAACAATAAAAACGTGCGTCATCGGTGCTGAAATTTGTGACTTGGATTTATCTACTTTTTAAATTTGAAACCGTACAACTCATGCCATATTAAATTTCTTTTAAAGGTTTTAGCTAAATCTATGGGTGAGCGTTGCCACACCTTTCCACCTTATATTTAATTCTCTGCCGTTTCAATTTGCATTCTATCCGTTCACATTTCATTTATTCATTTTCTACCATATATTCCATTATCTCTTTCTGCTATTTGCTAATTACTATTTGCTCATTCATGCGATCATTTAATTGAAATCAAAATTTCAACCCTTACTTCTCTTTTCTTTTCAAATATGAAACGTACTATTAAATCAAGCCATCAATTGCTTTTATTTTTTTGCTTAAATCAACGTACAGCTCACACAATTATAAATTGCACTAAATTTTCTGATGAACCACAACATGACCGTTTATATTACATTCATTTGGAATATATTCATTTGTTTGAAATCTTTCCCTTTCTCTCTCATCTTAGTTGGGAATAAAATAAATTTCAGCGGAAACCACGTTTCAATGCTTTTAACTCTTTATAACTTTTGATAAAATTTTCTGCCCTTTTTGAAACTAAAACGTATAGGGATATACGTTTCTCATTTATTAATTTCTAAATCGTCTTGTTGTCCTTTTCATGTATGTTATATTTATTTATATTTTAACATTTTCTGTTTATTTCACTCATCTCCCTACACGTTTCTATTTATTTGCTGATTTGTTGCATACGTTTCGTTTTGGAAAAATGCAGTTCATTCCTATTTATTTAATTTCTCACATCTATTTCATCTTTTACTGAAATTCGACCGTTGCCACGTCATACCATTTTGGAAGTATGAATGTACAAAACATGCATACGTTTTATATTCATTTAATTGGAACGGTCACTTTAATTTTTGCCTTTAAAATTCCATTTTCTTCACTACAGCTGGAAAGTTATAAAACATTCAAAAAAATTTGAAAGCTCACCTTAAATTGTGCAAAGCGTTTTCCTCTGCCTTTATAACTTTGGGTTATGCCAGCTGTTACTTTTTTCCATCAATTCAAAATTATTATTTGTCATTTCATTTTTGGGTCTCTTCATTCTCCTTTATCAACTTCCATATATTTATTTCCCTATTCACTTTAAAACGTTTTATAATAATAATTAATATATAGTCGTTTCATTTTAAAGCTTTTCATACGTTTTATATATGTCAAAAAAAGATATGAATGGATATTTACCTGAGGCCCACACCGTTTTGATTATACGTTTTTTTTATTCATTAATTCTTTTACGGATCATTTTATTTCACCTTTATAAGCTTTTTTTGGTAAAGCAAGGATCTACTGTCACTTTCTTCTCCGCAATTTTTCTTTCTCCACCCTTTCTCTTCTTTCACACTCTTACACGCAGCCGTATCTCACCTTGTCACCCATTTTTCCTTGCAGAAAACTTTTAACATACATATATGATATCTTGAAAGGTAATACAACTTGTGCGTTTGTCTCATTAAGTATTGTGTTTTTTTGTGCGCGTAAGTTATTGTTTTATTTTATTATATATATATATATATATATATATATATATATATATTCATACTTTATAAGCTTTACAAAATTTCAAATTTTCTGGTTTTGTTTGTTGGTTTCGAATCTTATTTATATATATACAGTGAAACTATACATGTGTTTTATTTTATGAGTTAAAATTTTGATTGTATGTATTGGGTTTGAAAATGTAAATTTTATATTTACCTGGATTTTTTTTTAAATGTATGTGTTTTTTTGGATACAATATTGATTCCAAAATATAATATATGTATAATATGTATATGTGTAAACTTGATTTTTAAATTTTATGGATATAGTACGTTTTGGTATTTAACTATTGATTCAAATTTTAGATACATATATCTATATTTTTATAACTTTTAAAAGGCTGTTATTTATTTGTATATATTTAATTTTTGAAAGTTATTTATTGATTTTAAATTATATACGGAATTAAAATAAGTTGGTGTTTCAAATTTTATATTGATTTTGAGTAATATATAATTGATGTTATAGTACGATCTTCATTCGGTACATTGTTCGCATTTTTCTCTGTCATATATATGTTGACAGTCTGCATTTGTAGTTAGTGTGCATTTTGTAGGGTGTATCGTATGATAAGAATTACGTTGTGACAATACATTTAAAACTGTTATGTTAGTATTAGTGTTTGTAGCTTTCTTTGTCACAGTTAATATAAGTTATGTTGTAAATGGGTCTCAACATTGTTTTTCTTTAAACTTGCATGTGTTTATGTACATTTCAATATGAAAGTTACAATATTTATTTCAAATTTTATTACATTTGATTTTTAATACAAAACAATGATTTTTCTTACATACGTATTTTGTTTTGATATTGTCTTAAAAGAAATATTAATTTAATAAGAAATAATATATTTATTTTGATTTATATATGTATATGTGCTTTAAATAGATATTGTTTTCAAATTCTCTTATACCAATTTTCTTCATCAAATCTGGTTCTAATTTGATTCCGTCGATTCCTGTTATCAGCTTTGTCCATCGTGCCCGTTTTCTCCATCGAATCGTATCCATCTAGCGTCGCTTGGAATTCTTAGCTCGTTTCCTTGTCAAATCTGTTTAGCCTCGAAAGGTGAGCAATCACTCACAATTAACGTTCTTTTATTTTTTAAATTTGATTTCAATTGAAACGACAATTGAAATATGAGGCTGTAGTTATTTAAATTGTTATATATATATATATATATATATATATATATATATATGCTATTATCTATAACTATTCACTTATAGGATATGACACCATATCCTATTGTTTATATTTATTTTGATGATATATGTCTGTTGTTATTATTATTTACATATCTGTTATCACTCTGCAAGTTCCCTGTTAGTATAGAAATCATTATGGGTTGAAATGATACATACCCGAACGGACTTTAGAATAGGAGAAAATCGTTATGGGTTGAAATGATAAACCCAAGCGATTTTCATTTAATTGAATTTGAGATTATGGGTCGAAATGATATCCACCCGTATATATTTAGTGTACGGGTTGAAATGATAAATATCCGTAGCACTTGACTATATGATAGGAAATATATACAGACACCTTTGGTCCATATAAATATTTTGAAAATAAATTTCTACAGTTGAAAAGAAATATATGGGATTTAATAAATATTGGTTCTTAAAATATTATATATATATATATATAAATGGAAATTATATATATATATTTAATATTAATATTGTTGAGATTGATTTAATCCATATAATATGTTTGAGTATTATTTAAGATTTATATTTCAAAATGTACCGTTTTAAAAAGTTGAATAATTAAGATTGAGAGATAAATTTGGGTTTATTAAAAATGGTATTTAAATAAGGATTTATTTAATTAAATCGATTTGAAATTATTGAATGGAAAATTTAAAGGTATGATTTTGTAACTGGATTTTTGATTTAAGTGATTTAATGAATATTTCGCGTTTAATAAAATTAAAGAAAATATTGAGTAAAATGTAATTTAAGGTTACTTAAATGATATTGAATCTAATAAGGGAGTATTTCAAGACTAAATAATAATGAGGTTAAATCGAGATCTATATGAAACTGTTGTATAGAACATTTAAATATTAAATCCTTGAACTATATTGGAATTTAAATGGTTTATGTTGAGATTCGGATCTGTATTTGAAATCAACGTGGTTGATTTTGTTATTTAGCAACTAAATTGAATTAAAGTGAAATTTAGGTTGAATCAAATTTGAATTTATTATTTAGAAACTAAATTGAATAAAAGTTTAGTTGAAACGTTGAATACTTAAAGTTTTGAAATATATTAAAATATAAAGGGGTATTTTTGTGTTTACAAATCCGAATTTGAGATCGATAAATTGAAGTGTTTATTTTAGGAATTGAGTTGAATTTAAATTGATAAATTGAGATTGAATTTAATTTAAATGGGAAGGTCGGGTTGATGTTGAAACGATTTGTTAAGTTGAGGGAATTGAAAATACTTTATTGTATAAATTATTTAATATATATAAATACTATTTTGGGAAATATAGAGATATTTGAAGTGAAAATGATATTTGGTTTTGAAGTATAAATTAAGCTGAAATGACCACGGTGTTATAGTGTATATTTCTACCTTGTAGATAGTTCCGTGGACCCTTAGAGGATGGTTATCCCAAACATCCTTTAAGTTATTTGTATTTCAGTTGATATTTAACTTGAGTTGGATTTATTGATATAAGAATGTTAATCCTGACTCGAGTGTTTTATGTTTTGCTTTACGCTCGGGTCATACTGAGTGATACAGCATTAGAGACTCACCCTTGGAGTTCGTAGCTTCATTTGGAGATCCAACTATCGATTCAGATTCCAGCCTTTCCAGTTGATTGGTTCAGAGAAGTCATCTGTTGCATTGGAGACTTCACTGCATTTGAACTATTCGGTTGTATTTTATTTCTAACTCTGATGTATGTAGTAGCTTCATGAACTACTATTCTTTATCTATTCCGCTGCATTATATTACTCTATGATCTGTGATTGATTGATTTATTGTATATTTTAAGTTTTGCCAAATTTTAATTAACAATTCGGTATTTTGAATTATTCAAGTCGAATACGTATGGTTTTATTGTCGATTTGAATGGTCCAAAATAGCGGGTCGTTACAAGAGCTCTCGATTAAAGGTCGGTAACGACCGAAGGATGACATATTCGGTACTATCTAGTTAAAGAGGTAGGTCAGTCTTGTGTTGGTAGAGGGAAGATGTTCTGTGCCTCGGGACATCCATCTAGGGGTGTAGCCATTTCGGAAGGTAGATCTTGCGCTTGATCATTTGTATGGAAATTCATTCTCCAGCAAGAACCTACGGTTTTATTTGTAGAGCCTAGTATGCTGGAATTTAATAATGGTAACAATTTCGGCTAAGATTAATAAGTTTATTTGCAAATGTTTTCAAAGAACGTCATTAGAAATAATATCAAAGGTTTTGATATAAAAGAGTTTTAGTTATCATAAGGTAAAAACCTGTCTGTGTTTATGTGTGGGCGTAGTCTTATGAGATACTCTTTCTTTTCAAAAGATCTTTATAAAAAGGTTGATATATGACACTGTCATTTATTGTTGAGTTTTTCTCACGCTGGTTTATCAAGCCTAATCCGGGTATTTTCAATACTCGGGTCAGATCCGAGTAGTTTCGGGATAGTCAAAGACAGTTGGAGTTTCCAGATGAGAGCTGGAGATATTCATCAACGTATGGACATATTATATTTTCCACTTTGCTTGGTGTATTTTGTTTGATGTTTTTCAGCATTTGTAAGGGCAGGTTTTATAACTGTCCAAGCTGAATTTACGTTAGACTTTGATATTGTATTTTAAAAAATTTCTGCTGTAAAGATTATTATTGAAATAATATATGTTATTCCTTTCGTGTGAGATTCTGTTCTGTCTACTTTTCTTTATCACCCTTAATGATCCGTCTTTTCGTGCAATTTGAGTTGGACATGTGTGGTTTATTGTTGATTCAAAAGGTACGGGAAAACGGTTTGTTACAAAATAAATCTTTTTATTTCATATTCTCACTCGTTTATCCAAAAATCCAGGTCGTCATACGTGATATCGGAGCATAGTTTAGGTGCCTAAGTAAAATTCATCTAGGGTTAGTATATCAACCTAGGAATTCTAAAAATGTAACTACCATAATTTGATAAGTAAAATGGATAGGATAAGGCACCGTACCTCCGACCGTGTAATGGGTGATATTACTATTTTTGATGTGCTTAACTTTCGTTAATTGTTTTTTTTTAGTTATATTTTTTTGTCCTTGTAATTTCGAGGACGAAAATTTTTCAAGTAGGGGAGATTGTAACGACCTAAAATTTGACCACTTTAAAATATACTATTTAAAGTGATTTTAAATATAAAATAGGCAAGGTTATATGATTCAAACAATATTAGATAAGATTTGGAAAGAGAAATATACATAAAAATAGTAACATTTGGTTATATTGACAAAAGTGACAAAATCTTGATTTCAGAAAAGTAAGTTTAAATGGTTTAATAAATTATTTTAATTAATTTATGAGTGTTTAATTTTTAAATAATATTATATAAATTTATTTTTAAATTTTGTTTACATAAATAAATAGTTTAACTAAAACGTCAAAATGTGACTGTAAAACATTTTGTCAAAAATCAATTTTGTCGATTTAAAGTTGTCGCAACGTTGTTGCGCCTTTATTTTGAAATTCACGTACACTTATATAAATTTAGTAAGTATTAAATAAGTTGCTAATTAGGTTTACTTTTATTAAAATACAATTAGGAAATTCTAGAATATAATTAGAAAATGTAAACTAATAAAAACAAAACATGTCAAATCAAAAGAAACATCATTATTACTTTCTGTTTTCTTACTCCTTAAGTGATAAGGACATAAAGTAAATATTTGAAAGGTGACATTAAGTAATGAAAAAGTAGAGTTTACTTTAGGTTGAAGTAAGGTTGGTTTGGTAATTTGATAAGTGGTTATTTTGGTAAATCTACCACTTCTTTCTTTATCTATAAATACCCACCTCCTTCTTCACTTTCATTCACATTTCTTCTTCTTCTTTTCTCAAGCTTCTTCATCTTCTTGCTCTTCTCTTTAATGGCTTCCATGCCATATAAAAAAATTTGAAAGAAATAATGTCAAAATATTTACAAAATATTCAAAAGAAATCAATGTTAATCCTCTTCAAATCAAACTTATTTTTTTTCCATATTTTACTATGTCAAAATTTAACTATGTCAAAAATACACTTCTTTCAAGTGCATTTTATGGCCCAGTTTTTAACCCAGAAAATATACCATTTTGTTTTGATCATAACTTGATAATAATACACCCAAATTAAGAAATTATTTTTTTCAAATCATCTGAAATTCCAGTGGCTACAACTTTTATGTCGATCACTTTTTCCAGTTTTAAGGTTTTCTATACCTGAAACTCAATTCTTTAAAGTGCATTTTCAGGCTTCAATTTTATCAATCCGACAATACCTCTTCTTCTATCATATCTTCCTCAAAACTAAGTAAAATTAAGTGATTCTTTTTTTAATTTAAGAGAAAATAATTTTCAACAGCTTTTAAGTTAATAAGTTTTTCAAATTTTGAGAGTAAGAGAGTCAAAAACAAGAGAGAAGATGACCTATTTTTCGGGTCTAATTTTGAGAATTCCAATTCAAAGCTCTACCGCTTCTTCTCTATATTTTCGTCCAACCTCCATCTCAAGCCTCGGCCAAGCTACTGGAAGAAAGAATGTGTTTTTTCCTAGTGTTTAACGGAGTAAGAATTAATTAGCGAAGTGTTGGTTGATTTGAATGTTGGTAGGAAGTTAATCGCTTTGGTTTATGGTGAGAAACTCTATTTAGCATCTCTATTTATATATATACATGTTTGATGTTGTGCTATGATTGCTATGGATACTTATATATGCTTTGATGATCAAGTAGTGATTGTTTGATATGATTGTTAAATTATTTTACCAAGTCATATATGTCGGTAAGCACAAAGGAAATTACTTTCCATTTGAAAATGAAATGGTGTATATGGAATGCTTAAACCTTTTAGAAATAGTTTTAAAACAAGTTAGAAATATATTATAAAATTTTTAATATATTTAAAGAAATAAAGGAAGAATATCAAGATTTTATCTTGTATATTTTAAATATGTCCAAAACAATTTTCCAGAAAAATCGCGCTTTTGCAGTAAAGTGACCAAAGTTTAAAACTGATATTTCAAATGTTTTAAAAATATGAAATAAATTATAAAAATATTTTAAAATGTTTTAAAGGATATATAAGTTGAAAAGATGGATTTCTAAATGATATAAAAGTCGTTTTGAAGAATATAGCATTTAAAACGCTATTTGCAACACTTTTCGCAACGCTTTTCGCAGCAGTTCGAAATAACTTTCGAAATGCAGTTTTAAACTTAACAATTCTTTTCTATATATTTTGTGATTTTAAAAGAATAATAAGTCATTTAAAGATGATTTGGAAGTTTCAGTGAAAGTTTGAATAAATGGGAAAAAGGAATTGTTTATACCACTTAAACAAAGATTGAATATAATAACAAACTGAGTAATGTGGAAACGACTAGTACATTTGTCCCACCTGTGTGATCTGGAAAGATAAAACAAGATGTTTAACTAAGGTTAGAAATGGAGCAACCAGTGCCCTAAACTACCTGGCCTATTATTTTCTCTTCTTAGGCGAGGGGTGGAACATATCGAAAGGAAAGCCCGGATGCTCTAAAAGGTCATAATTAAGTTTTTTCTAAGATAAAAGAAAAGAAATAAATTCTTTGAATTTATTATAAATGGTCTATATATAAGATTTATAAAATTGATATTTTATAAATAAAAGTAATGGAATTATAAAAGTGTTTTATAAATATTAGAAATGGGATTGCAATCAAATTTATAATGGGTTTGCAACTGAAATTTAGAAAAGAATTTATAATGGATTTTATAAATAATAAGATTTGAAAGGAATGAATTAGTAAATAAGAGTTTTATAAGTAATTAAATTATAATTGGATTTTGACTTATAAGGGAGATACAAAATGGAATTTGTTAGTAAAGAAATTACGTATATGGAAGTTTATAAAATATAAATGGAATTTATAAACACCGTTTTGTAAATCTGAAATCACTTTAAATTGATAAGTTAAATGTGAAAATTTATTAAAGGAATTATATTCACGATTTTGGACAGTAAATAATCCTTTAAATTAAATGGATGTTTTGGAAAGTAATATTATAAAAAGGGAACATTTTCCCTAAGTTAAAAGTTAAGAAAGAAAATCTTAGATTAAGATTTAATGAATGATTTGGAAAGATTTTCCTAAGTAAAAGAGAAAATGATTTGGAATTATTCCAGGATTTAAGAAAGGTTTAAATAAACTAAATGATTTGATAAATGAGGCTTAATGATTCCTTATACTCTTGAAAAGAAAATGGAATAAATTGAAAAGAATATATCTAACAAAGATATTTTATAAAAGATGAAGTAATTGATTGATGATTGATATCAACATATGAACTTAACATCTTTTAAATCGCTAATTGGCTTCGAAGGAACTGGGGTCGGATTTGGATAATTCCTATCCGAAAACCACTTTGAACCAATTTATACGTTCGAATATGAAGACATGTTAAAGATGATGATTATTGAAGATCGTGGATCTTCATAGCGTGAAGACTGCTTGTTGAACATGCTCTGGGTAGCTCCGATTATAGAGTTGTTAATAGAAGCGGTTTCCTCGTGATGGAGATTTTTTGGATTGCAAGGACTACTCGCTACTAGTGGTAGTAGGAGAGTGCCTTCGGTTTGTCCTGTTCCTAGACAACTTGTATGGACGTTTGTCTAACATTGCATTTATAATGATTACGTACAATGGTTTATACAAACGTGCATCAGTGGTGGCGGAGAAGGCAACTTCTCTTAGCTTAACACCCTCCTTGAGACGTATGAGCTTAAAAGTTTTATTTTTGTGGAAGACAATTAGTAGTTAACGGAAATGCCAATGTGGCATTCAAAGATATGATATGTGCTATGTGAAAAGGTAATCGTTACCTTAAGCCTCATCAAACCAGAAATGACCGAAACATGATTAGATGCAGCAAGGCTAAGTGGGTCATTCCGAAGTAGGATATGATCATCCTCTTTTAGATATATCTTTACACGCTATGACGTCGTGTATCTGATTATTGTTGTTTGTATGCTATGAGGGCCCTCGATAAAGGTCGGTAACGACCAGAGGATGATATATTCGGTACTATCTAGTTACAGAGATAGGCCGGTCTTGTGTTGGTAGAGGATCCTTTGTTATGGTCCTCAGCACATTCCTCTAGAGATGTACTGCCAAAAGTTAGTCCCTTTACCTGGTCATTTGTATGAAAATCCATTCTCCAATAAGAACTTACAGAATTGATTGTAAACCAATTATGCTGGAATTTAATCAATGTAATAATTTCGGCTAAGATTAATAAGTTTATTTGCAAATGTATTCGAAGAAATGTCATTAAAAATAATATCAAATGTTTAAATATATAAAAGTATTTTATTTATCATAAGGTAAAAAACCCGTCCGTGTTTATGTGTGGATGTGGTCATATAAGATACTCTTTGTTTTCAAAGGATTTTATTCAAAGGCTGATATATGACACTGTCATTTATATTTGAGTTTTGCACGCTGGTTTATCAAGCCATATCCGGGTATTTTCAATACTCGAGCCAGATCCGAGTAGTTTCAGGTTTATTCGAAGATGGTTGGAGTTTTCAGAGGAGAGCTGGAGATATTCATCTATGTATGACATATTCTATTATCCGCTGTGCATTATTAAGTTTTAGTTTGATGTTTGTCAGTAATTGTAAGGACAGATGTTTATAACTGTCCAAGCTGAATTTAGGTTAGACTCTGGTATATGTATTTAAAAGTTTTCCGCTGTAAAGATATTGTTCAATATTATATGTTATTCCATTCATATGAGATTCTATTCTATCTTATTTTCTTTATTACCCTTCATGTTTCGTCTTTTCATGCAATTTGAGTTGGACATGTGTGGTTTATTGTCGATTCAAAGGGTACAGAAAACCGGGCCATGACATTGGCTGTCAGAGCTGAAGGTTAAGCGAGAACCTTGGCTTTTGTGGGGGTAAAGACTCATCAGAGATAGGTTAGTAATACCCTATGATGAATAACTCATTGTAGATAGGGTTAGTAACACCATAGAATGAGTTGAGAGTATTATATATGAATGCGTATTTGATAATGTTATATATAAAAGTTTTGTTTTGAAAAATTGGTGAATGAAATAATTTTACCTAGGATTATATTTTGAATATAAAGTATATATTTTGAAAAGTTATATAGTTAGAAATCAAGATGTAATTTAAATATGAACATCTTGTGATCGGAATTTCACGATTTGACTATAAGATGTTTCACAAAGATAATCCATAAGTAAGAAATCTGATAAGTTGTATAATTGAAATTGTATCCTATACATTTAGTAATGTTGAATATTTATCAAATATGGTGTATTAAGTTGGTTGTTTTCATTAGTAGTTTAGAACGGATGCATTTTTCGGCAATTTTAACTGCTCCAAAAATCCAGGTCGTCATACGTGGTATCGGAGCATAGTTTAGGTGCCTAAGTAAAATTCATCTAGGGTTAGTATATCAACCTAGGAATTCTAAAAATGTAACTACCTTAATTTGATAAGTAAAATGGATAGGATAAGGCACCGTACCTCCGACCGTGTAATGGGTGATATTACTATTTTTGATGTGCTTAACTTTCGTTAATTGTTGTTTTTAGTTATATTTTTTTGTCCTTGTAATTTCGAGGACGAAAATTTTTCAAGTAGGGGAGATAGTAACGACCTAAAATTTGACCATTTTAAAATATACTATTTAAAGTGATTTTAAATATAAAATAGGTAAGGTTATATGATTTAAACAATATTAGATAGGATTTGGAAAGAGAAATATACATAAAAATAGTAACATTTGGTTATATTGACAAAAGTGACAAAATCTTGATTTCAGAAAAGTAAGTTTAAATGGTTTAATAAATTATTTTAATTAATTTATGAGTGTTTAATTTTTAAATAATATTATATAAATTTATTTTTAAATTTTGTTTACATAAATAAATAGTTTAACTAAAACGTCAAAATGTGACTGTAAAACATTTTGTCAAAAATCAATTTTGTCGATTTAAAGTTGTCCCAACGTTGTTGCACCTTTATTTTGAAATTCACGTACACTTATATAAATTTAGTAAGTATTAAATAAGTTGCTAATTAGGTTTACTTTTATTAAAATACAATTAGGAAATTCTAGAATATAATTAGAAAATGTAAACTAATAAAAACAAAACATGTCAAATCAAAAGAAACATCATTATTACTTTTTGTTTTCCTACTCCTTAAGTGATAAGGACATAAAGTAAATATTTGAAAGTTGATGTTAAGTATTGAAAAAGTAGAGTTTGCTTTAGATTGAATTAAGGTTAGTTTGGTAATTTGGTAAGAGCTTATTTTGGTAAACCTACCACTTCTTTCTTTATCTGTAAATACCCACCTCCTTCTTCACTTTCATTCACATTTCTTCTTCTTCTTTTCTCAAGCTTCTTCATCTTCTTCCTTTTCTCTTTAATTTCTTTCATGCCATATAAAAAAATTAGAAAGAAATAATGTCAAAATATTTACAAAATATTCAAAAGAAATCAATGTTCATCCTCTTCAAATCAAACTTATTTTTTCTCCATATTTTACCACTCCTTCTCTAGACCATAACTTCTTAAAAACAGAACCAAAATACAAAATTATATTTTTAAAATCATGTATTTTTCCAGTGGCTACAACTTTTATGTTGACCGCTTTGTCTCAAACTAAATTTAACTATGTCAAAAATACACTTCTATTAAGTGCATTTTATGGCCTAATTTTATGCCAGAGAATATGCCATTTAGTTTTAATCATATTACCCGGCACCTTGACCCGACTACAAAACGGCAGTTGAAGATATTATCGTTAGCACTAGACAAGATTCTGACCAAGAAGGGCCTGAAGATATACGGGTTTGATGCAGTCGACATGTTTTGGCATTTAGGTATGGTTCGGAAAGAATGGACCAACCAGCTTGAGATCGCCCTATATGGGCCAAGTCACCTACTGTGGGCCTAGGTACCTTGTTCCTAAGCCTAGGAGGTAACTCCAACCCATCTTCATCTACAAATAGAAGGGCATGGGAACAGTGAAAGAGACCTTTTTTCCGAGAACACTGGGGAGACCCTGCCATTTTTGATACTCTCCTCTTCTTAATTCAAACTTGTATGCAAGTGAATGATTTATGTATTGTATATGTATTCAAGTGATTGAGAAAGCAATAAAGATTAAACTCAAAGTGGACGTAGGCAATTACGCTGAACCACTATAAATCTGGTGTTCTCATTTTTGTTGTTCTTTTCGCATTGAGTTACACTATTCTTCTATTCTAATTTACTCTCTTCATTAATCTCTCTACATAACTCTACTCAAGGGTGTTAGTGACAATTCTGGTGCTAACATTTTGGTGCTTTCACTGAGAATTGAATTCTCAGCTAGATTGGATCTCATCGTCTACTAGTGGATTTCCATATTCGCGAGATAGATCCAGTTGTTTACTAGAAAACTTCCTATTCTACTCAGATTTGAAAGAAATCTAAAGGAAGCTGATAGCCATAGATTGGATTCACTGATGTACGCAAGATCTCGTGATTGGATGTTGAAGTTTGTACTCAAGTTGAATGAAGGCCGGCCCTCCTCTGAAGGCAATTCAGCCGATCGCCCCCGAAAAAGTGTACGTCGATCGCCCCTGAAAAGGCATATGCCGAGCGACAGTATATGCCAAGCAAGGTTACACCGAGCGACCCAGATTGCATGCCGAGCAACTGTGCATGTCGAGCGAGAATATGCCGAGCGACTCAGTGCATGCCGAGCGAGAATATGCCAAACGACCCAGTGCATGCCGAGCAAGAGTATGCCGAGTGACCCAATCATGCCGAGCGAGAGTATGCCGAGCGACCCAGTGCATGCCGAGCGAAGTATGCCGAGCGACCCAGTGCATGCCGAGCGAGAGTATGCCAAGCGAGAGTATGCCGAACGACATCCACACCGAGCTGCATTCCTTTGCCGAGCGGCATCCAGGCCGAGCCGCATGCCTATGCCGAGCGGCATGCAGGCCGAGCCGCATGCCTATGCTGAACGACATGCACACTAAGCCACATGCTTATGCCGAACGGCATCCACACCGAACCACATTCCTATGCCGAGCGGCATCCAGGCCGATCCAAACTTAAGTTGCACCGGTCTTTTATACGAACCCTAGCCGCAGCGGAGTGCCTCCAGATAATGGATTCAAAACTCAACTTAATAAAGGAACATTATATCCACTTCCCTTACATCCCATGATCGACCAGGGCATTGACGATCTAGCGACAGCTTCTGAACGACAACAAGGGAATGGACAAACAATCGCTACTCAAACGATACTCCCAAAGGTTGGAGAACATAAATGATATGATTCTAGGCAAATGCCAAGATGGCTCCAAGCACCATTCTTCATTGACCCAGCACTTCAAATTTAGTGACCCCAAACAGACCAATGTTTGGCTCTAAGCAATTTACTCCAAATGCTAACAAGGATATTATACTGATTGCATTTGAGGAAAGTCGACCTCTAGATATATTTTGGCAGCTAGTTAGCTAGTGTGCCTCCTACGACCATGGATTGTGTCTGTTACAAAATGAATCAAAACCAAGGTGAGGGGAAGTGGAGCGGACTAGGAGAAATAACAATGCAAGCCCGTCGGCTAAGGACACTGATTCCAGTAGACAAAACAAGATCTCAAAATTCGACCCATAGGCTCTTTGAAAGATTCGATTGACAAACTCTACTTGAAGACTCACGACTCAGAATGGTACTGGAAACCAACCTCGAGAGAGTACACCAAAGTCTAAAGAAAATAAGGAGAATGTTGTGTATTCCAAGATTCTCACCGATCCTAACACGGGAGATTACAAACACCTCCAAGGTGTGATCAAAAAGCCGATCTGGAAAGGAAAGCTTCAATAGTATGTACAAGTCCTGTAGAATGGTGGACAACGAACATACGATGCCTATTAATAAAGGGCTATAATTATCAATTGGACTGCTGACTGCCGACATCCCTTTGAAAGGACCCAGGGGCAAAGTTGAATAGCGAGCACTCCGATACTACCCCCATTTATCAATGAGATATATACTAATCTTCTTTGGATATGTGACCGAGTACTTAGATTTGGCCACCAACAAATCTACGCAGACCGTGATCAGGCTTATGGAGTTTCATCAAGATGAGCATGATTCGACCGCTCACCATCAACCATATGCCTTTGATTTGGGGTTATGGACTAGATATTGAAAAGCTCATAACGATCAGAGCCCAATACAAAGTGAACACGACTAACCACACATTCATCGACCTCCACATTTGACTTGGAGACCTAAACAAGGCTTGGAATGAGTATGGCCCGGTCATCCACTCAAATCGAGTCATAGAACAAAGTTCGACAAAATACAGATGCCCCTCCTAAAGCTCAGTGACGTCGGGATCTGTCTAGAGTGGATGTGATTTGATCATCTACACATCAAATCCTACCTTGAACATAAAAGGTTGTTCGAAAGGCCGACTTGAAGTAGTTGTGGTGGACTGCCTACTCATTAACCATTGCTCGCAATACATGCCAACGACTGCACCTTGGAACATATGCAACTTACTTTGTCTACTCAATAATCTATTATCCTTATTTTCTAGAAAGAGATACGAAGTAAATTGAGTGAGATTTGACTATCTAACCTAGCATGGATGTGATCCAACCATTTGTCATATACCTCCCTCCTTGACTTGATTGGAAGAGCTATAATCACCAAGCGGATGAGAATCGACCGTCCATTTTTCAAGTTTCGTCCCTCATGCTAGGGGTAGAATCTCATTCCATGAGCAAACGTGGTTCGATCGTTCATTCGACAACATTAGCCTCGATACGATAGATGAAATACAAATTAAAGAGTAGAAATACGATTGCTCTCAATAAAAATCTCTAAGTCTCCAGAGTGCGGACTAGAGTACTCTAAGTCTCCTGAGTGCGGACTAAAGTATAAACGACTTAAAAACCTCTAAGTCCCCAGAGTGAGGACTAGAATACTCTAAGTTCCCTGAGTGCGAACTATAGTATAAACGACTTATAAACCTCTAAGTCTCCTGAGTGCGGACTAGAGTACTCTAAGTCCCCTGAGTGCGGACTAGAGTATAAACGTCTTAAAAACCTCTAAGTCCCTGAAGCGGACTAGAGTACTCTCAGTCCCCCGAATGCGGAGTAGAGTATAAACGACTTAAAAACCTCTAAGTCCCCTGAGTGTGGACAAGAGTACTCTCAGTCCCCAGAGTGCGGACGGAGTATAAACGACTCAAAAACCTCTAAGTTCACAGAGTGCGGACTAGAGTACTCTCAGTTCCCTGAGTGCGGACTAGAGTATAAACGACTTAAAAATCTCTAAGTCACTAGAGTGCGGACTAGAGTACTCTCAGTCCCCTAAGTGCAGACTAGAGTATAAATGACTTAAAAACCTCTAAGTCCCCTGAGTGTGGACTAGAGTACTCTCAGTTCCCAGAGTGTGGACTAGAGTATAAACGACTCAAAAAACTCTATGTCCCCAGAGTGCAGACTAGAGTACTCTAAGTCCCCTGTGTGCGGACTAGAGTATAAACGACTTAAAAATCTCTAAGTCCCCAGAGTGTGGACTAGAGTACTCTCAGTCCATTGAGTGCGGACTAGAGTATAAATGACATAAAAACCTCTAAGTCCCTAAAACGGACTAGAGTACTCTCAGTCCCCTGAGTGCGGACTAGAGTATAAACGACTTAAAAACCTCTAAGTCCCTGAAGTAGACTAGATTACACACAGTCCCCTGAGTGCGGACTGGAGTATAAACGACTTAAAAAGCTCTACGTTCCCAAAGTGCGGACTAGAGTACTCTAAGTCCCCTGAGTGCAGACTAGAGTATAAACGACTTAAAAATCTCTAAGTCCCCAAAGTGCGGACTAGATTATAAACGACTTAAAAATCTCTAAGTCCCCAAAGTGCGGATTAGAGTACTCTCAGTCCCCTGAGTGCGGACTAGAGTATAAATGACTTACAAAGTTCTATGTCCCTAAAGCGGACTAGAGTACTCTCAGTCCCTGAGTGCAGACTAAAGTACAAACGACTTAAAAACCTCTAAGTCCCTGAAACAGACAAGAGTACTCTCAGTCCCCTAAGTGCGGACTGGAGTATAAATGACATAAAAACCTCTAAGTCCCTAAAACGGACTAGAGTACTCTCAGTCCCCTGAGTGCGGACTAGAGTATAAACGACTTAAAAACCTCTAAGTCCCTGAAGTAGACTAGATTACACACAGTCCCCTGAGTGCGGACTGGAGTATAAACGACTTAAAAAGCTCTACGTTCCCAAAGTGCGGACTAGAGTACTCTAAGTCCCCTGAGTGCAGACTAGAGTATAAACGACTTAAAAATCTCTAAGTCCCCAAAGTGCGGACTAGATTATAAACGACTTAAAAATCTCTAAGTCCCCAAAGTGCGGATTAGAGTACTCTCAGTCCCCTGAGTGCGGACTAGAGTATAAATGACTTACAAAGTTCTATGTCCCTAAAGCGGACTAGAGTACTCTCAGTCCCTGAGTGCAGACTAAAGTACAAACGACTTAAAAACCTCTAAGTCCCTGAAACAGACAAGAGTACTCTCAGTCCCCTAAGTGCGGACTGGAGTATAAACGACTTAAAAGCCTCTATGTCCCCAGAGTGCGGACTAGATTACTCTAAGCCCCCTGAGTACGGACTAGGGTATAAACGACTTAAAAATCTCTAAGTCCCCAGAGTGCAGACTAGAGTACCCTCAGTCTCCTGAGTGCGGACTAGAGTATAAATGACTTAAAAACCTCTATGTCGCCAGAGTGCGGACTAGAGTACTCTATGTCCTCTGAGTGCGGACTAGAATATAAACGACTTAAGAATCTCTGAGTCTCCAGAGTGTGGACTAGAGTACTCTCAGTCCCCTGAGTGCGGACTAGAGTATAAGTGACTTAAAAAATTCTAAGTCCCTGAAGCAGACTAGAGTACTCTAAGTCCTCTGAGTGCGGACTAGAGTATAAACGACTTAAAAATCTCTAAGTCCCCAGAGTGCGGACTAGAATACTCTCGGTCCCCTGAGTGTGGACTAGAGTATAAATGACTTAAAAACCTCTACGTTCCCAGAGTGCGGACTAGAGTACTAAGTCCTCTTAGTGCGGGTTAGAGTATAAACGACTTAAAAATCTCTAAGTTCCCAGAGTGCGGACTAGAGTACTCTCAGTCCTCTGAGTGCGGACTAGAGTATAAATGACTTAAAAACCTCTAAGTCCCTGAAGCAGACTAGAGTACTCTAATTCCCTTGAGTGCGGACTAGAGTATAAACGACTTAAAAATCTCTAAGTCCTCATAGTGCGGACTAAAGTACTCTCTGTCCCCTGAGTGTGGACTAGAGTATAAATGACTTAAAAACCTCTAAGTCCTTGAAGCATACTAGAGTACTCTCAGTCTCCTGAGCGTGGACTACAGTATAAATGACTTAAAAACCTCTAAGTCCCTGAAGCGGACTAGAGTACTCTCAGTCCCCTGAGTGCGGACTAGAGTATAAATGACTTAAAAACCTCTAAGTCTCCAGAGTGCGGACTAGAGTAATCTAAGTCCCCTGAGCGTGAACTAGATTATAAACGACTTGAGAAAAATCTCTATGTCCCAAAAGCGGATTAGAGTACTTTAAGTCCTCGAAATGCGGACTTAAGTATAAACGAATTGACGAAAATATCTGCGTCCTGAACTGTGTACTAAAGCATAAAACCATTCGACAAATCTCTAAGTCCCCGGAGCGTGGACCGAAGCATGAACACAAATTGGGCGCGAGTCGACCGTGGGGAGAATAACACTAAGTCACCATAATGCAAAGTGGTGTACAAACATCGATAAATAGACGAGTGGATTCCGACTGTTCTCTATTCCGCAAACTTGGGCCTAAAATCGACATAAGGATTATTAACTCGCTAGGGATGGAGTTCGACCATCCAACTAGTGGCCTGGCTAAATCTATCCTAGAAGCAGGAGTACAAATCTCTAAAAACTGAATATGACAGCTTACTATAGCTCTAGCTTGGCATTCTTTACAACTTAAGGCAACGACTACAAGGAGGCCTCAAAACACAACCAATCGAAACGGCAGCTAAAGTTACGGGCAACCGACTATATCATACCTTCGATCTAGGGTCAATACCAATCCGCACCAACCACATACGAATGCGAATCGGATGTTCCTTGAAAAACTATGACCTCCAGAGTGTGGAAAAGAGAGTAAACCACGAAGACTTGGTCAACAATTCTTCAACACGCTCTTTCGATCCGTCAGGAGGAGTATGAAACTGGATGAGCATGACCCGATTGCATTTTTAGCAAACTTTACTTCAAGATCTGATTACAGAGCATGAACCAAAGTGGACGAGGATGACCATCTAGTATCCAAATTACGCCCAGAAATTGACGAGGCATCGAAGTATTCCTTTTGGAATGAAAACCCATAATATGATCCAGGATAGGCGAGACTTAACCTCCCATCAACTTACCTAATCCCACGATTCAACGGGAAAGAGAGTAAAGCTAAAGTGGGCATGGCTGGTCTTCCTACTTAACGGTATATGCCCCAGACCAAGGGGATCGAGCGAGAAGCGAGATGAATGTGAACTGACTATTCACTAATTAACTCTGTGTCTTTGGAGTTTAGGTAGGAATATAAACATAGCTAGGGCGAGACTCAACCATCCATGCAGTGCATTTTTCAACCCAAGACTAGAAGAAGACGCATGGTCATTCAAAGACTGCCTGCGATAGCTCAATGTTGAAACTTATATATAGTGCTTACAGCTACTCAAGGCTACGACCGAAAGGATGCCTAGAGAATCATTAAATCGATATCTTCGTGGGCAATTGACAGCCACTCCAACCCGAAGGACGGGTAAAGGATCATGAATGCATTGAATAGAAAGTGCGTTACTCGAATATACAAGAAAATTCAAACTCATAGCAAGATCCAGCTATACAGATGCACACAACTCGACGCTGACCCCTACTCAACATTTTCTTCAACGTGCTTTTAAGCCTGATCTTTGGCCATTGCTGATAATCGATTAGGGCATTCATAGTCCTTCACTATTAGACTTAATAACTCATGATAAGGCTTTAGGATTCGACTAGAGTGACCATCAACATTGACCGCCCCAACCATATTTCACATTGAATGTTATGCAAAATAGTTACATATGAACTTAAAGAATCCAGGATTGCACCTGCTAAGATGACATTCGACATTACAGCCAGCCATGGCGACCCTTTTCGGGTGCTGAATATCGAAACACTGCTCAGTGCAGTGATGATAAAAGAATTAGTTGGATTTTTCTGAATAAATGATGACATGTTCCCTTGGACCAATTCTGACATGCATATGTGATTTCATTAACTATCGCGATCCATGCATTGGATATCAACCCGAAGCTACAAAAGCTAGCACAATATCTATTGATTTCATCATGAAAGCTCCACTCTTACTTTAAGGCTCACCCCATCAACGTCTATGCCTACCAGCCGTTGCGACAGGGCACACAACGACCTGAGACGTTTGAAAGACTACTTAAATAGAATATCGAGCTAAGTCAATTCGATATCACTTATTTCCCTCAAAGGGCTATCCAAGGACGGAAATTAATAGACCTCACACCCGAATTCACTGCATCAGATGACTATTTGAAGAGTAGTAGAGAACCAACCAACAGATGGAAAATGTATGCGGATGGAGCATCCAGTGATAAGTATTATGGCGCAGGAGTCATGTTACTGACTCTTGAGGAACGATCGATCTGCTACGTCCTGAAACTCGATTTCCTGTAACAAAAAACGATGCTTAGTATGAAGCCTTGACTACCAGCCTCATACTTGCCAGAGGATTTGAAGTGAAAACTTTACATATCTTTTGTGATTCTTGATTGGTAGTATGTAAAGTTAAGGAAGCTGATCTTGCTAGGGGGCATTGTCTTGCTCCTTATCTTGGCCAGGTCCAAGAGCTACTAACCGACTTCACCTATTACATCATTACACACATACTCAGTGAACAAAATGAAAATAACCCGGTCACTAGCCAAGCTGGCCGGTTTTAGGGATGCACAACAGACATACATTGTTTCGGTTGAAACATTTAATATTCCAAGCATTGACGGATGGAGATCGGCTAGGTCTTGGAGACAGAGCTAGAAAAGGTGTCATGGTTGACTCCTATCAAAGACTATCTACAATGAGGAATTCTTACTGAACGGAGGAATGGAAAATGTAACAACCCGCATATTTATCGAGTTTGTATTTAAATATTTTATTTAAATATTAACTCGTTAATCGGATTTTGGTCCGAAAAGCTACTTTTTGCAAACGGTCAAATTAGGACTCGAGACCACTTCCATTGAGTTCGAAATGTCGTTTACAACTTTTTTAAGTATAAACATCGATAGGTTTGGAGTTAGTGAAATTTCACTAACTTTTCCCGCTTTGGACTTTGGGTTAGTTTAGCCTATTAAGCCCAAGTTCCAACCCTCTTCTCCTCACTCTTCATAAATTTCCTAACTAATCAAGCTTTGGCATTAATGGTGGAGGGAATGGGAAATTAAAATTCCAAAACTCAAATTCAATTGCAATCCATCTTTCTACTCCAAATTCAAGAAGAAGACATTGGATTCAAGCTTCTTGTGCTTAGAGAGAAGAAGGATTGATTCTTGCTTGCTTAAAACTTCATTTTCATTGATATTTGGTGCAAAGGTGAGATTTTTATCTCACAATTCTAGCCTATAACTATATTGGACTGTTGGGAATGATTCCCTATCATTTTTGCATGCATGTTAGCATTTGGTTTGGATTGGATTGGCGAAAAACTCCAATTTTTAGCGTTTTGTTGAATTTTCTGCACTTGAGTCGTTCTAGCCATTTTTAGGTCGTTCGGAGTTAAGTCGTTCGTCCATAGGTCGTGAGTCGTTCACGAGTTAACCCTAGGTCGTTCTGGCCATTTTTAGCTCGTTCGGAGTTAAGTCGTTCGTCCATAGGTCGTGAGTCGTTCACGAGTTAACCCTAGGTCGTTTTGGCCATTTTTAGCTCGTTCGGAGTTAAGTCGTTCATCCATAGGTCGTAAGTCGGTTACGAGTTATCCCGATAGGTCGCTGGACACTTAACTCGTAGGTCGTATGACCCTTGAGTCGTTAGGTCGTATGACCCATGAGTCGTTAGGTCGTATGACCCTTGAGTCGTTAGGTATACGACCCATGAGTCGTTAGGTCGTATGACCCTTGAGTCGTTAGGTCGTATGACCCTTGAGTCGTTAGGTCGTATGACCCTTGAGTCGTTAGGTCGTATGACCCTTGAGTCGTTAGGTCGTATGACCCATGAGTCGTTAGGTCGTATGACCCTTGAGTCGTTAGGTCGTATGACCCATGAGTCGTTAGGTCGTTAGACCCTTGAGTCGTTAGGTCGTATGACCCTTGAGTCGTTAGGTCGTTAGACCCTTGAGTCGTTAGGTTGTTAGACCTCATTTTGTCTTCACTAGGTCGTACCGTTTTGGTCGGGGCGCTGCCCCCTGGACCCCCGCGACCTGACCGGGCAGGTCGAACCCCGTAAGCGGTGGCGTTGCCCCCGCACCCCCACCTTGGGGGGTTGCCACCCCCCTTGGACCCCCCCTCCGTAGGCGATCTTATCTAAAAAACATTCAACAGAACTTGCTTTGTTGAGATGCTGAGTTGACCATTCTTCGAGACAAACCATCTCTGGTTATCTCAGCCACGTTTGGTCGTTGGGGAACTTCCACTTTGATGCTTTTGAGCTGATTTCCTTGGATTTTATTCACATCTCCGAATGTGATCTTGGTGATGATTGTTTCTACAATCTCTTCTGTGATTTGTCATTTTAAAAAAAAATATAAAGGTTTCAATACTAGTAGTAAATATCAAAACTCTTTTAACAAACAATTTCAACTCTATTTTTAATAACAAAGCTCTTTTCTTAAACCGTTTTCCAATCTATTAGTATATACAACCCTTTACCTCACTCGGATGAGAAATCTAATTAAACGACTTAGTAAAACAAGTGGTATGAAACGCTTGCGTTCACTTCGTCGGTTAATTCCTGGACTTGTTCGATTGAACCTCTTGTGACAATTTTATTAGTGAAGATTTACAGTTTGTTCGTAAATATTTAAGTTAAGCAAGTGGTTATGGGACATGAAGCTAAACTTCTATATTTACTAGCTTAGTGTAATTGACACTTCTCGTTGATCATGACGATCATTCTGATGATTTAGACTAGCAACTGTGCGATGTCTCTTGTTGCGAGGTTAGACTAGACACCACTTGTGTGATTCCACTCACACATACCTTTTTGCTTTTTGGTTAGTCTGGACCTTAATCTGTGTGATTCCATTCACACATGTGGGGTAGCTCCCCTTGGTCTTCGGACCGTCATGTGATAGGCCTCTTTCTCTTTTCTATGATTTCTGGACTTCTTGCATTGATTTCTAGAATTTATGTCATTGACTTGTTATGAGTACAAGTTTGGGGTATGATGCCCTTTCCGAATCTTTGAGAAGATTCTTGTGATATTGATTATCTCTTATTGATTGATCTTCTGTTGATCATTATTTACGTACTTATAGCGGTATGTCATTATGGATGTTTATGTTTATGCCATATCCTTTATGTTATCTCATGTCATCTGATATTTATAGCTAGACTGATCCGTTTATTATTTTCTTAAATAATACTCGGGTCAGACCGAGATGTTACAGGTGCTTCTGCTTGACTTCTTCCCAGGGATTCATCACTCTGACTTTTGGCTAACTGTTTAGATTAGCAGTTTTTGTTGTATACACTTGAGATATAGACTCATAGTTGTATTCTTTTGTATAGCACGTGTTGCTATTCTTTTGTATTATCGTGAATCTTTCTGACCACTACTCTGATGTACACTTTCATGTGTTAGTTATATATTCATATCTTCTTCCGCCTTTGTGATATGGATATCTGTGACTGATTTGTGATATGATTATTTCTATGTTTGTTTCCGAAGATTATTTATAGCCACCGTGTGATAAGCAATTACATGGATGGTCGCTCCTCAACAGCCTTATTCTCCGTGCTAGTTGACAGCACTACTCCGGAGTGTTCTTGGCTAGCGTGGGTATAGAGGTGGGGCGTCACAGAAAATGACAGATCCTCCTCAAAGCTTCATGTCAAATCATCCAAGAAGAAGTTGTGTGTAGAAAGGAGTTTATCGATCCCCATGCTTCGGTGTATCGCCCACGATGATATCTTGAGCGAAGTCTATGAGAAGAATGTGGTGATAACATCAGGGGAAAAACCATGATAAAGAAAATACTCTGCTACAGGTATTACTGGCCAACTATCAATCCAGATGCGGTTGATCATGCTAGACAATGCGACGAGTGCAAGATGTTTGCAAAAAATCTAGGAACCCCGCCGATGGAAATTACTCAAATGACTAGTTCATAGCCGTTTGCCACTTGGAGGCATTAAAATCATCTTCTTGCCGATCCTAAAGGTGGTGCAAAATACACCATCATAGCAGTTGATTACTTCACCAAATGGACAGATGAAGAACTTTTAACCGCGACCAAGATGAAGAAAGTAATCAACTTCATTGTCCATAACGTCATCTGTCCTTATGACCTTCCTTGATCTATTATAACTGTAAATGGACGGGTTGAAGCTATGAGGAAAATCATAAAGTCTGTATCGAGGAGAGGTTTGGAAAAGGCTAGAGAAAATGGATGGATGAACCCCCAACGGCATTATGGGCTTATAGAACTACCCATGAGTTCATGACTGGTCGTACTCCATTCGCCCTTGCTTCCTACTCTAAGGTCGTCATCCATGTAGAGCTTGAAGTCCGCTCCCATCAAGTGGCTGATTACAACCCTTATTTCACAGAAAATACAAATAAGGAATCGCAATTGAATTGCAATTAACTGGTGACGACTTATGGGCATATAAAATGCATCCGAGAGCCAATGGCAAGAACATGTACCCGAACAAGCATGTGTACATCCAGAAAAGTTTGACTTCTTGAAATTAATAGAAATTGAATTCTCACTTAGGGTTATTAAGAAAAGACTGGATCAAATAGCCGAAGCTCTGTACAATCGGATACGGATGGCCACTGATGAACTACAACCCTGGATTTATAATATTGGGAATCGACCAAGCATCACGATGACCAAAGACGGATATGACACCTCAGGAGGATAAAATTGAAGGATAATGACTATTCAAGAAACATAATGGATTTCTTTCTGGAGATAAGGAATACTCGCTGATTTAAAGCGTGTCAAGTGTTACCCGGCACCTTGTCCCGGCTACAAAATGACAGTTGAAGATATTATCGTTAGCACTAGACAAGATTCTGAGAACATGTGGCATTTAGGTATGGTTCGGAAAGAATGGACCAACCAGCTTGAGATCGCCCCATATGGGCCAAGTCACCTACTGTAGGCCGAGGTACCTTGTTTCTAAACCCATGAGGGAAGTCCAACCCATCTTCGCCTATAAATAGAAGGGCATGGGCATAGTGAAAGAGACCATTTTCCGAGAACACTGGAGAGACCCTACCATTTTTGATACTCTCTCTTGTTAATTCAAACTTGTACGCAAGTGATTGATTTATGTATTGTATATGTATTCAAGTGATTGAGAAAGCAATAAAGATTAAACTCAAAGTGGACGTAGGCAATTACGCCGAACCACTATAAATCTAGTGTTCTCGTTTTTGTTGTTCTTTTCGTATTGAGATACACTATTCTTTTGTTCTAATTTACTCTCTTCACTAATCTCTCTATATAACTCTACTCAAGGGTGTTAGTGACCAATTCTGGTGCTAACAGATCATAACTTGATAATATCAGATCCAAATTAAGAATTTTTTTCAAATCATATGAAATTCCAATGGCTACAACTTTTATTTCGATCACTTTTTCCAGTTTTAAGGTTTGCTATACCTGAAAATCAATTCTTTAAAGTGCATTTTCGGGCTTCATTTTTATCAATCCAACAATAGCTCTTCTTCATTCTATCGTATCTTCCTCAAAACTAATTAAAATCAAGTGATTCTTTTTTTTCACATTCTTTCTATTTTTAGCATTTTTTTTCTTTAATACTAATAGACAAGATATTATAACTGTCCTCAATTGTGATGTTGATTTATGTTGTACTCTAATGATGTAATGCATAAAATAGATATAGTTCTTTGTTTTAAAGATTAGTCATTTATCTATTATATATTGTTCCGCTACGATGGTGAGATTCTGATATTGTTTTTTATTTCTTCTTCTACCTCCTTCTTCTTTAACCCTAATGGTTCGTATTTCCGTCCACTTTGAGTTGAGCTGTGGGAGATTATTGTCGGCTCAAAGGGGTACGGGTTTGCGGGCAGTTACAGGTTTATGAATCATTACGTAAAACTATTACTTAAATTTATTATATCTTATGAACACAACTACGTAAATCCATCACTTTTAAAAACTTAAGTCCAAATCCTTAATTAATGGTAGAATTCGGTAATAAAACTTTTTCCAGGTTATAATTACATTTTAAAGAGTCATGATTTTACTTAAGTATATAAATAGTTCATGACTTAAATCTAGTTTTTTGTAGTACCTTTTTACATCCTAACAGTATATATATACACATCCCAAATTCCCGATCGGTTTTATATCCGGGTGAATTACAGTTTGTGGTAGGTTGCTATCATTTCAAGTTCATAATTACAAAATTTATTTCTGATTTAATGCTATTATAAATTTCTCCACTTTTAAATCCTTTTTATTTATAATCACATTTATAAATTATACTTACCCAATTTCATTTACTTAAAACATTTCGCAATGGTTTAACTTTTACCAAAATATTCCATAAATTTTTTAGCTTTGAGTTTGGTATGATTCAAAAAAATTCGACGGTCTAAAATCATCGAGAATCCCGCTTTATCTTATCAATTAGTGATTCCAAATTTATCTTTGGTTTAAACACTTTTATAAATATTACTAATCAATTTATCAATTAATGATTCACATTATCTCTATAACTTAAGAAAATTATATAGATCGAGCAACTTTAAAACAATACCAAGGAACTGGGTACTACCAATAGTATCATATATCCTCTTAACAAGAAGAGTAATACTTAAAAGAAATGTTTACCATCCGAACACGTTTCCTGCCCATGTTTAGTTTATTTTCGAGCCATTCGAATTGGTTATCATAAAATATCTCGTTTTATTTGAAATAATACATTTTCAAAATCCTTTAGAGATTACTTTTGTTTATAAAACCTATTTTATAAATTCATTTTATCTTATATTAATTAACTTCATTTAAATTTCCATAATTCTTTTAAATTACTCGAATTTTAAACCTTCATCCCTTTTATATTTTTCTTTTACATAATCAACTTATATTATATCATTTTTATCATATATGTCCATTTCTTAAACCAATCTTATTATCAAACACCTTATAGTCAAATCGTGAAACTTAATTCCCAAGATATTTGTACTTTGACTTTTAAATTAAAAAATTGATCAATTTATGATAATAACTTAACATTATCATTTCTTAATTTATTATTTTGGAATAAGTATTAAAGATATTAATTACCCTATCAGATTTCTTACTTATCGATTATCTTTATGAAACATCTTATAGTCAAATCGTGAAATTCTAATCACAAGATGTTCGTATTTAAATTTCACTAATCTTGATTTCTAACTATATAATTTTTCAAAATATATACTTTATATTCAAAATATAATCCTAGGTAAAATTATTTCATTTACCAATTTTTCAAAACAAAACTTTTATATATAACATTATCAAATACGCCGCTCATATATAATACTCTCAACTCATCCTAGGGTGTTACTAACCCTATCTATAAGGAGTTACTCATCCTATGGTATTACTAACCCTATCTATGATGAGTCTTTACCCCACAAAAGCCAAGATTCTCGTTTAACCTTCAGCTCTGATACCAAATGTCATGGCCCATTTTTCTGTACCCTTTGAATCGATAATAAACCACACATGTCCAACTCAAATTGCACGAAAAGATGGAACATGAAGGGTAATAAAGAAAATAAGACAGAACATAATCTCACACGAATGGAATGGCATATAATATTGAACAATATCTTTACAGCGGAAATTTTTTAAATACATATATCAGAGTCTAACCTAAATTCAGCTTGGACAGTTATAATCATCCGTCCTTACAATCGCTGACAAACATCAAATTAAAACTTAACAAAGCACAGTGGATAATAGAATATGTCATACGTGGATGAATATCTCCAGAATTCCTTACAATTTTATGTACGAGATTTATTTAAATATAAATAGTCGAATCCCTATATAATTTTTTGGCTTGTCATAACAATGTTTTATGCAACATTCGTTTTGACCCAACAAAGCATGTTTTGGAAAAAAAATAAAGCTTTCCTCAAAAGATCTGTAAATATACTTATCATGGATTTAAGTATGTAGAGATATTTTCTAAGTGTTGAAAGTGAAATGATTTGTGAATATACTAATACCATTAAGATACGTATATGGAAATGTTTTCCAAAATATCGAATGATTAAAATGGTTTTGAGAATATACCTTTTTAAAGATATTTTGAGATAAATATTTGAAAAGTGATTTAATTAATAAAAGATTAATTAAATGGGCCTAATGACTGCTTGTGTGCTAAATTGTATTTTTGGCCATTTTGGTTCCTGACTTGACGTAGGAACTAATTAGTCGTGCACTTTGTATGAGTCTAACTGAGAAGGCTTGATTATCGTTTGGTGTTAAAAATGATAATTCGAGTAGTGCAAAGTGACTATGGTACTCCAATCTACTGAGCTTCCTTCTTGGTCGAAGGATAGCAAGTTGAGAGATGGAAACATGATAAGTCTAAGAGACTTGATTTCCTTATGAGGTCGAGGAATTTTTATCAATTGTTGGTTCGAAGTGATCGGGATAAGATCTATCCGAAACCCGCTACGGACCAACGTATATGTTTAAAAGTGAAGACATGTTAAAGACAATGATGTTGAAGGCAGAGATCTTCATAACGAAAGGATTGCTCGTTGATAATTTTGGAGTAGCTCCCAAGATAAATAAATAGTAGCGGTACCTTCATTCTGGGATCTTCGTATGTAAGACTACTGACTAATAATCCTAAGGGTGATGCCCACTAGGATGTGGCAGAGAGAGTGCCTTTGGTTTGTCCTATTCTTGGACAACCTGTATGGATGGATGTTTGACATTGCATTTTTAAGATCATAGTGCATTGATCTCTATAAACGTACATCTGTTGGTTGTGTAGGATGGAACCCCTTTTATACTTAGCACCCTTCTCTAAGACATACGAGCTCAAAGGTTGTACTTCTGTTGAAATCAATAGTGGGCTGTTTGAAATGGTAATGTCGCATCTTAAGTGAAAATGTTCTAAGAATGGTAAACGTTACCTCAAGGCTCACACCTGAGAAATTATGAAACAAGGGTTTCTTTAAGGCTAACGGTTCGCAACCATTAGGATTTGATATCATCTTTGTAGACCTATTTATTTCTACCCGCAACGACGTCGAACTTAATTTATGTGGTGTATGCAATGGGATCCTGCATAGATCAGTAATGGTAGGGGATATCATATTCGGTGCTATCTGTACCATCTGTTGGTCTCGGGTAAGGTGGTCTTAATTTGCTAAGGTTTCAAAGATGTCGACCCTTGGTACATTCCTCTAGAAATGTACTGTACGGAAAGTAGTCTCTTACATTGCTATTCATTGGAAATCCAAGTATCCAATAAATGCCTTAGGTTTTAGTTGTAAACCTATTATGTCATCAAATTTAACCAACCGGCTATGATTAATATGTATTTGTATCCTAGACACTATTATAATATCAGTGGATTTGATATGAAGTGTTTTGGTTATCGTAAGTTAAAAATCCGTCTGTGTTTATGTGCGGCATGGTCTCACGAGATACATTTGTTTTTGGAAAGTTTTTATATCTATAAAAATCTAATTGAGATGTGTTTTATGACACTGGTTTACCAGACTGATCCGGGAGTTCTTCCCTTCTAAAGCTCAGGCCGGACAGAATATATTAATAGATTCAATTTGCTTTAAATCCTTTCGAAAACGCTCTAGAGGTTTTCAAGTCGTATTCACGTATATGTTTACTTTCTGCTACGTTGGTTATTTTAATTATCAGCATTTGTAAGGACACATTGTTATAACTATCCAGGAAAATGACTAGTTATTGCACTACAACAAAAAGGGCCTTTTGTAGCGCTGAAAAAATGCTACCAAAACTTTTATTACCGTTTTGGTCAACGTTGCGATACGACATGCAACTAAAGTCTGAAATTTTTTGTAGCGTTGTTGTAAACGGATCAAAACTTGACCTATTGTAGGGTTTTAGAAATGCTATAAAAAGTTTCAGACTTTTAGTGTCATGTCGTATCGGAGTGTTTACTGGAACGCTACTAAAAGTGTTGGTAGTGATTTATCAACACTACGAAAGTCGTATCGTAGTTTTTTACATTTATTTCCATTGCGTTTTTAAAAGCTACTAAAAATTATTTACTATTTTGCAGCTTACTGTACACGCTACCATTTCCTGTTAATGGCTTGTACCACTTCCAACCATTGCTCACATAATAGTATTACAACCAACAATCAATTGCATAATCGCCCTATTCAAACCAACAATCAATCAATCAATTACATAATCATCGTATTCAAACAATTAAAAAAACACATTAATCACATAATCAAATATAATATCCATAACCATTTCGATAATATTTTTTCAAACAAAATGAACAAATTCACATAAAATCCATAACCATTCACAAACAAGTTTACACAACAAGTACTAACAAAATATTATAGTATATATAACAATTAAAGCCATGTTTATTACTTGATTACTCATAGTTCTATGTTGCAGTTGGTCTTTACTCTTAAAAAGCTAATTACCTGTAGACAAGTTTAGTAATCAATAAATGATTATGAAACTTTTTTGCATATTTAAAATATATCAAACATCATTTGTTAAACTTTTATTAATTTAAATAATTTTTATAAAACTTAATTAAATTAGTCAAATTTTTATAAAAATTGGTTCATTTTTATAATAAACTTATTTAATTTTTAAAAAATTTATTAACTTAAGTTAAATACTAATCAAACTTAATTAATTTGTATAAATATATTTATTTTTTATAAAACATAGTTGAATTATATAAAACTTAGTCCTTTTTTAAAATTTTGTTAATTTTTATAAAAATTAGTTAAATTTTAATAAAGCTCGGTTAACTTATAACTTTATATTAACTCAAACTTGTAAATTATCTCAATTGCCAAAACTTAAATGTCATAAATTCTATTTAATTGACCTAAACTTATAAAATATCTCAAAATTAAACTTTATTAACTTAGTTAATTTTTATCAATTATCTCAAACTTATAAATTTTACATAAACTTAGTTGATTGATTATTATTATAAACTTAGTTAATTTATTATTATTATTAATAATTTCATTAATTTTTATTAATTTTTTTTATAAAACTTAGTTAACTTAGTTAACCTTTATATACTTGCTTTTAGTTATTATTGTTGCTATTATTATCATTAATTATAAAACTTAGTTGACTTAGTTAATGTATTATTATTATTATAGATAGTTGATTTTTATCAAACTTTAGTTTATTATTATTATTACAAAAGTGGTTAATTTTTTATCAAACTTAGTTTATTATTATTATTATTATAAACTTGTTAATTTTTATAATATTTAGTTAATTTTTATAAATGTATTTAAGTTTTATAATTGTTCAAACTATTGTTTTTTATTATTATAAGTTATCTCAATTACTAAAGCTTAAAATGTCATAACTTATATTTTAATTAACTTAAACTTATAAATTATTTAAAACTTAAACTCTATTATCTTAATTAATTTTAATAAATTATCTCAAACTTATAAATTTCTCATAAACTTACTTAGTTATTATTATTATAAGCGTAGTTAATTTTTATAAACTTATTAAATTTTTATCAAACTTAGTCAACTTAGTTAATTTTTATAAACGTAGTTTTTTTATTATTGTTATTAAGTATATAACTTGCTTGACTTGGTTAATTTTTATCAAAATATAGTTTATCATCGTTGTTGTTATTGTTGTTGTTATTATTATTATAAATTTAGTTAATTTTTTATCAAACTTGGATTCGGCGGAAATATCTAACATAAATTGAAATTGCACCAAGAAATTGTATATATACTTACATATACAAACAAACCTTTTTCCCCTTAGGCAGGCACTTCAGAACAATGTCAAGTTCATGATACCACAGCCCATTATTTAGTTAGGAATTGAGTTCTCACTTCAGCCTCCAATTGCAAGCCAATACTTCTCTTTCAAATTGTTGCATTTAAGTAGTGGCCGTATGCTTTGCTACCTCTTCAGCATGGACAGTTTCCACCTCATCTTGTACAAACTACATTTCTTGTCTGCATTCCTCCAGTTGTGGCCAAGTCTGCGCTCTCTAACTTAGTTGTTTATTATTATTACTGTTATTATTATTATTATTATTATTATAAACACAGTTAATTTTTATCCTATTACGAACCAAAACCATATTTGTACATTTGTAATCAGAATCCTAGAAAAACCATTCGGTTGGGAACCATTGCTTTTGACCATGAACTCAACAAACAAAAAACAAAACAGGCTGTTGCTTTATAGCTATACCCCCGAAATTCGAACACGTTGCATTTTAAAACATGATGGGGCCTTTTCTGTCTTAATTATTAATGTGTTCAGATACCTAAATCTCTTTCCTTTTATTTTTCAAATCCGATCATCTCTCTAACTCAACTAGTATTTTTGATCGTATTTATGTAACTAATCTAACCAGTAACAAACTAAAACGTTGCACAATTACAAGTAAATTAAAAATACACCATTCCTATCTGCAATAGTAGTACAAATACCTGGGGTTTATAAGACGACCTCACTGGTGCATGAGCTCAAAAAAATTGTCTATACATTGATCAAACTCTATTACTTTCAAACTGGCTGTGTTTGTTGTTGTACTTAGATTGGCGGTCAGGAAAGCAAACCGGTTTATGATTTGAAGTGGTTTTATTGCAAGCATGGTCTGAGCGTAGCAGCACAAGTTATAAAACTTGGTGAAATTAGTCATCCTTATAATTGAGTGTTGGAGTAATCAATCAATGTACAACGATAATTGAGGAGTGGTTTACAAATAAACACACCTATATTTGAGTAAAACCTCTTTCACATTTTCTGCAATCCCCATCATTTTGCATTCACCTATGCATACACAACATCATTAGTTTATAATACTTAAAAAAATTATGAACCACATTACGACCTTAACAACTAACGCTTCATCCTAAGGAGTTAGGATGTAAATGTGGGAAAATGTAGTTGCTTAGGTACATTGTTATTAATAAAGATGGGTTTCCACAATTTTGCTCAACGTAATTTTAGAACAGATTAAGTAGTTCAAATGTTTACAAAGACTCTAGATGCTAATAAGGACAGTGTTACCCTCTTCACTAAGTGGACTACTAACATTCACAATATAACATGTCTAGTTGTAAATAACACAATAAAAAATTAAAATAGATTCTAATATTCACTTGTAAACAGTGGATATATAATATAAATATGATATCAGAGGCATAATAGAAACTCTTAGTCTGGATCTCAAAGAGCATGGACTATTAGTGGTTCACCCCTAAACATCCATAAGAGTATTAATAAATAGTCAGTTTCCGTAACTATAACATGTACAAAGTATGATAACTACAAAAATAAAATAAAGAATGAAGTAATACCGGATATCTTGAGCAATGAAATTACCGACCATGCCACCATTATCAATATTAATCCATAGGGCTTATTTGTTGAAGATTCTTTCTTTCATTTACTGTACAATGACTATGCAAACACGCTTGGATGTTCAGCTCGGTTTGTCCATGGTCATGTCAATAAATCAACACAACAATATGAAATCATAAGTTGTACACTGCAGTGCCATGCCTAAACATCAAAAAATGGAATTTCACATCTCTTTTTGCACTGCTCAGCTACAGTAGCTCTAACAATTGAGAGTAAAAACGGAAAAATTGAAAGCACTGTTATGTGGAAGATTCATTTAGATCCATGATTCATGCTTGGTGCCTTGCAACAGCTTGATAACCCATGCAACTGCTTAATCTGGTTGATCACATGCAGTCCAAACAGGGTGCCTCAAATGTTGATCTTGCAAACAGCTTCAGTAAACAAAACACAGATTTCGTCATCAGCTTCAGTTTAAATCAGAGCAGCCTTAAAAATCCAAACCCGTATGGTAATGAATATAAACCATTTGCAAGTCAATAAAAATAGGACAACAAAGCTCTATTTTTTATGTACAATGCGCTGGTGATGAGCTCAATCACTAATAAGGCTGGTTAACATTTGGATAGATTGTTAAGTTCTTACTTTATTGATTATAATTAAGAAATTAGCAATATAAGCAAGCCTATCAAATTTAGCACATGTAGATCACCATGAGCATATAAAACATAAGTAGGGAGAGAATATCAATATATCAGTAAGGCCTGACATATTATTAAACTATTTTGTATCTACAAATTTCTCTTTGGGTCATATACAGTACCTTTTCAATGCACGAAAATGATTTAACTACATAAAAAATACCACTATGTGGATGGTGACAGAAACTGTATATATATGCCAAACATATAGCCATATAAATATAGTTGTATTAGCAAGCAAATTTATATGAAAGTGAAGGGCTAACAAGATGACATGAATTACCTTGTAGTTCTTCATCCTTTAAAAAATGGCATTGTTGGTGATCACCGTACTAACAATATCTAAAGCGCTACGAGTAGCATCGGTGGCATCAGCTGCTACTTTGCCCATATCAGCTTTCTTGAGGGTGGGTGCGTTGTTCACACCATCAGCAGTCATGCAACATATACGCTTTCTTGCTTTGGAACATTTTACTATCTTGTACTTATGCCCTCCTGTGTATGTGTAATTTTAATCTAGTGCAACAATGTACTTCAGAAAATCCAGCACAATTTTAAATATGAACATCAGGTAAATCTAAGCAATATTAGTTGCTTTAGTGCAGTTTAGCAGCTTTACTTCTAAAACGCACAAGATTTTTACAAACCAACAGATCATTAAATCTAGTTGTTCACATTCTTTTGGTTTACCTTTGAACCAAAGTAGGTGATTTGATTTCTTCAAATCTAGCATTTGAGATGTAATTTAAGGTCTATAATATGCCATGAGTTAATGAATTGCTTGACTAAGCGTTCATATTTAGAAAGTTCATTTAGTCATCAGAAAAACTTTAGTACCGTAAATGTTTGGTTAAGCCTTAATAAACATGCCTTACTAATTTTAAATCTAAACAAAAGAAATTTACCTAATTTTTAATTTCTGCTATTGAATAAGCTGAATTCAATTTATGTGAAGAATTCAAGCAACAACCTATAAACTCCATTGCGCAAACACAATTTGATCAAAAACTCAAAATAAAGTTTATTTTCGGATTACCTTATTGAATTGGAGGTGTGAAGCAGAGGTCAGAGCCTGGAATTTTCGTTTGAGGCACAACCATTCTGAGGCAAAACATACATAGATCTCAAGCCAGCCTTCAAAATGGTGGTTCATGCCAGTCTTGAAAAACCTTGTATTAATCTCCAAAGGCACCATATTTAGGAAACTCGTGATATCCAGATCTAGCGAAGAGTAGTCCTTCAGCAATGGCTGAAAATTTGATGTAAGAGAGCAAGCATCAATGTGGATTTTAAGGCAGTGAATTATTGGAGGCAGAAGAAGAAAAGGATGTCGTATTTGGGAAAAGGAACAAGTTTAATAGAAGTGAAGAATAAAAGGGACTGAGAAAAGTTGGCTTGGAGAAAAAAATTTGTTTAAGTAACAATTGAAGAGAAAAAATATGAGCAGGCAAAGAGAAACTTCGTCCAAATTTTTTAGTGATTGTTGGCGGAATAGACCTAGCAGCATTTCTTTTGTTACTTTAATTTTAATAGACCAGCAGCGGCAGCTCTTAGTATTGAAACACTACCGTTCAATGCAAGCAATTTCAAATTTTGTTGTAGTATTGTTTTTGTGCTCTGATGGATGTATATATAATACAATTTCTCTTTTGTAAAGATAATTGGTATTATATTATATGTTATCCCGTTGCATTGTGAGATTCTGTGTTGTTTGGTTTTTTTTTCTCTTCTTTCTTCCATCTTCTTTATTTTCCTAACTATTCGCTTTTTCATTCAAATGGAGTAGGACATGTATAGTTTATTCTCAGCTTGATATGTGCGAAATTGTGGGTCTTTATAGAAGCGACTCATATCACCCTTGTTGTTGGTCTATTGGTCCTAGAAGACCTTTGACCACTATTTATGGCTTTATAATAGCCATAATACTAATTCATCCATCGTCCTTAAAGTTTAGCCATGTGGGAGACAGTACTCAAGCCCTTTAATACCTTATTTATAAGGACTAGGCAGACCCTTTACCATTTAATGCATATATTCTAGGCAGGCCTTTGTCATTTAGTACCTAACCCAATAGGCGGACTTCTAACTAGTACAATCTAGCTGGTATCGCTTGGAATCTCACTAGAACACTTAATATTTCTTTATAATTGATATGCAGAGTCTCTATCAGTCACTTAATACCTCAAACCCATAGTAGACCGTTCTCAAGACATCCACTATCGCTCCTAATCGTTAATTCGGACTATTTAATACTTTTTAATTAGGAAAGGGGCGAACTCTTAAACAACTACTTAATACCTCTACTCCCCAAGAAGATCCTATTATTACCATGATCGTTTTCCACGGGTCCTATGGTTGGTGATGTCCCACTTTAATAATAAGTATACACAACTTGTGGTAGCCTCTGAGTGAAGGGCAGACTTTCATTTTGTCACTTTATTGATTGTATCCCAATCTTCTAAGCTCAATTAATTATTCTATGGGTCCTATGGTTATAAATGTCTCAAATTAATAGAAAGCATACACAACTACTGGTGGCCTCAAAGTGAAGGATAGACTTCTGTTATGTAACTCTACTGACCTTGCATCCTAACCTACTAGGTCTAGTTAATTATTCTAGGCTTCATTAACTTAAGCCATATTATCTTAGACATTATTATCACTAATCTTCATCATCCTAAATTAGATATTAGACATTGATTACTGACCTCTTTTTATTTATTTAAGGCTATACAATTCACCTTTAATATTCAATTACCCACAAACAGACAATTCCTAAGACATTTATGTATATTTACTACAATTAGTATTCTTTTCTAACCATTTCATAATTATTAACCTAACTTCTTTATTTATCAGTCTCATTAATCCATTTACCCTATTAATTACTTGTAACTCTTAATTTCATTTCACATTTATTACTGTAACATCTGATATTTTCAACCATTCACATCCACATATGTCGGACTTGAATTGCTCAAAATATCAGATTGTTAATTTATATTTAGCAAAACTCAGCATATACAGTAAATAAATCAGTCATAGACACAGAGTAACATTCAATATGCAGCGGAAACAAAAGAATAGTAGTTTATGAAGCTACTATATATATAACATAGTTAAATAAGATCAAATAGAAGTCTCAAATACAATAGTCAAATACATAATATAACTGGAGTCAACTGAATAACTGAAAGCTGAAAAGATGTAGATGGATCTCCAAGCGAAGCTCTACTCCAAAGGTGAGTCTCAAAGGTTGTACCACTCAGTCTGATCCAAGCGTAAAGCAAAACACAAAACACTCGAGTCAGGATTAACATTCTTATATCAATAAATCCAACTCAAGTGAAATATCAACTAAAATACAAGTAACTTAAAGGATGTTTGGGATACTCATCCTATAAGGATCCGTTAAACTATCTACAATGTAGTAATATAGGCCATTACAATAATGTCTATAGTAAAGTAAACTATTAAAATAGCGTTTAAGGCTTTACATTTTCCACCTTAGCACATTCTATATGTTTTCATAGTCTATACAGTACCGTAATCTCCCCCGTACTGGGAGTCATTAGAGGGCACTCCATAGATATGGTATAAAACAAACTCGTAGTGGTCTCGATAGGGTAGGTGACACGACACAACAAGGCAATGTCAGGGTAGGTATACCAATTACACTTCTGGACCGGTGGTAACGCATAGCAGCCACTACCGCCCACCTCGGAACACATTCCCAAATCAAAAAAAAGTGTGGCCACCAAATCAATCACAAAGTCAGAATATAGTATCGAAGGAATGTGTCCGATCGGAGGAGCTACCTCACTTGGCCCGTCAACTACTCCTGTTTTAGCTACCTTATGCCAACTCATGGGAGTTGGGTCCACGTATATATCTCATATAGGATCGTCGCCACCATCCTACTTCATTCAGAAATCTCCACCGCGTATATAGTTGTTAAAGTGGTTTTCGGTATTGGCAGAGAGTATGACAATATCCGATCCCGGCCTCTTTAACAACCAAGCTTATTATAACACCGCGGTCATTTCAAAATAATTTATACTTAAAAACCAAAATATCATTGCCATTTCAAAAACCATATCAATACGATATCATTTCCATTTCAAAACCATATCAATACAATATCATTTCCATAAATCAAAGCACTTCAAAGTTATAACACTTTCAAAATTATAACACTTGTAATTATAACACTTTGGAAATCATAACACTTTGGAAATCATAATACTTTGAAATCGTAATACTTCCCACTTAACCGGTTTTGATATAAAAATAGTATATATAAAATAAAATAGTTTATAAAGTAAAATAGTTTGTATAAAATAGTTATAAGTTAAATAGTTTATATTAAAAATAGTTTATATGAAAATAATTTATAAAGTAAAATATATAAATAGTTTTAAATATAATTTAAAATACTTTATATAATAAAATAGCTCCCTCAAATTTCACAAATCAATTCCAAATCAACTTAAATTCCAAAATTCAAATTTAATCAAATCTCAAATCATCAAATTTAATTTAATTCTGTTTCTAAATAAACCATTCAAAATTATATCGATTTCAAATACAGATTTTTAACCACAAAATAAACCATTTCAATTTCAATATATTTCAAAGCTTTAAGTATTCAACATTTCAAAACTATATTTGATAATTCCATATATGTATCAACTTCACTTTACTATTATTTATTTTGAAATATTTACTTAATCATTCAAATAATATTTAAATAAAGCTTCAAATTTCAAATCTAAATAAAACTAAATATACCATTTTCAATTTATCTAAATTTGAAATATTCACTTAAATCAATTTTAATCAAAAATCAATTTATAAAATTATATCTTTAAAATCCTAAATTTAATAAATTTCAAATTAAACATATTTAGGTATTATTTTTAAATAAGTTCAATTTCAAAACCTTGAAAATCATTTCAAAATATATATACATTGACCAACAGTGTATGTATAAAATTTTCTATCCTATGGTCAAGTTATACGGATATTTATCATTTCAATCCGCAATTTAAATGTATACGGGTATATACTATTTCAACCCGGAATCCCAAATTCAATTCAATGAAAATCGCTTGGGTTTATCATTTCAACCCCTAACGATTTTCTCCTATTCTACAGATCATTCGAGTTTGCATCATTTCAACCCATAGGGAATTTTATACTAACAGGGAACTTGCAGAGTGATAACAGATATGATAATAATATAATAGGCATATACCATCAATATAAATAAAGATAATGGTGTCAGATGTCACAGATGAACATATACAGATAATAACATATATAAAGCAATGTAAATAACTAACAGCGTATATTTCAATTATCGTTTCAATTGAAATCAAATTTAATAAATATAAGAACACTAATCGTGAGTTATATCTCGCCTTTCGAGGCTAGAGAATACAGAAGATGACACGGATGCGCACACTTATACAGACACTGAAATTTAATTACTAATCCAATCAAAATCGGCACGAATTCAACGATCAAAGGTGATAATAGGAATCGATGGAACAAATCAGAACGGGATCGATGAAGATAAAAGGTATAAGTGAATTCATATATACCATTATATATAACTATTTATATATAAAAATCATATTCTAAATTCAACCACAAATTAAATAAAATATATTATTTCAAAAATCATTTTTTCAAATTAAAAACACATATATTAAAATCAATATATATTTATATATCATTTATTTTGAAATAATTACTTATATATATATATACTTATTAAAATGAAAATACTTATTTTACATTTTATATTTTATTCCTTTCAAAATGCCATATAAACCAAACTAATGTATACTCATTTATATAAATTAATATATATAAACATACAACTCCTATTATAAACCTTAAAAATATATGTTATAAAAATATATCAACACTGATGTAAATGTATATATAATTGAAAAATCAATATAAATTTTAAAACACATGCATATAAAATCAAAATCTGTATAAAATTTCACTATACTATTAGGTATAAAAAAATCAGTCAAAGCTATTGTGCAAACTTTTATATAAAACTTACTTTATTACTGTGTGTATATATATATATATAACAACAACAAATTGTATTGGATAAAGTGTACTAATCATAACTGCAGCATGAAAATTTGTAGTTCAAGCATTCCTTGGCCTAAGTTTACGAATGTTAAAATATAACTTTCTTTAAAATATGATGATATACTGTAAACATTTGTTTCTTTTATAATAAACGTACTACAAACATTCGTATACAATCAACAAATGCTACAGGATAAATAGCGTTTATATATACAGTTTACAAAAGAAAGCAAAGAAACTATATGCATATATATATATATCCAAAAGCAAATTGATATACTCATATTTAAATTAATATTAAATCGGTATGTATACTACTCCAATCAAATCAAAAATTAAAACTAGTACATTATATGCTTATTAATATGTACCACTACACGTATGCTAATATTATAAGAAATATATATATATATATATATATATATATATATATATATATCTTTAATATTATAACTGACGTATACTTACATATATCCATACTATATGAAAACTTACTTTATTATAAATTATATACACTGCAATAGATCAAATCTAAGTTTATATATATACTTTAAAACTTGTACACACATATATATAATCTTACATTCAATACCGAAACAATACGATATATATACAATCCAACTTTTTTTTTCTTGAAACTTAACTGTAACATGTACGGAATATATGTAAATATATATATGTTACCAGAGTACATACATTTTTAGTATACAACAAATACACTTTATTTATATGCTTTAAAATGTAAGTTATCAAAATATCAACACTAACGTATTTCGTCACTGTAAACAGATATGCCTATATATGGAAACAAATATACATGTTCAACATTATATATTATATTTCATAGTCAAACTATATATGCATATACAATTTCCAGAGAAGTAAAGGGAACCTAGAAAGCAAAGCAAGGTGGAGACGGCTAAAGGTAGTGAAGCATGAACTGTGATGATGAGATATTGAAGCGGTGGCACAAGAGTTGTTCGGCGAAGGTCGGGAAAGCTAGGTGGTGGTTGGAGGCCTGGGCATGGAGGCTAGCGTGGCCTGGGTTTGGCATGCTGCTTCTTCAAGGAGGTGAGGCCATGCTTGCAAAAATGGGGAGGAAGGGTGGTGATAGGTCGGCTTGGATGAATGAACAGGTGAGAGGGGAGGAGAAGGAATAAACGTTGAAGCTGAACAAGTATGAAGAAGGAGAGGCAAATATGGCAAGTAGATAAAAATAAATGGACAAAATTTTATAAAGTGAACCCGTGGAAAACAAAAGTCACTAGTTGAATTTCTGAATTTATTAATATGCAGTGGCTATAGGTTTAAACACGGTGGGCAAATGAATGGTCACGAGAAGTTTTAAAAGCCAAAATTTTGAAACCGATACGGTTGACCGTTTCACGGTTTCTGTGGAGTAACGGACCCCAAAACACACAAATAAATAGACTATGGAGATCAGCACGACGAGGCGATCAAAACGGTTTATAGATATCAGTGGTACGGTCATCCTATCAAAAGTCGATAATTGGTGCCGAAAATGCTGCAAATTTGTCGAAAATAAGATAAACGGAGCACTAGTAATTCAAATTTGAAGAAACAAAATATGACCTCTCACTTAGAAGATGATTTACATATTTATTGCATAAAAATATTCAGGTTTGAAAAATATTTTATTATCATCTAATGCTAACTGATTTAAATTAAAAAAAATTACACAACAAAATAAAATTTCATATTATCAGATGAAAATTGTTAGCACCGAAATTGGTCACTAACACCCTTAGTGAGATTGTGTAGAGAGATTAATGAAGAAAGTAAATTAAAATAGAGAACAATATGTAAATTTTAGTGCAGAGAACAAGAACACCAAATTTATAGTGGTTCGGCGTAACTGCCTACGTCCACTTTGAAATTGATTTCTATTGATTTTCTTGATAGTTGATTGCAGATACAATCCATTTCTAATTACTTGAATACAATTGCAAAACAAAAGATTAAGTCTTGAGTGAGTGTTGAATGCGGTAGAATTTCCCCGGTGTTCCCAAAAAACTGATCCTTTTGACTGTGCCCCTGCCTCTCTATTTATAGACGAAGGTAGGTTGGACTTCCCTGGTGGGCCTGGTAGCTGGATATCATGGCCCAAATGGAGTAAACTCTGTGTGCCGACCCGAACATGCCTAACGGCCAAATGCCGATCCATCATCTTCGTGCCGAATGATGCGGTGTTACGTGGGAAGAGTAGGCCGAGCAATCAATCGAAGCCGGGTGAGATTGACAGAGTGCCAAACAATCTTTGGTTGTCGAACGTTCTCGGGAGGCCGAACAATCTCTGGATGCCAAACGATCTTATGCCGAGCGTCCTTGGAATGTCGAACAATCTCCTCATGCCGATCACAGCGTCGAAAGCTCTGAGCGCCGTTGGAAGCATTTGCACTGAACGATATTGGAAGCCGAACTAGTGACTTGGCCGAACGATGTTTGTACTCCGAGCAGAGCTTAGGCCGAATGATACTTTGGCCGAACGTTACCCATGCCTAACTATATCTTAGCCGAACGATTCTTAGGCCGGCCAATAGTTAGGCCGAACGATAGTTTGGCCGAACAATGTTTGGGCCGAACGGTAGTTGATGCCGGACAATTCTGCCATGCCAAACGTTCTCACATGCCGAACGTTATTCCATGCCGAACGTCTTCCAATGCTGAATGCTCTGCCATGCCGAACGTTACGTAGATGCCGAACGAACTTGGATGTCGGTCGTCGATCGATCCAGTTAAGCCGACCGGTGGAAATGCCGAATACTAAGTCGCCTGGTCAAATCCCCAGGAAACAAAAATTTATCATTTTCTATGTTTAATTAGACATATTCCAAATATTGAAATTTTATTTCAAAATTCAACCATTTAAAAGTTTCACAAAAATTCAATTGAATTAATAAATAAAACCACCAAAATTCACGGGTTGTTACAATTGTCCACTAATTGGAGTTACAACCTTTCCAAACATTAATCCCATTTCCTATTTATTATTCAACCCTGTTTCTATATATAATTAATATCCCAAGCGAGCATTATGCATAAACCATCATATTAGTTAATTATTAGCACATATAAATACGTATAAATATCTACTTCCACCAATTATATTCTAGTCATAAATATTTAACTAGAATATTCTTTTCTACATTTAATTTTCTAAAATTACATTTTTTAGGAAGATCCTTTGTTATGACTTCCATAAAATAGTTTAAAACAAAAGATCAAGAATAAAAGGAAAGATTTTCCTCTTTTGAAATTACAAGTTATCGTTATTTTCTTTTGATTGGAACATGCAGTGTAAAGTTTAAAGAACGAATTTGTACTTTACAAATCTCTTCCTTTTAATTTGCATATATTCCTTATTAATCAAATGCCGCATTTTTTATGCAATTTGAAAACATAAACAAATTTATAAAAATCAAATGGATATTCTTCCTACAAATTAAAATACGGAAAATCTCCAATTAAACATAATTAGAGTAAATGATGAAATTATGTAAAATCTTTTTATGAAAAATAATATAATTAACTTAATTTGAATTTTAAATTGGTTTTTATCTTTTTAGCAAAGCTAGTAGGGTTGAATGGTACACTGCCATTTTATTGAATAAATGAATAATACAGGAAAATTTTAAATTGCTAACAACATAAAATTAAACACACAGAAAGGTAATCCAATAAAATAACTTACATGAAAACCCTAAAAAAATAGAAAAATATAATGATGCCATCAAGAGTTATGTGGATTTTCCAATTTGGGAAGGAAAGCATCTTGCCAAGCGAATAAACAGGATCTTCTTCGACTTCATTGTTCTAGTAAAAATCCTCGCATTCCTTTATTCCCATATCAATGAGATGCATTTCTTTAAAGCATAAAGTAGTAGATTCCCATTCCTAGTCTTCCATCCTATGCCTTTGAAAATATTGTACAATTCAAAAGTTGAGGCAATAAAGGGATTATGCATGTTCAGCATGTTGAGAATTCTTTTCAAGATATGATATAATACGGACAAGAGAAAAATAGGTGGTTAGTGTTTTCAGTGCAAAGATGACATAGAACACAATTAAAGGTTTGCAAAAGCCCTTTACGAACTAAGCTCTCTTGAGTATGAATTGCATTTCTTAAAACCTTCCAAAGAAAGAGATTCTCCTTTGCGCTTGAGGAGGATGACTAAATTCTAGAATTCTAAGGAAAGAAATGATACCGGTTAGAATTGGTGATAAATTTTTAAACTATGGATATGGAGCAAGGGCTATCACACCATAATGCAAATTTAAAATTAGACTTGTAACTATTGCCTTCAAATAAAGACCAACTGTAATAGCACACACTTTAATGATCCTAACTTTCGAAAAATCGAAACCCAACTCCATCAAAGCACGGATCATTGGATTTTGTACCTGCAAATAAGCATGAGCACATCAAAGATTGGTAAAATCTAAACTCATAGTGGAAATAATAATAGGATATAAATACTGGCTAAGGTTAATCTTTTAATTAATGGTATTTCTTGGATATCAAATAGCCACATCAGCGCTGAGCATGAGAGATAAAAAGATGTCTTCAACAACCAATCTCGTCATGCTCCAGTGACATGTACCTTTAAATCTATTTTATGGATTGCAGTGAGGAGGGGGTCAGAACAACATTCTAGTGATTGGAAAATCTATACAGTGTCATAACATTAATTTATACCAATTGCTTTCTATATAATTGTTATGTCTACTATTGTAATGTTAACCAAATTAACCCAATATTGCACATAGAATATTCCTATAGAGCATGATTCACTTACCAACCCTTCCCAAGGAATAAAATACTATTGTATGTCTGTCAGCCACTTAATGCTTCAAATATGTAGCAGACTCCTAGTATCGTCATCGTTGGTCTGTTGGTCCTAGAAGACCTTTGACCACTATTTATGGCCTTATAATACCATACTACTAACGCGTCTATCATAATTTAAGTCTTAGCCATGTGAGAGATAACACTCAAGTCACTTAATACCTTATTAATAAGGACTAGGCAGAGCCTTGACCATTTAATACTATATTTTAGGTAGGTCTTTGTCATTTAATACCTAACCCCAAAGGCAGACTCTTCACCATTACTATCTAGCTGCCATCGTTGGAATCTCATTAGGACACTTAACACTTCTTTATAGGAGAGAAGTGGACCCTATATCAGTCACTTAATACCTCAAACCCATATCAGACCATTTCCCGAGATATCCACTACCGCTCCTAATCGTTAGTTAGGACCATTTAATACTTTTTGATTAGGAAAGAGGCTAACCCATAAACAACCACTTAATACCTCTAATCCCCATGTAGACCATATTATTCCGATAATCATTTCCCACCGGTCCTATGATTGGTAATGTCCTACATCAGTAATAAGTGTATACAACTACTGGTAGCCTCTGAGTGAAGGGCAAACTTCTGTTGTGTTACTTTACTAACCTCGCATCCCAATCTTCTAAGCCCAACTAATTATTCTATGGGTCCTGTGGTAAAAGATATCTCACATCCATAGAAAGTGTACACAACTACCGGTAGCCTCAAAGTGAAGGGCAAACTTCTATTGTGTAACTCTACCGACCTCGCATCCAACATACTAAATCCAATTAATTATTCTAGGCTTTACCAACTTAAGCCATATTATCCTAGACTTTATTATTACTAATCTTTTTCATCCTAAATTGGATATTAGGCATAGCTTACGAACCTTATTTTTTTAATTTAAAACTATATAATTTATCTTAAATATTCAATTACTCATAAATCCCCTTTATTTTCTTCTTCCATAAATGTCAATCTGTCCATGATAACAAATATCATCATAACGAGCATTTACTAAGACATTTATGTATATTTACAAATTTCCAATTAGTAACATTTTCTAACTATTTCATAATTATTAACCTAACTTATTCATTTATCCATCCCATTAATCCATTTACCCTATTATTTACTTGTAACTCTCAAATTCATTTTACAATTATTATACATTAATCGGAGTTACAACCTTTCCAAACTTTCCTTCTATATCCTATTCGTTATTTAACCCAATTTCTACATATAACTAATATCCTAAGCGAGTATTATGCATAAATCGCCATATTAGCAACTATTTATTAGTGCACATAAATATGTATTAATATCTACTTCTACCCATTTATTCTAGTCGTAAATATTTAACTAGAATATTCTTTTCCATAGTGCTGAAATTACATTTCTTAGGAAGATCCTCCACTTTGATTTCCATAAATAGTTTAAAAAGAATATCAAGAATAAAATGAAAGATTTTCATCATTTAGAATTACAAGGAGTGATTATTTTCTTTTTATTGGAATAGGCTGTGTAAACTACGAAGAATAAATCTATACTTTACACATCTCTTCCTTTTCATTTACACATATTCCTTGTTAAATCAAATACTGCGTATTTTATGCAATTTAAAAACATAACCAAATTTATAAAATTCAAATGGATATTTTTTTTCATAAAAAAACTATAAAAAAATCTCCAATTCAACATAACTAGAGTAATAATCAAAAATGTAGTAATAATCTATAACCCAATTTCAGATATGGAATAAATTTTGTATTTAATCAATATTTACTCTATAAGTTTTGGGACTCGTTTCTAGATCAAGATGAATAATAATTCCAATTAGAACTCCTAATAATATGTAAGCAATGTTTAATAATGTGATTTTAAACTACAACTCATAAATATTTATTCATTTATGCATTAAAATCTAAGGTATGCCAACGAAATAGATTCAATATCGTAAACAATTAATAAATTTCCTACTCATCTTCTAAAAGCATTCCAAATCTCTTAATACAAAGTAAAGCCTTTGATTCAACTCTATTTTCTTCTTATTCCAAAAAATATGTATAAAATTAGGGTGTATGTGCATAGAATTACAGTTCTGAAAAGAGATTTGGGGTTGAAGGGAAATATAGATATAAAAATACAAATATACATACATAAATACAACCTCGTTATCGCGTATTGTTGATTTGCCTCACTTCTTCTTTCATTTGGTTTATGTTCTTCTCCGATTTGTATATATACAAATATAAATATTAAATTTTATAATTTAGAAAAAAGTGGAGAATAGAAGATAACAGAGCTTCGCTAATGTTTTAGAAAAATATGAGAAAAGAAGAGTGGTTTAGGCCAGAATTTATATGCAATCAAATTAACCGCAGTTGTTAGATTTAATTAGATAAAATCTAGGTCGTTTGGCCAAGGCAAACCCTAGCCACCAATGCTAGAACCAGTCGACCGCTCCTCTCAAAGGGGTCGACTGATACTGGTTGACCTACGCAATAAGGGGGTTGACTAGTGGGGCCTGGTTATAATTGCTAATTTTTCTAATTTAATTATTTTCAATTTGAATTCATTTGTAGTGTATAACTTCTTCGTTTGGACTATAATCGCAAAACTCTAAATATGAAAGATGCTTTGGATTTCACCACCAACGCAATGGTGAAAGTTTCATTGTCAAATCCAATTGTTTGCATAAATTCCATTTTTAGAGCCTAATTAACCAATTAATTGATTAAACAACTAATAGTAAAATTTGCAAGGTGTTACATTCTTCCCCTCTTAAAAGAATTTTGTCCCTGAAATTATACCAATGACTAAGTCATGGTACTATCTCGCAATTGTCCTTAACTACATAACCAATTAGTTTACAACTAATTTTACAACCAACGTGCACTAGTGCATAGTGTATCACAACATTAAAAACATGTATGTATAATGGTTCTAAATCAGGCCCAACTATATGAATGCTTTTCTTTGGAAAACATTTTTGCAAATATGGTGCAGATAACATATATATACATAAATACATACACCGGCAGTTCAATATACGTGCAGATTCAAAAAATCTTTTCATCAAAAATTCTCATACTGCTACAAATAAAAGTATGGTGCAACCAATTTGCATCCAATCCTACCAACCAAAAGTCTAACGCATTGAAATCTCGCTTCCTAAAAGTCGCTCCTGCCCTAGAAAAAAGAATTTATGTAGAGAATTTTCATTCATCATCCTATAAGCTATCCATTTCCCACTGTGCAATAGAAATTTCCTCACGATCCTATATTTACTACAAATTTTCCATGCACAAACTACACAAGGAGGCTTGTTTCCAAGCTCTAAAATGGAATTGAGTCCAAATATAGACTCGCATGCGTTGTCGACAAGGTATGAGAATATAAATTCCAAGAATAAAAAATCTTTTTTCCTTGTAATCCATGTGTCAATTGCTTTTTCTATGAGTTAGAAAATCACTGATAAATTTAAATTAAAAATTACCGCAAGCGCACGACTACAATTCTAGTACATGGTGAATACAGATCGATATGTAAGGAATTACATAGATTTTAATATTTCTATTCAATCAAATTAAACCAATAATTGAAATTTAAATTAGCTAAGAAAAATATAAAACAAAATGCTAGAACAAAAGTGGTTGAGAATATGAGATTAGAAAACAATTTAGAGGCAAATCACTCTCATATTTTTATGAATCAACAAAAATAATCAATGATCTCTATTTTGATTTTAAATGGAACTAATAATGTATTTATCATAAGTATGGTTGTTATTTATTAAAATAACTTAAACCATCAAACTATAATACCACAACCAGAGCCACTTGCCAATTCTCATGAAAATGAAGTCAAAGCAAAAACTATTTTAAGTATGATCTATTTATTATTATATTCAGTAACATAAATCATCAAATTTTGATTCTACTTTAATTTCAAAATCAAAAATCAATTAGTAAAATGGTGATGTAAATTTTGTTTGTGGAGTAAGCATAGTCCATTTGTAGTTACAACACAGGCAACCAAATTCCATTTTATAAATTTACATCAACATTCGCATTCATGAAGCATAAAAGAGATAATAAATCACAAAATATATTGAATTTACATAATTTTATAGAGCTTCTTTACTTCAAAATTGAAGGGGTTTAGCTACTCATTGTGTTATCAAATCAACACACGTGAATTTCAACTTTTAAACAAAAGCAAAGAAGGTAAGAGCTAATTAAAATAAAAAAAGATCTAAACTAGTTGCATGAAAGTATAACTAAGCTATTAACATGAAATGAACAAGAAAATAAAATAAAAACAAGAAAGGAGTAAAAGAATATGAGGCTTAGGAAGCCATTTTTATTTCATATAACTTTGAGCATACAACTTTCATTGCAAATTTCCTATGTAATAAAAAGAGAAGATCTGTTACATGAACATAAAAGGGGTATCTATACATGCACAAAAACTAATCTATGTTTTAGGGGGCTTCCACAAATATCCTTTAGGAAGTGTGGCCACCAAATCATCGTTAATCTCTAGTTAATCCATCATCAAGTATACATGAAACTTTAACCTCCACTAACTAGCTTATGATTGTAGATTAAGGTAAGTGGGTAGGTGGAATCCTCCATGATGCATAAGTTTAATTGTTTCCATCTTCATTCCTTTGTTTCCATCCATTTTCACGCATAAACACAAGAAGCATCTTGTAATTTTCATCCAATTTTCCTATAAATAAAGATAGAATGTGCAAATAAATATTCTCAAAATTAATATATGCATAAAATTACCATTTTACCTCCAAATTAATGCATGAATGATGTCTTGAAAGCATTTTTGAAAGAATTTTTAAAAGTTGGTTTTAAACATACAAAAACACCCCATTATAAAATTTATTTAAAATAAAAATTGATTAAATATGTATGTAAAAATATGTATATTTACATGTACATCAAATACCCCCACACTCATCTTTTTATTCGTCCTTGAATAAAGAAAAACTAAGACAAATCCATTTTCGTAGGAAACACGATTGTATTGTGCTTATGCAACAAGCCATTAAACCTCTAAGTGTCCCTAGTAGGACAAGTGTTGTCTCGTAATGGTTTTCAGCGGATACCACCCACGATCCAAAATGTAACATGAGAAATTCATAAATGCACGATTTATTTATAAAAAGATGAATGCAAGTTTTTGAAAATATCTACAAATGAAGAATTTACTTTTAAATTGACACGAATAAGTTAAATATAAGTTTTGGTTATTATCAAGAAATTTGTGCCCTTTACTCGCCAAAATTTCTAATAAAAATTAAGTTATCATCACAATTAGACTCTAGTTTGGCTAGTTGTTTTGGTTAATAACGTAGTGCAACCATGAAACGGATCCTCAGTTCAATATCAAAGTTTTTCAAAGTGGTGTTTTCATTTCTTTTGAATAATAAGTCAAATCACATAAGTGAAAATACTGATTGGATTTCAATTTCTTACTCTCTCTTTATTTGAAAATTTTATTGATATTAACAATATTTACATATGCCTGACTCAAAAAACTAAGGCCAAATATATTACCCATAAGTGTATACACCTATCGACGGTACACACAAAGTGTGTACACCTATCGATGGTAGGCGTTGCTAATGAATTTTCTTTTATATACATACACCTAACTCAGATAAACTGGGGCCAGATATACCGATCATGCACTGCCTTTCAGGCCTACGTGAGAAGGTTATAGAGCATGGCGAGTGCACATACTTGTGAAACACATGACTCTAGGTGTTAATTACACACACACACACACACACCCAAAACGTAAAAAAAAAAAGAGTTTTACAATATTATCTTGGCATTATTTAACTTAAAAGACTTAAAATTTTATCGCCTTTACGTTAAATCAACCACTTATTAAACAAAGATTTCAATTAGGATATAGTTCATAAATATCACCCATGAACCTTCCTATATACAAGTTAAACCATCGTTACAAGTGATCAAAATTTATTTTTATTTTGTTAAGACAAATAAATTTTCAAAATTTCAATTTAATAACCAAAACTTATACATATCCTATAGTTTTCTTCAAAAATAATGCTAAAGAGAAATTTTTTTTTGGAATTTTTTTGAAACTTTGAGTTGTTGGAAAGAAAATGAAAAAATAAACCATGATGAAAAACCTAAGGCATGAAAAATCAAAAATAAAGATGAGGCTCTCCACACACTTGATTTTGACCATGTCCCCACAGTTAGTGCATGATATAATGAATATAGCGGGGAAAAATATGTACATATTTATAAAAGAGGGTTGACATTTCTTACTAGACGTAGCTTGGCTCATGATGAATCATGAGATCGTCCTCTTAACCACTTGGTGACTCAAAAAAAGGTTTCAAACGATGATCATTGACTTTCAAAATCGAACCATCCTTGAGGTTTTGTATTTCTATGGTACCGTGTGGAAAAACAGTTTGTACCATAAATGGTCCAATCCATCTCGATTTTAGTTTCCCAGGTAATAAATCAAGTCTAAAGTCATATAAAAGAACTTTCTACTTAGTGAAAATGTTTTTCTTAGGATTGACTTGTCATGAGAAACTTTTCTTCTTTCTTTGTAAATTTTTTCGTTTTCATATGCATCGTTCCATGTTCTTCTAGTTCGTTGAGTTCTAATTTTTCGTTTTCACTACTTTCTCGAGATCAAAGTTTAAGTTCTTTATTGCCCAAAATGTTTTGTGTTCGATTTTAACTATTAAATGGAAAGCTTTCCCGTAAACTAAATAAAATGGGGACATCCTAAGGTTAGTTTTAAAAGTAGTACGGTAATCCCAAAGCGCCTTGGTCAATTTCTGAGACCAATCATTTCGATTTTTGTAAATTGTTTTCTCCAAGATTTGTTTTATTTGACAATTTGAAACTTCAACTTGGCCATAAGTTTGAGGATGATATGGAGTGGATAACTTGCGGGTTATTGAGTATTTCTTCATTAAAGTTTCAAAGCACCGATTGCAAATGGTTTCCGTTATCACTTATTATTATGCAAGGTGTTCCAAACCTCGAAAAGATGTTTTCTTCAAGCAATTTCACAACAATTCTATGGTCGTTAGTTCTACATGGAATGGCTTCGACCCATTTTGAGACGTAATCAACAGCGAGAAGAACAAATTTCAAAAAGAATTGGGAAAAGGTCCTATAAAGTCGATACCCAAATATCAAAAAAATTCATCGTATGAATGGGGTTTGTAGGCATCATATTTCGTCGAGAAATTCTTCCAAGCATTTGGCACCGATCACAAGTTTGGAAAAATTCAAATGAGTCTTTGAAAAGAGCGGGTCAATAGAAACCACACTAAAGCACCTTTATAGCAGTTTTTCGAGGATCAAAATGTCCTTAGCATGCTTGATCGTGGCAAAATGAAAGAATCCTCCTTATTTCATTATTCAGGATGCAACGTGAATGATTTGCTCTGGACAATGCTTGAACAAGTATATATCATCCCAATAGAAATATTTCACTTAGGACATGAATTTGCATTTGTCTTGTTTGGACCAAGATGATAGGTTTCTTTAGTGACTAAGTAGTTAACTATATCAACGTACCATGGATCGATAGGATTAGAAAGAAGTTGTTCATCGGGGAAGTTTTCATTGATTGGTAAAGGCGATGGTGCGTTGGGAAGACGAGACAAGTGATCGGCTATGGCATTGTTGGATCCTTTTTTGTCCATAATCGTAAGATCTAATTCTTGGAGTAAAAGGATCTAATGAATTAATCGATACTTAGCATCCTTTTTAGCGAAATATATCAAAGAGCGGAATGGTCCATGTAAATAGTGATGTGTAAGCCTATCAAATATATTAGAAATTTTTCGAGAGCAAAAACTACTGCTTGAAGCTCTTTTTCAGTGGTTGTGTAGTTAAGTGGAGCATCATTCAGAGTCAGACTAGCATGGTAGATAATGTGAAGAATTTCGTCGATGTGTTGTCCTATGACAGCACCAACTACAAAGTTTGAAGCGTCACATATTATTTCAAATGGAAGATCCCAATTTGGTGAGCAAATTACAAGAGCAGAAACGAGTTCATTTTTGAGACGTTCAAAACAGAGATACGATCAGAGTTAAAGTCGAATGGAACATATTTTCCAAGAAGAGTCATAAGTGGTTGAGCAATCTTGCTGAAATCTTTTACTATGAGTCTGTTGAAACTGGCATGGCCTAGGAAAGAGCGAATGTCCTTAATGGATTTGGGAATGGGTAGATTTGCAATGACATCGATTTTCACTTTACTTACCTCAATGCCTCTATTTGAAATGACATGTCCAAGGACTATGCCTTGAGTGACCATAAAGCGGCATCTTTCCCAATTTAGCATTAAGTTTTTATCCTTGCATCGTTTAAGAACAAGTTCAAGATGGTATAAACACTCAGAAAAAGAGTTTCCAAAGATAGATTAATCGCCCATAAACACTTCGAGGAAATGTTCGATCATATCGAAAAGATGCTGACCATGCATCTTTGAAAAGTAGCATGAGCATTACAAAGGACAAAGAGAATATGTCGATATGCAAAAGTGCTAAACAGACAGGTGAAAGTTGCCTTTTCTTGATCTTCGAGAGCGATTGGAATTTAGTTATAGCCGAAATAACCATCAAGAAAGCAATAGAATTCATTGCTGGCTAAACATTCAAGAATTTGGTCGATAAAAGCAAGTGGGAAGTGATCCTTATGTGTTGCGACATTTAGTTTTCGATAATAAATGCAGATATGCCAACCCATTTGAGTATGAGTTGGATTGAGTTTGTTGGAATCGTTCTTAACGACGGTAACTCCACACTTTTTCGGTACAACGTGAATTGGGCTAATCCATGAACTATCGGAGATTGGGTATATGATAGCTTTCTTAAGAAGTTTAAGAATTTCTTCACGCACCGCATCTTCCAGTTTTGGGTTAAGCCTTTGTTGCGAGTCATGACCAGGCTTGGCATCATCGATTAAATGAATGCGATGTTGAACAAGAACGGGACTAATTCCCATTATATCGATGATCGACCATCCAATTGCTTCCTTATTTTTCAAAAGGATTGAAAGTAAGGAAGTTTATTGATCAAAAGAGAGAGTTGCAGAAATTATCATCATTGGCACCTAAGTATGCGTACTTAAGTGATCGGGAATAGGTTTGATGTCCAACTTCGAGAGTTGCTCAATCAAAGAATTAGGTTGAGATTCGAATTCAACTAGAAGAGATTCAATGGGAGCGTGTATTCAATCTCATTGGGGATTTCATGAAACAATCTTTCATACTCGGCCTTGCTTTCATCGTTAAGGTCAATCGTCTCGTTTTTGAATTTTTGTGAATGCACTAACTTCTAACCTTTGGTCATGAGGTTCATTCAATTGGTTTTCAAGATCCAAAATGTTAAGATTCAAAGTCATGTTTCCAAAAGATATTTTCAACGAACTGTTCCAACAATTGATTAAGGCATTTGAGGTGGCCAAAAATGGTTGGCCCAATATCAAAGAAATTGACTCGCAAGGTTGTTCATAGGTTGTGTTTCGAGAATGATAAAGTCAACCATGGAATATGAGTTGCCCTATGCTAATGAGAACATCCTTAATTTCTCCCATAGGCCTCTTAATGGAACGATCAGCGTGAAACATGACAACTGAGTGTTTGAGCCCACTTAAGCCTAATTGTTCATACACAGAGTATGGAATCAAAATTGGCACTCTCATCTAAGTCTATCAAGCATTTGTTAATCGTCTTGTCTTCAATTGTGCACGAGATTGTGGGGCAGTCGGGATCTTTGTATTTAACGGGAATGGATTAGGACAAGACTTCACTCAAACTGGCCGCTAAGAAGATTTTTTTGGCCACTTAAGCATATCGCTTTTGGGTACACAAGTCCTTAAGAAATTTGGCATAAGTTGGGACTTGCTGAACGATGTCAAGAAGTGGCAAGCTAACTTTCACTTGTTTAAAAATTTCCAACATCTTTCCCATTTGGTCGGAGTGTTTCTTAGGTCGGAGGCGATGTGGAAATGGAACATGGTACTCAGTAGGCGGGTCTACTTGAGTAGAAGAAGAATTTTGATTGGAATTTGATTCAACGTTAGGCTCCACATTTCGTCCGGATTAGTTTGTTGTTTAGAAGTGTCGAGAGGGATTTCCGGTAAATTGTTTGGATTCACGATTTGATTCGATTTGTTTTCCAAAATGCAAAGTTGTGATAACATTCAAATGGGTGATGTAAAGACCCAGAGTTTTGGTTATTTGAAATATTTAATTGGTTTTTAATATTTAAAATTAAATTTTTAACTTGAATTTCAAATATGACGATTTATTGGATGATATAATCGTTGAATTTAATAATTGAAAATTGGTTAAAACATTGAATCTTGAGTTTTAAGCTTGATAAAAATAATTTAAAGGCTTATTAAATTTATATTAATAAGAATGAAGGTAATAGAAGATTTATATTTAATTTAAAATTGATTTGTTCGATTTTAAAAATAGCTCGTTTAAATTAACGAGTAGAAATAGCCTTCTAGAGCATAGTCTCGTATTTCGACGAAAAAAATTCCATTGGATGCGTAATAGTGTATTATTAACGGATATCAAATTTCGTAGCTTTTGGAGTTACCCTTTGGCCGTACGGGATATAACGCGCTGAATAAATATCAAAAATTAAATATAATAATTGGGTTCAAAAAGCTATCTTCTCCATACGATCGAATTTGAACTTGAAACCTTTTCCATTGCGTCCGAATAGGGGTATAACATTATAAACGCCTAGCGGCATGCCTCGATAGAGGTTCGAGATTTTAAGTTGTGTAAATCGAGATATTTTGGAATTTAAATTTATATATTATCTAGTCAAATATTCACATCAACTTCTTTTCTTTCCCTTTAAGTCACTATAGCTAGCCACCTACACGTCAACATCACATCCCTTACTTAATTTAAATGCATGCAACAGTCCAACAAAATAAGAAAAGAAAAAAAACAAGCTTCAAAAAATCATTTTTCCTTTTATACTTGATAAAAAAAATCTCAAACTAGTTTTAAAATCCTATTTATCCATCCTCTTTAATCTGGTATATATACTGCATAGTGCGGCTGCATTTTGATGGAGCTCGACAGTTGAGTATAAACTAGGGTTTCGAAATGCTCATGCTTGGAGCAGTATTTTGTGCATTGGAGATCACGGTTGTGTGGAGCTCGTCGAGGTGCTCCTAGGGGATGATTTTGGTGACGTGCGGTTAACCATGGATGATCGCGACTTTTGGGGCAGTGGGTCGTACCCGGTGGTGATGCGTTTTGAAGGAGGGTCGTTCGCGCATGGTGAGTGGGTCGAACACTTAGAGGCTTGAATGAGGAGAATGCCGGTATGGTCAGCTTGTCGAATGAGGCAGTGGAGCTCTGTATTAGTGTTGTGCACGTGTGCATGATTTGGGGAGCCACAAGCGATATAGAGGAAGGGAAAGAAAGAGAAGGGAAGCGGAGGAAGCACAGTTATGGGCCAGTCATTCTCGTGTTGGTGGGCTGGGTATTTTAAATAAAGTGAAGTTATTTATATATATAGATTGTTAATTTAAATTGTAGAATTTTTAATTGTTTAAAAGTATACTTAATTATTAAATAAGTTTTCGAAAAGTAGTGGGACACTTTCATGACAAAATCGAAGGTAGAGATTGCATGCAGTTAAGTTTGGATTTCTTTGGGATAGAGACATAATCATTGAGCTGTGAATCCATGGTTGATACCACGTGGTGCTTTCCATATTTATTTTAAAAGTTTTTTCAAATGTTTTTGAAGGAAGTGGTTTGTGAATATGCTTATTTCAGTGAGATAAGTGTATACTTTTGAATAAAGATATTTGATTAAGGAACCCTGGAATTTATAGAATTCGTTATAAACGAGTTAAGGAATTTACAATATAAATTATGAAGGGTTTTGGGAAAATATAAATAAATGGAACTTTCGTAAGTGTTGGGAAGTAAGGGGTTTGGAAAAATATTTTTTTAAATATTTTCTAAGTGTTGAAATAAGAGATGGTTTGAAATATCCTGATATGGATATAAATATTTGAGTTGTCTCTAATATTGAAACTTGGAAGGGATCTGAATATGTATCTTATAAAGAAGTTTTGGAAATAAATTTTTAAAAAAATATATAATATGGGCCTAGTGACTGCTTATGGATGTTATGCTGATAGTTAAATAACCAACTTTCAAGTATTTGGCCAATTTCGTTGACCATTTCGAAGAGACCGGGATAGATTTGCTTTATTACAGCATGATAGGGGGTTCTCCCTACGGATTTGGTAGCGAGCATGAGACTCTTACCCCTACATGTCCCTAAGTGGTTGGTTGCAGTCGAGAGGTTGACCATAAAAGCAAATTCGAGGTACCGATGTATGCCACGATGAAAAATGGTTGCTGCTGGGATGGTTGAAAGGCCTATCGGTCGCTACATTTGGTATCAGAGATGAAGGTTTACCGAGAACCTTGGCTTTGATGGGGTATCTCATTAGAGATAGGGTCAATAGCACCCTAGAATGAGTTTGAGTGTACTAATAGATATGAGCGCGTATTTGTTAGTGAATATAAAATGTTTTATATTATGTTGGTTGATTTGTTTAGTGGCGTATGGATTTTGGTCAATACGAGTAATTAACGTCATTAATAGGGATCTGTAACAATTTAATAGAGCAATTTGACATAATATTGTTTTGAAACTGGGTAAATGGAATAAATTACCTTGATTAGATTTTATATATAAAGCATTAATTTTCATAAATTATTATGTATAGTGTGCTTGGTTGTTAGGAATGATAATATTGATTATTATCATTAATTGGTTGTTGTTCCTTAATAAAAGATGTTTATTATAAAATTAACGATGATAAAACATTTGTGAAATGTTCTAAGGAAGTGGGATTATATAAGTACAAGTGTGACTTATAAATTAAAATGGATTTAAAATTTAAATTTTTTGAATTTAAGTCCCCAAAATTTTGAATGTGTTTCAAGTTGTTTGAAAAATAGTAATGATAGTATTATTTGGAGGTATTTTTGGAATAAAATATTTGAAATGGTTTTTAAAAGAGGTAAAAGCACTGGACTCACTTCGGTCGTTGGAAAATAATTTCAGTGATGACTTCAGCATCATCGACGTTTATTTTTGAGTTTCCGAAGGAGGGATTGCTACAATTGGAGATTTGTTTAGTAAAAAAGGTTTTGGTTTGAAATGCGAAAGGGATGATTTGATATACCTAGGAATTTTATGCGTATATACCTATATAAGATTTCAAAAATAATTTGAAATACTTATAATAAATTGTTTAGACTCTGGGATTTTGATTTAAAATGTTTTATTTGGAAATATGAAAAAATAAGCTGATAACTTATGAAATTTGGAAATTAGAAAGACAAAGCAACGTTTAAACTGTTGAATAAGAATGCAACAGAAGTAAAAATTTGGATTGAATTATCAAATGAGATTTGACTTGAATTAAGCTAAATAAAGTGAATTTTGAAAATTTAGCCTAAGTAAGCTAAATGTAATAATTATTGAAAATGGAATCTATTGAGATTTGGGATAAACGAATAAATGAACTAATTAAACCGATTAGTTATTTCGATATGGTTTGGAATGTTGATTGATAAGAATCAAATATGAAATTGGAAAATTGAAATTGAATTTGATCAAAAGGGGTAAGGAATTGAGTTGTAAAGCGGTAATAACCATAAGAAGTTTGTATAAAATGTTTTAATAGACTTAAGAAAATTGATAGTGAAATTCTTACGTGAAATCGGTATTAAAAAGATACACTAAGTGAATGTGAATTGTAAGTGTGAATGATAATTGTGAATAAGTGAATATAAATAAAATGAATGAAATAAAAGGAAGTTAGTGTGGACAAAAAATCAATTGGAATAAATACATAAGTTGTATGAATATTATTTTATTCACATAACAGTTTGATCCAGATTCGAACACAGAATTTTGAGATAATTTATATTGATCCGAATTAGGATTTTTCACTCGATGCTCGACGGCGAACACCGGATATGGATTTTTGATTGATTCTAAGATTCTCCATCATAGTGTATGGCTATGTAGAGAGGATGATGGTTTCTGATCAAGAAACCAGATCTGAGTCCGCACTAGAGAGTCGTGCGAACGATATTAGTTCGAAAGCGAATTGTATGATCGAGCGAGAGATCAGATTTATTATTGAGAACAGATGATATATGTACATTGTACTGCTTAAGTAAAGAAAATATGGAAGATTTTGCAAAAAATAAAATGAGTTTGAATTATATGATTAAATATTATTGGTAAATAGGATGCATGCATTTAAAATCAAGAGAAGATTGGATAGCCTGGCAAAAGGTACATGTTTAAATTGTTGTTTGAAATTAATGATTTTATGATTAAGCCACTTAGCTTTTGTTTTCTTTTGATGATTTGGGCCCATAATGGAGATTTGTAGTTGTTTGGATCTAGCCGCTCAAAGGAGGTGCTGGTTAAAATTTTCGAAATTTTAAGGAGTAAGAAAAGTTTGAAGAAAATTTTTGATAACTAAAATTTGATTTTAGACTTTTAACTTGAAATGATTGTGTAAGTGATATTATTTGGAATCTATGGTTGGATTTCGAAATTAGTGGAAGAGATAATGTGTTTTCAATAAATTGTTTTTTGGGAAGTAGTTTCAACTGATTAGTTTTGGGAAAATTAATGAGTTTTGGACCATTCTTCTTACCTTGTAATTTCGGGGACAAAATTCTTGTAAGGGGGAGGAATGTAACGACCCAAAATTTTGGTTATTTGAAATTGAAATATTTAATTGACTTTTAATATTTAAAGTAAATTTTTAACTTGAATTTCAAAAATGTTGACTTATCAAATGATTTAATTATCGAATTTAATAATTGAAAATCGGTTAAAAAATTGTATTTTGAGTTTTAAGCTTGATAAAAATAATTTAAAGGTTTGTTAAATTTATATTAGTAAGAATGAAGGTAATAGAACTTTTATATTTAATTTAAAAGTGATTTGTTCGATTTTAAAAATAGCTCGTTTAAATTAACGAGTAGAAATTGCCTTCCGGGCATAGTCTCGGATGTCGACGAAATATGTTCCATTCGATCCGTAATAGTGTATTATTATCGGATTTCAAATTTCATAGCTTTTGGAATTATCGTTTGGTGGTACGGGATATAAACGCGTTGAATTAATATCGAAAATTCAATATAATAATTGGCTTCAAAAACTATCTTCTCCATACGATCGAAGTTAGACTCGAAACCTTTTCCATTGCGTTCGAAATAGGAGTATAACATTATAAACGCCTAGCGGCATGCCTCGATAGGGGTTCGAGATTTTGAGTTGTGTAAATCGAGATATTTTGGAATTTAAATCAATATATTGTCTAGTCAAATATTCACATCAGCTTTTTTTCTTTCCCTTCAAGTCACTTTAGCCAGCCACCTACACGCCAACATCACTTTCCTCCCTTATTTTTAAATGCATGCAATAGTCCAGCGAAACAGAAAAAATAAGCAAACAAGCTTCAAAAAATCATTTCTCCTTATATAATTGATAAAAAAAATCTCAAACTAGTTTTAAAAATCCTATTTCTTCATCCTCTTCAATCTCGTGTATATATTGCATAGTGTGGCTGCAATTTGATGGAGCTTGACAGTTGAGTATGAACTAGGGTTTCGAACTTCTCGTGCTTGGAGCAGTATTTCATGCATTGGAGATCGCAGTCATATGGAACTCGTCGAGGCGCACCTAGGGGATGATTTTGGTGACGTGCGGTTCACCGTGGGTGATCGTGACTTTTGGTGGCAGCGGTTCGTATTCGGTGGTGACGCATTTTGGAGGAGGGGGTCGCGCGTGGTGAGTAGGTCGAGCACATGGAGGATTGGGTGAGGAGAATGTCGGCGTGGTCAACTTGTCGAAGAGGCACCGGAGCTCCATTTCAGTGCTCTGCACGCGTGCATGATTTGGGGAGCTACAGGCGATAGAGAGGAAGGGAAAGAAAGAGAAGGCAAGAGAAGGAAGCACAGTAGTGGGCCGGTCATTCTCGGGTGGGTGGGTTGGGCATTTTAAATAAAGTGAAGTTATTTATATACGTAAATTGTTAATTCAAATCTTAGAATCTTATAAAATGCGTATCTTGTTCGTTTTAGGTCGAAATCTAACGTAGTCGGTCGCATTGGGTTCATACTAATGAGATCTTGGCTATAGAATCCATTTGATTAAATGTAGAGCTTGCTGAATTTTCAGATGAATTCAAATGCATTCGAACTTAATTGAAACCAGAACGCGAAAACGACAATAAAAATCAAGGTGAGTTAATTCTTCTCATTTTTATGATTACTAATTAAATTTTAAATAGTTAAAATTTATTATTGGATACCTGGTTGAATTTGATAGTTATTATCAATTGAATGTTATAATATATATATATATATATATATATATATATATATATATATATATATATTGTAGTATATATTAGTAGTTGGATCGATTATTCCCACCTATTGGAGCAGATGAAACCTTATGCGCCCCGCATAATAGCGGATGACCCTATATTCGCACGATATCCAACCTCTAAGCAGGATCTATATTTTTTTATGTTGTATTATCATCTACGGTTGTAGGAAAACGGGTTGGAAGGATCCAACTGGTTTCCTCAAAAATGTTGAATTTAATTTCATATAGTGATATATGATTTGTTTGAATAATCTATTATAGATTATCGTGTGATTTGAATTTATTGGATACTATGGCAATACTGGCCTAGATTTTGGTATTTTAAAATACCATATATATATATATATATATATTGAATTTGAAAAAAATTTAAAAGGGATTTTGAAGATGAAATATTTATATATGGTTTGGATTAGTTAGAAGAAAATTGATTTAAATAAAATAAATGGTTTAACTTTGTACTTGGCTCTTCCGTGATATTTTTAAAGGAGATTTTGGAATAATGTATATAAAGGATTTTAAATAATATTGCATAAGTAATACTTGTTTAAATATAAAGGGCTTTTAAAATTAGGATTTTATAGTTGGGAGAATAAAAGAGAAATTGGAAAATAAATACAAATCGGTTATACTAGATCTTGAATAAGATTTCTAAATTACAAAATAGGAGTTGAATCGAGATTTGGTTGCTTTGAAATATAGTTTGGGTTATTTAAGAAATTGATTTATAAATGGAATTTCATTTAGAAATTGGTTTATAAATGGATTTAAGTGGTGTGAAACTGTTGTAAACTGGAAATGAGACTATAGGATTTATAAACAATGTGTATAAATAAAGTGAAATGATGATCATTTGATAAAATTAAAGATATAAATTCACGATAAGAATTTATAATGAGATGGGTAAATCAATTCAAAAAGAAATGGTAGATTTTATCTTTGGAAATGTGAAAAAGGGATATATGAAATTGGAACGTAAATCAATTGGTGATAAATCGAGAGAGATTTATAAATATTAAAGTGGTTGTATTGGAATTGACAAACATATTTTTATCGTAAAGCTGAGTTTTTTTAAAAAGTGGATTTTAATTTTTAAACCAGGTAATTTAAATATGTTTTAGTATAAAGATATTTCAAAATGTTAGTAATTTAAATATTTTTAAGTTGTCAAAATGAATTATAAGTTTCATAAACAAGTCTTGTAAATCAATTAGAATTTTATTAGTAATCGGAATTGATTATTGTTTCAAAGTTATGTAATTATTTTAATTGTTTAAAAGTATATTTAATTATTACATAAGTTTTCGGAAAGTAATGGTATACTTTCATGACGAAATCGGAGGCAAAGATTGCCTGCAGTTAAATTTGGATTTCTCTGGGATAGAGACGTAATCATTGAGCTGTGAATCCATAGTTGATACCACGTAATGCTTTCCATATTTATTTAAAAAAAATCAAATATTTTTGAAGGAAATGGTTTGTGAATATACTTATTTCGGCGAGATAAGTATATACTTTTGAATAAAGAGATTTAATTAAGGAACGTTGGAACTTATAGAATTCGTTATAAACGAGTTAAGGAATTTACAATATCAATTGTGAAGGGTTTTGAGAAAAGATAAATAAACGAAACTTTCCTAAGTGTTAAAAAGTAAGGGGTTTAAAAAAATATTTTTTTAAATATTTTCTATGTTTTGAAATAGGAGATGGTTTGAAATATCCTGATATGGATATAAATATTTGAGTTGTCTCAAATATTGAAATTTGGAAGGGATTTAAATATAATATGGGCCTAGTGACTGCTTATAGATGTTATATTGATAGTTAAATAACCAACCATCAAGTATTTGGCCAATATCGTTGATCGATTCGAAGAGATCGAGATCTGATTTAATTATCTGAAAACCTCTTTAACTCGATTCGACCGTTAGGAATGGATATCATGAAGATGGTAAAGACGGTGATTCGGTTTGTCAAGACCCAGGACAACTTATATGGATGAATGTTATCAGAACATCGTCATTGGAGGACGATGAGCATTTTAAGTGAAATTGTTCTTTAAAGGTAATCGTAACCTCAAGCCTCATCAACCGTAATGACCGAAAATCATGGGATATGCAGCAAGGCTAAGTGGGTCATACCCAACAAGGGTATGTTATCACCTTTCTAGATACCCTTGTATATATTATTAATTATGGATACGGTAATGCATGGAAAGAGAGCTCTCGATAAGAATGGGAACACCTGGAATGGTAACATATTCGACTCTATCCATGTTAGGATAGGGCCAGTCTTGTGTTGTAGGGGATCCCGACGAAGTCTTCGGTACATTTTTCTAGACGTGTACTATGATAGGTGGTATCCTAGTGCCTAGTCATTGTATGGAATTCATTTTCCAATAAGCGCCATACGGTTTTGATTGTGCCCAACTATGCTGAAACGTGAGATGCAAGCTTTTAAGCTATTTTCTATTTATTTTTTATAGACACTGTAATAATATCAGATTATTTTGATATAAAATGTTTTGGTTATCATAATGGAAAACCTCGTCGTGTTTATGTGTAACGTGGTCTTACGGGATACCTTTGTTTTTCAAAGGATTTTGATAACTTTAATAATTCAAATTGAATGTGTTTTCTCGTGCTGGTTTTACAGACTAACTCGGGTGTTATTTTATTATAATACTCGGGTCAGATTGAGTATTACAGGTTCAGACTAGGATGCTATGGAGTTCAGGAGACGAGCTGGATAACAGAGTCGTATTCCACGTACTTGATTATATTCCATGGGCGTGTCAGGTTGTATAGTCAGCACCTATGAGGACAAGTTATTATAACTGTCCAGTATTGAGTTATTGATTTGTTGTACTCTGATGATGTTATGTATAAGTAACAGTTAGTTCTTTTTGTATAAAGACATGTTAGTATTTATTATATATTGTTCCGCGATGATTGAGAGATTTTGTGTTGTTATTCTGTTTTCTTCTACCTTTTCTTTATCATTGTTATTCATCTTTTCGTACCATTTGTGTTGGACAAGTGTGATGAAATGTCATTTCAAAGGGTATGGAACGGCGGGTCGCTACAGGTGACGTTGCTATCTTGAACAACATGGGCTTGATTCGAATTTGCGTTTTGATTTCTAGGATTTGGAACAGGCTGGCTTGGGAATGTGCCTCATTCACGTTCACTTGCAAACATGGCTAATTGAATCATATGCATTTCAAGTTTGGCAATTAATTGGCTTGTGTTTTGCACATATGAGGTCAACAAATTATGCAAATTGCTATTGGATTGGAGGCTTTTAGTCGTTGCTTTAGCCAACGTTTCAAGACTTTTCTCAAGTGAACTTAAATATTTATTATCTTGGAGTGAGGATCAAGATTTAGTTGGATATTTGATTGTTGCGGTTGATTTTTAGATGGATATGCAAAATGTGGTTGAAACTGATTGTGACGACCCAGAAATTTTGAACATTTGAAAATGAAAATTTTAATTTATTTAAATATTTGAAAGTTAATTTAAACTGAAGTTCAAATGTCACTGTTTGTTTGGCAATTAAATTATTGAATTTAATTAATGGAAATTAGGTAAAATGTTTAATCTTCAGTTTTGAGCTTGTTAAAAATATTTTTGAAAAGCTTAGAAAATTTATATTAATAATACTGAAGATAAAGAAAGTGTTAAAATTTGAAATTTGAAGTGTTTGTTCAGTTTTGATATTTTATCGTTTAAATCGATATTTAAAAATAGCTTTCCGGGGCACGGTCTCGGATTTCGATGAAACCAGTACTATTGGATCCGTATTATTCTATTATTATCGGATTTCAATTTTCATAATGTTTGAAGTGATCGTTTGGCCGTACAATAAGAAAATGCTCTAAAAATTAAATCGAAATTTTATTTAAATAGCTAGGTCTAAAAAACTATCTTCTTCATACGATCAAGTTTGGACTCGGATTATTTTTCATTGTGTTCGGAATAGGCGTATAACATTATAAATGCATGGCGGCACACCTGAATTGGAGATCGAGATTTTGAGTTGCGTTTATCGAAGCAATTTGAATTTAAATTTAAATTCAATAATAAATAATATTGTTGCCTTAAAAGATTGTGTCAAGACTTTGCATACATGTGTAAAGGTTAAAACACATATTTCCTTTTCTCTGCACAATTGCAACATGCGTTTGTTTTGAATGTAACAGAAAAAAAGAAAACGTAATCGTTCGTTTTAATTAAAAATTTATTCTTTGTTTCAAATAAAAAAAACAAATTAATGGCTTCGTTCTAAAATCAATCCCCACTCGGAATCATAATCCCTCCCAGTCAAATAATTCATTTTTCCTCATATTCTCGAGCGCGCGCAAGCACGGCAGACGAAATGGAGATCGAAATCAAACAAAGGGGAAGAGTGAATCGAATTTATAATCAATTCGTTTCAGAAAAGAAAAAAAGGGAGGGTCGATCGGAGTACAGTGGCGATCGATGCACGACATATTAAACCGAAGCAGAGCAAGCGGCGGCGACATTCTGGTGGCGTGGTCGCGGCGCGAGTAGAGGTCATAGGGAGTGGCTGCGTGATGAACTACGACAGGGGTAAAGCAAATTGCACGCTGGATGGTGCGATTCTTGGGAGGTGTCGAGGTGGGTCGTACGGCGGAGATGGTGTTCATGCTCATTTCACAGCGACCGTGAGCTAGGGTTTCACGAGCGAGGCCGTGGTTTCAAAGTCGACGGTGAGGTAATCATTTGATTACTTTCGTTCAATTTGAAATTTATAATGTATATGTATACGAGTTAAAGAAATTTTTATTATACAGTATACTAAAAACGGTTTATTTCTTAAAATCTAAAAACCTATATATATATATATATATATAATTTATACAGTAAAACAGAATGGTTTTGGAAAAAATTCACACATATATATGTGTATGTAGTTTAGAGAATATTCCTGCAATAAGCAAACAGTTCTACTCTTAATTTATTTTAATTTAATATATATAGGTAGAAAAATATATAATTATTAAAGGAAATTTAGTTTTTAATTTAAAATTTTATTAAATAAATTTATGAAAAGGAATTGGTTTAAAATTAAAAAGTAGTAGTTTAAAAAGAAATTATTGGTTAATTAACTTATTAAATTTATTTTAGTTACTAAGAGAATTATTTAAAAGAAAGTTAGTTTAAAATTTAATCATCAATTTACAACTAAATTATTAGTTGAACTAAAATTATAAAATGGTGAATTGAATTGTTCAATTTACTTCGAATATTAATAAATTGTATAAATGTTTATACAAGGTTTGAAAACATGAAGGAAACAAACTGGAATGGAAATGGATTGCAAAATAAAAGGGCAAAGGTGAGATCTTCTCACTCAAATTAAAATTGGAATTTCGGTTATTGATTGACTGTTTGGATGTGGTAGTATATATAGTGGTGTGTGTGTGTGTGTGTGTGTTTGTGTGTGTGTGTGTATACATATATATTTGGAGTGATTGATTTCCCGCATTATATAGCGATGAGACCCTATGCGCCGCATAATAGCGGATGTTTTTATATAATCCCATATACCGCAATATTCGCAATATTCCACCTCGAAGTGGAATTGGTATTTAATTGTTGTGCTAACATCTGTGGATGCAAGGAAACAGGTTAGATGGATCCAAGTGGATTCCTCAAATATTTGAATTTGTATCAATGTTATGTGTTGATTTATTTATAATCTGTGTATGATTATATTTGTGATCGAAATCGTTGGCTATAGTTTAGCAGAATATATTTTTGGTATCATAGGATACATAAAATTGGATTTTTGAAAGTTAAAGTAGAAGATTTCAAGTAAATAATATTATAGAATTGAATAAATTCAAAAGAAAGAATTTAAAAGAATAAAAGTTGATTTTTATAATCTTATCGAATCAATTCCAAACTATGGGAAAAGTTTTTAATAAAGGGATTTTAAGTAATATTGTTTAAAAGTTGAAGAAATTATTTAAATTTTGGATTTTAAATATTTTGGAAGAAATAAAGGAATTTTTTTAAAAGATAATAAATTTGGAAATCAGTTTGAAAATTGATTTGGTTTTTAAAAATAAATCCTTGGGAAATCGATATGAAAATTGATTTGGATTTTTGAAAATAAATTTAGAAACCAATTTGAAAATTGATTTGGTGTTTGAAATAAATTTGAAAATCAATTTGGAATTTGATTTAGTGTTGAAGGTGAATATTTGAAAATCGATTTGAAAATCATATATCAACGGATATTTGAAAATTTAAATTCACCATGGGAATTTAAAAGGAAAGGGAAATTTGTTTTAAATAAACATTGGGTTATTTTTAAAGTGTGCAAAGAAATTTACAGATTTGGAATGTAAAATTAAAATAAATCAAGATGGATTTATTGATTGATTTAGATGGACCATTTTGAAATAGAAAAAGTATTCTTCCTTGGAAAGTCGGGTATGTTTTTAAAGTAGCTTTTAAATTATAAATTTAAAGTTCTAAAATTGGTTTGTAAAAAGATATTTTGGAGAAATTATTTTCTTAAGTTGATTTGAAAATCTTTAAAGTAAAGATTTATTTAATCAATTATAGATGTGATTATTTAAAGATTTAATTGATATTTGATTTAGAAAATGGTAATTTAAATAGTTATACTCTATCTAATAATTTTATTTTAAAAACTATTTTAGGCTTAAGTTTATATGAGATATGAGTATAAAATTTCATAACTAATGTTTCAAATAAAGTGTTTTAAAATAGTTTTTATTTTAAATGTTTCCAAGTATATATTTTTGGATAAGTGATTTAATTATTTTAAAATATTTGAACTCGGCAAATTTTCAGTGAAAATAAATAATATTTGGAATTTTATTCCATGTGAGGAAAGTAATTTGAAATTTGTTTTCAAAGGATTGGAATGTGAAAAGGGATTTTAAATTTGTTTTCAAAGTGTTGAAGTGCTAAAAATATATCTTGCAAAGATATTTTAAAAATAAATAATTGGGGAAAATTATTTAAAATCTGGTGATTATTGTGAATGTTGATTGATAGTTAAATAACCGACTATTAATATTGGCCTTTAAATGGTTGAATTTTGATGCGCCCGGGGGTCCGATTCCTAATGAATATTCGAAAACCACAATGAATCTTTGTGATGGATCTTTGTTTAAAAAATCAAAGTGGAAATTTGTCATGATTGAAATCTGAATGAACACTTATTTTTAAAATAAGCGCTCATTATTCGGATTAGCCGGGAGAGGACTTTGTGTCATAAAACTCATTTCGAATAATGATACGATGAAATGATATTGCATTTGAAGATGGTGTTGAAGACCGGGTATTTTCGAAAATGAAAGGATTACCTGTCGAATGTCTCTGCACTGGGTTGCCCCGGTATAGAGATTTTATCACCCTTTAGATGTGGAGTCTGGATATGATTAGTGGATATCCGGATTTGCAAGGGCTTTTTTGAAGTGCCTTCGGTTCCATTCGATGCCGGAACGGACTTGTATGGATGTGTGTCTAACGTTACACTTTGAGATGTAAAGCCGGTTTCTATCAAATACATTTCTGTTGGTGGCGGAGAATTTTTTCTCTTAGCTTAACACCCTTCTCTAAGACGTATAAGCTCAGAGGTTATGTAGTTGATGGTTACTCGTGATATATTCCCAATTTGGTAATGTGGCATACGAAGTGCTGTTGATCATGTGTTGATCGAAGCATGACTTTTGTGAAAAGCGTAGCCTTGTGGATGAGACATAATCAGACCGCACAACCCAGAAATGGTTGAAACAGGACGGATGTGGCAAGGTTATTTGGGGGTAGCACCTTTTGAGGGTATGTCAATTTCCTTTTGGAAAAGGGTGGTACCATGGTATGAAGCTCAGATATTTAACCTATGTGGTTACTGTGAATTTATTACTTTGTGGTTGTTGGTGTTGAGGATCCTCGAATAAAGGTTGGTAACGGCCGGGGGATGGCATACTCGTGTTACTAGTTACCTAGTTATAGAGGTAACCTGGCCTTGTGTTGGCAGAGAGCTGATTAAGTTCTCGGGACGTCCCTCTAAAGGCATACCCATGTGGCAATAGGAAGTTCCTTAGCCTGACCATTTGTTGGAAATCCAAAGAAACTATACACACCCTGTACGGTTTTAGTTGTATAACCTACCATGGAATGTGGTGATAACCTGCTAATGAACATGATAGCTATAGTAGGCATAAGTACGAAATGTCTATGCTGGCTAAGATTAATATTATACTTTCGAAATGTTTTCCACACTATGCACTAATAGTAATATTAAAAAGGATTTTTCATATTAAGCATTTTTGACTATCATAAGGAGAAATCTCCTCCAATTCTGCATTTTCATTGTGTGCGTGGTGAGAGGCCTTATGCTAGTTTCATTTTCCAAAATCATTGCGTGTTTATTTTTTGTTTTCTTTGTGAAAATAACTATTTTTAAGATCTCACACCAGTCCCATGACTGGCCTGGATTTTATTGCTCCCTTTCTAAACTCTAGGTGCCTATAATTTTCCACACAGGCAGCCTAGAGTCAGGTTATCAATTATTCGAGAGCGAAGTCAAGAAGTTGTTGTGGAGATCAGAAGGCAAGCTGGATGGTGAGGCGTATCACTTATATTATATAGTATCCGCTGCATATGAATTGGTGCAAGTCAAATTTTCCATGTAGTTAAGTTATTATTACTGCCTGTGTTGTATTGTGTTGTATATACTCTGATGTTGTATTGTAATAACTAATATAGTTCTTTGTTTTTAAAGATTATTCATTTATCTATTATATTTGTTCCGCTGCGAAATATGATATTCTGTTGCTGTTTCTGTTTCTTCTTCTATCTTCTTCTTCTTTAACCCTAACGGTTCAATTTTCCAACATTTGATACAGTGGACGTACTGATGTCGACATTCGGGTGTCGAAAAATTGGGTCATTACAAAGTGGTATCAGAGCAATTGGTTAAGCGACAACCTTGGCTCTTGTGGGGAAATTACTCATTAGAGATAGAGTTAGTAGTACTCTAGAATGAGTTTGAGTGCATTAATTGATATGAGCGTGCATTTGTTAGTGAACATAAAATTGTTTTATATTGTGTTGATTGGTTTTTTGATGGTATATGGATTCTGGTCAATACGAGTAAATAATGTTATTGATAGGGATCTCTAAACACTAGTACAGAACAATTCGACAAGATATTGTTTGAAAATAGGGTAAATGAAATAATTTTATCCAAATTATTTTTGTATATAAAAGGAATGATTTTTCGTAATTTATTATAGTATATGGTTGCTTGGATGTTAGGAAGCGATAACATTTATCATTGATTATTGAGTAGGAAATTGAAATCATAACTAAAAAGCTAAGAAATAAATCCATATACAAATGGAACTTGTAAAATATAAATTGTAAATGTAATTTATAATTTGAAGTAGAGTTCTAGAGAAATATTTGAAAATGTTTTTAAAAGGATTTGAAATTTTGAGATTTGGGAAATTTAAATTCCTTTTAAGTTTGAAAATGATTTTCAAAGGTTTGGAAAAATGTTTTAAATGGATAAAGGCACTGAACTCTTTTCGGTCGCTGGAAAATAATTCTGATGATGATCGCGACATCATCGCTGTTCATTTTCGAGTTTCCAGAAAAGGAATTGCTGCAGAATTGTTTTAAGTAAAAGTTATTTGGAAAACTGGGGATGGTTTTGGAAATTCAAAAGATAATTTGAATTGATTTCAAAAATGGTTTTGCAATGATGGAAAGACTCTAGAATCCTATATAAAATATTTATAGAATATAACTGAGTTTGGAAACTTAATTTGATTTGTGATAAACAAAGTAAAGTGGAAAATCTGTCAAGTTGGACCAAATGAAGCGAAGTATTGAAATAAAATTTGTAAGTGAAACTAATTAAAGAAATGACCAAATAAATATGGTTTGAAATAAAACTGAATTCAATATTTATGAAATGAAAGGTAAATTGAATTCATATGGAATTTGAAATCCAATTTAGTTATAAGTAGATATAACCAAAGTGGGGAATTAAAAATAAAAATAGGAAGTATATAAAATGCTTATATGGAACTTAAGAAATAAATGGTGAAATTCTTAAATATAATTTGGAGTTGAGAAAATATTCTAAATTGATAAGTGAATAAAGGATAAACCTGGAATCGTGAGATGGTAATTGTGAATAAGTGAATGAAAAATGAATGTGAATAAAGGAAAAGGAAATTAATAAAGCTAACAATTAATTGGAATTTATATGTAGGATGTACGTATATTATTTTATCCGTATAGCATTTTGATCCAGAATTCGAGCATAGATTTCAAGATAGTTATATTAATCTGAGTTAAGATTTTTCACTCGATTTTCGACGGTGAACCTGGATATGGATTTTTGGTTGATTCTGGAAATTCTCTATCATGGTTTATGGGTATGCAAGGAGAATGACAGTTTCTGGCCAAGAAACCAGATCCGAGTCCGCATTAGGAAGTCGGGTGGACGATACAAGTACGGAAGTGAAATTATGTGATCGAGTGAGCGGTTGAATTTGATATTGCGTAAAAATGATATAAGTACATCTTACGAATTTGAATAAAATGGATATTGGAATTTTTTATAAAGGAATATGCAAAATGATAAGCAGGATATAGAGGTGTGTTAAAGTAAAAAGATAAATTAGGATTTTAATTTCGAAGAAAATTTAATTTGCTCGAAAAAGGTATGTATTTGAATTTCAGTATGAAATTTGATGATTTTCTTGTCTAGCCACTTGGCCTTTTGTTTTCTTTCGAAACTTGGGGGCCCGTTGTGGCATTTTGTAGTCATACCGAGCTAGCCGCGCAAAGGAGACGTTGGTGAAATTTTTTTGAAAATTTAGGGAGCTAGAATTTTTTTTAGAAAATTTTGATAATTAAAAATTTGAATTGTTAAAGAAACAATATTGTTTGGAAGTTATGGAAGATTTTGGAAAGTTAGTTGAAATGATAATGTCTTTAATAAAAAGATCTGTTTTGGAAAGTTGATAAAACTGTTTGATTTTGGGTAAATAGTAAATGGGTTAAGCATCATTCTTCTTAACTAGTAATTTCGGGATGAAATTCATTTAAGGGGGGAAGAATGTAACGGCTCAAAATTTTTGGACATTTGAAAATGAAATATTTAATTGATTCTAAATATTTAGAAGTTAATTTAAACTGAATTTCAAATGTCACTGTTTATTTGGCAATTAAATTATTAAATTTGATTAATGGAAATTGGATAAAATGTTTAATCTTCAGTTTTGAGCTTGTTAAAAATATTTTTAAAAAGCTTAGAAAATTTATATTGATAATACTGAAGATAAAAGAAGTGTTAAAATTTGAAATTTGAAGCATTTGTTCAGTTTTGATATTTTATCGTTTAAATTGATATTTAGAAATAGCTTTCCGGGGCACAGTCTCGGATTTTAACGAAACCATTCTCATTGGATCCGTAATATTATATTATTATTGGATTTCAATTTTCGTAATGTTTGGAGTGATACTTTGGCCGTACGATAAGCAAACGTGCTGAAAATTAAATCGAATTAAATTTAAATAGCTGGGTCCAAAAAGCTATCTTTTTCATACGATTGATTTTGGATTCGGAACCTTTTCCATTGTGTTCGGAATAGGCGTATAACATTATAAACGTCGAGCGGCACGCCTCGATTGGAGGTCGAGATTTTGAGTTGTGTTTATCGAAGTAATTTGAATTTAAATTTAAATTCAAGAATAAATAAAATTGTTGCCTTAAAATATTGTGTCAAGACTTTGCATACACGTGTAGAGGTTAAAACGCATATTCCTTTTTCTCTGCACAATTGCAACACGTGTTTGTTTTGAATGAAACAAAATAAAAAAGAAAACTTAATCGTTCGATTAAATTAAAAATTTATTCTTCGTTTCAAATAAAAAACGAATTAATGGCTTCGTTCTAAAATTAAGCCCTAGTAGGAATCGTAATCCCTCCCAACCAAATTAATTCGTTTTTCCTTATATTCTCGAGTGCGCATGAGCACGGCAGACGAAATGGAGATCGAAATCAGAAAAAGGGAAGACTAAATCGAATTTATAATCGTTCGAATCGATTCGTTTCAGAAAAAAGGGGGAACGATTGGAGTATACTGGCGACTGATGCGCGGCATATTAAATCGAAGCAGAGCAAGTGGGGCGACATTCTGGTGGCGTGGTCACGGCGCGAGTAGAGTTCGCAGGGAGTGGCCGCGCGATGAACAACAACAGGGATGCGGCAAATTGCACGCGTGGATGGTGCGATTCCTGGGAGGTGTTGAGGTGTGTCGTACGGCGGAGATGGTGTTCTTTCTCGTGTCAAAGTGGCCGCGAGCTTGGGTTTCGCGAGCGAGGCCGTGGTTTCAAAGTCGACGGTGAGGTAATCATTTGATTACTTTCGTACAATTTGAAATTCATAATGTATATATATATACGAGTTAAAGAAATTTTCATTATACAGTAAGTTAAAAACAGTTTATTTCTTAAAATTTAAAAAGCTATATATATATATATAATTTATACAGTAAAACAGAAAGGTTTTGAAAAAAATTCATATATTTTTATATATGTATGTATGTATATGTAGTTTAGAAAATATTCCTGTGATAAGCAAACAGTTCTGCTCTTAATTTATTTTAATTTAATTTATATATATATATATATATTTATATATAGATAGAAAAAATATATAAGTATTAATGGAAATTTAGTTTTTAATTTAAAATTTTAGTTAAATAAATTTATTAAAAGGAATTGGTTTAAAATTAAAAAGTAATAGTTTAAAATGAAATCATTGGTTAATTAACTTATTAAATTTATTTAGTTACTAAGATAATTATTTAAAAGAAAATTAGTTTAAATTTAATTATTTGTTTAAAATTTAATCAAAAATTTAAAACTAAATTATTAGTTGAATTAAAATTATAAAATGGTGAATTGAATTGTTCAATTTATTTCGAATACAAATAAATTTTGTAAATGTTTATACAAGGTTTGAAAACATGAAAGAAACAAACTGGAATGGAAATGGATTGCAAAATAAAAGGGCAAATATGAGATCTTCTCACTCGAATTAAAATTGGAATTTCAGTTATTGATTGACTATTTGGATATGGTAGCGTGTGTGTGTGTGTGTGTGTATTTGGAGTGATTGATTTCCCGCATTATATAGCGGATGAGACCCTATACGCCACATAATAGCAAATGATTTTATATAGTCCCATGTACCAAGATATTCCACCTCGAAGTGGAATTGGTATTTTATTGTTGTGCTAACATCTGTGGATGCAGGGAAACAGGTTGGAGGGATCCAACTGGATTCCTCAAATATTTGAATTTGTTTCAATCTTATGTGTTGATTTATTTATACTCTGTGTATGATTATATTTGTGATTGAAATCGTTGATGACTATAGTTTTGCAGAATATATTTTTGGTATCGTAGGATACCAGAAATATAAAATTGGATTTTTGGAAGATAAAGTAGAAAATTTCAAGTAAATAAATATTAGAGAATTGAATAAATTCAAAAGAAAGAATTTAAAAGTATAAAAGTTGATTTTTATAATCTTATCGAATCAATTCCAAAGTATGGGAAAAGTTTTCAATAAAGGGATTTTAAGTAATATTGTTTAAAAGTTGAAGAAATAATTTAAATTTCGGATTTTAAATAGTTTGCAAGAAATAAAGGAATTTGTTTTAAAAGATAATAAATTTGGAGATCAATTTGAAAATTGATTTGGTGTTTAAAAATAAATCCTTGGTAAATCGATATGAAAATTGATTTGGTGTTTGAATGAAAATTGATTTGGTGTTTGGAAATAAATTTAGAAATCAATTTGAAAATTGATTTGGTGTTTGAAATAAATTTGAAAATCAACTTGGAATTTGATTTAGTGTTGAAGGTGAATATTTGGAAATCGATTTGAAAATCGTATATCAATGGATATTTGAAAATTTAAATTCACCATAGGAATTTATAAAGGAAAGGGAAATTTGTTTTAAAAATAAACATTGGGTTATTTTTAAAGTGTGAAAAGAAATTTACAGATTTGGAATGTAAAATTAAGATAAATCAAGAAGGATTTATTGATTGATTTAAATGGACCATTTTGAAATGGAAAAGGTATTCTTCTCTTTAAAGCCGAGTATGTTTTTAAAGTAACTTTTAAATTATAAATTTAAAGTTCTAAAATTGGTTTGTAAAAAGATGTTTTGGGGAAATTATTTTATTAATTGTTTTGAAAATCTTTAAAGTAAAGATTTATTTAATCAATTGTAGAAGTGATTATTTAAAGATTTAATTGATATTTGATTTTGAAAATGGTTATTTAAATAGTTATACTCTATCTAATAATTTTATTCTAAAAATTATTTTGGGCTTAAGATTTATATGAGATATGGGTATAAAATTTCATGACTAATGTTTCAAATAAAGTGTTTTAAAATAGTTTTTATTTCAAATGTTTCCAAGTATATATTTATGGATAAGTGATTTAAACTATTTTAAAATATTCGAATTCGGCAAATTTTCAGTGGAAATAAATAATATTTGGAAATTTATTCTACGTGTGGAAAGTAATTTGAAAATTGTTTTCAAAGGATTGAAACGTGAAAAGTGATTTGAAATTTGTTTTCAAAGTGTTAAAGTGTTAAAAATATATCTTACGAAGATATTTTGAAAATAAATAATTGGGGAAAATTATTTAAACTCTGGCGATTGTTGTGAATGTTGATTGATAGATAAATAACCGACTATCAATATTGGCCTTTAAATGGCATTTGAATTTCGATGCGACCGGGGGTCGGATTCCTAATGGATATTCGAAACCATATCGAATCTTTGTGATGGATCTTTGTTTAAAAGATCAAATGGAAACTTGTTGTGATTTACTTGAAATCAAAATGAACAATTATTTTTAAAATAAGCGCTCGTATTCGGATTAGCCGGGAGAGGACTTTGTTTCATAAAACCCATTCCGAATAATAATAATACGACGAAATGGGATTGCATTTGAAGATGGTGTTGAAGACAGGGTATTTTCGAAATCGAGAGGATAACCTGTCGAATGTCTCTGTGTTGGGTTGCTCCGGTATAGAGATTTTATCACACTTTGTTATGGGGAGTCCGGACGTGATTAGTGGATATCTAGATTTGCAAGGGCTTCTTTGAAGTGCCTTTGGTTCCGTTCGATCCCAGAATGGACTTGTATGGATGTGCGTCTGACGTTATACTTTGAAATGTAAAGCTGGTTTCTATCAAATACATTTCTGTTGGTGGCGGAGTATTTATTCTCTTAGCTTAACACCCTTCTCTGAGACGTACGAGCTCAGAGGTTATGCAGTTAATGGTTCTAGTGATAAATTCCCAATTTGGTAATATGGCATACGAAGTGCAGCTGATCATGTATTGATCGAAGCATGACTTTTGTGAAAAGCGTAGTTTTGTAGACGAGACTTCGTTGGACCTCACAAGCCGGAAATGTTGGCAACAGGAATTATGCGACAAGGTTATTTGGGGGTAGCGCCCCCTGAGGGTATGTCCATTTCCTTCTAGAAAAGGGTGGTATCATGGTATGGAGCCCAGATATTAAACCTATGTGGTTGCTGCAAATTTATTACTTTGTGGTTGTTGGTGTTGAGGATCCTCGGATAAAGGTCGGTAATGACCGGGGGATGGAATACTCGTGTTAGTAGTTACCTAGTTACAGAGGTAACCGGCTTTGTGTTGGCAGAGAGCTGATTAAGCTCTCGAGGCATCCCTCTAGAGGCGTACCCATATGGCAATAGGAAGTTCCATAGCCTGACCATTTGTTGGATAACCTGCCATGGAATGTGGTGGAATATGGAAACAATACGCGCCCTATACGGTTTTAGTTGTATAACCTGCCAAGGAATGTGGTGGTAACCTACTATTGAACATGGTAGCTATAGTAGGCATAAGTACGAAATGTCTATGCTGGCTAAGATTAATATTATACTGTCGAATTGTTTTCCACACTACGCACTAATAATAATATTAAAAAGGATTTTACGTATTAAGCATGTTTGACTATCATAAGGAGAAATCTTCTCCAATTCTGCGTTTGCATTGTGTGTGTGGCGGGAGGCCTTGTGGTAGTTTCATTTTCCAAATGCATAGTGGGTTTCTTTTTCGTTTTCTTTGCGAAAATAACTATTCTTAAGATCTCACACCAGTCCCATGATTGACCTGGAGTTTATTATTTACTTTCTAAACGCTGGGTGTCCATAATTTTCCATACAGGCAGTTTAGAGTCAGATTACTAGTTATTCGGGAGCGAAGTCAATAAGTTGCTGTGGAGATCAAAAGGAAAGCTGGATGGCGAGGTGTATCACTTATATTATATAGTATCCGCTGCGTATGGATTGGTGCAAGTCAAATTTTCCATGTAGTCAAGTTATTATCACTACTGTGTTGTATTGTGTTGTATGTGCTCTGATGGTGTATTGTATTGTATATACTCTGATGGTGTATTGTAATAACCGATATAGTTCTTTGTTTTTAAAGATTATTTATTTATCTATTATATTTGTTCCACTGTAAAATGTGAGATTCTGTTGTTGTTTCTGTTTCTTCTTTTATCTTCTTCTTCTTTAACCATAACGGTTCGATTTTTCGGCATTCGACTGTGTGGCATTTGATACAGTGGACGTATTGATGTCGACTTTTGGGCGTCTAAAAATTAGGTCGTTACACTAATTGGGCTGAAAGGGAGGATTCGAAGCATTATTCGGAAATGCTTGAAAATTTGGACGAACCGCGTTCGTGTTGGGATTGTTTTAGTTCCAAGCAAAATTAGGATGATTTCTCCAACCAGGATTGTATGTTGGATAAAACGTGTCATTTTTAATGAAAGCGTTGAGTTGTTCGACAGAATTAGGGCACCATCGGCTATATGATCCAGATTGTTACATTTATAACACATGGGTCGGGAAGCTTGGTTCATTTGGTTTGATGAGAAAACGTTATTTAATTCATTAATCATTGCGTCGATTTTAGCTTCCAAGACCAAAGATGATCCTATCGAGTATGTGCTTGATCGTGAGTAAATTGATTTCTGTTTGAACATTTCCATTGGCATGATTTTTTCAGCTAGATTTTCAAGAAATTGTCAAGCCGTCGTGAGGTTGGGAAAGAAAATTACCTTAGCACATTGATTTGAGCATGGTTCGTGAGGTGTTTTCGAGTCCATCGTATAAGATTTGGTAATGCATCCATTTTTCAAAGTTATGGGGTTGACATTTTATTAAAAGCTCTTTGAATCTTTAAAAATATTTTCCAAATGATTCATCCCTGAATAGTTGAAAATTTACGGTTTTGTTTCGAATTTTACTCGTTTTTCGAAGGGGTGAAATTTTTCAAGAAAACTTTCACAAATTCTTCCCAAGTTTTAATTGAATTAGATGGTGTAACATCCTACTATTTTCAACCATTCGCGTCGGACTTGAATTTCTCAAAATACCAGATTGTTTATATTCGGAAAAACTCAGCATATATAGTAAATAAATAAATCACAGACACAGAGTTATATAACAATATGGAGCGAAAACAAAGGAATAGTAGTTCATGAAGCTACTATATATACATCAGAGTTAAGAAAGATACAACAGAAGTCTCGAATACATAGAAATCTCAATACAATAGTCAAATACAAAATCTGAATATATCACTGTAATCAATTGAATAACTGCAAGCTGAATAAATAGATGGATCTCTAAACGAAGCCCAACTCCAAAGGTGAGTCTCAGATGCTATGACACTCAGTCTGACCTGAGCGTAAAGCAAAACACAAAACACTCGAGTCAGGAACACAAGTGAAATATCAACTGAAATACAAGTAACTCAAAGGATATTTGAGGATCCGTTAAACTATCTATTATGTAGTAATATGCTCTATTATAATAATGTATATGGTAAAGTAAACTCTTAAAATAGCGTTAAGGCGTTACCCATATCCCCTTTAACATATTTTATAATGTCGTAGTCTATACAGTACCATGATACCTCTTGATCGGGAGGCTATCAGAGGATACTCCATAAGTACAACATAAAACAAACTCGTAGTGGTCTCGATATGGTAGGTGATATGGCATAACTAGGAAATACCAGGGTAGATATAACAATTACACTTTCGGGCTGGTGGTAATGCATAGCCGCAGATACCGCCCACCTCGAGCCACACTTCCAAATCAATGTTGCGCACCAAATCAATCACAAAGTAATAGAATAGAAATCGAAGAAGTGAGTCCGATCAGAGGAGCTACCTCACTTGGCCCATCAAATGCTCATGTTTTTGCCACCTTATGCCAACTCACGGGAGTCAGGTCCATGTATATATCTCATATAGGACGTCGCCACCATCCTACTTCATTCTGAAATCTCCACCGTGTACACGGTTGTTAAAGTGGTTTTCGGTATCGGCAAAGAGTATGACAATATCAGATCCCGGTCTCCTTAACAAGCAAACGTTATTATAATACTGCGGTCATTTCAAAATAGTTTATACTTCAAAACCAAAATATCATTTCCATTTCAAACCATATCAATATGTCATCATTTTCACTTCAAATATATCCATTTCCAAAATCACAGTACTTTCAAAGTTATAACACTTTCAAAATTATAAAGCTTAGAAATAATAACACTTTGGAAATCATAACACTGAAATCATAACACTTCCCTTAAACAGTTTAGATATTAATAACAGTATATAAAATAAAATAGTTTATAAAATAAAAATAGTTTATATCAAAATAATTATATGTTAAAATAGTTACATTAAAATAATTAGTATATTAAAATAATTTATATTAAAAATAGTTTATTTTAAAATAATTTATAAAGTAAAAGATATAACTAGTTTAAATAAAATTTAAAATACTTTATACAAAAAAATAGCATCCTCAAATTTCACAAATCGATTAAAATCAACTTGAATTTCAAAATTCAAATTTTAGTCAGTCTCATCAATTTCAACTCAATTCAGTTTCTCAATAAACCATTTCAAAGTATATCGATTTCAAATACAAATTTTAACCACAAAATCAACCATTTCAATTTTAATATATTTCAAAGCTTTAACAATTCAACATTTTTAAAACTAAATTGATAATTTCATATATATATATCAGATTCACTTTACTATTATTTAGTTTTGAAACATTAACTTAATCATTTCAATGACATCCAAATGAACATCAAATTGCAAATTTAAATGAACTAAATACCCATTTCCATTTATGTAAATTTGAAATATTCATTTAAATCACTTTTAATCAAATTCAAGTTATAAAATCATATCTTTAAAATCTCAAATTTAATAAATTTCAAATCAAACTTATTTAAGTATATTTCTTGAATAAATACAATTTCAAACCCATTTCTGTTTCTAGTTCCAACTTTAATTTAATAAAAATTATTATAAACTCTATATTTGAAAATATAATTTCAAATAAATACTTAAACATATTATATATTTACTAAATTAAATATTATTATTAAACTTATTTTATATTAAAGCCAATTTATATATTTTTTACAATAGTAAAATTTTAAGTAAATTCTTAAAATTTGTAATTTCAAACTAACTTATAATTTTAAAAAAATTCAAAACAACAAATTTAAAAAATCAAGAATTTAAACTTTATAAAATACATTTATATATAATATCTTAAAATCAATATTTACTAAACCGTATATTTCTTTCCAAAACCATAGAAATCATTTTTAAAATATTTATATATAGACCAACGGTGTCTGTATATAATTTTCTATCCTATGATCAAGTGATACGAATATTTATCATTTCAATCCGTAATTTAAATATATAAGGGTATATATCATTTCAACCCGCAATCCTAAACTCAATTTAATGAAAATCACTTGGGTTTATCATTTCAACCCATAACGATTTTCTCCTATTCTACAAATCACTCGGGTATGTATCATTTCAACCCATAGGAATTCTATACTAACAAGGAACTTGCAGAGTGAGAAAAGATATGATAATAATATAACCGACATATATCATCAATGTAAATAACAAATAATGGTGTCAGATACCACAAGTGAACAGATACAGATAATAAAATATATATAACAATGTAAATTACTAGCAGCTGCATATTCCAATTTCCGTTTCAATTGAAATCAAATTTAATAGATTAAGAATGTTAATTGTGAGTGATTTCTCATCTGTCAAAGCTAAAGAGATTTGACGGTGGAATAAGTTACGGATCCAAACAAGAATTCCAAAGTAAAGCTAGATTGACACGAATTCAATGAACAAAACTAATAACAGGATTCGATGAAAAAAAATCGAATTAGTTTTGATATAAATAAAAAATATATGCATTATTATTGTATTATATATGTATATATTTTATTTGTTCCTAAAATAAATTCCAAAACATATATTTTCAAATCCATATTTAATTTGAACCCATATAAAATAAATTTCTATATATATAAACTTGAACCAAGCTTACATATTCTTATATAGACTAATAGGTGAATATATATAAGCTTACATACTTATTATATTAAAATCAAAATTTATAAAACCAATATAACATAAATATATATGAACTCAACAATTGATATATAAGCTTATATTTTATATAGATAAAAAATTGGTTACATCTAACCTATATAGACTTGTAACTGTGGTAAACTTATAATATAAACATCACATATAACTAATATGTATGCAGTTCAAACAAAAATAATAATAATTTTAAATTACGTAATTCAAGTCAAAATAGCTATACCCTATTTTACTTGAAATCGGTATGTAACACGTAATAAGAAGAACCTACACACGCAAATCCTTTGGTACAAACATTTCGTACAAACAATTATACAACTTACATATATATACTTTTATAAAATCACAAAACAACTTAATATATATAAACAACAAACTATATATATAACTAAATGCTTTTATATATAACAGTTCATATCGCAGATATATAGCTATATATTATAAACGAGTTATGAAAGACTTATGTGCTGATCTTGTAGATTATATTTATATATACAATAAACAACTTACTTTATTATAAATTATATATACAATACAACAGATCTAATATCAATTTATATTAAAACATATATACATTTAACTTATACATAAATCATACAAACCCACTATATATGTATATATAACATGCTCCGTTGTTGTACACATCTAGATAATTGGCTTTGCATTGTTCAACTTTTATGCTTGGGTCTTATTAGTTTAAACAATTTGTTATATTAAGTACTGCAATATATATGTTTGGGTACTACACTTTGTATTATTTTGCTTTTTTATAAAGAAAATTGCGGTTGCACAGAGTTTGTACACTATTCTACCATTTTTCATACTTATTTTATGTATATAAAAAAAATATGTACTTAAGCAGCCATACATTTATACAATAAAATATGTAAATTTCAGGCAATACTTCTAGCAAATATACCATAATATGATATAATATAATACAATGTACAGACATACCATGCATAAAAACTCGAGTTGATGATGGGTGTGGTAAAAGGAATATTAAGAGACTACAGTCTATTGGTGAAGTGTTGATGCAAGCTAGGTGCTGTCAGAGGTTATTACCGCTAGGCTATACACTCGGCTATGATGTGACTACCGATTAGGATACGGAAGATGTTGGGTACGGCAAGAAATGGCGGTGGTGTAGATGATGCGACAGTTGATGTTGGAGGATGGCGAGTTAATGATGGCTGAGCATAGATGATTGGTAGGTGAGGATTCAGCCTTGCTAGTTTTGGTGAGGAGTAGATAAGGTGGTGGCCGGCTATAGAGAGGAGAGGTGTGGTAAAAGTTTAAGGCTGAAATCAAAAGTAGAAGGTAGAAAAATGTAAAGAGGAAGAAGGAGGAAATTTTTGAACTTAATAAGGAAAAGATAAAAAAATTTAAAGAAGAAAGAACATAAAGCGAGGAGATAAGGAAGAAAAGGGAAGAGAAAATGAAAAGAACGGTAAAAATTTATGAACGAGAATGAGGAATGAGAAGAATAGAAGTTTGCAGAGGAAGTGAACAGGCTTTTATAAATATAGGCTTAAATTATTTTATTTCCAAATGAAATCAAAAAGTGAAATCAACTAGCATATTGAAGCTTGCACTGAGAATAACAAAAGTCAGAATTTTGAATCCAAGAAATAATAAATTTCAGTGGCTGACAGCTTGCTGAAATTATTAAGCTTGTCAATTCACGTGGGTAGTGAAAAGACACAACGAAACCAAAAGGGTCAAATATGGATACCGATATGGAAATCGTTGTACTGATTTCGCAACGTACCAGACCTCGAAATATACAAATGAGTATACGGCAGAGATCATCATGACAAGACGATCAAAATGGGACAAATATATCAGTGGTACGATCATCCGATCAAAAGTCGATAATCGGTACCGAAAATGCTGCAAATTTGTCAGAAATAAGATAAACGGAGCAACAGCAGTCCAAATTTAAAGAAACAAAATATGACGTCTCACTCAGAAGATGATTTGTAAATTTTTGTAAAAATATTCAGGTTTGAAAAACGTTTTATTATCATCAATTATTAACCGATTTGAATTGAAATAAAATCACACAATAAAATGGACTTCCATATTATCTGATAAAAATTTACCATTTGCTATATTTAAAAAGACGTAATCCAAATATCAAATTTATGTTTCAAAATTCAAATATTTAAAATTTCACAAAATTCAGTTACATATACTATTAAAACAAATAAAATAAATAAAAATTTACGGGTCATTACAGATAGTAAGCTATACAACCATTTTTCAGCATAGTCCGTAAGTGCAAATGGAATTAATCGTAGTTTTATTCCATCATCAGAAAGTTATTGGAGTTTCATGGTTGCGCAAACTTACTCGAATTTCGTCAAGAAAATGTATGGGTCATCGCGTTCAAAATTGCCAAATTTTGGAAGCGGGGCAATATAGTTGAAGTGAATTTCGAAATGGTTACCCGTTGGGGCGGGTAACGTGATACAAGATGGAATAAAAACTATCTCGGGATAGATTCTATTCATAAGAGTTCGAGGGGCATTCTCATTCATCATTTCAAGAGGATCGTTTGTTCGAGTTAAATGATTAGTTGTTGAATTATGAGTCTAAGTGTTTGTTGTTGTGTCATGAGTCCAAGCACTTATGCACAATTAAAAGTTGAAAAGAGAAAGAAGTTAGAATCAAATTTTAGAAAATGCAACAAGATTTGGAAAATGAAGTGAAAAATTGTTTTTGTTGTTTTTTATATATTCTGTTTTAATAGGAGGAAAAATATTGACCAAGAGAAATTTATTTTTCAAAAGATAAGTTTGATTTCTTTTTCCTTTTGGGCTCTTCAATTTTTTTATATTTTTGAATTTTCAAATATTTACCAAAAGGAATTTTTGTTTTTGTTTATGAATTTTGAATATTTTCTTTTTTTAACGTGTTTTTTTTGAAATGATTATATATATTTCTTGGATTTTTATTTTTCTAAAAAAAGATATGAAATTTTTTGGATTTTTGATTGAAAATTTTCGTAGGTAAATGATTTAAGAGGATTTTTTTTGGATTAAAAAAACTAAATTAAATTTACATTTTTTTGGTTTTGGATTTTTGACTTTTTTCTTTTTTTGAATGTGTATGAATTAATGCGACCAAATGAATGCAAAAGACTTAATTACAATTTTTTTACCTTAATAGCTTCTAACTCAAAATTGTATAATAACACTTTGTCTTAAATCAACAAAATATTTCTTATAGGTAACGGACATGAGTTATCGGTGCACCACGAATCACCATAGCAATGCTATTGAAGGTTTAAGTACCTTTAGAGAAACAACCACTATAATATTTACGAATCATCGTAATATTTATAAATGGTTATTGCTCTGCCGTAGCCTAGATACCTAGAAATAAAATTATTAAAAGAAGACAATTGTTAAGATATGATTAAGCCCTAAGTGAGCTCGTGACGTCCTTAAGTCTGAAGTTTAACTGTTATTTTTAGTTAAATTCTAAAATGAAATGCAATTTATGGACCAAAGAAGGAGAGGGGTGATGAAACCCCCCACCTTATGTGGATTTGGGTATTTTCCTTAGAAAATAAAAATAAGATGATATAAATGCAAAGCAGAGATTAAACGTGATTTTTACAATGTAAATACAAATGAATTTTTTTTGAATTTTTTTATATAAATGCAAATGCAAGCAACCAACAATGCAATTAAAATAAATTAGAGATGAAAGCACGATACCAGAGCATGCAGAATTATTAATAATTTATTTTATTTCTTTTAGCGACGATATTTTAGCAAGCAGAGAAATACGGTTTTTAGCAAGCACTTCTTTTATCTACTTTGACAACCTGAAATTAAAAACAAGATATATACAATTTTTTTATATGTTTATCAAAGAAGAAAATAAAATAAGTGAAAAGCAAAACAAATGGAGGTTAAACAAATGAAAAATAAAGCAAGTAAAAATGAAAACTAAAACAAGTGACAAAAACAAGTGAAAACTAAGTGCAAAATGAAAATTAAACTAAACAAGATAATAAATTAATAAAATGATCCACCCGCCCCAAATAAGAGAACCCACAACCCGCAAATTATCGAATAATAAAAAAATGAAAACAGAACTTCTTCGTTCTTCTTAAATTTTCACCTAATGTTCATCTATGGTTCTGGTATATGAGTGAAGCGATTTCAGAATGGTCGCAGGCTATTTGAGGATATGCTGGAGTTGATGTCGGGTTTGTGGACGAGTTGTTGGAGGCTTGAGATTGAATGAGGGAAGAATTGCGAATTGGAGTGACGTCGGCTGGTACATGGGTGTTTGTTGTAGGATTTGGCGATGGAGAAGTTTAGGTGGTGGTCTGCTGTTCAGGTGGGCAAGAATCTGATAGTCAGGTAAGTTAGGTTATGATATAAGGTAGCGGTGCAGACTCATTTCTCATTATACTGAAGATTGCAGATCACAACAGAGTGTTTTGGGCCTTGGCCCATATAGCAATATACATTACAAGTTTGTCTTATAAATACAATACAACCGTGTTGTAATAGAGACATGAAAAGCATTAATAAAATCTGATTTTATATTCTTTTGCAATTCTATCTTGGTATCAGAGCAGAGAAAGGAACTGTCAAACGACAGTCATCCAGTCCAGTGTTTCACTGGAATCCCATCAGAATTTGCAAATTCACCATCATTGAACCATCCAAAGGAAGGTGTCAGACTTGAATAATCACTCACCTCCCTTGGTTGCTCTCAGTACTTTGCATATCATCATCTGGGAATAACTTTTCCCCTCACAGAACTCAACAGTAGTGCCACACCAAAGATCTGAATCAAGAAATCAAGATTACTGGCTGCACTGCAAATCCCTCACAACCAGACACCAATTTGAAGCATCATCAAGATGGCTGGAGAAGATGATACAACGTCTTCTGCAACAAGTGGAATCAAAAGTCAAGGTGAGCCAAAATCAAGAAATCAAGATACACTGACTTCAGAATCAAGAAGCAGTGACATTGTTAAACCCAAGAATAATCTGGTAAGTACTACTCTCAATGAAAATAACTATATATTATGGAAATATCAAGTAGAAACAAGCATTCGTGGATACGGGTTGGAGGATTTCTTGTACGGCACCGCCACAGTACCAGCAAGAATGGTGACAGAAGACACTGGAGAAAGAACAGTCAACAAAGAATTCATCAATTATCAGAAACAAGATAGCTTACTGGCTGCCTGGTTGCTTTCATCGATCAGTTCCGAGCTTCTTTCACAAATTGTGGGATGTAAAACATCATTTGAGATATGGTATGCAGTGCAACAAATTTTCAACACACAATCAGCAGCAAGAATCTTATACTATAAAAGACAACTGCAGAATCTCAGAAAGGAGAATATGTCAATAAGAGAGTATATTACAAAGATAAAATCTTATTATGATATTCTTGATGCGGCAGGACATACAGTTTCAGAAACTGAACAAATATTGACCATCTTGAATGGTCTAGATGCAGAATATGAGTCAGTGGTAGCGATTATTTCATCACAACAGAACTTACCAAACTTACAAAATGTCTATTCCATCCTCCTATCTCATGAAGGAAGAATTGAACAAAGAAAAGAAAGTAACACAGAAATGTCACTCAATTATGTTTCAAATTCAAGAAACAGAAATCAAGGGACAAAACAAGAAAGTCAAAACTTCAGATTTGAAAACAATCAAAGTAGCAATACAAATCAAAGAGGCAGAGGAAGAAGTGGGAGATGGAACAGTAACAGAATAAAATGTCAAATTTGTGAAAAACCAGGACACACAGTTAGACAGTGCTACTTTCGACTCAATACTGAGTATTACCCAAATAAGCAGAATCAGGGAAATCAAAGAAACAACAACTCCAATGCAAATGTTGCACAGATAGATCAGAGGCAAGGCATTCAAATGGAGGTGACAAGATCTCAGGCCTTAAATGCAGAAAGACATACCAGACCTGATGAGGTGGCAGAGGAAGACTGGTACCCAGATTCAGGTGCTACCAATCACCTCACAAACAATCTGCAAAATCTCAACTTAGGCAATAAAGAGTATTCAGGTACGCATTCTATTCACATGGGGAATGGTGAAGCTTTAAAAATTACACATGTTGGAAACAGAAGTATTCAAGGTAAAAGAATTCTTCATCTTAATAATTTGTTGAGAGTGCCACATATCAAAAAGAATCTATTGAGTGTATCACAATTTGCTAATGACAACAATGTGTATTTTGAGTTTCACCCAAAGTTCTGTTTAGTTAAGGACATACTAAATCAAGATATATTGTTACAGGGTAAATTGGATCATGGACTGTACAGATTCAATTTTGGAAATCCCAGAAAGAGCAAAACTAGACATATTTGGTGTAATAATACTGAATCTCATGTTACAAATGATGAAGAGACTTTTACTTTATGGCATTACAAGTTAGGACATCCCAATGTAAATGTTGTAAAACAAATTCTTAGAATAATAACATTTCCTGTGATGTGTCATTACCATATATTTGCACCTTCTGCCAACTAGGCAAAAGCCACAAATTACCTTTTGCAGATTCTACAACTACTATTAATAAACCACTTCAGTTAATTGCAACTGACTTGTGGGGGCCTGCTCCAATAAATTCAGACTATGGATTCAGGTATTATATATCTTTTGTTGATTACTATTCAAGATACATGGATATATTTTCTAAAGTCAAAATCAGATGCACAAAAGGCTGTAGTAGAATTCATAACACAAGTAGAAAAATAGCTATGCCATGAAGTTAAAATCATACAATCAGATGGTGGTAGTGAATATTTACCACTAAAGGATTATTTTCAGAAAAAGGGTATTATTCATCGAACAATATGTCCATATACATCTGAACAGAATGGTGTTGTAGAAAGAAAACACAGACACATAGTAGACACTGGGTTAACCCTACTGGCACAGGCATCAATGCCTATGAAATTCTGGCCAGAGGCATTTAACACAGCTGTATATTTGATCAATAGATTACCTACCAAGGTTCTTAAGCATCAAAGTCCCATTGAATTATTATTTGGGGTTAAACCAGATTATAACAGACTTAAAACATTTGGATGCTTATGCTTCCCATATCTGAGACCATATAACAATCATAAATTAAATCTCAGATCCACCCCAAGTACATTTATAGGCTATGGAAACAATCAAAAAGGATATAGACGCTTAAGCAATGATGGTAGGATCTATGTCAGTAGACATGTAGTTTTTAATGAGAAAATTTTTCCTTTTGCAGACAAAAACATCAAGACAACAGAAAAGGTACATACTAAAGACAGTTTCTCAATGTCTTCCATACCTGTCATATCTGAGTGGGGCCAAACCAGTGGAAGTGTGCAGAGGATTCAACAACCACAACACTCATTACCCAATACTGACATTGGATCAGGTCATGAAACTGACAAATCCTCCAGATCCTTCAATAACACTAGTCATATCAGTTCAAATTCAAAAGAAGCTTCACAGCCAACATCTCAACAGTCAGAAGATAACAATGATAGTCTAGACATACCACCTGCAAGAACAGAACATCCTATGATCACAAGGTCAAAAAGTGGTATCTTCAAACCTAAAGTATACAGTGCTCAATTAGATTCAATAGAGCCAAAGGACTACAATGAAGCTATGAGTAAAAATAACTGGAAGCAGGCCATGGATAATGAATACAAAGCCCATATCAGAAATAAAACTTGGAGTCTGGTGCAAATGCCAAAAGACAAGAATATAGTGGGTTGTAAATGGACATACAAAATTAAGAAAAATACAGATGGAAGTATATCAAAATACAAAGCAAGACTGGTGGCCAAAGGATATAATCAGGAATATGGTTTTGACTACAATGAAACATTCTCTCCAGTTGTTAAACCCACTACCATAAGGATCATATTGACTATTGCACTTCACAAGAAGTGGAAGGTTAGACAGCTTGATGTAAATAATGCATTTCTCAACGGGAATCTAAAAGAGGAAGTCTTCATGAAACAACCAGAAGGATATGAGAAAGGTGCAAATGAAAACTTAGTATGCAAACTACATAAAGCAATTTATGGACTAAAGCAGGCACCACGTGTATGGAATGAGAAACTTAAGACTACTTTGATGAATTTAGGCTACATACCAACCAAATCAGACAACTCACTGTTTATGCAGTGCAAGCAGGAAAAAATCACATATATTTTAGTATATGTAGATGACATTATTATTACAGGAAATGATAGTCAAGGCATAGACCAAACAATCAAATACTTAAATCAAGCATTCTCAATCAAAGACCTTGGCAATTTACATCATTTTCTAGGGATTGAAGTTACTCAAACATCCAAGAGATGGTTTTATGTCAGAAAAGATACATACTGGAACTACTGAAGAAGACAAACATGGATCAAGCAAAGCCCCTACCTACACCAATGACGAGCAATCTCAAATTATCTAAAGAATCAGGGGAAACCATAACAAATGAAAGACAGTACGGGAGCATTGTAGGAGCTCTTCAGTATATCACAATAACAAGACCAGATCTAAGCTACAGCGTAAACAAGGTGTGTCAATTCATGCATAGACCTCTCAGCAATCACTGGAAGGCCGTAAAACGTATTTTATTGACCTGAAAGGAACAATGGATCATGGTCTACATTTCAACGACACAAAGGGATTAAACATACAAGCTTACTGTGACGCGGACTGGGCTTCAGATCCAGATGACAGAAGGTCAACCACTGGCATCTGCATACTTCTAGGAGCAATCCGATTTCTTGGAGCTCAAAGAAGCAAACTGCTACTTCTCGCTCAAGCATAGAAGCTGAATATAGATCAATTGCCAGCACCACAGCTGAAATCATTTGGATCGAGTGTCTACTCAAAGAAATCAAGATCAACATCCCAAATACGCCCATAATCTGGTGCGAAAACTTGAGCGCAGTGTATCTCTCAGCTAATCCTGTGCTACACTCACGAACGAAACACTTCGAAATAGATCTACATTTCGTTCGTGAGAAGGTTACTGAAGGCAAACTGAAAATTCATCACATCCCCGCTCAATTTCAAAGAGCAGACATTCTCACGAAACCCCTCTCAACAAAATATTTCATTCAACTGAAGAAAGAACTCACAATTAAAGAGAGCGGCGCAGAGAAGAAGGGGGAAGAGAAAACCCTAGATGAGATTGAAGGGGAGAGTTAGGTTATGATATAAGGTAGCGGTGCAGACTCATTTCTCATTATACTGAAGATTGCAGATCACAGCAGAGTGTTTTGGGCCTTGGCCCATATAGCAATATACATTACAAGTTTGTCTTATAAATACAGTACAACTGTGTTGTAATAGAGACATGAAAAGCATTAATAAAATCTGATTTTATATTCTTTTGCAATTCTATCTAGGTATATTTTTTTGGTGGCGACTGAAGATGTTATAATTGACAGTGGTATAGTTGGTTTGGGGATGTAATTAGTAGCTGTATGTAGTCAGAGGAAATCTGTGATGTAAGTTGTAATGCAAATGTATGGTTTGATGATGGGTTTTAGAAGATGACAGTAAGGGATTTGCAGGAATAAATAGGTGAAGTTGTGTTTATGAATGTAGTGGTAAGAAGTTGGCAGGGCAGGTACTGTTAATGAATGGAGTAATCACTGTTGTTGTGTAAAGAAGTGGTAAGAAGGGAAGAAGGGGTAATGAATGAAGTGGCAGTTGCGGTGTAGGCTCATTGGTAACAGAATAAGGTAGTAGAATGCAACAGTGGAAGGGTGGATGATAACTGTTGTGGCATGATGTGAAAGCAGAGAAAAGGAGTGTTGGTCATGTGAAGTGGTGGCTGTAGAAGAACTGTTGCAGTAAGTAGATGATGGGGTTGAAGTGAAGTGGCAGATAAGTGATGGCAGGATATGTATGCAAGGGGCGATGGCAGGTCAGTGGTGATTTAGAGGTTCTGTGGTAGGTTAGGGGTATTAATCAGGTGGAGGAAGTTCGGTAGGAGTCGTGCACTGATGTTTATGTGAATGTGGAGAAGCGGAGGGGGGCTCTAGCAGGTGGTATGTAGTGAGGGTAGATGTTTTCAATGGTGAGTGGGGATGGTGGTTTGTTTGATGAAGGCACTGGTTATATGTCCACTGTTGTGGGGATGGTTGAATGGCAGAGTGTGTAAGTAAGAGGTGGTTGGATGTGAAGTGGCAAATATAAATGTAGTGAAATCTAAATGATGTGAAGAGGCGGTGCTTTGATGTAGCAAGGCAGTGCACATGAAAACTTGATGTTACAGGTTAATGACAGGATTCTACAGAAGTTTATGACAGATGCAAAGGCAATATGACAGAAGTTTTGAATGAATGAAGCAGTTGTATGAGGATGTGTTTATGTGTATAAGTGTGTAGCAAGTGTGTAGCAAGTTTGCTGGTTTTGTGTAATTGCAATGAGGTAAAGCAGGGTTATGGTGTTATGCAGTTTTGGTTGGTGCACAAAAGTTGGTGCACAGTGGTGGAGACGAGGCACCGCTGTCAGATGGTCATGGAGTTGTAGAAGGAATGTGGGTAGGAGGAAATGTGGTTAGTGTGCAGTTTTGATTGATGTCTGTTGCACACAGAGGGTGTGCACAGCTGTTTTATTAGAGGAAGGCATTGAGTATGATTATCTAACGGGCAAGTGCAAGACAGTGTAAATGGAGGGGAAGGTGGTTGAGTTGATTATTGTGATGTTTTGCTACAATGACCAGGCAGAGTGAACTGATTCAGGTCGTGGGCAGTTGAGGAGCAATGAAACAGTAATACACTGTGCAGTGTAAAATGAAATATAGATAGTGAACAAAAACAAAAATCTGAAATGTAAATTGTAAAACAAATAGAAAATGAATTGTAATTTGCAATAAAATATTTTTGTTTGTTTTCAAATGCACTTGTGTATGGTTTTTTTTAAAAAATATACAATGCTAATGCAATTAGAAAACAAGAAACAAGCACACAAAATAAAATCATACAACAAACTTACACAATTTTTTTTTAAATGCAATTCAACACACAAAACAAACACACTATAAAATTAAACAAAAAACAAAACAAAAATCGAAGAATAGAAAATTAAAATCGAATAAATTCCCTGGCACCGACGTCAAAAACTTATTTGTCAACGGTTTTTCTATGAGTTAGAAAATCGACGATAAATTTAAATTAAAAATTATTATAGGCGCATGGTGTACAATTCTAGTGCATGGCGAATACGGGTCGATCCTCGGAGAATTATATAGATTTTAAAATTTATATCCAATCAAAGGATTGAAGTTTTGATTACTAAGAAAAAATGTAAAACAAAACACTTGAACAAAAGTGATTGAAAATATGAGATTAGAAAACAATTTAAAGGCAGATCCACTCTCATATTTTTGCAAATCAACACAAAAATAATCTATGATCTCTATTTTGATTTTAAATGGAACTAGTGATGTATTTATCATAAGTATGGTTTTATTATGTTATTAATTAATATAGCTTAAACCATCAAACTATAATACAACAACCAAAGCCACTTATCAAATCTCGTGAAAATGAAGTCAAAGCAAAAACTATTTTAAGCATGATCTATTTACTATCGTATTTAGTAACATAGATCATCAAATTTTGATTCACCTTTAATTTCAAAGTCAAAAATCAATTAGTAAAATGATGATGTAAATTGTGTTTATGTGAAGTAAGCATAGTCCATTTGTAGTTACAACATAAGCTATCAAATTCCATTTTATAAACTTACATCAACATTCACTTTCATGAAGCATAAAAGAGACCATAAATCACAGAATATGTTGAATTTACATAATTTTAGAGAGCTTCATTGCCTCTAAATTGAAGGGGTTTAGTTACTCATTTGTTTTATCAAATCAAAAAATGTAAATTTCAACATTTAAACAAAAGAAAAGAAGGTAAGATCTAATTAGAATTAAAGAATATCTAAACTAGTTGCATAAAAGTAAGACTATGCTACTAACATGAAATGAAAGAGTATGTAAATAAAAATAAAAAAGAAAATAAAATAAGACAAGGAAGAAGTAAAAGAACAAGAGGCTTAGAAAGCCATTTTCATTTCATATAATTTTGAGGCTACAACTTTCATTGCTAATTTCCTAAGCAATTAATAGAGAAGATCCATTACATAAACATAAGAGGACTATTTATACATGCACAAAACCATAATCTATATTTTTAGGGTTTCCAAAAATACCCTTTAGGAAGTCTAGCCACGAGTTATCATTAATCTCTAACTAATCCATTATCAAGTATGCATGAAACTTTAACCTCCACTAACTGTCCATTAGCTTCTAGTTGTAGCTTAAGGTAAGTGGGTAGGTGAGGTCTTCCATGATGCATGAGTTGAACTATTTCCATCTTCATTCCTTTGTTTCTATCTTGGTGCATGCATGATACATGAAGCCTCTTGTAATTTCCGTCCAATTTTTATACAAATAATTATAAAATATGCAAATAAATATTCTCAAAATTAATTTATGCACAAAATTACCATTTTACTCCTAAACTGATGTATGAATGATGACTTGAAAGCATTTTTGAAACTTGGTTTTATACTTGTAAAAATACCCAATTATAACATTTATTTGAAATAAAAATAGATTAAATATGGATGTAAAAATATGCATATCTGTGTGCACATCATTATCTTTCATTTCATCGTATCTTTGATCTTAATGCACCACTAAGTTCGTATTTCTAATCCTTTTTCCTTAGCACATGTTTGACAACCCATAATTTTATCACTTTAATTTGGAATATTTAATTAATTTTAAATATTCAGATAATTCTATTATAAGATAAATAATACATTTAATTATTATTTAATGATAAGAAATTTAGTTTCAAGTTGATTATATAAATAAAGAGTTTGGTTAAAAACTAAATCTGACAGGAATTCGGATCCCGAATTTAAAATGGTTTGACAAATGGAAATGGTTTTATGTTGTAGCAATCTTGTTTGAACATACATACATATGCATATACATGCACATGTACATTTAAATGCGTATCACAATTAGTCAAATCAAAGCCAAAAAATATCCAAATATACATGTACACATACATGCATACATACATACATATATATATATATACACACACATATATATATAAACTCCTTATGTATAAACAAATGTGACTTGAAAAAGCAAACTCATTATCACTCAATCAAGGAAGGCAAGCACATATATGGGGGTGTGGATTCGACAGAAAGAAGTGAAATGGTGGTATAGCACGTGGGCGAGCTGTTGTGTTATGCTGATGTTTGTGATATTTTACACGGCTTTGCCTATAAATAGCAAGACAAACATTCATAATTCATTCACTCTCAAAATTCCTAAGCTTCTCTTCTTCTTCTTCTAAGGCACAACAATGGCCTCTATCTCATCTTAAAAATACTCCAAAATCGTGTCGAAGTTCTGCTTAAATAATCATAAGATATAGAGAGATATACCACTTTAAATTCAAGATCATGTTAGTGATCACTACTTCTTTATCCTTGATTTTTCGAGCTCATTAGGAGCCACCACCACCTCTCCACCCTCTTAAGTACAAAGTCAAGCACACCCAAGGGTCCCAGGTCAGGATTCACAAGCTTCGGCATGAAAATAACGAAGTTATAGTCTATTTTATTGCACTAAAAGTTAGATCACGTAAGCATATATGCGAGAATTACTCCGGTAGTTTATTTTATTAAACTATATAATGATATGATATTTTTTCCATGCTTGTTTCATATGCTTGATCATCATGTTTTGGATGTTGATTATATGCTTATGTGATATGGAAATGATTCACGGTAAAATACACGTTGAGTTTACACAAAGGAACCACTTCCCTTTATGTATATATATAGCATTTATAACCTCTTTAAAAATGGATGAAAATGGTTTTAAATGGGTTATGATGTTTTACAAATATTAATAATCATTTCTATAAAGTTAGGTGAAGTTTATAAAATTAAGTAAAAATGAGTTCGTCACGTAGCCGAAGTTCGCAATTTTGCACCATAAAAAAGTAAACCAATGTGTAGGATGAAATATAAGTTGGAATTTATTGAAATAAGAATTTTCAAACCCTTATAACTATAGTTTTCGAATGAAAGAGAAAAATAAAGATTTTAGTTTGTAAAGTTTGAGATATGTCAAAAAATGTTTTCAAAATCATCATGTTTTGGCAGTTCGTAAAATATTGTTTTCGACTCTTTAAAAATGGAGATTTTTTATCTTTAAAAATATGAAATCAATTCCACAGATATGTTAAAATGTTTTTAAAAAAATTAGAGTTATAAAAATGGATATATATATATATATATATATATATATTTTTATATATTATGAAATTAGTGTTTTGATCTATAAAACTTTAAAATCACTGTTCATTGGCAATTTAGTGGGGAATGTGATAACTTAAACAAATATTTTAAACTTGGGTTTTTCTTCCTGAATCTTTTGGAAATGTTTTTCACATAAACATACAAGTATTAAAGGTTTAGAATTGTTCAAATAACTTGACTGTCTTGTGGGTGATAGAGAAGCAATCTCTAGGCTGATGTTTGGAAAACCAGTTGCTTGCTCCCCTTGGCTACCTGGACTAGTCGGACGGGGGGGGGGGGGGGGGGATAGTTAATTTGGTTCACTCGGATCGTATTGTTTTAGGATAGTAGAAAAGAGATTTGGAATTTTCCACAAAGTTAAACAACGTTTTAAATAAGATTCTAATAGTAAAGAGAACGTTCTAGTTAAACTCTATATTAAATACCGAGGTAGGAACCCATACTATCCGTTTGAACTTAAAAGGCGATTTCACTATTATTCGACGAATAGTACATGTGCATATGGAAATTAGTATTGAGCATGGTTAATCTAAATCTATGAATCCTTTTTATTGAGTACCAATTTGTTTGGATATACAGTAAATGATGTCTTAAATAACATTGTTTTTAATCCTTTAAAAGATATGTTTTGGAAATAAGCAATCCCCAATTTGACTGAAATTACAGAAGATGGAAATATTTTTCCTAATTAATTTAAAGGAAATGATTTGGTATTTACAAAGATAAAATGAAGTTTAATAAAACTTATGTACCGGGAAGAAATGGTTTAAATTATATCTCTAAAGATATTCATTGTATATAACGATATTAATTGATTGAATAATGATCACCAATCACCCATATACTTAATATCTTTTCTATTGCTAATTGGTTCGAAGAGCCTAGGATTGGATTTGGGTGACTCCTATCCGAAAACCATTTTGAACCAATATACACGTTCGAAAGTGAGGACATGTCGAAGATAATGATTTTGAAATCTTCAAGGCAAGGATTCGCTACTAATCCTAGGAGGGATACCCAAATAGGATGTAGTAGAAGTACCTTCGATTTGTCCTGTTTCAAGACAACTTGTATGGAATAATGTTTGACATTTCATTTTTAAGACCACATACATTGGTTTTTACAGACGTACATCTATTTGGTTGTGTGGGAGGTAACACCTCTTATACTTAACACCTTTCCCTGAGCGTATGAACTCGGGGGTTGTACTTTTATGGAAACCAATTAGTGTATCATGGAAAATGCAATGCTACATTCAAAGTGGGATTGCCATGTGAAAGGTATAATGTTACCTCAAGCCTTACACATCGGTAATGGAAAAAACAGGGTAGATGCAGCTGGGCTAAGTTGGACACACCCATTAGGATATGATCATTACCTTTCTAGATTACCTTCTATATATCAGGTTTGCTGTGTATGCTTCGGAATCCAACGGATAGGTCGAGAACAACCAGGGTGATGGGATATTCACTACTATCTATGGTAAAGGTAGGTCTTTTTCATGTGGGTAGAGGGCAGTGGGGTTGTGTCTTGGTACATTCCTCTAGAAATGTGCTATGGGAAGGTAGTCCCTTACCTTGACAATATTAGAAATCCTTTCTCCAATATGCGCCTTTAAGATTTTGATTATAGAGCCTAGAATGCTAGAATTTATTTGTTGTAACAATTTCAGCTATGATTGATATATTATTTGAATAGGTTTTCAAAGAATATCATTAAAAATAATATCATTGATTTTACATGGCAAATGTTTTGGTTATCATAAGGTTAAAACCCATCTGTGTTCATATGCGGCGTGGTCCTATGAGATACCCTTTGATTCAAAAGTACATATTCTTTTGAGTTTTCTCACACCAGTCGCATCACTGACCCGGAGTTCATTTTTTTCCTCTTAAACTCTAAGTGCCCGTTTTTTCTGGGTAGCCAAGCAGTCAGCTTTAGCTTGGAGCATTTTAGAGGGGCATAGAGCATGGAGTAGAAGATTCCTCTATATATAGTCATCCATTTCTATTTCATCTATATTATATAGGTTTATACTAGTACCTATGTTGGGATAGGCAGTCATAACTATCCTAAGTTAGGTTAGTACTTGCCATAACTCTGATACATCACTTTAAAAGTGATTATATGTACTATCTGTATGTAAAAAAAAATCAATGCAATGTGAGAATCTATATTTCTATCTTTTATCTTTATTTTCTTTTACCTTTGATCATCCGCTTCACCGGTACTTGAATTTGCAACATGTGAATACCATGGATGTATTAGCGTCGGTAGATCATCACACTTGGTATCAGAGTTTAATGTTGAGCGAACACCTAATTCTTGATGGGGTCGACTCACTAGAGATAGGGTTAATAGTGCATTAGAATGAGTTTGCTCAATGAGAGTGAGTATTTGAAATTTTTATTTAAATAAATATATTCGAGCTATTTTATACCATCCCCTAAGATAATCTCGTTTATGTATTCTAAACTGTTACCTTGCTATATTCAGATAGTAGAAAATGAGTAACCAAAGAGGACATAGAGGGGGAAATAATAGCACAACGATCACAACGTGGTCAAACTCCAAATGCTGCGGTAATTGAAGAAGTAGTAGTTCCTATGCAACCTCAAGTTAAGTTTGCCACACTATGCAAATGTTATACTAGCTTAGAAGGAAAGCCATTTAAGGGCACAAAATCTGTTATTGATGTTCAAGTTTGGCTCCAATCATGTAAGAAAATCTTTAAAGGATTAAACATCAATGATGATCGAAAAAGGTTCTTAGCCTCTGGGCAATTGAAGGATGGGGCTTTAGCTTGGTGGGAGTCCATTATTCTTAATGAACCAGATGATAATTTCTTTTGGGTAAGGTTTACATAAGTTTTCAAGGAACAATACATGCCTGCCGCGGGAAAGTCCCGCCTCTATAGAAGTTTTATGGATTTGAAGCAAGGAGGAATATCCATGGAAGAGTATTTGAGCTAGTTTAATGAATTATCTCGCTTTTGGGGCTAGACTAGAAAATGCTCCTCTAAAGAAAAGTGAGATGTTCATTATAAGAATGAAGGAGCGGTATCATGATAGGATGACCGCTCATGTGAAAGGAACCTTTATGGATCTGGTGGACAAGGGTTTTTGGTATGAAGTTTTAGACAAAATGAATCTGGTAGCAGTTCAAGGCAACAACAACAACAACAATAAGAGAAAGACGCCCCAGCAAGACAAGACTAGTGAAGGATCTTAGAGGAACCGGTTTAAGAATGTGGAGTGGTTTAACTATGGAAAGAAGGGCCATCTTTCAAAGTTCTATAGGAGTCATATAGTTTAGAAACAGCAACAGTGTCTCATCCTATAATTTCTAAAAGTCTCTACTGCAACTGCCATCAGTCCAAACACTGGAAAAATGCTTACCCAGTAATGAAGAAAGGAGAGTATGTTAAGGTTTATGCTATTAAGGATGACCCTTCTCCTTTAAAGATGCAAAGGGCAAGGGAATTCTACAAGGTAATATCTATGTTAACGAGAATTTAGTTAAAGTATTGTTTGATACTTGGGCTTCCCATAGTTTTATTGCTAAAGATTTGTTGATAGATTAAAACTGATCTCAAAAAGCATACATACTCCTAGTATGTATCCAATCCCATAGGCTGTACAACTAATCTTTGTATGATTGGTGAAGATGTCTGAATTACTAACCTTTCCCAAAAAGTTTTGTGCAACCTATTTGTTCTTGACTTTATTGGGTTTGAAGTGTTACTAAGTATGGATTTGTTGTAAGTATAAAGCTATTTTTGATTATGTTAAGAGGATGATGATTGCATGGACCAACTTTGGGAGGTTTATTTAAATATTGTGTGAAGAACCTAGTCCGGTGAGGGATAGTTTCATGTATGCACTAGACTCGTCCCAAGAACGTTTAGAGACGATACCGATTGTTAAGGAGTATCAGGATGTTTTTGAAGAAGTGAAAAGTTTTCCTCTAGATCGGGAAATCGAGTTCTATATTGAATTGATTCCTGGTGCAAGGCATGTTGTACACCCTATTCGAAGGATGGCTCCAAAAGAGAAGGATGAGCTGAGGAATCAAACCGACGAATAGTTAATGAAAGGGTTGATTAGACCTAGTCATTCATGTTAGGGTGCAACTGTATTTTTCATTGCAAAGCCTGATGGTTCCTTAAGGCTTTGTGTGTATTATCATGACCTACACAAGTAGACGATTAAGGGCGAATATCCTCTACGCCATATAGATAAATTGTTTAATCAACTTCATGGTGCCCGAATATTATCGCAAATGGGTTTGGCCTCAGGATTCCGTTAACTAAGGATAGCAGAAGGTTGCATTCCATTAACTACATTCAAAGGTTTGGATTGTTTCTACAAATGGTTGGTTATGCCTTATGGGCAGACCAATGCGCCTGGTTTTTTTGTGGATCTCATGAATAAACTGTTTAGAGATATGCTCAACAAATTTGTGTACGTATTTGTTGACAATATTATTATCTATTCAAAGACCTTGGAGGGAAATAAAAGACATCCGGAGCATGTATTGGGGATATTAAGGGGACATGTGCTTAAAGCTAAATTCTTATAGTGCAATTTGTAGGAGAAGGAGGTAAGGTTCCTTGGACATGTAGTATGAAGGGATGGAAAATCGGTTGATCCGGGCAAAGTTATAACTATTTAAGACCGAAAACAACGACAAACTCCAACAGATATCCCGTATCAACCCAGTAATCAATTGCTTAATTAATTATTATTAATTAAGGATAATTAATTTATAATTGTAATTTGTGAAATTTAATTGTGGAATTGAATTTAGTGTTGAGAATACTAGATTAGATTTAATTAAGAAATGAGTTTCATTTCTTAAATAGGATTTCAATTTAAAATTTTGAAATATTATTAAATCAATTATTTGAATTTTGATGTTTAGAATAAAGTGTTAGTATGGAGAATTTTTGCTATAACATTGTTAGTTAGTCTTGTCAAATTTGATAAATTAATGATTAATTTTGTTATAACATTGTTAGAGAAAATCTTGGTTTATTAGTGATAGAACTAAACAAATATTAGTGACACTTAGGAGAATTAGCAATACCTTGTTAGTGGATCCTCATCTCAACTCGCTTGAACCATTAGCAATACCAAAAACTAAACTTCTCCTACTCAAACCTTTAAACTTTAGTTCCTAACTTTCAAATTCATAGCTCATATTAATGGGATTTTGCCTAACAATGAAGACTAAGTGTTTTGAACCCTATCTCTATCCTTCAGAACTCTAAAAGAATGATTTAGATCCCCCTTCGATCAAATTTCTTGCTGTTCAAATTTCTTTCTTGAGTTTGTAGGTTATTTTGGAGAATTTAGAAAGTTAGCAAGGCTTAAAAGAGGATTTAGCAAGCTATAGGAAAATAACAGGTGAGCTATATACTCACACTACTACCTCTAATCCATGATAATTGTTGTTAGTTGCTATTTGAATTGAATTAAATAGTTTTTTGATTGAATTTCTTTCAAATTGATTGTGAATTGTTTGCTTGATTTTATGTGATTATTAGATTATTTGCTGAAAATAAAGAGAGAAAATCACTGCTGTAAAATAGCATATCATGGTGTAAAATAATCCAAAATGACTCAATTTTTGTGTGGTAGAAAACTCTTTCAATTAGCTACAAGTTGTCTTTTGTTTACACTTGAAATTCTGAAGTTTGTTAGGTCGAAATCGAGTTTGAAAGTGTTGCTCTGTCCTGTGTATTTGCTAAGTTAAAACCTGAAATTAAAATGGCCATAAGCTTTTCGCTACTTACCGAAATTTGATGATTCCTGATGTTATGGAAAGCTTATACTATCTGCTACAACTTTCTTGTTTTGTGATATTTTAAAGTTTACATGGTTGAAAATACGTTTTATTATGCCCCGAGAATAAATGACAACGGTAATTAAGTTAAAATCTAAGAATTGTTTTAGTCATAACTTTTTCTTACTTATCGGAATTCGATATTTGTTGATGTTTCAAAAAGCAAAAAAAAATTATTAACAACTTTCATGTTTTAAGTTTTGTAAAATTATGAGATTTAAGTGGTTGTAATTACAGACCACTAGACCCTAAATTTGAGTTAAATGAAATAAGTTGACAGGTTTCATATACAAATAATTTTACAAAAGAAAATTATTTATGTTTATAAATCTTAGAATTATTTCCAAATTAAGTTAATAAATATTAAAAACGATATTTTTAGCAAGTTATTTTATATATTAAGCATGGTTAGTAAAATATTTATGGATTTGAAAATATGACTTTGGAAATACAAATCTAATCTATTTTTACATAAAAGTGATTATGGATTCGAAATATAAGTATTACAATTTTATTTAATAAATAATATAGGATTCATGGAATTTGGAAATGTGGTTTTGAAAAGTATAAACTTATTTTATTATAAAATGAAATGGTTATATTTTAATACAGATTTAGAAGAGTAATTAAATAAGGTTTTAAAAATATAGTTTTGTAAATAATATAACTACATGGAAATTTGAAACATTGTGCTAAAAGTGGAATCTTGGAACAATTCAGGGTTATAGAATATTTTATTAATCAAGTGAACACTTACTGAAAATTAAATAATAAGTGGATTTGTGGAAAATTATAGCAAGTATTTTTGTAGATAATAAAATCAGGGAGAATTTTTTTTTAGAACCTTAAGTCTACAATTTAGGAAGTATTATTATTCAACTTAATGTTATTGATTGTTTTAAATGCTTTCGAATAACGCTTCATTGAATATGGTATAACCCATTGAATAGAATGTCTGAGTGGAATTTACTAACCCATTAACCAATACTTGAATTCCACCGGGTATTATGGGATGCTTGGTAAAATTCTTGTGATCAATTTGGGAAAGTACTTAACATTTTAGAGTTGTATTCGCTTCTTTTGTGCGACAAGTGGTTGCTAGATCCTTAAGAGAATGTATTTCAGGTTTTCCATTGGTATCCATAATAAGTGATATTTAGTTGCATTTAACAAATACGAGATTTAACCATACGTATGGGATGTATTGGTTAATCATAATAATTACTAAAAGCAATAGCATTTGGCACTTTAGATTTTACTCTTTTTGATGTGCGGTAAGTGGTTGCTAGATCCTTAAAAAGTTACTTCAGAATTTCTTTTCAAGTGTAATAATTTAAAATAAATGTGAAAGATTCGGTCAAGGATGCTATCATTGAGATCGTCTTGTGATCCTATGATTTCTATCCTGTGTACGATCCCTGATATCGAATCGGTTCGTGTGATACAAATTTTTTTGTTTGTTTACTACGATTATATGTACGATCATTATGATGTCTTGAGTAAGGTCTGTTGGATTCTGGATATTTGGATTCTATGACTCTTCCATGTTTGTGAAATAAATATACATTCTTGTGTCTTATGTTCATTAAATGTACATATTCTTGTGTCTTGTGTTCATGAAATAAGTATAATTCTTATGTCTTATGTTCATGAAATAAGTGTATATTCTTGTGTCTTGTGATGGATGCTAAGTTAATTTAATTCTTTTATTCTATGTTAGGTAATTAGTTCATGTTTATGATTTAAATTTATAACTCTGTTCCGAGTTAAATTAATTTCCCGACTCGTTATATTCTGAACACATGTATTTACTTAAATGTTGTCTATTCTTGTGTTATATTCTATTCACAATATTGGATATTTAAAGATAGTTTGTCCTGAGGATTATTTTCCCCGGGCCAGACCGAGACATACACGTTACAGGATGAGTAGACCTATGGATGGTTGGGCTAGCAGAAGATGGACCTTTGATATTTAGCTATATCACTTCGGAATTTTGTTTGAAATTGATATGTATAATTAAGATTAGAAAACAATAACCTATACATTAATTGAGTTTAGTATTTCATTTTGTAAACTCAAAAGTTGTATATGTGTAAGTTGAGATTTTATTACGATGTGATCTATGACTATTATTTATGTTATATATTGTTCTGATTTTGAGAATCAACGTGCCTATTACTTTATATTAATACTGCGCACATCAATTCTGTTTAGATATTAAATGAAAAAGGTATAAATGATGTGTCAGTATTAATATAAAGATATATTCACATTCGAATGCCTATAACAAGTCGTATTCTGTGGATTACCAGACGACATTACTTACAATGTTCTTTGTTAATTTGGGTATTACGATGGGGTTGTTACTGTTTGGTATCAGAGAAGTGTTTGAACGTTATAGCATATAATATTATGGATCCAAGACCTATATTACTTAGAGTCCTATCCTTTGGGTGTCTGGTAGATAGTTATATTAACTATCTAATTAGGGATAGGAATATAAAATAATTAATAGGACAATCATTTAGAGGTGTGAACTAATTTAAAAAATTTAAATTGATAAATTCGAATTTGTGGCATTAAAACCTTTGGAAAATAATGAGTAAAATCTTTTAGAGTTGAGCAAACTTTGGAATTAAATTGGAATTAATTAAATTAAAGTGAACTATTTTCTTTTAATAGAAAATCTATAAAATTTGAGTAAATAAGTCTAATAATTAAATGGTCTAGGAATAATCGAAGTTGCACAGCGAAATTTCAGACATTGAATTGTTACGTTGTAAGTGATTATGTATGTTTTGGTTGATTGGTTGATTGGTTGCTAGGAATTGATTGTTTGCTTGCATTTATTTAAAATAAGATGCACGAATATTAGCGATAATAAAATAAATGCATCTAAACTATCTAGACGTCGTTCAAGGATTCCGATCGATATGTGGGACGTCTTGTTATCGATAGTGGTTCTTAAACATTGAATGTGACATTTTGACATAAGTAATAATTAAAACTTGGAAATTTAAGTATGGATTTCTTTCTTTATGGAATATTATGATGTCAATCTAATTAAAGTGTAATCATGAATTGTTAATATCTCCTATATGATATGAATTTCATATTAAATGCTAATATGAATTTTTGAGATAGGTGCAGATATATGAAGTTAAATAGATATCGTTTAAAAGATTATAAATTGTTTGTTTAAGGAATAATAGAGGACTCGCTATTATATCAAATATAAGTTACATGCCTTGGATTAAATATCGCATTTTTGTGTTTTTCCCTATGGGTTGCCTCATCCTTGGGATGAGATGTATATTATCTAATTATACACCTGTTGTAAATTTTTGAAATGCTAGTCGCGCAAAGGAGACGCTGCGAAATTTTCCATAAATTTGAGGTAGAATATTTTTTAGAATTTTAAGAAATTTTAATAACTAAAAATTTAAGTTTAATGTTATAATTTAGGGTAATGTTAATTGAATCTTTTGGGTATGAAATTAGAAACTAGTTAACAAAATAATTGTTTCATGAGAAATTTATATTATGGATTTCTTTCATTATGGAAATTGGGAGGACATAATTTCTTTAATGAGCGAAGTCTGTAACAACTTTATTGTCAATTACCTAATTAATTATAATTAATTAAGGATAATTAATTTATAATGGTAATTTGCGAAATTTAATTGTGGAATTGAATTTAGTGTTGATAATACTTGATTAGATTTAATTAAGAAACGAGTTTCATTTCTTAAATAGGATTTCAATTAAAATTTTTGAAATATTATTAAATTAATTATTTGAATTTTGATGTTTAGAGTAAAGTGTTAATATGGAGATTTTTTTTTGAAATGAAAATTCTAAATCGTAAATTGGTCTTATCAAATTTGAGAAATTAATGATTAATTTTGTTAAAACATTGTTAGAGAAAATTTTGGTTTATTCATGATAGAACTAAACAAATATTAGTAACACTTGGAAGAATTAGCAATACCTTGTTATTGGACCCTCCTCTCAACTCTCTTGACCAGTAGTGCAAACAAGAGAAGGAATCTTTCCTTAATATACATTCGCACTACTTCTAAAGTCAAGAAAATAGAAAACCAAAAACTAAACTTCTCCTTCTCAAAGCTTTAAAACTCTAGTTCCTAATTTCTAAATTCACAGCTCAAATCGAAGGGATTTTGCCCAATAATGAAGACTAAATGTTTTAAACCCTATCTCTATCCTTTAGAACTTTAAAAGAATGATTTTGATCCCATCTTTGATCAAATTACTTGCTGTCAAAATTTTGTTCTTAAGTTTTTAGGTGATTTTGGAGAAGCTAGGAGGTTAGCGAGGCTTAAAAGAAGATTTAGCAAGCTATAGGAACATAATAGGTAAGTTAATCATTCACACTACTACCTCTAATCCATGAGAATAATTGTTAGTTGCTATTTGAATTGAATTGGATGGTTTGTTGATTGAATTGCTTTCAAATTGATTGTGAATTGTTTGCTTGAGATTAAGTGATTAGTAGATTATTTACTGAAAATAATGTGTGAAAATCGCTGCGGTAAAACAATGATATCATGGTGTAAAATAATCCCAAATGACTCAATTTTTAAGGTAAAAAGCTCTTTCAATTAATACAAATTTTCTCACACTCTAAATTATGATTTTTATTGGGTCGAAATCGAGTTTGAACCTTATAGTGCTGCTCTCTACTGTGTATTTGCTAATTTAAAGCCTGAAATTAAAATGGCCATAATGTTTTTGCTACTAATCAGAATTCAATGATCTTGATGTTTGTGAAGCTTAGACTACTTGATATAACTTCCTTGTTTTGAGTTTTGTCATATTTTTTATTTTACGTGTCAAAAATACATTTTAGTGTTCTTGTCCTGAGAATAAACGACAGTGCTAATTAAGTTAAAATCTGAGAATTGTTTTAGTCATAACTTTTTTGTTACTTATCGAAATTCAATAATTCTTGATGTTCAGGAAAGCATAGACTTTATTAACAACTTTAATTTTTAAGTTTTGTAAAATTATGGGATTTAGGTGGTTTTAACTGCAGATCTCTAGACCCTAAATTTGAGTTAAATAAAATTAGTTGATAAGCTTCCTATACAAGTAATTTTATGAAAGAGAATTTAAAACATCCCACATCTGGAGGCCAAAAGCTAAGCGCTACAGATGCTGCAGTCATCTATAATATTAACTTCTGATGACAAAATACGGTAATGCTAATGGTATCTATAATATCAGAAACACTTGAATATGAACAAAATCGTGGATTTCAAAAAAAATATTTTTACTAATTACATTCAAAACAATAATTCATATCCAAGTTAGATAATCCCATAACGTTTCCGTGGTAAAGATCAAATATAATCATTACAATTATATGCCTAGAGCGACATATGATGATGCCCCTTTGGTTGACCAGGGTCAAATAATCACATTTGGCTTAATACACACAACGGAACAAAAGTAAAATAGTGACTCCTAAATAGCTATCCGTCATCCATCTGCTCATCTTCGGAAGCTTTATTCACCAAATTACTAAACCTAAAAAGCTCAACCCTCAACCAACTTAAATCAATTTTTGAGCAAACGAGAGTTTAAGGGGAAACAAAAACTTCGAGTTAGACATAAAGCCTGGTATGAATAGTACTGTTACGTCTTAGTTTACTGAGATTAAGTGAGACTATGCTGCTTAGCGGAACGGTTTTCACCTCGCTATTATCCTTTTCAAACATATATTTGCATATCCTTTCCTGCAATCAAACTGATTATACAATAATAATAATAATAATAATAGCAATAACCATTATGTTATAAATAGGTAATAAATGGACCATCCATCCGAAAACTGGACTAAATGTACGCAAAATGGACTAACTGTCAATTTGGCCAACTCGGGCCTACCAGATAAACTATAAAATGGTCTAAAACATCTTGTTAGACAGAACTTCTAGACGGTCTATCCTTAACTTACTTCTCCAAGCGTTAACCGATCCTCGTGGTTTTAAGGGCTAACCAATAACCTATCTCTATACATAAATATTCCTTTCTTTGTACAACCATCATTTTAGTCTTACCCATGACTAAGCCCTACACACTGGAATTATGGACTAAATTAGCTAGGGGATAATAGCTAATGTGTATAGGACACGACCATACACATGTCCTATTCGGTCTTCTAATCTAAGTCATTTTCTAAGGGTTAACCACCCTTCATCCTTTTCATTGAAAACCTTTTCAAAATGTTTTTAACCTTTTAAATCATACTTAAACAAGGAAAATATATTCTTAGCTTTATTCTAAGCTATTTTTCCATGTTATATACACTTTACTCGTAATAATGTTGATGAAATTTAATGAGGATTACCTATTCCCCAAAATAAGTTAAACCCTTTTTAACTTGAACACACTTAGGCTATACTGCCAAGTTAATACATTGGAAACCTTTGTTTAAAACCCTTAAACAATCCTTTCGAAACATTGAAAGTACCCCTTTCGAAACTAAGTAAAACCCTTTAATTAACCTAGGCCGAAAGGCCAAATCCTTCCTTTCAAAACCATTGAAAATCTTCCTTTCGAAACCGCTGAGAAACCTCCCCTTCGAAAGCAGTAAAACGTTAGACATCCTTCTTTAAAATCTTTAAACCATGTCTTCCAAAAATATTGGAAAAACCTTTCCTTTCAAGCCTTTTGAAACCACCAGGGAACAACCCCTTTTGAAACCTTCTTTTAAAACCATTTCGAAAGCATTAAAACACTAAACCTTTCAAAAGCTTTTGGGTACAATTTAAAACATGTGAAAAACTTTGGAAACCATTCAAAAATTTACCCTTCGATACCTCTGATAACCATTTCGGTCAAAACCATTTGGATTATGCCTTCTACTAGAGTAAAAAGGTCATATATCCATTAAAGTCGAAAGCATACCTTTCAAAATCATTCTTAAGTAAAGAAGTGGTGGTGTTGAAATCATTCCTCCGAAAGCATTGGATAAGTGGCCAAGTTTAAAAGCAAAGCAACCCTTTCGAGACCAATTTGGGCCGAAGTTAGAAAGCGACAGTCAGGGGTTTCGACTTAGTCAAAAGCAATTATTTGAAAATAAAGGGGCAACCCAATCGAAACCATTTCTTTAAAACCAATTGACCTGGTCGAAAGCTGACCAAGCCAAAAGTTATTCAGTCGAAAGCAAACAGACGTATTTTCATTTAAAAGCAAGGTATGCTTCAACCCCTTCGAAACCCTTGGTTTCAACCTTATACCTTCCTCTTATATCCAATTCACTACATACAAGTTACTTGATACCTTTTGCATTGGTTTCGATTGAGTCGGAGACGAAGGTAAGGAGGCGAAAGCCTGGTGCCGAAAGCATCGAAACAGTAAAAACCATATAGATTTGTCATTTTTATACTATTTCTTCGTACATAACCTGTCTTGTTTGTCAAAATTTGATTGGTTGCAAGTTTCACTTTTCCAAAAGTACTACCAATTTCCAGAAATAACAGGTTTGAATTATTTGCAAAAAGCCCCTTATCCTTTTACAAATATATAAAAATTTAAGTCTCATAACTTAAATAATTTTATATATCCATTGAAACACTTAGAAAAGTTCTACAAAAATTCATGAATATCGCTTTTAATATGTTTTCTAACATATATAAATTTTGGACCCTAAGCCAATATAATTTGACCGTAATTAATTTTTAATCCAAAATAACAATTCTTCACTAGAATATATATATAAAGTCCACAAAAATTCAAAAAAATTTAAAAAGTGAAACCCATCTCTAAAATATCAATTCCGGTCTATATAAAAATTAGCAAAGCATTTGGACGTCATTTGATAGGATTTTCACCTTAAAACATGTCATAAAGTCTATATGAATAAATATAAATCATTAACAAGTATATATAATCATTTCATAATTCAAAAACATGGCAAATCATTGCAAATAAAATTGGATTCAGCTTAAAACCAAAAATAATAAGAAATTTGAGATGTAATCATTATTCACCTTAGCTTTAAAGATTAAGGAGTTTGAGATTTGGATGATTTGCTTAAGTTTCTTCCTTAGCTTTTCTTTATCTTTATCCCCTGCTCTTGTTAATGGTGGTCGGCCTCAAGTTTTAAAAGTTTATCAAATGAAATGAATGTGTATGAGATACACGACCAAGGGTTAAGGATATAGGAATGGCCTCTTTCCTGTTTTACCACACCTCTATTTCAATTTTAACTCTTTTTTTAATTCGTTGGTTAAATGGCATGGCTAACCCTTAATTAAATCAAATCTCGCTCCCCTAATCAAAATATTATTTTATTTACTTACCTAAATATTTTAAATAATGTTACCAGAATATGGGGTGTTACATATTTATATTTATAAATCTTAAAATTATTTCTAAATTAAGTTAATAAATGTTAAAAATAATTTTTTAGCAAGTTATTTTATCTATTAAGCATGGTTAGCAAAAATATTTATGGACTTGGAAATATGACTTTGGAAATACAAATCTAATTTATTTTTATATAAAAGTTATGGATTTGGAATATAAATTTTATGGTTTTATTAAATATATAATATAGGTATCATGAAATTTGGAAATGTAGTTTTGAAAAGTATAAACTTAGTATATTTTCAAATAAAATGGTTATATTTTAATATGGATTTAGAAGAGTAATTAAATATGGTTTTAAAAATATAGTTTTGTGAATAACACTACTTTATGGAAATTTGATACAACTTTGCGTATATAAGTGGAATATTGAAACAATTCGGGGTTATAAAATATTTTATCAAACAAGGAACACTTATTTAAAGTTAAATAATAAGTGGATTTATGGAAAATTATAACAAGTGTTTTTATATATAATATAAATCAGAGAGAAAAATTATTTTTAGGACATTAACTTTAAAAATTGGAAGTACTATTTTTGACTTAATGTTATTGGTTATTTTAAATGCTTTCAAGTAACACTTCGTTGAATATGGTAGAACTCATTGAATAGAATGTTTGGGTCGAATTTACTAACCAAGTAGTGAATACTCGAATTCCACTGAGTAGTATGGGATGGCTTGATTAAATTCTTGCTATCATATTTGGGAAAGTACTTAACACTTTAGAGTTGTATTCCCTTTTGGTATGCAATAAGTGATTGCTAGATCCTCATGTAGTTAATGTTGTCCAGTGGTATCCGTAATAAGTGATAATTACTAGCTTTTAGGAAATACTTGGATTTCCCCTTATAGTATGGTATATATTGGTTAAATCGTAGTAATTACTGAAGGCGATAGTATTTTGCACTTTAAAGTTTACTTACTTTTGGTGTGCGCCAAGTGGCTACTAGATACTTAAGAAGTTACTCTTGGATTTCTTTTCAAGTGTAATAATCTAAAATAAATATGAAAGATTCGGTCATGGCGGCTATCCTTGAGATCGTCTCGTGATTTGTGATTCCTATCATGTGTACGAACCAAGTATCGGATCGGTTTGTGCGATACCAAATTTTTGGTTTGTAACGACCCGTAAATTTTAGTCTTTTTATTTATTTAATTAACTGAACTTTGTGAAATTTTAAATAATAAAACTTTAAAGTAAAAATTTAATATTTGAAATGCGTCTAATTAAACATAGCAAACTGTAAATTTTCATCCAAATATGGAACTTTATTTTACTGTGTAATTCTATTTCAATTTATATCAGTTAATATTTGATGATAATAAAATATTTTTGAAACCTGAATATTTTTACATAGAAAAATTCTAAATCATCTTGTGAGCAAGACGTCATTTTTCGTTTTTCCAAGTTTGGACTTCTTTAGCTCCGTCGACCTTATTTTTCTGCATTTTTGCTCCATTTTCCGCTAGTAGAAGATTCGAACTTTTTATAATTCAATCATACCACTAATATCTGTACGCCGTTTTAATCATCTCTTCGTTTTGATATCTGCTGTACATTCATTAGTGTATTTTGGAGTCCGGTACATAGGAGAATCTGCGGAAACGATAACCGTACCATTGATCGTCTTTCGAGTTTTGTGTACATTCTTCATTAGTTACACACCGTGCAAATCAACCGACATCTGTAATTAATATTTTCCGTTTTCGACCATCACTATTCTCTGTAATTGGCCAGTACTATTCCCTATTCATCAATGTCTCTGTCCGTTCATTTCTCTGTGAAGAAAGGAATATAAGTATACAAATAGTATATTAATAAAGCCTATGTATTCTTATCAGCCAGCTGTTCATTTTTTTTTGAAACTCAGCATCTCCTCTTCATCTTCTTTTTCTATTCACGTTTTTCATTTTCCTTTCTCCATCATCTTCCCCTCCTCTCTTTTGCTTGACAACCGCCTCCCATTAAAAAAAAATTCATATGAAACTGGAACGCAACCCACTCGCCACTACTCCACGCCCCCTCTTCTCTGCAACGTCGAGCATTCCCTGGTCTCCGCCGTCACGCACCACCCAGACCAACGCTTCCCAATGCAATCACCCCTTCTCCTCCTCTTCAACTTCAAGCCGAAGACGCCACAGAGGATCGCCTCCGCCCGCGTCCTACCATCTATAGCTCGCGTGACACAGCATCTCCCGTTCTCAGCCATCAAATCCTCACGCGTCCGTCGTCCCTGCCCTATTCGAGCCTTCCTTCCATTCTAGCCTGCGTCCGAGCATTTGCAGCAACGTTCCCTAATTCCCTTCCAATATGCTATGTAAGTAATATGAACTTGGATTTAAAATTTTATTCTGTTTTGCTGTATATCCGTATTGTTTTAAGGGTATAATTGGTTATATGTATACAGTATAAGATTTATTTTATATATATGCTATTCGAATTTTTTTATGTGTATATTTAGTTACAAAGTGACAGTAAGACTAAATATGGGTTAGGTGATATATTAACATACATATAATATGTCTGTTCTCATAAGCCTACACCAGTTTATATTGGGTAAGCTCAGTCTCAACTAAAATTTTGTGTTGCCAGTACACAAAAGCTTATATGTGATTATAGTGTAAATTATAATTTTCTCAAGGGTTTGTATACAAGTACTATCTATTTAGTTTGTATATATATGGTCAGTTTCGAATGTATAAATATTTTTATTTCGGTTTATATGGCTTCAGATTCTATTTTATTTTAATGCAATTATATATTCTGTTTACCGGTTCTATATAATAGTGTCCGCTTCTTTTAAAAATACGTCGAGTTTTAGTTTATAACCTATATAGTATAAAGTTATATTTCTTCTACTCTGTATGAGTTATTAAGTATGTCTATGTATGTTTAACAGTAGTTATAGATTAGACACGGATTTTTATAATTTTCCAGTAAAGTATGTATATACAGGTTATTTTGGTTATAGTTATTATATTGTGTTGTATAAATCCTACATATACAAAGTCATACTTGAAACTGTCGAATGTGGACGAAGCAACTTTTGGACATTTGAAGCTTGCAACTATATATCTGCAAACGTATTTAGTTTTGAAACTTATTCGTCGTATTGATAATAATACTAAGGTCAGGATGTATATGTATATACGATATAATTATGAAAGTATGTTTAATTTTTTTTAAGTGAATGTATAAAGGAATATTATATGTATATGCTATACGTTTATTCATTTATATGAATTTAAATGCCGAGTTTAAATATAATATGTGTATATTGACTTTAAAATGTATGTGTCTTAAGAATAATGACTTCATATATTCTATTTTAATATTTGTTTTAAGTTAAACCTTGATTTTTATAAAATTATTAATAATATATATACATTTCTGTATATCTTAATTGATTTGAATTTTCTCATCGATTCCTATCTATCACCTTTGTATGTGAAGTCCGCTTCCAGCTTACTTCGCTTTGAGAATGTTGTTTGGATTTGTTCGATTGTCTGGATTCGTGCTTGAATTTGTAACTCGACTTAGCTTCATTTTCAATCTCTCTAGCCTTGAAATATAAGCAATCACTCACGATTAATGTTCTTTTATTTATTAAATTTGATTTCAATTGAAACGACAATTGAAATATGCTGCTGTTAGTTATCTACATTGCTATATATAGCTATTACCTGTACCTGTTCACCTATGACATCTGACACCATTATCTGTTGTTTATACAATGATAATCCAATTTGGTTGATAAATGATTGATTGTTTGATGTTGATATTGGACGTTAAATTGTTAATGTATGAAGTGATAAATAATTTACAATTGAAATTGATATAGGAGTTAACAATTTGAAATTGATATATGTGTTGAATTTGATTAGATAAAATTTGTATAATATGACCCCTTTAAATGTTTAATTACTTGACATGTAGAAATATGGTTAATTACACCTTGAACCATTTAAATGTGTGCTGTTTAAATTGGTATAGTATGAAATCGAATAATAAATGTCAAGTGTGGAACTGCATAAAATAATAGTGTAATAACCTTTAATTTACATGAAATGATAGTGTAGATTCTATAAATGATTATATTAATTTGCACAAACAACAATGTGAATTAATACGATCATTTCGGGATTATTTGAATAATTATTGAATTGCTATTGATTGTTGCTATGCTTTGATTTTTGAATTGAAATGGAATCGGGTTGAAATGATGAATACCAAAATAAACTTTGACTTAGGGTAGAGAATTAAATATAAACCCGATTGGTCAGTAATTCGGTTTACATATAAAATAAAGATTTTATTTGAATAAATAATAAGATTTTGAAATGAAGTTGGAATTTGAATTTTAATGAAAGGAAAATGTTAATATTTAATAATCTGAACAAAATATTAATATAGTAGTTGATGAAAGAACGTTGTTTTAAAATTTGGAATTATTAATAATTAAGTTTTGAAATTATTTAATAATTAGTTTTGAAATTATTTAATAATTAAATAAGATTGAATTATTTAATAATTAAATAAAATTGAATTCGTTAATAAGTGAAATTAAACTTCTTGAATAAGTGAAAATTAAGTTTCTTGATAAATTGAGTTTTGAAATTTGTAACTAAGTGAATAAATAAGTGAAATTGAATTTCTTTAACAAGAAATAAGAATGTGATTTATTGAAACTAATGTAAGACTTGTAATTTAAAGAATTTGGTTTGACGGATCTAACTTAATTCAATTTGAAGTTTTGGTATAATGAAGTTGAACTTAAGTAATTGATTTAATGAATTGGAAATTAAATAGAAATTGTTTTGATTCATAAATTAAATTAACGTTTATTGAATGAAATCGATCAATGAATTTAAAATTGAAATAAATTTTAAATTAAATAAATTTAAATAATTTTGAAATGAAACTTATATATGAACTTGAATCAATATTTGAATTGTTCTAAATAAAAATTGAAATTGAATTATAAGATTTTGAAATGGTAATTTGGAACTTTTGAAACGTAAATTATGGAAATTGATATAGAAAGACAAATGGAATGTTGGTTTACAAATTCTAATTGAAATTGAAATTGATTTGGTTTTTGTAATTTATAAACGACCAATCGGTGTAATAATTACGGAAGTTATTAAAGAAACCGGGAACGGTTATGGACATACTCTCTGTCTAAACCGAAAACCACTTTAATAACTATAGCGGAGTGTGATCCAGAATAAAGTGGTTGGAATGATGTACGTGAGACTGAAGAAAGAGAACGATAATGGAAAGCCTTGACACTTGTGTCAAATTGGAAATGACTAAAACAGGAGCCGTGCCGGGCCACATGGGGTTAGTCACCTCGAGCGAACACACTTCTTCATAAACTACTCATTACTTGTTATTGATTGGTGCACCCTCAAATTTTGGGAGTGTTGTTTCGCGGTGTTGCGATCATTGCGGCGATGCATTCTCACCAGTCCGAATCAGGCTCGGGTCAGACTGAGTGGTTCATCTTTCGAGACTCACCTTTGGAGTTGGAGCTTCGCTTGGAGATCCAGCTATCTGCCAAACGTTCAGATATTCAGTTGATTCCAGTGTTGTATTCTGTTATCGTATTTGTCTATTGTATTCGAGACTTCTATTGTATCTTATTTAACTCTGTTATGTATATAATAGCTTCATGAACTGCTATCTTTTGTGTAACATCCCAAAATTTTGAATTTAAATTTGGTAACTTGTTTAGATTTTTGAAATTTAATTTGAAAAGTTACAAAATAAATAATATATATATATATATATATATATATATATATATGGAGCAACAAGACAATAAGCATTTAAGCTAGAAATACATATTTAAATTTGAAATAGATATATATAAGATAAATTAAAATATAAAGTGAATGCATTAGAAATTTTTTTAACAACATATTAACTATAGAAATTCATTTATATTACAAAGCAAAAAGAAAAAAAATATATACATTCAAGAATGTAAAATCAAATTGGATTTGAATGATAGTATGTACAAACAAATAAAGGATAAATATGAAAGTGTGTATGAAGATTATACAAGCCAGGAGATAATACAAGAAAAAATCTACAAAATAAAACAAAAATTGTACTTACAAAAAATTCAAAATAGGATTGCATGTTAACAAGGATGGAAGCATGAGCATTAAATGCCATCTCCTCAGCGCAAATAAGATCATATCAGCTGAATTAACCTTGGCTTAGTCAACAAGAAGAAATAAAAATATTTGATCAAAGAAAAAAAAAGAACTTGCTTGTACCAGTTATAACCTACCTGTACAAAGCCTTTTTTATATATACACACACCCATATTCATTCCATTTCATTCAAACAAGCCTTAGCATGCCTGAAATAAAAATAAAAGCAAACATCATTACTTTACAAATTCAAGATCAATTTAACAACAAAGCAAGAAGTTTCAAAGGTAGACTTAAAACTGTAATCTTTCAAATCAAAAAGTCACTCTTTGTTTCAAACTTTTTCAGGAGAGTAAACCTAATATTATTTTTATTTTAAAATGGAAATCTAAGTATTTAGTTTACAAAATCGTGAACTTTGCTGCATATTGAAGGAAAATTTGTTCTGTATGTTTTGTTTTGTGTTACTGGAAATTCTTACATAGTTGTTCTTCAATATTTTTGGTTTCAGAGCAAGATGAATTAGGAAAAAATTTAATAAACCTTCATCCAAACATTTTTTGCTTAGGATTGTTAAACAAAATAAACTTGTTTAAACTTGAATCACAGCTAAAATTTGTTTTATGCTTGATCATGAAGAGTTAACTCTGTAACTAAAATTTTACAGTAAAAACAATTTTTTTGATAAATTCAAGTATTTTAAATCGTTGATTTGATTATATGACTCGAATGAACATACAAAAATAGGATTTTTAAAATTAATATGATGATTTTTAATTGCGTATTCCAAGAGTTGTTCACGGTTGAAAAAAATTTGTTCTTTTTCCATTTTCTAATGGTCGATCAAATAATTGTTGATGAAAATTGGTTTAAAGCTAGTTTATTGATTAAAGATTTTAGGAAAATTGTTGAAAAAAATTCTATTGCGTAAATTGTTGAATCGAGTTCGATTTGGGGTTAGAGTTCGAGTTTTGAATGTGTTCAATGGAAAGAGGATTGCGTCCACTTGGTTTGATCGAGCTTCTTGAGATTCAAGGGAATGGAAGAGAGGAGTGTTGACATGATATAGCTGGAGTCGTGGATTTTCTAGCAAACGACGCAAGGAGGACGAGGCAATTTGGTGTGGGTATGTTCAAGTTTCAGTTTTCGACGAAAAGGTGGATTTTGATTCCGTGGTTTCTGTGTCGAATCGAGCTTCGATTACGAGTAGGAGGATGAATTGCGACTTGCCGAAGGTCGCGATGGCCACCAGAACGGCGGCGCGACGCCGTGCACGTGCATGACGTCGATCTCGTGTCAGGAAGTTTGGTTGGGAAGAGACTCGAAGGAACGCTCGAGTGGAAGACATTTTGGCTCGGGTTCTCTCGCATTCGAGTGGGGTTGTTTTAGTAGTTGATTAAGTTTAAACTTAAGCTAGAAAAAAAAGAGAGTACATGAGGGAGAAATATGCTTCAGGGAAATGCAGGAGAAACTCGAGTAACACTCGAGTAAAAACCTGGGTTGCTTCAAAAATGGGTTAAGCCCAAATTAATTTCAAGTTATAATGTTACACAAATTTTGGTGTTAACAAAGTAATTAATGTTTAACTGTTTTGAGTTAAGAACTTATTTCAAGTTTAATTAACCAAGCAAATACTTAACAACGTTTTAAAATCTAATTAATACTTTAACTAAATAATTAATTTAAGATATGTGTTAAAGTTAATTAACAATAAAGCTTTTTATAATTATAATAAATTGATTTCAAAGTAATTAAGGAAGATTTTAAAATATGAATTAAGATAAATAATTATTAATTGTTTGAAAAGGGAAATTAAGAATGATTAATTTATAATTTAGTTTATTTATAATTAAGAATTGTTAATTAGATAAGTTAAGCTGATTAGTTTATAATTAGTAGTTAATTAAGTCAATTGATTAAGAGATAATTTATTAACAAAGTTGATTAAGATTTAATTAATTTATTTATCATTAAGAATAATTGATCATTAATTAAAATAATTATGTGGTTAATTCACTTAAACCACATTGGAAAATAATTAACTATTGTTCTGCACTGGATTGTTATTTCTGTTGTGATCGTAATACTTTGTGATATGAATTGCTCTGTACTGCACTGTGATTTTTTGATTTGTGATTTGTTTCTGTATCGATGTGAAAACCTTTTTTCCCGTAAGGGCATTTAAACTTCGATGCGACAGGGAGTCGGATTCTAGTTAGTTATCTGAAACCCATATCGAACCCTGAATGTGAATCTTTGTGATTGATATGTCCAAGTGTTTCAAAAGTAAACATTCACTATTCGGTTTAGCTGGGAGAGGACCTTTGTGTCATACAACCCATTCCGAATATGTCATACGACGTTATGGATAGCATTTGAAGACCGTGGTGAAGACCGGGTATTTGCGAGAATGATTGGATAAACTATCGACTGTCTCTGCACGGAGTTGCTATGGTATAGAAATTCCCTAAGTGATGGGAAGTTCCGATCAGGATTGTGGATACTCGAATTTGCAAGGGCTTCTTCCTTATTGGATGAAGTGCCTTCGGTTCTGTTCTAACCCAGAACAGACTTGTATGGTCGTATGTCTGACACTACACTTTGAGGTATAAAGCAGATTTCTTTCAAATACGTATCTGTTGGTGGCGGAGAATTTATTCTCTTAGCTTAACACCCTTCTCTGAGACGTATGAGCTTAGAGGTTATGTAGTTGAAGGTTATCAGCGATATACTCCCAATCTGGTAGTGTGGCATGCTAAGTGCTGCTGTGTGTTGATGATCATTTATTGATCATTTGTGATCAAAGCATGAATTTCGTGTAAAGCGTAGCTTTGTGGATGAGACCTCACCGGACCTCACAACCCGGAAATGGTCGAAACAGGAAAGATACGGCAAGGTTATGAGGGTCGCGCCCTTTAGGGTATGTCATTTCCTTCTGGAAAAAGGTGATGTCATGGTATAGAGCCCAGATATTTACCTATGTGGTTGCTCCAATCTCATCTACTGTGTGGTTGAGGGCCCTCGGATCAAGGACCCAAAGGACCGGGAGGTGGCATATTCGTGTAGTAGTTACCTAGTTATAGAGGTAACCCAACCTTGTGTTGGCAGAGAGCCTTGTTAAATTCTCGGGACGTCCCGCCAGAGGCGTACCCATGTGGCAGCAGGAAGTTCCTTAGCCTGACCATTTGTTGGAAATCCAAAGAATCAATACGAGCCCTTTACGATTGCAATTTGTATAACCTGCCACCTCAAGTGACAGCTATAGTAGGCATAGTATAATGGTACCTATCCTAGCCAAGATTAATATTCTACTTTCGAAATGTTTTCACACTATGCACTAGTAATAATACCAAAGAGTTTTCTCGTATTAAGCATATTTGACTATCATAAGGGGAAATCTCCCCCGAGTGTGCGATTGCATTGTGTGTGTGCCGGGAGGCCTTATGGTATTTTCATTTTACAAAAGCATAACGTTTTTCCTTTATAAATCTGTTTTATGTAAAAGAAAATGTTTTGTTTACTCATAAAAGTCCCATGACTGACCCGAAGTCTATTGTTTCTTTTCTAAACTCTGGGTGCCCATAATTTCCACACGAGCAGCCTAGTAGCAGGTTTCCATGTTCTGGTGTTAGCTGTATTTTGGAGCTTTTGTTTTAGAGATATTTTAGAAGATTTTGGGATCTCAGGTGCTTAGTTTTGGAAGTTCGCTATCGCTTCATTTCATTTGAAGACATTTTGGATATATGATCACTTGTTGTACTATTATGATGTTTTATTTGGAGTTGTGATATATGTATAAAAATACTCTGATGTAGTAATGGATATTATGTTGATGTTGTATCTGTGATGTAGTGCATGATATTCATTTTGTTTTCGCTATTTTATGTTCATCTGGTGTTGTTATAAGCTCCACTCGACTGGAGTTCGATGTTTGGATCTTTGGCAGTCGAATACAAGTGAGGTATTTAGTGTCAATTTTCGAACATTGGATTTCGGATCGTGACAAGTGGTATCAGAGCTGAAGGTTAAGTAAGAACTTTAGCTACGGAGTATAACACATCAGATGGCTCATTAGGGATACGGTGAAGTATACCCTAGAATGAGTATAATCAAAACCGAAACTCCAAATTTTCTTAGTCTATTTACTGCTAATATTCCTTAAGATATCTCGTCCGAATATCTAAATCAATTTTCTTACTAATTATAGATAGTAAGAATGAGCGAACAAAGAGGAAGAGCTAGGGGTCAAGGAAATGCCACAGCACCTAGTCAAGTTCCCCCAACAGCAGTAGCAGCAATACCTATTCAGCAGCAGCCGAATCTGGCTGATTTGTATAAGAATTTCTCAAGGCTTGGTGGTAAGCCGTTCACCGGCAAGGAGTCAATTGTTGAGGCTCAAGCATGGATAAGATCATGTGAGAAAATCTTTAGAAGGCTAAAGTTGCAAGATGATCTGAAGCGACTCATAGCTTCTTGGCAACTTCAAGAAGAAGCCTTAGCCTGGTGGGAGACAGTCACTATATACAAGCTAGAAGACGAGTTTACTTGGGAGAAATTCAAAGAAGTATTTGAGAAGCGTTATCTGCCATCAGCTAGAATTTCTCGAATGTACCAGGAATTCATGGACTTAAAGAAAGGGAGTTTGTCATTCGAGGAGTATCTAAACAAATTCAATGAATTGTCTCGTTTTGGTCCTGTATTGGTGAATACACCTTTGAAGAAGAATGAAAGGTTCGTTCGTGGGATGAATAAGAAATTCCACGAAAGGATGACTGGCCACGTTAAAGAATCCTTTTTAGATTTAGTTGATATGGGATACAGATATGCCACACTTGATATGCAAGAAGCCTCAGTGGAGAAAGGAAATTCGAGCAATCAAAATTGGAAGAAGAGGAATTTTGGAGGCAAGAAACCATGGCAGGGTAAGGAGAAAAAGAAGAGCGTTCAAGGAAGCACAGCAGAGAATGTCACTTGCTATAATTGCTTGGAGAAGGACCATTATTCGAGCAGATGTATGAACCCTAAGAGACAAGTCAACCAATCCGTTCAAGCGAAGCCTAAGAAATGTTATTATTGTCAGAAACTTGGACACGAAGTTAAAGACTGCCCAGTTATGAAGCAAGCTCAGACAGCCAAGGTGTGCGCAGTCAAAGACCAACCTGCATCTTCCAAAGCAGAAAAAGGAAAAGGAGTTCTGGAAGGTAATCTCATTATTTATGATAGTATGGTTAGAGTTCTATTTGACACGGGCGCTACACACAGTTTTATCTCTCAACAAGCTGTAAATGAATTAAATCTTGAACCTGATTTTGTTAATGAGCCTATATGCGTAAAAAATCCAGTTGGAGGTCCCGCGAACCTTTGTCTTCGATGTAGAGACATTCCTATCTCATATTCTCGTTACCAGTTCCCTATTGGTCTCTTTGTACTTGATTTTAACGAGTTTGAAGTCTTACTCGGAATGGATTGGCTAGCTAAATATGAAGCCAAATTGGATTGCATTAATCGATTGATTTCAATCAAAAACGGATTTGGAGATTTCATCGAGATTTCTTGTGAGGACCCTAGTCCTAAAAGAGAAGGGTTGATGTATAATTGGGTTATCCCGAACCCAGTTTGGAGTCCATACCCATTGTTAGCGATTTTCCGGACGTGTTCGGAGAAGTGAAATCTTTACCTCCACATCGGGAAATAGAATTCAGAATTGACCTAGTATCCAATGCTCATCCCGTCGTTCACGCAAGTCGCAGGATGGTACCTAGGGAAAAGGTTGAATTAGTTCAGCAAACCGATGATCTACTAGCAAAAGGATTAATTCGACCCAGTGTTTTTGAATGGGGTTCCACCGTCGTATTTGTTGCTAAATCGAACGGATTTTTGAGATTGTGTGTAGATTACCACGATCTCAATAAGCTGACTCTCAAAAATAAATTTCCACTACCTAGGATTGATGATCTATTTGATCAATTGCACGACGCTCGTTTTTTTTTGAAGATGGATCTAGCCCAAGGGTTCCATCAATTACGAATCGCCGAAGATTATGTCCATTTGACCGCTTTCAGGGGTCCTAATATGTTCTACGAATGGTTAGTCATGCCTTTCGGGCTAACCAATGCTCCAACATACTTTGTAGATCTTATGACTCGTGTGTTCCGAGAAGTATTGAATAAATTTGTGCTCGTGTTTATTGATGATATCTTGATCTATTCCAAGACCGAAGAGGAGCATGCCGAGCACCTTAGAATCGTTTTGGAGATATTAAGGAGAAATATTATATTCGCTAAATTTTCCAAATGCCACTTTTGGGTCAAAGAAGTTAAATTTCTTGGCCATATTGCTAATGAAGAAGGAATTTCTGTGGATCCTAGCAAAATTTCCGCTATTGTTGATTGGAGAAAACCCACTACCCCAAAAGAAGTTCGAAGCTTTTTGGGTTTAGCAGGTTATTATCGGAAGTTTGTTCAGGACTTTTCTAAGATAGCTAGTCCGTTGACTAAACTAACAATGAAGGATGTAAAGTTCAATTGGACTCCGAAATGCGACAAAGCTTTTCAAGTGTTAAAGAAAGATTAACCACCGCTCATGTTCTCACTATTATCAACGGGAACCAGGGTCTATCTGTTTATACCGACGCTTGTGGTGATGGTTTGGGTGCAGTATTAATGCAAAAAGGGAAGGTAATTGCCTACACGAGTAGACAATTACATCCTCATGAAAGAAATTACTCAACCCATGATTTGGAACTCTTAGCTGTTATCTTCGCTTTGAAAATATGGTGACATTATCTTCTCGGTAAGAATCTTTTCAGCTTTCTTAATAAATTACGAATTTAACTTAACTTAATAAATATACTTAATGAGCACTCTTTCTTTAGGTGAAAATTTTGAATTATTCACCGACCATAAATCTTTAAAATATCTCTTCACCCAGAAAGATCTAAATCTGTGACAACAACGTTAGTTGGAATTTCTGGCATCTTATGACCTAGATATTCTACATACACCCGGAAAAGCCAATGTAGTTGTCGATGCTTTGAGTAGAAAGCATGTTATTCTTACTCACCTTGTCATTACTCCTACTGTTCTTGAGAGAGTCGCCAGTAAACAAAAAGAAGATGAGTTCCTTCATCAAATTTATGAGAAAATAGGTCGTGGTGAAAATACGAGTTTTGAAGTCGACGACAATAAAGTTATAAGATTGGAAGGCAGAATATGTGTTCCAGACTTCCCTGATCTGAAATGTGAAGTTTTAGATGAATGCCACAAATCCAAGCTTTGCATCCATCTAGGAGTTAATAAGATGTATAGAGATATCAAAAGAAATTTCTGGTGGAAGATGATGAAAAGAGACATATCTATATATGTGAGTCGCTGTGCTACTTTCCAACAAATCAAAAGTGATCAAAAGAAAATGGCGGTTTTACTTCAGCCTTTAGAGGTACCCAAGTGGAAATGGGACCAAGTATCGATGGATTTCGTTGACGAATTGCCTCGAACTCGGAAAGGCAATGAAGTAATTTGGGTTATTGTGGACCGTTTGACTAAGACAGCCCACTTTTTTCCAGTGAAATTGTGACGACCCGAAATTTCTGAGCATTTAAAATCGGAATATTTAATCGATTTAATTTAAGTTTGATCATTTTCTTCGGTAACTCGCGTATACGATCGAATTAGCCTCCGGAACACGTTCCGTTGCGATTGGAATACGGGTAAAACCTTATTAACGTCTGTCGGCACGTCTGATTCGTGGTCCGGAATTTTGCATAAGGCAGCGAGATATTTTCAATATTAAATTATAATAACCCAGCGTACTGAAGAAGCTAATCCCCGAATCGATATTTTATTTCCACTCTCTCTCTTATTTCAACAGAACGAAACCGAGCTTTCTTCCTCCTTCATTTCCAAATCGAAATCGTTCGTTCTAAAAAAAAAAATTGAGAGAGGGGCCGCGTGCGAACGCAAGAGGGGAGTTGCGTGGGTTTCGATCGTGGCTGTGGTAATCCACGTTCTATTTGACCTCGACCTGAGGATGGACATCGCGGACTCGAACTCGAGGCGGAGACCGCGTAGAGGAGAGGCGATGTTGAGCGAGGCGCTCGGGGTTGGAGGAGGAGGCAAGTCGCGAGAAGGATGGGGGCGCGATGGAGTAGCTAGGGTTCGGGATCGGGTATAGCTGTGGGCCGCGAGTCGTAATATTGTCGGAGTGGTGCGATTTCTGACTGTAAGGTATTCGATGTCTTTACTAATTTCAATTTTAAATTAACAATTTCATGCAAAAGGAAATTTGAACAGCGAAACAGTTATTGACATATTTCAATTTATATATGTATATATATATATATATATGTATACACGGTATAGGTGATTCTGAGAAAGGAAATTTTATATATAGCGTATGCAGTTTAAAATTATATATATATGTCTATTTTAGTTCTAAGAGATATATATATGACCTTTGGAAATAAATATGAGTTTTAAATATTTGTAGTATTGTATAAAATTAGTTTTTGAAAATCCATCATTTTTAGTTTGCTAGTTTAATTTTAAAATAACGCATATTGATAATTAACTAGTTTAATAGCCTATTTAAATATTTTAATCAGTGAAAATTTATTTATTTTTGGAAGATTAGTTTAAATAAAATCATTAGTGAAATTAAATTTATTGAATGGTAATTGAATATTCAAGTGGTTAAAATGTTAATAGACTGTAAATATTTATACAAGGTCTGAAGTCGTGGGAAAATTCAGGCAAATTTGAATTGGATGGCAAAACAAAATCAAAGGTGAGTTAATCTCACTCAGCTGATTTTTAAACTTAATTAAATGATTAAATTTAAATAATTGTTTGAATGTTTAATTTGTTTGATGTGAGATAGTATGATATGATTTGAAATTGGCATATTATATTGTGCTAACGTCTGTGGATGCAGGAAAACAGGTTGGAGGGATCCAACTGGATCCCTCAACATTTATTTATTATTTAATATTCTCTGATGTGATTACTTGATATTCAATGTTGAATATATTGGAATGTTGAATGATGTGACTTGATTGGATATATATTGGGTATAATGAATTATCAAAAATATATAAATTGGATTTTGGGAAGAAAATAAAGGAAGTAAATTTGTAAACGAAATAATCTTAGAGGATTTAATAAATTTAGAATGAATTGAGCAAGAACCGGAAGTATTGTAAATACTAATAAAGAACTTTGAATATGAGAAGAAAGGGTTTGAATAAACCGTAATTAATGAATTGTAAATGTATGTGATATTAATTTAAATGAATAAAGAATTATTTTCAAACTGAAAGTTTTAAATTATCTAAAGGAATAAGAAGCAAATTGAGGAATAAAATTGGAATTTCAATTAAAAGTATTTTATATCATAATTAAGGAATAAAATCTGAAATTAAAGGATTTTTGAATAAATAAAATGAATTGGAAATCAATTTGAGGAAATTGATTTAAGGGATTGAAGTTGGAATTTTCTATGGATAGCCAAGTACGATTTTCAAGCAATCTTAAATATAAGTTAAAGGTTTTAATGTTGTTTTAAAAAAGCATATTTTATAAAATTTATTATTTTTAAATGTTTAAATTCTAAAGTAAATACTTTTCAAAAAACTATTATCGTAGTAATTATTAAATGACTTGGTATTTGTTTTTTTAGAAAAATCTAGTTTATATTTTATAAAAGTAGCCTTATTTATTAAATATTTCTAAAGTACATATTTTAATTAAGTATTAAAGTAGTTTTTAAATTTTTGAGGCTATGAAGTATACTTTATAACTAAGTGCTTTTAAAATTATTTCAAAGCTAAAAGTATTTTATACTTGGCGTTTCAGTGGAAATAAATATTGGGAAATTATTCCAGGAAAGGAATATGTTTGAAACTATTTTCAAAAGGAGTTTGAAAGTTGAAATTATATCCTATGAAGATATCTTTTTGAGATAAATAAATAATTTGGAAAATTATTTATTGGTTGATGGTTGTTTTGTGAATATAATTGATAGTTAAATCACCGACTATCAATATTGGCCAACTGCGTTGATCGTTTCGAAGAGACCGGGATCGAGATTTATTTCTCGAAAACCACTTCGATCCGGTTTGTACGTCTCATGAAACGTGTTCGGAGTCGAAGCTGGAGCAGTGAAGTGCAAGGGCTAGTCGCTACTAATCCTGAGAATATTTCCAAAAATGGATGTAGTAGGAATAGTGCCTTCAGTTCCGTTCGAACCCGGGACGGACTTGTATGGATGAATGCTTGTGAAACATCGTCAGGTGGACGATGGGCATTCTATGGGATATGTTCTATAAAAGGTAACGCTTAGCCTCAAGCCTCATCAAATGGGAATGACTGAAAATCAGGGGATATGCAGCAAGGCTAGGTGGGTAGCACCCAAGCAGGGTGAGGTCGTTCCAGTCTAGATGTCCCTTTTTATTTTTCGGCTTAGTGGGCGGTTGCTGATCCCAACCGCGGGGTGATCTCACTCGGGACTGTCCAGTAAGGGATGGTTCCGGCCTTGTGTTGCAGGGGAGCGGGCGTACTCCTCGGTACGGTGATCTAGGCCCCGTACTGTGACAGGTGGTACCCCAGTGCCTAGTCATTAGTTGGAAATCCATTCTCCATACGAGCCTTGTACGAGTTTTGTTTGTATTACCCACTTTTGTGGCTAGTAGCTGGAATTTAATAGATGTAACAATTTCGGCTATTTTGTAAGTATTTGTATATAGACCCTATTATAATATCAGAGGATTTCTAAAAAAATTGTTTTAGCTATCGTAAGGTAAAAACCCGACATGTTTATTTGTGGCGGGGTCTTACGAGATGCTTTTGTTTTCAAAGGATTTTTAAAACTTTAATAATCAATTGGGTGTGATTTTCTCACGCTGGTATTCCAGACTGACTCGGGTATTATTTAACTGTGATGCTCGGGTCAGACCGAGTATTATAGGATACAGGATATGATGCTGTGGAGCTCAGGAGACGGGCAAGATGACGATGCGTACATTCGTACTTGTAGTATATATATATATATTCCGCTGTTGAGTTGTCGTGTATCCATTGTATGTTATTGATGTGAGCTGTGACTGATGTACTCTGATGATGTAATATATGTAAACTGATATATTTGATTTTGAGTAAAGATTATTTATTATCTATTATATTTTATTCCGCTGCGATGGTTAGATTCTGATGTTGATTTTGTTTTCTCTTCTTCTACCTCTTCTTCTTAAACCCAAATGGTTCGTATTTCTGTGCAACTTGAGTTGATTTTTGTAGAATAGTGTTGACTCAAGGGGTACTGATTTGCGGGTCGTTACAGTTGGTATCAGAGCTTAGGTTGGAGATAACCTTGGCTCTGGTGGGAATTACTCATAAAATAGAGTCTATAGTACTCTAGAATGAGTTTGAGCGTATTAATAAATATGAGCGCGTATTTGTTAGTGAATATAAATTGTTTTAATATCGTGTTGATTGGTTTATTGAGTGGCATAAGAACCTTCGTCGGCACAGTCTGTACAACTGTATCGAAGGGGTTTCTAAACGCTTGAATAGAATAATCGACACGGTATTGTTTTAAATGTGGGTAAATGAAATAATTTTACCCAAAATTATATTTTTGATATAAAGAAAAGTTTTTGTAAACTAGCTAATATATGATTGCTTGGATGTTAGAAATGATGATATTAAAGTATTATCATTGTTAAGTGAAAATTTAACTAGAAATTGAAATATAATTAAAAATTTAAGGGAATAAATTCATTATAAAATGAAATGTATAAATATGAATTATAAATGTAATTATAAAATTGAAATATAATCAAATGAGAATTTGTATAAGCATAAACTATACAAATGCATTTTAGTTAAGATTTGAATTAAAATAGAATTTGAAAACTTTAAAACCCCGGAGATTTTGGAAGTGTTTGGAGGTAAATAGTATTATTGTAGTTTTTGGGTTATTTCTGAAAGGAAATTTGTTTAAAAATGGATTTTGGAAGGGAAATAGCATTGAAATCACTTGGATTATTGGAAAATAATTCTGATGATGACGGCCGCATCACCAGTATTCATTTTCGAATTTCTAAGTGATAGATTGCTGCCAAAAAAAATTCTTGATTTGCTCAGAAGAGCTAGTTGTTTTTGAAAATTTCAAAGAAATATGTTGGGAATAAAACCAGGATTAGTTTAACTTTTGAGAAATGTGATTTGAGATGTTGGAGATTTCAAAATGATTTGAAACCAAAGCCGGGAGTTTAAAAAAAAATCCTGATAGGATGGGTTGTAAGCTTATAAATTGAGATGATTTTTAAATCAGGGATGGAATATAAGCTTTGAAGGTTGGAATTTAAATTTAAAGTGAGAAGTTAAATATGAGATTTACTTGGATTGATGAATAAAATTGAATCGAATTGAGTTAAATAAAACTGAGTTCAAATAAAATTGAATTGGAATAAGAATTCAATTGAATCAATGAATGGAATTTAATTCTTACCTAGCTAAATGAAAAGTAAATTGGATAAGAAATGGGAATTGAAATAAATAAATCAGGATAACTTATAAGAGAATTAAAAATCCATAGAAATAAAATATGCTTGGGCTATAAATGAATAGCAGGCTTGAGTTAAAAATAAAAGATGAACATATTTACGCCTAAAATGAATGGGATTGTGTAAACAATAAGATGTGACTTATTAAATTTGAAGGTGAGATAGAAAACCCAAAAAAAAAAATATACTTTTGATGAATTGGAAAATGAAAAGAAAATTCAAACTTGAATTATAAACTAAATTGAACTAAGAAAATTAAATGGAGTGATATTTGGAGTTAAAATTCAAGTGTTGGATTATAAATAAAGGAAGAACAAATTTGTTGATAAATTAGTTAATGAAATTGAATTGTGAGTTTATGATGAAGTTGGAAAATAAAACTCAAGTTATAAATCACATTCGACTTGGATCGATAGTGATGTAAATGTAATTACATTGTGGTTAATAAAATTTGATGGTAATTTAAAAGTGAATGGTAGAATCAGAACTTGAGTTATTAATCCAAATTTAACTTGAAGTATTAACAAATTAGATATAATTGAAATGTATCGAAAAAAGGGAAATGGGTTTAAATAGTAATGGTTTGGATTGAAAATAAAATCCAACTAAGTGGAAATAAATTGGAAATGGCCATGTAATAAATTAGATGGACTGAATCTGGAAGGTTAAATTTGATAATAACAAATCAAATGAAATTGTAAATTTTAAAATGAAATGTGCTTAAGTATAAAATTGGAGTGACTAAACTTAAGCTAAAAGATGGAAAAGAGTTGAATTGAATTCAACTAAAAAATTAAGTTTAATAATAGCGGATTGGATTTAAATCAAGTAAAAATAAATTTTAATTGAAATAAAATTCGGTGAGTTGCCGATAATATTTAATGGAATGAAAATGCTTAAATAAATAGTTGTAAACCATTTAAATTATTAAGGGATTGAAATAACTTGAGACAATAAGAACAATAGAATGTTCCAAGTTTATTAGAATTGTTTAAGTGAATGTGGATAGACTAATTATATTGAATAAATAAGTGATGGAATAAATAAGAATCAAATGAAATGTGGTATAAATACGTTGAGAAATGGTTATTAAATGGAATAGCTCAGATTGTCTTCAAGCTAAATAAAATAGTTTGAAATAAACTAACATGGAATGAAATGTAAATAAATGGATTGTAAATGAACTTTAATGGAAAGTGTCGAGCTAAATAAATAATTGTGAATGGATTAAAAATAAAAAGGAAATTTAATTGGTAATGGAGATGGCACCTAAGTTGTTAATGGTTTTGAATGAACTAATTTGGTTAATAAAATTGAAATGTAATGAAACTCGGAATATATGGATTGTGAATAACTTTTCAAATAGAATAAATTGTCATTGGATGTAAATGGAAGTAATTAAAATTCTATAAATTGGTGGGAGTAAATAAATTGATTTTTGAGATCAATTGGATTAAATATGAGTTCAGTTGCTTAAAAATAAATTAAAAGTAAATGGTTGAATTTTAAACCATTCAAATTGGTGAAGTTGTATGCGAGTGGATTGAAAACCATTCAGAATTGAATGAAAATGGTTATAAATTAATTGAAACAGTTGAATTAGCATGGAAACTATAAAGCTTTCTTACGGAAAAATTTGATGTGCATTTCTTTTAGTATTCATATGTTTTAACTATTGCTAATAAGTGAAATGTAGTTAAACTTCATTTATATGTCACTTACATGTTTAAATTGAATAAGTACAGCTACCTGGAAGCCGTGTGGCTGGATTTGGTTGTGCTATTGCTAAAAATAATAAGCTACTTGCTTAAAAATGCTAAATAAGGTACGCCTACGCAATAAAAATAGGAAATACGAACTGTTATTGGTTTTTCCGACCGTGTGGGTCGATGTATATATATTTATCTCTTTTATCAAATTGCAAAAGCTCCTCCGTACAAAGGAGACTCTGCCAAAAATTTTCAGAAATTTTGGGAGTTAGAATTTTTTTGAAAGATTTTGGAAAATTTTGCTAACGACAAAACGATTTTAAACTAGAAATTAAAATAAATTAGTAAATGAAACTAATTAAAATAATGACATGAATTAGCAATAAATGAAAAATAAAATTTAAAATATTCAAGGTTGATGATAAATAGAATTCATATAGAAATGGAAGAATCAATTTGAATAGAAATAGATATAAACTGAAGTGATAAGATGGAAATAAATAAAGAAACATATAAAATGCTTATGTTAACGTAAGTAAGGAATGGTCAATTCTTAATTGGAAATTTAATATTGCAAATGTATTCTAAGTTGATATTTGGATAAATATTGACATTTGGTAAGGAAGTCGATAAAATGTTTTTGGAATGTTGTGATTGGATATTAGTGCTAAGCAGGATATGCAGGTATTATAAAAGGGAAAAGAGAATTGGTTTTTGATTTCAAAAGATGAATTTGAAATGCTCGACAAAAAGGTATGTATTTAAATTTGGTATGAAATTTGATTGGGATTGGGATTGAGCCACTTGGCCTTTTGTTTTCTTTTTGGATTTCGGAGGCCGTAGAGCCATTTTGTAGTAGTACCGAGCTAACCGCGCAAAGGAGACGTTGGCGAAATTTTTTGAAAATTTAGAGAGTTAGAATATTTTTGAGCAATTTTTGAAAATTTAAATTTAAATGGATTGGTTAAATGATTCGGTAGGCGCCTAATGGAAGAAGTTGGAAAGGTTAGTAAGATTGGTGATGTTCTAGTTAAAAGATGGTTTAGGTATTGTTAAATACTGTTTAGTTTGTGAGTTGTAAAAACCACTAGTTTGGGTAAGTAGAGAAACGGGTATAGGACCATTCTTCCTAACTAGTAATTTCGGGGACGAAATTCTTTTAGGGGGGAGGAATGTGACGACCCGAAATTTCTGAGCATTTAAAATCGGAATATTTAATCGATTTAATTTAAGTTTGATCGTTTTCTTCGGTAACTCGCGTATACGATCGAATTAGCCTCCGGAACACGTTCCGTTGTGATTGGAATACGGGTAAAACCTTATTAACGTCTGTCGGCATGTCTGATTCGTGGTCTGAAATTTCGCGTAAGGCGGCGAGATATTTTCAATATTAAATTATAATAACCCAGCGTACTCAAGAAGCTAATCCCTTAATCGAGATATTGGGAAATTATTCCAGGAAAGGAATATGTTTGAAACTATTTTCAAAAGGAGTTTGAAAGTTGAAATTATATCCTGTGAAGATATCTTTTTGAGATAAATAAATAATTTGGAAAATTATTTATTGGTTGATGGTTGTTTTGTGGATATAATTGATAGCTAAATCACCGACTATCAATATTGGCCAACTGCGTTGATCGTTTCGAAGAGACCGGGATCGAGATTTATTTCTCGAAAACCACTTCGATCCGGTTTGTACGTCTCGTGAAACGTGTTCGGAGTCGAAGCTGGAGCAGTGAAGTGCAAGGGCTAGTCGCTACTAATCCTGAGGATATTTCCAAAATGGATGTAGTAGGAATAGTGCCTTCGGTTCCGTTCGAACCCGGGACGGACTTGTATGGATGAATGCTGATGAAACATCGTCAGGTGGACGATGGGCATTCTATGGGATATGTTCTATAAAAGGTAACGCTTAGCCTCAAGCCTCATCAAATGGGAATGACTGAAAATCAGGGGATATGCAGCAAGGCTAGGTGGGTAGCACCCAAGCAGGGTGAGGTCGTTCCAGTCTAGATGTCCCTTTTTATTTTTCGGCTTAGTGGGCGGTTGCTGATCCCAACCGCGGGGTGATCTCACTCGGGACTGTCCAGTAAGGGATGGTTCCGGCCTTGTGTTGCAGGGGAGCGGGCGTACTCCTCGGTACGGTGATCTAGACCCCGTACTGTGACAGGTGGTACCCCAGTGCCTAGTCATTAGTTGGAAATCCATTCTTCCTACGAGCCTTGTACGAGTTTTGTTTGTATTACCCACTTTTGTGGCTAGTAGCTGGAATTTAATAGATGTAACAATTTCGGCTATTTTATAAGTATTTGTATATAGACCCTATTATAATATCAGAGGATTTCTAAAAAAATTGTTTTAGCTATCGTAAGGTAAAAACCCGACATGTTTATTTGTGGCGGGGTCTTACGAGATGTTTTTGTTTTCAAAGGATTTTTAAAACTTTAATAATCAATTGGGTGTGATTTTCTCACGCTGGTATTCCAGACTGACTCGGGTATTATTTAACTGTGATGCTCGGGTCAGACCGAGTATTATAGGATACAGGATATGATGCGGTGGAGCTCAGGAGACGGGCAAGATGACGATGCGTACATTCGTACTTGTAGTATATATATATATTCCGCTGTTGAGTTGTTGTGTATCCATTGTATGTTATTGATGTGAGCTGTGACTGATGTACTCTGATGATGTAATATATGTAAACTGATATATTTGATTTTGAGTAAAGATTATTTATTATCTATTATATTTTATTCCGCTGCGATGGTTAGATTCTGATGTTGATTTTGTTTTCTCTTCTTCTACCTCTTCTTCTTAAACCCAAATGGTTCTTATTTCTGCGCAACTTGAGTTGATTTTTGTAGAATAGTGTTGACTCAAGGGGTACGGATTTGCGGGTCGTTACAGAAATCTACCTGCACGGCTGCAAGTTTAGCCGAATTGTATGTGAAATAAATTGTTCGTCTCCACGGTATTCCTAGCAGCATAGTGAGTGATCGTGACCCGATCTTCACTAGTAGATTTTGGGAAGCATTTCAAGACGCATTGAGAACAAAACTGAATTTCAGCACTGCTTATCACCCACAATCTATGGGCAGACTGATAGGATCGACTGAATCTTAGAAGATCTATTGCGTGCTTGTATACTTTATTTTGGAGGTTCTTGGGAGGACCATTTACATCTGGTCGAGTTCTCATATAACAATAGTTATCATGCCAGTATAGAGATGGCTCCTTTTGAAGCTTTATATGGTCGTCCGTGTTGATCACCCGCATATTGGATTGAGGCAGGTGATAGACTCGTCCTTGGACCAGATATGATTAAAAAGCCATGGAAAAAGTTGATTTTATACAAAAGAAATTGAAAACAGCTCAGAGTCATCAAAAGAATTATTATGATCGCAGAAGCAGGGATTTGGAATTCCAAATTGGGGGCTCTGTTTTTCTCAAAGTATCTCCAATACGAGGAGTATTAAGATTTGGGAAGACCGGTAAGCTGGCACCACGATATATTGGTCCTTTTTCTATTCTGGAAAGGATCGGTTCTTTAGCCTATCGAGTACAGTTGCCTTGCTGGTTGTCTGGCGTGCATGATGTGTTCCACATTTCTAGTCTCCAGAAGCATGTTCACGATCCAGATAGTATCATTGAAGAAGCTGCTCAGTAGGATCTCGAAATCACTCCCAATTTAACAGTTAGAAGAGAACCGATAAAGATTGTAGATCGTGATAAAAAGCGATTGAGAAACAAAGTTGTGAAATTGGCTAAAGTACAATGGAGTGGCGATCCAAAGGATTGCACTTGGAAAACTGAAGATAATATGCAGAAATCATATCCTAATTGCAGAGTGGATATCTCGGCTTAAAACTGGTAAGCCATTTCCTTATTTTTTCTAAATTCGTATATTCTTTATCTGCTTTCCTCCCTCTTTCAAATTTCGAGGACGAAATTTTCTTAAGGGGGGATATTTGTAACATCCCAAAATTTTGAATTTAAATTTGGTAAGTTGTTTAGATTTTTAAAATTTAATTTGAAAAGTTACAAAATAAATAATATATATATGTATGTATGTATGTATATGGAGAAACAAGACAATAAGCATTTAAGCTAGAAATACATATGTAAATTTGAAATAGAAATAGATATATATAAGATAAATTTAAATATAAAGTGAATACATTAGAAATTTTTTTAACAACATATTAACTATAGAAATTCATTAATATTACAAAGCAAAACGAAAAAAATATATACATTCAAGAATGTAAAATCAAATTGGATGTGAATGATAGTATGTACAAACAAATAAAGGATAAATATGAAAGTGTGTATGAAGATTATACAAGCCAGGAGATAATACAAGAAAAAAATTTACAAAATAAAACAAAAATTGTACTTACAAAAAAATCGAAATAGGATTGCATGTTAACAAGGATGGAAGCATGAGCATTAAATGTCATCTCCTCGGTACAAATAAGATCATATCAGACGAATTAAACTTGGCGTAGTCAACAAGAAGAAATAAAAATATCTGATCAAAGAACAAAAAAAGAACTTGCTTGTACCAGTTATAACCTACCTGTACAAAGCCTTCTTTATATATGTACACACCCCTATTGATTCCATTTCGTTCAAGCAAACCTTAGCATGCCTGAAAGAAAATAAAAGCAAACATCATTATTTTACAAATTCAAGATCAATTTAACAACAAAGCAAGAAGTTTCAAAGGTAGACTTAAAACTATAATCTTTCAAATCAAAAAGCAGCTCTCTGTTTCAAACATTTTCAGGTGAGTAAACCTTTTTTAATGGAAATCTAAGTATTTACTTTATTAAATCTTGAGCTTTGCTGCATATTGAAGGAAAATTTGTTCTGTATGTTTTGTTTTGTGTTACTGGAAACTCTTACATAGTTATTCTTTAATATATTTTTTTTCTAAGCAAGAAGAATTAGGAAAAATTTTAATAAACCTTCATCCAAACATTTTTTGCTTAGGATTTTCAAACAACATAAACTTGTTTAAACTTGAATCACAGCTAAAATTTGCTTTATGCTTGATCATAAAGAGTTAACTCTGTAACAAAAATTTTACAGTAAAAACAAATTTTTATGATAAATTCAAGTATTTTAAATCATTGATTTGATTATATGACTCGAATGAACATACAAAAATAGGATTTTTTTAAAAATTAATATGATGATTTTTAATTGCGTATTCCAAGAGCAGTTCACGGTTGAACAAAAATTGTTCGTTTTCCATTTTCTAATGATCGATCAAATAATTGTTGATGAAAATTGGTTTGAAGCCAGTTTATTGATTAAAACTTCTGGAAAATTATCGAAAAAAATTTATATTGCATAAATTGATGAATCGAGTTCGATTTTGGGTTACAGTTCGAGTTTTGAACGTGTTCAGTGGAAAGAGGATTGTGTCCTCTTGGTTTGATCGAGCTTCTTGAGATTCAAGGGAATGGAAGAGAGGAGTGTTGACGTGATATAGCCGGAGTCATGGATTTTCTGGCGAATGACGCAAGGAGGACGAGGCAATTTGGTTTAGGTATGTTCAAGTTTCAATTTCGACGAAAAGGTGGATTTTGATTCTGTGGTTTCTGTGTCGAATTGAGCTTCGACTTTGAGTAGAAGGATGAATTGCGACTTGCCGAAGGTCGCGATGGCCACCAGAATGGCGGCGTGACGCCATGCACGTGCACGATGTCGATCTTGTGTCAGGAAGTTGTGTTGGGAAGAGACTCGAAGGAACGCTCGAGTGGAAGACGTTTTGGCTCGGGTTCTCTCGCGTTCGAGTGGGGTTGTTTCAGCAGTTGATTAAGTTTAAACTTAAGCTAGAAAAAAAAAAGAGAGTACATGAGGGAGAAAGATGCTTCAGGGAAATGCAGGAGAAACTCGAGTAACACTCGAGTAAAAACCTGAGTTGCTCGGGTTGCTTCAAAAATGGGTTAAGCCCAAATTAATTTCAAGCATAATGTTACACAAATTTTGGTGTTAACAAAGTAATTAATGTTTAACTGTTTTGAGTTAAGAACTTATTTCAAGTTTAGTTAACCAAGCAAATACTTAACAAGGTTTTAAAATCTAATTAATACTTTAACTAAATAATTAATTTAAGATATGTGTTGAAGTTAATTAACAATAAAGCTTTTTATAATTATAATAAATTGATTTCAAAGTAATTAGGCAAGATTTTAAAATATGAATTAAGATAAATAATTATTAATTGTTTGAAAAGGGAAATTAAGAATGATTAATTTATAATTTAGTTTATTTATAATTAAGAATTGTTAACTAGATAATTTAAGCTGATTAATTTATAATTAGTAGTTAATTAAGTCAATTAATTAAGAGATAATTTATTAACAAAGTTGATTAAGATTTAATTAATTAATTTATCATTAAGAATAATTGATCATTGATTAAAATAATTATGTGGTTAGTTCACTTAAACCACATTGAAAAATAATTAACTATTGTTCTGCACTGGATTGTTATTCCTGTTGTGATCGTAATACTGTGTGATGTGAATTGCTCTATACTGCACTGTGATTTGTGATTTGTTTCTGTATCGATGTGAAAACCTTTTTGCCCGTAACGGCATTTAAACTTCGATGCGACAGGGAGTCAGATTCCAATTAGTTATCTGAAACCCACATTGAACCGTGAATGTGAATCTTTGTGATTGATATGTCCACGTGTTTCAAAAGTAAACGTTCACTATTTGGTTTAGCCGGGAGAGGACCTTTGTGTCGTATAACCCATTCTGAATATGTGATACGACGTTATGGATAGCATTTGAAGACCGGTGGTGAAGACCGGGTATTTGCGAGAACGATAGGATAACCTATTGATTGTCTCTGCACCGAGTAGCTACGGTATAGAGATTCACTAAGTGATGGGAAGTTCCGATCGGGATTGTGGATACCCAGATTTGCAAGGGCTTCTTCCTTATTGGACGAAGTGCCTTCGGTTCTGTTCGAACCCGGAACAGACTTATATCTTCGTATGTCTGACACTAAACTTTGAGGTATAAAGCAAATTTCTTTCAAATACGTATCTGTTGGTGGCGGAGAATTTATTCTCTTAGCTTAACACCCTTCTTCGAGACATATGAGCTCAGAGGTTATGTAGTTGAAGGTTATCAGCGATATACTCCCAATTCGGTAGTGTGGCATGCTAAGTGCTGCTGTGTGTTGATGATCATTTGTGATCAAATCATAGCTTTCGTGTAAAGCGTAGCTTTGTGGATAAGACCTCATCGGACCTCACAACCCGGAAATGGTCGAAACAGGAAAGATGCGGCAAGGTTATGTGGCATATTCGTGTAGTAGTTACCTAGTTACAGAGGTAACCCGGCCTTGTGTTGGCAGAGAGCTGGTTAAGTTCTCGGGATGTCCCACCAGAGGCGTACCCATGTGGCAGTAGGAAGTTCCTTAGCCTGACCATTTGTTGGAAGTCCAAAGAAACAATACGAGCCCTTTACGATTGCAATTTATATAACCTGCCACCTCAGGTGACAGTTATAGTAGGCATAGTATAATGGTACCTATGCTGGCTAAGATTAATATTCTACTTTCGAAATGTTTTCACACTATGCACTAGTAATAATATCAAAGAGTTTTCTCGTATTAAGCATATTTGACTATCATAAGGGGAAATCTCCCCCGAGTGTGCGATTGCATTGTGTGTGTGCCGGGAGGCCTTATGGTAGTTTCATTTTCCAAAAGCATAACAGTTTTCCTTTATATATCTGTTTTATGTAAAAGCAACTGTATTTTTTACTCATACCAATCCCATGACTGACCCGGAGTTTATTGTTTCTTTCTAAACTCTGGGTGCCCATAATTTCCACACGGGCAACCTAGTAGTAGGTTTCCGTGTTCTGGTGTTAGCTGTATTTTGGAGCTTTTGTTTTGGAGATATTTTAGAAGCTTTTGGGATCTCAGGTGCTTAGTTTTGGATGTTCGCTATCGCATCATTTCATTTGAAGACTTTTTGGATATATGATCACTTGTTGTACTATTATGATGTTTTATTTGGAGTTGTGATATATGTATAAAAAATACTCTGATGTAGTAATGGATATTATGTTGATGTTGTATATGTGATGTAGTGCATGATATTCATTCTGTTTCCGCTATTTTATAATCATCTGATGTTGTTATAAGCTCCATCCGACTGGAGTTCGATGTTCGGATCTTTGGCAGTCGAATACAAGTGAGGTATTTAGTGTCAATTTTCGAACATTGGATTTCGGATCGTGACATTTTGTTTCCGCTGCATTTATTACTCTGTGTCTGTGATCTGTGATTATTTATTTACTGTATATGTTCAGTTTTACCAAATTTAAATTTACAATGCGGTATTTTGAATTAATCAAGTCCGACATGTGCGGATGCGAATTTTCCAAAATAGTGGGTCGTTATAGTTGGTATCAGAGCATTAGTAGCTCTAGGCAAAACTTAGCATATAGGGTAAATGTATTTACAGAATCACTCTCATTCGAGTTTGAATCTCTTCCTTTTGTCTCGATTCCTTTGAATTTTGGAACATTCCCAAAAATGTAACGCCCGGTCCTTGTACCCATGCCGACCAAGAGCAATACTAAGTATTACTGTGAGAAAGCATGGAGAATGGGACTCGATAGGGCTAAATGTTGTACTCATTCCCTTGAACTAACACTGGCACGATAAATTTTATGACTTCTTTTTTTCTTCTACTTACCATTCATGCGCAGTGTTGGTTCAAAACAATGGTAAGAGATAAAAAATTCCAGGTTACATAGTATAGAATATAATAGAATGTACAGTTCAGCACAAAAATAGCATAATGCATAATACATATCATAATAGTAATGTCCATGATACATAGTCCATAGTACATATCACTTCCAAAATACATAATAACACACATACCATAATACGTATATTAACTACTCCTAAGTCCAAGCTGTAAAGTCCAAAACCCGAAAACGTGGAAAATAATAAGAATGCTGCTACAGTCCACGCAACCTAACCTGCAAACACAATCCTCAGACTGACCCGAGGATTATAAAACAAATCACACGGGTCAGACTATTTCTAGTGTGAGTGAAGTAAGATCTATGAACAATAATTGTCTCAATCAACAAAAAGGAAAAGAAAGCGCCGCATGTATAAACCAACATGAGGCATATATGTGTGTATGATCCAACATGCAAATTTGGTTTCATAAACAATTCATTTAATCAAACAATGGTTTTAGGCCAAACATATCGTATGTAATCCAATACGATACCAACCCAATTATCATATGTAACACAATGAATAAGTTCATACACACATTCTCTAAAGACACTGGTTTTTTTTTAAATCAACTTTCATATTTTTCAAAAATCATGAGATATAGAAATTTGCATTATGGGAATTATGGGATAAATATAACATGACTCATAAAATATACCAAATAAACAGACGCTAGTATTGTAAAATCACAGTGGTAGAGCTCGAGCGCGCGCGGAGACATCAACACCGTAACCTACTCATAACGCCATAATACACCTGGCGATCAACCCAGGATAACCAAGACGGTCTAAGGAAATGGCCATATACTACCCGTTCACGGATCTACACGTGGGACCCCCACGCCTCCATCCATCATAGTCCGTGACCCGCCGATCGGAGATCCCGATCAAAAATAAGATTAGCCTTGTGTAGCAGACCGTTGACTTTTGATGGTAAAAGGGCATGTGATATACCACCGATTCAGGTAGCGATCCTGAATCAGGTCGGCCAAGATGGAGTTTTGGCCCATTAGTACAACAGAGTCCAATTTATCCCGACCCAAAAATCAAAAGTGTTTGTAATTTCAAAACACTTCTAAAAGAGTAAATGACAACATCTTCCAAAAAACCTTTGATAAACTCAGTATAATATTCAAAAAGTAAATGAAATTTAACAAAACAGTTATGCATATAAAGAAAATAATTACATCTCCGTTTCGCATTAATACACAAGTACCTCATAATACTTATGTATCAAAGCGAAACACAAAAACCTAATTTATTGGATTAAAATTATTAAAAATTCATTAAGTTAGATAAAAATTAATAACAATTAATTTAATTTAAAAAAATTAAGCAACACAAGATTTAGTATGCAAAAAGCAATCAAAATTTAAATAAAATGATATATATATATATATATATATATATATATTTCTTCAAACATGTATTGATCGATAATATTTGTCTTCTTTAACCAAAATAATTTTAATTTAACATTTTAATTAATTTATTTACCTTTTCTTTTTCTTTTTCTGGACCATGGCTGCACTTGTGCAACCCCGAGCTAGGCTGCAAGTGCGCAGCCCACCTGGGCTGCACATGCAGCCCGGACTGGGCTGTTCGTGTGCAGCCAACCGGGGCTGCAATTGCAGCCCGAGCTTGGATGCACCTGTGCAGCCCACCCCAGGCTGCACAGGTGCAGCCCGGGCTGCACAGCTGCGTACGGAAGGCCATGTCGATCACCTTCTTGTTGGTTGGAATCTGGTGAGAAGCTTATTCTTGATCCAGATTCTATTCGTGATTCTTCTGAGAAGATTGATCTTATTCGTCAGAGAATGAAAGAGGCACAGAGCCACCAGAAATCCTACGCGGACAACCGTAGGAAGCCTCTCGAGTTCTCGATTGGCGATCTCGTCTTTATTCGTATTTCTCCTCTAAAAGGGGTTATGCGCTTCAGTACGACTGGGAAATTGGCTCCTCGCTTTATAGGACTATTTCTTATTACTGAACGTATTGGCTCTATGGCTTATAGAGTATCACTTCCAGCTCATCTATCTAGCATTCATGACGTTTTCACGTCTCTCAGCTTCGGAAGTGTCTTCGAGAGTCGGATTCTGTCATCTATTCTCCTGATTTGCAAGAGCTTGAGATCTCACCAAACCTATCTGTTGTGCAGCAGCCTATTCGCATACTTGCTTCGGAGGTGAGACGCCTTCGAAACAAGGACGTCTCACCTCCGAAACAAGGACGTGCTGCTCGTTAAAGTTCAATGGTCCGCTAATCCCAATGACTGCACTTGGGAAACTAGAGAGTTTATCGAGCCATCCTACCCTGGTTTTCTTTCTTCGCATAGCGATGGTGAGAATCTTTTTATCTCAAGCTTATTTCCTTTTTTTAAGTGATGAAATAATTGTGTTGAATACAAATTCTTCTCTAGAAATTGCGAGGACGCAATTTTGCTAAGGGGAGGAGTCTGTGACAACACTGGTTTTGGAGATTACGTGTAAATATTAAATGATAACGGTGGTTATGATCTAATATTGTGAACTAAAACAAGATTTGGAGATTTTAAATTTCTTATTTGGAATAAACAATGAATTTTTGGGAAATAAAAAGTGAAAATTGGGTTAAAAATAAGTTTTGGCTATAAATAATGTTTTGAAATGGTTTGAAATATTTTTACAAGTGTTAAAATAAATTTTGTGGAATTTTAGGAGTTAAAAACATGGTTTTATTCATTTATTTGAGTAAATTGTGCATTTTTGTTAAATAAAGGAATAATAATAATAATAATATTTAAAAATAAAAATTAATCTTTTTATATGATAGAAAATGTTTCATTTTGTATGTATACAAGTTTCCATATTTTTCTTATGTGTAAATATGGAGAAAATGCATTTTGTATGTTGTATATGTACATAAGTTCATATGTTAGTTAATCATTTAGCCTAATTTATTTTCTCTAATTCCAATTTGGGTCCATGAGCCCATCAGTACACTAAAGTCAGAAATAAGAAAGAAGTGAGAAAAAAACTGTACGTGCTCTAAAAACCTTCTTCTTCCAGAACTTGAGAAAACTAAGAAATCCATTTCTCCTTCAACCCTAGCTCAAAAATTCTCCTAATTAATCCAATTATTGTTGTTTTCAATCAAATTGAAACTATTTTTCTCAGGTAATCACTATGAAAACCATTTCTATTTCATCAAAATCATAATTTTTGAGGAGATTGTTTGTTAACAATGAATTTCTTCTTTGCATGCATATGTTTCCTCTTTCTATAGGTTCTACAAGGCCAAATTAGCTCAAAGCTCATTACTTTCAGCTCAAAATTGGATTTTTGCACTTCTTAAACAAGGTGAGTTTCTGCTCACATAATGCTAGCTGAAGCAAAGCTTCAAACGCCAAAAATATATGCATAAAGTGCTTGTAAACATTGATTTTGTTGATGTTTTGTTTCTGTAAAAACTGAGATTGGGTGTCACTTTGCATGAAAATTTCTCCCAATTCCGGCAACGAAATGTTGCCGGATTTTCTTATATTGATAGTACATATGTTGTAGTATATACCTGCAAAATTTCATAGCAAAACTCCTTCGTTTGATACCTAAAGTCTCTGCTGCAAAATCAATGCACGGCCTGAAATTTACCTGTACATTTTTTTCTTCCGAGTTGCTGCAAACATGGCCTGAGTCCATGTTTGCGATGGCATAACTTTTTCGTTTCTTATTGAAATTGCGTGATTCTTTTTTGTTCGAAAGATAGAGTTTTCTACTGTATTCGTACCAAATTTCAAGTCATTTAGACTTAGATAGCTTATAGAAATATGCTGTCAAACTTTGACCCGAACCATGTTTTTGCCCAGATTTTACAGTGAAAACACTGTCTGGGTGCAACTTTCAGACATCATAACTTTTTCATATTTTATCTAAATTGCATGATTCTTTTTTTTTGAAAGAAGAAGTTTTCTACTGCATGAAAACAAATTTTGAGCTCAATCCGATACAATTTGATCCTCTGCTTCATGCCTGGAAATTCAACCCAGAGTGGATTTTTAAGCCTGGGCACATTCTTGTTGAACTGTTACAAACATGGTCTGAGTCCATGTTTGTGATAGCATAACTTTTCCATTTTATTTTGGAATTCATTGATTCTTTTTTTGTTTGAAAGATGAAGTTTTCTACATTATGAATACTAATTTCCAAATGAACCAAAGATCATTCGGCCACCTGTTTTATGTTCGAAAGTTGAACCCAGAGAAGATTTTAGACCTGAGTATTGTTTTGGCTAAGTGTTTTTATGTCATTTTTCCATCCGATTTTTGGCGTTTACTTCTATTTTTGTAATATTTCTGAAGTATTTTGAGGGTTGTGATGCCTTTCAATAAGTTAGCCCAGTTTTGATGAATTTTGAATTCAAATTTTGAATTATTTGAATTTAATTTGGATTTAAATTTGAATTTCAGGTTGAGTGGAATTTTGCTTGTTTTTGGTCGTTTTCGAGCACGGATTTCTCCAATTCTTTTTGAAATGATTTTTAAAATTTAGGGGATTTAAAAATAATTATTACGTAAAATTTTAAAGTATTTTCAAGTATAAAACCTATTTATTCTTTATAATAAAGGAAATTTTCAAATATGGTTTCGCCAAATGGTTTTCGAAATCGGTTTTCAAATCTTATTTTCAAGGTAAATTATTTTGTATAAAAGTTACACGTTTTTGCACTGCCGAGCGAATGAGAAGGAGAGTTAAACGATTGGGTAAAACGCATGGTATGGGACACGTACGTTTATCCTTTCGGTTAATTCCTAACTTGTCTGTTTGATCGTTTTGGCCTACGGGTCTAGTTTACCGATGATATGAGGTGAACCTTTTACTGCTTTAAGTTTGAAATTTACTAGCAGTTAGTAAACCGTTTAGTGCGAAAGGGTGGTATGGGATACACGTTAACACTTTTCGGGTTCCTTTCCGAGAGTTTGTGACACATATGCCTTTGGCGTGCCAGTACTGGACCTTCGGGTCATTTGCCATTGCGGCGTATTTGTCTTCGGACGTTTGCCATTGCGGCGTATTTGTCTTCGGATGTTTTCCATTGCGGCATATTTGCCATTGCGGCGTATTTATCTTTTGACGTTTGCCTTTGGGCGAGGTACCTATTATGTGAAACAGTACTCGGCAAAAATAGCACGTGCAAAACCTTTTTGAGATGATTTTTACCCTTGTGTGTCGTCATTTTGGAATAGGTCCTTTGAACCATTCGGTGGCGATTACTTGGGGATTTTAGACTCTTGGGAGTTCTTTTGAGATTTTCATTGCCTACACTGGCGTGTTGAGATTTACCTTTTGGCGTATACGTATATTGAGATTGCCTATTGGCGCTATTTATGGGATTTGCTTTTTGGCGTTGTATGAGATTTTTATCTCTTTGTTGACATTTGCCTTATGGCTTATGTTGAGATGACTTTTGCTTATGTTTTTCTTAGAATTGCCAATATGGCGGGTTTGGGAATTACTCTTTTAGGAGTTTACATTATATTATTCCCTAAACCATTCTTATTTGATTTATGATTGTCGATGATATGACGCATGCTACATTTTAGTGATTCATGAGATTTTTCGTCTCCTTTTTGTTTTATGCTTATTGAAGCGATCACATTCTATCACCTAGTGTAATTATATATATCATACATGTTGTGTATCCTCCATATGACTATGGTTAGCTTTATTATGGTTTCTTCTTGTTTAAGAAGAATATCACTATTCTCTTATGCTCTATTATTCTACTATCACTTTTTACTGATTCGTTTAGCTAGGTTGGCCCATGTATTTTATACACGGGTCAGACCGAGGTGTTTCAGGTTAGGTACTTTTGGACTTAGCCTATTCTACTTCTGCATGGACTATTCTGCTAGCTCTTTTTGTTATCACTTTTTGTGTAGTCCTTTTTGGTTTGCTACTCTGATATGTATATTCTTTTGACTCGTGTTTGTATTATGGTCGTCATACCATATATGTGATGTATCATTTTGTATACTTTGTGGTGTATCTGTGTATGTGTGTATCTACGAGGTTATGTGTTTTTCTGTGATGTGTTTTACTTTTGAGTTGTTGTATTTTGTTCTAATAGATCCTATAGCCACCTATGGCTTTATATTAAGTATTTATTGTATATGTCGATCCACTTGAATGAGAAAAAAAATTATGGCATTGTCGACGTATTCAATAGATATTTAAGACAAGGCTATAGATGGTCGCTCCTATCCAGCCCTATTCTCTACATTAGCAGACAGTATTACCCAGTAATGCTCTTTGTTAATGTAGGTCTCGGGGAGGGGCGTTACAACTTGGTATCTGCGGTTTCAAAATCCATTCGCATCCCTCACTATTCGTCTTCTTTTAATTCCGAAGTATCGCATAACTCCACTTCGAATGACCCTTATAATGAGTCAGCGGTCTCGCCAAACTTCGAATGATTTGTAAAGGGGCGAAACTCCTTTACAATAGGCATTGATTTACCGAAGATTTATGTATTCTTGGTTTACAATGCTATCTATCTCTTGCTATGCCTGAATTCTATCTCTTGCGATCAAATGTATATTTTCCTTGGAATTCTGCATCGATCCTATTCCTGAAATCACGGTCGACCCGGTTAAGGTTGCCCATGATTTATATAAGGTTATCCATCTCTCGATTTTGTCATTTGATCATCTTACCTTTGTTTCGAATCTAACTTCAAATCAAAATTTTATTTGATTCGAGTACATCAAAAATTTAAATCTCTATACTTGTTTTGAAATCCATTCTTGTATCGTCGAGCAAGAAAGTGTATGTGTAAATTAATATTAAAATGTTTTTTATATATATATATATATTGTGTTGTTTGAGTTGTTGATGTGATTTGGGTTTCCGATCGATTCGTCTGATCAGTGCTATCGATAGGATCTCCAAAACACTTGAGCAGAGCAAACTGACACAATATTGTTTTCAAATTTGGTAAATGAAACAAATTGTGTATGACTATATATAAAAAAAATTCTGATAATTGTTAAATGAGTTGGTTAACTAAATGATGTTATTCGATTTTCATTTATTGTTTTGTAAACCATTGATTTACCAACATATAAATAAACGAAATTACAAAACTTGGTTTGTAAATTGATTTGGAAATTTAAATGAATGTAAATCAGGAATTTGAGAATTTGATTTCCAGTGATTCCAAACTTTGATTTTTATGTTTTAAAGCGTATAGTATTTAAAATATTTTCAAATAGAAACCGTTCCAAAGAATTTAATTGTTTAAATCAGTGCTCTCCAATTTTGTCGCTGGAAAATAATTTCGGTGATGGCTGCCGCATCATCGACATTCATTTTCGAGTTTCGAAGTGGAGAAGCCATTCAGTAGCTTTGCTACTCTTTTGTTTGGAAAATGAATTTGATTTGAACTTCTTAGGAATGATTTGATTTATAATATATATTATATATAAGTATATGATTATAGATTTGGTTTGATATATATAGTATATGTATATTTATCTATAAAATGGTTGAAGTTAATCGAAAATTTAATTCTTAAAATTTGGGTAAAAGACGATTTCAATTATAAATGAAACCAAAATTTTGAATTAATATTTAAACTTGAGAGAATTGAATTAGAAATTTGCTTGTATAATACTCAATTGCATTCAATATAACTTACCTAAATTGCTTAAAAAGTTAACTATGTAATTACATAGTATACAATACAAATTGTCTTTATAAATAAAATTTGAGTGCGTATAAAAATGTTATACACTTAAAGTTTAATTACAAAATGGTTAATAGAGATAAATAGAATACTAGGTTAGTTGAATAATAAATGGATTAGTAAAATAAATTGTTGTTTGAAATAAATTTTGTAACAAACAATGATGAATTGAAAATAAACCAAGTTAATGAAATTCCTTGAGTTTAAAGTCAATGGTTGAATATAAATTAATTGAAATTGAAATTTATATGGTTTAAATTAATTGTTTTATTTTGTAATTCAAGCCTATTTTCTTCTGGTTGTTTCTATTCTCCTACCTCCTTCCTTTTCGGGGACGAAAAGTTTTGAGTGGGGGAGAGTGTAACGGCCCGTAAATTTTAGTCGTTTTATTTATTTAATTAACTGAACTTTATGAAATTTTAAATAATAAAACTTTGAAGTAAAAATTTAATATTTGGAATGCGTCTAATTAAACATAGCAAACTGTAAATTTTCATCCAAAAATATGAAAGTTTATTTTATTGTGTTATTCTATTTCAATTTATGTCAGTTAATATTTGATGATAATAAAATATTTTCGAAACCTGAATATTTTACATAGAAAAATTCTAAATCATCTTCTGAGCAAGACGTTATTTTTCGTTTTTCAAATTTGGACTTCTTTAGCTCCGTTGACCTTATTTTTCTACGTTTTTGCTGCATTTTCCACTAGTAGAAGATTCGAATTTTTTATGATTCAATCATACCACTAACATTCATATGTTGTTTTAATCATCTCATCGCGTAGATCTCTGCGGTATGTTCATTAGTGTATTTTGGAGTCCGGTACATAGGAGAATCTGCGGAAATGATAATCGTATCATTGACCGTCTTTCAAGTTTTGTGTTTATTCTTCATTAGTTACACACCGTGCAAATCAACCGACATCTGTAATTAATATTTGCCGTTTTAACCTTCACTATTCTCTGTAATTGGCTAGTGCTATTCCCTATTCATTAATGTCTCTGTCCATTCATTTCTCTGTAAAGAAAGGAATATAAGTATACAAATAGTATATTAATAAAGCCTGTGCATCTTATCAGCCAGCTGTTCATTTTTTTTTTTAAACACAGCATCTCCTCTTCATCTTCTTTTTCTATTCACGTTTTTCATTTTCCTTTGTCCATCACTCTTCCCTTCGTCTCTTTTGCTTGACAGCCGCCTCCCATTAAAAAAAAATTCGCACGAAACTGGAACGCAACCCACTCGCCACTACTCCACACCCCCTCTTCTCCGCAACTTCGAGCTTTCCCCGGTCTCCGCCGTTACGCACCACCCACACCACCGCTCCCCAACGCAATCACCCCTTCTCCTCCTCTTCACCCGCAAGCCGAAGACGCCACTAGAGGATCGCCTCCGCCCGCGTCCTACCATCTCTAGCTCGTGTGACACGGCACCTGCCGTTCTCAGCCATCAAATCCTCACGCGTCCGTCGTCCCTGCCCTATTCGAGCATTCCTTCCATTCTAGCCTGCGTCCGAGAATTTGCAGCAACGTTCTCTAATTCCCTTCCAATATGCTATGTAAGTAATATGAACTTGGATTTAAAAAATTTATTCTATTTTACTGTATATACGTATTGTTTTAAAGGTATAATTGGTTATATGTATACAGTATAAGATTTATTTTATATATATGTTATTTGAATTTTTTTTATGTGTATATTTAGTTATAGAGTGACAGTAAGGCTACATATGGGTTAGGTGATATATTAACATACATATAATATGTCTGTTCTCATAAGTCTACACCAGTTTATATTAGGTAAGCTCGGTCTCAACTAAAATTTTGTGTTGCCAGTACACAAAAGCTTATATGTGATTATAGTGTAAATTATAATTTGCTCAAGGGTTTGTATACAAGTGCTATCTATTTAATTTGTATATATACGGTCAGTTTTGAATGTACAAATATTTTTATTTCGATTTATATGGCTTCAGATTCTACTTTTATTTTAGTGCAATTGTATATTTTGTTTACTGGTTCTATATAATAGTGTCTGCTTCTTTTAAAAATGCGTAGAGTTTTAGTTTATAACCTATATAGTATGAAGTTTTATTTCTTCTACTCTGTATGAGTTATTAAGTATGTCTATGTATGTTTAACAGTAGTTATAGATTAGACACGAATTTTTATTATTTTGGTTACAGCTATTATATTATGTTGTATGAATCCTATATATACAAAGTTATACTTGAAACTGTCGTATGTGGACGAAGCAACTTTCGGACATTTGAAGCTTGCAACTATATATCTGCAGATGTATTTAGTTTTGAAACTTATTCGTCGTATTGATAATAATACCGAGGTCAGGATGTATATGTATATACGATATAATTATGAAAGTATGTTTAATTTTTTTCAAGTGAATGTATAAAGGGATATTATATGTATATACTATACGTTTATTCGTTTATACGAATTTAAATGCCGAGTTTAAATATAATATGTGTATATTGACTTTAAAATGTATGTGTCTTAAGAATAATGACTTTATATATTCTATTTTAATATTTGTCTTAAGTTAAACCTTGATTTTTATAAAATTATTAATAATAAATATATATACATTTCTGTATATCTTAATTGATTTGAATTTTCTCATCGATTCCTATCTATCGGCTTTGTTTGTGAAGTCCACTTCCAGCTTACTTCGCTTTGAGAATGTTGTTTGGATTTGTTCGATTGTCTAGATTCATGCTTGGATTCGTAACTCGACTCAGCTTCATTGTCAATCTTTCTAGCCTTGAAAGGTGAGCAATCACTCACGATTAATGTTCTTTTATTTATTAAATTTGATTTCAATTGAAACGACAATTGAAATATGCTGTTGTTAGTTATCTACATTGCTATATATAGCTATTACCTGTACCTGTTCACCTATGACATCTGACACCATTATCTGTTGTTTATACAATGATAATCCAGTTTGGTTGATAAATGATTGATTGTTTGATGTTGCTATTGGACGTTAAATTGTTAATATATGAAGTGATAAATAATTTACAATTAAAATTGACGTAGGAGTTAACAATTTGAAATTGATATATGTGTTGAATTTGATTAGATAAAATTTGTACAATATGACCCCTTTAAATGTTTAATTACTTGACATGTAGAAATATGGTTAATTACACCTTGAACCATTTAAATATATGTTGTTTAAAATGATATAGTATGAAATCGAATAATAAATGTCAAGTGTAGAACCATATAAAATGATAGTGTAATAATCTTTAATCTACATGAAATGATAGTGTAGATTCTAGAAATAATTATATTAATTTGCACAAACAACATTGTGAATTAATACGGTTATTTCGAAATTATTTGAATTAATTATTGAATTGTTATTGATTGTTGTTATTGCTTGTTTATTTACTTTGACACTTCCAGTTATCACACTACAACTTCTCTTTGCTATGCTTTGATTTTTGAATTGAAATGGAATCGGGTTGAAATGATAAATACCCAAAAAAAATTGACTTAGGATAGAGAATTATATATAAACCCGATTGGTCAGTAATTCGGTTTACATATAAAATAAAGATTTTATTTGAATAAATAATAATATTTTGAAATGAAGTTGGAATTTGAATTTTAATGAAAGGAAAATGTTAGTATTTAATAATCTGAACAAAATATTAACATAGTAGTTGATGAAAGAATGTTGTTTTAAAATTTAGAATTGTTAATAATTAAGTTTTGAAATTATTTAATAATTAAGTTTTGAAATTATTTAATAATTAAATAAGATTGAATTATTTAATAATTAAATAAAATTTAATTCTTTAATAAGTGAAATTAAACTTCTTGAATAAGTAAAAATTAAGTTTCTTGATAAATTGAGTTTTAAAATCGGTAACTAAGTGAATAAATAAGTGAAATTGAATTTATTTAACAAGAAATAAGAATGTGATTTATTGAAACTAATTTAAGACTTGTAATTTAAAGAATTTGGTTTGACGAATCTAATTTAATTCAATTTGAAGTTTTGATATAATGAAGTTGAACTTAAGTAATTGATTTAATGAATTGGAAATTAAATAGAAATTGTTTTGAATGATAAATTAACTTAACGTTTATTAAATGAAATCGATCAATGAATTTAAAATTGATTTAAATGTTAAACTAAATAAATTTAAATAATTTCGAAATGAAACTTATATGCGAACTTGAATCAATATTTGAATTGTTCTAAATAAAAATTGAAATTGAATTATAAGATTTTGAAATGGTAATTGGGAAGTTTTGAAACGTAAATTATGGAAATTGATATAGAAAGACCAATGGAATGTTGGTTTACAAATTCTAATTGAAATTGAAATTGATTTGGTTTTTGAAATTTATAAAAGACCAATCGGTGTAATAATTACGGAAGTTACTAAAGAAACCGGGATCGGTTATGGACATACTCTCTGTCTAAATTGAAAACCACTTTAATAACTATACACGGTGTGTGATCCAGAATGAAGTGGTTGGTATGATGTAAGTGATGACTGAAGAAAGAGAACGATAATGGATAGCTTTGACACCTGTGTCAAATTGGAAACGACTAAAACAGGAGCCATGCCGGGCCAAATGGGGTTAGCCACCTCGAGCGAACACACTTCTTCATAAACTACTCATTACTTGTTATTGATTGGTGCACCTTCAAATATTGAGAGTGTTGTTTCACGGTGTTGCGATCGTTGCGGCGATGCGTTCTCATCAGTCCAGATCAGGCAAACGGTAGTTTCACTACCTTAGGTATTGCCTCATGTGCCTTGTCATACTTGTATCCCTATACGCGACCATTACGATTTGTTTTATGTTATACCTATGGAGTACTCCCTGATATCCCACTAGTTTATGGTGGAGTTTACAGTGCTGTATAGACTACGATTCTTATATAAAATGTGTTAAGGGGGATAATGGTAACTCCTTAACACTATTTTGATACTTTATATTACTGATAGACATTATCTACTTAGCGTACACTACTACATAGTAGATAGTTTAATGGATCCTTAGAGGATGGTTATTCCAACGTCCTTTGAGTTACTTGTATTTCGGTTGTTATTTCACTTGAGTTGGATTTATTGATATAAGAATGTTAATCCTAACTCGAGTGTTTTGCATTTTGCTTTACGCTCGGGTCAGATTGAGTGGTTCAGCTTTCGAGACTCACCTTTGGAGTTGGAGCTTCGCTTGGAGATCAACTATCTGCCCAGCTTTCAGATATTCAGTTGATTCCAGTGTTGTATTCGGTTATCATATTTGACTATTGTATTCGAGAATTCTATTGTATCTTATTTAACTCTGTTATGTATATAATAGCTTCGTGAACTACTATCTTTTGTTTCCGCTGCATTTATTACTCTGTATCTGTGATCTGTGATTATTTATTTATTATATATGTTCAGTTTTGCCAAATTTAAATTAACAATTTGGTATTTTGAATTATTTAAGTCCGACATATGCGGATGCGAATAGTCCAAAATAACGGGTCGTTACATGGTTTGCCACAGTTCCATGTATGATCATTACAATCATTTTGAGTAAGGTCTCTTGGATTGTTGATATTTGGATTTTATGACTATTCTATGTTAGTGAAATAAGTATATATTCTTGGGTGTTGTGTTCGTGAAATAAATATTTATTTTTGTGTCTTGTGGTTGTGAAATAAATATATATCCTTATGCCTTGTGTTCGTGAAATAAATATATATTCTTGTGTCTAGTGATGGATGCTAAGTTAAGTTAATTCTATTATTCTATGCTTAGTAACTAGTTCATGTTTGTGACTTAAATTTATAACCCTGTTGTGAGTTAAATTAATTTTCTGACTCGATATATTCTAGACACCTGTAATTACTTATATGTTGTTTATTCTTGTTTATATTATGTCCTCACCCTATTGGATATTTAAAGATAGTCTAAGCTGAGTGTTATTATGCTTACGTCAGGCCGAGACATTTAGGTTACAGGACAAGTAGACCTATGGATGGTTAGGCAAGCAGAAGTTGGACCTTTGGTATTTAGTTATATCACTTACGAATTTTGTTTGAAATTGAGATGTATAATTAAGATTAGAAAATCATAACTTGTATATTAATTGAGTTTAGTATTTCATTTTATAAACTCAAAATTTGTATATGTGTAAGCTGAGATTTTATTACGCTATGATATGTGATTATTGTTTATAATATATATTGTTCTGATTCTGAGAATCTAGTTGCCTATTATTTTATATTAATACTGTACACGTCAAATTCAGTTCATATATTCAATGAATGAGGTGTAAATGATGTGTCAGTGTTAGTATAAAGATATATTCACATTCGATTGCCCTTAAAAAGCCATGTTCTTTGGATTAGCAAAAGACATTACTTGTAATGTTCTTTGCTAATCTGGTTATCGCGGTGGGGTCATTACATGTTTGTAGCTTCTTAGGATTAGCAGGATATTACCATATGTATATTCAGGACTTCTTCAAAATTTTCTCCGATCAAACAAAATTAACCAAGAAGAATGTTAAAGTTAACGGGATATCGAAATGTGAAGAAGCATTCAATGACTTAAAGAAAAGGTTGACCAATGCTTCGGTCATTCCTATTGTTGATAGAAGTGGTAGGTTGATCGTAACACAAATGCTTATGGAAAAGGAGTAGGTGCAGTGTTAATGCAACATGGAGGAGTTATCCATTATGCAAGCAAGCAGCTAAAGCCTCATGAGTGAAATTATGCAATGCACAACTTAGAATTGTTGTTGTGTTCACATTGAAGTCGGGGAGACATTATTTACTAGGTGAAAAGTTTGGTCTCTTCACAGACCAAAAATATTTAAAATAACTTTTCACTCAGAAGGATTAACTATATGGCAGCAATGTTGGTTAGAATTCCTCATGTCATATGATCTTGACATTTTATATATACCTGGAAATGCCAATGTAATAGCAGATGTGGTAAGCAGAAGGCATGCCGTTATTGCTTATTTGCAGTGACTCCAACTCTTTTGGAAAGAATTACCAGCAAGAAAAGAGAAAATATGCATCTATAGAAGATAATTGAGGATATAAGCAAAGGGCGGGATTCAAACTTAAAAATAGATAACCGTCGGGCATTACAGTCAAATGGTGGAATTTATATTCCTAATGTTGACATCTTAAGATAGAAAGTGTTAGCTTAATGCCAACAATCCAAGCTTAATATTCACCCTGGAGCTTGTAAGATGTACAAAGGCATAAAGCATACATTTTGGTAGAAGGGTATGAAGAGGGACAATTCAATTCATGTTAGCAGATGTGCATATTGCCAGTAGATCAAAAGTGACCAATAAAAGACTATAGGAACTTGAAAATGGGACCACATATCAATGGATTTCATAGATGGCTTACCTCAGACAAGGAAAGTAAATGAAGGCATTTAGGCTATCATTGATCGATTGACCAAAATCACACGCTTTATTCAAGTAAAGCCAACAAGAACTGCTTCAAGCCCTGCAGCTATATGCATGAAGGAGATTGTTCGTTTGCATGGAGTTTCAAGCATCATTAAGTGATCGAGATTCAATTTTTACTAGTCACTTCTGGAAAGCATTATAGGCATCTTTGGGAATAAAGCTGGGTTTAAGCATCGAAACCCAGCATCGCATATTATCCCCAGATTGATAGACAAATAGAAAGAGTGAACCGAGTATGAGAAAATCTTTCGAGAGCTTGCATTTTAAACTTTGGAGATTCATGGGAAAATCATATTTATTTGGTAGAATTCTTTTATAACAACAGCTACCAGGAAAGTATTGGCACGACACCTTATGAAGCTTTATATGGTCGTCCATGCAAATCACCTGCATGTTGGATCGAAAATGAAGATCGGTTAGTACTTGTCCTGATATGATTCGAGAAGCCTTAGAGAAGGTAGGTATGGTTAGGAAGATTTAGAAGTAGAGATAAACTTGGTAGATCTGACAACCAATTCGAATCGTGGATCGTGATAAGAAACAATTAAGGGGAAAGGTTATGAGATTAGTTAAAGTCCAGTGGAGTGGTGATACTGAAGACTGCACTTGGAAAACTGAGGATGGAATGAGAAAGTCATATCCTAAGTTTAGGATGGATGGATAGTTTGTATGTATATTGTAGCGATGTAGTGTACTCACCGCCTGTGGTGTTGTCATTATCATATTTTTGTGTATATTTTATCAAATCAAATATATTCCTTTTTGAGGTATCTTCTTATCTTTTATTTTGGGGACGAAATTCTTTTAAGTGGGGAAGAATATAACGACGTATAATTTTATCACTTTAGTTTGAGATATTTAATTAATTTTATATATTCAAATAATTTTTTATAAGATAAACAATTCATTTTAATTATTATTTAGTGATAAGAAATTTATTTTCAAGTTTTGATTACATAAATAAATAGTTTGATTAAAAACTGAAAATATGAATAGAATTTAGATTCCGGATTTACAATAGTCTGACAAATGGAAATGGTTTCAAATTGTAGCAACCTTATTTGAACATACACATACATGCACACATGTGCACATATACATATAAATGTGTAACATAATTAGTCAAATCAAAGCCAAAAGAAATATCTTAATATATATATATATATATATATAAACTCTTTATGTATAAATAAATACAATTTGAAAAAGAAAAGTCACATCACTTAATCAAGGAAGACAAGCACATGGAGAGGGGTGTGGGTTCGACTGAAAGAAGGGGGGTGGTGTAGCACATGGGTAAGGTGATGTGTTATGATGATATTGATGATATTTATGATATTTAACACATCTTTGCCTATAAATAGCAAGGCATACCATCATAATTCATTCATTCATTCACCCTCAAAATTCCTAAGCTTCTCTTCTTCTTCAATGGCACAATAATGAACCTTCATCTCCTATTAAAAATATTCTAAAGTCGAGTTGAAGTTTTCTCGAAGTAACTATAAGATATAAAGAGATATATGACTTTAAATTCAAGATCAAGTTAGTGATCACCTTTTCATTCTCCTGGATTAGCCTGCTCATCAAGAGCGACCACCACCTCTCCAACCTATTAAGTAAAAGGTCAAGCACACCCAAGGGTCCCAAGGCAGGATTCATAAGCTTCGGTGTGGAAATAGCAGAGCTATAGTCGATTTTATAGCACTTGAAGTTATATCTAGAAAGCATATATGTGATAATTACTCCGCTAGTTTATTTCATTAAAACATATAATGATAGGTATGTTTTCCACGCTTGTTTCATATGCTTGATCATCATGTTTTGGATGTTGATTATATTCTTGCTTGATATGAAAATGATTCATGATAAAATACACGTCGAATTTGCACAAAGGAATCACTTACCTTATAAATTATAATAGTATATATAACATTGTTAACCTCTTTAAAATAGATAACCAAGGTTTATAAATGGTTTATAAAACATTAAAATTCATTTTGACAAAGTTAATTCACGTTTGAAAAATTACGTAAAAATGAGCCCATCGCGTAGCGGCAGTTCATGATTCTTGCCATAAAAAGTTAAATCAACGTGCAGGATGAAATATGAGTTGGAATTATTGAAATAAGAATTTTTCAGGCCCTTATAACTATAGTTTTTAAATGAAAGAGAAAATCAAGATTTCATTTAGTATAGTTTGATATGTGTCCAAATCAAGTTTTCAAAGTCGTCGCGTTTTGGTAGTTCGTAAAATATTGTTTTCGACTTTTTTAAAATGGATATTTTTGATCTTTATAAATATGAAATAAATTCCAAAAAATATTAAAATGTTTTAAAAGGGATTTGAGTTATAAAAATGGACATATATATATATATCATGAAATGGGTGCTTTGATATATAAATCTTTAAAAGCACTATTCATCGGCAATTTAAGAACAGAATTGACAACTTTTGAATAAATGTTTTAAACTTGGGTTTTTCTTTCCGAATCTTTTGGAAATGTTTTTCAATAACCATACAAGTGTTTTAAACATTTATAGTTGATCAAATAACTTGACCACCATATGGTTGATAGAGAGGTGGTCTCCAGGTTGAAGTTTGGAAAACCAATTGCCTGCTTCCCCTAACTATGCAGACTGGCTCGATGAAGTGGATAGTTAAGTTGATTTACTCGGATCGTATTTTCTTAGGACAAAAAAATTAGATTTTGAATTTCCACAATGTTAAACAACATTTCAAATAATATTTTAATGGTAAAGAGAACGTTTTGTTAAACTCTGTATTGAATTCTGAGGAAGGAACCCATACTGTCTATGTGAATTTAAAAGGAGATTTCACCGTTAATCGACGAATAGTATAGGTTGAATATGGAAATTAGTATTGAGCATAATTAATCAAAAATATATGAACCCTTGTTGCAGTACTAATTTGATTGTGTATATACTAAACGATGTCTTAAATAACATTGTTTTTAACCCATCAAAAGATATATTTTAAAAATAAGTACTCTCCATCAAGATTGAAATTATAGAAACTGGAAATATTTTTCTAAGTAATTAAAAAAATGATTTGGTATTTCCAAAGTTAAAAAGATGTTTAATAAAATTGTATATACCAAGAAGTAATGGTTTAAAATATATCTTTAAAGTTATTTCATTAGAGATAAAGATAATGGTTGATTGAGTGACGATCAACAATCACCCACATACTTAATATCTTTTCTATCGATAATTGTTTTGGAGAGATTGGGATAAGATTTGGGTGATTCTATCCAAAAACCACTGCGAACCAATATACATGTTCAAAAGTGAAGGCATGTTAAAGACTATGATTTTGAAATCTTCAATGCAGGGACAATTCACTACTAATTCTAGGGGTGATTCCCAAATAGGATGTAGTAAGAGCACTTTTGATTTGTCCTACTTCTAGGCAACTTGTACGGATGAATGTCTGATAATTAATTTCTAAGACCATGTACATTGGTTTTACACACGTACATCTGTTTGATAATGTAGGAGGTAACCTCTCTTACATTTAACACTCTTCCCTAAGGCGTATGAACTCGAGGGTTGTACTTCATGGAAACTCATTAGTGTGTCATCAGAATTGGAAATGCTGCATTCAATGTGGGATATGTCATATGAAAGATAAAACGTTACCTTAATGCCTCATACATCATTAATGGAAAAAATAGGGTAGATGCGGCATGGCCAAGTGGGTCGCACCCATTAGGATATGATCATCACCTTTCTAGATTACCCTCGATATATCGGGTTTGTTGTGTATGCTTTGCGATCCCATAGGTCGAGAACGACCATGGTAATGGGATATTTATTACTATCCATAGTAGAAGTAGGTCGGTTCTGTGTTGGTAGAGGGTAGCGGGGATGTGCCTCGATACATTCCTCTAGAGATGTACTATTGAAAGATAGTCCCTTACCTTGTCATTATTGGAAATCCAATCTTTAATATATGCCTTTACAGTTTCGATTGTAGAACCTAGTATGTTGGAAATTAATTAATGTAACAATTTCAGCTACGATTAATATGTTATTTGAAAAGGGTTTCAAAGAAAGTCGTTAAAAATAATGTTCCTGATTTTATCTAGTAAATGTTTTGGTTATCATAAGTTAAAAGCTGGTCTATATTTATGTGCAGCGTGGTCTTAGATACCCTTTGATTTCAAAAGTATCAGTTCTTTTGAGTTTTCTCGCAACAGTCCTATGATTGATCCGGAGTATATTTTCTTTTCCTTTAAATTCTGGATACCCTATTTTTTCGAGCGGCCAAGTAGTCAGGTTTAGATTGGAGCATTTTGCCAGAGCTTGGAGCATGGAGCAAAAGATTCCTCTGTAGATATTTATCCATTTATATTTTTGTTGTATTATTATAAGTTTATACCAGCACTTGTGTAGGGATATGTAGTTATAACCGTTTCTAGCTGGATTATTACTTGTCATAACTTTGATACATCATTTGAGAGTGATTGTATGTAATATATATATATATATATATATATATATAAAAGTTTTAAGTTGTTCAATGTGATGTGAAAATATGTGTTTCTATCTTCTATCTTTATTTTATTTTACCCCTCTAACACTTGAATTTGCAACACGTAAATACCATTGATGGATTATTGTCGATTTTCGAGGGTCGAAAAGGCAAGTCAGCACAACGTGGCCTTCAAAATCAAAAACTTCATAAAAACCTTTTTCTCTTTTCAAATTTTGACGTCGCTTGAAAAATAAATTCCAAAATATTTAGATGCAAATTTTCCATTGAAATAAATTTGGGCAAAAATTCTAAAACAATTTTAGTGTCAAAAATAATTTAAAAAAATCAAAACTTTTTTCAAATGAAACTTTTTAAGTCGAGAGAAATTATTCAAAAAAAATTCCTTCTCAAAAATTTTGATATTTCAAGCCACTTTTTAGCATTATTCGGAAGTCACTAATGCGCTAAACGCATAAGTTCTATTCAACGTTCCTCAACTAACTTTAACACATAAAACTTAATATTTTATTATGTCATATGTAACGACCCATAATTTCGCTATTTCGAAAATGAGAGATTTTGTTTATTTTAAATTTTAAAAGGGTTTAAAAAATAAATAAATAAATAAGCTATATATAATAAATAATAATATAAAATTATTTATTCTTATAATTAAAAAGTATAAAGTTTGGATTTTATCACAAATCAGCAAAAATTAAGTTTTGTTGAAAATAAATAAATGCTTAAATAAATATGTTTAAATATTCATTTGAAAAGTTAAATTATATTAAAATCACTTAATAAAGATAATATAATTATATTGAGGATTTAAAAATATGTTTAAAATCGTTTTACAACAATGTTCAAATTTTGCCATATTTTTTCAATACAACTCCAAAATCAACAAAAGCGGCATTTTTAAAAGTATAAATCGATTTGAGAAAGAAAGAGATTCATATTAAAAATCATTTAGTAATGATAACTAAAATCTAATAAGGTTTTTGAAACATAACTTTAATTAGTTTAAAAAATGTCCAAATTTTATCGCATTTTTGTCACTTTCACATACATTGTAAAAATGGAAATTTTGATATTATTTAAATATATATTTATAATATGAATATACATGTTTAAATTTATTTAAGGAAGTAAAAAGATCACCTTTAAGTTTGGTTTACTTTAATATATAACTTAACAAAAACGTTAAATTTTGACTGTAAAATATATCAACAAAAACACTGTTTTCAACCAAAACAAGTTGTCACAACGTTTTGACAACATAATCACTTTATCAACATATAAAATGCATATTAACAAACTATGCACACTTTATATTTCCATTTAAATACAAATTCATTTTGAAAAGTCAATATAGACAAATAATTCACAAAGTAACATGATTTGACAATTTTCTATTTAAATAAAATTAGTAAATCTCATCATTACAAAAAGGACTTACCACCTCTTTTCTCATTAATGCATTAACATTAAAATGTCAAATCTAAGCTGGAAAATAAGAATTTCTTATTTTATATATTTTTCTAAGTAATAAAGTAACATAATCATTTCATAAAAGTACTCATTCAAATCAAAACATCTTATCTCATTAAAAGACATCAAGTCATGTGTTGGAAAGGAAAGAAAATAAGTTGAAGATTCAAAAAGTAGAAGGGTATTTTAGTCATTTTTCCTAAGGTTAAAAAGGTAATTTACATAGAAAATTTTTGCTATAAATACCACCTCACTTTCACTCATTTGTTCACACCAAAATTATTCTTCTTCTTTCTTTCTTAAAGCTTTCTTTCAGCTTCTCTAATGACTTCCAAAAAGAAGTTCTCTCTTTTCTTTTAAGAATTGGTAAGAGGTTAAAATAGTGGAGTGCTTAAGCACCAACCGCTGATTACTCTCTAGCCGCTTCTTAAAACTACTTCTCTATAATGGCCATGGGCCATGAGGATGAAAGTGTTTAAGGGTTTAGGCCAAGAGCAAGGTGGTGGTGGAGGGTCATGGCTGTGAACAAAGCAAGTAGAGATGGAAATGGTCAAACACTTGAAAGCATGGTTATGATAAGGTTTAGAAATGTTTAGTGAAGTGTTTGTTTGGATAAGAATGTTAGTAGGAAGTGAAATGATTTTGGTTAAAGGTAAGAAATCCTCATCGGTTTTTGAACTATATTGACTATCAAGTTTAATTGTTATGTTAGATAATCACCATTTGATGATATTATCGTTTGACTAATTGTTTTAATATGTTAGATGAATTGAATGCTTGGACATGTTGATTGAATGGGTGAATAGTACATAATTCACACTATTATGTTTATATTATCATCATAGTTAAATTTGTTATGCTACTTAGTTGAAATAATCAACTATTCCCTTTGTTATGAAAGACCCATTTTCATATGAGATATTTTGGAATAAATAAGTCTCTTTTCAAAATTACAACTAAAAGTAAAATCGAAATTGAAATTGAAATTTGAGTTGAAATTAAAGATGGATTTGAGATCAAATTTGAAATTGAAGTTTTAATTAAGTTTAGTTTAAAGTTAGAATTGAAATTTAATTGAAACTGGCTTTTAAAATTTAATAGTAAAATAATAGGAATATAAAATAATATTATAATATGGAAATAGTGAAAATACACTTTAAATACTATAAAAACTGAAAATATTGATTTAAAATGATTTGTAGTAATTTTACAAGTAATAAACTTCAGTTTGAATAAATTATTTCAAATATTGAAAAATAAGTTAAAAGTAGGCTCATCGCGCAACGGTGGTTAGCGATTGTAAAGTTCAAACAAATATACAGAATGGAATATAACTCGGAATTCTTCGAGATAAGAAAATTCCGAACAATTATATCCATATATTCTAAATGAAGAAAGAAAATCGAGATTTCATTTAGTATAATTTGAATTATGTCCAAATCAATTTTCTAGAAAAATCGCGCTTGTGCAGTAACGTAAAATCTGTTTAAATGGACGTTTTTAATTATGAAAAAATATGAAATAAATTTGATAAATTTATATAAATAATTTAAAAGAGATTTGAATTGGAAAATATAAATTTTCAAATATTAAAGAGTTTTAAATCAAATAATCCATATGTAGCATTTTCCATAGCACTTTTCTGCTGCGAATTCTATAACTTTTAAATATGAGTGTAAACAAAACAATTTTTCCTAGAATCAATTATGAATGTTTTTAAAAGGAAAATTAAGCATTTAAATGATAGTTTGGAATCTTTATAATCAATTCCAAAGTAAAAAACTAATAACTGAGTATGCGGAAACTACTGGTACATTTGTCCCACCTATGAGATCTGATAAGATAAAACAAGGAGTTTAGCTATGGTTAGGGATAGAGCAACCAATGCCCTGAACATACATGGACTATGTTTCATCTTCTTAGGGGAGGGGTAGAACAGATCGAAAGGAAAGCCAGGATGCTCTAAAAGATCATATTAAGTCTTTATTTTCAAAATAAAAGAGAATTACTATACCCAGAAGTTAAGCAATTTAACTTTGGAAAGGTTGATCTCCAAAATTAATAAACTACAACTTGGATTGCATAGAGATAATCTCCTTACGCTTGGTATTGAATTATAAAAAGGGGACTCGTCCTATTTGTGGAACTTAAAAGGTGATCTCACCATTATTCCGTCCATAGCACTTGTTGAATACGAAAATTAATATTGAGTAAAATTAGAATAATTTCTATGATCCTATTTACTCAATAATGTTTGCTAAGACTGATTTTAGTGTTTAGAGTAAACAATGTATTAAATAACATTGTTTTTGACCCATTTAAAAGTTAAAGAATTTGGATCAATGATAAGTGAGGAAATTTGAAATATTATCCAAAGCAAAAGAATGAATTAACTTTGAATTACTCTAAGACAAAAAGTAATCCAAAAAGAATTAAAGTGAAAAGAGACTTAATAAATCCTGTATACTCATATTCACTCTTTATCGATGATTGAATTCGAAGGATCTAGGGTCGGATTTGGATGATTCCTATCCGAAAACCACTTCAAACCAATTTACGTGTTCGAAAAATGTAGACCCAATAGAGAGAATAAAGAATGAAGACTAGGAATTTTTAGGATAAAAGGACTGCTTGTTGATAATTCTGGTCAGCTCTCAAATACTAAGTGGCAGTGGTCCTTTCGTTTCTAAAGTTCTTTGGGTTGCAAGGACTTCTCGCTACTAATCCTAGGGTTAATTCTCGGCAGGATGTGGTAGGAGAGTACCTTCAATTTTGTCCGGTCCTAGAAAAAACTTCTATGGATGAATATCTAACAGTGCATTTTCTAAGATTGCGTATATTGGTTTTTAAAAACATATATCTTTGGTAACAAAGAAGGCAACTTCTCTTAGTTTAACACCCTCCTTGAGACGTATGATCTCAATGGTTGTATTTTTTGTGGAAGGCAATTAGTAGTAAATGTAAATGGCAATGTGGCATTCAAAGAAGTGATATGTGCTATGTGAAAAGGTAATCGTTGCCTCAAGCCTCATCAACCGAAAACGATCGAAACATGGTTAGATGCAGCAAGGCTAAGTGGGTCATTCCCAACTAGGGCATGATCATCCCCTTTTAGATATATTTATTTCCACTATGACATTCGGGATGTAAATTAATGTAGTGTATGGAAATCGAGCGCTCGGATAAAGGTCAGTAATGACCGGGGGATGATATATTTGGTACTATCTAGTTATATAGGAAGGCCAGTCTTGTGTTGGTAGAGGAGCTTTGTGATGGTTCCTCGGGACATCCATCTAGAGGTGTACCCATTGGAAGGTCGTCGCTTCACCTGGTCATTTGTATGGAAATCCATTCTCCAATAAGAACCTATGGTTTTGTTTGTATTGGCGTAATGAATAGCCCCAAAATGCTATATGGGTAACCATTTCAGCTAAGATTAATAATTTATTTGCAAATATTTTCAAAGAATGTCATTAAAAATAATATCAAATGTTTTGATATAAAAGTATTTTAGTTATCATAAAGTAAAAATCCCGTTCGCGTTTATGTGTGGGCGTGGTCTTATGAGATACTCTTTCTTTTCAAAAGGATTTCATTTAAAGGCTGGTATATGACATTGTCATTTATTATTGAGTTTTTCTCATGCTGGTTTATCAAGTCTGATCTGGGTATTTTCTATACTCGAGTCAGATCTGAGTATTTTCAGGTTTAGTTGAAGACAGTTGGAGTTTCAAGAGGAGGGCTGGAGATATTCATCTATGTATGGACGTATTCTATTATCCGCTCTATTGTTTTTGTTTGATACTTGTTGGCAAACTGTAAGGACTAATGTTTATAATTGTCCAAGCCGAATTTAGGTTAGACTCTGATATATGTATTTTAAAATTTTCCACCATAAAGATATTGTTCAATATTATACATTATTCCATTTGTGTGAGATTCTTTTTTGCCTTGTTTTTCTTTATTACCCTTCATAATCCATTCTTTCATGCAATTTGATCAGACATGTGTGGTTTATTTTCGGCTTGAAGGTTACAGAATTGTGGATCGCTATATCATCATACTCAGTTATTCAGAAAATTCAGCTTTTAGGGAACAAGAACAATGACCCGTGATTCTAAAATAATTTAATATATCCTTCGTTTATTAAAATTTCTATCTATTTAAAACATCCAATCTCATATCGCATTTTTCTATCATTTAAGTATCCTTATGATATTTTAATATTTATACTGTTTCTTCCAAGCATACATATAAGAGCGGTTTACATATTTGGAAACAATAACACAAAAAAGGAAACACATCTCATAATATCGTGTTCATCTTAACAATAGATAACTAATAGTTATAGCCTAATAACCTAAAATGGAAAGAATAAATATTCTAAGAAATAGATACAAGGATACACTAAAAAACCTAAAATTCTACCTATAGACTATGAGATAATTTCGATCCTCGATGAGAACTCGACCCATTGCCGTGGCCTCGAAAAAGGCGAAGCATAGTAGCTAAGCTCACAATCTCGTAACTCTTGTGCTGTAGCTCAGTCCTCGTCTCTCTTTGGTTAACGCCGATCCCCTGTATCTCAGTTCGGACCTATCGAATGGTGACTATCTTAGGACTCTGATATCCCTTGGTGCACCTTCCTTGCTCCGCCACCTATTGCTGTTGGCTCGACTACTATTGCTGGTCGAAAAGGAATTCCTACCTTTCTAAGGGAGGATCTACCAGTGACAGATGGGACATTCCTCTAGGTAGTCACTCCACTAAGATTCACCCCGTATCGTCTAAAATGAGAGTCAATAGTAATAATATGGAAAGTAACTTCATGGGATGCCAACTCCCTGATCGAAAAAATGAATCATAAGGGTGCGTGCTTAATTGATGGCTATACCACCCATAACCGCATTGGTGGCCATCTACACCTAAGGATAAATTTGATCATAGATTCTTATCTTGGAGATGATGTTATGCTAAATAATGCACAACAAAATGGCAGTCAAACGTAGATTGTCCGTCTTCTAGATACCGATGTCCTTAGAAAAGATCTACTATAAGATCTTCAATTTGGATATCTCAATATCGTCTAAATCTGTGCCATCCACGGAAATCTCTAAATTATCGCCAAATTCATCATCAGACATCTCGATCCTGACTCCTTTAACCTCCAACTAAATGGAAATGTTGTCTTCGTGGAATTTCAATGCCAAATGAGCATCGAAAAGGAGAATGTAGTGTGGGTAGCATTTCTGCTCAAAGGTCTCGAAGCATAGGATTGGTGCAAGCGCTGTCATCTCAAATAGCTCTCCTAGCCCAAAAGCAATGATGTCTCCAAACTTCTCTGATCGCCCCTGAAGGAACTTGAAATTGGCAAATCCTAATAGATGGAGATATTCTGGTCATCTGCTCTAGCCCCTAATCTCTTGAGGGGTGACATCAAGGTGGCTCAAACTAGTATTGCGAAGAGGTGCCATGGGCTGAGAAGTGGAGAAATAGGATTTAAATCTAGAGTAGAGATGGAGCAGGCTCTAATGCATAAAAATTGATGCAAAGGGGAGGCATGGCTGCTGCTCGTTGGAGAGGAGGAGAAACGACATCACTTGGAGGTGGGATAGAGGAAGCGGGGCTGATATGGAGGAGGAGGTATTTCTGGGTTCGGCTATTAGAGGATATGAGGGAGCTCGAATGCAGCTGGCAAGAAATGCAACTATTGGATGAGATGGAGGAGTGGTCAACCATTCTAAATCTACTGATCGACCACTAATGGTCAACCCCTAGGTGTCAACCGCTAGGCGGTTTTTCTACATGGCTTGAACCTTTACCCTTTCAGGCTGGTTAAATTATAATAATAATAACGAAAACAACAATAATCAATTCACGCCATTTCCCTCGACACGACATGATCAAAAAAATCCCTGCTATCTTCACAATGATGCCCAAGCTTACCATCTAGCTTTTCAAACTATTGCTCGATTATTTTGTAGTACTTCAGACTTATAAGCCATCAGCATTTCCCAAAGCCCAATAATACTCCAACTACTATTCTCCATATACTTCGTATAGAAAGACTTCTTCCAATAGCTAGTAGGTACAACAACACTTCTAACTTCATACCCTAATAAAATAAAATAGCATTCCTATTTTGTCCGTCACTTAGAGGAGAGAAAACTTTAAAAAAACTTTGATTTTTATAAACGAAAAAATCGTTTGGCTAAATATCAACCCTTTAAAACCGCGTAAGCAATATCTGGTCTTGTGCAATTCATCAGATACATTAAGCATCCTATTACACGAGAGTATTCCAGTTGCATTACACTCTCATTAGTGTTTTTATGTAGTACTTCCGATGGATTAAAAGGCGTCCTCACTCCTTTAATTCCATACTCTTGGAATTTTTCAATCACTTTATCTACATAGTGTGACTGAGATAGTTCAATTTCATTAGGTGTTCTTATTATTTTGATTCCCAAAATAACGTCCGCAACTCCTAAGTCTTTCATATCGAAATTGTTGATTAACATCTTCTTTATAGTCTCTATTACTTTAGTATTAGGACCAAAGATTAGCATATCGTCTACATATAGACAAATCATCACATATGATTGTCCAACCTGTTTGTAATAAACACATTTATCACATTCATTTATACGAAAACCATTTTTCATCATGACACTATCAAATTTTTCATGCCATTGTTTTGGAGCTTGTTTTAGTCCGTATAATGATTTCACTAACCGACATACTTTGTTTTCATTTCCTTTGGAAATAAAACCCTCAGGTTGCTCCATGTAAATCTCCTCATCGAGATCTCCATTTAAGAATGCTGTTTTGACATCCATCTTATGAATTTCCAGATTATATATGGAAGCAATTGCTATTAACATTCTTATAGAGGTTATTCGTGTAACCGGTGAATAGGTATCAAAGAAGTCTACTCCTTCTTTTTGACGATATCCTTTGGCTACCAATCTGGCTTTATATTTATCTATAGAGCCGTCTGATTTCAATTTCTTCTTAAAAATCCATTTGCAGCCAATTGGTTTAATTCAAGGTGGAATATCAACTATTTCCCAAGTTTTATTACTTAAGATTGAATCAATCTCACTTTGGATTGCTTCTTTCCAACATGAAGATTCAGAAGATGACATTGCTTCCTTGTACATTTGAGGTTCGTGTTCTAACATATAAGTTAACAAATCCGAACCAAATGTTTTGGAAGTTCTTGCCCTTACGCTTCTTCTTGGTTCAACCTCCTCGTTGTCCTGATGAGTTTCATCTTCACATGTCTCATCTCTGTTATCTCTTGTCCTTTTTGGGACAGGATTTCCATCTTTTCTTTTATGTGGGAATACATCTTCAAAGAACAAGGCATCTCTTAATTCCATGATTGTATTTACATGAATATCATTTATATCAGACTTGAATACCAAAAATCTGTAGGCACTACTATTTTGGGCTGGCCCAAAATAATAACAATCTACTGTTTTTGGTCCAAGTTTGACTCTCTTGGGAGGCGGAACTGGAACTTTTGCCAAGCACCCCCACACTTTGAGGTATTTAAAGCTTGGTTTGTGTCCTTTCCATATCTCATATGGAATTGTTCCCATTTTATTGTGAGGAACTTTGTTTAATATGTGATTAGACATATTTAAGGCTTCCCCCCACAAGCTCGTCGGTAGGCCAGAAGTTAAAAGCATGGCAGTAATCATGTCTTTTAACGTTCTGTTCTTCCTCTCGGCTACACCATTTTGTTGTGGTGAATATGGAGCTGTTGTTTGATGAATTATACCATTTTCGGCACAGAACTGTTCAAATGGTGATTCATATTCTCCACCTCGATCAGATCTCAATATCTTGATCTTTTTATTTAACTGATTTTCTACCTTAGCCTTGTATTTTATAAACGCTGTGATTGCTTCATCTTTACTATTTAAAAGATATACATAGCAATATCGCGTATAATCGTCAATAAAAGTAAGGAAATACTTTTTCCCACCTCTTGTAGGTAGTGATTTAAAATCACATAAATCTGTATGTACCAAACCTAATGGTTCGGTGCTTCTGTCAACAGATTTAAATGGTTGTTTGACCATTTTTGCTTCTACACATGTCTCACATTTGTAGTTCTTATCTACTTGGAAATTTGGAATCAATCCCAAGTTTGATAATTTCTTCATTTTTCGGAAGTTTATGTATCCTAATCTATCGTCCCATAGTAAAATTTCGTGCTCAAGCAAACAAGTGACTTCAATTTTATTAAGAGCACAATCAGAATACATAGATTTATTGCCGATAATGGCTATGTTTGCCTTAAAAAGGCCATCACATAAATAACCCCTTCCGATATACATTCCAGCTTTGAACAAAACCATCTTGTCTGATTCGAACACAATTTTGAATCCTTTCTTTGATAGCACTGAACCGGAGATCAGATTCTTGCGTATGTCTGAAACGTGAAGCACGTCATTCAATTTGACAGTTTTTCCAGAAGTGAACTTGAGGATAACTGTGCCAGTGCCTTCGATCATGGAAACTGCAGAATTACCCATGTAGAGTCTTTCTTTCCAATCGAATTTCTGGTATGTTGAAAACATGGATTTTTCAAAGCAAACATGACGAGTAGCTCCTGTGTCAACCCACCATTGGTTAGGGTTCTGAACCAAATTGCATTCAGAAATAACCGCTGAAAAGTTGGACTTATCCATTTCCATGTTATCAACTATTAACATCTCTGTTTTAGCGTAAAACAGTAAAATTCTTAAGATGTTATATGTCTAGTGTACTAAAACAGATAGCACGCTACAATAAACTCGTCGCACAAGTTTATTAATCAGATTTCCACTACGCTGGAATTCTGTATTAGATAAATGTAACAATAAGTTACGTTGTAAATAAATTACAACAACAACGTTATACTATTGTAAGAAATAGTACAACTTATACACGGGAAAGATTACAGTGAATCTAACCAGTATGTGTAGGAAATTCTGTTTGAGGCTTGTCGTAACAATTTCCTTAAGAATTTTATTTCAAAACTCTCCCAAGATACAACAGACGTAATCTGCACGAGATTGTAATGAGTATGTCAACTCTGTGATATATGGAATATTGAGCAGTAGAGCAAAGAAGCAGAAGAAATTAGATTGGAATCGTATGAGAATGTGATCAGTATTCTCTCCTATTTATAATTTTGTCTGCATCCCTTCAAACAGTCGCGTCCGCTTGACGGGTCGCACCCGTTGCCTTTTGGTCGCTGCTGTTCGTTAACGGGTCGCGCCCGCCTGCTACTGTTTCGCACCCGCTCGTACCGCCTGGTACTGTTTTGCCTGTACCGCTTCAGTCGGGCCGCACCCGCTCGCGTTTGGCCGCACCTGTTTGCTACTAACGGGTCGCACCCGCTACTGTTCGCGTCCGCTTATGAACAGTCGCATCTCCTCAGGCAAAAACCCCGCGTCCGTCTTCACCCGCCCGCTTCTCTTCAAATTCCAGGCCCAGCCCAGTTTCAGACGAAGCCCAAAACCGTTAAACAGTGGCCTAGTAAAAAGAATGGTCATTTTAGACCCGTACCCGAGCCCGGCCCGGTCGGTCGGACGGCGGCGGCGGCGCGCGCGCGTGTGGTGGTGATGCATGATCTCCCTGCTCACAACGAAGCATACATTTGGGAGCCCCAGGCCCCCAACCTCCACTTTGAGAAAGCTATTAATATACTTGGCTTTCTTAGTGTATTAGGCGATGTGGGACAATATGTGTATTTGTCATTCATTTTTCACTATAGGAATTCCAACAATCCCCCACATGAATGATAATATACATATCCCCCACACAAAGCGAAATATCACAGAGTACATATGGAATAATGCTTTATCGTGGATAAGTAGATATTTCACTTTGAACTTTCCCTAGTTAAAACTTATCGGATCTATTTGGCTAATCGGTGAATTATTTCATCTTGAACCGTCGGCCTTTATTGTATATCCAGACAATAAGCTTTACGAAGCATTGATTCCCTTCTCATCCAATCTCTTGGTTGTGTTCATTTTGGTCCTGAACAATTTTTGGTTCTGCGAGTGTTTTAGAGAATAAAAGCCTTTTAATATTCTCATAGAGCCGACCCAGCTCACACTAACATAGGTAATCGCAACCATTAAGAGTATCCTACATATACCCCACTTGTTATTTCCAAGATATGGTCATCATTAAAAAAACATAGTTTTAACCTTTAAAACTTCTGTAGGCATGCATTATATTTTGCACCATAAGAATGGAGTAGGACCAAGTCCAGACAAATGCATTACTTCTTGAGTTACTCATAACTGGTTTGCCTATTGATCCTAGTCCGTGGGATCTCCAGTCGCTAGGATAGGTTTCCATATAAGGTAACTCTTGTTGGTTTAAGCTTTTAAACCCATTCCCCTCGATGCGTAGTCAATTTTCTCTCTTGATAAACCTTTAGTAAATGGATCCGCTAGGTTATCATTTGTTCTCACATAATCTATGGAAATAGTTCCATTAGAGAGTAACTGCCTAACTGTGTTATGGCGACGACGTATGTGTCGTGATTTGCCATTATACACAAGGTTTTTCGCTCTACTTAGCGCTGCTTGATTATCGCAGTGAATACGTATGGCCGTCACAGGTTTTGGCCAAAATGGAATATCTTCTAAGAATTGACGAAGCCATTATGCCTCTTCGCCTGCTTTGTCTAATGCGATAAACTCGGATTCCATGGTGGATCGAGCTATGCATGTTTGTTTAGTAGATTTCCATGACACTGCTGCTCCTGCAAGGGTAAAGACATAACCACTTGTGGATTTTGATTCCTCTGAATCTGCAATCCAATTTGCATCACTATATCCTTCTAAGACGGCAGGATATTTTCCATAATGTAAGGAAAAATTAGTGGTATTCTTTAAATATCCCAACACTCTCATTAGTGCTTTCCAGTGTTCCTTCCCTGGATTACTTGTATACCTGCTTAATCGACTTACCGCGTAAGCAATATCTGGTCTTGTGCAATTCATCAGATACATTAAGCATCCTATTACACGAGAGTATTCCAGTTGCATTACACTCTCATTAGTGTTTTTATGCAGTACTTCCGATGGATTAAAAGGTGTCCTCACTCCTTTAATTCCATACTCTTGGAATTTTTCAATCACTTTATCTACATAGTGTGACTGAGATAGTTCAATTTCATTAGGTGTTCTTATTATTTTGATTCCCAAAATAACGTCTGCAACTCCTAAGTCTTTCATATCGAAATTGTTGATTAACATCTTCTTTATAGTCTCTATTACTTTAGTATTAGGACCAAAGATTAGCATATCATCTACATATAGACAAATCATCGCACATGATTGTCCAACCTGTTTGTAATAAACACATTTATCACATTCATTTATACGAAAACCATTTTTCATCATGACACTATCAAATTTTTCATGCCATTGTTTTGGAGCTTGTTTTAGTCCGTATAGTGATTTCACTAACCGACATACTTTGTTTTCATTTCCTTTGGAAATAAAACCCTTAGGTTGCTCCATGTAAATCTCCTCATCGAGATCTCCATTTAAGAATGCTATTTTGACATCCATCTGATGAATTTCCAGATTATATATGGAAGCAATTGCTATTAACATTCTTATAGAGCTTATTCGTGTAACCGGTGAATAGGTATCAAAGAAGTCTACTCCTTCTTTTTGACGATATCCTTTGGCTACCAATCTGGCTTTATATTTATCTATAGAGCCGTCTGATTTCAATTTCTTCTTAAAAATCCATTTGCAGCCAATTGGTTTTATTCCAGGTGGAATATCAACTATTTCCCAAGTTTTATTACTTAGAATTGAATCAATCTCACTTTGGATTGCTTCTTTCCAACATGAAGATTCAGAAGATGACATTGCTTCCTTGTACGTTTGAGGTTCGTGTTCTAACATATAAGTTAAAAAATCCGAACCAAATGTTTTGAAAGTTCTTGCCCTTACGCTTCTTCTTGGTTCAACCTCCTCGTTGTCCTGATGAGTTTCATCTTCACATGTCTCATCTCTGTTATCTCTTGTCCTTTTTGGGACAGGATTTCCATCGTTTCTTTTATGTGGGAACACATCTTCAAAGAACGAGGCATCTCTTGATTCCATGATTGTATTTACATGAATATCATTTATATCAGACTTGAATACCAAAAATCTGTAGGCACTACTATTTTGGGCTGGCCCAAGATAATAACAATCTACTGTTCTTGGTCCAAGTTTGACTCTCTTGTGAGGCGGAACTGGAACTTTTGCCAAGCACCCCCACACTTTGAGGTATTTAAAGCTTGGTTTGTGTCCTTTCCATATCTCATATGGAATTGTTCCCATTTTATTGTGAGGAACTTTGTTTAATATGTGATTAGACATATTTAAGGCTTCCCCCCACAAGCTCGTCGGTAGGCCAGAAGTTAAAAGCATGGCAGTAATCATGTCTTTTAACGTTCTGTTCTTCCTCTCGGCTACACCATTTTGTTGTGGTGAATATGGAGCTGTTGTTTGATGAATTATACCATTTTCGGCACAGAACTGTTCAAATGGTGATTCATATTCTCCACCTCGATCAGATCTCAATATCTTGATCTTTTTATTTAACTGATTTTCTACCTCAGCCTTGTATTTTATAAACGCTGTGATTGCTTCATCTTTACTATTTAAAAGATATACATAGCAATATCACGTATAATCGTCAATAAAAGTAATGAAATACTTTTTCCCACCTCTTGTAGGTAGTGATTTAAAATCACATAAATCTGTATGTACCAAACCTAATGGTTCGGTGCTTCTGTCAACAGATTTAAATGGTTGTTTGACCATTTTTGCTTCTACACATGTCTCACATTTGTAGTTCTTATCTACTTGGAAATTTGGAATCAATCCCAAGTTTGATAATTTCTTCATTTTTTGGAAGTTTATGTGTCCTAATCTATCGTGCCATAGTAAAATTTCGTGCTCAAGCAAGCAAGTGACTTCAATTTTATTAAGAGCACAATCAGAATACATAGATTTATTGCCGATAACGGCTATGTTTGCCTTAAAAAGGCCATCACATAAATAACCCCTTTCGATATACATTCCAGCTTTAAACAGAACCATCTTGTCTGATTCGAACACAATTTTGAATCCTTTCTTTGATAGCACTGAGTCGGAGATCAGATTCTTGCGTATGCGTGGAACGTGAAGCACGTCATTCAATTTGACAGTTTTTCCAGAAGTGAACTTGAGGATAACTGTGCCACTGCCTTCGATCATGGAAACTGCAGAATTACCCATGTAGAGTCTTTCTTTCCGATCGAATTTCTGGTATGTTGAAAACATGGATTTTTCAGAGAAAATATGACGAGTAGCTCCTGTGTCAACCCACCATTGGTTAGGGTTCTGAACCAAATTGCATTCAGAAATAACCGCTGAAAAGTTGGACTTATCCATTTTCATGTTGTCAACTGTTGACATCTCTGTTTTAGCGTAAAACAGTAAAATTCTTAAGATGTTATATGTCTAGTGTACTAAAACAGATAGTACGCTACAATAAACTCGTCGCACAAGTTTATTAATTAGATTTCCACTACGCTGGAATTCTGTATTAGATAAATGTAACAATAAGTTACGTTGTAAATAAATTACAACAACAGCGTTATACTGTTGTAAGAAATAGTACAACTTATACACGGGAAAGATTACAGTGAATCTAACCAGTATGTATAGGAAATTCCGTCTGAGGCTTGTCGTAACAATTTCCTTAAGAATTTTATTTCAAAACTCTCCCAAGATACAACAAACGTAATCTGCACGAGATTGTAATGAGTATGTCAACTCTGTGATATATGGAATATTGAGCAGTAGAGCAAAGAAGCAGAAGAAATTAGATTGGAATCGGATGAGAATGTGATCAGTATTCTCTCTTATTTATAATTTCGTCCGCATCCCTTCAAACAGTCGCGTCCGCTTTAAGGGATCGCACCCGTTGTCTTTTGGTCGCTGCTGTTCGTTAACGGGTCACGCCCGCCTGCTACTGTTTCGCACCCGCTCGTACCGCCTGGTGCTGTTTGCTACTAACGGGTCGCACCCGCTACTGTTCGCGTCCGCTTATGAACAGTCGCATCGCCTCAGGCAAAACCCCACGTCCGTCTTCACTCGCCCGCTTCTCTTCAAATTCTAGGCCCAGCCCAGTTTCAGACGAAGCCCAAAACCGTTAAACAGTGGCCTAGTAAAAAGAACGGTCATTTTAGACCCGTACCCGGCCCGATCGGACGGACGGCGGCGGCGCGCGTGTGGTGGTGATGCATGATCTCCCTCCTCACAACGAAGCATACATTTGGAAGCCCCAGGCCCCCAACCTCCACTTTGAGAAAGCTATTAATATACTTGGCTTCCTTAGTGTATTAGGCGATGTGGGACAATATGTGTATTTGTCATTCATTTTTCATTATAGGAATTCCAACACATCTAACCATAGGCAAGATAGAGATTGAAATTATTATGGAAAATGTTGGTTAAGATTATTAGGTTCGGAGACATTTGTTTCAGCAGAAATGCAAGAAGTATCAAAAGTATTTGATGCATGGATATTGCATGGGACAATTGTAGGACCAACGTTAGTTTCATAATCCCTTGTTTCGAAAAATTCCCTTCTTCTATATCTCTCAAGAGAGGAAAAATATTACGTTGCATGGGATATAGACCAGTAGGAGAATTTTGAAAAATAGTAACTGGATTAATATTAGTTGGACTAGGGTTATTACTTATTAGTATTAGTGGTGGGTTCAAAACAATCACCGTTAGGAATTTGGTTCTGCACATTTGCATTACCACACCCATCAAATCTTGAACCAAATTTAACATTAAGGTGGCATCAACATGCTGAATTTTCCTCCAACTCTTTTCTTACTGCTTGTGTTTATTTTTAACAACCACAAAACCAACATTATCTTTCATCACTGAACTTTTCTGGTAATCCTTTCTTGCTTCAAAACTATTATTCTTCATTCGCTCCACATTTCCAACATGACCTTCCTCAATAATATGTTCCGTAGGATCACACATCTTTAATTTACAATTAACTGTAGGATGACCAAAAACCTAACAAAAAGTGCAAATAAGTGGCCTTTAAGAATATTCAACCTGCATATTTGGACAATAATCATCTCCAATACTGATGTAGTCGGGCAACTCCATTTCAGGAGTGAAATCTTTTTAGCACTTCGCATATTCAAACCTCTTTATTTTCTCAGTGTTTTGTCATAGCAAATTAATCTACCCACATGACATGCTAGCTAGTTAATACCAACCAATGTAGAAGTCAGTAGCGGAATTGGTAAAGATGAACCTAGATAGGAACATACCTGATTTTTTATTGAGCTAACCCAAAACTAAGGTTCCAAGTACAAAAAAAATAAAAAAAAATGGCCTTTGATGAACACATGATCAATTTTGAGGATTATCTTCATGGCTGGAAAATTTAAAATAATAATTCTATTTATCAAAAATCATGTCATGGGACCCCTTAAGCTTCCACGTTCTATTATATGAGACTTAATTGCCATGTAGTTAATCATCCCACCAATAAGAAACCTATTAGCACATTAGATCCTGTCCTAACTCCTTTTTTAATAACTTCAAGAGGAGGAGACAAGGAGATACCACAATGATTTAGGTCGAAATTCTAAAGGGAGTAGCTACCAGCATTACGTGATTTACCATTGAATAGGGAAGATAACTTTGATAAAGGAGGAGAAGAAGAAGAAACTGGAGCCGTTGAATCAAGTATAGTATTATATCCAACAAAGGAGGGGACGATAAAAGAAGGTAAGGTTGAAGAGGAGAAAGCAAGTATTGAAGAGGATAGGACAGAAGGAGGAGGAATGGTAGAAGAAATTAGGAAGAGAGGAGGAAAGTGTTCGGGTGGAAGGGAAGGGGGAGGAATAGAGGGGGGAGAAACAACGGATGGAAGTGAAGGAAGGTATCAGAAAGAGGAGTGGATGGGGAATGGTTTGGTCAATGGAGGTAACAGGGCGGGAAAGAAGGAATATGGTTACTAGTAAAAGTCAAAGTCGAATTGTGGAATTGGTTTTATATTCATTATAAATTAATGTATAATTTATTTAATAAATTTTCTTGTACACATTTTTTCAAATAGACACACACATATATATTACAAATATAAACAATATATACATATTTTACATAAATACATTTATTTATCTTAAGTTTTAATAATTATATATTAACACATATAAATAAACGTATTTATATAGATTTATATATGATATAAACAATTTTGGAAATTATATTTTAGAAAAATTTAGAACATTTCTATATAGAAATTAATTAAAATAAAAAACCAATTTTAAAACTACATAAAATTGTTTTAAGAAAATCGATTTTGTTATAAATATTGAGGTCGAAAATAAAAAATTAGGTTTTTTCTTATACTTAAAATATGTAATTTTATATTTATAAATTGGCATTTTATAAAATTTACTATAAATATATATATGGTTTTTGCATTTTTGAAGAAAAATTAATTCGTATATATATTTATATTTATATGCATATATGCAATAAAATATATAATTTCAAATTTTGAATTTTGAAAAGATATTTTTTGAATCCATATCTGATTTTGAATTTGAATATTTCTTTATCTATTTTAATATTATATTCTAAATTGGTAATATACTTAAAATATATCTATACATAATTATTTTAGTGTGTGTGTATTCGTATATATAAAAAACAAGTATATAAAAGTATACTCTAAATTATATCGCTTTAAAATAATATTAGATTGCAACACATATATAAAGGGACTAATGTATCTATTGCAATTTAAATCGCAACGCTTATATTACAAGCATATTAACCATATACGCATTATTTATTACATGTGCACGTACAGGTTTATGTGCATTTGATACATATGTACACATTATATATCACATGTATAGACAAATTAAGTCCTTATATTAACTGGTTAAATGAAATAAATATTTTATTTTTAATTTATTTAGATTAATCTAAATTAATTTAGACTACATAGACTTGATAAGATTTAAAATGGTAAAGAATTAAAAATGACTTATTTAATCCGTTGCATGTTAGCTTGGTTCCTTTAGGTATATCGTTGATGTTAGTTGTTTTCATAACAATAGTGGTACGTTATATATAAAAATCCAAAAGTATCTAAAATAGTTAATAATTATGTATGTAATCATGGACTAAGTCATATCTTTGAGAAATTATTCTTAAACCATATTAATTGCAAATTGTATGATACTTATGAACTATATCTCAAATGATTATGGGTAAAGCACCCATTTAGTGGGTGTGATAAGGATGGTGATGAACTCTTAAGGTTGATTCATATAGATATACATAGTCCAAGAACTAGTGGTAGCAAAGGCATATCCACTCACTTACTTAAATTCACCAATGAATTTTCATGGACATGAACATATGAATTTAATACACAAGTTAGATCCACGATAAGTTAAAAGAATATAAAGTGGAAGTAGAAAAATAAAACATGTAAAAGAATTATAACAACTCGATTTAATCGAATAGGCGAGTATCTTCGATAAGATTTCCAACTGTACCTAAAAGAGAATATGATTCGCTCTCAAAATTGCTCCCCTGTATCACATAGTGATATTTCGATCAGGAGTAATTGGACTTTACTGGACAAAGTACGATTGATAATGAGTGAAGCTCGGTTAATTATTTTATAAGGATATGTACCAAAGTGTAAGCATATATATATATATATATATATTAAATTTTACTTTATTAAAAGTTGAGATTATGATTTCATAAAAATATGGATTGGGAAGAAAACTCATTTTAAATGGTTTAAGATATGTGGCTGTTCGATTTATACTATGAATGTTTGTTTGATAAGCTCAAGCTTAAATCTATTTTATGCAAGTGTGTAGGCAATTCATAAAATATTTTGAATGCCTATACCATTACATTGAGAAACAAATTGTTGTTTCGAGACACACCACCATTTTACTAAAGGAATTTACTTATAGAGATATTAGTGGTAGTATGACGAACTTGATATAATCCAAGATTCTAGCATATAAACTAATTACGTAGACGACATTAATTTAACCAAGCCCTAAGGGCATAGCTCATTATAATTTCTAATAGGAATTCTCACACATTGAAGAGGAACTACGAGTTTCTTATCGATATCGTGAAAATAGATTGTTAGTAGAACAATCTACTTAGTTATAGGTCATAGAGAGTATAAACTCTACCGTAAGCCGTGCTTTGAATCTAAAATGGATTATAAGTACACTTCAAATTTAAATTGGGATATTGTACCAGATTAGTCGCAAGTGAGTCTTCGAGAGGAAGATCAAAGCAATTAGAAAGGTATAAAGCAAAGATAATGGAAAATGACCTCATTGATTTCAAAAGTTGAACTCGGTGGAGCAATTTTTCAGTAAAGATGCTTAACTCCATTTGATTCCACTTGCAAATTATCGCATAATATGACTGTATTTTTTGATACATAAACATTGAAATAGAACTTCTAAATAATGATTTAGAGGAGACCATTTGCATATAATAGCCCAACATCTTGAAGTCAGTGGGAGTGATAACAAAACTTATGGATTTTTAAGATACGATCTTATACAAGCATCTAGAGATTGAGCAAGTATTTTGATAGAGAAATCAAATAGTTTGATTTCAGCCAAAATACATAGGAAACATGTGTCTATAAGAAAGGAAATCTTAGGTACTAAGGCATTTCTATTACTTTAAGTAAACAAATGCTACCTGTTGGTAATGAAGTACCCGTGTTAAAATCTGTTAAAGTTTTATTGTTTAATTCTCGATGAAGGATTTGAATGATGCATGATTTATACTCAGTATAAGACGGTGTCAGGATTGTCCTAGTAGGTATGCATATACACCATATTAAAATGTTTAACATGGAGCATATAACATAGATTCCTTTTGCACCAACAATAGGAACCAACATATGCTATGTCATGTACTATATCAAAATTCATTTATTTACTTGGTGTGGTAAATGCATATTAAATCTAAGTAAAATCATTAAAGATAGTTAAGAGCATTCTTCAGTATTTACGAAATACTCGAGAATTGTCTACGAAAACAAAGAACTCCTTATGGAAGACTATCCGAACTCAAACTTCATAAGTGACATCGAGTATAGTAGGTCAATCTTAAATTTATGTTTACCCTTATCGAAGGAGCTTTAATTTAGAATATGAGACACACCCTCCAGAATCCCAACCTTTGGGTTGAGCCTCTAGATTTCTAGGCTACAAGCACACCCACTAGATTTATGGGCTACTAAGCACACCCAATCGATTTCACGGGCTATAATCACACCTACAAATATATCGGTTTAATTTGATAGAGATTTGCAAATTCAAAAATTCAACCTTATTAACAAATGATCCTATAATCCTTGAACAGCACATACGTCTTGATTACATTGAGAGAGATGATAGAAATCAGAGAGAAAATGGTAGAGAATCAAACTAATGGCAACGGAGTTTGATTTTGGTTGAAATTCGATAGAGTGTAGTTAAAATTTGTTCTAGAAAATGAGAGAGAAGGTGGAGGAGAGAAGAACAATGAAAATGATTGAAAAATTCGTTGGAAACAAAGGTATTTATAAAGGAGTAACGGTCATGCCTATTCGTGAAGAGATACGACGAATATACACTTCTTTTGAAAAATGAATTTTGAAATTCACTGCTAGTATGTCGACATATAGGGTTAAAGCATGTCGGTGTACTCTTTGTAATTTTGAAAAACACTTTAAAATATATTTTTGAAAATCTATTGTTTTGTGAAATAATTTTATACTTTATAAGTATGTCTAAATATAATATATATACATTATAATCATAATAAAACTTAAGTAAAACTATATGTAATGACTCGTTTTTTTGTACCCTTTGAATCAACAATAAATCACACATGTCTAACTCAAATTGCACGAAAAGATGGATCATTAAGGATAGAAAGAAAATAAAGATAGAACAGAATCTCACATGAATGGAATAACATATATTATTTCAATAATAATCTTTACAGCGGAAAATTTAAAATACAATATCAGAGTCTAACCTAGATTCAGCCTGGACAGTTATAACACCTGCCCTTACAAATGCTGACAAACAACAAAACAAATACAATAGATGCAGCATATAATAGAATACGTCCATATGATAATGAAGATCTCAAGCTCTCCTTTGAAAACTCCAACCATCTTCAACTAAATCTGAAACTACTCGGATCTGACCTGAGTATTAAAAATACCCGGATAAAGCATGATAAACCATCGTGAGATACTCGAAATTCAAAATGAATATATTATCAAAACCTTTGAAAAGAAGGGTATATCATAAGACCACGCCCACACATAAACACAGATGGGTGTTAACCTTATGACAACCAAAACACTTTTATACCAAAATACACTAGATATGTGACGACCCAGAATTTTTGAACATTTAAAAATGGAATAATTAATTGATTTTAAATATTTGAAAGTTATTTTAACTTGAATTTCAATTATAACTATGAATTTGGCAATTAAATTATTTAATTTGGTTATTAAAGCTTGGGTAAAAATTTGAATTTTCAATTTTAAGTTTGTTAAAAATATTTTAAAGGCTTAGAGAATCCATATTGATAATACTAAAGATAATGGAAGCTTCAGAATTGGATTTGGAAATGTTTTGTTCAGTTTTGAAATTTTATCGTTTAAATCGATATTTAAAAATAGCCTTCCGAGGCATAGTCTCGGATTTCAACGAAACCAGTTCCATTGGATCCGTAATATTGTATTATTATCGGATTTCAATTTTCATAATGTTTGGAATGATAGGTTGGCTGTACGATAAGCAAACACGTTGAGATTAAATCGAAAATTCAGTTTAATAACTGGGTTCAAAAGCCATCTTCTCCATACGATCGAATTAGGACTCAAAACCTATTTCATTGCGTTCGGGATAGGCGTATAATATTATAGACGCCTAGCGGCAAGCCTCGATAGGAATTCGTGATTTTAGGCTACGTAAATCAGGACGATTCAAATTTAAATTCAAAAATAATATAGTGTTTGACTAGTTAAAATTCCTTCAGCTCAAATTCTTTCTCATCAAAATTTTTCAAAATCACTGTAGCTATTCCTTCTTCAACACGCCAACATCCTATCTTTTTTTAAAAAGCAGAGCACCGACGTCTTCTTTTTCAATCAAAAAAAACGAAGCCGACCTCCTAAGAAAAATCACGAGTTCCCCTCTTCCCCTTCGATTCAAAATCTAAGTGAAGCCAGAATTCATTTCCCTCGTTCGAAAAAAAACAAACAATTTAATGAAGATTGGTAAGTCGCGATTTATCGCGTGTTCATCCCCATAGCCTCTTAGGGTTCGCACCTGGAGGCTCAAAGAAGAGACGCGGTCGCGTCATCGCCGCGGTAGGGAACTCTGCTCGACATCAAGTGTGAGCACGTGGATCGCGAGCGTGTAGAGGTGTCAGAGCAGATCGACGCGCGTCAAAGGGATGGTGGCTTGCGAATTTGAAGGTTGCGATGGCCGAACTAGGGCTGTAGTGACTTCGTTCGTTCAAGAGGACAACGTGCGCGTCATCACGGCTAGTGGGAGCACGAGGCAGTGCATGCGAAAAGGTGATGGCAACAACGCTACGGTTTTGTTCAAACAATTTGAACTCGACTGCAAGTATATTTTTACGAATTTTATTCATCAATATTTTCGAAAAAAATAATATATAAAATAAATAGTTACAGTAAGTATAAATTTTCTGTTTATTTGATTTAAATGAAATTAACATTTTTTTTATATGCACGCAAGGAAATATAATTTTTACAGTAAAAAGAAAAGAAAATGTTTACTGTTTGTTTATTTACAGAAAATAAAGTACAAATGTATTGTTTAATTGATTTATTGGAACTATTTAAATTACTAAAATAAATTTATATAAAGGGAATTTAGTTTTAAATATAAATTTTTAGTTAAATAAATTTATTAAAAAGAGTTTGCTTAAAAACTTAAGGTATTAGTTTTAAATAAAATTATTAGATAATTAAACTATCAAAACGAAAATTAATTGTTCGATCATTTTGAATGTTAATAAACCATATAAATGTTTATTCAAGGTCTAAAATGGAGAAACAAGCCGGAATGGAAATGAGTTGGTATGGATTGCAAATCGAAGGTGAGATCTTCTCACTCAAATTTTAATAATTGAAAATTTCAGTTATTGATTGATGATTGAACTGTGGTAGTTAAATTTAATTGTTGATTGTGTGCTTGTATGATTAATTTATTATCAGTTATATTAGTTTAGACCCTACGTGCCGCATAATAGTGGAGGTTATTATATTTAAACCCATATACCGTGATATTCCACCTCGAAGTTGAATTGGTATTATATATGTATTTGGAGTTGTTGATTTCCCGCATTATATAGCGGATGAGACCCTATTGCGCCGCATAATAGCGGATGATAGATTATAAATCCCATATACCGTGATATTCCACCTCGAAGTGGAATTGGTATTTAATTGTTGTGCTAACGTCTATGGATGCAGAAAAAACAGGTTGAAGGGATCCAACTGGATTCCTTAAATAATTGAATTTATTTCAATATTGTATGTTGATTATTTATAATCTGTGTGTGACTATTTGTGATTGAAACTGTTGAAGGCTATAATTTAGCCGAATATATTTTTGGTATCGTAGGATACCAGAAATAAATAAAATTTGATTATTGAAATTTAGTAGAAAATTTATAGTAAATTAATTTTAGAAAATTGTATAAATTTAAAAGAAGGAATTTGTTTCAAAAGATAACAAATTTGGTGTTTGAAATAAATTTGAGAATCAATTTGAAATTTGATTTGGTGTATTGAAAATAAATTAGAAAATAAATTTGATATTGATTTGGTAAAAATAATAAATATTTGGGAAATCGATCTAAAATTGATTTGGTGTTTAAAAAATAAATTTTGGAAAATCAATTCTGAAAATGGGTTTGGTGTTGAAAGTGAATATTTGGGAATCGATTTGAAAATCATATATCTGTGGATATTTGGAAATTTAAATCCACAAATGAGAATTTTATAAAAGAAAGGGGAATTTGTTTTAAAAATAAATATTGTTTTATTTTTAAAAATGTAGAAAGGAATTTACGGATTTGGAACGTAAATTTAAAGTAAATCCAGATGGATTTGTAAATTGATTTGAATGATTAGAATGGGAGGTGTACTTTCCCTGGAAAGCCGAGTATGTTTTCAATATAGTCTATAAAAATGAAATTAAAGTGGTGAAGATGGTTTTAAGGAAAGATTATTTTGGAGAAATTATTTACTTGGGTTATTTTGAATTTTTTTTAAAGTAAAGATTTATTTTAATTTACTATAGAAGTGATTATTTAAAGTTTTAATTGATATTTGTTTTAGAAAATGGATATTTAAATATTTATATCCTATCAACTAATTTTATTTTAAAATTAGTTTGGACTTGAATTTTTATATGAGATTTTAATATAATATCTTCATAACTAATGTTTTGAATAAAGTGTTTTAAAATAGTTTTATTTTAAATATTTCTAAGTATATTTTGGACAAGTATTTTAAAGTATTTTGAAGCATTTGAACTCGGCAGATTTTCAATGGGAATAAATAAATATTTGGAAATGTATTCCGCGTAAGAAAAAAAATGATTTGAAATTTGTTTTCAAAGTATTGAAATGTGGCAAGTAATTTGAAATTTGTTTTTAAATGGTTGAAGTGTGAAATATATCATGCAAAATATTTTGAAAATAAATAATTTGGGAAATTTATTTAAATCCTGCAATTTTCGTGAATGTTGATTGATAGTTAAATAACCAACTATCAATATTGGCCTTTTTAAATGGCATTTGAATTTCGATGCGACCGGGGGTCGGATTCCAAGTGGATATCTGAAAACCACATCGAACCTTTGTGTTTGTGATGGGTCTTTTATTTTAAAGATCAAAGTGGAAATTTTGTTGTGATTTGTTTGAAATCTAATTGAACACTTATTTTTAAAAATAAGCGCTCGTTATTCGGATTAGCCGGGAAAGGACCTTGTGTCATAAAACCCATTCCGAATAACGATACGACGAATTGGGATTACATTTAAAGATGGTGTTGATGACCGGGTATTCTCAAAAACGAAAGGATTAGCTGTCGAATGTCTCTGCACCGGGTTGCTCCGGTATAAAGATTTTATCACCTTTGTGATGGGATTCCGGACGTGATTAGTGAATATCCGAATTTGCAAGGGCTTCTTCGGAAGTGCCTTCGGTTCTGTTCGGTCCCGGAACGGACTTGTATGGATGTGTGTCTGACGTTACACTTTGAGATGTAAAAATGGTTTCTATCAAATACATTTCTATTGGTGGGGGAGAATTTATTCTCTTAGCTTAACACCCTTCTCTAAGACGTACGAGCTTAGAGGTTATGTAGTTGATGGTTACTAGTGATACATTCCGAATTTGGTAATGTGGCATACGAAGTGTTGTTGATCATCTGTTGATCAAAGCATGACTTTGTGAGAAGTTAGCTTTGTGGACGAGACCTCATCGAGCCTCACAAACCGGTAATAATCGAAACAGGAAAGGTGCGGCAAGGTTTCAGGGGTAGCTCCCCTAGGGTATGTCCATTCCTTCTGGAAAAGGGTGGTGTCAGGTATGGAGCCCTGATATTTAACCTTTGTGGCTACTGCAAATACTTTTCTTTGTGGTTGTTGGTGTATAGGATCCTCGAATAAAGGTCGCAAACGACCGGGGGTGGCATATCTTAGGTTTACTTCCCGGGAAGGGGGTAATCGGCCTTGTGTTGGCAGAGATCCGAGTAGGTTCTCGGGACGTCCCTCCAGAGGCGTACCCATGTTGCAGTAGAAAGTTCCTTAGCCTGACCATTTGTTGGAAATCCAAAGAAACAATACAAGCCCTTTACGATTGCAATTGTATAACCTGCCTCCTCAGGAGGTAACTATAGCAGGCATAATATAATGGTACCTATGCTGGCTAAGATTAATATTATACTTTTGAAATGTTTTCCACACTGTGCACTAATGATAATATTAAAAAGGGTTTTGCGTATCAAGGATGTTTGACTATCATAAGGAGAAATCTCCCCCAAGTGTGCGATTGCATTGTGTGTGTGGCCGGAGACCTTATGGTAGTTTCATTTTCTAAAAGTATAGTGGATTTCTTTTTGTTTTCTTTGTGAAAATAATTGTTTTTAAGATCTCACACCAGTCCCACGACTGACCTGTAGTTTATTGTTCCCTTTCTAAACTCTGGGTGCCCATAATTTTCCACACGGGCAACCTAGAGTTAGGTTATCATTATTCGGGAGCAAAGTCAAGAAGTTGCTGTGGAATCAGGAGTTGAAGCTAGATGACAAGGCGTATGACTTATATATGTAATATTTCTTTCCGTTGTTTGTTGTTGTACACTCTGATAATGTAATGTGATGCAATGTAATAACTGATATAGTGATTCCGTTTAAAGATATTTATTTATCTATTATATCTGTTCCGCTGCGAAATGTGAGATTCTGTTGTTGTTTCTGTTTCTTCTTCTATCTTCTTTTTCTTAAACCCCAACGGTTCGGTTTTTCCGGCATTCGATTGTTCGGCATTCGATACAGTGGACGTATCGATGTTGACTTTCGGAAGTCGAGAAATCGGACATATTACCTTTGGTATTAGAGCATTTGGTTAAGCGACAACCTTGGCTCTGTTGGGTGTTACTCATTGGAGATAGAGTCAGTAGTACTCTAGAGTGGGTTGAGTGAATAATAGATATGAGCGCGTATTTGTTAGTGAATATAAAAAATTGTTTTATATTGTGATGATTGGTTTGTTGAGTGGTATATGGATTCTGGTCGGTATAGTCTGTACAACTCTATCGATAGGAATCTCTAAACACTCATACAGAACAATTCGACACGATATTGTTTTAAAATGGGATGAATGAAATAATTTTACCCAAAACTATTTTCATAGATGAAGGAAATAATCTTTGTAAATTATTGTAGTATATGGTTGCTTGATTGTTAGGAAGTGATAATATTATTATCATTTGAGTAGGAAATTGAAATCGTAACTCCAAAATTAAGAAATAAATTCACATACAAATGGAATTTGAGAATATAAATTGTGAATGTGATTTATAATTTGAAATGGAATTCCAGAGAAATGTTTTGAAAAGAATTTGAAAATTTTGGAGATTTGGAAAGTTAAAATTCCCTTGAGTTGAAAATGATTTTCAAGGTTTTGGAAAAAAATGTTTTGAAGGAATAAAAAGCTCTAAACTCTTTTCGGTCGCTGGAAAATAATTCCGATATGATCGCGACATCATCGGTGTTCATTTTCGAGTTTCCAAGAGAGGAATTGCTGCCAAATTGTTTTAAATGGAAGTTGTTTGCAAAATTTGGGTTTGGTTTTGGAATTCTAAGCATAATTTGAATTGTTTTCAATAATGGTTTGGAAAAGGTGGAAAGACTCTAGAATTTTATTAAAAATAGTTATGGAATAATAAGTTTGAAAACTTAAGAAATTCATATTTAAACTGAAATTGACTTGAGTTAGTTTGAATAAAGGTGAATTGTAGAAGTCTAATAGAATAAAATGATTGGAATAAAATTATTAAGATGGAAAATAAATTGTGAATGAATGAATCTGCAATTGCAAGTACATGAAAGTGAAATCGAATGTTGAAATTCGTTTTGAAATTGTAAGTAAATGAAATTCAAGCTGAATATGGGAAATTGAATTTGATCTGTGATAAACAAAGCGAAATATTAAAATAAAATTTGTAAGTGAAATTAATTAAAGGAATGACAAAAATTGAATATGACTTGAAATGAATCGAATTCAATAATTATAAACGAAAGGTAAATTAAATTCATATAGAATTGGAAATCCCGTTTAATATAAGTGGTTATAAACCAAAATAGTGAATTGGAAATAAATTTTTGGAAATGAACAAAACAATAAAAACTGAATTGAAACTGAATATTGAAAACTAATTTGAATTGTGTGAAATAAAATGAAGTTGTAGAATTAGTTCGAAGTGAACTAAATATAATAAAGGTGAAAATAGAAAAAAAATGGTTGAGATAAAATGAATAGGAATTTGTAATAGATTAGTAAATGAAACTAATTTAAAATAGTAATATGAATCAGTTGTGAATGAAAGATAATTGATGAAAATTCAATATTCAGACGGTAAATTGAAATAAAGCTGAAAGTGTAAATTAAATTCAAATGAAAGTGAAAATGCAAGATAGAATGATAATGGATATATAACTTCAATAATGAAATAAAAATGGTATAAGAAGTATTCAAACTTTTGTAAAGAAATGTGCAAAAAATGATTTTTGAATGTTGAAATTGGACATTATGGATATCAGGATATACAGATGTGTTAAAGACAAAGGATAAATTGGATTTTGATTCTGAAGATAATTTTGAATTGCTTGACAAAAGGTATGTATTTAAATTTCAGTATGAAATTTGATGATTTTCTTGTCCAGCCACTTGGCTTTTTGTTTTCTTTTGAAATCTGGGGGCCTGTAGTGCCATTTTGTAGTCGTACCGAGCTAGCCGCGCAAAGGAGACGCTGGCGAAATTTTTCGAAAATTTTTGAGAAATTTTGGAAGTTTGAAATTTGAATTTAAATTTGAATTGTGAAGTAAACAATATTGTTTGGAGACTTATGATTGAATGTGGAAAATTAGTTGAATCGATAATGAGTCTTTAATAAAAGGATTTGTTTTGACAAGTTGATAAAACCATTTGGTTTTGGGAAAATGATAAATGGGTTAAGGGTCATTTTTCTTAACTTGTAATTTCAGGACGAAATTCTTTTAAGGGGGAAGGAAGTGACGACCCAGAATTTTTGACCATTTGAAAATGGAATATTTAATTGATTTTAAATATTTGGAAGTTATTTTAACTTGAATTTCAATTATAACTATGAATTTGGCAATTAAATTATTTAATTTGGTTATTAAAGCTTGGGTAAAAATTTGAATTTTCAATTTTATGCTTGTTAAAAATATTTTAAAGGCTTAGAGATTCATATTGATAATACTGAAGATAATGGAAGCTTCAGAATTGGATTTGGAAATGTTTTGTTCAGTTTTGAAATTTTATCGTTTAAATCGATATTTAAAAATAGCCTTCCGAGGCACAGTCTCGGATTTCAACGAAACTAGTTCCATTGGATCCGCAATATTGTATTATTATTGGATTTCAATTTTTGTAGTGTTTGGAGCGATAATTTGGCTGTACAATAAGCAAACGCGTTGAGATTAAATCGAAAATTCAGTTTAATAACTCGGTTCAAAAGCTATCTTCTCCATACGATCGAGTTAGGACTCAAAACCTTTTCCATTGCGTTCGAGATGGACGTATAATATTATAGACGCCTGGCGGCATGCCTCGATAGGAATTCGTGATTTTAGGCTACGTAAATTGGGACAATTTAAATTTAAATTCAAAAATAGTATTGTGTTTGACTAGTTAAAATTCCTTCAGCTCAAATTCTTTCTCATCAAAACTTTTTCAAAATAACTGTAGCTATTCCTTCTTCAACATGCCAACATCCCATCTTTTTTTAAAAAGCAGAGCACTGACGTATTCTTTTTCAATCATAAAAAGGAAGCCGGCCTCCTCAGAAAAATCACGAGTTCCCCTCTTCCCCTTCGATTCAAAATCTAAGTGAAGCCAGAATTCCATTTCCCTCGTTCGAAAAAAAAACAAACAATTTAATGAAGATTGGTAAGTCGCGATTTATCGCGTGTTCATCCCCAAAGCCTCCTAGGGTTCGCGCCTGGAGGCTCGAAGAAGACACGCGATCGCGTCATCGCCGCGGTACGGAACTCTGCTCGACATCAAGTGTGAGCACGTGGATTGCGAGCGTGTGGAGGTGTCGGAGAAGATCGGTGCACGTCAAAGGGATGGTGGCTTGCGAATTTGAAGGTTGCAATGGCCGAACTAGGGCTATGGCGACTTCGCTCGTTCAAGAGGGCGACGTGCGCGTCGTCACGGTAGTGGGAGCACGAGGCAGTGCATGCGAGAAAGTGATGGCAACAACGTTAGGGTTCCGTTCAAACAATTCGAACTCAACTGTAAGTATATTTTACGAATTTTATTCATCAATATTTTCGAAAAAAATAATATAGAAAATAAATAATTATAGTAAGTATAAATTTCTGTTTACTTGAATTTAAATGAAATTAACATGTTTTATCAGAGAAATGTTTATGCAGTTTTCATTTTTTTTTATATGCATGCAAGGAAATATAATTTTTGCAGTAAAAAGAAAAGAAAATGTTTACTGTTTGTTTATTTACAGAAAATAAAGTATAAATGTATTGTTTAATTGATTTATCTACACTATTTAAATTACTAACGAAAATTTATATAAAGGGAATTTAGATTTAAATATAAATTTTTAGTTAAATAAATTTATTAAAAAGAGTTTGTTTAAAAATTTAAGGTATTAGTTTTAAATAAAACTATTATATAATTAAACTATCAAAACGAAAATTAATTGTTCGATCATTTCGAATATTAATAAACCATATAAATGTTTATTCAAGGTCTAAAATGGAGAAACAAGCCGGAATGGAAATGAGTTGGTATGGATTGCAAATCGAAGGTGAGATCTTCTCACTCAAATTTTAATAATTGAAAATTTCAGTTATTGATTGATGATTGAACTGTGGTAGTTAAATTTAATTGTTGATTGTGTGCTTGTATGATTAATTTATTATCAGTTATATTAGTTTAGACCCTACGTGCCGCATAATAGTGGAGGTTATTATATTTAAACCCATATACCGTGATATTCCATCTCGAAGTTGAATTGGTATTATATATGTATTTGGAGTTGTTGATTTCCCGCATTATATAGCGGATGAGACCCTATTGCGCCGCATAATAGCGGATGATAGTTTATAAATCTCATATATCGTGATAATCCACCTCGAAGTGGAATTGGTATTTAATTGTTGTGCTAACGTTTGTGGATGCAGGGAAAATAGGTTGGAGGGATCCAACTGGATTCCTCAAATAATTGAATTTGTTTCAATATTGTATGTTGATTATTTATGATCTGTGTGTGACTATTTGTGATTGAAACTATTGAAGGCTATAATTTAGCCGAATATATTTTTGGTATCGTAGGATACCAGAAATAAATAAAATTTGATTTTTGAAATTTAGTAGAAAATTTATAGTAAATTAATTTTAGAAAATTGTATAAATTTAAAAGAAGGAATTTGTTTCAAAAGATAATAAATTTGGTGTTTGAAATAAATTTGAGAATCAATTTGAAATTTGATTTGGTGTATTGAAAATAAATTAGAAAATCAATTTGATATTGGTTTGGTAAAAATAATAAATATTTGGGAAATCGATCTAAAATTGACTTGGTGTTTAAAAAATAAATTTTGGAAAATCAATTCTGAAAATGGGTTTGGTGTTGAAAGTGAATATTTGGGAATTGATTTGAAAATCATATATCTGTGGATATTTGGAAATTTAAATCCACAAATGGGAATTTTATAAAAGAAAGGGGAATTTGTTTTAAAAATAAATATTGTTTTATTTTTAAAAATGTGGAAAGGAATTTACGGATTTGGAACGTAAATTTAAGTAAATCCAAAAGGATTTGTAAATTGATTTGAATGATTAGAATGGAAGGTGTACTTTCCCTGGAAAGCCCAGTATGTTTTCAATATAGTCTATAAAAATGAAATTAAAGTGGTGAAATGGTTTTAAGGAAAGATTATTTTGGAGAAATTATTTACTTGGGTTATTTTGAAATTTTTTAAAGTAAAGATTTATTTTAATTTACTATAGAAGTGATTAAAATTTTAATTGATATTTGTTCTAGGAAATGGATATTAAAATATTTATATCCTATCTACTAATTTTATTTTAAAATTAGTTTGGACTTGAATTTTTATATGAGATTTTAATATAATATCATCATAACTAATGTTTTGAATAAAGTGTTTTAAAATAGTTTTATTTTAAATATTTCTAAGTATATTTTGGATAAGTATTTTAAATTATTTTGAAGCATTTGAACTCGGCAGATTTTCAGTGGGAATAAATAAATATTTGGAAATGTATTCCGCGTAAGAAAAAAAAGGATTTAAAATTTGTTTTCAAAGTATTGAAAGGTGGCAAGTAATTTGAAATTTGTTTTCAAATGGTTAAAGTGTAAAATATATCATGCAGAATATTTTGAAAATAAATAATTTGGGAAATTTATTTAAATCCGGAAAATTGTTGTGAATGTTGGTTGATAGTTAAATAGCCAACTATCAATATTGGCCTTTTTAAATGGCATTTGAATTTTGATGCGACCGGGGGTCGGATTCCAAGTGGATATCCGAAAACCACATCGAACCTTTGTGTTTGTGATGGGTCTTTTATTTTAAAGATCAAAGTGGAAATTTTGTTGTGATTTGTTTGAAATCTAATTGAACACTTATTTTTATAAATAAGCGCTCGTTATTCGGATTAGCCGGGAGAGGACCCTGTGTCATAAAACCCATTCCGAATAACGATATGACGAATTGGGATTACATTTAAAGATGGTGTTGATGACCGGGTATTCTCGAAAACGAAAGGATTACCTGTCGAATGTATCTGCACCGGATTGCTACGATATAGAGATTTTATCACCTTTGTGATGGGGATTCCGGACGTAATTAGTGAAATTTCGAATTTGCAAGGGCTTCTTCGGAAGTGCCTTTGGTTCCGTTCGGTCCCGGAACGGACTTGTATGGATGTGTGTCTGACGTTACACTTTGAGATGTAAAGCTGATTTCTATCAAATACATTTCTGTTGGTGGCCGAGAATTTATTCTCTTAGCTTAACACCCTTCTCTGAGACGTACGAGCTCAGAGGTTATGTAGTTGATGGTTAGTAGTAATACATTCCCAATTTGGCAATGTGGCATACGAAGTGTTGCTGATCATTTGTTGATCAAAGCATGACTTTGTGAAAAGTTAGCTTTGTGGACGAGACCTCATCGAGCCTCACAAACCGGTAATGGTCGAAACAGGAAAGGTGCGGCAATGTTTCAGGGGTAGCTCCCCTAGGGTATGTCCATTCCTTTTGGAAAAGGGTGGTATCAGGTATGGAGCCTTGATATTTAACCTTTGTGGTTACCGTAAATACTTTTCTTTGTGGTTGTTGGTGTAGAGGATCCACGAATAAAGGCCGCAAACGACCGAGGGTGGCATATCTTAGGCTTTACTTCCCGGGAAGGGGGTAACCGGCCTTGTGTTGGCAGAGATCGGGGTAGGTTCTCGGGACGTCCCTCCGGAGGCGTACCTATGTGGTAGTAGGAAGTTCCTTAGCCTGACCATTTGTTGGAAATCCACATAAACAATACGAGCCCTTTACGATTGCAATTGTATAACCTATCTCCTCAGGAGGTAGCTATAGCAGACATAATATAATGGTACATATGCTGGCTAAGATTAATATTATACTTTCGAAATGTTTTCCACACTATGCACTAATGATAATATTAAAAAGGATTATGTGTATCAAGCATGTTTGACTATCATAAGGAGAAATCTCCCCCAAGTGTGCGATTGCATTGTGTATGTGGCGGGAGGCCTTATGGTAGTTTCATTTTCTAAAAGCATAGTGGATTTGCTTTTATTTTCTTTGTGAAAAAAACTGTTTTTAAGATCTCACATCAGTCCCACGACTGACCTGGAGTTTATTGTTCCATTTCTAAACTCTGGGTGCCCATAATTTTCCACACGGGCAGCCTAGAGTCAGGTTATCATTATTTGGAAGCAAAGTTAAGAAGTTGCTGTGGAATCAGGAGTTAGAGCTGGATGGCGAGGCGTATCACTTATATCTGTAATATTTCTTTCCGCTGTTTATTGTTGTACACTCTGATAATGTAATGTGATAACTGATATAGTGATTCTGTTTAAAGATATTTATTTATCTATTATATTTGTTCCGTTGTGAAATGTGAGATTCTGTTATCGTTTCTGTTTCTTCTTCTATCTTCTTTTTCTTAAACCCTAATGGTTCGATTTTTCCGGCATTCGATTGTTCAGCATTCGATACAGTGGACGTATCGATGTTGACTTTCGGAAGTCGAGAAATCGGACATATTACATGATGTTATTTTTAATGACATTCTTTTAAAAACACTTTTCAAATAAACTTATTCAAATAAAGTATCAATATCTGGACTTAGTCTAAGGTAATATATCCGGACTTGGTCAACAGAATATACTAAATGAAATATATGATACCAAAAGGGGTAGCTGAAATGTTTGCAAGTCATTACGGCTATTTTGGGAATACAATCAAAATCGTAAATCTCGTATTGGGATTGGATTTCCAACATGATAGGGAACTAGTGGAAAGATCAATCTATATCCATGGCTTACGTCCAAGACTCAGACGCCGTTATATAACAACACAAATGGCTAAAAGTGGATATAATCTGCGAATAACATCCAAGGACTTGGACTTCGTGCATCCCTTCCATGAGGCCCAGACGTATCTAGTACCTGGGGCTCAGAACATCTGATAACCCAAATCACTACTATCCGAAATACGAGCATACATCTAACCACGTAGAATCCCATCATAATCGGGGTGTGAGGCTCGCGAGGCTACGATTACCTTTCCCATGTCACATATCACATCTTTGAATGCCACATTGCCATTCTTTTGATCACTATTTGACTCTCATAAGTATACAACCTTTGAGCACGTATGTCTCAGAGAAGGGTGTTAAGCTAAGAGAAGTTGCCTTCTCCGCCACCAAGCAAATGTACATTTGCAAAAGTCAAACGTTGTGTCTCAGAAATGCAATGTCAAACATTCGTCCATACAAGTTCGTTCTGGGATTGAACGAAACCGAAGGCACTTTCCTCGACCATTACGAGCACAGTCCTTGCAATCCAAAAAATCTCCGCAGCAAGGAGACCACTACTATAAATAACTCTATAATGGGAGCTACCCAGAGCATGTTCAACAAGCAGTCCTCACGCTATGAAGATCCACGGTCTTCAATAATCATCATCTTCAACATATCTTCACATTCGAACGTACGCATTGGTTCGAAGTAGTTTTCGGATAGGAATCGCCCAAATCCGATCCTTGTTCCTTCGAAGCCAATCATCGTTTTAAAAGATGTTAATTTCATATGTGGATATCATCCATCAATCAATTACTTCATCTTTTATTTAAATCAAATATCTTTCTTAGATATATTGTTTTCCATTTATTCCATTTTCTTTTTAAGAGTATATGGAATCATTAAGCCTCATTTATCAAATCATTTGATTTATTTGAACCTTTCTTAAATCCTGGAAATAATTCCGAATCATTCTCTCTTTTACTTAGGAAAACCTTTACAAATCATTCATTAAATCTTATTAAAAGATTTCTTATATTCAAGTTCTAACTTTTAACTTAGGGAAAATATTCCCAAATCATTCATTAAAACTTAATCAAAGATTTCTTTTTTAACTTCAATCATATTCTTGCAAATCGAAGATTTTCATAACATGGCACTACTACCATCTTAGATATGTTAAATTTCACCTCCAGAGACTAATGGCAAGTAATCCTACGTCATGAGGATCTTTGTCTTCATTATGTTTTATTTCGAAAATTAGTTTGAAGGGATTTTCAGATAGGAATCACCCAAATCCGATCCCGGTTCTTCGGATAGGAATCACCCAAATCCGATCCCGGTTCCTTCATACTAATCATCGATAAAAAGATGCTAAGTGGTTAATTAACATTCAAATAATTTATTTCTTTTCTCTTATCTTGGAAAAACTAAAATATGATCTTTTAGAGCATCCAGACTTTCCTATCAATCTCTTCCACTCCTCGCCTAAAAAGAGAAAACCGGGGCATGTAAGTTCAGGGCACTGGTTTCTCTATCCCTAACCTTAGTTAAACACCTTATTTTACCTTTTTAGATCTCACAGGCAGGACAAATGTACTAGTCATTTCCGCATACTCAGCTTGTTATTACATTCATTTTTCTTCACTTTTTTGTTTAAGTGGTACAAACAATTTCTCTTAATCATTTATTCAAACTCTTACTAAAACTTCCAAGTCATCTTTACATTACTTAATTATTCCTTTAAAGTCATTCACAAAAGATTTAGGAAATAATTGTTAAGTTTTAAACTCATATTCAAAAGGTTATAGATTCGCGGAAAGTGCTATATAAGCTTATTTGATTTAAACAACTTTTTAATATTTGAAAATTCATATTTTCCATTCCAATCCCTTTTAAACCATTTTAATATATTTGTCAAGTTTATTTCATATTTTTAATCATTTAAAAATATCATTTATAAAGAAATCATTTTCTGGATTCCGAACTGCAAAACTGCGATGTTTTTAGAAAATTGTTTTGGACATATTTCAAAATCTCATTGATGAAATCTTAATTTTCTTTCTTCATTGAAAAACTATTATCATTGTGGATCAAATAATTTTTATTTCGAAGAAATCTGACTCATAAATCATTCTCTACACTAATTTGAAGTTATAAATCCAAATTTATGAACTGCCGCTACGCGACGAGCTCGATTTTGACCAATTTTGTGAATTGCTTCGGAACTTTTCCGAAACACTTCAAATTTGTTTTAAACCATATTTAACCATTTTAACTCATTTAAAATCATTAAGAGGCTAAATAACTTTCATACACACATTTATATGGATTTAATTTCTATTGAATTAACTATACTTACTAACCTTTTCCTTTATCATTTATCAAACAAATTATCAACCACATAAACAATCACATAATCAACCAATTTGCAATCAAGTTATCAAATATTTAACAATTCAACATATAACAAACTTCTCATGCCATTAACTTTAAATATTTTTAGGAATTAGTAACTTAAAAATATGAGTACTCATCTTTTACCAAATTATTTAACTTACTACCAACATTCATATGCACGCTCTCTACAACTTCTTAACTACAACAAACCATCACGTAAACTCTACCAGCATGCTTCAAAGTGCTCGACCACCACCTCCAAACATCAATAAGGCTCAGCCATACCTTGATCTTCCTCTTCCTCCATAATTTCTTCACTTCTTAGATGCTAAATCATGTTTTAATGGTATTATATGGTCTTTGGCAAAGTTTTGTGGTGTTTTGAGTTGATTTGATATGATTTTAAGAAAAGTTAGTAAAGAAATGGAAGAGAAGAAGCCATTAGAGAGTGGAAGAAAAGCTTGGAAAATGAAGAAGAAGTGAAAAAAAGTGAGAAAGTTGATGCTTATTTGTAGAAAAAGTTTTGGATTAAAATAATATTTTGTAAAAATACCCTTTACTTACTTTTTAAGCAACCTTACTTTTTCAACACTTAACATCCCATTTCAAATCATTACTTTATGTTATTTTCACTTCAGTATTAGTAAAGAAAGTAATAATTATGTTTGTTTGATTTGATATTTTACTTTTTGACCTTTGTACCTTTTTTGTCTTTTTATGCTTACTTTTTGTTAATTATATTGTAGAATTTTCTAAGTATGTTTAGTAAAAGTAAACTTGATTAATGAATTAATTAATACTTATACTATTTGAATATATGATCGTATATAAGAAAATAAAGGTGTGACAACGTTGCGATAACTTTTAATCGACAAAACGTTGATTTTAGACGAAATTTTTGTGGTCACATTTTTACATTTTAGTTAAACTATTTATTTATGTAAACCAAATTCAAAAATTAACTTTTTACTTCTATAAATAAATTAAAACATGCCTCTTTATATTTTAAAATCATATTTAAATAATATCATAATCTCTAATTTTACAGTGTACATAAAACTGAGAAAATGCGATAAAATTTGGTTATTTTTGTAATTTTTTATTAATATACTTATAAATATTTTAACATATTTTTATTGTCTTTATTAAATGTTTTCAATAAGAGTTATCTTTTTAAATAAATATTTAAACCTATTTATTAAAGCATTTATTTATTTTTAACAAAACTTAACTTTTGTTGATATAAGCAAATGTTACTATTTTTATATATAATTTTCTTTCCAAATCCTATCTGATATTATTTGAATCATATAACCTTACCTATTTTATATTTAAAATCACTTTAAATAGTATATTTTAAAGTGGTCAAATTCTGGGTCGTTACACTATATGATAAGAATTTTGAAAAATAAAATAATATGAACTAAAATCTAGTAAAAACAATAACTCAGTAAAATATTAAGAATGAAAATAATAAGTACAAATTTTTTAAAAACTATTAAAGCTATTTTGAAATGAATATTTAAAAACCATAACATTTTCAAACTATTTTAAAACTTAGAATAGAGAGAGATCAAGTGATATCAGAATTTTAACCAACATTCTAAACTCTATAACTTATCTAGAATATTTTGAAATCTTGAACTCTTGAATACTCATGAGTCTTCATTCTTGAGTCTCTATATCAACATCTTTAACTCTTTGATCTTTACTTGGTATTGTACAGTCTTCTCATATCCACACCTGTGTAATATGCTACATTATATACTTTATACCTTGATAAAACATCAATATTTATATTTTATATGATTTTCTAAAGTTATTGTCATCAAAACCAAATCCTTAGGTACTAACAATCTCCCCCCTTTTTGATGATGATAACATTGTATATAAAATATGACATAACTTCCCCTTAGTCTATGCCATATAAAACCTCCCTAGTGTATGCCTAGTATTTTATATGTCTCTCCCTTTGGCATCAATCGAAAATAACTAACTATAACTATAATTCTAACCCTAACTCTTAATATTAATTCTAATTTCCTTTTAAATAAAACTATATGCTTATAATGATATAAATATATATAGAAATGATAAGTGATATGACCATGAAATGCAAAATGAAAAGAATGATATATAAGAAATGATAAGGGAAGCACAAATCATCAATAGCAACCAAACCATACTATATATTCATTCAATTATCATATTTATAAACCAATCAATCCATACAAACAATAAAGTCAAAATAAAGTTAAAACACACATTATTCTTAAATGAAACGAAGAATAAGTCTTATTCCAATGAGAATTCTTAATGACAGAAGGCTTAAGAATGGGAAAATGTGGATAAAGAAGGCAAAAGTTTCCCTTTCGCTTGATGGAATTTCCATATCGGTCGTAATAAACTTCCCAAGTGAATTGAACCTCTTTATCCTCCTCCATATACTATTCTTCTTCTTCTTCTTCTTCCTCTTCCTCTTCCTCTTCTTCTTTAATGCCTTGAAGAGGATTATGAATGGCTAAATTTGCAAAATCATTTTCAATAATAATTGGATTCGTAGGATTATCCAATATATATTTCTGAATATTACGTAGAATGCTACTTTGTTTCTCTTGTTCCTTCAACGTACAAAGTTATACGATTTGACTTTTAGTCAACATCTTCAGAACATTCTTCGTATCTTCCTCCGATTTGATAACATTTTCCATAGTAGCGTTTTGGAACGGGCCCGGGGAAGGAGAATGGTAGGAAAATGTTGAATTATGGTTTGGATTTGAAGAGGGTGCCATGATTTAATTATTTCAAAAGTTGAGAACTAGTAAAAAGGCAGAAAATGAAGAGGAAAGTCGAATTTGGTGTTTATAAATTAAATTTTAAAGGGAAAATTTAAAAAATGAATCTTGCCGTTATGTGTCGACATATTGTGGTCGTGTATGTCGACATATATTGTAAAAATTTGTTTTTTTTAATTTTCTTATTAATTATGTAAATTTTTTAAATTTCCAATAAAGAACAAATATCTAATTCTCTTCTTAACTTAATAAAGGATGTTTGATTCAATGGTTTCGTCAAAATATTAGCTACTTGATTTTTAGTGTTTATAAATTCAAGTGATATAAATTTTTTATTTACAGTATCTCTTAGAAAATGATGTCTTATATCAAAATGTTAGTTCAAGCATGATGAGTTGGATTTTTAGACAGATTAATCGCACTCGTATTATCGTAGTATATTAGTGATATAGTAAAATTTAAACCAAAATCTCTTAAGGTTTGTTGCACATAGATAACCTATGAATATGCTAATGCTGCTGAAATATATTCTGCTTCTATCATAGGCAGAGAGACGGTATTTTGCTTTTTACTAAACTAGGAAACTAGAGAGTGTCCCAAAAAGTGACAAGTTCCACTTATACTTTTTCAGTCTGATTTACTATCAACATAATCAGCGTCACTATATGAAATTGATTCAAATGAGTCATCTTTTGGATTAAAGAGTCCATAGTCTAATGTGTTATTAACATATCTTAAAATTTGTTTTACAGATTTTAAATGAGTTTCTTTAGGTTGAAATTGATATCTTGCACAGAGACTAACAATATGCATTATATTAGGTCTACTAATTGTTATATAGAGTAGTGATCCAATCATTCCTCTGTATAGTTTTTGATCCATGTCTTTTGAATTTTCTTCTTTGTTTAATTTTTCATTAGTTGCTATAAGAGTTGGTTTACCGTTGGTATTTACCGCACCAATTTTTTTAACCAAGTCTTTAGCATATTTTCCTTGACTAATAAAAATTCCATTACTTAGCTGTTTAATTTGTAATCCTAGAAAATAGTTTAGTTCTCCCATATGACTCATTTTTAATTCCATAATCATTAATTATAAAAATTCTTTATTTAGATTTTCGTTAGTAGATCCAAAAATAATTTCATCTATGTATATTTGTATTAATCGGATATCATTTTTATTTCTTTTAATAAAGATAGTACTATCTACTTTTCCTATCTCAAAATTTGATTGTAATAAATAGGATTTATGTCTATCATAATAAGCTCCGGAAGCCTTTTTTAGAACATACAAAGCTTTCTTTAATTTTTAAACATGATTTGGTAATTTTTCATGTTTGAAAAGTGGGGGTTGTTCTATATAACATCTTCTTTAATGAATGTATTTAAAAATGCACTTTTAACATCCATTTGATATAATTTTAAATTATCATGATTAGCGAAAGCAAGTAAGATTCTTATAGCCTTTAACCTTGCTACAAGTGCAAATGTTTCATCAAAATCTATACCCTCCTCTTAACAATAACCTTGTGCAACTAATTAAGCTTTATTTCTTACGATCTATCCTTTTTCATTCAATTTATTCCTATATATCCATTTAGTGCCTATAATAGACTTATCCTCAGGTCTTGGGACTTATTCCCATACATAATTTATAGTGAACTGATTTAATTCTTCTTGCATAGCAAGAATCCGCAAATCATCTATTGATGATTCCTTTTGATTTTTATGTTCAATGGTTGAAATAAAAGCTAAGTTACTTATTTTTCTAGTTTTAACATCAGACTAGTGTGTAACCCGTGCGTTGCACACGGTAAAGTTTAAAAAATATATTATTTATATTTTATTGGTAAAATATATTTTTATTATGCAACATATGATAAATTTATTGTGATATATTAATTATAAACTAAAATGATTTCTGATACTCAAATATAAGGTTGAGAGTTCACTACTCTCTAAATACATATCTTTGTAAAAATTAATGTCCTAACTTAAAAAAATTATAAATTAAAATTGTTAATACTGTATATGTAAATAAATTACGTTATGTGCTATACTATTCCCCCCCCCCCCCACGCACACATATATATATATATAAGTAAATATGTAACTTCATTATTTTGTTAATATGATTGTTGTATATATATTGAATTATCATCTTTCTTGAAAGATTTACAAATGTATTAATGGACATTAAATAATTGAATTTATTTGAATAATTTGAATTAATCGATAAAACTAATTAAATATATGGGTTTAAATGTAAAATAGCTAAAATTGAGAAAAGCTTTTTGTTGAATATGCGCTTATATGATTTTTGTTTGATGATAATAAACATATATACATTCGTTTAAATGTATTTGATAATATACTATTTTATTTTTCACAGATTAAATAAATATTTGTTGAATAAAATAAATTACACAGAATTTGAATTCAAACAGATATTTTATTCAAATAAATATTTATTACATTTTTGAATAGTACAATTTCAAGCTCTCACTATAACTATACAACTTTGATTACAATTACATCACATTTCATATTTACAATTCACCTCACTACATATCACTCACACGCGTATCTATCTTCAACTTCATTCCAGTTTGAATCCAGCATCTGAGCAATCTGCAAAAATATTCACTAACGTAGTAAAATTGAAAAAGAAATTTTTTTGCGATATAAAATGAAATATAATTTTTGAAAATAATATTTGCCTCAGTTATTTGGGTTGTTCGTCATCATTTAAATTTGAATTCATCATACACGAACAGCTTGTGACATACACAGTGTATCACTGTATATGCCACAAGGCCGTGCACACCGATATACACTTGATAATGCTACAGGGACAGGTGAGCACAGGTCAAACCCAAATGAAAAGCCGGGTTCAACTCACGTGCAATATATTTAAAATCACGACACGAGCACAAGGTCAAACCCGAGCTGTAAAACTGGATTCAACACAAGACAACATGACATGAATGAAACGAAGACCAACAGCAAAATGTACTGCAACAATCATGGCAGTTCACATGTCAAAAACAGTTGCAACATGGATATCACAAAACAAAACTCACTTGAATGAAAAATGCACAGCTAGTCCAAACTCGAGTGCAATAGAGAAGCTATGGTACTATGCAAGTACAAGCTGCAGCATACCAGACAGTGATACAAGTGCAAACACATCAAGTAAGTGACACAACAAACTCAACAATGAAAGTTCAAGTCAGACCAACACCAAACAACCAAACAAACAACTGCATAGCAACTACAACAATGACCAATGAACAAAGAACACAGACCAAATGCTCAAGCCACCAAGAATCAGTGCAATGACCAAGAAATGATCAGACACAGGAAACCAAAGGCAATAGTGAAAGTGCAGACTAAATGCAATATGCAACAAAGCCAAGCATGATACAGGTGGACAGTGAAGACAGCTACTACCACAAAGTACAGTGCAACTCAAACCAATATAGCAGCAACACACCACCAAGTAAATGCATAGCAAAAATGAGACCAAATCAAACTCAGTTCAGCCAGAGCCGTCAAGTTCAAATATCCCAAAAGCCAATGGCAAGCAATGTATACAGTTCAGATAAACAAGCCAGAGGTATGAAACAAGGCTATAAGATATCATAAGCAAGACCAAACTGCATAAGTGACCACAAGGACAGAAGTGCATTTATCAAGAACATAATGAAGCAATACAGTATGTAAAGCATGCAAGATCTAACAGCTACATGAAGCATCAAAACTCATGAATACAGTAGCAAGGTTGCAAGCATATGAAATGCAGACTACAAAGTGTACAACTACAAGATCAGGTCAAAATAAAGCATGAATCACATGAACAAGTTCGAGCATTATAAAGAAACAAAGTACAAATGAACGAAGTTCAATGGTACAAAAAATTCGAATTCATGACAGTGTATCAAGTACGCATCTTTGAGAAAGTCAAAGCCGTGACTTTATCCAGAAAGCAAAACAATTTCAAGATGAACGAGTCAAGGCCGAAGCAGTAGAAATCAACACCGTGGTCATCACGAAATAAATCAAAACCGTAACCATCAAGCAACGAAAGCATATTCATATTGAACAAGTCAGAATCAATCTCAATCATTCAAGAATAATAAAGTGGCCGAGATGAAGAATTTGACAAATTCAAATATAATTGTACGAACGAAAATTCAGGCGTCGAACCCTATAAAAGTGATTAACATCATCGGCAATTGATGTATTCGAGTTCGAGCATAACAAAAGAACAAATCATCCAACTCGAATCACGATCGAGTTCAAGCATCAACCCAGTAAAGCAAAAAGATAAAATTACATACCGAAGCAAGGAGTCGAACTCGATCGAACAACGAAGCAGCCAAGAGCGAACGAACGAGAACAAAGCACACGAAAAAGTCGGCAGCTTCAAACCCTAATTTGGATCAGGGACGTAGCCCTAAATTTGCAAGAGGAATAGAGCCGCCATATTTTTACAAAGCCAAATTTGGATCGCTAGCAGAAGACTCAATTCGATAAAGAGGAACAGCCGTCACAAGCAAAATGATTGGGTTAAAGAAAATAAATTGGGTCGGCTTACTTTATTTTAAAGGGCTTTATTTTAAGTTTTAATTAGGGTTTTTATTTTTAAATTTCTGTTTAAATTTGTTTTTAAACTTTAAACCGTTGTTATTTCCTAGTCCTGTGACTAGGGGACAAGCTACGTGTCGTAGCTTGAGAATTCGCAACTCGGTGGTTGAGTTATGGCAAGGTTTTGAGCGTAGAGTTAGATTAGTCAATAGCGGGTATAGCGAGTTTACGTGTGTAAGCGAGGGACTATCTAATTTCTAGTAGAAACCTTGGGGGCAGCACGTAGACAGGGTTTTGCCGAAGCTGGGTAAATTCTGTGTTGTTCTGTTATTTATATTCTGCGATATCTGTGCTGCTATTCTGTGATCTGAATTGAATATTTTATAAGCTTCCGCGATTAATTTTTATAATTAACACTATCACCCTATTCACCCTCCCTCTAGGGTGAAATCGATCCTACAAGTGGTATCAGAGCTAGGAACAAAAGCCGTTTTTGTTTTAAAAATTTGATTTTTTACAAAAACCAATTTTTGTTTTAAAAATTTGAATTTTTAACATGGCTTCTTTTAATACCGCTTTTGCTGAGGATCAATCCATAGTTAGACCACCAATGTTCAATGGTGAATATGCTTACTGGAAAAATAGAATGCAAATTTTTCTGAAAACCATTGACGCTTGGAATATTGTTGAGACAGGTTATAGAATACCAACTATAACTGTAGATAATCAGGAAATAGAGAAACCAAAAGATCAATGGACAGAACTAGAAAATAGATTACAAAATGCTAATGCTAGAGCTATAAATTCTATTATCTGTTCATTGGATCAATTTGAATTTAATCGTGTCTCACATTGTCTAACTGCGCAGGAAATATGGCACATACTAAAAGTAACTCACGAAGGAACATCTCAAGTCAAAGAATCTCGCCTTGCCATGCTAAGCAGCGAATACGAGAACTTTACAATGGCGAAGGAAGAAAATATCAAAGAGATGTACGGACGACTTTTCAATATCGTATACAAATCAAAAGCTCTCGGAAAAACATACACCGAATTGGAGATAGTCCGAAAAATCCTCAGAGTCCTTCCACGAAGCTTTGAAGCGAAAGTAACTGCCATTCAAGAATCGAAAGATTTAAAACAACTCAAAGTTGAAGAACTCATCGGAAATCTCACCACTTATGAGCTAGAAATAAAATTCAAGGAAGAGCGTGAAGGAGGAGATATTCGAAAGAAATCAATAGCTCTCAAAGGAACAACTGAAAGTGATGACGATGACGATGATGATGCAGCAGCAGAAGTGGAGCTATTAATAAAGAAATTCAAAAAGTGGAATTACAAATATGGAAATTCAGCTCGAATTCAAAAAGCGAAAAGCAGAATAGCCAAAGCACTAGACCACTCAGAAGAACAGAAGATCATTTGTTATAATTGCAATAAACCCGGTCATATCAAGCCCGATTTTCCACAAATTAAATTCAGCCATGGAAAGAAACAGAAAAAGAAAAGTTTTGCAGCCACTTGGGATGAAATAGATGAGAATGATCAAAGCACTGGCAGTGAAAGCGAAAAGGCAGAATTGTGTCTTCGAGGTGATACAAGTGACAGTGACGATGACGAGCCAAGTGAGGTATCAAAACTTACTCATTCTGAGTTGCTTATATATTTTCATGAAGTAAACGGTTGTTTTGAACGACTTAGGGAAAAATACGCCATACTTGAATCTCAAAAGGATACTTTGATAGAATGTAATAAACAACTTGATCAATTAGTTAAAACCTATCAAAGTAGGACCCTAAGTGTGATAAGTGTCCAACATTTGATGAAGAAATTAAAAAAATCAGAAATTAAAATGAAATCGCTTGAAAATGAAATTCTGATTTTAAAAGAGAATGAAAATACTAGAAGAGAGAATTCTATTAAAAAGTGCACACAATTATTAAACGAAAATGAGTCTCTCAAAACACAAGTCCAACAATTGTCTACTACTTTAGATAAATTTTCCAAAAGTGAAAAATCATTGAATATGCTATTAGGAAAGCAAACTGTTAATACGGTTAGACAAGGACTTGGATATAATAAATTGAAAATTGTTGAAAGCAATATTAATCAAGTTAATTCTATGTGCACAATTTGTAGAAAATTTGGACACGATCACAATAATTGTTGGTATAGACCCAAACATGTGAAAACTATACCGATTTGGGTTCCAAAAGGCACAAATATAAAATCTTTCAAAGTTAAACAAATTTGGGTGCCGAAGGGAACAATTATAAATAGTTTTGGGTCTCCATAAAGTTATTTTTATAATTATTCTGCCACTAACAACCATGGACCTATAAAAACAAATAGGTCACATAAATCTTTTCCCGTATAGGTGTGGTGGCGGGCTAAGGAACAACAATAGTGTACTCTGGATTTTTGGCTGTTCCAGAAACACAACGGACGACAAAGCAAAGTTCCTTAGCCTAGTATAAAGGTGACAGAATCACAACGGACAACAACGAAAAATATCGTAAAGGTAAAACAGGTAATGGTATGTTTTAAACGATATATTAAATGTGATAATCTGCACCGTATTTTGAATTAAATCAGCCAATATTGAGATGATGAAAAGATGATGATTCTGACTTATTCAAAATAGTTGGCCAATTATATTCTTATGCCAAAAACACTATAAAAATCTCTAGATTCTTTGAATTACTTCATATATATCATTTTGGATTAAAAATAGTGTTTTGTTGGATAATAATACATTTGGTTATAATTCGGCTAACTCTATATTCACAGTTTTCTGATTATTAACACGGCTTCATTTCAAATTCAAAAGAATGTCATTTAAATTGTTGTTAAAATTGAATTTGAAATTTTTGGTGCACACTTCATGTTTTGGTCTATAAAATTCAATTGATGATTATTTTTGAGTGAAAGAGAAATTCAGATGCAGATTACACTGGTAATCTAGTTGATAGAAAAATTACTAGTGAAACGTGATTTTTTTGTTGAGACATTTAATAACTGCATCGTGTTTCAAAGAAAATATCTGCATATTCTTCATTTCAAATAATTTTCAAATAGCAGAAAATTTTCTTAAAAACCCCCTCGAGAAAATCATGTTTGACCATATTTACAGATTAGTCATTTTCGAAAAATTGATTTTATAATTTTTGAATTTGATTTTAAATGACTATTTTGACTAATCTGACTCCCTTTGATTATCAAAAAGATGAATAGTGATTGAAAAAGTGACGAGTGTTGATATTATCATATATTATAACTCGAGAAAATATATTTAGAAAAAATTCTTTAAAATTTCATAACAAGAGTTATGAAAACTTTTTGTTGGGTAAAAATTCCATGATCATTTCTATTTCTATCATCTTTCTATCGACCATCACTCATCAAAATTACACATAGTATGTAAATTTGTGGTAGTTTACAAAGGAAATCATTTGTTCTTCAATATCTTTAAATCTATGAAGGAAATTATTTGTGCTTCAATTTATTATATTTAGCAATAAAAATAAATATCCAAAGTATTCACTCTCATTTAATAGTCCTCACGGTTATGCATGGGTGAATTACTTGGATTTTTGATTATGTGCTTCCATGCTCATTTAAAAGTCCTCACGGTTATGCATATATGGAACGCATATCAAATTTTATTGATTTAATAGACAAGTTGATTCTAATCCCATTTAAAAGTCCTCACGGTCATGCGTGGTTAGAAGATACTTGATTTCATTTTTAAATTAAATTGGAATACTACTAATCTCATTTAAAAGTCCTAACGGTTATGCATGGTTAGTAGATATTCAAATTTCCTGAAATAAATATACCACAAATAGACAGAACTATATGAATTTTTGATGATTTTATCCCCGTCACTTCTGAAAGTGGAATATGCGCCTGACAAGGGTAATTATGATTTTTGTTTGATTTTTATTGAAATTTGATATTTATATTCAATTGAGTTAAATGTTTGGTTCATGTCTGTCACTTCATCCCTATTTTTATAACACTGTTTTTCTTTTGCTGATAACAAAAGGGGGAGAGAAAAGTTAAGATTTTGTCAAATAGAATCAAGCAGGTCAAATAATTTTCCATTTGCATATAGGCTCATTTATATATTTCTATTTGTATGCATATATGTAGGGGGAGTATTGTGTAGAGAGGAAGCATTTAAATAGGGGGAGCAATTAGAGCATATCGATGATCAAATACATTTAACATATTCAAAATCTTAAATATATGTTTGTTATCATCAAAAGGGGGAGATTGTTGAATATGCGCTTATATGATTTTTGTTTGATGATAATAAACATATATACATTCGTTTAAATGTATTTGATAATATACTATTTTATTTTTCACAGATTAAATAAATATTTGTTGAATAAAATAAATTACACATAATTTGAATTCAAACAGATATTTTATTCAAATAAATATTTATTACATTTTTGAATAGTACAATTTCAAGCTCTCACTATAACTATACAACTTTGATTACAATTACATCATATTTCATATTTACAATTCACCTCACTACATATCACTCACACTCGTATCTATCTTCAACTTCATTCCAGTTTGAATCCAGCATCTGAGCAATCTGCAAAAATATTCACTAACGTAGTAAAATTGAAAAAGAAATTTTTTTGCGATATAAAATGAAATATAATTTTTGAAAATAATATTTTCCTCAGTTATTTGGGTTGTTCATCATCATTTAAATTTGAATTCATCATACACGAACAGCTTGTGACATACACAGTGTATCACTGTATATGCCACAAGGCCGTGCACACCAATATACGCTTGATAATGCTACAGGGACAGGTGAGCACATGTCAAACCCAAATGAAAAGCCGGGTTCAACTCACGTGCAATATATTTAAAATCACGACACGAGCACAAGGTCAAACCCGAGCTGTAAAACTGGATTCAACACAAGACAACATGACATGAATGAAACAAAGACCAACAGCAAAATGGACTGCAACAATCATGGCAGTTCACATGTCAAAAACAGTTGCAACATGGATATCACAAAACAAAACTCACTGGAATGAAAAATGCACAGCTAGTCCAAACTCGAGTGCAATAGAGAAGTTATGGTAGTATGCAAGTACAAGCTGCAGCATACCAGACAGTGATATAAGTGCAAACACATCAAGTAAGTGACACAACAAACTCAACAATGAAAGTTCAAGTCAGACCAACACCAAACAACCAAACAAAAAACTGCATAGCAACTACAACAATGACCAATGAACAAAGAACACAGACCAAATGCTCAAGCCACCAAGAATCAGTGCAATGATCAAGAAATGATCAGACACAGGAAACCAAAGGCAACAGTGAAAGTGCAGACCAAATGCAATATGCAACAAAGCCAAGCATGATACAGGTGGACAGTGAAGACAGCTACTACCACAAAGTACAGTGCAACTCAAACCAATATAGCAGCAACACACCACCAAGTAAATGCACAGCAAAAATGAGACCAAATCAAACTCAGTTCAGCCAGAGCCGTCAAGTTCAAATATCACAAAAGCCAATGGCAAGCAATGTATACAGTTCAGATAAACAAGCCAGAGATATGAAACAAGGCTACAAGATATCATAAGCAAGACCAAACTGCATAAGTGACCACAAAGACAGAAGTGCATTTATCAAGAACATAATGAAGCAATACAGTATGTAAAGCATGCAAGATCTAACAGCTACATGAAGCATCAAAACTCATGAATACAGTAGCAAGGTTGCAAGCATATGAAATGCAGACTACAAAGTGTACAACTACAAGATCAGGTCAAAATAAAGCATGAATCACATGAACAAGTTCGAGCATTATAAAGAAACAAAGTACAAATGAACGAAGTTCAACAGTACAAAAAATTCGAATTCATGACAGTGTATCAAGTACGCATCTTTGAGAAAGTCAAAGCCGTGACTTTATCCAGAAATCAAAACAATTTCAAGATGAACGAGTCAAGGCCGAAGCAGTAGAAATCAACACCGTGGTCATCACGAAATAAATCAAAACCGTAACCATCAAGCAACGAAAGCATATTCATATTGAACAAGTCAGAATCAATCTCAATCGTTCAAGAATAATAAAGTGGCCGAGATGAAGAATTTGACAAATTCAAATATAATTGTACGAACGAAAATTCAAGGCGTCGAACCCTATAAAAGTGATTAACATCATCGGCAATTGATGTATTCGAGTTCGAGCATAACAAAAGAACAAATCATCCAACTCGAATCACGATCAAGTTCAAGCATCAATCCAGTAAAGCAAAAAGATAAAATTACATACCGAAGCAAGGAGTCGAACTCGATCGAACAACGAAGCAGCCAAGAGCGAACGAACGAGAACAAAGCACACGAAAAAGTCGGCAGCTTCAAACCCTAATTTGGATCAGGGACGTAGCCCTAAATTTGCAAGAGGAACAGAGCCGCCATATTTTTACAAAGCCAAATTTGGATCGCTAGCAGAAGACTCAATTCGACAAAGAGGAACAGCCGTCACAAGCAAAAGGTTTGGGTTAAAGAAAATAAATTGGGTCGGCTTACTTTATTTTAAAGGGCTTTATTTTAAGTTTTAATTAGGGTTTTTATTTTTAAATTTCTGTTTAAATTTGTTTTTAAACTTTAAACCGTTGTTATTTCCTAGTCCTGTGACTAGGGGACAAGCTACGTGGCGTAGCTTGAGAATTCGCAACTCGGTGGTTGAGTTGTGGCAAGGTTTTGAGCGTAGAGTTAGATTAGTCAATAGCGGGTATAGCGAGTTTACGTGTGTAAGCGAGGGACTATCTAATTTCTAGTAGAAACCTTGAGGGCAGCACGTAGGCAGGGTTTTGCCGAAGCTGGGTAAATTCTGTGTTGTTCTGTTTTTCTGTTATTTATATTCTGCGATATCTGTGCTGCTATTCTGTGATCTGAATTGAATATTTTATAAGCTTCCGCGATTAATTTTTATAATTAACACTATCACCCTATTCACCCCCCTTTAGGGTGAAATCGATCCTACACTTTTTACTAATTTGTAATTGAGAAGAGCATCAGATCTTATGGTTAGCTTATGAACTTTTTTTTGAATCAGACATGAACTTTTATTCGGTTTTAAGTTTTCATTTTTAAACATGTTTATCCTTGTTGTTAACCATAGATTTTATGTTCCTATAGAAGGGTCATGCTTAAGACTTTAATAGTTGCAAAATAATGTTTTGTAGCATTTAGTTGAGTTTCGAGTTAGGTATGGTTGATAACATGTTGAAAGTGAGAATGTTTGTATAATCTAATTCTTATTTGTTTGATATGTGCGTTCACATCATAATGGTGTAAAATAAAAATCTGTCCTTTAAAGGTTGTTAAAAATGAAATTATGCTATATAAAGTGTGATATTTTTTATAAGATAAATGAATTAAAATAAAATAGTTGTTATTTATGTATATATTTTATGTTATGTGGTTTATATATCTTCATATATCCAAATAAAGAAGAAATAATTTTGTATATATTGAAATCCTCTTTTTTTAGGATTTGTTAGATAGATTATAAATAATAGTGAATCATATTTATTTCAATAGTTGAACTTTTAGATTACAATTAGTTAAATATATAAGCTTGAATGTAAAATATTAAAAGATAATTGAGAAAGGTTTCTAAACAATTGTAATTTTTTTTAGGTATTTGAAGTTAATAAAATTCAACAGTGCAATGTATGATAAATCCATTTAGTAAATAAATTATAAAATAAATAAATTATTGTCATTAATGCTTGTAATTTATATATATTTGCGTCTATATGAATTTTTTTTACCAATTTGTTATGCTCCTATAATATGCATATTGAAAATTTTATCTTTTAGGCTTTATCAATAAATTTTAGTTAATTAAGTTTATCAGTTAGTCTAAATTTTAGACTATGTAATTAATTTAAATGTGTGGACTATAATGTAAAATTTTGGAGAAGAACAGTGTAATCTATGTAAATAGATAATAGATTCTTTTAATAGTAGGTAATTAAATTTAAAATAGTGTGAAAAGTTTAGTTATAACAATTTGAAAACGGTAAATCACATGATTTTGAAAATAAAATATCCAGGTAGAGAGAATTAAGGAGAAATAACTCTACAATTAACGAGAGGGTTTCAAATTCTTCTGCTTTACTGCTATCTAATATATAATAGATTCGGTATTACCCAGTACAAAAAAATGGATTTTAATAACACAAATTTGTGCGGTTTAGAGGATAAATCGCCTACGTAACGCATTCAAAGTGGCCTATTTTTTTGTTGGCCGCCAATTCTCCAAATTATTCCCCTTTCCCTCTTGCTCATCAATCTTTAACTCTGCATCAAATTATCGGCACCCAAATCCACTTCCCCATTGTCCTCCATTTTCACGGCCGCGACTTCATGCTCTGTAGCGCTGCAACTCCTTCCATTCCACTGTCTCCCACTGCGCCGTTATCATAACGCCGTCTACTTGCAACCGCACTGTCACATGCTAGCCGCGTCGACGCCAACCACCTCTAACTGCCAGCCACCTCGACGCCCATTGCCAACGTTCCCTTTGGTGGCTAAAAGCCCTAAAATCTAAACCCTAAATTAATCGATCCGTTTGAATAACTCTAAATCTGCAACATGCCGAAGGACGCGGGGAACAACGAACTAGATGGAGCGAGCGCTGGGTAATTTTTATTTCACCATCTAGGGTTCTAATATAAAATTTCATCATTTTAACATTGGTTGTTACTGGATTTGCAGAAAAATCTTTATGGGAGGACATCCAAGAGACACAACAATGCGTATGTTTCAATTTATCTATTTTCGTAGAATGAATTGCTTCTATATGTGTGTGTAGTATTAAAAATACCCTTCTAGCTTTACATAGCTGCAGTTATCTCATAATATATTTCCCCTCTCATAAGCCTTTAAAAATAGTTTCCCCTTTGGTATTGGTTGCATAAATAGAAATTCTGTACACTGCTTATCATGCTAGAGATGATGCTTAGTGGTATTTAGTGTTTACAGAGGTGCTGATTTGTGCTGGAGAATCTGAAGATGTTTTTGTGCATGAAATGATCAAGATTAAATCATTACTGTCACCATCCATGTGGGTCTGTTTTATTTTTTATTGAAACAAGAACATCAGAGTAGTTTATTTTGCAATCATCAGATTAGTTTTTCTTGAAACAAGAATAAGGCAGTTGTAATTTTCTGACCTAACTTACAGTTTCTAGACTTCCTTTATAATTTTTAAAAGATAACAATTATTTAGAGCATTATCTTGATTTCCAAGAACATAGCACAATTTTTTGACATCAAGAATTGGATGGTAATGGAAAAAATATATAAGAAATAGTTGTGGGCCGAGGTACTACAAATTGAAATGCAACACTTCCATAAACGTATCCAAGTCAAAAATTTTTTGGAGTTGGTTAATTTACGTTAGCTTAGATTTTTCCACCCGTACAATACAAACGAAAAAAAATGGTGCATATCATTTGGCATAAAAAACTAGTGACTATATGTGCATGGTCTATGCAAACATCATATAATAAACATAGATTTTTAATACATTTTCTTCCCAATTTCATAAAATTTATCTTTTGCTAGATTCATTAATTTTTAGTCCATTATGAGTTTTACTAAGACAAAAATATTATCACATTTCTCTGTATTTTACTCTGTGCTTGCATCTAAATACTAAAGACACTTACACCAATGGTCAAGAACTTTGAAAGTTCAATAAATTTTTATTTGTCAAAATGTATTGATCTTATATAAACCTCATTAATAACTAAATAAAATTTATTGAAACATCCCAACTTGGATAAAGTTCTTATCCACATTTTTTAGAATCAGTGTACCATCCTCTTTTCTTGTTCTTTCATCCGTACCCGTATTAATAAAGTTCTTTAGTAATATATTTCTTTAATAAAAAAATTAATCAAATTTAAGATGAAATTTATGAGGTGAATATTTCTATTTTCTTCGAGTTGCACTATCTAACTGCGACTTTGAGGAATATTTTGTAGTGAGTTAGCTTTTTTTATTTGGAAAACTTCTATTTGTTTAATTGATTGGTTTTCATATCTTTCAGCTGTTAGTATTATATTCAAGTGCGTGATTGCTTTATGTTGCTTTTATGACATGACATAGTAATAAATGTGAGATAAGCGTTTTGATTATCCGGTTTGGCATCAGTGTTATATTCCGTTGTTACCTTTTAGATTGTACGTTTACATATGAAGATGTTATCAAGTCGTCCTAGCTGTAAAAAAAGTTGTTTGTATGACTTGTTTGAACAATAACTTTTGTGCACGAAGTTGCATTTTCTAAATTGCTTTTTAGATGTTTAATCAATGATTGATTAGGAAAAAGATATTGAAACGAGTTAAATGCCCGATGAATTGTACTAAGTGTCGAGGGAAAGGAATGTAATATGTAGTGTAGGGTAAATTAATTCAATGACGTCATTTTTTGGTCAAGTGGTTGTATTACTATAATTACCAAAAAAATTGCCTCTACTCTCCTGGATGTATACCATACAGGCCTTTTCTCTTGTTACTATCCTATGCCCTATCGTAACGTGGTATCTATGCAGGTAACCAAGTACTTGTTTCAATATGGTAATTCATAACATATTGACTTTGAGAATTTATGTATTTACATTCTGGTTAAGCTTTGGGCCACAACATATCATTGCTATTCAATTCACATAGTGCCCAGACATTATAGCATGTATATGGACATAATTAAAACTTAGTTTTATATGTTACACCATGTACAATAAAATTTAATCAATGACCTAGTGTACAACTAATCTGCGAAGCATTTCATTTTAAGGATCTTATGTTGCTGAATCTGCTTTGTTTCTAATTGAACCTCTCAATCTTATGTTCAAAGCGTGAACCTCGAATTTGTAACCGATATCCGAATACTTCCCATATTTGTTAAGTAACCAAAATAAGTCCTATATATTCAAACTATTTGAGCAGGTGTTCTATCTTATAACTTTTTGGAACTAATTTGGAACTTTAAAATTAATATTGCCATTGCTCATACCATGCCTCCCTTATAACTTTTTTTAACAATATATATAACTTGGTTTTTACATGGGTCATTTTTTTATTTGAATAATCGTTCAATGGATTTGTTGTAGTTAATTGTATTGCTTAATGTACTAATACATGTCCCCGGATGACATTCTTGTAACAGAACTTCACATGAGCACTGTTTCTGTTATGCGCTCTTAAAACATGTCAAAAGTTTGTTTATCAAACAAGTCATCGGTTTTAGCTATTCATTGACTAGTGATTTATTTTAAGAATCCTTCTAGGCATCCGTTTAGGTGCTATGTGAGACTTACAACCAAAGGGAGGATTAGGGCCTCATCCAAGCATCTAAACTGGTATCTAAACACTGCTAGGCGCCAATGAGGCTTTATGCTTCGTATAAGCATATACGTGCTAGTTTTAGACGGTTCTACCCCTCTGACTGTTCCCAAGCCTATCCAAACCCTCCAATTTGGATCAATTAATACTAAATAAAATACTAATATTGTATCTAGAATACATAATTTGTCAAAAATGCCTAGCTCAATCCTCACCTAAGTGATTAATTTATAATTCATACTTGCCATCTAGCATTCCTCTAGTGCTTTTTACAACCTTGATCTGTGCTGTTTGTACTTTGGCAGTAAGACTTTTTGATATCTTTCATCGTTCATCATATCTTTCAGTTTTCTTTCTTTAAATGTGACATGCTATCATTTTTCAGTGAGTAATTATCAACTTATTTTCATTTTTGATTAAACTTTGTATACTTCCTTTCATTAATCTCTATATTCCGCTAACATTTTAAGTTTTGGGTGAATTTTCTTTAATAATTCACCAATTAGAATAAAGGGTAACTTCAACAAATTAATAGAATATATGATAATGCAAAATTGATTCCAGTCTTTCTCATCTAAGGATAGGTTTTGTTTCTTGTTATTTCGTCCGTATAAAATTTGTAAGTACTAGAGCTTGAAAACAATCTACGTCATGTATTTGGATTTAATGACAAATGTCATACTCTTTCTTCTTTTTCATTACACATTGTGTATACAGTTAAAAATTGATGTTCATATTTACATTTATCATATATTATATGCATTGCCAGCAAACTTATCTGTATGTGTCCCACTCATCAAAATTGATTTGTGAAAATACGTGTCCCGCATAGCCCCATAAATTTACAGACTCGATGTATTGTAGTGATAGATTTTTTATTAAATCATGTTTTACTTGCCATTTTCTGGTAATCAAGGGCAGGATATTAGATTTTTCTAATTATCATTATTTTTTGGTTGATAGTGGAATACATCATGACGTTAGCATCTTTTCTTTAATAACTAGGCCAATTTCTAGGCCATCTACGAGGCATGTTTTGTATATACTACATAATCATGTTCTCCTTTTCTTTCGTTCTTTCAAAAAATGTACAAGATTATCTTTCGTACATAAATTAGAATATAAAAGTTATGAAATTATAAATTATTTTCTGTCCTTAAGGGCTTCATGTTGTTTCTTATTTTACTTTCATGTATGCCAGAAATGAGCTCAGCAAAGAGATACAGAGAGCCTGAGAGATGAGTGGCAAATGTTGGAACATGATCTTACAAAGTGAAATTGCGCCATCAGCCTGCTAGGAAAGAAAAAGTTAAAAAATATAAGAGATGAGCTTAATATAGCAGAAGAAGATTTAATCTCTCTTGCTGAAGAGAAATCTCAAGTTGAACTTGATGAGAAGGTAATTTTTTAGATTATCTATTATATTACTCTTCTGATAACCGTTCATAAGTAAAATAAGTAATTAGCCGATTATCCAATATATTAATAATATTTAATCTCTCTTTAGACCATCTTTAGACCATTTTTATCCAATTTATTAATAAGTAATTAGCAGATTATCCCCAATTCACTCTTTAGACCATCTTTATTCGGTAATTTGCACTTCTTCTACTTCCTTCCTTTTTACCCTTTCTTTCTTTTATTTAATTACTCATGAACTCTGTAAAGTGAATGAAATTGATATTGTTTAATTTCTCAGGCTCTTCATCCCCTCCTTATGGTTATTGGATTCATTCTACTTAGTGGAGAAGGTGACCTCTTTAACTATTCTCCAAATGTACATTGATACTGTTCTGGTTTTTTATACGTCTCATCTTTACTAAAATAACAATAATAATTAATATATGATTCAAATGTTTGATTTTATCATTTCTTTTAATTGCAAACTTTTGGAAGCAGTTTTGATTTGATTAATTTTTCTAGAAGAAGAAAATTCATTTGCTAGCTTTTGAATTCAAATTATTGCAGCAACAATTACCAAAATGGAGATTAAAATCCATTTTTACGGTGTATGTAGAAATTTTGATCATGGTTTACATATAATAATCAATATTACAAATCTATTCATTAAGTATTTCTATTTACCAAGCCACTAAAAAAACAAATAAAAAAAGTAATAATTTATAGAGGAGAAGTTTTCTTTTGATTTACATAATAGAAATAAAGTAGATACAAGTAATAAAAACGCTAATTACAATACTTTATATTTATACATTCCATGGTTTTTAAAATTTAAATTATATATTTTTGGATTCAATTTTTATGAATGTTTGCTCTGATATTGAAGCTTTGTAAACAAACTTTTCGACAATGGGGTAATTAAATACCAGCATCATAATATTTTAACACATATTTTTCATTACTCTATTAAGGAAGAGCATCATGGACCTATGCACTATTAATAAAAAAGACCAGTTGTAATGTTAAAGTGTTACACAACCTAATAACACTGCATGAAATTATTGAGGTTTATAATATTATAATATTGTAATTTGTTGAACTGTTTTTCTTGTTAGGAAGATTGATTGATAAAATAAATGCAAAAGAGAAGAATGAGCTGCCGGTAAGAGAAATATTCAAGGAAACGTGTATTTTCAGAAGGGTGAATATGATAGGGCTCTAGGCAGATATCATCAGGTAAAATTTATTAATGTCTTCATATCATCTCCTTCATTGTACCGAATGTGTCATGTTCAAGATTCATATAGTTTAAACATAATATAAAACTTGAAGGCTACAATCTAATTTATACAAGATGAAAATTCATTTAACGAAGAGTAAAGGAAAGAAATAGATAGACTGAGCGTAAACGCTATAATTACACCTCACATTTCTGCTCAGAAGTAGATGTTTACATGCTAAATCCTATTAGAACAGCATATTTTTTTTGTTTGCTTATGAGAAGCTAGAAAGATACACCACCACTAACTTATGTTTTCTCGGTAAGAAGCTGTTATTGCTTCAAATAGAAAAGAGAAAATAAGAATGTTAAATTTTTCCTAGTCCACAACAACAACAAAGTAGCTCATTATAAGCTTACATCCAAATCCTATTAGAAAATTGTCGCCAAACTAAAGTAAAATATTAAATTACAATTCAACTTCGCTGATTTCTTCATTTTCATCACCGGTGTTGCCTTCGGATGATGGCTTTCCATTCACGGAAACAAGTTCAGTTTCAAATATTAATGTTGCTCCACCTGATTTCAACCAATGAATTAGTAAGCAGTACTTTGTATTGAGAACCAAAGTTAAGATCTAGTACATTCAAAAGTACATTGGTTAAATAGAAATCATACACACATATGCGCAATATAGATTGTAACACATGTATGCGAGTTGTAAAAGATTGAAAGTTTGAAGTAGTTGTGTAACTTTGAGGACAGTTGAAATGAACGCATATGGTTTAAGCTCTATATTATCAGTTCTATTTATCTCTTACTCTCTAGTCACTGCTACTAATAAAAGAAACTGTACAGAATTCATAGTTATATCACTGTTTCAACCATCGTCGAAATAACATAAACACCACTTTGATTTTTCATATTTATAACACATGTATACATACATTGTTATTATTTAAAGGAAATCTGTCATAAACTAGAACACCCTGTTGGCTTTAGTTTTCGATTCAGGCACTGATCGTGATACTGATTAATTAGGGACATTATATTGTTTATACTGCAAAAGTTTGGACAGTAATTGTGTGTCCATGTTTATTTTATTTACTTTAGGTTTAAACTGTGCTATGTTGTTAGATGATTGACTGTGTGCAAAAAATATGGATATAATATTAGTGATCAGTCTGTGATATTGTGAAAATCGTTGTTGTTGATAATGGTATTTAATCAAATAATTCCTTAATATATAATTCTGTGTATGATTGTTATGATCTCTGTCATAGTAAACTGCTATTGCACTCGTTGTGTGTATGTGTGTGTGTCTGTGTGTGTGTATGCTTTTTGTGTTGCTTTAATCAAGTCTTCACTAGTAACTTGCATAAAATAATGTATGTTACAACAATATACAGTATAATCTGTATGATTTTATTTGCGTTTTCTTTTTTACTGCAAATGCAGAACACATGCATGTTTTCTATTTTAGCCTTCTGAAAATACACGTTTCCTTGATTTTGTTATTCTCACTTCATTTCAAATTCTTTAAGATTGCTTTGATTTTCAATATCTTGGATGTATTTTGTAATAAGTTAAAAAGGCATTAGTTTCAACTTATCAGCTCTTTATGCACACATATTGCACTGTGCTATCTAAAAATCGAATTTCGTTGGTGTTTTATTCATATTCTTTCTTAATGTGAATATTTATCTTATTTGCAGGTGTGTGAAAGAAGAATGATGCGAAATTTGTAGTCTTCTTTTTAATGCAAACAACCAAATATATACTTGTTTTTTTGTTAAACTTTGCAACTCTATTTTAAGGTATGCTTAAAACATTTGCTATTACGTTTTGATTTATATGGTTTAAGCTATAAGATATTATGTGTATGAATATTTGATATCTTTAATATAATGTGTTGCATCTCTATATTTTTTATCTTTTATGATTCTTGCGCTATTTAAATGATTTTATGTTTAAAATGATTATTATTGTGCATTTTGATATTGGTATTTAATATTGTATTTTATGAATAAGATGCAGAAAATTTATGAATTGTGAAACTAAAGCATAGCACTTGAAAACCGCTATAAATATTTAATAGCGCCGAATGCCGCTGTTAAATCTATCAGTATTATAGATGCATAACAAGAAAAACGTTATGGTATTATAAAATGTGCTATAAAGAATGATGAATATTAGGTCAGTAAGCGCTAGAAAAGAACATATCATAACAGAGCATAAGCGCTATTGTAGCTGAATTTTTATAGCGGCATATTGGTGTTGTGACAAGTCAACATCTACAATAACGTGTCCATATACATCGCTCATAATCTGCTATTATTATTTTTTATAGCGAATTATTAGTACTATCTTAGAAAAAACAAAAATTATTTTGTGGCTAATAACGAATTTCATAGCGGACAAATAGCGTTATTATGGTAATCAATAACACTTAATTTGCCGCTATATAAATGTTTAAAATAGCATATTATTTGCGCTATTGTATTAATACTTTTTATAGCGCTTATTATGTCCTACGAGTACTTTGGCATGTGAAACTGGTATTTTAAAACACTGTTTGCAAGATTTTTTTGGATCTTACAAAATGACTTTGACGAATATGTAATGTTGCTTTTTTTTTATTGTGCGTACATGCATAAATCAACCATTTATCATTAAGGCAATTATCATCTTTTGCTTCCGTTTGCCTTCATTTGTAAATATATATATATGGTCTTCTCGTTAAATTTATATGCAAGCTTCATAAACAATTTGATTGCCTTCGCTAGCAATATAGATCCATCGTGTTGAATGACTTGTTCCATATCGCTTTTATTATTTACTTTGCATTAACAAGTGATTAGTCTTGCTGCTATTTTGTGTTAAATTATTCACAGGGTCTTAGTTCGCATGCATGGATCTTTGCTTGCAATTTCCTGGAGCCACTTTAAACTTTCATTACTTTAAACATTAAAATATTTATTTCATTACTTTGCGTTAAAATTTTGTATAACTATTCTAGATCATAAGAATAAAACCATGCAGAAGTTTAAGATATCAGTAAGATACATACTATTAATTTCTACTCTTGTATCCATTGATATTCTTTCGAGGGATGTGAACTATATGGATTTTAGTTTCCGCAAGATACACCTATATTTTTTGGATGAACATTGAAATCCTTTAGAATTGTAACCTATTAGTACAAATAATATGCAAAAAATATAGAAAATCAAACATATAATTTAAATAAAACGATTGTACCCTTCCATGCATGGAAGCTGCATGACCGACTAACACTAAGAGCCGAACCTTTGCCCTGTATGAATTTGTGAAGAGTATGGTAGTATTTAAAAAGTTATTTCAAATATTAAAAATGTAATTATGTTCACATTGCTTACCTTTATTCCAGCACCCAATCTTTTGAATATAGGAGCATTTTTCAGCCTATCAGGTATGACCGGTAATCTACAGAAGTCGATATATACACTAAAACTAAGAGCAATCCAGCAGTTTAGTAGGTTAAAATGGAATTTGTCATTTCGTTGGGATATATTTTATACGCACATGGTGTTAGACAGCTTGCTACAATAATCAGTAATTTGTCAGCTCTAAATGTGTGGAAAAGTTACACTTTGCTATATGTATGTGTGTGTGTGTGTGTGTGTGTGTGTTCGGTGGCTTACACTGTTTATTCAGGCTGGTCGCAAATGCCCCATTCATATAAATTCAATTGCTAGTTCATAAACAACATAGCTACGAAAACATTATTAAGTGCATGTTCACACAACAACTTGGAAACTTTTAGTGAGAATTCAACTATTTATCTCAAGCGTATAATTCCACATGTCACTGGTATTGATTCCTATATGTAGCTTGACGACATCTGCATATCTATTTCTTCCATCTCTTCTTTTTATTCTATCTTGGTCCGCTAACTTCTCTTTCATTTTAAACTCCATATCTTCTCTTCCTAATTTTAAATTTCATTTTCATCTTATAAGTAGCTCTAAACTCAAAAGTCTACTCGGTACTCACCTTTAAATTAAAAATTAATCATGGCCCTTTACTTTTCTTACTTCTTTCTTCCTCTTGTAATACCTTCGGTCACTGGCAGTTGTGACGGATGCTTGGATCAATCCAAAGCTTCTTTCTACTCCTCTCTCTTTTATTTCAAGTATATGTTCTGTTCTTCTGCTAACCAAGATTTTAATTTCTTTATTATCAGTATTCATACTTAATCATTAGCAGCATTTCATTTTGTTGTATATGAAAACTGCTTGTTTTAATTAATCCCACATCGCCCAAAATATTTTAGTTAGTTTATATAAGCTAAGATAGGAAGAAAGCTGGTGTTCTTATGGTGGCTTCGTATGAAATGGTAACGATGTGGAGAAGCTACCAGCTAAGTTAATAGCCAAAATTCCGTGTTGATACTCTATTTCAAGAATAATTACATACATTTTTGACTATGTAGTGATGTAAAGGGTATTTTTGGAATTTCAAAAAGACACGGTTAAAACTAATAGACTGAATTCTCATTATTATTAATAGTAGAGATAAATTGTTCACCGTTTTTAATAACATGTCGGTATACAGCGTTTATTAAACCACTATTATTGGCTTTAACAGCGTTTTTTGGGCGCTATCGTAGGGTCTTTTTATTGTAGTGCTGTGACGACTCGAAATTTTTGAGCATTTGAAGTTGGAATATTTAATTGATTTTAAATATTTAAAAGTTAATTTTTAACTTGAATTCAAATATCACTATTTATTTGATAATTAAATAATTTGAAGTTGGGCAAATTGTTGTATCTAGAATTTTAAGCCTGTTAAAAAAATAATTTGAAGGCTTATAAAATTTATATTGACAATACTGAGGATAATAGAAGTTTTAAAATTGAATTTAACAGTGATTTGTTCAGTTTTGAAATTTTATCGTTTAAATTGGATTTAAAAATAGCCTTCCGAGGCACAGTCTCGAAATTCGACGAAACCGATTCCATTGAGTCCGTAATATTGAATTATTATCGGATTTCAAATTTCGTACCTTTTGGAGTTGTTGTGTGAGCGTACGATATATAAACGCGTTGATATTGCATTGCGTATTGTAGCTAGCATCACGTATAAGGGTTTTAAAACTAGCGTTACCTTCTCCAATACACTTCTTCGCTTAATAATAAATAAATAGGAGATATTTTCCTTCGTTCAAAAAGAAAAAATAGCCGATCCCTAAACTAAACTAAAATAATAATAATAATAATAAAATGGCCGAAGCCTTAACCTTCAAATCGAAAACCCCAGAAGAAAAAAAAAATTAAATTCGAATTTCATCTTTTCGATCAATCTTTTTGGTCGCAGAACATAGCTTTATAGGCACGATTTCATTTTGAAATCGTTCTTCCCAAATTGAAAACCCTCAATCGAAATATATATATATATATATATATATATATATATCGTTCATTAACTTAATTCCCTAATCGAGCTCAATAAGGAGAGGGTTTTCCATCGAATCGCGAGGTCGTGTAGAAGAGGGCGGCACGCAAGGATTCGACGAGGAGTAGAAGGTCGTGGGCCGCGACTTAGTCGCGCTGCGTGGGGGAGCGCGCACACGCTCGAGTGGGTGGTGTTGGCATCGCTACAGCTAGGGTTTCGTAGTCGCGATTTTGGGTTGAGGGTTCGCAGTCGCGATTTTGGGTGAGGAGTTGATAGCATGGTCGCTGGGTGGTTCGAGCGATGGGGTAGCGAAGCGAGTTAGGGTTCGAGGCCTTGTGCAGTGGAGTGTCACGTGTCGATGAGGTACTTTTCTGTTTTGTCTAGTTTGCTTTCTGTAAGTTTGGTTTTGTTAATTTTATAAACAGTAGGGTAAGGTGTTATTTTTCTTAGATTTAATAATCTTTATCTATGAACATATACAGAAGAAAATGTACAGAAGAAAATAATAATAATAATAATAGAATTCTGTTTAAGATATATATATATATATATATATATATATATATATATATATATATACAGCTAAGACAGAAAATGTATATAGATAAGATTTAGGAATAAAGTTTTAATGCTGAAAGGTTTATATAAAATTTGGTTTTGTAATCTTTATAAATATATTGTTATATAGGCGAATAATTTAACAAGGAAGTAAAAGGACATTGAATATATACGTTTTCACTCGATCAGTTATTCTTTAAAATAATAATATATGTATTACGAACATTTATTTGTTAATAAATGTATTTAATTATTTTAATTACTAAAAATAACGTATTAAAGGAAATTTAATTTTAAATTTAGTGGTTAGTTAATCCAATCTATTAGATGGACATTAATTGTTCAATTAGTCAGATATTAATAAAATTATATAAATATTTCTTCAAGGTCTATAATCGCGAGAATCAAGTTGGGAATGAAGTGGACTACAACTAGGAAAGGTGAGTTAATCTCACTTAGTTAAACTTAAATGATTAAATTTAAATAATTGTTTGAATGGTTGAATTGATTAATGTGCTATAGTATGGTATTTTGGAATTGGAATATTATATTGTGCTAACGTCTGTGATGCAGGGAAAACAAGTTGGAGGGATCCAACTGGATCCCTCAACGTTTATTTAAATTATTTAATACCCTCTGTTGTGATTATTTTATATTCTGTGATGAATATTATTGACAATTGGAATATTGGATGTTATGGTTTACCTGAATATGTTCCAGTGCACTAATTTATCAAGATATATAGAATTGGATTTTGGAAATAAAATGAAGAGAATTTGTAAGTGAAATAATTATAGAGAATTTAAATAAATTAGGAATGAATTGGATAAGAATAATAATAGTTTTAAATTCTAATAAATAAATTTCTTGTATGGAAGGGAAATTTTGAATAAACAGAAGATTAATGAATTTTTAAACTTCAGTACGATTAAAACATTTATTTAAAATTTAGGATTTAAATTATTTAAGAAGAATAAAGAAGAAATTGGGAAAATCTGAAATTGGTATATTTCAGTTAAAAGATTTTAAATCAAACGGGAAATAATAACAATAATAATAAGTCCATAACTAATGAATTTTGAAATGAATTGAGTAATTAAAGAAACCTATTTCAAATAAAATGAATTGGAAATCAATTTGGAAAAAATTGATTTAAGTGATTGAAGTTGGAATTTTCTCTGGATAGCCAAGTACATGTTTTTAAAAGTAAATTTTTAAATATAAATTAAATGTTTTAAAGTTGTTTTTAAAGAAAGCAAGTTTTGTAAATTTATTATTTCTAATATTTAAAGTCTAAAGTAAGTATTTTCCTTTAATCTATTTTAGCAGTAATTATTAAGAAGTAACTTAGCATTTTGTTTCTAAAAATAAAAATCCAGTTTTATATTCCATTAAGTAATTTTATTTTCAAATGTTTATATAGTATGTGTTTTTAGTAAATTATTGAAGTAGTTTTAACTTAAATGTTTAAAAGTAAATTCCAAAGTAAGTATTTTGTTTAATCTATTATCGTAACAATTATTTAGAGAATGATTTGGTATTTTGTTTAAAGAAGAAAATCTAATGTATAGTTATAAGGTAACCTTATTTTAGTTATTTCTAAAGTATTATTATAAATTAAGTATTAAAGTAAATTTTTCTAAATTAAATGTTAAATATATTTTACAATAAAATGTTTTTAAATTATTTAAAAAATCTAAAGTTTTGTGCTTGGTGATTCTAGTGGAAATGGAAATACTCGGGATTTATTCTGAGAAAAGGAAGATAGTTTGAAAACTGTTTTCAAAAGGGTTTGAAAGTGAAATTATATCTTGTAAAGATATTTTGAGATAAATAAATAATTTGGGAAATTATTTATTGGTTGATGGTTGTTTGTGAATATTAATTGATAGTTAAACAACCGACTATCAATATTGGCCAAATACGTCGATCGTTTCGAAGAGACCGGGATCGAGATTTATTTCTCGAAAACCACTTCGATCCGGTTTGTACGTTTCGTGGAAACGAGTTTGGATTCAAAGATGGAGCAGTGAAGTGCAAGGGCTAGTCGCTACTAATCCTGAGGATATTTCCAAAATGGATGTAGTAGGAATAGTGTCTTCGGTTCCGTTCGAACTCGGGACGGACTTGTATGGATGAATGCTTGCGAAACAACGCCAGGTTTACGATGGGCATTCTAAGGGATATGTTCTATAAAGGTAACGCTTAGCCTCAAGCCTCATCAAATGGGAATGACTGAAAATCAAGGGTTATGCAGCAAGGCTAGGTGGGTAGCACCCAAGCAGGGTGAGGTCATCCCTGTCTAGATATCCTTTTTTATTTCGGCTTAGTGGGCGGTTGCTGATCCCAACCGCGGGGTGATCTCACTCGGGATTATCCAGTAAGGGGTAGTCCCGGTCTTGTGTTGCAGGGGAGCGGGCGTACTGTGATAGCCCTGATTTTATAAGCAATTTTATGATTTAATTTAGCTTATGCTTGTTTAAATTTTTTTATAGAAAAATAGATAGGAATAGAAACTGTTTTATAAGTGTATAGTTGCAGCCTAAATGTGTACACAAGAGGGTGCACACACATGCACACATTTTTTCTGCAAGATAAAATAGGCAGAAATTAATTTGTAAGTTAGAATAAATAAATTACAAATACATAGGCATGCAGACATGATTATTGTAGACATGATAATGTCTTTAAAACAAGTTTAGCATAAAGAAAATAAATATAGGTAGGCTGGAATAAATATATTTAGAAGATAGTAAATACTTAAAATTATAAAAACAAAATAAAAATAAAGACTTAGGCAAGAATAGGCGTACATGTATTATCCATGCACCAAACAAATGCTTGCTGAAATAAAATTAAAATTGCATGGAAATGGTATGAACTTTTGAACAAACACTTTATCCATTTTTAGCAATTCTCTTTGCTTTAGAAAACAGAAATCATGCAAATGACATGACCAGGGTAACAAGGCATATTTTCTGAAAATAAAAGCAAGGACCACTTACCCATTTTCTCTAAAAATAAAATGAGAGGCAGATCATAGTTGGTAGGGCAAAAAGGACATTGGGTTATTTCCTTAAACCCTAGTAGCAGCCAGGGTTTATATAAGAAGGCCTGGTGCAGTAAGGTTTTTACATTGCTCTGCCTTATAAAAAAATAATATATAAAACAGAAGTTAGAGGAAAATGTGGAGCACCAACCATTAGAGTAGGAAGAAGGCAGAAGATCAAAAGAAAAAGAAAAGCTTAGGAAAAAAGGGGGATTAAGGTGAGTAACCTCACTGGAAACATTGGCAATAAGTCCTGAATATTGAGGCAGCCTGACTAAATTCATATTTCATTTGTTTGCAAGCTATGTTCGCTTTTATGAATTGGTAACTTTGACTTGTTTTATGATCTGTTTAAATGAAAACCTCTTTATATTGATTTACCCAGAATGAAAGAGCCATGGATTTAATGTTTAAATATGTTTCTCTGTGTTATGATTTAACTTTGAGATGAAGTAGTTAGTATGGGTTTTTCTTTATACATTTATTAGTTTAAAACCCTGGATGCTTAATATGGATATATGGTCTAAAAATGAAGGAGGATATGGGGCTGCAACATTGTATTGTTGCTTATGTCTCATATCAACAGAAAATAAAAATATAGAGGTGCAATGTATACATGTGCTGAGCCTCTACATTTTATGAACTATCCAATAAATCTTATACTTGTGATTTAGTCAGATTTGAAGATCTACATGGACCTGATTGAATCAGAGGTAGGAAGAAACCAACAGAAAATTATCGATGACCATATGTTTGTAGTAGGATCTATTGAAATCCATAGGAAAAATAACATGTTTAAGAAATCACCTCTGTTGCTATGATGAAGTGCTTGCTTGTGAAAACATGACTTGTTAATCTCTGGATGTACACATGTGACTGAATGTTTTCTTCACTGCTTGAACATGAGATGCAGAGAGGAATTAACACAACATTAAAAGGGAAGTGACACTTAGTAACTTAACTAAGGACTTGGGATCTTAGGGCTACAAAATATTGCTTGGCAAGGTGAACATTGCAAGCTCACACATGGTATATTTATACCCAGGGGCCTGAGTGTGCTGGGTTAACGGTGAATATGTCCCAGACAGTGTGTGGTTTAACAAAGGGAAAGTAGCTAAAGACCATAAAGAAAAAAAATACTTGATATTGAACATTAGAAATAGGTTCATGTGAAGGCTTGGGTAAAATCCCTGATGGCCAGAAAATCTGTAGATGAGGAATGATGACTTAATTGATGATTGTGTTGACTGTTTTAAGGTATTCTATGGATGAATTGTAGGTTTGTTTTCTCTGCAATAAATCATTGAATTATGTATCATTTTGTTGTGCACTAATGAACATGCACAGGTTACACAAAAATGTGCACAAGAGCAATATTGCATTCCTTATCTATTTTAAAGTTATTTGAATATGAGAAAAGTTATATAAATTTATGTTTTCAGTTAGATTACTCATACCAGACTAAGTCTGGCCCTAGTGTGTTCTATGCACCATTGGGGTGTCTCATGTTTACATAGGGGAGTTCATGGTGGTCTTGCAGGCAAGTAGAGCTTTTCTTGATCAAGCTTGGATGTTTAACTGCTTAGAGATTCTGGATGTTATGTTTAAAGAATTGCTGAAGTTAAATTAGATGTTTATGTTGAATTTTGTTCCGTTTTGTTTAAGTTTGCTTGAGAAACCAATGTTTTGCTATATACTATTTTGCAAGTATTAAACTTATATGTATCAGCTGAAACTCATGTGTTTTGTCTTGCCAATGTGTTGTCAAGTAATGAAGTCTCTGAGTTTTTTTAAATTAATCAATTTATGATGATAGAAGATCCGAGTTTATAAGGATGTATGGATTGAAGGAATAACCTAGTATTTAACTTTAGAAAATCTATGTTTAAATTGATATGAAAATCTGGCAGAAGAAAGAATTTTGAGTTGCTTTGAAAATGGTTAAAAATGATATGTACTTTGTTTCAGAATAAATGCAAAATGAATATGGCTCACCTGACCACTTTATTGAGTCTAGGTTGAGCCAGCACTAAAGAAAAAGGAGAGATTTAAACTCAATTTTGCAGCAAAGCTTTACAACCCAAAACATAGGGGAGACTGGGTTATTTGGTAAAAAAAGAAGAAGGATGAGAACCTGAAATTTTCCAGAGACACACATATGCACAGAAACATGCACACACATGCACAAGCAAGGGCACAGTTTATACAATAACAAGATTATGAAAATAAATACAAAATGCTAAGCCTAGAAACATGAAACCAAAATCAAGCAATAAATTAAGTATGCCTAGAAAAAAATATATTTGATTTCTAGAAATTATATTACTATGTGGGAAATTATTATTTTTAACAATTTCCAGACAGATTTCTACTTATAAATTTTTATACTCTGATTCAAGTAGAAAGTAACTTATATATCTTCACATATGTAAGTTTAAGATGATTTAAAACAAACCAATATTTATTGGCAGAAAGATCCTGGAGAGGAGAATTAAGAGAGATTATTATTTTCTTATTTTAGATGACCACTTTACATATGAAATTTTTTTTATAAAGAAAGTGGGTCATCTCACGTACTCCTCGGTACGGTGATCTAGGCCCCGTACTGTGACAGGTGGTACCCCAGTACCTAGTCATTAGTTGGAAATCCATTCTCCCTACGAGCCTTGTACGAGTTTTGTTTGTATTACCCACTCTGTAGCTAGTAGCTGGAATTTAATAGATGTAACAATTTCGGCTATTTATAAGTATTTGTATATAGACCCTATTATAATATCAGAGGATTTCTATAAAAAGGGGTTTTAGCTATCGTAAGGTAAACACGCGACATGTTTATTTGTGGCGTGGTCTTACGAGATGCTTTTGTTTTCAAAAGGATTTTTGAAACTTTAAATAATCAATTGGGTGTCGTTTTCTCACGCTGGTAATCCAGACTGACTCGGGTGTTATTTAACTATAATGCTCGGGTCAGATCGAGTATTATAGGATACAGGATGTGATGCTGTGGAGCTCAGGAGACGAGCTGGATGACGATACATATATCCGTACTTGTTGTACATATACATTCCGCTGTGTTGAGTAGTTGTGTATCCGTTTGTATGTTATTGATGGTGAGTTGTGATTGATGTATTCTGATGATGTAATATATAAACAGATATATTTGATTTTGTGTAAAGATATATTAATATCTATTATATTTTATTCCGCTGCGATGGTTAGATTCTGTTGTTGTTTTCTATTATCTTCTTCTACCTCTTCTTCTTTAACCCAAATGGTTCGTATTTCTGCACAACTTGAGTTGATTTAGATAGAATAGAGTTGACTCAAGGGGTACGGATTTGCGGGTCGTTACAAGTGCACCAAGCATATTTTCTTTTGGATGATCTTTAGTATATGGTTCTTTTATTTGGTTATAATTTTTATTATTATTAGATAAGTTTCAATGTTCCCATTACTTTAAATGTTATTATCAATCTTTTCTTCATCATCAATATTTTGATTATAAAATTTGAAATTTTCATCAAATGAGACATGTATTGTTCTTTTAATAGTATTAGTTCTAGTATTTAAAAATCTATAGGCTTTATTTCCATTTGAATATCCAATAAAAAATTCCTTTATCTGATTTAGCATCAAATTTATCTAAAGTATTTTTACTATTTAAAATAAAATATTTACTACCAAAAACTCTTAAATATGATATTTTAAATTTCTTATTATAAAGCAATTCATAAGGAGTTTTCTTAGTCAACGGTCTTACTAAAATTCAATTTAATATATAACATGTAGTCCCAACTGCCTAGCCTAAAAATTCTTAGATAAATTACTATCATTTAGCGTAGTTCCAACGCACTCTTGAATCATTCTATTTTTATATTCTACTACTCCATTTTGTTGTGGTGTTCTTGGAAATGAAACATAAATTCTCAAAATGTTCATTTTCAAATTCTACACTTTGATCACTTCGAATAGTTTTAATTTTTATGGATATTTGATTCTATGTACGTTTAACAAAGATCTTAAACATTTCAGAAGCATCGCTTTTTATGTTTTAAGAAAATCGTCCACGTAAACCAAGAATAGTCATCTATGGTATATCTACTACGATTTATAGATTGTATTTAAAAGGAGTCAAAAAGATCTAGGCGAAGAAGTTCAAGGGGATGAGAAGCAGAAATCATATCTTTTGATTTAAATGAACTTTTTCTAAGTTTACCTAATTGACACACATCGCTTGGATTATTAACTTTAAATTTCATTTAGGGAAGAAATCTAACTAAATAATTTTTAGCAATTTCAGAAATAAGTTTGAAATTCAAATGCCCAAATCTTTTATGCCAAATCCAAGGGTCACTTATTTCAGCCAAAAGACATAAGTTATCATGCAACGACCCAGATTTTTCGTTGCTCGATTTTGAATATTTAAATGGCTTTAAATATTGAATTTGAATTTTTGATTGATTTTAAATATAAAAAAATTGGGTTTATTTACAGAATAAGTCCATAATTTGAATATAACAATTTATTGAATAATTTAATTATTGAATTTTATAATTGAATATTGGTTAAATTTTTGTATCTTGAGTTTTAAGCCCGATAAAAATTATTTAAAGGCTTATAAAATTTATATTAATAATAGTAAGGATACTGAAGTTTTAAAATTGAATTTAAAAGTGATTTGTTCAGTTTTAAAAATATATCATTTAGATTGACATTTAAAAATAGCCTTCCGAGGCACAGTCTTGGATTTCGATGAAACTAATTCCATTGGATCCGTAATAGTGTATTATATTAGGATTTCAAATTTTGTAGCGTTTAGGATTATCGTTTGGCCGTACGGGATATAAACGCCTTGATTATATCGAAAATTCAATTAAATAGTTGGGTCCAAAAAGGTATCTTCTCCATACGATCAAATTAGAACTCCAAAACTTTTCTATTGCGTTCGGAATAGGGGTATAATATTATAAACGCCTGGTGGCACACCTCGATAGAATATCGAGTTTTAAGCTACGAAATCGATACATTTTGTAATTTAAATAATATATGTTCAAGTCAAACATTTCAAATCAGCTGTTTTTTTTATCACCTCAAGTCACTATAGCTTATCTATTCGAACATGCTAGCGTCCACATCTCCTTCTTCCTATATCACATGCAACCGTTATAGCCAAAGCATTTCAACGCAGAAAAAAAGAAAAAATGGAAATCGATTCAAACAACAGGATAGGGAAAAAAAATATCGGTCGAAATAGACTCTAGAGATCGCGATCCTTTCTTTCCTTCTCTCTAAATCTCGAATCAACCCAAAATAAAAAGGGAATAAAGAACGATATCGAGCGGAACAGAAACGTTTGTTAGAAAAAGAATATGATAACGAACGCGATCAACACGCGTTCGATCAAAATCTAGAGGAAGGCGACGATGATGTGTAGTGTTTGGGGGGGGGGGCGGCGAATCGAGTTTTAGGCATTGGTTTTAGAGCAAGGCTGGGTCGCAAGTTGCTTACGTGGACGTGAGTCGGCGAGGCCGACGTCTTCGCGGAGTTTGGGTCACGACTGATGGGTGGCTCAATGTCAGGAATAAGGGGATGTAGGCACAGTATGTGGAAGCATCATGCTCGATGTTTGGAATGTTTTGGATTCACGACTTGGTCACCTGGAGGAGCACTTGAAGGTTGATGCGAATGGCGGGTGGAACGATGGTGGCTACAACTCGCATTAGGGGAGGCGGAGGTGCGATGATCTAGGATGCGTTTTAGGGTTTCGAGGAGGTTGTGTACTGGCACGAAGTCGTTGAGTGGTAGGACCAGAGGTAGCGAGCATCTAGAGTGAGAGTGAAGATAATTATTTTTAAAAAAAAAATTGTAATTTTTTAGTTAATCACAAATTAGAAATAGTTAACCTATAAAATTCATAAAATCATTTATGCGAAGTCAAAAATCGCACAAATCAAGTCGAGATTGAAGTGGATTGCAAACCAAAATAAAGGTGAGAATTTCTCGCTTTTTTTTGGATTGCCGTATCAAAAATTTAAATTATTGGATGCTTAAATGATTTGACAATTATTGTGATTAGTTGGATGTTATAATATATATGTAGTATATATATTAGTATCTGGAGTGATATTCCTACATTATAGCATATGAGACCCTATGTGCCCCGTATAATAGTGGATGATCCTATATACCGCCATATCCCCCTCGAAGTGGGATTGGTATTTTTATTATTGTCTAACATCTGTAGATGCAGGAAAAATAGGTTGGAGGGATCCAACTGGATTCCTCAAAAATATTTAGCGTTTACATACATACATACATACATACATACATACATACATACATACATACAAAAGATATATATATATATATATATATATATATATATATATGACGTGAATGAATAATCTGCTGGATTTTTGTGTGATGGAATTTTTTAATGTTATAATAGCTTGGGAATTAATTTCGAATACCAAATATATTATTTTAAAAATTTAAGGAATTAAAAAGAGATTTTTAAGTTAAAAATATATACATCGAAAATTGGTTATTTTAAAGAGACTGATTTGATGACGCAAAAATAGGTTTTTGGTCATACAAAAATATGAGGGAAAATATTTTAAGTAGAGGTTTAAAATAAATAATATAAAGGAATTTTTAAAGACTGGATCAAAAATTATTATTCGGGAAAAAGGTTTGAAATCGATATTAAAAATAGATGGCAAAAATAAATGGATTTTTAAAGGAATTGAATTTATAAAATGGAATTTTATAAATGAGATCATTTTTAGTGGAACTCAAAAAGAGTTATAAAAATTTATAAAGGAGTTATAAATAAAAGGGAAGTGATATTGAGTGACGACTTTGGAATGTAAATTTTACAGAAAGAATTTATATTGGAATATGAAAATAGGATGAGAAAAATAATAGATACTATTTTTAAAATGAAGATTGTTAAGAAGACCGGAATGAAAGAAATGTGATAAGAATTGAGAGGGGTTATAGACCGAAAATTTGGTTATCCAGACTTGAAAATAAGTTTTCAAATAAGTTATGTTTAAAATTTTAAAAAGGAAACTTTTATTTATTAAACTATGAAACTTTAAAGTTAGTTAGTATTGAATACTTTAGAAATGAATTTTTAAATAATTGATATTTATTTTAAATAGAATGCTAACTTTTAAATCATCTCTGTAAAGTGATATTACAAAGGATGTTCAATATTTTAAATAGTTATCTGAATATGTCTTAAAAATAAATTATTATTATTTTCTTTTAAATACTTATTATATATATATATATATATATATAGAGTTTTGAAATGTTTTAAATTTATTTATAAACCTTCTCGGAAGCCGGGAAAATGGGTTATTCAGTGGATATGATTTATAAGAAAATTCTTAGACGGAACTGGGAAGAAAAGTAAGAAAATTTTCAAAGAAGTTAAATAAAAGTGAACTTCGAAGAATAAAAATAAAATTCATAAAGAAGTGCAAAAGGGAATTGAGTTTATAAGCAAGTATAATTGGTTTGAAATATTAAGGGAATTAATTGAGGAATTCCAGAATTCATAGAATTTGTGTGAAACGAGTTGGGAAATTTACAAATAAAGTTGTAAATGATTTTTGAGAAAAGAAAAAGGAAATAAGAGGACTATTTTCCAAGTGTCGAATATCGAATGAAGTGAAGAATATATTCTAAGTATTGGGAAGGGTTGGGAATGTTCCGTGAAAATAAAAAGGATTTGAAAACTATTTCCAAATGTTGAGGTACTGAAAGTAATATCTTATAAAAATATTTTGAGATAAATTTTGGAAAATTTATAGTAAGGTCTGATGATTGTTTATGGATGTGTATTGATAGTTAAATAATCGACTATAAATTTTGACCAATTTCGTTGATCGTTTCGAAGAGACCGGGATCAGATTTAATTATCTGAAAACCACTTCGATCCGGTTTGAATTAAATGAATGGATACCGTGAAGATGATGAAGACGGTGATTCTGTTTGTCCAGACCGAGGACAACTTGTATGGACGAATGCTATCAAAACATCGTCATTAGAGGATGATGAGCATTCTAAGTGAATGTGTTCTTTAAAAGGCAACGCTTAGTCTCAAGCCTCATCAACTGGGAAAGAATAAAACAGGGGAGATGCAGCAAGGTTAAGTGGGTCGCACCCAAGTTGGGTAAGGTTACTCCTATCTAGAGTCTCTTTTATTCGGCTGTGTGGCGGTTGCCGATCCCAACCACATGGTAATCTTATTCGGTCTATCCAATTAGGGGTAGGCCGGTCTTGTGTAGCAGGGGATCACGAGTGGTCCTCGGTACATTGTTCTAGAGGTGTATTATGACAGATGGTACCCCAGTAGCCTAGTCATTCGATGGAATCCATTCTCCAATAAGCGCCATACGGTTTTGATTGTCCCCAACTATGCTGGAATGTGAGATGCAAGCATTTCAGCTATATTCTATTTACTTTCTATAGACACTATTATAGCATCTGATGATTCTGATAAAAATTGTTTTGGTTATTGTAAGGTAAAAACCCGTTGTGTTTATTTGTAACATGGTCTTACAAGATACCCTTGTTTTCAAAAGGGTTTTGAAAAGTTAATAATTCAATTTGAGTGTGTTTTCTCATGCCGGTTTTCCAGACTGACTCGGGTGTTATTTTATTAGAATGTTGAGTCAGACCGAGCATCACAGATTCAGAATAGGATGATATGAAGCTCAGGAATGAGCTAGATGATAAGGCGTATTTCCATAGATTTGTATTTCCGTTGTGTAAGGATAAGTTATTAAATTGTCCAAATTTGATGTATTGATTTTGTACTCTGATGATCATAAGTATTAAACAGTTACAGATTCTTTTTTATAAAAATCCGTTGTTATATATTATATTTTGTTCCACTGCGATTGTGAGATTCTGTGTCGTTGTTTCTCTTTTCTTCTACTTTCTTCTTCTTCACCCCTAATGAACTGGCAATTCTGGCAATCAACCACTCGGTAGTATATATAATGGACATATAGATGTCGATTTTCGAGGATCGAAAATCTTCAGGTCTTTACATATCATTTGAAATTTTCATACTTACTATATAAATGTTTCATTTCCTTTTAAGATAATGTTTGACTCGTTATCTTCAATGTGAAATTTATGTTTTATGATTTAATTTTAAAACCTTTATCATATAACCAACTAATACTTAATAGAGTATATTTTAAATTCCTAGCTAACAAAACATTGAAAATAGTAGGAGTTTTACGATTACCGACTTTGTCGATGCCAATAACATATCCTTTAGAATTATCACCAAAATTGACTAATCCTCTATCTTTGTAAACTATATCTTTCAAAATCTTCGAATTTCCAGTTATGTGTCATGAACAACCACTATCCAATATCCATTATCCTTTTTGACCTACAGTGTCTGATCATCAGATATTTGTTCGCCAAAAGCCATGTAACACATCAGCTCCTGCAATTCATTCCTTTTTAATAGATCGCGTGACTTTTCATAATGAATAGATGCAAGTCTATAAACATCGTAATGATGATTTTACAAATTATCCTTTCAAAAATAATGTTAAAAATATCATTAAAGAGTGCCACTAAAACTTTTCAAGAATCAGTTTATGAATACTTTGAAAACCAGTGCTCTAATACCAAATATAAGATTGCAAAATAGGGATCTTAAGGCTAAATTAACATTAGAAAGCGATGAATATTGTTTTCTAATTTATATTAGTCATTTTGAAATCTTTTGAAATTATATTTAGAATAATGAGATTAACAGTCACAGAATCAAAACACAAATAAACAGTAAATGCAGTATAAGTAAAAGGAAAGAACATACCAGGTTTTATACTGGTTTGAAATTACCCTACATCCATTCCCATACAATACCTTGTATAGATTTCATTTCAAGTAGTAAATGAAAGTACAATCTTGATTTCAAGGCTACAAGAAATAGCCTCCAGAATCCCAGGCTCTAGATAGAGCCGCTTGATTTCTAGTCTACAAGCACATCCACTGGATTTATGAGCTAATAAGCACAACCAATTGATTTCACGGGCTACAAGCACACCCAGAAGTATATCGATTTAATTTGACAGAGGTTTACGAACTCAAAACTTCAATCCTATTTACAAATGATCCTATAATCTTTGAATAACACTTAGATCTTGATTCGAGTGAGAGAGATGATTGAAACTGAAGAACAAATGATAGAGAATCAAATTAATGGTAATGGAATTTGATCCTGGTTGAAATTCGTAGAGTATTGTTATAATTCTTTATAGAAAATGAGAGAGAATAAGGAGTAGATAAGAACAATAAAAAGTAATTGAAAAATTCATTGGAAATACATGTATATATAGAGGAATACGGTCATGTCTTTTCGTGAAGAGATGCGATGAATAGACACTTCTTTTGAAAACTGAATTTTGAAATTCACAGCTGGTATGTTGACATATAAGGTTAGAGTATGTCGACATACTCTTTGTAGTTTTGAAAAATACTTTAAAATATTATTTTAAAAATGTATTGTTTTATGAAATAATTTTATACTTTGTAAGTATGTTTAAATATAATATATATACATTATAATCATAATAAAACGTAAAACTATATGATAAGAATTTTGAAAAATAAACTAATATAAACCAAAATCTAATAAAAACAATATCTTGATAAAATATTAAAAAATAAAATAATAAATATAAGAATTTTAGAAACTATTAAGAGCTATTTTGAAAATAATAATTAAAAACCAAAACATTTTAAAACTAATAGAGAGAGAAATCAAGTGCTATCGGAATTTTAATAAACATTCTAGACTCTATAACTTATCTGGAATATCTTGGAATCTTAAACTCTTTAAAACTCATGAGTCTTTATTCTTGAGTCTCTATACCAACATCCTTAACTCTTTAATGTTTGCTTGATACTGTACAGTCCTCTTATGTCAAAACCTGTGTAATATTCTACACTATATACTATAACCTTGATAAAACATTAGTATTTCTAATTTATATGATTTCCTAAAGTTGGTGTCATCAAAACCAATATTTCAGGTACTAACAAAATCTCGATTACTTATCACATTTCTGACTTTTTTAACTCATATAATCCCCTGGTCAAGAGTGAAGTCGGTAGGTGAGAGCACTATTGCTTCTAAACCCTACTTGAACATCATTGTTAACTCTTATAGATAGAATAAATTTATTTTGTCGTCTTTTATTGCCAAATATATAATTAAATGATTTTCTTAAAAAGTCAAACAAACAAAGCACAATTAAGTTGGAAAAAACACGATTAAGTCACATAAACGACTTTTAATCCCCTTTTTATTAAGTTGATTCTTTTATGAATTAAAACTTTTTTATAAGTACTTGTATATATATTTAAAATACATTTACAAAAGATATATACATGTATATTACTATTTCACTATTCATTTCTACTTCTTCAATACTTAGAATTGTATTCATATTCTTATTCCAAAAATTATAAGAAAATTCACAAATCTTAAACAAGATTTCACACTTCCAAAAGTATAGTCAAATGGTTTAAAAATAAATGTTATTAAGAACATTGTTAGTACAAACCCAAAACCATTTTACATTTGTTGCTCAAACATTCTTTTATGGTCTAATTAAATTATTAAGTATAATATAAAAGGGTTACAAACAAATGTTTCTCAAACATTGTTTGCTATAATCCAAAAACCATTTTACACTTGTCATTGTCTTTAAAACGTTCATTTCAAAGATCTAAGTATATCCGCACTTATTAAACAAGGCAATATACTTTTAATTAACTTTACAAATCCATTTATTATAACAAAAGTGTTACAATTCAAAACATCGTTTATTATTTTATAAAATACTTAAATTTTTCCAAAAGTTATATATAATAATTTATATATAATGTCACGGCCCAGATTTACGACCTTCGAAAATCGACGTCAATACGTCCACGGTATTACATTCCAAGCAATCAAATGCCGAAAATACCAGATCGTTTGGGAAAGAAGAAAGAGGTAGAAGAAGAAAATAGAAATAACAACACATAATGTCACAATCACAATGGAAAAATATATGATAGATAACAATTGGTCTTTATACAAAAGAACTATAACTTGTTATTTATACATTACATCATCAGAGTACAACACAATCAATAGCATAATATTGGACAATTATATTAACTTGTCCTCACAAAAGCTGAATATACAGCATACCATACACAACGGAATATAAATCAGATACGTGATATACGTATTCTCCATCCAGCTCGACTCTTGAGCTCCACACCATCCTACCCTGTATCTGTAATGCTCGGTCTAACCTGAGCATTATAATAAAATAACACTCAAGTCAGTCTAGAAAATCAGTGTGAGATAACACACTCATTTTGAATTATTAAAGTTCAAAACCCTTTGAAAATCAAAGGTATCTTGTAAGACCACACCATAAATAAACACGACGGGTTTTCACCTTACGAAAACCAAAACATTTCATATCAAAATCCTTTGCCATTGTAAATACGTCGAAGTACAAATACTTATTCAAATAGCTAGAATTTTTACATTAATTAAATTCCAGCAATACTAGGCTCTACAATCAAAACCGTAAAGGCATGTATTGGAGGATGGATTCCAACTGAATGATTAGGCATTGGGGTACACCGTCACGGTATACGTCTAGAATAGCGTATCGAGGACCACTCCGGGATCCCCTACTACACAAGACTGGACTACCCCTAAAACTGGATAGCTCGAATAAGATTACTCCACAGTTGGGATCAGTAACCGGCGCACAACTGAATAGTAGGGTAACCTTACCCTACTTGGGTACGATCCACTTAGCCTTGCTGCATCTCCCCTGATTTTTAGTCATTCCCAGTTGATGAGGCTCGAGGCTAAGCATTGCCATTTTAGGAATATTCACTTAGAATGCTCATTGTCCTCCCATGACAATGTACTGATAGCATTCATCCATACAAGTCCGTTCCCAATCCGAATGGAACCGAAGGCACTATTCTTACTACATCCATTTTGGAATCACCCTCAGGATTAGTAGCGATTAGCCTTTGCACTTCACTGCACCATCTTCGACTCCAAGCTCTTGTCTTCATTTCGAAATGTACTGTGACGACCGCCCATGACTCCCACACCAAAACAATGGAATAGTGTGCTGAAAGGCGTGCCAGGTAGTCATGGACGATAGTCAGGGTAAAATAAAACAGCAACCTCTATCGTACTACTCACAGCGCTTGGATAAAATACAATAGAGAAATATATATAGCGAAGCTCCATAACAGAAAAATCATCATATAAGCATCGTAAGTAGATTTATACAAACATGAATCATCCATACATCAAAGCCTCACTACAACACTCAATCAGATATAACAGCGGAACACCCAGTACATATAGTAAGAAAACTAGTATGCAAAGCCTCCTGCTCGTCTTCGTCATCATCAGCGTAGATCTCTAAGAACAGCACCTGTCACCTGCTACCTAGTCTGCCCATCTCAACATGGATGAACAGCCCAAGGTAATAAGAGGAGACATAAAACCTTGAGTCAGACAAAGTCTTAGTGAGCAGTAAATCAACTATCAAACATACCAAAAGAGCATAAAGGATAAAAGGAATAGGAACCAAACCATCCCACTCCACCTCTTTCTGCAGTGATAGCCCCCAGACACACACCAAGGAGAAGTAAGCATAACACAGCAGACGATTAAGGTAAAGCAATAATCACTCGAGTCAAGGGCGATGTTTTCCAAATACAAACCCCCAAGGCCTAAACCAAGATCAGATAAGCACCTAGAAAATACCGCTCTTGAGACCGAATGATGATACAACCAAACGTCCAAACATCCATGACTCTGGCTATCACTGTTATCCTTGCTTCGGTTTCACCGTTGATTAAATGACCATCCGTCAAGGGCTAATGGTAACCCCGGTTCCAGACATAACTCCGCACACTGCCTTGTGCCTAGGACTTATCTACTTTGCCCAGAGTACTCGACTACCTACCTGTAGTCTTTTGGTTGTCCCGACTACCTACCTGTAGTCGTTATGGGCACCCCATGTACTCTTGCTTTTGAGCATGCTAGAACCTTCAACAACGATGAGATCCAAGCCTCCTAGTCATCCTCCTTGACGACTATCCTCATACTAGCTCAAGCTACCTCTCGAGCAATCCATTATCAACCAACTCGAACCATCCCTCGAGTTATCAACATGCTTGGAATGATCCCTGCCTGGATTACGCCAAGTCTACATCACATCATACTTCGCTTTATTACACCATAGCAAAGTCTCAACTCAACAACATGGTTTGCCTCATCGCATCATGGCAAAGTTCCATCTCAACATCATTCAATCCATACATATGAGCTTCCACATCCGCCACATATGCCTTTAGCAGCTTTCACCATTCAAGAGCCTCTTCTGTAGCTTTTGAATCATCTTTGACCATACTTGTCCAAATCTATCAACTAGATAGCTCATTCACCACAATCAATCAAGGCAAACATTAATCCAAACAAATAAGTATTCAATCAAGATCTAATTAGGCATTCATAACTACAATGGCAATTTCGTAAATAAATGAGCATAGAACTAACATACATGAATCATGGGTTTTTAGCATAGATCTAGCAAATATAAAACATGGGTTTTGTTTCTATAACTTAATAAATGAGCTTGCATAGGTAAACATCTTCACAAACAATGGATCTATACTTGGATCTAAGGAAAATGCACAAAATCACTATCTACAACACTCCAACAAACCACCAATCCAATATACTCCTTTGGGTCCGCGTGAGAGATAACTACCACTCACCAAATCACTCAAACACCTCAAAAACTAAACACTTCAGATCTGGACAGCGAAGATCAAGGCTTGATCCGGCGAAATCTCGCTTCAATCGATGATATCTAGCTCGAACGGATGAAGATCTTCAACTTTGGCTCTTGGATCTTCGATCTTGATCATGGATGTTAGAACTAGATTGGAATGGAGAAAAGAAGATGAAGAAATGTTGTAGTCGAGTTCCCAAAATGGCAGCACTTCGTCGCTTCAAAAACCGGTGCCAAAAAGTGAGCCAAACCCCTCTATTTATAGGCTGAAACCACTATGAGTCGTTGCCCCTTAGGTCGTTGCCGACCCACCCCTTGAGTCGTCCCCGACTCATCATCATGCCGACTCAACAAAACACGGGGCCTCACGTCTAACCTGTACGCGACTCACCCCAGACACGACTCAACATCCTTAACCCGTGTACGACCTACCAATAGCCGACTCAACAATACACACACGACTCAGCTATAATGCCGACTCACGACTCAACAGAGACTCCGACCCAACAACTCACTCTTATGGACGACCTAACCCCTAGCCGACCTAAGCCTCTACCGACTCAACGAAGCCACAACTTATCCCTAAGTCGTTCATACGACTCAGCGACTTACCATGAGTCGTTCAACGACCTAACTAGTATGCGACTCATCGCCCCAGCTACCTAACGACTTACGACTCATAGCATACACGACTCAAAACACCTTACGACCTATGACTTCGACCATACGTCTCAACTTACTATCCTATAAGTCGTTTACCACTGAGTCGGCCCAAACCTTAACTCGGCAACTGCTATACCATTCTAACCCTTAAGTCGTTACTATCTCTTAGGTCGGTCATCACTTATCTCGGCCAACACCTTAAGCCGCTACCTCTATGAGTCGGCCACCCTATGAGTCGCCTAAATTCCTTGAGTCGGTCCCCTATGAGTCGTCTACGACTCAAGACTCAAACTCCCATGACCCGTTAACGACTCAAAGCCTTGCTTACTCAATCACGAGGTAACTTTCTAACCGACTCAGGCTAGAGATAACACAAACAACACTAACGACTTGTAAATTCTACGATTTATCGACACGTAAAATACGGGTCGTTACATTCTCTCCCCCTTAGGAATTTCGCCCCCGAAATTCCAAGCAATCAACAGCAATCAAAATTATTCCGCATGCCTACCATCCATAGCAACCAACGAATCATGCAACCAATTCTAGCCTAGCGTGCAGAATTCTAAGACTTAGAACAAGCTACAAATTCATGAGATGTCACGACACTTTAGGGCCATACTTTGAAGAGTCCGGGATGAGCTGTCTTCATCCTCTCTTCCTCCTCCCACGTACAGTCGTTAACATCATCACTCCATTGTACCTTGAGCAGCGTAATCGTCTTCCTCCTAAGCTATTTCGTATCGGTTTCAACAATACGAAGCGGCTTACGAGGTCTTCTAAACACTGGATCAACCTTCAAGTCTTCACAGCTATCAGCAGAAACCACCGTAGTTGGGTCATGCACATACTTCCGTAGATAAGATACATGAAAAACATTGTGCACACCCGCCATCTTTTCTGGTAACTCCAATCTATAAGCGAGCTTTCCAATTCGCTCAATAATCGGGAATGGTCCAACAAATCTCGGAGTTAACTTTCCTTTCCTCCCGAATCTAATAGCACTCTTCAATGGAGAAATCTTCACAAAAACCATCTCACCTACGTCGAATTCCAAATCCTTACGATGATTATCGGCATAACTTTTCTGACGATCTTGGGCTGCCTTCATTCGTTGCCGAATGATCTCTATACAATCCGAAGTCTGTCGAATCATCTCTGGCCCAAGTATCAGTTTTTCTCCGGTTTCCAACCAACATGTCGGAGAGTTACACGGTCTTCCATATAATGCCTCATATGGTGCCATACCAATACTCGACTGATAACTGTTATTATATGCAAACTCCACCAAATGAAGATGATCTTCCCATGATCCTCCGAAGTCCAAAACACAAGCTCTGAGAAGATCTTCCAAAACTCGGTTAACTCTCTCAGTCTGACCATCTGTTTGAGGGTGATAAGCTGTACTCAAACACAACTCAGTTCCCAAAACTTCCTGGAAGCTCTTCCAAAATCTACTAGTGAACAATGGGTCTCGATCGCTCACTATACTCTTCGGAATACCATGGAATCGAACTATCCACTTAACATACAATTCAGCCAACTTCGATGCAGTCCTAGTCGATCGAACAGGAATGAACCTTGCACTCTTTGTCAAACGATCTACTATGACCCAAATCCCTTCATTCCCTGCCCTGGTTCTAGGTAGACCATCGATAAAATCCATCGACACTTGCTCCCACTTCCATGTAGGAACCTCTAACGGTTGAAGTAATCCACTGGGCTTCTTCTGCTCAGCTTTCACCAACTGGCAGTTCATACACTTGGAAATAAAATTCCCAACATCTTTCTTCATGCCTTCCCAGTAGTAAGTTCTCTTCATATCCCGATACATCTTATTTCCACCTGGATGAATTGTCAACTTCGAGTGATGACCTTCCCTCAGAACTTCATCTCTCAATCCATCAATGTCGGGAACAACCAATCGTCCTTGCTTCCGAAGCCAACCCTCTCGATCGACCTCGAATCTCTTATCCTTCTCTGGGTCCAATCCGGATTCCAAATCTCGGATAATCTTGACAAGCTTATCATCTCTCTTTTGGCTCTCGCCAATCCTTTCCACAAGAGTAGGTCTTATCGATAAGTTTGCCAACATCTCAGGTTCCAATTCACATCTAGGCCTGAAGTCAAATCCAGCCAAATACTCGAGACTCTTCCATTCTGAAAACATGGCTCCCAAACCTGCATGTCTTCGACTTAACGCATCAGCCACTGCGTTACCTTTTCCCGGAGTATAGGCTATACCAAAATCATAAGATGCCAGAAACTCTAGCCACCGTTGCTGTCGAAGATTCAAATCCTTTTGGGAGAACAGATACTTCAACGACTTATGATCTGTAAACAACTCGAATCTAACTCCCAATAGATAATGTCTCCACATCTTCAAAGCAAACACAATCGCCGCTAACTCCAAATCATGAGTCGGATAATTCCTTTCATGCGGCTTCAGTTGTCGACTTGCATACGCAACAACTTTATCCTTCTACATTAGCACTGCTCCAAGTCCAGAGCCACATGCATCGGTGTAAACCACCATCTCTTCATTCCCACTTGGAATAGTCAAAACAGGAGCACTTGTCAGTCGCTCTTTCAGGATTACGAAAGCTTGCTCGCACTTGTCATCCCATCTGAACACTTGGTTCTTCTTCGTCAATCCTGTCAATGGTGCAGCTATCTTGGAAAAGTCTTTGATAAACCGACGATAATATCCTGCTAATCCAAGAAAACTCCTCACATCAGATGCATTCTTAGGTCTAACCCAATCCTGGATTGCTGCCACCTTAGCGGGATCAACCGCTATTCCATTTCCAGAGATAACATGGCCTAAGAACCTCACTTCACTCTCCCAGAAGTGACACTTCGAAAACTTAGCCTTCAGCTGATGTTTCCGCAAGATTTCCAAAACAATTCTCAATTGCGTCTTGTGCTCTTCCTCAGTTCTGGAGTAAACCAAAATATCATCCACGAACACAAGCACGAACTTATTCAACTGATCTCTGAACACTCTATTCATAAGATCCACAAAATATGCTGGCGCGTTAGTCAATCCAAACGGCATTACCAGCCACTCATAAAAACCGGATGGTGTCCTGAAAGCAGTCTTTGGCACACTATCCTTCGCCACTCTCAACTGGTGAAATCCCGTTGCCAAATCCATCTGGGAAAACACCTTAGCCTCGTGAAGCTGATCAAACAAGTCATCTATCCTCGGCAATGGATACTTGTTCTTCTTAGTCAACTTATTTAGCTCACGATAATCCACACACAACCTCAACGATCCATCCGCTTTGGTTGCGAACACAACTGGTGCACCCCATTCGGACACACTTCTCCGAATGAATCCTTTCTGCAAAAGGTCATCAACCTGCACCTTCAACTCTAACTGCTCCCTAGGCGCCATCCGCCTAAGAGGCATCACAACAGGTCTGGCTCCCTCAACTAGATCGATACGAAACTCGATCTCCCTATGCGGCGGTAACCCTTTGACTTCGTCAAAGACATCCTCAAATCCATTTACAATAGGCACTGATGACAGTCCATCCCGTGGAACAACCAGCGAATACATGAAGCTCATGAAGACGCCTTCCTCATGCTTACATCGTATCACAACCTCTCGCCCTTCCACATTCCCGACTGTCACCTCAAGCCTCTCACAATCAATCCTTGCCGCATTCTTCTTGAGCCAGTCCATACCCAAAATAATTCCGAACCCCGCAAAGTTCAGAACAAAGCAATCACAATCAAACGAGCAATCATGACTCGACACAACCAGACCACGGCATATCATACACAAACATGACGAACCCCCAACCGGATTAGTCACAACCGATGGCCTATCAACAATATCCGGTTTCAAACCTAACCGGCCTACCAAATCATTACAAACAAAAGAATGCGACGCTCCAGTATCAAACAACACTCTAACTGGAACACCACAGATAGAAAGAGTACCTTGAACCACCACACTCTTCCCCTTCTCTTCAGCAGTAGGAGCTTTTGAAGATGACGGCACAACTCCCAAAGCATAAGCTTGCACAATTTGCCTATCTTTCCTCGGCTCTGGGCAATCCTTCTTGATATGTCCCAGCTTATCACAGTTATAACACTTTCCCGGCACCTTGGGATTCTTACAATCTTTGTAAAGATGGCCCTTCTGTTGGCAGTTATAACAAGTCACTTCGCCTTTCGGCTTCTTCTGGCCATCCTTACCCTTCTGCTGCTGCTGCTTCCTCCTCTTATTGCCATTCTGGTGTGGTTTAGATCCTTCCCTGGTTACAGCAACAACAGAACTTTCCTTAGGAAACAAACTCTCATGCCTAAGGGCTTTCTCCACAAGCTTCTCAAATGGATCGTCCAGATGATCCACCAACTGCCTCCCAAGATAAGCATCCAAACCAGTCACAAACTTCTCATTCTTCTGATAAGGAGAATCAATATACGATCTAGCATACTTGGACAAAGCTTCGAACTCAGAAATATACTCAAAAACTGGTCTCCCACCTTGCTTGAGCTCTACAAACCTCTTGAACAAAACAGACTTCTGAGTCGTAGAGATGAACTTGGCTTCAAATCTAACTTGGAATTGCTCCCAAGTGATCTCTTCTTCTGGAGTATCGATGGTGATAGAATTCCACCAATCAGCAGCTCTTCCCTGAAGCTGTCTCGATGCAAGCTTCCTCTTAGTTGCATCCTCAATCCCTAAGTCACCAAAGATTCTTCGACATGCATCAATCCATCTCTGCACCTCAATGGTCGACTCCGTCCCCAAGAAAGCTTTTCCTCCAAGAGCAGTATAATCCTTACAAAGCTTAGCAAAATCCACCGGCCTTGGAGCTTGGACTTGAACTCCCACATCCACTGATGATCCCGAGGCTGGTATCCTTCTCATGATCGAAGTCATCATCGCTTCGAACATAGTTCCATAATCAACAGCCCCTTCATCAGCACGGCCTTCCCTTGCAGCTGGTCTCCCTCTTCGACTCATCCTTAATATCTGCAATAAGAATGATTAGAACACCTTAAGAAACAACTGCATAAGGAGTTCAAATCCTTCTAAGCTACTATATTATACATAGTAGTTATCCATCAAAATACAATTACGTCTCTCATACGTAGTTACGTCAGCGAGCGTTGGCTAAAATCGATTAACCAAAGCTCTGATACCAAATGTGACGACCGCCCATGACTCCCGCACCAAAACAATGGAATAGTGCGCTGAAAGGCGTGCCAGGTAGTCATGGACGATAGTCAGGGTAAAATAAAACAGCAACCTCTATCGTACTACTCACAGCGCTTGGATAAAATACAATAGAGAAATATATATAGCGAAGCTCCATAACAGAAAAATCATCATATAAGCATCGTAAGTAGATTTATACAAACATGAATCACCCATACATCAAAGCCTCACTACAACACTCAATCAGATATAACAGCGGAACACCCAGTACATATAGTAAGAAAACTAGTATGCAAAGCCTCCTGCTCGTCTTCGTCATCATCAGCGTAGATCTCTAAGAACAGCACCTGTCACCTGCTACCTAGTCTGCCCATCTCAACATGGATGAACAGCCCAAGGTAATAAGAGGAGACATAAAAGCTTGAGTCAGACAAAGTCTTAGTGAGCAGTAAATCAACTATCAAACATACCAAAAGAGCATAAAGGATAAAAGGAATAGGAACCAAACCATCCCACTCCACCTCTTTCTACAGTGATAGCCCCCAGACACACACCAAGGAGAAGTAAGCATAACACAGCAGACAATTAAGGTAAAGCAATAATCACTCGAGTCAAGGGCGATGTTTTCCAAATACAAACCCCCAAGGCCTAAACCAAGATCAGATAAGCACCTAGAAAATACCGCTCTTGAGACCGAATGATGATACAACCAAACGTCCAAACATCCATGACTCTGGCTATCACTGTTATCCTTGCTTCGGTTTCACCGTTGATTAAATGACCATCCGTCAAGGGCTAATGGTAACCCCGGTTCCAGACATAACTCCGCACACTGCCTTGTGCCTAGGACTTATCTACTTTGCCCAGAGTACTCGACTACCTACCTGTAGTCTTTTGGTTGTCCCGACTACCTACCTGTAGTCGTTATGGGCACCCCATGTACTCTTGCTTTTGAGCATGCTAGAACCTTCAACAACGATGAGATCCAAGCCTCCTAGTCATCCTCCTTGACGACTATCCTCATACTAGCTCAAGCTACCTCTCGAGCAATCCATTATCAACCAACTCGAACCATCCCTCGAGTTATCAACATGCTTGGAATGATCCCTGCCTGGATTACGCCAAGTCTACATCACATCATACTTCGCTTTATTACACCATAGCAAAGTCTCAACTCAACAACATGGTTTGCCTCATCGCATCATGGCAAAGTTCCATCTCAACATCATTCAATCCATACATATGAGCTTCCACATCCGCCACATATGCCTTTAGCAGCTTTCACCATTCAAGAGCCTCTTCTGTAGCTTTTGAATCATCTTTGACCATACTTGTCCAAATCTATCAACTAGATAGCTCATTCACCACAATCAATCAAGGCAAACATTAATCCAAACAAATAAGTATTCAATCAAGATCTAATTAGGCATTCATAACTACAATGGCAATTTCGTAAATAAATGAGCATATAACTAACATACATGAATCATGGGTTTTTAGCATAGATCTAGCAAATATAAAACATGGGTTTTGTTTCTATAACTTAATAAATGAGCTTGCATAGGTAAACATCTTCACAAACAATGGATCTATACTTGGATCTAAGGAAAATGCACAAAATCACTATCTACAACACTCCAACAAACCACCAATCCAATATACTCCTTTGGGTCCGCGTGAGAGATAACTACCACTCACCAAATCACTCAAACACCTCAAAAACTAAACACTTCAGATCTGGACAGCGAAGATCAAGGCTTGATCCGGCGAAATCTCGCTTCAATCGATGATATCTAGCTCGAACGGATGAAGATCTTCAACTTTGGCTCTTGGATCTTCGATCTTGATCATGGATGTTAGAACTAGATTGGAATGGAGAAAAGAAGATGAAGAAATGTTGTAGTCGAGTTCCCAAAATGGCAGCACTTCGTCGCTTCAAAAACCGGTGCCAAAAAGTGAGCCAAACCCCTCTATTTATAGGCTGAAACCACTATGAGTCGTTGCCCCTTAGGTCGTTGCCGACCCACCCCTTGAGTCGTCCCCGACTCATCATCATGCCGACTCAACAAAACACGGGGCCTCACGTCTAACCTGTACGCGACTCACCCCAGACACGACTCAACATCCTTAACCCGTGTACGACCTACCAATAGCCGACTCAACAATACACACACGACTCAGCTATAATGCCGACTCACGACTCAACAGAGACTCCGACCCAACAACTCACTCTTATGGCCGACCTAACCCCTAGCCGACCTAAGCCTCTACCGACTCAACGAAGCCACAACTTATCCCTAAGTCGTTCATACGACTCAGCGACTTACCATGAGTCGTTCAACGACCTAACTAGTATGCGACTCATCGCCCCAGCTACCTAACGACTTACGACTCATAGCATACACGACTCAAAACACCTTACGACCTATGACTTCGACCATACGTCTCAACTTACTATCCTATAAGTCGTTTACCACTGAGTCGGCCCAAACCTTAACTCGGCAACTGCTATACCATTCTAACCCTTAAGTCGTTACTATCTCTTAGGTCGGTCATCACTTATCTCGGCCAACACCTTAAGCCGCTACCTCTATGAGTCGGCCACCCTATGAGTCGCCTAAATTCCTTGAGTCGGTCCCCTATGAGTCGTCTACGACTCAAGACTCAAACTCCCATGACCCGTTAACGACTCAAAGCCTTGCTTACTCAATCACGAGGTAACTTTCTAACCGACTCAGGCTAGAGATAACACAAACAACACTAACGACTTGTAAATTCTACGATTTATCGACACGTAAAATACGGGTCGTTACATGTACTCATTGGATCGAAGTGGTTTTAGGATCACAAATCCGATCTCGGTCTCTTCTAAATAACGTTCGATATTTTTCAGTAAACTCAACCCCGGTTCTTTAGGAAATACACAGATGAAGATAAGAGCGGAGATCACCTCCTAACTGTTAGTGGACGAATTTAATTGAAAACGTCCTAGACGGACGGAATAGGTTTACACGTACAGTATGGCACCTTGAACGGTAACTATACCATATAATTCCTATACTCCTAGATATTTCCAAAGCTATATTTGGGTCTAGATTTGATAGTTGGTTATTTAATATCAAATAAACAATCAATTCAACCAAATCCTTCAATTTCACCGAAAAAACCATGTCTTATTTAATTTAGATTTTAAATAAATTAAATTTCTTTTCCCAAAAATATATACTTATCTTACCGGATTTAGAAAAAAAATTACAACCGTCTTTCAAAAATATTTGGTCACACCATGGATCACATTTCAATGGTTACGTCTCTGTCCCAAAGAAACCCAAGTCTTAACTGCAGGCGCTCACTGCCTCCGATTTTGCTATGCGAGTATACTAATACTTCCGGGAAACTCTATTTAATAATTTCCAAAATATACTTATGAAATTCTATAATAATTCTCCAAGTAAATCTTTAGACAGAAACTACTTTTAAAATAAGCTATTATATAAAATATTAATATAGAATAGTTTTCCATTTAAAATAATAGTACTAATTTAACCTTTAATAATAATTAGCTACTATAACTAACTTAATTAATATTTACTTAAAAAACATTTTAAAAAGAACAATTAAGAAAATAACTCTAAGACATTCTTTTGAACACCTTTAAATTTTCTAACCGATACTAAAGGGTCATTCTTTGAAAATATATTTAACTTCTCGGAAAATACATTTCCCACTTCAATATAGCCTGTCTAATCATTTATAAATCCCACTCGATTTATCTCCAGTTCAATTTACGTTCCCATCCCGTAAATTTCCTTTCTCCCATTCCTAGAAATAAACCACTATTTATTTTTTAAATTATTTATCCATCCTCTTAAAAATTTCCACCGTGAATTTATAATTCCAATTTTCCACTGATAATTACTTCACTTTATTAATAAAAACTTCGTTTATAAATTCCATAGTCCATTTTTCCTTTTAATCACTGTTTTACACACTCTATCGATTTTCAAATCGATTTCCTAAATTAAATTCCATTCTAACAACTATTTCTTAGTTTACCCAAATTTATTTCCAAATCCCCCTAATTTCAGTTTTACTTTTTTTTGGTTTAAAATCTTATTTAAATCTGGAACATCAATTTGGTATTTTATTTTCAAAATTCCCCTTTTATTTTTCCCAAACCATTTAAATCTTAAATTAAAAAATAAATTCTCTTATACTTAAACAATATCGCTTAAGTCCTTAAAAATTCTTTTATTCGCATTTATTCAAAAATCCCTCTTTTTCCATACTCCAAATTTATTTAATAGGATTTTAAAATCAAACTTTTTACTTTTTCCCAAAATCATTCTTTTAATTTATACAACTCCACTATAAATATTTTACTTAAAAAAAATCCCTTTTTATTTTCCTTCAAAAACCTAATTTTTTATTTATATTTTGATATTTTAAAATGCTGAAAATATATCCAGCAATATCTTAGGATCTAATAAATTTTATTTTCTGACATAACATATCACAGATAAATCGAATAAATCATATCACTTAATATGTAAATAATTTCAACATTTCGAGGAATCCCATTGGATCCCTCCAACATGTTTCCCTGCATCCACAGATATTAATACAATATAAAAAAACCAATCCTACTTCGAGGGGGATATTGCGGTATATAGGGTCATCCGCTATTATAGGGGCGCATAGGGTCTCATCCACTATATAATGCGGGGATATCAATCACTCCAAGATATATATATATACACACACTATTGTATATAATATCACATTCAACTGATGAAAAATATATCAATTTAACAAAACTGGTCAATAATTAATTTTATCTGTTTTATAATCAATCGCAGTAATCCATAAACTTTTTTTTGAAAACTAAGCTAAAGATCCGATCCGATATAGAAACAATAGCCATGTACTGCTGGTCATAAAAAACGAACACTAATGCACAAAGTATTTCACCAATCCTTATATGGTGATAGTTAGTGCAAGAATGCGCTGTACACTATCAGGTATGAACCCTCAACACTAAGGAAGCACTAGCACGGAATAAAAGAAATGATGACAGAAAAAAACAGCTTCCATTCACTCACCTGTAATCAACACTTAAACCTAAATTTTGAAAACCTAGAATTTGATAAGCATATATAAATATAGACCATGTTTGATAACTCACCCAACATCGCTGTCTTCATCCAACGATGCTGCACGACTTAAAAGCAGATCGTCGAGTCCCCCTCAAGGCCATCGCTCTTCCTCGCTTCTGAGTCGCGATTCAGCCGCGAGAAAGTGCCCCTCCTTTTTTATTTTCGAACGAATTTCGTTCGATTTCGTATCTTCGATATGAAGGGGAAGGCCGCGATTTCGAATTAAGGCATGAGAAAAAAGAAGCTCGCTATTTCGATTTTTGAAGCGAAGTGACAGAAGCGATCCCTCCCTTATTATTTCTTTTTTTGTTTCCTTCGGCCATGGACGATAGATTAAAAAAAGATGAAAGCTCGGTCGTGTTTTCAAATTGATGGAAGGAGACAAGAAGCGATATTGGCTTATGAAGTGAAGGCTGCAGCATTTTGAAATGAGGGGGAAAAGTACTGATGTGAAAAATATAGGTCAATCAATATAAATAAATATATTTATTTAAAATTAAATCGTCTCGATTCGTAGCTTAAAATCTCAATCTCCTAACGAGGCATGCTGCCAGGCATTTATAATGTTATACCCCTATTCCACACACAATGGAAAAGTTTCGAGTCCTAATTCGATCGTATGGAGAATATAACCTTTTGGACCCAATTATTATATTGAATATCGATATGAATTTTAGTGTATTTATATATCGTAGGGCTAAACGATAACTCCAAATGCTACGAAAATTGAAATTCAATAATAATACTCTACTACGGATTCAAAGGAACTAGTTTCGTCGAAATCCGAGACTGTGCCCTGGAAGGCAATTTTTAAATGTCAATTTAAACGTTATATTTTTAAAACTGAACAAATCGCTTTTAAATTTACCTTTAAAAGTTTTATTATCTCCATTATTATCAGTATAAATTTTATAAGTCTTTAAATTATTTTTAACAAGCTTAAAACTCAAGTTTCAATATTTACTCAATTTTCAATTTTTAATTCAATAATTTAAGTGTCAAATAAATAGTTATGTTTGAAATTCAAGTTAAAAATTAACTTTTAAATATTTAAAATCGATTAAATATCCTAATTTCAAATATCCAAAATTCTTGGTCGTTACATTCCTTCCCCTTATAAGAATTTCGTCCTCGAAATTGAAGAATGGTCCAAAACCCATTAATTATTTCCCAAAACTACACAGTTTCAACATCTTTCCAAAAACAGTTTTATTGAAACCACCTTACCACCTATATTAATTTCCAAATCCATCCATAGCTTATATTTAATTGTATCCCCTCAGTAATTCAAATTATAATTTAAAATCAAAATTTAAATTATCAAAAAATTTATTCAATTTTTTCCTAACTCCTTAAATTTTCGAAAAATTTCTCCTACGTCTCCTTTGCACGGCTAGATCCGAAGAACTACAAAATGCCACTAGGAGCCCAAAATCAGCAAAAGAAAAACAAACGCCAAGTGGCTCAATCAGAAAATCATCAAATTTCATGCGGCAATTTAAATACATACCTTTTGTTGGGAAATCAAATTTTACTCATGAAATCGGTGATATCAATTTATCCATTGCTTTTAATTACCCGTACCCTACTTACCAATGATATCAAATCATTTAATTCCAAAAACATTATATTTATACCTTTCCAAAATTTTCAACACTAAGTACGATGTACATATATCATCCGTACGCAATATCAAATGCGATCGCTCACTCGATCACACAATTTCACTTCTGAACTAGTATCATTCACACGACTCCCTTGTGTAGACTCAGAATTGGTATCTTGACCAGAAACTGTCATTCTCCTTGCATAGCCGTATACTACGGTAGAGGATTTTAGAATCAATCAAAAATCCATATCTATGGTTCGCCGTCAAAAATCGAGTGAAAATTTCCAACTCGGATCGATATAACTATCTCAAAATTCTATGCTTGAATCTGGATCGAATCATTATGCGAAAAAAATAATATACATACAACTTACATATTAATTTCCAACTGATTTTTAGCTATATTCAATCCTTTCTATTCAACTTTTATTAAATCTTCATTCAATATTAAATTATTATATTTCTAACACCGAATTTACTTAAGAATTTTACCACAATTCCTTAAGTTCAATATAAATATTTTATACAACTCCTTATATTTGTTTCCACTTCATCGCTTGGTTTATATCCTTTTTTACTCAAAATTAAATTTCAATTTCATTTGAATTCAATTTACCTTCCATTTACTAATTTATTTTCCAACTTTCATTTTATTTAACCCCACTCGAACCAATTCCTAAATTTCACTTTATTTAACACAATTCAAATTAAATATCATTCCAATTTCCAATTCAATTTTATTTACTTAAAAATTAAATTTATTTGTTTATCCACCAGTTTATTTTCAACTTATATAATTTTATTTCAATCCTATTTCGTTTAGCCTCCTTAGACTTATTTCCTCAAAATTCGCTTTTCTTTAACTTAATTCAAGTTAAATCTCACTCCACAAATTCAAATTTCAAAATATCTTAAGTTATCAAATTTACCAATATCATTCACCATTTTCCTCCAATTTACTTCATTTAATTGGTTTTCTTTACTAATCTATTTCATTACAACAATTACTTTTATTTAACTCTTCTTCAGTTAAATCTTATTCTAAACAAATTTCAAATTTTATAAGTTTCAAATTTATTCATATTCCACAAACATTTTTAAATAAACTTCTAGAGTTTTAAACAATTTCCTAAGCATTCAAAATCATTTTTGAAATCATATATACCAAAATTCTTTGGTATATAATTATTCCTTTGCATTTCAAAATCAAACTAGTTTTGCAAACAAATTGAAATTCAAAACATTCCAGGTAGCAGTTTCTCCCTTGGAAACTCGAAAATGAATGCCGATGATGTCGCGATCATTATCGAAACTATTCTCCAACGATCGAAGTAAGTTTAGTGCTTTATTCCTTTAAACCATTTTAAATGTTTTCAATTCACAAATCTCAATATATTTCAATTTCTAATTCAAAAATATTTCCAAATAATACCACTATTATTTTCACAACTTTGAAAAAAACACTTTCAAAATCAACGAGATTTAAATCCCTAAATTTCTCCCTTTTAAATCCTTTTATATTTTGTATTCTAAATATTCCTTTGGAATTTCATTTAAAATTATAAACCACATTTATAAACTCATATTTACAAATTCATTTTGTTACATGAATTAATTTCTTGCTTTTGTTTTATAATATCAAACTTTTATTTCAATTACCACAACAACAATGATGATAGTTAATATTATCACTTCCTAACAACCAAACAACCATATATAACTATAATCATTATGAAAAATTATTTCCCTTGTATATAAAAATAATTTTGGGTAAAATTATTTCATTTACCCTATTTTTAAACAACACCGTGTCAAAATGTTCCATTCAAGTATTTAGAGATCCCTATCTATAAAGTTAATTGCTCATATTGACCAGAACCCATAAGCCACCCAACAGACCAATCACACCATATAAAACAAATTTAAATTCACTAACAAATACGTGTTCGTATCTATTAATACACTCAAATTCATTCTAGGGTGCTACTGACCGTATCTCTAATGAGTAATCCCCACTAGAGCCAAGGTTATCGCTTAACCTTTCGCTCTGATACCAAAATATCAAGGCCCGTATTTTCGACCTCCAAAAATCGACATCAATACGTCCACTGTATTACATGCCGAACAATCAAATGCCGAAAATGCTAGATCGTTAGGGAAAGAAGATAGAGGTAGAAGAAGAAAATAGAAGTAACAATACAGAATCTCACAATCGTAGCGGAACAATATATAATTGATAACAACTGGTCTTTATACGAACGAACTATAAATTGTTATTTATACATCACATCATCAGAGTACAACACAATCAATATCACAATACTTGACAGTTATATTAACTTGTCCTCAAAAAAGCTGAATATACAGCATACCATACACAGCGGAATATAAATCAGATACGTGATATACATCTTCGCCTTCCAGCTCGACTCCTGAGCTCCATAACATCCTATCCTGTATCTGTAATACTCGGTCTGACCCAAGCGTTACAATAAATAACAACCGAGTCAGTTTGGAAAACCAGCGTGAGAAAACATACTCAATTTGAATTATTAAAGTTCAAAACCCTTTGAAAATCAAAGGTATCTCGTTAAGACAACGCCACAAATAAACATGATGGGTTTTTACCTTACGATAACCAAAATATTTCATATCAAAATCTCTGATATTATAATAATGTCTAAGTAAAAATACTTATTAAAATAGCTGGAATTGTTACATTAACTAAATTCCAGCAATACTAGGCTCTACAATCAAAAACGTAAAGGCATGTATTGAGGGATGGATTCCAACTGAATGACTAGGCACTGGGGTACCATCTGTCACAGTACACGTCTAGAACAGCGTACCGAGGACCACACCGGGATCCCCTACCACACAAGACGGACTACCCCTTAAACTGAATAGCCCGAATAAGATTACCCTACGGTTGGGATCAGCAACCGCCACACAGCCAAATAAAATGGACTCTTGATAGGGGTAACCTTACCCTGCTTGGATGCGATCCACTTTGCCTCGTTGCATCTCCCATGATTTTCAGTCATTTTCGATTGATGAGGCTCGAGGCTAAGCGTTACCTTTTTATGAATATTCACTTAGAATGCTCATTGTCCTCCAATGACAATGTACTGATAGCATTCATCTATACAATTTCGTTCCCGGTCCGAACGAACCAAAGGCGCTATTCCGACTACATCCATTTTGGAATCCTCAGGATTAGTAGCGATTAGCCCTTGCACATCACTGCTCCATCTTTGACCCCAAACTTTAGTCTTCATTTTGAAACGTTCTCGTTGGATAGAAGTGGTTTTCGGATCACAAATCTGATCCCGGTCTCTTCGAAACAACTTTCGATATTTTCCAGTAAACTCAATCTCGGTTCTTTAGGAAATACACAGACAAAGATAAGATCGGAGATCACCTCCCAAGCGTTAGTGGACGAATTTCCTTAAAACGTCCTAGAAGGACGGAACAGGTTTACACGTACATTATAGCACCTTGAACGGTAAATGTACCCTATAATTCCTGCACTCCTAGATATTTCCAAAGTTATTTTTGGGTCTAGATTTGATAGTTGGTTATTTAACTATCAAATAAACAATCAATTCAACCAAATTCTTCAATTTCACTGAAAAAACACCAAGTCTTGTTTAATTTTGATTTTAAATAAATTAAATTTCTTTACCCGAAAATATATACTTATCTTACCGGATTTAGAAAATAATTTACAACTGGCCTTCAAAAATACTTGAAACCCTTAAAAATAATGTGAAAAGTACCACCGCGGTATCAAACCATGGATCACAGTTCAATGATTACATCTCTATCCCAGAGAAATCCAAGTCTTAACTGCAGGCACTCACTGCCTCTGATTTCGTCATGCGAGCATAACAATACTTCCCGAAAACTTTATTTAATAATTTTCAAAATATACTTATGAAATTCTATAATAATTCTCCAGGTAAAGCTTTAGCCAGAACTACTTTTAAAACAAAGCAATTAAACAAAATATTAATATTGAATAATTATCCTTTAAAAATAATAGTACCGATTTAACCTTTAATAATAATTAACTACTATAACTAACTTAATTAATATTTACTTTATTTTTTTTTAAAAGAACAATTAAAAAAATTAATTTTTTCTAAAACATTCTTTTAAACACTTTTAAATTTTCTAACTGATACTTAAAGGTCTTTCTTTGAAAATATATTTAACTTCTTAAAAAATACAATTCCCATTTCGATATAGCCCATCTAATCATTTATAAATCCCTTTCGATTTATCTCTAGTTTAATTTACGTTCCCATCCCATAAATTCCCTTTCTTGCATTTATAAAAATAAACCACTATTTATTTTCAAAACAATTTATCCATCCTCTTATGAATTTCCACCGTGAATTTATAATTTCAAATTATCCATTGATAATTACTTCACTTTATTAATAAAAACTTCATTTATAAATGCCATGGTCCATTTTCCCTTTTAATCGCTGTTTCACACACTCGATCGATTCTCAAATCGATTTCTTGAATTAAATTCCATTTTAATAGCAAGTTCTTGGTTTACCCAAATTTATTTCCAAATCCCCCTAATTTCATATTTACTTTTTTTTCTGGTTTAAAATCTTATCTAAATCTAGAACATCTATTTCATATTTTATTTTCAAAATCCCCCTTTTATTTTTTCCCAAACCATTTAAATCTTAAATTTAAAACAAATTCTTTTATACTTAAACAATATCGCTTAAGTCCTTAAAAACACTTTTATTCACATTTATTCAAAAATCCCTATTTTTCCATACTCGGAATTTATTTAATAGGATTTTAAAATCAAACTTTTTACTTTTTCTCAAATTCATTCTTTTAATTTATCCAACTTCACTATAAATATTTTACGTAAAAATTTCCTTTTCATTTTCCTTCAAAAATCCCTTTTTTTAGTTTATATTTTGATATTTTAAAATGTCGAAAATATATCCAGCCATATCATAGCATCCAATAAATTTAATTTTCCAACATAACCTATCACGGATAAATCAAATAAATCATATCACTGAATATGTAAATAATTTCAACATTTTGAGGAATCCCGTTGGATCCCTCCAACCTGTTTTCCTACATCCATAGATGTTAATACAATATAAAAATACCAATCACACTTCGAGGGGGATATCGCGGTATATATGGTCATCCGCTATTATGTAGAGCGCATAGGGTCTCATCTGCTATATAATGCGGGGATATCAATCACTCCAATACACACACACACACACACTATTGTATATAACATCACATTCAACTGATGAAAATATATCAATTCAACAAAACTGGTCAATAATTAATTTTATTTGTTTTATAATCAATCAAAGTAATCCATAAACTTTTTTTGAAAACTAAGCTAAAGTATGATCCAATACTGAAACAATAGCCATGTACTGCTGGTCATAAAATAAAATGAACAAATGCACAAAGTATTTCACCAATTCTCATACGGTGATAGTTATTGCATGAATGCACTATACAGTATCAGGTATTAACCCTCAACACCAGGGAAGCACTACTACAGAATCAAAGAAACGACGATAGAAAAAAAACTACTTCCATTCACTCACCCATAATCAATAATATAACCCAAATTATAAAAACCCATAATTTGATAAGCATACACACACACACACACATTGATCATGTTAGATAACTCACCCAACATCGTTGTCGTCATCCAACGAGGCTGCACGACCCAAAAAGCAGATCGTCGTGTCCCCCTCCCGAGCACCGCTCTTCCTCACTTCCCAGCGGCGATTCAGTTGCAACCAAATGCCCCTCCTTTCTTATTTTCGAACAAATTTCGTTCGATCTTGTATCTTCAGTCTGAAGGGGAAGGCCGCGATTTCGAATTGAGGCAGGAGAAAAAAGAAGCTCGCGATTTCGATTTTTGAAGCGAAAGGACAGACGCGATCCCTTCCTTTATTATTTCTTTTATTGTTTCGTTCGGCCATTAAATTTTTTTGGACGATGGATTTAATAAAAAAAGATGAAAGCTCGGCCGTGTTTTTAAATTGATGGAGGGAGACAAGAAGCGATGTTGGCATATAGAGTGAAGACAGCAGTATTTTGAAATAAGGGGGAAAAGTACCGATGTGAAAATATAAGTTAATCAATACAACTATATATATTTGTTTAAAATTAAATCGTCTCGATTCACAACTCAAAATATCGACCTCCTATTGAGGCGTGCCGCTAGGCATTCATAATGTTATACCCCTATTGCAAACGCAATGCAAAAGGTTTCGAGTCCCAATTCGATTGTAAGGAGAAGAAGCTTTTTGGACCCAATTATTATATTGAATTTCGATGTAAATTTTAGTGCGTTTATATACCGTAGGGCCAAATGATAACTCCAAATGCTACGAAATTTGAAATCCGATAATAATACACTATTACGGATTCAACAGAACTAGTTTCATCGAAATCCGAGACTGTGCCCAGAAAGCTATTTTTAAATGTCAATTTAAATGATACATTTTTAAAACTGAATCACTTTAAAATTCACCTTTAAAAGTTTTATTATCTCCATTATTATTAGTATAAATTTTATAAGCCTTTGAATTATTTTTAACAAGCTTAAAACTCAAGATTCAATATTTTACTCAATTTCCAATTGTTAATTCAATAATTTAATTATCAAATAAATAGTTATATTTGAAATTCAAGTTAAAAATTAACTTTTAAATATTTAAAATTAATTAAAAATTCTAATTTCAAATATTCAAAATTTTTGGTTGTTACATATAAACTAAGATATTTAATAAAATTCTAAAAATAATTTAAAAGATACTTATATTACATAAGCTTTTTAACACTTTAATAAAACAGTTAACTAATTTTCTAAAAACTATATATACTTAAAATATACTTTAAAATGCTTATAATTATGGTTTAAACATTTGTCTAAAATATTACATAAAAATAACTATTTTATATTTTATCTACAAACTTTAAAAAATGTTTTCTTTTAAAATAAACATTCTGCTTTAATAATTCATAATTAATTATTAAAAATATATTTAAATTCCAAACCACTTTTATAATACTTTATATAAGTTATTAAACACTACTAAAATGATTGAAGAGAAATGCTTAAGTTAAAAGTCATTTTTAAATAATTAAAGTTCATAGCAGAAATTGCTGCTCTTCCCGAATGTTGTAAAATGGGTTCAGAGCTACTGCCAGAACATCATGTCGTTGAGTGCTGTAACAGATAGTGACCTAAGGCAGTTTTATATACTTGAAAGATTTTCCATTTTTCGATATGCTAACAATCATTCAATATAAAGTCTTTTTGCAGTAATATTATACGTAATATACATCACAAGCATGGCAAAAAAACCCCTAGGGATCTCTCTATAAAATGTTATAAAAATTCCTAAGTGCAAGTTAATTCTGAAGCGCTTTTATCATGGCTTTTCGCTATAAAACCACTTCTAAATCCAAGTCTATTTCAATCCAAGTCCAACCAAATGCGATGTGTTTTATGTTAAGGCCATGCAATAAGTCATAGAAAGTCATACAAGCCCAAACACATAATATACATATGATATTTGCTTTCCAAAGCAAGAATCACAAAAGTATATAACAAAAAATATATAGTCAAACATATATTATAATTTAAACAAGCTTTTATACAGTTCATATACATCAAATGGTGAGTTAGCTCAACCTTCAACAACTAAACATAAGCACAAACACCAAAGAACAAAAAACTACTTCCTACCATTACCCAAACCTATAGCTTCCACCTTTACTTCCAAAATGAGCTCAACCTCCTCCTATACCCCCATTATTGCTCATGGCCTCAAGGTGTTCCTCATTATGCCTCCTTTCTTCCACTTTCAACCTGCTATTTTTTCTTCCTATGATGATTTGGGCCATAGCCAAAGTTTAGTGAAGTTCCTTTAAGATTTTATATGGTTTATGTGTAAAGAGAGAAGGATGATGAGTACGGTTTTTTATATAAATGAATTAGCAACCAATTTCCTAATCCTTAAAGTGTTTATATAGACTTTTCTAAGGGTTTACCATCCACCTTCTACCACCTATTTCTAGTCAAAATCCATCCCCTCTCACATACCATGCTTTACACCTCATTCCCTCAGAAAATATCTTCCAACAAATATCTAAAATACTATTCATCAAAATATCTTCTTCTTGGACCATTTTTTAATCTCATGTTACTATTCACATCTAATGAGCTATAACATGGAAATATTTTTGTAGCTAATTAATTATACATTAATATATTAGAAAAACATAACAAGTGAACAACTTTTATTAAGAAAAAGCTGTTTATTATAAAATGATTTTCGATCACTTTATCGATATTTTTTCAAAGTATTTTTTAAATTTCAAAACAATTTACCATCATTATTTATTAATTAAAAGGGAATTAAAAATGTTATTAAATCAATTTAATCACATTCAATCCAAGATTCAAATAATTAAATAATTAAGATATTTAAATATGAAATGTTCAAAATTCCATGTCGTTACATTCTCCCCTGCTAAAACATTTCATTCTCCAAATTCCAACATGACTAATTCACAAAATAAATAAACAAAAATGAATACTTAACAGTATTCAAAACACTAGCAATTAAATCTCACGGTTTGCTCAGATTCAAAAACTTTCTCATCGCATAAGGATGACAAATAATCTACTAAGCATACATTACACTCTTCAGCCTTGGGTTATTACTTAGACGATTATTCATGGTACCTCAGCACAAAGCGAAAAGTCATTCCCCAAATACTCCATAAAACATAGTATGCGTATACTTAAGCCTATTCAAATGATTTACTTAACATAGATGTTCAAACCTATATAAAACTTTTTTAGTTTACTACATTCTCCATTCAAGAGTTGTATAATCTTATCTTTATTTTATGAAAAACACTAGCTTTAATTTTTATCCATAAGAATTCAGAAATTTCAGGCTATCCGAAGTCGCTGAAAATTTCATTTCATGAAAACCATCAAACAATCATATCGTAATAAGATGAACTTATCACCATGTCCTAATACATAAGATACATGCATTAGTTAATTAACTTATCAAAGTTAACTTATTTATTAAATAAACTTACTATAAAGGGAAAATAGACAAGGTTTCACAATTATTTGGGTTACGCCGCTACTACTTAGGCTCCCTGCATAACACAAATTAGATTTTTCCATAAAAAAATTTCATATCAAAATTATATATTACCCAAAGCTACACTGTATTAAACTACTCTATATCTTATATGAAATTTCTTTAAAGAAACATTAGAGCTAAATTCCTGGTTTTATTCCAAATCATTTGAAACAAATATATCTACACGCACCTTTTGTATATCAAATCGTACTTTCGGGATTTAATAAAAAATTAATTCAAAGCGGTATTAAATAGTTTGTAAATATTACTTAGTATCATGATCAAAATTTCATAAACCAATTTCTCAAATATTTACTTTAAAATCTATAGAAAATACGTATAGATTGAGTAACACAAAAATGATACCATGTAAGCAAGTCCTACCAAGTTGTACCACATATTTCCTTATTAGTAAGGGTAATGTCCACGAGAAGTTCTTACCAATCGAACACGTCTCTTGTTAATTTTAATCACTTTTGAGCCACTCAAACTACATAACATCAAATTGCTTTGTTCCTGAATAAATTCGCCAATTCTGAGAGCAATGTCAAACTCGAACAAATCATAAAAATCCTTTTCAAAATATTATTATTCACAAATACATTCAAATAATAATGTTTTTATTTTCTTCAAAACCGTAGAAACCATTTTTAAAGACATCAAGATTTAGATTCTCAAAATATTTTTTTAAATCCTCATTGTTTATAAAGTATATTTAGAAAACTTACACTAAACTTCTTTTATCAAAAAAGATTCTAACCCACCATTATCCTTGAACATCTTATAGTAAGACTAAGAAACTCAATTTACTAGGTGTTCATTTCAATGTACCCAAAATTTACTTTCTATCCAACCAATGCATTAAAAGGATAAATTGCTCACAAACTGGTCGAGCAAAAGCCAATAATCAATAGACGATAATAAATGCTCCTAAACTAGCCGAGCACGACTAATTAATCTACAAATTATAACAATGCATATAAACTAGCTGAGCAAGACTAAGTTAATAATTCTATAAATGATAATAATGCTCATAAACTGGTCAAGCACATCAAATCAATCTACGAAGGATAGCAATGCTCATAAACCGGCCAAGCATGGCTAACCTAATCAATTAGGGGTAACTAATGAACATCATTAATTCCTACACTAATTAAACTACACTTTGATAATTCATGCTTATATAAGTTACCTTATATAAGATCTTTAATTTTCGTAGTTGAATTACTTTTCAGGCATAAGCTTATAGAAAATACAAATATGCTCCTATACATATAATATGCTCAACTCATTTTAGGGCATCTCTTAACTATCTGTAATGAGTTATACCCAACCAAAGCCAAGATTCTCACTTAACCTTCAACTCTAATACCAGATGAAATGAACTTGAGTTTTTTCAACCATAGAATGTCGACACTAATACATATATGGTCTTCACGTCCCAAGCACTCAAGTGTCAGAAAGGCAGATTGTTAGGATAAAAGAAAACAAAAGGAAACAAAAAAAGAAGGAAGAACACAATACTAGAATCTCACAGCTGAGTGATAACATATAAATATCAAAAGATAGTACAATTTTTACTGTAAGACACATAAAATTTTAGACTACAATCCTAAGTACTATCATCAACCTAGATAGTGATAACATTCTACCCTGATATATACATAGTACTAATGCAACAGAAATAAGAATACAGTAGGTGAAAGCATCCAGCTCGTATCCTTGAGGTTCAAAGAACATCGATGAAAACCTACCTTCCCTAGACTACTCGATGCAAAAAGGGAAATATAAAATCATGAGTCATACATAAGTTTAGTATGAGAAACTCAAGAAATATGCGGCCGCGTATAACAGTAGTCTTTGAGATCGTTCGAAGCTGCGTAATTGTTTTCCCCTCAAAAGAACCGAATAATTTAATAAATATGTAAGGTGATATAATAGATAACGTCTAGTGTGTTGAATATAATTCAGAAAATAGTTGTGTTGCTTGCATCTCACGACGTGAAAATATTAGTAGTACAACTAAAGCAGCCAAGTTATGTTCATATAACAGATTTCATTGGAAACGCCCTCAGTTAACTTAGGCCGATCCCCTGCACAAGAGTTGGAATCTACCATCCGAAACCACACATATCTCTAGGTAAAGTATGTCACTAAGGTAAACATAGCTGGTCCACGCTTGAACATGCGATATCGAATGCCAACAACTCTCGTGCTCCACAACGAAAAGCATCTCTAGATGTTTGGAGTTGATGTGCATAGTTGGGTTAGCTAAACACCAAAGCCATACTCCGACTCTATTTTATATCATTATTGATGGTGAAGTCACTTTCAGCATCTCAAACATAAGCCTTCATCACTCGAACCGATCTCAAACCTCTCTGGGTTCCAACATCTCGAATAATTCACAAGTCTCTCCACGGATCCCAACACAAGTCGTCCATATTTTATAAATTTCATTATTATATACTATTCTTTTTTATTAGCTCATATAATAATCTTATGTACAACTTTATGAACTCCCAAAATCAATCTTCCATTTAAATCATAAAATGATATACACACTAAATTAAAATTTATCACACTATTCATCTTAGCATATAACTCAAAATTTCTGTGTCTGACTATCTCGTCAAAGCATTTAGAAATCCTTATCAATACCGCGATATCCTACATCTTGACCATAATTCATAAGTCACTCAATGAGAAATTTAACACAAAACAAATTCCAAAATTTATAACCCTCTATTTTCTCATACAAAGGAAAATCTACTAATAGCTATTCAATAATGCAACCAATAATCTATGCATACATTATTCAATCAAACACACACACACACACATATATATTAAGGACTAATTATTGTGCTTAGTAGAAAGAGTCTATCTACTTCCACTATGCAACTCTAATCACTAATGGATTAAAACACTGAAAGTGACTACCGTGTGGCTAGTTATCACTTAGGATCGTGTAATATGGAATGTATTATAATCTAAATGTGGAAACAGATCATAATAGTAAATTAAATAAGAATAAGAAAACCAGGAGTTTTATACTGGTTCGAACTTCCCGTTCTACGTCCAGTCCCAGACTTCCCTCTATAATTTCTCATAATAACCCCTCACTTAACCCAGAGGAATAGGTATACAACACCTAAACAACCGATCAGATTTTTTTCGCCTCTAACAGCCGAAAGACGACTTTACCCACCGAAACAACTGAACAGAACTTCAATAGTTTCAATAAAATTGCTTTGACACTTTGTGTTCTTGATAACACTGATTTGTATTTGATAGTACAACCTTCCTATAATCTTTTCCTCAAGTATATATGTGTGTGTAAAGATTTAGAAAGGAGAATATTACTTTGAATCGAAGAATAAGTTAATTGATTCAGAGATTCAAGCGATATATGTAAGTTGTGATTGCTTTTCAGAATGCAGAGATAGTAGAGAGTACGATCAGAAAATAAAAAGAAATTTGGTGATTTTTGAAGTGATTTTTATGTGTTTATATAGTAGATAAACAGCTGCAAACATTCAAGAAGAGTTCTGATCAAAGGAAGCATCCATACCTCTTTAATTTAGATCGCATCTCTTGGCAAATGGAAGTGTCCATTCAGAAAAAATAGATGTTGCAAAAATTCAGTCGACTGACCGAAAACAACCAGTCAACTGAATGTTCAAAAATGGTGCATAATAGGGAGTTTCTGTGCAACAGGGCAGATTCAGTCGACTGGACATTTTTGATCAGTCGACTGACCTAACAGTCAGTGCACAGTTCTCATATATATTAAAAGTTTAAAGCTTAGAACAACTATGGTTTGAGTAAAACTACTTGAGGAAGATTTTAACAATTCTAAGACTAAAAACTTTGACAAATAAACATACTATACTCAGTTTTCTAGCCTCGCCTTCTTTGTAGTTTTAATGGGATACATTTCTTTCTCTTTTTGTCGATTGCCCATATAGTCTCATTCATTGATTTTTTTAAGCTCTTTGTCATGAATCAAAAACTTACGATTCAACATTCTCTCCCTTTTGACTGATGACAACCTGTTACAGATGATGCTATATTTTGAGAAATATATAACAGGAGTTATATACATCTCCCTTGAATATCTGGCGACATATTTAATCCCTGCAAGCAATGGTTAGTCATACAAATTTCTCCCACTTTGTCATCGAAAAAAAGGAAATAATAATTCCATCATTGAACTAACTAAAATTGCAATCATAGAAAAAATTTAAATTGTTACTTATACAAACTCATAAAATGTTTGGAATAAATAGATAGCTTACTACTATCAAGAAACAACAACATCAATCAGAGTCAGACTCTGTTTCTTCTTCTTCTTCCACTTGTAATGGACTTTTACCTATGACGACCCGGAATTTTAAGCAATATCAATTTAATAATCTTTGATAATAATTAAATTGATTTGATCATTTTATATTATAAATTGACAAGTTAAAATTATTTCAAAGGCTGATAATAATAATTTGTTAATGTCTATTAATATTTTCTTTATATATGAATAGGCAAGATTAAATTCTTTTGAAAATTTATAATAATTTGATTTGGAAATATTTAGTTTGGTAAATAAGAAGTTTTTAATGTAATAAAACTTTATATTCAAATTGTAATATATATGAATGTATATATTGTGATTTGATATTTGTTTTAAAATTTAATAAGTATTTCCAAACTTTATAATATATATAGTTTTGAAATTTGAAATGTTAATTCGATTTAATATTTTTGAAATGATATTTGGAATTTAAATTTTTATAACAAAGTTAATTTCTTATTATTATAAACATATAGTTTAACTTGAGTTTTAAATAAGATTTAAATTTAAAAGATCATTTGCTTAATATCCTTTCATTTTAATTTTAACACAAGATAAATTTGTTTTAAAATCTTAAGAGTTAAAATAAATTTAATTAAAAGCATAAATAATTTATAAACTAACATGAAATCACTTTTCTGTTCATTAAAATCTAAAGATTTGTTTAAATACACATTTTCATATTACATAATTACATATACATATTACATGCAAAATTTAAAATAAATTATAAAAAAATAAAAATAACACTTGTAAGGATATTAAATTATGTAAGTTACATTTGTAAGAATATAAACCTTTAAAGAGACACATGTCATTCTCTTGTAAATATAATTCAAAATTAAACCTGTAAAAAACAAGAACAAGTTTTTCTTTCAGCTAAGGTTTCTTTCTTCATTTCAATAATTACAATACAAAAACAAAGATCTAAAAAAGGAAATGAAAACTGTAACCTGAAATGGCAAGTCTGGAAATTCAAACAGAGAATAGCAGGAAAATTTAATCAACATGCAAACTAGAATAATTCAAGTAATTCAAGAATCTGGAATTTAAATTCTTCAAAGAGCTAGAGATGAAACATCAGCATGCAACTAAGCAGACAACAAATTCAAGAACATGCAAATGAATTTAAAAGGCCTGGGAAGCAATATGCAGTTCTCTGTCCTCTGCATTAAACAGGTGAGTGAATGGAATTTTTTTTTAAAAAAAAAACAGTTTTAAATTCTGGTTTTCACCTGTCCTTATGAATGGATAACATGATGCGAAACTGCAATATTTGAGTTATATGGAGGCATGGTTATTTCTTTCATTTGAATGCCTGTGTGGTTAACATATATACTCTGTCTGGTAATTACAGTTTCAACTTTTCATAAAAAATTCAGTAATTAATAGTTGTGCCTGAATTAGGTTTTGAATTGTGAATAGAAGTTGTTTGAAACTTGTAAGCTATCATCTAAATACAATTGTAAGTCTTTAAAGTAAATAAAGGGTTCTGAAATTTTCAAATTTCCAGTAAATATAATTTGGGTCAAAAAAATTATTAAATCAATTTTAGTTTTTGATCTCATAATTGAATTCTTAGGGCCAAATCATGATTTTTGAGATATGTACCTTGATTTTTAGATTAGAAATCGAAGTGAATTTCTGGGTTGACAGTTTTGAGCAATTTGGTTGATTCATGGCAAACGATGGCGAGATTGGACTTCGCCGTTGATCATGAAGGAGGAGGAGGCAACATGGGTCATGCGAAAAATGCTCTTGGATTTTATCATAGATCGCGACGTCCAGAATTGATTGTTGTAGGGTTTAGCAACCCGGTAGTGTCGTTGTTGTTTTGATGGGTTTTGCGGGTTCGAGAGTCTTTTGTGAACGATCGCGAGGGGTTAGGGAGATGATGGGAAGTGAGATGAAGCTACGGTGGTGGTGGCGTGGTCTCCGGTGAAGGGGATAGCCGGCGGTGGTTGAAATTGAGGTTGGGGTTTTCGAACAGTTTGGGTTGAAGGTTGAAATCTCATTCTCGATCGAGTTTGGATTTTCTGGGCTTGGGATCTAGATGTTGGGGTCGATTGTGTCTTGGAGGAAGCCGAAAAGAGTATCGCGCCGACCAACGGTGCTGTGCACGTTAACATGCACAGATCTGTGCTTCGGTGGTGGTTCTGGGAAGAAGAGAGGAGGGAACTCGAAGTATGCTCCGTGTTTTTGTCGTACTGGCTCGAAGCAGGGGGGTAGGTAGGGGAAACTCGGGGAAGTCACTGGGTTTTTGTGTAGTTTACTCGGGTATTAAGTATTCAGGGATTAGAATGAGTTGTCTAAGTTGATAATGCAAAGGAAATTTTATTTTAGGAATTAAGTTTTTCTAAACAAAGGTTAAACTAGTTTCAAAACTAAAATTTGTTTCAAAGCTATGTTTTAAACAAGTTTTATGTTTTGAAATATAAAAGTTTTTAAAATGAAATAAGTGAAATTTTAATAATATGTTTGTAATAAATTTTATTAAATAACTTTGAAAGTTCAAACATTTTTAATTTTGAATGTTTCAATTGTTTTAGTTAAAATTGATTTCTAAAGTATTTTATTTTAATAGGATAAATAATAAAGATTTAGAGATCAATAAAAATAAAGATTATCTTTAGTTATTTTGAATTTTGATTTAATTAAAAATAATTAAATTTGGAAAGGTAATTAAGATAATTAAATTATTAACCATTTAAAAGTTATTGGGTAATATAAATGTGTTAATTAAGAAAATGGTTTCTTCTTTAAGAATCTTTTTAATATAGTAAATTAAAGAATCATTTAGTTAATTTTAAATGATTAAGTTAAATAATTAATTAAATAATTAACTTGTGATTAATTAAAGATAATCACTTTGGAGTTGATTAAGTATAATTTCTTGGTGAAGTAATTAAGTAATTAAGTGGTTAATTATTTGAGGTAATTAAGTAAGAGAAAATTACTTTATGAAAGGTAATTAAGTAATGTGATTAAGAGTTAATCACTTTAGTTATTAATTAAAGAATTAATTAATAATTAATTAAAGGTTTAAATTATTTGATTAATGATTAATTAATAAAAGTATTAAGAGTAATTAATTAAGTGATTAATTACTTGTTAAAGTAATTAATTAAGAAAGGAATTTAATTAATGAATTAATCATTAATTAATGAAAATAATTAATTAATTATTAATTAATAATTTCAGTATAATTAATTTATAATTAAGTTTTAATTACTAAATGTAATTAAAGTAATTAATCAAAGGTGATTAATTGAAAGTAATTAATTAAATAAGATTAATTAAAAGTAATTAATCAAGTATTTAATTAAAAGTAAATTAATCAATGTGATTAATTAAAAGTGATTAATCAGGTATGATTAAAGGATAATTATCAGGATAATTAAAGAATAATTAATCAAGGTTGATTAATTTATAAGGTAATTAAGAGGTAATTACTTAGTATAATTTGGAAGGAATTAATCAGGATGATTAATTAATATGGTAATTAAGTAAGAATTACTTAAATTAATTAAGTAATAATTAATCAGGGAAGATTAATTGAAATGGAATTAAGTAATTTTAGTTAATTAATTAATTTGTAATTAACTAATGAATAGTAAAATGGATTGAAGATAATCTAAGTAATTGGTTTAAGGATTAATTAAATTAATCAAGTTTGAATCAAGCTTGTTTATGGATAATTAATGATTGGATTATATATATTATTGGATAAGTTAATGATATTGGTTGTTGTTGGATGACATTGATTGATGGGTGATGATGTGAATATGTTATATCTGAGATGTGATTTATATGCTGCTATGTGATATGTATAGATGCATGTGATAATAGTTGCTTATCTATCTGTGTAATATGATACATCCATTTATGTTAAGTGATATTTTCTAAAATATCTACTATTTAAATCCCTTAAGTATAACTTGGACATTAAAATGGCATTTGGTTTCGATGAGACCGGGATCGGATTTCCATATTTGGATGTCCGAAAACCACATCTATTCCAATTAAACGTAGGTCGTTAATCCAAGTGGAGCAAGTGAAGACTCGAGGTGTAAGGGCTATACGTCAATATAACTCTGTGGGTGATTCCGTAATGAGTTTGACGGAGTAGTGCTTATAGATTCGAGATGGAGGTTCTAGAGTGCAAGGGCTATGGTCGTTGACTCTGAGGGTGATTCCAAAATGAGTGCAACGAGATAGTGCTTTCGGTTTCGTTCGAACCCGGAACGAACTTGTATGGATTGAATGCTTTCAGCACATCGTCAGGCGGACGATGAGCATTCTAAGATAATTGGTCCTATAAAGGTAATCGCAGCCTTAAGCCTCATCAACCGGGAATGGCTAAAACATGGGAGGTGCAGCAAGGCTTCGTGGGTCGCTCCCACTAGAGAGCAAGATACATTCCTGTCTAGAAGTCCCTTTATATTTCGGTTGTGTGGGCAGTTGGTCTGCAGCCAATTGCGGGGTGGTCTTGTTCGGGACTGTGCAGTAAGGAATGGTTTCGGCCTTGTGTTGTAGGAGAGTGGGAGTACTCCTCGGTACGGTGATCTAGGCCACGTACTGTGACGGGCGGTACCCCAGTAGCCCTGCCATTGTAGGAAACCCATTTTCCCTACGAGACCCTACGGTTTTGTTTGTATTACCCACTTTTGTGGCTAGTAGCTGGAATTTAATGAATGTAACAATTTCGGCTATTTCATATTTACTTGAAAACCCTAGACACTATTATAATATCACTGGATTTCCTATCAAATGTTTTGGTTAGCGTAAGGTAAAAACTTTTCTATGTTTATGTGTGGGAAGTCTTACGTGATACTTTTCTTTTCAAAGGTTTTTCTAAAGTTAAGCAATCTTAAACCGTTTACTCACACCAGACCCCTGTCTGACCCGAGTGTTTATTTTCTGTTTTATTAAAGTCTTGGGTACTCATATTATATATGAGTAGTCAAGTGATTCAGGTTATCCTTGACGAATTCTGAAGGAGTTTTGGAGCAGGAGGCTTCAGCGTGTAGATATATGGTTAGAGTTTCTGCTGTGTGTTTTTCTATATAATGCCTTGTATTGTATTAGACAGAAATGTTATAACTGTCTAAATTGAGATGTTTAGTTGTGTACTCTAATGTATATGATACTATGTATATGTTCTATATTATATTTAAATTGTTCCGCTGTGAGATTCTGATGTGTTGTTTCTTTTTCTTCTCTTTCTTTCTTCTATCCCTTTCTTTCTTAATTAGTGATGCGATTTTCCGGGAGTGGAAAGTCGGGTCGCTACAGTTGGTATCCGAGCGTTAGGTTGAGTGAATACCTAGGCTCTGGAGTGGTGTCTATATTGAGAGAGCGTACTTGTAATTTTTTATATATATAAATATATATTTATATAACTACCTAATATGTTGGGTTATCTGTTCGGATTTTCCAACATAGGTTATAAAGGTAGATAAGGTAGGAGTGTGTGGAACACGACTACCACTATTGGAAGAGGTTTATATGTTGTGGTTGGAGGTGTTTATCGAGATTGTAGGCCTAATACCGTCTAGAATAAGTTTTGTAGATTAGTAAAAGGATTTCTTTGAGTCCAGAGGAAGTATTTTCAAGAATTGGAATATATTCTTAAAGTGTGAGGTTGATTTGCTCTCTAGTGAGCAGGATTTCCAAGAGTTGAGTTGTTAGCTGAGCAGAAGCAAGTGGTGGTATCTTGATAGCTTCAAGAAGCTTTTGGTTAAGGAAGATTTGGATGTTTAGGAATTTTCTGTATCTCTAGTAAGGGTGTCTTATCTATATTGAAGTATGAGACTAAGGTTGATGAGTTACCTCATTTCATACATGGTCTCATTTGTTTTCCCTTAAGAAGGTAAGTGGTTGGTGTTTGGTTTGGAGCCGAGTTTCTTGAGAAGGTGTCGACTCGTCTCGAGGATTTTTGGCAAAATTGGATGTTAGTTTGGTGTTTCAATAAGCTTCTAGTTAAGAAAGATCTTGTGGCTTAGCAGTATCATTGAAGTGAAGTTTGAAAGTAGCAGCATGGACCTATTTCTTCGATGATTCAGTAATCTTTGGGATTCTTCTATCAGCAGACCAGACATATGGTGAAGGCTTATTGTTTTCTTTTGGGAGACTCAGCAGAGCGAGATATCTGTTGGAAGTGAGATATCTGTTGGAAGTGATCTATCAGTTTCTGATAGGTAAGCCATTCTGGAAAAGTTTATCTTGAATAGGAAAAGCTGTTCTAGTTGGGGAGACAGTTCTTTGGAATCTGAACTGAGTAGGATCGCAAAAGTGACTTGCGATTAGTTTGGGAAATCTTTGAATATTCTTTGGTTTGAGATTCAGGCATCTCATATTGTGACGCCCCACCTCTATACCCACGCTAGCCAAGAACATTACTGTGAATGCTGTCAACTAGCACAGAGAATAAGGCTGTTGAGGAGCGACCATCTGTATAATTGCTTTGTGCGAGTACCGATATACTGGATAAAAATATAACTTTTTCATCTCAAGAGGAAATCCGACATACCGACACAAACTCAAAGCTACTACACAGTGGCTATAATATCTTCGGAAACAAATATAGAAATAAACATAACATAAATCAGTCACAGACAATTCATATCACAAAGGCGGAAATAGATATGAATATTACACATAAAAGAGTATATCAGAGTAGTGGTCAAAAAGAACCACAATAATACAAAAGAATAGCAACACGTGCTATACAAAAGAATACAACTATGAGTCTAAATCTCAAGTGTATACAACAAAATAAACTACTAATCTAAGTAGTTTGCCAAAAGTCGGGATGATAGTCCGATAAGGAGTCAAGCAGAAGCACCTGTAAAATCTCAGTCTGACCCGAGTATTATTTAAGAAGAAAATAATAAACGGATCAGTCTAGCTATAAATATCAGAAGAAGTGATATATAATAAGAGATATGACATAAACATATAATAATCACAATGCCAGGCTGTGATAAATAAGTAATTGAAAATCAACGAGAGATTAATCAATATCACAAAGATCTACCCAAGATAAAAAGGAATGTCATACTCCTAATTTCATTCACTAAGCCACAATATATGACATATATATCAATGCCCATCGTACAAGTGGGTGAAACATAAATTCCAGAATTCAACACACGAAATCCAGAAATCTCAAGGAAAGGATCAACGACGTCGTACAGCGGGACATCCGATGAACCAAATCACAATCAAAGGGAACAGCGACGTCGTACAGCGGGACGTCCGATGAACCAAACCACAAAGACATAGCACGATGCTAGTCTAGAACCTAAAATGATCGTCATGATCAAAGAGAAGTGTCGATTACACTAAGCTAGTAAATATATGAGCTTAGCTTCATGTCCCATAACCACTAGCTTAACTAAAATATTTACGAACAAATTGTAGATCTCCACTAGAAAATTGTCACAAGAGATTCAATCGAACAAGTCCAAGAATTAACCAACGAAGTAAACGCAAGCGTTTCATACCACTCATTTTACTAAGTCGTTTAATTAGATTTCTCATACGAGTGAGTTAAAGGTTCGTATATACTAATAGATTAGAAATCGGTTTGAGAAAACGAGCTTTGTAATAAAGTAGTGTTGAAATCATTTGAAGAAAGAGTTTTGATATTTACTACTAGTATAGAAAACCTTTATAATTTTAAAGTGACAAATCACAAAGAAGATTGTAGGAACAATCAATCACAAAGATTCACATTCGAGAACGTGAATAAAATCCAATGAAATCGATATAAAATCCATCGAAGTGGATATATCTAAAATTCCCAAAGAAAAAGTCATCAAAGTCGATAATAAATGACAACAACAAAAGGGAGACAACACGAATCGATTAAAGTTGGATATTCAATCCAAAAAGGCAAATTGGACTAAAACAGCAGGTTCAGTCGACTGAACAGAGTTTTCAGTCGACTGACCCTGTACATGGAAATTTTCCAGGTTCAGGAAACTTTCTGTTTCCAGTTTCAGTCGACTGTGCAGAGTTTTTCAGTCGACTGAATCATGCCTGGAAACTCTCGGGTTTCAGGTTCAGTCGACTGAACAGAGTTTTCAGTCGACTGAATCAAGCCTGGGCTGTTTTTCAGCCTTATTCAAATGAAGAGCAAACTCTTCCAAAATACAACCGGATGAACATTGGCACTAAGGGTTTATGCCAATCGGCAACCCGGCCCTATATGCTCCTTGATGCATCACCAAAAGCATGATCAAACATCCATAAAAGGATTTCACACAAATTTGACTTAAAAACTCAAACAATTTGAATATTCACAAAACCAATCCAAATCAAGAGCAAATGCACATGAAGAAGTGTTAGGAATTCATACCCAACAACCAAAGATAATTATAGTCATAGATGTGAGATAAAAATCTCACCTTTGCACTAAAATTTATGAAGATGAAGCTTGAAAGCAAAGGGGAATCAACCACTCTTCAAATCCATCACTAGAAGCTTGAATCTAAGCTAAAAAGAAGAACATTTCCTAAGTTAGGTTTAGGAAATTTCTGAAATTCAATGGAGAAAGAGTTGGAGAAGAAGAAGGAGATGCTTACCAAGGGGTTCTTCTTGAGTTTGGAGCAAGGAGATGGATTTGCTAAGGAAGTTAGGGCTTGGAGTTTTAATTCTTTTTCCTCTCCACCATTTTCAGTTGGAGCTTGAGTTTGAGGAGTTGGAATGAAGTAATGAAGAGGAGAGGGGGATTGGGACTGAATACATAAGTGGTTAATTGGCTCAGCCCAAACCAAAACCCTAAGCAAAAAGTAGCAAAATTCAACTTTCTCCAAACATATCGAAGCTTATACTCAAAAAGGTCGCAAACGGCATTTTGAACTCAATGGAGGTGGTATCGAGTCCTAATTCGACCGTATGCAAAAAGTAGATTTTCGGACTTAAATCCGACGAACGATAAAATATATAAATAAAATATTTAAATATAAAATTGATAAATATGCGGGTTGTTACACATATGGGGGTAAAAGCTATGGAAGTAGTCAGAGATTTTCTAGATGTTTTTGAGGAATTCAGAAGTTGACCTGAATCGGAGATTGAGTTTTCTTATCAGCTTGGAATTCAGGAGTAATATTGATGAATCAACCTTGTAGTGGGATGACTCTTGGAGCGAGAAGAGTTGGTGAGGCAGCTCAAGATTCTTTGGAGAGGGATTGAGCATCTTACTCTAAGTTAAGATTCTGCTAAGATGTTTTGACCAAGTGGAATGGTCACTAAGATTTTTATGAGTTAGATGAACAATGTATGAAAGATTTTGCTTATATTCTTCGATAGCATTCTTATCTGCTCTAGATCAGAGTTGTGCAGCGGAAGCAAGATAGCAATTAGTCTGGTATGGGAGCAACCGGGAGTTGCAGTTAGGGATTTCTACTGGAAATTCAAGTATGAAGGAATTTTCTGGATTTGAAGGTAAGGTTGTCAGGTGCAACTATTTGGCTATTCCAGATAAGAGAGGTAGGTTTGAAGTCCATTGATGCTTGTGGAATAGAGTTGTATTTTGGATTTTAGCGAATTATTTTTGGAAAGCCATTTTGTTGAGTAGGATTTGGAAATTTGATTTGGACTGGTGCTGTTGTTTCTTGAAGCAATCAGAAAGGGTTAAGCTAATCAGGAATATTAGAGGTGACTCAGGAGCATCGGAAGAGTTATGCAGTTAGAATTGAGAAATTTGGAATGTGCAGTTAGAGTTTGGATATTGTTTTAGTTTTATCCAATCAAAGGAGATATAAGACTGGGTAAAACTGGAGAGCTAGCTCCAGAGGAATTTTGAGTTTTCACTGTGATCTATGGAGATTAGATTTTGATTTACAAGATTGAATTGCCAGTTTGGATAGCTGGAATTCATTGAATTTCACATATCTCTGAGGAATATGTGTATGATTCTTTGAGTGATAGAATTAGCAGTTCAGAAGGATCTGGTAGTTGAGATGGTTTTGAGTTTAGTCTGATATCTTGTTTAGATTTGAAGGATCAGATGAGGAAGTTCTTGGTTTTAATAGTATAATTACTTAACAATTGTAGAGCGAGTATTCCGGTATAGGTACTTGGAAACTCTTGATAATATTAGGAAGTTCTATTCAGAATTTTTTCTAGATAGATAAAATTGTTTGTTTGAATTGGTTGCTATGATTGATTGTTTGATTTGCTGATAGGAATTTAAATTCTTTAGCTGGGTTATTAAATTATCTTTGCTTTTAAATTTCGGGGTCGAAATTCTTTTAAGGGGGAAGGAATGTGACGACCCGGAATTTTGAGCAATATCAATTTAATAATCTTTGATAATAATTAAATTGATTTGATCATTTTATATTATAAATTGACGAGTTAAAATTATTTCAAAGGCTGATAATAATAATTTGTTAATGTCTATTAATATTTTCTTTATATATGAATAGGCAAGATTAAATTCTTTTGAAAATTTATAATAATTTGATTTAGAAATATTTAGTTTGGTAAATAAGAAGTTTTTAATGTAATAAAACTTTATATTCAAATTGTAATATATATGAATGTATATATTGTGATTTGATATTTGTTTTAAAATTCAATAAGTATTTCCAAACTTTGTAATATATATAGTTTTGAAATTTGAAATGTTAATTTGATTTAATATTTTTGAAATGATATTTGGAATTTAAATTTTTATAAAAAAGTTAATTTATTATTATTATAAACATATAGTTTAACTTGAGTTTTAAATAAGATTTAAATTTAGAAGATCATTTGCTTAATATCCTTTCATTTTAATTTTAACACAAGATAAATTTGTTTTAAAATCTTAAGAGTTAAAATAAATTTAATTAAAAGCATAAATAATTTATAAACTAACATGAAATCACTTTTCTATTCATTAAAATCTAAAGATTTGTTTAAATACACATTTTCATATTACATAATTACATATACATATTACATGCAAATTTAAAATAAATTATAAAAAAAATAAAAATAACACTTGTAAGGATATTAAATTATGTAAGTTACATTTGTAAGAATATAAACCTTTAAAGAGACACATGTCATTCTCTTGTAAATATAATTCAAAATTAAACCTGTAAAAAACAAGATCAAGTTTTTCTTTCAGCTAAGGCTTCTTTCTTCATTTCAATAATTACAATACAAAAACAAAGATCTAAAAAAGGAAATGAAAACTGTAACCTGAAATGGCAAATCTGGAAATTCAAACAGAGAATAGCAGGAAAATTTAATCAACATGCAAACTAGAATAATTCAAGTAATTCAAGAATCTGGAACTTAAATTCTTCAAAGAGCTAGAGATGAAACATCAGCATGCAACTAAGCAGACAACAAATTCAAGAACATGCAAATGAATTTAAAAGGCCTGGGAATCAATATGCAGTTCTCTGTCCTCTGCATTAAACAGGTGAGTGAATGGAATTTTTTTATTAAAAAAAACAGTTTTAAATTCTGGTTTTCACCTGTTCTTATGAATGGATAACATGATGCAAAACTGCAATATTTGAGTTATATGGAGGCATGGTTATTTCTTTCATTCGAATGCCTGTGTGGTTAACATATATACTCTGTCTGGTAATTACAGTTTCAACTTTTCATAAAAAATTCAGTAATTAATAGTTGTGCCTGAATTAGGTTTTGAATTGTGAATAGAAGTTGTCTGAAACTTGTAGGCTATCATCTAAATACAATTGTAAGTCTTTAAAGTAAATAAAGGGTTCTGAAATTTTCAAATTTCCAGTAAACATAATTTGGGTCAAAAAAATTATTAAATCAATTTTAGTTTTTGATCTCATAATTGAATTCTTAGGGCCAAATCATGATTTTTGAGATATGTACCTTGATTTTTAGATTAGAAATCGAAGTGAATTTCTGGGTTGACAGTTTTGAGCAACTTGGTTGATTCATGGCAAACGATGGCGAGATTGGACTTCGCCGTTGATCATGAAGGAGGAGGAGGCAACAAGGGTCATGCGAAAAATACTCTTGGATTTTATCATAGATCGCGACGTCCAGAATTGATTGTTGTAGGGTTTAGCAACCTGGTAGTGTCGTTGTTGTTTTGATGGGTTTTGCGGGTTCGAGAGTCTTTTGTGAACGATCCCGAGGGGTTAGGGAGATGATGGGAAGTGAGATGAAGCTACGGTGGTGGTGGCGTGGTCTCCGGTGAAGGGGATGGTCGACGGTGGTTGAAATTGAGGTTGGGGTTTTCAAACAGTTTGGGTTGAAGGTTGAAATCTCGTTCTCGATCGAGTTTGGATTTTCTGGGTTTGGGATCTAGATGTTGGGGTCGATTGTGTCTTGGTGGAAGCCGGAAAGAGTATCGCCGCCGACCAACGGTGCTGTGCACGTTAACGTGCACAGATCTGTGCTTCGGTGGTGGTTCTGGAAAGAAGAGAGGAGGGAACTCGAAGTATGCTCCGTGTTTTTGTCGTTCTGGCTCGAAGCACGGGGGTAGGTAGGGGAAACTCGGGGAAATCACTGGGTTTTTGTGTAGTTTACTCGGGTATTAAGTATTCAGGGATTAGAACGAGTTGTCTAAGTTGTTAATGCAAAGGAAATTTTATTTTAGGAATTAAGTTTGTTTAAACAAAGGTTAAACTAGTTTCAAAACTAAAATTTGTTTCAAAGCTATGTTTTAAACAAGTTTTATGTTTTGAAATATAAAAGTTTTTAAAATGAAATAAGTGAAATTTTAATAATATGTTTGTAATAAATTTTATTAAATAACTTTGAAAGTTCAAACATTTTTAATTTTGAATGTTTCAATTGTTTTAGCTAAAATTGATTTCTAAAGTATTTTATTTTAATAGGATAAATAATAAAGATTTAGAGATCAATAAAAATAAAGATTATCTTTAGTTATTTTGAATTTTGATTTAATTAAAAATAATTAAATTTGGAAAGGTAATTAAGATAATTAAATTATTAACCATTTAAAAGTTATTGGTTAATATAAATGTGTTAATTAAGAAAATGGTTTAAGAATCTTTTTAATATAGTAAATTAAAGAATCATTTAATTAATTTTAAATGATTAAGTTAAATAATTAATTAAATAATTAACTTGTGATTAATTAAAGATAATCGCTTTGGAGTTGATTAAGTATAATTTCTTGGTGAAGTAATTAAGTGGTTAAGTGGTTAATTATTTGAGGTAATTAAGTAAGAGAAAATTACTTTATGAAAGGTAATTAAGTAATGTGATTAAGAGTTAATCACTTTAGTTATTAATTAAAGAATTAATTAATAATTAATTAAAGGTTTAAATTATTTGATTAATGATTAATTAATAAAAGTATTAAGAGTAATTAATTAAGTGATTAATTACTTGTTAAAGTAATTAATTAAGAAAGTAATTTAATTAATGAATTAATCATTAATTAATGAAAATAATTAATTAATTATTAATTAATAATTTCTGTATAATTAATTTATAATTAAGTTTAAATTACTAAATGTAATTAAAGTAATTAATCAAAGGCGATTAATTAAAAGTAATTAATTAAATAAGATTAATTAAAAGTAATTAATCAAGTATTTAATTAAAAGTAAATTAATCAATGCGATTAATTAAAAGTGATTAATCAGGTATGATTAAAGGATAATTAAGGAATAATTATCAGGATAATTAAAGAATAATTAATCGAGGTTGATTAATTTATAAGGTAATTAAGAGGTAATTACTTAGTATAATTTGGAAGGAATTAATCAGGATGATTAATTAATATGGTAATTAAGTAAGAATTACTTAAAGTAATTAAGTGATAATTAATCAAGGAAAATTAATTGAAATGGAATTAAGTAATGTTAGTTAATTAATTAATTTGTAATTAACTAATGAATAGTAAAATGGATTGAAGATAATCCAAGTAATTAATTTAAGGATTAATTAAATTAATCAAGTTTGAATCAAGCTTGTTTATGGATAATTAATGATTGGATTATATATATTATTGGATAAGTTAATGATATTGGTTGTTGTTGGATGACATTGATTGATGGGTGATAATGTGAATATGTTATATCTGAGATGTGATTTATATGCTGCTATGTGATATGTATAGATGCATGTGATAATAGTTACTTATCTATCTGTGTAATATGATACATCCATTTATGTTAAGTGATATTTTCTAAAATATCTACTGTTTAAATCCCTTAAGTATAACTTGGACATTAAAATGGCGTTTGGTTTCGATGAGACCGGGATCGGATTTCCATATTTGGATGTCCGAAAACCACATCGATTCCAATTAAACGTAGGTCGTTAATCCAAGTGGAGCAAGTGAAGACTCGAGGTGTAAGGGCTATACGTAAGTATAACTCTATGGGTGATTCCGTAATGAGTTTGACGGAATAGTGCTTATAGATTCGAGATGGAGGTTCTAGAGTGCAAGGGCTATGGTCGTTGACTCTGAGGGTGATTCCAAAATGAGTGCAACGAGATAGTGCCTTCGGTTTCGTTCGAACCCGGAACAAACTTGTATGGATTGAACGCTTTCAGCACATCGTCAGGCGGACGATGAGCATTCTAAGATAATTGGTCCTATAAAGGTAATCGCAGCCTCAAGCCTCATCAACCGGGAATGGCTAAAACAGGGGAGGTGCAACAAGGCTTCGTGGGTCGCTCCCACTGGAGAGCAAGATACATTCCTGTCTAGAAGTCCCTTTATATTTCGGCTGTGTGGGCAGTTGGTCTGCAGCCAACTGCGGGGTGGTCTTGTTCGAGACTGTTCGGTAAGGAATGGTTTCGGCCTTGTGTTGCAGGGGAGTGGGAGTACTCCTCGGTACGGTGATCTAGGCCACGTACTGTGACGGGCGGTACCCCAGTAGTCCTGCCATTGTTGGAAACCCATTTTCCCTACGAGACCCTACGGTTTTGTTTGTATTACCCACTTTTGTGGCTAGTCGCTAGAATTTAATGAATGTAACAATTTCGGCTATTTCATATTTACTTGAAAACCCTAGACACTATTATAATATCACTGGATTTCCTATCAAATGTTTTGGTTAGCGTAAGGTAAAAACTTTTCCATGTTTATGTGTACGAAGTCTTACGTGATACTTTTCTTTTCAAAGGTTTTTCTAAAGTTAAGCAATCTTAAACCGTTTACTCACACCAGACCCCTGTCTGACCCGATTGTTTATTTTCTGTTTTATCAAACTCTTGAGTACTCATATTATATACGAGTAGTCAAGTGATTCAGGTTATCCTTGACGAATTCTGGAGGAGTTTTGGAGCAGGAGGCTTCAGCTAGTAGATATATGGTTAGAGTTTCCACTGTGTGTTTTTCTGTATGATGCCTTGTATTGTATTAGACAGAAATGTTATAACTGTCTAAATTGAGATGTTTAGTTGGGTACTCTGATGTATATGATACTATGTATATGTTCTATATTATATTTAAATCGTTCCGCTGTGAGATTCTGATGTGTTGTTTCTTTTTCATCTCTTTCTTTCTTCTTCTATCCCTTTCTTTCTTAATTAGTGATGCGATTTTCCAGGAGTGGAAAGTCGGGTCGCTACATTACCTCTGGAGGAACTTTCCACAAACTGTCTGCCACCTCCATTGCCGCTTGTGTTGGAACTAGTATGTTCTTCCAATGTTGACCAGGTAAAGCGAGGAGCTGGACGTTTGCCCGGATCATGGTATGAAGTTTCCGTAGTGGTGGAAGAGGAACAAGATTTCGCATCCCATAAAATCCCGAGGAAGCTCTTAATTTTTTCAAATTTTTGTCAATTTTCTTATCGAGATTTTTGATGTGAGAATCCAAAATGACTTGATTTCGTACAATTAAATCAATGGATTCCCGAGTACTTTGGAATGGAGTTGGTGTTCGAATGTCATCTCTTGATTATTGCTGTTGTGGAGTAGAAGTATCTTGATAAGATCGAGATTGCCATTCTTGAAATGTCATGATAGATAGAGGTCTTGGTGGCAATTTCATAAGGCTTATTGTGTGGCTATTTAGAATTTTTGGAATGGAAGTATCTAATTCCGGAATAGGAACATGGAGGTTCATAAGTAGCCGCATAATATATTCTCCATAATAAATAATATTCATACGACCTTGGTTAAGTGACAAGAATTCATCTAGAAGAAGTTTAAGCCAATTTATTTGAACTTCTCTCCAAATAGCATACAATGCTTTAAAGTTGTTTGGATACACAAGCTCATAAGAGCCAGTTTAGGGAAGAACCATGTGCATTAAAGCTCGATGCATAATTCTAGCTGTAGGTCGTAAGCCGATAGACTTAAGTTCGGTCATGTCATCTTCTAAGAACCGATGACTTACTTCATCTCATTCCCCTATAGGTACATTTAATTCTTCCAAAGGAATACCATCAGTTGGAGTATGAAGAATATGACCAATTCTATCTAAAGAAAGAAAAACTTGTTGATCGCATACCAAACTCCAAAAGCAATTATCACGATTACGTCGGTTTTGATGGTCTAAATTTAAATTAGCATAGAATTTTTTTACAAGGTATGATTTATCTTAATATTATTCTGATTGTGATCTAGGAGAGACTCTAGACGACTTCTCCTTGCTAGCTCTTGAATCCTATATGGAGAAAAATCAGGAAACACAATAAAAGAACCTTTAAAGAATCATGCTTCTTTTATTTTATTCCATCTTTGGATTGCTGTAGCATCATAGAGCCATTGAGAAATTTGGGTGTCAATTGGCTTAGAGGAGGAGGTAAAGGCACGTCTAGATCTCTTGGGTTGACGTGGAGCCACCGGAATTAAAAAATGTAGTGATGGAATTTTAAAAATTGTGGGAGCTATGGTTTTAGAATTCTGAAGTGGGAAGGTAAAGGTAAAAAGTGAAAGAGGATATAGAGAACTGGAGTGTTAAAAAGGTAGGTAAAAAGGTGTAAAGTAGGCTCAGTTTGCAATTTAGTCGTCTGGTCGAATATGGTTAGTCGACTGAATCAATATCCTGAAACTTTCTGGTTCAGATTCAGTCGATTGGTCATATCATTTCAGTCGACTGAATATGGAATGACTGCTTTCTGGTTTATGATTCAGTCGACTGGTTATTTTCTTTCAATCGACTGAATATGGTCTCAAAGCAGACTGTATTCAGATTCAATCGACTGGTCGAAAATTTCAGTCGACTGAATTATGTTCTTTGGCACATTTACACTATTTTTGCATAAAAAATATAATATATTCCATACATTAAAAAAGGCATACAAAGTAGGATTGAAAACAATTAAAAAAATAGAGAAAATAATTATTTGGAAGAAGGAGTGGATGGAGACTTAGAGTTGGTCAGTTCATCCTTCGTCTTTTCTTCATATGGTTTCAGTGGTGGCCAATGATTTCCACGCTCCCATGAATTCAGAGAGACAGGTGGATTGTGGCGACCTATCCCATGGACTGTGAGAGGAAGATGGTGTTTTGTTGATGAACCGCAGAGGAAGATGAACCGCAGAATTTCCATCCAATCTGCTCCAGAAAACTTAGGCGTCTTGAATTCATTTTCTGTTTATAGTACATCTCACGCTGAATCGCTATAGCTTCCCTCTGGTAATGATGTAAATCATCAATTTTTTGTTTGGTTTGAGGAGAACCAAAGAACAGAAAATGTCTTGCCTTCTTTTTCTTGGGAGTATGGCCTATGTGATAATTTGACGGTATGGCCGGTTCATGAGTAGATGTAGGTGTAGGTAGGCTTTGTTGAGTCAAAGCTTCTATGAAGATTTTGATTGCTGACAACAATATAAAGGCAATCGACAAATCAAGACCTACATATGGTACTCTAGATTATAGGTTGATTATTTGATGTTGTAATAGTGATAAACTTGTTAAAATCTATCCTCAAATAATCATGCATTTCAAATATAGTCGATATATATACATTTAAACATCATTGCACATTCACTGTGAAAATTTACATAGACCGGTCGACCGGTTGAAAATGGGGCGGTCGACCGTTTCTGGTAAAGTTGCACAGTAAACGTGCACACATGCACATAACGACTATATATTTAAAATCCTGTCTACCGGTCATTTTTTGACCTGTCGACCGTTTTTAAACAGAAAGCAAGTTTTCCAAACGACACTTCTCTTCTCCAAAAGTTGCATCTCCTACCTTTCACCAATAATCACAACTCTTAATGGCAACTGTTTCACCAAGAGTTACAACTATTTCTTCTTATATATACTCATCTAAATCGTTGATTCAAACATGAATTTATATGATTATTATATGCTTTCTCTGATCTTACTTTCTAACATTCTTGCATTCTAAAAGCACTCATTTAATTAATAGCTTATTGAATCATTGAAACTATTTTATACCTTTTGATTCAATAAGCAATATACCTTCTTTAATCTTTACAAAACATCATTCATATTCTTTGAGGATAAGATTATAGGAAGGGTGTACTACTAGTGACAAATCCGTGTTTTCAAGAACACAAGTTGTCAACAACAATTGTATTTGTTTTTGTTGAAGTCCTCGTGTTGTAAGAGGCAAGTGTTGAAGTCCTCAGTGTATTAGAGGCGTGAAATCCCGTTCGGCTGTTCGGGTATTGTAAACCTGTTCCTCCGGGTGAAGCGAGGTAGTTAATAGTGAAAATCCAGATAGGAGTCTGGGACTGGACGTAGGACGGTGCTCCGAACCAGTATAAAAATCTCTGGTGTGATTTTTCTATTTTTATTTTCGCTTTGCTACTATCATCTATTTTCCGCATTTATATTATAGTCCATATTACACGATCCGTGTGTACTATATTAGTACGTGCATTAGTATACTCACCCCCACTTTCATTTGGTATCAGAGCACGGTTATCATATAACCGTAACACAGTTATTTGATATATTCTTGTAATATGGCAAATAACGCAAGTACTAGCACTCAAAACACCACTTACACGGAAGGTCAATCGACACAAAGACCTCCATTTTTCAATGGTCTTAACTATAGTTATTGGGCAACACGTATGTCATTCTTTATGCAATCAAGTAGCTATGATGCTTGGAATGCTACTCAAAGAGAAATAGTGAATCCAACAACTGATTATTCAGAATGGACTGTGGCTGAGAAAACGGCAGCAGCCGTAAATGCAAGAGCAATAAATATGTTGTTCTGTGCATTAGACCAAAATGAATATAACCGTGTTAGTATCTGCACTACTGCATATCAAATTTGGCAAACGCTAAAAATCACTCATGAAGGTACTAACAAGGTTAAACAAGCCAAAATAGCCATGCTGAAAAGTCAATTTCAAAATTTCAAAATGAAACCAAATGAAACAATCAATGACATGTATTCACGGTTTCAAACTATTCACCATGCACTTATTGGGTTAGGACAAAAGTATTCTGATTTTGATGTTGTTTCAACAGTCCTACATTCTCTGACTAATGAATGGGAAGGAAAAGTATTAGCAATTGAAGAAGCTAATGACCTTTCCGTCATGAAGCCAGATGAATTGATAGGAAATTTAATGTCCTATGAAGCAAGTTTGCAGGCTAGAAAAGAACAGAAAGAAGAAAAGAAAAATGTAGCATTTCATGTTGAGAAAGATGAAAATGAATCAGATTCTGAAGATGAAGATTTGGCGTTCATTGCAAAAGGATTCAAAAAATTCCTAAAATATCGAAAAGCCAGTCGCTATAATAAAAGGAAACCTGGATCAAATAAACCATCTTCATCTGCTATAGAATGTTTCAACTGCCATAAAAAGGGACACATGCAGAAGGATTGTCCAGAACAAAAGAAGAAGTCAGAAAATGACAAATTCAAATATAAGAAGGACAAATCAAAGAAACGAGCCTTCTCAGTAACATGGGATGACTCAGAGTCATCTTCATCAGAAAGTGAAAGTGATTCGGAGAATGAACAAGCTAATGTTTGTTTTATGGCAACAGAAGATGAGGTACAAATTCCTACATTTGATGAATTACTTGATATTAATGCTGAATTGATAGTCAAATATAAAGACATAAAACGTCAATTAAAAGTAGTCAAAGCAGATTTAAGTAGAGCAGAGTTTGAACGAGATATGTTAAAAGATGAGAAGAAAATATTAGAAGAAGAACTTGGAAATATTCAAGAATCATCATCTAATGTTGACTCTCAAATATCTCTTTTGAGTCATGAAATAGAAGCTCAAAAAGAGAAAAATAATGCTCTCACTACTGAAAATCATGAACTTAAAGCAAAAGTTAAAATTCTAGTCCTAGAAAAAGCTAGTTTACAAACAAAGTTTGATGACATTACTCAAAATGTTTCTAACTTTAACAAAGGTCGAGAAAATTTGACTAAAATCATTGAAAGTTCACAATCTATTTCAGATAAACAAGGTTTGGGATATAACAAACATGAAACTAAGAAACATCTTAGAAATAAAAGGAAGAAAAAAGTACAAAAAACTGAAGCTAAGAAAAATTTTAGTTTATTATATTTCAAACCAAAACCAGTTGTGAAATTTCAAAAGAGAAATGTCAAGACTATCAAAATATGGGTTCCTAAAACAAATAATAATTTGATTAGGAACAAATACATTCAGCAATTCATGAATACTGTGCATTTTAATAATAATTATATATATAAAGGGGATACCGGACCCATATGGGTTTGGACTCCTAAGACCTAACTCTTAGGACCCTATAAAAAGTGGGTACCATGGACTTAATTCTATTTTTTAGGTCCCACTTAAGAAAAGAATGAAATATATATTATATAAGGTCGATACATTCTCAAAATTTTGCAAAATATACAGTTTTCACCAGGCATAAAAACCGGTCGACCACCTAGATTATGACCGGTCGACCAAAATGCTCTCTGGTTGAAAACGGTCGACCGGCCATAATAGAGCGGTCGACCGGTTCCCGTATATTCAGTTTTTATGTGGCTCTTTTATCATTGAAATTCATTGTTATGTTTTATTTTGCCATGCATATTATGGTAATTAAACTCCTATATTATACCAATTATCTATTACTCCTTTTTGTCGATGACAAAGGGGGAGAAAGGTGCTAATAATTGTTTGCAGGGAGAAAGGTGCTAATAATTGTTTGCAGGGAGAAAGGTGCTAATAATTGTCTGCAGGAAATCACATATTCAGGGGGAGATTCAATACTTTAGCTATATATTGTCATCAATCAAAAAGGGGGAGAATGTTGAGTCAAAGCTTCTATGAAGATTTTGATTGCTGACAACAATATAAAGGCAATCGACAAATCAAGACCTACATATGGTACTCTAGATTATAGGTTGATTATTTGATGTTGTAATAGTGATAAACTTGTTAAAATCTATCCTCAAATAATCATGCATTTCAAATATAGTCGATATATATACATTTAAACATCATTGCACATTCACTGTGAAAATTTACACAGACCGGTCGACCGGTTGAAAATGGGGCGGTCGACCGTTTCTGGTAAAGTTGCACAGTAAACGTGCACACATGCACATAACGACTATATATTTAAAATCCTGTCTACCGGTCATTTTTTGACCTGTCGACCGTTTTTAAACAGAAAGCAAGTTTTCCAAACGACACTTCTCTTCTCCAAAAGTTGCATCTCCTACCTTTCACCAATAATCACAACTCTTAATGGCAACTGTTTCACCAAGAGTTACAACTATTTCTTCTTATATATACTCATCTAAATCGTTGATTCAAACATGAATTTATATGATTATTATATGCTTTCTCTGATCTTACTTTCTAACATTCTTGCATTCTAAAAGCACTCATTTAATTAATAGCTTATTGAATCATTGAAACTATTTTATACCTTTTGATTCAATAAGCAATATACCTTCTTTAATCTTTACAAAACATCATTCATATTCTTTGAGGATAAGATTATAGGAAGGGTGTACTACTAGTGACAAATCCGTGTTTTCAAGAACACAAGTTGTCAACAACAATTGTATTTGTTTTTGTTGAAGTCCTCGTGTTGTAAGAGGCAAGTGTTGAAGTCCTCAGTGTATTAGAGGCGTGAAATCCCGTTCGGCTGTTCGGGTATTGTAAACCTGTTCCTCCGGGTGAAGCGAGGTAGTTAATAGTGAAAATCCAGATAGGAGTCTGGGACTGGACGTAGGACGGTGCTCCGAACCAGTATAAAAATCTCTGGTGTGATTTTTCTATTTTTATTTTCGCTTTGCTACTATCATCTATTTTCCGCATTTATATTATAGTCCATATTACACGATCCGTGTGTACTATATTAGTACGTGCATTAGTATACTCACCCCCACTTTCAGGCTTGACGAGCCAGATGATGGTGTTGAAAAATCGATAGAAGAGTAAGCTGAACCATTTGATGAATCTTGTGAAGATATTTTGGTTGAGAGAAGATAAAATATGTTTGGGATAAAATTTGATGGAAGAATAAATTCCAGAAGTCTGAGATATTTATAGGTGAATAATCAGTTAGAAGTTGATGGATTTACGTACAAACTGAAAAAATAGAGGATGAAAATAAAACAAAAAATTTGTGGCTAAAAAATTTCTTTTATAAAAAGTAAAAAAATAGATAAGGAGAAAAATGTAGAAGAAGTAGTTGTGAAATATTAAATGGTCAAAAGGCAGAGACATAGCCTTATCAAACTCGAGTTGTTGAGTTCGAGTACCAGAAAAAATATTTAATATACTTTTGAAGAATTTATAATTCTTTTAAAGAAATTATAACTAGTTCTCCTCTTTATCTTATAAAAGAATTTTCATTGAGTGGTTTAGCAAAAATATCAGCTAACCGATTTTCAGAATTTATAAATTCTAAATTTATTATATCCTTGTCAATATTATTACGAAGAAAATGATGAAGAATGTCAATATGTTTAGTTCGTGAGTGATTGACAGGATTTTTATATAAATTTGTTGTACTAGTGTTATCACAATATATTATGGATTTATTTAATTTTATATCAAAATCTTGTAATGTTTGTCGCATGTAGATTACTTGAGCACATGCTAAAGCTGTAGATATATATTCTGCTTCACGTGTCGATAGTGAAACACAAACATAAACATTTCCTCTTATAAAACCATTTAGAGAAGAACTTTTAACATCCATTTGATATAATTTAAAGTTATGAAAACATGCAAAAGCCAATAGAATACGTATAGCTTCTAGTCTTGCAACTGGAGCAAACTTTCTTCGTAGTCAATTCCCTCTTCTTGATTGTAACCTTGTGCTACTAATCTAGCTTTATTTCTAGTAATATTTCCTTGTTCATCTGCTTTGTTTTTGAAAACCCATTTTGTACCAATGAATGATTGATCACTTGGTCTGGGAACTAATTCCCAAACTTCGTTTCTTTCAAATTGATTTAGCTCTTCTTGCATAGCTATAATCCAATAGTCATTAGTTGAGGCTTCCTTAATATTTTTAGGTTCTATATTAGAGAGAAAAGCTATATGGCCCATTTGATTTGATTAATGTCTTGTTCTTACATTTGAATTTACTTCTCCAATTATATTTTGAACAGGGTGATCTCTAAGAATTCTTGGAGGAGATCTTACTATATTATCATTATTAACTGTATTTTCATTTTCTAAAGTAACATCAGAATTATTATTTTGAAGAATAATATCATCATCTTCTGAATTATTTGTCGGAATTTTATTTGTATTATTTTCCAAATTTGTAACTTTAGAAGAAAGTTTTACATTTTCATCGAATGAAACATGAAGAGTTTCTTCGATTACTTTAGTTCTTGCATTAAAAACTCGATAAGCTTTGCTTATATCCTATGAATATTCCTTCATTAGATTTTGGATCAAATTTGCCAAGCTAATCTTTGGTGTTAAGCATAAAATATTTTGAACCAAAAACTTTGAAATATGATATATTTGGTTTTCTACCATTTAAAAGTTCATATGGAGTATGTTTTATTAATGATCGAATAGAAACATGATTCAAAACATAGCAGACAGTTACAACAGCTTCTACCCAGAAAGTCTTAGGTAAAGTGCTTCCATTTAATAAAGTTCGTGCACATTCTTGTAATGTTCTGTTTTTCCTTTCTACAATTATATTTTGTTGTGGTATTCTAGGAAAGGAGAAATTATGATTAATTCCTTTCTTGGTACAAAAATATTTGAAAGATTCATTTTCAAATTCATATCCATGATCACTTCTAATATTTTTAACTTCAAAATTCTTTACATTTTGAATTCTGTTTACAAAAATTTTAAAATTTTCAAAAGTATCACTTTTATGTTTCATAAAAATAGTCCATGTATATCTTGAAAAATCATATACAATGACAAACACATATCTTTTGTGATTAATAGATTGAACTTGAGTAGATTCGAAAAGGTCCATATGTAGTAGTTTGCACTGTTCGTACTCAATCGACGTTGCACTGTTCGTACTCGATTGATGTTGCACAGTTCCTACTCGATCGATGTTGCACTGTTCGTACTCGATCGATGTTGCACTGTTCGTACTCGATCGATGTTGCATTGTTCGTATCGATCACTATTGCATTGATGGATACGAACGGTGGAGGCTTGATGGATACTAACAGTGGAGGATTGATGGTCACGAACAGTGGAGGCTTGATGGATACGAACAGTGGGGGCTTGATGGATACGAACAGTGGGGGATTGATGGATACGAACAGTGGAGGCTTGATGGATACGGACAGTGGAGGCTTGATGGATACGGACAGTGGAGGCTTGATGGATACGGACAGTGGAGGCTTGATGGAGACGAATAATGGAGGCTTGATGGACACGAATAGTGGAGGCTTGATGGATACGAATAGTGGAGGCTTGATGGATACGAACAGTGGGGGGTTGATGGATACGAACAGTGGAGGCTTAATGGATACGAACAGTGGAGGCTTGATGAATACGAACAAGACCCTTCAGTTGATGGATATGAACAAGACCCTTTACTTGATGGATACGAGCAAGACCCTTCACTTGATGGATACGAACAAGACCCTTCACTTGATGGATACCAACAGTTGATTGCGTGAATTGCATCGATCATATCTTGAGCATACGAACTCCGATTGACTTGAAATTTAAAATGTTGGCTTTCATAGTTTTGGTTGTCATATCTTGTCAATTGTGGTCCGATCCGAACTCGGACAAAATTCGTCGATATTCATAGCGAAACAGCGTATAACCAATATTTAGGATGAATTATTCTTCATTTTCCAGTCAACTTTTTGATATCTCGACCTTGCGAAATGGCGGGATAACACTTGCCCCCCAAAACATGCCTTGCGATAGGAAGGTGTGTTTTGTCGTTCGACAAGCTAGATGTTCATATCCTGTTAATGATCTGCAAAGAAATTGATAATCTTATCTGACTGTGAATAGTGATTGTTCGCGATCGGATGCCGTTCGAGGTGAATGATGACCATTCGAGGTCGGGTTCCATTCGCGGCGAATGGTGACTGTTCGCGGTCGGGCGTCATTCTAGACGAATTGTGATCGTTCGCGATCAGGTGTCGTTCTAGATGAATTGTGACCGTTCGCAGTCGAGTGTCCTACGAGGCGAATTGTGACCATTCGCAATCGAGTGCCGTTCGAGCCGAGTTGTGTGTGCCCGGGGGGACTTAGTATCATTATTATTAGATTTCACGTTCGAGTGAGTTTCTAAGTTGTTGGTTATGGCAGTTTATCGCCATCTTAGAGCATGCCTGAGGACTGTTTGCAATCCGTTACATGTGTAAGTTGGCTTTGCCGTTATGGAATCACAAATAACATATTTACATTCAAAATAAGTCTTTCAACAGAAATGTCTAACAAAATCACGTCCAAACATGAGAAATGGAAAAAAAGCAAACAGGGACATCAAAGTGCAAACACGTACACTGATGCGATTTGTACTCCTATCAAAGCATGCCTAAGAATCGTTCGTGATCCTGTACATGTGTAAAATGACTTTATCATGTTGGCGTGGAGTTTGCCACTTATTCGTTATTATTTCAATCGGTTGATGATAAGCTGACGCCTTGATCCTGAGTCGTCCCTAGTTGGTGCAGGCAGTGGTCATTCTGGTTCCACCATCGTGGCTCCCGTTCTCACATACCATGATAGCAAACCATTCCGGATATACCCCTCAACCTCATCCTTCAAGTGCCCACAATCATTCGTGCTATGACTATTCAGCTCGTGGAATAAGCAATACTTGTCGAATCTTCTTTCAACGCTGGTCGGATCCCTTGTCATTGGCTTTCGATAAGGAATCTGCACCCTGGTATCCTTGTAGATTCGCTCCAAACTCTCATTCGACTCTAAATAAGTGGTGAATCGCGGCTCCCTCCACGGTCGCTTTGACCTATCGTCATTATCTTCCATTTTCCGCTTCCCTTTATCCTTGCCAGAATCCTTCTTGGGTACGTCTCCAACTTTTACTGCATAAACATCAACTCCTTCTCCTTCCTCTCTTTTAGCATTAGCATCTTCTAATTGTAGAAACTTTTCAGCTTCATGATAGAACTCTCCCAAATCCATAGATGGATCTCTAGTCAACGAATTCTTGAACTCCGTGCCATCAGCTATTTCGGATACAGCTGCCATCATAACCATGGATGGGTTTGGTCGATCCACTGATGCTGCCGCTGCGTTGAATCATGTCAGAAAACTTCTTACAGATTCTCCTGCCTTCTGCTTCAATGTAGTCAAACTCGTCACGTTCTTGGGCATTGAAATATGAACTCTGAACTATCTCATAAATTTTTCAAACGATTTGGTCCATGTTCCAATGGAACCGCTCTCTAACTGCCTCAACCATAGTGCCACTATGTCCGTCAAATATAATGGGAAACACCGAGCCATGACCTCCTCCGATGCCCCCATTACCTCCATATGCCTCATGTATCTGGTCAGATGAACTGTAGGATCTGTCCTCCTATCATACGTTTTCAATGTTGGTAATTTGAATTCTGGTGGATTTCTAGCCATTCTAATCACATGAGAGAAAGGATTTATGTTCATATCTTCTAGATCTCTGCTTACTAATCCACCTCTCATGGATCGTCTGACCATTCTGCCAAGCTATCATAATCTCCAAGCTATAATCCTTGTACATTGCCTCCGATCTTCCCCCGAGTTTGCGAGGATTTGCTGGAATCTACTCTTTCGGACGAGCATCCGCTCCTCTGTTAGCTCCTTGCGGTCTAATCTCTGTCGGTATCCTGCCTAAGGTTGGATCAATACGCTCCTAGGGGTGCCCCCTAATTCAGTGGCTGCCTCTGATGGTCTTGCTCTATTTGGTTCCCGTTTGGTCCTTTCGGTCTTGCTTCGTTGGTCTGAACTCCAATAACTCTAGTTGATCTCGCTTTCTCAATTCGTTTGGAAATGTTCTACATCATCTCTTCTTGCCTTTTGAATAGCTCCTCATACATGGCTCCCATCATCATCTCTATCTCATCCTTGGTGATGAATGCTGAAGACTGATTAGCCCCTGATGAGGCTTCTTGACTCCCTTCATAGCGACTCCTCTCTGTTCTTTGTCTTCTTGCTGATTCCTCGTCATAGTTGTCCAGATCTAAGTCTTCAAGCCTTCAAATTTAAAGTCTAAGCGGTAGAATTCCTGAATGCTAGCCTTTTCAGTTAAAGTACCAAAATGTTTGCACCAAAATTGGTCACAAATACCCAATTGTCGATGAAAGCACCCGTTTACAATCACAGATCACATATAATAAGTATATAGAGAATTAAAAATGAAGAACACTCAAAAAATTAAGAAGAAAGCAGTAAAGAACATAGAGTTTATAGTGGTTCGGCAATCCGGCCTATATCCACTTTGAATTTGACGATTTTATTGATGTATACTTGCTAGTTATGATAAGTTACAACTGATTACAATAGCAAAATATGAGTACAATGATGAATGTGGCAGAATCTGGATGTAGAAGACCAAAAGGTCCCTTTTCTATAGGCTCTATGATGCTATTTATAGGCGTAGCCTGCAAATATCTCATTCATATCTCGGAAGACCTCTTATGGCATGTGTGCAGGCCCACGTGATCGATCCCATGTGATTTTGACTCGATCCGTGATCGATAGGAACGAATTTCGTATCGATCATGATCTTGCCCAATCGAGTCGAAATCGAGCATGAACATTTTTTAGGTTGTACGTAAGCTCCAGTGAAAATTTTGTAGCATTTGGACTTGTAGATTGTGAGATATGATCGATGCAAGTTCCTGTTTTTCGAAGGCAGTCTCCTTTGTATCGATCGCTGTTGCATAGTTCGTACTCGATCGATGTTGCACAATTCATACTCGATCGATGTTGCACTGTTCGTACTCGATCGATGTTGCACTGTTCGTACTCGATCGATGTTGCACAGTTCATACTCGATCGATATTGCGTTGATGGATACGAACAGTGGAGGCTAGATGGATACAAACAGTGGAGGCTTGATGGATACAAATAGTGGAGGCTTATGGATACGAACAGTGAAGGATTGATGGACACGAACAGTGGAGTCTTGATGGATACGAACAGTGAAAATTTCCTAGCATTTGGACTTGTAGATTGTGAGATATGATCGATACAAGTTCCTATTTTTTGAAGGCTGTCTCCTTCGTATCGATCGTTGTTGTACTGTTCATACTCGACCGATGTTGCACTGTTCATACTCGATCGACGTTGCACTGTTCGTACTCGATCAATGTTGCATGGTTCGTACTCGATCGATGTTGCACAGTTCCTACTCGATCGATGTTGCATTGTTCGTACTCGATCGTTGTTGCACGGTTCGTACTCGATCAATGTTGCACCATTCGTACTCGATCAATGTTGCACCTTTCGTACTCGATCGATGTTGCATAGTTCGTACTCGATGAATGTTGCATTATTCATACTCGATCGATGTTGCACGGTTCATACTCCATCGATGTTGCACGGTTCGTACTCGATCGATGTTGCACCTTTCGTACTCGATCGATGTTGCATAATTCGTACTCGATCGATGTTGCGCTGTTTGTACTCGATCGATGTTGCGCTGTTCGTACTCGATCGATGTTGCACAGTTCGTACACGATCAATGTTGCACAGTTCGTATACGATCGATGTTGCACTATTCGTACTCGATCGATGTTGCACTGTTCGTGCTCGATCATTATTACACTGTTCGTACTCAATCGATGTTGCACTATTCGTACTCGATCGATGTTGCACTGTTCGCACTCGATCAATATTGCACTGTTTGTATCGATCGCTGTTGCACTATTCGTATCGATCACTATTGCGTTGATGGATACGAACAGTGGAGGCTCGATGGATACGAACAGTGGAGGCTTGATGGACACGCACGGTGGAGGCTTGATGGACACGAATCGTGGAGGCTTGATGGATACGAACCGTGGGGGCTTGATGGATACGAACAGTGGGGGCTTGATGGATACGAACAGTGGAGGCTTGATGGAAATGAAAAGTGGAGGATTGATGGACACGAACAGTGGAGGATTCATGGACACGAACAGTGGAGGCTTGATAGATACGAACAATGGGGGCTTGATGGATACGAACAGTGGAGGCTTGATGGATACAACCAGTGGAGGCTTGATGGATACAAACTAGACCCTTCAGTTGATGGATACGAATAAGACCCTTCACTTAATGGATACGAACAAGACCCTTCACTTGATGGATACTAACAGTTGATTGCTTAAATTGCATCGATCATATCTTAAGTATACGAACTCCGATTGACTTGAAATTTGGAACGTCGGCTTTCATGCTTTTGCTTGTCATGTCTTGTCAATTATCGCCCGATCCAGACTTGGACAAAATTTGTTGATATCCATAGCGTAACAGTGTATAACCAATATGTAGGACGAACTATTCTTGATTTCCAGTCAACTTGTTGATGTCACGGCCTTGCCAAATGGCGGGATAACACTAATAATATGAAGATTATGGTTTGTTGAGGGCGATTGAATATGAATACATCTTTAAACTGACACTGACATGTTATACTAACTGTTTTATCTAAATCTCTGGAATAAAAATTTGACGCATACAGTCTCAATCTAAGCACACACATCGGTTTCTAAAAATCAGAATAGTATAGCATGTTAAACAACAATCATCTATCACCATAGAATAAAATACATCATATACATGTACAAACCATGAGTCTACAAAATATAATACTATACCCACATAATATACATCCAATAAAAGTCATTATCTCAAAATGTACATCTCTTATACATATAAAAAATCCTATATGAGATAAATTAAAAAGTTGAATGGTTTATCTCCTTGCTAGCACATCCATCCAAAAGTCTAAATGTCCTATAACCTGAAAACTCTCACCCTGACCTGAGTATTATAAAATAAACAGGTCAGACTATCTCTAGATATCCAAAATGGTGAGAACAAAATGTAGCACAAGGATATATGACGTATAAATAAATACAAATGTCATATATAAATAAGTCACTAGAATAACCTAACACAGAGTCTATCTTAGTCACTGATCACAAACACAAAATAGTCACAAAACTCTCCAAAATAAATAATAATATCTCAAAATCCAATAAACCAAAGCCATATTGATCACAATGATCACAATCATACGAATTGACCTGATTGTACTCATATTGTGGAAAACAAAAGATGGTATCATCCATACGGATTCGATATCAATGATCGTCCATACCATGAAAACAAAATCTTAAAATCCAAGAAAAACAAATCTCGAGGTATCTCAAGGATCGTGAACACAAAATCTCGACTAATCACAAGGATCATGGAACAAAGAGTCTCGATCGATCACAAGCATTATGGAAAAATCCATGAGTTTATCACTTAAGGATCTATCAGCCTGAAATCCAAACACCAAAAGAGAATACATTCAAATGTACAGAATACTATCACTTTATTTACCATGAGAACATAATGGAAACATCATATACCGCCTGGTGAAATTCAAGTATTTACTAGAAGCTAGTAAATCTCACTCATTACGGATATAACTAAAGTGCTTGAACTATATCTTTTAAACATATTCCCTTGATAAAAATCCATACTTAAATTTCAACATAATCATTTCCATATTTATAAAGCTATATTTTGTAAATCTCCTTTTATTCTACAAATCTTCCTTTTAATAAAATCTATTTACTTATAAAAACCTATTTATAACTCTATCTCTTTATAAATCTCGCTTATTTATAAAATTCCATTTTAAACATCAATTACTATCCCTTTTTAATGTTTCTTCCATGCATATAAATTTATTTCATAAATTCCTTTCAATTTATAAAATATCGTTTAACATCTCCAAATCTATCCTCACTTTGGATTTCCGAATAGAATCAACCATTTTTCAATCCCACATCTTATTGCAAATCCACAATTTGTGATTTATTTTCCTATTTATCCAATGATAAAATCTTCTCTTAATTTATAAACATCGTTTATGAATCCATACTTTATTAAAAAAACCAATATTGTATTTGCATTTACTAGTTAAAAAGAAATTTGTACATGGAATAGTAGGGTCACGCTGAACAAGTATAAAATCATGGTGTGTTCTTTCCTTTTACTTTTACTGCATTTACCGTTTATCTATGTTTTGATTTTGTGATTGTTTCTGTGATTGTTAATATCGTTATTCTAAGTATAATTTCAAAATATTTCAAAAAGATTCATGTAAGTTAGAAAATGCTATTCATCCCCCACTCTAGTGTTAATTTAGCCTTAAAATCCCTATTCCGCAATCTTACAGATTTGGCTTCCATATGCGATCGTTTCCTTTTTATACTTGATAGTCAATTAGGTGACTATAGAAATTGAACAAATTTAAATTTGGAAGTGCATATGTAAGCATCAAATGTAGTTTAAGATCCCCATGGAGGATCATTCGCATGAATCGTCTCTTGATTTAAGAATGTATATGTATGTATGTATGTATGTATGTATATATATATGAGATCCCCATAAGAAGACTCCTCTATATCATTAATTTACTTCTGAAAGAACTGGAATTGAGTTCACTAGAAATTCATCAATTAATTTTGAAGTGGCCTGGATCAGATAAGCGTATTACTTACCAAAAACCACTTAAAAACATACATATGTGTTTTATGTTTTGGAATTGATTTTGAAGTGAAATGTTGTAGGATTGAACTGTTTATCCTAAGGTTAGGTCCAAGGGATAGGTAATCGTTAACATTTCAAATGATGATATCATGGTGTATTGTCTATTTTGGTATTGATTCCAAAAGAGAGGACAAAGTTAGTGTTCTTAGGATGACTTGTATTAGGATCCATGGAGAGATAAATGTTTGAGATTTTAGAATCTAGAGAGGTTCAAGATTCATTCGAGCATGACTTCACCATTAGTAATGATTGAAACAGAGTAGGTTCATAGCTATGGTGTTTAGCTAAACCAAATGGGTACATCAACTCCAAACATCTAAAGATGCTTTCGGTTGTGAAGAGTGGGAGTTGTTGGTATTCGATATCATATATTCGGGCATGGACCAGCTATATTTACCTTAGTGTCAGATTTATCTAGCGATGTGTATGGTTACAAAAGGTAGATTCCGACCCTTATGCAGGAGATCCGCATGGTTTAATGGGTGCACTCGATATGAAAATCCATTATGCAAACGTAACTTAGTGGTTTTAGTTGTACTTCTAATATTATTGTGTTGTGAAATGCAAGAAATATAGCTATTTTCTAATTTATATTCAATACCCTGGACATTATCTATTATATCACTTTATGTGCTCATTAGATGGTCCGGTTCTTTATGGGTAAAACCGTTATGGAGATTCGAATGGTCTCAAAAGTTAATGTTATATGTGGTCGGCTATTTCTTTAGTCTCGCGCACTAGACTTATGCCTAACTCATGGTTTTTATTTCCCTTATTTCCATGGGTGCATATTCAAGTAGTACGAGAAAGGTAAGTTTTCATTGATATTCTTTTGAGATCGAGGACACAAGCTATATGCTTTCACCTACCGTAGTATTCTTATTTTCGCTCTACTACAATTACGTATATATCAGCAATTGTGAGGACTAGCTGTTATAACTATTCGGGTCAATAATAACACTTCAGATTGTAGCTCTGAAATGTTATGTGTCTTAAAGTGATTTTATATTGTCTTTTGATATTATATGTCATCGTTCCGCTATGAGATTCATAAATTATGTTATTCCTTCTTGTTATGTTTCTTTTCTTTCTTATTTTATCCTAACAATCTGTCTTTTCAACACTTGGGTGCTCAGCACATGAATACTGTGGAAGTATTGCTGTAGACATTCGGGGGTCAAAAGGTTGATCATTATATGACTAGAAATTAAACATGTTTTTTCAATGAGAATATTATGAATATTTTTTGCAAAATAAAACTATAATGTGTTATTTATAACAAAAGTCATGCATTAGGAAATATTGAAGTATCTAAATTTATTTATCGTTGTTTTGGAATTATAGACCGAGCCGTAGTTCTGAAAAATAATTTTTATCATATGGTTACGAATCATATGGACTGGCTAATTATACCTTAGACAATTAAGAGGAAGACACCCATTTAGTAGGAACGTCAAAAGAGTTAATGAACTCTTTAGATCAATATGTTTGTATATATATAGACACACACACACACACATGCATGCGGTCACAAGTATGATAATACCAAGATGGTTCCATGCACTTCGTGTGTTCATTGATGAATTATCACAAATATGAAGATGTGTATTTGATACATAGAGAGCATATCTATGATAAGTTTATAGAATATAAAGTGGAAGTAAATTAAATAACGTGCATCAAAAAGATTTGATTTGATTGAATGGGTAAGTATATTGGAAAGAGTTCTAAACATACCTAAAATGAATATAGATTCAGTCACAAGAGTCACTCCCTATATAGTGCATAATGATGTATGGATAAGGAGTAATCGAACTTTTTTCGACAAAGCATGATTAATATTGAGCAAAGTTGAGTTAACTTCTTTCTATGAGGTGTGTACATATACAAGATTAAAATTAACATCATCCAAAGAATAGTTTACAAAAACATGCAAGATAAGGGTTTCTGAGAAACCGTATCATGTTCTAGACAATGAAGTCAACGGGTTGTGTGAGTCAAAAGACTGCACGTAATAATTATACATAAGGAATATTTTGTGAATCACAAGTAAAGAAGTTCATAAATGATAGTCACTGGATGATCAATTTATGTTATGAACATAAATATTATGAACTAATATCAAATCAATTTTATATAAGGCATTTCATAGAATGTTTATAAATGCTCATTCCATTGCATTAAGAAATAACTTCTAACGACCCACAAATCCGCACAATTCAAGCTGGAAATAAACCACACATGTCCAGCCCAAATTGAACGGAAAGACAGATAGTTCTAGGAAAGAAAGAAGAAGAGAAGAGAAGAAGAAACAAAAACAATGTAGAATCTTAAAATCGCAGCGGAATAACATGTAATAATATCAATGATCTTTACAAAAGAGAAACGTATGTGACGACCCACCTTTCTGATCCTTGGGAATGACACTTAATACATCTTCGGTATTCGTATTCCGTTGCCCAAGCACCCAAAAAGATAAGTTGCCTTAAGGTAAAATATAGAACAGAACAAGACAGAATAGATGACTTCACATCGAATGGTTACATAAAATATAAAATGATATAGTACAAAAAGTTACTCCACATAAGGAGTTATTAAAGCTATAAAAAAATACCATGTCAAACAGTTTGATAGTTACACATTTTTACGTTTTATTTTTAAGATAGAAAATACACCTACATAATCACACAACGGAAATAAGTAACTAAACGACTAAGGAGCCGCCTGCTCGATCACCGTCTTCAAAGAGCTCCAAAGAAAACCTACTATTCTCAAACTACCTAAATATAGTTGAGTACCTCAAGTTAAGGGAAAATAAACAACTTGGATCAGATAAAATTCTGGTATGAGTAAAATAATGAAACAAATGTGGTGTATTTAAACAATAGTATGTGGGACCTCGTCGCTAGTGCGGAACGGGTTTTCTCCAACATAAACAACAATAAAACATATAAAAAAATAGAAATAACAATAAGGAACAAATGAGAACATAGATGATGGGTACAATTAGTTAACATTCAGACTTGAAAGAATGGAAATAGTCAGAATAAAAATCAAAAATGGATAAAATAAGACAACGGTCCAAACTCGATAGAATGGACTAAACAATATAACTTTCCAAACTCGATAGAATGGAGAAAACTAATAATTGAACACCGCGAAGAGTGGTTGACTCTTCCCGTTGTAATTAAAGAAAACAGATTCAAAGGTTCGAATCAAATAAGGAAAGGAAATTTTCAAACAATGACTAGGAAGATGCACCCCTTTGAAGTATACCTTTAGTAATATACTATTAAGAAGCTCATATACTCTGTGACACTTCTTGGATAATATCAAGCCAGACCCCGTCAAACCTTATTGAGTATCCGAATATTTCACATCTAAATCTTAACTGTTTTTCACACGACGGTACGCAAAAACCTAGATGAGATGTGAAAATAACCTAATGGAAGAAACCCCACATAACTTGGCTTCCTCTCTCACTTTTGGCTTAGTCTTTTCCGACAAAGGATAACAAAGCTCAATGGAGCTACACATCATCTTAAAACGATGATAATAAAGAAGCCGAGGTAACTGTTAGTTGAGAAACCAACTATCGAGGATATAAAACGACCATATATGGAAACTAAGTCTTGTGTACTTATCAATCCCAGCTTGTACTATTTCTTGGTTAACAATAATACCCAACAAGTCAAGATAGTGTTACCTCAAAGTCATGTCTCACGATTATTCTTAACTTTCGAAATAGCAACGAATCAACTTCTTAGACGTTTAGTTCTGGGTATACAGATAAATCGTTCCCATATAAGTGAATCGCTTTACGGAAATTAATTCATTTCTATAAACGAATCAAATCTTTTCTTTTAAAAACCCAAATCCATGATCGACCCGACACTACAAGTATTAGCTTTAAAATACTTTGTTAAAAGAGTTCACTGAGTTCAAAACATCAACTTAAATAAGATTTAATAACTTAAAACATCCTTATTACATCGATTAATTAACTTTAAACTTCATCACACAAACTTGATTTTTTTGAACCTCAAATGTCTTTAACTAATAAAAAGGGTAAACTAATTTTAAACCTTATTAATTCAATTAATTAGTAATAATTAATTGAATTAATAAATAATTAATCATCATTATTTAAAATGAATAACAAAGTCAAAATATCTTTTTTACGTTGATAAATTTACTTTGAAACTTCATAAATTGAGTTGATTAATTAACTCCAATAACATTTAATTATAAGGATAAATCACCTTTAAAACATCATTAATTAAATTAATTAATTAGTTTAAATGTAATTAATTAAATTAAATAATTAATTAATTCTCATTATTCAAAAATGATTTATTAATTATAAACATCAATAAAGGAAAGATTAATTAAAGTTAAAACAAGTTGATAAATTTCAAAAATCATTTTTTAAAAAGATTTATTAATTTAAAAGCATCATTAGCAAATTGATTAATCAACTTTAATTCATCATTATTGAATGGTTGATTATCCTCAAACATCATTAGATAAATTGATTAATTAAATTTAAACATTATTAAAAAAATGATTAATTAATTTAAACAATCGTTAACCAAGCAATTAGTTAAATTTAAAACACATCGTTAACTAAGTAATTAGTTAACATTAATCTTTATTAGTTAAGTAATTAATTAAATTAGATAATCATTATTAAAATGGTTAATTACTTTTGAAAACATCCTTAATCATAATCTCACTTAACTTGTAAAACAATTCCAAGTACAAAGATGAAACCAAACGGTTTCGGTAAAAAGTGATTTTCCGAAAGTGCCGATATAGAGACTATCGCTATATGGCCAGTTTGGCAAACAAGTTTATAATATTATCAAAACAACCAAACATCACATAGAAATGGTTTGAGCATACATACAGTAAGCATTCAAAGGCAATAAATATGAACATGAATACAATTTTAAAGCTTTGGTTTTTGAGGGTACAATTTTACTTATTAACTAGTTTGCTAACTAACATTCTTATTAACTAGTTTGCTAACTAACATTTACTTAACATGTCTGCATCCATCACACATACACATTTCCAAACTAAACATGAAAAAATTCACAACATATCCAAAACAAGAAAGCGACATATATCACAATATAACTAAAGAAAAATATTTCCCAAAAAAAAAAGTAAAGAGTTTTACTCACTGAAAGTTATCCAAACTCTAGCTAACTTAGGGTATGACCTAGCACTTCCATTCATAATAAAAAGATGGAGTTTTGGACCCTTAACATACTAGGTAGGCCTGGCCTTGAAAGAAGAAGGAAGTGAAACTTGTTTTGGTAAGGTGGAGTGACTTTGGATAATCATCGACCTCTCAAAAATGAACCAGAAAATAGGTCATTTTCTAACTGCTTTTGGACTACTTGCTCTCGAATTTTGTAAAAGTGGCAAGAGGAAAGTTTTAGAAAATGCTTTTCTCTATAATTTCAATAAAAGAATTACTCAGTTACAATTATTTTTGAAGAAGATATGGTCTAAAGAAGGACCAATTTCGGACTTGAAATTCTAGGTCTGAAAATGCTCTGTAAAGAAATGAGATTTGGACATGGTGCTGCTTAAAATTAGATGAAGTGATTCAAATAAAAGTTGTTGCCACTGGAATTTTCTATGATTTGAAAAAAAATCTCCATTTGATTAAGTTATGAGAAAGATACGGAAGAAGTAAAAGAGGTGAAATTGAAGAAGTGAGGGGTATTTACAAGCAAGAGAACAAAGTGAATTACATAAATGCCCATGTCTTTCACCCTCCACTACTCTCTTGCCAACTCACCTAGCGTCATACACCTCATTTCCTTGAGCCATCTTCTTGTTCGCATCCCCTCTCGTTATGAGAAAACATGTTTAAACATGTTTTATACTTAGTTGCCAAACCATCAAATCATGTCTCCTATGGCATCTTTTAGTATATACATGTATATACTTGAATATATGTACCTATATATATACCAATATACACTAGCTAATTTACATTCTTTACTATTTAAACATTGTTTCAAACATAAAAAGGCTTACAACATTTCAGACAACTTCTATATGATGAAACGCCAGAAATTCGAAAAATAGTTTCAGGTCACATTTTCTATTTTTTATCGAATAAAATATTTTTATGAACTAAATTTGAAAACTTATTTATCCTAAATATTTATTATTTAAAAGTGTTTTTATTTTAGTTATAAAAACAATTATTTTAATATTTAAAATTAACTAAATATTCAGAAATTAATGTAGTGAAATTTCGGGTCGTTATACGTAATATACGTAGATCCATCAACGTACAACAATAAATCACTAGTCATCGGCCTGGATAGTTATAATAGCATGTCCTCACAAATGCTGATAATTTCAACAAATAATGCAGTTGAAAAATAAACATATACATGAATATGACCTGAAGACCTCTAGGTCGTCTGCTAAATCTCCAAAGCATCCAAATCTAAACATGTAAATATGCTCGGTCTGACCCGAGCATTGAAAAGAAAGAACGCCCGAATTAGTATGGTAAACCAACAAGAAAAAAACACATCTCAAATTGATTTTAAGGTTATCAAAACTTTTCAAAACAAGGTGTCTCATAAGACCACGCCGCACATAAACACTGATGGGTTTTTACCTTATGATAACCAAAACATTTCATATCAAATTCTGTTATATTATACTAGTGTCTAGTATACAAATAATATTTATCATAGCTGAAATTGTTACCACTATTAAATTCTAGCATACTAGGCTCTACAACTAAAATCACAAGGCCATAGTGGAGAATGGTTTTCTAACAAATGACCAGGTAGGGGACTGCCTTCTGGTAGTACTTCCCTAGAGGAATGTGATGAGGCCCAACTGATGGTCCTCTGCCAACACAAGGTCGGCATACCTCTAACTAGATAGTACCGATTATGTCATCACCCCGGTTGTTACCGACCTATCCATGAGCTCCCTTTGCAAAACCATAATAATTTAAAACTCGACGTCTAGCGGAAATAAATATATACATAAGAGGATAATCATATCCTAATGGTTGCGAACTACATAGCCTTGCTGCATCTACCCTATTTTAGTCATTTTTGAGTGCAAGGCCTGAAGTAACGATTATCATTCACATAACACATTACACTTTGAATTCTACATTGCCATTCCATAATCACACATCTAATCTCTACCAATGCATAACTCCTAGGCTCATATGTAACAAGAAAGGGCGTTAAGCTAAGAGAAGCAGCCTTCTCCGCCATCAAACAGATGATATGTTTTATAGAGATCAATCAGTGTGATTTGGAATTCGGTATCAGACATTCGTCCATACAAGTTGTCCAGGAACAGGACAAATCGAAGGAACTCTCCTATCATATCATGTCGAAAATTAATCCTAGGATTAGTAGCAGGATGACCTTGCATATCGAAGATTTTCATAACAATGCACTACTGCTACTATATATATATATATATATATATATATATATATATATATATAATATGCATCGTGTGTCTAGTGGCAAGTAGCCCTACATCATAAAGATCTCCATCTTCAAAAATCAAATCATAAACCTGCACTTTTGAATACATACGTTGGTGCAAAGTGTTTTCGGATAAATCCATTCCTGATCTCTCTAGACCAACAACGATAAAGGGCCCTCAACCTCATACGGAAACCAAGTCTCATAGACTTAGTATGTTTCTAACTCTCAACTTGCTATCCTTCAGCCAAGAAGGAAGCATGGTAGAATGGAGTACCATAGTCATTGCGCACTACTCGAATCCACATTCTTAACACCAAACGATAATCAAGCCTACAAAATTAGCTTCATTCTAAGTGCACGACTAATCGATTCCCACACCAAGTCAAGGAAACAAAAATGGCCAAATTTGATAGTTGGTTATTTAACTATCAAAGAAATAAATAAAATCTAGTACATAAGCAGTCACTAGGCCCATTTATTAAATCTTTTGATCAATTAAATCACTTTTTGAATATTTACTTCAAATTATCTTTAAAAAGATATATACTCAAAACAACTTCAACTATTCAATATTTGGAAAACATTTCCATATACTTATATCAACGGTGTAAGTATACTTAATAACGCTACCATTTTGGAGACATACTAACTTAATTCCTATAACCGTACAACTCCCGAGTTAATAGGTCTCTGGACGGGTGTTAAGTATAAGAAGCAATGCTTCCTATACCACCAAGCCTTTATTACGATCACAAGAAGCAATTCGTGTATTTCACAACAAAAGGTCATAATGCAATTTATAGGGTCAAAGCGAATGTTACGTGAAACATCATTAAGACAACCCAAAAACACTAGTGCAGGGATTCGATTAATTATATATGTATACATACACAAATATATATATATATATATATATATACACCATGTACTATATAAAACATTACCTTTCATAAATCATTTATATAACAACAGTGTTATAGTACATGCCATCCTCACTTTCCTAAAAACATCTATTACAACAATAAATGTTGGAATCTATGTTTTCGTAGCTTAACACATTTTAAATCACTTTAAAAGCCATTAAATTCCATTTGAAATTGTTATTTTCAAAGCATTACTTTTAAAAAAGATTCATTCTTAAAATCCATTAAACTTCATATTTAAATTTCAACATATATCAATTATATATTAACAAACCTATGTTTATAAATCTCCCTATTTATTTTATAAAACTTCTTTTTATAAAATCTCTTTATTTATCATTTCTATTTATAAATCTGTTCTTCTCTAAATCTCATTTATCATAAAAATCCAATTATAAATCCTTTTCTTTATAAATCTAATTTATTTATAAAATCCATTCATAAATCCATTCCTTTATAAATCTCATTTACAAAACCATTTATATATATATATATATATATATATATAAACTACATTTATAAATCTATTTCTTTATGTCATGAACCATAACTCTGTACCCTTTGAATTGACAATAAACCACATGTGTCTAACTCAAATTGCACGAAAATACGGAGCATGAAGGGAAATGAAGAAAATAGGACAGAACAGAATCTCACATGAATGGAATAATATGTAATATTGAACAAATATCTTTACAGCGGAAATTTTTTAAATACATATATCAGAGTCTAACCTAAATTCAGCTTGGACAGTATAAACATCTGTCCTTACAATTGCTGACAAACATCAACTTAAACAAAATAAGTACAGTGGATAATAGAATATGTCCATACATAGATGAATATCTCCAGCTCTCCTTTGGAAACTCCAACCGCTTCGACTAAACCTGAAACTACTCGGATCTGACCCAAGTATTGAAAATACCCGGATCAGGCTTGATAAACCAGCGTGAAAAAAACTCAATAATTAATGACAGTGTCATATATCAGCTTCAAATAGAAATCCTTTAAAAAGAAAGTGTATCTCATAAGACCACGCCCACACATAAACACGGACGGGTTTTTACCTTATGACCACTAAAACACTTTTATTTCAAAACCTTTGATATTATTTCTAATGACATTCTTTGAAAATATTTGTAAATAAACTTATTAATTTTATCCGAAATGGTTACCCATTTAACATTTCGAGGCTATTTATTACGCCAATACAAACAAAACCGTAGGTTCTTATTGGAGAATGGATTTCCATACAAATGACCGGGTAAAGTGTCTACCTTCCGAAATGGGTACAAATCTAGATGGATGTCCCAAGGACCATAACAAAGGATCCTCTGCCAGCACAAGACCGACCTACCTCTATAACTAGATAGTACCAAATACGTCATCCGCGGTCGTTACCGACCGAGCGCTCGTTTCCATACACCACATTAATTTACATCCCGAACGTTATAGCGGGAAGAAATATATCTAGAAAGTGATGATCATACCCTAATTGGGAATGATCCACTTAGCCTTTCTGCATCTAATCCTGTTACGGTCATTTTCGGTTTGATGAGGCTTGAGGTAACGATTAAATTTTCACATAGCACATATCACATCTTTGAATGCCACATTGCCATTTCCGTTAACTACTAATTTCCTTTCACAAAAATACAACCCTTGAGCTCAAACGTCTCAAGGAGGGTGTTAAGCTAAGAGAAGTTGCATTCTGCGCCACCATTGATGTACATTTGTAAAAACCAATGTACGTAATCTTTAGAAATGCAATGTTAGACAAACATCCGTACAAGTTGTCCAGGAACAGGACAAACCGAAGGCACTCTCCTACTACCACTAGTAGCGAGTAGTTCTTGCAATCTGAAAAATCTCCACAACGAAGAGACCGCTGATTTATATAACTCTATAATGGAAGCTACCCAGAGCAAGTCAACAAGCAGTCCTCATGCTATGAAGATCCACAGTCTTCAATAATCATCAGCTTTAACATGTCTTCACATTCAAACATATACAGCGGTTCGAAGTGGTTTTCGGATAGGAATCACCCAAATCTGACCCCGGTTCCTTCGAAATCCAATAATCGATAAAAAGTGAATATGGGTATATAGGATTATTAAGTCTTTTTTCACTTTATTCTTTTCGGATGATTTTGACATCTCTTTCTTTTGATATAGAATGATTCTAAGTAATTCATTCTTTCGCTTTGGATAATATCTCAAATTTCCTTACTTAACTCTCGATCCAAATTCCTTAACTTTTAGGCAGATCAAAAATAATGTTATTTAAGACATCGTTTATTGAAAACCCTTAAATCAATCATAGGAAACATTTTTGAGCAAACAGGATCATAGAAATCATTCATTTTTTGGAGATCGCATAAATTTTGGATAATACCAATCTTCTTTTATTATGGAAAACTTAATACAATCTTTTTATTTAAGAGCATCTAGGCTTTCCTTTCGATCGGTTCTACCCCTCGCCTAAGAAAAGAAAACATAGGCCAAGTAAGTTTAGGGCACTGGTTGCTCCATTCCTAACCTTAGTTAAACACCTTGTTTATCTTTCAGATCTCACATGTGGGACAATTGTACTATCCGTTTCCACATACTATGATATCAATTTTATTTTGGAATTGATTTTAAAAATTTCAGATTATATTTTAAACACTTATTTTTCTTTTAAAAACATTCACAATTGATTCCAGAAAAAATCGTTACATTTAAACTCATATTCAAAAAGTTAAACAATTCGCAGAATAAAAGTGAAAGGGAGTGCGAATTAGCTAATTTAATACTAGAAGGGGGTGAATAGTATTTAATGGATTCTAAGACATATATGGACTAATTTAAAAGTTACGATATAAAAAGATGCAGAACTTAATCACAAAACAATCACAGAATCAAACACAGATGCAGAAAGTAAATAAAAAGCAGTAAAAGAAAAGAACATACCAGATTTTATACTGGTTCGGAGTTACCCTACATTCAATCCTGTACCAAGGCAAACACCTCATACAGATTTTTATTATATCAATGTCGAGATTACAATTCTCAATTTCTAAAGGCCTTAAGGTGCCCTCCTGTCTTCGAGTCCGGGGTAAATCCTTTAATTTACGGAACACAAGATCACCAATTGATTTCCAAGCACAATCACACCTTACAAGAGACTCGATAAAATTTTGATTACAAATTGATCCTCTAACTCTGAATAGCACTTTGATCTTCGAGAGAGGGCAGAGAGTCAAACAAGAATAAGATTCTAATTTGATTCACTTGAGAATTCTACAAAATTTTGGCACGATCTTAAAAATATGAAAATTTTAGAATATGGATTTATGGAGAAGAAGAAGTGAAGAAAATAAGAAAAAAATAGTTAGTTAAAAAAAATTGTTTGTGAAGGTGTAACGACCCGCAAATCCGTACCCCTTGAGTCAACACTATTCTACCGAAATCAACTCAAGTTGTACAGAAATACGAACCATTTGGGTTAAAGAAGAAGAGGTAGAAGAAGAGAAAACAAAATCAACATCAGAATCTAACCATCGCAGCGGAATAAAATATAATAGATAGTAAATAATCTTTACTCAAAATCAAATATATCTGTTTACATACAATATATCATCAGAGTACATCAGTCACAGCTCACATCAATACAATACATCTGAATGCATAGCATCTCAATACAGCGGAAAAATATATATATATACAAGTACGGGAGTATGTATTCGTCGTCTAGCTCGTCTCCTGAGCTCCACAACATCATATCCTGTATTCTATAATACTCGGTCTGACCCGAGCATTACAGTTAAATAACACCCGAGTCAGTCTGGATTACCAGCGTGAGAAAATCACACCCGATTAATTATTAAAGTTTCAAAAATCCTTTGAAAACAAAAGCATCTCGTAAGACGACGCCACAAATAAACATGTCGGGTTTTTACCTTACGATAGCTAAAACATTTTTATAGAAATCCTCTGATATTATAATAGGGTCTATATACAAATACTTATAAAATAGCCGAAATTGTTACATTATTAAATTCCAGCTACTAGCCACAAAGTGGGTAATACAAACAAAACTCGTACAAGGCTCGTAGGGAGAATGAATTTCCAACTAATGACTAGGTACAGGGGTACCACCTGTCACAGTACGGGGCCTAGATCACCGTACCGAGGAGTACGCCCGCTCCCCTGCAACACAAGGCCGGGACTACCCCTTACTGGATAATCCCGAGTGAGATCACCCCGCGGTTGGGATCAGCAACCGCACCACTAAGCCGAAATAAAAAGGGACATCTAGACTGGAATGACCTCACCCTGCTTGGGTGCTACCCACCTAGCCTTGCTGCATAACCCTTGATTTTCAATCATTCCCATTTGATGAGGCTCGAGGCTAAGCGTTACCTTTATAGAACATATCCCTTAGAATGCCCATCGTCCACCTGACGATGTTTCGCAAGCATTCATCCATACAAGTCCGTCCCGGGTTCGAACGGAACCGAAGGCACTATTCCTACTACATCCATTTTGGAAATATCCTCAGGATTAGTAGCGACTAGCCCTTGCACTTCACTGCTCCAGCTTCGACTCCGAACACGTTTCACGAAACGTACAAACCGGATCGAAGTGGTTTTCGAGAAATAAATCTCGATCCCGGTCTCTTCGAAACGATCAACGCATTTGTCCAATATTGATAGTCGGTTATTTAACTATCAATTAATATTCACAAACATCCATCCAACCAATAAATAATTTTCCAATTATTTATTACCTTTAAAATATCTTCACAAGATATATTTCTATTTTCAACATTTTGAAAACAGTTCCAAAACCATCTTTCTTTTCAGAATAAACTTTCCCAAATATTTTCTATCTTCTCTAAAATCACCAAGCACAAAATAGATTTTTAAAATAATTTAAAACGCTTTACTTTGAAATATATACTTTAAAACATTTAAGATAAAATTACTTAAATAATTTGTTAAAAATACATACTATATGAATTTGAGAAAAATAAGGTCACTTTATAAAATATAAAACTAGACTTTTACCTTTAAAACCAATACTAAGTCACTTTTAAATAATTAATGCTATAAGATATAAAAAGAAAATACTTGCTTTAGAAGTTAAATATTAGAAATAATAAATTTTACAAACTTGTTTTCTTTAAAAACAACTTTAAAACATTTAATTTATATTTACAAATTTACTTTTAAAAACGTGTACTTGGCCATCCAGAGAAAAGTCCATCTTCAATCACCTAAATCAATTTCCCCAAATTGATTTCCAATTCATTCTATTTGAAATAAATTTCTTTACTTGCTCGGTTCATTTCAAAATTCATTAATTATGGATTTTATTTTTATTATTATTACTTGCTGTTTGATGTTAAATCTTTTAACTGAAATATACAAATTTCAGGCTTTCCCATTTTCTTCTTTGTTCCTTTCAAAATTTAAATTTTTAAATTTAAAATAAATGTTCTGTTCTTTAGATATTAGCATTGGAGTTTACAATTCATTAACTTTCTATTAATTCAAAAATCTCCTTTCTATATTCGAGATTCATTAATTAGAATTCTTATGTCACTTTATTTTATTTTTATTTAATTCTTAAATTTATTTAAATTTCCATAATTATTTTACTTACAAATTCATTTCCTTTCTTTTCTTTCCAACATCCGAGTTATCTATTTTTATGGAAATTCAACATACCCAATTATCCAATCAAACCATAGCATTCAACATTTCATCATAATCCATCATAAAATATCAAATCATCATAATAGGGTAATTAAAATAATTTAAATAAAAGTTGAGGGATCCAGTTGGATCCCTCCAACCTGTTTCCCTGCATCCACAGACGTTAGCATAATATAATGCGTCAATTCTCAAATATAGCATACAATAGCACATCAAACAGTTCAACCATTCATACAATTATTAAAATTTAATCATTTAAATTTAAATTTAACTGAGTGAGATTAACTCACCTTTTATTTTATTAGCATCCATCCCAATCCAGCTTGTTCTCTTTTCAGATTTCACCTTGAATAAACAATTCAGGATTTGTTGATATTTAAATAAATCAAAACAATGTATTACCATTTAACAATTTTAATTCACTAATATCTAAATTTTAAACTCGTAGTTTTATGTATTTCCTTTGAGACTATTTATCTACTCATAGATTTAAAATTCTATTGTTACATAAACTTCAATATACAAAGTCCCTATACATTTCACCAAATGTTATCTATATAAATCTCTGTATTTTACTGTCAGTTTACATATATATATCTGATATAAAATATGCATGTATTTTTTTTTAATATATATTTATACTTATATATCCCCTTTTCGGTACTTACAAATATAGGTGTTATAAATTTTAAATTGAACAAAATTATAAATACCTTGCTGTGCAAAATCGAACGCGTGCTACCTACTTCCCAAAGCCCCGCCCTAGCCGCCGCTAATAAGACTGCCACCTTACTTGCCCTACCGACTGCCCACGGCCACTCTTCGAACGCAACCATCTCCATCACTCGCGCAACTCACCATGCCCCGCTGCGCGCCTGCGAGCTCCTCTACCTCGCGACTAAACCCCTCGTCCCCAATCTCAACCCCAAGTCGCGACAAACCCTCCTGATTAAAATTGAAGAAACCCTATGCGGAAAACGTGGCCGAACCAAGGCGCGGCGGCCATTCATTGAGTAGAAATGAAATTCGAGATGTTAAATCGTGATTTTGATTTGCAAGAAGGGGAAAGGTTTCGGCTGTTTCAAATAGGGTTGATTTGTTATACGAACGAATTAAAGGGAAAGGGTAGCGTGGTTCTTTGTTTGCAACAAGTTCGGCCATTACTCTACAACGAACTGTCTTGAATTTTTTTCTCGTTTGTTAATGACAGGATTGAATTGAAGAAACAAGGAAGAAACTAGCAAATTTTAGAAGGAACGAGAAGTGCGATGGAAGATAACAGTAGCGTGTTAAGGAATGAATAAAGGATGTCGTCTACAAGAAGCTTGATTTATTAAATTAAATTCCATTAGATTATTATCAATTAAATTCCTAGCACGTTTATATTTCGTACACTCACACACTAATTCCGATCAAAACAAAATTTGAAATCCGATAATAATACAATATTACGGATCCAATGGAACTGGTTTCATCGAATTCTGAGACTGTGCCTCGGAAGGCTATTCTTGAATTCAATTTAAACTATAAAGTTTTAAAACTGAACAAATCACTGTTAATTTCAATTTTACAACTCCTATTATCCTCAGGACTATCAATATAAATTTTGCAATCCTTCAAATTATATTCATCAGGTTTAAAATTCGAGATTTAACAATTTACTCAACTTCTAATAATTAAATTCTATTATTTAATTATCAAACAAATAGCGATATTTGTAATTCCAGTTAAAATTATTATCTTGAATATTTAAAATCAACTAAATATTCCGATTTTAAATGCTTGAAAATTCCAGGTCATCACAGAAGGCTATTTATAGACTAGTAACAGTCATAACCATTCGTGAAGAGATTTAAACGAATAGACACTTCTTTTGAAAATTGAAACTTTTGAATTTAACGGCCACCATGTCGACATGGGGTATCACATGATGTCGACATCCCTTAGTTAAAAACAATGTAAAAAAATTTTTGATAATGGTAATGAAAGGAAAACAAGATAAAATGATTATGGAGTAAAATAAACTAATTTTCCTATGTTTTAAAACAAAGAAGAGCAGAAAAATATATTTTTAGAATGTATACATAAATTTGATTTTAAATCTCAAGTATATATATATCATAAAGAGTATTAAAAAATCAAAAGATAGTTTTAAAAACAAATGAAGTTTAAAATAAGAGTTTATTTAAAAACAAAAACAAAGAATATTTTAAGGCTAAAACATCTTTTTGAAAATCATTTGAAAAGATAATTTTTAAGGCTAAAAAATTTTGAAAAGCAGATCTGAAAACCATTTTGAAAAATCATTTTGAAGTAGTTTTGCAAGCTTCTTCTTACAGAATATCTCATCACATCAGGACTCGAGAACTTGTACAAAACCATGATGTTCATGGGTTTGTAAGCCACTTGTCGTTGGTTTGTAAGCTACTTGTCATGGGTTTGTAAGCCACTAAGAAGGTAGAAATGGGTTTCAACCCAAATGAAATTTGGAATGAAGATTTCCATGCTATTATGAAGTTTTAACAAAACTAGACACTTATCTTGAAATCTTGATCTTGATACTCATGAGTCTTCAAACTCGATTTCTTCATTCTTGATCTTTATACTCTACAGTCTTCAATAATCAATACCTGCCTTATATATCTAGCATAATAACATTCATATATTTCTAGACAATAGTGTTAGTATATAAGTTATAATAAAATAAGTTACAAAGGTTGTTTTCATCAAAACCACTACCTCCAGTTCCTAACAATCTCCCCCTTTTTGATGATGACAACCTTATATAATATACTTACCACTTCGATCATACCATAACTCCCTCTTACACTAACAACTCCTCCTTACTCCAAGCCTACTATTTTATATAACTTCTTCCCCTTTGTCATCAACAAAAAATAACCTATAAACCTTAAACTTAATAGAAAATGAGATAAACAAACATATGACATAAGAATAATAATTATGTATGAGTGAAATATAGCATCCTAAGTTAAATGGAATTCAAGATTTTGTACACCAAAGATTGTTTTTAGAAGAACATTAATTAATGTACTTGAATTTCCATCATCATTTGAAGCAAATCTTTCATCTTCTCTTGTAATTTGATGACTTGTACATGTGTGGAACGTTGAAAAGGACCAGAATGAGGAGAAGTGGGTGAAGAAGGTTCATTATTAGAAGAGAAAGCAATTAATTTACTATTTGAGAAGTTTATTATAGAGAACAGAACAAAGAAAAGGAGTAAAAGTCGAAATATATAAATATATAACTTAATAACTAATTTTAGAGGGAAATTTAAATTTGAAAATCTCGGCCTGTATGTCGACAGAGGGGGATGGGTCATGTCGACATGCCCAATTCAATTTTTGAGAAATTTTTATTTATATTAATTATTAACTATATTTGTATTATTTATAATTTATATTTCATTTAATGAACATATACCTAATTCTCTTATAAATATAGTAAAATTTTGTTCATTTAATGGTTTGGTTAATATATCAGCAATTTGTTTTCCAGTATTAATATATTCAAGAGTTATGATTTCTTTATTTATATTATCTCTAAGAAAATGATGTCTAATATCAATATGTTTTGTTCTAGCATGACGAGGTTGATTCTTGATAGGTTTATTGCACTAGTATCATCACAATAAATTGGTGATTTAGTTATAGTTAATACAAAATCTTTTAAAGTCTGTTGTATATATATAACTTGAGAACAAGCTAAAGCAGCATATATATATTCTGCTTCTATTGTTGATAAGGATATAGTGTTTTCCTTCTTACTAAACCAGGAAACCAGAGAATGTCCTAGAAAGTGAGAAGTTCCGCTTGTACTTTTTCGATCTGATTTACAGCCAGCGTAATCAGCATCAAAATATGAAATTAAATCAAATACATCATTTTTAGGGTAAAATAAACCATAATCTAAAGTATTTTATACATATCTTAAAATTCTTTTAATAGCTTTTAAGTGAGTTTCTTGAGGTTGAGATTGGTATCTTGCACAGAGACAGACACTATGCATGATGTCAGGACGACTTGCTGTTATATAAAGCAGCGAACCAATCATTCCCCTATATAATTTTTAGTCAACATATTTTAATTTATCTTCTTTATTTAAAGCTACATTAGTTATCGTTGGAGTTGTTTTCCTGCTAGAAGTGGTCAACCCAAATTTATTAATTAAATCCTTAGCATATTTTTCTTAACTAATGAAAATTCCTTCTTCTTGACAATAACCTTGCGCGACTAAACGTGCTTTATTTCTCACACCAAGTTCATTAATTTTATTTTTATAAAACTATTTTTTTTTCAATTATACCTTTATCCTCAGGTCTAGTAACAAGTTCCCAAACATCATTTCTGGTGAACTGATTCAATTCTTCTTGCATAGCAAGAATCCATGAATCGTCATATTATGCTTCCTTTGGATTTTTAGGTTCAATAGTTGATATAAAAGCTACATTACTCATTCAATTTAGTTGATTTCTTGTTTTAACTATAGATTCAATATTTCCTAGTATATTTTCTATAGGATGATCTTTTAATAGCCTAATTCTTTTATTAGATTGAATGATTTCACAATTAGTTTCAATATTTAAAGTTTCAAAATTTTCATCTTCTATTTGTATAGTATCTTTAAAATTTTCATCAAAAGATACATGCATTGTTTCTTCAATAGTGTTAGTTCTTAAATTATAAACTCTAAATGCTTTACTTTTATTAGAATATCCGATGAAGATACCTTTGTCGGATTTAGGTTCAAATTTATCTGAATTATCTTTAGTATTAAGAATAAAACACTTACTACCAAAAACTTTAAAATATGCTACTATGGGTTTGTTATTGTAAAGTAATTCATATGGTGTTTTATTAGTTAATGGTTTAATAAAAATCCTATTTAATATATAACATGCCGTAGCGATTGCTTCAGCCCAAAAGTTTTTGGGTAAGTTACTATCAGAAAGCGTTGTCCTAGAACACTCTTGAATCATTCTATTTTTACGTTCTACCATTCCGTTTTGTTGTGGATTTCTTGGAAAAGAGAAATTATGAGTAATTCCTTTTTGATTACAGAAATTCTCAAAATTTTCATTTTCAAATTCTCCACCGTGATCACTATGAATAGTTTTTATTTTTAAAGAAAGTAGATTTTGAATTCTTTTAGCAAAATTTTTAAATAATTCAAAAGCATAACTTTTAAGTTTAAGAAAAATTGTCCAAGTATATCTAGAATAATCATCTACAACTACAAAAACATATTTATTGTGATTAAGTGATTGAACTTGAGATGGACCAAATAAATCTAAATGAAGTAATTCTAGAGGTTTAGAAGTAGAAATCATATCTTTTAATTTAAATGAACTTTTCTTAAGTTTTCCTAATTGGCAAGCATTATATATACTATCTACTTTAAAGTTTAACTTGGAAAGACCTTTAACTAAGTCAAGTTAAGTGACCAAATCTTTTATGCCAAATCCAAGGGTCACATGTATTAGCCAAAAGACATAAGTTATCATTTGAAACTTTCATACTAAGGATGTAAATGTTTTTCTTCCTAATTCCTTCAAAGATAATATTTGACTTATTATCTTCGATGTGACACTTATCTTTTTCAAATTTAATTTTAAATCCTTTATCACATAGTTGACTAATACTAAGAAAATTATGTTTTAAGTTCCTAATTAGCAAAATATCAGAAATAAGAGGAGTTTTAGAATTACTGACATTGCCGATGCCAATCACATATCCTTTTGAGTTATCTCCAAAGTTGATCAATCCACCATCTTGATATATAATGTCATTGAGTATCTCAGGATTTCCAGTCATACATCTTGAACAGCCACTATCAAGTATCCATTTATCTTTCTCAATTTGTACAGTTTGTCCATTGGTTGTTGATTCTTCAAAAGCCACATAACATGATCTTATCCCGCATAACAAACCGATTCGGTAGATAACTTGAGTTTTCATAAAAACTATATGCAGACTTATGATACTTTGATGAAATGCATAAATTCAAACTTATATTAACAAAATTTCCAAAAAATGCCATTTTTAACTTTTCAAATTTCAGGTTATAAAAACATGAAAACCTATGCTCTGATACCAATTGAAAGGGAGTGCGAATTAAGGATTTAAGGCTAATTTAACATAGAGGGGGTGAATAGTGTTTAATGGATTCTAAGACATATATGGACTAATTTAAAAGTTATGATATAAAAAGATGCAGAACTTAATTAGAGAACAATCACAGAATCAAACACGGATGCAGAAAGTAAATAAAAAGCAGTAAAAGGAAAGAACACACCGAATTTTATACTAGTTTGGAGTTACCCTACATCCAATCCTGTACCAAGGTAAACACCTCATGCAGATTTTTATTATACCAATGTCGAGATTACAATCCTCAATTTCTAAAGGCCTTGAGGTACCCTCCTGTCTTCGAGTCCGGGGCAAACTCTCTTGATTTACGGGACACAAGATCACCCAATTGATTTCCAGGCACAACTACACCTTATAGGGAGACTCGATAAACTTTTGATTACAAATTGATCCTATAACTCTAAATAGCAGTTTGATCTTCGAGAGAGGGCAGAAAATCAAACAAGAATAAGATTCTAATTTGATTCACTTAAGAATTCGACAGAATTTCGGCGATCTTAAAAATATGAAAATTTAAGAACATGGATTTGTGGAGAAGGAGGAGTGAAGAAAATAAGAAAAAAATAGTTAGTTAAAAGAAATTTGTTTGCGAAGGCTATTTGTAGGCTAGTAATAGTCGTAACCATTCGTGAAGAGATTTCAAGGAATAAACACTTCTTTTGAAAACTAAAACTTTTGCATTTAACGGCCACCATGTCGACATAGGGTATCCCATGATGTCGACATCCCTTAGTTAAAAACAACGAATTTTTTTTTGAGAATGGTAATGAAAGGAAAACAAGATAAAATGATTTTGGGGTAAAATAAACTAATTTTCCTATATTTTAAAACAAAGAAGAGTAGAAATATATATATATTTTTAGAATGTATATTTAAATTTATTTTAGATCTCAAATATATATATATTATAAAGAATATTTAAAATCAGAAGATAGTTTTAAAAACAAACGAAGTTTAAAACAAGGGTTTATTTAAAAACAAAAACAAAGAATATTTTAAGGCTAAAGCATCTTTTTGAAAATCATTTGAAAAGATAATTTTTAAGGCTAAAACATTTTGAAAAGCAGTTTTGAAAATCATTTTGAAAAACCATTTTGATGTATTTTTGCAAGCTTCTTCCTGCAGAATATCTCATCACGTCAGGACTCGAGAACTTATACAAAACCAGGATGTTCGTGGGTTTGTAAGCCTCTTGTCATAGGTTTGTAAGCTACTTGTCGTGGGTTTGTAAGCCACTAATAAAGGAGAAATGGGTTCCATCCCAAATGAAATTTGGAATGAAGATTTCCATGCTATTATGAAGTTTTAACAAAGCTAGACACTTATCTTGAAATCTTGATCTCGATACTCATGAGTCTTCAAACTTGATTTCTTCATTCATGATCATTATACCGTACAGTCTTCAATAATCAGTGGCTGCCTTATATATATCCTACATAATAACATCCACATATATCTAGACAATACTGTTAGTATATAAGTTATAATAAAATAAGTTACAAAGGTTGTTTTCATCAAAACCACTATCTCCAGTTCCTAACAAAAATTGCCGCGGAAAATGTTATATAAGCTTATTTGATTTAGACCACTTTTTAACATTTGAAAATTCATATTTTCCATTCCAAATCTCTTTTAAACTATTTAAATAGATTTATCGAATTTATTCCATATTTTTCCATAATTAAAAACAATCATTTAAATGGATTTCCTATTATGGTCACTTAACTGCACTAGCGTGATTTTTCCAGAAAATTGATTTGGACTTAATTCAAAATCTACTCAATGAAATTTTGATTTTCTTTCTTCGTTTAGAAGATATGGATACAATAGTCCGGAATTTTCTTATCTCGAAGAATTATGAGCTATATTCCACTCTACGCATTCACTTGAACTTGTCGGCGCGAAATCGCGAACTACCGTTGCGTGACACACCTAGTTTTAACTTATTTTTCAATATTTGAAATAATTTATTCAAATTGAATTTTATTACTTATAAAATTATTACAAATCATTTTAAATCAATATTTTCACTTTCTGAAGTATTTAAAATGAATTTTCACCATTTCCATATTATAATATTATTATATTCCATTATTTTAATATTAAATTTTAAATTCCAATTTCAATTCTAATTTCAAACTAAACTCATTTAAAACTTAGATTTCAAATCTAATTTCAATTTAAACTTCAATTCAACCTTAATCTCAACTTTAATTTTTCAAAATTGATTTCAGTTTCAATTTCATGCTAACCATCCTTTTTAAACCCGTTTGACTTCAAATTTCAAATTCTCTTTTATTTTTACTTTAATTTCACTTTTAATTGAAAAGAGACTTATTTTTTCAAAATACTTCATATCACTTAAAATATGGTCTTATTAAAGGGATTATTAAATCATGATGAACATAACCAATATCCATATTTATCGCTAGCATAACATTCATTCAACCAATCACATGACATATGATTTCAAATCCAACATTCACTATTAATACCATAACGAGATATATTATCACAATTCAATTATCTAACCAAACTATCAATCATCCATATTAACAATCAAATGTTAAAAACATTCGTATGTCATAAGGGCACAAATGTGATTGTTTTAACATAACCAAAATATGAATTCAAAACGATGAGGATTTCTCACCTTCATATCCACTCCGTTAATCCTTTTTCTGAACTAGCGTGCTTCTATTTCTCAAACGTCTTGAGTTTGTTGTTTTCTATCCTTTTCTTTTTCTTTCCTTTTCTCTTTTTTATTTTTTTTTTGGAGGTGCGCGAGCTATAGAGGAGGGTACGGCCTAGGGTAGTGGGGTGTGTATAGCTTGGGTAGTTGCTTACGGCTTGGGTAGGGCTTGTACACGGCGGGTATGGGATCTTTAGGCTCGGGTTTTGTGTTGTAGAAGTGTGTAGGTGGGTGTGGGAGGTGGGTAGGTGGAAGTCTGGGCTCGGGTTGTCTTGTAATTGCTCGGGTTTGGGTCTTCTGGGCTTGGCCTTGGAGTTTTGGAAGGGGTAGGTGGGTTTGGCAGTGAGTTTTGAGGACGTAGGGTGATGTTGTAGCTAGGTTTTGGTGATGTAAAGGTATGGTGATGTTTGGTGAAGGTGGAGGAAGGAAATGAAGAAGTAGAGAAGGATTTTGAAATTTTTGTGAAATGTAAGTGTAGTGAAAATGAAGGGATTTGAGGTTGTATTTATAGGTGGAGATTTTGGTGGTAATTGACACAGATAGCCTTGTTTACTTTTGAGCTTTGATTAGCTTTGATTTGAGTTGCATTTAATGTGTGGAATGAGGGTTATGGCAGAGTGTTAATAGGTAAAGAGGTGTCACTTTCTTATGGTTTGTAATTGTTTAAACATAAATTTTGCTTCTTTCCTATGTATAAGCATAACATCTCATTAATGAGATAAGAGGTAAAGTAATGATGTTGTTTATAAAGGTTTTAATTAAATTTAAATTTGTCAAATCATACTTTATACTTTTTTTATTTATTTAAACTTTTCAAAAGTAAACGCCTTTTGTCTTTTAGTGCTAAATGTAAAGTGCTTAAAAAGTTTGTAAAGTTGTATTTGTATGTTAGAAAATGTATCAAGTTGCAACAACTTGACGACAACTTGTTTTACTTGAAAACGGTGTTTTTGTTGATAAATTTTACAGTCAAAATTTGACGTTTTTGTTAAGCTATATGTTGAAGTAAACCAAAATTTAAAATATACTTTTTACTTATTTAAATAAATTAAAACATGTCTCATTATATCTAAAAATCATATTTAATTAATATCAAAATCTCTAATTTTACAGTGTACGTAAAACTGACAAAATGTGACAAAATTTTATTATTTTTGTAAAACGATTATTAACATATTTTAAATGTATTCATATACTTTTATTATCTTCATTAGATGTTTTAAATAAGATTTAACTTATCAAATAAATATTTAAATCCATTTATTTTAGCCTTTATTTTTTTAACAAAACTTAACTTTTATTGATTTGTTCCAAATTCAAATTTATCCCTTTTAAATTATTAACTATAAGAATAAATGATTTCTTCATTATTACATATTATATATAACGTTTTCATTTAAGATTTAAATCCCTTTTTAAATTTAAAGCGAACGAAATCTCTCACTTCCGAAGTAGCGAAACTACGGGTCGTTATATTTTATTTATCAAATATCACTTTTACAAATTCTTCATATAAACTATTCAAATTCTATTTATAACATTTCATAAACTATACATCAAAAATCATACATTTTTTAAATATATAAAATTTTCAAAATCATTTCAATTCAAATCACTATTTCATAGTATTTCAAAATACTAAAGATATGGTCTAGTGCTACTACGGCACTAAATAAGGTTAATCATATTAGTTCGTCAAATATGGTACCCAAAACATCATATATCAAACTACATGAAAAGTAAAATCAACATTGTGAGAAATCCTGTTGGATCCATCCAACCTGTCCACTTGCATCACATATAGTATATAATCAAATAATATAAACCGACCACTTCGATGTAACACCGTATACAGAGGGTCATCTGCTCATACACGGGAACATAATAGGGTCTCATCAGCTCCAAGAGTGGGAATATATCCAAACCAACAAACAAAATTAGTAAATCATCCAAACTATCGACAAACAATCAACAATAATATCATCCACACTTATATAGAAATATAAGTGGGAAAGGGAGATGAGTTAACTCGCATTGATTCTAGTTTTCATCAAAACATTCCGGTTTGATTTAAAATTAAATAGGCATTCAATTTTAACCCAAATTTCTAGTGGCTCCAAATCGATCCAATTCAACTCCATAATGTAGTATTTGCTGATACGATCCCAATGCAACTTGCCCATTTAATTCCGACCTCGTATTAGTTAGATGTAAATTAAGGAACGTTAAGATTATTTAAATTATAATTAACCTTAAATTAATTAGATTCAAAAATTAATTACCTTCCCTCCTGTGATGACCCACCTTTTTGAACAGTTCAAGTTGATAATAAACCACACATATCCAACTCAAACCGCTTAAAAGATAGATTATCAATGGGTTTATTTTAAAGAAATAGAAAAAGAAAAAGAAAACAATAGTATATTCTCACAGTGAAACGATAAAATATAATAATCACATCAACGGTTCAGAAAGTTGTTTAAGAATATATACTCAATTCAATTTACAACATAAATCAGAGTAATACATTACTACCAAAGTCATACATTTTAATAGATAGAACGAAATGGTGCATCGGAATAAATACTAGTAAATATGATATACCAAATCTACGTCTACGTCCTCTAGAATAGCTATTTTCGATAACTGTAAACCTCGGCCTGACCCGAGCATAATGAAAAGACAAAACACTTGAGTTAAGACTAAAAATACTCATGTAAGTCAAATTAAAATCAGGAGAAACATATTTGCAATAACTTCATTTGTTTCAAATTTCCATAAAGGTTTCTCCATTTTAAACCTTCATTTCAGGGTTTCGATGAGTTAATCAACTTCAAATCGATTCAACGATTCGGTTCACTGGTTTAAATTTTAATTCAATCCTTGTTTTAAACCATTTCAACTTATATAAATCTCAACTCCAATTTCAAGTTACCAATTTAAATCACTTAAATCAAATTTAAACTTCAATATTCAATTTAAGGTTCAAATCTTTAAAATAATTCAATTCCGAGCTCAAATTTGAAATATCCATTTGCATCACTTTTATTTAGATTAATTCGAAGTTCCAGTAAAATTTCAAACCTTTCAAACAATTTAATTTTCAAAATTCAAGTAATATGTCGATTATAACTTCACATTTTAAATTTAATTCTTTAAAAAATTTCTCTTAACCAATTTCGATTTCAACATTTCAAAACTCAAATTTGAAAATAATTCAATCTTTATGAATTCGATTTTTTTCCAGTTCTTGAAAACAAAAACCATTTAAATAAATTCAAATTCAAGAATTTAAATTCAATTAATTTAACCAATCCGTTGTTTATGTATCATTTTCTATCCTATGGCTAAGTTATCGGTTATTTCAATTTTATTTTCAGGGATATATATATATATATATATATATATATATATATATATATATATATATCATTTCAATCCAAATACAAGTGTCACAGGTTTATATCATTGCAACCTATTTCTTAATTTATTCGAAATAATTCAAGTAACGGTTCATATGCTGTTAAATAATATACAGGGTGATAACAAGATATATATAAACATCAAATCATCCAATATATCAACCAATAGTCATCCATCACAATCAACATCCAAATTAGCTAATAAATCATGATAGTCGACCTAGTTATAAATATCGGTGTTTAACAAGTAATTTCAATTTCAAATTCAAATTTAACTATCAAATTAAGTTCCTATCAGTTCAAACCATATGTCAATTTAAAAGCCAGTTAAATTACCAAACAATGGTCAACAAAAATAAACCATTTCATGATTTCAATTTAACTAACATCAGAATCCGACCTCGTATGAAAGAGTTACAGCTTAATGAACATTTGATTATATTTAAAATTAATTAACAAAACTAATTAACAAATTAAACATAACCTTATCCAATCGCTCCCCTCTTAACATGCATTCTCCAAGCCGAGAACCCAAATTATGCAATCCATTCCTTTATGCGTGCATATCTCCCCATGGAACTGGAGCCCTATCCAACTTCGCCACGTTGACCACCTCACGTTGCTCCACCCTCCGCCAAAATGTGGTTACCTCAAGTGCCACCACCATCACGAACGAAACCCAAACCCTCGTCCCTTCATGCTTCAATTCTTTCAATTTCACAAGCATTCGACATGATCCAACTGTACATCATGTAGAGCTCGTCGAGCACTCCAATTTTGCTTTTGGAGTCATTTAATTTCCTTGAGTGGATTAGAAGATATCAATGGGAGAAGATAGGCAATTTACGGCTATTATAATGATAGAAGAGGTGGTTGAAGTATTATGGGTTTATGAATTAAAAAAACAAAGTTTTCAAGTCCTTATATAGAAAATTTCGTAGCACTATTCATCCATAAAAAATTTGAACTCCAAATGAAGCGTGCCGCCATGCACTCTATATGTCATATCCATATTTCAAACACAATGGAACATATATCGGGAGAAAATTTCATCATATTTAGCAAATAGTTTTTTAAAATCAAATTATTTTAATTAAAGTTCTAAAAATAAATTCTACGTGTTTCTAGCTGGCGTGACCAAATGATAAGTCCGATCGCTACGAAACTTGAAATCTTATAATAATTCACTATTACGGGTCCGGTGAAACTAGTTTCATCGAAGGACATTGCCCAAAAAGACTATTTTTACATATTAAATAAAATGAGTTATTTCCAAAATCAATTTATTCGCTTTAAAATAGATTTTAGAAGTTAATAACCGTCATCCTTTCTTAAATAAAAGTTAAATCAACTTTCGAAATCATTTTTATTCATATTAAATTCAGGACTCGATTATTTAAATAATTTCAAATATTAAATATAACAATGAAATTATCAAATAAATCATTATATTTGAAATATAAGTTATTTAAGTTATGATATTAACTTTTCAATATTTAAAATCAATTAAATATTCCACCTTCAAATTTATCTTAACCATTTTGTAAACTAAAATTTTGTTCAAAATTTGTACAACCAATGCTTTGACATTTAAATTCATAAACAAACTCACTTTAAAATAAAATGTTCGTTCAAATCTAGAATAACAAAAACTCTTTCACTAAATACAAAGGCTACACTTCATAAATCAAAGACCTTGAATAATTTAATTGCGATGAATTCCAATATTAAAATTTCAGTAAATTCCAATATTAGATTTCAAACGAATTTTATTTGTAAAATCAATTATTTTATTTCCAACCAAATAATTCAATATTCACTATTCAATTCCCACCAGTTTACATATATATGAATATATTGAATTGCATTCCAATATATGTTACTTCCTAAGTCTTCGAAATTGGTTATTTCTAAAATTTCATTCAAGTTCATATTAAATAAACAACATAAATAAAATAAAATAAAATTATTTTCAACCATTTTTATTCAATAATCATATAAAATTCAATATTATTAAATGGCTAAAAATACAGGTCGTTACACCTCCATCCCAAACTCACACTCATTTTCCAAGTTAACCCACTCGACCACATTCAATCGATCGCCGCCGCCGCCTCCTTATGTCGTTCGCCGCCTCGAGCTCGCCGTCGCCTCACCTAGCCTTTCTCCACCCATCGCCGTAGGTCCGAACCTCCAAGATGCCTTCATTCGTTAGAGAAATGCAAGGAATGTTACACCATTCATCTCCCAATTGCCGCCGTTGTATGGATGAACTCATGGTGACAAGGGCTACAAGTTTCATTTATATATTTTTGGCTAATTTTGCTCCAATCGCAACTTTAATTTGTAGCCATTGGACTGTTTTCATTTTTTGGTGGCTAGGGTTTTAGTGGACATGAGAATAAGGGCTACTGTCCTATTTATAGCAAAATAAACATCTAAGCCCTACTAAGATCGAAAATTTCTAAATTCCAATCGAGATGTGCCGCCTAGCTTTCTATATGTAATATCCATATTCTGAACACAATGGAACTAGCATCGAGAGCCAAATCCATCATATATATAAGTTAGTTTTCAAAGTCGAATTATATTAAATTAAATTCCTTTAATTAAGTTCAATGCATTTTTGACCTCGCACGACCAAACGATACGTCCAATCACCACAGAATTCGATGGCGTACAATATTTTACTATTATGGATCCAATGATACTGGTTTCGTCTAAATTTGAGATAATATCCTGAAAGGTTATTTTCATATGTTGATTTACGATGAATTATTATTTAAAACCAATTCTAATAACTTTTTATTTAAATTCAGAAGTTTACTATCTTCATTCTTATTTAAATAGAATTTATATCAACTTCGAAATCATTTTGATTCATATTAAATTCAAGATTCAATGATCTAAACAATTCCAAATATGCAAATAATCATTATGTTTGTAACTCAAGTAATTTAACTTATAAAATTAACTTTTCAATATTTAAACTGAATTAAAAATTTCAAATTCGAATGACGGAAATTTTGGACCGTTACACAACTATTGTTTCAAGAAATACCAACTTTGTAGCGAATGAATTTATTTAAAAAATTATTGGTAGTAAAATGGATACTGATATGATCCAAGGTTAAAATTGATTGTAAGGGATGAAATGAAATTAACCAAACATAAATGAACACAGCACATTAAAATGTCTAATGAATATTCTTGCATGCCAAAGAGAAACTACTAGTTTCTGTCATTGTTAAGAAAAAGTTACCCTTAGTTGTTTAATTAAACCATTAAGAGTATTGTCTCTATGATATGGTACGATGCACAAATCCAAAAGAGGTTCCAAATACATTATCAAAATATGATTTTGATAGTTTCACCCAGAAAGATATAATTCATCATTCATAAATGTGTCTTTACAAGGAAGATAAATGTGATTGGAACATAGTAGGCCACATCTATAAGAATGACATCGAGAATTTTAATTATTGAAATTAGCAAAATCGATTCGTCATTTGATGTGCTCAAGTTAATTCGGATTTACTTACAAATTTATCACCTAGTATGACTTTTTTTTATTGTACATATGTAGTGAAATGGAAAATTCTAAATAAACATTTAGACTAGACTATTTTCACAAAACAATCAAAGTGTTTTGAAGTCAATGGGAGCGATATTGAGTTTGTGGGTTTCTGATATGATCCAACAACCAATAAGATAGTATCGTTCGACAAGCATCAAAATTAAACAAGTATTTTGATAGAAATATCAAATAGTTTGTTTTTAGTCAAAATATAGAGGAAGCATATATCCATAAGAAAGAACGTTGAAGGTACACTGATATTTCTAAACATAAAAAACAATCCTTATTGATTGTTAACAATGCACTTATATTAAAATCAGCTCTTAGTTCTTTTAATACTCGACGTTGGATTTACAGATTATGTATTCTATAGTGAGTATAAAGGACACTAGAAATGTCCCAAATAATATGCGGAAACACCTTATTAAAATGTTTAATAAGGAACACGTAAGATGGATTCTTTATGCATTAGCAATAGGAATTATCACACATGTTATGTTGTCCACAATATCGTGATTTATTTATATATTTGATACATGAAGCAAATGTCAAATTCAAATTAAGGTTACTAAATGGTAGTTTAGAGTGTTCTCATGTATTTACGAAATACAGTAGAATTGTTTATAGAAACAATGAACTCCTTATGAAGGAGTATTCGGACTTAGACTTCATATAGATAATGAGTATGGTATGTCAATATTAAATTCATATTTAAAGCTTGGTTAAGAACCTTTAGGTTGCAAATTTTCCAAATGAGAGATTGTGGATGACCCAATAAAAGGCCAATTACATTGCCTAATTGAAATGTAAGAGGATACCCGCTCATTGAGGGACTAACCCGATTTTGTAATAACCCACCATGGAACATGCCTAAGTTTTGACCAGAAAAGGCCCATCAAAAATAGATCCATTCTAAGGCCGGTTGTTGGTTAGAAAAAGTAATAACAGTACAGAGAAAGAACTATTCTTTAACTCATAAGTGGATGAAATAAAATATAATAACAAACATATCAATTTATTTCAAAACCATTTGAAATGTCATAATACAAAACATCATAAAACTGTCAAATAAACCTGTTACATCATTTATCAAAAATACATGGATATAACATAAAACTAAACTTCATAGAAGATGCTAATAATTGACCTAATTTTAAGCTAATCCATCTTCAAGAATCATCAGGGTTATCACTCTATTCTTAACTTTGTTGTAATAAGAAGGGAGTCAGAACAACAAATGTCTAATGAATAAAAGTCTCAAGTCTTACCATTTCAATGCTTAGGCAGTATATTATAATATAAGAGTATATCTTGCGTACATAAATCCATTTAATACTTCTTATAAAGAAAGGGGGCGGGTCCACAATCAACCACTTAATACCTTACATTCCTGAAGCACATTTTTAAATCCCATGTCATAAATATCTAATAATATGAGAGATAGTACCCAAGCTACTTAATAACTTTTATTGGAAAATAGTCAGACTCTGGCCATTTAAGGCCTCAATTGAGGCAGACCCCATCATTGAATATATATTCCCAAGGCGGATCCCTCAATGGTGATTATCTAGCTGACATCGCATGGAATCTCTTCAGCCACTTAGTACTTCTTTATGTAAAGACGGACTTTCAACAGTCACTTAATACCTTATCCCGATGGGGACCCCTTTTGAGATACCATCTGTCATGCCTAATAACTAACCCCTTGGACATTTAGTACTTCATTTGGGGAGAAGAGACGGGCCCTTAAACAATCACTTAATACCTTAAGATCCCGAAGCAAGCCCTTCGTATTATGGCCCATACTTATAATGACGTCTCACGTTAGTCCGACAACTCATAGAAACTGGTAGCAAGATTAGTTGGATAGATTTACCCTATAGAATTTGCGGCTAATCTCATGTCATCATAAATATTTATCATAGGAGATGTCTCAGATCAATAGGACATGTACACAACTGATGGTAGTCTCAAAGTTAAAGGCAGACTTCTGTCATACAACCCTATCGACCAGCATCGCTATGGCTTAGCCATAATTTAAATACTCTTCATATATAATACTCATCTCATTGTTTCGTAATTAAGACCTTACATGGAATCTTCCTTATTATGCCCTATAATTTTAACTAACTTCTTAAGAAGGAATCGATGACAATTACTACCTAACTAACTATGCAATTATACGCAATAATTAGATGTTTATCATGCTAATAGAAATAAATATGTGTGTGTGCGCATTCGTGCCTAAAAACTTCTAAGCATGCAGTTCATACATCCTAAACTAGCGTCAAATGTCAATTCATTTAACCATAATACTAATACAAGTCTTTTCCCTCTGGATTTCCAAGATTTCAATATCCATAACAAGGATTAAATATTCATGTCCAAAACTTCAACAAATAGACTTATAAATAGAAATAGAAACCCAGTTTATTACATCAATCCAATGAAATATCTTATTGCAATCCTAACTTCGTATTCTATTAAACTCTCCTTTTACACAGAAATAAATAGAAGGAATTTTGTATGGAATAAGTGGTGTAAACTAAGGATAGGATTCGTGCTCTACACCCTTATTTCATTAGTGAAAACTCGTAATTTGAATCAAAGAAGGAGAAGAAATGGAATAGACGATGAAATTAAATTAAATTGCAGAAATAACATAAATTCCATCAAATTAAAATAAATAATTGAGAATCTCCATCTAGAATTGACATTTTTAAATAAAAAGGAATTTTGGGGGATTTTATCTATTCTGTTTTTGCAATCACAAAATCTGTAAGGAATATTGAAATCCATATATATGTACCAATCAATTATTGAAATAAAAGTACTATGGCTTTCACTTACAGATTATCCTTAGCTTTTTTGTATGAATTTGCCACACTAAAGCAAACTCTTTTCCATATCTCCTTCTTTTGATATATAAAGCGAAGGATAGGGGTGTGTGTGTATAATTTTGTTAGATTTAGAGAGGTTGGAGGAGAAGAAAATAGATTAAAAGAACAATTAGAAAGGGATTGTTCTTTTAATCTATTTTCTTCTCCTCCAACCTCTCTAAATCTAACAAAATTATATTTATATATATGTGTGTGTGTGTATAATTTTGTTAGATTTAGAGAGGTTGGAGGAGAAGAAAATAGATTAAAAGAACAATTAGAAAGGGATCAGAATCCTTATTTGAATCCCTAATAGAATTTTTGAATCTAACTTAAGCCAGAAAATGGCAGAGGATCGTGGAGGTCCCGAATATTTGTGAATAAAAATTGGAAAGACATGGTCTTATTTATAGGAGTTGAAACATAGTAGAACCGTAGGATGAAATTAGATCAAAAAGAGAAAAATCTAAACCATTTAACATTAAAGAACCAAAGCCGCCACTATGAGGCAACAGTCGACCACCTATGCTCGACTGGTCAACTATTAGGGGGCGGTCAGTTGTGTCTTATATGTCAACCACTACTTTCATTTTGGGAGCATTGATTTGTTCCCATCGCTCGTTTATTTATTCTCTAATTAATTTTAACATTGATTATTTAATTTGATGTTTAACTAAACCCAAATAAACCTATAGTTGATTTTTTTAAAATTAAATACTAAAAATAAATATTCATTTGAATTTGAATGTAAACTAAATTAATTCAAATCTGAAAATTTCAAACGCTCATAACTTCTTTGTTTGAGCTCCGTTTTTAGCATACTACATATGGAAACAGATCATGTTTCTCCACGAACTTAATGAAATAACTTTCATCATCAAATTCCAACTTTTATAAAAATTTCATCTTTAATTCTTCCTTGTTTAATTTAATTCACTCAATTAATTTATGGTTGATTTTATAGGATGTTACGTTCTTCCCCTTTTAAAAAAAATTTAGTGCTGAAATCTTTGAAGGGGCGAACTGCGTAATGCGTAATAATATCCATGTTACACAACCAAGTTGTCTACGTGACCCTCAACTCAATGAAATGCAATATGATTATGTACTGCAGACAAACTTAAATGAGCTCAATCCTGGTGTGCCCATGTAAATCATGAAAACCATGCAAGTATGTATGCAAATACCCTAAACATGCATAAAAATTTCTACATGTATATAAAGTGTTTGTGAAAAAGTGTGCCACCATCTCCTACCGTCCAATCTAGCAGCCACGATGCAACCAAAATCCTAATTTTGAAGAGAAGATTTACTAGTGAAAAGCTCTAGACAAGTGATCTTCATCTTCCCCTCGGTTTCCTATATGCTTTCCACCGGGGTATCCCCTATTGTATTAGAATCTGTGTAATTATTTTGTTGCAGAGTCTTCTAGTTCCATGCTCCACAATACGTGCGATGGCATAGGGCACTGTTGGATCCGTTTTTGATTCCCCATTCTGATCAGGCTCAACTCTAATAGCGATGTCATGAAGGAATTTCTAAGGTGAGAAACGTGGAAAACATTATGAACTCCTGTCAATGTCAAAAAGCTCCATACGATAAAGGTTTTCATATCCTTTCCAATACTCTGAATGTCCCAACAAATCTTGGCATCCATTTTCCAGACTTGCCAAAACTAACCACTCTTCTAAGAGAAAAGACGTTGACAAATACCATGTTTCAAACCTCGAACTGAAGCTCTTTCCTTCTTCTATCTGCATAAGATTTCTAGTGGTCTTGTGCTGCCTATATTCATTGCTTGATCAACTCTACTTTTTTCATGGTATCACGATCAGAACGGGTCCGAGTAAGGTTTCCCCTAAATAATTTCGCGAATTGCATGGCCTCCCATAAAGTGCTTCAAAATGAGCCATACCAATCGTTGCTTGATAGCTATTATTATATGCGAACTCAACTAAAGGTAGATATTGCCTCCAATGTCCTCCTAAATCCAAAACACAAGCCCTCAACAAGTCTTCCAAAATCCTATTCACACTGTCCGTTTGACCATCATTCTGTGGGTAATATACAGTGCAAGGATTCAAAGAAGTTTCAAAAGCCGCTTATAGGCTCCTCCAAAACTCAATGGTAAACAAGGGGTCCCTATCACTAACTATGCTCATAGGAATTCCATGCAATCAAACTACCTTCTTAATGTAGATCTGTGTGAGAGAAGTGGCAATTCTATTGTTCCTAATTGGAATAAAATGGGAACCCTTAGTTAGTCTATGCATAACAACCTATATAGATTCATTACGTCTCTAACCTCTTTCAATCCTTCCAAAAAAATCCATCGAAACACACTCCTACTTTCAAGTTGGAATTTCCATTGGTAATAGTAACCTCCAGGCATCCCTTGCTCGGCTTTTACCCTTTGACATGTCAAGAACTTAGCAACAAACTCAGCTACATCCTTCTTCATTCCAAGTCAAAAGAAAATCCTCTTCATATCCATGTACATTTTGTCTCCTCCAAGGTGAATGATCATCTTTGAGTGGTGACGGTTCATAAGTACCTCTCTCAACAAACTATCAATCACTGGGAGATAAAGGCGTCCATCTCTTCTTAAGCATCATTTTTATCAACCGTGTACCTACTAGCATGGGGAAAATGCTCTCCCTTCCTCAACTTTTCCAAAATCTCTACTAACTTCTCATCCTTCACTTTCTCGAACCTTATGTTGTCTACCAAGGCTGATCTTATCTCCATAACTACTAAAACCTTTAGATGGGTTCTTTTGGCAGTTGAAAGTTTAAATTTGAGAGGAACTCCAACTACCTCTATTGATATATAACACCTAGGGTAGCATACCTTCGACTAAGGGCATCGGCGACTATGTTCCCTTTTCTATGGGTGTATTGGATACTAAAGTCGAACGATGTTATATATTCCATCCATATCTACTGCCTAAGATTTAAATAATTTTTAGGAAAATAGGCATTTGAGTGACTTATGATCAATGAATGACTCAAACTTTTCTCCCAAGAGATAATGCATCCATATCTTCAATGCAAAGATGCTAACGGCCAACTCCAAGACGTGAATTGGATATCTTTTCTCATGATCCTTCAGTTGCCTGCTAGCATAAGCAACTTATTTTCCTTCTTGCATTAGAACTACTCCTAAGCCTATGCCACATGCATCTATGAAAACCATAAATGGTTTGGTTCCATCGGGAATAGTGAGCACAAATGCACTAGTCAATAAATCCTTAAGCTTCTCAAATACCCTAGTGCTTCTATCATCCTAAAAAAGACTAGGTTCTTCTTAGTCAAATTAGTTAAGGAGGCTGCTATGCTTGCAAAGTTCTTGATGAACTTTTTATAGTAGCCTACCAACCTGAGAAAACTTCTAAGCTCCGATGCACTTCTAGGAGTATTCCATCCTTGAACAGCTTCCACTTTAGCAGGGTCGACTGCCAATCCTTGCTCAGAAATAATATGCCCAAGAAATCTAATTCTTTTCTCCAAAAGTGGCATTTAGCAAATTTGACCTTAAGCTAGTGCCTTCTTAAGGTTCCTAATTCTCTCTTAGATGGTGCTATGCTCCTCTTTGCACTTGAAGAAAACCAAAATATCATCTACGAACATGACAACGAATATATTGATTTGCCCTATAAATACCCTACTCATCAAATTCAAAAAATACTTAGGTGAATTCATCAATCCAAAAGGGATCACTTCCTGCTCATAAAGACCATCTAATGAGAAAAATGCAATCTTCAAATTGCTTTCTTATGCAATCCTCAACTTACGGAATTCAATTGCTAAGTCTAGTTGAGAATAGACATTAGCTTCTCTAAGCTCATCGAACAAGTCGTCTATCCTAGGTAAAGTGCCTATTCTTTCTTGTCAACTTATTCAATTCCCTATAGTGATGCAAACTACCAATGAACTATCTGCCTTGGTGGAAAAAACAACAAAAGCTCCTCTCTTCGAAGTACTTCAATGGATGAATCCTGTAACAACCCAGAATTTTGGGCAATAACAATTTAATAATCTGCATTAATAATTAAATTGATTTGATAATTTTCTTTATAATTTTAATTTAAAATTGGTGAATTTAATCTTTTAAAAGTTAATGAATTTTTAATATGGCAATATTAATAAGATTGGTTTGTCAAAGTTAATGAAATTTTATTCTATATATTTTTGATATATATTGTGAATAGAAGATCTTTTGTTTTAAATTAAAGATGAATTTTCAAATTGTAATATATATGTAAGTATATGTTATAATTTGGATTGTTTTGAAATTTAATTCAATCTATTGATAATTTTGAATAGTAATTTAAAGCTTTGTTTTAATTTATATTTTCAAAAGTTAATTTAAGCTTAGTTCATTTGTTTTCAAAATATAAGATAATTGTTTGTTTTTAAATATGATAATTTAAAAAGGATTTAAACAAGCTTTATTTTGTTTTAAAATGCTCAAATTAAAGTGGCTATAAATGCATAAAGTTAAATGTTTAGATTTTTAAAATATATGTATAAAGATATATTTGTATTATAACTAGCTTTATAATATTTTCTTTAAAGATTAAACTTATATATTCATATATAGGTATTTATTAATTAATTAAGATAAGTAACTTAAATAAGTAAGCTTTTTATTTACATTTAAATTTAATAAAAATTTGTTTAAAACACTTAAGTAATATGTGTAAACATATTAACATGTTAGTGACATTTGTTAAGCAATTAAATACTAAAGTGACAAATGTAAGTTTATATTACAAGTGGCCTTTATTTCTTTTTATTTACGAATTTAAACATATAAGAGAAAATTTGTTTTTCTCTTTCATTTTCCATACTTTCTTCAACCTATTTTTTTACTTCATTCTATTAAAAAAAATAGTAATAAATGGCAATCAGTAAACCATTCTTCAAATCTGAAATTAAAATTTGCAAAAATCCAATCTGCAAAATCAACTTGAAATTGCAAATGAAGATCTGTTTAGCACATTTAAAACCTGCAATTTCAAAGGGATCAAGATCAAAGATGCATTTTTTTTTTCTTTTCAAACCTGCAAATTCAAAGTGATGTTCAAATACAATTGTGCAAACCTGTTCAAAAGCAAATTTCAATCTGCAATTTCAGCATGTAGTAGGATATCAGCAAACATCAAAGCTTTTTCAAATTTAATGTTCAAGCCTGGGTAAAAGCAATAAAGCTTGTTCTGTTCACTGCATACAAATTGGTGAGTAAACTTCTTTAAAAACAGTTTGATTTGGTTTTTAACTATCATGCATGAAAGATTATCAGCTTTGTTTATGTTTGGATTGATATATTTATGGAAATTGTTAGCATGTCTGTATATATAAATGATGGACCTGTTCTCTGTGGTTTCAGAGTGTTTGTTCTGCTTTTAAAAATTCAAAGCTCTAAATCAAATCATCATTTGATTTTGAAATTAAATAAAAGTTGTTTGTCTGAGGAAGAGGATGGTTATTAAAGTAATTCTAGGATTTTAACTTTAGCAAATAAGTTTAAAAATCAGGAAGAATAGTAAAATACTGTTTTATGATAAAATCAATAACTTTAATTTCTACTTTGGATTATATAAATGGATTTGTAGTTAAAAGTGATGAATTTTAACATACATTTTATAATTTTTAAATGGATATTCAAATGGGAATTTAGGGATGATCGTTGTCGGCAATTTGACAAATCGCCGATGCTAAACTCCATGGTTTGGGTTGAAATCTGGATTGAAGCTAGATAATGAATTGTAGATGCAGGGAAAAATGTCATAGAATTTTTCCTATGATCGATTTGTTCGAAATCGATCGATTTAGGGTTTTGGTTAGTATTTTCGAACATTGGGCTGTCGAGACATTTGTGTTGTGGGTAGTGGACCGGAGACGATCGCGGTAGGGGGAATGGTAACACGGGGACGAGGTGGATCGATGGTGAGGACGACATGATCTATCGGCATCTTGATTGTCAACGATTGGCAGTTTTCTGTTCGAGTTGCATTTCCAGTTTTGGCTCGGGTGCTCGTTTTTGATTTGGCGACGTTTATGGGGTTTTGGTTGGTCGTGATGGTCGTCGTGGTCGCCGCCGACTTGGTGATGGCCAGAGGAGAGCTCGACGTAGTTGGGTTCAACGTGCACGTGTGTTGTGTGTGCACGGCTTGGATCTGGGGAGTTCGAATTTGGGAAAGTTTGGAATGGGGAAGACGAGTTGAAACTCAGGTTTGCTCTCGTGTATTTCTAGTTACGACTCAAAGAAGTAATGAAGTTGCAAAGTAAACGCGAGTGATTAAGTATTGTAGAATGATTAAAGTGCTAATTCAACTTGTTGTTGAATAAACTGAAGAGAAGTTATAAAAGTAACTCGAGTTTGAATAATTGAAAGATCAAGCTTTAAATTTTAAAACTAAGTTTATAAAGGAAACAAATTTGTAAAAGGTTAAACTTGTTCCTTGATATAAAAGTAAATCAACTTTTAAAAGTGTTAATTGAACGAAATTTTCAAATTCAAATTTGTTTAAGATGGTTTCTTTGGATAGTAATTTAACTTAATTAAAATTGAATTTTAAATTTAAGTGAGGAATGTTTTGAATTTGTATATTTAATCAAAGTTTTAAAGTAAATTATTAAGTATTGTTTAAAAACTAAGTTTTCAAATTCTATTGAAATAAATAGGATTAAATTTAGATAATTTAAAGTGTTTTAGATTTTAAATTGATTTAAAATGTATTAATTCCAAATAAGGTTATTGTTATAATTTTGAAATCAAAAGAATAATTTATTTTTAAGTTGTTAAAATTTGATTAAATTCAAATAATCTATTTATGGAATAAATAAGGTTAAATTATTTGGATATAAATTTAAGAATACTTAATAATTTGTTAATAAGTAAAAGATCAATTAAGAATAATGTTTTCTTAATTAATTAAGGATTTTTAAAATCTAGGAAGTTAATTAATTAATTGTTTAATTAATTTTAAACAATTAGTTAATTACTTATTTAATTTTAAAATAATCACTTAATTATGGATTAATTAAGTGTAATTACTTAATAAAGAAACTAATGGTTAATTGTTGAATGTAATTAAGGAAGTTAATTACTCACGGAAGTAATTATTGGTAAATACTCGTAGGAGTAATTAGTTGAAGTGTTTATTGGGTAATCACTTATTGATATCAATTAAGAAATTGATTAATATAATTGTTGAAGTTAATTAATTATGAAATAATTAATTAATAAAAGAATTAAGGATTTGGTTAATGATGAAAGTAATTACTTATTAAGTAATTAATTAAGAGAGTAATTAAGAATTTTTAATGAAGTAATTAGATATAATTACTTGTTAAATAATTAAGAGTTAATTACTTAATTAGTTTAGTTAATTAATTAATGTGATTAAGTAACTAATGAATGAGTTTAACTTAAGATTAATTACTAAGTGTAATTAATTAAAATTGTAATTAATTAATAAAGTAATTAATTAAGGATTTATTTATTAATTTAATTGTTTAATAATTACTTAATGAAGTAATTAAGGATTAATTAATTGGATTAATTAATCAAGGATTAATATAATTAAATTAGAAGTTAATTAATAAGAAGTTAATTAATTTAGTTAAGTAATTACAAATTGCTAATTACTGATTATGATTTACGAGTTGATTAATTATAAGTTAATTATTTAATTAATTTAAGTAATTATTAATTAATAAGGATCATTAATTAATGTAACTAATGATATTAATCAAGGTTGATTAATATAAGTAATTTATTCAGGAGTGATTAATTAATTGTAATTAATTAAGGTTTAATGTAATTAATTATGATTGATTAATAATGAAGTAAATGTAGGATCATTAATTATTGTAATTAATGATAGTAATTAAAGGTTAATTACTGAATATGGTTAAGGACAATTACTTGAATGTAATTAAGATATTTAATCAAGGGAGATTAATTAAAGAAGATCATTAGAGATGATCAATTTATTTATTTGAAATAAATAAATAAATAAATAAGATTTAAAGTTAATCCAATTGATTTAGATTTGATCAATTCTATTGATGGATGATTGATTGTTATTGATTGATCGATGTTGGATGATTGATTGATATTGGATGGTTGATATTGGATGATGATATTGGGTGATTGATTGATACTGGATGATCTGGGTATCTATGATATGTGATGTGCTATTTTATGAAGATGAATGTTGTTATGAATTATCTATTGTGATAATATGATTCATCTATCTGTTTATATCATCCTGAATATGAGTTTAATTTGTTTAAATCCTTAAGTACAACTTGGACATTAAAATGGCGTTTGGTTTCGGTGAGACCGGGATCGGGTTTCCACATTTGGAATCCGAAAACCACATCGATTCCAATTAAACGTTAGGTCGTGAATCCAAGTGGAGCAAGTGAAGACTCGAGGTGTAAGGGCTATACGTCAGTATAACTCTGTGGGTGATTCCGTAATGAGTTTGACGGAATAGTGCTTATAGGTTCGAGATGGTGATCCAGAGTGCAAGGGCTATGGTCGTTGACTCTGAGGGTGATTCCAAAATGAGTGCAACGAGATAGTGCCTTCGGTTTCGTTCGAACCCGGAACGAACTTGTATGGATTAAATGCTTTCAGAACATCGTCAGGCGGACGATGAGCATTCTAAGATAGATGCGTTCTATAAAGGTAATCGCAGCCTCAAGCCTCATCAACTGGGAATGGATAAAACAGGGGAGGTGCAGCAAGGCTTCGTGGGTAGCTTCCACTGGAGAGCAAGATTTACTCCTGTCTAGAAGTCCCTTTTTATTCGGTTGTATAGGGCGGTTGATCCGGACAACTGCCGGGGTTGTCTTGTTCGGGACTGTTCAGTAAGGAATGGTCCCGGCCTTGTGTTGCAGGGGAGAGGGCGTACTCCTCGGTACGGTGATCTAGACCACGTACTGTGACGGGCGGTACCCCAGTAGCCCTGCCATTAATGGAAACCCATTTTCCCTACGAAACCCTACGGTTTTGTTTGTATTACCCACTTTTGTGGCTAGTAGCTGGAATTTAATAGATGTAACAATTTCGGCTATTTCTTATTTATTTGAAAACCCTAGACACTATTATAATATCACTGGATTTCCTATCAAATATTTTGGTTAGCGTAAGGTAAAAACTTTTCCATGTTTATGTGTGGGAAGTCTTACGTGATACCTTTTCTTTTCAAAGGTTTTTCTAAAGTTAAGCAATTTTAACCCATTTCTCACACCACACCCCTGTCTGACCCGAGTGTTTATTTTCTATTTTATTAAACTCTTGGGTACTCATATTATGTATAAGCGTTTCAGGTTAGATTGACGAATTCTGGAGAAGATATGGAGCATGAGGCTTCGACGTGTAGATAAATATTGATTCCGCTGTGTTTGTTGTATCTGTTTCTGTAGTACTTGAGTTGTATAGTTAGACAGATGTTTATAACTGTCTATTATCTGTTGTTTAAGTTGTGTACTCTGATGTAATGAGATACTATGTAATATTTTATGTGATATATTATATTTTATTCGTTCCACTGTGAGTTCTCTGATGTTGTTTGTGTTCTTCTTTCTCTTTCTTTTTCTTCTTCTATCCCATTCTTTCTTCAAGATGATGCGATTTCCTGGAGATAGGAAGTCGGGTCGTCTCAAATCCTTTCTTTAATAGCTCGGAGATTTGTTTATCCAATTCTCTTCTTTCTTTGTGGGCCATGTATCTTAAAGGCAAGGCCACTGCCTTATGTCTTTCTCTAAATCTATTGAAAACTCGATCTCCTTTTGGGATGGGAGACCTGAGAATTCCTCGATGACATCAAAAAATCTACAAACATCGGGTATGGATAATAGCTCTCCAATAAATAGAATTGGTGAGTATAGATGTCTTAACTCTACTAAATTTTGGGTCGTACAATGAATTTCTATGTCACGGCCTCCATAACTTCTTCATCATACAACCCTCCTATCATAATCAAAAATTTCTCCATAATATGCTAAACAATCCATATCCAAGGTAATTCCATACACCTAAAAATTTAGGACATACACATTACATATGAAATCAATGTCGCATATGTCCAACACTGGGTCTTTGCAAATAAAAGAGAGATGTGTCGAACCCTAATAGGATCAAAGACAGCTATTGGGTTGGTGACAATCTGGGCTTGAACATTTAAGAAGTACACTATTTCCTAGATATAAAGGAATGTGATGCCCCTGAATCAAACAGGGTACGAATTATAACTCCTAAAATAAAAGTTATACCTTCTATTGTTGCCTTCTCTTGGTCTCTCGGTGGTCTACTTGCAATAGGGACGCCTTAAATAGAATAAGGCTTGATCCTTCCTTCTCCAACTTAGGTCATTGATTCTTGAGGTCCCTTACTCAAGGAAATTAAAGCACTTCCCTTTAAAACTTACTTCATCAAACACACCCTATAATCTTTAGCCTCATGACCTTTTTGTTGGCACTGCTGGCACACCTTACCATCCTTCTTAAACTTCCTCTTCGACTTCTTGTTAGTCCAAATGCTTCCCTTTGGACCCTGCTTTCTTTTGGGTAGGTACAACCTTCTCCTTTTCTTCCTTATTATCATCTACATTTGCCATGTGTAGTATTTCCATCTCTACCAATATCTCTTATGTGGCATCGACGAGTACTTGGGTCAGCAACATTTCTCTCAGCAGGGAATTTAATCCCTTCACGAACTTCATGCCTTTTTTATAGGTCTGTCTATCAAGCTCATCCCAAATTTAGCCAATTTTGTGAACTTAGCTATATACCCCTTCAGAGTGAGGTCTCCATGTCTAAGCTGCATGAATTTCTCTAGTTGCACACTTATTTCTGCCTTAACATAAACCTTATCTCAAATCTATCTTGAACTCAAACCACAAGAAAATCGTTCCAGCATTTTCTTCAGTCCTTTGTGGTGCCAAGTTGCCATCCTCTACTTTAGTCGATCTTTCCAACCAAGATCCCTGGTATTTTCTCGCGGTCATTAAGCTATGTTTTAGCTTCTGGATATCCCTCAATTTCAGAATATGTCTTCCCTTCCAAATTAATAAGTTCCTTGCCCAATTAAGGAAAGCCAATAGTGTTGCCCGGCTACAAAGCAACAGTTGAAGATATTATCGTTAGCACTACACAAGATTCTGACCAAGAAGAGCTTGAAGATATACTAGTTTGATGCAGCTGACATGTTTTGGCATTTATGTATGGTTCGGCAAGAATGGACCGGTTAGCTCGAGATCGCCCTATATGGGCCAAGTCACCTTGGCCTTGAGGCCCATGCAACGAGTCCAGCCTATCTTCATCTATAAATAGAACGGTAGGGACACGGTGAAAGGGACCTTTCTTCCGAGAACACTAGGGAGACCCTGTCATTTTTGATACTCTCCTCTGTTTAATTCAAACTTGTATGCAAGTGATTGTTTTACGGATTGTATCTGTATTCAAGTGATTGAGAAAGCAGTGAAGATTAAATTCAAAGTGGACGTAGGCAATTACGCCGAACCACAATAAATCTGGTGTTCTCGTTTTTGTTGTTCTTTTTGCATTGAATTACACTATTCTTCTGTTCTAATTCACTCTCTTCATTAATCTCACTACATAACTCTACTCAAGGGTGTTAGTGACCAATTTTGGTGCTAACATTTTTGGTGCTTTCACTGAGAGTTGGATTCTCAACTTGATTGGATCTCATCATCTACTAGTGGATTTCCATATTCGCGAGATAAATCCAGTTGTTTACTAGAAAACTTCCTATTCTACTCAGATTTGAAAGAAATCTAAAGGAAGCTGATAGCCGTAGATTGGATTCACTAATGTATGCAAGATCTGGGGAAGGTACGACCCAAGTTTACGCTCAAGTTAAATGAAGGCCGACCCTCCTCTGAAGACAATTCAGTTGATTGCTCCAGAAAAAGTGTATGCCGATCGCCCCTGAAAAGGCATATGCCGAGCGAGAGTGCATGCCAAGCGAGAGTACACCGAGCGACCCAGTGCATGCCAAGCGAGAGTATGCCGAGCTGACCCAGTGCATGCCGACCGAGAGTATGCCGACCGACCCAGTGCATGCCGAGCGAGGGTACACCGAGCGACCAAGTGCATGATTTGACCGCTCACCATCAACCATATGCCTTTGATTTGGGCTATGGACTAGAGATTGAAAAGCTCGTCACAATCAGAGCCCAATACAAAGTGAACACGACCGATCGTTCATTCGTCGACCTCCATATTTGACTTGAAGACCTAAGCAAGGCTTGAAATGAATATGGCTCGATCATCCACTCAAATCTAGTCATAAAACAAAGTTCGAAAAAATAAAAATGCCTCTCTTAAAGCTTAGTGACACTAGGATCTATCTAGAGTAGATGTGATTTGATTATCTACACATCAAATCCTACCCTAAACACAAAAGGTTGTTCGAAAGCCCGGCTTGGAGAAGCTGTGATGGACTACCTAATCGCCAACCATCGCTCTCAATACATGGACATGATTGCACCTTGAAACATATGCAACTTACTTTATCTACTCAATAATCTATTATCCTTATTTTCTGGAAAGAGATATGAAGCGAATTGTGCGACACTTGATTATCTTACCCATCATGGATGTATCCCACCATCCGCCATGTACCTCCTTCCTTGACTTAATTGGAAGAGCTATAATCACCAAGCGGACGAGAATCGATCATCCATTCTTCAAGCTTCGTCCTTCATGCTGGGGGCAGAGTCTCGTTCCATGAGCAAACGTGGTCCGATCATTCATTCGATAGCATTAGCCTTGATATGGTAAATGAAATAAAAATTAAACGGGTGGAAATACGACTGCTCTCGACCAAAATATCTAAGTCCCTGAAGCGGACTAGAGTACTGTCAGTCCCTTGAGTGCGGATTAGAGTATAAATGAGTTAAAAACCTCTAAGTCCCTAAAGCAGACTAGAATACTCTGAGTCCCCAGAGCGTGGATTAAAGTATAAATGACTTAAAAAACTCTAAGTCCCTGAAGCGGACTAGAGTACTTTCGTCCTATGAGTGTGGACTAGAGTATAAATGACTTAAAAACCTCTAAGTCCCTGAAGCGGACTAGAGTACTCTCAGTCTCCTGAGTACGGATTAGAGTATAAACGATTTAAAACCTCTAAGTCCCGTGAGTGTAGAATAGAGTACTCTAAGCCCCCTGAGTGCGGACTAGAGTATAGACGACTTAAAAATCTCTAAATCACTGAAGCGAACTAGAGTATTCTCAGTCTCTAGAGTGCGGACTAGAGTATAAACGACTTAAAAAACTCTAAGTCCCTTGAGCGCGGACTAGAGCATAAATGACTTAAAAATCTCTAAGTCCCCTGAGTGCGGACTAGAGTACTCTAAGTCCCCTGAGTGCAAACTAGAGTATAAACGACTTAAAAACCTCTAAGTCCCTGAAGGGGACTAGAGTACTCTCAGTCCCTTGAGTGCGGACTAGAGTATAAACGACTTAAAAATCTCTAAGTCAACTGAGTGCGGACTAGAGTATAAAGACTTAAAAACCTCTAAGTCCCCTGAGTGCGGACTAGAGTACTCTAAATCCCCTGAGTGCGGACTAGAGTATATACGACTTAAAAACCTCTAAGTCCCCTGAGTGCGGACTAGAGTACTCTAAGTCCCCTGAGTGCAGACTAGATTATAAACGACTTAAAACCTCTATGTCCCTGAAGCGGGCTAGAGTACTCTAAGTCCCCTGAGTACAGACGAGAGTATAAACGACTTAAAAACCTCTAAGTTCCTAAAGCAGACTAGAGTACTCTCAGTCCCTTGAGTGCGGACTAGAGTATAAACTACTTAAAAACCTCTAAGTCCCTTGAGTGCGGACTAGAGTATAAACGACTTAAAAACCTCTAAGTCCCCTTAGTGCAGACTAGTGTACTCTAAGTCCGTTGAGTGCGGACTAGAGTATAAACGACTTAAAAATCTCTAAGTCGCTGAAGCGGAATAGAGTACTTTCAATTCCCTAAGTGCGGACTAGAGTACAAATGACTTAAAAACCTCTAAGTCCCTGAAGCGGACTAGAGTACTCCAAGTCCCCACAGCGTGGACTAGAGTATAAACGGCTTAAAAACCTCTAAGTCCCTGTAGCGGACTAGAGTACTTTCAGTCCCCTGAGTGCGGACTGGAGTATAAACAAATTAACGAAAATCTCTACGTCTCGAACTGTGGACTAAAGCATAAACCGTTCGACAAATCTCTAAGTCCTCGGAGCGTGGGCCAAAGTAGAACACAAATTGGGCACGAGTCGACTGGAGAGAGAATAACACTAAGTCACCAGAATGCAGAGTGGTGTATAAACATCGATAAATAGACGAGTGGTTCCGACCATTCTCTATTCCGCAAACTTCGGCCTGAAATCGACAGGAGGATTATTAACTCGGTAAGGATGGAGTTCGACCATCCAACTAGTGGCCTGGCCAAATCAATGCTGGAAGCAGGAGTACAAATCTCTAAAAGCTGAATACGATAGCTTACTATAGCTCTAGCTTGGCGTTCTTTACGACTTGAGGCAACAACTACAAGGAGGCCTTAATACAGAACCAATCGAAATGGCATCCAAAGCTACGGGCAACCGACTATATCATACCTCAGATCGAGGGTCAATACCGATCTGCACCAAGCACATACAAATGTGACTTGGATGTTCCTTGAAAAAATTTGACCTCCAGAGTGTGGAAAGGAGAGTAAACCACGAAGAATTGGTCAAAAATTCTCCAGCACCCTCCTTCGATCCGTCAGGAGGAGTATGAAACTGGATGAGCATGACCTGATTACATTTGTAGCCAACTTTAACCCGAGATCTGATTACAGAGCATGAACCAAAGTAGACATGGATGACCGTCCAATGTCCAAATTACGCCCTGAAACTGACAAGGCATCGAAGTATTCCTCTTGGAATGAAAACCCACAATACAATCCAAGATAGGTGAGACCCAACTTCCCATCAACTGCCTTGATCCCACGACTCAAGGCGAAAGAGAATAAAGCTAAAGTAGGCATGGTTGACCTTCCTACTTATCGGTGTATGCCCCAGACCTGGGGGCACGAGATAGAAGCAAGATGAATGTGAACCGACTATTCATCGATCAACTCTATGTTTTTGGAGTTTAGGTGGGAATGTAAACATAGCTAGGACGAGACTCAACTGTCTATGCAGTACATTTATAAACCCGAGACTAGGACCAGACACATGGTCATCCAAAGACTGGCGGCGATAGCTCAGTATTGAAACTAATATATAGTGCTTACAGCTACTCAAGGCTACGACCGAAAGAATATCTGAAGATAGAATCATTAAATCGATACCTAAGCGCGTGGGCAACTGACTGTCATTCCAACACGAAGGATGGGTAAAGGATCATGAATGCATTGAATAGAAAGTACGTTACTCGAATATACAAGCAAATTCAAACTAATAGCAAGATCCAGCTATGCAGTTGCACGCAACACTAGGCTGACCCCTACTAGACATTTGCTTCAACGTGCTTTTAAGCCTGATCTTTGGCCAATTGCTGATAATCGATTAGAGCATTCATATCCCTTCACTATTAGACTTACTAACCCATGACAAGACTCTAGGATTCGACCAGAGTAACCATCAACATTGATCGTCCCAACCATATTTCACATGGAATGTTATGAAAAATAGTTACATATGAACTCAAAGAATCCATGTGCTGAATATCGGATCACAGCTCAGTGCAATGATGATAAAAGAATTAGTTGGATTTTTCTGAATAAATGATGATATGTTCCCTTGGACCCATTTTGACATGCATGTGTGATTTAACCAACTATCATAAACCATGCATTGGATATCGACCCAAAGCTACAAAAGCTAGCGCAATGTCTATTGATTTCATCATGAAAGCTCCACCCTTACTTTTCGGCTCAGCCTTCAACTTCTATGCCTACTAGCCGTTGCAACCGGGCATAGAACGACCTAAGACGTCTGAAAGACTACTTAAATAGAATATCGAACTAAGCCAATTCGATATCTCTTATTTCCTTCGAAGGGCTATCCAAGGATGGAAACTAGCAGACCTCATACCCAAATTCACTACATCAGATGACTACTTGAAGGGTGGTAGTGAACCAACTGACAGATGGAAAATGTATGCGGATGGAGCATCTAGTGATCAATGTTATGGCGTAGGAGTCATGTTAATGACTCCCGAGGAACGATCGATCTGCTACATCCTGAAACTCGATTTTCCTATAACAAACAATGATGCTTATTATGAAGCCTCGATCACCAAACTTGCTAGAGGATTTGGAGTGGAAACTTTGCATATCTTTTTTGATTCCTGGTTGATAGTATGCAATGTTAAGGAGGTTGATCTTGCTAAGTTCCATTGTCTTGCTTCTTATCTTGGCGAGGTCCAAGAGCTACTAGCTGACTTCACATACTACACCATTACACGCATACTCAGCGAACAAAATGAAAAGAGTCCAATCACTAGCCAAGCTGGCTAGTTTTAGGGAAGCGCAATGGACATGCATTGTTTCGGTTGAACTACTTAATATTCCAAGCATTGACAGATAGAGATCGGCTAGGTCTTGGAAACAAAGACAGAAAAAGTGTCATGGTTGACTCCTACCAAAGACTATCTACAATGAGGAATTCTTGTTGAACGAAGGAATAGAAAACGACGGATCCTCTTCAAAGCTTCACGCCAAATAATCCAATAAGAAGTCGTGTGTAGAAAGGAGTTTATCCATCCCCATGCTTCAGTGTATTACCCATGATGATATCTTGAGCGGAGTCTATGAAGAAGAATGCGGCGATAACATCAGGGGGAAAGCCATGATAAAGAAAATACACTGCTATAGGTATTACTGGCCAACTATCAATCCAAATGCGATTGATCATGCTAGACATTGCGACGAGTGCAAGATGTTTGCAAAAAATCCGGGAACCCCACTGATGGAAATTACTCAAATGGCTAGTCCATAGCCACTTTCCACTTTGGGGCATTGAAATCATCTTCTTGCCAATCCTAAAGGTGGTGCGAAATACACCATCATAGCAGTTGATTACTTCACCAAATGGGAAGATGAAGAACTCTTAACCACGACCAAAGTGAAGAAAATAATCAACTTCATTATTCGTAAGATCATCTGTCCTTATGACCTTCCATGATCTATTATAACTGCAAATGGACAGGGTGAAGCTGTGAACAAAATCATAAAGTCTGCACTGAAGAGAGGTTTGGAAAAGGCTAGAGGTAAATGGGCGGATGAACTCCCAACAACATTATGGGCTTATAGAACTACCTATGAGTCCATGACTGACCGTACTCCATTCGCCCTTGCTTACTGCTCTGAGGTTGTCATCCATGTAAAACTTGAAGTCTGCTCTCATCAAGTGGCTGATTACAACCCTTATTTCACGAAAACACAAACAAGGAATCGCGACTGAATTGCAATTAAACTAGAGAGAATTGGTGATGACTTATGATCATATAAGATGCATCCAAGAGCTAATGGCAAGAGCATGTACGCGAACATACATGTGTACGTCCGAAAAAGTTCGACTTCTTGAAATCAACAGAAACTGAATTCTCACTTAAGGTTATTAAGAAAAGACTGGATCAGATAGCCGAAGCTTACTAGCCTTGTAAAACCAGACATGGATGGCTACTAATGAACTACAACCCTGGATTTATAATATTGGGAATCGACCAAGCATCATGACGACCAAAGAAGGATACGGCACCTTGGGAGGATAAATTGAAAGATAATGACTATTTACGAAACATAATCGATTTCTTTCTAGAAACAAGGAATACTCGCTGATTCAAAGCGCGTTGTGTTGCTTCACACGACACACTTTGGAGGGCAAATGCTACCTGGCACCTTGGCCCTGCTACAAAACAACAGTTGAAGATATTATCATTAAAACTACACAAGATTCTGACCAAGAAGAGCCCGAAGATATACGGGTTTGATGCAGTCGACATGTTTTGGCATGTAGGTACGGTTCGGCAAGAATGGACCGGCCAGCTCAAGTTCACCCTATATGAGCTAAGTCATGTCGGCCTTGAGGCCTACGCAATGAGTCCAGCCTATCTTCATCAATAAATAGAAGGGCAGGGGAATAGTGAAAAGGACCTTTTTTCTGAGAACACTAGGGAGACCCTGCCATTTTTGATACTCTCCTCTTTTTAATTCAAATTTGTATGCAAGTGATTGTTTTACGGATTGTATCTATATTCAAGTGATTGAGAAAGCAATAAAGATTAAACTCAAAGTGGACGCAAGCAATTACGCCGAACCACAATAAATCTGGTGCTCTCGTTTTTGTTGTTCTTTTTGCATTGAATTACACTATTCTTCTGTTCTAATTTACTCTCTTCATTAATCTCACTACATAACTCTACTCAAGGGTGTTAGTGATCAATTTTGGTGCTAACAAATAGGATTCGGTGTTGCATCTGCAAGAAGGGCAGCAGGTGCCATCGGTGCAGCTGGAGGATAGGAAATTGTTCAACGGTCCTAAGATATTATTTAAACCACTCGGATATTCCACGAATGGGAGGTCTTCCATGGGCAAGGATCACAGTTTCGAAAGAAGATTGATTATCAGCCATATAAACTATCTATAGGTTGAATCTTTAGTGGAAATTTTTCTAAAATAGTATTATATGCTGAAAGAAAAGGTTGCCAAGTATATGCATATATATTCAAAGAAATAAGGGTATAGATCAACAAACATTTTTGATAAGTACATTTCACTCCAACAGACATTTTGACAAGTATGTGTGCATTCTTCTTCCTCCACTCAACAAATATTTTGACAAGAATGCTTCACTCCAATAATGATTTCCAACCAAGGTAGTTCATTTTTAGACAATCAAATCATAGTAACAAAGATATTAACATCCATAGCATCAAATAAACCCAAAATGCCACCGTTCAAGTAAAACAACATCAAAATCAATCCATAATCCTAAAATACAATATTTTCATATAAATAAGCATATATTTTATATTTTTATCAGTAAATCTAAACTAAAATGAAATAGATAGGGTTTAGTGATTACTCGTCTAACCAATAATCAAACAAACGAATCCACATCCTTTGATTGGATTCCAAATTGGAATCAAAAAATCAACTTGCTCGAATATGATTCCTTTATCTAGGCATGTAGAAAATCCTAGTTTTTTCTCAAACTTAATTTAATTCATAACTCGGTTCGATAATAGTGGTACTAAAAATGTTATAAATTCCATATTTAGCCCTTAAAATATATGAAATGTTATAGTGACGCTTAAACTTGAATGAGGAAGCACAGGCATGGGCTCGTTGCAAATTATTGGACATTTTATTAGGGTCCCAAATGGTAGACAATGATGATTATAAAGAACTGAGTGTGTAATATTCAGTAGAGCGCACGATCCAATCTAGTATGTAACTAGCAAGTGAACGGCGTTTGAATGTTATAATTGCAATCACTAGGTGCTTAGGATTGATAAGTCTAGAGAGTCAACATTGTTGGTCAACGTAATCGTTTTTTTGCATAGGTTTGAACTAAAAAAGGATAAGTTATTTTCTTATGGTTCTAAGGTGAACAAAAGGTTCTGCCAAGGAAATGGAATGGTTCACAAGTGAGTTAGAAGATACACTAGGCATGTTCAATGGTGGCATGTTATGGGATGTGAGGACAACCATGAAGGCAATAATTTATATGGAGATGGAGATGGAGATTCTAATTGTGTATACCTATGGATCTGATAAAATTAGGGGTATAGCATAATAGCAATTATATAATTTGTTACAAAAATCTAGCTCGAAAACCAATCTTGTTTGGAATAAAAGGTGTTTCCTTTTTGTTATATACTAATATAAATAATTAATTAGTTGGAGTAACGACCCGAAAATTTGGACATTTCGTATTTAAATATCTGAATTATTTAAATATTTGAATCTTGGATTAGAAGTTATTAAAATGATTCAATAAGATTGTTAATTCCCTTTTAAATCATCACTAATGATGGTAAACCTTTTTTGGAAAAATGTTTATGAAAATAAATACTTTAAAGAAATGTCGATAATGTAACCGAAAATTGTTTTATCGATAAATTGCTTTCTACTCGTCAGAAGTTGTTTAAACTTTTTTTGCACACTTATTTGCTTAAGAAATCTATAAAATGAAAAAAAAAACTTTTTACCTTTTATAAAAATAAACTTTTTGGATGATGTCAGCAAAGGTACTTTAAAAATGAGCTTTTAAGGGAAGAGTTGACTTTTAAGTAAATATAAAGGTATAAAAATGCATGTGAGAAGAAGTCTACTTTATGACCTTTCATGGAAGGTGGTAATGACCTCTTGCAAAAACCTATAAATACACCTTTTAAGGTAATAATAAAATCTCAAATTAATAAAAGTTTGAATAAAGTAAGGGAATAAAAATAGTCGAAGTGCTTAAGCACTAATCCACTAATTCTTCTCTGACTTTCTCAAGTCTGAACCAAATCTTCTTCAAAATTTCACCAACATCTTAGAACACCATTAGAAGATTATATTTAGATTCAAAGTGGAAGGTAAGCAAAGTAGGATGGGGATCATGGATGGGCCATGAGCAATGGAAGAGGAGGGGAGGTGTTGCCTTGGCTTGGAAGTGTTAAAGGTTGGATCTTTAGGAGTTTGGTGATGATTTGGAAGTATTATTGATTTGGTTTATGCTTGCTCATGTGTTTGGCATAGTCTAAGTGAGTTATATCACTATCTTGTTTGTGTATATTATGTATGTATATGTTATGTTTGAATTATAAAATTAAAGTGACATTAACTAATTAAAGTTATAAACTCTAGACCCCTCTTACTTTTGAAAGCAAATGACAACTTTATATTGCAAAATATCACTTCTATTACCCTCTTAAGCATGTGGCTGGCTGTTACTTGATGTTTAGTTGGTAATTTAGATTGTATGTTGAATTGAAGTATGTTTGAAAGCATTTGAAGTGAGAATAGTTTTTATAAGTGCATTTTGATATCCCTTAACTTTAACTTGTATAAATTAGACATTTATGATCTTAGCTTAGGATAATTTGATTTGGATATTCTCCACACATATTTTGGTGTATTTATTAGTAAAGAAATGGCTTGGAAATTTATATACATAATGAACCAAAGTTGTGAAAGTTAGAACAAAAATACTGTTACAAACATAGTTTGTAAATATAGCTTGTTTTAGGAGTTTTTATAAATAAGTTGGAAAAGATTCTTAGGTATTTATTTCCATTGTCTTTATGTATCTTAAGGGTAGTACTTATTTTAAATCATTTCAAGTCTAAAATCATTCGTTAAAGCGGTTAAAACTAGTCACAACAATCGGGTTTTTCAAAGTTGTTTTTAATAAGGACTTAACAGGATTTATAAATGTTATAGTAAGTTGCTCATGGTTTATGTGTCTGAAAATGATATTCAAATTTGGTATTTTTATATAATCTATTTAAATATGTTTTGAACCTATTTTAAATTTGGTATGAAGTTCAATATATTTTTAATAATTATGTATGTATTTTCAAGTAAAGAGATTTTGTAATATAAAACATGTTTCATCAAATTATAAATTAGTTATTTTAAAGTAATATTTTACATAGATATTTAAAACATATTTACAAGTATTTTTAAAGTTTCGAAAAATATAATTAAATAGTCTTAACACTAGAATCTGATGATGTAGACTTATTTATTTATGAGAGATAAGATTGATGTCGAGTAGGGACAATGCAATAGAGATCTAATCTACCTGGTACCCTCTTGAATGAGGAGCAATTAAGCTGTAATGTCCAAAATATTTTAATTTTGTTGCTTACTTAATTGTTTAGAAGGCAATAAACTTTGCTTAACGCTAAAAACTGACGAAGTAGGCTCATCTATTTTTGAGGATTAAGATTGATGTCGAGTAGGGATGGAGCAACAGAGCTCTAAATTACCTGATTCTCTCTTGAATGAGGGATAATTAAGTCAGGAATGTTGAAAATGGGCTAATTATGTGTTTCTTACTTGTTTATTGAAATCATTAACACTATGCCTAACACTAGAAGACGATGAGTAGACTTATCTACTTGTTAGATTCTAGAATGCAATATCTAAGCAAGGCTTTAGTGCAACTAGTGCCCAACCTTACCTAAATTATGTAAAAACCCTATTGTTAATTACCTAATTAATAAAATTAATTATGGATAATTAATTTTATTTCATTTGTGGTGTGTGAAATTGAATCGTAAAATTAAATGTAACGATCCCAAAATTTATCACTTGGATAAATTATATTTATTTCTAAAATATTTAGATATGGGTATAAAAGTAAGAAATAATCATGTTTTAGGTGGTAAATTATAATACTTATTTTGTTTGGAAAAATATCTAGGGACAAATTCCCAAGGTAAAATATTGATAATTTGTAAATATCGTTCTCGGCAAAATATCGATAAAATAGCTGAAAATCGTTTTATCAATGAAACTACTTTTGAACAATGAGGATCATGCATGGCTTTGGATACATACACTAATACTTGTATTCAAAAAATATTATGAAATAAAATAATTTATTTTATTTTTTGAAATAAAATGTAGTTATGACATTGGTAGCTGATATCATCGGTTTTATATAGTTCTTCGAAAATTCAAGTTAAGGTTAAATATTAAATAAATGGGTTTTTATTTATGAATAAACCTATTCATTTTATTTAACAATAATGGTATATTTTTTAATTTTTTTTACCAATATAGATAGTTCATAGAAAAATAAATAATGTGACCGAAGTATGTTTTCTGGAATTTCGACTTTCCGACATCGAAAAGTTGTCGGGAACATTGTTTGCCTCTGTGCACCGTATGTACAAATAAATAAGAGATAATTAACATATAACAATATACTTAATTATAGATTATCTTATGTTAAATATATTTGGATAGTGATGTGACAAGTCGTAGTTTAAATTATAATATATATATATATGTATGCACTTTATATATATGTGTGTGTGTGTGTTTATATAATACACCTTATTTCTGATCATTTCTTTAACATCATTATCATTATTAAGCATGCAATCATAGCTTAAGGGATGGAAGAAGAGGAGGAATGATGGACGTGACTACAGCGGGGGAGCAGGTAGTGATTTGACCGCACAAAACCATGACATGTTATGTAAATTAACTCAAAGGATAGTTTAGTAATTTCCTTACTTTCTTTTGTCTATAAATATACTTCATCTTCACCATATTTTCATTTACTTCTCCATTTTCATTTCCCCAAAGATTTATTCATAATTTCATGGCTTCTTATGTTAGTTTTAAGTTTTTTTTTTTAAATCAAAAGATTTAAATTGTTTTAAAGATGTGAATTTGTCTTAAAACTCTTTCTTCTCCATTTTTCCTCCACTTTATTCGGCCACAACTTCCTCTATTTTATACCAAATCAAGATTTTCTTTTTTTAAATCGTATAAAATTTCAGTAGCTACAACTTTATCCTTTAATACTTTTTCTACTTTCAAGCTTAGGTATGTCAAAATCTCATCTCTTTACAGTATACTTTTAAACTCAGAAATTCAGGTCCGAAAATAGCTCTTCTACTTTTGATCATGTCTACCTCAAACGAAATTTGATTTGAGTGATTCTTTTTTTAGTTTGTAGAGAAAAGAATTTTCTAGAACTTTACTTTTGATCACTTTTTCAATATTTGAGATTGGTATGTCCAAAAAATCACATAGAAGATGACATATTTTTGGGATGATTTTTGTGCATCTAAGGCATTTCAGGTTTAGTATTTTCAATGAGTGAAACTATCTCATTTTTAGAAATAACTAACTTTATTTCCATAGATTATATATTTTGGAAATCCATAGTTTATGCTGTTAAAATATCATGCTATGATAATGCTATGCGTTTGCGATTTGTAGTTAGCATAGTTTAGAAGTTAAATATTGTGTTTGAATGTTGAGCATCATATTTGGATGTTTAAAGTTGTATGTTTGGTTGTAAGAATGTGATGTTGGTGTATGGTATTTTGATGATATATTTGTGATCAAAAGTCGTTGTATGTTTTGTAAGAATTCCAAAGTGTACACCTTTCTATGTTGCGACGGACGTGAGATCCAATTTGGAATAAAAACTAAATTTTCTAGTTTTAAATTTTGAAAATGGTTTCAAATTTTTTTCTTTGTTTTTAAGTTTCAAAAACTTTCAAAATTAGTTTTTCAATCTTTTAATAGCAAGGAATAAGAAAAGTATTTCGTTTAAAGTAAGGTTAAGCGAACTGCGGTCATAGCGATAGTTACCATGGACGCAGTTCGAAAAAATTGTCGATTTTCATGTTAAAATGTTTACTTTTGGGATGTTTTGCAAAAAAATTCCAAACTTGATTAATAAATAAAAAGATTTAAGTTTGGATTATTTAATAACTTATTTATTTTGTAAATTAATTAAAAAGTAGTTAGTACTTAGTTAGTAATTAAGTAAGTGATTGAGGTTTATGTAACACTTACGGAAGGTTAATGATTAATTAGTGGTTAATATTTTTTGTAATTTATGAAGTTAAAAAGTAACTAAATAGTTAATTAGAAGATTAATTATTATTTATTTAAGTGATTATTTAATTAATTAAGGTTTAACTAATAATGAATTGTTTAAACCTTAATTAAGATACATTAGGAAGTTAAATAGGACTTAACCAAGTTCATTAAGTTAATTGAAGTTTAATTATGAATTAATCTTGATTTAATTAAGATATAATTAGGGTTTGAGCTAATTGAACATACTTTAATCTTTTCAAAGCTATTTTTAAACTTAATTGGTTAAGTTATAAATCAATTTTATTTTTAAGGTTAATTGATTTTAAATCAAATGATCTCACGTCTAGACCATTTAGAAGTCAAATGAATCAAAGTAGTGATTATAAAATGTTGACATGTTTTATGGGAAGTAAGTTGACTTGCGTTTAGCAAAAATGTTGAATATCAGCAACGTGATAAACACGGGGAAGCTAATTTCCATAAGCAAATCATGGTAACCTAAGCATATATAATATACTTCTATATGTACATTTTCCCAAGGATAATGGATGTATCTATATTTTTAACTTGGAAATCTACCTATGTTTGATTGTATGTTATGTGCGAATCTCTTATATGTCTGATGTTAGGCAATACCCATGATATAACTCGGATAAGTAAACCCAAATTTAATGATCCATTATAGTCATTAAGCCCCCGTTTGGTTTTGGAAAGTTAATATTTCATTTTCTTTTAAAATGATCATCAAGGTTATTCTATTTTAAACAAGATATTTAAAGAATTATTTGACGATTGTTTTGAATATTATATAACGAAGTTTATGAATAATTTTGGGGTATTCGTAAAAGCAGTTTTAGAAACAGTTTTGAATGTTTATAAAAAGATGTTTTAATGAGTTCGGATGTCTACAAAGGGAAGTTTTATACAAGGTTTGAAAGTTTATAAAGAAGTTATTATAGCCGGGTTTGGATATTTATAAAAAGTCTCATAAATGAGCATGGAGGTTGATAAATGTCTTGTAAAAGGGTTTGGGTTAAAGCAAAAAGGATTTCATGGGTAAGGGAAATTTATAAATAATTATTGAAGATAATTACAACAAGAATTCAAGGTTTGGGTTTCTCTTAGGTTGACCTTTTAAAAAAAGGTAGTATGGAACATCCATCCACAGTTAGTACCGAAGAAATAGTGCTTGGAGTTATCCATTTCTCCCATGTAAATAATGTATTTAAATCCGTTTAAGAGATTTGGAAATGGGAAATCTTATAAATGTTTTGTGAATATACTTATGTAAAGGTAAATATGTGAATTTTGATAAATTTTTGGGGAAGGAGATTTATAAATGAAATTGGTTTTGAGGCTTAATGATTGCTTTGGGCAATTAAATCTCTAGATTTTGTTATTTCTATTTAATAATTAAATAACTGACTATCAATTTTGGCCTTATTTTACTTAGGAAGTACGAATGTAAAATTCAAGTTTTCGATAAGGACTCGAATACTTACTTCCAAAAGTACCGAGAATGAGTCAACTGAAAATGATCAGTTGTTGGTATGGAGAGACCGAGATCGAATTCATATATTTGAAAACCACTCCAAACCAATATATAAGTTCGAGGGGAAGACATCTTGATGATGATTAAAGATGGTACTCTTTGAAGTGCAAGGGCTACTACTGCTAATCCTGAGGGTGATTCCAAAATGGATGTAGTAGAGTTAGCGTCTTCGGTTCGTTCGGACCCAGAACGAACTTGTATGGCTGAATGCTGTTATTATATTGACACCTGGATGGCAGTGATAGCATTCCAAGATGGATTGCTATTCATAAAGGTAATAAATAGCCTTAAGCCTCATCAATCGGGAACGACTAAAACATGGGATATGCAGCAGGGCTATGTCGGTCGCACCCATTAGGGTATACCATCCACTTCTAGATATATACACAATCATAAATGAATTTATGTACATGGGAGCTCTCGATGAAAGGTTGCAAAGCAATCGGGGTGATGGTATATTCGGTACTGCCCAGTAAGGGGTAGGCCGATTCTGTGTTGGAAGGGGTTGTTTGATATGACCTCGGTACATTTTTTTAAAGGTGTATTGTGGCAGGGAATACCTCAGTAGCCCAGTCATTAGTGGAATTTTATCTCCAATACATGCATTTCATTTTCGATTGTGGAGCATAGTATGTTAGAATGTTAGATTCAAGCGTTTTAGCTATTTTATCTATTTACTTTAAACCGATACACTATTATAACATCACTGGATTTTGATATAAAATGTTTTGGTTATCGTAAGGTAAAAACTCATCCATTTTTAGGTGTGGTGTGGTCTCACAAGATACCCTTTGTTGAAATGTTTTCAAATATAGATATCGGTTTGGTAGGTACTTGTTATCAAGTTTTACTTACTTTGGTTTATCGGACTGACCCAGGCATTATTCCATGTAATGCTCGGGTCAGACCAAGCATTTTTTCCTAGGTATAGCTAGATACTTTAGAGCTGGAGAGGAGCTAGGTGAGCAAGACGTATTCACCTATTTTTACTTACGTTGTATTATAGAGTCTATATGTTTGTCAATATGAGGACAGGTTTCTATAACTGTCTAATTTTTTTGGATAAGTCTATGTATTCTGATGTTGTATATATAAATAAAGATTTTTCCTTTCTGTAAAAGATAATGGTTGTATTATATATTATTCGCTGCATTATGAGATTCTACGTTATTTTAATTTTCTCTATCTTATACCTTCTTCTTTCACCATAATAGATCGGTATTTTTGGCACTTGAATGTTCAGCATGTAGGATGTATTAGTGTCGATTTCTAAGGGTCGAAAATCAGGTTTGTTGCATTAAATCTAGTTTTGAGAGTACTTGATTTAATTTAGCTAAGGAATAAGTATCATTTCGTGATGAGAATTTTAATTTAAATTTAAAATATGATTAAACCGGCTATTTAAATTTGTCATTTTGAAGATTGTTAACATTGAAATTATTGTTAAAAAGGAGATCTTTGGAAATATTAATCCATCTTTATAAAAAAAAGTAATAGTAATTTATATTTGTTAAAGTTAGTTTGAATTTAAATAAAACTCTTCAATATTAATTTAAAATGATAATTTCTAACATGTTAGTGATTGAAAAGTTTTATGAAATTAAATTTATAATTTATAAAATAATGTTTAGTGTAGATGAGTATGTAATAAGTAATAAAGCAAAAATAAAAAATTAGCATCACTTCTATTTGGCCCAAGAAGATAAGAATATGAGATTGAGAAGTAAATTATGTACAGAACTCTCGTTCTCATTTTCTTCCTTTGACAGAAAATGTGAAACTCAAAGCCCTCTCCTCTAGCGTAAACCCTAATTCTTAAATCTTCAATTTCTAGACTTAGATCATAGGGCTTTTGCGATGACCCACATTTTGGAAGGTTTAAGCTGATAATAAATCACACATGTCCAACTCGAATCAATCTGAAACACAGATTGTCAATGGGATTTTATTAAGAAGAATAAGAAAAGAAGAAAACAAACACAGAATCTCGTAGCAGAATGACAAAATATAGTAATCAAATAAACAGTTTATGAAGCTGTTTATACTATACATTTGATTAAAATTTTACAACATCTATCAGAGTTATATACAATAGAATAATAGAATAATGCAGTAGAACAACATGATGCAGGGGAATAATACTAGTAATAATATAATAAATCTTCGTCTTCGTCCTCTAGAATAAATAATCTTTAGTGCGCTAAAATACTCAGGGCTGACCTGAACATAAAGTAAAACAATACACTCGAGTCAGAACTAAAATATTATAATGTAAGTCAAATCAATATCACGTATAACATGAGTGTAATCGCGTTAGAAATGTTTACGGGGTTTTACATCTCCTATCCAGTGTACAACGTGCGTGCAATAACATAAGAGATGTTACAGGATTTTCCATCTCTTAAGGATCCGTCAAAATATCTATATATAGTGGAATACACTATACATATAATGTCTAATAAATAAAATAAAAAATTTCCTAGCTTTAAGACTTTACATTAATCCCCATTTACATGTTTTTAAGCATTGTCATAAAGTTTGCAAACAACGCTCCGTAGCACGTTGGGTGATAGGGATGTGATGTGATACGACAACACTAAACCAAACTCGTAGTGGTCTCGTATAAAGGTAAAAGTATGAAAAGGCACGTAAGGCAATGCCCAAGGTAGGAACTGTCAGTTCGGATCGCATGGCTTGTGGTAATGCATCGTAGCTATGACCACCCACTGCGTCCATTCGTCCTATATCGAGTCAAAGGAAGGTCATCCCAAATCAAGATGCACCAATCGAAATCAACATCAAGGGAAATTGTATCGACCGAGTTCAAAAAGAAAATCGAAGAACAGATGTCTGCCAGATGTAGCTACCATCATTTGCCTCGTCACCCTGTCCTGTTTTAGTTATTTCAAATTGACCTAATTGTCGAGGCTATCCATCAATAATCTCTTACTTCAAATCCAACCGCATACACCAAATCCAACAACTTCATTCTGGAGTCTCCTCCACATATATGGTTGCTGAAGTGGTTTCAATATTGATAGAGCATATGCTAATAAGAGGCCCCTATCACTTTAGCAATCAAACATCATTTTACACATAGGTTGGTAATTTTACATTTCGAAAATAATTCACACTTGATATCAAAATATCATATTCACTTCAAAATATCCTTCATTTCAAAAAAATCATATTTACCTAAAATTTGTCAATTTCACTTGAAAAACATTTCATTCCAATATCTCAATTTCACTTCCAAAATCATTTCAAATTTCAAATTAGGTTATAACTTCGTTTTAACCAAATTCGCATTTTCACGATTTAACTATAAACAGTTCCTAACTTAAACAGTTTGAATTTTGGGAAAATAGTTTGAAAAGTTTTAAATAGTTTAAATAGTTTAGAGATTTATTGATATAAAATGGTCTGAGTATTGAAAATGGTTTATATTGTAAAATAGCTTGGAAAATCACAATAATTTGAATATTTAAACAAATAGATTTTAAACAGTTTATGTTTGATAATTTATTTTGAAATTAGTTTCAAATCAAACTGTTTTCATTCCATATCAAAAAATCTGGACCCAGGTCCAAATATAAATCAAACCGATTCAATTCCAAATTTTTCAATCCAAATCAACTTCAATCTCAATTCAATTCAAATCGAATCAATTTCGATTTCAATTTAAATCAATTTAGATTTCAATTCAAATCAACTTCAATTTCAAGTTGAATTAATTTCAATTTAGAAACATTCATTTTTAACTTTAAATTCGATTCAACGATTCAATTTAATGACTTAAATTTCAATTCAATTCTTATTTTAAACCATTTCAATTTATATTGATTTTAAGTCCAATTTCAATTTACCGATTTGAATTACTTAAATCAACTTAAACTTCAAGATTCAAATTAAGGTTCAAATCTTTTAAAATAATTCAATTCTGAACTCAATTTTGAAATATCCGTTTAAATTACTTTAGTTGGATATATTTCAAAGTTCAAATGAAAATTCAAATCTTTTAAAACAAATCAATTTCCATCATCCAAATGATTTCTAAGTTATAACTTCAAAATTTCAAATTAGATTCTTTAAACAATTTCTGTTAACAAATTTCAATTTCAACATTTCAGGCTCGAGTTCAAAAATAATTCAAATTCCATACATTGATTTTTTTGCTACTTAAAAATGATATCATTTAAACGATTTCAAAACCAAGAATTTTAAATTCATTTAAGTTAACCAATCCAGTGTCCGTATATAATTTTCTATTCTATGGCCTCGTGGTCAGCTTTTCATTTTTTAATTGTAGGGATGGATATATATCATTCCAATCCAAATTAAATATCATAAGAATATATCATTTCAACATATTTCTTAATTTATTCAAATATAATTCAAATTATAGTTTATATGTTGTCAAATAATTTACATGGTTGTAACAAGATATATATATATAATATATAATATAATATAAATAAACATCCAATCATCCAAAATATCAACCCAGTAGGCATCCATCACAAGCAACATCCAAATCAGTCAATAAATCATGACAATAACTAGATATCAATATCGGAAGTTTAACTAACAAGTCCGTTTCAATTTCAAATTTAACCATCGATTAAAATTCCTAACAGTTCAATTCATATGCCAATTTAAATGCTAGTTAAATTGCCAAACAACAGTCAATAAGATAAATATCTTCACAATTTTAATTTAACTAGCATCAGAAATATTTTATTATTTACAAGTGGGTTTAATCACCCACCTTTATTTAAAGCTGAAAAATTTTCAGCTTCAAATAAATTCCAATCCAACTACATGTCGTTGCCTTCGTCGATATGATCACAACGCGACTCATTTTTCTCGAATCAGACCTCGTATGAAAAAGTTATTCAACATTTGGCGCATCGATTATTAAAGACATTATAATTAGTATAATAATTAACATAATTAATAACTAAATTAAATTAAACCTATACCTTTTCCCTCGCTCAGCTCTAAGCAATGCGTCGTTCAACTTTTTTTATTTACTGCTTGGTTGCACGCCGTGCCACTAGCCTACGTAGCCACAGGACCCACCGCGTCCATCCCTCTGTGTGCCACCTCTTCGCCCACAGCAGGCCTCGACCCTCATGTGTGCCATCACGCCTCAGAACCCACAACATAGTAGCGACATGGCCAAATCCTGGCAATTTCGAAACACTTCCAGCCCGATCCAACCATAATCACATAAAGCTCGTCGAGCTCTCCATTTTTGCTTTTCGAGTCATTTGATTTCGTTGAACGGATTTAGAGAAATCAAAGTGAGAAGATCGAAGATTTTCATCCATTGAAATTTCAGGAAGGCAGCTGAAAACCTTAGGGCTTTGGATTGCAAAAGAATGAAAGGTTAATGCTATATATAGAAAATTCTCACGTCACTATTCGTCCATGAAATTTTCAAACTCCAAAAGAAGTGTGCCACCTGGCGTTTTATATGTTATAACCCTATTTCGAACACAATGGAATATGTATTGAGAACCAATTCCATTATATTCAAAAGACAGCTTTCCAAACAAAATTATTTTAATTAATGTTCTGAAAATAGATTCTACGCGTTTCAAGCTTGCACGATGAAACTATAAGTTCGATCGCTACAAAACTTGAAATTCTATAATAATTCACTATTACGGATCCGATGAAATTGGTTTCGTTGAAATCCAAGACAGTGCCCAAAAAGACTATTTTTACCCATTAATTAAAACAAGTAGTTTCGAAAATTTAATCATCATTAAATTCAAATTTAAAAGTTAAAAAATTTCATTCTTATTTAAATAAAATTTAAATCAACTTTCAATATTATTTTATTCATATTAAATTCAGGATTCAATTATTTAAATAATTCCAATATTAAATTTAAACGACTTAATTATCAAATAAATGTTTTCTTATCGAATTTTGTTATATAAAATTTCATCCAAGTTCATATCTAATAAATTACTTTAATAATTCATTAGATTTTTATTTCTAACCATTTTTGTTCAATAATTATATGAAATTTAATAATTTAAAATAGTTAAAAATATGGGTCGTTATAGCTTATAGGAATTCCTAGTAGTAATTAAAAGAAGGTAACCTCCTACACCTTCTACTTCATCAATTAGGGATTACTAACTTCAATTTCATCTCTTGTTTGGGTTTTCTTTGTAATTTCTAAAACTGAACCTAGGTATTTGCTGAGAGGTCTTAGCCTAGGAGATTTCAAGTTTATTGCATCTAATTCAACCTATAAAGGTGGGTTATTTTAGATTACACAATCTATCTCTAAAGATTAGATATATTTTGTTGTTGTTTTGAGTAATTGGATGACGTTATATTATATATATATATATATATATATATATATATATATATATAATTCTATTTTTGAGAACCAATGTGTTGCATTTTATACTGAGACTGTACATGTCAAAATTTCATTCCAGATATTTAGCAAAAGGAGTAAGTGTGGCATGTCAGTGTTAGATTAAAGATATATTCACATTTGGTCATCCTTAAAAAGCCGTATTCTCCATGTTATTAGATGACATAATTTATAATGTTCTTCAATAGTATGGGTATCACGGTGGGGTCGTTACAGTTGGTATCAGAGCAGAGTCGGAACACTATAACTTATCATATCACAGATCCAAGATCAAGATGACTTAGTGTCCTATCCCTTGGGTTACGTGGTAGATAGTTAACTTAACAACCGAATAAGGGATAGGAATATAAAATGGTTATGGGATAATCAATTCAGAGTAATGGCTGGAGGAAGACCTAGAGTTACACCAGGATTGACCAGTAATCCTTGCACAGGAGTGATGTTTTTGACTCCTGAGAAGATTGGAAAGATAGTCCATGCTACCAAGATTGCTACTTCTAAGGTTCAGTTGGTTCCTATTGATTTTAATTACTCTTGCAATGACTTTAGACGTTTAGTAGGTAGACCCTTTAAACGAATGGAGAAACTTATTGATATTAAGGCTTGGATAAAGATGCGTGAGAGGATCTTTTCTCGCATTAATCTTAATGATACCCAAAGGATTCAAGTGACCTTTAGCTAGTTGCAAGAAAGGGTGTTGGAATGGTATGACTTGTTAGTAGTGGAGGTTAAGGAGGACGAACTTGCTTGGGCTCAGTTTAGAGAGAGATTCGAGCAAAAGTTTCTTCCAAAAGCAGAAAAGGAAGCAACGACTAAGAAATTCATTGAGCTTAGGCAGAATCAGATTTCTATTATGGATTATGTAGCAAAATTTAAGGCACTATCCAAATATGATTTGTATTTCGTCACAACCCCAAGAAAGAAAAATCAGAAGTTCGTTTATGGATTGCGTAAGTCTTTGAAGAAAGCTCTAGTACTTCAGATGGATATATCTTTCGACTCCTTAGACGATTCATCCCTTCGTCTCAAGCAAGCGGAGAAGGGTAGCGAGGAGGAAGAAACTCCTAGGAAGAAAAAGTAAGAGTTCAACTAGAAAAGGAAACAACCGATTGAGCAAGGGAATTCCGAATCTAAGGGTAAGAAGAAGAAGTATGACGATTCTAGTTCTACCACCACACATATAAGTCAAGTTGCATGTTTCAATTACGGAATTAAGGACTATTACTTGAGTGAGTGTAGGAAGCCTAAAGTTTCTTCTCCAGTTGGTGTTTATTTCTATTGCAAGAAAGAGTAGCACTTGATGAGGGGTTCAGCATATATCGGAAGGAAGGGGGAAAGGAGAAGGTTGTTGGAACTTCCGATGGATCGGCTTAGCTAGGTATAATTTTATTTATTTTAGAAAGTGGACTTTCTTTTGCTAGGCTGCATTAGAGTTAGTTTCTAGAAGTACCTTTTTGTAAGCTTTTGCATTTTATTGATAGAACCGAGGATAAAAGCTATTAGCTTTTAGTTGATGGGTGTTAGGAATTGATTGATTAGTTATATTTATTCAACTTGGATGCATGGTTGCTACTAATAATAGAATATATATAGCCAAATTTTTAATAAGTATTGTGTTAACTTGTCCGGTAATTGTTTGAAAATTTTAATCGATGTATGGGATGCCATACTATCGATAGAAATTTCTAAACATCAATTGAGTAATTTTGATATGAGAATCTAAGAATAATTGTTTTAAGAAAAATATTTTGAGTTAAAAATAAATTGAAAGAATATTTTCATCATAAAATAATTATGTGAAGTGAAGGGACTTTGTAAGACATTATTGGTAGCTTATGCGATCAACTTTGTAAGTAATGAAGTGGATCATAATAATTCTGTGGCATAATATTATTTTATCTAGTGAAAAAACATATAATTCATAGTTTATGAATTGGTTGGAAAATTTAATAAGTTCTTTAAAAGGTAGGATATATCAATTATCTTTAAGTGAATTTAAAATTTAAAATTACTAATTTGTTTCATTAAGGAAATTATGGGGACGCAATTTTCTTAAGGGGAAAATCTGTAACAACCATGTTATTAATTACCTAATTAATTTAATTATGGATAATTAATTTTTTATTTTATCTGTTTTATTTGTGGTTTATGAAATTAAATCTAGTTTTGAGAATAATTAATTTAATTTAAATGCCCATCTCCAGTACAAGAAAAAAAGGCTTTCAACCCATTCAAAAATAAAACCTAAACACATACTCATATGAAAATCAAAATAAAATTATACTTGAACTTATATGGTGGTAGGCTTTGATCCGATGCGCTTGTGGCCACGTACAACCATGTTTGGGTGATGCTCAAAACATGTACAGTGAGAAGCTCAAAATTAGGGCTTGAGAAATCGATCATTATGGTGATCGATTGGAGGTATCAAGATCATATTTGGATTTGGGGAAGCGAATGGTGTTGAAAATTCGGATTACGGATCTTAAGGCTTGATTAACACTAGCGGGGTGTGAATAGTGCTTAATGGGTTTTATGGAATTTTTGAAATATTTTGAAATTAAAGACAAACAGATGTAATTCAGAAACACAGAAACGATCATAGAATCAGATATAGATGCAAATAGTAAATAAAACCAGTAAAGGAAAGAACACATCAAAATTTTATACCGGTTCGGGGTTAACCTACATCCAGTCCCACACAATTCCTTGTGCAGATTTCTTTTCAAATATAATATTGATATTACAACCTCGATTTCAAGGCCACGAGATACATCCTATTGTCTTTGAGTCCAGGGAAAACTCTTTTGATTTAACTAGACTACAAGGTCGCCTAATTGATTTACGGGCTACAATCACACCCAATTGATTTACAGCCCACAATCACACTGTTTTCAATATCACTTTGATAGATAGAGAGACTCGATATACTTCTTTGATTACTAATGATCTCGTAACTCTAAATAGCACTGAGATCTTTGAGAGAGAGTAGCAGAGAATCAAACTAGAGATGATCAAGTTTGATTCACTTGGGATTTAGGCAGAGTTTTGTTAAAATATAAGAGAATATTTGAGTGGAGAAGAAGGAGTGGAGAAATGAAGAAAACTAACTTAAAATTCGTTGAAAATAACTAGTATTTATAGGAGAATAACGGTCATGTCCATTCGTGAAAGGTTACGACGAATAAACACTTCTTTTGAAATTTTGAAATTTGAATTCTATGAAATATATATTTTGAAAATTTATTTTTCTTTAAAATGATTTCTATTCTAAAACTTGTCAAAACAATTTCTAAACTTTATAAACCATTTTGAACATAGTTTAAACTTATAAAAGAGATTTAAAAAGTAATCTTAAAAATATATAATCTATAATATAAATGTAATATTAAAAACTAAGTATAGAATATATTTTTGAAATTTAAAGCTATAATGCTAAAATCAGGAGATAGTTTAAAAACAGAGAAGATTCTGAAATCAAAATATAAAAGATAATAAAAAAAAGTTTAAGGCTAAAATATTTAAACTGAGAGAGATGAATTTAAAAGTTTTTGGAAAAATATTTAAAATAAATCGTTTTGAAAATTTTGTGGATTCCATTCCACTAGAGATGGTCGTTGGTTCTATCCCACTAAAGAGATCGTGGGTTCCATCCCACTATTAAAGCGAGAAGGTGGATTCCATACCACAATTAAATTCCGAATAAAGATTTTAATGCTATTATGAAGTTTTAACATAAATCTAGACATTATTACTTATCTTGATATCTTAAACTCTTGAAATCTTTAACTTTTGATATCTTGAACTCTTGATACTCATGAGTCTTCAATCTTGGTTTGTTCAATCTTGAATTCGCTAGTCTCATCGGTCTTGAATCTCTATATTGTACAGTCTTCATTCTTCAGTACCTGCATATATACCTGCATATATATATATAGACAAGAATATTAGTATTTATATTTTATAACAAGTCCTAAGGTTGTTTTCATCAAAACCACCATCTCAGGAACTAACAATCTCGCCCTTTTTTATGACGACAACCTTTGTTTATAAAATCTAGTCCGCAAAACTCTAATTCTACTCTAACTCCCCCTTACTCCAATAACTCCCCCTTAATCTATTAACACCCTTTAATCCAAGCCTATCTAACCTGTTTTATAATTCTCCCCCTTTATCATCAACAAAAACTAGTCGTAAACTACATAACTCCCCCTAAATCTTATACTATAAAACTATCTTTACAACTAATAATGAAACTTCAAACCACTAGCTTCAACCGCATCTTTTTGAACTTCCTGAAATGCCCTTGCATATCTTATCAAATCCTCTTGCGTTCCTCCCCTTTCCATTCTCGCGTCATAAAAGTTGATTGTGTTTCTCCTTAAATTCATCCTCTTTCCTCAATCAAATTCCTTAAAAACCTGATTTATAAAAGCTAGAAACCATCCCCACCAATCAGCTTCTCTAATTTGCGAATCCATATTGGCGACATCACCAGAGACAGCGTCATTGTCCCCTTTCCTCAATCAAATTCCTCAAAACCCTGTTTCATGAAAGCTGGAATCCCTCCCTACCGTTCAGCTTCTCTAACTTGCGAATCAATATTGGCAGCATCACCAGAGATAACATCGATAGTATTGGTTCGATGGACTGTCAGAGATAGGTCAGACATATAATTAGCTTCTTTTTTCTTTTTTCCTTGGTTGAATTAGTACATTTAGATAAATTAGTATATCCAATCAAAAAAGCGGTCGCATGATATCAATATGGGTAAAGATTAGAAATATAGAGAAACACTGGAGATACAAGTTACGGTAAAAAAACATAACACATATTCATTTGCTTTGCATTAAAGGGAATACGAAGTTACATTTGGGCCTTTGATGCATGAATGTGTTTTAAAAGAATTTAGGGACTAGAAATCAGTACATGTATGTATAAAAACTCAATAACAAGTTAGGAAAATTATTGATAAGATATACAAGCTTTTCCTTTTCAGAGATAGGTGATTCAACGGATAACTGATATTTTCTTCGTTGAAGTTATCTATGGGTTAATGGTATTTGGGCCATTTGTAAATATCTGCAAATATGCTTTCCTTTTTTGGACTGTATATATTTAGATTATAATTTCATTAATAAAGAAATCAGTACATTGTTCGAAAAAGGTATAAACTATAAAGTCATATATGTGGTTCTCAGAACAATTTTAGCATAAAAGATTTTTTTTGTTTGAAAGATATATATATTCATTTGCATACAGTTTGAATACTGATACACCCACCATGCCAGTATTCATCTTATTCGTTGAAGTTACATATGTGCATGCATATGATCTATAAAATTACAATAAATCAAAATTCTAACTTTAGTGATGTTTTGAAATTTAAAATCCATTGTTTATTAATAATTATCATATGTTCTACATAACCTGAATATAATTAGGATTACATCCAAGCCTAAGTTTAGCTCATTCTTTCTAATTTTATTGGAACAGGGTTTTGCATGAGACTGTCTACACTTATTCCTTTGAAGTGTTAATTATGCTAATGTGTATTTATGAATAATGCATGTATTTTAAGAATTCTGGATACGTGTATGATCATGTTTCATTTGTATGCAGATTGTAGTTACAGATGACCAAGATTTGAAGATAGTCATCATGCTGGTGATAGAGGCTTAATTAAATGCATACAAGCATTTTCAAGTTTCAATTATGGATCAATCATCAACTTATGATCATGTATTTTTTTCCACCTTCAACTTATGGTCATGTATTTTAAGAATTTTGGATACATGTATGATCACGTACTTTTCTCCACCTTCAACTTATGATCTGTAATCATCAACAGTCAGCCATAAGTAATCGATTATCGATTATGGATCAATCAATCGATAATCGACTAAGGTCAGTCCACTGAACCATGGTTCAAACTTCGATTAAAGATTATTGACTGAACAAATATAGTTTTATTATGATACGTTTCTCATGCTTAATTTTATTATGTAGAATTTGAAATTTAGACTTTTGTTCCCACTTTCCTGTTAATCCATTGTACTACATTAATCAGTTGTAATTCATTTTGATGCACATAGCTCCTATAAAAATAAATCATTAGCGAAACATAACTGTATATATGTGCAGTACACATTATTTGAAGCATCGTTGGGCACAATTTAATACATGAATTATAAATTACTGATAATGAAGTTAGCTGTTCAAAATGAGTAAATGGTAGATAAATAGGCCTACATACTTGAGATTTTGAACCTTCTGTTTTGTTTGAAGTAATCCTACATCAACAATAAAAAATAGTTATAAGATTGCATATCGCTTAAATTTTCTTATTCAGATGTTTTAAGTATTTCACACATTTCAAATATTCATAAACATGTAGGAAAGTTTATAGCCTTTGGTTGAGTGAGTTGATATGCATAGGTTTGATATTTATGCATAAACATGTTAGTAAGCATGATTATTTTTAAAATTCATAAGGACATATCAACATAAAATCAAGCAAGAAAATAACTAAATTTAAATCTACAAAACTAAACCTACCCATATCAGCTGCTTTTACATATTTTTACAGTTGCTTCCCCATAATAAATGAATCAATTAGTACATCTTGGTCTAGAAGGAGATGAAGTTCTCTTGGACCTTTTAAAATAGATATTCTTGAAGCATTGTGAGGAGTGGTTTGGAGAAGGGGTAGATAGATAGCGTAACCGAGGTCGTTCCTATCATAAAGAACTAATGCACAATATCTAAAATAAATTTAAGAGGGCAATGAAGTCATATTTATGTGCAATACTTTAAATGCTATATGTAAATAGAGAAAGGTTAACTATTAGTTTCAGTTAACAAATTTGAAGTCAAAGAGCATTGGTGTAAACTAAAACTAGTGTTGTCATTCGTCAAATACAAAGCAACATTATATAGTTACTTTAAACTCATTTGAATTAAGTTTTTCATATATTATGGAGACGGGCTTCTCTTCTTCCTTAGAAAAAACACCTGTAATAAAATAATAAATAAAAAAATTGATGAATAATATGTATATCTGTTTCCTTGAGCTTTGTTTGGCATTCACTGAACGTAACCTCCATTCTTTTGCATTCCCATACGATTAAAGTTTCTATCATTCTCTTACCATTTATTCTCATATTTCATTTCATAATAAAGAACCCAAAATCAATTCAAAGTTATGTATTAATTCAAAACGAGTTCTATGGTATTGCATTATTTAACAGTGAGCTAAATTTAGTTTCCTCGTCTATTCTAAATTAAAGTTTTAAAGGCATCTTTTTCGTTAAATTTCTATATTGATTTCTTCTCACAGCCTTCTTTATCACAAGCCTAAAGATATAATCTTTTCTTCATCTACATTTTTCCCCATTGGTTTTGTAATAATGATGCTACTTGGTTGCTCCCTCTTTCATGGTTATTTTTATATGAAGTAAAGTATAATTAGATCATTAAAACTTAGAAGTACAAGTTAATAGTTTATTAGCATTAATTTGGTCAAATTTATAATTATTTACCATAAATATTTTCAATTTTGCATAGATTTTAGTATGTAAATTAGAATTTAAGTAACAATTTTGAATTATAACTCAGAATCAAAATAAAATATTTAGTTTTCCAAAAAAAACATGAAATACTTTGCTGACTAGATAATGTAAACGCATGTATCATTACATCTATTAATTATAATCTACTAAAAAGATGAAACTGGTAATATTATTGTAGAAAGCATTCATATAAAAATATTCTACATTAACATAGTAAGGTAAAAAATAATAACTGATGTCATTAATTATAGTTCTCCACCACTCATCAAAACTTTCTTGCATCATTTGTCAGCTTGGTTATTATTTTATGTTTGTGCTTTACAAGTTTACATTTTCATGACATGTTTTATGTGGACATTTATGTTAGCATATTATTCATAAATTTTCGACATTTTATCCACTGTAACTACTGAATTATAGGTTTGTGAAGCTACCAATTGAATCAGCCTTTTTAGTTATTCATGACTTTGCATGTGGACATCCCTTATCCATTATATTGAATCTACATGAGACTATGATGAAAGTAATCAAAGTTATTTGTAAAATATAATAGGTATCTTTTTGCAATGAGTTTAATTATCAAACGCTCAGTCCAAACGTTTAAAACGATATATTTATATTGGTCATATATAAGTTGGTATTTTACAAAAATTTTAAAGTCAAACTATTCATATTTATTTAAATAAACCATTTTATAAATCTATATGTGATTGTTAGATCTAAAATAGGCAAATGAATAATAATTTTCCATTATTACATACAAATTATACCTTTTTTCTAACGTTGCCAATGAACACGTTTAGCATGCTATTTTGTTGGTTTTACGGTATCCACATACAAATCACTTTCCAATTTTGAATGGTTGTAATTTACATCTTTTGTCAATTATTATCCCTTACATAAAAAATAATGTAGTCATAGAACCATGTGGATGTTTAATCTATCAAAGATGCTCTATCATAATCATCAGAGTTCACTTCCCTCTGAGTGGATTAGGTACTACACAGTAAACTTGCATTATAATGAATTACTTTTATGCAACTGTTGGTTACATCGATGAATCATTGGAATATTATTATGTTTCATTGATTTTATTAGTGGTGATTATTTATTATGCGTGGCACAAAGATTTCAATCGTAATTGTTAGGGTACATTTTTACTAATCGACTCTCGTAGCTTGAAATATCATGCTATATTTTCTCTTGCAAAGAGAGCTTTCATTTGATCAACTAATTTAGTTTGCTGACTAGAATATGGTAAAATAGAATGCAGCCTACATGGATTTTTTTCCTTTGGCTACACATAACACTATATGTTAGGAAAAGTTAGATGGGTTGAAAATGGAAACAAATTTCGTTTATGTGGCAATGCTCATGAAATGCAACAAACTACAAACAAATTATGAAAATGTGACATCAGGATGATGAAAATAAAGGTGGATCTGTAGTCTAATACAAGCACGATTTTATGGTAACGGCAACTCAGGTATCCATTATTTAATTTATATACATTGATTTATTTTCTATAATAAATATAAACAGTGAATTTATGATTTGAGTTTGGATTTGGAGAAGAAAATGCTATGATGCAGCATAAGAGTTGGACTACAACTTTCAAGACATAGTTAATCACCAAAGAGTGCTTTTGATCGATCCAACTAAAGACGTAGTCAATTCTTTTATATTTTTTCGATCAATTATATGTTAATTTAACTTCAGAATTATAGCTAATACATAGTAATGGCCTTTCCCACTACATAACAGTATAGGCAGTAGTATCCACCAAATGATTAGAAAAAAATACTAGATTTTTAAGCAAATGGGCAAAAGTATTTTAAAAATATACCACATGGGACAATTAAAGTATAAATTATGAGTAGTAATGGTTCACATCCATATCCATTTGAAATTATCCAAGCATAGGAAGCTATGCAATCTTTGAAATTCCTATAAGGGGATTTTCACTTAAAGGGCTTATTTGTGCAAAGCAATAAGTTTCAAGGACAGCACTTCTAAAAAATTAGTTTTAAGAAAAATTTACAGGAAAAGGATAAATAAAGTTATCTTGTGACGACCCAAAATTTCTTGATATTTGAAATTGAAATGTTTAATTTATTTTAAATATTTGAAAGGTAATTTAACTTGAATATCAAATATCACTATTTATTTGTCAATTAAATTATTGAATTTAATTATTGGAAGTTGAGTAAATTGTTGAATCTGAAATTTGTAGCTTGTTAAAAATAGTTTAAAAGCTTGTAAAATTTATGTTGATTATACTGGAGATAATAGAAGTTTTAAAATTTGAATTTGGAAATGTTTTGTTCAGTTCTAAAAATGCATAGTGTAAATTGAATTTAAAAATAGTCTTCCGAGGCACAGTCTCGGAATTCGACGAAACCAGTTCCATTGGATCTGTAATATTGTATCATTATCGGATTTCAAATTTCATAGTGTTTGGAGTGATCGTTTGGCCGTACGGTAGATAAACGCACTGAATCTTTATCGAAAATTTAATAAAATAACTGAGTCCGAAAAACCATCTTCTCCATACGATCGAATTTGGACTCGAAACCTTTTCCATTATGTTCGAAATAGGGGTTTAACATTATAAATGCCTAGCGGCACGCCTAGATTGAAGATCGAGATTTTGAGTTGCGAGAAATCGAGACAATTTAAAATTGAATTTAAATTTAAATTTAAACATCGATAATGAAATTTTCTCTGAGAACTGTAGCTAGCAGACACGTTGAAAATTTCGAACACGTGTTTTCTTTCTTTTGAATTTTTCACACGTATTCTAAAAAAAATTGAAGCTGGATCAAAAAAATCCCTTTCTTCCTCAGTTCTCAATTTATTTCAAATAAATTCACTCAAAAGATAATGGCCGAAACAAACGAAATCAAAGAAACGAAAATGGTGGTCGTGATTCAAAATCGTGTCCCCATTCTTCTGTTCCTCAAAATTTAATTTAAATCGCGCTTCTTCTTCCCTATTCCCAGTTCCATTCTAGTAAAAAAAATGAAAGTAATTCGAATTCCCAGTAACGAATGAATTCGTTCGTTAAATAAGATGGCGTTCGCATCTCTTTCTCGTGATCCCTCTATCAGGCTCGAGCTTAGGGTTTGGTCACATGGATGATTATGGTCGCTGGAAGGGGGCGCAGCATCGAGGTGGGATTCCCGACCAGGGTAGCTCGAGCGTGGCGACTTAGTTGGAGGCGCAAGCTTCCTCGTGGCGGAGGCGCGATTTTATGGGCTTGCAACGGTCCGGGAAGGGGAGAGTTGCGATCGATGTCGAGGTAGGGATTGTATTCAAGTGGTGGCTGGGAGGTGCATCGGACTCACGGCTTCAAGGGATCGTGGTTCTTGTTGCTGTCGAGGTAAGATTTCTGTTTCTTTTTATTAAAATGTAATTCATGTGTTTTTAAAAAAATATATAATAATAAATAAAACAGAGAAGGGAAATTTTAGGCATGCAGGTTAGAGAATTTTAAGTTAACAGAAAGGCTTAATATAAATTTAGATTATTTATTTATGCAAGAGTTTATATATATATATATATATATATATATATATATATATAAGTTAGAATTTTTAAGATCTATAATTTTTTTTAAGTATATATAGGAAGTTTCAAAAGGGAATAAATATACTTATACACATTTTTAATTTACAAGTTATTTTTAAAAAAAATAACGCATTTGGTGATTAACCAGATTTATTAACTTATTTAATTTATTGAAGTTATCAAAAAAGATTTTTTTTAAGAGGAAAGAATCATCAGTTAAAATTAAAACTATTAAACGATAACCAATTTGTTCGATCAATTCAAATATTAATAAACTATATAAATGTTTATTCAAGGTCAAAATTGTGAACAAGCAAACCGAAATGGAGGAGGATTGCAAACAGCAAAATAAAAGATGAGTTAATCTCACTCATCTGGTAGCTATTTAAATCTAAATGGTTAAATTTAAATAATTGGTTGAATGATCGAATTGATTGGATGTGGTATATATTATATAGTAGTATATAGTATATTGGAGTGATTGATTTCCCGCATTATATAGCGGATGAGACCCTATGCGCTGCATAATAGCGGGTGATATTATATTAAACCCATATACCGCGATATTCCACCTCGAAGTGGAATTGGTATTTTATATTATGCTAACATTTGTGGATTCAGGGAAAAACAGGTTGGAGGGACCAAACTGGATTCCTCAAAATATTTAGATTTGTTTAAATATTCTGTGTTATGATTTATTGGATAATCTGGGATAGAATACGATGGTAATTGGAAATAATGGATGTTATGGTGTGATTGAATATATTTGGGTATACGGAGTTACCAAAAATATATAGATTTGATTTTTGAAAAGAAAATTAAAAGAGAAAATTTGCAAGTAAAATGATTTTAGAGAATTTGTGATAAATTGAAGAATAAAAAGAAAAAGGGATAAAAGAGGATTTTTAAATTATAATAAATAAATTCCGAGTATGGGAAAGGAGATTTTGAATAAAAGGGGAAGTGATGAATTTTAAATCCTAAGTGATATGATTTAAATGGATAAAGAATTTATTTTGAAATTCAAGGTTTAAATCTATTGGAAAGGAATTTGGAAAAGTATGAAATTGGTAATTTCAGATAAATAAGATTTTTAAATTAAAATTAAGAAGTAAAAATCTAAGGTTAATGGGTTTTTGAAATAAATTGTGTAAGTAAAAGAATTTATTTTAAAAATGAAGTAAATTTTGGAAATTGATTTAGTATTTGAAACTGTCCTTTGGAAGGAAGTTGAGACTATGGGTTTATAAACTGGGTTTATAAAGTGAAACAAGATATCAGTGGGTATTTGAGAATATAAATTCATGGTGGGAATTTATAAAGTAATTGGTAAATTGTTTTTAAAAATAAACAGTGGTTTATTTTTAAAAGGTATGAGAATGGGAAGTGTATTTCCCTAGAAAGCCAAGTGTATTTTAAAGGAGACTTTTATGTATAAGCTAAAGGCTTTAAAAATTGTTTTAAGGAAATGTTTTAGAAAATTTATTATTTTTAAATGCTTTAAATTTTAAAGTAAATATTTTGCAAATTTATTTTAGAAATTATTATTTAAAGGTTAATCGGTATTATGTTTGAAAAGATAATTATTAATATTTATATTTTATAAAATAGTTTTATTTTAAAAGATAGTTTGGTTAAAGTTTTATTTAAAAGCTTGTATAGAATTTTGTAGCTCTTATTTCAAATTTAGTTTGGCTTAATTTTTACTTTAAAAATTAGTTTTATAAAGTAGGTTTATTTTAAATATTTATAAGCATATATTTTTGAATAAAGTATTTGAGTGATTTTATTTTAAATGTTTTAAACTATATTTTATAATAAAGTGTTTTAAATTATTTTAAAATCTAAGTATTTGTACTTGGTAGTTTCAGTGGAAACGGAAAATATTTGGGAAATTTATTCCGTGAGAGGAAGATGGTTTGAAACTATTTTCAAAAGGGTTGAAAATTGAAAATATATCTTGTGAAGATATTTTTAGGATTGCAAATAATTTGGAAGAAATTATTATGGCTTGATGATTGTTTGTGAATGTTATTTGATAGTTAAATAACCGACTATCAATATTGGCCAAATGCGCTGATCATTTCGAAGAGACCGGGATCAGGATTTATTTTTTGAAAACCACTTTGATCCGGTTTGAATTTTTTAATGAGGAAGACAAGAGATGGAAGTCGAAGATGGAGCAGTGAAGTGCAAGGGATAATCACTACTAATCCTGTGGGTGATTCCAAAATGGATGTAGTAGGAATAGTGCCTTCGGTTCCGTTCAAACCCGGCGGACTTGTATGGCTGAATGCTTTAAGAACATCGTCAGGAGGACGATGAGCATTCTAAGTGATATGTTGTAAAAAGATAAGGCTTAGCCTCGAGCCTCATCAACTGGGAATGACTGAAAATCAGGGGTTATGCAGCGAGGCTAAGTGGGTAGCCCCCATTAGGGTAAGGACATCCCTGTCTAGATGTCCCTTTTATTTCGGCTGTGTGGTGCGGTTGCTGATCCCAATCGTGGGGTGATCTTACTCAGGATTATCCTGTAAGGGGTAGTCCCGGTCTTGTGTTGCAGGGGGTCGGGAGGGATCCTCGGTACGGTGACCTAGACCACGTACTGTGACAGGTGGTACCCCTGTGCCTAGTCATTAGTTGGAAATCCATTTTCCCTACATGCCTTTACGATTTTTGTTTGTAGAACCCACTTTGTGGCTAGTATGCTGGAATTTAATCACGTAACAATTTCAGCTATCTGAATAAGTATTTGTATATAGACCCTATTATAATATCAGAGGATTTTATAAGAGATGATTTAGCTATCGTAAGGTAAAAACCTGACATGTTTATTTGTGGCGTGGTCTTACGAGATGCTTTTGATTTTTTGAAAAATATAATAAACCAATTGAGTGTGTTTTCTCACGCTAGTATTCCAGACTGACTCGGGTGTTATTTATTTATAATGCTCGGGTCAGACCGAGTGTTATAAATACAGGATAGGATGCTTGGAAGCTCAGGAGAGAAGCTAGAGTCCGAGACGTAATACCCGTACTTGTTTATTTCCACTGCTGTGATTTGTTCAATTTCCAGCAAGTTATGAGGTAGGCTGTTATAACCGCCAGGCTGGTAATTGTTGTTTTGTATGTGTGTTACTCTGATGATGTATATTAAACCGATATAGTTTTCTTTTGTGTAAAGATCAGGTATTATCTACTATATTTTATTCCGCTGTGATGGTAAGATTCTCTTGTTGTTTTGTTTTCTCTTCTTCTATCTCCTTCTTCATTAACTCTAATGGTTCGATTTTCAAGTTTCGAAAAATCGGTTCGTTACATTATCATTTTCAGTTATACAGAAATAATGATAAATGAATTTATCATTTTCTCATATAACTTTAAAAGATAATTGAATTTATAGTTTTCCTATAAATTATCCTTAAGAATTTATCGTTTTCCTATAAATTATCCTTAAAACTAATTATTTAAAGTGTCGTCCTTAAAACTTATTACCCTGCAATGAGAACCCTTCAACCTAATTTTCCCTTTCGGATAATCGAAAAAATAGACCAATATAGTCAAATTGTAATGAATTTTCATACAGCTAAGTTATAATATATTATAATTAATTTGATTCGACATGAGATGTTCATGTTGTACTTATAATTACTGCTCTTGAATGCATATAGTTGTCAATGCACTTTATGGAAGAGGAATGTACTTGCAAAACTACTTGTTATACATGCCACAAAAATTCAAACATGGGTTACATTGCTTGGGTCACATTGCTGAATTTGCAGAGAGAGATATAAGAAACCATTCAAACCAAATGCAAAATATAGGAAACATAACTATGCACATAAGCTCTTCACTGTATTCACTATGCTTTTACAGATTGCTAGCGGTTATACATTTTTGCACTGCCTTATGCAAAACTTAAGATGTTATCCATGATTATTAATTATTATTTTATTTTATAGCATTATATCAATACTAGTATCAAAATGCTTCTTCATAACTGTTGGTCTTTTAAACTGAAAAAGAAGTGACAGGAAAAGAAGTGACTATACAGGTTTGTTCTCTGCATTTCGTGGTCATTGCATCCTTCTTTTATCTTATCCACAAGTCATTTATTTATTTTTCCCAATGATAGGAATTGAGGTGCTAATGCAGCAATAGTAGCAAAGCGAGTTGATCTCACAATACCTAAAAGAGTGGACGTAGATGCTCATATTCTTGACCCAATGGTCTGGGATCCAAACAATGAAATCCAATCAGGGTTGGTTGTTTTCCTAATTTGTTTTCATTTCAATATATAACCGTGCGATCTTTTAATAATTTAGCTTAATTTGTTATTATCTTTTGCTTCAGTAGGTCACAAAACATTCTAATTAATTTTGTAAGCTTCAAATATTGTTTCATCACTGTAAGCTCCTCAGATCAGATTTAGAGAATATTTTGTGACCCGCTGAATATATTTAAAGTTCAGATTTAGAGAACCTTATAGTGAAGAGTATATATTCTCTAAATCTCATTCGAGGAGCTTACAGTACACAAAATTTTTTAAAGAAACAATATTTGAACCTTACAGTGCTATAGCAATGGACAGTGCTATATCAAAACCTTACAGTTCACAAAACATTTAATGTAGGGTTTTTTGTTCACTATAAGGTTTAGAGAATATTTAGAAAATATGTTCACTGTAAGGATTCGATATAGCACTGTCCATTGTTGTACTTACCAAAACACACAATGGAGGACTTAGGTTTATACTGCTTTTGTTATACAAGCGTGGGAGTTTATTGTAGACTTAAACTAGATGTTGGTGTTTGTGCCCCTACATTAAGCATATTTTATCTCTTCACATAAATATTGCTCATTAAAAAGCTGCATCAATCATGTTTATATTTTATTTCATTTAGCAGGAAAATTGGTTTGCAAAATGGTAGAGTTTTGTGTGGTTGAGTCATTGAGAGATGCAGTATAGCATAGGGATCAGTTTTAGAGATTTAATTTGAGCTACAGAGAGTTAGATGAAAATGGAAAATAAATTAAAGGTGACATCTGGCAATGAGAATGCAAAATTGTAATATGCTATATCTTTTTTCTCATTTCAGATGCACATTGATGCTTGAAAGGTGGCATTTTTGGTGTTGATTACTGACGATTCTAATCTATATTTGATGAAGAAATGATAGAATTTATTGACAGATCAGAATTAGCAAGATTCTTAATTGCGTGTTCTTTTTATAATCCAAGGAGATGTTTTTTGTTCACCTGCGAACTACTATGTTACATTGTAATACGACTATTTTTAGTGCTTTCACTATTTTTTTATAGTTAAAACTTTTATTTCATTTAATTACCTCATATATTATTTTTTCCACTATCAATTATTTAAAATTTTCATGGATAGTAGATAATGTTTGGTAATTTGGTCTGAAAACTAATACATGGCCAGTAGCATAACATTACTATTTGCACATAAGCTTTTTTCTTCTCACTTAGTGGATGAAGATGTGCACAAAGTGTAATAATTGAAACTAAAAATAAGAACAAGTTCATTTATATACGCATTTATTTATACTTCCTCATGATGAATGTGGATTAATTATTTTCAAATAAAATAATATTATTGTTTTCTATTGCCTTAATTGGAACTCAAAATATTATATATGTCGTTTAAATATGAAGAGTCGTTGAGGTAATAGTAAATTTGACTTATTGGAAATAAAGCACAAAATTGAATTAACGTTGATCTTAAAGTAAATATATTATCCTACACAGTGAATTGGTGCAAAACTATTATATCAAGAAGTAAAATAAGTTGAGTTTCATTTAAAAAATAAGTATGAAGGCTACTCACATGATATTTAGAAAATACATTCACTAAATAATAAAAACTAAGCATCTAATTCATAAATATATTGGTTGTCTAATTATAGTTCTCCTAATTGTGTACCTTTTACGTAATAACAAGCATCTATATTTACTCTACACCTCATACAATTATGTTGTTGAATTAATGCAAGACATTGTGATTAGAGCAGGTCCATCTAGACGTGCATATACACTCGTATAGGATAATAATACATTATAGTAGAATATAAATGAGATAGATAATAATATGAGTAAAATATTGTAAGGTAAACGTGAGAGATATGAAAATTTCAAACACAATCAATCAATATATTTATCAAACCACACCATTTTAATCATATATTACATACATGTTCAAATCAATTCAAACAATTCAAATCAAGTCAAATCAAACCAAACAATTCAAACCACATCAAACCAAATCAAATCAAAGTAAATCAAAACATACAAGTCAAATCAAACATTTCTTAGAACTTCAACCCATCCTTCTTCATTGAAGATAGAGTCTGCCTTTATAGCATCCCATTCTTCGTTATCCTTGTTCAGAGTTCCTTCTAGATTCACTTCAAGTTCTTCTTTATTAAGGGAGGAAATCATCCATCGAATTGCAACGAAGTGCCTTTCTTGTTCCTTTATCATCTGCATTTGGCTTAATTGTAAGTGTCGTTGATTGCGAAGGATAAAAGTAAGATGTTCTTAAAAGATTTGAGAGTTTCTTCAAGATTCTCACTTAGATTATTAATAGGAGAGGCCATAATTTGATAAAATATGAAGAAATTCAATAGAAAATAAGGAAAGTTTGAGAGTATGCCTTTTTATGGAAGTAAATGGTATTTATAGGGTTAGAAAGTCGTTTGAAATGAATAGACACAAGATAGTTATGTAAATTTCAATTTCAAAACAAAAACCACTTTCTGGCCGTTACATGTCGACATAGGGGGTAGGAGATGTCGACATGGGTCCTATAATACATGTGACTAATTTTTTTATTTTGTTTAATATATGTGTGTGTACATATATCTATAATCTAATTTATATTTTATCTTAAATAATATAAATATAATAACACTTTAATATTAATATTTTAATGTTAAAAATGTTACTAAAATAATATTATTTTGAAAATCAAAATTTAAAATTCAAAGAGCAAGCAATTTCAAAACATGCAAACAGTCAAACATTCAAGCAAACAATTTCAATCAATATAATTTAAATGTGCACCTATTTTAGATCCATATTTTCGAGACCATCAGATTCGTGAATAGCTGTAAATCACATATTTGAATTTTCCATCTTTTGATCTTCATCACAAGAGGATGAGTCTGAATTGTCTAGTACGGCAGTATATGCTCTCTTCCTTTTCTTTAATGAATCATCGCTTGGAGGAAATTTCTGCTTAACCGGATGAGGACAATCTCTTTTTAAATGGCCTGGCTCATCACAATTGTAGCATCTGACGTTCGTGAGAGTCTCATTATTATTTTCAAAATTCTTGTGATCATTTCTCTTGTAGTTGTTCATCTTTCTTTATTTCAAAATTTTCCAAAATTCCTTATCGTTAAGGCTATTTCTTCATCATTGTCACCGTTCGAGTCTGAACCAGTTGTTATTGCATTAAATGTTATTGACTTCTTTTCTAAGACCTTGCTTTCTCTTCTTCCCTGCATTTGTACTTCAAACGACATTAAATTCCCAATCAATTCTTTAATTTTTAGTGCAATGATATCATTAGCCTCGTCAGTTGCTACTGTCTTTTGATCCCATTCCGAGTGAGTGAATTCGAAAATTTTCTAACTTGATCTTCTTCGGAAAAGTTCTTTCACTAATGCATAATGTCTTGAAACCGACTGTACATATCTAAAATGGACTCATTTGGATTCAGCTTGAATAATTGAAGCTGTTTGATCAAAATGGATATTTTGATTTGTTTAACTTTTCTTGTTCCTCATATGCATACTTACAAACAGACACTCTATTAAACTCATTCCTATCAAGTGAACAGAATAGAATATTCATGGCTTTGGAATTGTTTTGTGCAATAGTATTTTGCTCGGTGGTCCACTATACAAAATTTGTTGTGGGTTCAATATACTCAGTTTGTGCGATATTTCAAGTGTCTAATACTATTGATTGTAAATAGATTTTAACTCTACATGTCCAATATGCATGTTTACTTTATTAAAAAGTGGTGGTCTGGCAGTAGACCGACCCTCTACAAATGAACTAGTAATAGTGTTGACATTACCAGTGTTGGCAGCCATTTGAAAACTTTGAAAACCGATGCTCTAATACCAAATGTTGGAAATGCGGATTATAGATTTTAAGGCTGTATTAACACAAGAAGGGGTGGTGAATAGTGTTTAATGGATTTTATGGAATTTTTGAAATCATTTGAAATTAAACACAAACAGATACAATTTACAAACACAGAAACAATCACAGAATCAGAAATAGATGCAAAAAGTAAATAAAAGCAGTAAAGAAAAAACATACCGGAATTTTATACTGGTTCGGAGTTACCCTACATCCAGTCCCACACAATTTCTTATGCAGATTCCTTTTTAAATATAATGTCGATATTACAACCTTGATTTGAAGGCCATGAGATATACCCTCCTGTCTTCGAGTCCATGGCAAACTCTTTTGATTTAACCAGGCTACAAAATCACCTAATTGATTTACGGGCCATAATCACACCCAATTGATTTACAGGCCACAATCACACTATTTCCAATACCACTTTGATAGATAGAGAGACTCGATATACTTATTTGATTACAAATGATCCTATAACTCTGAATAACACTGAGATCTTTGAGAGAGAGTGGCAGAGAATCAAACAAGAGATGATAAAGTTTAATTCACTTAGGATTTCGGCAAATTTTGTTAAAATAAAAGAGAATATTGGAGTGGAGAATAAGGAGTGAAGAAATGAAGAAAAAATAACTTAAAATTTGTTGAAAACAACTGGTATTTATAGGAAAATAACAGTCATGTCAATAAACACTTCTTTTGAAAATTTGAAATTTGAATTCTACGGTCACCATGTTGACATAGAGGATGGGGTATGTCGATATGCCTATGTATATTTTGACAATTAATTTTGCTTTAAAATGATTTCCATTCTAATACTTGTCATTATAATTTCTAAACTTTGTAAACCATTAAATATAGTTTAAACTTATAAAAGAGATTTAAAAAGTAATCTTAAAAATTATATAATCTATAGTATAAAAGTAATATTAAAAATCTAAGTATAGAATATATTTTTGAAATTTAAAGCTATAATATTAAAACCAGGAGACAGTTTAAAAACTAAGTCATGTCCATTCACGAAAGGTTATGACGAATAGACACTGCATTTGAAAATTTGAAACTTTAAATTTGAATTCTACGATCACTATGTCGACATGGGGGGATGGGGTATGTCGACATGCCTATGTATATTTCGAAAATTAATTTTGCTTTAAAATGATTTCTATTCTAAAATTTGTCAAAACAATTTCTAAACTTTTTAAACCATTTTGAATATAGTCTAAACTTATAAAAGAGATTTAAAAAGTAATCTTAAAAATATATAATCTATAATATAAAAGTAATATTAAAAACTACGTATAGAATATAAAGCTTATAGTATTAAAACCAGCAGATAGTTTAAAAACAAGAGATGATTTTGAAATCAAAATATAAAAGATAATAAAAATAATTTAAGGCTAAAATATTTAAATTGAGAGAGATGACTTTTCAAACGTTTTTGGAACAGTATTTAAAATAAATCATTTTGAAAATTTCATGGATTCCATTCCAATAGAGAAGGTCGTGGGTTCCATCCCACTAAAGAGGTTATGGGTTCCATCCCACTATTAAAGCGAGAAGGTGGATTCCATTCCACATTTAAAATTCGAATAAAGATTTTAATGCTATTTCAAAGTTTTAACATAAATCTAGACACTATTACTTATCTTGATATCTTGAACTCTTAAATTCTTGAAATCTTGAACTCTTGATTTCTTGATACTCATGAGTCTTCGGTCTTGGTTTCTTCAATCTTGAATTCGTCAGTCTCGTCAGTCTTGAATCTCTATACTGTATAGTCTTCGTTCTTCAGTACTAGCATATATATATATATATATATATATATATATATATATATATATATATATATCCTGCATATACATATATATTTAGGCAAGAATATTACTATTTATATTTTATAACAAGTCCTAAGGTTGCTATCATTAAAACCATCATCTCAGAAACTAACAAGCTGCTCGACCGCGATGGAGGATGCTTGCTCGGATGGGGAGGCAAAGTACTAGGCAGGTTCAAATCTAGGAGAGTGATCGATTGATGAAGACGGTGTTCCGTTTCGTGGAGCGTTTCGCTGTGTCATAGTATGCACGTGAAAGGCAATGGCGTGCTCATCTTCGGTCAGGAATGAGAGAGGAAGAAGATTAAGGGTAGAGTTGTAAATTAGTGGAAGTTTATAATTTGTTTATTTAATTATTAGTTTCAAAATCGGTAACTTAAAAATTCAATAACTGTCTCGTACAAGGCCCAATCAAGGTGGATTTTTGCGTTGCGTTCATAACAACGAAAGCTTCTAAATGGAATTGGTTTGGATGAATTTGAAGACAGTTTAAATTTGGGCTATTTCAAACCGAAACGTATTGGCTGCAATGATAGAAATTTTGATGAGTTAAACTCAAATTTTTGGTTAACTACATTGATATATAGTTGATAAAAACCACTGGATGATTGTTTGAATGGATTGCTATATTTACATTAGTTGGTTTGATATATTCCGTTGGAGCGGATGAGATCCTATTACGTTTCCGTGTAAGAGCGGACGACCTTTTGTATGCGAATCCCGCCTCAAAGCGGTTGATTTATATTTTATGATTATATAACTTTTGTGATGCAGGGTGAAACAGGTTGGAGGGATTCAACGGGATTCCTTGCTGTTGTTGAATTGCTTCAATAATATTTTTTATATGGATTATTAAGAAATGAACCTGGTTATGGACATTATAGTTATAGCATTGTTATATGTTTGAAAGGTAAAACCCAGTAGTAATTGAAAATCAATATCGATATCGGTTAATCTTTGGGTAGTCGTTGGCCTTAAATTAGTAATTTAAAATACTAATAATCGCTAATTGAATCGGAATTGAGTTTTAAGACAACTCTGATTTAAATTCCTAAAATGGGTTTTAAGAAATATATCATTTTTAAAAAAAGATGGTTTATTTGAGAGAAACGCGAATTAAGGATCTTAAGGCTAAGGATAAACACTAGAGGGGGGCGAATAGTGTTTTAGAGAACTGTTAAATCTTTTTGAGTTTTTGATAATTTATACACAGATGTATGCAATATTCATACACAGATATGATCACAGAATCAAACACAGATGCAAATATAAAGTAAAAGCGGTAAAGGAAAGAACACGTCAGATTTTATATTGTTAGTATTTATATTTTATAATCTATTCTAAGGTTGTTGTCATCAAAACCATCATCTCACGGACTAACAATCTCCCCCTTTTTAGTGATGACAACCTTTGTTTATAAAATATAACTTCTATCCTAATAATTCCCCCTAAAACTAATAACTCCCCCTTAATGTATGCCTAACTACCCTATTTTATACTACCATATAGTTATATTTATTAACAGGGAAGAACACATATAAGAACACAATTTATTTATCAATCATATAGTTATATTTACATTTTCGTTGTAAACGTAAGAAGGAATAAATAACAATGGTAAAGAAAGAGAAGAAACTAATGTGTGTTTTTGAACATAGAAGATCTATGGATCGAACAGTTTGGATAGTGGAAACGGATATTTCCACGTTGTTTGACAAGATTCTCATCTTTGTCAAAACACACTTCTCCAACGCACACGACTTTGTCATCATCTTCTGCATGCGCTTCTTCCATGGGTTCTTCTTCTACTTCTTCTTCTTCTTCTTCGCTGGCCTCATGTTCTTGATCTCCTGAAAAATCTTCGTCAATCAAGATTGGGTTAGCATGATTGTCCACTAGAAATTTTTGAAAATTCCTAAGGATTTTGCCTTGCCTCTCTTGTTTCTTGGCCATTTGAATTTGCATTACTTGAATTTCAGTCATTAATTGAAGTGCATCATTTGGAGAATCCTCCATTTTAGTCACACGAGCGAGAGTAGTACGTTGAAATGGACCAGATGTAGGAGAGGGGAACGAAAAGGTTGATTTTATGTTTGATTTGGAAGTGGAGGCCATTGATTATTTGATTTCAGAGAAAAGAACAGAGAGATAACAGAAAGGATGAATAAAATTTCGAAAATGTGAAGAATATATAACCAATTATTTGAATTTTGGTGGGAAAAATTTCAAAAATTTAAAAACGTTGTATGTCGACATAGGGTAGAGAAGTATGTCGACATGGTTCTTGAATTTTTGCCTATTTAATTTATTTTGAATTAATTTTTAATTATACTTTGTTTATTTATATTTTATATTTCAGTCATTGGACAAATACCTAATTCTCTTCTTAATTTAGTAAATATAGATTCATTTAATGGTTTTGTTAAGATATCAGCAATTTGATTCTTAGAATTGATATAATCTAGAGTGATTACTTCCTTAATTATATTATCTCTGAGAAAATGCTGCCTGATACCAATATGTTTAGTTCGAGCACGTTGAGTAGTATTTTTGGACAAATTTATCGCACTCGTATTATCACAATAAATTGGTGATTTTGAAAAATTTAAACCATAATCTTTTAAAATTTGTTGCATATATATTACTTGAGAACAAGCCAAAGCAGCAGAAATATATTCTGCTTCATTTGTTGATAAAGAAACTGTGTTTTGCTTTTTACTAAACCATAAAATCAGAGAATGCCCCAAAAAGTGACAAGTTCCACTTGTACTCTTTCGGTCTGATTCACAACCAGCATAATCAGCATCATAGTAAGATATTAAGTCAAAGGAATCTTTTTTAGTGTAAAATAAGCTATAATCAGAGGTGTGTTTAACATATTTTATGATACGTTTTACGGCTTTTAAGTGGGTCTCTTTAGGTCGGGATAGATATCTTGCACAGAGACAAACACGATGCATGATATCAGGTCTACTAGCAGTAATATAGAGTAGTGATCCAATCATTCCTCTATATAACTTTTGATCTACATCTTTCGAGAGATCTTCTTTACTAAGGTACTCATTGGTTGCCATAGGAGTGGGTTTTCCACTTGCAGTAGTCAAACCAAATTTGTTAATTAGGTCTTTAGCATATTTTTCTTGACTAATAAAGATACCATTATCTAATTATTCTATTTGTGATCCTAAAAAGAAATTTGATTCACCTATATGACTCATCTCAAACTCTTTTGTCATTATTTCAGAAAATTCTATATTCATTTCAAAATTAGTTAATCCAAAAATGATATCATCTACGTAGACTTGTACTAGTTGAATATCATTTTTATTTCTTTTAATAAAAAGAGTATTATCTACTTTACCAATTTCAAAATTTGATTGTAATAGATAAGATCTTAATCTGTCATACCAGGCTCTAGGAGCTTGTTTTAGACCATATGAAGCTTTCTTAAGTTTGTAAACATGATTTGGTAATTTATCATTTTCAAAAAGTGGTGGTTGTTCAACATACACTTCTTCTTTTACAAATCCATTTAAAAAGGCACTTTTAACATCCATTTGAAATAATTTAAAATTATTATGATTTGCGAAGGCAAGTAGAATCCTAATGGCTTCTAATCTTGCTGCGGGAGCAAAGGTTTCATCAAAATCTATTCCTTCTCCTTGACAAAATCCTTGAACGACTAAACGTGCTTTATTTCTAACTACCTCTCCTTGTTCATTCATTTTATTTTTATAAACCCATTTAGTTCCAATTATAGTTTTATTTTCAGGTCTAGGAACAAGTTCCCAAACTTCATTTCTATTAAATTGATTTAGTTCTTCTTGCATAGCCAAAATCTATGAATCATCAGTTGATGCTTCTTTTGGAATTTTTGGTTCAATAGTTGATATAAAAGATACATTACTCATTTGACTTAGTTGATTTCTAGTTTTAACTACAGATTGCATATCTCCTAGTATATTTTCAATAGGATGATCTTTTGAAAGTTTAGTCCTTTTATTAGGATGATTAATTTCATTATTAGTTTCAGTTGACTCTTGATTTTGAGTAATTAAATCATCTTCATCATTTGTATCTTCAAAAATTTTGAAGTTTTCATCGAATGACACATGCATTGTTTCTTCAATGGTGTTAGTTCTTAAATTATATACTCTGTATGCTTTACTTCTATTAGAATATCCGATAAAGATACCTTTGTCGGATTTAGGATCAAGAAATATAGGCCTGCCTGCCATCCACACCAGAATAGATGGAGTTTTCCGAAAAACCCTGCTAGTGGAGGAAGACCCCCGAGGGATAAGAGACATAGGGCTGAAGAGAGAGCCAAAAAAGGATCTTTCGTGTATAATTCTGCATAATCTCGAATGGTATCATTTCCGGTACGTAGACCAAATGATACAATGCGAGCAAAAGTTCCTAGATTCATGGAGATATAGAACAGCATATAAGTTATCATGCTTGCATATCCATCATTTGAGTCTCCAACAATTATTCCAATAATTACATATCCGATTTGACCGATGGACGAATATGCAAGCATACGTTTCATGCTTGTTTGAGTAACAAATTTATCTAAGTTATCTTTAGTATTTAAAATAAAACTTTACTTCCAAAAATTCTAAAATAAGATACTTTAGGTTTCTTTGAGTGAAGAAGTTCATAAGAAGTCTTATTAGTTAAAGGTCTAATTAAAATTCTATTTAAAATATAACAGGCGATAGTAACTGCTTCTGCCCAAAAATTCTTTGGTAATTTACCGTCTGAAAGCATAGTTCTCACACACTCTTGAATCGTCCTATTTTTACATTCTACTACTCCGTTTTGTTGTAGAGTTCTTAGAAATGAAAAACTGTGAGTTATTCCCTTTTTATTGCAGAATTCCTCAAACTTTTCATTTTCAACTTCACCGCTGTGGTCACTACGAATGGTTATAATTTTTAGAGAAAGTTGATTTTTAATTCTTTTTGAAAAGTTCCTAAAACATTCAAAAGTATCACTTTTATGTTTCAAAATTATTGTCCATATAAATGTAGAATAATCATCTACAATTACAAAAACATATTTACAATGTTTTATTGACAGAATTTGAGATGGACCAAATAAATCAAGGTGAAGTAATTCAAGAGATTTTGAAGTTGAAATCAAAATTTTAATTTAAAGGAACTATTTCTAAGTTTTCCTAATTGACATGCATCACATAGACCATCGACTTTAAAATTCATTTTAGGGAGGCCTCTTACTAGATCATGTTTTGACAGTCTAGATAAGAGTTTGAAATTCAAATGTCCAAATCTCTTATGCCAAATCCAAGGGTCACTTGTATTTGCCAAAAGACATAAGTTATCATTTGAAACTTTCATACTAAGAATATAAATATTCTTTTTCCTAGTTCCCTCAAATATTATAGTTGAATTATTATCTTCAATGTGACATTTATCTTTTTCAAATTTAATTTATATCCTTTATCGCAAAGTTGACTTATACTTAGCGGATTATGTTTCATATTTTTAACTAGCAAAACATTAGTAATAATAGAAGTTTCGGAGTTACCAACTTTGCTGATGCCAATCACGTATCCTATTGAATTGTCTCCAAAGTTAACCAGTCCTCCGTCTTTGTATATTATATGATTTAACATATCTGGATTGCCAGTCATGTGTCTAGAACATCCACTATCGAGTATCCATTTGTCCTTTCCGATCTGCACAATTTGTCTGTTGTGTATTGATTCCTCAATAGCCATAAAGCATGAATTCTGTACATCAAACAATTTTAGTAGACAACTTGAATTTGAACATTGATTATATGCAGACTCAAAAGACAATGATGATCTGAATATTTCTAAACTAGTATTAACAAACATAGCCATTTTAAAACTTTTTCAAAAATCAGATTATGAAACTTTGAAAACCTTGTTGTGATACCAAATGTGAGAAATGCGGATTAAGAATCTTAAGGCTAAGGATAAACACTAGAGGGGGATGAATAGTGTTTTAGAGAACTGTTAAACCTTTTTGAGTTTTTGTTAATTTAAACACAAATATATGCAATATTTATACACAGATATGATCACAGAATCAAACATAAATGCAAATATAAAGTAAAAGCAGTAAAGGAAAGAACACACCGGATTTTATACTGTTAGTATTTATATTTTATAATCTATTCTAAGGTTGTTGTCATCAAAACCATCATCTCATGGACTAACATTAATTACATTAATATTGTTTTAAAGTTAATTAATTATAGCAATATTATTTTGAGGATATTTAATTATATTAATATTGTCTTAAAGTTAATTAATTATAGCAATATCATTTTAAGGATATTAATATTGTGTTAAAGTTAATTAATTATAGTAATATCATTTTAAGGTTATTTAATTATATTAGTATTGTTTTAAGGTTATTAGTTAATTATAGTAATATCATTTTAAGGTTATTTAATTATATTAGTATTGTTTTAAGGTTATTAGTTTATAGTACTATGGTTTTAAAGAATTTACCGAAATGGGAAATGTTAATTATTTCAAGAATAATCATGGTTGGAAATTAATAATAAGGCTTATTAATAAGGTTTTGAAAATAAATTATCATTATTTATAAAAATGGTAAAGATTAATTATTATTGTTTCTTAAACAATATTTTGAAATTATTATTTACTTTTTTAAGATGTTTTAAAATTAATAATTTTCATTTAATATAATGTCTTTGTTAATGTTTATTATTATATAATGGTGTTTTGAAGTAAAAGATTTTTAACTATTTATAAGTGTTTTCGAGACCAATGAATAGAGTTGAAAGACTTGAATTTTTTAAAAGGAGCTTTTAAAATGGTTTGGAGACATACAAGGTAAAGTGTTTTATAAAGGGTTAGGCATTTATAAACTGACTTAAGAAACAGGTTATGGATTTATAAAAGAAGTTTTATAAACGGGTTAGAGATTTATAAAGGATTTATAAATAAGTTTTAGAAATGTACAAAGAGGATTTATAAGTGATTAAAATATATAAAAGAAGATTTATAAATGGTTCCAAAAGTTTTATAAAAAGGTTTATAAATGGTTTTAGAGAATTATAAGGAGTTTATGAATGATTTCTGAATCAAATAAAGTTGGAATCTTTCTTAGTTTGTAAATATACTTATACCATTGAAATAAGTATATGGATATTTTCTAAATATTGAAATATAGGGATTTGTTGTTATACCTTTGTAAAAGTATTTTTATACAAGTAAATTACAAAGTGATTTTTATTAATGAAAGATTTATTAAAAAAGGCCAGTGATTGCTTGTATGCTGAACCAATGATTAGTTTTCCCCATGAAATATAAATCCTTGATTGAATGTTTGTTATTCGATAGTTAAATAACCGACTATCGAAATTAAACCCAAACGTAATTTTGGAAATATTTAGGAGAAACACGTGAAAGTTATATGGCACAGTCATCTTCGATGATGTTGTATTGCATGTATAGACCTCATTTCGTTCTCCTACGATAATGGTAAGGAAATCCATCCACTAACGGTTACTTAAAGAACCAGGGTTTAGTTTACCAGGAATCATTGAAGAGTTCTTTTGAAGATACCGGTGTTAGTCTGTGAAATGATGGTTTTGATGACAACAACCTTAGAATAGTTTATAAAATATAAATACTAACATTATAAGTTTAGATATATATGTATATGTAGGATTTAACCATGTAGGTACTAAGAAAGAAGACTGTACAGTATAGAGATTCAAGATATCAAGGTAGAAGACTCATGAGTATCAAGATTATTAAGAGTTCAAGATTTCAAAGTTAAGTATTTATTATTATTAGGAATTTTGTTAAAACTCATTGAAAAGCACAGGCATCTTAAAATCCAATTTATTCGTGGAATGGAATCCACTTCGAGCCTGTTAAAGGGATGGAACCCTAAGTAGGATGGAACCTACGAAAAATCTGGTGGAACGTTGTTTTGTATCCGCTAACTTTTTATTCAAAATGATTTTTCAAAATTATATCCTGTTTTCAAAATGTTTTCAAAAATTTCCTTTTAAAAAGATTCAAAACCCTCTATCCTGATTTTAAATAATTTTATCCTCAAAATTATCTTCAATTTCAAAGTCAAATTACTCCTGATTTTAAACTATCTTTTAATATAATATATTTAACTTTTTAAATATTTATACTTAGATTTAAAATATAAAACTAGAGTTACATTCTATATATATTATTCTTTATATTTACTTATGAATTTTAACTATATTCAAGTATATTTATAAAGTTTAAATTAGTTTTAATATAAGATAAAGGTTATTTTCAAAGAAAATCAAAACATCAAAAAATGCTTTAGGATGTCGAAATGCCTATATATCTCATGTCGACATGGTGTCAGTTGAGTTCAAAATTTAAATTTCAAAAGAAGTGTCTATTCGCCATAACTCTTCACGAATAGACATGGCTGTTGTTCTTCTATAAATAGGGGTTAGTTTCAACGAATTTTACATCAGATTTTCTGGTTTTTCACTCCTCTTCTTCTTCCACTTTTCTTAATACATATTCTTGTCATTACTCTGCCGAAATCAACATTGAATCGAGCTCGATTACTTCTAGTTTGATTCTCTATCACTCTCTCTACAAGATTCTTGGTGCTATTCAGAGTTCTAGACTTCTTTGTAATCTATTAAGCGAGAAAAGGTGTAATTGTAGCCTTGAAAATTAATCAAGAAAGAAAAGGTGTTATTGTAGCCTTGGTAAATCAATTGGGTAAACTTGTGGCCCGGAAATCAAGTATCTCTACCCAGAGAATCGAAATTCTGGAGGGTGTACCTCGTAGCCTTGAAACCGAGGGTGTAATTGTACAATTGCTTTTGAAAGGAAATCCGTACTTGTGTTGCGGGACTAGATGTAGGGTAACTCCGAACCAGTATAAAATCCGATATGTTCTTTCCTTTACTGCTTTTATTTTATTTCTGCATCTGTGTTTGTTTCTGTGATCATATCTATGTCTGTATATTGCATACATCGGTGTCTAAATTAACACAAATTGAAAAGGATTTAGTAATTCTTTATTAACACTATTCACCCCCTCTAGTGTTAATCCTAGCCTTAAGATCCGTAATCCGCATTTCTCACAATTGGTATCGGAGCAAGGCTTTCAAAGTTTCATAATCTGATTTTTGAAAAAGTTTTTAAAAATGGCTATATTTGTTATACTAGTTTAGAAGCATTCAAACCATCATCGTTTCTTGAGTCTGCATATAATCAATATTCAAATTCAAGTTGCCTACTAAGATTGTTTGATGTGCAGGAATCATGCTTTATGGGTGTTGAGGAAACAATCCACAACGGACAAATTGTGCAGATCAGAAAGAACAAGTGGATACTTGATAGTGGGTGTTCTAGACACATGACTGACAATCAAGATATATTGAATGATATAATATACAAAGACGGAGGATTGGTTAACTTTGGAGACAATTCAAAAGGATATGTGATTTGCATCAACAAAGTCGGTAACTCTGAAACTCCTACCATTACTAATGTTTTGCTAGTTAAAAATTTTGAAACATAATCTGCTAAGTATTTGTCAACTATGTGATAAAGGATATAAAATTAAATTTTAAAAAGATAAATGTCACATTGAAGATAATAATTCAACCATTATATTTGAGGGAGTCAGGAAAAAGAATATTTATATTCTTAGTATGAAAGTTTCAAATGATAACCTGTGTCTGTTGGAAAATACAAGTGACCCTTGGATTTGGCACAAGAGATTTGGGCATTTGAATTTCAAACTCTTATCTAGACTGTCAAAACATGATCTTGTAAGAAGTCTCCCTAAAATGAATTTTAAAGTAGATAGTTTATGTGATGCTTGTCAATTAGGAAAACTTAGAAAAAGTTCTTTTAAGTTAAAAGATATGATTTCTATTTCAAAACCTCTTGAATTACTTCATCTTGATTTATTTAGTCCATCTCAAATTCTATCAATAAATCATAGTAAATATGTCTTTGAAATTGTAGATGATCATTCTAGATTTACATGGACAATATTCTTGAAACATAAAAGTGATACATTTGAATGTTTTAAGACATTCTCAAAAAGAATTCAAAATCAATTTTCTCTAAAAATTATAACTATTCGAAGTGATCACGGTGATGAATTTGAAAATGAAAAGTTTGAGGAATTCTGCAATAAAAAGGGAATAACTCATAATTTTTCATTTTCGAGAACTCCACAATAAAACGGAGTAGTAGAACGTAAAAATAGGACGATTCAAGAGTGTGCGAGAACTATGCTTACAGATAGTAATTTACCAAAGAACTTTTGGGCAGAAGCAGTTGCTACCGCCTGCTATATTTTGAATAGAATTTTAATTAGACCTCTAACTGATAAGACATCTTATGAACTTCTTTATTTAAAGAAACCTAAGGTATCTTATTTCAGAATTTTTGGAAGTAAATGATTTATTTTGAATACAAAAGATAATTTAGATAAATTTGATCCTAAATCCGACAAAGGTATCTTTATCGGATACTCTAACAGAAGTAAAGCGTACAGAGTGTTTAATTTAAAAACTAGTTCCATTGAAGAAACAATGCATGTTTCATTTGATGAAAATTTCAAAATTTTTGAAGATACAAATGATGAAGAGGATTTAATCACTCAAAATCAAGAATCAACTGAAACTAATAATGAAATTATTCATCCTAATAAAAGGACTAAACTTTTAAAAGATCGTCCTATAGAAAATATACTGGGAGATATGCAATCTGTTGTTAAAACTAGAAATCAACTAAGTCAAATAAGTAATGTAGCTTTTATATCAACTATTGAACCCAAAAATCCAAAAGAAGCATCAACTGATGATTCATGGATTTTGGCTATGCAAGAAGAATTAAATCAATTTTCTAGAAATGATATTTGGGAACTTGTTCCTAGACCACAAAATAAAACTATAATTGGAACTAAATGGGTTTATAAAAATAAAATAAATGAATAAGGAGAGATAGTTAGAAATAAAGCTCGATTAATCGCTCAAGGTTATTGTCAAGAAGAAGAAATAGATTTTGATGAAAGCATTGCCCCCGTAGCAAGATTAGAAGCCATTAGGATTCTACTTGCTTTCGCAAATCGTAATAATTTTAAATTATTTCAAATGGATGTTAAAAATGCCTTTTTAAATGGATTTATAAAAGAAGAAGTATATGTTGAGCAACCATCACTTTTTGAAAATGATAAATTACCAAATCATGTTTACAAACTTAAAAAAGCATTATATGGTCTAAAACAAGCTCCTAGAGCTTGGTATGATAGACTAAGATCTTATTTATTGCAATCTAATTTTGAAATTGGTAAAGTAGATAATACTCTTTTTATTAAAAGAAATAAAAATGATATTCAACTAGTACAAGTTTACGTAGATGATATCATTTTTGGTTCAACTAATTTTGAAATGAATAAAGAATTTTCTGAAATAATGACAAAAGAATTTGAGATGAGTCATATGGGTGAATTAAATTTCTTTTTAGGATTACAAATAAAACAATTAGATAATGGTATCTTTATTAGTCAAGAAAAATATGCTAAAGAGCTAATTAGTAAATTTGGTTTGACTACTGCGAGTGGAAAACCCACTCCCATGGCAACCAATGAGTACCTTAGTAAAGAAGATCTCTCGAAAGATGTAGATCAAAAACTATATAGAGGAATGATTGGATCACTACTCTATATTACTGCCAGTAGACCTGATATCATGCATAGTGTTTGTCTCTGTGCCAGATATCAATCCCAACCTAAAGAGATCCACTTAAAAGCCGTAAAACGAATCATAAGATATGTTAAACACACATCTGATTATGGTTTATTCTACCCTAAAAATGATTCTTTTGACTTAATATCTTACTGTGATGCTGACTATGCCGGTTCTAAATCAGACCGAAAAAGTACAAGCGGGATTTGTCACTTTTTGGGGGCATTCTCTGATTTCTTGGCTTAGTAAAAAGCAAAACACAGCTTCTTTATCAACAACTGAAGTAGAGTATATTTCTGCTGCTTTGGCTTTTTCTCAAGTAGTATATATGCAAACAAACCTTAAAAGATTTTGGTTTAAAATTTTCAAAATCACCAATTTATTGTAACAATACAAGTGCGATAAATTTATCCAAAAATACTACTCAACTTGCTCGAACTAAACATATTGATACCATACATCATTTTCTCAGAGATAATATAAGTAAGGAAGTAGTTACTCTCGAGTATATCAATTCTGAGAATCAAATTGCTGATTTCTTAACAAAACCCTTAAATGAATCAATATTTACTAAATTAAGAAGAGAATTAGGTATTTGTTCTATAACCGAAATATAAAATATAAATAATAAGTATAATTAATAATTAATATTAAAATAAATCAAAGAGTTAAAATAAAAAGGACTATGTCGACATCCCCCATATACCCATGTCGACATGCAACATTTTAAATTTTGAAATTTTCCCACCAAAATTCAAAAAATTTAGTTATATATTCTTCTCTATTTCATATTTTTGTTCATTCTCTCTGTTTTCTCTTTAATCTATCTTCTAATATAAATAAAATAATGGCCTCCTCTTCCAAGTCAAATATAAAATCAACCTTTTCATTCCCCTCTCCTACGTCGGGTCTATTTCAACGTACTACTCTCGCTCGTGTGACTAAATGGAAGAATCTATGAAGGATGTACTTCAGATGATGACTGAACTTCAAGTGATTCAACTTCGTATGGCAAAGGAACAAGAAAGGCAAGGCAAGATTCTTAGGAATTTGCAAAAATTCCTAATGGATAACCAGGCCAACCCTGTCTTGATTGATGAAGACTCTTCACTTAATCAAGAACAAGAGGCCAGTAAGGAAGAAGAAGAACACATTGAAGAAGCGCACGAGGAGGATGATGACCAAGTCGCGTGTGTTGGAGAAGTATGTTTTGGCAAGAATGGGAATCTTGTCGAACAACGTGGAAACTTCTGTTTTCACTATCCAAACTGTTCGATTCATAGATCTCCTATGTTTTATAACGCACAATAGTTTCTTTTCTTTCTTCTCCATTGTTGTTTGTGTTTCTTTATGTTTTCTAAACGTTCATGTATATACAACTTCATACGTAATAAATAACTCGTGTTCTTATATGTGTTTTAATTATAAATATTATTGTGAATTCTTACTTAGGATAGTTGATAATTTAGGACTATGTTTAGTATTAGATTTAAGTGATGATTACTTATGATAACACTATCATTGTAATCACATGTCATAGAGTATTAGTTATATAGTTTGGAATTATATAATTATATAGTTTAAAGTTATATAGTTTACATTTAGTTTTTTTATTGATGACAAAGGGGGAGAAATATAAAATAGGGTAGTTAGGCATAAATTGAGGGGGAGTTATTAGTTTTAGGGGGAGTTATTAGGATAGAAGTAAAATTTTATAAACAAAGGTTGTCATCATAAAAAAAAAGGGAGATTGTCAGTCCGTGGAATGATGGTTTTGATGACAACAACCTTAGAATAGTTTATAAAATATAAATACTAACATTATAAGTTTAGATATATATGTATATGCAGGATTTAACCATGCAGGTACTAAGAAAGAAAACTGTACAGTATAGAGATTCAAGATATCAAGATAGAAGACTCATGAGTATCAAGATTACTAAGAGTTCAAGATTTCAAAGTTAAGTATTTTTTATTATTAGGAATTTTGTTAAAACTCATTGAAAAACACTGACATCTTAAAATCCAATTTATTCGTGGAATGGAATCCACTTCGAGCCTGTTAAAGGGATGGAAACCTAAGTAGGATGGAACCTACGAAAAATCCGATGGTCATTGTTTTGTATCCGCTAACTTTTTATTCAAAATGATTTTTCAAAATTATATCTTGTTTTCAAAATGTTTTGAAAACTTTCCTTTTAAAAGGATTCAAAACCCTCTATCCCGATTTTAAATAATTTTAGCCTCAAAATTATTTTTAATTTCAAAGTCAAATTACTCCCGGTTAAACTATCTTTTAATATAATATATTTAACTTTTTAAATATTTATACTTAGATTTAAAATATAAAATTAGAGTTAAATTCTATATACATTATTCTTTATATTTAGTTATGAATTTTAACTATATTCAAGTATATTTATAAAGTTTAAATTAGTTTTAATATAAGATAAAGGTTATTTTCAAAGAAAATCAAAACATCAAAAAATGGTTTGGGATGTCGACATGCCTATATACCCCTGTCGACATGGTGTCAGTTGAGTTCAAAATTTAAATTTCAAAAGAAGTGTCTATTCGCCATAACTCTTCATGAATGGACATGGCTGTTGTTCTTCTATAAATAGGGGTTAGTTTCAACGAATTTTACATCAGATTTTCTGGTTTTTCACTCCTCTTCTTCTTCCACTTTTCTTAATACATATTCTTATCATTACTCTGCCGAAATCAACATTGAATCAAACTCGATTACTTCTAGTTTGATTCTCTATCACTCTCTCTATAAGATTCTCAGTGCTATTCAGTTACAGACTTCTTTGTAATCTATTAAGTGAGAAAAGGTGTGATTGTAGGCTTGAAAATTAATCAAGAAAGAAAAGGTGTGATTGTAGCCTTGGTAAATCGATTGGGTAAACTTGTGGCCCGGAAATCAAATATCTCTACCCAGAGGATCGAAATTCTGGAGGGTGTACCTCGTAGCCTTGAAACCGAGGGTGTAATTGTACAATTGCTTTTGAAAGGAAATCCGTACTTGTGTTGCGGGGCTAAATGTAGGGTAACTCCGAACCAGTATAAAATCCGGTGTGTTCTTTCCTTTACTGCTTTTATTTTATTTCTGCATCTGTGTTTGTTTCTGTGATCATATCTGTGTCTGTATATTGCATACATCGGTGTCAAAATTAACACAAATCGAAAAAGATTTAGTAATTCTTTATTAATACTATTCACCTCCCCTCTAGTGTTAATCCTAGCCTTAAGATCCGTAATCCGCATTTCTCACAACCGGGATCAGGTATGTTGCACGAAAACCACTTTGATCCAACGAATGCGTTTAGAAGTGAAGACAATTTGAAAATGATTGAATCGAAGATAAGGCTCTCGAGTGTTTCATTCAGTCACACAACGAACTTGTATGGATGAATGTTGGTATTGCGTTGTTGCACGGAAGGCAATATTGGCATTCCAAGTGAAAAGTGCTATATAAAAGGTAGAACGTAGTCTCAAGCCTCATTAACCGAAAATGACTTAAATAGGGGAGATACATCAGGGCTAAGTGGGTCGCTTCCAAGTAGGATATGATCATCCCTATATTGAGTCACTATTATCTCTCATTTGTATGCTTCGGGGCCCATTAATGGAGGGGTGATCATATTCGGTACTATTCAGTAAGGGGTGGGCTGGTTCTGTGTTGGCAGGAGTCGATAGGTTCGGCCTGGGTGTTATTTTATCTAGAGATACAACGTAACGAGCGGTACCCCAGAAGTCCAGTCATTGTATGGAATCCATTCTCCAATACGAGCCTTTATGGTTTTAGTTGTATGCTTATTATGCTGGAATTTAATTAGTGTAACAATTTCGGCTAAGATTAATAAGTATTTGTATCTAGATACTATTATAATATCAGAGAATTTAATATAAAATGTTTTGTTTATCGTAAGGTGAAAATCTATCCGTGTTTATGTGCGGTATGGCCTTACGAGAAACTTTTGGTTTTCAAATGGTTTTTTAGAACTCTAAAATCTAGTTGGGTGTGTTTTCTCACGCCGGTTTTTAGGACTCGAGTGTTATTTATTATAATGCTCCGGTCAGACCGAGCATATTTATAGATTTGCTTTGGATGCATTGGAGGTCAAAAGATGAATTTGAGGTCTTCAAATTGTATTTACGTACGTGTTTTGTTTCCGTTGTTTTATTGTTGGAATTATCAGCAATTGTGCAGATAGGTTGTTATAATTGCCGAAGCCGATGATTATGATTGTTGTTGTACTCTGATGTATGTATGTATGTATGTATATAACAGCTTCTCCTTTGTAAAGATTATTGATTTTATATTATGTGTTGTTCCGCTGCGATTGTGAGATTCTATGATCGTTAGACTCTCTTTCTCTTCTTCTTCTATTTTCTTCTTCTTTCTTCTTTCTTCTTTCTTTCCTATAATTACATGTCTTTCTGTTCAATTTGGTTTGAACATATGTGGTTTATTGTCAGCTTAAACTATAAGAATTGACGGGTTGTTACACTGGTCTTCATCGATTTTAGTGTTTTTGGAATGATTTATTAATGCTAAATATTGATCTCATGCACTCGAAACTATTTTTCACATTTGTGCGAATTACTTAATACTTACCATTTTCTTATGATATAGTAAAGAATCATTGCCCAACACAAAGAAGGTGTGGTTGCAAACCAAAACGCGTAAGAAATGCGTAAGTATGGAATGAATAAATGAAAATGGTAGTTAAGCGTTCGACGCACTATGAATATTTGTTTTGGATTATGCAACAAAACTAAATAAATGCAACAAACACACGCATAAATATACATATACATACATACATATACATATACATATACATATACATATACATATACATATACATATACATATACATATACATATACATACATACATACATACATACATACATATACATAGATACATATATAAAAGTAACTATAAAGCAGAAGAATTTCTAGCTCTCTTATTAATTCTAGGAGCTTTCTTCACTTTTCTTAATTCTCTCTTGATATTTTATATTCAAATTTTTATAATTTGTCATTTTATTGTTATTCCACAATACTTCTCACGTCATTTTACGTTCAAATACCTACTTTTCCAAAAACATTACAGTAATTTATAGGTTTCTTCTTAATTCTCTACTAATATTTTACATTCAAGCTCATAAAGTTAAATTAATCACATAGCCAAAAATTCAAACCATCAAATAAACCCTAACATACGACAATTCAATATGTATAACATATTAGCATGAATGAGTTGGTAAAATTAATTTTCATTTAGATACAAATATTTATAAATCACATAACATAACTTATATACATTAATAATAATGCATTAATTTTATGATTTATTTATCTCAATGAAGTTATCATGCATTGCATTGAAATTTTCTTTTTTTAACTTTAAATACCTTAGTTAAGAAATTTCTACCATTACTTGCAAACCTTTCTCAATTTTCTCCTAATATTTTATAATAAAGTCTATGTATTTAACTAACTAGACAATCTTAAATTTAAAGTTTTTAAATAAGTTCAATTAACTAATATTCATTGATTCACCTAATAAATCCTATAAATAAACAATTTAAATATGTATACAATCCTCATATATATAAGCATAAATGATAAAAATACTTTTGTTGTTCAGATATAAAGATATATAAATTACATAGTGCCAACATTTACTATATTGATTTAACCATTTACCTTGAAATAAGTATTGACATTGCATAAGAAAGTTTTGTTTTAACAACCTTTAAGGGATAACTTTATATTTACGACATTGCAAGGTGAACACATGGATTACATCGATGAAGAATAGTTGTATAAAATTACCATTTTCAACATGATATTAAACCTTACCCGACTCATAACTAAACTAAATGCTAACATTATTTTGCAATTGCTAAAGTTGTGAAATCTCCCTCCTATAGTAAAATGAAACTTGTGGTTAGCTGCAAAGCTAAAATGGTTTAATAATTAAAATCTTAAATAATGGATAAAAATCCACGTGTAGGTAAGCTAACCATAAGATACTTATCTCATCTGCAATTATGTACAAAGCTCTTCTCAAATTTCTTCTAGTTTTTTTTACATTCAACTCTTTATAAAATATTTGAATAAATTCAATTATGTAATATATATTCGTTAATTCATTTATAAATACTTAAGAAGAAAATAAAATTCAACACACACACAACATTCATATTAGCAAAAGTGACAAGTTATCTTTTCATTTATACATAACAAAATATGCATATTACATAACATCAACTGTTTATACATGCACTAATAACAATTTTAATTAATTAATCAATTATATATATGTATGTATGTATGTGTGTGTGTGTGCGCGCGCGCGCATGGGCGCATAGACGTACATATACATACATATTTGAGTTAGGACATTTTATTTCGTAATTCATCTATCTTACATCCGAACGTTGCATGCCATTTTAATTTGTAATTTAACCATCTCAATAAATTTATCATTACACCGCATAATAAATTTTGTCTTTAACAATAATTCAAAATATAAATTTTATTTTTAACAATATTGCATGTGCAATGCGTGGGTTACACGCTAGTATATGTATGCGTACGCATGCGCACACATATATATCCAAACTTGTTTCATGTTTAAATCCAAAATATCTAAAATCCATATATTCAAACTGATGTTTTCATGATCATTCAAATTTTCGAACACAATACTTGCACTCAAAAACATGGAAAATAAAAATAAAATGGAAGAAACTCGAAAATTGTTTGTTAAAAAGAAAACGAAAAGGAAAAAAACTAACGAAAAAAGGGAGAAGGAAATATCTAACCAAAATCCCATGGACAAATAATACGTTCAAAATTTAGGCCAGCCCAATACCAATTCACTCGAAGGCCAGCATTCATTCATTTGCAATTTAGTCATCAGCTGTTCCCCTAATCGATTCACTGTACAAAGCAACAAATTCCTATCAAGCGAAAAAAGAATCGATCTGCACCTGCGCTCAACGCCGCTGCCTGCCGTCTACCGCTTGCGTTCTACGCTTCCACCGTCGGTCCACTTCCTCTGTCGCTCAATTTGATTCCCTTCCTGGCTTCCAGCTTCTTTAGAAATTCACTTTTCCCAAACTGTATCTGTAATTGAAAGGTAATTTGTTCTTTAAATTTTCCTATAAAACTTCATTTATTACCCACAAATGCTGAATTCCTGATGTCTAGTTTATCATATATCATTCCTAAATCCTATATCACTCCATTTTCTATCATTACTATATATCTAGAGCAATTGCTGATTTGCTGAAGCCTAGTGTAGAATTAGGTCCACTATCAGTAGTAATTGTTACTGTTATATTACAGCAAATTATTGACATAAAAGTGAATAAAGTTGGTTTCAAATGAAATAATACAATCTGTAATTACTCATTACAGCTAGAATGAGTGTTTATCAATTGTAATCAAATGGTACTTTCTGTTAATTTTAAAGCTAATTTAATAACATGCTTTTGATAGGATAAGCCAAAACTTTGGTAGTCTTTAGTTGTTAATCCTAATTATACTCCAGATTATTGTACACATTATCTCTTTTATGATATAACTTGTTTGCTTTTGTTAGCAAGTTTAGGGAACTATTAAATTACTTTAGGATTTCATAATTATTTGGTTCTCTTTGTACAATTAACCTCCTTTTCTTCTGTAATAAGGTTCACCGAACAGTCTTGTATAAGTGAATTAACAATAGGATTCTTCAGTAGATTTTAATTATTCAACTAGTGAAATATCGGTAAATAGAAAACATTGTTTTTTAATGCATTCTACTTTGATTTTATATCAATTGTCGCATAAAAGGCAATTCAAACTGTAATCGCCTCGAGCAATCCATATTTTTTGACCTGTCATGCACTTTTACATTTCGCTATTCACTTATAATTTCTTGAAAGTTATCATTCAAAACTGGTTTTAAGTAACTTTGTCTTTAAATTTAGTTGTTCCCAAAGGGGCTGTAGTAGGTCAAAAAAGAATTTATTTTGAAAAAACAAATTCAATGGGAAACACTAAAGGGAAAACTGATGTAGTTAACTGGACCATTCAATATGATAGAATTGATTAAAAAAGTGAAGCACATAAGAGAAAAATAATGAAAATTGTTTAAGGAATAAACAAAATAGACAAGGTGGCTTAATGGATTCGAGGAGAATTGAAAAAAAAACATAAAATGTTGAAGGGAAAACTGATTTAGTCTAAGTTTATCACTAAATGAATTATTATACTATTAATTCTCAACATACCCTTATTGCTTCTTTTTCAAATTTTCGTCATATTCATCCTCCTCAATGAAGCTCAATACCATCCTCTCACTTCCATGATCATCCTCCACGTCAGCTTTTTTGATCGATAATTACTTGCATTCTTCTCCCCTCTACCTTCTTCTAGCATTACGTTTTCTTATTTTTTTAAGAATAATAGCGATATTTTATTCAATTAGAGCACTCACTTTGATGACTCAGAGTTCAAATTCATGACATCTAGAACATCAGTTTAGATCGTCATACGACTTGCTACTTGAACTAGTGGCCCTTAATGCGTTATGTTTACTTATAAACCCTAGTTTTCTTGAGTCAGGTATTCCCAATTCAAAGTGTGAAAACCATAGTTCTGAAGTTTTCCTAAATCGGTTATTCCTAAATTTAAAATCCTAATTTTAATGAATGAGAGTGAGACCCAAATGAGTTCTCATATATTATCTCCACCTTTTGATAATTTTTTAATCGAAATTCGAAAATATTGAATTGGAAAATATGGTATTGGGATTGAAAGAAATATGAAAAATCAATAGGATAAATGGTAATAATGCTTGAAAGAGGAGAAAAGATATATACGGCAAGAATTAGTAAAATGACACTAATTTTATAAGACGAGAAATGATCGATTTGATTTGGTTCAACAAAAAATTAATTATAAAATTACATATGTTTTGTGCTTTGTGTTATTTTCGATTCTCTTTAGTAATTCTCAAAATAATTGATGTGAGGTTGTTTTGAGAAAAGTAAATGCATCCGATGATCCTTAAAACATTTTAATTCATTTCTTTCAACCTAAAACCTTCACTCATCTCTATTACCCTTCAAATTGAATCCTCATTTTCTCCACATTCATAGATTAAAGTTGTAACAGTTTCCTACTTCCCGTGGTCGCTATTTGCTCTTCTAATTGATCTTATCAACCCCTCCATTTCCCCTCTCTATTTGTCCATACCATTTCCCCTCCCTCTTCTAATTTCTATAAATAAACAATTCTTAGTCCTCAATTTTCTAGATCTTAAATTTTCAAATTAATGTGCATGGTGTCTTAAATTGGTTGAGACTAAGATGAATTCTTATCTATTAATCTTTGACTTTTAGTTTTTTTTTTTGAAATTCAAATTATTGAATTGGGATAAAGAGATAATACATGGAATAGAAGGAGAATGTAATGACCAGGATTTTTTTCAATGTTTTAAATAAGAATTTAACGAAGATTTTGAAATGAAAGTTATTTTTAAAAATAAATATTTGGCAACGAAAACTAGATATTTGAAATGAGTCCATTGAAATAAGACCAATAAAATTTGTTTTACGTCAAAATTTGTTCGAAAACCCGGTCAACATATTTTTCAGTGCGAATTATCAAATTTTGAAGTCTGAATATTTTTTACATAGAAATGATCTAGAAAATTTTCTGATTAAAACGTCAAATTTCGTTCCGTCCAATTTCGATCTTTGTAGCTTCGTTTATCAAGAATTGCCACCGTCGTCCAATTTCGAAGCGGTAACAATGACGACTGATAAAAGTTTGCTACGGATGTTGTAACATAGATTTGAGTACATCGTTGGGTTCATCTCGTCGCACTGATTTTCGCGGTATTTTTGTTTTCCTATTTTAGCCTCCGTTGCAAAACACATGATGATTAAAATAGTGGTTCGTGACCGTGCCCTGGAGTCATAATTACATACTTTCTTTTAGCCAACAAAATTTCTTTTCGCAGACATACGTTGCGTGAGCAGCCGAACATATTAATGAAAGTCTAACGTATGTGGATCAGTTATACAAATGACAAGTATATGACTAATTTAAACTATAGTCTAACAATAGTTAAGTATGTAAATAAGAATAATCACACCAGAGATTTTATACTGGTTCGGACCTCCCGTCTTACGTCCAGTCCCGAAGCTCCTCTTTCGGAATTTCCTTTCACCAAATAACCTTCACTTCACCCGAAGGAACATGTTTACAATAGCAGAGTTTCTTTGTCAAGAGTGTGTTCTTTATTACACAGATTTTGACTATATAGTACAATTAAACTTCCTATATCTCTTGAATGATTGAATACAATATTGTTCGAGAGAATGTGGAAGTGTATGATTACAGATTTGCAGATTGATAGCAAGTGGATGATTAGAGCAAGAGATGGTTAAGAGAGTAGAGTGAATTAGATAAGTAAGAAGTAAGTGAGTGCTTTGATTCTTGTTTATATAGTTGTAGAATGTTGCTTCTAGTAGTCACATCTCTTCCCTTTCAGTCTAGAATCGTTACTGTTTACTGGTGAAGAGTTGCGGATGAGAGATGGAGTTGTGTCTCTTCGGAGATGACAGTTGTAATTTGAATTATCTGCCCGAGCCTAGTTTCAGACGTCTGAATGGTGTTCTTAGACGTCTGGAAACCTATTATTATTTTTGTTCATCTTCTACACTCAGACGTCTGAAGTTTTGCATTCAGACATCTGAACCTGTTAATTAACGTTCTCCTGGGTTCATTCTTGAGTGTATCTCTCTTCGATCTTCGTGCAACATTGTAGATGAATCTCTTCAGTGCTTTGGTCATCATCTTGCCACAGTAGTGGTTTGTCTTGCTTTGAATCAGTATCTATATAGTTGTATGATATATATATATATATTTCCATTCTATAGTTGTCATCGTCGAAATCGTAAGCTCAGGGTTCTAACAATTAAATGCAGCATTTAATTTCTCCGTGCATCTTCCTTCCTATATATATTCGTACTCTGTGCTCCTCCTCATCTCTTCGTTCTGCAAATTCGTTAGGAGAGAAAAAACATATATAAAACAAAATTTATACGTATATATTTCTTCTCCTCCTTCCTTTATCCTACTCCCCTTCAACAGTCACCCACATCCCAAACCCACCACCTGTCCCCACCCGAACAACCACCGCCTTCACATCTTGGCATCAACCCTGTCCTCCCTTGACCTACCCACACCCGCACCCTGACCAGCCCATGAACTCGCACCACCCTGACCTGCTCCGCCCCAGCCTCACCCGAGCACCCTTTCCGCTGCCAAACTCGCTCCAACCCGCTTCACCAATAAGTCAAGGAGAAGAACAGGTAAATGGGATATACTCGGCTTCACAACCCACTCCAGCCGATCCGAACCACCCTCACAGCCGAGCCCACACCTGCTCCACCCACGAACTGAACCACCCAACCCAGCCGAAGCAACCAGTCGTACACCACCTTCCATCGTCGAACGCCACCCCGTCCCCGAATCCGAGCTGAAACAGCAGCCCTTCGCCCTATGACCGAACTTGAACCCGCTCTCCACCCAGCATCACTTTATCGAAGTTTTCGTACGTGACAACATTTCTCCTAGGCTGCAGTCGCCTTCCCGCTTTAGGACGTGTGCACGTATCTGAATTCGTGTTGCCGTGTCCATGCCTGTTTGTCTAATCCGCGAAGGTGAGCAATTTTAAGCTCGCAATTAGATTTTCATATTGCAAGTATCTTGCGATTTTATAACTAATTAGTTGATAAATATGATTGATATTGGGATTGGAAATCATGAATATTCGACTCTGTGATATATGATTTTGCTGAAATAATTTAAACGATTGATTGGAATCCCAAATTGCATGTGAAACCCGTTAACTACGGAAATTTTGAATGTTGGATGTTGATTGGTTTATTGATACCTTGTCACCTTTATATTGTTGCTATATGCATTCATCTTGGCATTGAAATTTGAATCGAGATATAGGTTGAAATAATAAATGCCCAAATTAAATTACTTGGCTTATGATAGAAAATTAAATAATAAACACCGATTGGTCAATTGAAATTTATTTTAGATATTTAATATTTTAATTTTAAATTAAGAAATAATTTGAAAATTTAATGTGAATTTATAATTTAGATTTTACGTTAAAGTTAATATTTAATTTTGAAAACTATTAAGCGAATTTAGATTTTAGAATGAAATATTAATTGAACTATTTTAAAATTATGAAATTGAATTAAAATGGTTATGTTGAGGATGAATGATATTTAAACTCGTTAAGTTGTTTATTTGATATTTAATTAAATTTTAATTAAATATTAGATTTAATTAAAAATAAAATTTTAATTATTGAATTAATATATAAAGATTGAACTGAATTGTTTTGAATTAAAGTTTAATTAAAAGTGTTTAAGTAAATTAATTTTGAATTTTAACTAAATATTTAATAATACAACTTTTGTATTCAAAGACTTAATTAACTTTGTAAATCTGAATAATAATGCAATTTGGGTAATTTTGTAAAAAAATGAAATATTTGTTTAAAAGTTTCTTTTGATTTTAAATCCCAATATATTGAATTCAAATGAGGATATGTTATTTGAAAATAAGAGATGTTTTGATTTAACAAAAATATCCAGTCGGTGTAAAAATGGCGTTGATTATTAAAGAGACCGAGGCCGGATATGGACATACTCTCTGTCGATACCGGAACCACTTTAATAATTATGTACGTGGAATGATGATATAGAACGAAGTGGTTGAATTTGGCGTATGTTTGCTAGATTTGAAGAAAGAGAACGATGATGGATTAGCTTGGCACTTGTGCCAATTTGAAATGACTAAAACAGAAGTCGTACCGGCCAAGTGGGCTAGCTACCCCGAGCGGACACACTTCTTCGTATGAATATCCTTATTTCGGTTGTTGTTGGTGATCACCCTTCGGGAGTGTTGAACGCGGTGGACGATCATGGTTATGATGCGTTACACCAGCCGGGAAGGGTAAATTGGTAGTGTCTTACCTTGGGCATTGCCTCACGTGCCTTTATACTTTTATCCTTATACGAGATCCCTACGATTTTAGTTTAGTGTTGTCGTATCACGGCGCATCACTGACTACCGACATGTTACTGGTGGTTTCAAATGCAAAATATACGACAATGCTTAAAAACACGTTAAAGGAGATTAATGTAAAGCCTTAACGTTAAGAAGTATTTACTTGACTGATAGACATTACGTATATAGCATATTCTATTATATATATAAATAGTTTGACGGATTCTTAAGAGATGGAAAATCCCGTAACATCTCTTGAGTTACATGTACATTTTCACTTGAGTATGACTACTTACATGAGAACTTCTAGTCCTGACTTGACTATATTGTTTTACTTTATGCTCGGGTCGGCCTGAGTATTGCAGTGTGTGAGCAGTGTTTTTTTGTGAGCCAAAGACTTAGTTGAAGATTGCACATTATCTAGTATTAGTTATCTATTTCATTTTGGCTTGTATCAGTAAACTCTTATGTATCTCTAGTATTGTATAATTAAATTCTGAAATTCTGATGTATTTTTTTAGTAGCTTTATGAACTACTATGCATATTATTTATTTCCACTGCGAGATTATGTATTATTCTATGTGTGATTATGTGTTTGATTCTATTCTAAAACCCGAAATTGATAATCTATCAAATTTGAATGGTTTAAGTTTGGACAAAGATGGTTTATTGTCAGCTTAAGTTGTTCAAAAAAGGCAGGTCGTCACAGTTGGTATCAAAGCGAGGTTTAGTGAATACCTTAGCCTGAGGGGTAAACTCATAAGGAATAAGGTTAGTAATGCCCTATAATGAGTGGAATCATTCTTGAGAGAGCGTATTTTGAAAATATAAAATGTTTTAAAATCCAATCTATTTTCAAAATTTCTATCAATTCTAATACATCTTCCTTGTTAGAATTCGCTTTGAATAGGATTTCCTTAAGGTTCGTGCTCTAAATCCACCCTTGACTTTTCAAGATGAGCAACCGAAGAAATGCTCGAGGTCGGGGAAAAGGGAATGGCCTCGTATCAGATGCAGTTGCACCAGTTCTGCCAGCTAAGTTCACCACGCTTTGCAAAGAGTACACACAGCTTGGTGGTACTAAATTCATAGGGTCCGAAGGCATTATTGACGCTCAGTAGTGGCTTAGGAGCTTGGAAAGAATCTTTATCGGACTTGAGATTTCTAATGCCCAGAAGCGTCAATTGGCCGCTTGACAGTTGCAGGATGCTACCTAAGATTGGTGGGAATCTGTTACCACTCGCACTGAGGAAGCAAACATCACTTAGGCGCAGTTCAAAGAAGTATTCATGATCCAGTGGATGCCTGAAGCTGGAAAATCTCAGTTATATCGTAATTTTATGGATCTTAAGCAGGGAAGCATGTCATTTTTGGAGTATGAAAGGAAATTTAACGAGCTATCCAAGTTTGGATCAGATCTGATCGATATTTCGCTTAAGAAGAATGAGAAGTTCATAGCCGACGCTCGTTTAGAGTATTATGACCGTTTGACTGCCCATGTTCATGACACTTTCACTACTCTTATGGATATGACCCTCAAATATGAAAACTCGTGTTTGAAGGGAGCATCTGTAGTTCACTCCGCAAATCCTTCAGCAGCTTCCATCAATTCCAAGAAGAGAAAGTCTAACTTTGAGCAGTAGAAGAAGGATTGGCAGAACAAGAGCGGGATTGGACATTCTCAGAGGAAGCCCATGTCAATAGTTGCACAGTTTCTACAGGAGCATCTGTTCCAACAATTCAGATGACCAGGTGAGACCTTTGCCACATTTGCTTATTGCCAGACCATTTCAAAAAGGATTGTCTCACCCAGAGAAAAGGAACCCCATCGGGAGTTTTCGCAGTGACTACTTCTACTCCTAGGATAGAAGACGTTAAAGGTACACTTCATGGTACTTTTTCATTGCATGATTTACCTGTTCGTGTTTTATTTGACATCGGTGCATCTCATAGTTTTATATCCGTTGGTTTATATGACAAACTCAACCATATTTTGAAACCCAAACCTGCATGTGAACCTTTATGTGTATCAAATCCCATCGGTGGACCCGTAAACCTTAGAGTGATCTGTAAAGGAGTGAAATTCTTTAAGGATGGCAGACACCATTTCACCGGAGATTTTTATGTCTTGGGATTTGAAGCATTCGATATATTATTAGGTGAGAATTGGTTAAGAAAGTTCGATGCAGTTATTTCCTATAAAGCTCGAACAGTTTTTCTGTTTAGCGATAAGGGTGAATCCTTGGTAATCAAATGTCAAATGCCTCAAGATTTTGCCGAAAGTTTTATCTTTTTTCTTGATTCTCATCTTAGTGATCTTATCACTACTGTCGTCCAACGCTTCCCTGATATTTTCAATGAAGTGAATTCTTTTCCATCTCAACGCGAAATTGAATTTCGCACTGATCTTATTTCTGGAGCTAGGCCAATCGTACTTGCTCCAAGAAAAATGTCACCTAAAGAGAAAGTTGAATTAAAAGTGCAAATCGAGGATCTTTACTCTGGATTTGACCCTTTATTTCTGAATATCGTTGATTCGTCATATTCATTCAGAATGGGGCGCGGCAGTGGTATTTGCTACTAAATTTGACGGTTCTCTTAGGATGTGTGTAGATTATAGAGAACCGAACAAGCTTACCCACAAAAACAGATATCCGATGCCTTGTATCAACGACATGTTTGATCAGCTGCACGGAGCAAAAGTATTTTCTCAGCTGGATCTTGCTTCTGGTTTCCATCAACTCAGGATTGCAGAAGATAGTATTCCCAAAACCGCTTTTCGAACAGAAGACGGCTTCTATGAGTGGTTAGTTATGCCCTTCGGTTTAACTAATGCCCCAGCTTACGTTATTGACCTCATGAATAGAGTATTTCAGGAGGTTCTAAACAAATTCGTTCTAGTTTTCATTGACGATATTCTAGTCTTTTCTAAGACTAAGAGAGAGCATGATGGACACCTTAAATTTGTCCTTGAAACTCTGAGAAGCCATCAATTGAAAAATAAATTTTCTAAATGCCACTTCTGGCGAGAAGAGGTCCGATTTTCTTGCGCACATGGTTTCAGAAAATGGAATTTCGGTTGATCCAGTAAAGATCACCTAATCAATGATTGGGGAACTCCCACAGATGTTTGCAGCTTCCAAGACTTTGCTGATTATTACATGAGATTTATTGAAAACTTCGCTCGAATGTCTTCACCACTCACAGCTTTGACTAGAAAGAATGTCAAGTTTGTTTGGAGCAAGTGCAAGGAAGCATTCGACGAACTAAAGCGCAGGCTAACCTCTGCCCCTATTCTTGTTGTTTCGAATGGAAGTGAAGGGTTAAATGTTTATACAGATGCTTGTAGTGAAAGATTGAGTGCTGTTTTGATGCAGCATGATAAAGTTATTGCTTATGCTGGTCATCAGTTGAAGACTCATGAGGTAAATTATGCAGCTCGTGATCTAGAATTGCTCGCTGTCATCTTTGCTTTGAAATTATGGAGGCATCACCTTCTTGGAACAAAATTTGAACTCTTTACGGATCATAAATCGCTGAAGTATATCTTTACCTAGAAGGATCTAAACTAGAGACAAGTTACGTGGCTCGAATTCTTATCATCATATGACATCGACATCAACTATACTCTCGGAAAGGCTAATGTTGTGGCTGATGTTCTAAGAAGGAGCAAAGCCATGTTATATCAACTTGTTACTTCTCCAGCTCTTATGGCTCACATAGCCGTTAAGTAGGATGATGATCCAATGCTTAGTAGGCAAATAAAGAAAAATGTTCTTGGTAGGAAGGATAATACCGAAGGCGAATGGGACACACAAATCGATGGAAATGGAATTCTAAGAATTAATAATAGAATTTGTGTTCTGAACGTAAATGGCTTGAGAAAAGAAGTGCTTAAGGAAAATCATCAATTCAGACTCTCTATTCACCTGGGAACCACGAAGATGTTTCAGAATATGAAGAAGTTGCATTGGTGGAGAGGGATGAAGAGAGATATTTCTATTCACGTCAGCAGATGTGCCACTTGCCAAGAAGTCAAAGCCTATCACCAGAAGATAACAGGATTATTGCAGCCTCTTGAAATTCCAAATTGGAAGTGGGATCAGATTTCAATGAATTTTATTGATGGACTAAAAGGACCAGAAAAGGTAATGAGAGCATCTGGGTTATTGTTGATAGATTGACAAAATTTGCTCACTTTATTCCTGTAAAGGCTACTCGAACTGCCTCGAGTTTACACGAGCTTCATATGAGAGAAACTGTTCGCTTTAGTGGTGTTCCATCTAGCATTGTATGTGATCAGGACCCTATCTTCACTAGCAATTTCTGAAAATCTTTTCAGGAGACTCTGAATGCTCAATTAAATTTAAGCACAACTTATCATCCTCAAACGGATGGCCAGATCGAAAGAGTAAATCGGATTTTGGAAGATCTTCTTCGAGCTTGTGCTTTAGACTTTGGAGGATCTTGAGAGGAGCATCTCCATCCCATTGAATTCATCTATAATAGCTATCAAGCTAGTATTGGAATGACACCATTCGAAGCTCTTTGCAGACGGTTATATAAATCTCCATCTTGTTGGGTAGAATCGGGAAATTGATTTGTTCTTGGTCCCAAAATGATTTTGGAAGCTTTTGAGAAAGTCGAAGAAATCAGAAGAAAAATGTGAATTGCCCAGGATAGGCAAAAGAAATATGCAGACAGAAGGAGAAAAGACTTGAAATTTGCAGTTGGAGATCAAGTATTTCTCAAAATTTCGCCTTTGAAGAATTTAATCCGATTCGGAAGGAAAGGAAAGCTCGCTTCTAGATATGTTGGTACTTTTCGCATTTCAGAAAGAACTGGTACTTGGCATATAGAGTTGACTTTCCAAAGAAGCTATCGGGTGCATAATGTGTTTCATGTCTCACTCCTCCGCAGATATGTGCACGATCCGTCCGTAATTGTCTAGCCCGCTTTGTTTGAAGAAATGGATGTTAAGCTCAATCTAATTGTTGGGAGGAAACCGTTTCGTATAGTAGGCAGAAGTACGAAGCAGCTTAGAAGGAAGGTTGTAAATCTCGTCAAAGTTCAGTGGAGCGAAGATGATCGAGATTGTACTTGGAAAACGAAAGAGAGTATCCGTGCTTCAAATCCTGAATTGCTAATGCCGGCTGTAGTCCATGCCCAAATCTATTCTATCTATTTATCATTTTGTTTTCTTATTCCATTCTTTTCGAGGACAAAAAGTTTTGAGTGGGGGAGATTGCAGCAGCTGGATTTTTTCAACGTTTTAAATAAGAATTTAACGATGATTTTGAAATAAAATTTATTTTTAAAAATAAATATTTGGCAACGAAAACTAGATATTTGAAATCATCCATTGAAATAAGACCAATAAAACTTATTCGAAAACTCGGCCAGCATATTTTTCAGTGCGGATTATCAAATTTTGAAGTATGAATATTTTTACATAGAAATGATCTAGAAAATTTTCTGATTAAAACGTCAAAGTTCGTTCTGTCCAATTCTGACCTTTGTAGCTTCGTTTATCAAGAATTGCCATCGTCGTCCAATTTTGAAGCGGTAACCGCGGCGACAGATGTATTTTGCTACGGATGTCGTAACACAGATTTGAGTACATCGTTGGGTTTGTCTTGTCGCGCTGATCTCCACGGTCTCGTATTTTGGCCTTCATTGTAAAACGCGTGATGGTTGAAATAGTGGTCGTGACCGTGCCCTGGAGTAATAATTACATACATTCTTTTAGCCAACAAAATTTCTTTTCGCATACATACGTTGCGTGAGTAGCCAAACATATTAAATACAGCATTTAATTTCTCCATGCATCTTCCTTCCTATATATATTCGTTCTCTGTGCTCCTCCTCATCTCTACGTTCTGCAAATTGGTTAGGAGAGAAAAAAAATATAAAACAAAGTTTATACGCATATATTTCCTCCTCCTTCCTTTATTCTACTCCCCTTCAACAGTCATCCGCATCCCAAACCCGCCACTTAGCCACCTCCCCTTGCTTCCACCTTCACCCGACCTGCCAGCTGTCCCACCTGATCAACCACCGCCTTCGCATCTCGGCAACAACCCCGTCCTACCCTGACCTACCCACACCGGCACCTTGACCAGCCCACGAACCCGCATCGCCCTAACCTCCTCCGCCCCAGCCTTGCCCGAGCACCCTCCCCGCTGCCAAACCCACTCCAACCCGCTTCACCATACCTGGCTTCGCAACCCACTCCGGTCAAACCAAACCACCCTCACAGCCGAGCTCGCACCTACTCCACCCACGAACCGAACCATCCAGCCCAGCTGAAGCCACTAATCGCACACCACCTTCCACCGTCGAATGCTACCTCGTCCCCGAACTCGAGCCGAAACAGCAGCCCTCCACCCTACGACCAAACCCGCTCTCCACCCAGCACCACTTCACCGAAGTTTCCGCACGCGACGACATTCCGCCTAGGCTGCAGTCGTCTCCTCGCTCTAGGGTGTGCACGTATCCGAATCCGTGTCGCTGTGTCCGTGCCTGTTTGTCTAATCCATGAAGGTGAGTGATTTTAAGCTCACGATTAGATTTTCATATTGCAAGTATCCTGCGATTTTATAAATAATGGTGATAAATATGATTGATATTAGGATTGGAAATCATGAATATTCGACGCTGTGATATATGATTTTGCTGAAATAATTTAAACGATTAATTGGGATCCCAAATTGCATGTGAAACCCGTTTGCTATGGAAATTTTGAATGTTGGATGTTGATTGGTTTATTGATACCTTGTCACCTTTATATTGTTGTTATATGCATTGATCTAGACATTGAAATTTGAACCGAGATATGGGTTGAAATGATAAATACCCAAATTAAATCACCTGGCCTACGATAGAAAATTAAATAATAAACACCGATTGGTCAATTGAAATTTGTTTTGGATATTTAATATTTAAATTTGAAATTAAGAAATAATCTGAAAATTTAATGTAAATTTATAATTTAGATTTTATGTTAAAGTTAATATTTAATTTTGAAATATATTAAGTGAATTTAGATTTTAAAATGAAATATTAATTGAACTATCTTAAATTTATGAAATTGAATCAAAATGGTTATATTTAGGATTAATGATATTTAACTCGTTAAGTTGATTATTTGAAATATAATGAAATTGGTTAATGTTGTATATTTAATTAAATTTTAATTATACTAGATTTAATTAAAAGGAGAATTTTAATTATTTAATTAATATATAAAGATTAAACCGAATTGTTTTGAATTAAATTTAATTAAAAGTGTTTAAGTAAATTAATTCCGAAGTTTAATTAAATATTTAATAATAACACTTTTGTATTTAAAGACTTAATTAACTTTGTAAATCTGAATAATAATGCAATTTGGGTAATTTTATGAAAAAAAATGAAATATTTGTTTAAAAGTTTCGTTTGACTTTAAATCCAAATTTGTAAAAGTCAAATGGGGATATGTTATTTGAAAATAAGAGATATTTTGATTTAACAAAAATATCCAATCGATGTGAAAATGACGTTGGTTATTAAAGAGACCAGGGCCGGATATGGGCATACTCTCTGTCGATACCGGAACCACTTTAATAACTGTGTACGTGAGATGATGATCCATAACGAAGTGGTTGGATTTGGCGTGCGTTTGCTAGATTTGAAGAAAGAGAACGATAATGGATTAGCTAGGCACTTGTGCCAATTTAAAATGACTAAAACATGAGCCGTACCGGCCAAGTGGGCTAGCTACCCTGAGCGGACACACTTCTTCGTATGAATATCCTTATTTCGGTTGTTGTTGGTGATCACCAGTCGATTATGGGAGTGTTGGACGCGGTGGACGGTCATGGCTATGATGCGTTATCACCAGCTGGGAAGGGTAAATTGGTAGTATCCTACCTTGGGGATTGCCTCACGTGGCTTGTTATACTTTTATCCTTATACGAGATCCTTACGATTTTGGTTTACTGTTGTCGTATTGCGACGCATAGCTGACTACCGATATGTTACTGGTGGTGTCAAATGCAAGCTGTACGACAATGCTTAAAAACGCGTTAAGGGGGATTAATGTAAAGCCTTAACGTTAAGAAATATTTACTTTACTGATAGACATTACATATATAGCATATTCTCTTGTATATATAAATAGTTTGACAGATTCTTGAAAGATGGAAAATCCCGTAAAATCTCTTGAGTTACCTGTACATTTTCACTTAAGTAGGACTACGTACATGAGAACTTCTAGTCCCGACTCAAGTATATGTTTTGACTTTATCCTCGGGTCAGCCTGAGTATTGCAGTGTATGAGCAGTGCTTATTTTGGGAGCCGAAGACTTAGTTGAAGACTCTACCCTATCCAGTATTAGTTTTCTATTTCATTTTGGCTTGTATCAGTAAACTCCTATATATCTCTAGTATTGTATAATTAAAGTCTGAAACTCTGATGTATTTTATTTAGTAGCTTCATGAACTACTATATAAGACCACATCGCATAAAAAAACGAGTTTTTACCTTACGATAATCAAAACATTTTATATCAAAATCTAGTGATATTATCATAGTGGTTGGGTTTAAAGTAAATAGATAAAATAGCCGAAATGCTTGCATCTCACATTCCAACATACTAGGCTCTACAATAAAAAACATAAGACACATATAGGAGATTGGATTCCAACAATGGCAAGGTAAGGAACTACCTTCCGATGATACACCTCTAGAAAATGCACTGATGCTAACACAGAGTCGGTTGCCCCTTTAACATGGCAGATTGGATTACCTCACCCCCTTGACACCGAGGCCTTATACTAACATGGTGTTTGGGCTCAAACCAACTCTAAAAGGGACATCTAGAATGGGGTGACCGCTCCTAATGATAATTAATCGCATAGCTCCGCTGCATGCCCTGCTTTTGCCATTCCTTCTGGTTGTGAAGCTTGAGCCTACGCTTTTACCTTTCTGAATAGCAATCCATCTTGGAATGCTAACACTACCCTCCAGACGTCAATGCAATGCCAACATTCATCCATACAAGTTCAGGATAAAGACAAACTGAAGGCACTACTTCTACTACATCCATTTTGAAACCATTCTCAGGATTAGTAGCAAACAACCCTTGCACTTCAATGGCTCCGTCTTCAATCCCATGCTTGAAGTTGTCTTCATTTTGAAACGCTTGAATTGGATCGAAGTGGTTTTAAGATAGCATATCCGATCCCGGTCTATTTGAAACAACTTTCGATATTTTTGGTAAACTTAACACCGGTTCTTTAGGAAATAAACAGAGAAATGACAAGAGCGGAGTTCACCTCTTAACCGTTTGTGGACGAAATTTCTTATCATTCGTCCTAGAAGATCGAAACGAGTTTATGCGTTCAGTATAACACCTTTGACCATAACTGTAACATATAATTCTCGTGTTATCCCTAGATATATTCGAAGTTATGTTTTGTCCAAATTTGATAGTTGGTTATTTAACTGTCAAATAAATAAACATCCAATAATGGTTTAATTTACCCGCCGTTCGTAGCTCGGCTTGTTAGGGAGCTGGGAGATGGGGACTAAAGGACTGTGTCCGGGAAGGTTCGAATTCCAGCGTCTAACCATCAGTGGGAGGTTCAACGTTAAGCATCCGTGTGCGACGACTAAATAAAAGCGGGGTAGACACACGGCGTGGGGCTTACTTAAGTGAGTATCAATGAATACCATGATCTTAAGGTTCCCCATGATATCAAAAAAAATTATGGTTTAATTTCCATATATGATTCACTAAGCCTCTTAAATTAACAAAATCACTTTATAAAACCCGATCACAAGATCTTTTCAAAACACTATTCTCAAATCCCTTACATTTCATTTCAAACTTTGAAAACATTTATATATTTATCTCAATGTTATAAGTATATTACCAAAACATTTTACTTTTCATGCCTTGAAACAAAATCATATACTTATCTTATTAAGTATATTTATAAAGTTTTCAAAGTTTTCTTCTTTTCAAATTCCATATTAAATGACCAAACATTTCTTCCAAAAACATTCCGCTTATCTTTTATCAAAAATTCCCTTTTAAAAAGCTCATCTCATATTGCAATTAACTTATCACTTTCAAAATAAAGTTATAATTCTCTTTTATAAACCTTTAAGTTTATATATAAACCTCTTTCCAAATCTTTGAAATGATCTATAAATCTTTTTCCTATTTTTAAAACTCATATATACTCCTCTATAGACATCATTTGTAAAACACTTAAAGTAACCCTAGTAAGAAAACCACTTTTATAAATAAATTATTACTTATAAATAACTTTACAACATAATAGCATAACATGGAAATCATTTATAGGTTTTAAACTTTAAATTGATTAAAGAATTTTAGTTGATTCGAAACACACTTTACAAATTCAAAAAGAGGCTTAGCAATCCCAATGGTACTAGTTTAAGTTACCATTCAATTTCAATTCAATTCCCAAGTTACTTAATAATTATTTACATATGCTACCATATATGTAAATACAATTCATATCCAATCAGGGAATAGTCAATATAACCAGTTGACATATACAAGTACAAATAACATAATAACAGGATGGAGATTTATCCTGCATAGTTTTCCAAACAATTCAATCATTTTATAGTAGAACGGAGATTTATTCTGCTTAACACATGTCCGCACAATCAAATCATTTACACTGTAGCAGAATGGTGTTTTGTTCTGCTAATAGATGTAATTTAATTCTTCCAATCATATGGTTACTGAAGGGTCTGGATAAGAGATCATTTGATATGGAATCGAGTAATTTTGAAAAAGAAAATTGATTAAAACACGTTCTGTTTAGTTTAAAATCACCTTCGAAAAGTTTAAAGTATATTTAATTGGCTTGAATTCTAACTAAATCTTAATTAATCCAATTTAAATCAAGATTAAATCATAGTAAACTCTAATTAGGCTTAATGAACTTGATTAAGTACTAATTAACTTCCTAATGCAACTCGGTTAAGGTTAAACTAAATTGTTTAAGAGTTAAACCTTAATTAATTAAATAACCCATCAATTAAATAAATAAATAAATAACCATTAATCTTAATTAAATAATTATAAATCACTTAATTACTTTTTAAACCCATTAATCACTAATTAAAACTTTATAAATTAATTAATAGTCAAATTTAACTTAAGTGATGATTAACCTCTAATCACTTCTTAATTACCAAATAGGTGTTAATTACCTTTTAATTAACTAACTAATTAATTAATTAATTATATTACAACCTAATTAGTTATTAAGTTTGAAAAAACTTAGTAAACTAATTTCAAAATAAAACAAACTTGAAATAGGAATTCAAACATTTGTCGAACTGCATCCATAATGACTATCGCTATGGACGCAGTTCGCTCTAACATATTCTTAGCGAACCACTTCACAAACCCTTACTTTTTTCATGATTTGAAACATACCATAGAAAGTTTTTTTAGAAGAAAAACTTTAAACTTTGAAAACAAACTTCGATTCCAACCGAATCTCATAACCGTTGCAATCTTCTGTTTTTGGTCAAAATCTCGAAAAACGTTCTTTGGTCACATTTTCTGTTTTTCTACGAATTATTTAATTTGGTAAACAAATTTTGAAAATGATTTTACCATCATTATTAATTAATTAACATGAGTTTATTTTCATTATAAAACCTACAAATTGAAATTTTAAAATAAATTAAAGATTCACCAATCAAAGCAGTGAAATTCCAGATCGTTACAAATAGTCAATAATAAGAAACAAGCTTTTATATCATAGATTTCGGATGAAACCTTGGACCGATACATTGGTCCATACCTTGGGTTGAGATCTTAACATCTTGGTGAGATGATCGTCATTTACATTTGAAACTTTGTTTCGTCCAAGTGTAAAAAAATCATCTCGAGGGAAATCTCATGCAAGATAAGAAGATTTAAAACTTAGATTAGAAACAATCAATTAACTTGACAAATATTTGTTTATTAGTGTGATTGTTCCCGATCATAATCAATTAGTGTGGTTGTGTGTGATCACACTTAATTAGTTTGATTGGTAATCAGCTAACTGGTTTAGTTGTGTTTGGTTGTATTTTATTATCACGGCAATCACTATTTGACTTGGTCGGAATAAATTGTTTGTTAGTTTTTATTGCTCCAAATTTACTTCAAAGAATATTCTTTTTTCATTAGTGTTTTGTACAACAACTGCAATAAAAGCACAACAAAAAAATTGAGAAAAAAATCAATATTAAATGTAAGAAGACTATCCTTTAATTCCTTGATCCCCCTTGTGAGAAAAACTTTTGAAAACAGCATGGCCATAAAGTCCTCATTGCCACAGTTGCCTTTGCTAGATTGGTGCAATTTGCGCTTCCTGTTCTCTATAAACCTAATCTATGTCTTCATCTCAGAGTTTTCTTTTAGTCCAAACCCTTTGGTAAATTTGGCAAATTGTAGTTTACCTCTATGTACTATGCTGTACACTATTTGCATTGCTTTTTTATATGATTTGTGTTAAAAAAACTTAATTTTTCCAGTAAAATTTGTTTCATGATTTTTATTATTATGTATATAATTATGTTTATGATTAAATTTTGAATTTGATAATTTACATTATGTCTAGGGGTTGATTAAATATGTTTCTAGTGTAGAAATTTTACTTTTTTTTTTATGTGATTCACTAATTCTTCTAGTATGAATATACTTAAGATTATAGATTAATTTCATTTGTTCTGTTTTATGTTTAAATCACATACCATATTTTAAAGAAACTTGTGATAACTAAATTATACAAATTGATTGTAATATACATATTCTTAAGTAAAATGTGTTATTAGGTAACATATGTAAATTGAGTAAGACAGTAAAAATCAAGTAAGATTTACTAAATAATACTTTGAATCTCATAACAGAAGGTTGCAACAACATCAAAATGCATTATCAAAATCATAAATGAGCTCAATTTGTAAAATCCGAAAGTGTACGACTATTACCCATTCAAGTCAAATTGGTGAAACTAGTCACATTTTGAGTTTTACCAGCTATACCAGAGCATGTGTAGGACTTTGGTATAGGCACAAAAAAAAAAGACAAAAAATACCTGTTCTTTCATGTATCATATTTTTTTAATATTTTTCATGTGCTTTATTTCAACCTTAAAAAAAAGGGCAATTTCATCCTTATGTAGTTGTACTTTACGTTGTAATGTTTTATTATGTTTTCCCTGCTAATGTTAACTGTTCAGTTGCATTCTTGGGAATACGAATGTTGCAAATAATCTTATTTTCAACTGTTTCAAAAGAACTGATAGTTCATACCTATATTTCTTATCTCAAGACAACTATCATAATTGCTAACCCGAATTCATTTTATAGCTATAGTTATCACTTTAAACCGACCTGAGGACTTCATAAATAGTTCATTTGCAAGGTTGGCTGTAATCTCTTTTATTTTCATATTTTTTTGGCTGGAGTTGCTTAGGGCCCATTTTAGTACCGTAACGATTGCAGTTGTTGCTTGGTTGGTTCGTCCACGTGCCTTGTAGGGTAATGGACAAGATTCTATGTTCGCCATCAACAATATTTTCTAGTCGCTGAGGCTTGATTGTGTGGGTTGAGGGCCAAGTGTAAGGGGTTAGTTCCAGGCCTTTCAATGAATATCCAAAATATTCGAAATCCGTCCGCATTCGTATCCGAAAACATGAAAAATATCCGATATCCGAAAAGCGGATGCGGATATCCGATATCCAAAACATATTTCGGATACGGATATGGCTGTATCCGTATCCGTATCCGTATCCGATAAATATCCGTCCGGTTTGAAATTAAATATTTATATATTAATATGTTATTTTATATCCATAAATTTAATATAAATGCACTAATATTAGAAACAAAAACATTTTACCAAAATACAACCCTATTATCACTTGGCTAGTTTACAAAAATATAAGCCCCAATGTCCAATAATTATTCATTTATTCTCACGCACACTAGTGACACCACACAGTATAGACAACATCGACTTCCCCATAATTCCATTCCACAACCGTTCGAACTTCAAGTTCAAACCGTTCAAACTTCAAAATAGGGGGAAAAAAAACCCTAGCTCCGTTTGACCGCCGCATCTTCCACCGCACTCCGATTGATCGTCGCTCTGGTAAACTTTGTTTTCTTCTTTGCTTCTTTTTTTTTCATTTTTCATTTTTCATTTCAAATTAACATCGTTTAAAAAATAAAGGATTTAATAATTTTCTGATCCTTTATTCAAAATATTCTTTGCATAATGATAGTAGATCGATAATTTGGCTATACAGACGTTTAGATCTCCTTTAAATCGTATCTTTTCAAGGCTGCTCTTTGTTTTAATCAACATTAGTTGGATACTTAAATCATTTCTTTTAATTAATCTTGGTTTTCTCGAAACCTGGGGTTTTTAATCGCCTTTTTGATACTAAAAAGAGAGCATGCTGAATTATACAGAATTGTGAATTTGATTTTGGCAGAGGCAAGAATTCCATGAAAATTCATGTTTGTTACTAGCTATGCATCTTGCTTATTCAACAAATTATTATGCAATTTCTTGTATGTTATGCTTCCAGATAATGAACCAGTTGCACTTTATTCAGTCTTATTTTGCAAACATTATGAATTTGCATTTTAACTCAATAGCTTGAGCTGTTTAAATTAGAGAATCTTATAACAAGATAACTATATGTGAGAACTTGTTCTATGCCATATCCATCAATGCATATGCTGCCTAATCTCATGAATTTTACTTATGTTAAATTCCACTTTTGCCTGGAAAGATTTTAGGTCTTAACATGCTTTTCAGTCCATTGAATTGTATTTGATAATCAAGTATATAAGGTTACCGATGCCCTATATCACTTTTTTGATCCAGGAAAAGTTCTGATCAGTAAATCGATCATTATGTATTATTAGAGTGAAGGAATATTGTGCAGTTGCATATACATCAACTCACAACTATTTGGACCGCATCAAATGCTGATCTGAATAATCTCAGTTGCTGATTCATAATCATATTTCCTGTAGGCACCAGAGGTCCGGAACTGCTTGCTGCTTTGTTCAACTTAGGTACTCATAAGCAACTCTCTGATTTTGCAAACAAATCTCCTACACAATCAAAGTTGTTTTATCAGTAAGCCTGTTTAGTTTAATTAAATATTAAAGTTATTCGGTCCACTTTTTAAATTTTAATATTTTTCAATCTTGACCTTTTTTTTCCTGGAACAATGTCTTTGTTTTTTAATAACTCATGTGTACATAAATATATACAGTAAACCAAAAGCAAAAAATTTCAAAGCATCAAAAAAGTAGAAGATACATGAAAAAAAAAGGTGCATTGTGTACATATGCTAGTGTTGAAATGTGCATATGCAGATAGTAACAATTTCAGCATGCAATTTCAGAAAACAAAAGAATTAACAAAAAACATAATGTAACTTTGATATTTTTCAACTACTTAAACTAAAAAAGGAGACAGTAAAGCAAACAAAAAAACCTATGCTGAAAATGTAACCACCTTTCTTTATAGCCATTAACTAAAGCAATCAATTAGAAGATTTAGCTCGATAACTATTTGTGTTATTTGTAAGTTTCTTAACATTTTGATTATGATATTTTGATGTTATGCCTTTGTGACCATATTAATAATATATGTTATAACATTTATAAGTTGTATGTTGTCACTGTTATAAATTTTATCAAAAGCAAGCAATTAGAAAGTTCGGATACATTTTGAGGTTCGGATACGGATATGCATTATATTGATTAATTTTCGGATACATTTTGAGGTTCGAATACGGATATTTTCAGATATCAAAAAATATCAGTATTCGCTAAGCCGGATACGGATATTTCCGGATATCCGAAAATATTGGCGGATACGGATAATATTCAACGGGTATTCGCGGATATCGAATACGGATTCGGACACGGATTTTTATTTTCGGATACGGATATAGATACAGTACTATCAGTATCCGATTGCATCTGTTTACAGGCCTAGTTAGTTCCAATCAGTTATGACACATATAGACCCTTGATTACCTGGATATCATACATCCATCAGGGTTTAAGGGTGGAACGTGGATTTCCAAGTCTTAGGAGAATGTATGGAGAAATGATTTGAATTTAATACAAATGCCGTCTCATCTTTTTATATGAAATGCAAATAGCATAGGTAAAATATTTTAAAGTTTATTATTGGATTTTCTTAATTGTTTTTCGGTAATTGTGTTTTTTCAGTGAAGTTCATTTTTGTTGACAGCTAACATAAAAATGGTTGCAAGTTTTCACCATTAAAACACTATCATTTTGATTTATGCACTGGCATCCAAATTGCATATAAGAAAAAAAACGAAATAAACTATCATTTTGATTTATTCAATGGTGTCAAAATTGCATATAAGAAAAAACATGAAATAAATACCATGTGCATATGTGCATTGGTACCTCTCGAATGGAGGCTCATTAAATTTAAGCCCAAGTGTTGGGGACAATTCATTGGGCCATTATAGAAGTTAGCAATATATATTTCTCTTTACTAACCAAAATTTTATAGGTGGTTAAGTCAAACAAAAATAAAGAGACAACTGTTATTCTTTCAGACACAATCAAAATCTGAAAAACACTTCAAAAACTAGACGGTTTTAAATTTTAATGTTCCTTGTCGACAAAGTTGTCTTCGATTGATTGTTGTCATTTGGGTCCCTTGTACTTGATAAGCCTGCTCTATGCCTCAATCTTCGGTTTGCTCTTTAGTCCCAATTATTTGATATCTTAATTTATTCAAAATGTACTCCATGGGTAGCGCACGAGTTCTCACCGGTGGTGGGATTACGTCAGAGGGGGTGAGTTCAAGTCTCACGCCCAATGCATGGCATGTCGTGTAGAGATACCAATCTCGTTGAGTGGTATTCGTGGATGTGTGAAGGTTTATTACCTAATTCCAAGTGGAGTATGTGCATTCCGGTGGTTTACTAACCACCAGATGCTTGGTTCATTCGTCATAAAAAATACAACAACTAAGCTATTATTTCCAAACAAATTAGGATCGGTTAGAGATAACAACAACAATAATAATAAAAATAAAAATAAAAATATATAGAAAAAACGATAATAATAATACTAACAGTAATAATAGTACTATTGGTCGAAGACCAAACCTTACGTCTTAGGCTTTTGTTTTCCAGTCCTATAATTTAAAACAGTACGTGAAGCATGTGGATCGCTAACTTTCACCCGAACCTATCTGTCACCAGTTCTTCGGATATATTCCAATCATTCAAGTTCTTTTTTACTACTTTCTTTCATGTCAACTTTAGTCGATCTCTACCTCTCTTAGAGCATTCGACGCGACCTATAATTCCAATGCGCATAGGTGCGTCGGGCGGCTTCCGTTGGAGATGTCCAAACCATCTTAATTCCTCAATTGGTGCTATTTCAAGTTTATCACATCTATTATCATTTCTAATTCGGTCTCTTCTTATATGACCGCAGCTCCATCGCAGCATACGCATTTCTGCTACACTTATCTTCTGAACATATTGTCTTTTAGTAGATCAACATTCTGCACTATACAACATCGCAGATCTGATTGCCGTTCTGTAGAACTTCCCTTTAATCTTCCGTGAGACTTTTCTGTCACAGAGAATGCCATATACTTCTTGTCATTTCATTCATCATGCTTGAATTCTAAAACTATCATATTCATCAATCTCACCACCATACTGCAACATTGATCTTAAATATCGAAAGGATTCCTTCTTGGGAACTATTTGTTCGGCCAAAGTGACATCTCCATCATTTGATCTAACACCGCTGAACTTGCACTTCTTATACTCTGTTTCGTTATAAAAAAAATAAAACAAATATAATTTTTATGGCAATGTAATACGTTGAGCGATATGCATCATCCTTATATTGCTGCTTCGTGTGATTTGTGTTAAAGAAATCAATTGTTCATAATTTGTATTTATAATTAACTTTTCAAAATATAATTTTGTTTGTGGTTAAGATTGGAACCGAGATTTCGTATCATATGTTGGGATTAACTTCTATTTTCCGGTGTAGAAAATTTGCTTTTTAGACGGTTCACTAACCCTTTGGTATAGATATAATTAAGACTGTAGATTAGATTTCATTTTGTTTTGTTTGTAATCTACTATACTATATGTCAGAGGAAGATGCGGTTAACTAAATTTTATAAGTTAGTTGTTACACATGACAAAAAGCAAGTAATATTTAGAAAATTAAATTGATGGCTCATAACAGAAGGACGCAACAACATCAAAATGCATTATCAATATCATAAATGACCTCACTTTCTGAATTTTAATAGATGCAAAAATATGTCAGTTATTTCGTTCAGAGTAAAGTCAGTGAAACCATCTCACATAGAACCTTACAGTTCATACGGGATACGTTTGCTTCAACAAAGATAGGTTATTTTAAACTGAAACTAATTAAAAAAAATTCTTCGAACAACCATGTTGCAAAAACGATTGAATTTGTCAGTAGCGATACCAATTGAAACGCGTTTTCGATGAAACTTGATTGTGCTAACTTAATCAAAATAATTTGCTTAAAATGCTAGAATTGTGTGTTTATGTATGTGTGTGTATTAGAACTGTTGTGGAAAATTATACTTTCAATTTTATAGGAGAATTCAATTTTATCTTGTAAGATTAGCTTTTTGTTTGACATTAAGTCCAAATATTGTATGATTGATGCATTTTAAACTTAGATCTATGGGTTGAGTCTTTACAGGCCATACCAATTTACTAATAGTTATTGTCATAGGGATCATGTAATAGTCGTGCTACACTGCCCTCTTTCTTGAAAAAAAAAAAGAAAAAAACAACTTCAACCCAAGAAGATTCTTTTAATGACTAGACATACTTTAAAACATCCTTAATTGTTATCAGCGATCTTTCTAGAAACATCATGGTGAAACATCAAGAAGGCAGGTACGACGGTTGATGCATTTTAATTTAGAACTATTGATCCAGTCTCTATAGACCATACCACTTTACTGACAGTCATTGTCATATAGGATCATTAAATAGTCATACTGCACTGCCCCATTACTTGACAGCCATTCATTCTAAAAAAAAAAAAATCAACTCCATACCAAGAAGATTCTTTTAATAAGTGAGCCATACTATAAAACATCCTTAATCGTTATCAACAATCTGTATAGAAATATCTTAGTGAAATATCAAGAAGGTAGGTACAAAATTAGGTACAATTCGATGTCATTGTTCTGTGCCATGAGGAAAACTCTTCTCATGGTTAGATCCGCCCATGAACCCAGTGTATATCTTCACTAGCAAATTATATATGTGCATGTGTTGTATTTATGTATCATCTTCGAAAATATCGATGGAACTATTTCGCCCAAAATGGTCAGAAATATCTCCCAACTAAAATTTGTTTGTGAAATTTTTATTACATCGTTCGAGGGAAATTAATTTTATCATAGGGAGATACATAATACTTACGTTTGAAGACATAGGATTGTTTTTTTTAATATTGAAAATATTATTTCGATGTTATGCAAGCTTGTTATGTTCAAGTTTCGAGAACTCGGTTTTGGTCATTTAAATTCTTGTTTACGGTCAATTTCAAAAATTTCGGAAGTTTCGATTTTTATTTCAGTTTCGGTTCCGATATCAGATTTCTACATTTTTAATTGGAAACGTGATAATAAGCGTTGCAAATAAAATACAAAATGTAGTCTATAAGAGATAATAAACAACATAACTGCTTAAACATAAGTTAATATTAAATTTAACCATCCATTTTAATTAACATAACTATTTTAATTAACAATACCAACCATATATTTTTAAATCAGCCCAACCCTTATATAAAAAAATCATCCCACCCCAAAGCCAACGCTATTTTATATCCTAAGTCCCTAGTTCCTAAAGTTTACAAATCAGTCCGGACCAAAATCCACCTTACTTTATATTCCAAGTTTCTAACCCTAGTTTCTAAAGTTTATTACTGGATATTGAAAAGAACGAATCCACGCTGTTGGAGATGAAAAATCTATGAGATCGACGATGCAAACATACTTGAATTCCTTTGCTCCTCTAATGCTCGAATTCCTATCCTCCTGATGCTCTCGATTTCCTAGGTAATTTTTGATTTCAGTTGAGATAGGTTTTTTCTCTGCTAGATTCAATCTATTTGCTTTTTTAATGCCTTATACCTTCCTTTTTCACCCGCTGCAGCTTACCTGAAAATTTTTTGGATTTTTTTTGTGACGACCCGACTTCCTAACTCCAGAAAGACGTGTCATCAATAAGAAAGAAAGGGATAGAAATAGAAAAGAAAAGGAAGAAAGAATAACAACATCAGAATCTCACAGCGGAATGGAATAAAATATAATACATCAACATATCTATTACATAGTTATATATACATCAGAGTTATACAATATCATACAACATGACTGTCATATACATATCTGTCAGAACATACATCCCAAATATCATAAACTAACTAACACAGCGGAACTATATAAATAGCTACATACGTCTGGTCTTCTGCTCCAACTCCTCCAGAAAACTCTATACTCCGAATACCTATCACTTGGCTACTCATAAAAATTGAGTACCCAAGAGTTTATGAAAAACAAAATATAAACTCTGGGTCAGACATGGGTCTGGTATGAGTAAACAGGTTAAAGTTGTTTAACTTTGAAAATCTTTTAAAATAAAGGTATCACGTAAGACTTCCCACACATAAATACGGGTAAGTTTTTACCTTACGCTAACCAAAATATTTTATAGGAAATTCAGTGATATTATAATAGTGTCTAGGGTTTTCAAGTAAAATACAGAAATAGCTGAAATGCTTACATCTCACATTCCAACATAGTTGGGCACAATCAAAACGTACGGCGCTTATTGGAAATTGGATCCCATACAATGGCTACTGGGGTACCGTCCGTCACAGTACGTGGCCTAGATCACCGTACCGAGGAGCCACCCTAACTCCCTTGCAACACAAGGCCGGAACCATTCCTTACTGAACAATCCCGAACAAGATAACCCCGCAGTTGGCTGCAGACCAACCGCCCACACAGCCGAATAAAAGGGACATCTAGACAGGGGTATACCTCGTCCTGCTTGGGCATGACCCACCTAACCTTGCTGCACATCCTCTGTTTTAGCCATTCCCGGTTGATGAGGCTTGAGGCTGCGTTTACCTTTTATAAAACATATTTCTTAGAATGCTCATCGTCCGCCTGACGATGTGCTGAAAGTATTCAATCTATACAAGTTCGTTCCGGGTTCGAACGAAACCGAAGACATTATCTCGTTACACTCATTTTGGAATCACCCTCAGAGTTAACGACGATAACCCTTGCATTCTGAAAACACCATCTTGATCTTCACTTGAGATTGCACGATCTATTGTTTAATTTGGATCGATGTGGTTTTCGGAATATCAATTGATACCCGATCCCGGTCTCATCGAAATCCAAACGCCATTTTAAAGGCCAAGTTGTCTAATTAACTTAACAGTTTAAATTTAACAATTGAATTCACACAGCAATTTAACACAGATAAATAACATCAGATAAATCATATAGCAATTTAACACAGATAAATCATACACAATCATTACAGATATATCCAGAATATCACAGAACAGCACAGGATATAAATAAACATCAGAGGCAATCAAATAGAATTATTGATTCATATCAACAAGTTTGATTTGTTTTAAACTTAATTGCATACTTAAGAGTAAACTATATTTTATCTTTGCTTAATCAATTACTAATAAATTAACTTATTTCAATTCATTAATTACTTAATTAATCATTCTCTTAATTAATTAATTATTCTTAATTATTAATCAATAAACTTAATTATTGATTTATAAAACTCAGTTACATAATTAATTATTATTAATTGCTTAATTAATCATTAATTATTAATTAACTTATTCGTTTAATTCTTAATTAGTTATTTAATCAGTTAACTACATTTTTGTTAATTAATCAACGTCAAATGATTAATTAAATTCTTAATTACAAATGATTTTATACAAGACTATTATTAAAATCTTTAATTACTAATTCAATTAAATTTTATACAACTTATTAAATTACAATTATAAAATTTATTACATTCCTAATTAACTTTGATTTAAAGTAATTACTCTTCTTCGTTTTCTGTAAAGCTTTAAAGTTCTTCTAGGCTTAAACAGTTTGTAAACATTAATAACTTGATTAATTCTTAACTTATATAACTTTAACTTAATATAGTTGGCAAGCTACTGGAATTAAAACAACCCGAAGTCAACAATGCAATTACTCGGGTCGAACTCGAGATAACCCTGAGCTTCTCTCGCGTTAATCTCCTGTACTTCCCCTTTTCTCCTTCCTCTGTTCTTCTTCATGTTTCTCTTTTTATTTTTTTTATTTTAAGGCTTAAGTTTAAAACTGTTAAAACTTATTGAAACACTCGCGCCTATTCAAAAACTCGACCCAGAGTAAAAACTCGAAGAAATCCACGCGACTAACTCGAGTTGCACTCGAGTCGACACGAACACGTACTTCCCCGCCGCCATGCACGTGCACGGCGGTCCACCACCGCGCCATCGCACCTCGACCCCACCAACAGACCCCACGGCATCCCCTCACACGAAATTGAAACCCAGATATGCACAACCACCACGAAATCAAAATATGCCCCTAAAGTCGAACTGTTCCACGAACATGATGGACAAATCCACCTCGTTCTCACTATCGCGACCGCCAGAGATGACGTGGCTTCGGTCAAATCTCGCCATCGACCCCCTCAACCACTTCCCAAAATATCAAAGCGCTCGGTGGAGCTATGGTGACGCGATCACCAAAATACATAACCCAAAAAAATACAGACCCATAAACCCTACTTTTGATTAATCCTCAAAAATCTTGCAATTAAAAATTTTTCTCACATTTTTCTGTTGATCTAGAATCAACACTCTAGCCTCATGTCAATTTTCATTCACAATTATTGGATGAACCATCTGAAATTCATGAAATAGCACTTACGTTTATTGATGAACTGCTCTAAACACAGTTAACTAAAAATTATAATTCTTGTCTTAAAAATCATATTACTGAATGTTGTTTCAAGATATGAATTCGAATTTACAATTTATACTATTCGAATTTTGGCCTTTGTTTTACATTTTACTGTAAATATGTGTTTACAGTGCTTGTGTTTTACAGCTACTAAAAACAAATAATCCAAACCTAAATCTTAAACTTAAACTAATTTGTTTAGTTAAGTTACTAATTGAAGATAAGTATTTTATATAGGAATCATGATATAGTTTCACTTTTACTTTGCCTGAGCAAAAGTTTGAAACCTGGAAGGCATAACATGGATAACTTACAGTGAATAGCAAACATTCCAAAATATCACACATCAACTTACAGTGAATTGCTTCTCTATCAATTAAAAGTTAGATATTTAAATAAGTTTACTCACCTAAATAGATTACTGTTGAAACTTGAAACAGAGGCTGGTTATTGATGATGATAGAAAACAGCAGTTTAAAGTTTTGAGTTCTGTAACTCTTCTTTGCTTCCTGAATTTTTATGTGAACTTGAAAATATGAATTTTGTTTATACTTCCTTCTTATCTCAGTTTTTATTTAAACTTTGCTTTTCAGATTTTGCTTATGGAATGAACTAAATGGAATGATAAACATATTTATATATGGCTTTGAACAATGCTGTCTTCTGGAACAAGCTTTACCATAATATAATATTTTGCTTTATTTTCTATGTACTAAGGCCTGAGCTAAATCAAGTGTTTCGGCTAGAAGATATTTTTTCCAGATATAAAGGTGGCTAATTAATGTTTATGTTAACATATATGTTAACATATCATAATGTTTGCTGACACAAACATTTGTACAATTGTTTTTTGTATACACTAATTAGTATTTGCTGACATAAACATTTTGTACAAGAGTTTTGTTTTATTATCTTGATATGAATACTTGTTCTCTTATGTTCACATATAAGTAATGTTTGCAGACAAGTTAAATTTTGTTTTAAAGATATTTGCAGAACCTTGTTTATCTAGTGTAATTATACAATGGTTCTGCCTTTTTGTTTTATTATCTTATAACTTAAACACAAACTATACATTTGTTTTTGACAGATTTATATGTTTGTCTTCACATAGTTACATTTTTATTTATAATTTATATTCATATCAAGGTTTTACACTTATGTTTATATATTATGGTTTTTCTTATGTCATCATACTTATATTAATATCAATATTTTGAACTTATGTCTGTAATCCTACTTTTATGTTATATTTATGTTAAATATATAGAAGCTTATGTTTATAACCATATTTTATGTTATTTTATATTAAATATTTATAAGCTTATTTTATTTTAATTATAAAAGCTAAATCTTTCCAATATTTGATTTGTAATGTATTTATATTTAATATGAATATAATTGTGTTATTGTAAATATTATTATTATTAAATGCATTCATATATCTGATATTAAATGTCATTCACATAACTTTTAATTTAATTGAATAAAACAAATTTAATTTTAAATATTGTTAAAAGAGTCTATTTTATATTTTGAAATTATAAATTCCTTTATAATACATATACAACTAATAATATCCAACATCTTATTTATTTATAAATGAAAAATCTTGTATTTTATTTAAATTTGATCAAAACTTATAATAATAATAGGGTCAAAATTCCGGGATGTCACATTTTTCCTAATGTCGGTTTCTGGGACGGGATTTTAACCTAATCATGTCCCGCCTTCTACCGGAATCGAACCAAGAGGGCCGGTATCTCGAGATTCCGGCGGGAACCTTATATCATTAAATTATACTAATATGATACATTAAATCCTGTTAACGTTTTTTTTCCTTTCAAATTATTGTACGTTGCTAACAAGATATATTAATCTTAATGATATGTTTTTCCTCTGAAAACTCAATTTCAAAGATGTATATTCTTTTCTGAACATTATTTTCATTATTCTATAGTACGTTCAATGTTCTTTCAAATTGATACATATCTTATATATAAACGGGCTATCATGATATTTCAATATTAAATTTAATAACTATTCTTTCAAGAAAAAAGTATGTCATATGAAGTAGTGCAAACTAGATGGGTATTAATAATCTTTACATCGAATAATGATTTTTCTGTTTATAAAACCGTCGAGATTAAAATTAAAATTAAATGTTTAAATTTGAATTTGATATTAATGTTTATAATACAAATATGATATAATAGGTGTCATGGTCATATAGTGGTAGTGCTAATTAAATTTAACCAATGTATTTATGTTTTATCCATTTCAATATTCTGTTTGGCTTGTTACCTTAAGTGTCTCAGTGATTAACGTAAAAGTTTTAAAAACAGCATTATTTTTAAATATGGTTGTCGTAGTCATTAAAATATCGGCTAGGGTTATTGATTTAAAAAATTACTGATATTGCACCAAATATGATAGCGCAATATGTTTTTGTGTTTCTTAGATATGTTTCTTAAAATTTACAATTACACTGTAACACTGTTAGACATTTTGAAAATAGTGTTATTTTTAGATGTATTCAGGAACTTGATGGACGTCATTCCAAACTGATACTTTATTAAGAAAAACGATTCATGTTATAGTATCCTAAATTTTTACCACCCTTTTTAATAACTTTGGTCTAGCTCAAGGACACTTCTCAGTCAGGTCCTATGATAACAAGTCAATTCTAATCAATCTATGCTTTATTTTCATATTTTGGTTTAGTTCTTCAATAATTCGTTGTTCTAATTTCTATATCTTTGGTGCTATAATAAAGTTGGTTTTCTGCATACTTAATTGTATATTTTTGAATGTAAATCATTTTTATCCTCTCTTGAAAGTTTGAATTTTGAAGGGTCAAGATAATAATGTAATAAAGTTCATAAACATGCTATATTCTCTTGAACATTTGAATTTGAAGGATTAAGAAAATACTGTAAAAATGTTCGTAAACATACTATGCTGAATAATCAAAACCAATTACGAAATCGTGCGAAAACCGTTTTATAGCAATGAATTATTTAAGATATTTATAGCAAGGAATATGAAAAAAATTAAAATAAAGCAGTCAGAAAATTTATATTTTTAACAAAATTAATAAAAATAATGCTAGAATTTTGTTAAGAGTAAGTACCAAACATGTCATTTTTTCTTTTCTAAAGGAAAAAAAAGATAGGCTTCTTTCCAGTAGATTATATATTATAATATTGAATATGTAAAACATCTTCTTATTAATTTTTTTTCTTCATGTAACTAGATACAATTAGAAAGCTACCTGAAAGTGTGATTCAGGATGGTTTTCCTTCTACCTTGCCTCAGGGCTGGCCCTGGTATTGTTGCATCATTTTCTGTTATTGTACATATTCCAGGAATGACCTTTGCTAAGAGAATTGGAGGTTTCCTCAAACAAACAAAAAATTTGACTCCATCGGTTTGCCGAGCAAGGAGATGCACTTCGTCGTCTAAGCCGTTTTATGAAGGTTTGTACAGAAGAAGCTCTATTGCTGTAAAAACTTGAATTGATCTTTAAAATCTTTATTTATTTCTGATATCTAGAACCTTATCATTTTGATTTTTGCACTACCACTGTTAAGATCCTACATTCATCAGCTTCTAACCTTTTTTTTATTTGTTGTGTTTATTGTATCTAGAACGGTTCTGTGCTAACATTTTACTAGTATTTTAATGTTTGCAGCAAGGATAATTATTGATAAGGAGACTGCTAGATCAAGTAGATCTAGTCTTGTAACTTCTAAATTTGAAAAAAAGGCTACTACGCCCATGTACGGAATAAGTCAGAAGGTAACTATTTTTGTTCTGCCCTGCCGAGTGATGATATGTGACACTATTGTATTTTAGTTCTGTATATGCCCTATCTTTGCCATTTTAGGCATTAGTCAGATTGGTGCACCACATAATCATCAGAAAAGATTCATTTGCCGTACGTTGTAAGTGTTAGGAACAATGTTTATGTTGCGGGAGTGGCAGATGCAGACGATTTTGTCAAAGCAATGATTTTCTCCCAAGAATTTTGTCCGTTCTCTTCAAAAACATGAACAAAGCTAAGACATGCATCTCCAACTTCTGGGATCATAAAAGAAGCAACTTGATTGCAGATGGCCAAATTGTGTTGTCTATAAAATAAGAAGATATATAAATTCCTCATTTGCTTATTTGCTCCTTCATATTGCCTCGGATTCGTGACCTAAAACTACTTAATAAAATTTATACTTTGGATTTTCGTAAACAGTTCTATCCATTTCATCTTGTTTTTCTCCTTGTATGGATCTATTACAATGATTACAAATATTAACCAGTTTATACCCGAGTTCAATTTTGTTGACCCACTTTAGTTAAGTATGAAGAAACTTTTCCATGGCAAAGGGTTAGCATTAGAGACATTATTATTGAAGCCCCTTTCGATCTTAATCTCAATTCTTCATCGTGAACATTATAAAGGCATCAAATTGTATTCATGTTTGATACCACTTCAGAAATATGATAAAATAGTCATCATATTCTTGATGAGAAATTGATGTTAACAGTTAACACAATGATAGTTTCTTAAGACAAGCTGCCTTCATTGGTAGACCTGTCAAAATATGACTCACCCATTTATCATACTTATAAATCGGTTGGGTAAACTCATTTATGAATTTTATTAAATGGGTTATAGGTTGGGTTGACCCCTTTTTTCAAAAGGTTATAAATGGCTAACACATTTATTAAAAACTTAAAATTTGAAAATACAAAATTTTAAAAATAAGAATTTTGAACACACTGTGTAGTTCTCTATGGTGATTAAGAGTTGTACTTGGAAAATAATATACTACCTCTTCATATTTGAACCTGCCTAGGCAGATGCCGCTATTTTTTTATTCAAACTGCAACGACTTCTTCATACTAAATCGGGAATAGACGTGACTTCTACCGATAAACTTTCATCTAAATTACAGACAATATGGAACGCTCGAATATTTCATCTTGTGAACACACACTGTAGTTCTCCATGGTGACTAACAGTTGTACGTAGAAACTAACAGGTTATTGCATCCCATATTTGAACTCCGCCTAGGTAGTGTTTCTACTAATTTTTTAGACTGCAATAACTTCTTTATACTAATTCGGAATTAGACAAGACTTCGACCGGATAATTTCCATCTAAATTACGAACAATACGAGACACTCGGATATTTCATCTTGTGAACACACTGTAGTTCTCCAGCTGTACTTAGAAAATAACATGCTACTGCATCTCATATTTAAACTATATTTAAACTTCGTCTAGGCAGAAGCCGCTATTCTTTTGTTTAGACTGCAATTATTTCTTCGTACTAAATCGGAATCAGACTAGATTTCGACGATGAAATCCCACCTAAATTATAGACAATATGAAACACACTTGGATTTTTTATCTTGTAAGTACACAATGTAGTTCTTCATGGTGACTAGCAGTTGTACTTATAAAATAATAGGATATTGCATCCCATATTTGAATTCCGTCTAGGCAGAAGGCGCTATTTTTTTGTTCAGACTGCAGTAATTTCTTTATACTAACTCGGAATCAGATGAGAATTCGACTGATGAACTCCCACCTAAATTATGGAAAATATGGAATACTCAGATACTTTATCTTGTGAATGCGTACTGTAGTTCTCCATGGCGACTATGTGTTGCACTTAATAAATAACAGACCACATCCTCATATTTGAATTTTGATGAAATTTAGAATTAAATTTTAATTTCTAAAATTTTAAAATTTGATTTTTATCGAAATTCAAAACATAAAATCTAAAATTAATATCATGTTATATGTATTTGTTTTTTATTAGTCAAATCAAATTTAAATCTTTAAATGGATAACCTGTTTATTAAATGAGTTGGGTCATATGTGGATAAAAAAGAATGGGTCATAAATGGGTTGGGTCAAACTCGACCCAACCCATTTTACCCAACCCAATCCGTTTGACAGGTCTACAGTTCATGGTACTTGTGATATCACTGCATGTACTTGTGATTTCATTGCACCGTGAGGTGGTTGATTTTATGTATTTTGCTTTATCTGTACTCATTTTCCAAACAACAAATTGTCATTGTGTTACTTTAAGTTTTATGTCTGAAAGACATTTTGTTTGGTTATACATCAGGTACACAACCAGTGGGCTTATTTTTTTTCTGGTGCGCGCATGCTTTTGGTTTTTTATTTATTTATCCTTCTTTCCTTCTTTTGGGTTTGGAGTGGGGTTTGTTGTTGTCGTCGTTGCAGTTTGTTTGGGTTGTCTTAAGATATTGTATGCTGGTTCAGGAACTTGCGCTAACTGGAAGCAGCTATATTAGAGGCTGCGTCTTTCATGGAGGTGGAAGCAGAAGTTACAGCAGTGGAACCCTCACAAGCCAAATGCAAAAAAGTGCCCTTCCTACAGCGCGCCCGTCCATGAATCATCTCGCTATGCAATACTTATCACATACGAAAAACAAAATGCATTTTGACCCCATCATCGGTCTCAATCATTTTGTGGTACCCTGTACAGCAGTAGATGGAACCAAGGAAGAAAACTTGGATAAAAGAATTCGCTCACGCATAGCGTACTTCTTACAAAACTCCACTTCCAGTAAAAATGAATTAATTCACTTCATTCGATCAGCAAATGAACTCCGTTTTGTAGAAAAAGGAAAAACCGGTGTCTCACTCTTCCCTTTCACCGGTGCTACCCTTTTCTTTTCAAGGGACAGTGTCGGTCTGTACAGTAAGATGAACTTTGAGGAAGCTCGAGAAAACCTTATACGTCAATTAAAGAACAAATGCTGGAACCTTATGGGCAACGAAAAGGTAATGCTGTCAATAGATAAATTTATAGACTCAGGCGAGACGAAACAATTTCAAAAGGGGATAGAGTTGATGTTAGAGATCATATTGAGAAACAGAAGAGTACCTTACGGGTACAACTCTTACCTGAACGAAGTGAAGAAAATGCGATCTTTCGTGTCAAATGCAACAAACACTAACACTGTAATAGAGTCGGTGAAGATAAAATCGATTTATCAGAGTGCTTCTTTGATAGCTCAGGACATTGCCGTTCAAATGAGGAGCAGCAAAACACCGTTCCGTTCAATCTTTAGTAGAATAGTGAAGGATATTCCGTTGCATATGCCTAAAGGGGTGGAGGGGATACGTATTAGCTGTTCAGGTCGGTTGGGAGGTGTGGAAATTGCTAGAACTGAATGCGGCAAGTATGGGAAGACTTCTAGGAGTTCGTTTAGCCAGAAAATTGACTATGCTTACACGAAAGTTTCTACTCGTCATGGAATTTTAGGCGTCAAGGTTTGGATTTCGTATAGTAAGAATAAGAAGGCAACCAAATCGTTTTAAATTTTGCAGATCCTTTGTGACATTAAAATGAGCTTGTTTTTCTGTTTGACAGTGGTAGTTTGAACACCCAATAATTGATGATATTTTGATATTGTTGTTGTGCTAATGCAATGATGTTAGGCATTGGATTTGTTTGGTTGTGTTGTTTTACCAGCGCTTTATTTTTCGTAGTAAATCTGATGAACACTTTTGTGAAGAATGATTTATAATACTCACTTTTATTATTATTTTTATGTTTTATGCAATGAGGGTCATTAGGTTTTTTTAAAGTCAGCATGTCTTATTTAATTAGCGATTATTTCTTTTGTTATAATATGGCATTCTTTCCCTTCTGTCTTGGATTTATCTCGTTTTTTTTCTAGCAATGGTCCAAAGAATGATTACCTTTTTTTAAAATCCAAGGAAACATAAAAACTAGCTATTTACTTCGTGTACCTAAAAAGATATTGCAAATGTGAAGTAATCCCTAACATATTAGTTATATGAGACTTTTGCAAATGTGAAGTAATCCCTAACATATTAGTTATATGAGACTTTTTGTTCAAAATTTATTCTTTTGCCAAAGTTCCCCCAAAATAAGCAAATAAACTATTATTTATCATAATATAAATGAAGTTCATCTTTTGTATACAAAGTACCCCAGCATTGAGATTTTTTCCTTTGGTTTTTTTTTTTTTTTTTGTTTTTTTTTTGTTTGAACTTCATTTATTTTAAGGTGACGTTTGGTTAAAAATGAGTTTTGGATTTTAGATTTTCAATGTTAATTACAAAATATGAAAAGTGCAGAGGAACGATGCATAAAATGGAAATAGGATGGAAGGAAGATGAAGGAGACTACGGAGTGGATGAAACAATGATAAAACTATCGATTGTTTCTCGTGCTTTTCTTATTTCTTAAAACATGAAAGATAAAAATAAAAAGTTGTTTACTATTTTGTACGTTAATTTTGTTTTCTACAATAGTCGTTTTTGACAGTATATATGCGTCATGTGCATTTTTGTATACGTGAAAATTCAAAACTAAAAAAGGTAAAACAAACATTAACTAATTTTTTTAAAACATTAAAAAAATAAATTACCAGGATTTGGTTGTATTATATTCAAATTTGCTTTCTAAGGTGCTTTCGTCTTTGCCTTATTCCCAAATGCATGGGTTAGGGAATACTCATTCTTTGTATTTCTATCCGGAATCATATTTATAGTTTAGGGCCCGTTTGATTTCATTTTGTATTTTGAGTTTTGTGTTTTCAACATACATTAAGAAATATCAAGAAACAAGAGAAGAAAATTTATAATTCTTAATCATTGCGACGACCAACGGACCATTAAGGAGTTGGATTGTTCTCCGTGCTTTTGTTATCCCTTGAAATACGAAAAACAAAATAAATTTGTTTTCTATTTTACATGTTAATTTCATTTTTTAAAATTGTTCGTTTTTCAACAATACGTACAACGGACGTGTAGGCAAAAACACAAAACTAAAAACGACAAGCGAAACGGACCTTAGTTTTTCTTAATCTTTTTAAATATTTCAAGTTTTCTATTTTGTCCTTTTCCTTTTTGTATGTTTTATCTTCTCTCTTACGGGTGCATAATACTGTAGTTTTCTGTATGTCTGTTTTTATTCCAATTTTTTCATTTGTTCGTGTACTACTAGTATATCTCTCTTGTTTTCCATTTTTCATTCTATCTTTTCTGGTTAAAACATCATTTTACTTAAAAAAATTATTATTTCTCTTTAATTATCATTTGTAGATTGTCCAGAAATCTGGTCAACACCACCCTCCAAATTTGATCCAACAACCACGCTACTTCTACCACCAAACCCACAAATATCGAAAGATGAACCACATTACTTTGAGGTGCTGGACTGATAGGTGGATCAAGATTTTGAAGGAAGCTTCATGGATTTAGCATCTGTTTGCTTAAGAGGTCTAAAAACATATCAAATCCCCAACTTCGATCGAGTTAATTCTGGGTAGAAGATGGTGATCGTTGTGATTGATCTTCTTGCGTTGCAACGGGCATGAAGACACCCTCTTCGTCTGTATGTGCACCTTGAAATAAAGCTTACAACAAATCCAAATTTTAAGTTGGTCCTCCCATATAATTTTAAATAGTATCGTCGAACACCTAAAATAAAATGAAATAACGAAGTTTGTTTTAAATAAATAAAAAAATTCAAATAAAAACACAAATACGATTTAAATAAAAACATATCTACACACGAACTACCAGAGTTCTCTGCTATCGCATGTAGTTTCCTTTGTAAGACCTCAATCAATCCATGTTTTATTGCACAAGTTATTCCACGTGATTCATTCTTTTTGAATATCATCGTATTTGTGTCAAGCTTATTCTTCATCAACCGGTGGTTCTTCTAGAATGGCCGTTACAACTTGGTTGTACTTCTGTGATATTTTCTATTTACGTTTATTGTCGATCTTAGAAAAATGGTGCTAGTCAAGAAAGTTCAATTTTCCTACATTATGAAAGATTTTCTTTTGTGACGTTTTTGCAAATTTATGTGAAAATGTATGACCGTTTGCGGTGGAAAAGAGCAAAAAAATTATTGCCAGAAAATAAGAAAGTCTAGGGATTTCCTCATTCTATGTCAAATACGTTGGATGTCCTTATAATTTATATTTTCTTTTAATAAAAAATAAAGAGAAAAGGCTTACATTATATGTCAGCAAAAAGCAATAGGACAAATCAATTCAATGCGTATGCCGACATGATTTTGGATGGGGACTGCAGACGCTGTAGTGATGTTGTCCTTTTGTACTGCTACAATTTCAAAACACTGAAGCGTGTATGTGTTTGATGCTATGGCCCACCGGTTTGTTCTTTTGTGAATGGAGGGTCGTTCGGGAACAATTCATATCTTGATCTGTCCCGACCGGGTTTGGTCCGGAAGATCCAAATCCAATTAAAATAATCGACCATATTCCGAACCTGCGTGTTATTTCAAAACCGATATTCAGACCCGATCCATCGGATGTTTTAATTTTGCTGGGTGACACCCGTATACTTAACTTATAATATTTATGTTAAAATCATATTTTAAACTTACATATTTGTAAAATTTATATACAAATATTGTTAACATGCAAATTGTATGATGATGTAGCGAAGTTTACAATAAAAGTATTCAAAAACATTTATATGCAGACAAACAAAATGACAAACAAATAACATACACGTTAATGCTTTGATTTCATTCCTGTTCCATTTCCTTTTCCATACTAGTACAAATACATTCATCTTTTTGTAAACTTTCTGTTTCATTCCGCTTTGAAATGGACATTTTCCGTGCACCTATGTTGGTCAGTATTCTATTAACAAGGTTGAACAAAGCTTGGTTGTCTTTATATTTTTTCTTGGAACAAAAAGTTTCGCACAAAAGTTAAGTTACGTTCGCAGTCTTTTTTTGATCCGTTCTAAGTTGACGTGACGCTTCAATGATATGGTCTATCATAATAGTACGTTTGGGAGAACAGTTGAAGAAAACTGTCAACGGTTAATTTCATAAAAAAACACAACAAAAAAGATCCACAGTTTGTGGCATAGGACGATGACGATCTAGTATGAAAAGTATTTCTAAAAAAATATTGTAACATTCGAACGTCTAAAAATAACGATCTTGAATCATTTAAATGAAATGCCTATAAATTCCAATACAATCATTCGAAGTAGCATACGAAATGAACTAGTTAACGCCGAACTACGTTGAAAACTGTACTATGTCATTAGCAAATTTATATTTGTGTCATTGTACTTGTACAAAATTATCGTATTTGTGTAATTGTACTTGTATGAAATTATTGTACTACTTTAAATGTACTTGTAGCATAATTGTAATTGTAATTTGAAATATTTGTATCAATATAATTGTATTTTTTATTTGAATTATCAAAATTTTGAATTAATTTGTAATTTGATATCAATTTACATCGTCAAATTACATATATTTTAAAACAATGCAAGTACCATAACAGTATAATTTTCGAATCTAAGTATTATCATGTTCGTCTTCGTATTCGGTTTTTGAATTTAAGATTTTCTTTTTCATGTTTCGAACATCGATGCAAACAATTTTAATTTTTTCGAATACCTATTGGGTTTGCATTATAACAAAAATGGAGGGTTTTTGGGAATTAGAACACTTTATTCTTTATGCGTTTTTGCATTAAAAGTCTGTCTTACAAGAAATAAGCATATTTGACAAACCACTCACTTCATGCATATTAATTGTAGAAGACACGTAGTTATCAAAAATCATTTCTCTTGCGTATTCAGATTTATTACCTTCATTGGATGTTGCTTTCCAGTGAGAAATAAGTAACCTTAATAAATATTCCAAAGGCTTACGTTTGTAGTTAGAGGTAGAATGACAACTCAGTTTGTGTCGATTAGAGGTAGAATGACAACTTAGTTTGTGTCGACATGATCTTGGATGGGGACTCGGATGTTACAATGACAACGCATCAATATTTTTTGACAGTGCCTAAGAAGCTTTCCTTTCTTCCTTTTTAATTCATATTTCTCCTTTTAAGGATATCCATATGGCAAAATTTGCTAACCCGATCAGCATCTCAATTTTTGCTTTACACCCCCGGTTATTTGAACAAAGATTACACATTCCTTAGTTTCTTTTAACCCCTCATAATTCTATAATTGACCTTTTTTTTAAAAAAAATTCTAGAGAAAAACTAAACGAGTGTTTGTATGAAAGCACGCTCGGATCGAGCAACTTTTATATAATCCACGTAGGCATCGAGCACGGTATTGCTCATAGAAAATTTATCTAACTACACATTAAGTGGAGTCGATTAATGGTGATCCCATAGCATAACATGTCTTTGATGATCGAAGTTAGTAGTTCCAATCAAAGATTATTGGAATTTGGTTATTTAGAAATTTAGATGAGCAATCAATCAACGGTTGTTGGAGCTATTGTTGATAACTGTAGACAAAAGTTTTTCGAAGTTAGGGCCGTAGAGGATGTTAATTACATGGATTAGGAAAGTAGATAAAAAATGAAAGGGATGGTTTAAGGATATATTTAACGTATGTTTCGTTAGATATGAGAGGATCATTGTAACATCTTGGAAAAATGTGAACACTTTATATTTAACTATGAGAATTATTCAATGTTTTAATTATGATTTAATATTAATGAAATGAATTTAATAGCCTTATTAAACTCCTTTTAGTTAATAAATAGTGACGGTAAACTCAATTTGTAAATTTATTCACAAATATAAATAGTTCGATGGAAAATTGAAAACGTGAATGAAATTCAATTTTTTGATTTTCGACCTTTTGTCGAACGGAAGTTGTCGCAACATTGTTGCACTTATGCAGCATCTAACAAGTCCCATTAGTACAAAATTCGTTAGAAAAGGTTAGTAACTTAAGTTGTTTCTAGAAGCACTTAAGTAAAAAATTAGTAAAAAGAAGAATTTTCCCTTTGATTTGACCACTCGCACAAGTATTAAGAGAATAGTACATGCACTTGAGTGGAGAGGGTACAACCACAAGGGGAGGTGAGGCTTCCATGCGTGTGAAGGGAGGTGAGTGTAGGGCTATCCTCACTATTTTTCGTTCTATAAAAGAACATCCATACCTCTTTGTTTTCAATTTCATTCCAATAAGAAAATGCTGCTCTCTTCTCTCCCCCTCTTCATCCAAAATTCTAATGAACAAAAGCTAATCAGAATAACCCAAACCTATGTGGTTAACGCCCCGCTATTACCCTGCTATATCTCATAGTGGATTTCTACCGCTACGATTTTTTCATATATCCCCAAATATAGCCTTTCCGCTTTAAGCCCAGCTATTTCCGCTATATCCCGTTATTCTAGCTACATTCTGCTATATATTTTTTAAAAGAAATGAATTGAAAAATGACATTTATACACTATATGAAATTTATTTATTTAATTGAATTTTTAATATATTTTTAGAAATGAAAATACTCTAATATTCTACAAATTCAATTATGCTATATAACAGTTTTACGTTTATTTATTATTTATAATATATTCGCACATGTTTTTATTTAAAATTATTTATGTATTAATTATAATTCAATTGAATGTTGATTTTTTATTTAATACCATTTACATATTTGTAAAAATATTAAGTATGATTTTTATATACTATTTTATAGTCATCCGCTATATCTCGCTATATCCCCGCTATGACTTTTGCACTTTCCCGCATTGAATCTGCCGAGCGCTTTAACTGCACAGACCCAAACTCCACCCAAACTTATTCCTTAAGCTTGCAAACTCTTAGCTAACATTTCCATGTTATCAAAAGTCAAAACTTTAAGAGCCAACACCCTAGAACCCTTAGGGCTGTAAGCATCTAGTGCTTCCATTGGGCATGTGCGTGAGCAAGGGGGAGTTTTCCCAGAGCTTTGAATTGAGCTCAAGCAAGAAAGGTGGTGTCTTGTGGTGTTGCTGGGTCAAGGAAGGCTTGTTTTGCTTTGGTTTGGTCTTAGATTGCTTGACAGTTAGTCAAACTCACTTTAAAATAGTTTAAAATTAACAAAATTATGTAAAATATAAATTGTTGTTTATATTGTTTATACTTATGTATACTGCTTGTATGGATTTGATTCCCACTTGAAAACGGATGACATAATTAACCATTTTTTTGCAGGGGATAAAAAGTGGAAGTCGAAGTGTCTTCGTAGCGAATAGATCGCTATAAAACACTTCGAAATGCATATGTATATGTGTGTGTATCCATGAGATTTACATGGAACTTTGTAGTTTGACCCCAAGGAGTCTCTCATCAATGTTGATTTACTTTTTACCTATGTTGTTTTATTGAAATTTGATTGAAACATATATATGATTTATTGAATGTTTGTGAATGTGTTGTTATAACGACTATCGCTATACCAATATTTATGAAATTTCCTTTTTCAATCTTTTTATTGTGGCTCTTATGCTTGTGTTTGCATTATTAAATACTTAGTCCCACTTTGCATTTTTAAATTGTTGGTTGAACCAAGTTTTGATGGCTCGGAAAAGGTTTTAACACATAACTCCGAAATGTTTTAAAGTTAGAAAAGTGCGGTCGCGGTTTTACAGTTCAAAAGTCAAGCTTTAAAACAATTTTCAAATGAGTTTTATTGACTTCAAAAGTCTCTAAATTTTTGTGAATGCATACTAGACTCATAAATTGTTGTTCTAAAAATAAATTATAGTATTTATACTTTGTAGAAATATAGAGAAAATTCTATTTTGAAAAGAACCGATTTAAATTCCATACTCTTTTTAGCGGTAGTTTTGCGACACTATTTTCAACTTATAAATTGGTTTTAAAGTTGATTTTTCTTCTTCAATCCTTTTAGCAAACTTTTCTAACATATATTTAAGTGTTTTAAAAGTATTTTTAAATTTATTTATATTTTAAATGATTTAATATAAATTATTGAAGAAGAAATTTTATTTTGAAATAAGAAAAGGAAATGGTTTTGTGATTTTAACATATTTTAAACTTGAGATTTTCCAAGTAATATTTGAATTGGATGTTTTAAACTATATTTCAAATATTTTCTAGTATACTAAAAAGTGAAAAGGAAGTATGGATTATTAAACCGTTGTTGTAATAATAAATGTTTTCTGGGAATGAAGAAAGAATTCATGGATTATAACACTTTTGTTATAGTAAATAGTTTCGTAAATTATTAAGTAAACTTGCTGCTTGACATAAGAAGTGTTGATAGTCTTAAATCTATGGAGGTATTTTGTTTTCTAAAGATAATAATAATTTGATTTATAAATAATAATTTATAAATGAAAAAGTCTTTTAAAGAGATTGTTTTAAAGATAAAGCTAAGTGTAATTGGATTTGGGTTTATAGTAAATAATGTTTTAATGACATTTGTTTTTAACCCTTCTTTTTAATACACTTTGTAATATAATTAGCTCTCTAAATGATTTTAAAGAGTGCTTTCAAAGTGTTTTACAAAAAACGGTGATGTGAAAATCAAGCATAAGTGTGAGTGAAATGATTTAAAAGTTTAGAAGTTTGATTTCATTACGGAAAGGATTTAGTCTTATCCTTAGTATGAAACATTGAGAAGATTGATTCACTACTATCCACGAGATTTAAAAATGGAAGTGTCTAGGTAAGGCCAGAAGCAACCAAAGACCCGACTTACCTGGCTTCATTTTTAAGCAAGGGATAGTACGAGTTGGAAATCGAAGTTTGGTGATAAAGGTAAGAAATTTAATTTTCATAAGCGATATCACTTATATGGAAAGAAATCTGGTATTTACTTAACACTAAATGTCGATGTATGGAAATTCGCCTCTATCTCCAAAGATAAGAATGTACATCGAGGCAAGGTCTGAGAGGCAATAATGCCCCTAACTTTTCCGGCTTCATTGTTAACCGAGAATAGTACAAGTTTGAATTAAACAAGTAGTGATGAATTTGTTATTAATTTCTATATACGATCATTTTGTAATTCCGATAGTTGATTTATTGACTATCGATTATGCCGTCTTCTTTATGTTTTGCCAATCTAAGACAATTTGTTGCTCATTTGATCGTTGATATCCTTTTTCAGAAATGACTAAAAACAAAGAACACGTGGAAGCCATGCTATGTGTAGTCACTCTCATTCATATATCTTAACAACTACTCTAGATTGGATTTGGTTGTTTGTGCGTAGAGATGTGAAATACTCAGATTCTTGGTAAGGTTGTCGGGTCCATCTTGGACAAGTCTGAGAGAGTCATAGAGTAAATGACACTCTCAAGTATATTTGCTAGAGGTATACTTTTGGTAAGGGGGCACACCCTCCTAATCACTGTTGGAAAATTCATTTTCCTTGTTTTATTCAAATCTTTGAATTATTTTCTTAATTGCATCGAGAAGTTTCTTATAATCTTCTCTATGTTTAATTATTTATGTTCATTCTTTCAGTTTGGATTTTGATCTTGTTTATGCCCATTATTTCAAGCTTGGGTTTGTTCTAATTTATTTCCAGTCTTTCATGTGTGAATGTTGTTGTTTTGAGGTAAAACCCATTCCATGTTTAGAGGCGTGGTTTCTCATATTATTATATGTTTCTCATATTTCTAGAGTTTTCTAACACTGGTTCTCTGGACTGATCCGTGTGTTATTTTATTTTAATGCTTAGGTCAGACTGAGTATTTTTTCTAGATTTTCATTGGCGGGACATGAAGCTCATGGAGGAGAGCTGGAAGTTCACCTACCATAGTATTTTTATTTTTCGTTATACTATTATGTATATTCGTCACCAATTGTAAGGTCAGGAAGTTATAACTGTCAAGACTGATGAGTTTTGTTTTTAACTCTGATATACCATGTATTTTATAGTAACAGTTTTTGCTGTCTTTGTTATATCATATGTCATCATTCCCCTGTGAAATTTGGTTTCCCCCTATTATTTTTCTTTTTATTTTATCTAGAATCTACATTTTGCGGCATTTGGACGCTCGATATTCGAATACTGTGGATGTATTAAGTGCTGATTTTCCTGGGTTGGAAAAGCAGGTTGTTACATTTGGTATCAGAGATGAAGGTTAAGCGAGAACCTTGGTTTGGTAGAATATGAGTCATTATAAATGTGGTAAGCATCACCCTAGAATGTGAGGTGTATTATGTAGGTTTATAGGATGGACCGTGTAATGTATATGCAAGTATATGCTGCTAACTATATGATGTAACTAATATAAAGTTAATCTAGTAAAATATAGACTAAGCACACCAGGATTTTATACTGGTTCGGACCTCCCGTCCTACGTCCCGTCCTGAAACTCCCATTCGGAATTCGACTATCAAACACCCTCACTTCGCCCGGAGGAATAGGCTTGGTTACAATAGCTTGTTCTTGTCAAATATGTGTTCTATAACACTAATATTGACTACTAAGTACAAATGCTTCCAATATATATATCTAAAGAATATTGATTGTGGAGTTCTGAATATATGGAAGAGTGAAATACAAGTATATGATTGCTAGAGATCAAGAATATATCAGAGTATAAAAGTAAAGAGCGCAAGTAAGTAAAGTAAGATCTTCTCTTTGATTCTTAATGTTATTTATAGTGGTAGAGAGATTCCTTGAGTAGTTGCATCCATTATAAATATTCTATGGTCACTTCTGATGGCGATGAAGAGTTGCAGCGAAGAGAAGCAAAGATGTCTTTTCAAGTGCGGCAGTCGTTATTTGAATTTCAAAATCCGAGTTCAGTTCCAGACGTCTGGATCTATATATTTTTTGTAAACAGTAGCCTTTCAGACGTCTGAGTACATTAACCGGACGTTTGATCCCGTCTAATTTATAATCCAGAGGATTTTTTTTCAAACGTCTGGCTAGTGCACCCAGACGTCTGATTCCTATGCATGTTGTTTTTGTGCTTCTATGTCATTGCTCTATTGATCCTATCGACTTGCAGTCTCTTGCAATGTTCTTTGAGCCTTGTTCTTGTCTCTCTAGTGATGTTACTTTAGCAATTACCTGTAAATAGAAATATATATGCATATTCGATTTCCATTGTATAGTTATTGTCATTGAAACCGTAGATTTGATTTCCTAACAATCTCCCCCTTTTTGATGATGACAACTATACAATGTACTTATATATAATTTATAAATCTCCCCCTGAATATGTGCTTATTTCTAATGTTTTATAAATATACTTATATTTCTCCCTTTTTGGCATTATCAAAAAGAATTATAAAATTTTAGCCAATCGTCAAAGATAACACACAAAAGAAAATTTAATTAATAATTTGAAATTGATTACATTAATAGATTTTGTTAATTGTACAAGAGTTGAAATTCGAAAATCCTAAAATCCTAAATCTGTGATTCCTTTGGAGAAGATTTTTCTTGATCATCCCTTGTTTCTTCTTTTTGGGAAGAGCTAGGCTTTATAGGAGATGTCGAAGCTTGTTTTAAAGGTTCATCCCCAGAAAGTTTGGAATGTTTAGTAGGAGGAGAAGGTACCGGGGTTGTCCAATCTTCATAAGGAGGTGTCGGACCGCAAACCCGTTCAAGTACTTCTTTGAGAACCGATATGACAGTTGAAAGGGATTCTTCAACTGTTGCTAAACGTGTGGCAAAAGAAGATTCAAAGCCATCAATTCGCTTCGGTAAAACCTTTTGGTTTTGAGACAATATATGTTGATTTTTGAGGGTGAGATCTCGAACACTTTCATTTGGATTTGTTTCTGTTCAAGTCTCCACAATCTCATCCTGGCTTGGATAGTCAAATGGTGCAAGAGGAGGAGGAGTTGTCTCACGATGTTGTTCCTCCTCTTGTGATGGTTCAATTTATGGTTAAGGTAGAGGCCCAACTTGACGATTGTGCGTCCAATCTTCAAAAGAGATAATTTTCGGAGGAATTTTCGGTAAGTGCATTAGGGAGAAAAACTTTGTGGACGCATAGTTTAGAGAGATTTCTTCAAAAGTTGATATGTAGGAGGGGATGCTGTGAGCATGAAGAAGTCTCATAATATATGTGGGGTAGATAATTGATGGCCGTGATCGAGTGGAAAAATGTTTGAACTCATCAAAGATAAATTTGGCCCAATTCACCCTTGTTCTACTAAATAGAGCATATAAGGCTTTGTGCTCTAACTCGGTTATTTACTCATGACTTCCCATACATGGAACGATGGTATTGATTATCATTCGAGTAAGAAGTCGTGCTTTGGGATGTAGATATTAGAGGCAAATTTTGGCATTTGGTCTGTTCGAATTTGATGTGTTATATTATTCGTGGGTTTGAAGCGCATATTTGGAATATTGTATAAATCTTCGCATGTGTCAGAGCATCCTAGAGTTCTACTTATTATGCCAGGAGTGAGTCTAATCGTGTTGCCAAACACGCTAGACCATAGCCAATTATCTTCATCTTCAGTGTTCCATACTGAAGTGCTATCCCAATTTTCATAAAAAAGAAATATTGCCAATTGATCGATTTGGATGTCATTGGGAGTGAACGATATCAATGTTTCTAGTCCGACATTCTCACACATTTCATCCAAATCATACATTGAAAATTTAAGTAGGTTATAAAATGGACCTGTATGAAGCTTCTTCTTTTATATATCCTCATATCTCTTGATTGAGTGTGGTGCCCGATTCATCCATCTTTCAATTTGATCATCTGAGCAAACTTGAGAATGATGTTGGTTGGTCTTGTTTTCTTTTGGATATCTTAGGATTTATAGTTATAGGAGGCATTTTGATCGAACGATTGTAAGAAAAAAGATTTTTGGAGTAAAAAAAATCATCTATAGATAATTCGTAGGTGAAAATAGAAATGAAAGTAAAAAAATGACGTTATCTGGATGTTTTTAAAGTGTCGATTGAATTTCAGACGTTTGGAAGCGAATTCATATGTCTAGTTTACCCTAATTCGAACACAGTAGACAATTTAAGACGTCTAATTTATTTGCTAGCCGTCTGGTTTGGTCGAATTTTAAAAATTTGATAGGCAGAGGGATTTTCTAGACGTCTGGTTCGAGCAAATTTAAAAAAATTAATAGTCAGAGAGTTTTTCCAGACGTTTGGGTAAAATATCAGACGTCTGAAATAGGTCAAATTCTTAAACTTGGTGGCAGAGACATAACTCTGACGTTTGGATCGAAGTTCAAACGTCTGAATTAGTCCGATTTCAATTTGTAGGAGGCAGAGCAAACTTTCAGACGTCTGGGGGGGTATAACAGACGTTTGACATATGCACAGTGCTAAAAAAAATCGAGATATATCAGTGTCAGACGTCTGAGGTCCATATCCAGACGTCTGAATTAGGCAATTTTTCTAATATAGCCTAAAATTTAATGGTTTTGCTTATTTCTCGATTCTCTTTTTTTATAAAATGAAATGTAGTATATATTTATGTGAATCAAAATAACAAACGAACATAGATACACATATAATAAAAATATAATCTATTTGGCGTTGGAGTTTTATGATCTTATAACTTGTTATCCCTCCATGGTTTAAGTGGAGAACATATATTTCCATGTTTGTGGGTTCTCGAGGAGCCAGAGAATCGTCTTGGTGAAGTATCCGAAGATGTACAATACGAGGAAGAGGGATCCAAGGAACTGCAAGGCATCGGAAGTGGTTCATGGACATCTTTCTTTCGTGAAGTACAAAACTTCATCGCTACTTGTTCCAAAAAGCTTAATCGACGTGCTGTGACTTTTTGTTCAAAATGTAGTTGTCGTTGAAGATCTATTTGTTGTTTTTGATAGTGATGTATTTCATCAATTTTCACTTTTGTGTTAGGAGAAACAAATAAAGATCTTTTGGACTTCTTGCTATCGGGAGTGAATCCCGTGTGATATGAAGACCACCTATACATTGGTTTCTGATTTGGTGTGTTTGTGTAGAAAGCCGTTGTGGTGTATCCGCCGAGCTATCCATTGTAGATGTCGAGATGGATATATAAGAATTTTCAGAAATCATGACTATATTTTGTTTGTTGAAAAAAATGAATTGTACATTTTTTTCTTGTTGTATAAATAAGTTTAAAATTATTTATAGAAAATTTGTAAAAAGAGACTAACTAAAAAACCAAAGGTGCAGAATTTATTAATTACAATTTATGGATAGAAAACTAATGGCTAATCATAGCTTAAATGAAGGAGTGATTATTAAGTGAGCAGATCATGAAGAGAGCAAATCTCTAAATCTCGTCGGAGTTTAGTAAACGATTGTTCATTTAGTGGTTTTGTAAAAATGTCTGCTATTTGATTCTCGGTATTTACATATTCTAATGAAATAGTTCCTTTTTCAACATTGTCTCGCAACAAATGACGTCGTCTATCTATATGCTTAGTTTGCGAGTGATTGACAAGGCTTTTTGATAAATTTATTGCACTCGTGTTATCACAATATATTGGAGATTTATTGATAATTTTGCCGGAATCCGTAAGTGTTTGTTGCATATATATGACTTGTGCACATGCTAGAGCTGCTGAGATATATTTGGCTTTGCAAGTAGAGGGCTTTGCAAGTAGATAAAGAAACACAATTTTTCTTTTTGCTAAACCAAGAAATTAATGATTGTTCGGTAAAGTAACATGTTCCACTAGTACCCTTACGATCTGTTCTACATCCACCGAAATCCGCATCGCTATATGAAACTAGTTCAAACGATGATCCTTTAGGGTAAAATAAACTGTAATCTCTAGTACTACATAAATATCGTAATATACGTTTAACGGCTCTTAAATGAGATTCTTTTGGTTTTGCTTGAAATTGAGCACAGTGACATACACTCATCATATTATCGGGTCGACTAACCGTCAAATAGAGTAAAGAACCAATCATGCTACGATATAATTTTTCATCAAAGTCTTTTCCGTTATCATCCTTTTCTATGTGAACAGTAGTACTCATTGGTGTTGATTTGCTCGAAGTTTTATCCATTTCAAAATGATGTAATAGATCGTTACAATATTTTTCTTGATGAATAAAATACCATTTTCAAGTTGTTTTATTTGTAAACCTAAGAAGAAATTTAATTTTTCCATATATGACATTTCAAATTCATTTTTCATAATATTTGAAAATTAATCACATAGACTTTCGTTGGTTGAATCAAATATAATATCGTCAACGTAAATTTATGCTACTAAAATATCGTTATTTTCTTGTTTAATAAATAAGGTTGTATCAATTTTGCCTATTTGAAAACCACATGTAATTAAGTAATTTTTTAGACGTTCGTACCATGCACGAGGAGCTTGTTCTAATCCATATAATGCTTTGTGTAACTTAAAAATATGGTCGGGATATTTTTCGTGAACAAATAATGGGGGTTGTTCTACATATATGTTTTCTTTAGTAAAACCATTTAAAAAAGCACTTTTGACATCCATTTGAAATAGTTTAAAATTATGATGATTTGCAAAAGCAAGTAATATACGAATGGCCTCTAATCTTGCTACTGGAGCAAAGGTTTCGTCATAATCGATACCTTCTTCTTGATTATAGCCTTGAGCAACTAAACGTGCTTTATTTCTAACAATGTTTCCGTTCTCGTCTGCTTTGTTTTTAAATACCCATTTTGTTCCTATAACCGATTGATCTTTTGGTCTTGGTACTAATTCCCATACGTTACTACCTTCAAATTGATTTAATTCTTCTTGCATAAATATTATCCAAAAATTATCATTTGAAGCTTCTTTATAATTTTTTGGTTCAAAATTTGACACAAATGCTATATGTCTTATTTGATTAAGTTGATTTCTAGTTACTCTAGAATTGAGATCTCCAATGATATTATCTTTTGGATGATCCTTAAGAATTCTAGGGGATGATATCAAAGTGTTATTTTGCACATTTGTCTAACTATTAATAGAATTTGTTGAATTTGTTATTGGAATAATTTCTTCATCATCATTGGTGTGATGGTTAAGAAGATTTTCGTCGAAAGAAACATGTAAACTTTCTTCAATAGTATTATTCCGTTTATTAAAAATTCTATATTCTTTGCTACGATCCGAATATCCAACAAAGATACCTTCATCGACCTTCGGGTCAAATTTTGCTCAGTTATCTTTTGTATTTAATATAAAACATTTTGATGCAAAAGTTTTAAAGTATGATACTTTAGGTTTTCTTCCAAAAAATATTTCAAAACAAGTTTGTTTAGTTATAGGACGTATGGTTACTCGATTCAACACATAACAAGCTGTAGCAATAGCTTCAGCCCAAAAATGTTTTGGTAGATCACTACTAAGTAGTGTTCATACACATTCTTGTAATGTACGATTTTTCTCTCTCTACTACACCATTTTGTTGAGGTGTGTGGGGAAAAGAAAAATTATGACTTATTTCTTTTTTATTACAGAAATTAGTAAAAAGATCATTTTCAAATTCTCCACCTTGATCACTTCGAATATTTTTAATTTTTAAATCAATTTGTTTTTTTACTTCTTTTAGCGAATATTTTAAACATTCCAAAGGTATCACTTTTATGTTTTAAAAATAAAGTACATGTATATCTTGAAAAATCATCAATTATTACGAAAACTGTAACGACCCGGAAATTTCGAACCCGATAATTCCAGATTGTTAGAAGAGAAAGAAAGAGATAGAAGAAGAAGAAACAGAAACGCATCACAGATTCTCACATTCGCAGCGGATCAAAATATAATATCAAATAATAACAGTTTACAAAAGAATACTGTATCTGTCAATTACATTTTAATACATCAGAGTTACACTCATACACAATCACTGGACATATACAAATCAAAATGTCCCAGATAAACAGAAATAATATATCACAGCGGAAACACTCCATATGTTCCTGCCATCTAGCTCGTCTCCTGAGCTCCAGCACGTCCTTACCTGAAAATCTATAATATTCGGTTTGACCTGAGCATTACATCAGAGTAACACCCGCGTCAGGCTGGAAACCAGCGTGAGTAAACCCACATAACAGCATAAGACATATGTAAAACCCGGGGTAACTCGTATCAATTTACAAGTTCACAATTTGTTATAGACATCACTTATTTCACACATCAATTTCTAAGTACCAAAACTAAGATTAAACGGTCTAATTCACTTAAATCATTCCATACCAGCCTATTGATTTCACATATCAATCTATAAAGAATCGAAGTGGTTTCAGGTATTTACTAATACCGACTCCGGTCTCTTCGAATTCAATACCATCTTAACCCAAGTTATTTAAGTGAAATACAATTCAACTTCAAATAGGATGTCGCTTCTTACACATCAATTCATCATCGATAGATAACCACATTATCACTTTTCAAACCAATCATCTCATATCACATAGCATCACAAATCACATATGAGAAATATCCACTAATCTCCGGCATACAATATTATTCAATCATTCATAAGCAAGATAAATTAGTCATACCATTCTAATTAATTTACAAATTAAATTAATTACAACAATCACCCTTAATCCTGCTTATTTAACATTAATTAATCACAATCCCAATTATTTAATCATTCCTTAATTCATCAATCTCAATTAATCATCCTTGACTAATTAACCTTTAATTACATTAAGTAATTAATCTTTAATTATCACACAGATTAATTAGCCTAACCATTCTCATTTATTATCTTTGAATTAATCTCCTAAATCAATTAACAAAATTTATTTCCCTGATCCTTAATTAATTACTCTAATTAATTATCCTATACTTACTTACATTGATTAATTATACCTTAATTAATCATATAAGATAATTAACTAGCCCTTTAATTAATTTACTTAATTAAATCATACTTTCTAATTACACTAAATAATTACTTCTCGATTACTTATATTAAGTAGTTATCATTAAATAATCACATTTAGTAATCTCCATTTATTTCCTTCCTTAATAAATGACATTAAGCAATTATCCTTTAATTACTTTCATACTTATTAATCAATTTCATTAAGTGATTAATCTTAATTAATCATCTTTACATTAATACTTTAATTACTTAATCACATTAACAAATCAATCCTTAAAATTGAATACTCAAATTACTTAACCTTTATTAATTATCTAATGATTGAATTAATTGATTACTTCCTTAATTGATAACATTAATCAATTTCCCACCCCTAAAACATTAAATAATTAATACTTTATTAAATTTCATCATTTAATTTACCATTGAAAAACATATAGGATTAACTCCTTATATAATTATCTAATTACCACAATTTGAAAACATTTATAACTTTGTAACTCATTTTAAAAACTTGTTAACACTTTGAATAAAACTTGATTTAACCCTTCCTTTGAACTAACACTTTCAGATTAGTTTTTAACACTTGATTTTTAATAAACTTAAAAGCTGGTTAACATCCAAATTTAACTCGAGCAAAAATTAACCAAAACACAGAGTCTTCGTCTTCTTTTCCCGAGTTTCACCCTCTTTCCTTTTTTTAACTCAGTTTAAATTTTAAAACTGTTATAGGTTGTTAACAACTTTCAAAAATTAAACCTGAACACAAAACTAAACAAATAGGGCTAAAACCCATGAGATCCCGAGACACTCATGTGTCCCCTTCTATATCTACTTCGAGTCGCATAAGTATCAACCCGAGAACGAAAATAAGGGAACTTCATCTTCCCATATGAATGCAACCCCTGATGCACAGATATGCATGGTGCACGTACATCGACGAACCGCGACTCTCTGACCATCAATGCTGGTCTAAACACCGCGCCTTCGAATCCCACATCCACACACAATCACCCACATCCAAAGATTCGACTCGAATCAAAATCGAGTCACATGGCACACAATAGGAAAACACACAGGAAACATAACATCGCCGTGATGACGATCCACACCACTGAAAACCTCTTTGACCACATCCTCACCTTGACTTCCAGTTCCGAACCCTAAACCGCGATCTCCGATACGCCATCGATGCCTGAAATCATCACAAAATCCCCGCAGTTCAAACTAGGTTTCGAACCCTATTTCGACGATTTTTGATCAAATTGGTCAACTAAAAATCAAGTGATTATTTTTTCCATAATCTCCATCCCTTCTACTATCTTCAGACCTAACTCCGACGGGCCGCATGCCGCCATTCGACTGCAATTGACGAAAGTACCCAATTCGTTCCATACAGATTAACCCATCAATTTCTCATCTAAAATTCATGATTTTAGTACCTAAATTCATCATTTTCAATAATTATTCTAGTCATGAATTTAATTCATGAAATTAAAATATTTGAAAATTTCTGATTAAACAGGTTTCACTGTAAAAACTTGACTTCGAAAGATTAACTAAATAATTCCATCTGAATTTATTTTTAAAAATGAATTTACCCAATCATAATCATTTTCTATTCTATAATCATAGCATGAATTTTCTTAAATAAAAAGATATGAATTTATTTTCATTCCTGAGTCTATGGATACAACAGACTACAGAGTCCATGAATTTATGCGTATAAACATATAAAATGAATATATACAGAGAAGTTTATCAATTTTCAAACTTAAAAGCATCCATGGAAACCATATATTCACCTACTCTACACAGAACCCACATACATCAATTAAATAAGAACTCTGAGCTTTTAACAGTTTCTGTTTACTCACCTGTTTTGCTGATGCAGAGAGATTTTTTTTTGAAAGCTTGTTGTTTGAACCTGTAATACCCTGAATCTAGAAAGCTTTGATTATGAAACTGAATGCTAACTATCTGGAACCTTGCTTTGATTTTCCTAAACTTGAAGCTTTGATTTCTTGATACACTTCAGTTCTGAGATTTGCTTCGAAACAGATTTGTACTTGGTTTATGTTGGTCTTCAGGTTTGAATTTGTTAAAGGTTTTGATTATACATACATACATATATATTTTTCCAGATGTAACGACCCGCAAATTTTAATGGTTTTAGTAACGTTATTAATTGAAATTTTGTGGAATTTTAAACGACAAAATTTTGAAATATAAATTTGATATTTGGAATGCGTCTAGTTAAACATAGCAACTCGTAAATTTTCGTTCGAAAATATAAAAGTTTATTTCGTGCATAAACTTACTTTAATTTAATCAGTTAAAAAGCGATGAAAATAAAATGTTTTCGAAACCTAAATATTTTTACATAGAAAAATTTCAAATCATCTTCTGAGCAAGATGACATTTTTAGTTTTTCCAAATTCAGAATTCTTTAGCTCCGTCGATCTTAATTTACTGCGTTTTTTTTGCATTTTCCGCTAGTAGAAAATTCGAATTTTTATAATTAAATCGTACCAAATTATCTGCATACCGTTGATAGCGTCTCGTCGTGTTACTCAAAACGGTATATTCATTTGTGTAAATCGAAAGTCCGACATAAATCGTCGCGATAATTTAACCGTTCCAGACGGACCGGTTAAACCATATTCAGCCAAAACAAATATTTCGTATTAATGCAAAAAATTTGAAAATAAAAATTGGCTGAGTTGTATTAGTTGCGGTGGTTGGAAGCTAGAGTTTAGGTTGGAAATTGGAGGACGTTTCGAAATCCAAAATGAATTAAAGAACAAAACACGGTAAGCCACCAGTTCAATTTCTTCTTCCTCATCTATCCCTTCTCATTTCTTTCTTTCTCTCTGTTAAACTTTAAATAAAAACAAAAAAAACCAAGTATTCGTTGCATCAGTAATCGGCCTCCCCACCAAAGTAAAACGTTCACCATCACCTCCTTCCTCCGATGCCGTCACCGCGCGCCACTCCGAGCGACCCTGACCTTGTCCCCTCTTCCTCCACATCGACCAACATCGGACGCGGCCTCGTCTCCAGGTTGCACTGCCCAGCCTTAAACCACCGCCTCGTTTTGCCTTGCCACCCTCCTCGCCACAGCAACCGACTTTCCCACCACTTGAACCGCCTCCGCCAAGCCTTGGCCATGCTTCACTCCGTTTCCTCCTCCCTCCGCCCATGTTGCCGCCGCAAGCCCAACAAGCCTACCCCTTCGAATCATCCACCCATGATTAGGCGAGCTCCCTCCTTCTCTCTTATAGGTTATGAAATGTTTTCATTTTATATATATAGAGTTGATTCTTTAAACATGTATGAGTTTAGTTTTAAATCTGTTATATAAGTTACGTATCTTATGTTACAAAAAGAAGTTAAAGCATATCTGTATTACCTTAGTATATAACAGCTAAGTGTGCGTGTGTCTATATATATTAATCTATATTGAGTTCGGCTATTTATATAAGTTTATATATGTTGCCTACAGACGTACAAAGACTTTGTAGTATTATTTGTTCCATTTTAAAGTGTTTATATATATTGTTATAAGTTGTACAGTTTTATATATATGGTACATATACATATGTTGGTTGAACTTCATTTATTTCACTACGTATGTTGATTATTGGTCGAGGCATGTCTTCATATTGGAGCTAATATTAATAATGCATGCATAAGTAAATGATCTTTCAATGTGACGTGATGAGCATGAAATCTTTTATTATTTGGTTATAAACATATCTTGTACTATAAAAAAAAAAAAAAAAATCGCAGTATATCAAAACATGCACTCTTATGTAAAAAAATTGGTCATCAGGTTATAATTAAGAAGAAAAATGCAACAATGACTTTAAAGCTTACATGACTAGTCATCTTTTCAGTTTACTCTATTTAGCTACATTTTAGCCTTTTTTTGTTTTTGTTTTTGTCAACGAGAAATTATAGGCATTTAACCCTTTTCCTCTTCCAAGTTTTAGACGAGTAAACTGATTTGTCTCTCCACTTGAACGCTTTGATTAACGACATGCGACATAGGTATGAAAATATGAGTACCAATCAAAAATTATTATTTTACATATTTTTTGAGTGCAAACATACAAACGAAAAGCAAGGGCATTTTTGGAATTTCTAAAAGACACCGAGTAAATTCGTTCAACCAATTTTCTTTATTAGTAGTATATATATATATATATATATATATATATATTGTCTCTATCTAGATGGTTCTGAATCGTTCTCATCAATTTCACATTATCAGCTTTGTCCGCCGTGCCTGTTTTCTTCATCAAATCGTATCCATCTAGCGTTGCTTTGGGATTCGTAACTCATTTCTTTGTCAAATCTCTCTAGCCTCGAAAGGTGAGCAATCACTCACGATTAATGTTCTTTTATTTATTTAATTTGATTTCAATTGGAACGACAATTGAAATATTGCTGCTGTTAGTTATTTACACTGTTATTTATGTTAGTACCTGTATCAGTTCACATGTGACATCTGACACCATTATCTAAATTTGTGCAATGATAATCTAGTTTGGTTGATAATTGATTGTTTGTTGTTTATATTTGATGTTAAATTGTAATGTATAAAGTGATAAATATTATGCAATTAAATTTGACGTAGGATAGTTAAAAAAAAATTGAATCGACATATGTGTTGAATTTTATTAGTTAAATTTGTAAAATATGACCCCTTAAATGTTTAATTATTTGACACATAGAAATAGCGTTAATTACACCTTGAATCATTTAAATGTATGTTGTTTAAATTGTAGTATGAAATTGAATAATAGATGACAAGTGAAGAACCGTAATGTAATAATCTTTAATCTACATGAAATGATAGTGTAGATTCTAGAAATAATTATATTAATTTGCTCAAACAACAATGTAAATTAATACGATTATTTCAGGATTATTTGAATTGATTATTGGATTGTTATCGATGGTTGCTATTGCTTGTTTGTTTACTTTGACACCATCCCAGTTATCACACTGCAAGTTCCCTTTGGTATGCTTTGATTTTTGAATTGAATTGGAATCAGGTTGAAATGATAAATACCCAAATGAATTTGACCTAGGATAGAGAATTAAATAAAAACCCGATTGGTCAATAATTTGATTTAAAAATAAAATGAAGATTTTATTTGAATAAATAATAAGTTTTGAAAAGAAGTTGGAATTTGAATTTAATGAAAGAAAATGTTAATATTTAATATTTGAAACAAAATATTAACAACTAGTTGTTGAAAGAACGTTGTTTTATAATAAATTATTTAACAATAAAATTTGGAATTATTCATTGTATTAAGTTTGAAATTATTTAATTATTAAGTTTTGAAATTATTTAGCGATTAAGTTTTGAAATACTTAATAATTAAGTTTTGAAATTATTTAATAATTGAATAAGATTGAATTATTTGATAATTAAATAAAAATTTGAATTCTTTGACAAGAGAAATTGAACTTTTGAATAAGTGAATTTGAACTACGTTAATAAATGTAATTGGGTTTCTTATTTATTAAGTTTGGAAAATTATTTAAGTAAATTAATAAATGAAATTTAACTTCTTGAATATGTGAAATTTGGCTTCTTTATTAACTGAGTTTTGAAATTTGTAACTAAGTAAAGAAATAAATGGAATTGAATTTCTTAAACAAGAAATAAAATGTGATTTATTGGAATAAATATAAGACTTGTAATTTAAAGAATTTGATTTGACGAATTTAATTGAATTCAATTTGTAAGCTGATATAATGAAGTTGAACTTAAGAAATTGATTTAATGAATTGGTAATTTAGTAGAAATTGTTTGGAATGATAAATTAACTTAACGAATATTGAATGAAATCGATAAATGAATTTAAATTGATTTGAATGTTAAATAAAATTAATTCAAATAAGTACGGAATGAAATTTATATTCGAACTTGAATCAATATTTGAAATGTTTAAATAAAATTTGAAATTGAATTATAAGATTTTGAAATGGTATTTTGGAAGTTTTGAAACGTAACTTATGGAAATTGATATAGAAAGACAAATGGGATATTGGTTTGCAAATTCTAATTTGAAATCGAATTTGATTTGGTTTTGAAATTTATTAAACGACCAATCGGTGTAGTAATTACGAAGGTTATTAAAGAAACCGGAATCGGTTATGGACATACTCTCTGTCTAAACCGAAAACCACTTTAATAACTATATACGGAGTGTGATCCAGAATGAAGTGGTTGGATTGATGTACGTGATGACTGAAGAAAGAGAACGATAATGGATAGCCTTGACACTTGTGTCAAATTGGAAATGACTAAAACAGGAGTCGTGACGGGCCAAATGGGGTTAGCCACCTCGAGCGAACGCACTTCTTCGTAAATTATTCATTACTTGTTATTGATTGGTGCACCCTCGTACTTTTGGGAGTGTTGTTTCGCGGTGTTGCGATCGTTGCGGCGATGCGTTCTCACCAGTACGGATCAGGCAAACGGTAGTTTCACTACCTTTGGTATTGCCTCATGTGCCTTGTCATACTTGTATCCCTATATACGCGACCACTACGAATTTGTTTTGTGTTATACCTATGGAGTACTCCCTGATGTCCCACTAGTTTACGGTGGAGTTTACAGTGTTGTATAGACTATAACGCTTATATAAAATATGTTAAGGTGGATAATGCTAACGCCATAACACTATTTTGACACTTTATATTACTGATAGACATTATCTATTTAGCGTACACTACTACATAGTAGATAGTTTAACGGATCCTTAAAGGATGGTTATTCCAACGTCTTTTGAGTTATTTGTATTTCAATTGTTATTTCACTTGAGTTGGATTTATTGATATAAGAATGATAATCCTGATCGAGTGTTTTGTGTTTTGCTTTACGCTCGGGTCAGACCGAGTGTACCAGTATTCGAGACTCACCTTTGGAGTTGGAGCTTCGCTTGGAGATCCGGTTATCTGTTCAGCTTTCAGATATTAAGTTGATCCTTGTGATATATTTTGATTCTTGTATTTGATTATTATATTCGAGACTTCTGTTGTAACTTATTTAATTCTATTATATATATAGTAGCTTCATGAACTCTGTCTTTTGCTTCCGCTGCATATTATTACCCTGTGTCTGATTCTGTGATTATTTATTTACTGTATATCTGAGTTTTGCCAAATTTAAATTAACAATTCGGTATTTTGAATTATTCAAGTCCGATATGTGCGGATGCGAATAGTCCAAAATAGCGGGTCGTTACAGTTGGTATCAGAGCTTTGGTAGCTCTAGGCAAAACTTAGCATATATGGTAAAGGTATTTACAGAATCACTCCCAATCGTGTTTGAATCTCTTCCTTTTGACTCAATTCCTTTGAATTATGAAACGTTCCTTGCGGTTTAAAAATTCATTCATATCCCTCACTATTCGTCTTCTTTCAATTCAGGAGCATGCTATAACTCCATTTCGAACGATATTTATAATAGATCGACGGTCTCGCCAATCTTCGAATGATTCGTAAATGGGTGAAACCCCTTTACAATAGGCATTGATTTACCGGAGATTTCTGTGTCCTCGGTTTACGATGCTATCTATCTCCTGCTATGCCTGAATTCTATTTCTTGAGATCAAATGCCGATTAGCCTCGGAATTCTGCATTGATCTTATTCTTGAAGTCACGGTCGATCCAGTTAAGATTTTCCATATTTATATAAGGTTATCCATCTCCCAATTTTGTTATTTAAACATATTGTCTTTGTTTTGAACCTATCTTCGTATCAAAATTCTCTTTGATTTGAGTCCATCAGATTTGAATCTCTATCATTGCTTTGAAATCCATTCTTGTATCGTCGAGCGAGGAAGTGTATTTGTGAATTAATATTTAAAATGTTTTATATATATTGTGTTGTTTGAGTTGTTGATGTTGATTTGGGTTTTCGATCGATTCGTCTAATCAACGCTATCGATAGGATTTCCAAAACACTTGAGCAGAGCAAACTGACACAATATTGTTTTCAAATTTGGTAAATAAACTAAATTTTGAATAATTATATTATATATAAGTATAAATTTTTCTGAAATTAAAATGTTAATGAATCTGTTGTCCGAAATGTGAAAAATTTAATTTTCATTTATTGTTTTATAAATCAATGACTATTTCATAAAATAAATGAATGAATTTATAAAATTTGGTTATAATTTGGTTTGGAATTTGAAATGTATTTTAATCAAGACTTTGAGAATTTAATTTCCGATAATTTCGAGTTATGGTTTAAAGTTTTAAAATGTATATTATTTAAAATATTTTCGAATAGAAATGGTTTTCAAAGAATTTTAAATGATTAAATTAGAGTTCTTCTCTTTTGTCGCTGGAAAATAATTTCGGTGATGACGGCCGCATCATCGATATTCATTTTCGAGTTTCGAAGTGGAAAGACCATACTGTAGCTTTGCTGCACTTATGTATTGATAATTTAATTGATTTGAATTTCTAAACATCACTTGATTTATTATATATATATTGAAGATTTAAATTCGATTTGATATATTATATATTTATTTCATCTATTCAATGGTTTGAAGTTAATGGGAAATTAAATCTTAAGGATGATTTTCAATGAAGCCAAAAGTTTTGACTAAATACTTAATTTGAAATAACTGAATTGTAAAATTTTATTTGTATAATACCCTATTGCATTCATATATAACTTCCTAAAGTTTCAAAAGTTAACTATGTAATTGAATATTTTACAGTATAAAATGATGTTGAAGGAATGAATAAATTTATGTGGTTATAATAAATAAATATACTTAATATATATGTGGTAAGATATATTAAGTAGAATAAACTTAATGATAATTTGAAAAAAAAGGAATTGAATTTGTCAAGTAAAATATGATTATAATAAATGACTATTAATATTTATGATCTTTGAAGTTGTTAATTTAAGAAAATTGGATAATATACAATATAAAACTTCTTTATAAATATAAATTTGAGTGCGTATCATACTTAAAGTTTAATTATAAAATGATTAATAGAGATAAAAAGAATACTAGGTTAGTTGAATAATAAATGGATTAATAAAATAAATTGTTGTTTGAAATAAATTTTGAAACAAACAATGATAAATTGAAAATAAACCAATTTAATGAAATTCATTAAATTTAAAAAGTCAATTGTTGAATATAAATTAGTTTAAATTGAAATTTATATGTTTAAAATTAATTGTTTTATTTGTTTTTCAAATCTATTATCTTTCTAGTTGTTTCTAGTCTCCTACCTCATTCCTTTCCGAGGACGAAATGTTTTGAGTGGAGGAGTGTGTAATGACCCGTAAATTTTAACGGTTTTAGTAACGTTATTAATTGAAATTTTATGGAATTTTAAACGATAAAATTTTGAAATATAAATTTGATATTTGGAATGCGTCTAGTTAAACATAGCAACTGGTAAATTTTCGTCCGAAAATATGAAAGTTTATTTCGTTCCTAAATTTACTTTAATTTAATCAGTTAAAAAGCGATGAAAATAAAATGTTTTCGAAACCTAAATATTTTTACATAGAAAAATTCCAAACCATCTTCTGAGCAAGATGACATTTTTAATTTTTCCAAATTCGGACTTCTTTAGCTCCATCGATCTTAATTTACTGCGTTTTTATTGCATTTTCCGCTAGTAGAAAATTCGAATTTTTATAATTAAATCGTACCAAAATTATCTGCGTACCGTTGGTAGCGTCTCGTCGTGTTGCTCAAAACGGTATATTCATTTGTGTAAATCGAAAGTCTGACGTAAATCGTCGCGACAATTTAACCGTTTCAGACGGACCGGGTAGACCATATTCAGCCAAAACAAATATTTCGTATTAATGCAAAAAATTTAAAAATAAAAATTGGCGGAGTTGTATTAATTGCGGTGGTTGGAAGTTAGAGTTTAGGTTGGGAATTGGAGGACGTTTCGAAATCCAAAATGAATTAGAGAACAAAACACGATATACCACCAGTTCATTGCTTCTTCCTCATCTATCCCTTCTCATTTCTTTCTTTCTCTCTGTTAAACTTTAAAAAAAAACCATGTATTCGTTGCATCAGTAATCGGCCTCCCCACCAAAGCAAAACGTTCACCATCACCTCCTTCCTCCGATGCCGTCACCGCGCGCCACTCCGAGCGACCCTGACCTTGTCCCCTCTTCCTCCACATCGGCCAACATCTGACGCGGCCTCGCCTCCAGTCTGCACCTTCCAGCCTTAAACCACCGCCTCGTTTTGCCTTGCCACCCTCCTCGCCACAGCAACCGACTTTCCCACCACTTGAACCGCCTCCGCCAAGCCTTGGCCATACTTCACTTCGTTTCCTCCTCCCTCCGCCCATCTTCCCGCCGCAAGCTCAACAAGCCTACCCCTTCGACTCATCCACCCATGATTAGCCGAGCTCCCTCCTTCTTTGTCTCTTACAGGTTATGAAATGTTTTCATTTTATATATATAGAGTTGATTCTTTAAACGTGTATGAGTTTAGTGTTCGATCTGTTATATAAGTTACGTATCTTATGTTACAAAAAGAAGTTAAAGCATATCTGTATTACCTTAGTACATAACAGCTAAGTGTGCGTGTGTCTAAATATATATTAATCTATATTGAGTTCGGCTATTTATATAAGTTTATGTATGTTGCCTACAGACGTACAAAGACTTTGTAGTATTATTTGTTACATTTTAAAGTGTTTATATATATTGTTATAAGTTATACAGTTTTATATATATGGTGCATATACATATGTTGGTTGAACTTCATTTATTTCACTACGTATCTTGATTGTTGGTTGAGGCATGTCTTCATATTGGAGCTAATATTAATAATGCATGCATAAGTAAATGATCTTTCAATGTGACGTGATGAGCATGAAATCTTTTATTATTTGGTTATAAACATATCTTGTAGTATAAAAAAAAAGAAAAAAAAATCGCAGTATATCAAAACATGAACTCTTATGTAAAAAAATTGGTCATCAGGTTATAATTAAGAAGAAAAATACAACAATGACTTTAAAGCTTACGTGACTAATCATCCTTTCAGTTTACTCTGTTTAGCAACATTTTAGCCTTTTTTTTGTTTTTGTTTTTGTCAACGAGAAATTATAGGCATTTAACCCTTTTCCTCTGCCAAGTTTTAGACGAGTAAACTGATTTGTCTCTCCACTTGAACGCTTTGATTAACGGCATGCGACATAGGTATGAAAATATGAGTACCAATCAAAAATTATTATTTTACAAATTTTTTTGAGTGCAAACATATAAACGAAAAGCAAGGGCATTTTTGGAATTTCTAAAAGACAACGAGTAAATTAGTTCAACCAATTTTCTTTATTAGTAGTAGATCTATATATATATATATATATATATATATATATATATATATATATATATAGTCTCTATCTAGATGGTTCTGAATCGTTCTCATCAATTTCTCATTATCAGCTTTGACCGTCGTGCCTGTTTTCTTCATCGAATCGTATCCATCTAGCGTTGCTTTGGGATTCGTAGCTCATTTCTTTGTCAAATCTCTCTAGCCTCGAAAGGTGAGCAATCACTCACGATTAATGTTCTTTTATTTATTAAATTTGATTTCAATTGGAACGAAAATTGAAATATTGTTGCTGTTAGTTATTTACACTGTTATTTATGTTAGTACCTGTATTAGTTCACATGTGACATCTGACACCATTATCTGGATTTGTGCAATGATAATCCAGTTTGGTTGATAATTTATTGTTTGTTGTTTATATTTGATGTTAAATTGTAATGTATAAAGTGATAAATATTATGTAATTAAATTTGACGTAGGATAGTTAAAAAAAGTTGAATCGACATATGTGTTGAATTTGATTAGTTAAATTTGTAAAATATGACCCCTTAAATGTTAATTATTTGACACATAGAAATTGTGTTAATTACACCTTGAATCATTTAAATGTACGTTGTTTAAATCGTTGTAGTATGAAATTGAATAATAGATGACAAGTGAAGAACCGAAATGTAATAATCTTTAATCTACATGAAATGATAGTGTAGATTCTAGAAATAATTATATTAATTTGCACAAACAATAATGTAAATTAATACGATTATTTCAGGATTATTTGAATTGATTATTGGATTGTTATTGATGGTTTCTATTGCTTGTTTGTTTACTTTGACACCATCCCAGTTATCACACTGCAAGTTCCCTTTGCTATGCTTTGATTTTTGAATTGAATTGGAATTGGGTTGAAATGATAAATACCCAAATGAATTTGACCTAGGATAGAGAATTGAATAAAAACCCGATTGGTCAATAATTTGATTTGAAAATAAAATAAAGATTTTATTTGAATAAATAATAAGTTTTGAAAAGAAGTTGGAATTTGAATTTAATGAAAGAAAAGGTTAATATTTAATATTTGAAACAAAATATTAACAAGTAGTTGTTGAAAGAACGTTGTTTTATAATAAATTATTTAACAATAAAATTTGGAATTATTCATTGTATTAAGTTTGAAATTATTTAATATTAAGTTTTGAAATTATTTAGCAATTAAATTTTAAAATACTTAATAATTAAGTTTTGAAATTATTTAATAATTGAATAAGATTGAATTATTGATAATTAAATAAAATTTGAATTCTTTGATAAGAGAAATTGAACTTTTGAATAAGTGAATTTGAACTACGTTAATAAATGTAATTGGGTTTCTTATTTATTAAGTTTGGAAAATTATTTAAGTAAATTAATAAGTGAAATTTAACTTCTTGAATATGTGAAATTTAGTTTCTTTATTAACTGAGTTTTGAAATTTGTAACTAAGTAAAGAAATAAGTGGAATTGAATTTCTTTAACAAGAAATAAAATGTGATTTATTGGAATAAATATAAGACTTGTAATTTAAAGAATTTAATTTGACGAATTTAATTGAATTCAATTTGTAAGCTGATATAATGAAGTTGAACTTAAGAAATTGATTTAATGAATTGGTAATTTAATAGAAATTGTTTGGAATGATAAATTAACTTAACGAATATTGAATGAAATCGATAAATGAATTTAAATTAATTTGAATATTAAATTAAATTAATTTAAATAACTACGGAATGAAATTTATATTCGAACTTGATCAATATTTGAAATGTTTAAATAAAATTTGAAATTGAATAATAAGATTTTGAAATGGTAATTTGGAAGTTTTGAAACGTAAATTATGGAAATTGATATAGAAAGACAAATGGGATATTGGTTTACAAATTCTAATTTGAAATCGAATTTGATTTGGTTTTGAAATTTATTAAACGACCAATCGGTGTAGTAATTACGAAGGTTATTAAAGAAACCGGAATCGGTTATGGACATACTCTCTGTCTAAACCGAAAACCACTTTAATAACTATACGCGGAGTGTAATCCAGAATGAAGTGGTTGGATTGATGTACATGATGACTGAAGAAAGAGAACGATAATGGATAGCCTTGACATTTGTGTCAAATTGGAAATGACTAAAACAGGATCCGTGCCGGGCTAAATGGGGTTAGCCACCTCGAGCGAACACACTTCTTCGTAAACTACTCATTACTTGTTATTGATTGGTGCACCCTCGTACTTTTGGGAGTGTTGTTTCGCGGTGTTGCGATCGTTGTGGCGATGCGTTCTCACCAGTCCAGATCAGGCAAACGGTAGTTTCACTACCTTGGGTATTGCCTCCTGTGCCTTGTCATACTTGTATCCCTATATAGGCGAGCACTACGAATTTGTTTTGTATTATACCTATGGAGTACTCCCTGATATCCCACTAGTTTACGGTGGAGTTTACAGTGCTGTATAGACTATAACGCTTATATAAAATGTGTTAAGGGGGATAATGGTAACGCCTTAACACTATTTTGATACTTTATATTACTGATAAACATTATCTATTTAGCGTACACTACTACATAGTAGATAGTTTAACGGATCCTTAAAGGATGGTTATTCCAACGTCCTTTGAGTTATTTGTATTTCAATTGTTATTTCACTTGAGTTGGATTTATTGGTATAAGAATGATAATCCTGACTCGAGTGTTTTGTGTTTTGCTTTACGCTCGGGTCAGACCGAGTGTACCAGTATTCGAGACTCACCTTTGGAGTTGAAGCTTCGCTTGGAGATTCGGCTATCTGTTCAGTTTTCAGACATTCAGTTGATCCTAGTGATATATTTTGATTCTTGTATTTGATTATTATATTCGAGACTTCTATTGTAACTTATTTAATTCTGTTATATATATAGTAGCTTCATGAACTACTGTCTTTTGCTTTACTGCATATTATTACTCTGTGTCTGTGATTTTGTGATTATTTATTTACCGTATATCTGTGTTTTGCCAAATTTAAATTAACAATTCGGTTTTTGAATTATTCAAGTCCGACATGTGCGGATGCGAATAGTCCAAAATAGCGGGTCGTTACACCAGATTTGAAAGTGAGAAGAAATTAAAACCTGGTTTTTTTTCTTCCTATTTTTGAAATTTATTTACATTTAAAATTTCAGTGAGAATTGTTTGCCATTTGTAAATTTAGGTGCTAGTTAACTTACATTTGTCAATTACACAAGTATATCCTATTACACTTGTTATTAAATGATTTTAAGACAAACACTTGTAATTATGCAAAATTAATAAATTCTTAAATGTTAATCAAAAGCCCTTTTCATTTATGTACTAATTATCAAGTTCTTCTCTAAATCTATATATAAAAAGTTCTTTTAAAGAAAATAAATAAAAACCAATTAAAATCAAATAAAATCATATATATAATATTTTTAAACTAAAATATATTTAAGATATACTTCTTTTAAATTTCAAATTTAAAATTCAAATTCAACTCCAAATTCAATTAGAAATCCAATTTAAAATCAGCTCAAACAAATATCTATTTATGTTAAACAATCCCAAATTCAATTCATAAATTTTAAGTAATTATATAAATATGCATCAGATTTATTTGCTTATTCGATAAAGCAGTATTTTTCAATAGCTAAATTAGAAAATTACCCAATTATCTGATGCCCAAAAATTTGGGTTATCACATTCCTCCCCCTTTTGAATCTTTTCGTCCTCGAAAAGGAAAGAAACCGGAATTTATTAATACTTAAGACCAGATAAATTTTCTTTGATCATTTTTAAAATTCATATAATACGACCAAATTAGTTTTTATAAAAATACTTTTTATAACTCGATGTTTCAACAAGTCCATCCTCGTTCTTACAGAAATTCGGTCATACGTTGATCAGGCGTAAGACTGAAAATCTACAAGTACTTGGTAAACCCGTTTTCAACACCTAGTGAAAATACTTGGAAAATAATTTTACTGAAAATATAGAAAACATTTTTGAAAATAGAGGAAACATCTTTGGTGAGAATGCTTTGGAAATCATCACCCCCATCCATGGTCGCAGTTACATCCTAGGTTACGTTGCCATTGCAGCAAAAATCCATGTAACTGTAGGCACTCCGCGCCCCTCGATTACGCCATGGAACCCACAACAGATCGCAGTTACATTCCAGGATTACGTTGCCATCACAGCAAAAGTCCATATAACTGTAGGCATCAGCGCCCTCGATTTTCGCTGTCAAAAATGAAACTTCTCTACTCTCACATAGGTCGTAGTCTACCGATGTAAAATCAAACATAGACTGTTGGCTCTCAGCAGCACACATGACTTTCGCTATGTTACCATAGGTCGCAGTCTACCGATATAGAATCAAACATAGACTGTTGGCTCTCAGCGGCTCACACGACTTTCGCTATGGTCTACAGTAGATCGCAGTGACATTGGGTTACACTGTCGTCACAACATACCCAAATGCCTCTGTAGGCCTCAGCGCCCTCGACTTTCGCTACACACTACACATAATCCTCAGAAACTAGTTTTGTTCGGACTCCTCACATGATCAACTTTAGAACCTCCCCCTTTGAGGCTCAAGGCAGTACCAACCTATGGTACTCCTGAGAAGTTCATTCAAGGGAGCGCCTTTTTCCCCAGAGGCATTTTCAAAACACTTTATACTATACACATATAGTATCTTCCAAATCATACACCTAGTATGAATTTCATATAAATCTCCTTTCTCAAAATCGATTATCCCAAAATCGATAATTCTCAAACTAGGCTTTCCAAATTCCAATATTGATTTTGCCCAAAAATCAAAAAGCCTTTCCAAATCCGAAGGTTTCAAAAACCTTTCCTCCAAAATCATTCTCATAAGATCCTTTATATATATATATATATAACTTTTTTTAAAACTTTGGATCTCTTCAAACTTGTATAAATTCCCTTTTTATACTTCAAATACTTCCAAAATCCCTTTTCTTCTAGCAAAAGATTCAACAAGGGAAGATTTATCTTATATAACAAAGATATATAACTTTGCTTACTCTAAATCAAATATTCAAATTTGATTACTCTATAAAGTCACTTACCAAATTACTTACTTCCATTATGTAAATTTTTACCATAGAAATATCCAATTTCCACTTTACTTCATCATATATTTCACAAAAATATACCTTTCATTTTAAAAACCATTTCACATTTCTTATCCACGAATTCCCAGTAACAATTTCATTCAAACCCGTACGATGTACACATATCATCCATACGCTATATCAATCTGATTGCTCCCTCGATCACACAATTTCATTTCCAAACTAGTATCGTCCACCCAACTTTCTAGTGCGGACTCAGATCTGGTTTCTTGATTAGAAACCGTCATTCTCCTTGCATAGCCATAACTATGATAGAGAATATCCAGAACCAATCAACAATACATATCCAGTTTTGCCGTCGAAAATCGAGTGAAATATCCCAACTCGGATCGATATAACTATCTTGAAATTCTGTGCTCGAATCTGGATCAAATCACTATGCGAATAGAATAATATACGTACATCCTAGGTATTTATTTTTATTGATTATTAGCCAAATCAATTCTCATTTCTATTCCTATTTACTTATTCACATTTGTTTCAATCCTATTTGGATTAACACCTCTATTCTTATCACAATTGTGTATTTAATCATAAACCATTTGAACTCTGTCCATCTTGAATTTAGAAAACAACTTAAAAAGTTTAAAATAGATAAGTAGTTGAAAACTAATTATTAGTTTGTAAAATAGCCGTAAGATTGTTAAGTAATTGTAAAATAGTTGGAAAATAATCAAATAGTTATAAAATAGTTAGATAATTGCAAAATAGTTGTAAAATGGTGATTAGTTATAAAGTAGTTGAAAACAATAATTAATTTATAAAAAAGTTGAAAATTTGTTAAATAATTCCAAAATAATTCTAAAATAAGTATAAGATAATTTAGCTTTAAAAAGAAAGATTGTATAGCAAATAGCTTGGAAAATAGATTTGTATTAAAACAATTTATTTTGAAAACAGTCTAGAGTCAAACTGTTCAATTCCATACCTCCATTTCCAATCAATTCAATTTAAATTTCCACTTCCATTTAAATTGACTCAATTCCAATTTAAATAACTTCAATTTCCACTGAAATTGATTTAATCCCAATTCAAGTTGAATTAACCTTACTTTCTTTCCAAATTCAAATCAAATTCCATTCGAATTTTAAACCTATTCAACTTTAATCACAATTCCAAATTATTCAAATCAATTTGGATAAATTTCAATTTGAACCATCTTCAATTTCGAATCATTTCAATTCTAGTTTAAACTAATCTCAATTCCCAGTTGAATTTGAACTTATTCATCTTCAATTTCATTTCAAAACAATCCAATTCAAATTTTCTCTTTGAATTCTTCAATCATAATTCCAATTAATTCAAATCAAATTCAATTTGAACTAATTAAATTCAAATTTCATATTTAAACCTTCCCGAATTATATTAATTCGAGTTAAACTTTCAGATGTTGATTTAATTCCCTTAAATCAATTTAACCTTTACTTCTTCATAAACCTATTTCTAGGTTCAAATAATAATTCAAATCCAATTCACAGTTTAAAGATTATTAATAGGATAATATTATCCAAATTATTTTAAAACACCCATACATTTGCAATTTACAGATCTCAAACCCATTTTAAGATCACACAAACTCCCAATTCAAATTAACTATTTAACTTCCCAAGTTAAATCCCAATTTCATCTTAAAATTTCCAATCAAATTGTTCATTCAAACTTATTTAACTTTCTCCGAGTTAAATTAAATTAATCCCATTAACCTTACTCAAATTTGAATTCTCCATTTCAAATTTCAAAATTCTTTCCCACTTATAAGTTCAAAAACTTATCACTTTTGGGTATCACCTCTCATTCCAAATTTAAAACTCAACTTTTAGAGTTTTATTTCAAACCATCTTTGTTATTATATATATTCCTCATATATACATATTGTTTCCTTTGCACACCAAGTTATTCTTAAATATGAAACAACTTTGGTTTTCAATTCAAAACAAATTCCTTTAAATTTCTTACAACTCTTGTTTGCAACAAGTCCCTTCATTCAAATAATACTTATTTATTATTTCTTTATCATTTTGAAACAATTTTCAAATTCTGGACCCAGATTTAAAACTTCACAATTCAGATCATCTTCAATTCCAATTTATAAGTCATACTTACCTAAATGTTTACTTCCTTAAAACATTTCATTATTAATTACAACAACCATTTATGATAATAACCAAGATTATCATATCTGGAAACCATTTATTATCATCTTATTCTGAAACTCTTTCCCAAATTTAAGATTTTAATTTTACTTTGAATCCATTTCAAACTTATCTTTATTTAATTTCAATTTGGTTGTATTTCGATTACCACTTAATTTAATTCCAATAATTTAACAGCCAATTACCTTAATTTTAGAAAGAAATATTGCTTTATATATCAAAATATATATTCTTATATAAAATCATTTAAAATCTTTATATAAGAAAATAACAAGTACGCTCTCATACACACACACACAACTCATTCTAGGGTTCCACTGGCCCTATCCTTAATGAGTAATCCCACCAGAGTCATGGTTCTCGCTTAACCTTCGGCTCTGATACCAAATGTAATGACTCGGAAATTTCGAACCCGAAAATTGCAGATAGTTAGAAGAGGAAGAATGAGATAGAAGAAGAAGAAACAGAAACACAACACAGATTCTCACATTCGCAGCGGATCAAAATATAATATCAAATAATAACAGTTTACAAAAGAATACCGTATCTGTCAATTACATTTTAATACATCAGAGTTACACTCATACACAATCACTGGACATATACAAATCAACATGTCCCAGATAAAAAGAAATAATATATCACAGCAGAAACACTCCATACATTCCTGCCATCTAGCTTGCCTCCTGAGCTCCAGAACGTCTATAACTGAAAAATCTGTAATACTCTGTCTGACCCGTGCATTACAACAAAGTAACACCCGGATCAGGCTGGAAACCAGCGTGAGTAAACCCATCTAACAGCATAAAACATATGTAAAACCCGGGGTAACTCGTATCAATTTACAAATTCACAATTTGTTATAGACATCACTTATTTCGCACATCAATTTCTAAGTACCAAAACTTAGCTTAAACGGTCCAATTCACTTAAATCATTCCATACCAGCCTATTGATTTCACATATCAATCTACAAAGAATCGAAGTGGTTTCGGGTATTTACTAATACCCAACTCCGGTCTCTTCGAATTCAATACCATCTTAACCCAAGTTATTCAAGTGAAATACAATTCAACTTCAAATAGAATGTCACTTCTTACACAGCAATTCATCATCGATAGATAACCACATTATCACTCTTTAAACCAATCATCTCATATCACATAGCATCACAAATCACATATCAGAGATATCCACAAATCTCCGGCATACAATATCATTCAATCATTCATAAGCAAGATAAATTAGTCATACCAATCTAATTAAATTAAACAAATTAAATTAATTACACCAACCACCCTTAATCATGCTTATTTAACATTAATTAATCACAATCCCAATTAATTAATCATTCCTTAATTCATCAATCTCAATTAATCATCCTTGACTAATTAACCTTTAATTACATTAAGTAATTAATCTTTAATTATCACACAGATTAATTTGCCTAACCATTCTCATTAATTATCTTTGAATTAATCTCCTAAATCAATTAACAAAATTTATTTCCCTGATCCTTAATTAATTACTCTAATTAATTATCCTATACTTACTTACATTGATTAATTATCCCTTAATTAATCACATAAGATAATTAACTAGCCCTTTAATTAATTTACTTAATAAAATCATACTTTCTAATTACACTAAATAATTGCTTCTCGATTACTTATATTAAGTAGTTATCATTAAATAATCACATTCAGTAATCTCCATTTATTTCCTTCCTTAATAAATGACATTAAGCAATTATCCTTTAATTACTTTCATACTTATTAATCAATTTCATTAAGTGATTAATCTTAATTAATTATCTTTATATTAATACTTTAATTACTTAATCACATTAACAAATCAATCCTTAAAATTGAGTACTCAAAATTACTAACCTTTATTAATTATCTAATGATTGAATTAATTGATTACTTCCTTAGTTGGTAACATTAATCAATTTCCCACCCCTAAAACATTAAATAATTAATACTTTATTAAATTTCATCATTTAATTTACCCTTGAAAAACATATAGGATTAATTCCTTATATAATTATCTGATTACCACAATTTGAAAACATTTATAACTTTGTAACTCATTTTAAAAACTTGTTAACACTTTGATTAAAACTTGATTTAACCCTTCCTTTGAACTAACACTTTCAGATAAGTTTTTAACACTTGATTTTTAATAAACTTAAAAGCTGGTTAACATCCAAATTTAACCCGAGCAAAAATTAACCAAAACACAGAGTCTTCGTCTTCTTTTCCCGAGTTTCACCCTCTTTCCTTTTTTTTAACTCGGTTTAAATTTTAAAACCGTTATAGGTTGTTAATAACTTTCAAAAATTAAACCTGAACACAAAACTAAACAAATAGGGCTAAAACTCCTGAGACCCCGAGACACTCACCTGTCCCCTTCTATATCTACTTCGAGTCGCACAAGTATCAACCCAACAACGAAAATAAGGGAACTTCATCTTCCCATATAAATACAACCCCTGATGCACATATGTGCACGGTGCATGTACACTGACAAACCGCGACTCTCTGACCATCAACGCTGGTCTAAACACCTCGCCTTCGAACCCCACATCCACACACAATCACCCACATCCAAAGATTCGACTCAAATCAAAATCAAGTTACGCGGCACACAACAGGCAAACACACAGGAAACATAACATCGCCGTGACGACGATCCACACCGCCGAAAACCTCGATGCTTTGACCACATCCTCACCTTGACTTCCAGTTCCGAACCCTAAACTCGCGATCACCTTCGATACGCCATCGACGCCTGAAATCATCACAAAACCCCTGTAGTTCAAACTAGGTTTCAAACCCTATTTCGACGATTTTTGATCAAATTGGTCAACTAAAAATCAAGTGATTATTTTTCCCATAATCTCCGTCCCTCCTACTATCTTCAGACCTAACTCCGATGCGTCGCATGCCGCCGTTCGACTGCAATTGACCAAAGTACCTAATTCGTTCCATACAGATTAACCCATCAATTTCTCATCTAAAATTCATGATTTTAGTACCTAAATTCATCATTTTCAATAATTATTCTAGTCATGAATTTAATTCATGAAATTAAAATATTTCAAAATTTTCGATTAAATAGGTTTCACTATAAAAACTTGATTTCGAAAGATTAACTAAATAATTCCATCTGAAATTATTTTTAAAAATGAATTTACCCAATCATAATCATTTTCCAATCTATAATCATAGCTTGAATTTTCTTAAATAAAAAGATATGAATTTATTTTCATTCCTGAGTCTGTGGATAAACAACAGACTACAGAGTCCATGAATTTATGCATACAGACATATAAAATGAATATATACAGAGAAGTTTATCAATTTTCAAACTTAAAAGCATCCATGCAAACCATATATTCACCTACTTTACACATATCCCACATGCATCAATTAAATAAGAACTCTGAGCTTTTAACAGTTTCTGTTTACTCATCTGTTTTGATGATGTAGAGAGAATTTTTTTTTGAAAGCTTGTTGTTTGAACCTGTAATCCCCTAAATCTAGAAAGATTTGATTATGAAACTGAATGCTAACTATCTGGAACCCTGCTTTGATTTTACTAAACTTGAAGCTTTGATTTCTTGATACACTTCAGATCTGAGATTTGCTTTGAAACAGATTTGTACTTGTTTTATGTTGGTCTTTAGTTTTGAATTTGCTAAAGGTTTTGATTATACATATATATTTTTTCTTTGTTTCTAGATTTGAAAGTGAGAAGAAATGAAAACATGTTTTTTTCTTCTTCTTATTTTTGAAATTTATTTACATTAAAAGTTTAAGTGAGAATTGTTTGCCATTTGTAAACTTAGATGCTAGTTAACTTACATTTGTCAATTACATAAGTTTATCATATTACACTTGTTATTAAAATGATTTTAATACAAACACTTGTAATTATGCAAAATTAATAAATTCTTAAATGTTAATAAAAAGCCCTTTTCATTTATGTACTAATTATTAAGTTCTTCTCTAAACCTATATATAAAAAGTTCTTTCAAAGAAAATAAATAAAAACCAATTAAAATCAAATAAAATCATATATATAAAATATATTTTTAAACTAAAATATATTTAAGATATACTTCTTTTAAATTTAAAATTTAAAATTCAAATTCAACTCCAAATTCAATTAAAAATCCAATTTAAAATCATCTCAAACCAATATCTATTTATTTTAAACAAACCCAAATTCAATTTATAAATTTTAAGTAATTATATAAATATCCATCAGATTTATTTGCTTATTCGATAAATCACTATTTTTCAATAGCTAAATTTGAAAATTACCCAATTATCTGATGCTCGAAAATTCGGGTTATCACAAAAACATATTTGTTGTGATTTATAGATTGTACCTGTGTTGGACCAAATAAATTTAAGTGTAATAATTCTAATGGTTGTTTTGTAGAAATATTATTTTTAGATTTAAAAGAGCTTTTCTTTAGTTTTCTAATTTGACAATCGTCACATAAATTTTCTACCTTGTAATTTATTTTAGGTAAACCTCTAACTAGCTCATATTTTGCCAATTTATTAATATATTTAAATTGATATGACAAAATCGTTTATGCCATAACCATGGATCATCATGTTTTGCGGTTAAACATAAATTTGAATTTTTATTTATATTCATGTTTAATACATAAATATTTTTGTTTTTAAAACTTTCAAATATAATTTGTTTGTTATAATCGAAAATATTACATCTATCTTTTTCGAAATTTATTTGAAGATCTTTATCGCATAATTGACTAATACTTAGTAAGCTGTGTTTTAGATTTTCTACTAATAAAACATTTGTAATAATAGGAGAGTTAGAAATACCAGAGTTGATGACTTCTCCAATGCCAACGATATATCCTTTTGAATTATCTCCAAAGGTTACCGTTCCACCATCGATGTATGTTATATTTGATAACATTTTTGAATTTCCGGTCATATGCCGAGAGCATCTGCTATCTAGTATCCATTTCTTCTTATTTTTTATTTTGGATACCTGTAAAATAAAAGATGTTTTAATCGGTACCTATATACTTTGTTAGGGTCCTAAATGTTAGAAGAAGGTAGCCATACCCAAGATGGTTTGGTACCTTTATAAATATAATTTTTATCATAGACTACATTCTCTAAGAAATTATTAATATGTTTTTGTCTAATCAAATTATTATTTGTCTTAGGAATCCAAATTTTCATATTTTTGGTATTCATATTAGACTTAGGTAAACCTTTAGTGTTTCTATAACTATAATTCTTAGCATCATTTCCTTTTTGTTTTGGAGTATTTTTAAATCCTATTCCATTTCTATTACCCGATGGTTTTGAAGTTTTGATAAGATTTTCCAAATCTTGTTTTCCTTTATTAAATTTTGAAACATTATTTGTAATTTTATCTAATTTTTCTTTTAATTCTAAATTTTTAATATTCAATATTTCAATATTGCTCTTTAAGTTGACATTTTCTTTTAACAAATTATCCTTTATGATTTTAGTTTTATTAAAATCAATAGCAATAGCCTTACTTTCTACAAATTTTTTTTAGATAATTCTAATTCTTCTTCTAAGATAATTTTTTCATCTGTTAACATTCCTACTTCAAGTTCTAATCGATTTATTTTGGCTATATGTTCTTTGTTCAATTTTTTAATTTGTCTAAATTTATCGTCTAATTCCATGCTAATTTCTAATAATTCGTCATAGCTAAGTTTGGGACATACCTCATCAGTTTGTGCCATAAAACATACATTAGCTTGTTCTCCATCACTATCGCTATCACTTTCAGATGATGAAGAATCTGAGTCATCCCATGTTACTTTGAAAGCCTTCTTCTTTTTGAGTTTTTCAAATTTGTTCTTCGTTTTATCATTATTGAGCTTGGGAAAGTCTTTCTTCATATGTCCAAATTAATCACATTCATAGCATTTGATTGATGTTTGATTCATTGAGCTTGATTTTCCTCCTTTCTGAAATTTAGTCATTTTCCTAAACTTCTTGAATTTATTCTAATTTTTGGCAATAAATACAATTTCTTCTTCGTCTAAGTCGGAGTCTTCATTTGTTGCTGGGAATGCTATGTTCTTCTTTTTTGAATTTAGTTCTTTTCGTTCTTGCAAATTAGCTTCATATGAAATTAAATTTCCTAACAATTCTTTAACTAAGAGTGCTAAGAGATCATTAGTTTCTTCGATAGCTAATACTTTTCTTTCCCACTCTAGAGTTAAAGAATTGAGTATTCTAGATACTAAATCAAAATTTGTGAATTTGACTCCAAGTGCCATTAAATCATGTTGAATGATTTGAAATGTAGAGTGCATATCCACTATAGATTCATTTTGTTTCATTTTAAATGATGAGAATTGATTTTGTAAAGTTGAAATCTTGGTTTGTTTAACTTTGTTTGTGCCTTCGTGTGAAACTTGTAAAGTACGCCAAATATCAAATGCAGTGTTATATAACATGACACGTGAGAATTTATTTTTATCTAATGAGAAAAATATAACATTCATAGCTTTGGCATTATTAGAAGCTGCTGTTTTTTGTGCATCGGTCCATTGTTCATAGCAGTAGTAGGTGCTTCATATTTATCTTGAGTGGCTGACCAAATTTCTAGACCATTAGCTTCCATAAAAATCCTCGTACATGTTGACCGATATGCATAGTTAGAGCCATTAAAAAGTGGGGGTCGTGCTGGTGATTGTCCTTCTTGAAAAATACTTGCCATATTAAAACGATTCAAAAACATGTTACTGTACTTTGATCAAACCTTGCTCTGATACCAATTGTAGGTTTATAGGATGGGTTGTGTAATGTATATGCAAGTATATGCTGCTAACTATATGATGTAACTAATATAAAGTTAATCTAGTAAAATATAGACTAAGCACACTAGGATTTTATACTGGTTCGGACCTCCCGTCCTACATCCAGTCCCGAAGCTCCCCTTCGGAATTCGACTATCAAACACCCTCACTTTGCTCAGAGGAATAGGCTTGGTTACTACAGCTTATTCTTGTCAAGTATGTGTTCTATAACACTGATATTGACTATCAAGTACAAATGCTTCCAATATATATATATATATATATATATATATATATATATATATATATATATATCCAGAGAATATTGATTAAGGAGCTCTAAATATATAGAAGAGTGTAATACAAGTATATGATTGCTAGAGATCAAGAATATATCTGAGTATAAAAGTAAAGAGCGCAAGTAAGTAAGATCTTCTCTTTGATTCTTGATGTTATTTATCGTGGCAGAGAGATTCCTTGAGTAGTTGCATCCATTAACAAATGTTCTATGGTCACTTCTGATGGTGATGAAGAGTTGCAGCGAAGAGAAGCGAAGATGTCTTTTCAAGTGCTGTAGTTGTTATTTGAATTTCAAAATCTTAGTTCAGTTCCAGACGTCTGGTATATGTTTCAAATGTCTGGCTCTATATATTTTGTATATACTGTAGCCTTTTAGACGTCTCAGTACATTAACCAGACGTCTGATCCAGTCTGGTTTATAATCCAGAGGATTTTTTCTAGACGTCTGGCTAGTGCACCCAGACATCTGATTCCTGTGCATGTTGTTTTTGTGCTTCTGTGTCATTGCTCTATTGATCCTATCGACTTGTAGTCTCTTGTAACGTTCTTTGAGCCTTGTTCTTGTCTCTCTAGTGATGTTACTTTAGCAATTACCTGTATATATATATGCGTATTCGATTTCCATTGTATAATTGTTGTCATCAAAACCGTAGATTTGATTTCCTAACATATTATATATACGAGAGCGTATTTGTTATTGCTATAAAAACATATTGTATTAATTGGTTTGTTGAGTTGTTTATGACTTCTGGCGAGATGTGGGACATCATGGCATCGATAAGGATTTTTAAACACTCAAATATGGCAAATGAACACGATATTGATTTTTGAAAATTTGGAAAGTGAAATATTTTACCTAGGATTATATATTTTATATCTATAAAGAAATAAGTTTAAAATTTATATAGTTATTTATGGTGTGTTTGTTTGTTAGAAAATGATAATATTTCTTTATTATCATTGTTGTTTGATTTGTCATGCTTAGTTAGTTTAGGAGCAATGACAATTATTTGTTGATTTATGTTCGACTGGTTTATGAGCATTTGTTGTTTTGATAATTATGAGTGCATTAAAATGAACCCCTTGTGATTTAAGTTTTACATTTTAACTATAAGGTTTCAAAGAAAATATTTATGTTAAAAATCATCTTTTAATAAAGATATTTAAAATAATCTAAATGGGAAGATAAGACATTTAGAAGATAAATATTTCTGAAAAGTTTATTATAATTGTTATCCAGCGTTTTGACCAGAAAATATTCAAATAGATGGGACGAATCGAACTTGAAGTTATCAAAGCAGAAAGCCCAGAGAGATAGCCCAAGAGTCCAGAAACCAAGCACAGACAAAGTAGCAAGATCAATACAAGACAAACCCAAGCCAAGTCAGCAATGGGATCACCATAGTTAGGGAGCGGTACCAACCCCTACCCATGGGTCCGTACTAACTCCTGATTCCACCTCAGGTGGACCCCATCTTCTACCTATGCCTCTTACATGATGTCTTGAGCCTATTTCCAATGTAGGTTTGTTGATTCAATACAATTCTCCATTGATCTCTACGAACACTTGGATTTGCAACTCTTTTCTTCCACAACTCCATCTCGACTCGGATATAAGCTAATAATGGTGCAAACAACTATGGAATCATAAAACTAACCACAAGATGAGCCAAGATGAGAAGACGAGGATAACCATTTTAGCCAAGTTAGGGATCGACACTGACTCCTACCCAGGGATTGGTACCGACTCCTACTTCATGATGATGTGGCATTTATTTTTGTGAAAGAATTGGTCTAAATCATGTACAATAGCTTAGAGATAGTTTGTGCAAGATATTAGGCTCTCTACCTCTATAAATAGGAAATTAGAGCTCAATTTTCAGGATCTTTTGGCTCTAGTTCTATTCCAAGCTATATTCTTGTAATTCAGAAAATCTAAGTGTTAGAGTTTATTAACCCTTAAGAATTCCTGCCAAGTTAGAAATAAATAATAAAAGATTAAAGTGGACGTGGGCCTTACTTTCCTGAACCACTATAAATTGTTGTATATTCTATTTTCTTCGTTTTTCATTTTACTTTCTTCACGTTTTATTCTTTACATAAACTCTTGGGTGTTTGTGCCATTTTTGGTTCTAACATTTTGGTGCTTTACTGGGAAAGATATTCTCAAGCCATTTGGATCCGTCATCTACCATTGGATTTCCTATATCCAAGAGATAGATCCAATTTCCCTACCTTTAATTTCTACAGCTCAGATTTTCAAAAATATACTAGAAACTTTTTGACATGGCCCCACCAAAGAATGAAACATGTACCATAACAACTAGAGCTACCCCAAATGATGCTAAGAATCGAAATCCCTAGCATGGGAATGAAGCTAACCAACCCAAGCAAATAGAGATCCAGATTCCAACTGATGTTGTGATCAGAGTAGAGATGGATATGATGATGAAGGAGATGGAAGATAGATTTTAGGTTAGTCAGTAGGAGATAATCGAACAATGTAGCAGAGCTTGAGGCCGTTGAATGAACTGACTCAAAATAGCCGTAGATGGAGTAGAAGGGATTCCAACTCAAAGTCAAAGAGTTCTTCTTCATCCAAGCAAAGGAATAGAGATAGAAGGTAGAAGTGGACCCAAAATACTATTGGGACATCATATCAGGCAAGAACCCTGACCCAGGGCATAAGTATAGGGATCGGTACTGACTCCCGAGGAGAGATTGGTACCGAACCCCATTATGGTGGGTTTGATGCTCAATAGTTGGAAGGTGGCATGGATATTGCTCCTGGACGTGCTATTGGTATTCAGAACATGAAATTTTAGACTGTTGCTGACAATAACTCATGGAAATCAAATAGAGGGACTTCTGGATGAATGGATCCCCCGAAGTTTAGGGAGCCTAGGTACCGTGCACCTTCCCCAGAGTTCGCCGAGTTGAATGCTCGAGATAGGAACCGACTACCACTTTTCAGTTGAACCTATTGACTCGAATATCATGAAGATATGGTTAGGAGAATTGTGAGTGAAAATAAATTCCAGAACAATGATGATTGGGCACCAATGCAAGTCGAAACCCATTCACGGAGGACATTCTTCATGCAAGATATCCGTGGAGATTTAATATGCCAATGATGCCATTGTAAAGAGGAACGATGGATCCTAAGCAGCACTTATCGAGATATGGATTCATCCAGAGATGCAGATGTTGTGAAGTGGTGCTATTTCCTAAATTTCCTAGATGGGGTGGCTATGATGCGGTTCACTCGACTTCCATTGAACTACATATCGTCTTTCGTTGAGCTGCCGCGAAGTTTATGGAATAACTCCGCTTGCACACTTCACATCCCTAGCATGTGATGTCACTATCCAACATTTACCACACTAAAGGAGTGTAATTGAGAGACTTTTTGAATCGATCCCACATGACCATAATAGAAGTAACAAATCCTAAGACATGGTGCTGATGGAGCTAGGTAGGGGAGTTCACCCTGACTCGGATTTCAAGACTAGATGGAAAAGAAGCAGCCGTCGATAATGGAAGCTTTTTACATAAAAGCCAACGAATATTTACGTTTAGAGGATGCATGCAAGCGTCAACGGAGAACCGTTGCTTGAAATTCAGATGAGGTAATGCAAAGTAATGCCACTATAAAGCAAACTAGAGAAAATTATGGGGATGTAAATGTGAAGGTTGGAAATCAGAATGAAGGTCGAAAATGGAACAATGATGAGGCCAAGATGCATAAGTCGGATAATCGAAATAATTTATGGACTTCTAAGTACGACAATTACACTGAACTGAACGACTCAATAGAGAACATATATCTGGCTACTCGGAATACCGAACCATATAAGAAGCCGACTCCTAGGAAGTCAATCGAGAAGGAAAATAAGTCGGGCAAGTTTTGCAGATTCCATGAGACACACGGTCATAATACCAATGAGTGTAGGAACTTGCGTGACATGATTGAAGATTTGATTCGAAAAAAGAAATTGCAGCAGTATGTGAAATCCTCATGGGGTAGCGGGTAAGGAACTTCTAACCCTCTTGGATCATCTTCCAGCAGGGGCAAGCTCAACGTGGTGCTAATCCACCTAGGTAGCCAGAGAGACGTTTGGTGATTACCGCAATCATTGGCGGGCAACATCTTGCTGATCAAAGCTTTGCGGAAATAGATAGATACGTTGGAGCTATAAAATATGTTGAGAATGAAAGTTGCTATGTTGTTGAGAATGAGTGTAACAACCCAGAATTTCCGAACCCGAAAACTCCAGATAGTTATGAAAAAGAAGAAAGGGGTAGAAGAAGAACCAAAAACAACATCAGAATATCACATCGCAGCGGAATAAAATATAATATATAGAATACAGTTTTAAATACGAGAAATCTGTACTGTATACATATACATACATATCATCATCAGAGTACATCAATCAGTCATACAGAGTCAACTACTATATGATCATACACAGCGAAAATAATAGACAAATACGGAAATACGCTCTGTCACCAGCTCGTCTCCTGAGCTCCAGCGTATAGTCTGAACCTGTTTAACTCGGTCTGACCCGAGCATCATATAAAACAACACCCGAGTCAGTCTGGAAAACCAGCGTGAGAAAATCACACTCAATTGGATTATTAAAGTTTCAAAAATCCTTTGAAAACAAACGCCTCTCGTAAGACCACGCCACAAATAAACATGTCGGGTTTTTACCTTACGATAGCTAAAGCACTTTTTATTAAAGTTCTCTGATATTATTATAGTGTCTATAGAAAGTAAATAGAATCTAGCTGAAATGCTTGCATCTCACGTTTCAACAATAGTTGGGCACAATCAAAACCGTACAGGCGCTTATTGGAGATTGGATCCCATACAATGGCAGGGCTATTGGGGTACCGCCCGTCACAGTACCTGGTCTAGATCAGAGTACCGAGGAGCCACCCTAACTCCCCTGCAACACAAGACCGGAACCATTCCTTACTGAACAGTCCCAAGCAAGATCACCCCGCAGTTGGCGCGACCAACCGCCCACTAAGCCGAATAAAAGGGACATCTAGACAGGGGAAACCTCACTCTCCCCTGGGGGCTACCCACGAAGTCTTGCTGCACCTCCCCTGTTTTAGCCATTCCCGGTTGATGAGGCTTGAGGTTAAGCATTACCTTTCAAGAACGCATCATTTAGAATGCTCATCGTCCTCCTGACGATGTTCTGAAAGCATTCAATCCATATAAGTTGCCCTGGGTCTGGAGAAACCGAATCACCGTCTTTTACTCTTCACAGTCTTCATTCGTAATCGTTCAAACCGGATCGAAGTGGTTTTCAGATAATAATTCCGATCCCGGACTCTTCGAAACGATCAGCGCATTGTCCAATATTGATAGTCGGTTATTTAACTATCAATTAATCATTCACAAGCAACCATCAAATAATTTCCACAAATTATTTATCTCAAATATCATTCAGACATTGTTTCCATTTTATCCCGTTTGAAACAAATTTTCAAAGTCCTTTTATTTCCATGAAATCATTTAACCGATTTCTTATACTCACTTAATATTGATTTATCCTTTGAAAATATCCTTTATTTCTCATTCCTTTCTCAAAAATTCAATTTACACTTTCCTTATAATTTCACAAATTCACTTTCTCCACTTAATATGATTTCTCCTAAATCTTATCCCATTTAAATTAATTTGCTTACCATTACAAGAGGATTTTAATTGGATTTTAAAAACATTTTGAAAACATATAGATTTATAAAATAAGAAGTAATATTAAATATTAAAATTTATATCTAGTTATTTATAAGTTTCAAAGCTGGTTTTAGAAAACTTAGAGTTTATAATAAATAATAGCTAAACCTTCAAAATAACTAATTCGAAAATATTTTACATTCAAATAATAGTTTTTTTAAAAAAGATTTATATAGTATAGTAATTTAAAATATTCTTTTTAAATAAATTATAATTTTAGAAAATCCAATATCCATTTATAAATGCCTCTTGTCCACATTCTCCTTTGGAAATATCCTGCTATTTCCATTCAACCAATTTCATATCTCATTTATAAATTCCATTCATGAATTTATAAAATCTCCTTGGATTTCATTTATTATAAGATAGTTTGATTTAAAAATCTCATCTTTATAATTTATTTCTTTCTATAAAGTTCCATATTGTCCCATTTAATAAATTCCATTCATTATTAAATAAAATTTCCTTTTGGCTCTTAACAGAATTTCTTATTCGTAATTCTTAATAGCATCCTCTTTATTCCCTAATAAATTTTCTTTTCTTTTCTTATTAATATTTCTTTTTGTTTCCTTAATAGACCTCCATTTCCATTTCTTAATATAACTCCATTTTCTTTAATTCACTTATCGATTACAATATTTCTTCAAGTATAAATTTATAATTTAAATCTTCCAAACTCAACTTTATCACATTAAAGTTTAATTTAAGTAGAAAATATACTTTTATTTCTTTTCTTCATTCTCAATTAAAGTAGATTCAAATTTCAAATAAATATTTTCTATTGAGTTTTATTTAACTTCTTCAAATTAATTTATCAACGGTAATAGAAATTTCAAATTTTCAACTTCTCTGTTATTCAACAGTTGATAATTCAATTACCTATAAAACCACCCAACTCAATATATCATCCTGTCACAGAACGGCATATATACGAAATAAAATAAATAGTTTTGAGGAATCCTGTTGGATCCCTCCAACCTGTTTTCCCTGCATCCACAGATGTTAGCACAATAAAATAACAATTTCACTTCAATGTGAAATATTGCAGTATATGGGTTTAATATTTCTAACATCCACTTATTACGCGGCGTAGAAAAAGTTTATTTAATTATTCACTACTTCAACCATCATTCAAGCAATTCAACAATTAAATTTAAATTCAACAATTCAAATTTTAAACTTAACTGAGTGAGATTAACTCACCTTTGATTTAATTGTTGCAATCCTTCCCAATCCAGATTCGTTTCCATATTTTTGACCTTGAATAACAATTTCATGGATTTATTAATATTTGTAAATAAATTTATTCTTTTATCTAATAATTTATTTTTCAACAAGTGATACAATTTAAACAAATACTTAAATTTTTAAACCAATAATTTATATTTTATATATTCTTCAAACTGCACATTTAAATAGTCTGTAGGTTTAAAAATCTAATTTTTCATAATCTTTAAACATTTCTATATATATTATTTAATTAGAATTAAGCCGAGGTTAACTTAATATTTTTAAATAAACTGCTTATCGGATCATGATACTTTGCTGTAAAATTTTTATAAGTTTTACCTTACTGTTAAGATCTTCTTAATCTACAAGTAGGTATACATAGGTGTATAAAATTTTGAAATTACAAACATATTCTTTACTGTAAAATATATATAGCTAACTAATTTTTAAAATCTCTGTTTTAAGATTAACCAATTCAATCTTGCTTGTAATAATTTCTTTATTTAGAACTGAAGACACAAATTAAATTGAATTAGATAAAAAGAAGGATCACTACCTCACTGCCGTTCCACGAATCCACCCACCATCTCTGCCTCGAGATGTGCCGATCGAATCCACTCGTCGCCACTGAAGCACTCACGAACGTCACCGCCATCACTTCACCTATAACCGCACAACATCACATTCCCCCCACTGAACCACGTGACTCAAATGCGCGTGCCACCCCACGAGGTCGCGAACCATCGATCTTGCTTCTAAAAGTCGCGGCCATCAACACCTAATTTGCACGCGTCGCCCCGCCTCTCAGTCACTCGCCGCCGCCTCAAAGATGTCGCGACCCACTCGCGACGTGCAGCGACACGCGAACGACGACCCCCTCCCCAATCTGCTCACACGCGAATCAATTTCACTTGTTTCCCCCTTTCTCCTTTTTTTTTTATTATACGGCAAGAGCTTTGAAAAGAAGTAGGGCAGAGGATTCGGTAATTAAAATCAAGGAGGAGGGTTTATGTTTCCTCGAATTTGATTTTCATTTGACGATTAAGAGGAGAGAACAGGTTGATAAGGGAAGAAGAATGAATAAGGAGTATCGGCCATGATTATTATTATTATTTTTTCTGAACGAAGGTTTAAACAAGAAGCATCGTGAATATAAGAGATAAAGGAAGCGTCTTTGAGAAGTTTAAAGGTAAAAATACGGCTATGATTTGATGTAGGATATTTTGAATTTTAAAACGATTAATTATTTCCGAAGCGTTTTCCTCTCGTACGATCACACGATCACTCCAAAAATTACGAAATTTGAAATCCGGTAATAATTCAATATTACGGATCCAACGGAACTGGTTTCGTTGAATTCCGAGACTGAGCCTCGGAAGGTTATTTTCAATCGTCAATTTAAATGATGTAGATTTAAAATTAAACGAACAACAGTTAAATTCAATTTTAATCCATTTATTATTTCCAATATTATCAATGTAAGTTTATAAGCCGTTAAAATATTTCCAACAAGCTTACAATTCCAGATCTAAATAATTTACCCATTTGTCAATTACTATTTAATTTATTCAATTAATGATTATATTTAAATTCTGAGTTCTTTTCATTAAATCAAACCAAATTTTCATATTGAAAACAAATTATATTTCAAATTAATTATTTAAATTCATTTTAAATATCACAAATTAACTGTTGAAAAAGCCGAGTCGTTACATTCCTCCCCGTTAAAAGAATTTCGTCCCCGAAATTACTAATTAGGAAGAATGGTCCAATACCCGATACTATTACTTCACAATCAACAATTCAACATCCTACCAAATTACCTTTTAAATAAAAGATGCATTACCCTTCTTAATAACTTTCTAAACTTTTTCCCTAGTTTCAAACTATACTATATGCTTAACTATTCAAGTTTCAATTTAAACTCAAATTTTGACTTATCAAAATTTTCTCGAAATTTTTCTAACACCCTAAATTCCCGAAATTTTTTGCCAGCGTCTCTTTTGCGCGGCTAGCTCGGTACAACTACAAAATGGCTCTACGGCCTCTCAAAAACTCAAAAGAAAACAAAAAGCCAAGCGGCTCGATCAAAATCCCAATCAATTTCCATATAGAAACTCAAACACATACCTTTTTGTCGAGCATTTTAATTTTATCTTTTGAAACCAAACTCAATTCTCTTACCCTTTATATTACCTGCATATCTTATACAGCAATATATCCAATCACAATATACAAAACATTTTATCGACATTCTTTCATATGACAATATTTATTCATTCAAATATTATTTTAGATTGTTTATGCAATATAAATTCCCAATGAGAATGCATAATTCCTTACTTAAGTTAATATAAGCATTCATGTGCTTCTTATATTTATTTTCGTCTTACCACTTTAGTTTATATCTATTCATATTCAATTGATTCTTCCATTTCCATACGAATTCAATTTATCTTAATCTCTGAATATTCAAATTCTATTTTTCATTTATATCAAATTCATGTCTTTATTTTAAATAAGTTTCATTCACTAATTTATTTCAATTTCCTATTTGAAACAATTTGTCGTTAACAAAATTTTCAAAAACTTTCAAAAAATTTCTAACTCCCAAAATTTCTGAAATTTTTTGGCAGAGTCCCCTTTGTACGGAGGAGCTTTTGCAATTTGACAATAGATATAAATATATATATACATCGACCCACACGGTCGGAAAAACCAAAAACAGTTCATATTTCCTAGTTTGTATTGCATAGGCGTACCTTATTTAGCATTTTAAGCAAGCGGCTTATTTTATTTTAGCATTTACGTGCCCAAAATCCCGCTATACAGTCTTCGGGTACCTGTACTTACTCAATTTAAACTCATAAGTAACATATGTATGAAATTTATAACTTTGCATTCATTTAAACAGCTACAACAATCAAAATCATAAGCAATGCAATATAAATAACTTCATAACAAATTTATATAGTTCCCAAACTAGTTCCATTTGTTTATAATGGACACAAACACCGTTTGCATTCGACTTTAAGTGGGTTACAACACATTTACTTAACTCCAATTCATAATTATGCCCAAATAAACCCATTTTCAATTTAATTGATTTCCAAAAATCAATTTCTGCTTCTTAACAATTCAAAACCATATTTTATAAACAATGTATACGAGCATTTTGTATAAACAATTAGACGCGAATCCAGTTTTATAAATAATTGATAAGGTTCCAATTAAATCAAATTGCTTTTACTCAATTTACAACACCATATTCGATTCAGAATGATTTCACATCATTCTTTTATTCAATTCATTCTTAATCCGAACTATTTTGTATTCATGGCAATTTATTCAAAAATCAAGTTTATTGATTTCTACTATTCCATAGAACTTTATTTAATCTTGTTTACGACAACAACAATTATTTCATACAAATTCAACAATATTCATTCAACAAACAATTTCTTTAGTTATACAACTGTTTTAAAATTAATTCCAACTCTAGTTATATGAAATTTCATTCCATTCTAATTTATTTTTAAACCATATCCTTGCATTAACTTTATTCAAAACCATTCTTATTAAGCTCGACAACTTCAAAGCTTAAAATTTAACAAACATGTCCCAAATTTACATAAGTCATGCTTCATTGACTTTCGACTTAGGTTAATTTACTTCAAATTATTTAACCTTCATAACTTAAGTTAATTTCATTTATCCATAAATTCTTTTCCCAATTTTAATTTGATTTTATTAAAATCTCTTTCATTTACTTCATAGCTCAATTAATTATTTCAATTCCCATGTTCGATTCATTCTCGAACTTATTTAACTTATTACAAGACCATTTTCACTTTATTTATACACAATTGGATTTTTTTGTTTGCACTTCTAACCATTATATTTAATCCAATTTCATTTTATTTACTAACCAATCCAGGTTGAAATTTAGATATATAGCTCAAGTTCTCTTTCCACCATTCACTTTATTTCCACTTTTATTCATTCACCATTCAACTTTTATTTAACCAATTCAAAGTTTATTCACATATTCAGGTTACTAATTTATCCCAAATTAGTTTATTCCCAATTTATAAATTAATACTTGATTTTTAGCTTCAAAAATCTCTCCATTTAAATTTCTTTGGTTCAATTTTATTTTATAATTCAGGTTTGGATTTCTCTTCATTTTCCAGATTCAAACAATTCTATTTGACTTATTTATTCCATCTTAATTTTATAAGTCCACTTCTTATTTATCTTCACACTTCCATTTATTTACAGTTAACCACATTCCCATTTTATTTTAATTCAGGTTTATACATTTTTATTTAGCCAAGTATATATTTTTATTTCAATGCTTCTCAATTCTTTTATAAGCCATCAAAGTCTTATTTCTTCAAATTTAAATTTCACTAAACTCAGCTTACATTGAATTCAATCCTCATTCCATTATTATGAATTTTACCCAAGTGAGAGTTTTATTACAATACCATCTACATCTCAATTTAATTCATCTTCATTCAAATTCAAATATTAACTTAGCTTAAGATAATTCCAGTTCAATCAAAGTGCTCAATCCAATTAAATTTGCTATTCACCATCCATTCACATCACTTTACCAATCCACTTTATTCAATGATTGCAACTTCTTACTTAAATTCATTGCAATAGATTTGATACTCATCTAGATCAAATCCCATGTAATTTAATTAACCAATCTAAATTTGTTAAGATAACATCCAGGGCTAATTTGTTCCTTCCATACTTGATTTGGATCTAATTTGTAACTTCAAATTATCTTTACTTTAGTCCAATTCCAAAACAATTCCAATTCACATTTAATTTACTCACCATCCAAAGGAATTTCTATTTATAACTCGGGTTTCATCACCCAATTCCATTTTTAATTCAGATTTCAATTTAATTCAAATACAACTGAAATTCATTTTCAGTTTAATTCAATTTACTTCCATTCACATAACTTGAATTAATTTCAATCCACTTCAAGTTTTATTTTTTTTTCATTTCAACTTCACTTAGAATCCATTAATTTATTCCTTCCAAATCATTAATTAAATTTCAAGTTTAAAATTTTAATCCAAGTTAAATTTGCATCTTTAACTTTTCACTTTAGATTTTAATTCCAAAATTCAACATTTGTGTTTTCCTTGATTAGATAACTATTTTAAATTTAATTATCTCATTTGTCAAACATTTTATCATCCAAACATCCATGTTATAATAATTTCAGAAAAATATTCTTTTTATATCAAAATATATTTTGGATGAAATTATTTCACTCATCCACTTTTAAAAATCAATATTGTGTCGGATTGCTCTATTTGAGTGTTTAGAAACCCCTTCGATCCAGTTGTCCAGACTGTGCCGACGAAGGTTCATATACCAATCAATAAATCAATCAACGCAATATAAAATCATTTTATATTCACTAACAAATACGCTCTCATCTCTATAAATACGCTCAAACTCATTCTCGAGTACAATTGACTCTATTTCTAATGAGTAATTCCTCACCAGAGCCAAGGTGCTCGCTTAGCCTTTCAGCTCTGATACCAAGTGTAACAACCCAGAATTTTCGAACCCGAAAACTCCAGATAGTTATGAAAAAGAAGAAAGGGGTAGAAGAAGAAGAACCAAAAACAACATCAGAATCTCACATCGCAGCGGAATAAAATATAATATATAGAATACAGTTTTAAATACAAGAAATTTGTACTGTATACATATACATACATATCATCATCAAAGTACATCAATCAGTCATACAGAGTCAACTACTATATGATCATACACAGCGGAAATAATAGACAAATACGGAAATACGCTCTGTCACCAGCTCGTTTCCTGAGCTCCAGCATATAGTCTGAACCTGTTTAACTCGGTCTGACCCGAGCATCATATAAAACAACAACCGAGTCAGTCTGGAAAATCAGCGTGAGAAAATCACACTCAATTGGATTATTAAAGTTTCAAAAATCCTTTGAAAACAAAAGCCTCTCGTAAGACCACGCCACAAATAAACATGTCGGGTTTTTACCTTACGATAGCTAAAACACTTTTTATTAAAGTTCTCTGATATTATTATAGTGTCTATAGAAAGTAAATAGAATCTAGCTGAAATGCTTGCATCTCACGTTTCAGCAATAGTTGGGCACAATCAAAACCGTACAGGCGCTTATTGGAGATTGGATCCCATACAATGGCAGGGCTATTGAGGTACCGCCCGTCACAGTACCTGGTCTAGATCAGAGTACCGAGGAGCCACCCTAACTCCCCTGCAACACAAGACCGGAACCATTCCTTACTGAACAGTCCCAAGCAAGATCACCCCGCAGTTGGCGCGACCAACCGCCCACTAAGCCGAATAAAAGGGACATCTAGACAGGGGAAACCTCACTCTCCAGTGGGGGCTACCCACGAAGTCTTGCTGCACCTCCCCTGTTTTAGCCATTCCAGGTTGATGAAGCTTGAGGTTAAGCATTACCTTTCAAGAACGCATCACTTAGAATGCTCATCGTCCTCCTGACGATGTTCTGAAAGCATTCAATCCATACAAGTTGCCCTGGGTCTGGACAAACCGAATCACCGTCTTCAACTCTTCACGGTCTTCATTCGTAATCGTTCAAACCGGATCGAAGTGGTTTTCAGATAATTAAATCCGATCCCGGACTCTTCGAAACGATCAGCGCATTGTCCAATATTGATAGTCGGTTATTTAACTATCAATTAATCATTCATAAGCAACCATCAAATAATTTCCACAAATTATTTATCTCAAATATCATTCAGACATTGTTTCCATTTTATCCCGTTTGAAACAAATTTTCAAAGTCCTTTTATTTCCATGAAATCATTTAACTGATTTCTTATACTCACTTAATATTGATTTATCCTTTGAAAATATCCTTTATTTCTCATTCCTTTCTCAAAAATTCAATTTACACTTTCCTTATAATTTCACAAATTCACTTTCTCCACTTAATATGATTTCTCCTAAATCTTATCCCATTTAAATTAATTTGCTTACCATGACAAGAGGATTTTAATTGGATTTTAAAAACATTTTGAAAACATATAGATTTATAAAATAAGAAGTAATATTAAATATTAAAATTTATATCTAGTTATTTATAAGTTTCAAAGCTGGTTTTAGAAAACTTAGAGTTTATAATAAATAATAGCTAAACCTTCAAAATAACCAATTCGAAAATATTTTACATTCAAATAATAGTTTTTAAAAAAAAGATTTATATAGTATAGTAATTTAAAATATTCTTTTTAAATAAATTATAATATTAGAAAATCCAATATCCATTTATAAATGCTTCTTGTCCACATTCTCCTTTGGAAATATCTTGCTATTTCCATTCAACCAATTTCATATCTCATTTATAAATTCCATTCATGAATTTATAAAATCTCCTTGGATTTCATATATTATAAGATAGTTTGATTTAAAAATCTCATCTTTATAATTTATTTCTTTCTATAAAGTTCCATATTTTCCCATTTAATAAATTCCATTCATTATTAAATAAAATTTCCTTTTGGCTCTTAACAGAATTTCTTATTCGTAATTCTTAATAGCATCCTCTTTATTTCCTAATAAATTTTCTTTTCTTTTCTTATTAATATTTCTTTTTATTTCCTTAATAGACCTCCATTTCCATTTCTTAATATAACTCCATTTTTTTTAATTCACTTATCGATTACAATATTCCTTCAAGTATAAATTTATAATTTAAATCTTCCAAACTCAACTTTATCACATTAAAGTTTAATTTAGGTAGAAAATATACTTTTATTTCTTTTCTTCATTCTCAATTAAAGTAGATTCAAATTTCAAATAAATATTTTCTATTTGAGTTTTATTTAACTTCTTCAAATTAATTTATCAACGGTAATAGAAATTTCAAATTTTCAACTTCTCTGTTATTCAACGGTTGATAATTCAATTACCTATAAAACCACCCAACTCAATATATCATCCTGTCACAGAACAACATATATACGAAATAAAATAAATAGTTTTGAGGAATCCTGTTTGATCCCTCCAACTTGTTTTCCCTGCATCCACAGATGTTAGCACAATAAAATAACAATTTCACTTCAATGTGAAATATTGCAGTATATGGGTTTAATATTTCTAACATCCACTTATTACGCGGCGTAGAAAAAGTTTATTTAATTATTCACTACTTCAACCATCATTCAAGCAATTCAACAATTAAATTTAAATTCAACAATTCAAATTTTAAACTTAACTGAGTGAGATTAACTCACCTTTGATTTAATTGTTGCAATCCTTCCCAATCCAGATTCGTTTCCATATTTTTGACCATGAATAACAATTTCATGGATTTATTAATATTTGTAAATAAATTTATTCTTTTATCTAATAATTTATTTTTCAACAAGTGATACAATTTAAACAAATACTTAAAATTTTAAACCAATAATTTATATTTTATATATTCTTCAAACTGCACATTTAAATAGTCTGTAGGTTTAAAAATCTAATTTTTCATAATCTTTAAACATTTCTATATATATTATTTAATTAGAATTAAGCCGAGGTTAACTTAATATTTTTAAATAAACTGCTTATCAGATCATGATACTTTGCTGTAAAAATTTTATAAGTTTTACCTTACTGTTAAGATCTTCTTAATCTACAAGTTAGTGGACTCGATTGCCAAACATGAGCTATTTTCATCTATGGACGCATACTCCGGATACAATCAAATCCCGATGCACGTCCCGAATCTGGAACACACCAGCTTCACTACCAACCTTAGACTCTATGCTAACTGGTAATGCCCTATGGATTAAAAATGCAAGAGCGGCTTACCAAAGACTCGTGAATTGGATGTTTAAAGACCAGATTGAACGATCGGTGAAAGTTTACGTAGACGACATGCTTGTAAAGTAACTGCGTTCGAGAGACTACGTTGATGATTTGGTAGAGATATTTGGTATTTTCCAACAATACGAGATGAAACTCAATCCTTTGAAATGCTCTTTCGGCATTGCGTCAGAAAGTTTTTGGGATTCATTGTCAACTCCCATGGGATTGAAGCCAATCTAGAAATTATAAGGGATTTGAGAGAGATTAAAGCCCAAATGATGATTAAGGATGTCCAAAAATTTAATAGGAAGGTCGTCGCCCTGAGCCAGTTCATCTCCAGAGCCATTGACAAGTGCGTCCCCTTTTTTGAAGTAATTAAGACGAGTGAAATCAAGACTACAAGGATTCATTCCAAGTTCTAGTGAATCATATGAAGAGACCTCTCATTCTCTTGAAACCGGTACATGATAAGGATTTGCTCTTATACCTAGCGGTTTCAGTGCATGGCCTGAGTGCCGCACTTGTACATGAAGAATCCCACATCCAGCGACCGGTCTTCTATATCGGCAAGCGATTGACATGAGCAAAAAGAAACTATCTGAGACTAAAAAAGCTCGCTTACTACCTATTGATTGCTTCCAAAAAATCCCGCCTCTATTTCCCGTCTCATCCGATTAATGTCCTTACTGAACAGCTTTTACGACAAGTTTTGCAACGACCTGAGACCTCTGAAAGATTGTTGAAATGGAATAATGAACCGAGTCAATATGATATCACCTATCGCCCTCGAATAGCAATCTAGGGTTAGGCCCTAGTGGATTTCATAGATGAATTCACTACACAAGATGATCCTCTGGAAAGTAGTGGAGAAAAAGAAGTTGGATGGAAGATGTACACGGATGGTGCACCTAATGATCAGTGTCTGATGTTAGAGTCATACTTGTCACTCCCGAAGAACACCCGATTAGTTATGCCCTGAAACTCGACTTTCCAACAACGAACAACGAAGCTGAACTCAAGGCCTTGATTGTAGGACTCAAATCGCTAAAGAATTAGAAATAAAGACTTTGCACATTTTCTATGACTTCTAACTAGTGGTATGCCATGTTAGGAAGAGTATCAAGCAAAGGGAGCAAGATTAGCTCCTTATCTAAACCAGGTTCTTAAGCTGCTCAACAACTCTGAATACTATATGATAACACATATTCCCAGGGACCAGAATGAAAAGGCCGATTCATTGGCTAAGCTTGTTAATTATGGAGATGCACAACTCATGAGCTTAGTTCTGATGGAAATACTTTTAGCTCCGAGCGTCGATCAAATGGATGTTGATCGGATCTTCTAGACTGAACCTAAAAGGGAGTCATGGATGACTCTGATTTGGAATTATTTGCAAAGAGACATCCTTTTGGAGAGAAGGAATGAATTAAGAAAAGTCCTTTTCCAATACATCATGCAAGAAAGATAACTGTACATGAAGGGTTTTTCTATCCCCATGCTTCATTATGCCACCAGGGGGCAAACCTTAGTGAAGAAGATTATGCAATATGGATATTTCTAGCTAATCGTCAATTGAGACATGGCTGATTATACGTGGAAGTGTGACAAGTGCCAGAGATTTGCTAAACTTCCAAGAGCTTTGCTGATGGAAATCACTTAATTGGCCAGTCCTTGACCATTGCAGTTTAGGGCGTTGATATTATCTGTGATATACCAATATCTAAAGGTGGTGCGAAGCATGCCATCATGGCAGTTGATTACCTTACCAAATGAGCTAAGGCAGAGCCATTGGCCAATATTACCACAAAGAAAGTAATCAACTTTGTAGTTTGGAATATTATCTGTCACTTTGGAGTTCCATATAAAATTGTTACCGATATTGGGACCCAATTTGACCATACAGAATTTAAGGATTTCTGCCATCGACATCGCATAGAGAAGAGATTTACAGCGATAGCACATCCTCAGGCGAATAGATAGGTCGAAGCTATAAACAAAATTATCAAGTCCGTTCTTAAGAAGTATTAGAGAAGGCCAAGGGCAAGTGGGTAGAAAAACTTCCATTAACACTTTAGGCTTATCGAACCACCCACAAGTCAGCGACTGGTCACTCTCCATACGCCTTGGCGTACGAATCGGAGGCTATGATTTCGGTCCAACTGGAAGTACCTTCCTATCGAGTGACACAGTACAATTCGCTTACCAATGAGAAGCTCCATTGGGAGTCCTTCGATATGATCAATGAGAAGCGAACCAAAGCTGAGTTGAGAGCAACTGCACAAAGATACCGAGTCGATCGATATTACAATAACAAAGTCGGGAGTCGAACCTTTAAAATTGGTGACTTGATCCTCAAGCGAATCTTCACTAGCCCTAAGAACTTAGGCTCGAGTTGGGAAGGTCAGTATTCAATAGAGGAAAAGCTTGGGGATGGCACTTTCAAGCTGGCAACCGTGGATGGGATCCCACTTCCGACGTCATGGAATAACGAACATCTATGATGCTATTTCACTTAGGAACAAAGCTTGTAAATAATTGGCCAGAGTTGTAATAAGATAGATTCTATAATTTTCCATCTTTTATGAAATAATATGTCTTTTCTTGCTCGAAAATGTTTCTCTCTATTACTTAAGAGTTTTGACTTGACCGACTCGAATGAATCTTCATATGATTAAAGCGGATGTGCAGGTACCCAGAGATAGATGCCGATCAAATTTCTATGGCCCGTGATCCGACACTTGAAGTCCCTTTTTGTGTTTAGAGATTGATGCCAACGAACTCTTACCTTTGTATTAGAGGAAGGAGTATAAACTCAAGCCAAACATGACTTGATTGTCCGCATGCTACCTCTCATCCTTGGACTGAGGGCAGGAGTATAAAAGGAAATGGATGTGACTCGACCATCCATCAACCAACTCTTGTCCTTGGATTGGGGCAAGAGTATAAACTAAATTGAGGTGATCCAACCATCCATTGGCCAACTCTTGTCCTCGGATTGAGGCCAGGAGTATAGACTCTAACCGGATGTAACATGACCGTTCATGCATAAAATCTTTCCCTCGATACGAGGGTAGGAGTATACATTGAAATGAACGTGATATGGTCATTCACTCACTCAACTCTTGTCCTCAGCTTGGAGGCAAGATTACAAACTAAACAGAATGTGACAAGACCATCCAACTCTTAACATTTCACCCAAAGTAGGCGAAGCCAAAGGTCCACGCCCAGTGTAAAGTAGGATCTTGCATTTGAACTTCGTATCGATGCCTGGAGTTAGGTGCGATTGGAAGTGTACATCCTAGTCAAGGATGTGCAAACTATGATAAGTCAATTCAAATTAGTCCGAAATTTGATGCAATCGGATGTCGTGATCCTTGAAAAGGATACCCAAGCTGCTGTTTTAAGTGGTTAACTCCAACTGATGCCCAGAGTTTGATGCTTTAACAATTACTTTGTATTTATAAGAATGATGAAAGGTTGGTAAGTCACAAATCAGCTAAAGGATTTGGTCCAACAAGAATAACTAAAAGGAATAGATCGCAAGTATATTAAATGGAAATCATATTTCTTAAATACTTAGACAAATCCATACAAGGAGCGAACAAAACGAAATCCTTTGTTATTCACATGAAATCTGGAAAGCCAAGTAAAAGTGTTATTAACACTAGAAACAAAAATCAAAAACAGGAGCCGAACCCACGCCAAGCTAGCCAAAAACCAAAATAGAATGCAACTACCACCAAAAAGCAAGCCTATCTACACCAAACAAGCTAGCACTCAGATTTCGATCTTTTCTCCTTTGTTTCTTTTTAGAGTCGAGAGAAACTTCGCTCGAGCTTTTACCTTATCTTTTCCCTCCTCTTCCTCCACTTCCTTTGCCTTTGGGTGGAGTGCTCTACGATGATCCAGTAAACACGCTTTGAGTGCTACCAAGCGGAGGATTATTGACCAAAGCGAAAATAATTTGCCTAAGTAAGTCAATGGATAGAGGAGGTGGAATAACTTCAACTTTCTCCTACTTGACCTTTGTGGCAAGGATGATGTCTTTCACAAGTTCCTACTCAAGCTTGTGCATGGTGGGATCTGACATGGGATTGGCAAACCCACTAAAAACAACGTCTTCATCAATATGAGTTTCCTAAGTCCCGCCATCTCCTTCATCCAATAAAGCATTGTTCATATACTCATTAAGGCTAGCAGTATCGTCAACCGGGACGTTTGGAATCATTATTAAGGTGGTAACAATAACTGATTCTATTACATGCACTTGTAATCCCAGATGAGAGCCCTTATCAGGAAGCAGAGCAATATGAGTCTGTTAAAGGCTTGAGAAACAATAAGAGAAGGATTAGTTATGTTAATCAACCACAAGCCAATTTTTTGGAATACATAAGAAGTCAATGAGATACCTTCTATGATTTTGCATTCTGCACGGGCCAGAGTGCCATCGAAGTTCCCTTCAAAATTCTGAGAGAGGATGGGAGTCCTGTGGATCTCAGGCCTTTCAGGATCAAACCTAGGTGTCAGAGTAGCTTTGGACCCAAGCGTTTGACTAGCAGTAAAATCATGTGGCATTGATCTGGAGCCCTTGCCCAAGTCTTTATATACTGTTGTGGCAAGCTTCGGATGAAGGATAAGCTAGCTATCTTTAGAATCTTGGGCTCATCTCCTACCAAGCTTCTCTCTCCAACTGCTCTAAATCCACCTCGCCACCTTTAAGGAAAGCCTTTTCTTCTTCAACGACTCGCTCCCAGGTGAGGGCGAGGATTTTAGGATAATCATCTTTGGACCACTCTAGATTTTGAAACTTGAGCACATTGGCATTATACTGGTTCAAACTTCTCTATTACGTGCTCTTCTACTCATTGTTCTGTGGCCTCAACTTCTCTTTTGACGAGTGCATTAACATCTTTAATGCGCTCGACTGCTTTATCCCTTTCCACCCTGGTATGGAGCAACTCTTCCTAATAATTCTGAGCTTGTTGGAGTGCTTTGTCGTTTTCTTTTGTTTCATGCTCTAGTTTGGTTTTTAGCTCAGCCGCGTTTCTGTTTGTGGTAACCCTCTACATTACCAGAGCATGTTTTTGGTAGAAAGACTTCTCCATTTCATCTTGATGCTTGATATGCTCCTCTTCGAGTGCCTTAGTGTCCTCCTTGACCTTCTTTTCAGCTTTGGCTTAGGATGTTCTCAGTTTCTCGACCTCAACACTGGGATTATTAATGATTCTCTTGTTATCAACTTCGATTTAATTATCGATCTCTAGTTGCTTGCCCCTAGGGACTGTGGAAATTTTCTCAGCTAACTTCGACCATTCGTTATATTGAATGAGAATGTCGATCACACAATCGACGGTCATCTTTTGTACATCAGTCGGGATTCCTTTTAGATCAGGCGCAAACATAAGGCCATTAAAGAAAATATTTGGAAATTCTTCTTTAGGCTTGCCCATTCGAGCATTAATTGCAAGCTATTATAGGGGGGACCATAGCAGTTTCTTTGCTCAACACGTGCTTAGAACTTTCAAAGACACTGTTGTGGCACCTACGGTCGGAGGACTGATTGGAGTGAGATAGCATTGTAGGTTGCACAGGGAGGAAAGTCATAAGAGGGGCACGAGAAGTGTCACAAGGTGGGATGTCATCGTGACGATCGGGTTGCCTGTCTAGACCTTTAGAAGGAGGTGATGTAGACTTAGGGCTTGGAAGCAGAGACATGTGATGAGTGATTTCGATCATCACCGCTTTTATCTTGGCCATCTTTGTCTCGGCTAGAATGATAGCATGGCTCGTAATCGCGACCGCTTCCTGGCGGTAGGAGCTCGACCGAGGCCATTGTGCTTGGGATGCTTTCTCCTTTAAAGACCGATAGATGTATTTTCTTTTCTCTATAGATCCTGCAAGGGAAACAAGAACAAGTTAGATCCAACAAGCAAGGGCACATGTTAAGTGCGAATGTTGTGAAGTGCATATGTGCATGAATATGCTAGTTTCCCCCAAACAAGCCATGACATGACATGGAGCTTTACTCATGGGAGTAACCTCTATTATTCTGATAGGAGTGAGGTCCTTATCGATGCAGATAAGAGGGAGTCGATCCCCTCAATACTAATATTACCGACATCAAATGAACAAAACTCAGCAGAAATTGGCCATTAGCCAACAAATATGTCTGTTAAGGAAAATATGGAGTTTTCTCTGCACCTGTGACCATTGGAAGCTAGGTAGAAGTATCGACCTTGGAGATTTTCACAATTAACCTCTCCTTCAAAGTAGGTGGTTGGTCGTTTCAAGATTGTTCAAGCCGAGACTCATGATCTGCATCGATGTTACCTTGGCCACATTCACCAATAATATTGCCTTCCTCGGCGTCTTCTAGTGCTTGCTCAATGTTTTCTTTAACTTTGGCCCTAGGACTTGGGACTAGGGACAAATCTGGATTAGTCCCATCTCCTTCGAGCAAATTGTTACCATCATGATCATCATCATCACTGTAGGCTATTTGGACAATTTCAATATCGCAACCCTCTTCCAATAAGCGGTAGGTGAGAAGATTTTCATCTGACAAGAGAGTTCTAATATCTCTGTCTCCCACCGAAACTGTCATAAGAGTGTTGATGGCGTTTGAAAGTGTTGAGTTACTGGGTCTCATTAGAGCATCTGGATAGCAACGCAAGTATTTAAGTTAAATCTGCATGCTATTAATAAATTCATATAATGTACAAGGAAAGGAACTTACATATGAACAACCATATGCGTTCAAACCTAGGCGGACAACGGACACAAAACAACTCAGTTTTGATGTAGCTTAACTTGTTCCATACCCCAATAACCACTCTACAACCCCTGATTAGTTCTAAACAAATCAAAAATGGATTTTCTTTTTAGCCTTTTCAATTGTATATATATCGAATCTCCTCGTCATTGAGTGCTCGATGTAAGTGTCCATTGAAGACCATATATAGCCATAGAGAAAGCATAGCTATTCGGGTGCAACTGTGTTAGAGCAAGCCTCATAAAATTCAGAACTCAACCAATGAATTCATTGAACAATGGGACGCATCCCGCCAAGCACAGGTATCTATTATAGGCAATATAAACCTCCAAGGGATTGTGAGCACTTTGATCATGAGATAGGACCAAGACATCATCGAATGGAATTTCATGCTTGTTGCATATTCCCCAAACAGATACTTCATCGATTTTAAATGCAACTGAATAGACGGGATCATTTAATATATTGCATCATTGAGAGTGTCAGGTGTAGGTCTACATCTGGACAACCTACAGGCGTAACCGAATTTTCATGAGCTTTTTGCTCGACTTCGGGGTTCTTTAGATTTTTTGTTAAGCTTGCGGGATCTCTTATTGCTGTTTTTGCTGAATTAGAGTTTTCTGTGTATATAGAGTTATAGTTGAGCTTGACTATGCATCAGATTCGATATATCTCGAAGGTGATGTACCTGTGGTCTGAGCAGCAAGGCGTTTGGAACATCTCTGGTCCAATTTTATAAAAAATTCAGCAGATAATCAACATTAGACTTATTACAAACTATACTCCCGCTAAAGCGAATTTGAGTGTGGTATCGTGTCGTGTAGTTCAAATTTCTGATATTATTCAACAGTTATTCAATTTTGGATATTACTCGACGTGACTATTATCGCCGACTGTCCCGACAAGTTTCACGTTATTGGCCATGGTTTGGGAAGGGATTTAGGTCCAAAAAGAGATCTCAAGTTATATGAATGGAAAACGCATAGAAAATTTTCCAAGCATTGGAGTCGAACAACTCCAAGACTTAAAAAAAATTCCTCCTTTTCTTCTTCTTTTATCTTTGCCACTTTCCAAATCATGATCGTCCATTATTACGACCATCCACGTCTATTCACCCACATTTCCATGTCAATCCATGTTTCAATCCAAGTCCACAACCTACCTAAGTCAAGAAAAGGTATCTCAGATTTCTAGGGCTTGGATCGATGAGGGGATGGGTTGGATCTATGGGGACAATCTAAATTCAATGACGGTGGGGCTTTAGGTCAAGGCAAACAGTGGTGGTCTTAGATGTGGATGGATGCACAGATTCGATTTAAAGTTGAAAGCTTTTTTAATGGCTACTTAAATTAAGGTTAGTTGCAAATAAACAAGTGAGGAAGTCAAAGTGAAAGGAGAGGGCTTTATAACATACTAGACCTAAATCTTGGCAATAAGACTTAGACAATTCGTAGGTCCAAAGTCGGTACAGACTCCTGAGTTCAGGAGTCGGCATGGAGTTGTAATTTAAAAAAAGACAAACATATACACAAACATATGTATTTTATATGCATATATGTGTGGATGTGTATGCATGTATGAACATGTGATGGACCGTGTGTGTGTATCCAGTATTCGACAGTCAGAACCAAAAGGAAATTAAATTCAAACTTAAGAAATACATGGATGGAATCAATTTAAAATCATCAGACTTGGAATGATGAATTACAAAGATATGTTTTAGATTTGTAATCCTAGATGCTGGTAGAGCATCATGGCGGATGAGAATGGACATAAATGTTCGCAGTAGTGTTTTGCTAGAAAGATAACGACTATTCAAAACACTGAAGTCCTTTGCAACTATTCAGATTTGTCTCTATTCATAGCACATCAAGTTTGAAACAAGATGTACGTTGGAAAAAGTGTTATCCACCCTTTTGATTGGGCGATATTCAGAAAGATGGGATAAACCAAACTTGGAGTTACCGAGGCAGGAGGCCCAAAGAGATAGCATAGGAGTGCAAAAACCAAGCATATACAAAGTCTCAAGATCAATATAAGACAAACCCAAAACAAGTCAGCAATGGGATCAGCAAAGTTAGGGATTGGTACCGACCCCTATTCATGGGTCGGTACTGACTTTTGATTCCTCCTCAGGTGGACCCCATCTTCTGTCTATGCCTCCTACATGATGCCTTGAGCCTATTTCCAATAATGGTTTGTTGATTCAATACAATTCTCCATCGTTCTCCACGAACACTTGGAGATGCAAATCTATTCGTCCACAACTCCATTATTTGGACTTGGAAACAAGCTAGTACTAGTGAAAACAACTATGGAATTATGAAGCTAACCACAAGAGGAGCCAAGATAAAGAGATGAGGACAATCATTTTAGCAAAGTTGGGGATCGGTACTGACTCCTACCCAGGGATCGGTATCGAATCCTACTTCCTGATGATGGGGAATTTATTTTTGTGGAAGAATTAGTTTAAATTTTGTATAACGACTTAGAGATATTATGCATGAAATATTAGGCCCTCTACCTCTATAAATAAGATGGTAGAGCTCATGTTTTAGGATTTTTGGCTTTAGATCTATTCTGAGCTATATTCTTGTAATTTAGAAAATAAACGAATCGAAGTTGTACCGACCCTTAAGAACTTCTGCCTCCAAGTTAGAAATAAACAATAAAAGATTAAAGTGGTCGTAGGCTTGCTTTGCCAAACCACTATAAATTGTCATATGTTCTCTTTTCCTCGTTTTTCATTTTATTTCTTCATATTTTATTCTGTACATAAACTCTTGGGTGTATGTACCATTTTTGGTTCAAACGATAATAAAGGAAAATTATTATAATATAAAATGAATTTAAAGGTGCATATTATGTAAGTGTGGTATATAAAATGATTTATATGATTTATAAAAGGTGTTTTATAAATAAAAAGGATTTTTGAGAATTTAAATTCTGGCATAGCTTTAAATTATTTCAAAACGATTTTGAGAAAAAGTAATAGTGGTTTTACTTGAAAGTATTTATAAGTCAGAATATTTCAAAGAGAATTTTTAGTAAGACACATTTTCTTTGGATAGTTCGAGGAAAACATATCGATTAGATTTATGGTAATTTGAATAATTTTCTAAGTGGGGATCAAATGTTTTTTTAGACAAATGTTGTAGTAAACTTAGTAAATTATTCTCTTTATCATTGTGCAATCGAAATAAATTCGAATCCAAACAAACCCAATGCGAGTGTTAGTGAACAAAATTTTAAAGTTATTATACATACATACATACATACATACATACATATATAAATATATATGGTACGATTTCAAAAGGGTTTGAAATAAAAATCGGTATTTAGTTCTTAAGTCTCCTTAAAGGAAATTTATTTAAAATAAAAGATATTTTGATAAATGAAATTTTTACTCTTCGATAGAAAAGAGATAATTTAACACAAGTTTTTAAATCGGTTAAATTGGGTAGGATATTTCAATGAGCATTGTTTTATTAAACCGTAGTTTTTGTTTGACCATTTAGGTCCTATAAACTATTTGATGTTATTGGGCCCACTAATAAACATCTTTACATTAGGGACGTCTAAGAAAAAGTAAACTTTAGGATCGAGTTTGAATACCAGCATCCTACTCTTCTCAGCTACTTCCCAAACCAGACAGGTAAGAGGTCAACGTAGTCGACTCAGTTTTAAGACTCATATTATATTTGGGCCTCCATCTAAATTTTGAAAAGTAAAATGAATTTTTTTTATACTCTTAGGATGTAGAAGAGTATTAATGTTTTTAATTTAATATTTTATAAAGAGGTGTCTTTATAAATGTTTATAAACTTAAGTGAAAATTTGTGAAATGATTCATAAATAATTTTAGCATTGAATGAAATACTATAAATAAAAAATGAAAGTTATTTAAAAAGAGATTCATGTAGTTAATAAACCAATGGGATTTATCATGTAAGTTATACGTTGATCATTTTATTCATGTGGTCTTGATCAAGGATATGAGTATATAACTTCGGGGTGATTCATACCGGCCTGAACAAGGATACCTCACTTGATTTGGATTATTGATATAATACTGAGGTTTTCTATCATAGTATATGGGTATGTAAGGAAAAATGAAGGTTTCTAATCAAGAAACCTGATCAGAGTCTACAGTAGGAAGGTCGAGTAGGCGATACTAATTTGGAAATGAAGTTTATGTATCTAAGCAAGTGGTTGGATCAGATATTGCATACGGATGACCCATGTACACATGCATGCTTAAGTATATTTGTATACTACGTTTTGTGGCTTATGAAAGTTGAGGTAGTGACTTTTAAATATATTTTTTGAGGGGGCTTAGATAATCTTCTAAGGCTGATGAGCGTAATGGTGCGCTTAGAAAATTATCTATATCCTTGGATGATCGAGAAAGTTATGAACCTAAGCAAAATTCTAAGTCTTGTTTGTTACTCATTCAATATTTTAAATAATGTTAAGTGTTAGTCTATTCCTTTATGGAATTTGATTTGATTGATAGTGTGATTTTATATACTATACTTTACGAAGCATGAATTTATAAACAAAGGATTTTTAAGTTATTTATCAGAACTTAAATCCCGATGCTTTTGAAAAGTGATTTTGAAAGAATTTATGAACAAATAATAGTAGTATTATTTTGACAACTTGGGTGAAGTGTTATAATTTTAGGACATTGAAAAGAGTTTTTGTGAAATAATTTTTCGAATAATTTTGTTATGGCTAAAGTTGGACGATTAGGGCTTTTTCGATTTGGAATACTCGTTAGTATATTTGTTTACTCTAGTTATTGTTTAGAGAGGAACTGAAATACCGTTGGATGCTCCATATTGTTTTGATTCTAGAGTTATGCCATGCTTCGGTAGTAGAAGCCCATTCCTTGTCATGATTGATATTGATTTTGATGTATTTTTCTTTGGAGGAATTTGAAAATATATTTTGAATATAAAACCCGAGTATTTATTTCTAAGTTTATCTTTTAAAAGATTAGATGCGTAGTATTTTATCATAGAGTATTATCTGCACTTATGTTGCAGCTTTTAATATGGATTTTATAAAGAAAAATATATGTAAGCAGACTGCTGAAAGCCAAGTAAGTAGTTTGATTTTTTTAGTCAGGGGCATTATACACTTCGCAATAATTTCAAGAACGAAATTCTTTTAAGGGGGAAGGATGTAACATCCTAGAAAATATGAACACTTTATATTTAACTATAGGAATTATTCAACATTTGAATTATGAATTTAATATTATTTATACGAATTTAATAGCCTTGTTGAACTCCTTTTAATTAATAAATAATGATGGTAAACTCATTTTGTAATTTTATTTACATAAATTAATAGTTCGATGAAATATTGAAAATGTGACCGAAATTCGTTTTTTCAGATTTTCGACCTTTTATCGAACAGAAGTTGTCGCAACGTTGTTGCACACTTTTGCACCATATTACAAGTCCCATTAATAAAAAAAATACATTAAGGTTAGTAACTTAAATGTTTCTAGAAGCACTTAAAAGGATAAGTAAAAAGAAGACCGTTGCCTTTGACTTAACCACTTGCAAAGTATTAAGAGAAGAGTACATGCACTTAAGTGGAGAGGGTACATATACATGCGAAGGTGAGGATTCCATGCATGTGGAAGAAGAGAATTCAGGACTATGGTCATTTTTTTTCATTCTATAAAAGAACTTCCATACCTCTTTGTTTTCATTTTCATTCCTAAATGAAAATTTGCTCGCTTGTCTCCTCATCTTCATCCAAAATTCCAATGACCAAAAGCTAAGCAAAATAACTCAAACTCCATCCAAATGTTTTTCGTAAGCTCGTAAACACTTAGCTAACACTTCCATATTATTAGAAGTCAAAACGTTAATAGCCAACACCCCAAAAACCCCTATATCGCTAGATCGCGGAAGGTTTGTGTTGCTTTGGTTTGGTCTTAAATTTCTTGGAAGTGAGTTAAACTCACTTTAAAATTGTTTAAAATTAACAAATTGTGCAAACTTCAGATTTATTTTATATTGTTTATACTTATCTATATTGCTTGTTTGGATTTGATTTCTTCTTGAAAGCGGATGACATAAGTAATCGTTGTTTTATAGAGGATAAAAAGCTGATGTCGAAGTGTCTTCATAGCGAATAGGTCGCTACGGAACACTTTGAAATGCATATGCATGTATGTGTATGTGTATGTGTATGTGTATGTGTATGTGTATGTGTATGTATGAGATTTTCAAGGAACTTTTGTAGAGAGACCGTAAGGGGTTTCTCACCAATGTTGTTTTACTTTTTACTTATGTTGTTTATATTGAAGTTTGATTGAAATATATGTGTATATATGTGTGTGTGTGTGTGTGTGTGTGTGTGTGTGTGATTTATTTGTTTTTTGTGAAAGTATCGTTATAATGACTATCATTATACCGACACTTAAGAAATCTCATTTCTAAATCATTTAATTATTGGCTTATGGTTGTGTTTGCATCATTAAATATTTGGTTGTGCTTTTGTGTTTTTAAAATATTGTTTGAACCAAGTTTTAATGGCTCAAAAAAGGTTATAATACCTAACTCCAACATGTTTAAAAGTTAGAAAAGTTTGTTATGGTTTTGCAGTTCGAAGTCAAGTTTTAAAACAATTTTCAAGTAAGTTCTATTGATTTCAAAAGTCCCTAAATTTTTGTGAATGTATACTAGATTCATAGCATGTTGTTCTAAAAATATAGTATAATATTCATACTTCGTAAAAATATTAGGAAATTTTCATTTGAAAAGAACCGATTTAAAGGAATTTTCCATACTTTTTTAGCAGTGGTTTTGCATCACTATTTCCCACATTTATAAATTGATTTTATATTTGATTTTTTTCTTCGTTCCTTTTAGCAAAATTTTCTAACATATATTAATGTGTTTAGACATTTATGTATATTTTAAAAGATTTAATATAAATTATCAAAGAAGAATTTTTATTTTGAAATAAGGAAAGAAAATGTTTTGAGATTTTAATATAATTTAAACCTGATATTTTCCAAGTAATATTCAGCTTAAACTATATTTCAAGTATTTTCAAGTTTATTGAAAAGTGTAAGGAAGCTTGGATTTCAACACCGTTGTTGCAATAAATGTTTTTTGAGAATGGAGAAAGAATTCATGGATTATGACACTTTTGTTATAATAAATGATTTCGCACAGTTATTAAAAAAACTTGTTTCTTGATTTAACAAGTGTTGGTATTCTTGAATCTTTAAAGGAATTTTGTTTTTTAAAGATAATAATAAGTTGATTTATAAATAATATTTTATAAATGAATACGTCTTTGAAAGAGATTTATTTAAATATAAAGCTAAGTGTATTGGTTTTTGGTTTACAGTAAGCAATGCTTTAGTTGCATTTGTTTTTAACTCTTATTTTTAATACACATAGTAATATAATGAGCTCTTTAAAGAAATATTTTAAAGAGTGTTTAAAAGTGTTTTACAAATATCGATGAAGTGAAAATTAAGCCCAGGTGTGAGTTAAATGTTTTAAATGTTTAAAAGTTTGATTTCATTCGTGGAAAGGATTTTGTCTTATCATTAGCACCAATCATTGAGAAGGTTTATTCTTTACTATCTGCGAAATTTAAAAACTGAAGTGTCTAGGCAAGGCCAGGAGCAACCAACGCCCTGACCTACGTGGTTCCATTTTTAAGTACGGGAGAGTACAAGTTGGAAATCGAAGTTTGGTGATAAAGATAAGATATCTAATTGTCATAAGCGATATATGGAACATATTTAGGCATATACTGAACACTAAACGTCGAGGTATAGAAACTGTCTCTATCTCAAAAGATAAGAATGTACGTCGAGGCAAGGTCTAAGAGGCAATAATACCCCAACTTGTCCGACTTCATTGTTAACCGAGAGATAGTACAAGTTTGAAATGGATGAGTGGTGATAAGTATTTGAGATTTAATTTTCATATATGATCATTTTGTTATTCCCGATAGTAGATTTATTGGCTACCGATTCCGCTATCTTCTTTGTTTTTCATTGATCTAAGACAATTTATTGCTCATTTGAGCATTGATTTCCTTTGTCGGAAATAACTAAAACCAAAGAGCGAGTGGAAACCAAGCTATGTAGGGTTGCTCTCATTATGGTATCTTTACATCTACTCTAGATTAGATTTGGTTGTATTCACCTAGAAATGTGAAATATTCAGATTCTCGGTAATGTTGGCGGGGTCCAGTGTGGATGTGTCCGAGAGAGTCATTGAATCAATGGCCCTCTCGATATATTCGCTAGAGGTATACTTTCGGTAAGGGACACACTCTTTTAGTTATTGTTAGAAAAATTCCTTTTCCTTGTTTGATTTAAAATTTTGAATTGATTTCTTAATTGCATCAAGAAGTGCCTTGTGGTCTTTTCTATGTTTAATTATTTGTATCCATATTTTAAGTTTGGATTTTGATCCTGTTTATACCCATTCTTTCAAGTTTGGATTTAGCTCTGATTTATTTTCATTCTTTCATGTATGAATGTTGTCCTTACGAGGTAATATCCATTTCATATTTAGCGGCATGGTCCTTAGATTATTATATGTTCATCATATTTCTAGAGTTTTCTCATGCTAGTTTTCCAGAGTGATTCAAGCGTTATTTTATTATAATGCTTGGGTCAGATCGAGTATTTTTTCAGATTGTCGTTGGCGGGATGTGGAGCTTATTGAGGTGGGCTAGATGTTCACCTGCTAGAGTATTTATATTTTCCATTGTACTATTATGTATACCCATCAACAATTGTAAGGTCAGAAAGTTATAACTGTCCAAGCCGACGAGTTTTTTTAACTCTGATATACCATATATCTTTGAGTGATAGTTTTTACTATCTCCGTTATATTATATGTTATCGTTTCACTTTGATTCTAATTCCTCTATTTTTTTATTTTACCTTAACAGTCTGTTTCTCCGGCACTTGGATGCTGGGCATTCTAATACAATGAATATATTAAGTTTTGACTTTCGAGGGTCGAAAAGATAGGTAGTTACAATCATGATTTATAGAAAAAGATTAAATGTTAGGAGTATAAATAAATGTATGTATAACAAGTATCATAATTGGAAATGTATGCAAAAAGTAGGTCATAAGTCTAAAGTATTGAAATGTAAACTAGATGTATAAAAGCTTAGTCCTAGTTAGGATTGGATATTATGAAATATGTGTCAACGAATTTCTTCATCAACCTCAAATTATAAAGATTTGAAAACCTCGAACAAAGGAGTGTGTGTAAGTGAAATTTTGCATAATTCAAGGAAAGAATAATAAATTGTTGTAACAAATGATACATAGACATATTATGGTCTGATCCTGAGGAGTCTAGTCTACTTTGAGAATATTGCTACTTTATTGGTAGATTGCTTGAATTATATAGCATTCATTAAATAGCTATAAAATAATCTAGGTGCCTAGAATTTAAAAAATAGAAATCCAGTCTGTTTTCTAATGCAAGAGGAGGTATTAATAAAATAAATATTACAAACATGGCTAAGCTGACATGGTCGACATATTTTGGCTGTAAGAGCGTAATCGTTGGATTATGTGCTTTACGTAATCGACAAAAAAGGAAATTGTCAAAGAAATTTTTTATATTATTTTTGGCATATTACCTTTTATATATGTATTATATAGATAATATCTCATTATTATTTTTGGATGAAAGCATGGTCCTATTAAGAGGAGAGCACTTATTCATTATTATATTATAAGCAAAAACCATACAAATGTCTACAAGTTAGTAGTGATTACATTTATACATGAGATCATTCCTAAGATGATCACAAATGAACAAATGAACGAGACGAGAATAACTACAATAATATATGCATGCTGAATAACACAAAATAAAGGATTAATGAAACTCAGGAGATGGTAGCTGCATAGTGGAAAGCTGAGAATGAGTGTCTTGATGCTCAAAGAAAATGCCTGCGTAGTAATTGAAATTGTGGTTAGGTTTAGACAGATTGGACATGTGTTTCACTATTTCTAGATACAGAGTGTTCCAACTGTGAAAATGGGAGAGACTAATAAGTTATGATTGCTGTGTGGCTGGCAAATTGAATTTTCTATTGCTTGTCCTGAGCTGCAAGGAGTTGTAGATGCAAAAATACCGATGCTGCAAGCCTTGAATTGACCTTCAAGTGCACTTTGGAGTGTTGAGTGTGAATATTCTAGCAAGGCTATTGCACTGATAGGCTATTAAGGGATCTAATGATGGGCTGGAATGTATATGCGCGAAGAAGCAAATGATATTGCTGTAATTTGCAGGCCTATATGAGAAGAAATGAAGTGTGCGAGCTGGAGTTGAAATTTGAAGCTGCAGTCGCAGTTGATGCAACGTTTGGCTGTTGCAATTCTAAACTGAGATGAAGCGAGCGAGATGAAGTGCATAGCTACAGAGAGCGTGCTGGATATATCCCGTGATGCAGGTTAATAGTATATATTGTTCAATGATGCAAGTTAGAATGGGATTTGTTATTGTGTCTTGATGTAGGGTATCAAAGAAAAGAAGTAGGAAATCTCACCTGTAGGTCGTTCGCCGACATAACTCTGCCTCCCGCGACTTTGTTCAACTCGCGAAGCCCTAAATCACTCCAGGTAAGTCTCGAACGACCTTCCTATGACGCAAATGTCGCAAGCCCTAAGTCGTTTCAGCTTGAGTCACCTCAAGTAAGTCGCGGACCAAACCTAGGTCGCGAAATCATAGGTCGCTCCTCCTCCTCCTTCTCCGAGTGTCGCGTACGAGCTACGAACGATTTCCTAAGTCGCGATCGGCAATAGGTCGTGTGAACGAGCTTCAGTAGATCACGTGAAAAAGCTTCTTTCCCTTATGTCGCGTGCCGCCCCCCATAAGTCGCTGCCGAGTTTTATTAAATCACGAACGAACTTTCTTAAGTCGCGGAGCGACATAGCTTAGCTCGCGTGACAATTTTAAGTCACGTGCTGTCTTTTTTAGGTCGCAAATGAGACTGTTGAGTTGTTTGTATTGTGTAGCTTTATGTCGTGTACATATTATATTATAATTCATGTTGCATTCGTGTACTGAGTCGTGTTTGTGATGTAAGTGTGTAGTGTGAGTGTAACCCTATAAATAGGGATGTGTTGGTCATTTGTAAGGTTGTTGAATTTTGAATAAAATTTGGTTTGTGCTTTGTGCCTCCATTTAAATTGGTAGTTGAGTGTTATCTCCTATCTCCACTTTCGGCATTCGAGTGCGCTCGAATCAACGATTGTTGAAGCCAATTCATGGAATCAAGTGCGCTTGATCAACGTTCGAAGAATTGAAGATCTTCTCTCACAGTATCGTGCGCGATCAACATGTCGAAGATTGCTAAAGTCCGGTATCTTCGTGATCAACGGATTTGGGCCTTTCGGGTATTCTTAAATTCATCGATTTATCATCGATTCACCAATTATTTCCGCTAATCGTGTGAGATCCTGGACGGATTCGATTTACATCATCGAATTCGCTTCCCACGTTGCGTTAGTTTGGTATCAGAGCTAGATTGCAAGGAGTTTGTATCAATTGGAGAATTGGGTTTCGAGAATTGGAATTTTGAAGGGCGGATTTAAAATTGTTGAGAAGTTTGGTGTTCATCGTGAAGTTGCAACAAGTTGGGAGTTTCGATCCATCTCACTTTGGATCAAAGTTCGGAAAGTGTTTGAAATTTATTTTTGAGTTTGTTTGAAGTTCAATCATGCCTCCGAGACGAGCTCAACGTCATCGCAACATTAATGCTTTGTATGGAAGAGAAGAGGCCGATGAAATGGAGCAACGAATCAACGAGAGTTTCACCGAAAAGTTGAATGAAGGGATTGGTCGATTAGAGAGAATGATGATTGAAATGAATCAAAGTAGAAGAAGGGTTTCACCTGAATCGAGTCATGGGGGACAAAGTTTCACCACAGTCAGATCGAGAGTGAAGGGAAGTTCATGATCGTAGGAGTGTTGACAATCGTGATAGGAATGTAGATCAAAGAAACGTTGGTGGTAGAAATGGTGGTAGAGATATTGGTGGTCATGACCGCCAACGATATGCATCAGATTTTGATGAGGAGTTTTATGGTGGTAGTGTTCATAGTCGAAATCGAAGCCAAGGAAGAAATCGTTCAGAGTATGATCACAAATGGGAGTCCGGAATGAAAATTGAAATTCCAGAGTTTAAGGGTGGTATGCAGGCTGAAGAATTTCTAGATTTGTTATCTAATGTTGAAGAGATCTTTGATTTCAAGGAGGTTCCGGAAGATCGTAAAGTGAAGTTGATTGCTACTCGCTTAAGAGGAAGAGCCATGGCGTGGTAGCAACAGACAAAACTTACACGAGAACGGATGGGGAAGTCAAAGATTGTTTCATGGGGGAAGATGAAGAAGTTAATGAAAGCTACTTTCTTACCTTACAATTATCAATCTCTTATGTATCAACGCTTACAAAATCTAAGGCAGGGAACAAAGACTGTTAATGATTATGCTGATGAGTTTTATCAACTGATTGCTCGAAATGACATTATGGAGACAGAGGAACAGTTGACTGCTAGGTTTGTTGGAGGTTTGCGAATGCAGATTCAAGATATGGTTAATATGTTTGACCCGAGATCTGTGGCTGAAGCGCACCAGAAAACGTTGGCTTGGGAGAAGCAGGAAGACGAGGAGATGGTGTGTTTACAAATTCCAATAATCAAGTGAAGGGTGCCAGTGGGAGTTCCAATGTTTCTAAAGTTGTCGGTAAACCAGTTGTGAATGAGGCTGCGAAGGCAAAGGTCAACAACGGTTTCAAATGTTATAATTGCCAGGAATTGGGTCATAAAAGTAACGAATGTCCAAAATCAAAGAAGAGAACGATGATTACTGAAGTTGAAGGTGAGGATGTTGGTGAAGGTGATTCTAGTCCAGTGGAGGAAGATGAACAGGATATCGCGTCAGGAGAAGAAGGAGGTAATCTAATGATGAGGATGTCTTGTTTAACACCGAAGCAAGAGGATGAGGCTAGTTGGTTGAGAAGTAACATCTTTCAGTCGACATGCACTATACCGGGAAAAGTTTGTAAGTTTGTAATTGACGCAGGGAGTTGTGACAATATCATTTCTACCGAAGCTGTGAGAAAGTTGAAGTCGAAAACGGAGAAACATCCTAATCTTTACAAGTTAGCATGGCTAAGAAAAGGAGGAGAGGTGAAGGTGGACATGCGAGTTCGAGTTCCATTTTCTATTGGGAAGAAATATAAAGACGAGATCTGGTGTGATGTAGTTGAGATGGATGTTTGTCATTTGCTTTTGGGAAGACCGTGGCAGTATGATCGAGCAGTGCAGCATGACGGTCGAACCAATAGCTACAGTTTTATGTTCGAAGGCGTTAAGATTATTTTAGTTCCAAAGAAGAGACGGTAGGGAGAGAGAAAGTCAGAAGAGATTGAAGAGCTTAAAACTTTGTTGACTTTGAAGGAATTTGTTGAAGAAGTAGAGGAGAGTCCAGAGGTGTTTTTGTTGATTGGAAATGAAGCTACTGAATCCGTTGAAGTTCCAGAGGAAGTAAAACCGATATTGGAAGAATTCAGTGATGTGTTTCCAGAAGAGTTACCAAAGGAGCTACCGCCTTGGAGGAACATTCAACATCAGATTGATCTTGTGTCAGGATCAGTGTTACCTCACAGGCCACATTACAGGATGAGTCCTAAGGAACATGAAGAACTCAGAAGGCAGGTGGAGGAATTGTTAGAACAAGGGCGTGTTCAGGAAAGTTTGAGTCCATGTGTCGTGCCAGCCTTATTGGTACCGAAGAAGGATGGGACATGGAGGATGTGTACGGACAGTCGGGCTCTAAATAAGATCACTGTGAGATATAGATTTCCTATACCGAGGTTTAATGATTTGATTGACCAGTTGAGTGGGTCTGTTGTGTTTTCCAAGATTGACTTGAAGAGTGGATACCATCGAATTCGTATTAGACCGGGTGATGAGTGGAAGACGACTTTTAAAACCAGGGAGGGTTTATACGAATGGTTGGTTATGCTGTTTGGCTTGTCAAACGCTCCTAGTACTTTTATGAGAGTGATGAACCATATTTTCAGACCATTTGTTGGGAAGTTTGTGGTTGTTTACTTTGATGATATTTTAATCTATAGTGGGAGTATGGAAGAGCACATCCAGCAACTGCGAGAAGTACTGTTGATTCTACGACAAGAGCAGTTCTATGCAGCAACAAAGAAGTGCGTATTTATGATGGACCGTGTTTTGTTTTTGGGGTATGTTCTGTCGAAGGAAGGTATTCAAGTGGACGAGAATAAAGTAGAAGCTGCCAGAAGTTGGCCACAACCGAAGACAATTACTGAAGTGCGAAGTTTTCATGGGTTGATGTCTTTTTATCGAAGATTCATTCCACACTTTAGCAGTGTGTGGCACCTGTAACTGATTGCATGAAAGGAAAGAAGTTTGCATGGTCAGAGGAAGCAGGGGTTGGTTGTGAAAAGATCAAATCACTATTGACGACAGCACCAATTCTGGTATTGCCGAATTTTCAGTTGTTGTTTGAGCTGTATACTGATGCTTCGAAGGTTGGAATTGGTGGAGTTTTGAGTCAGAATGGAAGACCAGTTGCTTACTTCAGTGAAAAATTATCTGGAGCCAAGATGAGATATAATACATATGATGTAGAGTTTTATGCGATTGTTCAAGCTGGGAAGCACTGGCGACATTACTTGTTTCAGAAGGAGTTTGTTCTTTACACTGATCATGAGGCGTTGAAACATCTACAAGGGCAGGACAAGATTTCAGCGAGACATGCTTCGTGGATAGCATATCTACAACAATTTACTTTCGTTGTGAAACACAAATCAGGGGTGAAAAATCGTGTAGCGGATGCTTTGAGCAGGAGGAATCACTTGTTGACAACGTTGAAGGTTGAAGTGACAGGATTCAAATTATTGCCAGAGTTGTTTGAAGAGGATCCTTACTTTGCAAAGTTTGTTGAGAAAGTTAAGGATGGGAGTACTGATGAATTTGTGTTGGTTGATGGATTCTTGTTCAAAGGGAATCGCTTGTGCATACCAGACTGTAGCTTGAGAATAAAGATTGTTAAAGAGTTACATGAAGAAGGCCATGTAGGCAGAGATCGTACATTCTAGTTGATTTCTCAATCTTATTTTTGGCCGTCAATGAGAAAAGAGGTAGAGAGATTTGTGGAGAGATGTCATATCTGTCAGGTTTCGAAGGGAACAGCGACGAATGCGGGATTATACATGCCATTACCCGTGCCAACTAAACCATAGGTTGATATTAGCATGGATTTTTTGTTGGGTTTGCCGAGAACACAGAGGGAAATGATTCTATATATGTTGTAGTGGACAGGTTTTCGAAGATGGCGCATTTCATAGCCTGTAAGAAGACAGCTGATGCCGTCCGAGTGGCTCAATTATTCTTTAAAGAGGTGTATCGATTGCATGGTTTACCAGAATCTATTGTTTCTGATCGAGATACTAGATTTCTAAGCCATTTTTGGTTGAGTTTGTGGAAGATGGTCGGAACGAAGCTGAATTTTAGTAGCGCTTACCATCTGCAAACTGATGGGCAGATGGAGGTGGTTAACAGGTCGTTGGGAAACTTGTTGAAATGTCTTGTAAAAGATAATTTGAAGAGTTGGGATTTGAAGTTGTGTCAAGCCAAGTTCGCACACAATCACGCAGTTAACCGGAGTACAGGTTTCAGTCCATTTCAGATTGTATATTCTAACTTACCAAAGGGGCCGTTGGATTTAACAATAGTACCACAACCGAAGGGGACAGTTAAGAGGGCTGTTGATTTTGTTGATGGATTGACAAAATGCCATAGAATCGTTCAGGAACGATTGGAGAAGACGAATGAGAAGTATAAACGAGCTGAAGACAAAAAGAGAAGAAGTGTGGAATTCAACGAGGGTGATTGGGTGTATGCTGTGTTAACGAAGGATCGTTTCCCAGTGGGTGCTTATAACAAGTTGAAAGCTCGAAAGATTAGACCAGTAGAAATTATAAGACGGATTAATAAAAATGCTTATAAGTTGAAGCTACCAAAGGATGTTTACACTTCTGATGTGTTTAATGTGAAGCATTTGATTCCGTATTATGCTGATGATCAAGAAAATGCGAATTCGAGGACGAATTCTTTCGTACCCAGGGAGGATGATGTAGGGTATCAAAGGAAAGAAGTAGGAAATCTCACCTGTAGGTCGTTCGCCGACATAACTCTGCCTCCCGCGACTTTGTTCAACTCGCGAAGCCCTAAATCACTCCAGGTAAGTCTCGAACGACCTTCCTATGACGCAAATGTCGCAAGCCCTAAGTCGTTTCAGCTTGAGTCACCTCAAGTAAGTCGCGGACCAAACCTAGGTCGCGAAATCATAGGTCGCTCCTCCTCCTCCTTCTCCGAGTGTCGCGTACGAGCTACGAACGATTTCCTAAGTCGCGATCGGCAATAGGTCGCGTGAACGAGCTTCAGTAGATCCCGTGAAAAAGCTTCTTTCCCTTATGTCGCGTGCCGCCCCCCATAAGTCGCTGCCGAGTTTTATTAAATCACGAACGAACTTTCTTAAGTCGCGGAGCGACATAGCTTAGCTCGCGTGACAATTTTAAGTCGCGTGCTGTCTTTTTTAGGTCGCAAATGAGACTGTTGAGTTGTTTGTATTGTGTAGCTTTATGTCGTGTACATATTATATTGTAATTCATGTTGCATTCGTGTACTGAGTCGTGTTTGTGATGTAAGTGTGTAGTGTGAGTGTAACCCTATAAATAGGGATGTGTGGTCATTTGTAAGGTTGTTGAATTTTGAATAAAATTTGATTTGTGCTTTGTGCCTCCATTTAAATTGGTAGTTGAGTGTTATCTCCTATCTCCACTTTTGGCATTCGAGTGCGCTCGAGTCAACGATTGTTGAAGCCAATTCAAGGAATCAAGTGCGCTTGATCAACGTTCGAAGAATTGAATATCTTCTCTCACGGTATCATGCGCGATCAACGTGTAGAAGATTGCTAAAGTCCGGTATCTTCGTGATCAACGGATTTAGGCCTTTCGGGTATTCTTAAATTCATCGATTTATCATCGATTCACCGATTATTTCTGCGCTAATCATGTGAGATCCTGGACGGATTCGATTTACATCATCGAATTCGCTTCCCACGCTACGTCACATCTGCTACAGCTATCTTCAAAAATGCATGATTATGTGCCTGATTTCTTGTTGTTGCATCCTGCTGCATTTGTCTTTAAAGGTGCATGCTTCTGTGCCTGATTCCTGAGGTATATCTCATTATTTAAAATGGTAACTTAATTAAACCGAAGGTAAAGGCCAAAAGTTTAAAGTTTTAAATCACCATTGTTACACTCGAGTCCATTTTATGTTAACACATATGATTAATATAATTTGTAACTCATATTGTTTAATAATACAACTTGTAACCCAAACCGCAAGAGTTATTACTTTTTCCCCCGCATGTTGGTGTCATTTTGGCATTAGTAAATTTTTACCGACGCATTGCGATGCACCCTGTTGGGTATTCACTAATGCCACTACGATAATTTAATTTATCGTTGCATTCCCTATGCCAAAGTTAAGGAATGAACATCCTTACTCCTTGTCGACTTATGTTTTCTCGAGTTTAAATCAATTTACCAATACCGGCGTTGGATAACCTATTCCATTGTTACACCAAATAAACACTAAAGCCTTAGCAATTTCATTTTTATCCATTTTTTAAGTGCAACAAATAAACCTTACCTACGTCTTGGAGACACACCTAAAATTTGTAGAATTCTACTGCATTTTAATATTATCAATACATACACATACATGTATCATGATAAGGCCGCATATCATCATAGGCAAGTAATAATAAACATAGACACCACACATCAAGCACAACAACAAACACAACCACATACAATACAAGCCACACATGTATAACTTGTAAGTTTGTAACTCATATAAGATTAATATAACTTATCACTCGTATTACTAATCAATATAAGTTGTAACTCTCACACGCACATATTGAAATTAGGTATTTTGGTAGTAGTATATAATTGTACTACAAGTCATATAATGTAGAATAGTGCAAGTTAACATATATCCAATGGTTCAAATCACGCACTACATAGGATTCGAACATATGACCTGATGGACCAAAAGCCAAAACGTCTAACTACTAAGACAGTGGTGCGCGCATGCACACACAAAAATATATAAGCTAACTGTTATACCAATATTTTGGCGATACTCAGGAAACTCATATTCAAAGAAAATAATAAGTAGAAGAGAAACTAAAGTACGATCCTAAAGTTAAAAAGTATAACCCATAATTTCGCTACTTCGAAAATGAAAGATTTCATTTATTTTAAATTTAAAAAGGTTTAAAACTTAAATAAATAAGTTATATACAATAAATAATAATAGAGAAATTATTTATTCTTATAGTTGATAATTAAAAAGTATAAATTTGGATTTTAGAACAAATCAGCAAAAGTGAAGTTTTGATAAAAATAAACAAAGGCTTAAATAAATATGTTTAAATATTTATTTAAAAAGATAAATCTTATTAAAAACATCTAATAAAGATTATAAAAGTGTGTTAAAAGATTTAAAAATGTATTTATAACCGTTTTAGAAAGATAACCAAATTTTGTCGCATTTTGTCAGTTTTGCATATACTGAAAATTAGAGATTTTGATATTATTTAAATATGATTTTAAAATATAAATGGACATGTTTTAATTTTTTTAAAAGAAGTAAAAAGTTCAATTTTTAAGTTTGGTTTACTTAAATATATAGTTTAACAAAAACGTCAAATTTTGACTGTAATATTTGTCAACAAAAATACTGTTTTCAACCAAAACAAGTTATCGTGAAGTTGTTGCAACATGATATGTTTTCTAACACATATATGCACTTAACGACCACGCTACATGTTACATCTAACATATAAAAAATCAAATTCACTTTGAAAAGTCAAAGTTTACAAATAATTCAAAAAGTAACATGATTTGACAATTTATAATTAAAATTAAATTATTAAACATAATCATTATAAAATGTACCTAACCTCTTTTTTTATTAATGCATTAACCCTCAAATGTCAAATCTAAAGCATGGAAAATAAGCATTTCTTATTTTATATATATTTTTAATTTATAAAGTAACATAATCATTTCACTTAAGTACAAATTCAAATCAAACCATCTCACCATTAATGCCATTACTTCCTAAGTCTTATCATGTATGAAAAAGGAGCAAAATGGTTTTTATGTAATTTAAAAAGTAAAGAAAAAAGGAAAAATCATTACATAGGACATAAATCAAATCCTAACATCATCTCACATTTAATACACTTCTTATCATGCCTTGGAAAGAGTTTTTAAAATGGTTTAAAAGGCAAAAGGCAGTGAAGGGTATTTTAGTCATTTGTCCTTCCAAACTCAAGTATAAATAAGCATGCACACCTTTTATTTTTTTCACACTTCATTATTTACCTCTCTCTTCACTTTCTCCATTTTCTTCACCTCCATTTCCATGGCATCTAACTTCTCTTGCACTTCCATAACCTACATCATCTTAACCAAGCTCCTACACACCCCAACCCCACTTATACAACCCATACACGCCTCCACACCCCTCTACACGCATCCAAACACACACACCTACCTCTCTACCCTCGACCACACCACCTACCCACCTTCACAAAAGACGTACCCCACTCCACATCCGCGGCCAAAGCACCCACCCACCTACCAAAGCCCATATTCCAAAATACCCACGACCTAAATAAAAAATAAAAAAAGAAGAAGAAAAAAATAGAGAGAGAGAGGAAAAGAAAGCGGTTAGGATGGAAAATAAATTAAGGCGAGAATTCGAGACGTTCAGGAAGGAGCATGCTATTTGAGATAAAAGTTAGACGGAGTGGATACGAAGGTGAGAAAATTCTCACCACTTTTAACATATCGTATTTTGATTTTGTTATAATAATCATCTTATTACATATTTAAGTATACACCTCTTTGAAATATTGTTATGGATGTTTGGATATGTTTTTGTTATGTTTGAATAGCTGTAAGTATTTATAGATGTGATTATTTATCATATTAGTTTGTGTTATGTTAGATAATCCCCTTTGTTAAATACGACCAATTTGGATGATGTGATATACTTTGGAAAAACAAGTCTCTTTTTAAGTGGAATTGAAATTAAAGTGGAAATAAAAGAGAATTTGAAAGTAGAAGTGGAATTGATTTGAAATAGAAAGTTAAATTGAAATTGAAATTGAGAAGAATAGTGAAATTTAAATTGAAATCGATTTTGAAAATTGAAACTGAGATTAAGGTTGAAATTAAAGATGGATTTGAAATCAAATTTGGAATTGAAGTTTTAGTTGAGTTTAATTTGAAGTTAGAATTGAAATTGAATTGAAATTGGTATCTAAAATTTAATATTAGAATAATAGGAATAAAATAATATTATAATGTGGAAATATTGAAAATACATTATAAAAGTTTTAAAAAGTGAAAATATTAATTTAAAATGATTTGTAACGATTTTATAAGTAATAAAATTTAATTTGAATAAATCATTTCAAGCATTGAAAAATAAATTAAAACTAGACGCGTCGCGCAAGGTAGTTTGCGATTTCGCGCCGAAAAGTTTAAATGAGTGTATAGAGTGGAATATAGCTCGGAATTCTTTGAGATAAGGAAATTCGAGATAAGAAAGAAAATCAATATTTCGTCTTGTAGATTTTGTAATATGTCCAAATCAATTTTCTAGAAAAAATCACGCTAGTGCAGTTAAATGACCATAACGAAAAATCTGTTTAAATGAACATTTTTAATTATGGAAAAATATGGGATAAATTTTATAAATCCATTTAAATAGTTTAGAAGAGATTTGAAATGGAAAATATGAATTTTAAAATATTAAAAACTTGTTTAAATCAAATAAGCTTATATAGCACTTTCCGAAGCACTTTTATGCTGCGAATTATATAATTTTTTGAATATGAGTTTAAATGTAACGATTTTTCCTAGAATCAATTATGAATGTTTTTAAAAATTAAATTAAGCATTTAAAAAATAATTTGGAATCTTTATAATAAATCCTAAAATAAAGCTGATAACTGAGTATGCGGAAACGACTAGTACATTTGTTCCGCTTGTAAGATCTGGGAAGATAAAACAAGGCGTTTAACTAAGGTTAGGGATGGAGCAACCAGTGCCCTAAACTTACCTGGCCTCTATTTTCTCTTCTTAGGCAAGGGGTGGAACAGATCGAAAGGAAAGTCCGGATGCTCTTGAAAGATGGTATTAAGTTTCCAAAATAAAAGAAGATCAGTATTATCAAAAATTTAAACAATCTTGAAAATGAATAAACTACAGCTTGGATTGCATAGAGATAATCTTCTTATACTTGGTATTAAAATCCGAAGACAGAACTCATCCTATTTGTGGAATTTAAAAAGTGATTTCACCGTTATTCCTCCCTTAGCACTTGTTGAATACGGAAATTGATGTTGAGTAAAATCAGAATGATTTCGATGATCCTATTTGCTCAAGAATGTTTGCTATCGTGAACGATGTCTTAAATAACATTGTTTTTTGATCCACCAAAAAGTTAAGGAATTTGGATCGAGAGTTAAGTGAGGGAAATTGAAATATTGTCCAAAGAAAAAGAATGAATTACTTAGAATTACTCTAAGACAAAAGGAAGAGATTTTGAAATCATGCAAAAAAATTAAAGTGAAAAGAGACTTAATAAATCATGTATACTCATATTCACTTTTATCGATAATTGGATTTCAAAGGAACCAAGTATCGGATTTGGGTGATTCTTATCCGAAAACCACTTTGAACCAGTTTACGTATGCGAAGAATGAAGATGTTTGAAGATGAAGATATTGAGATGAATAATAACGAGGGACTACTTGTTGATTAATTGGGGATAAACTCCCGATTCACTATATCATAGCAGTGATCTCTTTGTTATGAAAAACCTCAAAACTACAAGGAATTTTCGCTTAGTAATGGTCGAGGAAAGTACCTTCGGTTTCATTCAGTCCCAGAACAAACTTGTATGGATGAGTGTCTGACCTTGAATTCTAAATCACAATGAGTGATCTCTATAAATATATATCAGTCGATGGCAGAGCAGACACTTTCTCTTAGCTTAACACCCTTTCCCGAGACATACGAGCTCAGGAAGTTATATATTTGTAGAAATCAGTCATGTGAATGTGGAATGACAATGTGGCATTCAAAGTGAAAGAAGATGTGCTATGTGAAAAGGTAATCGTAGCCTCGAGCCTCATCAACCAGAAATGACCGAAACAGGGTTTGGTGTAGCAAGGTTAAGTGAGTCATTCTCAATTAGGGTATGATCATCCCCTTCTAGATATATTTCTTTCCGCTATGACGTTCGGGATGTAAACTAATTTGCTTTGTATGCTAGAGCACGCTCGGTTAAAGGTCGGTAACAACCGGGGGATGATATATTCGGTAATATCTAGTTACAGAGATAGGCCGGTCTCATGTTGGTAGATGATCCTTTGTGATGGTCCTCGGTACATTCCTCTAGAGATGTACTGCCCGAAGGTAGTCCCTTCACCTGGTCACTTGTATGGAAATCCATTCTCCAATAAGAACCTACGGCTTCGTTTGTACAGCCTAGTATGCTGGAATTTAATAATGGTAAGAATTTCGGCTAAGATTAATAAGTCTATTTGCAAATGTTTTCAAAGAATGCCATTAAAAATAATATCAAACATTTTGATATGTAAATGTGTTTTAGTTATCATAAGGTAAAAACCCGTCCGTGTTTATGTGTGGGTGTGGCCTTATAAGATATTCTTTCTTTTATTTAAAGGCTGATATACGACACTGTCATTTATTATTGAGTTTTTCTCACACTGCTTTATCAAGCCTGATCCGAGTATTTACAATACTCGGGTCAAATCTGAGTAGTTTCTGGTTTAGCCGAAAATGGTTAGAGTTTCTAGAGGAGAGCTGGAGTGTATGGACATATTCTATTATCCGCTGCTGTCTTTTTGTCTTTGTTTAATGTTTGTCAGCAATTGTAAGGACAGATGTTTATAACTATCCAAGCTGAATTTAGGTTAGACTCTGATATATGTATTTTAAAAATCTTCCCTCTATAAAGATGTTGTTCAATATTATATATTATTCCATTCATGTTAGATTCTGTTCTATCTTATTTTCTTCATTACCCTTCATGTTTCGTCTTTTCGTGCAATTTGAGTTGGACACTTGAGGTGTATTGTCGATTCAAAAGGTATGGAAATACGGGCCATGAAAAAAAGTGTCGAAGAATGGTTCAGGATCCATCCAAAAGAATATTTATCAATGGACAAAGAAAAGATCTATAATAATATTCAGATAGAAAAGGAAATGGAGAATTTATCAAAGTAAAACAACATTCGAGTCAAATTCAAATAAGGAAAAGTAGCCAAAAACAAGACTTAAAGCAAGTCTTGGATCAAATCTTAAAATTATTCTAAAATTGGATAAATGAGCAAGGTAAGGAGATATTCGAAATGTGGATAAATTACTAAGGAACGAATTTGGAAAATGCTCGAAATTGGAACAAAAAGACTCAAAATATCACTCAAAATAGGACCCAAAGCTTTATATTTTGAGTTCACCCGAGTTAAATCTCAGAGCACACTATGGAGTAGCGCTTATAAATGAGACATTTAGGTTTTGAGCAGGCCTAAAGCAAGCTTTAAGTCCACTCGGAGCTAACCTCGAAGCAAGCTTTGGGTGATAAAATTATGGGTGCCCAATAGGCAATTGGTAATTTAATCATATGATTTAACTCTTATAGTGAATTTTGTTTCATAATTACTTAGTTTTTCAAATTATGATGTTGGCGCCATTATATATAAATTATTTTTAATCAAATTATTTTTGTAAAAAGTTGATTTGAAAATTCAAAATATTTAGTTTTAAATTTATTAACATAATAAACAAAAATAATAATTATATTTTCTTCACTATAAACTGAAAGGAATAAAATAATTTTTTATAACTATCCATCCATGTGGATATATGTATATATTACATGTTCGAAAACCATAAGAAGACAAGTAATTTTTTTAATGTTACTTAAACTGAAAATCAAAATTTACATAAAATGAATTATATATATGTATGTATAAGTGTGTGTAATTATATTCATTTTAAAAATTGATTTTTTTATTTGCCGCCGAAAATAAATTTTCATATATATATATATATATATATATATATATATATATAATATTTACAATATTTTGAAAATATATTTTACGTGATATATACATATATATAAATAGCAATATTATTAAAATGAACATGGTCGAATAAAATAAAATATGGTGACAAATATATGAACATGTTCATTTGAACTAATAATTAGATTTGATAATATTACTTCCTCTGAAATGAACTTGTCAAGAGTCGGTATTTTATTTATTTAGTTTCTCGACTTGGAGCACCATTGTCTCCTTCTCTTAATGTTGCAATGAACGAATGGTATAACTAGGGAATGAATGTGGCATTGAATGAAAGAGAGAGAACTCAGAAAAATATCACTAAGTTGGTATGGAGGCTAGGCTATTTATAGCCCAGAGCCAGCACCTTTCTATTATCTCTTTCCTCCAAATTTGAAGATTAGGTAAAGCCCAAAAATCCCCCTATTTATGGCCGGCCTATGGTGTTGACCTAGCATGGTCAAACACTAAATTAACTTCGTTTAAATCATTATTTAATTAATTAATTTTTGGATTCAAATTCAATTTAACCGTCATATAACTTCTATACATCGTTTTGTCCTATTTTATGCCTAAAGTAAATAACTAAATTTATCCATAAATATTATAAAACACTTTTGTTAATTCAGTATTTGTTAATAACAAGTATTAATTAATTTGATCCTTGATTAAAATTTTGAAATAAGCAATAACACGATTGTATTGACTTTCTGGTGTGTACTCGATCCACAGTCAATATTTAAACAATTTAAATACTAAATCTTGTAAGGACTTTGCTAAATATTGTATTGTTTAAGTTCAACACCTATAGATCATTTAGGCAAAATTGATTTCTAATCTAATTTAAGCTCACCTTGTAATAACAGCTTGTACATATATTCTTTTCAACATCAATATATCACTTGGAAATCTAGATTTGATCTAAGATGAAAACCTCTATTCATATCCGTATTAATTATGTAAACAATTGTGACGACTCAGGATTTTCAACAATTTAATATGGAATAATTAAATTGATTTTAAATATTAAAAAGTTAATTTTAAACTTGAATTCCAAATATTAATATTTACTTGATAATTAAATTATTGAATTATACAATTTGACATTGGGTAAAATGTTGAATCTGGAATTTAAGCCTGTTAAAAATAATTTGAAGGCTTATAAAATTTATAATGATGATACTGAAGATAATAGAATCGTTGGAATTTAATTTAAAGTTGATCTGTTCAGTTGAAAATATATCGTTCAAATCGACATTTAAAATAGCCTTCCGATGCACAGCCTCGGAATTTGACGAAACTAGTTCCATTGGATCCGAAATAGTTAGTTATTATCGGATTTCAATTTTCGTAGCAGTCAGGGTTGTCATTTGACCTTGGCAACTTTAAACGCTTAGAAGATAAATATCGTTTTAATTTAAATAAATATATACTTATTCTCCTACAACCCAACATTCAGCCGCCCTTCCTTCAAATCATTGTCTCCACTCGTACACGCGACATCATCGTGTTTTTTCCTTTTTTTTCTCTTTTATTGTCAAAACCAAACCAATGTCAGAGAAAAACAAAATCAAAGAGCAGAAAACAAAACAATGGCCGAAGCCTGTAATAAAATCACGAGCCTCTCCTTCGAAATCGAAATCAAATTTGTTCGTACTCACTTCAAATCAACCAATCCTATAACCTCGCCTCCGAACCCTATGTGCTCACTCCAGATTGAAGAAGAGGGAGGGAACTCGCGTGAATCTCCTACAGGAATCGAGTTTCGAAATTGGAAGTCGAATTTCCTCGAGTTCGATACTCGTTCCGTGTTAGAATCTATCGTTCGAGAGGGAAAAAAAACATGAGTGGATGTTCGCGAAGAAGGCGGAGGTTCGATGTCGCGATGAGAGGCTCTCGCGAACAAAGGCCGCTGGAAAGGCGAATTGCAGTATGATGTTCGTGTTGGACCGACTGGTCGTGGGGGATTTAGGGATGATGTAGCGCGATTTCATTCCTTGGTTTGGGTCGCGGGTTTGAATGGTGGCCAAGGAGTGGAGGACGACTGCGGTTGTGTTTATCGATGTCAGGAGAAGGCGTGAGCTGGGTTGTGCGCGAATCGATCGAATCAGTGAGGTATAAAATTCATTTCTTTCAATTTAAAGGTTATTAAGTTAAATCTGGTAATCTAATTTGTTCCATTATCAGAAATTCTTATAGTGAAGTAAATTTCTATCCGGTAAAAATATATACTTCAACTATAGTTTTGTTATGTACTCAAGAAAATGAAAGCAGTTCTGTTTTATTTAATATATGCATATATGGTGATAATTTGTTTAATAAGCATATTTAATTATTTTAGCTGGTAAAAATATTTTACGGAAAATCATTTGTTTAGAATTAAATTTTAGTTAAATGAATTTTTTTCAAAGGGAAATTTGTTCAATTATTTTGGATGTTGACAAACTGTATAAACATTGATTCAAGGTCTTAAATCATGGAGTAACAAGTCGAGATGGATTGGATTTGCAATCAATAATCATAGGTGAGTAAATCTCACTCTGTTGGATTCCTATTTAGATTTAAATGGTTAAATTTAAATAATGGGTTGAATGGTTGAATTGATGTGATGTGCAATGATGATCTGGTAACTTTGGTTTTGGTTGATTCCTGTGTTAAGTGTTGCTTGACTCGAAGTATTCGGGTTTTAAATTGTTTAAACTTAAATCATAAATAAGTAAATGTTCCCAAAGTTAATAAAAGTAGCGATTTGTGGTTCATTAAATTAGTAGGTATTTAAAATGGATAGTTAATTAATTCAATTAATTAATGATTGGGTAATTAATTTAGTAATTGATTGATTAATGAAGTAAATAAATAGGTAGTTAATTACAGGTCGAGATAAATCGAGAATGATTAATATTGTGGTTAATTAAAGTAATTAATTTAGACTGGAACAAATTAAAATATAAATTGAAAATCATTAATTTATATAATTAACGATGTAACTAAAGATTGATTAATTAAGATTAAATTAATCACCAATAAGTGACTTATGAGAAGTTAATTAATATAAGTAATCAAGGATATATGTAATTAAATATAGTTAATGAATTTAAGAAATAATTAAGATTACTTATTGACTTTGGTTAAGAATAATTAATATTATGAAATTAATTAAAGTAATTACTCGAATGTAATTGAAGAATAATTAATCCAGGTTGAATAATTAAGATGAATGATGAAGGGATGATTGATTAAGTGATTTGAAATTAATTAATGTTAAATGAAGAAACCTAAGTGGTTGAGGTTAATAATTCAATCAGGTTTAATTAAATTAAATCTGTATGTGATTAAGTTTTGATTATGGGTGATTGAATGGTATTGGATGCTCTGAATGAGTTGATATCTGTGATATGAATTGTTGTGTATTTCATTTGAATAACTTGGGTTAGGATAACATGAGTTTCGAAGAGACGGTAGTCGGGCATTTGAAAATACCCGAAACCACTTCGAATTTTTATAAATTGATTTGTGAAATCGATAGGCTGGAATGAAATGATTTAAGTGAATTGGATTATTTTATCTAACTTTGGTACTTAGAAATTGATAGTTGAAATAAGTGTTGTCTATAGCGAAATGTGAATTGGTTAAATTGATATAAGTTACCCCGGGTTTTATATAAGTTGTTTGCTTTAGTATTCCATATTAGATGGGTTTACTCACGCTGGTTTCCAGCCTGACCCGGGTGTTACTTTGGTGTAATGCTCGGGTCAGACCGAGTATTACAGATTTTCAGGTAGGTACGTTCTGGAGCTCAGGAGACAAGCAGGATGGCAATATCGCTTAGAATTTTTCAACTGTAATTATACTATTGTAATTCTGTGATAAATTGATTGTATATGACCAACATTTGAATATATGTGAAACTCTGATGTATTGAATGTAATCAACAGATATAGTATTCTTCTGCAAGCTATTATTATTTATTATTATATTTTATCCGCTGCGAATGTGAGATGTTATTGTTTCTGTTCTTCTTCTTCTATCTCTTTCTTTTTCATAACTATCTGGAATTTTCGGCTTCGAAAATTTCGGGTTGTTACAACAATTTTCAAAGCATTGTTCCAATCCAATAATATTTACTATTTAACCATTTTACTCTCGTCGGTGATTAAGAATTTCAAAATCTACTAATTACAGGGGTACTAACTTTATAATAAAGGAGACAAATCCTCTATCGAGTAGTGTTTCACTTCTACTAGTTCAATGCGTTCCCAAATATTGCAACAACATGGTCGCTATGCCACATGGTTGACATTAGTTAAAGTATAGCTTATGTACTTATGATCGAAAGTGCTCTTAAGTCAGAAGACAACTGTATGTATTACTCTGAGATCTTAAATTTTGACTTAATTATAATTAACCTATAGAAGACCCTCATTGAGTCAATATATTGTTGTTTCCAAGAATCACATGTACATAACACCTTGATGCTCCCAACAGTCATGAGTAAATCACCGACCATTATATGGAGAGCGTTACGTATTCGTCTTAATAGTTGTATTGATATCCTTTCTCGATACATCTTGACTAGGAGCATTTAAGGAGTTGTTGTTTTAGTTTATATCGATTCAATGCATATAGTTATGAACTCATTCGTAACTACAATCGATTGAAAACACTACTCCTTAGGGTTTTTTGCTTATATATGTCTAATGTTATTTACTCATTACTTGAATCCCAAAGAAACAATACATATAACAGAAGAAAAAGCATATTTTCATTCATACAAGATTGTTTACAAAATTAAGATCACATAATTACCCCTAGGGCACACCCTTAATTCTATCGATCTTTCATTGATAAACAACCTTATCATGTGGAATTTTTAGAGGATGCGTCTCGACTTCTTAGGAGCTCACAGTTCCTATGCCATCTGAATTCCCGCATTATTATCACAATACATAAACATTGTATCTCTAGTTCTTAGGATCATACTTATCCCCTTAATGAATTTGGGCTCCAGCATCATTCGAGGAAATGTACCCAGCCTCCATGGTAGAATCTACCACAACTTCCTATTTAGAACTTTTCCAATTGACGGGACCTCTGTTAAGAAAAAATTAGAAATAATAATCCATAATCAGCTGGGTCCCACAGGTCAACCCTTGAATCGGGGGCGATCGGCTGGTGGGAGCCTAAAAGGTTGAGGTTGAACCTCGGCCAACATGTCGAATTTTATAATTTCTAAATTGATGCGTGCGATTCTTTCTAGTATCTATATATACACATTCAAACCCTCCTTCTCTTCTCATATTTTTTATGCAGGTAGTGAAGCTCTACCATTTTCCTTCCCCTACTTTCTTCCCTGAAAATAAATAGACTATAAATGTATATAGTTATGATATTTTCTTAATCCACTTCCAAGATCCATAAGTATTACCTTTTTATTTATTACAACCATTTATTCTTAATAATTTTTTGATTAGTATTATCTCTATTGTCATTTTTAATTTTTGGATCAACTTGTTGATGATCTCCTCTTGTATTAGCTACTTATGCATGGTCACTTGTCAGACTTGTTGGCAGCTTTTGGTTTTCTAATTAATAAATAACGTTTTAATATTATGCATATTCCTTTTTACACATACGTCTTGAATTAAAAAGGGAAAGTAGTTGAATCATAAGGCCAGATTCAGATCTAGAAATTTAGGAATCTTAAAAACTGCGAGTGGGAAACTTGCAACATTGTAGTTTATCTCATTCGGTTTTGTTTGATTATTATGCCTAATTGAAAGATCTAGAATTATAGGCTTAAATTTAAATGTAAAACGTCGCCTATATATCCTGTAAATTAGGAAAGAAGGAAGATAAATGTTAATTACACCTAGATTAATAAATTAGTCCCAATTTGTTGGTATGAATGCGAAATTGTTCGAGGCTATCAATTGGTTTATTGTATAATTTATTTTAGATGTATATTTGTATTGAAGGGTGTTAATATGAATTAAGTTGTTCTAATTTCATTGAAATGTGAAATTTTCTGTATTCAAATATATAAGTTTGTAATCCGTTTAAATTCCATTGATTTACTAAATCATTTAATTAATTGAAAAGCACGGTGTTTGACATGATAGAGAATATAATTAAAAAGAAAAAAAAGAGATGTATAAGGTATGGAATTTCACCCCATAGCTTACATTGTCTATTTGAATACAAAAGGGAAATGTAATAATTCCTTGTAATTTCAAACAACGCAAACTACCTATTTAAGTAAATTTATGGAAAATATAATAGGAAGCATTTTAAAAAAGAGAAAGTTCTCACAGATTAGAACATAAAGAAATATCCTAGATAAGGATGAATGTAATTAGGAAGATAAAAGAGAAATAAAAGAAAGTAAATACATAAACATTTATAACCATGCTAAACCCTAAAGGAAATTATAATTAATTTAAAAAAATGCATATCAACATTTGCGTTAAGAGGAATTAGAAATTCAAAATAAAACTCCACCAAATGTTAATAATTGGAAATAAAGGAAGAATTGTTAAATAAGTGATTTACTTTGTCTGAAGTCACAAGGAATTATTCATTTCCCTTTTTGTTGAAATAGATAGTGTATGCTACGGAGAAAAATCCATACTTTAGACATCGCTTTCTTTTTCTAAACATATTCCGTGTCAAATCAAACATCACACTTTTTCTATGTAATTAAGAGATTGGATATATTTATGGAATTTGAACGGATTATATTTCCAACAAATTAAAGTACATAAAGTTCACTTCCAACGGAACTAGGACAAATCTAATCTATATTAACATGCTTCAATCAAAATATTGATCTGAATTAAATTCTATATTCAATCAAATGGTAGATCTAAAACAATCACACATTCAGCTCATATTTAACTACCAACAACTGGGGCAATGATTTTCATATCTGGGTATAGTTAGTATTTCTATTCAAATTTTCTAAATTGCAGAATATGTAGGCAGTGTTTTATATATCAAACTCAAGCTTACAACTCTAGATCTTTCAATTAGGCATAATAATCAAACAAAATCCCATTAAATAAATTTATGTGCTATAAACATATTATATAATTTTCCTACTCACATTTTAATCTTCCTAAAACTCCAAATTTAAATCCGATCTTTTTGATTCAACACTTTCTCTTTTTTAATTCAAGAAATATGTACAGAACGGAATATACATAGTGTTAGAATCATAGATCATAGAAGAGAATTTGGATTTAAGGGGAAAATATAGATTTACAGTATTGAAATTTATCTTGTTATTGCGCAATGCTAATTCACACTCTCTCTTCTTCTTCCTCTTTTGTATTCTTCCCCAATTTGTAGAAATACAATCTATTTTATATTATGAGGAATAGTGGAGCTGAGAAAATAGCAAAGCTCTACTGCTTGAATCAGAAAATATAAAGAGAGAAATAGGGGGTGGGGCTGTATTTATAGACATTTGGATTAAACGTATTCTTCAGATCGAAATTTATAAAATCTGGGCCGTTCGCCTAAGCATTATCCTAGTCGTCTTTGATCGACTGTTCAACTACACTATATGAGCAGTCACCGCTAGCAGTAGACATGTCCATAGAAGGGGTCGCCTGGTAGGTTTTGGTGCTTTATTATTTTCAATTACCTTATTTTACTTTTTAATAATTTCCATTTTGCTTTATTTAAATGCTCGAAACTTCTTCAGTGGAACTCCATTCGTGAAACTTCAAATATGAATGTTGCTTAGAAGATCAACAGGATTGCAATGATGCAAGTTTCATGATCAAATACCATCATCTGCTTAAATTCCATTTTGGGAGCCGGATTAATTATTAATTTATCAATATGAATTTTATAGGGTGTTACAACTAGGGACGCTTGTAATCACCAAAGAAGACGCCCTGGTTTTGTGAAATTGAAAATGTCCATTTATGTATATGTGTGTAGCTATATTGTTATAGTTATATATTTATCTTAAATTTGTTTAAAATGAATCATATTAATTTAAACATTTAATTAATTTTTTAATTAAATATATGAATTTATCAAATAAAATAAGATAAAAGTTAATTAATTAATATGTATACATATGTTGATATGCATATACAAACAAACTATAAATGTTATAGTTAATTATTTATCCTAAATACTTTAACATGTAAAATATAACATTTCATGAATTTTATATAAAATAAAATAAATTATTTGGATATGATTTAATTAATTAGATATGATTTAACTAATAAGAATTAAAATTAATTAAATTTGATTTAATTTATAAAATACATACATACACATATATGTTATAAGTTAATTAAGTTAAAAAAGTTACAAATAAACTAAAACTTATATAACTGTATACGTATAAACATAAGTGGAATTGTAAGAAAACCAACATGGATTTAGCGAACAAGTACATGCGTATTTTACATATACCATGATTTTATATGTGTATGGCACTTGTATCATGAGGGGATTTCATAAGAAATAAATTGTTCCATAAATCTACATCACTCATTATGGGTGTGTAGTTATGTATATTAAAGATTATGTAACCCTTGGTATGTGGGTTGTTCGCTACAATTTATATTTAATAGTTTACTTGCATACTCTTTAGTTTTTGTGCTTCCTCAAGCTAGAGAAGTTATGGTAGTACTATTAATATATTGACTAGACAAGGTAAGATACATGCACACATTTTAATACCCCTAATTTTAGTTTAACAATATTCACAAGATTTAATTTGATAAATTGAATAGAATAATATATTCGGATAAGGGGAATGAGATTTGATAATTAAATAGGTCATATCTTAATTAACCAATAAACAAGATTGTTTTAAACTTTTAAAAGAGGGGAACAAATGAGAGGGGCAAATGAGTAGAACCTTATTTTATCCCTTAAGCCCTCCCTCTCTCATTCATTCTCATTTTACATTCACAAACAATCAGAAACAAACACTTAGAGGCCAACCATTTCTAAAGGGTAGGAGAGAAGGAAATCAAAGGAGATTCAAAGGGTAAAGCTTAGGAAAGCTAAACTCCATCAAACCTCAATCTCATCATCCAATCTGGATTGAATAGTAGTTAACCGTCTCTATTATTTGTGTTTGAATTCGGTTATGACTAATTTTTAAAGTGTTCTTAATTGTTTTTCCATGTTATGGATGTTTGATTATTGTTTGGATAGAATAAAGATTTATGAAATTTTTATGGAATTATTTAGATAATTTCAAAGGTAAAACCTAAGTTTTCGATCTCTAATTGATTTGATTTTCTGGTATGTTATGTAAAACAATATTTTGGATATTTATTTTAAATTTCATAGTTTTCCATTTAATATGAATATTTTACAAATTTCCTAAGGAGAAATTAGTGTTTATTTTAGGTTAATTATTAAAATTAATTAAGTAATTAATTTGGCCACAAAATTTTTATATATGAAAGAATATGTTAATTTTGATTTTCAGTGATCTTTAGGGATTTTTCTCAAGTGGTTACGATTTTCTATGAATTTAATACACTAGAAAAGCATTTAAATTAATATTAATTAAGGATTTAGTTTGAAAATGTTTTTGGGAAAGTAAAACTGACTTGACGCTATTCTCTAAAAAGAAATGGGAAGAATATTATATCTAGTAGAAAATTGACAAGGGATTAGAGTTGGTGAAAGAGTAATATCTTATTTTAGCAATAAAACAATTTTTACTTTAATAACGAAAATGCCATATTGTGTGGTATGGGTGTTGAAACCCTGATGAAGTATGATATCCTTGTCGTAGTCATGAATTTCGACATCATCATGAGGAGATTCGTATGATATATACTTGGGTAGTGTTGGATTGGTTTTTTGGCAAGCAAAGGAAAAAGAAGCCCAAGGCAAGCAAATGGAGCAAGAGCCAGAGCTACCCAAACCCGTCGTTTGGCTCGGAAAAAATGCCGAACAAATTATTTGGATCGACATGCCAAACCGGATATTTGGTCCGGTACCCTATAGTATACCGGACCATGTATATGGACCGACATCCTCAGAAGTACCGGACTAAATGTTTGGTCCGGGATTCTTCGATATGTCGGACCAAACATTTGGTTTGACACGACCCACCATTTACCAAGCCAAACATTTGGTTCGGTACAAGAGGATCCTCCAAAGATGATGGTTGCCGAACTAAAGCATGGTGAAGGTTGTCGAGCCGAAGGAAGATGAAGGTTGCCGAACCAACAACAAATGGAGATCGTCGATCAAAGCTTATCGAGCCACCGGTCCGAGACACTAATACCAAACTAGACCCAGGCAGTTATAACCTCTCCTCCACACCTCACAGTCTCACTCTATAAATACCGGAGCTTCTCAACAACAACGGGGAGGTTCGGGAAGAAATGGAGAATCTGCTGAGATCTATCACCCTAGTTATTCTAATTTCTCAAATCATTTTAAGCAATCTTGTACTTGTAGCCAAATCTAAGAAGGGATAATAAGATGAAAAGTGGATGTAGGCATATTCTAGCCGAACCACTATAAAAACCTTTTGTCACTTGTTCTTTACTTATCTTCTTTTCTGAACCTTGAATTTGTTAATTACTCCGGTATCTGCTAAGGATCATTTCATTATAACTTGAAACGTCTAAAGATTTGCAAGATAAACATAAACCAATAAGGCTAAACTAAAAATCAGATTAACAAGTGTTTGCCCAATTTTTGAGCAAACATTTTTGATGCTTTCACTAAGACCGAGCATAGAAAGCAAAACTCTCTTGCCCATTATTCTTCCAACCTTAGCGCATCATTAGAACATGGCTCCCTCTAAGCAAAATGATGACAAGGGCAAGAATGCAGCTACTGCAAATACGCTCAACCCCGTCCAAGAAGATCAAGAAAACCAAACCACTCGCTCCTTACCTTCAGGCTCAGTTGTCACTCGAGAAGACTTAGAAAGGGTTATGAATGAGATGACTGACCGCTTCTCTGCCCAACAAGAAGCTTTGGTGGACCAACTCATGACATGATTAAGGGACACGGAGGAATCCACTCACAATACCCAGATCCCAAGGTGAATCCCAGTCTAGAGAGTCACGTAGAAGGAATAGATCTCCCTCCAATGATGAGTTCAATTAGGAAGATCTAGGGGATCGAAGCAGAGCCAGGACTCAACCCGAAGCTGGTGCAGAGAGGTCATCAAGAGCTGAGCCTAGTAAAGGGGGCCCCAAACATGGACCATCTATGGTTGATCCTATCATGCTTCAAACCAATCATCGTCTTTCTGGCCTCAATTAAGGCAACAGACACCATCATTATCAAGAGAGGGCGCCACTTCTTCCAGGGATGCTCCCGAGTCCGAAGAAAGGATGACACGTCCCTTTAGGGAGTACCTCAGGCACGAACAACATAGAAGGGGGATAGGCGCCAGAGAATCCAGCCCTTTCACTAGGGACATAAAGGCAACAGCCACACCTCGAGAATGGAAGATGCCCACCATGGATCCATATAAGGGCACTTCTAACCCAATCATCCACCTACAACGATACTATCAGCACATGCTCATGAATGGAGCAATTGAAGGTCTACTATGTAATTGTTATCCGCTATTCTTGTCAGATTTAGCAACCACATGGTTCTGTCGCTACCTCATGGATCCATCAGTTCTTGGGAAATGTTTAAGGAAAAGTTTATAAGACAGTTCCAAATTCCTGTGGAACAGCCTAGAGACGCTTATTCCTTGTCCGGCATAAAACAGAAAATGGGGAACCTCTGAAGCAATACCTTACCCATTTCAATGCATCTGCAACGGGGGTGCAAAATGTAGATGAAAGACTTACACTGATGGCACTATGCAGAGGCGTCCACCCAGACTCGAAACTTGCAAGAAGACTGATGAAGGAGAATCCTTTAACTCTTCGGGAATTCTACCATGAAGCAGGAAAATATATGAGATTCGAAGACGCAGCGGCTCTCCGATATGGCGAGCAACCTGTAGGTTGTTCCGGCCCCATGGAAACACAAGAGTCCACCTCGAGGAGAAGAGAGCAAGCCAAACAATGACGATAAAAGTACATCAGGGTAACCCTGGAAATGAAAAAAGCAATAAACGATGATACAGACTGGGACCGAGATTTGATTCCTACACTCCTTTGAATGACACCATGGAAAACATTTACTTGGCTACTCAACATGAATTGAAGTAAAAACGTCCTCCATATAAGAAGGAATCGGAAGCTGCGATTAGGACAGGAAAGTACTGTCGCTTCCATGAGTCTCACGGACATAACACAGAAGAATGTCAGCATTCATGGGACCTTATTGAAGAATACGTCCGAAAAAAGAAACTGGAACGATACGTGCATCAAAAACATAATCTCCCGCTCACCTCGAAGGGCTAGGGCCGCTCCGACATGGAAATAACAAATAAGAAGCAAGTGAGAGCCGCTTCAATTAGGAGAAAATAATTGCCCATACTATATCATGAGGCCAGCATTCAACCGGCAGAAGTTGGGCCAAGATGGAGTGGTACAGAAAATCTTCGAATGATGGAGAAGGATATGTTTATTTCATTACAGAAGGGTGCCTCGCCAAACGAAGAGAAAGGACTAATATAACCTTTAGCAATGAGGATTTTGTTGGAAAGCAGTACCACATACCGATCCCATGGTCATTTCCGCCTGGATCGGCCCAGAAGAGATGTTCCGCATTTTGGTCGATACGGGAAGCTTAGTGAATATATTGTTCAAACATGCCTTCAATAAAATGAATTTATCAATGAAAGATGTATCGCCATGCAATATGCTCCTACATGGATTCACTGGAGAAGCTACAATTCCACTTGGGCAGTTGGACTTTTTTGTTGGACTAGGAAGTCACCCTCGGTCCGTTATCCGAAAGCAAACATTTGTGCTGGTAGATAGACATTCTGCTTACAACGCATTTTTGGGTAGACCTGCATTATCAGATTTCCAGATAGTCTTAGCCCCTTTGTGCTTGAAATTGAAGTTCCCTACCGATGAGGGAATATGAGAAGTAGAAGGTGACCAAGACGCAGCCCGCGATTGTTATGTGACAGAACTCTGCCAGAACAAAAGAAAGGAAAAGGGTAAAATGTAGAGGCCGCCCTCTGCGCAAAAACTGTGGAAGCATAAAATCAAAGAAAGCCCCTCCTCTCGAGTATACTAGCGATCCGTTTAATGAATTAGATCTACGTGATAGAGAGGAGGAGGCCAGCACCGAACCCATGAAGGCTACGGAACATGTTGCAGCTGATGATCACGATGGCACAAGGCTTCTCAAGATAGGGTCGCAGCTAGAAAAAAATTTGAAAATCCAATTGATAGGGTTCTTACGCAGAAATTTGGATGTGTTCATGTGGACCCACGAAGAGATGGTAGGAATATCCCCCGAGATAGCATGTCACTACCTAAACATAGACCTTAACCAAAATCCCGGTCAAGCAGAAGAAAAGGAGCATGGGGATGGAACGCTCAACTTCCCTCAACGAGTAAGTAAAAAATCTACTCACCAATGGTTTTATTCATAGGCTATCTACCCTAAATGGATCTCCAAGATGGTTCTAGTAAAAAATCCAATGGGAAATGACGAACTTGCATCGACTTCTCCAATCTCAATGATGCTTGCCCCAAGGACTGTTTTCACCTTCCTTGAATCGACCGACTATTGGATGGAACTACAGGGCATGAATTGTTATCATATATGGACGCCTATTTGGGGTACAACTAGATTTCCATGCATATACCAGACCAAGAGCATGCTAGCTTTATCACAGATCTGGGCCTATATTGCTACAAGGTCATGCCCTTAGGGTTTAAGAATGTTGGTGCAACCTATCAACGCTTGTTTAATAAGATGTTTGAGCAGCAAATTGGTCACTCCATGGAAGTGTATGTCGACGACATGCTTGCCAAATCAAGAAAAGAAATAGATCATTTATACCACCTGAACGAAATGTTTCAGATATTACGCAAATACCAGATTAAATTGAATCCGTTGAAATGCTCCTTTGGAGTATCCTCGAGAAAATTCTTGGGTTTTATTGTGCACGACAAAGGGATTGAAGCGAGTCCCGAAAAAGTCCAAGCCCTGAAGAACATCAAAATACCAGCCACACGAAGGGAAATGCAAAGTCTGAACGAGAAGGTAGCCGCTCTAAGAAGATTTATATCCAAGGCTATAGATAAGTGCATCTCATTCTTCGAAGCTCTAAAAAAGGACAAGGGAAAGTTTGAATGGACCGATAAATGCTACTCGGCTTTCCAAAGCCTGTTGGAACACATGTAGAAACCACCAGTGATCTCGACTTCGGTAGATGGAAAAAGCCTCTACTTGTATTTAGCTCTGTCCCCCATGCATTGAGCGCTGCCTTGGTATGAGAAGATGACCATATCCGAAAACCAGTATATATCATCAGCAAGAGGTTTATAAGGGCAGAGTCTAGATATCTGAAGATCGAAAAATTGGCCTACTATTTGCTCATAGCATCTAGGAAATTGCGGCATCACTTCTAATATCACTCTATAAGTGTCCTGACAAATCAACCATTGCGTCAGGTCCTACATAAACTGGATACATCTGGACGCCTGCTAAAATGGTGCATCGAGCTAAGCCAGTGACATCACCTACCATCCATACACCGCAATTAAAGGGCAAGCCCCGTCTGATTTCATAAATGAATTCACCATTCAGGACAAGGATAGGACCATCAGAACAAAGGAAACAATCGAGTGGAATATGTTTATGGATGGAGCATCCAACGATCTTGGCTCGAGGGCAGGAATAGTAATCATCACTCCCCGAGGAAGAAAGTTAAGTTACATGTTGAAGCTAGAATTTACCGCAACCAATAACGACGCTGAATATGAAGTGGTAATTGCTGGCTTGGAAATCACTAGGGAAATAGGGATCAAATGGATATGCATATACAGTGACTCACAGCTAATCGTAAACCAAATTCTTAGGAAATTCCAAACTCGTGGGCGAAGACATGCCTCTTACCTCAACAAGACTAAAACCCTCCTGAACGAGCTAGACTACTATGTAATGAAACATATCCCATGGGAGGAGAATCGAGAAGCAGATGCCATCGCCAAAGAAGCTAGCATGAGAAACAAGCAAATGCTGAATGCAACCCTCGTCATGATGCAAGCCACGCCAAGCTTCGAATGTCTTCAGATCACGCCCATCAATAGTAGCGAAGAGACATGGATGACCCTCATCATCAAATACTTACAAGAAGGAATCCTACAGGCAAATCGCAATGAGATTAGAAAAATCCTAAAGAAGGCATCCCGCTAAACCATCCAGGAGGGCGTCTTGTACCATCATGGGTTTTCCAATCCCCTACTAAGATGTATCGTAGGAAATGAAGCGAAAGATATTCTCAACAACATACACCAAGGAAGTTGCGGCGACCACACTGACGGTTAAACTCTAGCTAGAAAGATCATGCGCTATGGGTACTTTTGGCCCACACTAAACAAAGAGGCAACCGAATTTGCTAGGAAATGCGACAAGTACCAGAGATTTGCCAAAATCCCAAGACTGCCACCTACTGGTCTAACTCAGATGGGTCAGTCCTTGGCCCTTCGCTATTTGGGGGATTGACCTAATTGGGGAACTTCTCATGGGTCGAGGAGGAGCGAAATACGCCATAATGGCAGTGGATTACTTCACCAAATGGGTGGAAGAGGAACCTTTAAACAAGATTTTATCTAACAAAGTGATAAATTTTCTAATACGTAACATCCTGTGTGGGTATGAGGTGCCACAGAAAATCATATCGGACAACGGACTCTAATTCGACAGCGAGGAATTCGCCAATTGGTGCCACGAACATGGAATTGCTCGAAGCTTTTCAATTGTGGCATATCCACAGGCAAACAGCCAAGTCGTAGCAGTGAACAAGGTGTTGAAAACACTGATCAAGAAGAACTGAAAAATCCAAAAAGGCATGGGTCGATGAATTGCCTATGGCTTTGTGGGCCTACCGAACTTATTATAAAACCGCGATAGGGCACACTCCATTCGTACTGGCATACGGAACCGATGCCATGCTCCTCGTCGAAACAATTGTCCCCTCATACCAAAGAATACACTATAATCCAGAAGAAAACGAGGAGCTATTAAACATATCACTCGACCCGATCGAGGTGAAGAGAAATGATGCCACCCACAAAGCCGCCGCTCATAGACAGAAGGTGGCAAGGCAATACAATTTCAAGGTGAAGCCTCAAACACTACAAGAAGGAGACTTGGTTCTCAAACGAGTCTTCCCACGACCTAGGCAGTTGGATCCAATTTAGGAAGGACCGTTTGTTGTTCATAAAGGTCTTAACAATGAACCATGCATCCTTTCAACGGTAGATGGGGAGGTGTTCAGAAAGGCGTGGAATCTCCAACACCTCTGTTGATATTTCTTTCAAATTGTAAAGGAATATGTATTGAATAAAGTAGTAAAAGAAAGGCAGTGGATGCAGGCACATTTCGGCCGAACCACTATAAAATTCTTGATGTCTTGAGTTAATTATATTAATTACATACTTTTTCATTCAATGACAATCCCTACTACGAGCAACCACAGACACTCGCCGGCAGCAATGAAAATGAGATAGCCATGATCAATGGCATGAATTAAACCTAGGAAATTCGTTGTTGATGATCGACCTAGGCCGGAAAAGACGAACCGATTATAAGCCACCGGATCAAGAACGATTGATAGCCTGGGCAGTTCGTCATTGGCATTCGGCTCGTCGATAACTGCGAACCGATTATAAACCCCCCCGATTAAGGCATGGCTGCAACCAGGAGTCGTCCATACTTGACGATCGGCAACGACAAATTGAATAATACTCACGATACGAGCATTAGCCCGAGTATTTGTCGTTAGTGATCGACCATGAAGAAAGCACACAATTATGGTTTTCAGCATGATAATGAATTAACAAGTCGTAAACAATTCATACACAATCTATATAAGTCATGCATCACAAAAACAATTACAAGCATGTGAAAAGCATAAATTGAAACATTAAACATCAGAAACCTTTTTTACATACACAAGTTTTTATACATATTTATAGGTGCAAAACAGCTATACATTTCTCACAGACCAAAAACAAAAAAGGGAGAACAAGGCCTGTTCAAGATGAGGGGACATCCTTACCACTTGAATCACTTCCTCCGGTATGCTCCATTGAAGGCTTGACTTGTCCCAAAGATGTCCCTGCACAATGAGAATGATAAAGATCATGAACTTCTCAATACGGAATGTGTGATGACAAAATAGGAGGATGCGATACCTGCGGTAGCATAAGGCAGATCACCAAGCCCCTCAAGGTTAGAACCATCATCATCACCTTCCTCCTCTTCCAATAACTCGTACCCTCTTGCGATGGCTTTGGTTTCCTCCGAGGAAATTGGCTATTTACCATAATAACATCATAAGCGGCCCCTCCCTCCTGCATAGCTGCAGCCTTGGCCTCCTCAATAAGCCGAGCATGAATTCCAGCCATCACCTGAGGGCAGTCATCCATCCACTAAAGGCTCTTTTTCTTCCAGAACGTGTAATACGCATCCTTCAACATCTGGTTAACAGTGTCCCAAAATTCACTAGCCTTGTCAGCTTCAGTCTGGAGGGATGCCACCTTGTTCATATATAGCTTCTTATCTTTCTTCGAGTGCAACTCTACCCTCAATCTATCAATTTCAGCCCGGTAGGAGTCTTTCTCCTTTAGGCGTACACCCCCGGACTCTTTCATCTCAGCCTGGGCTGTTTCCAACTTCTTTACTCTACCTTTAAGGGAGCCAAGTCGCTTCATATCTTTTTTTGGGCCTCATCCACGGAGTTAATGGCCAAATAAATCTGGGCTTGACATATAACGGTATCCTCCTTCATTGCTTCATCCTTGGCTTTTCTCATTTCAGGCTCGTGAGATGCCTCAACTACTGCCAATTCAACCTCTTTTTCCCTGAGTGCCTTATGGAGATCCTCCATCTCTAAACGTAACCACACGTTGGCACTCCCAACCTCTTCACTAGAACTAGCCAAGCGACTCTGATAGTCAACAACATTGCAAGTCTCATCAATGATCTGAACTATCCTAGTTTTCAGATTAGCAAAATCCAAAGATTTAGCCTCATCTAATATCCGGACCAAGGTTTGCGAGGAAGAAGAAACTCAGTATCGAGATCCACGGTACGACGACCTACATGATCAAGGTTGATATCAGGATGACTTTCGAAATGATTCTGCATGCACTGCTGATGTGCTGAAGAAGCAGGGTCCGTGATACCTTCTCCCAACTCACCTGGCACTTCATGCACTTCTGTACCTACAGGGAAATGACGTCAACGATGCGAGGAGGTTTGAGAGGCTGGGGAGGTGGCCTCTTTCTCTAGGGACCTCGTGTGTTTTTGGGAAGATCCATGGCTCTCTTCTTTGCCCAAACCCAACAAGGCCCTACCGACTTCCTCTACCATGGTTCTTTCCTCTTGAGATGCCACCGGGGGAAGAATTGGACCCGTCTTCATTCGTTTAAATTGCTCCAAATGCCTAGACACTTTGTTCGTCCTTAGATTCTTCCTTTTCCCTGAAATATACTTAGTCATATTACAACTGAGAAGTAGAAAGAATTCAAGAAGCAAAAACACTTAAGACACTAGGGACACTTCAAGATGCTACAGACCCTTAGAATAAGGTGGATCGTATGGCCGAGGCGGGATCTCACTCAGGTGGGAAACACTCTGGAACGAAACACCGCTTGATGGAGGGAGAACTCTCGGCAAAAGTACATCATTGGATTAAGAATCAAGTAGGGGCTAAGACCCGACAAAAAATTAAAAGTTCTCAAGAAGAATCTCAAAATCCAAACAGCAAACGAAAGTACCTGGGAAAGCCCGAATTCCTTGCCCATGCCAGCTCCACCAGATACCAGAGGAGGCGACACATCACTTGAGTCACTCGGAGCCACGTTTTCTCAAGGAGGGTCTGCAATAGGAGGCAGTCCGGGGCTAAGTCAGGGCGTTCCAACTATTCGGACCACCCTCGCATAGCCTCAACATCCTTTAAAAGATCCACACTAGGGCCTTCACTACCCATATCTTGAGATGCGTGAGCTTCCCCTATTGTCACCTCGAAATCACTCTCTAACCTTTCCTCCTCTTCACTCTCCTTTTTCAAATGTAAGCCTTCCTCCTCACCAGGAGAGGAGACGTCTTGAATGCGCCAGGATTACCCAGAGCGGGAGGGCAAACCACACCCTTTTTATGTCTCAGCTTTTTTGAGGCCTTAGCTGCATCAACCTCCTCATCTGGACCTTTTCCCTTATCCCCTTTGTCTTCTTTAGCCCTCTTCTCTCTCTCAGTCGAACTCGTCCTAATCTTATATAGGGATTGCTTGGCCCCAATTAGATTGTAAAACCGTAGGGCTGCATCATGAAGTAGGAACGAGGCCTCTCGCTCGGCCTCTGAAATAACTAATATCTCCTTGGCCATCTTCTTTAAACCATCGTCCTCTACTGCTTTCACGCAACCTAGAAGTTATGAAGGGATAAGTAACCAAGGCGAAAGAAAATCGAGAAAAAGAAAAGTAGCTGTTTACATACAGAGGTGAAAGAATGTTAAGCCACAACGTCGTCACGAACAAAGAAATACTCCTTCTTGAACATGCTGAATTTGGAATACAAATCCAGGACGGGCTTGAACTTGTGTGAAGACTCCAAGCTGATAAAGGGGCTACCCTTCCTATAGCTCCTCACGTTGTACAAATACCTATTCTCCTTATGAGTTGGAGGCCTCTGATACCGCTTCACGAATATCATATAGAGGGACGTCAGGATAGCATAAGAATTCGGTTAAAGCTGCATTGGAGCAACCTTCAAATAAATGACGAAGCCTGCAATCCAAGCATTAAGAGGTGGTATCGTTCCGCACATGCAATGATATTTGCTGTACAACATATACCCACCTAGAGGAAAGGTTGCTCTGTCATCTAGGCCAGGCAATAGCATATCTCTATGATTTATCCCGAACACGGTAGCTATGGAGTTTAACTTCTCAGTCGTTAGTACACTGGGATAACATTCATAAGGCCTAGACAACATCTGGTTAGGAGCATAACCTTCCACTAATGAGTAAGCAAAGCTGGGTTGCTTAGGGAGCTTAGCTGGAACATCCGCAGAAGAAGAACCTGATCCTGCAGGCTGTGAAGCTGCAAACTTAGAACGGGTTTCGCGACCAGAATACATATTCCTGTAAAAAAAGAAAAAAAGAGGACCGGGGGGGGGGGGGGGGGGAACATCAACAAAAAGGTCCAAAATATGAATAAGTTAAAAAAATGTTTAGAATCTCCTATCATCAAACCTAACTAGAATTCTACATCCCCAGCCTCACCAAATTCTGCTTGGAAAATCCATGGACAAAACGCACGGTGAACTTGGTCCAACCAATGTCGAACCAGATAGGGCCACACACTGATTGTCGGTCCAGAATGTACCTTCCTATGGCGTCATCAAGGCAAACCTTAGCTTCCACCTAACAATCATACAAACAAATGTGCTACCCTTATGGCCTCTGCCAGTGACAAACCATTCGGGCAATGGATCGAATACTTTGTAAGCGAATAATCACATGCTCTCACATAACCAATGTTAATCTCCCAACACCTCGAATAACCTTAGGAGAACGAGGACCTAACTACTCCAGTCTCTCAATGATTTAAATCAAGTCACCTAGTATCGAAACCCTAGAATTTTGAAACCTAGTCCAGAATAAAGAAAGCGCTTACCTCAGAATTGCAAAAAACACGCAAGCACTGAAGGTTGGTGGTGATGAAAGAACCTAGAAGCTATTTACAACTGAACAAGATAGATTAGGAAATTTCGATCGGGAAAATAGGAAGAAAAATGGAGAAGGGAGGCGGTGACTAGTCGGACAAGCATCTACTACAGAATCAGTGACCGTGCCTACTTCAACAATGGTGCCGTGTATCCCGACTATAGGCACTTGGGCCTGGAGAGAAAATGATAGATGCTCTACAAGATGAAGGGACTGGTGAGCTCTTGGAGCTTAGACTAATGATGATGTTGTCATCACTGGTCTCTTCGAGCCCCAATCGGGTCGCACCATGATTTCGTTTGAGTAGGAGCTTGTCTTAGCCAAAGAGGTCAAGCTAGAGAAGATATAAACCTTTCCTCCACCTCTATCCATAGCTCTGCCTAGTCAGACTCTCTTCATTCTAATTTCTCTTCCTCCACCTAGGAGCACTCAAATTGTGTCTATTAGATCATCATTGAGCGCTTTATCCAAGGGTAAAGGAAGTCAGGGAAGTATAAGAAAGCATCCAGAAGGATCTATTGCGCCATCTTCTACAGAGAAGAAGGAGTGGAAAGAGAGAAAGAAGAGGATCAAGAAGTGATCATCCATTTTCTGTGTCTTTTGGTTGTATATAGTACTTAGGCTCCTTTTAGCGTTTTGCTTTTGTTTTTTCCACCCGTGCTGCGCAGATTTGGCCTCTTCTTTTTAATTTTAGTGTCAATGGCATTTGTACTTTCTCTTCCAAGTCTTATTTTGACTGTTAATTAAAAAAGACTTTTATTTTTCCGGATCTTTGCATGAATTTTTTTAAGTACTTAGGTAATATGCTTTCCATTATATGTACTTGCAATTCATTTTTTTTCGTGACTATAATCGGACTAAGTTATTAGCCCGTTTCATGATCCATCAGCCTTTTGTCATTCTAGTGAATGCAAAGCAATTGTTGAAGTGCCAGACTCTGGGAGTTGGTTGGGGTAATCCACTTTGAATAACAGTTTAGGTATCCTTTTCCAAGATAGTGACATCCAATAACGCCAAGCTCTGGGCGCTGGTTTGAGGTAGCTACTTAAGATCATAGTTTCCACATCCTCATCCAAGATGTTTACTTTCAATCACGCCTAACTTTGGGCATTAGTCAAAGTTTATAGCTAAGATCCCACCTTATGCCGAGCATGGATCTTTCATCTTGCCTATTCTGGGCAAGATGTTAGTGATTGGACGGTCGTGTCACATCCATTTTGAATTATACTTCTATCCTAACATCATGTATAAGAATTAGCTGATGGACGGTCAAATTACATCCTATTTGGTTTATACTCATGCCCCCACATCAAGGACAAGAGTTAGTTGGCATCCAATCTTCCGAGGTTATGGATGGTTGAACTCCAAGGGTCTGGTCATGGACCGTGGAAGTTTGGTTGGCACATAACTCTCGGTACCCACATATCTGTATTATATACATACAGACTTATCCGAGTAAGTCATGTTTCGTAAGTCTTAAGCTATGTAAGGATAGGGACACAGATCTAGAAAGCCATTTCATTTATTGAAGATGAGAAATGATAGTTTTAATCTTATTACACCAATTTATCCAATTACGTACCAATTTATTTCTAAGTGAAATAGCATCGTAAGTGCTTGTTTCTCCACGCCCTTGGGAGTGAGATCCCATCAACCGTTGCAAGCCTGAAGGTACCATCTCCAAGATTTTTCTCTGTTGCGTATGGACCTTTCCGTGTTGGGCCTAAGATTCTAGGGCCCAGGAAGATTCATTTGAGAACCATGTCGCTAATTTCAAAGGTTTGATTCATGATCTTGACATTGTAAAATCGGGTGACACGGTTTCGACGTGCAACTGCTCTCAAGTCAGCTTCATCGCGCTTTTCATCAATCATATCAAGGGATTCCAGAAGGAGTTGTTCATTCATCCATGGATTGTAGTGATTTACCCAACGAGATGTTACGTCCAGTTCAACCGGAATCATAGCCTCTTGCCCATAGGCTAAGACAAATGGAGAGTGGTCAGTCGCTGACTTATTGGTTGTTCAATAATCTCGAAGTGGTAATGGAAGTTCATCGATCCAGTTGCCATTAGCCTTTTCCAATCACTTTTTGAGAATGGACTTGATAATCTTATATACAGCTTCAATTTGTCCATTTTCCTGGGGGTGTGCCACCATAGCAAACCTCTACTCTATGCAATGTCGGTAGTAGAAGTGCTTAAACTCGTTGCTGTCAAATTAGGATCCGTTATCGATAATAATTGCCTATGGAACTCCGAAAAAAATAGATGATATTCCATACTACGAAGTTGATTACTTTCTTTGTGGCGAATGTGGCTAATGGCTCCGCCTCAGCCCATTTGTTGAAGCAATCAACTGTGACGATGACATACTTCGCACCACCTTTAGATATCAAAAGTACATTGATGATATTGGTTCTCTAAACTACAAATAGCCAGGGACTGACCATTCGAATGATCTCCGTCGGTGGGTCCCTCAGAATCTTAGTAAACCTATGACAATTGTCACACTTTCTGGTGTGATCAGCTACGTCTCGGTTGACAGTTAGCCAAAAGTACCTATAGTGAAAAAAATCTTCTTTACTTCCGTTTTCTCCTAAATGTGGTAGCTATAGGCCCCTTTGTAAAAATCTCTCAGGATTTATTTGGCTTCGTTGTTGGCGATACATTTTAGCAATGGGACCAAGAATCCTTTCCTGTAAAGTGCTCCTTGCTGAAAGATATATCTCAAAGCTTGGAGAAGGAGCTTTTGTCATTTACTCTTCCTGTCCGGAAGGATCCCCTTCTGCAAATAATTTTTTATAGGATTCATCGATGACTCCTTCTTTTGCTCAGCCTCCAAGATCCAATCAGCATCCATATGGTCGATGCTCGGAGTCGACAATACCTCCATCGGAACCAAACCCATGAGCTGCGCATCTCTAGAACTTGTCAGCTTGGCTAGTGAGTCGGGCTTCATATTTTGCTCTCTGGGAATATGCATTATTGCGTAATATTCAATGTCATCGAGCAGCTCAAAGGTTCGGTTTAGATAAGGAGCTAGCCTTGCTCCTTTCACCTGAAACTCTTCCCTGACTTGACAAATCACCAGTTGGGAATCATAAAAAGATGTGTAAATTTTAACTCCTAGTTCCTTGGTGACTTTGAGTCCTGCAACCAAAGCCTTGCACTTCACTTCATTGTTTGTTCTAGGAAAATCAATTTTCAAGGCATAACAAATTAAGCGTACCTCGAGAGTGACAAGTACAATTCCAGCATCAGAATAGCATTCATTTGATGCACCATCCGTGTACATCTTCTACCTTGCATTTTTCTCACCTTTGCTCTTCGGGGTATTGTCTCGTGCAGTGAAGTCAACTATGAAATCAGCCAAAGCTTGACCCTGGATATCTCTCTGAGGGTGATAGGTTATATCATATTAGCTTACTTCAATGTTCTATTTTAACTGCCTTCTAGAAGTCTCAAGTCGTTGTAAGACTTATCGTAATGGCTGGTCGAAAAGGACTTTGGTCGGATAAGCCTAAAAATAGGGGCAGAGCTTCCTTGAAGCAATCAATAAGTAGTATACAAGCTTTTCCATCCTCGGGTAATTTCTTTCTACCCATTTCAATCGCTTACTAATGTAGTAGGCAGGTCTTTGGATGTGGGCTTCCTCGCGTAGGAGGGCAGCGCTCAAAACAAGCACCAACATTGCTAGATATATAAACAAATCCTTGTCATTAACCGACATCGAGAGAATGTGAGGTTTCAAAAAGTGATCCACCAAAGTCTGGAATGCATCTTTTACACTCCTATGTCTAAGGGAAGTTCCTTTTTTCCTTCTGAATCAAATTAAAAAAGGGATGCATTTGTCAGTGGCTCTGGAGATGAATCGACTCAGGGTGGCAGCATTCCCATTCAAGCTTTGGACCTCCTTGATCGTCCTCTGGGCCTCGATATTTATAAAGGCCTGGATCTTTTTTGGATTGGCTTCAATCCCATGGGAGTTCATAAAGAAGCCGAAGAATTTCCCTGATGCAATGCTAAAAGATAATTTCAAAGGGTTGAGCTTCATCCCATATTTTGGGAGAACACTAAACATCTCTACTAGATCATCAATGTGGTTTCCCGAACGTTGTGACTTCATGAGCATGTCGTCCACATAGACTTCCATCGAACGCCTAATCTGATCTTTGAACATCCTGTTTACAAGCTTTTGGTAGGTTGCTTTAGCATTCTTTTGTCCGAAAGGCATGCCAAATAGAAATACAGTCCCGAATCGGTTATGAAATTGGCGTGTTCCTAGTCCAGTACATGCATCGGTATTTGATTGTATTCAGAATACACATCCATGAATGATAACAGTTTATATCTAGCTATTGAATCCATCAGCTAATCAATCCTCAGGAGTGGGAAGTTGTCCTTTTGGCATGCCTTATTCAGATCAGAATAGTCAACGCATGTCCTTTACTTCATGTTTGACTTTTTCACCAAGATTGGATCTGATACCCCTTCCAGGTATAGGGCATCGTGGATGAAGCCGTTGTCCTTTAGCTTATCCATCTTTTCTTTAAGTGTAGCGGATCTCTCTAGACCTAGGCTACGACGCTTCTGTTTCAAAGGAAAACATTTGGGATTTATGTTCAATGCATGGCTCGCTATCTCCGGCGAGATTCTATACATATCAGAGTGCGTCCAAGTGAACACATCTAGGTTCGAACGGAGAAAACTAACCAACTCCATCAGTCTCACGCTGAGCTATGATACGACCTTCCGGACCCATGTCGAGTCATCCTAACCAATTGGAACATTGATAGGTAACTCGTTAGAGCTGCTCTTCCACCTTCCGGCTCTTGTTATGGATCTATATCCCTACAGAACCGACTATGCTACCTGAGCCAGGGCTCGGGCGTTGATTGCTATGCGTCCAAAGCCTTGATGCAGAGAGTCCCCTCTATACCTTTTCTTTCTCTTTTTGCCTCACCTCCTTTAGCTCAGCGACATAACATTCTCGGCCAAGCCCTCGATCTCCATGAACTACTCCCAAGCCATTCTCCATAGGAAATTTAAGCGTTAAACACCAAAGAGCTATAGCCGCTCTAAACTCAGCCAGGATAGGTCCGCCTAAAAATGAACTGTAAGTAGAATAGATATCCAACGCCATAAAAGCAACGACCCGCACTCGCTTGCGATCGCTCTCTCCAAGCACCACCTGTAGTTCCACATATTTATCTAGCTCTATGACCTTCCCGTTATATGCCTACATTTAAGATTGACACAGTTTTGAGTCCTTCCCTTCAAAAGAATCTAGTCTTAAGATTTTTAAGATAGAATGTTAACCACACTCCCATAGTAAACTATCACCTTTCGTATAATAGTAGGGCCGATCGTGACCGTTATGATCAATAGGTCAATCGTCGTGGCTTCCACCCCATTAGCTTCTCTATTCTAGAAAACAATGTTATTTATCATGGTTTTGAATCGTTTCGCTAGAGTTCCATCCTGTATTACCCAACAAATCTCATTCTTGGTATGCTTCAAAGCATCGACATACCTATCCATCTCATTAAAACTCTTAGCGGCTAGGTGTGGTCCACCGATAATTGTATGGACCGCTGAATATTTTTCTACTCGCTTAGGCTCCTCACCGCTAGGTTAACCTTATCCCGTTAGGATGTTGGCCTAAGGGGGTTGGAATTTCCATGCCCGCAATCCTACGGGGCTTACACAATTTGCTACAACTTCTTTTTTGGATCAGATCCTCAATCATATCGCACAAATGTCTGCATTTAATAGTGTCGTGACCGGTGTTTTGTGAAAACTTCAGAACTTGCCTGATCTCTTTTCCTTCTCCGTTGACTCTCTCGGAGTCGACTTTCTATATTGCTCAGTACCTTTAATTGCAATATAGATATTCTAGATTGAGTTATTCAACCTAGTATAATTGTCATACTTAGGAATCCTAGGAAGATTCCTTTTATCCGGCTTTTGCTTCTTGGAACCAATGTCGCTCCGTTTTTTTGGAAATCACCCATGTTGCCATTATTCACATCCACATTTCCAGAACTTTCTCTATACTACATTGCAGCAATGTTGCTTTTACCACTTTGTTTGAATTCCTAGCACCATTCCTCTAAGGACGATTGTGCATCTCTTCCAAGTGTAAGTATCGAGTAGCCTTTCTATAGAAATTGTCCAGCATCGACAATGGTTTCATTTCCACCAGAAACTCGTCTCAGAATGAATTACGCTAATTAACGCCATGAATACTATGTCATCATTGGGATTTGTTACTTCCGCCACAACTGTGTAGAACCTATTTTAGAAACCCTTTAATAAATCAATTCCCTGGAAGAGGTTTGATAATGACATCACATCTTTCTTATGTGAAGTCTGCAAATGGAATTGCTCTAGAAATTTTCATGACAACTCAGCTGGATCTCAGTGGGGGTCAAGTGAAATACATCATCGCTATTCCTTCCAGGAAAATTGGAAATGCCGATATCTCATGGTATCAAACAGTGGAGCATAGTCCATATGCCACTCATACTTTATCAAGTGCTGCCTAAGATCCATCTTTCCACTGTACAACAACATCATTGGCATTACAACCTTCCGTGGATACTTCACACGAAGAATGTTCTCAGTAAACAGATTCTGACTAGGAGAAGTGCCCCAACCATCATTGCTACTAAATTGATTTTCATTCACAAGTCTCCTGACCATCTCGACCAAATAATTCGATTTTACAAGTTCGGCTAAACGACAGTAGTCGAGATTTATTACGAATGTTTATCTCGACAAACGCTCAACTCATGATGCATAGGTTCTCTAGACTCCGGGAGATCCATTCATCCACCAGTCCTCCCTATTTGATTCCTGTGCGGCAGATCGTTAGCAATAGCTCTATATTCCTAGGTTTGATCATTAACAACATGTCCAGAGGTCAATTTCATGCCACCTTCCAAAGGCCGATGCTCAGAATCAACATTAGCTAGATCGGTACCAATCCATCCTCTTGAATCGGTACCGATCCAAAAACCCATGACATAGGTTTGTCTCATTCCTAGATATGATGTTCCAACTGGCTTTTACGTGTTCTTCTGCTTTCTATCCCTCTGTCTCTGCTTGGATGATGAGGAAATATCTGATTCTGAATTTGAAGGTATTAAATCTCTCATGCTTCTTCTATGGTGGTTCTGAGTCTGCTCATTCAGCAGTCTTAAATTCTCCTGCATCTGTTGGTTCATCTCATTGTGACTCTATTGGAACTTATCGTCCATCTGCTTCATTATACGATCCATCTTCATTCTAACCATGACATGATCAGTTGGATTTTTGATCTTTGGCTAATTTTGCTGGACAAATTCATCCACATGCTGAGTATTTTGATTCTCAGCATCATCAACGGCTCTGGAATTCATAGCACATTCCTTCTTTGGGCCATAGTGAACAACTTCAAGTAGATTATTGAAATTCTGAATAGTAGAAAGGTACGATTGGAAAATTGGATCTCGAATCCAAGTAGCCTAAGAATATCCCTCTCAATGAAAGCACCAAAATATTTGAACTAAAAATGATACAAACATCCAAGAGATTGTGTAGGGAATACAAAATGAAGAAAGTAAATAAACATGAGCAAGGAAAGAACACACGGCGTTTATAGTGGTCGACTAATCTTGGCCTAGTCCACTTAGTGATTTTATGGCTTAGATCACTGGATTAAAAGCAAGAGTTCTTACTGATCGGTATAAATCCATGGGTGATTACAAGAAATTAGAGTAGTGAAAGCAAGAGCCAAAAAGGTCCTTTAAAATGAGCTATGTCCTCCTATTTGTAGAGGTAGGAAGCTTAAAATCCCGCCTCCATGATCTCCACATCGTTTTCCACATCACAGACCACTTCTCCCAAAAAAATAGGCGGACACCTCAGTAATAATCATGGATCGATACCGATCCACAAATACTTCTTCCAAATAATAGCTAATGTGGTTCATACAGTTGGAGAGCGTCTCTATTAGCACATGGACAGAATTGATCGAAGGTTTATAAGGCAGTTTAGGATTCACATCTCGAGACCCACAAATGTGATAAGTTTGGCAACACTGAAATAGAGGACTGGGAGTCCCTGAGGAGTTTCCTAACACAGTTTATGTCGCGGAGGCATTGGTAGATCGTCTAGATCTATCCATGGTTTTGATGACAGTTGTATCTGGAATTGCTGATGGCACGGAGTTCAAGGATTCACTAGTGCGTGATCCACCTATGGATCACGAGGAGTTTTATCATGAAGTAGAAAGTTTCTTGCGACAGGAAGATGCACAAGAAAACAAATCGGAGGTGATTGTTGTGCAAAGTGGAGGATCATCAGAAGATGTAAACAAGAATGATAAAGGCAAACAAAAAATGAATGATGGCATTAATGTGTCGAACAGACAATGGAGAGAACCAAAATTCTCTTATTATACAGATTTGACCGAATCTCTGTACAGTGTATATTTGGATACTCGAGGATGTCTTCAGTATCGAAGGCCGGCAAGGAGGAAACTGACCGAACGTGTGCGGGCATCAGGAAAGCATTGCCTATTCCATGAGCTGGATGGACACAATACAAATGACTGCAGCCATTTAAAGGATATCATTGAGGAATTGCAACGACCTGGATTTTTCGAACGATTTAAATAAGAATTTTAACAAAGATTTCAAAATAAAATTTATTTTTAACTATAAAATTCGACAATGAAAACTAGATAACTGAAACACGTCCATTGAAATGAAGCTAACTAAATTTATTTTGGGACGAAATTTGTTTGAAACTCGGTCAGTAGATTTTTTGGTATGAATTATCAAATTTTGAAGTATAAATATTTTTATTGAAATGATCTAACTTTGTTCGATTAAAATGTCAAAGCTTATTCCATCATTTTCGACCTTTATAGCTCATCTTATCAGAAGTTGTCGTTGTCGTTTAAATTCAAAGCGGTATAACTGGCGACAGATAGAATTTCGTCACGATTGTTGCAACGTTAATTTTTAAACATCAATGGATTATCTCGTCACGCTGATCTCCACGGTATATTCATTTTTATATTTTAGCATCCGCTGTAAAATGCTAAATGAACGAACGAGATAACTGTACATGACCATGCCCCGTTGGACATTTTACCCGTCATTATTTCTTTTCATCGAATTACGCCGAATATGATTGCATAAGCTGTCTTAAAAATTTATTGCTAGCATTTAATGCGCTGTGCACCTTCTCCTATTTATGCAGACTCTCGTTCTTCTGCTCCCTCCCATTTCTCTTCTTCTCTGTGAGCTTCTTTCTTAAAAAAAAAAAAAAAAAGAAATATAGGTATGTATACTTTTCCCCACGTAACTTTCTTCCCCTCTTCCTTTTCTTCTCCCTCCCTGGCATCTAACTCGCATAGCATTCCCAAAGCCGTCTTCACCGTACCCCAGCACACCACCTCGCCCACTCCTCCGCAACCATCCCCTGCCAAAGCACATGCCGAAACTGAACCGAGCCTCGGCCGAGCCATTACCAGAACGGAAACTCCCCTCCGTGACAACCATGCACGCAGCCTCAACCTTCGACAGTCCACCATCCCCGAAGCCATTCTACAACCAGACCCTCCGCCCGAGCTCCCCTATTTCGTAGCCATCACCTAGCCACAGCCACGAAACTCCACCACCATCACCGCTTATAGCCGAACCCATCAGCCACTCAACTCCACCTTTCCACACAGCCAACCCCTGTGCGTTCGCGTGTGCCTCCTGTGCATTCGCGTGTGCCATTGGTGCATGGTGCACGTGCGTTGCATGCAAAAGAAAGCAACGTGCTTTGTTTATAAGAAAAAAAAAGCAAAAGAGTAGCGGTGTTTTGTAAATCGCTGGGTGCTTAGTTAGGCTACATGCATGCAAAAGTAGTACAGTGAAAAAAAGAGAAGAGAAATCAAGGACGTAAAAAAAGGAAGACGGCAAAGAAGTGGCTGTGTATCTTATGGGTGCATGAAAAAGAAAGCAATGCGCATGCAAAAGAAAGCATATTTGTAGCGAAATAAATAGAGTAGAAGGCCACGTGTAGACAAAATAAAAAAAAAATGAAGGAGCAAGGAAGGATGCAAGCCGTCTCATCTAGCACTGTCATCGCAGCACTGTCTGGCATGAGCACGTGATCGCTCGTGTCGACGTTTTCTCTAATTTAGTTTCGCGCATGGAAGGTGAATATTTATAAATCCACGACTAGAAACCGATTGTAATTAAAACCATAAAAATGATAAATAATATTGCTAATTGAAATTGATATTGATGTTGACGTTTGAAATTCACAACTAGCTTGACATTGTGTGTGATATGAAAATTATGATGACATATGTTTGGTTTGAATTTCGATTACAAGTGAAAGTCATAGCTGCTATTATTGTGATTATCAGTATAATTAATCCATGTTACATATACCCATCAACTTGTTTTTTTTGGATAACATAGGAAACCTTAAGATCATGGTATTCATTGATATTCACTTAAGTAAACCCCACGCCGTGTGTCTACCCTGCTTTTATTTAGTCGTCACACACGGATGTTTAATGTTGAAACTCCCACTGATGGTTAGGCGCTGGGATTCGAACCTGTCCGGACACAGTCCTTTAGTCCCCATCTCCCAGCTCCCTAACCAACCGAGCTACGAACGACGGGTTATACCAATCACCTTGTTATTATATGAATTGATTGGACACTGAAATTTGATCCGAGTTATGGGTTGAAATGAAATATACCTACACTTAAATCACTTGGCCTAGGATAGAAAATTTAATAATAAACACTGATTGGTCAAATGAAATTTATTTTGGATATTTATTATTTAAATTCAAGATAAAGGAATAATTTAGAAGTTTGACTTGAATTTATAAATTTGGAATTTATGCTGAAGTTAATATTTAAATTTGAAATCTATTAAGTTAAATTAGATTTTAAAATGAAATATCAGTTGAATTGTTTTAAATTTTGAAATTGAATTAAAGTGGTTATGTTAAATATTAATGATATTTAAACTCGTTAAGTCGATTAGTTGAAATTTATGGAATTTGTTATATTGTATATGTAATTAAAATCTTAAATAAATATTTAATTTAATTAAAAAAGGAATTTTAATTGATTTTATTGAATTAATATATAAAGATTAAACAGAATTGTTTTAAATTAAGGTTTAGCTAAAGTATTAAATTAAGTATATAAGTAGATTTCCTAATCCAGAAGTTTAATTAAATTGAATGTTTAACACTAAATTTTTTATATTTAAGATTTAATTAACTTTGTTAATTTGAATAGTTATTCAATTTGGCTAATTATGTAAAGGTGACATACTTGTTTAAAATAGAATCTTTAGATATTAAATCCAAATTCATTTAAATCAAATGAGGAGATGTTATTTGGAAATAAGAGATGTTTTGATTTAATAAAATAACCAATCGGTGTGAAAAATAACGTTGGTTATTAAATAGGGCGGGACCGGTTGTGGACATACTCTCTGTCGATACCGGAACCACTTTAATAACTATGTGCGTGGAGTGATGGTCCAGAATGAAGTGGGTGGAATTGGCGTACGTTTACTGAATTTGAAGAAAGTGAATGATGGTGGATTGTCCTGACACTAGTGTCAATTTGAAATGACTAAAAGAGGAGCTGTACCGGCCAAGGAGGCCAATTACCTCTAGCAGACACACTCCTTCGTATGTTCCATCTTTTGTTACTAATTGATGATCACCCGTGATTTTGGGAGTGTTGTGTTGTAATGGGCCATTATGGGTTACCAGCAGCTGGAAAGGGTAAACTGGCTATATCCTACCTTCGGCATTGCCTCACTTATCTTGTCATACTTTTATCTCTATAAGAGACCACTATGATTTTGATTTGGTGTTATCGTATCACGACGCATCTCTATCCACCGACGGTTTACTGGTGTTTTATATGAAAACTGTACGACAATGCTTTAAAACGCGTTAAGGAGAATTAATGTAAAGCCTTAATGCTATTATGATATTTTATATTATTGGTAGACATTACATGTATAGCGTATCTTACTACACATAGATAATTTGATGGATCCTTAAGAGATGGAAAATCCCGTAACATCTCTTGAGTTACTTTGTACATTTCACTTGAGTTAGACTACTTACATGAGAACTTCCAGCCCTGACTCGAGTATATTGTTTTACTTTATGCTCGGGTCGGCCTAAGTATTGCAGTGTGTGAGCAGTGCTTATTTTGGGAGGCGAAGACTTTATCGAGGCTCCACTCTATCTAGTATTAGTATCTATTTTCATTTTGGCTTGTACCAGCAGACTCTTATGTATTTCTAGTATTGTATAATTAAAGGCTAAACTCTGATGTATTTTATTTAGTAGCTTCATGAACAACTATGCATATTATTTATTTCCGCTGCAAGACTCTGTATTATTATGTGTATGATTATGTGTTTGATTCTATATTAAAACCTCAAATTGGTAATCTGTCAAATTTGAATGGCTTAAGTTGGACATGTGTAGTTTATTGTCAGCTTAAGTTATTCGGAAAAGACGGGCCGTCACAAGAACACGTAAGGAATGGTTAATTACAACAATACATAAGGACTCGGGCTACGACGGTGGAACACGAGCAGCCACCGTCCACCTTGAACGAAAATGGCACTTGATGTACGCATCTATATCAACTTGTCATCAATTGATTGGGATGACACGAAAAAGGTAATAAACTCCACGGTAATATGGCTAAGTCACTTATACATGCATAGGATCGAGGACGGTCCCTAGGAATGCTCTGAGTAGACGATAAACCATTGTGCTTGGGTTTGTAAAATTCATTTTACTTCTTCTTATTTGCTTCGACTTTTGTTTATTGGTTGCACGGAATCTTATTTTATGGACTTAGGGATGCTTAAGTCTGGATTAATATAATAAATAAAACATGTCATGGTTATGGCCCCGACAGAGAGACTGAATAACCATGAGTCACGAGTCCTTTTGCCGTAGAGCGACGGGATGGATTCGTACACGGATTTAGTCCTTGACTGGGGATCGAGGCCGAAGACGGATGCCCCAAGGATTAAGACCTCGACTAGGTATAGAATTAGAGAATAATACCCCACGGATTAAGACCTCGATCGGGAACCGAGGTCGAAGAATTATACCCTATGGATTGAGCCTTCGACTAGATAGTCAAGTCCGGAGAATAAAACCCAACAGGTCATCGAGCATGGACTATGCCTGGAAAGGGGTAGGCCGGTTCGTTGGGGAGCGACAGGATCGGTCTACTCAGGTCGTCGAGTATGGATTGTGTTCGGCAAGGATCCGGTGAGATCAAGGATTTGGATTAGACTAACGACCCGGAGAGGTCTATGGATTTGGATATGGACCTAGACCGGTCTCAGATTTGGATAAAACGATCCGAAGAGGTCAATGGGTTTGGATATGCACCTGGAGCGGTCTGGGATTTGGATAGAACGACCTGGAGAGGTCTATGGATTTGGACATGGAATCTGAGCGGTCTCAGATTTGGATAAAAAGATCTGGAGAGATGGTGGATTTTGTAAATAAATTTGGAATGGATTCGGAACTGGATATCGACTTAGAACAGTCATGGATTTCGCTAATGATCTAGAGAGATCAAGGAATTGGATTGGCAATGGATCAGATAATATGGTAATTAATGGATTTTGGACTTCGAATTTTGGATTATGGCAATTCAAAACACGCCTTCCTATCGTAAGGCCTGTTTTTTTGGGGGAGGGGGCAAAGTGTTAACCCGCCTCTTGGTGAGGCGGTACACCGGCAGATTTAACCCAATAGACTTCATAATTATCAAGGCCAATGAGTGCTGAGTGATGGTTTTGGAACCCGAAAGCAGATCTCAAATGGTATATGAAGCCAGGATTGGACGAAGTTGATAGATAGACAATGCAGGTTTATTGAAATATGGATGTTAGATTGGAACCCAAGGGATCGACATAGCATGGAAGGGATCGACATAGCTTTGTTGCATAGGAGGGATCGACATACCTTCATGGAGTAGGAGGGATCGGTGTACCTATATGGAGTAGGAGGGATCGACATAGCAATGTGGAACAAGAGGGGTCGGCATAGTCTTATGGAATAGGAGGGATCGACATAGGAATAGGTGGGATCTACATAGGAATATAGAATAAAAGGGATCATCATAGCATCATGGAATAAGAGGAATCGGCATAGGAATATGGAATAAGGTGGATCGACATAGCATTGAGGAAGAGGATGGATCGGCATAGCATCGAGGAAGAGGATGAATCGACATAGCATTATGGAAGAGGATGGATTGACATTGTATAATGGAATTCAAAGATAAGCATGAATAAGTATGCATGGGTCAGTATGATTGGATAAGTAGATGGATTACTATTGCATATGATAGGGATCAGATTACGAAGCATGGGGTTAATTATGAGGGATCAGTATGATCCATTAGAAGAGTTCAACAAAGATATCCTCCAAGTGGGTTCAAATCAAAGATCAATCAAAAGCATTAGCTCCACTGGTCCAATCAATATGATATTTGGAGAGCATATATAAGAATGAAGAAGCCACCATAGGGATTGCTGCCCTAAAATCAACCAATGAAGGGATCAGTACCGATCCCTCTTCATTGAGATTTGGGCCTAGCATACCCTATTGTGGGCTCATATGGATAAGAAGGTCCTGTCGCCGAAGTTCCAAAGAGATTAGTGCACGTCTTCCGTTATAAATAAAGCAGGCATGACATCAGAAAAGGGGATCTTCATTCTGCTCCTCTTCGTCTTCTATCTAGGCTATGCTCTACCATTTTTATTTTTGAATTTCACGGATTTGTAATTGTAATCAAGAGTATAAACTAATAAAAGGAAAATCTTTTGAGTGGACGTATGCCGAATTTAGTCGAACCACTATAAATCTTTGTCTCTATTTACTTTCTTTCTAATTGTTTTTAATATTTTTCTTCATTTATTTCCCTTTATATTTCTGTGTCTGGATTGGATATTAGTGCTTTTGCATAATTGGGTGTTGGTGGTCAATTTTGACACCAACATTTTGATGTTTTCACTGAGAATACTTGCACCCGTGGATTTGGAAGCTAGGATCTTAGATGTAGAAGCTTGGATATTTGGATCTAGAAACCAATGACTAGAAAATCAACAAGGAGAGTGCTACCGGAAAGTAGCCACTATGGTGGGAGTCAGGAGGCTTCCTCAGGAGTTGGAGCTAATCAAGCATCTTACTACATCACTAGGGATGAAATGCTAATGATGATGGATGCTATGCAGGAGAGGATGTTGAAAAGACAGAAGGAGATGATGAAGAATTTACTCCAACAGATTAGACAAGCTGAAGGATGGAATCAAAGAGTTAAAGTAGTAGGGATCACTGGAAATCAGAACTGGGAACATGAAAATAGAGCCAATAGACAAAGGAATAGAACAGAGCAGCCGGGGGCAGTTCCCTGCCAACATAGAGAGATCGGCACCGATCCCTTTAGGGAGATCGACACTGATCCCAAAAGCTATGGGGTATGCCCTGGGTGTGGATGATCGTGATGCTAGTAGACCTACGATTGATCCTACGGAGCTTGGCATGAATTGGAATTTGGACGCTCGTCCAAAGGAGTACGTTTCGGAATTCCCTCGTAGACTCGGGGGGCTGCTTGGGCATGATGATAGGAGACTACCATTGGAAGATAATGATAGGTTTGTGGAGATGATAAGGCGAGCTATGCATGGAGGATTAGTGAACTGGTGTTTAGAGGATATAAATAGAAGTCCATTCGCTCCAAATATCAGGTATGCTAGGAATGCACCGGAATTCATACTATCAACTTGAGACGTATGATGGAAAACGGATCCCACTGTTCTTTTGAAGAGATATATGAGACAAATGGAAGTATTGGGGGGAATCGGAGTAAGTCATGGCATGGTGCTTCCCCTTGTACTTAATGGATATAACTGTACTATGGTTCAGACAGTTGGAATGCAGCTCTATTAGCACGTGGACGAAATTGATCGAATGGTTTATGAAGCAGTTTCAGTTTCACATCTCGGGATGCAAAAATGTGACAAGTTTGGCAACACCAAAGTAGAGGATCAGAGAGTTCCTGAGGAGTTTCATAACACGGTTTAATGCTGCTGTGAAATTAGAAGATCATCCTGATCCATTTATGGTTTTAATGGCAGCAGTATCTAGAATTGCTGATGGCATGGAGATCAAGGATTCACTGGCGCAAGATCCACTACGGATTTGGGAGAGTTTATCATAAAGCAGAAAGGTTCTTGTGGCAGGAAGACGAATGAGCAAACAAACCAGGGGTGAATGCTGTCCAAAGTGGAGGATCATCAAAAGATGTAATCAAAAATGATAAAGGCAAATAAAAAACAAATGATGGAATTAATGTGTCAAAGAGGCAATGCAGAGAACCAAAATTCTCTTCTTACATCGATTTGACGGAATCTTTGGAAAGGATTTATTTGGATACTCGAGGACGTCTTCAGTATCGAAGGCTGATAAGGAGGAAACCCTCCAAACGTGAGTAGGCATTAGGAAAGCATTGCTTATTTCATGAGCTGGATGGACACAATACAAATGACTACATGAATTTGAAAGATATCATCAAGGAACACATAAGGAATGGTCAAGTACAACAATACATAAGGACTCGAGCTGCGGTGGTGGAACAGGAGCATGTACCATCCACCTCGAACAAAAATTGCACTGGATCGAGGCATCATCATCAACTTGTCATCAATTGATTGGGATGGCACATAATAAGTAATAAACTCCACAGCAATACGGCCAAGTCATTTACACATGTACGGGATCGAGGAAGGTCCCCAGGCATGCTCTGAGATGATGATAAACCGTTGTGCTTGGGTTTGTGAAATTAATTTTATTTCTTCTTATTTGCTTCGAACTTTGGTTTATTGGTTGTACGTAATCTTATTTTATGGACTTAGGGATGCTTAAGTATAGATTAATGTAATAAATAACATAGGTCACAGGGACGGGGAAATAATCGCGAGTCACGAGTCCTTTCTCGAAAAGCGACATGATGGATTCGTACACGGATTAAGTCCTCGACTGAAGATCAAGGCCGGAGAAAGATACCCTATGGATTAAGCCCTCGATCGAGAATCAAGGCCGAAGAAGGATACCCCACAGATTAAGCCTGGGACTTGAGGGTCGAGGCTGGAGAAAAAACCCAACAGGTCGTCAGGTATGGACTATGCCCGGCAAGGTATAGGCCGCTTTGCTGGAGAGAAACAAGATCAGCCTACTCGGGTCATCGAGTATGGATTGTGCTCGGTAAGGATCCAGTGAGATCAAGGATTTGGATTAGGCTAATAACCCGGAGATGTCTATGGATTTGGAAATGGACCCGAAGCAGTCCTAAATTTGGATAAAACGAATCAAAAAGGTCAATGGATTTGCATATGGACCCAGAGCGGTCCCAGATTTCGATAAAACGACACGGAGAGGCCTACGGATTTGGACATGGATCCGGAGCAGTCTTGGATTTGGATAAAATGATCCAGAGAGATCGTGGATTTGGTTAATCAATTTGGAATGGATTCAGAATTGGATATCGACTCAGAACAGTCATGGATTTCGCTAATGACCAGGAGAGATCAAGGAATTGGATTGACAACAGATTGGATTCTGGATTGGATAATATGGCAATCAATGCAATATGGACTTCGGATTTTGGATTTATGGCAATTCAAAACATTCCTTCCTATCGCAAGGCATGTTTTTTGGAAGGGGAGAGGCAAAGTGTAATCCGCCTTTTGACAAGGTAGTATACGGGCATATTTAGCCCAACAGACTTCAAAATTATCAAGTCCGATGAGTGTAGAGAAACTGTTGAAGAACCCGAAAGTAGCGCACAAATGGTTGTATGAAGCCAGGATTGGATGAAGTTGATAGATAGACAATGCAGGGCTATAGAAATACGGATGTTAGCTTGGAACCCAAGGGATCGGCATAACATGTAAGGGATCGACATAGCTTTGTTGGATAGGAGGGATCGACATACCTTATTGGAGTAGGAGGGATCGACGTACCTTAATTGAGTAGGAGGGATTGGCATAGCCATGTGGAACAAAAGGGATCGGCATAACCTTATGGAATTGGAGAGATCGACATAGGAATATAGAATAGGATGGATCACCATAGGAATATAGAACATGAGGGATCGACATAGCATTGTGGAATAAGAGGGATCGTAAAAATATGGAATAGAATGGATCGGCATAGCATGGAGGAAAAGGATGGATAGGCATAGCATAATGGAATTCAAAGATAAGCATGAATATGTATGCATGGGTCAGTATGAATGGATAAGTAGATGGATTACTATAGCATATGATACAGATCGGCATATGAAGCATGGGGTTAATCATGAGGGATCAGTATGATCCATTTGAAGGGTTTAGCCAACATATCCTCCAAGTGGGTTCGAATCAAAGATCAATCAAAAGCATGATCTCCACTGGTCCAATCAATATGATATTTGTAGATCCATCATATATAAGCATAAAGAAGCCACCATAGGGATCGCTGCCCCAAAATCAACCAATGGAGGGATCGGTATTGATCCCTCTTTATTGGGATTTAGGCCTAGCCTCCCCCATGGTAGGCCTATATGGATAAGAAGGTCCTGTAGCTGAAGTTCTAGAGAGATTGGTGCACGTCTTCCCCTATAAACACAGCAGGCATGACATCAGAAAAGGGGATCTTCATTTTTCTCCTCTTCATCTTCTACCTAGGCTATACTCTACCATTTTTATTCTTGAATTTCATGGATTTGTAACTGTATTCAAGAGTGTAAACTAATAAAAGGAAAATCTTTGGGGTGGACGTAGGTTGGAGTTAGTCGAACCACTAGAAATCTATGTCTCTATTTACTTTCTTTGTAATTGTTTTTAATTTTTTTCTTCATTTCTTTCTCTACATATTTCTGTGACTGGATTGAATATTGGTGCTTCTATATAATTGGGTGTCGATGGCCAATTTTGATGCCAATAATTAGAATTATAGATATGAGAAGAGAGTGGAAGTTAAGAGGAGTATAGATTGAAATTTTGCATAGTATCGATTCATTATTTCTCTTCTTCTCTTTTATTTTCTACCCTTCTCCAATTTATATAGATATAATATTTTATAATTTAGAAGGATAATGGAGAAGACAGATTGGCAGAGCTTCACTACTTGGATTGGAAAATATCAGAAGAGAAGTGATGGGTTTGGATTGGAAAATATGAGAACAAAAGTGATGGGTTAGGCTTTTATTTATAGGTGCACGAATTAATCATAAGCGTTGGATTAAAATAACTAAATCCACGCTTTTGGCTAAGGTTCAAACCCTAGCCGACATACCCTGGTCGATCGACCTCCCCTTCTTAACCAGTTGGCTGTGGGATCCCGTATTTAATGCAATTTATTACCATAATTTGATTTTATTTATTTTTGCTATCAAAAATTCAAACGCTAATAACTTTTTCATTTGAGCTTCGATCGCGACACTCTTAATATGAAAGTTGCTTAGAACATGTCACGAATGGAATAGTGCAAGTTTCATGACCAAATTCTAATGTTTGCTCAAATTTCATTTTTATAGCCGTATTAATTATTTATTAAATATCGTTAATTTTACGGGCGTTATAAGAAATTTGCTAAATTGAAGCAGGTGGAGAAGACCATTTTAGAGTTTGTAGCTGAGTTCAACATGTTGTTAATTATGGGTTGTCCTTCATTGACACTCTATTAAAGAAGAACGAGAAATTCATAGTTGGCTTAAATGAGTATCTGGGGCAAAGGATGACCAATCACATTGATGAGACTTTTGAGAAGGTTATGGTGAGGGCACTGAGAAAAGAGAGACTTTACCAAATCAAAAGCTCAAGTTGTTATCTCCAAAGAGGAGCCAAAGCACAAGTGATCAGGGGAGGCAAGATGAAATGAAATAACAAGGGAAAGAAGCAACCTTAGGAAGATGATTGAAAAAAGAAAGGTAGGTGGGAAATGAAGTGTTTTAATTGTAATAAGACGGGTCATTTTAGCAAGAACTGTTGGGACCCAAGGAGCGGGGAAAGGAGTGCTTCATCCATGATGAGGCTGGACATTTAAAGGGGTGTCTAGTGCTGAGGAAGGATAGGAAGGACGTGACACCTTATGCGTTGGATGTCATCCCTACTTCGTCGACTTCTCCATCGACGAGGAGAAAGGGAAGGATATTCGAATTTTAGGTATACTGTCCATTTATTTTATGTCTATACATGTTTTATTTGGCATCGATATGTTATACCAATTTATGTGGTGACTCGGTGAGTTGGTTAGGATTGTATTCTGACCCAATAGATAGACCTATATTTGTTTCGAACTTAGTGATGGTTCAACGGACTTAGATTTGGTTTGTAAAGACTTAAAGTGTCAAGTCATGGATGTTTGATTACTTTTGATTGCTTAGTTTGTGTTTGTTGAGTTAGATATAATTTGGGTTGAAGCAGTAGAAGGGATTCACAGTAATGGTGAATTGTGAATAACTGAAGATGGCGAGTGGAACAGGAGGAGAGCGAATGCTAGAGTTAGACTGTACACATGAGAGCATATAGTTACGTTAGCTTGGTTTATTTGTTTGAGATGCTGCTTAAGGAGTCGTCATCATAGAGAAGGAATATCCAAAGGCGATCAGACTATAACTACGTAGAAAGATTGATTTCCATGTCCACCTTGTGATCGGTGTTATACCTTCAAGGAGGGTGATACTCAAAGAGCAAGAAGGACTAGAGGTGAAAGAGAATGACCCATGGAAGAGAGGGTTCATTTGTAGAAGTATATTCAGTGATGGGTACCTATAGTATTCACATGGTGGGCAGATGGTTCTTTGAGATAACGTGAAGTACAAGGAGCCAAGTGAGACTTATACTGGTTCGTAGGTATCATTCTTGCCTTCTGGTAAGAAGTAAGTACATGATGTGCTTGAGTATTGTGCAAGAGGTATTGAAGGAAACATACCAGCATAGGAGTAGTGTTCTTTGGGAAGATATTACTTGGTGTGTATTCTAACAACCTACGTTGAGACGGCCTAATTTTCGATTCAGAAATGGCCCATCGAACCTTAGATCCATTCCAAAGCTGGCTGTTGGTTGGTAAAATTAATACAAAGAATAATACACAAAGCTATCTATCTACACATTCATAATCTCATAGCAGATAGATAAAATATAATTTTAGAAATAATACCTATTTTAATTAAAATTCAAATGTATGAAAAGTACAACACAGTACCACATAATAATGCCAAATATCCATAGTGTAGTAACTTAAAATACATCAATAATTTTAAATGGGTACATCAGAAATACAAAGCAACACATGAAGATTAATAGATAACTGCCATCGGTCCACTTATCACCTTCGTCTTCGTAATATGCATGACCTTCTCTAACCTTTGTTGTAATGAGGAGGGAGTCAGAACGAAAATGTTTGGCTAAAAAATTGAGCCATTCTATAATGGTACTTGGGCAATAATAGTTAAATAAAAATATATCTTAAGCATCCTAACTACACTATAAGTTTTCCAACTCCAAGACGGAAGGCTTTTCTAGTCCAATTCTATAACCATTACCCTTTTTCAACCAATAATCCATCTTCAACTATTGGCCAAAGGCCACTCCAAGTCCCATGCATCTATCATTAATAATGTCATAATGATGTAAGAGATAGTATCCGAGCCAATCAATACCATTTTCAATGGGAAGTAGGGAGACTCTGACCATTCAATACCTTATTTTAGGCAGTCCCCATCATTTAATATCTATCTTAAGGTGGACTCCTCTTTGGTACTATCTAGATGACATTGCACAGAATCTCTTTAGGTGACTTAATACTTCTTTATGGGAGAGGCGGACCCTATAATAGCCACTTAACACCTCAAAACCAAAGCGGACCCTCCCGAGATATCCTCTATCGACCTAACTGCTAACTTTGACCATTTACACTTTCTACATTAGGAGGAGGAAGACCCTCAATCAACCACTTAATACCATCAACCCCGAAGTAGGTTCTTCTCCATATTATACCCGTATCCCAAATAGTAATATATCAAATTAGTCCAACTATTCATTGGCAACGGTAGCCAGATTAGCTAGGCAGGTTTATCCTATAGAATTTGGGACTAACCTCACATCCTCCATGGGTACTTATTATAGGTGATGTCTCACATCAACCACAAAGTCACACTATTGGTTGCCAGATTAGCTGGGCAGAATTCCGTGTGCCTTTTGACTGACCTTGCATCCTTATAACTTAGTCATAATCTGTACCCTCTTAACAAATTATCACACACCTCGCCGCATTCCCTACTTAGGCCTTATATGGAAAACCTTTATTTCATCTTAACCATAAATTTCTTTCCTAAGGGGGATTTAATATTAATGAATAACCTATTTACTTTGCAATTAATATGCTATTAATTAAACGCTAATATATACATATATGTATATGTATATGTATATGTATATGTATATATATAAACACACACGTGCCAAAAATATTTCTAAGCATGCAAAGGTTATGCCCTAAACCAATTCTTTAATGCTAAATCTTTAAATTTATACAAGTCTACTTCCCTATCAACAAACATACCATATATCCAATATTCTTAATTTATTAATAGACTTGTATACAAATTGGGTCCATACCAAATTTATTTTATACTAAATTAGTAGAATCAACATTAGTAGAATTTGAAATTCAAATCCTTTTACGCTCTTTTCAATTTCTACATATACAAATGTAGAGTTATTGAAATAGGTAGTGCAAACTACGAATAAAGACAATTCGTACGTTACACACCATTTCCTAACTTATTTCTTTTCAAAATCCCTTAATCAGTTCTAAAGAAAAAGATGAGAAGTGGAATAGAATATAAAACATACAAATTGTAATAACTACACAATTTCACTGTTTTAATATAGAATAATTGAGATTCTAACTTAACAATTGACATTTCTCTTTAGGAGAATTTTAGGGTTTTTAATGTCATGTTTTCGTAAACAAGATTCCCCAAGGCATATATCAAATCCAATTTATACTATACAATTACTAAAATAATAAAGACTAAGATTTTCGCTCACAAAATATTTTCAGCTCTTCCTTTTGAATTTGTTTATGCCCACTTTAAATCTCTTTCTAGATCTATTCCTTCAGAAATATACAACTAGTGGGTTGTATATAGATTAAATTCGGAATTTTAGAGATTGAAGGAGAATAGAATTAGAAATTGAATATTAAACACTTGAAATTTCTCACCTAAAACCATAGAGAATTTCTGAATCTTAAGGAGGAAAGATACCAATAGAGCCCCGCTAAGTTCCCAAATAATTTATGAATAAAAGCGAGGCGACTAGACACTTATTTATAGTGGTTAGAAGGCACCAGAACTGTTAGATTTAAGTCGGTGTAAAATAATATAATCCAGACCTTTAACGTTCTTCTTTAACCCTAACCGCCATAACAGCATCGGTCCATCGTTCCTACCTAGGCGGCCGACCAGCCCAAGGTTGGTGATTGACTGGTACTTTTAATTTGGGAACATATATTATTTGCCATTTATTAATTATTTAATTTCTCAATTAATATGTAACATTAACTTTTGTTTTAACTTTTACTTAACCCCCAATCCTAACAAGCGTTAATTTTTGAATTTCAAACTTTAGCTTTAATTATTTGTTTAAATTTGGTTTCATTTAAATTAATTGAATCCAAAAACTTGAAACGTCAATAAATTTTTCGTTTGAGCTCCGTTTCCAAAACTTTATATATTGAAATTGATCAGAAAATCACCATGAATAAAACCACAATATTCATGGCTAAATTTCAACATCTTCAAAATTTTCATTTTTAGCCTTATTATTAATTTACTAATTATTTTCTTATTAGTTAATTTATTATTAATTTTTAAGGGGTCTTACATTCTCCTCTCTTAAAAGGATTTCGTCCCTAAAATCCTTAAGGGATGGACAACATAATGCACACTAAGCATCTATGTTATACAACAATGTCATTTACACAGCCATTCACTCAACCGAAAAGTGCAATGTGATTATTTATGCAGACATACTATAGATGAGCTCAATCCTAGCATGTATGCAAGTGTTGTGACGTATATGCATGTATGTGAACATTTTGAACATGCAAAAAGTTTTCTATGTAAGTGCAAAAGTGACTAGAAAAGGTGTGTCAACCATCCCAAGCATCCAATCTATCAATGATGATGCAACCAAAACCGAATTTTGGAGAGAAAAGTTAACATAAGAAAAGCTCAAGACGAGAAGTTTTCATCTTCTCTTAATTTCCCATATGCTTTCCACTATGTTATGTCCTCATTGTACTCGAACTATCCTAATTACTTTATTGAGGAGCTTCCTATATCCGTGCTCTACAATGCTTATGGTGGTATGAGACGCTATTACCTCCATCTCAATGTCTACTAACCGATTAGGCTCTTTCACGGTGGTTGTGCTATTGTAAGAACCCAATCAACTTATTTTTCTTATACTTTTGATTTTATAATAGTTTGAAAGATGAAATACTAAGTTACAACTTGTTTTCAAAGGCCAAAATAAAATCTAGTGATCTGATAAGTTAAAAATGACTCAGAAATAAAATATTGAAATTGTGTTTGGGTAGTTCAAGAATGAGAAAATAGTGTTTCCAACCCTATAAAACCTTTTAATTTACATTTTTATTCAAACTATATCAAAATTTTGAAACTATATGAGTAGGTAAGGTGACATAGAAGTTCCATGTGAGAAAGCATGAGATGACATTAAGCATGACACTTAACTAAAGGAGTGACACATTGACTAACATGTGTAAACTTATAAGTTCACCATGCTTATTGAGGTGACAACTAAGGGAGAAGGTGTCATTGCCCTAATATTTGCATAGGATAAGGAGTGCAAGTGTTCTAATTTAAAAAGACAAAAGTATCTTTGAATTAGGGAGTGACACATCGGTTAATGGTGTGTAAGCTTATAAGATCTCCATGCTTATTAAGATGACAACCAAGGAGGCATGTATCATTATAGCAAAGTTTACATGGAAAAGGATGGACAAGTGTACAAATTAAAAAAAATTAAACTAGCCTTGAAGAAAGGTTATATGTAGAATGATAATTTCATTTGGTTTACATGCTTCCATAAATCTAAAAGCTAAACAAAAGTAAGAAAACAAAAAAGATCTTAAGGAAAGCCAAGGAGTTAAAACATAACCTAAAACTGTAATCACCAAGGTGAGGTAAACTATCTAATTTTGAAATTTCAAGTCATTCCATCAAATAGTGTGTAACTTATAATATGTTCAATCTATATATTGCACTATTTTAACCTTTTTGGTATTATAGACGTATCTTTTGCTTACAATATTTTTGACTTCAACTAGGTATATACGATTGATGCTTCACGTATTTGAAAGAAAGAATACACTATATTGGTTTATGATTATAAAGTACCTTGAAGAATAGTTATATATATACGCACACTTATAATTAGTGATGGCTTTCAGATGAATGCGTAAAAGACAAAAGATCAAGGGTAGTGCATTATTATTTTATTTCCATTCAGCGTGCTAGAAGATAGAGTACATCTATATTATGTGTTAGGATGCCAATAGTGATGTCTAAAAAGTTTCCATATTGTAATTCCTTGCTCTATATTCGGATCAGATTCATGTGTAGTCTAATTGATGTTTATATTGATTTTAGATTTTGTTATGTCTTGAGTTTACAAAAGATACTTATATATGTCATATAAGTTTGTTAAATATGGTTGGACAAAATTTATCTATTTTACTTATGTAATACACAAATATATGAAATATTTTTTGGACATCTTGGAGAATTTTGTGACATGACCCACGACTTAGACTAAACATATACCTCACTTGGTCAATGTTGCTTATGATGCTACACATGAACATTTCAGGTTTGGATAAGTAAAGTTGGATTTTGGGATTTTCATGAAGAAACCGAAGTGAAGAAATCATTTTGGCTTTTATTTATTACTGTAAGTCTTGATGTATGTGTGTGTATATAATCAGAAATAAGACTCTATATAAAGTATCTTGTAAAGAAAGTATCAATGTATAATATTTCTTCATTTTGAAATCATTTACCCTATGCGATTTAAATGTTCTGGCGTTTCTCCTCGCAAACCCGTGACATTAATATATAACACCACATTATGAGGGTAGCACTCCCAAGCCCAACCAAGATTATCAAAGTAGGGTGTGACAAAATGGTATAAAAGCCTAGTTTTAAGCAGTGTTTAGTAGAAAATCCTTTATCGTGTCACAAGAATGAAACCCTATAGTTTGGGTTTTTCCAGAATAGAAAGTTTATACTATTCATTAACTTGTTTATAACTGTTATAGTTAAAAACATGACAAGCCGAAAGACTTGGAACACTAGAGATTCATTGCAAGGGGTTAAGTGCATAACTAACCCAAGAATGATTAACCCTAACCTTTCCATAATTCGACAGGAAAATGATTAGAAGGAAAGCACAAAAATTTTTAGTAAGGGAAATGATAGAAGTGGCAAATAGAGCATATGACTATGAAGAGGTATTGCAAAGAGACCATGTTTACTATCTGCATCAAAAGGGAAGGAAATAGTGAAAGCTATAAATATGGTAGAGAGAACCGAGTATGGAGAAAGTTGAGAATTTTTCAAAAGGCAAGGTGAATTCCAACAACTGTAAGATCCATACAAAGGAAAATGTTCCCAAGGGTAAACGAAAGATAGTTGAAATGAGGAATCATAATCTCAAAGATCGAACAAGATCTTAGAAGAAGTTACAGGACTTATGGAAGCACCCATGGAAAATGAATTTAACAATATTGCGGGATTCTTTACCATACTACGACTTACATGGAGAATGTAATATAAAAAATCAAAGGGTTGCTTAATGTTTGTGGTTTAATATCCAACTCTGGCTTATAAATATTGGAGACTGTTAATCGACGGAATTTCTATCGGATTAGAAAACCGTCGAAAAATTTAAATTTAAAATAACCGCAAGCGCACGGTGTACAATATAGCACGTGTCGAATACGGGTCGATCCATAGGGAATTGATGATTTTAAAATTCTATTCAATCAAATTAAACCAAAGTCGAGTGAAAGTTAAACTAGAGAATTAGAGAACTAAATAAAAAAAAGAAGCAAATATAAGAGTTGAGTGACAATTTAGGAAATAAATCCACTCTCTAGATCATGTAGTTCAACACATATGAAATCATGATCTCTCTTTTATGGTCATTAGTGCTTTAATTAATGTGCTTATCATAAGTATGGCATATTTGTGCTATTAATTAGCCAACATAAGCCATCAAACTATAGCACATCCCTTAAAGCACTTACTAACTTTCATGAAACTTGACAAAGAAAATGAAAATGAAATCTATTTTAAGTATGGCCTATTAACTATTGATTAGAAATATAGACCATCAAATTTTAATTTCAAATCACTTTCTTTTGCCATAATCATATTTTGAAAAAGAGGCAATTAGTGTTAGTGATTGTTTAAGCATAGCTTATTTGGTGTCGATAATATAGGCTATCAAATTCAAAGCAAAAACAACTAGTAAACCATTTCTATCATCATCATTAAGCACAAAAGGAGAGCATGAATCAACAATTAGTTGAAGCTACATAATTAGAGAGCTTCATTACCCTCTAAATTGAAGGGGTTTAGCCTCTCATATTTGTCATTTAATTAACAAATGTAGCTAACGACATGAAAGGAAAAAGAAAGGAAAATTAAAGCTAATGGGAAAGAGAATTATTCTACTTGCATAAAAGAAAATAAATCTACACTACAACATGAAAGGAAAACAAACAAGAGAAGAAAAAAAGCAATGTATTAAAGTTGCATAAAAAAAAGAATTACATAAAAGAAATGGCTAAGTAGCCATGAAAAGAAAAGAGAAGCTTTCTTTTATTTTGAGCCTAAAACTAATGAAGAGGAAGACTAAGTGAAGAGTGGAAGGTTACATGGGACATAAGGGGTTATTTATACATGCATGAAACCCTAATCCATAATTTAGGGAATGACCAAACTACCCTTGAGAAAGCGTGGAGGCCAAGTAATCATTAGCTTCTACTAATCATTATTTAAGTGTACATGAAGCCATTAATTCCATAAGCATGTGCATTAGCCTTTAATTTGTACATTAAGGTGGTGGGTAGGTGGGGTCCTCTATGATCTTCACTTTGAATTATTTCCATCTTCATTCCTTTATATTCATGTTGTGCATGCATGTGTCTTCATGAAACCACTCCTATTTGAGACAAAATTTCGACAAAAATATATATAAATTTCCAGTTAATTTTTCTCAAATAAGTATGTGCATACAAATGACCGTTTTGCCCCTATATGAAGATGGATATGTGACAATTTGGAATTAATATGGATTTTGGTTAAAACAAGTTAAAATACCCAATATGATCATTTATTTAGTTTAAAGAGAATAATATGGTGGTAAAAATATGCATATTTACGTCCACATCAGAGACGTATGTGGAAGTTTGTAAATAATAACCCAAATTTGGTTTGTAAAAGAAAGGGTTATAAGTGGTATATCCTTTTTGTGTATGACTTGAGTTTAGTTACTTAATATTTCATATTAAATAATGTAGTTGTATTTAGTCCTAATCATAACAAAGTTCTTATGTTTCTTTAAGGTTATGGAAGAACAAGAAACTACTACTTTAGCTCATAGTCAAGAGACTCAAGCCTTTACACAACAAAATCCTATGCAGTTGTTCGCATCCTTCATCATACAAATAGAACAGATCTCCTTAAGACCTTTGAACAATCCATCTGATAATTTATTGACTCGTTTTAAGAATTTACATCAAGACAAAATTTATTGGAGATACTAATCCGTTTAAAGCTGAACAATGGATCCAATATTTAGAAGAAATCTTTGAAATGTTGGATTGTAATGAAATAGATAACAATAAGTCAAAAGTATTTCAACAAGCAGGAGAGGCAAGCAATTGGTGGGCGTTAATCAGGACCATAACTAATTCAAGCGTGATGATTTGGAGAAGTTTAAAGGACGTGTTTCTAGAAAAATATTTTCCAGAACATGAAAGGGAGAAGATGTAATTGAAATTTCAAGCTCTCACACAAGGAAACATGGCAGTAGCCCAATATCAAAATCAATTTGAGGCATTATCTCGATTTGTAAGTCATTTGATTAATACACCTAAACAAAGAGTTAGAAGATTTGTAAAAGGACCGGTTCCAACAATAAGGAGACATGCAATTGGTGATCGTCGCAAGACATATGAGATAATCATATCTGAAGCTATTAAAATCGAGGAAGGCTACATTTGACTTCAGTAAGAAAGCAATCTTTCGAATAATAGAAATCTCAATAATCAAGGGAAATACAATAATAAAAAGAAAATCAATGTGAAGAAGCCTCGGTACAGTAAGGAAGAGAATTAAAGAGGGGAACAACAAGCAGAGGGTCTAAATAAAATAAAGACGTGTTATAACTGAAATGAGATGGGTCATATTGCTCCTAACTGTCCAAAGGAAATAAAAAGATTTTTTGCTACAATTGTAATGAACCTAGACACATGAGAAAAAAATATATAAAGTCAAAAAAAGAAAATAAAGAAACACCAGGAAATCAACCAAGATTAATGCGGTAGTTTCTGAACAACCGCACGTGGAAGGTGCCTTATTAATTTTTGATTTTCAAGCTAAAGTTTTATTTGATCTAGGTGACACACATTCCTCAGTGAATACAGTATCCACTACTAAGTTAGGATTACCATTCAATAATTAACCAATCCCATGATAATATATAACTTATTAAAAGGGGAAACTAAACTTAGAAGTATATATGAGAATTGTCCTCTTTATATAGAAGATAAGGAAATGCGGTGGATTTGTTCATTTCCCAATGATTTGTTTTGATCTCATTCTTGGAATGGATTGGCTTTACAAACATTCTGCCAAACTAGATTTCATGATATGACTATAACCTTTTCCGTCCTGGGATATGAGACATTTATATATTTGTGCAATAAATTTGGAAACTCATTCATATCTGGATACCTAGCACATATAGACATTAAAAATACTAGCCAACAACTAGATCAAATCAAAGTGGTTAGTGAATCTGAAAAGTGTTTAATGATATACCTGGATTACCACCACAACAAGAAATCAATTTTTGTATTGAATTGGTCCCTGATATAAACCTAATAGTAAAAATAGCTTATCGTATGGCTCCACTAGAAAAATTAAAAAATAAAGAATCAAATTCAAGTGTAATGACCCTGACTTGACCTTCGAAAATCGGCACCTGTACTTTACTTGTACTCGAATGCCATAGATTCAAATGCCTAATCTGGTACGCCGGAGCTTATAACACATTAAGTACAACAACACAGTGGAAGAAAAATGAACAATATATCGTTGATACATAACATCCGATACAATATTTATACAATTAAGATATCGATAAAAATATCATGGACAAGATACAGTAGCGGAAAGAGATGACTTCAAACGATAATATCTTCAGAAGTCCTCAAGATAGATACTCTATCATACAGCAATTCCATTGCCAAAGCTCCAAAGCTAGAAAGACTCCAAACCAAAAGCAATTATACCCAGACTATAAGCTCAAACCATCATCACGTCGTATTAAGCAACGTCAGTCACCTTAAACAAATGTTATCGCCAAAACCAAAGGCTGGATGCTATCGACTCTATATCTACAAGCTGACTATTCGACTATCTGAAAAACCCAACTCTAGACTGCCCGTATGGAAAATTATGGGCACCCAGAGTTTAGGAAGGGAACAATAAACTCCGGGTCAGTAATGGGACTGGTATGAGCAAACAAAAACAGTTTATCTTTAAAACAAACAACAATAGAATTTAAAAATTGAAATCCGCAATGCTTTCTGGAAAATGAAACTACCATAAGGCCTCCCGGCACACACACCATGCTATCGCACACTTGGGGGAGATTTCTTCTTATGATAGTCAAACATGCTTACTACGCAAAATCCTTTTGATATTATTATTAGTGCATAGTGGAAAACATTTCGAAAGTATAATATTAATCTTAGCCAGCATAGCTACCATTATATTATGCCTTCTATAGCTACCATTTAAGAATGACAGGTTATACAACTGCAATCGTAAAGGGCACGTATTGGTGATTGGATTTCCAACAAATGGTCAGGTCAAGGAAATTCCCATTGCCACATGGGTACGCCTCTAGGGACGCCCCGAGAACCTAACCGGATCTCTGCCAACACAAGGCTGGGTTACCTCTGTAAATACGTAGCTACTGACACGAATATGCCACCCCCGGTCGTAACCGACCTTTATCCGACACCTCGACACCAACAATCACAAAGTAGTAAATTTGCAGTAACCACATAGGTTAAGTATCTGGGCTCTGTACCATGATATCACCTCTATCCAGAAGGAAATGGACATACCCTCAAAGGGCGCTATCCCCAAATAACCTTGCTGCATCTTTCATGTTTCAACCATTCCCGGTTGTGAGGCTCGACGAAGTCTCGTCCACAAAGCTACGCTTTACACAAAAGTCATGCTTCGATCAACAAATGATCAGTAGCACTTCGTATGTCACATTACCAAATTGGGAATGTATCACTAGTAACCATCAACTACATAACCTCTGAGCTTGTACGTCCCAGAGAAGGGTGTTAAGCTAAAAGAATAAAACTCCGCCACCAAACGGAAATGTATTTGATAGAAACCAGCTTTACATCTCAAAGTGTAACGTCAGACACACATCCATACAAGTCTACTCCGGGTTCGAACTGAAGGGAAGGCACTTCCAAAGAAGCCCTTGCAATCCGGGTATTCACAATACCGATCAGACTCCCCATCACATATAGAGATCTCTATACCGACGTGACTCAGTGCAGAGACATTCGACGGGTAATCCTTTCGTTCTCGAAAATACCCGGTCTTCACCACCTGTCTTCAAATGCTATCCATAACGTCGTATAATTATTCTAAATGGGTTATATAACACAAGGTCCTCTCCCGGCTAAACCGAATAATGAGCGCAATATTTAAAACATATGGATATTGAGATTTCAGTTAAGTCACAACTTAAAACCCAAAACTTTCCTTTCAAATGGTTTTAACAGATTACCATTTTCAAAATCTTTAAACAAAAAGATTCACTTCACAAAGTTCACCCATTTTTCATAAAGATTCATTCACAGATTTCAAAACAATTTCCACTTCAAATTGGATTAACTCGTCCAATCTTTAAATCAAAGATTTAAATTCATAGCTTTCAAAACCATTTCCAAAGATTCATTCATAACTTGGAACCATTTTCATTTCAAACTTGAAATTCTTTCAACACAAATTGGAACTTCTTTCCTTATATGAAAGCTATTATTATTTGAAAATAAATAGTTTTCATTTCGGAAAAATTTGATTTCATTTGAGAAAGTTAAAGCCCTTGGGTTAAATTCAAATTCCCAAAACAATACTTTTAAAATGGTTTGAAACTCATATAAACACATTTATAACTTGTATAACCTTTTTAAACCATAATTTTCAAACATAGAATTCAATTTCAAATCTTGAATTCAATTTCAAATCAAATTATTTAAATTCAAAAACTTTATCAAGTTATTCAAAATAACTTTTATCTTTAAAGCCCTTTATCAAAAGCTTTTTAAATTTACCCCAAATCCATTTCCAAAACCATTTGGATTCAAAATCTAACTTTAAAAATTATTTTCCAAAATCTGTAACTTAACCAATTTCCTCGTACAATCCATATTTGTGTGTGTATGGTGTAGTCCAGGGGTTTCACACAATAGTGCAACAACATCAATTATCATCGATTCAATAATAATAATATCGATAAGCGGTATAATCTATAACGCTTATCTTCCATTCATAGATTCACAAATAAATAATAAAAATTCATCGCAGATAAATAAATTACATCCGTCACAGAAAAATAAATTGCATTCATCGCAGCTCAAATCAAAAATAATTCATATCACAAAGCATCACACATCAGGGATATAACACAATTCGACATTCAATTGAATCCAAACATCTATTAGTTAGATTAATTTAATCATCCGATAAATTACTTATGAATAACTACTACTTCTGGTTAATTAATATTAAATAATTACAAACCATTTTAATAAATTAACCTTTAAATCATTTATTAATTAACCTTTAATTATTTATCAATCAACCTTAATTAATAAATGAATCAATCTTAAATTATTTAATCATCCTTTAATTAATTCCCTTTAATTAATTAATAAATAAATTAATTAACTCTTAATTAATTACCGTTAAATTAATTATCCTTAATTAATTACAAAAATTGATTAATCTTAAGTTAATTACAAAATTAATTAACCCTTACGTAATTATCATAAAATTAATAAAATTATAGTAAGTGATTATCCTTAATTACTTTCATTAATTAATTTAGTTATCCTCAAATTTATTAATCACCTTAATTAATTATCCTTAATTACTTTTACTAAGTAATTATCATTAGATAATTAAATACCTTTAATTAATTACCTTTAATTAATTATTCGTAATTAATCACAATGAGTGCTTATCCTTAATTATCTAAACACCCATAAGTAATTATCTTTTCATTGATCCTTACTTATCATTAAAAAAAATTAATTAACCATCTTTGGAATTAATTATCATTAAAACAAATTTTAACTTAAGAAATTTAAGTCAATTAATGATTAAAAAACATTTCTTTTGATTAACTCTTTGACTTTATTATTGATTTAAAATAATTTAAGAACTAATTTATAAATACTGATCATATAATTAAATAAAAATTAATTACTTCTTTATTAACTTTAAGCTTGAATCAAAACAAATTACTTATTCAAAAAGGAAATTTATATAAGAAACTATGTTTTTACCAGTTAAATTAATTACACTAAGTAATTAACCCTTAATTACTTCCGTTAATTAATAATCCTCTAATTACTTCATTAAGTAATTATTCTCTTTAATTACATTCACTAATTATCCATTAATTACTTCTCTAAATTAATTCTAATTAACTAGACTAATTAATTCCTTTAGTTAATTATTTTAACTAATTATTTAAAATTAATTAAATAATTACTTAACTCCTTATATTAAAAAGACCTTAATTAATTACAAAAATCATTTATCTTTATTAAACTTTTTTACTTATCAATAATCATTTGCATTAATTAACTATTCTTAAATCAATAACAATAATTAATTAACCTTTATTATCTTCAGAAATTAATTATTTTAAATCAATCAAAACCTTAATAACTTAAAGATAAACTCTTTATTTTAATTAATTTTTCTTAATTATATCATTATACCTTATTTAAAAATAAAAAATTTAGAAATCAATTAAAATTAAAAATATTTTAAACATCTAATTTAATCTTTAAATCTTTGAAAAATTTTCAAAATTGTTTAATAAATTTTAATACATTATCATTTTTAAAAACCACTTATTCTACCTTTCAGAACTTATATCTTTCATATATATTAAAACTTGTTAAACATACATCTTTGAAAACCATTATTTTCATAACTTAAAAATTTGACTTACCTTGTTTTAAAAAATTTAAAACTTGATTTCTTTACAAAAAAATTATCTTTTAATTAAAACAGAAAATCATCTCGGGCCAAACCCAAGTCAATCACACTAGAAACTCGAGTCACCTACGACCTCACTGCCAATCTCTCTCACTTCGAGTCGCATCTCAAAATACGTGAGCACAACTCCGAGTCGAGCTCGTCTCCCCCACATCAATCGATCATTCAGCTATACGAACGTGAACGGTGCACTTGCACGGCCGTTCAACGTCGCTTCGACCAGTCGCGATAGCTCCCACATCACGCCGATGGCCTCCTCGGCCCTTGCGACAACCCAGATCGACGAACACGCAAACCAAGAAAAATCGAATGCTTTGGTCCGAAATATGAAACTAAACTAATCAGAAATTTGATCATCGCCGATGAACCCAAGCTCGTTGCACCTCGCCATCCTCACCCAAGCATCGCCTCGTCGCCACACTTTAGAATTCCCTCACGCGATCAACTCCGTGATTGATTGACACCGCACGAAGCTCGAAATCACCACGTCCAAAACAAGAAGACGAACCCAAGTTCAACTCAGCACGACCACCATGACCATCGTTATGTACCACCAGTATTTTTCCTGAGACCCCCATGCCTCAGACCACCTTCAGTCCATACATCGACCACCCAGACACCTCCGACCATCGGCCATCACCAAAAATGGCCAAAACGATCATCTCTAAATTTCCCATAAAGTAACAATCTAAAATCATGAAATGTATATTAAAATTCATGATTTTCAATTACGAATACATTCATGTAATCCAAGTCAGAAATTAAGATTATTGATTTTTATCATAAATATGAATTTCACTATTATTTCCATTTTTGAAATTATTTACCGAATTTAAAAATCCTGATTCTATTTTTAATATCAACAACAGACTTCAACAATCAACTTTCATTTAAACATCAAAGTCTAATATTGATTCTATTGGGAGATTTGAATTTTTGATAGCAAAACCAAAAATGAGAATTAATAGAGAACAGGCTTCCAGTATATTCATATACAGATCTGCTCACACAACATACACATCAATTCAGATAGATTCAAGCTAAAGAACTTCAATTCAAACCAATATCATCACATGCATTGGAGATAAACCCAGATTAAACTGCTTTAAAAAAATGTTTACTCACCTTCAAAAAGCAGAGGCTTGAGAAGGTTGAAAACTGAATTGTTTGACTAGAACTTGAGTTGCTTGTTACTAAAATTTATAGAGATGACTCAGCAATGAAACAAAGATGAGCTGCTTGATCTTTCTCCCTGAGTTTGCTTGCTCCTGATAATCTTAGGTTAAATAAAATGATGTAGGCTTTGTTCCAGGCTGAAGGAAGTGTTCAGGCTTTGTTTTTGAAAATAAGAATTACAGGTTATAGAATTCTGGTTTGAGGGATGAATTGATTACAGATTTTCTTCTTAGAAATTTTACAGGCTTTGATTTTTGTAAGTGGTTTGTTATTGTTATAGGGTATTGGATTTGAATATGTCTGGTTTGAGAAATTGATTATCAAATTTTGTTTGATAAATGGTTTGAGTTTTCTTGGCTTTTGAATTAGGAAGATAGAAAAGGTATGAAGAGAATGTTTTATTAGTTAATTTTGTGATAACAAAAATAAAAGAAAAAATACAAATTATAAAGGACACTTGTAAAAATTCTTAACATTTGTCATAATCATCATTTGTCCTTTAACACTTGTTTAAACAAGCTTCCATAGTTTTACACTTGTCCCTTTAGTAATTTCTTTTTATTTTAAATGTTAATATAAAGTTTTATACTTATTTATTTTATAAATCATTATCTAAATACATATATGAATCACTTTAAAGAAAATGTTATAAATAAAACAAATTATATACAAAATAAAATCTTATACATATAATTTAAATCAAAACTATTTTAAAATGTCTATCCTTTGAATTTCAATTTTAAATCCAAATTTTATTTTTTTTTAAAATCCAATTTATTTTTCAAATGTATATATATATTTATTTTGAATTTCAAATTAAAATTCTATTTAAAATCAATTTATATACATATAATTAAATAACAAACAAATATCTTATTTTATTTGGAAATATTAAATAGATTAACCAATTAAATCCAAAAATTTATATAAATTATCAATTTAAATTTTACTCAAAAATCAGAATCGTTATAGTTTCCCCCCTTAAGGAAATTTCGTCCTCGAAATTTGCTAGACAGGGAGGCAACAAAGGATGGATATGCAAGGATAAAGAAACAGTTTTCGAAATCAAACTCAATATCTATTCTGGATTTGGCTTACCAAATCAGAATATCACCAATAGCTATGAGAACAAACTCATACGATATTTTATCAAACATCCGGGTTACCCAGATCTTCCAAATATGCAGGGCACTGGTTAGTTCGGAAGAATGACTAACCGTTCATAGAATATATTTGGGAGCAAAAGAATGGATAAATGGACACAATCTTCCACAATTCTCAAACATTAGGTATGGATTCCAAACTCAGGTTGGAATACCCCAAAGTATATATTAACCTGTCCCTTTTTGGACTTTGATACTCACAAGAAATTACAATAGAATTCCAAATTTGGTTTTAATCGAAATCGTTTCTTGATAAAAATTCAAATTTAACTTCATATTTGTTAATCAATTTATTTCAAATTAAAATTTCAAACTAAAATTTCAAATTAAAATTTCAAATTCATTAGAGTTAAAAATGAAAAGATTGATAAGAAACTGGTGAGGATACGAAGTAAGGATTTTCTACAACGATTCGCAATGCTACCCCACCAAATCTTCTTCTCTCGATTTCCACGTAGCAATCAAAGAATTTGAAATTGAATCAAAGGAGATTGATAGGGAAAAGTTATTTCCGTTATTGTAGGGTATTGACCATTTGTAGTCGTATTTTCCTGTCCCCTACCTCGTCCTCTTCTTGCACTGATACTCACTACCCGTGGATAGTAAGAGAATTTACGGAGACATACAGACGAATATCTTAGGGATATATTCATTCTAGGGTATACTTCACCCGATCTCTAATGAGTTACCTGATGTGTTATACTCCTAGGCTAAAGTTCAACCTTCAGCTCTGATACCACTTGTAACGACCCTGACTCGACCTTCGAAAACCGACACCCGTGCTTTACTTGTACTCGAATGCCGCAGAATCAAACGCCGAATCTGGTTCACCGGAGCTTATAACACATTAAGTACAACAACACAGCAGAAGAAAAAATGAATAATATATCATTGATACATAACATCCGGTACAATATTTATACAATTGAGATATCGATACAAATATCACAGACAAGATAGAGCAGTGGAAAGAGATGACTTCAAAGATAATATCTTTAGAAGTCCTCAAGATAGATACTCCAACATACAACAACTCCATTGCCAAAGCTCCAAAGCTAGAAAGACTCCAAACCAAAAGCAGTTATACCCAGACTATAAGCTTGAACCACCATCACGTTGTACTATCGAATCTATATCTACAAGCTGACTATTCGACTATCTGAAAAACCTAACTCTAGACTGTCCGTGTCGAAAATTGTGGGTATCCAGAGTTTAGGAAGGGAACAATAAACTCTGGGTCAGTCATGGTACTGGTATGAGCAAATAAAAATAATTTATCTTTAAAACAAACAGCAAGAGAATTTAAAAATTGAAATCTACAATGCTTTTTGGAAAATGAAACTACCATAAGGCCTCCCGGCACACACCATGAAATCGCACATTTTGGGGAGTTTTCTTCTTATGATAGTCAAACATGCTTACTACGCAAAATCCTTTTGATATTATTATTAGTGCATAGTGGAAAACATTTCGAAAGTATAATATTAATCTTAGCCAGCATAGGTACCATTATATTATGCCTTCTATAGCTACCATTTAAGAATGGCAGGTTATACAACTGCAATCGTAAAGGGCGTGTATTGGTGATTGGATTTCAAACAAATGGTCAGGCCAAGGAACTTCCCATTGCCACATGGATACGCCTCTGGAGGGATGCCCCGAAAACCTAACCGGATCTCTGCCAACACAAGACCGGGTTACCTCTGTAACTAGGTAACTACTGACACGAGTATGCCATCCTCCGGTCGTAACCGACCTTTATCCGAGGCCTCGACACCAACAACCATAAAGTAATAAATTTGCAAGTACCACATAGGTTAAGTATCTGGGCTCCATACCATGATACCACCTCTATCTAGAAGGAAATGGACATACCCTCAAAGGCGCTACCCCCAAATATACTTGCTGCATCTTTCCTGTTTCGTCCATTCCGGGTTGTGAGGCTCGACGAAGTCTCGTCCACAAAGCCACGCTTTACACAAAAGCTGTGATATCCCAGAATTTTGGCAATATAGATTTAATAATCCGTATAAAAATTTAATTGATTTGATAATTTTTGTAAATAAATTTGAATTAATTTAATAATCTTCTTTTATTAAATATTTAACTAGTGAATTTATCTTTTAATAAGCTAATAAATTATTTTCTATTTATAATGTTTATATATATTTTAAATGGATGAGTTTGGTTTTAAATTTAGTTAATAAAGCATATTTTCTAATTCCAATATTTTGGTAATTGGGAAATTATGATTTATTTAATGTTAAGCTTTTCAAAGGTATTTAATAAAGAACTATATGATTTTAAATACATAAAATAAATATTTAATTATTTAAAAAGGGATTTTAGCTTAAAGTTTAAATTTAAATAAATTTAATAATAATTTTTTTAACATTCTTTTTAAAATATTGATTAATAGATGTGATTTGTAAATTAAATATGAAAGTTTAAATACAATTAAAATATGAAACATTAATTCATTTAAATAACAAGTAATTTATAACCACTTTTATAAATTTATTTAGAATGATCATAAATGTTATTTTCAAATAATGGGTATGTGTATTGCTTTTATTTATAAATAAAAATGGTTTTATTCTTTAAATATTAGCTATATATATAACTAAGTATTTGTAAACTAATTAATTAAGCATAATATTATATTAAACTTTAATTAAAAATACTAATTAATTAAAAGAACATGTGTTGCTTTCTTAGAACCTAATATAACATGTGTTAAGTGATTAAACAAAGAAATTAACAAGTGTGAATATTAAAGACAAGTGTCAAATTTGTATTTGTATTTTTCTTTGGTTTTTAGTTAATCATAAATTTAGTTATATAAACTCATAATTCTTCCATTCCTTTTTTTTCTCATTTTGCATTTCATAACAAAGAAAATTATTCAGCTAAAAACTTAGTACTCTAAAACAATCTTCATTTCATTTCCTACAAAATCAGTAATCATTTTCAAAACCCATAGTTCATTTTCAAATAAAAATGTAAATCCTGCACATCACTTCCCTGTAAAACATTTTCAAAATGCATAAGATTTTCATCAATCTGTGAATAACTCCTCAAACCCAGAAATCCATCTGAAATCCCTGATCCATTTCCAAATTAAAATCAAACTCCTGTAATCATCTTCAAAACAAAGATCCCTATAACATTTTCCAGCATGCATACAAAAGCCTGCATTCATTTTACAAAAATCTAGAAAATATGCCCCTGCATGCAAACCTAGAAACTAAAGCATTTTTTCAAAATCTGGAACTCATCTCTGCATGCAAGTTAAAGACATCAGCAACATTCAAATTTAAGGTTTATAAATCAATAATAAAAGCATTCAAGCAAGTTTTCAAAAAGATCTTCAAAGGGGTTTTTCAAAACTGGTGCTTTGTCTTCTATACAGGTGAGTAACTTCATATTTTAAAATTTTAAGTATATAATATGGTTGTTTGATTTATCCATGGAAATAAGTAGGCTTATATATATATTGCTAAATACATTGCTGTGTATATCTATATGTAGGAATGTGATGCATGTCTGTTTCACAAGTTACTGTATGTTTACAGTGCAAGCTCAATGGATCAAAATTGTTTTTTTTGATCTGGTTGCTGTTATGATTTAATATTTGAATGAACTTGTTTATACATGATAAGTAAAGATTAATTTTTTTTATATAAGTTAGATAATTTTTGTATTTCCTGGAAATAAAATAACAGAGTAAAATAGGTATAAGTGGAAAATTTCAAACTTCTAAATTCATTAATTCAGCAACATCAGTGGAATCCTTGAACCAAATCATGAATTTTAAAACTAAAATTAAGATTTTTAGTAATAGGAGTGAAGTGCAGTTCTTGTTGAACTGGAAAGGGGAAATTTTGAATTTTCTGGTGGTGATCTGCTTGATCTTGGAGGTCAAGTTTGCTCCTGTAGGTGGAGGAGTGATCTGTGAGGATGAGAAAATTATCAGATTGGGGTGCATTCCATTTTGGAGATGATGGTGGGGATTTGAAGTTTAGAACCCTAGTTTTTATTGGTTTTGAGAATTTTCTTTGGTTCGGCGTCCTCGGTTGATCGATTTCAACAATGTCTTGGGTATTGGAAGTTAGTGGGTTGACGAGGACTTCACCGGAGTTTCAGGGGTAACGGTGGTCGGAGCTTCCAAGGGGAGGCGCTGACAGGTTTGGATGAAGTGGGTATTTCCTGTTTCTGTTCCAGGTTTGGTTCTGGAACTCGATTTCGAATTTGAGTTTTTGGTGGCGATGCGATGATCGTGATCGGGTACGTGGTTGATCAGCGACTTGTAGAGATCATCAGAGTTGATCGGAGAAGGCGGCATCGTGGGTGCATGTGCACGGGGTACTATGTTCTGGTGATGACAGCTGTTGGGTTGGTGTTGGGTTTTGTCTCGGGTAATTCTCGAGTAAATGGAAAGTTTGCCCGAAGTTTGTTTGTTTTAGACTCGAAGTAAAATTCCAGTTAGTCGGGTAAACATTTGTTTCAGGATTTAAAGTAAAAACAGAAACCTGTTCTGTTTTAAAGTTTAAAAGTAAGTTTAAAATGCAAACTGAAAATTTAAAATAAGTTTAAAACCTGAATTTGAATCTGAATTCAAGAGTTTGAATCTTAGATTTGAAATAATTTAAGTTTTTGAAATTTAAATTTAGTTTTAAAAACTTTTAAGTGTAAAAGTATATTGGTTTTGAATTTAAACTGGAAGTTTAAATTGTAAAATAGAAATTTAAAATAAGTTTAAATCTGAGTTTTGAAATGTGGAATTTGGTTTGAATTTCAGTTTTTAAAACAAAATAAAATTTTAAATTTAAATTGTTTAACTACCTTAAAAATATGGTTAAATGATTTGAAATTTAAAATGAAGTTTGAATGTAAGTAAGTTTGAATCTAACTAATCTGGAATCAAATTTAATTCCAGTTTTGAAATAAATGAAAGTTTTTAAAATTTGAAATGATTTAAACAATCTTGTTTGCTAAAGTGTATGTTTAAATTGAATTGAATTTAAAAATGAATTTGTTTTAAATTCTTTTAAACTTATTTTATAAAATGGTTATTACTTTAACTTGTGAGATAAAAAGGTTTTGAATTGTTTTTTTTTAAACTTTGATTAGATAAATTTGTATTCATTTAAAATCTTAAATTTGAAATGAAGTTTAAAAATGGAATTTAAAGTAAATTTGAAACAAAATGTTTTTAAATTCTTTGATTTAAGTGAGAAATGTTTATCTTAAAGATAAATAAAATTTAATGATTTGGATTCATTAAATTATTAAGATAATTAAGATGAATAATTAATTATTTAATTAATTAATGATATGGATGATTAATTAAATAATTAAGTGTTTTTTAATTAATTAATTAAGACATAAGATTAATTAATTAAGGTTAATTAATTTGTAATTAAGGGTTATCAATTAGATTTTAATTAATGATTGATGATTAATTAATCAAGTAATTAAGAATTAATTAAATTGCAGTTAACACTTAATTAATTAAATAATTAGAGATTAATTAATTGGTAATTAAATATTAGTTAATTTGTAATTAATAATGGTTAATCTAAGGTAATTTCTTAAGGAAGAAATTAAAGAATTGTTAATGAAGGTCATTAACTAAGATTATTTTACAATTAATTAGATTAATTAATTAATAATAATCATTTGTGAAATGGTTAAAGTTTAAATTACTTAATAGAAGTAATTAATGAATTAATTACTTAATGTAATTGATTGAGTTTAATGTGATTAGTTTAGAATAATTAATTAAGTTTAATTAATTTAAACACGTGATGGTCTGATAAATAATTACTTTATGTAATTAATGGAATTGTAATTACTTAGGGAAGTAATTAGTTGATAATTAGTGGATGTAATTAAAGATGTTTTAATAAATGGAAGTGGTTTGGATTAAATTACCTTGTAATTAATCAAGGGATTAATTGAGATAATTAATTAAGGGTAATTAATTTATGGCATGAAGTAATTAAGCGTAGTTAATTACTGGATGTTATTAATCAAGGGTGATTAATATATGTGGTTTAATTGAAGATTAATTATTTAATGTAATTGATTTAAATAGAGAGATTAATTAGAAATGTAATTTATAAATCATTAATTAATTAATTAATGATGTAAATTTAGGATTGACTAATTAAGGAATAATTAATAAATGAAGTAATTAATTAATAAAGGATTAATGTAAATAATTTTAGTTAATTAATTGATTAAGTAATTAAAGTTAAGGGTTAAGTATAATTAACTTGTATAATTAATTTAAAGGCTAATTACTTATTGTAATTAGAAAATTGTTAATCAGGAATGATTAATTAAAATGAATAATGAGATAGTGATTAATTAATTGATTTGTAATCAAATAAATGGTTAAGTAAGCAAGATTTAAAATGGTGAAGTGATTAATTTAATTTATTTTAAATTAATTAAAGATGATGTAATTAATTTAATTCATTTTAAATTAATTAAGAGATGAAGTAATTAATTTAATTCATTTTAAATTAATTATAGATAGTGTGATCATTAAATCATTGCTTATGTATGAATTGATGATATTGGTTGCCTTGAATGGTTTGTAATCTCAGCTATGAGATGAGTAATGTCATGTGATATGGATGCTTTGGTTGCATTGGGATGATAATATGGATTATCTGTTTATTATGATGACATGGATTATCTGTTTATGATAATAATGTTGATTATCTATTGTTATGTTGTGAATTATCTATCTGTGTGTATATAGATAATGAATTAAAATTGTTTTAAACTCTAAAACAACTTGGCGTTAAAAGATACGTTTTGGATTCAATGAGACCGGGATCGGGTTTCCATATTTGGATATCCGAAAACCACATCGATCCAAATTAACGATAGGTCATGAATCTTAAGTGAAGATGAAGATTCAGAGTGCAAGGGTCATCGTCGTTAACTCTGAGGGTGATTCGAAAATGAGTGCAACGAGATAATGCCTTCGGTTTCGTTCTAACCCAGAACGAACTTGTATGGATTGAATGCTTTCAGAACATCGTCAAGTGGACGATGAGCATTCTAAGAGATGTGTTCTATAAAGGTAATCGTAGCCTCAAGCCTCATCAACCGGGAATGGCTAAAACAGGGGAGGTGCAGCAAGGCTAAGTGGGTCATGCCTAAATAGGACGAGATTTACCCCTGTCTAGATGTCCCTTTTATTTCGGCTGTGTGGTGCGGTTGCTGATCACAACTGCGGGGTGGTCTTGTTCGGAACTGCTCAGTAAGGAATGATTCCGGCCTTGTGTTACAGGGGAGTTAGGGTGGCTCCTCGGTACAGTGATCTAGGCCACGTACTGTGACGGGCGGTACCTCGGTAGCCCTGCTATTATATGGAATCCAAAATCCAATAAGTGCCCTCGGTTTTGATTGTATTACACACTTTTGTGGCTAGTAGCTGGAACTTAATCATGTAACAATTTCGGCTATTTCTTATTTACTTGAAAACCCTAGACCTATTATAATATCACCGGATTTCCTATCAAATGTTTTGGTTAGCGTAAGGTAAAAACTTTTCCATGTTTATGTATGGGAAGTCTTACGTGATACCTTTTGTTTTCAAAGGTTTTTCAAAGTTAAGCAACTTTAACCTGTCACTCACACCAGACCCATGTATGATCCGGAGTTTATTTCTGTTTTCTTGAACTCTTGGTTACTCAAATTTTTACGAGTAGCCAAGGGATTCAAGTTAGCTTTGACGAATTGTGGAGGAGCAATGGAGCAGGAGGCTTCTGCGTTATAGATATATATAGTGTTCCGCTGTGTTGGTATCTTTGAGTGGTTTCTTTGTTGATGTTGTATTTGAGTTGTAATAACTAGACAGGTGTTTATAACTGTCTAGTATGTGATATATTGTCTATGTAACTCTGATAATTGTTGTATACTATGTGTTATTTATGTTATAAATATAATTTATTCGTTCCGCTGTTGAGATTCTGTTGTTGTTTCTTCTTTCTCTTCTTTCTTTTCTCTTTTCTATCCCTTTCTTTCTTAAAGATGATACGAGTTTCTGGTCGTTGAAAGTAGGGTCGTCACAAAAGCCATGCTTCGATCAACAAATGATCGGCAGCACTTCGTATGTCATATTACCAAATTGGGAATGTACCACTAGTAACCATCAACTACATAGCCTCTAAGCTCATACGTCTCAAAGAAGAGTGTTAAGCTAAGAGAATAAATCTCCGCCACCAAACAGAAATGTATTTGATAGAAACCAACTTTATGTCTCAATGTGTAACATCAGACACGCATCCATACAAGTCTGTTCCGGGTTCGAACAGAAACGAACGCACTTCCAAAGAAGCCCTTGTAATCCGAGTATTCACAATGTCGATCGGACTCCCCATCACATATGGAGATCTCTATACCGGCGTGAATCAATACAGAGACATTCGATGGATAATCCTTTCGTTCTCGAAAATATCTGATCTTCACCACCTATCTTCAAATGTTATCCATAACTTCGTATCGTTATTCGGAATGGGTTATATGACACAAGGTCCTCCCCTGGCTAAACCGGATAATGAGCGCAATATTTAAAAACATATGGATATTGGGATTTCAGTTAAGTCACAACTTAAAACCCAAAAATTTCCTTTCAAATGGTTTTAACAAATTACCATTTTCAAAATATTTAAACAAAAAGATTCACTTCATAAAGTTCACCCATTTTTCACAAAGATTCATTTACAGATTTCAAAACAATTTCCACTTCAAATTGGATTAACTCGTCCAATCTTTAAATCAAAGATTTAAATTCATAGCTTTCAAAATCATTTCCAAAGATTCATTCATAACTTGGAAAAACATTTTCATTTCAAACTTGAAATACTTTCAGCACAAATTGGAAATTCTTTCCTTATATGAAAGCTATTATTAGTTGAAAACAAACAGTTTTCGTTTTGGAAAAATCCGATTTCATTTGTACAAATTAAAGCCCTTGGGTTAAATTCTAATTCCACAAACAATACTTTTAAAATGGTTTAAAACTCATATAAACACATTTATAACTTGTATAACCTTTTTAAACCATAATTTCCAAACATAGAATTCAATTTCAAATCTTGAATTCAAATCAAATCAAATCAAATTATTTAAATTGCAAAACTTTATCAAGTTATTCAAAATAACTTTTATCTTTAAAGCTAATTTTCAAAAGCTTTTTACATTTACCCCAAATCCATTTCCAAAACCATTTGGATTCAAATCTTACTTTAAAAATTATTTTCCAAAATTTGTGACTTAACTAATTTTCTCGTGCAATCCATATTTATATGTGTGTGGTGTAGTCCAAGGGTTTCACACAATAATGCAACAACATCAATTATCACCGATTCAATCATAACAATATCGATAAGCGGTATAATCTATAACGCTTATCTTCCATTCACTGATTCACAAATAAATAATATAAATTCATCGCAGATAGATAAATTACATCCGTCACAGAAAAATTAATTGCATTCATCACAGCTCAAATAAAAAATAATTCATAACACAAAGCATCACACATCAGGGATATCACACAATTCAACATTCAATTGAATCCAAACATCCATAAGTAAGATTAATTTAATCATCCGATAAATTTAATTCAGATTAATTACCTATGAGTAACTACTAATTCTGGTTAATTAATATTAATTAATTACAAACTATTTTAATAAATTAACTTTAAATCATTTATTAATTAACCTTTAATTATTTTTCAATCAACCTTAATTAATAAATGAATCAATCTTAAATTATTTAATTATCCTTTAATTCATTCCCCTTAATTAATTAATTAATTAACCCTTAATTAATAACCATTAAATTAATTATCCTTAATTAATTACAAAAATTAATTAACCTTAAGTTAATTACAAAATTAATTAACCCTTAATAAATTATCATCAAATTAATAAAATTATAATAAGTGATTATCCTTAATTACTTTCATTATTTAATTAATTATCCTCAAATTTATTAATCACCTTAATTAATTATCCTTAATTACTTTTACTTAGTAATTATCATTAGATAATTAAATACCCTTAATTAATTTCCTTTAATTAATTACTCTTAATTAATTACAATGAGTGCTTATCCTTAATTACCCAAACACCCATAAGTAATTATCTTTTCATTAATCGCTTACTTATCATTAAAAATCTTTACTTAACCATCTTTGTAATTAATTATCATTAACACAAATTTTAACTTAAGAAATTTAAGTCAATTAATGATTAAAAAACATTTCTTTTGATTAAATCTTTAACTTTATTATTGATTTAAAATAATTTAAGAACTAATTTATAAATAGTGATAATATAATTAAATAAAACTTAATTACTTCTTTATTAACTTTAAGCTTGAATCAAAACAAATATTTAAAATCTACTAACTTTACATATATTTTAAAACTTTGTTACTATGTAATCGGGATAGAAAATTTCAAACTTCTTAAACAATGTTAAAGAAAATGATTATTTATTTAAAGGAAATTTACATAAGAAACTATGTTTTTAAAAACCCAGTTAAATTAATTACACTAAGTAATTAACCCTTAATTACTTCCGTTAATTAATTATCCTCTAATTACTTCATTAAGTAATTATTCTCTTTAATTACCTTCAGTAATTATCCACTAATTACCTAAATTAATTCATAAGTGATTATCTTTAATTAATTAGACTAATTAATTCCTTTAGTTAATTATTTTAACTATTTATTTAAAATTAATTAAATAATTACTTAACTCCTTATATTAAAAAGACCTTAATTAATTAAGAAAATCATTTATGTTAACTAAATTTTTTTACTTATCAATAATCATTTACATTAATTAACTATTCTTAAATCAATAACAATAATTCATTAACCTTTATTATTTTCTCAAATTAATTATTTTTAATTAATCAAAATCTTAATAACTTAAAGATAAACTCTTTATTTTGATCGATTTTGCTTAGTTATATCATTAAACCTTATTTAAAAATAAAACATTTTAAAATCAATTAAAATTAAAAACAATTTAAACATCTAATTTAATCTTTAAACCGTGGAAAAAATTTCAAAATTATTTAATAAATTTTAATACATAATCATTTTTAAAAACCACTTATTCTACCTTTCAAAACTTATCTATTTTACATATATTAAATCTTGTTAAACATACATCTTTGAAAACAATTATTTTCATAAGTTAAAAACTTAACTTACCTCGTTTTAAAAATTTTAAACTTAATTTCTTTACAAAAAAACTAGCTTTTAATTAAAACAGAAAATTATCTCGGGCCAAACCTGAGTCAATCACACCAGAAACTCGAGTCACTTCCGAGCTCACTGCCAGTCTCTCTCACTTCGAGCCGCATCTCAAAATACGCGAGCACAACTCCTAGGCGAGCTCGTCTCCCCCACATCAGTCAATTATTCAGCTATACGAACGTGCATGGTGCACTTGCACGGCCGTTCAACGTCTCTTCGACCAGTCGCGATAGCTCACACATCACGCCGACGACCTCCTCAGCCCTTACGTCAAGAGTTAGAGAAGCAGGGTTTTATTGGACTAACTTAATCACCTTGGGAAGCTCCAATACTATTCGTTAAGAAGCATGATCGGTCCCTATGATTATGTATTGACTATCGAGCATTCAATAAGGTTACAATTAAGAATAAGTATCCATTACCTCGGATTGATGATCTATTTGATCAACTCCAAGGAGCTACCATATTCTCAAAGATAAATTTGAGGTCTGGTTATCACCAATTAAGGATAAAGGAAGAAGATATTCCAAAGGCAGCTTTTCAAACATAGTATGGACAATATGATTTTTTAGTCATGCCTTTTGGAATAACTAAATCATCAGCAGTTTTCATGGAGCTTATGAATCGTGTGTTTCATCCACGCTGTGATCAATTTGACATAGTATTTATTGATGATATTTTAATTTACTCTATATCAAGAGAAGAGCTTGAAAAATATTTGTGTATAACATTGGAAACATCGAAGGAACACTAATTATATGCCAAGTTAAGTAAGTGTGAGCTTTGGTTAGATGAATTAAAATTTCTCAAGCATGTTATTTCAAAAGATAGGACAGGAGAGGACCTATCAAAAGTTGAAGCAGTTTGAAATGGAGTCCTCCAATAACACCTTCAAAGATTCGAAGTATTTTTCGACTGGCAGGCTATTATAAAAGATTTATTCAAAACTTTTCAAAGTTGGCAGCTCCACTAACTAAGTTAACATAAAAGGGTATAAAATTTGTATGGAATGAGAAATGTGAGGTGGGATTTCAAACATTAAGAAAAGTTAGCCGAAGCACCTGTTTTAACATTACCAGGAGTGGAGAACAATAAAAATATATTATGATGCATATAGTTTGGCATTAGGATGCGTATTAATGCAGGAAGATAAAGTTATTACTTATGTCTCTCGATAATTGAAGAAGCATGAAGTAAATTATCCAACTTTTGACTTGGAGTTAGCAGCAATAGTGTTTTCATTAAAAGATACGGAGACACTATCTTTATGGCGAAAGATTTGATGTTTATTCTGATCATAAGATTTTAGTGTATTTATTCTCTCAAAAGGAACTTAATATAGGACAACGAAGACAGATGATGTTTTTGAAAGACTAAGATTCCACATTGTATTACCATCCCTGAAAAGCCAATGTGGTAGCAGATGCACTAAGTCTAAAGTCAGATGGAATTATTGGTAACCCGATGATCATGGAATGGAGAGCTTTGGAAACGTTTTAGAAATGAATGATTGGCCTAAGATGATTAATTAAATGAATAGGGAAAGGAGGACCTTATATGTAGTATGTCCATTCAGCCTCCTTTAGTAAGTAGAATTATACAAGCCCAAGGAAAAAATGGGAAATTAAAGGATTGGTTTATGAAGATGTATGACTAGGACCCGGTAGATTGGAAGGTAGGAAATAATGGTGGATATGATATCAAAATAGACTTTGCATGCCAAATCAAGTAGAATTAAAGAATGAGATTCTGAATGAGCGCATCGTTCAAACATTGATATAAATTTTAAAAGCATAAAGATGTATATGGATTTAAAGCATCAATTTGGTGGAATGGAATAAAGAAGGATATTGCCAAATTCTTTTTATGGTGCTTCACATGCCAACAAATTAAGGTTGAGAAACAATGACCATATGGTTTGTTGCATCCGCTTCCTATAGGAGAATGGAAGTGGGAACAAATTTCAATGGATTTTATTATATGATTCCCATGGTCGAACCAAAGGCATGATGCAACATGGGTAGTGGTGGATCGCTTAGCAAAGTCGGTTTATTTTGTACCCTATAATTTGAGATACTCAATTGACAAACTAACAAGAATCTATTTAAAGTAAATTGTCATATTGCATGGAGTCCCTGTCATAATTGTTTCCGATAGAGACTCGAGATTTGCCTTTAGATTTTGGAAAAGTTTTCGAAAGGCCTTGGGTACAAAGCTCAACATGAGTATCGCCTTTCATCCTTAAAAAGATGGACAAACAGGAAGGGTAAATCAAGTAATAGAAGATATGCTAATATATTGTGTGATAGAATTTGAAGTACTTAGGAAACACAAATATCATTAATTGAATTTGCATATAACAATAGTTACCATATAAGTATTGGTATAGCCTTGTTTGAAGCTTTGTATGAAAGACCATTTCATTCACCAGTTTGTTAGGCGGAGGTGGGAGAAAATGAACTGCTCAGCCTAGATATAGTGACAGAAACAATTAAGAAAATGTAACAACCCAGAAATTTAACAATTGAATTTTTAATATTTAATTAATTTTAAATAATAAAATAATTGTATTTTGGAATTTAATAACGTATATTCATATAAGTTGAATATTTGGATATTTGGACTTATGATTAAATATTAATTAAATGGATTTAATGATTTTATTTAATTTCTATTAATTAATTAATAATATCGGTAAATTGAATTTGTAAATTTAATTACAAAAATAAATAGATTGGATAAATATTGGTAAATTAGACCGAAAATATAAAACCATATTTAAAATGTGTAAAGACAACATTTCAGGGCACTATCTCGGATTTTAATGAAACTAGTGTCATTGAAACCGGAATAATAAATTATTATATGCCAATGATTTTCGTGATAATTAGACGTACTATGTGATCGAGCGAGCTCGAAATGCATGACGATTAAGTTTAGAAAATTTAATTATTATAATTTGATTCAAAAAGCTAACTTCTATATACGATAGAATTAGCTCTCAAAATAGTTCCAATGAGTTCAGAATAGAGGTATTTAGCTAGGAACGCCAGTAAGCACGTCTCGATTGTAGTTCATCAATTTTTTGGCGTGAATAGTACCGGTTGGAGAATCCTATATAAGGACTCCCATACCCTTCATTCTTCTGCTCAAAAACCCTTGTTGCCATTCTAATTACCATAGATCCTACGGCTATTTTCGATCCATGTTGCCTGAGATGTTTTAGGTGATGGCCCCAACTAGTAAAACGTTTGGTAAAGTAAGAGGAAGTTGTTGACGGGTTTGATGGGTTTAAGGGGAGCGAGGCGTCCAGAATCACGGGTTGATCGTAGTTTGTTTAATGGGTCGGTAGAGGAGTTAGAGGAAATTAAGGAAGGCAAGGCCGGCGTCAATCGAATCGTCTTGGCCAGAGGAGGCTACAACGGTGATGCGGCGGTTGGTGGTGAGCTACATCGGCGATGGAAGGCATTTGAATGAGAGGTATTGAGTTTGTTTTGTGCGGCCTGGGTTTGATAATTGATGGATTATTGGTCAAGATTGTGTATTAATTAGATAATGATGTAATTATTAATAAATTATACTATTTGATTCTAAATCTTTTTAAAATCTTGGTTATTTTATGAGGTCGGATTCGAGCATGGCGAGTTGCATTGTGCTGTGTCATCATTAACTACGTTCTAGAGTTAAATTGAAGGAGATTGGAGCTTGTAGAATTCCAAGCTGAAATCAAACGCTATTCGATTTTAGTTTGAAATGGAATGCTTCAGCGATAATTGGAATTTCTATGAGTTTACTCACCTTTTAATTAGCTATATAATATTTGTGATTCTATTAATTTGTCGTTGAATGCTAGGTTGATAGTTTATATATTGTTGTTGTTGTTGTTTGATTGAAATCCTATTTTGGAGAACATATGACGTAATAACTTAATTGCTGTGAACCCACATGATTATATATATTGTCCATAACAATTGTTTTGCAAATAATAATTGTAGAGAGGCCCTAAGGAGTTTCTCGTCAATAATTATCAATTATTTCTTTATGCTGATTATATTGATGCCCAGTTGAAATTTATCGTGACGTTCTATTTAGATTTGTTTAAGTGTTGTTATAGCAATTTTTGCTATATCGGAATTTATTGAATATCATTTCGTAAACCCTTTCTCTGTGTTGTCTTGAGCTTGTATTTTCACAAGATAGATGTTTAAAATTTAATTAATCATTTTAATTAACGATATTTTAATTTAATTAATCATTTTAGTTAATGATCATTTGAATTTAATAGATGGTTTTAATTAAAATTTTAACTTTAATTAACTATTTTAATTAGTGATATTTGAATTTAATTAAATGTTTTAATTAATGATGTTTGAATTTAATTAAATCTTTAATTAAAGATGATTAAATTTAATTAATCATTTTAAAGTAATGATATTTGAATGTAACCAATCATTTTAACTAATGATATTTATAGTTAATTATTTATTTTAACAAAGATATTTAAGTTAATTAATTGATTTAATAAATAGTAATTAAAATGATTAACTAATTTAATGAAAGTGTTTTAAAGTGAATTAACCGATTTAACGTTTTAAAATTAAATAGCTAGTTTAATAAAGATGTTAAAGTTAATTAATGAATTTAACAAAGGCGTTTTAAAGATAATTGATTTATCCATTGATTAAACATGATTAATTATATATCAAATAATTAGCATCGTTTTAAACTTATAAAAATATTTTTGAACTTGATTTATTCTCTTTTGGGGAAAATAAAACATGGTTTTAAAGTTATAGAAAAGTAATATAAATTATCCTTAGGGATGATTAACTTTTGATTTAAAATTTATAAAAGTAATTTAATTGATTTATTATCTTTGGGGATAATGAATATTGTTTTAAAATTTATAAATAATAGATATAAATAAGAAGATCATTTTATAGGGGCTATTTCCAAATAAAGCCAAGTGTAAATAGTTTTGGGTTATAATAAGCAATGTTTTGACATTTGTTATGATCTTGGTTTTAATACACTTAGAGTATATAATTTTCTCTTCTAAAAGAATATTTTAAAGAGTGTTTTTAAAGTGTCTTTAAAAGTATTATGATGTGAAAATCAAGGCAAGTGTGAACTCCATTTTATCATTTCTGATAGTATATTTATCGAATATTGACTTCTTTATATTTCGTCTATTCAAGGTGCTGTGTTTCTCATTTGAGATTTGTTATCCTTTTGGGAAATGACTAAACCTAAAGAGCAAGTGGGGGCTAAGCTACGTGGGGTTGCTCCCATTAAGGTCTTTTCACATCCACTCTTGATTGGATTCGATGTTGCGCACTGAGAAGTGAAATACTCGGATACTCGGTAATCGTTGGAGGTGTCTGGCTTGGAGGTTTCCAAGCGCCGTTGGAATTCTCAAGTATATTTCTAGAGATATACTTTCGGTAAGGGGGTGCATCCTCCTAATCATTATTGGAAAAACTTCTCTTTCCCATATTGTTAATTCAAGTATTTGAATTGTTTCCTTAATTGCATTGAGAACTGCCTTATGCTCTTCTCTATGTTTAATTACTTATGTCCATTCTTTCAAATATGGAATTTGATATTATTTATGCTAATTCATTAAGTATGAGATTTGTTCTTATCAGTACCCACCCTTTTATTTGCACCATTTTTGTTGTTTATTTCCATTCTTTCTTGATTGGATTGTTGTTTTGATTTGTTTCCCATTTCTTCATTTAGGGATGTTTTCTTGTAAGGTAAAAACCCATTACGCGTTAGCGGCGTAGTCTCATAGGATTTTTATATGTTCATCATATTAATTGATTTTGTTACGCTGGTTTTCCAGACCGACTCAGGTGTTATTTTATTATAATGCTCGGGTCAGACTGATTTTTTCCCAGGTTGACTTAGTGATATGGAGATACTGGAGAAGATTTGGATGTTCACCTATCATAGTGTTTTATTTTTCGCTGTATTATATGGTATGCCTATCAGCAGTTGTAAGGTTAGAATTTATAACTATCCAGCTGATAAGGTTTGTTCTTAGTTCTGATGTACTTTGTATTTTGGAGTAACCGTCTTACCATCTTTGTTATATTATATGTTATCGATTCCGCTGTGAGATTCTAATTTTCCTAGTTTCTGTTATTTTCTTTTTATTTCACCCTAACAATACGTTTTTTGGCATTTGGATACCATGGATGTATTCAGTGACGACTTTCGATGGTCGAAAATGCAGGTCGTTACAGAAAATTACTACCATACGAGAATGACTAAAAGCTGCTCAGTGTAGATGAGCTATGTAGATCAGAGAGGGAAATATTTATAATTGGAAGTAGGGAAATAGGTTCTTTTAAAGATTTCTCCAATAAAGGCTGCAGTACGATTTGGAAAGAAAAAGGAAATATTATCATCCAGGTTTATTGGGCCATTTCAAATCACTAATAGAATAGGTAAAGTTGCATATTAACTTGCATTACCTAAAAAATTATCATATGTTCATGATGTTTTCAATATATTAATGCTACAAAGTATATTCCTGTCCCATTACATGTGGTTGATTTAAATAACATCAAAGTTACAAAGGGTACCACATACATCGAACTACCAGTCCGAATTCTCGATAAGAAAGTTAAGAAATTACGAACAAAGGAAATTCACTTTGTAAAAGTTCAATGGAATAATCATGACGAAAATGAGCATGGGAGCTTGAATTAGAAAGGCCCAAAAATTATCTAGAGTTGTTTGAAGACTAGATTTCAAGGATGGAATCTTCTTTTAAGGGGTGTAGAATGTAAGAACCAGATCAACTTATTTTTCTTATGTTTTTGTATATCAAAATGAAACAATATCATAATAGTTTGAAAGATTAAATACTAAGTTACAATTTTGTTTCAAAGACCAAAATATGATCTAGTGATTTTATAGGTTAAAAATGACTCAGAAATAAAATACGGAATTGTGTTTTAGTAGTTCAGGAATGAGAAAATCATGGGCCCAACCCCATAAAACCTTTTGGTTTACATTTTATTCAAACTATCTCAAAATTTTAAAATTATATGAGTAGGTCGGATGAAATGGACATCAAGCATGACACTTAAAATTAGGAATAACACATTGACTAATCATGTGTAAGCTTATAAGATCACCATGCTTATTAAGATGACAACCAAAGGTGTAGGTGTCATTTCTTTAATGTTTGCATGGGATAAGGAGTGAAAGTGTCCAAATTAGAAAAGATCACGGTATCCTTGAATAATGGAGTGACACATCAGCTAATGACGTGTAAGCTTATAAGATCACCATGCTTATTAAGATGACAACCAAGGGGGCATGTGTCATTACATCAAAATTTGCATGGAAAAGGGTGGATAAGTGTCCAAACTAAAAAGAATAAATTAGCCATGAAAAAAGGCTCTAAATAGGATAATAATTTCATTTGGTTTTCACAATTGCACAAATCTAAAAGCTAAACAAAAGTAAGAAAATAAGGAAGATCTTAGAGAAAGGCAAGGAGCTAAATTATAAGACGAAACTATATTTACTAAGGTGAGGAAAAATATTTATTTTAAAGTTTCAAGTCATTCCATGAAGTAGTGTGTAACTTATAATATGTTTAATGTGTATATTGCACTATTTTAACCTTTTTGGTATTATAGACCTATCGTTTTCTTATAATATTTTTGACTACAACCAAGTGTATATGATTGATGCTTCAATTATTTGAAGGAAAGAGCAATCTATATTGGTTTATGATTATAAAGTGCCTAGAAGAATACTTATTTATATACACTTCTAATTAGTGATGGCTTTCAGACGAATGCGGTAAAAGACAAAAGATATAGGATAACGCACCATTACTTTATTTCCAAACCGTGTGTTAAGAGATAGAGTATCCGTATTGTGTGTTAGGATGCTAGCCGCGATGTGATAAAAAGTTTCCAGGATCTATTTCTTTACTCAGTGTTTGGATTAGATTCACGTGTAGTCTAACTGATTTTCACATGGATTTTAGATTTTTTTATTTCTGCAAAAGATATTTATATATGTCGAATGAATTTGGAAAATATAGTTGGAGAAAATTTATCTATTTTACATATAATACGCTAATATATTTTAAAATATGGTTTGGACATCTTATAGAATTTTATGACATGATCTAAGATATAGACTAAGTAAATACCTCACCGGGTCAATGTTGCTCGTGATGTTACACATGAACATTTCAGGTTTGGATAAGTAAATTTGGATTTTGGGACTTTTCATGAAGAAAATGAAGTGAAGGAATCTTTTTAGCTTTTTTTATTATTATATGTCTTGATTTACATGTGTATATGAAGTCAAAAACATTACCATGTATAATATTTCTTCGTTTGAAATCATTTACTCCAAATTCTTTAGACGATTTAAATTTTCTAGCATTTCTCCTTGCAAACTTGTGACACTAATATATAGCACCACATTATAGGGGTAGCACTCCCAAGTCTGGCTAAGAATATCAGAGCTGGGTGTTACAGCTATGAAGGCATTTCCACAAGTGTTAATTATGAAATACGTCATAACTCCTATCAATGTATCCGGTAGCTCTACAAGATAAGCAAGTCTTCCTATCCTTTACAAAATTAGGGAAGGCCTAACTAATTCCGATACCAATTTTTCCAACTTTCCAAATCTCACAGCCTTCCTAAAAGTGGAAATAAATATCTTATGCCCTACCTCCAACTCCAACTCCTTTCCTCGCTTGTCTGCATAGAATTTTTGGCAATCTTACGTGAGCTTCATCCCCTGCCTAATTAATTTGTCCTTTTAGAAGTCTCATAAATTAAATTTGGTTTGAGTAAAAAAATTTCAGTTGTTTCCCACTAATAATTAAGTGATTTGCATGGCCTTCCATATACCATTCAAAGTATTCCATGCCAATCGTTGCTTGGTGACTATTATTATACGTGAATTAGACTAAACGTATGTGCTTCTCCTAGTGTTCTCCATAGTGCATGATGCAAGCTCTCAGTAAATCTTCCAAAATCCTATTCATTCCTTTGGTTTTGCCTTCAGTATATGGGTGGTAAGTAGTGCTAAGATCCAGTGAGGTTCCTATAGCCAACTACAAATTCCTCCAAAATTCGCTAGCAAATAAGGGGTCCCTATCACTAACAATACTAATCGAAATTTGATGAATTTGAACTACCTGCTTAATACAATTTTTTTGCTAAAGTTGCTATAGTCCTATTACTTCTAACGGTAATAAAATGGATGCTTTAGTGAGCCTATCTACAATAATCCAAATTGTTCTATGGCGATCCACCTCCTCAACCCTTATAAATCGACACTAATACATCCTCGGTATTAACGTGCCGCAAATCCAAGTGCTGGAGAGGCAAATTATCATGCTGAAAAAGAAAATAAAGGTAGAAAAGAATCTTACATGAATTGAATAACATATATTATTTCAATATATCTTTATAGTGGAATTTTTAATACATTTACCAAAGTCTATCCTATAAATCAACCTGGAAAGTTATAAATCTTTGTACTTATAAATGCTGAATCAATCAAAAAACTAATACATCGGGAATGGAAATGGAGAACTATCTATAGGAACATCTTCAGCTCTAGACATCAAGCTCCCTCACAATGCTCCATGTCAAACCTGACTACTTGGATGCCCCAAAAAATAGGGCATCTAGAGTTTATGGGAAAATAAAATAGAGGAGTGGGTCTGACTAAAAGTCTGGTGAGTGATAGTAACTACTAGAATCTTTAAGCAAAGTAAAAGTAATAGACTATTCAATCGTTCTAGTATATATAAGAGGAAATAAAGGGAATAGGAGAGATAAAGCTGGAAATAAATACGAATTAACTAGCATTCAATTAATAAGATAGGTTAACTTTGATTGTTTGCACTTGTCTTTGATTTCTGCTTTGATTAGGTTGAATTCATAATCCTGTAATTAGGATGTAACCCTAATTCTACCCTTTTTGATTGGCCTGCTACTCCATGGACCTTACTGCGGATCAAATGCTATATAACTCCCTACACAGCATCCAATGGTATCGACGAAAGATGCATAAAGTACCCACCGTGGATCCGAACGACATATATAGCTCTCTACACAGAAGGCAATGGTGTCTACAAAGGACATCCATACCAAGCGCTTGGAACTCATAGTGATTACTGAGCACCAGAATGGAAGTCACACGCGTAACTGCCACCATGCCCATGCTACCTTTTGCTCTACCTATTGGGTCTTCTTATTACCTCAAACTCTAGCATAAGCGTGCCCCTCATCTCACTTCAAGCTAATGTAACATCATCGTGTGTCCATAGAAACTATAGGGGAAATGCTGTTGGTACTGGCCCATCATCCAAACAATATCTAGTTGCAACCCTTATCCAAATCCCCCGTGATTTGGACTTTTATTTGACCAATTACTACCATTCTTAGCATAAGCATGTCCTCCTCTCACTTCAGGCTAACGTGAGACACCGATTTTTCTAATAGGGAATGCTATATGGTACAGGTTCTACTTCCATCTTTGCTTATTAACTTAGATAAATTATTCAAATAAGCCTTTGTTATCATCTTTACTTTCTACGCTTATTAATTTATCCCAAGTTTTAAAATAAGCCTCATTCTATTCTTTTTCTTATAATAACCTACTTTATAATCATGCTTATTACTTAACCAAGGTTAAGTGTGAAAATAAGCTTCTTTCATCTTTTACTCTTTTTTTAGCTATAATTCTACGTTATAACTAAGCCAATTAATTAGTCCAATTCTAATCATAATTAGGCATAATTTTAGTCCAATTCCATTTATATTACAGTCCAATTCCAATATTTATTACAGTCTTTATAATTTACGTCTTATTTTCTTCATTCAATATTCTTACTTATATAATCCATATTTGCGTTTAATTAATTCTAAACCATACGCGAATAAAAGGAGGAAGAAGAGAATATACGCTTACATAAAGTCTAAAACGTAGAAAAATATGTAAATAAGAAATAATAGTAAATAAACTTAAATATTGTAAATAAACTATAAATAAATAAAAAGCTATGCTTAACAGTAATAAATTACAATTAACTGAAAAAGAATAACTAAAAAGGAATAGACTAAAACATAGATCTAAAACTGATAAAAAAGGCTATTCCAAAATCATAATAAAACTAAAACTATTGAAACCCTATTATTTTAAATTACTTAAAGAAATCTTAAAATAATTACAATCACTCACCTCCGGTCCTAAGATCTTCCTTTGGTCTTCCCGGGTCCACTTGGAGTTGTAAAATAATTTAATTTATAATGATTCTCTCCTTGGAAAAATTATTCCATTTAGGGTCCTTCCTAGAAAGGTGAACCCAATTGGAGAAAACCTATAATCAGAAAAGGTCTAGGGGTCTATTTATATGGGTAGAAGTGGATCTCGGACCATTGGATTTGGGGATTGAATAGGATGCAACCACGTCATAGGCTGAATATGAGCCAACAGATGCAAAAATAGATGGATCGGATTGGTCATAAGAATGCAAAATACGTCATCAATAACCTTTGGAATGTTCGGACGAACGAACAATTGTTCGTAATTAGCAGAGGCGTGTCGACCGGGCAGCCGACCGCCTTGGTGCCTTGGTCGACCGGCCGATCAACCTGCCCTTTATTTTTTTTCTTTTCCTTCTCAATTTTTATTTAATTTGTTTCTCATTCATATTAGCTTAGTTTCTGAAGTTCTATATATCAAAATTGGCCAAAAAATTACCACGGACACAATGATGCAACTCCCATGGCTCAATCCTGATATAATTATTATGGGTTAAATTTCAGATTGTTAAAGTATGAGAAGACTATTTCTACACGATCCAAGTTTTACATTCAATTTGGAAAAAATTAAATCTTTTATACTTGCCTCATTTTCGATATTTCGGCCTTATCTATCCCTCACCCAGGAAAGAGACCAGGTGAGCCAGGGCACTAGGTGCAACTAAACATCTCCTTAGTTTAAGCACCTCACATTTGGATCTCACAAATAGAAAATTCCAACTTACTCATCGGCTTTTAGAGCCAAGATTAAATCACTTATTTATAACAGTTTTTCTTCTAATCATTTATTTAAAAATCTTTTAAAATAAATATAAAACCTCTACATTATATATAAATAATTAATTATTTGAAAACATTTATAATAGATTTGGGAAAGAATACTTAAGTTTAAAGCCATATTTAAAAGTTATTAAAAGTGTTGCGAATAGTGCTTTTAAGGCTTATTTGATCAAAACAACCTTTTGATCATTTAGAAGTCCATTTTTATAATATCTTTTAAAACATTTTAATATATGTATAGAATTTATTACATATTTTTAAAGAATTAAAAAATATCAATTTTAAAAAATTTATCGCTTTGGTTTCCGAACTGCCGAACCGCCACTATTTTAAAAACTTGATTTGCTCATATTTAAATCTACTAAACGAAATCTCGATCATTTTGTTTTTTTGAAAACTATAACTATAACTATAAGATTTCAAAAAATACTTATTACAAAAAATTCCGACTCCGATTCCATCGTATAAATGGATTTGAACTTTTACAGCATGAAATCGCGAACTACCATTACGTGATGCGTCTATTTTTGACTCAATTTTCATAACTTGTCAAAACTTCACCAAATTGGGTTTTAATGTTTATAAAACTTTTATAAACCATTTTCAAGAGATTTGACAATATCGTATATACCATTTCATTTATGAAAGGAAAGTGATTTCTTTTGGGTATTCGATATGTATTAAACAAGAATTGTTTGTACATCCAAACAAATATATTATCATATCCAAACATATTTCACAATATCACAACCAAGCATAACCAAACAAATACATCATCCAAAATATCATAATACAAATAGAGTTTCTCACCTTCATCAGTTTCTAACTTTACGAAAATTTGTTATAGCTTCACTACGATCGAATCAAAGCCTATGTAATCAGGCCTTGGACCTTTAAATAGGCTCAGCCTATGCTTGAAACAGGAAGCAGGCTCGGCCTTGGTGGTAAGAGGTGGTGGCCATGGGTTTTGAGTAAGGGAAGGAGTGGATTTGTGCTTGTTTTTAGTTGATTGCAAATGTATATATACTTATATAAATTTATTTTCTTATTACTAGTATTTCTTCATAATATTCCGTAGGTAGGAAGCCATTAAAAAGGATTATAAGAAGACGAAGAAGCTTAGGAATTTATGAAAAAATGAAGTGAAAATGGATGGTGGTATTTGTAGAAAAATTTTGAACTAAAATATAATGATATTTATGTGCATATACATCACCGTTTCATCTCTGATGTGCACGTAAATGTGCATATTGCATTTGATGTATACCCTCCTTTGATGTAATCCCTCCTTTAATGTAATCCATCCTCTGATATAATCAAGAAGAAGAAGAACTTTGAATGTGGGAAGATTGTAGGAAAGCCTTTCAGGAACTAAAAAGTCACTTGGAAAAGCCACCGATACTTTCAAGTCTCGAGAATGGGGAAACCTTGTACCTATATATGGAAGTCTCAGAGGACGCAGTTAGTTCAGTGTTGATTAGAGAAGGGAATAGGGCACAACTTCCAGTAATGTGAGCAGATGGTTGAAGGATGCAGAAGTCCGATATCCAGTGATAGAAAAGTTAGCATATTGCTTGATTCTCATAGCTCGAAAGCTTAGAGTATATTTTCAAGCACACCCAATCAGGATATTGACCAATTTTTCCCTTAAGAAAATTTTTAGCAAACCGGAAACTTCAGGAAGGTTGGTAAAATAGGGAATCGAGATCAGTCAATATGACATAGAAATTCTGCCACGAACTTCAATCAAGGGGCAAGCATTAGCGGATTTCATTAATGAGGGCACTAACTTTATCAAGGAGCAATTCGAAAAGGAGAAAGACAAGAGGCGTATGTGGCAATTATTTGTTGATGGTGCATCAAACGAAAAAGGGGCTGGTGCAGGATATGTAATCATCGTATCTGATGGACACAGTTTACATTATGCCATGAAATTGGGATTCCCCACAACTAACAATATGGTAGAATATGAATAAATGGTAGCGGATTATCCTTGGCATTAGAACTTAAAATTCTACGAATACAGATCTTTAGTGATTCTCAGCTAATGGTGAACCAAGTGAAACTGATATATCAAACAAAGGACCCTAAACTATCTTTATATGTGAAGAAGATACTAATAATCCTTGCTTTGTTTAAAGACTTTTCTATACACCAAGTCCCAAGAGCGGAAAATTTACAAGCAGATTCCCCATTAGAACTAGCAAGCTTAAGGGGAGTCCAGGAGACACGTATTGTTCCAGTGGGATATCAGGAAATTCCAAGTATTGGAGAGGAGGCATCCGAACAGGGAAAAGAAGTGTTAGTTCTGACAAGGTCTCAAGCAAAATCACAAGGAGAAGAGAGAAGAGTAAGTAATAAAGAAATATCAGATGAAAGGGTTGATCAACCGAGACTAAGTAGCATATATGATGACACATGAATGTCACCCATTGTTGAATACCTTTTTAAAGGAACACTCCCATTTAACAAAGACAAAGCAAAGAAAATTAGGGGACAAACTCATACCTTCACAATAATGGATTGAATCCTTGTAAAAAGGGATATGCTCTTCCTTATCTATGATATGCGAGCATGAATAATGGAGTAAAATTAACTGTTGAAGCTCATGAGGCGTTTTGCAGAGATCATTTAAATGGAAAAAAGTTGGCAAAGAAAATAATGAGGCAAGGATTTTGTTGGCCAAACCCTCGAGTATGTAAGAAGATGTGAAAAATGTCAGAAACACTCAAACATTCCCAGATTTCCCCCAAGTTACTTGACTCCAATTGCAAGTCCATGGCCCTTTGACATGTGGGGAACAAACTTAATCGACCCATTTCCAATTTCAAAAGGAGGAGCAAAGTATATTGTGGTCGCCATAGACTATTCCACCAAATAGGTTGAAGCAGAACCGCTTTCAAAGATTACTTCTAGGAAGGTACTCAGATCTGTTATCAAGAATATCATAAACAGGTTTGAAATTCCTCAGAAGAAAATTTCTGACAATAGGACACAATTTGAGAGTGAAGAATTCTCTCGTTTTTGCCACAAAAATGGAATCATTAAAAGTTTTCATCCATCGCACATCCAAAAGTGAATGGGGCAGTTGAAGCTACAAACAAAACCATAAAGACAAATCTAAAAAAGCAACTAAACAAAGCAAAAGGAAATTGGGTAGAAGAACTGCCGTTTGTATTATGGGCTTATCGAACATCCATCAAAACGGTGAAGGGCATACTTCCTACTCTTTGACATATGAATGTGAGGAAATGTTATCAATTGAGATGGAGATACCCTCATACTGAAGAATTGCCTACGCATTCGATGAGAATCAAGAGCTGAAAAGAGAATCCTTAGATTTAATACATGAATTGAGAGATGAAGCAGCGGCAAGAACTGTTGAGTATCAATGACGAATCTCAAAGTACTACAACTCAAAAGTGAGAACTCGGACATTTCACGAAGGAGATTTGCTACTCCGAAGAATGATGGAAAATACCAAAAAGTCCGTAGATGGACCTCTGGGGCCAAATTGGGAAGGACCATTAATTATTTGCAAAGTGATCCCCCCGGGTGCTTACAAACTATGCCAACCAAATGGCAATATGGTTTCGAGAACATGGAATGTCGAACATTTGAGGCCATATTTTCCAAAGATGAATGAAAAAAGAATCTCTTTCTTCAAAAATAAAATATACATGGTTGGGAGTGAAATGCTCCTTATATTTGGATACTACCTAAGATGGTAGAAAACCTCTGTCTGCTTCGAGAAGGCCAAGGCAGAGAACCTCCTGGAGGAAGGGTGGGGTAAGCCTTTAGCCATGCCATAACATGGAAAGGTTAAAGCACCAGACAAACCTTTGGCCGCGACTCTGGTCAGGTCAAGGCACCTCTTGGAGGGAGGATGGAGTAAGCCTTTATCTGCATCATAAAATGGCCAAGGAAAGCACCGAACAAGTCCTTATCCGCACCATGCTATGGCTAGAGTAAGGTACCTCCTGGAGGCAAGACGGAGTAAGCCTTTATCCACAGCACACTATGGATAGGTTAAAACACCGCACAAGCCCTTTCCGTGCCGCACAATGGCCAGGGCAGGGTGCCTCCTGGAGGTAGGTCGGGTAAGTCCTTGGTTCTAGCCTCTAAGATGAGCTAACCAAGAGCACCAGACAATAATGGACTAAGATGTCCAAGCCCAAGAAGTGGCTCATCAAACGATGGAGTATGAGGTCCAAGCCCAAGAAGAGGCTCATCAAACAATGGACTAAGATGCCAAACCCAAGAGGAGGCTCATCCAACTACGGACTAAGATGCCCGAGCCAGAGAAGAGGCTCTTCCAATCATGTAAAAGATGTCCAAACCCAAGAAGCGATATATCTCCAATGGACTAAGATGTACAAACCCAGGAAGTAACTGATCAAATTACAACTACATACATACAAGACTTGAAGGGTTCATAAATGTTAAGGAAGATGGAATCTAAAGAGTAAAGCCAAACTCCAGCCATTAAATACCCAAATTTGGGTTTTGGGTTCTTCATTTTGAGATTTTATTCACTAAATAACAAAATCTGGATTTTGGGTTCTTCATTTTTGGATTTCATTTACTGAATACCCAAATCTGGGTTTCGAGACTTTCATTACTAAACATTACCCGAATCTAGGTTTCAAGTCTTTATTAATCACTTACAATCTTCGTACCCGAATATGGGTTTTTGGATTATTGCTTGATTTCGCCTTCATGGTTTCTACTATAAAGACAATTGCCATGAACTTCTGGTTGTCCAACGTATGCCCTAATCTGGGCCGAAGAATTTTATTATGACAATAATTACCATGGATTTCTACCTACCCAGCATATAAAGGAAATTGTTACTAAAAACCCAACTGGGTTTAGAAATGTCACCCAAAGGACTATATTTGGGATATTGCTATTTGGATTATGGGTATCTCATTGTTAATTTTCGAATTTCACAAATTAATACCCTAATTTGGGTCAAATTTCATTACTTCCTAAATTAAATCCCAAACCTAAGGTATATAAAATTGTAGGGTAAAGGTTGCTTCAAACAACGAGAAATTTCAAACTGGTCTTCTTGATACCTAAATTAGAGTTAACTTTAAATGATGCTCATCAACATTTGAATGAAAGCTTCAGGATCATTCAGATCTTTGGGAAATTTTCAAATACATATTATAGTGGATGGGATACAAAGGCTTATTTTTTGATAATAACTTGTAGCCCCTATTCACGGCTATTGACTATTTCCCACAAGGTGTCGTAGACTGCATTTAATATATGCATTAATGGCTATTGATCACAGGCATCTTATCTTTTGAATCAGGATTATAACCAACTAACTATCTGACTATAGAAGCATCGATGTGTACATTTATCATGAAGCATGCAACAAATATGCTAACAAGCTAGCAATAGAGAATATCACCTACTTTGATTTTGCAGGAAAAATAAAGTTATAAAGAGCGAGAAAGTTTTGAATTTTTTGTCCTAAAGAATAAAAGCTTCTTTCACACCAGGGGGGATATTTCGATAAAGATCAGGAATGTAGGTTTTGAAGGCATTGGGATGGTTTTCGAAAGAGTCGCAAGCAGCAGGCACCCTTACGGGTGAAAAAACATGAAAAAGGGGAAAAAAATCCACCTATCTGCCTCTTTAAGATGTTTTGACACAAATGGGCTAGCAAACACTACTTCGGAACCTCCTTTCGAAGGCAATGAATGTTAATCTCCCATAAATGCACTAGACCTTTTTGAACTAAGTGTTTTCCCCTCATAACAACCCTTTTGAAAGCATACACAAGCCTTTTGAATCGGTCGAAACCAAGGACATTAGGGGAAGATTCTGCATAAATGAACATATATACATTCGAAAGCTACTCAACATAATCGAAACCATCGGCACATCAACATCTTCGAAGCCTATATAGGCAACCTATCGACAGAGTTAGAGGCACCTATTTAACTTTCGAAAACCATAAGGCAACTTGAAGGAAAAAAGCACATTTGGAAACCTTTCGACAAAGTCGAAAGATGTTCTGAAGAAGGCCGCTAACAGAGGCACTCAGAACTTAACAAGGGCGAAAGGTTGGTAAAAGACCCTTTCGACTTAGTCGAAAGCTCTAGAGAAAGATAAAGAATTCTAAAGGGAAAATCAAAGGATTCCAGGGAGATGCCTTTCAATAGCGGTGAAGACAGATAAGGCCTTTCGACCGAGTTGAAAGGCGTGAGGCGACATATAAGAAGGGGACCTTTCGACTATGTCGAAGTCATAAGCGCAGAAGGGGGCCGACCTGCATCTATAAATAAGACCCAAGGGGTCCAGTTTTGGGGACTGAATTTTGGAATCCTAAATTCATTTCTTCTACTATAATTTCTTAGCTGCAATCAAATCTTCTAAAAACCCTAAACCAAATTGGGGATAAAGCTCTCTTAGTTGTAACTCATTTTGGATTATTAATAAAAGAGAAGGGCTAGTTCATTAAGAATTTTGATGACGAGGAAGATCATTCAGATCATTAGCTAGTCTATTGATCAATTGCACATGATTCTAACCTGTTCTCTTAACTTATTTTTGCCAATTCTATGCATAGGATCGACTTAGATACATACAGTTGAAACCCATCATCATCGAAACCAACATTAAAAAAATGGAAACATGAATGATGATGTGGTTTCAACATTGGTGAGTCAATAATTCTGAGGGATATCTAGGTCGATTTTAAGTAGGGAAAACTAAGTGAAGCTTAGATAGTCATAAGCTGGACCTGTTTCGAAAGAGTGGAACCCACTTAACTCAGTCGAAAAGGGATTTCGAAGGGGTCCTGGTTTCTAGCTGACTAACAATTGTACAAAGAGGAACTCATTCGAAAGGGGTTTATCCCTAGCTCCATCTATAACCCTTTCGAAGGGGTTACAAAATAAAAGTAGCGAAACCATAGGGTCGAAAGCAGCTATGTCATATTAGTGAAACATACATCCCTTCCAATATGATCGAAAGGGTTGGGATAAGCCTTTCGACATGGTCAAAAGGAATGAAAAACCTAGATAATTTGCTACTTTCGACACACTCAAGAGAAAGGTTTCGAGCAGGATGCAACTTCTTTAGTCTGCATTCCTAAGATAACTTCTTAGAGCCTTTCGACTATGTCCACCTAGTCGAAAGGTAGAGGTAACACTTAAAACCCTTTCGATTAAGCCATCTAGATCGAAAGGTAGAGCAATTTTCTTAAACACTCTTGACTAAATCAAGCTGGTCGAAAGATAAGTTTCGAAAGGAGAGATCTTTCCAACATCTTGGTTTCGTTTGAGCTCGTTTACTTTTCACATAACATTGGGGATGTTGACAAGTTTTCTTGTTAACATTTTTGTGCCAGAAGGAGGGCTTGAACGTTCGACATTGTCACTATATTATAGACTAATTTTGGTTCATTTGATTTGCGTAGGAAAATGAGATCTAAACGATTAAACAGAATAGAGGAAGGAGTGGACCATACCACCACTCTTGAGGAGAATATAACTCTTTCCTTTAATCTAGATGGGGCTGTTCAAGGACAGCCTTCTTCACCAGCTTGGCGAGATGATAACGCTGCAAAGATTAAACACTTGGAGCAGAAGTTGCAGGAGATGCAAGAGCTACTTAAAATGGAACCATCTTAGAAATCTTCAAAGACACCGAAACCAACTCAGGAAGAAGTGGTGGTTTACTCCAGGAGAAATTTAAAAGCCAACTCCGTTAAATACAAAAGTAAAATAGAATTAACATCCTCCAAGAAGAAGAACCGTCTTCAATCAAAAGCAAACCATCAAGGAAGAGTTCTCGACAAGTCGCTTGAACAATCAGGAAGCTCAACATCAATGGAGTATTGCCCGGACCAAAAAAATTACTGTAATGTTATGGCTTATCTAAACGATGCAACTGAAAAGGCAATAAAGGATTCTATGAATTTGAAAGGGAAGAGAACAATGGATGAAATTTTTAATGACAATGAAAGAGTGCTACCCTTCACCAACGAGATCATGGCTATAGTCATCCTTCCTTATATGAAGATCCCATCAATGAGATATCATAGGGTTATAGACCCGGACGTTCATCTAAAGACTTTTTATAGCCAAATGGACTTGTACAATGCATCCGAAGTCGTCACGTGCCATTTTTTCTTAGTCAGTCTCTAGGGAGCTACAACAAAATTGTATAGGCGGTACCGGGAGAAAACCATATACTCATGGAAGCGGTTATCTTATGAATTTTTTGCCCAATTCTGCATTTGCAAAGATCCCACGATCGACTATACAGTCTTGGCCAATATAAAACAAAGAAAAGGAGAATCCTTAGGAGATTATCTAAGGTGATTCAATGCTGAAGCTTTAAAAGCCAAAGACATGAATGATCGAGAAAAGCTTATTGCAGTTCATTCCAGCTTGATAGAAAACACTTCCTTCTAGAAGCAGTTCTTTGTCAATGGCTGTAAAGATTTAAGACTTCCATTTCCAGGCTAACAAGTTCATCCGGATGTATGAGCTTTACTATGATAAAAAGAAAACTATCCCCAAGAAAGATTAGGGAGATTTGACCAAGACCGAGGACACAAAATGACAAGATGGGAAGAGCCAATCCCCAAGAAACAAGCCACTGCCTTACGTCTATGCCGTAGCTAAGGAAAGAGTCAACTTTCCATCCTCCTTTAAAGCCAAGAACAACCCTAAACAAAGAAAGGGAGGGATTATTGTGCTTAGCACAAGGCCAATGGTCACAAGATCGATGAGTGTAGAGATCTAGCTGGCATTACCTAGAAACTGATCTGTGAGGGTCATTTGAAGGAGTTCATTCAAGACCAACAGAAAGCTCAACAAACAGGGAATGGTATAAAGAAATACCTTGGCAATGCTATAAATGTATTGGAAGATGAAGACCCCTTAAACTTGAGTCCACCAATAAAAAGAATTGATGTAATTCATAGTGGACCACATCCAGTGGGAAACAATAAGGGAGCCCGCAACAGGTACATTAAGAAAGCTAAAGAAGGCATCTTCTCTGTCCAAGAGGAACCCCCACTGAAGAATCCACGTCTCAACATTCAGATGTCGAACCTTGTTGTCACTCCTCAAGAACTAAGAAAGGGGGTTCACCATCCTCATAATGATCCTTTGATAATTACTGCACAAATTGGATTATCCATTGCCTCTAAAATTCTGGTTGACACAGGCAGTGCAGTCAATGTAATATTCAAGCATGCCTTCGATCAGATGAACGTTGCTGAAGACAAACTGGAGCCAAGCATGGAATCCATATTTGGATTCAACAACAAAGGATCAAATCTGGTTGGACAAATATACCTGCCATGCAAATGAGGGTGCCACTAACCTGTAGAACCTTCAAAGCTATCTTTGTGATAATCAACCAACCCACTACAATGCCTTCTTTTCCAGGCAGATCTCGACGAAATAGATGCCTTTGTATTTTTGAAATATCTAGTGATAAAATTCTTGTCAAAAAGAGGATGGGGGACTTTCCGAGGGGAGCAGTTTAGCTCCTGAGAAATGTATTTTGCTACTTTAGACCAGTATAAAAGGGAGTATTCCACTTACTTTGATTCTTCTATTATTTTATAGCCTTCGGATGGTGGATTTTCACATCCAATTCGAAGAAAAGATTAAAATTAATAAGTCTAACAAACGTATGTATCAAAGGTACATTCCTTCAAGAGGAAAAAGAAAGCGAATGGATGCTAACTCAGTGGAAGAAAGCCCAATAGTCACAAAATTTGAATGCCTAGGGGAAATGGAAAGGATAAAACCTATAGAGGATCTTGAGGAAGCATACATAGATTCAGATGATGCTACCAAAGTGGTTAAGGTAAGAAAAGATCTTAAGGTGACTTAAAGAAGGAGTTGATATCATTTTTCAAAGTCAACAAAGACGTATTTTGCTCGGTCGCATTCCGTTATGGCGGGAATTGATCCAACGGTCATGTATTATGCTCTCAACATCAATCCAGGAGCAACCCCTATAAGGCAGAGAAAGAGACAAATGGACAAGGCATAATCAGATGCTTTGAAAGAAGAGGTTAACAGGCTCCTTGAGAATCGATTTATTTGGAAAATATGCCACCCAAAGTGGTTAGCCAATTCAGTTCTGGTAAAGAAATCAAATGGGAAATGGAGGACTTGCATTGACTACACGGATTTGAACAAAGTATGTCCGAAAGATTGTTTCCCATTGCCATGAATATACCAGTTAGTAGATGCCACAAGGAGACACAAGTTGTTGTCTCTCATCGGTGCCTATTCAGATTGCAACCAAATACCATTGTTCAAAAAAGATGAGGAGCACGCTAGCTTCATAACTGAATGGCGGATTTATTGTTATATGACAATGCCATTTGGTCAGAAAATGTAGGGAAACATATCAAAGATTGGTCAACCGAATGTTTAAGGAGTAAATCGGCTGGAACATGGAAGTTTATGTGGACGATATGCTGTAAAGTCCGGCAAACGTGAAAATCATCTTGAAGATTTGAAAGAGATGGTCAAGATATTGCGGAAATATCAAATGATACTAAACCCATAAATTTTTTCTTTTTAAGTCCATTCTGGAATGTTTTTAGGCTACCTTGTAAGTGCCCAAGGGATCGAAGCTTGTCCAAATCAAATTCAAGCCATTAAGGACATGGCCGAGCCTAAAACCAACAAGGAAGTGATGAGTTTGAATGGAAGGGTGGTTGCCCTAAGTAGATTTATGTCTAAAGCTACCGTAAGTGTATACCCTCCTTTGCTGTAATCAAGAAGAAGAAGAAATTTGAATGTGGGAAGATTGCAGGAAAGCCTTTCAGGAACTAAAAAGTCACTTGGAAAAGCCACCGATACTTTCAAGTCTAGAGAATGGGGAAACCTTATACCTACATATGACAGTCTTAGAGCACGCAGTTAATTCAGTGTTGATTAGAGAAGGGAATGGGTCACAACTTCCAGTATATTATGTGAGCAGTCGGTTGAAGGATACAGAAGTCTAATATCCGGTGATAGAAAAGTTAGCCTATTGCTTGATTCTCATAGCTCGAAAGCATAGAGCATATTTTCAAGCACACCCGATCAAGGTATTGACCAATTTTCCCTTAAGCAAATCTTTAGTAAACCTTAACCTTCAGGAAGGTTGGTAGAATCGAGCTCAACCAATATGACATAGAATTTCAGCCACGAGCTGCAATTAAGGGGAAAGCATTAACAGACTTCATTAATGAGTGCACTCGCTTTACCAAGGAGCAATCAAAAAAGGAGAAAGACCAGAGGCCAATGTGGCAAGTATTTGTTGATGGCGCATCAAACGAACAAGGAGCTGGTGTAGGATATGTAATCATCACACCGGATGGATACCGTTTACATTATTCCATGAAATTGGGATTCCTGCAACTAATAATGTGGCAGATTATGAATCTGTGGTAGCGGGATTAACCTTAGCGTTATAACTCAAAATTTCATGAATATAGATCTTTAGTGATTCTCAGCTAATGGTGAATCAAGTGAAACCGGTATGTCAAAAAAAGGACCCTAAGCTATCTTTATATATGGGGAAGATACTGAGAATGCTTGCTTTGCTTGAAGCCTTTCCTATATGCCAAGCCCCAAGAGCGGAAAATGCACAAGCTGATTCCCTAGCAAAACTAGCAAGCTCAAGGGGAGGCCCGGAGATACGTATTGTTACAGTGGGATATCAGGAAATTCTAAGTATTGGAGAGGAGGCATTCGAATAGGGAAAAGAATTGTTAGTTCTGACAAGGTCTCAAGCAAAATCACAAGGGGAAGAAAGAAGAGAAAGTAATAAAGAAATATCAAATGAAAGGGTTGATCAACCGAGACCAAGTAACATATATGATGACACCTTGTATCTTGGATGTTATAATGCTTATGCTAATGATTACTTGGAGGTTACATTTCCTAAGATGGTATTTTGGATAGTCCCAAAAAATATGGATTAGGGTTTCAAACATGTATAAATACCCCTTACATTTCATGTAATGAGCTCTTGGCCTCCTCTTTAGTTAGTTTAGTTTGAGGCTCAAAATAAACAAAAACTCTCTTCTTCTATTTTTGGCTTCTTAGCCATTTTCTCTTATGTAATTTTTATACGCAATTTTAATTTACGCTATTTTATGTCATGTTCTTTTATTTTATTTTAGTAGATTAAATTAATTATTACAAGTAGTTTAGCTCTCCTTTTATTTTAATTAGCTTGCATTTTCCTTTTGTTTTTCGTTTCATGTTGAACTCTACATTTGTTGAAATGATAACAAACTTAAGAAGCTAAACCCCTTCAATTTAGGGGTAATGAAGCTCTCTTAATCATGTAGATTCAACATAGCTAATCTATGATATCTTTTTGTGCTTAATGACAATGTTTGATGTGGTAAATATTTTGTTGTTTAGCTTTGAATTTGATAGCCTATGTTGTTGATACCAAATAGGCTATACTTAAAAAAACACAAACACAAATTGCCTCTTCATCTACATATGATTAAAGTAATGAAGTGAATTTTAGAATCAAAATTTGATGGTCTATATTACTAATCAATAGCAAATAGATCATGCTTAGAATATATATTTTTTCAATTTCATCAACATTTTCATGAGAGTTGATAAGTGGTTTAGTGGGTGTGTTAAAGTTTGATGGTTTATGTTAGGCCAATTAATAGCACAAATAGGCCATACTTATAATAAACACATCAACAAAATTCACTAATGACCAAAAAAGAGAGATCATAATTTCATTTGTGTTGATTTATGTGATAATGAGAAGGATTTGCCTCTAAATTGCCTTCTACTCTCATATTTTTGTTCACTTTTTCTTGTTTTTAGTTTTTACATTTTCTCTAGCTTAAAACAATTTTCAAACTCTTTGGTTAATTTGATTGAGTAGAATTTTTAAAATAAATTCAATTCCCTGCGGATCAACCCGTACTCGCCACATAATAGAATTGTACGCCCGTACGCTTGCGATTATTTTTAATTTAAAATTTTCAGCTATTTTCTAATCCGATAGGAAATTTTCCTATAAAAAATCACCACCACACCTCCTGCTCCATCACTATGCACAACAAAATACCTCTATGTGTGTATCCATGCGTGTGAGTTGATGTGTGTAAGAGTGAAGTGAAGTGTGCTTTTTTTATGTGAAAATATCTTGACCTTTTGTAATATATAACATACATATATATCAGTTTATATGTACATTTGTATATTTATATGTGTGTGTTCATGTATATGCAAGGGTGTGCATGTTATATATGTGCAAAAGACATGTAAACAAGGTTGCAACAACTTTGAACAACTTCCGTTCGTTAAACAGTTAAAAATTTGGAAGCTACTTCCTGTTACATTTTCACTTATATATTAATTTACATATAAATTTAAACAAAATTTGAAAAATGATTTCCCATCATTATTAATTAATCAAAATGATCTCATATGAATCATAAACCTATATAAATTAAGACTAGACAATTGTTTACAAAAGTGTTGTTATATCGATAAAACGATATCAATTTTCCTTATGATTTCAAATCGAATATATCACTTTACTTCATAACTAATTAAAATGAATCACTATCATTTTAAAAAATTAGTTGAATAATTATAATAATTATTAAATCATTATATCTCAATTTAAATTCATAAATCAATTATTAAATATGATGTCATTGTTGATGATGTCATAAATACATTTTATTTCCTAACATAAAATAAATAATTTTATTTCATGTTCTTGTTTAAATGAATAAATAAGTTTTGTATCCTGCTTCATGCGAGGCTTCTTATAATTATAGAGTTGTTTGTTGATAAAATGATTTTCGACCATTATATTGATATTTTCCCATCGTTCTTGTCCAAATTATCATAATCTATGTTTTGACAAGCTTATATTTGAATACTTAACAATTAATATAATTTATCAAATTGATAAATTTGCGGGTCGTTATAGAATTTCTCCCTTAGAAGGAATTTCGTCCTTCAATTGCAACGCAAAACCCAAAGGTGTTTCCCAAAATATTTATTTTTAAACTTACAATTGTATAATGTATATAGATCATGCATATGCAATATCTGAGTTGGTCTACTATTTGAATCCACAGCTTTATTTCCGAACTAGTATTGATCCCCAATCCTCTAGTGCGGACTCCGATCAAGCTTTTCGATTAGAATTTTAGTTTTCCTTACATAGCTCTCAACTATGATAGAAAACTCAAGTATCCAACCAAAAACCCTCATCAATGTTTTTGAACAAGTGAAAACTTCTCAAAGTTTCATACTCGAATCTTAGATCAAAACCGTGCGATGAAATGATTTACATGCCTCATACATACTTATTAGCTTTCCCAAAAATTTTATGAAAAAAATTTCATAAAACTTTTATTTCAAACATTTTATAAAGATGATTCTTCATATGAATTTACTTCTAAAAAAATTTATCCATCAAAAATTTCTATCTTCCAAAGAAGTTATTTCAATTTAATACTTAGAAAATACCTCTGTATATTTAATCCATTAAAAGGTCTCTGAGGAAAGCTTCATATTTTCCAAAAAACATTTTATGTGGTCAAAACGAATGTTGCGGGAAACATCGTTACGACAACTGAAAAACACTAGTATAGGGATCTGATTAACTATACTTAATATTAATTTTTGATGTTAATCTTAAACTATTTATTAGTTAATGTTGAACCGATCAAGTTAGGGTATCATTACCTCTCAGGCCTTGAATGAACGGTATTCTTTAAAAATAGATATAAATTACCCACCTCGAATCAAATATAGTATATGTATAAATCCCGCATATTATATAAAACATCCCCTTTCGGAAATCATTTACTATAACAACTGTGATATAGTCCATGTCTTTCTCACTTCCTCGAAATCATTTATTACAATAATAAATGTTGAAATCTATGTTTTCATCACTTAGTATATTTTAAATCACTTTTTAAAGTCATTAATCGTCATTTGAAAAATATCACTTTCAAAACGTTCCTTTATTTTAACTTTTAAAATGTGAATGTATTTTCCCTGTAAAATCCATACTTAAATCTCAACACAAATCATTTCCATATTTCTAAAACTATTCTATTTTTTAAAACTTCTTCTTGTAAAGTCTCTTTATTTATAAAATTCAATTTATAACTCTACTACTTTCTAAATCTCATTTATTGATAAAATCCCATTTATAAATACATTTACAAAATATCAATTACAAATCCATTTTTAATATTTGCAAAAAACCATTTATAAATTTATTACTTTCTTTATAAAATATCAAATTTATAAATTTTGCTCTTAATATATATATATATATATATCACCTTATATAAAACATTTAGTTACTTTATATTAGATTGCTTTTCTCCAATTTCTTCAAACTTCGTCGAAAAAATTCAAAACACTAGGATTTAAATTCTCAAAATCCCTTTTATAAAACATATCTTCCAAATCCATATTTTACAATATCAATTGATTTTCTTGTGAGACACACATTCCTAGAACATGCTCATTTATTATCTTATAAATTCATTAAGCTTAACCCAATTATTATCAAACACCTTATAATAAAATTATGAAACTTAATTTACAAGGTATTTGTGTTTAAAATTTTAAATCATACAACTAATCACCATATGAATAACTATATCATTTGAAAGATATTTATTTATATTCAAAATATAATCTTAGGTAAAATTATTTCATTTACAAACTTTTCAAAACAAAAATCATTTATGTATAACATTAACAAATACGGGCTCATACATAATATGATCAACTCATTTTAGGGTGTTACTTACCCTTTCTCTAATGAGTTACTCATCCTACGTATTACAAACTCTTTCTCTGATGAGACTCTTACCCCTATCAAGATCAGGTGTTCGCTCAACCTAATCTCTGATACCAAATATGACGTCCCGCCTCCTCGACCCTTGTAAATCGATGCTAATACATCCTTGGTATTCACGTATCATAAATCTAAGTGCTAGAGATGTAGAATATCATGGAGTCTATGCAGTTAAAGCGCTCAGCAGATTTAATGCAGTATAGGTGCAAAAAGTCATAGCAGGGATACAACGAGAATATAGCGGGATATAGCGAATGACTCTAAAATAGCATATAAAACTCGTACTTAATGTTTTTACAAATATATAAATGGTAATTAAATGAAAATTAACATTCAATTGAGTTATAATTAATACACAGACAATTTTAAATAAAAACATGTGCGAATATACTATAAATAAACGTAAAACTGTTATATAACACAATTGAATTTAGTAGAATATTAGAGTATTTTCATTTCTAAAAATATATTAAAAATTCAATTAAATAAATTAATTTCATAATTTTGTAATGTATAAATGTCATTTTTCAATTCATTTCTTTTAAAGAAGATATAGCGGGAATAATGGGATATAGCGGAAATAGCGGGGCTTAAAGCGGGAAGGCTGTATTTGGGGCTATGTGGAAAAATCGTAGTGGTAGAAATCTGCTATGAGATATAGTAGGGTTATAGCAGGGTAATAGCTGGGCATTAACTGCATAGCATGGATTAAAGAAAATAAAGGCAGAATAGAATCTTAAACGAATGGAATAACATATATTATTTCAATATATATATATCTTTACAATGGAATTTTAAATATGTTTATCAGTGTCAATTCCTGTAAATCAACCTGGAAAGCTATAAATCTCTGTCCTTATAAATGCTAAATACAATCAATAAAATAATAAAGCACGAATGGAAATGGAGAACTACTAATGAAACATCTTCAGCTCCACCAATCAAGCTCCATCCCAATGCTCTAAGTTAAACCTAACTAGTGGGTTGTTCGAAAAAATTAATTACCTAGAGTTTAAGGGAAAAGAAAATAAACTCTGGATCAGTCATGAGACTAGTGTGAGAAATTCAAAATAAGGATATTTGAAAACATAGGGTATCTCATAAGGCCACGTCACACATAAACACGAAACTAGTTTTTACCTTATGACAACCAAAACATTTGCTGTGCAAAATTTAGGAATATTATTTTTAATGACTTTTTTTGAAAACTCTTTTGAAGTAAAATTATATAATCTTAGCACAAATTGTTACATTGACTAAATTCTAGCATAGTAGGTTCTACAATCAAGTCTGAAGGCACTTATTGGAGAATAGTTTTCAATATAATGGCAGGTAAAGAACTACCTTTTATATAATACATCTCTAGAGGGATGTACTGAGGACCAACACCTTTGAAACCACTGCATGGCAAGACCGGCATACCCACTGACACATTTGGTCATGGATAGAACTGAATACGACATCACCCCATCGTTCCCGACCTATCCGAGAGCTCTTATAGCACACACAACATTCCCATTATATAGAGGGTAATCTAGAAAGATGATGATCATACCCTAATGGTTGCAAACAACATAGCCTTATGACATGCTGTGGTTTGGCCATTTCCGGGTGATGAGGCCTGAGGTAACGATTACCTTTTACATAGCATATTCCACTTTGAATGCCACATTTCCAATTCCATCACACACCATTGATTTTCACAAATGTACAATTTCTGATCCCTTACATCTCAAAGAAGGGTGTTAAGTATACGAGAGTTACTCCTACACCACCAAACATATGTATGTTTGTAAAATCAATGTATGCGCATTTTAGTAATGCAACGTTAGCCATTCATCCATACAAATTGTCTAGGAATAGGACAAACCAAAGAAACTCTCCTACTCCATCCAACCAAGAATCAACTTAGGATTAGTAGTGAGAAGCCCTTGCATTGAAGGTCAAATGAAGATACTATTGCATAATATACAGTGAAAAGCAGTCCTTACTTCCATTTATTATCATTCCATGTCTTCACTTTCAAATGCATAAATTGGTTTGAAGTGGATTTCGGATAGGAATCACTCAAATTTGACCCTGGTTCCTTCGAACCAATCAGTGATAAAAAATGTTAAGTTTGAGGGCGATTATCATTCCATTCATTAATATCTTTTATCAAATAAAATATCTCTTTTAGAGACAAAAAATCTTTAAATCATATTCTTTCCCAGTATATACAGAATTATTAAATCTCTATTTAACTTTGGAAATACCAAATCAAAATCATTTCTCATTTTGCAAAATCATATCAAGTAACAAGGGTCGTTGGAAATTATACTAATTTTACTCAACATTAATTTACATATTCAATCTTTACCATCCATTGAACAATGGTGTAATTACCTTTTAAATTCACATGGATAATTCGAGATCTCCTTAAAATTTAACACCTAGTATAAGAAGATTATTTCTATACAATCCAAGTTGTATTCAATTTTGAGAAAATTAAATCTTTTATACTTGCCTCGTTTTTGACATTTCGACCTTAACTTTCCCACCCAGGAAAGAGGCCAGGTTAGCTAGGGCACAGGTTGCTCCTCAACATCTCCTTAGTTTAAGCAACTCACATCCATATCACAAGAATAGAAAAATCCAGTTTATTCATCGGCTTCTAGAGCCAAGATTAAATCACTTATTTGTAACAACTTTCTTTCTAATCATTTATTCAAACCCTTTTAAAATAAACTATAAAACCCCCACATTATCTTTAAAATAATTAATTATTTATTTGAAAACATCTATAATAGATTTGGAAAAAATACTTAAGTTTAAAGCCATATTTCAAAAGTTATTAAAAGTGCAGCAAAAAGTGCTATGAACAATGTTTTTAAGGCTTATTTGATCAAAACAACTTTTTAATCATTCAGAGATTCATTTTTATAATTCAAATCTCTTTTAAAATATTTTAATATATTTATAGAATTTATTCCATATTTATGAAGAATAAAAAAATATCAATTTTAAAGAATTTATCACTTTGGTTTTCGAACTACCAAACCACAATTATTTTGAAAACTTGATTGCTCATATTTCAAAATCTACCAAACGAAATCTTGATATTTTTCTTTTTTGAAAACTACAAATATAAGAGTCTTGAAAAATTCTTATTACTAAATATTGTGACTCAGATTCCATCATATAAATTGATTTAAACTTTTACGGTGTGAAATTGCGAACTACCATTAACACGTTTATTTTTGACTCAATTTTGATAACATGCCAAAACTTAACCAGAATGGGTTTTAGATTTATAAAACATTTATAAACTAAACACACATATAATCATATCCAAACATGATTCACAATCATCGCAACCAAACATATATATCATCCAAAATATCATAATATAAACAGAGTTTCTAACCTTCATTGGTTTTTAACTATACGAATATTTGCTATTAGTGCGCCACGGTCGAATCAAAGCCTATGGAATCGAGCCTTAGACCTTTGAATGGGCTTAGTCTATGCTTGCAAATGGAAGCGGGCTCGACCTTGGTGGTAGGAGGGGGTGACCGTGGGTTTTGAGTGAGGGTAGGAGTGGATTTGAGCTTATTTTTTTAGTTAGTTGCAAATGTATATATACTTATATAAATTTATTTTCTTTTAATAATTTTTCTTTATAATTTTCCTAAGGTAGGAAGCCACTAAAGAGGAGTATAAGAAGAAGAAGCTTAGGAATTTCTAAACAAAAGAAGTGAAGTTGGATGATTGTATTTATTGGAAAATTTGTGAACCAAAATATCATGATATTTATGTGCATATACATCACCATTTCATCACCACCACACCCTCCTCCTCTATCACTATGCACAGCCGATCACCCCTCATGTATGTAGCCATGTATGTGAGTTGATGTGTGTAAGAGTGAGGTGATGTTTGCTTTTTATGTGTGAAAATATCTAAGATCTTTTGTAATATGTATATATATATATATAATTGTATATGTATATTTGTATGTATATATGTGTTCATGTGTATGTTAGGGTGTGCATATGTATGTTATATATGTGCACAAGGCACATAAATAAGGTTGCAAAAACTTTGAACAACTTTCGTTCTTTAAACCGTTGAAAATCGGGAAGCCAATTCTTGACAACATTTTCAATTGTAAATTAATTTACATATAAATGTAAAAAAATTTGGAGATCAATTTCCCATCATTATCAATTAATTAAATGATCTCATTTGAATTATCAAACTATATAAATTAATATCAGATAACTGTTTACAAAAAATGTTGTTATATCGATAAAGTGATTCCTTATAACTTCAAATCAAATATATCTCTTTATAAAACTATTATAAATGATTTATTGTAACTTCATAAATAATTAAAATGAATTATTATCATTTAAAAATAATTATATGAGTAATTATAACAATTAGTAAATCTCGATTTAAATTCATAAATCAATTATTATATATGAGCCATTATTGATGATGTCATAAATACATTTTATTTTCAAAAATAAAATAAATAATTTTATTTCATATTATTGTCTAAATGGATAAATAAGCATATGTATCCAGCTCCACGCGCGACTTTTGATAATTATAGAGCTGTTTATTGATAACGATTTTCGACCATTTTATCAATATTTCCCCAAAGTATATATTTTTGTGAGTACATATTCAAATAAGATTACCCTCATTCTTTTTCCAAACATCATAATCTATATTTTAAAAAGCTTATATTTGAATATTTATAAATAAATATAATTTATCAAATTGATAAATTTACGGGTCATTACAACTTCATTGCCTCTTTGGCTCCTAAACAACCTATCTATGAAGTCAAATGATATATGCTCCTCTTTTCAAGTTGGAACCACCAATGGTAATAACAATCCTTTGGGCTTCCCTTGCTCAGCCTTTATTCCTTGGTGGGTTATTCATTTGGAAAAAAATTCAGCAACCTTCTTCTTTATCCCTTGCCAATAGAAAATTCTCCATATATTCCTATACATCTTATCTTCTCTGGGGTAAATGGTCATTCGTGAATGGTGACACTTTGCAAGCTAAAATCTAATTTTTCCCAAAATCTAATTTTTTTTGTGTTGAAGCATTCTTTTTTCTTAGGTACTATCCTAATTTCCTTATTAACTTCCAGTCTTACCTATAGTTTATCGCTAGTTATGTGTCTTTATGAAATTTCCTTATTTATGTTGTTTCTTAATATATACGTGTGTATATATATATACATATATATTTATATATTTGTATGTGTGTGTGTGTGTGTGTGTGTGTGTGTCTAGCGGTCTAATCTGATCCACAAAATCAACCTAATGATAAAGCAGGAACATATGTTATACCATAATGTACACTTTTCCAAAACCTAAGGGGGACAAATAGCAGTTACAACCCAAAAACTCTATATAATTTTTTTTGCTGCGAGCTACCATTCATCATCGGCTAGCATTAATGATGGTGTGGTCCTAACTTTCCTTAAATTAAGATGGACATTCCTATTATGTCATTACACTATTACCCACCTACCTTAATTCTCCTTCTATGTTTTTAATAAATATGTTACATCCATTACTTTAGTTAATATACCCAATTATGGAATAAATTGTGCATACCCATAAACATCGTATTATATCCTCTAACAAGTCCCTATTTATTCCCTTTTACAGTAACAATCGACATCTTTAACAATGGGATATTTAAATAATTAGTTTAAATATTGAATCATTATCAAATTGAGAGTCCAAAAATATAACTTTTTGTATACGGTCAAATCAAGACTAGAGACCACGTACGTTGAGTCCGGGTCGACATAACGAATCAAATTGAGTGTAAATATTGCTATATTTAGGATGAGGTGTTCTGATAGCCAAAAAAACCTTGAGATGCATGAAATTGTCATCCTGGAGCACTGACTCAGATAGAAATGAAATTTATACCATTGGGATTTGAAAAATAAAGTGACGCACACTGGCAGGTTTCACAGCGATCAGATGTGCCACATGGTCGTACGAGCTCGAAACGTGTAAAGCATTTATTTGAGAAACAAAACAATTTTTTTAATATATATGTGTGCAACCATCCACACTTAGATATTTTTTCCAAATGCATTTTCTCTCTTCATTCACTTTATCACCAACTCCTTTACAACCGAAAGTCGCCACCACCATCAAAAATAAAATTGAAAGCTAGGGGCCACGATAAGTTGTGAGGTTGGATCCGTTGTGCTCATGAAGGGAAGAGTTTCGCATCGGTGTGGATGGTGACTCGTGTAGTGGTGATTCCGGTGGTGGCTATGTATGGAAGTGGATCTAGGGTTGCCTTTTGTCGGAGCTTGGAGGAGACTTATGTGAAACAGAGAGTACCGTTGAGTTCCTCTTACCGAAGTGCTTCTTCCTACGTGAAACTCTTGAGCTCCAGTCGTTCATAGGTGATTGTGACTTCATAAAGGCAGTGGAGGTGGGAGCAAGTCTCATTTTGATTTGGGGCACTGGAATTGTCAAATTGTGGGCCATTGCGATGATCATGCATAGTGTTGCACGATGGAGGTGACAGTTCGTAGATTAGTGGTCTACAGAGTGAGCATTTGAGAAGAGAGTATACAAAATTGGTGGGTTTTCTTGTGCATGCACATTTTTAAAGTGTACCTACGTTTGAAAGAAGGATTAGATGATTTAATTACATTATTAAGTTAATTAATTAATGTTCATAACCTATTTTCTTATAAAAGCCATATCTCTTGCATACGAGGTCCAATCATGATGCGATCTTTACCGTTGCACTTGTAGTGAAATTATCTATAACATGGTATGGGCTTGGATGGAATTTAATCATTTGAGAATTTACTGTTTAGGTGAGTGGAATTATAACTCCGAATTTGTATTTTAGTATAAATCTCGTAATTTTATATATTGAAAAAATTATCCAGTAGACGTAGAAAAAATATAGATATGAAAATTTTCTCCATCTGATTGGATTTGTTTGAGTAAATATCCAGGATAATTAATTAAAATCCCGTATATTTATATTATGTCCTATTCATACTAAATAGAGAAAGATAGCGATGAATTAATTTATATTATGATTTTAGTTAAACTTTAATTCATCATTATATTCGTGATTGAAATATTATTGTATATTTTATTACAAACTAAAAAAGTATGAATTTTAAAATGGTATAAAGGGGTTAAAAATGATATATAAGCTAGTTTTATATTGTGTAAAATAATGAAATGATTTTATAAAATAAAAGAAATAAGGTTTGACTTTTATTGAAATGATTTAGTAAATAAAAGTAAGATTTGATCATTAAACAATCGAACCATGTACTTAATTATGTCTATATATGTATGGAAATATCCATACGGATATATCATCAAATTGCAAGCAATCTCATGCCGTCATAGCAACTATCGGGCGCGCTAAGTTACGGGAGAGAGTACCAGATTAAGCAATTATTTCAGTAAAGCGAAGAATGATTAGTGTAGAAATGTGTGTTTATGTGTCTGTGTGTGCATAGGCGTGCAAAAATGGGTGTACTGTAATGACCTGTATTTTACGTATTGGAATGTCGTAAAATAATTTTATTAATTTTAGTTGAGGTTGTATGATTTTAATATTTTGGGATATGGTTCTCCATATCTATGATTTTTCCCATATTTCTATGTGATCATTTTACCCCTGGAGATCTTATTTTGACTATAACTTTTGATAGAAACTAAATTAGATCCTCTAACCTATTTCATTGCTTCAGGATGGTGGTTTCTCATTCTGTAGAGTGGTCATATAAGGAAATCAGATAAGTGATTAGGAAATATAACAGCTTTAAGTTTCAAAATCTACTGATAAAAATTAGAAAGGGAATTAACGGGCTGAATTAGCAAGCCCTTCAGTCTAATCAAGTTTGGCTATAAATATAAGGAGAGAGAGACCGTTTGAAAGTTTGCCTCTCATTTGATATTAGCGCCAAACCCTAACTCCTTTCTAATTCTCCATTCATCTCACTGGAATTCATCCCAAATCGTCTCTAATTACAAATTAGAGGCTAGATCTTCAATGAGGAGCTTAATTTCATCATTTGGATTTCATCTTCATCCAATTTGTTGCTATTCAGAGTGGATCTTCACCATATTTTATTAGTTTGGTAGATTTGGTGAGTGGTAGTGGTCTCTCACTAGTCTATGGTGGATTATATATTGTAATTAGTGATTATATGTTAGAGTTGTCAAATTAAGCTATAAATTAGTTAGACTTACGTAATTTCAGATTTGAAAACCCTAGATTAACCTAAATAAACATGTAATTTGGATTAGATCATTGGCTAGTGTCATTTGTGTATATTTGGCTATTCTATATGTTAGATTAGATCTATGCTAGAATTGAGATGTTAGATTGAATTAGATGATTTTTGTGTTCATATTGGATGTAATTGGATGATTTGCTATGTTTGATTCGCTGCTATGTTTGAATTGCTTGCTATGCTTGATTTGTTAGCTAGTGTTGTAGGACTTAGATTGGTGATCGAAGCATATCGGGAGCAAAGTTCGTTGGAATCGAACGAAACTTAGAGGATAGACTCTGGAGCACATCAGGAGGAAGTCATGTGAATCACACCACAATTGGAGCTAAGTATTTGGATCGGCACTGATCCGATTGGATCAGATCATTACCAATCCAAATTTTGAGCCCTAATTGAGGAGCGATTCATAAAGAAAATAAAGCAAGGGTTTTAGAGTTACTCTATGAAGTTGGATTAGAGGATAGGCCAAGTGTTGAAGATTGGGTAGATCGTCTTCATATGATCGGGTATGGTGCATAAAGTGAAGCTCTTTAGCCTAAGAGGATAGCTAATGGTCTAGATATCTAGAGGGAGTGCACTAGGGGTTGGAAGAGGAATGGAATCCAAATCAACTAAGTATTTGGATCGCCACCGATCCAACTGGATTAGATCGGTATAGATCTGAATTATTAGCTACAACTGATGTGTTATCTAGTGAGAAGATTCTTGGGTCGTATAGGATCATGTTGTAAGGTGTGGCTTGTCGATTGCTTCCATGGTCTGGAAGTTACGGCATAATGATTTTTTGGCTCTTCGGTTGGGGGCTCAGATAGGGAGTAAGATCGATGGAGTTAATGGATAGCTTGGGATGGAACGAGGCTGTGGTATAATGGACTGGGTTGAGTGGAAGGACTCGTGCTCGAAAATGAATTAGAGTTGTGAAAGCTCTAAAGATTTAGGAGAGCCAAGGAATCATTGATAACTCGGAGTGTTCTGGTTGTGTTCAAGTAGGGATACTGTATGCAAGGGCACCCAAGGGTCTAGTGTCAGACAGTATGGAGATACTATAAGAGATAACCGTGTGGGATTTCAGACCTAAAAGTGCAGAGGAACACAATCGAGAATCGGGATTTCCATTAGTGTCTGGTAAGTGAGGATAAGACCATAAGAGTTATCATATATTCAAGGCTTTAGAAGATGATAGCTAGGTCATGGTTAGTGAATGCTATGGTTGTAATGTTTTCTATTTCTCTTGGGTAGATTATCATCTATAGGACTGCTGGAGAAGGGATTGGGAATAGGGTCAATGGAGGAGGCCACTTAGATTCTTTTACCCTGTTCTGTTATAATATCCTATAGTCATTTATTTGAGCAACATATTATATCTTATTATTATGTGCTAACTCTTCGTACACAAGACTATTTTCTGACCCAAGATTTGATGTTTCCTCTTATCATCTTAGGTACCCTTAAATAAGTAGACTAGATGATAATTTTGGAGTTGTAGTTGTTGTACGAAGACAAGCTTAGAGAAGCTATGGCATATTACTCTATATTTGTAATTTCCATTGTCTGTTTCGTTGTACTCTAAGGGATGTAGTGAGGAAATGTTGTATTGAGATATTATGACATTTGTACCATAATTCGTGATTTACTGGAGATGTTATTCTCATTTGTTGTGGCTCACTATATTCTTTTGTATATTTTCTATACTATATTTTATACATGCGATGTGAGATATGCAATAGGTTTTCTGCTTTGAATTTCAACCTTGATGATCGTTCCATATTAGCTTGGCACGGTTAAAGCGCTCTTTTAGGTCATTGATGTGCCAGTGGTGTGGGGCGGTCATCACATGTCACATGTATCGACACATGTATGAGCTAAGCACAAGGAAAATATGCTAGTTATGTTGTTTTGGCATGTTAGGGGTGCTCAGGTCGCTATAATCGTTCGTTAAACTCTGCACGTGCAAAGAGTGGTTTTTGATATCGAAATTGATTTTTGAATATTTAAGAAACCACTTCTAAAACTTCAGATAATCGACTTCGAAAGAGGTCTGATGGGGCGGAGGCATGCTGGGAGTGCTAGGCGACTCATCAGGTGAAGCGTAAAGAGAACCGGGACTCAAATCGGCAAATGGTGGCCAATTTTGTTTCCTAGCCTGGGTTCAAGGCCCAAAAGTACACAGACTCAGTCGATTGTGGTAGGCACTTAGTCGACTGGCCTTGTGTATAAAACACTTCCGTAGGAGGAAGCTAAAACAAAAGGCTGGGGTAGTGTTAGTCAACTACCTTCAATGGACTGACATATACATCCAATCGACTAGGGTGAGCTTTTAGTCGATTGAAGGTACAAAAAACTGGGCATTAAGCCTAAGCCATGTACAATTAATCGAGGTTTCTCCCTAGTTCCAGATGCAAAGCGATGTAAGGCTAAGACACAACTTTGGGAGGGCTTCATGTTACTCGGGATTCGAATGAAATGTTTATTGACACGTGTGCGGTCAATGACATGGTATCTGTCTTCGATAATGATAGGCATATTTGATTACACAATGTTATATTGCATGTTGCATATATTTATATGGTGTTTTTGTTCCTTTATGATCCCGATGGTGTAACAAGATACAAGTGTCGTTCTCTTTTTAGAGAGAGGAGTATGCAAGTTATTTATAAAATCATTGACGTCCTAGAGAGGAATGATGACAATCATCAACTATTGGATCATAGAATACTTATGCTTATTATGGAGGTATGGTGTGACCTGCAATGGTCCTAGGTATTTAGAATACATCGTGTAACAATTATGGTCTTTATACGGGTACGGGGATCTACTTACTACTGGGACTAGGTTTCAAGTATATAGATGTCTAGGAGCATTAGTGTACTAACTCTATTTATCTTGAACTCTCAAAGGGGATCATTGGATCACAATGGATGTCTTGGTGCATTAGTATACCGACTCTATTAATAATTGGATCGCAATAGATATCTTGGTGTATTAGTGTACTAACTCTATTTATCTTGAACTCTCAAAGGGAATCATTAGACCATGATAGATTTCTAGGTGCATTAGTGTGTTGACTTTATTAATCATTAGATCACGATAGATGTCTGGACGCATAACTGTACTAACACTATTAACCATTAGATCGCAATAGATTTCTAGGTACATTAGTGGACAGACTCTATTTATCTTAGATCGCTGGAACATGATAGATGTCTGGGCATGTTAGTGCACTGACTCTATTTATCTTGAATTATTGGATCGCGATTTATGTCCATAATTGGCTCCATCCATCCGTAAGAATGTGTATTGATTTGTATTCCTTATTTATCTTCGATTGTTATGTTGTGCGTGTTATTACTTGGTTGTTGTTGTGGTGAATGCATTTACTATCATTATGTACTCCACAGTAGACTTATATTAGGATCAACCTACTTTAGGATGTTGGGCTACCTTTATCATAGTGTGTTGTTACGTTTCAATCATATTATATTAGTTGCGCTGACTTGTTGATTACATGTGAAGAATAGGTTATGGTATGATTTCCTATCTTTTTTATATGTTTACATTACTTGTTTATGGACAGTTTGGATTACCCTTAGTCCATGATTATAGAGAGGACCGACTGTGCCTTAGTAGTTCTTGTTTATTTGTATTTATTTTTAATATAAAATATTTTGAGATAGTTTCCCTCACACCAGGATTTATGTCTGACCTGCATTTTGTCTTTACCTGCTTATGTAATGACAACTCTTGGGTACTCAATTTAGTGATCTGGGAGTTAGTTGCTTTTGGGGATATGTTTTCAGGACAGCTGGCACATTTTATGGAGACGAAGTCAATACTTCATGCATATATACTTGATATTGTAGTAGTACATGGAAAATGTTATTTATATATGAGACTCATTTTATTAGAAGTTCTATTTTGGCTCTATTGATTAATATTTACTTATTAGCATCTTCTGCTAGCACAGTCTCTTATATATATTGTAATCCCATTTTGTTTTATGTCTAGTATATTATATATTATCATTCCGCTGTGAGATTCTGTCAACACACTTTAATGTAATGTTTGTCTTAAATTTTCTTTGCTATCAATATGTCTTTTGTTGTATTTGAAAGTCAGATGTCTTCATTTGGTGCTGATTTTGAACATATGACGAAGGACGGATTGTTATAGTTGGTATCAGAGCTTAGGATCAAAACTCTAACCGAGTTGACCACTTTGAGTAAATCAATCTGGCAATAGGAGATACATTGATAGAGTACACTTGTATTTTTCTACTATATACACCACTTATCCTCTAGACTTTAATTTATTTCTATCGCTAGTTGCTAGGGTACCTTCGTATGATTGTTCTTATGAGCGAACAGAGTACAACACCGACTATGGATAGGTAGTATGGGATGCCTAATTTCTCCAAAGACTATTTGACTATTGCACAAGATGTTCTAGCACCCATGAACATTCCAATACTTTACATATGTGATGAAGGTGGTGTAGCACTAGAGGCACTAGTATTTCTAGCTCTACCAGATTTTAACTTCCCAAAGTTGTGCCAAGATTCCTTTAGCCCAAGCGGAAAGCCATTTTCGAGTTTTGAGGCTATGCTGTGACATTGGCTAAGGCATGTTTTTGTGATATGGCTCTCGTCAATATGATTTGTGAGATGTTCTCTTATAGACGATGGTCATTTAGCAACTTATGGGTGAGGTTTTAGCTTAGCGGGATATAATAGTAGAGAGAGTTAATGAGCAAGTCATGCTTTGGATTGATTTAGAGGGTTTCCTTATGTTAACCATAAAATCTACTTGAAAGAAGAAGTATGAAAAAATGAAAGTAAAATTGAATTTTTATGAAGAAATGGGCGAAGTAATCACGAAAGATTTAAAAAGAATGTTTTGATGGGCCAACTATTTATATAGTGCAAAGGCCTTCGACCCCGATGGAAACAAATAGGACCTTCTGCCACAACCAACCTTTCGACATAGATGGGAAAAGAATAATGACTTAGAGCCCCTTTCAAAAGCAATCAATAGTGTTTCCTCAACTTCACAATCACACCTTTCTAAGTCAAAGGTTTTGCCCCAAAGTGACCTTATTAAAAGCATAGTAAGCCTTTTGAATCGGTTAAGACACATCCAGTATAATTTTCGACTGCGTCGAAATGTGCTATGAAAAAAGCAACATTCAAAACTCAACAAAGGCAAAGGAATGAAAGAAATCCTTTTGACAACATTGAAGGGAAATACAGCTCTTAACAATGTTCAACTGGAGTACAAACCTTCCAACAAGGTTGGAAGATTCGTAACAACAAGTAAAGACAAACCCATCGTCAAGGTCAAAGGGTTCACAAAAGAGTATACAAGGCAAACCTTTCGACAACAACAGATGGTTCATGAAGGCATAAGAATGGAAAACCTTTCGACATGGTCAAAAGGTTCACAATTGCACATGAAGGACCATCCTTTCGACAAGGATGAAAGGTTCATAAAAAGGACAAACCTTTTGATGAGGTTGTAAGGTTCAAAACAGCATATGGAAGGCAAACCTTTCGATAAGGTTGAAAGATTCACTATAGCATACGAAAAGGAGACCTTTCAACAAGGTCAAAGCAAAAGGGAATAACCAAGGAGCACAAGGTTTCATAACCTTTCGATAAAGTCGAAGGGTTTATTGCAGCACATAACAGGAAGACCTTTCGACTGAGATGAAAGGTGAGGCATAGCATGGGGCCAACCTACATCTATAAATAAGATCCATGGGGTCCTGTTGTAACGACCCGTTAAGTTCGACCATTTAAAATTGTTTGTTTAATAGGATTTTGTAATTTATTTTAGTTGAAAGAATAAAGGTGGTAGATAAGTATTAAAATGAAGGCTAGAATAAATTATATAGAAGTGACTTAGAAACCTATTTAAAGACATTTGAATAAAATTCAAATGAATTAAGTAGAGAAAGAAAGAAAAATTCTTACCTGTACATAAAATTTAATATGGGAATATTAAACCAATTTAATGCAATAAAAGATTGTGAACGATAAATTGAATAGATTAAGAAACCCTGTTATTGCAAGTCAATAAATTTGTAAACCCTAATGAACATCTCAAAATTTATAAATTTATTGAAATTTAAGACATAGCATAAGCGTAGAACTATAGGTATGATGACAAACTTTTATAAATTGTCTAATTAAGGGTCAGCAAATTTATTTGGAAATCAAACTCAATTAAGGGTAAGTAATTATGATGGATTGATGGCATAAACGTTACTAATTTTTATCATAGTAACGGAAGTGCAGATGGAAGGCAACTGTAGAAATTTAAGTACGTATTAACAATTGAAAGGGACTGTCGATTGAGTGGAGTACTTTAGGTTGTCTTACTAAATTTAGAATTTAACATAAGACAAATAGAAATAAATCAATAAACGTATAGATTTTAAGTTTATTATGATGAATTATTTTAGTGATATGACTTAGAATAAATGAAATAATTTGGGTTAATTGGTATTTAATGGAATTAAAGGTTGCAATATTCATAGGTAAGGATTTAGATGAAATAGATTGATGTATGAAAAATTTAATTTGATAAATGGCAATTAATTCCTTTAATTTGTGCAATTAATGTATGTTTAATTGATAACGATAAAAAGTTGATTTTTTTCAGTGTAACCAACGTAAAATATTATCATAGCATGATACTTGGTTTGAATAGAAGGATTTGATTTAATGTGAAAATTTTTGTTCTAAGTATTGAATAAAATTGGGAATCAATTTTTTTTTTATGATAATAACGTTAGTATTGGTTAATAAATAGATTTCAATGCAGTAACCAAATAAATGGAATAAGATGAGTATATATTGCATAGAAATGAAATGATAAATTATTGATGTAATGGAAGATATAACCATGTCAATTATGCATATAAGGTAATAAGGTAATGAAACCGAGGTAAATTAATTAATTGAGACTTTAAGTAAAATTAACGTGTGGAATTGACCAAGGTTCAATAAAATGAGAATTTGATTGGTTATATTTATTGGTTGAGAAATGTAATGTGTATTTGGGGAATAAATTTAGTCAGACTTAAGTATTGAATTTAATTAATTAATATATATGATAAATGATGATTAAATAAAAACCCAATACTCTATATATATGTATAATATTTGAGTGAAAATAATAATACACTTATAAATGTGGAATTAAGAGTTTACAACAACTATTTTAAGTAAAGAAATTGTTCATTCAAGTAAATTTGAAACATCGCAATAGGTGTAGATTAAGTGTTGCGTTAAATAAATTATAAAGGAATAAATTTATAGAAACGTAGGAACGGAAGAATGAACATTATAGTAACGTAAAACGTATTGTAGGATAATAATTAAGTATAGGCTTGTAAATTAGATGTATGACAATAAATTTTGTACGTAAATCTTTCTATTAGTTGATAAGTCTTATTTTGATCAATTTAAAGGAATACACTAAATTTTGTAGTTAGTACGGAATATTGATGAGTGAATGAATAAGATGAAACAAAGGTGGAATGTATTAGTTGAGGTTTTAAGTTATTTATGTGATAAGTTACCAAAATTATAATTTTATCTAAATACAGTAATTTATGCAAACAAAAGATGAACATTTTGAAATATTACCACAGTGATATATAAAAGAAACGTTAACTATGTAGTTGGAGAATAATTGATATATTTTGAGTTGGATAATAGAAATCAAGTTATTTATATAATTAGATTTAAGATGAGAGTATAAGTATATGATTAAATAATTGGGTTTTGCGAATAAAATTTATAATTCTCAAATAATAAGAAAACGCAGAGGTTAACACTGCGAAATTTATATACTTATAAATTTTAATTCACATCCAAGCTTGCTAAATTATTTGGAATTGATTGGATTATATAAGTAATGAAATTTGGCCAATATTTAAAGTTGAAAGAAAATTTGGATTTTATGATTTATTTTAATTTATTTAATAAATATTAAAAATAGCCATTTTTGTCACGGACTCGGATTTCGACGAAACTAGTTTCATCGGATCCGTAACGGTGAATTATAATAATGTTTCAAGTTTCGTTGCGATCGGACTTGCCGTTTGATCGTACGGACTCGAAACGCCTTGAAATTTACGCATTTTGAAATCAATTTGAAATTTTTATTTTTTTAGCATAACTTCTTCATACGATCGAATTTGGTCGCGAAACTTTTTCCATCGCGTTCAGAATATTTTGAAACACCTATTTGGATATATAGTTTTAACAAATCCGACTCCGGAGGCAGAACGGGCTTTTTGGGCCAACTATCGTTTAGCACGTTCGTTATCCGTACCCACCTAGCCTTCTTTTATCTGTCTATATATTTGCGATTATAAACCCTAGCCACTCCTTATTTTCATTTTTCTATACGTACATCTCCTTCTCAACTCCTCATTCCAATGGCAGAAAACCTAATTCCCAAATTCCAAAATTTTATTTCAAAAAAAAAAAAAAAAAAAAAAAAAAATTTTGTGGATCTGCAGCAGCTTCTGGTCGCGCTTCGGGTTTCAGAGGAGAAAACCCTAGAGCAACTTCGGGTCAGGAAGAAAATGATTCGGGTCGCTCCGGGTCGTTTTGGCGCAAACTCCAAGCAAGCATCGGGGAAATGAGGCGGCGCCCCGAAGTCGAACCCGAAGTTGACCCAGGACCAGAATTTTTCATTTTTCAAATTTTCATAACTTTTGCATACGAGCTCGGATTCACGCGCGGTTTGTTTTGCTGGGATCGTATCGGAATTTCTGACGTTTTGGCACTGGTTTGGATGAATTTGGAGACTGTCCAATTTTTGGGTTTAAATTGGATTTGAATTCAATTTAAATTCAAAAGGTGAGTGTTTTAACCCACTCACAACTACTAGAAGCTTTTATGTTTGTTAAATAAATTTTAGAAATGAATAGAAATTTATTTATGAGCTTTTGGCATGTTATTTCATTCATATCTGTTGAATTGCATTTTATTGAATGTAACTGTTAATTTAATTGATTTATTGCGTGTTAATTGGCTGTTAGAAATTTTTGGTTGCATATGAACTGCTAGTTAACAGTTATGTCAATTATCACTGAATATAAATTTTTAGATTAATAGTTGAAAAATTTAATTTGAATAAACTGCCAGTTATCACCTGTTATATATGATCATATATATAATTGTTATTGATTGATATTGCTTGATGTTTGCGATTGGATGATGGATGTGTAATTGAAGGGATGTTTTATTTGATATCATTAAACTGCAAGTTAGTATGCATTTTTCATTTCATTCGGGATTGCGGTTTGAAATGATATACAACCGCAGTTTTATTTTTTAAATTGCGGATTGAAATGATAAATATCCGTATCACTTGACCATAGGATAGAAAACTATATACAGACACCGTGGTCTATATATAACTATTTTTAATGTGATTTCTATGGTTTGGATGGAATACGGTTTATAAAAATCTTAAATTTTATACTGAATAAATGTTTTCTTCCATAGTTATATGCATATGAAGTTGAAATTTTGAAATTAAAAGGTGAATAAATTTCTTTATTAAAAATGGAAGAAAATTAAGAAAATGGAGTTTGATGATTATATCCTATGTTTAAATATTAAGTTGGAAATTTTAAAGATATGATATTTATAATTGGATTTTTTTCCCAAAATATTTTGAAATGAATATTCTAGTAAAAATTGAATTTGGAAATATATATATATATATATATATATATTTTACTAGAAATTGAAGTCTTATTAATTATGGATTTTATGTGAATGGTCAAGATTAATTAATAGAATATTGATTTTTGAAAGGATAAAAATCCAACTTTAGTTGAAATATTAATGCTCCAAAATGGATATAAATATATATAAAATTGAAATGGTTTTGCGACTTGAAGTAATATTTTGGATTTTGGTTTAACTTTAAAAGAAGAAATATTTGGAAAGCCATGTAATTTATTTCTTTATAAAGCAACAGTAAAGTTAAATTTTTTTTTATTCGCATACCGTTGAATATCCAAACCATTTAGTTTTGAAAATAATGGTTTTAAAATGCTATGGATTTTCGAAGAATTATGTTGAAAGTTACAAACAGAATATTGGTTACATGGGATATTAAATAATAAAAAGTGACATAATTTTTTGGAAAGGAATAATTTTATTTGGGATAAACGATATCATATTGTTTTGGGTTTTAAAAGAAGAAATGATATCGTAATATTACGGTTTGAAATGGATTATATTCTGGTTTTAAAAGTATAAACTATTTTTAAATGACCGCGGTGTTATAATAACGATTGGTTGGCAAAGAGACCGGGATCGGATATGGACATACTCTCTGTCGATACCGAAAACCACTTTGACTAACCGTGTACGCGGTGGAGATTCCAGAATGAAGTAGGTGGTGGCGACGTTTCCTGTAAGGTAAATACGTGGACCCAACTCCCGTGAGTTGGCATAAGGTGGCTAAAACAGGAGCGATTCTCAGGCCAATGAGGTCATTCCTCTGATCGGACGCTCCTCTTCGATATTATAATTTGACTTGGATTTGATTCAGTGGCCACTTCTATATTTTGATTTTGGGGAGTTAGTCCGAGGTGGGCGGTAACTGCGGCTACGCGTTTCCACCAGCCTGGATAGCAATTGGTATATCTACCTTGGCATTGCCTAGTTGTGCCGTGTCACCTACCATATCGCGCCTTGTACGAGTTTGGTTTTCTCCCGTAGCCCGTGTGGTATCCTCTAGTGGCTTCCCGATCAGGAGGGGCTATGATATTGGACGGACTACTGGGACTATTACGTGTTAAGGTGGAAAATGTAAAGCCTTAACGCTATTTAAAAGTAAGTTTATTTTATAAATAGACACTATTATAATAGCGCAATATACTACATAGTAAATAGTTTAACGGATCCTTAGGAGATGTAAATCCCGAACATCTCTTGAGTTACTGTACTCATATTTATATTCTGTTTATTTAACTCACATAAGATATTCTAGTCTGACTCGGGTGTTTTTGTCTATTCAAATTCGCTCGGGTCAGTCCGAGCATTTCAGGATAGCAGATTTTAGCTTTGGAGGACGAAGACGAAGAATAAGTATTATGTCATATATAGTATTACACCACACTCTTTCTATTCCGCTGCATTGCTTGTATTGGTATGTGTAACTCTGATATTTATTGTAAAAGAAGAATCAAGCTTTTGTAAACTGTTTATGAACTGTATATTTGTTATTATATTTTATCCTTCCGCTGTGAGATTCTGTTTTTGTTTTATTTCTTCTCTGTTTTTCTTATTTACCCCATAACAATCCGCCCTTGCGTATGCTTTGAATTGGCACGTGTGTCGGTTTAAAGTGTGCAAAAAGGCGGGATGTTACACCTGTTTTGGGGAGCCGAATTTTGGATACCGAATTCATCTTCTTTTCTCTACTTCCATAGTGATAATTGTACTTGGAAAAACCCTAGACTGAATTCGGGAGAGCGCTCAATTTCTTGTAACTCACTTTGGATATGAATAAAATGAAGATGGCTCGTTCATGATGGATATTGGCAATGAGGAGAATCACTACGATCATTAGCTTGACTAATAATCAATTGCACATGATTTCAACCTCTTTCTCATAATCTATTTTGATTTATGCTATGTATAAGATCGAATTAGACATTCCTCATCAAAACACATCATCCTTGAACTTAATGTGGGAAGATAAAGTGATGATGACGCGTTGCATATGCTGAATGCATGGTTATGGGAATAACTAAATTGATCTTGTATAAGAAAAGTGTATGGGTTAAAGATATAAAAATTAGATTGCTTCGAAAGGAGGAAAACCTTTCGACATAGTTAAAAGGTTTACTTCCTAATGGAATCCTAGGTTATGTATCTTATAACCACTCGAGACAGACTTCATTCATAGTGAACCTACTCCCTTGAGTACTAGTAAACCCTTCGAATGGATTCCATAGAAATAATATAGACACCAAAGGGGCTGAAAGCAATTAAGGTTGTCAAATGAGTCATGCATTTCCTTATAATAATGTCGAAATGTTTCACATGACACATTTCGACACGATTAAGAAGAAAGTAGGAGTCATCAACTGTAACTGCTTTCAACTCCTAGGAGAGATGGAACTCGATAAATTGTTGATTTCAGGAAGCTAGATGACTGTGAATTGCGTCAACCTAATCGAAAGGTTGGAAATTCCATGTCACACATTTTGATAAAGTTGAATGGTTTGGCAACTTACTTCTATTCCAACCTAGCCGAAAGGTTGAAAAGGCCTTGTCACACCTTTCGACAAGGCCAAAAGGTTTGGTAACTTATTTCTATTCCAACCTAGTCGAAAGGTTAGAGCGGTCTTCTTAACAACCTTTTGGCAAGGTCAAAAAGGGCTTAGCTATTTTCTTCTACTCCAACCTAGTTGAAAGGTTGGAGTAATCTTGCTCATTAACCTTTCGACAAGGTCGTAAGATATGACAATCTGATATTTTATCAACCTGGTCAAAGAGTCGAAGTCGCCTCATTACCCTTTCGACAAGGTCGAAAGGTATGACAATTCACTATTCTTTTCATCCATATCAATTTGATTAATACACTTTATCCAAAAGTACACTTTCTGAAGCGAGAATCATTTCAACCACATAGTTATGTTCAAAAAAAATTGTCTTATCAAAGCATTAGGGATGTTGATAAGATTTCTTATTAACATTTTTTGGCGCTAGAAGAAGGGCTCGAACCTCCTACCTTATCCCTATATGCAGATTAATTATAGTTCGTTTCTTTTGCAAAGGATAAATGAGGTCGAAACGCTTACGTGGACTCAAAGAGTGAGTAGTGCACACTTCCAACCTAGAGGAAAACATAGCTCCTACTTTCAACCTGGATGGGGTTCTTCCAGGGCAAATGTCGTCACCAGCACCACATGATGAAAATATGGAGAAAATCTAGCTCTTGGAGCAACAATTATAGGAAATGTAGGATCTGTTGAAGATGGCCTTATCTCATAGATCATCACAAACTCCAAGGCAAACTCAAGGAGAAGAAGTAGTTTCTCTTATTAGAAATCTGAAAACCAGTTCCAAGAATGTAAAGATAAAGTAGGCTTGACCTCCTTAAGGAAGAAAGTGCTCCCACAAGCAAAATCTAATCATCAAGGGAGAATTCTTGACAAGTCATTACAGTAGTCTGGCAGCTCAACTTCAAAAGAGTATTATCTGAAGCAGAATAATTATGGCAATGAAAGTTTACCTTAAAGACGCTACGAGAAGGCAATCAAGGACGCCATGAATTCAGTAGGAAAATGAACCATGGATGTGAATGTAAATGACAATGAGAGTGTGCCAACATTTACTAATGATATCATGGTGATAGTTGTTGAATATGCGAGTATATGATTTTTGTTTGATGATAATGAACATATATATATTCATTTAAATGTATTTGTTAATGTACTATTTTATTTTTCACATGATTAAATAAATATTTGCTGAATAAAGTAAATAACACAGAGTTTAAATTCAAATGGATATTTTATTCAAACAAACATTTTTTACAATTTTGAATAGTACAAATTCAAGCTCTCACTATATGTATACAATTTCAATCACAATACAAATTTAGTTACATCACAATTTCTAATTTACAAATGCACCTCACTATAATTCACTTATTCACTCGTATATATCTTCAACTTCATTCCAGATTGAATCCAGCATCTGAGCAATCTGCAAAAATAAATACCGACGCAGTAAAATTGAAAAGGAAATATTTTTGCAGCATAAAATAAAATGTAATTTTTGAAAATATTATTTGCCTCAGTTATTTGGGTTGTTCGTCATCATTTAAATTTGAATTCATCATACACGAACAGCGTGTGACATGCACAGTGTATCACTGTACATGCCATAAGGCCAAGCACACCGATATATATACCTGATAAAATTACAGGGATATGTGAGCACAGATCAAACCCAAAATGCCGGGTTTAACTCAAGTGCAATAAAAATAATGTCACAATCTCAGCACAAGGGCAAACCCGAGCTTTAAAGCTGGGTTCAACATAGATGCAAATTAAAAATGAAATGAAACAAGAACTGCCAAAAATGATGACCCAACAAATGAACCAGATCAACAAAGACTAGAACTAGACAGTCCATGCATACATACATGTCAACCAGGCAACGAGCAAAGTCGACAAGTAATTCAAGTACGAATGCACAACTGGATGCATGAATAACACTCAGACTTGGAGTGACAAATATATGAAGTCAACATGTATGCAACAGTGAAATGAAGTGGACAGTACAACCTAATTCAACATGCTTAGTTCAAATGGTCAAGACAGTCAAATTCAAATGCAAACCGACTTGAAGGAACAAACACATGAATGTACAACTACAATTGTGTCGACCAAACAACTCAATGCAGCAGTACATACATACATACATACATACATACATACATACATACGTACGTACGTACGTACATACGTACGTACGTACGTACATACATACATACATACATACATACATACATATATATATATATATATATATATATATATATAACAAGCATACTGCACAGTCAAACTACAATAGAAGTGTAGTCATATGAAGACTCCAAACAGACCACTTCTAGTAAGAGTAAACAAAAAGGCAGTGCAATAGGATTCAACTTGAGTATACGTGAAAACAAATGAATGAAGAGAACATATATACACATGATAGTGAAACAGGCCAGAGGCGAGAACAAAACAACACGCTGACTCAAATCAAATACAAACAAACAAGTTTTCAATCACAAACCAAAGTTCAAAATGCAAGTTCAAAACACAAACTAACATACACATATACACATACATAAATGTATGTATACACATGATGCAAGACCAGTGAACTGCAAAATTCAACCAGGCTACACAATGAACTCAAGCTCAAGTGAATAAATGTACAGCTAGCAAATCCAAAATGGACAGCAGCTACAACACATCAAATGAAACAGTACCAGCATAAGCAAGTGACACACTAGTTCAAACAAGTATACTTGTATTAGAGGGTATATGCAGAGTATAACAAAGTCAAGGCCGCAAGTAAATCAAGTGCATAATGGCCGAAGCCAATACACAAAGAAAATGCAAAGTCGAAGTTAGGTGAAGACATGAAACAAATTAAAGTCAAGCCAGAAAATCATCATAGTTTCAACTGGCCGATGAAACAGCAGTGTCAAACCAAAAGTAATGTCACAAGGGATTTCAAAAATAGCCTAAGTCATAGCATTAAGTTCGAACCAAAAATAATGGACACGGAGAAATAATTCAAAGCGACAACCGAAGTCAGCAGCATCAAGTCAGAACCACGGCAACTAAGGCTACAACCGAGCAAGTTCAAATTTTAACAAAAGCAGTGACAAGTAAGTGCTGAAGTTGAACAAGTCAAAAATAGACACCGTGGTGGCCAAGCAAAGTCAAAATCGAAGCCGTGTTAACCAAGCCAAAAATATACGAATTGAAAATGTTAGAAGTCATCACAATCGTCAATGCAAAATCGAACGGCAAGAAAAAAATTATCAGAGAACTCATATGAAATATACGAATGAAAAATAAGGAATACGATTCCTATATAAGCCCTAAAACATCATCGGAAAAATGTATCGAGTTCAAGCAAGCTAAAAAGTAAAGCAAATGTAACAAATCACATACCAGATTCTTTGAACCGAACTCGACGAAATTGAAGCAGCCATTTGCAAAATCAAAGAGACAATCATTCGACAAAGCAAGCATCGCAAGATCATAATTTCGAACGACTAATTAAAGTGGCGCATTCAATTTCATCAATAACCCTAATTTTATTCAAAAAGGAAACGAACGAGAACGAGCAGCCATTTTTCAAAGAGAAGTCGGCGAAGAAATAAACGAAAGGGGAATTCACTCTTATCTCGCTTTGGGCCGGTTTGGTTTATTTAGTTTGGATATTAATTATACAAGGCTTTAGTTAAATTAGGGTTAATTTGTTTTTAAATTTGTAATTTTTTAAAACTCGTGTAAATTCTAATTGTGTGACTAGGGGACAAACAACGTAGCGTAGTTTGAGAATTCATAACTCAGTGGCTGAGTTGTGGCAGGGTTTTGAGCACAGAGTTAAGGCTAGTCGATAGCGGGTATCGCGAGTTTATGTGTGTAAGCGTCTGACTGCTTAATTTCTAGTAGGAACCTTGGGGGCAGCAAGTAGGCAAGATTTTGCCGAAGCTAGGTAAATTATGTGTCGTTCTATTTCTGCATTTATTATTCTGCTATTATCTATGCTGCTATTATTTTGATATATGTGTGTTGAAATAATTTTATATAAACTTCCGCATTAAATTTTTATAATTAATAGCATCACCCTATTCACCCCCCCTCTAGGGTGAAACCGATCCTACAAGTGGTATCATAGCAAGGTACAAAAGCCATTTTTGTTTTAAAAAATTTGATTTTTCAAAAACCAATTTTTGTTTTAAAAATTTGAATTTTTAAAATGGCTTCTTTTAATAATGCTTTTGCGGAGGGTCAGTCCATAGTTAGACCACCAATGTTCAATGGTGAATATGCTTACTGGAAAAATAGGATGGAAATTTTTCTGAAAACCATTGACGCTTGGGATATTGTTGAGACAGGGTATAGAGCACCAACTATAATTGTAAATAATAAAGAAATAAATAAACCGAAGGATCAATGGACAGATCTAGAAAATAAGTTATAGAATACTAATGTCAAAGCTATGAATTCAATTATTTGTTCATTAGATCAGTTTGAATTCGTGTCTCACATTGTCTAACTGCATAGGAAATATGGAACACACTAGAAGTGACTCATGAAGGAACATCTCAAGTCAAGGAATCTCGCCTTGCCTTGCTGAGTAGCGAATACGAGAATTTTACAATGGCCAAGGAAGAAAATGTTAAAGAGATGTACGGACGGCTTTCCAACATCGTATACAAATCAAAAGCTCTCCGAAAATCATATACGGAATTGGAAATAGTTTGAAAAATCCTCAGAGTCCTTCCACGAAGTTTTGAAGTAAAAGTGACTGCCATTCAAGAATCGAAAGATTTAAAACAAATCAAAGTTGAAGAACTCATCGGAAATCTTACCACTTTTGAGCTAGAAATGAAATTCAAGGAAGAGCGTACAGGAGGACATACTCGAAAGAAATCAATAGCTCTCAAAGGAACAACTAAAAGTGATGACGACGACGACGATGATGGAGCAGCAGAGTTGGAAATGTTAATAAAGAGATTAAAAAAGTGGAATCGAAAATACGGAAATCCAGCTCTAAATCAAAAATCAAAAAGCAGAATAATCAAAGTTTTAGATAACACGGAACAGCGAAAAATCATCTATCATAAGTGCAACCAACCCGGACACATCAAGCCTAATTGTCCTCAAAATCGACGTGGGTTTGAAAAGAAATCAAAAAGGAGAAATTTTGCAGCCATATGGAATATAAGTGATGAAGACAATCAAAGTACTAGCAGTGGGAGTGAGAAAGAAGATATGTGCCTTTAAGGTAATATAACTGATAGCGACGATGATGAGCCAAGCGTGGTATCAAAGCTCACTCACTCGGAATTACTTATATATTTCCACGAAGTAAATGGCTGTTTTGAACGACTTAGGGAGAAGTATGCCAAACTTGAATCACAAGGAGATTGTTTGATAGAAGTAAATGAACAGCTTGATCAATTAGTTAAAAACTATCAAAACAAGCGCCCTAAGTGCGATAAGTGTCCAACATTCGAAGAAGAGATTAAAAAATCAGAAAACAAAATTAAATCGCTTGAAAATGAAATTCTGGTTTTGAAAGAGAGTGAAAATACAAGAAGAGAAAATTCTATTAAAAGGTGCACATAATATTAAACGAAAATGAATCTCTCAAAACATAAGTCCAACAACTGTCAACGACTTTGGATAAATTTTCAAAAAGTGAGAAATTGTTGAACGTGCTATTAGGAAAACAAACTGTTAATACAGTTAGACATGGACTTGGGTATAATCAATCTAAATTTTTTTAGAAACGAGATTAATCAAGTAAATTCAATGTGCACAATTTCTAGAAAATTTGGACACAATCAAAACAATTGTTGGTATAGACCCAAACACGTGAAAACTATACCAATTTGGGGTCCAAAAGGCACAAATATAAAATCTCCCAAAGTTAAACAAATCTGGGTGCCGAAAGGAGCATATATAAATAGTTTTGGGTCTTCACAAAATTATTTTCCAAAATATTCTTCCACTAACAACAATGGACCTATAAAAAGAAATAGGTCACAAAAACCTTTTATCGTGTAGGTATGGTGGCAGGCTAAGGAACAAAAATAAAGTTACTTGGATTCTGGTTGTTCCAAGGACACAACGAGCGTCAAAGAAAAGTTCCTTAGCCTAGTACAAAGGTGACAGAATCATAATGGGCAACAAAGAAAAATTATCGTAAAGGTAAAACAGGTAATGGTAAATTTTGAACGATATATTAAATGTGATAATCTGCACCGTAGTCTGAATTAAATCAGCCAATAATGTGATGATGAAATAAACGATGATTTTGATTCTGTCTTATTCAAAATTGTTGGTCAATTGTATTCTTATGCCAAAAACACTATAAAAAACTCTAAAGTCTTTGAATTACTTCATATATATAAGTTCGGATTAATAATAGCGTTTTATTGGATGATAATACATTTGATTATTTTACGGCTGACTCTATATTCACGGTTTTTTGTTTATTTAAACGGCTTCAATTAAAATCCAAAAGAATTTCATTTAAAAAGGTCTTCAAGAATTTGTTGCAATTTCATGGTCTGATCTATATCATCCAAAAAATGATAATCTCGAGTGAAAGAAAAATTCAGATGTAGATTACACTGGTAATTTAGTTGATTGAAAATTTTCAAGTGGAACGTGATTTATGTTGAGACATTCAGTAATTGCATCGTTTTTTAAAGAAAACATCTGCATATTTTTCATTTCAAATAATTTTCAAATAGCAGAAATTTTTCTTATAAAACCCCTCTAGAAAATCATTTTTGACCTTGTATTCAGATTGGTCATTTTTTGAAAAATTTGGTTTTATAATTATTTTTGGATTTGATTTTAAATTATTACATTGACTAATCTGACTCCCTACTAATTATCGAAAAGATAAATAGTGTTTGAAAAAGTGATGAGTGTTGATATTAATCATATATTATAATTTGAGATGGTATAATTAGTAAATTTCTTTAGAAATTTAAACAAGAGTTATAAACACTTTTTGTTGGTAAAAATTCCAGAATCATTTCTATTTCTATCATTTTCCTATCAAACATCACTCATCATAATCCTATATAGTATGTCAATATGTGGTACTTTAAACAGGAATCATTCGTTTTTCAATTTTTTTTTTTAAGAAATAATAGAAATAATAATACAATAAAATCCAAAGTATTCACTCTCATTTAAAAGTCCTCACAGTTATGCATGGGTGAATTACTTGGAATTTCTAAATATGTGCTTCCATGCTCATTTAAAAGCCCTCATGGTTATGCATGTATGGAACGCACATCAAAATTGATTTGTTAAATAAACAAGTTGATTCTAATCCCATTTAAAAGTCCTCACGGTTATGCGTGGCTAGAAGATACTTGAATTCATTTTTATAATAAAATTGGAATACTACTAATCTCATTTAAAAGTCCTAACGGTTATGCATGGTTGGTAGATATTCAAATTCCTGAAATAAATATACCACAAATAGACACAAATATATGGTTTTATATGATAACATTGTTCCCATCATTCGAAAAGTGGAATCTGCGCCTAACAAGGTATTTATGATTTTTGTTTGATTTTTTATTGAAATTTAATATTTGTACTCGATTAAATTTTAATGTTGTTTAATTTCTATCACTTTATCTCTATTTTCCTATCATTGTTACTAGTTTGCTGATAATAAAAAGGGGAGAGAAAAATTCAGATTTTGACAAATGAAGGTCAAATATTTTCTATTTGCAACTAAACTTATTTGCATATTTTTGTTTACATGCATATATGAAGCGGGAGCTTTGTGTAGAGAGGAAGCATTCAAATAGGGGGAGCAAATTGAATGATCAAATACATTTAACAAATTCAAAATCTTAAAAATATGTTTGTTATCATCAAACGGGGTGATTGTTGAATATGCGAGTATATGATTTTTGTTTGATGATAATAAACATATATATATATATATATTCATTTAAATGTATTTGTTAATGTACTATTTTATTTTTCACAAGATTAAGTAAATATTTTTTGAATAAAATAAATAACACAGAGTTTAAATTCAAAGGGATATTTTATTCAAACAAATATTTTTTACAATTTTGAATAGTACAAATTCAAGCTCTCATTATATATATACAATTTCAATTATAATACAAATTTGGTTACATCACAATTTCTAATTTACAAATGCACCTCACTACAATTCACTCATTCACTCGTATATATCTTCAACTTCATTCTAGATTGAATCCAACATTTGAGCAATCTGCAAAAATAAATACTGACGCAGTAAAATTGAAAAGGAAATATTTTTGCATTATAAAATAAAATGTAATTTTTGAAAATATTATTTGCCTCGGTTCTTTGGGTTATTCGTCATCATTTAAATTTGAATTCATCATACACGAACAGCGTGTGACATGCACAGTGTATCACTGTACATGCCACAAGGCCGTGCACACCGATATATACACTTGATAAAATTACAGGGACAGGTGAGCATAGGTCAAACCCAAAACGCCGGGTTCAACTCAAGTGCAATAAAAATAATGTCACAATATCAGCACAACTTCAAACCCGAGCTTTAAAGCTGGATTTAACACATGTGCAAATTAAAAATGAAATGAAACAAGAACTGCCAAAAATGATGACCCAACAAATGAACCAGATCAACAAAGATTAGAACTAGACAGTCCATGCATTCATACATGTCAACCAGGCAGCGAGCAAAGTCAACAAGTACTTCAAGTACGAATGCATAACTGGATGCATGAATAACACTCAGACTTGGAGTGACAAATATACGAAGTCAACATGTATGCAACGGTGAAATGAAGTGGACAGTACAATCCAATTCAACATGCTTAGTTCAAATGGTCAAGACAGTCAAATTCAAATGCAAACTGACTTGAAGGGACAAACGCATGAATGTACAACTACGAGTGTGTCGACCAAACAACTCAATGCAGCAGCATACACACACACACACACATATATATAACAAGCATACTGCACAGTCAAACTACAACAGAAGTGTAGTCATATGAAGACTCCAAACAGACCACTTCTAGTAAGAGTAAACAAAAAGGCAGTGCAATAGGATTCAACTTGAGTACACGTGGAAACAAATGAACGAAGAGCACATATATACACATGACAGTGAAACATACCAGAGGTGAGAACAAAACAACACACTGACTCAAATCAAATACAACCAGACAAGTTTTCAATCACAAACCAAAGTTCAAAATGCAAGTTCAAAACACAAGCTAACATACACATATATACATACATGCATGTATGTATACACATAATGCAAGACCAGTGAACTGCAAAAGTCAACCAGGCTACACAATGAACTCAAGCTCAAGTGAATAATGTACAGCTAGCAAAACCAAAATGGACAGCAGCTACAACACATCAAATGAAACAGTACCAGCGTAAGTAAGTGACATAGCTAATTCGAACAAGTATACACATATCAGAGAGTATATGCAGAGTATAACAAAGTCAAGGCCGCAAGTAAATCAAGTGCATAATGGCCGAAGCCAATACACAAAGAAAATGCAAAGTCGAAGTCAGGTGAAGACATGAAACAAATTAAAATCAAACCAAAATATCATCACAGTTTCAACTGGCCGATGAAATAGCAGTATCAAACCAAAAATAATGTCATAAGGGATTTTAAAAATAGCCTAAGTCATTGCATTAAGTTCAAACCAAAAATAATGGTCACAGAGAAATAATTCAAAGCAACAACCGAAGTCACCAGCATCAAGTCAGCACCATGGCAACTAAGGCTACAACCGAGCAAATTCTAATTTTAACAAAAGCAGTGACAAGTCAAAAATCGACACCATGGTGGCCAAGCAAAGTCAAAATCGAAGCCGTGTTAACCAAGCCAAAAATATACAAATTGAAAATGTCAGAAACCATCACAATCATCAATGCAAAATCGAACGGCAAGCAAAAAATTATCAAACGAACTCGTATGAAATATACGAATGAAAAATAAGGAATTTGATTCCTATATAAACCCTAAAACATCATCGGCAAAATGTATCGAGTTCAAGCAAGCTAAAACAGTAAAGCAAAAGTGACGAATCACATACCAGATTCTTTGAACCAAACTCGACGAAATTGAAGTACCCATATGCAAAATCGAAGAGACAATCATTCGACAAAGCAAGCATCGCAAGATCATAAATTCGAATGATAAATTGAAGCGGCGCATTCAATTTCATCAATAACCCTAATTTTATTCAAAAAGGAAACGAACGAGAACGAGCAGCCATTTTTCAAAGAGGAGTTGGCGAAGAAATAAAAGAAAGGGGAATTCACTCTTATCTCATTTGGGGTCGGCTTGTTTAATTTAGTTTGGCTATTAATTATACAAGGCTCTAGTTAAATTAGGGTTAATTTGTTTTTAATTTGTAATTTTTTAAAACTCGTGTAAATTCTAGTCGTATGACTAGGGGCCAAACTACGTGGCGTAATTTGAGAATTCACAACTCAGTGGCTGAGTTGTGGCAGGGTTTTGAGCGTAGAGTTAAGGCTAGTCGATAGTGGGTATCGCGAGTTTACGTGTGTAAGCGTCTGACTGCTTAATTTCTAGTAGAAACCTTGGGGGCAGCACGTAGGCAGGGTTCTGCCGAAGCTGGGTAAATTCTGTGTCGTTCTATTTCTGTATTTATTATTCTGCTATTATCTGTGCTGCTATTATTTTGATATATCTGTGTTTAAATAATTTTATATAGACTTCCGCAATAAATTTTTATAATTAATAGCATCACCATATTTACCCCCCCTCTAGGGTGAAACCGATCCTACAAGTGGTATCAGAGCAAGGTACAAAAGCCATTTTTGTTTTTAAAAATTTGATTTTTCAGAAACCAATTTTTGTTTTAAAAATTTGAATTTTTAAAATGGCTTCTTTTAATAATGCTTTTGCGGAGGGTCAGTCCATAGTTAGACCACCAATGTTCAATGGTGAATATGCTTACTGGAAAAATATGATGGAAATTTTTCTGAAAACCATTGATGCTTGGGATATTGTTGAGACAGGGTATAGAGCACCAACTATAATTGTAAATAATCAAGAAATATATAAACCGAAGGATCAATGGACAGATCTAGAAAATAAGTAACAGAATACTACTGCCAAAGCTACGAATTCAATTATTTGTTCATTAGATCTGTTTGAATTCGTATCTCACATTGTCTAACTGCGTAGGAAATATGGCACACACTAGAAGTGACTCACAAAGGAACATCTCAAGTCAAGGAATCTCGCCTTGCCTTGCTGAGTAGCAAATACGAGAATTTTACAATGGCCAAGGAAGAAAATGTTAAAGAGATGTACGGACGACTTTCCAAAATCGGATACAAATCAAAAGCTCTCGGAAAATCATATACGGAATTGGAAATAGTTTGAAAAGTGCTCAGAGTCCTTCCACGAAGTTTTGAAGTAAAAGTGACTGCCATTCAAGAATCGAAAGATTTAAAACAAATCAAAATTGAAGAACTCATCGGAAATCTCACCACTTTTGAGCTAGAAATGAAATTCAAGGAAGAGCATAAAGGTGGAGATACTCGAGAGAAATCAATAGCTCTCAAAGGAACAACTGAAAGTGATGACGACGACGATGATAATGGAGCAGCAGAGTTGGAAATGTTAATAAAGAGATTAAAAAGGTGGAATCGAAAATACGGAAATCCAGCTCTAAATCAAAAATTAAAAAGTAGAATATTCAAAGTTTTAGATAACACAGAACAGCGAAAAATCATCTATCATATGTGCAACCAACCCGGACACATCAAGCCCAATTGTCCTCAAAATCGACGCGACTTTGAAAAGAAATCAAAAAGGAGAAATTTTGCAGCCATGTGGAATATAAGTGATGAAGACAATCAAAGTACTAGCAGTGGGAGTGAGAAAGCAGATATGTGCCTTTAAGGTAATATAACTGATAGCGACGATGACGAGCCAAGCGTGGTATCAAAACTCACTCACTCAGAATTACTTATATATTTCCACAAAGTAAATGGTTGTTTTGAACGACTTAGGGAGAAGTATGCCAAACTTGAATCACAAAGAGATAGTTTGATAGAAGTAAATGAACAGCTTGAACAATTAGTTAAAAACTATCAAAACAAGTGCCCTAAGTGCGATAAGTGTCCAACATTCGAAGAAGAGATTAAAAAAATCAGAAAACAAAATTAAATCGCTTGAAAATGAAATTCTGATTTTGAAAGAGAGTGAAAATACAAGAAGAGAAAATTCTATTAAAAGGTGCACACAATTGTTAAACGAAAATGAATCTCTCAAAACACAAGTCCAACAACTATCAACGACTTTAGATAAATTTTCAAAAAGTGAGAAATCGTTGAATATGCTATTAGGAAAATAAACTATTAACATAGTTAGACAAGGACTTGGGTATAATCAATCTAAATTTTTTAGAAATGAGATTAATCAAGTAAATTCAATGTGCACAATTTGTAGAAAATTTGGACGCAATTAAAACAATTGTTGGTATAGACCAAAACACGTGAAAACTATACCAATTTGGGTTCCAAAAGGCACAAATATAAAATCTCCCAAAGTTAAACAAATCTGGGTGCCGAAAGGAACATATATAAATAGTTTTGGGTCTTCACAAAATTATTTTCCAAAATATTATGCCACTAACAACAATGGACCTATAAAAACAAATAGGTCACAAAAACCTTTTATCGTGTAGGTATGGTGGCAGGCTAAGGAACAACAATAGAGTTACTTGGATTCTGGTTTTTCCAAGGACATAACGAGCGTCAAAGCAAAGTTCGATAGCATAGTACAAAGGTGACAGAATCATAATGGGCAACAACGAAAATTTATCGTAAAGGTAAAACAGGTAATGGTATATTTTGAACGATATATTAAATGTGATAATCTGCACCATAGTCTGAATTAAATCAGCCAATAATGTGATGATGAAATAAACGATGATTTTGATTCTGTCTTATTCAAAATTGTTGGCCAATTGTATTCTTATGCCAAGAACACTATAAAAAACTCTAAAATATTTGAATTACTTCATATATATTAGTTCGGATTAATAATAGTGTTTTATTGGATGATAATACATTTGATTATTTTACGGCTGACTCTATATTCATGGTTTTTTGTTTATTTACACGGCTTCAATTAAAATTCAAAAGAATTTCATTTAAAAAGGTCTTCAAGAATTTGTTGCAATTTCATGGTCTGGTCTATATCATTCAAAAAATGATAATCTCGAGTGACAGAAAAATTTAGATGCAGATTACACTGGTAATTTAGTTAACAGAAAATTTTCAAGTGGAACGTGATTTATGTTGAGACATTCAGTAATTGCATCGTTTTTTTAAAGAAAATATCAGCATATTTTTCATTTCAAATAATTTTCAAATAGCAGAAATTTTTCTTATAAAACCCCTCTAGAAAATCATTTTTGACCTTGTTTTCAGATTAGTCATTTTTTCAATAATTTGGTTTTATAATTGTTTTTGGATTTGATTTTAAATTATTACATTGACTAATCTGACTCCCTACTAATTATCGAAAAGATAAATAGTGTTTGAAAAAGTGATGAGTGTTGATATTAATCATATATTATAATTTCAAATGGTATAATTAGTAAATTTATTTAGAAATTTAAACAAGAGTTATAAACACTTTTTGTTGGTAAAAATTCCATGATCATTTCTATTTCTGTCATTTTCCTATCAACCATCACTCATCATAATCTGATATAGTATGTCAATATGTGGTACTTTAAACAGGAATCATTCATTTTTCATTTTGTATTTTTTTTAAAAATAATAGAAATAATAATATAATAAAATATAATATAATCCAAAGTATTCACTCTCATTTAAAAGTCCTCACAGTTATGCATGGGTGAATTACTTGGAATTTCTAAATATGTGCTTCCATGCTCATTTAAAAGTCCTCACGGTTATGCATGTATGGAACGCATATCAAAATTGATTTGTTAAATAAACAAGTTGATTCTAAACCCATATAAATGTCCTCACGGTTATGCGTGGCTAGAAGATACTTGAATTCATTTTTATAATAAAATTGGAATACTACTAATCTCATTTAAAAGTCCTAACGGTTATGCATGGTTGGTAGATATTCAAATTCCTGAAATAAATATACCACAAATAGACACAACTGTATGGTTTTATATGATGACATCATTCCCATCATTCTAAAAGTGGAATATGCGCCTAACAAGGTATTTATGGTTTTTGTTGGATTTTTTATTGAAATTTAATATTTGTATTCGATGAGTTTTAATGTTGTTTAATGTCTATCACTTTATCTCTATTTTTCTATCACTATTACTCTTTTGCTAATAATAAAAGGAGGAGAGAAAAATTTAGATTTTGACAAATGAAGGTCAAATATTTGCTATTTGCAACTAGAATTATTTGCATATTTTTATTTACATGCACATATGAAGGGGGAGATTTGTGTAGAGAGGAAGCAATCAAATAGGGGGAGCAAATTGAATGATCAAATACATTTAACAAATTCAAAATCTTAAATATATGTTTGTTATCATCAAAAGGGGAGATTGTTGAATATGTGAGTATATGATTTTTGTTTGATGATAATAAACATATATATATATATTCATTTAAATGTATTTGTTAATGTACTATTTTATTTTTCACATGATTAAATAAATATTTGCTGAATAAAATAAATAACACAGAGTTTAAATTCAAACGGATATTTTATTCAAACAAATATTTTTTACAATTTTGAATAGTACAAATTCAAGCTCTCACTATATATATACAATTTCAATTACAATACAAATTTGGTTACATCATAATTTCTAATTTACAAATGCACCTCACTACAATTCACTCATTCACTCGTATATATCTTCAACTTCATTCTAGATTGAATCCAACATCTGAGCAATCTGCAAAAATAAATACTGACGTAGTAAAATTGAAAAGGAAATATTTTTGCAGTATAAAATAAAATGTAATTTTTGAAAATATTATTTGCCTCGGTTCTTTGGATTGTTCGTCATCATTTAAATTTGAATTTATCATACACGAACAGCGTGTGACATGCACAGTGTATCACTGTACATGCCATAAGGTCGTGCACACCGATATATACACTTGATAAAATTACAGGGACAGGTGAGCACAGGTCAAACCCAAAATGCCGGGTTCAACTCAAGTGCAATAAAAATAATGTCACAATATCAACACAAGGTCAAACCCGAGCTTTAAAGCTGGATTTAACACAGGTCAAATTAAAAATGAAATGAAACAAGAACTGCCAAAAATGATGACCCAACAAATGAACCAGATCAACAAAGATTAGAGCTAGACAGTCCATGCATGCATACATGTCAACCAGGCAGCGAGCAAAGTCAACAAGTACTTCAAGTACAAATGCACAACTGGATGCATGAATAACAATCATACTTGGAGTGACAAATATACGAAGTCAACATGTATGCAACAGTGAAATGAAGAGGACACTACAACCCAATTCAACATGCTTAGTTCAAACGGAGATACGCGAACTCGAACTCGAGACGAAGCCATCTTCCCAGACTTCAACTGTAATGAACCGCCTTTCATTACATAGAAAGACGCATCATTAAGAAGAAAGAAAGGGATAGAAAAGAGAAAAGAAATAAAAGAAAGAAAAGAAAGAAACAAACAACATCAGAATCTCACAGCGGAACGAATAAATTATATTATATCACATAAAACATTACATAATATCATATACATCAGAGTTAAACAGCTAATACAACACAAACTAGACAATTATAAACATATGTCTAGCAATCACAATTCAAGTCTATCAGAGAAAACAGATACAACTCAAACACAGCGGAACCGCTATATATATCTACACGTTGAAGCCTTCTGCTCCATTATCTCCTCCAGAACTCCTCAAAGCAATCCTGAAACACTTGACTACTCATACGTAATATGAGTACCTAAGAGTTTAATAAAACAGAATATAAAAACTCAGGTCAGACAGGGGTCTGGTGTGAGTAAACGGGGATAAAAGTTGCTTAACTTTAGAAAATCCTTTGAAACAAAAGGTATCACGTAAGACTTCCCACCCATAAACATGGAAAAGTTTTTACCTTACGCTAACCAAAACATTTGATAGGAAATCCAGTGATATTATAATAGTGTCTAGGGTTTTCAAAATAAAATACAGAAATAGCTGGAATGCTTACATCTCACGTTCCAACATAGTTGGGCACAATCAAAACCCTACAGGCACTTATTGGATTATGGATTCCATCAATGGCAGGGCTACTGGGGTACCGCCCGTCACAGTACGTGGCCTAGATCACCGTACCGAGGATACTCCCGCTCCCCTACAACAAAAAGCCGGAACCATTCCTTACTGAATAGTTCCGAACAAGACCACCCCGCAGATAGGCCGTCGCCAACTGCCACACAGCCGAATATAAAGGGACCTCTAGACAGGGGTAAATCTTGCTCTCCAGTGGTTGCTACCCACGAAGCCTTACTGCACCTCCCCTGTTTTAGCCATTTCCGGTTGATGAGGCTTGAGGCTACGTTTACCTTTATAGGACATATCATTCTTAGAATGCTCATCATCCACCTGACGATGTTCTGAAAGCATTCAATCCATACAAGTTCGTTCCGGGTTCGAACGAAACCGAAGGCACTATCTCGTTGCACTCATTTTGGAATCACCCTCAGAGTCAAAGACCATAGCCCTTGCACTCTAAACCACCATCTCGAAACTATAAGTACTATTCCGTCAACTCATTATGGAATCACCCACAGAGTTATACTTACGTACAGCCCTTACACCTCGAGAATTCACTTGCTCCACTTGGATTAACGACCTAACGTTTAAATTGGAATCGATGTGGTTTTCGGATATCCAAATATGGAAACCCGATCCCGGTCTCACCGAAACCAAACGCCATTTTAATGTCCAAGTTGTACTTAAGGGTTTTAAACAATTAACTCATTTCATCATTATCCATTTCACACAGATAGATAAACTACATATCACAATAGATAATCACATTCATATCATAAACGGATAATCTGTATCATCATCACAAACAGATAAGCATCACAACCAGATAATCCATCACAAACCATCATTCTTTAACGAAGCATCCATATCATACAGATACAACTCATCTCATTACTGAGATCACAACCATTCAATCAATAACATCCATAAGCAATGATTTATTAACCATTAATTATAATTAATTTAAAATGAATTAAATTAATTACTTCTATCTCTAATTAATTTAAATTAAATTAAATTAATTACCACATTTAAATCCTACTTAATATCCATTAATTAATTAACCAGTTAATTAATCATTCACTTAGTATTTAACTTGACTAAACACCTTGATTAATCATTTACTAATTACAATAAGTAATTGGTCTTTAATTAATTTTCACAAATTAATTAACCTTATTCATAAGTAATTAACATTTAATTACTCATTTATTAATTAATTATAATTAATTATATTTGTCCTTAATTAATTACAATTAATTAACCACTTATTTAATTATTACTTAATCAAACAATCCTTAATTACATCATTAATTATAATAATTAATGATCTCTAGTTAATATTCAAATTAATTACTTAATTTAAAAATTAATTACTTTTAGTAATTATTAATCACCTTGATTAATATTAAATTCAGTAATTAACTATCTTTAATTACTCATTAACAAATCAATTATCCAATAATTAATTATCTTTATTAATTAATTCCTTAATTAATTACAAAGTAATTATCCAAATTACTTTATTAAAATTCATCTTCACTAATTTCATTTCAGTAATTACCATTTATTACTTCACAAAGTAATCCTGCTCCATTAATTACATTTCACTCATTAAATCATCAAATGATTTACTTAAATTAATTAAACTAAATTAATTAACTTAAACAAATCACAATATCAAAACTAATTACAATAAGTGAATAATTCCTTAATTACTTTTACCAAGTAATTATATTTAACAAATTATAATTGATTATATTCAATTAATTAATCTAGTTTATTATCAAAATTAATTACATTAATTAATTACTTAATTATCCTTAGATAATTATCATTATTAATTAACAACATCTTCATTAGTTACTTAAGAAATCCTTGAAATAAAAATAAATGTTAAAGAAAATTCATTACTTAAATATAAAAGAAATTTTTAAAAAAAAATGCTAAATTAAAATAAATCAAGCTTTGAAAATAAATTGATTATTTTAACTTTCAAATTTAAATTAACGTTTCATAACTTTAGTTCAAATATTAAAGAAAATAATTCTTTCAAATTTAAACTTATTTGAAATCAAATTCATTTTTAAATCTTCTTAAAAACGTTTGAATCTGTCCATTATTTAAAAACTTACAAAACTGTTTTGAATCAAAATCTGGTTTTCAAAGAAAACCTGAAACTATATTTAAACTTGATTCAAAACTAAATTTAAATCTTGTTTAAAATTTAAAATTTTCACTTTTTAAAACTTTGATTTCAAAAATTTCATTTGAAATCAGATTTAACTTACATTTGAATCAAATTTCAGCTTTAAAATATGAATTCATTCAAATTCAAAAAAAACTGCATATCTTTAGGTTTTAACCCTGCAACACACTAACCCGAGAAACCCCCTTACCTACTTTGAGTTTCCAACCCCCAAGCTTCGAGACAGAATCAAAAACACCCGAGTAATGCTTCGAGTCAAAATACCCTGCACATTCCCAAATGTTCACCAGACTTCCACATGTACGATGCACATGCACTGGCGCTCCGGCGGCTTCCAGCCATCCCAACGAACTTCACCGAGTCACCAACAGTCCTTCAATGCAAATTCGATCATCAGAAAACATTCTGCAGTTCGAATTCAAATTTTTCAGGTTGACAATGCAACCTGAAACACCACAGTACCCAACTACCCAAACCTGTCAACACCGAGGGATCCCACCTCCGACCACCATCGTTGACACGACCTTGGCCATAGCTCCCTCTACACCCCCTCTCCAAACTCCCAAAACCCTACCTCACTCGATGCATCACAGAAAAATCAAGAAGCTATCAAAACCCGACCACTCCAAATTAGGGTTAGAACCTGGAAACACCAATTACCATCTCCTCCCCTCTCTGATCACCTATTGCCAAATTTTCCTCCATTCTCACATCAATACTCCTCCTACAGGAAGCATCTTAACTCCCAAAGTTCACTAGCTTATCCGTCAATTCCAAAATTCCTAATTCTATTCAAAAACAGAAATGCTAACACCACAGTCAATTTAAAAATGTGAAATTTGTTTTAAAATTACCAATTTTTAACATACATTCATGTTATAAACTTGTTTAAATAATTAATGATGATTGATATCCTTGTTTTATTGAAAAATGTTTACTGAAGTATTTGTTTCAGAGGTAACAGACTTTCAATACAACTAAATTATGATTTAATCAAAATTTTGTATTGTGCAACCTACTTTACTATCATAACAAATCCTAATTGAAATAAGTTCAAGAGGTATTTGGTTTCCCCTATTTAAATTTTAAGTTTTATAAACGGAATCAAGTATACAGTTTCATGTAAACTTATATATATGTTTATACATATTCACACACAGTATTATCAAAATAGAATTTCAGACAAGCATGCTCATTCCTAAGTATTTACATGTATCAGACAATTTTAAACCTCTTTGCATTGTGAGGTTACTCACTTCCAAAAGAAACAGAGAAGTTCTCATCCAAACAGTTTAAATTCATGTGAACTAGTACTTTAATTTTGAAATTTGCATTTAGCTTTGCTTTTTTTTTTAAAACTATTTTTAAAATAAGAAGTTTACTCACAAGTTTTATTGAAGATGCAGAGAACAAATTCCAGAGATGCAATTGCATTATTCTTGGAACCTGCATATTGAACTTGCATCTGCATTTGCTAGTTGAATTTCCTGGAACCTGATTACTAGTTGAAATTGCTTTTCTTGTTGATTGTTAAAAATTGCATGCTGTTGATGTTTGAATCTGGTAAACTTGATTGCAACAGAATTCCAACTTGTTTTTCTTAGAGTTGAATTGAGGTTGAAGATTACTTTCAGATTGCAAATTTGGGTTTTGAATTTGCATATTTTTTTATATTGCAGATTTGAAGTTTGATTTTGCGGAATTTTGAGTAAATAGGTTTTGAAGATTCTGATTTGTAATTTTGTTTGAATTTGGGTTTTGAAATTACTTAAATCTGATTTCAGATTTTCAATTGAAGATAAAGTTTTAACAAAATGTATTGCTATGTTTTCCTATCAATATAATTAAATTTCAAAAATAAATAACATGCCACTTGTTATGTTATCAATGATAAATATTTACAAGTGTCTTCTCTTGTTTTAAGAGCTTAACACATATGCATTTTAATATTTAAAAGAAATTTCTTAATTTATAAAGGTTTTTAAATCTCTTCTAAAACCATTACTAATTTTATTTAAGATGTTTTAAATATTTATTAACATTAGCCTTTAAAATGATTACATGTTTGCTTTTTTATAAAATTACACACAATTTTAAATGTTTATTTGAATGTTTTCAAAATAATATTTTTAAAGCTAATTTTCAAAAGAGAAATTTAAAAAAAAAAATGTTGAATTCATTTTATTCAAGAGTTTTAAATCAGAATACTATACTCTAATATAATTGAACTAAGTCTTATTTCAAAAGAAAAATAATTCCTTTAAAATAAAACAAAACAAACTTTTATTATAAAATAAAATTTAAACTATATTATTTTTTATAAACAAAATAAATACTTACTTATATTTCTTTGATAATGTAAGAAAGACTTTTAAATTTACCTTTGAAAGGTTTCCAATACCAATTTTAAATCAAATTAACTAATTTACAATTTATACACTTATATATACATATATATAATAATTTGAAAATATTCTTATTAAATTTAAATTAAAATCAAATCATCTATTTACAGTATATACATATATATACATTATAAATAAATATCTTTTAAATCAGCTTAGAAAGATAATTTTATTATCTAAATATTTTTAACATTTGAAAACAATAAGATTCTCAATTTAAATTATTATTATTACTATAAATTTTTGAAAAGAATATCATTTGACAAATTAAATGATTATTAATCTTCAAAAGAAAATTCCCGTTTGAATTAAATTATTAAATCAATATTTCACATTTTAAAATAATTATTAATGAAATTATTAAATAAATATTGCCCAAATTTTTGAGGCATCACATTCCTCCCCCCTAAAAGAATTTCGTCCCCGAAATTTAAAAGCAAAGGTAATTTAATAATCCCATGCAGATTTAAATTTAAAATAGCAAACATATGCTATCAACCAAATACTAGCAACCATAGCAACCAATTCAAACAAACAATTCTAATTATCCAGACAAATTTCTGGATAAGATTCCCTAGAGTTTCCCAGGTACAAACACCGGGACACTCGCTCTAAAGAATATAAACTAGCTACATCACTTAGATCTAGAGCTCCTATATATCTAGATCTACAAATCCTAACAGAGAACTAGACCATAGACACGTCCTGATCAACTTCCAAATCTCCCAGAACTACTGATTCTAAAATCAGTGATAAACCATACACGTACTCCCTCAGAGATACGTGCAAAACATAACAAATTCCAGCCATCTGAACAGGAAATTCTATCCTGTAGACCAAACACTTAACCCTTCGGAGAAAATAGAAAGATCCAATACTCATATCCACAAATCTCTCATATCGATCCTGGGCTACGTTGAACCTTCTAGAACAAACAAAATCCACCACACAAACTCAATTACACAAACATCAGAAGACTTCAAACATACTACTCCTATTCTGAAAATAGAACAGATGCACAAGACAATCAAGCCTCCAGATCCAAAATAAATATCTTGTAGAAATCCTCTGATCCAAGACAAAACACAAATTCCCAAAGAATCGGTTGTTGCTTCTATTCTGGAATAGCTGCCACCATGCATCCACTGCACAACTCTGATTTGAGAATGTTGTTGATGAACTCAAGTACAAACTTGATCAACTTATACCGAAAACATTGTTCATCAAATTCCATAAAATCTCAGTGACCTATCCGATTTGGCCACAAACATCATAGCAGAAATTCAACCAGAAACTAGATCCGATCTATTTTGCCAGCTTAAACAGATCTCTTTCTCAAAGAGCCCTCCTACTATGCTAAACCACCGGTAAAGCTCCAAGAATCAAGTCGAAACAGAATTCAAACTCTTGATGCGGATGCAAATATCAACTCCTTCGAAGATATTCAGAAAATCAAACCACTTCGATAACTCAAACATCCTCAAAAGATTCTTCAATCCAAATAAAGATTACTCAGAGAACTTCCGAACCATCGCAAGTCACTTTTGCGATCCCACTCAGTTCATATTCCAAGAAATCGTTCTCACTGCACAATCAGAACAACTAAGCCTTTAAATCAAAAGAAGAACTAGTGATCTACGTCCAACCACAAACATCACACCCAACCGAGCTTCCAGAAGAAATGGACAAGCTCCACCATCAGCCCGTACTACTGACAAAAGAATCACAGAGACTTCTGAACCATCGAAGAACAGGCCACTCACTGCTGCTACTGCTGCCAAAGACTTCCTAATCCAAAAGTTCATCGAATCACAAAGCTACACCAACCTCTTCACAATAGAGCCTTCAAAAGACAGATATCTCTCAAGAAACTCGCTCCTAAACCAAGCACAAAACATTCTGCCAAACTGAGTCTCAAACTCAAATATAGACAGAACTCCTTTCTGAGGTTGCCAATATACCATCTCTGGCTTCAGTACCCCAACTGATCCAGACTCAAGAAAATCCACTCACAAGAGTGCAACCAAACTTACATCGAAAGATAAACTCCAAACCTTGAAAAGATTTTTCTTCATAGATCAGTGAAATCCTTCACACCAAACTGCAAAACTACACAAGATGCCCAATACTGCCCTAGCAGATCACTTCCAATCTCAAACATTCGAACTCCAACCATCGTAGTTGTGTTACACACACCACTACCCTATCTACCTTTATTATTTATTGGAATACCTGAACAGGTAACCCAATCAGATAGGTAGAAATATATATATATATATATATATATATATATATATATTCAAAATTACAAATACGCTCTCTCAAGATAGATACCACTCCAGAGTCTAGGTATTCGCTCAACCTAGTGCTCTGATACCACAATGTAACGACCCGCCTTTCATGACATAGAAAGATGCATCATTAATAAGAAAGAAAGGGATAGAAAAGAGAAAAGATAGAAAAGAAAGAAAAGAAAGAAACAGACAACATCAGAATCTCACAGCGGAACGAATAAATTATATTATATCACATAAAACATTACATAATATCATATACATCAGAGTTAAACAGCTAATACAACACAAACTAGACAGTTATAAACATCTGTCTAGCAATTACAATTCAAGTCTATCAGAGAAAACAGATACAATTCAAACACAACGGAACCACTATATATATCAACACGCTGAAGCCTCCTGCTCCATTATCTCCTCCAGAACTCGTCAAAGCAATCCTGTAACACTTGACTACTCATACGTAATATGAGTACCCAAGAGTTTAATAAAATAGAAAATAAACACTCAGGTCATACAGGGGTCTGGTGTGAGTAAACGGGGATAAAAGTTGCTTAACTTTAGAAAATCCTTTGAAACAAAAGGTATCACGTAAGACTTCCCACCCATAAACATGGAAAAGTTTTTACCGTACGCTAACCAAAACATTTGATAGGAAATCCAGTGATATTATAATAGTGCCTAGGGTTTTCAAAATAAAATATAGAAATAGCTGGAATACTTACATCTCACGTTCTAACATAGTTGGGCACAATCAAAACCGTACAGGCACTTATTGGATTATGGATTCCATCAATGGCAGGGCTACTGAGGTACCGCCCGTCACAGTACGTAGCCTAGATCACCGTACCGAGGAGTACGCCCGCTCCCCTACAACACAAAGCTGGAACCATTCCTTACTGAACAGTTCCGAACAAGACCACCCCGCAGATTGGCCGTTGCCAACTGCCACACAGCCGAATATAAAGGGACCTCTAGACAGGGGTAAATCTTGCACTCCAGTGGGGGCTACCCACGAAGCCTTGCTGCACCTCCCCCGTTTTAGCCATTCCAGGTTGATGAGGCTTGAGGCTATATTTACCTTTATAGGACATATCAGTCTTAGAATGCTCATCGTCCACCTGACGATGTTCTGAAAACATCCAATCCATACAAGTTCGTTCCGGGTTCGAACGAAACCGAAGGCACTATCTCGTTGCACTCATTTTGGAATCACCCTCAGAGTCAACGACCATAGCCCTCGCACTCTAAATCACCATCTCGAACCTATAAGTACTATTCCATCAACTCATTACGGAATCACCTACAGAGTTTTACTGACGTATAGCCCTTACACCTCGAGTCTTCACTTGCTCCACTTGGATTAACGACCTAACGTTTAAATTGGAATCGATGTGGTTTTCGGATATCCAAATATGGAAACCTGATCCCGGTCTCACCGAAACTAAACGCCATTTTAATGTCCAAGTTGTACTTAAGGGTTTTAAACAATTAACTCATTTCATTATTATCCATTTCACACAGATAGATAAACTACATATCAAAATAGATAATCACATTCATGTCATAAACAGATAATCTGTATCATCATCACAAACAGATAATCATCACAACCAGATAATCCATCACAAACCATCATTCTTTAACCAAGCATCCATATCATACAGATACAACTCATCTCATTACTGAGATTACAACCATTCAATCAATAACATCCATAAGCAATGATTTATTAACCATCAATTATAACTAATTTAAAATGAATTAAATTAATTACTTCTATCTCTAATTAATTTAAATTAAATTAAATTAATTACCATATTTAAATCCTACTTAATATCCATTAATTAATTAACCCAGTTAATTAATCATTCACTAAATATTTAACTTGACTAAACACCTTGATTAATCATTTACTAATTACAATAAGTAATTGGTCTTTAGTTAATTTTCACAAATTAATTAACCTTATTCATAAGTAATTAACATTTAATTACTCATTTATTAATTAATTAAATTAATTATATTTGCCCTTAATTAATTACAATTAATTAATCACTTTTTAATTATTACTTAATTAAACAATCCTTAATTACATCATTAATTATAATAATTAATGATCTCTAGTTAATATTCAAATTAATTACTTAATTTAAAAATTAATTACTTTTAGTAATTATTAATCACCTTGATTAATATTAAATTCAGTAATTAACTATCTTTAATAACTCATTAACAAATCAACTATCCAATAATTAATTATCTTTATTAATTAATTCCTTAATTAATTACAAAGTAATTATCCAAATTACTTTATTAAAAATCATCTTCACTAATTTCATTTCAGTAATTACCATTTATTACTTCACAAAGTAATCCCGCTCCACTAATTACATTTCACTCATTAAATCATCAAATGATTTACTTAAATTAATTAAACTAAATTAATTAACTTAAACAAATCACAATATCAAAATTAATTACAATAAGTGAATAATCCCTTAATTACTTTTATCAAGTAATTATATTTAACAAATTACAATTGATTATATTCAATTAATTAATCTAGTTAATTATCAAAATTAATTACATTAATTAATTACTTAATTATCCTTAGATAATTATCATTATTAATTAACAACATCTTCATTAGTTACTTACTTAAGAAATTTATCTTAAATAATTATTAATTAATCATCTCTAATTTAAAATTTTATCCAAATCATTATTTAAAATAAATAAATAAGTAAATTCTTAATTATTTCCAAAATAATTCATTTACTTATTAATGACTTTATTTACATTCAAAATGTATTTAAATAATACATTTCTAAAATTAAATTCAGATTTCATTTTAAAATTTAAAGATTTCAAAATGTTTAACCATTTTAAACATTATCCAAATTTTAAATAAACTTAAAATCCTTGAAATAAAAATAAATGTTAAAGAACATTCATTACTTAAATATAAAAGAAAAATTTAAAACAAAATTTCTAAATTAAAATAAATCAAGCTTTGAAAATAAATTGATTATTTTAACTTTCAAATTTAAATTAACATTTCATAACTTTAGTTCAAATATTAAAGAAAATAATTCTTTCAAATTTAAACTTATTTGAAATCAAATTCATTTTTAAATCTTCTTAAAAACGTTTGAATCTGTCCATTATTTAAAAACTTACAAAACTGTTTTGAATCAAAATCTGGTTTTCAAAGAAAACCTGAAACTACATTTAAACTTGATTCAAAACTAAATTTAAATCTTGTTTAAATTTTAAAATTTTCATTTTTAAAAACTTTGAATTCAAAATTTTCATTTGAATTCAGATTTTACTTACATTTGAATCAAATTTCAGCTTTAAAATATGAATTTCATTCAAATTCAAAAAAAAAAACTGCATATCTTCAGGTTTTAACCCTGCAACACACTACCCGAGAAACCCACTTACCTACTTTGAGTTTCCAACCCCCAAGCTTCGAGACAGAATCTAAAACACCCGAGTAATGCTTCGAGTCAAAATACCCTGCACATTCCCAAATGTTCACCAGACTTCCACATGTACGGTGCACATGCACTGGCGCTCCGGCGGCTTCCAGCCATCCCAACGAACTTCACCGAGTCGCCAACAGTCCTTCAACGCAAATTCGATCATCGAAAAACATTCTGCAGTTAGAATTCAAAATTTTCAGGTTGACAATGCAACCTGAAACACCACAGTACCCAACTACCCAAACCTGTCAACACCGAGGGATCCCACCTCCGACCACCATCGTTGACGCGACCTTGGCCATAGCTCCCTCACACCCCCTCTGCAAACTCCCAAAACCCTACCTCACTCGATGCATCACAAAAAAATCAAGAAGCTACCAAAACCCGACCACTCCAAATTAGGGTTAGAACCTGGAAACACCAATTACCATCTCCTCCCCTCTCTGATCACCTATTGCCAAATTTTCCTCCATTCTCACATCAATACTCCACCTACAGGAAGCATCTTAACTAACAAAGTTCACTAGCTTATCAGTCAATTCCAAAATTCCTAATTCTATTCAAAACATAAATGCTAACACCACAGTCAATTTAAAAATGTGAAATTTGTTTTAAAATTACTGATTTTTAACATACATTCATGTTATAAACTTGTTTAAATAATTAATGATGATTGATATCCTTGTTTTATTGAAAAATGTTTACTGAAGTATTTGTTTCAGAGGTAACAGACTTTCAATACAACTAAATTATGATTTAATCAAAATTTTATACTGTGCAACCTACTTTACTATCATAACGAATCCTAATTGAAATAAATTCAAGAGGTATTTGGTTTTCCCAATTTAAATTTTAAGTTTTATAAACATAATCAAGTATACAGTTTCATGTGAACTTATATATATGTTTATACATATTCACACACAGTATTTATCAAAGTAGAATTTCAGACAAGCATGCTCATTCCTAAGTATTTACAAGCATCAGACAATTTTAAAACTCTTTGCAGTGTGAGGTTACTCACTTCCAAAAGAAACAGAGAAGTTCTCATCCAAACAGTTTAAATTCATGTGAACTAGTACTTTAGTTCTAAAATTTGCATTTAGCTTTGATTTTAAAAGAAAACTGTTTTTAAAATAAGAAGTTTACTCACAAGTTTTATTGAAGATGCAGAGAACAAATTCTAGAGATGCAATTGCATTATTCCTGGAACCTGCATATTGAACTTGCATCTGCATTTGCTAGTTGAATTTCCTGGAACCTGATTACTAGTTGAAATTGCTTTTCTTGTTGATTGTTAAAAACTGCATGCTGTTGATGTTTGAATCTAGTAAACTTGATTGCAACAGAATTCCAACTTGTTTTGCTTAGAGTTGAATTGAGGTTGAAGATTACTTTCAGATTGCAAATTTGGGTTTTTAATTTACAGATTTTTTTTTGATTGCAGATTTGAAGTTTGATTTTGCAAAATTTTGAGTAAATAGGTTTTGCAGATTTTGATTTGTAATTTTGTTTGAGTTTGGGTTTTGAAAACTTAAATCTGATTTCAGATTTTCAATTGAAGATAAAGTTTTAACAAAATGTATTGCTATGTTTTCTTATCAATATAATTAAATTTCAAAAATAAATAACATGCCACTTGTTATGTTATCAATGATAAATATTTACAAGTGTCTTCTCTAGTGTTAAGAGCTTAACACATATGCATTTTAATATTTGAAAGAAATTTCTTAATTTATAAAGGTTTTTAAATCTCTTCTAAAACCATTACTAATTTTATTTAAGATGTTTTAAATATTTATTAACATTAGCCTTTAAAATGATTACATGTTTACTTTTTTTATAAAATTACACACAATTTTAAATGTTTATTTGAATGTTTTCAAAATAATATTTTTAAAGCTAATTTTCAAAAGAGAAATTTAAAAAAATAATAATAATGTTGAATTCATTTTATTCAAGAGTTTTAAATCAGAATACTATACTCTAATATAATTGAACTAAGTCTTATTTCAAAAGAAAAATAATTTCCTTTAAAATAAAACAAAACAAACTTTTATTATAAAATAAAATTTAAACTATATTTATTTTTATAAACAAAATAAATACTTACTTATATTTCTTTAATAATGTAAGAAAGACTTTTAAATTTACCTTTGAAAGGTTTTCAATACCAATTTTAAATCAAATTAACCAATTTACAATTTATACACTTATATATATATATATATATATATAATAATAATAATAATAATTTGAAAATATTCTTATTAAATTTATATTAAAATCAAATCATTTATTTACAATATATACACATATATACATTATAAATAAATATCTTTTAAATCAGCTTAGAAAGATAATTTTATTATCTAAATATTTTTAACATTTGAAAACTATAAGATTCTCAATTTAAATTATTATTATACTATAAATTTGTGAAAAGAATATCATTTGAGAAATTAAATAATTATTAACCTTCAAAAGAAAATTCCTGTTTGAATTAAATTATTAAATCAATATTTCACATTTTAAAATAATTATTAATTAAATTATTTAATAAATATTGCCCAAATTTCCGGGACATCACATCAACCCATACCAGATATATGTGCACACGCGTGCACATGCCCCCAAACTCCGACCATCGATGATCCATGCCGTGACCATCCTCAGATCGACAACCACCCACACAAACGACCTGATCGTTCAGCTACGTCGAATCGCCAGTGATTCGAAATCGAACTCCTCAATGCAGCATGCATTAGAAACTCGATTGACCCAAACACCTACCGCCGACGATCAATGCGACTGGAAACTTCACCCTTCAGACCTCAACCTCGTCATCGACCCACGCAACCATCCTAACCCTCGCAATTGAACTCGATGCATCGAATTAGACGAGATTACCTCGCCATTAGTCGCGATAGTATAACCTCCAAAAACCCTAGTTCGCACCAGTACATCCACCATGGCTTACAAGAAAGACAACTAGCATTTTTCTCAACCTTCCCGTCCATCATACAAGCTTCGATTCCAATCACGACATCCCTCATGCAGACGATCTTCCGAAACCATCAAAAGTCCCAATATCGTTCCACTTCGATTTTCTTGATCAATAGTTCATTAAAAATCTCGATTCTTCTTTCAAAAATCATTATTTTCAATGACATTTAAGATGGTCTACCTGAAACTAATATTTGTGATGTTTGAAATTTTGGCATAACTTAATTTATGTCTGTATTTTCAAATTTCCCAGAGGAACTTCGATTTGTTTTACTTTAATCTATTTTTAAATTTTGAATCATGTTAAACCAACAACTTTTGTTTAAAGTCTGAAGTTTAACAAAAATCAGAAGAGAAGGATTTTGATTTCAAAACATGTATGGAAACCCGTTATGTTAGAACAGAGAACCATGTCTGTTCTTACAGGAATATTTCACTCACTCATATCCATACCTATCTGCATGCACTCACTTTTTACTTTAACATGATTATTAAACAGCCAGCTAAAATCCAGGTTCAAAAACTTACTCACAGATTAGTATAAAAAGTTATTTTACTCACCAACATGCAGAGGACAAAGAACTATATTTGTTTTCCAGGCTCTTGAATTTCCAGACATGCAGAGAGCAGTTCTTTATTAAATCTTCTTTTGCTTGTTGAAATTTCAGTATTTTTGCTTGATGTTTAAATTCAGTTGCTTGTTGATTTATTTAACTTGGAGGATTTGAACTGTTGTTTCCTTCTTGCCTCTGATTAATGCATAACTAGAAACTAAAGCTGAAATTTTTGCTTGATGATTTGTAAGGAATTGTTCAGCCTTTAGTCCCAGTTTTATTACTTCAGATTTAAAACATGTAAAAGAAAAGTGGGAATAAGAGTAGAAAGATATATATATATATATATATATATATATATAACTATGTTCTTTATTTCATTTATTAATTAAAAGAAAAAGGAAATGACACTTGTATTACATGTGCAATTTAAAATACACTTGTCATTATTAATTTATAAATTGTTTACACCTGTTCTAATGCATAATTAGTTTATATTTGTAATTTTATATACTAATATGTGTTTAATATATATATTTATAAATGTTTAAGTGTTCCTAATACTTAAACTTTTCCTTAATTTATCTTAAATATAATTTGAAAGAAATGAAATAAAACCCAATTATGTGTTTAGAAATAATTATACTAGTCTAACACATCCTTTTATAAAATCCTTTAAAGAAAATAATAGAAAACCAATTATATTCTAAGTAAAATCACATATAACATATTTTAAGTTCAAAATATATTTAATATACATATCTTTTACATTTCAAATTTAAATCCAAATTCAAATCCAATTCAAAATCCAATTTAAAATCCACATGAATATAGATATATATATTTATTATCAGATCTATTTACCTCTATATATATATATATAAAGCACATTATTATTTTGTTTGAAATAACAATTTTGCCAATTTTATATTAATTAAATTAAGATATTGTCAAATAAATATTTATCCAGATATCTTTTATTATCGAAATTTTATCCGTTTAATTGATTGAAAAAGTTAATTATTAAATTATCAGATGTCCCGAAATCCGGATTATCACATTCCTCCCCCCTTTGAATCTTTTCGTCCTCGAAAAGAAATGAAGCCAGAATTTATTAAAATGCTTAAAATCATATAAATTTTCTTTGATCATTTTTAAAACACTTTTAAAATCTATTTTATATTATAAAATAGTTTTAATAAAAATACTTTTCATAACTCGATGTCTAAATCAGTCCATCCTTGTTCTCATGGAAATTCGGTCATACGTTGATCAGGCGTAAGACTGAAAATCTATAAATACTTAGCAGACCCATTTTCAACACCCAGTGTAAATACTTGGGAAATAATTTTATTGAAAATATAGAAAACATTTTTGAAAATATCAGAAATATCTTTGGTGAGAATGCTCTGGAAATCATCACTCCCATCCATGGTCGCATTTACATCCTGGGTTACGTTGCCATCGCAGCAAAAGTCCATGTAACTGTAGGCACTACGCGCCCTTCGATTACGCCATGGAACCCACAACAGATTGCAGTTACATTACAGGGTTACGTTGCCATCGCAGCAAAAGTCTATGTAACTGTTGGCTCTCAGCGGCACACACGACTTTCGCTGTCAAAATGAAACTTCTCCACTCCTACATAGGTCGCAGTCTACCGATGTAGAATCAAACGCAGACTGTTGGCTCTTAGCGGCACACACGACTTTCGCTACGTTACCATAGGTCGCAGTCTACTGATATAAAATCAAACGTAGACCGTTGGCTCTCAACGGAACACACGACTTTCGCTATGGTGTACACTACTCATAATCCTCAGGAACTAGTTTTGTTCGGACTCCTCATAGGATCAACTTCAGAACCCCTCCTTAGGGCTCAAGGCACCACCACCCAGTGGCACTCCTGAGAAGTTCATTCCAAGGGAGCTCCTTTATCCCTAGAGCCATCATAAAAACACTTTATACTATACACATATAGCATCTTTCAAATCTACACCTAGTATGATCTCATACAAGGCTCGTTTACGCAAAATCGATTATCTCAAATCGATAATTATCAAACTAGGCTTTCCAAATTTCAATATTGATTTTACCCAAAAATCAAAAGCTTTTCCAAATCCGAAGGTTCCCAAAACCTTTTTCCAAAATCCTCATAAGATCCTTTATATATACACATATATTCAGATATATATAATCTTTAAAACTTTGGATCATTTCAAACTTGTATAAAATCCTTTTTATACTTCAAATACATTCAAAAACCATTTTCTTTTGGCTATAGATTCAATAAGGGGATTTATCTTATATAACAAAGATATATAACTTTATTTACTCCAAATAAATATTCAAATTTGATTACTCTATAAAGTCATTAACCATATTACTTACTTCCATAAAGTAAATATCTACTATAGAAATATCAAATTTCCATTTTACCTCATCATATATTTTATAAAATATACCTTTCATTTCAAAAACCATTTCACAATTATTATCCATAAATTCCTAGTAACAATTTCATTCAAACCCGTACGATGTACACATACCATTCGTACGCTATATCAATCTGTTCGCTCACTCAATCACATAATTTCACTTCCGAACTAGGATCGTCCACCCGACTTCCTAGTGCGGACTCAGATCTGGTTTCTTGATCAGAAACCGTCATTCTCCCTGCATAGTCATAACTACGATAGAGAATATCCAGAACCAATCAACAATCCATATCCAGGTTCGCCGTCGAAAATCGTGGAAAATCTCACCTCGGATCGATATAACTATCTCAAAATTTTATGCTCGAACCTTGATCAAATCACTATGCGAATATAATAATATACGTACATCCTACGTATTTAACTTCATTGATTATTAGCAAATCAATTCTCTTTGTATTCACATTCACTTTGATTTTCATTCACTTACTCACACTTGCTTAAATCCTTATTTGGATTATCACTTCAATTCTTAGCTCAAATGGATATTTAATCAAAATCAGTTTGAACTCTGTCCAGTTTAAATTAAGTCAATAGCTTGAATTTTAAAAAAAAATAGATAAATAGTTAAAAATAATAATTATTAGTTTGTAAAATAGCTGTAAAATAGTTAAGTAATTGTAAAATAGTTGGAAAATAGTTAAATAGTTTCATAAATTTTAGATAATTGCAAAATAGATGTAAAATAGTAATTAATTTGTAAAATAGTTGAAAAATAGTAATTAATTTATAAAACAGTTGAAAATTTGTTAAATAGTTCCAAAAATAATTGTGTACATATAAGATGGTTTTCGGTTTTAAAAGAAAAGTTGAAAATAGTTTGGAAAAAATAGATTTGTACTAAAACAATTTATTTTGAAAATAGTCCAGAGTCAAACTATTCAATTTCCAACCTCCATTTCCAATCAATTCAATTTAAATTTCCACTTCCATTTAAATTGACTTAACTCCAATTTAAATAACTTCAATTTCCATTGAAATTGATTCAACCCCAATTCAAGTTGAATTAACCTCAGTTTCTTTCCAATTTTAACTTTATTCAACTTTGATCTCAATTTCTACTAATTCAATTAAATTTCAATTTTCAATTCATTTCAACTCCAGTTTGAATTAATCCCAATTTCAAACTTCATTTCCAAATCAAGTTGAATTATTCTTGATTTCCTCCCAAATTCAATTCAAATTCCATTTGAATTTAAAACTATTCAACTTTAATTACAATTCCAAATTATTCAAAACAATTTGGACTAATATCAAATTGAACCCACTTCAATTTCAAATCATTTCAAATCAATCCAATTTCAAATTTTCCATTTGAACTTCATACTTATACATCTACAATCACAATTTCAATTAATTCAAATCAAACTCAATTTGAACTAATTCAATTCAAATTTTAAATTTAAACCATCCCGAATTATATAAATTCGAGTTAAATTTTTAAATGTTGATTTAATCCTTTAAATCAAATCAATTTATATCTTTAAACCATTTAATTCTGAATTCAAATTCCATTTTATCTTAATCATGGATATATTACCACACCCCATTCCTTCATTTATTTAAACCAATCCAATTTCAGCTTAAAGATTATTAATTACAACAGGATGATATCATTTAAATTATTTTAAAACATCCATCCATTTCAAATTCTAGATCTCAAACCAATTTTGAGATCACAAAAACTCCTAATTCAAACTACCATTTAACTTCCCAAGTTAAATCCCGATTTCATCTTGAAATTTCCAAATCAGGTTATCCATTAACTTATTTAACTTCCCCCAAGTTAAATTCAATTTACTTAATCTAGTCTTTCTTACTCAATTTGAATTCCCAATTCAAATTTTAAACTTTACATTAATAATCTTCCTACTTATTAAGTTCAAAAACTTATCACTTTGGGTATCACATCTCATTCCAAGGAAAATTCAAAACTCAACCTTAGAGTTTATTTTCATATTTTATTTCCTTTACACACCAAGCTGCTTTGAAATTTTAAACCACCCTTGGTTTTAATTTTAAAACAAATCCCTTAAAAATCTTCCAAACATTTCTTGTTTTAAAATAAGACTATATTCAAAATAGTCTGAATTATATTATTTACTCTGAAAATTCTTCCCCAAATTCAAGTTTTTTATTTTAGTTTGAGTCCATTTCAAACTTATCTTTATTAATTTCAATTTGGTTGTATTTCTATTACCACTTAATTAAATTTCAATAATTTAACAACGAAATTACCTTAATATTTATTAGAAGGAAATATTGCTTTATATATTAAAATATATTCTTATATAAAATCATTTAAAATCTTTATATAAGCAAATAACAAGTACGCTCTCATATATATATATATATATATATATATATATATATATATATACACACACACACACACACACACTCAACTCATTCTAGGGTATTATTGACCTATCCTCAATGAGTAATCTCACCAGAGCCAAGGTTCTCACTTAACCTTCAGCTCTGATACCAACTGTAACTATTTGGAATTTTCGGGTTCGAAAATTCCGGGTCGTTACAATTATGGGGTAAATAAGAAAAGAGAAAGAAATAAAACAAATACAGAATCTCGTAGCGGAATGATAAAATATAATAATCAAATAACAGTTCATGAAGCTGTTTTATAAATACATTTGATTATTCTTTGCAACACAAATATCAGAGTTACATAAACAGGAATAAATAAATAAATGCAGCGGAACAACATGATGCAATGGAATAAATATATAATAATAATAATACAAATCTTCGTCTTCGTCCTCTAGAAATAAGGTCTTCAACCTGGAAATGCACAGGCTGACCCAAGCGAATTGAAAAAGACAAAACACTCAAGTCGGAACTAAAAGATCCCACGTAAGTTAAATCAACGGTAAATATGTGTGTGACGGCGTCAAAGATGTTTACGGGGTTTGACATCTCATATCCAATGTCTAACGCGAGTGAAATAACTTAAGAGATGTTAAGGATTCATATCTCCTAAGGATCCATTAAACTATCTACTATGTAGTACAATACGCTATTATAATATGTCTACAGTAAAGTAAAAGTATTAAAATAGCGTTAAGGCGTTACCCATATACCCTTAACACATTTTATATATTCCTGTAGTCTATACAGTACTGTAATTCCTCCATAAACTAAAGGGATATCAGAGGGAACTCCATAGGTATGGTACAAAACAAACTCGTAGAAGGCGCTCTAGGGCATATGAACACGGCACTCGAGGCAATGCCAGGGTAGATATACCAATTTCTGAACCGGGTAGGTCCTAACGCATAACAGCTACTACTGCCCACCTCGGACACACTCCCAAATCAAAACTCAAGGGTGGACACCTAATCAATCAAAAAGCAATAGAATGGTATCGAAGAAATGTACCAAATAGGAGGAATGGCCTCACTTGGCCCAGGTGTAGCTCTTGTTTTAGTCACATCTAAGCTGATTCACAGGAGTCCGGGTCACGTCATACCTTATACAGAAATCGTTCACCAAACCATCCTACTTCATATCTGGAATCTCCACCACGTACATAATTGTTAAAGTATTTTTCGGTATTGGCGGAGGGTATGGCAATATCTGATCCCGGTCTCTTTAACAACCAAACGCTTATTTCACACCGGACGGTTCTTTTACATTTCAAAAGTCAATTCACAATTTATATCAAAATATCATATTCTCAAAACCATATCACTTCCGAAATCATATTCACCTTTTAAATCATATCGTTTCCGAAAGAAAATTTTTCCTTCCATCTAATTAGGTTAAATCCTCCCTTCAAAATCATCATATTCAATTAATTATAACATTTAAATTCCAATTTAGGTTATAACGTCATTTAACCGTATTTGCTTTTAAATCAATGAAATTTGATTAAAAACACATTCTCTCTACTTAGTCTGAAATTTAGAAAATAGTTTAATAGTTATGGATAGTTAAAATAGTTATATTTAGCTAAAAATACTCAAAATAGTTTAGTTATAGATTTAAGAAAATGTTAAATTGATTAGTTAAATAGAATTAAAATAGATTAAATATAATTAAAATAGATTAAATAGCTTTAAAATAGATTAAATAGATTTAATATAAGTTAAAATGGTTTAATTAGTTTTAAAATAACATTTTAAAATAGGTTAAATTGATTTAATGTAGTTAATATAGGTTAAATTAGTTTAACAATTTGAAAATCTTAAAATTTAGAATCTAAAAAATAATATATTTTGAAAATGTTTATATCTGAAAAATGAATTCGGAATTTATATCAATATAAAACTATTTTATTTCATTTCAACAAAAATCAGACCATTTCAATTTCCCAATAAAACCCAATTCTAAATCTTCAATTTAATTTCCCAATAGACTATTAAATTTTATATCAATTCCAATCCATGTTGGAAATATCAATTTGTATCTACTCGAATTTCAATACGTTTCAAAGTTATATTTCAAATAACTTTAATAATTCAATTCCGATAAATGTCAAACCTCAAAAATAAAATTTAAATTTCAATTTAAATGCCTTCAACTATTCCTTTTAAACCAATTCCACTTTTAATGTAAATCTCGAATTTCAATAATAATTCAATTTATATAAATCAAATTTTATTTCAAAATGTCATTTTACTAAATTCAAAATTAAAGATTTTAAAATCATTTAATTTAACCAATACAGTGTCCGTATATAATTCTCTACCCTAGTGATACGGATATTTATCATTTCAATCCGCAATTTATAATTTTACGTAATATATCATTTCAAACCACAATCCCGAATTAATATTAAAATCCATAAAATCGCTCGAGTCTATCATTTCAACCCATAACGATTTTTTTCCTAATCTATAGATCGTTCGGGTATATATCATTTCAACCTATAGTGAACTAGCAGTTTAATAAAATATACATACAACGTCCAGTCATTCAATATCAAAATCAAACATACATCATAATCATCATCCAAATCAATCAATAACATCAATAGATAAGTGATGGTAAATGACAAGCATTAAATTGAGAGTTTTAATTCCATATTTAAGTTAAACGATAATTAAATGCCATAAAGGTCAAAATTAATCAGAATGACAACTTAACATACCAATCAACAATTAATAAATTTCTAATCACATTATAAATTTAATTTAACTAACATAAGAAAATTTAGAAGTTGTGAGTGGGTTAAAACACCCACCTTTGAATTTAAGTTGAATTTAAATCGAATTTAAATCCAATTTAGGGCCCAAATTGAAACGATCTCAGAATTCAACCAAACCAGCGTCAAAATGTCTGGAATTTGAATACGATCCCAGCAGAATGAATGGTGCGTTAATCGAATCTCGTATGAAAAAGTTATGTATATTAGAACACTGAAAATCAAAAATTAAATAAAAAATAAATAAATTAGCTAATAGATTATCACGTCAGTGCGAACTAAACCCCAATATGGCTCTGGTACACGATCGCGATGAAGCCCTTTGTAGCCGCCACAAACTGCTCCCCAAACAAGCAACTACGACCAACCCGGACCCGATCAGGCTTCTCCCCTACCTTAACCACGATGAGCCGCCTTTACAGCTAGGTCGTGCACACCTCGATCTGTCGGAAAACGCCACACACTATTGCACGTTCAACCACCAATCACGACCATCTCAGGTCCTAATAGTACGAGCGAACCCGACTCCAGAGAACTGCTCGACGACACCTTCCCAATGGCACCACCCGATCGTCGATCGGACGATGATCCACCGTTGGATCGTCCAAAACCTAGAATGGGCGGTCCAGGTTCATTCTCGATTTATGGACAAACGGTGTATCGAATTGAAAAATGAATTATTGTAGTGGATTACACTCATCGAGAGCTTCAAATTGATATAAAATCGGATAGGGTTTGAGGAATTTTAATTTTTGAAATTGAAATTTGATTTGAAATCAAATTGGAAATTTGGGTTTTGTTTGTCTGCCATTGGAATGAGGAGTTGAGAAGAAAATGTATTTATGGACAAATGGAAATAAGAAATAGATAGGGTTTATAACGAGCTATTTGTAGGAATTGCTGAAAAATAGAATGGATAGACCAGACTGATTTGGAAGTTAAACGATAAACGACCCAAAAAACCCATTCTGCCCCTTGGAAGAAAATGGGTCATCCCATATATCAAAATGGGTGTTTCGGATAATTTTAAAATCAATGGAATAGGTTTCAAGTCTTAATTCCATCGCATGAAGAAGTTATGTTAAAATCAGCTTATTTCAGATTGATTTCAATTGATTTTAATTAAATTGGTTTCTAGGCGTTCCGAGCCCATACGATCAAACGATAAGTCCGATCACTACGAACTTGAAATCTTACAATAATTCATCGTTGCGGATCCGATGAGACTAGTTTCATCGAAATCTGAGACAGTGGCCAAAATGGCTATTTTTACATTAATTAAATAAATAAATATTAGATTAATTAATTCACTTTTTAATTCAATACTTATTAACTAACAAATTTCATCATTTTTCATTACTTAGACATTTATAATGATTCATACAAGTTTACACATCAATTCAGTGTTTACAATTTTATAAACTATAGTGTTCAATTTCAACTGTAATTAAATCCAATTAATTATAATTAAATTCCAATAAATTGTTTTATTTGATTTCAGACTTTACATTCAATCAATTATTACTCAAATAACATAGTTAATATTTGTTTGTCTTTCATGTAACAACCCGTATTTTTAGCTATTTTAAATTAGTAAATTTAATGTAATTATTGAAGAAAACGACATAAAATTTAATGATCTTGAATGTAGGTTATTTGATATGAACCTGAATAAAATTTGAAATAAACTTATTTGAAGTTTTGGTGATAATAAGATTGAAATGAAATTATAAATATTAGCTAGGTTCATGATCAATAACAGAAGTTGAATAATAATTGTGAATTTTTTGATAGAAATAAATTTTTGAAATAGACTGATTTTGAAGATTTAAGTAGTAACAAGTATTGAAAATAAATGCTACTTGTTGAAGGAGTTTACTATCAATGGTTGGATTAAATGATAATGCTGAATTTAATAGATGTAAATAAAGTAATTAATTGATAAGTAAAAATTCATTCAAAATCCAATATTGAAATTTATCGAATATTGAACAATTAAACGGTTTAAATTCAATATTGGAGATTAATTGAATAATTGAATAAGGGGAATTGAATAATTGCATAATTGAAATAGTCATTATATAATTTGAATTTGTTTTAAAAGTTATGTCTTATAAGTTCATTTTCAAATATTTCCAAAAGATAGTGAATTATTGAATAACCAAAATTGTTTAGATTTAATATTGCAAATATTTGAATAATTGAATTTTGAATATAATATGATTGAAAAAGAAACCGAAAATTGATGTAAATTTTATTTAAACAACAATGAAATTTGTTAACATTTAAAGTTGGATTTAGAACTGAATAATTAGAAATTGATTTTTTTTTATTATAATCGAGACATTAAAATAGCCTTCCGGGGCACATTCTCGAATTTTGACAAAACTAGTTCCATTGGATCCGTAATAGTGTATTATCATCAGATTTCAAATTTCGTAGTGTTTGAAGTTATCGTTTATCATTTCAATCCGTAATTTAAATACATACGGGTATATATCACTTTGACCCGCAATCCCAAATTAAATTCAATTGAAAATCGCTTGGGTCTATCATTTCAACCCATAACGATTTTTTCCTATTCTAAAGTCCGTTCGGGTATGTATCATTTCAACCCATAGTGAATTCTATACTAACAGGGGACTTGCTGAGTGATAAATGATAATATAAAATAGAACAACAGGCATATATCATCAATAACAATATAATATAAACAGCATGATATGGTGTCGTATCCCACAGGTGAACAGTTACAGATAATAGCATATATAACAATTTAAATAACTACAGCAGCATATTTCAATTGTCGTTTCAATTGAAATCAAATTTAATAAATATAAGAATGTTAATCGTGAGTGATTGCTCACCTTTCGAGGCTAGAGAGTTTGGCAACAGAGCAAGCTACGAATTTCAAAGCAAAGCGAAGTGAGCACGAAATTGGACGGACAAAGCCGATAAATGGGAATCAACGAAATCAAGTCAGAACTAGATCGATGAAGATAAATGGTAAAAGTGAATTTATATATACTATATATAATATATATATAACTGTATATAAAAATCATATTCTAAATTTAAGTATATATTACATTGAATACATACATACGTATGTATCCCAAAAAACTGTTTTTTGAAAATTAAAACACTCGTTAAAACAGACCATATATATGTTCCCCTATATTTTTAAACTGATATGTAACATGTACCCATAGTAAATTTATGGAAAGTAAATATAATTTGTAACATATATATAGCTGTAAATAAAATCATATATCCACATTTCCAACTATCAACTTATAACATAAACAGATATACTGACCAGACCTTTAAAATACTATATATATAAATCAATATGAACAAAACTATAAACATATAACTATATATATATATATATATATATATATATATATATACATACACACACACACACATCAAACTGTTTCAAAGTAAAGTTTCAAAGTAAATGTTATATGCATATTTAAAAATCCAACAGATACCATATATGCTTATAAAATTAATAATGCACATATGCAGACGTTGATAAATATGCGGACTATCCTTAACAAACATATATACACGTCGCTTCCAAACCAGTTATGAATGTAAACAACAACTTGTGTAACTTCATATAATATATATATAATTTAGAATAACTTAACAAAAAAAATTTACCTTATAAATTCAAATATAAATAATACTTACACACTACCCGAAAATAAAAGTTTATAAATTAATATATCCCTAAAATCATACTGTAGCAAAACTTGATATACACTGTAAAACTGTAGACTGTAAAATAGCACATAATATTTCCTTTTAAACTAAACTCTGCCATAACTGACAAACAAACCTTTATATTGCCGACATATCAAAGCTCTCATACTATAACATATAACTTTAAATATAAAAAGAACAATTTTATAATATATATGCGTAGCCAATGTAAACTATATATAATAAATAACAACAAGATATGCTAACAGAGATTTTAACTTCACATAGTTATATATAATAAGCTAACAAATCAGAACTACAGGCTAATCATAATACAAAATATATAAATGTGATTTATATAAATACAACAACAGGTTACGTATATGATCTATACACGCTCATATAAAAAAATATGCATGCTAATATGAGATAGGCTATACAAGTACGTATATTTATAAATATATATTTATAACTTATAAATCAGATATATTTAAACAGGTCGATATATATATATATATATATATATATGAAAATACATTAACATATATACTATACTTGTATAATATCACTTTATATACTTACCACACGAGAAAAAGTAAAAGAAAATTCATGCATCTACTCGGCCGAGCGAGATCTGGGAAAGGAGGGAGAGGTGGCGAGGCCGGAGGTGCTGCTTGTGCGGCGATGTGGAGGGAATAGGTTCGTACGATGGTGTTCAGGTTGAGGGGAAAAGAAAGAGAGGCTGGTGGTCGGGACGCTGTGAAGGGGAAGGACTCGGTATGTTAAGGTGGCAGAGGTGGTGGGTTTGTGGGCCATGTTGGCTGACGTGGCGGCTTGCAGTCGGCGGTGATGCCATAGTGGAAGGCGGCAGCTTGCTGGGCGTGGCATGGATCAAGAGGCGGAAGGTGGTAAATGAGGAGACGGATTCGTGAGAGTTGATGGCTATGAGTGAATTTTTGGTGAAGGAAGGTGCGACCTGTATTCTCAGAGCAAAATGAAAATAAAAAAAAAGGAAGAAGAATAAATAGAAAAGGAATGTTACGCGTGATTTTAGAGAATTAATAAAAGTAACGGCTATTGGTACAAAATCAAAAATGCAAACGAATGGTTGAAAGAAAAGGAAAAGTGGACTGAAGGAAAGAAAAGGAAAGGTCAGCAAATTATAATTGTGACCCTTTAATTCGAAAAAATATAAAAGCAACGGCTATGATTTAGCCGAAAATAATTTATGCCATGATTGGACAGCACGTTTGAATTTTAAAACGGAAGGATGGGATAAAGTCAGAAGTTATGATACCATTACGACGAAAGGTTTATTGTTTTTGTCGCATATCGGACTCAAAATACAGAAATAAATATATCGCTGAGATCAGCATGAAAAGACGATCAAAACGATATATAGATATCAGTGGCACGATTGGAATAAAATAAATTTCCAATTTTCGCAAGCGGAAAAAATGCAGAAAAACCACAGAAAATAAGATCGACGGAGCTATAGAAATCCGAATTTTGAAAAAAAAAATGACGCCTAACTCAGAAGAGGATTTAGAATTTTTCTATGTAAAAATATTCTGGTTTGAAAAATATTTTATTTTCAACAATTGTTAACTGACTTGAATTTAATCAAATTACACAATAAAATAAACTTTCGTAAAATCAGATGAAAATTTACCATCTGCTATATTTAAATATACGCATTCCAAATATAAATTTTTATTTTAAAATTCCATTATTTAAAATTTCTCCCAAATTCAGTTAAATACGTTAATAAAATAAATAAAAATTAATAAAATTTTACGGGTCGTTACACTCACCCCCACTCAAAACTTTTCGTCCCCGAAAAGGAAGAAGGTAGGAGAATAGATGCAACCAGAAAAGAAGATAGATTTGGAAAACAAACTTAAATTAGTTTAAAACCATATAAATTTCAATTTAAATTAATTAATATTCAATAAATTTGGTTAAACCTATTTTATTATATCCATTCACTTATTTATATAAAAAGATCAATTACTTACATAAAACTAATAAATTTTCTCTATTAAACCGGATAGTATGTAAATAAATAATATTTTAAAAGGATATATTCGCAAAGTAAAAGAAGGTAGATTTCGAAAAGAGAGTATAGGTGAATGAATAAAGTTGAGGCGATAAGGTAGATTCAAAAGAATAGTATCGAGCATGAATGATTAATTCAAGCCATAGGAGTTTTAATTTCAGATATTAATACAGAATTTCTTTGTTGAAAATACTTTTATAACCAAACAAATTTTCCTTTTGAAAATACTTTTATAACTCGATGTTTCAACAAGTTTATCCTCGTTCTTGCAGACTCTGGCCATGTGTTGATCAGGCGGAAAGCCAGAATTCTTCAAGTACTTAGTAGACCTGTTTCAACACCCAGTGAAAATACTTGAAAAACCTTCAAAATCTATATGTAAAGTACAATCAAAAAAATCACCAGGATCGCAGATACACAATGGTTATGTCTGGATCCCCCAGGAAACATCCATACCTTTAAGCATTCACTGCCTTGTGAATTACGCCACGATAACCAAAACCTATGGACCGCAGGATACATAACAATGGTTACGCCTAGATCCCTCAGGAAACATCCATACCCTTTAAGCAATCTCTGCCTTGCGGATTACGCCACCACAACAAACTGTAGACCGCAGGATACATAACAATGGTTACGCCTGGATCCCCTAGGAAACATCCATACCCTTTAAGCAATCTCTGCATTGCGGATTACGCCACCACAACAAACTATAGACCGCAGGATACATAACAATGGCAACACGTGGATCCCCCAGGAAACATCCATACCCTTTAAGCAATCTCTGCCTTGCGGATTACGCTACCAAAAAAACGACCATGGGTTATGCCATGTTAGGACACTCGAGTATCACATCCAGAAAACCAAAATCAGAGAGAATGATATCGATAGAATGAATCCACAATGTGGCCACAAAGCGATATCAAGCTGAAGGCACTTTCCATATCTTTACTTCGAAAATATGTATCATATAGTACCTTTTTCAAATGAATTTCAAATGCCATACCTATTTAAAGTCCATTATATATATGTTTTCATCTTCAAATCGAAAACTTTTCAAAATCAATAGTATATCAAACCACACTTATATAGACTTTGATTATATAAGATTTCACTTTCAAATTGAGTGCCTTTCCAAATCAATAGTTTTCAAATCAACTTCATACTTATACAAATCAATTTTATATAAGTTCGACAACTCCCAAATCAACTATTTAGTAAAATAAGGTTCTCAATTTCAATTTGTTTCAATATCAGTTCAATTTCAAAATCATATATGATTTCACCAAATTTTCTTCCAAATTAAATATCTTCAGTTTAAAAGTTTCCAAAAATAATAGGTTTAGAAAATAACCCAAGTTTCCATAACATAATTTAAGTCAAACAAATTCATTTCCAAAATCATCATATAAATATTGGGTTTTACATTCCAATTTATTTTCAAAACCAAATATTTCTCAAAATCAATTATACCCAAAATGGTTTCCAAATTTATAATTATCCCTTTAAAATCTTTAAACTATTTATTTCTATATGAAAAATCCAATTTTCCTTTTTCAAATTATTTATTTAACAAAAGTTTCAAATTTACTTAAGTTATACTCTTCATACTTTAAACATACAAAACTAAACTTATATTCTTTATTAATTATTTTATACTCTTCAAAATTTCTTAGCTTTGAAAAGTTAACCTTGATTTGGAAGTGTTCGAATCTTTAAAATAGTTGGTGAAATCAAATTTCAAATCCAAGAGTTGGGAATCAGCAGCAAATCAGTAAATCAATTTTATAAATAGAGTTATTCTAAATCAAATCTAAACTCGAGGACTGAACACCGAGCTCACTTCAAATCATTTCAAATATATATACATATATCTTTCGAAAATCAAATCATACTTCGGCATTTGAAATCAAAATTTGTTTCTCAAAATCACTAGCATAGCAAAGCTACCGAAGTATCCTCTCCCCCACTTTGAAACTCGAAAATCAATGTCGATGATGCGTGTACTCATCATTTTCCAGCGACGTAAGTGAGTTCTGGACTTCTATTTTCTTGAAAACTTCTTTGAAATTTCTTCAAAATCCTTGAAATCTATTTGAAGTCATTTGAAACATTTCATATTCGGAAAATACTTTTAAGTCCTATTATTATATATTTCAAAATATTAAAACCAATTTCAAATCACTGGAATTCAATCTCTCGAATTTCAAATTTAAAACCCTTCAGTTATAAATTATTTTTAAATAAATCCATTTCTTATAAAAAAATTAAAATTTCAAATCCTTTCGAAACTTCAAATTCTCATTTTAAAAAGGTATATAATCTTTATCGAAAACATTTTCACTTTTATATATAGAATTTAATCATTCTTATCAAAATAATAATTTCGATATATAAAACAATTTCAAAAATATAGCCTAACCCGATTTTCAAGGATGATTCAAGGATGGATTTCAAAACAAGGATAGAGATTCAAAATTAGAGAACTCTAATAAAATAGAATTCTATTTCAAAGATAGGCTCATTTGAAGATGAGATAATTAAATCTCAAATAGAAGATGGATATACTTATATAAATCACGGACGACCTTAGCCGGGTCAACCGTGACTACAAGGATTAAATCGATGTAGAATTCTATGGCAAATCGACATTCGACCGTCAGAGGTAGAATCCGACATAACAAGAGACAGCAGCATCTAAATCAAGGGTATATAAGCCTCCAGTGAGTCAATGCCAATTGTAAAGGAGTTTCTTCCCTTTGCAATCATTCAGTGGAGCTGTGGATACTCCCGAATCGAAAGAACTCGAATAGGGAGAGAAAACTATAGATTTTGGAACCGAAGGGAAACTTTTCAAAAACCAAATGAAACCGAGTCAAAGAGGAAGAGATTCAAGCTCAAACGAAAGCGATTCTGTAAATTAATTTACAATATATACTACGTTTTGCCTAGAGACAAAGCTCTGGTACCAACTGTAACGACCCGCTATTTTGGACCATTCAAGTCGACTATAAAACTATATATGTCTGACTTGAATAATTCAAAATACCGAATTGTAAATTTAATTTGGAAAACTCAGCATATACCATAAATAAATCAATCACAGAATCATAGACACAAAGTAATAATACGCAACGGAATAAATAAATAGTAGTTCATTAAGCTACTATATAAACATCAGAGTTAGAAATAAAATATAACAGAATATCTCAAATACAGTGAAGTCTCCAGTACGAACAGATGACTTCTCCGAACCAATCAACTGGAAATGCTGAAAGCTAAACCGACAGTTGGATCTCCAAACGAAGCTCCAAACTCCAAAGATGAGTCTCAAATGCTGTATCACTCAGTCTGACCCGAGCGTAAAGCAAAACATAAACACTCGAGTCAGGATTAACATTCTTATATCAATAAATCCAACTCAAATGAAATATCAACTGAAATACAAGTAACTCAAAGGATGTTTGGGATAACCATCCTCTAAGGATCCGTGGGACTATCTACAATGCAGAGATATACACTATAACATCGTGGTCATTTCAAATTAATTTATACTTCAAAACCAAAATATCATTTCATTTCAAATATATATATATATATATATATATATATATATTTCAAATTTTATCACTTTCAAAGTTATGATTCAAATCTACTCAAATTCTAAATTCATATTTAATCCAATCTCAATTTATCAAATTTAAATTCAACTTAATTCATACATAACCGTTTCAAATTTTATCGATCTCAAATCCGGGTTTGAATCACAAAATACCCATTTATATTTCAATATATTTCATAACTCTAAATATTCAACATTTTAAACTAAATTTAACAATTTCATATAGATTTAGTTTATCTTCATTATTATTTAGTCTTGAAATATTCCCTCATTAGATTCAATATCATTTAAATAACCTTAAACTACATTTTTCTAAACATTTTCTTTAATTTATTGAAACGTGAAATATTCATTAAATCACATGAATCAAAAATCCAGTTATAAAATCATATCTTTAAATTTCACATTCAATAACTTCAAATCGATTTAATTAAATAAAATTCTTAATTAAATACCATTTCAAATAAACCCAAATTTATCTTCCTAACCTTACTTATTCAATTTATAACAAAATCTATTTGAAATGATTTACATAAATACTTAACCATATTATATGTATTAAATCAATCAAATTTAAATTAAACATTATTAATAAATCTATATATAAAATTTCCATTTATATATAATATTTTAAGGACCAATATTAAATAAAAACCATATATTCCTTTCTAAAACCATAGAAATTATTTTTAAAATATTTATATATGGACCAAAAGTGTCTGCATATAGGATTCTATCATATGGTCAAGTGATACAGATATTTATCATTTCAATCCGTAATTTAAATATATACGGGTAGATATCACTTCGCCCCGCAATCCCAAATTAAATTCAATTGAAAATCGCTTGGGTCTATCATTTCAACCCATAACGATTTTCTCATATTCTAAAGTCCGTTCGGGTATGTATCATTTCAACCCGTAGTGAATTCTATACTAACAGGGGACTTGCTGAGTGATAAATGATAATATAAAATAGAACAACAGGCATATATCATCAATAACAATATAATATAAACAACATGATATGGTGTCGTATCCCACAGGTGAACAGTTACAGATAATAGCATATATAACAATTTAAATAACTACAGCAGCATATTTCAATTGTCGTTTCAATTGAAATCAAATTTAATAAATATAAGAATGTTAATCGTGAGTGATTGCTCACCTTTCGAGGCTAGAGAGTTTGGCAACAGAGCAAGCTATGAATTTCAAAGCAAAGCAAAGTGAGCACGAAATTGGACGGACAAAGCCGATAAATGGGAATCAACGAAATCAAATCAGAACTAGATCGATGAAGATAAATGGTAAAAGTGAATTTATATATACTATATATAATATATATATAACTATATATAAAAATCATATTCTAAATTTAAGTATATATTACATTGAATACATACATATGTATGTATCCCAAAAAACTATTTTTTGAAAATTAAAACACTCGTTAAAACAGAGCATATATATGTTCCCCTATATTTTTAAACTGATATGTAACATGTACCCATAGTAAATTTATAGAAAGTAAATATAATTTGTAACATATATATAGCTGTAAATAAAATCATATATCCACATTTTCAACTATCAACTTATAACATAAACAGATATACTGACCAGACCTTTAAAATACTATATATATAAATCAATATGAACGAACCAATAAACATATAACTATATATATATATATATCAAACTGTTTCAAAGTAAAATTTCAAAGTAAATGTTATATTTAAAAATCCAACAGATACCATATATGCTTATAAAATTAATAATGCACATATGCAGATGTTGATAAATATGCAGACTATGCTTAACAAACATATATACACGTCGCTTCCAAACCAGTTATGAATGTAAACAGCAACTTGTGTAACTTCATAATATATATATATATATATATATATATATTAGAATAACTTAACAAATAATTTACCTTATAAATTCATATATAAATATAACTTACACACTACACGAAAATAAAAGTTTATAAACTAATATATCCCTAAAATCATACTGTAGCAAAACATGATATACACTGTAAAACTATAGACTGTAAAATAATACATAATATTTCCTTTTAAACTAAACTCTGCCATAACTGACAAACAAACCTTTATATTGCCGACATATCAAAGCTCTCATACTATAACATATAACTTTAAATATAAAAAGAACAATTTTATAATATATATGCGTAGCCAATGTAAACTATATATCATAAATAACAACAAGATATGCTAACAGAGATTTTAACTTCATATAGTTATATATAATAAGCTAACAAATCAGAACTACAGGCTGTTCATAATACAAAATATATAAATGTTATTTATATAAATACAATAGCAGGTTATGTATATGATCTATACATGCTCATATAAAAATATGCATGCTAATATGAGACAGGCTATACAAGTACATATATTTATAACTTATAAATCAGATATATTTAAACAGATCGATATATATATGAAAATACATTAACATATATACTATACTTATATAATATCACTTTATGTACTTACCACGCGAGAAAAAGAAAAATAAAATTCATGCATCTACTCGGCCGAGCGAGATCTGGGGAAGGAGGGAGAGGTGGCGAGGCCGGAGGTGCTGCTCGTGTGGCGATGTGGAGGGAATGGGTCGGTGCGATGGTGTTCAGGTTGAGGGGAAAAGAGAGAGAGTGGCTGGTTGTCAGGAAGCTGGGAAGAGGAAGGACTCGGTAGGTTAAGGTGGCGGAGGCGGTGGGTTTGTGGGCCGTGTTGGCTGACGTGGTGGCTTGCAGTCGGCGGTGATGTCGTGGTGGAGGACGGCAGATTGCTAGGCGTGGCATGGATCGAGAGACGGAAGGTGGTAAAGGAGGAGACGGATTCGTGAGAGTTGATGGTTGTGAGTGAATTTTTGGTAAAGGAAGGTGTGAACTGTATTCTCAGAGCAAAATGAAAAAAAAGAGGAAGAAGAATAAATAGAAAAGGAATGTTACACGTGATATCAAAGAATTAATAAAAGTAATGGCTATTGGTATAAAATCAAAAGTGCAAATGAATGGTTGAAAGAAAACGAAACAGTGGACTGAAGGAAAGGAAAGTTCAGAAAATAATAATTGTGACCCTTTAATTCGGAAAAATATAAAAGCAACGACTATGATTTAGCTGAAAATAATTAAGCCGTGATTGGACAGCACGTTTGAATTTTAAAACGGAAGGAAGGGATAAAGTCAGAAGTTATGATACCGTTACGACGAAAGGTTTATTGTTTTCGTCGCATATCAGACTCGAAATACATAAATGTATATACTGCTGAGATTAGCATGACAAGACGATCAGAACGGTATATAGATATCAATGTTACGATTGGAATAAAATAAATTTCGAATTTTCGCAAGCGGAAAAAAATGCCGAAAAAACGTAGAAAATAAGATCGACGGAGCTATATAATTCCGAATTTTGAAAAACAAAAAATGACGCCTAACTCAGAAGAGGATTTAGAATTTTTCTATGTAACAATATTCTGGTTTGAAAAATATTTTATTTTCAACAATTGTTAACTGACTTGAATTTAATCAAATTACACAATAAAATAAACTTTCATAAAATCAGATGAAAATTTACCATCTGTTATATTTAAATATAGGCATTCCAAATATAAATTTTTATTTTCAAATTCCATTGTTTAAAATTTCTCCCAAATTCAATTAAATACGTTAATAAAATAAATAAAAATTAATAAAATTTTACGGATCGTTACAAACGGAGATTGGAATTGGACTCGCGGTGGAAAATAGCAGCTCGGGAGTGAGTTTTGTGTTGCACGGCCTCGATTTGTGAGGTGCGAGTTTCGTACGTATGCAAGGAAGAGGGCATGGATGCATTTTGATAGGGGGCCCGAGCTTGGTGATGTTGGTACGTGTAGATGCAGTTCGTTGAGAGGAAGCCGTAGGCGAAAGCAATTCGACAAACGGAAGTCCCTAGCTCCGTATCACTCAAAAAAGTGCACGCAGCAATGGATTTGTTCATTCTCGTGTACAGGCATTGGCTATAGGAGTTGGGGAAGAAAGGTTGTTGTTGCGTTGGGCTTCTTTGGGTATGGCTGTTTTTAAATGTTATTAGAATTTAAATTTAATTATAAATTATCGATGAACTTATAAAATGTATAAATCCTACAAACTAAGTCCATTTGGAAAGAGACTTTTTTTATTGTGCTTGTGATAACGAGAGCTTTGCAATGAAACTGGTTTGGATGGATTTGGAGACGGTCGAAATTTGGGCTAAAATCGGGCGTCGTCCGATTTTAGTTCCAAAACGGAACGTCTAAGCGACAACAAAAGATCAAGGTGTGTGTTTTATAATTATCATAACAAACTATAATATTCTCATGCTAGTTAAATTTTTCTTTATGAAGCGATATGATTTTTATTGGTCGTTATTTAATAAATATAACTGTCATCTAAATTTTCATTGAATTTGATGTTAAAAATTAAAATTGACCATCAAATTGGAATTGGAATTTAATTGAAATTTAATTACCTGATATTGATAACTATGAAATTTTCGTGAATTATATTGTCTGTTTGTATGGTTGAGTGTGATGGACGCAAATTGGCTTATTTGGATGGTTGAATGTTATTTGTTTTATATATATAGCTTCTTATCACCCTGTAATTTATTTACAGTATATAAATTATAAATTGAATTATTTCGAATAAATTAAGTAACATATTGAAATGATATATACCTATGACACTATGATTTGGATTGAAATGATATATATCCATCCCTGAAATTAATTAGAAATAACTGATCACTTGACCATCAGATAGAAAATTATATACGGACACCGGATTGGTTAAATTTAATAATTTTTAAAATCTTTGATTTGAAATAATTTAAATGGTTTTTATTTAAAAGAAATAAAAATCAAATTTTTAGAAATCGAATTAATCACGAATTCGAGGTTGAAATGTTGAAATAAATTTTGGTTAAAAGAAATTGTTAGACAATTGAAGTTGGGACTTTGAAATTAAAATCAAGATATGACTGAATTTTGTAAATTTATTTGTTTTAAGAGATTGAACTTTTATTTGAACTTTGAATATTACTAAGTAATAGTGATATAAGAATGACAGTTCGAAATTGAGCTCGGAATTGAATAATATTGAAGATTGGGATTTTAAACTGAATATTGGAGGATAATTTGATTTAAATGTTTTGAAATGATATTTTTAAAATCGGGCTTGAAAATCATTATAAATTGAAACTGAAATTGAAGCAATTAGATGTGAAAATGGAATTAAATCAATTTGAAATCGAAGTCGAAATTGATTTGCATTGAAATCTAAATTGAATCGAATGAATGGAAATTAAGTTTTGATTCGGATTAGGAAGTTGGAATTGAAATGGTTTAACTTTAAAGCTATTTCCTTTTTGATTTTCCCAAATTATTCTGCTATATAAACCATTTTAAATACTTAATCTATTTTATATTAAACTATTTTAACCTATATTAACTATATTAAATTATTTCAACCTATCTTAAAGCATGTTAATTTATTTTAATCTATTTTAAATCTACTTAACCCAATTTAATTTATTTTAAACTAATTAACCCAATTTAATTTATTTTAAATCTACTTAATCTTTTTTAAAGCTATTTAGCCTATTTAATTATATTTAATCTATTTTAAATCTATTTAACTATATTAAATAAATTTAAAACTATTTTGAAATCTATTTTTAAATATTTTAGAGTATTTTAACTATTTAATTTTTTAAACTATTCAAACTATTTTCTAAAAATTTAAGCTGGTCAATTGGGTGAAATGTTTATATTTAAATCTTGGATTTAAATACGAGTTGGGTTAAATGAAGTTATAACCTAAATTGAGATCCGATATGATTTTTAAATCGAAATGAGATATTGAGGCGAAAATGATTTTTGAAATGAAATCGTATATTTTGAGAAGATATGATGATTTCGAAATGGATTTGATTTTTGAAGCGAATATGATATTTTGATATCAATTATGAATTGATTTTTGAAAATACAAAAGAGCCATCTAGTGTGTAATAAGCGATTGGTTGTTAAAGAGACCGGGATCGTATATTGTCATACTCACTGCCAATACCGAAATCACTTTAACAACTGTGTACGTGGTGGAGATTTCGGAAACGAAGTAGGATGGTTTGGCGAACGATATCTCTATCAGGTATGATGTGACCTTGACTCCCGTGATGTGACCCTGACTCCCCTGAGTCAGCTTAGATGTGACTAAAACAGGAGCCTTGTCGGGCCAAGTGAGGTCATTCCTCCGAACGGACACATTTTTTCGATACCATATTATGACTTTGTGATGATTTGGTGGCTGCCTCTCGATTTTGATTATGGGAGTGTGTTCCGAGGTGGGCGGTAGTAGCTGCTATGCATTACCACTAGTCCGGTTCCGCAATTGGTATATCTATCTTGGCATTGCCTCGCGTGCCGTGTTCACATGCCCTAGAGCGTCTTCTATGATTTTTTTGTACCATACCTGTAACATTCCTGATTTTAGAACAAATTTAAAACTCGTAATTTATATAAATTGTGGATTAATTGATAAATTAATTTTAAATTTTCCAGGAACAAATAAATTGTGTTTTTGTTATATGAAAGTAGATTTTTAATAGATATGGATTTGAAACTTAAGAATAAATTGAAAGAAAACTGGATTTAAAATGTATGAATATAAAAGTAATATTGGTTTGAAAATATGTAAAGTGAGATTTAATTAAAGATTTAAAAATTTAAATATGATTTGATAAAAAGATTTAAATTACATTTCCTCTTAAAATGAATAAAAAAATAATTTGTACATTATAAATTTAAAAGTATAATAAATTAAGTTAAAATTAGTATTGGTTATAAAGATTAGAAAATTTTCTTTTAAAATTATAGTTTGAAAATATATAAAAGTATAAATAAGAAAACATAAAAAAATACATATGTTAAGTTATAAGATATAAATACTTGCGGGTTTAAAATACAAATTACAAATTAAATGAGATAGGGGTTTAAAAAAAAGTTTATAAAATTATTTGAAAGAGGGATTTAAACATAAAATTATCACTAATGACATTTGGAAATTAAGTATGATATGCTTTAACAAGTGTTGGTTTAAGATGAACAAGTGGCAAAAACAAATTTTTTTTCTCTTAAAAAAATTAAAATATATCCAAATGAGAAATTTGTAAACCAGGCTGTTTACAGTAAAAAAAAATCTTTCATATTCCTTCATCTCCATTTCTGAAATCAAACCAGAAAAAAAACAAAACTACAAATCAAACCAAATATCAAATTCCATCAAAAAATCTTCATTAACTAAAACCAAGAATAGATCAGAGCAAATCTTAAAAGCCTGGAACTAAATTCAACATTAGCATCAGACCTGAAAACAACTGAAACAAAGATTTTTCCAACTTTTCAAAAGCCTGGAAGTTCAAGTCCAAAATCTTAAAGCAACAAATTCAACATCAATGCATCTTAAACCTGGAAGCTTCTTGAAATCAGATTGCAAGTTTCAAGTTCAAATTCATTTCTTTCAGGCCTTATTGCATCTCTATTTCTTCCAGGAATTAGTGAGAAAACTTATTGAACCCATTATTATATCTGGATGTTTGATAATGCTTGAAAGTAAGATGGTTGCATTAATGAAAAAAAATTAATTGCATGCCTAAACATTTAAAGCCTTTAGAAGTATGCAAGTCTGTTTACAGGCATACTTACCTTTGTTAAAAATATATACAGGCTTATATTAAGGAAAAAAAACTTTAGTTGCTCTTTACATAATATATTTTAGACTTCGATTTAAAAGTGAGAAATGTTTGTAAGACTGTAACATCAGTTTCAAAAATAAATTCAAGTATTTAAATTGAGTAACCATTTCAAAAACAATAAACTATAGTAATGAGCATTTAAAATCAAATAAATCGATGGTCTAAAATTTATGTTTTGAATATATAGTTGGATTCAAACTTGAAAATTTTGAATTTTGATAATATTTTCAAGATTTTAAAGTTTGGGAATATCGAGTATTCGTAAGTTGATCAAAATTGGGTCTTCGGTTAACTTTCGATGATCGCGTGAACTACGGAAGTCGTGGTTGATGCTGGAAGAGGCTGGAGCATTGAGGATCATGGGAAAAATCATTGATGGATTTTTAGAGTGCCGTGGTTGGCGAACGATGGTGATATAGGGTTTTAAACCTGTTTTGTTCGATATGGAAGAAGTGTTGATTTTGGTCGTCGACATTGCATCTAGTTGCACTGGACCGAGGGGGATAGGAGCGAGGGTTTATGGCGAAGTTATGGAAGAGGTGGCGACAATTCTGGTGGCCAGAGGTGGTTCCACGGGGTAGGTTTTGGTGACCAGAATTTGGTTCCATGTGGTTTCGAATGGCTCGATTACGAGCTCGACTTCGTTTCGTCGATCTAGGTTGTTGAGATGATACAATAGGCCAACAGGGACCTGAAAACATCGGCGATGATGGTCGGCGATCGCTCAAGCGATCGTACACGTGCACGCTCATACTTATGTATCTGGGTATGTTGTTCGAAAAAGAAAAGAATCGGGAAAGAGTTCGGGCATTTGGGCTGATAGCTCGAGTATACTCTCGGGTTGTTCACGTAAGTATATATGGTTTAATAGTTTAAAAGGATTTACACATTAAAAGAAAAAAAAGAAAGGGAAAGTGACACAAAGATTTGCTTGGGAAAACTAAAGATTGGCTCAGGTTTTCTGGACTTAATGGTTTAACAAATTTCAACCAATTTATTTAAAACAAGTTTTTAAAGTTTAATTGAATAAATAAGTTTTCAAAAGATTGTAAACAAGATTTTCCCAAGTAAGATGATTTTATAAGATCTTAAACATGTTTCAAAGTTTAAATGTTAAAATTAAATGTTTTTAGAATAATTTATTTCAAAAGTTTATTGAATATTTAAAAGATAACCAAGTAATTAATTAAAGTAATGATTTATCTTTACGGTCTTGGCTGATTAAAATTTGATTAATTACTTAGCAATTAAAGATAAATTAATTTATTACTAAAGGTTAGCTAATAAGTGATAAAAAAATATTTTATTAATTAAAGGATTAATTACTTAATCACTTAAAGAATAATTAATTAACATGATTAATTAATTAATAAATGATTAGAAGATAATTAATTAGTGTGATTAATTAATTAAGGTAATTACTTTGAGAATAAATAATTAATTAAAGGTTAATTAATTAATGAAAGTGATTAAGGAATTATTAATTAATTAAGGGTTATTTAATTAATAAATAAATATAATTAATTGAGGATAATTAATTGAAGATTAATTAAATAACTAAAGGTTAATTAATTTATTATTAATGGTTAATTAATAAATGATTAAAGAATAATTAATCAAAATGGTTTTTAATTAATTAATATTAATTAACCAGGACTAGTGATTTATTCAAAAGTAATTAATCAGGTTTAAATTAATTAGATAATTAATTGACCTTACTTGTGGATGTTTGCATTCTATTGGATGTTGAATTGTTTGATATCCCTTATGTGTGATGCTATGTGATGAATACAATTTATTTATCTGTGATGAAGCTATATTATTTATCTGTGAATCTGTGAATAAGATAAGCGTTATAGGGTTATACCGCTTATCGATATTGTTGTGCTTGAATCTGTGATGATTGATGATGTTTCACTATTGTGTAAAACCCCTGGACTACACCATAGACACACAAATATGGATTGCATGAGGAAATTGGTTAAGTTACAGATATTTGATTTTAATATTATGAAATGGTTTAAAGTTGAATCTTGAATCCAAATGGTTGTGGAAATGGAATTGAATCGAATATGAAAAGCTTTTGAAAAGAAAGTTTTGAAATCTAAATTTAGTTGAGTATACTATATCTTATTATTTTGGAAATTACGGTTCAGAAAGATTATACAAGTTATATAATATGGATTTTAAACCATTTTAAAGTATATTGAATGTATTATCTTGGGAATTTGAATTCAACCCAAAAGACTATAACTTGTGTATATTTGATCGGTTTTTTCGAAATGAAAAGGATCGTTTTTCAAATAAATAATAGCTTTCAAATAAAGGAAGGATTTCTAGGTTTTATTGATAGGGGTTTTCAAATTTGAAATAGAATAGTTTTGAAAGCTATAAATGAATCTTTGTGAAAGATTGTTGAACTTTATTTTGAAATTGAAGAGGATTTTAGAAGTGTATCTTCTGTATAAAAGATTTGAAATGGAATTGTTTTGAAAGGTATGAATTAATCTTTGTGAAAGATTGGTGAACTTTGTGAAGTGAATCTTTTTGTGTAAAGATTTGAAAATGGTAATTTATTTAAACCATTTGAAGAAAGGTTTTTGCGCATTAAGTTGTGACTTAACTAAGATCCTAATATCCATACATTTTTAAAATTGAGCGCTCATTATTTGGTTTAGCCAGGAGAGGACTTTGTGTCATAAATCCCCTTACAAATAATGATACGACGTTATGGATAGCATTTGAAGACCAGTGGTAAAGACCGGATATTTTCGAAAGCGAAAGGATAACTCGTCGAATGTCTCTACACCGCTGATCACCAATATAGATATTTGATCACCCTTTGTGATGGGGAGTCCGAACGTGATTAGGGATTATCTGGATTTGCAAGGGCTTCTTTGTGAAGTGCCTTCGGTTCTGTTCGAACCCGGAAAAGACTTATATGGATGCAAGTTTGACATTACACTTTGAGATGTAAAGCTGGTTTCTATCAAATACATTTTTGTTTGGTGGTGGAGAATTTATTCCCTTAGCTTAACACCCTTCTGTAAGACGTACGAGCTCATAGGTTATGTAGTTGATGGTTACTAGTGATACATTCCCAATTTGGGAATGTGACATACGAAGTGCTGCTGATCATTTGTTGATCGAAGCATGGCTTTTAGTGTAAAGTGTAGCTTTATGGAGGAGACTGCATCATGACCTCACAACCCGAAAATGGTCGAAACAGTAAAGATGCGGCAAGGTTATTAGTGGTCGCGCCCCTAGGGTATATCCATTTCTTTTGGAAAAAGTTGGTATCATGGTATGGAGCCCAGATATTTAACCTATGTGGTTACTGCAAATTTATTACTTTGTGGTTGTTGCTTTGTGGTTGTCGCTTTGTGGTTGAGGATCCTCGGATAAAGGTCGGTAACGACCGAGGATGGCATACTTGTAGGTGTTACTTTCGGGTAGGGGTAACCCGGCCTTGTGTTGGCAGAGAGCTGGTTAAGTTCTCGAGGCATCCCTCCAAAGACGTACCCATGTGGCAATAGGAAGTTCCTTAGCCTGACCATTTGTTGGAAATCCAATCTCCAATACGCGCCTTGTACGGTTTTAGTTGTATAACCTGCCATTTACTTATGGTGGTCACCACTGTTTAGATGGTAGCTATAGTAGGCATAGTTCGAAATGTCTATGTTGGCTAAGATTAATATTGTACTTTCGAAAGGTTTCCTGCATTATGCATTGATAATAACATCAAAAGATTTTCGCGTATCAAGCATGTTTGACTATCATAAGTAGAAATCTCCTCCAATTGTGTGTTTGCATTGTGTATGTGGCGGGAGGCCTTATGGTAGTTTCATTTTCCAAAAAGCATTGCGGATTGCTATAAAACTCTTTTGTTTTGCTTTTGTTAAAGATAAACTTTTTTTTTCTCATACCAGTCTCATGAATGACCTGAAGTTTATTGTTCCCTTTCTAAAATATGGGTACCCACAATTTTCCACACGGGTAGTCTAGAGTTAGATTTTCAGATAATCAGCTAGTAGATGTAGATTCGGTAGTTTTCAGTCTTGGGTTTGGTAGCTTTTGGAAATCTTCGAAGCTTTTGGATTTGGTGATCGCATTTGTTTCTCTTGGACTGACCATGCTTAGTCCAATGTGATGGTGGTTCGAGCTTGTGGCTTGGAGTTTCAGAGTTTGGCATTGAAGACGTTATCTCTCCGCAATTGTCATTTGTCTTCCGCTTTTGTCTATCTCTGATTTATGTATTAATATCTCATTTGTATCTGATGTTGTATCATTGTTGTAATAACTGTTGTATATCAATGGTATATTCATTTTCTTCCGCTATGTTGTCATACTTAATGTGTTTTAAGCTTCAGCGAACCGGATTCGACGTTTGAATCTATGGCATTAGAATACGGGTGATGTATTTGGGTGTCGATTTTTGAAGGTCGAGTCTGGGTCGTCACAATACCTATGTGGTGCCCTCTATGTAAACATCTTGGAGGAGCGTACGACACTATATAGACTATGAGATTATATAAAATGTGTTAAGGGGGATATGGGTAATGCCTTAATGCCATTTTAATACTTTTACTTTACTCTAGACACTATTATAATAGCGTATTGTATTACATAGTAGATAGTTTAAAGGATCCTTAAGAGATGGAAAATCCCGTAACATCTCTTAAGTTATTGTACACACGTTACACACTGGATAGGAGGTGTGGAAACCCGTAAACACCTCTGACTTCATCACACTCGTATTTATTTATGATTGATTTGACTTACATAAGGATATTTTAGTCCTGACTCGAGTGTTTTGTCCTTTCATTACGCTCGGGTCAGCCCTGAGTTTTTCAGCTTATTGAATATCTATTCTGGAGGACGAAGACGAAGATTAGGCATAATATTACTATTATTATCCCTGCATCATGCTGTCTACTGCATTATTTTATTTGTTCCGTTGTATATGTATAAATCTGATAAATATTGTATAAATTATAATCAAAGTATAGTAAACAGCTTCATGAACTGTTTATTTTATTATTATATTTTATCGTTCTGCTGCGAGATTCTGTGTTTGTTTTCATTCCTTTATTTCTCTTCTTTTCTTATTTACCTCATAACAATTCTCCATTTTGAATGCTTTGGAATCGACATGTATGTTTGATTGTCGATTTAAACTATCCAAAAAGGTGGGTCGTTACAGTTGGTATCAGAGCTTTGGTTTAGTGATAATAGGGTTTGACTCAATAGAGATAGGGTCGGTAGCACCCTAGAATGAGTTTGAATGTATTAATAGATATGATCGCATATTTGTTAGTGATATAAAATTATTTTAAATTGTGTTAGTTGATTTTTTAAGTGGCATATGGATTCTGATCAATGCGAGTAATTAACGTTATCGATAGGGATCTCTAAACGCTTGAACAGAACAATTCGACATAGTGCTGTTTTAAAATTGGGTAAATGCAATAATTTTCCCTAATTATATTTTGTATATAAAGAAATAATTTTCATAAATTATTATGGTTTATACAGCTTACTTGGTTGTTAGAAATGATAATATTGGTTGTTATCATTGGTTGGATATTGTGCCTTAATAAATAAAGTTTATTATAAAATAAACAATGATAAAATAACTTGTGGAATGTTTTAAGAAAGTAAAATTCTATAAGAATAGTTTATAAAGGCGACTTATAAATTAAAATATATTTAAATTGAGAAGTATTGAATTTAAGACTCGAGGATTTTGAAAATGGTTTTCAAAGTTTTGAAGAAAAATATATAGTGATATTAGTTAAAAAATATTTATGGAAATATTTTGAAAGGATTTTTTTTAAAGAAATGAATTTAGTACTCTCCTCTTTTGTCATTAGAAAATAATATCAGTAATGACTGCGCAGCATCATCGACGTTCATTTTCGAGTCTCAAAGTGGGGGAGACTTCTGAGAAGCTTTGCTTCATATTTGTTTTGATAAATGGAATTTGGTTTAAACTCCAAAGGTATGATTTGATATATTAAAGATATAAGTGTATATATTTAATTCAAATGATTTGAAACTCATATTATTTGAACGAAATGTGAATAACCAGAACTTATAAAATAAGAGGATTAAGAATTCTAAGCTTAATGTTTTAAAAAACTTTAGAGTTGAAGTGTAACTCTTAAAAATTGAAAGGTAAAGAAAATTTAAACAAGTTAAATTTGTTAACATTCTAATTAAGTAAAATGAATCCTATAACTTTGTATAACACCAAATTGCATTCTAATAACATATAATAAGATTTACCAAATGTTAAAAGTTAAAATGATGATTTGGATATGTAATGGGATATTATACAAGTAAAAAAAACCGAAGAGTAATTGAAATATACATAAATGGAAATTTAGTTGTAATAATAAATGTTATATACTTAAATATAATATGAAATGATGAATGACTAAATGGAATAAGTAAGTGGAACTTAAGAAAGCTGGCAAATGAATCAAATAATATTTTTGTAAATTTGTTATAGAATTGAATAAATTTGCAGAGAAATTGTGGGATTGAATTTATGACTTTTGAGATAATTATAAACTTAGATAAAGCCCAACTTCTTATATATGACTTTTATAGAATGATTATAAACTAAAGTGGTGATTAATAAAATGTTCCACAAATAAATCTGTTATTAACTGAAATTATGAAAATAAAGTAAATGTAAACAAAGGAATTGGTATGGTTAAGAATTAATTAGGAAGGAAATCGAACTTAATTAAACTGTATAGAATTTTTAAAATGATCTTAAGTAAGCAAATACGATGGATTGATGTTTAAGAAATGATTGTATTAAAGAATATGCTATGTGAAGAGATGTATACAAAGTAAATAAGGGATATGAATAATGGACTGTAAATAATTAATTAAATGAAGGTAAGCAAAAGAATTTTAATATAGATGAATTGTATAGAAATCTATTGAAAATTAATACAAGTTGTATGTACATTATTTTATTTGCATAACGATTTGATCCGGATTCGAGCATAGAATTTTGAGATAATGTAATCGATCCGAGTTAGGAGTTTTCACTCGATTCTCAACGGCGAACCTTAAATATGGATTTTTGATTTGATTCTGGAATTCTCTATCATAGTATATGGTTATGCAAGGAGAATAACGTTTTCCAATCATGGAACCAAATTTGAGTCCGCACTAGAGAGTCTTGTGAACGATACTAGTTTGGAAGTGAGATTGTGTGATCGAGTGAGCGATCAGATTTGATACTGCATACAGGTGATATATGTACATCGCACGGCCTTAAGCAAAGCAAATATTGGAAATTAAAAATGCAAATTACAAATTGATTTTAAATTATATGGTCGGATATCATTAGTAATTAAGATGCATGTATTTAAATCATGGAAATTTGGATGGCCGACAAAATGGTACGTGTCACTTTGGTCATTTGATTTGATGGTTTTATGATGGAGCCACTTGGCTTTTGTTTCCTTTTGTTGGTTTGGGGTCCTTAGAGGCGATTTATAGCCGTACTGATTGAGTCGCGCACTCTGCCGAAATTTTTGGTAAATCCAGGTGTTATAAATTTTTTGAAGATTTAAAAACAATTTATAACTTGTTTTGATAATGAAACGACCTGCCTTTCTCTCCACAGAAAGACGCATCATTATTAAGAAAGAAAGGGATACAGAAGGGAAAAGATAGAGAAAAAGAAAGAAACAACATCAGAATCTCAATAGCGGAACGAATAAATTATATTAGTCACATACTATATTGCATCGTATCAAATGCATCAGAGTTACATAGCTTATACAACACATACTAAATAGTTATAAACACCTGTCTAGTTATACAACTAAAGATACAACTCAGATAATAACACAGAGACCAACACAGCGGAACCACCTATATGTCTACAAACGTTGAAGCCTTCTGCTCCATTGCTCGTCCAGAATTAATCAAACCTAACCTGAATCCCTTGGCTACTCGTAAAAATTTGAGTACCCAAGAGTTTAAGAAAACAGAAGATGAACTCCGGGTCAGACATGAGTCTGGTGTGAGTAAACGGTTAAAGTTGCTTAACTTTAAAAACCTTTTGAAAACAAAGGTATCACGTAAGACTTCCCACACATAAATATGAGTAAGTTTTTACCTTACGCTAACAAAAACATTTGATAGGAAATCCAATGATATTATAATAGGGTCTAGGATTTTCAAGTAAAATACAGAAATAGATGGAATGCTTACATCTCACGTTCCAACATAGTTGGGCACAATCAATACGTACGACACTTATTGGAGATTGGATTCCATACAATGGCAGGGCTACTGGGGTATCACCCGTCATAGTACGTGGCCTAGATCAACGTACCGAGGATCCACCCTAAATCCCCTGCAACACAAGGTCGGAACCATTCCTTACTGAATAGTTCCGAACAAGACAACCCCGCAGTTGTAGCTAGCAACCGCCCATACAGCCGAATAAAAAGGGACATCTAGACAGGGGTAAATCTCGTCCTACTTAGGCATGACCTACTTAGCCTTGCTGCACCTCCTCTGTTTTACCCATTCCCGGTTCATGAGGCTTGAGGCTACGATTACCTTTATATAACACATCTATCTTAGAATGCTCATCGTCCAACTAACGATGTGCTGAAAGCATTCAATCCATACAAGTTCGTTCCGGGTTCGAACGAAACCGAAGGCATTATCTCGTTACACTCATTTTGGAATCACCCTCAGAGTTAACAACAATAACCCTTGCCTCTGAAACTTCATCTTCACTTGAGATTCACGACCTATCGTTAATTTGGATCGATGTGGTTTTTGGATATCCAAATCTAGAAACCCAATCCCGGTCTCATCGAAATCCAAAATGTCATCTTTTAGGTCCAAGTTGTTTTAAATTTAAAAAAAATTCAATTCAAATCATTATCTATATTCACATAGATAGATAATTCACATATACACAGATAGATAATCCATATCACAATTCAACCCAAATCATCTCATATCATATATCACACATATCTCATCAGAGATATCAAACAATGAAGGCATTCAATATCAATTAGCCATCCATAAGCAATGATTTATTAATCACACCATCTATAATTAATTTAAAATGAATTAAATTAATTATTTCACCTCTAATTAATTTAAAATAAATTAAATTAATTACTTTCATCACATAAATCTTGCTTACATAACCATTAATTAAACCAATTAATTAATCATTATCTTAATTAATCACCTTTGATTAATTATCCTTTAATTACATAAAGTAATTAACCTTTAATTAATTACACAAATTAATTATCTACAAACCATTACAGTAATTAACCTTAATTACTTCATTAATTACATTAATCCTTATTTAATTACAATTAGATAATCACCTTATAATAACTTATTATTGATCAATTAATCTTGATTAATCAATCCTTAATTACCCTCATTAATTACATTAATTAATGATCATTAATTAATTACTTCCATTAATCAACTTTAATTAATCATAAACAGTAATTACCATCCTGTAATTACTTACCTTAATTAATTAACTCCTTAATTAATTATATTAATCTATTAATTAATTACATCAAGTGATTAACCTTAATTACTTCTACTATGTAATTATCCTTTAATTACTTCCCACTCAGTAATTTCCTTTTAATTAATTGCATCCCGGTAATTATACATTAATTACTTACCCTAAGTAATTACACTATTTAATCTCATTAAGCATTCATTGTAACGACCCCGGATTTTATAAATATTTAAATTGATAATTAATTGAATTTTTGAATTTAAAATTGTTAAGTAATTTCATTTTGAATAAAATTTGTGAAATTAATTGATTAAGTGATGCGAGTTTCCCCGGATCCAAGTATATTCTGTATAAATCATTTACATTTAAAATACTGTAAATATGAGTATATATTGAATGTATATATATTTGGGTATATATGAGCAAATTTTATATAATATATATATGTATATATTGAACTTGAGTTAAAATCTCAAGTAAATGGTTTAAAAATAATCAAAAAATACAGATATTTGACATGAGTATAAAATAAATAAATAAGTAATAATAAATATTTGAATTGATGGTTAATAATGATTTGAGTTTATAAAATAACATAAGATAATAAATTTGAAGTAAAATAATAATAATTATTATTTATTCTAGAAATAGAAATTAATATAAGATAGATTTTTATAAAAATAGAAAGTAGAACATTTGCTAAATTTAAACAACAAAGGTAAAATAACCAGACAAGAAAAATAAAACTGGATTAAATTACAAAAGAAAAGCAAAGACAAGTGAAAGAATAAAACAAGTATATAAACAAACAAAGTAACAAAACAAATGCAAGATATCTCAGCCTGGAAATAACACTGCAAGAAGTACTCAATAATAAATACTAGTATCTCTAGCATAAAAGGGAAGGTATCAGGCAATGAATGCAACATGCTTCATGCATTTAATGCAAGCATATCAACCATGCTTATTAAACAAAATAGTATCACTTTGTACAAAATAAACAATACCCTGTACAAACATGTAATACCAGATAACACGCTCTGTACGTTCTCTCCTATATATCAACTTATTTAACTTCAGTTAGTTCAAAACATAACTAAGTAAAGCCTGAAAGAAAAAGAAAATGGAGGCAAACATTAACTGGAAAGAAAAGCTTCAATTAGAAAAAAAATTTCCAGTTTCACTGTGCTTTGTCTTCATGCCTGGTGAGTAACTGATTTTCTTAAATGTTTAAAGTATAAACTGTTGCTTATATATAGATGTATCTGTGAATAAGCTTGTTTATATATATATGTATATATATATAGATCCTCTGAGTGAAAGAGAGAGTTGGAAGTGTTATACAGGCTCACTGTTATGACTCTGAACACCAAAAAAATTGATTTCAAAAATCATTTTTTTTTCACCTAGCCTACTTGATGTTTAGACTTAGTGTTAAAACAACACTTGTTGTTGTAATATATATTGAAGATAAAAAAATCAATTTAAGCTTAAACAACTTAGTAGTTTCACGAGAAAACATGATCTCTGGAAACAGGAAATACAGTTAAAACCTTAACTATGTGATAAATTCAAACATCATGAATTGTCGATTCAAGTTTATAAACTGGTTGCTTAATCAAATTTAGGATTTTTAAAATTCAAATCATATTTTTTTGTAATAGAATGACTGGGCATTACTGTGTTGAACGAAAAATGGGTTTTTGTCAAGATAGGGTGGTCGGAAGCACTAGGTTGGTCGGGGCTGCGTGAAGTGGTGGAGGAGCCTACGATGATGGTGGGAAAAATGCTCGGTGACACTCATGATCACTGGGGCGACAGCGGTGTAGGGAATTTGTTTGTAAACCTAGTTTTCGTCATGGCTGTATGTTTGATTCGTTCTTCCTCCATGATGCATCGAGTGAGAAGCAACTGTGGGAGATGGTGGTAGGGTCGATGACGAAGTGATGGCCGAAATTTCGTACGTTCCGGTGGTCAGAGGAGTGGATGCGGGGCGTTGACAGGTTGCGAGGTTGATGGGTTCTTTTTGTTTCCAGGTTGTGTTGGGGTGTTGCTCGAATTTCCAAATTTAATTTTTCGGTGAGCTTCGTCGAACTGGGTGGTCAAGTTCGTTGATGGGGTCGAGAGTGACTGGTGGGTGGTTGAGATGTTGGTCGAAGAACGTTCCGATGATCGTACACGTGCACGCGTGACAGTTGTGCCTGGGGTTGTGAAGTTGGAAGGGGCTGTAGTGTTTTGGGAAGGAGGTGGGGATGCTCGGGGAAGACTCGAAGCAGTTGAGTGACAATCTCGGGGAAAACTCGCGTTGGTCTCGAAGAAAACGAAGTAGTGGCTCGAGTAGATGGGTTTCCAGTTTTTTTTAAAAAAAAAACAGAAACCTGTCTGCAAATTGAAATTTTAAGGCAATTCAAATGAATTTGAAACTGGAAACAAGATTTAAACAGTGGTTCAAAATTTTAAAGTTAAGTTTAGTTTTCAAATAAACTCTTAAATCTTTAAGTTTTAAAATAAAGTTGAATTTTAAATAAAGAATTTAAAATCAAGAATTTTAAGCAAGTTTAAATCAATGTTAAATTAGAGGATTCCAATTCATTTTTAATCCTGGAAATTTGAATCAGTTTTTAAATCTAACTGTGTTTTAAGCAAGTTTAAAATCAAATAGTTTTTTTTAGAAACAATTTTTTAAACTTGATTTTTGATAAACTTCCTTTATAAAAGGTCTTTAAATGAAAGTTAAATAATTTGTTTTACACTTTAATATTATTGAAGTCATTAACAAAGAAATGAATTACCTTAAAGATAATACGATAATTAAGTAAATTTACTAATATTATAAATAGGGATAATTTATTAAATTTATAAATTAATGGTTTAGATCTATTTATAATTAGAGATTAGTTAAAAGTAATTAAGGAAATATTATTAGTTAATGAAGATAAATTAACTAGAGATTATTAAGAAATTAAATTTATGTGATTAATTTTGATAATTCATTAGATTAATTTATTTAAATAATCAATTATAAATTATTTAAATGTAATTACTAAATGAAAGTAATTAAAGATTAATCGCTTATAGAAATAATATTTGGATCTTTTGATTTATTAAAGATAATTAATTATGAAATTGGTTTAAAGGAATGATTTAATTAATATGATTAATTAATAATAATTTAATTAATTAAAGTGTTTGATAAATTTGTTTATATCAAATGATTGGGATTAATAAATCAGGATTGTATAATAGATTCATAACTAATTAAATTTATTTACTTGGAAATAAATTGAATTAATTAGAATAAATAATTTATAAATCCTGCTTATAAATGACTATTGAATACTTGACCTTGCTTAGGAATGATTGTATTGTATGAAATGCCTTGAATTGATTGTCTTATCTGATTTGTGATATTTTGTTATGTAGATTGAGCTGTGTATATTTATTTACATCTGTATATTATCTGTGTATCTGTGAATGGATGATAAGCGTTATAGTTTATATCGCTTATTAAATAATTGTTGTATTTGAATCTGTGGTGATTGAATGATGTTGCACTATTGAGTTAAACCCCTGGACCACACCATACACACACAATTATGGATTTCACGAGGAAATCGATTAAGTCGCAGATTTTTGAAATAGTTAAATTTGAATTTTTAAATTCAAATGTTTTGGAAATGGAATCGGAATAAATGTGAAAAGCTTTTGGAATGGAATTTCAAAATAAAAATTATTATTTTTAAATTACTTGATTAAGTTTTAGAATTTAAATAATTTGACTTAAATTTAAATTCAATATTGAAATTGAATTCTGTAATTTGAAACTAGGGATTAACGATATTATACTAGTTATATATGAGTTAAACCATTTTTAAGTATTGTTTTGGGAATTTGAATTTAACCCAAGGATTTCAACTCGTATAAATAAATCAGATTTCCAAAATGAAAACTGTTGTTTTCAAATGATAAACACTTTTAGATAAAAAAACTGAGATTCCAGTTAATTAGGGGAATTTCAAGATTGAATAGAGAAGGATTTTCCTAAGTTATAGATGATTCTTTTTTAAAGCTATGAATTAAATCTGTTTATTTTTAACAGATTTAAATGATGATTTGTTTAAATCAAATTGAAATGAAATTGTTTTGAAGCTATAAGTTAAATCTTTGATTTAAAGATTTAACGAGTTAATCAAATTGATTTGGAAAATCTGTGAATGAATCTTTTGTTTAAAAGATTAAAATGTGAAAATTGTTTAAACCTTTAAGGGTTGTGAAAATGAATCTTTTTGTTTAAAGATTGAAATGGTAATTGGATTAAACCATTTGAAATAAAGTTTTGAATTATTAAGTTGTGACTTAATTGAAATCCCATTATCCATATGTTTTTGAAATACTGCGCTCACTGTTCGGTTTAGCCGGGAGAGGACCTTTGTGTCATATATCCCATTCCGAATATGTGATATGTCGTTATGGATGCATTTGAAGACCGGTGATGAAGACCGGGTATTTGCGAGAGCGATAGGATGACCTATCGATTGTTTCTGCACCGAGTCGCGCCGGTATAGAAACTCCCTAAGTGATGGGAAATCCGATCAGGATTGTGAATATCCGGATTGCAAGGACTTCTTTGTAAGTGCCTTCGGTTCTGTTCGAGCCCGGAACAGACTTGTATGGATTGTGTGTCTGACATTACAAATTGAGATGTAAAGCCGATTTCTTTCAAATATGTTTCTGTTGGTGGCGGAGAATTTATTCTTTTAGCTTAACACCCTTCTTTGAGACGTACGAGCTCAAAGGTTATATAGTTGAAGTTATCAGCAATATATCCCATTTTGGTAATGTGACATGCTGAGTGTTGCTGTGAAATGATCATTTTGTTGATTATTTATGATAGGATCATTCGTTTGATCGTCTATCTTGGTGATCATTTCTATGATCATTTGTTGACCCAAAGCATGGCTTTTGTATAAAGTATGTTTTTGTGGACGTGAATTCGTCGAGCCTCACATCCCGGAAATGGTCAAAACAGGAAAGATGCGGCAAGGTTATTAGGGGTTGCTGTAGCTCCCCTTAGGGTATGTGCATTTCCTTCTGGAAAGGGGTGGTATCATGGTATGGAGCCCAGATACTTACTCATGTTGAAAACACTCTATTTATTATGGTGTGATGTTGGATATCGAGCGCTCGGTTGAAAAGGTCCTAAAGGACCGGGGAATGGCGTGCTCGTGTCAGTAGTTACCCAGTTAAGGGGTAACCCGGCCTTGTGTTGGCAGAGTTCCGGTTTGGTTCTCGGGGGTGTCTTTCCAGAGGCATTCTCAGTGGCAATGGGAAGTTCCTTGGCCTGATCATTTGTTGGAAATCCAAAGAAACAATACGAAACTTGTACGGTATTAGTTGTAGATCCTGCTATTCACTTATGGTGGTCACCACTGTTTGGATAGTAGCTATAGTAGGCATACGATAATGGTCGTATGTTGGCTAAGATTTATATTCTACTTTCGAAATGATTTTTCCTACACTATGCACTAGTAATAATATCAAATGTTATTTTAAATGCGTATCAAGCATCTTTGACTATCATAAGGAGAAATCTCCTCCGATTCTGCGTTTGCATGTGTGTGTGTGCGGGAGGCCTTATGGTAGTCTCATTTTTCAAAAGCATTGCGAATTGACTTTGAAAATCTTTTGTTGAATGTTTTTAAAAGATAAACTGTTTTTGTTGCTCACACCAGTCCCACGACTGATCCGGAGTTTATTGTTTTCTTTCCTAAACTCTGGGTGCTCATTATTTCCTACACGAGCAGTCTAGAGTTGGGTTTTTTTCAGATAGCTAGATTTAACAGATTATCTGGAGTTAGTTCAGTCTTTGGATCGCACCAGTCTTGGTTATCTTGGTGCATCGTTATTGGGAGTTCGAGCTATTGCTGGATTGATTCTTGGAAATGGAGTTGCAGTTCTGGAGTTCTTCCTTGAAGACTATCTTAGAGTTATTTGTTTCGCTGCTAGATGTTATCTATTTTTCTTTTCCGCTGCTATTTTATTGTATCATATCTCTGATGTATATTGATATCTATTGGATCATCTGTTGTATCAGATATTGTATCAAAGCTGTATATCAATGTATTATTCTTTTTATTCCGCTGTGTTATTTACTTAATGTTGTTATAAGCTCCGGCGAATCGGATTTGAACAATCGAATCTATGGCATTCGAGTACGATTTGAAGTATGGATGTCGATTTTCGAGCGGGCAAAATCCGTCTCGTCACATTTGGTATCAGAGCTAAGGTGAAACTTTAGCTCAGGAGTGTAACACATTAAGTAACTCATTAGAGATAGGGTGAAGTAAATCCTAGAATGAGTAATCCTTAAGATATCCGTTTGAATGCCTCAGTAAAATCTCTTACTATCCACTGATAGTGAGTATGAGTGCAAGAAGAGAACGAGATAGAGGACAGGGAAATACGACTATAAATGGTCGATACTCTGTAACAATAGTGGAAACAACTTTCTTTATCAATTTTCTTTGATTCGTTCCCAAATTCCTTTTGATTGCTTCGTAACAGCCCCCGAAAGAAGTTTCGATATGATGGTAGCTCTACGATTCGTTATAGAAAATCCTTATCTTTATTGATTTCTTATCAGTTTCTTATTTAAACTTTAATGAATATGAATTTGCAAATTTAAATTGAAAATTTTAAATGAATTAGAAATTTTAAATTGAGTTAAATTGATTAATAGAATATGAAGGATAATCGAATTGTATCGATAAATCGATTTCGTTTGAAACCAAATTTTGAAATTCTGTTGAAATTTCTTAGGTTAATCGAAGTCCGAAGAGGGACAAATTAGTACGTATTCTGAGATATTCCGACTTGAGTTTGGAATTCATATCTTATGTTTGAGGAATTATAAGAGATCGAATCTGTCTATCTCTGTGTTGTTTTCGTGCCTGCGAATTTCGAGGACGAAATTCTTTTAAGGGGGGAAGTCTGTAACGACCCCGGATTTTATAAATATTTAAATTGATAATTAATTGAATTTTTGAATTTAAAATTGTTAAGTAATTTCATTTTGAATAAAATTTGTGAAATTAATTGATTAAGTGATGCGAGTTTCCCCGGATCCAAGTATATTCTGTATAAATCATTTACATTTAAAATACTGTAAATATGAGTATATATTGAATGTATATATATTTGGGTATATATGAGCAAATTTTATATAATATATATATGTATATATTGAACTTGAGTTAAAATCTCAAGTAAATGGTTTAAAAATAATCAAAAAATACAGATATTTGACATGAGTATAAAATAAATAAATAAGTAATAATAAATATTTGAATTGATGGTTAATAATGATTTGAGTTTATAAAATAACATAAGATAATAAATTTGAAGTAAAATAATAATAATTATTATTTATTCTAGAAATAGAAATTAATATAAGATAGATTTTTATAAAAATAGAAAGTAGAACATTTGCTAAATTTAAACAACAAAGGTAAAATAACCAGACAAGAAAAATAAAACTGGATTAAATTACAAAAGAAAAGCAAAGACAAGTGAAAGAATAAAACAAGTATATAAACAAACAAAGTAACAAAACAAATGCAAGATATCTCAGCCTGGAAATAACACTGCAAGAAGTACTCAATAATAAATACTAGTATCTCTAGCATAAAAGGGAAGGTATCAGGCAATGAATGCAACATGCTTCATGCATTTAATGCAAGCATATCAACCATGCTTATTAAACAAAATAGTATCACTTTGTACAAAATAAACAATACCCTGTACAAACATGTAATACCAGATAACACGCTCTGTACGTTCTCTCCTATATATCAACTTATTTAACTTCAGTTAGTTCAAAACATAACTAAGTAAAGCCTGAAAGAAAAAGAAAATGGAGGCAAACATTAACTGGAAAGAAAAGCTTCAATTAGAAAAAAAATTTCCAGTTTCACTGTGCTTTGTCTTCATGCCTGGTGAGTAACTGATTTTCTTAAATGTTTAAAGTATAAACTGTTGCTTATATATAGATGTATCTGTGAATAAGCTTGTTTATATATATATGTATATATATATAGATCCTCTGAGTGAAAGAGAGAGTTGGAAGTGTTATACAGGCTCACTGTTATGACTCTGAACACCAAAAAAATTGATTTCAAAAATCATTTTTTTTTCACCTAGCCTACTTGATGTTTAGACTTAGTGTTAAAACAACACTTGTTGTTGTAATATATATTGAAGATAAAAAAATCAATTTAAGCTTAAACAACTTAGTAGTTTCACGAGAAAACATGATCTCTGGAAACAGGAAATACAGTTAAAACCTTAACTATGTGATAAATTCAAACATCATGAATTGTCGATTCAAGTTTATAAACTGGTTGCTTAATCAAATTTAGGATTTTTAAAATTCAAATCATATTTTTTTGTAATAGAATGACTGGGCATTACTGTGTTGAACGAAAAATGGGTTTTTGTCAAGATAGGGTGGTCGGAAGCACTAGGTTGGTCGGGGCTGCGTGAAGTGGTGGAGGAGCCTACGATGATGGTGGGAAAAATGCTCGGTGACACTCATGATCACTGGGGCGACAGCGGTGTAGGGAATTTGTTTGTAAACCTAGTTTTCGTCATGGCTGTATGTTTGATTCGTTCTTCCTCCATGATGCATCGAGTGAGAAGCAACTGTGGGAGATGGTGGTAGGGTCGATGACGAAGTGATGGCCGAAATTTCGTACGTTCCGGTGGTCAGAGGAGTGGATGCGGGGCGTTGACAGGTTGCGAGGTTGATGGGTTCTTTTTGTTTCCAGGTTGTGTTGGGGTGTTGCTCGAATTTCCAAATTTAATTTTTCGATGAGCTTCGTCGAACTGGGTGGTCAAGTTCGTTGATGGGGTCGAGAGTGACTGGTGGGTGGTTGAGATGTTGGTCGAAGAACGTTCCGATGATCGTACACGTGCACGCGTGACAGTTGTGCCTGGGGTTGTGAAGTTGGAAGGGGCTGTAGTGTTTTGGGAAGGAGGTGGGGATGCTCGGGGAAGACTCGAAGCAGTTGAGTGACAATCTCGGGGAAAACTCGCGTTGGTCTCGAAGAAAACGAAGTAGTGGCTCGAGTAGATGGGTTTCCAGTTTTTTTAAAAAAAAAAACAGAAACCTGTCTGCAAATTGAAATTTTAAGGCAATTCAAATGAATTTGAAACTGGAAACAAGATTTAAACAGTGGTTCAAAATTTTAAAGTTAAGTTTAGTTTTCAAATAAACTCTTAAATCTTTAAGTTTTAAAATAAAGTTGAATTTTAAATAAAGAATTTAAAATCAAGAATTTTAAGCAAGTTTAAATCAATGTTAAATTAGAGGATTCCAATTCATTTTTAATCCTGGAAATTTGAATCAGTTTTTAAATCTAACTGTGTTTTAAGCAAGTTTAAAATCAAATAGTTTTTTTAGAAACAATTTTTTAAACTTGATTTTTGATAAACTTCCTTTATAAAAGGTCTTTAAATGAAAGTTAAATAATTTGTTTTACACTTTAATATTATTGAAGTCATTAACAAAGAAATGAATTACCTTAAAGATAATACGATAATTAAGTAAATTTACTAATATTATAAATAGGGATAATTTATTAAATTTATAAATTAATGGTTTAGATCTATTTATAATTAGAGATTAGTTAAAAGTAATTAAGGAAATATTATTAGTTAATGAAGATAAATTAACTAGAGATTATTAAGAAATTAAATTTATGTGATTAATTTTGATAATTCATTAGATTAATTTATTTAAATAATCAATTATAAATTATTTAAATGTAATTACTAAATGAAAGTAATTAAAGATTAATCGCTTATAGAAATAATATTTGGATCTTTTGATTTATTAAAGATAATTAATTATGAAATTGGTTTAAAGGAATGATTTAATTAATATGATTAATTAATAATAATTTAATTAATTAAAGTGTTTGATAAATTTGTTTATATCAAATGATTGGGATTAATAAATCAGGATTGTATAATAGATTCATAACTAATTAAATTTATTTACTTGGAAATAAATTGAATTAATTAGAATAAATAATTTATAAATCCTGCTTATAAATGACTATTGAATACTTGACCTTGCTTAGGAATGATTGTATTGTATGAAATGCCTTGAATTGATTGTCTTATCTGATTTGTGATATTTTGTTATGTAGATTGAGCTGTGTATATTTATTTACATCTGTATATTATCTGTGTATCTGTGAATGGATGATAAGCGTTATAGTTTATATCGCTTATTAAATAATTGTTGTATTTGAATCTGTGGTGATTGAATGATGTTGCACTATTGAGTTAAACCCCTGGACCACACCATACACACACAATTATGGATTTCACGAGGAAATCGATTAAGTCGCAGATTTTTGAAATAGTTAAATTTGAATTTTTAAATTCAAATGTTTTGGAAATGGAATCGGAATAAATGTGAAAAGCTTTTGGAATGGAATTTCAAAATAAAAATTATTATTTTTAAATTACTTGATTAAGTTTTAGAATTTAAATAATTTGACTTAAATTTAAATTCAATATTGAAATTGAATTCTGTAATTTGAAACTAGGGATTAACGATATTATACTAGTTATATATGAGTTAAACCATTTTTAAGTATTGTTTTGGGAATTTGAATTTAACCCAAGGATTTCAACTCGTATAAATAAATCAGATTTCCAAAATGAAAACTGTTGTTTTCAAATGATAAACACTTTTAGATAAAAAAACTGAGATTCCAGTTAATTAGGGGAATTTCAAGATTGAATAGAGAAGGATTTTCCTAAGTTATAGATGATTCTTTTTTAAAGCTATGAATTAAATCTGTTTATTTTTAACAGATTTAAATGATGATTTGTTTAAATCAAATTGAAATGAAATTGTTTTGAAGCTATAAGTTAAATCTTTGATTTAAAGATTTAACGAGTTAATCAAATTGATTTGGAAAATCTGTGAATGAATCTTTTGTTTAAAAGATTAAAATGTGAAAATTGTTTAAACCGTTAAGGGTTGTGAAAATGAATCTTTTTGTTTAAAGATTGAAATGGTAATTGGATTAAACCATTTGAAATAAAGTTTTGAATTATTAAGTTGTGACTTAATTGAAATCCCATTATCCATATGTTTTTGAAATACTGCGCTCACTGTTCGGTTTAGCCGGGAGAGGACCTTTGTGTCATATATCCCATTCCGAATATGTGATATGTCGTTATGGATGCATTTGAAGACCGGTGATGAAGACCGGGTATTTGCGAGAGCGATAGGATGACCTATCGATTGTTTCTGCACCGAGTCGCGCCGGTATAGAAACTCCCTAAGTGATGGGAAATCCGATCAGGATTGTGAATATCCGGATTGCAAGGACTTCTTTGTAAGTGCCTTCGGTTCTGTTCGAGCCCGGAACAGACTTGTATGGATTGTGTGTCTGACATTACAAATTGAGATGTAAAGCCGATTTCTTTCAAATATGTTTCTGTTGGTGGCGGAGAATTTATTCTTTTAGCTTAACACCCTTCTTTGAGACGTACGAGCTCAAAGGTTATATAGTTGAAGTTATCAGCAATATATCCCATTTTGGTAATGTGACATGCTGAGTGTTGCTGTGAAATGATCATTTTGTTGATTATTTATGATAGGATCATTCGTTTGATCGTCTATCTTGGTGATCATTTCTATGATCATTTGTTGACCCAAAGCATGGCTTTTGTATAAAGTATGTTTTTGTGGACGTGAATTCGTCGAGCCTCACATCCCGGAAATGGTCAAAACAGGAAAGATGCGGCAAGGTTATTAGGGGTTGCTGTAGCTCCCCTTAGGGTATGTGCATTTCCTTCTGGAAAGGGGTGGTATCATGGTATGGAGCCCAGATACTTACTCATGTTGAAAACACTCTATTTATTATGGTGTGATGTTGGATATCGAGCGCTCGGTTGAAAAGGTCCTAAAGGACCGGGGAATGGCGTGCTCGTGTCAGTAGTTACCCAGTTAAGGGGTAACCCGGCCTTGTGTTGGCAGAGTTCCGGTTTGGTTCTCGGGGGTGTCTTTCCAGAGGCATTCTCAGTGGCAATGGGAAGTTCCTTGGCCTGATCATTTGTTGGAAATCCAAAGAAACAATACGAAACTTGTACGGTATTAGTTGTAGATCCTGCTATTCACTTATGGTGGTCACCACTGTTTGGATAGTAGCTATAGTAGGCATACGATAATGGTCGTATGTTGGCTAAGATTTATATTCTACTTTCGAAATGATTTTTCCTACACTATGCACTAGTAATAATATCAAATGTTATTTTAAATGCGTATCAAGCATCTTTGACTATCATAAGGAGAAATCTCCTCCGATTCTGCGTTTGCATGTGTGTGTGTGCGGGAGGCCTTATGGTAGTCTCATTTTTCAAAAGCATTGCGAATTGACTTTGAAAATCTTTTGTTGAATGTTTTTAAAAGATAAACTGTTTTTGTTGCTCACACCAGTCCCACGACTGATCCGGAGTTTATTGTTTTCTTTCCTAAACTCTGGGTGCTCATTATTTCCTACACGAGCAGTCTAGAGTTGGGTTTTTTTCAGATAGCTAGATTTAACAGATTATCTGGAGTTAGTTCAGTCTTTGGATCGCACCAGTCTTGGTTATCTTGGTGCATCGTTATTGGGAGTTCGAGCTATTGCTGGATTGATTCTTGGAAATGGAGTTGCAGTTCTGGAGTTCTTCCTTGAAGACTATCTTAGAGTTATTTGTTTCGCTGCTAGATGTTATCTATTTTTCTTTTCCGCTGCTATTTTATTGTATCATATCTCTGATGTATATTGATATCTATTGGATCATCTGTTGTATCAGATATTGTATCAAAGCTGTATATCAATGTATTATTCTTTTTATTCCGCTGTGTTATTTACTTAATGTTGTTATAAGCTCCGGCGAATCGGATTTGAACAATCGAATCTATGGCATTCGAGTACGATTTGAAGTATGGATGTCGATTTTCGAGCGGGCAAAATCCGTCTCGTCACATTCATACTTAATCAATTATCAAGATTATCGATAATTAGTCAACCAATTAATTAATCACATTCATTTAATTAATTACAATTGGGTAATTCATCCCTTAATTACCCCTTTAAATAAATTAATTAATAGTTAATTACAGATTAATTATTCCATTAATTATTAATTAATAAACCTTAATTATCAATTAATGAAACTTAATAACCAATTAATTAATCCTTAATTAATTAATTAATTAATCCTTAACTAATTAATTAATCAATCCATAATTACAATTAATTAACCTTTAATAACAGTTAATTAATCCTTAATTAACTTTAATTTTAGATTAATAATTTCCTAATTATTAATTAATAAAGCCTGATTATTAATTAATTAAACTTAATTACAAATTAAGTACCTTTTTAATTACCAATTAATTAACCATAATTACTTAATTAATTAATCTTTAATCATTAATTAATAATCTCTAATTATCTAATTAATAATTCTTAATTATAAATTAATTAACCTCTAATTAATTAACTTATAACCCTTAATTATTAATTTTAAATAAATTAATTAAATCAACTAATTACTCTTAATTAATTATTTAATTAATTCTTTATTAATCTTTAATAATTATTAATTAAATTAATTAATCATATCTAATTTCTTTTAATTAACTTAATTAATTTCAAGATATTAAAACCTTAATTATCTTAATATTAAACATTATCTTCTTAATATCTTAATTATTATTAAAACATTTTTAAACCATTTATCTTTATGAATAAATTTACTTAAATAACCATTAATTAAGTTTTAAAAGAAAATAAACATTTAACTCGATAAATTTAAAGTTATCAAAACATAACTTCCTTTACATAACCTTAAATATTTATCAAAAGATGGTTTAACTAATTTTATTTTAGATTTTAAAACTTGTCTTTAAAATTCCATGTTTTTGTTTTTTTACTTAAGTTTAAAAATAACTTTAACTTTATTTAACAAAATTTTATATTAAAAAAATTTCAAAATTCTTGATAAAATGTTAAAGAAAACATTTATACTTATAAAGGCTAGCATTCACAAACAAGATTTATTTCAAAATTTAAACTTCCTTTATTTAAATTTGAAACTTGTTTTATAAAACTTTTTAAACTTTGAAAAAAAAATCTTTAATCATCTGCTTCAGTTTGAACTTGAGGATCACTCGAGCCACTCCAAGTTCCATTTACTTTTCTTAATTTTTCAAAAGTTTAGTTTAAATTTAAATTTTAAATTTTAAAAAACCCTGTAACAATTAAAAATTGTTAACAGGTTTCACACTCCAGTCTACTCGAGTTCCCACACGAGACATCAACCCAAAAGCGCGGTGCTTCCTTCGAGTCAACTTACAACATAACCATCACAATCCTACTGACACCAAAACCTTCCCTGTGCACATGCACCTTCGCCGGAGCCATCTCCGACCTCTGGCGAACCATCAGGCATGTCACCCCACATCACAGCAACCCTCTCCGATCACCAAATCACCATCACAAGCCTCGTTCCAGAATTTAGCATTCCAGATGAAAACTGGAATCAACTCCATGGCCAAAATCATCTCGTAATCGCATCTCCGACCACTAGACATCACGCCACCTTCGATCATCCACAAAGCCATCCCTAGAGTTCCATTGAACTCGATGCACCAGAGAAGTAGCAGCGGCCCCATCTTCCAGACTTCAACCAAATTAGGTTTACAACCTAGACTACCTCACCACCGACGCCACTGTGATCAAAAACCCTTCCTGCCATTTTTCCTTAGAACCCCTGCACCCCGACCTCCTCCAGTCAAAGCCACGACCACCAAATTGCTCTGGCCACCAGAACTTGCCCAGAAACCCATTTCCAGACAATCCTGAAATACACACTAATCCTAGTACTAAAAATCTTGATTTTTGTTTTAAAATTCCTATCTTTCAAAGATGATTCAAGATTTAAACTTGAAACAGCAATTTAAAATACTTGATTTAATCATGTTTTAGAATTTCTACTACGCTATTTTGATTCCAGAAGATTTTCACATCTATTCTACTTGAATAAAATTTTAAACTTAAATTTATGTTTAAACAAACATCTCCTGTTCAAAACCTAAAACCAAACAATGATCTATTAAGAGGATTTGAATTTTTCTTTTATTTCTACTCTCTGTAGTTTTAAAACAGAGAAGAACAATCAAAAGAACACATGCATGGTCACACACATTCATAAACACAGACAATACATTTATATGCACATGCAAGCATCATCACAGAATTACACAAGCAACCATTATTTCCTACTTAAACTTTTTTATTTAAAAGTTTACTCACCATTTAAAAATGCAGAGAGCCTGATAAACTGGGATGAACTTTGTAAACTTGAAACTTGAAAAGCTTTGGATCCCTGAAGCTTGTATTGCTTTCTGGAAACTTTGATTACTTAGATCTTGATGATATATGAAACTGGAAAGCTAGAATTGGCAGCGGTATATATTTTGAGCCTTGAAATGCTTTCCAAGTTGCATTTTGAACTTGAGGAATGAACTACAGGTTTTAAACTTTGGTTTGAGGAATGCTTTCAAACTTGAATTTGTTTTTCAGATCTGGGATTTGAGAATATTATAGAGTTTTGAAAATGCTTTAAGGTATAAAATAGTTACAGGTCTGATGACATTTCTGGTTTGCATTTGAACTTGAGGAATGTATTACAGGGTTTTGAGAAATGCTTTTAGACTTGAATTTGTTTTCTGGTCTACAGGGTTTGCACTTTGGTTTGGTAATGAGTAACGGGGTTTTTGATCTCAGATTTGAAGATGTTTGCATTGTATAAGTTTGAACTGAGAAATGTTTTTCAGGTTTAATCTAAGGAGTATTTAGGTTTTTGAAAATGAGATTAGAAAAGAAATAGGAAGGGAAGAGGTATTTTTATATAAACTAGTTTGTGGTTTATTTAAAATCAAAGAAAAATGAAAATAAAATGTATGACACTTGCCTCTACCATTATTAATTATCAAACACTTTTTACTTTTCTCTTGATTTCATTACACTTGTAATTATGCACTAATTAATTATTTTAAAAAGATTTAAAAACTTTTATAACAATTTATTAATTAATAAGTATGTTTCTTAATTTATAAATGCTTTTCTAATTTTAAATAAATAAAACTTTTAAAATAAAATAAAATAAAAACCAATCATGTTTTAAATAAATCATATATAATATTTTTAACTCATTTTAAATGTTAATATAAACCTTTTTTATTTACTTTACAATTAAATAAATACTTTTCCAAATTTGTATAAATAAATTTTCTTTAATGAAAATAATATAAAACAAACTTATTTTAAATAAAAAATTTATCCATATATTTTAAATCCAAACTATATTTTTATTTTATTTTAAGATATATATATATTCCTTTAGATTCAAATTTAAATCCCAATTTAAAATTCAAATTCAATTTAAAATCCAATTTAAAATCAATTCAAGTAAATATCAATTTTATACAAACACATTATTAAATTGAAAAATAATTATTCTATATAAAATAAATTTAAATACTCATATATATACTTAAACACACTTATTAAATTTGAAAATAATAAGTCTATTTAAAATCTATTTATAAAATAACACAACTTAAATTTGTAAATTATTATTCCATTTAAAAATCTATTTATAACTATATTTAAAAAAACAACTCATTATATTTGTTATTATTTAAAATTAACAAACTTTACCAATTTTAATTAATTAAGAGATTATCACATTTTAAATTTCTTGAAATTCCGGGATATCACATTCCTCCCCTCTTAAAAGAATTTCGTCCTCGAAATTTAAAACAAAAGATAATCCAAAATTTTATTTTATTTCAAACAATTCAAGCATACATATCAACCATACACAATCAATCAAACAATTCAATTCAACAAACAACACTAGCTATCCGGACATAGATCCGGATAAGCTTCCTAAAATTATCTCGAGTTTCCTAGGTACAGACACTGGAATACTCGCTCTACTAAATCCAAACTAGCTACACCACTAAGCTATTGAGCTCCTAATAATCTAGATCTACAATCTAGACCAGAGATCTGACCACAGCCAAGACCGACTCAACAACCAAATCCTTCGGATCACTGGTTCCTTAACCAGAGATGAATCATACACATACTCCCTTAGAGATATGTGAAATACATTGAATCCCAATCTTCCAATCTGGCAATTCAACCCTTATAAGCCAAACACTTATCCTTCAAAAACTCAGAAGAATCCAATATACTATGGAGCTAACTTCCCAGTCTTACCCAATCTTATTGCTCCCTTTACTAGAGAAAACCTCAATAACAATGAAGTCTCCAATTTTGAATTCCAAATTCCTCCTTCTCTTATCCACAGAACTCTTCTGACGATCCTGGGATGCCTACAACCTTTCTGATCAGCTCAACCTTCGTTGATGCCTCTAGAAACAAACTGGACCAAAAATAACTCAACAAAATGATCCTCTCAAGATCTACCAAAATCAAGAACACGAACTCTACTCCGCAACAATCAGTAGGCTTCAACTTACTACTCCTATCTGGAAAAGACAAAACAGAAGCGCTCATCAATCTGGACTCAAATCTTGAAAACTTTCTGTAGAAACTCTTTAATCCAAAACACTGCAATTTCCGGTTGCTTCTACTCTCAAACAGCTGCCATCTTGCTTCCGCTGCACAACTCTGATCTAGAGCAGATGAGAATGCCATTTGATGAACACAAGCATAAACTAGACAACACATCCAGAAATATGGTTCTACAGATCCATAAAGAGAAAACACAGAAGTTCCAAGAAATATTGAACTGCTTCATCAAATCCTTTCTCTAGGAGACATCCGAAAAATCTCTAACAACACTTTAACTCAAGAGAACATTCAAACTATCGCAATTCACTTTTGCGATCCTATCTAATCCAATATTCCTGAATACTGTTCTCTCTCTACAAATCAGAACAGCTTATCCTTGACCAATCCAATCCATCGAAGAAACGGGTCCACTCTGTGGCTTCTGAACTACACCTCTGGGATACTTCAAAGCCAAAAGATCTTCCTGCTGGCACATGAAACACTCCGAGCTGCAACGCTGCCATAGATGCCAAAGACTTCTTATCCAAAGCTCCTTTAATTCTCAAACTATATCAACCAATCTCACACAGAACCTTGAGATGGGAAGACATCTCCTCAAGAAACTTGTCCCCAAACCAAACACAAACATCCTTCAGAAACTTAGCCACATCACTAATGCAGACATACTTCCTTAAACTCGTTCCAAAGAAACATCTTCGGAAACATCCATAGTCACTGCGTCTCATCACGCAGCTACACCATCCTGAAGTTGCCATGATACCATCACTTGCTTCTGCCTATCCGACAGATCCAAACTCTAGAAATCCACTCATATGGGCGCGATCAAACTTATACATCAAAGATAGACTCCAAACCTTGAAAAGTTTCCTTCATAGATTGGTGAAATCATTACACCATACTGCAAAGCTTACTCGAGACGGAATTAGGTCTACAGTCTCGACAGATACTCTTCCAACCTCAACACTCGGACTTCTTCCATTGGTAGTCGTGCTACACACACCACTACCCCATCCACCTTTAGAACTCACATTTGAAAAACCCGAACTGATAATCCAACAAATAGGTAGAAATATATACATACATACATACACATATATATAAATTACAAATATGCTCTCCTAAGAAAGACACCACTCTAGAGCCTAGGTATTCACTCAACCTATGCTCTGATACCAAATGAAATGACCCGCCTTTCTCTCCACGGAAAGACGCATCATTATTAATAAAAAAGGGATAGAGAAGGGAAAAGATAGAGAAAAAGAAAGAAACAACATCAGAATATCAACAGCGGAACGAAGAAATTATATTAATCACATACTATATTACATAGTATCGTATACATCAGAGTTACACAGCTTATACAACACATACTAGACAGTTATAAATACCTATCTAGTTATACAACTCAAGATACAACTTAGATAATAACACAGAGACCAACACAGCAGAACCACCTATATATCTACAAACGCTGAAGCCTCCTGCTCCATTGCTCCTCCAGAATTCGTCAAACCTAACCTGAATCCCCAGGCTACTCATAAAAATTTGAGTACCCAAGAGTTTAAGAAAACAGGAGATGAACTCTGGGTCAGGCATGGGTCTGGTGTAAGTAAACGATTAAATTTGCTTAACATTAAAAACCTTTTGAAAACAAATGTATCATGTAACACTTCCCACAAAAAAAATATGGGTAAGTTTTTACCTTACGCTAACCAAAGCATTTGATAGGAAATCCAGCGATATTATAATAGGGTCTAGGGTTTTCAAAATACAGAAATAGCTGGAATGCTTACATCTCACGTTCCAACATAGTTGGGCATAATCAATACGTACGGCACTTATTCGAGATTGGATTCCATACAATGGCAGGGCTACTTGGGTACCGCCCGTCACAGTATGTGGCCTAGATCAACGTATCGAGGATCCACCCGAAATCCCCTGAAACACAAGGCCGAAATCATTCCTTACTGAATAGTTCCGAACAAGACAACCCCGCGGTTGTACCTAGCAACCACTCGCACAGCCAAATAAAAAGGGACATCTAGACAGGGGTAAATCTCGTCCTACTTGGGCATGACCCACTTAGCCTTGCTGCGCATCCCTTGTTTTAGCCATTCCCGGTTGATGAGGCTTGAGGCTACGATTACCTTTATAGAAAACATCTATCTTAGAATGCTCATCGTCCACCTGACGATGTGCTGAAAGCATTCAATCCATACAAGTTCGTTCTGGGTTCGAACGAAACCGATGACATTATCTCATTACACTCAATTTGGAATCACCCTAAGAGTTAATGACAATAACCCTTGCACTCTGAATCTTCATCTTCACTTGAGATTCACGACCTATCGTTAATTTGGATCGATGTAGTTTTCGCATATCCAAATTTGAAAACCCGATCCCGGTCTCACCGAAATCATAAACGCCATTTTTAGGTTCAAGTTGTTTTAAAGTTAAAACCATTCAATTCAAATCATTATCTATATTCACACAGGTAGATAATTCACATATAAACAGTTAGATAATCCATATCACAATTCAATCCAAATCATCTCATACCACATATCACACATATCTCATCAGAGATATCAAACAATGAAGGCATTCAATATCAATTAGCCATCCATAAGCAATGATTTATTAATCACACCATCTATAATTAATTTAAAATGAATTAAATTAATTACTTCATCTCTAATTAATTTAAAATAAATTAAATTAATTACTTTCATCACATAAATCTTGCTTACATAACCATTAATTAAACAAATTAATTAATCATCATCTTAATTAATAACCCTTGATTAATTATCCTTTAATTACATAAAGTAATTAACCCTTAATTAATTACACAAATTAATTATCTACAAACCATTACAGTAATTAACCTTAATTACTTCATTAATTACATTAATCCTTAATTAATTACAATTAATTAATCACCTTATAATCACTTATTATTGATCAATTAATCTAAACAATCCTTAATTACCCTCATTAATTACATTAATTAATGATCCTAAATTAATTACTTCCATTAATCGACTATAATAAATCATAAACAGTAATTACCATCCTGTAATTACTTACCATAATTAATTAAATCCTTAATTAATTATATTAATCTTTTAATTAATTACATCAAGTAATTAAACTTAATTACTTCTACTAAGTAATTATCTTTTAATTACTTCCCATTAAGTAATTTCCCTTTAATTAATTACATCCCAAAAGTTATAAATTAATTACTTACCCTAAGTAATTACACTAATTAATCTCATTAAGTATTCATACTTAATCAATTATCAAGAGTATCCATAATTAATCAACCAATTAATTAATCACATTCATTTGATTAGTTACAATTGGGTAATTCATCCCTTAATTACCCCTTTAAATAAATTAATTAATCTTTAATTACAGATTAATTATTCCATTAATTATTAATTAATAAACCTTAATTATCAATTAATAAAACTTAATAACCAATTAATTAATCCTTAATTAATTGATCAACCCTTAATTAATTAATTAATTAATCATTAATTACAATTAATTAACCCTAAATAACAGTTAATTAATCCTTAATTAACTTTAATTTTAGATTAATAATTTCCTAATTATTAACTAATAAAGCCTAATTATTAATTAATAAAAGTTAATTACAAATTAAGTACCTTTTTAATTACCAATTAATTAACCTTAATTACTTAATTAATTAATTTTTAATCATTAATTAATAATCTCTAATTATCTAATTAATAATTCTTAATTATAAATTAATTAACCTCTAATTAATTAACTTATAACCCTTAATTATTACTTTTAAATAAATTAATTAACTCAATTAATTGCTCTTAATTAATTCTTTAATTAATTATTATTTAATCTTTAATCATTATTAATTAAATTAATTAATCATATCTAATTTCCTTTAATTAACTTAATTAATTTCAAGATATTAAAACTTTAATTATCTTAAGATTAAACATTATCTTCTTAATATCTTAATGATCATTAAAACATTTTTAAACCATTTATCTTAATTAATAACTTTACTTAAAAAACCATTAATTAAGTTTTAAAAGGAAATAAACATTTAACTATTTTGAGTGGGGGAGATTGTAACAACTCGTATTTTTAGCTATTTTAAATTAGTAAATTTAATGTAATTATTGAAGAAAATGGTAAAAATTAAAAAGTTAATGATCTTGAGTATAGGTTATTTCAAATGATCTTGAATAAAAATTTAAAATAAACTTATTTGAAGTTTTGTCAATAATAAGATTGAAATGAAATTATATATATTAGCTGGATTCATGATCAATAACTGAAGTTGAATAAGAATTGTGAATTTTTATTTTTTTGAGAGAAATAAAATTTTGAAATAGACTGATTTCAAAGATCTAAGTAGTGACAAGTATTTAAAATAAATGCTACTTACTGAATGAGTTTACCATTAATAGTTGGATTAAGTAATAGTGCTGAATTTAATAGATGTAAATAAAGTATTTGATTGACAAGTAAAAATTCATTCAAAATCCAATATTGAATTTTTTTGAATATTGAACAATTAAGCTGTTTAAATTCAATATTGGTGATTAATTGAATAATTGAATAACGAGAATTGAATAACTATATAATGGAAATAGTCATTCTATAATTTGAATTTGTTTTAAAAGTTAAGTCTTATAAGTTCGTTTTCAAATATTTCAAAAGATCGTCATTTATTGAATAAAATTATTAAAATTAATATTGCAAATATTTAAATAATTGAATTCTGAATATAATATGATTGAAAATGAAACCGAAATTGATGTAAATTTTATTTAAACAACAATGAAATTTGTTAACATTTAAAGTTAGATTTAGAAGTGAATAATTAGAAATTGAATTTTTTTATTATAATAAAGAGTTAAAACATCCTTCCACGGCACAGTCTCGGATTTCGACGAAACCAGTTCCATTGGATCCGAAATTATGTATTATTATCAAATTTCAAATTTTATACTGTTTGAAGTTATCGTTTGGTCGTATGGAATATGAACGCGTTGAATTTAGTATCGAAAATTCAATATAATAATTGGGTCCAAAAAGCTATCATCTCCATACAATCGAATCAGAACTCGAAACCTTTTCCATTGCATTCGGAATAAGGGTATAACATTATAAATGCCTAGCGGCACGCCTCGATAGGGGTTTGGGATTTTGAGTTACGTAATCAAGGCAATTTGATAATTTAAATAATATATATATATATATATATATATATATATATATATATATGTTCATCGAGTTGACCCATTTTTCACATCAGCGCCTTTATCTCACTTTAGATCACTATAACTAGTCTCCAGCATGCAAGGCATCTTTCTCCCTCTTTAAAAATGCATGATATCTACAGTACAGTGAGGAAAAAACATAAATCGAAATTTAAAAATTTATTCCCCGCAAATTACTTGATGGAAAAATCCCAAACCAATTCCAAAAATCTAGTTTTTCCATTTTCTTCGATCTGATGTGTAAATTGGTGGGTGCGGATGCAAATTAGGGATTGATTGTAAAGACGTGAGCTAGGGCTTGGGTTTGGTGAAGCTACGGAGTTCGACTCAAGCAACGGAGATTGGAACTGGACTTGTGGTGGAAAATAGCAGCTTGGGAGTGAGTTTTGTGTTGTGCGGCCTCGATATGTGAGGTGTGACTTTCGTACTTATGCATGGAAGAGGGCATGGGCACGTTTTAATACGGGGGGCCGAGCTTGGTGATGTTGGTACGTGTAGATGCGGTTCGTCGAGAGGAAGCTGCAGGCGAAAGTGGTTCGACAAACGGAGGTCCCTAGCTCCGTATCACTCAAAAAAGTGCACGCGGCTATGGGTTTGTTCATTCTCGTGTATGAGCATTAGCTACAGGAGTTTGGGGAAGAAAGGTTGTTGTTGGGCTAGGCTTATTTGGGTATGGGTGTTTCTAAATGTAATTAGAATTTGAATTTAATTGTAAATTATCGACGAGCTTATAAAATGTATAACTCCTACATGCGACGTCCGTTTGGAGCGAGACATTTTATGTTGCGATCGTGATGATGAGAGCTTTGCAATGAAACAAGTTTGGAAGGATTTCAAGGCGGTTGAAATTTGGGCTAAAATCGGGCGTCGTCCGGTTTTAGTTCCAAAACGGAATGTCTAGGCGACAACAGAAGATCAAGGTGAGTGTTTTTAAATACTCACAACGAACTATAATATTCTCATGCTAGTTAAATTTGTCTTTATGAAGAGATATGATTTTTATTGATCGTTGTTTGAAAATTTAAATTGTCATATTTGTCATTGAATTTGATGTTAAAAATTAAAATTGATCATTAAATTGGAATTGGAATTTAATTGAAATGAAATTACCTGATATTGATAACTATGAAATTGCCGTGAATTATATTGTCTGTTTGTATGGTTGAGCATGATGGATGCAAATTGCTTGATTTGGATGGTTTGATGTTATTTATTTATATATATAGCTTGTTATCACCCTGTAATTTATTTACAGTGTATAAACTGTAAATTGAATTATTTCGAATAGATTAAGAAACAGGTTGAAATGACATATACCTATGACACTATGATTTGGATTGAAATGATATATATCCACCCTGAAATTAAATTGAAATAATCGATCACTTGACCATAGGATATAAAATTATATACGGATGCTAGATTAGTTAAATTTAATAATTTTTAAAATCTTTGATTTGAAATTATTTAAATGGTTTTGATTTAAAAGAAATAAAAATCAAATTTTTAGAAATCGAATTAATTGCGAATTTGAGGTTGAAATGTTGAAATAAATTTTGGTTAAAAGAAATTGTTAAACAATTGAAGTTGGGACTTTGAAATTAAAATCGGGATATGATTGAATTTCATAAATTGATTTTTTTAAAAGACTGAACTTTTATTCGAACTTGTAATAGTACTAAGTAACAGTGATATAAGAATGACATTTCAAAATTGAGCTCGGAATTGAATTATATTGAAGATTGGGATTTTAAACTGAATATTAAAGGATAATTTGATTTATATGTTTTGAATTGATATTTTGAAAATCGAGCTTGGAAATCGTTATAAATAAAAATGAAATTGAAGCAATTGGATTTGAAAATGGAATTAAATCAATTTGAAATCAAAGTCGAAATTGATTTGAATTGAAATCTAAATTGAATCGACTGAATGGAAATTAGAATTTGATGCGGATTGGGAAGTGGGAACTGAAATGGTTTGACTTTGAAGCTATTTCCTTTTTGGTTTTCCCAAATTATTCTACTATATAAACCATTTTAAATACTTAAACTATTTTATATTAAACTATTTTAACCTATATTAACTATATCAAATTATTTCAACCTATCTTAAAACATGTTAATTTATTTTGGTCTATTTTAAATCTACTTAACCCAATTTAATTTACTTTAAATCTACTTAATCTATTTTAAATCTATTTAACCTATTTAATTATATTTAATCTGTTTAAAATCTATTTAACTATATTAAATAAATTTAAAACTATTTTGAAATCTATTTTGAAATATTTTACAGTATTTTAACTATTTAATTCTTTAAACTATTCAAACTATTTTCTAAAAATTCTAGCTGGTCAATAGGGTGAAATGTTTATATTTTAATCTTGGATTTAAATATGAATTAGGTTAAATGAAGTTATAACCTAAATTGAGATTCGAAACGATTTTTAAATTGAAATGAGATATTGAGGCGAAAATGATTTTTGAAATGGAATCGTATATTTTGAGTAGATATGATGATTTCGAAATGGATTTAATTTTTGAAGCAAATATGATATTTTTGATATCAATTATGAATTGATTTTTGACAGTATAAAAAAGTCATCTGGCCTATAATAAGAGATTGGTTGTTAAAGAGACCAGGATCGGATATTGTCATACTCTCTGTCAATACCGAAACCACCTTAACAACTGTGTACGTGGTCGAGATTCCAAAAATGAAGTAGGATGGTTTGGCGAATGATTTGTATAAGGCATGACATGACCCTGAATCCTATGAGTCGGCTTAGATGTGACTAAAACAGGAGCCATGCCGAGCCAAGTGAGGTCATTCCTCCGATCAGACACATTTCTTCGATACCATATTATGACTTTGTGATGATTAGGTGGCCACCCTTCGATTTTGATTATGTGAGTGTGTTTTGAGGTGGGCTACAGTAGCTACCATACGATATCAGTAGTCCATATCCGTAATTAGTATATCTACCCTGGCATTGCCTCGAATGCCATGTTCACATGCCCTAAAACGCCTTCTACGAATTTGTTTTGTACCATACCTATGGGGTGCCCTCTGCGTAAACCTCTCGGAGGAGCGTACAGTACTGTATAGACTATGGGAATATACAAAATGTGTTAAGGGGGATATGGGTTATGCCTTAACGCTATTTTAAATCTTTTACTTTACTCTAGACACTATTATAATAGCATATTGTATTACATAGTAGATAGTTAACGGATCCTTAAGAGATGGAAAATCCTGTAACATCTCTTGAGTTATTGCACACACGTTACACACTAGATAGGAGGTGTGGAAACCCGTAAACACCTGTGACATCGTCACACTCATATTTATTTACGATTGATTTGACTTACATAAGGATATTTTAGTCCTGACTCGAGTGTTTTGTCCTTTCATTACGCTTGGGTCATGCCTGATTTTTTCAGCTTATTGAAGATATATTCTGGAGGACGAAGAGGAATATTTGGTATACTCTTACTATTATTATCCCTGCATGATACTATCTGCTGCATTATTTTATTTATTCCGTTGTATATATATAACTCTGATAAATGTTGTATAAATTATAATCAAAGTATAATAAACTACTCCATGAACTGTTTATTTGATTATTATATTTTATCATTCCGCTGCGAGATTCTGTGTTTGTTTTCATTCCTTTATTTCTCTTCTTTTCTTATTTAACCTATAACAATTTTCCATTTTGAATGGTTTGGAATCGGCATGTGTGTTTGATTGCCGATTTATATTGTCCAAAAAGGTGGGGCATTACATTTCATTACCTTAATATACTATAATTTCAACCTTTTACTTGTACTAACTACTATACTTCCATTTTATTGGATTTTAGTCAAATTTTATACATTAATTATAATTTCAAACCTCAATTAATTATTTTCTCTTGGTTTCATTCTCTTTATTATATCAATTATTGTCATATAAAAATAGGTAACATTTTATTATACTCAAAATTTGCAGTTATTGTATTAACTTACATTAATGTAACATTTAATTGCATTCAATTATGATTGATTTCAAGTTTAACTTAACAGACTAAATAAATAGGTAACAATAATAGTTTGCCCCCATTTAATTTTAGTCGCATTAATAAGTTATTATTTACAACCAAAGTTGCAATTTCTTACCTAACACTAATTTTACTCAATTACCATTAATTACATATTATTTCATTGGTTAATTCAATATTTACATTTGTTTCCTTATATTCACTTTGTAACCAAGTCATACATTTTAGTCATTCCAATTGATTAAAATTTCGTTCAGTTTATTAATCATTAACTTTAATTAACATTATTTCCTTTCATTCTATTTATTATTCCTATTACAAATCTTAATTTTAATTCCTGCCAACACTAAATAACAAAAGTCTTATTAACACAAATTTAATTGTTGAAAATTATGGGTCGTTACACTCTCTCCCACTTAAAACTTTTCGTCCCCGAAAAGGAAAAAGAAGGGAAAAGAAGGAATTAAGAAATCAATATATCTTATTCAAAATATTAAATTTATAAACAATTAATTTACATAATTAAATAATTTAAATAAATATATCAATTTAAAAACAATGAAATCCTTTTATATTCAAGGTAACAAAATTTTGAAAACATTTCATAAATTTTCTAAGTCCAAAATTCATGAAAAATTTCGGCAGAGTCTTGTTTGCATGGAGATGTCTGGGAGAAATGATAATATCAATAATAACAATATATTTCATAATTTTTCAAAATAATATATCCCAACAGCGGGAAAAACAATATAATATCGCTAGAAAACCGTACTCCTAGAACGTACCTATTTATCGGGCAATTAATGCTTATTTTATGAAACCAGAAGTAGTAGCAATTGCTTCCATAACCTGTATTTCACTTATATAATCAAAGAATAATTATATAAAATGAAATATTTGAAGTTGTTTCAACCACTAACAAACAAATCAATATAAAACAACAATCACTTGCAATCAAAGCATACAATCATCACATGAAATCAAAATAATCAACAATCCATCCATTTCAGGCAAATAAATGGTCTGTCCGAGTTTAGAAACTTTTAATTGTATAAAATGATAAATAACTAATATGTGTACCATATACTCAAGAGTCTTAGATAAAACTCAATTGTTTATCTATACATCCAAACAATTTGAAGTGTATTTTCCCCAAATAATCCATAAGCTAAGCAAACAACAAATTCCAAACATTATTTAAGTTTATTCTGATAAATTTTCTTTCACAACATTTGTTGTTCATTTTTTCATACAATGATTATCACTTTAATTTACATTTATTCTCACAAATTCAATTCTCATTCATTCATATAATACTTAACCACATTCATTTTCATTCATTCATTAACATATTTTATTTACATTTTCCTACATATGTGACTCATATATTGTTGTTTAAACATATGTAAATCAGTTCTTAAAGTACTATATAGGTTTCTTTATAAATAAATTCCCATTCATCCATTCAATACTTATTTTCATTTATTTACATTCATTACTAACAAAAAATCATTTTCAATTATTCATATAATGTCAATTTCTTTTCATCGCTTTACATTCATTTCTTACATAAATTATTTCAATTCGATTGTTTATAATAACCAATGGATTAATTATTCAACTGTTACATACATTTGATTGTAGTTTAGTTCAAATCTCTTAATTTATATACATGATTTCCATTAGATACTAATATTCACTAGTGCATATATTCATTCTCACATTTCTTACTTTTTAATTTACATTCATCCTTCCTATATAATGTCATTGAATATTATATCCATTTTCTATATCATTTCAACAATTTCTGAAGTTATAATCACTTAATTTATTATAGTATTCATTTTTCTAATAACTTCAAACCTTAACTTGAGTTTATAACCATTTACTTACAATATTCATACTTCTATTTATTTTAATTATAAATAAATTCAAACATTAACTTAAGTTTATGATCATTTATTTATAGTATTCATGTTCAATTCAATTACTTAGCATATCAATTCATTTACTTAAGTTTATAATTATTTACTTACAATACCTACTGCGACGACCCAGAATTTTTGGATATTTGAAATTGGAATATTTAATTGACTTTAAATATTTGAAAGTTAGTTTAACTTGAATTACAAATATCACTGTTTATTTGGCAATTAAATTATTGAATTTAATAATTGGAAATTGGTTAAATTAGTGAATCTTGGTTTTTAAGCTAGTTAAGAATATTTCAAAGGCTTTATATTTATAATAATGGAGATAGTAGAAGTTTTAAATTTGAATTTGAAAGTGTTTTGTTCAGTTTTAGAAAGAATACATTAAATTGATATTTAAAAATAGCCTTCCGAGGCACAGTCTTGGATTTCGACGAAACCATTTCCCTTGAATCTATAATAGTGTATTATTATTGGATTTCAATTTTTGTAGTGTTTGGAGTTATCGTGTGGCCGTACGATATATAAACGCGCTGAAATTTTATATCGGAAATTCAATATAATAACTGAGTCCAAAAAGCTATCTTCTCCATACGACCGAGTTAGGCCTCAAAACCTTTTCTATTGCGTTCGGAATAGGGGTATAACATTATGAACGCCTAGCAGCACGCCTCGATAGGGGTTCAAAATTTTAGACTGTGTAAATTGAGACGATTTGAATTTGAATTTGAATTATATATATATATATATATATATATATATATATATATATATATATAATCACATACAATAGACAAGTTAAACACGTTTCCTTCCTTAGAACACGTGTCTACTGCCTTTTTCAAATCATGAACAGATGTCCCCTTCTTCTTTTATATTTTCAGACGAATATTTTTTTAAGGAAAATAAAATCAAAACGAAGAAGAAAATAATGGCCAAACTCAAATCAATTCACTTTCATATGTTCATTCCCTTCCCATTCCTCGAAAATAATCGAGCCACTCCTCTTTGAAAATTTAAAATCGATAACAGTCTTAAAAAAATGACCGAAATCAGACGGATTTAGATCATTTCTAAGGAGGCCGCGTTGCCTCAATCATGCGAGCGCGCGTATTAATATGAGGCAATTATGGCGAGAATCGCGAGCACAGGATGGAAGGGGCGACGGCGATCGTGAGGCAGGGTGTTACGAGCTCGAGATAAGGTGAGGCATTGTGATGAGGGGTCGCAGTCGCGTTGTCAGAAGAAGACGAAGCTAGGGTTTGGCAATGAGGGAACCGGTTGCCAGCGTGGTGATGCTTGAAGCCTTGTGGAGGTGGCGTTGTCTTGTTCGCGAGTGCTTTAGGGATACAGTAAGGTATAGGATTTTTATTTTTAATTTAATATATATATATATACGTATGTATATATATGTATAGGTTAAAAAAATTATTTGGTTATTTATAGAAAACAGGAAAATTATTTTTATAGATAAGGTTTGGAAAATATATATATATAATTTACAGTAAGGTGTTTTGATTTTATTTTAATTTAAATAATTTATATATGGATAGTATAGTTAAATAGAAAAATTATTTTATAGTAATGTATAAGATTTCTGTTTTTTGATAGATAAACCGTAAAAAAGAAAATAATATATATATATATATATATATAAGATTTAGTAATAGAAATTTTAAATGGTAAATTATTTGTAGGTTATTTCAAATGCTAATAAACTATAAAATGTTTATGCAAGGTCAAAATCGTGAAGAAAACAAGCCCTTTTTGAATGGATTGCAAATAAAATCAAAGATGAGTTCATCTCATTCATTTGGATTACCGTTTAAATTTAAATAGTTAAAATTTAAATTATTGATTGATTGATTCGATAGACTGGGTGTGATATGATATATAGTGTGTGTGTGTGTATATATATATATATTGGAGTGATTGATATTCCCCCATTATATAGCGGATGAGACCCTATGTGCTCCGTAGAATAGCGAATGATCCTTTATACCACGATATCCGCCTCGAAGTGGGATTGGTATTTTATATTGTGCTAACTTCTATGGATGCAGGAAAACAGGTTGTAGGGATCCAACTGGACTCCCCAGAACGTTGAATTTATTTTACATTCAGCGATGTGATTTATTTGATGAACTATGATAGGTTATATTGATTATATTGGGGATTGAAATTATTGAATGCTATGCTTGGCTGAATATATATGTGTATTTTGAGAAGTGGAAAAATGTATATCTTAAATTTGAATTTTTAAAGGAAATGGAAAGAAAATTCTTAAGTAAATAATTATTGGGAATTGGATAAATCGAGTAGTAAATTTAAAAGGAATTTAAACCAAGAAATCATTTTGAAATCGATTTAGTGTTTTGGAAACTGTGACTAATGAAAAATGAGAAATGGAAATTTGTAAACTGGTTTATAAATGAAGTGGAATACCTATCAGTGGACAAATTGGAAGTATAGGATTCCGGTGGAATTTATAAGAAATGGTGCAAATTCATTTTAAAAATAAAAAGGTTATTTTATTTTTAAAAGTTGGAAAGTATATTTTTCCTGGAAAACTAAGTATACTTTTAAAGAAAAGATTTCAAAGTATAACTAGAAGTTTAAAAATGTTTTTTTAGATTGTTTTAGAAAATTTATTTTTTTAGTTATTTTTAATTGAAAAGTAAATATTTATTTAAGTTAACTATGATAGTTAATTATTTTTAAAGGTAAATTTGTATTATGATTTAAAAAAAAGGAATTTTAGCATAAATATTTGATATAATAACTTTATTTTAAAAAGAAATTTTGGTTTAAGTTTTACTCAGAAACTCTTATAAAATTTCTTAAGTATTATTTTTATTTAATTAATTTTAGTAGCTTTAATGTAAATAATTTAAATATTTTTTTGGAAGTGATTAGAAAGATATGGAAATGTGTTTTAAAAATAAAAGTGGTTTTATTTTTAAAGTGTTGAAAGAAATTTAAGGGATTTAGACGCAAATTAAATTGGGATAAATCGAGAAAGGTTTATTAATTGATTAAATGGACTATTTTGGAATGGAAAGTGTATTTTCCTAAAAAGCCAAGTATGTTTTCAAAGCAGATTTTTAAATATAAGTTAGAAGTTTTAAAGTGGATTTAAAAGCATGTTTTTGAAAAAAAATTATTATTTAGTGGTCTCAAATTTTAAAAAGTAAATATTTATTAAGTTAATTATATAAGTATATCATTTTAAAGGTTTGACTAGTATTATGATTTAAAAGATAATTATTTAATATTTATATCTTATAGAATAACTTTTATTTTAAAATTAGTTTTGGCTTAAGTTTTACATGAGAAGTTATTATAAAGTTTCATAACTAGTATTTTAAATAAAGTGTTTTAAGAAGTTTTTATTTTAAATGTTTTAAAGTATATATTTTTGGATAAAGTGATTTAAATTATTTTGAAATCCAAGTATTAAGAATTGGTGAATTTCAGTGGAAATAAACAATATTTGGAAAACAATTCTGTGAGAGAAAACTGATTTGAAACTATTTCCGAGGGTTGAAGTGTAGAAAAATATCTTGTGAAGATATTTTGAAATAAATAATTTGGGAAATTATTAAGGCTTGATGGTTGTTTGTGGATGTTATATGATAGCTAAATAACCGACTATCAATATTGGCCAATGCGCTGATCATTTCAAAGAGACCGAGATCGAGATTAATTTCCCAAAAACCACTTCGATCCGGTTTGAACATTTTGATGAGGAAGACAAGAGCTTGGAGTCGAAGATTGAGCAGTGAAGTGCGAGGGCTAATCGCTACTAATCCTAAGGGTGATTCCAAAATGGATGTAGTAGGAGTAGTGCCTTCGGTTCCGTTCGGACCAGGAACGGACTTGTAAGGATGAATGTTATCAGAACATCTCAGGAGGACGGTGAGTATTCTAAGTGAACATGTGCTTGAAGGGTAACGCATTGCCTGGAGCCTCATCAACCAGGAATGGCTAAAACAGAGGAGGTGCAGCATAGCTAAGTGGCTAGCGACCAATTAGGGTAAGGTCATCCCTATCTAGATGTCCACTTTATTCGGCTGAGTGGGCGGTTGCTGATCCCATCCGCGGGGTGATCTTATTCGGACTATACAGTAAGGGGTAGCTTCGATCTTGTGTTGCACGGGATCAGGGTGGATCCTCGGTACGGTGATCTAGACCATGTACTGTGACAGGCGGTACCCCAGTAGCCCTACCGTTGATGGAAACCCAATCTCCAACAAGTGCCTTCGGACTTGTTTGTATAACTATTATGCTGGAATTTAATGAATGTAACAATTTCGGCTATTTGAATAAGTATTTGTATATAGACACTGCTATAATATCAGAGGATTTGATAAGAAATGTTTTGGTTATCGTAAGGTAAAAACCCAACATGTTTATTTTTGGCATGGTCTTACGAGATACCTTTGATTTTTAAATAATTTTGGAAACTTTAATAATCCAATTGAGTATGTTTTCTCACGCTGCTTTTCCACACTGGCTCGGGTGTTATTTTACTATAATGCTCGGGTCAGACCGAGTATTATAGGATATAGGATAGGATGCTGTAGAGCTCAAGAGATGAGTTGGATGTCGAGACGTATCACACATACTTGATGTATTCAGTTGTGCAGTATAAGCTGTATAGTCAGCTTTGTGAGGACAAGTTAATATAATTGTCCAATATTTTTCTATTGATTGTGTTGTACTCTAATAATGTAATGTATAAAATAGATATTGTTTATTCTGTATAAAGATCAGTCATTTATCTATTACATATTGTTCCGCTGCGTTTGTGAGATTCTGATGTTGGTTTCTATATTTCTTCTTCTACCACCTTCTTCTTTCACTTATGGTCTGGTTTTCTGGCATTCGATTGTTCGGCATTTAATATAGTGGACGTATTCATGTTGATTTTCGAGCGTTAAAAAATCGGGTTGTGACATTGTGGTATCAAAGCAGAAGGTTAAGGGAGAATCTTGGCTCTGGTGGGGATTACTCATTAGAAATATGGTCCGTAGTACTCTAAGAATGAGTTTGAGTGTATTAATAGATATGAGCGCGTATTTGTTAGTGAATATAAATTGTTTTATATTGTGTCGACTTATCGGTTGAGTGTTTATAAATTCTGGTCAGTGCAGTCTGGACAACTGTATCGATAAGGATTTCTAAACTCTTAAGCTAGGAAAACCGATATAGTATTGTTTTTAAAAGTGGGTAAATGAAATAATTTTTACCAGATTATTTTTGTATATAAAAGAAATAATTTTTGTAAATTACAATAGTATATGGTTGCTTGGTTGTTAGGAAGTGATAATATTAAAATATTATCCTTATTGTGTGGGAAATGAAAATAAGAAAATAATGTTATAACCAAAGTTAAGGAATAATTTATATAACAGAACGAGATTTGTAAATGTGAATTATAAATATGATTTATAATTGAAATGAGATAAAATTCTACAGTAATGTTTGAATATAGATTGAAAGGATTTAAAATTTGGAATTTTGGAAAAAGTTTAAATTCCTTTGGGTTTGAAAGGGTTTTCAAAGGCTTTGGAGGAATAATGGTGATATTATATGAGAAATGTTTGTGAATTGGATTTGAAATCTGATGAGATTTGGAATTAAAAAAATATTTGAAATGTTTTTAAAGAGGTAAAAGCACTGAACTCACTTCGGTCGCTGGAAAATATTTTCGACGATGACTGCAGCATCATCAATGTTCATTTTTGAGTTTCCAAGGGAGGAATTGCTACCCGAATGTTTTGAATTGGGATTGTTTGCGAAATTGAGTTTGATTTTGAAATAGTTTGATTTTGGATATAATTGATTTCAAAAACAATTTTTGAAATACTTAAGTGATTATTTAAACTCTAGAACTTATTTAAAAATGATTATGGTATATCAATAAGTTAAAAACTTATAAGAGTTTGAAAAATATTAATTGGAATGGGAATTAACATAAACTAAGAGAAACAAAGGAAATGGGAAATTTAAGCCAAAGCAGGCTAAATAAAATAGTGTTGAAATTGGTTAGAATAAAACTCAACTTGGGAAGAGTTCAAATTTAAAGTAAGTGTGAAAACGAATTAAGCTAGGGAAGTAAACTAATTAAATGAAATAAATTAAAGAAATTAATAAATGAAATGTAATTAAGTTGGAAAACTTATATAAGTAAAGTTAAATTTTGAATGGAAATTGAATATTGGGATGATATTTAATTTAAATTGTGAAAAGTAAAGTGAAGTTATAAAATTAGTTCGAAGTGGACTAAAAATAATAAGAATTTGGAAATAAAGTCCATTTAGATTTAAAATAAATTAATAAGGGGAACTAATTTATGAAGTGGGTAATTAAATATGGGTTGGGATAAGGGGCATAAAATTCAGCATTCTAAAATTGGAAATCTAACGACCCCGACTCAACCTTCGAAAATCGGCACCCATACTTCACATGTACTCAAATGCCATAGATTCAAGTGCCGAATCTGGTTCGCCGAAGCTTATAACACAATATGTATAACAACCAACGGAAGAAAATGAATAATATCATATAATTCCAATGATACAATATCCAATGATATACAAAAATGATCATAAATACGTATCAGAGATCTACAACAACACAGCGGAAACACAAAGGCACCAGCAGCAGAAATAACTTGAACTCTAAATGGAACTCCAATATCTGCAATTCCATCACAAATATCTAATCCAAAGATAGATCGAACTCCCAATCAAGTTGGACTTAAGCAAGTCCGGTCCAAGTGAACAATTGCTATCCCAAATCCAAAGGCTGGACGCTATCGAATTCTACACCTACTATTTGATTATCTGAAAAACCTAACTCTAGACTGCCCGTGTGGAAAATTATCGGCACCTAGAGTTTAGGGAATGAACAATAAACTCCGGGACAGTCATGGGACTGGTATGAGCAAACAAAAAACAATTTATCTTTATCAAAAGCAAAACAAAAGATTTTGAAAGAAATCCACAATGCTTTTTGAAAAATGAAATTACCATAAGGCCTCCCACCGCACACACAATGCAAACGCAGACTTGGAGGAGATTTCTCCTCATGATAACATGCTTGATACGTAAAATCCTTTTGATATTATTATTAGTGCATAGTGCAGAAAACCTTTCGAGAATACAATATTAATCTTAGCCAGCATACAACCATTATTGTATGCCTACTATAGCTACCATGTTAATAGCAGGTTACCGCCACATTCCATGGCAGGTTATACAACTAAAACCATACAGGGCTCGTATTGTTTTGTTTGGATTTCCAACAAATGGTCAGGCAAAGGAACTTCCCACACAAAATGGAACGCCTTTGGAGGGACGTCCCCAAGAACCTAATCGGATCTCTGCTACACAAGGTCGGGTTACCCCTGCCCGAAAGTAACTACTGACACTAGTATGCCATCCCTTGGTCGTTACCGACCTTTATCCGAGGCCTCAACACCAACAACCACACAGTAGAGTATCTAGGCTCCATACCATGATACCACTTTCAAAATCAACATAAGTAAATATCCGGGCTCCATACCATGATATCATTTTTTATCCAGAAGGAAATGGTCATACCCTCAGGGGGTGCTACCCTCAAATAACCTTGCTGCCACGATTCCTGTTTCAACCATTACCGGGTTGTGAGGCTCGACGAAGTCACATCCACAAAGCTACGCTTTACACAAAAGCCATGCTTTGATCAACAAATGATCAGCAGCACTTCGTATGCCACATTACTAAGTTGGGAATGTATCAATAGTAACCATCAACTACATAACCTCTGAGCTCGTACGTCTCAGAAAAGGGTGTTAAGCTTAGAGAATAAATCTCCGCCACCAAACAGAAATGTATTTGATAGAAACCAGCTTTACATCTCAAAGTGTAATGTCAGGCACACATCCATACATGTCTGTTTCGGGTTGGAACAGAACCGAAGGCACTTCAAAAGAATCCCTTGCAAATCCGGGTATCCGCAATCCCGATCGGACTCCCCATCACATATGGAGATCTCTATACCGTAGCTACTCAGTGCAGAGTCATTCGACAGGTTATCCGATCGTTCTTGAAGACACCCGGTCTTCACCACCATCTTCAAATGCTATCCATTTTGTCGTATCAGTATTCGAAATGGGTTATATGACACAAAGGTCCTCTCCCGGCTAAACCGAATAGTGAGCGCAATATTTAAAAGCATATGGATATTGGGATTTCAGTTAAGTCACAACTTGTTACCCAAAACTTTTCTTTCAAATGCTTAAACAAATTATCATTTTAATCTTTTAAACAAAAAGATTCACTTCACAAAGTTCACCAATCTTCCACAAATGTTAATTCATAGTTTTCAAAACTATTTATAATTCCATATCTTTTTATATAAAAGATGCACCCTCAAGATTTCCATCAATTTGGAAACAAAGTTCACAATTCTTTCACAAAAATTCATTCACAGATTTCAAAACAATTCCCATTTCAAACCTTTTACATAAAAGATACACTATTTAAAATCCTCTTCAATTTCAAACGAGGTTCAATCATCTTTTACAAAGATTCATTCATAGATTTCAAAACAATTCTCAATTCCATTTCAAACACAAATTGGAAATCCTTTCTTTATAGAGAGCTATTATTATTTGAAAACAAATGGTTTTTGTTTCGGAAAAATCCGAATTAATTTATACAAGTTAAAACCCTTGGGTTAAATTCAAATTCCCAAAACAATATTTTTAAAATGGTTTTTTTAAAAAAACATATAAACACATTTATAACTTGTATAATATTTTTAAACCATAATTTCTAAACATAGGATTCAATTTCAAATTTTGAATTCAAATTCAAATCAAACTATTTAAGTTTCAAAACCTTATTAAGTTATTCAAAATAACTTTCATCTTCAAAACTTCTTTTTAAAAGCTTTTTATATTTTATCCAATTCCATTTCTAAAACCATTAAAAAAATTGATCCTTTAAAACCATTTTTAAAAATCTATGACTTATCCAATTTCCTCGTGCAATTCATATTTAAGTGTGCAAGGTGTAGTCCAGGGGTTGTACACAGTCGTGCAACATCATAAATCATCACATCACAGATTCAAGCACATCAACATCGATAAGCGGTATATTCCTATAATGATTATCTTCATTAACAGATTCACAGATAAATAATGTACATTCATCATAAATAAATCAATTACATTCATCACAGCTTGAATTAAAACAATTCATATCAAAATCATCACACAGTAGAGATATCAAACAATTCACGGTATTTCATGTAATTCAAACATCCATAAGTAAGGTTAATTAATTATCTGATTAATTTAAATCATATTAATAGCTAATCTTGGTTAATTAACATAAGTTAATTACAAATTAATTGACTTTAAATTTTAAATTAATTAACCTTAATTAATAAATCAATCAATCTCAAATCATTAAATATTTAATCTTTAATTATTTAATTATTCTTAATTAATTACCCTTTAATTAATTATCCTTAATTAATTACGATAAATTAATTAATCCTTAGTTACTTAATCAACTTTAACCATTAATTAATTACCTTCAATTAAGTAATTATCTTTAAGTAATTATTTATATTTAATTACTTATATTAATTGTTCTTAATTAGTTAATTATCCTTAATTTCATTAATTAATAATCCTTTATTAATCACCCTGAATAATTAACTATTAATTAACTTCATTAAGTAATTACTCCTTAAATAAATTAAAACTTTAGTTAATGAAATATAAATCCTTTTGTCTTAATTAATTACCCAATTATATTCTTTAAATTTTCTAAATTTGAAATAAATTTTGTTATACAAAATCACTTAAGAATTTTTATTAATTCAAAGTTCAATTTCACTTGTCTTAATTTATCACTTAACTTCATTATTGATACAAAATCTTTTGAAATCTTCTTAATTTGTGCAACCTTCCTAATATCATTATCGAAATCAAAATAATTTTTTTAAACCTTTAGCTTTAAATTTTTTTATCTTTAAACTTGTTTATTAATTAAAACATTTTATCATCATAAAAATTAACTTGATTATTTTAAGTCGATAAATTATACAACCTTTCTTTAACCAAACCTTTTTAAAAAAATATATTATATAGAGACAATAGTCTAAAGTTTAAAAGAAAACTTTAATTTATATTTTAAATTGATAACCCAAGTACCCAAGAAAATCTCGAGTAAAACTCGAGCCAGATATGGGTTTTCCCAAGTAAACCCCCCAGCAAAAAATTTCTTCTTCTTTCTGACTTTAAATTTTAAAACTCAGCCAATTAAAAACTACACGAGCCCATGCTAAACCTCCCCTGATCAAATACCCGAGCTATAGTCCAAACCCCTCGTATTCAACTTCGAGCTTCCCACCTTCTTCCTCATCTTCCAACCATCACTGATACACGATAACACTTGTGCACATGCACCAACGATCGAAGCTTTTTCGATCAACCATGCACCCTTCGGCAAGTCAACGAACTCTTGCCGTCGCACACGACCTCCTAGAATGAAGAACTCGATAGCAAAGTAGAATTTGAGCGCTCGAATGAAAATCTTGAGCCAACCAGATTAGCAGAACCTCACCGCGACGACGAACAACACCACGGACTTCACGTGAGTCTGGCCACAGCTCCTCCATGCATTCTCGCATCCACTCCCCCACGTCCGATCACCTCTGGCTCAACCTCGACGATGAATTCATCGTTTCCTTTTCGTTCGACCAAATGGGTTGTCAAACCCTAAACCTACGCCGCATAACCACGACGATCATCAAAAAAAATTCCCATCATTTTTCCTTCAAGCTGCGTCACGTCATCCTCCTCTGACATTAAACTCGAGGTCCAATCGTTCGTTGATTGTCGAGAATTGACGATTGTATATTTTCCGTTCGTCTCGATTTTTCACACACAATATGATATTAACAATTCCGATTCTTCCTTTAAAACTTATAGTTTTTGAACACGAACAAAATAGTATAAGTGACACCAGAAATCTTGCTAGCCAAATTTTTTGGTAAATTTTGGATTTGATTTGTACTTCTTCATTTTCCTGAAGAACTTAATCTTGTTCAACTCAGAAATATTTCTTAAAACATGGCTTTTGATAATATATAATAAATTTTGTTAAGATCTTAAAGTCTAAAAAGATTTGAGGAAGATTTCTTAAGTTTTTGAAACAGGTTTTATAACCTGCATTCTTAAAACAGAGGGACACATTTGTTCAACGGCATGCACAAAGGTATGTACACATATTTGCATATATGCAAACATATCCATAGACATTCATTATTCTTTAAAAAAACTACTTCACAACATACAAAGATAATTCACAGATTCAATTTAAATGGGTCAGATTTGCTCACCTGTGAGATTTGAAGCACATATAGTATTTGAGTTGAATTTCTGCTTAGCTTAATTCAGATTTTCATTCCTGGGCAGAAGATCCTTTGAATTGAACCGGATCTGCCTGGCTTTTTACTATAACCTAGGTATGAACCTGATCTGAACTATTGCTTGTTGTTTTAGAGTTGAAATAAATCTTGATAGCTTGTTTTTGAGATTCCAGACTTTGATTTAAAGCTTTGCATTGCTTGAATTTGCTTTATAGATTTTCTTTGTCTCAGGTTTTGGATTTAAATAGAGAAGCACTTGCATGCCTCAGGTTTTTGAATTTAGCTGGGATGATTTCTAGATTTTTAAATCTTGATTTTTTTTCTTTTGTTTGCCTTTGATTCAGGTTTGTAATTTGATTTCTAACCTTCTTCCTTGATCTGATTTGTTACTTGAACTTTGATCTGGAAGTACTTTTGTTTTGAGATTTTTTTTCTTTTTCTTTTCAGGTTTTCAGATTTTAGAGAAAAGATGAGAGAGTGTTTTGAACTGAAAATGAATGAACAATTTTTTTCTCATTTATTTCCAATACATGTTTTATATTTTCCAATTTAAAACAAACCTATTTGCCACTTGTTAACTTTGTGAACACTTGTTACATTCATATTTCATATATTTTACATTTGTCATATATGATAAAATGGTGTTTAAACCCCCCTTCCTTAAATTTTACTTAATTTATAAATTTTTGTTAAAACCCTTTTACCTTATGTTGTTTTCATGTTTATGTAAGATATGTATTATATCTTTAAAGAATATAACTTAACAATTAACTAAACATTAATATATAAATACATATATATTTGAATTTAATCCTTTAAATAGCTTTTGGAAAAATTTATCTATATTTTATTTAAATTATAAAATTCAAAATATATGTATTTATATAAGAAAAACAAATTCCTATTAGTATTAATTTATAGAATTTTCAAATCCAGATATTATTCAAAACATTTGTTTTTAAGTTTCAAATTCAATTTATTTGTAAAATATTTACAATTGAGTCCGCAAATTAAACTCAATTTATTTTCAAAAATATTTATCTTAGAGTTTTAAATTCAAAATGAAATTCAAAATCAATATATATATTCATAGATATATTTTTTTCAATTTTTTTTCAAATTAACCCATAATCAAATTTAAAAGTAATATATTATTCAAAATACTTATTTCTGTATTTCAAATTATAAATTCTATTTTAAAATCATATTTATATTTATTTATATTAATAAACAAACATATATTTAATTTGAAAAATACCAAATTAATTCACAATTAAATTCCAAAAATTAAATTACTTACCAAACTAAATTTGATTTAAAAGAAGGAATGTTACAGGAAAGTAAATTGAATTCAAATAGAATTGAAAATGTAAACTGAGAAAAGTAAATATATACCAAAGTGGTAATGTGAGAATAAATATAAGAAGTGTATAAAATATTTATATTGAACTTAAGAAATGGATGGTGAAATTCTTAAGTAAAATTTGGTATTGGGAAATATTCTAAGTTAATATTGAATAAAGATTAAGTAAAGTTGTGAAATGGGATAACTATGAATAAGTGAATAGAAATCAAAATAAATGTGAATAAATAAAGAATTGATATAGTTAATAATCAATTGATATAAATATGTAAGATGTACATATATTATTTTATTCGCATAGAGATTTGATCCAGATTCGAGCATAGAATTTCGAGATAGTTATATCGATCTGAGCTGGGATTTTTCACTCGATTTTCGACGGCGAACTCTGGGTAAGGATTTTTGATTGATTCTGGAAATTCTCTATCATAGTAAACGGATATGCACGGAGAATGATGTTTTTTGATCAAGAAACTTGATCTGGGCCCGCACTAGGTAGTCGGGTGGACGATGCTAGTTCGAAAATGAAAATTGTGTGATCAAGTGAGCGATCGGATTTGATATTACGTACAGATGATATATGTACATCGTATAGGCTTATGGTGAGCAAATGTTGAAATTGTGTAAAAGAAAGTGAATAAAATAATTTTGGATTTTGTGATTGGACATTATTGCTAAGTAGGATGTATAGGTGTTTTAAAAGCAAAGGATAAATTGATATTTTTGATTTTAGAAGATAAATGGAATTGCTCAACAAAAGGTATGTATTCAAATTGACTTATGAAATTTGATGATTTTCTGATCTAGCCACTTGGCATTTTGTTTTCTTTTGAAATCTGGGGGCCCGTAGAGGTATTTTGTAGTTGTACCGATCTAGCCATGCAAAGGAGACGTTGGCGAAATTTTTCGAAAACTTAGGGAGTAAGATAAATTTTGAGAAAATTTTGATAATTTAAAATTTGATTTTAAATTTGAAATGGATGAGTAAGTGATATCGTCTAGGACCTATGGATAAGTTATGAAAGTTAGTAAGGTGTTAGTGTGTTCTTAATAAAAGATTGTTTTGAGTATTGTTAAAAACTGTTTGGTTTTGGGAAAATGGTTGACGGGTTATGGACCATTCCTCTAAACTAGTAATTTCGGGGACGAAATTCTTTTAAAGGGGGAGGAATATGACGACCCAGAATTTTTGGATATTTGAAATTGGAATATTTAATTGATTTTAAATATGTGAAACTTAGTTTAACTTGAATTTCAAATATCACCGTTTATTTGGCAATTAAATTATTGAATTTAATAAATGGAAATTGGTTAAATTAGCGAATCTTGGTTTTTAAGCTGGTTAAGAATATTTCAAAGGCTTGAAAAATTTATATTTATAATACTGGAGATTATAGAAGTTTTAAATTTGAATTTGAAAGTGTCTTGTTCAGTTTTAAAAAATTCGTTAAATATTTAAAAATAGCCTCCCGAGGCATAGTCTCGGAGTTCGACGAAACTAGTTCCATTGGGTCCATAATAGTGTATTATTATCAGATTTCAAATTTTGTAGCGTTTGGAGTTACCGTGTGGTCGTATGATATATAAACGTGCTGAAATTTTATATCGAAAATTCAATATAATAACTGAGTCCAAAAAGCTATCTTCTCCATACGATCGAGTTAGGCCTCGAAACCTTTTCTGTTGCGTTCGGAATAGGGTATAACATTATGAACGCCTAGCGGCATGCCTGTAACGACCCAGTATTTTCAACCCTTCGCATCCGCACATGTCGGACTTGAATTGTTCAAAGTACTGCGTTGTAGAATAAATTTTTCAAAACTCAGAATATACAGTAAATAAATCACAGAATCACAGACACAGATATCAGAACTCACAGCGGAAATAAAATATTCAGTGGTTCATGAAGCCACTGTAAAACTTTTATCAAACAGAATTACATAGTTTAGAATCTGCAATACAGCTTTAGACATAAATAGAAATAGAGTCTTCCAAAATCTTGATTGCAAATAAGATAAAGACAGAAAAGCTTCCGGCAGCACGAATGATCTATGGGATGTCCTAGCTCCGGATAGAAACTGAAGCTGCAACTCAGGCTGACCCGAGCGTAAAATAAAACATAACACTCGAGTCAGGACATACATACTTATATAATGTAAGCTAATTCAAGTGTACTGTAATATAGAGCAAGTAACTTAAAGGATGCTTGGGACCGCTCATCCTCTAAGGATCCGTCAAACTATTTACTATGTAGTATATTGCGCTATTATAATAGTGTCTATTTATAAAATAAACTTACTTTTTAATAGCGTTAAGGGGTTACCCATATAGCCCTTAACACAGAATAATGCCAATAGTCTATACAGTACCGTAATACCTCCTGATCGGGAAGCTACTAGAGGATACTCCATAGGTACGACACAAATAGAAACTCGTAGTAAAGGCTCGGTATGGTAGATGACACGGCACAACTAGGCAATGCCAGGGTAGATATACCAATTGCTATCCAGGCTGGTGGAAACGCGTAGCCGCAGTTACCGCCCACCTCGGACTAACTCCCCAAAATCAAAATATAGAAGTGGCCACTGAATCAATCCAAAATCAAAGTATAATATCGAAGAGGAGGGTCCGATCAGAGGTATGACCTCATTGGCCTGGAATCGCTCCTGTTTTAGCCACCTTATGCCAACTCACGGGAGTCGGGTCCACGTATTTACCTTACAGGAAACGCCGCCACCAACCTACTTCATTCTGGAATCTCCACCGCGTACACGGTTAGTCAAAGTGGTTTTCGGTATCGACAGAGAGTATGTCCATATCCGATCCCGGTCTCTTTGCCAACCCATCGTTATTATAACCCGTGGTTACAAATTTTAAATGGTATTTATACTTTTAAATCAAAATAAATTTCAAATTCCTTTAATATCAAATCCTTGATTAAAACATTTCATTTGATAAGATACCATTTCAACTTACTCAATTTGGAATTTAATGCTTTTCAAAATAGAAATAAATTCCTTCCTTTAAATATATCCAAAGTCAGTTTCTCAAATTCTTATAATTATATATTAAATTCCAAAAATTTAACTTATTCCCAAAAATAAATTTCCATAGATTTTTAAACAAATAAGTTTCAACTACTGCAGCACCTAGGAAATGCTATCAAATGTTACGGGTTTAAAATAGTCCAATTTCAAAAAGACAGCATTTAAATGCTGTAGTAGATTATTAACTTAATAAATATTTCCAAATACAACTTATTTATTTATTATCTTCTTAACTGAAATCTTATCCTTTCAAAAATCCAGAATTACCAAAATAAGTTATATTCCATAATTTTATTCAAATATTTATTTATTTATTAACATTTATAACTTATTTAAAATCAAATAAAAATCCTTTAAAGATATTAAATCAAAATATTTCTTCCAAAATAATTTTAAATATTTCAGAAAATATTATAAGAACCACGGGCCTGTATATAGTTTTCTAGCCTAGGTCAAATGGTACGGATTTATATCATTTCAATCCGTAATTTACAAACCCCGGGTTCTATCATTTCAAACCCACAATCCCAAGTTAACAGTTAAGCAGTTAATAGAATAATTTAACAATAATCATCATTTAGGCCTATCATTTCAGCCCATAATATTCTAAATTTAACAGGGAACTTGCAGTGGTGATTTAAGCAGTAGATAAACAATTAATAATATAACTGCAGAAATAATACAACAGATAATAACTGATGTGGTGTCAATTTAAATGGGGTTCATCATTCTACGTTATACTACAGACAGATAATATTTAAATAGAATTTTACATATACACTTGCGATAATTTACCAAAATATATGTACGTATGTCTGGTGAGAAATACTCACCTGAAAGTTGCAGAAAATTTGAATTTCAAAACGACGATTCACCGGAAAAGAACGACAGAGGGTAACGATCAAAATTCTTCGGATGTCGCCTAGATTCAAATCTATAACAGGATTCAAAATATTGAATACGCGACTTTAGAATTTACGGTCAAAGAAAAATTAAAATAGGAAGAGAATTGGTTTGATTTGCTCGACCACTCCACCGTGCAATATGACCAAAATATACCCCAAACGTGAACCGTGCTAACGCTAAAATTTACGACCAAATTTCCTAAAGACCGACTAAACAAAATAAGGTGAGATTTCCTACTATATGCCGTGACATGTACATGTGCACGTGTACCATGCAAATATCTATTTTACTCGGATTCAAACTACATAGTTTCAGCTCCTATTTCCTTTACCCAGTTTTCCTTTTTCTCTTAGTCCATGCAACTTCCCACTGATGCTAATTCAACCATCACCGATCTCCTTGCATTCAGAAAGGGTACAAATCTGATATGTGCACAAACACAACTCAGACCTTCAGATACATGCATATACGAATACTCCATTTCCCCTCTAAAACTCTTCCATTCCTCTGCTCTATCATATTACTTCTTCTCCTAATTCAGGTTTAAACTTCTCTTTACATAATTCATCTTCATCTGCAATTCAACTTAGCTTACAATATTGGTTTACAGTTACATTACCTCCTAACTTTAAAACTCTCCAGCCTTTAAAACTGAAACATGCAAAAGACCCAACTTATCTTCACTACCCGAGTTGCTTCGAGCCAAACAACAGCTGCTTCGAGAAAAATGCAACCAACTTCGAGACAAAATGCAAGGGCTTCGAGTAAATTTTGCCAGTGCTTCGGCCACATATGCGAAACTCTGTGGGAAAGAAAAAAATTCGCATCTGCTCTCTGCATACAATCTGAAGACAACTACCCCATCATCCACTGGTACCTTAAACATCAACTACTTCTCCTATTTAGCATCACACTCCAGTCATCTCAACTACAAGGCCCAGTCATCATCCAAAGTCGATCTCCACTGATACGAATGTGCACAGGTGTACACATTGAAACATGCACACTGGAAACTCGCCAAACTTCCAGCCTAAACAGTTCCCAAACCTTTCTACCAGCTATGCAACTCAACTTCCACTAAACACTCAGGTCAGATCAGTTCAAAGCACTCAGGGTACACGAAAATTACAATATGCAGACTAACTCTGATGACATAAATGCAATCTGAAAAACTCACTCACTATAGTCCCAGCCTATCCCTTTTTCCTTTGCTCTGTTATTTCACTTCCTCATTCTTCAGCCTAAGCTAGTCCCATTCCCATTAGTTTTTAAAACTTAAAACAAATTTTTGGACAAAATGCAGACAGTTCTTATGATATATATATATATATATGCGCATCTACAGATGCATCACTGTTATGCTTACATACACTAGGCTCGGTAAAAGTGAATAAAAGCATGCTTCTCTGGTCATACGTGCACAGCCACTAGATGATGCACACGTCACGGCAAAAGGTGGTAAGGGTTCACATGCGCAGGTGGTTCCCTTTCCACTCAGTCTACATGTTCTGTTCTAAATGCAAACTTATACACTGGTTTGGTTCTTTTATGTTTATATTAGCAAGATGTCTGTAAATGCATTTAAAATCACCATTAGATCTGTAAGACAACTTAAACACTTTTAGCAAAAAGAAAATATACAATCACTGCTTCCTATGGCGACCCTATATTTTTAAACAACTCATGTTATGCAATTTCTAGGCTCTGTGAAGAATTTATCAAAAGCATGCTATCCAGAAAAGTTTTTATTTTCTTTCTGCCTTATTACCATGCTTTGTATCCTATTCCTTTACCTATGCAAAAATATGTTTACTCACTCAACTAATAATATCTAACATTTTTAACTCTGATTCCACTTTTATTTCAGATCTACCCATACAATCTCCAAAATACATTGTTTACAAGCTGGTAAATTGTTCCCATATCCTATTGGTGATGTACTCAACTTACTCATAAATGAAAAAGGGTGATCATAAGGGAAGGAGTGGCCGAGCATTCAAAATGAGAATCAAGGCACCAGAAGTAGGAAAAGAAACTGGTAGAAGCAAAACAAATTGAACTACTTACCTGATCTGGGGCTTTCGAACGCAAGAAGGAGGTGAAGTCAGAGAAATTTTAGACGCAGAGGAAGATGATAAGGTGGGTATATTTATAGGCAAGGTCAGAGTAATATCAGTTTTAAATTTTATGCCTGATGAGCTCCCTTTAGTTTGCAAGATTTTGAAGTAACAGAGGAGGCCGAGAGATGTGCTTCAGTTTCCTTTTGAGTAAATGCTTACACACATGATTAAAGAAATAAAGCAAGAAAGGTTATCAATGCGTGATTTCGCATCAGCATATAAATTTTGTAAATATGTAGGCGTGATGTTTGGTAAAGCTGATGAAAACAGAGGGTAAAAGGAATAAGCAAATGCGAACGTTTCTAGTAGAAAACTTGATTTTTATACTGACAAATATTTGGACCATGAATTTGATTCGTCTCAGTTTTATTTGTTTTCTTAAGTATCAGTTTTATTTTTTAACCGTGTAAATATGAATACGTGTGTGATGATTCATTTATTTTTAAATAAATTTTGATTTGTATTAAATATGTTTACAAATGTATTTGGACGTTTGCAGATACCATACTTGATCATAGGCAAGAACACAGGGGAAAAAGAAGAAGCTGTAGGGGTTTAAAGCTTTTAGTTACAAAAGTTATAAATATATTTGCGTGACATAAGATTTCGAACGTTTCTTCATGTCAAATTCATTTTATATATTTTGATTTTTAGTTTGAAAACAATAAATGAAATGGTATATTTTATGTAAGCTTTAGGAGGGAAAAAAACGTATACCAAATAAACTTAAAACAACTGTCCTTTAAAACCAAATAACGTCCGTCTTAAAATCACTGACTGATATTTTTCTTCAAAAGTGTTTGAAAATATGATTTTTACACTACGTTGAACAGACGTAATCTAAAACATCAAAAAAAATTATAAAAATAACATTTTTAAAATCACACGTTTTATTTCGTCACTTATACCCTAACATTGACGCGTCTTTTAAATGCGGAATTTAACAGTTCAAACATAGCTTAAATTTCCACAGTTATTATCTAATTTTGTTGACATACACAATTTTATAAAATATATCTCCAAATTAAATAATTAAACTATATTGGTAAACACAATTTACATGAAATATATTTCAAAATTTAAATAATTAAAAGAAATAAATAGCTATAAAACTAGGGTTGTTACAATGCCTCGATAGGGGTTCGAAATTTTAGACGGTGTAAATTGAGATGATTTGAATTTGAATTTACATTAAATATATAAATATACATACATATATATACATACATACATACATATATATATATATATATATATATATATATATATTCGCGTACAATAGACAAATTAAACAGGTTTCCTACCTTAGAACACATGTCTACTGCCTTTTCCAAATCACAAACAAATGTCCCCTTCTTCTTTTATATTTTCAAATGAGCATTTTTTTTAAGGAAAAAAAATCAAAACGAAGAAGAAAATAATGGCCGAACTCAAATAAAATCACTTTCATATTTTCAATCCCTTCCCATTCCTCGAAAATAGTCGAGCCTCTCCTCCCTCAAAATTCAAAATCGATAGAAGTCTTAAAAAAATGGTCAACATCGGGGGGATTTAGATCGTTTCGAAGGAGGCCGCGTTGCCCTCAATCAGCGAGCGCACGTATGGAGGTGAGGCAACTCGTGGCAAGATTCACGAGGACAGGATGGTAGAGGGCGACAAAGATCGTAAGGCAGGGTGGTTCGAGCTCGAGATGAGGTGGGGCATTGTGATGAGGGGTCGCGGTCGTGTTGTCAGAAGAAGTCGAAGCTAGGGTTTGGCGATGCGGGAACCGATGGACAGCGTGGTGATGGTCGGAGCCTTCTAGAGGCGGCGTTGTCTTGTTCGCAACTGCTTTAGGGGTATAGTAAGGTATAGGGTTTTTATTTTTAATTTAATATATATATATATATATATATATATATATATATATATATCTGTGTGTGTAGGTTAGAAAAAAAATTATTTGGTTATTTACAAAAAACAGGAAAATTATTTTTATGGATAACGTTTGAAATATATATATATATATAATTTACGGTAAGGTATTTTGATTTTATTGTAATTTAAATAATTTATATATGGATAATATAGTTAAAAAGAAAATTTATTTTTACAGTAAGGTATAAGATTTCTATTTTTTTATAGATAAACAGTAAAACAGAAAATAATAATATATATAAATAAGATTTAGGAACAGAAATTTTTATTGGTAAATTATTTGCAGGTTATTTCAAATTTTAATAAATCATAAAATGTTTATGCAAGGTCAAAATCATGAAGAAAACAAGCCGGTTTGGAATGGATTGCAAATAAAATCAAAGGTGAGTTCATCACACTCATTTGGATTATCGTTTAAATTTAAATAGTTAAAATTTAAATTATTGGTTGATTGATTGGATGGACTGGATGTGATATGATATATATATATATATATATTGGAGTGATTGATATTCCCTCATTATATAGCGAATGAGACCTTATGCTCCCCGCATAATAGCGGATGACCCTTTATACCGCGATATCCCCCTCGAAGTGGGATTGGTATTTTATATTGTGCTAACATCTATGGATGCAGGAAAAAAGGTTCGAGGGATCCAACTGGATCACTCAAAACGTTGAATTTATTTTATATTCGGCGATATGATTTATTTGATGGTCTGTGATAGATTATATTGGGGATTGAAATTATTGAATGTTATGCTTGGCTGAATATATATGGGTATGTTGAGAAATGGAAAAATGTATATATTAAATTTGGATTTTTAAAGGAAATGGAAAGAAAATTCTTAAGTAAATAATTATTGGGAATTGGATAAATGAGTAGTAAATTTAAAGGGAATTTAAACTAGAAAATTGGTTTGAAATTGGTTTAGTGTTTTGGAAACTGTGATTAAAGAAAAATGAGAAATGGAAATTTGTAAACTGGTTTATAAATGTAGTGGAATACTTATCAGTGGATAAATTGGAAGTATAGAGATTCTGGTGGAATTTATAAGAAAAGGTGCAAATTCATTTTAAAAATAAAAAGGTGGTTTAATTTTTAAAAGTTGGAAAGTATATTATTTTTCTTAGAAAACTAAGTATACTTTTAAAGAAAAGATTTCAAAGTATAACTAGAAGTTTAAAAATGTTTTTTAGAATGTTTTAGAAAATTTATTATTTTAGTTATTTTTAAGTGAAAAGAAAATATTTATTTAAGTTAATTATGATAGTTAATTATTTTTAAAGGTAAATTAGTATTATGATTTTTTTAAAAATGGAATTTTAACATAAATATTTGATATAATAACTTTATTTTAAAAAGAAATTCTGGTTTAAGTTTTACTCAGAAACTCTTGTAAAATTTCTTAAGTATTATTTTTATTTAAGTAATTTTAGTATCCTTAATGTAAGTAATTAAATTTTTTTTTTGGAAGTGATTATAAAGAGATGGAAATGTGTTTTAAAAATAAAAGTGGTTTTATTTTTGAAGTGTTGAAAGAAATTTACGGGATTGAGATGTAAATTAAATTGGGATAAATCGAGAAAGGTTTATTAGCCGATTAAATGGACTATTTTGGAATGGAAAGCGTATTTTCCTCAAAAGCCAAGTATGTTTTCAAAGCAGATTTTTATATATAAGTTAGTGGTTTTAAAGTGGTTTTAAAAGCATGTTTTTGAAAAAATTTATTACTTAGTGGTTTAAAATTTTAAAAAGTAAATATTTATTTAGTTAATTATATAAGTAAATTATTTTAAAGGTTTGACTAGTATTATGACTTAAAAAATAATTATTTAATATTTATACCTTATAGAATAACTTTTATTTTAAAATTAGTTTTGGCTTAAGTTTTACATGAGAAGTTATTATAAAGTTTCATAACTAGTATTTTAAATAAAGTGTTTTAAGTAGTTTTTATTTTAAATGTTTTAAAGTATATATTTTTGGATAAAGTGATTTAAATTAGCTTAAAATCTATGTGTTAAGACTTGGTGAATTTCAGTGGAAATAAACAATATTTGGAAATTTATTCCGCAAGAGAAAGTGATTTGAAAACTATTTTCAAGGGTTGAAGTGTTGAAAAATATCTTGCGAAGATATTTTGAAATAAATAGTTTGGGAAATTATTAAGGTAGATGGTTGTTTGTGAATGTTATATGATAGTTAAATAACCGACTCTCAATATTGGCTAATGCGCTGATCGTTTCGAAGAGATCGGGATCTGGATTAATTTCTCGAAAATCACATCGATCCTGATTGAACGTTTTCATGTGGAAGACAAGAGCTTAGAGTCGAAGATGGAGCAGTGAAGTGCAAGGGCTAATCGCTACTAATCTTGAGGGTGATTCCAAAATGGATGCAGTAGGAGTAGTGCCTTCGGTTTTATTCGGACCGGGAACGGACTTGTATAGATGAATGCTATCGGAACATCGTCAGGAGAATGGTGTGTATTCTAAGCGAGTGTGTGCTAAAAAGGCAATGCATAGCCTCGAGCCTCATCAATCAGGAATGGCTAAAACAGAGGAGGTGCAGCAAGGCTAAGTGGCTAGCAACCAGTTAGGGTAAGGTCGTCCCTGTCTAGATGTCCATTTTTTCATCTGTGTGGGCGGTTGTCGATCCCAACCGTGGAGTGATCTTATTCGGACTATCCAGTAAGGGGTAGCTCCGGTCTTGTTTTGCAGGGGATCAGGGTGGATCCTCGGTACGGTGATCTAGACCACGTACTGTGACGGGCGGTACCCCAATAGTCCTGCCATTGATGGAAACCCAATCTCTAATAAGTGCCTTCGGACTTGTTTGTATACCTATTATGCTAGAATTTAATGAATGTGACAATTTCAGCTATTTGAATAAGTATTTGTATATAGACACTACTATAATATGAGGATTTGATAAGAAATGTTTTGGGTATCGTAAGGTAAAAATCCGACATGTTTATTTGTGGCGTGGTCTTACAGGTTGCCTTTGATTTTTAAAGAATTTTGAAAACTTTAAAATCCAATTGAGTGTGTTTTATCACGCTGGTTTTCCAGACTGACTCGGGTGTTATTTTACTATAATGCTCGGGTCAGACCGAGTATTATAGGATACAAGATGGGATGCTGTGGAGCTCAGGAGATGAGCTGGATGGCGAGACGTATCACACGTACTTGATGTATTCCGCTGCGCAGTATAAGCTGTATAGTCAGCTTTGTGAGGACAAGTTAATATAACTGTCCAATATTTTGCTATTGATTGTGTGTACTCTGATGATGTAATGTATAAAACAAATATAGTTCTTTTTGTATAAAGATCGGTCATTTACCTATTATGTATTGTTCCGCTGCATTTGTGAGATTCTGATGTTGATTTCTATATTTCTTCTTTTACCTCCTTCTTCTTTCCCTTGAGGTCTGGTTTCCTGGCACTCGATTGTTCGACATTTAATATAGTGGACTTATTAATGTCGATTTTCGAGCGTCGAAAAATCCGGTTGTGACACTTACTTTCTATTACATTTTATTATAGTAACATTTCAATTATAACTTAAGTTTATGACAACTATAATATCAAGGTTCTGATTTATAAAGAATTTCATTGAACACTTTCGCTGCTTAATTTTTTCTTGCATAATATTCCATTACATGTTCTTATTAAACATTACAACTTTTAATATTTTGGTAAGTCAAGCATATGTTTAAGAATGCAATTTAAAGTTACACAGGTTTATTTTTCATATTTTTTTATTAGCAATATGTTCAACAGTTTTCATCTCTCATTTTAAATATCCTCAAGTTTACAGGTTACAAATTTCAAATTTCTTGTATATTTCATTTATAACTCAGCACATAGTTTCTTGTTTTCATTTAAAAGTTTCAATTATTAAGTAATTAAACTTCATTTCATTTTAATAATTAAAATCTCTAATTTACAGAAATATAAGAACTAAATGTCGAGTTCCATTTCAAATCATTTAAAAATAATATATCTATACAATATTATATATATATATATATCAATTTATATCCGAAAATTAAAATCAAGCTTTATTTACTAACAAATGTGTAGTTAAATACCATGGTCTTCACACTTTGAAACTCGAAAATGAATGTTGATGATGCGTGCACTCATCACCGAAATTATTTTCCAGCGACGGAGAAGGGAGTACAGAACATATTTCTTTTCAAAATTTCTTTAAAACATTTCTTCCAGATCATATTGAAATATTTACACCTAAAAAATATTTTCAAATAATACTAGTATTATATTCCAAAAACCTTTGAAAGAAATTCCCAATAATCCCGAAACTTAAGTCCTAAAATTTCCCAATTTATATTCATTTTAATTGTAAATTTTATTTCTCAATCAATATTTATAAAATTTCACTACCTAACAACCAAATATATAACAACCATCTATATCATTTATAAAATTATTATTTTATATACAAAATATATAATAGACAAAATTATTTCGTTTACCTATATTTCAAAACAAATATTGTGTAGGTATGCCCTATTAAGTGATTAGAAATCCATATCGATGTCATAGCATTCTATGCACCAACCAGAATTTGTAAATACAAAATGGAACAAAATAACATAATATAAAACCCTTTATACACTAACAAACACGCTCTCTCTCATACACACACACACACACACACACACACACACACTCAATGACTCATTCTAGGGTATTAATACCCTATTTCATATGAGTCAGACCCCACAAAGTTAAGGTTATCGCCAAACCAAAGCTCTGATACCAATTGTAATGACCTGCCTTTTGGACGTTTTAAACAGACACACATGTTGGACTCAAACCATTCAAAAGGGCAGATTGTTATGGCGTATTAAGAAAAGAGAAAGAAACAAAACAAATGCAGAATCTCACAACAAAATGACAAAATATAATAATCAAATAACAATTCATGAAGCTGTTTCATAAATACATTTGATTATTCTTTACAACACGAATATCAGATTTACATAACAAGAATAAATAAATAAATGCAGCGGAATAAAATGATGCACTGGAATAAATATAATAATAATACAAATCTTTGTCTTCTTCCTCTAGAAATAAGGTCTTTAACACTAAAATGCTCAAGCTGACCCGAGCGAATTGAAAATACAAAACACTCGAGTTAGAACTAAAAGATCTTATGCAAGTAAAATCAATGGTAAATATGCGTGTAACGGCGTCAGAGATTTTTACGGAGTTTGACATCTCATATCCAATGTCTAATGTGAGTGCAATAACTTAAGAGATGTTCGGGATTCACATCTCCTAAGGATACGTTAATCTATCTACTATGTAGTACAATATGTTATTATAATATGTCTACAATAAAGTAAAAGTATTAAAATAGCGTTAAGGCGTTACCCATATTCCCCTTAACACGTTTTATATATTCCCATAATCTATACAGTACCGTAATTGCTCCGTAAACTGGAGGACTATCAGAGGGCAATCCATAGGTATGGTACAAAACAAACTCGTAGAAGGCGCTTTAGGGCATATGAACACGGCCCTCGAGGCAATGCTAGGGTGGATATACCAATTACAGAACCGGGCTGGTCATAACGCATAGCAGCTACTACCACCCACCTCGGACACACTCCCAAATCAAAAATCAAGGGTGGCCACCAAATCAATCACAAAGCAATAGAATGGTATCGAAGAAATGTGGCCGATAGGTGGAATGACCTCACTTGGCCCAGATGTAGCTCCTGTTTTAGTCACATCTAAGTTGACTCATGAAAGTCAGGGTCACGTCATACCTTATATAGAAATCGTTCACCAAACCATCCTACTTCATTTCTGAAATCTCCAACATGTGCACAGTTGTTAAAGTGGTTTTCGGTATTGGCAGAGGGTATGGAAATATCTGATCCCGATCTCTTTAACAACCAAACGCTTATTTCACACTGGATGGTTCTTTTTCAAAAGTCAATTCACTATTTATATCAAAATATCATATTCTCAAAACCATATCACTTTCGAAATCATATTCACTTGAAATCATATTCACCTTTTAAATCATATCATTTCCGAAATCATTTTCCTTCCAAAATCATATTTCCAATTAGGTTAAATCCTCCCTTCAAATCATCATATTCAATTAATTATATCATTCAAATTCCAACTTAGGTTATAACGTCATTTAACTGTATTTGCTTTTAAACCAATGAAATTTGAATATAAACACATTCTCTCTACTTAGTCTGGAAATATAGAAAATAGTTTAATAGTTATAGATAGTTAAAATAGTTATAATTGGTTAAAAATACTCAAAATAGTTTAGTTATATATTTAAGAAAACGTTAAATTGACTTAAGATAGTTAAATAGATTTAAAGTAGATTAAATATAATTAAAATAAATTAAATTGCTTTAGAATAGATTAAGTAGATTTAATATAAGCTAAAATGGTTTAATTGGTTTTAAAATAAATTAAATGGTTTAAAATAGGTAAAATTAGTTTAATAATTTGAAAATCTTAAAATTAAGAATCTAAAAAATATATTTTAAAACAATTTATATTTGAAAATATGAATTTGGAATTTATACCAATTTAAAACTATTGATTTAATTTCAACAAAATCGGACCATTTCAATTTCCCAACAAAACCCAATTCCAAATCTTCAATTTAAATTCTTAATAGACCATTAAATTTTATATCAATTCCAATCCATGTCGGAAATATCAATTTATATCTACTCCAATTTCAGTACGTTTCAAAGTTATATTTCAAATAACTTTAATAATTCAATTCCAATAAATTTCAATTACACCTCAAAAATCAAATTTAAAATTTCAATTTAAATTTCTTCAACAATTCCTTTGAACCAATTCCAGTTTCAACATAAAGCTTGAATTTCGACAATAATTCAATTTATATAAATCAAATTTTATTTCAAAATGTCATTTTACTAAATTCAAAATTAAAGATTTTAAAATCACTTAATTTAACCAATCCAGTGTCTGTATATAATTCTCTACCCTAGGGTCAAGTGATATGGATATTTATTATTTTAATCCGCAATTTAAATTTTTATGGTTATATATCATTTCAAACCACAATCCGGAATTAATATTAAAACCCATAAAATCATTCGAGTCTATCATTTCAACCCATAACGATTTTTTCCCTAATTTATAGATCGTTCGGGTATATATCATTTCAACCCATAGTGAACTGGCAGTTTAATAAAATATACATACAATGTCCTGTCGTTCAATATCAAAATCACACATAAATCACAATCATCATCTAAATCAATCAATAACATCAATAGATAACTGATGGTAAATGATAGGCATTAGACTGAGAGTTTCAATTCAATGTTTAAATTAAATGATAATTAAATGCAATAAAGGTCAAAATAGCCAGAATGATAATTTAACATACCAATCAATAATCAATAAATTTCTAATCACATTAGAAATTTAATATAACTAACATAAGAAAATTTTGAAGTTGTGAGTGGGTTAAAACACTCACCTTTGATTTTAAATCGAATTTAAATCCAATTTAGGGCCCAAATACAAACGATCTCAGAATTCGACCAAACCAGCGTCAAAATGTTCGGAATTTAAATACAATCCGAACGGAACAAACCGCGCGTGAATCGGATCCCGTATGAAAAAGTCATGTATATTTGAACATTGAAAATCAGAAATTAAAAAAAAAACAAAATAAATTAGCAAATAGATTACCACGTCAATGCGAACTGCTCCCCACACAAGCAACCAGGACCAACCTGGACCCGATCAGGCTTCGCCCCTGCCTTAACCACGACGAGCCACCGCTACAGCTAGGTCGCACACACTTCAGGCCGCTGGAAAACGGCACACGCCGTAGCATCGCGGCCATTTTGGGTCCCACTAGTATGAGCGAAACCTACCCCAGAGAACTACTCGACGACACCTTCCCAACGGCACCACCCGATCGTCGACCGGACGATGATCCACCGTTGGATCGTCCAAAACCTAGAATGGACGGTCCAGGTTCATACTCGATTTTTGGACAAATGGTGTATCGAATTGAAAAATTAACTATTGCAATGGATTACGCTCGTCGAGAGCTTTAAATTAATATAAAATTGGATAGGGTTTGAGGAATTTTAATTTTTGAAATTGAAATTTGATTTGAAATCGAATTGCAAATTTAGGTTTTGATTGTCTGCCATTGGAATAAGGAGTTGAGAAGGAAATGTACGTATAGAAAAAAGAAAATAAGAAATAGCTCGGGTTTATAACGAGCTATTTATAGGAATAGCTGAAAAATAGAATGGATAGACCGGATTGATTTGGAAGTTGAACGATAAACGACCCAGAAAGCGCATTCTGCCCCCGGAACGAAAATGGGTCATACCATATATCAAAATAGGTGTTTTGGATAATTTTAAACTCAATGGAACAAATTTAAAGTCCTAATTCCATCGTAAGAAGAAGTTATGTTAAAATTAGCTTATTTCAAATTGATTTCAACCGATTTTAATTAAATTGATTTCTAGGAGTTTCGAGCCCATACGATCAAACGACAAGTCCGATCGCTACGAAATTTGAAATCTTACAATAACTCACCATTGTGGATCCGATGAGACTACTTTCATCGAAATTCGAGAGAGTGGCTAAAATGGCTATTTTCACATTAATTAAATAAATGAGTATTAAATTAATTAATTCACTTTTTAATTCGATACTTATTAACTAACAAATTTCATCGTTTTTGATTACTTAGACATTTATAATGATTCAAACTATTTTACACATCAATTCAATGTTTACAATTTTACAAATTACAGTGTTCAATTTCAACTGTAATTAAATCCTATTAATTATAATTAAATTCCAATAAATTGTTTTAGTTTGATTTCAGACTTTTTATTCAATCAATTATTACTCAAATAACATAGTTAATATTTGTTTGTCTTTCATTACCTTAATATACTACAATATCTACCTTTTACTTGTATTAACTACTATATTTCCATTTTATTTGATTTTAGTCAAATTTTACACATTAATTATAATTTAAAATCTCAATTAATTATTTTCTCTTGGTTTCACTCTCTTTATTATATCTATTATTGTCATGTAAATATAATTAACGTTCCATACATTTTATTATATTCAAAATTTGCAGTTATTGTATTAACTTACATTAATGTAACATTTAATTGCACTCAATTATGATTGATTTCAAGTTTAACTTAACAGACTAAATAAATAGGTGACAATAATAGTTTTCCCCCATTTACTTTTAGTCGCACTAATAAGTTATTATTTACAACCAAATGTTGCAATTTTTTACCTAACACTAATTTTACTCAATTACCATTAATTATATATGATTTCGTTGGTTAATTCAATATTTACATTTGTTTTATTATATTCACTTTGTAACCAAGTCATGCATTTTAGTCATCTCAATTGATTAAAATTTCATTCATTTATTAATAATTAACTTTAATTAACATTATTACCTTTCATTCTATTTATTATTCCCATCATAAATCTTAAATTTTAATTCCTTCTAACCTTAAATAACAAAAATCTTATTAACATAAATTTAATTGTCGAAAATTATGGGTCGTTACAATTTCCATTTATGCAATTGTACACATTTAGTTAGACTTTATTGCAAAACTTTTGTTTGTGAATGGTTGTTATTTTTCTTTTTGGTTATTGTTTTGTACGTCACTATTCTTTGAATTAGTTCACATCTTTGCCTTTTAGTTTTGTTTTCTTTTCATTATAAGGGATACACGTCGCCACTGTTGATTGTTGCACTGAATTAATGGTTGCGACTGACTTTGATTTTTTGTTGGATACTTTGAATTGCTATGGAATTATATTTCATAGAAATTATTTCAATATTTTTTTACTTGAAAAATATATAAGCTATTTATTGAGAAATATAGAATTCAATTTATTTGTATAAATGGTTGTAAGGTTTTATTTATACACACACGCACACTTTTGAAATAAATTTAGATTTATAGTTAAGAACTGAGAAGAGTGGTTTTGGAAATATAAACCTATGTGGTTTCTAAACAAATGATTGAACATCAAATTGGTTTTAGAGTATGAGAAATTATGTTTTATAAAATAAACGATTAATTATATATGGGGTCTTTGGGACATGGTTTGTGAACATGGATCTTTTAAATAAAAATCTGAAATAACTATAAATATAAAAGTAATTTGATATAAAAATTTGGAATTATGGTTTATTTTATCTAAGGAAGAATATATATATGTATATAGTTAAGAAATAAATGAAATATGGATTTTCAATAATAAGTTTGAAAGTAAGTATACATAAAGTATTTTTAGAAACTATATTTATACGGTAAAATAATGTTACTTGTTTTCAAAATATAGATTCTTATTTGATTTTATTGAACTTAACCATGGGCTAATTATATGCTATTTTGGCCTTTTGTGTGACTTTTGGATTTGAAAAAAAATGTTTTGAGAACCTTAATTCTATAATATGGGAAATACTAATAATCGGTTTTGTGTTGTTGATTGGTTTAAATGCTTTCAAGTAACTCTTTGTCGAATATGGTAAAACTCATTGAATAGAATATTTGAGTGGAATTTACTAACCATTAGTGAATACCTGAATTTCACCATGTAGTATGGGATACTTTGCTTAAATTCTTGCTATCACTATAGGGAAGTATTTTACACTTTAGAGTTGTATTCTCTTCTGGTGTGTAACAAGTGGTTGCTAGATCCTTAAGATAATGTTGTTCAGGTTATTCCATTCGTATCCGTAATAAGCATTTACTAGCTTTTAGTAAATATTTGGATTTCCCCATACAGTATGGAATATAATGGTTAAATTCCCGTGATTACCGAAGTTGATAGTATTTAGCACTTTAGAGTTTACTCTCTTTTGACGTGCGACAAGTAGTTGCTAGGTCCTTAAGAAGTTTTTTTCTAGATTTCTTTTCGAACATAATAATATAATAATATTAAATAAATGTAAATTTATCAAGTCATGGTTTCTACGATCACCTTGATCGGTATAGATTATCATTTAGATCATTATGTGATTCTGTGTTCCCAGTTTGAGTGTGATCCTTGGTATCAGGTCCGTTCGAGTGATACCAATTTGTTTGTTTGTTTGTCTTGGGTTTTGAGTACAATCGCTGAGACTGTTTTGGATGATCATTATGATCGGTTTGGACTAAGATCTCTTGGATTCTAGAAACTAGGATTCCATAATCATTCTGTGTTAGTGAAATAAATATATATATATATTCTTGTGTGTTTTGATGGATTCTAAATTAAATAATTGAAATTTGTGTGCTTAGAGATGTCGTGTTTTGTTTTGGGAATTCAGTGTTTAGTGCCTAATTTGTGTTTGTGATCTAAATGTATAATGTTAACCATAAAATCTACTTGAAAGTAGAAGTGAAAGAAGGATGGTAAAATTGAAGTTTTGATGAAGAGACTGGCCAAGTCATCACGAAATATTTAAAAAGAATTTTTCGGAAGACCAACTATTTGTACAATGCAAAGGCCTTCGACCCAGATGGAAACAAATAGGACCTTCCGCCACAACCAACCTTTCGACATAGATGAGAATGTAATAATGACTTTGGAGCCCCTTTCGAAAGCAATCAATAGTGTTCCCTCAACTGCGTAATCCAACCATTCGAAGTCAAAGGTTTTTCCCCGAAGTGATCTTTTCAAAAGCATAGTAAGCCTTTCGAATCAGTTAAGACATGTCCAGGATACCTTTCGACAGCGTCAAAAGGTGCTATGAAAAAAGCAACATTCAAAAGTTAGCAATGGAAAAGGAATGAAAGAAAACCTTTCAATAACATTGAAGGGAAATACAGCTCTCAACAATGTTCAACTGGAGTAAGGTTCGTAACAACAAGTGAAGATAAACCCTTCGTCAAGGTCAAAGGGTTCACAAAAGATTATAAATGGCAAACCTTTCGACGACGACGGAAGATCCATGAAGGCATAAGAATGGCAAACCTTTTGACAAGGTCGAAAGGTTCACAATAGCACATGAAGGACAAACCTTTCGACAAGGACGAATGGTTCATAGCAAGGACAAACCTCTTGATGAGGTTGTAAGGTTCAAAACAGCATATGGAAGGCAAACCTTTCGACAAGGTTGAAAAGTTCACAACAGCATACGAAAGGAGACCTTTCGACAATGTCAAAAGCAGGGAAGCAAAAGGGATGAACCAAGAGCATAAGTGATCCATAATCTTTTGACACATTCGAAGGGTTCATAATATTTCGATAAAGTCGAAATGTTTAAGGCAAGGGAGATTTTTCGACTCGGACGAAAGGTGAGGCGCGGTAAGGGGTCTTGTTTTAGGGAATGAATTCTGGATACTGAATTCATCTTCTTTTCTCTATTTTCATAGTGATAATCATACTTGGAAAAACCCTACATTGAATTGGGGAGAGAGCTCAATTTCTTGTAACTTATTTTGGATATGAATAAAATAGAGATGGGTCATTCATGATGGATATTGGCAACGAGGAGAATCATTACGATCATTAGCTAGACTAATGATCAATTGCACATGATTACAACCTTTTTCTCATAATCTCTTTCGATTTATGCTATGTACAAGATGGACTTAGAAATTCCCTATTAAAACACGACATCCTTGAAATCCATATTTAAACTGGGAAGACAAAATGATGATGTCGTGTCGCATATGCTGAATGCATGGCTATAGGAATAACTAAATTGATCTTATATAAAAAAAAGTATATGGGTTAAAGATATAATACTAGGACTGCTTCGAAAGGAGGAAACTCTTCGACTGGATTCCATAGAAAGAATATAGATACCGAAGGGGCTGAAAGCAATTAAGGTTGTTAAATGAGTCATGCATTTCCTTACAATAATGTCGAAAGGTTTCAAATGACACCTTTCGACACGATTAAGAAGAAAGTCAGACTCATCAACTGTAACCGCTTTCAACTCCTTAGGGAGATGGAACTCGACAAATTGCTAATTTCAAGAAGCTAGACGATCGTAAATTACATCAACCTAATTGAAAGGTTCAAAAGGCCTTGTCATACCTTTCAATAAGGTCGAAAGGTTTGTCAACTTACTTCTATTCCAACTTAGTCGAAAGGTTAGGGCGATCTTGTTAACAACTTTTCGAGAATGTCAATGGGATGCAATTTGAAAGCGAAGGATTCTCTCGATTCTTCCACAAAAATGGGATTATTAAAAGTTTTTCATCTGTCGCACATCCAAAAGCTAATGGAGTAGTTGAAGCTACAAATAAGACCATAAAAACCATTATGAAAAAGCAACTGAATAAAGCAAAAGGAAATTAGGTAGAGGAACTACCATTAGTGTTATGGGCCTACCAAACATCTACTAAGGCTGCTACGGGACATACCCCGTATTCTTTGACATATGGGTGTGAGGCAATGCTACCAATTGAGATTAAAATACCCTCACACCGAAGGATTCAATATGCATTTGATAAGAATCAAGAATTAAAGAAAAAATGATACATGAGCTAAGAGATGAAGCAACAGTAAGAACCATTGAATATCAGAGGACGATCTCTAAATATTACAGCTCAAGAGTAAGAACTCGGTCTTCCAAGAGCAGGATTCGGTACTCCTAGAGTAATGGCCAATACTAAGAATCCTGTAGATGGACCTCTAGGACCAAACTGGGAGGGGCCATTAATCATATGCAAAGTAATCCTACCGGGGGCCTACAAATTATGTCACCCAGACGGTAACATGGTTCCTAGAACATGGAATGCCGAACATTTAAGGCCATATTTTCCGAAGATGGATTAATAAAGAGCTTCTTTTTGAAAAGATAAAATCTACATGATTGGGAGTGAAATGCTCCTCATATTTGGACAATACCTAAGATGGTAGTCTATCTAAGATGGTAGAAAAGCCTTTGTATGCGCCAAGATGGACAGGGAAAAGCACCTCCTGGGGGGAGGACGGGTAAGCCTTTAACTACGTCATGAGACGACCAAGTTAAAGCACCAGGCAAGCATTTGACCGTGCCTCTGGTCAGGTCAAGGCACCTCTTGGAGGAAGGATGGAGTAAGCCTTTATCCGTGCCATAAGACGACCAGGTTAAAGCACCGAACAAGCCCTTATCCGTGTCATGCTATGGCCAGGTTAAGGCACCTCTTGGAGGGATGACGGAGTAAGCCTCTATCCGCGCCATAAGATGGCTAGGGTAGAGCACCGAATAAGTCGTTGTCCCTGCCGCAAAAGGGGTAGGGCGCCTCCTGAAGGGAGGTCAGATAAGTCCTTTGTTCCAATCTCTAAGATGAGCTAACTAAGAGCACCAGACAATAATGGACTAAGACATCCAAGCTCGAGAAGAGGCTCAATCACTAATGGACTAAGACGTCCAAGCTCTAGAAAAGGCTCAATCAACAATGGAATAAGACTTCTAAGCCCAAGAAGTGGCTCAATCAACAATGGACTAACACATCCAAGCCCGAGAAGAGGCTCAACCAATAGTGAACTAGCCCGAGAAGAGGCACAACCAACGATGGACTAAGATGCCCAGGCCCGAGAAGAGGCACAATCAAATGAGGACTAAGATGTCCTAGCTCAGATAAAGGCTCATCAAATTATGGATTAAGACGTTCATGCTCAAGAGGCCCTCTAATAAAATTATTTCTATACAAAACCTGAAGGGTTCTTATATGTCAAAAAAGACAAAAGCAAAGAAGTAAAAGTGATCTCCATTTATTATTACTCGAATTCGGTTTTGGGACTCTCACTTCTAAACATCGGCTATTACATACGAATAGGGTTTCAAGTCCTTTATATATGAAATGCATTATCTAACACCCAAATCTGGGTTTCAAGTCTTTATTAATCACTAACTTATTATGCCTGAATCTTCCTATCAAGATTACTACTTATCCAAACCCTAATATGGGTACAGGGTTTGTGGATTTCTATTTGTCACAAATGCCTGAATCTGATCCGTGGGATTCTCATATATGAATTTCAACATCTAATACCTGAATCCGGGTTTTGAGTTTCTATCAATCACCATCTTTATTAAGCCTGAATCAGGGTATGAGAACATTTTCTATTATTACAATTCATAATACTCGAACTCGGGTTTTAGGATTAATATCTGATTTTTGGCCTAAATACCCAAATCGGGGTATGAGACATATTTTATGAAGACAATTTTCATGAATTACTGGTTAAGCAAAATATACCCCAATACGGGCAGGGAATTCCTATTTTAACAACTATCCGCTTACACAAATATAAGCATTAATCAGGGTCGAAGATTCTCTCTACAAAGATGATCGACTGATATACGTCTTAATCTAGGCTCAAAGCTTAATGTGAAAATCATACTACTAATTCCCGTTTAGCTGGCCATAAAAACCTGAATCTGGGTTTAGAAAAGCCATTATAGAACTATTTTTGGGATATTATCATCTAAATTCTAAAAATCACTTTATCAATCTCCAAACTTCACAAGTTAATACCCTAATCTGGGTTGGATTTCATGGCTGATATAATGTAACCGAGTATATTGCAAGTAGCCAAAAGTCCCAAACCGATCTTCTTAATGCTAAAATTAAAAGTTGGTGGTTATGAATTCCAAATGATGACTATCAGGCAAATAAGAGCATAAATATGATGATCAACTACTGAACATACATCTAATTATGATAATGACAATGGTGCTTTTAATCTTGAATTTTATAGGAAAGACAAAACTATAAAGAGTAAGACAGCTATGAAAATTTTATCCTAAAGAACAAAAGCTTCTTTCATACTAGAGGGGGAAAAATGTTTACCATAAAATCTACTTGAAACCATAAGTATAAAAAAAGGATAGTAAAATTGAAGTTTTGATGAAGAGACAGGCCAAGTCATCACGAAAGTTTTAAATATGATCTTCCACCACAACCAACCTTTTGACACAGATGGGAAAGCAATAATGACTTCAGAGCCCCATTTGAAAGCAATCAATAGTGTTCCCTCAATTGCCTAATCAAACCTTTAGAAGTCAAAGGTTTCGCCCTGAAGTGACCTTTTCAAAAGCATAGTAAGCCTTTCGTATCAGTTAAGAAACATCCAAGATACCATTCGATGGCGTTGAAAGGTGCTATGAAAAAAGAAACATTCAGAAGTCAGCAAAGGCAAAGGAATGAAAGAAAACCATTCGGCAACATTGAAGGGAAATACAACTCTTAATAACATTCAACTGGAGCACAAACCTTTCGATAAGGTCAGAAAGTTCGTAACAAAAAGTGAATACAAACCCTTCGTCAAGTTCAAAGGGTTCGCAAAAGAGTATAAAAGGCAAAACTTTCGATAACGATGGAAGGTTCATGTGGCAAACCTTTCGAAAAGGTCGAAAGGTTCATAATAGCACATGAAGATCAAACCTTTCGACAAGGACCAAAGGTTCATAACAAGGGTAAACCTTCTGATAAGGTTGTAAGGTTCAAAACAACATATGGAAGGCAAACCTTTCGACAAGGTCGAAAGGTTCACAGCAGCAGACGAAAAGGAGAACTTTCAACAAGGTGGAAAGCAAGGAAGAAAATGGGATGAACCAAGGAGCACAAGAGATTCATAACCTTTTGACACAGTCGAAGGGTTCATAACCTTTCAATAAAGTCGAAAGGTTTAAGGTGGCATATAAAAGGGAGACCTTTCGACTCAGATGAAAGTGAGGCGCGCCAAGGAGCCAACCTGTATCTATAAACAAACCCAAGGGGTCCTATTTTAGAGGTCGAATTCAGGATATTGAATTCATCTTCTTTTCTCTACTTTCATAGTGAGAATTGTACTTGAAAAAACCCTAGATTGAATTGGGGACAGTGCTCAATTTCTTGTAACTCATTTTGGATAATGAAGATGGCTCATTCATGATGGATATGGGCAACGAGGAGAATCATTACGATCATTAGCTGGACTAATGATCAATTGCACATGATTTCAACCTTTTTCTCATAATCTCTTTCGATTTATGCTATGTATAAGATCGACTTAGACATTCCCCATCAAAACACATCATTCTGAAATCCGTATTTAATGTGGGAAGATAAAGTGATGACGACGTGTCGCATATCCTGGATGCATGGTTATGGGAATAAAAAAATTGATCTTATATAAGAAAAGTACATGGGTTAAAAATATAAAATTGGTACTTCTTTGAAAGGAGGAAAACCTTTCGACTTAGTTGAAAGGTTTGCTTGTAAATGGAATCCTAGGTTATGCATCTTATGACCACTCAAGATGGACTTCATTCGTAGTGAATCTACTCCCTTAAGCACCAGTTTACCGTTCGAATGGATTCCATAGAAAGAATATAGACACCAAAGGGGCTGAAAGCAATTAAGGTTGTTAAATGAGTCATGCATTTCCTTATAATAATGTTGAAGGTTACATATGACACATTTCGACACGATTAAGAAGAAAGTATGAGTCGTCAACTGTAACTGCTTCCAACTCCTAGAGGAGATGGAGCTCGACAAATTGTTGATTTCAGGAAGCTAGATGATCGTGATTACATCTACCTAATCGAATGGTTGGAAAGGCCATGTGACACCTTTCGACAAGGTCGAAAGGTTTGGTAACTTACTTCTATTCCAACCTAGTCGAATGGTTAGTGCGATCTTGTTTACAACCTTTCAACAAGGTCAAAAAGGGTTAGCTATTTTCTCCTACTACAACATTGTCAATAGGTTGGAGTAATCTTGCTCATTAACCTTTCAAAAAGGTCGAAAGATTTGACAATCTGATATTTTATCAACCTGGTCGTAGGGATGAAGTAGCCTCATTAACCTTTCGACTAGGTCGAAAGGTGTGAAAATTCACTATTCTTTTCATCCAGATCAATTTGATTAAGAAATTTTATCTAAAGATACACTTCTGAAGTGAGAATCATCTCAACCACATGGTTATGTCCAAATAAAATTGTCTTATCAAAGCATTGGGGATGTTGATAAGATTTCTTGTTAACATGTAAACATGCGACTTGTGCTGAATTATAAGTTGAGTTAATCCCTTGACTTTTTATTTCTTGGACAATTGTATCACCTATGCATTATTTGTTCTTGTATTATATCTTGTTCTCACCCTATTGGATATTTAGAGATAGTTTGACCCAGGTATTACTTTGCTCAGGTCAAATTGAATTGTTTTAGTTTATCTTCTGCAGGATATTCACCTATTGTACTATGTGATGTATTTTGAGATAGTGACTTAGTTTGAGTTGTGTATCATGTGAGCCTAGTTGTATATTTGTTGACTCACCTTAGTTATTGTATATGATGTATATTATTCCGCTGTGATCTGTGATTATTATTTCATATGATATGTTGTTTTTATTCTGATGAATCGGAGAGTATATTACTTTGTATTAATACTAGACACATCAAATTCAGTTCAAACATTCAGAAAAATAGTAATATAAATGACATGTTAGTGTTAGTATAAATATATATTCACATTCAATCGTGCGTAGCAAGCCATATTCTCTAGATTAGCAGACGACATTACTTGTAATGTTCTTTACTAATCTGGGTATCGCGGTTGGGTTGTTACAATCTACCTAAGTTATTTTCCATTATATGAAGAAAATGTGTCTCGAGTCCTAACTCTCACTTATCAATCATTAACCAATTAAATACATTCATTTATATATACCAAAAGTCCCTACTCCGACAATACCGCTTTACTAGCAAATCATGAAGGCCCTACCATAGCATTATACTAGTTATTTACAAATACTGCAAGTCGCTACCATTAGTCTTTGACATTCAATTTACTAGAATACACACATAGTTATATACATACTTATATATATATATATATATATATATATATATATATGAATATATCTATGTGTGTGTGTATAAAATTCTACCGCCCCTACCCTTCACATTTAACTTTCACTTACTAAAATATGCATAAGCTTTCCTTCAATAAAAGGTTACTCTCCATGGAATTCAGCCACCTTCTACTAAAAATTACAACCAACCGACAATTATTTAATTTAATTGTTTATAGAGTCCCTACTTTATAATGCCAGCATTCCCACTTATTCTCTAGCCATGCACTTTCTTCTGATTCCCTTTCGAGCTAGAACCCATACACATAGACTTCTGATTATGTTATTTTGGGCAAATGTAACAACCCATGGTGCTATTCCACAATCATTGAACCTTTTCCTTAATTCGATATTTCCTGTTTCGGCTTTAATTTTTTTCTAAGTTGTTAAGGGTCACTTCCTAACTAGTAACCCAACTCTACTAAGTTTATATCATGCATTCTTTTTATTTTCCCTACTAAACGTAGCACATGCATGAACACTTTTCGATTATGCTACCTTAGGCAATGGGACAACAATTCAAGAAATTATTTTGAGTCAACCAATTCCTTGGTCTTAGGAGTACACCCCATGTGTGACGACCCACCTTTTTGGATGGTTTAAATCGATGGTAAACCACACATGCATAATTCAAACCATTCAAAAGGGAGGATTGTCAATAGGGTTTAATAAGAAAATAAGAGAAAAGAAGGAACACAAAACACCGAATCTCACAGCAGAATGACAAAATATAATAATCAAATAACAGTTCATGAAGCTGTTTTACCATAAATATTTGATTACACAATTTTTACAACATAACTAGAGTACAATCGACAACACACCAAAATAGTGAAACAGAATAATATTAATAAATATGGTCTAGCAAACTCCATCTTAGTCTTCAAGGAATAATGTCTTCAAACACTGAAATACTCAGGCTGTCCCGAGCATAATGAAAAGATAAAACACTCGAGTCAGAACTAAAAGTTCTTATGTAAGTTTAATCAACCACAAGTAAATTTTGAGTGTAATCGCTTTAAAAATGTTTATAGGATTTACATCTTTTATTTAGTGTACAACGTGAGTGCAATAACTTAAGAGTTGTTACAGGATTTTCCATCTCCTAAGGATCCGTTAAGCTATCTATATGTAGTAAGATACGCTATATATGCAGTGTCTAATCAATAAAATAAATTATTTTCCTAGCTTTAAGGCTTTACATTAATCACCCTTAATGCGTTTTTAAGCATTGTTCTATAGTTTGCCTTTTGACACCACTAGTAACGTCGATGGTCAGGTAGGCGCCGTTAAAAAATAATAATAAAACAAAATTGTAGTGGTCGCTATAAGGATAAAATTATGACAAGGCATGTGAGGCAATGCCCAAAGTAGAATTCTATAAGTTTACCCTTTCTGGCTGGTCGTAACCCCTAATGGCCGACCGAATCCACCACCCCCGAATCAAATCAATGTCCACCGATCAAGTCAAAATAAATATAATACGAAGGGGTGATAGCTCCTAAAGGCAACGAACCCCTTAGCCAGACATAGGCTCATGTTTTAGTCATTTCAAATTGACACAAGTGTCGGGTCATCCATCATCGTTCTCTTTCTTCAAATCCAGCAAACGTTCGCCGATCCAACCACTTCGTTCCAGATCATCCACCGCGTACAAGGTTGTTAAAGTGGTTCCTGGATTGACAGGGAGTATGCCAATATTCGTCCCTAGTCTCTTTAACAACCAAACATCATTTTTCACACCGGTTGGTTCTTTTCAATTTCAAAAACAAGTCAAATTTCAGATCAAAATATCATATTTGCTTCGAATATCATTTGGAATTCAAAATAGAACGTACCTTCAAAACATTCGTATTTAAGTCGATGATTTAAATCTAAATAATTCCCACTCTTAAATAGTTTGAATATTGAAATTATTTGGATAATTTAAAATATTTTTAATATTGAAAAATAGTTTGGATAATTAAAATAGTTTTAACATTGAAAAATAGTTTGTAATAACTAAAATAGTTTTAAAGATTGAAAATAGTTTTGAATATAAAAAAGTTTTAATAGAGAAAATAGTTAGATAATAAAAATAGTTTATATATAAAAATAATTTGGTTATTAAAATAGTTTACATTACAATTGTTTCTTTCTTTTCAAAACAATTTGAACTCATGTTCCAATTTCAAATCACAACAAATTCAATTTTCCAACTTCCAATTTCAAGTAAACTTTATATTCAAATTTCTATTTAAATCAGCCTCAATTCAATTCAATTTCAAACTTTACGTCAAAATCAGTTTAAACAGTTCTATTCAAACGGTTGAAAGTTTCAATTCAATTTTCCATTTTTAAACAATTTAGTTTAAATCCATTTCACATCCAAAACTTTGAAATACCAATTTAAACCACTTCGATTAAAGTAAATTCAAAGTTTAAATTAAATTTTAAACCTTTAAAATAATTCACTTTTAATCGATTCAAATCATATCTCAATTCCTACTTTAAAATTTCAAATTAAATCTTTAAACAATTTCAGTTAAAGGTATCAATTTAAAACTCGGATTCGAAAATAATTAAAGTCGTATAAATGCAAACTCAAGATTTTAAAACCATTTAATGTAACACAATCCGGTGTCCATATATAATTTTCTATCATATGGCCAAGTGAGCGTTAATTTCAGTTTTAATTATATGGATTGATATATACCATTTCAACCGATAATTATATGTCATAGGTATATATCATTTCAAGTAATTTCTTAGTTCATATCCAATGGTTCAAATGATAATATCAATGATGTCAATAAGTAAATAGGTAATAAAAGGAATACGTCAAATAAATAGATAACCATACATCTACCATCATTCAATAGGCATACAATAACAATTAACATCCAAATCAACCAATATATCCCAACAATTACCGATTATCAATTGTCGGTGTTTAACTAGCAAATAGAATCAATATTAATTCAAATTTCAATTTAATTGAATTTAAAATTTAGTTTCAATTAAAATGTCAATGTAAACTACCAAACAGCAACCAATAAAATAAATAAATTCATAATTTCAATTTAACTAACATCGGAACAATTTAGTACTTGGTGAATGGGTTTAATCACTTACCTTTGATTTATAGCCAATTAAAAATACAATAAAAGCCTAAAATATGAACAGTCTCCAAATTCAACCAAACCAATTTTATGTTGTCAGGAATTTCAATACGTGTCCATCGGAAGAAACTACGTGCGAATCTGAGTTTGTATGCGAAAGTTATTCGAGTTAGGAGATTTGAAATTTAAACTAATATAGGGGAAAATATGTAATTACCTTAACATCCTAAACCCTAACGGCCACGTAAACCCATCAGCACCACCATCTCTCACGTCGACGCCATGCCAACTCTGTCCATCTTCCACCAGATCTGACTGCATCACCGCATCCCTCGCCCAAAGCCGCCTCTAACCCTAGTCGCGCAAACACCTCCAACTCCCCTAATCAGCCTATGTCGCCTCCCCCTTCTATGCCCAAATCTGGCAAATATAAGCACCTACGTGATGATCAGACCCCATGGATCAATGCTGCTCGATCTCCTCTACATGCCAGTGCCCTCTGATAGTCGTATCGTCGACGATCAACCGTTGGTTTCCAAGACCTAGACCGAACGGCCATGACTATTTCATCAATTTCTAGACAAACCGATATTCGATTGCAAAAACAAATTCCAGTCGCCAATTCCATTATTCAAGAGCTTCGCAATGATATATTATATGCTAAGGATTGAGCAGTTAAAATTTTTTTGATTTGATTTGAAATTAGAATTTAGGGTCTTGAGATAATCTCTATTGGGAAGAAGCGGATGGATTGGAAAAGTACGTATAGAATGGAATAGAAAGATGCAAGGGTTTCAAAACAATTTATTTATAGACAAAGATGGAACAGGAATGAATGGAACAGATCGATTGGGCACAAGCTATAACAAAGGCCCAAAACGCATTTTTCGTTCCCGAAACGAAAATAGGTTATCCTATATATCGAAATATAGGTTTTAAATATTTTTAAACTCAATGGAACTAATTTCAGACCCTAATTCAATTATAAATAGAAGTTAGCTTTTAAAATCGAATTATATTCATTTTTACGCATTAATTAACCGAATTATTATTAAATTGATTTAATCACTTTTAAATTCAAAATTAAAAGTTTTCTGACATTATCTTCGGTTAAACAGAATTCAATAATCTTTTGAAATTAATTTTTCCATGTTAAATCCAATATTTAATATTAAATTAATTTCAACGTTTAATCTCAACTGTAATAAAACTTGTTCAATATATATTTAAACTTTAAAAAAATTCTTTTATTTTGTTTTAAATTCATATTATTAAATTAACAAATACCTTATGCATCAATAAATGATGAATTTCCATTTATTACACTCATCGCTCAACAGTTAATGTCTCTGCTCATATTAATTAAAATATTTCAAGCACATTAAATCCATTTGATTTCCAAATTAATTTCAAACTGATTTAATAATAAAATGATAAATAAAACAATTGTTATACATTAATAAGTCAAATCTATGAACTTATTGTTTACAAACAAAAATTATAAATTACTTACCACATAACTAATTTTATATTCTATACTAGAACCAATTTAAATAAAATGACATACGATTTTACCGTTTGATATATCATTCATTTTATTCCTTATTAACCTTACAATTTTATCCAATTTAAGCTTTAAAATTATATTCCCTTTAGAAATAAAAATTCATTTCATTATTTATTAACATTTATTATCACAATCGATGGAATTTACATTCAAACAATTATTAAATATATTAAAATAAATATCATTAAATTATATGCACTACCATCTTTACCTCATTGAAATTTGTCGTTTTAGAATTCTTTAAACATCTAGTTATATATTCAAACAATTTTTATTACATTAATAAATCACAAATTTTAAATTCTGACAATATTAAATTCCAAATTCTTATTTAATTAATTTAACTCTAAAAAATACAGGTCATTACAATCTCTCTCACTCAAAAAAATTCGTCCCAAAGAGGAACAAAAAAGAATCAAGACATTTGATATTATTTTTTCCAAATAGTCATTTTATAAAAAGTTTAACTTACATATTTCAGTTTACTAAAAATTTGAAAGTAACCCAACTTCTATAAATTTTCGAAGTCCTAAATTTACAGAAAATTTCGGCAGCTTCTCCTTTGCACGGTTAGGTCCAGAAAAATGATAATATCAATAATTACATTGTATTTACCATATTTCGATAATAAAGTGTCCCAACCATGGGAAAAATAAAATATCGCTATAAAAACCTTAACCCGAGAACGTACCTATTTGTTGGGCAAACAAAACTCTATTTATGTAACCAAAAGCAACAACTATTGCTTCCATAAACATGTATCTTACTTACATAATCCAAAAGAGTTAAAACTATGTAAAATGAGCAATATATTAGTTGTTCTAATCAATAACGCAAGCAACAAAACATATATAATAATCATATACGTAAATAAAAGCAATACGATTATTATTTGCAACCAAAGAATCCATCACAAATCCATAGCAACCAAAACTAATGGTTTTTCCAGATTCATAAAATTTTCATCGTACAAGGGTGATAAATAAAATATCAAGTGTACCTCATGCTCAACAGCTTTAGTTAATTAATTGATAGATTATTCATACAATCTCAACGATTTGAAGTATCAATTCCCGAACTTCCCATAAGCCCAACTACAAAGAATTTAAATATTATTTAAATTTGTACAATGTACATAAATCATTTGCTTATAATATCAATTCTAATCGCTTGTTTGAATACACAAATTTCTCTTTTGAATCAGTATTGTTAACTCGACTACTCTAGTGCGGACTCAGATCCCATTCCTTGATTAGAAATCTCCGTTGTCCTTGCATAGCCATAAATTATGATAGGAAACTTCAAATTCGTATCAAAGATCGGTATCAAGTGTTCACCATCAAGAGTCGAGTGAAAAATCCTAATCCGGACTGGTATGGAACTCCGCAAATCATGTATTCGAATCTGGATCAAAACTGTTGTGCGAATAAAATGATCTACGCACAACTTACATATTTTATTCTATTGGTTTATTTTCACACCATTTACTTTATTCTCATTCATTCATACAAGATCATCTTTCATCTGTTTGCATTCATTTACTTATATATTTTACATTCAATATTTAATATCATCAATAAAATAAATTCTTAAAGTATTTCATATATTTCATTGTAGTTTAATTCACATTTATTATTTACTTATATAAGTTGATTTGTGATGACCCGCAAATCCGTACCCTTTGAATCAACAATAAACCACACATGTCAAACCAAAAAGCACAGACCGACGGTAAGTCATGAGAAAGAAAAGAAGAGAGAAGAAGAGAAGAGAAGAAAGAGAGAAGATAGAACCAAACAGAATAATACAGAATCTCACATCGCAACAGAAAATATATAATATCATATTAATGATCTTACAAAATAGAAACTGTATATACATATATCAATCAGAGTTCAACAATCAATCACAAGTTATCAGCCTGCACAGTTATAATAACATGTCCTTACAATTGCTAATAATGTAAACAACAACTAAGCAACAGATAATCAAAACAAATATGTGTATACGAAATGAAGATCTCCAGCTCACCTACTGAAGCTCCAAAAGCACCAAATCTGAACCTGTAAATATACTCGGTCTGACCCGAGCATTGAGAAGGAAGAACGCCTGGATCAGTCTTGTAAACCAGCTTGAGAAACACACTCGATTGAATTTACTAAATTACCAAACTTTTCCTTTGTCAAAACAAAGTACCTCGTAAGACACGCCCACACATAAACATGGACATGATTTTACCTTATGATAACTAAAACATTTCATATCCAATCCTATTATATTATACTAATGTCTAGTTAATCATAGCCGAAGTTGTTACATTGATTAGATTCCAACATATTGCCCAAAATGGGTAATACAACCAAAATGGTAGGCGCGTAGTGGAGTTTGGATTTCCATACAAATGACCAGGGGAAGGGACTACCTTCCGGCAGTACATCTCTAGAAGAATGTACTGAGGACTATCACAAAGGATCTTCTTTTAACATAAGACCGGCCTGCGTCTATGACTAGATGGTATCGAATATATCATCCTTCGATCATTACCGACCTTTTCTATAACGACCAACTATTTTGTACCATTCATATTCGACAATGAAACCAAAATATGTCAAACCTGAATAGCTCAAAACAATAGATTGTAATAAAATTTGAAGCAAACAAAACAAATCACAAAATCATAGACACAGAATATTAGAATACTAGCAGCGGAAATAAAAATAACCATAGTGGTTCATGAAGCCACTACAACTCAGTCTCAAAACAAGTACAAAATACATAGTCTGAAAAAAATACAGTTCTGAAACAAATACAGTGGAAATCCCAAATGCATAAGTCTCTAATACATAGTTTGAAATAGAATAACGGAACTGAAATAGATAAAACCAGATAAGCAGATAAATTCCAGATATCTCTAGCTTCAAAAAGGTAGATCCAAGCTGTGATACTCAGGCTGACCCGAGCGTAAGAAATAAGCACAAACACTCGAGTCAGGACATACATACTATAAAATGCAAACCAACTCAAGCGAATTGTAAAATAGATGTACATGTAACTTAAAGGATGCTCGGGACCGCCCATCCTTTAAGGATCCATTAAACTATTTACTATATAGTAATATACGCTACTATAATAATGCCTTTAGTAAAATAAACTTACTTTAAAATAGCGTTAAGGCTTTACATTTTCCACCTTAACACAGAAATAGTGCCAATAGTCTACACAGCACCTACGTACCTGCTGATCGGGAGGCTACGAGAAGATACTCCATAGGTACGACACAAATCAAACTCGTACAAGGCTCGCTAGGGTAGGTGACATGGCACAACTGGGCAATGCCAGGGTAGATATACCAATTACTATCCAGACTGGTGGTGACGTGTAGTAGCCACTACCGCCCACCTCGAGCCACACTCCTAAAAACAAAGGTGCGCACCAATCAATTACAAAGTAATAGAACATCATACGAAGAAGTGTGTCCGATAAGAGGAGCTACCTCACTAGCCCAGAATCGCTCCTGTTTTAGCAACCTTATGCCAACTCACAGGAGTCGGGTCCACGTTCGTACCTCAAAGGACGTCGCCACCAACCTACTTTATTCTGGAATCTCTACCGCGTATATGGTTGTTAAAGTGGTTTTCAGTATCGACAGAGTGTATGCACATATCCGATCCCGGTCTCTTTAACAACCCAACATTATTATTAACGGTGGTTATAAATTTCCAAAATGGTTTATAATTCACTTCAAAACATATTCGTTTAAACCATTTAAATTCAATATCAAATAATATTCATTTCAAAGTTGTAACATTTCCAAGTTCATTCATTCAATTACAAAATTTCCAAAACATTGTAAATTTCAGCTACAACAGCACTTATAAAATGTTACGGTAGATATAGTAATATTTCGAAACATTGTCAAATTCAAAAACAGCAGCACTTACAAAGTGCTACAGTTGGTATTAGTAATTTAAAACAGTTCAATTTCATTTCAACAACAACAGCACTTACCAAGTGCTACAGTAGCTATTTAGTTATTCATAACAGTTTACTTTCAGCAACAGCAGCACTTACAAAGTGCTACAGTGACTACTTAGTTATTTCAAAACATAGTTTAGTCTCAGCTATAATAGCACTTACCAAGTGCTACAGTAGCTCTTTATTATTTCAGAACTTAGTTTAGTTTCAGAATTGACAGCACTTAACAAATGCTGTCTTAAAACTACAACCTTTCTGAAGTGCTACCAATACTAATTGCAGATTTAATATAAAATTTCAGAAACATTAAAACTTGAATTTTAGCCATTTTAACTTATAAAAATCATATTTTTCGCTTCAAAAATATTCATTTGGATATAATTTAACTTATGATTCAATAAAATAAACCTTTAATAAATAAATATTCAATTTAAACAATAATACATCTTCGTCACACCAAGATGAATGGAAAGTTCGGATCGATGATGATTCTGAAGTATGTCCTGCCTTAAACCATCAACATTCGGGACACAAATGCGATTATTAATCCTCAAAATCCCTCTATCATCGATCTGAGCTCCACTACCATCAGGACTACTACCACCAACTCTACTACGAACACTCTCCTTAATCAATCTGATGATCCTATCCTCATCCTGCTTAGCCATGATACGATTCATAAGAGGAGAAGGAGAAACAATAAGCTGACACAACATGGCCTTCTTCCTACTCAAAGCATATGCCACAACATTAGCTTTCCCAGGGGTATAGCTAATGTCAAGATCATAAGAAGCAAGGAACTCAAGCCACCGAACCTGACGCTAATTCAAATCCTTTTGGGTGAAGATATATTTCAAGGACTGATGATCAGTAAAGAGCTCAAACTTAGCACCCAAAAGATGATGCCTCCAAAGCTTCAAAGAAAAGACAACAGCAAGCAATTCTAGATCATGAGCTGCATAATTGGCGTCATGGGTCTTCAGTTGGCGACTAGCATAAGAAATCACCTTCCCATCTTGCATCAGAACAGCTCCCAAACCCTCACGACAAGCATTAGTGTATGCCGTTAATCCCTCATTTCCATTTGGGACAGTAAGCACTGGTGCGGAAGTAAGCTTATGCTTCAACTCGTTAAATGCATCTTTACACTTATCATCCCATATAAACTTAGCATTCTTTCGAGTCAAAGCAGTGAGAGGTGCAGAAATCCAAGCAAAGTTCTCAATGAATCTCCGATAGTAACCGGCAAGGACCAGAAAATTGTGAATATCAGTTGGAGTCCTAGGAGTTTCCTAATCCTGTAACAGAATAGGGAGAAATAAGGACCACGAAAAAGATAGAGTGATCAATTATAGAGAGAGAAGAAAGGAAAGACTTACATTGATCGCAGCGATCTTGACTGGATCAATAGAAACTCCATCACGAGAAACAATATGTCCAAGCCGGACTTCATCTTCCAGAAATGGCGTTTAGAGAATTTAGCCTTCAACTGACGACTTCGAAGATACTCTAGAACAAATTCAAATGCGACTCATGCTCTTTCCTTGACTTGGAGAAGACAAGGATATCATCAACAAAGACTAGAACAAACTTATTAAGCACATCACAAAAAACACAATTCACCAAACCAATAAAGAAAGTACGAGCATTAGTTAAACCAAAAAGCATAACTAACCACTCATAGAAACCATTCTCGGTACGAAAAGCAGTCTTAGGAATACTATTTTCAGCAACTTTGAGCTGGTGAAAACCTATGGCAAGATCAAGCTGAGAGAAAACAGTAGCCCCATGGAGCTAATCAAACATATCATTAATGCGAGGCATAGGATATTTGTTCTTCATAGTGAGCTTGTTCAACTTCCTATTATAATAACCCGGATTTTTGGACATCCGGTAACTGGATAATTAACTGGTTTGTTCAATTGAACGGATAAAATTCTAATGATGAAAGTTATCTGGTTATGTAAGTGAATTTGAAAATATAATAAAAATTGGATATTAAATCTCTTGATAAATATTTGATAATCTCCTAATATAATTACTTAAAATTTGATAAATTACCTTTTGAAACAAATAACAATGGTTGTTTACACACACACACACACACATATATATGAATATAAGAAGATTTTAAATAGAAATATTATTATTTTCAAAATGAATTGAATCTGTGTTTGTTTAAATTAAAATATTTGTGTAAGTTGATTTCAAATGTGATTTTAAATTGTATTTGAATTTGAATTTAAATTTGGAATTCAAAAGATAGATATATATCTTAAATATATTTGGATTTTAAAATATATTATACATGATTTTATTTAGAATAGAGTTCGTTTTATTATCTTTTAAAGGATATATATATATATATATATATATATATATTAAGAGATAAATATATATAAAATCATTTTTTTTCTCATGCAAAGATACATGTAAGGTTAATAACATATTAAATAACAAGTGTAAATATGCTATTATGGGATTAAATAAGTGTTAACTATTGTAACATAAAATTGAACATTGTGTTAAATTTTTAAAATTTTCTTTTATTTTTCTTTTTAAGAAATAAAGTCAGGATATGTGTATACTCTCCTCCCTTTCTCATTTCTCTTATCTTCCACTTTCAAACTTTAAAAAAAAGAGTATCCTGTTAAATTCAAACCTGAGCAGATTTAAAATAAGATCTTTCAAGCTTAAATCTGATCAGATAACAAGATCAGGCTTCAATTTAAAATCTCAGATCAATTACAAATTCAAATGCAACACAAATCAAGGGCAGATCAACATCCATGTCAAAAACATTTCAGTTTACAATCAATTCCAGATGGCAGGCCTCTGTTCATGTCAACAACAAGTGAGTTAACATACCTTTTTAAAAAAAAACAGTTTTAAATTCTGGATTCCATTTTGATGTGTGAATGAAATCATGTTGTTAACCTGAATGCTTGGATTTAAAATGAATACATGTATGTATATAAGTGTTTATTGCTGTGAATTGCCTGCATATGCATATACAAATATAGGCTTTGTTGTATTACAGGGTTTGATATCTTAATTAATTCAGTATCTCGATATTGAATCATTGATATTGTTTGATCTGCAAATGAAAAGTGATTGAAATCATGCAATATCACTACTAAAAATAATTCCAGGAATTTATATTTTATATTTGCCTCGAAATTTTATAAATAACAGTATTTTATATATTTGGGTCAAAATTTTATAAATTCAATTTTTAGATTGGATTGCATGATTGAATTCGTTGTTGAAAATTATGAAGTTTAATGTGTATATCACGATTTTTAGTTTGATAATTGTTGGGCATGCTCGAGTTGAACGTTTGGGCCATTTTGGTCGATTGCCGTCGATCGGCGGCAATGGGAGGGATGATATTTAGGCTGGAGGTGGTTGGGGTGTTGTCAATCCCTAAAAAAATGCTTCGATAATTTTTCGATGGCCATGGTGGCCAGAGATCATCGAAGTAGGGTTTAGTGATGGGTTATTGTAGACGAGGAATTCTTGGCGGTTGCACCTCCATGAGGATACCAGGGATGATCGCGATAGGTGGGAATTGTTCGTCATGGCATGGCATTGCTTCAGGTCGGTCGACGGGGTTTGTCGGAGGGGAAAACGACGGTGATTTGAGATTTTCCGACGATGGGTTTGGGCCCAGTTGGGTCTCTGTGCTCGATTTCGTTTTGTTTACGGAATTGTTGGACCGGTGCTTCAGTGGGGATGGCGAAGTCATGTTCGACATGTTGGAGGCCGGGGAGTTGGTCGGCGTTGCATGGTTCACCGTGCATCGTGCATGCGTACCTGATTGCGTCAGGGAAGAGTGAGTTTGGGAGATAGGCTGTTTACTCGGGTTAAGTCTCGTGTTCCTTGCGAGATGTCTCGAAGAAGAAGATGAGGTGGTATCCTCGTGTTATGCTCGGGATTATGTTTATTCATCGCGGCTTTGTTTTTAATTTTGTAGTCTAGTTTAATCCCAGGTTTCGTTTTTGAAACCATATCTAGGTTTTAAATTTTGATAGAAAAATATTGCCAGGTTTTTATCTTAAGAAATATTTAACCTTTCAAGTTTAAAGGAAATCATGTTTAATCATTAAAAGCAAAGTAAAACAAGTTTAAATTTTAGGGAAATAATTAGTTTTTTTTTGAAACAAAGATTTAACAAGTTTTAAATAATATTTAAAGAAGTTGAGTTTAAAAGATATTATAATTAAGTTTTTGTAAGAATAAAATTTATTTAAGCAAGTTTGAAAGATGTTTTCAAAGATTTAAAATATCCAATTAAAATGTTTAAATTTGTTTTGTTCTTATGTAAATATATTTCAAATATGTAATTTGTAACGACCCGCCTTTTTGGACAGTTTAAACCGACGATCAAATACACATGCCGATTCCAAACCATTCAAAAGGGCAGATGGTTATTGGGGTAAATAAGAAAAGAAAAGAAAGAGAAATAAAGGAAATGAAACAACACAGAATCTCGCAGCGGAACGATAAAATATAATAGTCAAATAAACAGTTCATGAAGCTGTTTACTATACTTTGACAATTATTTATACAACATTTATCAGAGTTATACATATACAACAGAACAATTAAAATAATGCAGCAGATAGCATGATGCAAGGGTAATAATAGTAATAGTATACCAAATCTTCGTCTTCATCCTCCAGAATAGATCTTCAAAAATCTGAAAAACTCAGGACTGGCCCTAGCGTAATGAGAAGACAAAACACTCGAGTCAGGACTAAAATATCCTTATGAAAGTTAAATCAATCGTAAATAAATATGAGTGTAACGGCGTCAGAGATGTTTACGGGGTTTGACATCTCATATCCCGTGTCAACGTGCATGTAATAACTCAAGAGATGTTACGGGATTTTCCATCTCTTAAGGATCCGTTAAACTATCTACTATGTAGTAATGTACGCTAAGTAGATAATGCCTATCAGTAATATAAAGTATTAAAATAGCATTAAGGCGTTACCATAATCCCCCTTAACACATTTTATAATGCCATAGTCTATACAGCACCGTAAGCCCCACCGTAAACTGGTGGTTATCAGAGGGTACCCCATAGGTATAACACAAAACAAAACGTAGTGGTCGCGAATAGGATAATCAGTATGACAAGGTACATGAGGCGATATCAACTAGGATACTTGTAGTTGCGTGATCCGGACTGATGTTGGTCATAGCCAGCAGCTACCCCAACACCGCGAAACAATACTCCCAAATCAAGGGGTGCACCCAAATCGCATCACAAATGTAATAGATATGGTATCGAAGAAGTGTGTCCGCTAGAGGTGGCGAACCTTAATGGCCCGGCGCGGCTCCTGTTTTAGTCATGTCAGGGGTCATCCAATATCGTTCTCTTTCTTCAGTCAACGCGTTCACCAAACCATCCACTTCATTCTGGATCAACACTCCGCGTATAATAGTTATTAAAGTGGTTTTCGGTATCGACAGAGAGTATGTCCATATCCGATCTCGGTATCTTTAATAACTACGTATTATTACACCGTTGGCTCTTTTACATTTCAAATCGATTCACAATTGATATCAAAATATCATATTCGCTTCAAAATCAAATCCATTTCAAATATCATCGTATCTTTTCAAATGTAAGATTTCGTTTCAAAAATCATTTTCCGCATCAATATCTCATTTCGATTTCAAAATCATTACGAATTTCAATTTAGGTTGCAACTTCATTTAACCCAATTCGTATTTAAATTCAAGATTTAAATATAAACATTTCACCTTATTGACCAGCTTAGAATTTTAGAAAATAGTTTTAAGTAGTTTAAAAGTAGTTTTAAATAATTAAAATAGTTAAAAATACTTAAAATCTTAAAACGGATTTGAAATAGATAAATTAGCTTAAAATAATTTAAATTGGGTTAAGTAGATTTAAAATAGATTAAAACAATTTAAGTATCCAAAATGGTTTATATAACCGAGTAATTTGGAAAACAAAATAAAACAGCTTCAAAACCAAACCATTTCAATTATAACTTCCCAATTCAAAACAATTTCAATTTCCGTTCTACCGATTCAATTTCGACTTCGATTCAATCAACGTCGACTTTGACTTCAAATTTGTTCAACTTTATATTCACTTTCAATTAATTCAAATACAATTTATATCAATTTTTTTTAGCTTGATTTTTCAAAATATCAATTTATAATACTTAACAAAATTATCTTTCAATATTCAAATTTAAAACCCAATTACAAATATGATTCAATTTCAAGCTCATTTCAAACTATCTTTTTGTATCGCTTTTACTTAGTAATACTCAAAGCTCGAAATAATGTTCAATCTTTAAAATAAATAAATTTTCGAAATTCAATCATATCTAAATTTTAAATTTTAAAGTCTCAACTTAAATTATTTACCAATTTCTTTTAACCAAAATTTATTTCAACATTCCGAACTCAATTTTCCGACAAATTCGATTTCTATAAATTGATTTCTATTTATAACTTTTAAATCAAACATTTAAATAAAATTTCAAATCGACGATTTTTAAAATTATTAATTTAGCCAATTCGGTGTCCATATATAATTTTCTATCCTATGGCCAAGTGATTATTTATTTCAATTAAATGTCAGGGATGAATATATATCACTTAAATCAAATCACAGTTTCATATATATGCATAACAGGATATATATAAGCAAATAAACATCCAAACATTTAAATATCAACCAATAGCATCCATCGAAATACATCATCCAATAGACAATACAATTCATGGCAATTTCATTGTTATCAATGTCGGGTAATTTAATCGCAATTCAATTTAACTGTCAAATTTTATTTTCAACGATTCATTCGAATGACAATCTATATGACAATTAAATTTTATCAAACAATGACAAATAAAATTCATATCACTTCATAATATCATATTTAACTAGCATAAAGATATTTAGTACGTTGTGAGCGTTATAAAACACTCACCTTGATTTTTCCCGATTTTAAATCAAATCGAACGACGTTCGATTTAACCCAAAATTTTAATGAGCTCCAAACGATTCCAATCCATCTCCATAGCATATTATTCGACAATACGAACGCAACGCAACTTGTTTCGTGCAATTCCGACCTCGTATGACAAAGTTATGATAGTTCAAAGTTTATTCGAATTATAATATAAATAAAATTTACAACTTTAATTTAATTTTTAAACCTTATCCAACATCTGCCGTTGATTTCAAATCTTGCAAATCCAAGCTGCGTGCGTTCCTTCTTCCACTCCCACGCGTTCGTTCCCAGGTCGTAATAACCGAACCCATCACGCAAGCTAGGGTTTTGAACGCACCCTCCATTCGTCGACGAAACTCCATCACTCCACCACCACGCTGAAGAACATCACCAGAGCCACCCACGGCCAGAGACCGCACGCGCACGGCCCCCACATTGCCTTAGAATTCGCGAATGAACGCGCCCATTTTGAGGCCAAATTGCCGTTGATCCGTCGCTCAATATACGATCTTGACCGTTGGATTCGTAGAACTCGATGCTCTCTACAAGTTTACAGTTGAAAACTTTTCGAAATAATCGATGGATTTGGATAAATTTGAGGGAGAAGGGAATTAAATTTTGGCCATTGGAATTAGGCCGGCGGCTAGGGTTTTATTTTTTTATTTTTTTTATTTTTTTTGAAAATTGTGAACAAGGGTGCTATTTATAGGAAACGACGAACTCTATTCATTCCGGATTTCCGAACTCCGATTTACGCACGGTGACCGGCGTTTCTAGGGTTTATCCCGCGTTTCGGACACAATGGAACAGGTTTCGGAAGCTAATTCGATCGTCTGTGTGAGTTACAGCGACAAACGATCGATTTTAAATTAAACCGATTAAACGATTTTCTATGCGTTTTAGCCTACCCCGGACAAACGGTAATTCCGATTGACACGAAATTTGAAATCTTATAATAGTATCACATTACTGATCCGATGAAACTGGTTTCGTCGAAATCTGAGACTGTTTGAAAAATGACTATTTTAACTCGCCAAAAAAAATATTAAAACCAATTTGATGCGTTTCGAGCTGCTACGATCTAACGACAACTTCGATTGCTACGAAAATTGAAATCCGATAATAACAAATTATTACGGATCCAATGGAACTAGTTTCGTCCAATTCTGAGACTGTTCAAAAATTGGCTATTTTTCATTCGATAATTAAATATTAAAATATTCAATTTTCACAAATAAATTTTTAATTCAGTTTTAAATGTTCTATAACATCACTATAACTCCAATATGATAAAATAAAATTTTACAAATCATTTTTAATCATATTAAACCCGTTATTCAATTATCTAATAAATTCCAGTTTTAAAATCTTATTAACTCCATTATAATCCCGATATAACTTACATTCACTTTGGAAACCAATTTGAATCATATTAAATCAAATTTCAATTATTCACTCTATTTTCATATATTAAATTTCCATATCAAATTAATCGTATCAAATTCGGAATTTAATTATTCAAACATTTGTAATATTAAATTTAGTTAAATTCGATTATTCTTAAATCACTATCTTTTGAAATATTCAAAACGAATTTATAAAATTTAACAAATTCAATTTATAGAACAACCATTTTCATTAAAACAGTTATTCAATTCCTGTTATTAAATTATTCAATGAATTCCAAATATTAAATTTGAACAATTTCGCTTATCCAATAATTCATTATCTTTTGAAACGTTGAAATTGAACTCATAAGATTCAACTTTTAAAACCAATTCACAATTTAGAACGCTATTTTCATTTTACAGTTATTCAATTATTCAATAAGTTTTAAATATTTAATTTAAACAATTTACCCGTTCAATATTCAATATTTGATTTTAAATAGATTTTACTTATCAATCAATTACTCTATTATACCCAATGGATTCAACATTTATTATTATTCCAAACGACTTACAATTTTTTTCTAACACTAAATCACGAAATCTTATTAAATTAGCTATTTTAATTATCGAAAATTTACGGGTCGTCACATAATTTCTTTCTAAATTTTTTCTAATAAAGTGTAATGAGGTAATAAGTATTTAATTTAAATGAAGAGTTTATCTTAAAGGTTGAGAGTTATTAAGAATAATCAATTAGTAAAATAAATTTAAGGTTAATTTCTTATTGTAAATAAGAATAATTACTTAATGAAGTAATTAGTGGATAGTTAATGAATGTAATTAAGAGATGAATCATTTACTAGAGATTAAGTGATGACTAATTAATTAATTAATGTGATTAATTTAAGTCAATTAATGTGATTAATCAAGATTAATTAATAAATGTGATTAATTTAAGATTAATTACTAAATATAATTAATTAAAAGTGTGACTAATTAATGAAAGTAATTATTTGAGGATTACTAAGTAATGTAATTTATTATAATTAATTAATTAATGGAAATAATTAAGGATTAATTAATCAACGTGTTTAATCAAAGGATTCAAATAATTAATTAAGGAGTTATAGGATGGTTAATTACTGTTTATGATTAATTAAGGTGATTAATGAAAGTGATTAACTAAAGTATAATTAATCAATGTAATTAACTAAGGATCATTATAATTAAGAAATTAATTAGGGATAAATGTAATTAAGGTGAATAGATGAAGGTTAATCAATTTGTGTAATTAATTAAAGGCTAATTACTTAATGTAATTAATGAGGATAGTTAAAGAATGATTGATTAATGATTTGTAACTAATTAATGATTTAGTGAGCAGAATTAAAGATAAAGTGATTGAGGTAATTTAATTAATTAGAATGGTGTGACTAATTAATCCTGATTATGGATGATTGGATTATAGAAATGCCTTGAATTGGTTGATATCTTTGATATGAAGTGTTTTGTGATATGATATGTTTGGATGGACAGTGATAATATGGTTATCTATCGATGATGAATTGCTCTTTAAAAGTGACATCCTGTATTTAAAGTTGAATTGTATTACATTTGAATAACTTCGGTTAAGATGACGTGGGACTTGAAGAGACCGGGGTCGGGTATCAGTAAGTACCCGAAACTACTTCGATTTGAAATCTTCTATAATTCTTTATAGATTTGATATGTGTAACCAATAGGCTAGAATGGAATAAGATGGACCATTAAACTAAGTAAGGGTACTTAGAAATTGATTTTGTGAAATAAGTATTGACTATAACAAGTTGTGAACTTATAATGAAATACGAGTTACCCCGGGTTTTAAATAAGTTTTTACATAATATTTCGTATTAGATGGGCTTACTCACGTTGGTTTCTAGCCTGACCTGGGTGTTACTTTAATGTAATGCTCGGGTCAGACCGTGTATCACAGGTTTTCAAGTAAGGATGTTCTGGAGTTTAGGTGGCAAGCTGGATGGCAGGAATGTATAGAGTGTATTTCCACTGTGAGATATTATAGTTTACCTGGGACATGCTAATTGTATCTGTCCAGTGTTTGTGAATGTTGTATCTCTGATGCAATAATATAAATTAACTGATACAGTTTTTCATTGTATAACTGTTATTTTATTTGATATTATATTTTGATCCGTTGTGAATGTTAGATTCTGTGTTTCTTTTCTGTTTCTTCTTCTATCTCCCTTCTTCTTTTCCTAACTATCTGGAATTTTCGGGATTGAAATTCCAGGTCCTTACATTTGGTATCAGAGCAGAAGGTTAAGGGAGAACCTTGGCTCTGGTGGGTTTACTCGTTAAGGATAGGGACAATGGGACCCTAGAGTGAGTTGAGTGTGTATATATATGGGTGCGTATTTGTTATTTTCTTATATAAAGATTTTAAAATTGGTTTTAAAATTGAATGATATTTATATAAGTAAATTTTTCCAATTATAAATATATTAAAGAAATTGGTTGTTAATTATTGGAATTAAATAAAATAATGAGAATTAAGTGGTAATAGTAATACAACCAAATTTAAACTGAATAAAGACAAGTTTGAAATGGATCCAAGCCGAAATTTAAAATTCTGAATTTAAAGAAGTATTTTCAGAAGGTGATAACGAATTGGTTTCCAGATATGATAATCTTGGTTATTATCATAAATGATTGTTGTGTTTAATAATAAAATGTGTATTAATGAAATGTTTTAGGGAAGTAAAACATTTAGGTGAGTATGACTTATAAATTGAAATTGGAGATGATCTAAATTGTGAAGTTTTAAATCTAGGTCCAGAAATTTGAAAATTGTTTCAAAGTGATAAAGAAATAATAGATAATATTATTTAATGTATTTGAATGAAAGGGTCCTATATCAAACAAGAGTTGTTTGAAAGTTTAAATAAATTTGTTTTGAATTAAAAACCAAAGGTGATTTAAAATTTAAGGATAACTTGGTGTGCAAAGGAAATAAATATGTATATGTGGCATATACGTAATGGCTTAAAACAAACTCTAAGTGTTGAGTTTTAAATTTGGAATGAGATGTGATACCCAAAGTAATAATTTTTTGAACTTATAAGTGGGGAGATTATTAATGTGAAGTTTAACATTTGAAATGGGAATTCAAATTGGGTTGGGTTGACTAGATTAAGTAAATTGAATTTAACTTTGGGGAAGTTAAATAAGTAAACAAACAACCTGAATTGGGAATTTCAAGATGAAATTAAGATTTAATTTGGGAAGTTAAATGGTAGATTTGTATTGGGAGTTTATGTGATCTCAAAATGGGTTGAGATCTGAAAATTGAAAATGGATATTTTAAAATGAATTGGATGATATCACCCTATTGTTATTAATAATCTTTAAACTGTGAATTGGATTTGTTTAAGTGAATGAAGAAACGAAGTGTGGTAATATATCCATTGTTGAGATAAAAGGGAAATTAAACTTTAATTTGAAATTAAGGATATAGAGTTACTTTGAACTGAAGATTCGAAGGTTAAGAATTGAATTTGTAAATTAAAATTGTTTAAGAACTGATTTCAAAACTGGAAGATAAAATTGGGTAATAAATTGAATTTTAAAGAGAAAATTGTTTTGAATTCTTATTTGAATTTGAAATAAGCTAAGTAAGGACAATTTAAAATGGAATTTTGAGAATTGGACTCAAAATTCAATTGTTTAAAGATTTTGATTGTTGATTTAAAAATAAAGGTTAATTTGATTTAAAGGGTTAAATCAACATTTAAAATTTAACTCGAATTTATATAATTCGAGATGGTTTAAAGTTGAGATTTAAATTTGCATTAGTTCAAATTGAATTTAGTTTGAATTAATTAGAATTGAAGATGCATAAGTATAAAATTCAAATGGAAAATTTGAATTGGATTAAATTGAAATTAGTCCAAATTGATTTGAATAATTTGGAATTGTAATTAAAGTTGAATAGGATTAAAATCAAATGGAATTTGATTTGAATTTGGAAAGAAATTGAGGTAATTCAACTTGAATTGGGGATAAATCAAGTTCAATGGAAATTGAAGTTATTCAAATTGGAATTGAGTCGATTTAAATGGAAGTGGAAATTTAAATTGAACTAATGGGAATGGAGATTGGGAATTGAACAGTTTGGCTCTGTACTATTTTCAAAATAAATTTTTTTAATATAAACCTATCTTTCCAAGCTTTTTACTATCTACAATCTTTCTTTTTAAAGCTAAACTATTTTATACTTATTTTACAACTATTTTTGGAACTATTTAACAATTTTTCAAACTGTTTTATAAACTAATTACTATTTTTCAAATACTTTATAACTAATTACTATTTTACAACTAGTTTGCAATTATCTAACTATTTTATAACCATTTGCCTGTTTTACAATTACTTAACTATTTTACAGCTATTTTAAAATGTATAATTATTTTTCAACTACATATCTATTTTAAACTTTTTAAGTTATTTTCTAAATTTAAGCCAGACAGAGTTCAAACTGTTTATATTTGTAATCAATTGAGATAAGAATTAAAGTGATAATCCAAATGAGGATTGAAGCAACTGTGAATAAGTGAATAGAATCATAAGTGAATGTAAATAGAAAAGAGAATTGATTTGATTAACAATCAATGAAGATAGATACATAGTATGTACGTATATTATTCTATTCGCATAGTGATTTGATCTAGATTCAAGCACAGAATTTCGAGATGGTATATCGATCTGAATTGGAATTTTTCACTCGATTTTGGACGGCGAACCTGGATATGGATATTTGATTGGTTCTGGATATTCTCTATCATAGTTATAGCTATGCAAGGAGAATAACAGTTCCTGATCAAGAAACCAGATCTGAGTCCGCACTAGGTGGTCGGGTGGACGATACTAGTTCGGAAGAGAAAATGTGTGATCGAGTAAGCGTTCAGATTGATATAGCATACAGATGATATGTGTTCATCGTACGAGTTTGAAATGAATTGATATTGAAAATTTGTGGATAAGAACTGTAAAATTTCTTTTGAAAGGAAGAGTATATTTCATGAAATATATGATGAAGTAAAATGGGAATTGGATATTTCTATGATTAAAGGTTCATTTTGTGAAGAAAAATTGTAACGATCGCGACTTTTCGACGCTCGAAAACCGACATCAATACGTCCACTGTATCAACTGCCGAGCAATCGAATGCCGGAAAACCGGAATGTTATGGTTAAAGAAGAAGAAAAAGATAGAAGAAGAGAGAAAAAGATAGAACAGAACAGAAAGAAACAACAGAACAATATCAGAATCTCACAATCACATCGGAACAACATATAATAGATAAATGAATAATCTTTAAACAAAGAACTATGTCAGTTATTACATTATATCACATTACATTACATCATCAGAGTGTACAACAACAAACAACAACAAATAGCGAAAAAGAAATACTATATACTAGTGGATACGCCATGCCATCCAGCTTGCCTCCATCAACTCTTGAATTCCAGAATATTCTGATAACCTAACTCTAGACTGCCCGTGTGGAAATTGGTGGGCACCCAGAGTTTAGGAAGGAAAACAATAAACTCCAGGTCAGTCATGGGACTGGTGTGAGAACTTAAAACAATTTATCTTTAAAACAACATCAGGAATATTTTTAAAATAAATTCGCAATGCTTTTTTGAAAATGAGACTACCATATGGCCTCCCGCACACACACACACAATGCAAATGCAGAATCTGAGGAGATTTCTCCTTATGATAGTCAAAGATGCTTGATACGCATTAAAAAGAAACATTTGATATTATTACTAGTGCATAGTGTAGGAAAAATCATTTCGGAAGTAAAGATATAAATCTTAGCTAACATACGACCATTATCGTATGCCTACTATAGCTACCATCTAAATAGTGGTGACCACCATAAGTAAATGGCAAGTTCTACAACTAAAACCATACAAGGTGCGTATTGAAGTTTGGATTTCCAACAAATGGTCAGGGCAAGGAACTTCCTATTGCCACATGGGTACGCCTCTGGAAAGACGACCCGAGAACCTAACGTTACGGTTAGGTCTCTGCCAACACAAGGCCGGGTTACCCTTCAAACTGGGTAACTACTGACACGAATATGTCATTCCCCGATCATAATCGATCTATATCCGAGGATCCTCGATTCCAACAACCATAAAGTAATAAATTTGCAGCAACAACATAGGCTAAGTATCTGGGCTCCATACCATGATACCACCTCTATCCAGAAGGAATGACATACACTAAAGGGGCACTACCCCTAACAACCTTGCCGCATCCTTCCTGTTTTGACCATTTTCAAGGTGTGAGGTCCGACGAAGTCTCGTCCACAAAGCCACGCTTTATACAAAAGCTATGCTTTGATCATCAAATGCTCAACAGTACTTCGTATGCCACATTACCAATTTGGGAATGTATCACTAGTAACCATCAACTACATAACCTCTAAGGGTGTTAAGCTAAGAGAATAAATTCTCTTCCACCAACGGAAATATATTTGATAGAAACTAGCTTTACATCTCAAATTGTAACGTCAGACACACATCCATACAAGTCCGTTCCGGGATCGAACGGAACCGAAGGCACTTATAAAGAAGTCCTTGCAATCCGGATATTCACTAATCACGACCGGACTTCCCATCACAATGGGTAATAAATTTCTATATCGGGGATCAGCCGATGCAGAAACATTCGACGGTAATCCTTCCATTTTCATAAATATCCGGTCTTCAACACCGGTCATCAAATGCAATCCATAACGACGTATCACATATTCAGAATGGGTTATACGACCCAAGGTTCTTTCCCGGCTAACCCGAATAGTGAGCGCTTATTTTGAAAATAAGTGTGGCATTCAAATTCAAGCAAATTCAAGCAAATCAAAACAAATACCTATTTAAAGGAAAATATTGATAGTCGGTTATTTAACTATCAATAGGTATGCACAACATCACAGGATTCCAAATAATTTTCCAAATTATTTATTTTCCAAAATATTTTTACAAGATATATATATTTTCCACACTTCAACATTTGAAAACAAATTTCAAATCACTTTCCACCTTTACAACTTTTGAAAACAAATTTAAAATCGTTTCCCTACACGGGATATATTCAAAAATCTTTATTCATTTTCATTCAAAATGGTTCATTTTACCCACTTAAATAAATCCTTACCAATTTACTTTATATTTACGTTCCAAATCCGTAAATTTATTCCCACACTTCAAAAATAAATCAACGTTTATTTTTAAACGAATTTCCCTTTCTTTTATAAATTCCATAGTGAATTTACAATTCCAAAATATCTATGAATATACGATTTCCAAATCGATTTCTAATATTCATTTTCAATTTATCTTTAAAGGATAAAATCTCAAAACATTCACTTCATATTGGAAAACATTTCCATACTTATTTAATAATAAATAATTCACAAATCCATTTATTTTCAACACTTGGAAAATATTCAATATACTTAAATCGAAATTAAGTATATATTTCATTCTTTAAAGAAAACGTGCGCTTAAACGTATTTATTTGAGTCAAAACGAATGTTGCGTAAAACATCGTTACGACAACCCAAAATCACTGGTATAGGGATTCGAACTTAAAATAGATATATAAATCCCAACATTATACAAAAACCTTTCCTTCTGGAAATCATTTACTATAACAACAGTGTTATAGTCCACCATTTCCTTATTTCTCGAAAACGTCTATTTCAACAATAAATGTTGATATCTATGGTTTCGACACTTAATACATTTTAAAACAACTTCAATCATTTTAATTCCATTTAAAAGATCACTCCCTAAACATTTCTTTAATATATTATTCATTGTTCAAAATCGTGAATATAAATCATTAACCAAATTCAACACTTTTACATATTCAATTCAAAAAATAATCCACTGTCCCAAAATCGTGAATATACTCCTTTAATAAGCTATAAAAATTTACTTATCAAATTCAATCAATCTTGAATTTATAAATCAATGTTTATAAATTCACATTTATATATTATAAAACTTCAAGTTATAAAAATCCCTTATTAACCAATTCCATTTAAATCTCATTTAAATGCCAAAAATCAAATTTTAAAGTTAATTATTTATAATTTTCTATTTTACAAAATCTATTCATTTTATAACTTCACAATTTATAAATCTATAATTTCATTCACTTATGAAATCCATTTATACTTCTTTTTAACATTTATAAAAACTCGTTTTATAATTCCTATATTTTAACTTATAAATATCAATTTTATAAATCTTTTATATAAACCGCTTATAATAATTAAAAATCCCAATTTAAACCATTTTACAAATTAATTTACTATTTATTTCAAAAATCACATTTCGGTTATATTTCTCAAAAATCATAACTTTTATAACTTTAAATATTATAACGTTTATTTATTTAAAAATAAAACAATTCCAAAAATTCAATAAAATGTATATTTTCAAAAATAACTTTAAAAGTCCTTTTAAAATAAAAATCTTTACTTTAACATTTTTAAAACTCCAAAATAGGTCCAATGATGCAACAACACCAAATAATCAATCATGGCAATCAAACATCATATATCAATATGATAATCTACAAATATCACAATATCTGTAATCAAATAAATATTGGTGAGAAATCCAGTTGGATCCCTCCAACCTGTTTCCCTGCATCCACAGAAGTTAGCACAATACCAATTCCGTTCCAATACGGAATATCGCGGTATATAGGATTTATAAAATATTATCCGCTATTATGCGGCGCAATAGGGTCTCATCCGCCATATAATGCGGGAAATCAACTCCAAGTACATATATAATACCAATTCCAATCAAGATGGAATTATCGCGGTATATGTTTTTAATAAATAACATCCGCTTAATATACGGCGTATAATGTCTATTTAACACAATAGATAAAAATTTATCATCCAATCACACAATCAAGCAATTTTAAATTTAACTATTTAAAATTTAAATCGAAACTATTCGATTGAGTGAGAAGTTCTCACCTTGCTTTCAATTCAGTTTTTCGCGTTTTATTTCGAATAAAATTAAACGCGCGTTTAATTTTACCCAAAATTCAAAATAGCTCCAAACGACTCCAATCCAGTTCCGTAGCGCAGTGCTCGACAAAACGAAGCCAACGCAATTTGTTTCGTCCAAAACGGACCTCGTATGACAAAGTTATCGTGTTTAGAAGTTTATACAAATTATAATATAAAGAAATTTACATTCTTTTCCTATTTTTAAACCTAACCAAATCAGGCCGTGCCTTTTCAAGTCCAAGCACATCAGGCCGTTCACGTCTCCTTCCTCCATCACGAGGTAAAGCACGAACAAAGAGAACCCATAGCCACCATCCTTTGTTGAATTTTCACCACCACTACAAGCAACCTGGAGATGATCGGCCTACGGCATATCGAAGCCCCTCACACGAGCTACCTTCGGCCAAGATATGGGCGAGCTCGGTCAAGTATGGACGTGGGAATTTGTGCACGAGCTGATGGTAAACGCGGCCCGCCTGACGACGCCGTGGTGCTCCAAATTCGATCATCACCGTATGGATGGATAGCCCTCGACGAGTTCTAGAAGTTTCATGTTGAAAGTTTCTTGAATTGATGTTTGGATTTGAAGAAATTGAGGGAGGAAGAAGAATAGATTTCGGCCTTTGAATTCTTAACTGGCAGCTCGGGCATTTTAAACCGAAACCCTAGTTTTGTTTTGCAATTGAAGAAATAGAGGGCCTTTTATAGAAAATTCAACGAAACGCTATTCATCCGAAATTTTCCAAACCCCAAATGAAGCGTGCCGACTGGCGTTTCTAGGGTTTACCCCACATTCCAGACACAATGGAATAAGTTTCGAGAGCCAATTCGATCATCTGTGCAAGTTACGGCAATAAACGATCGATTTTAAATTAAACCGATTAAACGAATTTTTAATGCGTTTTGGCTTGCCTCGGATAAACCGTAAATCCGATTGACACGAAATTTGAAACCTTACAATAATATAACATTACAGATCCGATGAAACTAGTTTCGTCGAAATCCGAGAGTGTTTGAAAAATGGCTATTTTAACTCGTCAATTAAATATTAAAATATTCAATTTCCACAAATTAACTTTTAATTCAATTTTAAAAGTTCTATAACATTGTTCTAACTTCAATATGATTTAATATAACTTTTTAAATCATTTTTAATCACATTAAATCAAATATTCAATTATTTCTGGAATTTCAATTATTAAATTATCAATTAAATTACCCAATTTAATCCAGATATTCGAAAAATAAATTATTCGACTTATAAATTTTACTTATTAATATTTAAAATCAAATAAATATTCAAATTTTAATTGACAGAAATTCTGGGTCGTTACAAAAGTAATGAGTAATTAAAATTGAATATTTGATTTGGAATAAACAAAGTTATATACCTTTAAGATAAATCTCCCCTTGTTGAATCTATTGCCGGAAGGAAAGGGTTTACGAAAGTATTTGAAGTATAAAAAGGTAATTTATACAAGTTTGAAGTGATCCAAAGGTTTTTAAAGTGTTATATATATATATATATATATATATATATAAAGGATCTTATGAGAATGATTTTGGAGGAAAGGTTTTTAGAACCTATGGATTTTGGAAAGGCTTTTGATTTTTGGGTAAAATCAATTTTGGAATTAGGGAAGCCTAGTTGAGAATTATCGATTTTGAGAAAAGGAGATTTATATGGAAATCATACTAGGTGTATGATTTGGAAGATACTATATGTGTATAGTATAAAGTGTTTTGAAAATGGCTCTGGAGAAAAAGGCGCTCCCTTGAAATGAACTTCTCAGGAGTACTATAGGTTGGTACTGCCTTGAGCCTCAAAGAGGGGGAGGCTCTAAAGTGGATCCTGTGAGGAAGTCCGTACAAACTGAAGCTCCTGAGGATTATTGGGTAGCGAAAGTCGAGGGCACTGATGCCTATAGGGGCATTTAGGTTATGCTGTGATGATAGTGTAACTCGATGTCGATGTGATCTACTGTGGACCATAGCGGAAATCATGTAGAGGTGAGTATCAACGGTCTACGCTTGATTTTGCTGGGATGGTAATGTAACATCGGCAGACTGCGATCTATGGTCAAGTGGAGTGGGGAAGTTTCATTTATTTGGCAGCAAAATTCGAGGGCGTTGATGCCTACAGTTACATGGACTTTTGCTGTGATAGCAACGTCACCCAGGATGTAATTGCGATCTGTAGCGGGTTCCATGGCGTGATCGAGGGGAGCGGAGTGCCTACAGTTATCTATGGATTTTGCCGGGATGGCAACGTAACCATCGGGTTAACTGCGACCAAGGATGGGGGTGATGATTTCCAAAGCATTCTCACTAGAGATGTTTCCTCGATTTCAAAAATGTTTTCTATATTTTCAGTAAAATTATTTTCCAAGTATTTTCAATGGGTGTTGAAAATGGGTTTACCAAGTACTTATAGATTTTCAGTCCTACGCCTGATCAACGTATGACCGAATTTCTCTGAAAACAAGGATGGACTTGTTGAAACATCAAGTTATAAAAAGTATTTTTATAAAACTATTTTTTTGTAATACTATGTAGATTTTAAAAGTGTTTTAAAAAAATTCTTGATAAAAAGGGAGTTTATAGTTTAAAAATGTTCAAAGAGTAATTTATCTGATATAAGTATTTTTATAAATTCTGGCTTCATTTCTTTGGGGACGAAAAGATTCAAAGAGGGAGAGGGATATAATAACCCGGATTTTTGGACATCCGGTAACTGGATAATTAAATGGTTTATTCAATTGAACATATAAAAATTCTGATGATGAAAGATATCTGGTTATGTAAGTGAATTTGAAAATATAATAAAAATTCGATTTTAAATCTCTGGATAAATATTTGATAATCTCCTAATATAATTACTTAAAATTTGACAAATTATCTTTTGAAACAAATAACAATGGTTGTTTATATATATATATATATATATATGGATATAAGAAGATTTAAATATAAATATTATTATTTTAAAAATAAATTGAATCTATGTTTGTTTAACTAAAAATATTCGTGTAAGTTGATTTCAAATTGGATTTCAAATTGTATTTGAATTTGAATTTAAATTTGGAATTCAATATATATATATATATATATATATATATATATATATATATATATATATCTTAAATATATTTGGATTCCTAAAATATGTTATACATGATTTTATTTAGAATAGAGTTTGTTTTATTTTCTTTCAAAGGGTTATATATATAAATTAAGAAATGAATGTATAAATTAGGAAATTAAATATAAATATATATAAAATCATTTTTTTCTCATGCAAAGATACATGTAAGGTTAATAACATATTAAATAACAAGTGCAAATTTCTTATTATGGGATTGAACATGTGTTAACTATAACGACCCAGAATTTTCGATCCTGAAAATTCCAGATAGTTAGGAGAAAGAAGAAAGAGATAGAAGAAAAAGAAGAAAGAGATAGAAGAAAAAGAAGAAACAGAAATACCAACATCTCACATTCGCAGCGGATAAAATATAATAACAAAATAATAACAGTTATACAAAAGAAAACTGTACTTTCCATATTACACTTTAGTACATCAGAGTTACACAAATACACAAACACATGACATATTCAATCACATCTCAGATACTACAATATCACAGCGGAAACTCTCTATACGTACCTGCAATCCAGCTCGTCTCCTAAGCTCCATAACGTCCTTACCTGAAATATGTAATACTCGGTCTGACCCGAGCATTACATCAAAGTAACACTCGGGTCAGGCTGGAAACCAGCGTGAGTAAACCCATATAATATGAAATACCAAGCTATAATATATGAAAATCAGGGTAATCTCGTATCCTTAACGAGTTCTCATAATCAACACTTATCACACAATAGTTTCAGGTTAAATACACATATTACATAATTCATTCCATTCCAGCCTGTTAAATACCACATACCCAATTTTTAAAGTACTTTATAGATTTCAAATCGAAGTGGTTCCGAGTATTTACAGATACCCGACTCCAGTCTCTTCGAACCTTATGTCATCTAAACTCAAGTTATTCAATTAAATACAACTCAACTTTAATTACCGGATAACACTTTTACACATCAATCCATGATTGATAGATAATCACATTATCACTATCCATCCAATATATCATATCACAAAGCAATTCATAGCAGAAATATCAACCAAGCCAAAGCACTTATCATCATTCAATCATTCATAAGCAGGATTGATCACTTCCCAATTAATTTAATTCATCTCTTATTAGATTAATTAACTAACTTTAATCACTTAAATTACCCTTACTAAACATTAACTAATTATAAATCAATTAATTAATCATCCATTAATCATTCCTCTTAATTAATCACCCTTGATTAATTATCATTTACTTATGTTAAGTAATTAACCGTTAATAAATTACCCAAATGAATTATTCTATAATCATTTATATTGATTAATCATCCTTTAATTAATCACACTCATTAATTAACTATCCCGTAATTAATTCCCTTAATAAATCAATCCTTTAATTAATTACACTAAGTAATTAATCCTTAATCACTTCCCTTAAATAATTTACCTTTAATTACTTTCATCAAGCAATTATTTCATTGGTTAATTATTCTTAATTAATTAACCTTGATCGTTAATAAAATAAATCTTTAATTGCGAATTAAATTAATTAAACTTCAACAGAAATTAATCCCTAATTAATTAATTATATTAAGCAATCCCCTTTTAACTAAAGTTATTACCATCAATTAATTACATCAAGTTATTAATTTTTAATTAATCATCTTTTAATTAATAGCTTAATTAATTTATCAAATAAAAAAACAATCTTTTAAAATTGTTTTCACAAATTCATTTACCTTTAATTAATTAATCAATTAACCATCCTAATACATTAAATAATTTGTACTTTTCTTTAATTACAACTTTAGTTCACCTTAAAACATTTAGGATTTAATCAATTAAATAATTACTTAGTACAACAATTTGAAACATTTTAAACTTTGGAAATTTGTTTAAAATCTTGCTAATGCCTTGTTTTAAAAAAAACTTGGTTTACATTTTCTTTGAAACTTAACCCACTAGTAAAGCTTCAAAAACTTGCCTTCTTCAACTACAAAAAAAATTCCGACCCAACAATATAATTCCCAAGGCAAAACCGCGTTCTCACCACCTCATCTTCGAGTCAGTACCCAAACCACTTGAGCCTGCTCCCGAACGAAAATCTTCTTCTTCATTCGTCTATTACTTCTCCTACCTTACCTTCCTCCGTGCACACAAGGATACGGTGCACATGAACTCCTTTTTCTAGTCAACGAACTTGCCTCCGACCATCTCTGCTCATCACCCAAGAGCTCCTTAAGTTTTCTGACCACCTAGTTCCACGCGGCAACCGTTAAAACAAAAACTCGATCTTCAAATCAACACTAGAAATTCATGGACCTCCTTCCTCTACCTCGACTGGTCATCATTGATCACTGACCGACCCCGTACTTCGCCAGAAGCCTCATCGTGAACCTCCCTAACTTCCTCTCCCATACTGCAACCATAAATCCTTGCCGCTACACCATATTCTGACTGGGACCACCCTCCACCAAGCCAAGTCCCAAACCCTACACTGCCATTTTGCCATCACCACCGAGACGTAAAAATTTTGCCACTAATTTTCCCACGATCCTTGAACTACAACCTCCCTTCTACATAAACCCCGACCCTACCGAATTCCCCGATCGCCTGGATTTGGACATAACCCTAATTCCGTTCAACCTGAAAATCCTCGATAACCACAAGCTTATAAATCAAGAGACCTACACCTAAAATCACTATTTCGAAACATGATTCTGATTATATAATCAGATTTTAAAATCCACGTATTTGATTTTTATGATAGATAATGATTTTACTGAAAATCATTATTCCACAATATTTACTTAATGTTTTTACTAGCAGTTCTTTTAAGAAATGAAATTACATAGCTTCGATCATTTCTCTTTTTAAGATCTTAGCCTAATTTACTCTGTAAGAAGTGTAATTACATTTTTAAACTTGAATTATAATCCTGTAACTAAGAACAGAGGGTTTATACAGGTATGCATGTTCAAATATCTGCATATTTATTTATATACAAACAAAATCTCACCATGCAAACAACATTCCACAAGGTTTGTTCAATGTTTATCGCAAGCATCAATTTTTAACAGGTTTAAACATAATTAAAAGTAGTAGTCTACTCACCTATATGTGCTTTAAACAGAGAGCGACTGAAACAAGTGCCTGGTTTTTGAAAACTGAATGCTTTTGATCTGGGAAAATACTTGAATGCTATGATGATCTTTGAAACTGAAAATCTTTGTTGTTGAGGTGATTTAACTTGAAATTGGAAATCTTGCTTGCTGATGATTTTGCTACAGGCTGCAGATATGAAAATGGTTGATTTCTTGTTTTGATTTCTGCAGTTTGAATATAATTGATTTCTGGTTTGAATTTTTTTTTTCTTCAGGTTTATGTTTTTAAAATGTGAAAGAAAATGATAGAGATGAGAGCAAGGATATTATAAAATCTCATTTTCCTTTTTATTAATTTTTTTTAATAAGTTACACTTGTTTCAAATGTATATTATAATTGTTACATTTGTCTATCTCTATGCTTAATGACTTGCATTTGTTAATCTTGTATTATATAAGATTTACATTTGTACTTTCCATGTTTTAGTATGTTTTAATATGTAATTATATAATATTTCATTTTAGTTTTATATTTATAAGCGTCTTAATTATTTTGATATTCAAACTTCTTCATTATTTATCTTAAATAAAATTTGAAAGGAAACAAAATAAAATAAAGAGAAAAAAAACCCAATTATAAACTTAAAAATAATTATATAAATTTACTAGTGATTATATCCTTTAAAAAAAATTAATATACTAAATCCAAATTAATGCTTTCAATTCTCCCACAAATATTTGTTTATCTTTTGAATTTCAATATTCTAATCCAAATTCAAATTTAATTTATAATTCAATTTAAATTCAACTCAAATATATATATTTAAAAAAACACAAATTCAATTTGTAAATAATAATTTTACTTAAAATCTATTTATATATATATAAATAACACATTATTATTATTGTTTTGAAAATAATTAATTTTATCGATTTTAAATAATTATAAACACATTTATTTGTTCAATTTATAAATTAGTATTTTCAGAAGTTAAATCAGATAACTATCCAATTATCTGATGCTTGAAAATCCGGGTTATCACATTCCTCCCCCCTTAGAATCTTTTCGTCCTCGAAAAGGAACGAAGCCAAAATTTATTAAAAAAATACTATTTATCAGAAATCTATTCTTTGATTATTTTTAAAACACTTTTAAAATCCATATAATATTATAAAATAGTTTTATATAAATACTTTTTATAACTCGATGTTTCAACAAGTCCATCCTTGTTCTCACGGAAATTCGGTCATACGTTGATCAGGCGCAGGACTGAAAATCTACAAGTACTTGGTAAACCCATTTTCAACACCCAGTGAAAATACTTGAAAAAATAATAATTTATTGAAAATATAGAAATTATTTTTGAAAATAGAGGAAATATCTTTGGTGAGAATGCTCTGGAAATCATCACCCCCATCCATGATCGTAGTTACATCCTGGGTTACGTTGCCATCGCAGCAAAATTCCATGTAACTGTAGGCACTCTGCTCCCCTCGATTACGCCATGGAACCCACAACAGATCGCAGTTACATTCCGAGGTTACGTTGCCATCACAGCAAAAGTCCATGTAACTGTAGGCATCAGCGCCTTTGATTTTCGCTGCCAAAAATGAAACTTTTCCACTCCCACATAGGTTGCTGTCTACCGATGTAAAATCAAACGCAGACTGTTGGCTCTCAGCAGCACACACTACTTTCGCTATGTTACCATAGGCCGCAGTCTATCGATGTAAAATCAAACGCAGACTGTTGGCTCTCAACGGCACACACGACTTCCGCTATGGTCTGTAGTAGATCGTAATGACATCGAGTTACACTGTCGTCACAACATAACCCAAATGCCTCTGTAGGCCTCAACGCCCTCGACTTTCGCTACACACTACACATAATCCTCAGGAACAAGTTTTGTCCGGACTCCTCACAAGATCAACTTTAGAACCCCTCCTTAGGGTTCAAGGCAGTACCACCCTGTGGCACTCCTGAGAAGTTCATTTCAAGGGAGCGCCTTTTTCTCCAGAGCCATTTTCAAAACACTTTATACTATACACATATAGTATCTTCCAAATCATACACCTTGTATGAATCCCATATAAATCTTCTTTCTCAAAATCGATTATCCCAAAATGGATAATTCTCAAACTAGGATTTCCAAATTGTAATATTGATTTTACCCAAAAATGAAAAAGCCTTTCCAAATCCAAAGGTTCCAAAAACCTTTTCCGAAAATCCTCATATGATCCTTTATATATATATATGTATGTATGTATGTATGTATGTATGTATGTATGTATGTATGTATGTATGTATAACCTTGAAAAATCTTTGGATCGTTTCAAACTTGTATAAAACCCCTTTTATACTTTAAATATTTTCAAAACCCTTTTCTTCTTGCCATAGATTCACAAAGGGAGATTTATCTTATATAACAAAGATGTATAACTTTGTTTATTCCAAATCAAATATTCAAATTTGATTACTCTATACAAAACCACTTATCATATCACTTACTTCCATAAAGTAAATTTCTATTATAGAAATAACCAATTTCCATTTTACTTCATCATATATTTCACAAAATATACCTTTCATTTCAAAAGTCATTTTACGATTATTATCTACAAATTCCCAGTAACAATTTCATTCAAACCCGTACGACGCACACATATCATACGTACGCTCTACCAATCTGATCGCTCACTCGATCACATAATTTCACTTCCGAACTAGTATCGTCCACCCGACTTCCTAGTCCGGACACAGATCTGGTTTCTAGATCAGAAACCGTCATTCTCCTTGCATAGCCTAGCTATGATAGAGAATATCCAGAACCAATCAACAATCCATATCCAGGTTCGCCGTCGAATATCGAGTGAAAAATCCCAACTCGGATTGATGTAACTATCTCGAAATTCTATGCTCGAATCTGGATCAAATCACTATGCGAATAGAATAATATACGTACATCCTACGTATTATCTTTATTGGTTATTAGCCAAATCAATTCCCTTTTCTATTCACATTCACTTTAATTTTCATTCATTTATTGACAATTGCTTCAATCCCATTTGGATTATCACCTCGATTCTTTCCTCAAATGGATATTTAATCATAATCAGTTTGCACTCTGACCAGCTTAAATTTTGAAAATAGCTCGAACAATTTAAAATAGATAAGTAGTTGAAAAAAAATTATTAGTTTGTAAAATAGCTGTAAAATAGTTAAGTAATCGTAAAATAGTTGGAAAATAGAAATTAGTTATAAAGTGGTTGAAAAATAGGAATTAGTTAATAAAACAGTTGAAAAATTGTTAAATAGTTCCAAAAATAATTGTACAACAAGTATAAGATAGTTTTAGGTTTAAAAAGAAAAGTTGTATAGTAAATAGTTTGCAAAAATAGATTTTTATTAAAACATTTTATATTGAAAATAGTTCATAGCCAAACTGTTCAATTCCCAATCTCCATTCCCATCAATTCAATTTAAATTTCCACTTTCATTTAAATTGACTCAATTCCAATTTAAATAACTTCAATTTCCACTGAAATTGATTTAACCCCAATTCAAGTTGAATTGACCTCGATTCTTTCTTAAATTCAAATCAAATTCCATTTGAATTTACTTATTCAACTTTGATCACAATTTCAATTAATTCAAATAAATTTCAAATTGAACCAATTTCAATTCATATCAATTCTAGTTTGAATTAATCCTAATTCGCATTTGAATTTGAACTCATTCAACTTCAGTTTCATTTCAAATTAATCCAATTCAAATTTTCCATTTGAATTTTTAAACTTATCCATCCTCAATCACAACTCCAACTAATTCAAATCAAATTCAATTTGAACTTATTTAATTCAAATTTCAAATTTAAACCACTTAATTCTGAATCTAAATTCCATTTTCAATAATAATGGATATATTGCCATCCCCATTTCTTCATTCATTTAAACAAATCTAATTTCAGTTTAAAGATTATTAATAACAACATGATGGTATTATTCAAATTATTTTAAAACATCCATCCATTTCTAATTTTCAGGTCTCAAACCCATTTTGAGATCACTCAAACTCCCAATTCAAATTAACCATTTAACTTCCCAAGTTAAATCCTAATTTCATCTTGAAATTTCTAAATCAAATTGTCCATTCAAACTTATTTAACTTCCTCCGAGTTAAATTCAATTAATACCGTTATCCTTACTCAAATTTGAGTTCTCCATTTCAAATTTTAAACTTCACATTAATAATATTTCCACTTATTAAGTTCAAAAACTTATCACTTTGGGTATCACATCTCATTCCAAATTTAAAACTCAACATTTAGAATTTATCTCAAACCATCTTTGATATTATGTATATTCCTCATATATACATATTATTTCCTTTACACACCAAATTATCTTTAAATTTTAAACCACCTTTTGTTTTTAATTCAAAACAAATTCCTTTAAATTTTCAAACAATTTTTGTTTGAAACAGGATCCTTCATTCAAATACATTAAATAACATTATTTATTATTTCTTTATCACTTTGAAACAAATTTCAAATTCTAGACCTAGATTTAAAACTTCACAATTTAGATCATTTTCAATTCCAATATATAAATCATACTTTCCTAAATGTTTTACTTCCCTAAAACATTTCATTTTTCTTACTAATTAATACACATTTTATTATTAATCACAACAATCATTTATAATAATAACCAAGAAAATCATATCTAGAAACCAATTCATTAATATCTTATTCTAAAACTCTTTCCCAAATTCAAGATTTTAATTTCAGTTTGAATCCATTTCAAACTTATCTTCATTCAATTTTAGTTTTTTTGTATTTCTATTACCACTTAATTCTCATTATTATATTTAATTCCAATGATTTAACGACAAATTACCTTAATACATAATGGTTAGAGAAATCTTTGCTTTATATATAAACTTATATAAAAATCATTTACTTTTAAAACCATTATATAAGAAAATAACAAATATGCTCTCTCGTATATATTACACTCAACTCATTTTAGGGTACCACTGTCACTATCCTTAATGAGTTAACCCACCACCAGAGCCAAGGTTCTCACTTAAACTTCAGCTCTGATACCAAATGTAACGACCCAGAATTTTCGATCCTGAAAATTCCAGATAGTTAGGAAAAAGAAGAAAGAGATAGAAGAAAACGAAGAAACAGAAATACCAACATCTCACATTCGCAGCGGATAAAATATAACAACAAAATAATTACAGTTATACAAAAGAAAACTGTACTTTCCATATTACACATTAGTACATCAGAGTTACACAAATTAACAAACACATGACAGATTCAATCACATCTCAAATACTACAATATCACAGCGGAAACTCTCTATACGTTCCTGCCATCCAGCTCGTCTCCTGAGCTCTAGAATGTCCTTACCTGAAATCTGTAATACTCGGTCTGACCCGAGCATTACATCAAAGTAACACTCGAGACAGGTTGGAAACAAGTGTGAGTAAACCCATATAAAATGAAATACCAAGCTATAATATATGAAAATCAGGGTAATCTCGTATCCTTAATGAGTTATCATAATCAACACTTATCACACAATAGTTTTAGGTTAAATACAAATATTACATAATTCATTCCATTCCAGCCTGTTAAATACCACATACCCAATTTTTAAAGTACTTTATAGATTTCAAATCGAAGTGGTTCTGGATATTTACAGATACCCGACTCCAGTCTCTTCGAACCTTATGTCATCTAAACTCAAGTTATTCAATTAAATACAACTCAACTTTAATTACTGGATAACACTTTTACACATCAATCCATGATTGATATATAATCACATTATCACTGCCCATCCAATATATCATATCACGAAGTAATTCATATCAGAAATATCAACCAAGCCAAAGCACTTACCATCATTCAATCTTTCATAAGCAGGATTGGTCACTTACCAATTAATTTAATTCATCTCTTATTAGATTAATTAACTAACTTTAATCACTTAGATTACCCTTACTAAACATTAATTAATTATAAATCAATTAATTAATCATCCATTAACCATTCCTCTTAATTAATCACCCTTGATTAATTATCCTTTACTTATATTAAGTAATTAACCGTTAATTAATTACCCAAATGAATTATTCTATAATCATTCATATTGATTAATCATCCTTTAATTAATCACACTCATTAATTAACTAACTCGTAATTAATTCCCTTAATAAATCAATCATTTAATTAATTACACTAAGTAATTAATCCTTAATCACTTCCCTTAAATAATTTACCTTTAATTACTTTCATCAAGTAATTATTTCATCGGTTAATTATTCTCAATTAATTAACCTTGATCATTAATAAATTAAATCTTTAATTGCGAATTAAATTATTTAAACTTCAACAGAAATTAATCCTTAATTAATTATATTAAGCAATCCCATTTTAACTAAAGTTATTATCATCAATTAATTACATCAAGTGATTAATCTTTAATTAATCATCTTTTAATTAATAGCTTAATTAATTTATCAAATAAAAAAACAGTATTTTAAAATTGTTTTCACAAATTCATTTACCTTTAATTAATTAATCAATTAACCATCCTAATACATTAAATAATTTTTACTTTTCTTTAATTACAACTTTAGTTCACCTTAAAACATTTAGGATTTAATCAATTAAATAATTACTTAATACAACAATTTGAAACATTTTAAACTTTGGAAATTTGTTTAAAATCTTGCTAATGCCTTATTTTAAAAAAACTTGGTTTACGTTTTCTTTAAAACTTAACCCACTAGTAAAGCTTTAAAATTGCCTTCTTCAACTACAAAAAAAATTCCGACCCACCAATATAATTCCCGAGGCAAAACCGCGTTCTCACCACCTCATCTTCGAGTCAGTACCCAAACCACTCGAGCCTGCTCCCGAACGAAAATCTTCTTCTTCGTTCGTCTGTTACTTCTCCTACCTTACCTTCCTCCGTGCACAGAAGGATACGGTGCACATGCACACCTTTTTCTGGACGACGAACTTGCCTCCGACCATCTCTGCTCATCACCCCCGAGCCCTCTAAGTTTTCTGACCACCTAGTTCCACGCGGCAACCATTAAAACAAAAACTCGATCTTCAAATCAACACTAGAAATTCATGGACCTCCTTCCTCTACCTCGACTGGTCATCATTGATTACTGACCGACCTCGTACTTCGCCAGAAGCCTCATTGTGAACCTCTCTAACTTCCTCTCCCATACTGCAACCATAAATCCTTGCCGCTACACCATATTCTGACTGGAACCACCCTCCACCAAGCCAAGTCCCAAACCCTACACTGCCATTTTGCCATCACCACCGAGACGTAAAAATTTTGCCACTAATTTTCCCACGATCCTTGAACTACAACCTCCCTTCCACATAATCTCCGACCCTACTGAGTTACCCGATCGCCTGGATTTGGACATAACCCCAATTCCGTTCAACCTGAAAATCCTCGATAACTACAAGCTTATAATTCAAGAGACCTACACCCAAAATCACTATTTCGAAACACGATTCTGATTATATAATCAGATTTTAAAATCCACGTATTTGATTTTTCCAATAGATAATGATGTTACTGAAAAATCATTATTCCACAATATTTACTCAATGTTTTTACCAGTAGTTCTTTTAAGAAATGAAATTACATAGCTTCGATCATTTATCTTTTTAAGATCTTAGCCTAATTTACTCTGTAAGAAATGTAATTACATTTTTAAACTTGAATTATAATCCAGTAACTAAGAACAAAGGGTTTATACAGGTATGCATGTTCAAATATCTGCATATTTATTTATATACAAACAAAATCTCACCGTGCAAACAACTTTCCATATGGTTTGTTCAATGTTTATCACAACCATCAATTTTTAACAAGTTTAAACATAATTAAAAGTAGCAATATACTCACCTGTATGTGCTTTAAATAGAGAGCGACTGAAACAAGAATGCCTGGTTTTTGAAAACTGAATGCTTTTGATCTGGGAAAATACTTCAATGCTATGTTGATCTTTGAAACTGAAAATCTTTGTTGTTGAGGTGATTTAACTTGAAATTGGAAATCTTGCTTGTTGATGATTTTGCTACAGGTTGCAGATTTGAAAATGGTTGATTTCTTGTTTTGATTACTGCAGTTTGAATATAATTGATTTCTGGTTTGAAAATTGTTGTTTTTTTTCAGGTTTATGTTTTTAAAATGTGAAAGGAAATGATAGAGATGAGAGCAAGGATATTATAAAATCTCATTTTTCTTTTTATTAATTTTTTTAATAAGTGGCACTTGTTTCAAATGTATATTATAATTGTTACACTTGTCTATCTCTACGCTTAATGACTTGCATTTGTTAATCTTGTATTATATAAGATTTACATTTGTACTTTCCATATTTTAGTATGTTTTAGTATGTTTTAATATGTATTTATATAATATTTCAATTTAGTTATATCTTTATAAATGCTTAATTATTTTGATATTCAAACTTCTTCATTATTTATCTGAAATAAAATTTGAAAGGAAACAAAATAAAATAAAGAGAGAAAAAACCCAATTATAAACTTAAAAATAATTATATAAATTTACTAGTTATTATATCCTTTTAAAAAATTTAATATACTAAATCCAAATTAATGCTTTCAATTCTCCCACAAATATTTGTCTTCTTTTGAACTTCAATATTCTAACCCAAATTGAAATTTAATTTATAATTCAATTTAAATTCAACTCAAATATATATATATTTAAACAAACACAAATTCAATTTGTAAATAATAATTTTACTTAAAATCTATTTATATATATAAATAACACATTATTATTATTGTTTTGAATATAATTAATTTTATGAATTTTAAATAATTATAAAGGAGATTATCACATTTATTTGTTTAATTTATAAATCAGTATTTTCAGAAGTTAAATCAGATAACTATCTAATTATCTGATGCTTGAAAATCCGGGTTATCACATTAACTATTGTAACATAAAATTGAACATGTGTCAAATTTTTAAGTTTTTCTTTTATTTTTCTTTTTAAGAAATAAAGTCAGGATATGTGTATACTCTCCTCCCTTTCTCATTTCACTTATCTTCCACTTTCAAACTTTAAAAAAGAAAGAAAGAGAGTATCCTGTTAAATTCAAACCTGAGCAGATTTAAAATAAGATCTTTCAAGCTTAAATCTGATCAGCTAACAAGATCAGGCTTCAATTTGAAATCTCATATCAGTTACAAATTCAAATGCAACACAAATCAAGGGCAGATCAAAATCGATGTCAAAAACATTTCAGTTTAAAATTAATTCCAGATGATAGGCCTATGTTCATGTGAACAACAGGTGAGTAAACATACGTTTAAAAAAAAAATAGTTTTAAATTATGCATTCCATTTTGATGTGTGAATGAAATCATGCTGTTAGCCTGAATGCTTGGATTGAAAATGAACGCATGTATGGATATAAGTGTTTATTGCTGTGAATTGCCTTCATATGTATACACTACTACAAACTCTGTTGTGTTACAGGGTTTGATATCTTAATTAATTCTGTATCTCGTTATTGAATCATTGATAGCCTTTAATCTGCAAATGAAATTGATTGAAATCGTGCAATATCACTACTAAAAATAATTCCAGGAATTTATATTTAATATTTGCCTCGAAATTTAATAAATAACAGCATTTTATATATTTGGGTCAAAATTTTATAAATTCAATTTTTAGATTGGATTGCATGATTGAATTCGTTGTTGAAAATTATAAATTTTAATTTGTATATCACGATTTTTAGTTTGATAATTGTTGGGTATGCTCGAGTTGAACGTTTGGGCCATTTTGGTCGATTGTCGTCGATCGGCGGCAATGGGAGGGATGATATTTAGGCTGGAGGTGGTTGGGGTGTTGTCAATCCCTGGAAAAATGCTTCAATAATTTATCGATGGCCATGGTGGCCAAAATTCATCGAAGTAGGGTTTGCTGATGGGTTATTGTAGACGAGGAATTCTTAGCGATTGCGCCGCCGTGAGGATACCGAGGATGATCGCGATAGGTGGGAATTGTTCGTTGTGGCATGGCGTTGCTTCAGGTTGGTCGGCGGGGTTTGTCGGAGGGAAAAACGACGGTGATTTGATATTTTCCGACGATGGGTTTGGGTCCAGTTGGGTCTCTGTGCTCAATTTTTTTTTGTTTACGGAATAGTTAGACTGGTGCTTCAGGGGGGTTGTGAAGTCATGTTCGATTTGGAGGCCGGGGAGTTGATCGACATTGCACGGTTCACCGTGCATGCGTACCTGATTGTGTCGGGGAAGAGTGAGTTTGGGAGAGAGGTTGTTTACTCGGGTTAAGTCTTGTGTTCCTTGCGAGATGTCTCGAAGAAGAAGACGCGGTGGTATCCTCGTGTTGTGCTAGGGATTTTGTTTATTCATCGTGGGTTTGTTTTTAATTTTGTAGTCTAGTTTAATCCCAAGTTTTATTTTTGAAACCATATCTGGGTTTTAAGTTTTGATAGAAAAATATTGCCAGGTTTTTATCTTAAGAAAAATTTAACCTTTTATGTTTAAAGGAAATCAAGTTTAAACTTTAAAAGCAAAGTAAAACAAGTTTAAAGTTTTGGGAAATAATTAGTTTTTTTTAAAATAAAGATTTAACAAGTTTTAAATTATTTTTAAAGAAGTTAAGTTTAAAAAATATTATAATTAAGTTTTTTCTAAGAATAATATTTATTTAAGCAAGTTTGAAAGAGGTTTTCAAAGATTTTAAATATCCAATTTAAATGTTTAAACTTGTTTTGTTCTTAAGTAAATATATTTCAAATATGTAATTGTTTTCTAAATGGTTTCTAATAAAGTGTAATGAGGTAATAAGTATTTAATTTAAATGAAGAGTTTATCTTAAAGTTTGAGATTTATTAAGAATAACCAATTAGTAAAATAAATTTCAGGTTAATTTCTTATTGTAATTAAGAATAATTATTTAATTAAGTAATTAGTGGATAGTTAATGAATGTAATTAAGAGATGAATCATTTACTAGAGATTAAGTGATGATTAATTAATCAATTAATGTGATTAATTTAAGTTAATTAATGTGATTAATCAAGATTAATTAATGAATGTGATTAATTTAAGATTAATTACTAAATATAATTAATTAAAAGTGTGATTAATTAATGAAAGTAATTATTTGAGGATTATTAATTAATGTAATTTATTATAATTAATTAATGGAAGTAATAAAGGATTAATTAATCAGCATGTTTAATCAAAGGATTAAAATAATTAACTAAGGAGTTAATTAATTAAGGTAAGTAATTACAGGATGGTTAATTACTGTTTATGATTAATCAAGGTGATCAATGAAAGTGATTAACTAAGGTATAATTAATCAATGTAATTACTAAGGATCAATATAACTAAGAAATTAATTAGGGATAAATGTAACTAAGGTGAATAGATGAAGGTTAATCAATTTTGTAATTAATTAAAGGATAATTACTTAATGTAATTAATGAGGATAATTAAAGAATGATTAATTAATGGTTTGTAATTAATTAATGATTTAGTGAGCATAATTAAAGATAAAGTGATTGAGGTAATTAATTAATTAGAATGGTGTGACCAATTAATCCTGATTATGGATGATTGAATTATAGAAATGCCTTGAATTGGTTGATATCTCTGATATGAAGTGTTTAGCGATATGATATGTTTGGATGGACAGTGATAATATGGTTATCTTTCGGTGATGAATTGTTGTGTAAAAGTAACATCCTGTATTTAAAGTTGAATTGTATTACATTTGAATAACTTGGGTTAAGATGACATGGGACTCGAAGAGACCGAGGTCGGGTACCAATAAATACCCGAAACCACTTCGATTTGAAATCTTCTATAATTCTTTATAGATTCGATATGTGTAATCAATAGGCTGGAATGGAATAAGATGGACCATTTAACAAAGTAAGTGTACTTAGAAATTGATTTTGGGAAATAAGTATTGACTATAACAAGTTGTGAACTTGTAATGAAATACGGGTTACCCCGGGTTTTAATTAAGTTTTTACTTAATATTTCGTATTATATGGGTTTACTCACGCTGGTTTCCAGCCTGACCCGGGTGTTACTTTGATGTAATGCTCGGGTCAGACCGAGTATAACAGATTTTCAGGTAAGGACGTTCTGGAGTTCAGGTGGAAAGCTGGATGGTAGGAACATATGGAGTGTATTTCCACTGTGAGATATTATAGTTTACCTGGGACATGTTGATTGTATCTGTCCAGTGTTTGTGAATGTTGTAACTCTGACGTAATAATATAAATTAACTGATATAGTTTTTCCTTGTATAACTGTTATTTTATTTGATATTATATTTTGATCCGTTGTGAATGTGAGATTCTATGTTTCTTTTTTGTTTTTTCTTCTTTCTTCTTTCTTCTTTTCCTAACTATCTGGAATTTTCGGGATCGAAATTCTGGGTCGTTACACCTATAATCAACACACATACGCAAAGAACCATCAGACTTAGTGACGAAAACCACCACTGCTCCCTATTCTGAATGGCTAAGTATGATCAGACCCTTGGAGGACAAGTCCTTAATTTGCTTCCTTAACTCAACCTTCTCTCGGGGTGCATTCTCTAGGAGGAAGAACTATAGGTCGAGCTCTAGGAATAAGGTCAATACGGAAGTCGATTTCCCGCTTAGGAGGCAAAGCAGTGACTTCACCAAATGCATCAGAAAAGAGTTTGACCCCACGAGTCAAATGAAGATCACCAGGAGAAGAATCAAGAGAATAAATAAAACTACCAGCAAAATCGTGGGGCAAACAACACTGAATCACCAAATAATTTCCAAGATCATCCACAAGAGAAACAGTTTGGGAACTCCAATAGATAAAGGCATCATGCCTCTTTATGCAATCACCACCCAGCAATAGATCAAAAGCATCAAAACCCAGAACATAGAAATTACCAGTGAAACAGTGATTAAAATATAGGAGTTTCACTTAGTTACAAATCCTACTAAGATTGGCAGACCACCAATAGGATTTGAAACACACAAAGGCACAGGAGCCAACTCAAGAGAAATAAGATGTTTAAATTTGTCACAAATATCCATAGAAATAAAGCTATAGGAAGCTCCAGTATTAAAGAGAATACGAACAGGAAAATTAAACAGAGAGAAAGCACCCTAAAGTGTGTTGAATATGCGCTTATATGATTTTTGTTTGATGATAATAAACATATATATATATATATATATATATTCATTTAACTGTATTTTTTAATGTACTATTTTATTTTTCATAGATTAAATAAATATTTGTTGAATAAAAAAAATACACAGAATTTGAATTCAAACAGAAATTTTATTCAAACAAATATTTATTACAATTTTGAACAGTACAAATTCAAGCTCTCACTATACATATACAATTTTGATTCCAATGCATCATAATTTATATTTACATAAATTCCTCACTACATATCACTCATACTCGTAGTTTATCTTCAACTTCATTCCAGTTAGAATCCAGCATCTGAGCAATCTACAAAAATATTCACTAACGCAGTAAAATTGAAAAAGAAATATTTTTGCAATATAAAATAAAATATGGATTTTTGAAAATATTATTTGCCTCAGTTATTTGGGTTGTTCGTCATCATTTACATTTGAATTCATCACACATGAACAAAGTGACATGCACAGTGTATCACTTGTACATGCCACAAGGCCGTGCACATCGATATACACTTGATAATGCTACAGGGACAGGTGAGCACTGGTCAAACCCAAATAAAAAGCCGGGTTCAACTCACGTGCAATATATTTAAAATCACAACACGAGCACAAGGTCAAACCGATTTTTTGAAACTGGATTCAACTCAAGTGAAATTTCAAAAATCAACATGAAATGATCAAGAACCGAACAAAGACCGGAGTAGTACAAGTTAGACACAGCAGAATCAAACTGAAACAAGTCTCGACGAAAATCGGTGACTCAATGCAAACAACATGAATGTCATAAGCATGGACACAGGAAAACATGTATGCAACATGGTGAGCAACACAAGTGCAACAATCGTCAGTACAGAGCTCAAGTTCAATCCCAAAGCAACCAAACAGCAATGCATGCAAGTGCAGACCAAATGCAAGACCAAAGTGCAACAGAAAATCAGTGCAACCCGAAGTCAAGGCAACATGAAGCATGCAAGCTCGAGCCCAAGATATGGAAACTGCAACAATGCAAACTACAAATGTATCGACCAGGCCACAACAAAGAAGATGATTAATGCTTATGAATACATGTGCAGACTATGCAAATGAAGACCACAAGTGTACAACAACTCCAGCAGTGATAATGAAGTGAATGCAACTACAGGAACTCAACAAGGAAGACTACAGCATCAAGTCAGGTCAGACCAACCAGAATAGATGCAAAGACCACAATGCAATGTACATAAATACAACTACAGGTACAAGGCCAGAAGTTCAAGTGAGTGCACCAAAGATATGACATGACAGCAAACAAATGCAAGTGACTCAAGCAACATGTCCAGTTACAACAAAGTCCAGTAATGCAAATAGTGAATAGCATGGCAATGTCGAATGCATGAACAAGTGAAGCATTTGTGTCAAAGCAGAGCAAATGTCAACAGTGAAGTAAAATCAGGAGACAAAGCTCAAAGTCAAAGATCAGAAATAAACATGTTCGAAGTCGAAGAATTTAATGCAGATGCAAACGAAATTCATGTTTAAAAAGTCAAGTGCCGAAGTCCAGATGAAATAGAGTTGATGCCAGAGAAATCGAATTCAAAAGTCAAGTGTGTATTTTTGAAAAAGTCAAAAATCAAAAGAGGAAAGTTTTTGCCGTATCAACCAAGGGAAAATCGAACGCTACAGAATAGAAACCGTGTGCATCAAGTCATCAAATCATGAAATAGGAAAGTATGGAATCCATATAAATTCGCACCCAATTATCATCATCGGCTATGAGCGAACAAAGTCGAAAATCAAGCTATCAATCGGAAATCAAAAGTACAAGCGACATACCAGAGATCGAAGTTTCCAGAAGCCCTAAATCTCGAAAGCCCTAAAGTGCAAGCGAAGAAGAGAACGAGAGCGTCTGATACTATCTCAAGGAAATCGAGCATTACAGAGCTTCGATCGAGCTTTGAATCTCTCAAGCCTAATTTGACAGAGAAATCGAAGATCTCATCGCCTCCATTTTTTTCTTCCAGAGGAAATCGAAACCGAGTGAAAGATAATAGAAATGGGGTGGCCGTGTTTTAATTAGGGCATAGTTATTATTAGGGTTTAGCTTTTCATTGGGGTTTATTTTTGATAGGGTTTAATTTTTAAATCTAGTTTTATTTGAGCAAAAATTATGGATTCAAGTTTGTATTTTAATTTTTGCTCTTGCTTTTATTTTTGAAGTCTGCTTTTCTTTTCGAGTCAAAGTCTTGGTAAATCACCACCTAGGTTTTAGGTAGTGTCAGATTGTCTAGTTAGAATTAGTTCAGTGAGCAGGGTGTGTGAGTTTGCAAAACTCTATAGGCGGTAGTAGGGTGTGCGAGTCTGTTAGAGTGTTTGTAAGTGGGAGACTGTTTAATTCTAATAGAAATCTGGGAATGCAGCAGTAGGCAGGGGTTGCTGAAGCTGGGTAAATTTTGTGTGTGATTTACTTTTCAGCATATTTACTTCTCTGCAGTTTGTGTTTGTGTTTAATTCGAGAAAATTTGCTATAACCCTATTCAACCTCTCTCTAGGGTTAATCTAGATCCTACAAAGTGTACCTTGGTTATCATTAGGAGTAGGAGCAGGAACAGGTGCAGGTGCAGGCGGTGGAGCTGGTGATGATGTAGAGGTAACAGTAAAAATACCCGATAAATTGCCCTTCTGCTGAGTGGGGTAATTCTTCTTAAAATGGCCAGGCTGCAGACAAATGTGACAGAGATCACGCTTGGTCAACTGTGCTAGAGGAATAGTGGCACTACCCATAGTAGGACAGCTATTAGCATAATGTCCCTTCTGATTGCATATGTAGCAAGTAATGGCAGATAGGTCGATCGACTGCCTCTGAGATGAAGAAGATGATCCCAACCCTAGAGTCTTGTTTTGATTCCTCTTATGATGGTGGAAGTTGGGCTTTCTCTTCTTAAGATTGCCAGAAAAAGACTGAGATGAAGCAGACTGAGCAGCTGGAGGATCCTTAGAAGTAGGATTCTCATATCTAATGGCCATATCCATCAGAGTGGTGAAAGGACTATGCACATGAGCTATGAGGCGGTTATCGTACTCCGGACGAGCACCAACAATGAACTTCTCATTTTTCTTGAGAGGAGTGTCAATCAGATTAAGGCCAAACTTAGAAAGTTCATTGAACTTCCTCTCATATTCAACAAAAGACATATCACCCTGTTTTAGATCCATGAATTCCTGATATAGTTGAGACTTTTCTGCCTCGGGCATCCACTTCACAAGAAAAGCATCCCTAAATTGTTCCTCAGAAATGTCAGCCTCAGCGGTGTGGGTTGTGACAGACTCCCACCAATCCAAAGTTGCTCCTTTCAATTGCCAAGCTACCAACTGACGCTGCTGGGCATTAGTGATCTCTAGATCGGAGAAAATTCTCCCTAAGTCCTTCAACCACTGTTGAGCTTCAATAATGCTCTCAGATCAGGTGAACTTGGTGCCACCAAGCTCGGTGTTTTCCTTACAGAGTTTAGTGAAACTGACTGGGGCAGCAGGCTCAGGAGCTGGGGCAATACCACGGCCTGTACCTCTTTCATTCCTATGAGTCATCCTGAAAATCAAGAATGAATGTTAGGAAAGAAGTAATTGAGAAACAAAGGCAAGATTAGATAAAATAAGATGCAACGGGAATTGAGTAACCCGAATAATGAAATTACGAACAAGGTGGATAAGGAAAAGAAAGAAGTTAAGGAAAATTTGATTTCAAAGCAAGAAAAGTTTTTATATAAAATACTCTTTGAAAATCATTTGAAAAATCATTTTATACTTCAAAATACATTCCCCCACAAAGAAAGCATTCCAGGATTGATTTCACTCATTCTAGGGTATTTCTGTCCTATCTCTAATGAGTTTTTGCTCTACAAGCTAAGGTTTGCCTAAAACCAAAGCTCTAATACCAAATGTAACGACCCAATATTTTACACCGTTCAAATTCGACAATGAAACCAAAATGTCAAACTTGAATAGCTCAAAACAATAGATTGTAGTAAAATTTGGAGCAAATAAAACCAATTCACAGAATCACAGACATAGAATATCAAAATACTCGCAGCAGAAATAAAAATAACCCTAGTGGTTCATGAAGCCACTACAACTCAGTCTCAAAACAAGTACAAAATACATAGTCTGAAAAAAAAAACTACAATTCTGAAACAAATACAGTAGAAATCCCAAATACATAAGTCTCTAATACATAGTCTGGAATAGAATGACGGAACTGAAATAGATAAAACTAGATAAGCAGATAAACCCCAGAAATCTCTAGCTTTCAGAAGATAGATCCAAGCTTTGATACTCAGGCTGACCCGAGCATAAGAAATAAACACAAACACTCTAGTCAGGATATACATAATTATACAATGTAAACCATCTCAAGTGAATTGTAAAATAGATGTACAAGTAACTTAAAGGATGCTTGGGACCGCCCATCCTCTAAGGATCCTTAAACTATTTACTATGTGGTAATATACGCTACTATAATAATGCATATTAGTAAAATAAACTTACTTTAAAATAGCGTTAAGGCTTTACATTTTCAACCTTAACACATAAATAGTGCCAATAGTTTATACAGCACCTGCGTACCTCCTGATCGGGAGGCTATGAGAAGATACTCCATAGGTACAACACAAATCAAACTCGTACAAGGCTCGCTAGGTTAGGTGACACGACACAACAAGGCAATGGCAGGGTAGATATACCAATTACTATCCGGACTATTGGTGACGCATAGCAGCCACTACCGCCCAGCTCAAGCCACACTCCCAAAATCAAAGGTGTGCACCAATCAATCACAAAGTAATAGAATGGCATACGAAGAAATGTGTCCGATTAGAGGAGCTACCTCACTGGCCCGGAATCGCTCCTGTTTTAGCCACCTTATGCTAACTCACGGGAGTCGAGTCCACGTTCATACCTCAAAGGACATCGCCACCAACCTACTTCATTCTGGATCTCCACCGCGTATAGGGTTGTTAAAGTGGTTTTCGGTATCGACTGAGAGTATGCCCATATCCGATCTCGGTCTTTTTAACAACCCAACGTTATTATTACCCGTGGTTATAAATTTCAAAAATGATTTATATTTCACTTCAAAACATATTCATTTAAACCATTTAAATTCAATATCAAATAATATTCATTTCAAAGTTGTAACATTTCGAAGTTCATTCATTTAGTTATAAAATTTCCAAAACATTGTAAATTTCTGCTACAACAACACTTATAAAATGTTACGGTAGATATAATAATATTTCAAAACATTGTCAAATTCAAAAACAGCAGCACTTACAAAGTGCTACGGTAGGTATTAGTAATTTAAAACAATTCGGTTTCATTTCAGCAACAACGGCACTTACCAAGTGCTACAGTAGCTATTTAGTTATTCAAAACAGTTTACTTTCAACAACAACAACACTTACAAAGTGCTACAGTAGCTATTTAGTTATTTCAAAATATAGTTTAGTTTCATCTACAACAGCACTTACCAAGTGCTACAGTATCTCTTTATATTTCAGAACTTAGTTTAATTTCAGAATTGACAGCATTTAACAAATATTGTCTTAAAACCACAATATTTTTGAAGTTCTACCAATACTAATTGCAGATTTATTATAAAATTCCAAAAACATTAAAACTTCAATTTTAGTCATTTTAACTTATAAAAATCATATTTTTCGCTTCAAAAATATTCATTTGGATATCACTTAACTTATGATTCAATAAAATAAACCTTTAATAAATAAATATACAATTTAACAATAATTCACTTATTTAGTCAAATGTAAACTATTTTCCCAACTTTTTATTCTAACAATTAACCTAATACTTTATTTTAAAATACCCTAAATAAAATTAAATTTCCATTTATTTACTTAACTTCAAAATTTCCATTTAAAACCATGTAACAACCCAATATTTTGTGATTATTTCTAATTGTATACTTTAATTATTTAAATTGAAACTCCTGATTCAAAAACTTTATTTTATTTATCAAAATGAATAAATTTTGTTATTTTAAATATAAATTTTGATTTTTGTGTGAATTATAATTTCAAACCGAATAAATAGGATATTTCTAGAAAAAGTGGATTTTTGATCAATCTGGTCAAACTTTTACTTTTAAATTTAAAATTTAAATACTTGGATTTTTGAATTTTATCTTTTATTATGAAAATAAATTTAATTTCAAGAATACTGCTTTTCATTTCGTTGAAATCCGATTTATATTGTGAAAGTTATGCTTTTTACAATATTGGGTGTAAATTGATTTATTTAATAAAATTATCTATTTTAATTTATATAAATAATATTTTTATTTGTAAAATCATGTTCTAATATGTGTTATATGACATGCTAGGTATATATTTTATTTTAAAACACTTTTAAATCAATTTTATAATTTTTCCAAAATTTATTGAATTTATCTTCAAATTTTAAAGCCTAGTTTCCATTTTTTTGCTATTTTCTTAATTTAATTATATTTAATTAAAATTTATTTATTTATTTTTATGCATTCATTATATTTTTGTGTTGTTATGTTTATTTATATGTATTTTAATATGTATTTAAAAATTGAAAAATAATTAAGGAAATTTGAAAAGTTTGTGACCTTTTGTGTACGTTGCCTCTTCATATTCTCCGCCTTTTCATCACCAATCAACACCACTTCAATTTGCTACCTTATACACTTTGTTCAGCTGACTCCACTTCAGTTTCTCACATGAAAAAACTTCTCAACCCTAAAAAACAATCGTCCTACACCTGAAGCAAAATTTTGGGCAAAATCTTTCATTTTTTTTCATTGTTTATTTGATTTTTGTACTTGCATTCACCTTCATGTAGTTCGGACCCTCCATCTCCAGCATCTTGGCTGCCTCCACCACAACCAGCCATCATCTCCTCCTTCCCACTGCCATTCCATAGCCGAGGCCATCCAAGTTGTAGATCCACCAAGAAAATGACACAAACTCCCCTTTATTACCGTAGCCAAACTTCCCTTTGATCCACCACTTTGGCCGACCCATACACCACCACCAGCCACTTCCTGGACCTGAGACCTCTGCAACACCTGTAGTTGATCTTCCCAGACCTGGCCTTGTCCAATCATGCTTGGCCGAGACCATTTATGGCCTTGAAATTCATGTAGTTGCCTTGTAGTTGTGTGTTCATGCACACATATCTCTCTCTTCTCCTTTATATATTGTTATGGCCGACCTATATGACCTGAACCTGATCCAAATCCATCCCATAACAGTTCTTTTCCAGCCTATAGCTGAAGCATACGTTGTTGAATGCAAGTGCAAAAGCTTTAGCTTTGAGTTGTGTACTTATTCCTAGCATTGTTTAGTAATATTTTGGTTTCAAATTTATGTTATACTTTGTTTTGTTTGCTATGTGACAAGGCAATTAGCTTTGGCTCTCCCACACTCAAATTGTAGTCGTTCTTTTGTGCCTTTGAAGATCTTGGTTTTATGTATTTGGTTGTCATCTCCAGCTTGTACATGTGAGTAGACAATTTATACTTATATAACTAGTAAACTGATCGCAATTGAATCTGTAAACCATATCATCATGTTATAACTGCTTATGCTATGATCATATGATGTTCACCTATGCTTATACACCATATATCATCTGTTACTGTTATATATTTCTATTCTGTTTATTTATATCAGTTTATCACACTGCAAGTTCCCTGTAGATTAGAATCACTATGGATTGAAATGATACATATCCGAACGGACTTTAGAATTGGGAAAAATCGTTATGGGCTGAAATGATAGGCCTGAGCGATTTTTATTTATTTGCATTTACTTGGGATTGCAGGTTTGAAATGATAGAATCCGGATTTTTCCTTTGTAAATTACGGATTGAAATGATATATTGTCCGTATCATTGGACATAGGTTAGAAAATTTTATACAGACCGTGGTTAAAATATATTTTTCTAAAAATTTTAAAATATTACGAAAATGTAAATATTATAAAATTTTGATTTAAATTTAATTAAAAATGATTTTATAAAGTATTAGTGATTTTCCACAAGTTAAATAAGTGAAATAAATAAATGGTAGAGTAGAATTTGAAATATAAGTTAATTTTAGAATTTATGATTTTGTTTATAAATGAAGTTTAAGTTAAGTAAGAAAATATGATAATTTGACTTAATTTAAATTTAAAAATGATTTTATAAATTGTTATTGATTTTTCTATAAATTAAAAATAGTTAAATAAATAAATGTTTAAAATTGAAATTTGAAATATAACTTAACTTGGAAAATGTGAATTGTGTTTTAAAATAAAGTTAAGTTAAGAAAAATAAAAGGGAATTTAAATTTAATTTATGAAATAGTAAATTAAATTTAAAATGTAAAGTAAATGAAATGTTATAAGATTTTACATTTATTTTTGAATTATTAAAGATTTGATAATTATTTGTGAAAAATTTCACTTTGTAAAGTCATAAATTAAGGGGTATTTAAATAATTGTTTTTAAAGTGAGAAAATATGATTTTTATAAGTTAAAATGGATGTAAATAAATTTTAATGGTTTATGAAATTGTAGTGAAAGTTTGGAATTTAAATTGACAGCATTCCTGAAAAGCTATCATTTCTAAAGTTAAAGATATTACAGCATTTTGTAAATGCTGTAATTGATATAAATGAACTAAATGGCTAAAATGAACTAAGGGCTATTATAGCACTTTGTAAGTGCTGTAGTTGCTGAATTTAACTAAGGTTCTACTTGAAATCTAAAACCTATTACAGCATTTTAAATGATGTCTTATGCTAATTGAATTGTTTTTTTTATAACTTTCCATAGCACTTTCTAAGTGCTGCGAAAGTTGAATTTCACTGTTTTAATAAATTTAAGTGAATAAATGGATTCTGAAAATGGTAAAATTTTGAGAATTGAATATTTGGTTATAAATATAATGACTTCATTTAAATGATTTAAATGGAATATTTTGATTTGAAATATAAACCGTTTTGAAATGTGATTTGAAATGAAATTTAAATTAAATAACATGAATGTGGTTTGTGACAAATATGATATTTTGATACTTTGAAATGGATTTTGAATGATAATGAATTTTGAAATGATGTTTGATTTCAAAGTATAAAATATCATTTTGAAATTTTAACCATAGGATGTATTAAATTTATGGTTTAACTGATACTTAGAGGATGAGCGATCCCAAGCATCCTTTAAGTTAATGTGCATTACTATCACAGTACACTTGAGTTGGTTTACATTATATAAGTATGTATACCTAACTCGAGTGTTTTGTGTTTTACTTTACGCTCGGGTCAGCCTGAGTATTTACAGCTTAGCTTTGGATTTCTTTTCTAGAGCTAGGAATCGCTGGAGATTCTGCTTGTCTAGTTATCTATTCCCTTTCAGTTCAGTTTTTCTATTTCAGTTCTGGTATTTATAAGCTTCTATATATTTGGGATTTCTATTGTATATGTTTCAGACTGATATTATGTATTATGGTTGAGAGTTTGTTATAGTAGCTTCATGAACTACTATGCTATTTTATTTTCCGCTGCAATTTATTCTGATATTTCTGTGTCTGTGATTGTATTTCATTTGCTCCAAATTTATTTACAATGCGGTATTTTGAGCAATTCAAGTCCGGCATGTGTGGATGCGAATGGCTGAAAATATCGGGTTGTTACTAACCAAATTTTCAATTCCCAAGTTAAGTCATATTTTTAAAATACACATTTCCATTTAATTCTTTATACATTTTAACTTATAGAAAAATCACTATAAATTCATTTAAATTATTTAAATCCAATTTAAGTTAAAATGTCATATTTTACTTTTAAAAATACTTATAAATCTCAGAAAATATATATAATTAACCACAGGCTTGTATAATATTTTCTAACCTAGGTCAAGTGATACGGATAATATATCATTTCAATCCGTAATTTAAAAAGAAAAATTCAGGTTCTATCATTTCAAACCTGCAATCCCAAGTAAATCAAATATAATAAAAATCACTCGAGCCTATCATTTCAGTCCATAATGATTTTTTCCTTATTCTAAAGTCCGTTTGGGTATGTATCATTTCAACCCATAGTGATATGGGAACTTGTAGTGTGAGATACAGAAAATAAAATAACAGTATAGCATATAATATTCTAACAAATGATGTAACAGGTATAAAATCAGGTTATACATCATATAAACATATCACAGGCATATATGAACATAGTATATCAATCATTACATATTCATTTGTCATCGTTTGATAGTTATATAAGCATAGAACGTCTAGAGTGAATAACTCACCTTTTTGAAGCTAGTGATTACAAAGTAAAGGCACACAACAAATACAGAAAGGCACGACAAGCATGCACTAGATTCGAGAAGAAGTTACATCCAAATTCAAAACTTGTAATCAAATAAATAAAACAGATATAAGTATATGATTTAACACGAACAAGATAAGAATTCAACAATATAAAATATGAATCAATTTGGAACAAAATATGGATTTTACCCACAAGTGGGCTCGGCCACATCACCTATAGGCTCAGCCACATCACCCATAGGCTCGGCCATGATGTGTTAGAGGCAACTAGGCTTGGTTATGGGGTCCATAGGCATGGCTAAGGCTAGGAAAGTGGAGAAGTGGTGGAGTTACAAACCTAGAATGCAAAAGGCAATCAAAAGGAGGGATTTTGGTTCAATTAGGCTTGGCCATGGTCTTGTTTGGGTCCAATGCACATCATAGCACAGCTAGGCAATGAAGTATGGCCGGCAAGGCAATATATGGTGGAGAAATAAGGGAGGCCATGGCAAATAGCATAGGAAGTGGTGATTAAATAGGCTTGTGATGGATTTTTGTATTGCTTATGGTGATGGATCTAGATCTATGGGCACGGCCAAGGGAATGGGATAGTGATGAGGAGTGGTGGTCGTCCATAGTGGAGGAGGAGAGGAGATGGTGGTCGGAAATATGGTGGAGGTCGAGCACTTAATGAAGAAAACAAAAGAAAATAAAAGAAAAAGGAAAAAGTAAGAGGAAGAGAAGCCATGGAAACTTAATGTAATTTTCTCCAGGGGAAAGCAAATGAGGAAATGAGATGTTGAGGAGTTTTTGTATATGATTTAACAGAGTAGAGGCGGCTAGGGTTTTGGGAACACATGGCTAGAAAATAGTGAACGGCTAGGGTAGGTAATAAAGAGGCCATGCAAATAAAAAGGCAAGCATTTAAAATAATGTAACGTATGTCCCTTTGATTTTTCCAAGCCATTAATAAAAGAATATACACAAATAGAATCCAATAAATAAAATAAAGTCTAGCTAAAATAAAATAGAAAAATAAAATAAAAAGATGGACATAGGAAAAGTATAATAAAATACAGAAATTAATTACGTGTAAAACGCTGTATTTTATCCAATTTTAAAAGTATAAATCAGAATTTAACGAAACGAAAAGCAGAATGGATATCAGAATTATATCCAGCTTTAAATAAAAAGACTAGAATTTCAAAATTTAAATTTTCAAATTTTCAAATAAAAGTCAAAGTTTTACCAAAATAAATTTTTTGAGAAATGGTTTATTTTATTCTATTTGGAAGATAAATTGCAAACAAATCCAAAATTACACTGGAAAAATTCCAAAAATTCAAATTTTAATGAATAAAAATCAAAGTCTTCAAATAAATTAAATTTAAAAATAATTACAAAAATCATGGGTTATTACACCCGAGGGCCCTCATAGCATACAAACCACAATAATCAGATACATGATGTCATAGCATGTAAAGATATATCCAGAAGAGGATGATCATATCCTAGTGGGAGTGACCCACTTAGCCTTACCACATCTAACCATGTTCTGGTCATTTTCGGTTAATGAGGCCTGAGGTAACGATTATCTTTCACATCACTTTGAATGCCACATGGCCATTTCCGTTGACTACTAATTGCCTTCCACAAAAATACAATCCTTAAGCTCGTATGTCTCAAGGAGGGTGTTGAGCTAAGAGAAGTTGCCTTCACCACCACCATTGATGTACGTTTGTAAAAACCAATGTACGTAATCTGTAGAAATGCAATGTCAGACAAACATTCATACAAGTTGTCTAGAAATAGGACAAACCGAAGGCACTATCCTACCACATCCGGTTGGGAAATCCCTAGGGTTAGTAGCGAATAGTCCTTGCATTGGATATTTCATAATAAAGAGACTACTGCTACTGGATGTATATTGGGATTTTAACCCCAAATGATCAACAAGCAGTCCTACACTATGAAATTCAATATCATTAATAACCTGCACAATCGAACACATATACATTGGTCCAAAGTGGTTTTCAGATAAATCTGATCTCGATCTCTTCGCACCAACAACATAAAAGCATTTCTCAACCTCACACAGAAACTAAGTCTCATAGACTTATCATGTCACGACCCGTCTTCCACTACCCAGAAAGACGCATCATGAATTAAGAAAGAAAGGGATTGAAGGAGAAAAGAAAGAAGAGAAAGAAGAAACAACACTAGAATCTCAACAGCGGAACGAATAAATTATATTAATAACATAAGTATTTACATAATATACAATACCAATCAGAGATACACAACATACACATCATATGTACTAGACAGTTATAAACACCTGTCTAGTATTTACAACTCAATACAATCACAACACAGAGAACACACAGCGGAACTATATCTAACGCAGAAGCCTCCTGCTCCATTGCTCCTCCATTATTCGTTAAAGCAAACCTGAATCTCTTGACTACTCGTAAAAATTTGAGTACCCAAGAGTTTAAGAAAACAAAGATAAACTCCGGGTCAGACATGGGTCTGGTGTGAGTAACAGGTTAAGGTTGCTTAACTTTAAAAACCTTTGAAAGAAAGGTATCACGTAAGACTTTCCACACATAAACATGAAAAAGTTTTTACCTTACGCTAACCAAAACATTTGATAGGAAATCCGATGATATTATAATAGTGTCTAGGGTTTTCAAGTAAATATGAAATAGCCGAAATTGTTACATCTATTAAATTCCAGCTACTAGCCACAAAAGTGGGTAATACAATCAAAACCGTTGGCACTTATTGGATTTTGGATTCCATACAATGGCAGGGCTACTGGGGTACCGCCCGTCACAGTACGTGGCCTAGATCATCGTACCGAGGAGCCACCCTAACTCCCCTACAACACAAGACCGGGACCATTCCTTACTGAACAGTCCCGAACAAGACAACCCCGGCAGTTGTTGCAATCAACTTCCCCACACAGCCGAATATAAAGGGACTTCTAGACAGGGGTAAATCTTGCTCTCCAGTGGGAGCTACCCACGAAGCCTTGCTGCACCTCCCCTGTTTTAGCCATTCCCGGTTGATGAGGATTGAGGCTACGATTACCTTTATAGGACATATCACTTAGAATGCTCATCGTCCACCTGACGATGTTCTGAAAGCATTCAATCCATACAAGTTCGTTCTGGGTTCGAACGAAACCGAAGGCATTATCTCGTTACACTCATATTTTAATCACCCTCAGAGTTAACGACAATAACCCTTGCACTCTAAACCACCATCTCGAATCTATAAGTATTATTCCGTCAATCTCATTACGGAATCACCCACAGAGTTATACTGACGTATAGCCCTTACACCTCGAGTCTTCACTCGCTCCATTTGGATTAACGACCTAACGTTATTTGGAATCGATGTGGTTTTCGGATATCCAAATATGGAAACTCGATCCCGGTCTCATTGAAATCCAAAGCGTGTCTTTTAGGGCCAAGTTGTTTTAAAGTTTAAAATAAATTCAATTCAATATTATCTATATACACACAGATAGATAATTCTCAACATTATAATAGATAATCAATATTATCATAACATCAGATAATCTACATTATCAACTCAGACAGATAAATCATATTATCAACTCAATGCAACCATAGCATCCAAATCACATAACAACATTTATCTCATAACTGAGATCTCAACCATTCAGGGTAATATCAACTATCATTCATAAGCAAAGACTTATCAATCCAATCTATAATTAATTTAAAATGAATTAGATTAATTACTTCTTCCTTAAATTAATTTAAAATAAATTAAATTAATTACTCATCCAAATAAACCTTGCTTACATATTCCTTAATTAATTATAAATCAATCAATTAATTACCCTTAACAAGTTACCCTAATTAATCATCTTGATTAACTATCCTTTAATTACACTCAAGTAATTAATCTCTAATTAATTTCATAAATTAATTATTCCAAACCAAACCTGTAATTAACTTGTAATTACTTCATTAATTAATTAATTATAATTAATTACATTACATTAATCCTTAATTAATTACATTAATTAATACCTTCATTGATTAATTGTTCTTAATTAATCAATCCTTAATTATATCATTAATTATATAAATTAATGATATCAAATTATTTCATTTAAAATAACTTCATTAAATTAATTATCAATTATCTCTATTGATTAATCATTCTTGATTAATCACATTAAGTAATTAACTTAAATTAATTTCATCTCTTAACCATTTCCAAATAACTCAATTATCTAAACCTAAATTAATTACACTAAGTAATTAATTATTAATTACTTACCTAAGTAATTATTCAACCTACAAATTACATATTAATTACACTAAGTAATTAATTCCAAAACTTCTCCATTAGATTACATCCAGTAATTTGTTTTCTTCACTAAGTAATTTTCCATTTGTAACTACTTCTCAAATCAACCAATGATTAAATTAAATTAATTAAACTTAATTAATTAACTTAATAAATCAACAACTTAATTAATTACAATCAATAATTAATTTCCTTAATTACTTTCATTAAGTAATTATACTTAAACAATTCAAATGATTATCTTAAATTAATTAATCCAATTAATTATTAAAATTAATTACATTAATTATAAAATAATATCAAGTTAATGACCTATAACAAATTCTTTAATTACTTCTCCAAAGTAATTAACTGAATTAATAAATATTAATTCTTAACTTATTTTAAAACTCATTAATTAATTTCTAATTATTAAATTAATCAAGTGATAATTAAACTTAATTAATTATCTATTACTTGATTAATTATTTCAATCCAATAATTAAATATTCAAATCTTATTTAAATTAATTCCTAAGTCATACTTTAATCAAATTTAATTAATTTACCTAATTCTTTAATTAATTAAATAAAGTCCTTAATTATTTAATTAATTAACCTTATTATTAATTAATTTAATTAATTAATTAAAATCTTAATTACCTTGATCAGATAATTAAGTTTTAAACAATAAAAATCATTAATCTCATTAATGATTAAATTTATCATTATTAAAGTCATTTAAAAAAAAACAAATTTGCTTTTAAATTTTATAAATTCCATTTTAAATTAAAATTAAAATGAAATTAAATTTAAATCAAGATTCAATTATTAAACACTTTTTATTTCATGTTAAAGAATTACTTAAGGTATTTCATAAATAGTTTAACCCATAATCAATTTAAATAAAATTTAAATTATACTTTAAATATTCAAATGATTTTAAAACATTCAAATTAAAATCTTATTTTCATTCAAACTAGAATTCAAATCATGTTCAGATTCAAATTCAAAAATTTAAATTTAAAATCCTGTTTGAATTTCCTTTTTTAGATTTATAAAACATATGTTATAAAATACTGAAATATTCAAGTTTAATTATAACATTTGAATTTATAACTTGTTTTCTTTTGAAAACCTTCAGATTCAATTTCAAATTTGGACTCAGGATTTTCAAATTCAGATTTAATTTTAAATTTTAAATTTTGGTTTAAAATCTTATGTCCAGATTAAAAATAAAATGTGCAGGTTCCAGTTTTTAATTATTTTATTGTTGCAAATCTGTTTATTCAAAACCTGAAATTCAAATCCTATTTGAATTCATGTTTAAATCTTGCTTTCAGTTTAGATTCAAACCTGCTTAGCTTCTTCTTTTCTTTATTTAATTTAGTTTTTAAAATTGAAAACCTGAAACAGTTCAGGTTTCAGAGATCAACCTGAAAACAAAAGCTACCCGAGTGAAATCAATTTTACTTCGAGAAAAACTCCCCTCAACTTCGAGCAAAAACAAAGATGACCCGAGCATTTACCCGAGTTTTCCCCTGCAACTTACAGAAAACCAAAAACCCCTTACAAAATGACTCTGTGCACATGCACATAACTATGGCCAACTTTCCGATCATCAGTGATGATCATCCACCTCCATAAACCCCCTCTTGAATCCAACCTGATCACCAAACATCAGAGATCTTCCACTGCCAAAAATTCAAGTCCAGACTCTTTTTATAAAACCTGGAAACTACTGTTTTAAACCCAAACAAAACCTGTCAACGGCATGTTCACCTCCCTCCTACCATCGTTAGGTCTACAATTCTGGCTAGTACCTCCTCTTAAACCTAGCAACCAAATCCCAGAGTTTCAAAACACTCGATCAATCCCAGTGGCTATGTGATCGAATTCTTACTTTATTAAAACTTAGGGCTACAGACACTTCCTCACTCCCCTTGCTAATTCAAGAATCAATTTACAGATTTGAATATTTTGATGATGAGTCTGATCATAATACTATATACAGAAGCACTATCAAAACTTCAGGACACTACAATCATCAGTGTTTGAATTTTTAACAGTAACATGGTTTTTTACCCCTAACCTGATTTACAGAGAGGGTTACAGTACCTATTTAAATAAATCAATTTTTTTAAAACTTAATTCATAACTTTAAACAAACAATATTCCCTAAATCCTAAGTTAAAATATTAATGTCACAATCTAAATTAAATAAACTAAGAAATTTACATTTAAACATAACCATGTTTCAGGACATATTGATTTACAGAGAAGTTCTTGTTTTCAATCTACCTTATTTCAAATGCTCATGCTTAAGATTTATTTTTACCAAACAAATTTGTTTGGAATTCATTCCTGAATAATGGTTAAGTTATGAAACTTCTAAAAGTTTGAATTTAAAGGTCTAAGTCAGGTACACCAGCAATCACTGATACGAACCAAAACATACATACTTATATAAGTATAAAGTAATTCCCAAAAATTTATCTACAAACAATCTACTGCAAATTTCATCATGCATATCAATTCATTCCAAAGATAATAACATGAAACCAGATTTTTCTTAAAGAAAATTTAGGAGTTACTCACTTGGTTGACAGAAGAACAGAGCACAAATTTCCTGATCTTGAAACTGCAATTGCATTAGCTTCCTATCCAATAATTATATGCATGCAAACTTCACTATGCAGAAATTCCCAGAGATGAAAAATGCAGGTCCATGATTATGCAGTAACTTCCAGGTTGAAAAGAAATGCAGTATTTTTGAATTGCAGAGATTTAAATTTTTACAGGTTAGAGGAGCTACAGGTTTTGTTTGCAAATGCAGGTTTTTGATTTGAGAAGATTTGATCTTATTTTTGAATGAGGAGTTTCAAATGTTAGAATTTCTTTTGAAATGAATTTGCAAATATGTTTTTAAGGGGTTTCAGATTTTTGAATGAAGTGTTTTCTTAGATTTAGAAAAGAGGATGAATGAAAGAATAGTAAAAATGGTTAAGGCTGAAAATGTTTTAATTAAAATAAAGAGAAGATCAAATGACACTTGTCATGTTGTTGCATTTGTAAGCAAACACTTGTATTTTATTTAATTTAGTTATATTTTTAAATGTTTTAAAAAGTTTTCTTTAATTTATTTTATGTTTATATGAATATTAATGATTTACTTATTTTAAGAAAATGCAAATAAACAATTTATAAATTAAAACTTATACAAATATTTTAAAGAATCAATTAATTTGGGTTTCAAAATAAAATTTCCAAATTCAAATAAATTCTTTGAAATCAAAACAAAAATCAATTTATTCAAATTGAAGATGAAGATTCTATTTTCCTTTTTATATTTATGAAAATTAATATGTCTTAAAAATAACTAATTAACAAATTTTATATGACTTATAAAGAAATTATAAATCACTTTTATATTTAAATGAATTTAAATCATATGTTATCTTATATTTTGAACTTATATAAAATATACTCAATTCATATTTAATCAAATAATATTTAATAAGAAATAAACTTAACTTGTATTTAAATATTAAAACAAAAATTAAGCTAAGACAAATTTTAAACAATTTAACATTTATTTAAAATATTATCAAATCATATAGTTATTAATTTAAATAGATTTTTAAAAGCTAAATATTAATTAAAATCATAATTTCCTAATTACTCAATATTTTATTAGAATGTAAATGCAAAACTTCATTTATGTATTATCATGTAAGTTAAATTCCAAACAAAGTTTAACTATAATATATATACAAATATATACACATTATAATTTAAACATTTATTTTAGCATTTTAAAAAGACAAATCACAAATTAAATATTATTTAAATCTGATTATTAAACCAAAACATATTTTACCAATCAATAATGTCAATATCAATTTAATTTTATATAAAGATTATTAAATTGATATTGTCAAAAATTCCGGGATATCACATTCCTTCCCCCTTAAAAGAATTTCGTCCCCGAAATTTAAAACAAAGGTAATTTAATAACCTATTTTAGATTTTAATTTTTAAAACCAAGCATATCAAACATATGCTAACATCCATAGCAATCAATTCAACCAATCAAACAAAATTAACTATACCGACAAAATTCTGGATAGAGTTTTCTCGAGTTTCCCCAGTAAACACCGGGTTACTCGCTCTATAAAACCCAAACAATCAACACTACTAAGCTACAGAACTCCTACTCATCTATATCTATAACTGAACAAGACATCAGACTGTAAACAAGTCTGACTTAACCACCAAATCTCTCAGAACAGCTGATTCCAAAACCAGAAATAGATATACACGTACTCCCTTAGAGATACGTGAAACACACCGAATTTCAGTTGTCCAAACTGGCAATTCAATCCAGAAAATCAAACACTTATCCAAAACAGGACATAGAAGAAATCCAAAGCATCTCGGAGCTAGCTTACCCAACCTTACCAAAATTTATAGCTCCTAAACTGGGAAAACTTATCCAAAACCAAACTTCAGATCGACAAAACACTTCGGACGATCTCGGGCTGCCTATATCCTACCTGATCAGCTCAATCCTTGTTGATGTCTCAAGAAACAAACTAGACCAACACTATCCTCCAGAATGATCCTCCACGATCAATCAAGATCAGGAACAACTCCACTCACAACCATCCGAAGAAAACAAACTTCTCCTGTCCGGAAAAGAAAAGCATATGCACTTCCAAACTGCTTCCGTTGCACAACTCTGATCTGGAGCAGAAAAGAATGCTGAAGAAGAACACAAGCACAACTAGACAACCAAAACCAAGAAAATCTCCGATAACCAAGAGAAAATTCAGAATTTCCTCAAATCCTGAGTTGCTACAACAAACTCCATCTCAAGAAACCAACCTTCAACTAGTTGAACCACCGGTATCACTGAATCTCTAGATGAAGACAAACTCTGACTTTTCTGAAAATATTTAGAAAAATCTCCAACAACCCAAGAGAACACTCAACCATCGCAAGTCACTTTTGCGATCAACTCAATCTAAAATCCAAAGAAAACTGTTCTCTCTTTACCAATCAGAACAGCTTATGTTGGTCTAGTCAATCCATTGAAGAAATGGATTCTACTCTACTGCTTCTGAACTCCATCTCCAGAAAACTGCTAAGGCAGAAAACTCTGCCGACACACAGAACACTCCGAGCTGCACTGCTGACACCAATGCCAAAGAATTTCCAATTCAAAGCTCTTCGAGAAACTCGGACTTCAAACCAAACAGAAACATCCTGCTGAACTCAGCCACAACACCGAAGCAGACTTACTCCTTAAACTTGTTCCAAAGAAATCATCTTCGGAAACATCCATAGTCACTGCATCTCATCCTGCAGCTACTATTCCTTGAGATATCAAGATATCATCACTCACTTTAGTTCATCCAACAGATCCAACTCTACTCATCCAACTTCAAAGATATACTCCGAACCTTAACAGGTTACCTTCAGAGATAAATGAAGTCCAATACCACTTCAGAACTCACTCGAGATGGTATTAGGCCTACAGTCTCGACAGATACACTTCCAACCTAACATTCAAACTCCAACCAATGGTAGTCATGTTATACACATCACTACCCCAATCTACTTTTATAACCTATATTGGAAAACCTGAACAGGTAACCAAACAAATAGGTAGAACTAATATATATATATATATATATATATATATATATATATATATATTAAAAATTACAAATACTCTCTCTCAATATAGACACCACTCCAGAGCCTAGGTATTCACTCAACCTAACGCTCTGATACCAACTGTCACGACCCGTCCTCCACTACCCAGAAAGACGCATCATGAATTAAGAAAGAAAGGGATAGAAGAAGAAAAGAAAGAAGAGAAAGAAGAAACAACACTAGAATCTCAACAGCGGAACGAATAAATTATATTAATAACATAAGTATTTACATAATATACAATACCAATCAGAGATACACAACATACACATCACATGTACTAGACAGTTATAAACACTTGTCTAGTATTTACAACTCAATACAATCACAACACAGAGAACACACAGCGGAACTATATCTAACGCAGAAGCCTCCTGCTCCATTGCTCCTCCATTATTCGTCAAAGCAAACCTGAATCTCTTGACTACTCGTAAAAATTTGAGTACCCAAGAGTTTAAGAAAACAAAGATAAACTCCGGGTCAGACATGGGTCTGGTGTGAGTAACAGGTTAAGGTTGCTTAACTTTAAAAACCTTTGATAGAAAGGTATCACGTAAGACTACCCACACATAAACACGGAAAAGTTTTTACCTTACGCTAACCAAAACATTTGATAGGAAATCCGATGATATTATAATAGTGTCTAGGGTTTTCAAGTAAATATGAAATAGCCGAAATTGTTACATCTATTAAATTCCAGCTACTAGCCACAAAAGTGGGTAATACAATCAAAACCGTTGACACTTATTGGATTTTGGATTCCATACAATGGCAGGGCTACTGGGGTACCGTCCGTCACAGTACGTGGCCTAGATCACCGTACCGAGGAGCCACCCTAACTCCCCTACAACACAAGACCGGGACCATTCCTTACTGAACAGTCCCGAACAAGACAACCCCGGCAGTTGTTGCAATCAACTGCCCCACATAGCCGAATATAAAGGGACTTCTAGACAGGGGTAAATCTTGCTCTCCAGTGGGAGCTACCCACGAAGCCTTGCTGCACCTCCCCTGTTTTAGCCATTCCCGGTTGATGAGGCTTGAGGCTACGATTACCTTTATAGGACATATCACTTAGAATGCTCATCGTCCACCTGACGATGTTCTGAAAGCATTCAATCCATACAAGTTCGTTCCGGTTCGAACAAAACCGAAGGCATTATCTCGTTACACTCATTTTGGAATCACCCTCAGAGTTAACGACAATAACCCTTGCACTCTAAACCACCATCTCGAATCTATAAGTACTATTCCGTCAAACTCATTACGGAATCACCCATATAGTTATACTGACGTATAACCCTTATACCTCGAGTCTTCACTCGCTCCATTTGGATTAACGACCTAACGTTATTTGGAATCGATGTGGTTTTCGGATATCCAAATATGGAAACCCGATCCCGGGCTCATCGAAATCCAAAGCGTGTCTTTTAGGGCCAAGTTGTTTTAAAGTTTAAAACAAATTCAATTCAATATTATATATATACACACAGATAGATAAGTCTCAACATTATAATAGATAATCAATATTATCATAACATCAGATAATCTACATTATCAACTCAAACAGATAAATCATATTATCAACTCAATGCAACCATAGCATCCAAATCACATAACAACATTTATCTCATAACTGAGATCTCAACCATTCAGGGTAATATCAACCATCATTCATAAGCAAAGACTTATCAATCCAATCTATAATTAATTTAAAATGAATTAGATTAATTACTTCTTCCTTAAATTAATTTAAAATAAATTAAATTAATTACTCATCCAAATAATCCTTGCTTACATATTCCTTAGTTAATTATAAATCAATCAATTAATTACCCTTAACAAGTTACCCTAACTAATCATCTTGATTAACTATACTTTAATTACACTCAAGTAATTAATCTCTAATTAATTTCATAAATTAATTATTCCAAACCAAACCTGTAATTAACTTGTAATTACTTCATTAATTAATTAATTATACATAATTACATTACATTAATCCTTCATTGATTACATTAATTAATACCTTCATTGATTAATTGTTCTTAATTAATCAATCCTTAATTATATCATTAATTATAAAAATTAATGATATCAAAGTATTTCATTTAAAATAACTTCATTAAATTAATTATCAATTATCTCTATTGATTAATCATTCATGATTAATCACATTAAGTAATTAACTTAAATTAATTTCATCTCTTAATCATTTCCAAATAACTCAATTATCTAAACCTAAATTAATTACACTAAGTAATTAATTATTAATTACTTACCTAAGTAATTATTCAACCTACAAATTACATATTAATTACACTAAGTAATTAATTCCAAAACTTCTCCATTAGATTACATCCAGTAATTTGTTTTCTTCACTAAGTAATTTTCCATTTGTAACTACTTCTCAAATCAACCAATGATTAAATTAAATTAATTAAACTTAATTAATTAACTTAATAAATCAACAACTTAATTAATTACAATCAGTAATTAATTTCCTTAATTACTTTCATTAAGTAATTATACTTAAACAATTCAAATGATTATCTTAAATTAATTAATCCAATTAATTATTAAAATTAATTACATTAATTAATTATAAAATAATATCAAGTTAATGAACTATAACAAATTCTTTAATTACTTCTCCAAAGTAATTAACTTAATTAATAAATATTAATTCTTAACTTATTTTAAAATTCATTAATTAATTTCTAATTATTAAATTAATCAAGTGATAATTAAACTTAATTAATTATCAATTACTTGATTAATTATTTCAATCCAATAATTAAATATTCAAATCTTATTTAAATTAATTCCTAAGTCATACTTTAATCAAATTTAATTAACTTACCTAATTCTTTAATTAATTAAATAAAGTCCTTAATTATTTAATTAATTAACCTTATTATTAATTAATTTAATTAATTAATTAAAATCTTAATTACCTTGATCAGATAATTAAGTTTTAAACAATAAAAATCATTAATCTCATTAATGATTAAATTTATCATTATTAAAGTCATTTTAGAAAAAACAAATTTGCTTTTAAATTTTATAAATTCCATTTTAAATTAAAATTATAATGAAATTAAATTTAAATCAAGATTCAATTATTAAACACTTTTTATTTCATGTTAAAGAATTACTTAAGGTATTTCATAAATAGTTTAACCCATAATAAATTTAAATAAAATTTAAATTATACTTTAAATATTCAAATGATTTTAAAACATTCAAATTAAAATCTTATTTTCATTCAAACTAGAATTCAAATCATGTTCAGATTCAAATTTTAAATTTAAAATTTAAAATCCTGTTTGAATTTCCTTTTTTAGATTTATAAAACATATGTTATAAAATACTGAAATATTCAAGTTTAATTATAACATTTGAATTTATAACTTGTTTTCTTTTGAAAACCTTCAGATTCAATTTCAAATTTGGACTCAGGATTTTCAAATTCAGATTTAATTTAAAAATTTAAATTTTGGTTTAAAATCTTATGTCCAGATTAAAAATAAAATGTGCAGGTTCCAGTTTTTAATTATTTTATTGTTGCAAATCTGTTTATTCAAAACCTGAAATTCAAATCCTATTTGAATTCATGTTTAAATCTTGCTTTCAGTTTAGATTCAAACCTGCTTAGCTTCTTCTTTTCTTTATTTAATTTAGTTTTTAAAAGTGAAAACCTGAAACAGTTCAGGTTTCAGAGATCAACCTGAAAACAAAAGCTACCCGAGTGAAATCAATTTTACTTCGAGAAAAACTCCCCTCAACTTCGAGCAAAAACAAAGATGACCCGAGCTTTTACCCGAGTTTTCCCCTGCAACTTACAGAAAACCAAAAACCCCTTACAAAATGACTCTGTGCACATGCACATAACTATGGCCAACTTTCCGATCATCGGTGATGATCATCCACCTCCATAAACCCCCTCTTGAATCCAACCTGATCACCAAACATCAGAGATCTTCCACTGCCAAAAATTCAAGTCCAGACTCTTTTTATAAAACCTGGAAACTACTGTTTTAAACCCAAACAAAACCTGTCAACGGCATGTTCACCTCCCTCCTACCATCGTTAGGTCTACAATTCTGGCTAGTACCTCCTCTTAAACCTAGCAACCAAATCCCAGAGTTGCAAAACACTCGATCAATCCCAGTGGCTATGTGATCGAATTCTTACTTTATTAAAACTTAGGGCTACAGACACTTCCTCACTCCCCTTGCTAATTCAAGAATCAATTTACAGATTTGAATATTTTGATGATGAGTCTGATCATAATACTATATACAGAAGCACTATCAAAACTTCAGGACACTACAATCATCAGTGTTTGAATTTTTAACAGTAACATGGTTTTTTACCCCTATCCTGATTTACAGAGAGGGTTACAGTACCTATTTAAATAAATCAAATTTTTTAAAACTTAATTCATTACTTTAAACAAACAATATTCCCTAAATCCTAAGTTAAAATATTAATGTCACAATCTAAATTAAATAAAATAAGGAATTTACATTTAAACATAACCATGTTTCAGGACATATTGATTTACAGAGAAGTTCTTGTTTTCAATCTACCTTATTTCAAATGCTCATGCTTCAGATTTATTTTTACCAAACAAATTTGTTTGGAATTCATTCCTGAATAATGGTTAAGTTATGAAACTTCTAAAAGTTTGAATTTAAAGGTCTAAGTCAGGTACACCAGCAATCACTGATACAAACCAAAACATACATACTTATATAAGTATAAAGTAATTCCCAGAAATTTATCTACAAACATTCTACTGCAAATTTCATCATGCATATCAATTCATTCCAAAGATAATAACATGCAACCAGATTTTTGTTAAAGAAAATTTAGGAGTTACTCACTTGGTTGACAGAAGAACAGAGCACAAATTTCCTGATCTTGAAACTGCAATTGCATTAGCTTCCTATCCAATAATTATATGCATGCAAACTTCACTATGCAGAAATTCCCAGAGATGAAAAATGCAGGTCCATGATTATGCAGTAACTTCCATGTTGAAAAGAAATGCAGTATTTTTGAATTGCAGAGATTTAAATTTTTACAGGTTAGAGGAGCTACAGGTTTTGTTTGCAAATGCAGGTTTTTGATCAAATAATATTTAATAAGAAATAAACTTAACTTGTATTTAAATATTAAAACAAAAATTAAGCTAAGACAAATTTTAAACAATTTAACATTTATTTAAAATATTATCAAATCATATAGTTATTAATTTAAATAGATTTTTAAAAGCTAAATATTAATTAAAATCATAATTTCCTAATTACTCAATATTTTATTAGAATTTAAATGCAAAACTTCATTTATGTATTATCATGTAAGTTAAATTCCAAACAAAGTTTAACTATAATATATATACAAATATATACACATTATAATTTAAACATTTATTTTAGCATTTTAAAAAGACAAATCACAAATTAAATATTATTTAAATCTGATTATTAAACCAAAACATATTTTACCAATCAATATTGTCAATATCAATTTAATTTTATATAAAGATTATTAAATTGATATTGTCAAAAATTCCGGGATATCACATATCACGTCTCCAACTTTCAACTTGCCATCCTTCAGCCAAGAAGGAAGCTCGATAGATTGGAGTAATACTCCGCACTATATGAATCAACATCCTCAACACAAACGATAATCAAGCCTATACAGAAGGCTACGTACTATGTGTATGACTAAATAGTTCTCACATCAAATCGAGGAACTAAAATGGCCAAATTTAATAGTTGGTTATTTAACCATCAAAGCAAACAAACAAATATATTGCACTATAACAATCAATAGGCCCTTTTAAATAATCTTCTATTAATTAAATCACTTGCCAAATATTCACTTCAAATTATCTTTAAAAAGATATAATCCCAAAACCATTCCACTATTTCAACATTCCATATACTTATTTAATAATAAGTAATTCACAATTCTCTTTATTTTCAACACTTGGAAAATATTGCATATACTTAAATCATGATTAAGTATATATTTTATTCTTTAAGGAAAACATTCTCTTGACATATTTATTTGGGTCAAAACGAATGTTGCGTAAAACATTGTTACGATAACCCAAAAATCAATAGCATTAGGATTCAAACTTAAGATAGATATATAAATCCTATATACTATACAAAATATTTCCTTTCGAAAATCATTTACTATAACAACAGTGTTATAATCCATACTTTCCTTACTTCTCGAAAATGTCTATTTCAACAACGAATGTTAAAATCTATTTATTCGATACTTAACACATTTAAAAAAACTTTAAACCATTTAACTTCATTTAAAAGATCAATTTCTAAAACATTCATTTAATTTAAAATATTATTCACTGTCCAAAATCATGAATATACTTCATTTACCAAATTCAATATTTCTACACATTTATTTAAAAGATTATCCATTGTCCAAAATCGTGGATATAATTCTCTAACAAAATTCATTACTGTTGCACATTAAATTTAAGAGGATAATCCACTGTCCAAAATCGTGGATGAAATTCCTTTAATAAACTTCTATATTTAACTTACCAAATTCAATTGATTTCGAATTTATAAAACAATGTTTATAAATCTCATTACTCTTTTTATAAAACTTCAATATACAAAATTCCTTTATTAACATATTCCATTAATTCTCATTTACATGCCAAAATTTAAATTATAAGTCAGTTTACTTATAAATCATCTATTTACAAATTCATTCTTTTATACATAAATTCATAAATCTATAAATTTTATTTACTTATAAAATCCTTTTACGACTCCATTTCAACACTTATAAAATTCCTTTATAATTCCATCACTTTTATTTAAAAAAATTCAATTTTATAAATCTTATATACAAATATAATCCATTTATAATAAATTCAAAATTATCAGTTTAAACTATTTTACCAAATAGTTAACTCCTTATTTCAAAAATCATATTTCGACTAAATTTCACAAAAATCATAATTTTTATAACATAAAAATTATAACTTTTATTTATTTAAAATAAATTCATTCCTTAACAATTCAAAAATATATATATTTTCGAATCACTTAAAAATCCTTTTAAATTTGAAAATCACCCATTTAACATTTTTAAATTACCAAAATTAGGCCCAATGCTGCAAAAACACTAAATACACCAATCACGACATTTAAAACATCATATATCATATGATAACAGCATATATCACAATATTTGTAAATAAAACCAATACCGGTGAGGAATCCAGTTGGATCCCTCCATCCTGTCACCTGTAACAAATATAAATATTAGAATATGTGTACAATATTCGTTCCGAGGCAGACAAGCGTACCAAGGGTCGTCCGCTCATACGCGGGAACGTATAGGGTCTCATCTGCTACAATAGGCAGAAATATATCCAAATACCAATCAATATAGATAATATATCATATATCATCCAAAAAATCATCAATCATCATAAAATAAATTTATTCTCACTTATATAAAAATATCAGCGAGTCAGAAAGAGTGAGTCGTACTCACTTTGGTCCCTATAGCAGTTGTAGTGTTTTATTCCGAATAAAGTTAAACAGCTGTTTAATTTTACCCAAAATTTACACTAGCTCCAATCAACTCCAAACTAGCTCTAAACTGTAGTGCTCGTCAGTACGGACCCAATGCAATTCGTTTCATCAAAAATGACCTCGTATAAAGAAATTATAACGTTTCAAAGATTACATGATTTTTATATAAATTAAATTCACAATTTTTATTTATTTTTAAACCTATTCTCATCTGCACCGTTCACTTTTCTTTGATCAAACCTAGCTGCATGCATTTTCTTCCTCCATCGTTCAACACGTTAGAACAAACACCCTTGGCCGCTGTCATCAATGAATTGCCGCGACCACTAGATATCGTCGGAGCCTCATCGGATACCACCATTCGAAGCGCCGAAGCACCCGGCTCCACCAAGCCAAGTGCAACCCCAACACGTGCCACCGTTGCTTCGCGAAGCCCATTCGCACGTAGTGCCTTCACGTGCAAATTCTAGCGAATCTAAGCCACCATCATCGATCTTAATCGTTGGATCGATAGTTCTTGATACGCCCTACAAAATTGTAGTTGATAATTTTTTGAAATAACGCATGGATTGGAAGAGATCGAGGAGAGAAAATTATATATTTCTTGCCATTCAAATGAATATGGCAGCTAGGGTTAGATTTCTAGGGTTTGAGTGAAAAATGGGAATTATAACGTCCTTTTATAGAAAATTTCGCGACACAATTCATCCGAATTTTTCCCGAACCCAAACGAAGCGTGCCACCTGACGTTTATATTGTTTTACCCCTATTTCGAACATAGTGGAATATATATCGAGATCCAATTCGATCGTATTTGGAAGATAGGTTTTCGAATCGACTTGTTTAAATTAAAATTTCACTTAAATAAATTTCTACGCGTTTCAGCTTGCCACGACTAAACCGTAAATCCGATTGACGCGAATTTGAACTCCTGCAATAATATAACATTACGGATCCAATGAAACTGGTTTCGTTGAAATCCGAGATTGTTTGAAAAATGACTATTTTTACACGTTCATTAAATATTAAAATATTCAATTTCTACAATTTAACTTTTAGTTCAATTTAAAACATTCTCCAACATCATTCTAATTCAAATATAACTTAATTCAACTTTATAAATCATTTTTATTCACATATAATTCAAATTTCAATTATTTACATAATTTCAAATATTAAATTAATAATTTAATTATCCAATTAAATCCTTATATTTCAAATATAAGTTATTCCACTTATAAAATTTACTTTTAAATATTTAAAATCAATTAAATATTTGAATTTCAAATGACTAAAATTCTAGGTTGTTACATTCTCCCTACTTAAAAGAATTTCATCCTCGAAATTATCAAGTAAGAAAAAAGTCACAAAATCAATCATCTTTTCAAAACAAATCTTTCAAACTAGATATCAAATTCATTTAAACTTTTAGCTTTTCCAAAATCCATTAGTTAAACTTCTTTTGAAAAAATTTCTAAATTTTTAAATTCATCCATAGTTATCTTTTCAAAACCAACTAATATCGTTTAACTTTCAACTCAAAAACCAAAATTTTAGTTATTAATTTTTTTTTCTAAAGTTCTCAAAAAATTTCTAATGCCATAAATTTTCATAAAATTTCGCCATAGCCTCCTTTGCACTGTTCAATCGTAGTAGGATCACAACATATATGTATGTATGTACGTATGTATGTATGTATGTACGTACGTATGTATGTATGTATATAACAAATATATATCTCATCTTCGAGCATGAGGTATCCCATAGGGAAAAAAGTGTAAAAGTACGATATGTAATCCGAGAAATGTACCTTATATATTATTAACGAACATATGCGGCTAATATAGTGCGAAAGCGAGCTCCAAATGCGAAGCATACGCCATCTGCACCTACTAAACACTCAACAACAAATAAGAAACATGTATATATGAAAGTAATATCAATATACAACATATATCAATACAACAACTATATATGCCAATATAGCAAATGCAACCAAAAGCAACAGATCCAACCATCATACAACTATCATCCAACTAACATCCAACAAATCCATGTCTATCTAATAACTCCATAACCAAATCAGTATACATTCAATTCTCATTAATATTCATTGAATTGGTTTTCCAATTTAATCACGTTTGATTCATTAACATTGGATTTTACTAACATTCATTTATTTGAATTCAATTAGTTTACATTTACTAATTTACATTCAAGTTAGTTCACTTCCAATTCAAATCAAATTCAATTCTATATAGATTCACCTACTTCTAATTTGAATTCAATTACTTTAACTTTCGATTCATTAATTCTATTCCATATGAATTTCTACGCAATCATCTAACATCAATCTAACAACCAATGCATACCCAACACAATCAAATTTATTTACTTCGCTTACATTCAATTTGGTTTAACACTTTTAGTTTCAATTAATTTAATATTCAGTTCAGATTGAATTCTAGTATTCACTATATTCACATCTTTATACAACACTTCCAATATTATTACTGATTCACAACTTCTTAACTTATGTTTTATTAAATTCTTATCAACAACATTTCTAATGATAATTCATTTTACCACTAAAATTGAATTTACTTATATATCTCAAATTCATATTCATCACCTCACTTTATTAATTCGTTTTGATATTAAATTCAACTTCATTCAACATGACTGAAGTTAAATTTCATTTCATTCTCACTTACATTTACTTTCACTGTACAACTTAAGTTCATTACTCATTTAATTCAGAGTCTATCTTATTTAACTTTTACTTAAGTCAAATTTGATATCACTATTCAAATTAAAAATTTTGTTTTTCTTAACCAAAATTGTTCAACCATTTTAACAATTTATTTGACTTAAATTTTCTCATTTTATAAGTTATACAACTTATTTTTTTTAAACTTCCAAATTCATATTTTATAATCACTTGTCCTTAAGTTTACTTTTTATTTCAATAACTTATCTAATCCTATTCAATTCATTTAACTTCCCTTTAGTTAGATTCCAAATCATATATATTATTACGCTAACTCAAATTTATTTCAACTTTACTGAAGTTAAATTTCATTTCATCCTCACTTACATTTACTTTCACCATACAACTTAAGTTCATCTCTAATTTAATTAAAATTCTATTTTATTTCATACTATAAGTTCAAAACTCATTTCACTTATATTTATCAATTTCACTAGGATTTTAAATTCAAATTTGTTTATCAAAACAAAATTTCAATTTCAATTTACTAATGGTAGCAAATCAATCACTAAGAAACTCGAAAATGATACTAATGATGCTGCAGTCATCACCCTTATTATGTCCTAGTAACAGTAGTGAATTCAGTGCTTTTTATTCTTTCAAAAATCCTTTTATTTATAAATCACATTTATAATTCTTCTTACTTATACAATTTCACTATTTTACTTCACTTATATAAGATCATTCCAAATTTATTTATCTTATTTAGATTTATAATATTATAGTCTCTTTTACTTTAAAAAACAACTATCAAAATAAACAGAATTCAAATTTCCAAATTCTTGGTTTTAAATTCATTTTTTATTTATAACTCGTATTTATACACATATTCATGTTGTTTTATTTCTTATATATAGGATAATTTGACAATTGTATATCATATTAATTATAATTCCATACTTATAATTCATTTGCTTATATAATTTATTCTTTTACGATTGTTGTTTTTATTTAAATTATTCAAACAGCTTTTATTAACTTATATATATTTATATTTCAAATAACCATACAATTCATTTATATACACTTTAATAATTCCCTAAAAAATTGTTCCTTTATATATAAAATATAATCAATGTATAATTATTTCATTTACCCAAATTAAAATAATATTATGTCGACTTGCCTCATTTAAGTGTTTAGAAATCCCTATTGATAACATGGCATCCCACATACCGACTAGAGTTCACAAACAACTCAAGGAAAAGTAAACACAATATAAATCATTTCTATAATCACTAAGAAATGCGCATTCATATATATAATACACTCAACTCAATCTAGTGTTCTACTGTCCCTATTTATACTAAGTACACATCAAAGCCTAGGAATATACAAAATCTAAGCTCTGATACCACCTGTGACTGTCTAGGCTTTGCAACCATTGATAGTGGATATACTCCACCATAGCTGACATGGATACCTCACGTTTTGGTTTTACGGCCAGCCTCTCGACTGTATGCCAAACTAGCAAACCAACCCCTCGATACTCGATCTCGAGGACATGTACGAGTAAGAGTCATCCGTTCGCTACATAACAAGAAGCGAAAACCTCCTATCATGTACGAACATCACTAAGAAAAACTGATGCGTGTATACGAAATGAAGATTTCCATCTCGCCTGTTGAAGCTCCAAAAGATCCAAATCTGAACTTGTAAATGTACTCGGTCTGACCCGAGCATTGAAAGGGAAGAACGCCTGGATCAGTCTGGTAAAACAGCGTGATCAACACACTCAACTAAATTTATTATATTACCAAAAATTTCCTCTATCAAAACAAAGTATCTCGTAAGACACGCCCACACATAAACACATACATGTTTTTACCTTACGATAACTAAAGCATTTCATATCCAATCCTCTTATATTATACTAGTTTCCAGTATACAAATAATATTAATCATATGCAAAATTGTTACTTTGATTAAATTCCAGCATATAGCCCAAATGGGTAATACAATCAAAATGGCAGGCACGTAGTGGAGTTTGGATTTCCATACAAATGACCAGGTGAAGGGACTACCTTCCGGTAGTACATCTCTAGAGGGATGTATCGAGGACCATCACAAAGGATCCTCTACCAACAAAAGACCGACCCACCTCTATAACTAGATGGTATCGAATATATCATCCTTCGGTCGTTACCGACCTTTTTCGAGGGCCCTCATAGCATACAAAGCACAATAATCTAATACACGACGTCATAGCATGTAAAGATTTTTCTAGAAGAGGATGATCATATCCTAATGGGAGCGACCCGCTTAGCCTTGCCACATCTAACCCTATTCTGGTCATTTCCGGTTGATGAGGCCTGAGGTAACGACTACCTTTCACATATCACATATCACATCACTTTGAATGCCACACGTCCATTTCTGTTGACTGCTAATTGCCTTCCACAAAAATACAACCATTAAGCTCGTATGTCTCAAGGAGGGTGTTAAGTTAAGAGAAGTTGCCTTCTCCCCTACCACTCATGTATGTTTGTAAAAACCAATGTTCATAATTTGTAGAAATGCAATGTCAGACAAACATCCATACAAGTTGTCTAGGAATAGGACAAACCGACAACGCAAAAGCATTTCTCAACCTCACATAGAAACTAAGTCTCATAGAATTATCACGTCTCTAACTTTCAACATGCTATCCTTCGGCCAAGAAGGAAGCTCGATAGATTGGAGTAATACTCCTATATAAATCAACATCCTCAACACAAATGATAATCAAGCCTACACAAAAGGCTACGTACTAAGTGTACGGCTAAATAGTTCCCACATCAAGTCGAGGAACTAAAATGACCAAATTTGATAGTCGATTATTTGACTATCAAAGCAAACAATCAAATATTTAGCACCATAACAATCACTATGCCCTTTTAATTAATCTTCTATTAATTAAATCACTTTCCAAATATTCACTTCAAATTATCTTTAAAACGATATAATCTCAAAACCATCTCAATATTTCAACATTGGAAAACATTTCCATGTACTTATTTAATAATAAGTAATTCACAATTCTCTTTGTTTTCAACACTTAAAAAATATTGCATATACTTAAATCAGGATTAAGTATATATTTTATTCTTTGAGGAAAACATTCTCTTAACATACTTATTCGGGTCAAAACGAATGTTGCGTAAAACATCGTTACAACAACCAAAAATCACTAATATAGGGATTCAAAATTAAGATAGATATATAAATCCCATGTACTTTACAAAATATTTTATTTCAAAAGTCATTTACTATAACAACAGTGTTATAGTCCATACTTTCCTTACTTCTCGAAAACTTCTATTTATACAATGAATGTTGAAATCTATGTATTCGATACTTAAAACATTTTAAAAACAACTTTAAACCATTTAACTTCATTTAAAAGATCAATTTCAAAAACATTCATTTGATTTAAAAGATTATTCACTGTCCAAAACCGTGAATATACTTCATTCACCAAATTCAATATTTCTACACATTTATTTAAAAGATTATCCACTGTCTAAAATCGTGGACATAATTATCTAACCAAATTCATTACTATTTCATATTAAATTTAAAAGGATAATCCACTGCCCAAAATCATGGATAAAATTCCTTTAATAAACTTCTGTATTTAACTTATCAAATTCAATTGATTTCGGATTATTTTAAAAATGTTTATAAATCTCATTACTATTTTATAAAAACTTCAATATACAAAATTCCTTAACTAACAAATTCCATTTATATCTCATTTACAAGCCAAAATTTAAATTATAAGTTAATTTACTTATAAATCATCTATTTACAAATTCATTCTTTTATAACTTCATAAATTCGTAAATTTATAAATCTTATTTACTTATAAGATCCATTTTTATCTCCATTTTAACACTTACAAAACTCCTTTATATTTCCCTCACTTTTATTTATAAAAATTCAATTTTATAAATCTTATATACTAATATAATCCATTTATAATAAATTCAAAATTACAAATTTAAACTATTTTATCAAATAGTTAACTCCTTATTTCAAAAATCATATTTTGACTATTTTTCACAAAAATCACAATTTTTATAACATAAAAATTATAACTTTTATTTATTTGAAATAAATTCATTCCTTAATAATTTAAAATATATATTTTCAAATCAGTTAAAAATCCTTTTAAATTTGAAAGTCGTCACATTAACATTTTTAAATTACCAAAAATAGGCCCAATGCTGCAACAACACTAAACACATCAATCACGGCATTCAAAACATCATATATCATATGATAACATCATATATCACAATATCTGTAAATAAAACCAATACTGGTGAGGAATCCAGTTGGATCCCTCCTACCTATCACATGTAACAAATATACATATTAGAATATGTGTACAGTGTCCGTTTCGAGGTAGACACGTGTACCAAAGGTCATTCGCTCATACATGGGAACATATAGGGTCTCATTTGCTCCAATAGGCAGGAGTATATACAAATACCAATCAATATAGATAATATATCATATATCATCCAAACAATCATCAATCACCATAAAATAAATTTATTCTCACTTATATAAAATTATCAGTGAGCCAGAATGAGTGAGTTGTGCTCACTTTGGTTCCAATAGCAGTTGTAGTGTTTTATTTCGAATAAAATTAAACAACCGTTTAATTTTATCTAAAATTTACACTAGCTCTAATTAACTCCAAACTAGCTCTAAACTGTAGTGTTCATCAATACGGACCCAACACAATTCGTTTCGTCAAAAACGGACCTCGTATGAAGAAATTATAACGTTTCAAAGATTACACGATTTTTATATAAATTAAATTCACAATTTATATTTATTTTTAAACCTACTCTCATCTACACCATTCATTTTTCTTTGATCAAATCCAACCGCATGCATTATCTTCCTCCATCATTGAACATGTTAGGACAAACCCCCCTTGGCCGCCGCCATCATTGAATTGTCGCGACCTCTAGAGATCGCCGAAGCCTCATCGGAGATCACCATTCGAAGCGTCGAAGCACCCCGCTCCACCGAGCCAAGTGTGGCCCCAGCACGTGCCGTCGTTGCTTCGCAAAACCCATTCGAATGTAGCGCCTTCACGTGCAAGTTCTAGCCAATCTAAGCTAACATCATCGATCATAACCATTGGATCGATAGATCTTGATATGCTCTACAAAGTTGTAGTTGATAATTTTTTGAAATATTGCATGGATTGGAAGTGATCGAGGAGAGAAAATCTTCATTTCTATCCATTTAAACGAATATGGCGGCTAGGGTTAGATTTCTAGGGTTTGAGTGAAAAATGGGAATTATAACGTCCTTTTATGGAAAATTTCGCAACACTATTCATTCGAATTTTTTCCGAACTCCAAACGAAGCATGCCGCCTGACGTTTATAATGTTCTACCCTTATTTCGAACATAATGGAATACATATCGAGAGCCAATTCGATCTTATTTGGAAGATTGGTTAATGAATCGACTTATTTAAATTTAAAATTTCACTTAAATAAATTTCTACGCGTTTCAGCTTGCCACGACTAAACCGTAAATCCGATTGACACAAAATTTGAACTCCAGCAATAATCTAACATTACAGATCCAATGAAACCGGTTTCGTCGAAATTCGAGTCTTTTTGAAAAATGACTATTTTTGCACGTTAATTAGATATTAAAATATTCAATTTCTATAACTTTTAATCCAATTTTAAAAGTTCTCTAACATCATATCAATTCTAATATAATTTAATTCAACTTTATATATCATTTTTATTCACATATAATTCAAATTTCAATTATTTACAAAATTTCAAATATTAAATTATTAATTTAATTGTCCAATTAAATCATTATATTTCAAATATAAGTTATTCCACTTATAAACTTTACTTTTGAATATCTAAAATCAATTAAATATCTGAATTTCGAATGATTAAAATTATGGGTCGTTATATGATTAATAGTCATTAATGAATCATTATTCAAGTTCATCTAAATTCAATACACATTTATTCCTTCATATATAATATCATTTAATATTAAATCTATTTATGAATCAATTCAACATTTTGTTAAGTTTATTATTATTTATTTAAATAGTGTTCACTTTTTACTATTCAATTTAATTATTAAGAATTTCAAGTATTAACCTAATTTTATTAGATTTCTTGTAACATCTTAATTCTTTATTTATATATAGACATAATTTTATTTTGAACATTTTTTTTTACTTTTTTATAAACGTTTCTTTATACACAAGTTCAATTTGAAATCTTTTTTTCTTTCATTACTTAAGTTCTGTACAATATTCTATTGCATATTCATATTTAACATTTCAACCTTTTAAACATTTCTAGTAAGTTGTATATATGTTTTTAGAATGTAATAGAGTGTTATACAAATTTGTCTTATTCATTTAACTTAGCCAAATGTCCAATAATCTACAACTATTAAAATTTACTTCTCATATTCATTTAAACACTTAGCTTCAATTTCCTATTTCTCATTTTAGATGTTTCCAACTATTAAAATTTCACTTTATTTCTACAACTGAAAATCATTAATTAACAGGAACTTAAGAATTTAAATATCGGGTTCATTTCAAATCATTTTGAAATAATATATACACTCATATCTTATATATATATATATCAAATCATATTTAGAAATTTTAAATCAAAATCTGTTTATCGTGCCAAATGCGTAGCAAAGCTACTAAGTGGCCTTCCCTACTTTATGACTTGAAAATGAATGTCGATAATGCTTCCGTCATCACCGAAGTTATTTTCCAACGACAAAAGAGAGGAGTATAGAACTCGCTTCCTTTTTAAAATTCTATTAAAACATTTCTTTCCAAAACTACTTCCAAATAATACTAATATTACTTTTCCAAAATCTTTGAAAACCAATTTCAAAATATTGGAACTTAAGTTCTTAAATTTTCAGTTTATATTCATTTTATTGGTAAATCGTGATTTATAAACCATACATACACAATTACATTTTCTTATAACATGCAATAGTTAATATTTTAAGAAACTTGACTAACCAATCAATAAATGACAATAATCAAATTTTATCATTTGCTAGAAACCAACACACCAAAAATAATGCTATCAATTTATGAAAAATTATTCTTTTAAATCAAAAAAATATGATACTATGCAAAATTATTTCATTTACCTGTTTTTTAAAGATAATATTGTGTCAGTTTACCCTGTTTAAGTGTTTAGAAATCCATATCGATGTCTTAGCATCTTATGTACCGACCGGAATTTATAAATACTTAACAGAACAAATTATCACAATACAAAACATTTTTATAGCACTAACAAATACGCTCTCTCATACACACACACGCATACACTCAAACTCGTTCTAGGGTATTACTAACTCTATCTCAAATGAGTTAACCCCAAAAGGCTAAAGTATCACTAAACCAAAACTTTGATACCAACTATGATGACCCACCTTGTTGGACGGTTTAAATTGACAATAAACCACACATGTCTAATTCAAACCATTCAAAAGGGAGGACTGTCAGTTGGGTTTAATATGAACATAAGTGAAAGAAGTTAAACAAAACACAGAATCTTGCAGTGGAATGACAAAATATAATAATCAAATAATAGTTCATGAATCTGTTTTACAATATAAATTGGATTACACAATTTTTACAACATAATCAGAGTAAAATTAACAACATACAAAATAATGCGGCGGTAAAATAATAATGTATACGGTCTAGCAAAATCCACCTTCATCTTTAAGAAATAATGTCTTCAAACACTGAAACACTTAAGCTGACCCGAGCATAATGAAAAAACAAAACATTCGAATCAGAACTAAAAGTTCTTATGTATGTTAAATCAACCATGAGTTAATATGAGTGTTAATAGCTTCAGAGATGTTTAGTGATTTTACATCTCTTATCTAGTGTACAACGTGAGTGCAATAACTTAAGAGATATTATGAGATTTTTCATCTCCTAAGTATCCGTTAAACTATCTATATGTAGTAAGATACGCTATACATGTAGTGTCTAATCAATAAAATAAATATTTTTCTTAGCGATAAGGCTTTACATTAATCCCCCATAACATGTTTTTAATCATTGTCCTACAGTTTGCCTTGTGACACCACTAGTAACGTCGGTAGTCAGGGAGGAGCCGTAATAAGACAATAGCAAAACAAAATCGTAGTGGTCGTGTATAAGGATAAAAGTATGTCAAGGCATGTAAGGAAATGCCCAATGTAGGATTCTACCAGTTTACCGTTTCTGGTTGGTCGTAACACCTAACAGCCAACCACGTCCACTACCCCCAAATCAAATAAATGTGCACCGATCAAGTCAAAATCAATAAAATACGAAGGGGTGATGGCCCCTAAAGGTAGCGAACGCCTTGGTCAGACATAGGCTCTTGTTTTAGTCATTTCAAATTGACACAAGTGTCGGGGTCATCCATCATCGTTCTCTTTCTTCAAATCCATCAAACATATGCCAATCCAACCTCTTCTTTCTGCATCATCCACCACATATATGGTTGTTAAAGTGGATCCGGTATTGACAGTGAGTATGCTAATATTCTGCCCCGGTCTCTTTAACAACCAAATGTCATTTTTCGTAACGATTAGTTCTTTTAAATTTCAAGAAAAGGTCATATTTCATATCAAATTATCATATTTTCTTCAAAAATTATTTCAAATTCAAAATAGGACATACCTTTAAAATATTCGTATTTAAATCATTGATTTAAATCTTAATAATTCCCACTCTTAAACAGTTTAAATATTGAAATAATTTGGATAATTAAAAATAGTTTTAATATTGAAAAATTGTTTGGATAACGAAAATAGTTTTAACATTGAAAAGTAGTTTGTAGTGATTAAAATAGTTTTAAAGATTGGAAATACACTTGAATATAAAATAGTTTTAATAGTGAAATAATTAAAATAGTTTATATATAAAAATAATTTGGTTATTAAAATAGTTTATATATTAAAATAGTTTATATTAAAACTGTTTCTTTCTTTTCAAAACAATTTGAACTCATGTTCCAATTTTAAATCACAACAAATTCAATTTTCCAACTTCCAATTTCAAGTCAACTTCATATTCAAATTTCTATTTAAATCAGCCTCAGTTCAAATCAATTTTAAACTTTACATAAAATTAGATTTAAACGGTTCTATGCAAATGGATGAAAGTTTTAATTCAATTTCTCATTTGTAAACAATTTAGTTTAAATCCATTTCACATCCAAAACATTGAAATACCAATTTAAACCACTTCAATTAAAGTAAATTCAAAATTTAAACTAAAGTTTGAAACTTTAAAATAATTCACATTCAATCAATTCAAATCGAATCTCAATTCCCACTTTAAAATTTCAAATTAAATCTTTAAATATTTTCAGTTAATAGTTTCAATTTCAACATTTCAAAGCTCGGATTAAAAAATAATCAAATTCATATAAATGAAAATTCAAGATTTTAAAACCATTTAATTTAACCAAATCCGGTGTCCATATATAATTTTCTACCCTATGGCCAAGTGGTCATTTATTTCAATTTTAATTACATAGTTGGATATATATCATTTCAACCCATAATTAAATGTCATAGATATATAACATTTCAACTTATTTCTTAGTTCATATCCATTGGTCCAAATGATAATATGAATGGTGTCAATAAATAAATAGGTAATAACAGGAATATATCAAATAAATAAACAACCATACATCCATCATCAATCAAAAGGCATACAATAACAAATAACATCCAAATCAACCAATATATCCCAACAATTACTGATTATCAATTTTTGGTGTTTAACTGGCAATTAAATTCAATATTAATTTAAATGTCATTTGAATTCAATATGAAATTCAATTTCAATTGAAATGTCAATTTAAACTACCAAATAGCAACCAATAAATAAATAACTTCATAATTTCAATTTAACTAACATCTAAACAATTTAGTATTTCGTGAGTGGGTTTAATCACTCATCTTTGATTTATAGTCGATTAAAAATCCAATAAAAGCCCAAAATATGAACCATCTACAAATTTAACCAAACAAGTTCCATGTTGTTTAGAATTATGATATGAGTCCAACGAAAGAAACCGTGTGCGAATCCGAGTTCGAACGAAAAATTTATTCGAGTTATAAGATTTTAAATTTAAATTTAAAATAATATACGGGAAAGTATGTAATTACCTTAACATCCTAAACCCTAATGGCCACGTGAACCCATCAGCGCAGCCATCTCTCCCATCGAAGCCACGCCAATTCCATCCACCTTCCACCAGATCTGACCGCACCACCGCATCCCTCGCCCAAAGCCGCATCCAACCGTGATCGCGTGACCACCTCCGACGCCCCCGATCAGCCAGTGTCGTTGCCCCCTTCTACGCCTAAATATATTGAACCTGAGCACCTATGTGTCGATTGGACCCCATGGATGAACACTGCTTGACCTCCTCTACATGCTAGTTCCCTCCGATCAACCGTTGATCTCCTAGCCCTAAAACGAACGGCCACGACTACTTCATCAATTTCTAGACAAACCAAAACTCGATTGCGAAAAAGAATTCTAGATGCTGACTCCATTCATCGAGGGCTTCGCAATGATATATTACATGCTAGAATTTGAGCAGTTTGAATATTTCTGATTCGATTTGAAATCAGAATTTAGGGTTTTGAGATAATCTTCATTGGGAAGAAGCAGATGGATTGGAAAAGTACATATAGAACATTTAATAGAAAGCTACTAGGGTTTCCGAGCAATCTATTTATAAACAAAGATGGAACGTGAATGAATGGAACAGATCGATTGGGCCCAAGCGATAACAAATGCCCAAAACGCCCGTTTCGTTCCCAAAACGAAAATAGGTCATCTTATATATCAAAATAAAGGTTTTAAATATTTTTAAACTCAATGAAACTACTATCAAATCCTAATTCTACTGTAAATAGAAGTTAGCTTTTAAAATTGAATTATATTCATTTTTACACGTTAATTATTCGAATCATTAGTAAATTGAATTAATCACTTTTAGATTCTAAATTAAAAGTATTCTAACATCATCCTCGGTTAAACAGAATTCAATAATCTTTTGAAATTAATTTTTCCATGTAAAATCCAATATTTAATATTAAATTAATTTCAATGTTTAATCTCAACTGTAGTAAAAACCGTTCAATGTATATTTAAATTTCAAACAAATTATTTTATTTTGTTTTAAATTCTTATTACTAAATCAACAAATACCATATGTATTAATCAATGATGAATTTCCATTTATTACACTCATCGCTCGACAGTCAATATCTCTGCTCATATTAATTATTATATTTCAATTACATTAATTCCAATTGATTTCCAAATTAATTTCAAACGGATTTAATAATAAAATGATAAATAAAACAATTGTTATAAATTAATAATTCATATCTATCGACTTATTGTTTACAAACAAGGATCATAAATTACTTACGATATAACTAATTTCATATTCTATATTAGAACCAATTTAAATTTAATGACATACGATTTTACCATTTGATACATCATTCATTTTATTCTTATTAACCATACAATTTTATCCAATTTAAACTCTGAAATTATATTCCCATTAGAAATAAACATTCATTTCATTATTTACAATCGATGGAATTTGCATTCAAACAATTATTAAATATATTAAAATAAATATCATTAAATTATATGCATTACTATCTTTACCTCATTGAAATTTTTTGTTTTAGAATTCATTTAACATCTAGTGATATATTCTAACAATTTTTATTACATTAATAAATCACAAATTTAAATTCTTACAATATTAAATTCCAAAGTCTTTTTTAATTTAATAATTTTAATTGTCAAAAATTTGAGTCGTTACACCAAGCACCGAAGCTACTATGGGTTATGATGAAGGCCATTTATTAGTATTTTAGTTGTAGGTGTAATCATTTCTTCTGATTGATTTCGGTAATACTAAAAATCCTTTATTTATATTTAGTACAAATTATAGGGTGCTCCCTAAACATTATGTGCTCATTAAATATTTTATTCGGGTCCTTTTAGAATTTTCTATAAATATAAATTATTTCCCCTAGTCAAATTTAGTTTATGCCAAAGGACATTATATATGAAGGTGTTTACTTAGACTTGCTAGTCTTACAATTGATGACCCTAACTGTAACGCCCTTTCCCCTTCAACCTTTGTTGCATACTGCAATGTTCCCTTTCAGAGCCAATCATTTTAGTATTAGTTATCACGGTAGCCTAAAATTCTCGTTTATGCTTCCATTTCTTCTCTTAGATCAACCCTCGATCTTGGCTTTAGCCCTCCAAGTGAACCCTATCTCATTTAAAGAAGAAATACTCAACCTATTTTACTAACCCTCTCATCATTAACTATCTCTAATCCTTAGCACATGGCCTCTCAAAGTTTCATTATTAGATTTAATGATGCTTAATGATTTCATCAAATAGTTTGTCTTCCTAGTCCATGTTCTTACACACTCTACCCTATTTGTTCCCCGCATGCTAACAAGTTGAATTCTTATTCGCTAGTACAACTACCGTTTGTACTTAAACTCGATGAAAGCATGTTGAGAAGATTTTCTTTCCTCATATTTAAGCACATAATCGTTTAATTAAAACCTCTATTTAATTAATACCATCGGCCTTCTTTGGAAGGTCCAGCTAAAACATTTCTTGTAACGATCCAGATTTTCGACTCTCGAAAATCGACACTAATAGATCCTCGGCATTCATATGCCCCAAATTCAAGTGCCGGAAAATCAGACCGTTAAGGGAAAGAAGAAAATAAAGACAGAACAGAATCTTACACGAATGAAATAACATATATTATTTCAACATCTAATCTTTACGACAGAAAATTTTGAATGCATTTAACAAAATTTAACTTAACATTAACATGTAAAGTTATAAATATCTGCCCTTACAAATGTGAAATACAATAGTTCATGAGTGTAGTGGAAATGAATAACAATCTTTATAAAATCTTCTAATTCCATGCTCCAAGCTCTTCCAGAATGCTCTAAACAAAACCTGACTACTAGGCTGCCCCAACAATAGGGCATCAAGAGTTTAAGGGGAAGAAAAATAAACTACGGGTCGGTCATGGGACTGGTGGGAGAAACTCAAAATACGAGTATTTGAAAACAAAAGGTATCTCATAAGGCCACGTTACACATAAAAACAAAACAAGCATTTACCTTATGATAACCAAATCATTTCTACGTAAAATCCAATGATACTATTTGTAATGAAATTTGTAATAATCACCTTTCCAACCCCGAAATGTCGACACTAATACATCCACGGTGTTCATGTGCCGAGCACCCAAGTGTTGGAAAGGCATAATGTTGGGGTAAAATAAAAGAAGAAAAGAAAAGCAACAAGAAAGAATGGAACACAATATCAGAATCTCATAATAGAACGATAACATATAATATAAAAATGAAACATTTACAAAAGAAAACTATATAAATATAATAATCAGAGTAGACTAACTTATCATCGGTTTGGAAAGTTAATGTCCTCACAATTGGTGATCTAAAAAGGTAAAAAAAGTAATGTAGAAAAAATAAAATCTATCGTAGGGAACAATCCATCTCCTCTCTCCAAGAGCTCCAATGGTAATCAAGAAATTTGGAAATATACATAGGGTTGACCCAAGCATTATATGAAAATTAATGCCAGGATCATTCTATTAAACCGCGCGTGAGAAGACTCAAGTCATTCGAATTATTTTGATATTTATAAAACTTTTGTAAATAAAGGTATCTCATAAGACCACACCGCAAATAAACACTGATGGGTCTTTACCTTACGATAACCAAAACATTTATATATAAAATCCTGTAATATTTTAGTAATGTGTAAGACGTTTAATATAAATATAACATAGTTGAAATGGTTACACTAATTATATTTGACATCATATTCAGGTATACAAACAAAACCACTAAGGGACGTTCGTATAAATGGATTTTCCATAGAGGCCTCCCCAGTATGCATGTAAACTATACTGAGACCGATCACCTATGACAAGGGTCAGAAACTACCTTTCGATCGTCGTATATCTCTAGATAAAATAGACCATAAGGTAAACACAACCAGCCCATGCTCTAACACGTGAACTAAGTATCATCAACTCCCCTTTCGCAACAAATCAATAAGATAGTCAAGATAATAGAGTTGATGTATCTCTATTTGGGTTAGCTGAACCTAGGATCATGCATCCTACTTTGATTTTGTCATCATCCAACATCGAGGCTTCGTTCGGCATCTTCATACGAGTTTCCAACGATACTTGATCACATAATGATCCCATATGGATTCCATCATCTCAATAGATTTTCGAAAGCATACATGGTTTCCATCATTCACTTCCAAAACATAGAACCCATATAATAGTTTTGAAGTGGTATTCGGTAAGTAAAACACTTACTGATCTCGGACTCTTCAAAACCAATCGATAAATTTTCGATTAACTCAATTTCGGTTCTTTTAAAAGTAATCAAAAGCTAGAGGCGTTTCGTACCAATACTCCTCCCATGGGTTCTTATTGGTATAGATCCATGAATCATTCTGTATACTTCCTAAGTTAAGTTTGGTCAAGATCGGACTAATCGACTATCGTGTCTTGAACGCTTGCTTATGGGAATCAAGGTTCCACACTTTACATGTTTTCGACCTTCCTGCTTAATTATTCCTCAACCTAGAAGAATGTAGATATGTTAGAGCTCTATTACTCATTCCCTGCCTAAACATCAGTCTTGACTCTCACAAAAAGAGAAGCTTACTCGTTCAGCTTTTAGGGTTAAAACATATTAGTACTTACATCCCATAAACATTCAAAACTAAGGTTATTACATAGTGTTACTTATCATTCAAGTATAATCAAGTCACATAAACGACTTTTAATCCCTTTATAATTAATTTAATTAAAATCCCTTTTATTAGTAAAACAACTTTTTATCTAATAAAACTTCTTTTATAAACCAGGACTTTCTTTAATAATTAATACTCTTTTGTTAATCAAAACTTCCTTTATGTACTTGTATAAATGTATTGGATATCTCTTTATAAAAGATATATACTTGTCATTATAAGTTTAACTATTCATTTATTCTTTTAATACTTAGAAAGTATTCATATACTTATTTCGATGGTATAAGTGTATTCACAAATCGTTTAGCAAGTTTTACTTAATTGAAATATAATCAAAGAGATTAAAATAGTTACTACCAAAATATTGTTGTAATTGAAAGGGTCAGCGGATTAAGGATCTTAAGGCTAATTTAACACAAGAGGAGGGGTGAATAGTGTTGAATGAATTTTATGACTTATATGAACTAAATTGAAATTATGACACAAATAAATGCAGAACTTAATTATAGAACAATCACAGAATCAAACACAGATGCAGAAAGTAAATAAAAATCAATAAAGGGAAAGAACATACTGGATTTTATACTGGTTCGGAGTTACCCTACATCCAGTTCTGTACCAAGGTAAACTACCTCATGTATATTTTTATTAAACTAGTGTAGAGATTACACTCCTTAATTTATAAAGGCTATGAGGTACCCTCCTGTCTCACGAGTCTGGGGTAAACTCTCTTGATTTACGGGCTACAAGATTACCCAATTGATTTTCAAGCACAACCACACCTTATAGAGAGACTCGATAAACTTTTGATTACAAATTGATCCTATAACTCTGAATAGCACTTTGGTCTTCGAGAGAGGACATAAAATCAAACAACAATGAAATTCTAATTTGATTCACATGAGAATTCGGCAGAATTTCGGCACGAACTTAAAAATATGATAATTATAGAACATGGATTTGTAGAGAAGAAGAAGTGAAGAAAATATGAGAATTGTATATTAAAAAATTCGTTTGAGAAGGCTATTTATAGAGTACCAACTGTCATAACCATTCACGAAGAGATTTAAACGAATAGACACTTCTTTTGAAAATTGAAACTTTTGAATTCAATGGCCACCATGTCAACATGAGGTATCCCATGATGTCAACATCCCCTTGTTAAAATAATGAAAAACTTGTTTTAAAAATGGTATTGAAATGAAAACAAAATAACATAACTCTGGAGTAAAATAAACTAATTTTACTATGTTTTAAAAAACAAAAACAAAGAATATTTTAAGGCTAAAACATTTTTTGGAAATCATTTGAAAAGATAGTTTTAAGGCTAAAACATTTTGAAAAGCGGTTTTGGAAAACTATTTTGAAGTAGTTTTGCAAGCTTCTTCCTGCATAATATCTCATCACATCAGGACTCGAGAACTTGTACAAAACCAGGATGTTCGTGGATTTGTAAGCCACTTATCATAGGTTTGTAAGCAACTTGTCATGGGGTTGTAAGCCACTAAGAAGTTAGAAATGGGTTCCATCCCAAATGAAATTCGAAATTAAGATTTCCATGCTATTATGAAGTTTTAACAAAAACTAGACACATATCTTGAAATCTTGATCTTGATACCCATGGGTCTTCAAACTTGATTTCTTCATTCTTGATATTTATACTGTACAGTGTTCAACAATTAGTACCTGCTTTATATATATCGTGCATAATAATATTCATATATATCTAGACAATAGTGTTAGTGTATAAGTTATAATAACATAAGTTACAAAGGTTGTTGTCATCAAAACTACTATCTCCAGTTCCTAACTATCTCCCCTTTTTGATGATGACAACCTTATAAAATATACTTACCACTTCGATCATACCATAACTCCCCCTTACACCAACAACTCCCCCTTACTCCAAGCCTACTATTTTATATAACTTTCTCCCTCTTTGTCTTCAACAAAAAAACTATCCTAAAATCCTAAAACTATAAAACTCCCCCATAAACTAATACTAGAACAAAGTATAGTAAATGGAATGTGAAAGACATTAACATAATTATGTTTTAATTATCCAATACATAAATATGTATAAGTATATTTCAGACAATCCAATCAACACACACATCAAATCCAATCATGTCGAACATGTCAAACAAATCAATCAAGTCAAATAAGTCAATCAAGTCAAACAAGTCAATCAAGTCAAACATGTAAATCCAATCAAACAAAAAACTAATAACCATATACTATAAGACAAAAATACAAACTCCCCATAAATAATATACACTTGTTATGTGTACGTGTATGCAATATGTAGTTTGTAATGCAGCATGAAATGTATGACATTTGCAATGTAGCATGAGATGATATGCAGAATGAAGTGCAACTTATGATGCAAATGATTATGATATTTCATGTATTGTAATTTATGATTTAATATGCAATGAAATGTGATATAAAATAGGACGCGTAATGATATCCGATATGAAATGAAATGATAATGAAGTAAAAATAATAATATGCAGAATGATACGATGACATATACGATGGTAAGAGATATTCAGATTAAAGATAAACATGAGTGATAAGAAATATCTAGTTGACAAGCATATATATACACGCATGTATGTATGTATGTATATATGTATGTATACATATATCAAACTATTTATTATGAATCACTTCAACCAAACAAAGGTAATACACACCAATTCCTAGGCTTAGGTTAAGGAAACTAATTAATGAGACTGAAAGAGTAGTAAAGACAAGAGTTTAAAGGTAAAAAATGATATTAAAACTATAACATATTCATGAAAGTTAGTAATGAAACTCAATATCAAAATCAATTGCTAAGAAATATGGACTTAAACTATATATGATCAAATATGGTTTTTATAAAAATTAATACCCTCCTTATTTAATTCTTTCAAAATAATTTTTTTAACTTAATTGTTTTTTTAAGAATCCAAACTTTCATGTTTATAAAATACTTAACTTACTAATTAAAACCTATATATTAAATTATTATTGATTGAAATATTTAGAAATATGTGTAAACAGCATTTAGTTTTAAAAATATCATAATGAAATATGATATAATAAAGATTGAAAAACTAAAATAAACATGTGTTATATTAAGGCTTCTTGCATTAAAAAATTTAATTAATTATTGAAAAATATTTAAACATGAAATTAATTTTAAAATACTCTAATATAAGTTAGAAAATAAATCTGAAAGGTATAGAGAAAAATACTTAGTTTAAATATCGTTTTTTTCATAATTTAATGTTTCAAATAGAAAAGACAACATTTACAGAATGCTATAAAAAGTTTTTGCAATAAAAAATGTTCAAAACATTATAAAACAAAATCTGCAGCATCTACAAAATGCTGTGAAAAGTTTCTGAAACACTACAGCGTCTCAAAAGCGTAGAAATGCTATAAAAACGTATTTGCAGCGTAACAGAAGCAAAGACAGCATTTCAGAAATGCTATCTAAAGTCCTGGGCCTGTTTTTAATATGATTTTGCTGTAAATAATTGATTTTTGACCCAATTTTTTTATATTAGTTAATATAATTAAAGTACTTGAAAAAAATTAAAAAATAATAATGAAAAGACGTGTGTAAAGACACTTGGCATTATGCATGTAAAAATGCTTTTATTAAAGTACAAATGTGATGACATGTGTTATTTTGCACGTATGTCACTATCTATTTATATGACAAGTGTCATGTGATGTGGCACAATCTTATTAAATGAAGAAATCTATAAATAGAGCCTTATTTTAACATTCTAAATTTATTCTATTAATTTCTTTTTAAAAAAATAGAGTACGAGAAGTAAAAACAACATTAGAAAAGTTCAAATCACGAATGAGGGCATGATTTTCTACTTAGTATAGTTGTAATAAATTAGTAGTAAGATTTTATTTGAAAAGTAAAACATTTTAAAAGATTTTCAAAAAAAAATTAAACTGATATATCAATATGATACTATGGTGTGTTGATATATGGACCAAAATATAAAAACTATAAAAGAGATAAGTTTCTATACCTAACTAAATGCATAAATATATATTCCTAAATACAACAATAAAGATGAAATAATAGTAAAGCGTACCTCTTTTTGCACTCCTCTATCTTTCTAACTTTGTTGTTCTTCCATTGTCGTGAATCACACATTTATATCTTTTAGAATTTGACGACGAGATCTGTTCTATTGCGATGGGCTTGTTTTTCTGTTCATCATAGTATATCCATTTGCTGAATTTGAAGACTGTATGAGAAAGATATATATGATTTAGTAGATTGAAAAACTTGGCGCCGAAACTTTGAATTTGAATTTTGAATGAATGGACACTTCAACCACTATAAATAGGCCCAACAGTCACCAATTTTCATAAAAGTTTCTCTTCTTCTTCTTCTTCCTGTTTTTCTATTTACTATCAAAATTCTAGAAGGCATATCTCCTTCGTTTCTTAACGGAATTGGATGAAATCAGCGAGATATCGAAGAGGAAGCCAAGGGATATGATCTAGTAATAGTTTGGTGATGAAATTTGGTTGGTATTGTGATGCAACAGGCCGAACAGTAAGAGAAATCCATAAAATCTCGTACACAGTTTTCAGTTTTGGATAGCCAATTTCAAACTATCATATCTCACTCAATTTTGATCGGAATTTGATGATCTACCCATCAAAATAACCGTGAGAACAAGAACTAAAATTTGGAAAATGAGTGGGAACCAAATACTAAGATCTATAAATGAAATTTAAAGAATACCATTGACAGTTTTGCTTTCTTTTTCTCTTTGATCACCAAAACTTCATTTGACCATAACTTGGTCATTTATTGACGGATTCGCATGAAACCAGTGACATTGCAAAGTAGATGGAGAGAAGTACAGTATCATATCAAGTTGTCGATGAGAATCAAAAGCTTTGTATTGATCTGTTACCCATTTCATTTTCGATTGCCATTATATATCCATTAGTTCTTCCTGATCGGCGAAGGATTATCTTGTATCTTTTAACCAATAGTCATTAGACATAACTCTTCTTCTGCAAAACAACATAACTTTTTAAAGAATCAAGTGACTTTTCAAAATAACTAAATATAATTTTAAACAACAATATCATGATGATTCTGTGACATATTCATATGAAAATAGTGTTAATAATTTCATAAAAAATGCCATCTTAAAATTTTTCGAAAATCAGATTATGTAATTTTGAAAACCAATGCTCTGATACCAATTGAAAGGGTCAGCGGATTAAGGATCTTAAGGCTAATTTAACACTAGAGAGGGGGTGAATAGTGTTTAACGAATTCTAAGACTTATATGAACTAAATTGAAATTATGACACAAACAAATGCAGAACTTAATCACAGAATCAAATACAGATGCAGAAAGTAAATAAAAAACAGTGAAGGGAAAGAACACACCGGATTTTATACTAGTTCAGAGCTACCCTACATCCAGTCATGTACCAAGGAAAACCACCTCATACGGATTTTTATTAAACCGGTGTCGAGATTACACTCCTCAATTTATAAAGGCCTTGAGGTACCCTCCTGTCTCACGAGTCCGGGGCACACTCTCTTGATTTACAGGCCACAAGATTACCCAATTGATTTCCAGGCACAACCACACCTTATAGAGAGACTCGATAAATTTTTGATTACAAATTGATCATATAACTCTGAATAGCACTTTGATCTTCGAGAAAGGACAGAGGATCAAACAATAATGAAATTCTAATTTGATTTACTTGAGAATTTGGCAGAATTTCGGCACGATCTTAAAAATATGATAATTATAGAACATTGATTTGTAGAGAAGAAGAAGTGAAGAAAATATGAGAATTGTATATTAAAAAATTCGTTTGAGAAGGCTATTTATAGAGTACCAACTGTCATAACCATTCATGAAGAGATTTAAACGAATACACACACCTTTTGAAAATTGAAACTTTTGAATTCTACAGCCACCATGTCGACATGGGGTATCCTATGATGTCGACATCCCTTTGTTAAGAAATGAAAAACTTGTTTTGAAAATGGTATTGAAATGAAAACAAGATGAAATGACTCTGAGTAAAATAAACTAATTTTACTATGTTTTAAAACAAAAAATAGAGAATATTTTAAGGCTAAAACATTTACTACAAGAAAATATATTATTAATAACACCATTTAATAGCGCAATATTCTAAAGCGTTATTGTTTGCCTTTAAATACTTGTTTTTTTACACAATTTGTTTTGTATATACATATGCAACGCTTTGGCCCCAAATTTTCGTCTCCCTCCCAAAAACACACCCAATTTCGTCTCCCTCCCAAAATAACACTCGGCCATTTTCGTTTCCCTCCTAAAACAAAATAACCCTAGTTGAAATTTTACTCCATCTCCAATCTTCAAAATTTAGCTATTGTACTCCATCCTCGATCTTCTACTGTTCGCTCTTCAAAAGTTGTGAAGTCAACGACGTCAGGAGCCCTGATCTCTAACCTTCAATCTTCGATTTCTCCCTTCATCAATATCTGCCAGATTCTGAACTTCGTTTATGGTTGTAAACTTCAACTGCTTACTTCGTCAGTTCAGAGATGCCATCTTTCATGAGCTCTTTGTCGGTTAACAATTTTACTCAAGTTTATTCACAATTCAAACCCTAAATCTCTTCAAATCTCAGGTACAAAATAATAACTACATTCCTTAATCACTATTTACGAAGTATCCTCTCTTATTTATCTCTGATATTGGTAACATAATGTTTTTCCTATATGGATTAAATATGATTCTGATTTCTAGCTTTCAGATGGTAAAAATGACAAGAATTGAACTATGCTCTTTATATAATTCTGTTGTTTATAACTGAGCATGATTAAGGAGTCATGTTTTGTTCTATCGCTGAAAGGATTCCACAATAGCCTGTTGTGTGTGTGTGTGTCTATGGGTGGGGGTCGCGAAATTTACCCCTAACTGAAATCCAACACCCAATTCGAGAAATGTATAAAATTGAAAATAGAGAGCACATACTTTGGTCAAATATGTGTTCATATTCTAATATGTATAAACAATTGCTCTAATGAAAATCAGATCATGGTTCAGCCATTTATTTGAGACTTTGAACTAAAAGTTAACAATCCAGATTAGTTAGTGCATTTCGATAATCTGTCTTTGGATGACTATACCTTCATTATCTGGTATTTGATTATTGCACTTCATTCAATTGTGTTTTATGTTTTTACTCTGGTGTTTGATTATTGCACTTCATTATCCAGTAGTTGTGAGTGTCAGTGATTCTTTCTTTATGAAGTTTGTAATGGGGTAAACTGCGGAATCTGCCTGTTGCTGATGAATAGCTCGATAAAATGCCTCTTTTGATCGATGCAATCATTCCCCTAACTGTAAGTCTCATATTTTATAGTTCTAGTGTTATCTATGTATAATTTCATTACTTGTATTACTCGCTTATGTACTAATTTAATCTGTTAGCATGTAGTGACTTTACATTGCATTGAAGTGGTGCACACAACATACAAAATCTGCACATAATGTCATGCCTGAGTGATTGTCAATGCAAATTGTCATGACGAATAATAAAGTAAGTATAACAAGTGTACTTAATTTGTACATTTATGTTTAGTGCTAGTTACTTCCGGAGGAAGGGGTAAACAAGTAGAATCAGTCCCGTTTTAGATATATTTTTGGCTATCCCAAAGGATTTAAGTACATTATTTTATTTATTTTTCAGTAGCATAGTCCTAAATCTAGCAACTAATTTAAGTCTTGACAATGGCGACACAAATATGCCTATATATTCACTTGTGCCTCTCTAGAGCACATAGCCCAGTACTGCAAATGTTTTCAAGTATTTGAGAAGTAAGGGTGTAATATGAGACCAAACATTGGACTATCCCTGATTTCCTTTAGCTATATTGAGCCAAGTGCACCGACTTATTTGTGCTAGCATGTATGTATTATAAATATTATATAAATGAATATTTTATAATGTATCTTCTTGATGTGGTCAATCCTTTTTTATGCTCGGGGCATCACTTTAATGTTTGATTTGGCAGGCATATCTACCAATATATCTAATAGACATGATCACTAAATACATATGAATAAGTCCAATTCATTGACGATTACTGTCGAAGTTTAGTTAAATAATATGCCAGTGTACTATATTAATTTGCCTTAAACGCAAACTCTTTGGATAATAGTCAATGGCTGTTAAAATTAATATTGTTAAATAAAACTTACATCTAATGTCATAGTATGGGGATTGTTAGAAAGTCGTAAGTATTCCGTGATACGATAGATTTATGCTAAAACCCTTGATATGTATTATCAAGACCATTTCACATGTAAAGATCTAAAATCTTGAACTGGATAATAGTTATACCATTATACCAAATTATGAGATAAGTATGACTGAACTTCGCGTATGAAAAGACACAAGGTATAACGGCAAAACAACATGAAGTGGCCTAATGATTTTAATTCTTCTAGCATGCTTGTGATCGTGTATCCAAAAAGTGGGGAAATATATCAATACATTCATTCATAAATTCTGGTAACCTCACTTTGAGGAAAACTCACACACTAGAACTTTACGATTTATTTCCAGCTTTCTGTAGTAATTAGAACAGATATTCATATTACAGTGCATATAAACTAAGATATCAAAATTGTAAATTTTAAGTTAGCTATTTATTTGAGGTTGTTTGTCATCATAGATTAACTCTTCACTTATGGCACATACATCAAAGTATGAAAGTAAGATGCATTTTATTTTAACTAAAATATATGGCCAGTGGCAACATTGAATAAAGAAATGCTTTTAACATGTCTTCTTGAATACTTCTTCTACATTTAAAAAAAATATTGTCATTTACCCATAGTCTCCCTAATATTTGATCATCCTATGATTTTACCTTTTCAAAGTCTCATGTATTAAAGAAAACTGAATTGTTTTAACCTACAAAATTGCAAAAAGAATGAAAAAAATTGCAACGACGGCATATCATGATGACCAATTTTATAGTTCTAGTGTATACTGCTGCCAGCAAACTAGTTTGCCAAAATTACAGCTTCATGATTTCTTTCACAGCTTGAATCAATCAAAATGCATGCTTTTTTCCATTAAATTTAGCCGAATCAAAATTGCCATCAACTTTTTTTAACACCATACTCAACATTCTACATTGGACGAAAAATCTTTAGCCTCTTTCGGTCCAACTCATAGAACTCGAATTTCTTTTCTTATGCATAACAGTATTGTAATAAATCCTAAAAATCAACATAACTGTATTTTCGGTCCAACCCATAGAACTCGAATTTCTTTTCTTTGTGGATTGAATGTTGAATTTAAATTTAAGATCGATATCTTAAGATTGATTTATATTTTTTGTGTTGGATAATATTGAAATAATTATTTCATGTCTCGGATGATATTTTGGAGAGGAGGGATGTGGTTACTGACAAGAGAATCGAGGTTGCTATGTTGAAAAAGATGAAAAGTTTGTCTTATGTTCTAGAATCTCAAGTACGTGCTTCTTTATTTATAAGTTAGAGTATATTGTTTACCATAATCCATCTTTTCTTCAACATGGTTAATTCATGTCAACTGGTTTTGATCCCATTGTTTTTACTATGATAGTCCAGAGAACATACTATAACATGTTTAATTCATGCACTGGGCACTGTTGAAGTGGTTTGGAGAAGTGGTGAAGAAGTTGTCATAGGATGGAGTATTGGGGGCGTGCACTGTAAAGAAGGAAGTGGAATTGTATGGTAGTATGTATGGTGATATGCAAGTGAAATGGTGCAGAGAATAGGGGCAGTAGGGGGTTGATGAATGCAGTGAAAGTTGGAGGAAGTTTGAGAAGTACTTGTTAGCAGAGGAAAAATGGCTCATTAGTTGATGGATGCAGTGAAAAGGAGGGTGACAGTCGGGTAGAAGGAAGCAGGGGAATGTTAGCAGAGGAAGAATAAATTTTTGTTGGTGCAGATTGGAGATGAAGAGGCAGTGGAAAATTGCAGAAAGAAGATGCCTTGACAGTTTGATGAAGAGGATGGTATTGAGGTGGTAATATCACTATGCAGTGAAGTTAGGTGATGGTAGATGTGTTGATAGTTTGCACGGCAACAAACAGATGTGAGTTGAAATGGAAGTAGATGCAGATGAAGGCAGAATGACAGTGGTAGATGACTGTAGGTGAGGGGAGTGATGCAAATGTATTGACAGAGGAGAATATGGCAGAGAAGTAGTAATGCAACAATGTATTGTTTATTTTGTTGTAAATGTAAATGCAGTGCAAGTTATAACCTTGTAAGAAAAATGAAATGCAAGTTGAAAAAGGGAATAAAATATTGTCGTTTTTGTTTGATTTAGTTGAAAAAGAGTATATTGTTTACTATGATTTAGTTTGATTGCTATTATTAAAATGTAATATATAGGCATAGCTCTTGAAAAGTGTATCTACGATTTTTATAGCGGCATATATGAGCTGTAAAAGAATTTATCAATACTATAACATGTTGATTTAATAGCGTGAAATGACCGCTATTGAATAAATATTTTATACCGGCAAAATAGTGTTACAAAGATTTCCAGTTCCGTTGAGATTTAGCTGTATTATAGCGGCTATAATGAGCTATTGAATTAACGTACCATAGCGACGAATTTGCGTTATAAAACTAAGCTCAACCATAGCGGCATATTTTGTGTTATAAATATTCAACAGTTTTTTATAACACGTCGATATACAGCGCTTATCAAACCGCTATGGTTGTGATTAATAGCGGCTATATGTCGCTATAAAAGACACTTTTTGTTGCAGTGATCGTTTTGAAAATCATTTGAAAAGATAGTTTTAAGGCTAAAACATTTTGAAAAGCAGTTTTGAAAAACCATTTTGCAGTAGTTTTACAAGCTTCTTCCTGCAGAATATCTCATCACATCAAGACTCGAGAACTTGTACAAAACTAGGATATTCATGGGTTTGTAAGCCACTTGTCCGAGGTTTGTAAGATACTTGTCGTGGGTTCGTAAGCCACTAAGAAGGTAGAAATGGGTTCCATCCCAAATGAAATTCGAAATGAAGATTTCCATGCTATTATGAAGTTTTAACAAAAACTAGACTCATATCTTGAAATCTTGATCCTGATACTCATGAGTCTTCAAACTTGATTTCTTCATTCTTGATCTTTATACTCTACAGTCTTCAATAATCAGTACCTGCCTTATATATATCCTGCATAATAATGTTCATATATATCAAGACAATAGTGTTATTATATAAGTTATAATAAAATAAGATACAAAGGTTTTTGTCATCAAAACCACTATCTCTGGTTCCTAACAATAATAAACTCCTTTTCTTTTATAAATTAAACATATAGCATTTTTTATCTCTTTATAAATGATTTCAATACTTGTTATTATCTTTAAAATTTGATTGTTAAAGGTTTATAATATTTCTTCCAAAATATAATTCAAGAGTTTAAAAACAAAAGTTGCTAAAACATTGTTTACTACAAATACAAAACCATTCCATTTAATCATTATCTTTAAAACTCTCCTCTTAGAGGTTTATTTATATTTAATGGTTAAAGACAAGTGTTGCATTGTTTTATAAGTTTAAGCCACTTCCTACAGCTTTTTGAAAGGGGTTGGAGGCTTCGAAGGAAATGGTTTGGAAAGGGGTTTCAACGCCAACCTTCCATTATTTTACCCACATATTTTATGCTTTCGAAAGAGATGGTGCCGGCACCATAATGTTTCCCCAATATTTTTAAGTATGAAAAGGGATGGTTTCGAAAGATTTTCTTTCGCCTATATTCACTTTGACCCAAATAATGTTCTAAATATAAACCCATTGGTTTTGAAAGGAGGACTTTCAATGATTTTGGAAGGGTTACTTCCAATGGCATCGAACGGGGTATTTTTAGCTGGTTCAAAGATATGCTTTTAATGATAAATATCGATACTTTAGCATATCAAAAGATTTCGATAGAAAGATTTTAAAGTATCAAAAGGCAGATGCCTAATGTTTTAAAGATAGAATTTAATGCTTTGGAAGGAGGACATCCTATGAAGTTGAAAGCTGGGTTTCGGAAGGTTGTATAACCCAAACTTTTTTTTTTTTTAAAAAGAACAACCCATGGCTAAATAAATGGAGTTTTATAATGATTTTGAGAAGAAGCTTTTCTTGATAAAATAATTGGTTAAAGGGATTAACCATGTTTTATATTAAACCCACAAGAGTGATATTATTATGATATTATGATTGCTTCTTCAATTATAAGTATATTTACATTATAGTGGACCCGTAATTGCATTTTGAGGATAAAAGGCAGAAGAACTAAATAGGTTGACCCAGTAGTAAATATAAATTAAGTTAACTCCTAAATGAATAGAATTGCATCTAGAAGGTTAGGAAGACCAGAATATAGGATGCTAAAATATAGAATAAAGATATTGGCAGAGGCCAATAGGTACTCAGTAAACCCATGAAAACCGTGTATAGGAAAAGATATTGGCAGGGGCCAATAGGTTCATAGTTAGCCCATGAAAACTATGTAGAAAGGAAGATGTCAGAACGACGGATTCATAATAAGCCCACGAAAACTATGATTTGATACTAGTAGGGGCCAGTAGGTTTGTAGTTAGCCCAGGAAAACTATATCCAGATTAAGATATTGATAGATGTCAATAGGTTCCTAGGAAGCTCCTGAAAACTTAGGTAAGATGAAAGGATATTGGGGTCACCATTTGGTTTCTAGGAAACCCATGAAAACTAGGACAAGAGTAAGATATTTGAGTTACCAATAGGTTCTTAGTGATCCCATGAAAACTATGTAACTGGATAGGGAGTCCTTAATGTTTAATCGGTTATCAATCATCCCATGAAAACTAATAGGTTAATAGTAATCCTAGAAACTATAATTGCGACAGATAGTCTAAAATGAATGAGGATGGGTAATCAAGAATTGATTCATTTGTTTTACATATCATCATATTATACTGTTTTGAATTGTTTTAACCATTGTGTAAGCAGGAGCACAATATATGCTTTATAAAGGTTTTGAGATACTAGAGAGGGAAAAACCCGTTCAGTTAAGCTGCAAGGTCTCACTAGATATCTAAATGATTCGAGATAGTAGATTATTATTCATACCAAGCTTTATGTACGACTTGAAGTTTATGTTCCCCATTAAACTTTTGGGTACTCAATTGATTTTGAGTAGTTTGAGAGTTGATGTTTTGAGGTACCTCTTAAGACGAATAAGTTTTCGGTGACGTGCAGGAGGCATAATAGCTATTTAGAGTTCTCTTTTCTTTTGATTCCACTATATGTTAATGGAAAATTTGTTGTTTTGCTTGTATATACTCCGATCATCCAAGCGGGCATCATCATATGTTGCTCTTGGCATATGTTGTAATAAATATATTTTCTCTGAATGTGATTTGCGAATATGGGATTATGTAAGGAACTGGAAATATTTTGAATTGAAATGTTATTTTGTTTGAAGTTTAAATTTTTTCCATATTCATATGTTTCTGTGTATCAATGAATCTAACACCGTCATATTTGGTCACCGAGGATTAATAACTATGGATGATTGCAGCATCCATAGTCGTTAGTTTTGGGACTCCAAGTAGGGGATGTTACAAGTTGGTACCAGAGCATAGGTTTATGAACCTTTACAAGAAAGTTAAACCTAAAAGTTTTGAAACATAATCCAAATATTTTTAAAATATGATCAGGGTTTGGGATTAACGTTATGGTAACATACTTGTATTCGATATATATACGGATACACATACGTGTTGTCCTCTCTCTTAGACCATTCTTTTGTATCTTAGTAAGGCTTGTATGCAGATTTAAAAGAAAGTAGATATGGAAACAGGAAATGGAAGAGGAAATCTTGGTGGAGGAAGCACCATGACCAACGGAAATGCATGACCTAATACCAGAAGGAACCAAAGTCGACATACTAATGCTAGCTCGAATGCTGAAGCCAATGTAGGTGCTGGAAATCTGCTAGTAGATGCGAGGGTAGTGTATCAACTATTAGCCAACCTTTTGCATGCTGGAGTTGCTGGTAATGTTGGAGGAGCTAATCTTGTGGCTCCAGTTGGGAATAACTATGCTAAGCTAAGCAAAGACTACACCGGTTTGGGTGGAAAGCCGTTTGTTGGAAGGGAGGATGCAGTTGAAGTTAAGAATTGTCTATTGCACTGTGAGAGGATCTTTACTGATTTAGGCTGGGATGATGGGCAAAAGAGGAGACTCGCCTCTAGGCAGTTGCAAGGGGTAGTGCTTCACTGGTGGAATAGTGTGACCGTCGGGGAACCCGAGAAAGAATTGACATGGGCTAATTTCAGAAGAAGGGTTGAGCAGAGGTTTCTGTCTGAGGTTGCTAAGTCAACATTAATGAGAATGTTCATGGATCTATTTCAAGGAGAAATGTTTGTAATCAAGTACGCTGCAAAGTTTGATGAGCTGTCTCAATATGGATATGATATGGTTGACATTGACGTTAGAAGGAATGAGAGGTTCATTCGAGGATTGAGACCCAAGCTTGCAAAAATGACCTTGACCCATATCCAAGAACCTTGTAATGCAGTGGTGGAGATGGCCATTTGCCATGAAGAGATGCTTTTTTTTTAATAAGGAGAAGCCAGTTGAATCATAGGGTCCTTAGGGAAAAAAGAGGAAATTCTTTAAGAAGAAGGGAGCCCATAAAGGGGATGCTGCTAAGAAGGCAAAGACTGATTTGGTATGTTATAAATGTGAAAAGAAGGATCATTATGCAAGTGAGTGTCGGTCAAGTAAGAGAAAGAAGGCTGCAGATAAGAAGAATGTGAAATAATTTAACTGTGATCAATTTGGGCATTACAAGAACCAGTATCCAGTGCTAGTTAGGGCAGACAAAGGGAATTTTTTTGTTGTTGGATCATCAGCTAAGCCTACTATAGCTGATAAAGGAAAGACTGTGATGGAAGGTATGTTTTTGATTCACCAGTTAGGATACTATTTGATACCGGTGCATCACATTCATTTATATCTTAGTATTTGGTTCATATGTTATACTTAGAACCCACATAACTTGTTACTTCCTTAAGATTGCAAATCCAATAGGTGGGTATGCAACTCTGGAGATGAGATGTGACCAGTTAGAACTTGATTTGTTAGGTCATAAGTTTGCATGCAGTTTGTATGTTTACGATTTAGTAGATTTTGGAATAAATTTGGGTATGGATTGGTTGAGGAGGTATGAGGCCAAGATATTCTTCCAGGATGGAGATATATCATTGAGACACACTGATATTCATAACCAAATTATATTCTCAGTAGAGAATTTTGACCGAAGTAGTTGTGCTTTGTTAAGTGCAATAGAAGTGGGAGAAGAGCTAAGTTAGGTTTGAATAGCAAGAGAGTTTGCAGATGTCTTTGAGCCAGTCATAGGACTATTATTGAAACGAGCTATTGAGTTTCGAATAGATCTTATGCCAGGAGCTGAACCTGTAAGTAGACCACCTAGCAGGATGACACCGACTGAGATGAAGGAATTGAAGGTGCGGCTAGTGGATCTAAAAGGAAGAAATTTTATTAGACAAAGCAGTTCACATGGGGGAGCGGCCGTGGTGTTCGTGAAGAAACCAGGCGGGTCATTAAGAATGTGTATCAAGTGTCGTAAGTTGAACGAAAGGACGATAAAGAATAAGTATCCTTTGTTGAGAATTGATGATCTATTTGATCAGTTGAGTGGAGCCAGAGTGTTTTCCCAGTTGGACTTGGCGACAGGATTCCATCAGTTGAGAGTAGAGGAGGACAATATTCCTTTAACAACATTTTGGACTAGATATGGTTTGTATGAATAGTTAATAATGCCATTCAAGTTGACTAATGCACCTACTTTCTTTGTGGATTTGATGAATCGAGTCTTCCGAGAGTATTTGGATAGATTCGTGTTGGTGTTATAGATGACATTTTGGTGTACTCTAAGGATGAGAGAGACCATGAAAATCATCTTAGAGTTGTACTAGAGATGCTGAGGTAGAATCGGCTAAAGGAGAAGTTTTCCAAGTGTTATTTTTGGAAGAAAGAGTTTGAGTTTCTTGGTCATGTGGTTTCAGGTAAAGGATTATTAGTCGATCTAGATAAGATCGAAGCTGTGAACAATTGTAAGAGACCAGAGACAATGACCGAGATCAGAAGTTTTCTTGAACTTGCTGGCTATTACCAGAGATTTATTAATGATTTCTCACGGATAGCAGCACCTTTAACTAAGCTTACCAAGAAGGAAGTGAAGTTTTGGTCCGACAAACATGAGGAAGCATTCCTTAAGTTAAAGCATTTGTTGAACAATTCTCCAGTGTTAGTGGTTCCAGAAGGAAACCAAGGGTTGGTAATATATGCTGATGCATGTGGGACAGGATTGAGAGTAGTGTTGATGCAGAGGGGCAAAGCCATTGCTTACACATCTAGGCATCTTAGACAGCACGAAGTAAGATATCATACTCATGACTTGGAGTTGGCTGTAGTGATTTTTGCCTCGAAGATTTGGAGGCATTATCTCTTAGGGGAGAGATTTGAGTTGTATACCGATTATAAGTCTTTAAGGTACTTATGCTCTCAGAAAGAGCTGAATATGAGATAGCAGAGGTGGCTGGAGTTTTTGGCTACTTATGATTTTGGTATAAAATATACCTAAGGAAAGGTAATAAGGTGGCAGATTCTTTTAGCTGAAGGCATCAGAATGTGGTGTTAACTATTTTGGCATAATGGAAGGATCTAGAAGCTTTAGCAAGTTGCAGTGTGCAGTTAAGATCAACTGCTAGTTCTAGTTAATGTACTGTCATGTTGTCCTATTTAGAAGTTCGATCAGTGTTGATTGAGAGAATTTCTTTCAAGCAGAAGGACGATCCAATATTAGCCAATGATCTTTAGAAATTGTTGCAGATGATTGCCATGTTTGGAATTTAGTCCTTACTAAATTTCGAGGATGAAATTCTTTAAGGAGGGGAGCCTGTTGCACCTTTAATTTTTGATAACATTATTCAAACGATTTAATAAGATAAATTACATAGAACAATGTAAGTGTTAAGTGATAAAGGGATTGAGACTTGAATTAATTTAACTAAGGCCGAGCCAACTATAATATTTAACGGGCTAAAGAATGGTTTTTGGTTAATCAAATTACATAATGGTGTATTAGAGAATTCACCGCCCATAACTCTTACCCTTATATATTTTCGTTCCTACCATTTTACTTCCCATTCACTTCATTTTGAAAACTAAATGCAAGAGAGTGGCCGACCATTAACAAGAAGAATTCAAATTAAAAGCTAGAGAATCAAGTTTAGGGGAAATCAATCTCAATCCAATCTATTTATTTAGATCGAGGTGAATAATAATTCCATCTCCATTTTGTTTTGAATTCTATATTTTCGGATTTAAGGGAAAATTCATTTTTATGATATATTGTATGATGATATGCTTGATTTATAATTTATATGGTTTAAACAAGATTGTTTAAAAGAGATTACACATGGTTTAGTGCAATATCGAGATTTAATGATGTTTAAATGCCATGGGAAAATTTTATGTTGTGAGAGACATGATTTTGTAGTTGATTTTTAATTTTGACAATTTTCTAAGTTATGGATAGTTTATTATGAATTTTCAAAGGAAAATATGGTTATTTGGGTTTATAAATTTATTTTGAAAAATATATTGAGAATTTGGGTCTAGAATTTTGATATGTTAGATAACATGATTAAAGTGAATTTCTAGAATTTTTGGGAAATTTTCCAAAGTGATTTGGTATGCAAAATAAATTATTTTAGAAGAGGGACTTCTTTGCAAAATTGGTTTTTCTTAACAAAAGGGCTTATTTGATTAACTTAACCATGGTTTAGATCTGAAATTAGCAACGGTTATTTTAGAAAAGAATTTGAAAAAGTTAAGGCAACCAATCTGGTGTTGACACATGGCAGGTTAGTTAGAGACAAGTTTACTTTAAGAAGTATTAACTTACGCTTACTCAGAAAAGTGGGTTCCGCCTGCTTTAGGAAGTACCTTTCGACGCAGAAGCTTTCACCTTCAACATAGTCGAAACCTACTAAGCCGAAACCAATACACAAGGTAGTCACAATAATGGTATGCAGTGGATTGGAAACAGGCGAAATGTTAAGTGTCGAAAGCATGGCTTCCGAAGGAGACGAAACTTTGGTTTTTTTAAAACAAAAGCGCCTACCATTGTTTTGATTTAGCCTTCGACAGAGTCGAAGCATATGGTTACGAAAGAGGTTTTAAAAGGTTTTGAAAGAGCTGCCATTAACTTAAGTTTGCCTTTGATAGGGTTCTTTTACTTATGAAAGAATGTTTTGAAAGAAGGGGTTCCGACCTAGTTAGAACCTTACTGCCATTTTTAGGCTTTCGATGGTATTGAAGATATCAATGCTGTCGAAAGGTACTTACTTTTATAAGTTTAAGCCACTTCCTATAGCTTTCGAAAGGGGTTGGGGTTTTTAAAGGCATTGGTTTCGAAAGAGGTTTCGGCGACAACCTTCCATTTTTTTTACCTAGATGTTTTACGCTTTCGAAAGAGATGGTGCCGATACTATCATGTTTCCCCAGTATTTTTCAAATATGAAAAAGGATGGTTTCGAAAAAGTTGCTTTTGCCTATATTCACTTGTCCTAAATAATGTTATAAGTATAAACCCAATGGTTTCGAAAGGGGGACTTTCAATGATTTCAAAAGGGTTACTCTCAATGGTGTCGAAAGAAGTATTTTTAACTGGTTCTGAAGCTATGTCTAAAGTTAAATATTAATGCTTTAACATATCGAAAGGTTTCGAAAGGAAGATTTTAAAGTATTAAAAGGCAAGAGCCTAATGTTTTGAAGATAGAATTTAATGCTTTCGAAGGAGGTCATCCTATGAAGTTGAAAGCTAGGTTTCAAAGTTTTGGAAAGGTTCTTTAATCCAAACTCTATTTAAAAAAAACCATGGTAAATAAAAGGAGTTTTATAATGATTTTGAGAAGAAGCTTTTCTTGATAAAATAATTGATTAAAGGGATTAACCATGTTTTATATTTAACCCAAAGGAGTGGTATTATTATGTTATTATGATTGATTTTTTCAATTATAAGTATATTCACATTATAATTGACCCATAACTGCATTTTGGGGATAAAGGGCAGAAGAACCAGCTAGATTGACCCAATAATGAATATAAATTAAGTTAACTCTTGAATGAATAGAATTACATACAGGAGGTCAGGAAGACCAGAATATAGGATGCTAAAATATAAAAGAAAGATATTGGCAGGGTAAAATAGGTTCTTAGTAAGCCCATGAAAATTGTGTATAGGAAAAGATATTGGCAGAGGCCAATAAGTTCATAGTTATCCCATGAAAACTATGTATAGAGGAAGATGTTCGAAAGATAGGTTCATAGTATGCCCATGGAAACTATGGTTTGATAATGGTAGGGGCCAGTAGGTTTGTAGTTAGCCTGTGAAAGCTATATCCGGGTTAAGATATTGACAAATGTTAATAGGTTCTTGATCAGCCCTTGAAAACTAGGGTAAGATGAAAGGATATTAGGGTCACCAACAAGAGCCTAATCAACCCATGAAAACCAGGATAAGAGTAAGATATTGGAGTTACCAATAGGTTCTTAGTGATCCCATGAAAACTATGTAATTGGACATGGGGTCCTTAATATTTAACCGGTTATTAGTCAGCCCATGAAAACTAATAGATTAATAGTAATCCTAGAAACTATAATTGAGACACATAGTCTAAAAGAACGAGGATAGATAATCCAGAATTGATTCATTTGTTTTACATATCATCATATTATACTATTTTGAATTGTTTTAACCATTGCGGATGTAGGAGCATGGTATATGGTTTTATAAAGGTTTTGAGACGCTAATGAGGGGAAAACCCGTTCTTCTAAGTAGCGTGGTTTTACTAGATATCTAAATGATTTGAGATAGTAGATTATTATTCATACCAGGCTTTATGTCTGACTCGAAGTTTATGTTTTCCCCTTAAACTCTTGGATACTAAGTTGATTTTGAGTAGTTTGAGAGTTGAGTTTTTCAGGTACCTCTTAAGATGAATAAGCTGCCGGTGACATGCAGGAGGCATGATAGCTATTTAGAGAGTTCTCTTTTCTTTTGATTCCACCATGTTGTTTGTAATGGAAAAGTTGTTATATTGCTTGTATATACTCTGATCATCTAAGGAGGCATCTTCATATATTGCTCTTGGCGTATGTTGTAATAAATATATTTTCTCTGAACATGATTTGCGAATATGGGATTATGTAAGGAATTGGAAATATTTTGAAATGAAATGTGATATTGTTTGAAGTTTAATTTTTTTCCATGTTCATGTATTTCTGTGTATCAATCAATCTAACACCGTCGTATTTGGTCGCCGAGGATTAATAACTATGGATGACTGCAACATCCGTAGCTGTTAGTTCTGAGCCTCCAAGTAAGGGGATGTTACAACTTATATATGTAGAAATATTTTTTATATATTTACTAATATGTTAAAATAATTTAAAAAACAATTAAAATATATGATAATTATTTATATGAAATATTATGTAAAAATAAGGGATTTTGAAATAAATAGAAAAACAAGTTTTAATTTTAAAAGCTATTCGGTTTAGAAATTAATAGTTAATTGTTGGATATTTATTTAAATTTGAAACCAATTTAAAACACTCTTTTATAAGTTAGAAAACAACCCTACAAAGATTTGAGAAAAACACATATTTTAAATATTATTTTTAAACGATTTATAGTTTCAAATAGCAAAGATAGCACTTCCAAATATGCTATCAAAAGTTCTATTTCTAGTTTTATCACATTTTAGCTACAACTTTGTGTCTTGTTTTCAATACACTAACAATTGACTTTGGATCCATTCATTTTACATTAGTTAGTATACTTTTGGTACTTAAAAAGCATGAACAAAAATTCCAAAAAATATCTTTTAATTATTTTAGAGAATTTTTCTAAAACGTTACTTTTAAAAGCATTAACTCCATCAAAATATTACTTTTAAACATTCATTTAAAAGATTGTTTAACTTTTAAAACCTTGAATGTGTTTCCTTTATATAAAAAATCCATATTCTTGTCTTAACATAAATCATTTCTATATTTATAAAACTATTTTTATAAATCTGTTTCTATTTTATAAAACTTCTCTTTAAAAATCTCTTCATTTATAAAGTACTATTCATAACTCTATCCATTTCTAATACCATTTATTATAAAAATCCATTTATAAATCCTTTGCTTTGTTTATAAAATCCATTTACCATATAAATTTCAAATCCCTTTACAAAATATTTACAAATTCCGATTGTAAATCTATTTCTTTATTTATAAAATACCACATTTATAATCCTTTTTATAAACCATTCAAAAATATCTTTTTAAGTATTTCTCCAAACTATACTTTTATAACATCAAAAATCATAATTTTTATTCATTTAAAAATAAATTCATTCCTTTTAATAATTCAATAATAATTATTGAAATATGTAAAACTTCCAAAATCACTTTGAAATCCATTTTAAATCAAAATCATTATTTTGAAATATTAGGAATAAGGCCAAGTGCTACTATAGCACCAAATAAGCAGAATCATATCAACCTCATCAAATATGCATCCAACACATCATATATCAAAATATATGAAAAGTAAAATCAATAGTGTAAGGAATCCTATTAAATCCTTCTAACCTGCCTCCCTGGCATCACATACAATATATAATCAAATAATATAAATCAACCGCTTTAAGGTGGGATCATATACAGAGGGCCATCCGCTCAAACACGGGAATGTAATAGGGTCTCATTCGCTCCAGAGGTAGGAATATATCCAAACCAACGAATAAAATAATAAATCATCCAAACAATCAACAATAAAATTGTCCATACTTATATAAAAATAAGTGGGCCAGAGAGGTGAGTTAACTCATAGAAATTCCAATAATTGCCAAAGCGCTCCAGTTTAAATTAAAATTTAACAAGCATTCAATTTTAACCCAAATTTCTACTAGCTCCAAATCCATCTAATCCAACTCCTTAACGTAGATTTCGCTGATATGATGGCAATGCAACTTGTTATGTTCGATTTGGACCTCATATGAATTAGATATAAGTTAATGAGCAATAATATTATTTAAATTATAAATAACTTTAAATTAATAAAAAAAGTTAAACTAATTACCCTTTCCCTCCATCGTTCGTTTCTCGTTTCTAGGCATCCAAAAAACTCGTTCGTGCCTTCATCAATTGTTTTCGCCGTTTATCGCGCACCGTTGCTACCTGACCATGCACCGCCCTTCCCTCGCCCATGCTTACGCTACCGACACGACCCCCTCTTGTTTCCTACAATTGCTAGAAATTGAGAACCTACTGCCGCCGTTCATGCTCCCTTAGTCGTCATCATGGACCATCGATCGAATACCATGGATGAGTTCGTGGCAACGAGCTCTACAAGTTTCCTGTTGAACGTTTTGGCTAAGTTTGCTTCTATCTCTCGATCGATTTATGGTCGTTGGATGGAATTACTATTTAATGGCGGTTGAATTTATTTCGTTTAGGGCTTGCTAATAAAGAAAGTTGATGTCCTTATATAGAAAACTTTAAAGGACTATTCACGCGTTATATTTTTGAACTCCAATCAAGGCGTGCCTCTTGGTGTTTCGAACATAATGGAACTAGTATCGGGAACCAACTCCATCGTATACAGAAGTTAACTTTCAAAATTAACTTATATTAAATTAAATTCCTTTAATTAATTTCTATGCGTTTCAAGCTCGCTCGACCAAATGATAATTTCCAGTTCCTATAAATTCGACGACATATAATAATTCATTATTACTGATCCAATGAAACTTGTTTCGTTGAAATCCAAGATAGTGACCCGGAAGGCTATTTTCACACGTTAATTAAAATGAATTATTATCAAAACCATTTTATTCACTTTAAATTTAAAAGTTTGCTATCATCATTCTTATACAAATAGAATTTAAATCAACTTTCGAAATCATTTTCATTCACATTAAATTCAAGATTTAATTATTTAAACAATTCCAATTATTCAAATAACCCTTATATTTGAAATTCAAGTTATTTAACATAGAAAATTAACTTTTCAATACTTAAAATAAATTAAATATTCCAAATTCAAATGACTGAAATTCTAGATCGCTACAACATTCTTTGAAAGCCTTTAAAATAAATATATTCAAATAGCCAAAAAATTACATTGGTTAAATTTGACAGCATAATAGATTTACAACTAAGTATAAAGGCACTTATTGGAGAATGGATTTCCAATTAATAGAAAAGTAAGGGACTACCACCCATATAGTGCATTTCTAGAGGAATGTATCGAAGATCGACATCTTCGAAACCTCTATGAATTAAGACCGGCCTACCTGCGGGCCCGTCTAGTGGCGGATAGAATCGAATATGATATCACCTCGGTCATTCCCGACCTATCCAAGATGTCTCATAACATACGCCACATAATTTAAACCCGACATTATAGCAGGCAAAAATAAATAAATCTAGAAAAGTGATGTCATACCCTAATGGTAGTGGACCACTTAGCCTTAAAACAACCCTGTTTCACAATTCTCCAGGTGTGAATCTTGAGGTAACGTTTACCTTTATTATAACATTTTCCCCTAAAATGCCACAATGCCATATTCAACAATACACTATTAATTCAACAAAAGTACAACCTCTGAGCTCGTACGTCTCAAAAAAAGGTGTTAAGCATAAAAGGGGCTACCTCCTACACCACAAAATAGATATATGTTTAAAGAGATCAACGCATTGTGATCTTAGAAATGCAATGACAGACATTCATCTATACAAGTTATCCTAGAACAGAACAAATCGAAGGCATTCTCCTACCACAACCCTTTGGATTAGTAGCAAGTAGTCCTTGCATACGAAGACTACAAAATTAAGGGACCACTGCTATTTATTTATCTCGGGAGCTAATCCGAAGCTATCAACAAGCAGTCCTTCCGTTATGAGGATCCCTACTTCAACTTCATTGTCTTTAACATGTCTTCACTTTCGAACTCCTAAATTGGTTCGAAGTAGTTTTCGGATAGGAATCGACCAAATCTAACCACGGTTTCTCTGACCAATTATTGATAAAAAGAAGTTAAGTGGGTGATTAATATTCTGTTAATTAATATCCTTTTATCCAAAATATCTTCTTAGAGATATATCTCTTTTAAAATCATTTCTTTTTAGTATATACAGGATCATTAAACCTTATTTATCAAATCTTAGTTTAATTAAAACCATTTTAAATCTTGGAGTAATTCCAAATCATTTCATCTTTTACTTAGGAGAATATCTCCAAATTATTTATTTAAATCTTAACAAAGATTTCTTATCTCCAAATCATAATTTTTAAACGGGTCAAAAACAATGTTATTCAGGACATCGTTTACTATAAACCCAAAACAATTAATTTTAAGTAAAAGGATCCATAGGAGTTAAAATAATTCAAAATCATTTATCTAAATCTTGACAAAAGATTTCTTATTTCAAAACCATAACTTTTTAATAGGTTGAAACCATGCTATCTAAGATGGTAAGTCCAAATTAGTTAGTATTCGAGTAAAATGGATTCATAGAAGTTATACTAATTCAAAATAATTTCTCATAAATCAAAACTTTTTCGAGTAAAAAAAGATGACAGAAATTATACTAATTCTATTCAAAATCATTTTCCGCAATCAAACTTTACTATTCATCGAATAGAGGTGAAATTACATTTTAAATTCACACAAATAGTGTGGGTTCCCTTTTTGAAATTTAATGCCAAGTATAAGAAGATTATTTCTCTAAAATCCAAGCTATATTAAATTTGGAAATTTTAATCTTTTATTTTTACCTCGTTTCTGACATTTTGACCTCATCTATTCCTCGCCTAGAAAAGGGGCCAGGTGAGTTAGGGCACCGGTTGCTCCTGAACATCTCCTTAGTTTAAGCACCGCCCATCTGGATCTCACGAATAGAAAAATCCACTCTACTCATCAGCTTTTAAAGCAAGATTAAATCACTTAATTATAACGGCTTTTCTTTAAATCATTTATTTAACTCCTTTAAAATAAATTATAAAACCTCCAAATTAACTTTAAAATACTTGTTTATTTATTTAAAAATAAATATAGAAGATTTGGAACAGAATACTTAAGTTTAAAACCATATTTCAAAATATATTAAAAGTGTTGCAAAAAGTGTTGTAAAAAGTACTGCGAATAATGCTTTTAAGCTTATTTAATCAAAACAACTTTTCTTTCATTTAGAAATCCATTTATATAACTCAAATCTCTTTTACAACATTTTAAAACATTTATAGAATCTATCACGTATTTTCGAAGAAAAAATTATCATTTTTAAAGAATTTATCACTTTGGTTTTCAAACTACCCAAGCACAACTATTTTAAAAAACTTGATTTGCTCATATTTCAAAATCTAATAACAGAAATCTCGATCATTTTCTTTTGTTAAAAAAATATTATTATAAGTGTTCCAAAAATTCTTATTACAAAGAATTCCGACTCCGAATCCGTCGTATAAATGGATTTAACTTTCTACGGCGTGAAATCGCGAACTACCATTATGCGATGCGTCTATTTTTGACTCAATTTTTATAACTTGTCAAAAATTCACCAAATTGGAATTTACTGTTTATAAAACATTTATAAACCATTAAAAATCATTTCTAAGGGGTTTAATGATTCCATATCACTTGTATAACTTGATTCGATAAGTGATTTTCTTGTATAATATCGACATGTATTTAACGTGACTTGTTTCCATAATTAAACCGTACATTAAGCAGCTAAACTTTATGATAAAAGTATAGTAAACATTTACGGCGAACATATCACATCATCAATATATATATATGTATATGTATATATATTTGTGTGTATAGTTTCTTACCTTTATTGTATATCAAACTTAGGAAAGTGGATTATAGCTTCGCTAAGATCGAACCAAAGTCTATGGAGTCGAGCCTAGGACCTTAGGAAAGCTCGGTCTAGCTTGGAAGAGATGGAGTGCTTGGATCAAGTGATGGAGGGTGGTGGCCATGAGATTGGAAGGTGGAAAGGAGATATTTGACTTTGTTTCAGAGATGGATTGACATAGCATACAAGTGTATATATTTTACTTTATTTTGGAATATTTTTCCGTAGCTTTGCTTAAAAAATTCTATAAGCTAAAAGTCATTAATGAGCTTGAAGAAGAGGTAGAAGAAGAGAATTTTGTGAATGAATATGTGAATGTAGGTGGGTATTTGTTGGAAATTTTACACCAAAAATATCATGATATTATCTCCTTACCTAAGCATGCTTGCATCACCATTCCACCTCATCTCTAGCCGTGAACTCTACCCTCATTACCCTCCATGTGCTCGTTCGCACCCCCTTCCATCATCACCATCATATCATGGCATATGCATTGACTTTTGCATGCTTAAAGGTGAAGTATTAAGAGAAATATCATGATATTTGTTTCATTTGTATACATGTATGTATGTATGTATGCTTATTTGTATGCATATGTGCATGTATGACATGCATATGTATATATGTGTGCATATTTATCTTATAAGATTGCAATGACTTAAAACAACTTCTATTTGTTAAATTGTTACAAATCCCGATTTTGATCTCCATCATATTTTTACTTCTAAGTTAACATACATATATTTGTAAAAAAAATTTGAAAACTAATTTCTTGTCATCATAAATGAATTAAAATGATCACATTTGAACTATAAAACCATAAAAATCCATATTAAGTAATTGTTTACAAAAAGTGTTGTTATATTGATAAAGCAATATCAATTTTCTTTATGATTTCAAATCAAATATATATCTTTATGAAACTATTATAAATGATTTAGTATCACTACATAACTAATTAAAATGAATTATTACCATTTTAAAACAATTATTAAATATTAAATCTCAATTTAAATTCATAAATCAATTATTAAATATGATGTCATTTGGATGATGTCGTAAATACATCAATTTCCCAAAAATAAAATAAATAAATTTATTTCATATTATTTTTTAAACAAATAAATAAGTGTATGTATCCAGCTTCATGTGCGGCTTCTGATAGTTATAGAGCTGTTTATAGATAAAACAGTTTTCGACCATTTTATAGATATTTTTCTAAAGTTTATATTTTTGTAAATATTTATTCAAAGTAAGATTACTGTCATTATTTATTATTTAATACATCATAATCTATGTTAAAAACTTTATATTTGAATATTTTAAAAATAAATAAAATTTATCAAATTGATAAATTTACGGGTCGTTCATTTATATTTAAAGAAACATTATAATTCATTTTTGAAAATTCCTAGAAAAATCCAATAAATTCCTAAAATCATTTTCTCCCCAAAACTAATTGTTTTAAGACAAAAATATGACATATTTAAATTATTTATTCATTTTAAAATCATTTCTCATCTTTAAAAATCTATATAAATTACCAAAAATTCATTTCTTTAAATTTACTATGAAAACCTCATTTTTTGAAATCCCATTTTATTACATTAACCTAGCTTAAGGTTTTCTAGCATTAGTATTTTTTAAAGGTTTAAATCCTCTTTCTTATTCATTAAATCCTATTATATCCCTATATAAGCCCTTTAAATACATTGAACACAGCTAATCATAGAAAACAGTTTGCAGCATGATACTTAAGCATATCTAATTCATTAAGGAATATGTTCATTTAAGCTAATATTACTTACCAAAACGTAAAGTGAAGTTTCCCTTAGATCTTCCTAGCTCTTGCCTTTCTAAAATTGTTAAGTTAATATGAAAGAGTAAAAAAGAACAGAATAAGTTCATGGCTACATTGGCTTTGTAAGCATAAAGGACCCCTTAGGAGTAAATCCTTTATGCATGCATTTGTTCGTTCTCTTCTCATTCTAAATAAAATATTAATTATTTATTTTACTGATAACTAAGTATTATCAGTTTGACTTAAATTACATATACCTATTAATTAGTATTGTTTCATCTTATTAATCTTATTAAACAAATATCTTTGACATGATTAAAAGCACATAAACTAAAAGTTGTTGCATATTGTTTCTGATTTCAGAGTTACAATTTTATAGTTTTTTGGGATGCCAGCCTTACTATTTTGGAAATCAAGGAGGAAGACATTGATTTATTATCGCGGCCCCATTAACGATGTAATAAATCTTGCGCTCGTCCCGCTTATGAAAATCATTATTATGATAATCACCAAGTTTATTTTAAAATAATATTTAATTCATCAAATATTTGACCTGAACATCAATGGATATTGCACCTTCATGAGGTTAGCATGTTTTTTCATCAATTTCTAGTGTGAATCAAATTAATTTTTATATCATGTCAATTCCTAGCATGTAACACTATCGGTAAAAAAAATTCAAATATTTAAAGCATAAGGTTTCAATTGAATCGTAAGATGTGCATAATTTTTAGATTCCAGTATGCAGAAATGATGGTTGAGAAAGAAAACAATATTAGAAAATATGGCGATAATAATCAATGTAAACTATTGTTTGAGAAAATAATTTTAACATACATCATCGTCCTCAAAACTATAATCTTTTTTTGCCATCTTGTTTGGAATAAGATTCTACTATTTTGATTATAACAACCATATGATAGTGTTATTAATGAATTTATGGAGTTATTTATGTATGCTAATACTTATACGAAAATTATGATGTAACAACAACTGATGATAGAAGCACAACAAAGTTGAATATATGAAAATATCAAAATAAATTAAACAAAGACGTCTAGAATGGAAGAAAGCATTCAACACATTTTATGGTCAAAAAATCTACTAGATCATAACAATGTCAAATAAATATTCAGAGATGAACAAACGAGAGAAAAAGTTAAGTATATTATATGCTGAATCCTTATTGAGACCTTTTATTTTGGATTTATTAAAACCTCAAAAGCGATCTTTAAACCAGTTTAAATTTTGGAACAAACTTCTAAAATCCAAAGTATTATTGATATTTGTTCGGATTTATTGGAATAGTATAAGTGCCAAAAATAATGGAAGAAAGAAGCAAGAGCATCGAAATTCATAACATAAACCGACCCACATGCTAGCTCTTAGGAATCCACATGTAATGACCCATAAATTTATCAGTTGAATAAATTAAATTTATTTTAAAAATATTTAAATATGGATTTAAAAGTAATAAATAATCAAGTTATAAGTGATAAATAATAATAGTTATTTTGGTTGGGAAAAATATTGTGAACAAATTACCTAGGTAGAATATTGATAAATATTAAATATCGTCCTAGGAAAAATAGATAAAATAACTGGAGATCATTCTATCGATAAACTACTTTTAAATAATAAGGATCATGAATGGCTCTAGATTCATACACTAATGCATGTATTCAAACAAGTTTATGAAATAATATAACTTATTTTATTTTTGGAAAATAAAATGTATTTATGACACCGGCAGTTGAAATCATCGGTTTTATATATTTCTTCGAAAAATCAAGTTAAGTTTGAATATTAAATAAGTAGGTTTTTATTAAAAAATAAACCTATTATAATAGATTAATACTGATGGTAAAATAGTTTTTAAAATTTGTTTACCAAAATAGATAGTCTATAGAAAAATAGAAAATGCGACTGAATAACATTTTTCGAAATTTCGACTTTTCGACACCGAAAAGTCTTCGGGAACATTGTTCACCTTTATGCACCATATATACACGTATATAAGAGATAACCGACCATACAATAATGTACTTAATTATGTATTATCTTATGTTAATTATGTTTAATAAGTGACGCAACAAGACATGGTTTTAGAATAATAGCTTATATATACTAAATCATATCATTATCTCTTGTCATTTCCTTAAATACCATCATCATTACCCATTAGGAGTTATGACTGGAGAAGGGGAAGATGTGACATATGAGGAGGAAGGTGGTGATGTGACATTCCAAAATAATGACATGTTATGATACTTTAAATTAAGGATAAAATGGTAATTTCCTCACTTTCTTTCACCTATAAATACACACTCTCACACACACATTTTCATTTACATTCCAACTTAATTCTATTCTAAACTTTCTTCTCTAAAAATTCTATCGTTTCCATGGTTCAATTTTTTTTGAAAAAGTTAGCGTTTTGTGTTGTAACTTGCTTTCATACCTTCTATACTTCTTATACTTTCATTTCAACATCCTCTCTTCCAAAAACCAAGGTTGTCACTACTCCCCAAAGCCCTAGCCAAGCCAAATCACCTCTGTCCAAACCCATTCTAAGGTGTTAGCCCCTCCAAAGTTTCAAATTTTGAAGCTAGGGTTGAGCGTTGAAGCCTTGCCGAATTATAGTCGAAGTTTGGGCGAAGTTAGTTAGCATAAAAGTGAGTAAAACTACTTTGTTTTTGAGAAGTTTTTGGATTTATTATGATTTTTTATTGTGGTGATAATATGATGAGAAAATTGAATGGTTATTATATTGGCCGATGGTGATATGATGGATGTTTGCATTTGGTGTTGAATTTGAGATTTGAATGTGATGTTGTCGAGTTAGTAAGCATATAACCTTATGTTTATATCTGTGTTTCATTGTGATGGTAAAAGTATGGTAGTATGGTTGTGATCTAAGATTGAAAGTATGTTGATTTGGAGCAAAGTAAACAAATTTGTGTGTCGCGACGGGTGTGTGATCCGATTCGAAATCAAAAGCTATGTTTTCTTATTTAAAGTTTAGTTTCAAAGCTTCTATATTTGTTTCTAAGTCTCAAAAACTTTAAAATTTATGTTTTCTAAACATGAAATAGGAAATAATAAGTTAAGTGTTTCCACTTAAAGTATGTTTAAGCGAACAACGCTCATAGCGATAGTCGCTATGGCTATGGACGCAGTTCGACAAAATTGTCGATTTTCGTTTTAAAATGTTTTCTTTTGGAATGTTTGAAAAAGTTTTCCAAACCTAATTAGTAACATATAAAAAGATAAGTTTATATTGTTTAATAATTTATTTATTTAATAAAATAGTTAAAGGTAATTAGTAGTTCATTAGTAATTAAGTAAGTGATTAAAGGTTAAGTAACACTTAAAGAAGGTTAATGACCAATTAGTGATTTACAAAGTTAAGAAGTAATTTAATGATTAATTATTATTTAATTAAGTTAATTAGTTAATTAATTATTATTTAATTAAGTGATTACTTAATTAATTTTTAATTAATTAGGGTTTAACTAATAATGAATTGTTTAAACCTTAACTAAGATACATTAGGAAGTTAATAAGGACTTAACCAAGTTCGTTAAGTTAGTTCAAGTTCAATTATGAATTAATCTTGATTTAATTAAGATATAATAGGGTTTAAGCTAATTAAAAATATGTTAATCTTTTTAAAGCTATTTTTAAACTTAATCGTTTATGTTCTAAATCGGTTTTCTTTTTAAGGTTAATTGATTTTAAATCAATGGATCTCTCATCTAGACTATTAAGTAGCCAAATGAATTAAAGTAGTAATTATAAGATTGATGTGTTTTATGGGAAGTAAGTTGAGTGTGTTTAGCACAAATATTGAATATCGCTAATGTGATAAACACAAGGGAGGTTAATTTCAATAAGCGGTTTATGGTAAGTTAAGTATATAGAATGTACTTTTGTGTGTACATTATTCAAAGATAGTAGATGTATCTATGTTTGTAACTTGGACATCTACCTATGATTGATTGTATGTTATGTGGGAATCCATTACATATTGGATGTTTAGCGGTATCCATGATATAACTTAGATAAGTCATTGTAGTCGTTGAGCCTCCATTAGGTTTTGTAAAGTAAATATTTCATTTTTTTTAAATGGTCTTCAAAGTTATTCTATTTTGAACAGGATATTTGAAGAATGATTTGACAATTGGTTTGAAAAGTTTTATAAATGATTTTGGGTATTCAGAAAAGGTGTTTTAGAAATGATTTTAAATGTTTATACAAAGATTTTATAAATGGATTTGAATGTCTATAAAGGAAAGTTTTATGCAAGGTTTGAAAGTTTATAAAGAAGTTATATAACCGGCTTTGAATAATTATAAAGAGTTCATAAATAAGTATATAAATGTTGATAAATGTTTGGGAAAAGATATTTAATAAATGATAAATGATTTTGAGGCTTAGTGATTATTTTGGGTAATTAAATCTCTAGATTTCATTGTTTTTATTTGATAGTTAAACAACCGACTATCAAATTTGAACTAATTTGTCTTAGGAGGTATAAATGTAAATTTAACTTCCATGGTGAGGACTCGAATATTTACTTCCAAAAGAACCGGGAATGAGTCAATCGGAATTATCGATTGTTGGTACGGAGAGACCGGGATTGGATTTATATATCTAAAATCCACTTTGAACCAACATGTACGTTCGAGTGGAAGACATCTTGATGATGAATGAAGATGGTGCTCTTTGAAGTGCAAGGGCTACTGCTACTAATCCTTCTGGTGATTCCAAAATGGATGTAGCAGAGTTAGTGTCTTCGGTTTCATTCAGATCCAGAACGAACTTTTATGGATGAATGCTGGCATTGCATTGATGCCTAAAGGGTATTGTTAGCATTCCAAGATGGATTGCTATTCAGAAAGGTAAAGCATAGCCTCAAGCCTCACAACTAGGAGGTATGGAAAAAGAATGGCACGCAACAGAGCTACGTGGTTAGCTACTAATAGGAGTGGTCACCCCATTCTAGATGTCCCTTTCAGAGTTGGCTTGTGCACAAACACTGTGGTAGTATAAGGCCGCATTGTCAAGGGGGTGAGGTAATACAGTTTGCCATGTTAAAGAGATGGCCTGCTCTGTGTTAGCGTCTGTGCATTTTCTAAAGGTGTATCATTGGAAGGTAGTCCCTTACCTTTCTATTGTTGGAATCCAATCTCCAATACCTGCCTTACGTTTTTTATTATAGAGCCTAGTATATTGGAATGTGAGATGCAAACATTTCAGCTATTTTATCTATTTACTTTAAACCTAGACACTATGATAATATCACTAGATTTTTATATAAAATGTTTTGGTTATCGTAAGGTAAAATCCCATCCGTTTTTATGTGCGTTGCGGTCTTACAAGATACCCTTTGTGAAAAGTTTTCAAATATAGAAATTAGTTTGGTTGTTACTTGTTATTGTGTTTTACACGGGCTGATTTACCAGATTGACCTGGGCATTATTCAATGTAATGTTCGGGTCAGACCGAGCATGTTTTTCCTAGGTTAGCTGGGTACATTGGAGTTGGAGAGGAGCTGGATGGTTAAGACATATTCACATATATTTTTCTTCCGCTGTATTATAGAGTCTGTATGTTTATCAATGTAAGGATAGATTTCTATAACTGTCCAAATTTAGGATAGGTCTAGTGTACTCTGATGTTGTACATATAAATAAAGATGTTTCCTTTTTGTAAAGATCGTTGTTGTATTATATATTATTCGCTGTGTTATGAGATTATGTGTAGTTTAGTTTTCTTCTATCTTCTACCTTCTTCTTTCACCCTAACAAATCGGTATTTTTGGCAGTTGAATGTTCGGCATATAATACAGTGGATGTATTAGTGTTAATTTTTTTAGGATCGAAAATACTTTTCGTTACATTTGGTGTTAGAGCTTAGGTTGAGCGAATACCTGGGCCTTGTTGGGGTATGATCATTAGGGATTGAATTAGTACTGTCCTAGATAGAGTGGGGTGTATTATATATAAGAGCGTGTATTTTCCAATGTATAAAAATGCTTTTTTGTGTTGGTTTATCAATTAAGTGGCTTGAGAACTCTGGTCAAGACGTGGGATGCTACGATATCGATAGGGGATTCCTAAACACTCGAACAAGGCAAACTGAGACAATATCGTTAAAAAAATGGTAAATGAAATAATTTTACCTACGGTTATATTTTAGAAAGTTTTCAAAATTAATATACTATTGGTTGTAATTAATGTTAGGGTGTAATAATGGAAGTGTATTCTAAGGATATTTTACTATGATTATGTGATAAAATGGGTATGCAAGAAAGACGTGAACGAAGAAAGAGATCGAAGAAGTCAACCACAAATTATGGAAAGGCTGATGGACAAGCCACCAAAGTAGTAATAGTTCCAAATGAACATATAATAGGAGTTCAGAAGAAGCTGACAACCTCATCCAAGAGTAATAGTGTCAATAATCACAAAAGGAGGAAATTCCTACCGTGTTGGAAGAGACCTTGGGAAGAAAAATCAAAAGAGGGTAGTCAACAAAGGAAATTCTTCATAAAGAGAAAAGAAATTAGTTGCTACTGCAATCACAAAATGGAAAATACCATGGACTATTGTATCGAAGGAAAGGAAGGACCAATAGTTCCCAAAGTTTGGGAGAAACATTGCTTCTTTTTTCAACAACTTGGATACATCTAGAATGATTTCCCCATGATTCAAAGAGCACTGCAAGTCGGAGGAATTATTAAGATGAAACAAGCCACCTTGAGAGAGATAATTAAGGGAATATATTTATGGAAACCAAAGGATAATAGTAGATGGGGATAAGTATCTTTAGTATAAACTCTTAATACGTAAGGTTTTTAGGGAAGTTACGTATAATATGTATACCATTGGAAATGTTTTGAATGATATGCAGTTTACCTTTAGTTGCTTTTAAAACCATTCTTTAAACTTAGTTTGAAATCAGATGTTTGATGTGAATTCAGGTAATCCAGGACTCATGAATACTAGAGTTTTTCGAAACTAAGGGACATATGGTTGAGGAAGATCAAACCCCAATGGACTTTGATTTATCATGTCATGCTTTTGATATTTTAAGTCAAAGGAAGTTTTTGGGTTCAGAATCAATCATGGAGGTTAAGAATTGGTTGTGATGGTGTGGCAATTTACATAATGACATGATGAATTATATCCAAGGATCATTCAGAAAGATGATAAATAATGCTCTACGGTTTGAAGATTTTTCTCAACAGCCACCTATTGTCGCACCAACTAAAGGTAAGAAAGAGGAAGTTCAAAGAAAAAGCTCCGAAATATCGTTTTTTCAATATGGGGAAAAGGATCACTTTGTTAAAGAATGTAAGGTTGGTAAGAAAAAGAAATAGGAAGAGATAAAGGCTTTTAAGAAGCAAATTCTTGGAAAACAGATCACACAAAGGAAATATTATTGTTGCCACTTAAAGGGCCACATCGTCAAGGATTGTCCAATGCTCAAGATAGGGAAGCGGCCTAGACCTTTTGTTATCCTAAGAGAAACATCAACTTTAGCTACAGAAAAAGAAAAGGGGGTTATGGAAGGATAAGTTTAGACCCAGGAAGATAAGGGCTAGTATTAGAAATAGTATCCTAAGTTGTTCCATGTTTAGTATCTTCTGATGTATGTTTGCACCAAAATTGGTCACAAACCCCAAATATCGTGAAAGCACCAGTGTATGGACACAAATCAGCGGTATGTGATCACAGATCATAGATCTAAGTAATGTAGAGGATAAAAAATGAAGAATAACAAACTTTAAACGGAAAGAAACAGACAGAGACACGGGATTTATAGTGGTTCGGCTATCTCCGACCTACGTCCACTCCAAAAGTTATTCTTTGATTGACTTTCCTTGCTGGTTACAATTGATTACAACGTATTATGATGATAAAATTCGAGTACAACAGCAGCAATGGAGTGCAAAGTTGAATTGGGTAGAGTCTGGAAGTTGAGAAGCCAAAGATCCATCTTCTGTGGGCCCAAGGGAGCTATTTATAGGTGCTCCATGCAAATATCTCGCTCAAACTTCGGGAGACTTCTTATGGCTCGTGAGTGGGCCCACGCGATAGATCCTATGAAGTTTCGGCTCGATCTGTGATCGATACGAACATAATTCGTATTGATCAAGATTTTTTCCAATGGGGTCGAAACTTGGCATGAACCTTCTTTGGCTTGTACGTGAGCTCCTGTGAAAATTTCATACCATTTAGACTTGTAGGTTATGATATATGATGGATACGAAGTGTAGTGTTCATTTTCATCGGTTGGCTGTTGCGTTCGTATCCATCACTTCGTCTCCATACTCTCCTCTCTTCAAATCAATTAAGTTGACATCGATGATGTGTCTCGAACATCCAGGGGAGATCCACCTTTCGTGCCGCCTTGACTTCTTCCTTCGTATCGATCGATACGAATACGATCCATGTGAACATGGCTCCTGAACCCTTCGCATCCATCCAACACAGCTATCCTAAATATGTCCTCTGGTCTTCTTTGAATCGATGCACGAGTCCTTCGTATTGATCAATAAACGATCGATATGAAATGTTTGTCCAAGTTTCTATGACCAACACTCCATCCTCTGTATCGATTCCAGCCCTGATCGGTACGAAATGCACCGTCATTCTTCACCATCCCATCGATATGAATGTATCGATACGAAATCCGTAGCCTGAATCCATCTTGATCGATACGAGCACGTCGACCCAAAGCAAGTAACCGAATCCATCTCTATCGATACGAACTGTATTCATATGAAATGTATCAAGACGAAACATTCGAGTCGAATAAACCATCGTGCGCCCATCTATTCAATCCAAGTATATATCCACCGAGTCGAAATCCATTTGACCTTCCTACTTGATCGATACGAACGTGTTGTTCATATCCATACTGGACCGATACGAATTTGCATCGATTCGAATGAGATCTCCTTGTGCACATATCTATTAATTTCTTGAGAAAATGAACTCAGTTTGACCTGAAATTTGAAGTGAAGCCTTTCCTAGCCCTGATTAACATTTCCAATCGATCCCGCCTTGACTGGAGCTCAACCAAATTTTGATGACATCGATCACGGTCTTGTTTCCAATCAATTTCTAATCCTAATATCCATCCTTTCCAGCTAACTTATTGATATTTCATCCTTGACCAAAGGATGGGATAACATTTGCCCCCCCCCCAAAACATGTCTTGTGATAAGAAGGTGTGTTTTGAATAGTACCGAATCCGATATCCAAAGTCCATAGCCATATCATCCAAGTGCATCGTTCTTGACTGCTATGAGTCGATGTCTGATTCCAAATCCGGTAACCAAAGGCTTAGCCCATTCCATATCCATCCAAACTCGATAACCGAGTTCTAATCCGTCCCTATCCAATAACCAATAATCAAATCTAGGACCTCTCCGGGACGATATCCAAGTCCTTTGTCGTTCATAGCTAATATTCATATCCGTAACCTCTCCGGGTTCTTATCAAGCGCAATCCACACCTAACGACCATAGTCCAGTGCCCCTGAACGTTGAGTAATGTCATGTCTTAAGTCCTAAGCCGAATCCTGGTCGCTCCGGACCCTTGCCGAACAAAGTCCATACTCGACGACCTGAAATAGTAACTGATAGATATTGTGGGGCCTAAGTCCTAGGCCGAATCCTGGTCTCTCCGGACCCTTGCCGAGCATAGTCCATACTCGACGACCATTTACAAAAAACTAGATAAAAAAACCAATCAAAATCCAAATCAAATCAAAAAACCCAAAAAACCCACATCCGAAATCAAAACCAATATCCAAACATGGAAACAATCATCCAAACAAAAGTACGAACCAGAAAATAAACAACATCAGGAGTTCAAACCAAACTCCAAAACCAAACCAGAAAAAGAAAATGTCCAAACCAAAAGAAAAAAAAGATTTCACAAACCATAGCATCGCGGTTTATCATCATTCAGAGCATGTCTAGGGGCCATATCCGTCCCCGTACATGAGTATATGACTTGGTCGTTTGCCAGTAGTTTGCTACTTATTTCATATTATCCCTATAAATTTATAACTAATCGACCATCATTCCTGGGCCTCACGCCATCATTGTTTGAGGTAGATGGTGGTCGCTCCTGCTCCACCATCGCATTCTGAGCCTCGATATACTATCACAACTATCCATTCCTTACATGCTCCTCAATTATGTCCTTCAGATGCCTGCAGCTGTTGGTATCATGTCCGTCCAAATTGTGAAAGAGACAATGCCTTCCTGATGTCATTTCACGTTCTGAGGCTCTCTCTAGCTGGACTTCGATAGGGAAGGCGATTCTGAGTCTCCATGAATATCCGTTCCAACGTCTTGTTTAATCCTGTGTAAGTGGAAATTTTTGGCTCTTTCCACTGCTTCCTATCATTTCTTGATTCGCCATCCAGCTTCCTTTTTCCTTCATCTTTACCTTTATCCAAGCCTTCACTGGATGGCCTTCCATCCTCAGCCGCATTCACCTCCTTTAATTTCATATCTGAACATGCATCTTCCTATCGAAGGAATCTCTCAGCTTCATGAAAGAATTCACCGAGATCCAGTGGTGGGTCGCGTATTAGAGATACTTTGAAATCTGAATTCTCTCTGACTCCTGATACTGCTTCCATTAAAACCATCGATGATCCGGCTGATCCACCTAAGCAATCGCTGCATAAAACCGAGTTAAGAAAGCTCTGAGGGATTCATCTGTCCTTTGCTTTACTGATGTTAGTGTCATCACGTTCTTCGGCCTTTTGATATGTACCCAAAACTGCTTCAGAAACCTATCCACCAATTCTGTCCATATCCTAATAGATCCTTCCTCCAGCTGTCTGAACCACATCGCAGCTATATCTGTCAAGTATAGAGGGAAACATTAGGCCATCACTTCCTTCGATGCCCCCAGCACTTCCATATGTCTTGTATATCTCATCAAGTGATCAGTAGGATCAGCCTTGCCATTGTATACTTCTAGCGTAAGTAGCTTGAATTCTGGTGGATTCCGAGCTATCTTGATGTCACCAGCAAACGCACTCCTCCTTCCAGATCTCTGTTCGTCAAACCTCTACGCATAGTTCGCCTGATAATCTCAGCCAACACAGCATTGTCTGTCAAGGGTTGCCCTCGAGTCCCCGAGGGAGTTCTGATACATACTCTTTATCCCACGCTTCTACATTCCTGGCAGCATCTTGTTGTGTGGTGTTAACTGGAATTCCTTCATGAACTGGTCTATCATTGTCGGTTGGTATGCCCCCATGTCCGGATCCATCCAGGTTTATGGTTGTGTGCTGGTCAGGGGTTGTGCCTTATTGAGATGCTCCATTCGATTGCATGTTTGGTCCTTCTGCTCCAGCTCCGTGGATCTGAACTCCTGAAGCTCTAGCTGTTCCTGCTTGCCCAAACTATCTTAGGAGGTTCTGCATCATCTTCTCCTGCCTTTTCAGAAATTCTTCATGCATATCTCACATCATCGTCTCCATCTCGTCTCTGGTGATGAAAGTCGAAGTCCGATTAGCCCTTGATGATGCCTCCTGGCTCCCTTCATGCTGACTTCTCTCGGCTCTTTGTCTTCTACTTGATTGCCTTGTCATAGCTCTTTAGATCTGAACCCTTAAGCCTTCAAATCCGAACTCCAAATCTGGTATAGCGTGTGCTAATTGCTCCCAATGAAAGCACCAAAGTGTTTGCATCAAAATTGTTCGCATACCCCAAATATCATGAAAGCACCAGTGTATGGACACAAATCAGCGGTATATGATCATAGATCAAAGATCTAAGTAATGTGGTGGATAAAAAATGAAGAATAATAAACTTTAAACGGAAAGAAATAGACAGATATATAGGATTTATAGTGGTTCGGCTATCTCCGGCCAACGTCCACTCCAAAAGTTATTGTTTTATTGACTTTCCTTGTTGGTTACAATTGATTACAGCAGATTATGATGATAAAATTCGATTACAACAGCAGTAATGGAGTGCAAAGTTGAATCGGGCAGAGTCTGGACATTGAGAAGTTAAAGATCCTTCTTCTGTAGGCCATGGGGTGATATTTATGGTGCTTCATGCAAATATCTCGCTCAAACTTTGGGAGACTTCTTCTGGCATGTGAGTAGGACCACACGATCGATCCAATGAAGTTTCGGCTCGATCCTTGATTGATACGAACGTAATTTGTATTGATCAAGATTTTGTCCAATGGGGTCGAAACTTGGCATGAACCTTCTTTGGCTTGTACATGAGGTCCTGTGAAAATTTCAAAGCATTTGGGCTTGTAGATTGTGACATATGATCGATACTAAGTGTAGTGTTCATGTTCATCGGTTGGTTGTTGCGTTTGTATCCATCACTTTGTCTCCATACTCTCCTCTCTTCGAATCGATCGAGTTGGCATCGATGACATATCTCGAAGATCCAGGGGAGATCCAACTTTCGTGCCGCCTTGACTGCTTCCTTCGTATCGATCGATACGAATACGATCGATACGAACATGGCTCCTAAACCCTTCGCATCCATCTAACATAGCTATCCTGAATATGTCCTCTGGTCTTCTTTGAATCATTGCATGAGTGAGTCCTTCGTATCGATCAATAAACGATCGATACGAAATGTTTGTCCAAGTTTCTACGACCAATGCTCCATCCTTCGTATCGATTCCAGCCCTGATCAATACGAAATGCACCATCATGCTTCACTATCCCATCGATACGAATATATCGATATGAAATCCATAGCCTGAATCCTTCCTGATCGATATGAGCGCGTCGACCCAAAGCAAGTAACTGAATCCATCTCTATCGATACGAACTATATTGATATGAAATGTATCAACACGAAACCTTCGAGTCGAACAAACCATCGTGCCCCCATCTATTCAATCCAAGTACATATCCACCGAGTCGAAATCCATTTGGCCTTCCTACCTGATCGATATGAACATTCTGTTCGTATCCATACTGGACCGATACGAATTTGCATCGATTCGAATGAGATTTCCTTGTTCACGTATCCATCAATTTCTTGACTAAATGAACTCTGTTTGACCTGAAATTTGAAACGCGGCCTTTCCTAGCCCTGATCATCATTCCCAATCGATCCCGCCTTGATTGGAATTGGGAAATTTTTTAAAAACATCGATCGCAACCTTGTTTCCAATCAATTTATAATCCTGATATCCATCCTTTTCTAGCTAATTTGTTAATATTTCAGCCTTGACCAAAGGGTGGGATGACAATGTATATTATCTTTTGAAGTGCACTTTCCGTCTATAATGGAGTCACATGGCGTGTTTCTGTGATGGAGTGTTATTTGATGATATTCTATATATGTATCATTTCTTTTGTTGTTCTTAGTTGATATTAATTTTCATCCTTGTTTTACCTTTCTTGACCTTGTATATAGACAAATACTAAGACCAATAAGGTTCATGGCTTTAGGTTATGTCGAACTCAATGGATGAAGAATTGACCCATAATAGGGTATTTTGACTAGAAGATAGATTAATAATTAAAATTTAATTTGAATTAATTTAATAAGAGGATTTAATATACTTGGTTTTATTAAACAATATTTTGGATTTTAACATCTAAAGAGCTATAAGCGAATTAGATTTTAAAGTCAAATGTTATATATACTCTTAGGATGTAGAAGAGTATTATACAAGACAATTTTAAAATAATTTTGTAAGTAAAGTTATATAACTTAGGTGGTTGAACCTAAGTAGAGATTTTGTGATATATGTTGGGAGAATAGAAAATTATTTGTTAAGAATTTTCAAATGAATAGCATTAGGTGTTTTTGGATAGGACTTTGGCAAATTTCGAGGACGAAATTCTTTTAAGTGGAAGAATGCAATGACTAGTAAATTTATCACTTGAATAAACTATATTTACTTTTGAAAATATTTAAATATGGGTTCAAAAGTAAGAAATAATCATGTTTTAAGTGATAAATAATAATAATTATTTTGGTTGGGAAATATACTGTGAACAAATTACCTAGGTAAAATATTGATAAATATTAAATATCGTCCTAGGAATTTTATCGATGAATTACTTTTAAAGAATAAGGATCGTGCATGGCTCTATTTAAATAAGTTATTTTATTTTTGGAAAATAAAATGTATTTATGACATCGATGGTTGATATCATCGGTTTTATATATTTCTTCGAAAATTCAAGTTAAGTTTAAATATTAAATAAATTGGATTTTTTTAGCAAATAAAACTATTATAATTACTTAATGATGATGGTAAAATAGCTTTTAAAATCTGTTTACCAAAATAAATAGTTCATAGAAAAATTGAAAATGTGACCAAATAACGTTTTCCAGAATTTCGACTTTTCGACACTGAAAAGTCGTCAGGAACATTGTTCGTCTTTGTGCACCATATGTACACAAATATAAGAGATACTTGACTATATAATAATATACTTAATTATGTATTATCTTATGTTAATTATGTTTAGCAAGTGATGTGACAAGATATGGTTTTAAAATAATAGCTTATATATACTAAATCATATCACAATCTCTTGTCATTTCCTTAAGTACCATAGTCATCACATCATGGCCTAGGGGATGTGACTAAAGAGGTGGAAGATGTGACATATGAGGGGGAGGAAGGTGGTGATGTGTCATGTCCAAATAATGACACGTTATGATATTTTAAACTAGGGATGAAAAGGTAATTTCTCCATTTTCTTTCACCTATAAATACACACCCTCACACACACATTTTCAATTACAATCCAACTTCATTCTTTTCTAAACCTTCTTCTTTAAAAATTCCATAGCTTCCATGGTTCAAAAAATTACCTTTTTGTTGCTTCCATACCTTATATACTTCTAATACTTTCATTTCAGCATCCTCTCTTCCAAAATCCAAGGCCATCACTACTCCACAAAACCCTAGAAAAGCCAAATCACCTCTTGCCGAACCCATTATAAGGCTTTATCCCCTCCAAAGTTTCAATTTTTTAAGCTAGAGTCGAGCGTAGAGGCCTTGTCGAGTTATAGTCAAAGTTCGAGCGAAGTTAGTTAGCATAAAGGTGAGTAAAAATACTTTGTTTTTGAAAAATTTTTGACTTTATTACGACTTGTTATTGTGGTGATAATATGTTGAAAAAATTGAATGGTTATTATTTTGGTCGATTATGATTTGTTGGATGTTTTTGTTTGGTGTTGAATTTGAGATTTGAATGTGATGTTGTCGAGTTAGTAAGCATATAACCTTATGTTTATATATATGTTTCACTGCGATGTTAAAAGTATGGTAGTATGGATGTACGGTTGTGATCTAAGAATTAAGGTATATTGAGCTGAAACAAAGTTAACAACTTTGTGTGTTGCGGCGGATGTGAGATCCGATTTGAAATCAAAAACTATGTTTTCTTGTTTTAAAGTTTGAAAATTATTTCAAAGTTTCTATCTTTGTTCCTAAGTCTTAAAAACTTTAAAAGTTATGTTTTCTAAACATGAAATATGAAAGAATATGCAAGTGTTTCCACTTAAAGTCTGTGTAAGCGAACTATGCTCATAGCGGTAGTCACTATGGCTAGGATGCGGTTCGACAAAATTGTCGATTTTCATTTTAAAATGTTTTCTTTTGGAATGTTTGAAAAAATTTTCCAAATTTAATTAGTAACATAAAAAGATATTAAGCTTAGATTATTTAATAATTTATTTATTTAGTAAAATAGTTAAAGGTAATTAGCAGTTCATTAGTAATTAAGTAAGTGATTAGAGGTTACACTTGAAGAAGGTTAATGACCAATTAGTGATTGATAAAGTTTTAATTAGTGACTTATAAAGTTAGTTAAAGTTTAATTATGAACTAATCTTGATCTAATTATGTAGGGTTTAAGCTAATTAAAAATATTTTAATCTTTTCAAAGTTATTTTCAAACTTAATCCGTTATGTTTTAAATCAGTTTTCCTTTTATGATTAACTGATTTTGAATCAAAATATCTCTCGTCTAGACCATTAAGTAGCGAAATGAATTAATGAAGTTATTATAAAAAGTTGATACGTTTTATTGGAAGTAAGTAGAGTGTGTTTAGCACAAATGTTGAATATCGGTAACGTGATAAACACAAGAAAGTTAATTTCAGTAAGCGGGTCATGGTAATTTAAGCATATAGAATATACTTCTATGTGTAAATTTTTCACCGATAATAGATGTACCCATGTTTGTAGCACGAACATCTACCTATGATTGATGTATGTTATGTGTGAATCCCTTATATATCTGATGTTTGGCGGTATCTATGATTAACTTAGATAAGTTAAACTGAAATTTAATGATCCATTGTAGCCGTTAAGCCTCCATTTGGTTTTATAAAGTAAATATTTCATTTTCTTTTGAAATGGTCACTAAAGTTATTCTGTTTTGAACAAGATATTTGAAGAATGATTTGATAATTTTTTTTGAGAATTTTTATAAATGATTTTGGGTATTCAGAAAAGGAGTTTTAGAAATGGTTTTGAATGTTTATAAAAAGATTTTATAAATGGATTTGAATGTCTATAAAGGGAAGTTTTATGCAAGATTTGAAAGTTTATATATAACCGGCCTTGAATAATTATAAAGAGTTCATAAATAAGAATATGAATGTCGATAAATGTTTGGGAAAAGAGATTTAATAAATGAAAAATGGTTTTGAAGCTTAGTGATTATTTTGTGTAATTCAATCTCTAGATTTTGTTGTTGTTATTTGATAGTTAAATAACCAACAATCAAATTTGACCTAATTTGATTTATGAAATACGAATGTAAATTCGATTTCCATGGCGAGGACTCGAATACTTACTTCCAAAAGAACTGGGAATGAGTCAACCGAAAATTATCGGTTGTTGGTACAAAGAGACCGAGGTTGGGTTTATATATCCGAAAACCACTCTGAACCAACATGTACGTTCGAGTGGAAGACATTTTGATGATGATTGAAGATGGTGCCCTTTGAAGTGCAAAAGCTACTGCTACTGATCCTAATGGTGATTCTAAAATAGATGTAGAGTTAGTGCCTTTGGTTTCGTTCAGATCCAGAACGAACTTGTATGAGTGAATGCTGGCATTGTACTGATGCCTGGAGGGCAGTGTTAGCATTTCAAGCTGGATTGCTATTCAGAAAGGTAAAGCGTAGCCTCAAGCCTCACAACCGGGAGGAATGGAAAACGCAGGGCATGCATCATAGCTATGTGGTTAGCGATCATTAGGAGCGGTCACCCCATTCTCATGTCCATTTCAGAGTTGGTTTGTGCGCAAACACTGTGGTAGTATAAGGCCTCGGTGTTAAGTGGGTGAGGTAATCTGGTCTGCCATATTAAAGGGGTAGCCGGTTCTATGTTAACATCAGTGCATTTTCTAGATGTGTATCATCGGAAGGTAGTCCCTTACCTTTCCATTGTTGGAATCCAATCTCCAATATGTGCCTTACGTTTTTTATTATAGAGCCTAGTATGTTGGAATGTGAGATACAAGCATTTCAGCTGTTTTATCTATTTACTTTAAACCTGGACACTATGGTAATATCACTGGACTTTTGTATAAAATGTTTTGGTAATCATAAGGTAAAAAACCATATGTATTTATATGCAGTATGGTCTTACGAGATACCCATTGTGAAAAGTTTTCAAATATAGAAACCAGTTTGGTTGTTACTTGTTATCGAGTTTTACTCATGTTGGTTTACCATACTGACCTGGGGTTATTCCATGTAATGCTCAAGTTAGACCAAGCAAGTTTTTCCCAGGTTAGCTGGATACTTTAGAGTTGGAGGGAGCTAGATGGTTAAGACATTTTCACGTATATGTTTCTTCCGCTGTATTATAGAGTCTGTATGTTTGTCAATGTAAGGACAGGTTTCTATAACTGTCCAAATTTAGGATAACCCTAGTGTAATCTGATGTTGTATATAGATGTTTCCTTTTTGTAAAGTTCGTTGCTATATTATATATTATTCGCTGCGTTGTGAAATTTAGTGTTGTTTAGTTTTCTTCAATCTTCAACCTTCTTCTTTCACTATAACGACCCATAAATTTACCGATTTTAATAACGTAATTAACTAAATTTTTATGAAATATTAAACAATTGAAATTGTAAATGAAAATTTATTATTTGGAATACGTCTATTTAGATATAGAAAATGGTAAATTTTCATCTGATGATATTGAAGTATATTTATTGTGTAATTTTATTTCAATTCAAATCCGTTAATATTAGGTGATAATAAAATGTTTTCCAAATTTGAATATGTTTATATAATAAATTTGTAAATCATCTTCTGAGTTAGATGTTATATTTCGTTTCATCAAATTTGGACCACTATTGTTCCGTTTATCTTATTTCTGGCAAATTAGCAGCATTTTCGGTACCGATTATCAACTTTTGATAGGTTGATCGTATCGTTGATATCTACATACCATTCTGTTTGCCTCATCATGTTGATTTCCGCAGTATATTTATTTCTATATTTTGAGATCTGATGCGTGACAAAATGATTGAACAGTTCATTGTAACGGTACCATAAATTGTGACTTTTAACTTACCATGCCTTTTCAAATTTGAACGTGTAGCCCAACGAATCAAATTAACTGCTTTAATAACTTTTCCGAAATCGAATCCTCTGACCGTTGTTATGTCAATATTGTATATATTGGGTGGCTTTTCTTGTAGCCTTGGCTGTTCATTCTCTGGTCATGTCGAACGTTTTATAATAATAATTAATATATAGAGTATACCCCTTCGTTTCAGTATACAGCTTTTCACACGTTTTATAATAATAAAGAAAGGTGTGAACATATATTTACCTAAAGCCCACACATGTATATATTTGTTTAGATCTATTCGTCTCCTTCTCTATTGCAATCCCAGATTCCACCTTCCTTTTCTTTCCTGCCGAGCTATCTCCCACTCGATCACATCACCCACCTGACCGAACAAGCTGCCCGCCACCACCTTATCACCACCACTAGCAGCGACCCACCTACCCATGCACAACCAGACACAGCAACCTATGCCTCCACCCCTCTTCCCTCACTCTTCACGCCTCGAACCACCTTGTGCTGCCACCAACGTCCCATTACCCTGGCCAGCTCGGGCATCACAAGCTCTCCAGCCGAGCTCATCACCTCATGGCTGAAGCTACGCCATCAACCTTACGGTCTCCTTCAACTCTTCTTTGCAAAAGGGTATTGTATATATATATATATATATAATTTTAACTGTATGCATATAGTCGATTTACTAGGATTTGATGTTTATATCCATTCTTATATTTAAAGTGGTCCTAGCTTTTATATGCATATGGTATCAGTATATATACGTGTGTGTATTCGGTCTGTATAAATTTTGCATATATGTTTTACATATTATTTTATATTTATGCCGTGTATGTACTTATTTTTGTTAGTTATATGCAGTGTATATGAGTTGCATATTAGCGTGAGTTTTGATTTCAAAAATAAGTTAAGGATTTCATTTTTACCCTTTATATTTACTTTATATAGAATGGCTAGATTTAGATATATTAGTTGTTGAGTTTTAATATATATATTATAATGGTCTATTTGTGTATGAGCTGCTGTAGTTTTCTTCTTTTCTGTATATATAAGTAAGTTGTTTATGTTATGTAAATTATATTTGGCTCAAACGTTCAGTAGTTTTCAGTTGCATGCTTTCTGTATAAACTTATATTGTACATCCTATCTAGTTGTATGGACTTTATATTAGATATGTATGTAAGCTATATATATTAGTCTGGAATAGTATATATATGTTATACTATTTAAGTATTTTCAAGTATAATATATATATATATATGTGTGTGTGTGTGTGTGTGTGTGTGTGTGTGTGTCATTTTGTATATAAATATTTTTGTTTATATGATTTGCTGTTTAAGTACTTTTTAGTTCAAATGCACCTGTTTATATGATTTTTTTATACGCATGCACCTATTTGTTATTTTGTATATGAATATGATTCGCATAGCTTTACTGTATGAGTTTGTGTGTGTGTGTATAAAGTTATATTAGTTAGCTGTTGAATTTATATATATGCTTATTTATGTATTAAGTATTGATTTAGAGAAATGACATATATATTGATTTTGTAAATGTTTGATTTTTTTTCCAAATATACCATAAAGGTTATTTTGCTTAAAATGGATGTAAGTTCGCATGTATGTTAATATATATTTGTTAGTTTTGAATATTTAGTTATATGTTATAGAGTATATTATATTATGTTTTATGTGATCTGGGAAATTTTGAAAGGAATACGAAGTAATGTCAGTAATACATATGTTAGTCCATACACTTGAAAATATATATGAGTTTATCTAGTAATTGTTTGTATATTTTGATTTGAAATAAGGTGTTTTAGAAATTAATGTGTGTAAAGTTTTGTTTATGCGATTGGTTTTCAAAGAATATGGAAATTATATAATATGAAGATATTCCCATTTTAAGTATGTGTTTTAAGAAATGGTGATTTTGAATTACAATATATGAAAGGTTATTTATACATGAGTTTGGGTTTTGTATTGGTATATGTTTAAATTGTTTTTTGAAAATATATATAGATATTTTCAATTGAACATACATAAAATATGAAAGTATTTTGCATTTTTGATAAGTATATATATGTATTTGTTTCAAAATATACCATATAGATATGTTTATTTTAATGTGTGTGTTTTAATTTGAAAAAATGATTTTGAAATATATAAATACATATATATTTTATTTAATATATGTTTGAATTTATCATATGATTTTTATATATATAGTTACATATAAGTTCAATTATACAATTATCTTCACCGATGCAGTTCTGATTTGATCTCGTCTATTCCTATTATACTCTTGACCGTTGAATTCGTGCCAATCTAGCTTTGATTTGGAGGTTGCGCTTGCATTTTGTAACTCAAATTTCATTGTCTATTCTCTCTAGCCTTGAAAGGTGAGTAATCACTCATGATTAACGTTCTTATATTTATTAAAATTGATATCAGTTGAAACGACAATTGAAATATGATGTTGTTAGTTATTTACATAATAATATATGCTGTCATCTGTATCTGTTCACCTGTGACATCTGACACCATTATATGTTATCTATATTGATGATATATGCATGTTATATTATTTTCATCTCTGCAAGTTCCTTATTAGTATAGAATTCACTATGGATTGAAATGATACATACCCGAACAATCTGTAGAATAGGAGAAAATCGTTATGGGTTGAAATGATAAACCCGAGCGATTTTCATTTGAATTGAATTTGGGATTGCGGGTTGAAATGATATACCCGTATATACTTAAATTGTGGATTGAAATGATAAATATTTGTATCATTTGTCCATAGGATAGAAAATTATATATAGACACCGTTGGTTTGTATATAAATATTTTGAAAATGATTTCTATGGTTTCGAAAGGAAATATATATAGTTTTATTTAAATTTGAAAATATTGTGTATATGAATAAGTTTTAATATAAAATAAATTTAATAATAAGATTTAAATTTAGTAAAGTTTGATTTAAGTAAAATACAATATGTTTAAATATTTATTTAAATTTTTACTTAAAAATAGATTTTATAATGATTTCTATAAGTTAAGGTTGGAAAGATTAATTTTATTTTATTATATTTAATTAACGATTTTGTTTAATTAAATCGATTTGAAACTTATTGAATTTGAGGGTTTTATGATATGATTCTATAACTTGATTTCGATTTAAAATGATTAAATGGATATTTCAAGTTTGAATATATTGAAGGAAATATTTAGTGATTTGTAATTTGGGGTTTAATTGATATCGGATTTATTAAGTAAATATTTCAAAACTAAATAATAATGAAGTTAAATTTGATATATATGAAATTATCAAATTTTGTTTTAAATTATGGAATATTTAAAGCTATGAAATATATTGAAATTTAAAAGGTTTATTTTGTGGTTCAAATCTATATTTGAAATCGATATAATTTGCAATGGTTTATTGAAGAATTGAATTGAAATTGGTGAATTGCGATTGAATTAAATTAGAATTTTGGAATCCGAGTTGATTGGAATCAATTTGCGAAATTTGAGGAAACCATTTTATCATATTAAGTATTTTTAAATTATGTATTACTTTATAAACTATTTTAATATAAACTATTTTAATATAAACCATTTTTAATATAAACTATTTTTATATAATATATTTTATTATATATTATTATTGATATCTAAACTATTTAAGTGGTGGAAGTTATGATTTCAAAGTTATGGTTTTCCAAAGTATTATGATTTCAAAGTGTTACGGATTTAAAAGTGTTATAATTTTAAAAAGCTAAAATTTTGGAAAGCGCTATGATTTTGGAAATGAATATTATTTTAAGTGAATAATGATATCGTATTTATATGATTTTGAAATAGATATGATATTTTTGTTTTGAAATATGATTTGAAATGAAATGACCATGGTGTTATAATAACGTTTGGTTATTAAAGAGACCGGGATCGGATATTGTCATACTCTCTACCAATACCCAAAACCACTTTAACAACTGTGTACTTGATTGAGATTCCAGAATGAAGTAGGATGGTTTGGTGAAAATTCTATATGGTATTTACATGGACCTGACTCCCGTGAGTCAACTTGATGTGGCTAAAACAGGAGCTATATCGGGCCAAGTGGGGTCATTCCCCCTATCGGACACATTTCGTCGATGCCATTCTATTGCTTTTGTGATTTGATTGGGTGCACCTTTGATCTGGGAGTGTGTCACGAGGTGGGCAGTAGTAGCTGCTATGCATTACCACCGATCCAGGAGTGAAAATGGTATATCCACCCTAGCATTGCCTCGAGTGTCATGTCACATGCCCTATCGCGCCTTCTACGAGTTTTTTTGTACCATAACTATGGAGTTCCCTCTGATAGCCCTCCAATTTATGGAGGAAGTTACGGTGCTGTATAGACTATGGGAATATATAAAAATGTGTTAAGGGGGATATGGGTAACGCCTTAATGCTATTTCAATACTTTTACTTTACTATAGACATATTATAATAGTGTATATTACTACATAGTAGATAGTTTAACGGATCCTTAGAGGATGGTTATCTCAAATATTCTTTGAGTTACTTGTATTTCAGTTGATATTTCACTTGAGTTGGATTTATTGATATAAGAATGTTAATCCTGACTCGAGTGTTTTGTGTTTTTCTTTACACTTGGGTCAGACTGAGTGACATAGCATTTGAGACTCACATTTGAAGTTGGAGCTTCATCTGGAGATCCATCTATATTTATTCAGCTTTCAGCTATCTAGTTGTTGGTTAAGACTTGTCATCTGTTTGTATTCGAGACTGCATTGTATTTGAGATATTCTGTTGTATTTTATTTCAACTCTGTTGTTTTTTATAGTAGCTCCATGAACTACTATTTATCTATTCCGCTGATTATTGTATATTACTCTGTATATGTGGCTCTGTGATTGATTTATTTACTGTATATGCTGAGTTTTGTCAAATATAAATTAACAATATGATATTTTAAGCAATTCAAGCCCGACATGTGCGGATGCGAATAGCACAAAATACCGAGTCGTTACATTCACCCTAATAAATCGTTATTTTCGACGCTTGGATGTTCAGCATATAATACAGTGGACGTATTAATGTAGATTTTTTAGGGTCAAAAATACGGTTCGTTACACTACCGGTCGACATACGGATTCCTTACAGGTGGAGCTGTGAACTATATGAGGTTGACATGTGACTAGATAATAGGTTGACCTATGGAAACCTAGGGATGCAAATTTGAATTGTTCCATCATCTTTTTTTGCATCTCCCTGCTCCTTCTTCTAGTCACTTCTCTTCAATTATAAGAGTTGTAACCTTCATAGACATCTTTATAAAAATTATAAAATCCACAACCATCTCGAAGAAAATTTCTTATTTTTCTCATTAGCCTCTAATTTATTTTCCTAGTAACTCTATTACTCTCAATTCAATTCGGCAATCAAACATTGTACCTTCATTTCTGCATGAACAAATATTCACACTTCCTACACCAATTGCTTATTTATCTCGAAGACATACTATGTGGGCTATAGGAGTATAGTATTTCAGTGTGACAAAGGTAGTGTATCAATAAATAGTCAAGTCAGTTATGTTCTATTTATTATTGAAAGCTCGAGAAGTCGACAAGGGAAAATTTTAGAGGTCGGTCAGTTGAGAAGTCAATTGTTAGGAAAACCAAGAAGTCGGGCAAGAGATTGTTTATTGAATTGCTGTTCGCTTGCTCAGATAGTATATGTGGAAACATGTTCCATTGGTGCAAGCTAGGTGTTTAGTGGAAATTTCATAGGGGGATTTGGACTGACATAGTACATGATTCCAAACCAGTATAAAAATGATGGTGTGTATTTTTGAATCTACTTTATTTTATTTCGTTGCAATATATATTTAATAACTTATAATTTAACAGCTTTTAGAATTTAGTATAGTTCAACACTTCGGTCTTAGACCTTTAGTTGGTGTCAGAGCTTGATTACTTAAAGATTATAACAACAAATTTAAATACTATTATTGCCACATTCAGGACATTATTAGAGGGAGTACTTCATGACCCCTACTACACAATTACATATCTTGATTAACACATACGCATATTTATATGTAGTCAATGGATTTGAAATTTGGAGCGCTACTTAAGTAAAATATGTGGAACTCACTACCGACTTTAGTACATGGACCAATGCTCAATTTTCACTAGACGAAAATAACATGAAAGTGCTGAATATTTTATTTTATTCTTAAGATAAAAATGAATTTAACCATGTAAGCATTAGTAAATCGCCAAATCAAATTTGGAAAAATTTACAATTAACTCAAGAAGGTAATTACAAGGTAAAACAGCCAAAAATCTCAATGCTGAAAAATGGTTGTCAAACTTTAAAATGAAAACAATGGAACTATTTTTGACATGTATGCACGACTCCACGATGTTACATGCACTTATTCAAATAGGAGTTAACATTTTTTATTATGATATATTGTCGAAAAAATTAAAATCTTTAATCGATGAGTGAGAAAGAAAAGTCCTAGTGATTGAGGAAGTTAATGCTCTCTCAACTAAAGGTTGAAGAATCAATCAAAAATCTAATATCTTATAAAGTTACTTTGTAGGAAAATGAGAAAATAAACATAAGGAAAGGACAATAGCTTTCTAAACCAAAACTAGTGACAACAGAGGCATCGATGAAGAAGTTATTCTTTGCTAGCTAAAAGACTCGGTGAACACTTTAATGGAAATGGAAATCACAATATGGTGAAAAAGTCCAAAAATGGGGAGCTGATCACTACTACTTAAAATGCATGAAAAATGGATGTTTACAATGGTATTTCCAGAAGGATGATAGGAATTCCAAGAATAAGAAAATCAGAGTCGAGAAAAATAAGAAAAAAGCTTTACAAGCTATATAGAATGATTCTTCTTTAAGCAATGTGTCACGACCCGAATTTCAGCGTTCGAAAATCGACACCTGTACTTCACTTATACTCGAATGCCGCGGATTCAACCGTTGAAATTCGACTCGTGCCGGAGCTTATAGCACATTAAGTACAACAACACAGCGGAAGAAAATGAATATATCATTGATATACAACAGTGAATTACAACAATGATACAATCGAATATCAAATACAATCAGAGATACAAGATACAGTGGAAAATAACACAAGTAGATGGTCTAGACTTTGCGACCATTGACAGCGGAAAGATAATTCCAATAGAATTCCAAGTGAGAAAGCGAGAATCCAATATTTGAAATTTCATAGCCAAAGCTCCAATGCTCCAAACCAAATAGCTTAACCCAAAAGCTTCGAAAGCTCCAATCCAAAAGCAGTTATATCCAAACTATAAGCTCAAATCCCAATCACGTTGACTTAAGAAAGGTCAGTCACCTTGAACAAATGCTATCGCCAAATCCAAAGGCTGGATGCTATCGAAAATACTCCTACTATTTGATTATCTGAAAAACCCAACTCTAGACTGCCCCTGTGGAAATTATGGGCACCCAGGGTTTAGGAAGGGAACAATAAACTCCGGGTTAGTCATGGGACTGGTATGAGCAAACAAAAACAGATTTTATCTTTAAAACAAACAACAAAAGATTTTAAAGTTGAAATCCGCAATGCTTTTTAGAAAATGAAACTGTCATAAGGCCTCCTGCCACGCATACAAACATTTGGAAAGGGCTCGTCAAAAATGCTTGATACGCGGAAATCATTTGATATTATTATTAGTGCATAGTGCAGAAACCTTTCGAAAGTACAATATTAATCTTATCCAGCATAGGTACCATTATATTACGCCTACTGTAGCTACCACCTGAGGTGACAGGTTATACAACTACAATTGTAAAGGGCTCGTATTGGATGATTGGATTTCTAACAAATGGTCAGGCTAAGGAACTTCCTTATTAAATGGAACGTCTTTGGAGGGATGTCCCCAAGAATCACAACGGTTCCCTATCAACACAAGGCCGGGTTACCACTTCCCGAAGCAACACCTACAGATATGCCATCCCCAGTCATTACCGACCTTTATCCGAGGGACCTCAACCAACAACCACACAGAAATAAGTATGCAGCAACCACATAGGTAAATATCTGAGCTCCATACCATGATACCACCTTTTATCCAAAAGGAAATGGACATACCCTAGGGGTGCGACCCCTGAAAACCTTGCTGCAACATTCCTGTTTCGACCATTTCCGGGTTGTGAGGCTCGATGAAATCTCATCCACAAAGCTATGCCTTCCACAAAAGCCATGCTTCGATCAAAAAATGATCAGCAGCACTTCGTATGCCACATTACCAAATTGGAAATGTATCACTAGTAACCATCAACTACATAACGTCTGAGCTCGTACATCTCAGAGAAAGGAGTTAAGCTAAGAGAATAAATCTCCGCCACCAAACATAAATGTATTTGATAGAAATCAGCTTTACCTCTCAAAGTGTAATGTCAGACACACATCCATACACGTCTGTTTTGGGTTCGAACAGAACCGAAGGCATTTCCAAAGAATCCCTTGCAATCTGGGTATTCACAATCCCGATCGGACTCCCCATCACATATGGAGATCTCTATACCGACGCGACTCAGTGCAGATACATTTGACGGGTTATCCTTTCGTTCTTGAAAATATCCGGTCTTCACCACCGGTCTTCAAATGCTATCCATGACGTCGTATCATTATTCGGAATGGGTTATATGACACAAGGTCCTCTCCCGGCTAAACCGAATAATGAGTGCAATATTTAAAAACATATGGATATTGGGATCTCAGTTAAGTCACAACTTAAAACCCCAAAACTTTTCTTTTAAATGGTTTAAACAAATTACCATTTTCAAATCTTTTAAACAAAAAGATTCACTTCACAAAGTTCGCCCATTTTCACAAAGATCCATTCACATTCTTTCAAAACAATTTCCCTTTCAAATTGGATTAACTCATCCAATCTTTAAATCAAAGATTTAATTTATAGCTTTCAAAACCATTCCCATTTCAAATCTTTTATAAAAGATACACCATTTTAATCTTCAATTTCAAAACAAGGTTCAACCATCTTTCACAAAGATTCATCCATAGCTTTCAAAACTATTTCATTTCCATTTCAAACTTGAAATCTATTCAACACAAATTGGAAATCTTTTTTTTATGAAAGCTATTATTATTTGAAAACAAATAGTTTTCATTTCGGAAAAATCCGATTACATTTGTACAAGTTAAAGCCCTTGGGTTGAATTCAAATTCTCAAAATAATACCTTTAAAATGTATTAAAACCCATATAAAAACATGTATAACTTGTTTAACATTTTTTTAAACCATAATTTCTAAACATAGAATTCAATTTCAGATCTGGAATTCAAGTTCAAACCAAATTATTTAAATTTCAAAACTCTATCAAGTTATTCAAAATAACTTTGATCTTCAAAATTCCTTTTCTAAAAGCTTTTCATGCTTAACCCAATACCATTTCCAAGACTATTTAAATTCAAAATTCATCTTTAAAACCATTTCAAAAATCTATGACTTAACCAATTTCCTCATGCAATTCATATTTGTGTGTATATGGTGTAGTCCATGGGTTTTACACAGTAGTGCAACATCATCAATCATCACATCATAGATTCAAGCACAGCAATATCGATAAGCGGTATAATACTATAACGCTTATCTTCATTTATAGATCCATAGATAAATAATGTAAATTTAACACGGATAAATAAATTACATTTATCATAGCTTAAATCAAAATAATTCATATCATAATGTATCACATAGCAGAGATATCAAACAATTCAAACATTCAATAGAATCCAAACATCCATAAGTGAAGTTAATTAATCATCTGATTTATTGAAACCAGATTTATCACTAATCCAGGTTAATTAACATTAACTAATTATAAATTATTTTGATTAATTATCCTTCAATAATAAATTAATTAACCTTAAACATTAATTAATTAATCCCAATTAATAAATCAGTTAACTTTTAATCACTAAATAATTAACCTTTCAATTAGGTAATTATCCTTAATTAATTACATTAATTAATTAACCTTAGGTTAATTACATAATTAATTAACCCTCAATTAATTACCATTTAATTAATAGTTTACAATAAGTGATTATCCTTAAGCACTTTCATTAATTAATTAACCCTTAATTAATTAATTGATTACTTTAATTAATTAACCATATTAATTAATTACCTTTAATTAATCATTTAATAAATCATTTAATAAATCAACTTTAATCATTAATTAATTATTTTTAATTAAGTAATTATCTTTAAGTATTAATTAATTAATCACATTACTTAATAAATCTTTAAGTATTTAAACAATTAATCCCTTTAATTACATCGAGTTATTATCCTTTTAAATTACTTTCATTAAGTAATTATCATTTAATTACGTTCATTAAGTAATTTGAATCACTTAAGACTTCAATTAATTAAAAGATAATCCATTTGTCTTAACAAATTATCATTAACAATCTTTATTTAATAAACCTTAAAATTAATTAAATAAATTAATTTAGATTTTTCAAGTTAGTTAACGATTAAAACACTTCTTCTTGATTACTTTCTTTAATATTATTGAGTTTATTTAAAATAAACTTTAAAATAAATTTATACGTATCTTAACATTTTCAAACTTGGTTAATTAAAAATAATTTTATTAAAAAAAATCCTGTTAACCAATTTAAAACTTGGATAACATTTAAAATTTACAAAAGAATTGGTTTGTAACAAAATTGTTTCAATAAAACTTGATTATTCTTTAAGGTTTAAAACTGTTTTAATATCAAATCAATAACCCCGAGCTAATTCTCATTTTACCTAAGCCTGGCCCCGAGTTAACTCACATCCATTTCGCTTCGAGTATTTTCACGAATTCCTCGAGTTTGCCCCGAGTTCTTCTCGTCCTCCCCAAACCACAATCAACTGATATGATCGATATCCTATGAACGTACACAGGTGATCGATGAACTTCCAGCCAGCACCTCGACCTCCAACAATTTGCCGATGAGCCTCCCACACTTCACGATCTCCCAGATTTGTGAGTTCACCAAAAAATTGAAAACTACCTTTTCGACCCCTACCTGGAACACCATAATCATCCAATTTCGCTTTGCTACGATGCCACCCCATGGAAGAACACTCGCCACTTCATCAGGACCTCCGCTGATGGCCTTTGCAATGTCTCCCCCTAGTGCGATCACTTGAATCGCCATGACGACGACAAAACTTATTCGATAACGAAGCAACCCAACTGTGACTATAAACCCTAAATCTATTTCGCACGGCCACCCTGGTCAGCTAGAATTTTTCTAATCATTTTTCTGATGATCCATGATGCTCGAACCACCTTCCAACCAAAACACAACGAACATATATCAGCCTACAAAAAGGCACTTTCTGTTCATCTTAGAAATTCTCGATTGTTGCTTGCTTAAAAATCATGAAACGATTTTATAAATTCATCTTTTTGAAATATGTATCAGTCTGTATGATCAAAGCTTGCAAATTTAAAAATCAAATCCTTGGCTTGAATTCATTTTTTCTTCTGTCATCCTAATTTCCAACAATTTTATCTATATATTCTACTTAATAATATTTTTTTTAATTAATTTTATATTGATACAAACATATCCTTTTTAGAAATAATAGCCTGAATTTGATTAGATGGGAAGATACTAATTTTCCAGTGAGTTTGAATCTGCAGTTAAAAACAGAGGGAAACATATATACAGACATAGCTCAGATATACACATGCATACATATATTCATACATGCGGAACAACATTCACTATTTTACTTCAAAGATCAATCACAACATTAAGACATAAGAATAGATTCAGGTCAAGTTTGCTCACCTGGAAGTATGAAGCAGAGGACAAATTTGAACTTGAAACTCGAAAAATTTAAGAAGAATTAAACTGTTTGAATTGAAACCCTAGATCTGATGCTTGATTCTAGAATATGATTCTAGGTTTTAGTTTGTTGATGCTTGATTCTTGCATACATTTCTGATTTGCTTGTTCTATGCTTATGATTTTTTTTTAAGATGATTTATTTTCCTGATTTGCTTTGAATTTCTATGGGGTTTGTTTCAGGTTGAATAGGGGAAGTTGTTTGATAAATTTTCTTTTGTTTATAGGTTTTAAATGATCGCGGGTTGTTTTTAGATTTGCAAATGAGGATTGAAAAATGTTGAACTATTTTGTTTTTGATTTTCTTTTGGTTTACAGGCTTGTGAAGTTTAAAACTGAAAGAAACTTTTGAACTAAAAAAAATGAGCAGTCTGGTTTTTCAAATTCTCATTTGTATAAAATTGAATTTCATAAAAAAATGATTTTTGCCACTTGTTTTCCATTAGTTACACTTGTTAATCTCATGAGTTACAAAGCTTACACATGTTTTAATACTTAATTATTAACCTATAAATGTCATTTGCAATGAAATTTATGTTTATATCCTTGCTTTGAATAAATTTTAAAATTTTGTTTTAAACCTTTTTATCTTATGTTTTTACATGTTTATATAAATCTTAAGTATTATATTTTTATCTTTTTATTAACTAAATATTATGAGATAAGTGTACAAATAAATTTTGGAAATTAATTTATACATTAATAAGAACCACATATATTTTATACACAAGGATTTAACTTTCAAACTATAACTTTCAAATATAAATATGTATTCACACACACACACACACATATATGTGTGTGTGTGTGTGTATTTAAAATTGGAAAACAAATTTTCATTTTCAAATTTCAAATTCAAAAATTAATATACTAATTTGCATTTATAAATGAGTAAACAAATATCCTTTTTATAAATATAAATTTTATTCCAATCATAATTTATTTATTTTCCAAATCCTTAATTTCAACATATATTTATTTGAATTTCAAATTCAAATTCCAAATTATAATACATTTATAAAATATTTAGATTTCCAAATCAAATCCTTTGTTTAAAATCTTATATATATTTTTATTCCCATTTTCAAATGAATCCACAATTAAATTTATAGTAAATATATAATTCAAAATATTTAATTCTGAATTTTCAATTAAAAATTCTATTTAAAAAATCATATTTATATATATTTGTATTAATAAATAAACAAATATCCATTTAATTTGAAAAATACAAAATAAATTTACAATTTAATTTCAAAAATTGTATTACTTACCAATTTAAATTTGATTCAAAAACGGGGATGTTACAGATTCCCCCTTAAGAAAATTTCGTCCCCGAAATTTGCTAGGAAGACAACAAAGAACAGATGAAAGATAGAGAAATATCTTTTCAGATCAAAATGAATATCTATTTGGTTTACCAAATCAGAATATCAATAATAGACACGAGAACAAACTCATTTAACACTTCACGAAATACTCGAGTCATTCGATCAATGAATATGCAGGGCACCGGTTAGTCCGAAGGAATAACTAACCACTCGTTGAATATATCAAGACCCAAAAAATAGATAAATGGATTTAATCTTCCACAACTCTTAAACACTAGGTATGGATTCCAAACTCTGGTCGGAATAACCCAAAGTTTACACCAGTCCCTCTTCGGACTTAGACCCACACAAGAAATTACAATAGAATTTCAAATTTGGTTTTAATCAAAATCGATACAACCCAACTTAGCTTTATATTCTTGTTTACCAATTTATTTTAATTTCAAATTTCAAATTCATTAAAGTTTAAAACGAAAAACTGATAACGAGAATACGGATTAGGGACTTATCTATAAGGTTTGCAGGGCCACTACCATATCGAAGCTTCTCCCTTGAGCTGCCACAAAGTCATTAAAGAATTGAAATTGGATGATGAATCAAAAGAAATTGATAGATAAAGATGTTTCCGTTGTTGCAATTTATTGACCATTTGTAGTGGTATTTCCCTGTCCCCTGTTTCGTCCTCTTCTTGCACTCATACTTACCATCAGTGGATAGTAAGAGAATTTACTGAGGCATATGGACGGATATCTTAGGGATATACTCATTCTAGGGTATACTTCACCATATCTCTAATGAGTTACCTAATGTGTTATACTCTTGAGCTAAATTTCAACCTTCAGCTCTGATACCAAAATGTCACGACCCGAATTTCGGCGTTTGAAAATCGACACCCGTACTTCACTTATACTCAAATGCCACAGATTCAACCGTTAAATTCGACTCTTGCCGGAGCTTATAACACATTAATTACAACAACACAACAGAAGAAAATGAATATATCATTGATATACAACAGTGAATTACGACAATGATACAATTGAATATCAAATACAATCAAAGGTACAAGATACAACGGAGAATAAGACAAGTAGATGGTCTAAACTTTGCGACCATTGACAGCGGAAAGATAATTCCAATAGAATTCCAAGTGAGAAAGCGATAATCCAATATCTGAAACTTCATAGCCAAAGCTCCAATGCTCCAAACCAAATAGCTTAACCCAAAAGCTTCGAAGGCTCCAATCCAAAAGCAGTTATATACAAACCTTAAGCTCGAACCCCCATCACGTTGACTTAAGCAATGGTCGATCACCTTGAAAAAATGCTATCGCCAAATCCAAAGGCTGGATGCTATCGAATCTACTCCTACTATTTGATTATCTGAAAAACCCAACTATAGACTGCCCGTGTGGAAAATTGTAGGCACCCAGAGTTTGAGAAGGGAACGATAAACTCTGGGTCAGTCATAGGACTGGTATGAGCAAATAGAAACAGGTTTTGTCTTTAAAACAAACAACAAAAGATTTTAAAGTTGAAATCCGCAATGCTTTTTGAAAAATGAAACTGTCATAAGGCCTCCGCCACATACACAATGCAAGCGCACACTTGAAGGAGATTTCTCCTTATGACAGTCAAAAATGCTTGATACGCGAAAATCATTTGATGTTATTATCAGTGCATAGTGCAGAAAACCTTTCGAAGGTATAATATTAATCTTAGTCAGCATAGGTACCATTATATTATGCCTACTATAGCTACCACCTGAGATGGCATGTTATACAACTGCAATCATAAAGGGATCGTATTGGATGATTGGATTTCCAACAAATGGTCAGGCTAAGGAACTTCCTTATTAAATGGAACGCCTCTGGAGGGACCCCCCTAAGAACCAAAACGGATCCCTACCAACACAAGGCAGTGTTACCACTTACGGAAGTAACACCTATAGATATGCCATCCCGGTCGTTACCGACCGTTATCCGAGGGCCCTCAACCAACAACCACACATCAATAAGTATGCAGCAACCACGTAGGTAAATATCTGGGCTCCATACCATGATACCACATTTTATCCAAAAGGAAATGGACATATCCTAGGGGCGCGACCCCTGATAACCTTGCCGCAACATTCCTGTTTCAACCATTTCCGGGTTGTGAGGCTCGACGAAGTCTCGTCCACAAAGCTACGCTTTTCATAAAAGGCATGCTTCGATCAACAAATGATCAGCAGCACTTCGTATGTCACATTACCAAATTAGGAATGTATCACTAGTAACCATCAACTACATAACCTCTGAGCTCGTACGTCTCAGAGAAGGGTGTTAAGCTAAGAGAATAAATCTCCGCCACCAAACAGAAATGTATTTGATAGAAACCAGCTTTACCTCACAAAGTATAATGTGAGACACACATCCATACAAGTCTGTTCCGGGTTTGAACAGAACCGAAGGTACTTCCAAAGAATCCCTTGCAATCCGGTATTCACAATCCCGAGCAGACTCCCCATCACATATGGAGATCTCTATACCGGCGCGACTCAGTGCAGATACATTCGACGGGTTATCATTTCGTTCTCGAAAACACCCGGTCTTCACCACCGGTCTTCAAATGCTATCCATAACGTCGTATCGTTATTCGGAATGAGTTATATGACACAAGGTCCTCTCCGGCTAAACCGAACAGCGAGCGCAATATTTAAAGATATATAGATATTGGGATCTCAGTTAAGTCACAACTTAAAACCCAAAACTTTTCTTTTAAATGGCTTACAAAAATTACCATTTTCAAATCCTTTAAACAAAAAGATTCACTTCACAAAGTTCACCCATTTTTCACAAAGATCCATTCACGTTGTTTCAAAACAATTTCCCTATCAAATTGGATTAACTCATCCAATCTTTAAATCGAATATTTAATTCATAGCTTTCAAAACCATTCCCATTTTAAATCTTTTATAAAAGATACACCATTTTAATCTTCAATTTCAAAACAAGGTTCAACCATCTTTCACAAAGATTCATTCATAGCTTTCAAAACTATTTCAATTCCATTTCAAACTTGAAATCTACTAAACACAAACTGGAAATCTTTTTTTTATGAAAGCTATTATTATTTGAAAACAAATAGTTTTCGTTTCGGAAAAATCCGATTACATTTGTATAAGTTAAAGCCCTTGGGTTGAATTCAAATTCTCAAAACAATACCTTTAAAATGTTTTAAAACCCATATAAACACATCTATAACTTGTGTAACATTTTTTTAAACCATAATTTCCAAACATAGAATTCAATTTCAAATCTTGAATTTAAATTCAAATCAAATTATTTAAATTCCAAAACTCTATCAAGTTATTCAAAATAACTTTTATCTTCAAAACTCCTTTTTAAAAGATTTTCATGCTTATCCCAATACCATTTCCAAGACTATTTGAATTCAAAATTCATCTTTAAAACCATTTTAAAATTCTATAACTTAACCAATTTCCTCGTGCAATCCATATTTGTGTGTGTATGGTGCAGTCCAGGGGTTTTACACCGTAGTGCAACATCATCAATCGTCACATCATAGATTCAAGCACATCAATATCGATAAGCGGTATAATACTATAACACTTATCTTCATTTACAGATTCACAGATAAATAATGTAAATTTAACACAGATAAATAAATTACATTTATCACAGCTCAAATCAAAATAATTCGTATCACAAGGTATCACATAGCAGAGATATCAAACAATTCAAACATTCAATAGAATCCAAACATCCATAAGTGAAGTTAATTAATCATCTGATTTATTGAAACCAGATTTATCATTAATTCAGGTTAATTAATTATCCTTTAATAATAAATTAATTAACCTTAAACATTAATTAATTAATCCCAATTAATAAATCAGTTAACTTTTAATCATTTAATAATTAACCTTTTAATTAGGTAATTATCCTTTAATTAATTATCCTTAATTAATTACATTAATTAATTAACCTTAAGTTAATTACATAATTAATTAACCCTAAATTAATTACCATTTAATTAATAGTTTACAATAAGTGATTATCCTTAATCACTTTCATTAATTAATTAACCTTTAATTAATTAATTAATTACTTTAATTAATTAACCATATTAATTAATTACTTTTTAATTGATAATTTAATAAATCAACTTTAATCATTAATTAATTATTTTTAATTAAGTAATTATCTTTAAGTAAATCATATTAATTAATTAATCACGTTACTTAATAAATCTTTAAGTAATTAAACAATTAATCCCTTTAATTACATTGAGTGATTATACTTTTAAATTAATTTCATTAAGTAATTATCATTTAATTACATTCATTAAGTTATAATCTTGAATCACCTAAGACTTCAATTAATTAAAAGATAATCCATTTGTCTTAACAAATTATCATTAACAATCTTTGTTTAATAAACCTTAAAATTGATTAAATAAATTAATTTAGATTTTTCAAGTTAGTTAACAATTAAAACACTTCTTCTTAATTACTTTCTTTAATATTATTGAGTTTATTTAAAATAAACTTTAAAATAAAGTTATACGTATCTTAACATTTTCAAATTGGTTAATTAAAAATAATTTTATTAAAAAAACCCTGTTAACCAATTTAAAACTTGGATAACATTTAATATTTACAAAAGAATTGGTTTGTAACAAAATTGTTTCAATAAAACTTGATTTTTCTTTAAGGTTTAAGACTGTTTTAATATCAAATCAATAACCCCGAGCTAATTCTCGTTTTACCTGAGCCTAGCCCCGAGTGAACTCACATCCATTTCGCTTCAAGTATTTTCACGAATTCCTTGAGTTTGCCTCGAGTTACTTCTCGTCTTCCCCAAACCACAATCAACTGATACGACTGATATCCTATGTACATGCACAAGTGATCGATGAACTTCCAGCCAACATCTCGACCTCCGACAAGTTGCGATAAGCCTCCCACACTTCACGATCACGCAGATTTGTGAGATCACCAAAAAATTAAAAACTACCTTTTCGACCCCTACCTGGAACGCCATCAATCATCCAAATTCACCTCGCTACGATGCCACCCCACGCCAGAACCCTCACCACTTCATCAGGATCTCCGCCGATGGCCTTTGCAATGTCTCTCCCCAGTGCGATCGCTTAGATCGCCACGACAACGACAAAATTTATTTGAGAACGAAAGCAACCCTACTGTGACTATAAACCCTAAATCTATTTCGCGCAGCCACCCTGGTCAGCTAGAATTTTTAGGATCATTTTTCTAATGATCCATGATGCTCGAACCACCTTCCTACCAAAACACAACGAATATAAATCTGTCGATCGACGAAAATTGACAAAAAGGCATTTTCCGTTCATCTTAGAAATTCTCGATTTTTCTTCTGTCATCCTGATTTCCAGCAATTTTACCTATATATTCTACATAATAATATATTTTTAATTGATGTTATATTGATACAAACATATCCTTTTTAGAAACTATAGCCTGAATTTGATTAGATGGGAAGATACTAATTTTTCCAGTGAGTTTGAATCTGCAATTAAAAATAGAGGGAAACATATATACATGCATTGCTCAGATACACACTGCATACATATATTCATACATGGAGAACAACACTCATTATTTTACATCAAAGATCAATCACAACATCAAGAAATAAGAATAGATTCAGGTCAAGTTTGCTCACCTGGAAGTATGAAGCAAAGGACAAATTTGAACTTGAAATTGGGAAAATTTGAGAAGAATTGATCCGTTTGAATTGAAATCCTGGATCTGATGCTTGATTCCAGAATTTGATTCTAGGTTTTAGTTTGTTGATGCTTGATTCTTGCATACATTTCTGATTTGCTTGTCTATGCTTATGATTTTTTTTTGAGATTATTTGTTTTCCTGATTTGCTTTGAATTGCTACTTGGTTTGTTTCAGGTTGAACATGGGAAGTTGTTTGATAAATTTTCTTTTGTTTTCAGGTTCTAAATGGTCTCGGGTTGTTTTCAGATTTGCAGATAACGATTGAAAAATGTTGAACTATTTTGTTTTTGATTTTATTTTGGTTTATAGGCTTGTGAAGTTTAAAACTAAAAGAAACTTTTGAACTAAAAAAAAATGACCAGTCTGGTTTTTCAAATTCTCATTTGTATAAAATTGAATTTCAAAAGGAAAAAAATGATTTTTGCCACTTGTTTTCCATTAGTTACACTTGTTAATCTCATGAGTTACAAAGCTTACACATGTTTTAATCCTTAATTATTAACCTACAAATGTCATTTGCAATGAAATTTATGTTTTTATCCTTGCTTTAAATAAATTTTAAAATTTTTTTTTAAACCTTTTTATCTTATGTTTTTACATGTTTATATAAATCTTAAGTATTACGTTTTTATCTTTTTATTAACTAAATATTATGAGATAAGTATACAAATAAATTTTTGAAATCAATTTATACATTAGTAAGAAACCACATATATTTTATAAACAAGGATTTAACTTTCCAATTATAACTTTCAAATATAAATATGTATTCATATATATATATATATATATATATATTTAGAATTGGAAAACAAACTTTCATTTTTAAATTTCAAATTCAAAAATTAATATACTATCAATTTGTATTTATAAATGAGTAAACAAATATCCTTTTTATAAATATAAATTTTATTCCAATCATAATTTATTTATTTTCCAAATCTTTAATTTCAACATATATTTATTTGAATTTCAAATTCAAATTTCAAATTCAAATTCCAAATTATAATCTATTTATAAAATATTTAGATTTCCAAATCAAATCCTTTATTTAAAATCTTATATATATTTTTATTCCCATTTTCAAATGAATCCACAAGTAAATTTATAAGAAATATATAATTCAAAATACTTATTTCTGAATTTTCAATTAGAAATTCTGTTTAAAAAATCATATTTATATACATTTATATTAATAAACAAACAAATATCCATTTAATTTGGAAAATACAAAATAAATTTACAATTTAATTTCAAAGATTAAATTACTTACACATTTAAATTTGATTTAAAAACGGGGATGTTACACAATGACATTGATTTCAATGAGGAACAAACAAACACATGTTTTACAATAATTACCAATGAGGTACGAGCCAAATTTATATATGCTGATTTACTAAAATTGACATAGATGAATGTAAGGCAAAGAAAACAGCTTATTATGATATTATGGGGGAAATTAAACAGAGTTGAATAAGAAATAAATATACTTAAGAATGAAAGTTGACTTTACAAGAAGAAATACAAAAATCACAAGACTTGTAAATACTTGTAATTTCAACTCTGTGCAATGAACGATCATATCAAACGTTTCAATGATAGCCATGTCAAGTTACCAAAAGAAAACTATAATTAAAATAATGTTGTAGAATCACTGAATCATCAAATCAAGGACTTAATATTAATTTGGATTAAATTTTAGCTAATATCACTACGTTTAATCAAGGGAAAGAAAATTTACCAAGTTTTCTTAGCCTTCGACTAGTAAAATAGGACTAGGATTTAAGGGTAAAAAGGTAAAAAATACTAAACCATGTCCTAGGAAGTATAACGCTCTATACACTAAATTTACGGAATATAGTAAAAGTTCGACACCTATTTTGGAAAATAAATCTCATAAACATATTCATACATAGTTTCCAAAACTTAAGACATAAAAAATGTGTATATTAAAAATTATTTTACCGACATAATTAAAACTGATAACCACACATTTAAGGGATTAGCACCATACCTAGTTGGATTTGGTTACTTAAGACCTGAACTTTAGAAATTCTTATATGGTACTAGCATGCTTCAATGTTTAAATTATATAAGATACCCTTAATATGTAATAGCCAAATTATATTATATATTTTTTGTTTTAAGGGCTCAATCTCACCTATACAGGTATGATTCATACCCGTTGACTAACCATTGCACCAGAACATATGAAGTAGGTACCAATATACATTATTATTCTTTGCATGTACTTGACAATATGATGAGAATGGGATAACAGCATTATGGATCAGAACAGAAATATTAAAAGAATAAGGAATGTCGGTAAAGATACACCTAAAAATAATTTTCTATATGTTGGTCCCAAAAAATATATATTATGTTCAAAATTTAGTTTTGTTGCATATGTCAAAGTAGACAAGAGTTTCTATAAAAATAGATTTTTAGATAATTAAATTAATATTGAGAGATAAATATATTATGGTATAATATAGTTAAATGATTAAATTATTTTTGAAATTTGAATTTTAGTCAAATTTAAGTTTTTAAAAATAAAATAATTTTAAATTGGCCAAATATTATGTTTGTTCCCTTAATACCATTTTTCGCCTCTTTTTGATGATGACAATAAGGGAGGAAAATTGGGCATATTGAAAAAGGGGAATTTTATTTAACTTTATGTTATGCAAGTCATATAGTTGTCATCATTAAAATGGGGGAGATTGTTGGAAACATGATTCTAGTATTTTGATGATAACAACTATATAATGATGCTACTAATAAGTTTATTGAGTTATTTCAGTAGAGTAGCACTTATATAAAACTTGTGATATAAAAGTGATTGGTATATGCTCAACGGAATCGAATATATGAAAAATATCAAAATAAACTAAACATGAACATCTCAACAGAGAACATGCGCTCAAAGACATTTTGCAAAGTCAACAAACCTAATGGAACATAAAAAGGTCAAAGAATATTCGAAGATGGACAAACAGATGCAAAAGTCAAGTATGCTATTTATTGAGCCCTTACCAAGTTCTTTTAGCCTAGTTGTTAGAAACCTACAAACAATCTCCAAATTACTTCAAATTTTGAAACAGCCTTCTAAACATCCCAAAGTATTTTTTGGTTTTTTTGGATTGTTCAGAATAATAAAGTGCCAAAAATAAAGGAATAAAGAAGCAAGAACAAGCAAGAACATCAAAATACAACCTAAATAGGACAACCCGCATGACGATCATTAGGACTCCATAGGTTGACTTATGGAGACTACAAGGTCGACATGTGATTATATGAGAGGTCAGCTTATAGAAACCTAGGGATGCAAATTTAAATCGTACCTCCTTCTCTTGTTTCATCTCTTTGCCTTATTCTTTTTCAATTCACTTCTCTTCATTTCATATATCACCCCTCTTCATTTCAAATAGTTGCAATCCTTCATATACATCTCCATAATAGTTACAAAAGCACACAATCTATCTCAAAGAAAATTACTACCTTTTTCTCTCCAACCTCTGATTTATTTTCTTTTTAACTTTACCGCTCTCAATTCTATTCAGCAAATCAAACACTGTACATCCACTTCAACATCAATAAATATTCAAATCAATTCCTTTACTACTTGTTCATTCATCTTAGAGAGATATTGTGTATGTTATATGAGTATTTTACTTTGGTATGAAAAAGTCAATGTATTAAGGCACATTCAAGTCAATTATATTCTATTTATTATTGAAAGTTTGAGAAGTTGGCAAGGAAAAATCTGCATGGTCGAGAAGACAACTGACAGGAATTTTGACAAGTTAATTGTAAGGGCCCGGATTTTTCATCGTTTGATTTTGAATATTTAAATGGTTTTAAATATTGGATTTGGAATATAAGTTGATTTTGAATATGAAGATTTTGGTTGAAATTATAAAATGAATTTAAAATTTCAATATAACGATTTATCGAAATACGGAAATGGTAAATAATTGGAATTTGAATATATAAACCGAAATAATTTTTAATGTGAGTATAAATTCTATTTGAATTAGAATTGAGTTAGTGAGTTTTAACACTGAAATTTTAAGCGATTTCGCCAGTTTTTGAAATCGTCGATTTAATCGACGCGTTAAAATAGCGATCTAGTGCATAGTCTCAAAATTCCACGAAAGTAGTTCGATTAGATCCATAATGGTGTATTATTATCGGATTTCAAATTTTGTAGCGTTTGAAGTTACCGTTTGGTCATATGGGATAGAAACGTGTTGAAATTCATATCGAAAATTTAATATTAAAATTGAATACGAAAAGCTATCTTCCACAAAAGATTAAATTAGGTTTCGAAACTTGCTCCTTTAGGTTCGATATAGGGGTATAATATTAGGAACGCCAGGTGGCACGCCTCGATAAAGGTTCGGGATTTTAAGGTGCCATAAACGAGATATTTTGAAATAAAATAATATTATAAATGTTAAAAGTCAACTCTCGAGCCACCCTAGCCTGCTCACGCGCCACCCTACCATCTGCACGCTCCGCTTCCATCAGTTTAAAATTGCATCGCTTCTTTCTTATTTCTTTTCTCGAACGAAACCAAATCAGAAAGAAGAAAACAAATGGAAGCTTGCATCGACCCAACACTAGTACACAATCTGTCTGTTGCATCATCTTATTTGCGTCGATTGAGTTAGAAACCAAAGAAAATAATATCATTTACGTCGGTTCTTCCTTAACAACAATAGCAGTTGGTCTATGAAAAGCATTAACAAATTAAAAATGCATTTTGCGATGGTTTTCATCAACAACGGTAGCAAATGCATAAGCAAATATGGTTATTTGCATTGATATATACATAACCATAGCAAATTGCGCATAGAAAATTTCTAATAATTAATTTTTACTTAAGCGTTCAACAAAATTTACTTCCCGCTTTCAATTTTATCTTCCCGCTTCACAATACAAATCCTTGAAATCCATAAATTCGTAAGCCTAAAACCTAAATCCACTTTCTTTCCTACTCCAACCACTCCATTCAACCTATTCATCCTTAAATCCTTGAAGTTCTAATTTGTTTGTGTCGCAACCACTATAATTACTTAGAATAAACTCGATGCCTCAATTACAACAAGATCGCCAAATCACCAACCCCTACTGATAAGAATAGGAAGCATCCTGAGATTGATTACCGCTGAAGTTTCTTTTATCTCCCGAAGGAGCTGGTCACTGCTAACATTGAGAGTGAATCACCATCGCCCGGAAACAAGCGTTGCTGCCTAAAATTGATGTCGCCGCCTGAATCCAAAGTGCCAAGATCTGAAATCAGTGCCGAGATCTCGCTGTGCTATATGGATTTACTGAAATAAATTCGTTATCATGCTCGTGATGCTTGGTCTACTATTGGATGAGTGTTGTCTTGTTTCTCTTATGACTGATACCTTGCTGAAAACACGTCTATGGTAATAGCATTTATTGTGGTTAATTATTGTTCGAGCTTGTCTAAAACTCACGGTCGTAGATGCTTGTTGAGGTCTGCTATGTTCGCCTGAAACAGAGACGTCACTAGAAACTGTGGCCAAGATCTGGTGGGATTGTCTAGATGATGAGTTGGGTGCTGGAGTTGCTGGTATCACCTGTGTTGTTTACTGAGTGTAAATGATGAACAAGCTCCAGATAATGAAGTTTAACTCTTGTAATGGAATATAGGAATGCGTGTTAAGCCTATTTTTTATGTCATTGGAGATTTTGATACCGTATAAATTGGCTCGGATAAATATTAAAGATTTGCTTCACAAATTGCTTGGGCTGATTGAATCTATTTTTATTAGTTTATGTCTGCATCTATAAAGGCTGTAGGATTTTGTTTAGGTTGATGTTTTATTTATACTTCATACAGATACAATTAAAAGCCTTGGCTGAGGAGCAACAACTATTGTTAAAGGATTAGAAAAGGTTGAGCTGGAGATATCAACTTTATATATTTTATTTTGATGTTCTGCAAGTAAGTTATTTGTAAAACTTTTACATGTATATTAAGTTCGCTTTATTGCTTCTGATTTGGGTTGTTTTCCTTTTGTCTTTTCCAAAAAAAGAATGAATAATGGCATCTTCAGTGGGTGAAGGGCTGAATATTCATCCTTAATCTGGGTTGGGCCCCCAGTGGCCAGGCGCCCATTAAATGGGCGCCTGACAATTATGGGCGCCTGAACAAAGGCGCTCATAAAATGGGCGCCCTCTCTCCTTCCTCCTCACTTTACTCTCATTTTTTCCTTTTAATTTTTTTTCAAAATTAGAAAATCTAAATGAAATGCCGCCGCGTCCAACCAAAGTCGCCTGAAGAATGGTTCACAGACATCCAGTGGAGTAAGCTGGACCATTACACGTTCCGCCACCACTTGGAGTTTCACCAGACGATCTACGTGTTCTACACGAGCTGCCAGATGGTTATCGGCATAGAGCCGAAACCGCTTTGACGACTATACAGGTATAAATTGCAAATTACTATAACTTGTTATTTTAATATGTATATTACATACTCATATTAAATAACCCTTACTCTATCAAAAATTGTTAATTCATAAATTGTCTATAGGACCATTACATTCGCTGTCGGGATAGTTGGGCTGTGCATTACCCAGTTTTATGACTATCTTCCCGATCTTATTATTGAGAGGCTACAGGCTGGCCCTTTTGGTCTATTTTTGTCGATTAGGCATGTTCAGTCCTTTGATCGACCTCTCATTCAGGCATTACCTAAGAGGTAGTGGCCCACCACGCATACGCTTCATTTTTCAGATTTTGAGCTTGGTATCACCCCAATTGATTTCTACATGTTTACTGGGATTGAGATTGGACGACATGGTCTTCGACCTTTTCCGTTTGATGATTTAAACGAGTCGCCTAATCTGTTTATTGTTTTTTTACCACTGATAGATGTTACCTGCGTCACTAGTGGTTTTGTTAAGTTGACTTACTTGCAGCAGTACATCACCAGTTATATAGCTAGAGCCGATATGATGGATGCAGTTACTAGAGCATTTCTGTTGTACCTGTTTGGTTCGACCTTTTTTCGAACCAAAAACGTACGGTTAGACTAGGCTATTTAGCATTGCCAGATTAGACCAGCTACATACTATTGACTGGGGCACAGCGACATTAGGCACCCTATATACCGCTCTAGATTCATTTGTGCTTGGCGATGTCAGGCAGATGTATGCTTTTTGGTATATTTTGCCGTTATGGTACTACGAGTACACGGCAAACATGCATCCTCGCATCCAGGACATGGCTAGTCAGGCTGCTGAGCATTACTTCCCTAGGATGAGACGATGGGAGACTATGCAGTACGTACATCATGTCCCCTTAGGTGTACGGCATGACTTGATGGAGGCTAGGTCATAGCTTGATATGCGTAGTCGAGGTAATATCATTCGGACTCCTTGGGCCTCACATTGGACTCGTCTAGCAGATGCAGGTCTTCTGGTGGACGACCATCCCTTGATGGTTGCGTATTCACTATCTAAACGTAGGGTTGCTTTGCATACATCTGCATTTATGCCTATGTGGTATTTGAGAGAGAGATGTGCTTATCAGATTACGGGTGATCGTCGTATACCATATGATCCTTTATCTTTTGTGGACATGTTTGGTAGACATAGGGTGATCAGCGATCAGTACTTAGATGCTCTACGATAGGCTGGATGGGTGGATAGTAGTACTTTCTTCATCGATGGGGATTACGATGCTTATTGGGCTAGAGTGGCACCCCAAAGATTCATCATACCAGATTATTTTCGTGGGGTCAACTCTGATCATATAGGACCTCATTTGGCAGCCGATAGAGTTCAGGTACCGCAGGTTTCATTTGACCCGATTCCGTCACAGTTCTCCCAGACTCCCATGCAGTTGGAGCCTGATACTACTTTTAGAGCATATGACGTGACAGATACTTTGATTGAGCAGCCTTTAGTCTTTCCAGATCACCCCGACTATCCTGGTATGCCTTCAGTCGGGTTATATCCTCCGTATGAGGTACGTTTGTTGTTTATTGTCATTTTTCCTTTATTTTATTCTTGGTTTCTTACTATGTCAAATATCATCTTTATGTAGTATGCTGCTAAATTGGACCAGGCCAGAGTTTCACTTGGTGTGTTTCGCGATATGACTCTTGCACATACACACACCATGCATGATATGTACATGCAGCATACACAGATGCTAGAGGCGCAGATTGATCAGCTAGACTTGCTGTATATGAGCCTTTCGGATCACAAAGCGGAGGTGATGCTGGTCCCAGTGGGTATATGTTGGTGGTTTAGATGAGGACGATGGGGATGATGAGGACGAGGGGGATGATGGTGATGGGGATGACGATGATAACGATGGAGATGATGATGATGGTGATAGCGATGATGATGGTGATGGAGATGATGACGATGACGATGACGGAGATGATGATGATGGTGATGATGCTGACGACGACGACGTTGCATCCCTTTAGTTGTATACCTTTTAGTTTATGCGTAGTAGACGTTTTATTATATGTTGCAGTTCCTATAGCTTATGTACTTATGTCATTGTTTGAGTATACTGTGTATTCTTTATGTTTATATACTTTCACTTTCTTGTATTTTGAATTATAATGCTTGAGTATACTGTGAATTCTACATGTCTGTGTATACTGTGAATTATGCATGTTGGTGTATAATGTGAATTGTATATGTCTGTTTAACTATGAATTATATATGTTGGTATACAATGCGAATTCTTTATGTTTGTGTATACTTATAAGCACTAACTAGTTACATATAAACATACAAAAAAACCCAATAGTGACAGTAGATAGAAAACTTATAAAAACCTACTAGTGACATAAAAAAACTACTAGTGGCATATACGAACATAGAACGCTGATAAAAAATGACACAATAATAATAGACCACAAATATGAAGAAACTAGACGTGACGATTAAACTGTAACTCCTGTGTAGAAAGTCTAAGACGTCTTATCTCCTTTTCTAGTTCGTGTGCATAGGTTATGCCCCTTGGACATAAATGATCATCCAACCATTCCGCGTAATTGCAACCATTCGGCCAGAATTGACATAATTGGATTCGACGACCAATATTTTCTCCATCCGCACGTACTACAACTTCAACTTCATACCCGCACTGACAACAAACTAGGTGGGATTCAACGTCTTGCTCAGTGGGAGGTTGAACTACTTGATCCTGGCTCTCAGGTTGTTCATATGCCATACGAACAACATGTTGTTCGTATGGCGGTTCAACCACCTCCTGAAGTCTCAACTGCTCAAGGGTTTGAAATTGACCGCGGACATCTTCATAGTGTTGTTCTTGATAATCGATAAGCCAATCCTCATCAGTATGTGGACTTTCCATAGGCACGTAACCTACATCTGAACCGATAGAAGAAGGCCAAGACGGCATTGCGATGAAGAATTTATTGTTGTAAGTGAGGAAGAAGATGATTATGAATGATGAATAAGTAAGCCAGAAAGAGAATATATAAACAAACATTACACTTGTGCTACCACTACTTTTTGATCTGACAACATACAATACACAAGGGCATATATAAACAAACATTACACATAGGCATTAGCTTTGACAACAACAACATACATTATCATTTGAAAAGACAATTCAGAAAGCTCTCGACACATTAACGAACGTTACATAACCAACTAGCAATACTGTTATCTTAAGGCCATCCAAATCTTTCTAGCCAGTTTTGACGTATGAAGTACGCATCATGGGCAATGAAGGGCGTGCGATATTTTAAATTGTATCGACCGTCATAAGTCGAACGTGTAGTCTCAAACACATTTTCCAATATTACCTCATTAATAATCTTTGTGTAACACGTGCATGCCCTAGTAAAGCTCCTGTATGCAGTCCTGATCTCTTGAGCCATACGTCTGACTTGAGAGCACACGTCGTTGTTGTAGAGTTCAGCCAGAGTGTCCCAAAAATTAATTACCATTGACTCCTGATTATCGCACATCTCATCGGTTTGAATCTAGTACTGCATTAGCAACTTCAATTCATGAGACGTAAATGTCATGTTGGACAATGTAGTTTGAATAATGTTAGATTTTTAAATGATTTAAACATATAACGATTTGTGAATTTATATAATGGATGTTCCTTCTCTCCTCTCAGCAAAGCAGAGAATCTTGTCCGAAAAATGAACGTGGCTACAGTACGTGATTTGGTGGCACACTGACACACCTTCTCTCCACTCAACAAAGTAGAGAATCTTGACCAGCAAATGAACGTGGCTACGGTACTTGATTTGACTGCACACTAATCAACCTTCTCTCCACTCATCATAGCAGAAATTCTTGACCGGCAAATAAACGTGGCTACAGTACGTGATTTGACCGCACACTGACCCCCCTTCTCTCCACTCAACATAGCAGATATTCTTGACCGGCAAATGAACGTGGGTACAGTACGTGATTTTACCGCACACTGACCCCCCTTCTCTCCACTTAATATAGCAGATATTCTTGACCGGCAAATGAACGTGGGTACAGTACGTGATTTGACCGCATACTGACCCCCTTCTCTCCACTCAACAATGCAGAGATTCTTGACCAGCAAACTAACGTGGCTACAGTACGTGATGGTGATCGCAAACCGACCCCCCTTCTCGCCACTCAAGAATTAGTCATATATATATAACCATATGGATGTCATACTTGTTAACCACAATTTAGTCTAACAAAACATTCAAATATCAAACAACTATCCTCAAATATCAGACAAGGTCTGGAAATTTACTAAAAGCTATATTGCTATGCGACAGTGACTCTGAAAAAGAAGCGTACGCGTTAGCGCATCAGCAAGAGGAGGAGGAACTGATGGAGATATACCGTGATGCATAAGGATCAACTTCTGGAAAACATGGTGGTTCCGTTGTGGGTCGGTAATATATCAATCGTAACCAGCAAGCATTTCAAAAAACACTTATGCAAGTTTACTTTGCCCGTGATCCAACTTACGGTCCAGAGTTGTTTAGACGACGATTCAGATTGAGTCATCCATTATTTATAAGAATTCTCGAATGTATTCAGCAGAATAATAATTATTTTGTTTTTAAGCAGGACGCTGCAAAAAAACAAGGTTTGAGTGGGCATCAAAAGATGACGACAGGTTTGAGGATATTAGCATACGGTACACCCGTCGATGCCCTTGACGACACATATCGTATTGCAGAGAGTACATCATTGGAAAACCTAGATCACTTCTATCAGTCAGTTGTGGACATTTATGGGACCGAATATCTTCGTTCTCCAAACGAGGCATTTGTAACGCGCTTACGTGAAATGCATGAAAGCAAGGGCTGGCCTGGAATGCTTGGAAGTCTAGATTGTATGCATTGGGAGTGGAAGAACTGTCCAAAAGCTTTTCATGGAGCATATAACGGCAAAGAAAAAAAAACCAACTATCATCTTAGAAGCAGTTGCCTCTCGTGATTTGTGGATTTGGCATGCTTTCTTTGGAATGCTAGGTTCTCTTAATGACTTAAACGTTGTCGAACGATCTCATTTTTTTAATGATTTGGCGCAAGGTAAGTCAACTCCCGTATCATTTACTCTTGGTCGTAACACATATGAGCATGGATACTATTTAGGAGATGGAATTTATCCCAAATGGAGTACGATTGTAAAGACATTTGCAAACCCAATGACGGCAAAACAGAAACAATTTGCTGCAATGCAGGAAGGACAAAGGAAGGACGTAGAAAGGGCGTTTGGGGTCCTTCAAGCAAGGTTTGCAATGGTCAGCAATCCATGTAGATTATGGAAGAGATCAAAAATGGCTACAATTATGTTCTGTTGTATAATTCTGCATAACACGATCATTGAAGATGAACGCGGTATGGATTATCCCGATTTCGAGTATGGGGGGCAAGACAACCCGCCGAATTGTTTCACACAATCACGTTACGAAATGAAGGACAATACACAATTCATGACGATCATCATGAAGTATATCGTATTGCAGCTAATCATAATAGACTCCAAAGGGATTTAATGAAGCATATTTGGAATTCTCATGGAAATCAGTAGTTGAGGATGGTGGATCTTTGTTTAATTACATATGTTTGCATTTTTTATTTCTGTAACGAAGTGTAGAATGCTTCAAATTTTATGTTTGTAATATCATTTATATTTGATGAAGTAAATCTATATTGATATATACATAATGCATCGAAAAAATGATATACCATTGAATATTGTAAAACTGAAAATAGCACTTGATTGCAAATATGAACTTAAGGTACATGGATATTTAAATTGCAATAACTAAAAATATCACATTAATACGTCAACTACATATGTTTTGTTCCAGATCTACTCTCAACAATGTGTTGTTTGTTCTCCATCCAATATTGCATTGTAATTGGGTCCATTCCGGTGACATCCTTTTCCATTACTAAGGTCTCTTGGCGTTGCCGCTCTAGCTCAAACCGACCCTTCTCAATCTCAGTCAATTCTTTTAACACGGCAAGCTTTTCTGCACTTCCTTTTTGACGTTCTGCATTTTCTCTCGCATGTTTTTCATGCATTAGGGCTAAATGAGAATCGATTTGAGATTGAACGGCAATTTTCTTCTTAGCTGCTCGTTGCCCTATCGGTCTAGCGTCTTCATCAAATGCGGGTACTACTTCTTCGTCTTCGTTATCTGGGCATACATTTGAGTCCATATGAATAGAATTGCCTGGGCTAGAATTGTAATTAGATCTACTTGTTTTTTTCTTCCCCTTCGACTTCGTCTGGACATCTCTTAAGCTTTTTGCGGTGTTTGAGCTCCATTTTTGTTGACTAACAAGCAAGTCATAGCAGTTTGCGAACTGATAGTATTAGGGTTTCTTTGAACCATTTTCCCTTGAAAATAATTTCTAGAATTGATCGTTCGCCATTCTCTTCTACAAAAACAGAAACACAAAATCATATATTAACAAAGTGATTAGAAATGAATGTAAATTAAAAATCATATTTTACAAAACGCTACCAATTCAGCTTCGCCACCGATTCCACTTGGATTTGTTGTTCTTATTTTGTGGATCTACGACTCGTAGAATTGTGTTTGTCGATTAATCTTCCCAAAACGACCCGTGATTGCAGACATTCACCTCGTCTTTTCAACATGTTTTTTATTGTACGCAGTCATGACTTTTGCCCAAAACGCCTCTCCACTTTGGTCGTTCCCCTTTACCGAGTTGTTAGAAAAATGACAGTAAATATAACACAAATCCTTATCTTCATCGCCAGACCATGGAGCAGAAGAATGGAACGATAGAGGGGGCGGTTTGGGGATGAACATTTTGAAAGGGTTGAGAATCTAAATCCCAGCTATCCATATTCATCGCTTCGGTATATGATTGAAACGGATGAGACATACTTTCAATATTAAGGAGTTAAGAATAGAATTGTTATAGAAGAAGAGATGTGTGTATTACAATCTGAATAATATTCTGATATATGTAGTGAAATCATAAATATGACTGTTTATAGTTGTTGTAATTTTCAAGATGACCGTTTATAGCCGTTGTAATTTTAAATATGACCGTTTATAGCCGTTGGGGTCAAAATATGACCGTTTTTAGCTGTTGGAATACAAATGCAGGGGCCGGTTATAACCGTTTGAAGACGCGGGGGGAGGAGAGAGGGGGGCTTGGGCGCCCATTAAATGGTCGCCCAAGCCCAGTTCAGGATTCTGAATTGAATCCTGAACATTTAGCTTAATATTTTGCCTTAATCGAACGACTGGGGATTTTTTCCCCCCAATTCAGGGTTGAATTGCACCACTGTAGATGGCCTAACATCAGTTTTGAGGAGATAAGAACTGATTTAGTTAAAGGCTACCAGCACTCTCCTGAATACAGAGGTTTTACTTCTTAGTATTTTTAACTATTTTTTAATTTAGTTATATTTTTTTTTTTACATGTTTGTATCGTGAATCCGAATTTTTTGAATTCATATCCAGAAATCAATCCAATGGGATAGGTACCTGCAATCATAGATGGAGATTTCATACTCACCGAAAGGTAAATAATAAACTTATTTTTTTTTCTGTTTATCTTCTTAGCTGTTTTTATATGTAACCGTGGATACAACTTATTATATTTTGTTGATTTTATATTGAAGTATTATAATAACAGTCATGCGATTCTCATCTACATTGCTTGTCGGTACTCATGAGTGTCAGATCACTGATGAATATATTTTTCTTCAACTTACTGTTTCAATTTCTTTTCATTTCACTTAGTTGAACTTCATTCCGTTCTTTCCACAAGTTCATTGACATTATAGTTACTGATATACATGAAATCAAACATCAGCACTCATATAAATCAGAATAAGCTTATTAATAGAGAAGCATTGAGTAGTAAATTGCAAGTTAAAATCTACAAGAGTCCAATGTCCTAGTCCAATCTAGTAATCCATAGAAAAGAAATAATAGCTTACAGTTTTAAATATCCTTTTGTTATATCATTTTAATTTTAAAATCTACAAGAGTCCAATGTCCTAGTCCAATCTTGTATGTATATGAGTAATTTGAAAGAATGACGCAGCAGTGGTTTTGGTTTCTCAACTAAATTTATATAGGATATGAAGATTTATTTTTTTTATGGGGACATATGTTAAAGAGTAGCTGTGTGGATCCACTCATATTTGCCTCTCCTAGCGTGAATCTCTTGAATTGTGTGAAGATAAAATGTTTAAATGAATAATTATAGAATATGATTAGGCTAAGTTCATAATGAAGTAGCCTTTGAGAAGTCAAATCTTGGTTTACTGCTTCGGTTGTTATAATGAACCGTAGCAAAAGGTAGTTTTGTTGCGTCGGTTGTTATAAACAACCATAGCAAAAAAATGGTTTTTTTGCGTCGATTCAACAACCGTGGCAATAGATTTATGCATGTTGCGACGTTTGCATTTGCTACAGTTGTTGAAATGAAGCAACATAGGTAAACAACCGATGCAAATGACCTGTTTTGTAGTAGTGCAAACCCAAAATCGCGATTTGGATTTGATGAGTGAAATAGCATCGGCGACCATGAATCCTCGAAATGCGATGAACGATTGGGGTTCGCGACCTGGCAATTGGGGGTGGAGAGCGTGTATGCGAAAAGATGGAGGCACGACGCCATTCACAGCGGCGGTCTTTGGCTGGGTGAACTCTAGTGATGTGGCAATCGAATTAGAAAAGACGAAGAAGCTCGACCTGGGAAACTGCCTTTATCTGCTAGCACGAACGCGATTTGGGTGGAGGAGAAGGAGCCAGCTTGGTTTATCTGATCGCGAATGAGAATTTATGGAGGGTGATGATTAATTTTTCGATTAAGAATATGTAATTATTTTTTATTATTTGTAATTTAAATAACAATGGCTCATAAATTTAATTTCTTCTCCGTACGAGGTCCTATCGAGATGAATCAAGTTGCATTGCGCTTGTGGCATCAAATACTATGCATAGGAATTGGTTTGGAATTTTTCGGAGTCAGTTAGAATTTTAGATTAAATCGAACGTTGTTTGATTTAATTCAAAATTTGGATGTTTGGCAAAATAAAAATCAAAGTAAGCAAATCTCACTCAATTTGGTTGAATGGTTTAATTTATAATAATTAAAATTTAAGTATTAGATGATTGGTTGAATTGATGTATTATTATCAATTGGATGTTTTATATATATAGTAGTATATATTAGTAGTTGGGTATATTTCCCGCCTATTGGAGCGGATGAGACATTATGTGCCCCGCATAATAGCGGATGACCCTATATTAATGCGATATCCCGCCTCGAAGTGGGATTGGTATTTTATGTTATATAATATCTGTGGTTGTAGGAAAACAGGTTGGAGGAATCCAACTGGATTCCTCAAATTTTTTTCTAAATATATTGACTGTTTTTCATGTACAATGATATATGATGAAACTGAATAATTTGTTATGGATTGTTGTGTGATTTGATTGTTTGGATGCAATAGTAGCACTGAACCAAATTTTGGTATTTTAAATACCATAAATAATATTTTTGGATCTTAAAAGAAATTCAAAGGTGATTTTTGGAAATAAAAATATTTATATGGAAATTGGAATATTGAATAAGGAATGGTTTGGATTAAATAAAGATTTGATTTTGGCAATATACTTAACTATTCTGTAAGGAGTTTTCAAAAATAAATATAGTTTTGAAATTTACATATATACAAGGAAATTGAAACAAGGGATTTTAATAATATTTCTTAAATTATAATTAGAAATTGAAATGGAGATTTTGATGGAATTAAAAAAGATTTTGGATATAAGAATATTTATATTGAAACTTGGATTATTTTAAAAGAACTTGATATGGATAAAATAATGATTTGATTGTGGGTTTGTACTCAACTGTTCATAAAATGTTTTAATTAGAGATTTAAAAATAATTGACAAAGAATTTGTATAATGAACTTTAAGTAGTATTTCTAAAAAATATGGCAATGAAGTTGGAATCGAAATTTTAAATGAATTTGAGAAAAGATTGGAATTTATTGGGAAATAGATTTGTAAATGGGATTTTAAATAGAAATCGATTTACAAATGGAGTTGTTAATATAAATCTGTTATAGACTGGAAACGAATTTATAAAATTTATAAACGATGTTAGTGTAATGATTATTATTTGATAAATTGGGAATGTAAATCCACCATGCGAATTTAAAATGAGATATGGGAAATCGTTTTAGAAAGGAATAATGAATCTTGTTTTAGAATTTGGGTTGTGAAAGTGGTAATGAAAATCGATTTGTGATAAATCAAGAGAGATGTATAAATGCAAAATGGTTATGTTAAATTTTATAGAAAAGTTAAATTTTGTCTTAAAAATGGGATTTTTATTTATTAAACTAGATGGTTAAGCTGCTTTTGTATTTAAATATTTCAGGAAGTGGATTTTTCAAATATTTAACATTTATTGAAATGAAATCAATTTTTTTAATAAGCTTAGTAAATCAATTAGTTATTATTCTAAAATGAATTGGAAATGAATTATCAACGTTTATTTAAAGTGTTTTGATATTTTAAATAATTACTTAAACTTGTTTTAAAAATAAATTATTATACTTTAAAAATACTTATTATATATATATAGAGTGATTTGAAATGGTTGGAATATTTACAAATTCGCTCGAGATTTGTAAACGAGGTTTATATAACAGATGTGATTTTATAAGATAAAATCTTATAATGAAACTCTGAGAACTTAAGGAAATTTCATGTTAGAAACAAGGACTTCGAGATTGAGTTTGAATTCATAAAGAAGTTATAAATGGATAGACTAGATTATAAGTGGGTACAATCGATTTTGGAAAATGTAGAGGAATTAATATAAATTCCAAAAATTTTTGAGATAAGTTATGAAATATTTTTGAAGTATGGGTATTAGAAAAGTTTTTTGGGAAATAGACTTATAATATTTTCCTAAGTGTTGAAATGAAAGGTTTTGGAATATTTATGCGACGAAGGGGTTTATATAGGGATATTTTTCCAACTAATGGATTATAAATCGAATTTGGAAATATTTCACTTAGTGTGGAAGTAAGATATGATTTGAAAATATTCTGTTAAGGATAGAGGATTTGAAACTGTTTTCAAACGTTGGAATACCGGAAGAGATTAGAATATATATCTCGGTAAAGATATTTTTAAATGATTGTTTGAAATATTTATAAAATTGGGCCTGGTGATGGTTATGTGTGTAATTTGATAGTTAAATAACTGACTATCAAATCTGGCCAAATTCGTTAATCGTTTCGAAGAGACCGGGATTGGATTTAATTATCTGAAAACCACTTCGATTCGATTTATGTGTATGAATTGTGATATCGTGAAGATAATGAAGACGGTGATTTTTGAGATTCAGTTTGTTCAGACTCAGAACAACTTGTATGGATGAATGCTATCATTTGCTTCATTTTCAGGAAGGCAGTGTTAGCATTCCAAGTATGAATGCTATTCTTAAGGTCAAACGTATCCTCAAGCCTCATCAGCAGGGAATATCTAAAACAGGGAAGATGCAACAGTTCTAAGGGGGTCGCACCCAAGTAGGGTATGTTTTCACTATTTTAGGTACCCTCAGATATATTATAATATAATTATGGATACGATTGTGTATGGAAAAGAGAGCACTCGGTAGGGTGAGAACACCTAGAGTGATAACATATTCGGTACTATCTAGTAAGGGGTAGGTCGGTCCTATGTTGGCAGGGATCGTTAGGTACGATCTCGGTTCATTTTTCTAGAGATGTACTATGGTTTGTGGTACCCCAGTAGCCTAGTCATTATATGGAATTCAATATCCACTATGAGCCTGTACGGTTTTAGTTGTGCCCAACTATGTTGAAATGTGAGATGCAAGCATTTCAGCTACTTTATAGTTTATTTTCTATAGACATTATTATAATATCAGATGATTTTGATATAAAATGTTTGGTTATCGTAAGGTAAAAACCCATCGTATTTATGTGTGGCGTAGTCTTACGAGATACCTTTGTTTTCAAAGGATTTTGATAATGGTAATAATTCAAATTGAGTGTGTTTTCTCATGCTGGTTTTCCAGACTGACTCAGGTGTTATTTTATTATAATGCTCGGGTTAGACCGAGTATTACGGATTTAGGTTAGGATGCCATGGAGCCCAAGAGACGAGCCTGAGGATTTCAGTCGTATATCACGTACTTGATTATATTCCGCTATGTGGTTCAGGCTATATAGTCAACACTGATGAGGACAAGTTATAATAACTATTCATATTGATGTATTGATTGTTGTACTCTGATGATTGTATGTATATTAACAATTACATTTCCTTTTTGTATAAATATTGGTATTTATCTATTATATATTATTCCACCGCGATTGTGAGATTCTGTGTATTGTTGTTTCTATTTTCTTGTATCCCTTTTCTTCTTCGCCCCTAATGATCTGGTAATTTCGACACTTGAATATTCGACATGCTATATAGTGGACGTATTGATGTTGATTTCTGAGGGTCGAAAATATGGGTCGTTACACTTGGTATCAGAGCACAAGGTTAAGCGAGAACCTTGGCTTTGGTGGGGACTACTCATAAGAGATAGGGTCGGTAGTACCCTAGAATGAGTCTCAGTGTATTATAGATATGAGCACATATTTGTTACTGAATATAAAATGTTTTATATTGTATCGGTTGATTTGTTGAGTGGCTTATGAATTCTGGTCGGCACAGTCCATACAACTGTACCGATAAAGGTTCCTAAACACTTGAATAGTCCAATTCGATACAATATTATTTTGAAATGGGGTAAATGAAATAATTTTACCTAAATTATATTTTGATATAAAACAAAAAATTTTAGAAATTATTATAGAATATTTAGAGTGTTTGAATGATACTATTTTAATCAAAACAAGATTATAAAATCTGAAATGTTTTATATAACCAAATAGAAATTGTATAAGTATGATTATACATATGAGTTGTAACTAAAAGTGGATTCAAAACAAAATTTGAAAATATAAATCTCAAAAATTTTGGAAAATATTTCGAATGAATTTGAACTATGTATTGTAACGCCCCACTCCGAGTCCCACTCTAGTAAAGAGTATTACGGAGTAATACCGTCTACTAGAACGGAGAATAGAGTATAATGGAAGCGACCATATGTAATCAAGCTATAACTAACTACCGAATACGTCGAATAGGTGGTTTTCTTTTCTCAAGTGGTTCGACGTATCCAATAGATATTTATAACGAAATTACAATGGCTAAGGAAAATAGGTTCAGAACAAACATGATACTAAATGATAACATCATCATCACAGAACAGTCACATAACAGTCACAGAACATAGGTACAATATATCGTCAATATAGATCCAAATATCAAAAGGTGGGTACAAAGCCACCGCGCACACATGTGAGTCAAAATATGTACATAAGAGACTGAATAATCAGAGTATCAAAATAGTGGACAAATATAAAGAGCTATCTATCAGCATAGCAGATAATGTCCAAGCGGAAGCACAGAAAGCTAAGTCCAGAGACCTAACTTGAAACAACTCGGTCTGACCCGAGCGAAAAACACTCGGGTCAGGCTAGCTAAACAATCAGTTAATAAACTGAGATAAACATAATAATGCGGTACATAAATAAAACATTACTTCTCTAAAGAGAAGAGTACTATGGACTACATGAATATAATGACGATTCCTAATCATCAATAAACAGTAAAAATCTCCAAAGAGAATATCAACACCAAAGTGGTAAATAAATAAAGTCGCCTCATATCATCGGCGTAGCCAAAGCTATATAAAGTTGCCCATAGGCAATAATCCCAAGAGTGAATAGAGTCTGTAATCGATGTCCAAGCAAAGATCGTTGCTCCAAAGAGCAATGGGGATATACTGAAAAGTCAATAGAAACGAATACTGAAAAGCAGTGTCCAGAGACACTTTGAATCCACACGGTAATCGCACTTACATCGTATGGTTCCATAGAACCAACACCAAATGGCGGTACTCGAATGGATATAAAATCATCAGATAATACAAGTATAGCACGTGCACCGACTAGAGTCGTTATTGCCAAGTACTGTAGAGTTGTGATCGATCACTCGCACAGATGCGGAACGCGCGAGACGGCGAGATCCTTCCCAGAAGGATAAAGGCCCAGAGGCACATGCCGAAAAACTGCTCCATAGAGCAGGTGTCTAGAGACGGTTGCCCAGAGGCGTGGTGACCCAGAGGTCCAGTACTGGCCGCCCAGAGGCTAATGTGTCACAAACTTCTTGGAGAGGAACCCGTAAAGTGTTAACAATGAGTCTCATACCCCACGTTCGTACTAAACGGTTTACTAACCAATAGCAAGCTCACACTCCAAACAATAAAAAGTCCACCTCGTATCATCTGTAAACTAGACCCAAAGGTCAAAACGATCAATCGAATAGGTCAGGGATTAACCGGAAAGAAAATACACACGGTTCCATAGGCCGGAGATTTCCTAACCGTTTAAGCACCTTTCTACTTCGCTCGATGTGCTAAAAGTGAGTGTGAGATTTTTATTATAGAAAATAATGGTGTGAAACGGATTTATAATTGATCATGAAATCACTTTAAAACGGCTTTTGAAAACTCTCCTATTATGGAGTAATTAATTTAATAATTAAAAATAATATTATATAATAATTTCGAAAGCCATTTAGGAGTGAAAAATCCTTTTAAAATAGTTCATAAAAACCCGCGTACGAAATCTAGAGACAAATCTCAAAGAAATCGATAAATCGGAAAATCACCGAAAACCAATATTCGTGTTGGAAAATATTCTGAATGGTTGTGAATCAAGGTTCGACAATTTCTGATTAGCAATTGAAGCCCAAAGGTTCATTGCAGAAACAAACAATTTGAAGCGGTTACACCAAAATAGGGTAACTCGGACTCGGTTGCACCAAAATGGTGCGACCGGTGGGTTGGAACCCGGCTGCACCAAGTGGGTGCAGCCCATTTTTTTTTTAGAACCAGCTGCACCGCATGGTGCAGCCTGGTTCTGTCCAGCCCCCAGCCCGCATGGGTTGGGTGAATTAACAAACCCCCCCAGCCCGCGCGGGCTGGGGGAAATAGCAAGCCCCCCTAGTCCGCGCGGGCTGGCGGAAGTAACAGCCCCCTCAGTTCGTGCGGGCTGGGGGAAAATGACAGCCCCCCCAGCCCGCGCGGGCTGGGGGAATAGGGACGCGCGCCAGCCCGCTAAGGGCTGGCCTGCTACCGGCTAGCCCAACCGGGCTAGCCTGCTGCGCCCGGGCAGCAGCCTGGGTGCAGCCCAGGCCTGCCCTGCTGCACTCAGTCCATTGTTTCAGCCTGTTTTCAGGCTGAAACATTCCAGCAAGCTGAAAATGCTGATTTTAGTGATTTTGGGGTGTTTTTTTCAAGTTTTTGGCATCAAATTTTTACTAATATCAATCACTAACTACCATATAATGATTACTACACTATATTAAGGGAAACAAAGGGCCAAAGCTTAGCATTACCTTATGAAGCAATATCACAAACACTTTATGTGCATACCCAAAATGAAAGCAAAGATGATCAAAGAGCTATGATTCACATGTTACATAATAAAACATGTGTTGCTAAATGATTACTGAAATCAAAAGAGGATTAAACACATATTAGAAGAGGTTTTTAGCAATATACCTCTCTAGAAAGCAACAAAGACCACTATAGCATCAACCCAAATTAGCAAAAGATGATTAGGAGGCTATAAGATCAAAAAATCATATAAAACATGTGTTACCAAATAAATTTCAGAAATTAGAAAGATATAAAAACGGATTTGAGGTGGGTATTTGCATTACCTTTGCATAGAATGACTTGCATAAGCTAAAACTAGAAGGAGATGAAGATAGAGGCCATTTTTGTTAAGAAAGCTTTAGGAAATGATTAGGGTTTTGATTAGGGATGAATGAATGAGGTTAGGAGAGTTTGAGATAATTTATAGAGGAGGTTTAGGGTGGGTTATTGGGTTAAGTTTAGTAACCCAATAAGAACAGAGTTATTTACATGTTTCCAAAAATTAGTCTAAGTGTTCATATATGTTTATAAAAGTCATTTTTCTTATCCAAACCCGTTTTAAAATCTCTCCTAAAATATTTAACTTTCAAAAAAATAACATTTTATCCTCATTTTAAAATCCCATATTTCCCATTTAATTAAAATAGCCTTTTTCAAATAAATTTTTGTTATTCAAATCCTTTTATGCTTTAAAAAAATAAATAAAAATTCTAACTTTTATTTATTAATTGGTAATGCAAATCTCGGGTTGTTACAGACTCCCCCCTTAAGAAAATTGCGTCCCCGCAATTCCTTAAGATAGATGTCGTCTATAACGTCAAATCCACCAAAGAAGTGATTGAGATAAAATAGAGAATTCTTACCCGCAGAAGAAGATGGGGAGAAAGCCAGGATAAGAGCGCTCGATAGATTCTCTAGTCTCCCAAGTGCAGTCCTTAGGATTCGGTGACCATTGAATCTTCACGAGTGGAACCTCTTTGTTGCGAAGGCGTCTAACCTCCGAATCAAGCACACGAAGAGGTTGTTGCTCCAAAGATAAATCTGGTAAGATCTCTAAATCAGGCACGACATGCGGCTCAATGATAGAATCAGGATCGTGAACACACTTGCGAAGCTGAGAAACATGGAACACCTCATGCATTCCGGAAAAATGAGCAGGTAGAGCCACACGATAAGCAACGGGGCCGATGCGTTCCGTGATAGGAAATGGTCCAACATAGCGAGGAGCCAATTTCCCTGTAGAGCTGAAATGCACAACCCCCTTCATAGGGGAAATCCGAATGAAGACAAGATCACCAATGGAGAACTCAAGAGGCTTCCTACGGTTGTCCACGTAGGATTTCTGGCGGTCCTGTGCCTCCCTCATTCTTTGACGGATAAGAGTAATCTTTTCAGAAGATTCCCGAACTGAATCTGGACCAAGAATAAGCTTCTCGCCAGATTCTAACCAACAAGTAGGAGAGCGACATGGCCTTCCATAGAGAGCCTTGAAAGATGCCATGCCGATACAAGACTGAAAGCTGTTGTTGTAGGAGAACTCTACAAGCGGTAAGTGATCCTCCCAACTACCTCCGAAATCCTGAATACAACAGGGCAAAAGATCCTCCAAAACACGATTCACCCTCTCAGTCTGACCGTCGGTCTGAGGGTGATAAGCAGTCGAGAGATTCGGCTTTGAGCCCAAAGCTGACTGTAGGCACTTCCAGAAGTGACTAGTGAAAATGGTGTCTCGATCACATACGATAGAGCAAGGAATGCCATGAAGTCGAACGACTTCTTTCACATAGAGCTTGGACAGCTGAGGTGCAGTCCGAGTGGACTTAATCGGAATGAAATGAGCCGATTTGGTCAAGCGATCAACAATAACCCAGATAGAAGTATGGCCTGACCTCGATCGAGGCAGACCGTCAATGAAATCCATGGATATCTGATCCCATTTCCATAATGGAATCTCTAGAGGCTGAAGAAGACCAGATGGACGCTGATGCTCGGTCTTGATCTGTTGACAAGTCATGCAACCACTCACATAATTTGCCACATCTCTCTTCAAACCCTCCCAATAATATAGCCGGCACATATCGGCATACATATTACTCGAACCGGGATGTATAGTGTACTTAGTGCAATGGCACTCGTCCAGAATGTCATGCCTAAGTGATAAATCAGATGGTACAATAATACGGTTCTTCCTACGAAGACAGCGATGAAAATCAAGAGAATAATCCATCAATGTCTCATCATTGGATCCCGACTCGAGAAGATGAATAAGATGCAATAAGTCTGGATCCTTCCGCTGAGCATGGGCAATGCGATCCAATAAGATAGGACGAGCTTCCAAGCTAAATAACAAGACCGGATAATCAGAGGATGGAGCTCGATCTCTAATATCACACAAAGATAGGGTCTCGAGAATATCCCACTCGGCAATCATCGTAGAAACTACCGCCAAGTGCTTGCGACTGAGCGCATCTGCAACACGATTACCCTTGCTAGGGGTATACTGAATATCTAAATCATATGAGGCGAGAAACTCAAGCCATCGCTGCCGCCTTATGTTGAGATCTCTTTGGCTGAAAAGATACTTCAGAGACTTGTGATCGGTGTAAAGAGTGAAGGTTCTCCTAATAGAAAGTGACGCCACGTCTTCAAGGCAAAGACGATAGCTGCTAACTCAAGATCATGAGTAGGATAGTGAACCTCATTCGGACGTAGTTGCCTGGAAGCATAAGCAACTACCCGATCCTTCTGCATAAGCACAGCACCGAGCCCGCTACCACAAGCATCGGTGTAAACAACCAGATCCTGGTTACTCTCAGGAACCACAAGAATAGGAGCATGAGTGAGAAGTTCCTTCAGTCGCTGAAAGGAAGCTTCACACTTATCAGACCAAATAAAGCGAACACCCTTACGAGTCAACGTCGTAAGGGGAAGTGCAACTCGAGAGAAATCCTTGATAAACCGACGGTAATAACCCGCCAGACCAAGGAAGCTGCGAATATCATGAACGTTCTCGGGCTGCTTCCAATTCTGAATAGCATCGATCTTGGCAGGATCGACAGAAATACCCTCAGATGATACAATATGGCCCAAGAACTTGACCTTGCTCTCCTAAAAATGGCACTTGGAGAGCTTGGCCTTAAGCTGATGCTGACGAAGAGTATCCAAGACAATCCGCAAATGATGAGCATGCTCTGCCTCGGATTTAGAATAAACAAGAATATCGCCGATGAAAACCAGAACGAATATATCGATGTATTCCCGGAATACTCGATTCATAAGATCGACGAAGAAAGCCGGTGCGTTCGTCAAGCCGAATGGCATGACCAACCACTCAAAAGAACCATAACGAGTGCGGAAAGCGGTAAGAGGAACGCTATCTTCCGCAACTCGGAGCTGATGAAATCCTGTGGCAAGGTCGAGCTGGGAAAAGACCTTCGCACCGCTCAACTGATCAAAAATATCGTCTATCCGTGGCAATGGATAACGATTTCTGATGGTCAACTCATTAAGCTTGCGATAGTCAATGCAAAGCCTAAGAGAGCCATCGGGCTTCTTAACGAAGACCACAGCAGCACCCCATGGCGAAGAACTGGACCGAACTGCTTCGCCTCAAGCTCAACCAGCTGCTTCCTGAGTTCCTCATTCTCCTTAATAGACATTCTCGTTGGAGGACGCCCAACTGGGTGGGAGCCTGGAATGAGATCGATGCGGAACTCAATGGCCCGCTTTGGCGGCAGGCCTGATACTGGCTCGAATATATCGGGGAAATCCTGAACAACAGGAATACGAGATATATCCAAATCCTCATCTCGTGAATCAAGAGAAAATAAAGTAATATCAGAAATCCCAACATCCTGAAGAGCAATAGCTAACGGAGCGGACGAGTCAGGATGACGAAGAAATAATATCCGCTCCGAACAAATGATTTTGGCGTCGTACTGAGCGAGCCAATCCATGCCAAGAATCATGTCAAAGCCCAAATACTCCATAACATGCAGATTCGCACGGAAAGAAAATCCACAAAGATCAATATCCATATCCTCACAAAGCAAGCTAAGGGCCGTGGATCCGCCGATGGGATTCACAATCCTTAGTGAAGAAGCCAAACAAGTAACATCCAAAGATAAAGTATCAACTTGTTCCTTTGATACGAATGAGTGAGAGGCACCCGTATCAAAGAGAACTCTACAAGATCTACCATAAAATAAAATAGAACTTTCGAGAACGGAAGGATGCGTACCTCGAGGCTGAGCTGAAGATGTAGGAGCCTTGGCAGCATTAAGCTTGCCAGATCTAGGAGGTGCAGTAGGACAAGTGGAGATCCTGTGTCCCTCCTTCTTGCAGAAGGTGCAATAGAGAGGTTTGGGACACTATCGAATAAAGTGATTAGGAGAACCACAGTTGAAGCATTTCTTCGGAGGACGTGTCCCACTAGGCTGAGCAGGAGTTTGTGACTGAGAACGAGTCTGAGGCTGAGTTTGAAAAGTAGAACTGCCAGTCTTCTTCTTCTTGTTCGAAGGCTTGGTCTTCTGAAATGGACCCCGCTTATGATTGGGGTTTTTAGAACCCTCACCATCTCCATCACTGTCTCTCTCACGCTCAACCGCTTTAAGGTGAAGCGCTGCGTCAACTAGCTCATCAAAAGGGAGCTTAAGCTAGAGCATAAGCTGTTTCTTCAAATATTTCTTCAGGCCTTCTACAAATTTGAGATTCTTCTTATAAGGAGTGCTAATGAACTCGAGGCCATACTTAGACAGGGCCTCGAAAGATGATGAATAGTCAGCAACAGAGGTCTTCCCTTGCTTAAGGTCAATAAAGCGGCGTGCAAGGGCTATCTTCTCGGACTCGGGAACAAACTTGAGCAAGAAGCGCTCTCGGAACTGATCCCAAGTGAGAGTGGCCTCATCGGTCTCAGAAATAAGGAGCTCGTACCAATCCAAGGCACGACCCTCAAGATGGCTAGAAGCAACAAGAACTCTGTCATGGTCAGGAAGGGTCATGCGAGTAAAATTACGCTCGCAAACTTTGATCCAAGCCTGGACCTCAAGAACAGTCTCGGAGCTATTGAACGGCTTCCCTCCAAGATGAATAAAGTCGCTGTAGAGGCGCGCAAAAGCAGACTTGCGCGGTGCATCAGAAACTGGTGCAGGAGACTGAGAGCGCGACTGAGAGTTACGAACAAGCTCCATGATTTGGTCCGTGGTCATGTATACGCCCTCTGGGTGAGGGTTGCTGGACTGTCCAGCATCAGCAGAACGGAGGTTCCTACCTCTACCATCCATACTGAAGGATAAGGTAAGATTTAGTTAAGCACGATTCAAAGATAGATAATTCATTAAGGAATATTACGGAATATAATAGATTCCTACACATATTCCTAACTTATTTATCTAAAGGTGGATATGTTCAATTTGGATCGTATTATAACGTATTGTACTACGTGTCTGTTCTGTGTTTGTTATGCTTAATTCTGAACCTTAGCTCTGATACCAAACTGTAACGCCCTACTCCGAGACCCACTCTAGTAAAGAGTATTATGGAGTAATACCGTCGACTAGAACGGAGAATAGAGTATAATGGAAGCGATCATATGTAATCAAGCTATAACTAACTACCGAATACGTCGAATAGGTGGTTTTCTTTTCTCAAGTGGTTCGACGTATCCAATAGATATTTATAACGAAATTACAATGGCTAAGGAAAATAGGTTCAGAACAAACATGATACTAAATGATAACATCATCATCACAGAACAGTCACAGAACATAGGTACAATATATCGTCAATATAGATCCAAATATCAAAAGGTGGGTACAAAGCCACCGCGCACACATGTGAGTCAAAATATGTACATAAGAGACTGAATAATCAGAGTATCAAAATAGTGGACAAATATAAAGAGCTATCTATCAGCATAGCAGATAATGTCCAAGCGGAAGCACAGAAAGCTAAGTCCAGAGACCTAACTTGAAACAACTCGGTCTGACCCGAGCGAAAAACACTCGGGTCAGGCTAGCTAAACAATCAGTTAATAAACTGAGATAAACATAATAATGCGGTACATAAATAAAACATTACTTCTCCAAAGAGAAGAGTACTATGGACTACATGAATATAATGACGATTCCTAATCATCAATAAACAGTAAAAATCTCCAAAGAGAATATCAACACCAAAGTGGTAAATAAATAAAGTCGCCTCATATCATCGGCGTAGCCAAAGCTATATAAAGTTGCCCATAGGCAATAATCCCAAGAGTGAACAGAGTCTGTAATCGATGTCCAAGCAAAGATCGTTGCTCCAAAGAGCAATAGGGATATACTGAAAAGTCAATAGAAACGAATACTGAAAAGCAGTGTCCAGAGACACTTTGAATCCACACGGTAATCGCACTTACATCGTATGGTTCCATAGAACCAACACCGAATGGCGGTACTCGAATGGATATAAAATCATCAGATAATACAAGTATAGCACGTGCACCGACCAGAGTCGTTATTGCCAAGTACTGTAGAGTTGTGATCGATCACTCGCACAGATGCGGAACGCGCGAGACGGCGAGATCCTTCCCAGAAGGATAAAGGCCCAGAGGCACATGCCGAAAAACTGCTCCATAGAGCAGGTGTCTAGAGACGGTTGCCCAGAGGCGTGGTGACCCAGAGGTCCAGTACTGGCCGCCCAGAGGCTAATGTGTCACAAACTTCTTGGAGAGGAACCCGTAAAGTGTTAACAATGAGTCTCATACCCCACGTTCGCACTAAACGGTTTACTAACCAATAGCAAGCTCACACTCCAAACAATAAAAAGTCCACCTCGTATCATCGGTAAACTAGACCCAAAGGTCAAAACGATCAATCAAATAGGTCGGGGATTAACCGGAAAGAAAATACACACGGTTCCATAGGCCGGAGATTTCCTAACCGTTTAAGCACCTTTCCACTTCGCTCGACGTGCTAAAAGTGAGTGTGAGATTTTTATTATAGAAAATAATGGTGCGAAACGGATTTATAATTGATCTTAAATCACTTTAAAACGGCTTTTGAAAACTCTCCTATTATGGAGTAATTAATTTAATAATTAAAAATAATATTATATAATAATTTCGAAAGCCATTTAGGAGTGAAAAATCCTTTTAAAATAGTTCATAAAAACCCGTGTACGAAATCTAGAGACAAATCTCAAAGAAATCGATAAATCAGAAAATCACCGAAAACCAATATTCGTGTTGGAAAATATTCCGAATGGTTGTGACTCAAGGTTCGACAATTTCTGATTAGCAATTGAAGCCCGAAGGTTCATTGCAGAAACAAACAATTTGAAGCGGTTACACCAAAATAGGGCAACTTGGACTCGGTTGCACCAAAATGGTGCGACCGGTGGGTCGGAACCCGGCTGCACCAAGTGGGTGCAGCCCATTTTTTTTTAGAACCAGCTGCACCGCATGGTGCAGCCTGGTTCTGTCCAGCCCCCAGCCTGCATGGGCTGGGTGAATTAACAAACCCCCCCAGCCCGTGCGGGCTGGGGGGGGGGGCTGTCATTTTCCCCCAGCCCGCGCGGGCTGGAGGAAATAGCAAGCCCCCCCAGCCCGCGCGGGCTGGGGGAAGTAACAGGCCCCCCAGCCCGCGCGGGCTGGGGGAAAATGACAGCCCCCCCAGCCCGCGCAGGCTGGGGGAAAATGACAGGCCCCCCTGTCCGCGCGGGCTGGGGGAAAATGACAGGCCCCCCCAGCCCGCGCGGGCTGGGGGAATTAACAGGCCCCGCCCCCCTCCCCCCCAGCGCATGCGGGCTGGGGGAATAGGGACGCGCGCCAGCCCGCTAAGGGCTGGCCTGCTACCGGCTAGCCTGCTGCGCCCGGGCAGCAGCCTGGGTGCAGCCCGGGCCGCCCTGGTGCACTCAGTCCACTGTTTCAGCCTGTTTTCAGGCTGAAACATTCCAGCCAGCTAAAAACGCTTATTTTAGTGATTTTGGGGTGTTTTTTTCAAGTTTTTGGCATCAAATTTTCACTAATATCAATCACTAACTACCATATAATGATTACTACACTATATTAAGGGAAACAAAGGGCCAAAGCTTAGCATTACCTTATGAAGTAATATCACAAACACCTTATGTGCATACCCAAAATGAAAGCAAAGATGATCAAAGAGCTATGATTCACATGTTACATAATAAAACATGTGTTACTAAATGATTACTGAAATCAAAAGAGGATTAAACACATATTAGAAGAGGTTTTTAGCAATATACCTCTCTAGAAAGCAACAAAGACGACTATAGCATCAACCCAAATTAGAAAAAAATGATTAGGAGGCTATAGGATCAAAAAAACACATAAAACATGTGTTACCAAATAAATTTCAGAAATTAGAAAGATATAAAAACGGATTTGAGGTGGGTATTTGCATTACCTTTGCATAGAATGACTTGCATAAGCTAAAACTAGAAGGAGAGGAAGATAGAGGCCATTTTTGTTAAGAAAGCTTTAGGAAATGATTAGGGTTTTGATTAGGGATGAATGAATGAGGTTAGGAGAGTTTGAGATAATTTATAGAGGAGGTTTAGGGTGGGTTATTGGGTTAAGTTTAGTAACCCAATAAGAAGAGAGTTATTTACATGTTTCCAAAAATTAGTCTAAGTGTTCATATATGTTTATAAAACTCATTTTTCTTATCCAAACCCGTTTTAAAATCTTTCCTAAAATATTTAACTTTCAAAAAAATAACATTTTATCCTCATTTTAAAATCTCATATTTCCCATTTAATTAAAATAGCCTTTTTCAAATAAATTTTTGTTATTCCAAATCCTTTTATGCTTGAAAAAAATAAATAAAAATTATAACTTTTATTTGTTAATTGGTAATCCAAATCCCGGGTTGTTACATGTATTTAGGAATTTTTAAATCTCAGAGATTTTGGAAATGTTTTCCGAAGTGTTTGAAAAGAGTAATTGTAACGACCTAGAAATTTCGATCCCGAAAATTCCAGATAGTTAGAAAAGAAGAAGAAAGAGAAAGAAGAAGAAACAGGAACAAGTCACAGAAACTTCACATTCGCAGCGGACCAAATTATAATATTACATAAATAACAGTTTACAAAAGAAGAAATGTATCAGTACACTTACATTTTTATACATCAGAGTTACAACATTTACACAACACTGGACATTTTAGAATAGCATGCTATATATATATAACTATATATCACAGCGGAAACATTCCATACGTTCCTGCCATCCAGCTCGCCTCCTTAGCTCCAGAACGTCCTTACCTGAAAATCTGTAATACTCGGTCTGACCCGAGCATTACATCAAAGTAACACCCGGGTCAGGCTGAAAACCAGCATGAGTAAACCCATCTAACAAGAAATACCAATGCATACCACTTAAAATAAAATCTGGGTAACTCGTACTTCACTACGAGTTCTCCACTTGTTATAGTCAAAACTTATTTCAGACATTAAATCTATGTACCTCTATATAGTTTAAATGGTCCGATTATTTAAATCATTCCATTCCAGCCTAATGATATCACATATCAAATCCATAAGGAATTATAGTATTTTACAAATCGAAGTGGTTTCAGGTATTTACTAATACCCGATCCTGGTCTCTTCGAATCCAATGTCATCATAACCTAGAGTATACAATTGAAATTCAATTCAAACTTAATTCCAGGATGTCACTTTTTACCCAACAATTCTTTATCGATAAATAACCACGTTATTATTGTCCACCCAAACATATCATAACATAAAACAATTCATATCAGAGAAATCAACCAATTCATGGCATTTAACCTTATTCAATCATTCATAAGAAAGATTGATCACTTCCAAAATTAATTTAATTTATCTCTAATTAAATTAATTACTAATCTTCAATTATTTGGATTACCTTTACTTAACATTAATTAATTACAAATCAATTAATTAATGACCCTTTAATTATCCATCTTAATTAATCTTCCTTGATGAATTATACTTTAATTACAATAAGTAATTAACTTCCAATTAATTACACAAATTAATTAACCTTTACTCATCTGTATTAATCACATTGCTTCTTAATTTATTACTCAAATTAATTATCTTATAATCACTTACATTGATCAATTAACCCTTAATTAATCACACTCATTAATTAACTGGCCTTTAATATAAATTTTTTTATCAACCCTTTAACTAATTACACTGAGTAATTAATCCTTAATTACTTCCACTAAGTAATTATTCTTTTAATTACTTTTCTTAAATAATTAACCTTTAATTACCTTCATCAAGTAATTATACCATTGGTTAACTAATTACATTGATTAATTAATCCCTCATCAATAATTAACCACAACAATTAATTATTCTTTTGCTAATAATAATCACTCTTTATTTCTATTTTTTTAACCAATAATTAATTCTTAATTATTAATTAATAAATTCCTTAATTATCCATAAATATAAATGATAAATCATTTATCCAAGTTCAATTCCTTAGTATTATTATTCCAAAATCTTTCTGAATAACCTTAAAATCAAAATGACTTAAAAAAAACTTTAAGTTTAAGTAAAATTTAAAACATTAAATCTTTTGATTTACCATTTAATTATCTGATTAGTTTAACTTTTAAAACAGCTTATATGCTTTCTTAAATTAATAAAACATTAACTAATCAATTTATCACATACAATAGTCTAAGATAATTAACTTATCTAGATTCTGCAAACATCTAATTATAACACAGAGCAACCCAGTATTATTTCGCAAAAACTCGAGTTAATCCCATGCTTCCCTGCCTCAACCCTTCTTCCACTACCTTCCCTTTCAAAAACTCAAATTTAGTTTAACTTTTATAAAAACTGTTACAGTTTTATAACTCGCGAACCCATGAAGCAAAAACGCAAGCGAATTATTCTCTACCCCGAGACCAACCCGAAGCAACACTTTCCCTTGAACTTGATTTATCCCCAATTCAAGTTGAATTAATCTCAATTTCTTTCCAAATTCAAATCAAATTCCATATGATTTTAAACCTATTCAACTTTAATTACAATTCCAAATTATTCAAATCAATTTAATTTGAACTAATTCAATTCAAATTTCAATAAATCATCCCGAATTATATAAGTTCGAGTTAAATTTTTAAATGTTGATTTAATCCTTTAAATCAAATCAACTTATATATCTTTTACTTCAAAAACCACTTCACATTTCTTATTTTACTAACTACATCACAAACCCCACATTAAATCAAAGGTTAAATGTTTACTCACCTTAAAAAAGTACAGAGCTTTGTTTCAGAAAATAGAGAAGCTTGAAAACTGGGTTGAACCTTGAAGACTAGACCGCTTTAATTTGAAAACTGGAAAGCTTGAATTGCTGAGATGATTTTAAGATTTGATTTACTTAAAACTGAAATACAGATTGCTGAAATAGCTTCACTTGTTGATAAACTATACTTCAGGTTTGCCTTGCTTGGTATTTTAAGAAGGTTACAAGCTTGAGATCTATCCCTCAAACAAACAAAAATCAAAACACAGTAAACATTAATGGTGGTATTATTTTTGGAATATTTTTGAATGAAAGTGTATAAAATGGATGTTGGAAGTATGTAAGCACTGAACTCACTTTAATCACTGGAAAATAATTCTGGTGATGACGGCTGCATCCTCAGTCTTCGTTTTCGAGTTTCTAAGTGATGAATTGCTACCACAATTATTTGTTTTGGACTTGTTTGGTAAACCAGTTTTGTTTTAGAAATTTCCAAAGGGAATTGTTTTGGGCAAAACCAAGTTGTTTAAAAATTCCAAAAGTATGATTTGATATACAAAAGTGGATATATGTATATTTACGATTTCAAAGTGATTTGAAATAAAACCGGGTGATTGAATTTTGGATTTCCATTTAAACGATTTGTGAAGTCATGAGAAAATCAGTTATTGAACTTATTATTTGGAGTTGATATAGATAAGAAAGGAAAGTGTGAATTTTAATCCTGGAATTAAAGTTTAACTTAAGTTAATATGAACAATATGGATTGAAATTTGACCTAAGGTAAGTTAAATAAAATTGAATTAGATTTGAATTGAATATAAAATTTGAATTATAAAATGATTATATAACTATAAGTTATGATTATTGAATGGAATGGATACACTTAAGCTATAAAGTGATATATAATCCAGAGTTAAGATTGTAAGATGTAAATGGACTCAAGTAAGCAATATGAGATTTTAAGAAAATAAGTTCTTGAACTTATGAATTGAGAAATGCAGTGATAAAACCAAAATGAAAATGGTTTAATATTATAGTAAAGGAATGGAAATTCAAAAATTCGAATTATAAATGGTGGATGAATTGGAATTGAGTAAATTGAATGAAAATCACTTGAAAGGTGAGGCAATGAAGCGAACTCCTGAAAGGAGTCAAATGAAATTGATAGGGATTGAAATGAACAAGTGGAATGATTCCCAAGTTATGTAGTATAAATTGGATATACTAAGTAAATGGAAGCAAATAAAATTGAATGAGAATCAATTTAAAATGAAATGGAATTTGATTACTATGGAAACTTAACTTAAAGTGATCATTCATGAAATGATTCATAAATAAATTAATATGGATTGGAATATTGGTTAATATAAAATGAAGCAAACAAAGTTTAGTGAATAACTTGAATAGGAATCAACAGAAAATAGATAAATTGATTTAGAATCAATTTAAATGGATAAATTGAAGCTTAATAAGATGGATACGAATATAATAAGTGTGAATGTGAATAGAATGCAATTGAATGGTGCATGAATTTTGAATGTTTGAACCTTGTAATTGCATATGCATTTAAAATACATGATATGACATGTTTGCTTTATGAAACTTGTATTTAGATTGGTTAAATGAGCGTAATGTTATAAAAAGTTCATGGTTATGAAACTAATGTGCTTCATTTGAGTAAGTACAGGTATGAGGAGCTATTGGATAGATTTTGGTTGCGTAATTACATATAAACTGAGCGAGCGTACTTACTAACGCTAAAATAAGGCACGCTTATGAATTTAGCGTGAAAAATAGAATATTGATATATATATATACACACACTATGTTTTTCGGCAATGAGAGTCGATGTATATCATTTTATCATTTTTTTTCATTTTTCAGAAGGCTCTCCGTATAAGGGAGACTCTGCCAAAAAAATTCGAAAATTTAAGATGTTCGAAATTTTTTGAAATTTTTGTTAACTATAATTTGTTTTGGAATTTTAATTGAAATAAGGGATTTTGGTTCATAAATGGAAACTAATTGTTTGTATGGAACTAAAAGAACTAGAAAAGTGAAATATCGAGTTTTAACTAAGTGAGTTTTGATAAGTTAATGGGTTTAAAGCATTTTTCCTACATTAGCAATTTTGAGCACGAAATTCATTTAAGGGAGGAGGAATGTAACAATCCAAAAAAAAATTCATTTGATTTTGAATATTTAAATGGTTTTAAGTATTGGATTTGAAATATAAGTTGATTTTAAATATTAAGATTTTGGTTGAAATTATAGAATGAGTTTAAAATTTCAAATATTACAATTTATCGAAATACAGAAATGGTAAATAATTAAAATTTGAATTGAATATGAACCAAAATGATTTCTAATGTGAGTATAAATTCTATTTGAATTTGAATTGAGTTAATAAGTTTTTGAATATGAAATTTCAAGTAATTTCGCCAATTTTTTAAATCGTCGATGTAATCGACGCGTTAAAATAGCAATCCAAGGCACAGTTTCAGAGTTTGACGAAACTAGTTCCATTGAGTTCGTAATAGTGTATTATTATTGGATTTCAAATTTTGTAGCATTTAGAGTTACCGTTTGGTCATACGGGATAGAAATGTGTTGAAATTTATATCGAAAACTTAATATTAAAATTGGATTTAAAAGCTATCTTTCATATACGACCGAATTAGGTTCTGAAACTTGTTCCTTTGGGTTCGGAGTAGGGGTATAACTTTAAAAACGCCAGGTGGCTCAAACTCGATAGGGGTTCGGGATTTTAAGATGTCATAAACGAGATATTTTGAAATAAAATAATATTATAAGAGTTAAAAGTCAACTCTCGAGCCACCCTAGCCTGCTCACACGCCATCCTACCATCTTCATGCGCCGCTTCCATTAGTTTAAAATTAAGTCTCCTTCCTTTTCTTCTCTTTTCTCGAACAAAATCAATTTTTAAAGAAGAAAAAAATGGAAGCTTGCATCGACCTAAACCCAAAATCATGACTTGGATTTGGCGAGCGAAATAGCATCAGCGACCATGAATCCTCAAAATGAGATGCATGATTGGGGTTCGGGACTTGGCACTTGGGTGTGGAGAGCGCATACGTGCGGCAGGGTGGAGGCGCAAAGCCATGCACTGCGGCGGCGGTCTTTGGCTGGGCGAACTTTGGTGATGTAGCGATCGAATTAGAAAAGATGAAGAAGCTCGACCTAGGAAACAACCTTGATCTGCTCGCGTGAACGCGATTTGGGTGGAGAAGAAGGAGTCTGCCTGGTTTATCTGATCACGAAGAGGTGATCAACATTGTGGTTAAGAATAAGTATGTAATTAGTTTTTATCATTTTTAATTTAAATAATCAGTGGTTAATAAATTTAGTATCTTCTCCATACGAGGTCCTACCGAGACGAATCAAGTTGCATTGCGCTCGTGGCATCAAGTACTATGCATAGGAGTCGGTTGGAATTTTATATTAAATTTAACGTTGTTGGATTTAATTAAAAATATGGATATTTGGCAAAATAAAAATCAAGGTGAGTAAATCTTATTCAATCTGGTTGACTGGTTTAATTTATAATAATAAAAAATTAAGTATTGGATGATTGGTTGAATTAATATATTATTATCAGTTGGATGTTATATATATATATATATATATATAGTTGTACATATTAGTATTTAGATATATTTTCTGCCCATTGGAGCGGATGAGACGCTATGCGCCATGTATAATAGTGGATGCCCCTATATTACCGCGATGTCCGCCTCGAAGCAGGATTGGTGTTTTATGTTATAAAACATCTGTGGTTGTAGGAAAATAGGTTGAAGGGACCCAACTGGATTCCCCAAATATATTGATTGTTTTTCATATATAGTAATATGTGATGAACATGAATAATCTGTTATGGATTGTTGCGTGATTTGATTGTTTGGATGACATAGTAGCACTCGCCCAAATTTTGATATTTTAAATACCCTAAATAATATTTTTGGATCTTAAAAGAAATTCAAAGGTGATTTTTGGAAATAAAAATATTTATATTGAAATTGGAATATTGAATAAGGAATTGTTTGGATTAAATGCAGATTTGATTTTGGAAATATACTTAACTATTTCGTAAGGAGTTTTAAAAAATAAATATAGTTTTGAAATTTAAATATATATATAAGGAAATTGAAACAAGGGGTTTTAATAATATTTCTTAAATTATAATTACATGTTGAAATGTAGATTTTGAAGGAATTAAAAGAGTTTTTGGATATAAGAATATTTATATCGAAACTTGGATTATTTTAAAAGAACTTTGAAAGTGTGATATGGATCGTGTAATATGGATATGTGATCATGCAGAGTATAATGATGATAACAATACTGTAAATAGTGCGGAATAAAAAAATAGTATATAAAAATGACACCAGAGATTTTTATACTGATTCGGAGCACCGTCCTACGTCCAGTCCCAGACTCCTTCGGGAATTTCACTAAAAACAACAACCCTCACTTAACCCAGAGGAACAGGTTATTCGTCCAGTCCCAGACTCCTTTTACAATTTCATTAAAACCAAGAACAATCATCCACACATTTAACATCCATAGACAAGAATGTTCAAAATAAAAAGCTAGAATGACTATTTAGTACAAGCCATATTAATTAAAAAACAAATGTCTTGAATGAAAGAAATGAACATCTTACTCCATCGGATGTTTACCCCTACCACCATCTCCTTCATCACCATCATCATTACTACTGGCTTGATCGTCGTCTGAAGAAGAAGAAGAAGAAGACCATTTAAATACGGGTTGCCTACCCAGATTGCCTATAGTAGCAGTAGACGTACCGGAAGAGCATGATATAGCTTGCCACAATTTGGTGAAAAATCCTTTGACTTTATCGAGCTTCTTATCAACTTTGAGGATGTTTGATTGAAGAATTTGTTAAATATGGCACATTATATTGATGGCCTCACGTGGTTGAAGACCTTCATTTGGAATCGTAATTTCTTCTTGTTGATAACGAGTCGATGTTTGACGAGATGGTCGTGAGAAGGCTCGCCTTGTTGTTCTGGTTGGACTTGAGTTGTTTGTCTTTGGGTCCATTCTTCAAAATATATTATATTAGGGGGTCGGGCAACCAGTAATTTCATCAAGGCTAAGGTCCGAGTGTTCAAACAACCAACAGTAGAAACTGTTGAATCCGGTTTTGGAACTTCACAAGCTTTGAGAAGATGCATAATATATTCGCCGTGGTAAATTATATTTATCCTACCTTTGTTGAAGCTTAAAAACTCGTCAAGTATTAAACGAAGCCAGTTTACTTTGATGTTCCTAAAAATTGCATACAAAGCTCTAAAATTATTTTCATAGACAAGTTCATAACTCCCGGTTCTAGGAGTTATGGTTTCCATTAGAGCTCGATAGATGATTCATGCTTTTGGTCGTAAAGACATTGATTTTAACTAATGCATATCGTCTTCTAGAAACAAATGACTTACACGGTCTCGAACAACCAAATCAACATCAATAGTAGCTAATTCAACACCATTATTTTCTGTTTTTAGAATATGAGCCATGCGATCTAGAGAAAAGAAGACGGGCTTACCACAAACGAGACACCATATGCAATCTTGTTGATTTGGAACATCTTAGTGACCCAAATTCAGGTTAGCATAGAACAATTTCATCATAATTTGGTAGATTTTGTGTTTATTGTTGTCGATATCAATTAACGACTAAATTGCTCCTTCGAGCGAGCTCTTGAATGTGAAAGGGTAAAAAATCAGCGAATTTGACAAACGAACCTTCGAATATTCTTGAATCTTGCATCCGTCTCCACCTCTTCATTGCGGTGTCATCAAACAGCCACTGCGTAATTTGTTCAATCGATGGAGGTTGAGATGAGGAGGAGGCCTGATCTTCACATTTTGGAGCCATTAAAATTTAATTTTGAGGAAAAAAATTTGAGTTTTGGAGAGCTTTAGGGTTTTGAAAATTTTGAAAAACTGAAGTGGTAAAGAGGAGAGAAGGTAAAGTGAAAGATAAAGGGGTAAAGGGGGTAGGTGAAAAGGTAAAAAACAATTCAGATCTACGACTCAATCGACTGGCTCAGGGCTTCAGTGGACTGAAGCTGAAGGTTGATAATTTTCGACTTTCTGGTCTAGTCGACTGAGGCCTTGCAACAGTCGATTGACCCTGTTATAAAAAAATTATATTACAGCGTCAGTCGACTGGTTCAGGGCTTCAGTCGACTGAAGCTGAAGGTTGATAATATTCAACCTTCTGGTCCAGTCGACTGAGGCCCTGCAACAGTCGACTGGCTGTGTACATTTTAAATAATGTTTGCACTGTCAGTCGACTTATTTCCAGATCCAGTCGACTAACCTGTAGTATTTTACACACTGGGTTTTTTTATGATGTGAATTGTGTATATTTTATTTATGTTTTTTAATTCTACTAATATAAATAATTTTTATTTTACTGAATGATATAGAACTAACTTTATTTTGCTGTTAAATTTGAATATTTTTTTATATATGAGTTGTCATTTATTACACCGGAAATAATTTTATTTCAAATATAAACGCACACATATATAGAAAAGTTATTTAAAAATACAACGAAAAAATGACTAAAAACTATGCTTATTTCTTAGGACTCGGTATCATGAATTCTTTCAGTTGCTTACGACGAACATTCGAAGCTTTGTTGCGATCCCACGAATTTGGTGAGTATGGTGGTCGTGGAGGAGACGAAGTCGAAGGGCATCTGATAGGCGAAACAACATATTCGTCTATCGGGTGTGACAAAGCCCCACAGAATTTCATCGCTATATGCTCGATTATACCTATACATCTGGAGTTTATTTTCTATTCGTAATACATCGCCCATTGTAGCATTAGAGATTCTTGCTGATAATGGGGGGATCATTGATCTTTTGTTTTGTGTTTGGGGAAATATCAATAGTCTTCTTTCCCTTTTTCTTGTCCGGAGTATATCCGGTGTGGTAGACCGATGATGGTGAACCTTTATGATCCGGAGTTTTTGGAGAGTGGGTCGAGGCAATGATTTCGATAGAGTCAGTTATAGAGGAAGTTGACATTGTTTTAAAAACTGCTGTTAATTGATGATTTACTTCAGAGAATCGAATGATGTCTTTTATTTTGTTTTGAGTGCATAGGAATAGGAATATGCACCTATTTATAGATTTATTTTTAGAAAAAATAGGATACTAATTTGTGGATTATATTAATTCCAGCCAAAAAGTTTGTAGAGACAATGGTTTTCTGTTGGCTGACCTAATTTGAACAGTTATAATATTTATAAAATTAGTAATCTAAATTATAAAGATAACTGTGACACATAATATAATATAAAATACTTGTTACTATATAATAAAACGGCCTTAAGAGACTAGAATAGAAAACATTAATAGCTCAGGTGGTTAAGACACCTGGGCTATTCACAATAGGTCACGAGTTCAAGTTTCAGCATGGTCAGAATTTCGAATTTTTCGTAAAAATTTTATTTTTGACATTTTAATTTAAAAAAATTTATATTTTTATTTATGTATCCTTACTTGAAATTATCCCAAGCTCACGTTGCAATTTTATAAACGTATTCTCTAATAGTGGTTTAGTAAAAATATCAGCTAACTGGTTTTCTGATGGTACATAATTCAAATTTATTATATCTTTTTCTATATTATCACGTAAAAATTGATGTCTAATATCTATATGTTTAGTTCTCGAGTGATTTACTGGATTTTTAGATAAATATATTGCACTAGAGTCATCGAGTAAATTGTTGATTTTGATAGGTTGATTCCAAAATCTTTAAGTGTCTGTAGCGTATAAATTACTTGTGTGCAAGCTAGTGCTGTAGAAATATATTCTGCTTCACAAGTTGATAGAGAGACACAGTTCTGTTTCTTACTAAACCATGATATTAACGATTTACCAATGAAGTGACACGTACCACCTGTACTTTTTCTATCTGTTCGTGATCCTCCGAAATCAGCATCGCTGTATGACACTAATTCGAACGAACACTCTTTTGAATAGAAAAGTCCGAAATTTGTAGTTTTGTTAAGATAGCATAGTAAACGTTTTACTGCACGTAGATATGATTCTTTCGGGTCTGCTTGAAATCGTGCACATAAGCATACACTCATCATAATATCTGGTCTACTTGCTGTTAAATAAAGTAGTGATCCTATCATACTACGATATAATTTCTGGTCTACACTTTGCCGTTTTCATCTTTATCAAGACTAGTGTGTAACCCGTGCGTTGCACACCGTAATGTTGTAAAAAAATTGTCAAATATACATAGTTAAATAGTTGACTTACAATGTAATATGCTAATGTTAAACATATATTTTTTGAATTTAGCATGTTAAAATGTTATGTTTTCATAGTAAAATATATTCAAAAATTATTTTCAAATAGTTAAATATAATCATATATTCATTATTTTCATATTCTAACTATTTAGAATGATAGATTTTGTTTCAAATTAGTTTTATGATAATATTCTAAAGTTTAAGGAAATTATATGTTAAACGTATTATTTTATTGATTTATACGTTGAAAAAATGTGTGTGTGTGTGTGTATGTATATATATACTATTGTTATTTCCAAAATTTTCTATTTTAAAATATTTTCTATAATTTTGAAATAAGTCTAATTTACATTTTGAAATTAACAAATTATACGTTAAATATGATTGATATACTTATACATGTGAAACAATTTTTAGGGTTTATGTATACGATAAATTTCAAAGAAAAATATAGATGTAATATGTTCCTTTTTGAAGTAATATTGAGTAAATTCATGATCCTGTGTGTTTTGATGCGCATGCGCACCTGCACATGTGCATGATGATGAGTTTTAGATGTCAAATTGCAAATCTGTATTGATAAGAATTTTAAATGTAATATGAGATATTAAGGGAAAAACTATTTTTTTAATTTACTAAAATTGTGGATAAAATAATAATAAAGTATAGAATGTATCCCATGCGTTGCACGCGCTAATTTTGTAAAAACATGGTACTCATACTTTAAATATTGTTAAAATAAAATTTTGTTATGTAATGTTCGATATATCAATTATAAATTAAACGTTTTATTATTGTTTATGTCTATAATTTTTGTTAAGTGATTCAGATATTTTGATATTTGAAAGAAATATCTACCATGTGTTACTACTAATGCGGTATATAAATTGAAATTTCATTTTGTTTATAAATTATCAAAGAATTTAATGAGTATTAATTACTTGAATTTATTTATATAGTACAGATTTATAGTGTTTGGTTAATTTAAATACATAGATTTGAATGTAAAATAAGAAAAGAAAATTGATGAAAACTTTGTAAATAACTGTAGAAATTATAAAATCCCGATATATATATGAATATAAAATCATGGAAAAAATTAACATAATATTTTGGATAACTATAAAATGATAATTTAGATGGATTGAAAAAAAAAGAATTAATGAGTAGGGATGAAAATTTATTAATTATTGTGATGATTTGTGATCTTTAAACTTCAATCATTTAATTAATAATTTATTACAATAAATAATTATACATTCAAGTTGTTCGTATTGTTTTTATGTGATCCATATGTATACTATTTTGTTACAATGAGCGTGATATTTTATTGGCGTAGTTATCTATATTATTTATTAGATTAATTAATAAATAATGGTTAATTATTTTTTTTAAATAATTTATAATGAACTTATTTAATTAATTTAAATATATAGACTTAAATGTAAATTGTACGTGAAAATTGAGGACTTCGAAAATAATTGTAAAAAGCAGAAAAGTAGATTTTTGAATGTAGAACAATAGTGTAAAATTAATATAATCTTATAAAAAATTCAAAATTAATGAATTGTATTAGGTCTTTAAATAAATTTTTAATAAATATCTAGAGAAAATCAAGGAGAGGTGAGAAAAATGCTAGAATTAATGTGAGAGGTAGAAATTCTTCTGCTTTACTATTATTTAATAGATGTGCTGTTGTACTCATAGGAGTTGGTTTGGCAGAAATGTTTTCCATTCCAAAACGTTTGATAAGATTATTACAATATTTTTCTTGATTAATAAAAATTCCATTTGAAACTTGTTTAATTTGTAGTCCTAACAAATATGATAATTCTCCCATATGAGACATTTCAAATTCTTTAGTCATTATTTCAGAGAATTCTTTACATAATTCATTATTGGTTGAGCCAAATATAATGTCATCGACGTATATTTGAACTATTAATATATCATTTTTAGAGCGTTTTATAAATAATGTTTGATCTACTTTTCCTATTTCGAATCCAGAATTAATTAGATAGCTTTTAAGACGTTCATTCCAAGCACGTGGTGCTTGTTTTAATCCATATAAAGCTTTCTTAAGTTTATATACATGATCTGGATATTTTTCATGAATAAATAAAGGAGGTTGTTCAACATAAACATTTTCTTTAATATACCCATTTAAAAATGCACTTTTAACATCCATTTGATAAAGTTTAAAATTATTAAAACACGCGTGCGCCAATAAGATTCGTATTGCTTCTAGTCTAGCAATTGGAGCAAACGTTTCTTCATAGTCTATTCCTTCTTCCTGGTTATATCCTTGAGCTACTAGTCTTTCTTTATTTCTAGTTATATTTCCTAATTCATCTGCTTTAATTTTATAAACCCATTTAGTTCCTATAACCGTCTGATCGGTCGATCTGGGTACTAGTTCCCAAACTTCATTTCGTTCAAACTGATTTAATTCTTCTTGCATAGCAATAATCCAATTTTCATCGGATGATGCTTCTTTAGTATTTTTAGGTTCTATAGTAGAGAGAAAAGCCACATTACTCATTAAATTAATCGACTTCTAGTTCGAACATTTGAATTTATTTCTCTAATTATATTTTCTGTAGGATGATTTCGTAAAACTCTTCGAGGAGATCTTATTGTATTAGTAGTATTTCTATTTTCTAAATTATAAACAATGTTTTCATCTTCTCAAGAAAGAATGATATCGTCGTAATCTCTCGAATTATTTATTATTGTTTTTGTTTTATTAAGAAAGTCATTGTCATCGGTTTTAGTAGAACCAAGTTTAGCGTTTTCATAAAAAGATACATGAAGTGATTCTTCGATAGTATTTGTTCGTTTATTAAAAATTCGATAAGATTTACTTCGATTCGAATATCCAAGGAATATTCCTTCGTCACATTTTGAATCAAATATTCCAAGATGATCTTTAGTATTTAATATAAAACATTTTGATCCAAATATTTTAAAATATGATATGTTTGTTTTTCTACCATTAAAAAATTCATATGGAGTATTTTTGGTGAGAGGTCTAATAGAAAACACGATTCAAAACATAACAAGCAGTTGCAACAGCTTCTGCCCAAAATTGTTTTGGTAACGTGCTTTCCTTTAGTAAAGTTCTTGCACATTCTTGTAGAGTTCGATTTTTTCGTTCTACAACTCCATTTTGTTATGGAGTTATAGGAAATGAAAAGTTATGAAATATTCCTTTCTTTTTACAATAGGTACCAAATTGTATATTTTCAAATTCACCTCCGTGACACTTCTAATATTTTTAATTTTGATATCTTTTAAATTTTGAATTTGTTCAACAAATGTCTTGAAATTTTCAAAGGTTTCACTTTTATTTTTCATAAAAATAGTCCATGGATATCTAGAAAACCATCAACTATTACAAATACGTACTTATTATGATTCATGGATTGTATTTGGATAGGGCTAAATAAATCTATACGAAGTAACTCGAGCGGTTGTAATGTCGAGATAACTTTCTTAGATTTAAACGAGGATTTAGTTAGTTTACTAAATTGACATGAGTCACAAATATCATTGAATTTAAAATTCATTTTTGGTAATCCTTTTACAAGATTATTTTTATAAATTTTATTTATATTTTTGAAATTGATATGACAAAATCGTTTATGCCATATCCATGGATCATTTTCTTTAGCTATTAAACACATATCTGAGTTATAATTAACTTTCATATTTAAAATGTAAATATTTTTATCTCTATTTCCTTCGAAAATAAGATTTTGATTCTGATCAAGAATACTACACTTATTTTCAGAAAATGATATTTTAAATCCTTTATTGCATAACTGACTTATACTTAATAAATTATGTTTTAAATTCTTAACTAATAAAACATTTGTAATTAGAGGTAAATTAGATGTACCGTAATTGCTCACATCGCGTTTACCGATGATATATCCCTTGGAATTGTCTCCAAAAGTGACAGAACCTCCATTTAAGTATGTAATATTTATCAGCATATCCTTATCTCATGTCATATGTTTTGAGCAACCACTGTCGAGTATCCACTTTCCTCTTTTCTTGAGTGGGACCTGCAAAAAATATGAGATACCGTTGGTACCCACCTTTTTAATAGGGTCCTAAGAGTTAGACCTTAGGAAACCAAACCCAAGAGGGTTTAGTGTTCCTTTTATAAATATAATTTTTATTATTATGAACATCTTCTATGAATGAACTAATATAATTCTTTCTTATTAGTTTGTTATTAGTTTTAGGTGTCCATATACTTATAGTTTTAGAAACCGATCTATTTGAAGATGTGGATGTTTAACTTTATTACTACATTGTGACTTTTTTACTTTCTTTTTATATCCTAAACCATGTTTATTATTAACAGATTTTGATTTTTCAATAATTCTAGATAAATTTTCTCTTCCTTTAATAAAATTTGAAATATTTTTGGTAATTCCGTCTAGTTTGGTCTTTAGACTTGAATTTTCTAGTTCTACCATTTTAATATTAGGTTTTAAAACATGATTTTCAGAAACAAGACCATCATTCTTTTCTTTTTGAGTTTCAATTTCTTGACTTAATAATATAAGTTTAGAATTAACATTAGAGAGAGATTCATGAGTTTTCTCAAGTTCTTCCTCCAATATTTTCTGTCATCTTTAAGTATATCTCTTTCGTATTCTGCCTTGTTCTTATTTTCTACATCTTCTTTATATTTTCTTTTAAGACTTTTTAAAGTATCCAATAATTTAGAATTTATTTCTATCATATCATCAAAACTAAAATCACTAACCTCATTAGCTTTAGCCATAACACATACGTTAGCTTGTTCATTATCGCTGTCACTTTCACTTCCCGAAGAAGAGGATGAGGAATCTGAATCATCCCATGTAACTGAAAAGGCTTTTCTTTTGAATTTATCTTTCCTTTTATTTTAGTGTTCTTTCATTTGATCTGTACAGTCTTTCTGCATACGCCCCTTGTTGTGATAGTTAAAACATTCCATAACTGATAAAGGCGGTGGTTTATTGCTAGTTGAGCTTCTCTTACTATTGTTTCTATTTTCTTATCTATATTTCAAGAATTTCTTAAAGTTCTTTGTAATAAAAGCTAGGTCGTTTTTGTCTGAGTCTGATTCTTCTTGTTCTGCATGAAATTCTATATTCTTTTTATCTTGAGCCTGAACTCTTTTTGCCTGCAAATTAAATTCATAGGACATTAGGTTTCCTATTAATTCTTCTGGAGTTATTTTGGAAATATCGTTCGCTTCCTTAATAGCGAGAACTTTTCTTTCCCATTCTTCCATTAAAGAATTGAGGATTTTGGATACGATGTCAAAATCTGAATATTTTGTCTACTAGTCCTACTAATGAATGATAGATATCCTGAAATCTTGAGTACGTGTCATTTATGGATTCATTTTCTTTCATTCTAAAGTTTTGAAACTGACTCTTGAGCATGGAAATTTTGCTCTGTTTAACCTTGTTGGTTCCTTCATGTGTGACTTTGAGTGTATGCCAAATATCATATGCAGTATTGCTCGTGCTAACACGGTTAACTCATTTTTATCTAAGGCACAAATAACATATTATTGGCTTTTGCATTAGCCGTGGCATCTAAATTTTGTGTATCTGACCAAGTGGAATATTCTTCAATAGGAATAGTATATTTTGTCTGAGTTATAATCCATGACTCAAAACTATTTGCTTGCATATATATTCTCATTCGTGTGGCCCAATAGTTATAATTCATGCCGTTAAATAGTGGTGGACATGCTTAGATTGTCATTCAACAAAGCTAGTGTTAATGCTAGTGCTGATGTTAGTGTCCATATTATTAGATTATCAAATAACCGTGTTACGGTTATATGATGACCTTGCTCTGATACCAAATGAAAGTGTGCTATGGATCGTGTATGATAATGCATAGTATAATGATGATGACAATAATGTAAATAGTGCGGAATAAAAAAACGGTATATAAAAATGACACCATAGATTTTTATACTGGTTCGGAGCATCGTCCTACGTCGAGTCCCAGACTCCCTTTGGAATTTCACTAAAAACAACAACCCTCACTTAACTCGGAGGAATAAGTCTATACAACCCTTGAGTAGCCGAACAGGGACCTAAGCAACAGAACATGATTTCGCCTCAACAGCCGAAGAGGACTTCACTCGCCTAAGCAGTCGAACAGGACTTCAACTAATACAGAAAATATTTTGACTAATGTGTGTTCTGATAACACAGATTTGTCACTTGTAGTACACCCTTCCTATAATCATCTCCTCGAGTATAAATATTTACATTTGAAGTATATGAAGAATAGAAATGTATAGTATTGCTTTAATGCAGAATATTTGAAAGTATGATAGCAAATAGATTTCAGAAAGTTAGATCAGAGAATAAGAGAAATCGATTGTGATTCAGTGATTTGAAATGAAGTTGGAGTTTGTTTTATAAAGGTTAGAAAGCAGTGACTGTTGGTGAAGAGTTTCGATCAAAGTGTTACATTCAAATCTTTTCGTTAAAGGTTCGCAACTCTTCACAAAAGTCGTGTCCTTTCAAAAAAATGGCTGTTATAGAAATTCAGTCGACTGAGCTACAGAGTCAGTCGACTGAAGATTCAAAAGTAATTTGAATTTTAAATTCGTATATATTTATGTAACTATACATGCTGCACAAAAACTCCAGTGTCAGTCGACTGGCTCTGTAGGTCAGTCGACTGACCTGGTCATTTTTGTGCAGTTTGCATAATTACATATATATATATTTATTTCTATAACTTTATATTACTTTTAATAATTTAAATGTGTGCTTATATATGTATAAAATATTTAGTAAATATAGTGATTAAACATATAAGCTAGTGTAGACATAATCGAGGAGAGATTTTAACAAATATTGACCTAAGACTTAAAAATAAAATACATAGTTGATGCACTGGTTTTAAAAGTCTCGTCTCCTTGTCTCTTTTTGTCGTAACAGTCGTCAAATCTGTATATTGTAGTGATAGCTTCGTGTCATGAGTCAGAACCAAGTCTCAACAAACTTGATATGGATAAAATAATGATTTGATTGTGGGTTTGTATTCAACTGTTCGTAAAATGTTTTAAATAGAGATTTAAAAATAATTGATAAAAAAATTGTATAATGAATTTTAAGCAGTATTTCTCAAAAATATGGCAACGAAGTTAGAATCGAAATTATAAATGAATTTAAGAAACTATTGGAATTTTTCGGGAAATAGATTTGTAAATGGGATTTTAAATAGAAATAGATTTACAAATGGATTTGTTAATATAAATCTGTTACAGACTGGAAATGAATTTATAAAATTTATAAACGATGCTTATAAACAAAGTGCAATGATTATCATTTGATAAATTGGGAATGTAAATTCACCATGTAAATTTAAAATAAGATATGGGAAATCGTTTTAGAAAGGAATAGTGAATCTTGTTTTAGAATTGGTAATAGCTGTGAAATTAGTAATGAAAATCGATTTGTGATAAATCGAGAGAGATGTGTAAATGTAAAATGGTTATGTTAAATTTTATAGAAAAGTTAAGTTTTGTTTTAAAAATAGGATTTATTTATTAGACTAGATGGTTAAGCTGTTTTGGTATTGAAATATTTTAGAAAGTGGATATTTTGAAATATTTAATTTTTATTGAAATGAAATCAGTTTTTTTAATATGCTTTGTAAACTGATTATGTGACGACTCAAAATTTTTGAATATTTGTAATTGAAAATTTTAATTGATGTTAAATATTTAAAAGTTAATTTTTAACTTGAATTCAAGTATCACCATCTATTTGGGTAATTTAATTATTAAATTAAATAATTTGAAGTTGGGTGAAATATTGAATATTTAGTTTTTAAGCTTGTTAAAAATAACTTAAAAGCGTGTAAAATTTATATTGATAATACTGAAGATAGTAAAAGTGTTAAAATTGAATTTAAAGGTGATTTGTTTAGTTTTGAAAATATATCGTTTAAATTGATATTTAAAAAAAACCATCCGAGGCACTGTCTCGGATATCGACGAAACCAATTCCATTGGATCCGTAATATTGTATTATTATCAGATTTCAATTTTCGTAGTGATATGAGTAGTTGTGTGAGCGTACGGTAAATAAACGCGTTGAAATTAAATCGAAAATTCAATTTTATAACTGGGTTCAAAAAGCTATCTTCTCCATACGATTGAATTAGGACTCGAAACCTTTTCAATTGCATTCGGAATAGGGGTATAACATTATAAACGTCTAGCAGAATGCCTCGATAGGAGATTAAGAATTTAAGTCGTGAATTCGAGATGATTTTAGTTTAAATAAAAATATATATTCATTGATTGACATATATACTCACATCAGCATACAAAACATTATCTCGTTTAACTTTAACCCTACAAATTCTTTACGTAAGGCAATTCAATTCGTTTCCTCCTTTATAAAATCAATCTCTCTCCTCATTCTCTTGTTTGAACAGCTGAAAGGAAAAAAGCAGCATTAAAACAAAATGGCCGAAGCCTGAGAGAGTTGAATCGATCTCGTTCCTTCATGAAAAACATTTCTAAATCCAAAAAAGGCAGTATTTGGTAATAATCGCGAAGTATCAATTCGAAACTAAAAGCTTCGTTCCTAAAATTAGATCACCGCGTACATCGTCTTCACAAGATCGATTCGAAATCGATTCAAGTTAGAAAAATGGAGGTCGACGAGGCGGGGGCTTCACTAGTACGAAGGGGTTTTCGATCTGGCATCTCGAGGCGAGGGGTTGGTCGACCTGGTGTTCGGCTACGTGGAGACGAGGCGGCGAAATGGATGAGTTCGGCTAGGTTTAGGAGAATGCGTTGACTTTGGCGAAGAGGGGTTCGAAGGTTGGAATCACGAGGTCGGCGATTAGTAATGGCCGGCATGGTGTTGAGCGTGCTTGAGGTTTGCTTTTTTTCTATGAGGTATTTTCTGATTTTATTTATTTGTCTGATTTATTTTTTATAAAACTATCTTTGTTTATAATGTATATTAGGAGATATTTTATTTTAGGATTTAATAACATATGTTAAAGCAGCAATTTTATAATAAAGGAAAAAAAACTTAAAGCAATTCTTTTTTTTAAAATATATTTAATACATATATAGGGTTTAACTTATAGAAGGATGCAAAACAATTATATTTTATAAGTTCGGTATGTATAAGTAAACAGAGAAAGTATATAGACAAGATTTGGGGATATAGAAATTTTAAAATTTTAGAAGTTTATATAGAAATTTGTTTTTTGAAATCTTTAATTTATTTTTATATATGCAGTTTCAATTTGAAAAAAATATAATAAACAAATAAAATATATATATCAAATACCCATTTTAAATTTTACTACTTTATTTTAAAAATATGTGTCTGGGTAATTTATTTGGTTAATTAACTTGTTTAATTATTTCAGTTACTAAAAGATTGTTAAGAGGAAATTTTTTTATAGTTAAATTAAATTGTTAGTTAAATAATTAGTAGTAAATCATACGATCAAATCAAATGTTAATAAATTGTAAATGTTTATATAAGGTCTTAAATCAAGGGAAGACAAGTCGGTTCGGATCGGATCTGCAAATTATAAAAAAAAGGTGAGTTAATCTCACTCATCCGGGTTTGATTTAAAGTTAAACGGTTAAATTTAAATAATTGGTTGAATGATTGAATTGATTTATTGTGCTATATTATATACAGTAGTACATATATTGGAATGATTGATTTCTTGCATTTTATAGCGGATGAGACCCTATGCGCCACATAATAGCGGATGATATTATATTAATCCTATATACCGCGATATTCCACCACGAAGTAGAATTGGTATTCTGCTAACATCTGTGGATGCAGGAAAACAGGTTGGAGGGATCCAACTGGATTCCACAACATTTATTTAGATTATTTAATATTCTGTGTTATGAATATTTGATATTCTGTGATGAATTATATTGATAATTGGAATATTGAACGCTATGGTTTGCTTGAATATATTTCGGTACACTGAGTTATCAAAATACAAAGAATTAGATTTTTGAAAAGAAAATAAAAAGAGTGAATTTTTAAGTAAAATAATTATAGAAAATTAGAATAAATTTAAGAATGAATTGGAAAAGAATGAAAGTGATTTTAAAATTCTAATAAATAATTTCAAGTATGCAAAAAGAGGATTTGAATCAACAGGAAAAAAATAATGAATTATAAACCTCAAGTGATATTATTTAAAGGAATAAAGAATTTATTTTAAAATTCAAGGTTTAAATTTATTTGAAAGGATAAAGAAGAAATTTAGAAAATATGAAATTGGTATTTTCAATTAACAAGATTTTAAATCATAATGAAGAAATAAAATCTGAAGTTAATGGATTTTGGAATAAATGGAGTAAGTAAGGAAATTTATTTAAAAATGAAGTAAATTGAAAATCAATTTGCAGATTGATTTAATTGTGTAAAACGGGGATTTTTAAAAGAGAAGTGAGACTTTGGAATTTATAAACTGGTTTTATAAAGGTGAAGTAATATATCAGTGGATATTTGAAGAATAAATTTATTAAAGAAATGGGGAAAATTTGTTCAAAAATAAATAATGATTTATTTTTAAAGGATGTGAAGAGGAGCGTATTTCCCTGGATAACCAAGTACGTTTTCACACTAAATTTTTAAATATAATTTATAAGTTTTAATGTTGTTTTAAAAAGCATGTTTTGGAAAATTTATTATTTCTAAAATATTTAAATTCTAAAGTATATATTTTTCAAACCTATTATCGTAGTAATTATTTAAAAGGGACTTGGCATTTTGTTTTAAAAGAGAAAATCTAGTTTATTATTTTATAAAGTAACCTCATTTTCAAATTTTGCTATAGTATATATTTTTAATAAAGTATTAAAGTAGTTCTCAATTTTAAATGTTTTAAAGTATATTTTGTAATAAAGTGTTTTAAAATATTTTAAAATCTAAAGTGTTTGTACTTGGTGATTTTAGTGGAAATAGAAAATATTTGGGAAATTTATTCTGTTAAAGGAAGATGGTTTGAAAACTGTTTTCAAAACGGGTTGAAAATGGAAATATATCTTGCGAAGATATTTTGAGAATTCATAAATAATTCAGAAGAAATTATTTATGTTTGATGGTTGTCGTGGTTAATTGATAGTTAAATAATCGACTATCAATATTGGCCAATGCATTGATCGTTTCGAAGAGACCAGGATCGGGATTAAATTTCTCGAAAACCACTTTGATCCGGATTGAACGTTTTCATGAGGAAGACGAGCTTGGATTCGAAGATGGAGCAGTGAAGTGCATGGGCTAGTCGCTACTAATCCTGAGGATGATTCCAAAATGGATGTAGTAGGAATAGTTCCTTCGGTTCCGTTCGAACCCGGGACGGACTTGTATGGATGAATGCTTTCAGAACATCGTCAGGTGGACGATAAGCATTCTAAGAGATGAGTTCTTTAAAGGTAACGCTTAGCCGCAAGCCTCATCAACCGGGAATGACTGAAAATCAAGGATTATGCAGCAAGGCTAGGTGTGTAGCACCCATTTAGGGTGAGGTCATCCCTGTCTAGACGTCTCTTTTATTTCGGCTTAGTGGTGCGGTAGCTGATCCCAACCGTGGGGTGATCTTACTCAGGATTATCCAGTAAGGGGTAGTCCCGGTCTTATGTTGCAGTGGATTAGGGGTAATCCTCAGTACTGTGATCTAGGCCACGTACTGTGATAGGTGGTAACCCAGTGCCTAGTCATTAGTTGGAAATCCATTCTCCCTACTCGCCGGTACGGTTTTGATTGTGTCCAACTATTGCTGAAACGTGAGATGTAAGCATTTCAGCTAGATTCTATTTTACTTTCTATAGACACTATTATAATATCAGAGAATCTTTATAAAAAGTGTTTTAGCTATCGTAAGGTAAAAACCCGACATGTTTATTTGTGGCGTGGTCATACGAGATGCTTTTGTTTTCAAAAGAATTTTGAAACTTTAATAATCAATTTGAGTGTGATTTCTCACGCTGGTATTCCAGACAAACTCGGGTGTTATTTAACTGTAATGCTCGGATTAGACCGAGTATTATAGGATACATGAAAAGATGCTGTGGAGCTCAGGAGACGAGTTGGATGCGATACGTACTTCCGTACTTGATTATTATTCCACTGTGTATTTAGTTTGAAGACAAGTTTATATGACTGTCCAGGTTGTATGTTATTGATGCTGTTGAACTTTGATGGTGTATTCTGGTGATGTATGTATAAAACTGATATAGTTTTCTTTGTGTAAAGATCTGTTATTATCTATTATATTTTATTCCGCCGCGATGGTTAGATTCTGTTGTTGTTTTCTATTTTCTTCTTCTACCTCTTCTTATTTAACCCAAAGGGTTCGTATTTCCGTACATCTTGAGTTAATTGATGAAGGATAGTGTAGACTTAAGGGGTACGGGTTTGCGGGCTGTTACACTTGGTATCAGAGCTGAAGGTTAAGCGAGAACCTTGGCTCTGGTGGGGATTGCTCATTAAATAGAGTCTATAGTACTTTGGAATGATTTTGAGTGTATTAATAAGTATGAGCGCGTATTTGTTGGTGAGTATAAAATTGTTTTTATATTGTGTTGACTTATCGGTTGAGTGTTTATGGATTCTGGCCGATGTGTGGGATGCCATGTCATCGATAGTGGTTTCTAAACTCTTAAACAAGATAAACCAACACGGTATTATTTTAAATAGGGTAAATGAAATAATTTTAGCCAAGTTATTTTTGTATATAAAGGAAATAATATTTCGTAAATTATTATAGTTATATATATATATATATATATGGATGCTTGGTTGTTAGGAATGATAATATTAAATTGTTATCATTGTTGTGTAAAATTGAATAAGATATTGAAATTATAACTAAAGCTAAGGAATAAATTCATATACAAAGGAAATTTGTAAATGTAGACTGTGAATGTGATTTATAATTTAAAATAGCATTTTAGAGTAATATTTAGATATGAATTGAAAGAATTTGGAATTTGGAATTTTGGGAAAAGTTAAAGTTCTATTGGGTTTGAAAATGATTTTTCAAGGGTTTTGGGAAGGAGTAATAGGAATATTATTCGGAAATATTTGAATTGGATTTGAAATCTGGTGAGATTTGGGATTTAAAAATATTTGAAGGGATTTTAAAGAGATAAAAGCAATGAACTCTTTACGGTCGCTGGAAAATAATTCCGATGATGATCGCGACATCATCGGTGTTCATTTTCGAGTTTCCAAGAGGGGGATTGCTACCTGGATGTTTTGGATTAATGTTTGTTTGTGAAATTTGGTTTGATTTAAATGCAAAGGAATAGTTTGATTTAGATACATACATTTTCAAAATTGGGTACTGGAAGGAATAAGCCAAAATAAATATATTTGGTATTTTGGAAAGTGAAATAGAAATCTAAACTCGAATTATAAATTAGATTGAACTCAAGTAAAGTAATAAAGTGATTTTTGAAGATAAAAATCAAAGATTGAATTGTAAATTGGAAGTGAGCTAATCGAATAATTAATTATTTAATATGGAAATGGAACACTAGTTGGATAAATAAAAGTTGAAATTTGAGTTAATGATGGAATTGTAAATAAAACCCGAGTTATAAACAGAAATTCAACTTGGAATTGTAAGTGAATTAAACATGAATTAAATATGGCATTGGATATTATTTTAACGAACTGAGAATGGAATTAAAATTTAAATGGATTAGGAGAATGGCTAATTGACTTAAATGAGTCATAAATGAATTGAATTTGGAAATTAAAATTTGTAATGAACGAAACAAAAGAACTAATCATATAAATTTGTAGATTGAAATGAGATTTGATAAGTTAAAGTGAAAAAGAAAATTTATTCGCAAATGAAGTGAGAGTTGGAATAAATTGAAGTAAATTAACTTAAGTTAAAATAATTAGAAGCTCAACTTCGAGTAAGAATGGAAGTTCATTAAATAAAAGTTTGGGTTAAATTAATGTGGGAAGTGGTTATTAATATAAGAATCGAATGTTGTCAAGCTCAATGAAATGATTTTTAAAAATATATGGTTGGTGAATAAACTAGAAATGGGCTGGAATTAAATATAAAATGAGTTGGAATCAATTGGATGTGGATAAAAACTAAAATGGATATTATATTAAGTGAATATCGTCAAATTGCATAAAATAAATTAGTCGTTCGACTTAAACGGAAGTAAATAAAAATTCTATGAATTGGTTGAGGTAAATACAATTGATTTTTGGAATCAATTGAAATAAATGTGAGTTGTTTGGATTAAAAATGAATTGAATGTAAGCAATTGAGTTTCAAACCATTTAAATTGAATGAAGTTGTGTACGAATTGGTTGTAAACAATTAAAATTAATGTCGTAACCCTATAAGTTGCTTATAAATATTGTTTAACCTGCATTGCTTATAGAAAACTTGTATGTTTGCTAGTTAAATATGTTAAATTACGTGATTTTGGCACTTACATGTTTAAATTAAGTAAGTACAGGTACTGGGAAGTCGTTTGGCTGGATTTTGGCACGCAAATTGCTAAAATAATAAGTCGCTTGCTTAAAAATGCTAAATAAAGGTACGCCTACGCAATAAAAATAGGAAATATGAACTGTTTTTGTTTTTTCGACCGTGTGGGTCGATGTATATATATTTATATCTCTTGTCAATTTGCAAAAGCTCCTCCGTACAAAGGAGACTCTGCCAAAAAATTTTGAAAATTTTGGGAGTTAGAAAAAAAATTTGGGAAAATTTTAGTTAGTGATAAAACGATTTCAAATTGAAATAAATTAGTGAATGAAACTAATTTAAAATAATAATATGAATCGGTTATAAATGGAAGATAAAATTCAATATTCAGAGTTGAAGATAAATTGAATTCATATGGAAATGGAAGAACCAATTTGAATAGAAGTAGATATAAACTAAAGTGATAAAGTGAAAATACGTATAAGAAGCATATAAAATGCTTGTATTAAACTTAAGAAAGGAATGGTGAATTCTTAAGTAAAATTTGGTATTAGGAATATATTCTAAGTTAATATTTGAGTGAAGATTTAATAAAAGTGATAATTGTGAATAAGTGTATAGAAATCAAATAAATGTGAATAAAAAAGGGAATTGATATAGCTGATAATCAATGGATATAAATACGTAGGATGTTCGTATATTATTTTATTCGCACAGCAATTTGATCCAGATTCGAGCACTGAATTTCGAGGTACCGATCCGAGATGGAATTTTTTTCATTCGATTTTCAACAACAAACTCTGGATATGAATTTTTGATTGATTCTGGAAATTCTCTATCATAGTTATGACTGTGCAAGGAGAATGGTGGTTTCTGATAAAGAAACCAGATCTGAGTCCGCACTAGGACACTTGTTCAGAAGTGAAATTGTGTGATCGAGTAAGCGATCAGATTCGGCAATTGCATACGAATGATATAGGTACACCGTACGGGCTTGAATGAATAGATATTGAAATTTTGTAAGGAAGTCGATAAATTGTTTTTGAATGTTGTGATTGGATATTATTGCTATGTAGGATATACAGGCATTATAAAGGAAAAAATTTTTTGTTTGATTTCAGAAGATAAATTTGAATTGCTCGATAAAAAGATATGTGTTTAAATTTCTGTATGAAATTTGATTGGGTTTTTGATCTAGCCACTTGGCCTTTTTTTTCTTTTGGAATTTGGGAGCCCGTAGAGGCATTTTGTAGTTGTACCGAGCTAGCCGCGCAAAGGAGACGCTGGCGAAATTTTTCGAAAATTTAGGGAGTTAAAAAAATTTTGAGAAAATTCTGATAATTCAAAATTTGGTTTTAAATTCAAGTTTGAATTGTTAAGTAAGTAATATTGTTTGAGACTTATGGATAAATCTGGAAAGCTAGAGAAAAGGGTTAGCGTGTCTTAATAAAAGATTGTTTTGAGAATTATTTAGAATTGTTTAGTTTTGGGGATAAGTAAACGGGTATTGGATCATTCTTCTTAACTAGTAATTTCGGGGACGAAATTCTTTTAAGGGGAGGAATGTGACGACCCGGAAATTTTGAATATTTGAAATTGGAATATTTAATTGATTTTAAATATTTAAAAGTTAATTTTTAAATTGAATTCAAGTATCACCATTTATTTGGGTAATTTAATTATTAAATTAAATAATTTGAAGTTGGGTGAAATATTGAATCTTTAGTTTTTAAGCTTGTTAAAAATAATTTGAAGGCATGTAAAATTTATATTGATAATACTGAAGATAGTAAAAGTGTTAAAATTGAATTTAAAGTTGATTTGTTCAGTTTTGAAAATATATTGTTTAAATTGATATTTAAAAATAGCCTTCCGATGCACAGTTTTGGATTTCGACGAAACCATTTCCATTGGATCTGTAATATTGTATTTTATCAGATTTCAATTTTCGTAGTGATTGGAGTAGTTGTGTGAGCGTACGGTAAATAAACGCGTTGAAATTAAATTGAAAATTCAATTTTTTAATTGGGTTCAAAAAGCTATCTTCTCCATACGATTGAATTATGACTCGAAACCTTTTCCATTGCATTCGGAATAGGGGTATAATATTATAAACGTCTAGCGAAACGCCACGATAGGTGATCAAGAATTTAAGTTGCGGATTCGAGATTATTTAAATTTAAATAAAAATGTATATTCATTGATTGACATATATACTCACATCAGCATACAAAACATCATCTCGTTTAACTTTAAACCTGAAAACACGCAAGACAAATTCCTTACGCAATGAAATTCAATTCGTTTCCTCCTTTATAAAATCAATCTCTCTCCTTCTTCTCTTGTTTGAACAGCGGAAAGAAAAAAGAAGCAGCTTTAAAATAAAATGGCCGAAGCCTGAGAGAGTTGAATCGATCTCGTTCCTTCAAGAAAAAAATTTCTAAATCGAAAAAAGGGGCGGTCTTTGGTAATAATCGCGAAGTATCAATTCGAAACTAAAAGCTTCGTTCCCAAAATTAGATCACTGCGTACTTCGTCTTCACAAGATCGATTCGAAATCGATTCAAGTCAGAAATTGGAGGTCGGCGAGGCGGGGGCTTCACGGGTACGAAGGGGATTTTGATCTGGAATCTTGAGGCGAGGCACGAGTGGTTGGTCGACCTAGTGTTCGGCTACGTGGAGACGAGGCGGCGAAATGAATGAGCTCGGCTAGGGTTTAGGCGAATGCGTTGACTTTGGCGAAGAGGGGTTCGAAGGTTGGAATCGCGAGGTCGGCGGTTAGTGATGGCCGGCATGGTGTTGAGCATGCTTGAGGGTTGTTTTTTTTGCTATGAGGTATTTTCTGATTTTATTTATTTGTCTGATATTTTTTTTATAAAACTATCTCTGTTTATAATGTATATTAGGAGAGATTTTATTTTAGGATTTAGTAACATATGTTAAAGCAGCAATTTTATAGTAAAGGAAAAAAACCTTAAAGCAATTCTGTTTTTATTTAATTTATTTAATACATATGTTGGGTTTAACTTATAGAAGGATGCAAAACAATTACATTTTATAAGTTCTGTATGTATAAGTAAATAGATAAAGTATGTAGACAAGATTTGGGGATATAGAAATTTTAAAATTTTGGAAGTTTATATAGAAATTTGTTTTTTGAAATCTATAGTTTCAATTTGGAAAAAATATAATAAACAAATAATATATATATATATATATATATATATATATCAAATACCCATTTTAAATTTTACTAGTTTATTTTAAAAATATGTGTCTGGGTAATTTATTTGGTTAATTAACTTGTTTAATTATTTCAGTTACTAAAAGATTTTTAATAGGAAATTTTGTTTAGTTAAATTAAATTTTTAGTTAAATAATTAGTAATAAATCATAAGATTGAATTGATTTGTTATGCTATATTATAAAACAAAGTGGATCGGATCTGCAAATTATAAAACAAAGGTGAGTTAATCTCACTCATCCGGGTTTGATTTAAATTTAAATGGTTAAATTTAAATAATTGGTTGAATGATTGAATTGATTTGTTGCGCTATATTATATATGGTAGTATATATATAGTATATATATTGGAATGATTGATTTCCTGCATTTTATAGCGGATGAGACCCTATGCGCCGCATAATAGCGCATGATATTATATTAATCCCATATACCGTGATATTCCACCACGAAGTGGAACAGGAATTGTGCTAACATCTGTGGATGCAGGGAAACAGGTTGGAGGGATCCAACTGGATTCCTCAACATTTATTTAGATTATTTAATATTCTGTGTTATGAATATTTGATATTCTATAATGAATTATATTGATAATTGGAATATTGAATGCTATGGTTTGCTTGAATATGTTTCGGTAAACTGAGTTATCAAAATATAAAGAATTGGATTATTGAAAAGAAAATAAAAAGAGTGAATTTTTAAGTAAAATAATTATAGAAAATTGGAATAAATTTAAGAATGAATTGGAAAAGAATGAAAGTGATTTTAAAATTCTAATAAATAATTCTGAGTATGGAAAAAGAGGATTTGAATCAACAGAAAAAATAATGAATTTAAACCTCAAGTGATATTATTTAAAGGAATAAAGAATTTATTTTAAAATTCAAGGTTTAAATTTATTTGAAAGGATAAAGAAGAAATTTAGAAAATATGAAATTGGTATTTTCAGTTAACAATATTTTAAATCATAATGAAGAAATAAAATCTGAAGTTAATGGATTTTGGAATAAATGGAGTAAGTAAGGAAATTTATTTAAAAATGAAGTAAATTGGAAATCAATTTGGAGATTGATTTAATTGTGTAAAACCGGGATTTTTGAAAGAGAAGTGAGACTTTGGAATTTATAAACTGGTTTTATAAAGGTGAAGTAATATATCAGTGGATATTAGATGAATAAATTCACGCTGAGAATTTATTAAAGAAATGGGGAAAATTTATTTAAAAATAAATAATGATTTATTTTTAAAGGATGTGAAGAGGAGCGTGTTTCCTTGGATAGCCAAGTACGTTTTCAAAGTAAATTTTTAAATATAAGTTAAAAGTTTTAATGTTGTTTTAAAAAGCATGTTTTGGAAAATTTATTATTTCTAAAATATTTAAATTCTAAAGTAAATATTTTTCAAATCTATTATCGTAGTAATTATTTAAAGGGGACTTGGTATTTTGTTTTAAAAGAGAAAATCTAGTTTATTATTTTATAAAGTAACCTCATTTTCAAATATTTCTATAGTATATATTTTTAGTAAAGTATTAAAGTAGTTCTCAATTTAAATGTTTTAAAGTACATTTTTTAATAAAGTGTTTTAAAATATTTTAAAATCTAAAGTGTTTGTACTTGGTGATTTCAGTGGAAAAAGAAAACATTTGGGAAATTTATTTTGTAAAAGGAAGATGGTTTGCAAACTATTTTCAAAAGGGATTGAAATGGAAATATATCTTGCGAAGATATTTTGAGGATTAATAAATAATTCAGAAGAAATTATTTATGTTTGATGGTTGTTGTGAATGTTTATTGATAGTTAAATAACCGACTATCCATATTGGTCAATGCGTTGATCGTTTCGAAGAGGCCGGGATCGGGATTAAATTTCTCGAAAACCACTTCGATCCGGTTTGAACATTTTCGTGAGGAAGACAAGTTTGGATTCGAAGATGGAGCAGTGAAGTGCAAGGGCTAGTCGCTACTAATCCTGAGGGTGATTCCAAAATGGATGTAGTAGGAATAGTGCCTTCGGTTTCGTTCGAACCCGAGACGGACTTGTATGGATGAATGATTTCAGAACATCGTCAGGTGGACGATGAGCATTCTAAGAGATGAGTTCTCTAAAGGTAACACATAGCCTCAAGCCTCATCAACCGGGAATGACTGAAAATCAGGGGTTATGCAGCAAGGCTAGGTGGGTAGCACCCATTTAGGGTGAGGTCATCCCTGTCTAGACGTCCCTTTTATTTCGGCTTAGTGGTGCGGTTGCTGATCCCAACCGTGGGGTGATCTTACTCGGGATTATTCAGTAAGGGGTAGTCCCGGTCTTGTGTTGCAAAGGATTGGGAGTAATCCTTGGTACTGTGATCTAGGCCACATACTGTGACGGGTGGTAACCTAGTGCCTAGTCATTAGTTGGAAATCCATTCTCCCTATGTGCCTATACGGTTTTTATTGTGCCCAACTATTGCTGAAACGTGAGATGCGAACATTTCAGCTTGATTCTATTTTACTTTCTATAGACATTATTATAATATCCGAGAATTTTAATAAAAAGTGTTTTAGCTATCGTAAGGTAAAAATCCGACATGTTTATTTGTGGCGTGGTCTTACGAGATGCTTTTGTTTTCAAAAGAATTTTGAAACTTTAATAATCAATTTGAGTGTGATTTCTCACGCTAGTATTCCAGACTAACTCGGGTGTTATTTAACTGTAACGCTCGGGTCAGACCGAGTATTATAGTTAAATAACACCCGAGTCGGTCTGGAATACCAGCGTGAGAAATCACACTCAAATTGATTATTAAAGTTTCAAAATTCTTTTGAAAACAAAAGATATTGGGTACAGAAAAGATGTTATGGAGCTCAGGAGACGAGATGGATGCGATACGTACTTCCGTACTTGATTATTATTCCACTGTGTATTCAGTTTGAGGACAAGTTTATATGACTGTCCAGATTGTATGTTATTGATGTTGTTGAACTCTGATGTGTATTCTGGTGATGTACGTATAAAACCGATATAGTTTTCACTGTGTAAAGATCTGTTATTATCTATTATATTTTATTCCGCTGCGATGGTTAGATTCTGTTGTTGTTTTCTATTTTCTTCTTCTGCCTCTTCTTCATTAACCCAAATGGTTCCTATTTCCATACATCTTGTGTTGATTGATGAAGAATAGTGTAGACTTAAGGGGTATGGGTTTTTGGGCTATTACAGATTAGTTTTTATTTAAAAATTAATTGAAAAAGAGTTATCATATGTATTTAAATTGTTTTGATATTTTCAATAATTACTTAAACTTGTTTTAAAAATAAAATATTATACTTTAAATATACGTATTATATATATAGTGATTTGAAATGATTGGAATTTATTTATAAATTCTCTCAAGATTGTAAACGGTGTTATTTAACAGATGTGATTTATAAGAGAAAATCTTATAATGAAATTCTTGGATCTTGAGGAAATTTTTGAAATGTTAGTAACAAGGACTTCGAGATTGAATCTAAATTCATAAAGAAGTTATAAATTGATAGACGAGATTATAAATAAGTATAATCGATATTGGAAAATGTAAAGGAATTAATATAAATTTCGGAAATTATTGAGATAAGTTATGAAATATTTTCGAAGTACGGGTATCAGAAATGATTTTTGGGAAATACACTTTTAATATTTTCCTAAGTGTTGAAATGAAAGATTTTGGGATATTTAAGCCACGAAGAGATTTATATAGGGATATTTTTACAAGTAATGGATTATAAATCGGATTTGGAAATATTTCACTAAGTGTTGAAGTAAGATATGATTTGAAAATATTCCATTAAGGATAAAGGATTTGAAACTATTTTCAAAAATTGGAATACCGAAAGAGATTTGAATATATATCTTCATAAAGATATTTTGAAATGATTGTTTGAAAGATTTATAAAATTGGGCCTATTGACGGTTATGTGTGTAATATGATTATTAAATAACCGACTGTCAAATCTGGCCAAATTCGTTAATTGTTTTGAATAGACCGAGATTGGATTTATTTATCTGAATCCACTTTGATCCGATCTAAGCATACGAATTATGATAGCGTGAAGACAATGAAGATGATAATTTTGAAGATTCAGTTTATTCAGACCTAGAACAACTTGTATGGATGCATGCTATCATTTGCTTCATTGCTTAGAAGGCATTGTTAGCATTCCAAGTATGAATGTTATTCTTAAGGTGAAATGTTGCCTCAAGCCTCATCAACCGGGAATGACTAAAACATGGAAGATACACCAGGGCTAAGTGGGTCACACCCAAGTAGGATATGTTATCACTTTTCTAGATACCCTCGGATATATTATAATTTAATTATGGATATGGTTTTGCATGGAAAAGAGAGCAGTCTATAGGGTGGGAACACCAAGAGTGATAAGATATTCAGTACTATCTAGTGAGGGGTATGTCGGTCCTGTGTTGGTAGGGACCGTTAGGTACGATCTCGATACATTTTTCTAAAGATGTACTATGGCGGGCGGTACCACAGTAGCCTAGTCATTGTATGAAATCCAATATCCACTACGAGCCTGTACAGTTTTAGATGTGCCAACTACGTTGAAATATGAGATGCAAGAATTTCAGCTATTTTATAGTTTATTTTCTATAGACATTATTATAATAACAGATGGTTTTGATATAAAATGTTTTGGTTATCATAAGGTAAAAACCCGTCGTATTTATGTGCAGCATGGTCTTACGAGATACCTCTGTTTCCAAAGGATTTTGATAACGGCAATAATTCAAATTGAGTGTGTTTTCTAATGCTGGTTTTTCAGATTGACTCGGGTGTTATTTTATTATAATGCTCAGGTCGGACCAAGTATTACAAATTCAGGTTAGGATGCCATGGAGCCTAGGAGATGAGCTGAAGGATTTCAGTCGTATATTACGTACTTGATTATATTCCGCTGTGTGGTTCAGGCTGTATAGTCAGCACTGGCGAATACAAGTTATAATAACTGTCCATATTGATGTATTGATTGCTGTACTCGGATGATTGTATGTATGCTAACAGTTACAGTTCCTTTTGTATAAAGATCGGTATTTATCTATTATATATTATTCCGCTGCGACTGTGAGATTTTGTGTATTGTTGTTTCTATTTTCTTGTATCCCTTTTCTTGTTCACCCCTTATGATCTGGTATTTTCGACACTTGAATATTCAGCATGCTATATAATGGACGTATTGATGTTGATTTTCGAGGATTGAAAATACGGGTCGTTACATCAATCGACCAAGAGGTCGTCTGCAGAAGTCCTATTTAGTTGCTCAAGCAATGAATGTAGAATTTTTTTACTTTGGGATAAGTGAGAGTGTTTAGCGAAAATACAAAACAGAGTTCCATGATAAAACGAGGATGGGACGTCAAATTGGTATAAAAGTTATGGTGCACGATTTCTAATCTACTTTAGTTACTTCCACTGTATTATGTACTTGGTTATGTATATAATAATTTATTAGTCTGTAGCTCTTATAACTTAAGTATCTTTCGACATTTGGCCATATATATAAATCCACCCTGAACTTTCATATTTGGCGCTTATCATTTCATAATTTTCCAAATAAAATGCATTTTGGAATATGGTTGAATTTTCAATGAAGTGAAATAGGGAAGCGAGATTTGAAAGACGTTGGAAAAGAGAATGGAAGCAAAAATGGAATGTGTTTTGGAGTTTGAAAGTAGTTGAGAAAGATGAATACTTTTTGTTAATTGGCTATATATTAATTAGATAAAAAAAATTAATTTTTTGAACATTTTTAGTCGATTCTAATAAGATTTGATTCCACGTCCAATATACAAACAACTAGAGACATGTCATTTTCCTGTATATAAAAAATACAACACTAAGATCCATATGAATGGAATTCTTTTAATAAATAGCTCAATAATTCCCTAATTTTATCATTATTCAAGTTATCCATATGATCAAAATTAAATCATCATGTCGAATGATAAATAGAATTTTAAAATGACGAGACACATCCTTCGATATCCATAAATTTATATGCTACAAGACCTAGTCTAAGAATTGTAGCATTGTTGTAATCAACGTTTTTTCGAAGAGGGACTGTTTGGGTCTGGCTCTAGAGGACTCAACCCGCTTATTTGCTTGTCCTAATCTTAGCACTGTAGATGTATAATATAATAGTAGGCTGGTTGCAAAATTGACAATACGTGCTGCATGTAACTGAGCATTTAGATTACCAGTTGAGTGGTTATGAGGTATGTCATATTTTCATCTCTTGATTTCTATTTCTTTTGTGTTCTTAGATCATGAGATATAATTTAAGGAAGAAAAAAGCTTTCGTGAGAACAAGTTTTAAACAAGTAATTATTGGAGAACATGGGAAATATGGATGCGTTCTTGTGTTTAGAAAAGAGCATTTGAAAGGCGTTTGAAAGAGACACAAAAACAGATTGTTTGACGAAAGTATAATATGTTTTTGGAAAGGTTGGTTTAAAAGGGACATGAAAGGAGATTATTAATTTTGTTATTGCTAATTGTATTATTAACGCATTTGTATTGTTTTAAAATAGATGTATTTTGAGAATGTAACTTAATCATAAAATTTGATAATTCAACTAAAATAATAGTACAAATACAGTTACACTTGTATAGCAATTATGAATTATAGGTACAATAATGATACAAGTGTAGTTACAAAATACAAATTACTAGAGTTATGCAAACTAGCAACAATTAGTTCAAAACATATATTATGTTGAATGATTGCCATGGAATTTGTTGCACTTCTTTCAAATGGTTCATGAACATTATTCCCAAACGTTCGAATAATATAGTACTTTTTCAGAAATTCTTTTGGAGCTAGATTGAAATCATCGTCATACACCATAAATATTAGGTCTCCTTCATATGTCGGCGTGTTATGTAAGATACAAATTTGCACCTCGCTTAACCCGACATGAAAGAAGAAAAATTTACAACCTTTACATGAACTTTATATTTGTATGTCGGCAAGTTATGTAAGATTGAAAAAAATTTCTACAAAATTCCAAAGGCTATTTCAATTGCCATGTGTAAACTCGAATTGTAGTAGTTGAAATTTTCATTTTTAGTCTTTTGTTGGTTCTATGCTTCATTAAAATCTAGAAGGCGGTGTACAACATTGCAGTAAGAATGCAAATGTCCATCCATTAGTGGATACCCTGAGTCAACTAAATAATATTTTATATAGGAAGACGATTACCATTTCCCTTTTGTACATATCAAACCTTGGTTTCAAACCGTAGTCTTCTAAGCATTCACACTATGTTGAAAACTAAAGTTTTTCATTCGAAAGTTTCGCTTTTAATTGCAATACCGCACAGTATATTTTTAATTCAATGAATTCCTTTATTTTCAAAAGTATGAATTCAGCCCATTGGAGCTTTATTTAGCGCTCTAAGTCTCATTATAGCTTGTATATCAGCCAATTCGTTTACATCAGAATTTGAATGATCATATTCGTCGTATAGTTTCGCACATAATATTGCTGTTTAGAATGAAGCAGAGTGGAGATGGAGTGAAGATAAAGAAGATGATGGAATGGAGATGGAGGGAAATGGAAGGAAGGAAGGTGGTTTATAGGGAGATTGATAGTAATTAGCTGTTGGCATCAAAAGCGTCTGATGTGCCCGACGCCAACCACTAGTTACAACGGTTCTTCCCAATGGATCATTTCGTCAATGATGTGTCAGATGCATCCGATGTATTTGACGCGATGTCAACTTGACTTGACAAAACATTATCTATGAACACTACCTATATCTAATAGCATGTTTGGGTAGCAGCCTAATGTCAAGATCGAATGAGGTTTGGCGATCTCCATCCACTCATTATTATACATTCACTAAATATGCCATTTTTCCATCAAAACTTCATCAATAGGCGATGTTTAAGCTTTCTGAATTAGAAGTCATACTCCACCATTCACCAATGCCACTAACGGTACAAGTCTTTGTATTGCAAACCACTTCTTAGATCCATAGAAAAAGATACCATCCATGGAACTTGAGCTTCAAGTTGTCACATTTTTTTATATGAGTATCATTATAAGCGAGGATTAAATGCTCCTGAAAACCTCTACCACCTGTGCATACCATAGTGTCACTTGGTTATCATGCGAATCCATCTTTGTATAAATATTAATAAAGGTCAATGTTTTTCGCGGAGTCGAATTTGCAATAAAATGCGATGAAACATAAGACAATATTCTAAAATACCAGAATTACCAAACTATAAGAAATGAAAAGAGAAATGTACGAACATAATAAGAACTAAGCATAAAGATGTAAATGAAGAACTTGGTCGGCTAGACTAAAAAAGTTGAAGGAAATTCGGATTTAGTATGGCGGTGAAAGGTAAGATGGGTATTGATGAGTATTTGATGGGAAGAAAGAAGAAATGCATGGTTGACATAAACCGAGAAACAATGTGTAACACCCTACTTTAATAACATTATTCAAGATATTTAATTAGATGAATTAAATAGAATAATGTAAAGATTAGAGAGATAAGGAGATTGAGATTCGAAAATTAATTAGACGCCAAGCTTAACTAACTAAACTAATAGAATGGGGTTTATGTAAATGGATTTTTAATAAGAGAATAAGGCCAAGGGCAATATAGGGATTAATCGTTCACTACATCCCTTAACCCCTAAACCATTAGTCTATTTTTCATTTCTCACGTTCAAAAATATAAACCATAAATAAGAGCTTGAAGTCAGTCATTACAATAGGAGAAAAGAAGAAGAAAAATTCAAGTAAAGCTAGAGAATCAAGCTAGAAGGATTAATCAAGTTCACATCTCAAGTCCTTGTCTAAATCAAGGTGAATAATAATCTATACCATCTTACTTTTGTTTTCAACGAACAAATGTTTTTGGGTTTTAGATTGAAAATCTTTTTGAAGATTTTAGTGATGATCTACTTGGTAAATATGATATGATTAATTCAAACGAGATTGTTTGATAACTCTTTTACATGGTTTTAAGGCTAAAATTGTTTATTATGGATTTCGAATGCCATAAGGATTAAATATCTGTTGTAAAACATTATTCTAGAGATGAGTTTAAATTTTTTTTATTATCCAAGCTATGGGTAATTTAATATGAATTTTCAAAGGAAAATATAGACAATTGGGTTCAAAAATTATTTCGGATACTTTATGAAAGATTTGGGTCCGAAATTTATATATATCTTAGATAACATAATAGAAGTGAATTTCTATGATTTTTGGGGATATTTCCTAAGTAGTTTAAATTATATTAGAAAGAAGACTTAAATGTCTTAATTGTTTAGTTAAAGGGAAGGACTATTTTGCTAATTATGTTTAATTAATTTCTTGAACATTTCGGCAGCCTTTTATAAAGATTTTGATAAAGTTATGGTAACCAATCATATTTTTACATTTAGGAAAGTTAGTTGAAAAGCATTTACCTAAAAAGGTAATATAAAAGTTTTTGCTTAATTTTTTGGTTTCGCCACTTCCAGTAGCTACCCTTTCGACCTCATGGTTTCACCTTCGACCAAGTCGAAACCAATACACATGGTATCAAAGCTTTGGTATGTAGTGGATTAGGAAAAGGTGGCAGGTTTGGAGTCGAAACCTTGTTTTCGCTGGGACCGGAGCCTTCATTTTGCCTACCAAAGAAATGTCACTTGCCTTGTCTTCTAAAGAATGCTTTTGAAAGGTTTTAACATAGCTTTCAACAATGTTGCCGCCTTTTAGGTTTCGAATAGGTAACTCACAAAAGAGATGCCTTGTATTCAAATTAAAGCTTTCGAAAGGGTAGAAAGAACCCAATTGAAATCACACTACCGACTTTATACCTTTCGAAGGGATTGAAGTCATCAACGAGTTCGAAAGGTAGCCCTTTTTTATAAAATACTTAGCCATTTCCCAATGCTTTCAAAAGGGTCCTAGTGGCCAAATATTTTAAAGGTTTCGAAGGTAATGGTGTCAAAAGGGTCTTGATGCTATCTTTTAACTTGTTTTACTTAAATGATCAAAGCTTTGGAAAGGATGGTGCCGAAGCCATCTATTTTTCCCCAAACTCTTTTTTTTATAGTTTCGAAAGGGGTACTTTCACTTGTATTCATTAGACTCAATAAGATATGTTTTAAATTAAACCCAATGGTTTTGAAAGGGGTAATTTTAAATGGTTTGGAAGATATGCTTTTATAATTATATGGTTTCACTTTAATACATTCGAAAGGTTTCGAAAGCAAGGTTTTAAAGTGTTTTAAAAGGCAGGTGCCTAGTGTTTTGAAAGGAAGAGTTGAATGCTTTCGAAGGTAAGTTTTCCAATGGTTTCAAAAGAAAAGATTAAAGGTTTCGAAACCTTTAGTTTCCAAGACAAAGAATCCAATCTCAATTTTTTAAACGTGAATTCCACGGCATTGTAAAAGAGCTTTTAAATACTTTTAAATTTGGGGTTTTCGAAAGAAGCTTGCTTGTTATAAGTAATAGGTTAAAGGGGTTAACTAAATTTCCAAGGGGAAATGATTTCAAATATATAAAACCAAAAGGATAGGTACTATTTTTATATTTGCTTCTTATGTAATATATAAATATATTCACGAAGTAATGGACCCATTACTGAATTTTGGGTAGTAAGGACAGAAAAACTAGGTAGGTTGGCCCAGTAGTGAATATAAACTAAGTAACTCCTAAATGAATAGAGTTGCATCCAAGAGGTTTGAAAGACCAGAATATAGGATGCCTAGATACTGATTAAAGAAGTTGTCAGATAGACAGGTTCATAGTATACCCATGAAAACTATGTATAGGAAAAGTTATTGGAAAGGGCTAGTAGGTTCGTAGGAAACCAATGAAAACTCTGATTAAAAAGAGTTATTGGCAGAGGCCAATAGGTTTGTAGTGAACCCATGAAAACTATATTCGGATTAAGTTATTGATAGAAGTCAATAGGTTCATAGTCAACCCATAAAAACTATGATAAGAGGGAAGTCATTGGAGATACCAATAGGTTTAGGGAGAACCATGAAACAATAAGGTTATTCGTAGGGGCTAATAGGTTCTTAGTGATCCCATAAAAACTATGAAACCATACAGGGAGTCCATAAGTATTAATCATGCTATAAGTTAGCCTATGAAAACTAATAGGTTAATAGTGACCCTAAAAACTATAACCGAGATAGTTAGTCAAAATGAACGGGGATGGGAAATCCATAATTGATTTATTTGTTTGCATATCATCATAATATTTTAAATTGCTATGTTTTGTAACATCCTAAATTTTTTATAACATTATTCACAAGATATAATTATATAAATTAAATAGAATAATAATGATAACAAGATTGAGATTTGAATAAACTATATATAGGGCCGTGTTTATTAACAAGATAAATGGGCTATAAATTGGTTTATTGGTTAATTAAACTACAAATGGGCATATTAGTAAATTAGCCAATTTATTATAGACGGCTATATCTTTTTGTAATTGCTCATTTACATTTCATTTCCACTTTCACATATGAAAAATCTAAAACCTAAACCAAAGCCGGCCATTACAAATGAAGAAAGGAAGAAATTTAACTAAAGCTAAGGATCAAAAGCTAGAGAGGGTTAATCAACAATAAATCTCAAATTCCTTATCAAGTTTAAAGTGAATAATAATCTCCTACCATCTCTATTGTATTTCATGATTATATGGTTTATGATTTATAGTTTAAATTCGTTTTGGAGATAAAATGGATGATGATATGCTTAAGCTATAGTATGTTGATTTATTTTAATTCGTACGCATATGAATTTTCATGGCTTTGATGGAAAATCGAGAATATATGATTTCAGGTTGCCATGGAAATTTTTTATGTTAAGTAAAACATGATTTTGGAGATGGGTTTTAATTTTCAGATTTTCCAAGCTATGAAAATTTTATTATGAATTTTTAATAAAAATATAATTGGATTTAAAATCTACACTACAAAAAATTATGCTTTTAGTTGCAATATATAGCAGCGTTTGAATGCTAAATGCTACTGTTTCTTAAACCCCACGGTAATGGCAGCGTTTTTAGCTTTGGGTAGGTTCTGGGCGGGATTTTTTTTTTCGTTCCCGCTTGTCATTCCATCTAATTTTCGTTCTCTTTCATTTCATTGCTGGCGCCAAAACAAAATAAACCTAAAATTTATCCAAGCCCAACTCTTCTTCTCAAATCTCTAAAACATCCACTGTACAGAAATCGTCCCCACCACCAAATAAATTTGACCTTAAATCTTCTTTTATTATCACAGGTAAATTCAATCGTTCTTCATCTTTTTCCCCCTTTTTCGTATATTGTTTGCTTCAGGTGTGGGAGGAGGCCATGGCTTGTTGTGGTGATTTAGGGGTCAAGCTCTTGGATGGAGATTAGGAACCATGAAGTCGGGTTGCGTTGAGATGTTTGGGAGTCGGTTGGCGATTTGGTGGTGGAGGGTGTGGTAGTGAATGGATCTAGGGTTGCGGGAGTTTAGGGATGTTGGCGTGGTGGGTGGTTGTCTGTTTGTCTGTGTGGTTGCTGTTTGGGTTTGAAGTGGCTGCCGATGTTGGGTACAGGGTAGCGATGTGGGTGGTTGAGACTGAAGGTGACGTCGCCGTTCTTTTTAACTATATGATCCAAACATTTACGTCTTACTTGATCATCAGTTCGTTGGCCACGACTTCTTGCAAGTGGGTACAACAGTTTGTATTTCTTCAATAGCTGTCTCTTTTCCCTTTATTTTTTTTCATTCATGGGAGAAAACTGATACTGTATTGCATTTTCTATATTGACTACTTCGCTCAACATGGACTGGGCATATCTTTAACTTATAATTGAATAACTAAAGCATTATATTTTAATTATTTCCATAACAGGCTCAAATATTTCAATGTGTCATAAAGTCGTAAATACATTAAAACTGTCTCAGTTGATAACAGTGATGGTAAGCATGTACATTTGTGGGCAACACAAAATTTTAGTTATAAGTATAACATGATCTGCATTAGATATGTAGTTACAGGGATCAATGGGTATGATTTTTTGCAGATACAATGAGAACATAATTCTCACCCACCATTAGCTAGTGCTTAAACGCTGAAACGCTGGCTAATGATCCCGCTAAGAATTCAGAAAAAATTTGTTGAAATTTGGTTCATTTAGAAATATTTGCCAACAAATACACAACCCAAACAACCCAAACAACCAAAACAAATCTCAGGCCCACATCTTGAATTTTGGAGGTGTATTGCTTACATAACTGGAGTATTGTTAGTCATACTCACTGCATTCCTGGTCTTGTAGTATTTTGTGTATTTTACTTTCTTCGGCTTTGCTTCATTGATCTCTTGTTCCATGATGCTGTTCACCACACTCTATTGCAGTCCCGTCCATGAATCTTTTTACTTCTATCAAATATATTTGAGCATCCAAACATCAAATTTTGACACATGTATTAATGTATGGTTGCATTGCAAGTATTAGTTGTATTGACAAAGTTTTTTTCATGTTGAAATAGGGTACAAGAAGATGTTTGAGGAAGCAAGCATAGGTTTCATGATGTCCCCACTACACCATCCAGCGACTAAAATTGTCAGTCCTGTCAAGAAGCAGTTGAAAAATAAAGACTCTGTTTAATATTCTCGGTCCATTATTGAACCCTCCAAGAGTACCTTATGCTGTGATTGGTATCTACCATCAAAATATTGTAAGTCTTTTTCATGATTATTCATTCCCTTGTCTCTACCTAAGTGGGATTCATGCTCAACACGTTAGCTCATTTGACCAAAAGCCTATACCCAGTTGTTCTGTCCGTCTCATATACACATTATTTTCAGTAGAAAATTAGCTATCTGGGATTTAAAATTACCAACTTGGAAATATAGGTAGAGAAGATGGCAAAAGCAATGCAGGGATTCGGGATGAAAAGAGCGTTTATAGTGCATTCAGAGGGATTAGATGAAATCAGTCCACTTGGTATGATTTTATTTCCTTAGGAGCATCTTTTTGTAACAAGTGTACTTGTATGGCTTATTCCTTTTTCACAATAATATAGTTGCTAATTGATTAACTTTTTATTATTTAAATCTACTTCATAGTGTTTAGTGTATTTTATTATTATTATTTTATTAATATTATATATAATAAAAGGGATGAAACCGGACCTGTGTATTATCTTGATGTAACTTCAACAACGATTGAGAAATTTCATTTTGATCCATGTAAGTACTCTTTAATTTGTCGTTACCTATGGGAAATTACTTGGACTGCTTAACGTGCACACCGTCATTCAGATCAAAAGTATTTGAAAATTGTTTGATTGCTAATTGCAAGCATGCAATGTATGCAGTGGACTTTAGCATTCCTCGGTGCACCATTTCAGATCTTAGAGGCGGAGGTCCAGAATTCAATGCGTCGGCTCTTAGAAATGTACTTTCTGGTGAAAGGGGGTCAGTTGCAGGTGCCATTGTAAGCAATATAAATAAAGTTGCAACAGTATAAAACATGCTTTCTTGTTAAAATTATTAGCTAGTTATTTTCTAAACAGTCTAACTGAAAAATATCAACCCAAATCAGAAATGTTCATACTTTGCTCAATAGTCAGTGCCTTTTTTATATTGTTGTCTCCTTGTTATAACTAGCACTAGCTTCGAACCTTCAGGTTCTAAATACTGCTGCAGCTCTTTTAGTAAGTGGCAAAGCAAGTAGCTTGGCTGAAGGAGTAGCAATAGCTCAAGAGACCCACCAATCTGGAAAAGTTATTCATACACTTGATTCTTGGATCCTCATCTCTAATGTAACATACCTTACTTCTGCCTTCAAATTTCAAGTAGAGTATCTGTACTTAACTTCATGTAATTTATATTTTACAGAAACTAAGGGAAGAAAACCATTGATGGAGATGACTTTGCATAAGTTGTCGAGTATACAGATAACAATAACATCCTGTAAGAAATTTAATGAATTTCTGTTTTTTTCAGTATCATGGCTCCATATAGAGTACTGAGAAATTAGTTGCCTATAGTTAATAATACCTTTAATGTGTTCCATGAACCGTGGCCTGGTCATAATTCTTCTTAATAATGTGCAACCGCCAACCTCATTGTTATAAATGATATATAGCCTGATCAATTGTGATTGCAAATTAACATGACTTTGTTTGAATACTACTTGCCATTGCTTGTTTAACTAAAAAAGAAAAAGACAAGCTTGCTAATGGGTAGGACCAGAAGCTATAAAATGGTCAGGGTTAGAATCAGGGATAATAATTGCAACTAATCTCAGATTAGCTCACATGATTGGTGCAGTGAGGATCAAACCCTCTACCTTGCATTGATGGGAGCCGACCTCCTCAACCAACTACACTACACATGATTAAAATATAATTAAATTGAGGAATATATCCATCGTTATTGAACGTAGTTGTAAGTTTATTGTTATTTGGATTTAATATTTCCTTTTGATTACTTACATGTATGAATGACAGTGGCAGTTAGAGGGGGTATTTGCAGTAGCATGGTGTATTGAAGTGGATGGAATGTAGATGAGTGAAGTTGTAGGAGCAATAGCGGTTTGTACTGGTGGAGTTGGTGACTGGTGGAACAACTATGGTAAGGATGACAGAGGAGTGGTTGGTGTAAGTATGGCATGGCGCTGCAATGAAAGTGGTAAAGTTGATGTTGGATTGTTGAATCCAGGGTAGCAGTGGTAGTAGTAAAATGGTGGAAGTGTTGCTGGTGGTTTGTGGCAGAGGAGTGGGTATGGTTGCACTGTGATTAATGAGTGAAGGTAGTTGTGATGTTGTAGAAATGAATGACTGAAATGATGACACTGTATGCAGAGGTTATGAAGTATGGGCAGGGTGACAGTTTTGTTGAATGTAAAGTTGTGGTGGTATGCAGGTGAGAAGGGCAGTGTTGAGGCAAGTATGTGGTGTTTTGTGATAAGACAGAGGGCTGGTTGAAGTATTGGGTACGTTGAAATATGGCTGTGGTTAGGATTGTTGAAGTGTTTATATGTGAATGTTGCGATATTGGTTTGTGAATGGTGAAGTGGGTGATATGTTGGGGTTGAAACAAAAGTGCACAGTTGTGACAGGGAAGTGTGGGTAGTGAAATGGTACAGTTGTAGATGGTTGTGCAGTATGGGTGATGTGGTTGTAGGGAAATGGTTTGTATTGTTCGAAATATGTAATGGTAGTGGGTGTGACTGCCGGTAGACTATAAAAGTGAAAGACAGTTTGATGTTTCAGAAAAAAGTATGTTTCAGACAGAGGTAGGCAAGGTTGCACTGTTGGATGTATGTGAGTGATGAATGTATGGAGGAGTGCAGTTTGAGAAAACTGATATGTATTGCAGTTTGATGTATGTATGTATGGAGGTCAGGGATGAGTGTATTGCTGTGACAGTGAATGATAGGCAGGTAAGGGGATCAGTTTTGATGGAGGACTGGTGAAATGGTGGTTGTGGTAGTGAGTAGCAATATGTGGTCAGAGAATGGATGTTGGTTTTGGAGTGAGTTGTTATGCAAATGGCAGTCAAGTGGAGATAGTGATATGAATGGTATGTTGACGGCGACAAGATGGTGAAGCACTGGTTGTGGGTGAACTGCTACAGTGGTAAGTATGGCACTATGTGCAGTGACGTTTAAGTTGTAGTAGAGTAGTTGTACAGTAGTGAGAAGTGGTGAAGGAAGGCACCGGTTGGTGGTTTAGTGCACTGAAGCGAAGGTGTTAGGCAGAAGGCAAATACAAGTATTTTTGGTTGAGTGCACTGAAGTGAAGGTGTTAGGAAGAAGGCAAATACAAATATTTGTGGTTGAAGCAGTGCACTATATTTGCGGTACACTGTGTATGTTTTATGTGTTTGTCGAAGAGGGTTAGTGAACAGATATTTCCTGGTGAAGTGCTATAACAAGGGGATGGTTCAGTATGAAGGCAGTTACAGTAGGTTGATGGGTGGTGGTTGGCAGATGTGAAGGCTAATGGGTGGTTGTTTGATATTTAAAGAGGCAGGGAAACTGTTTTTCGTAAATTAGTAAATTAACTAAGTTTAAGTTAACTAAATTTTGTAAATAATAATAATATAACTAATTTAACAGTTTTATCAATAATAATGATGATGAATTAACCAATTTATTTTAAAAATTAACTAAGTTTATAATAATAATATAATTAAGTTAACCAAGTTCTAATAGTAATAATAATAATAATAATAATAATAATAATAATAAATTAACTAAGTTAACCAAGTTAATAAAAATTGTAACAACCCGATATTTTTAGCTATTCGCATCCACACATGCAGGACTTGAATTGTTCAAAATACCGCATTGTAAATAAATTTAGAGCAAATGAAATACAAATCACAGAATCACAGACACAGAAATATCAGAATAACTCGCAGCGGAAATTAAAATACCATAGTAGCTCATGAAGCTGCTATAACAAACTCTCAAAACATAATACATAATATCATTCTTCAAAAAAGCATATACAATAGAAATCTCAAATACATAGAAGTTTATAAATACCAGAGCTGAAATAGAACAACTGAAACTGAAAGAGAATAGATAACTAGACAAGTAGAATCTCCAGCGATTCCTAGCTCCAGAAAAGAAATCCAAAGCTAAGCTCTAATTACTCAGGCTAACCCGAAGTAAAATAAAAAACACTCGAGTCAGGACATATATACTTATATAAGGTAAATCAACTCAAGTTAACTGTAATAAAGGTACAATAACTTAAAGGATGCTTGGGATCGCCCATCCTCTAAGGATCAGTTAAACTATAAATTAATACATCCCGTGGTTAAAATTTCAAAATGGTATTTTATACTTCGAAATCTAATATCATTTCAAAAATTCAATATCATTCAGAAATCCATTTCAAAATATCAATTATCGTATCTTTCAAACTACATCCATTTATTTAAAATACGATTTCAACACACATTTCAAAATAGTTTATATTTCAAAACAAATTACTTTATTTTTAAATCATAAAAGTGGAGTTATTATATTTAATAATTAAATTATTAAATTTCCAAAATTTGATATTTAAAAATTCAGTTATTCACTTAAATTTATTAAGACAATGAAAATTCAACTTTCGTAGCATTTGGAAAATGCTACAGAAAGTTACATTCAAAACAGTTAAATTTAACAAAAGACGCATTTAAAATGCTGTAATAGGGTTGAATTTGTTCAAGTAAAACCTTAGTTAAATTCAACAATTACAACACTTACAAAGTGCTATAATATCACTTTATTAAAATTTAGCCATTTACTTCATTATTATCAACTACAGCATTTACAAATGCTGTAATATCATTTACATTTACATTAGAAATAATAGCATTTCAAAAAATGCAGTTAATTAACTTCAAATATTCAATAATTTCACAAAAAATTATATTTTTATTTAAATCATTTTTAACTTATCAAATCATATATTTTCACTTTTAAAACAATCATTCAAATACCCTTATATTCATGATTTTATAAAGTTAAATTTCCATTCAAAAATCAAGACTTAATAATAATTCACTTACTAAATTCCAACATTAAATTTTAAATTCATTAAATTAAATTTAACTTAACACTTAAGTTTAAATTTTTAAACATAACTTAATTTCATTTTTATTTACTTAACTTAAAATTCACTTTTAAGTCAAATTCACAAATTTTCAATTTTAGTTATATTTCAAAATTTCAACTTAAATATTCATTCATTTCATATTTTCACTTTATTCAAAAATCATTAATATATTATAAAATCATTTAAATTCACTTTAATCCAAATTATCATGAATTTATCATATTTTCATATTTAATTTAAATTTCAATTATCACCAAATTAAAGTTTCCCAAATTAACTTACATTTCAAATTTTCTAACGTAAACATTTATTCATTTCACTTATAAATTTTCAGAAAATCAATAATACTTTACAAAAATCATTTTTAATTAAGTTTATTATAATATTTACATTTCTAAATTATTTTAAAAATTTTAGAAAAACATATTTTAACTACGGGTCTGTATATCATTTTCTACACTAGGAAAAGTGATACGGGTAATATATCATTTCAACCCGTAATTTAGAAAGAAAACCCGGGTTTTATCATTTCAAACCCGCAGTTCCAAGTAAATGAAACAATTTGAAAATCACCCAGGCCTATCATTTCAGCCCTTAACGATTTTCCTCTATTTTAAAGTCCGTTCGGGTATGTATCATTTCAACCCATAGGGATTGTAATTTAAAAGGAACTTGCAGTGTGATAAACTGATATAAACAACAGAACAACATAGTATAACAGTAACATATGATATAATAGGTGTTTAAGCATGGGTGAACATCATATAATCATAGCATAGCAGATGTAATATGGTTATGCATTTTACAGATTCAAAAGTGGTCAATTTACAAGTTATATAAGTACAAATTGTCTGGTGAGAATAACTCACTGATTTAAGCTGGAGATGACAACTGAAACACACAAACAACGATCTTCAGAGGCACGAAAGCACGACACAGGTTTGAGTGGGAGAGCCAAAGGTCAATTTCCTTGAAAACAAATCAAACAAAACAATATAACAACTATAAGCTTTCAAACCAAAAATACGATTAAATTAAGCTAGAATTAATAGCACAAATCAAAGCAGAAATGCTTTGCACTTGCTTCCAACATACTTTAGGTTCGGCCATAGGTGGAATACAGGTCTAAGGCAAGGGTTTGGATCTGGTTGTGGGTGGATATGGGTCGGCCTACATAGGTTTGAAGATGGGCAAAAGTGTGGTGATGTAAAACGACACAACAAGGCATATATACACACAAATATATATACATACATATATACATACATATCTACACACACACACACACACACACACACACACATATACATATACATATATATATATATATATATATATATATATTGTTGATTGTTAAACTCGTTTGCAGGTAATTAGCTATTTCGAAGCGAAGACTGTCGACAACAAAGAACTAATGGTAATCAAGCAACGAACATGAATTTAATTGTTATATATGTTGTCGTATTTTGTTAGTACCATTTGTGGAAACTTGTCTGTGAATGCTTGTATTATGTGACTTATTTTGTTGAAAAACTACTATCGAATTGATTACGGATATTATATTTGATTGTGAGATTAACATGTTTTTGCAATTATTTTAATATGATGATCATATGATTGATTGTTTTTATATGCTAATTATGTGATTTGATTGTTTGCTTGAATATATGAAAATTATGCGATTGATCGTTCGTTTTAATATGAATAGTATATAAGCGATTGCTGGAAATGGTATAAACCATCAACCATAAATAGTAGCATTTAAAATATGCTACCAAACAACCAATAACTTTTAGTAGCGTTTCAGAAATGATACAGAAACAAATGTAAAATAATATAAAAATTATACAGTTGCATTTTAAAAATGCTACTGAAAATCAAAAAAAGCATATAAACAAAAAATGCAACCAAAAAATGAAGACTTATGGCAGCGTTTTTTTAACCCTACAGAAAAAACCTATAGCTGCATTTAAAAGTGACGTTTGGTAGCGTTTTTTAAATCCTACAGAAAATATCTATAGTTGCATTTAAAAGTGACTTTTGATAGCGTTTACTACAACGCAACAAAAAAGTTTAGACTTTTAGTTGCATGTCGTATAGCAGCGTTCTCTAAAACGCTACCATAAGTTATGGTAGCGTTTTTTCAGCGCTACCAAAAGTCTTTTCTGGTGTAGTGCTATTTCAAGAATTTCATAAATAAATTATGTCTAAAATTTTAGTATGTTTGATCACATGATGAAATTGAATTTCTATGATTTTTGGGGATTTTTCCTAATGGATTTACTAAGGAAAATAAATTATTTTAAAGGAGGACTTTTCTGAAATAATTGGTTTTAGTATATGGAAGGACTTAAACGTTACATTTTTAATGGTTTTAACTTGATATAAATGCGGCAGTTTCAAATGTAAAGTTTTTGAAAAGTTTTTATGGCAGCCAATCAATGATTTACAAATAGGCAAGTTGTTAGAAAGTAATTACTAAAAGTTGCTATATTTCAGCCTTTAAATCATAAAAAGGCATTTTGCCACTATTAGTAAGAACCTTTCGACTCCGTTGACTTCGACTTGTCCCAGTCAGAACCAACACCATCGAAACTACCATAGTCGAAACCAATACATAAGATATTACTTTGATGCTATGCAGTGGATTGGAAGGAGGGCGGAAGCCTTGATGTCAAAAGGTTAGCTTTCGATGGGGTCAAAACCCTGCTTTGTTTTCATAAGCAAAAATCCTTGCATTGGTTAACCTAAAGCTTTTGACATAGTCGAAACATATGTTTTCAAAAGGGTTTTATAAGTAGCTTTTGAAGAAGGTTGCGATATTATGAAAGGAGTTAGCTTTCAAAGTGGTACTTTTTCCTTAAACAAGAGCCTTTGAAATGACTGGTTTCGGCCAAGTCGAAACCGAGCCACAAATTTCCCTTTCGACTACATTTAAGTCATCTATGTTGTCAAAGGGGTTACTTCTATTTTTACCTAAGCCTTTTTCCTGAATGTTTTCGATGGTGTTGAGGGTTTCGAAGGCGATGGAGTTGAAAGCAGGTTTCGATTCTGTCCTTCGAAGTTTAGATTTTAATGGTCTTTTCTTTTGACTAAGATGGTTCCGACACCATCAATTTTTCCCCAAACTAATTTTTGTTGGTTTCGAAAGAGTTACTTTCATGTATAACCATTTTGACCCAAATGATGTTTTTAAAGAGTAAATCCAATGCTTTCGAAGGGGTACTTTATTTGTTTTGAAGCTACGTTTTAAAGAATGCTTTCTTGATACTATCGAAAGGTATCATTGGTTTCAAAAGGTAAATACTTAGGGTTTTGAAAGGAGATCTTCTACGCTTTCGTAGGAGGTCATCCAGGAGTTTCAAAGGTGATGTTTTAAGGTTTTAAAACAAATAATCCACTCTCTTTTTTATAGGAAAAACCATGGAATAAATAAAGATTTTGAAAATATTATTCACATTTTTTATTAACCCGTAACTGTATTTTGGGGAAGGGGTAGAATAACCAGTTAGTTGACCAAGTGGTTAATATAACTTAACAGATGTTAAATTCTTAATGAAAGATATTGGCAAGGGTCAATAGGTTCGTAGTCAGCTCATGAAAACTATGATTTTATACTGGCAAAGGCCAGTAGGTTTGTAGTTAGCTAATGAAAACTATATTCGAATTAAGATATTGACGATCAGCCAATAGGTTCCTAATTAGCCAATGAAAACTATGCCCGAATTAGGATATTGGCAGTCAGCTAATAGGTTCCTAGTTAGCCCATGAAAACTAGGATAAGAAATAAGATATTGGAGTTGCCAATAGGTTCTTAATGATCCCATGAAAACTAAGTAATTGGACAGATAATCCTTAACATTTGAGAGGTTAATAGTAAACCTAGAAACTATAATCGAGACAGATAGTCGGAATAAATGAAGATGGGTAATCCAGAATCAATTTATTTGTTTTTCATATCATCATAATGTTTTGAAATACTATGTTTTAACCATTGTGGATGTAGAAGCATAGTATATGGTTTTATAAAAGTTTTAGGATACTAGTGAGGGGTAAACCCATTCCGCTAAGCGGCGTGGTCTCACTAGATATCTAAATGGTTTGGGATATTAAAATTATTATTCATACCAAGCTTTATTTCTGACTAAAAATTTTTGTTTTCCCCTTAAACTCTCGGGTAATCAATAGATTTTGAGTAGGTTGAGAGTTAAGGTTTTTAGGTGTTCTTTTAAACGAATAAAGCTTCTGAGGACGTGCATGAGGCAAGCTTGTTATTAGAGTTCTTTTATTTCGACTATGTGTTTTATTTGTAAAGGAAAATTGTTTTCTTGCCTATCTATATACTCTGATCAACCAAGAGGGGATCTTCATATGCTTCTTTTGGTGTACTTTGTAATAATTATATATTATTTGAACGTGGTCTGCGAATTGGGATTATGTAATCAATTTGGAATATTTTAAAAAGGAATATGGAATTTCTTTGCAGTTTAATTTTTTTTCATATTCTTGTGTTTCTGTGTATCAATGTATCTAATATCATCGTATTTGGTCGTCGAGGATTAATAACTATGGATGATTGAAGAATCCGTAGTTGTTAGTTTTGGGTTTCCAATTAGGGGGATGTTGCAAGTTGGTATCAGAGCATAGGTTTATGAAACTTTAAAAGAAAATTAAAGCTAAAAGATTTTCCAAACATAGTCTAGTGAATCAGATAATAATATTGGGGTTTGGGTTAACATTATAGTAACATACTTGTATTTGCTATATATAGTTATATATATGTAAGTACGTATCCCCGCTCTCTTAGATCGTTCTTATGTATCGTACTAAGGCTCGTATGTAGATTTACAAGAAAGGAGAAATGGAAGAAGGAAACAGAAGAGGAAATCTCGGTGCAGGAAACACCACAATTAATGGAAATGCTCGACCCACTACCAGGAGAAAATCGGGTCGACCAGCTAATGCTAGTAACCAAAATGCTGAAGCCAATGTGGGTGCTGGAAATCCACCAGTAGATATGGGGGTGATGTATAAGTTCTTTGTCGGTTTGATGCAAGCTGGAGCTGCTGCTAGTGTTGTTGGAAATGTAGGAGGAGCTAATCCTGTAGCATTAGGAATATTGCTTTGTTGAGTAGAGATTACACCAGTTTGGCTGGGAAGCCATTCTTGGGAATGGAGAGTGTCGTAGAGGTTCAGAATTGGTTGTTGCATTGTGAGCATATATTTACTGATTTAGGCCTGAATGATGGGAAAAAGAGAAGGTTGGCCTCTAGAAAGTTGCAAGGGTCAGTACTACACTGGTGGAAGAGTGTTACTGTCGGAGTGTCGGTAGAGCAATTAACTTGGGCTGATTTTAAGACGAGATTTGAATAGAAGTTTGTATCTGAGTTTGCTAAGTCTGACCTGATAAGGAAGTTAATGGATTTAGGGCAAGGAGAGATGTAAGTAGTCGAGTATGCGACCAAGTTTGAAGAGCTATCCCGATATGGATATACTATTATAGATGTTGACATCAAAGAGAATGAGAAGTTCATTCAGGGACCGAGGCCTGAGCTTGCTTGAATGACCATGACACATGTCCATGATCCTTGTAATATTGTGGTAAAGATGGCTATTCGCCATGAAGAGTTAGTTGGCGATTTAGCTAAAGAGAAGTAGGTGGAAACTCAGGGTTCTCAGGGGAAGATGAGGAAGTTCTTTAAGAAGAAGGGAACCCGAAAGGGAGATACTACCAAGAAGTCAAAGGATTGGTAGTTTGCTATAGGTGTGACAAGAAGGGTCACTTTGCTAATGAATGCCGGTCAAGAAATGGGAAGAAAGCTGCCAGTAAGAAGAATGTGAAATGCTTCAGCTGTGATCACAAGTTGGGCATTACAAGAATCGGTGTCCAGAGCTAATTAGGGAGGACAAAGGAAAAGTTTTTGCCATAGGAACAGCTCGGCCTACTGCAACAGATAAGGGAAAGACTATGATGGAAGGTACACTTTTGATTCAGAGTATTTCAATTAGAGTATTTTCTGATACCGGTGCATCACGTTCATTTATATCTCAGTGTTTGGTTGATAGATTATGCTTAGAACCTATCTACCTTGTTACTTCCTTAAGGGTTGTGAACCTAATAGGAGAGTATGCAACTCAAAGGTTAAGATGTGACCAGTTAGAACTTGACTTGTTAGGTCATAAGTTTGCATGCAGTTTGTATGTTATTGACTTCGTAGATTTCGAGATCGTTTTGGGTATGGATTGGTTGAGTAGGAATGAGGCAAGAATATTTTACCATGATAGGTAATATCACTAGGACACCCTGATAGTCATAACCAAGTGATATTCTCAGTAGAGAATACCGGCCAGAGTGTTAGTGCTATGCTTAATGCTATGAAGGTAGGAAATGAGTTAAGTCAGGTTTGGGTAGCAAGGGAGTTTGCAGATGTCTTTGAGCCAAGCACTAGACTACCCCCGAAAAGAGCTGTTGAGTTTAGAATAGTTCTTGTGCTCGGAGCGTAACTTGTGAGTAGACCACCTAGCAAGATGACACCTACTGAGATGAAGGAATTGAAGGTGCAGCTAATAAATCTAGAAGGAAGAAATTTTATTAGACCAAGAAGTTCGCCTTAGAGAGCGGCCATGGTGTTTGTAAAGAAATCGGATGGGTCGTTAAGAATGTACATTGACTATCGCAAGTTAACGAAAGGACAATTAAGAATAAGTATACTTTGCCAAGAATAGATGATATGTTTGATCAGTTGAGTGGAGTCAGAGTGTTTTCCCAATCGGACTTGGCGACAAATTTCCATTAGTTAAGAGTAGCGGAGGACAGTATTCCTTTGACAGCATTTCAAACTAGCTATGATTCATATGAGTGGTTGGTGATGCTATTTGGATTGACAAATGCACCTGCTATCTTCATAGATTTTATGAACCAAGTTATTCTGGAGTACTTGGATAGGTTTGTGCTAGTGTTTATATATGACATTCTAGTATATTCTAAGGATGGGAGAGAGCATGAAGTTCATCTTAGAGTGCTGCTTGAGACGCTGAGGTGAAATCAGCTAAAGGCGAAGTTTACTAAGTGACATTTCTGGAAGAAAAGGTAAAATTTCTTGGTACATAGTTTCAGAAAAAGGATTGTCAGTCGATCCAGAGAAGATCGAAGCCATGAATAATTCGAAGAGACCAGAGACAATGACTGAGATTAAGAGTTTTCTTTGACTTGCTGGCTACTACCAGAGATTCATTAAGGATTTCTCGTGCATAGAAGCACCCTTAACTAAGCTAACCATGAAGGAGGTGAGATTTGTTAGGTCCGACAAATGTGAAGAGGCATTCCTTAAGTTAAAGCATTTGTTGACTAATGCACACATGTTAGGAGTTCTAGACTAAAACCGAGGATTGGTTGTGTATACTGATGCATGTAGAACTTGATTAGGAGCGGTGTTGATGTAGAGTGGTAAAGTCATTGCCAACGCATTTAGGCAGCTTAGACTGCATGAAGTTAGACATCCTACTCATGATTTAGAGTTGGCAGCTACGGTCTTTGCATTGAAGATTTGGAGACATTATCTCTTAGGGAAAGATTTGAGTTATATACCAATCATAAGTCCTTACAGTATTTATTATCCCAGAAGGAGTTGAATATGAGACAACAGAGGTGGCTGAAGTTTTTGGCTGCATATGATTTTGGTATAGAATATACACCAGGAAAAGGTAATAAAGTGGTAGATGCTCTTAACAGAAAACATCAAAAGGTGGTGTTAGCTATGTTGATAGAATGGAAAGAATTAGAAGCTTTAGTCAGTTGCGATGTGAAGTTAATATCGACTGCTGGGACTAACCAGTATACCGCCAGGTTGTCTTGTTTAAAAGTTTGACCAGTATTGATTGAGAAAATTGTTTCTAAGCAAAAGGGAGATCCTATATTAGTTGAAAGGATTAGAAGACTGGAGACTAGAATTGTGACGACCCAGAATTTTTGGATATGCGAAATTAGAATATTTAATTAATTTTAAATATTTGAAAGTTAGTTTAACTTGAATTTCAAATATCACTATTTATTTGGATAATTAAATTAATGGATTAAACAATTGAAAACTGGGTAAAATATGGAATCTAGAATATAAAAGCTTGCTAACAATATTTCAATGGACTATAAAATTTATATTGGTAATACTGAAGATAATAGAAGTGTTAAAATTCAATTTTAAGGTGATCTGTTCAGTTTTAAAAATTATATCATTTAAATTGACAATTAAAAATAGCCTTTTGAGGCACGGTCTTGGAATTTGACGAAACCAGTTCCATTGGATCCGTAATAGTGTATCATTATCGAATTTCCAATTCCATAGAGTTTGGAGTTGTCGTGTGATCGTATGATAGATAAACACGCTGAAATCTATATCGAAATTCAATATAAATACTGGATCCAAAAAGCTATTTTCTCCATACGATCGAATTAGGACTCGAAACATTTTCCATGGTGCTCGAAATAGGGATATAATATTATAAATGCCTGGCAGCACGCCTTGATAGGAGGTTAAGATTTTGAGTTGCATTTTCGAGACAATTTGAATTTGAATTCAATTTAATATAATATATATCAACATTTAAATCTGCATCCCCATCAGCATTTTTTCAATTCGACCTCAAAAACACTATAGACCATCCAACAAGTGTCCCCTGCCTTTTCTAATCGTGTACAGATGTTCCCCTTCATTTCTTTTAATTATATATATAATAAAAACACAAGTTAGTAAAAGGAAATAGAGCTGTTCGAAATCAATAATAGCAGCTCTTTTATTTGTCAACGCAAATCAGGGAAATAGTTCTTTTCCCTGTCTTTCTTCAAAAATAATAAATCGAATCGCGAATTCGTATAAGAGGAAGCGAGCAACGTTTCGAAATCGAAGTATAAATTCCTAGGAGCGGCGGCATCGAGCTCGAGTGCGTCAAGCAGTGGTGACGAAGGGGATGAGTGCGCGTGCGAGTTTGAGGTCGGTGATGGGTTTGGGCAGCGTCGTAGGGTTTCGCGGCGTCGAGGTGGAAGGGAGGACTCGATCAAATGACGAGGCCAAGGTCGAGGTGTGGAGCAGTTGGCGATTTAGGGAGGAGGGTGGAGTTCGTGCATGCAATGGGAAGGAGGCCGACAGTGATGCGTTCGTCGCGTTTTGGATTGTCATTCGCAAGCTCGAGACGGTGCTCGCAGGAGGACAGTAAGGTATAATTTCAATATTAATTTAGTTTAATTTCTGAACTTGGGTTGTTTATTTAATTAAAATTTATAATGAGGATATGTATTGTTTTTCCTTTTCTATAACCAGGTTTAAGAAAGAGAAAAAAAGAGAGGGTAGATAAGGTTATGAGACATAAATGATAATATATATATATACACACACACACACACATACATATCTTAATTTAAATATATAAATAAACAGATGGATATATATATATAAACTATATATATACATATATATGAGGCGTTGAAAAAAATATAAGAGTTTTAAAAGGTTTGAGTTTATATAAAAATAGATTTTTAAATCTATATATATTATTTTATATGTGTATATATATATAGTTTCGAAGAAAGAATAAAATAAAATAAGTATACATATACGTATATCTTCACTTACTAGTTATTTTAAAATAATGAATTGCGGTGATAAATTTGTTTACTCAACTAATTAAATTATTTTAGTCACTAGAAATTATTCCTTATAAGAAAATTAGTTTAAAACTAAAATTATTAGTTTAAGTTAAATTATTTAAAAGGAAATTGTTCGATTATTTGAAATTTTAATCAACACTATAATGTTTATACAAGGTCAAAATCATGAAGAAACCAAGTCGAGATCAAAGTGGATTGCAAACAAAATCAAAGGTGAGTTAATTTCACTCATTTGGATCACCATTTAAATTTAAATAGTTAAATTTAAATTATGGGTTGAATGTTGAATTGACTGGATGTGATATTTTATATAGTTACATATATATATATATATATATATATATATATATATATTAGAGTGGTTGATTTCCCGCATTATATAGCGAATGACCCTTTATACCACGATATCCCCCTCGAAGTGGGATTGGTATTTTATATTGTGCTACCATCTGTGGATGCAAGGAAACAGGTTGGAGAGATCCAACTAGATTCCTCAAAATGTTGGAATTATTTTCATATTCTGTGATATGTTTATTTGATAATCTGTGATAAATTATATTGATAATATTGGGAATTGGAAATGTTGAATGCTATGGTTTGACTGAATATATTTTGGGTATATTGAGATATCAAAAATATAAAGATTTGATTATTGAAGGAAAATAGAAGAGAGAATTCTAAGTAAAATAAATATAGTGAAATTGGATAAATTAAAGAATGAATTGGAAAAGGATAAAAAGTTGATTTTTAAAATTCTAATAAATAAATTCCGAGTATGGGAAAGGAGATTTTTGAATAAATGGGAATAAATGAATTTTGAAAATTTAAGTGATATTGTTTAAATAAATAAAGGATTTATTTTTAAATTCAAGGTTTAAATAGTTGGAAGAGATAAGGAAGAATTTTGGGAAAAGTATGAAATTGGTATTTTCAGTTTAAATAAGATTTTAAATCATAATTAAGGATGAATATGAAATTAAAGGGTTTTGAAATAAAATTTAGTAAGTAAAGGAATTTATTTTTAAAGTGGAATAAATATTGGAAATCGATTTTGAAATTGACTAAGGTTCAAAACTGTGAATAAAGGAGAACGAGTTTGTGAAATTTATAAACAGGGTTTATAAATAAAGTGAAATATTTATCAGAGGATAATTTGGAAGTATAAATTCAGGATGGCAATTTATAAGGAAAGGGTGATTTGTTTAAAAATAAATAGTGGTTTATTTTAAAGGTGTGGAAAGGAATGTATATTTCCCTGAAAAGCCAAGTATATTTTCAAAGAAAGATCTTCAAGTATAAGTTAGAGGTTTTAAAGTATTTTTTAAAAAGAATATTTTAGAAAGAAATTATTATTTAGTGGGTTCAAAATTTTTAAAAGTAAATATTTATTATGCTAATTATATAAGTAAATTATTTTAAGTAGTGTTTTAAGTAGTTTTTATTTTGAGTGTTTTAAAGCATATATTATTGGATACAGTGATTTAAATTATTCAAAAATCTAAAGTGTTAAGACTTGGTGATTTTCAGTGCAAATAAAACAATTGGTTAGAAATTTATTCCGCGGGAGAAAAAGTGATTTGAAAACTATTTTCAAAAGAGTTGAAGTGTAGAAAATATCTTGTGAAGATATTTTGAATATTAAATAATTTGGAAAATTATTAAGGCTGATGGTTGTTTGTGGATGTTCATTGATAGTTAAATAACCGACTATCAATATTGGCCAATGCGCAGATCATTTCGAAGAGACCGGGATCGGGATTAATTTCTCGAAATCCAATTCGATTCGGTTTGAATGTTTTCATGAGGAAGACAAGAGCTTGGAGTTGAAGATGGAGCAATGAAGTGCAAGGGCTAATCGCTACTAATCCTGAGGGTGATACCAAAATGGTTGCAGTCAGAGTAGTGCCTTCGGTTTCGTTCGAACCGGAAACGGACTTGTATGGATGAATGCTATCAAAACATCGTCCGAAGGACGATGAGCATTCTAAGTGAGATGTGTTCTAAAAAGGTAACGCATAGCCTTGAGCCTCATCAACTGGGAATGGCTAAAATAAAGGAGGTGCAGCAAGGCTAAGTGGAAAGCAACTAACTAGGGTAAGGTTATCCCTATCTAGATGTCCCCTTTTATTCGGCTGTGTGGGAGGTTGCTGATCCCAACCGTGGAGTGATCTTATTTGGACTATCCAGTAAGGGGTAGCTCCTGTCTTGTGTAGCAGGGGATCAGGGTGGGTCCTCGGTACGGTGATCTAGACCACGCACTATGATGGGCGGTACCCTAATAGCCCTGCCATTGTATGGAATCCAATCTCCAATAAGCGCCTGTACGGTTTTGATTGTGCCCAACTATTGTTGAAACATGGGATGCAAGTATTTCAGCCAGATTCTATTTTACTTTTAATAGACACTATTATAATATCAGACGGATTTGATATAACGTGTTTTGGTTATCGTAAGGTAAAAACCCGACATGTTTATTTATGGCGTGTTCTTGCGAGATACTTTTGATTTCAAAGGATTTTGAAAACTTTAATAATCCAATTGAGTGTGTTTTCTCACTCTGGTTTTCCAGACTAACTCGGGTGTTATTTCACTATAATGCTCGGGTCAGACCGGGTATTATAGAACATAGGAAAGGATGAGGTGTAGCTCAGGAGATGAGCAGGATGTCGAGATGTATTATACGTATTTGATGTATATTCCGCAGTGTATGATTAACCGCATAGTCAGTTTTTGTAAGGACGTGTTATGATAACTATCAAGTTGTGTGCTATGAATTTTGTTGTACTCTGATGATGTAATGTGTAAAACAAATATAGTTCTTTTTGTTTAAAGATCGGTCATTTATTTATTATATGTTGTTCCGCTGCGATTGTGAGATTCTGATATTGTTTTCTATTTCTTCTTCTACCTCCTTTTTCCTTTTTCCTCAGTAATCCGTCTTTTCCCGGCACTCGATTGTCGACATATTATACAGTGGCATATTTATGTCGATTTGCGATGGTCGAGAAGGGCGGGCTCGTCACAGTGGTATCAGAGCAAAGGTTAAGCGAGAACCCAGGCTCTGGTGGGGATTACTCATTAGAAATAGAGTCCGTAGTACTCTAGAATGAGTTTGAGTGTATTAATAGATATGAGTGCGTATTTGTTAGTGAATATAAATTATTTTATATTGTGTTACTTATCGGTTGAGTGTTTATGAATTCTGGTCAGTACAGTCTGGACAACCATGTCGACAGGGATTTCTAAACTCTTAAACAAGGCAAACCGACATAGTATTTTTTTTAAATAAGGTAGATGAAATAATTTTACCCAAATTATTTTTATATATATAAAAGAAATAATTTTTGTAAATTATTATGGTTTATGGTTGATTGGTTGTTAGGGAATGATAATATTAAATTATTCTCATTGTGTTGTAGAAATTGAATAAGAAATTGAAATCATTACTAAAAGCTAAGAAATAAATTCATATACAAATGGGATTTGTAAATGTGAATTGTAATGTGATTTATAATTTGAAATGAAATTCCAGAGAAATATTGAATAAAGATTGGAAGGCTTGAAGTTTGAACATTAGGGAAATTTAATTTCCTTTGAGTTTGAGAATGATTTTCAAAGGTTTTGGAGAAATAATAGTGATATTATTTCAGAAATATTTTTGAATTGGAAATGAAATCTGGTGGGATTTGGAATTAAAAATATCTGAAAATGTTTTTAAAGAAGGTAGAAGCACTAACCTCTTTTTGATCGTTGGAAAATAATTCAGATGATGATTGCGACATCATTGGTGTTCATTTTCAAGTTTCCAGGAGAGGAATTGCTGCAAAATTGCTTTAAATTGGAGTTGTTTGCAAAAACTAGGTTTGGTTTTGAAATTCAAAGGATAATTTGATATACAAATGAATTATGTATATAATTGATTTCAAAAATGATTTTGAAATATTGAGTAATTGTTTAAAAGACTCTGGAATATTATTTAAAATGTTTATGGAAATATTATTGGGTTTGATAACTAGTAAAATATGAAAATTTCTAGAATAGAAAAAAAATTTAACTTAAAAAAGAGTTAAAAATTTGAAGTAAGTAAGAAAACGAAATAAGTTAGAATGTAAGCCAATTAAATGAAGTAAATCTAAGGAGATTAGTAAATGGGATGGAGATAAGTTGGAAAACTTATAGAAGTTAAAAATTTGAATTAAATTGAAATGTAACCGAACTAACTTAGATAAAAGTGAATTTTGAGGAAAGAGTGTAAGTTGGTTAAATGGAATAGCCATTGAAATAAAATTTATTTGGTTGGAAAACATAAATGTGTGAATGAACAAACTAATTTAACTGGTAAATAAATGAAATTGAAATTTAGTATTGGAATCAATATAAATTGTGTAAGTAAAGTGAAATTGGAAATTTTGTTCGAATGAGCTAAGTACAATAATAAGGGTTTGGTAATAGAAGGTGTTTGAGATATGAATAAATTAGTAAGTGGAACTAATTAATAAAAAAAATGGTTAATTAAGAATGGATTTGAGATAAGGCGAATAAAATTCAATATTTAATTAATTTGGAAATAAATTAAGAATTTAAGATAAATTGAATTCAGAACGGAATTTAAAATTTAAGTTAAATGGAAATAGATGTGAAAGCTTAAGTGGCAAGGTGAAAATATGCGACGACCCGGAATTTTTGGATATTTGAAATTGGAATATTCAATTGACTTTAAATATTTGAAAGTTAGTTTAACTTGAATTTCAAATATCACTGTTTATTTGGTAATTAAATTATTGAATTTAATAATTGGAAATTGGTTAAATTAGTGAATTTTGGTTTCTAAGCTGGTTAAAAATATTTCAAAGGCTTGGAAAATTTATATTTATAATACTGAAGATAATAGAGGTTTTAAATTTGATTTGAAAGTGTTTTGTTCAGTTTTAAATTATATTGTCTAAATTGATATTTAAAAATAGCCTTCCGAGGCATAGTCTCGGAATTTGATGAAATCAATTCCATTGGATCCGTAATATTTCTTATTATCGGATTTCTAATTCCATAGTGTTTGGAGTTGTCGTGTGATCGTACGGTAGGCAAACGCGCTGAAATCTATACCGAAATTTGGGATGTAAATTGGAAGAAATCGAGAAGGATTTATTAACTGATTAAATGGACTATTTTGGAATGGAAAGTGTATTTTCCCTGGAAAGACAAGTATGTTTTCAAAGTAGCTTTTAAGTATAAATTAAAAGTTTTAAAGTTGGTTTTAAAAAGAATGTTTTGGAGAAATTATTTTCTTAAATTTTTTTAAAATTTTTAAAAGTAAATATTTATTAAGTAAATTAAATAAGTAAAGTATTTTAAAAGTTTAAATAGTATTATGATTTAAAAGATAATTATTTAATATTTATACCTTATAGATAACTTTTATTTTAAATTTATTTTTGGCTTAAGTTTCACATGAGAAGTTTTTATAAAATTTCATAACTAGCATTTTAATAAAGTGTTTAAGTAGTTTTTATTTTGAGTGTTTTAAAGTATATATTTTTGGATAAAGTGATTTAAATTATTTGAAAATCTAAAGTATTAAGACTTGGTGATTTTCAGTGGAAATAAAACAGTTAGGTGGAAATTTATTTCCACGAGAGAAAAAGTGATTTGAAAACTATTTTCAAAGGAATTAAAGTGTAGAAAATGTCTTGTGAAGATATTTTGAAATAAATAATGTGGGAAATTATTAATGCTTGATGGTTGTTTGTGAATGTAATTTGATAATTAAATAACCGACTATCAATACTGGGCATGCGTTGATCGTTTCGAAGAGACCGAGATCGGGATTTATTTCTCGAAAACCACTTCGATCCAGTTTGAACGTTTTCGTGAGGAAGACAAGAGCTTGGAGTCAAGGATGGAGCAGTGAAGTGCAAGAGCTAATTGCTACTAAGCTCGAGGGTGATTCCAGAACGGATGTAGAAGGAATAGTGCCTTCGGTTCCGTTTGGACCCAGAACGGACTTGTATGAACGAATGCTGTCAGAACATCGTCAGGGGGACAATGAGCATTCTAAGTGAATCTGTGCTAAAAAGATAATGCAAAGCCTCGAGCCTCATCTACCGGGAATGGCTAAAATAGGGGAGGTGCAGCAAGGCTAAGTGGTTAGCAACCAATTAGGGTGAGGTTATCGTCTAGATGTCATTTATATTCGACAGTGTGGGTGGTTGCTGATCCCAACTGCAGGGTGATCTTATTCGGGCTATCCAGCAAGGGGTAGCTCTGGTCTTGTGTAGGAGGGGATCCGGGTGGATCCTCGGCACGGTGATCTAGACCACGTACTATGACGGGCGGTATCCCAGTAGCCCTGCCATTGATGGAAACCCAATCTCCAATGTGTGCGTTCGGACTTGTTTGTATACCTATTATGCTGGAATTAATGAATGTAACAATTTTAGTTATTTGAATAAGTATTTGTATATATACACTACTATAATATCAGAGGATTTGATAAGAAAATCTTTTGGTTATCGTAAGGTAAAAACCCGACATGTTTATTTGTGGAGTGATCTTACAAGATACCTTTGATTTCAAAGGATTTTGAAAAACTATAATAATCCAATTGAGTGTGTTTTCTCAAGCTGGTTTTCCAGACTGACTCGGGTGTTATTTCACTATAATGCTTGGGTCAGACCGAGTATTATAGGATACAGAAATGGACTGCTATGAAGCTCAGGAGGCGAGCTGGATGGCGAGACGTATCACACGTACTTGATATATATTCCGATGTGCGGTATAAGCTATATAGTCTGCTTTTGGGTGAGGACAAGTTGTGACAATTGTCCAGTATTTGGCTGTTGTTTGTGTGTACTCTGATGATGTAATGTATTATTCAGTTACAGATTCTGTCGTATAAAAATCTGTTGTTATCTATTATATATTATTCCACTGCGTTCGTGAGATTCTGATGTTGTTTTCTATTTCTTCTTCTACCTCCTTCTTCTTTAACCCTAATGGTTCAGCTTTCTGGCATTCGATTGTTCGGCATTCGTTACAGTGGACTGTATTGATGTCGATTTTCGGGCGTCGAAAAATAGGGTCGTTACATTTTGGTATCAGGGCTGAAGGTTAAGCGAGAACCTTGGCTATGGTAGGAATTACTTATTAGAAATGGAGTCCGTAGTACCCTAGAATGAGTTTGAGTGTATTAACATATATGAGTGTTTATCGATTCTGGTCAATATTTGGGACGCTATGTCATCGATGGGGGTTTCTATACTCTTAAACAATATAAGCCGACACGGTATTATTTTAAAATGGGGTAAATGAAATAATTTTAACCAAATTATTTTTGTATATAAAAGAAATATTTTTTCACAAATTATTATAGTTATTATGATTGCTTGGTTGTTAGGGAACGATAATATTAAACTATTATCATTCTTATGTAGAAATTTAAAATAGGAATTGACATTATAGCCAAAGGTTAAGGAATAAATTTATATTACAAAATGGGATTTGTAAATATGAATTATAAGTGTGATTTATGATTTGAAATGAAATAAAAATTCCAGAGTAATATTGCATATAAATTGAAAGGATTTGGAATTCAATATTTTGGAAATTAAATTCCTTTGAGTTTGAAAATGATTTTCAAAGGCTTTGGAGGAATGATGATGATATCATTTGAGAAATATTTTTGAATTGGATTTGAAATATGGTGAGATTTGGAATTTAAAAATATTTGAAATGTTTTTAAAGGGATAAAAGCACTGAACTCACTTCTGTCGTTGGAAAATAACTCCGATGATGATCGCGACATCATCGGTGCTCATTTTCGAGTTTCCAAGAGAGCGATTGCTACCTGAATGTTTTGAATGGTATTTATTTGCAAAATTGGGTTTGATTTTGGAATGTAAGGAATAATTTGGTTTGGGTATATATAATTTTAAAAATGTTTTAAATGTTTAAGAAATTGTTTAAACTCTAGAAGTTTAATTTAAAATGTTTATGGAACATAACGAGTTTGATAACCTATAAAAAAATTGGTATTGGAAATATATTCTCAATTAATATTTGAATGAAGATTAAGTAAAGAGTGAAAAGGGATAACTGAGAATGGTGAATGAAAATCAAAATGAATTTGAACAAAAAAAGAATTGATATAGCTAATGATCAACTGGAATAAATACATAGGATGTACGTATGTTATCTTATTCGCATAGCAATATGATCCAGATTCGAGCACGGAATTTCGAGGTAGTTATACCAATCCGAGTTGAAATTTTTCATTCGATTTTCAATGGCAAACTCTGGATATGGATTTTTGATTTGGTTCTGAAATTTTCTATCATAATTTAGGACTATGCAAGGAGAATGACGTTTTCTAATCAAGAAACCAGATCTGAGTCCGCACTAGAGAGTTGGGTAGAGGATACTAGTTCGGAAATGAAATTGTGTGAACGAGTGAGTGATCGGATTTGGTATTGCGTATGAATGATATGTGTGCATCGTATGACTTAAGTAAGGCAATATTGAAATTTTGAGAAGAAATGAATAAAATGATTGTGAATACTGTGATTGGATATTATTGCTAAGTAGTATACAGGTATATAGAAGTAAAAAGGAAATTGATGATTTTGATTTCAGAAGATGAATTGAATTGCACAAAAAAAGGTATGTATTTAATTGTCATATGAAATTTGATGATTTTCTGGTCTAGCCATTTGGCATTTTGTTTTCTTTTGGAATTTGGAGGCCCACAGTGGCCTTTTGTAATTTTATCGATCTAGCCGCGCAAAGGAGATGCTGGCGAAATTTTTTGAAAATTTAAGGAGTTAGAAAAATTTTGAGAAATTTTGATAATTTAAAATTTGGTTTTGAATTTAAGTTTAAGTTGTTGAGTAAATAATATTGTTTGGAAGGTATGGTTGAGTTTGGGAAGTTAGTAAGAGGGATAGTGTGTCTTTAATAAAAAGATTGTTTAGAGAAGTTGTTAAAAACTATTTGGATTGGGAAAAGTTAACGGTTTGTGGAATATTTCACTTAACTAGTAATTTTGGGAACGAAATTCTTTTAAGGGGGGAGGAATGTGATGACCCGGAATTTTTGGGTATTTGAAATTAGAATATTTAATTGACTTTAAATATTTGAAAGTTAATTTAACTTGAATTTCAAATGTCAGTGTTTATTTGGCAATTAAATTATTGAATTTAATAATTGGAAATTGGTTGAATTAGTGAATCTTGGTTTTTAAGCTGGTTAAAAATATTTCAAAGGCTTGGAATTTATATTTATAATACTGGAGATAATAGAAGTTTTAAATTTGAGTTGAAAGTGTTTTGTTTAGTTTTAAATTATATCATCCAAATTGATATTTAAAGTAGCCTTCCGAGGCACAGTCTTGAAATGTGACGAAACCAGTTCTATTGGATTCGTAATATTGTTTGATTATCGGATTTCAAACTCGGTAGTGTTTAGAATTGTCGTGTGATCGTACGGTAGATAAGCGCGCTAAAATCTATATCGAAGTTTAATATTATAACTGGGTCCAAAAAGCTATCTTCTCCATACGATCGAATTAGGACACGAAACCTTTTCCATTGCGTTCGTAATAGGGGTATAACATTATAAACGCCCGGCGGCACGCCTCGATAGGATGTCAAGAGTTTAAGCTACGAATTCAAGATGATTTAAATTTAATAATAAATAATATAATTGCATTGACCAGTCAAAATTTCACATCAGCTATTTTCTTATCACTTTAGGCTACTGTAACATGTTGAGTGAAACACGATAACATCTTATCTTGTCCCCATTTCCTTCAATTTAATTCAATAAAAAGAATAAAGGGAAATATATATAAATTATCATCTCGTGTTCCTCAATCTAGTAATAAATCGAACTACCCACTTCTGCTTTCTTTCATTTTCTTTTCCTATTCGGTTTTCAGAGGGAAACAAGAACGAAAATGGCCGTCACTCAAAAAAAAAGTAACGAAATCGATTCGATTTCGAATCGAAAGTCGCGGTCTTCCCCTTCAGATCGAGAATGCTATCTCGCTCAAGATCAATCCAGATCGAATCTCGATATCTCACATCGGGCTTCTCATGAGGATCGAAGCAAGTAGGATTTCATCGACGCGCGACTTGTTTCATTGGTAAGCGCGGGCAAGAGGTTGGATCCGATGAAGGCGCGTACGTTCGTACGCGTGCACGTTGGAGGATGGGGGATCGGGTGAGCTTTGGAGTTGAAGCGTCAATTCAAAGGGCAGTAGGCTGGAGGAGCATGCGCTCGTAAACATGCACGCAAGGAGGGAAGTTCGTTGTCGTTCGCTGTGATGGAGAGTTGATGGATAATGTCGCATAAGGCTAGATTGGGCAGTGAGGTATTATTATATTTCTTAAATTTATATGTGTATATTTATATATAGAAAAATTATTTAAAGTAAAGCTAATTACTGTTGTGTTTACTGGAAAATGAAAATAGTTTTTTTAATATAGATATAAATTATTTTATATAGATAAGAATTTGGAAATAAAAAGTAATTTTAAAATATGTAAAGCTTATATAAAAATTATATTTTTAAACCTATATTGAAATTTTTATAAGTGTGTGTATATATAGTTTCAAAAGAGAAATAAATATACATTTTAAATTTACTAGTTGGTTTAAATTAACCCATTTAATTATTTTAGTTACTAAAAAAATTTCAAAGTAAAATTTGTAGTTAAATTAAATTATTAGCTAATTGAATTAATTTAATGGTAATTGATCATTCGATTTGTTCAAATGATAATAAATCATACAATGTTTATTCAAGGTCAAAAATCATGAAACCAGCCAAGGATAGGCAACAAAAAAATCAAAGGTGAGTTAATCTCACTCACAACTGGATACCGGTTAATTTAAATAGATGAAATTTAAATTATTGGTTGATTGCTTGAATTGATGAATTATTATCAGTCTGGATGTGATATTATATAGTAGTGTGTGTGTGTGTGTTGGAGTGATTGATTTCCCGCATTATATAGCGGATGAGACTCTATGTGTCCCGCATAATAGCGGATGACCCTTTATACCGCGATATTCCACCTCGAAGTGGAATTGGTATTTTATTTGTTGACTAACATCTGTGGATGCAAGAAAACGACTTGGAGGGATCCAACTCGATTCTTCAAAATGTTGAATTTATTTTATATTCAACGATGTGATTTATGTGATAATCTGTGATGATTATATTGATTATATTGGAATTTGAAATTTTTGAATGATATGGCTTGGTTGAATGTATATTGATATTTGAGAGAATGAAAAATATATAAGTTTGGATTTTTTTTAAAAGGAAATAAAAAGGGAATTTTTAGGTAAAATAATATAGTGAATTTGGGTAAATTAAAGATTGAATTTGGAAAAATATAAAAGTTTGATTTTTAAATTCTATTAAATAAATTCTGAGTATGGAAATGAAGATAGAGATTTTAAATAAATAAAAATAAAAGATTTTTGGGGACTTAAGTGATATCGTCTAAAAAATTTAAAGGAATTCATTTTCAAAATTTAAGATTTAAATGTATGGGAAGAAATTAAAGGTTGAATTTTGAATGAGGTATGAAGTGGATATTTCAGCTTAAAATAAGATTTTTAAATCATAAATATAGAAGTAAATATGGAATTAACGGGTTTTAAAATAATTTGGATAAGTAAAGGAATTTATTTTAAAAATGGAGTAAATTTTAGAAATTGATTAGGAAATTGATTTATTGTTTGAAACTGTGTTTTTAAAAAGAAAATGAGACTATGGAATTTATAAACTGGGTTTATAAAATGAAATAAGATATCGGTGGATATTTGAAAGTATTCACGATGGGAATTTATAAAGTAATGGGTAATTTGTTTTAAAAATAAATGGCGGTTTATTTTTAAAAGTGTGGAAAAGAAAATTTACGGATTTGGGATGTAAATTGGGATAAATCGAGAAGGATTTATTAACTGATTAAATGGACTATTTTAGGATGGAAAGTGTATTTTCCCTGGAAAGGCAAGTATGTTTTCAAAGTAGCTTTCAAGTATAAAATAAAAGTTTTAAAGTTGGTTTTAAAAAGAATGTTTTGGAGAAATTACTTTCTTAAAATTTTTTAAAATTTTTAAAAGTAAATATTTATTAAGTTAATTATATAAGTAAAGTATTTTAAAATTTTAACTAGTATTATGATTTAAAAGATAATTATTTGATATTTATACCTTATAGAATAACTTTTATTTTAAATTTAGTTATGGCTTAAGTTTTACATGAGAAGTTATTATAAAATTTCATAACTAGCATTTTAAATAAAGTGTTTTAAGTGGTTTTTACTTTGAGTGTTTTAAAGTATATATTTTTGGATAAAGTGATTTAAATTATTTAAAAATCTAAAGTATTAAGACTTGATGATTTTCAGTGGAAATAAAACCATTGGGTGGAAATTTATTTCCACGAGAGAAAAGGTGATTTGAAAACTATTTTCAAAGGAATTAAAGTGTAGAAAATATCTTATAAAGATATTTTGAAATAAATAATTTAGGAAATTATTAATGTCTGATGGTTGTTTGTGAATGTTATTTGATAATTAAATAACCGACTATCAATATTGGCCATGCGCTGATCGTTTCGAAGAGAACGGGATCGGAATTTGTTTCCCAAAAATCACTTCGATCTGGTTTGAACGTTTTCATGAGGAAGACAAGAGCTTGGAGTCAAAGATGGAGCAGTGAAATACAAGGGCTAATCGCTAATAAGCCTGGGGGTGATTCCAAAACGGATGTAGTAGGAATAGTGCCTTCGGTTCCGTTCGGACCCGAAACGGACTTGTATGGACGAATGCTATCAAAACATCATCAAGGGGACGATGAGCATTCTAAGTGAATGTGTGCTAAAAAGGTAACGCATAGCCTCGAGCCTCACCAACCGGGAATGGCTAAAACAGGGGAGGTGCAGCAAGGCTAAGTGGCTAACAACCAATTAGGGTAAGGTCATCCCTGTCTAGATGTCCCTTTTTATTTGACTGTGTGGACGGTTGATGATCCCAACCATGGGGTGATCTTATTCAGACTATCCAGTAAGGGGTAGCTCCGGTCTTATGTAGCAGGGGATCAGTGTGGATCCTCGGTACGGTGTTCTAGACCACATACTGTGACAGGCGGTGCCCCATTAGCCCTGCCATTGATGGAAACCCAATCTCCAATAAGTGCCTTCAGACTTGTTCGTATACATATTATGCTGGAATTTAATGAATGTAACAATTTCGGCTATTTGAATAAGTATTTGTATATAGATACTGCTATAATATCAGAGAATTCGATAAGAAAATATTTTGGTTGTCATAAGGTAAAAACTCGGCATGTTTATTTGTGGCGTGGTCTTACGAGATACCTTTGATTTCAAAGGATTTTGAAAAACTTTAATAATCCAATTAAGTGTATTTTCTCATGCTGGTTTTCCAGACTGACTCGGGTGTTATTTCACTATAATGCTCGGGTCAGACTGAGTATTATAGGATACAGGAATGGGCTGCTATGAAGCTCGGGAGATGAGCTGGATGGCGAGACGTATCACACGTACTTAATATATATTCTGATGCGCAGTATAAGCTATAGTCTACTTTTGGGTGAAGACAAGTTGTGACAATTGTCCAGTATTTGGCTGTTGTTTATATGTACTCTGATGATGTAATGTATTATTCAGTTACAGATTTTTTGTATAAAAATCTATTGTTATCTATTATATATTATTCCGCTGCGTTTGTGAGATTCTGATGTTGTTTTCTATTTCTTCTTTTATCTCCTTCTTCTTTAACCCTAATGGTTTGATTTTCTGGCATTCGATTGTCCGGCATTTGATACAGTGGACTGTATTGATGTCGATTTTCGGACATCGATAAATCGGTTCGTTATAAAATAAATATAAGAAGTGTATAAAATATTTATATTGAACTTATGAAATGGATGGTGGGATTCCTAAGTAAATCTGGAATTGAAAATTATATTCTAAGTTAGTATTTGAATGAAGGTTTAAATAAAAAGTGGTGAAATGATAATTGTCGATAAATGGATAGAAATCTAAGTAAATGTGAATAAAAAGAAAATTGATATAGCTACAAATCAATTGAGATAAATACGTAGGATGTACGCGTATTATTTTATTCGCATAACGATTTGATCCAGATTCGAGCATAGAATTTCGAGATAGTTATACCGATCCGAGTTGGGATTTTTCACTCGATTTTCGACGGCGAACCCTAGATATGGATTTTTGATTAATTCACAAAATTCTCTATCATTGTTAGGACTATGCATGGAGAATGGAGGTTTTTGATCAAGAAATCAGATCTGAGTCCGCATTAGGAAGTCGGTTGGACGATACTAGTTCGGAGGTGAAATTATGTGATCGAGTGAGCGATCGAATTTGGTATTGCGTACGAATGATATGTGTACATCGTGCGAACTTGAATGAAATAGATATTGAAACTTTTGTAAAGAAATGTATAACATGATTTTGAATCCTGTGACTCGATGTTATCGCTAAGTAGGATATGCAGGTGTTTTGAAAGGAAATTGGGATTTTTGATTTCAGAAGATAAATTGGGTTGCTCAACAAAAGGTATGTATTTAAATTTCTGTATGAAATTTGATGTTTTTTGAGCTAGCCACTTGGCCTTTTGTTTTCTTTTGAAATCTGGAGAGGAATTTTGTAGTTGTTCCGATCTAGCCGCGCAAAGGAGATGCTGGCGAAATAGATATTGAAATCTGGAGAGGAATTTTGTAGTTGTTCCAGCTTTTATGCCTTGCGTGCGTGTGTGGAAAAAAAACTGGGGCAAGCCTTGCCATGCAACGGTGGCTTGGGAAATATTTGAGTTAGCAGCCTAAAAAGAAAATTTTATAGTGGTGCCACCGGTGCATGTCTTTGAGTCATTATCCCACTGCATTGCATACGTGCATATGTTCTGTAAAAAAAAATTATAGACAGGTCGAGCACTATATGCTTTTGAACCCAATCTAGGAAATTTTGTTTGTGTGTGCACCACTTTTTGCATAGTATCTTAACGTTTTGTACCCACTGTCTTAAACTCGCATACAACTCAGATGAAAATGGGACGGGCCGGGAAGACGTTAGTCGAGATGTGGGGTGAATTGGTCGAGCCAAATTTTATCAATTATCCACCTATTTAAAATCTCGCTCCACTTTTGATTTTTATAAAATTTTGTTTTGTTCGTAATAAATTTCAGGTACTAAGTTTTTTTTTCTTGTTTCAAGGTCGAAATCAGTTTGTTTCATCTTTCAATATTTGATTGTGCTTTCTGTACGCTGTTTCCTGTGAGGTTTTCGTAGTTTGAATCAAAATCTTTAGCTTCGTAAAGGTGAGTATTTCTCATCCGACAAACGTACTTTATGGAGTTAGAAAAATTTTGAAGAAATTTTGATAATTTAAAATTTGGTTTTAAATTTGAATTTGAATTATAATTTGAATGGTTGAATAAGTAATATTGTTTGGAAACTATGGAAGAGTTTGGAAAGTTAGTAAGGGTGATAGTGTGACTTTAATAACAAGATTATTTTGGGGTGTCGCTAAAAATTGTTTGATTTTGGGAAGAAAAATTTACGGGTTGTGGAACATTCCTCTTAACTAATTACTTCGAGTTTGAAATTCTTTTAGGGGGGAGAAATGCGACGACCTAGAATTTTTGGATATTTGAAATTAGAATATTTAATTAATTTTAAATATTTGAAAGTTAGTTTAACTTGAGTTTCAAATATCAGTATTTATTTGGATAATTACATTAATTGATTAAATAATTGAAAGCTAGGTATAATATGGAATCTGGAATTTAAAAGCTTGTTAAAAATATTTCAATGGCTTATAAAATTTATATTGGTAATACTGAAGATAATAGGAGTGTTAAAATCGAATTTTAAGGTGATCTGTTCAGTTTTAAAAATTATATCATTTAAATTGATATTTAAAAATAGCCTTCCGAGGCACTGTCTCAGAATTTGACGAAATCGGTTCCATTGGATCCATAATAGTGTATTATTATCGGATTCCAAATTTCGTAGAGTTTGAAGTTGTTGTGTGATCGTATGATAGAAAAACACGCTGAAATCTATATCGAAATTCAATATAAATACTGGGTCCAAAAAGCTATTTTCTCCATGCAATCGAATTAGGACTCGAAACCTTTCCATTACGCTCGGAATAGGGATATAACATTATAAACGCCTAGCGGCACGCCTTGATAGGAGGTCAAGATTTTGAGTTGCATTTTCGAGACAATTTGAATTCAATTTAATCTAATATATATCAACATTTAAATCGGCATCCCCATCAGCATTTTTTCAATTCTACCTCGAAAACACTGTAGACCATCCAACACGTGTCCCTCTGCCTTTTCTAATCATGTACAGATGTTCCCCTTCTTTCTTTTTAAATATATATATATATAATAAAAACGCAAGCCAGTAAAAGGAAATAGAGCTGTTCGAAATTAATAATGGCGGCTCTTTCATTTGTCAAAACAAATCAAGGAAACCGTTCTTTTTCCGTCTTTCTTCAAAAATAATAAATCGAATCGCGAATTCGTATAAGAGGAAGCAAGCAACGTTTCCAAATCGAAGTATAAATTCCTAGAAGCGGCGACATCGAGCTCGAGTACATCAGGCAGTGGTTACAAAGGGGATGCGCACGCATGGGAGTTTGAGGGGGCGGCGTCATAGGGTTTCACGGCGTCGAGGTGGAAGGGAGGTCTCGATCGAATGACGAGGCCGTGGTCGAGGTGCAGAACAGTTTGTGATTTAGGGAGGAGGGCGGAGTTCGTGTATGCAGTGGGAAGAAAGCCGACAGTGATGCATTCGTCGCGTTTTGGATTGTCATTCGCAAGCTCGAGACGGTGCTCGCAGGAGGGCAGTAAGGTATAATTTTGAAATTAATTTATTTTAAGTTCTGAATTTGGGTTGTTAATTTGATTAAAATTTATAATAGGGATTTATACTGTTTTTCCTTTTCTGTAACCAGGTTTAAGAAAGAGAAAAAAAGAGGGTAGATAAGCTTATGAGACATAAATAATAATATAAAAATAAATATACACACGTACACACACATACGTATCTTAATTTAAATATATAGATAAATAGAGGGAGGCATATATAAACTATATATATATATATATATATTTAAGGTGTTGAAAAAAATATAGGAGTTTTGAAAGGTTTGAGCTTATATAAAAATAGATTTTTAAATTTATATAGATTATTTTATAGGTATATATATAGTTTCAAAGAAAGAATAAAATAAAATAAAATAAAATAAAATAAGTATAACATATATGTATATCTTCACTTACTAGTTATTTTAACATAATGAATTACGGTGATAAATTTGTTTGCTCAACTTATTAAATTATTTTAGTCACTAGAAATTATTCCTTATAGGAAAATTAGTTTAAAAATAAAATCATTATTTTAAGTTAAATTATTTAAAAGGAAACTGATTGTTCGATTATTTAAAACATTAATAAACGCTATAATGTTTATACAAGGTCAAAATCACGAAGAAACCAAGTCGAGATCAAAGTGGATTGCAAAACAAAATCAAAGGTGAATTAATCTCACTCATTTGGATTGCCATTTAAATTTATATAGTTAAATTTAAATTAATGGTTGAATGATTGAATTGGCTGGATGTGATATTATATATATATATATATGTATATGTATATATATTGGAGTGATTGATTTTCCGCATTATATAGCGATTGAGACCCTATGCATCCCGCGTAATAGCGGCTGATCCTTTATACCGCGATATCCCCCTCGAAGTGGGATTGGTATTTTTATATTGTGCTACCATCTGTGGATGTAGGGAAACAGGCTGGAGGGATCCAACTGGATTCCTCAAAATGTTGGAACTTATTTTCATATTCTGCGATATGTTTTATTTGATAATATGTGATAGATTATATTGATTATATTGGGAATTGGAAATATTGAAAGCTATAGTTTGACTGAATATATTTTGGGTATATTGAGATATCAGAAATATAAATATTTGATTTTTAAAGGAAAATAGAAGAGGGAATTCTAAGTAAAATAAATATAGTGAAATTGGATAAATTAAAGAATGAATTCGAAAAGGATAAAAGGCTGATTTTTAAAATTCTAATAAATAAATTCCGAGCATGGGAATGGAATTTTTTGAATAAATGGGAATAAATGAATTTTGAAAACTTAAGTGATATTGTTTAAAGAAATAAAGGATTTATTTTTAAATTCAAGTTTAAATTGTTAGAAGAAATAAAGAATAATTTTGGGAAAAGTGGGAAATTGGTATTTTCCGTTTAAATAAGATTTTAAATCATAATTAAGGATGAACCTGAAATTAATGGGTTTTGATATAAAATTTAGTAAGTAAAGGAATTTATTTTTAAAATGGAGTAAATATTGGAAATCGGTTTGGAAATTGACTAAGGTTGAAAACTGCGAATAAAGGAGAATGAGTTTGTGAAATTTATAAATAGGGTTTATAAATAAAGTGAAATATTTATCAGAGGATAATTTGGAAGTATAAATTCAGGATGGGAATTTATAAGGAAAGGGTGATTTTTTTGAAAATAAATAGTGGTTTATTTTTAAAGGTGTGGAAAGGAAAGTATATTTCGCTGAAAAGCCAAATATATTTTCAAAGAAAGATTTCCGAGTTCAAGTTAGAGGTTTTATAGTGATTTTTTAAAATGAATGTTTTAGAATGAAATTATTATTTAGTGGTATTAAAATTTTTAAAAGTAAATATTTATTAAGTTAATTATATATGTAAATTATTTTAAAAGTTTAACTACTATTATGATTTAAAAGACAATTATTTAATATTTATACCTTATAGAATAACTTTTATTTTAAATTTAGTTTTGGCTTAAGTTTTACATGAGAAGTTATTATAAAATTTCATAACTAGAATTTTAAATAAAGTGTTTTAAATAGTTTTTATTTTGAGTGTTTTAAAGTATATATTTTTGGATAAAGTGATTTAAATTATTAAAAATCTAAAGCATTAAGACTATCAGTGGAAATGAAACAATTGGTTGGAAATTTATTCCGCGAGAGAAAAAGTGATTTGAAAACTATTTTAAAAAGGGTTGAAGTGTAGAAAATATCTTGCGAAGATATTTTGAATAATAAATAATTTGGAAAATTATTAAGGCTGATGGTTGTTTGTGGATGTTAATTGATAGTTAAATAACCCACTATCAATATTTGCCAATGCGCCAATCGTTTCGAAGAGACCGGGATCGCGATTAATTTTCCGAAAACCACTTCGATCCAGTTTGAATTTTTTCGTGAGGAATACAAGTGCTTGGAGTCGAAGATGGAGTAGTGAAGTGCATGGGCTAATCGCTACTCATCCTGAGGGTTATTACAAATTGGATGTAGTAGGAGTAGTGCCTTCGGTTCCGTTCAGACCGGGAACGGACTTGTATGGATGAATGCTATAAGAACATCGTCAAAGGACAATGAGCATTCTAAGTGAGATGTGTTCTAAAAAGGGAACATAGCCTCGAGCCTCGTCAATAGGGAATGGCTAAAACAGAGGAGGTGCGGCAAGGCTAAGTGGCTAGCAACCAATTAGGGTGAGGTCATCCCTTTCTAGATGTCTCTTTTTATTCGGCTGTGTGGGCGGTTGTTGATCCCAACCGTGGGGTGATCTTATTCGGACTATCCAGTAAGGGGTAGCTCCGGTCTTGTGTAGCAGGGGATCTGGGTGGATCCTCAGTACGGTGAACTAGACCACGTATTATGACGGTACCCCAGTTGCCCTGCCATTGTATGGAATCCAATCTCCAATAAGCGCCTGTAAGGTTTTGATTGTGCCCAACTATCGCTGGAACGTGAGATGCAAGCATTTCAGCTAAATTCTATTTTACTTTCAATAGACACTACTATAATATCAGACGGATTTGATAAAAAGTGTTTTTATTATCGTAAGGTAAAAATCCGGCATGTTTAACAATGGCGTGGTCTTACGAGATACCTTTGATTTCAAAGGATTTTGAAAACGCTGATAATCCAATTGAGTGTGTTTTCTCACTTTGGTTTTCCGGACTGACTCGGGTGTTATTTCACTATAGTTCTTGGGTCAAACCGAGTATTATAGAATACAGGAAAGGATGCTGTGAAGCTCAGGAGACGAGCTGGATAGTGAGACGTATCACACGTATTTGATGTATATTCCGCTATGTATGATTAACTACATAGTCATTTTTTGTGAGGACAAGTTCTGATAACTGTCTAGTTGTGTGCTATGTATTTTGTTGTACTTTGATGATGCAATGTATAAAACAGATATAGTTCTTTTTATTTAAAGATCAGTCATTTATCTATTATATATTGTACTTCTGCGATTGTGAGATTCTGACATTGTTTCTATTTCTTCTTTTACCTCCTTCCTTTTTCCTCAACAATCCGTCTTTTCCTGGCACTCGATCGTCGACATATTATACAGTGGCGAATTTATGTCGATTTACGAGGTCGAGAAGGGCAGGCTCATCACAAAAACCGATATCACAATTTAAAGGATTTTTTTCCTTGACCAGAGAGGATGGTTGAGAAAAAAGAGACGGTTTTGTGTTCCAAATATGGAGGACTTAAGGAAAGAATTTTTTGAAAAATGTCATCGATCCAAGTTTACGATTCATCCTTAAGGAACCAAGATGTATCAGGATATGAAGAGGAGCTTCTGTTAGGAAGGCGTAAAGAGGGATGTTGGCTTGTGGGTTAGACAATGTGCAAACTATCAACAAGTAAAAGTTGAACATCAAAAACCATATGGGTTACTACAGCCTTTGGAGATTCCAGTTCGAAAATGGGATTCGATATCCATGGATTTTATAGAGGGGTTGCCAAAGTCAAATAGAGGTAATGAAAGTATATGGATTATATTGGACAAATTGACCGGGAGTGTAACTATCTCGTTTTTAAGCCAAATATAATTTAGTAATTAAGATAAATTTGTGAATTAATATGAAATTTTACAAAACCAATAAATATTGTGTTTGTTTATATATATATATATATACACACACACACACACACACATATATATATATATTGTAAATAGAATTTCAATTTGAAATTCAAATGTAAATATTTTAAAAATAAATTGCATTTAAAATCGTGTATGTATGATTTTTATTAATGTATAATTAGGTTTCAAATCGTTTTCTTTTAAATTGTATAAATATAAATAAAGGAGATATATTTATAAAAATAGAAAATATAATATAAAATCATATTAAAAACAAAAGGCATGCAAATTTACAAATGTAAATATTATAGCATGAAGTTAACAAGTGTAGTAAATTTATTATGAAATTAACAAGTGTCATTTATTTCTTTTATTTTAAAAATAATAATAAGGATTTTAGGGCTATATATACAACATTACTCCTTCTCTCTCATTTTTTCTAACTTTCATTCTCAAAAAATTTCAAAACTAAAAACCTGAGTAACTCAAACCAGTAAAACAAATCAATTTCAACATGATCTAAAGCTAAGCAAATCAAAGATTTCAGATCATCAATCAAAGAAACAAAGCAAACCAAATTCAAGATCAAGATCAATTTCAAAATCTGTTTGAAGTCTTCAACTAAGCTGAAGCAAAGATTTAAACTCAACAAAAAGTAAATCAAGATCAGTTTCAAATCAAATAACAAAGATCATATCATCACAATCAAGTCCAGATCAAAACAAATTCCAGTTTTCAAATTCAAGAGCAAAAACTATTTCCAGGCTCTATTCATCTAATATCTGGTAAGTAAACTACCTCTATAAAGGCTTAGATTTGTTGAATCTTAATTTCATATGATGAAAATGTTGTGAAAATTAATGGTATAGAAGTAAGTATGCCTGCATGTATATATATACATGTAAATGATGTGTGCATGTCTGTACATATGAATATTTCCTCTGTTCTAGGTTTACAGAGTTTAAACCAAACTCAAAAATCAAAATCTCATCTCCTAATCCTTTTTAGGCCTTAGGGTTTAAACAAAATGTGTTTAAGTTTACCAGTTCTTAATTTTAAAAATTCTTTTAAGTATAAATAATAAGTAGATTTACTAGGAAAAGGAAAACACGGTAAAACTCAATGCATATGGAAAATTCGACTAGCGTGATTTCTTGTTTAATTTATACCATCTAATTCATTTTCAAAAATTATGATTTTTAAAAGTGGAGTCAAGATTTTTAACCGTGTTTTGAAAGAGGAATCTCGGGTTGAACGGAAATTAAACTTCGGTTGATTTCTTGATGATCGGCGAAGTGTGGGTGTCGGTCACTTGTTGTTGTAACGCTGTTATGATAAATGTTGTAATCGATGTTGTGTATCAATGAAAAATCATTTTATTTCTGTTATTTTTTTATTATCTAATGTGTTATAGCTCCAGCGATTCAGACTGCAACGTTTGAATCTCTGGCATTCAAATATGGGTGATGTATTGAATGCCGATTTTCGAAGGTCGAATTCTGGGTCGTCACATGTGGTATCAGAGCTAAAGGTTGAGTAAGAACTTTAGCTTTGGAGTATAACTCATTAGGTGGCTCATTAGAGATAGGGTTAGAAATGCCCTAGAATGAGTATATTCCCTAAGATATCTCGTCCGTATGCCTAAATCAACTTTCTTACAATTCACTGATAGTGGGAATAAGTGCAAGAAGAGGACGAGGCAGGAGACAGGGGAGTACCACTATAAATGGTTAAGACCCTGCAACAACAGTAACGGAAGGAGCGGCGATATATACTTTCCGCTGATATTTCCAAGATGTATCAAGAAGATTACCTTACTTCTTATTTATGATAAAATTGTTAGAATTTTATTCGACACTGGAGCCACGCATAGTTTTATTTCTCAGAAAACCGCAGAAGAGTTAAATCTTGAACCCGAATTTGTAGATGAACCTATTTGCGTGAAGAACCCGGTTGGAGGCCCTGCGAATCTTTGTTTACGTTGTAGAGAAGTTCCTATTTCGTATTCTCATCATCAGTTTCCTATCAGCCTTTTCGTTCTTGACTTTAATGAATATGAAATTTTACTCGGAATGAATTGGTTAACAAAATATGAAGCTAAATTAGATTGTACCAATAGAACGATTTCGGTCAAAACCAAATTTGATAATTTTATCGTAATTTCATATGAGGACCCAAGTCCGAAGAGGGATAAGCTAATGTATACTTTAGGGTATCCCGACCCGAGTTTGGAATCCATACCTATTGTTCGAGAATTTCCTGACATATTTGAAGAAGTTAAGTCTTTATCTCCGCATAGGGAAATCGAATTTAGAATCGACTTGGTTCCCAATGCTCGTCTAGTTGTGCATGCAACTCGTAGGATGGCACCAAGGGAAAGAGTAGAGCTAGTTAAGCAAACCAAAGATTACTGGAGAAAGGATTTGTAACATTCCCGTTTTTAAATCAAATTGAAATTGGAAATAAATTTAATTTTTTGGAATTTAATTATGAATTAATTTGGTGTTTTCCAAAATTTAATAGATATTTGTTTGTTTATTTATGTAAATAAATGTAAATATGATTTTTAAATAGATTTTTTTTGGAAATTCTGAAAAAAATATTTTGAATAATATTTTAATTACAAATTTAATTATGAATTTATTTGGAGATTTGAATAAATATATATATAAAGATTGATAACTTGATTCATTAATAAGGAAAAAAAATGTTTTTATATTTAAAATAAATAAAGATGAATGATTTGGAATTCAAAAGTGAATATTTTATAAATAGATTATAATTTGAGATTAAAATTTGAATTCAATAAAAATTGTATTTACTTGAGAGATTTCTTTCTTAGTAACGTATATTTTAATCACTTCAATATTTTAATTACTTGAAATTTAATTAGACTTAAAGAAATTTATATTAGAAATAAGTTTGATATCTTAAGTTTAAAAATATAAATGTATTGAAAATAAAAAAAATTACTAACTTATAAATCTTTATTAGTAATGTATAATTTAATTCCAAACCATTTTTTTTAAATTGTATAAGTACAAAACAAAGTGTGATTTTGAAATTTACTAAATATCTTGAATTTAAAATTTCTATATATTTAAAACTAATAAAAAAATTATTTCTTAATTTTTGTGAATATGCATTTTTATATATAAGTATAAGTAGTTAAAAAAAATTGAAAATAAACATGATTTGAAAATAAAAATAAAAGAAGGTTTAAAAAAACAAACATTAACAAAATATATTTATAAGAAGGTATTTGATTATTTATTCATTTATAAGTATAAATTGATTTTATATCAAATTTTGAATTTGAATTTAAGATGTAAAATTAGATTTGTATATATATACATATATAAAAATATTGAATGTAAAGAAAACAAAATAGATAAATATGTTTCATAAATTTAAATAAAATATGGTTTAAACTAAATTTTAAACTAAAGGACTTAAACATAATTTAAGTAACAAATGACATTTGTAAAAATATTAACTTAAACAATCAACAAGTGTAAACAAAATAAGCCAAGTGGCACATTTGTTTTAAGAACATATAATTAAAAGAAAATAGGTTGCTCATTATTTTCTTTCATGTGAAAAACTTAATCAAAATACCTGAGAATTAAAATAGATCAGAAGAAAATCTGAAAAATAAAACAAGCTTCAAGTCTAAAACAAAATAAACCAGAGAAACATTTTAGCCTGGAAATCAAATTCAACAGCACAGCTTCAACAAAAAAAATAATTAATCTGGGAATTAAATCCTGAAGATCATCTAAAAACAATTCAAGCCTGAAAAAGGAATTTCGAGCAAATCAAGCCTGAAATCAAAATGATGTGAAACCTGGAATTCAAAATAGTTTGAGTTCAACCTGGAAAGCTTAAACTTCAAACTGGAAATCAAAAAAAATCTGAATCAAGTGGGGGATCAAAGCAATTAAAACAAGCTTGAAGTTCAATTCCAAGCACAAATCTATTCACTGTCTCTATTCTCTCCAATTGACAGGTGAGCAAACTGTTCTTTAAAGCCTAATTTTGTTGATCATTTGTGATGAATGTTTGATGGTGTGATGGGAAAATGTTTGAATGAATGCAAACTGGTGTGTATATGTTTATAAATAAGCAAGTGTGAGGTTGCATGTCTGTATATATCAATATGCAGTCTCTGTTTTGGTTCAAAAATCATCTCCAAATTTTATTTTGGTTCTGATATCTAGAGAGAGAAAAACTGGTTGTTTAACTCTAATATCCATTTAAAATAAAAACTTGTTTAAGTTAAAAATAACTTAGTATTGTTTTCTGGAAATAGAAAACACAGAGTAAACTTACATTTTGGGTTTAACTTACATAACTCAGGAAAAGAAGTCTCAGTATTTTGTTTATTTGGAAACTGTTAAGCATCAATTTTTTTTTTAAAAACCAACATCTCTTTATGTGTTTTGTTTTAAGCCACGATTTCAAGATGAAAACTGTTTGCTTCCTGATGAAGTTTAATCTAAAAATTGTATCGTGATTTAGAATGAAGTATTTAGGAAGAGAGCCTCGTTTTTACAGTGGAAACTTTAAAACTGACAAAACTCAAACATGGAAGTTGCGACCTTTACTTATATGAATGGATTTGCCATGGAAAATGATGATTTTTAAATATGAGTTCGAAAGGTTTAGTGAAGTATCGAGCAGGAAATTGTTAGTTGAACAGATTTGGGTCAAAGGCCAAATTTGGATGTTGGGTTGGGTTTAGATGCAAGGCGATGGTTCGTGATGGAGCTTTGGACATAGACGAAGACTGGAAAAATGGTGAAGTGAACTCCGGTGGGGTTAGGCATGGAATTCGGGGAAATTTAAGGTTTAAAGCCCTGAGGGGTTAGTTGATACTCTCAAGTTCATCACCATGTCGAGGAGGCATCAATCTCGATCGGAGGAAGGGGAAGGGGAGCGTGAGGCTCAGATGAAGATTTGGGCTCGACGTCGTGATGACCGATGGTCGGTGGCATTGGCGTGGGGAAGTTGTTGTTCAAGTTGTGGGTTTTGATGGGAGCAAACCAGCTCGATTTTGATTCCCAGTTAAATTTGGGGATCTGTATGCTCGCGATGCTTGGGGATGTCATTTATGACGTGTTGGTGATCGGAACGACGATTGGAACGGTGGCGGTCAACGATGCACGTGCACGCGTGTCATTTGGATATCTGGATGATAGTTTGGAAGTTGGGAACGAAGGAAGAAACTCGAAGTATGTCGCGGGGAAGTTGGGTGCAGGCTCGAGTGTGCGTGGATATTGCTGTTGTAATTTGTTTTAAGGGTTTAAATTAAACAAAGATAAAAAAAGAGGGGAAGTTTGTCTCGGGGATATGAGGTAGATAGCTCGAGTAAACCCATTTTTGGCTCGGGTAAATATCCTTATATAACTTGTACAGTTTTTTTGTTTGTTTAAAACAAAATACAGTTTTTTTTGTGAAGCATTATAGTTTTCGGATTTTAGTACAAAGCTTGAGGAAGTTTAAAAGTAATTTTTTTTTATAAGTTTTCTAAGACAAGTTTCAAACTTGGATTTAAATTCAAATATGATTTGAAAATAAATTGATGTGGATTGGAAATAGATTTTCTGTTAGATTTCTGATAGTTTTCCAAAATGTAATTAATTAATGTGATTAAATGGATAATCAAGTAATGATTTAGTAATTAAAGATTGTTTGATTTCTTAATAATAAAAGGTTATTTGATTGTTTTATTACACTTAATTGTTTAAAGATAATTACTTATTGAAAGATTAAAGTTAATAAATCAAGTAATTAATGAATGATTAAATAAAAATAAAAATTACTTAGCGAAAGTAATTAAGAGTAGATAATTTAAGATTAAAGTAATTTAAGGAATAATTAATTAATAAAAGTAATTAAAATTTAATAAATTATAATTAAGGATTAATTAATTAAGATGATTAATTAAGGAAATAATTAATTAATGAAAGTGATTAAAGATAATCACTCATTAAATTTTATTAATTAAATGGTAATTAATTAAGGATTAATTAATTAAGATAACTAATTAAAGAAATGATTTATAATTAATTAAAGAAATGATTTAATTTATGAAGGTGGTTAAGACTAAATCAATTGTAGTTAATAGTAATAAATCATTGATTTAAAGATTACTAATGAAAGTAATTATGTGAGTAATAAATTTTAAAACCACACATTTTATTCACCTTAATCAAAGATGTTTGATTGTTATTGAATGTTGTGTGATGGATTGATATATTTGATATGTGAGGTAATGCTATGTGATGTGCTGAGCTGTTTTATTTGTGATGAATATACCGTTGTATGAATATGAAAACCCTTTGACCCGTTAAACGACATTTGAAATTCGATGCGATAGGGAGTCGGATTCCAGTTGGTTATCCGAAACCCACATCGAATTGGAATGATGAATCTTTGTGATTGATAAATTTATTTCATCTGTGATCTATGAATGAAGATAAGCGTTATAGTTTATACCGCTTATCGATATTTATGCGCTTTAATCTGTGATGTGAAGATTGTTGTTGCACTTTTGTGTAAAACCCCTAGACCACACCTATACACACACAAATATGGATTACACGTGGAAATCGGCTAAGTCATAGATTTTTAGAAATAGTTTTGAATTTGAATTTTTAATCCAAATGGTTTTGGAAATGGATTTGGGTTTAAAGTGAAAAACTTTTGAAAAAGGAGTTTTAAAAATAAAAATTATCTTGAATAACTTGATTGAATTTTTGAAATTTAAATAATTTGATTTAAATTTTAGTTCAATATTTGAAATTGAATTATATGATTTGGGAACTAGGGTTTATAAAGGTCATTCAACTATAAATGGGTTTATATGGGGTTTTAAACCATTTTTAAAAATATGGCTTTGATAATTTGAACGTAACCCAAGTTTATATTTGAAGGGTTTTAAACTGAGCAAATGTAATCGGATTTCCCGAAACGAAAACCACTTGTTTTCAAATAATAATAGCTTTCGTTTAAAGAAAGGATTTCCAAATTATGTTGAAAGGTATCAAGTTTGAAATGGAATTGAAATGTTTTGAAAACTATAAAATGAGTCTTTGATTCAGAGACCGGACGAGTTAATCCAACTTGAATTGGAATTGTTTTGAAAGGCTATGAATGAATCTTTGGAAACAAATTTTGAAAACTATAAGTTAAATCTTGATTTAAAGGTTTAACGAGATAATCCAATTGAAATAGAAATTGTTTTGAAATCCATGAGTGGATCTTTGTGAACGGGGTGAACCTTGTGAATTAAATCTTCTGTTTAAAAGATTAAAGTGTGGAAATTGTTTAAACCATTGAAGGTTTCTGAAATGAATCTTTTTGTTAAAAAGATTTGGAATGGTAATTCGTTTAACCATTTGAAAGAAAAGTTTTGGGTTTTAAAGTTGTGACTTAATTGAAATCCCATTATCCATATGAGTTTAAATATTGCGCTCATTATTCGGTTTAGCCGGGAGAGGACCTTTGCGTCATATAACCCATTCCGAATAATGATACGACGTTATGGATAGCATCTGAAGACCGGTGGTGAAGACCGGGTATTTGCGAGAACGATAGGATGACCTATCGATTGTCTCTGCACTGATTCGCACCGGTATAGAGATTCCCTAAGTGATGGGAAGTCCGATCGGGATTGTGAATACCCGGATTTGCAAGGGCTTCTTCAGAAGTGCCTTCGGTTCTTTTCGAACCCGGAACAAACTTGTATGGATGTGTGTCTGACGTTACACTTTGAGATGTAAAACCAGTTTCTATCAAATACATTTCTGTTTGGTGGCGGAGATTTATTCTCTTAGCTTAACACCCTTCTCTGAGACATACGAGCTCAGAGGTTATGTAGTTGATGGTTACTAGTGATACATTCCCAATTTGGTAATGTGGCATACAAAGTGCTGCCGATCATTTGTTGATCAAAGCATGGCTTTCGGGTAAAGCGTAGCTTTGGGGACGAGACTTCGTCGAACCTCACACCCCGGAATGGTCGAAACAGGAAAGATGCGGCAAGGTTATTTGGGGGTAGTGCCCCCTGAAGGATTGTTCATTTCCTTCTGGATAGAGGTGGTTGTTATCCCACCTTTTGGTCAAGGCAGGAATATCAACAAATTGGCAGGGAATGATGGACACTGGGATTGGAGATCGATTGGAATCAAGGCCGCAATCGATGTTGTCAAAATTTGGTTGAACTCCGATCGGGACGAAATCGATTAGAGCTGATGATGAGAATTAGGAGAGGCTACTTTCAAATTTCAGGTCAATCGGAGTTCGTATGAAGGAGATATGATCGATGCAAGGTAGGAAAGGCATGCTGTTCGTATCCATCGGTGTGTAGGATTGGTTCGTATCGATGTGTTTCGCATCGATCAGGAAGATGGTTGTTCGAATCGATACACTTCGTATCGATCAGAAAGTACGGACTTCGTATCGATACCATTCGTATAGATCGGTATGGGTTCGGCTCGGTGAAGTTTGCATCGATCAGGTGTTGGTTCGGCTCGATAGTGTTCGTATCGATCAGAGGCAGAGCAGGGCGAAGGACTTCGAATCGATACTGTTCGTATCGATCAGCATGGACATGGCTCAATGGTTTCGTATCGGTCAGGATGGAAAGGGGGCGGCATGTCTCGAATCGATACCTTCTTATCGATGGCAGAAGGGTTTGACACTTTCGTATCCATCAGGTATAACTTTGTTCGTATCCATCAGGTAAGGCTCTGTTCGTATCCATTAGGTACGGTCTTGTTCGTATCAATCCCAAGGATGAGCTTCCATCCTCACAACCATTTCGTATCGATGACCCCCATGGTCGTTTCGTATCAATTCATCGATGCGAAGCGTACTCCTGGAATCGATGCGAAGAGAAGCACGAGTTGATGGATGCGAGCATGCCGTTGTAAAAGTTATGGATATGGACGAGCATAAAACACGGATGCAAGCCCACGAATCAAGCAAAGAATCATTCAAAGCGGCTAAGAATAAGCATGGTTCGAAGGAAGAGGCCTTCAACTCGGCACGAATTCAGGATCTGGCCTAGGAAGTAGCGCCACGTGATCGATGCGCACACGCTTTGGATCGAGTCGAAGAAGATGGATGCGAAGGCATGGATTCGAACTCTGCAGTCCATGAGGAACACCAATTCGTATCGATCATATCTCCCAAACCGCTGATCCAAATGCAACGAAATTTTCGCAGCAGCTTGCATGTGAGGTAAGGAATATTCCTGTCGAGTTTCAGCTCGATTGGATCATTTCTTGATGGATACGAAATCACTTCGTATCGATCACAGATCGAGGCGAAACTTGGTGGGGTCGGTCGCGTGGGTCCACTCACATGCCAGAAAAAGTCTCCCAGAGTTTGAGCGAGATCTAAGCCTCCTACGCCTATAAATAGCACCCAGAAGCCCACAGAAAAGGGATCTTTCGGCTGTTGGATGTCCAGACTCTGCCGGATTCATTTCTACATTTCAATACAACTATTGTACTCGAAATTCTTCATTATTACTGCTGTAATCATCTGTAACCAGCAAGGATAATTAATAAAAGGATAAAACTTTGGAGTGGACGTAGGACGGAGATAGCCGAACCACTATAAATCTTGTGTCTTTGTTCATTATTTCTGAATTGCTGTTTGATATCTGCTGAGATCTGATATTTATGCTTGAATATTGCTGATTTGTATCCATACTTTGGTGCTTTCATAGTATTTGGGGTTTGTGACCAATTTTGGCGCAAACACTTTAGTGCTTTCAATGAGAAGGACTAGCACCCGCTACATCGGATTTGAAGTTCGGATTTGAAGAGTTTGAGGGGTTTTGACTTGAAGATAATGACTGGACAAAATAGTAGAAGGCAAAGGGATGAGAGAAGCCAACAAGGAGGAAGCCAATAAGCATCCTTCGGAGCTGGAGAAGGGCAGGCTTCCATCTACATCACCAGAGACGAAATGGAAGCTATAACAAATTCACTGCAAGAGAGGTTGTTGAAGAGTCAACAGGAGATGATGCAGACTTTCTTTGAGCAAATGAGAGCTGCAGGGATGCAGAACTTAGGAACAACCACAGTGGCTGTGGATGCAGGACAAGGGACTAGGGTTGTGGACCCCAATAGAGGACAGGATATAGAGCCAGAAGGCAATCAACAAGGGCTTGGGGGTAGGCCCACAGGATCCAACATAGGAGGACCTTTGGAAGGAGTTCAACAGACCAGAGCTAACGTTGCTGCTAGTGGGCCACATGAAGAATATGTGCCGGAATTCTCTCGGGGGCATGGAGGCAAACCCTGACAGATAATATTGGATTAGTGGAGATCATCAGGAAAACCATGCGTGGAGGCTTGACCAATAGAGTCTTGGAAGGAGTGAACAGGAGTCCGTTCGCTCGGGAAATAAGGATAGCTCAGAATCCACCTAAGTTTAAGTTACCTAGCGTGGAGATATACGATGGCAAAGCAGACTCAACTGATCACTTGATAAGGTACACCAGGCACATGGAGGTGCTAGGGGCATCGGAGGAAGTGATGGCCCGATGTTTCCCTTTGTATTTGACGGACTTAGCTGCGATGTGGTTTAGACAGCTGGGAGAAGGATCTATCAGGACATGGGGGGAATTGGTGGATAAGTTCGTGGGGCAGTTTCGGGTTCATATCAAGAGACCGAAGAACGTGATGACATTGACATCGGTAAAGCAAAGGATGGATGAATCGCTTAGATCTTTTCTAACTCGATTCAACGCGGCGGTTGCTTCGGTGGATCGGCCTAATCCATCGATGGTTTTAATGGCGGCAGTATCAGGAGTCAGGGAGGATTCAGATTTCAAGGTATCTTTGATACGAGACCCACCACTGGATCTTGGGGAATTCTTTCACGAAGCTGAGAGGTTCCTCCGACAAGAGGATGCGTGTGCAGATTTAAAGTTGAAGGAGGTGAATGCAACTGAGGATGGAGGACCATCCAGCAAAGGTTCGGATAAAGACAAAGGAAAAAGGAAGTTGGACGATGATTATGGAAAAGCTAGGAAGCGATGGAAGGATCCAAAGTTTTCTACATACACAAGATTGAACGAGACGCTGGAGCGGATATACCTGGATACTCGGAATCGCCTTCCCTACCAAAGGCCGGCTAGGAGAGAGCCACGGAACGGGAGAGGACATCAGGAAGGCACTGTCTCTTCCATGATTTGGATGGACATGATACCAACAGCTGCAGGCACCTAAAGGACATAATCGAGGAGCATGTAAGGAATGGACAGTTGCGACAATATGTCGGAACTCGGAATGCAGCGGTGGAACAGGAGCAACCAACCAACTACCTCACACCATGACGATGTGAGGCCCAGGAATGACGGTCGATTGATTATCTATTGACCAGGATAATATGAAATAAGTAACAAGCTACTGGCAAACGGCAAAGTCATTTACACATGTATGGGGACGGAGATAGCCCCTAGGCATGCTCTGAATGATGATAAACCGCGATGCTATGGTTTATGAAATTTGTCTTTTGCCTTTGGATTGGACACTGATTCTTTTTCTGGTTTGGTTTTGGAGTTTGGATTGAACTCCTGGTTTTGTTTGCTTTCTGATTTGGATTTTCCTTTGGATGATTGTTTTCGGTTTTGGATGCTGGTTTGGGTTTCTGATTTTCTGGATTTGATTTGGATTTTGGATTGGGTTTTGATTGGATTTTTGCCTGGTTTTCGATAAAAGGTCGTCGGGCATGGATTATGCCTGGCAAGGGATGAGTCGCTTTGCCCGAACATTCTAAATTGACTCATTCAGGTCGTTGAGTATGGATTATGCTCAGCAAGGTTCCGGAGAGACCAGGATTCGGCCTAGGACTTAGGCCCCATATTATTGATTATTGTTTCAGGTCGTTGAGTATGGACTGTGCTCAGTAAGGGTCCGGAGAGACCAGGATTCATCCTAGGACTTAGGCCCCATATTATTGATTATTGTTTCAGGTCGTTGAGTATGGATTATGCTCAATAAGAGTCCGAAGAGACCAGGATTCGGCTTAGGACTTAAGCCATGACATTGTATAACGTCCAGGGACACTGGACCACGGTCGTCAAGTGTGGATTGCGCTTGAAAAGAACCCGGAGAGGTTAGCTCAACGTCCAGGGACACTGGACCACGGTCGTCAGGAGTGGATTGCGCTTGGCAAGAGCCCGGAGAGGTTATGGATTTGGATATCGACCCGGAGAGGTCCTGGATTCGTTTATTGGCTATTGGATAAGGATGGATTAGGACTCGGTTGTCGAGTTCGGATGGATATGGAATTGGCTAAGGCTTTGGTTATTGGATTTGGAATTGGGCATCGACTCGGAGCAGTCCAGGATGACATACTTTGGCTATGGACTTTGGATATCGGATTCGAAACTATTCAAAACATGCCTTCTTATCACAAGGCATGTTTTGGGGGGCAAATGTTATCCCACCTTTTGGTCAAGGCAGGAATATTAACAAATTGGCAAGGAATGATGGACACTGGGATTGAAAATCGATGTTGTCAAAATTTGGTTGAACTCCGATCGGGACGGAATCGATTGGAGATGATGATGAGGACTAGGAGAGGCTATGTTTCAAATTTCAGGTCAATCGGAGTTCGTATAAAGGAGATATGATCGATGCAAGGTAGGAAGGGCATGCTGTTCATATCCATCGGTGTGTAGGATTGGTTCGTATTGATGTGTTTCGCATCGATCAGGAAGATGGTGGTTCGAATCGATACACTTCATATCGATCAGAAAGTAAGGACTTCGTATCGATACCGTTCGTATCGATTGGTATGGGTTCGGCTCGGTGAAGTTCGCATCGATCAGGTGTTGGTTCGGCTTGATAGTGTTCGTATCGATCAGAGGCAGAGCATGGCGAAGGACTTCGAATCGATACTGTTCGTATCGATCAGCATGGACACGGCTCAATGGTTTCGTATTGGTCAGGATGGAAAGAGGGCGGCATGTCTCGAATCGATACCTTCGTATCGATGGCAGAAGGGTTTAGCACTTTCGTATCCATCAGGTATAACTTTGTTCGTATCCATCAGGTAAGGCTATGTTCGTATCCATTAGGTACAGTCTTGTTCGTATCCATCCCAAGGATGAGCTTCCATCCTCACAACCATTTCGTATCGATGACCCCCATGGTCGTTTCGTATCGATTCATCGATGCGAAGCGTACTCCTGGAATCGATGCGAAGAGAAGCACGAGTTGATGGATGCGAGCATGCCGTTGTAAAAGTTATGGATATGGACGAAGCATAAAACACAGATGCAAGCCCACGAATCAAGTAAAGAATCATTCAAAGCGGCTAAGAATAAGCATGGTTCGAAGGAAGAGGCCTTCAACTCGGCACGAATTCAGGATCTGGCCTAGGAAGTAGCGCCACGTCATCGATGCGCACACGCTTTGGATCGAGTCGAAGAAGATGGATGCGAAGGCATGGATTCGAACTCTGCAGTCCATGAGGAACACCAATTCGTATCGATCATATCTCTCAAACCGCTGATCCAAATGCAACGAAATTTTTGCTGCAGCTTGCATGCGAGGTGAGGAATGTTCCTGCCAAGTTTCAGCTCGATTGGATCATTTCTTGATGGATATGAAATCACTTCGTATCGATCACAGATCGAGGCGAAACTTGGTGGGGTCGGTCGCGTGGGCCCACTCACGTGTCAGAAAAAGTCTCCTGGAGTTTGAGCGAGATCTGAGCCTCCTACGCCTATAAATAGCACCCAGAAGCCTACAGAAAAGGGATCTTTTGGCTGTTGGATGTCCAGACTCTACCGGATTCATTTCTACATTTCAATACAACTATTGTACTCGAAATTCTTCATTATTACTGTTGTAATCATCTGTAACCAGCAAGGATAATTAATAAAAGGATAAAACTTTGGAGTGGAAGTAGGCCGGAGATAGCCGAACCACTATAAATCTTGTATCTTTGTTCATTATTTCTGAATTGATGTTTGATATCTGCTGAGATCTGATATTTATGCTTGAATATTGCTGATTTGTATCTATACTTTGGTGCTTTCACGGTATTTGGGGTTTGTGACCAATTTTGGCGCAAACAGTGGTATCATGGCATGGAGCCCAGATACTTAACTTATGTGGTAGCTGCAAATTTATTACTTTGTGGTTGTTGGTGAATCCCGGGATAAAGGTTGGTTACGACCGAGGGATGGCATACTCGTGTAGTAGTTACTTAGTTACAGAGGTAACCCAGCCTTGTGTTGGCAGAGATCCGGTTAGGTTCTCGGGGCGTCCCTCAAGAGGCGTACCCATGTGGAAATGGGAAGTTCCTTGGCCTGACCATTTGTCGGAAATCCAATCACCAATACGCGACTTGTATGATTTTAGTTGTAGAACCTGCCATCTAACATGGTAGCTATAGTAGGCATAATATAATGGTACCTATGTTGGCTAAGATTAATATTATACTTTCGAAAGGTTTTCTGCACTATGCACTAATAATAATATAAAAGGAATTTTGCGTATCAAGCATATTTGACTATCATAAGGAGAAATCTCCTCCAAGTCTACGTTTGCATTGTGTGTGTGGCGGGAGGCCTTATGGTAGTTTCATTTTCCAAAAAGCATTGCGGATTTCAAAATTAAATTCTTTGTTTGTTTTAAAAGGTAAAACTGTTTCTGTTTGCTCATACCAGTCCCATGACTAACCCGGATTTTATTGTTCCTTCCCTAAACTCTGGGTGCCCACAATTTTCCACACGGGCAGTCTAGAGTTGGGTTTTTCAGATAGTAGATATAGAATCGATTTTGTAGCTTTCGGCTTTCTCTTGGGTATTCTTTGGAGATCCTGGATATTGGAGTCTTTGGATTCATGGACGATACTTGCTTGTGGTTTGGAGTTTTTAGCTTTGAGCATTGAATTGGAGTTGCAGTTTAATCATTGGAGTTATCTCTTTCACTATTCGTTTTCCGCTGTTGTTTATTGTTTCTGATATTCATTGTATCTCTGATAGTTCTGATATGTATCGTATCATTCTATTGTATCATCATTGTATTTGGATATCGTATCAATATTGTATATGATATTCATTTTTCTTCCGTTGTGTTGTTATACTTATTTGTGTTATAAGCTCTGGCACGATGCGAATTTCAACGGTTGAATCTACGGCATTCAAGTACAAGTGGAGTATGGATGTCGATTTTCGAACGTTGGAATTTGGACCGTGATAGGATTTATACGACCTAGTCATTCTAGTTGGGGTTCAGCTGTTGAATTTTTAGCCAAGTCCGATGGATTTTTGCGATTATGCGTAGATTAAGTGATCTTAATAAATTAACTCTTAAAAATAAATTTTCTTTGCCCTGAGTCGACGACCTGTTCGATCAATTGAATGGTGCTCAATTCTTTTCCAAGATGGACCTAGCCCAAGGATTCCATCAACTGAGAATTGCGGAAGATTGTATTCATTTGACTGCTTTTAAGGGTCCCGGTATATTCTACGAATGGTTAGTTATGCCCTTTGGACTAACCAATGCCCCTGCATATTTCGTAGACCTGATGACCCGAGTATTTCGTGAAGTATTGAATAAGTTCGTTCTCGTATTTATTGACGATATTCTGATTTATTCCAAAACTGAAGAAGAGCATGCCGAACACTCAAAAATAGTTTTGGAAATATTGAGGAGAAATATTCTTTTTGCCAAATTTTCTAAATGTCATTTTTGGGTGAAAGAAGTTAGATATCCGAGACATATTGTAACTGAAGAAGGAATTTCTGTAGACCCTGGTAAGGTTTCCGCTATCCTAGATTGGAAGCAACCCACAACTCCAAAAGAGGTCAGAAGTTTTCAAGGATTAGCCGGATACTATCGAAAGTTTGTCCAGGATTTCTCTAAGTTAGCCAATCCATTAACTAAACTGACTATGAAGGATGCAAAATTTATTTGGACTCCAAAGTGAGAGGAAGCATTCCAGGAATTGAAGAAAAGGTTGACCACTGCTCCCGTTCTTGCTATTATTAACGAGAATAAAGATTTATCTGTTTACACAGATGCATGTGGGGATGGAGTGGGTGTTGTTCTAATGCAAGAAGGTAGAGTGATTACCTACGTGAGTAGACAATTGCGACATCATGAGAAGAACTACCCGACCCACGATCTTGAGCTTTTGGCAGTTATCTTTGCTTTGAAAATCTGGCGTCCTTATCTTTTGGGTGAAAATTTTAAATTGTTCACCAACCATAAATCTTTGAAATACCTCTTTACCCAGAAAAATTTGAATCTAAAGCAGCAATGTTGGTTGGAATTCTTAGCATCATATGACCTGGATATTCAGTATACACCTGGCAAAGCCAACATGGTAGCTGATGCTTTGAGTAGAAGACATGATGTTCGTGCTTATCTTGTTGTCACTTCTACTCTTCTTGAGAAGATTACTAGTAAGAAGAAAGGAGACAAGTTTCTCCATGAAATTTATGAGAGAATATGTCAAGGCGAAGATTCCAGCTTTGAAATCGATTATAGTAGAATTATAAGATTGAAAGGGAAGATTTGTGTCCCAGACATCCCAGATCTCAAACGATAAGTATTGGACGAATGTCACAAGTTCAAGTTCAGTATCCATCCAGGGGTTAACAAAATGTATCGAGATATTAAGAGGACTTTCTGGTGGAAAACGATGAAGAGGGATATATCCATTAATGTTAGTCGATGCGCAACTTGTCAATAAATAAAGAGTAATCAAATGAAGATGGCGGGTTTACTCCAACCATTGGAAGTGTCTAAATGGAAATGGGACCAAGTGTTTATGGATTTCATAGATAGTTTGCCACGAACTCAGAAGGGTAATGAAGCGATTTGGGTTATTATGGATCGTCTGACCAAGACTGCCCACTTTATCCCAGTTAAATCCACCCGAACGGCAACGAGCTTGGCAAAGATATATGTGAAGGAAGTTGTTTGACTCGGAATACTAAGTAGTATAGTGAGTGATCGTGATCCGATCTTCACTAGCAGATTTTGGGAGGCATTTCAAGTCGCACTAGAAACCAAGTTGAACTTCAGTACTGCGTACCACCCGCAGTCTGATGGGCAAACTGAGAGAATAAATCGAATCTTGGAAGATCTTTTGCGTGCTTCTATTCTTGATTTTGGAGGTTCATGTGAGGACCATTTGCATTTGGTTGAATTTTCGTATAATAATAGTTATCAAGCCAGTATTGAAATGGCTCCTTTTGAAGCATTGTATGGTCGTCCTTGTAGATCACCTGCGTGTTGGATTGAGTCGGGTGATAGGCTTGTTCTTGGTCTGGACATGATAAGGGAAGTCTCTGAGAAGGTTGATTTGATACGGAAGAAGTTGAAAACTGCCTAGAGTCGATAGAAAAGTTATGCCGACTATAGGAGAGGAACTCTAGAATTCTAGGTTAGAGATTCAGTTTTCTTAAATGTTTCTCCAATGCATGGAGTTTTGAGATTTGGAAAGACGGGTAAGCTAGCATCGCGATATATAGGTCCTTTTCCTATAATTGAGAGGATTGGTCCTTTGGCTTATCGAGTGCAGTTACCTAATTGGTTAGCTGGCGTGCATAATTGTTTCGTATTTCTCACCTTCAGAAGTATGTGCACGATCCAGACCATATCATTGAGGAGGCCGCTTAACAGGATTAGGAAATCACACCTAACTTGGGAGTGAAAAGAGAACCATTGAAGATATTGGTCGAGAGGAAAAGCGGTTAAGAAATAAAGTGGTGAAATTGGTGAAAGTACAATGGAGTGGACATCTGAATGATTGCACTTGGGAAACAGAGGAAAGCAAGCAGAAGTCCTATCCCAAATGAAGAATGGATGCTTCGGCTTGATCTGGTAAGTCATTTCTCTATCTTTTTATGTGTTCATATGTTCTTTGTTTGCCTCACCGTCTTTCAAATTTCGAGGACGAAATTTTCTTAAAGGGTGAAATCTGTAACGATCCCCTTTTTAAGCCAAATATAATTTAGTAATTAAGATAAATTTTTAGAATAAATTTGTTAATTAATTTGAAATTTTTCAAAACAAATGAATATTGTGTTTGTTTATATATATATATATATATTATAAATAGAATTTGAATTTGAAATTCAAATGTAAATATTTTAAAAATAAATTGGATTTAAAATAATATACATATGATTTTTATTAATTTATAATTAGGTTTCAAATCATTTTCTTTTAAATTGTATAAATATTAATAAAGGAAATGTATTTATAAAAAATAGAAAATATAATATAAAATCATATTTAAAACATAAGGCATGCAAATTTACAAATGTAAATATTATAACATGATGTTAACAAGTGTAATAATTTTGTCATGCAATTAACAAGTGTCATTTATTTCTTTCATTTTTAAAAATAATGATAGAAAGGGTTATAAGGCTATATATACAACATTACTCCCTCTCTCTCATTTTTTCTAACTTTCATTCTCAAAAAATTTCAAAACTAAAAACCTGAGTAACTTAAACCAGTAAAACAAATCAATTTCAACCTGATCTAAAGCTAAGCAAATCAAAGATTTTAGATCAACAATCAAAGAAACAAAGCAAACCAAATTCAAGCAGTTCAAGATCAAGATCAAATTCAAAACCTGTTTCAAGTCTTCAACTAAGTTGAAGCAAAGATTTAAACTCAACATAAAGTACATCAAGATCAGTTTCAAATCAAATAACAAAGATCAGATCATCACAATTAAGTCCAGATCAAAAAAAATTCCAGTTTTCAAATTCAAGAGCAAAAACTATTTCCAGGCTCTGTTCATCTAATATTTAGTGAGTAAACTACCTCTATAAAGGCTTAGATCTGTTGAATCTTGATTTCATATGATGAAAATGTTGTGAAAAGTAATGGTATAAATGTAAATATGCCTACATGTATATATATACATGTAAATGATGTGTGCATGTCTGTACATATGAATATTTCCTCTGTTCCAGGTTTACAGAGTTTAAACCAAACTCAAAAATCAAAATCTCATCTCCTAATCCTTTTTAGGCCTTAGGGTTTAAACAAAATGTGTTTAAATTTACCAGTTCTTAATTTTAAAAATGCTTTTAAGTATGAATAATAAGTGGATTTACTGGGAAAAGGAAAACACAGTAAAACTCAATGCATATGGAAAATTGAACTAGCATGATTTCTTATTTCAATTATACCATCTAATCCATTTTCAAAATTTTTGATTTTTAAAAGTGGAATCAAGATTTTTAACCGTGTTTTGAAAGAGAAATCCCAGGCTGAACGGAAATTAAACTTCGGTTGATTTCTCGAGGATCGGCAAAGTGTGGGTGACGGTCACTTGTTGTTGTAATGTTGTTGTGATAAATGTTGTAATCGATGTTGTGTATCAATGAAAATCATTTTGTTTCCGTTGTGTTGTTATTATCTAATGTGTTATAGCTCCAGCGATAAGGACTCCAACGTTTGAATCTCCGGCATTCGAATATGGGTGATGTATTGGATGCCGATTTGCGAAGGTCGAATTCCGGATCGTCACAGGGAGTGCTTAATTCATTCCAGTTAAGTCAACCATAATGACACCAATTTTAGCTAAGTTGTTCCTGAAGAACATACTTAGACTACATGGAGTTCCTAATAGTATAGTTAGGGACAGAGATGCTTTGTTCACTAGTGAATTCTAGAAGAGTCTACATGAAGTGATGGGTACCAAGGTTAATATGAGTACTGTGTATCACCCTCAGACAGATGGACAGATAGAGAGAGCCAATAAGGTACTCGAAGATTTATTAAGAGCTTGTGCATTAGACTTTGGTGGACCTTGGGAGGATCACCTACATTTGGTTGATTTTTCCTAGTATAGGGATGTCGCCGTTAAAAGCTTTGTATGGAAGACCATGCAAATCACCAGCATGAAGGTTGGAGACTGGTGACAAATTAGCCTTAGGTCCAGATTTGGTTAGAGAGGCAATAGAGAAAATTGAGTTAATCCAAGGAAGGATGAGGGAAGTTCGGTCAAGACAGAAGAGTTACTCAAATAGGAGGCGTAAAGACCTAGAATTTTCAGTTGGAGATAAGATTTTCATTAAGGTATCACCTACGAAGGGTGTGATACGATTTGGAAAGTCAGGGAAGTTAGCCTCAAGATATGTAGGTACATTCTAGAGTATAGAGAGGATTGGAAAGCTCACATACAAAATAGAGTTGCCGAGAAGTTTAGCAGGTGTCCATATTGTATTTCATGTGTCTCATCTTCGCAAGTATGTGCATGATCTAAAGACTACTATTCCTCCGACAAGGTTGGATGACTTAGTGTTGAGCCTAATTTGATTTTTATTAGACAACCAGTTCAGGTAGTAGCTAGAGATGAGAAAGTATTAATAAACAAGAAAGTCAGGTTGGTGAAAGTTCAGTGGAGCGACAATGAAAAGGACTGTACTCGAGAGACAGACGACGGTACTAGAGATACTTATCTTGATCTACTTTGAGGTTATGTCTATATTAGCTTTATATATATAGTTGCTAGGTAGTTAGACTAGCATGGTTGTTAGGAGTTGTTACAGAAGATCCTTATGCTTAATATTTAGTCCATACTAAATTTTGAAGACAAAATTATTTAAGGGGAGGGAGCATGTAACATCCCTAATTTTTATAATATTATTCAGAAGATTTAATTAGATAAATTAAATAGCGTAATGATGAGAAAGAGATTGAGATTTGAATAAATTATATATAGTACCGTGCTTATTAGCAAGATAAATGGGCTATAAATTGGTTTATTGGTTAATTAAACTACACATGGGCATATTTGTAAATTAGCCAATTTATTATACATGGCTATATCTTTTTGTAGTTTCCCATCCACGTTTCATTTCCACTTTCACAAACGAAAAATCTAAAACCTAAACCAAAGCTGGTTATTACCAAGGAAGAAAGAAGAAATTTATCTAAAGCTAAGGATAAAAAGCTAGAAAGGATTAATCAACAACAAATCTTAAATTCCTTACCAAGTTTAAGGTGAATAATAATCTCCTACCATCTTAATTTTATTTCATGATTATATGGTTTCGGATTTATAGTTTAAATTCATTTTTGTGATAAAATGGATGACCATAGGCTTGAGCTATATTATGTTGATTTATTTTAATTCATACGCATATGAATTTGTATGATTTTGATGAAAAACCCAGAATATATGATTTCAGATTGCCATAGAAAATATTTATGTTAAGTAAAACATGATTTTGGAGATGGGTTTTAATATTTAGAAATTTCCAAGCCATGTAAATTTTATTATGAATTTTTAATGAAAAATATGATGTAATTGGGTTTAAAATTTATTTCGAGAATTTCATAAAGAAATTGGGTCATAAATTTTAATATGTTTGATTACATGATGAAATTGAATTTCTATGATTTTTTGGGATTTTTCCTCATTGATTTACTAAGAAGAATAAATTATTATAAAAGAATAAATTTTCTAAAAATAATTCGTTTTAGTATATGGAAGGGTTTAAACGTTACATTTTTAATGGTTTTAACTTGATATAAATCCGGCGGTTTCAAATGTAAAGTTTTTGAAAAGTTTTTATAGCAGCCAATCAATGATTTACAAATAGAAAGTTGTTAGAAAGTAATAACTAAAAGTTTCTATATTTCAGCCTTTAAATCATAAAAAGGCGTTCCGCTTCTATTAGTAAGAACCTTTCGACTCCCTTGAATCCGCCTAGTCCTAGTCCGAACCAACACTGTCATAACCCCCATAATTGAAACTAATACACAAGATATCACTTTGATGGTACGTAGTGGACTGGAAGGAGGGCGGAAGCCTAGATGACGAAAGGTTAGCTTCCGATGGGGTCGAAACCCTACTTTGTTATCATAAGTTAAAATCCTTGTCTTGTTTTACCTAAAGCTTTCAACATATGTTTTCGAAAGGGTTTTATAATTAGCTTTCGAAGAAGGTTGCCATATTACGAAAGAAGTTAGCTTTCGAAGAGGTACTTTTCCTTAAACAAGAGCTTTCAAAAGGACTAGTTTCGACCAAGCCGAAACTAAGCCATTAATTTCCTTTTCGACTGCATTGAAGCGATCTATGTTGTCAAAGGTGTTACTTCTATTTTAACCTAAGCCTTTTTCCTGAATGTTTTCGAAGGAGTTGAGGGTTTAGAAGGTGATGGGGTCGAGAGGGGGTTTGGACTTTATCCTTCGAAGTTTTGATTTTAAAGGTCCTTGCTTTCAACTTAGATGGTTCTGACACCATCAATTTTTCCTCAAACTAACTTTTGTTGGTTTAGAAAGATATACTTTCATATATAACCATTTTGACCCAAATGATATTTTTAAAGAGTAAACCCAATGCTTTTGAAGGGGTACTTTCGAAGCTACGTTTTAAAGAATGCTTTCTTGATACCATCGAAAGGTATCATTGGTTTCGAAAGATAAATAATTAGGGTTGAAAAGAGATTTTCTATGCTTTCAAAGGAGGTCATCCATGGGTTTTGAAGTTGATGTTTTAAGGTTTTAAACCAAATACCTCAATCTCATTTTTAAAGAAAAAACCATGGCATAAATAAAGATTTTGAAAATATAATTCACATTGTAATTAACCCATAATCGTATTTTAGGGAAAGAGCAGAATAACTAGTTAGGTTGATCCAATAGTGAATATAACTTCACAATTGTTAAATTCTTAATTAAAGATATTTGCAGGGGCCAATAGGTTCACAGTCAGTCCATGGAAAATATGATTTGATACTGGCAGGGGTCAGTAGGCTTGTAGTTAGCCTATGAAAATTATATCCGGATTAAGGTATTGGCAGTTAGCCAATAGGTTCCTAGTTATCCCATGAAAAATAGGATAAAAAATAAGATATTGGAGTTACCAATAGGTTCTTAATGATCCCATGAAAGCTAAGTAATTGGACAGATAGTGTAACATCTCGCTATTTTGGACCATTCAAATCGACAATAAAATCACACAGTCGGACTTGAATAATTCAAAACAACTGATTGTTAAGAAATTTTGGAGCCAATAAAACCAATCACAGACACAGAATATCAGAATAACTCGCAGCGGAATAAAATAAACATAGTAGTTCATGAAGCTACTAGATACATAGTCTCAAAACAGATACATAACACCAGAGTCTGAAAACAAATACAATAGGAATCCAAATACATAAGTCCACCAATACATAAACAAGGCTGAATGGAAATAACTGAAATAGAAATATAGATAGATAGCTAAAACACTCGATACAGGTTATACATACTTATAAAATGTAAATCAACTCAAGCGAACTGTATAAAATGCATCAGTAACTTAAAGGATGCTTGGGATCGCCCATCCTTTAAGGATCCGTTAAACTATCTGCTATGTAGTAATATACGTTATTATAATAATGTCTAAAGTAAGATAAACTATTAAAATAGCGTTAAGGCATTACCCATATCCCCATTAACACATTTTATATATTCCCATAGTCTATACAGTATCGTAATCTTCCCCTTACTGGGCATCAGAAGGCACTCCATAGGTATGGTACAAAACAAACTCGTAGTGGTCTCGATAAGGTAGGTGACACGGCACAACTAGGCAATGTCAGGGTAGATATACTAATTACACCTCCAGGCTGGTGGTAACGCATAGTCGCAGCTACCGCCCACCTCGATCCACATTCCCAAATTAAAGGTGCACACCAAATCAATCACAAAGTAATAGAATGGCAATCGAAGAAGTGTGTTAGATCAAAGGAGCTACCTCACTTGGCCCGTCAATTGCTCCTGTTGTAGCCACCTTATGCTAACTCATGGGAATCAGGTCCACGTATATACCTCAAATAGAACATCGCCACCATCCCACTTCATTTTGGAATCTCCACCGTATACACAGTTGTTAAAGTGGTTTTGGTATTGGCAGAGAGTATGACAATATCCAATCACGGTCCCTTCAACAACCAAATGTTATTATAACCCGTGGTTATTTATTTTTCAAATGGTTTACATTTCGTATCAAAACATATTCATTTCAAAACCATTTAAATCCAATACCATTGTTCAAATTTCAAAGTTGTAACACTTTATATTTATACACTTAATTATAACATTTTGAAACCAACACACTTTAGAAACCATAACATTTTGAAACGTGCCTTCTAAAAATTATAGCATTTCTAAAACATCACCTTTTAGAAATCATAGTATTTTAAAAACATTATCTTTACCACTAAAACAGTTTATATAAAAAATCACAGTGTTATATATGCTTAAAATTTTATCATAGTTATTATACAAAATCTACTTTGTTATAATAAATTATTTATTTGGATATTAATTAAACTATGATTGTAGTTAAATAAAATTTATTATTATAATATCCAATTAAAATAGGATTTTCTTACAATAAGTAAAATACATTATTAACTTAAAATTTCATTATTATAGTAAAGAAATTTATTATTTTTATTATTTAAATTATACTATTACATTTATTAAAACTCATATTATTAGGTTAGTTTTAAAATATTATTATTAAGTAAAAGTGGATTATAAAATTTAATTAATTTTATTTAAATTCCAAAATTACATTTATATACTTGTATGTTTTTTATCACATATAAAGCAAATATATAAATTTTCTTTTTTTAAAATCATTAAATTAAAATTCATATATTTTAAAATCCAAAATACTTAATAATTTTTAGAAAATTATTTTACAACCAACCACGGGTCTGTATAAAATTTTCTAACCTATGGTCAAGTGGAGTTTCACATGAACGTATACTTTAATTCAATGGATGGCTATTCATTTTCCCTAACATCAATTTCATGTGACTTTTAAAATGCCAAGCCCATTAGCTTACCCATTAAAATAAATAAGCTAAATACAAAATAAATTCAAACCCAAAATCAAAAATAAAATACGAAAAATAACTGCTTGTAATACGATGAAATTTACAGATATGAAAAATATAAATCAGAGTTTAACAAAACGAAAAGTAGAGAGAATATTAAAATCAAATCCAACTTCATAAAAAAAGAACAAAATTTAAAAATTCAAATTAAAAAATTTCAACAGGAAATCAAACTTTGACCTAGTTTGATAAAATTTGAAATTTTAGAAAAGTTTTAATTTTATCATATTTGGAAAAGTAATTCACAACAAATCCCAAAATACATTTTAAAATTCCAAATTTATCAATTTAAAAGGATTTAAATTCAAAGTTTCAAATAAAATTTCATTTAAAAATATTTACTAAAATTACGGGTCGTTACACTCTCCCCCACTCAAAACTTTTCATCCTCGAAAAGGAATGAAACACTGGGAAAACAAAGAGAGATAAGATAGAATAATGAATGGTACCTGAATCAAACAATTCAGGATTCGAAGCACGCATGCTCTCCTCCATTTCCCAGGTACAATCCCGATCATCAGTACTCCACTGCACTTTGACCAGGCTGATAGATTTCCTTCTCAGCTGCTTCATACCTCTATCGATAATACGAAGTGGCTTCCTCTCAACAGTAAGGTTTGACTCAACATCCAAACTCTCGAGTCTAGAAGGCTGAGTAATCAAAGATGGATCATGAAGATACCGACGAAGATGCGAATCTTGGAACACATTATGCACTCCCGAAAGCTTCTCAGGCAAATCCAAACGATAAGCTAAAGGACCGACTCTCTCTAAGATGCAAAAAGGACCAATGAACCTAAGAGCAAGCTTCCCTTTCCGACCAAACCGAATCATATTCTTCAACGGAGAGATCTTAAGGAAAACCTGATCGCCTACAGAAAACTACTGACTCCTTCTATGCCTATCAGCATACTACTTCTACCCATCCTGAGCAATCTCATCTTCCTCCTAATCTCCTCAAACTTCCCAGAAGCCTCAAGAATCGTTTTAGGACCAAGAACCAAACGATTATTGAATTCAATCTAGCAAGATGGAGATTTACAAGGTCGTCCATAAAGAGAAGCAAACGGAGCCATTGCGATACCAGCCTAAATTCAAAAGATGGAATAAGATAGATAAATGTTTAAGACAAACTTAAACAGAAGATTTGAGATCATACCTGATAACTATTGTTATAGGTGAATTCAACGAGATGGAGATGATCTTCCCAAGATCCTCTATAATCAAGGACATAGGCACGAAGAAGATCTTCCAGAATCTGATTCACTCTTTCTGTTTGACCGTCGGTCTGCGGGTGGTAAGCAATGCTCAGATTCAGGCAAGTAACTAAAGATTCCTGAAAAGCTCTCCAAAATTGACTGGTAAAGATGGGATCTCTATCACAAACAATACTGACCGGAACACCATGAAGACGAACAATCTCTCTCCTATAAATCTCACTTAAACTCAAAGCAGAAAGGTTGGACCTAACTGGAATGAAATGAGCTGACTTCATCAATCTGTCTACAACAACCCAAATACTCTCATTACCCCTCCTACTCCTCGGTAATCCATCAATAAAATCCATAGAAACTTGTTCCCATTTACAATTGGGAACCTCAATGGATTGCAATAATTCAGCGGTCTTCTGGTGATCTACCTTAACATGTTGACAAGTCGCACATCTACTAACAAAAAGAGAGATATCACGCTTCATACCACTCCACCAATACAACTTCTTCATATCCTGATATACCTTCGTCACGCCTGGATGAATAGAAAGTCTGGACCGATGATTTTTCCGAAGTAACTCTTGCCTTAATCCATCGACATTCGGGACACAAATCCTATTATTAATCCTTAAAATCCCTCTATCATCTATCTGAGCTCCACTACCATCTTGGCTACTACCAACTCTACTACGAACATTCTCCTTAATAAGCATAAGCATTCCACCCTCATCCTTCTTAGTAATAATACGATCCGTGATAGGAGAAGAAACAACCAGCTGACACAACATCGCCTTCTTCCGACTTAGAGCATCGGCTACAACATTGGCTTTCCCTAGGGTATAATTGATGTCGAGGTCATAAGAAGCTAGAAACTCAAGCCATCTAACTTGCCTCTGATTCAATTCCTTCTGGGTATATCAAAGACTAATGATCCGTAAAGAGCTCAAACTTAGTTCCCAAAAGATGATGCCTCCAAAGCTTCAAAGAAAAAACCATGGCAAGCAATTCAAAATCATGGGCTGCATATTTGGCTTCATGGGTCTTCAACTGATGGCTGGCATAAGTACTAACCTTCTCATCCTGCATCAGAACAGCTCCCAAACCTTCACGACTAGCATCGGTGTATACTGTTAATCCCTCATTTTCATTTGGAACGGTAAGAACTGGTGTGGAAGTAAGCTTCTACTTTAACTCATTAAATGCGACTTCACACTTATCATTCCAAATAAACTTAGCATTTTTATGAGTTAAAGCGTTAAGAGGTGCAGCAATCCGAGAAAAATTCTCAATAAATCTCCGATAATAACCAACAAGGCCTAAAAAGATATGGATATCAGATGGAATCCTAGGAGTTTCCTAATCCTGAAATAGAATAGGGAAAATTAGAACCACAGAGATAGATAGACTAATTAGATTACAAAAGAAAGAAGAGAAGAATAGACTTACATTGATCGCAGCGATTTTAGTTGAATCAATAGAAACTCCAATACCAAAAATAATACGCCCAAGAAGTCGACCTTCATTTTCCCAGAAATGGCATTTCGAGAATTTAGCTTTCAACTGATGACTCCTAAGAGTCCCAAGAACAAAGCTCAAATGAGATTCATGCTCCTCCTCTGACTTAGAGAAGACGAGAATATCATCAACGAAGACTAGAACAAACTTGTTAAGAACATCTCGGAAAACATGATTCATCAAATCAACAAAGAAAGTTGGGGCTTTAGTCAAACCAAAAGGCAAAACTAACCATTCATAGATACCATTCTCAGTATGGAAAGCAGTTTTAGGAATACTATCCTCAGCAACTCTGAGCTGGTGGAAACCTGTCTCAAGATCAAGCTGAGAGAATACTCTAGCACCATAGAGCCGATCGAACATATCATTGATGCGAGGCATACGATATCTGTTTTTCATAGTGAGCTTGTTCGGCTCCTTATAATCAACATACATCCTCAAAGAACCATTAGACGTAGAGACAAAAACTACAGCTGATTTCCATTTGGAATGACTTGGTCTGATCAGACCCTTGGAGAACAAGTCTTCAATTTCCTTCCACAACTCAACCTTCTCATAGGGTACCATTCTTCTGGGAGGAAGAACTACAGGTCAAGCTCTAGGAATAAGATCGATGCAGAATTCGATTTCCCGCCTAGAAGGTAAAGAAGTGACTTCACCAAATACATCGGGACAGAGTTTGACCACAGGAGTTGAATCAAAATCACCAGAAGAAGAATCAAGAGAATAAATAAAATTTCCAGCATAATCCAAAGGCATACGACACTGAATCACCAGAGGGTTACCAAAATCATCAACAAGAGAAACAGTTCGAGTTTTACAAGAGATAATGGCTTCATGCTTCTTAAGCCAATCACCTCCAAGAAACATACCAAAAGCATCGAAACCCATAACAAAGAAATCACCACAAAACTGATAATCAAAATTGAAGAGTTTCACACCGGTGCAAATCTTACTAAGATTCACAGGACCACTAATAGGATTAGAAACACATAAAGGTTCAGCAGCAAACTTCCACAGAAATAAAACTATAAGAAGCTCTAGTGTCAAATAGAACACGAATAGGAAAATTAAACAAAGTACATTGTCCTAGAGAGTTCCTTGGTCATCACTAGGAGTAGGTGGAGTAGATGAAGTAACTGCAAAGATACCAGATGGTTTGCCCTTTTGCTGAGTAGGACAATCCTTCTTGAAGTGGCCAGGCTACAAACAAATATGGCAAAGATCATGCCTAGTCATCTGAATTGGAGGAACAACAGCTCCAACTGAATTAGGACAACTATTGGCATAGTGCCCATTCTGGTTACACCTGAACCAAGTGATGGAAAAAATATCAATAGGTCTCCTCTGAGAAGAAGATCTAAACCTCGATTCTTAAGCCAATTCTTCTTCTGTTAATGGAAATTAGACTTCCTCTTCTTAGAGTTGCTAGAAATAGGCTGAGATGGAGATGCATGAGTAACAGATGGCTCCTTAGAAGTGGGGTTCTCATATCTAATGGCCATATCCATCAATCCAGTAAAAGGGTTATGCACACGAGAAATGAGACGATCATAAAACTCTAGGCGAGCTCCAGCTATAAACTTCTCATTCTTCTTAAGAGGGGTATCAATCAAGCTAGGACCAAACTTGGAAATTTCATTGAACTTCCACTCATGCTCATAAAATGACATATTCCCCTGCTTAAGATCCATAAACTCCCTGTATAGCTGAGACTTCCCGGCTTCGAGCATCCACTTAGCCACAAAAGCATCCCTGAAATAAGATATCCAAACTTAGGAAAGATTCCAAAGAGATAACTAAACCAAATCTAAAAAGAACCAACTCAAGATAATACCTAAACTGCTTCCAAGAAATATCTGCCTCAATAGTGTGAGCTGTAACAGACTCCCACCAATCTTGGGCTGCCTCCTGCAAGTGCCAATCTGCTAACTGACGCTTCTTAGCGTCGGTGATACCAAGACCAGTAAAATTCCTCTCTAAACTCTTCAGCCACTGCTGAGCCTCAATGATACTCTCTGCTCCAGTAAACTTGGTACCACCAAGCTGCTCCTTACAGAGAGTGGTGAACCCAATGGGTGCAACAGGTTCTGGAACTGGGGCAACACCATGGCCATGACCTCTGGCATTCATACGATTCATCCTAGAAATTTAAAAATGAATTTTAGGACAAATATAAAGGAAAAGATTCAAAATTTAATGGTAATCCTAATCAAAGAATTCTAGTGAATAAGGTGGATATGAAAAGTAAGAAAATTCTAAGAAAAGATATTAGGTTTTAAAACAAGAAATTTTTATGTCCAAAATAATCTTTGAAAATCATTTAAACCCATTTTATACTTGAAAATACGTTCTCTCACAAAGAATGACTCTAAGATTGATTTTACTCATTCTAGGGTATTTTTACCCTATCTCTAATGAGTTTTGCTCCGCAGGCTAAGGTTTGCCTAAAACCAAAGCTCTGATACCAACTGTACCATCCAGCTATTTTAGACCATTCAAATCGACAATAAAACCACACATGTCGGACTTGAATAATTCAAAATAACAGATTGTTAATAAATTTTGGAGCAAATAAAATCAATCACAGACATAGAATATCAAGATAACTCGCAACGGAACAAAATAAACATAGTAGTTCATGAAGCTACTAGTAGTCTCAAAACAGATACATAACACCAGAGTCCGAAAGCATATACAACAGGAATCCAAATACATAGGTCCACTAATACATAAACAAGGCTGAATGGAAATATCTGAAATAGAAATATAGATAGAAAGCTAAATCTCCAACAGATCTCTAGCTCCAAAAGATTAATCCAAAACTATGATACTCAAGCTGACCCGAGCGTAAAGACAACACAAAACACTCGAGCCAGGTTATACATACTTATAAAATGTAAATCAACTCAAGCGAACTGTATAAAATGCATCAGTAACTTAAAGGATGCTTGGGATCGCCCATCCTTTAAGGATCCGTTAAACTATCTGCTATGTAGTAATATACGTTATTATAATAATGTCTAAAGTAAGATAAACTATTAAAATAGCGTTAAGGCATTACCCATATCCCCATTAACACATTTTATATATTCCCATAGTCTATACAGTATCGTAATCTTCCCCGTATCGGGAGTCGTCAAAGGGCACTCCATAGGTATGGTACAAAACAAACTCGTAGTTGTCTCGATAAGGTAGGTGACACGGCACAACTAGGCAATGCCAGGGTAGATATACCAATTACACTTCCGGGCTAGTGGAAACACATAGCCGCAGCTACCGCCTACCTCGATCCACACTCCCAAATCAAAGGTGCGCACCATATCAATCACAAAGTAATAGAATGGCAATCGAAGAAGTGTGTCCGATCGGAGGAGCTACCTCACTTGGCCCGTCAATTGCTCATGTTTTAGCCACCTTATGCTAACTCACGGGAGTCAGGTCCACGACTATACCTCAAATAGAACGTCGCCGCCATCCTACTTCACTGTGGAATCTCTACCTCGTAAACAGTTGTTAAAGTGGTTTTCAGTATTGGTAGAGAGTATGACAATATCCGATCTCGGTCTCTTTAACAACTAAACGTTATTATAACCCAAGGTTATCTATTTTTAAAATGGTTTATATTTCGTATCAAAATTTATTCATTTCAAAACCATTTAAATCCAATACCATTATTCAAATTTCAAAGTCGTAGCACTTTAAATTTATACACTTAATTATAACATTTTGAAACCATCATACTTTAGAAACCATAACACTTTGAAACGTGCCTTCTAAAAATTGTAGCATTTCTAAAACATCATCTTTTAGAAATCATAGCATTTTAAAAACATTATCTTTACCACTATAACAGTTTATATAAAAAATCACAGTGTTATATATACTAAATTTTTTATCATAGTTATTATACAAAATCTACTTTGTTATAATAAATTATTTATTTGGATAATAATTAAAGTATGATTTTAGTTAAATAAAATTTATTATTATAATATCCAATTAAAACAGTACTTTCATATAATAAGTAAAATACATTGTTAACTTAAAATTTCACAATTGTAGTACGGAAATTTATTATTTTTATTATTTTAAATATATTATTACATAAATTAAAACTCATATTATTAGGTTAGTTTTAAAATATTATTTTTAAGTAAAAATGGATTATAAAATTTAATTAATTTTATTTAAATTCTAAAGTTACCTTTTAAACCATTTATATATATTTATAAAAAAATTATCACATATAAAATAAATATATAAATTTTCTTTTTTAAAATCATTAAATTAAATTTAAGTCAAAATTCATATATTTTAAAATCCAAAATACTTAATAATTTTTAGAAAATTAATTTAAAACCAACCACGGGTCTGTACAAAATTTGCTTACCTATAGTCAAGTGATATAGACGTGTATCATTTCAATCCGTAATTATTAAATTCCCGGGTTTATATCATTTCAAACCCGCAATCCTAAGTCAAACAAAAATCGCTCGAGCCTATCATTTCAGCTCATAACGATTTTTCCCTATTCTAAAGATAGTTCGGGTATGCATCATTTCAACCTATAGTGAGGGAACTTGCAATGTGATAACAGAATATGAAATAAATAACATATCATGGCATATGATCATAACAGGTGTAAACATCATGTGAGATGACATAAATAAGCATATATGAAACTACTAACATGTAAATACATCTCAATACAATTCATATGACATCAATTCACCAAAATATAAGTATGTGTGTCAAGAGTGATAAATTCACCTTCTTTGGCTAGAGAGATGATTCAAACAAAACAAGACAACTTCGAATAGGCACGACAATCACGAACAAGCTCGAGTGGAAAGAGTACTAAAACCCAAATCTTAGAAAACATAAATAAAACATATGTAAATAATTAACTCAACACAAAATAAAATAAATTACACAAAATAAAATTTATCAAATAAAACACATAAATGGGCTAGCTAAACAGTACATAAGCTCAGCCACATGCTGCATAGGCTCGGCCAAAATGGCAAATGATTTTGGCCACAATGTTTGGGCTCGGTCAACATGATGCTTTGGGTCAAGACAAGGCTCGGCCATGATGGAGTTGGTGACTAGGCAAGTCTTTGGTTTCGGCCATGGTGATGTTTTCTATCAAGGGCATGGGAAGGGAAATGATGGTCACGACCTGGATGATGTTGGTGTGGTTCGGCTATGACAAGGCAAAAGGAAGGCAAAGGGTTTGCGAGGCAAAAGGTCATGGCTATGAGGAGTTTTGGCAAGGTGATGGTGTCATGAAGTGGTCGGCCGGATGGAGTTTGGCTAGAACAAGGCTCAGCTATGACAAGTAGTGATGTTGTGGAGGAGCAACCGATTAAAATAATGGTGGACTAGTTCGGCCTTAATGGTGGCCGGGCATAGTGAAGGCTAAAGAGGAGCTTCGGCTATGGTTTTGGTGATGTTGTGGAGCAGCAGCCGATCAAAATGATGGTGGAGATAAGGTGATGGTGGTCGGCTATAAAGAGAAGGAAGAGAGGCAAGAATTGGCCGAACTCAAGAGGAAGGAAGAAATAAATTAGAAAACTTATTGTATAAGTAGCAGTAGAAAGAAAAAGAAGATGAGGAATGAGAAAGGAGAGGAAGTCAGTAAATTTTTTTGAACGTGAATGAGAAGTGACGAATGAGAAGTCAGTACAAAATATGAACGTGAGTTTCACATGAACGTATACTTTAATTCAATGGATGGCTATTCATTTTCCCTAACATCAATTTCATGTGACTTTTAGAATGCCAAGCCCATTAGCCTACCCACTGAAATAAATAAGCTAAATACAAAATAAATTCACACCCAAAATCAAAAATAAAAATAGGAAAATAAAATACGAAAAATAACTACGTGTAATATGCTGAAATTTACAGATTTGAAAAATATAAATCAGAATTTAACAAAACGAAAAGTAGAGAGAATATTATAATCAAATCCAGCTTCATAAAATTTAAAAATTCAAATTAAAAATTTTCAACAGGAAATCAAACTTTGACTAAAATTTGAAATTTAAGAAAAGTTTTAATTTTATCATATTTGGAAAAGTAATTCACAACATATCCCAAAATACATTTTAAAATTCCAAATTTATCAATTTAAAATGATTTAAATTCAAAGTTTCAAATAAAATTTCATTTAAAAATATTTACTGAAATTACGGGTTGTTACAGATAGTCCTTAACGTTCAGTAGGTTAATAATAACTCAAGAAACTATAATTCAGAGAGATAGTCAGAATAAATGAGGATGGGTAATCCAGAATTAATTTATTTGTTTTGCGTATCATCGTAATGTTTTGAAATACTATGTTTTAACCATTATGGATGCAGGAGCATAATATATAATTTTATAAATGTTTTAGGATACTAGTGAGGGGAAACCCGTTCCGCTAAGCGGCGTGGTCTCCCTAGATATCTAAATGGTTTGAGATGGTAAAATTATTATTTATATCAAGCTTTATGTTTGACTGGAAGTTTTGTTTTCCCCTTAAACTCTTGCGCACTTCATTGATTTTGAATAGGTTGAGAGTTAAGGTTTTAAGGTGTTCTTTTAGACGAATAAAGCTTCCGAGGACGTGCATGAGGCAAGCTTGTTATTAGAGTTCTTTTATTTCTAATGAGTGTTTTATTTGTAAAGGCAAATTGCTTTCTTGCCTATCTATATACTCTGATCTACCAAGGGGGCATCTTCATATGCTGCTCTTGGCGTATTTTGTAATAATTATATATTATCTGAACATGCTCTGCGAGTTGGGATTATGTAATCAACTTGGATTATTTTGAAATGGAATGTGGAATTTCTTTGCTGTTTAAATTATTTTCCATATTCTTGTGTTTCTATGTATCAATGTACCTAATGTCGCCGTATTTGGTCGCCGATGATTAATAACTATGGATGACTGCAATATCCGTAGCAGTTAGTTTTGGGCCTCCAAGTAGGGGGATGTTACATTTTTAACCATTGGATACAAGAGCGCATTATATTGTTTTATAAAGTTTTGAATAAGGTACTAGTAAGGGGAAAACCCGTTCCGCTAAGCGGTGTGGTCTCACTGGATATCTAAATGGTTTAAGATGGTAGATTATTATTCATAGTAGGCTTTATGTATGACTAGAAGTTTATGTTTTCCCTTTAAACTCTCGGGTGCTCAATTGATTTTGAGTGGTTTGAGAGTTGAGGTTTTCAGATGTATCTTTAAGACGGATAAGCTTCTAGAGACGTGCAGTAGGCATGATAGCTATTTAGAGTTCTTTTCTATTTTGATTTCGCTGTGTTTTGTTGTAAAGGAAAAGATGTTTAGTTGCTTAGTTATATACTCTGATCATCGAAGGGGGTCATCTTCATATTTGCTCTTGGCGTATGTTGTAATACTTATATTTTCTCTGAACGTGGTTCTCTTACTGGGATTGTAATGAATTTGAAATGCTTTGAAATGGAATGAGAAAGTTATTTGTTGATTTTAATATATTTTTTCATTATACATGTGTTTCTGTTATATCAATGTATCTAACATTACCGTATTTGGTCGTTGATGATTAATAACTATGCATGACTGCACATGCGTAGCCATTAGTTTTGGACCTTCAAACGGAAGATGTTACATAATGCTTGTGCCGAATGTCAATGGACTAATGTCACGGTTTCATGTGAAGTGGAGTTGATTTTGCCTTTACCTTTCTTAGTTCCTACGTCAAACATGTCGTTCAATGTCTCTAACGTGGAAAACACACCATTTATCTTTCGATGGATATAGCCACTCGAAATTGAGAAATACGGGATGTAACAGAACTAATCTTAGTCTGCATATTTTTACTCATGATTTTATGTCTTCATAGCTGTGTTCTTTATCTTTTTGGTACGGGATAAAATAGTAACAAGCGTTTAGCTTAAAAATGAGTTTTTAATTTTGGGTTTTCTTATGTATATCAATAGCTTGGGGAAAATGGAGAAGTTGAATGATTCTAGTTATTTCAATGAAAGGAAGAAGGAAAAAAATGATTTTATGCTATTTCTCAAAAGGTTGAAAAAAAATCATTTTGAACCATACATGTTTAAACCATTTTTAAATTCCATTCCTCTCCACCTCCTCCCTGTCCATATCTGTAGTTTTTAAAGTATACTTCGAAAACGAAATAGGCCACGCAGAATTTTATCATTCTCAATAGGAAGCAAAGCCTAAAATGTTATATATATATATATATATATATATATATATATATATATATATATATATTCAGCAAGATATTTCATGTCAGTGTGCCAGCGCACACACTCTTTCTACACTGCGCTAGTAATTAAACAGCAAATATTCGAGATGCAGCTTTCCATAGCTCATCCTTAATTTCACCATATATACTCTATTCCGTTGTTTGTTTACCATATTATTTCTAAATACTCTTTTCTCGAAATTTGAAATAAACAAAATAATAAATCAATGGCCGAAGTAGAAGCAAAACAGGCAGAGGCGGCTGAAGTTTCTAAAGAGCAGCCGCTACCGACGGCACCACCACTGCCACCAACTCCTCCTGCAACACCAGTTGTAGCAGATGAAAAGGTTCCTGCAACACCAGTTGTAGCAGATGAAAAGGTTGCTGATACAGCTCCACCCAAAATTAAAGAGACACGTGATGAATCTGAAGCTCATGTTAAAGTGGAAAGCGAGTTTTTTTCCCGTAGTTCTATTAAATATTGAATTATGTTTGGGGATGCTCCGCCGATTTTGCATGAAATTAAGAATACGAAGTTAATTTTGTTGCCTTTCTGGTTAAATGGTTTAATTAGTGCTGGTATATGGTTTAGTTTGATGTTGAGTGTTTTTTACGCTCAATTTATCTTCATATAATATAATATTGTTATTTTAGTTTTTAATGCTAGTTTTTGGAGTATGCTATATTGATATCAAATTTTAACTTTTTTTTTTGAACCTCCTCTTCTGGATCAGGTGATATACTATTGCAAGTTTGTGACGCACATAATTTAGTTAATGCAACTTCTTCGTATCAGAGGTCATACCATAGATAGTATATAAGTTACTTATGTGACTTCAAAATATTGGCAGCGACTTGAAATTCTGACTTAAAATAACAAGTTAATAGGTTGAAAAGTCAACGATAAAAAACTTAATGTCATCCTGATAATGCATAAAAGCGTTCAAATAGTCCAAGTCTGCCACCAATCTACTAGCAAAAATCTCATCAATATCTAAAAAATGTCGCATTCATCCAACGATGTCCCTGTGCTTATCGGTCTGCATAACAGATGAGGTAGGAACAAAAAGAACTCGAGTAGAATAAGCACGAACATGAGCATCATGGCCAGTCTTACGTTTGACCTTTTCTCCAGAATGATTGTGTAGTATAGAACTCTAGTGTATGAACTATGCACCACAGAGATGAATGTAAGTACATCGTTACAATTATGAAAATTATGAACACGTATCTTAGGAAACCTCTGAATGACATCTTTAGGGCTCTCTGAGATCTCCACTGTGATTTGTTGATGAGCCATCATTTTATCTTTTAGGAATGAGGATTCTTTGGTAAACTCAAGCATTAACAAATAGACAATCCATTGTGGATCAACCACCCTTTAACATGATGTCAAGCAGCTGTCATTTGTAGGGTGATTGTCTTTTGAATGCCCAAAACATATTTATTTTCCTCATATGTCCAGTCCTATAACTCAGCATCACCTGTAATAATTCCCAAATCAGAATTTCATCCCATCACCTTCTTCATCAGCGCTTTTTTAAACTTTTTGTATTTTTTGGTGAGGTTATCAAACTTATTGGATAAAACTTTATTCTCGATGTGTTGGCCGAAGATTTCTTTGAGCAATTGTTGAACTTTAACACAAAAACTTGTTGAATTATCTCTTGCTTTAATTTCTTTTACTTTGGAAGAAAAAACAAATTGTAACTTGCAACAAGCTTCAAGATAAGCTTCGGTCAGACATTGCATTAATTGTAGGGTTGGATGTTTGTTGTTAGAGACGAGGATGTAGTTATTTGTGTGTGACACTGTTTAACCGATCAAAGATGAAATCTGAGATAAAAATTTAATATATCTGCCGAATCTGTATTTATATGTTTCAGTTTGAGCCAAACGAGAAGAAATTGTAACGTAAGGTACCACTTGGACTTTCTATCTCAACAAAGTATGTAATTAATTTGATGAGCGACTTGAGATTCAATCAATTGCATACAATATAAACTCTACCAGACTTGTTCCTCCTCATCCTGACATATTACGTTGTACAGGAAGAATTCGGCTTGCTTGTTTTTTAGTGCAAATGGCCACAGGTTTAACAACGACGTTTTACCATCACCCAACCATTTAAGAGGTGTTTATTTCATGATTGCTTCAGTTGAAGCATCAAAATACCACTTGTAGAGTCTGATAAGCAAGTGCCTACAAAACTTTCTTGAAATAACTTTCGCTAAATAATTTCTAGTTTTTATTTGACTTGGGTTAGATTTTATATCTGTAGTAACTACATCAATACTATGTCATGGTCTTAAATCGGTTTATCGATTGACAGTAGAGTTTAAACAGTTTTTTTTAGTACATCGACGTGTACCAGTCATTTATCATCAAGTTATTTTATATTTTTAAAATATGCCTGCTTTTGTAGATATTTTCAAGAATAATAATTAGTGTTTAATCACACTCTCAGTGACCATTTTTTTATTTAAGTGCTCAATCTTTATCCAGTGCTGATATATAGATAAGATTTTGCTCCAACGGTTTTCTTTCAAATTAGGAAAATACGCACTGGCTGTGCAGTTATAAGATGTTATCTTTTGATCACCCAGGTGCTTTTAGTGTTGATTAATAAAGTGATAAAGAAAATGTGCCTATGCACTTTGAATTTTCACATGAGGTTTATAGCTGGTGTGCATTTATGCCGTTTAATTATCGTGATATATTTATATTTTCACTTTCTCATGTTTATATGTTACTGAATACTAAATTCTTGATTGGTAACGATATTTGTTGTTTCGATGAAATAATCGTCCAGTATTACTTGGTCCCAAATTTTTAGCATGTCAGCTTACTAATTGCTTTTTTGACGAGCCCCGTCCTATAATGGGGTAAAGTAATTTCTAATATCGCTAATGTGTCATTCACAATTCAGACTTAGCTTGGGGTCTATATTAATATTAGTATCATACGCTCGTCCAATTTACTAAAACTTTAAACCTGTAGCAAGGAACTAAGGATTGAGCAATTTTATATATTCCATCGCATTATCCATTAATTATTCATTTACATAGATTCATGCAGAAGAAAAAGGGTGAAACCATATCTGCCAGATCACTGCTATGTCTTGGAAAATCACCTTAAAAAAACAATCTTCCCTTGAAACACATATTTTTAAGATGACTTGTCCAAAGTCGACCTAAAATCCCTAGAAACACATTTGTTTTGTCTTCATGTGGCATCAAGAATGCGCTTTAAGTTGAAATTACAAACATACCTAAAAATTAAGTACGTAAAATACCCCAACCTAACCTAGTCTATTGTTATACCATGATATTTTCATAAAATATTACTTATAGTGGTTCATTATTAAGTATTATCGTGTCATGTTTTCATTAGGTAGAATCTTAAGCTGTTGACGTGCATGTGGGGTATATCTTCGTTGTCTGGAAATGGAATATCGATCATTTTATGCTTTCACCAGGATAGAACATACAGCTGGGGCTCGATATAATTTCTTCCTATATACGATTCCATATAGATTTTTTTTATTAATTCTGGAAATAGGCTCTTACAACTTTGTTTGTATTATCTTTATGATGTTCCAGACTTTTTTTCCTTTGTTAAATTAGAGGCTGCTTTGAAGAAAACAATTTATCTTGTAAAGTACTTCTCATTTTCTTTGTGTGTATCTATATAAATTCCCTTAGACTTGGAACTTAAACATACTCCAAATCTGGAGTACTCAAAGCTAAGAGTTCAGTAGGAATAGTTGGAGGAACAATATTTTACTGTGCTACACCAACTATGCCAAAGATTTTGAATCCACCAAAGCCTTCGGTTCCAATTTTTGGTACATTAGTTTCTTCTCAGAAATTGAATTTCTTTGCTGGAATTTATGCCTTAGAAAGTTATTTTTATACTTGTATATCTCATTTAATTACTACTTATGCATCCAGAGGCAGCAGATCTCGCTCCAGTAGAGAAAACTGGTTCAATTAATAGAGGTATGCGGCAATAGATTGATATATCAAGTCTCTATTTTTTTTTTCATTTTTGTGTGTGTTATACTTGGTATATACTGCGGGTATATACTGCTTAAAATTTTGCTTGTAGATGCGGTTCTTACTCATGTTGAAACTGAAAAGAAAATGTCCTTAGTTAAAGCTTGGGAGGAAAGTGAGAAATCTAAAGCCGAGAATAAGTAAGTCTACGGCAACATAATTAATCTTGTTTATGTCCTTGGGCAAAGAAATTTTTTCCCGCCCACTTGGGTTTTTATATGATGCGTTTAATAATGCTTTTCAGTAATTAGAACACGGTGTTTATCACCCGTGATTTCATCAAAGTTTATGCTGAAGTTCAATTTTTGTACAAATATTTTTTATAACAGGGCTGTTAAGAAATTGTCAGGTGTCACTTCGTGGGAAAATACCAAGAAGGCAAATGTAGAGGCAGACCTGCAGAAATATGTGGTAAACTATTTCTTAACAAATGTAAATGTATGTTTATGTATGTGCATAAATAGACATCGCTGCACCTTCATGCTGCGTCTCAACGTTTTATGGGGCACTTCGAAACCAAATTTTGTAAACAGGTTCATGATCATCTTTACTAAGATTGAGATCATTCTGAAAAATATTAGCTTGTTTAAAATTTCATATTGATTTCACCCATCAAATATGACCATTGATTCATAGTGTTACATACACATACATATGTAGGCTAATAAAAATGTGAAATGCTTGAACATGTTCAGGCTTTGAAAAGGTTAGTAACGATAAACTTATGAGAAAGTCGTAGCTTTACCGTACCAGTCCTGAGTATTAATGTTTTTTTCACCATAATTTTTTTTTTGTTCCTGTTATATTAACAGGAAAAATTAGAAAAGAAGAAGGCCGTATATGCTGAGAAATTACAAAACAAGATTGCACTTCTTCACAAAGAAGCGGAAGAAAAGCGAGCAATGGTAGAAGCGAAGAAAGGCGAAGATTTGCTAAAAGCCGAGGAACTGGCTGCAAAATACAGGGCAACTGGTTCTGTGCCTAAGAAAGCTTTTGGATGGTTTTGATGTAAATTTCAGATATGTTCAGTGAATTTGTTTATTAAATATGTTTGTTTTGATTGCTTTTGCCAAGTTATGGTGTCATTGTGTAAAGTGTGATGTACTTGTTTGTGAAGAACGATAGTTTGATGATGTATATTTATGACTTCTTTTTATTAAGTACATGTATGACGTTGTGACGTATTTGTTTCGTAAGCAGATGTGTAAACTTGTGCAGAATTTTTTGTGGTGTTGCAAATGCTGGAATTGAATATCTCCTTTGAATCGTTTGTCTTTGGTGTTTGGATGATACAAGGGTATGTTTGCACACATGATTGTAAGCATGCGTTTAATTTAACATCTTTATCAAGTTTTATAATTATAAGTATATTTTGTTAGATATTTCTTATTCGAAAACACAATAAACCAAAAAAAAGCATGAATGTTACAAAATAACATGCTTTTTTCTCCGTGTAGGTTACTTGCAGTCTAAAATTATTAATTTGATTAATTTGAATAACATTATTATTATTTTTATTACCTTGAATAAACTTGTTTGAGAATAATGATTTTGTTGTTATTGTTGTTGTTAAATAACATTGTTGATTTTATTATTAATTTCAGTAACATTATTAGTTTATTATAAAACAATTTTAAAATAATGGAATTCACAAATAATTTCAAAGCTATATATAGATCAGGAATTTATACATTTTTTATAATAGCTGACCTTCATACTTTAAATTACAAATGCAATGATATTTACATTTCATAAATCATTTTAATTTTAAATAAAACGATTAACATAATTTGGACAACACTTCCCATTATCGTCCGTAGCATGCGCAAAAGAGCGTACATGGGGAATAAAAAGGAAATTCTGTTAAAATTTTGTTAATCGTTTGATTTAAAATATTGATTTACAAAACATAAATATCATTGTGTTTACAACTTATCCAATACTAGAACAAATCCAACAAATAATGTATCAGATGAAATTGATTTCCATTTTAGTTAAAAGAAAATATCTATATAACGATCATATATGGTACTCGTAAGACGAGATTGAATTAGACATCTAATTATGGGGTTCATAATGCTTGGAAATCTAGAATTACGGTAACAAATAGGGTTTGATCAAATTTAAATGATATTGTCATTACAATCGTATCTTTAGTCATTAATAGAAAGAAATTTAATTACTTATTATGCTATGGTGTAACAATAGTATGGGAGTGTGACAAAACAGATTTTCAACCCTCGAAAATCGGCATTAATACATCCCTGGTATTCACGTGCCGCAAATTCAAACGCCTAAAACCCGATTATTAAGGGTAAGAAAGAAAATAAAGACAGAATAAAATCTCACACGAATGAAATAACATATATTATTTCAATATACAATTTTTGCGGCGGAAATTTTAAATACATTTATCAGAGTTAAATATGAACAGTTATAAATACTTGTCCTTACAAATGCAGAATACAATAATATACGAGTGAGGTGGAAATGGATAACGATCTTCAAAAGAATCTTCTCACTTCATGCTCCGAGCTCTTCCAGATTTCTTCTAACTAAACCTGACTACTAGACTGCCTGAGAAAATTAGGACATGCAGAGTTTAAGGAAAAAGGAAAATAAACTCTGGGTCAGTCATGAGACTGGTGCGAGAAACTCAAAATACGCATTTTGAAAATAAAGGTATCTCATAAGACCATGCCGTACATAAACATGGAACATGTTTTCACCTTATGATAACCAAACTATTTGCTACGCAAAATATAGAGATATTATCTTTAATGACATTCTTTTGAAAACATTTGCAAGTAACTTATGAATCTTAACCGAAATTGTTACCATTATAAATTCCGGATATGTTAGGCTTTACAAACAAAACTCGTACAAGGCTTGTTCGGAGAATGAATTCCATACAAATGACAATGTGAGAAAATACCTTTCGTACAGTACACCTCTAGAGTGACGTACCTAGGGTCCAGATAATAAACTCTTATACCAACACAGAACCGACCTGCCCCTTCGCTAGATAGTACCGAATATGACATCACCCCGGTCGTTACCGACCTATTCGAGATATCTCATAGCATACACAACATACCAATATATAAGGGCTATCTAGAAAGGTGATGACCATCTCCTAATGGGCGCGACCCACATAGCTCTGCCACATCTACCCTACCTTAGCCATTTCCGGTTGATGAGGCCCGAGGTAACGTTTTATCTTTTACATAGCACATTCCACTTTGAATGCCTCGCTGTCATCCATGATTACACAACTGATTTCTACAAACGTATAACTCTTGAGCCCGTATGTCTTAGAAAAGGGTGTTAAGCTAAGAGAAGTTGCCTTCTCCGCCATCAAACATATGATACGTTCATAGAGGTCAATCAATGTGAATAGGGATGCAATGTCAAACATTCGTCCATACAAGTTGTCCAAGAATGGGACAAACCGAAGGCACTCTTCTACCACATCCTGTCGGGAGTTACCCCTAGGATTAGTAGCGAGAAGTCCTTGCATCGAAGATCTCAAATGAAGAACTACTGCCACATAATATGATATGGAAAATTTCCCCCAAGGGTCAGTGACAAGCATCCCTACACTCCTTTTAAATACTATCAATATCTTAACTTCGAGTACGTAAATTGGTTCGAAGTGGTCTTCGGATAGGAATCCAAACCCGGCTCCCTTGAATCTATCATCGATAAAAAGATGTTTTGTGAATAAGGAATCATTCTTCAATTGATTAAGTTTTTTAATCAAAATCTCCTTTGGGGATATGTATTTCTAAAACATTCCTTCTGGTATATACGGAACTATTAAACCTTTCTTATCAAATCCTTTGATTGCTTAAACCTTTTTTTTTAATTTGGAATAATTCAAAATCATTTCATTTTTTTCTTAGGAAAATATTTCCAAATCATTTTATTTAAATCTTAACAAAGCTTTCTTAATTCAAAACTCAAAATTTTGATTGAGTTAAAACCATGTTATCAGGATGTTAATCCCAAAACCAGTAAAGATTAAGTGAGTAGAATCAATAGAAATCATCTAAATCTACACAATATCAATTTTCGTATTCAACAAATACCATGGGCGGAATAACGGTGGAATCACCTTTTGAATTCCACAAATAGTACGAGTTCTCTCTTCGAGCTTTAAAACCGAGTACAATAAGATTATCCCCATAAAATCCAAGTTATTTATATTTGGAAAACCATATCCTTTATACTTAGCAAAGTTTTGATCCGAGTAAATCAAATTTGCTATCCAATCTGTCAGGCTGGTCCGAATAGCCAGGGAGAGCAGAAAACTTGTTTTCCAAACCCAAGCCTAGACACTTTCTCTCTGCCACCCACAAGGAGTTCAAGTTATTTGATCGACTCTAAATCATTAAAACATTTAATCATTTCATAAATCCTTCAAATTACCTTTAAAACACTTTATCAATCATTTACAAACATTTATGAAAGATTTGGAAAAGAATTGATAATTTTAAAGCTATAATTCAAAAGTTATAGAAAAGTGCCGCGGAAAGTGCATTTTAAGCTATAATGATCAAAACGACCTTTTATTTTGTGAAAATTCATTTTTATTACTCAAATCAATTTTAAAACATTTTAAAAGATTTATTCCACATTTTTTAAACAATTTAAAAACATTATTTACAAAGAAATCCAGTTTTGGATTCAGAACTGCAAAATGAGGATTTTTCCAAAACTTGTTTTACTCAAAATCTACTTATCGAAATAATGATTTTCTTTCTTCGTTGGAAAACTATGGATACAATAGTTCGAAAATTTATTATCTCGAAAAATTCCGAGCTATATTCCATCTTTTACACTTGTTTGACTTTTATAGCACGAAATCATGAACTACCGTTACGCGACGTGCTTATTTTTTATTCAATTTTCTATTCTCATTCAAACTTCACAAAAACACTTTTAAATGTTTAAAAAACATTTCAAACTCATTTAAACCAATTTTAAATAGATTTAACAATTTCATACACACCATTTATTAATTCAAGGAAAGTGATTTCATTTGTGTTTATCGACGTGTATATTCGTGACTTACATATATATTCAACATTCATATGAAAACAACCAAACTTGATGATTAAGACATATCAATCATCCGTTTGCAAACATCATATCATCATTCAACATATAATATAATATGGTTTAGGAGTTCTCACCATCATTTTCCTTCGAGCTAATATAAAATCGACTATAGCTCTGTTAAGATCGAATTAAACTCTACGGAATCGAGCTCCGAAGCCTTGAAGTGGTTAGGCATAGCCTTGGGAGTATTCACGGCCTAGCTAGGGAAGAAGAAGGGCTCGGACTTGCTTTGGGAAGGGGTGGCCGTGAGTTTGAGTGGTGGAAAGTAGGAGATTTGTTTTCGTTTTGAAGTGGATCGGTATTATATACATGTGTATATATTTTATTAATATTTTGCCATAACTCTTGCTCATTATTTTCTAAGAAATGGAAGCCATTAAAGAAGCTCTTAGGGGGCTTAAGAAGAAGGAAGAAGAAGATGGAAAGTTATGTGAAAATGTGAATGAAGGTATGCATGTATTTATAGCCTTAAAAAGGGCTAAGCAACTTCATATATATATATATATATATATATATATATATATATATATATTTCATTATCCATCACATCTCCCCTTTTCTACCCTTATTCTACAGGTTAGTGCCTTCCCCTGCATGTGCTCCATCACTTCATTCACTTCATGTATGCATATGTTGACTCATATATGCTCAAGGAGGAAGCTTACTTAAAATATCATAGATTTTGTATTATGTCTGTATTTTTAAGTATATAAGTATATATGTATGTATACATATGTTCATGTGCATGTTGGTGGATGCATTTATGTATTATATATGTGTAAATGACACATATATAACGTTGCATTGATTCCAAACAACTTTTATTCGATAAACCATTACCAATCGGACAACCAATTCTCAGTTATATTTTCACTTATACTTTAACGTACATATATTTGTAAAAAAATTTGAAAAACATTTTCTTATCATTTTATATGAATTAAAATGATCTTAGTTGAATTATAAAACCATATAAATTTATATTAATAATTATTTACAATAATTGTTATTATACCAATAAAGCGATATCGATTTTTTTCTTATATTTTCAAATCAAATATATATATCTTTATAAAACTATTATAAATGATTCATTATCACTTTATAACTATTCAAAATGAATTATCATTGTTTAAAATGATTATTTGAATAATTAAAATAATTATTAAATCATTAAATCTCAATTTAATTTAATAAATCAATTATCATATTTAAGGGTATTATTAACAATGTTAAAAACACATTTTATTTTCAAAAACAAAACCAATTGATTTTATTTCATATTCTTGTTTAATTATATAAAAAGGTGTATTTATCCAGTTCTGTGCATGATGCTTTATGATTATAGAGCTGGTTATTGATAAAACTATTTTAGGCCATTTTATTGATTTAGATTTCGAGGAAAATATTTTTGTAAATATTTATTCAAAATAATATCATTATTACTTATTATCACTCGAAACAATTTTATATGTATTCTAAATCTTTTATTTTCATAAATTTAAAAATAAACATAATTTATCAAAGTGATAAATTAGTTGGTCGTTACAGACTTCCTCCTTCAAAAGAATTTCGTCCCCGAAATTACCCAAAACCAAAACCTAAAGGAACTAGTAAAAATCAATCTGCATCCTAAATAAAAATGAGTTCAATAGAGTGTATACGAAATTTGCAAGATATTACAAGTCACATACAAAGGAACTAGTAATGCAAAAAAAAAACCAAGATTTCTATGTTATCTAATAGTTTCAATTATTTAAAAGGTAACCAAATGAATCTATTTTTGATATGTATTTCATACTATAGGACATATTACATGCACCAACAATGTTAGGGAAGAATTTCACTAAAGACGACCATGTCCATAAGATCTAAATTCACTTTCTAGTGAATGAGATCAGAAAACTTTGTCAATCGAATAAACCAATGATATCAGTGCGATGAAAGTAGAAGGGTAAATTGGTACTTTAATGTCATAAGTACAATCGCATTGAAAAAAAAATCAAGCAAATGAAAAGAAAAGTCTATCATTTAATGCTACATCAGAGAATCAAGGATCAGTTAAAGATGACGACGACGATACTGCATTCATGGAAAGAAATTTCACAAAATTATTTAAATACATAAAAAGAAAAAAAATACCATAAAATGGAAAATAGTATAAAAAATTGAGAAAATGGAAGTGCTATCAAATGTGAGACTTCCCAAATATGAAAAATCAAAGAATGCACCTAATAACAATTCAATCAAGAAAAAGAAGCAAGTGTTCGCAGCAACATAGGAAGATTTTTGCACAACATCAGGTAATACCAATTTAAAAATAGAACAGGAAAAAAAGCGGTATGTTTTAAGGCTAATAATAAGCATGTATCTAATAGTAAGAAGGGCATATGGATACTAGATAGCGGATGCTTATGGTACATGACTGGAAATCCAAAACTATTAGTATATATTATTTATAAAGAGACCAAAAACATAAATTTCGGAGATAACTCCAAAAGAAATGTCATTGGCATCTACAACATCAATAACTATTAACACTTAATATTTCAGATGTTTTATCAGCTAAGAATTAAAAAAAATCTACTAAGTATAAGTAAATATGTGATAAAGGCTTTAGAATAAATTTTGCACAAGACATCTATCACATCTTCAATCAGGATTCTAAAACTATAATTGAAGGAATCAAGAAAGGAATTTCTACGTGTTAAGTATGAAAGTTTCAATTGATAATCTATGTGTTATATTTAAATAATATGACCCTTGGATTTGGCATAAACATTTTGGAAACTAAATTTTAAATATCAATAAAAAAATTGCTAGATTTGAACTTGTGAGAGGCCTTCAAAAGATGAACTTCAAAGTATATAATCTTTCTGGTGCTTGTCAAATTGGAAAAGTCAACAAGATATCATTCAAGTCTAAGGATATGATATCAACTTTACACCCTTTAAAAAATCTTCGGCGACTTCTCTTTGGACCATATCAAGTATAATCAATAAACCTTAATAAATATGCTTTTGTGGTTGCAAATTATTTTTCAAGGTATACATGGAAATTATTTTTAAAAAATAAAAATAAAGTTTTCAAAATGTTTAAAAACAATTCTAAAAGAATCCAAAACCAAAAATCCCTTAAAATTATAACTATAAGGAAAAGCTTTGAAAACCTTTAATGAGAAAGGAATATATCACAATTTTTCTTTTTCTAAAACACCTCAATAGAATGGAGTAGTAGAATGTAAAGTAGAACTATTCTAGAATATGTTAGAACATTATTAAATGATGGTAAATTACCTAATAATTTTCGGCTAAAGTTGCTGGGCTCATTTTTTTAAAATGGAATTATGATAAGACCTATAACAATGAAAACACCATTTGAATTATTTTTTGATAAAAAGCTAAAAGTTTATTATTTTAAAGTTCTAAAAGCAAATGTTTTATACATAATATAGAAGATAATTTAGACAAGAATACAAAGGAATATTCATTAGATATTTTAACAAAAGCAAAGCATATATAAGTATACAAGAGCTAACTTAATGGAAGGAACTTCACATTTTTCATTTGGTCAAAACAATTAATATTGATAATGATGAAGAAGATATTACTAATCCAAAAAATTAAAATATTAAAAATGGAATTAATGTTAACTTAGATATAAATAGGAGTAAATTAATTAAAACTAGAATTTTAAAAGATCATCCTAAAGAGAATATATTAGAAAATATGGAATCTTTTGTAAGAACTAGGAATCAATTAAAAAAGATGAGTAATGTGATGTTTATTTCAACAAATGAACCTAAAAATTCTAAAGAAGTCTCTTTAGATTATTTGTGTATTCTTCCTATGCAAGAATAATTGAATCAATTTACAGGAATTGGTGTTTGGAAACTAGTTTTTGAACCTAAAAATCAATCAATGATTAGAACTAAATAGGTTTATAAAAATAAAATAAATAAACTTAGAGAGAATGTGAGAAATAAAGCATGATTAGTAGCACAAGGTTATAATCAAGAAGAACGTATAGACTATGAAGAAACTTATGCTCCAGTAGCTCAAATAGAGGATATTAGAATATTATTTTCTTTCGCAAACAATAATAACTTTAAACTATATCAAATGGATGTAAAAAGTGCTTTCTTAAATGGATTAATTGAAGAAGATGTATGTATTGAACAAACCTACTATTTCAAAATGAAAAAGTCCCTAATCATGTTTAAAAATTGAAAAAGGTAATATATGGTTTAAACAAGCATCTCATGCTTGGTAAGAAAGACTAAAATTCTAACAACCCGCCTCTTAATTGACTAAATATTCTGAATAAATAAAAATACTAAAGTTCATTAGAGTACAGATCGTTGGTGTTGGTATCCAGTAATAAAAATAAGTATATCAAGGAGTCATCTATATGAACTCATAGTGGAGTAATAAAATATAATAAAACATATGCATACTGACTAAGGAAAATACCTTGGGATCGATAACATTCCTCAGATATCTAGATCCCTTGTCAACGAAGAGCATAAATGAGAGAATATGCCTTCTCACCATTCCCTCCTTGTACTAGTACATATCCTTCTAAATCTATAATGTGGATTGTAATGAGGAGATGGTCAGAAAAACTATCTGGTGGCTGGTAAATTGCATACTTTATCCATAACACTAGCTTATGCTGATTGGTTTCCATTGCGTGTTATGTCTATGTAACAACCCGCATATCAATCGATTATATATTTAAATATTTTATTTAAATATTTTATCGATACTCGGAAGTTAGTCCGAAAAGCTACTTTTTGCATACGATCGAATTAAGACTCGGGACCCCTTCCATTGAGTTCAAAATGCCGTTTGCGACCTTTTTAAGTATAAGCTTCGATATGTTTGGAGAAAGTTGATTTTTGCCACTTTTTCACTTAGGGCTTTGGTTTGGGCTGAACCCATTAACCACTTACTAACTCAGTCCCAACCCCCTCTCCTTCTCATTCACTCCTCATTTCCTAACTCTCTCAAGTTCAAGAGAATAATGGGGAAAAAGATTGGAAATTAGAATTCCTAAGCCCTAGTTCATTTGCAAAATCCAAGCTTTAGCTCCAAATTCAAGAGAACCCATTGGTAAGCCTTCTCTTCATCTTCCCCAACTCATTCTCTCTTTGATTTCAGAAATTTCCTAAAGCTAACTTAGGGAATGTTCTTCTTTTAAGCTTAGATTCAAGCTTCTAGTGTTGAGATTGAAGTGTGGTTGATCTTCCCTTGTCTTCAAGCTTATCATTCATTGTTTTTGGGTTCAAAGGTGAGATTTTTATCTCACATCTTAGTCTATGTTTATCTCCGTTTGTTAGGTATGAATTCCTAACACTTATTCTTATGCAATTGCTTTTGGTTTGGATTGATTTGGTGAATATTCCATTTTTTAGTGTTTTGGCTTCAAATCTTTAAAAATGCTAACTTTGATGTTTGAATGTGTTTTTGGTGATGCAACGAAGAGCTTATATGGCCGGGTAGTCGATTGGCGTAAACCCTTAGTGCCAATGCTCGACCGATAGCAATATGGAAGAATTTGGCGTTCATTAGATTGGCTTGGGGAGTGCTGGCTACAGGTCCGGCCAACCGAACTCAGGGTCCGTTCGACCGACCTGCTACCCAGGCACTTCCCAGCCTCTGTTAGGAAGTGCAGGTTACAGGTCCGGCTGACCAAACTCAGGGTCCGGTCGACCGACCTGCTACCCCGAGCATTTCTGTTTTTCTGGTCCGGTCGACCGAGCTCTGTAGCCGGCCGACCGACCTGATGATATTTTGCCTATTTCGCCTAGTTGCTTGAATTTCCAACTTTAATCGATTCGTGTTGTTTCCTATTTGTCGCTATCATTTATTATCGACTTTGATGACATTTTCTTTGGGAATTTAGGATATATCCACTTTGATGGATTCGGTATCGATTTCTTTGGATTTTCATTCACGTCTTCGAATGTGAATTTTAGTGATTGATTGTTCCTACAATCTTCTTTGTGATTTGTCACTTTAAAAATATAAAGGTTTTCCATACTAGTAGTAAATATCAAAACTCTTTCTTCAAATGATTTCAACACTATTTTATTACAAAGCTCGTTTTCTTAAACCATTTTCCAATCTATTAGTATATACAAGCCTTTACCTCACTCGTATGAGAAATCTAATTAAACGACTTAGTAAAACGAGTGGTATGAAACGCTTGCGTTTACTTCGTCGGTTAATTCTTGGACTTGTTCGATTGAAACTCTTGTGACAATTTTCTAGTGGAGATCTACAATTTGTTCGTAAATATTTAAGTTAAGCTAGTGGTTATGGGACATGAAGCTAAGCTCATATATTTACTAGCTTACTGTAATTGACACTTCTCGGTGATCATGACGATCATTTTATGGTTTAGACTAGCATTGTGCGATGTCTCTTTGTCCACGCAGAGGACTGTACGTCGTATTTATTGAGCTTCGGCTCACCAGGAGGAGCTTCGGCTCAATGTCCGCAATGGGGGACTATACCCTGTCAGGAGGAGTTTTGATTCACCAGGAGGAGCTTCGGCTCAATGTCCGCAATGGGGGACTATACCCTGTCATGAGGAGCTCTGGCTCATTTTTATGGATTGGCCATCCTTTTTCTAGTGATTTCTGGATTTCGTGTGTTGAATTCTGGAATTTATGTTTCACCAACTTTTACGATTGGCATTGATATATATGTCATTTATTGTGGCTTGGTGAATGAAATTAGGAGTATGACATTCCTTTTTATCTTTGAGAAGATCTTTGCGATATTGATTAATCTCTTATTGATTTTTCAATTATTTATTTATCACAGCTTGGCATTGTGATTATTATGCGTTTAGTCATGCCTCTTATTTTATATCATTTCATCTGATATTTATAGCTAGACTGATCCGTTTATTATTTTCTTCTTAAATAATACTCGGGTCAGACTGAGATTTTACAGGTGCTTCTACTTGCCACCTTGTCGGACCATCATATGATCTTTTGGTTAACTACTTTAGTTTGGTAGTTTTTGTTGTATACATTTAAGATATGGACTCATAGATGTATTCTTTTGTCTAGAACTTGTATCTATTCCTTTGTGATGTTGTGGATCTTTTTTACCACTACTCTGATCTACACTTTCATGTGTTAGTTATATATTCATATCTTTTTCCGCCTTTGTGATATGAATTGTCTGTGACTGATTTATGTTATGTTTACTTCTATATTTGTTTCCGAAGATTATTATAGCCACTGTGTAGTAGCTTTGTGTTTGTATTGGTATGTCGGATTTCCTCTTGAAATAAAATGCATGTTATACTATCTGACATATCGGTGCTCGCGCAAAGCAATTACACAGATGGTCGCTCCTCAACAGCCTTATTCTCCATGTTAGTTGACAGCATTACACCGTAGTGTTCTTGGATAGCGTGGGTATAGAGGTGGGGCGTCACAGCTTGGTATCAGAGGCAAACTTCGAAACAATATGGAATATTATAACAAGGATCATCGTCCTAAGTCTTTCTTAGGAGTCGTGCTTTAGGATTTAATTCGAGTCTTCGTACCGATTCATCCTATTTTCTTTATGATTCCTTGTTTTATCTATCAAGAATTGCTTGATATTTATCTTGAGAATAACTTTTTCTTCTTCTTTATTTCTTTCTTAAAGAAGAGAAATGGTTAGACCTGGCCGTCCCAGTGCCGGTCAATCTAGTGCTACTCCCGAAGATGGAGTTTTTATGTCTGCCCAGCAACTTCTTGACCTTGTCACGTTGCTCAAGCAGCTTGTTCTAATCCGGAGCCTACTCATCCTAGATCTGGTTTTGCACGCTTGTGCAGAGACTATACCTATTTGGATGGAAGGCCATTCAAAGGATCGGAGAGTGTTATAGAAATTCAAGCTTGGCTCAAATCATGTGATCGCATCTTTTCTCGCATGAACCTTATTGATCTACATCGAGTCCAGGTGGCTTCTAGCATGCTCCAAGAGAGAGCATTAGATTGGTATGAGCTTTTAATTTCTGAAATCGTTGAGGCGGATCTCACTTGGGAGCAATTCCGAGAAAGATTCGAAATTGAAATTCGTGCCGGAGGCTGAAAAAGTAACTTTAGCACGGCGTTTTATTGACCTTGTTCAAGGTGGATCTTCTGTGACAGACTATGTCGCATCTTTCGAATCTCTTTCCAAATACGGGGTTGAATACATTAACACCCCATTGAAGAAAAATCAGAGATTTGTCTATGGATTGAATAAGAATCTTAAGAAGCCATTACTCCTGAAACTTGAGGTTTCATTTGATCAGCTTATTGATATCGCTCTTCGTCTTGAAGAGGCCGATAGAGAAAGTGATGTCGAGGTTGGGAGTGCCAAATCGAACTCCAACAACACCAAGAAGAGGCATCCCTTTATTAGGTTCGAAAGTCCTAATCCTAACAAGAGGGCGAAGCAAGAGACTTCTATAGCAAATACTCCTATCCCTAATCGCGGAGAATGCTACAATTGTGGCTCTAGGGACCACTATATAAATAGGTGTCCAAGGCCTATTTCTTCCGCTATTGCAAAAGTGCGGATCATTATATATCTTAGTGTCCCAAGCGTCAAAGCAAGAGAGAAGGAAAGCTGCAAGTCCCTAGCAACTCTTCTCTTAGTCAAGCTATTTTACATTCAATCCTTGATGGCGTTATTTTATTTCGTGATCTTCTTATTCGAGTTATTTTTGATATGGGTTCCATCTCACTATTTTATATCAAAAGAACTTGTTGATTCTTTTTCTTTGAAAATATTTTGGGCTTGATGACTTCTTTGAGAGTTGCGAATCCGGATGGTAGATCCGCAACACTCAATTTGCTTTTTATTGATGTCGAAATTATTTTATGTGATCTTTCTGTACGAGACGATTTTTACTTAGGATTCGGAATCGATTTTTGGAAAGGATTGGCTTATTGCGAAGCCCATATCCTATTTTCCGTCAGAACTAATCATCTTCGACATTTTTAATCTGTTAGGCAGGTTTCCATTTTTCTTTGTGATTCCGATTTCAAATTTTTGGTGGAATCATTTTATTCCTTAAGCCCACTTATAAGGAAAGTGTTGTTTCTCTTATTCATGTAGCTTGAGAAATTTTCCGGTATTTTTGAATTTGTCTTAGGACTGTCACCCAAGCATTCTTTTGAGTAGTGTTAAGGTCTTATCAGCTCGACCTTGCCACCGGTTTTCATTTGCTACGAGTTGCGGAAGTTAGCATTCCACTTACCGCATTCCACACTCGTTATGATTCTTATGAATGACTTATTATGTCATTCGGTTTATCCAGCTTATTTCATCCATTTTATAAACCGAATATTCTATGAATATTTCGATGAGACCATTCTTGTATTTATTGATTTTGGATGAAAATAGTAATTTAAAATTTTGCAAATCTTTTCCATAAGATTTATTCATAAGTAAGATTGGATTTTGTTCTTGAAACGAACGAATAATGTTCTTAAAAGTTTTTAAGAAACATGTTTATTATCTAGAAGACGATTTTGTGATTTAATTGCCCGTTGAGTGCTTTAAGAATTTCGGTCGATGCGCTTGATCAATGTTATCGATAGGAATTTCCTAAACGCTTTGATGAGACAATCAAACACAGTAAAATTCACTTCAAATAAATAAAATTTTCTAAAAAGATAATTACTTAAAGATGATTGTAATTTTAAAAGTTTTAGTTTTTCGGGAAAGAAGATTATTTAAAAGAACTCTTCCTTTCGATACTCTTATTCTTGTGATTCCTGAAGGGGAACCAAGACTTTACTATTTGTACCAATACTTGTCGCATTGGTTTGGATGCCGTTCTCTTGCAAAGGAGAACGTGCTATCACTTGTGCTTCTAAATCATTATAGCTTATCGAGACTAGATATGCCACTCATGATCTAGTATTCGCGGCTATTGTTTTTACTTTTAAAATTTGGCATCACCATTTTTGGGGAAGAAATTTGTTCTCCACCTCGATCATAAATCTTTGGAATATTTATTTTCTCATAAGGAACTTCATGTTGACTCCAGTTACTAGCATCTTGTGATCTTGATATTCTTTTTATTCTCGGAAGGGAAATCGTGTTGCCAATGCGCTTTGTATTAAGCAACAAGTGGTTGATTCTTTGATGATGTCTGAATGGAATTGTCTTTTTATTAATTTCATCGGACGTTTTGATATACTTCGTTTTATTGAGCTTTATCTCATTCCTTTTATGGACTAGTGTCCGATGTTCTTTTATGGTGTTCGGTTCATTGGACGTACCATTTTTGTACTACGCCGTTGCACTGCCTCAATTTTCTGCTATTCTTGACGTTTTCTACGTCTTTTAACTATGGAAATGCTTTTAGGTTTCCTATTTTTATTCTCGAGCTGGTGTTATTGATGAAATTGAAGTCTCACCAGTTTTGACTTATGAGAAACATTCCATTCGCATCATTACTTCGGAGGTTGAGCGCCTTCGGAATGAAGATGTTCTTCTTGTGAGAGTTCAATGGTTCTCAAATCCTAAGGATTGCTCTTGGGAATCTAGAGAATTCATCGAGCGATCCCGTTCAGGCTTACTCTTTCATGCTCCTTATGGTGAACTTCCTATTTCAAATTTTCTTTTGTGTTGATATGCTTCTATGGTTGTTACTTCTTATTTTCTTCTTAAGTATTGCGAGGACGCAATTTCTTTAAGGAGGGTAGTCTGTAACAACCCACGTATCTATCGATTGTATATTTAAATATTTTATTTAAATATTTTATCGATACTCGAAAGTTAGTATGAAAAGCTACTTTTTGCATACGGTCGAATTAGGACTCGGGACCCCTTCCATTGAGTTCAAAATGTCGTTTGCGACCTTTTTAAGTATAAGGTTCGATATGTTTGGAGAAAGTTGATTTTTGCCACTTTTTCACTTAGGGCTTTGGTTTGGGCTGAACCCATTAGCCACTTACTAACTCAGTCCCAACCCCCTCTCCTCATCGTTCACTCCTCATTTCCTAACTCTCTCAAGTTCAAGGGAATAATGGGGGAAAAGATTGGAAATTAGAATTCCTAAGCCCTAGTTCATTTGCAAATCCAAGCTTTAGCTCCAAATTCAAGAGAACCCATTGGTAAGCCTTCTCTTCATCTTCCCCAACTCATTCTCTCTTTGATTTCAGAAATTTCCTAAACCTAACTTAGGGAATGTTCTTCTTTTAGCTTAGATTCAAGCTTCTAGTGTTGAGATTGAAGTGTGGTTGATCTTCCCTTATCTTCAAGCTTCTCATTCATTGTTTTTGGGTTCAAAGGTGAGATTTTTATCTCACATCTTAGTCTATGTTTATCTCCGTTTGTTAGGTATGAATTCCTAACACTTATTCTTGTGCAATTGCTTTTGGTTTGGATTGATTTGGTGAATATTCCAATTTTTAGTGTTTTGGGTTCAAATCTTTAAAAATGCTAACTTTGATGTTTGAATGTGTTTTTGGTGATGCAATGAAGAGCTTATATGGCCGGGTAGTCGATTGGCGTAAACCGTTAGTGCCAATGCTCGACCGATAGCAATATGGAAGAATTTGGCGTTCATTAGATTGGCTTGGGGAGTGCTGGCTACAGGTCTGACCGACCGAACTCAGGGTCCAGTCGACCGACCTGCTACCCAGGCACTTCCCAGCCTCTGTTAGGAAGTGCAGGTTACAGGTCCGGCCGACCGAACTCAGGGTCTGGTCGACCGACCTGCTACCCCGAGCATTTCTGTTTTTCTGGTCCGGTCGACCGAGCTCTGTAGCCGGCCGACCGACCTGATGATATTTTGCCTATTTCGCCTAGTTGCTTGAATTTCCAACTTTAATCGATTCGTGTTGTTTCCTATTTGTCGCTATCATTTATTATCGACTTTGATGACATTTTCTTTGGGAATTTAGGATATATCCACTTTGATGGATTCGGTATCGATTTCTTTGGATTTTCATTCACGTCTTCGAATGTGAATTTTAGTGATTGATTATTCCTACAATCTTCTTTGTGATTTGTCACTTTAAAAATATAAATGTTTTCCATACTAGTAGTAAATATCAAAACTCTTTCTTCAAATGATTTCAACACTATTTTATTACAAAGCTCGTTTTCTTAAACCGTTTTCCAATCTATTAGTATATACAATCCTTTACCTCACTCGTATGAGAAATCTAATTAAACGACTTAGTAAAACGAGTGGTATGAAACGCTTGCGTTTACTTCGTCGGTTAATTCTTGGACTTGTTCGATTGAAACTCTTGTGACAATTTTCTAGTGGAGATCTACAATTTGTTCGTAAATATTTAAGTTAAGCTAGTGGTTATGGGACATGAAGCTAAGCTCATATATTTACTAGCTTACTGTAATTGACACTTCTCGGTGATCATGACGATCATTTTATGGTTTAGACTAGCATTGTGCGATGTCTCTTTGTCCACGCGGAGGACTGTACGTCGTTTTTATTGAGCTTCGGCTCACCAGGAGGAGCTTCGGCTCAATGTCCGCAATGGGGGACTATACCCTGTCAGGAGGAGTTTTGATTCACCAGGAGGAGCTTCGGCTCAATGTCCGCAATGGGGGACTATACCCTGTCAGGAGGAGTTTTGATTCACCAGGAGGAGCTTCGGCCCAATGTCCGCAATGGGGGACTGTACCCTGTCAGGAGGAGCTCTGGCTCATTTTTATGGATTGGCCATCCTTTTTCTTGTTATTTCTGGATTTCATGTGTTGAATTCTGGAATTTATGTTTCATCAACTTTTACGATTGGCATTGATATATATGTCATTTATTATGGCTTGGTGAATGAAATTAGGAGTATGACATTCCTTTTTATCTTTGAGAAGATCTTTGCGATATTGATTAATCTCTTATTGATTTTTCAATTATTTATTTATCACAGCTTGGCATTGTGATTATTATGCGTTTAGTCATATCTCTTATTTTATATCATTTCATCTGATATTTATAGCTAGACTGATCCGTTTATTATTTTCTTCTTAAATAATACTCGGGTCAGACTGAGATTTTACAGGTGCTTCTACTTGCCACCTTGTCGGACCATCATATGATCTTTTGGCTAACTACTTTAGTTTGGTAGTTTTTGTTGTATACATTTAAGATATGGACTCATAGATGTATTCTTTTGTCTAGCACTTGTATCTATTCCTTTGTGATGTTGTGGATCTTTTTGACCACTACTCTGATATACACTTTCATGTGTTAGTTATATATTCATATCTTTTTCCGCCTTTGTGATATGAATTGTCTGTGACTGATTTATGTTATGTTTACTTCTATATTTGTTTCCGAAGATTATTATAGCCACTGTGTAGTAGCTTTGTGTTTGTATCGGTATGTCGGATTTCCTCTTGAAATAAAATGCATGTTATACTATCTGACATATCGGTGCTCGCGCAAAGCAATTACACGGATGGTCGCTCCTCAACAGCCTTATTCTCCGTGCTAGTTGACAGCATTACACCGTAGTGTTCTTGGCTAGCGTGGGTATAGAGGTGGGGCGTCACAGTCTATCATTCATAATTTAGTCATTTCGAATTCATATATGATATGTTCAACCAACCATGAGGATAAGATAGGTATACATATATACGTATGCATGTATAAGAGTGTGTGTGTGTGTAGCTGTGTATAGCTGCCACCAATGGACAAAGGATACTTCCTGGTTAGTATCTATAGTCATACACCGCACCCCATGTTCTCCAATTAATCTTCCGTTGGTGCCTAAAAGACATTACAACTAATTATCCATATTACCAACTCATCGCAAGGACTTATCTAAGGGTTAACTAGCCTGCCACCTAAAATATAACCAAATTTTAAGGCAATTGCATATCTCATACGACACACACACCAGTATGGAGTGTAGTCTATCTCTAAATGTAACCCAAGTCTTTCTAATGATTGCTCAGGACCGATGACGCTCTCGACCTAATATATATAGCCCTACTCCTTAAAATATGATACTAACAGTGCTGACATAGCGTCGAGCTTTCCCCCACAGCCCAATGTAGATTGCTTAACACAATAAAGGGAATAGCTACCTGGTTACTTAGTATCTCATGTTGGAATAGAAGTAGAACTCAATTGGCCATTTAAGACATCAAATCCAAGGCGAACCCACTTTGATATATCCCCAAGCCTATACGTGGAAGTATATCCCCATGGATCCTACATCTGGAGATGTCCCACATCAGTGCAAAGTATATACAATTAGAGGTAGCCTTTTGCCGAGGGAATACTTTTATTTTGTAACATTACTAATGTCACATCCCAACCGATAATAAATTTTTCATTCTTCTTCAACGGAGTATCGATAAAGGACATCATGTACTTTGATAAAGCATCAAACTTTACCATATACGGGGAGACCGACATATCTCCCTGCTTCAGCTTTGCAAACTTCCTGAACAAACAGACTTCCAGGCAGTCGGTATGAACATCTCCTTAAACATGGTCTTAAACCGATCCCAATTTAACTGGTCCTTGGGAGTAACAACTTTATAGCATTTACCCATTCATAACTCGCCCCTGGAGCTGTCAAGGAGTCAATTTCCTTCTCATTGCATTATCTATTTCCAAATCACCAAAAATTCTCTCTTAGGTGTCTAACTAATCTTGTACTTCCATAGCCGATTCTGTTCCTTGGAATGGTTTGCCACCAAGACTGGCAATCCTTACTTAGCTTCACAAAATCGACCTTGGAAGCCTACACGTGGGCACCACCACCAACAGCAACATTTAGGGCAGCTGCTTGGCCATTCTATAGCATGTTCACCATCATGTTATTGAATATTTCTTGCAAGTCAAGGTTAGCCACCCTCGAGCTTGCTTCTTCCTCCTCGACTCCAAAGACAGAGTTCCTCACAATGTTCTTCTAGTCGGCTCATTGTTGATCGGTAACAAAAATGATCAGTCTCTCATAAAGAAAACTACGTGAGTGATACTTGCATGTGTAATGCGACTCATATACTATATACACATATTACTATATATAGTTTTGAAAACCAAAACATGTAATAAGTATGGTCTCTCATATATACCCTTGATCCAGTCTAAGGTATGACTTCGCTTTTTCTCTAATGGACCATAGTATCAACTTAGTTCAACTACGCAACCCTCTAACTGACCCTGCATCCAAAGAGTTAGCACATAACAACGATAATCAACTACTCTACTAACATCATAAAGTGTACAAACATCGTGGTATGTATCGGGTGTCTAGATATCGATCTCTTGGATACCTACATCATGTGACATCCCCTAGAGTGCCAAAAAAACATAACAAACATAGCATCCATCAAACAATTATCACTATCACTCGATATACATTGGATATATAATAACTTGTATGACAATTCCTCTTATAGGGATTAATAGAAAAATCCTAGTTTTCTATGTACCTAAAAACCAACCTATAACTGTCACTAGATCCCTTCAACAATCCAGGGTATATGGATCCCTTCAACGATCTGGGGTAGCTAGCAAAGCACCTAATGAGCATCCTTACAATACCCCTGCTAATTAGTACACTACAAATCACTCTTAATATCAATGATCCCTTCGCATGCATATCCAAGCCCTTCGTTGCTCCATCCGTTTCCATTTACCATAACAGAACCCTGCAATATTCCATTTCTCCATAATAGAACCCTTCAATGCTAACCCACACGGTCCCTTCAACGAACCCACCCTGGTGGACCATCATCACCATGACTCTATCGATCGACTTGCCATCATCGAAACATTCTGGATGTCCACATCGGTCGTAGAATCAACACATCAAAGTTCTAAAGCCATCACATTGAAGCTTCACACCTTTTCTCATCGTTTACTACCAAACTTCATCGCATCGCCATCATTGAAAATAAACATCGAATGATTGCAGGAATAAGCATACATGATGAAACACCCTACCTCTATACCTGCACTATCCAAAGAGTAGTACTAGGTAACTGTCTGGTACTACAAAGAATGAGGTGATATTAGGCTTACACACATGAATATTAGCTTGGGCTAGTATTGGTATGTATTTAAACATCAATTAAGTAACTCATCAATACGTACACAATATCGACATAAAGCAATAAATACATGTGTTTCCAAGGTAGAACAATGCACAACATAAAATAAATGATAGAGATTACAAAGTTAGTATCATAGCGATAAAGTATAACATAAAGAGTTTAAGAGACGGTGTGAATACAAAACATCTCAAATCTTCACTATCTCAAATATAATCAATACACATCATAGTGTCGCACAAATAATGAGATTATATAAATAAAATAATATCCAAAGATAATGAATCCCTAATCTCCATTATGCTTATAAAACACAAGATGGTCTCATCGTCTCTAAAACTGAAATGTCTTGGACTGACCGGAGTATTACGTAAATAACACACGGGTCAAACTATGTATAAATATAGGGCTCAATATATATATATATATATATATATATATATATATATATATATGTCATAATAAATGCATGATAGGAAAATATGATAAATCTCACCGAAACAACTCAAAACGACAGCCATCATAAAAAAAAGCATAAAGATGTCATCATCCATATAAAATCACATCAAATAATGAATCATGGAAACAAAATCAAATATATGAACCATCTATATCAAAATCATCGTCAAAATCCAAAATTCATCCTTACTCAAGACATCATAAAGTATATTCATGCTAACACATAACAATGCCTAAGCATATATCTCAATATCACATAAACAAAATGTCATCATTAATCAATATAAAATAGGTTTCCTATCAGTGAAATCAAATATCATAAATGATTTGAAAATCCATTATACTGTAGACACCTATAACATGTATAATCTCATCTCCTCATATAGGAATAAATGGCGAGGGAAATTGATTACATGACATACATGAAGTCTTAAGTAGAGTCATATCTTAACATATGGGTCACCTAACTCATATATATACTATGGTGTTACGTATCAATAGCATATGCTAACCCATAACTCCATAGAACCGAAAGGGAGATTGATGGTCGTCTGTCTGCTCAAGAGTCACATCATGGGTCATTTAACCTGACTTTATAGTCTTGGTTACCTCGACGTTCATTGTTATAAATATCCACAAGTTGCTTGTTTATGTGAAGCCTCAGTCACAACCCAACAATTGCACCTATAGGTAATAGACTGCTGACCTAAGTGACATAGGAGCTAAAGGGCACCTACCCCATAGGTCACCTAACCTATTAATACCCACTAAGATGTCATGAATTGGGGATGTGGCCCCATGATCAGGCCACTAGGATGGATGCTACCTAATCTGGTCCTCTCCAACGCTAATAATAGGAGTGTATCTTGATAGACAGCACGTAGTATTTATAAATATAAGCATCGACCTAGCTTACACCTATGAGCATCCCTCACGTAAGTACTATCTCAACATCACAATTCTCATCACCTGATTGTTATCTACATTCAAAAACTAACCGAATAAATATCACAGCGGCATTCTATACCACTATATAATACTCAATCATTGATTCAATTTTTATAAACTACACTTAATTACCAAAATTTTCAATACAAATAGTCTGATGAATAACCAGAGAAATATTATCGAGAGTCTCATAATAGAAGTTATTATAACACTGGTTGTTCAAATTCCTCATTGCATAGAATACTTGATATATACATGTATGATTTATAGTGCAACGACCCGCCTTTTCGACCCTCAAAAGTCGATACTGATACATCCACGGTATACACGTGCCAAGCATCCAAGTTTCGAAAAGACAGATTGTTGGGGAAAAGAAGGCAAAGATGGAACAGAATCTCACATTGTGATGAGTAATATATAATACACAACAGATCATTGCAATGAAAAATTGTAATATCTATACATCAATTAAGGTTAGCTAACAAATCATCAACCTGGACAGTTATAGAAACATATCCTTATAATTGCTGACAAATACAACTAACAATGCAGTGAAAAATAAACTATAGATGATTACGTCTTGGAGGCATCTAGCTCACCTTTTAAAGCTCTAAAGCATCCAAACTAAATTTGATAACATGCTTAGTCTGACCCGAGCAATATAAGAACTAACACCCAAATCAGTCTGGTAAACCAGCGTGAGAAACACACTTCAAATGGATTTTAATATTACAAAAAGCTTTCAAAATAAAGGTATCTCGTAAGACTATGCTGCATATAAATACAGATGAGTTTTTATCTTACGATAACCAAGCAATTTCATACGAAATCTTCTAATATTACAATATTGTCTAGGGTTTAAAATAAATATTGAGTTATAGCCAAAATTGTTACGCTATTTAAATTCTAGCATAATAGGTACACAAGTAAATCCGAAAGGCACTTATTGGAAAATGAATTCCACCAATCACAAAGCTACTGGGGTACCGCTTGTCACAGTACACTTCTAGATAAAATGTACCAAGAGCTTTGCATGGACCCCTGCATGGCGAGACCAGCCCACCCCTTACTGGATAGTATCAAATATTTCATCACCCATGTTACTTTGCAACCTTTTCCCGAGAGCTCTTATGAACAACCAAATCCATAAATAATAATCTGGAAGGATGATGACAATACCCTAATGGGTGCGACCCACATGGCCTTGCGGCATATCCTTTGTTTTAGTCATTCCCGGTTGATGAAGCTAGATGTTACGTATTACCTTTTATATAGCAATCCAACTTCGAATGCTAGTACCGTCCTTCAAGCAACAATGGAATGTCAACATTCATCCATATAAGTTGCTCGGGATAAGAAGAAACCGAAGGCACTACTTCTACTACATCCACTTTGGAATCATCCTCACGATTAGTAGCAAGTAGTCCTTACACTTTAAAGAACTCCTTCTTCGATCGTCTTCACGATATATCCAATTCGAATTATTATGTTAGTTCAAAGTGGTTTTTAGATAACTCACGTTTATTAGATCTCGGTCTCTCCAAACCGACAATGATTATTTTGAAACTGACTAAGATTTGATAGTCGATTATTTAACTATCAAATAACAAACAATTCAAACAGAGGTTTAACCAAGCACAGTTAAGCACAAGCCAACTGCTAAGCCTCTTTAATAAATCCCTTCATTAATAAAACAATATAAATAATTTTGAGGAATCTAGTTGGATCTCTCCAATATATTTCCCTGCATCCACCGATGTTAGCACAGCATAAAATACCAATTCCACTTCGAGGAGGAACATCGCGGTATATGGGATTTAAATAAAACATCATCCGCTATTATGCGGCGCATATGGTCTCATCCGCTATATAATGCGGGAAATCAATCATTCCAAGATATATTATATACTACTATATATAATATTGCACATCAAAATAATTCAATCATCCAATCAATTATTTAAATTTAACTATTTAAATCTAAACAACCCAGATGAATGAGATTAACTCACCTTTGTTTTAGCTTGCAATCCACCCTAACCGGCTTGTTTTCTTCATGACTTTGACCTTGTATAGACATTTTATGGTTTACTAATATTTGAATTGACCAAACAGTTAATTACTATTTAATTAACAACAGTTTAGTTCAAACCAATTTTCCTTTTAAAATGTCTTTTAATAATTAAATAATTTAGATAAGTTAATTCAAACAAAATTAGTCTCCTGAGTATATTATTTTAGAATATACTAGTAGATTAAAAATATATATAGGTATGGTAATTTTATTTTAATTTCCATTTTGAAAATACATATACACATATACTTAAAAATAAATTACAGAGAAAAACTGATTTTACATTACTTTACACATAAAAATTCCTATTTTTTTTTTTCAAAATCTGGTTTGTAAATATATCCCCTTTTTTTCTCTCTATTCAACTTCATATACACATTAAATTGAAATAAACTATATACACTTTACTGTAAAAAAATCATTCTGTTTTAAAACAAAAACTTTAGCATTCGGTTAATTTTAAAATTTCACCTCTTACTGTTTCTAACCTATATGCAAGAATTAATCTATGTAGATAAAATATCTAATTTATTTACATAAACCCTATAACCATTTTAAAATTCCCAATTTCAAAATCTGATCTATATATTTTTAAATTAAAACCGAAATGGTTTTGCCTATTACTGTAAAAATCGAATACTAAGTGATATATCCTTTTTTTCCTTTTTTTATACAATAGATTTAAATTAACTGCAGAGATCACCTTCAAAACCTAATCACGGTAAGCCTTCCACCTGTTGCCCTATGTCGCTGACGCACCCACACACCATCGACCATTAGTCTTCGACACTCCCAAAGCCGCCACTTCCATCATCGAACACAACACAATCAACCCCTCGCGAACGACTCCTTCTCGATGCCATTCCCACCGTCGAACGCGACCTCACCTACCCACTGCCTAAACGAGGACGTTGAACCCCCCACTGCCAATCACGAAAGTCGAGCATCTGGAACGATGCCACTTCGAAGTCGCCGTGAACGATTTCCGTGCTTCCCCCAACTTTTTATTTGCGAAGTCGATTTGACGAACTAGAGGATTTGATTTCGATTCAATTTTGAATTGAGCAACTCGCTTTTTTTATAAATGAACGAGATCGATTTTGAAAACCAAAGGGGGCTCGGCCATTTTTTTTATTTTTGTAAATCGAGAAGGTTAGTAACAGAAGGACGAGAAGCACGCTTATTTCTTTTCGTTCATTAACTTAAGAACGAAGCCATCTTTCTCTTTTTTTCTGGCTTTAGAAATGAAGAAGGAAACAAGGTCGAGATATTTGATTAACTATTGGATTGATTGAGTGAAAGAAAGGGAATGTTGCATGAAACAGTGGGCGAACAGTGATCTGAGTTACTGAGAAAGTTTTGATGAAAAGAAATACAGCTAAATGGTTGACCAAATATAAATATAAATATAAATATAAATTTTAAATTCAACTCGATAATTGCAACTCAAAATCTTGACCTCCTATCAAGGCATGCCGCTAGGTGTTTATAATGTTATGCCCCTATTTGAACACAATGGAAAAAGTTTCGAGTCCCGATTCATTCATATGGAGAAGATAGCTTATTGAACCAGTTATTATATTGAATTTGTTATAAATTTCAACGCGTTTATATGTCGTACGCTCACACAACAACTCCAATCACTATGAAAATTGAAATCCGATAATAATATATTACGGATCTAATGGAACTGGTATCGTCGAATTCTGAGACTGTGCCTTAGAAGGCTATTTTTAAATATCGATTTAAACGATATATTTTCAAAACTGAACAAATCACCTTTAAATTCAATTTTAACACTTTTACTATCTCCAGTATTATCAATATAAATTTTACAAGTCTTCAAATTATATTTTACAGGCTTAAAACTGAAGATTCAATAATTTATCCAATTTCAGTTTATTAAATCCAATAACTGAATTGCTAAATAATAATAATATTTGAATTCAAGTTAAAAATTAACTTTTAAACATTTAAAATAAATTAAATATTCCAATTTCAAACGCTCAAAAATTTCGAGTCGTCACATTCCTTCCCCCTTAAAAGAATTTCGTCCTCGAAATTACTAGTTAGGAAGAATGGTCCAATACCCGTTTATTATTTTTCCCTAAAACCATTCAGTTTCAAACACTTCCCGAAACAATCTTTTTATTAAAGACACATTATCATTCTTACTAACTTCCCAAACTTTCTCATAGTTTCCAACAACATTATTTACTTTATTTATTCAAATTTAAATTTAAATCCAAATTTAAATTATCAAAACTTTCTCAAAATTTTTCTAACTCTCTAAATTTTCGAAAAATTTCGCCAGCGTCTCCTTTGCGCAGCTAGATCGGTACAACTACAAAATGCCTCTACGGGCTCCCAAATTCCAAAAGAAAACAAAAAGGCCAAGTGGCTAGATCAAAAATCCAATCAAATTTCATACAGAAATTTAAACACATACCTTTTGTCGAGCAATTCAAATTTATCTTCTAAAATCAAAACCAATTTTCCTTTCCCTTTATAATACCTACATGTCCTACTTAGCAATAATATCCAATCATAGCTTTTAAAATCATTTTATACATTTTCTTACAGAAGTTTTCATATCTACTTCTATTCAAATTGGTCTTCCCATTTCCATATGAATTCAATTTATCTTCAACTCTAAATATTAAATTTTATCTTCTATTTATAATCGATTCATATCATTATTTTAAATTAGTTTCATCCACTAATTTATTTCAATTTCCAATTTGAAATCGTTTTCTCGCTAAAAAAAATTTCCCAAAAATTTTCCTGACTTCCAAAATTTTCGAAAATTTTTGGCAGAGTCTCCTTTGTACAGAGGAGCTATTGCAATTTGACAAAAGATATAAATAAATATACATCGACCCACCCGGTCAGAAAAACAAAAACAGTTCATATTTCCTATTTTTATTGCGTAGGCGTACCATTATTTAGCATTTTTAAGCAAGCGGCTTATTTAATTAGCATTTTGCGCGATCAAATCCAGCCCAACGGCTTCCCGGTACCAGGACTTACTCAATTCAAACATGTAAGTGACATATATATGAAGTTTAACTACATTTCACTTATTTGCAATAGTTAAACACATGAATTCTAAAAGCAGTGCACACTAAACACTTTCCGTAAGCAATTTATATAGTTTTAATACTAATTCAACTGTTTTCAATTAATTCATATACCATTTTCATTCAATTTGAATGGTTTACAATCCACTTTCTTACATTCAATTCATTTTTAATTTTAAACAAACCCATATTATTCCAATTGATTTAAAATTCAATTCCATTCACCTCTGTTAATATATTTACTTCGTTTACGATAAAATATGACTAATTTTCTGTGCAAATTTGATGTTATTCATGCAAATAACAACTACTTAAGCTTATAATCATTTTTAATTAATTCCAACTCAATTTATTATTTAATTCTTTCTATTTTAACTCATTCATAACCATTTTATTTAGCTCGACACATTCTATTTCAATTTAATTCCTTTTCAATTTTATTCACGATCCATTCATTTACGTGTCATTCCATATTTGCCTTCATTTCATTTGAGACCATTTTATTAAGCTGGAACCATTCCATGCTTATGTATTGATAACCATTCCCCAATTTAAATTTACCCAACCTTTTATTTAACGGACTTTTACCCTTACTCGAAGCCAAGCTTCCACTAATTTTAAACTTAAATTAATTTATTTCAAATTATTCAAATTTCATACTTAAGATCATTTTAATTTTACAAATAAATTTTTCTTTACGATTTAACTTGATTCTATTTCAATGAAATCTCATTTCAGTCTACAAATTTATTTGATTAGTTCATCTATTTCGTATAAATTTTAAATTTCCAGATTTAATTTATTCTCAATTCATTTAATTAATTACAAGGCCATTTTCAATTTATTTCCAAATTCATCTGGGTTTTATTTACAACTAAAACCATCCCTACTTTAATCCAATTTCTTTTTATTTGACAACATTTTCAATTATACTTACCTCACTAACGATTCAAGTCGAATTTGATTTATAACTCGAAATCTATTTCCAAACTTCATTATTAACTCACAATTCAGCTTCTATTTAACTACATTAGGTTCCATTTACATATTTCATTAACTAGTTTATTCTCTAATTGGTTCCCCTCTATTTATAATTCAATACTTGATTTTTAATCTCAAAAATCACTTTATTTAATTTTCTTAAGTTCAATTTATTTTATAATTCAAGTTTGGATTTTTGTTTTATTTTCCAAATCATCAAACAATATTTATTTTGGTTTTCCATTCTATTTTTCAATTTTATAAGTCACAACTTATTATTTTACACATTTCCATTCATTCTAGGCTTGATTATATTCGTATTTTATTTTTAACTCGGATTTACGCTTATTTATAACCCAAGCATATTCTTATTCCATGGATTTTTTATTCTTTTATAAGTTATTCTAATTCATTTATTCCAGTCCAATTCTTATCCAACTTATTTTCGTTTATTTAAGTAAGGATCTAATTCCATTCAATATCACCTATAACTCAACTGAATTTTATTCCAATTCAATTCTATTTTAACTCAGATTTATTTAATTTAATTCGATCAAATTTTCTTCCTCAATCCAAGTTAATTTCATTTTTAACTTTTCACTTTAAATTTTAATTCCAACATCCAAAGCTCATATTTTCCTTCCTTATTTAAAAATCATCTCAACTTTACAAGTTTATAACTTACTTCATCAGGATTTTCAATTCAAATAAGGATTCAGGATTTCAAAAGCCCGGCTTTTGGTTTCAAATCATTTTGAAATCTCCAACATCTCAAAATCACACTTCTCAAAATTTTAAACCAATCATAGTTCTTATCCCTAACAAATTTCCTTTGAAATTTAAAAAACAAACTGGTTCTTCTGAACAAATCAATTTGGCAGCAATCCGTCACTTAGAAACTCGAAAATGAACATCGATGATGGTGCAGTCATCACGAAATTATTTTCCAGCGACTGAAGTGAGTTCAATACTATATCCCTTCCCAAAATTTTATTTGAAACAATTTTCTTTCAGAAATACCCCCAAAATAACAATGCTATTATCTATCTTCAAAACACTTCGAAAAACACTTCCAAAATCTCCGGGATTTTAAATTTTCAAATTCTGGCTTAAATCAAATTTTAACTATAATTCATTTGTATAATTTATGCTCATACAAATTCCCATTTGATTATATTTCAATTTATAAATCCCATTTATAATTCACATTTATAAATTTCATTTTATAATTGAATTTATTCCCTTAACCTTTGGTTATATTTTCAATTTCTAGTTAAATTTCCACACAACAATGATAATAATTTATCATTATCATTCCTAACATCCAAGCAACCATATATTAGCTAAAATAGTTTACAAAAACTTTCCTTTTATATCAAAATATATTTTGGGTAAAATTATTTCATTCACCCGCCTTTAAAATAATACCGCGTCAATTGTTTTATTCAAGTGTTTAGAAACCCCTTCGATACAGTTGTCGAGACTGTGTCGACGAAGGTTCATATGCCACTCAATAAATCAATCAACACAATATAAAACCATTTTTATATCCACTAACAAATACATGCTCGTATCTATTAATACGCTCAAACTCATTCGAGTGTACTACGGACTCTATTTTCAATGAGTAATTCCCACCAGAGCCAAAGTTATTACCAACCTAAGCTCTGATACCAACTGTAACGACCCGAAAATCCGTGCCCCTTGAGTCAACACTATTCTACATCAATCAACTCAAGATGAACGGAAATACGAACTATTTAGGTTAAAGAAGAAGAGGTAGAAGAAGAAAGCAGGAAAAAACATCATAATCTAACCATTGCAGCGGAATAAAATATAATAGATAATAACAGATCTTTACACAAAAACAAGTACTATATCTGTTAATACATACATCATCGGAGTACATCAATCACATAACACAATTGGACAGTGATCATAACCTGTCCTCGCACAACTGAATACATAGCGGAATATAAATCAAGTACGGAAGTACGTCTCGCCATCTAGCTCGTCTCCTGAGCTCCACAACCATCTTTTCTGCATTCTATAATACTCGGTCTGACCCGAGTACTACAGTTAAATAACACCCGAGTCAGTTTGGAATACCAGCGTGAGAAATCACACTCAATTGATTATTAAAGTTTCAAAAATCCTTTGTAAAACAAAAGCAACTCGTAAGACCACGCCACAAATAAACATGTCGGGTTTTTACCTTGTGATAGCTAAAACACTTTTTATTAAAATTCTATGATATTATAATAGCGTCTATAGAAAGTAAATTAGAATCTAGATGAAATGCTTGCATCTCACGTTTCAGCAATAGTTGGGCACAATCAAAACCGTACGGACGCGTAGGGAAAATGGATTTCCAACTAATGACTAGGCACTGGGATACCACCTATCACGGTACCTGGTCTAGATCAGCATACCGAGAATCACTCCCACCGCCTGCAACACAAGACCGGGACTACCCTTTACTGGATAATCCCGAGTAAGATCACCCCACGGTTGAGATTAGCAACCGCACCACTAAGCCGAAATAAAAGGGACATCTAGACAGGGATGACCTCACCCTGAAATGGGTGCTACCTACCTAGCCTTGCTGCATAACCCCTGATTTTCAGTCATTCTCGGTTGATGAGACTTGAGGCTAAGCGTTACCTTTAGAAAACTCATCTCTTAGAATGTTCATCAGCCACCTGACGATGTTCTGAAAGCATTCATCCATACAAGTTCGTCCCGGGTTCGAACGGAATCGAATGCACTATTCCTACTACATCCATTTTGGAATCATCCTCAGGATTAGTAGCGACTATCCCTTGCACTTCACTGCTTCATCTTCGACTCCAAACTCGTTTTTCCCACGAAAATGTACAAACCGGATCGAAGTGGTTTTCAAGTAATAAATCCCGATCTCGGTCTCTTCGAAACGATCAGCGCATTGGCCAATATTGATAATCGGTTATTTAACTATCAATTAACATTCACAACATTCATCAAACATAAATAATTTCACCAAATTATTTATAAATCACAAAATATCTTCAGAAGATATATTTCCATTTTCCATTCTCTCAAAACAGTTTCAAACCATACTTTTGTCATAAAATAAATTTCCAAATATTTATTTCCACTGAAAACACCAAGTACAAAGATTTAGATTTTTAAAAATAATTTAAACTCTTTATAAAATATCCTTTGAATCATTTAAAATAAAAATTACTTTAATACATATTCAAAATATATACTTTAATAATATTCAAAATGAAACTACTTCAATACTTTATTAAAAAAATATACTATAGGAATATTTGAAAATGAGGTTACTTTATAAAATATAAAACTAGATTTTCTCTTTTAAAACAAAATATCAAGTCACCTTCAAATAATTACTACTATAATAGATTTGAAAAATACTTACTTCAGAATTTAAACATTTAGAAATAATAAATTTTCCAAAAACATGCTTTTTAAAACAACATTAAAACTTTAAACTTATATTTAAAAATTTACTTTGAAAACAGACTTGGCTATCCAGGGAAATATTATTCTCTTTCTATCTTTAAAAATAAAATCATTATTTATTTTTAAACAAATTTTCTCATTCCTTTAATAAATTCGCATCATGAATTTATTGTTCCAAATATCCACTGATACATTACTTTGCTTTTATAAACCCATTTCATAAATTTCAAAGTCCCACTTCTCCTTTAAAGTTCCAACTTCAACCACTTAAATCAATTTTGAAATTGATTTCCAATTTACTCCATTTTGAAATAAATTTCTTTACTTACTCAATTCATTTCAAAATCCATTAATTATAGACTTTATTATTATTATTATTATTATTATTATTTTAAATCTTTTAACTGAAACATATTAATTTCAGATTTCCAAATTTCTTCTTTATTCTTTTCAATAATTTAAATCTTAAATTTAAAATAAATGCTTTATTCTTTTAAATAATAACGCTGAAGTTTAAAATTCATTATCTTCCTGTTTATTCAAAATCCCCTTTTCATATATGGAATTTATTTATTAAAATTTCAAAACCACTATTATTCTTATCCAGTTCATTCTTAAATTTATTTAAATTTTCTACAATTATTTTCTTAAAAATTCAGTCTTTATTTTCTTTTCAAAAATCCAATTCTGTATATTTTGATATCTCAGTGTACCGAAATATACTCAAGTAAACTATAGCATTCAATATTCCAATTATCAATAATATTCATCACAGAATATCGAATATTCATAACAGAGAATATTAAACAATATAAATAATTTTGAGGAATCTAGTTGGATCTCTCCAATATATTTCCCTGCATCCACCGATGTTAGCACAACATAAAATACCAATTCCACTTCGAGGTGGAACATCGCGGTATATGGGATTTAAATAAAACATCATCCGCTATTATGCGGCGCATATGGTCTCATCCGCTATATAATGCGGGAAATCAATCATTCCAAGATATATTATATACTACTATATATAATATTGCACATCAAAATAATTCAATCATTCAATCAATTATTTAAATTTAACTATTTAAATCTAAACAACCCAGATGAATGAGATTAACTCACCTTTGTTTTAGCTTGCAATCCACCCTAACCGGCTTGTTTTCTTCATGACTTTGACCTTGTATAGACATTTTATGGTTTATTAATATTTGAATTGACCAAACAGTTAATTACTATTTAATTAACAACAGTTTAGTTCAAACCAATTTTCCTTTTAAAATGTCTTTTAATAACTAAATAATTTAGATAAGCTAATTTAAACAAAATTAGACTCCTGAATATATTATTTTAGAATATACTAGTAGATTAAAAAAAATATAGGTATGGTTATTTTATTTTAATTTCCATTTTGAAAATACATATACACATATACTTAAAATAAATTACAGAGAAAAACTGATTTTACATTACTTTACACATAAAAATTCCTATATATTTTTTTCAAAGTCTGGTTTGAAATATATCCCCCTATTTTTTCTCTCTGTTCAACTTCATATACACATTAAGTTGAAATAAACTATATACACTTTACTGTAAAAAAAATCATTTTGTTTTAAAACAAAAAGTTTAGCATTCAGTTAATTTTAAAATTTCACCTCTTACTGTTTCTAACCTATATGCAAGAATTAATCTATGTAGATAAAATATCTAATTTATTTACATAAACCCTATAACCATTTTAAAATTCCCAATGTCAAAATCTGATCTATATATTTTTAAATTAAAACAGAAATGGTTTTATCTATTATTGTAAAAATCAAATACTGAGTGATATATCTTTTTTTTCCTTTTTTTATACAAAAATAATAGATTTAAATTAACTGCAGAGATCGCCTTCAAAACCTAATCACGGTAAGCCTTCCACCTGTTGCCCTATGTCGCTGCCGCACCCACACACCATCGACCATCAGTCTTCGACACTCCCAAAGCCGCCACTTCCATCATCGAACACAGCCCAATTAAACCCTCGTGAACGACTCCTTCTCGTTGTCATTCCCACCATCGAACGCGACCTCACCTACCCACTGCCTAAACGAGGACGTCGAACCCCTCACTGCCAATCAAGAAAGTGGAGCATCTGGAATGATGCCACTTAGAAGTCACCGTGAACGATTTCCGTGCTTCCTCTATTTTTTTATTTGCGAAGTCGATTTGACGAGCTGGAGGATTTGATTTCGATTCGATTTTGAATTGAGCAACGTTTTTATTTTTTTTTATAAATGAACGAGAAAAACGAAAGGGGGCTCGGCCATTTTTTTTCTTTTTGTAAATCAAGAGGGTTAGTAACAGAAAGACGAGAAGCACGCTTATTTCTTTTCGTTCATTAGCTTACGAACGAAACCATCTTTCTCTTTCTTTTTTTTGGCTTTAGAAATGAAGAAGGAAACAAGGTCGAGATATTTGAATAAACTATTGGATTGATTGAGTGAAAGAAAGGGAATGTTGCATGAAACAGTGGGTGAACAGCGATCTGAGTTATTGAGAAAGTTTTGATGCAAAAGAAATATAGCTGAATGGTTGACCAGATATAAATTTAAATTTAAATTTTAAATTCAAATTGTCTCGATAATTACAACTCAAAATCTTGACCTCCTATCAAGACATGCCGCTAGGCGTTTATAATGTTATGCCCCTATTTCGAACACAATGGAAAAAGTTTCGAGTCCCGATTCGATCGTATAGAGAAGATAGCTTATTGAACCAGTTATTATATTGAATTTGATATAAATTTCAGCGCGTTTATATGTCGTATGCTCACACAACAACTCCAATCACTATGAAAATTGAAATCCAATAATAATACAATATTACGGATCCAATGGAATTGGTTTCATCGAATTTCAAGACTGTGCCTCGGAAGGCTATTTTTAAATATCGATTTAAACGATTTATTTTCAAAACTGAACAAATCACCTTTAAGTTCAATTTTAATACTTTTACTATCTCCAGTATTATCAATATAAATTTTACAAGTCTTCAGATTATTTTTAATAGGCTTAAAACTGAAGATTCAATAATTTATCCAATTTCAGTTTATTAAATCCAATAACTGAATTGCTAAATAATAATAATATTTGGATTCAAATTAAAAATTAACTTTAAAACATTTAAAATAAATTAAATATTCCAATTTCAAACGCTCAAAAAATTCGGTTCGTCACATAAACTATCAAATTTTCGCATTTTATCAATCTATATAACATGTATATAACTAAAATAAAGTCAATAGGTATATAATAGGAAATTAAAAACCATAATGTCGAGAAATCCGGATTTCTCTATAAATTTTCCTTGTACTTCATTTTAAATTGCATTTTCTTTTCAAAGTAGGTATTTAACCAAACCAACCCATAATTCATCCAAATATGAAAGAAAAATTTTATCTACTATATATCATAATAATTATCTAGAAAGGTAAGTTAAACTCGCCGAAATTCCAACAAACGCTTAGGCATTCTAGTTTGGACAAAAATCAAACCATGTCTGATTTTAACCTATAATTTTATTTCCCCCAAATTCGATTAAACTAGTTCCATCGCATACCTGTCGCCATTACGGGTGCAACGCAAAAGACCACATCTCGATTGGACCTTGTAAGAGAGAGTTATTGATTTTATAAGTTTTTTATTTTTTAAATTATAATTAACTCCACTAATTGCAACTAAATTACTTAATTTCCCAACTTAAAACAAATCCGTCTTCTCCTCAAAACCATTCCCGCCTAAAACCTATAGCTCACTTCCTCATGGTCATGCCTTCCATCACCTCTAGCTCTTCTATCCCTCCACAAAATGCCACGAGACCACCACCAACAATTAGCTGGGGTTAATAGCCGATGTATAGGGCTAATAGCTAATAGTTAATGTATAGGTCTAATAGCTAATGTAATCATAATTTTAGCCTACCTATGACCAAGCCCTACACACTGGAATTTTGAACAAAAATTAGCTGGGGCTAATAGCTAATGTATAGGGCGTGACCCCATACTAGTCCCATCTGATATTCTAATATATTAGTCATTTTCACCTAAGGGTACCCTCCCAAAATTTTCCTTGAAAATATTTCCAAACTGATTTAAACCTTTAAATCAAATTTAAACAAGGAATAATATATAATCTATATACTTTACTCAAAATCATATCACCGTGTTATATATCCTCTTTACTCAAACTTTTGTTGATGAAAACACTTAGCCATTTGAAAGAACCTCTTTCTACATTTTTGAAATCATCTATTTCAAATTTAACTATCAAACCTTTTGAAATCAAACCTTTCGAAAACAATAAAACTTTGGACATCCTTCTTTAAAATCTCGTTAAAACATTGCCTTAGAAAACCTTGGAAAACCTTCCATCTCAAACCTTTCGAAACCATTCACTTAAACCTTTCGAAGTCATTCATTTAAACCTTTTGCAATTAATCATTTAAATCTTTCGAAATCATTGAACTTAAACTTCTCGTGGTTGATCATCAAACCTCACGAAATCACTCAGCCAAGACCTTTCGAAGCCATTGAACCAAACCCTTCGAAATCAATCTTCAAATCTTTCGAAATCATTTAACTAAAACCTTTTGAAACCATTGAGTTTAACCTTTCGAAATCAATCTTCAACCTTTCGAAATTATTTACTTAAACCTTTCGAAGGTTTGCTGGTTTTAATTCAAAAGAAATGGAAATCCTTCTTTTAAAACCTTTCGAAGTCATTGGAAGCAACCTTTCAACTAAGATGAAAGCACTGCTTCAGAAGCTTTAAACATATCCTTTAAAACAACTCTTTCGAAAGCTATGGGTTATACTTCAATTTATAAAACAAGGGTAAGTCACCTAAGTCGAAAGCTTCCTTTAGAAAGCATTGGGAGAAGCAGCTGGTTTTTAAAACAAGTATACCTTTCATCTTTGTCGAAAGGTTCAAAACGAAACAAAGCGGCAACAACCTTTCGACTATGTCAAAAAGTTTAAAAACCTTTGTTTAAACATTTGACCTGGTCGAAAGAAACTAAGTCGAAAACTCTAATTCGAAAGCAAAGCAGGTGAAAGCCTTTGGTTTATAAAAACCTTAACCCCAACCTTTGTGGCCTTTAACCTTTCGACTAAGAACATTTCGACCTTGTCCAATACATTACGTACCAAGTTACCTGATACCATATGCATTGGTTTGACCATGCCGTAAGCTTTGAACCCCTCGACCTGGTCAGAAGGTCTAGGCCGGAAGGTTTCTGCTATAATAGGCTGAAACATGCTGAAAGTATGATTTCTTTATTTTTAACTTAAAAGGGATAACTTTTCAACTAACCTGCCTTTGTATGTCATAAATAATTGTTTTCAGAAATATGCTACCACTATTTTCAAATTTAAATAATTATTCTGTTTTACAAAATGTTCTTCTTCTTAATTAAATATATAAAACATTTAAGTCTCATACCTTAAATAATTTTATATATTCATCAAAACACTTAGGAAAAATCTAGATAAATCCCAGAAAATTTATTTTAATATGTTGCCTAGCATATAAAAATTTCAACCCCAAATAATAATTATTTTAGCCGAAAGTAATTTATAACCCAATAAACAATTTCCTTCACTAGAAAATTATTATAAAATCCAAATTAATTCAGAAAATTATGAGAATCGAAATTCGCTTTAAAATATCATTTTTTCCCTATATTTAAATTTTAAAGGCATGTATATGTCATTAAGTAGGGTTTTCATGTCAAACATGTCATAAAAATCGAACAAAAACATATATAATTCATCAACAAGCATATATATAACTTTATTCATCAAAGCATGGCATATACTTCCAAAAATATTTCGGATCAAATCTTAAAACTGAAAACTAAAAGAAAATGGGATGTAGTGATTATTCACCTTAGCTTTGAGATACAAGATGTGAGATTAAATGTTGATTAGGCGATTATCTTCCTATCTTGATTCCTAGCTTAATCTTCCTCTTGAGAATGATAATGGGTCCGACCTTAGTGTTTTAATTTGAGTAAAATGAAATGAACGTGAGTTTCTATCTATGAAGGGTTTAGGATATAAACTCCACCTATTTCTCATATTGTGCTTGTTATTCCCTAACACCTTTGCTTAGGTTATTTCATTTTAGTGCGCACATTGACATAGCATGGCTACCCTTAGCTAATCAATTATCAACTTATTAATCTCCACATTATTTATTTAATTTACCCAATTAATTATTCTAAATAATGTTGTAAAAATATAGGGTGTTACACAATGGTATAATATTTCTAAAACATGCAAACCGATCAAAAGAACCAATGCACAAGATTCCATCCAACCACCCTTTATATTGATTTTCAAAAAACAAATATTTATTTACAAGTAATCTATCAAGCAAAAGTAAAAAAATCAAAAAAAAATCGATAACCTAATTGAGAATAGAGTTTTGATCTCCATAGCAATGGTTTTTTAGTGCTTGGGGAAAAGAATAAAGATTAAAGAAGAGAGAAACATCATATACTTTTCCATACCTCTGTCACTCTCTTTTTTACTATATTTATAACAATCAATTACTTAATGTCTATGTTAATATGCATTATCCAATTAGAGAGAGAAATAAAAAATCATTTTACACTTATTAATTATGGACAATCCAAATTTACCCTTTCTTATTTTGTATATGAATTTCACTTCCTAATGAGATTTTGTATCACCTAAATCTAACACTCTACCTTGATGCAATATTACATATCTATAACTATACAACATACACTCAATCTCCACCATCAACTAAATCACCTTATCAAAGTGAAAAATAAGAGAAAGTGACCTCATTGAATAAAATACACAAGTTTACCATCTTCACACCAATTATAACTCATTTTTTTCTCAATTACGCCAAATCATAAACTTCTACCACCGCGTACAAGTTATGCAAATCCCACCATGACATACACCACATCACTCGGCCTCAAAAGCATTTGTAATACCACATAGACCTCCATAAAGTCTTCATGGATTTTTCAACTCGACACCGGTCTACTGCTTGACTTGAACTCTCCGCACAATCACCACCTCAAGCATCATCAACATAAAGACCCATATCATAAATATGATCACCAACAGACTATGAAAACAAATGCACACATCCACCTCTCCACCTACCTGTGAACTAAGCTCTCCAAGAGTCACTCGCTTCCTATTTAGACCACATGACCAACCAATCTATTAAGATTTCCATTATTTAATGGAGGTCAGTACACTAGGTCCCTATTTCCGATGTTATTATAAGAGAAGTCCCCAAGCAATGAATATGTAAATTAAGTCTTTATTTTTCTAAATCAAAAAACGAACACTAGCTTGCAGTTTTCTAATAAAAATTGCAAGTTAACTTGCGCTTTTCAAAAATTGAAAAATCAATTTCTTTATTCTAAATAATAGTAATTGTTATTTAAGTTTAATTTTAGTAAATATCTATAGTTAATCCCTATTATCAAATTTTATAGTTTTTTTCGAAAATTGCAAGTTCCCTTGCATTTTCTGTCAGAAAAGGGCAAGTTATCTTGCATTTTCTATTTTTCAAAAACAGAAACCTAATTTACATATTCATTTGTGTAGGGACCATTTTTATAACATCATCAAAAATAATGACCTATAGCTTTTCTTGTTATTTAATGCTTCTTCCATTACGATATCGCCCTTTATCACTCTCAAAACTCCACCTTGACTCACATAAATGTAACCACGGCGACCCAACTAACTAAGAGAAATGAGATTAAGCAAACTAGTAGGTAAATATCTCATGCTCTTGACCTTTTTAACTATACCATCATACATACGAAACCTGATAAATCCAATACCACAAATAGGTAACTTTGCTCCATCGATGGTCCTAATCATGTTGACATTCTTCTTATATGAAGAAAAACACCTCATATTACTGCATATGTGAAAACTGGCACCTGGATCCATCTTCTAAGGCTTAATATCACTAATGAGGACATCACAACAAGTATCACTACTACTGCCTTCAACTATGTTAGCCCGTATATCGCTCATTGTCACTATGTATATAGTTTTCTTTTGATCCCTCTTATATGCCCCATACATGTTACATGAATGACCTTTTATGAGATCATAAACAAGATATCTTTCAATATACTTTTACCATCAACGACCTTTTTTGTATCACATTTTGAGTCTCTTGATACCATAGCCTCATCTTGAGCTGATTTTAAGAGTAGCTCTTTCCTTCTAATTTCTTCATTGAAGGGACTACTCACGACAATATCCAAGAGGCAGTTTTATTAACATTGGAATTACTCACTGACACAACCAAATGTTTTCCAACTTTCTGAAAATAAACTCATCTACGAAAGAGTATGTAATTCATCATCAAATTAGACATTCATACTATCAACCAATTAATTACATCTTAAAATTCATTCAAATGTTCTGCCATAAACTTCTTTCCATCTAGCCTAAACTGAACCAATTTTCGAACAAGAAAAAACTTACCAGTATAACTTTTTGACTCATATAAAGATTGTCATACAAAGCTTTTATGGATTTAAAACCAGCCATATGGTAGAAAACTAAACGATCAAGGTACTGGTGAATCAACACAAGTAGCTTTTTGTCCATCTTCTTCCATTTTTCTACTCTATATATAAGGATCTCTTTCCATCATCTTCAGTCAGATCATGAAGATTGTTGAGGTATAAAACATACTCCATCTTATGCTACCAAATATCTAAATTGTTTACATTCAAAAGAGAAATATTTGAAAAGGAATCAAGTCTAACATCTCAACAATTGTCTAAATCCAAAATTACCTTAGCCTTGCGTTAATCTAGTTCTGATACCAATTTTTTTAGGATTTTGTTATGCAAAACGTAACAAACGTTAAATATGTTGCAAAGGCCTATCCTAGAAATTTATATCAACCAAGTCATAAAAGGATAATGTTGGATAAAAATTATAATATTTGAACACAAACAACGGTAATGATAGTTCCATAACACACAAACCAATCAAAAGAAACAACACACAAGATTCCACTCAACCACCTTTTATATTTATTCTCAAAAAACAATTGTTTACAATTAGTCTACAAAACAGAAGTAACAAAACAAAAAATAGAATCAATAACCTAATTGAAAATGGAGTTTTGATCTATATGACAATGACTTCTTAGTGTTTGAAGAAGAATGAAAATGGAAAAAAAAGGTAAACACCAAATATTTTTCCACACTTTTCCACTTACTTTTAGGTTATATTTATAACGATCAATTACTTAATGCCCAAGTTAATATGTATATAGCAAAAAATAAATTGATTATCCAAAAATAAGCATATCCATTTATGCCTATTAATTAGGGAAAATCCAAAATTACTCTTTCATTCTTTTATTCATTAGTTTGCCTTTTAAATGAGATTTTGAGTCACCTAAACCTAACAACATGCACATACACACACATACTCTTTACCACTAATAAAAATTAATTATACATAATTAATCGACGTAACAACCCAAATTTTAAGTAATAATTGATTATTATTAATAATAGTAATAGTAAATAACTGATTAAAATAGATTTTTAAGTATTAAAAGAGAATAAATTTCTGTAATTAGTTTAATAAATGGGTTTAAATTATAAATGTAAGAGAATTAAATTAAATAATGGAAAAGTGTGAAATAATATTTCATGAAACTAATATAATTGAATAGCTATTTGGGAAAAGAAATGGTTTAAATACGAATTTGAATTTGTTTAAAAAATTAAATAAAATTTAGTTTGTATATATACAAGGAAAATGAATATATATACATATACACATATATATGTATATGTATATTCTATTTTATGGCCAAAGCTTTTATAACCAAGCCCATTTATGTTTCTAGAATTTTCTCTTTCCCAATAAACACTCATGTATATTTTCTTCACTCCCAATCTTCTTACTTCTTGAAGCTAAACAAACCATAAATCCTCCTCACTTCAAAATTAAAAATCAAATCAAATAAATTATCTAAATTCATAAAATACAAATATGTGTATCATCATATCTTTATGCATCTATGGCTTGAATCTTGCCTAGTTGTGTTGCTGAATTTGGGAGCGGTATGTGCAAGTGCGTGTATGAAGGGAGAGGAAGAAAAAATTGTGCACATGTGAGTTTCTCACAATCCTATGTTTCAATCCATAATTCATGATATTTACATTGTTCTGAATTGGTATTCTTGATGGGCTATGAATTGATAAAACAAATGGTAATGGTAGTGATTGCATTTAACTGAAGAGTGCACAACCCAGAGCTTATTCGCTCCAGGCCAATCATGACAAGTGGATCGGTCATGAACGACCGATGCACCCGTGGTGTAGCTTAAGTGCAAAAATGGTGTGCGCGCGCGTGTGATTTGGTGTGTGTATGTGTTGTATTAGTGTATGTGCACCTGTAAGCTGTGTTTGCGTGAGTATCTGTGTTTATGTGTGTGCGGTGTTGCGTGTGTGTGTGTGTGTATTTGTGTGCATGACTGTATATGTGTGAGTAGTGCTTTGTATTTGTTGTGTGTTGTGTTTGTGTTTGTAAAGGATGCGTGAGTGATTATGTATGTGATGTGTGTGTGTTTAGGTTGTTTGTGTGAGTGGGTAGTGTGTAGCAAAGTGTGTGTACTTATGTGAATGTGTGATCTTCGCCTATCCTTTGCTCTTGTCTTATTGCTATATGTGCTTTGGGTATGAGACTTTGCATTATTGAGTATTTTCCATGATTTTGGCCTAGTTAGTTCAGTTATTTTGCTTTTGCAAACTTGTTGTTGCATTATATTTGCAGAGGCTCACTTAGTTTTCACTTTTAGCATGTGTATGTATAACTTCATATAGGTACAAGTGTTAGTGATTAATATTTAAAATATATATAATTTTATTTAAAATAAATTATATTAAATATTCTTAAATTCTAATATAAGTTTACTTTGATTTTATACAAAAATGCAATTATAGTTTAAAGTTTAGTAAATTAACATAGTGAGGTTAGAAGTATTATTTAATTAAGAAAATATGAAATGCTTCTTAATTGGTATTCTATGGTTTACAAAGTGTGTTTTATAAAATTTTAATATATAAGTAAAGTTTTGAAATTGTGTATGACTGATTATAAATGTATATAATTGATTTGGATGTTTATATATATAAACTAATTATTAAAAGATTTAAAACAATTAATATGTGTAAGATTTAGTTTTATAAACCTTTTTTTGGTTTTAAAAGAAAGATATGAATTTCTAATGCTGTTAAGGAATATTAAATTATTTAATTTTATAAAAGAAAGAAAAATTAATATTATAATTGGATTTAGACCCTTACCTAATTAATTTTGCAATTTCAATTGATTATTCATTTTATACATTGATTTTGTCATAGAAGATTATATGTTGTGGTTGGTTATTGAATATTAACTTTTTTGTATATATACACACACACACACACACACACACACACATATATATATATATGGTAAACTTATTTTGTTTTACTTTCATGATTTTTTCTCATTTTTTTATATATATTGGCTTGAATTGTACGAATGATTCACCGTTGATATTGATTTAGTTGATGATTTTAATATAACAGTGAAGACATTTTTGATATGATTTTGTGATATTTAATTGTGTAACGAGGAATCTGAATGAACGAAGTTATAATACCGTCTGGTATGAGATTTTCGGTAATACTTCTTCGTTATTCTTTGGATTTGTTTTACAGAATATTAGTGATTGAGCGTCATTTATGAGCAGTGAATAAACATTTAAATATCACGCAGTGGTAGAATACATGTGTTTTATCTAATCATTTAATTTTCCTCCCTTTTCGCTCGAAGTGCAAAATTTTGTGTTTTATATAGAAATTAAGTTGAAGAAAATGAGTTTTAGGAATGTTTCGAAATCGCTTTAGAAATTACCTTTGAAATTAATATTATATTTTTTTTTAGTATAAAAATTATATACTCTATAATAAGAGAATTTCAAAGGCAATTTCTAAAGCGATTTCGAAACATTCCTAAAACTCATTTTCTTCAACTTAATTTTTATATAAAACACAAAATTTTGCACTTCGAGCGAAGAGGGAGGAGAATTAAATGATTAGATGTTGTTTTGATATTTATTCGGTTATTCATTGTAAGTAGATGACACTCACGTGATGGGAATAGAGTGGATAATGTGAGGTGATACACGTAGTGAAATATGGCTTTGTACCTATATTTAGGGTGTATGGTTTTGTGTCTAATGATGACCATGACTTCGTGTCTATATGCATTGGTTCTATATGCCACTGTTACGATATACTTCTATTATATTTGTTGGAGATGACCAGATGACCAATATCCACCGTGGTGGCCTGATCGCGGGATCGCATCCTAGATTTGTTATACCTTATATATAGCTTAGTGCTTCAACTTTGGGATACCCTTGTGCGTACATTAGCCCGTTGTGTCACCAGGCTAACGGTCTGTTGCCAACAAGGGCATTTGTAGTGTCGTGACTTAAAGTCCTTGGGTTAACGAGTACATTGGTGAATACATGTCGCGATGACTATAAGGTAACTAAAGACTGTAGAGATTTAGTGTCTCTGAAGCTTGCTAGGTGCTATCAGCCTTCCTTCTTGTACTAACGGAGTAGTAGAATAACATATACGATTGATACTCCTCACTGTAGCATTAATTTAGGCTGGGTGCCGCATATTATATATATATATATATATATATATATATATATATATATGTTATATATAACTCTGCTTAAGACTTTATGTCTGTCGTACAATCATTTTCCATCATGATTTTTACAGATAAATATTATATGAGGAGATGAAAGTATATATGTGATTCATATCCAGTTTATAGTGGATTCTCATTATATTGATAGGCAACATATCATATTTATGTGTATTGACAACGATGTTCGATTTATTGAAATTGAGAGATATATTTGGGCAATACTTCGTGCTAGCCTGATACACTTGGTGATATCTTATTTATTGATATTTAATGTTGACTTTGGATTTGTATGATTCACCCATAAATATTGATTCTGTGACTTCTGATTTGATGTATTTCTATATGGCTAATGACATCTTCCGATACCAGTGCTGATTGTTTTTCTTTAGCAGTAAAAGTGAGATTTTGTTTGCATTGTGGTTGTATATTGTTTTTTCAGCTTGGGCCATAAAGCCCGTGAATAAAATTCTTAACCTATCTTCATATATATATATACATACACACACACATATACATACATACATACATACATACATACATACATACATACATACATACATACATACATATATATATATATATATATATATGTGTGTGTGTGTGTGTGTGTATATAGGCATACGTTACTATACTTATATGTATCGGTTGAGATGTTTGATGATCTAATTATCGATGTTAAGGTTATCATATTATTATCCTGTGTTTACGTTGTGTTACCTTTATTATATACCTTTGACTAGACATAGTGTGACCCGTGTTATTTTATAATGCTCGGGTCAGTCCGAGACTTTTCAGGTACATGGACGATATGACCAACATTTATTTTATTAGGCTAGAGGAGTTTTACGTTAGGGTTATTATATGATATTCGTATGACATCGATTCATTGTACATTTTGACACTAAGATATATATTGATTATACATTGTATTATATTAAGATATTGATACTTGAAATGATTTGTAGACTATCTGTATTGTATTATTCATTATATGTTATCGCTGCGACTGACTCTGTGTTCTCTATTATTTGTTGTATATTATGTATTGTTCTATCTTCAAGGCACACATGTTTATTACTTTGTACTGATACTGTGTACGTTCAATTGTGTTGTTTATTTGATGTTTTAATACGTATAAGTGTTAGTCCAAGAGAATATTCACATGTGTTCCCAATATAGCATCATTTTCTGTATTATCTGACAGTATTACTCTGTAATACTCTTGGATAATATGAGAATAGAGGTGGGGTCTTACAAAATATTATCATAGCGGGTTCAAAAAATCAATTGTACATCAAAGACATGAGTCATGACCTTAGATGAGACTTAGAGTCTCTGGCCCCTTGGATGCGTTAGGTAGTTTCCTGTAATAAAGGATTTTTTGTGTGTGTAGGATGATTACTGAGGTAATCATCCACGGACGTATTTAATATTTTAAAATCATATAATTATCTTTATACTTGTTTTTAGTATGTGATGTTAATGGTTACAGTAGCAAGGACAAAAGGAGTTAACCTTACCAGTAGCACTTGTATTTATGATTTTGGGGGGTTATGTATTGTATTGTGGTGTTTGATTTGATATTATAATTGAGTTTTGATTTGATTTTGGTCAGACTGAGCAACGAGAAATCTATTTATTACTTTCCACTGAGCACATTTATTTTGATTGCTTACGTATGTTCGGTAATTGTAAGTTGCTGGTATTGAATTCTTTTTTTAAATTTGTGTGCATTTATCTAAGTTGTGAAATGAATTTGACAGTTGTGTGTGTATTTGTATTTGGGTTGTTTTCAAAAAAAAAAATGTGTTTGGGTTACACACTCAAAAATAAACACCATATATATACACGTGGAGAACAAATGCAGCAAGCTACTCACTTAAAGAAAATAAGTTTTAAAACATAGCAAAATAGTACACAAAAAGAGAACTTGAATAGAAATAAAAAAAAATCTTAAGAAAAATTAAAGGGAAATAATATTTAAAGAAAAAGACGACGGTGGAGATCCAGTTCAAATGCAAACAGCTGTCCACCAAAAGAAAATAAGTTTAACTTAGCAAAATAATACACAACAAAAGGACTTTGATCAGTATAAAATCTTAAAAGAGAAACAAAAAGGCGTTATTAAAACAAAAAAAATGCTTATAGAGATGTGTACGAAAAGCAAGGTTAGAAATAGGAAAAATAAACAATGATATATTAACCCAAAATTTTGAACAATAAAGCACAGTAAAAACGAAAATATACTAATTGTTGAAAGAGGTAGATACACTAAAAATATCAAAAATTATTTTGAACAACTTTGGACCTAGCGGGGAAATCAAACAAATAGATAAATAACAACTTATGATTGATCAATAAAACAAAAACTATAAATATTAAAAAAAAATTAAAAACCAGGAAAGAAAAAACAAACAATAACATCCTATATTGGCAAGGAAAGCATTGAGAAGTGAAGAAAAAAATTGAATGAGGTGCAAACTTATCATGTCAAGCAAAAACGGAAAGAAAATTACCCAAAAAATTGAAGAAATCACGGTAGTAAAATAAGAAAGATATATAAAATTATGCTAATTATAGAGGAATTAAAACACAGTCATAAATGAAACTATTGAAAAACTCAATAGAACGATTAAAGAATTAATCCATAATCTTTAATAATGGTTGTAATAAGTTTACAAATTTTTTATTGGATGTAAAGTTTCAAAAATGATTTTATTATATATTGATATTGAATGAGATCACAAATTCGAATCTCACAAATGCTAGAAGCTAACATTTATTTCCGCTTGAAAAATCAAACGTATAAACGAGGTTAGAGTTTGAATCTTCGTTTCACCAAATTTACGTTATTTTCTTTGTACTTTTCAACTTAAATGTCTTTTAAAATAATATGAAAAAAATAAATTTTAATGATTTGTCCTTTTCAAAGATATTTACGCACCACGTGAATCATCTGTACTGCAAATCTTGTATCAAGCAACCAATTTAGTTTCATGCTAGGAAGGTAGCCGATAGAAAATTAGAAGCTCTGTATTTAATGACATTTAACAAAACAATTAGGAGTAAAAAAAAAGATTTGGAGATTGTATTCATAGGTTTGGAGAACGCATATGATAGAATAGTACGTAAGAGATGGAACTCGATGGACGTTGAGAACTTAAATAAATTATGATACATATAACAAAACTTGATCAAAATACATATATGAAAACTCTGAAAGGAAATTATGGTCTGCATTTGGAGGGATTAGTGAGTTGTCGATGAAGATAAGATCACACCAAAGATTGGTTCAAAGTTCGTATCAATTTGCAATTATGTTGGATGAACTTGAAAAAAGAAAGGTCAGAAAGACATTCATAGTGCATGATATTTGAGCATGATATTGTGCTAATTTATACCTTAGAAGAAAAGGTATAACAAGAATTGAAAATAAATGCATGCATGTTTTATTGAAAAACAGTTGTGTTATTTTGTAATTGTGAAAATTTAAATCTGCCCCTTGTTTTTAGATTTGATACGTGAAAATCCTTTCCTAGAAATTTATTTTAAATTACATCTATGTTTTCAATTTCAGTATAAAAAAATATATCGTTTTTATCGGAAATTAAATCTGAATGTTAATTGCATGCTTCTATGATTAAAACAATTTTTTTGAATATATATTTAAAAACTGCAAATATATTCACAAACAGCATGGAAACTTCAAATATTTGTAAATTTCTCTATAGAGTATTTCGCAAATATCCTAAACATAAAAATATGAGTTTTTTTATAACATGTTTTTCGAAGCGGTTGTTGTATATTTTAAAACTTAAACTGGGTGTTTTACAAATCTTTTTTATATGTGTGTATTAAACAATGGCTACGGAACTGTTAACCGGGTTTTTAATGCATAGAATTCAATAAGAGTTAGAACATTCAGACTATATAAGAATAACTCGAGACTCAACCAAAATAACCAAGCGAACAAGCCAACAGAACTCAGGGAAAAATCAGCCAATAAAATACTAAGTAGATGGATCGCTAGCGATCTATCATCCTAGCGATCCATGGAGAAGCATCATGAGTCTTCCAAACCTCTTGCATCATGATTCATTACCACTTCTAAGCACGCTTGCCAAGTTTCATAGCATGTCAAACAATCTAGCTCAAGAAGTAAAGACTTGTCTGATTCATACTGTTTGACCAAAAGCAGCTAATTTAAAATGAACCTAGAGAACTCATACAGAGTCGGCTTGACTTGAAATTTTGGAAGAACGCTTAAAAGGCATAAAAGAAGACCTATAAAAAAGGGGATCATTTGGAGGTTGTTTGTTGAATCCCTAACGACCTAACTAGATGGATCGCTAACGATTCATGTAGAATGTGCCCCACCACCTAAAATTTTTAGGGTAGATCACAAACACCCTTATGTTTCGTCTGATTTCGTTAAGTTTTGAGCGAGTTATGGATGATTCTTCTGGACCAGATGATCCATGAAGACGGATGCTCAAACAAACTCCAAACGACTTGATATTTGGACAAGACATTCAAATAAATGAAAGGAAGACAAGCCAAAAGGGTAGATTCAAAAATAATTTAAGGACATGAATCGTTAGCGATCTATTATATCAGTTCGGCTTGCCTTGAGTTTTTCTGGACTTCTTTCCAACACTGAGTAGAGGTTTTCGACAAGTCACCCTTGGCCCAACTGCTCTTCTACCCCTATAAATACAATCCTACCTACAATACAAAGAGAATCTTCTGGACTGGCTGAACTCTACAGTGATTATTCTTCACTCTTCTTCTCCCACATAGCAGTCATATAGGAGTTCATTGTGGCTCTCCAGTAAACTCTTGCACTTTTGACTTATTGCAATCTCATCAATTTGTAGCCGAATTCAACTTGTAATAGCAATCGGTCGATAATAAAGCTTATAAAATGGATGTAGGCTTCGTTAACAACCGAGCCACTATAAAAGTCTTGTCTCTTTACTGTTTTTGCACTTTTTACATTTATTTATTATACTATTGCTCTGTAAGAACAGAGCTGGTGCTTTCACACTCAATTCAGAATGTTGATCTATTTTTTGAGTTAACAGGAACCAACCATGCTTTACGGAGCAAAATTTTAACCCTTAAAAAGAGAAGAAAATAAGACAAATGTATTAAAAAAATAAAAATGTTAATTGAGATGATTAAAATTATTTAAAAAGAAAATAAGAGTGGTGGTGAAACTAGAAGTGAAATCTGCAAAGGGTAAGGATCTTTGCACTCAAATTCTTATTCAAGTTAGCACGTGTTAATCAAAGCAATTGCTGAAATTTTTTCTAGAACAAAAATATGGAAAAAATTCTCAAAGTCAAGATTTAACATCAAACTTTAGATTTAATTTGGATAAGACCTCAAGTAAAAAACTGGAGTATGGAAGTCATTTCCCATTAATAAATGAAGAAAGTCAGAAATAGACTCAATTGCAGTGGACAGATGCTGAGAAAACAAAGTTACAGACGAATGAGAATAAGAGAGAGCATTATCTAGAAGTAAAACGGCAAACAATGAATATCTGGATTAATATGGAAAAAATATATTTAAAATGATCTTTTAAAAATTCAATTCAAGGAAAGATACCAGTTTAAGAAACAAGGATGTCGACAGCTGAAGATGGAGAATCTTATTGTTAGAATTGAATAATTTATGTAAAAAGATATATGTTCTTCACCATTTTCAACTTTTTGACTCAGTACACTTTATAGTCACACAGCAGGTCAAGACACAACGATCCTACTTCTGTTTCAGGCATGAAAATTTAATCCTATGGTTAATGCATTACAGCGGCGTATGACATGCCGGTTGATTGATTTCAGAAATCATCAAACAGATTAACAAACTTCTGAATATATCCATCAATATCATAGTACACTAACTATGATAATCAAAATTATGATCATGTACATAGTACATGTATGTTTGTCTGTTTTTATCCGTGATCGTGAATTTTTCATCTGCATCACTGACAGTATATGATACCTAGTACACTAACTAGATAGGCTTATCTAATGCATCAAGAGTTGTTTAGTCAACCTGTACATTATTTTTACTATGCAGCATCATCGCAGAAAGTTAAATGTAGAAATTTGACTGATATCATCACTTAGTTCAATAGAAGATGGGCAAAGATTGATATAATCAATATCTTTATTGATTTCCCAAATATCTTTGAGCAGGGATATAATATTATCATATCCACAAAAGTGCACTGAAAAAACTGAAATTACAGTTAAGGAGATGAAATTGTCAAACATAAGCTAAAAGGGCATCACATACTAGGCTTGTTTGTTAAAACAAGATGATAGTATTACCATAATAGGAGATTGCACAATACCAAATTGGGCATGCCTTAATGGTTAATTACACTTCATCCTAATATATCGTGACTAGAAGAGCGATGATGAAGAAACACATGGTGATAATTAGGTTGGCAGAATGGCATCGAAGCCTAACAATTAGGCCGCCCGTGCCAAATACCTAATTTCCTTCCCTTGCTCAAGAACACAAAGTAAATGTATAACTTTCTCAAAAGTTGCTGATTTGGTATGCCATATTGGTTTTAAGAGTTGGCATTAGTCTCAGTCTATTACTCCTCAAAATATGGAAAGAAAAACATGAAAGAGTGAATCCATGTGCATGTGTTAACCATATTGTTACTAAATACTTACTATGGTATAAATTCTGCAGCTTATCAGCTCTGCACCAGTTTTGGAAATATTCTAGCAGGTTCAACATCCAATATCACGTTAAAACAACCACAGATAAATTTTGTTCTAAGACAATGAAATGGCCAAATTTGTGAACGAACTAAGTTTTCTGATGAATTTTGAGAGAGCTAACCTATGTGTAACAAATACTTGTGAAAACTACTACTTTGAATCTGTGAACAAACATCAATCAAGCTTATAATGGATAGATAAGTAATAGTAGAAAATAAGTTTCATAATGCACAGGATGCATAGTAGCATACATTACAAGGGTACTTCAATTACAGCAATTACCTTTATTTTCGACCTACGCTTGCTGCGAAGATGCTATGCATATTACGTCTTCAGTTTCAGTGATCAGCGCCATTAGGAGGTTGCACGAACCAGTAATCCTCAACACTCCAAAAGTTATCAGCAGTAACATCAGGAGCATTTGAACCAAAAGCATCAACACCACCAACATTAGGATTCATTGGATAGTTATCTTGAGTCCCATTAGTGTATTCATCGATCCCATTGAAGCTGCTGGTACCAGCAGCATCATCCATCACCATCTGATTCAGAGGCTCGTACTGGTTATCAAAATGCTCACCCTGCGTTGGCTTCTTTTGCATTCTAGTCCTCCAGAAATTCTTTATCTCATTGTCAGTTCTCCCCGGTAGCTGCCTTGCAATTTTCGACCACCTCAGGGATGAATTTACAAAATAGTTAGACTACCTGAATGCATCTGAATAACCAAACCAAAATGCAAGATAGCTCACCTATTACCCCATTTAGAATGCAGGTCCATAATAAGAAGCTGCTCCTCTGGTGTGATATTTCCTCTGCGCACATCTGGTCGCAGGTAGTTTAGCCACCTCAACCGACAGCTCTTTCCAGTACGCTTCAAACCTTGTAGATAAATTCAAGAAAAATATCAATATTGATTGTTGATCGGTAAAAGAAAAGCTATAACAATTTCATATGTGTATAGAATATACATATACCTGCAGACTTAGCCAAAGTGTTCCAGTTACCCTCTCCATGATTAGCGATGTAGTTAATAAGGATGAGATCTTCTTCCATTGTCCACGGTCCTTTTCTGACTTCTTCTTGTATGTTGCTGCTGCTGCTGCTTCCACCACCACTACCGCCACTGCTATTGGTGCATATTATCTTCTCCATGCTTTTTGAGTATGATTATGTATATAGCAGAGATGAGAGAATTGGAGGGACAAGATAGATATTTTTGGGTGGGTTGGGATTTATAGAGAAACTGATATAAATATTATCACTGATCGATTAAGTAAAGATAGGCAAACTTGAAGGTACTTAATAGTAGCATGTATACTAAAACTATACGCACAGCCAGTTTAGATATGTTACCCTTTATAGTTACAGCGATATAGTTGTGATTAAGAGAGATACATGTGCATTGCTTGACCATGTACACACGCACGAAAGTACTCAATCACCATTGGCTCCCATCTAACCAAACATACCATATTTAGAATTTCAAAGACAAAGCAGCAACTCAAACAAAATAAATCCACTCTATAGACAAAATGTTTACACGATTATCCATCCATTGCATATTTCTTTATTTTCAGTTATTCGAATATTATCTAGCAGGCTTGATGAATACAAATATAAAACCAGAGATTTTGAGACACACTGATCACAAGAACTGTGCAAAAATATGTTTCTACTCTTTTATTTGAGTTCCATAAGAACCAAAAAATTCAACAATTTATAAATTAAATTATACAGATTACAATAGACTGTTCAAAGAATATTGGTGGTAAAAATCATATATAGAAATGCAATCCCTCTCTCTTTCTCTCACCTACTCAAGTGTTCATTCTCCAAAAAAATTACATAAATAATACAACACTAGGCAATTTACACTGACCTAACGGTCTCCATGATTTTGCTTTTAATCTGCTAACCAATAAGGTAAGCCACTAACTTCGAAGACTTCAATATGTCACTTAACCAGATAGCAGCAATCAAATATGGTGATTCTACTTTTAGGATCCCCGAATGTATAAGCATTTACTGTAGTTAATCCGAACGAGGCAACAAGAACATGAAGCCTGAGTTCTCCCGAATAAGTGGCGGAGGTTCTATATCACTAATGTCAATCTGCTCCATTGATTTTGATATGTCGTCCACTGAGAACGGTATACTGTAAATGAAGTTTATTACACTTGTAAGCACTCCCCCATTACAGTAAATTATTAAACATTATATATATAGTTTCAATGAAAATATTTCAGAAAAATAATAAAACCTCGAGTCATCATCCAACAAGAATGAATTGCTCACAGCATTGTTAGAATCCTCTGTCATCAATACCCTCATATTTGATATGACCTGACAAAATATTTCATATTCATGAATTAATAAGATAAAGAAAATTCAAGAATTTCATGGCAGAATAATATGTTGTTAAGAAGAAGAAATTTACATCGGGTGAAACACTATGCGTGCCATATTTGTCATCCCAATACATGGTACTGATGCGGTATAGCTGTTGTATACTCAATACCTGTGAAGAAGAGAGTAGTAGCGCTGATTGGATTTCAAAAGAATTTCCATAGAATAAAAAGCATTTGCAAATACGTACAAATAAATAAATAAAAACTTACAGGACAAAGGTCGTGGCTTATTTCATCTAAAGACTTCTTTGGCTTTTGATGTATAACCTGGTATTCAAAGCACAAGTACTCAATGAGTTAAGAACAATCTGTAACACATTATTTTTTTGTACATTGACTGGTAAAAAAGCTGCTATACCAGGAAACCTATAGCCTGTCTTATATGCTTTAGTTCATCCCATGCTGAACCTGCATACTGCACACCCGCATATATAAGAAACATGACCAAACATATACTAACTTCATAAACAATTTCTACGATATAGCCAAAAAATAAAGATACATCACAAACTTTATGTATAGCTGATGTTGCAAGTGACAGAATTCAGAATATGCTCGAGACACTATTAATCAGAGGTTGCAGAAGTAGGAGATTACCTCGTCTGTTGCTTTGTAGCACCAGTGTTCAAGTTCAGTTAATCCTGCTTTAACATATTCACCATTACTGAAAGAGCAGCATTCTCTTCTTAGTAGGAGACTGTTGATAATGAAAAGCAGTCACTACTAGTCAGTTTTTATAAATATTACTTGAGAACGTTTAGGTTGTAAAATTATTATTCTTTTATAAAAAAGTATATGTAGCAATACCTGTTAAAAAGCTGGACATTGATGAAGGAAAATATTTGAGTGAAGACTTTTCGAACCAAAAAGGGAGGCACCTGAAACAGAAACATGAAATGCATTTTTTTTTATAATGATCAAAAGAAAAACACTCTACAAGAGAAAATATTAAGCCTCAGTATTTGCAATCCATAGTCCAGATGTTCATTATACTGTGTTACAAGATCGTACAAAAGTTAACCATTCGTAAAAATGCAAGTAACATGAACATCCACTAACATGGTTAGCTTTCAATGTGCTCAAAAAATTTCCAAGGCTTTTCACAATCCCCTGCCAATGAGCAATGAGTGCAGCCTGTGCTGCAGCATTTGCTAAAGTTCGATGAGATCCTTTCACTAAACTTGCTCTTGATGTTCTCGGGGCCTGAGAAGTTCAAGAAATTGATATTAGTGAAATCAACTGAGAAGTTTCATCTTTCAAGGAATCATGTACCATACATAGAATACCTGAATACACAACCCAAGCAAGGGGGAAATTTCTTTCTTCAAATTATCACGGATCATTCCATATATCTTTTCTACATATGCAGTGAGTTGTTGCTTGAAAAGCAGTGCAGGATACTTGGCTTCGACTTGGCGTAACGAATCCACTCCACCAGCCAAGTTTCCATTCACAAAGTTAAGGTTCACACCTTGAGGAGTTCCCCTGAAGCTCTAGAAGATGCAGATTAAACAAGTGAACAAATGTCATTATGACAAAATAGCTAATTAATCAAAACCAGTCAGTGTCATATACTTGAGTCATTCTTCCAAAAAGAGTAGCTGATGATGAACGTCTGCGCTGTGGAGCCATGCCTGCTGCACCACTGGCTTTCAAAGTACGCTGAAGAAGCAATAATAATGTAGACGCATTTGATAGCCAATATGCTAAGACATCATTATTGTCCTGAGTCTTTACAAAATATAAAGCATACAATTATATTTATATATTAGCAGAAGTATATGTAGACACTGAACATTCTCTAAACTCAAACCTCAATGGCATGTCCTATTGTCTGGATTATTCGATCAAAAACACTAGTGCGCTCGACCTCAAATGACCTCCACTGAAGAAGGCATTTGTATATTATACATGCAGCAACTGGTCTGTTTCCTGCGAAACCAAGGTGCTGCGCTATGCACCTTATTAACAGATCTTGATTTTCCTAATGATGGACATTACGACAGGGTTAATATAAAAATGATATATATTGTAAGCTATGAAGTACGAGCTAATTGGAAAAAACTGCCGAAGAAAATTTTGCACTAACTTGTTGCTTCTCATTGAGTGATCTCTGAGGTTTATCTTCGACTTCAGAAGATTCCCTCAAAGGAGATGAGGCGACATTTGAATCCTGGGATTTACATAACAAGTGTGGTTAGTTATGATTATATGTTTCGCATAGTTTTCTGTCATAACAAAATAAAAATACTCAACTTACATAAGCTGTTTTTGTCTCTCCACTAATAAGATGGCCGGCGTCTGACGAATTTCTCTGCAACCACAAGAAAATTAGAAATTAGAAAAATAAAAGCAAATTGTTATATGCGTAATTTTTTCTATGATTTAAGTATATACATGCATAGACTTGGACCGCGCTGACATAAACTTGTTAGGCGCCATGGACACAGCCTGCTGACGGAGGACTTGATTTTCTGATTCCAAATTCGCTAGCTTCTCCTCAAGCCTGATAATGGAAAAATGTAATTGCTATTAACATAGCAAACTAAGCATTAACCAAGCCAGGGAAAATGATATATATTTTGAACTAGGTTAAACCATAGACAGAAAGAAATTACAGGTAAAGGATTAAGGAGTCTTGAACTAGGGTAAACCATAGACAGAAAGAAATTACAGGTAAAGGATTAAGGAGTCGACTATAATCCAGTGTTTTATCGGTGAAATTCATTCACCCACAACAAAACAAAAATATACAAACCTGCCCAAGGATTCTTGGAGTTGGCGTGCTTTCCCTTCTGTTTCTTCTAGTTTGCTTTGTTTTTCATCGCATATTCTTTGTGTTTCTGTGTATTTACTTTCCAATTCATCAGCCCTCTCCTTCTCTGATTGGAGGGAGGTCTATACAATAACCAAGCAGAGCAAATAATTCAAACAAATTTCGGAAGGATATACAACAAAAGCAGGACCAAACATGTGAATGACATTTGATTAATCTCCAGGCCAATAAATACCTTTAGATCCTCCACTTTGGCGGTAAGGGTATCAATCTTTTCAGTATCTTGAACAAGGACTTGAGTCTCCTGGACAACAGGAGGAGCTTCTTCAATAGCCTTCTTCGCAGCATCCCTTTCCTTGATAAGCTGGGCATTTGCTGCAGCTGCCTCATCTGCTTTACTTTGAGCTGCTTGCAATTGATTTTGCAATTTAGTTATTTCTTGCTCCTTTGCTTCTTCCAAATCCGTCTGCATAAGGTAAACAATATAATTATCATACAAAAGCAGCATTTGAATTCAAACAGCAATACCATCATGACTGGCAATGTTACACTGCTGCTTGACCACATAGATACTGAGAAAGCTATCAAGTACGAAAGCAAGAAATTGTACCCTTAATCTTTTCTCTAACTGCAAGCGCCATGTAAGCTCTTCCACTGTCTTTTCAAGCTTATCCTTTGCTTCCTTGAGTGCACCGGTTTCCCTCGCTTCCTGTGCATTGCAAAAATGTAAACAAATCATTGTTATTTTAGATTGACAATGATGTAATGCAAGGCCGATTAATTAAGACAATACTTGCATTCATGTATCAGACTTCTGCAATAATCATCTGCATGCCTTGTGGTCTATTGAAAGATTTTATTTTAACATCAAACAATACTAACTGTGTGGGTTGGCACAACAAAGCATGTCAATGCATGGTTACCAAAGTAGAGAATATTTCACTGTATTAACATATTCCTACTTGATGTGTATGAGATTTGCTATGATATTGAGTCACTGACCATTTTAAGCTTACGAAGTTCCTTCCTAGCAACCCGTCCTCTCCACCTACATTGAGTAACAATTGCTGCCTTCTTTAGCTTCTTATGATATGAGTATGCTTTGTGTCGTCTCCATTGGGTCTGCATTAGAAGACTAGATTTGTGAGATTGTTTACCAACATGAGAAAGAAACCAGTCAGTTATAAGGTTGGTGTACATATTAACCTGAATCATGGTGGCCCCTTTCGTTCGTCGTCTGTGTCTGAACTCATTTCGAGCAGCCATGGCCCTCAAACCAGTTTGAATAGTAAGGACTGATAACTTTAAACGGGTGTAAGCCTTCTTAGCGAGGTATCTACGGGATTCTTTGTTTACTTTGATTGCAGCAGCCTCCCTTCTCAAATGTTGATACTTCTTGCTGGCAAGTACTCCTGCAAAGTTGCCTACGCTTTGAGAATGGACATCAATAAAAACGAATTGACCATACACACAATACAGAAGTTTTAACCTCTACATAATGACTGTAGAATAATGGAAGCTTTCTGCATTGCAATAAATTGCTTTCTAGTAATATGCGTTCGAATTTGGTTCTGTATAGTCTTTGCAGCACTGCTAAGCACCTCGGCCCTTCTAGCATCCAACTCAGCCATCTGACCAGCTCGGAGAAACACTTTTGTTTTTCCAATCTGAAAAAAGACATCATATATTTAGCTGCAAGTAAATGATGTTACATCTTCAAATGGATGTTTCATAAACAACGCTGGTTGGAGAATAAAGCAAAAATGCATTCCCAAGACATAACAATGCATTTGATATACGTAGTTATTGTTTAATAACCTGAAAACCCTTGAGTCCTTTCTTTTCTAGAATCCTTCTGCATGCAACCTTCTCATCAACACTGTTTAACAATGAACAACACAGAAGAAAGATTCAGCAACTAGAAGTGCGTGCACAATGTACATGCATGTACGTATGCAGGTGCGCGCGTGTGTGTTTATATACAGTAATTGATAATAAAGTTTTAGAGTGTTGTCCGAAACTTACTTTCCTTCAAGGGCTTCAGGAGCGAGAAGCCCAAAGCGCGTTAAAAATTCAAAGAAAGTGCGTCGGGTGGGATACCCAGCACAACTAATTCGGATTGCCTCAAGGACACCCTAGTCAATATGACAAAAGAGATGTCAAATAGTAAAGCTTTTATATAACTTACTGCAAATAGTAACGCATTTTTCTTGAAGTATAATGCACACTTACACCACATCTCAATTGCTGCATGACACCAACATTCTCAAAAATAGCAGGCTTAAGTTGATTGTTTGGCTTCACACATCTGATGTAATGAGGTTCTGTCGAATTCAAGGTTTCAAGCAAGGACTGTAGTTGTAACTGCATTTTGTATATTATAGCTAAGTTTACTGTGACGTTTTTCTAATAACGTCTTTGAGGTACAGTTCCCTCATAATACTAGAATCGAGGAAAAGAAACATATTATTTACCTTAAAACGAGAACCAATAGATGAGAACTTAGATGACTTGGATGTCTCGACAGGCAGAGGAGGGAAAAGAGCAGACACAAATGAGCATTTTGATGCAGTCAGCAATTCTTGATGCTCCGCCACAACATAGTCTTTGTTTTTATCCAAAAATTGCTCAGATTGATATTGGACCTAAAAGTAACATTAAATAAATTAGGTAATGAAGTTATTGCGACCAAACATAGAATGTTTGAAGTGTTAAAGCTGCATACAGACCTCTCCAGCATAATGACAGATAGTAAAATCAGTACGAGACAGTTTTGGCTTTACGAAACGCTTGTGCGATTTAAAAGTTTGATACAGCTTCTGAGAAAAGGTCTCATAAGTTGACTTTGGAAACATACTGGAAAAGAGGCAGAAGATTTTGTTACTAGAGATGAAAGTGGAAAATATACCAATTCCCCACCTAAAATCTGTGGTTATAAAGTGAGGTGAACAATATTATACTAAATGCATCATTGTATCCGGATTTAAATTTTAATTTACTGACTTATTTTATTTTATTCATTGAAGAAGAAAAAAAATCCAAATATGCTCAAGGAAAATGGTCTGCATACCAAGCTTCATCAAGGAGCGCAACAATTCCACCAGGTTTCTGGAAAAAAAAAAGGCTAATGAGTTCGGAGAAGGATGAAATTTCCACCTTCACAAGAATTATTTAATTATATTGCTATCTAAAGATTATCTTATCCAAACAGCAAAAGGACATCAATGTTGTCAACCTTCCAAAAGAACACGGTAACGAATGCACGCATAAGCACACATGTGCATAAGCACACATGTGCATATGCACATACATAGAAATATAGATACAACTACACTGTGTCTTGGATGAAAGGAAATTGCAGAAAATACCTTTTCAATAAGATCCAGGACATCTTGATTATCAACAAACTCAATGTAGCTCCAGTCAATTTCCTCCTTTGTGTACTCCTCTTGCTCCATTTTAAAGACATGCTGAAATTTTTAACATTGATTATCAGCAAACAATGAAAAAATAAATCAACTAGTATGTCACTAAAAAAGATACAGTTAGCTTACCTGGTTGAAATGCTGTTGCAGCTTCTCGTTTGTAAAATTGATACAAAACTGCTCAAAACTTTGAAAATGTTGATGATGGTTAGTTTAAGAAGGGAAAAGAAAAAAAAATCTTATAAACCGTATACATTATATCAAGGATCTCAATCTAGTATATCTTTAAACATTGTAATACCTATTTGTCTTGAAGCTCTCAAAACCATAAATGTCAAGGACCCCAATAAGAGACTTTGATGCAGCATCTTGCCCAATTGAAACATTTATCTTATCAACCAGCCTATATATTGCCAATATAAATAAACTCTAATAATTATAATTTGAAGTAATAAACATTGCAATCAGAACAAAGAGATACTGAAATGAAGATAAATAAGTTTACCAATCAAATAAACGCGAATATATTGTCTTTGCTAATCCATCCCTGCTTACTGTTGCATTGAGAGGATCAAGACTTCTCTTAATAACTTCTTCTGGTGTAACCATTACACGCTTACAAAGTGCATCTTCTAAACCCTGAGGATCACACCTGTAAAATTGGTAAAGTTGAGTCAAATGCATACACAAACAAGTGAAGAATAATACGTGCTTTATTCGCGATTGCGGTCAACATCCACGTATGAACATAAAAGATAAAATAAACAAACATACATGAGAAGCTCCGCAGCTGTTTTGAGATGGAACTTGGCCTGATCATCTTTTAAAACCGATGAATCAATTTCTTGACCTTTAGCAAACTCAATATTTCCAAGGTGAAGAATGGATGCAACGACCCTAAAAATTGCATCCTGGGGTATATTTGGCAGCAGAAATGATATACTGAGGTTCATATACATGTCAAATATTGTATGGATGTATGCGTACGCACGTGTGTATAATGAGGAAGGATCAAGCTCTCCCTCCATGGAACCTATACATCCCCCTATCCCCTCCCCCACCCCTACACCCAACCCCCCCCCCCCCCAAAAAAACTGTCTTTTTGTGCAAAAAAAATTTGGGTCGAACTGAATTTTTGTATGAAGGTTTTATTGCTGGCGAGGTCATATATACAGAAAACTGAATCATTTCAAACCATTTAACTACTTCAAAACTGCAATTGACTATGAGACGTCAAAAATATTTGTATTAACCGTCATTTAAAAAGTAGATCTGAAATGATTCAAATTTTTATAAAGTAGATCTCATTAAGAAATAGAACATATTTACAAAAAATTACTTTGATCCTTTTTTTTCTACAATAAAAACGAAGTGGGGTAAAAGGGAATTTACAAGGAGAGAGATTTTAATCTTTCCCATATACATATATATATATATATATGTACGAATCAGTAGCCCCTTTCTTGTATCTTGTGCCAAATATTTCAAAACGATACACATTTTGTGGATATGAAATATTTGACATCAACTTCATCTACAAAAAGGTTGGATCTTCTGGAAGCTTTGAACTCCTTCTAAATTACATTTATGACCGACAATTAATGAATATATATTTGATGGCACGTATTGGTTTATTATTCCGAACTCTGAAGAAGTTGAAGTTTTGAAATGATCCAATTTTTTGTGTAGATGATCTTGATTATATCAACAAAATCAGGATTAATGCATCAACTCCCCCCCCCCCCTCCCCCCAACACAAATGTGTGCGCGCGCATACATATGTATGTGTGTGTACATATGCATGTGCGTCTGAGATTTTTTTTTTAAATGGTGTGTGCTGCACCTGTTCTTGAGCACTGATTCCAACAATGTCCATAGCTCTCCTTGTTGCCAAGTATTCATGGGCATCGTTTACACCTACAAGCTCATAGCATTTTGATTGGTTTAGATAGTGAAATGATCGAGGGTTTCCCAGCTTATATTTTTCGACATCCTGTAAAGTAAGAAATAAAAATAACCAGATATAACATGAAATCAGATGTCAAATTATTTTCTTCTTAATGTTTGCTTCAAGGAAACAAAACATACCTCTGGTGGTGCTGCACAAAGAAGGTAAAAGATGTGGTAATTACGCTCAGGATCTGAAACTTGACAAACTCGAGACCTCTCAAGAAGGTAAGTCCTGACTGCTGCGCCTGATATTCTTCCTTTATTATCAAATTGTATTTCCACAAATTTCCCAAAACGGCTGCATTCATTGATGGGGTTAAAGTAATCAACATATGTAATCACTGTTAAAAATATGAAGAAGAAAAAAGTTAAATAAACATCTAATTCGTATACTGAGGAAATGAGAATAGAAAACACACCTAGAATTGTTATTTCTAACAGTTTTAGCATTTCCAAACGCCTCAAGCACAGGATTTGACTAAAACCAGAACAATTAACAAGCTTCAGGCATATATGATGGTAAAAATGATGCAAAATGCCATGCATATATATACAAATAAGAAAATAAATTAAGAACTCTAGGATCTTACTTCAAGAACTTGTTGTTCAACTGTACGTCCTTCAGTTGCAGCACGCCCACCCATATACGCAAGATAACGCATGAGCATTTTTGTAGTTTCTGTCTTACCAGCACCGCTTTCACCACTAACCAAAATAGAATTGCTCTTTCCTTCATTTATCATCGCCCTGGTACCAACATTAGCATGAGAATACATATATGCATAATACTCGCATTCACAGGAACTTTACAACATTTAATCTAACTAGCCAAATTTAAGAAATATATGAAGATTACAGCTGACAATAACAGTTTGAACAAGGATAAGATTTAATTTTTATTTTGGCAGGTGCACAGTTGTTTTTTCAGAATTTCTATACTGAACTTTGATGGAAAACACTGAAAGTGGAGAAGATAAAAGTCGGTAGAATATGCCAAAAGTGTGAATTTTAGTAGAAAATACCAAAAGCAGCAAGAAAAGAATAAGTAAATTATGCCAAAAGTTTGGTTTTGCACATATTCAAATATACGTCGATGATATTGTCAATAATAATCCCAAAATATGCGAGCTCTACCTGTATGCAACATCTGCCACAGCAAAAACATGAGGACTAAGCTCTCCAAATGGCGCCCCTTTATATTGTTCCATCATATGAAGGTCGTACAGATGAGGCAATCTTTGAAATGGATTTACGGCTATGAGAATGTTTCCCGTGTATGTCTGGAAAATATATATTTGTCATCGTCGCATGGTGGAATTGTATAAAATATGAAGTAAATATATAAATTATGGCATATATTAATATATAAAATGTAAGTGAAGCCTACATAAATTTCATTCAGTTGATATCTGGCAGCCAAGTTCTGCAGAACACCAGGTTCATGTAGGTAAGACAGCTTTGTCATGTCGTCAACTCCACCAGCAGGAGCTTCCATATCTTTGGGGTATGTTTTTGATAAACTTGTGGTGATCTAAGAATGGAAAACGTGTCATATGGATCAAATGGGGCAACATTCGATAAGATGATAAGTACATGTAATGCCATTTTGATGCTCAGGTGAAAGATGGGAGCTATTGCGATTGTTTTCAGACTATAGCATTGTTGTAGTATGCTTATGAGTTCACATGTAAAGAAAACTTACATTTACTTGCGTGAAGCATTTTTATGTAACTGTGGTTTATAAACTCCAAACTGATGTCAAAAAATTCCTACTTTGGTATTCATATTAACGATTTTGTTGGAAAACTTCAAATTAACATCAAGATTTTTGTCCCAAGACCATCTCATTCCAGCCTCCAAATTAATACTTACATTTGCAGGCATTCTAATACTTTGTGAAATTCAATCTGGTTGAAACAAAAGTAGAAGTTCACCATATTACTAGTATTAATCCATTTTCAACAGAATGTCCCACATCACATGTAGTACATTGCTCTGATTATTAAACAGAGTACATCAAAGGATTCGGGCCACCCAATCTGAGGTCGGCCAGCTCGGAATGATTGTTAATCTCTGCTCTGATAGTCTGATTCGATTTTAAAGCAAATGACCCGAATACATAACAAGGGCCCTGCCCTATATAGAGAGAACATATATTTACCGTTTTTCCATTGGAGGTTTTAACCTCAACGTTATCACCATTGACCTTTGTAACTTGCCCATCAATCCAAGCTACATCTGGATCTTCAACCCATACATTAGATCCTACATTTATATTTCCCTGCATACACACAATTCATTCATTCACACGTCACATTCCAGCATTCGCTAATTGATAATAAAGCATTATTTATCCAAAGGTGTATCAGCAACTAAGCAATTCAGTACCTTGTTGTTAGGATCATACCCAGACATGGCGAAACCTTAGTTAGTGAAACCCAATTTTTAATTTCATCAATTAAGGTTACGATCAGCTGACAAAGCTACTGCTTTGTTGCTTGCCGTTTTTGAGATTGTGAAGGAAAATCGGAAAGGTAAATACTGAAAAAGAAGAAAATTCAATAGATTGAAGAGTCTAGTGGCAAAGCGTTTTGCTTTGGAGCGAAGTTGAAGAAACAACAGCCATCCACGTACAATTTCTTTTTCGCAATTTATTGTTTTACTTTTAATCATCATCTTCTTCTTACTTCTCCAAAATTGAAGGCGACGAGTTCGGGGCAAGAGCGTTTGCCTCGCCATTAGTCTTCCTCTTTTCTCTCTCTTTTCGACACTTCTCTTCAACAAAACAAAAAACAACCATGTGTCCAAAGGGTTCTGCGAAAAGGGTAATAATTTACTACCGTTTATACTGTTTTTGCTGATGGCAACTCGATTTCCCCTTTCCAAAAAAAATTTGCCATGTTTATTCAATGAATTTCACTTGTTCAGTTAGATTTGTACTAGTACAGCCGTACAATAAACCGACCGTTTATTATTTAATTTTGAAAAGAAATATTTACTTTAATTTTTCAACAAATGTGGCTAGATATGTATATCTTTACGAGTCATAAAAACAATCTCTTCATCATATCATCATCATCATCTGGATTCTGATCGTCGGTTGTAGCATTAAATGCAATTGATTTCTTTTCGATTGTCTTGCTTTTTTTCATGCCCTACAATTGTGCTTCATAAGATATTAAAATTCTTCTTATAATCAGCTATTGCAAGCTTTAGTTATAATGTAAATAATGCGCTAACTTTAGTTATTTGCGACCATTTGCTTACTGTAGAACACAACACAAAAATGAAGTCTTTGGCTTGTTTGTGCCCTTTTTCGTGCACACACAATTTAATTCTTTTTTTACATGTTTGTTTCATGCGACCTCAAAAACTACAGAAAACAAGCCAACTAAATAAAATACGGATCTCCTATTCAAATAAAATTAAAGTATATCTATTTTTTAGCTCAGCACAAGTTAATTGCATCACTAGATTCTCAAAATATTAACACTGATCAAAACATATTCTTAAGAACATATATAATAATCTCAGGACCTAATCTTGTTCACAACTAATCTAAGAGACTAAGTCATCCTCATCACAGCATCTTCTCAATCAAGAGAAAACTTCAAGCTTAAGGCCCTCTGTTATAATTGACTCCAACACTGTTACAAATCTACGATTTTCTAACAAACATTGACATCGCTAAAATTTTTAACAATTTCAGAAACGCTGACAGAAAAATAAGCAACACTAAATTGTTTGTCGTCGCTAAGACGTCACAAAATCAAAATTTAAAGACACCATTACGGCGTTATTTTTCTAATACAAGACGTGAATAGCCTAACGCACAACATAATCATAATTTTTTAATCTTGGTATTAGCAAAAGGTAAATCAGTTTTTTTAGTTTACAAAATACCAAGGCATTACAGAAGTGTTCGCTTGAAAAAAATACTTACAAAAGTACTTAACAAAAGCGAATAAAAACTAATAAAGAGGTGTTTGCATATTGCTTGAAAGCCTTCTATGATACATCATTACTGAAAGTTCTCTTCGGCCAGTCGCTGATTGAACCCAATGATAACTTTCTCAACTTCTTGACCGAAGAAACTGAAGTTTCCTTCTTGATTATTTCTCTAAACTTGGTAGAAAATATCACTGGAAACAGCATCATCTTTGTCTTAATCTCTGTCATTTCTTGCTTGAATTTCTCCATAAGCTCAGCTTTCTCTTTCTCGAATTTCCTCAAGCATTGGAACCTCGCCTGGTTGCATGACCTTTGGGTGTTAAACTTTGAAACCTCGAGCAAGGCAACTTTCTCCTCAAGTTGAGGTCTCTGCTCTTGGGCCTCTTTTCGCATCTACTCAAGCTCATCATTCATTGCGTTAATCTCGTAATTAAGGCCCCTCGGCCTTGATCACCTGGGCGAGTTAGATAGTGGCAACAACACCCTAAAAAGTAAAGAAAGTTAAAACGCGTATAGAGTATTTTTAGAAAAAAATAAGGCTCTTAACGTACGTCTAGGGATCGAACTCAAAGTCCAACAATTCAAGATAAAAATCCAACATTTGAGATAGAGGTCACTGGCAAAAAGTGCAATGCCTTTCAAACAATATTCGTAGACCGTCTTCTATGTAAATTGAAGATACATCAAAATGTTAAAGCACTGCTTATCTTCCTTGCCAGCAATTGCAAAATTGCATATGTAAAGAAAATTAAAACACGTGCAGAGTATTTTTAGAAAAAGAAAATTTGGCTCTTAATGTCTGTCTAGGAATCGAACTCAAAGTCCAACAATTCAAGTTAGATTTAACATTTGAGATAGTGGTCACTGACAAAAAGTGCAATGCCTTTCAAACAATATTTGTAAACCATCTTTTATTTAAATCGAAGATGACATCAAAATGTTAAAGCACTGCTTATTTTCCTTGCCAGCAATTGCAAAATTTCATTCATAAGCATATAAAGCTACTAAATATATCAGAAAATATGGAGGTTCTTCGTGTAATCGATTCAGTATGTCTTTCCTCATGCTGATTGCAACCTTCGGCTTATCCCAACAATTTTTTGTACAGTAGTTCCACAATTAATCTATTGTGATAAACATATTGAATTCATATTCATCCGCTCTTAGTACTAGTTAAATAGAATATATTATTAAGCTTCTAGAATTTCTCATGAAAATAGATTATTTATAATAAAAATCTTTCCAGTACGGTTGAAATATAATATTGTACAAAAAATAAAACTTGGATAAAACTTGAAATATAATACTTATGCACATATTATGGCTACACACATAGCACTATAAAGATACCTTTGATATAGCATGATGTATAAGGTTAGTAAAAGAAATACATTAATTTCTTATACATTTTTTAAAATTATTTGCTTAACAGCCTTACGATACAACCTTCTTGTTAGACAGACATACCTTAAAATGTATTGATACATCACAGGTTTAACTAAGTGAATGATGGCCTATACAATAATTCTGCTTCGTTGGTTTTATATACATATTACATGCTATGATGTCGTTATATTATTTTTTAAACATGCAAACTCCATTAAAGGCTCACAAGATGATAAGGAACAACAAAGCTACCCAAATAACAGAATAAAAGATATAGGGAGCTGATAATCAGTGACGTTTTACAGAATGTTTAATAGCATATAGAAGAGAGATACGGAAGATTACTTACATACAGAAGTAGATCTCTATATATCCAAATGATCATCAGCTATGTAGAAAAGAAAATATTAATTAAATTGTTATAGGTGAGTAAAAAGGAAAACTTAAAGACTTATAATTTGATAAATGAGCTTCAAAAATGTTTATAACCACATAGCTCGAATCAATACACAGACATTCAGTATCAAGAATTATCAAATAATTTCAAGCCCAATAATTATACATACATACATACATACATACATACAATATGTATATATGTATATCTACACATAGACACACACACAAAATAATGAAAAGATACAAGGATAAAATAGATTGTAACCAAAATGCTTCTCAAGAAGAATTTTAAGATAAGGTACAAAGGACATGGATATGAACTCATAAAGTAATCTTTAATGTACCAGATAAACCATTCCCATGAGAACTCATGATATTAATAAAAACTTCATAACCAGCAGTTGAACGTGCTAAACGAACCTAAAAAAATCATAGTCAAATGATGATAGATTCAGAAACTCCTTATATCATAGAACATAGGGTTTTAATGTTCAAAAAATAGGTAAATTTGTTTTTTTTTTTGAAAAAAGGTACTTTATTATTAGAAGAAAAGAAAAGCGTATATTTCCATGATATGCCTAATTAAAACCTTGCAATCCCCCTAACCTAAACGGGTACCTTACAAGGAAAAAGAGTACATATCATTTCCATATATTAACATTACAAAATCATGACTATTGAAACCAGGTTGTTGAACAGATGGAGGAGTAAACTAAACATAAAACACACTTAAAACCATCCGTAAAATCACCTTGATTAATAGTCACTAGAATACTTATAAAATAAGAAAACAAATACATGAGACCGGCAAGAGGACTTCACGTGTGTAAGGGCGTCATCTCCAACATTTTGATGAAATAATCTTTCTCAGGGGATAATCAGTATGCAGGAGAGAGAAAACATCTAATTAGGTCTGAAGCAAAAATGGGTGAAATAAAATCCGACAGTAGACCCAAAACTCCAGAATCCAGATTCTTCGAAGTGAGGTCAAGGCAAGAAAAGGAGAAGCAAATGCAGAAGCATTCAAGACGAGACCGACTAGCTTTCATGGAGGCTGCTGATGCTTATGAAAATGCGCCTCGAAGTTCAGATTATTCAAGATAAGTCTTGTTTCGGAGTTTATCACTTGATTTTTCAGAATATACTGCAGAAGAATTCTAACATCTTGTAAAATTAGGATGATTCTGACAGCCTCCAGCATCTCGATTCCTCTAAAGATTCTGTTGTTCCTTTCGCACCATATGTTCCAGATCAGGGAAGTGAAAGTTAAGTTGGTAATTTGTCTTAGTATAGTGTCCTTATCTTGTCTTTGTCTGATACATTCCAGAATTTGATAAATGTCGCAATAACGATTACAGTCAACCTTGATTTTCTGCATAATATTGTCCAGTATTCTTCTCGAATATGGGCAGTGAAAAAATAAGTGATCTCTGTCCTCTAATGAAGTTGAGCATAGAGTACATTTTTGGTCTATATTATGATTCCATCTGCTAACACGCTCCATAGTGTTTAACTTATTTTGTATAGCCATAAGTGCACGAATAGACATTTTCGGCGCACACCCTTTATCCCATATAATTTTGGACCAGAAGTGTTCTGTATGTTTGTTTCTGACTTGGTTCCATGCAGATTTCATTGTGCATTGTTCACTGTTGTTCAGGTTCCAGACCCAATAGTCCTTTTCTTTATGTGTTTGAATGTTAATATTGTGGATGATATCATGAAATTGGGGAGGGATATTGTCTATGGTTTGTTTCCAGTTATTATTAGAAATTAGCATAGAAACTTTTTCATTATACTGATTTACCTCGTCCATGTCATTCCTGCCAACTATATTAAGTAATGTGGATCCATTGATCTATGGATCTAGCCATAACTTTGTGGTTTTTCCGTAGACAATATTCCTGTTAATTTGACCGTTACACCACAGTCTAGCACGGAGTATTGTTTTCCAAATGAATGAAGCAGATGGCTTCATAGTAGTAGACCAGAAATTATCTTTTTTATTATATCTATTTTTAGTCCATTTAGCCCATAGCAATTCACCATTGATAAATTTCCACAAAAGGTTAACAGCCACTGCTTTAGACAAATCTTCAATTTTTCTTATACCCAAGCCTTCTTCATTCTTAGTTTTGCATATATCTTCCCGGCTCATGTTATGAGTTTTAGATTTCCACGGAAAATTGGCACACAATGAGTTGATTCTTTGTATAACAGTTAGGGGAAAGTGTGTAAACTGCAGCCAAAATTGAATCATGGGGTGAATGACATTCTTTATTAACTCATCTCTTCCACTTATATTTAGCATTTTGCTTTGCCATTGGCTGAATTTTTTATTTATTTTATCTATCAGCAATCCGAAGTCCCTTGCTCTTAGTTTATTATATGATAAAGGGATGCCCAAGTAAGTTATTGGCAGGCTACCAATGCTTAAGTTTAAAGTGCTAGCTATTTGAGTTTTGTTTGTGGCACATTTACTAAGAAATAACGTAGATTTACTGCTGTTTAATTCCAATCCTGCAATATAATTTAGCTCTTGGAAGATATGCTTGATACACTTGGCATTTTCAATAGATGCTTTGGTTATGATCAGGATGTCATCTGCATATATCAGATGAGTAATCATCGGTTCTGTTGGATATGTGGGTTTTATATTACCTTTGAAAAATTCAATGTCAAATTTTATAGTTAGAAGTTCCATAGATGGCAAATAGATACGGGGAGAGGGGGTCACCTTGTCGAAGGCCTCTCGAACTATTAATGAACCCATAAGGTGTACCTTCTACTAGAACCATAAAAGTTGGGGTAGAGACACATTCATAAATGAGATCCACAAATTGGGGGGGGGGGGGGGGGGGGATTCATCGATATCAACATATGATGAATAAATTCTCTGTTGATTCTATCATACGCCTTATGCAAATCAATTTTCAGACATAAGTTGTTCGAATTTTTTCTGTTAAAACTTCTAATCATTTCGTATGCCAAAAGGGAATTTTCTGTGATTACTCTACCAGGAATAAAGGCATTCTGGTTGTAAGAGATAAGGTTATCCAAAAATATTTTCATACGATTACAGAGAATATTTACTAGAATTTTATACGACACATTGCACAATGATATCGGTCTGAAGTCAGTCATATCTATAGCGTTTGGTATTTTAGGGATAAGACATATAAACGTATGATTGATTTTTTTAATGATTTTCCCAGTATGAAGGATACCATTCATAGCATTGCATACATCATATTTGATTTGTTCCCATTGGAGTTTGTAAAATTTGGAATTGATGCCATCTGGTCCAGGGGAGCTATTGTCATTAATTTGAAAAATAGCATTTTTCACTTCCTCTAGCAGAAAGGGTCTGCATAAATCATTTTCTGACAAAATTTTCTTGCAAGTTATGTCTGGAAATTGAAATTGTAAATTTGTTCTGTCATAACTAGAAGCAAAGCCTTTTGTTTCAAAAATTGGCGCCCATGTTCAGCCCGAGGTAATGATAATAAAATCAGTGCTTAATCAGGAATCATGAAACTATCTTTCCTATGTTATTAATGCTCAAATTAGGAAATGGGTCAAAGGTGCAGGCAGACAAACCTTATATAAAACCAATCCTACTCATCTTAAATTCAATGGGAAACATCCATAATATATGAGACAGATGACCCTAATGTATAGTTTAGCTGGAACCATTCAAAACAAAATTCGTTGGAAGCAGAAATATAAACAAGTAAATCAGTATCAACAGATAATTCTTACATACATGTCCAGAACTCACCATCATACCTTTTAGAAGTCCAATTTAGACAAAACAATAATAAAGCTAGAAATTAACGATTTTGATCGATCATGCACTGATGCACTCTATAAATCACATATAGTTTCAAATCTTCCAACAAAACCATCAAAACGGTCCACAAATTTTAGAAAGTTGTTAAAAATCATACGTTGATGATAAGATTGTTAGGGATGCGGATTAAGGATCTTAAGGCAGAAATAACACTAGAGGGGGGGGGGGGTGAATAGTGTTTTAAAGAATATATGAACTATATGACTAAATTAAAACTTTCAACACAAATCTAAACAGAATTCTAACACAGAATGATCACAAAACATATAACAAATGCAAATAGTAAAGTAAAGCAAGTAAAAGGAAAGAACACACCGGATTTTATACTGGTTCGGAATTCTCCTACATCCAGTCCTGCACCAAGGCAATATCCTTGTACAGATTTTGATAAGCCAATATCCAAATTACAACCCTCAATTTCTAAGGCCTGGAGGAACCCTCCTATCTCCGAGTCTGGGGTAAACTCTCTTGATTTACGGGACGCAAGATCACCCTAATACTTCTTAATAACAATCCTTTTGAATGGATAGACTCTATGGACTTTTTGAATACAAATTAATCCTATAACTCTAAATAGCACTTTGATCTTTAGTAGAATAATGGAGAATCAAATAGAGAGAGTATCTAAATGATTTCCTATTGAGAATTTGGCAGAATGATGGCACGATCTTGAAAATATGAAGTTTTATGGATATGGAATGGTGGAGAAGAAAGAGTGAAGAAAATAATAAAGTAGTTGTTAAAAAAAAATTCGTTTTGGAAGCCTTTATATAGATGCACAACAGTCATAACCATTGGCGAAAGGTTTTCGAACGAATGGACACTTCTTTTGAAAATTGAATTTTGAATCCAACTGTCACCATGTCGACATGGGGTATCCCTGAAGTGACCCTCTTTATTATACTCAAATTTGTGTGATTTTTTTTCCATATATATATATATATATATATATATATAAGTGATCACTTCTTTAAATTCATTCACCCAAGATCCTGAATTTTACTAATATAAATATATCAGTGTTTAAGTCAATTCCTATCATTTATATATATGAGGATATATAAATGTTTCCTTGCAAATCAGAGTGTTTAAAGTAGCAAAAAAATTTAATTCACACAATATTTTTCATAATTGAAATGTCGTGTCACATAGCTTATTTCTACACTTATATCTCTTTACTGTCTCAAGATTGATTAATACTAAATATAGATATTATCACCTTAAAGAGACTCAAGATTGACTAATACAAAAAATAAAGTATTAATTCCTCATATTGTCATTTGTACTGTTTTCTAGAGTTTTCATTTAATCTAATTCTTTTAATGTCTGGTAATCTAGGAGTTTGTTGCTTATTATTATTTTTTCCTTTGAATTTATGCAAAGTACTAAAACAACTCAAGTTTGGGAATTTATCCCAAGGTGCTTATTACTTATTCAAGCAAGGTTTATGTCAGGTAAATATACTAATGTCTTAATTTATAATATTGGTAGTAATCTTATGAACATTTTGGTGGTAAGAATATTATAAACCAGGCAGAAGAAAAACTACATGCAAGTAAAATGCTAACTGGTTCTAGCATACCAAGTAAGGTTTTGCACATACATGTATACATCAGGTTCAAGCAAATTTATTTAAAGAATCAAGCCCAAATGAGACTGTGATGCAGACCTCTAATGGCTATTAAATGATGGCTATTGATATAAACTAAATTGGTATGAAGTAGTGGTCATGCTTATCATTTAACCTAATTATTTGATATTGCAGACTCTTAAAATTTAAACAAGACCAAATGCAAACAACTTAAAGCTGTATTTGATGCAACTGAGTATTGTTTAATATGTTGAGGTGAATGATACTAGTACTTTACTCCCATCAATTTATAATACATTGCAACACAAAGAATCAGACATGCAAGGAAGATTTGTAGATTAAAACTTCAAATTTCCCATGGACTTATATCAATTTATAAGTCATAACCAAGTCTCACTGGCTAATCCAGGTCAGACTCAACCATCACCTAACAGTTCTACTATATGCATTATCAAAGAAAACCACTGCAGTCTCTCTTTCTGAAATTTATCAACTATGCTAAAGAAAGTATGTCCACATATCTAATTACATGGCATAACTTCCTTCATCACAGTCTACAGAAATCATCTGGCTTAGTTACTTAAATCAGTAGCTCAAGTCACAATATAATACTTAAGTTTTACAAATTCTTTTCAAATGAACCAAGCCACCATAATACTGAAAGGTTCACATATGCTTAAGAAAGTTTGCCTAGCTATCTTTATTACAATGAACTACTGCATTTTAGAAACTCAAACAGGTCTTCTAATTTTCCAAGCAAGCAAGCTATTCATGCTTCTTTACCTACAACAATATTTTGAGCTGCCTCAATAAAATGAGACACCCCAAATATTGCAAGGGCAATAAATAGGGTCAGAATAAAATTCTGGTATGAGTGAAATCAATATTAAAAATAGCTTGTAAAATTCTTTTATGACTGTGCAGAGATCATATGGTGTTTGATGCTTTCCAGTGCCATAATAAACTTTAACATATGCATAATTTAAACCTATACATCCAGCATACATTCAAGCAGTCATTCATCCAATTTGTTCAATTGTATATGTACAAAACTCCTATGGATTTAAATTCTTAAATTCCACAGCCTTCATTTCCAGTTCCATTTTACATTTTTATATGGTCTAAACTCTTGCCTTTGAACATTTGTGTGCATTGCAAAGGGCTCAATTCTGTTAACCTTTGCACAGAGGCCTTTAGGACTTAAACAAGTCGTGCACATACCCATCATCCACTTGATGATGAGTAGATCAAGGCACTTCTCCTAAATTACTTTGTAATTTAGAGACCATGCTCATTTAATTGCTGAGGAGTTTCCCTTTTTTTTAAACTCCTGACATGCTCATGTTCTTCCTTTTATTACACATACCCCAAAATTTCTTAAACTCACTCAAGGGTTTACATCCAATCATACAAAGCATTCATGCAAAATTGCACATCCAAAAATCATTCTGTCTTAAACTTATTTTACAAAACTGCCTGTATATTTATTTCTGGAAATTTTCCCACTGCTTGCATAAATCTGATGTGGCCATGAGAAATGCTGTATTTATTTTACTGAGAACATAGGATAGGGTTTTTAAGAAAAACCCACAAAAAACATATTGACTCATGATCTGAACAAATCAGCATATGTTTGTAGCATTGCATTGTTCATATCATTTTTAATATGAACTAGGCATGAGCATGAATCTCATTATTCACACCGCCCACTTCATTTCCCTTTAATATCCTATTTCTTAGTAAAACATTTTGCTTATTCTTCATATAAAACTGGATTATAAAAATCTATTTCTACAATATGAATATATGTTTGATTAAATAAATTTCAAAACAAAAATGGTCAATACCAGAAACAAATCAAAACAGCAACCAAAAGAAATTCAACCAAAATAACATTCATGATCATTATATATTTATTCAAAGAAATAAGGATTTACAGAAATCATAATATGATTTTCATATAAAATAGTTGGTTGCCCTTACTTGGATCTTAATGCCTTAAATCTCATAAATGATTATCACTCACCTTTCTCTTCTTTTTCCCCGAGAATGCCTAGGCTTAAAAACAATGTGAGCTCCTTTTTTTTTAATGTGTTTCTGTTTTTCCCTCAGAGAAAACCTCTGCTTTCCCTTTTGATTTAAATCATTTTACTAGGGTTTTACTAAAGGAAAAACCCATTTTAACCTTGCATTACTCAGAAAATTATGTGTGTGTTGTCATGGCTAAATGTGCCATTTTCTCTTGGTTTCTATTTCTGGTAAAAGCAGTTATCCTACTGCTTTTCCTGTGTGCATGCAATTTGCATGATTTACTTGCATATTATTTTTATGTAGCTCATTTACACTATACATTTCATTACACCTGAGTTATTTCTTATTCCTAGCTATTACTTTAGCCTATTTGTTTACTCTTGATTTATTTCAAAATTGTACTTATGCTCAGCTAATATTAAACTGGTTTCCAAGCATTTTAATTACCAAGAGGATTTTATTTTATTATCCCATGCTTCTCAATATTCACATATATACAAGTCATGTGAATTTTAGAATTCATCTTATACTTAATCATTTTCTTCTCATCACTGTCTAAAGATAATTATTCCTTGCATAATTATTTCACTCACTTCTGATATTCATTTTCAAGCCATTTTTATATATAATACATATACATATTTACACATAAAATTATGTAAATACAATGCTCCTCTTTACTCGGCTATTGTTCTCCCCCATTTTTATTTTTCCCTAATTATCATTTTCTCATTTATTTACTTTATTCATTCTTGGCATTTATTTTTCCATTTCCTGTTTTTCTTTTAAAGTAATTTTATTTCTCAAAAATTTTGGGTCTTCACATACTCTCCTCCTAAAAGGAATTGTGTCCCACAATTATGTATTTGTTCATTAGTATCTTTCAAAGGTATCAGAAATTCATTCATTCAAGATCAGTCAAATACACCCAAGCAATATTTAAAACTATTATAATTTTACACATACCTTTAAGCAGAAAATAGATTAGGATACTTATCCTTCATCCTATCTTCAGCCTCCCATGTACAGTCATTTCCATCCAAACTCCATTGGATTTTAACTAGTTTAATTATTTTATTTCTCAATTTCTTTTCTTCTCTAGCCACAATGCCCACTGGTTCCTTTTTATAAACCAGATTCTCTTGAATTTCAACATGTGTAGGAGATTCAAGAATGGTCTCCTTATCATGCACCCATTTTCTTAATTGTGATACATGAAATACATCATGTATGTTGCTTAGTTCCTCTGGTAACCTTAATTTATAAGCTAAAGTCCATATTCTTTGAGCAATTTCATATGGTCCTATATACCTTGGTGACAGTTTCCCTGTTTTGCCAAATCTCAACAATTTCCTCATTGGTGAAACTTTGAGAAACACATAGTCTCCCACCTCAAATTCTACTGGCCTTATCCTTTTATCTGCATAAGCTTTCTGTCTCTCTTGGGCTACTCTCATTCTTTGCCTTACTAATTCAATTCTTGCAGAAGTTTCTTTTACATTGTCTGGTCCAAGCAACACTCTTTCTCCTGCCTCCATCCAACATGCAGGAGATAAACAAGGTTTCCCATACAAAGCTTCAAAGGGAGCCATTCCTATGGTGGATTGATAGCTATTATTGTAAGCAAATTCAGCCAAATAAATGTGATCCTCCCAGTTGCCTCCAAAATCAAGTATGCATGCTCTAAGCAAATCTTCTAAAACCTTATTAACAATTTCAGTTTGTCCATCTGTTTGTGGGTGGTAGGCTGTACTTAGGCTTAATTCTGTCCCCATAGCTTCTTGAAAGCTACTCCAAAATCTTGATGTAAACAAAGTATCTCTATCACTAATGATATTCTTGGGGATACCATGCAACCTCACAATTTCTTTCACAAATAATTGAGCTAGTTTATGGGCATTTCTATTTGAATTTATAGGAATGAAGTGTGCTGTTTTTGTAAGTCTATCAACCACTACCCAAATACTATCATTGCCTCTTCTTGTTCTTGGCAGACCATCCACAAAATCCATTGATATGCTTTCCCATTTCCAAGTAGGCACTTCCAAAGGTTGCAATAGGCCTGAGGGTCTTTGATAATCTGCCTTTACCTGTTGGCATGTCAAGCAATTTGCCACATATTTTGCCACTGCTCCTTTCATCCCTGGCCACCAGTAATTCCTCTTAAGATCATGGTACATTTTTGTACCACCTGGATGTATGGTATATTTTGTTTATGATGTTCATTCATAACTTCTTGCTTCAGTTCCTCTACATTTGGTATGCAGAGTTTCCCCTTTTTCCTTAAGTATCCTTTATCATCTACCTCATAGTTTTCCACTGTCATGCCTTGTAATATCATGTTCTTTTTCTCCTTCAAACTTGTATCTTGATTCTGCATTTGTTCTATTTTGTCAACTAGTGTTGACTTTAAAGAAATGAGGCTTAATTTACCATACTCAATCATCTCATTGTGGGCCTTATCCAATACCTCCATTTATTCTTTTACTTCCACCTCACTAAGGATTGTCAAATCCCTGAACTCAGCCATCATTAGGCTTGCCAATTTTGCTTGGTGTCTACTTAATGCATCTGCCACTTTATTAGCTTTTCCTGGGGTATACAATATATCAAGATCATAGGCAGCTAGGAATTCTACCCACCTATGTTGCCTCATGTTCAAGTCTTTTTGGGAAAACAAATATTTAAGTGACTTATGGTCTGTGAACAATTCAAACTTAACACCTAACAAATAGTGTCTCCATAGCTTCAACGCATATACTACTGCAGCAAGTTCTAAATCATGTGTGGCATACCTTGTCTCATTTGGCTTAAGTTGCCTGGATGCATATGCTATGACTCTACCATGTTGCATGAGCACTGCCCCTAATCCAGATCCACTAGCATCTGTATAAACTACTAAGCCTTCATTTCCCTCTGGTACTTGTAAAACTGGAGCTTCCATCAATGCTCTCTTTAGTGATACAAATGCTTGTTCACACTTTTCTGTCCACACATATGGTTGTTCTTTTCTAGTTAACTTGGTCAGTGGGATGGCTATTCTTGCAAAGTCTTTTATAAATCTCCTATAATAGCCTGCCATTCCTAAAAATGATCTTACCTCAGTCACTGATTTGGGTCTTCTCCAAGATTGAACTGCCATGACCTTGTTTGGATCTACTCTAATGCCTTGTTGAGATATAATATGTCCTAAAAACTTTACTTCATTCTGCCAAAATATGCGCTTATTGAATTTTGCTTTTAAATTGTGTGCTCTTAGCCTTGATAAAATCAGATGCAAGTGCCTTGCATGCTCCTCTTCTGATTTTGAGTACACTAATATATCATCAATAAAGACAACCACAAATTTATCTAGAAAATCACTAAATGTTCTATTCATTAAATCTACAAAATATGATGGTGCATTTATCAATCCAAAAGCCATCACCAAAAATTCATACAACCCATACCTTGTATTGAAGGCAGTGTACTTAATGCTTTCTTCCTCTACTTTCATCTGATGAAACCCAGAGGCTAAATCTAGCCTTGAAAAGACCTTTGCTCCATTTAATTGATCAAATAAATCATCAATTCTGGGGAGTGGGTATTTGTTCTTGATGGTGACTTTATTTAGTTCCCTATAATCAATACACATTCTTAGTGTACCATCATGCTTTTTCACAAACACCACTGGAGAACCCCAGTTTGAACTGCTAGGCCTTATAAAGCCTTTCTGTTCCAATTCTTCCAGCTGCTGTTTCAATTCTATTAATTCTTTTGGGCTCATCCTAGTAGGCTTCTTGATGATAGGACTCGATCCAGGAATCAACCTTATTTGAAATTCAACTGGTCTATTGTCTGGTACCCCTACTACTTCTCCAAAAACATCTGGATATTCTCTTACCACTTCTATATCTTCCAAAATTAATTCCTTTTCAGTCATACTCCATATTTGATTAAGGCAATTTGTTTTAGCTATTTCACTCATGACTAAAATATTTTTACCATTTTCTGTTTTTAAAGATATTGTGAAGTTTTCTAAATTCAATATTGCTTTGAATTTACTCAACCAATCTACCCCTAAAATAATTCCTATTCCAGGGTATTTCAATACAAACAAATCAGATTTAAACACATTTCCCCCTATGTTTAATTCTACTCCCAAACATTTTAATCCTAGCAAACAAGAGCTACCCAGGGGACTTTGAATAAATAAGGGTTTTTCAACTTTGTTGCATGTGAGAGCTAATTTATCCACTATGTCTTGTGATATTAGAGAATGTGTGGCTCCAGTGTCATATATAACTGTGATCGGGTAACTTTTAATTAGAAGTATACCTTCCAATTGTCAGAGCTTCCTGCTGCATTTGCCTTTGCCTTTGTTTCCAATGCTCCTATCTTTGCTCCCTTTTTAAACTCTGGGCAGTTTCTTTTAATATGACCTTCTTTCCCATAGTTATAGCAGCTAAATGGTGCCTTCTTAGCTTCTTGACACCTATTACTCATGTGTCCTTCTTTGCCACAGTTATAACAAGTAATCTTCTTCTTAGCTTCCCCACTAGTTGTTCCTTCAACTTTCCTGTTTGCATTCTTTTTATCATAAGGATGTGTCCTATTTTTCCCTTTCTTTTGACTATTTTCCCTCATACTCCTAAACTTTTCTCTGGCATTGTCATGTTGTTCAAAGGAAAGAGTAAGATCTATGACTTGATCAAATGTCCTGTCTTTGTATGGTAACATTGCCCTACTCAAACTAGCATTGAGTCCTTGAATGAATCTTGAATTCTTTGATTCTTCTTTTCCTATGAGCATTGTTCCATACTTAGACAAACTTTCAAATTTTTGAGTGTATTCAGTCACACTCATTGATCCTTGCCTCAGCCTTATGAATTCCTCAAGCAATGTTGCCTTAGCTGTTGCTGGAACAAACCTTGCCTCAAGCATCTCCTTGAATTGATCCCATGTTATCTCATTTTCTGGCCTCCCTGTGATGATCACCTCCCACCAATCCAATGCTGCTCCTTCGAGTCTCCTTGAAGCTATCTGCCTCTTTCTTTGATCATTAATTTTCATGTCTGCAAATATTCTTTCCAAAGTTCTCAACCATGTCTGCACTCCCATTACTCCTTCAGTGCCTTCAAAATCCTTGCCTCCTAAATTTGAAAATGTCTTCAATAACTTAGCTAATTCCTCATGAGGATTTTCTTCCCTCTGCACTGCTCCCTCCCTTAATGCTCTCACCAAATCTTGCAAATTAACCAATGGTGCAACATTTGAGGGTCCTGCTCCAGTGCTTGGGGGTCTTCCTACCATGTTTCACTATTCAATTACATAGCTAGTTAGTCATAAGTCCTATATAATTATTTTCTGCAATTTATTTCTATTATGGATATTGATTTCTATCATTATTGTATGTATACTTTATATATATATATATATATATATATATTCATACAAGGAGATTGGATAATATATTTATGCTATGTTTTAACAACATAGCTCTGATACCAACTGAAGTGACCCTCTTTACTATACTCAAATTTGTGTGATTTTTTTCCCATATATATATATATATATATATATATAAGTGATCACTTCTTTAAATTCATTCTCCCAAGATCCTGAATTTTACTAATATAAATATGTCAGTGTTTAATTCAATTCCTATCATTTATATATATGAGGATATATAAATGTTTCCTTACAAATCAGAGTGTTTAAAGTAGTAAAGAGTTTTAATTCACACAATATTTTTCATAATTGAAATGTCTTGTGTCACATAGCTTATTTCTACACTTATATCTCTTTACTGTCTCAAGATTGATTAATACTAAATATAGATATTATCACCTTAAAGAGACTCAAGATTGACTAATACAAAAAATAAAGTATTAATTCCTCATATTGTCATTTGTACTGTTTTCTAGAGTTTTCATTTAATCTAATTCTTTTAATGTCTGGTAATCTAGGAGTTTGTTGCTTATTATTTTTTTTCCTTTGAATTTATGCAAAGTACTAAAACAACTCAAGTTTGGGAATTTATCCCAAGGTGCTTATTACTTATTCAAGCAAGGTTTATGTCAGGTAAATATACTAATGTCTTAATTTATAATATTGGTAGTAATCTTATGAACATTTTGGTGGTAAGAATATTATAAACCAGGCAGAAGAAAAACTACATGCAAGTAAAATGCTAACTGGTTCTAGCATACCAAGTAAGGTTTTGCACATACATGTATACATCAGGTTCAAGCAAATTTATTTAAAGAATCAAGCCCAGATGAGACTGTGATGCAGACCTCTAATGGCTATTAAATGATGGCTATTGATATAAACTAAATTGGTATGAAGTAGTGGTCATGCTTATCATTTAACCCAATTCTTTGATATTGCAGACTCTTAAAATTTAAACAAGACCAAATGCAAACAACTTAAAGCTGTATTTGATGCAACTGAGTATTGTTTAATATGTTGAGGTGAATGCTACTAGTACTTTACTCCCATCAATTTATAATACATTGCAACACAAAGAATCAGACATGCAAGGAAGATTTGTAGATTAAAACTTCAAATTTCCCATGGACTTATATCAATTTATAAGTCATAACCAAGTCTCACTGGCTAATCCAGGTCAGACTCAACCATCACCTAACAGTTCTACTATATGCATTATCAAAGAAAACCACTGCAGTCTCTCTTTCTGAAATTTATCAAATATGCTAAAGAAAGTATGTCCATATATCTAATTACATGGCATAACTTCCTTCATCACAGTCTACAGAAATCATCTGGCTTAGTTACTTAAATCAGTAGCTCAAGTCACAATATAATACTTAAGTTTTACAAATTCTTTTCAAATGAACCAAGCCACCATAATACTGAAAGGTTCACATATGCTTAAGAAAGTTTGCATGGCTATCTTTATTACAATGAACTACTGCATTTTAGAAACTCAAACAGGTCTTCTAATTTTCCAAGCAAGCAAGCTATTCATGCTTCTTTACCTGCAACAATATTTTGAGCTTCCTCAATAAAATGAGACACCCCAAATATTGCAAGGGCAATAAATAGGGTCAGAATAAAATTCTGGTATGAGTGAAATCAATATTAAAAATAGCTTGTAAAATTCTTTTATGACTGTGCAGAGATCATATGGTGTTTGATGCTTTCCAGTGCCATAATAAACTTTAACATATGCATAATTTAAACCTATACATCCAGCATACATTCAAGCAGTCATTCATCCAATTTGTTCAACTGTATATGCACAAAACTCCTATGGATTTAAATTCTTAAATTCCACAACCTTCATTTCCAGTTCCATTTTACATTTTTATATGGTCTAAACTCTTGCCTTTGAACACTTGTGTGCATTGCAAAGGGCTCAATTCTGTTAACCTTTGCACAGAGGCCTTTAGGACTTAAACAAGTCATGCACATACCCATCATCCACCTGATGATGAGTAGATCAAGGCACTTCTCCTAAATTACTTTATAATTTAGAGACCATGCTCATTTAATTGCTGAGGAGTTTCCCTTTTTTTTTAAACTCCTAACATGCTCATGTTCTTCCTTTTATTACACATACCCCAAAATTTCTTAAACTCACTCAAGGGTTTACATCCAATCATACAAAGCATTCATGCAAAATTGCACATCCAAAAATCATTCTGTCTTAATCTTATTTTACAAAACTGCCTGTATATTTATTTCTGGAAATTTTCCCACTGCTTGCATAAATTTGATGTGGCCATGAGAAATGCTGTATTTATTTTACTGAGAACATAGGATAGGGTTTTTAAGAAAAACCCACAAAAAACATATTGACTCATGATCTGAACAAATCAGCATATGTTTGTAGCATTGCATTGTTCATATCATTTTTAATATGAACTAGGCATGAGCATGAATCTCGTTATTCACGCTGCCCACTTCATTTCCCTTTAATATCTTATTTCTTAGTAAAACATTTTGCTTATTCTTCATATAAAACTGGATTATAAAAATCTATTTCTACAATATGAATATATGTTTGATTAAACAAATTTCAAAACAAAAATGGTCAATGCCAGAAACAAATCAAAACAGCAACCAAAAGAAATTCAACCAAAATAACATTCGTGATCACCATATATTTATTCAAAGAAATAAGGATTTACAGAAATCATAATATGATTTTCATATAAAATAGTTGGCTGCCCTTACTTGGGTCTTAATGCCTTAAATCTCATAAATGATTATCACTCACCTTTCTCTTCTTTTCCCCCGAGAATGCCTAGGCTTAAAAACAGTGTGAGCTCCTTTTTTTTTAATGTGTTTCTGTTTTTCCTTCAGAAAAAACCTCTGCTTTCCCTTTTGATTTAAATCATTTTACTAGGGTTTTACTAAAGGAAAAACCCATTTTAACCTTGCATTACTCAGAAAATTATGTGTGTGTTGTCATGGCTAAATGTGCCATTTTCTCTTGGTTTCTATTTCTGGTAAAAGCAGTTATCCTACTGCTTTTCCTGTGTGCATGCAATTTGCATGATTTACTTGCATATTATTTTTATGTAGCTCATTTACACTATACATTTCATTACACCTGAGTTATTTCTTATTCCTAGCTATTACTTTAGCCTATTTGTTTACTCTTGATTTATTTCAAAATTGTACTTATGCTCAGCTAATATTAAACTGGTTTCCAAGCATTTTAATTACCAAGAGGATTTTATTTTATTATCCCATGCTTCTCAATATTCACATATATACAAGTCATGTGAATTTTAGAATTCATCTTATACTTAATCATTTTCTTCTCATCACTGTCTAAAGATAATTATTCCTTGCATAATTATTTCACTCACTTCTGATATTCATTTTCAAGCCATTTTTTTATATAATACATATACATATTTACACATAAAATTATGTAAATACAATGCTCCTCTTTACTCAGCTATTGTTCTCCCCCATTTTTATTTTCCCCTAATTATCATTTTCTCATTTATTTACTTTATTCATTCTTGGCATTTATTTTTCCATTTCCTGTTTTTCTTTTAAAGTAATTTTTATTTCTCAAAAATTTTGGGTCTTCACAATCCCCTTATGTCGACATCCCTTAGTTCAAAATTATAGAGATGTTGTTTTGTAAAGACAATTGAATTTAAAACAAGTTGAAACTTCTCTGAAGCAAAGTGAAGTGTTTAAACAATATTTTGAGATAGAGAATGAATATAAAACATTATTTTAAATATTTATATATAATTGATATAGACCGTCAATTATATAAGTAATATTTAAAATCAGAATAAGTTTTGATGTTTTAAAAATATAAGTTTTTAAAATCAGAATAGAGGAATATTTCAAGGCTAAAACATGTTTGAAAATATTTTTGAAAACATGATTTTGAAAGCTAAAACATTTTGAAAACAGATTTAAAAACATTTTGAAAAATCTATTCAAACTGAAATTGCAAGAACCTTCCTACAGAGCTCCTCCATAGGACTCGAGAACTTGTACAAAGTAGTTTAAATGATTTTGATTTTCGTGGGTTTGTAAGCCACTTGTCGTAGGTTTGTAAGCTACTTGTCGTGGGTTTGTAAGCCACTGGTTTCGATAGAAATTGGGTTCCATCCCAAAAGAAAATTAGAAGAAAGATGAGAGTGCTATTATGAAGTTTTAACAAAATATTAGACACTTATCTTGAGATCTTGAAATCTTGATTCTCTAGAGTCTTGAATCTTGAATCTCTAATCTTCATCTTGATGCTTGAGTCTTTATACTGATCAGTCTTCGATGATACCTGCATATACTTCCTATATACATATATATATACATCTATCTATATGGAAATGTTAGTATATATTTTATAAAGTAAAGTATAATAACTATATAATGTTGTTGTCATCAAAACATCATCAACTCAGTTCCTAACAATCTCCCCCTTTTTGATGATGACAACCTTTATTTATAAAATATTCTTACCATACCATAACTCTCCATAACTCCCCCTTACTCCGTGACTTCTTCTTAAAACTACAACTCCCCTTTATTCCATGACTCCCCATTACACCAAGCACATATATTTTTATAACTTTCTCCCCCTTTGACATCAGCAAAAAGGAATAAAAGATTTACCTGTTCTAAGATAATCAAGTATATATAGAATAAAAGTGTAAAGTGAACGTGTAAGTGATCAAGTGTGTGAGCATATATATAAGTGTAACTTGACAATCAAATCAATATCATACATAGCAAACCAATCATGTATAGTATATGAAGTTATATACAAACCAAATCCAAATCAAACTTAAGTAAAAAATTCAATCAAATCCTAATCAAATCTAAATCAAATCATGGAGTATGGTTTTGTTGGACGGATTGGCGGGTATATGTGGATACTCTATACTTTCCAAAGAGGTTTCTTCATCTTCCTCTTCTTCTTCAATTTCCATTCCTTCCCCTTCTTCTTCCTCTTCTTCTCCCTCTTCTTCCATCTCTTCATGAGCAAGTCTCTCTTCCTTTTTGGTAAGTGTTTCATATGGTTGAAACATAAGTGGGATTTTCATAAGGGAAATGTTCCCATGATTGAACACTTTCCTACTTACAAACTCTTCCTTTTTAACATCCACACCAAAATAATTGAAAATCCGAGTAAGATAAATTCCATGATAAAGAGTGTTTTCTCCCATAGTAAAATTTTTGGGTCTTAACTCATCCAAAAAAGTCTGTGCCCAATTAATATCATATTTTCCAAATATAGCAAAAAGAGCTTTACACACTTTTGAGGTGGGATTACTGTAGTTTCCCGACCTAGGAATAACGGTGTGTTGAATAAGAAGGTTGACAATTCTTGCATTTGGGCGGAAAAAGCGATTCTTAAAATCCATGTGGTCATCGCTAAAAATGTGATGAAAAGTCTCTCGATCGGTTTCATTAATTTGAAATTGCGAGAGATTCATACCGGTAGATTTGCAACCCAAAATATCGGAATCCAAAACAATAAGTGTTCCTTTAACACTACTCCAAATTTGATCTTCATTTCCATTATAAAATTCACGGTTTAGGTTTGCATAAAACATTTTGACAAGGTTTGGATAACAAATGAAATCATTTTTCTTGTTATCGATCAAGCTAAGAATGGAATTTTCTTCAAAAAGTTGATCGATTTCATAAGAAGGAAAATCATCAAAAATAGCAAATTTTCCCGTATTGACTTTACCATAGTTTACATAACTTATGTAAGCTTTGATAGCCTCCGGGTCATTAAAAAGATCATTTTTGATGGATTTGGTCAGCCTCATAGTTGATGGGGTACTTGAGGAACCATTGATGAGTGTTTGAGAGGAGTAGAAGATAATGAAGAAAGTTTGAATTATGAGAATAAAGTGAAAAGAGATGATAAGAGAAGTATATTAAATAGATTCTCTAAAGTCATGTTCTCTGGTCAAGAGGTATCTTTTCAGAATTTTGAAGTAAGTGAAAAGGTGGAGGGAAATTCAAAAGTTTGAATTCAAATTTTGAAATCAAATTTCTGAGAGACATGTCAACATGGGGTATCCTGGCATGTCGACATGTGGCTGTTGAATTTGAAAAGAGGTGTCTTTTTCTAAAATCTAAGAAATTCCTAAAATCTTAAGAAAACTAATCTATATTCTATATCTATATATAATTCCAGTAATAATATTAAATATAATAATATTAAAATATTTTAATATTTAAAATAATATTAAAATAATATTATTTTGAATTTAAAAATTCAAATTTCAAAGGGTGATTTTGAATTTAAAAATTCAAGAAATTGCAAACAAAATCAAAACAAGCAAGAATCCAATAAAATCAAAATAAACGTGTACCTATTTTTAGATCCAAACTCCGATCGTCTTCCGATTCGAGAATAGCAGTGAAGCACAGATTTGAATTATCAGTTTTCTTCTCGTCATCACTGGATGAATCTGAATCGTCAAGAGTTGCTGCATATGCCTTCTTTCTTTTCCTTAGTTGCTCGTTGTTTGATTGAAATGTCTGTTTGTCTGGATATGGACAATCTATCTTGTATTGCCCTGTTTTATTGCAGTTGAAGCATCTATCACCATTGTTGTTGTTGTTGTGATTTTTGTTGTTCTCCGAAGTATTTCTGGAATTCCTTTGATCATTTCTTTTAAAGTTATTCATCTTTCTATACTTCAGAAACTTTCTGAAATTTCTGGTCATGAAAGCAATTTCTTCATCACTATCTTGTTCTGAATCTCCAGTTGTTGCTTTGAATGCGATCGATTTCTTTTCCGTTGCCTTAGATTCTTTTCTCCCTTGTAGTTGAACTTCGTAAGACATTAGATTACCGATTAACTCTTCGATCTTCATTTGACTAACATCATTTGCCTCTTCAATAGTAAGTGTCTTTTGATCCCATTCTGGAGTGAGTGAATTGAGTATCTTTCTGACTTGATCTTCTTCTGAGAAACCCTTTCCTAAAGCAATCAATGAATGTACAATATCTTGAAATCGACAATACATGTCGTAAATGGACTCATTTTCATGCATTTTAAACAATTGAAACTGGTTAGTTAATATGGAAATTTTAGTCTGTTTAACTTTGCGTGTTCCTTCATGAGTTACTTGCAAAGTTTTCTAGATTTCAAATGCAGACTTACAAACAGAAACTCTATTAAACTCATTCCTATCCAGTGAACAAAATAGTATATTCATAGCCTTAGAATTGTTTTGTGCAACCGTTTTTTGCTCAGTAGTCCACTGGGCAAAATTAGTAGTTGGTTCAACATATTCAATTTGTGTCATGTTCCAAGTATCTAAACTTATGGATTGTAAATAAATTTTCATCCTACATGTCCCATATGCATAATTACTGCCATTAAAAAGTGGTGGTCTGACAGTAGACTGACCTTCTACAAATGAACTAGTGTTAGTGCTTGTGTTGACAGAAGTAGTGGTGACAGGAGTGACATTATTAGTGTGTTGTGCCATTAAAACTTTTCAAAATTTCAGATTATGAAAATAATGAAAACCAATGCTTTAATACCAATTGTTAGGGATGCGGATTAAGGATCTTAAGGCAGAAATAACACTAGGGGGGTGAATAGTGTTTTAAAGAATATATGAACTATATGACTAAATTAAAACTTTCAACACAAATCTAAACAGAATTCTAACACAGAATGATCACAGAACATATAACAAATGCAAATAGTAAAGTAAAGCAAGTAAAAGGAAAGAACACACCGGATTTTATACTGGTTCGGAATCCTCCTACATCCAGTCCTGCACCAAGGCAATATCCTTGTACAGATTTTTATAAGCCAATATCCAAATTACAACCCTCAATTTCTAAGGCCTTGAGGAACTCTCCTATCTCCGAGTCTGGGGTAAACTCTCTTGATTTACGGGACACAAGATCACCCTAATACTTCTTAATAACAATCCTTTTGAATGGATAGACTCTATGGACTTTTTGAATACAAATTAATCCTATAACTCTGAATAGCACTTTGATCTTTAGTAGAATGATGGAGAATCAAATAGAGAGAGTATCTAAATGATTTCCTATTGAGAATTTGGCAGAATGATGGCACGATCTTGAAAATATGAAGTTTTATGGATATGGAATGGTGGAGAAGAAAGAGTGAAGAAAATAAGAAAGTAGTTGTTAAAAAAATTCGTTTTGGAAGCCTTTATATAGATGCACAACAGTCATAACCATTGGCGAAAGGTTTTCGAACGAATGGACACTTCTTTTGAAAATTGAATTTTGAATCCAACTGTCACCATGTCGACATGGGGTATCCCCTTATGTCGACATCCCTTAGTTCAAAATTATAGAGATGTTGTTTTGTAAAGACAATTGAATTTAAAACAAGTTGAAACTTCTTTGAAGCAAAGTAAAGTATTTAAACAATATTTTGAGATAGAGAATGAATATAAAACATTATTTTAAATATATATATATAATTGATATAGACCGTCAATTATATAAGTAATATTTAAAATCAGAATAAGTTTTGATGTTTTAAAAGTAGAAGTTTTTAAAATCAGAATAGAGGAATATTTCAAGGCTAAAACAAAGTTTGAAAATATTTTTGAAAACATGATTTTGAAAGCAAAAACATTTTGAAAACAGATTTAAAAACATTTTGAAAAATCTATTCAAACTGAGATTGCAAGAACCTTCCTACAGAGCTCCTCCATAGGACTCGAGAACTTATACAAAGTAGTTTAAATGATTTTGATTTTCGTGGGTTTGTAAGCCACTTGTCATAGGTTTGTAAGCTACTTGTCGTGGGTTTGTAAGCCACTGGTTTCGATAGAAATTGGGTTCCATCCAAAAGAAAATTAGAAGAAAGATGAGAGTGCTATTATGAAGTTTTAACAAAATACTAGACACTTATCTTGAGATCTTGAAATCTTGATTCTCTAGAGTCTTGAATCTTGAATCTCTAATCTTCATCTTGATGCTTGAGTCTTTATACTGATCAGTCTTCGATGATACCTGCATATACTTCCTATATACATACATACATACATACATACATACATACATACATATATATATATATATGGAAATGTTAGTATATATTTTATAAAGTAAAGTATAATAACCATATAAGGTTGTTGTCATCAAAACATCATCAACTCAGTTCCTAACAAAGATCCCACTGCTCAGCATGCTGCTCCATTTCGAAGACAAAAAAAGAAGGGAGTATTGGGTGAGCCAACGTAAGACGTAACCGAGAAGCTTAAGAAAATCAAAGAAAATCTCTAAATTTAAATTTAGCCCTCGTATTGATGGTACCCTGACCTTAAATTTAACCCTCATGTTTATCAAGCAAAATCATGCTACCAAGATCCATTATAATGAAAATCGAAATATAGTATGAGTATTAAAATATAATTTATAATACCTGATTGCAACTTATGATGAGCTGCTCGCAACGTGAAGAAGTAACTAAATAGCGACGAAGTGATTGATTTGGTGATCCGGTTAGGTTAGCCGATGGTGAAGACGGGAAGAATCAGAGTTTGTTTGAATATATAGTAGTGGAGATTGAGGTAGCCGACTGTAAAATTGAGGAAGAAACGGTATAATTGAAGCGTAGAAATATCAGAGCAAAAAATTAGGCGTTCAATTTGGAGACAACGGATGAGGGAAGAAGATTACAAGACAAAGGGCGTAGTATTTTGGACTCAAAGAAATTGATTTTGGACAAAGACAATAACCAAACCGACCGTTAAAATGACAGTAAACAAACGTGCCTAACGGTCGGTTTGATTACCATCATCATAATCCATCGACAGATTTGAAAATTTACCTAAAATTTGATTATTAGGGTTTATTTGATGACAGGAATAAAAAAGGAAAATATGATGCGAGGTAAAACGATGAGTGAAAGACAAAGAGACAATTTTGTCATAGATTTTTAAAAAATCAAAAAGGATGATTAAGCGATATCACATGTCTATATATATATATATATATATATATATATATATATATATATATATATATAAACAGACAGAGAAGGACACAAGATTTATAGTGGTTCGAGTACGCGTACATCCACTTTTTAACGATTCTTATTTGCTTTACACTAATTTTTCAAAGAGATTACAACTAGTTTAACTTGAAATTATAGATATTTGAGTTAGAATTTTGGTTGGGTTCCCCTTAGTAAAACAAGAATCAATATCCTTTCTAATGGTATAATATTTGTGTTTATAGGTGTAGTTGAGCCTGTCAGGAACTTAAATCGTTCAAAATACCTTTCGATATTCGACAAAGAAAAAATAGATCAAGGTCCACAAATCCATGATGAAGCATAAGCAAAAATTGAATTAGCCCATATGATTGTGTTCTTATCGATCGGTATTGATCCATGCCCATCGATCAATACCTACCGATTAGCTCCAATATTTTTTTTTTAACTTTGCAGATCGATCTTCCTTGCTTCGTAGAAACATTCTTCACCCTAAAAATCTTCAATCTCATGGACCAATATTGATCCATCCATGGGTTAATACCGATTGGTGTCTTCATCAACAAGGCTTTGATTATATCCCATTCAATCCATGTTTGTGTGAGAAAAATCTCTTTATCATAACTCTAGAATCGTTCCAATCATCAATGCATCAATTTTCTAAAATCATATTGGTGACATCGATATCGATTATTGCCTGTCGGTAGGTATCGATTAATGGTTTTCCATACTTAACCGTTTTTCTTTGTTCTTTCACCATTCTATATATAATATGTCATGTACTTGACTATTTATGATTTCTTCACTCATATCTTTGTCTTTTCGAAGTTTAGTATCGCTGAGTCATTGAATGTGAAAAATTGCAGATTATGGAAGGTACATTGATTAAATAAAAAAATGTGAAACAAAAAGCACATGTAAAAGGTTCAAATTGTAAAGCATACATTACCGAAGAAGAAACTAACTTCATCATAATAAAGGTCCTCGTAATAACAACAATATTGTGGATAATTCAACCGAAATGTTCCATTAGTCTTCAAAAACTAGAATGACCCTCTGGTAATTTGAAAGAAGGAAGTGTCAGCTCAATTCGTGATTTCACTTTCGTTAAACTGTGCTTCTCAAGTCACAACTGTGATGAATTAGCACCTCTTATTAAGTAGTTAACATATTTTTTAAAATTATTATATATTTAACATTGTTTCATACTTATCATAACAATATCGATTAATTGTCATTAAACTTAGAGGAAGAAAATCTGGACATTGTGACTGGTACACATTTCCTATGTATTAACATATACTAATTTAGGTTTATTAGATAAAAATTGTGGAGAAATATGAATTTCTTATAAGAAAGTGTATTTACATAAATTATGCCTAACCATGTATGCAAACAATATTGAATTTCACATAGAATATTTTAGAAGCACATAAACTGACTCACAACAATGAGGTATGTATAAAGGAAATAACAAAAATAATAATAGAAGAGATAGCGCTCTAAAAGAAATAATTAAACATACGTATTGGTGCCGGAGTTTAAAATATTTTTATTTAAATGTTAATGGTTTAATAATAGCAATATGCTGGAGTAATTAAGACATGTACACAAAGATTATACCTTTACTAAAATAAATTACAAAAGAAGTTATCATAGTTATGATCCATTATGGTGGTGATGCAAGGAAAACAAATTTATTACATATCTTATACTGTCGCAAATAATGATAGTTTGGATTGGTGATCCATCGTTAAAAATGGCCAAAATAGTCATTCAACTCAAACATAATGATTATAAAGGACTACTAGCTTTACCAAAACGAATAAGACCCTAACGAATTGCTGCTTATCACGGAGGAAACCAAGGACATAGGACCTTTTAAAAGTGAATACGGTGATGACGTCAAAGTAAATGAAGATGATGGTGGAGACGAAGCCGATCCCTAATATGAGTATTAGTGTGAATACGGTAATGCTAATGGCGTGGAAAATGATGGCCATAAGGATTGATAACATGTATATTTTGTTGTTCGGTTGCTATTTATATGTAGTTGTTCAATTGCTTTAACATCGTCGGTTAACTTAAGAAATTTAGTTATTAAATTCCTATTTATATATTTGTGTATACATTATCATTCATGTTATGTACAATGTTAACCTATTTGTTCACGTTTATATTTATTATATATAGTAGTATATGTTATATACTTGTAACAAATATGTGTATTCGTAGTGTTCGTGATTGTGGACATTTAGAGGCCATGATATTTGTGATCATATACATTTGACAAGGGTAAGAATGTTGCACTAGAGTCATCTCATGATGTGCACAATCATGACATCATAAGTAGTGATCCATCCTTAAAGCTCAACCTGTGAGTTGTCCAATTGACTTTATCTTTTGTTTAACCCACAAGTAGGCACATACGACACATGATATTTGCCAACAACCCAGATATTTGTTACACATTCGAGAAATATGTATGTATGTAGGATATAGATTTATCAGCTTCAAAGATATGGGTATCTAAAATTTACCGATTCATATGTGAAATGCTAAAAATGCATAAAAACATTACACAGTCAGACATACTCACATAACTAAAACTTACATGACGTACTTGGGTTAACATGCGATTATGAAAATTTTAATATTATCTACTTTAAAATAATATGATTGAAAGAATTATTCACATGGGGGTACTATTTCATCAAGACTTATTGCACAATTAAAATCATCACTAATGACCTTTGGTCTCAATTGATTCAATTCTGATCTAGATTTTAATATATTTCATCAAATATAAAAATATTCTTATTTGGAGATTTTAGTGTAATTTTTTCCATTTAGTATACATATTGATTCAATACTTATATATTTAGTTCGAAATAATATATTTAAATATATGTAACAAAAACTTATTTACTTTGCATGAAGATGTTTCAAAGACACATATTCGATAATTATGGTAGACGAAAACTAGTGAGTGCTATAGTCAATATGTTTTTGGTATGAAGAAACATAAGAAGAAACCTGATTGTATTCCTAAGGAGGTATGCGAATAGCTTTTAAACTATTGGACCACCTAGAAGTGTAATGACTTGTTGCAGCAAACTTTACCAAATGAAACAAGAATCCAATATTGCATAGAGTTTATTTGAAGTCGGTTGCCAACTATAAAAGTGAATTAATAAGTATTGTAAAATCATATAAGTTACATAATATAACAATAAATGCACATATGAATAATTTATGATCTTTTTTATTTAGATAAGCCTCATAGAAGCATACCGCAAATGGAGGTGTATGAGAGAACGCAAAGTGTTGATAAGAAGGATTATTCGGTCAACTGTACCTAGAGTGATGATAACCTAAAGCAATTTATATTAAGTCATACACATAATTAATAGCTTATTTAAATATTTTTATATGCTACTAAATTCAAAAACTCCATAATAAGATAAGTATTATGTAACAACCCATTGTTGAGAAGTAACTAATTAAAAATTAATAGTTGTGATTATATTGAATAAAAAGGACTTTAAGGATTAAACCAGAATAATTTTGGATTTATTCTGGAATATTGATTGATGATAAAGTATTTAGTGACGAAATTAAATTAAATTAGAATTAATTAATTGTTTATAAGAGTATGGAATGAATTATTTTTTAATAAAATATTCTGGAATTAGAAATTATTAACAAATGTTTAATTTAAGGGTTTTAAAATAACATTGATGATCTGAGTTTTAAATGATTTTTTATAATATATGAAAGTGTTTGAATAATTTTATAAAATTGAATAATAGGAAATGAGATTAGAAATATATTTTATGATGAAAAGGAATTTTATTTTATTTAAATGAAGACTTTTGGTATTTATTTAATAATTGGGCCTAAAATGTAGATGTGGAACAATTAACTTAAAATGAATTAAAATATAGAAGTAATATTTAATAAAATTATATACTAAATTAATAATATTATTTTGAGTAAGAAATGATTTTTATGTGAGAATTGAAGTTGATTTGGGTTAATAAATAAATTTTATCTTAAAATGGGCTATATGGTAATTTTAGGATAAATAATTAAAATAAAAGAATTTATGGAAAATAAATTCTATAAAATTTCATAAAGTTGTGTAACCACTTAAGTGGTGTAAATATGATTTATATTTGAATTTTTAACGTGATTTAAGCTGAATAGAAATAGTTTTGTAAAAGAGAAGAAAAAAGAAGAAGGAATGCATATATTAATATATACATGAAGTCCAAGGTCTATATGCAAGCCCTAACCCATGTTTTCATATTTAGTTTCATCATAAGCCTAGAAATCTTCATTCGATACATGAATTATCTTCATTTTACACTTCTTCCTTATCATTTTCAGCTTCTACATCATGGGAAATTAGAAAATCCACTTCCTCTTTACTTCTAAAATCAAAAATAAAATAGGAATAAATTTCCTAAAATTCTAAAATTAACATATATGCACCTCAACACTATATCACACCACAATCCATAGAAAATTTAGCAAATTGATCAAGTATAAGACTTCTGGAATTTGCAATTTAAGAGAGAAAAATTGGTAGAATGTGTTTTATGCTAGCTACAATCAAGGTGAGTGCTTCTCACTCATGAATCTATGTCTAAATTGTTGATTTCATGCTTGGATGAATTTTGGTGATTGTTTATTCCTTGATGTATTGTTGAATCCATAATGTGCATTGCTTTTGATTAATTAGTGAGACGTTGAAGTGTTTTGAATTATTTAATTTTGAAAGTGCTGTGATAAGATTGCCATAACTTTTGATTGTATGATCATTAAGTTATTTTCCAATTGGAAGGTATTTTCATAAGCAACAACTTTAATGTTTATCACTTTTTGAAATTTTGAAGTTTGTAATATTTAAATGAGTTTGAAGGTAGAACAACTTTGATGTTTACCATATTTTAAAATTCTAAAGTTTCTAATACTGACATGTGTTTGAAGATAGAGTAAAATTGGCCTGAGTTAAGAATTTCAAAGTTAAAACATAGCGGTGTTTTGATCAAAGCTTTTGATCTTCTTATCCATTTTCTATTATCTAGCTCTCGTTAGAAAATAAAGATATTATGGAACAACTTTTGTTTTAAGTGTTTTGAGAAAATATGAGATTTTCAAGGTTAAAATGGAAATTTAATGGAATGGTTTTGCTTTATAAAATTCATTTTAGAATTTGTTGTAGTAAAATTTTCCTAACTTTTGATGTATTCCATATCTTTGAGATTTGAAATATGTTTTGAAAGCTCCTTGATTATGTTACAACATTTCTTTGCATTACATTATTCTGTGATTTTTAGCCTTTAAATTTAGTCACAAGTTTTCAATATGGAAGTTTAGCTTTGTTCGTGTGTTATATAAATTATTAATATAATTTAAAAGTATTATAAAATTATGGAAATAGTATGTAATGGTTTCTAATTAATTTTTGGAGGTTTTAAAGCATATTTCATGATTTGTGAGAATTAACAAGAGTTTTGAAAATTATATTCTTTGAAATTAGAGTAAAAGAGAATTCGTTTGGTGATTATAAATTTGGTTAAAAATCGTTTTCGGTTACTATAAATTATGGAAAGAAGTTTGTAAGTAATTTTTGGTTACGAGAGAGATATTTAAGCTTTAAAAGGATAGAAAAAGTTACGTGAAGTTATTTATAGGAATTAAATCCTTGTTTCCTACCATATACAAAAGAGAAAAATAGCGTTTTAATCTTAAAAGTTTATAATGGTTTTTAGGGAAAATGAAGTGGAACTTATTTAAATAAAACCCTTCATCTCATTACTTACTAATAAATATTTTGATGTGTGTATGGATGGTTGTTTATTGGATTGCTACAAACGAGATAGAGTTAAATCACTCGTTGTGCTAAACTACGAAGTAGTAAAAATGAGACAGTGAATTGAAGTAAAAATTAAGTGAGAGCGAATTAATAAACAAAGTGGAAATTTATTTAATGTTGATTAAGTGTGAGTGATGTGTAGATAATTATATTTCATTAAGAGGTATGGGACGTCCGAGTGAAGTATATTTGTTTACTCAACATTATTATAATGTCGGGTAATTCATTGAATATTGAGTATTTAAGACTTAGATATCAATGAGTTATTCTACATTGTACACGTAAATTAACAGATATTACCTAAATTTCTAACTTGATATGTGAGGTATATTATATTATTTCTTTAATTTATTTTATAGCAGGAATATAATTATCTCTACCTTTGAGTGGATAGAGGCGTACAAAATTATTTACATAGATGTGATGGCTAGAACATTGCTAGTCCCATCCTATCTTGACCAACTACGAGGGTCACTCCCTGATGGTTGTTACAATTTGGCTCCATCATCACATGGTCCCAATCTATTTCCCGGGCAAACGAGATAAGGAGTACATAACGAAGGGAGGAGGTTGATGATGGGAAGCGAGGTGCGCTTGTGGTATAGCTAAAAACTGGCGATGAACGAAAATATACTAGCATGGTCTCCGTTTACATCTAAGAAGTGGTGAGGTTAGCCGTAGACTCAACTTCTAGCAATAGCAGTAAGGAAAATTGTAACACCTTGGAAATTTAAGCGAATATTTAATAAAAGATCTAAATTTAAATATAACAAGGGTAAAGATTTTTTTTACAAATGTCTAAATTCGAGTATGAAACTTAAACTATTACGTTCGCAGTGATTTTCTGAATGATTTTCATATATAAAATTTTGAAACATGAGCTAGTATGAAGGACTTATAAACATTTTAAATTTTGAAAACAAAATTAATTAAATGAAAAAAATAAGGAACTGAAAATATCCTAAAATAAAAGGCTCTACCAGTCGGCACCCATACGGAAACCGGTCGACGAGTAGCAGTTGACTATCCCCATGCCTAGACTGACCGGTTGAAGCTTCAAATCGATATTTTTGAGCGGCTAATGACTCGGATTTAGTCTAATATTTTTACTTAGGAAGGAAGTAATGATTAATATCGGATGAAAACAAAGATTTTTCAGGGTTGATCAACAGTCAACACTAATCTAAAACCCCTAAAAATACATAGCTACTATAAAACCTAATTCATAAAACCTAGCCTGCTCCACTGAAACTCTGCCAAATTCTTTCCTCTCCAAACTTCTTCAAAAGTAAAATAAAAATAAAAGTTAAAGATTAAGAAGGATGAACCAAGCAAAGAGTAAACAAACGAGAGAGGGGGGGATTTCCAAATGGGACTCAAAAGGAAGAGGTTGGATCTAAGGTAAGTGGGTATTTTTAATAAGATGATTATATGTAGTTATTTTCAATATAGCCTATCAGATCTAGGTTGTTAGAAACTAAATTGGAGAATCATATTGTTTAAATCCGAAATTGAATTACAAATTAAGTTGGTGTAAACTTGTTAGAAAAGGAATTGATCTAGGTTAAACCCTTTTCAAAACAAGTAGAATTCTTATAATCTATTAATATAACCTAATAATACTAATGTTAAATCCTAGATTAAACCGATTAAAAAAAATTGAAACTTATTAGGAGTTTGGACAAAATACCACTCCGATTTCACAAAAATTATTAAAAAAGAAACTATAGGTTTACCACTGAAATTAGAGAACGAACAAAATTTAACAGTAATTAATCAAAATCGAACAAAAGAAACAGATTAGCCTAAAATTTTCACTGTGACCATCGACCACACTTACTGGAACAATCGACTAATAAGTGATCGATCACTCCAAGAGCAGGCGGTTGACCGATTGGCATTTCGTGGATGTTGCCTAAATCTCGATGTAATGATCCGCCTTCTCGACCCTCGAATATCGACTCTAAGTACATTCACGGTATTCGTGTGCCAAACACCTAAATTCCAAAAATATAAGTAGTTAGGGTAAAATAAAATGAAAAAGAAATAGAACAAGAAAGAAGAGAATACAATATCAGAATCTTGCAATAGGACGCTAACATATAATATCAAAAGACGACACAACTGTCACTCTAAGGTGCATAGCATTTCAGAGTTATAATCCTAAGTACTATCATTAGTCTGGACAGTTATAACAGTCTGTCCTCACAAATGCTGATATATACAATAATAGCAATGCAGCAGAAATAAGAATACTATGGTAGGTGAAAGCATCTAACTCGTCTCCTCGAGCTCCAAAGCACGTCAACGAAAACCTACATTTTTCAGACTACTCAAAAGAGCACCCATGAAAATAAGAGAAATATAGAGTCATGAGTCAAACATAAGTCTAGTGTAAGAAATTCAAGAAATATGCGATCAACATGTAATTGTACTTTTAAGACCATTCGAAAATGGTTATCCCCTCAAAAGAACAACTCGTCTAATAAGGATATAAGGTGATATAATAGATATTGTCTTGGGTATAGAATATAAATCAGATTAAATAGCCCGATGCTTGCATTGATCGCACCTAACAATATTAAGGGTAAAATCAAAACCACTAAGGCATATGAATTTTCCGCAGAGGCGCCTCTAGTAAACTGAAGTGGATCTCCATGACAAGGCTAAGAAACTACCTTCCGAATTTCATATATCTTTTGATAGAATATACCATAAGGTAAACATAATTGGCCTATCGCCTGAACATAAACTCCCGGCACCCAACAATCGAAAACATCTCCAGAATTGGAGTTTATATACTCTCATGGGTTGGATAAACCTGAGATTGCGCATCCTACTTTGTCTATAATCATTTACCGACAATGAAGTCACATTCAACATCCCAACGCATGAGCCATAACTCGAACAAATCATGAATTCCTAAATGAATTCCAACATCTTGAATAGATCCACTTTCACAAGATAGGGCACGTATCTCAGTCTTGAAGTGGTTTTCGATAAGTAAAACACTTACCGATCCCGGTCATTTCAAGACTGAATCAAAGAATTTCTGATTAACTTAACTTTGGTTCTTTCTGTAATAAACAAATAATGATAAAGGTGGAGACCACCTCCTATCCAGATGGATTTCATTATCATTTGTCCTAGAAGAGCAAGATGAGTTTACACGTACAGTATAGCATCTCTGAAGATAACCATACCATATAGCCCTCACGTTTCTTCTAAATATTTCCTAAGTTATTCCGGTCAATTTCGATAGTCGACTAATCAACTATCAAGTACAAGATCGACGATCATAAATGGAAACCAAGTCTCGTATATACATCACGTTTCCAAGCTTTTCAACTTACAGTATCCCTAGGTCAAGGATGAAGCCTGTAGTTTAGAGCATTATTGCTTCCACGCCCTACTCGAACATCATTCTTAACTATCATAGACAGACAATCCTACTTCATCAACTTTAAGTGCTAAGTATATGCCCGAATACTTTCCATAACAAGAAAACAAATAAAGCATGATTAAGTCACACAAGGTATGATTAAGTCAAACAAGTATGATTAAGCTACTTAAGCAACTTTTAATCCCTTCTACTTAATTAGTCCTTTTATTAATTAAAAAATCCTTTAAATACATGTATAATTAAAATACCTTTACAAAAGATACATAGATGTATTCACTATTCATTTCTACTCTTTTCAATACGTCAGAATATATTCATATTATTATCCCAAATGGTATAGGAATATTCACAAGCCTTAAACAAGTTTCCACATTTGCATAAGTATACTTTGCTGGGTTAAAAGCAAATGTCATCAAAACATCGTTACTATAAACCCAAAACCATTTCATTTATAATTATCATTAAAACATTCTTTTTAAAGATCTAACCACTCTACATGTATAATCAAAAAGGGTTAAAGACCCATGTTATTAAACGATTGTCAAAACAAAACCAAAACCAATGTTATACTTATTGTTATCTTTACAAAGATACAATGAAAGATCTAATATTTGGTTAAGTTTGGTATTTGATTAGTCAACTATTAGTCCTAAAGATGATTGTTTATAGAAATGAAGGTTTAAATACATGTCACGTTTCCAAACTTCATAACTTATATCCCTCGGTCAAGAGTGAAGTCAGGTAAGTTAGAGTACTGGTTGCATATCAAAGCCTTGTCCAGACACTTCATTCTTAACTCTCACAGATAGACAAGTATACTTAGTCGGCTTTTAGTGGTAAGCATAGTTAATTACTTTTCTTAACAAGTAATTAAACAAATCATGATTTAGCCACTAAGCAATTACTAACCCCTTTTAAATCATTTGTTTATAATTTAGAAACCCATTTTAATAATGATATATATATACTGATTTATTTATAAACTAAGATATTTACTAAAACAATTTAATATATATTACATAAGATATTTGTACTTCAACAAAATAATTAACAAATTTTCTAAAAACTATGTATACTTAAAAGTGATTTTAAAATACTTATAATATGTTTAAAAACATTCGTTTGAAATATTACTTAAAAATAACAAGTGTATAATTTGCTTAAAAACTTGGAAAAACAATGTTTTCCTTATATTTAAAAATAAACCTTCAACTTTAAAAATTCATAACTAATTCCTAAAAATTCATTAAAATCTCAAACCACTTTTAAAATACTCTAATATGAGTTAGAAAACAATTTAAAAAAGGATTAAACAAAATACTAAAATTTAAAGTCATTTCTAAACCTTTAAAGTTTAAAATAAAGGCTAAAAGAAGACAATTTTGCACAAGTGAAAATTTGATCACTTTTCAATATGTTAATTAATTTTTATCATCCAATATTTTTATAAAAGTAAGCATACATAATATACATCATAAATATGGCATTAAATCCTTGAGGATCTCTCTAAAAGTTCCTTAGAAATTGCCAAATACAAGGTAATTCCTAAGTGCATCTATAACGATTATCGCTATAAGAGCACTTTCAAATCCAAGTCCAATCTAAACTGAAGTCTGACTACAACTAATGTATTTTGTTTCAGGGCTATGCTAAAAGTCATTGAAGTCTATTCAAATCCATACATATGGATTAAACATTCTATTTTCTTGTCAAAGCAAGAATCAAAACCAATATCACAATATATAATCAATATACCTTCAAGTGACATATACTATAATATAAGCAAGCATTATTTTCACTTCATGCACATCAAATGGTGAGTTAGCTCACCAAATCCAAGCATAAAGTAAGCTCATGCACGGAAGAGCTCGTGTAACGATCCTGAATTTAATCAATTTTAAATTGATAATTAAATTTATTTTTGATTTAAAATTGTGAAATTAAATGATAAATTGATTCGAGTTTTTCCAAATTCAGATAAAAATATGTTATTTATTAAAGTGAAGATAGTTTCTTTTATAAATTGTTTTAATTAAATAATGAGTTGTGTTTAAACAATATTAATAGTATGATATTTTTACAAATGGATTTTTAATAAATAGAAATGGTTATTTCAGATTTATTTATATATATGTATATTTTGAAAGAAAGCGATGATTTGTGAATTTAAAATAAAATAAATTACAAACAAATGCATGCATATAAACATAATTAAAATAGAAATTTTTTTGCAATACAAAGTAAACTAAACAAAATAAGAAACAAAATTGTAAATAAAATATGCCTTTAAAACAAGTACACAGCAAGACATGTCAGCCACTATATATAAATCAAAGAAAAAGAGTAAGTATAAAGGTTTGTACATGGCTGAAGTAAACAAATTATTCAAGTACAAAAACAAGTAAATATATAGGAGACATGAAGCACCTGGCATTAAATGCTAGCACACCATATTTCTATCAGCCACCAAGCAAAAATTATCATCTCAGCCGAAAAATGAAGGGTATAAGCTTTTGAAAAACAAGACTAAAGACAAAGAAAAATATGTATATTCAACTATAGATTGTACAAGGCATTTAATACAAGCATCTTTAGCCCCAAAACAAGATCCTATCAGCCTCCATAAACAAATAAAATAACATTCCCTGTACAAACATGATATCAACCAGTAAAGTTTTCTTTGATATATAATAGCCTTATCACTTCGGTTCTTCAAAGTTGTGTAACTTCTAAAGTAAACTTCATAAAAAAAAAAAAAAAACTTAAACAAACTCAACTGAGACAATGATTCAATCAACTCAACCAAGAAAATATAAGAAGAAGAAGCTTTAGCCTGCAAATCCAAACTGCTGTTTCAACATCAATGCAACTCAGTTTAAAGGCAAATCAAAAGATTAAGCAAATGAAATGCTAGCTCCAAAGCAACTCAACAAAACAGTAAGCAAAATACAAGCTCCAGTTTGAAAGCTTGTCCTCTGTCTTCATCCCCGGTGAGTAAACATTCTAACTAAAACTTAAGTGGTTAGTTATCTGTTGCTTGACAAATTTCTGTGATGATGATGTCTTACATGTGTAGATAGAAATATAAAAATCTGAGTATATGAAGTATTTGAATATGTCTGTCTGATTTGTTTGTACCCCTCTGTTTCTTTCTTCTGATTTCAAAGATTTAAAAAGAAAATGCAAACTCTCAATTTAATCACTGTGAAAACTATGGTGTTCAATCAAGCTAGTTTAGTTTTAAACATCACCTAGTTTTTAAAACAAGTTCTAGTATTTTAAGCTTAGAAAATTACTGGAAACAAGAAAGTATAGTTGAAACTTTAAATGTGTGATATATTCGAACATTTTAAAATATTAATTCGATGGTGTAACTTGAATCAACAGTAAAAGATAAGATTTTTAAAACTTAAATGGTGATTTTTAGTGGTATAGTTTATGAGCAGTTTATAAATGAACTGGAGATACATTTTTTTCGATTTCTGGTAACCAAAGGATTTTTAGATGTTAAGATTTTGTTTGTAGCTTGCTTGATCCTCATGGATCCCGGGAAAAATGTCAAATAAATTTTCTATTGAAACATTTGAGGGGACGAGGGGGATGTAGGGTTTGGCATCCTGTTTTTGCAGCCGACGTTCTAGTGAGTTTTGCGGCGCCGTTACGCGATCGAGTGTTTTGTGGCTCTGGGAGGTGGTAGAGGCGGCGTTGGCGATCGCGTGGCCGAAATTTCGAGGTTACTGGTGGACGAGGTTGCAGAGGCGGCGAGGTTCCAGGTTTTGGAGTTGGTGAAGTTGTTTTGTTCCAGTTCGACAAATGTCTCATTTTTGATTTCGAGGTTATCTTGATGACTTGGGTGATTGTACCGATTGAGGGGGACGTAGTCGAGATGCTGATGATCAGAGAGGTGATCGGAGAAGCCCAGATATGTGTGCACGATGCACATGGTTACGCTAGTGTCAGTGATAAAAGAGAAGAAGAAGAAAGAAAGGGGAAAGAAAGATGAAGGAAAAGGGATGAAGGGGAAGCTTCACGTATTACTCGAAGCAGGCTGTTGTTTTCTCAGGGAAATCATGATGGGGCTCGGGTATAAGATGTGGTACAGGTTTCAAAAGCTTCACGTATTACTCTTTTGAATTTCTTTCAGCAAATTAATATTACTTTAACATGAAATCTTAAAAGTAAATTTAAAATGAATGTTTTCAAACTTAAGAAAGTAATAAATAAAATCATTCATAAGAATAAATCATCTTTATTGTTAATGAAACATATTGATTTGTAATTCATAAATTATTAAGTTAATTCGAATGATTAATTATGAAGTTGGTTCAAAGGTTAATTTAAATAAGTAAGTAATTAAAGAAATATTATTAGTTAATGAAGATAATTAATTAGAGATTGTTAAGTAATCAAATTAATGTAATTAATTTTGATAATTAATTTGGATTTATAAATTAAGATAATCAAACGTAATTTGTTGAATACTTAATGAAAGAAATTAAGGGGTTAATTTCGAATGGTAATTATAAATTGGATATTTTGATCAAAATTTTGATAAAGGTTAACTGGTAATTAATGATTTATTTGTATGAAATGATTGCTCAATGATAAGAAGTTAAAAGATTCAATTGCTTGAAATAATTAATTAAAGTTAATTAATTAGGAAATTGGTTTAAAATGTTGATTTAATTAATATGTTAAATTAAGAGGTTAATTAAATTGTTTTAAATAATTTGAATGATAAATGTTCTTTACATTTATTTTAAGGATTATAAATTAAATTTAAGTTTGATTAATGTTTAAATGGTTAATCATTTTGGATCTTAAATTCAAAATGGAATTTAAATTTGGATTTAAAAGTGTAATGTTTTAAATATACACTTAAACGTTAATTAAAGCATAAGTAAAGGAAATGAATTTTCTATAGTAAATCGATTTATAATTAATAATGGTTAATGTGAGAAATTTTCTTTAAAAAGGGAATTAAAGAAACTAAATAATTAATGAAATCATTAACTAAGATTATCTGAACAATTAATTTATGTGATTTAATTTTTAACAATAAATTAGATTAATTAATTTAATGATAGAAATTATGGAATTGATTTATTTAGCATAATTAATTGAGTTAATTTGATTTATTCAAAAATCTAAATTTCTTAAGTTAATTAATTCAGAAAAATCACTTGATAATTTTGAAAATAAAATTATTTAGAGAAGCAATTAATAGATAATTAATGAATGTAATCAATTAAATGGTGATTTGAAATTTGAGTAACTTATTTGTTAATAAATTTAAAGGATTAATTAATAACGTGATTAATTAAGATTAACTTAATAATTAAAGATTAATTGATTCATTAATTAAAAATGATAGTTAATAATTAGGGGTTAACTAATAAATTGTGAAAGGGAATTTATTTCAAATGATTTGTAATTAAATTATGATAATTAACCCGGATTAATAATTGATACATCCAATTTAAATTAATTATTTGATTAATAAATTCATTTGTGAATGTTTGGACTTGGCTGAATAATTGTTTTGTTGATATCCCTAATATGTGATGCTTTCAGTTATATTCTGATTTGTGTTGTGATCTGTAATATAGTTTATTGTCTGTGATATATATATATATATATATCTATGAATCTGTGTATGAAGGATAAGCGTTATAATTTATATCGCTTATCGAATATATTGTTGTATTTGATCTGTGATGATTGGATGATATTGCACTATTGTGTTAAACCCCTGGACTACACCATACACACAAAATTATGGATTTCACGAGGAAATCGGTTAAGTCACAGATTTTTGAAAATAATTTTGAATTTTTAAATTCAAATGTTTTGAAAATGGGATCGGGTTTAAATGTGAAAAGCTTTTGAAAATGAAATTTCAAATATGAAATTTATTTTGAATAACTTGATAAAGTTTGAAATTTAAACAATTTGATTTAAATTTAAATTCCAAAATGTGGAAGTGAATTCTATAATTTGAAACTAGGGATTAAAAATGTTATACCAGTTATATATGGGTTGAACCATTTTAAAATGTATTAATTTGGGAATATGAATATGAATTAAGAACTTTATCTCAGGTAAATATAATTGGATTTTTCTGAAATGAAAACTATTGGTTCTCAAATAATTAAAGCTTTCACATAAGTAATGAACTTCCAATTTGTGTTAAAAAGATTCCTAGTTTAAAATGAAAATGATTTCCAAGTTACAGAAACGGTTTGAAAGCTATAAGTTAAATCTTTGATTTAAAGATTTAACGAGTTAATACAATTGAAATGAAATTGTTTTGGAAATCTATGAATTGATCCTTGTGAAATAAATCTTTTTGTTTAAAGATTTGAAATGATAATTTGTTTAAACCATTTGAAAGAAAGGTTTGGGTTTTAAGTTGTGGCTTAATTGAAATCCCAATATCCATATGTTTTTAAATATTACACTCACTATTCGGTTTAACCGGGAGAGGACCTTTGTGTCGTATAACCCATTCCGAATATGTGATTCGACGTATATGGATAGCATTTGAAGACCGGTGGTGAAGACCGGGTATTTGCGAGAACGATAGGATGACCTATCGATTGTCTCTGCACTGAGTTGCTCCGGTATAGAGATTTCCTAAGTGATGGGAAGTCCGATCGGGATTGTGAATACCCGGATTGCAAGGGCTTCGTAAGAAGTGCCTTCGGTTCTGTTCAAACCCAGAACAGACTTGTATGGATTGTGTGTTTGACGTTACATTTTGAGATATAAAGCAGATTTCTTTCAAATACATTTCTGTTGGTGGCAGAGAATTTATTCTCTTAGTTTAACACCCTTCTCTGAGACGTACGAGCTCAGAGGTTATGTAGTTGAAGGTTATCAGCGATATATTCCCAATTTGGTAATGTGACATGCTAAGTGTTGCTATGAAATGATCAGTGTTTGATCATTTGTGATATGATCATTTGTTTGATCATTTATCTTGGTGATCATTACTTTGATCATTTATTGACCCAAGGCATGGCTTTGTACCAAAGCGTAGCTTTGTGGACGTGACCTCGTCGAGCCTCATACCCCGGAATGGTCAAAACAGGAAAGATGCAGCAAGGTTATTAGGGGGTAGCGCCCCTTTAGGGTATGTTCATTTCCTTCTGGATAGAGGTGGTATCATGGTATGGAGCCCAGATACTTAACCTATGTGGTTACTGCAAATTTATTACTTTGTAGTTGTTGGTTATCGGGATCCCGGATAAAGGTTGGTTACGACCGGGGGATGGCATACTCGTGTCAGTAGTTACCCAGTTAGGGGTAACCCGGCCTTGTGTTGGCAGAGATCCGGTTAGGTTCTCGGGGACGTCCTTCCAGAGGCGTTCTCATGTGGCAATGGGAAGTTCCTTGGCCTGACCATTTGTTGGAAATCCAAAGAAACAATACGAGCCTTGTACGGTTTTAATTGTAGAACCTGCCTCCTCAGGAGGTAGCTATAGCGGGCATAATATAATGGTACCTATGCTGGCTAAGATTAATATTCTACTTTCGAAATGCTTTTCTGCACCGTGCACTTATAATAATAATATCAAAGAAATTTTCTGCGTATTAAGCATGTTTGACTATCATAAGAAGAAATCTCCTCCAAGTCTGCGTTTGCATTGTGTGTGTGGTGGGAGGTCTTATGGTAGTTTCATTTTCAAAAAGCATTGCGAATTTACTTTAAAATTCTCTTGTTGTTGTTTTTGAAATAAACTGTTTTTGTTGCTCACACCAGTCCCATGACTGATCCGGAGTTTATTGTTCCTTTCCTAAACTCTGGGTGCTCACTATTTTCCACACGAGCAGTCTAGAGTTGGGTTTTTCAGATAGTTAGGTTCAGTGAATTATATGGGTTAGTTCAGTCTTTGGTTCGCACCAGTCTTGCCTAGCATGGTGCATCGTTTATGGGGAGTTCGAGCTATTGCTAGATTGGTTCTTGGAGATGGAGTTCAGATTTGGAGTTCTTCGTTGAAGACTATTTTAGAGTTATTTGTTCCGTTGCTAGCATTATCTATATTTCTTTCCGCTGTATTTTCTTGTATCTTTGATGTATATTGATATTCATTGTATCAAATATTGTATCTGTGATGTATATCAATGCATTATTCTTTTTATTCCGCTGTGTTGTTTACTTGATGTTGTTATAAGCTCCGGCGAATCGGATTTGAACGATCGAATCTACGGCATTCGAATACGATTTGAAGTATGGATGTCGATTTTCGAGCGAGCAAAATCCGACTCGTTACAAGTGGTATCAGAGCTAAGGTTGAACTTTAGCTCAGGAGTATAACACATTAAGTAGCTCATTAGAGATAGGGTGAAGTATCCCTAGAATGAGTATATCCCTAAGATATCCGTTCGAATGCCTCAGTAAATTCTCTTGCTATCCACTGATAGCAAGTGTGTGTGCAAGAAGAGGACGAGATAGGGGACAGGGAAATACGACTATAAATGGTCGATACTCTGTAACAACAACGGAAATAATCTTTCTTATCAGTTTCCTTTGATTCGTTTCCAAATTCTTTGATTGCTTCGTAGCAGCTCCAGAAGAAGTTTCGGTGTGATGGCCTTGCGAATCGTTGTTGGAAATTCTTACTTCGTATCTTCATCGGTTTTTAATTTTAAACCTTAATGAATATGAATTGGAAATTTGAAACCGAATTTGGAATTCTATTGTAATTTCTTGTATCTATTGTTGATATTCTGATTTGGTAAGCCAAATGCAGAATAGATATCTAGTTTGATTCTTCTATCTTTCGTCTATCTTCGTTATCTCTCTTTGGCGAAATTTCGAGGACGAAATTCTTTTTAAGGGGGGAAGTCTGTAACGATCCTGAATTTAATCAATTTTAAATTGATAATTAAATTTATTTTTGATTTAAAATTGTGAAATTAAATGATAAATTGATTCGAGTTTTTCCAAATTCAGATAAAAATATGTTATTTATTAAAGTGAAGATAGTTTCTTTTATAAATTGTTTTAATTAAATAATGAGTTGTGTTTAAACAATATTAATAGTATGATATTTTTACAAATGGATTTTTAATAAATAGAAATGGTTATTTCAGATTTATTTATATATATGTATATTTTGAAAGAAAGCGATGATTTGTGAATTTAAAATAAAATAAATTACAAACAAATGCATGCATATAAACATAATTAAAATAGAAATTTTTTTGCAATACAAAGTAAACTAAACAAAATAAGAAACAAAATTGTAAATAAAATATGCCTTTAAAACAAGTACACAGCAAGACATGTCAGCCACTATATATAAATCAAAGAAAAAGAGTAAGTATAAAGGTTTGTACATGGCTGAAGTAAACAAATTATTCAAGTACAAAAACAAGTAAATATATAGGAGACATGAAGCACTTGGCATTAAATGCTAGCACACCATATTTCTATCAGCCACCAAGCAAAAATTATCATCTCAGCCGAAAAATGAAGGGTATAAGCTTTTGAAAAACAAGACTAAAGATAAAGAAAAATATGTATATTCAACTATAGATTGTACAAGGCATTTAATACAAGCATCTTTAACCCCAAAACAAGATCCTATCAGCCTCCATAAACAAATAAAATAACATTCCCTGTACAAACATGATATCAACCAGTAAAGTTTTCTTTGATATATAATAGCCTTATCACTTCGGTTCTTCAAAGTTGTGTAACTTCTAAAGTAAACTTCATAAAAAAAAACTGAAACAAACTCAACTGAGACAATGATTTAATCAACTCAACCAAGAAAATATAAGAAGAAGAAGCTTTAGCCTGCAAATCCAAACTGCTGTTTCAACATCAATGCAACTCAGTTTAAAGGCAAATCAAAAGATTAAGCAAATGAAATGCTAGCTCCAAAGCAACTCAACAAAACAGTAAGCAAAATACAAGCTCCAGTTTGAAAGCTTGTCCTCTGTCTTCATCCCCGGTGAGTAAACATTCTAACTAAAACTTAAGTGGTTAGTTATCTGTTGCTTGACAAATTTCTGTGATGATGATGTCTTACATGTGTAGATAGAAGTATAAAAATCTAAGTATATGAAGTATTTGAATATGTCTGTCTGATTTGTTTGTACCCCTCTATTTCTTTCTTCTGATTTCAAAGATTTAAAAAAAAAATGCAAACTCTCAATTTAATCACTGTGAAAACTATGGTGTTCAATCAAGCTAGTTTAGTTTTAAACATCACCTAGTTTTTAAAACAAGTTCTAGTATTTTAAGCTTAGAAAATTACTGGAAACAAGAAAGTATAGTTGAAACTTTAAATGTGTGATATATTCGAACATTTTAAAATATTAATTCGATGGTGTAACTTGAATCAACAGTAAAAGATAAGATTTTTAAAACTTAAATGGTGATTTTTAGTGGTATAGTTTATGAGCAGTTTATAAATGAACTGGAAATACATTTTTTTCGATTTCTGGTAACCAAAGGATTTTTAGATGTTAAGATTTTGTTTTTAGCTTGCTTGATCCTCATGGATCCCGGGAAAAATGTCAAATAAATTTTCTATTGCAACATTTGAGGGGACGAGGGGGATGTAGGGTTTGGCATCCTGTTTTTGCAGCCGTCGTTCTAGTGAGTTTTGCAGCGCCGTTACGCGATCGAGTGTTTTGTGGCTCTGGGAGGTGGTAGAGGCGACGTTGGCGATCGCGTGGCCGAAATTTCGAGGTTACTGGTGGACGAGGTTGCAACGGCGGCGAGGTTCCAGGTTTTGGAGTTGGTGAAGTTGTTTTGCTCCAGTTCGACAAATGTCTCATTTTTGATTTCGAGGTTATCTCGATGACTTGGGTGATTGTACCGATTGAGGGGGACGTAGTCGAGATGCTGATGATCAGAGAGGTGATCGGAGAAGCCCAGATATGTGTGCACGATGCACATGGTTACGCTAGTGTCAGTGATAAAAGAGAAGAAGAAGAAAGGGGAAAGAAAGATGAAGGAAAAGGGATGAAGGGGAAGCTTCACGTATTACTCGAAGCAGGCTGTTGTTTTCTAGGGGAAATCATGATGGGGCTCGGGTATAAGATGTGGTACAGGTTTCAAAAGCTTCACGTATTACTCTTTTGAATTTCTTTTAGCAAATTAATATTACTTTAACATGAAATCTTAAAAGTAAATTTAAAATGAATGTTTTCGAACTTAAGAAAGTAATAAATAAAATCATTCATAAGAATAAATCATCTTTATTGTTAATGAAACATATTGATTTGTAATTCATAAATTATTAAGTTAATTCGAATGATTAATTATGAAGTTGGTTCAAAGGTTAATTTAAATAAGTAAGTAATTAAAGAAATATTATTAGTTAATGAAGATAATTAATTAGAGATTGTTAAGTAATCAAATTAATGTAATTAATTTTGATAATTAATTTGGATTTATAAATTAAGATAATCAAACGTAATTTGTTGAATACTTAATGAAAGAAATTAAGGGGTTAATTTCGAATGGTAATTATAAATTGGATATTTTGATCAAAATTTTGATAAAGGTTAACTGGTAATTAATGATTTATTTGTATGAAATGATTACTCAATGATAAGAAATTAAAAGATTTAATTGCTTTAAATAATTAATTAAAGTTAATTAATTAGGAAATTGGTTTAAAATGTTGATTTAATTAATATGTTAAATTAAGAGGTTAATTAAATTGTTTTAAGTAATTTGAATGATAAATGTTCTTTACATTTATTTTAAGGATTATAATTAAATTTAAGTTTGATTAATGTTTAAATGGTTAATCATTTTGGATCTTAAATTCAAAATGGAATTTAAATTTGGATTTAAAAGTGTAATGTTTTAAATATACACTTAAACGTTAATTAAAGCATAAGTAAAGGAAATGAATTTTCTATAGTAAATCAATTTATAATTAATAATGGTTAATATGAGAAATTTTCTTTAAAAAGGGAATTAAAGAAACTAAATAGTTAATGAAATCATTAACTAAGATTATCTGAACAATTAATTTATGTGATTTAATTTTTAACAATAAATTAGATTAATTAATTTAATGATAGAAATTATGGAATTGATTTATTTAGCATAATTAATTGAGTTAATTTGATTTATTCAAAAATATAAATTTCTTAAGTTAATTAATTCAGAAAAATCACTTGATAATTTTGAAAATAAAATTATTTAGAGAAGTAATTAATAGATAATTAATGAATGTAATCAATTAAATGGTGATTTGAAATTTGAGTAACTTATTTGTTAATAAATTTAAAGGATTAATTAATAACGTGATTAATTAAGATTAACTTAATAATTAAAGATTAATTGATTCATTAATTAAAAATGATAGTTAATAATTAGGGGTTAACTAATAAATTGTGAAAGGGAATTTATTTCAAATGATTTGTAATTAAATTATGATAATTAACCCGGATTAATAATTGATACATCCGATTTAAATTAATTATTTGATTAATAAATTCATTTGTGAATGTTTGGACTTGGCTGAATAATTGTTTTGTTGATATCCCTAATATGTGATGCTTTCAGTTATATTCTGATTTGTGTTGTGATCTGTAATATAGTTTATTGTCTGTGATATATATATATATATATCTATGAATCTGTGTATGAAGGATAAGCGTTATAATTTATATCGCTTATCGAATATATTGTTGTATTTGATCTGTGATGATTGGATGATGTTGCACTATTGTGTTAAACCCCTGGACTACACCATACACACAAAATTATGGATTTCACGAGGAAATCGGTTAAGTCACAGATTTTTGAAAATAATTTTGAATTTTTAAATTCAAATGTTTTGAAAATGGGATCGGGTTTAAATGTGAAAAGCTTTTGAAAATGAAATTTCAAAGATGAAATTTATTTTGAATAACTTGATAAAGTTTGAAATTTAAACAATTTGATTTAAAATTTAAATTCCAAAATGTGGAAGTGAATTCTATAATTTGAAACTAGGGATTAAAAATGTTATACCAGTTATATATGGGTTGAACCATTTTAAAATGTATTAATTTGGGAATATGAATATGAATTAAGAACTTTATCTCAGGTAAATATAATTGGATTTTTCTGAAATGAAAACTATTGGTTCTCAAATAATTAAAGCTTTCACATAAGTAATAAACTTCCAATTTGTGTTAAAAAGATTCCTAGTTTAAAATGAAAATGATTTCCAAGTTACAGAAACGGTTTGAAAGCTATAAGTTAAATCTTTGATTTAAAGATTTAACGAGTTAATACAATTGAAATGAAATTGTTTTGGAAATCTATGAATTGATCCTTGTGAAATAAATCTTTTTGTTTAAAGATTTGAAATGATAATTTGTTTAAACCATTTGAAAGAAAGGTTTGGGTTTTAAGTTGTGGCTTAATTGAAATCCCAATATCCATATGTTTTTAAATATTACGCTCACTATTCGGTTTAACCGGGAGAGGACCTTTGTGTCGTATAACCCATTCCGAATATGTGATTCGACGTATATGGATAGCATTTGAAGACCGGTGGTGAAGACCGGGTATTTGCGAGAACGATAGGATGACCTATCGATTGTCTCTGCACTGAGTTGCTCCGGTATAGAGATTTCCTAAGTGATGGGAAGTCCGATCGGGATTGTGAATACCCGGATTGCAAGGGCTTCGTAAGAAGTGCCTTCGGTTCTGTTCAAACCCAGAACAGACTTGTATGGATTGTGTGTCTGCGTTACATTTTGAGATATAAAGCATATTTCTTTCAAATACATTTCTGTTGGTGGCGGAGAATTTATTCTCTTAGTTTAACACCCTTCTCTGAGATGTACGAGCTCAGAGGTTATGTAGTTGAAGGTTATCAGCGATATATTCCCAATTTGGTAATGTGACATGCTAAGTGTTGCTGTGAAATGATCATTGTTTGATCATTTGTGATATGATCATTTGTTTGATCATTTATCTTGGTGATCATTACTTTGATCATTTGTTGACCCAAGGCATGGCTTTGTACCAAAGCGTAGCTTTGTGGACGTGACCTCGTCGAGCCTCACACCCCGGAATGGTCAAAACAGGAAAGATGCAGCAAGGTTATTAGGGGGTAGCGTCCCTTTAGGGTATGTTCATTTCCTTATGGATAAAGGTGGTATCATGGTATGGAGCCCAGATACTTAACCTATGTGGTTACTGCAAATTTATTACTTTGTAGTTGTTGGTTATCGGGATCCCCGATAAAGGTTGGTTACGACCGGGGGATGGCATACTCGTGTCAGTAGTTACCCAGTTAGGGGTAACCCGGCCTTGTGTTGGTAGAGATCCGGTTAGGTTCTCGGGGACGTCCTTCCAGAGGCGTTCTCATGTGGCAATGGGAAGTTCTTTGGCCTGACCATTTGTTGGAAATCCAAAGAAACAATATGAGCCTTGTACGGTTTTAATTGTAGAACCTGCCTCCTCAGGAGGTAGCTATAGCGGGCATAATATAATGGTACCTATGCTGGCTAAGATTAATATTCTACTTTCGAAATGCTTTTCTGCACCGTGCACTTATAATAATAATATCAAAGAAATTTTCTGCGTATTAAGCATGTTTGACTATCATAAGAAGATATCTCCTCCAAGTCTGCGTTTGCATTGTGTGTGTGGTGGGAGGTCTTATGGTAGTTTCATTTTCAAAAAGCATTGCGAATTTACTTTAAAATTCTCTTGTTGTTGTTTTTAAAATAAACTGTTTTTGTTGCTCACACCAGTCCCATGACTGATCCGGAGTTTATTGTTCCTTTCCTAAACTCTGGGTGCTCACTATTTTCCACACGAGCAGTCTAGAGTTGGGTTTTTCAGATAGTTAGGTTCAGTGAATTATATGGTTTAGTTCAGTCTTTGGTTCGCACCAGTCTTGCCTAGCTTGGTGCATTGTTTATGGGGAGTTCGAGCTATTGCTGGATTGGTTCTTGGAGATGGAGTTCAGATTTGGAGTTCTTCGTTGAAGACTATTTTAGAGTTATTTGTTCCGTTGCTAGCATTATCTATATTTCTTTCTGCTGCTATTTTCCTGTATCTTTGATGTATATTGATATTCATTGTATCAAATATTGTATCTGTGATGTATATCAATGCATTATTCTTTTTATTCCGCTGTGTTGTTTACTTGATGTTGTTATAATCGGATTTGAACGATCGAATCTACGGCATTCGAATACGATTTGAAGTATGGATGTCGATTTTCGAGCGAGCAAAATCCGACTCATTACAGCTCGTGAACAACTTTTTACCATCACCAAACATCCAAAGCTTCCACCTTTAGTCCATTTTAGTGCTCGGCCTCCTTCCCCCTTCCTTTATTGCTCAGGGCCTCGGACAAGTGCCTTACCTTTTCTTATTTTCTTCAACTTTGAGATTCTAGACCATGTTTCCATGTTGTGTTAGATCCATTACTAAAGTTTGGTATGAGTTGATTTACTATAAGTTTGTGCAGATAAAAGAGGCTTGAATACCTTAGTGCAACACAAAACCTTAGAAATAAAATTATGAAATGAATAAGAGATGAAGTGTAAATTTTAACAAGGCCAGATTACTCTCTTGTCCCACCTTTACATGGCCAAAACCATGACCCCCATGTGATTAGTCCATGAAAACATTACTTCTCCTTTCCACATTTACACCTATTACTTGACACTAAGAACTTTCCTCAAATGCTCATTTTTCAAATATCTTCCTTATCTTGTCCCTCCATCTCATTTTAGTTAATATAAACTATCAAAATATTTTTATTACTTAATAATGATCTCCTAAGCCTTTTTGTGTATGTAAATAAGTTTGAACAACTTTTATCGATTTAGAAGCCGTTTATCGATAAAATGATTTTGGGTCATATTATCGATATTTCTTCAAAGTATTTATTTTTGTAAACATTTTAAAAAAAATGTTCATAATCATTGGTTATTAATTAAAATGGAGTAACAAGATTATTAAATCAATTTAATCATATTTCATCCAAGATTCAAATATTTAAATAATTTAGATAATTAAATACGAAATGTCTAAAATTCTGGTTTGTTACACTCGACCCATGGCCCAGGTTATAAATTAAATAGCTACATACATATATATATATATATATATGTATGTATGTATGTATGGATGTTAGGAGTAGGGAAGTTAGTTTCCTATGAGATGACACTAGGATATCGCGGTTGGGTAAATGTTATTTATCCACCACGGGTCGATATATTCAACTGAGGGCGGTTCTATTGTAAATGGCACTCATAGGAGGTGCTATAGTGGACGTGCACCACTGTCTAATGCCTAATGAAGAGTGAGGCTCGAGCCGCCCGACAGAATGGGATTCCTTAGTATTTGCAAATGACACGACCTGATGTTGTGTTGTTGTTAGATCTCAACACGTGAAATAAGTGGCAGTATGTTACCATCGAGTGGTGGATATGGATGTCGATGAAGAGACATTTCAGTGAGTCGGCATTGCGGGCTCCCTATCAATGCATAACTAGGGTACGTGTAGTTGTAGCTATGGGAAATTTAGTCCTATGAGGAAATTGTAGGGAAATCTATGTGAAATAGTTACACATGGTCGTAATGTGAGACATGTAGTCCTATAGAGGAAATTATAAGACAAGCCTATGTTGGAGAAGCACTAATAGCTATTAACTAATCATTGGTTATTTGAGGTTTGATTTGTTGTTCGATACTCTTATGGACCTACATAATCCGTTAATGTATGTGTGTACTGAGCTAAACCTCTTAAGTAAGGTAATCTAGTAATTCACGAACACTCATAGGACATCCTAGATCACATAGAGTATTATTAAAGTCAACTGCATACAATTACATATATTGATGATGTACTCATTCATCAGACTTTAGTCTGACCCATCCCTTTTCCTTTCTTTTTCCCTCGCCATAGGAGAACAAGGCAGCAGGTGATAGGCCCGTGATTAGTATATGAAGCGGCGAGCTCATCATTGGAGTTGCTTGTTATTTTATATTATTTTCTAGGTAATTATCTATCGCATTCAGCACTTGGAATTCATCAAACTATGTATTTTATTTTTGTGTGCTCTGGATTTGAGTACATACTGTTTCTAATACTGTGTTATGACAATGTTAGATGATTATTTACTATATTTATATTTTGTTACCTTCTACCGTGAGATATGAAAGTGTAGAATGGTTAGATCATATCTGTATATCTTCAATCTCCATAATGTTTTAAAAACCCCGACAACTCATATTTCTCGACGACGACGTGAGTCCGAAAGTCACCTTAGACTTTAGATCGGTGTGTCAAGAGGTGCAGGCTATCACTGTTGGTATCAGAGGCTACGTTTGAGATTCCTAAAGGGTTAGGGGCATATCGAAAAAATATACTTAAGAAAGTTTTTGAAAAGAAAATGTTTTCCAAATGATTTTCAAAAGGTTTTCCAAAAGGGTTTTCAAAATGAGTTTCCATAGTGTGTGTGTGTGTAGATATATATGTATGTATATATGTATAGATAAAAGCTTTTCAAGAGATTTTATATAGTATAACGTGAATAACTCTTTCCCTTATTCTTGTAATGCTATACATGAAAGTTGCTAATAAATTACTAAATCATATATAGAAGATGAGAGATTCATGCTCAGGCGATGCGTTTGAGATTCTCGAGCATGAACATTTCGATTTGGTTTCATTGGTATCTTCAAGCAAGGGGACAAGCCGAGCTTATCCTAATAGAGGACCCACGGAGCGAGCGCCGGGTGTAGTTCTTGCCAACCCACCTGCTTTCGATTTTGGTAAGTTATGTAAGGACTATGTCGGTCTAGGAAGGAAGCTGTGTGTGGGAATTGAGTCATATGTAGATTCGAGGACATGGATGTGTACTAGTGAGCGGATTTTTGGATTGATGGGTCTTGCTGACCGGGTAAGGAGATAGATTGCTACTTCGCATTTACAAGAAAAGGCACTGAATTGGTGGGAGGTAGTAATGGCAGAGACAGATGAGGGATAGATCACTTGGGGAGAGTTTAGGAGACGTTTTGAGATGAATTTTTTTCCAGAGCTGAGAAGGGAGTGCAATCTTTGACAAGGAGAGTTGTCAGTGAAGGAGTATGTGAATTGGTTAAATGCGTTAGCTAGGTTTGGGATGGAGCTGATCAACAACCTTACAAAAAGGCTTTGAAGTTCACGAAGGGTGATAAGTGTGGTTTGGCTCTTATTCATATTCCCATGGGTGCGACTTATAAGGGTTTGGTGGACATGGCCTTGTTGAATACTGTCTCCGAGGAGGAAGTGAAGGAAGAACCCAAGAAGCCTATAGGAAAGGTGCCATAGCAGAATCGACGCAAGGGAGAGATGGAACCCAAGGTAAAAATTAAGAAGCATGATTTGCAGTGTAGAAGATATATTAAGAAGGGGTGCTTTGCTAATGAGATGTGTTACAGTAGCACCACATTATACTCTAACAGCACATCGTGGTGAGAAACCTGTTACGTTAATTGCAAATATAAGAACACCAAAAATAGTGCAACCAAAAATTTGCACTTACAACATACAACCTTCAAATGAGTTTGAAATATTAATATATAATATGCTAGAACCATTTTATTCAAATAATCCATTAAATTGGTTTGATAAAGCACCAAGGTATTGTAAAATCAAGTTAATGGAACAATATAAAGATGAAAAGTTCGAGTAAATATCTTGGTATCACTAGTGGAAAAAGAAGAATTTGCAAAACAAATTAATGATTTATTAGAATTAAAATTAATACAAAAAAGTTCTAGTACTCATTCTTCTCCAACCTTCTTAATAAGAAATCAAGCTGAAATCAAAAGCGAAAAGGCTAGAATGGTAATAAATTACAGAAAGCTTAATAGCAATACAAAATTTGAGGGATATTTCATTCCCTCTGTTGAACATTTGACTAAATAGATATGGAGAGCAAAATATTATAATAAATTTGATGTTAAATCAAGCTTTTGGCAAGTAAAACTTGCTGGTAAACAATCCATAGAATTAACCGTCTTCAGTTGCCCATAAGGACATTTTGATTGGCTAGTTATGCCTTTTGGATTTAAAAACGCACCATAAATATTTCAAAAATGGATGAACTTTATGTTCGGGCATCTACCATTTACAGCCGTTAATATAGATGACACCCTGGTATTCTCTAATACTGTTGAAGAGTATAAACAACATCCACTAATAGTAGTATAAATACTACTATAAAATGGTGTAATTCTAAGCCTAAGAAAATTGAATTTGTTAAAAAGGAAATTGATTTTCTTGGGAAAAGAATCAAAAATGAACAAATAGAATTACAACGGCACATTTACACTAAATTTAGGGATATTCCTAATACTTTCAAAACATTGGAAGAACTTTAGAGTTTCTTGGGACTACTTAATTATGGTAGAAAATTCATTCTTAATTTATCTGCTAAAACTAAAAATTTGCAGAAAAAACTTATAGAAGAACAAGAAAAATACAAACGATGCAATAGCGAAAAACCAAGGAGACAGAACATGAGCAAAAATTTATTACATTACAACGGTAAGAAGAAGAGGAAATAAAGAAAATTAATGATCTAGTAAAAGATAAAAAATCCTTTATTTTGCCTTAGATGAAGAATTACTTACATACAAATCGACGCTTCTGAAATTTTTTGGGTACGAGTATTAATCGCAAAACAAAAGGAAGTAGTAGCATATTCTTCTAGAAAGTTTAACAAACCTCAGATTAAATATGCTACCTATGACAAAGAATTACTTGCTATTAAATTAGCAATCAAAATTCTAAGAATTTGTCTTTTACATAGACAATTTACTATTGAAATAGATAACAAATCTGTTGCTCAATTTTTAAAAAGAAAAACTGTAAACAATCCATAAGAAAATCTTTGAAGAATTAGATTAGCAATGTCTTTAGAAATCTATTATTATGATGTCAAATACAGTTCAGGTTACACTAATTTTGTCGCTGATCTTCTTACCAAATTATGAAAAATGGATAAAGATGGTTTAAAAAGAATTCAAGAATTACTGAAAATAATGAAAAGCCAAGAAGATTTCCAAAAGTGAAATCGTCAAAAAGGAAAAATAAGTCTCCAAAGAGACTTCCTCCTTATAAGTTTTTAAAGAAACCGATACTCTCATGGGAGTAAATGATGAAAGGTCCAACAGACCAAGACTGTTCTAATGAATAAGGGTAAAACAATTACCTCAATGGAGTACAAAAGTTTGATCCAATGAACAAAGACAAATAGATAGCTCTAGCAGGAGTAGAAAGACCATATCCTCTGCAGTGGTAAAGGATTGGTACAATTTGAAAATGAAGAAAACAATTCTAAATTTATATGAAAACTTCAATGGATGTTTCAAAGCTATCCAAACTGCAGACTATAGAGTTGCAAATTTCGGTTTAACCCAACTAGAAAAGACTTACTTGGGGTGAAAACATACAATATCCCCAAAAGACAAAAAACTACAAGAAACACAAAAGGTAGTGTCTAAATTGTCTCAATACTCTTCTACTTCTAGATCCAAAGTACTAGATATAAAAGAAGTAGAAATATCCACTAGCAATTCAGTAGAACAAAGCCATTTAAAGATAATATTCACCCAAATGTAGGCATCCAATCTTGTGAATCTAAGAATTCAAGACTTCTAGAATTACTTAGAATCTATGAGATCGACAATACAAAACCAAAGAGTTGGAAACTGAAAGAATGGTACAAGATATGATCTCCCTGTATCAGCAACATCTCATTGATGAAAGACAACTTATTCTATTCCTTTAACAATTAAAAGATAGTGAATAATAATACTCTTAGAAAACGAAGAGTTAATCCTCATTAATAATAGGCGACCGCACTTGTTAGCCTTTTTGGACATACAGAAGTAAAAAAAACATATCAAGAAAGGCCCGGTTCATGAAATTTACGTCAACATAAGCCATCCCGAAGAAAATGTAGATTGTATCCCTGACATTTGTAAAGCAAAACTTGTTGAATATTCAAGCAGATTTTTTATCATGTTCATGTTTAGAATATGGAGTTTTTGGAAAGAAAGGCAATTTTGTCTTTATCCATCAATTTAGTTGTGGGAGTTGCATCGGGTAACAAAAAATCCCAAACATTAATTTATTAAATTCAATAGAAGGATTGTAATGAAGAAAATGAGAGGTTGCTAGCAGCACAAGAATTCTTTATTTAAGACATCAACAAAGGTGAAATAGGAACACGTTTTATGACCGAGGGTAAAACAATAATGCTATTTGACTACCTATCAGCATTCAGCCCTCAACAGATAGAATAACAAAAGTCCAGCAGTTCTTAGACAATCTCAAAATAGGATCGGTTGGCACTATAGAATAAGAAGAATACTTCAAAGAACAAGTTGAAAAGGAAAGGACATGCTATGACTCCATAATAAGGGCTTTTCGATGACGAGTCAATGACTAGTTTAGACATCAAAAACTAGCTAGAAGCATGGTGGACCCTTCTTTTTTTTTATTATCTAATATAGCATAAAGAAATAACTCAAGGTATCCAGCTTCTACTTTAGGGTGGAAAATCATCTAAATTGACTGAACAAATTTCCTACCCGTGAAATAAAAAGGACACATCCTCAACCTACACAACAAAGAAGTAGACACATATCATATCTTGAGACTAGAGAGGATATGTCTAAAGTCTACAAAATAGTAATAAAAGGACTTGAGAGTCTATAAATAAGGCACTCTTCCTCCAGAGAATATCATCAGAAAAGAAATGTTTCTTAAGCTTATTTCCTCTTTTATCAAATATATTATATTATTATTAGCTACCTCTATAACAATATCTACTATCCTAATAAAATTTCGGTACTGCATCTAGCTTTTACTGCTTGTTGAGTTCTTACTTCTACGAAGAATTTTGTTTTCTACTTTCTAACAATTTGGTTAGACCTATCAACGGATGTTTTCGGATGCGGATTGTGCCATATCCGCAACCACATCCGAAATCATTTTCGGATATCGGATATCCGCATCTGCAAATACAGACAGATATCAGATAATTATCCTATCCACTAATGACCGATAAAGGAATTACAAAAAGAAAATTTTAGTTTAACATAAATATTTTTCAATCTTATTGATTATAAAAATGTTAAAAATTAACAAACATGATAATAATAAATAGTTTTGAGCAGTTAATAAGCATTATGTGCATATAATATAAACTACTAACTTAATAAAATAATAAATGAATATCATTTACTACATTAAAATACACATAATTTGATCTATAATCCTGACATAAACTGGACGGATAATTTTCGTATGCGGATGTCTTCATATCCACATTCACATTCATTTTTTCGGATATCGGACATTATCCGCTTTTCAGATGTGGATATAGACAGATTTCAGATATTCTGGGTATTCATTGATGGCCCTAAATTTGGTATTAGAGCCTAGATGAGCTCAGTATGTTCTTTTGTTTTTGTATTTTCTTATTTCAATTGTCCAAGATATATCTTGTTAAGTTAACATTTTTGAAATTTATTTTAAATGAAAGCCTCAACTATTCTTTGGGTATAATTCATTTTGTGTCCATCAACTTTTATGCATAATAATTTTTTTTTTCAAAATTTTAAATCAGTTCGAACACTTTTTATTCTTGATTATTACATATGGAGTAGAAACGAACCAATGATTTGCTCCATTTATATGAAGTGGCATTATAAGCTAGTGGTTGAGGATTCGAGGCCAAACCCTACTATAAAATCACGGTATGCTATGAAAGCATATACGGGCACCGTGTCTTTCCGCTTAAAATAGGGTCGAAGTTAATCTAATGACTAAAGTTGTAAGAATATAAATTAATTATTTAAAGGATTTCATCTAAATATAGAAGTTTTCAAAGCTCATAGTAGAATTATGTTCAAAGGACCCATTTCCATGAAAGAAAATAAACTTGTTATTCTTGACACATATCAGTGTCAATTTAATTTAAATACAGAACAATGTGAGCATGTCATTCTTACATCGACTCGTTCATATACCAACTCAAGAAAACCCTAAAAATGGAATTCATAATTTCATGATTAGTCTGTTGTAAGAAATGAAATTAGAGGTAAAGATACAAATAATGAACTATGAAAAAAACATACCTACAGGTTTTGGCCAAAACACACCAACAATTCATTGGCTAACAACATTAGAATGGTTAAATATATATCTCTGAAGATAATAACAAAATCGATGTGGAAGATATTGATCCTACTTATTATCAAATTTTCTTTATCTTCTAGAAAAGGAACTTGCAGTGGAAATATATAGCATGAACTTTATTCATACTACAAAATACATTCTGCTGTAATAAATTATTTCAAATTCAAAAAAACCGAAGAACTTTCGTTATATCAAAATTCTGAATAAAAGTTTGAAGATTCAAAAGAATCGGATTATATTTCTGACACATCAGATAAACTCTATAATATAAATATTAATGTGGCTGAATCTAGTAGAGGAACAATGATGTTACCTCCACCAGAAGGAATGTTCATAGTAAACGATCACTTTCCTGGTGTAGATATGGAAGATCAAGAGCAGGAAGTAAACACATATAATAGTACGAATAGATCTTTATCCTAAAATGTGTAGGCATGGTACTAGATTTGACCAGATCAGATTTCATTCTTCATGTAAATAATTAAAAGATTTTTATAATGAACAACCATCTTCAGCATATAGTCTAACTTTCAATGTAGATCGAATTCCTTATAGGAAAATACAAAAATATATTATAACATGGCTTCGACATATTAGTGGAACAATATACTTTCTACTCCGTAATATGAGTATCATGGAATACATACTGTAACACCTCGAAAATTAATAAGAAAATTAAATTAAAATAAGATACTAACTAAAGAGAAAATTTTCATAAACATTCAAATTAGGCAACGAAACTTACACCATTGCTTTCGTAGTAACTTTATGGATTATTTTCATATATAAAACTTAGAAATTATATTTAGTATGGAGAAGTTACGGGCATTAGAAGAATTGAAAATAGGATAAGAAATTAGAAAAAAAGTTTCACGAATTTACAAAGCGAACGGCCGACCTAGAGGATCTGAAGGTCGATTGGTAGCCGTCGACCTACGGTAATAAGCAGTCGATGGTGAGCCTTAAACATTCGAGCGCATTTGATCGCCTGTTACAAGTTTGAACGGTTTGGGTGAATTGCTTTGCATGCACGTTGTTGATGAGCGAATTTGATTTCAAAAAAGATTCTCCAACCCAAATCTAATAGCTCAGATTAGTTTGAAAACCCTATAAAAACTAGCCTAGGCTAACCCTAAAACTCACCTAACAGAATACATTAACAAAACTCTACCAAAATTTTCTCTCTTCCCCCACTCTAAAATTTCTTAAAACCCAAATTAAATCAACTCAGAAGAACACAAGCATTTGAATCAATGCGGAGAAAGCGAAGCTAGAGAATAAAGGGGCAATTCTCCAGCAAGAACAGTAGGAAGAGCTTAGGCTTGAGGTGAGTAGGAACAATTTTAATTAGGTGATTATTTACAAATAAATTGATCTATTCTCTATGATTTAGGATGATGTTAGAAACCCTTAATTAATACTTATAATCTTGATAGAAATTGAAATTACTGTAATTGCTAAACCTAACTTGATGTTAGTTCCTCTCTTGTGATTAAATTGCAAAACCCAAATTGACAAACCTTGAATCAGTAAACCCCAAATTCAATTACAAATTAAAACATGAACAGATCACCTAGTAATCAGCATTCACCTATAACTGCTAATGGGAAGGATTAAATTCCAATAAAATCGACAGTTAAAGAAAACACTAAAACTCTAATTTTATTCGCGAACGGTCAACGCTGGACCCACAGTGGTCAACCGGTTAGTTCTAACAGTCGATCGTTCAGAATAAAAATTGCAGATTTTGAACCTTAGCTAAGGTTCAATTTAACTGATATATATATATATATATATATATAAACGTTAAATGTTGGGGGCCTTTTAAGGGAAATTGGACGCTTGTTAGGACTTATAGGGAAGTTAGTTTCCTCAGAGCAGACACTAGGTCGTTGAAGTGTTGGGTAAATATTGTTTGCCTAGTTTAGGATTACGTAATCAACTAGAGGTGATGTACTTTCACAAGTGGTAGTCATAGGAGTTCCATAGTGGGCGTGCTGCACTGACGAGGATGCCTGGTGGAGTGGGTCCAGCACAACGGGTGTCCTAGTATGCCTGATTCTAAGGCATGTAATGTAGTTTAGATGGGGATTCCCGGAGCATGCAATAAGAGAACAACACTACGATCGAGAGGTGGAAGTGAATGCAAATGATGACACTCCAATGAGTCAGTAGCTTGGGTTCTTCTTCTCCAGCCATGGTGAGGGGCAATCGATTTCTAATAGTCTAGTAGCGGTGATAGTAGTGGGAATTTATTCCCATAGTAGCCTAGTGGCGGTGTTTTCCATAGTTAGTAGCCAAGAGGGTGATGTCTTGCATATTGAGTAGCTCTAAAAGTGGTGATCGGTCATTAGATATGAGGTTTGATCCTTGGTTCCACTATGAGAAAAAATGAATCACATGACAGATATGCTCTGTTGTTTTATTGAATACCTATTTGTCGTTAAATCCTGTCCTGTCTCATTGCACATCGGACTACAGAAATGCCTCGTCGTCTGATATGCACTAGCATAACAAAAAAACAAAATGTTATCTGATGTATAGTATCATTTCTGAAATTCCTATTAAACAACATATAAATATTGACTAATATGAATAAATGTTCCCGGAATGAAATTCAAATATTATTTTTAAACAAATATTTAATTTCAAATCAAATTCAAATACAATACAACTTTCACTATCACTCTACTTACATTTTCAAATACAACTTTCACTATCACTCTCACATATACAACATTTCTCTACACTCTCATATATAACATTTTTTTACTCACATGAGTTTGCTTTTTATGTTGATCTTGATTTGCTTGTTCCAGCTTGTGTCCAGCATTGCCTGTACCTATGAAATAAATAACGCAATAAAATGGAAAATGAAACAAACCTAAATTTCAAAAATAAAATTGAATTAAATATTAATATTGCTATTGTTTATGGGTTTGTTTTCTCTTCAAGTTTTAGACAGGAACACATATATATGTGTGTGTGTGCACGGACAATTTATGATATGCACAGTGTATCACAATGAATATCACAAGGCCATGCGTCGATTAAATCTCATGGATTGCTGCCAAGGTCAAGCCCGAAGGCTCAACACGGTGCAAATGTGCACAAGATCAAGTCCAAGCCTCCTCAGGCTCAACTCAGGTGCACATATCATCAAACAAGTTTCAGCAATTCAAGTCAAAAACAAGTGCACCAACAAGTGAAACACCAGAATACCCAAACTAAGAACATATGTAATTCAAGTATGAGATAATACAACAAAAATACTCAAACTAGTAAATGCACACTTGCACATTCACACAAATATCATACATACATATATATGTATGTATATACATGAAAATGCACACTTGCACATCCAAGAAATGCAAACAAGGCAACTAGGTAAGAATTCAAGGCAAAGCTATAGTGCACATAATGTTCAGAACCACGGTGCACATAAATAGGAATTTAAGTGCACATAAATAAGCTCAGGAAAAACTACAGTGCACATAGGAGAAACTCAAGGCAACTCAAAACAAGTTCAAATCAAAATTGTCTGGAAACTCAGAATGGTTCAGATAAAGGTATAAACAAGGAATATCAAAAGATGCACACATGTAGCATGTATAATGGTACATGCATGACAAGCATTTCATGCTATAAAAAGCAAGTATATATCATCAAAGTTAGCATGTAAATATATATGTATACATATGCATAGGCATCAAACAACAAATGCTCAGGAAAAACAAGAAATCACAATGCTAAAGCAAGTATATACAAGCTCGAATGTACATAAGTATATACAAGTACATACAAGTATATTACAAGAACTGAATTGGAACAAGATTTGCAGTAAAAAGTATAACAAGGAATCAAAGTGCACATAAACAAGCTCAGGCAAAACAACAAGTGCTGAAGCAAGTATCAAAGTGCACAAACAAGAAACCGAAGCACATGAAAGGGATTCAACCAATGTTAAGGCGGTGAACAAGGCAGTGTGCACTGCCTTGAACAAAGCAGCGTGCAAGTACATGGACAAGGCCAACAATGCAACAAAGCAGTGCCACAAATAGCAAGTGCCACAAATTAAAACAAGGCAGTGCTACAAATTAAAATAATGCAGTGCCACAAACATTCAGGCAGCAAAGCAATGTACAAGTATAGATTAACCACGAACATTCACATTATACATACATATGTATGTATGTATGTATGTATGTATATATATATACATGGATGATATTAGAATCAAAGTGCGCTGCAACAAGAACAACTCAAAATGGTTTAGCTAAAAGCAACAAGGGAAGCAAGTGACAATGTACATGAAAACATAGGAGAAGATAAACAAGGGAAAATGAAAACATTCTGCTCCTGTATAGAAATTCTAAGAACAGTTTCGACAGGTATGGAAACATATAAAAACATTAAAGTGTATATGAAAACATACATACTGATAAACAAGGGACAGTTTCGACATAGAAGCAACAAGACTCAAGTGCCAGTGCACATAGGAGCAGCTCAAGGCAACTCAAAACAAGATCAACTCAAAATGGTTCAACTCAAAGTAATTCAATAATTGGTTCAGCTCAAAAGGTTTCAAGCTCAAATCAATTCATATGTATATGTACATAGTGAGTAGAAAGGGTTCAAGCTCAAACCAGTTCATTTACATATGTACATAGTGAGTAGAAATGGTTCAAGCGCAAACTAGCTCAAAGCAATTCGACAAATGGTTCAACTCAAAATGGTTCAAGCAATTCAAAATGGTTCAGCTCAAAGCAAACCAGTTCAAGCTCAAAATGGTTCACAAACAACTTAAAACAAGGTGGTGCCATAAATAGCAAGTGCCACAAATTAAAACAAGGTACTGCCATAAACATTCACACATATATACATACATATGTATGTATGTACGTATATACATGGATGATATTGGAATAAAAGTGAACTGTAACAAAATCAACTCAAAATGGTTCAGCTCAAAGCAACAAGGAGAAGCAAGTGATAGTGTATATGAAAACATAGGAGCAAATAAACAAGGGACATAGGAAAACATTTTGCTCTTATATAAAAATTCTAGGAATAGTTTCGACAGGTATGGAAATATATGAAAACATAGAAACATATGAAATCATCAAAGTGTATATGAAAACATACATATAAATAAACACATATGTATATGCATGTATACATGTACATAGGGAGTAGAAAGGCAACAAGTATATCACTCAGTGTCAAGCATCAGGAAAAATATTTCATTTCGGTTCAAGGAAAACACTAACAGATAAGTGAAGGAATCACAAGTACAGGGGGCAACAAAACAAGCAAGTGGCAACCGGCGAAACAATGAAGTGACCAAAGTCGAACTTAACTTCCTAAAATCATACAACGAAATTAAAATGAAATTGTAAGGTGCAAGAATCAAATGAACATGAATCAAAAGGACATTCATGCACATACACATATGTACACATATGTACGTATGTATCTGCATTGAAGTTCAAAACGTGCACTAACTCAGACATGAACTAATAAAGCAGCAACCAAAGTTTTCACCATCACAACACATACATCTCAAAACATTTATGTACATGACCAAAACATGTTGGTTATTGCACTTCGGCCAAGTTTTGTTCATTGTCACATAAACACCCAAATCATCATAAGAAAATCAAGTCGAGATTAATACAAATCGAAGGGGGCAGAAACTGAAAGGGAATCAGATGGCCAAACAAATACTTTGAAATTCAAATCTCAGCATATATATAAAAATATAGGAAGTTAATTCATATACAAAAAACCCAATTCATCACCGGTAATCGAGAACAATTGTAATAACTCGCCACTTTATCACTTTGATAAATTGGATTTATTTTTAATTTGTGCAAATAAAAAGGATAATATTATTTTAAGTGATAATAAGTAACAAAAATCTTATTTTGAGTAAATATTTAAATAAAATATTTTTCTCAAAATCTGTATCAATAAGAGAGCGTTGAATTTTAATAATTGATTTATTTAATTTAAATAGAGATTTAATGATTTAATAATTATTTCAATTATCCAATAATTATTTTAAATGGTGATAATTCATTTTGAATAGTTACGAAGTGATAATGAATCATTTATAATAGTTTTATAAAGAGGTATGTATTATTTGAAAATATAAGAAAAAATCGACATCGTTTTATCGGTATAAAGTCAATTTTTGTAAATAATTTTTAATATTAATTTATATGGTTTTATAATATGATCATTTTAATTTGTTTAAAATGATAAGAAATTATTTTTGAATTTTGTTTACAAATATATGTATGTTAATAAATAAGTGAAATGTGGTCGATAATCGGTTCTCCGGATTTCAACGATTTAACAAACAAAAGTTGTTCAAAGACGTTTGAAGTGTTATATATGTACATATGCATACATACATACATACATATATATATATATATATATATATATCACATGCACATGATAACATGCACATACATACATACATACATACATGCATACATACATACATACATACATATATATATATATATTACAAAAACGCTTTAATAATTCCTAAGCTTAACCTTTAAGTAACTATAAAGAAAACATCACTTCATTGTACCACACCATCACCTCATGTTAACCATCATTTGGCTTTGGGGGGGAGCCGTGTGTTAGAGGCTAGGGAGGGGTGAGGGATAAGGGTATTTAGGTAATTATGCAATATAATATTTTATTCTAAGGTTTTTCTATAAATACCACCCCTCTTCTCACAAAAAATCCTAATATCATTCCACTTCTTCTTCCTCTTCTTTTCAAGCTTTCTAAGAGTCTCTTTAATGGATTCTTATTCATTAAAAAAATATTTTAGAAAAGTTTGAAAAAAAACATCGAAAAAAAGGAAAATGTGCACACTAGTTTATAATATCGATCCACTTTAAAACTAGTTCTAAACACCTCCTCTACTCTTCCAAAGTCCACGGCCACTACCCCACACCACCTAGGCTTAAGCACTAAGGCTAGGCCGAGCCACTTCAAGGGTTCAAAGCTCAATTTTGTGGAGTTTAATTTCATGATAGTGGGGATATAGCAGAATTTCTATTAGCTCGAAGGGAAAATGAAGTTGAGAACTCCTAAACTATTATTTATATTTTGACGATGATATGATGTTTGCAAATTGATGTTTATTGTTCTTTGATCATCAAGTTAGGATGTTTTATATGAATATTGAATATATATGCAAGTCATGGAAATATACGTCGATAAGCATGAAGGAAATCACTTTCCTCTATTTTAATGAATTGGTGTTTATGGAAAGTTAAACTTCTTTAAAAAGATTTTAAAATGAGTATGAAATTTTTTATAAACTTTTAAAAGTGTTTTGGTGAAGTTTGAATGAGAATGGAAAATTTAGTCAAAAATGGGCACGTCGTGTAACCGCAAATCGCGATTTCGCGCCATAAAAGTCAAACAAGTGTAAAAGTTGAAATATGGCTCGAAATTCTTCGAGATAATAATTTTCCAAACTAATATATCCATAGGTTTCCAACTAATAAAGAAAATAAAATTTTCAATAAGCAGATTTTGAGATATGAGTAAAACAAGCTTTTTGAAAAATCTTGGTATTGTAATTCGGGATCTAAAACTGGATTTCTTAGAAAATGATGTTTTAAAGCGTTTAAAAATGTGGAATAAACCTTATAGATATTTTAACATGCTTTAAAAGTGATTTGAGTGATAAAAATGAATTTTCGAATAATAAAAAGTCATTTTGATGAATATAGCTTAAAAGCACTTTTCCGCAGCACTTTTCCACAGCTTTTGAAATATAGTTTTAAACTTAACAATTCTTTTCCATATCTTTTATAAATGTTTTTAAATGAGTAATTAAGTTTTTTAGTAATGATTTGTAAGTTTTAGTTATTTCAAAAGAATTTAAATAAATGTTTAAAGAAAAGCCATTATAATTAAGTGGTTTAATCTTGGCTCTAAAAGCCGACGGGTAGACTGAATTTTTCTATTCGTGAGATCTAGATGTGAGGTGCTTAAACTAAGAAGATTTTCAGTAGTAACCAGTGCCCTAGCTCGCTTGGCCTCTTCCCTGGGTGAGGGATAGATAAGGTCGAAATGTTGGAAACGAGTTAAGTATAAAGAGATTTAAAATTTCCAAATTTAAATTAAATGCAACTTTTATTTTATAAAGATGATCTTCTTACAGTTGGTGTTAAATCCCGAAGAGGGAACAAGTACTATTCATGGAATTTAAAAGGTGATTTCACCGTTATTCTGCCTATAGTATTTGTTGAATACGTGAATTGATATTGAGTAGAATTAGACGATTTCTATAGATTCTGCTCACTTAATATTTACTGGATTTGAGATTAACATCCTAGATAACATGGATTTAACTCAATCAAAATTATGAGTTTTGAATTTAGAAATCTTTGTTAAGATTTAAATGAAATGATTTTAGAGATGTTTTCCTAAGTGGAAAATGAAATGATTTCGAATTATTGCGATTTTAAAAAGGGGTTTAAGTAATCAAAGGATTTGATAAGAGAGGTTTAAAAATTTCGTATATACTTTAGAGAATGTTTTTAAAATGTATATCTCTAAAAGAGATCTTGATAAAATGAACTTAATCGATTAAAGAATGATTCCAAATTTATAGAACCTCTTTTTATCGATGATTGGATCGAAGGAACCGCGATCGGATATGGGGTAATTCCTATCCGAAAACCACTACAAACCAATATATGCATTTGAAAAAATAATGAAGATTTGATAAAGAAAATGAAGGATGAAGACCAAGGATTTTGGGGTGAAAGGACTGCCTGTTGATGATTCTAGTTAGTTTCCAAATACTAAAGTAGCAGTGGTCCCTTCGTTTCTGAAACTCTTTGGGTTATAAGGACTTCTCGCTATTAATCCTAGAGATAAATGCCGACAAGATGTGGTAGGAGGGTGTCTTCGATTTCGTTTAGTCCCAGAATGAACTTATATGGATGGATGTTTGACATTGCATTCTTGAGATTTCATTGTTGACTTTATAAATATACATCTATTTGGTGGCGGAGAAGACAACTTCTGCTAGCTTAACACCCTTCTCTGAGACGTATGAGCTTGGAGGTTATATATTAGTGGAAGCCAATAATGATCGATGGAATGGCAATGTGGCATTCAAAGTGAAATGTGCAAAGTAAAAGGTAACCTCACCTCAAGCTTCACACCTAGAAATGGCCGAAATAGGGTATATGCGGCAAGGCTACATGGTTTGTAACCATTAGGATATGATCACACCCTTTTAGATATATTTCTACCTGCTATGACGTACATGTTGGATGTATGCTGTGAGGGCCCTCGGATAGGTCGTTGACGACCGAGGTGATGATACATTCGGTACTATTTAGTGAAAAGGGTACACCGATCTTTTCTTGGTAGAGGTGCATATGTTCTATTGACCTCTCTACATTCCACTAGAGATGTACTGCCAGAAGGTAGTCCCTTCACTTGGTCATTTGTATGGAAATCCATTCTCCAATAAGTGCCTGCCATTTTGTTTGTAGAGCCCAGAATGCTAGAATTTAATAATGTAACAATTTCGGTTAATATTGATAGGTTTACTTGCAAATGTTTTCAAAGATATGTCATTAAAAATAATATCAAGTATTTTTACATAAGAATGTTTTGGTTATTATAAAGGAAAAACCCGTTCCATGTTTATGTGTGGCGTGGTCTTATGAGATACCTTTTTGTTTTCAAAATGCGTATTTTGAGTTCTCACACTAGTTCCATAACTAACTCGAAGTTTATTTTCCTTTCCCTTAAACTCTGGGTGCTCTAATTTTCCCAAGCATCCTAGTAGTCAGGTTTAGTTCAAAGGATATTTGGATGGAACTCGAAGCATGGAGTCAGAAGATTTTACCGAAGATTTTTTTCTATTTCCATCACACTCTTGTACTATAGTATTCCACATTTCTAAGGATAAAATTTATAACTGTCCATGTTCTAACTCTGATAAATGTATTTTAATTTCTACTGCAAAGTTGTTATTGAAATAACATATGTGAGATTCTATTGTCTTTATTTTTCTTTCTTACCTTTGAGAATCCGCTTCTCCGGCACTTGGATTTACGGTATATGAATACCGAGGATGTATTAGTGACTATTTTCGAGAGTCGATGAAACGGGTCCTCACAACAGTATAAATCGAAAGAGGCAAAAATCATACCAGTACAGTCAAAAGGGGCAAGACATTTCGAATAAATTTCAAAGGGGCTGAAACCCTAATTCCAAAAGCGCTTGATTTTTCAACCGACGAAAAGTTTAAGGGGAAAAAAAATAAAAAGAAGGGATAAAAAATATAAAGAGTAAACAAAAAAAGTGGCCACAAAATAATTAAGAGGGAAAAGATGGAGCCAAAACCAAAAAAATTTGATAACTTAAATCAGACGAGATATAAAATGTTTTTTGAATAATAAGCATGTATATAGAGATTTCATGGGCTATTCAGATAGTAGATGAAAATTTTCACAGGCTACTCGCAGATGATTTTTCCATGTGTTGTGTGAAAAAGTAGGACAATTGAAAATCCACATTATGTTATGTGATCACTGTTTTCTGACTCACTTTGTGGCATAGTATTCGACCCATTGTATTAGTCTACACAAATTATAGTGTAGGAGATGTATTAGACAGAAACATTTGGATAATCGACTTAGGAATTCATGAACACTTGTATCATACCCTAACTCATTGAAGTAATTGCGCATGATCATCACGTATTAAACTTGTACTCATTCACTGGACTTTTGTATGACCCATTCTATTTCTTTCCTTTTTCCCACCACAGGTGGATATGGCAGCAGGTGATTAGCCCATTCTTGATACTTGGAGAATCGAGCTTATCTTTAAAAACTAATTTTTACCATATTTTCTCCCCATGTATATATCTATCTTATCAGTACAATTTTTCTTTTTATCGGACTTGGAGTGATATTTTCTATGTACTATGCATTGGATTATTTGCTGATTTTTTGAGACTGTGATTTGGATATTTTGTGAGATGGATATTGTTGGAACTTCGTATTTATGATATTTCGTAATTACGATATTTTGACTATAGCAACTATACGGGTCATTATTATATGTTAACTTTTTTTATAGGAATCAATCAAAACCGGAATAAAATGAGCTTCAAATCTTATATAAGTATGTATCGAGTCTGTGTCTAGAGTTTATTCATGTTAAATCTCTCCTATATGATATATCTCGACATTGTTTTTAAAGCTTTGCATATTCACAATTTTTAATCTACATTCAGACGTTTGAATGCACCAAATCAGACGTCTAAATCTAAAAAAATGAATATTGTTTTTACAATATTCAGACATCTGACTTATTCATTTCAGACGTTTGAAAATAGTCATTTTTAGCCTATTTTCTTTCTGGTTTGAGTTCGTGTAAATTCAAAAGTCTGAATTTTTTGATTCAGAAGTCTGAATATTAACGACTATATTTTCAAATAGGTACTTCCATTCGTGAAGAGATGCAACCTTCATTTCAATAGATATGACCATATCTCTTCATGATAACTCTTCATGACCAAATGCATCTATTTGCATTCTATATAAACACACTAGAATCGTAGATTTAAAAAATTAATTTAATCTATTCTTACTCTACTCTCATATTCTTTGATTCTAATACTCTTGTGCATTCAATTTCATACAAATTCATTCCATTACTTCCTTATTCTTCACGTATTCATATATACATCATAAGGGAGAAGATTATAGGAAGGGTGTACTATAATTGGCAAATTCGTGTTATTAAAGAACACATAGAGTTAAGAAAAGTTTATTTGTAAAAGTCCTGTTCTTTTGCTCAGGCGTGTGAAGTCCTCTTCGGTCGGTGAGGCGAAATCCTATTCTGCTGCTCAGGTCCCTGTTCTGCTGCTCAGGGGTTGTATAGACATGTTCCTCCGGCTTAAGTGAGGGTTATTTTTAGTGAAATTCCAGAAGGAGTCTGGGATTAGACGTAGAACGGGAAGTTCGAACCAGTATTAAAATTCCTGGTGTGCTTGTTTTATTTTACTTATTCACATTGCTATAGTATCTTAGTTTATTTATGCACTAGTATAGTATAACTCCATATAGCACGATCCGCACAGTCTTTTCATTTGGTATTAGAGCAAGGTTTCTTATAACCGTTACAAAGTTATTTGATATTTTGCTAATATGGAAAACAACACCAATACAAGCACTATCACTAACACTAGTTTTATTGAAGGTCAATCTACTGCACGACCTCTACTATTCAATGGCATGAATTACAACTATTGGGCAACACGAATGCGTATTTATGTGAAAGCCAATAGTTTTGACGCATGGAATGTTGTACAAGCAGTATAACTGCACCTAATACTGAATATTCTACATGGACAGCTGCACAAAAATAAGATGCTACTGCTAAAGCAATGAACATGTTTTTTGTGCATTAGATAAAAATGAATTTAAACGAGTTAGCATATGTAACACTGCATATGAAATAAAAGTCACTCATGATGGTACTAACAAGCTTAAACAAAGTAAAATATCTATGTTTAAAAATCAATTTCAAAATTTTAGGATGAAGCAAGATGAATCTATAAATGATATGTACTCTAGATTTCAAGATATTCATCATTCTTTATTAGGACTAGGAGAAATATATTCCAACTTTGATATTGTTTCAAAAATCCTTAACTCTTTAACGGATGAATGGAAAAGAAAAGTCTTAGCAATTGAAGAAGCTAATGATCTTTCCACCATGAAACCAGAAGAGTTAATTGGAAATCTAATGTCCTATGAAGCAAAATTTGCAGGCAAAAAGAGTTCGAGCACAAGACAAGAAAAATATGGCATTTCATGGAGAAAAAGAGAAACTGGATTCAGAGGATGAAGATTTAGCTTTCATAGCTAAAAATTATAAGAAGATTTTGAAGTATAGAAAAGGAAATCGAAATAATGGCAAAAGAAACTTCAACAATAAACCATCATCCTCAGTACTAGAATGCTTTAATTTCCATAAGAAGGGTAATATGCAAAAAGATTATCCAGAAAAAAGGAAGGGAAAAAAAACATAGAAAGGAAAAATTCAAAAAGAAGGCATCTTCGGTGACAGGGATGACTCGGAGTCTTCGTCTTTTGAAAGTAGCGGTGATAGTGAAAATGAACAAGCAAATGTTTGTTTCATGGCTACAGAGAATGAGGTAAAGGAGCGTACTTTTAATGAAATGATTGAAATAAATTCTGAATTATTAGATACTCAAAAAAGTCTCAAAAGAAAATATAAAGAGGCTCTAGAAAATCAGAGAAAAACAGAATTCGAGAGAGATATGCTTAATGACGAAAAGCAGATATTAGAAGAAGAACTTGGAAAACTTCAAGATACTTTTTCTAATGATAACTCTCAACTTACCTTATTGAGTCAAGAAAAAGGAAAATAATGATGCTCTTATCTCTGAAAATCATGAGCTAAAAACCAAGATCAAAATGATTGAACTAGACAATACTAGCCTCAAAAAAAAGTTAGAAAGCATTACTAAAAATGTATCTAACTTTAATAAAGGTAGAGAAAACTTATCTAAAATTATTGAAACTTTTCAGTCTGTCTCAAATAAGAAAGGACTAGGTTATGCTAAGAAATCCGTAGCTTCACTAAAAATTAAGCAAGATAAGAGAAATAATTCAAAATCTAAGTCTACCATAGTTCAACCAAAAAGGAATCAAAACTTAAAAACCATAAAAATATAGGTTCCTAAAACAAACAACAGTTTGATTAGGAATAAATATATTGAGTCCTTTTTGAAAGATGTTCATAGAAATAAAAATTTCTTGTATAAAGGGAATACCGAACCCTCTTGTTGGTTTTCTAAGACCTAACTCTTAGGACCCTATTAAAAAGTGGGTGCCAATGTCATTCTTTTATTTTTTTATAGGTCCCACTTAAGAAAAGAGGAAAATGTATATTCAACAGTGGATGCTCAAAACACATGACAGGAGACAAAAATTTGTTAACAAAGATCACATATTTAGATGGAGGCTCTGTCACATTTGGAGACAATTCCAAAGATTATATCATCGGCAAAGGCGATGTGAGCAATTACGGTATATCTAATTTAACTCTCATTTCCAATGTTTTACTTGTCAAAAACTTAACGCATAATTTGTTAAGTATTAGCCAATTGTGTGACAAAGGATTCAAAATCTCATTTTCTGAAAATAAGTGTAGTATTTATGATCAAAATGAAAAACTTATCTTTGAAGGTAATAGAGATAGAAACATATACACTTGAATATGAAAATTAATCATAATTTAGATACATGCTTAGTAGCCAAAGAAAATGATCCTTGGTTATGGCACAAGAGATTCTGTCATATTAACTTCAAAGCTATAAACAAACTTTCTAAAAATGATTTAGTAAAAGGATTACCAAAAATAAACTTTAAAGTTGATCATATTTGTTAGGAATGTCAATTAGGAAAATTAACTAAATCATCTTTTATTTATTTCCACATTACAACCACTTGAATTACTACACGATCCAAAACATTTCTAGGCAGAAGCTGTTGCAACTGCTTATTATGTTTTGAATCGTGTTTCTATACGATCTCTTACCAAAAATACTTCATATGAACTTTTTCGTGGAAGAAAACCAAATATTTTCTATTTTAAATTTTTTGGATCAAAATGTTTTATATTAAATACCAAAGATCAGCTTGGCAAATTCGATGCAAAATCTGACAAAGGTATCTTTGTAGGATATTCAGATCGAAGCAAAGCTTATCGGTATATAATAATAATACTGTTGAGGAAACTCTTTATGTATCTTTTGATGAAAATTTTCTACAAAAACCATGTACAAGAGATGATGAAGAACTTTCAGATAATATCACAAATATTGACAATATAAATTTTGAAAATAATGAAAACATATTTGATAACTCTAGAGAAGATGACATTGTTATTCATAACAACAATGAGTTAAGATCTCCACCAAAAATATTACGGGATCATCATGTTCAAAACGTTATTGGAGAAATTAATTCAAATGTCCGATCTACAAGTCAATTGAACCAAATTGGCCACTTAGCATTTCTTTCCAATATCGAACCCAAAAACCCTAAAGAAGCATCTACGGATGACTACTGGATAATTGCAATCAAGAAGAACTAAATCAGTTTGAACGCAATGAAGTTTGGGAGTTAGTTCCTGGACCATGTGATCAAACTGTTATTGGTACAAAATGGGTCTATAAAAATAAGGCGGACGAACGAGATAACGTCACTAGAAATAAAGCAAGATTAGTCGCTCAAGGTTATAATCAAGAGGAAGGAATTGACTATGAAGAAACGTTTGTTCCTATCCCTAGATTAGAAGCAATACGTATCTTATTGGCCTATGCATGTTTTCATTATTTCAAACTTTACCAAATGGACGTTAATAGTGCCTTTCAGAATGGCTATATAAAAGAAAATGTGTATGTTGAACAACTTTCTTTATTTATCCATGAGAAATATCTAGACCATGTTTATAAACTTAAGAAAGCTCTATACGGTTTGAAACAAGCACCACGTTCTTGGTACGAATGGCTTAAAAGCTATTTACTACCATCTGGATTTCAAATTGGAAAGGTTGATCAAACAATTTTTATTAAACATTCAAAAAGTGATATTTTAATTGTTCAAATTTTTATTAAACAATTCCCTATAGAACAAGGAGATCCAAATTAGGCTACTTGTTATGTTTGGAACGTAGAACCACCCGATGGGGTAAAATGTATACGATCATATATTTCTTCTTTTATGATGGGAAGATCTTCATATTTATGTATAAAAGGTAGTCCAGTTGGATCTCCTATTTCTATAAGGTAATCTATATTTTAAAACAACAATTCAGCGAAACAAAGCCATTTGGAGACAATATTCACTCAAATGAAGACATCCGATCTTGTGAATCTAAGAATTCAAGACTTTCTAGAATTACTTAGAATCTACAAAACTGACAACACAAAAACTAAAGAGATGGAAGATGAAATGATGGTATAAGATATGATCTCTTTATATCAGCAACATCTCGTTAATGAAACACAACTAATTTTGTTCTTCAAACAATTAGAAGATGCTAAATTAATAAAACTCTTAGAAAATAAAGAGCTAATCCTCAATAATAACGAACGACCAGCTTGTTAGCCTATTTTCAAACATACAGAAATAAAAAAAACATATTAGGAAAGGCTTGGTTCATGAAATTTACGTCAACACAAGCCATCCCGAAGAACATGCAAATTGTATTCCAGACATTTGTAAAGCAAAACTTGCTAAATATTCAAGTAGGTTTTTCACCATATTCATGTTTAGAATATAGAGTGTTTAGGAAGAAAGAAAATACATTCATCTTTACCCTTCAATTCAATTGTAGGAGTTGCGTAGGGTAACAGAAAATCCATAACATAAATTTATTAAATTCAACAAGAATGATTTCAATGAAGAAAATGAGAGGCTGTTAGCAGCACAAGAATTATTTACTAAAGCCATCATAAAGGTGAAATAGGAGTACACTCTGTGACTAAGGTAAAACAATAATGCTTTTGACTACCTATCAGCATTTAAGCCCTCAAAAGATAGAATAACAAAGTCCAGCAGTTCTTAAACGATCTCAAATAGGACCAATTGGCACTATAACACAAGAAGATTACTTCAAAGAACAAGTTGAAAAGGAAAGGAAAGACATGACTCTATAATGAGAGATACTACAAGGAGTGACCCTTTCAATGATGAGTCAATGGCTAACCTGGAGATCCAAAACTAGCCAGAAGCATGGTAGACCCTTATTTTTTATCTACTACAATATAAAGAAGTAACTTAATGTATTTATTTTCTATTTTAGGGTGAAAAATCACCTAAATAGACTTAACAGATTTTCTACCTACAAAATAAAAAGCAGGAACATTCTCAACCTAAATAATAAAGAAGTGGACACATATCATATCTAGAGATTAGAGAGGGTAGGTCTGAAGTTCGAAAAATAATTAAGAAAGGACTTGAGAGAATATAAATAAGGCACTCTTCCTCTAGAGAAGTTTGTCAAAAGAGAAAAGCGTCTTAAGTTTATTTCCTCATATATTAAATATATTGTACTATTATCAGCTACCTTGTAATAATATCTCCTATCTTAATAAAATTTCGGTTCTACATCTGACTTTTACTTCTTGTTGATTCTTGCTTCTGTAAAAAATTCATTTTCTTCTTTCTAATAATTTGGAATCATGAAATAAAAGGTTTGCAGGTACATATACCTGATATACATGGAAATAATAAAACCTATAGTTTTCATTTTGCATTACTACCAAAAGAATTTGACAGCGATTATATCCTGGGAATGGACAATTTGCGCCATCCTTCCCCATTTGACAGATACAATTTTGAGCTAGATGGCGTTTTAGTTCCGTAAGTGACATTACCGTTACAATAGAACCATATTATACTTCGGCAACACAACATGGTGAAAAGCCTGTTACATTACTTGAAAATATAAGAGCACCAAAAATAGTGCAACCAAAAATTTGCACTTACAACATACCAGCTTCAAATGAGTTTGAAATATCAATGCATAATATTCTAGAACCTCTTTATTCAGAAAATCCATTAGAATGGTTTGATAAAGCACCAAGGACTTATTAAATCGAGTAAATGGAACAATGCAAAGACTCCAACGTTCAAGTTAACAGTATCATGGTGTTAACTGGGTTTTTAACTTAGAAGTATTCAACAGGAGTTAGAACATTCAAACTAAGCCAGTATGACTTGAAGCTTGAACAAGGCATCTACAAGAAAAAGCTAATGGAACTTAAGAGAAACATGCAAAAAATCCACTAAGTAGATGAATCGCTGGTGATCCATCATCCATGGATCGCTAGCGATCCAAAAGGAAGATCATGAGTTGTCAAAGCCTCTTGCATCATGATCTACTACCCCTTCTAAGAATACTTACCAAGTTTCGTAGCATTCCAAATAGCGTAGTTCAAGAAGTAAAGACTCATCTGATTCAAGCTATTTTGTCCAAAATAGCTAGCTTAAACTGGACCTAGAGAACTCATATGAAACCAGATTGACTTGAAATTTAGAGGGAACACTTAAAAGACATAGAAGAAGGCTTATAGAATAAATGAGCATCACTGGAGAAGATTTGATAGATCGTTGGAGATCCATCTTGATGGGTCGCTAGTGACCCATGTAGGTTAGGCCCTACCACCTAAATTCATATGGTAGGTCCCATAAATCATTTAGAGTGTACCTGCAAAGTCTCGTTTTATTTTTTAAATTTTGAGCGAGTTATGAATGATTCTTTTCGACCTGATGACCTATGAAGATGGATGAGTAAACTAACTCAAACGACTTGATACTTAGATAATGGACTCAAAAGAACAAGTGAATGGACCTCAGGAAAATTGAGCCAAATATATGTTAAGTGGATAGGTAGCTAGTAAACCATCCTCTATGGATTGCTAGCAATGCATCATGATAGGTCGGATCGCCCTCAAACTTTTCAAACTCCTTCATAGCACTAAGTAAAGGCTTCTCGTAGAAAATATGCTAAGTTGATGGATAGCTAATGACCCATCACCTATGGATAGCCTGCGATCCATCCTCTACGGATAGCTAGTGATCCATTGAAATGACTCAGATTGATTTGAGATTTTCAGTGGTGACTTGGCATAATAAATTGACTCTTTTGCACTTGGACTTTTGGCCCAATACTCACTGAATTCCCATATAAATACCCACCTATTTGCAACATAAAGAGGATCGTCTGGACTGGCTGCTGGAACTCTGCAGAGATTATTCTTCACTCTTCTCCTCCCACACAATAGTCATCTAGAGGTTCATTGTGATTCTCTAGTGAACTCTTGTACTTGTGCTTGATCTAACTTAGTATATTCAGTCATATTATAATCTGATTCAACTTATAACATTAGTCAGTTAATAAAAAGTTATAAAGTGGATGTAGGCTTCATTAACAGCCGACCGCTATAAAAATTTCTTGTCTTTTTATTATTTCTTCTCTTTTAACATTTATTTTCTATATTATTGTTCTGTAGGAATAATGCTGGCGCTTTCACACTCAATCTAGGAGCGTTGATCCATCTTCTAAGTTAAAACTGGTATTACCAATGAATAAAGAAGAATTTGCAAAACAAATTAAAGATTCATTATATTTAAAATTAATATAAAAAGGTTTTAGTACTCATTCTTCTCCAGGCTTCTTAGCAAGAAATCATGTTGAAATCAAAAGAGGAAAAGCTAGAATGCTAATAAATTGCAGAAAGCTTAATAGCTATAAAAAAATTAATGGGTATTTTTCCCTCCACTAAACATTTGACTAAATAGATACAGAGAGCAAAATGTTATAATAAATTTGATGCTAAATCAGGCTTTTGGCAAGTAAAACTTGGTGATAAACAATCCACAGAACCAACTGCCTTCAGCTCTCCACACGAACATTTTGAATGGATAGTTATGCCTTTTAGACTAAAAAACGCACCATAAATATTTCAAAAGTGGATGAACTCTATGTTCAAACATCTACCATTTACAACCGTTAATATAGACGGCATCCTATTATTCTCTAATACTGCCGAAGAACACAAACAACATCTACTAATAGTTGTATAAATACTACTAAAAAATGATGTAATTCTAAGCTCCAAGATAATTGAATTATTTGAAAAGGAAATTGATTTTCTTGGAAAAAGAATTAAAAATGGAGAAATAGAATTACAATAGAACATTTACACTAAAATTAGAGATTTTTCTAACACTTTCAAAGCATTAGAAGAACTTTATAATTTCTTTGGTTTACTGAATTATAGTATAAATTCATTCCTAATTTATCAGCTAAAACTCAAATTTGCAGCAAAAAACTTATAGATGAACAATAAAAATACAAAGAACGTTAGATGAGATAGTCCTAAAAGGCCCTTGCACATCATATGTTCGATAAAAATATATCAGGTAAGTTACATGTTCAGGCTATAGTCCATTATGAATGATATTGGGCATATAATTATGCACGATTCAATCCTTATGTTCGAAATCCATGGTTTATATAATTATGCATAAAGGAGTTCATCATAGTTCATGGCTCCTCAATTGTGTTCATGTCGAATTTGATCATGATGAGTTTGTATTATGCAAGTCCAAACTAATGATGTCCAAAATGGTCATAGTCGAAGTCAATATGCAAATTCAAGTCCTTGTTCGAGTAATTCGTATATGATTACAGTCAAGTAAGGTTTGTCCACAATTCGATTTAGGGTTACACGGCTTTGATTTAAGAAGAGAGAGAAAATGAAAATCCATCCTCTTCCACAAAGCCCCAAGGTCCATATTTATAGGATTTGGCAAGTTACAGGCTTCGACATCCATTAGCTTCGGCATTAATTGCATCGTCGAACTTCAAGGTTGGTACTTTATCTACTTTGACATTAGAAGTGTCATCGAACTTCAAGGTTGGTGCTTTTGTGTTCGCATAACTAAACTTTGACATTGTTTTAATAGAGTCGATACTTGGCATATCTAAACTCGATGCTCATAGTCTCTTCTTCTTTGATCGACTTTAATTTCCACCACATATTAACATTGATGAACGGCGATAGTAGTAAAAGAGGCTTCAAAAACCCTTTTGGATGTATTGATGGTTCTCGACAGTGCTAATGAATATCGACGATGACGACCCGATATCTTGTGACCTTCTTTGATTGATGGTTAGCGGCATTGTGGGCATTAAACGGTGGTGACATTGGTGACCCTCAATGTTGAGGTTCAGTAGCCTGTGATTTCTTTTTCAAAAATGAATTCAATGAACGATGATGTCTCAATGAATATACTATCATTATTTAACAACTTCGATCACACGCGGTGCTATAAGACTTCGACAATGGATAGTGTGTGACTTAGGCGACTTCGATCAATGGCGACGTTTTCCTTTTTCCTTGTCGATAGGATAAAATGTTGATGAATCGCAATGTGATGGAATGCATGTTGATAAAGGGAAGTATTGCATGGAATTTATGCAGCATTGACAAGTTCGACAAAGATGCTTATGATATGGAAAACGCCGACTTAGTTGAAGAGCGGTATGATCATATGGTCTTCGTCGTTGGCTCAACATCACTTCTTTGGTGTTACTTCCTTTTGTGTTATCATCTATTGATGCGGTGTTAATGTCTTCGACGTCGACGAAGACCTTGAAGTCGATATTGATTCGTTAATGTTTTCCTAGCATATGGGGCTTCGAACTTTAATGTAATCCTTCAACCTCGACATTGACCTACCTAGTTTATATCTTTTGAAAATTATATGGATAACATATACCAAATCAATATTTGTTTATCATTGTTAATTAATATTCATATTCCTATCGCTAAGTTTCATTAATTAGATTACAAGATAACACTCATTTTTTTAATACATCTCATTAATCGTTTATTGCCTGATGAATTATCATATAAAATAAATGATTTTATTTAGACTGTTATATTTAAATAACCAATTTCAATAAGTTATGTCAATTACTCAATATTAATTCAACCAATCTTTCTTTGAGTGTTGCCCACTCTTGCCAATTTAAATGTTAATTACATAATTAATTTTCGTTCAAATTAATTCATTCTTATTTTGTAAATTGGATACTTATGTGGTATTAAGTAGTAGTACTGCAAGTCTTATATATCATATTACAAGTCAATATATATTCAAAGGTTCAAATCTCGCATACCACAGGATTCGAATATGTAAACTAATGGACCAAAACAACAGCGTCTAACCACTGCGGCAATAATGTCGGACGATTAATTAATTCTACCGATTGATTAAATATTATAATATTCCATAATTTTTGGTTACCTCAAAATCAGGGATGTTACACGATGAATGGGGGGGGGGCCTAGAAGAAGACCAAGGAGGTGGGTGCACGAGGGACATTAAGGTGGTGGTCAGGGAAGCCGACAAGGAGGCTAAGGAGACAATGAAGAGGGATCTTGGTAAGGAGATTTCTCGTCAAGAGAGACTGAAGATGGAGGTGGGTCAATTAAAGACCAAACTAAAGGCGCATGAAAAGAGGTTAACGACCTTTGGGGGTCACTCCTCTAGCACCAACGTTGCATCAGCCCCTGAGACCCATGAAGCAGAGAAAGCCAAGGTGGAGACAATCTGATAGCATCAGTCAACAAGGATGTTGAAGAGGATCTTTTTGTCCAACTACCATATTCTCTTGGTCGTTGACTTCCTCAATACCTAAGAATACGCCATAGTCCGGTAGCAGTTGGCGTTGAAGATAGTAGTGGCGGATCAGACTACTCCCCCCAACCTGACGCTAGAACAGATTACCACCCTTATAGACTCTTCTAATGCTCTGGCTATAGAGCTAGAAATTAAGAAAGTTATGACCCAAGACAATGACTATTATATTATCAATTAGGGTTTGTATACATTATTTTTGTGTAAACCTCTTTGGTGAATGGAATGGTAACTTTTTCAAAATATTTGCATGCTATTCTTTTAAGCTTTTTACGTGCATCTTACATATATAAGCTTGTGTTTGTAATGCTTTCTCTATGTTACGTATATTTATATTTGTATTTTGGCGGAGAGCCTTGGGGCCCTAACTTTGTTTTGTAAACACACTAACTAAGGCATACTTACACGAAATGTTATAAAAGGATAAAAGGAGGGGCATAAACTTAGATTTGTTGTTAGGGTGACAAGTTCCTTTACAAAATTTAGTATTTCTAGGTGTTGATACGTTGACAATGCGGTCATTGTATGGCGCTAGGATTGATTATCCTAAGGCCGCTTTGACATGGTTATTGGTGGGCCTTTGGTGGCTAGGCCTCATTAAGATAGCCAGAGTGGGTAGCACTTTAGATGCAATAATTGGTATTACTTCATAGGTAATCACACTTATCTTTGCATTGTTTCCTCCATCGTGTTGACGGGAGATGGGCAGCATCACGTATGAAAGAACTGGAATCACTATGTAGTCATTTGGGACATTAGCTTGTCGATGCCTCTGGCATGTATGGGAGCGTTCTTAGGCTCACGCGTCCTCATGGAGCAATAAACCACAAATGCATTGAATCGAGACCACATGTGGGTGATCTCTCCATCAATGCACCAGTGTCCTCAACATGGATAGGAGCGTTGTTTGACTCATGCATCTTTATAGAGAAATATACGATGGACACATGAACCTGGACCCATTTCATATATGCATCGGTGTCCCCAACATGGATAGGTGCATTGTTTGACTCATGCATCCACATGGAGCAATAAACTATAGATGCATGAATCAAGACCATACATGGGTGGTACCGCCATCGATATGCTAGTGTCCTCGGCACTCATGGGCATGTTATTTGACTCGTGTATCCTCATGGAGCAATACACCATAGACACATGAATAGAGATGAAATGTGTGTGGTGTCGCCATTAATGCATCGATGTCCCTAGCATGGACGAGAGCATTGTTAGGCTCATGCATCCTTATAAAGCAATTCACCATGGATGCATGAATAAGGACCACATGCAGGTGTCTCACCATCAAAGCACCAATGTCCCTGGCACGAACATGGGAGTTGCTTAGCTCATGCAACCTCATGAGGCAGTCTGGTTGTTGTGGTTCATCCTTGGCATGGGTTGAGGTATTGTGTGCTCATATCCTCTTAGGGTGACCATTCGTGTGCTTTTTAGATGGCTTGATTGACAAGAACTATAAGGATGAAGTGCCATTTTCGTACAAAATATAACATTACAAAAAGTCGGTCTCCTTATACAATGGTATACATATCTTGTTGTGCTTTACAAGTGCAACTTACAATATATATTCTAAATATAATAAAACTGAAGGTGCTCCAGGTTCCAAGTGCAAGAATGTTAGTGCTATGCAGGAATGTTAATGTTATCCAAATGATTGAGGTAGTAGGTTCTATTGGTTAGCACGATGCTGACCACATATTGTCCCTCCCAATTGGGTCTTAACATTCCCTCGACTGGGTTTTTTTGTTTGACCCACCGTAAAACTTGGCTGCCAATGATCAATTGGCATAGCTTAACCCTTACGTTGTAGTGTTTCGCAACCTTTCTTTTGCAAGCTACGGTCGGTGTTTTGCAGGCGCTCTTCGTTTTCCTAGGGCGTCAAGCCCCAATCATAGTAGCTCTTTATTCTACTCGACATCATGAAAGAGGATCCTAGGGGAAGGGACATCCATATTTATAGGAAGCATAGCTTTGTACCCATAAGCCAGGGTGAAAAAGGAGTGCCCCATTGAGGTTTGGCTCTTGGTCTTGTATAACCAAAGTACTAGTGATAGATCTCTGGCCTAATTTTCTTTTGTCTTCATGAAGCGCTTCTTCAGTGTTGACTTGATAGTCTTGTTCACCACCTAAACCTTCCCGTTAGCTTGGGTAAGCGACGGATGAGAAGTTCTCGATCCTATTTCTTTCAAAAAAAATCTAATGAACCGCCCGCTTTTGAACTAGGTGCCATTATCGGTGAATATTTTCTTTATGAGTTAGAAAACGAAAAACGATGTTCCAAATGATAAATATGAGAATTTTGGGCATGGTGACCCCAATAAGGGCCTCCGCTTTAACCTATTTGTGAAATAATCAATTATGACTATGATATAGTTATGCCATCCCTTTGAATTTGAGAGTTTTCCAATCAAATCAATCCCCTACGTATCGAAGCACCATGAAGATGTCATAGTGGTCTGTAAGGTTGGAAGGCCCTTAAAGTTTTTGCAAATCACCGGCACCAATTGCATTTTTTAATGTAGTCCATAGAGTCCTCGATCATTGTCATTCGGTGATATCCTTGCCAACCAGCCTTCTTGGCCAAGCTTTACCCCCCAAAATAGTCCCCGCAAAAGCCCTCTATAGTTTCCCGAGTATTTATTCAGCCTCTTTTTTAACAACATAACATTGGAGAGGAGTGGAGTAGCCCCTACGATAGAGTTTTCCATCCATGATGGTGTAGTGGAGCTTTCGATAAAGGATTTTTCATGCTTTCTTCTGCTCAGCAAGTAGGTCCTTGCTCACCAAATACTTCAAGAGAGCGGTTACCGATCTTTCCCGTTATTCATTGCTTAGTTACATGGCGATTTCCCTATTTAAAGCACGGGATGAACACAAACCACTTGTAGGACCCAAGGATTGACTTCTTATAGATTGCTTACCACTTTGACCAATTGGTGGGCCTTGGCATTCTATTCTCTAGGTATCTATTCCAGCTTGTAGTGGGAGAAAAAGCTTATGAACTTTTTGGCTTTAGCTACATACAAGATCAGTGTTTTACCCTTAACTTGGAAACACTTGTTGATTTGATTGACAATCTACGAGGAATCATTGTACATTTGGGCCAATTCAATATTGAGCACTTTTTCCATCTTGCGCCTTCATACTCAACTTTGTATTGGTTGCCTAAAAGTCCAATTTGACGATGAAACAGATGTCTTTCCCATTGGGAGTGACGAGGACCATGCAGACCCCTACTCCTTTGTCGTTTAATGCCCTATCAACTTCCACAAGCATTGGTTTATGGTTGTTTCCTTCGTGTTGTTGTACGACCTAAACATTATTCTATAAAGTCGACCACAACTTGACCCTTTAAGGATGTGTGGGGGTGGAAGGTGATGTGATATTACTCGAGTTCAACTTTCCATTTTAGGAAGCGGCCCACTATGTTATGTAGGCTTGACACTTGTTTCGAAGGCTGGTCAGTGGGGACTTTAACATGGTGTGCTTGGAAGTAAGGGTGAAGTTTGCGAGCTTCCACAAGAAGGTAGAAAGATGTGTGGGGGTGGAAGGTGATGTGATATTACTCGAGTTCAACTTTCCATTTTAGGAAGCGGCCCACTATGTTAGGCAGGCTTGACACTTGTTTCGAAGGCTGGTCAGGGACTTTAACATAGTGTGCTTGGAAGTAAGGGTGAAGTTTGTGAGCTTCCACAAGAAGGTAGAAACCTAGCTTTTCTAATCTTGAATATCTTGTTTTTGGGTCAGATAACCTTTTTCGAACATAATATATTAGCCATTGAATATTTTCCTTATCCGTCCCAAGGCAGCATTAATCGTGTGGTTAGTGACTGCGAGGTAAAGGTAGAGATCTTCATTATCTATGGGCCTAGAGAGGCCAGGGGATGATGTCAGGTGTTGCTTTAATTCTTTAAATGCTTTGGTGCATCGGTTGATCTTGTACATGAGACTATCTTCTTTATAAGGTCGAAGAATGTGACACACCCATCTGTCACCTAGGATACAAAGCGACTGAGTGCGACAATCATCACATTTAGGATTTATACTTATTTGATGGTGTGGGGATTCGTATGTCTTGTATTACTTGAATCTTGTCATGGTTGGCCTCGATTCTTTTTGGACTAACTACGTATCCAAGGAATTTGCTGAAGCGGATCGCAAAGGAATGCTTCTTGGTGATTACTTCATGTTGTACATGTGCATGATGCCAATGTAATTAGATAGATTGCGCAATGCTTCCGAGCTTTCTCAAATTTGACTAGCATGTCATCTACATAGACCTCCATTGATCTTTCAATCTATTATGTAAACATTTTATTGACAATCCACTAGTAAGTCCTCCTGAATATTGAAGCTCAAATGGCATTGCTCTACAACAATAGACCCCCACATTAATAATGAATGATATGAGCTCTTGATCTAGACCATGCTTGGCTATTTGGTTACACTTGAAGTAAGCATCCATAATGAGAAATTCATGTCTACTGGTTACGTCTACAAGCCGGTCGATGTGCGGTAAGGAAAGATATTTTTCAAGCAAGCTTTGTTGAGGTCGAAGAAGCCAATGCATGTTATCTAAGCCATGCCTGGTTTTCCAACTAATATAAGGTTGGCCGCCCATACTGGATATGCAGACTCTCAATTGAAACCATTACCGAGAAGTTTCTTTACCTTCTCCTTCAATATTCAATATCTTTACAGGTTAAGTAGTCTCCTCTTTGCAGGTTAAGTAGTCTCCACTTTTCAAGGACGGGGTTGAGCATTGGGGTCAATGTTGAGGGCATGATAAATAATGGAGGGATCTATTTCATTCATGTCAACGTGCCTGTAGATGAGCATGTATGCACTTTGCTTGAGTAAAAGTATTAGGGTTTATGTCTAACTCTGTGTCGATTTAGATGACCTTGGTCGGGTCGTTGTTATCTATTATGACCACTTCAAGTGGTGTGGCAAGACCATCATCTAGGTTGGCATCCTAATGCAGGGGTCAAGTAGGTCATCCTTATCTTCAACATTCAGCTCCAAGTTGCATTGATCCAAGGCATGGATCATGCAATCAATGAGGTCCTCGGCCAGAACAAACATCTGTTCATGAACCTTAAAGATTTTGCTACCCTTGGCCCTCATAGATAATTCCTAAATCATTGGGAGGGAAGTATCTATGGCGTGAAATGATTTTGCTTGCCAACGGGGTCGAGTTCGATCATTCCACGTCATTATGAGTTCTTGGGTCTTGTCTGGGTAGGCTAAGGAGAGCTGTTCTTAGTATTCCCCACCCCCAGCACAAACAAGAACTTTGCATAGCTCTCGCGTTCTCTTAGGGATGGGGAGAGGTGCATCATTTACTTATTATTGGGTGTTACTCAACTATAGACGACCACAACATGAGTAGGAGCATATTTATGACTTTTGCACCCTCAAGGGTTGGCTAACTCAAACCGAAGCATAAGAACTTTTTTCTTAACTTTCTATATAGATGCAGCAATCCTGTAACACCCTATACTTTTGGTAACATTATTAGGATATTTATTTAGTTAAATTAAATAAATTAATGTGTTGATTAGGGGATTGAGATTTGATTTAATCAAGGGTAGCCGTGCCATTTAATAATGAATTAAAAGAACAAGTTTAAATTAAAATAAAGGAGGGGTAAAATAGGAAAGTGGCCATTCCTATATCCTCCATACCTTGGCCACGTATTAAAATAAGGGGCCAGCCGCCATTAACAAGGAAGCGAGGAAGAAAAGCTAGGTAGAAGCTGATTCATATCAAATCTACTCACATCTCAATCTCTATAATCTCTAAAGCTAAGGTGAATAATGTTTACATCTCATTTTTTATTGTATTTTCGGTTTTTAGATAAATGTCAAATATTTTGCATTGATTTGCCATGATTTTGAACGATGGAATGTTTACATATACTTGATGATTTTTGTATGTTCATATTGATTTTTTGATATGTTTTAAGGTAGAAACCCTATAAAATAATATCCCAATGCATTGCAAATTTTTATAAAGATCATAAATAATATTTTAGAGATGGGTTTCAATTTTTAGAATGTTATAAAATTATGTGGAATTTATATGAATTTTTTAGTGAAGAAAAATGTTAATTTGGATTAAAAATTATTTTCGGTTAAATAATAAAAGTTTGGGTCTAAAAATTTTATATTTAGAAAGCTTAAAAGAGATTAACTGAAATTTTTGTAGACTTTCCTAAGTGTTTTAAGGGTTATATAAAATTATTTAAGGTATGGGACTTAAATGTTTTATATAGTTAAAAGAGGACAAGGGGCTTTTTGTAAAATGATTTAATTATAAAATCTAGAAAGTCGGCGGCACTTTTGACAAAGTGTAGTGCTTTATATTGGTAAAGAAAGAGGCAACCAATAAAAATCAGACATGTAAGGCAGGTTAGGTGAAAAGAACTATTTGTTACATGTTTTTCACTGTTTCGACACCGTCTGCACTAGATTCCGCCTCCTCATCTTCGCTTCAACATAGTTGAAACCGATGCACATGGTATCAGTTTACTAGTACGTAGTGAATTGGATGTAAATGGAAGGTAGCGAGTCGAAACCAGGGGTTCCGAAGGGGTTGAGGCAGTCCTTTGTTTTTAAATTAAAGAAATACGCTCGCTTGCCTTCGACTAAATGGATTTCGACAAAGTAGCTTTCGACCAGGTCAAATGATTTAAAGGAAATGGTTTCGATTAGGTTGCGAGCCTTTTTTTAAACAATTGCTTTTGACTAGGTCGAAATCTTTTGCTACCGCCTTTTTAACTTTCGACCCAGTATCGAAAGGGTTGTTTTGTTTTCTAAAAGCCTGGCCACCTCTGCAAAGCTTTCGAAGGGATGGTTTCTACAACATCACTTATTTACTTAGGAAATGGTTTTGAAGCAAATTCTTTCGACTTAAATGTTTTTAAGGCACTTTTCTATAACTGAAGTAAAACCCAAATGGTTTCGAAAGAGATAGTTTTAAATAATTTCGAAATAGAGGCTTTCGACTTTAATGAGGTTCTGATCCTTTTGCTCTACCTGAAGGCAGAATACAAATGGTTTCGACCGAGACATTTTTTAAAGGTTTCAAAGGGGTAAATTTTTGAATGGTTTCGAAAGGTTTCAACATGTGTTAAATTGAACCCAAAATGCTTGCGAAAGGATTGAGTTTTGAATGTTTCGAAAGATTTTATTGAATGGTTTCGAAAGGGGTGGTTCCCTAGGATTTCGAAAGGGTTGATTCAAATGCCTATCCAAATGCCATAACCATATCCAAATCCGCGACTGCTCCGAGTCAATGTCCAATTCAAAGTCCTGTAACCACAACCTTAGCCAACTCCGTAGGTATCCAAATCCGTTAACCGAGCTTTAATCCATGCATATCCAATAACCGATAACCAAATCCATGACCACTCCAGATCGATATCCTGTTCCGACCTCAACTCTCCGGTCAAGGGTTTTTATGTTCTCCGACCTCGGCTCTTCGGCCAAGGACTTTTAGATTCTCCGGCCTCGGCTCTCCGGCTAAGGATTTTTTAATATTCTCCGGCTTCGGCTCTCCGGTCAAGGACTTTTTATATTCTCAGGCTTTGGCTCTCTGGCTAAGGACTTTTTATATTCTCCGGCCTCAGCTCTTCGACCAAGGAATTTTTTAATATTCTCCGGCCTATGCTCTCCGGCCAAGGACTTTTTATATTCTCCAGCCTCGGCTCTCCGGCCAAGGACTTTTTATATTCTGTTCGAGTCCATTCCATCACTCTCCGACGAAGGGACTCGTCATTTGCGATCACTGCCCCGTCTCTTTGTTCGGGACCGTGATCGCGAGATCTGTGTTATCTATTACATCGATCAAAATCCAATCATTCAAAATAAGATTTTTTACAGCCAGGGAAAACTAAATAAATGTTTGTACATCCAAGGAAGAAACCAAAGTTTTTAGGAAAGCGAAAAGAAAAACAGGATTTCATAGACTCGAGCAACACAATTTATCATCGTCTTAGAGCATGCCTAGGGAACGTCCTCGATTTCGTACATGTGTAAGTGAATTAGTCATATTACTTCCAGTTCTATTACTTATTCAAAGCCATAAATCTATTTAGTAGATAACAAGATGACGTTGCCTAAGTCCAGTGCCATCTTCATTCGAGGTGGGCGGTGGTCGCTCCTGTTCCACTGGCACGGCTCGATTCCTTACATATTATTGTAGATGACCATTCCTTACATGCTTCTCAACGATATATTTAAAATGCCTGCAATCGTTTGTATTGTGCCCATCCAGCTCATGGAATAGGCAATGCTTTCCCGATGCCCATTCGTCTTCAGAAGGTTCCCTCCTTGCCGGCCTTCGGTACTAGAGGTGCCCTCAAGTATCCAAGTATATTCTTTCTAGAGTCTCAGTTAAATCTGTGTAAGAAGAAAACTTTGACTCCCTCCGAGGCCTTTTCGAAGTGCTACCATTTTCGTTCATTTTCCTTTTTCCCTTATTATCTTTGTCTGGGTCCTCTATAGGTGGATCTCCACCCCTTACCGCATAAGCTTCAGCCTCTCTCCTTTCTCTCTCAGCCTGCGCATCTTCCTGTCTCAAGAACCTTTTCGTCTCATGGTAGAACTCCTCGAGATCCCTCGGTAGGTTCGTTCCAACGATATCTTGAATCCGAATTGTCTACAATTCCCTAAACTGCCACCATCAAAACCATCGATGGATCAGGTAGATCCACCGAAGCCACTGCTGCATTGAATCTGGTTAAGAAATCCATGAACGATTCTCCTTTCCATTGTTTCATCGATGTCAAAGTCATTACATTCTTGGGTCAGACTATGTGGACCTTAAACTGCCTCATAAACCTTTCAGTCAGCTCCGTCCATCCGCCAATAGAGCCACTCTCCAACTGTCTGAACCATAATGCTGCTATATCCGTCAAATACGAAGGGAAGCATCGCGCCATGACCTCTTCTGATGCCCCTTGCACCTCCATATGCCTCATGTACCTTGTCAATTGAACAATATGATACATTCTCTCCCGTCATACATCTCCAAAGTTGGTAGTTTGAAATCTGGCGGGTTCCTATCTTGCCTGATCATTGGAGCAAAGGGACTCCTATTCACATCCTCCAAGTTTGTATTCAGTAGTCCTTCCCTCATGGCTCTCCTGACCATCTCAGCCAACCTGTCACTATCTCCAAGTTGCAGTCCTCGTCCGTTGCCTCCGATCTGCTCCCCGAGTTCACGAGTGAATCTTGGAATTTGCTCTCCTGGACGAGCATCCATTCCTCTATCAACGCCGTGTTGCTTAGCTCCATCTGGTACTCTGCCCGGGATTGGATCAACATGCTCTGGGTGAGTGCCTCCTAGTTCTGGTGTTGAATCGGAGGGTCCTGCTCTGTTTTAAATTCTTGGTTCTCCGTGTTCTCGATTCCTATCTCCAGAATCTCCTGTAGTTGCATTCCACTGATTCTACACTCCAACATGGCCAACCTGTCGGAGTAGGTTCTGCATCATCTCCTCTTTTCTCTTGAGCATCGTTTCCATCTCATCTCTAGTGATGAAGATACACGCCTGATTCGTTCCTGAGGAAGCCTCCTGACTCTCCTCATGCTGACTCCTTTCAGTCCTTTGTCTTCTTGTCGATTGCCTTGCCATAGCTTTCCAAATCCAAATCCTTAAGCTTTCAAATTTGAAATCTAAGCTATGGAATCCCTAAGTTCAATTCTCAGTGAAAACACCAAAATGTTTGCGCAAAATTGATCACAAACACCCAATTGCTGATGAAAGCACTCGTTTACAATCACAGATCACAAATAGCAAATATGTAAAATAAATGCAAAGAACACTCAAAATTTAAAAGGAATGCAGTAAAGACACAAGGTTTATAGTGGTTCGACTATCTCCGGCCTATATCCACTTTGAAGAGTTGATATTTTATTGATAATCACTCGATGATTACAAGAATATAGTTGATAATAATCGAGTTACAATGGAGTTCGACAGAGCAGCATTGTAGAAGAACCAGAGGATCCCATTTCTGAAGCTCTTGTACAGATATTTATAGGTGTAGGCTGCAAATATCCCACCCAGATCTCGAAAGACTCTCACGTAGGTGGGCCCACGTGATCGATCTCGAGTGATTTCGACTCGATCCATGATCGATACGACCGAAATTCGTATCGATCAAAATCTTGCCCAATCGATCGGTATCGATCATGAACATTCTTGTGGTTGTGCATAAGCTTCTGTGAAAATTTGATAGCATTTGGACTTGTAGGTTGTGAGATATGATCGATTCAAGTTGTATTTTGTATGAACGCTGAAGCGTCGTATCCATGAATTCGTCTCCATCCCTTCATATCCATTTTCCCTTCGTGTCCATCCCATTCGCACCGAAGCTATGGCTTGAAAACCTAAGGTAGATCCATATTTGATGCCGAGTTGACTGCTTTCTAATTCGAACATGTTCCCTTCATATCGATTCGAGATGCTTATTTCGCATCAATGATTCGATGGCCTTTTCGTATCCATCCATCATTCCCCCTTCGTATCGATCAACATATATCCGCTGTCCTGTTCGTATCGATCCCCTGCTTGCTTCTCATGTCCATCGAACCCACTTTGATGAATGCTCTTCGTATCCATCCTCTGCTATGCTCTTCGTATCCATCAAATTGCTTCATTTATCGTATCGATATGAACCATGTCGATACGAACAACATCCATCGATCCAAAGCAATCCACGCCGATCGATACGAACCGTATCGATTTGAACAACTTCTATCAGCCCAAAGTGACCCATGTCGATCGATATGACCTGTATCAATTCGAACAACTTCTATCGACCCAAAGTGACCCATGTCGATCGATACGAACCGTATCGATACGAAGGTATCGATACCAACCATTTCTCACTAATATTGATCCATCCATATCAACTCCGATTGACCTAAATTTTGAAACGTAGCCTTTCCTAGCCTTGTTCATCATTCCCAATCAATACTGTTTTGATTGGAGCTCGGTCAAATTTTGATGATATCGATCACAGCCTTGCTTCCAATCGATCTCCAATCCTGATATTCATCCTTTCTAGCCAATTTGTTGATATCCCGACCTTGACCAAAAGGCGGGGTAACAATATGGTTTGTATAGAATAATCTATTATAGATTATGTGGCGATTGGAATTACTGGATGCTATTGTAGCACTGACCTGAATTTTGATATTTTACATACCATAAATATAGTTTTAAAAAAATTGAAGAAATTAAAGGGAATTTTTGATATAAAAATATTTATATCGAAATTGGGGTTATTTTAAAGAAATCGAGTTAGAAAAATATATTTGATTTTTGGTTATACTTAACTATTGTGAATCATTAAATGGAGATTTTTAAAAATGAATTATATATAAAAAAAAGAATTTATAAATGATATTCTGGAAATATAAAAAGGAGTTGAAGTCGATATTAAAAATAGATTGGAAATTATAAATGGGATTTATAAAGGAATGAATTTATAAAAATGGAATTCTTTAAACGAGATTATATAAAATTGAAACTCAAAGGAGTTATAAAAATTTATAAACAATATTTATAAATAAGGATAATCGATATCAGATGATAGAATGGGAATATAAATTTACAAGGAGAATTTATATTAGAATATGGAAATAGGGTGAGAAAAATAATGGATACTATTCTTGAAAAGTGAAAATGGTTAAGGAGATCGAAATGGAAGTGATGTGATGTGATTCGAGAGGAATTTATAAATTGAATTTGTTATTAAGGTTTTAATAATTCAAAGAAGTAAGTGTGTTTTTAAAAGGAAAACTTTATTATTTTAAAACTATGAAATTTTAAACTAGTTAGGATTGAAATACTTCGGTAAGGAGATTTTCAGATATTAAGTATTTATTTTAGTAAATTCTAACTTTTAAAATTGGCTTTGAAAATTTATTTGTTTATATAAAAATGGGTTATTGATTTTATAAAAGTGTTTTCGATATTTTAAATAATTATTTGAACATGTTTTAAAAATAAATTATTATTCTTTTAAATACGTATTATATATATATGGAGTTTTGAAGTGATTGAAAATTTTATTTATAAATTCTCTTGAGATTCGTAAATGGGGCTTTTAAATGAATATGATTTTGATGGGAGGTATTTTATAAGGGTTTTAAAGGAGATGAAATTTCAAAACGTTGAATATGGGAATTCGAAAATAAAATCTGAATTCATAAAAGAAGTTATAAATTGTTGAATGGGGTTATAAATAAGTATACTAGGTTTTGGAAATGGTAAAAGGGAATTTATTAGTGATTCCGAAGACTTATGAGATAAGTTACGAAATATTCTCTTAAGTGTTGTATTTGAAAAGATTTTAGAAAGTAAGACTTATAATCTTTTTCTAAGTATAAAAATGAAAATTTGGAAATATTTCTAATTGTTGAGATGATTTGAAAATATCCTATTATGGATTTAAGTGTTTGAAATTGTTTTCAAATGTTGGAATATAGAAAGGGATTTGAATATAAATCTTAGTAAATATATTTTGAAATAAATGTTTGAAGAATTATAAAATAAGGTATAGTGACTGCTTATAGATGTTTTATTGATAGTAAAATAACCGACTATCAATATTGGCCAATTTCGTTAATCATTTCAAAGAAACCGGGATCAGATTTAATTATCCGAAAACCATTTCGATCCGGTTTGAACGTTACGAATGAATATCGCAACGAAGATGAAGACGGTGATCTGGTTTGTCCAGACCCAAGACAATTTGTATGGACGAATGCTATCAGAACATTGTCATTGGAAGATGATGAGCATTCCCAGTGGAATTATTCCTTAAAAGTAACGTTTAGCCTCAAGCCTCATCAACCGGGAATAACTAAAACAGAGAAGATGCAGCAAAGATAAGTGGGTCGCACCCAATTATGGTATGTTATCAATTTTCTGTATATCCTTGGAAATATATAAATTATGGATATGGTTGTACATGAAAAAGGAAGCGCTCGATTTTTAAAGGTGAGAATACCCTGGTGATAACATATTCGGTCTATTCAGGTTAGGGGTAGGCTGGTCTTGTGTAGCAAGGGATCCCAGCGAGGTCCTTGGTACATATTTCTAGAGGTGTACTGTGATGGGCTGTACCCTAGTAGCTCAGCCATTGTATGAGATCCATTCTCCAATACGAGCCTTTACTGTTTTGTTTGTAGATCCCAGTATGTTAGAATTTAATTAATGTAACAATTTCGGCTATTTGAATAAGTATTTGTATTTAGACACTATTATAATATCGCTGGATTTTCTATAAAATATTCTGGTTGTCGGAAGGGAAAAACCCAGCATGTTTATGTGTGACGCGGTCTTACGAGATACCTTTTGTTTTTTGAAGGAATTGATAACTTTAACAATTCAAATTGAGTTTGTTTTCTCACGCTGATTTTTCAGACCGACTCAGGTGTTATTTTATTATAATGCTCGGGTCATACCGAGTATTATAGTTTCAGGATTAAAATGCTATGGAGCTCAAGAGACGAGCTAGAGGAGTTCGGACGTATTCCCGTACTTAGTTTATATTTCCGCCATGTGAGGACAAGTGATTATAACTGTCCAGATTGATGTATATATTTTTTTACTTTGATGATTGTAAGTATAAAACAGTTACAGATTCTTTTGTATAAAATTTATTATTATATATTATATATTATTCCGCTGCGATTGTGAGATTTTATGTTGTTGTTTCTATTTTCTTCTATCTTTTCTTCTTCCTTACCCTAGTTATTCGCTCTTTCATACAATTTAGGTTGAACATGAGTGAATTATTATCAACTCAAAGGGTACGGAACTGCGGGTCACTATAGATATAGTGTCGTTATATAATAATCTTATCCAGGGAGTAGAAATGAGTCGTTGTTTCTTTATGCATGGATTAACAGACGTTTTTGACAAACTCTTTTCAAGTCAAGACAAGGTAGGACGTGTAGAGCGATTAGGAGACTCGGGGAGAGACAAGTGAAGCGGTCCAGGGGACATAGGGAGAGATGGATATAGTGAGCTAAGAGGCCTAAAAGGGCAAGCAGAAGGCGAGGTTCTCATGTTTATGATGACGAGCAAGGTCATGGTTGTGTGCGAGGTTCTAGACTTCTTGTTGATAGTGATGATCTTATGGACCGCTATCCGGACCCGACATTCGATGAGGCACCAATATCTCACGTGGGCTAAATTGATTGAGCGACTTATGCATGTAGCGGGTCAGGGCCAGCTGTTGATGAGGTAGAGTGAAGTGGGCATGTGCTGTCAGCTGCTTAACTGGAGGGTCCAATATCCATCACTAGAAAAATGAGCAACATGTTTAAAGCAATCGCCTATGCTATAGTAAAAAAGGTTTGATTATTAAGGATGTTTATTTATGTTTCAAGATATTGAAAAATATTGTTGGATGTACTTACTCTTGTATGTGGATGATATGGTCATTGCTTCTAAAGACAAGAATGAAAGTAACAAATAAAAATTATGTTAGAAATTGGAATTTGATACAATGGTTCTTAGTGAAGCAATGAAAATTTTGAACATGGAAATTATGCAGGATCGAAACCGCTTTGAGTTGAAATTAACTCAAAGAGAGTACACTGAGAAATTTCTTGCTTAGCTTTGCGTGGTTTATGCAAATGCATCTAGTACACCATTACTTTTACATATGAATCTTTTGATAAAAGGTTCACCAATCTTAGAGAAAGACAAGACTTATATGAAACAGCTGCCATATGCAAGTGTGGTTAGTAGTTTGATAGATATCATGGTGTATATAAGGTCCGATATCGCAAATGACATTGGGATGATTAGTCGGTATAGACTAACTCATGAAAATTGCATTGGAAAGCCATGAAAGTTAATTTGAGATATGTTAGAGGTGTTTCACGACATGTTCTTTGTGGTGGTAGTGATGATATGAATTACAGGTTGGTTGATTATAGTTATTCAGACTACGTCGATGGTAAAGATCGGACAGAATAGACTTCTAAGAATGTTTCACTCTTGACGGTACAACCATTAGTCGTATGTTTAGATTGCAAACTATAGTTGATTTATCCACCATGGAGGCTGAAATGATTGTCGTACTAGAAGCGGCAAATAATACACTTTACTTAAGGCGATTTTTATGCGACTTGGATATCGAGCACAGTAGTATTGTTGTGCAATGTGATAGCCAAAATGACGTACATTTAGCGGAAAATTTATCATTTAGCCCTTGGACCAAGCATATTGAGGCGGGAGATTCGTTCTTTGTTGCTATGGATGAGAATCAGCTTGTTCTTCTTTAGAAAGCGCACATAAAGGATATTAGGGTAGATATATCTATGAAGGCATTGCTGGTTGGGATGTTCGACTATTGCTCGAACTTGGTTCACTTATTGAAGTGCTAGGTGATACAGGGTGAAATGGTTGTGGGAGTTGTTATATTTGTTATTGATAGCGAAAAATATCAGTGAGAGACTGTGGTTTTGGTTCTATCTACAAAGTGAGTATCTACACCTAAGTGCTCTTTATTGATTTTGGATACTTTCATAATTTAATTGGTGGGCGATGACCTTGCGGGGAGTGCGATGAGCAGAGGTTTTGACAGAGCTTATTGGGGAAGTACTCAACTGGTATTGGTTGAAGGTGGAGTTTGATATTATGGCTTGGTTTTCATTGGATGTATCAAGTGATGGAGAGGGATATAGTGTTAAGGTGGAGCATTGTAGTTTAGCTATACTATACAGCAGATTGAAGAGGGTCATGTTAGCTTTGTATTGTAGAAGTCGATTTGTGATTTGGGAGTCTCAAAATTCAAGTTATCGTAGTTTGAAGTAGTACTGTACACATAGACTTTGGACTGAATGTTAAAATATTAATTTATCAGCTATTCAGAAGTTCGAAATGTAAATTTAGGTCGATTTGAATCGAAACTTCAGGTGTCTAAATTTGAGGTCACGCATCTTAAAATTAAAGCCAAACGATTGACTTTCAAAGATTTGTTTCCCGCACGTATTCATTTCATTTTGGCTAGTTTCAGACGAGACGTTTGGATTTTTAATCCAAACGTCAAATTGGTTAGAATGTATCTATTGGATTGTTGTAGTGTGTTATACTTCATGGGCAATTTGGAATTTGCCTTTGATGAGATTTCTCCATTCTAAGTCATATTTAACATCTATTTTTATTTTTGGGATAACAAGTGTGCTCCATCAATCTTCATTTTTTGATCTCCTCACAAATCAAATTCTAGTGTGAATTTGTTAATTGAGTGATCAATTGTAATCAATCTCTTTTACTTTCTCATTTAAGATTAATAAAACTCTCTCCATCAAAGTGAATGTACACGGTGAAACCGCTATAAATCTAATGTGTGATTTATTTGTATTATTGCTGTACTTTCCCTTGTTTTGTGATTGATTTAGTGTTTCAATTTGTTGATGTTAGATTGAGATATTGATTGGTTGCTTTTGTACATTTTACAATGATCCAAATTCTTCCATCCTGTTGCAAACTTTGTCCATGATACTCTGTGGAAAATACAACCACTGATACACTCATGCATACAACTTTTTATAACCAATATGCTTGTGATAAACCCGTCTATAAGAAGTAAGAACAACTCCTGGAAGACGACAATAACCTGGAAAGCTTCCTCTTGCATAATTCAAACAAAGCGACGGTAGTTGATTCGTTTGACCCGACATCATTTATGGAAATTCTAGTGGGAATCCCAAGCTGCCGCGCCAACTGATCCACATCCTGTGCTCGCCCTATGACGTAATCGAAGCATATGTATCTCCCACATGCACTTGTTCTTCCCATTGCCTCGTACACACTTATGTGCATCTCTGCTAACTTAACCACATCCACTGTTGCTAGCAACCCTTGTCTTAACATATCTGGTGCTCCTGTATCAATACGATATACATACCTTAACTTATATACGTGATTCAAAATTTCAAATCATTAATTATCAGTGAGTAATTAGGTAACCTTTGAGATATGCGATGGATGCAGTGGCGTTTCTGTCAAAACATCCTGGACCTGTAACAAGCCCTGGACACAGTGTGACTAGCTTTATATCTCTTCCATGAGCTGCCTTCCATGCTGCTTTTTCTGCCCTTGTCTTCCCTAGTGCATACCATAGCTGTGGAATTTAGCGGAATCAACGTTAGTTTTTAATTAATCATGGTCTTAGTTGTTAAATATGTGGAATTGTATTGAAAGTAACCTTCTTGTCCCTGCAAACGCTTTCGTTGGTCCAACTATGCTCGTCGAGTACTATGGGCTGCAGGCTTTGATTCTGATCAGGACATTGCCAAATGCAGGATAAAAGAGAGGAGGTGAATACGCATTTCCTTACTGATCCAGTACCAACACATGCTTCGATCACTCTTTCAGCTACTTTTGCCTCAATATGAGCCATGTGCTTCTGTGCACATTTTCATTTTACATTATCAGTAAATTTTTACGTAGCAGGTGCATCAGATATATCTCGAAAGCTGTGTGTGTGTGTGTTGAATATGACAAATATTTTTCATGTTCATGTTTACGTCTGTGCCAGTTCAATTTCTTGAGGATTTTCCCCCAATTTATGTCGTTTAAATTCGACAGTTATATGATACTTCTTTATTTTTATTTAGAAAGTCATCCGGGAACAAAGAAGCTGCAGATGTGGAAAAGAAAAGAAAAAACGTGGGAATTACAAAGAGGAGAAGGAAAGGAATGTAAAGCGAACACATGCTTAACCACCAAATATAACTCGTCATATAAAATGCGCATGTCAACTACCAAATCAAGCAAAATAGGTAGGTAGGGTATGCGGTAGCTATACATCCATTTGGATCTACATACAACGCACTTGTCAACTACCACAAGAACCATAAAACATATTAGGCTACATTTATCAAGAATCAGGAACAACTTTAAAAAATAGGTCTTTTTAGCAAGTGCAATTAGTTTTTAGGCCACACAACTGAAATAATTATTTTTATGGACAAAATGCAAAATAATTAGTTTAAAGCTTAAAATCCTATGAAATTATGTCCTTGAAAGTAATTGGACTGCTGACTTTGTCCTTAAAAGTAATTATTCTGCTGACTCCGACCTTGAAATTAATTTCTGTAGATGTGTGTCTTAAAAATTAATTGGACTGTAAAGTTTGTCCTTATAGTAAAATGTCCATTTTAAATACTGATGTGACATTTAGTTCAAACAGCAAAATTATCATCAGTAGTGATAGGTGTGGCTCGTACTGTAAATGGAGTGGGTACGTGGATTGACAAGTTAAAAGTCACACATCGCATGATATTTGAAATAATCGTGATATATACGTAGGATTGGTGCCACGTAACATTGAGAATTATATTTGTTACAATGTATTGTCAAGACCATATTATATATCCGATGGTGAAGCGAACGCGTTTGGAATGTGAGAATCAACAAGCAGCATTAGCATTCTTTGGCTTATAATTTATATCTGTGTTGTAAAAATCTTAATTTTACTGCAAAAAATAATAAGACTTACAGAGTATCCAGAAAGGCCAGCAGGATCAGTAAAGGCAGAGGTGTGAAAAACACATGAACAGCTTTGAAAAGCCTGAATCAGCATATCTACATCCATCATGTCTGTAACCACCATTGTTTCCGTTCTCCCCGTGCCAAACATTTGCATTTCTTGCACTTTTTCCAAGTCCTCTGCAACCACACATCATACTTACCAAACTCGTACATATACAAATATAGACAAGAAATGCACATCGCATGTATACATCATGAGGTTACTATGTTGAAAGGGACCATTAAAGTATTCAAAAATGAGCAAACATGTTTATTCTTTGACAAAGTCTAAAACATTTGAAATCTGTTTGATTTCATTTTGTATTTTGTCTTTTGCGTTTCAACATTCATAACAAAATATGCAAATAACAGAATAAATTAGAAAAATATATTAGCGTCATTTTTCAAATTGGTTGTTTTCGAAAATTACATGCGTTATGTATATGTTTTTTGAATGAGAACACAAAACTAAAATTGTCATTCATTTTTCATGTATATATGTACCTGGAGAATGAAGGAGAAGGCGAACCGTGTATCCACGAGAAAGAAGAGAGTTAACAAGGGTGAATCCAAGAAATGAAATGCCACTTGTAACACATACAGTTCCTTCTTCAATAATATCACTTGCAGCTTTCACTGATTTAATACCTCTTCCTCTAAACATTTCATGTAACAAAGAGTTGTGCGAATTTGGTTCTCCGATATTAGCTTTGATGCTTTGCTGTTGTTGCAGAAGAAGAAAAATTTCTGGAAACTCTTCCAAGTACTCTGCTTCAAAACTGGCTGTGCTTCTTACTACTCCCATCTATATTTATGTTTCTTTTCAATTGGTGGGTGGATAAGATTTTACGTTTCCTCTCAGTATAAATAGCTACTAAGTGGGGACAATTTGACAGTGAATTTTGTATTGAGAGGATGTTCGGTGTATGTAGCATATTAAGTTAGGGAGGGATGAAACCACTGATAGTGTTTATAAACAATTTGAGTCGCCCGATCTAATTGAAGATCAGAGTTGTAGATCATTTATACTTGTCCAGCTTTCAGCCTCTGGATTTAAGATCCGGCGGTTTATATCAGTCCTTGTATTTTAGTGGTGCCAACATGCACGCGCTATTTAGTTTTGACCAATAAATATTTAATATGGCATTTTAAGCTATTTTAGCACGTGACGTCAATGTAAGTGGCATACTAAGGGAAAATTTTAAAAATATAGTGGCAAAACTTTAGCAACGTTTTTTTTAAAGCCCAAAATAACAATAATTTACCAATCTATTCATGTTTAGTACTTGTTTTATTAGCACACTTCTATAAGCAGGTAATCTTATTTAGTTTTGAAATCGAGTTTAACTGATGTTAATTATATTTTCTTTTCTTTTTTGTCTATGTTTTACTAAGTGAAATGATGAAACAGACGATGGTACGATACATTACAAAAAATATCAAGCACTTTGACATGTCAAACAAGATAGTAATTTAACATTATTACTGTAACAGTTAATAGCTAATAGTTTATCATCCCATCTTTGTTATACTACCAATATGATTATTAGATGCATTTTTAGTTGCCTACACACACATATATAGCAATGCAATTTCCCAAATGATAGTAGTAATTATTACCATAACAACCCTATAAGTGCTTATGTTTCGAATAATATCCAGTCATTTCTATCTAATAATAAAGTTAAATGGTTAAAGTAATAAATAAGTTGTATATATAAGTGACGACGTGAGTACATGTAGAATTGTAGATAGAGGATATCATCCCAAATAAGATGTTCATATGTGTACATACTATGATGTAAGCATAGAAGATCAACATGCCAAAGTATCGACAAATCAAAAGTATAACCAACTTGACAAACTCTGCCTGCCATGGAGGGCTTGTCCAACACTCAAATGGATTTTTAAAATCTACCTTTTTCTCTACGATGGATTTTGAAACATTGGCATCTCATATAATCAAATAATGGATACACTAGAATCTACAGTAAATCAATTTTAATCAATTTTCATCTTTATTAATAGTTGGAATAGAAACACAATCTTTTGGTCCAACCATGAAATTTTTAAAATATCATTTAACGTAAACAAGAAGTCAAAGAGTTCGACTCTCACCGTGAACAAAAATTAACATTTATTTTCAAATTGAAATTTCAAAACACAAACAAGTTTACAAGTTTAAATTTTATTCCAATAAAAAAATTACATTATTTTATTTATTTATTTCAACTTGTTTTTATTAAACTACATAGAAATTTCAAATCTAATAATTTAAAAAAGGGCTTTATATGCACGTGCGTTGCACGTGCCAAAAAATCTCGCATAAACGAATCTCTTCGCTCTCTTTTTTCTACTGTTTTTTTCTAATTTTTCTTCTATTTCTTCAATTATGTATTCAATCTAATTTTCAAAGAACCTCGACGTGTAATGAAAATGATGATTTGAATCTTGAAATCATGGTTGACTTACTATTGTTGTTAGGACATTTTGGGATAATCCAAAAACTTATTCTATGCGGAATTATAATTACCCATGATATAGAATCACCGATTAAAATATCAACATATGTCATACAATGAACAACTGTAATAGATTCAAATACTAAAATAAAACATTTGGAACCAACTTCTCTTTATTATTCATTTTTAGGTGACACAAAAGATATTACAATTAGATAGAGATTTGTGCAAGAAGAGGAAGAAATACATATATCAATTCAATAAATTGAATTACAAAAGTAACTAGGTAGATGTGAATGTTTTAATTTTGAAGATTGATTGCATGCATTTTTCAATAGCCTTCGGCTGTAATTTATAGAAGAATATTGTTTAAGGATGAAGTAATCCCAAATAGTACATAACTGATTGAATCAGTCAACTAATTTTTTATCCTTCTTTCCTCATATTCCATAATTAATTAATTAACAAATCAACTTCCCTTTTTTTCTTTAATTAGGAGAACATTATTCCCAAATTTTATTCACAAAATTTAACACTCACCTCAACTCAAGTATCCTATTACCAATCTCTCTAATAATCTCAACTCACCAATAAAGAAAACCTTCTAGGTCCACGCCCCCAAGAGCCTTTAACCTAAGACCAAGATAATCAAGTTTGATTAGAGCTCAAACATCTCTGCCTCTTCTTTTGATAGTATAAAAGAAAATTCATGAACAAAAACCAGGGAAAATCACCCAACTCTTCACTCTAACATACGTAGGAGACAAATCTCTATATTGAACAGATCAAGTGTTTAATGGAGAACTATATAATACCAACATCTAAATAATAGATCGATTGATAGCATTCTTGATATAACATCCATCTCTCACAGTCTTCATCCCAAGAGTTTTCTCTAACTTTCCCAAGTCTACAACATCAAATTCACGTCCAAGGTCCATGGCGCAAAGTGCACATGTTTCAATATCACTAATATCATTATGCTCACAACTAAAGTCAATATAATCATTAAACCACCTATGCACCATCTGTTCTTCAACCAGCTTTGCTTGAGCCCAAGCTCAACTTTAAGTTTAAATCTCTCCACTATAACTCTCATCAACCAATGTGACATTGACCACACAACTTTCATTTTGCAGTGGAAAGAAATTGTTGACTCACTCAATCGTGTTTGGTTATTTTATGTCCTTATCTGGCCATGATTTAATGGAAGTTTCACCTTCAAAAAAGACTTCGCATCAATCCAAATTCTCCCGCTAATTAAAATATGCTCAGTTTTTGAATACCACTACCTATACCCTTTCATTTCTTCACTATATCCTTGCTATTATTTATATAAGCTAGACTACTATACAGTCTATGAAATGAAGAACTAATAAGATCCTCATTCCATTTCTCCTTTGAGATCTTATTATCTATAAAAATGCATGGTATACAGTTAATGAGATATACAACCACATATACCACCTCTGGCTATATTCCAATCTCAAATTCAATAGTCAACAATAAGCTATTAGACCTCTCTAGCAATGTTCAAATCATCCACCAACTACTAGAAAATCACCATGATAATTAGCCCCACTCAAAACTCCTTCGAACCCATAATAGTCTATGGATTCTTATGATGTAAATTCACTTCAGCCTAATCTGAGAACCTTCAACTGCTTCCTTGATTTAAGGTCTTCCACTTACAAAACCAGGCAAGTATTTCATATTATATTATGTTTTCATGAAATATGCCTAGAATTTTTGTGGAAAATCATCCACAAACATAATGAAATATTTAGCTCCATCTAATGATGGAATTGGTGTGGACCTCAAAACATATGAATGGCCATATGCTATAAACTCTGTCATTGTATGTCCTTCATCAAATGAAGCTTATCACTTCACCCTAAGACCAAGACTGTTTGTACCAAAATTGGCCTCAACACTCTTCGGATGTGTTTGAAGAGATAAATAAATAAGATTAATGTAAAAAGAGGTAGATCTAACAAACACACCAATCAACAGATAATAAAATGCGCAGAAATATAAGAATTTAGAGTGGTTCGGCGGATTGCCTACGTCCACTATGAAATGATTGATGTTTATTGACTTTCACTCGTTGATTACAAAAAGTTACAACAGTACAACAATAGTTTAGAAATGAATATGGTAGAATGTCGGCATAGAGAAGCCAAAAGACTATTTTCAGTAGGTCCAGGGTCCCTATTTATAGGCGTAGGAAGAAGATATCTCACCCAGATCTCGAAAGACTTCTTCCCTCATAGGTGGGCCTACAGGATCGATTTCATGTGATTTCGAATCGATGTGGGAGAGATATGAATTGAGTTCGTATTGATCCATAATTGGTCCTTTCGGGCTGAAATTGATCAGGTACATTCTTGAAGTTGTAGACAAGCTTCTGTGAAAATTTTGTGGCATTTGGACTTGTAGATCTCGAGTTATGATTGATGCAAGTTTGGATTTATTGAAGACTGTCGAATTCATATCGCTTCTATTCGCATCACTTCCGTTCGCTTCGATTCTGTTCGCATTGCTTCCATTCACATCGCTTCTACGCACGTAATGACCGATGACGCGACGCTAACTTTTAGGATCAATCCCCTTTTCATGCTGACCGACCGAGTCTTTTCCTTGGATGGGCCTCATTCGTTTGGATGCATTTTAGCCTCATTCGTATCGATAGCACACATTCCCATTTGTACCATTGTAGGATTAAGTATTTCGTATCGATGATTCAATGGCCTTTTCGTATCGATAGAATACAAGTGACATTTTCATCGATCCATGTGGAACTTTTCGTATCGATCAATGGTTGATCGATAAGAACCATATGAATGAGTGGATTGATACGAAATCCATGGTTTGATTGACACGAAGCGACAATCCCTTATGAATACAAATTGACTTATTCCTGATGGTTATGAAGAAGAATGCACTCGATCGATACGAAGTGAGGTATATGTGATGGATACGAAGCATAACTGTTTACTTAGATGGATATAAAATTGCTAATGCTTTGTCATGGATGCGAAGTGGATGGACACGAACGAGCTTGCTCCTTCTGTGGATGCGAACTAGTTAGATTCTGATGGATATGAAGTATGACGCCTTGGATGGATGCGAATGAGAATGGATATGAAGGAATTAATCTTTTTGGCTTTGATCGATCAATATCTTGAGCATACGAACTCCGAATGACTTGAAATTTGGAATATTGGCTTTTATAGCTTTTCTTGTCATGTCATATTGATTGTAGCTTGATCTGGACTCGAACAAAATTTACTATTATCCATAGTAGACCTATGTATAACCAATCTTCGAAACTGACTGTCCTTGGCTTCTAGTCAAGTTCTTGGTGTCACGGCCTTGCCAAAAGGCGGGATAACATTTGCCTCCCCAAATTATATCTTGTATGAACATGATGTATTCTGAAAAGCTGCACTCTTTATTCGAAAAAGTTCCATCTAATTCGCTGAACAGTCATTGTCTTTTTATCAAAAGATGCAACCTTTAGATGACTTCCGTTAATATAAATATTGAATTGTTGACTGCCAATGATCGTACAGTGCAATGTTGTAACAGAGTATCGAGCGATAACAAACTATTGTTCACTATTGTAATTGTCACCAGATGAATGTTCGATTCCTATGAATTTTGAAAATTGAATGTTATTTCGTTACATATAAATGTATATTAACCTGACTCCTATTAACATTTACACATTCACATGTCATTGTCAGTTTTTTTTTATCGAATCCCGTATCGATCCTCCCCTAGATCGATGTGAAATTCAAGCTGTAACAATGCTTGATGGTCGTTTTAGTGTATATTTTCCTCTCGATCCTATCCTAGATCAATGAGAAAAATTGGAAAATCATATTCGTATTGATGGCGATTAATACGATTGGGTTGGCTTCTCAAAACATTTCATATCAATGGATATGAATTCACTGTGGTTTTAAGTTGATGGATATGAACTCGTTATTTCGTATTGGTGCGTCCTTGATGGTTTTGAACGGTTCATGTAAGCCCTGGCCTTGCACTCCAGATTGATCGATGAATGGATATGAATGTTGCTTTAGATAAAGGGTGCATGGATGCGAACTACTCTCTTCGCATCGATTGGAGAGGATACTTGTTTTCACTGGTCAAAGTATTAGAGAGTCGAATCATCATTTCCCATCATCTCTCGTGTTCGTATAAAAGCCTTTTTGTACTTAGAAAATTTCAATTGCTCTTATTTGTCTGTTTTAGCTTTTGTATCATTTAAAAACTTGAGAAAAGAAAACCGTTTTTGCCTTCGAATCGAACAACACTTTAATTGCTTACATTGACACTGTAAATGGGTAACATATTATTTAATTTATATCAAAAACGAGGAGACTCAAGTTTGAATGCTAATCCGTTCACGTTCATGGTCAATCTTTGGTGACATTGATGCCGGAGGTTGGATGGAGCATGGTCGGAGTTCGATTAAGGGCGGTAATGGCTCTCGTGTTCATTGGGGAAGAAGGATTGAGGAGGGATAGGAAGAATGGCCTGACCCTGCTTTCGTATCAATGATGGAGGAAGGATGTGTCGTATCGATTCTAGGTGGGAGTCATTTGAATCAATCTGGGTGATAGAGATTCATAATAATGAAGTGGGGCCATTCGTATCACGTGATGATAGGGTTTTGTATCGACTCGAGATGATCGATACGAAGGCTTTGAACTTGTTGGTCGATACGAAGGGGTCGCACTTGATCGATACAAAATCCAGTATTTTTGATCGATACGAACTATACGCCAGGAGATCGATATGAAGGAATCTTTGCAGATCGATACGAAATCGTATCTTGATGGATTCAAATAGTAATCTTGGTTGATACGAAATGGAACTTTAGTGATCGATTCAAGTTGAACATTGACAGATTCGATACCCCTTGCATACTTAAACATATGACTCCGATAAGCTTCAGCTCTGCATAATTTGACTTAACCATCTCATTGCATTGACTTCCCTTTGAAGCTCGTCGATGGAACTGTAGCTTAACCAATTTGACAAACTTTAGCTTGGGTCGATTTTCAAAGTCAAGATGGCACGGTTGTGATGCTCAGCGATGACGGTCATTCCAATTGGATTTAGAAGTCTCGTTGTTTGAACATCTTGTTAATCTTTGTAGAACTTTCTTAAGTATCATACAATATTGCATTGCACAACACACTCATGCACTTCACACTGGGGAACACACGGGCTTATTATCACCTAATGATGGTTTTTGATGAGTTGATTAGTTATGGAACCCGGAAGTTCACAGCAACAGGAGGTTCAGAGTCCACCTCCTTTGATAATAGAGATGTCGGTCATTATGGCCAAAGTCATAAGTCCAGCTCCGGACGAGTTGCCAGGAGTAATCTTTATTGGGAATCCACAAGATTCTGTACCATCTAATGTCTTCGAAGATATGTTTGGGAGAATTTTCTTGAGGCACGTGCTATCGTTGGATGATGTCCTATTACCACGGCCGAATGATAGGCCACATACTCCTCCTAAAGGGTTCACCGCCTTTAATCAATTTTTTTGCACAGCCGGGACGCGTCCACCATTCAATTAGTATATCTGGGAGGTGTTATCTTACTTAGGAATTTCCGCTTCATTATTGCATCTGAATGGATATTGAACAGGTTATTCATTGTTTTTATGGAGCATCTCTTACGGCCCCCGACTCTAGAGGAAGTCAGATTCTTGTTCAATGTCAAGAGTCGGGGAGATAATCCCTCATTCACATTCTTAGAGGCGGCCAAGAATTGCCAAGTCATGATTGGAACTTAGACCAGACTCAGCTACTTCAAAACCAAGTGGTTCTATGTCCGGTGCCCGCCAGGGTTTGCCAGACGATGGCTAGTTAGACGTAAGTGCCGCAATTTCTCTAGTGACTAATGAGATAGTTGTAATCGATGTTGAGTATAACATTCACTTTCCTTTACAGCCGCATTTCCACGACCTGAAGGTGCTTGATTTAAAGAAATGGTGCAAATTCTTCAAGAGGTGACTGGTGAGATTAGAAAGATCGATTCGGTGCCGACGGATGAAAGTTTGAGGGCTATTGGGCTAATTTACCGAGACCAGAGCATATGGCTTGAAGGATCCCTTAGGGAAGCCTCGATAAGATGGTCAAGATGTAGGGCACTCGGGATTGTAATAGCTGAGCAGGGCGATGAAGTGGGTACACCCACAGAAGATGAACCTGTAGTCGGGCCTTCAGATTGTCCTCGACAGAAATAGGAAAGGCAAGGTGGTTGCTCATAAGCTTCACAAGTCTTCAAGATGGAAATCCGTGGTCATGTTCCTACCAGCCGCCGGTGTTAGAATCTCGAAGTCTCATCCCCTACAAATGGAGAATCCCTTCGAAGGACTCACTGTCATTCCAATTCCGGATTATGTATCGCTCCAACAAGACACCGGATTGGACATGTATACATACACTTAACGGAACGACACGATTTTCAATCATAAGCTATTCATTACCAACTCTGCTTCTCCTTTTATTTTACAGATACGATGACAAGGTGGGAATCCATGCTCGGTAGCCTTTGCTCGGCACGCCATTCATCTAGTTCATATCATGAGTCCTGTAGATGGGAGGTCGATAGAGACCGCGATCGCGGCTACTCTAGTCAGGAGAGGGAGCATTACGAACGGGAAAGGGACAAAGAGAGAGAATATAGACGTCGTTCTTGGACATGCTTCCCGCCACCTCAAGTTCCAACACATCCATCTAGCCATTGTAAACAACCCCTAGAATCTTCATGCCAAATTCGACCTTCTCAAGTGCTAAGACTGACCCACAACATCGGAGGACCGAAACCGAAACTTTTTCTTTTATTGAGCAAGCCATCACGGAGCCCACTGGGGAGGGAGCAATTAGAATCGCCAAGCTAAAAAAGGATTTTCCAAATATTTGCTTTGATGGCTTCATCTTTCCCCCACACATAAAAAGAATTCCTATCGAGGTAGAACAAAAAATGCATGACTGCATTTATGAAGTTTACGGCCAATACCGAGAATGGATGAAGACCGTGGACAAAGTATCAGGGGTGGCCTTCAAGCAGGAGAAGACAATCGAAAAATTATGGATCGATCTCGCTTAGAAGGACCGCATAATCCAGCTGCTTAACAATGAGAATGAATCCACAATAAATTCAGAGATAGAGGCCAATAAAAGGACCGATCGGCAACTCGACGGATGGAAGAGATGAGGCGGACACACTTAGCCCTGGTTGAGGAGATGGGACATCGGACCACCATAGTATGGCTGAAAGAAACGGGGCGCTTAAAGAGATTAAAACTAAATTTGCTGAAGTCGTTAAGGAGAAAGACGATGCAAACAAAGCTGCTCAGGAAGCATGTGAACAAGCTGTGGTGCTTAGGGATGAAAGGGATGCGGCAACGCTTAAAGTTCAGGAAGTCGAAGCCAGGGTTGAGAATGAAGTGAAAGCGGCGGAGACCAAGTTGGAAGGTGACATCGAAGATCTTTTTATCACATATAACGCCAATGTTTTGAAGCATCGAAATCTGACCTGGATCGAAAACTATCCATCACGGTTATATAACGCTTGATGCCGCATAGTGGAAGATGAAAAAGTAGAGCACCAAGATGAATCCATTGATGAGTTTGAATGAGAGAACCGGGTATTGAATGAGGATGAGAGAAGAGTTCTCCATGACATCAATATTACATTCAAAATGGAGATACTTGGTACTTAGCATCCGAAAGCTGGAGAGGGTTCTAGCGTTGAGCACCAAGATGCGGGTTCCAAAATCCTTATGCCAACCCTGCCCGAATCAAATTCTATGGTTGATCCTTAGTCTGTTCCCGTTTACAATCCCGATCAATCGTAGTTCTCTCCAGCTTGTGGGCATGTCTCTGAAGCTGCTCCGCCACTCATGAGCCAATTTAAGGAAGGTATTCTGAACATTTCTTGTGCTTATTCAAAATCTGGAGTCTTGCTTGATGTAATCACTAATATTTTTTCGTTGTCTCTATTCAGTGATAGGAGCTGCTCCGGTTATGCCCCTACAACCCAAAAGCCGCATCACGAGCAAGAGACCTTTATAATAGAAGTGACCACCACAACGGCCACTACCCCAACTGATGGAGCACATGGGAGCACTTTTACTTTCAATGAATAAATGATGGAAGAACTTCTTGGCCACCAAAGCGACCCTTATCCCAATCTGCCATTCGTCATAAGCAGATGTGCACCAGTGGTTAGCTCCTCGGGTCCAACCAGCAGTATCACTATGGATGCCCAAACCATCCACGAAGAAGAGATAATAGCTGATATCAATGCTGAAATGGAAGCGGCTAAACGGGCCAGTGGCGTTGGAGGTGGGATGGCAGGCCCTGGTCCAGCCTTTTGCGAATGATTTCTCCCAATGGTACCATCGACACCAGTGTGCCTCCTACAACTTCCAACATGGATCCTATCCCTCTGACTCCACCTTCGGGAAGTATTCCAATTCATGTGAGTTCAGAGGAAGCGGTTACCATAATACCCCCGACCGGAGATCAACCGCCAAAAAGCAAGGGCCCGAATAGGCATCCGAGCGGTAGTTCCAGTGGGTCTATGCCGAATAAGAAGAAGAAGAAGACGAGATAATAGACATGTCTTCCTGCCTCATTTTTGGTAGATAGGAATTTTTTTTTGTTTCTAGTTGGCCGTGTGTAGATGCGGGTTCGGCCCCTACTAGTAGGATACTTTTGTACTTATCCTTTTTTTTAAAGAATAGTTGAAATAAAATTCCATTTTGTCTTCGGCACAGTTTTACGTTATTTGCTTAAGTATTTCAGCGTTCGAACTTCCATTCGATTTACTTGTGAAGTTTTAGTTTCAGAATGTCACGACCCAAAATTCAGCGTTCAAAAGTTGACATCAAATACCTCACTTATATTCGACTGCCGGAGATTCGAACGTCAACTTTTAGTTTGGATGGAGCTTATAACAACATCAGATGAATATAAAACGGCAGAACAGAATGAATATCATGCATACATCACGGATACAATATCATAATATCCATAACTACATCAGAGTATTTTATACATACACTACAATTTCAAATAAACATCATAATAATACAACAGTGATCATATATCCAAAAAGTCTTCAAAGGAAGGAAGCGATAGCGAACTCCCAAAGACTAAACACCTGAGATCTCCAAAAGCTTCTAGAATATCTCCAAGATAAGAGCTCTAAAATACTGCTACACCATAACACGGAAACCTGCTACTAGGCTGTCCGTGTGGAAATTATGGGCACCCAGAGTTTAGGAAAGGAACAATAACTTCAGGCCAGTCATGAGACTGGTATGAGTAAACAAAAACAGTTGCTTTTAAAGAAACTAGATTTATAAAGAATTCCAGTATGCTTTTAAAAAATGAAACTACCAAAAGACCTCCCGCCACACACATAATGCAATCGCAGAATTGGAGGAGATTTCTTCTTATGATAGTCAAATATGCTTGGTATGGGAAAAATTCTTTGATATTATTATTAGTGCATAGTGTAGGAAGCATTTCGAAGGTATAATATTAATCTTAGCCAGCATACAACCATTATTGTATGCCTATTATAGCTACCATGTTTTGTGGCAGGTTACCGCCACGCTGCAATGCAGGCTATACAACTAAAACCGTACATGGCTCGCATTGTTTCTTTGGATTTCCAACAAATGGTCAGGCTAAGGAACTTCCTACTGCCACATGGGTACGCCTCTGGTGGGACGTCCCGAGAACCTAACCGGATCTCTGCCAACACAAGGCTAGGTTACCTCTGTACTAGGTAACTACTGACACGAGTATGTCATCCCCCGGTTGTAACCAACCTTTATCTGGGGCCCCAACAACAATCACAAAGCAATATATATATATATATATATATATATATATATATTTGCGATATCCACATAAGTTAAGTATCTAGGCTCCATACCATGATACCACTTCTATCCAGAAGGAAATGCACATACCCTAAGGGGCGCTACCCCCAATAACCTTGCTGCATCTTTCCTGTTTCGACCATTACCGGGTTGTTAGGTTCGACGAAGTCTCATCCACAAAGCTACGCTTTTGACAAAGCCATGCTTTGATCAACAAATGATCAGAAACACTTAGCATTCCACATTACCAAATTGGGAATATATTGCTGATAACCTTCAACTACATAACCTCTGAGCTCGTACGTCTCAGAGAAGGGTGTTAAGCTAAGTGAATAAATTCTCCGCCACCAACAGAAATGTATTTGAAAGAAATCTGCTTTATACCTCAAATGTAATGTCAGACATACAATCCATAAAAGTCTGTTCTGGGTTAAAACAGAACCGAAGGCACCTCCGAAGAAGTCCTAGCAATCCGAGCGTCCATAATCCCGATCGGACTCCCCATCACATATGGAGAACTCTATACCGGAGCAACTCAGTGCAGAGTCATTCGACAGGTTATCCTATCGTTTTCGAAGATACACGGTCTTCACCACCGGTCTTCAAATGCTATCCATTTCATCGAATCAAATATTCGGAATGGGTTATATGACACAAAGGTTCTCTCCCGGCTAAACCGAATAGTGCGCGTCAATTTTAAAACATCTGGATATGTCGTTCACAAAAAGTTAGGTTCGATGTGGGTTTCGGATAACTAACTGAAATCCGATTCCCTGTCGCATCGAAGTTTAAATTCTGTTTTACGGCTAACAGGGTTTTCACATCAATACAGAACAAAAACACAACATAGTGCAGTACATAACAATCTACATCACACAGTATCACAACCACAACAGAAATAACAATTCAGTATCGAACAATTATTTTAAATCAATGTGAGTGCGATTTAATAGATTAACCGCATAATTATATTTTTATTGATTGATTTAAATCAATGATTAATTAAATCTTAATCGTTAATTAAATTTTATTTGTTTTTATTAAGTTAATTATTAATTTCAGAGTAATTTACAAATCATAAATTGTTAAATCATTACTTAATTATTTTGAATAAGTTTGTTTAAGTTAACAATTTGAACATTTAATTAACTTCTCAATATTATATTAAGTTAATTTTATTTTTAACAAACTTTACAAAAAAATGAGTTTAAAACATCTTTGAACTTAATTTTCTTCAAATAATTATTTCAATGCCATTAACTTCACATTCCATTAACAAACCATTTTCATTTTATAAAGAATGAATTTTTAGAAATCATTTACTTTATGTTTTTAAACTTTCAAAACTGGAAATGTTGATTCTGGTGGCCAACCCGAGGCTATCTCGAGTCACATCCGAGCAAAAATGCTCTTTACTTCCGCTTTTTCGCAAATCGACCTGGGTATAAAAATTTCCCAACTTAAGTTTGTTTAAGTGCTAAACGACCTGATGTGTAGCCAATATACTCGAGCCAAGCTTCGAGTCAACTCCCCTAAAATCCCGATTGAAACTTTGGGTCAACTTCACCTCATCAAAAAAACAAACTACTGACACGAACGAGCCCGCGTGCACGCTGCACACCATCTCGATCATCACTGGTCGAGGCTACGACCATGATCAGGTCTGCAACAACCTCCTCAACCCATCGAGCCGCCCTGAAACGCGAACCATCGCCACAGGCGAAATCGAATATCGCGACCCATGCCTCATCGAAATCCATCACCCAAAAACAGCTTCACCCCACCTCCTCTGGCCGCTTGTGGCCACAAAAATTTGACCCAAGCTCCATCACTGTGCGACGCCGCAAATTGTACTGGATGTACGAAGTCCGATGGTCTACAGGCGGAGCAGCAATCACATTTCCAGACTCGACTCAGTTTAACCCTTAAACCCTAACTTTGATTCGTTCTACTAATTCGCAAATTAGAAAAAACTTTCAACAATTTTTCTGGAATTATAGATGTTCAACCCAGCTTCAAGCAAAACCTTAGCATCTAAAACTTGTTCGATCATTAGAAATTGATCAAAATGCCAATTTCGTTCAATTGTGAATCGCACATTAAATACGCACTTAAAAATCATCATTTACATCTTGAAAATCCTATTTTTGATTAAGGATTCACATTATATGATTGAAGTAACAAATCTTTATATTCGAAAATTTCCAAATTTGAATCTTACTCTGTAAACACACAACTATTTTTACTGTATAAACACACAACTATTTTTACTGTATAAACTTAACCTGTTTGAAATTATTTTTAAATTATAGTTTATACTTAAATACGCATATTTACTTTTGAAGTCAAGGCCTAACAATGATCGAGTGATAAGGTATTGGGTTTTTGAACAAGGTTGATGCTCTGGAACAAAAAAGACAGAGATGGTTTCAGACATTCACACCTACAAATATTCATATACAGGGAAGATTTTTGTATACATGTACACAATAAAGCAATTTCAAATCTTCAGATTTACAAACAACAAATAAATATACTTAAAATCTCTTTTTAAGTTGTTTACTCACCTTGAAATATGAATGAACAGAGATGCTTCTGTTTTGAAAAAGAAACAGTTTGATCCTTCTTCTCCTTTTTCTTTCTTCAGTAAATTGTTTTCAAACTTGAATATATAAGAGATGTTCTTCTACTTTTTTTTAATATTTTATGATCTTTGTTAGGATTTGCCTTTGAACGAATTGGAAGTAATATTCATGTATATAAAGGAGATGTGCAGGTTCAAGTGAAGTACTGAAGCAAGACTTTTTTCTCTTTTTTATTTGTACTTTGTAATTATTTGTATACCTTTAAATCAAAGATTTCTTCTTTTTATATTCGAATGACATGTTTATGGGCTGAGTTTGAAAGCATTTAATGCTCATGTTCCCACCCTTGTTTACATACAAACTTACTTTAATTCTTGCAAGTACTAAGTCTTGTTTTGTTTGGCAGACTTTTATAATCTAATGTTTTGTTTGGTTACTTTGCTAAATGAAAGAAAATCGTTTTAGTTATTGTTTTCTTATGTCTACATATTTGAATGTACATTCCTTCTTTTCTTTTGTTAACTAATGTTTTTTTTATTGTTTAATAAAATCTCTTGTTTGTTACATATTTTATCCATTATTTATTTAAAACTTAAACTATCAATTATTTACTTATATCCATATAACTTTAAAATACTAATATTAACAATATTTTATTTCTCTTGAAATTTCTCAAATTAAATTTAAAAGTTCAAATAATTTACCGAATTTTTAAATTCAAAATTGTGGGATGCTACAATATCCACTCCTTAAGAAAATTTCGTCCTCGAAATTTGAAAAAGAGCGAAAAGCAACAAAGAATATACGAATTCAGAAAAAATAAGGAAATGACTTACCATTTTAAACTGAGATATCCACTCTGCAGTTGGGATATGATTTCTTCATATTATCTTCAGTTTCCCAAGTGCATTCCTTTGGATCGCCACTCCACTGAATTTTGACCAGTTTCACAACTTTGTTTCGCAATTGCTTTTCATCACGATCAACAATTTTTATCGGTTCCCTCTTTACTGCTAAGTTGGGGGGTGATCTCAAGATTCTGATGAGCAGCTTCTTCAATAATACTATCTGGGTCGTGTACATACTTTCGAAGATTAGAAATGTGAAACACATCATGCATGCCAGACAACCAGTTGGGTAGCTGTACTCGATATGCTAGAGGACCAATCCTTTCCAGAATAGGAAAAGGACCAATATAACGCGGTGCTAGCTTTCCAGTTTTCCCGAACCTCAATACACCCCGCATCGGAGATAATTTCAGAAATACAGAATCTCCAACTTGAAATTCCAAATCTCTTCTTCGGCGGTCGTAATAGCTCTTCTAACGACTTTGACCAGTTATTAATTTCTTTCGAATAAAATCAACCTTCTCCGTGGCTTCTTTAATCATATCTGGTCCAAGGATGAGTCTATCACCTGATTTGATCCAGCATGCAGGTGATCGACACGGACGACATATAAAGCTTCGAAAGGAACCATTTCTATACTGGCTAATAACTGTTGTTGTATCAGAACTCGACCAGATGCAAATGGTCCTCCCAGGAACCACCAAAGTCGAGAATGCAAGCACGCAAAAGTTCTTCTAGAATTCGGTTGATCCTTTCAGTCTGCCCATCAGATTGTGGGTGATAAGCAGTACTGAAACTCAATTTTGTTCCTAATGCGTCTTGGAATGCCTCCCAAAATCTACTAGTGAAGATCGGGTCACGATCACTCACTACGCTATTGGGAATACCATAGAGTCGAACAATTTCCTTTATATATAGCCCTGGTAAGCATGTTGCAGTCCGAGTGGATTTCACTGGTATGAAGTGAGCAGTTTTGGTTAGACGGTCCACTATAACCCAAATTGCTTCATTTCCCTTCCTGGTTCGTGGCAATCCATAGATGAAATCCATCGATACCTGATCCCATTTCCATTTCGGTACATCCAAAGGCTGAAGTAAACTGGCTACTTTCTTTTGGTCGCTTTTAATTTGCTAACAAGTAGCACGACGACTCACATATATGGATATGTCTCTTTTCATTGTCTTCCACCAGAAAGTTCTTTTAATATCTCTATACATTTTATTAACTCCTGGATGGATACTGAGCTTAGATTTGTGGCATTCCTCTAAAACTTCGCGTTTCAGCTCCGGAATGTCAAGGACACAAATTCTGCATTTCATCCTTACAACTCCATGATCATCCATTGCAAAACTAGAATCTTCACCTCGACATATTCTTCTACGAATTTTCCGAAGAAACTTGTCTTCGGTCTGCTGTCTTGCAATATTCTCTAGGAGAGTAGGAGTGACAACAAGATATGCAAGAACAACATGTCTCCTACTTAAGGCATCGACAACTACATTGGCTTTTCCCGGCGTATATTGGATATCTAAGTCATAAGATGCCAGAAATTCCAACCAACGTTGTTGTCGCAGATTCATATCTTTCTAGGTGAAGAGATATTTCAAAGATTTATGGTCGGTGAATAATTCGAATTTTTCACCTAAAACAAAGAGAGTTCTTTAAGTATATTGTTTAAGTTAAGTTAATTTCATAGATTGTTAAGAAAGTTGAAAAGATTCTTACCCTGAAGATAATGTCGCCAGATTTTCAAAGCGAAAACAACAGCCAAAAGCTCCAAATCATGTGTTGGGTAGTTTCGCTCGTGCGGACGTAATTGTCTACTCGTGTAGGCAACTACCTTCCCATTCTGCACCTACCCCATCACCACACGCGTCAGTATAGACAGATAAGCCTTGGTTCCCATTAATGATAGCGAGAACAGGAGCAGTAGTTAATCTCCTTTTCAATTCCTGAAAAGCTTCATCACATCTTGGGGTCCAATCGAATTTAGCATTCTTCATGGTTAGCTTGGTTAATGGGCTGGCCAACTTAGAAAAATCTTGTACAAACTTTCTATAATATCCCGCTAAACCCAAAAAAATTCAAACTTCTCTAGGAGTAGTGGGCCGCTTCCATTCCAGAATTGCAGTAATCTTGCTTGGATCAACAGAAATTCCTTTTTCATTAACAATATGACCGAAAAATCCTACTTCTTTGACCCAAAAGTGACACTTAGAAAATTTAGCGAACATGATGTTCCTCCTTAATATCTCCAAAACAATTCTGAGATGTTCAACATGCTCCTCTTCAGTTTTGGAGTAAATCAAGATATCATCAATAAATACTAGGACAAATTTGTTCAATACTTCTCGAAACACTCGGGTCATTAAATCTACGAAGTATACGGGAGCGTTGGTTAGTCCGAAGGGCATAACTAACCACTCGTAGAACATGTTAGGACCCCTAAAGGCAGTTAAATGTACACAATCCTCGGCTATTCGCAGCTGATGGAATCCCTGAGCTAAATCCATCTTAGAGAAGAATCGAGCGCCATGAAGTTGATCGAATAGATCGTCAATTCTAGGTAAAGGAAATTTGTTTTTGAGAGTTTGTTTATTGAGATCGCGGTAATCTACACACAATCCCAAAGATCCGTCCGATTTAGCCACAAATACGACAGCTGAACCCCATTCGGAAACACTAGGGCGAATCAATCCTTTCTTTAGCAAATCTCGAGTTTGATTGACTAATTCAATTCTTTCCCTAGGTGCCATCCTGCAAACTTGCGTGAACAACAGGAAGGGCATTGGGTACTAAGTCAATTCGGAATTTTATTTCTCTGTGTGGAGGTAAGGATTTTACTTCTACAAATACGTCGGAAAATTCCCGAACAACAGGTATAGACAAAAAACCGGGTTCAGGATATCCCAATGTATACATCAATCTATCTCTCTTTGGACTCGGATCCTCACAAGAGATTTCAATAAAATTTCCAAGGTTTGTTTTGACTAAAACTGTCCGTTTATTACAATCCAATTTAGCTTCGTATCTCGATAACCAGTTCATTCCGAGTAAGATTTCAAATTCATTAAATTCGAGGATATAAAGGTTGTTAGGAAATTAATAGCAAGCATATGAAATAGGAACTTTCTTACAATACAAACAAATATTTGTGGGACCTCCAACCGGATTTTTCACGCAAATAGGGTCGTCAACAAATTCAGTTAATTCATTTACGGTTTGCTGGGAGATAAAGTTATGTGAAGCTCCCGTGTCAAATAAAACTCTAACAGCTCTATCATAAATAGTAAGGTTACCTTCCAGAACACCTTTCCCTTTATCCGCTTTCGAAATTGAAGGGTCTTTCTTTATCGCATAAACATTTGCCACATGTACTTGCTTCATTACCGGGCAATTTTTAATAACATGTCTAGACTTGTGACAATTATAACATTCTTTAGCTCCTTGATCATTTCTCCTAGGTTGTTCCTTCTTAACTTGCTTCTTCGGGTTTTTGCAGCTGTTTGAATAATGGCCCTTCTCTTGGCAATTGTAACAAGTTATGTTCCTAGCCGAATTTCCTTGACTGCTCTTCTTATCCTTGTCTTGTTGTGCCCTCTTGCCCCCAAACTTCCTTTTTTTCCAATTTTGATTACTTGAATTTTCTCCTTCCCTTGGAATCTCCTGTGTAACGACCCACTATTTTGTACCATTCAAATTCGACAACAAATTAAAAAATTGTCAAACTTGAATAGTTCAAACAATAGATTGTAAATAAATTTGGAGCAAATGAAATCAAATCACAGAATCACAGACACAGAAATCAGAATACTCGCAGTGGAATTAAAATAACTTAGTGGTTCATGAAGCCACTATCAATAGTCTAAAAATAGGTATATAGTACACAGTCTTTAAACCCAAATATAGTTTGAAATCACCACAAAAACTCAATATTCAATTTGTCTCAATTACAAAAGCTAAAATAAGAACTGAACAGAAACTTGACAGCAGCTTGAAATGAGAGATGATCTGCAGAAGTTCTAGCACCGGGGATGAAGTCCGAACTGAAACTCAGGCTGACCCAAGCATAAGGAATAAACACAAACACTTGAGTCCGGACATACATACTTATACAGTGTAAGCTAATTCAAGTGAACTGTAATAGAGTGCAATTAACTTAAAGGTTGCTTGGGACCGCACATCCTCTAAGGATCCGTTAAACTATTTACTATGTAGTAATACTTCGCTATTATAATAGTGTATATATTAAAGTAAACTTACTTTTAAATAGCGTTAAGGAGTGACCCAATATTCCCCTTAACACGTAATAGTCCCAGTAGTCCATCCAGTTTCAGCGCATCTCCAGATTAGGAGACTACCCTAAATACTCCCCGGGCTACGGGAGAAAACCAAACTCGTACGAGGCGCGCGATGGTAGGTTACACGGCACAGCTAGGCAATGCCAGGGTAGATATACCAATTACGCTTTCGGACTGACGGTAACACGTAGCTGCTACTACCGTCCACCTCGAACAACACTCCCAAATCAAAGGTGCGCACCAAACAATCACTAAGTAATAGAATGGCATATGAAGAAGTGCGTTTGATCAAAGGTGCTACCTCATTAGTCCATAGATCGCTCCTGTTTTAGCCACCTTATGCCAATTCATGGGAGCCGGGTCCACGTATTTACATCAAAGGAACCGTCACCACCATCCTACTTCATTCTGGAATCTCCACCGCGTACACGGTTATCAAAGTGGTTTTTGGTATCGACAGAGTGTATGCCCATATCCGATCCCAGTCTCTTTAACAACCAACGTTTTTATTACCCGTGGTTATAAAGAATCCAAAGTAGTTTTATATTTAAATCAAAATACTACTTTTTAAAACTAAAAAAAATGAAGTTATTATTCTAGTATAAAATCCCAAAGGTTTAGCCTTAGTCCATTTGTATCAACTACAGCACTTGCGAAGTGCGGTAATATCCTTTACAACAGATTCGAGTAAATTAAATTTTAGACTTCAATATAATTCCAGCAAAACCTAAAGCTTTATTTAAACAAATTTAACTTATAAAATCAAAAATTTCACCTTTAAATAGTCCTTTAAATTTCTCAATAAATTATGATTTTTATAAGGTGAATTTTGCAAATATATATCTAACTTCTTTTTAATTTCTTATTAAAATCAAGTGCAAAATTTATAAATGTTTACTAAATAATTAAATTCAATTACTACTTCAAAAATAGACTTAATCTCAAATCAATTTCTTAACTTACCTTTATTCTAAAACCACTTTACATTTCCAAATTTAATTATTCAACTTCCATTTCAAGTATTCACTTTAATTAGCTATTTAATTCATAGACAACCTAACCCTTCATTTATTTACTTATTCAATTTATACCCAAACCATCATATTCCATTTCTTAACTTGAAACCCATTTTTCTTAAAAATTAAATTTTACAAAATAAATTTATACTTTATATTCTTAACATTTATTTGTTTACACCATTAACTCGTAAAGTATCACTATGCTTAAGAATCATTTTAAATCAGATTTTAAACAAATTATTATAACATTCTGATTTAGAATATTTAATATTTCTAGAATATATATATATATATATATATATATGTATGTATATATATATATATATATATATATATAACCACGGGTCTGTATAATATTTTCTAACCTAGGTCAAGTGATACGGATAATATATCATTTCAATCCGTAATTTACAAATAAAATCCGGGTTCTATCATTTAAAACCCACAATCCCAAGTTAAATAATAAATAAATAAATAAATAATAACAAAATATCATTCGGGCCTATCATTTCAGCCTGTAACAATTCTATTCTACAGGAAACTTGCAGGTTGATAAACAGTAAATAAATCAATGGTATAATCAGCATAAATATAATAGTATGAGATATAACCGATGATGGGTAAATTTAATAACAGGATTTTTAAACATCATAATTTTTTATCACAAGCAAATAAAAATATAAAATAAAATCATTCTACAATTTCACTTGTCAATAATTTACAGATCTATAAGTACGTTTGTCGGGTGAGAAATACTCACCTTTAAGAAGCTGAAGATTTTGATTCAAACTACGATAACCTCACCGGAAATAGCGTATAGAAAGCACGATCAAATATTGGAAGATGAGACAAACTGATTTCGATCTTGAAACAAGAAAAAAAACTTAGTACTCGAAATTTATTACGAACAAAACAAAATTTTATAAAAATCAAAAGTGGAGCGAGATTTTAAATAGGTGGATAATTGATAAAATTTGGCTCGACCACTTCACCCCACAACTCGACTAATATCTTCCCAACTCGGCCCATTTTCATCTGAGTTGTATGCGAGTTTAAGACAATGGATACAAAACATTAAGATACTATGCAAAAAGTGGTGCACGCACAAACAAAATTTCCTAGATTGGGTTCAAAAGCAAATAGTGCTCAGCCTGTCTATAAATTTTTTTTTTTTTTTTTTTACAGAACGTATGCACGTATGCACTACAGTGGGATAATGACTCAAAGACATGCACCGGTGGCACCACTATAAAATTTTCTTTTTAGGCTGCTAACTCAAATATTTCCCAAGCCACCGTTGCATGGCTAGGCTTGCCCCAGTTTTTTTCCACACATGCACGCAAGGCATAAAAGCTGGATTTTTTTTTTGCACAGGTGGCTCGAGATTGAAAATAATTTAGGCGCATGCAATATTATTTCCAAAGTCCAGTGCAAGGTACGGTCTGCTGAGGGGTAACTGAGTCGAGCTCGGTGGTAAATGTTGAGCCATTTGCGTGAACAGTGAATGAAAACAAAGAAATGAAAGAAAGAAGAAAAGGATCGGCCATTACCTGATGTGAACCTCCACGTGAAAAAGAAGATGGCAATTGAAATGGTGAAGTATCGTGTGGGTTTGTATTTAAATCAGAAAAGTTGCGCAATCTAAGGGGGAGAAAGATTTGGAAGAAAATAATTTTGTACGCGTTATATTTGTAAGGAAGTAAATGCATTTTATAAATGCAAGAATTGATGATACAGTGAAGCGTTAGTTATGGCATTAAATCATTAAGAAGATATGCCTTGTAATAGCAGCTCCATCAATAGGTTCAAAGTTGTACGGTAATGATCAGAGCAGGTATAACTTGCGTGCGTTGATATTGCGTGAATTATGAGGGAGACCGGCAAGAAATAAATGAAGATTTGAACATTAACAGAGCAAAGGCGTTGATTTAAGGGGAGAAGGAATGGCAAGAAATCAATTTTGAACATGTTTTACAAATAAAACTTGTGTATGATTGAGTTTAAATGATGAAAATTTCATTGATAGATTAAATAAGGAACGCACGAATTAAGGATATGAACGTTTAAGGAAAAAAGATTTTGTTTGAACGGGCTTTGTTATTAAATTAGTGAGGTAGCTTGATAGCAACAAAAAAAATGGAAACCAATATTTTATACTAATTTTAAACAGTCGCAGCAGACGGAAAGTGTAAAGTTTACACGCGCATACAGGGCAAACTTTTGAACAAAATTAAATGGCTAGGAAATATATTCATTTACCATTTAGAATTACATGCCTACTGATTAATTTATTCATTTAGCTATGGTAAAAATTTAAGAATGCGTACTACAGACGCAAAATTTATGCTCAAATTTAAAACGAAAATAATGTTTTTAAATTTATACGTTTTCTTATTTACGTTACTTATATACGTTTAAAAAGTATTTTATTAAATACGTACTATTTATACCACCAATTTCATCAAAACGGGTATAAACGTACACATTAAAACGTTTATTTTATAAATCTTATCTACACTATAAATTTTAAAATTTTATTACTAAATTAAAACATGATTTGCTTACATCCTTTTGATTCATTTACCATTTACTAAGAACTGATGTATGTAAGTAAAATATTAATTACTTAGTTTAAAAAGGTATAAAATCCATTGTAAAACAACAAAATATGAAATAAAATGTTGTTCCGAATATATTTAGCTAAAGATTTGAAAATTTGAATTCAAAGATTTAAAATTTCAATAAACGTTAAACTTAACAAAAAAGAATCATAGAATTTTCTTATATAATAAAATCTTGGGTGATTATTTATAATTAAATTTAGAAATTCAATTTTCGTAAAATAAACCCCAAGCTTAAAATAAATGAATAAAATACTCGTTTGGGCTGTTACACTCTCACCCACTCAGAACTTTTCGTCCTCGAAAAGGAAAGAAAGAAGGAAACCAAGGAAAATAAGATAATAGAGCAAAGTACCTGAAACACATAATTTCGGATTCGAAGAACGAATGATTTCCTCCGTTTCCCAGGTGGAATCCCGTTCATCAGTGCTCCACTGCACTTTAACCAGGCGAACGGATCTTCTTCTTAGCTGTTTCGTATCTGGATCGACGATACAAAATGGCTTCCTCTCAATAGTCAGATTAAGCTCGATATCCAAACTATCATGAGCAGAAGGATGGATAATAAGAGATGGATCATGCAAACAGCGTCGAAGGTGCGATACATGGAATACATTGTGTATCCAGCGAATTTCTCTGGCAACTCCAGTCGATAAGAAAGAGACCCAATCCTTTTCAAGATGCGGAATGGACCGATGAACCGAGGAGTAAGCTTCCCTCTATGCCCAAACCGAACCACATTTCTTAAAGGAGAAACCTTAAGAAAAACTAAATCACCAACTGCAAACTCCAAACTTCTTCTTCGACGGTCAGCGTACTTCTTCTGCCTATCCCGAGCAATCTTTAACCTTCTCTTGATCTCCTCGACTTTCTCCGAAGCTTCCAAAATCATATCGGGACCGAGAACTAAGCGATTACCGGATTCAATCCAACAAGAAGGAGATCTACAAGGTCTCCCATACAGAGCAGCAAACGGAGACATCTTAAGACTAGCCTGAACAAAAGATAGGATGAGATAGATAGGTTATTAAGATAAGATAAGAATAGGGGATTGGAATTTATACCTGATAGCTATTGTTATAGGTAAATTCCGAAAGATGGAGATGATCTTCCCAAGATCCTCCATAATCCAAAATACAAGCATGGAGAAGATCCTCTAGAATCTGATTCACCCTTTCCGTTTGACCGTCGGTCTGTGGGTGGTATGCAATGCTCAGATTCAGACGAGTACCGAGGGATTCTTGGAAAGCTTTCCAAAACTAGCTAGTGAAGACAGGGTCTCGATCGCACACAATGCTAAGTGGAACGCCATGGAGGCGAATGATCTCCCTCATATAAATCTCAGATAAGCTCGAAGCCGTACGGGTAGGCTTGACCGGAATAAAATGAGCGGACTTGGTCAGTCTATCCACGATAACCCAAATGCTCTCATTTCCCCTCCTAGATCTCGGTAAACCATTGATGAAATCCATAGAAACTTGCTCCCACTTCTAATTTGGAATCTCCAAAGGCTGCAACAAACCCGGTGTCTTCTGATGATCTGCGTTGACTTGCTGACAAGTCGCATACGTACTCTCAAAGATAGAGACATCGCGCTTCATACCCCTCCACCAATAAAGTTTCTTTAAACCCTGATACATCTTCGCTACACCAGGATGAATGGAAAGTCTGGATTGATGATGTTCCCGAAGTATGTCCTTCCTCAAACCATCAACGTTCGGGACTCAAATTCTATTATTAATCCTCGAAATCCCTTTATCATCAATTTGGGCTCCACTACCATCCGAATTTCTACTACCTCTACTACGAACATTCTCCTTCATACCTCTAAGCATCACATCCTCATCCTGCTTAGCCTTGATACGATCCAAAAGAGGAGAAAAAACAATAAGCTGGCACAGCAAAGACTTCTTTCTACTCAACGCATCCGCCACAACATTAGCTTTCCCAGGGGTATAATTGATGTCGAGATCGTAAGAAGCAAGAAACTCGAGCCATCGAACTTGTCTCTGATTCAAATCCTTCTGGGTGAAGATATATTTCAAAGACTGATGATCGGTGAAGAGGTCAAACTTAGCCCCCAAGAGATGATGTCTCCAAAGATTCAAAGCAAAGACGACAGCCAACAATTCTACATGAGCATCAAAATTAGCCTCATGGGTCTTCAACTGACGACTAACATATGCAATTACCTTCCCGTCTTGCATTAATACTGCTCCCAAACCCTCTCAACAAGCATCGGTAAATACCGTTAATCTCTCATTTCCATTCGGAACGATAAGCACTGGTGTAGAAGTAAGCTTATCCTTTAACTCTTGGAATGCCGCTTTACACTTATCACTCCATATAAACTTAGCATTCTTTCGAGTCAGAGCAGTCAGAGGTGCAGAAATCTGAGCAAAGTTCTCAATGAACCTCGAATAGTAACCGGCAAGGCCTAGAAAACTGCGAATATCAGTTGGAGTCTTAGGTTCTTCCCAATCTTTGATCGCAGCGATCTTTACTGGATCAACAGAAACTCCTTCACTAGAGAAAATATGTCCGAGGAATCGAACTTCCTCTTCCCAGAAATGGCATTTCGAAAATTTAGCCTTTAATTGATGTTTTCGAAGGGTCTCTAGAACATACTTCAAATGTGACTCGTGCTCTTTCTTTGTCTTTGAGAAGATAAGGATATCGTCACTAAAGACTAGAACAAATTTATTGAGCACATCTCGAAAGACCCGATTCATTAAGTCGACAAAGAAGGCAGGAGCGTTAGTCAACCCAAAAGGCATAACTAGCCATTCAAAGAAACCATTCTCAGTAAGGAAAGCAGTTTTAGGAATGCTCTCTTCAGCAACTCTGAGTTGATGAAAGCCTGTGGCTAGATCAAGCTAAGAGAAAATAGACGCTCCATAAAGTCGATCGAACATATCATTGATGTGGGGCATGTGATATATGTTCTTCATAGTGAGCTTGTTTAGCTCCCTATAATCAACACACATCCAGAGAGAACCATCCGATTTTGTGACGAAGACTACGGCCGCTCCCCATTCCGAGAAGCTAGGTCTGATCAGACCTTTAGAGGATAAGTCTTGAATTTGATTCCTTAATTCGATCTTCTCCCACGGTGCCACTCTTCTGGGTGGAAGAACTACAGGTCGTGCTCTAGGAATGAGATCGATACAGAAATCAATTTCCCACTTCGGAGGTAGAGAAACGACTTCACCAAATACGTCGGGAAAAAGCCTGACTACAAGAGTCGAATAGATATCATCAGGGAAAGTATCGAGAGAATAAATGAAGCTACCAGCGAATTCCTGAGGCAAACTACACTGGATCACCAAATAATCACCCTTATCACCAACCAGAGAGACAGTACGGGAACTACAAGAGATGTGGGCATCATGCTTATCCAACCAGTCTCCTCAAAGTAGAAGATCGAAAGCATCAAAACCCAGAACATAAAAGTCACCAGTGAATCAATAATTACCGAGGAAGAGTTTCACATCCTTACAAACCTTACTAAGGTTTGCAGGGACAACGATGGGGTTTGAAACACATAAAGGTACAGAAGAAAACTCGGGAGAAAGGAGATGCTCAAATTTATTACAGAGATCCGACGAGTTGAAGCTATGTGAAGCTCCGGTATCGAATAAAACACGAACAGGAGATTTAAACAAAGTAAAAGAACCCTCAAGTGTACCTTGAGGTCGCTAGGACTGGAGCAGGTACAGGTGCAGGCTGTGGAGCTGGGGAGGATGCTGAAGTAACAGCGAAAATCCCTGATGCCTTGCCCTTCTTCTGAGTAGGGAAGTCTCTCTTGAAATGTCTCGGCTGAAGGCAAATGTGGCAAAGGTCTCGCCAAGCCGACTGAGCGGGAGGTGGAATCGCAACACCCAAGGTAGGACAACCATTAACGTAGTGTCCTTTCTAGTCGCATCGGTAGCAAGTAATGGTAGATAGATCCACAGGCTGCCTCTAGGATGACAAAGACGATGATCCTAGCCCTGGAGTCCTATTCTTCTTATGACGGTAGAGGTTGGACTTCCTTTTATTAGAATTTCCAGAAAACTGAGATGGTGTAGACTGGGCAGCTTAAGTGGCCCTAGAGGTAGGGTTCTCATACCGGATGGCCATGTCCATCAAAGCGGTAAACGTACCATGCATGTGGGTAATAAGGCGATCGTAGTACTTGGGGAGTGCACCAGCGATAAATTTCTCGTTCTTCTTCAACGGGGTGTCTATCAGATTTAGGCCATACTGCGAGAGCTCATTAAATTTCCTCTCATACTCGGTAAAGGACATATCGCTCTGCTTCAAATCCATAAAGTCTCGATACAGCTGAGACTTACCCGCTTCGGGCATCCATTTCGCAACGAAAGCATCCCTAAAGCACGATAAGAGATATAAGATAGATTTTAAAAGGAAGGAAATGAACCTACAATTTGAAAAACCGAAGAAGATACCTAAATTGCTCTTAGGTGATGTCAGCCTCATTGGTGTGAGCAGTAATTGACAGCCACCAATTCAAAGCGGCTCCCTTCATTTGCCAGGCTGCCAATTGCCGTTGCTGGGCATTAGTTATTTCGAGGCAGGAGAAGATTCTCTCCAATCCCCTCAACCACTGTTGAGCTTCTATTATGGTTTCAGACCCCGTGAACTTGGTGCCACCAAGCTCGGTATAATCTTTGCATAGCTTAGTAAATCTAATAGGGGCCGTGGGTGAAGGAGCTGGGGCAGCAGCTCGTCCCCTATCTCTGGTATTTCCTCGATTCATCCTGGGAAATCAAGAATGAATTTAAGGACAGAGAAAAATAGAGGCGAAACTATATTAGACGGATAAAGTTTAACTAGAACAGGCATTTAACAAAGGCCCAAATTATATAAGATAGAAAAAGGGAAAGAAGTAGTTGGAAAAATTTATTTTTAAACAAGAAAGTTTTTATTTCAAAGATACTTCTTTGAAATCCTTATTGAAAATCATTTTATACTTTAAAATACGTTCTCTCACAAGGAAAGGTTTCTAGGATTTGTCTTCACTCATTCTAGGGTATTTCTACCCTATCTCTAATGAGTTTTTGCTCCTCAGGCTATGGTTAAACCTGGCTCTGATACCAACTGTAACGACCCACTATTTTGTACCATTCAAATTCGACAACAAATTAAACTTGTCAAACTTGAATAGTTCAAACAATAGATTGTAAATAAATTTGGAGCAAATGAAATCAAATCACAGATATAGAAATCAGAATACTCGTAGCGGAATTAAAATAACTTAGTGGTTCATGAAGCCACTATCAATAGTCTCAAAATAGGTATATAGTACACTGTCTTTAAACCCAAATATAGTTTGAAATCACCACAGAAACTCAATATTCAATTTGTCTCAATTACAAAAGCTAAAATAAGAACTGAACAGAAACTTGACAGTAGCTTGAAAAGAGAGATGATCTGTAGAAGTTCTACCTTCGGGGATGAAGTCCGAACTGAAACTCAAGCTGACCCGAGCGTAAGAAATAAGCAAAAACACTTGAGTCAGGACATACGTACTTATACAGTGTAAGCTAATTCAAGTGAACTGTAATAGAGTGCAATTAACTTAAAGGATGCTTGGGACCGCCCTTCCTCTAAGGATCCGTTAAACTATTTACTATGTAGTAATACTTCGCTATTATAATAGTGTCTATACTAAAGTAAACTTACTTTTAAATAGCGTTAAGGAGTGACCCAATATTCCCCTTAACACGTAATAGTCCCAGTAGTCCATCCAGTATCAGCGCATCTCCAGATCGGGAGACTACCCTAAATACTCCACGGGCTATGGGAGAAAGCCAAACTCGTACAAGGTGCGCTATGGTGGGTGACACGACACAACTAGGCAATGCCAGGGTAGATATACCAATTACGCTTTCGGACCGGTGGTAACGCGTAGCTGCTACTACCGCCCACCTCGAACAACACTCCCAAATCAAAGGCGTGCACCAAATAATCACAAAGTAATAGAATGGCATTCGAAGAAGTGCGTCCGATCAAAGGTGCTACCTCATTAGTCCGTCGATCGCTCCTGTTTTAGCAACCTTATGCCAACTCATGTGAGTCGGGTCCATGTATTTACCTCAAAGGAACCGTCACCACCATCCTACTTCATTCTGGAATCTCCACCATGTACACGGTTGTCAAAGTGGTTTCGGTATCGACAGAGAGTATGCCCATATTCGATCCCGGTCCCTTTAACAGCCAACGTTATTATTACCCATGGTTATAAAGAATCCAAAGTAGTTTTATATTTAAATCAAAATACTACTTTTTAAAAATAAAAAAAAATGAAGTTATTATTCCAGTATAAAATCCCAAAGGTTTAGCCTTAGTCCATTTGTATCAACTACAGCACCTGCGAAGTGCGGTAATATCTTTTACAACAGATTTGAGTAAATTAAATTTTAGAATTTAATATAATTCCAGCAAAATCTAAATCTTTATTTAAAAAAATTTATCTTATAAAATCAAAAATTTCACCTTTAAATAGTCCTTTAAATTTCTTAATAAATTATGATTTTTATAAGGTGAATTTTGCAAATATATATCTAACTTCTTTATAATTTCTTGTTAAAATCAAGTGCAAACTTTATAAATTTTTACTAAATAATTAAGTTCAATTACTACTTCAAAAATAGACATAATCTCAAATCAATTTCTTAACTTACCTTCATTCTAAAACCACTTTACATTTCTAAATTTATTTATTCAACTTCCATTTCAAATATTCACTTTACTTAGCTATTTAATTCATAGACAGCCTAACCCTTTATTTATTTACTTATTCAATTTATACCCAAACCATCATATTCCATTTCTTAACTTGAAACCCATTTTTCTTACAAATCAAATTTTACAAAATAAATTTATACTTTATATTCTTAACATTTATTTGTTTACATCATTAACTTGTAAAGTATCACTATGCTTAAGAATCATTTTAAATCAGATTTTAAACAAATTATTATAACATTCTGATTTAGAATGTTTAATATTTCCAGAAAAAATATATATATATATATATATATATAACCGTGGGTCTGTATAATATTTTCTAACCTAGGTCAAGTGATACGGATAATATATCATTTCAATCCGTAATTTACAAATAAAATTCGGGTTCTATCATTTCAAACCTGCAATCCCAAGTTAAATAATAAATAAATAAATAAATAATAACAAATATCGTTCGGGCCTATCATTTCAGCCCGTAACGATTCTATTCTATAGGGAACATGCAGGTTGATAAAAGTAAATAAATAAATGGTATAATCAGCATAAATAGAACAGTATGAGGTATAACTGATGATGAGTAAATTTAATAACATGATTTTTAAACATCATAATTTTTCATCACAGGCAAATAAATATATAAAATAAAATCATTCTACAATTTCACTTGTTAATAATTTACAGATCTATAATTAAGTACGTTTGTCGGATGAGAAATACTCACCTTTACGAAGCTAAAGATTTTGATTCAAACTACGAAAACCTCACAGGAAACAGCGTACAGAAAGCACAATCAAATATTGAAAGATGAAACAAACTGATTTCGACCTTGAAACAAGAAAAAAAAACTTAGTACCTGAAATTTATTACGAACAAAACAAAATTTTATAAAAATCAAAAGTGGAGCGAGATTTTAAATAGGTGGATAATTGATAAAATTTGGCTCGACCAATTCACCCCACATCTCGACTAACGTCTTCCCGGCCCGTCCCATTTTCATCTGAGTTGTATGCGAGTTTAAGACAGTGGGTACAAAACGTTAAGATACTATGCAAAAAGTGGTGCACACACAAACAAAATTTCCTAGATTGGGTTCAAAAGCATATAGTGCTCGACCTGTCTATAATTTTTTTTTACAGAACATATGCACGTATGCAATGCAGTGGGATAATGACTCAAAGACATGCACCGGTGGCACCACTATAAAATTTTCTTTTTAGGCTGCTAACTCAAATATTTCCCAAGCCACCGTTGCATGGCAAGGCTTGCCCCAGTTTTTTTTCCACACACGCACGCAAGGCATAAAAGCTGGAAAAATATATTTGCATTGGTGGCTCGAGATTGAAAATATTTTAGGCGCATGTAATATTATTTCCTAAGTCCAGTGCAAGGTTCGGTCTGCTGAGGGGTAACTAAGTCGAGCTCGGTGGTAAATGTTGAGCCATTTGCGTGAACAGTGAATGAAAACAAATAAATGAAAGAAAGAAGAAAAGGATCGACCATTACCTGATGAGAACCTCCATGTGAAAAAGAAGATGGCAACTGAAATGGTGAAGTATCGTGTGGGTTTGTATTTAAATCAGAAAAGTTGCGCAATCTAAGGGGGAGAAAGATTTGGAAGCAAATAATTTTGTACGCGTTATATTTGTAAGGAAGTAAATGCATTTGATAAATGCAAGAATTGATGATACAGTGAAGCGTTAGTTATGGCATCAAATCATTAAACAGATATGCCTTGTAATAGAAGGTCCATCAATAGGTTCAAAGTTGTACGGTAAAGATCAGAGCAGGTATAACTGGCGTGCGTTGATATTGCGTGAATTATGAGGGAGACCGGCAAGAAATAAATGAAGATTTGAACGTGAACAGAGAGAAGGCGTTGATTTAGGGGGAGAAGGAACGGCAAGAAATCAATTTTTAACGTGTTTTACAAATAAAACTTGTGTTGATGATTGAGTTTAAAGGATGAAAATTTCATTGATAGATTAAACAAGGAACGCACAAATTAAGGATATGAACGTTTAAGGAAAAGAGATTTTGTTTGAACGGGCTTTGTTATTAAATCAGTGAGGTGGCATTGATAGCAACAAAAAAAATGGAAACCAATATTTTATACTAATTTTAAACAGTCGCAACAGATGGAAAGTGTAAAGTTTACACGCACATACAGGGCAAACTTTTGAACTAAATTGAATGGCTAGGAAATATATTCATTTACCATTTAGAATTACACGTCTATGATTAATTTATTCATTTAGCTAAGATAAAAATTTAAGAATGCGTACTACAGACGCAAAATTTATGCCCAAATTTAAAACGAAAATAACTTTTTTAAATTTATACATTTTCTTATTTACGTTACTTATATACGTTTAAAAAGTATTTTATTGAATACGTACTATTTATACCACCAATTTCATCAAAACGGGTATAAACGTACACGTTAAAACGTTCATTTTATAAATCTTATCTACACTATATTTTAAAATTTTATTACTAAATTAAAACATGATTTGCTTACATCCTTTTGATTCATTTACCATTTACAAAGAACTGATGTATGTAAGTAAAATATTAATTACTTAGTTTTAAAAGGTATAAAATCCATTTTAAAAGAACAAAATGTGAAATAAAATGTTGTTCCAAATATATTTATCTAAAGATTTGAAAATTTGAATTCAAAGATTTAAAATTTAAATATACATTAAATTTAACCAAAAAGAATCATAGAATTTTCTTGTATTAATATAATCTTGGGTGATTATTTATAACTAAATTTAGAAATTCAACTTTCGTAAAATAAAACCCCAAAGTTTAAAATAAAAGAATAAAATACTCGTTAAAATCTTGGGCTGTTACATCCTGCATATCCAGTGTGGCATACCTATATCCCATATCAATAAGATCAGAAAAAGATTCTTTGACATATGCTGTCATCCTTTCATGATACTTCTTGTTCATTCCACGGATGAACCTTTCATTTTTCTTAAGAGGCGTGTTTAACAACTCTGGACCGAAACGGGATAGTTCGTTGAACTTGTTTAAGTACTCCTCAAATGACAAGCTTTCTTGCTTTAAATCCATAAATTCTTGATACATTCGGGAAATTCCTGCCGACGGCATATAGTGCTTTTCAAACACCTCCTTAAATCGATTCCAAGTAAACTCTTCCTCTGGTTCATTTACAGTGACTGTTTCCCACCAGGCTGAGGCTTCTTCTTGGAGTTGCCAAGAAGCTATGAGTCTCTTCTGCTCGTCTTGCAGCTTTATCCCTTTAAAGATTTTCTCACATGATCTTACCCATGCTTGAGCCTCAACAATTGACTCCTTTCCGGTGAACAGTTTGCCACCAAGCTTTGAGAAATTCTTATATAAATCAGCCAGATTCGGCGGATATTGAGTAGGTATTGCTGCTTCTGCTGTTGGGCGATCTTGACTAGGTGTTGTGGCATTCCCTTGACCTCTAGCTCTTCCTCTTCGTCCGCTCATTCTTACTAACTGTAATTAGTAAGAAAATTGATTTAGATATACGGATGAAATATCTTAAGGAATATTAGCAGTAAAAAGAAATGAACTAAGAAAATTTGGAGTTTCGGTCTCGGTTATACTCATTCTAGGGTATACTTCACCCTATCTCTATGAGCCATCTAATGTGTTATACTCCGTAGCTAAAGTTCTTACTCAACCTTCAGCTCTGATACCAATTTGTCACGACCCAAAATTCAGCGTTCAAAAGTCGACATCAAATACCTCATTTGTATTCAATTGCCGGAGATTTGAATGTCAAATTTCAGTTCGGATGGAGTTTACAAAACATCAGATGAATATAAAACAGCGGAACAGAATGAATATCATGCATACATCATAGGTACAATATCATAATATCCATATCTACATTAGAGTATTTTATACATACACTACAATTTCAAATAAACATCATAATAATACAACAGTGATCATATATCCAAAAAGTCTTCAAAGGAAGAAAGCGATAGCGAACTCCCAAAGACTAAACACCTGAGATCTCCAAAAGCGTCTAGAATATCTCCAAGATAAGAGCTCCAAAATACTGCTACCCCATAACACGGAAACCTGCTACTAGGCTGTCCGTGTGGAAATTATGGGCACCCAGAGTTTAGGATAGAAACAATAAACTCCAGGTCAGTCATGGGACTGGTATGAGTAAACAAAAACAGTTGCTTTTAAAGAAACTAGATTTATAAAGAATTCCGGTATGCTTTTAAAAAATGAAACTACCATAAGACCTCCCGCCACACACACAATGCAATCGCAGAATTGGAGGAGATTTCTTCTTATGATAGTCAAATATGCTTGGTACGGGAAAAGTTCTTTGATATTATTATTAGTGCATAGTGTAGGAAGCATTTCGAAGGTATAATATTAATCTTAGCTAGCATACAACCATTATTGTATGCCTACTATAGCTACCATGTTTCGTGGCAGGTTACCGCCACGCTGCATGGCAGATTATACAACTAAAACCGTACATGGCTCATGTTGTTTCTTTGGATTTCCAACAAATGATCTGGCTAAGGAACTTTCTACTGCCATATGGGTACGCCTCTGGCGGGACGTCTCGAGAACCTAACCGGATCTCTGCCAACACAAGGCTGGGTTACCTCTGTACTAGGTAACTACTGACACGAGTATGTCATCCCCCGGTTGTAACCAACCTTTATCCGGGGCCCTAACAACAACCACAAAGTAATATATATATATATATATATATATATATATATATATATATATATTTGCGATATCCACATAAGTTAAGTATCTGGGCTCCATACCATGATACCACTTCTATCCAGAAGGAAATGCACATACCCTAAGGGGCGCTACCCCCAATAACCTTGCTGCATCTTTCCTGTTTCGACCATTACCGGGTTGTGAGGTTCGACGAAGTCTCGTCCACAAAACTACGCTTTTGACAAAGCCATGCTTTGATCAACAAATGATCAGCAACACTTAGCATTCCACATTACCAAATTGGGAATATATTGCTGATAACCTTCAACTACATAACCTCTGAGCTCGTATCTCAAAGAAGGGTGTTAAGCTAAGAGAGTACATTCTCCGCCACCAACAGAAATGTATTTGAAAGAAATCTTCTTTATATCTCAAATGTAATGTCAGACATACAATCCATAAAAGTATGTTCTAGGTTCGAACAGAACCGAAGGCACCTCCAAAGAAGTCCTTGCAATCCGGACGTCCACAATCCCGATCGGACTCCCCATCACATATGGAGAACTCTATACCGGAGCAACTCAGTGCAGAGTCATTCAACAGGTTATCCTATCGCTTTTGAAGATACTCGGTCTTCACCATCGGTCTTCAAATGCTATCCATTTCGTCGAATAACATATTTGGAATGGGTTATATGACACAAAGGTCCTCTCCTGGCTAAAACGAATAGTGCGCGTCAATTTTAAAACATGTGGATATGTCATTCACAAAAAAAAAGGTTCGATGTGGGTTTCGGATAACTAACTGAAATCCGATTCCCTGTCGCATCGAAGTTTAAATTCCGTTTTACGACAAACAGGGTTTTCACATCAATACAGAACAAAAACACAACATAGTGCAGTACATAGCAATCTACATCACATAGTATCACAACCACAATAGAAATAACAATTCAGCATCGAACAATTATTTTAAATTATTGTAAGTGCGATTTAATAGATTAACCGCATAATTATATTTTTATTGATTGAATTAAATCAATGATTAATTAAATCTCAATCGTTAATTAAATTTTATTTGTTTTTATTAAGTTAATTATTAATTACAGAGTAATTTACAAATCATAAATTGTTAAATCATTACTTAATTATTGTGAATAAGTTTGTTTAAGTTAACAATTTGAACATTTAATTAACTTCTCAATATCTTATTAAGTTAATTTTTTTAACAAACTTTACAAAAAAATGAGTTTAAAACATCTTCGAACTTAATTTTCTTCAAATAATTATTTCAATGCCATTAACTTCACATTCCATTAACAAACCATTTTCATTTTATAAAGAATGAATTTTTAGAAATCATTTACTTTATGTTTTTAAACTTTCAAAACTGGAAATGTTGATTCTGGTGGCCAACCCGAGACTATCTCGAGTCACACCCGAGCAAAAATGCTCTTTACTTCCTTTTTTTGGCAAATCGACTTGGGTATAAAAATTTCCCAACTTAAATTTGTTTAAGTGCTAAACGACCTGATTTGTAGCCAATATACTCGAGCCAAGCTTCGAGTCAACTCCTCTAAAATCCCAAGTGAAACTTTGGGTCAACTTCACCTCATCAAAAAAACAAACTACTGACACGAACGAGCCTGCGTGCACGCTGCACACCATTTCGATGATCACTGGTCAAGGCTACGACCATGATCAGGTTGGCAACAACCTCCTCAACCCATCGAGCCACCCTAAAGCGCGAACCATCGCCACAGGCGAAATCGAATATCGCGACGCATGCCTCATCGAAACCCATCACCAGAAAACAGCTTCACCCCACCTCCTATGGCCGTTTGAGGCCACAAAAATTTGACCCAAGCTCCATCACCGTGCGACGCCACAAGTTGCACCGAAGGTACGAAGTCCGATGGTCTACAGGCGGAGCAGCGATCACGTTTCTAGACCCGACTCAGTTTAACCCTTAAACCCTAACTTTGATTCATTCTACAAATTCGCGCTTTAGAAAAAGATTTCAACAATTTTTCTGGAATCATAGATGTTCAACCCAGCTTCAAGCAAAACCTTAGCATCTAAAACTTGTTCGATCATTAGAAATTGATCAAAATGCCAATTTCGTTCAACTGTGAACTGCACATTTAATACGCACTTAAAAATCATCATTTACATCTTGAAAATCCTATTTTTGATTAAGGATTCACGTTATATGATTGAAGTAACAAATCTTTATATTCGAAAATTTCCAAATTTGAATCTTACTCTGTAAACACACAACTATTTTTACTGTATAAACTTAACCTGTTTGAAACTATTTTTAAATTATAGTTTATACTTAAATACACATATTTACTTTTGAAGTCAAGGCCTAACAATGATCGAGTGATAAAGTATTAGGTTTTTGAACCAGGTTGATGCTCTGAAACAAAAAGACAGATGGTTTCAGACATTCACACCTACAAATATTCATATACAGGGAAGATTTATGTATACATGTACACAATAAAGCGATTTCAAATCTTCAGATTTGCAAACAACAAATAAAAATACTTAAAATCTCTTTTTAAGTTGTTTACTCACCTTGAAATATGAATGAACAGAGATGCTTCTGTTTTGAAAAAGAACCAGTTTGACCCTGCTTCTCCTTTTTCTTTCTTCAGTAAATTGTTTTCAAACTTGAATATGTAAGTGATGTTCTTCTACTTTTTTATTTATATTTTCTGATCTTTTAGGTTTTACCTTTGAACGAATTGGAAGCAATATTCATGTATATAAAGGAGATGTGCAGGTTCAAGTGAAGTACTGAACAAGACTTTTTTCTCTTTTTTATTTGTACTTTGTAATTATTTTTATACCTTTAAATCAAAGATTTTTCTTCTTCGTTTTATATTCGAATGACTTGTTTATGGGCTGAGTTTGAAAGCATTTAATGCTCATGTTCCCACCCTTGTTTACATACAATCTTACTTTAATTCTTGCAAGTACTAAGTCTTGTTTTGTTTGGCAGACTTTAATAATCTAATGTTTTGTTTGGTTACTTTGCTAAATGAAAGAAAATTGATTTAGTTATTGTTTTCTTATGTCTACATATTTGAATGTACATTCCTTCTTTTCTTTTGTTAACTAATGTTTTTTTTATTGTTTAATAAAATCTCTTGTTTATTACATATTTTATTCATTATTTATTTAAAACTTAAACTATCAGTTATTTACTTATATCTATATAACTTTAAAATACTAATATTAACAATATTTTATTTCTCTTGAAATTTCTCAAATTAAATTTAAAAGTTCAAATAATTTACCGAAGTTTTAAATTCAAAATTTTGGGATGTTACACAGAATCGGACTTGAGTTTAGTTGTTATGTCCTGAAGCCACGGCTTTGGACCATGATCGAACTTTAAGTCGAGTTCCAATGTTAAACTGTCTCGATCAGTAGCTGATACTTAAGTTTTGCTCCCAGTCTCGGGAACAAATTGAAAATACTAGTCACCATTCGCTTTTCGCCTTTAATACATCTAGCTTAACTTTGCGAAACGAGTCTAAAACAAGATGAATTTTGGTGATCGAACCACACTTGGTGATCTATCGGTGATCGCATCCACACTCAAGGATTATACTTGTATGCCGACGATCGGTCATGCCCGCTTCAGGTTTGGAGATATGTCCACGCTCTGCGGACTTAAATTATTTTACGGGTGATCAATCACACCCGTTTGATACATAGAATTTCGTCCTCACTTTAGAGACTCAGATTAATTCGTAGGTGGTCAGTCACACCCTATTTGCATTTATGCTCTGGTCCTCACTCGAAGGAATCGAAGTTGTCTTATGGGTGGTCGTTTACACCCGGTTAGTATTTATACTCCAATCCGCATTCTGGGGACTTAAAGTTAGCCGATCGATGGTCAGTAACACCCATTTTGATGTTTATACTCCAGTTCGCACTTTAGGAATCTGAAGTTGGTTACAGACGGTCGATCACATCTGTTGTGAGTTTCAAAATTTCGTTCGCACTCCGGGAATGATAGATGTATCAGGATCGTGGATAGTCGGATCACATCCACCCTGAGTAAACAAGCGAGGTCGTTAGATGGACGGGTCCATCCTCCTCAAACGTGGTTTAAATTTGGGTGAAATCATTAGATGGGCGGATCCAACCTCTTTGAGGCCGCATTTGTAAGTTTATACTCCAGCTCGCACTCCGGGAATCTGGAGTTAGTTGGAGGATTGTCGTGTATCATTCCTTCCCTGTCTTTAGTGTGATGACTTACCGCCGAGCTCGGGTTTCACATAGCAAGTGAACGGTTGTATCACAGTCACTCCCTATTTGAATAAATCCCATCGTAGGATGGAATTTAGCTCTTTGTGATGGTCGTATGACGCATTTAGAAATCACTGCTCTGGCTTGAAAAGATCGCATTTTATTGCTGAAATAAGAAAATACGGCAAAGTTAGCTGTCTTATTACAAATTCAAATTTTGAAATGCATAAGAAAAATGTAAATGAAAATCAAACTGAATGAATAAATAAAGCCTGTTATGTGTAGTAGCAACAAAGACTTTCGCTGTTCCAGGCTCTCGGCAAAGTGATACCATCAACGGTCAATAATTTAAATGAGCCATCTCCGCGTCTTCGTTCAATAACATACGGCCCTTCCCACATTGGTTTCATATGTGAAGGTACCGGGTAAATTCTCTTGAGGACGAGATCGCCGAGTTCAAAGGTTCGAGGTCGGACCTTGGCATTTGTACAATCGGGCGACTCGGCTTCGATATGCAGCTGCCCACAAACCAGTCTCTTCTCGCTTTTCATCCAATAAGTCCAGAGATTTGGCAAGTAATATAGCATTTGTCTTCGAATCATAATAGGTCACACGATGAGAAGGTACCTCCATCTCGACTGGAATAACGGCTTCTGAAACGTAGGAAAGAGAATATGGAGGGTTGTCAATCGCGGACTTGTGGGTTACCCGATAAGCCCATAAGGCCATAGGAAGTTCATCGACCATTTACCCCGGCCTTTTCCAATCGTTTCTTCAGAATGGACTTCATAACTTTATTACCGCTTCAATCTGTCCATTCACTTGAGGGTGTGCAGCTTCAAAGAATTTCTTATGGATGTGGAAACGTTGACAGAACTCCTTAAATTCAACACTGTCAAATTAGGCTCCGTTGTTCGTGATGACGGTATGTAGAAGACTAAATCGACAGATAATGTTGCATACAACAAAGTTGATAACTTTCTTCGTTATGATAGTAGCAAGGGGCTCACCTTCTACCCATCTGGTGAAGTAATCAACTGCAATGATGGCGTACTTTGCGCCACCTTTAGCTAAAGGTAGAGAACCAATAATATCGATGCCCCATATTACGAATGCCCAGGGACTAACCATCTAAGTTATTTCGATAGGCAGGGCTCTCGAGATCCGAGCATGTTTCTGACATCTGTCACATTTCCTGGCATAATCCGATGCGTCGCGATTTACAGTAGTCCAATAGTATCCATATCGAAGCACTTTCCTAGTAAGGGGTTTCCCCCTGGTGTGATCGCCACATTCTCCTTAATGTACATCATGCAACACTCTTTTGATTTCATTGTGTACGATACACCGGAGCAAAGAAACGAAGTATCCTCTTCTATACATGACCCCATTCTAAATGGTGAACCACGAAGCCTTTCGAAGAATTTGTCTTTTTTCACTTCTGTGCTCTGGCAGGGTTCCATGCTCGAGATAGTTTCTGAACAGAGTCATCAATGACTCCTTATCAGGAATGACTTCAAACACCCAGTCCACCTCTATCTAATCAATGCTTGGGGAAGATAATGTCACTACGGGTACGAGTCCCATTTGCTGTGCCTCACTAGTACTGGCTAATTTTGCCAAGGAATCGGCTTTTTGATTGCATTCTCAGGGTATGCGGTAGATGGCATAATAATCGAACTAATTCAACATTTCCTGAACCCGAGCAAGATAAGCAGCCAGCCTTCGGTCTTTGGCCTGGTATTCCCTCAAACTTAGCATATGAGTAATTGTGAATCACAGTAAATCTCCACGACAATAATCCACAAATCTCTGGCTAGCCTTAATCCAGCGAGCAGGGCTTCGTATTCAGCCTCGTTGTTGGTCGCACGAAAATTGAATTTTAAAGCATAGCTTATAAATCGGACTCCGACGCCTGAACAACGGTCATTTGATGCACCATCAGTGTGTAGCTTCCAGACATACTTAATAGATTCGCTCGTTTTGGGCAAGTCCTTCGGGATAGTGAATTCACGATGAAGTCTGCTTGGACTTGTCCTTGAATGGCTCGCCTTGATGCGTAGGTGATGTCGACCGACTCAGCTTGATATTCCACTTGAGTAACCTACCATACGTCTCAAGCCGTGTGAGGACCCGTCGTAATGGCTAGTCTGTGTATACAGTGATAGGATGAGCCTGGAATTATGGACGGAGCTTCCTCGAGACAATGATAAGAAAATAAGACAACTTTCCTAGCTTCGGATAATTTCACTTTGCTCTAATCAGTCATTTGCTAATGCAATATACCGACCATTGTATCCATCCTCCTCCCGAATTAAGACAGCACTGATTGCGTTTTCTAACACCGCCAAGTAGATGTACAATCTCTCATGATCAATAGGCTTTGGTAGAATGGGTGGTGTGGACAGGTGTTGAACCAATGCTCAGAATGCACCGTAACATTCCGTAGTCCATTCAAAATTTTGTTTCCCTTTTTGATCAGATTGAAGAAGAGAATGCATTTGTCAGTGGATTTTGAAATGAACATGCTCAGTGCTGCTACTTTCCTATTAAGGCTCTGGACTTGCTTTATAGTTCTTGGAGTCTCAAGATTTTTGATTGCCCAAATCTTCTCGGGATTTGCTTCGATTCCTCGAAGCATTGACAATAAATCCAAGGAATTTTCCAGACGTGACCCCAAAGTGACATTTCAATGGGTTGAATTTCATTTTGTACTCTCGGAGGATGTTGAACATCGTTTCCAGGTCATTGATATGATCGGTGGAAAATCACGACTTCACTAGCATGTCGTCCACATATACCTCCATGGTTTTTTCGATCTGGTTAGCGAACATACGATTAACTAGCCCTTGGTAAGTTGCCTCAATGTTCTTGAGTCCAAATCGCATGACATTGTAGCAGTAAAGTCCCAGATCGGTGACGAAGCTGGTATGCTCTTGATCGGGTAGATGCATGGGTATCTGATTGTAGCAAGAATATGCGTTCATGAAGGATAAGAGCTCATGTCCGGCCATTGAGTCTACAAGCTAATCGATTCAGGGAAGTGGAATACTGTCTTTAGGGCAAGCTTTATTCAAATATGAGTAATCGACGCATGTTCTCCATTTCTTGTTAGGTTTTCTGACAAGTATAGGATTGAACACCCATTCCGGTTATAATGCATCTCGGATAAACACATTTGACTTGAGTTTATCTACCTCTTCCTTAAGGGCGGCAGATCTCTCAGGATTCATATCATGCCTTTTTTGCTTGACGGGGACGTGTTGCGGGTCAATATTCAATGTGTGGCTCGCGATGTCCGAGGAGATCCCACACATGTCCAAATGTGTCCAGACAAACATGGCGAGGTTTTCCCAAAGAAATTCAACCAATTCCTCCTTCATCTATTGGCTTAGCTGAGATCCGATCTTTACTATTTTAGAGTCGTCATTATCATCGATCGGAACATCAGTTGTCGGCTCTGCCGGGGAAGCCTGACTGTCTTTGACTTCATCTTCACTTTTGGTATGTCTCGGGTCAATATCCCTTGAGAATTGGTGGAGGGCCAGGCCCTGGTCCAGGCATTAGCTGTTAATTTTCCGCAAAGCGAACGCAGAGAGATTCCACTATGCCCTTTCCCTTTTATTTCCGCTGCGCTTCTCGCAGCTCAGCAACATAACAGGCTCGTCCAACAGCCTAGTTTCCCTAAACGACTCCAACTCCATTGTTAGTAGGGAATTTTAAAGTCAGACACTAAGGGGCAATAGTAGCCCTGAACTCAACTAGGGCTGGTCGGACCAAAAAAGCATTATACGGTGTGTCTATATCCAATGCAATAAACTATAATATCTGGACTCTTCAGCATTCTCCAACTCCCAACTCCACTGGTAGCTCCACCATCCCAATGGGATAGTCGCACATCCGTTGAAGCCATGGACACGAGACTGACAAGGCTTCAAATCTTTCGCTTCCATCTTCATCTGATCATAAGCTCGCTTAAATAGTATGTTCACTGAACTTCTACTATCCACTTAGATCCTCTTCATCCAAGCAGGACCTATCTGAGCTGAAATAATTAGTGGATCAATGGTTGGGGCTTCGACTCTATCGGCATCCCTGTCACGAAATACGATGTCGTCTGTCATCATTTTCTGTTGTTTGGCCGAAGCCCCGTCTTCCAAATTAATACAACATTCAAAGCTCGCATGCCTAATAGAGCTGGCATACGACTCCATTTCCTTCCAGCTTCAATCTGTTGGATGAGGACCACCACTGATAGTATTAATCACCAACCTCCCATGGGTATGAGTGGGTTCCTCCGGTCAAGCCTGATTTGGTATTAGGTTTTAATTCGATGGGCCCGTGCCTCCAAACCGTGGCGCCCGAACAAACTACTCCAACTTTCTCTCTCGTATCAATTTCTCAATAATATCCTGTAAATGATGACACTATTCGTGTCGTGGCCATAACTATCATGAAATCTGCAAAAATTCCTCATTTGAATTTTCTTTTTTGACGACTGCTTTGGAGCAGGCTTCTTCTAATGAATAGTATTGCAGGTGTGCAAGTACACATTTTCCCGAGACGTATTTAAAGTAGTGTAAGTGTCAAACATGGGAGCTTTACGTCTTGGCCCGCGATTCTGATCCCGTTTCCTACCCTAATTTCCATTGCCTTTCTGTTGATTCTGTATGTTTAACTGTACTTTTTCGGAAGTCTCCCCGGTCTATTTTACAACGACATTGCTTTGGATTCCTTCAACACTGAGCCCTGCATAATCCTTTTTCCTAGACTATTTCTCATCGTCTCTTTCAAGAACTGAGCTTCCTTGGAATAGAAATGGTCTAATGACGCAGGGGGTTTTTCGGCCAACTATTTTCCAAATCCAAATTCGGGATCGATTCCCTTAGTTAGTGCCATCAGAATCGAGTTGTCACTGGGATTACTAATCTTAGCGCATGCAGCATGAAACCTCACCAGATAACGTCTGAGTGTCTCTCCGGGAATTCGAGTGACACTAGACAAGGTATTAACATCTTTCGACCTTGTGACATGCATGCAGAACTGTTCAACGAATTTCGTTGCCAATTGATCAAAATATGGGATAGATCGAGGTGGTAGGCGAGTAAACCACATAGTCACTATGCCCCCTAGGGAGATCGGGAAACTTCGGCATTTGTGTGAGGAACCGATTCTTCGACTTTCGAAAGTTGACATCAATACGTACACTGTATCAACTGCCGAGCGATCGAATGTCGGAAAACCGAACCATGAGGGTTAAAAAGAAGAAAAAGATAGAAAAAGAAGAAAATAGAACGAAAGAAGAACAACAGAAACAATATCAGAATCTCACATATCGCAGCGGAACAACATATAATAGATAAACGAATAATCTTTAAAACAAAGAACTATCTCACTTATTACATTACATTATCATCAGAGTGTATAACAACAATATACAACACAACAAAGCAATGGACAGTTATACAAACATGTCCTTACAAGTGAATTTACAACGGAAAGATAATATCATATACAAGTAATACGTCTCGCCATCCAGCTCGCCACTTGAGCTCCATAGCACTTCTGAATCCAGAATGACCTGATAACCCGACTCTAGACTACCCGTGTGGAAAATGATGGGCACCCAGAGTTTAGGAAGAGAACAATAAACTCCAGGTCAGTCATGGGACTGGTGTGAGAACTAAAGAAGTTATTTATCTTTAAAACAACAACAACAAGGGAAGTGAAAAATATCCGCAATGCTTTTCGAAAATGTAACTACCACAAGGCCTCCCCACACACACACAATGCAAACGCAGAATTGGAGGAGATTTATCCTTATGATAGTCAAAGATGCTTACTACGCAAAACAAATCATTTTTTTTGATATTATTATTAGTGCATAGTGATGAAAACATTTCGAAAGTATAATATAAATCTTAGCTAGCATAGGTACCATTATAGTATGCCCACTATAACTACCATATTAAATGGCAGGTTCTACAACTAAAACCGTACAAAGCTCGTATTGTTTCTTTGGATTTCCAACAAATGGTCAGGCTAAGGGACTTCCTACTGCCACATGGGATCGCCTCTGGCGGGACGTCTCGAGAACTTATCCAGCTCTCTTCCAACACAAGGTCGGGTTACCTTTGTAACTAGGTAACTACTACACGAATATGCCACACCCCGGTCCTTTGGGACCTTTATCCGAGGGCCCTCGATCACAAAGCAACAACTACACAGAAAATGAGATTGGAGCAACCACATAGGTTAAGCATTAGGGCCCCATACCTAACACCACCCTTTTCCAGAAGGAAATGACATACCCTAAAGGGCGCGACCCTCATAACCTTGCCACATATTCCTATTTTGACCATTTCCGGGGTGTGAGGTCTGACGAAGTCTCGTCCACAAAGCTATGCTTTTTCACAAAGCCACGCTTTGATCAACAAATGATCAATAAATAATCAGCACACAGCAACACTCGGCATGCCACATTACCAAATTAGGAATATATCGCTGATAACCATCAACTACATAACCTCTGAGCTCATACGTTTCAGAGAAGGGTGTTAAGCTAAGAGAATAAATTCTCCTCCACCGACAGAAATGTATTTGAAAGAAATCTGCTTTATATCTCAAAATGTAATGTCAGGCATGTAACCATACAAGTCTATTCCGGGTTCGAACAGAACCGAAGGCACTTCAAAAGAAGCCCTTGCAATCCGGGTATTCACAATCCCTATCGAATTTCCCATCACAAAGGAAATCTCCATACCGTAGCTAACGGTGCAGATACAATCGATAGGTCATCCTATCATTTTCACAAATACCCGGTCTTCACCACCGGTCTTCAATGCTATCCATTACGTCGTATCACTTATTCGGAATGGGTTATGTGACACAAAGGTCCTCTCCCGGCTAATCCGAATAGTGAACACAATATTTTTAAAACATATGGATTTTGGGGTTTCAATTAAGTCACAACTTATTACCCAACCCTTTCTTTCAAATGGTTTAAACAAATTACCATTTTAAATCTTTAAACAAAAAGATTTACTTCAAAAAGTTTACCCAGTTTCACAAAGATTTATTCCTAGATTCCCAAACAAATTTCCATTTCAATTGGATTAACTCATTAAATCTTAAATCAAGATTTAACTTATAGCTTTCAAAACTATTCACAATTCAAGTCTTTTATAATATAAAAGATACACCATTTGAAATACTCTTTTATTTCAAGTCAAGTTCAACAAGCTTTCACAAAGATTAATTCATAGCCTTCAAAATAATTTAATTCCAAATTTACATTCTTTTAACACAAATGGGAATTTCTTTCCTTATGTGAAAATTATTATTATTTGAAAACAGATAGTTTTCGTTTTGGGAACAACTGATTACAATTTTTTCATAAGTTAAAGTCACTCAAGCATAAACTTGGATTTAAATTTAAAATTTCCAAAACTATATTTTAAATGGTTAAAAACCCATATAAACACCTTTTATAACTTGTTCAATCTTTTTAGACCATAGTTCCCAAATCATTGAATTCAATTTCAAACATTGAATTCAAAATTTAAATCAAATGATTTAAATTCCAATTTTTATTAAGTTATTTAAAATAACTCTTATTTTTGAAATTCATTTTCAAAAACTTTCAATCACAATTCCAAAACTAATTTGGATTCAAAAATTCAATCTTTAGAATTGTCAAAAATCTGTGACTTCACTGATTTCCACGTGAAATCCACATTTTGTGTGTGTATTGTGTTGTCCGAGGGTTTAACACAATAGTGCAACAACATTTAACCATCACAGATCAAAATATAACAATATATTTGATAAGCGGTACAAACTATAACGCTTACCTTTCATTCACAGATCACATATGTATATATCACGGATAAACAAATTACAGATAACAACACACATCAAGATATATCACAAAGCATCACATATCAAAGATATCAAACAATTCAACATTCAATATAATTCAAACATCCACAAGTAGGATAAATTTAATCATCTGATTAATTTAAATCAAATAAATTTCTATGAATAAAATTTGCTAGTTATGGTAAATTAATAGCCAATTTATTTTAAAAACATTTAATAAATTATCCTTTCATTGATCACTTATTAACTCTTAATTAATAGTTAATACTTGATTAACTATTCTTAATTAATTATCAAAACCAATTAATTTCTGCTTAATAAATTTCCAATGAATTTACAAAATCATTTCTTTTTAAAATAAATTTCTTCAACTTATAATAATATAAATCGAAATCCATTTACTTAGCCCCTTTTTCCCGTAATTTGGAATTTTATTCAATATGGTTTCAAAAAAAACTTTGTCTTTTTAAAACTCCTTTTTAACTTATCCAATTCTCAAAAATATTTTTTCTATAAACTTTCAACTAGAAATTTCAAAAATCAATTTTTTTATCTATTTCCGGTATCCAATGATACCAAAAATATATTCGGCTAACCTATAGCCTTTAACAATCTCAATCACAAAGATAATCACACGGATTATAAATCAACCAACACACAACATATGAAATAAATCCAAATGTTTGAGGAATCCAGTTGGATCCCTCCAACCTGTTTCCCTGCATCCAAAGAGCTAGCACAATACCAATTCCACTTAGAGGTGAAATATCGCGGTATATGGGATTTATAAAATACTATCCGCTATTATGCGGCGTAATAGGGTCTCATCCGCTATATAATGCGGGAAATCATCTCTAAATACATATATAATACCAATTCCATATCAAGTTGGAATTATCGTGGTATATGTTTTTAATAAATTACATCCGCTTAATATACGACGTATAGGGTCTATTTCAATACAAGAGATAACAATTTATCACCCAAGCATATAATCAACACAATCAAGCAATTTTAAATTTAACTGTTTAAAATTTAAATCGAAACAATTCGATTGAGTGAGAAGTTCTCACCTTTGCTTTTATTTTGCAATTTCATTTCCATTCTGACTATTCCTTCACAGTTCCAAACCTTGTGACACAATTATATGACTTTATTATTATTCGGATTAATCCAAATATAAATTATCCTTTATTAAATTTTATTAACAAATTTTAGGTGATACTTAATTAACCTGGTTTTACACATATTTTAGCAGTAAACCTATTTTTTTAATAGTAAACCAAAAACTACTCTTTAGACAGTTTATAAGCTAATTATTATTATTATTTTCAAAATCTCCTTTTATAAACTCGATATAATAATTTCAAGATTACTATATTTGCCCAAAACTTATATATACTCAGTTTTAAACATGATCAAACAGTGTAAAATTTTCTGCATATTATACTTTTCATTCTGTTTAATAATTGATTAAAACATCAAGATAACCCAATACCTTATTGGAAAATTTCCACCACTTGCACACGTGAATCTGGGAGGACGCCAACCCCAGCACCATGCTCGACCGAGCTCGATGACCAAGCTATGCTCGAAATCGTGCCACTGTCCTGATCGATCCTGTGAGCCAAAAATTCCCAATCGACCGACGATCGATGATGTGGTCGGCCCAGTTTACCCAAATGCCATTGCTCATCCACGAACTCGAGCTCCTTGAGTTGCTCACCTCCATCATGCACTGCCCCAATAGCCACCGTTAATGAGAGTTCGGCCTTGCGATTTGCTTTGCCGATTCTGTGCTCGAGCTTGCCCATTGGTTTCGAACTGGAAGGCGGCCTTTTATCATTTGATTTGAATTCGATTTTTTTTTCATTTTTGAATCTGAAGAGGGGCTTCGATTTGGAAAATGAAGGAGGAAGGGGGCGAAGCATATTGGAGATAGAGTTTTGATTTTGAAAATAAAGGGAAAGATTTCGAGAATGAGAAAAGGAATTTTGTTTCGACCATTCTATTTTTTTTTCTTTCTGAGGAAGAGGCTTCGGCTTAAAATAAAGAGGGAGGAGACAAGAGTACGTGATTAACAGAGAGTAGGTCGATGCAAATCAAAAGCTAGGGTGGCTGGTTTGACTTAACTTATTATTTATTTATTTTATTATATTTTATTATATTATTAAAATTCCAAAATATCTCGTTTAGCACAATTCGAAATCTCAAACTCCAAATCAGACATGCCGCCAGGCATTTATAAGGTTTTATCCACGTTCCGAACGCATTAGAAGAGGTTCTAAGGCCAAATTCGATCGTATGGAGAAGATAGCTTTTTGAACCAGCTAAAATATCAAACTTTCGATTTAAATTTCAGCGCGTTTATATATCGTACGGCCAAACGACAACTCCAAACAATACAAAAATTCAAATCCAATAATAATACAATATTACGGATCCAATGGAACTGGTTTCGTCGAATTCCGAGACTGTGCCTCGGAAGGCTATTTTTAAATATCGATTCAAACGATATAAACCGAAACTAAACAAATCACTTTCAAAAATTCAATTCTGAAGCTTCTATTATCTTCAGTATTATCAATGTGAATTTTCTAAGCCTTAAAATAATTCTAATCAGTTTAAAACTGAAGATTCAAATTTTTATCCAACTGTTCAATAGATTAAATTTTATAATCTAATTGCCAAATTCATGTTAATATTTGAAATTCAAGTTAAAATAACTTACAAATATTTAAAATCAATTAAATATTTTCAATTTCAAATGTTCAAAATTTAGGGTCGTCACAGACTTCCCCCCTTAAAAGAATTTCGTCCCGAAATTACAAGTTAGGAAGAATGATCCTTAACTCGTCTACTATTTACCCAAAACCAAGTAGTTTTATCAAGTTGTCAACCAAATCTTTTTATTAAAGATTCATTTTCATCTCAACTAACTTTCCAAAATCTTCCATAGTTTCCAAACATATTGTTTACTTCACAATTCAAATTTCAAAACTTCAAAATTTTCTCAAAATTTTTCTAACTCCCTAAATTTTCGAAAAATTTCGCCAGCGTCTCATTTGTGCGGCTAGCTCGGTACGACTACAAAATGGCACCACAGGCCCTCAAAATCCAAAAGAAAACAAAAAGCCAAGCGGCTGGACAAGAAAATCACCAAATTTCATACTGAAATTGAAATACGTACCTTTTTGTCGAGCAATTCAAATTTATCTTTGAAATCCAAAATCCCAATTCCATTTCTTTTAATACACCTGTATATCCTGCTAGCCATAATATCCAATTACAATATTCAAATATCATTTTGCACAATTTGTTACAAAATTTTGGATATATACTTCCTATACCATCTTTAGTTTACTATTGTAGTTATATATTCATTTTCATTCAATCTTACATTTCCAATTTCATTTGGATTCAATTTACAATTTCAATTCTATTTGGATTTAGTTTACCTCCCGAGTATTAAATTTTATCAATTATCTTTTATTCACAACCGATTCATAGCATTATTTTAAATCAGTTCCATTTACTAATTCATTACAAATTCCAATTTATTTTATCTCAAACCATTATTACCTTTAGTTTACTTCGAACTAATTTTACAACTTCATTTTATTTCACACAATTCAATTTGGTTTTCGATATCCAGTTTCATTCTTTTGTTCGTTCCCAAAAGTCTATTTTCAATTCACCATTTTGGTTTACAATCACTTATATTTAAACTGGATTTCAAATTCCATAAAAATTCAATTTACCTTTCTTTTATAAATATTGAATTTTGATTCATTTCAAATCATATTCAATTTCGTCATTCCTTTAATTAGTTTTATTTACTAATTTTATTCAATATTTCACTTTGTTTAATACAAACCAAATTCAATTCCAATTCTAAAGTAAATTCTATTTAACTTTTACCAAAGTCAAATTTCGTCACTTATTCAAATTCATATCTCGTTTTGCTTAACAACATTGTTTAGCCATTTTATCATTTGGTTTCACTTCTTATAAGATTATTTCACATTGATTTATCGTACTTACCAATATAACATCTTTTATTAACTTGCATATATTCTTACATTTTCAATAACCAAACAATCAACTTATATACACTTTAATAATTTACTTCGCTTTGTTTATCATAAATCCAATTCATTTGTTACTACTCCAAATTTATTTTCAACTTAATAAATTTTCTTTAAGTAATCATTTTCCTTAGCCTCTTTAGACCTTTCTTTAAATTCACTTTATTTAATTGATTCGCTTATACTTACTCTAATTTAACTCCATCCTTTAAGTTAAATTTATTCTATCAGAATTCAAATTGTATAAGTTATCGACTCATTTACCAATTCCATAAATATTTAAAATAGGATTCCAGAGTCTTTTCAACCTTTCAAAACCAATTTTTAAATCAATTCAAATTATCTTTTGAATTTTCAAAACCAAACCCAAATTTTCCAAACAACTTTCATTTAAAATAATCTGGCAGCAATTCCTCTTTTGGAAACCCAAAAATGAACACCGATAACGTCACGATCATCATCAGATTATTTTCCAGCGACCGAAAAGAGTTTAGTGCTTTCTTTCCTTCAAAACAATTTTCCAAAATCCTTGAAAATCATTTTCAAACCAAAAAGGATTTAAACTTTCCAAATCTCCAAAATTTTCAAATTCCTTTCAAAACATTTCTCTGGAATTCCGTTTCAAACTATAAATCACATTTATATTTACAATTTCCATTTGTATCTGGATTTATTTCTTAACTTTGGAGTTACGATTTCAATTTCCTATTCAATAATCAATGGTAAAAATTTTAATATTATCAATTCCTAACACCCAAACATCCATATACTATAATAATTTATGGAAAACCATTCCTTTTTATATACTAAAATAGTTTTGGGTAAAATTATTTCATTTACCCAATTTAAAATGATACAATGTCGGTTTATCTCGTTTAAGAGTTTAGAAACCCCTATTGACGACAGTTAGCTAGACTGCATCGACCAGAGTCTATAAACAATCAACCGATAAGTCAACACAATACAAAACAATTTATATTCACTAACAAATACGCGCTCATATCTATTATTACACTCACACTCATTCTACAGTACTAGTGACTCTATCTCTAATGAGTAATTCCCAACAGAGCCAAGGTTGTCGCTTAACCATATGCTTTGATACCACAATGTGAGGAACCGATTCTTCGACTTTCGAAAGTCGACATCAATACGTCAACTGTATCAATTGCCGAGCGATTGAATGCTGAAAAACCGAACCATGAGGGTTAAAAAGAAGAAAAAGATAGAAGAAGAACATAGAACGAAAGAAGAACAACAGAAACAATATCAGAATCTCACATATCGCAGCGGAACAACATATAATAGATAAATGAATAATCTTTAAAACAAAGAACTATCTCACTTATTACATTACATTATCATCAGAGTGTATAACAACAATATACAACACAACAAAACAATGGACAGTTATACAAACATGTCCTTACAAGTGAATTTACAGCGGAAAGATAATATCATATACAAGTAATACGTCTCGCCATCCAGCTCGCTACTTGAGCTCCATAGCACTTCTGAATCCAGAATGACCTGATAACCTGACTCTAGACTGCCCGTGTGGAAAATAATGGGCACCCAGAGTTTAGGAAGAGAACAATAAACTCCAGGTCAGTCATGGGACTGGTGTGAGAACTAAAGAAGTTATTTATCTTTAAAACAACAACAACAAGGGAAGTGAAAAATATCCGTAATGCTTTTGGGAAATGTAACTACCATAAGGCCTCCCCGCACACACACAATGCAAACGCAGAATTGGAGGAGATTTCTCCTTATGATAGTCAAAGATGCTTGCTACGCAAAACAAATCATTTTTTTTTTGATATTATTATTAGTGCAACGTGATGAAAACATTTTGAAAGTATAATATAAATCTTAGCCAACATAGGTACCATTATAGTATGCCTATTATAGCTACCGTATTAAATGGCAGGTTCTACAACTAAAACCGTACAAGGCTCGTATTGTTTATTTGCATTTCCAACAAATGGTCAGGCTAAGGAACTTCCTACTGCCACATGGGATCGCCTCTGGCGGGACATCCCGAGAACTTAACCAGCTCTCTGCCAACATAAAGCCGAGTTACTTTTGTAACTAGGTAACTACTACATGAATATGCCACCCCCGGTCCTTTGGGACCTTTATCCGAGGGCCCTCGATCACAAAGCAACAACCACACAGAAAATGAGATTGGAGCAACCACATAGGTTAAGCATCAGGGCTCCATACCTGACACCACCCTTTTCCAGAAGGAAATGACATACCCTAAAGGGCGCGACCCTCATAACCTTGCCGCATATTCCTATTTTGACAATTTCCGGGGTGTGAGGTCTAACGAAGTCTCGTCCACAAAGCTACGCTTTTTCACAAAGCCACGCTTTGATCAACAAATGATCAATAAATAATCATCACACAATAACACTCAGCATGCCAGATTACCAAATTGGGAATATATCGCTGATAACCTTCAACTACATAACCTTTGAGCTCATACGTTTCAGAGAAGGGTGTTATCTAAGAGAATAAATTCTCCGCCACCAACAGAAATTTATTTGAAAGAAATCTGCTTTATATCTCAAAATGTAATGTCAGGTGTTTGCGTAAAAAATGGTCACAAACACCCAATACCGTGAAAGCACCAGTGTATGAATATAAATCAGCGATATTCAAACACAAATCACAGATCTCAGCAAATAACCCAAATACGTTTGCACAAAAGATGGGCAAACAACTCCAAGTTGTATGATTTAGTTGATTTTATGTTGTTCGTAATGATTTAGGTGGTTTATGCAAATACGTAAAAAGCAGGGACTAAACTGTAAAAGAGACACAGATTTATAGTGGTTCGGCCAGAATGTGCCTTCGTCCACTTTATATGTTATTCTCCCTTTCCAATCCAATTACAAGTACAAAGCTTGTAGTACAAGTGTGCGAAAGTTGTTTGAAAGTTCCTTCCAGGCTTGAGCTCTCAAACTTGTCTGCCATTGTTGTACCCCTGCCCCTCTATTTATAGAGTGAGGCAGGGGGCAGAGGTCCTGGGAGTATATAGCTGCTGATGGGCCTGGGCTGAAGCAATCTGGCCTGGCAGCTTTCTGGTTCGGCGGCGTCTTGGTTCGGCGGTGAGTGGTAACATGGGTGATTCGGCAGGTAGTGGAGATAGGGGTTCGGTGGTAGGTTGGATCGGTGGTAGCATGGTTCGGTGGTAGCATGGTTCGGTGGTAGCATGGTTTGGCTATGCTTGGTCCGGTAGTTGTAGGCTAGGAGTTCCATTCGGCAGTGGGTTTAGAGGTGTTGGTTCGGTAGGAACAGGGAGAAGGTTGGTTCGGCTAGGAGTTGCTTTGGGTTTGGTTCGGTAGGAGGGGGCAGGAAATGCCGAATGAGACTTCGTGTTGGGAATGCCGAATGAGACTCCACTTATGAGAATGCCGAATGAGACTTCATTTATGAGAATGCCGAATGAACCATGTGGAGTTCGAATACCGGACGAACTCAAACACTTGAACTTCCGGACGAAACCGAGGGGTTTTAAGTACCGGATGACACTTGAACTCAGGGAGTGTAGTGTCGAACGAACTCTTGCCTTGCTTCCAATCGATTTTCAATCCGGACCTCCATCATTCCTTGCCAATTTGTCGATATTCCAGTTTTGACCAAAAAATGGGATAACACTTTGCCCCCCAAAACAAGCCTTGTGATAACAAGGCGTGTTTTGAATAGTTCCGAATCCAATATCCAAAGTTCATAGCCATATTGCCAGAGTAGATCATCCTTGACTGCTCCGAGTCGATATCCAATTCCAAATCCAATGACCAAAGCTTGAGCCAATTCCATATCCATCAGAACTCGACAACCGATCCCCAAACCATCCTTATCCAATAGCCAATATTCGAATCCAGGACCTCTCTGGGTTGATATCCAAATCCATAACTTCTCCGGGCTCTTGCCAAGCGCAATCCACACCTGACGGACGTGATCCAGTGTCCCTGGATGTTGAGCTAACCTCTTCGGGTTCTTGCCAATTGTAATTCACAGTTGACGACCTTCTTTTCGGGTTCTTGCCAAGCGTAATCCACACATGACGACCTTGGTCCAGTGTCCCTGGACGTTGAGCTAACCTCTCCGGGTTCTTGCCAATTGTAATCCACAGTTGACGACCTTGGCCCAGTGTCCCTGGGCGCTGTAAAATGCCATGGCTTAAGTCCTAAGCCGAATCCTGGTCCCTTCGGACCCTTGCCGAGCATAGTCCATACTCGACGACCTGAAAGTAACAATTGATAATATAAGGCCTAAGTCCTAGGCCGAATCCTGGTCACTCCGGACCCTTGCCGAGCATAGTCCATACTCGACGACCTGAATGAGTCAATTTACCACGTTCGGGCAAAGCAACTCACCCCTTGCCAGGTATAATCCATACCCGACGATCGTTTATCAAAAATCAGATAAAAATCCAGTCAAAATCCTATCCAAAATCCAAATCCAAATCCAAAATCCAAATCCAGAATCCAAATCCGAAAATCCAAATCCAGAATCCAAATTCAAAATCCAAATCCAAAACCAGAAAACTAGAAATCCAAATCAGCATCCAAAGTTGAAAATAATCGTCCAGAGGAAAATCCAAATCAAAAGGCGAGAAAAACCAGGAGCTCAATCCAAGCTCCAAAACCGAAAACCAAAAAGAAAAGCAGTGTCCAATCCAAAAGCAAAAGATAAATTTCACAAACCATAACATCGCAGGTTATTATCATTCAGAGCATGCCTAGGGGCCATCTCCGTCCCCGTACATGTGTAAATGACTTGGTTGCTTGCCAATAGTTTGCTACTTATTTCATATTAACCTGGTCAAGGGACGATCAACCGACCATCATTCCTGGGCCTCCCACCATCGTAGCTTGAGGCAGGCGGCGGTTGCTCCTGCCTCGCTGTTGCATTCCGAGGTCCAACATATTGTGGCAGCTGTCCATTCCTCACATGCTCCTCAATTATGTCCTTTAAGTGCCTGCAGCTGTTGGTGTCGTGTCCATCCAAATCATGGAAGAGACAGTGCCTTCCCGATGTCCTTTCCCGTTCTGTTGGTTCTCTCCTAGCCGGCCTCCGGTAGTGAAGGCGATTTCGAGTATCCAGGTATATCCGCTCCAGTGTTTCGTTCAATCCTGTGTATGTGGAAAACTTTGGATCCTTCCATTGCTTCCTAGCATTTCCACACCGTCCAACTTCCTTTTTCCTTTGTCTTTATCCGAACCATTGCTGGATGGTCCTCCCACCTCAACTGCATTAACCTTTTTCAATTTTAAATCTGTACTCGCATCTTCTTGTTGAAGGAACCTTTCTGCCTCGTGAAAGAATTCGTCGAGATTCCGTGGGGGATCTCGTATCAGAGATACCTTGAAATCCGAGTTCTCCCTGACTCCTGATACTGCTGCCATTAAAACCATCGATGGATCGGGTCGATCCACCGAAGCAACTGCGGCACTGAATCGAGTTAGAAAAGCTCTAAGCGATTCATCCATCCTTTGCCTTACCGATGTCAATGTCATCACGTTCTTCGGTCTCTTGACATGAACCCGAAACTGTCCCAAAAACCTTTCCACCAATTCCCTCCAAGTCCTGATAGATCCTTCTTCCAGCTGCCTGAACCACATCGCAGCTAAGTCCGTCAAGTACAAAGGGAAGCATCGGGCCATCACCTCCTCTGATTCCCCCAGCACCTCCATGTGTCTGGTGTATCTCATCAAGTGATCCGTAGGGTCTTCCTTGCCATTGTATACCTCCACGCTAGGTAGCTTGAACTTAGGTGGATTCTAAGCCATCCTTATTTCCCGAGTGAACGGACTCCTGTTTACTCCTTCCAAGTCTCCGTTGGTCAAACCACCTCGCACAGTCTTCCTGATTATATCTACCAATCCACCGTTGTCTGTCGGGGGTTGCCCCCGAGGGAACTCCGGTACATACTCTTCGTGTAGCTCGTTAGTAGCAACGTTGGTTCTAGCCTGTTGAACTCCTTCCAAAGGTTCTCCTGTGTTGAATCCTGTGGGCCTGCCCCCAAGCCCTTGTTGATTGCCACCTGGCTCCGTATCCTGTCCTTCATTGGGTTCCGTAACCCTAGCTTCTTGTCCTGCATCCACAGCCGTTGTAGCTGTTCCTAAGTTCTGCATCCCTGCAGCTCTCATTTGTTCCAAGAAAGTTTGCATCATTTCCTGTTGACTTTTCAACAACCTCTCTTGCAGTGAATTTGTTATGGCTTCCATTTCATCCCGGGTTATGTAGATCGAAGCCGGTCCTTCCTCACCTCCGGAGGATGCTTGTTGACTTCCTCCTTGTTGGCTTCTCTCAGCCCTTAGCCTTCTACTGTTTTGCCTAGTCATTGTCTTCCAAATCCAAACTTCTATCCGATGTAGCGGGTGCTGGTCCTTCTCAGTGAAAGCACCAAAATGTTTGCGCAAAAAATGGTCACAAACACCCAATACCGTGAAAGCACCAGTGTATGAATATAAATCAGCGATATTCAAACACAAATCACAGATCTCAGCAAATAACCCAAATACGTTTGCACAAAAGATGGGCAAACAACTCCAAGTTGTATGATTTAGTTGATTTTATGTTGTTCGTAATGATTTAGGTGGTTTATGCAAATACGTAAAAAGCAGGGACTAAACTGTAAAAGACACACAGATTTATAGTGGTTCGGCCAGAATGTGCCTACGTCCACTTTATATGTTATTCTCCCTTTCCAATCCAATTACAAGTACAAAGCTTGTAGTACAAGTGTGCGAAAGTTGTTTGAAAGTTCCTTCCAGGCTTGAGCTCTCAAACTTGTCTGCCATTGTTGTACCCCTGCCCCTCTATTTATAGAGTGAGGTAGGGGGCAGAGGTCCTGGGAGTATATAGCTGCTGATGGGCCTGGGCTGAAGCAATCTGGCCTGGCAGCTTTCTGGTTCGGCGGCGTCTTGGTTCGGCGGTGAGTGGTAACATGGGTGATTCGGCAGGTAGTGGAGATAGGGGTTCGGTGGTAGGTTGGATCGGTGGTAGCATGGTTTGGCTATGCTTGGTCCGGTAGTTGTAGGCTAGGAGTTCCATTCGGCAGTGGGTTTAGAGGTGTTGGTTCGGTAGGAACAGGGAGAAGGTTGGTTCGGCTAGGAGTTGCTTTGGGTTTGGTTCGGTAGGAGGGGGCAGGAAATGCCGAATGAGACTTCGTGTTGGGAATGCCGAATGAGACTCCACTTATGAGAATGCCGAATGAGACTTCATTTATGAGAATGCCGAATGAACCATGTGGAGTTCGAATACCGGACGAACTCAAACACTTGAACTTCCGGACGAAACCGAGGGGTTTTAAGTACCGGATGACACTTGAACTCGGGGAGTGTAGTGTCGAACGAACTCTTGCCTTGCTTCCAATCGATTTTCAATCCGGACCTCCATCATTCCTTGCCAATTTGTCGATATTCCAGTTTTGACCAAAAAATGGGATAACATCAGGCACGTAACCATACAAGTCTATTCCGGGTTCAAACAGAACCGAAGGCACTTCAAAAGAAACTGTTGCAATCCGGGTATTCACAATCCCGATCGAATTTCCCATCACAAAGGAAATCTCCATACCGTAGCTAACGGTGCAGAGACAATCGATAGGTCATCCTATCATTTTCACAAATACCTGGTCTTCACCACCGGTCTTCAATGCTATCCATTATGTTGTATCACTTATTCGGAATGGGTATGTGACACAAAGGTCCTCTCCCGGCTAATCCGAACAGTGAATGCAATATTTTTAAAATATATGGATATTGGGGATTCAATTAAGTCACAACTTATTACCCAAACCCTTTCTTTCAAATGGTTTAAACAAATTACCATTTTAAATCTTTAAACAAAAAGATTTACTTCACAAAGTTTACCCAGTTTCACAAATTATTCCCAAATTCCCAGATAAATTTCCATTTCAATTGGACTAACTCATTAAATCTTAAATCAAGATTTAACTTATAGCTTTCAAAACTATTCACAATTCAAATCTTTTATAATATAAAAGATACACAATTTTAAATACTCTTTTATTTCAAGTCAAGTTCAACAACCTTTCACAAAGATTAATTCATAGCCTTCAAAACATTTTAATTCCAAATTTACATTCTTTTAACACAAATGGGAATTTCTTTCCTTATGTGAAAGCTATTATTATTTGAAAACGGATAGTTTTCGTTTTGGGAACAACTGATTACAATTTTTTCATGAGTTAAAGCCACTCACGCATAAACTTGGATTTAAATTTAAAATTTCCAAAACTATATTTTAAATGGTTAAAAACCCATATAAACACCTTTTATAACTTGTACAATCTTTTTAGACCATAGTTCCCAAATCATTGAATTCAATTTCAAACATTGAATTCAAAATTTAAATCAAATGATTTAAATTCCAATTTTTATTAAGTTATTTAAAATAACTCTTATTTTTGAAATTCATTTTCAAAAACTTTCAATCCCAATTCCAAAACTTATTTGGATTCAAAAATTCAATCTTTTGAATTGTCAAAAATCTATGACTTAACTGATTTCCAGGTGAAATCCACATTTTGTGTGTGTATTGTGTAGTCCAAGGGTTTAACACAATAGTGCAACAACATTCAACCATCACAGATCAAAATATAACAATATATTCGATAAGCAGTATAAACTATAACGCTTACATTTCATTCACAGATCACAGATTTGTATATCACGGATAAACAAATTACAGATAACAATACACATCAGGATATATCACAAAGCATCACATATCAAAGATATCAAACAATTCAACATCCAATATAATTCAAACATCCATAAGTAGGATAAATTTAATCATCTGTAATTTAAATCAAATAAATTTCTATGAATAAAATTTTCTAGTTATGGTAAATTAATAGCCAATTTATTTTAAAGACATTTAATAAATTATCCTTTCATTGATCATTAATTAACTCTTAATTAATAGTTAATACTTGATTAACTATTCTTAATTAATTATCAAAACCAATTAATTTCTGCTTAATAAATTTCCAATGAATTTACAAAATCGTTTCTTTTTAAAATAAATTTCTTAAACTTATAATAATATAAATCAAAATCCATTTACTTAGCCCCTTTTTCTCGTAATTTGGAATTTTATTCAATATGGTTTCAAAAATAACTTTGTTTTTTTAAAACTCCTTTTTAACTTATCCAATTCTCAAGAATAGTTTTTCTATAAACTTTCTACTAGAAATGTCAAAAATCAAATTTTTATCTATTTTCGGTAACCAATGATACCAAAAATATATTCGGCTAACCTATAGCCTTCAACAATCTCAATCACAAAGACAATCACACGGATTATAAATCAACCAACACACAACATATGAAATAAATTCAAATGTTTGAGGAATCCCGTTGGATCCCTCCAACCTGTTTCCCTGCATCCAAAGATGCTAGCACAATACCAATTCCACTTCGAGGTGAAATATCGCGGTATATGGGATTTATAAAATATTATCCGCTACTATGCCGCGCAATAGGGTCTCATCCGCTGTATAATGCGGGAAATCAACTACAAATACATATATAATACCAATTCCATATCAAGTTGGAATTATCGCAGTATATGTGTTTAATAAATAACATCCGCTTAATATACGGTGTATAAGGTCTATTTCAATACAACATATAGCAATTTATCATCCAAGCATATAATCAACACAATCAAGAAATTTTAAATTTAACTATTTTAAATTTAAATCGAAACAATTCGATTGAGTGAGAAGTTCTCACCTTTGCTTTTATTTTGCAATTCCATTTCCATTCTGACTATTCCTTCACAGTTTCAAACCTTGTAACACAATTATATGACTTTATTATTATTCGCATTAATCCAAATATAAATTATCCTTTATCAAATTTTATTAACAAATTTTAGGTGATAATTAATTAACCTGGTTTTACACATATTTTAGCAGTAAACCTATTTTTTTAATAGTAAACCAAAAACTACTCATTAGACAGTTTATAAGCTAATTATTATTATTATTTTCGAAATCTCCTTTTATAAACTCTATATAATAATTTCAAGATTACTATATTTGCCCAAAACTTATATATACTCGGTTTTAAACATGATCAAACAGTGTAAAACTTTCTGCATATTATACTTTTCATTCTGTTTAATAATTGATTAAAACATCAAGATAACCCAATACCTGATTGGCAAATTTCCACCACTTACACGCGTGAATCTGGGTCGACGCCAACCCCAGCACCACGCTCGACCGAGCTCGACGACCAAGCTATGCTCGAAATCGTGCCACTGCCCTGATCGATCCTGTGAGCCAAAAATTCCCAATCGACCGACGATCGATGATGTGGACGGCCCACTTTACTCAAATGCCACTGCTCATCCACGTACACGAGCTCCCTGAGTTGCTCACCTCCACCACGCGCTGCCCCAATAGCCACTGTTAATGAGAGTTCGGCCTCGCGATTTGCGTTGACGATTATGTGCTCGAGCTTGCCCATTGGTTTCGAACTGGAAGGTAGCCTTTTATCATTTTGATTTGAATTCGATTTTTTTTTCATTTTTGAATCTGAAGAGGGGCTTCGATTTGGAAAATGAAGGAGGTAGGGGGCGAAGCATACTAGAGATTGAGTTTTGATTTTTGAAAATAAAGGGAAAGATTTCGAGTATGAGAAAAGGAATTTTGTTTCGGCCATTCTATTTTTTTTCTTTACTTTCGGAGGAAGAGGCTTCGGCTTAAAATAAATTGGGAGGAGACAAGGGTACGTGATTAACAGAGAGTAGGTCGACGCAAATCAGAAGCTAGGGTGGATGGTTTGACTTAATTTATTATTTATTTATTTTATTATATTTTTTTATATTATTAAAATTTCAAAATATCTCGTTTAGCACAATTCGAAATCTCGAACTCCAAATCAAACATGCCGCCAGGCATTTATAAGGTTTTATCTGCATTCCGAACGCACTGGAAAAGGTTCCAAGGCCAAATCTGATCGTATGGAGAAGATAGCTTTTTGAACCAGTTAAAATATCGAACTTTCGATTTAAATTTCAGCGCGCTTATATATCGTACGGCCAAACGACAACTCCAAACATTCCTAAAATTGAAATACGATAATAATACAATATTACGGATCCAATGGAACTGGTTTCGTCGAATTCCGAGACTGTGCCTCGGAAGGCTATTTTTAAATATCGATTCAAACGATATAATCCGAAACTGAACAAATCACTTTCAAAAATTCAATTCTGAAGCTTCTATTATCTTCAGTATTATCAATGTGAATTTTCTAAGCCTTAAAATAGTTCCAATCAATTTAAAATTGAAGATTCAAATATCTATCCAACTATTCAATAGATTAAATTTTATAATCTAATTGCCAAATTCATATTAATATTTGAAATTCAAGTTAAAATAACTTACAAATATTTAAAATCAATTAAATATTTTCAATTTCAAATGTTCAAAATTTAGGGTCGTCACAATTTGATTGCATCATCGGCTCGTGAGGCGTTCTTTAACCATTCATACTTTAAAATGTGCTAGTTAGGGTCAGAGCTCCCTCCATAAACAGGTAGAGTTGGCATTCTGAATCGTCGAGGCAGCTCAGTGTAAGGGATATCATCAGTGAAAGGGGCTCTGGAAGATTCCTCGGTCGTCATTGGTGAGACCCTGACTTTTGCGAATCATCTGATAGATCATTGTCGAGATGTCTAGCATCTCGACATTTTGGGCATGTTGAGCCAGGGTGTGGTTGGGTTCCACAATGCGAGAATGGGTCGGTCGTGGTTGATGGTCCATATCTTGCCTCCTTGGTTTTAGGTTTTCAGGAACATAAGGCTCAGGAGTATGCTCATGTTGGTGATGTTTCAGATCTGTTCGGGTTTGGGCGTCAGCTCCCGGCTCAGTAGCAGCGGCGGCAGCGCGGTTGTCAGTAATATGATAAGGAACAGTACCTCGTCGAAAGCAGGGTCCGGCCTGATGGCTAGTTGATGCGCCAGCCCTCCGTTGCCCAATAATGTGCACTGATGTCCAGTAGCCTGTATATAGCTTCTATCCAGCCGTGGACGCGTGCATATATGATTTTAGTCAGAAGAGGCTGAACTTTTAGTAGTTGAATGGGAAGCATGATCCCTCCTGAATCTCCTTCGTCTTTCATGGTTCAGTTGATTGGTCAACTCTATGCTGGCACAGAGTTGCTGAGTAAGCTGCTGGCGGCATTGAGTCAACTTTTGCACTAGCAGTTGGAACTCTTACCGCATGACAGGGCCTTGGGGATCTGAAGGTTCAACAGCATTCTGGTCAGCAGGAGGAAGTTGTGCGGCGTTCTGTCTATCGCATCTTTCTGGATCTATAGCTATTAAAGTAGTCTTGGTGTTGATCATGGTGAATATCGAAGTTCTCTCCTAGACTTGATACAGATCAGAATAGGATGGAAGAACTTCTAGGCTTGAAATCTGGATCTTCCCCTTAGATTTTTACAATCCAATATTAATAGCCAATCCAATATGCAGGAGAAAAACTGGGTTTTCACAGTGAAAGCACCACAGTGTTTGTACCAAAATTAGGCACAACACTCTTTGGATGTTTTGGAAGAGATAAAATGAAGAAGATAAATGTAAGAAGAGGTAGATCTAACAAACATACCAATCAAAAAATAAGAAAAAGCGTAGAAACACAAGAATTTAGAGTGGTTCGGCGGATTGCCTACGTCCACTATGAAATGGTTGATTTTATTGAATTTCACTCGCTGATTACAAAAAGTTACAACAATACAATAGTAGTTTAAAAATTAATTCTACAGAATGTCCCCGTAGAGAAGCCAAAATTCCATTTTTTATAGGTCTATGGTCACTGTTTATATGCGTAGGCAGCAGATATCTCGCCCGGATCTCAGAAGACTTCTTCTGTCACATAGGTGGGACAATGAGATCGGGTTCAAGTGATTTTGACTCGATATTGGTGCGATACGAATTGAGTTCATATCGATCCATAATTGGTCCTTTCGGGCTGAAATTGGTCAGGTACATTCTTAAAGTTGTAGACAAGTTTCTGTGAAAATTTGGTGGCATTTGGACTAGTAGATCTCGAGTTATGATCGATGCAAGTTTGGATTTTTTAAAGGCTGTCGAATTCATATTGCTTCTATTCGCATCGCTTCCGTTCGCGTCGCTTCTGTTTGCATTGCTTCTAGGCACATATGACCGATGGCACGACGCTAACTTTTAGGATCAATCCATTTTTCATGCCGAACGACCGAGTCTTTCCCTTAGACGTGCCTCATTCATATCAATGCATTTTAGCCTCGTTCGTATCGATAACGCACATTCCCATTCATACCGTTGTAGGCTCAAGTATTTCGTATCGATGATTCAATGGCCTTTTCATACCGATAGAATATAGGCGACGTTCGCATTGATCCATTTGGCGCTTTTCGTATCGATCAATGGTTGACCGTTACGAAACATATGAATGAGTGGATCGATATGAAATCCATGGTTTGATCGACATGAAGCGACAATCCCTTATGGATACGAATTGACTCAATCCTGATGGTTACGAAGAAGAACGCACTCGATCGATATGAAATGAGGTATATGTGATGGATACGAAGTGGAACTGTTTACTTAGATGGATACGAAATTGCTAATTCTTTGTCATGGATGCAAAGTGGATGGATACGAATGAGCTTGTTCCTTCCACGGATGCAAACTAGTTTAATCCCGATGGATACGAAGTATGCCACCATGGATGGATGCGAACGAGAATGGATACGAAGGAGTTGATCTTCTTGGCTTTGATCGATCAATATCTTGAGCATACGAACTCCGATTGACTTGAAATTTTGAAAGTTGGCTTTCACAGCTTTGTTTGTCATGTCATAACGATTGTAGATTGATTCAGACTCGAACAAAATTTACCATTATCCACAGTAGACCTATGTATAACCGATCTACGGAACTGACTGTCCTTAGCTACTAGTCGAGTTCTTGGTGTCACGACCTTGCCAAAAGGTAGGATAACAAAGACAATCACAACAGATGGACTCTAATTGAAGCACATCAAATCATGTTTCTGCAACATATCATGATTCTACCAATCAACATGGTGCAATCTAAGATGCCACAATATACTTGAATCTATAACAGAATCAGGAAACCGTTTATAATTATGCTTGGAATGTCTCTCCGCTAAGTAAATAATCATTACTTTCCCTGACATGCTTCATCATTACTAATGAGCCCTTCACCACTCTTATTATCTCACTATATACGAAGCCCCCTTTATTTAGAAATATTACAAATAACAAGCTCAAATCTGAAACATAACTAACATCCTTGACAGTCCTATATACACCAACAATATGAATCCTTGATGTCTGTATGCCAATCATATAAAAAGAAGTGTCATTATTCTTAACAACTACTCCTCCATTACACTTGATTATGTAGAAAAACAACTATTACCTGATATCATTTGGTATAAAGCATTCGAGCTGATCACCCATCTAGTATAACCGAACAAATTATCACTAGCAGAAAACACTTATGTATCACTGAAACCATCACTATTTAAATTATCCACAATCGCTATTCATATTGTATTTTCTTCCTCCCATCTCTCTTCTTCCAAAAAGAAGGACATTCTTGCTTATACATTCCCTCCTTAATTGTGACAATAATAATAAGCAACCATTCTCAGACCTATAACCTAAGACCTAGAATTGTTTCTAACCAACTTTTTGAACCAACAGAGCCTTTGAACCACTATCCTTATTGTGACTACCAGCCAGCCTATCCTCAACGTCTCATTATCCAACCAAGATTTTACATCGTATAGGCTTATGGAATATTTTTTGTAAATCATAGAGTTAACAATAATCCATACCCCGAAGGTTATGAACATAACAAAATTTTTGAATGACCGACTCTCTCTAGGGACCACTCACAACCCTGCAACAAAGCCAACCCACTTGCTCCCTCGGCTATCTTTCGATCGACATGTTTCATACTATCTTAAAGGACCTGTCATCGATCCAAGTTCGATGTAGCCACATGATACATTTACTCCATCTCGTATTCTCTAGCTTAGCATTCCCTCGGCTCTCATCGGCCCCTCATCCTCCTTATGGTCTCAATAGACCAGCCCGACTCATCTTGCCACTTACACATGTAGGAGAAAAGTGGTAAGAGGTACATTTTGATATATCTATTTATGATAAGAAGCATATCCCATTTCATATAAGCATATTACCTCTGCAAGTATAAAGGCATCTAATACAAAGCATGGTAGAGCATATTAATGGCACAGTCATGTCAAACTTCACCTAAGAAATGCACTCCTTTCTTTCACTAATTGTCCTTCATCAAGTCCATTTGATTATATCAGTGGCCAAGCATGCTTCACGCCTTTTCTACGGCATAAAATTAGCCGCCCAAACAACAGTTCAACTACTATAAGAATCCCAATGCATGGCAACTTCCAAGGTGTTGGTCAGGCCCCTGGTGCATGGAACCCTATGTTGATTTGGCCTTTGGTAGAGGGTACCCAGGTTGGTTGGGCCTCGATGTGGGGGACCATAGGTTGGAACCATGATCAGCCACTCAAGCTCCTTGAGATTAGCAACTTCATTAATCTTAGATATATCATCTTTTCTTATTATTCTTGTGATGACCCGGAATTTTAAAGCAATATCAATTTAATAATCTGTAATAAAAATTAAATTGATTTGATAATCTTTGTAATGAGATTTGAATTAATTTAACAATTCAATAAAATAAATAGTTAATTGATAGATTTTATCTTTTTAAATCTAATATTTGTTTTATATTTATAATATATATAGAATATTGTATATATTGTAAATAGGTATTGTTTTAAATGAATCCTGTTTCTATAAAATTTATATCTTTAGTAAAATTGGAAATTATGATTTTATTTAAAAGGTTATTTCATAAATAAATATGGTTTTAAATACATAAGAAAGATATTTAAAATGATTTAAAATATGTGTAACTCAAGTTTAAATTTAAATAAATAATAATAAGGTTATTTTGATTTTCTTTTAAATATAACGTGATAAAATAAATAATTTATTAATAAGAAGACAATTTCTTTTAATAGTTATTTATGGTTATTAAATATTATTATTTCTAAAAATATAATAATACATTGTTTCAACAAATAAATTTTTAATAAAATTATTGTTTTTCAGAATTCAAATTTGTAGTTATATTTGTAAATAAATTAGATTTCAAAATTTATTTTGAAACATGAATTCAAAGTTTTAAATCTAAAGTATAAATGTTTTTAATTTGTTTTGGTTTTGAAATATTTGTATAAGTTTAATTTTATAAATATAGTTTGATTTATTCATTTTAAAATCTATATATATGTAAATAAATGCATGTTAACTCATTAACTAAACTATCTTATATTAAACATCTAACTTTAAATACAAGTTAAACTAAATATTTAGCTTATTAAAAATTAATACAAGTGTAAATAAATAACCAAGAGTTTTGACAAATGTTAGAATGTAAGACAAGTGTCAAAAATTTAATTATAGCATTTTCTTTTGATTTTTTTTATTTCATTTTTTATAAACAAACTCCTTCCATCTTATTTCTTTTTGAGATCAAAAACTAAGAAACAATGGAAACAAATTTCTGAAATCATTTTCAAAGCCACTTCTGTAATCAAAATTCTGTTAAACATTTTCCAAAACAAAATCATATTCAAAGCCTCAGTTCAACATGAAACAAACCTGCATTTATTTCAAAATCTGGAATGCATGCATCTGTTAACATCTGGGATGCAGACAACTGCAGTTTCAAAGGAAGCTTGCATGCCACTTTAAAAATAAACTCCATAGCAATTCAAGTTCCTGATCAAAAGACTTTCATGAAGGCTGTTTTCATAAAGAAGAGCACAAAGTTTTAAGGAAAAGGAATTTCCAGTTTTATAAAGCAAAGTCTCTTTCCAAATTTCATTTCTCTGCACATCAAGAAAGGTGAGTAACTTTCTTTTATAAATAAAAGGTTAAATCTGTTGCATGCTAGTTTACTAAATTTTTTTTATTACATATGGTTATAATTCAACTTGTCTGATGTACAAATGTATTGATGTGTATGCTGTTGAACTCCCTTATCCTATTTTGTTTACTGACACAAGTCTTACTTAAATAATCCTATCTTTAATTAGTCTTTGTTAATTGTAGGATTTAAACAAGATTTGTATGTTGGTTTTCAGAGTTTAGACTGTGAGATTTTATAAAAAAAATTAAATGAAACTTACTGTAAAATAAGTAGTAGAGCAACCAAATCTTTATAAGTGAAGATATAAAACATTGCAAATCGATGTTTTAGGAGTAGAACTAAAACATAATGAAGGATTAGGATTTTTTAAAAGTAAAATGATAATTTATAGTGCTGTTAAATAAAGTGCAGTTTCAAATTGACTGCATTTTACATTATGGTCAAGTTCAATTGAAGCTTGCATTAGAATTGGATGAATTTGATTCTGGAGGTAGTTTAGCTATCAAGGATTGTAGGAAAATTACTAATGTGGATCGAAATTTTATTTTGAGATTGTAATTTGGATTTTAGTTTTAGAACCCTAGTTTATTTGGGTCTCTGATTTTGTTTGAATGTGGACTCCTGGGTTGATCGAGTTCAACCGCGATTAGCGTGGTGATAGGTGGTGGTTTGATGGTGTTATCGCCGGAGTTTCAAGATTTATAGTGGCCGGAGTTGGGTGATTCCGCCATTGATAGGTTAGGCTTTGGAAGGAGATGCTGTTTTCTAGGTTGGGTGATTTTTGTTGAGTTGCAGTTTTAGTGCCTCGCATGTGTCTCGGGGAAATTGGGTTGTAGCTCGAAGCAAGTATACTTTTGACTCGAAGTAAAAATAGGGAGGCTCGAGTGTAATATTGTTTCAGGTTTTGAAATTTGCAGAGCTTTATTTCCAGGTTTTAAAATTTTAAAAGTAAGTTTTTAAAATGTAAGTTTAAAACCTGAACTAAGTATAAAGTTTAAACTGAATTTAAATATAAATTCAATTAGTTTAATTTTAGGTTTGAAATAATTTAAATTTTGAAAATTTTATTTGGTCTTGAGCAAAAACAGAACCTGTTTTACAGTTTTAAAAGAATTTAAAAGTAAAGTTTGAATTTTAAACAGGAATTTAACTTAGGCTTTAAAAACTGAATTTAAATATGAATTCAAAAGGTTTGAATTCTGTTTATTCTGTAATAATTTGATTTTTAAAAATGTAAGTATTACAGGTTTTAAAAGTTTGGCCAGAAACCTGTTTTCCCTGTTTTTTTTAAAAAAAATTGAAGTAAAAAGTAAATTGCAAAATAAAAATCTGAAATAAGCTTGACCTTAAGTGGAATTTGAATTTAATTAGTTTTAAATTTTAGATCTGTGAATTTAATTTGAAATACTTTAAACTCAAGTTGGGTTTTAAGCTAAAATCAGAAAACTGTCTTTCTGTGTTTAAAATTTAAAGTAAAATTTCAAAATTGTAAAATGATGTTCAACTGGAAGTTTTAAACCTGAAATTTAAGTTTGAAGTCAATAGTTTAAATCTTGGACTTTGAATCATTTTTAAATTCAAAAATGCAAGATGTTCAAACAAAGACAGAAAACTGTTTTTCTGTTTAAATTTAAAAGCAAATTTTAAAATGCAACTGAAAATTTAAAACAAGTTTAAAATCTGGAAAACAGAAATATGGAACCTGAGTTTGAATTTAATTTAAATCTGGAAAGTTTAAGTTAGATTTTTAAACTTTTACAGTATAAAGAACATTGTTTGAATTTTAAACTATAAGTTTTAATGTATGAATAAAGTTTAAATTAAGTTTAAATTTAGTTTTAAAACCTGAGATTTGACTTTAATGTCAGTTTTTAAAATTTAATAAGTTTTTAAATTTAAATTTGTTTTAACTATTTTAGAAAGTTTAAATAATTTGAATTTGAAAATGAAGATAGAGATGTAAGTAAAGTTTTAAAATTTTTAAGTTTGAATCTAGAATGAAAATTTGAATTGTGTTTCAGTTTAAAATTTTAAAAGAGATTTTTAAATTTGAATTTTTGTTTGAAACAAAGTGTTTAAAATACTTTGTATAAAGAAGAATGTTTCTTAATTTTGAATTTAAGAAAATTGGTTTCATTTAAATTATTAAATTAATTTAAATGGAATATTAATTATTATTTAATTATTAATGTAGATGATTAATTAGGTAATTAATAGTTTTTAAATTGATTAATTAAAATTTGAGATTAATTAATTAAGGATAATTAATCTATAGTTAAAGATTGTTAATTAAATTTTAATTAATGATTAAAGTTTATTTAATGATTTTAATTAACACTTAATTAATTTATAAATTGAGATTTATTAAATTATAATTAAATATTAATTAATTGATAATTAATGATGATTTATGTAAGTTAATTCTTAATTAAGTAATTAAGAAAAGTTAATGTAGGTCATTAACTTAAGATTATTTAACAATTAATTAATGTGATTAATTTTTGATAATTAACTAGATTAATTAATTAATAATAATCAATTATTTATGTTTAATTACTTAATGAAAGTAATTAATGAATTAATTACTTAGTGTAATTAATTTGATTAATGTGATTAGTTTAGATTAATTAAGTTAAATTAATTTAAACATTTGTGTATTGTTGATAATTACTTTATGTAATTAATGAAATTGTAATTACTTAAGGAAGTAATTAATTTAATAATTACTGAATGTAATTAGAGATATTTATTATAGAAGTAATTTAAACTTTAAATTACTTTGAATTAATCAAGTGATTAATTTAAGAAATTAATTGAGGAATAATTAATTTGATAAGTAATTAAGGGTAGTTAATTACAGAATGAGATTAATCAAAGATGATTAATAATTATGGATTAAGTGAGATTAATTACTGAAAGTAATTAATTTAATGGAGTAATTAATTAAATATAATTAAGAATCATTAATTAATATAATTAATGATGTAACTAAGATTGATTAATTAATATTAATTAATCAATGATAAGTAATTAAGGATAATTAATTAATTGTAATTAATTAAGGTTAAATGTAATTAATTATAGTTAATTAATTAATGAGGTAATTAAAGGTTAATTACTGTATTTGGTTTAGGGTAATTAATTTTGTGGAATTAATTAAAGTATAATTAATCAGGATTGATTAATTAAGATGATAAAATTAGAGGTTAATTAATTAATTAATTTGTAATTAATTAATGATAGTGTAAGCAAGATTTATATTGTATAAGTAATTAATTTAATTCATTTTAAATTAATTAAAGATGATGTAATTAATTTAATTCATTTTAAATTAATTATAGATGGTATGATTAAGTCATTGCTTATAGATGGTTGATATTGGATACTTTGAATGGTTTGAATCTCAGAGATGAGATTAGTAATGTTGATTTATATGGATGCATTGGTTGCATTGTGATATTGATATGGATTATCTTTTAATAGTGATAATGTGGATTATCTGTGGTTTTATAATGATAATTATCTGTTGTGAATCTATGAATTATCTATCTGTGTGTATATAGATAATATAATTGAATTTGTTTTAAACTCTAAAACAACTTGGACCTAAAAGACATGCTTTGGATTTCGATGAGACCGGGATCGGGTTTCCATATTTGGATATCCGAAAACCACATCGATCCAAATTAACGATAGGTCGTGAATCTTATGTGAAGAGTGAAGACTCGAGGTGTAAGGGCTATACGTCAGTATAACTCTGTGGATGATTCCGTAATGAGTTTGACGGAATAGTACTTATAGATTCGAGATGGAGATTCAGAGTGCAAGGGTTATCGTCGTTAACTCTGTGGGTGATTCTGTAATGAGTGTAACGAGATAATGCCTTCGGTTTCGTTCGAACCCGGAACGAACTTGTATGGATTGAATGCTTTCAGCACATCGTCAGGTGGACGATGGGCATTCTAAGAGATGTGTCCTTTAAAGGTAATCGTAGCCTCAAGCCTCATCAACCGGGAATGGCTAAAACAGGGGAGGTGGAGCAAGGCTTCATGGGTAGCACCCACTGGAGAGCAAGATTGATCCCTGTCTAGAGGTCCCTTTTTATTCGGCTTAGTGGGCAGTTGGAATTGCGCACCAACTGTGGGGTTGTCTTGTTCGGAACTATTCAGTAAGGAATGGGTCCGGCCTTGTGTTGCAGGGGAGTGGGAGTACTCCTCGGTACGTTGATCTAGGCCACGTACTGTGACGGGTGGTACCCCAGTAGCCCTGCCATTGTATGGAATCCAAAATCCAATAAGTGCCAACGGTTTTGATTGTATTACCCACTTTTGTGGCTGGTAGCTGGAATTTAATCATGTAACAATTTCGGCTATTTCATATTTACTTGAAAACCCTAGACCCTATTATAATATCACTGGATTTCCTATCAAATGTTTTGGTTAGCGTAAGGTAAAAACTTTTCGATGTTTATGTGTGGGAAGTCTTACGTGATACCTTTCTTTTCAAAAGGGTTTTTGAAAGTTAAGCAACTTTAACCTGTTACTCACACCAGACCTATGTCTGACCCGGAGTTTATTTTTGTTTTCATAAACTCTTGGGTACTTAAATTTTTTCACGAGTAGCCAAGGGAATCAGGTTAGCTTTGACGAATATTGGAGGAGCAATGGAGCATGAGGCTTCTGCGTTAGATATTAGTATTCCGCTGTGTGTCCTGTGATTGTCTCTGAGTTGTATTATATTGTAAACACTAGACAGGTGTTTATAACTGTCTAGTATGTGTTGTATATCTGTGTACTCTGATAGTGATTGTAAACTATGTAATATTTTATGTTATTAATATAATTTATTCGTTCCGCTGTTTAGATTCTGATGTGTTGTTCCTTCTTCTTCTCTTTCTTTATCTTTTCTATCCCTTTCTTTTCTTATTAGCGATGCGACTTTCTAGTGTTAGGAAGTTGGGTCGTTACAATTATCTTATAATTCCTTATAATCGAAAGAGATTTATATAGTAAGAGAGCTTCACAGTGAACGTAGGCAGCTTGGCCGAACCACTTTACATCTTGTGTCATTGTACCCTTGAGTGATCTTTTCCCTTCATTTTTCTATCATAAGCCTAGTGCTTAGCAAATGACATTTACTCTTTGTAATGTATTGTCATAACTTCAAGGTGGATGAAAGATATCATCAACACCTAGCTTTATCCTGAATATTTAAATTGTTGCTGAAGAATAATGTGGTTGGTGAGAGACTTAACTGATATGCATCGTTCAATGCATCTCATGGTTTCTTTGCCCTATGATATAAGAAAAGTCCAAAAGAACCACTTTAAAAGGATATAGGTGAATAATTGTGAGAGCATCTTCTTTCATCTCTTTCAGTTTCTCTAGGCTAAGATCTTTCAGTTTATTAAGATTAGAAACTACCTTAAAAGTCTTCTCCTTCTTCAACACTGCCTCTATCTTCAATCTTCCTGTCCTAAAATCTCCTTTACCATTGAATCTATTCACCGTATAATTATTCATCTCCTTTGATCCAACCATGGACTACCAATCTTCAATTATTCCAAGGCTTTGACATTGTTATTCATGATTTTTCACTAATAATGATACATACTGGACTTCAAAATGACTAAGGAATGGATTCTAAGCTATTAGATGATCAAGCATAAGGTAATGAAAAACAAAAAAAACAAATGAATTTTAGCTAACTGCATATGGATATGTAGTAGATCGACACCAATTCATCAAATTTTTAATTCTTAGTAAATTCAAGTTGTAATCTAACTTTTGAGCATGGAAAAAAGTTAAAGCATAAAGTAGTAATGGACCAATGGACAAAATAGAGAAAGAAAAAAAGATTTTCATAAATAAAATTATTTATGTCTTCTCCGAATATTTTTCCTACAATTCAGATTTGACTTTGAGATTTTTAGATAACTTCTAGGAGAAAGGATCTCGACTTCAAGTCCTAAGTTCACCCTTCAACCTATAAATATAGGGATACTTTCACCTAGCAAATCGAAATATTTTTCATTATGGAATGGTGCATCCGTTTTTGATCTCAGTTCTTGCTTTGATTTTGATATTATCATTGTATTTGTGAAAACACTAATAAAATCATCTTACAGTGGACATAGGCATATCCGAACCAGTATAAAACTTGTTGTCTTACTTTTCTTTGCTTTTTCTTCAAATTTTGGCATGTATTCATTGTTTTCTATATATCTACTAATATTCAACTCTTGGACTCAATAACCACTTAGAATTAAGGCTAAATCCTTATAAAAACCAAATGTAAGAGATCAAAAAGGAAGTAGGAATTCACTAGTTGGATATGATGAAGGAAGTTCTACTACAAGGCATAGAACAAATCAAAATAGAGTCAGAAAAATAGATAGTTCAAAATTGATGCAAATGGAATAGCTATGCTAGAAGCATTGATCAATATTGATCCATTAATGACTAATATCAATCCATCTTTTAGCAGTGGTGGATCTCCTAGAGTCTTCAAAAGGAATAGACCTGAAGGTAATACTTCAGAGGAAGGTAGAACTAGAGATAATTGTACCAACTACCATTTTTGACCATTTGATTTAATGTTCGAATCGACCTTCAAATTATGAAAGCTAAAAATGATGGATAGTTAGGTGATGGTAACAAGAATCAAAATAGATCCTAACTAATCTTTTTGAACTCACAATCGAAGGACACATTGTATAGAATAAAATGAAAATATTTTTATTCAAACCAATCTAATAAACAAAGTCATGTTTATACAAACCAAACCAAACCAAACCCACTCTGCTAAATGGTTAAATATATACACACACACATACACAATACATATATACATATGCATAAGAAATTCCTTCATCATCTGCACCTTCAAATGCCACTTACGTTGTAATTTCATAATTCTATCAACCCAATAGTGATATGAAAAGAGAGAAATGGAGAGGGATCATACATACATTGTCCGAGTGAGTGAAATAAACTATTTTGTATATGCTATGACTATATTCATAAAATATCATAAGTGTTTATGATAAATCTAATAGTCATACACTATCCTGTATCACCTGCAATCACAGAGTTAGTCAAATAACACTATATTTGTTTAATAGCTCGATTAAGGTCATGAATCAACATCAACATGTATAGGCAGTGACATAGTTTAACCTACATACGCCATTGCATCCAATTAACAAATATTGCATGGACAATGTCATGACCACATTAGCATACAAATGCCATCTCTACACATGTTACATTAACCACATGTATGAACTTGACTTTCATATATTTTATATGAACCCATTTTCATACAATCATGCACACCCTATTTTAAGTGAGTGATAATGCCACCATGATAACTAATAGTGGAAACCAAATAATGCATCCATATAAATAACGTCAATTGTTAATAAAATATCGCATACATCAATGGACACAACCCTATATGCTGATAGAGTTAGGGGTATGCTATAGGAAAAATTATGTAATTTGTTACATATATCTAACTTGATAATCAATCTTGTTCAAAATAAAAGGTGTTTTCTTTCTATTTGTACTTGATATAAATGTATTATATTAATTATTTATTTTATTAAAAGTATATTTAAAGTAGAAAATTCATAAATGATATGTTTTATGATAGCAGTTAGAATATGTTGTAATCATGATTGATTTATCATAATAAAACAAATATTTCGTTTCAAATATTCCTAGTCAAGATGTATCGAGATTGGATACTATACATCCATTAAGACTAGAGTATGTAATGCTCTCCAAATTTTGGACAGTGTATTATTCATAACTATTGGAGGCGTTAAGGGGTTACATACTGATAATTATTAAATAACCATGGAATGACCCACTCGAGGGTTTTCAATTGGTTGATATAACTAAGGTCAAACAAAGAATCTCGAAGTAAAGATGTTACACAGTCCTCTCAATTTGAGAATACTACAGAACTTTAATTTGGATACTCCACTTTGATTATAGTTAGATCATGGCATGGTAGTGGGTCTGAGTTAAAGCATTGGTAGGGAAACATTATTTAATAGGGAATTCGTCTCCTTAATTGTATAGGGTCAGTATCATGGTAAACTGCAGTCAACTCAAAATCAAAGTCTCTGGCTAGAGCGGTAGGGTTAATAATAATTATTATTGAACTAAGGATTTTTCATTTGCATCCAAAGTTGAATATGGGCAATGTTGACCAAAACCAAATTTTAAAAATCCTAATGTGATATAGTGTTAACGAAGAGAATTAGTCAAAATAATCATTACTACCAAGTACCGCTTATAATGAATAAAATTATATTTTACTGACAAATGTGTAGCTGATGAATCCAACCAAAATGTCACACCATTAGCAAAGATCTCTGAATCTTAACATTAAAATTCTTTGATAATTAATCGCTAACTGAATTTATACCATTAAGGTGCACAATCGAAATGGTGACTACTCTGAATGAACCACATGATTTGACTAATTTGTAGTTGTTTTAAATTAATTAAATTAATTAATTTTTATGAAATATTAATTATCAAATTTTATTTGTTTTGTCTAAATACAATTAGTAGTTAATAAAGTATCTATATGAAGTTATAAACATACACATTGATATACGATGTTGGTAGAATATTTAAATTGGATTTAAATAGAATATATACTAAGTATGGTTTTAAATTAATCAAATTAATTAATATTTATGAAATATTAATTACTAAAATTTTATTTGACTCATTTGAATATCGTTAGTATTTAATAAAGTGCGTAAAAAAAATTATAAATGCGCATATCGATATATGATACGATATAATATTTAAATTAGATTTAAATGGATTAAATAATAAATGGGTTAAAAATTTTTTGGGGCCATTCCCTTGTAGATATGGCCAACTGAAATAGGGGAGAGGAAAAGTTTTAATTTTTGGAATGAAGGGGCAAGGAAAAAATTAAAGAAATAAAAAGATACCTTATCCTTAATTATGTTTATTGCCTCCGTTATGTTATTTTTTCATTCTTCTTTTTCTCCACTTCTCCTATCATGTCATGGCTGAAATTTCATTTGAAAAAGGTTAAAAAATTCCAAAATCAAATACCAAATAAAATCTTAACCGTAAGTGGTTCTTATCTCTTGGTTCCTACTGGATCAGGAGATTAATCTCTAGGAATTTTTGATTCCACATTATTTCTTTATCCCTCTGTTATATATATTTATTTCAGATTAATTTTATTGTATTCTTCATCACTTTCTCTTATTTTTATTATATGTAATGTTTAGAACTATTTGCTCACATAACGATTTACATGTGCCTAAGTCGTTCAATTCATTTTCTTTTGCTTTGGTGTTTTTGTTTCAAAAAAAGGAGCGTATTTGAAAGTTGACTTTGATTTGGATCTATTTTGTACTTTTATGAAAGTTATATACATAATTGTAAAAGAATTTTATTGCTAACTATTTATTATTCCTTGAAGATTGATTTCTATAATTATATCGTTGACTTTTGGACATAAATATTTGAATACGATTTATGAAATACAGGAAATTATTGTCAAGGAAAAAATTTCACAGCTTTTTAGCCTCAAGGACAGACCTTCAATATTTTATCCTGAAGAACAACTTTCTGTAGGTATCAGTTTTTAGTTATTGATAGCAGTTTTTAGGTATCAGTTTGTAGTTATCGGTAGCAGTTTTTAGGTATCAGTTTTAGCTCGGTAGCAGTTTTGTTGTCCTTATGAATAATTTTGGAAAATGTTTGTCCTTATGAGTAATTTTTAGAGGAATGTTTGTCCTTGTGGTAAAAATAATGAGGTCGTGTCCTTGAGGCAAAAAATATACAAATCTTTGTCCTTTTAAATAATTCCCCCAATACAGGAAATTATGAATGTTTTTGGGTTTAGAATTTACAAGTGGACTTTTGTGCAAATTAATTTTTTGAATCATTTTCCTCTCCTAATATAGTATTTAAGAAAACTTTTCTAAACATTAGCTTCATTCGAAAATTAAAACTTATCCTAAACTATTTACTTTTAAATCGAACTTATTTGCATATATGTTTATGTGTGTGTAGCATAAATACAATATTCATAAATGTATGTTGTTTTAAATCTGATATGTTAAATTGTAATTTTGCATAAATGCATGGAGCTATACATACATTGTTTTATTTCGAATTTAAAAATAAGGTCTTATATAATCATGTAACCTTTTATGTCAAATCTTTCCTTAATTGAAACCAAATTTATTAATGTCAATTTTAGATTTTATTACATAAAGTTGTCTAATGTGACTTCAGTACACACACATACATATTTTAAACGAAAATCATGGACGACAAAGGCATATGTAAAGGGGTAATAAGTTTGTTGAGGTGTAAATCTCGACACCTTCATACGTATCTAGTAACTATGCACACTTTTCATATGTTGCATTTATACAATATGTGATGTTAGTATATTCTGATTTACTCACATTTCTTGCCTTGTTTAAATTGATCTTTAGTGACATTTAACGCATCATTAATCTAATCAAAAAGAGAAACGAAATGTTTCTCTCTCCAATTAAAGCAATTTCTTCGCTGTAATGACCCTTAAATTTATCAAATTGATATATTATGTTTATTTTTAAAATATTCCAATATAAGGTTTTATAACATAAGTTATAGAGTTTTGAATAATGATAATTGTATAAGTATTTACAAAAAATGTACTTTGGGAAAATATCGATAAATTAACCCAAACTCGTTTTATCAATAAAATTATTTTTAAACCAAAATGATCATGCATGGATTTGGATACATACACTTAATTTTATATATAAGTATGAATATAAAATAAATTATTTATCTTATTTTTGAAAACAAAATGTATTTATGACATCATCTATAATATCATTATATTTAATAATTGATTTATGATTTTTAAATGGAGATTTAAAGATTTTATAGTTAATATAATTGTTCAAATAATTGTTTTAAATGATAATAGCTCATTTTAATCAATTATAAAGCAATAATAAGTCACATATAATTGTTCTGTAGAAATATATACTTATTTTGAAAAAATAAAAATATTCATAAACACTTTATCGATATAACAACATTCTTAGCAAACAGTCGTCTAATATTAATTTATATGATTTTATAATCCAAGTGTGATCATTTTAATTCATTAATAAAAATAGTAATATTATTTTCAAACCTTTTTTACAAATAGATGCATATTAACTAATAAGTGAAAAATATAATCGGGAATCGAAATCAGAATACATGACGGTTTGACATATATAAATTTTATAAGGTTGGTTTTATGACTTGAGCACATATATAACATACACATACCTATATTAACACACACATATACATATAAAAATGTAGAAAAGTAAATATACATATTTACCATTTACATACATATTTACTTAAGTAAAAACATGAAAATATCTTAGATATTTTAGAAACTTCACCCTTAAGTTAGGAAAAAGTCAATTCATAGGATATGAGGGGATGTGAGGTGATGTTGGCACATTGGAGAAGCATGTGGATGATGTCATGGTAAGGGAAGGGAGAGGCGCAAGGATGATGTGGGGGTGGTGATGTAAGCAAGCATATGTAAGGTGATGTAAGTGAAGATATTTTCTACATCTCTTCCTATAAATAGTCCACTCTATCTTCACTTCCTTTCACACAATTTTTCAACTTCTTCTTCTTTTTTCTCAAATTTTTCCATGGCTTCCCGATTAGGAAATTTATGAAAAAATATTAGTAGAAAAGAAAATAAATTTATATACTTATATATACGAAGTCAAACCACCTCCAAACACTAGCCAAACACCTTCTCCACCCCTCCATAGCTCACAGCCTCCCCATTCCCCATCAAAGTCGAGAGAAAAATACCCAAAAGAAGCATGTCCTTGCCTACCCTAGCTTAGGCCGAGCCATATAGGAAGAAGAAGGAGTTTGAGAAGCTCTGGAGCAAGACAAAAAGGAAGAAGTGCCGTCGGAATCAAAGGAGAACTCTACGAAAAAGAATGGTGGTGTTGGGCCATAACGAGTACTCAATCTTAGTTTAATTTACATAAAACTTAAAATGATAATATACTTGTTAAATTAGAGATTAATATTTGAATATGGCCTGATATTGGATAATAACTTGGTTGATATTATGATTGGTTATATGGTTGTGATATGGTTGACAACTTAGTTTGATAAATGATAAGAGAAATGGTTAGTAATTAACCATTGTTAATTAAATGGATATTTAATCTAGAATAATATGTATATGGAGTTGTTTATCCTCTTAATGGTTTTAAATATCTAAAAAGGGTTGAAATGAAAATTATAATAGTATAGTATTATAATTTGAAATGAAATGGAAAATGAGTTTGAAATATGAAAAGTATTTGTTTAAATAAGTTTAAAATGATTTAGAAATGTTTTATAAACATTTATGAGTGCTATCATGAAGTTTGAAAAGAAATTGAAAAAAAAGTCAAAACTAGGCGTCGTACGACAGTTATTCGCGATTTCACGTCGTAAAAGTCAAATGAGTATATAGAATGGAATATAGCTCGAAATTCTTCGAGATAAGAATTTTTCAAACTATTATGTGCACAGCTTTCAAATTGAGAAAGAAAATCAAGATTTCATCTTGTATATTTTTAAATAAGTCCAAAGCAAGTTTTCAAAATAATTACTGTTTTGCAATTCAAAATTCATAAAGGGAATTCCTTTAAAATGACATTTTTACATTCTTTAAAAATATGGAATAATTTTTATAAATCATTTAATTTTTTTTTTAAAAGAGATTTGAGTTAGATAAATGAATTTTCCAAAAGATAGAAAAGTCATTTTGATCAATATAGCTTTTAAAACACAATTTGTAACACTTTTTAATAACTTTTGCAAACTATGGTTTTAACTTAATTTTTCTTTCTCGAATACTTTGTGAACCTTTTAAAATAAATAATCAAGTAATTTAAAGATGATTAAGAGGTTTGAAAATGAGTATGCGGAAACGACTAGTACATTTGTTCCATTTGTGAGTATCATAGAAAATCCGACCGTGGAATGAAACAGATCGAAGAGAAAGCCCTAATGCTCTAAAATAGTTAAAAGTTAATTATGTTAAAAGGTTTAGAGTCGATCAAATAACTTGACCACCTTACGGTGACAGAGAGGTAGTCTCTAGACTTGGGTTTAGGAAACCAGTGCCTACCCATCTTAGCTACCAGGACAGGCCCGACGAAGAGGATGGTAAATTGTGACGCCCCACCTCTATACCCACGCTAGCCAAGGACACTACAAGGTAATACCGTCAACTAACATGGAGAATAAGGCTGGTTGGGAGCGACCATCTATAGCCTTGCTCTAATGATCTATTGAATACATCGACAATAGACTACCAAGCAGGTCGACATACCCAATGAATACTTAAAACAAAACCATAGGTGGCTGGATCTATCAGAACAAAATATAATAACTCAAATGAAATATACATCACAGAACAGTAAATCATCATATACACATATACCGCTACATAACAGAGTTCACAAAATAATACTAGTCATGTGGTATAGCAGACCACAATATACAGACGAGTCAATAGAATAAATATCAGAGTTACTACAAAATGGGACTACACAAAAAGCTATGACAAAAAGAAGCTAGCGGAGTAGTCCATGCGGAAGCAAAATAGGCTAAGTCCAAATGTACCTAACCTGAAACATCTCGGTCTGACCCGAGTATAAAATACACGGGTCAGTCTAGCTAAACAAATTAGTTAGATAAACTGAACAACAATAAACCTGCAAGGTTACAAAGCATAACAGATATCTCTAAAGGAGATAACACAATCATCTAACAAAAGATGAATCATATGATAACAAGCCTCATATCATCGGCAACATATAGAAAGAAAGGATAAGAATATCCCAAATCAAGCCAAAAAGGCAAATAACAAATACCAATAAGGTATACAAGTTCCGCAAGGTAAACGCTACGCATCATGCGGCTCATAATGACCAACACCGAAGGCGATACCAAGGGAATATACATATGAATGAAACATCAGAAGATTTGCTCGAGCTCAGTACTGTACAAACAAGGATCCATGAGCCCGAAGACTCCAAACCCAATATCACCCATGCGGCTCATAACGACCAACATCGGAAGCGATACTAAAGGGCAACCCAATATCACCCATGCGGCTCATAACGACCAACATCGAAAGCAATACTAAAGGGCAACAAACCCGAAGGCACAAACCCGAAGGCACATACCCGAAGGCAACAAACCGTAGTGGTGAAGGTCAGAGACCCAGTACTGGACACCACTAACTAGCGGAATGTGTCATAACTCTCAAAAAGGAATCCGAAAAGTGGTAACGTGAGTCCTATAACCACTCGTTCGCACTAAACGGTTTACTATCCGTTAGTTAATTTCACACTCAATGCAGTACAAATTTCACCTCATCTCATCGGTAAACCAGACACAAAGGTCAAAACAATCAATCGAATAGGTCGGGGATTAATCGGCAAGACAAACGCATGGATTCATGGTCCGTGTTTTACCCAACCATTTAATCACCCTTCCACTCCGCTCGAAGTGCGAAATTGTGTATGTGCGTTTTAAATAGAATTTAAGAATTGGAGAAGGAAACTTTTAATACGATTTAGAGGGATCATTTATGAAAACCCATGAATGAAGTCAAAATTAAGTTATTAAAGCCAAAGATGCAATGACAACCACTAAAAAGCAACTTGAATCGATAAAATTTGGAAAACAAATCAAAATATGCAAAAATAAGCAAAACAGCAAAATAGGAGCAGGTCGGTCGACCGGTTGCAGGGCTCGGTCGGCTGGCCAGATGCAGGAAATAAAAAAAACTCGACATGAGCAGGTCGGTCGACCGGTTGCAGGGCTCGGTCGGCCGAACTGCATAAATTTGCAGTTTCTGCCCTTTTTCTAATGAAATGCAAGTTCTTCCACAATGCGACCGTTCGAGCAATGGAGTTAAGGAGCCTTAGCCAATAGATACCCCAGCTCCATTAGCTCTCCGATTCGCTACCAAAAACATGTTTCAATATCAAAGTTGGGATCTTTAAAGAATTGAACCCAAACACTAAAATTTTGGATATTCACCAATTCAATCCAAACCAAAAGCAAGTGCATATGAACAAATGTTAGGAATTCATACCCAACATCAATGAAATCAAGAGAAATAGATGTGAGTTCAAAACTCACCTTTAACCCAAAGCAAAGAAGTAGAAGAAGAAGCTCATTAACAAGGAGAAGACCAACTAAACACTACTTCAACCCAACAAGCTTCAATCTAAGAATAAAACATATATTTCCCAATTTAGGTTTAGGAAATTTTCTGAAATTGAAGAGGAGATGAGTTGGAGAAGATGAAGAAGAGCTTACCTATGGATTCTCTTTGATTTTGGAGCAAGAAATCAAGTTGGAAGTTGAAACTAGGGCTTGCAAATTTCTATTTCTCTTTCCCTTCCACCATTTCAGTTTTTAGCTTGAGAAATGAAAATGAAAAGGAGATGAATGAAGAGAAGGGGTTGAGTTAGAGGGTTAAGTGGAGATTGGGGATGAACCCAAACTTAAGCCCAAGTAGGAAAAAGGGTCAAAATTTCACAAACTCCAAACATATCAAAGATTATACTCAAAAAGATCGCAAACGCCATTTTGGAACCAATGTAGGTAGTTCCGAGCTCCAATTCGGCCGTTTGCAAAAAGTAGCTTTTTGGACCAAAATCCGACTGGCGACGCTATATTTAAATAAAATATTTAAATATAAAATCGTTAAATATGCGGGTTGTTACAGTAAATTTGATTTACTCGGAGTAAGATTTCCCAAAGTATAAAGATATAATTTTCCAATTTTAAATAATTTGGATTTGCATAGAAAATGATCTTCTTATACTTGGTATTAAATTCCAAGGAGGGAATCCATACTATTCATGTGAATTTTAAAGGTGATTTCACCATTATCTAATGGATAGTAAAGGTTGAATATGGAAATTGATATTGAATAGAATTAGTATAATTTCCATAAATTTTTTTACTCGATATTGTTTTGCAATATGAGATTTAAGTAAACGGTTTTGAAATGTTTTCCTAAATAAAAGGTAAAATGATTTGGAATTATTCTAAAGTTCAAAAAGGTTTAATTAACCAAAAGGATTTGATAAATGAGGCTTAACGATTCCATATACTATTAAGAAGATAAATGGAATAATTTAAAATAATATGTCTCTTTGAGATATTTATGAATGAATAAAAAGATGAATTAAATTAAATGATGATTATTAATAACATATGAACTTAACATCTTTTTAACGATGATTGGTTCAGAGGAACAGGGGTCGGATTTCGGTAACTCCTATCTGAATACAACTTCAGACCAATGTATACGTTTAGAAGTAAAGACCTGATAAAGATGATGATTTTTGAAGATGGGATTTTTATGATGAAGGGTTGCTTTCCATTAGTCCCTCAGGGTGAAATTTACTATACCATATATTTATGGTGGCAGTACTGCTCTATTTTGATTCTATCACAAGGACTAATCGCTACTGATTCTAGGAATAATTCTTGAAAGGATGTAGCAGGAAGAGTGCCTTTGGTTTCATTTAGTCCTAGAACGAACTTAAATGGATGAATATCTACATTGCATTTTTAAGATTACAAACATTGACTTTTACAAACGTACGTCTATTTGGTGGTGGAGAAGGCAACTTCTCTTAGCTTAATGCCCTTCTCTAAGACGTACGAGCTTAGAGGTTGTATATTTGTTGAAATCAACAGTGATCAAAGAAATGACAATGTGGCATTCAAAGTGGAACCTGTGAAGATCGAAGCATGGCTTTGGGAAAAGCAAAGCATGGTTTCATGGAGTGTAGCCTTAGGAGCTTTACATCCCAGGAATGATATAGGATAATGTGTGGTCAGTTTCATATATTTCAGGCTAGTATGGGGGAGTCCGGTGGATTTTGGATCCTCAACCTTATGGGCAGATACATCGGCTTTTGAGTCCTTGGATGAGCAGCCGTTGAGTGTTATGTTCCATCGAAGTGGAAATTGTATAGCAGCATTTGAGTCCTTGGATGAGTGGCCGTTGGGCAGTTGTTATTATTCCACTAAAGGAAGGCCACTAGTTCCCTATCATATTGCAAATCCACTTCCAATACGAACCTTTATAGTTTTATTTATAGAACCTATTATGCCGTAAAATTTAATTATGGGTAACAATTTCGGCTATTTTTGTGATATGTGAAAAATGTTTTCAAAGGAATGTCATTAAAGATAATATCAATTATTTTGGTATAAAAGTGATTTGGTTATCATAAGGTAAAAGCCCCTCTGTATTTATGTGTAGGTGCGATCTTATAAGATACCCATTTCAAAGGTTTTAAATTTGCATAAATTTAAAAATCGAGTATCTCACGCTGATTTATGAAGCCTAATTTGGGTATTTTCAATACTCGGATCAGATCCAAGTAGTTTCAGTTTTAGCTGAAGGCACTTGGAGTTTCTAAAAGAGATCTGGAGATTTTTATTTACGTAAGGACGTATTCTATTACCCGTTGCATCTATAGCATTTTTTTTTCTTATTGTTAGCATTTGTAAGGATAGGTGATTTATAAATTGTCTAGGCCGTATCTAGGTTAGACTCTAATATATGATTTTTATTTTAAGTTTCTGCTATAAAAGATTTTTACGATTAATAATATATGTTATTCCATTTGTGTGAGTTTTTGTTTTCTACTTTATTCTATCTTATTTTCTTTTTGTCCTTAATGATCGGGTTTCTCGCACTTGGATTTGTGGCATGTGAATACCGAGGATGTATTAATGTTGAATTTTTGGCGTCGAAAATCATCGGATCATTACATTCCCTTTTTTAATTATGTTGGTTCCAGAGAAGGAATTGAAATGGTTTCCTTCTTAAATTATGTTGATAAGTAACACGTGGGTGAATTTTATACATTCATACATTTAAATTTATATCAAATTCAAACTCTTTCAAAAAATTTAAATAAAATAAAGGATTTTAATTAAACACCTTTTAGATTGGATCTAAAATCATTTTACACTTCATAGACCCAATAGATTAAAATAAAATAAAAATCTGCCTACACCCGCTTTTGATTGATACGGTTCCAATAATGGTATCAGAGTCAAATAGTGTATGCGGTCTACATTTGTATGTTAGGGCTAACCGATCAAGCTCAGAAATTTGATATGGTGGTTAAAAAGGTAGTGTCTAGGCTTTGGTTTGGTTATTCAAGTACTCTACCCTTCCTTGCTACTGGCCAGGCCTAAAAACGAAGTAAGCCCAATGATTGCCTCTAATAGATTAGGGTCAATTAGAATTGGATCTTGGGTTAATTTTTAAATTTTTTATGAAAATATAAATTTAAAGTAACAAAAATAATTATAAATGTTATAATGTGATTTCAAAAAATTAAAATAATATTTATATTTAAAAGTTAAATTTGAAATAAGAACTACGTTATAAATGTTATAATATGATTTTTAAAGTTAGCTTTGTAAATAATGAATATAATAAATGTTGTAATAGAGTTCCCAAAAGTGTTTTGAAAACATAATAAACATATTTCAAAAAATATAATATTTATTAATAAGATCTATAAATTAAATAAATTAATTAAATAATTAGTTAATTAAAATATATACATTTACAATATGTATACATAGATATACGTTACATTATCTTGAATGTTTAAGATGATATAAGTATATATGTATATACATAAGAATTTTCAAAATAAATATTTAATTAAGTTGTCTAATTAAATAATATATATATATATATATACACATATATATTCACCTGTGTGTGCGTGTATAACCATAAATGTTATGGTATAAATATTCAATTAAATGTTTAATTGAATAACATAAAATAAATAAAACGTTAATTAATTAAATTATTTAAATAAGGTTTAATTAATGTAATGTACATAAGACAATTATATATGTTAATTAAATTATAAAAGTTATGTAATAATTAAACTTATATAATATGAACGTATAAAATCAAGCGGAATGGAGAAAAACCCAAATAAACTTAATAGATAAATACATGCGTACAGTGCATATACCGTGATTTCTGATATGTCCGACACTTGAATCACGAAGGTATTTCCTAAGAAATACATTATTCCATTAGTCGATATCACTCAATATAACATATTAAAGTTTATGAATCTTTAATATAAAGTTGTATCTACCATTTATATATATATATATATATATATATATATATATATATATATATTAATAGGTTACTTACATACTGCTTAGTTGTCGAGCTTTCGTCAAGCTAGTGATGTTATGCGTAGTACTATTAGTATATTGAATAGGTGAGGTAAGATAACTACAAATATTGCTGAGCTTTCCTCAAAGTATGTGCATTATACTTAGACCTCGAAAAATAGTGGGTATGAGCGAATAATCCCTCTATTTTTTGGGTTTTTCTCAAGGTAAAGATGAGATTATCACAAGTAACCACGGTTAACAGTTGTATATGATACGATCGATAAGGAGTTATCTATCTTATGTTGGCTTATGATTTTTTGAACTCTCCCCAAGGTCAAAATCCCAAGGCATACAAGTTCTAACTTGCAATAAAGAAATTAAAAGATTTTATGTTTTCTCTTAGGGTTTTCAGAAACATAAAAGTCTAGTGAGATCCTTATTAGAAAATGAAATGGTAACATTTAATCATCCTAATACTGTAAGAACATTTTCTATGTAAAGTTAAAATAATCTGCATCTAAATTTTTGCAACTAATAAAAATGATAAAATGTTTAACAGTAAAATATATAAACAAATTGAATTAAGGTTAACATAGAAATATAAAATATATTCACCAATAAGTCTTTTGGCATGATGTTATTCCAAGACCCCTGCAAGAGCCTAATTCAACTACTAAATACATTCATACCGTAGTCACTTGAAGGTTTATTTGCCTAAGACTACGTATTGTCTTTTTAGTTTTGAACTCATAAGCAATATAAGAAAATAGATTTTGGATCTATATTCAATCATATACAAGGTTGTATGGTGAAAGGTTGTTATTTGTAATGTATGAAACTTCAATAAAATTGGTTCATTCAGAATTAGATAATAAATCATAATGCAAGATTGTGCATTCAATATGATTAATTATAGTAAATATTTCCCTTGAATGGTTTTTCCATATTGAAAAGGAAAGCGAATGTACGAAGGTAGATGTAACCTAAGGTGTATTTGGGATGAAGAGAGTGATTGGTCACTTCTGCTTCATAAGAAAACATTAAAACGAGAATTGTAAAATTATAACTGATACTTAACATTGGAATGAAAAATATGGTTTCTATTCAAAATGTATTTTTTATATAGTAAATTTTTTCTATGAAATTTATTACTTTCAGTTCAAAATATATTTGATTTGATACTCTAAATTGTAAAATTCTTATTGTATATGGAATAATCAGCCTATATTAAGTGGTTGAACGGATCTCTGTAATTCATACGCGTTTATAGTAATAATGAAATAGTGAGAGTGTGCCATCTAACACTTATTGGTCGCATCCAGTTACAAAAATTGTTTTCGTAAACATAACAAACATTATTTATGAAATAATAATTATTTTCGGTATTGACTTAAAAATAGACCTAATTTTATTTCAGTATGAATATATGAATATTTATTACGAAATAAATTTATAATAATGGTATTTGTGGTGCACTAAAAAATACAGAAGTATCTAAATTTATTTGCAATTACATTGGAATTATGGACATGGTTTTTAGAAATTGTTTATGATTATATGATTATGAATATACAGTACTAGTAAATTATATCTCAAACAATTAAGGAAAAAGGACCTATTTAGTGGGAGGCTGCAAGAGTTGATGAACTCTATAGATTGATATGTATAGATGTATGCAATCAAAAGTTCCAAAAAGGTCCCATGTACTTTGTTGTATTCACCGATGAATAATCATAGACACGAGCATGTGTATATGATGCACATGTGATATGTTAATGATGAGTTCATATAATATAAAACGGAAGTAAATAAAATAATGTGTTATAGAAAATAAAGTAATTCGATTTGATCGAATAGGTAAGTATTCTGAATGTACCTAAAAATGAATAAAGATTCGATCTCGAAAGTCACTCCTCCTTATGATACATAACGATGTATCGATAAGAAGTAATCAAACTTTTTTTAATGAAGTATGATCAATTATGAGTGAAGTTGAGTTGACTTCTTTCTGTATGGTCATGTACTTTAGAGTAGTACAAAAGGTTAAAATTAATTTCATTTAAAGGGTGGTTTACAAAATCATACAAGATAAGGGTTTATAAAAAACTATAACATGTCTTAGGCTAAAGAGTTGGTAGGCTGTATAAGTCGAAAGGCTGCACGTAATAATTGTACGTGAGGGACGTTGTATGAGTCATCCTAAAAGGAGTTTGTAAGCGATTGACATTGGATGACCAATTTATATTTTAAACATAAGTTTTGTAAACTAAAATCAAATCATTTTAGTATAAGGAAATTCATAAATTATTTATGAATAAATATTTTGTTGCACTGGAAAAACAAATGTTGTTTTAAGCAATACGAACTTCTTAGCGAAAGATTTTTCTTCTAAAAATTATTTGTAGTAAAATGGATGTAGATGCGATCCAAAGATGAAATTGATTATGAGCGATGAAATGAAATTAACCAAACCTAAATAGACATGACACATTAAAATGTCTAACGATAAATGTCACGCATTAATAGGAAAACTATGGTTTTGTTGATGTTGAGAAAAGAACATTCTCAATCTTAAGTAATCCACTAAGAGTATTGACTCTACTATCTCGCACATTAAGTACATTGCAAAATATTATTTTAATATTGGTACCTAAAGGGATACGATCCATCAGCTGCAATGTGTTTAAGAATAAGATCATTGCAGTTGGAATATAAGCCACGTTGTTAAGAATATATCGTAAATTTCAATGGTTGAAATTAATGTAATAGATTCAATGTGCCACAGTTAATTTAGATTTATATTTATTGAATTCATTGCTCGATACGACTTTGATTTTTGATACATATATGTTGAAACAAATATTCTAAATTATGATGTAGAATGGAATGTTATAGATAACAACCGAAATGTCTTGAAGTCAATGAGTGCAACAACTGAGTTTGTGGGCATTGGACATGATCCAAGAAATTATATGAAAATTTTATTCGATAAGCATCAGAGTTAAGTATTTTGATGGAGAAATCAAATAATTTGAACTTCATTCAAAATGCAGAGGAAGTGTATGTTTGTAAAAAAAGAATATTATTAGGTACAAAATATTTCTACAATATCATACTTTGCTTATGCATTTGATACACAGAACACGCATCAAATCCGAATTAAGGTTACTATATATTTTGAGCGTTCTCAAGTATTTATGAAATACTATGTGACGACCCGACTTTCTACTCTTAGAAAATCGCATCATCAATTAAGAAAGAAAGGGATAGAAAAGAAAAGAAAGAAGAGAAAGAAGAAACAACACTAGAATCACAACAGCGGAATGAATAAATTACATTAACAACATAAGTATTTACATACAATATCAATCAGAGATACACATCATACACATCACATATACTAGACAGTTATAAACACATGTCTAGTATTTACAACTAAACACAAACACAACATAGAGAAAACACAGCGGAAACTATATATCTATAATGCAGAAGCCTCCTGCTCCATTGCTCCTCCAATATTCGTCAAAGCCAACCTGAATCCCTTGGCTACGCGTAAAAATTTGAGTACCCAAGAGTTTAAGAAAACAAAGATAAACACCGGGCCAGACATGGGTCTGGTGTGAGTAACAGGTTAAGGTTGCTTAACTTTAAAAACCTTTGAAAAGAAAGATATCACGTAAGACTTCCCACACATAAACATGGAAAAGCTTTTACCTTACACTAACCAAAACATTTGATAGGAAATCCGATGATATTATAATAGTGTCTAGGGTTTTCAAGTAAATAATAAATAGCCGAAATTGTTACATTCATTAAATTCCAACTACTAGCCAGAAAAGTGGGTAATACAATCAAAACCGTTGGCACTTATTGGATTGTGGATTCCATACAGTGGCAGGGCTACTGGGGTACCGCCCGTCACAGTACGTAGCCTAGATCACCGTATCGAGGAGTACGCCCGCTCCTCTGCAACACAAGGCCGGAACCATTCCTTACTGAACAGTTCCGAACAAGACAACCCCGCAGTTGTTTGCAACCAACTGCCCACACAGCCGAATATAAAGGGACTTCTAGACAGGGGTAAATCTCGCTCTCCAGTAGGAGCTACCCACGAAGCCTTGCTGCACCTCCCCTGTTTTAGCCATTCCCGGTTGATGAGGTTTGAGGCTACGATTACCTTTAGAGAACATAGAATGCTCACCGTCCACCTGACGATGTTCTGAAAGCATTCAATCCATACAAGTTCGTTCCGGGTTCGAACGAAACCGAAGGCATTATCTCGTTACACTAATTTTGGAATCACCCTCAGAGTTAACGACGATAACCCTTGCACTCTGAATCTTCATCTCAAACCTATAAGAACTAGTTCCGTCAAACTCATCACGGAATCACCCCAGAGTTATACTGACGTATGTCCTTACACCTCGTGTCTTCACTCTTCACATAAGATTCACGACCCATCGTTAATTTGGATCGATGTGGTTTTCGAATATCCAAATATGGAAACCCGATCCCGGTCTCATCGAAAGCCAAAGCGTGTCTTTTAGGTCCAAGTTGTTTTAAATTTTAAAACAATTCGATTCAATATTATCTATATACACACAGATAGACAATTCACAACATCATAATAGATAATCAATATTATCATTCCAATAGATAATTCATATCATCAACTCAATACAACCATAGCATCCAAATCACACAACATCATTTATCTCATATCTGAGGTCTCAATCATTCAGGGTAATAAATATCAATCATCATTCATAAGCAATGACTTATAAACCATCATTCTAAAATTAATTTAAAATGAATTAAATTAATTACTTCTTCCTTAATTAATTTAAAATAAATTAAATTAATTACTTATCCATATAAATCTTGCTTACACGTCAATTAATTACTCTTAACAAGTTACCCTAATTAATCCTCTTGATTAATTACCCTTTAATTATATTCAAGTAATTAACCTCTAATTAATTTCATAAATTAATTATTCCAAACCAAACCTGTAATTAACCTGTAATTACTTTATTAATTAATCCTTAATTAATTACATTAATTAATACGTTCATTGATTAATTGTTCTTATTAATCAATCCTCAATCACATCATTAATTATTTAAATTAATGATCCCAAATTATTTTATTTATAAAATTACTCTATTAAATTAATTATCAATTATCCATATTTGATAAATCATTATTGATTAATCACATTAAGTAATTAACTTAATCAATTTCATTTTAATTATCTTAAATAACTTAATTATCAAACCCAAAATTAATTACACTAAATAATTTATTATGAATTACTTATCTTAAGTAATTAAACACACTAATAATAATTACACAAAGTAATTAATTCTAAAAACTTCTCCATCATTCAAGTATCCTTCAATTAAATTACATCAAATAATTTATCTTCTTAATTACATCACTAAGTAATTATTCATTTTTAATTACATTGGTAATTACTCCTCAAATCATCCAGTGATTAAATTAAATTAATTAAACTTAATTAATTAACTTAATTAATCAACAACTTAACTAATTACAATTAGTAATTAATTTCCTTAATTACTTTCATTAAGTAATTATACTTAAATAATTCTCAAATGATTATTTTTAAACTAATTAATACAATTAATCATTAAAATTTATTACATTAATTAATTATAAAATAATACTATGTTAATGATCTTCATTAATCAATAACAAATCTTTAACTACTTTTCTAAGGTAATTAACTGAATGTAATCAATATCAATTCTTAATTTATTTATAAAACTCATTAATAAATTTCTAATTATTAAATTAATCAAGTGATAATTAAAAACTTAATTAATTATTAATTACTTGTTTAATAAATTCAATTCATTAACTAAATTAATCAAATATTATTTAATTAATTTCTAAATCACACTTTAATCAAGTTTAATTAATTTACTTAATCTTTTTATTAATTAAATAAACCCTTAACTATTTAATTAATATCCTAATTATTAATTAATTAAACTAATTAATTATAAACTTAATTACCTTAATCAGGTAATAAATTATTAAGTACAAAACAGTTAAATGAAAATCATTAATCTCATTAATGATTTAATTATCATTATCAAAGTAATTTAAAAACAAATTACTTTTAAATTTTTTCTAAATTCCATTTTAAATTAAAATTAAAATGAAATCAAACTTAAACAAGATTTTAAGTATTTAAAAACTCTTTGGTTTTCATTTTAAAGGATCACTTATCTCTTAAAGCAATTTTAGAAGAATCGTTTAACTTTAGCCCATATTAAATTTAAATAAATTTAAAATAACTTAAATAATTCAAGTGATATTGAACATATAAATTCAAATCTTATTTATATTACAACCAAAATTCAAATCATGCTTTAAGATTTAGATTCAAAGATTTAAATTTAAACCCTGTTTTAATTTTTCATTTTATATGTTATAAAATTCTAAAATATTCAACTTGATTATAACATTTGAATTTATAACTTGTTTTTATTCGAAACTTTCGGATTCAACTTCTAATTTGGATTCAGGTTTTCAAATTCAGATTTTAACTTAAAATTTAAATCTTGTTTAAATTTTATTTCCAGATTTAAATTCACTTTATATAAAAAAAACTGTGCAGATTTCAGTTTTTGAATATTTCATTTCTGCAAATCTTATTTATTCAAAATCTGAAATTCAAACCTATTTGAATTCATAATTTAATCCTGCTTTAAGTTTAGATTTAAACTTGCCTTGCTTATTTTTAAATTTAGTTTTAAAATTTTTAAAACCTGAAGCAATTCAGGAACAAACCTGAAAACTAAAAACTACCCGAGCCAAAACTATTTTACTTCGAGTCACCTTTCACCTAACTTCGAGTCACATCCTCAGGCTACTCGAGTATTCCCCGAGAACACATCCCCTATAATTTCCAAAAACCAAACCCACATCCAAAATGACCTCTGTGCACATGCACATAGCCATGGCCAGTTTCCGATCATCCGCGATGATCATCTTCATACACTAACCCCCTCTTGAATCCAACATGATCACCCAAAACAACAGAAATCTCCAAATATCCAAAATCAAACAGAACATCCCCCTTTCAAAACCTGGAACACAGTGCACCCAGAACTCCTCAACCCTGTGAACGACGAATTCACCTCCCTCCGACCATCGTTTAAGTCGAAACTTCAGCCACAATCTTGTCATAGTCCCAGCTACACTTTCCCAAGACAGCTTCACACTCGGTCAACCAGAGTGAGAGAATGACCCAAATTTGAATATGATCAAGAACTAGGGTTACAGAACCCAAAACCCTTATCACTGCTAATCCCGAAAATTTATCTATTAAGTTGATAATTTTCCTAAAATGCTTAAACTCTAAACAACAAACAGAAGAAATTTCAAACTTCCAAATTTCCAAAATCATCAGGATTCCCCAAATTTAAATTTTCCAGATCAAGGTGAACTGCCCTTAAATCTTAAACTATAAATTGTATTTCCTGAGTTAAAAATCATGTTTTCTAGAATGTTTTCAGCTCCCAATCTTAATTCAATAAATTGAGGAATTTATGTTTAAAACAATTTCATGTTTTTCTGAACATTTTTGGTTTCCAGAAAATATTTTGAATTTAATTTACCTTATTAAATTTTCATACTTCAGATTTATGTTTAGCCAACAAGTTTGTAATCTAATCATAACATTGGCATGATCCAGATATAGGGGTATAAATAAATAAAAAAATAAAATAAATTAAACTGAGTCTTAAGCTAGAAGCAGAGGGTCATAGATAGACATGCACACATTTTTCCCAATATCTACGGATTATTCTTAGATATATATATACAGAAACTTACTGATCACCACTCATGATTATTTACAGAAATAAATCATGCAACCATGTTAAACTTAAATTTTAATCAAAAATTGTTACTCACCTTAAATCTGAAGAACAGAGCCATCATGATTCTCTGATTTCTGTTAATCATTCATGTATGCAGGCTTTGTTAAAGATGCAGAAATTCATTTTGCAGGTTGATACTCTGGTTGATTGATTTTGAAAATGCAGTTGGTCTTTCAGAAATGCAAATGTAGTTGCATGAAGATTTGATTATGAATTTGCAGGAACTTATTTTACAGGTTTGATATTTTGGTTTGAGGAGTGATTTAGATCTCAAATTTTCTTTTTGAAATGAATTTGCAGATTTTGTTTTGAGGGATTTTCAGATTTTTATGTGAAATGTTTTCTTTGATTCAACTAGCATTTGATTTTTAAAAGATAATAAAGGAAAGTGAAAAATGTTTTGAAAGGCTGAAAATACTTTAATAAAAATAAAAGAAAAGATTAAAATCAAACGACACTTGTCATTTTGTTTGTTTTACAACTTAACACTTGTAGCTTAGATTGTTAAATTGTTAACATTTGTCTTTATTTAATTAAGTTATATTTTTAAATGTTTAAAAAGAGTTTTCTTCAATTCATTTTATGTTAGAATGAATATATATGATTTTCTTATTTTAAGAAAATGTAAATAAAACAATTTATAAATTAAAACTTATACAAATATTTTAAAGAATCAATTAATTTGAGTTTCAAAAACAATTTTAATTCAATTTAATCCTTTGAATCCCAAATTAAAATAAGTTTATTTAATTTAAAATGATAGTACTATTTCCTTATTTTAATTCCTTTTATATTTATGAAAGATAGTATATTTATTAATATGGCTTAAAATAACAATTTAACAAATTTTATATGATTTATAAAGAAATTATAAATCACTTTTATTATTAAATGAATTTAAATCATATGCTGTTTTATATTTAGACTTATATAAAATATTTCTAAATCATATATAATCAAATAATATTTAAAAATAAATAAAATCAACCTTTATTTAAATTTATAAAAAAATTAAGCTAAGATATATTTTAAACAATTTCATTTATTTTAAATATTATCAAACCATATAATTACTAGTTTTAAATAGTTTTTTAAAAGCTTAATATTAATTTAAAACATAATTTCCTAATTACTAGATATTTTATTAGAATTTAAGAACAAATCTTTATTTATTTATTAAATTCCAAAATAAAGATTATCTAATATATATACAAATATATATATATATACACACACACATTATAATTTAAAACCTTTATTTTAGCTTTTTAAAAGATAAAATCGCAAATTAAATATTTATTTAATCAGATCATTAAACTAATTCATATTATTTTTAATCAATATTGTCAATATCAATTTAATTTTATATAAAGATTATTAAATTGATATTGTCTAAAATTCTGGGATATCACATTCCTTCCCCCTTAAAAGAATTTCGTCCCCGAAATTTTGAAAAAAAGTAATTTAATAACCTATTTAAAATTTTAAAATTTTAAAGCACAAGTATACTTCAACATATGCTAACAACCATAGCAATTAATTCATCCAATCAACAAAATTAACTATCCAGACAAAATTCTGGATAGAGTTTCCTCGAGTTTCCCAAGTAAACACCGGGTTACTCGCTCTATAAAACCCAAACAATCAACACTACTAAGCTACAGAACTCCTACTCATCTATATCTATAACTGAACAAGACATCAGACTATAGACAAGTCTCACTCAACCACCAAACTTCCCAGAACAGCTGATTCCAAAACCAGAAATAGATCATACACGTACTCCCTCAGAGATACGTAAAACACATCGAATTTCAGTTGTCCAAACTGGCAATTCAATACAGAAAATTAAACACTTATCCAAAACAGAACACAGAAGAAATCCAAAACATCTCGGAGCTAGCTTACCCAACCTTACCAAAATTTATAGCTCCTAAAAACTGAGAAACTTATCCAAAATCAGATATTCGACTGCCTATCTCCTACCTGATCAGCTCAATCCTTGCTGATGTCTCAAGAAACAATCTAGACCAATCCCAATTCACCAGAGCGATCCTCCTCGATCAACCAAGATCAAGAACAACTCCACTCACCATCATCAGAAGAAAACAAACTTCTCCTATCCGGAAAAGAAAAGCAGATGCACTTCCAAACTGCTTTCGCTGCACAACTCTGATCTGGAGTAGAAAAGAATGTTGATAAAGAACACAAGCATAACTAGACAACAAAACTAAAGAGAAAATCTCTAATAATCAAGAGAAAACTCAGAAGTTCCTCAAATCCTGAGTTGCTTCAACAAACTCCATTTCGAGAAACCAACCTTCAACTAGTTGAACCACCGGTACCATTGAATCTCTAGATGAAGACAAACTCTGACTTCTCTGAAAATATTCAAAAAAATCTTCAACAATACAAGAGAACGCTAAATCATCGCAAGTCATTTTTGCGATCAACCCAAACTAAAATCCAAAGGGAAATGTTCTCTCTTTACCTATCAGAACAGTTTATGTTGGTCTGGCCAATCCATCGAAGAAACGGATTCACTCAGTTGCTTCTAAACTCCTTCTCCATAAAACTGCTAAGCCAGAAAAGTCTGTCGACACACTGAACACTCCGAGCTGCACTGCTGACACCAATGCCAAAGAATTCTCAATCCAAAGCTCTTCGAGAAACTCGGACTTTAAACCAAACAGAAACACCCTGCTGTTTTCAGCTACAACATCAAAGCAGACCTACTTCCTTAAACTTATTCCAAAGAAATTATCTTCAGAAAAATCCATAGTCACTGCATCTCATCACGCAACTACTACTTCCCTGAGGTATCAAGATACCATCACTCGCCTTTGTTCAGCCAACAGATCCAAACTCTACTCATTCATCTTCAAAGATGAACTCCGAACCTAAACAGGTTATCTTCAGAGATCAATGAAGTCCCACACCACTTCAAAGTTTACTCGAGACGGTATTAGGTCTACAGTCTCGACATATACACTTCCAACCTCAATCATTCAAACTCTAACCAATCGGTAGTTGTGTTATACACACCACTACCCCAATCTACCTTTATAACTTATATTGGAAAATCCGAACAGGTAATGCAATAGATAGGTAGAAATAAATAAATATATATAAATATATTAAAAATTACAAATACGCTCTCTCAAGATAGACACCACTTCAGAGCCTAGGTATTCACTCAACCTAACGCTTTGATACCAGCTGTGACGACTAGACATTCTACTCCCAGAAAATCGCACTATCAATTAAGAAAGGGATAGAAAAGAAAAGAAAGAAGAGAAAGAAGAAACAACACTAGAATCACAACAGCGAAACGAATAAATTATATTAACAACATAAGTATTTGCATACAATATCAATCAGAGACACACAACATACACATCACATATACTGGACAGTTATAAACACTTGTCTAGTATTTACAACTAAACACAAACACAACATAGAGAAAACACAGCGGAAACTATATATCTATAACGCAGAAGCCTCCTGCTCCATTGCTCCTCCAATATTCGTCAAAGCCAACCTGAATCCCTTGGCTACACGTAAAAATTTGAGTACCCAAGAGTTTAAGAAAACAAAGATAAACTCCGGGTCAGAAATGGGTCTGGTGTGAGTAACAGGTTAAGGCTGCTTAACTTTAAAAACCTTTGAAAAGAAAGGTATCACGTAAGACTTCCCACACATAAACATGGAAAAGTTTTTACCTTACGCTAACCAAAACATTTGATAGGAAATCCGATGATATTATAATAGTGTCTAGGGTTTTCAAGTAAATAAGAAATAGCTGAAATTGTTACATTCATTAAATTCCAGCTACTAGCCACAAAAGTGGGTAATACAATCAAAACCGTTGGCACTTATTGGATTGTGGATTCCATACAATGGCAGGGCTACTGGGGTACCGCCCGTCACAATACGTGGCCTAGATCACCGTACCGAGGAGTACGCCCGCTCCCCTGCAACACAAGACCGGAACCATTCCTTACTGAAAAGTTCCGAACAAGACAACCTCGCCGTTGTTTGCAACCAACTGCCCACACAGCCGAATATAAAGGGACTTCTAGACAGGGGTAAATCTCGCTCTCCAGTAGGAGCTACCCACGAAGCCTTGCTGCACCTCCCCTGTTTTAGCCATTCCCGGTTGATGAGGTTTGAGGCTACGATTACCTTTAGAGAACATAGAATGCTCACCGTCCACCTGACGATGTTCTGAAAGCATTCAATCCATACAAGTTCGTTCCGGGTTCGAACGAAACCGAAGGCATTATCTCGTTACACTAATTTTGGAATCACCCTCAGAGTTAACGACGATAACCCTTGCACTCTGAATCTTCATCTCGAACCTATAAGAACTGGTTCCGTCAAACTCATCACGGAATCACCCCCAGAGTTATACTGACGTATGTCCTTACACCTCGTGTCTTTACTCTTCACATAAGATTCACGACCCATCGTTAATTTAGATCGATATGGTTTTTGAATATCCAAATATGGAAACCCGATCCCGGTCTCATCGAAAGCCAAAGCGTGTCTTTTAGGTCCAAGTTGTTTTAAATTTTAAAACAATTCGATTCAATATTATCTATATACACACAGATAGATAATTCACAACATCATAATAGATAATCAATATTATCATTCCAACAGATAATTCATATCATCAACTCAATACAACCATAGCATCCAAATCACACAACATCATTTATCTCATATCTGAGGTCTCAATCATTCAGGGTAGTAAATATCAATCATCATTCATAAGCAATGACTTATTAGTCATCATTCTAAAATTAATTTAAAATGAATTAAATTAATTACTACTTCCTTAATTAATTTAAGATGAATTAAATTAATTACTTATCCATATAAATCTTGCTTACACATCAATTAATTACTCTTAACAAGTTACCCTAATTAATCCTCTTGATTAATTACCCTTTAATTATATTCAAGTAATTAACCTCTAATTAATTTCACAAATTAATTATTCCAAACCAAACCTGTAATTAACCTGTAATTACTTCATTAACTAAACCTTAATTAATAACATTAATTAATACCTTCATTGATTAATTGTTATTATTAATCAATCCTCAATCACATCATTAATTATTTAAATTAATGATCCCAAATTATTTTATTTATAAAATTACACTATTAAATTAATTATCAATTATCTATATTTGATAAATCATTCTTGATTAATCACATTAAGTAATTAACTTAATCAATTTTATTTTAATTATCTTTAAATAACTTAATTATCAAACCCAAAATCAATTACACTAAATAATTTATTATGAATTACTTATCTTAAGTAATTAAACACACTAATAATAATTACACAAAGTAATTAATTCCAAAAACTCCTCCATCATTCAAGTATCCTTCAATTAAATTACATCAAATAATTTATCTTCTTAATTACTTCACTAAGTAATTATTCATTTTTAATTACATTGGTAATTACTCCTCAAATCATCCAGTGATTAAATTAAATTAATTAAACTTAATTAATTAACTTAATTAATTAACAACTTAATTAATTACAATCAGTAATTAATTTCCTTAATTACTTTCATTAAGTAATTATACTTAAATAATTCTCAAATGATTATTTTTAAACTAATTAATACAATTAATCATTAAAATTTATTACATTAATTAATTATAAAATAATACTATGTTAATGATCTTCATTAATCAATAACAAATCTTTAATTACTTTTCTAAGGTAATTAACTGAATTTAATCAATATCAATTCTTAATTTATTTATAAAACTCATTAATAAATTTCTAATTATTAAATTAATCAAGTGATAATTAAAAACTTAATTAATTATTAATTACTTGTTTAATAAATTCAATTCATTAATTTAATTAATTAAATATTATTTAATTAATTTCTAAATCACACTTTAATCAAGTTTAATTAACTTACTTAATCTTTTTATTAATTAAATAAACCCTTAATTATTTAATTAATATCCTAATTATTAATTAATTAAATTAATTAATTGTAAACTTAATTACCTTAATCAGGTAATAAATTATTAAGTTCAAAACAATTAAATGAAAATCATTAATCTCATTAATGATTTAATTATCATTATCGAAGTAATTTAAAAACAAATTGCTTTTAAATTTTTTCTAAATTCCATTTTAAATTAAAATTAAAATGAAATCAAACTTAAAAATGATTTTAAGTACTAAAAAACTCTTTAGTTTTCATTTTAAATGATCACTATCTCTTAAAGCAATTTTAGAAGAATAGTTTAACTTTATCCCATATTCAATTTAAATAAATTTAAAATACCTAAAATAATTCAAGTGATATTGAACATATAAATTCAAATCTTATTTATATTACAACCAAAATTCAAATCATGCTTTCAGATTTAGATTCAAAGATTTAAATTTAAACCCTGTTTTAAATTTTCGTTTTATATGTTATAAAATTCTAAAATATTCAACTTGATTATAACATTTGAATTTATAACTTGTTTTTATTTGAAACTTTCAGATTCAACTTCTAATTTGGATTCAGGTTTTCACATTCAGATTTTAACTTAATATTTAAATCTTATTTAAATTTTATTTCCAGATTTAAATTCACTTTATATTAAAAAAACTGTGCAGATTTCAGTTTTTAAATATTTCATTTCTGCAAATCTTATTTATTCAAAATCTGAAATTCAAACCTATTTGAATTCATAATTTAATCCTGCTTTAAGTTTAGATTTAACTTGCCTTGCTTATTTTTAAATTTAGTTTTAAAATTTTAAAAACCTGAAGCAGTTCAGGTTTCAGGAACAAACCTGAAAACTAAAAACTACCCGAGCCAAAACTATTTTACTTCGAGTCACCTTTCACCTAACTTCGAGTTACATCCTCAGGCTACTCAAGTATTCCCCGAGAACACATCCCCTATAATTTCCAGAAACCAAACCCACATCCAAAATGACCTCTGTGCACATGCACATAGCCATGGCTAGTTTCCGACCATCCACGATGATCATCTTCATACACCAACCCCCTCTTGAATCCAACATGATCACCCAAAACATCAGAAATCTCCAAATATCCAAAATCAAACAGAACAACCCCCTTTCAAAACCTGGAACACAGTGCACCCAGAACTCCTCAACCCTGTCAACGACGAATTCACCTCCCTCCGACCATCATTTAAGTCGAAACTTCAGCCACATCTTGTCATAGTCCCTGCTACACTTTCCCAAGACAGCTTCACACTCGGTCAACCAGAGTGAGAGAATGACCCAAATTTGAATATGATCAAGAACTAGGGTTACAGAACCCAAAACCCTTATCACTGTTAATCCCAAAAATTTATCCATTAAGTTGATAATTTTCCTAAAATGCTTAAACTCTAAACAACAAACAGAAGAAATTTCAAACTTCCAAATTTCCAAAATCATCAGGATTCCCCAAATTTACATTTTCCAGATCAAGGTGAACTGCCCTTAAATCTTAAACTATAAATTGTATTTCCTGAGTTAAAAATCATGTTTTCTAGAATGTTTTCAGATCCCAATCTTAATTCAATAAATTGAGGAATTTATGTTTAAAACAATTTCATGTTTTTCTGAACATTTTTGGTTTCCAGAAAATATTTTGAATTTAATTTACCTTTCTAAATTTTCATACTTCAGATTTATGTTAGCCAACAAGTTTGTAATCTAATCATAACATTGGCATGATCCAGAGATAGGGGTATAAATAAATTAAAAAAAAAACGACTCTTAAGCTAGCAGAGGGTCATAGACAGACATGCACACATTTTTCCCAATATCTACAGATTATTCTTAGATATATATATATGTGTGTGTGTGTGTGTGTGTGTGTGTGTGTGTGTGTACAGAAACTTACTGATCACCACTCATGATTATTAACAGAAATAAATCGTGCAACCATGTTGAACTTAAATTTTAATCAAAAATTGTTACTCACCTTAAATCTGAAGAACAGAGCCATCATGATTCTCTGATTTCTGTTAATCATTCATGTATGCTGGCTTTGATAAAGATGCAGAAATTCATTTTGCAGGTTGATATTCTGTTTGATTGATTTTGAAAATGCAGTTGATCTTCCAGAAATGCAAATGTAGTTGCATGAAGATCTGATTATGAATTTGCAGGAGCTTATTTTACAGGTTTGATATTTTGGTTTGAGGAGTGATTTAGATCTTAAATTTTCTTTTTGAAATGAATTTGTAGATTTTGTTTTGAGGGATTTTCAGATTTTTAAGTGAAATGTTTTCTTTGATTCAACTAGCATTTCATTTTTAAAAGATAATAAAGGAAAGTGAAAAATGTTTTAAAAGGCTGAAAATACTTTAATAAAAATAAAAGAAAAGATTAAAATCAAATGACACTTGTCATTTTGTTTGTTTTACAACTTAACACTTGTAGCTTAGATTGTTAAACTGTTAACATTTGTCTTTATTTAATTAAGTTATATTTTTAAATGTTTAAAAAGAGTTTTCTTTAATTCATTTTATGTTAGAATGAATATATATGATTTTCTTATTTTAAGAAAATGTAAATAAAACAATTTATAAATTAAAACTTATACAAATATTTTAAAGAATCAATTAATTTGAGTTTCAAAAACAATTTTAATTCAATTTAATCCTTTGAATCCCAAATTAAAATCAGTTTATTTAATTTAAAATGATAGTACTATTTCCTTATTTTAATTCCTTTTATATTTATGAAAGATAGTATATTTATTAATATGGCTTAAAATAACAATTTAACAAATTTTATATGATTTATAAAGAAATTATAAATCACTTTTATTATTAAATGAATTTAAATCATATGCTGTTTTATATTTAGACTTATATAAAATATTTCTAAATCATATATAATCAAATAATATTTAAAAAGAAATAAAATCAACCTTTATTTAAATTTATAACAAAAATTAAGCTAAGATATATTTTAAACAATTTCATTTATTTTAAACATTATCAAACCATATAATTACTAGTTTTAAATAGATTTTTAAAAGCTTAATATTAATTTTAAACATAATTTCCTAATTACTAGATATTTTATTACAATTTAAAAACAAAACTTTATTTATTTATTAAATTCCAAATAAAGATTATCTAATATATATACAAATATATATATATACACATTATAATTTAAAACATTTATTTTAGCTTTTTAAAAGATAAAATCACAAATTAAATATTTATTTAATCAGATTATTAAACCAATTCATATTATTTTTAATCAATATTGTCAATATCAATTTAATTTTATATAAAGATTATTAAATTGATATTGTCTAAAATTCCGAGATATCACATACTAGAGAATTGTTTATAGAAACAACGAACTCCTTAGGAAGGAGAGTGTGGACTCAAACTTTATTACTGATATCGAGTATAGTATGTTAATCCAAAATTTATATTCAAACTTAAGTTGAGAACTTTAAGTTGGAATTATTCCAAATAATAAGTAGTAGCTAAGTCAACGAGAGGCTGAAACAATATAAGGAGTATAAAAAATGCATAAATTTATAATTGAGCTAAGGGTGATACCAAATGTTGAGAATTCCATGACATTGTTATATGATAACTTTGTCGTGATATAGTTTGTAAAAGAAACTAGAGCTCACTAGAATCCAAATGACATACTCCAAATAGTTTCACATGATAAAGGTAGTTTATCAACATCGAAGAGAGTTAATTAGTAGAGTAGATAATTAGAACAACATAGCATACTCATTCACTAAGAGATTGACTCGGTTGTTTCTAAGAAAACTGATCGGCGAAGTTCGAATAAGATTCCATAATTGACACTAAGTGTAAATGGGAGATTGATAGGGTTAAGTATATGCTCTAAGGGCAATTATGTAATTTGTTACATATGTCTAACTTGATAATTGATGTTATTCAAAATAAAAGGTGTTTTCTTTATTAATTATAATTACACACTTGATATATTGATATAATGTGTTATATTAATTATTTATTTAATTAAAAGTATATTTAATATAGAAAATCCATAAATGGTATGTTTTGCGATATTAGTTACAATGTGTTGTAATCATGATGATTTATCATAATAACATAAATATACCATTTTAAATATTCCTAGTCAAGATTTATCAAGATCGAATATCGATACATCCATTGAGACTAAATTATGCAATGCTTTCCAAATATTGGGCAGTGTATTACTCATGAATGTTAGGGACACCAAGGGGATACAAACTTATACTTATTGGATAACTATTGAATGACCCACCATAGAGATTTGTATTAGTTAATATAGCTAAGGTCAAACAGAGAATCTTGAAGTGATGATGTTGCACAGTTCCCTCGACTTGGGAATACCATAGAACTTCAATGTGGACACTCCACTTTGACTATAGTTATTGTGGCATGCATTTATCGAATGACTGTAGTTGGGTTTGAGTTAAAGCATTCGATGTGAACCATTATTCAATAGAGAATTCATATCCTCGGTCATATAGAATTAACATCATGGTCAACTATGGTCTCTAGCCAGAGCTATGGGCAAAATAAATTTCAAACATCTTATGTAAACTTTCGAGTAAACTTTGGAGTAGGCAAAATAAATTTCTAATAAATTATGTATAAGTAAACTATATACATATATGTAAGTATGTAGGTATGCCTATATTATTATTTTATTTAATTTCAAAATAAACTATGGACAAAAAAGGTATATATAAAGGATGAATATGTCAGTTGCAGCATAAATCCTAACATCTGTATATGTACACATTAACTATGTACACTACTTTTATGTTGTAGTTGTAATATACATACATGAATGTATTCGGTACATTCATTATTATATATTTGAACTCAAATTAAATTAAAATTCCTTTCACTTATGAAATTAAATAAATTTTGTTTATTTAAAAGAAACTTAGAAAAATTCTAAATGAATTTAGATCTCATAGTCCCATTAAAGATCTAATAAAGTGTATTTTTTTTGAAATTTACCCTTTAATTCCGCTGCGGACTGGCCCATTTCCTTCATAAATAATCGTTACTACTGGGTACCGCTTATAATAAATAAAATAGAATTTTACCAATAGATGTGTAAGCGATAAATTCAGCCAAAATGTCACACCACTAGCTAAGGTGATTGTGAATGTTAATATTCGAATTGTTCGATAATTAATTGCTGACTGTATCTAGACATTTATGTCGCACAGCTAAAATAATGAATACTCGGAATAAACAACATGATTTAATTAATTTATCATTATTGTAAATTAATTAATATTTATGACATATTAATTATTAAATTTTGTTTGATTTGTTTAAACAGCATTAGCATTTAATAAAGTATGTCTATAAAAGATATAAACATACGTATCAATATCCGATGTTGATAGCGAAAGTCAGCAAAACAGGGATCTTAAGGCTAAACTAACACTAGAGGCAGGTGAATAGTGTTTAATGGATTATATGAATATTTTTCAAATTCTTTAAGATTCTACTTGAAATGATGTAATTAACAATCAAAGAATCAAAGTGCAGATAAAAGTAAGTGCAGTAAAAACAAAAAGGAAAGAACACACCTAGATTTTATACTGGTACAGAGTTACCTTACATCCAGTCCCGCACTATTTCTTGTACGGATTTCTTTTCAACTAGTAAATGAAAATACAATCTTGATTTTAAAGCTACGAGAAACACCCTCCTAAATCTCAAACTCTGGGTAGAGTCGCTTGATTTCCGTGCTACAAGTACACCCACTAGATTAGAGGGCTACTAAGCACACCCAATGATTTTACGGGCTACAATCATTCCCATAAGTAAAGCGGTATGATTTGATAGAATTTTACAGACTTAGATCTTCGATGTTGATTACATTAATCCTATAACTCTGAAATATCACTTTGATCTTGTTTTAAGTGAGAGAGATGAAAGAAATCAGAGAGTACATGAAGGAGAATCAAACTAGTGATGATTGAATTTGATTTTGGTTTAATTTCTGTAGAGTTTGGATATATTTTGATTTAGAAAATGAGAGAGTGGAAAGAGGATAGAAGAATAAGAAAGTACATGTTGAAAATTCGTTCGGAAGTTTGGCACATATAGGGAAACAACGGTCATGTCCATTCGTTAAAAAATACGAGAAAAAGATACTTCCATTAAAATTTGAATTTTGAAAATTACGGCCACTACGTCGACATATATAGAGATAGAGTATGTCGACGTACTCTTCCCAAAATTGAAAAACACTTTAAAATATTATTTTGAAATTCCATTGGTTGTAAAATAATATGATTCTTTATAGAATCATTTGAATATAATTTATACATTTTAATCAAAATATAACTTAATAAAACTTTATAAAATAATTTTGAAAATTTTAATATAATGCAAGCAATATCTCTGTATATATAATCAATTTAGTTATAACTGATTAACAAAAATTCAATAAATGTATAAACATAAAAACATTAGAGTTATATCTTTGTAAGTATAAGAGATTGAAATCATTTCAAGAAATATTTTGAAAATATTATTTTAAGATCAGGATATTTGAAGGACAATTTAAATAAAATTAGAAAAGGGGAGAGGGATCAGGAAACTGCTATCAAGTTTTTAACATAAATTCTACGAGTCTATAACTTTTCAGAAATATCTAGAAATCTTAAACTCTTCAATACTCATGAGTCTTCATTCTCCAACTTTTGAGACTTTATATCAACATCTTAAACCTAATGTTGATACCGTGTAATCTTCTTAATCAACACCTGTCTAATATCCTGCACTATATTCTATATATAACTTGATAAAACATTGGTATCTATATTTTATATAATGTCCTATAGTTATTATCATCAAAGCTAATACCAAAGGTACTAACAGATAGAATATCTAAATTAGATATAAATAAAATAAGTACTAAGTGTGCTTTTAAATTAATTAATATGTACGAAATATTAATTATTAAAATTTTATTTGATTTGTTTGAATACCATTAGTATTTAATAAAGTGCGTAAATAAAAGTTACATCGATGTACGATATTAGTACACTATTTAAATTAGATTTAAAAGTATTAAATAGTAAATATATTAGGAAATATTTTTGAGGCCTATTCCCTCCTTGGTATGGCTAGCCAAAATAGGGGAGATGAGAAGTTTTCAATTTTTGAAATGAAGGGTCAAAGAAGAAATTAAAGAAATAAAAAGATACCCTATCTTTAATGATCTACATTGCCTCCTTTATGTCATTCTTCCATTTAGACTTTTTATCTACCTCTACTCATGGCATATCTGAAATTTCACGGGGGAAAGGATAAAAAATCCAAAATCAAATATCAAATAAAATCATAACAATACATAATTTTTAATTCTTGATTCCCGCAAGATTTGGAGATTGATATTTAGGAATTTTTAATTTATCATTTCAAGGTGTGTTTCATAGGCAACATCCAAGGTAATTCTTTACCAAATTTATTTATATATGTTTTATCATTCATATGCTTGGATTTGTAAGATTTTTCATATGTTCAATTGATCCTTTTGAAATTTTCTTTGATCTCAATTGATTATGTGACAAATGTATTGTTTTATTTCAGATCCATATTTATTCTTCATATATCTATTATATATATTTATTTCAAATTGATTTGATCAGATTCTTCGTCATCTTTGCTTATTTTTGGTTATTCTATGTAATATTTAGATTCGTTTGCTCTTACAACGAATTCACATGTGCCTAAATAATCCAATTCATTTTCTTTGCTTTGGTGTTTTTGTTTCAAAAACGGAGGGAAATTTGAAAGTTAATTTTGATTTAGAACTATTTTATACTTTTATAAAGGTTATATACACAATTATAAACGAATTGTCTATGTTAACTATTTATTATTCCTCGAAGATTATTTTCTATAATTATACGATTAACGTTGAGTACAAACATTTGAATAATATTCATGCAAGAATAAAAGTTTTTGGATCTAGAATGCTTATACAAGGTCTGAAAATCGTGGAATCAAATCGAGAATGAAGTGGGTTGCAAAATAGGAATCAAAGGTGAGTTAATCTCACTCATCCGGTAATAATTTAAATTTAAATGATTAAATTTAAATAATTGGTTGAATGGTTGAATTGATTTGATGTGCTATATTATAGTATATAATATATCTTGGAATGATTGATTTCCCGCATTATATAGTGGATGAGACCCTATGCGCCGCATATTAGCGGATGATATTATATTAAAACCCATATACCGTGATATTCCACCTCGAAGTGGAATTGGTATTTTATGTTATGCTAACATCTGTGGATGCAGGGAAACAGGTTGGAGGGATCCAACTGGATTCCTCAACATTTATTTAGATTATTTAATATTCTCTGTTACGATTATTTGGATATTCTATGATGAATTATATTGGAATATTGAATGCTATCGTTTGCTTGAATATTTCGGTACATTGAGTTATCTAAATATTTAGAATTGGATTTTGAAAAGAAAATAAAGAGTGAATTTTTAAGTAATATAATTATAGAAAATTTGAATAAATTTAAGAATAAATTGGAAAAGAAATAAAGTGATTTTAAAATTCTAATAAATAAATTCCCGAGTAGGAAAAGGGGATTTTGAATAAATAGAGAAATAATGAATTTTAAAACATAAGTGACCTTATTTAAAGGAATAAAGAATTATTTTAAAATTCAAGGTTAAATTTATTTAAAAAGATAACAAAGGAAATTTTGGAAATCTAAAATTGATATTTTTCAGTTAAAAAGGTTTTAAATTATAAGTAAGAAATAAAAATTTGAAGTTAATAGGTTTTGGAATAAATTGAGTAAGCGAAGACATTTATTTCAAAATGAAGTAAATCGGGAATCAATTTGGAAATTGTTCTAATTGTTTTGGAATCGAAATTTTAAAGGAAGTTGAGTATATAAAACTTATAAACTTGGTTAATAAAGGTAAAGCAATATATCAGTAGATATTTGGAAGAATAAATTCACGATGGGAATTTATTAAGGAATGGGTAAATTTTTTTAAAAATAAATAGTGATTTATTTTTATAGGATGTGAAGAGAAGTATATTTCCCTGAATAGCCAAGTACGTTTTCAACGTAAATTTTTAAATATAAGTTATGTTGTTTTAAAAAGCATGTTTTAGAAATTTATTATTTCTAAATGTTTAAATTTTAAAGTAAGTCTTTTTCAAAGTCTAATTATAGTAGTAATTTTTTAAAGGCGACTTGGTAATTTGTTTTAAAAAGAGAAATTTAGTTTTATATTCTATAAAGTAGCTTTATTTCAAATATTCTTAAAGTATATATATTTTAATAAAGTATTAAAGTAGTTTTTAATTTAAATAATTTAAAGTATATTTTATAATAAAGTGTTTTTTTAATTGTTCTAAAATCGAAGTGTTGTACTTGTTGATTTCAGTGGAAATAGAAAATATTTGGGAAATTTATTCTGTAAAAGGAAGATAGTTTGAAAACTGTTTTCAAAACGGTTTGAAAGGTGGAAATATATCTTGCGAAGATATTTTGAGATAAATAAATAATTTGAGAAATTATTTATTTTATGATGGATGTTTGTGAATGTTAATTGATAGTTAAATCACCGACTATCAATATTGGCCAATGCGCTGATCGTTTCGAAGAGACCGGGATCGGGATTTATTTCTCGAAAACCACTTTGATCCGGTTCGAACGTTTTCGTGAGGAAGATGAGTTTGGATTCGAAGATGGAGCAGTGAAATGCAAGGGTTAGTCGCTACTAATCCTGAGGATGATTCCAAAATGGATGTAGTAGGAGTAGTGCCTTCAGTTCCGTTCGAACCCGGGATGGACTTGTATGGATGAATGCTTTCGAAACATCGTCAGGTGGACGATGGGCATTCTAAGGGATATGTTCTAAAAGGTAATGCTTAGCCTTAAGCCTCATCAACCGGGAATGACCGAAAATCAAGGGTTATGCAGCAATGCTAGGTGGGTAGCACCTACTTCAGGGTGAGGTCATCCTTGTCTAGATGTCCCTTTTATTTCGACTTAGTGGTGCGGTTGCTGATCACAACCGTAGGGTGATCTTACTCGGGATTATCCTGTAAGGGGTAGTCCCGGTATTGTGTTGCAGGGGTCGGGAGTGATCCTTGGTATACTGACCTAGACCAGGTACCGTGACAGGTGGTACCCCAGTGCCTAGTCATTAGTTGAAAATTCATTCTCCCTACGCGCCTTTTACGAGTTTTGTTTGTATTACCCACTTTGTGGCTAGTAGCTGGAATTTAATAATGTAACAATTTCGGCTATTTTAATAAGTATGTGTATATAGATCCTATTATAATATCAGAGGATTTTAATTGAAATGTTTTAGCTATCGTAAGGTTAAAACCCGACATGTTTATTTATGGAGTGGTCTTACGAGATGCTTTTGATTTTCAAAGGATTTTGAAACTTTAATAATCAAGTTGAGTGTGGTTTTCTCACACTGGTTTTCCAGACTGACTCGGGTGTTATGTAACTGTAATGCTCAGGTCAGACCGAGTATTATAGAGTATATGATATGATGTTGTGGAGCTCAGGAGAAGAGCTGGATGGCGATACGTATTTCCGTACTTGATTATTGTTCCGCAGTGTATCCAGTTGTATGTTATTGATGTTGTTGATCTCCGATGATGTATGTATAAACAGATATAGTTTTCTTTGTGTAAAGATCATTGAATATCTGTTATATTTTATTCCGCTGCGATGGTAAGATTCTGTTGTTGTTTTTCTATTTTCTTCTTCTACCTCTTCTTCTTTAACCCAAATGGTTCGCATTTCCGTTCATCTTGAGTTGATTGATGGAGAATAGTTTTGACTCAAGGGGTACGGATTTGCGGGTCGTTACACCTTTAGACTAACAATCAGAATAATTTTGAGTGCATTAGCTTTAACAAATTTTCCTTCTATGGAGCTGGAAAATTATTCGTGTAATGTCCTATTTATCATAGTTATCACACTTAATCCTTGAGAGGTCCATCTTGCATTTCTTAGCTATGTGCCTTTCTTGTGGAACCTCTTACATATGATTACCCATCTTTTATCATGTCCTTATTACTGACCATTTCCCGTACGCTTCTTCAGGTTTTGATTCTAATTAACTTCCTTTATTGGCAGCACTTTAACTATTTCTACAGTAATCAAACTCAGCAAAGCTGGCTCATGTAATCCTTCGAATATAGCTCAATACTCAGTCCGATTCAAAATTAACTCCTTGAATGATGAGTTCAACCTCTTTGCAAACTTTAATAACTTCTTGTCTAGGGTGTTCACCAAATCAAACCCAAACTTTGCAAGCACATTAAATTGATACACGTATTCTCTTACCACTAACATCCCCTAATTTCAAGCAAATAAACTCTCCAATATCAGTCCTTTTCGGATCCTAAAAACTTTGATTCAAACTTCCTTTTAAAACCTGCCATGGTGATACTCTGCTCATTCACTTCCATTTAGCTACCTCTTCCTATAAGTGCCAAGAAGCTAGCTGTCTCTTAGTAATATCTCTCAAACCCAGAAGATTAGATTTTATTGTAGGTGCTTAGCCATGCCCTTGTTACTGAATAAGGTTTAGGCCCTACGTAGGTTTTCCATCTAGACTGAAGAAGTCTTCACATTGCTTTGAGAAATCTATTAGTGGTGGATTCTTGAAACATCTTCTATTCTTAGACCCAAAGACGAACGTCGATGATGTTGGAGTCATCATTAAAATTATTCTCAAGTGACACAAATGAAATCAGTTTTTTTCCAACAACATTAAGTAGACTGATCAGCTAAATAAATTCCATTGCACATATTTTCTTTACATTTTCAAAATCCCAAATCATGCGAATAAATATAATAAAAACGTAAATATCAGTGTGATGCCCGATAAATGAAGATGCCAATATGAACATTTAACTAGTTACATATCTTGGTTTTACAACAATGAAATTTAAAACAACATTTATTATCTTATAAGCCTCATACTTCATCGAGGTTTTGTTCATCTTCCAAAAGCAACCTGTCTAATCCATAAACTCAACCTGCTCGAATAAGTACTTATGAGTTTATGGTGAAAACAACAATAATAATATGGGTAAGACATAAAGTTTGGTATGAGTAATACTATACTCTAAACATAAATCATAGTGAGACAACGCCACCTAGCAGAATGAGTTTCCCTTCACTAATCCACCATCATCAACACAATTACATCAAATAGCTTGAATGTAGCAACCTGAATCAAAATCACCAAACAGTATTTCATCCATAAGCATTCTTCACACTTATTATTACATTATGTTTAAGTTTTATAGTTGTTTCTTTTAGGTGGACACTCAAGCCTTAAATCACTTCCCTTGACAAATAACGAGTTTTGACATTTAGGTCGCCACCTAGGCCTTACACCAACGTTCTCGAATATTATCGTAAATAGACAATTGGTTGCAACCAAGGCCTTACTCTAGTATTTCCAAACATAATGTCATGTTTAGATACAATGACCTACCTTTTTGACCATCGAAAGTCGATACTGAATATATCAATGGTATTCAAATGCCAAACATCCAATCAACGAAAAGGTAGATTGTTAGGGTAAAATAAAAGGAAAAGAAAAGATAACAGAGAAAGTAGAATCTTACAACAAAAACAACAATATATAATATAATAAAGACAGTAAAAATAGTCACTCCAAAATACATAGTACATCAGAGTTAAAAATAAGGTTTATCAGCTGAGCAGTTATAAAATCCTGACATTACAATTGCTGACGGGTATATATATAATACAGCAGAAAAATAAATTACTACGATAGGTGAAAATCCAGCTCTACTCCATGAGCTCCATGTCCCACCAGCGGCAACCTTGAAAAATATCCGGTTTGACCCGAGCATTATAATAAAATAACACCTGGATTAGTTTGGAAAGCCAGCTTGAGAAAACTCAAGTAATAAGGCTGACATTTAATAACTCTGTGAGACCACGCCGCTAAATGCGAAATGGGTTTATCTCATGAGAACAACATCCATATATAAGAAATTGGAACAATCAAAACAACAATCAAAACAATAAAGGATGTACGTAGATAATAACAAGATCCAAACTTATAATATGGGAAAATATAATCAGAGATCGAGAAGAGCTTCAAATACTTCTCAATGCAAATTTTGAAACACAATTCAAAGATTCCAATTAAATAAGGAAAGAGAAATTTTTCAACAAATGACTATAAGGGTGTGCCCTCCTTACTGAAAGTTTACGTCTAAAAAATATACTTGAGAGCTACGATGTCTCTCGGATAATACCAGACAGGACCCAACCAACGGTTATCGAGAATCCAAGTATTTCACATCTTTAAACACATACCACGGAATTCAACCTAGAGTAGATGTAAAGATACCCTAATGGGAAAATTCCCATATAGCTTGGCTTCCAATCGCGCTTTGGTTTTAGTCATTTCCGATAAAAGATAACAACTCTCATATAAGCAACAAATCATCTCGAACTAACAAAACATAAAAGATGAGAAGATCAATTCCAAGATTCAAGATAGAAACAAGGAAAATGAATTTATCCAACATAAGTAGGAGGGTGCTTCCTCCTTATCGAAAGTATAACTCTAGATAAAATACACTTAGGATTCCATGCCAAATACGCAACACTCTGAGAACTTCCAGGCCGGACCCCGTTAAATCCACAAGCATCTAAATATACCCACATCAATGCATGCATGCTATGACTTCTCTAGATGAATGTGAACATATCATAATAGGTGTGACCCATACGGGTTGGCTCTCACTCGTTCTTTGGTTTTAGTTTCCACGGTGTTGGATGCCAATGCTTAAAATGAGCAATAAATCATCTTAGAATGACGAAGCACAACAATGACTAGGAGGGTGCACCATTCTTTTTTACGTGCTCTGATTTTAGTTATTTTTGAAAAAGGATATCAAAGCTCAAAAGGAGCAATACATCGTCTTGGAGTGATGAAATACAAAGAAGATAGAAGAATTGAAATCGATAAATAAACTGTAGGGATAACAAAGTAATTTGTGTGTGGAAATTAAATCGCATACGCTTACCATTAATAAATGAATCAAATTTTTAAACATTTGATCCACACATGGGCTTGATTTTCACATTTCAAACATTATAAAACATTTTTAAAATACTCTTTGAAATATTCTTTTAAAAGGGCAAATTACAATACTAAGTATATTAAAACAATGGTAAAAAACAAATGTCATTAAAATACTTTTTACTATAAAGCCAAAACAATTTACATTTAGCTTTATTTTTGAACAATTTCTGTTAATAGATTTTCACATTTACAAACTAGCGTATATAAATTTAAACAACACTTATTATGCCAAAGGATAGTAAATCAATTTAAATACCTTTATAGATTTAAAATAATATTAATATGTCCCAAAGGATAATTTATATACCACTTTTTGATCATTTTAATAAAATGATCAATTATCTTTAAGCATTTTTTGGTCAAATTAATTAATCAACTTAAAACGTTTGTATTAAATCAATTAAGTAACTTTAAAACACTTTTATTGAATCAGTTGATTTATTTTGAGTTCCTCTACTAAATTAGCTAATTAACTTTTAAAAACACCATTAATTAAAATCATAAATTAAATCCAAATATCATTAACTAAATGGATTAATTACATTTAAACATCATTAATTTAAAATTAGTAATTAAATCCAAATATCATTAAAAATGATTAATTAGATTCAATCATCGTTAATTACAATGATTAACTAAATTTAACACATAATTAATTAAAATGATTAATTAAATTCAAGTCTCATTAATCAAAATGATTAATGAATTTTAAACATCTATTTTGCTAAAATACAAGCTCAAGTTCAACATACAAAGGTCTAGGGAGATGATATTCAATAAGCGATGTTATAGCGATACATTACTATAATGACACTTAAACAATTCAAATAGGCAGTTACAAATTATTTTAACTAAACATCAATATAAGCAATTAAAGAACATAAATGAGATGCAAATAACAGTAAACAAATAATGGCAAGAAACCTCTTTGGGTATCTCGACAAATGTCCCATGTAAATCATACATATGTATGTAATTTTTTGAAGTGTTCCGTAGTGACCTGTTCGCTACAATAACATTTGAACTTCTTCTTTTTGTCCCTACAACAAAATGGGCAACAAAATGGTTATTTATGTCAACCACTACTAGGCAGGAACAAACAACAATATATAGTTATATAAATTTCAAAAATGGAAATCCAATTCATACAACAATCAAAAAACAATCTAAACAAACAACCAAGCATGCAATCATTATTTTTTATCTACCATATACCATACTTATCAACCAAAAAGGTGAATTTAACTCCCAAAAATTCCAGTTATCGCTTTTTGCGTTTTGATTCTGTCTAAAATTAAACAACTTTCGATTTTAGCATGAAATTCTAGAACCTCCAATTCCTACCAATCTAATTCCAAAAATGTAGATTCGCTTTCATGAGTACAATGCAACTAACTTCTTTTGATTTGGAACATATATGAAATAGATATTTAATTTACAAGATTATGGAATAAACTTAATATTTATTCACTAATTACACTGCTAATTACCATCCCAAAACCGGAATCCTCTTCCCTCGTAAACATGGTTATGATAATACCCATATTGACGTCGAACTTCATGACAAATCAACGCTGCCACACCACTCCAACCACCGCCGCTCTCCACCTGACAACTCCATTGGCCCAATCCATTCCAAATGCCACCAAACTCTAAAATTGCCTAACGGTGGAGAAAACCCACCAAAGTCGAACGCCGTCAATCCCCTTTTCCTAGTTAGGGTCGAGCCTTGAAAAGGCCTCAAGCGGCTGTGATGGCTACTGGCCATTGGATGGTGAGATAAAATTCATGGCGGCTAGGGTTTTTAAGAATATGGTTTGCAAATGAATGGGTGTAAGGGTCCTTACATAGACTTTTTAGCCAGTATTATTCACGTCGTAAAATGCATGGACTCTAATCGAGGCGTGCTCAATGATGTTTCTAGCAAAAAACATCTATTTCAAACTTAATAGAACTAGTTTCGTTATGCAATTCCAACTTATACAAAAGTTAGCTTTTAAAATCCAATCATATTATTTTAGTTCTCTAAAATTGACCATTACGTGTTTCAAGCTCGTACGATCACACAGTACATCCGATCATTATGAAACTCATTGGAATACAACAATTCATTATTTCGGATCCAATAGCACTAGTTTCGCCAAAATCCAAGACTGTGTCCCGAAATGCTATTTTCACACATTAAGATATCGATTTATATTTTCAATTTTTATCCGAACTATTTATTATTACTAATAAATTTGCAAATTGAATCCACCAATATTATTTATTAATTAAAGGGAGTTAAATAGATTAGAAATCCATTTAATTAATATTTAGTTCACACTTCAAATGCTTAAACAATCACTATATTGGAATTCAAATTATTAAATTATAAAATCCCATTATTTAAATATTTAAAAATTAAACATTAAAATTCAACGATGAAAATTTAAGGTTGTTATATTCTCCCCCTTGATAGAATTTCATCCTCGAAATTCCCAAGAAAGAAAATTGTAATGAACTATCTTTCTTACACCTAAAGATGACACATAATACATCCTCGGTATTCATGTGCCGATCATTTAAGTATCCAAAAAAGGTCATTTGGGGTAAAGAAAGAAAAAACAAAACAAAATCCCAAAAAATGTGTGGAGTAACATATAATATATATATATGTGTGTGTGTGTGTGTGTATCAAGTCTATAAAAAGAAAGAACTTTATTATAAACAATCATCAGAGTACACTATCCTATTATCAGCCTAGATAGGTATAGCAACATGTCCTTACAAATGTTGATAAATTCAACCATCAATACAGTGGAAAAATAAGAAATACATAGAAATGTCTTGAGAATCCAACTTGTCTCATGAACTCCAAAGTGTTTGAAGCTAATCTAGAAAATATGCACAATCTGACCCGAGTGTTATAATAAAATAACCTCCGAATAAGTCTAGTAACCAGCATGAGAAAACTCAAGTAATGGGCTGAGTACAAAATAATTCTACGAGACCATGCCGCTAACACGGAACGGGTTATTACCTCACAAGATCAGCATTGATTGATGAAGAAATGGGAAATAAATCATTACTACAATCCAAATAAAAATAAATGATCATAGGCAGATAAAAATCCAAACTTAAAGAATGAACATAAATAATTAAACATCGAGAAGAACCTTAGTCACTTCTCGATGAAATTAAGAAAACAATTCAATGATTTGAATTAACAATAAGAAAATGAATTTACTCACAATATATGTGAGATTGTGCCGCCAACTGTGGAATGGGTTTCCTGTCATAATAACAATATCCAATCTCAACCACGGATGCAGATAATTAAACACTGTGAAGTGCTCTCGACACTTCCCAATGTAATTAAGAAAGAAGTTAATTTAAAAACTTAGAATCAAAGGAATACCTCAAGAAATATACTTGAGAACTCCGATGGCTCTCGGACATGTCCAAGCCGGACTTTGCAACGGTTACCGAGAATTCGAATATTTCACATCTCAATGCGCAAAACCGATTCAAATCTAGAGTGGATGTGAAAATACCCTAATGGAAGCAACCTCACATAGCATGGCTTTCACTTGCTCTTTGGGTTTAGTCATTTCTGACAAAGAATGCCAATGCTCAAATGAGCAACACATCTTCTTAGAGTGACGAAATACAAAGAAGAAAGCTAAACCGATGGTTAATAAATCAACTATCGGGGATAATTTTAAAATGATCATATATGGAAATTAAATTTTAGAATCTTACCACTGCTCGTCGATTCCAAACAAGTGCTATCCTTTGATTGAAAATGAAGTTGGGCAAGTTGAGATAGTGTTACCTCTAGGCATTACCTTAACAACATTTTTAATAGAAATGAGTCCATGTCTCGACACTTAGTGTTAAAAATACGACTAAATCCTCTACATATAAGCAATATCGTTTACGGAACTACTTTTCCATAACCGAATCGAACTTTTACTTTTAGAACCCAACTTGTGCTAGGGTTTCACATTAAAAATATTGACTTTAAACAAATTTATCAAAACGATTGATTAACTTTAAACCAAAATTTATTTCTTCAATATCACTATTTAAAATGATCAATTGACATTTAAAACAATGGTTAATTATTTCATACAGCTTTATTTAAAATAACTAATTAGCTTTAATCCTAATTCATTGCTTTAAAACAAACACTATTTAAAAAGATTAATTGACTTTAATCATCCATGCTAAATGTTTAATTAAATTTAAATTTTTATTATTAAAAATAATTTACTAACCTTTAAAACTTCGTTATTAAAATGATTAATTAGTCTTAAACCAGCATTAACAAAATGATTACTAAAATTTAAATTTTTATTTTTGTAATTATAAATTAATCTTAAAACATTAGTAGCAAAATGATAAATTAACTTTAATACCTAATTATTTAAATAATTAAATACCTTAAACGTCATTACTTAAAATGTTTAATTAATTTTGAAAACATTATTGATACAATGATTAACTAATCTTAATCTCATCGTTATTTAAATAGTTAATTATCTTTAAGACATCATTATTAAAACGATTAATCAAAAACATTACTATTAAAATAATTAACTGAGTTTAAATCATTATTATTAAAATAATCAATTACTTTTAAAACAATGTTACTAAAATAATTTATTTATTTTAAACTTTCTTTTGTTAAATAGTTAATTATCTTTGTAAAACTCATGCACAAGATTTAACAAAATACTTCAAAGTGGATAATGTTTCCATTCAAACATTACATAAACTAAGTATAAGGATATATATAAATGAAAATATCAACCATGCACATATACAAAACATCTCTTATCAAATATAAATTTGTCGGCAAACAATTCAATGTTTAAAACAATATAATAGCGGAGTTAGGATTTATTCTGCGAAATAGATGTAACTACAATTTAACTAGCATGATGATATTTTATTCTACTAAATTGATGTCAATTACAATTTAACTAGCAGAACAATATTTTATTGTACTAAACAAATGTCACTGGATTTCATATTCAAACGGGGTTACTTAAAGGTAATCAACAAAAGAAATTCATTGGATAAAAAGAGAGTTTGCTTTCAAAACAAAACCGATCTTATAGAAATAAAGTAGGCTTAAACCTCTAAAATTTTATTAAATAATTAAATAACATTTTAAACTCTTTAATTAATAAATAAATAATAATTAACTATTAATTAAATGATTAAATATTGTTTAAAATAGTTAATCTTTAAGTATATCAATATCTATTAATTAATCTAAATTAGCAATTAAATAGTACTTAATTTAGACTTAAATAGTAATTGAACCTTTATTAAATATAATTAAATCTTGATTAATTTTTAATTAAATCTTCACTTAATTAGTAACTAATTAAACCCTTTATTTAATAAATAAGTAAATAATCATCGATTAATAATTAAATTATCATTTAGTAAACAATCTTTAATTAATTACCTAATTACAGTTAACTAACCTAATTATTAATCGAGTACTAATTACTTTTATTAACAAATGATTGGGCGCTAATTACCTTACTTAATCAATTAAATAATCATTAATTAATTAAATAATTAATTCATCAATAATAGTTAAATTTTGAAAAACACCTTTCAAAAGGATACTTAAGTTAAAATATTTTAATTTCAAAAAGAGTTCGTTTTTCACGAACAACATTTATAACGATTGTCGCTATATGACTTGAAATTTTGAATCTTGTTTTATACTCTAAATAGCTTTCAAAACTCTACCTTTAACTCTTAAACTTACATTTTAACTTATGAATAAAGTTTAAGAACTAAAAGTGAGGTTTAAAACTTATATAAAACTTTCTAGCAATTTAAAGTAAGAAAAGAGACCACTTATGCACGGGATTTTGTTGTCGCCATACAAACAATTTAAATGCTAGGTTCTTTAACATATAGGAATTCAAGCATGAACACATTACATAAATGTGTCATTACACCATACACTAGTAAGGTCCTAACTTTCGTTCTACTAACCTTTAGTTTCATTTTCAAGCTTACAAATCAACATTTCGTACCACATGCATAAATAATACATGTATACATACAACTCAACCGTAAATTCCAACAACTTAAGCCACGATATATCATCCACAAAGTAAGCATCATATTTAAACACATAAAAAATGGTTATTTTTAACATCCAAAGCCAAAACTTTTGTAAGAAAATTAAAACCTTTCTCACTTTATGCTATCCAAAATAATCCGAAAATGGGTCATCTTCCAACTTATTTTTGGACAAGTTGATCATGCAATTGGGAAAAGTTTCCAAAGGAAAGATTATTTGAAACCGTCTTCTATACAATTTCAATAAAAGAATCACTAAATTGGATCGGTTTTGAGGGAGATATTTCAAAAGAAGAGATGTTTTCGGACTTGAAAATCTGGGTCCAAAAATGAGTATGAAAGAAATGAGATTTAGACATGGCTATGCCCCAAATATAAAAAGGTGGTACATATGAAAGTTGTAGCCATTGGAAATTGCTGCTTTTTGAAAAAAATAAAAATTTCCATTTGAATAAGATATAAGATATAGTAGAAGGAAGAGAAGGCAAAATTGAAGAAATGAACGGGGTATTTATAAGTAAGAAACAAAGTTAATTACCTTAATGCCCTTGGTCCTTACCATCCACCTCCTCTTGCCATATCACCATACCACCTCAACATCGTGTACCTTAGCCCACATATTGTCCCCCTCATGCTCTTAGCCAACATGACATTAGCTACACATTTGTACTTGTGTTTTAATATGTTTCCTAAGGCATCTTTACCCTTTTTTTAATATTTTATTTCATAAAATGTCACATCTTAAACTTGAGTCTAAACATATTTGCTAAAATATTTTAACTTATTTATAAATGAATGTGGATATTTATATCATACAGTTTACAAGATTTCGAAAACTTTATTCAACGAAAAGTCGAAAATTCGGAGAACGAATTCCAATCACATTTTCGACCTTTCTTCGAACTAACTATTTTTGTAAACAAAATTTAAAAAGTATTTCGCCAACATTATTTATTATTTAAAAGAGTTTATTTTAATTATAAAATCTATTATTTGAATATTTAGAATTAATTAAATATTTACAAACTAAAGCGATGAAATTCTGGGTCGTTACACTCTTCCCTTAAAATAATTTCGAACCTGAAATTTAGCCATAGCCATTTACTATAATAGAAAACTTTGATTTCATATTAAGAACCCTTACCTAGTATTTTTCATCAAAACTTGAGTGATAGATCCTTATTTGGAATTGTGCAGGACACCTTAAAGTCGTGCATTCGAATCTTGGATCCAACTTATGTAAAAAGAGGAATGATCTACTTTCAACTTACGTACTTATTTTATTGGTTCTTACTAATACTAATTCTATTTCTGCTAAAATTATTTTAAAAATAACATTTCATAGAACAAACTTAAGCTTAACTGTTATAACATTCTATTACTTCCCGAGAGTATATACCACTATCCGATTCAAACTTTTTCATTTTTTATTTTTTTTTCTCTTAAGAAATTCGAGATCCAAATACTAATTTTATCTCAAAACTCTTATTAAAATGATTTTTATACATTTTAATCATAAAAATATATTTACATTGCCCAAGTAACCCCAAAATGATACTAAGGAACTGAGTACTACCAAATATTAGCATATATTCCTTTACCAAGAAGAGTAATGCTTAAGAGAAGTGCCTACCATCTGAACACATCGCTTTTCCATTTTTTAATTATTTTTAGGTCACTCGAATTAGCTAACATAAAATTATTCTTTTATTCAAAATTCACTTTGTAGAATAAATGAAAATATACTTCATACCTAAATTTCTTTCCAAAGTATTTATACCTATAAAAAGTTCCAAGTAATACTATTTATTATTTTCTCCAAAAATAATTTAAAATAATAACAAACATTTCTTTAAATAAAACATTACACAGTGTGAATTCTTATTCTATATTATAATAAACAATTCTTATTACAATTAAATTTAAATTTAAACTTTTATCTCAACGCTATCATCGAACATCTTATAGTCAAATTGTCAAACTGAATTCATAAGGTGTTTGTGTTTAATTTAACTAGAACAATAATTTCTCATAAACTATCTAAGCCTAACTAATCAACAATAAATGATAATGATCAAACATTATCATTCTCGAACAACAAACATAACCTATATAACTATAAACATTTTATGAAAATCTTCTTTTATATATAAAATATAATCTAAGTAATAAATTTTCATTTACCTAATTTTAAAACAATACTATATCAGTTGGCCTTGTTTAAGTGTTTTAGAGATTCCTTTCGAATCCATAAACCACTCGACGGATCAATCAACACAATATAAAATATTTTCACAAAAATAAAAAATACACGCTCTTATGTATATACGCTCAAACTCATTCTAGTGTCTTGCTTACCCTATCTCAAATGATTTTACCTCACCAAAGCCTAGGTGTTCGCTCAACCTAAGCTCTAATACCACATGTAACGACCTGCCTTTCTTACACCTAAAGACGACACTTAATACATCCTTGGTATTCGTATGTCGATCATTTAAGTATCCGAAAATAGGTCATTTGGAATGAAGAAAGAAAAAGACAGAACATAATTTCACAAAATGTGACGAGTAACATATAATATATAAATCAAGTCTTTACAAAACAAAGAACTTTACTATAAACAATCATAGGAGTACACTATCCTATAATCAACATAGACAGTTATAACAGCCTGTCTGTACAAATGCTAATAAATTCAACAATCAATACAGTGGGAAAATAAAGAAATATGTGGATATGTCTAGGGCATCCAGCTCATCTCATGAACTCCAAAGCATCTGAAGATAATCTGGAAAATATGCTCACTCTGACCCGAGGGTTAAAATGAAATAACATTCAAGTTAGTCTGGTAATACCGCATGAGAAAACTCAAGTAATGGGGTGAACATATAATAATTCTATAAGACCAAGCCAATAACGTGGAATGGATTTTTAACTTATAAGATCAACATTCATCGATGAAGAAATGGGAAAAAAATCAGAACTACAATCCAAATAAGATTAAATGAGCATGGATGGATAAAAATCCAAACTTAAAGAATGAACACAAATAATTAAACATCGAGAAAAAATTAGTCACTTCTCGATGCAATTAAGAAAATAATTCAATGGTTTGAATTAACAATAAGGAAAGGAATTTTCCTATAATATATGTGAGACCATGCAGCCAACTGCGGAACGGGTTTCCTTTCATAATATCAATACCCAATCTCAACCATGAATGCGAATAATTAACATTGTGAAGTGCTTTCAACACTTTTTGATATAATTAAGAAAGAATTAATTTAAAAACTTGAAATCAAAGGAAAGAATAGGGAAATTTTCCAACAAATGACTAGGAGGGTTCTTCCCCCTTACCGAAAGCATACCTCAAAAATATACTTGAGAACTCTGACGGCTCTTGAACACATCCAAGCCGGACGCCACCAAAGGTTCTCGAGAATCCGAGTATTTCACATCCCAATATGAAAAATAAATTCAAATCTAGAGTGGATTTGAAAATATCCTAATAGGAGCAACCCCACATAACATGGCTTCCACTCACTCTTTGGGTTTAGTCATTTCCGACAAAAGATAACAATTCTCAAATGAGCAACAAATCATCACAGAGTGGCGAAATACAAAGAAGAAAGCTAAACCAATAGTTCATAAATCAACTATCGGGGATAATTTTAAAATGATCGTATATGAAAATTAAATTTCATAATCTTACCACTACTTGTCGATTCCAAATAAGTGCTATCCTTCGATTGAAAATGAAGTCGAGCAAGTTGAGGTAGTGTTACCTCTAAGCATTACCTTGACAACATTTTTAAACATCGAGATAGAAACGAGTTCATGCCTCGACATTTAGTGTTAAAAATATGACTAAATCCTCTCCATACAAGCGATATCATTTACATAACTACTTTTCCAAGACCGGATAGAACTTTTACTTTTAGAACCAAACTTGTGCTAGGGTTTCACATTAAAAATATTAACTTTAAATAACTTATATCAGAACGATTGATTAACTTTAAACCAAAATTTATTACTTCAATATCATTATTTAAAATGATCAATTAACTTTTAAAACTATGGTTAACTATTTCATACAGCTTTATTTAAAATAATTAATTATCTTTAATCCCAATTCGTTGCTTTAAAACAAATGCTATTTAAAAGGATTAATTAACTTTAATCATCCTTGTTAAAGGATTAATCAACTTTAAACTTCTATTAGTAAAAATAATTTATTAACCTTTAAAACTTCGCTATTAAAATGATTAACTAATCTTAAACCATCATTAAGAAAATGATTACTTAAATTTAAGCATTATTTTTATAGTGATAAATTAATCTCAAAACATTATTAGCAAAATGTTAAATTAACTTTAATATCTAATTGTTTAAATAATTAAATAGCCTTAAACATCATTAGTTAAAATGATTGATTAATTATTGATACACTAATCTTAATTTCATCATTACTTAAATAGTTAATTACCTTTAAAACTTCATTATTAAAATTATTAATCAATCGTAAAACACCATTATTAAATAATTAATTGACTTTAAATCATTATTATTAAAATAATCAATTACTTTTAAAGCATTATTATTGAAATAATTAATTCATTATAAACCAACTTTTTTAAATAGTTAATTATCTTTGTAAAACTCGTGCGTAGGATTTAACAAAATACTTCAAAGGGGATAATGTTTCCATTCAAACATTACATAAACTAAGTATGGGGATATATACAAAAGAAAATAACAACTATGCACATATAGAAACATCTCTTATCAAATATAAATTTGCTGGTATACAATTCAATCTTCAAAACAATATAATAGTAGAGCTGGGATTTATTCAGCGAAACAGATATCAAATACAATTTAATTAGCAGAATGATGTTTTATTCTGCTAAACAGATGTCAAGCACAATTTAATTAGGAGGACGGTGTTTTATTCTACTATACATATGCCATTGGATTTCATATTCAAATAGGTTTACTTAAGGGTAATCGATAAAGAAATTCTCCTGGATAAAAAGAGAGTTTGCTTTCAAAACAAAACCGATCTTTTAGAAATAAAGTAGGTTTAAACTTTGAAACTTTTATTTAACAATTAACTAACATTTAAAATCTTTATTTAATAATAATTAACTTTTAATAAATAAATAATAATTAAGTTTTAACTAAATAATTAAATAATGATTAAATATTATTTAAAATAGTTAATCTTAAAATATACCATTGTCTATTAATTAATCTTAATTAATAATTACATAATACTTAATTAAAAGTTAAATAATTATTAAACCTTTATTAAAAATATTTAAATCTTAATTAAGTTTTAATTAAATCTTAGCGTAAATAGTAATTAATTAAACCCTTTATTTGATAAATAATTAATTAATCATTGATTAATAGTTAAATACAAAGGGGGAATTTTAACCACAAGAACATGACATCAATATTTTAACCACAAGGACAAACATTCTCCTAAAAATTATTCAAAAGGACAAACATTCTTCTAAAATTATTTATAAGGACAAATATTCTTCCAAAACTGCTACCGAACTAAAAACTGAACTTCAAACTGATACCTAAAAACTGCTATAAATAACTAAAAACTGATATCTAAAGAAAGTTGTCATTTAGGATAAAATGCTGAAGGTCTGTCCTTGAGGCTAAAATGCCGAATTTTTTTTGTCCTTGACAATAATTTCCTGAAATAAAAATTGGTCCTTAAAAAAATTATCAACTAATAAACAATAATTAATTAATTAACTAATTACAATTAACTAACTTAATTAATAATCGAGTATTAATTACCTTTATTAACAAATGATTAGGCGCTAATTAACTTATTAATTAATAAAATACTCATTAAATAAATAAATTATTAATTAATCAAGAATAATTACTTTTCAAAACTTATATTAAGTTTTGAAAAACACTTTTCAAAAACATACTTAAGTTAAAATATTTTAAATTCAAAAAAATTCGTTTTTCATGAAATACATTTAGAGCGACTATCGCTATACGATCTAAAATTTTAAATCTCATTTTATACTCTAAATAGCTTTCGCCGATCTTTAATTTTTTAACTTACCATTATGATTTATGAATTCAAAATTAGAAGTGAGGTTTAAAACTTTTATAAAACTTTCTTGCAATTTAATGTAAGAAAAGAAACTACTTATACAAGAGATTTCGATGTCGCCATACAAACAATTTAAATCCTAAGTTATTTAACATATAGGAATTCAAGAAGGAACACATCACATAAATATGTCATCACAACATACAATAGTAAGATTCTAACTTTCAATATACTAACCTTTAGTTTTATTTCCAAGCTTACAAATAAACATTTCATACCACATACATAAACAATACATGTATACATACAACTCTACCATAAATTCCAACAAATCAATCCATGATATATCATCCACAAAGTAAGCATCATATTTAAACAAATAAACAATGGTTAATTTCAACATCTTTCCATTTCGAACAAGAGGTTTGATTTTGATTAAGTATTTCTCATCTAAAGTTAAAACTTTAGTAAGAAAAGTAAAACTTTTCCCACCTTAAGCTATCCAAAATAACCTGAAAATGGATCATCTGTCAACTGATTTTTGGACAAGTTACTCATGGAATTTGGAAAAGTTTCCAAAGGAAAAATACGTGGAAATTATCTTCTCTACAATTTTGATAAAGAAACACTCAAATAGGAATGGTTTTGTGAGAGATATGTTCAAAAAAGGTAGGGATATTTTCGAAACTGAAAATTAGGTTCAAAAACGAGTCTGAAAGAAATGAGATTTAGACAAGGCTAAGCTCAAAATTTGGAGAGGTGGTACACATGAAAGATGTAGCCACTATAATTTTCTTTGGTTTGGAAAAAAAGAAAACCTACATTTAGATAGATATGAGAAAGATATGGAAGAAGGAAGAGGAGGAAAAATTGAAGAAATAAAAGGAGTATTTATAAGCAAGAAACAATGTAAATTACCTTTATGCATTTGGTCCTTACCCCCACCTCATCTTGCCCCATCACCATGCCACCTCAACTTCATGTACCTCAGCCCCCACATTTTCTCCCTCATGCTCTTAGCCAACATGTCATTAATTACACAGTAGTTGTGTTTCAATATGTAACCAAAGGCATCTTTACCCCTTTTTTCAATATTTTATTTCATAAAATGTCACATCCTAATCTTAAGTATAAACATATATACATATTTTCTAGAATATGTTAACTCATTTATAAATGAATGTGGATACTTATTTCATAGAGCTTATAATCATTTCGATAAATTTCGTTTGACGAAAATTCAAAAAACGAATTCCTATCACAATTTTGATTTTTCTTCAAATAAAATATTTTTGTAACGACCCAGAATTTCAATCATTTGAAATTGGAATATTTAATTAATTTTAAATATTGAAAAGTAAATTTTATAAGTTGAATAACTTATATTTCAAATATATTGATTTATTTGATAATTTAATTGTTTATATTTAATGTGTGAATTGTCTAAATAATTGAACCTTGGATTTAATATAAATAAAAATGATTTATTAAGTTGAAATAAATTCTATTTGAATTAGAATGAAGTTAGTGAACTTTTAAGTTTGATTTAAAAGTGAATAAATAGAAAGTAGAAATTATTTGATTTAATTAATGTGTAAAAAAATAGATTTTTTAAACTGTCTTGGATTTCGATGAAACCATTTTCATTGGATCCGTAATATTAATTATAATATGCTATCGAATTTCATGGTAATCGGGCGCACCGTTTGATCGTGCGAGCTTAAAACGCATATAAATTGATTAAAGGAATTTAAATAAAATATTTGATTTTGAAACTCTATCTTCTATATACGATGGAATTGGCTTCCAGTATATATCCCATTGTGCTCAGAATAGGGGTATAACATATAGAACGCTAAGCGACACACTTTGTTTGGAGTTCGAAATTTGCTCGGATGAATAGTGTCATAAAATCTTCCATAAATAGCCCCAACATTCATTCATTTGTTTATCTAACCCTAGAAATAAAACTCACCCGCGATTATCATATAGATCATCCAATGGCCATCATCGATCGGAGCCACTAGAAGCAAAATTAGCTAACATCTTCAACTAGACAAATGTAGACCACAACGATACAATGCTATTACGCTATGATGCTATTACGCTATTGGATGGACGGATAGTCGACCGTGGAGGGCAAAAAGTGCGCATTCGAGCTCGGCCATGGGTTTTTCGGATCTTGGATTTCGCGTACGCATGTGTAGACGTGGGTTGGAGCAGAACATCCACGGCGTATGGAGGAGATGGGCGAGGTCGATCGACATGGTGGCGGTGTCATTTTTGGGTAGGTGCGCGTTTCTTTGAATGCGTATATAAAAAAGGAAGATGAATGCATGCGCGGCCTGGGAGCTAGAAGGAGGGAAATGAAAATTAAACAGTAAGGGTTAAGTTTAAAATATTTTATTTTAGTTAATTATATAATTAATTTTTTAATATTAATTAACCGTAACTTTCTCATACGAGGTCTGTTTCAAGCGTGACAAGTTATGTTGCGTTCATATCAGCGAGCACCATGTTGGATTGGACACATCGGAGCTCGTAGGAATTTTGAGTTAAATTGAACAACCGTTTAATTTTAATTCACTCTGGAGCGCTTAGGCGCTTTTTGGCATTTTTGTGAGCAGACTCACCTCTTTGGCTCACTTATGTTTTTATATAAATGAGAATAAATTTATTTGTGATGATTGGTGCTTGTTTGGATGATATATTATATATATTAGTTGGTTCGGATATATTCCCGCTTATTAGAGCGGACGAGACCCTATTACTTCCTGTATAAGAGCGGACGACCATTTGTATACGAATTCTGCCTCGAAGCGGTTTATTTTATTTGTATGATTATATGTTGTCTATGATGCAGGGGGACATGTTGGAGGGATTCAACAAGATTTCACACCACTGTTGCTTTTATTTTCATATATATGCTGATATCTTGTCATGGATGTCCTTATGATGCCTTTGATGTGATTTGACGTATTTAGTGCTATGGTAGCACTAGGCCCTATTTTTGGGTTTTTGAAATACTAAAATGATGATTTTGGTTTGAAAAGAATTTGGAAATGATTTTGGAAGTATATATGTTAATGATTTCTAATTTATTAAAAGAACGAATTTTTTTTAAAGAAATAAAATATGGTTTTTGACATTTTAAAATATATATTTTTGAGAAATACTTTGACTTAGAGATTTCTGAATAAGCTTTTATAAAAGATTTATAAAGGCGATATTTTATAAATAAAGAAGTTGGTTTATAATCGGAATTTATAAATGTTTAGTAAATGGTTTAGAAGTTGTATATTAAATGGTTTGTATAAATGAATTGGATTTATAGAGAAACGGAATTTAGAAATGGATTTTCATAGTAAAATTAACTTTTATAAAATAAATGGATCTAATAGATTTTATAAATAAAAAAATTTGTATAAATAAAAGTTTTATAAAATATAAAGGAGATTTATAAAATAGTTTTATAAATATGGATTTTTATTTAAAGTAATGTTTGAAAGAAATTTTTTGATGGAGATAAATGTTTTAAAAGTAAATTATCTTTTGGAAGTAAAGGCTTTGTGAAGAATGGTTTTAAATGGAATTTAATGGTTTGGAAATGTTTTAAAATATGGTATGCATCAGAAACCTAGATTTCAACATTTATTGTTGCAATAGATGTTTTCGAGGAATGTAAGGAAGGCATGGACTATAACACTGTTATTAGAGTAAACTATTTCCGAAAGGAAATATTTTATATAGTATATGGGGTTTATCCATATATTTATTGTCTGAATCCCTTTTGCTAATGTTTTGGGTTGTCATAGCGATATTTTATGCAACATTCATTTTGACCTAATAAATTATGTTTGACCTTTTATCATGAAATACACGAATCGGTTCTTATGATTGTACTAAAGGCTTGGTGGTGTAGGAACATTACTTCCTATACTTAACACCCGTCCGAAAGCGCATGAATTCTGAAGTTATACAGTTATAGAAGTCTATTTAGCATGTCTCCAAATGGTATTGTTATTAAATATACTTATACCGTTAATATAAGTATATTGAAATATTTTCTAAATGTTGAGATGAAGTGATTTGTGAATATGCTTATACTGTTGATATTAGTATATGGATATGTTTCCAATACAGAAGATTTGAAATGGTTTTGAGAGTATATCTTCTTAAAGATAGTTTGAAGCAAATATTTGGAAACTGATTTAATTAATAAAGATTGATTAAATAGGTCAAGTGATTGTTTATGGTGCTAGATTTGTTTGTTTTCTTTGAGAGTATCGACTATCAAATATTTGGCATATTTATCGTTGTTGGTTAGTAGAGACCAGGGTTGGATTTATCCCAGAACCACTTTGGACCAACACATGCGTCCGTAAGTGCAGGGTTACGATTATGATTTTGAAGATGGAGATCTTCATGATGCAGAGCTACTTGCCACTAATTCGTCGAGGTAAAATTTACCATATCATATATTCATGGTGGCAGTAGTGCTTTGTTATGAAAATCTATGATATGTAAGGACCTCTCGCTACTAATTATAGGGGTAACTCTTGATAGGATGTGGTAGGAGAGTACCTTCAGTTTGTTCCTGTCCTGGATAACTTGTATGAATGGATGTCTAACATTGCATTTCCGATATTACATTGTTAACTTTTACAAATGTACATCTGTCTGGTGGAGGGGAAGGTAACTTCTCTTAGCTTAACGCCCTTCTCTAAGACGCACGAGCTCGAAGGTTGTATGTTTTTGAAAGTTAATGTGATCGAAGGAATGACAATGTGGCATTCAAACTGAAATCTGTTGTGTGAAAGGTAATCGTTACCTTATGCCTCATCACCCGAAAATGACAGAAACAGGGTAGAAGTGGTAGGGCTATATGGGTCACTACCATAAGGATATGGTCATCACCTTTATAGCTTACCATTTATATGTCGAGTATTTGTATGTTGTAGCCACGGATAGGTCAGGAATGACTGAGATGATGTCATATTCAGTACTATCCAGAAAAGGGATAGGCCAGTTCTCTGTTGGTCTAGGAGTACAGTATCTGGACCCTAGGTATATTTTTCTAGAGGTGTACCGTACGGAATGTAGTAACTTACCTTGTCATTTGTATGGAATCCATTCTCCACTACGTGCCTGCCATTTTGTTTGTAGAGCCTAGTATGCTGGAATTTAATAACGGTAATAATTTCGGCTATTTGAATTATTATTTGTATACTAGACGCTAGTATAATATAACAGGATTTGATATTAATTATTCAGTTACTATAAGATAAAAACCCATCCGTGTTTAAGTGCGGACGTGTCTTACGAGATACTTTTGTTTTAATAAAAGAACGCTTTTATAACTTTAAAATAAATTTAGTTGAGATGTGTTTTCTCATGCTGGTTTGCCAGACTGATTCAGGCGTTCTTCTCTTTCAGTGTTCGGGTCAGACCGAGTATATTTACAGATGTAGATTTGGATGCTTTGGAGCTTCAGCAGGCAAGCTGGAATTCTTCTAGTCATATTCTATGTGTATGTTTATTTTCCGCTGCTTTCTTGTTTAAACTATGAGCAATTGTAAGGACACATTATTATAACTGCCCAAGCTAATGATTAGTGATTGGTTATTGTACTCTAACTGTTTATTTATATATATTACTATTTCTGTTTTGTAAAGATCATTGATATGATAGTTTATATTTTTCCGTTGCAATTGTGAGATTCTATAATTGTTTTAGTTTCTTCTGTTTTGTCTTCTTCTTCTTTTCTCTTATTCTCTCCTCTTTCTTTCTTTCTCATGATTATTTGTATTTTCCTTCAGCTTTGGGTTGGACATGCGCGGTTATTGTCAGCTCTAAACGGGACGGATTTGCGGGTCGTCACCATTTTGGTGAACAAATTTTGCAAAAATTTCACCATAATTATTCATTATTTAAAAGAGTTATATTTTAATTATAAAGTCTATTATTTGAATACTTAAAATTATTTAAATATTCTCAAATTAAAGCGGTGAAATTCCGAGACATTACAAAAATGCCTCCATACCCTTAAGTTTAAAACTATAGTTAAAACGAGTTATAAATATTATTGGTTAAATCTCAAAATTTTATGAAAAATTTGGATAGATATTCTTGGCGCGGCTTAAGCGGAACAACTATAAATTGCCTCTATAGGCCCCAAACCAACAAAGAAAGCAAAAGACAAATGACCTTCCATAACTGAGGCATAAAATCATCAACCAACTTTCATTTCTAAATCTACTACATACCTTTTTGGGTTTGATTTATATATTAGCAAACAACTTATCCCGATACTAATGCAGGTGCACTAGAAATTAAATAATAATCACTGGCTTTCATGTACTCATATAATCCAAAAGTGAATCATGCTGATAAAAGAGAAATACCAGCTATCTCTGTCATAAATTTAAATAGCATAAACAATATAGCATTCATAGACAACCAGGCAAATGGTGCAACTAATAATAATAATGCAACCAAATTACAGAGGAAAATTTAAAATACAATAAAATTCATCCAATTTTTTTCTAGCAGATAAATATTAGAACTAAATTCCCGAGATTTATATTAAAAATAGATTTTCAAATTTTCTTCAAAGAGAATTTAAATCGAAGTCAATTATGGCAAGGAGAGGCTTCTCCAACTGATGCATGGTATAACTCAAGAATCAAACATCATGGAGCATCTAGTGGTATTCTGGTTCCTCCTAAACAATAATTAGACAAAACAAATATACCGGACGAGCCATCCAAATCGAAAAAAATCCCTTTTTTCCCAACTTAGTCATAATCCAAAAATATTTGAAAAAATCACTTAAACCTATTTTTTTTTAAATATACTTAAGAATAATACTTTCCAAAAGGTTTTAAAATAATAATGACATTATTATTTCTTTCATAAATTTTTTCAAAATCACTTTTTTCCAAAAGTACCGAGATTTAAGTCCTAAAAAAAATTTAAACTACCATAGTCTATAAAACCACACAACCAATTAAGTGAAACTAATCAAATTCCATAAAGAATAAACAAATACTATCGCTCAAATTCCGAATGAAAAAATATAACACTTAATGTTATTTTAAATCTTAAATGACAAACAATCATATCTTAGCTTAGGTTCAAAAATTTCTTGACTATCCAGAAATATAGATAATTTCCTAAGTGTAACATCTTGCTTACTAGCCTTTGGTTGTTGCTTCAAAGATTATCTATGCTCACTCAAACAAAATTGAAAGTCACTTTCCAGAATTATTGGTTTCTTAACTACACCAATTTTTTTCTTCTAAACCACTTAGATTTTCCATTTAGTATTTTATTCAATACCAAAATTATTTATGAATTATTTCGTACATTTTCACCCAAGTTCATAAAATTTTATAAAGTCATTTCTTTATAAAACATCAAATAAAAACTTAATCCACTTTATTTTCTTGTATACTATTCTTTTAGATTAAGTTCTTTTAACTTTTCAAAGTTTAATGGAGGCCCAATCAAAATATGAGTTTTTAAAACTAAGCCATCCATTCGACCTCTTTACCTTAGAGTATTCTAAGGAAAGATGTTTACGGATTGCCCAAATATCACTAACAATTTACATAACCTAGATACTTAACAAAAACTATGGTTTTAAATAAAACAGTGCTAATTAAAACCTTCCTATCCAATTTAACCTATTTAGAACTTGAGTCAAAATATTATTTTCTACTCAAGAGTTTTAGAATTTTCATTTATCAAATTATTTGTCGAAACACCTTTTTATTTTTAATAAACTTCCTTTTAGGAAACTTAAGAATAAAATACATGGGTTTTATTTCAAAACCCATTTTAAAACCGTACTACTTATATTTCGTTATGAAATAACTTCGAACAATTTATTTACCAAAACTCATTTTGGGTTTATTCGAATTTAAACTCATTTCGATCGCATAATGATAAAGAGAATAATTTACTAGGTGCCCTACATCGCTTGCCAAAGCAAACAACTAATCGTCACTTAGAAGATTGTTCAGATTACCACAAAACTAATCAAGATGATTTTCTTCGAATTATTCTAAAGAAAATACATTTCACTTCAAAAATATTTATACTTAGAAGTATTTCCAAGTAGTACTATATATAAATATATTTAAAAACCCTGCGAAACTACTTCGAACAATTCCACGACTTAAATTCAAAAATTCTTTTTAAAACACATTTTGATAAATCAAATTTAAATAAAATTACCTTTATATAAAACCATTTTATATTCTAATAATTCTCCTTTATTATAAGAAGATTTTCTCTATTAATATTCTCTAAATGTCTTATCCTACCATTTAGATTATATTAAACTACTTTTATTAAAAGTTTTATTTTTCTGCATCATTATAAAAAGATGAATTTTTAACTTAACATTTTCTTCGAATACCTTATAGTCAAATTATGAAACTTAATTTACAAAGGGATTCGTTTCAATACACTTGCAATTATTAAACAATAAATGCTTGTAAATTGGACGAGCGTAAATTAACTAACAATAGTCAATGCTCTCAAACCATCCGAGCATGATAAATAAAACTGTTATGGTAATAAATAGATATTATCATTTTCAAAAAAATACACCATAATAACTACATAAATATTGAAAATTATTCCTTTATATATATAATATAATTCTAGGCAAAATATTTCATTTTCCAAGTTTTCAAAAATCAATATCGTGTGTGTTTGCCATGTTCGAGTGTTTAGAAATCCCTATCGACACTGTAGCATCCTACTTCTCGACCAGAATTCATAAAAAACTCAATAGACTAATTAACACAACACTTTTTTATAACAATAACAATATGCCCTCGTACATATAATACTCTAAAACTCATTCTAGAGCGTAACTTACCCTATCTCTAATGAGGTATACCCTACCAAAGCCAAGGTTCTCGCTTAATCTTCATCTCAAATACCATACGTAACATTCACCCGTTGTAAGTGTGGTGAATAAAAGGGTAATTTCGTTCCTGATTTTACAGCCAGCCTCTTGACTGTAGGCCATCTACCAAACAACCCGTAAAGGGACATGCAGGGATGAGAGACAAAGCTTCGTCACATAGTTGACAATGCAAGAGTCCCCTATCATGCTCTCTACAACCAACAGTACCAAAAATGATTACATATAATATAATAAAGATAGTAATTGCTGCCACTCAAAAATACAGAGTACATCGGAGTTAAAAACAAACCTTATCAGCTGGATAGTTATAAAATTCTGACCTTACAATTGCTGATGAGTATATATATAATACAGCAGAAAAATAAGTTACTACAACAGGTGAATATCCATCTCTACTCCATGAGCTCCATGTGCTACAAATGGCAACCTAGAAAAATACATGGCCTGACTCAGGCATTATAATAAAATAACATCCCAATCAGTTTGGAAAACCGGCGTGAGAAAACTAAAGTAATTAGGCTAACGCTTAATAAATCTGTGAGACCATGTCGCTAATAGCGGAATGAGTTTTGACCTCACAAGAACAACATCCATATATTAAGAAATGGGAAACAATCATAACAATAATCCAAACAAGAAAGGATGTACATAGATAATAACAAAATCCTAACTTATAGAGTAGACAAATATAATCACACATCAAGAAGAGCTTCAAACACTTCCCGATGCAAATTACGAAACATAATTCAAAGATTTGAATTACACAAGGAAAGGGAAATTTTTCAAAAAATGACTAGGAGGGTATGCCTCCTTACTGATAGTATACCTCTAGAAATATACTTGAGAGCTACGATGGCTCTCGGATAACACCAAACAGGACCTCGCTAATGATTACCGAGAATCTGAGTATTATATACAATGTTAATTTGTCCCAAAGGATAATTTATATGTAGCTTTATATTCCTTTTAATAAATTAATCAATTATCTTTAAATACCTTTGGTTAAATAATTAACTTAAAATATTTTTATTAAATCGATTAAGTAACTTTAAAATACTTTTATTAAGTTAGTTGATTTACTTTGAATTCTTTTATTAAATTAATTAATTAACTTTTAAAAATACCATTAATTAAAATCATTAACTAAATCCAAATATCATTAGCTAAATGGATTGATTACATTAAAACATCATTAATTTAAAAGTAGTAATTAAATCCAAATATTATTAAAAATGGTTAATTAGATTCAATCATCGCTGATTACATTAAGTAACAAAATTTAGAACATCATCAATTAACATGATTAATTAAATTCAAATCTCGTTAATCAAAAGATGAATGAATTTTAAACATCTATTTTGCAAAAATACAAGGTCAAGCTCAATACACAAAGATTTAGGGAGATGATATTCAATAAGCGACGATATAGCAAAAAATCACTATAACAACGCTTAAACAATTCAAATAGACGATCACAAGTTATTTTAAGTAAGCATCAATATAAGCAATTAAAGAATATAAATGAGATGCAAATAACAGTAAATAAATAATGGCAAGAAACCACTTTAGGTCTCTCCACAAATGTCCCTTGTAAATAATACATATGTATATGATTTTTTCCAAAGTGTTCCTTAGCAATATGTTCGCTACGATTACACTTCAACTTCATCTTTTTGTCCTCTGTAACAAAATGGTTATTTATGTCATCTTCTACTAGACGGGAACAAACAACAATATATAATTATATAAATTTCCAAAATGGGAACCCAATTCAAACAATCAATCAAACAACAATGTAAACTAACATCCAAGCAGGCAATAAATAACTTTTATCTAACATATACCATACTAATTTACCAAAAAGGCAAGTTTAACACACCTAAATTCCAGTTATCTGCTTTTGCGTTCTAAAATCGAATGACATTTGATTTTAACTTGAAATTCTACAAGAACCAATTCCTACTAATCCAATTCCCAAATGTAGATATCGCCTTCATGAATACAATGCAACTAACCGTGTTCTAATTGGACCTTGTATGAAATAGATATTTAGTTTACAAGATTACGGAATTAATTTAAAAATTTATTCACTAATTTTATTGCTAATTGCCATCCCAAAACCCTAATCCTCTTCCCTAAAAAACACGGCTGCGATAATACCAATCTCAACGCTGAACTTAAACCACACATCAACACCGATACACCACTCCAGCTACCGCCGCTCTCCATCTGATAACTCCCCTGGCTAACCCTGTCCAAATGCCACCAAACTCGTTACCTAAAACAGCATAACACCAGTGAAAACCCACCGAAAATTGAATGTCGTCAATAAGTTTTTTTGGTTGCCATAGGCGATCGTGCCTTAATCTGAGCGGTGAGTGTGCTTGTCTTGCCTAGCCGATCATTTTTCTAGCTGGGTTGAGACTTGAAAAGGCCTCAAGTGGCCATGATTTCTGCTAGCCATTGGACGGTGGGATAAAATTCATGGCTGCTTGGGTTTTAAGAATTTGATTTGCAAATGAATGGGTCTAAGGATCCTTCTATAGATTTTCTAACGGGCATTATTCACGCTTTAAAATGCGTGAACTCCAATCGAGACATGCTTACTGGCATTCCTAGCTGAATTCCCCTATTCCAAACTCAATCTAACTAGTTTGGGGACCCAATTCCAACGTATACAAAAGTTAGCTTTTAAAATCCTATTATACTATTTTAGTTCTCTAAAATAAATCGCACGTGTTCAAGCTCTACTATCACGTAGTAGGTCCGTTCGTCATGAAACTCGTCGATGTACAACAACTCATTATTCTAGATCCAATGGCATTGGTTTCGTCAAATCTAAGATGGTGTTCGAGAATGCTATTTTCACAAATTAAGTTATTGATTTATATTTTTAGTCTTTATCCAAACTATTTATTATTACTAACAGATTTACAAATTGAATTCATCAATAATATTTAGTAACTAATAAGAGTTAAATAAGATTATTAAATTCGTTTAATTAATATTTAATTCATAATTTAACTATTTAAACAATCACTATATTTGGGATTCAAATTATTAAATTCCAAAGTCCCATTATTTAAATATTTAAAATAAATTAAACATTTAAAATTCAATGACCAAGATTCTAGGTTGTTACATTAGACACTAGGTTGCCATTTAGGACTTACACCAATACTTACCAATGCAATGTTACGTTTGGACATTGGGTTGCCACTTAAACCTTATACTAATGTTTACAGATACAATGTCATGTTTGGATATGGGGTGCCATTATGCCTTATATCAACACTTAATATACAATGTCAGATTTGGATTTTGAGTTGCCACTTAGGCCTAATACCACAATTTAACTACCTGGGTATCAGATATCTAATTTCATTAGCTATTTCATATCTACTCCATATCGATCTCATGTTCAGCTTTAGTAGTTGTCACATGTTTAACTTCACTAGTTATTTCATGTTTAATTTCATTAGCTATCAGATGTTTAACTACACTAGCCATCGCATGTTTAACTTCACTAGTTATCGCCGGTCTATCTATCACACTTCTAAGCTATCATAAGTATAATTATCACACTTCTAAGCCATTGCAAGTATAACTATCAGAGGCAATAACCTTAAGTTCTATCACATTTCTAAAAATAGCTATCACAAGTACGAACTTATTGTTATCACATTTATATCCTAAGTATTCTCACATGTATCAATATCAGGCTATCGCATATCTCAAAAGGGATCTATGATATGTATCAATATTAGATTATCCCATGTCTCAACATGGAGCTATCGCATGTATCAATATTGAGCTATCACATATATCAAATTTAGGCGATCGCATGTCTCACCATAGTGCTATTGCATGTATAGATCCAAGAGCTATCGCATATATCAATTTCGGAGCTATCGCACTTCTTAGGCAAACGGGCTATCACATGTATAAAGTAGAAAATCCATAGTTGAGTGGAAAACTAATAGTTTCCCTAATAAATAGCTACTTTTGACTAATTCAATACACTTATCTTACATTCATTGGTCACTTTAATTTTGTAACAAAAATCTCCGGTAATAGCCAAAAATTTAGTCCTTTAATTTAGTCTTGATTAATTACTTTTCCTAGTTATTTTGTTACTGAGGTATTTTCTTTATTTAAATTTATTTCATAACTATTCGAGAAATGATAAGAAAATCCTCAAAAATTACAAGAAATTCAAAAACATCTTTCTTTATCTCCCATTAAAATTTCAGATCAAAATATTAAGTTGTAATATTTTTAAGTATTGATTTAAAGATAAAATTACGCATTTTCAATTTAGGTAATTCATAATAAATAATTTTCTCATTCCAAAATTTTGAAAATTAAAACTTATCTCTATTTTAATTTTGAATACATCATATTGAAATTTCGAGGCATTTGAAGAAGATTAATTCACATTTTATCCTTTAACATATATAAACAATGGGTTTTAACATCTAACATGTATGGATTCATTTGTCAGTAAAACATATTCATTAATATTCAGATTGTCTAAAATATTATATTTGAATTTAAATGATTTTCAAAGAAGATAGAGTAAATATATAATACTTGCCTAAGTTTAAAATTTTGGTTCAGAAATCTTTATTCTTCACTTCAAAACCAGCTTTGATCTTCCTTTAGTTTTATTTCTCTTATTACTCTCAAAATGGTGACGACCAAGCTTTTCAATTTGTTTGTTTTTTTATGAAATAAGAATGAACAAAGGAATGGAATAGTTAAGAGATTTAAGGTTTAATAACTTGGGCTTGGACTAAAATATCTCTTTCTAGTTTAGTCTTATTAATTACCTAATCTCTTCATTATAACATCTCTTTTCTATTTCTTTTACCCATGGAAAATATAATTATTTAAATTGCTTTTGGTTCACCCAACTAATCTTTTTAAGTATTCCATAATTAATTAATTGATTTCCCCTTGGGAGATTCCTTTTATTAGATCTACTAAATTACCATTTAATAAGTTCTTGTTATTACTTATATTTCCATATTATGGCACTCTACATATGAGATGTTATAGTCTCCCTCCTTATAGTCTAAATAGGTAATATCGGTATTGGATGCGCATCGGTTAATTACCGATATAAGATATTTTAAAATATCATGATAATAGGATAATATCGGTGATATATCGGACATGAGTAGAACATATTACAAACTATGTTGTACTATTTTATAACATTATAATGAGGTTATATTTTTAAATGTTTAGATCAATATTGCCAAATTACTATTAAAGAGTGATTGCATGTAGTTTATATATTATAATATATTTACCAGGATATTCTATTAAACACAAGTCATAGAATAAACTTATAAAAATCAAGAAATTCGTATAATGTGCATCTTTATTGTTTTATTCATTTTTATACTGTATTTGCTTTTTAAATAATCTAATCATCTACATTAATTTGCAAATTTTTCTATATTTATAATTTCTACATTTTCATTTTCACTTAATTTATCAAATTAGTAATGTTGATTTGACATCGTTACAAATTCTAGCCTGTTCTTTATTGTTTTCTCAAATATATAACTTTACTACTCTTTAAAATTTTAGTTCTTGGTGCATGATAATAATTAATAAAACCAATTTTTATAACCTAACTTACCAATTAGAAACGGTGAACCGAAATATGACTAAAAGGAGAACTAGCCCTTAAACGGCCTAGTTATAGTGGTCAAATCTTCATACGAGATAAAAAAATAATGGAACAAATGAAGTTTCTTTGTTAAAAGACAAATGAAATAGACTAAAAAAATTATGGTTAAAATTAAAAAAAATAGTGCATACAATATACCACAATATGTATTGTCATTCGTCGTATACTAAAAACAAATATAAAGAATGTGAAGATATTAATTATAAATTTATTTTCTCCAAGACTTACAATAATGAATGATATTCTTAAAAAATATCAAGGATTTACAATAAATATCATACCGATATATCGGACAATGTTGGGCGATATATAGGTAATGATGTTTTAAGCTATATTTTGAAAAAATATTGGTTAAGGATTGATATGAGATATATCGAAGATATATCAATGATATTATCTGATACTAACTGACAGAGTTAGGGGTATATATCTAACTCATTGACCAATCTTGTTCGAAATAAAGGTGTTTTCCTTCTATTATATACTTGATTATTGTGGTTATATTAATTAATTAATTAACTTAATTAAAGTATATTTATTGGAAAATCCCTAAATGGTATTATTACCCTGCCTTTTGGACAAGATCGGGATACAAACAAATTGGTTGGAAAGGATGGATATCAAGATTGGGGATCGATTAGAAACAAGGTTGTGATCGATACCTTCAAAATTTGACCGAGCTCCAATCAGGACATGATCGTTTGGAAATGATGAACAAGGGTAGGAGAAGCTACGTTTCAAATTTCAGCTCAATCGGAGTTCGTATGCTCAAGTTATGGATGGATCAACGTTGAAGATAAATGGTTAGCATCGATCTCTTCGGATCGATATTGTTCGCATCAATCAACATGGATTACTTCTGATCAATGGATGTCGTTCACATCGGTATGGTCCGTATCGATCGAGGAATATCAACAGATGGATACGAATATGGATAACATACATGGATTTGGACCGGTAATGGTTTGTATCGATCGATGATGGACTCGGCAGTTCAATTTGGATCGATGGTTTCGTATCGATCGATACGAGCTTGGATAAGGGAAATGCACTTGGAACTTTGCTTTGGATCCGTCACAGTGTGTATCGAACGTATTCCTGATCGATATGAAATGCTACATTTGGGATCGATACGAACAAAGGAGCAGCCGATGGATAAGAAGCATTGATGGATACGAAGGCTCTGTACTACGTGTCGATAGATACTAAGGAAGCGGTCGAGGTGGAGCAAAAGATCTCGATCAGAGCGCGTGAAGTTCGGATCGATGCGGAGGCTACGGCTATGAAAGTGGGGACCAGTGGATACATGGATGATGGATGCAAATTATTATGGATACAAAGGTGATCGATGTCAAACGATGATGTGAAGAGGTGTCGATACAAATTAGTATCGATACGAGCTCAGCAGCATACCAGAAAACAACACTTGCATCGATCATAGCTCATAGTCTACAAGCCCAAATGCTAATAAATTTTTACAGGAGCTTGCGTGCAACCTCAGGGATGTTCATGATCGTTCTCAGCTCGATTTGGAGAGATTTGGATCAATATGAATCTTATTCGTATCGATCATGGATTGAGTCGAAATGACCAGGGATTGATCATGTGGGCCCACCCACGTAAGAGAAGGATTCTACCGAGTTCTGAGCATGATATTTGCATCCTACACATATAAATAGCAGTCTAAGAGCTTTAGATAAAGGGCTTCTGAATGTTCCTCTACGCTGTTACTCCGCAGAACTCCATTGTAACTAGATTATTATCATTTATACTCTTCTTACAAATGAGTGATAATCAATAAAACAACAACTCTTCAAAGTGGACATAGGCTACAATGTCGAACCACTATAAATCATGTGTTTCTACTGCTTTCCTTTTATATTTTGAGTGTTCTTCACATTTATATTCTCTACATACTTGTTATCTTTGATCTGTCATTGTAAACGGGTGCTTTCATCGGCAATTGGGTGTTTGTGGCCAATTTTGGCGCAAATGCTTCGGTGCATTCACTAAGAACGCTAGCATTAAGGGATTCTAAAGCTTGGATTCTGGATTTGAAAGCTTAAGGACTTGGATTTGGAAAGCAATGGCAAGGAAATCGACAAGAAGACAAAGGACTGAAAGGAGTCAGCATGAAGGGAGTCAGGAGGCTTCCTTGGGAGCAAATCATACCTCGATTTTCATCACCAAAGACTAGATGGAAAGGATGCTGAAGAGGCAAAAGGAGATGATGCAGAATGTACTTCGACAAGTTGGACAAGTTGGAGTGTAGAATCAAGGGAACGCAAAAGCAAGAGATGTTGGAGATAAAGATTGGGAGCACGAAGCAACTTGAATTCAGAATAGAGGAGGACCATCAGAAACAGCACCAGAACTAAGGGGCACTCACCCGGAGCATGTAGACCCAAATCCGGGCAGAGTACCAAGTGGAGCTGAGCAACACGATGTTGATAGAGGAATTGATGCTCGTCTAGGAGAGCAGATTCCAAGAAGCCCTCCGTAATAGCCCAATTTTTCGACTTCCGAAAGTCGACATCAATACGTCCACTGTATCAAATGCCGCACAATCGGATGCTGGAAAACCGAACCATTAAGGTTAAAGAAGATAGAAGAAGAAACAGAAACAATATCAGAATCTCATATTTTGCAGCAGAGCAGCATATAATAGTTATATGAATATCTTTAAAACAAAGAACTATATCAGATTATACATACATCATCAGAGTTTTACAACAAAACATGACACTGGCAGTTATAATAACTTGCTCACACGAAAATTTGACTTGCATTAACCCTATACAACGGACACTACATAATATAAGTGATATGCCTTGCCATCCAGCTTGAACTCCAGGTCTCCACATCATAATTTTCTGACTTCGCTCCAGAACAAATAATAACCTGACTCTAGGCTGCCCATATGGAAAATTATAGGCACCCAGAGTTTAGAAAAGGAACAATAAACTCCAAGTCAGTCATGGGGCTGGTGTGAGATCTTAAAACAGTTTCTCTTAAACAAAAGAAAACAAAAGGGAAATAAAAGAAATCTGTTATGCTTTTTGGTAAACGAAACTACCATAAGGCCTCCCGACACACGCATAATGTAATCACACACTTAGGGGAGATTTCTCCTTATGATAGTCAAACATGCTTGATACGCAAAAATCCTTTTGATATTATTATTAGTGCGTAGTGGAAAACATTTGCAAGTATAATATTAATCTTAGCCAGCATACGTACCATTATAGTATGCCTACTATAGCTACCATATTAGATGGCTGGTTCTACAACTAAACCGTACAAGGCACGCATTGATGATTGGATTTCCAATAAAGGGTTAGGCTAAGGAACTTCCTGGGCCACATGGATACGCCTCTAAAGGGACGCCCCGAGAACCTAACGGATCTCTGCCAACACAAGGCTGGGTTACCTCTGCAACTAGGTAACTACTACACAAGTATGCCATCCCCCGATCGTTACCGCCCTTTATCCGAGGATCCTCAATACCAACAACCCCAAAGTAATAAATTTGCAGCAACCACATAGGTTAAATATCTGGGCTCCATACCATGATACCACCCTTTTCCAGAAGGAAATGGAATACCCTGAGGGGCGCTAACCCCAATAACCTTGCCGCATCCTTCCTATTTCGACCATTTTCGGATTGTGAGGTTCAACGAAGTCTCGTCCACAAAGCTACGCTTTTCACAAAAGCCATGCTTCGATCAACAAATAATTAGCAGCACTTCGCATGCAACATTACCAAATTGGAAATGTATCACTAGTAACCATCAACTAAATAACCTCTGAGCTCGTACGTCTCTGAGAAAGATGTTAGGCTAAGAGAATAAATTCTCCACCACCAACATAAATGTATTTGATAGAAACCAGCTTTACATCTCAAAGTGTAACGTCAAACACACATTCATACAAGTCCCTTCTGGGATCGAACGGAACTGAAGGCACTTCAAAGAATCCCTTGCAAATCCAGATATTCACTCATCACGTCCGGACCCCCCATCATAAAGGGTGATATAATCTCTATACCGAAGCAAACCAGTGCAGAGACATTCGACAGGTAATCCTTTCGTTTTCAAAAATACCTGGTTTTCAACATCGTCTTCAAATGTAATCACATTTCGTCATATCATTATTCGAAATGGGTTTTACGACACAAAGCCTCTCCTGGCTAATCCGAATTACGAGTGCTTATTTTAAAAATAAGTGTTACATTCAGATTTCAAATAAATCACAACTAATTTCCACATTGATCTTTCAAACAAAAGATCCATCACAAAGATTCGATGTGGTTTTCAGATAGCCTTTTGGAATCCGACCCCCGATCGTATCGAAATTCAAATACCATTTAAAGGCCAATATTGATAGTCTGTTATTCAACTATCAATCAATATTCACAACATTTACCAGATTTAAATAATTTTCCCCTAATTATATATTTCAAAATATCTTTGCAAGATATATTTTCACAATTCAACACTTTGAAAACAAATTTCAAATCACTTTCCTCGCGTGGAATAAATTTTCAAATATTTATTTACTTCCACTGAAAATTTACCGAGTCCGAATACTTCAAAATAATTTAAATCACTTATCCAAAAGTAGATATATATATTTGGAAACACTTGAAATAAAAAAAAATTAAACACTTTATCCAAAATATTAGTTATGAAAATATTAAACTAATATCTGATATAAATTTCAAGCCCAAATTAATTTAAAAAATAATAATAATATTTGATAAAGTATAACTATTTAAATAACCATTTTCTAAATCAAATATCAATTAAACCTTTAAATAATCACTTCTATAATCAACTTAAATAATACTGACTTTAAAGATTTAAAAACAATTTACAAAAACAATTTGTCCAACAATATTCTTTTTTTAAAACCAACTCTAGAACTTTTAATTCATATTTTAAAAGCTACTTTGAAACCATACCCGGCTTTCTAGGGAGAATACACTTTCCGTTCTAAAATGGTTCATTTAAATCAATTAATAAACCCTTCTCGATTTATTTTAAATTTATGTTCCAAATCCGTAAATTTTCATTCCACACTTTTAAAAATAAACTCATATTTATTTTTAAAACAAATTTCCCTTTCCTTTGTAAATTCCCATTGTGAATTTAAATTTCCAAATATCCACCGATATATGATTTTCAAATCGATTTTCAAATATTCACTTTCAAATACCAAATCAAATTCCAGATTGATTTTCAAACTTATTTCAAACACCCAAATCAAATTTCCAAATTGATTTCCAAAATTTATTTTCAAACACCAAATCAAATTCCAAATTGATTACCAAAATTTATTTTCAAATACCGAATCAAATTCCAAATTTATTTCTAAAATTAATTTTCAAACACCGAATCAAATTCCAAATTGATTTCTAAAATCACTACCCTTTTTAGAATACATTCCTTTATTTCTCCCAAACAATTTAAAATCTGAATTTTAAATAAATTCTTCAACCTTTAAATAATACTACTCAAAATTCATTTATTAAAAATCTTTTCCCATATTTTAGAATTTATTCGATAGGATTTTAAAAATCAACCTTTGCCCTTTTTAAATCCCTTCTTTTAAATTTATTCAATTTTCAAAAATTAATTTACTTAAAATTTTCTACTTTAATTTCCAAAAATCCAATCATATATATTTCTGGTATCCTACGATACCATAAATATGTTTGGCTAAACCATAGCCTTCAAATAAATTCCATTCATCAATATAATTATTCGCACCAATATAATCATTCACGGATTATCACATCACAACATATACAAATAAATTCAACAATGTGAGAAATCCAGTTGGATCTCTCCAACATGTTTCCTTCATCCAGAGATGTTAGCACAACAATTAAATACCAATTCCACTTCGAGGTGGAATATCTCAGTATATGGGATTATATAATATCATCCACTATTATGCGGTGCATAGGGTCTCATCCTCTGTATAATGCGGGAAATCAATCGCTCCAATACACACACACACAACTATATATACTATCACAATCAAACAATCAATCAATTGAAATTCTAATTTTCAATTGAGTGAGAAGATCTCGCATTTGCTTTTATTTTGCAATCCATCCGATTTAGCTTGTTTTCTCCACAGTTTTAGACCTTGTATAAATATTCATACCATTTATTAATATTCGAATAATCGAACAATTCAATTACCATTTTATAATTTTAATTCAACTAATAATTTAATTTTAAACTAGTGATTTAATTTTAATCAAAGAATTAAATTTTCAACTAATTTCCTTTTTAAAAATCTTTATTAACTAAGTTAATTAGCTAAGTATATTGAACAAAATTATCACCTTAATAAATTATTTTTAACATAACCGAATAAATCAAAATATATTAATACAAATTTTTTTATTGTAAATTAAAAATTGTTGTATATATATTTATAAACAAAAAACAGAATTAATTTGAATTAATTACCTTAAAGAGTCGACAACCTAAACCACAATATCGCCACTGCTCGAGCACCATTGTGGCCCCAAGCCCTAGCCTGTCTGCATGCGACTTCGATCCACCATGTCACCTTCTCCGCCATCGTGCTCTACCCCATTGCTCCCCCAACCTCTTGCCGCGCTCGATCGGCATCCTCCTGTCGATGTAAATTCGAACAAAAGCCGAAGCTTCCAGCTTGATCGCCAAGTATCATCGCTTGGGAACAACCATCGCGACAAGGTTAAAGGCTTCTGATTTTTTTTGTTTTGAATTTCATTCGAATCGGCCATTGCTAGATTAATTTTAAAAAATTGAACTGAAAATGAAAAAAATGGGAGGAAGGGGATCGACCATTTTTGAATGATTTCTTTTGAACGAAAATTTTAGGAGATTTGATTTCGAACAGATTTAATTTCGAACGAAAATAATGTTTTTGTTTATTTTTCTGAACGAGATATGCATTTTTTTCTTTATAATTTAAAATGAACACGTGTAAAAATATTCAGAAGGAAGAAAACATGTGGTTAACATTTCTCAATGTGTCAAAGCTTGGTGCAGTGCTTGTTAATATTATTTATTTTCATATTTTAAATTTAAATTTAAATCGTTTCAAATTACGCAATTCAAAATCTCAACCTCCAATCGAGGCGTCCCGCCAGGCGTTTATAATGTTAAACCCCTATTTCGAACGCAATGGAAAAGGTTCCGAGTCCAAATTCGATCGTATGGAGAAGATAGCTTTTGAACTAGTTATTAATTAAATTTTGATATAATTTTCAGCGCGTTTGCTTATCTTACGGCCAAACGGCTACTCTAAACGCTACGAAAATTGAAATCCAATAAAAATAAAATATTACGGATCCAATGGAACTGGAATCGTCGAATTCCGAGAACGTACCTCGGAAGGCTATTTTTAAATATCGATTTAAATGATATATATTCAAAACTGAATATATCATTTTCAAATCCAATTCTGAAGCTTCAATCATCTTCAGTATTCTCAATACAAATTTTCTAAGCCTTTGAAATATTTTTATCGGCTTAAAAATGAGGATTCAAATTTTTGTCCAACTTCAAAAAATTAATTTCAATAATTTAATTGCCAAATCCATAGTTATATCTGAAATTCAAGCTTAAAATGTCTTCCAAAAATTTAAAATTAATTAAATATTTCAATTCCAAATGTTGAAATTTCTGGGTCGTCACATTCTTCCCCCTTAAAAAGAATTTCGTCCCGAAATTACTGGTTAAGAAGAATGCTCCTTAACCTGTTTATCATTTTCGCAAAACTAAACTGTTCTATCAACTTGCCAAAGCAAATATTTTATTAAAGATCCATTATCACTTCGAATAAATTTCAAAAATCTTTCATAGTCCAAACAATATTATTTTCCTCAACAATTCAAATTTAAATTTAAATTTAAAATTTCAATTTTCAAAATTTCCTCAAAATTTTTCTTACTCCCTAAATTTTCGGAAAATTTCGCCCGCGTCTCCTTTGTGCGGCTAGCTCGGTACGACTATAAAATGCCACAACGGGCCCTCAGATTTCTAAAAGAAAACAAAAGGCCAAGTGGCTGGACAAGAAAATCGTCAAATTTCATATAAAAATTCAAATACATAACTTTATTAAGCAATTCAAATTTATCTTCGAAGTCAAAAATCCAATTTTCTTTTCCTTTATAACACTTGTATATTCTACTTAACAATAATGTCCAATTACAACACTCAAAACCATTTTATACATTTCTTTATGAAAGTTTCAACATTTAATTTATTTAAGACCGTATGATGTCCATATATCATTCGTACATAATATCAAATTTGATCGCCCACTCGATCACGCAATTTCACTTCCGATCTAGTATCGTCCACCCAACTTCCTAGTACGGACCTGGATCTGGTTTCTTGATCAGAAATCAACATTTTTCTTGCATAGCCATAAAGTATGATAGAGAATTTGCAGAATCAACCAAAAATCCATATCCAGGTTCGCCGTCGAAAATCAAATGAAAAATCCCAACTCGGATTGACATAACTATCTCAAAATTCTATGCTCGAATTCTGGATTTAATTGCTATGCGAATAAAGTAATATACGTACATCCTACGTATTAATTCCAATTGATTATTAGATATATCAATTTTCTTTTATTCACATTGATTATTTTCATTCCCTTATTCACAATTACCCTTTCACAATTTCCAATTTAACCTTCACTCAATTATTAACTTTGTATATTTCCAATATCAAATTTACTTAAGAATTACACCATTCATTTTCTTAAGTTCGATACAAGTATTTTACATACTTCCTATATTTATTTTCAATTTTCCACTTCGGTTAATATCTACTTATATTTAAACTGGATTTCAAATTCCATATGAATTCAATTTACCTTTCATTTATAATTATTGAATTCAATTCATTTCAAGCCATATTTATTTTGTCATTCCGTCAATTAGTTTCACTTACTAATTTTATTTCAGTACTTTGCTTCATTTCATCCAACTTGAAAATTTTTCCATTTCACTTAATTTAATTTTATCTCCTTTCAAGTTAGATTTTATTCTAACAATTTCAAATTTATAAGTTGCCAAACTCAATTATATTCTATAAATATTTTATATAGGATTCCAGAGTCATTCCATCTTTTCAAAACCATTTTTGAAATCAATTCAAATTATCTTTTGAATTTCCAAAACCAACCCCAATTATGCAAACAATTTCAATTTTAAAACATTTTGGCAGCAATTCCTCTCCTGGAAACTCGAAAATGAACACCGATGTTGTCGCGATCATCAACGGAATTATTTTCCAGCGTCCGAAAAGAGTTTAGTGCTTTCATCCCTTTAAAAACATTTCAGATATTTTTAAATTCCAAATCCCACGAAATTCCAAATTCAATTCAAAAATATTTCCCAAGTAATATCACCATTATTTTTCCAAAACCTTTGAAAATCAATTTCAAACTCAAAAGAATTTAAATTTCCCAAATTCCCAAATTTCAAATCCTTTCAAAAACATTTTCAAATATTTCTCGGGAATTCTATTTCAAAATATAAATCACATTTACAAATCCCATTTGTATATGAATTTATTTCTTAACTTTAGTTATGATTCCAATTTTTCATACAACAATGATAATAATTTAATATTATCACTTCCTAGCAACCAAGCAACCATATACTACAATAATTTACAAAAATTATTTCCTTTATATACAAAAATAATTTGGGTAAAATTATTTCATTTACCCTATTTTAAAACAGTATCATGTCAAATTGTTCTATTCAAGTGTTCATCGATCCCTATCAATAACGTTAATTACTCGTATTGACCAGAATCCATATACCACTCAACAAACCAATCAACACAATATAAAACGATTTTATATTCACTAACAAATACGCGCTCATATCTATTAATACACTCAAACTCATTCCAGAGTACTACTGAATTTATCTCTAATGAGTAATCCTCACCAGAGCCAAGGTTATCACTTAACCAATTGCTCTGATACCACTCTGTAACTGCCCGATTTTTCGACTTCTGATAGTAGACATCGATACGCCCACTGTATCAAATGCCGCACAATCGAATGCCGAAAAACCGGACCGTTAGGGTTAAAGAAGAAGAAGAAGATAGAAGAAGAAACTTAAACAATATCAGAATCTCACATTTCGCAGCGGAACAACATATAATAGATAAATGAATATCTTTAAAACAAAGAACTATATCAGTTTATACATACATTATCAGAGTTTTACAACAACAAAACATGACACTGGCAGTTATAATAACTTGCTCACATGAAAATTTGACTTGCACTAACCCAGCGGACACTATATAATATAAGTGATACGTCTTGTCATCCAGCTTGAACTCCACATCTCTACAGTATACTTTTTTGACTTTGCTCCTGAACAACTAATATTCTGACTCTAGGCTGCCTGTGTGGAAAATTATGGGCACCCAGAGTTTAAAAAGAGAACAATAAACTCCAGGTCATTCATGGGACTGGTGTGAGATCTTAAAACAGTTTCTCTTTAACAAACGAAAACAAAAGGGAAATAAAAGAAATCCGCAATGCTTTATGGAAAATGAAACTACCATAAGGCCTCCCGGTACACACAATGCAATCGCACACTTGGAAGAGATTTCTCCTTATGATACTCAAACATGTTTGATACGTAAAAATCCTTTTGATATTATTATTAATGCATAGTGGAAAACATTTGCAAGTATAATATTAATCTTTGCCAGCATGCGTGCCATTATAGTATGCCTACTATAGCTACCATATTAGATGGCAGGTTCTACAACTAAAACCGTACGAGGCGCGTATTAATGATAGGATTCCCAACAAATGGTCAAGCTACGGAACTTACTGGGCCACATGGGTACGCCTCTGGAGGGATGCCCCGAGAACCTAACCGGATCTCTGCCAACACAAGGCCGAATTATCTCTGTAACTAGGTAACTACTACACGAGTATGCCATCCCCCGGTCCTTACCGACGTTTATCCGAGGATCCTCAACACCAACAACCACAAAGTAATAAATTTGCAGAAACTACATAGGTTAAATATCCAGGCTCAATACCATGATACCACCCTTTTCCAGAAGGAAATAGGCATACCCTAAGGGGCGCTACCCCAATAACCTTGCCGCATCCTTCCTGTTTCGACCATTTTTGGGTTGTGAGGTTCGACGAAGTCTCGCCATAAAGCTATGCTTTTCACAAAAGCCATGCTTTGATCAACAAATGATCAGCAGCACTTTGCATGCCATATTACCAAATTGGGAATGTAGCACTAGTAACCATCAACTACATAACCTCTGAGCTCGTACGTCTCATAGAAGGGTGTTAAGCTAAGAGAATAAATTCTCTGCCACCAACAGAAATGTATTTGATAGAAACCAGCTTTACATCTCAAAGTGTAACGTCAGACACACATCTATACAAGTCCGTTCTGGGATCGAACGGAACCGAAGGCACTTCAAAGAAGCCCTTGCAAATCCAGATATTCACTAATCACGTCTGGACTCCCCATCACAAAGGGTGATATAATCTCTATACCGGAGCAACCTAGTGCAGAGACATTCGATAGGTAATCCTTTCGTTTTTGAAAATACCTGATCTTCAACACCGTCTTCAAATGTAATCTCATTTCGTTGTATCATTATTCAGAATTGATTTTATGACACAAAGCCCTCTCTCGGATAATCCAAATAACGAGCGCTTATTTCATAAATAAGTGTTACATTCAGATTTCAAATAGATCACAACAAATTTCCACTTTGATCTTTTAAACAAAAGATCCATCATAAAAGATTCGATGTGGATTTCGGATAGCCTTTTGGAATCCGACCCCTGGTCGCATCGAAATTCAAATGCCATTTAAAGGCCAATATTGATAATCGGTTATTTAACTATCAATCAATATTCACAACAATCACCAGATTTTAAATAATTTTCCTCCAATTATTTATTTCAAAATATCTTTGCAAGATATATTTTCACACTTCAACACTTTGAAAACAAATTTCAAATCACTTTCCTCGCGTGGAATAAATTTTCAAATATTTATTTACTTCCACTGAATATATGCCGAGTTCGAATACTTCAAAATAATTTAAATCACTTATCCAAAAGAGTGTGTGTGTGTGTGTATATTTAGAACCACTTGAAATAAACTATTTTTAAACACTTTATCTAAAATATTAATTATGAAAATGTTATACTAATATCTCATATAAATTTCATCCCAAATTAATTCTGAAAAATAAAATTATTTGATAAAGTATAACTATTTAAATAACCATTTTCTCAATCAAATATCAATTAAATCTTTAAACAATCACTTCTATAATCAACTTAAATAATATTTACTTTAAAGATTTAAAAGAAATTTACAAAAATAATTTCTCCAACAATATTCTTTTTTTAAAACCAATTCTAGAACTTTTAATTTATATTTTAAAAGCTACTTTGAAACCATACTCGGCTTTCTAGGGATAATACACTTTCCATTCTAAAATGGTTCATTTAAATCAATTAATAAACCCTTCTCGATTTATTTTAAATTTGCGTTCCAAATTCGTAAATTAACTTTTCACACTTTTAAAAATAAACCCATATTTATTTTTAAAACAAATTTCTATTTCCATTATAAATTCTCATTGTGAATTTAAATTTTCAAATATCCACTGATATACGATTTTCAAATCGATTTCCAAATATGCACTTTCAAATACCAAATCAAATTCTAAATTGATCTTCAAATTTATTTCAAAAACCCAAATCAAATTTCCAAATTGATTTCCAAAATTTAATTTCAAACACCGAATCAAATTCCAAATTGATGTCCAAAATTTATTTTCAAATAGTGAATCTAATTCTTAATTGATTTCTAAAATTTATTTTCAAATACCGAATCAAATTCCAAATTGATTTCTAAAATCACTACCTTTTTTAGAATATATTCCTTCATTTCTCCCCAACTATCTAAAATCCGAATTTTGTATAAATTCTTAAACTTTAAATAATATTACTCAACTTTCATTTATTAAAAATCTTTTCCCATATTTTAGAATTTATTCGATAGGATTTTTAAAAATCAACCTTTGCCTTTTTTAAATCCCTTCTTTTATATTTATTCAATTTTCAAAAAATATTTTATTTAAAATTTTATACTTTAATTTCCAAAAATCCAATCATATATATTTCTGGTATCCTACGATACCAAAAATATGTATAGCTAAACCACAGCCTTCAAATAAATTCCATTCATCAATATAATTATTTACACCAATATAATCATTCACAGATTATCACATCACAACATATACAAATAAATTCAGTAATGTGGGAAATCCAGTTGGATCCCTCCAACACATTTCTCTGCATCCACAGATGTTAGCACAACAATTAAATACCAATTCACTTCGAGGTGGAGTATCGTGGTATATGAGATTATATAATATCATCCGCTATTATGCAGCACATTGTGTCTCATCCGTTATATAATGCAGGAAATCAATCACTCCAATATATATACTACTATATATAATATCACAATCGAATAATCAATCAATAACTGAAATTCTAATTTTTCAATTGAGTGAGAAGATCTCACCTTTGCTTTTATTTTGCAATCCATCTGATTTAGCTTGTTTTCTTCACAGTTTTAGACCTTGTATAAATATTCATACCATTTATTAATATTCGAATAATCGAACAATTCAATTACCATTTTATAATTTTAATTCAACTAATAATTTAATTTTAAACTGTGATTTATTTTTAATCAAAGAATTAAATTTTAAACTAATTTCCTTTTTAAAAATCTTTAGTAACTAAGTTAATTAGCTAAGTATATTAAAAAAATTTATCACCTCAATAAATTATTTTTAACATAACTGAATAAATCAAAATAATATATTGACACAAATTGTATTACTGTAAATTAAAAATTATTGTATATATATTTATAAACTAAAAATAGAATTAATTTGAATTAATTACCTTATCGAGTCATCAACCCAAACCTACGACATCGCCACTGCTCGAGCACCATCGTGGCCCCAAGCCCTAGCCTGCCTGCATGCATGCGACTTCGATCCACTCTGTCACCTTCTCCGCCGTCGAGCCCTACGCCGCTGCTCCACCAACCTCTTGCCATGCCCGATCGACATCCTCATGTCGATGTAAATTTGAACAAATGCCGAAGCTTCCAGCTCGATCGCCGAGTATCGTCGCTTGGGAACAGCCATCGCGAAAAGGTTAAAGGCTTCTGATTTTTTTTATTTTGAATTTCATTCGAATCGGCCATTGCTAGACTAGTTTTAAAAAATCGAAATTAAAATGAAAAAAAGGAAGGAAGGGGATCGGCCATTTTCGAACGATTACATTTGGACGAAAATATTAGGAGATTTGATTTCGAACGGATTTAATTTCGAACGAGAATAATGTTTTTTTTATTTTTCTGAACGAAATATGTATTTTTCTTTTTAATTTAAAATGAACGCATGTAAAGATATTCAAAAGGAAGAAAACACGTGGTTAACATTTCTTATTGTGTCAAAGCTTGGTACAGCGCTTGTTTATATTATTTATTTTCAAATTTTAAATTTAAATTTAAATCGTTTCAAATTACGCAATTCAAAATCTCGACCTCCAATCGAAGCGTGTCGCCAGGCGTTTATAATGTTAAACCCCTATTACGAATGCAATGGAAAGGGTTTCAAGTCCAAATTCGATCGTATGGAGAAGATAGCCTTTTGAACTATTTATTAAATGAAATTTTGATATAATTTTCAGCACGTTTTCTTGTCGTACAGCCAAACGATTACTCCAAACACTACGAAAATTGAAATCCGGTAACAATAAAACATTACGGATCCAATGGAATGGGTTTCGTCGAATTCCGAGACCGTACCTTGGAAAGCTATTTTTAAATATCGATTTAAACGGTATATATTCAAAACTGAATAAATTATTTTCAAATCCAATTCTAAAGCTTCCATTATCTTCAGTATTCTCAATAAAAATTTCTAAGCCTTTGAACTAAATTTAACCGGCTTGAAACCGAGGATTCAAATTTTTACTCAACTTCAATAAATTAATTTCAATAATTTAATTACCAAATCCATAGTTATATCTGACATTCAAGCTTAAAATATCTTCCAAACAATTAAAAATTAAATATTTTAATTTCAAATGTTAAAATTTCCTGGTCGTCACACACACGTAAACTCGGGGGGCAAATTGGAGGCAATAGACAAGGACTGCACTTGGAGATAGCAATAGTTTGGCAGAGATGGTTAAGCGAGCCATGAGAGGTGGATAGGTGAATAAGGATTGGAGGATGTGAATAGGAGTCCCTTGTCTCCAATGATCTAGCAAGCTAGGAGCCAACCTTATTTCAAACTACCAATACTGGAAATGTATGACGGGAGAACGAATCCTGCTCTTCACTTGAAGAGGTACATGAGGCATATAGAGGTACTGGAGGCATCAGAAGAGGTCATGGCATGATGCTTCCCTTTGTATTTGATGGATATAGCAGCATTATGGTTCAGACAACTAAAGAGTGGCTCTATTGGTGCATGGATAGAGCTGATTGAAAGGTTTATGAGGCAGTTTCGGGTCCACATAGTCCGACCCAAGAATGTGATGACTTTGACATCGATGAAATAATGGAAAGGAGAGTCGCTTAGGGATTTCTTAACCAAATTCAATGCGGCAGTGGCTTCAGTGGATAGACCTGATCCATCAATAGTTTTGATGGCGGCAGTTTTAGGAATTACAGATAATTCGGATTTCAAGATATAATTAGAGCGAGACCCCCTGATGGATCTCGGGGAGTTCTACCATGAAGCAAAAAGGTTCTAAGGTAGGAAGATGCGCAGGCTGAGAGAGAAGGGAGAGAGGCTGAAGCTTATGCGGTAAGGGATGGAGGTCCAACCAAGGAGGATCCAAACAAAGATGATAAAGGAAAAAGGAAAATGAATGATAATGGTGGCACTTCAAAAAGGCCATGGAGGAATTTAAAGTTTACTTCCTACACGGATTTGACTAAGACTGTGGAAAGGATTTACTTGGATACTCGAGGGCGCCTCCAGTATCGATGGCTGGTAAAAAGGGAACCTTTTGAATATGAGCGAGCATCAGGAAAGGATTTCCTATTCCATGAGCTGGATAGGCACAACACGAACGACTGCAGGCATTTGAATGATATCGTTGAGGAGCATTTAAGGAATGGTCATCTATAACAATATGTAAGGGATCGATCTGTGGTAGTGGAACAGGAGCAACCACCACCCAACTTGAACGAGAATGGCACTGGATCTAGGCATTACCAGCTTGTTATCAACTAAATGGATTTACGACTTTAAATAAGTAATAGAACTCGAAGTAATATGACTAAGTCACTTACATATGTACGGGATCGAGGACGGTCCTTAGGCATTCTCTAAGGCGATGATAAATCGTGTTGCTCGAGTCTATGAAATCATGGTTTTTCTTTTCGTTTTCCTGAAAACTTTTGTTCCTACCTTGGATGTACAGACATTTATTTGGTTTTCCTTTGCTATAAAAAACTTGTATTTTGAATGATTGGATTTTCATTAATGTAATAAATGATACAAGCCTCGCGATTACGGTCCCGACCGAAGAGACAAAGCAATGATCGCAAGTTACGAGTCCCTTTGCTGGAGAGTGATGGAATAGAATCGAACACAATATAAAAAGTCCTCGGTCGGAGATCCAAGGCCGGAGAATATAAAGTCCTCGGCCAGAGAGTCGAAGCCGGAGAATATAGAAGTCCTTGGCCAGAGAGCCTAGGCCGGAGAACATAAGGGCCCTTTGCCGGAGAGTCAGGGCCAAAATAGGATAACGCTACCCTGAGAGGTCATGAATTCAGATTTCAGCTTGGGATAGATGGACCCAGAGTGGTATAGGATTTGGCAAAGGGTTTGGAGCGGTCCCGGATTTGGATATCAACCCAAAAAGGCTATGGATTTGGTTATGGTCATTGGATACAAACGGATTACGACTCAGTTGACAAGTTCGGATAGCTATGAAATGGACTAAAGATTTGGTTACTAGATTTGGAATCAGACATCGACTCAGAGCAGTTGTGGATTTGGATAAGGATATGGCTATGGCACTTGGATAAGATGGCTTGGTAATGGATTGAATTATGGGTCGAATTATATGGCTATGGATGGAATATGGACTTTAGATGACGAAATTAAAGCTATTCAAAACACGCATTCCTACTACAAGGCATATTTTGGGTGGCAAATGTTATCTCGCCTTTTGGACAAGGTCGAGATATCAAAAAAACGGTTGGAAAGGATGGGTATCAGGATTGGAGATCGATTGGCAACAAAGCTGTGATCGATATCGTCAAAATTTGACCGAGCTCTAATTAGGACAGGATCGACTGGGAACGATGAACAAGGGTAGGTGAAGCTATGTTTCAAATTTCAAGTCAATCGAATTTTGTATGCTCAAGTTATGGATGGATCAATATTGAAGAGAAATGGTTAGCATCGATCTCTTCGGATCGATATTGTTTGCATCGATCAACATGGATTACTTCGAATCGATGGATGTTGTTCGCATCGATATGGTTCGTATCAATCGAGGAATATCGATAGATGGATACAAATATGGATAACATACATGGATTTGGAGCGTTAGTAGTTCGTATCGATCAATGATGCACTCAGTAGTTCAATTTCGATCAACAAGTTCATATCGATCGATACGAGCTTAGATAAGGGAAATGCACTTGAAACTTTTCTTTGGATCAGTCATAGTGTGTATCGATCGTGTTCCTGATGGATACGAAATGCTACGTTTCAGATCGATACGAATAAAGGAGCAGCAAATGGATACGAAGCATTGATGCATATCGATAGATACTGAAGAAGCAGTAGAGGTGGAGCGAAGGATATGGATCAAAGCGCATAAGTTCGGATCGATGCAGAGGCTACGGCTATGGAAATAGGGACCGGTGGATACGTGGATGATGGATGCGAATTATTATGGATATGAAGATGATCGATGTCAATCGATCGATGCGAAGAGATATCGATACGAATTAGTATCAATATGAGCTCAACAACATATTAAAAATCAACACTTGCATCGATCATAGCTTAATATCTACAAGTCAAAATGCTACCAAATTTTCATAGGAGCTTGCGTGCAACCTCAGGGATGTTCGTGATCGATTTCAGCACAGTTGGGTAAGATTTGGATCGATACAAATCTTATTCGTATCGATCATGGATCGCCAAGAAACGACCAGGGATCCATCACGTGGGCCTACCCATGTGAGAGAAGGAGTCTACCAAGATCTGAGTGAGATATTAGCAGCCTACACCTATAAATAGCAGTCCAAGAGCTTCAGAAAAAGGGCTTCTTCTGGTTCCTCTATGCCGTTACTCTACAGAACTCCATTGTAACTAGATTATTATCATCTATACTCTTGTAAACAGCGAGTGATAATCAATAAAACATCAACTCTTCAAAGTGGACGTCGGCTACAACGCCGAACCACTATAAATCATTTATTTCTACTGCTTTCATTTTAAATTTTGAGTGTTCTTTACATTTATATTCTCAACATACTTGCTATCTATGATCTGTCATTGTAAAAGGGTGCTTTCATCGACAGTTGGGTGTTTGTGACCAATTTTGGCGCAAACAGGTATGTTTTGTGATAGTAGTTACAAAGTTTTGTAACCATGAGTAAATTATCACAAATGAAACAAACATATCATTTTAAATATTCATAGTCTAGATGCATCGAGACTAGATGTTGTTGTATCTGTTAAGATTAAAGTATGTAACGCTTTCCAAATGTTGGGCAGCGTATTACTCATGACTTCTGGGGGAATCTAGGGGTTATGTATTAATAGTTATTGGATAACTATGGAATGAATCACTCGACAGTTTTCTGTTGGTTAATATAACTAAGTCAAATGGAACATATCGATGTGACTAATTTACATAGTTCTTTAGACTTGAGAATACTATGAATCTTCAATATGTAAGTTCCACTTTAATTATAGGAAAATCATGACATAGCGTTCATCGAGTAACTAAAGTTGGGTCGAGAGGAAGTATTGGAAGTGAAGCACTATTCAAGAGAGGATTCGTCTCCTCAGTTATATGAGGTTAGTATCACGATCAACTCAAGTCAAACCAAAGTCAAAATCTATGGCTAAAGTAGTTCGGTTGATAATAATTGTTATTACTGAACTAATGAATTTTTATTTTATTATAGAGTTGAATGTGGATGATGTTGGAATTTTGACCGTTACCAAATTCAGCACGTCTAAAGTGATATAGTTTTGACGAAGAGAATTTGTGTAAATAATTGTCACAACTGGACAATGCTTACTAAATTAAAATGAGAATTTTCGAAAACGAGTAAGTGATAAATTTGGCCTTAATATCACACCAGCTGCTGAGTGAAGTGTGAAAGTTAACGTTCGAATAGTTCGACATTAATCACTGACCGAATTTATATCCAAGAGTCACACAACCAAAACGATGAATTCTCTTTAGACCAAACAATTTAATTAGTTTATAATTTTGTAAATTAATTAAATAAATTAATATTTATGAAATGTTATTTATTAATTTTGAATGTGATTTGAGAAATAAAATTGTTGTATATTTATAACAGTTATGAATATATTGATCGATATGAGATATCGATAACAAAATATGATAAATATGATTGTACGCATTTAATTTGGGTTATGTAACGACCCAGGATTTTATTTAATTAAAATTTGAATATTTAATTAATTTTAAATATTAATAAGTGAATTTATAAGTCGAATAAATTTTATTTCGAATAATTGGATTTAATTGAATAATTAAATCGATAATTTAATATGTTAAATTATGGAAATAATTGAAAATTAGGTTAAATATGATTGAAAATGATTTGTAAAATTTTATTTTATCATGTCGAAGTTAGAATGATATTTTAGAACTTTTAAAATCGAATTAGAAGTTTATTTATGAAAATTGAATATTTTAATATTAAATCGACTAGTGAAAATAGTCAATTTTTGAACAGTCTCACAATTGAACGAAACCAGTTCCATTGGATCCGTAATAGTTAGTTATTACCGGATTTCAATTTTCGTGTCAATCGGAGTTATCGTTTGATCGTGGCAGCTCGAAACGCATCGAATTATTTTTAATATTAATTTGGCGAGTCAAAATAGCCATTTTTTAAAAAGTCTCGGATTTCGACGAAACCAGTTTCATCGGATCCGTAATGTGATATTATTGTAAGGTTTCAAATTTCGTGTCAATTGGATTTACCGTTTGTCCGGTACAAATTAAAACGCCTAGAAAATCGTTTAAATCGGTTTAATTTAAATTGAACGTTTATAGCCATAACTCGCACAGATATCCGAATTAGCTTCCGAAACCTGTTCCATTGTGTCGGAACGCGGGGTAAACCCTAGAAATGCTGCTTACGGCGCGTGAATCGGAGTTCGGAATTTCCGGATTGAATAGTGTTTGAGAAAATCCTATAAATAGACCACTCGCTTCATAAATTAAAAAAAAATATAAACCCTAATAACCCTAGCCGCCAGTCACAAATGGAAGGCCGAAAATCACTCTCCTTTCCCCTTCAATCTCTCCCAATCTATAAACAATTAGAGGAAAGTGTTAACTGCAATGTTGTAGAGGGGAGTGTGTTCTACAGATCCAACGGTCAAGATCGTCTGGAGTGCTTTGGTTCAACGGCAAATTGGAGAGGAAGGCAATGCGTTGCGCACGCAAATCGAGAGAGGAGGAGGGGCCGAGTTGCCTAGGGTTTCGGCCGAGCATAGCATACGTGATGTGCTTCGAGATGGCGGTGGTATGATGGAGTATCGATGTTTGTGGACGGAGAAAAAATTAACCCTAATTTTTTGTAGTGGGTTCGGCTATACGGGTAGTTGCGTGAACGAAGAGGATGAAGGAGAAGGGTGCGCACGGTTCTGATGGGTTTTGCTGGGATCCTACGGCTGAGATTTGCTGATAGGTTTAATATAGTTAATTATGTTGTAATTTAGTTATATAAATTCGTGTAAAACTTAGAAAAATCATAACTTTTTCATACGAGGTCGAAAACGCGCGAAACCAGTTGTGTTGGAATCGTATGGACGAGCACTACGCGATGAAATTGGATTGGAGTCGTTTGGAGTTAGTGAAAATTTCGGGTAAAATTAAACGTCCGTTTAATTTTATTCGAAATAAATCGCTAAAACGAAATTGAAATCAAGGTGAGAACTTCTCACTCAATCGAATCAGTTTTGATTTTATTTTAAATAGTTAGATTTAAAATATTTGAATGCATGTTTGAATGATGATTGTTATCTATTGATTGTTAAAATAGACATTATGCGCCGTTAGTAAGCGGATGTTATTTATTAAAAACATATACCGCGAATATTTCATAAACAGTGAAATTGGTATTATATATAATAGCAATATATATATATATTGGCATATGTATATATTGGAGTTATTGATTTCCCGCACTTGTATAGCGGATGAGACCCTATTGCGCCGTCTATTAAGCGGATAATATTTTAAATCCCATATACCGCGATAATTCCGTACTGGAGCGGAATTGGTATTGTGCTAATGTTTGTGGATGCAGGAAAACAGGTTGGAGGGATCCAACTGGATTCCTCAACAGTTTTTAATTGATTTCATATATTTTGATATTTGATGGATTATCATATCGATATATGATATCGTTGTAGTCGTGATTGACTATTTGGTGTGTAGCATCATTGGACCAAATTTGGGATTTTAAAATGATTTCAAAGTGATTTTTGAAAGCATACGTTTATAAAATATTTTTGGAATTGATCCATTTTAAATAAATAAACGTTATAATTTTTAATGTTATAAAAATTATGATTTTTGAGAAATATAGTTAAAAGTTGATTTTTGAGAAATATGGATTAATGATTTTATAAAATAATTTAAATTGAAATTTCTGAATTTATTGTAAAAAGTTAAATATAGGATTTATAAAATTTGATTATTTTATAAATCAAAATGATGAAGTTTTTAAAGGAGTTTAAAGACGTTTTAAAAGAATAATATAAATTGATTTATTTAAGAGATTTATAAATGGATATTTATAAATTGAAATATTGACATTATAAAACGAGTTTTTATAAGTGTTTGAATGAAGTGAAAATAGATTGCATAAGTGAATGGAATTTATAGAATTATAAACGGTGAAGTTATAAATGAAATTTATAAATAGTAAGATTTATAAATTTTGTGAAATTATTAAAGAATATATTTGGATAAATAATTGAATCTTATAAGTTATAAGATTTATAATTATAAAGTTCAAAGGAACGATTTTTCAAACAAATAAATTATAAGTATTTCACTTATGATATGAATTTTTGTTTTATAATTGAGTTATGAATTGAATAGGTTAATAAAGGAATTTATAAAAGGAAGTTGTTATAAAATAAATAGATTTATAATGGAATTTATAAACGTTGTTTTATAAATTCGCAAACGACTTATTTTGATAAGTAAATTGTTGAAACTTATTAATGGAGTTATATTCACGTTTTTTACTGTGAATAATCCTTTGAAATAAAATGTATAGAAAGGATGAAATTGATTAACGTAGTATATTCACGTTTTTGAATAGCGAATAATATGTTAAAGAAAATGTTTAGATTTGATGTTTTAAATAGAATTAAAACGATCTAACGATGTTTTAAAATGTGTTGAGATTCGAAACCATAGATTTCAACATTTATTGTTGAAATAGACGTTTTCGAGAAATAGAAGGAAATGGTGGACTATAACACTGTTGTTATAGTAAATGATTTCCGAAAGGAAATGTTTGGTACAATATTGGGATTTATATATCTATTTTAATTTCGAATCCCTATACTAGTGATTTTGGGTTGTCGTAACGATGTTTTACGCAACAATCGTTTTGGCCCAAATAAATATGTGTAAGAAAATGATTTCCTTAATAGAATGAAATATATACTAAATTTCGATTTAAGTATATTGAATAATTTCCAAGTGTAGAAAATAAAAAGATTTGTGAATTACTTATTTAATAAGTATGGAATTGTTTTCCGATATAAAGGGAATATTTTGAGAATTTATCTTTTTGAAGATAAATTGAAATGAATAATTGAAATCGTATATTCATAGATATTTTGAAATATAAATTCACTATGGAATTTATAAAAGCAAGTGGAATTTGTTTAAAAATAAATATTGATTTATTTTTGAGGAATTGAAATAATATATCTTGTAAAGATATTTTGGAAAATAAATAATTTGGAAAATTATTTGGAATCTGGTGATGTTGTGCATATCCATTGATAGTTCAATAACCGACTATCAATATTTCCCTTTGAATGGGTAATTGATGTGATTTGTTTGAATTTGAATGCCACACTTATTTTTGAATAAGCGCTCACTATTCGGGTTAACCGGGAAAGGACCATGGGGTCGTATAACCCATTCCGAATATGTGATACGTCGTTATGAATTGCATTTGATGACCGGTGTTGAAGGCCGGGTATTTGCGAAAGCGATAGGATGACCTATCGATTGTCTCTGCACTGGGTAGCTCCTGGTATAGAGATTCCCTAAGTGATGGGAAATTCGATCGGGATTGTGAATACCCGGATTGCAAGGGCTTCGTGAGAAGTGCCTTCGGTTTTGTTCGAGCCCGGAACAGACTTGTATGGATTGTATGTCTGACATTACAAATTGAGATATAAAGCCGATTTCATTCAAATATATTTCTGTTGGTGGCGGAGAATTTATTCTTTTAGCTTAACACACTTCTTTGAGACGTACGAGCTCAGAGGTTATGTAGTTGAATGTTATCAGCGATATATTCCCAATTTGGTAATGTGACATGCTGAGTGTTGCTGTGAAATGATCATTGTGTTGATTATTTGTGATAGGATCGTTTATTTGATCGTCTATCCTGGTGATCATTTCTATGATCATTTGTTGACCCAAAGCATGGCTTTTGTATAAAGTATGTTTTTATGGACGTGACTTCGTCGAGCCTCACACCCCGTGAATGGTCAAAACAGGAAAGATGCAGCAAGGTTATGAGGGGTAGCACCCTTTAGGATATGTGCATTTCCTTCTGGAAAAGGGTGGTGTCATGGTATGGAGCCCAGATACTTACTCATGTTGGAAACACTTTATGATTGTGTGAATTGATTGCGAGCACTCGGTGAAAGGTCCCAAAGGACCGGGGGATGGCATATTCGGTCAGTTGTTACTCAGTTAGGGGTAACCCGGCCTTGTGTTGGTAGAGATCCGGTTTGGTTCTCGGGGATGTCCATCCAGAGGCATTCTCATGTGGCAATGGGAAGTTCCTTGGCCTGATCATTCGTTGGAAATCCAAAGAAACAATACGAGACTTGTACGGTATTAGTTGTAGAACCTATCATTCACTTATGGTGGCGCCCCACTGTTTGGATGGTAGCTATAGTAGGCATACGATAATGGTCGTATGTTGGCTAAGATTTATATTCTACTTTCGAAATGAATTTTTCCTACACTATGCACTAGTAATAATATAAAATGTTCTTTTAAATACGTATCAAGCATCTTTGACTATCATAAGGAGAAATCTCCTCCGATTCTGCGTTTGCATTGTGTGTGTGTGCGGGAGGCCTTATGGTAGTCTCATTTTTGAAAGCATTGCGAATTGACTTTAAAAATATTCCTCTATTTTTGATTTTAAAGATAAATAAACTGTTTTTGAGTTCTCACACCAGTCACATGACTGACTTGGAGTTTATTTTTTTCCTTCCTAAACTCTGGGTGCCCACCAATTTCCACACGGGCAGTCGAGAGTTAGGTTTATCAGGATATTCTGGATATTCTGGAGTTGCTGGAAGCAAGCTGGATGGCATGGCGTATTACCAGTATATAGTATTTCTTTTTCCGCTGCACTGTTTGTTGTTGTTGTACACTCTGATGATGTGATGTAATGAAACGTAATGTATAAAATGTAATAACTGATATAGTTCTTTGTTTAAAGATTATTCATTTATTATATGTTGTTCCGCTGCGAATTGTGAGATTCTGATGTTGTTCTGTTATGTTCTTTCCTCTCTATTTTCTATTTTCTTATCTCTTCTTCTCTCTTTCTTCTTTTTAAAACCCTAACTATTCGGTTTTTCGGCAACGAAAAATCACAATCGTTACATTTGGTACCAGAGCATATGGTTAAGCGACAACCATGGTTCTGTTGGGTATTACTCATTAGAGATAGAGTCAGTAGTGCTCTAGAATGAGTTGAGTGTAATAATAGCTATGAGAGCGTATTTGTTAGTGAATATAAAATTGTTTTATATTGTGATGATTGGTTTGTTGAGTGGTATATAGATTCTGGTTAATACGAGTAATTAACGTTGTTGATAGGGATCTCTAAACACTTGTACAGAACAATTCGACACAATATTGTTTTAAAATTGGGTAAATGAAATAATTTTACCTTGAGTATATTTTGTATATAAAGGGATAATTTTTCAGAATTATTAAAGTGTATATAAATTGATTGTTTAGTTGTTTGAATAATCTAAATAAAAGAATAATTGTATAAGTATAATGAATTATAAGAGTTGAATTATAATTAAAGTGATTTACAATTGTGAATAAACTTATATATATAAGAAGTGAAACTATGTGGATATATTTATGAATATGAGTTGTAAATGAAAATGAATTTAAAGTTAAATGGAATATAACTTAAGTGATATTGAATGAAGTTGATTTCGGTATCAAAGTAAATTAATAAAGTTAAGTGATAAATGTGAACTTAAGTTATGTAAATGAAATTCAATTTTAGAAATTCAATTGAATGAATGGATTGACTAATGATCAATTAAATGTGAATAGTTGATATGAAATAATGAATGTAAGTGTTAATTCATTAAAATCTAATGTTATTGAAAGTTGAATAGTTGAATAAGAAAATCAATTTAATTGAACCAATTAAAATTAATGGTGTTAAACCGAATTGAATGAATATAAGCAAAGGAATTTGGTTGTAATTAATATACGTTGATTGTTATATGGTTGTTAGTTGATTGATTGTATATAATTCATTAAGTGTTAATGAAATTGAGTTAGCGAAATTGGAAGCTATGAAATTGAATTCAAATTGTAAGTAAATAAGTTTGAATAGAATTGAAAGTGAATTGGATTTAAATTAGTAAATGTTAACTAATTGAATTGAAAATGAATGTTAGTAAGAACATCCACTATTAATGAATCGAATGTGATTAAATTGAAAACCATTTCATTGAATATTAATGAGAATACGAATGAATATATATTGGTTATGAATTTGTTGAATGCTAGTTGGTTGATGTTTGAATATATTGCTTTTATTGCATTTGCTATGTTAGCATATGGAGATATATGTTGTATCTTGAGATTATTTTCATATATGCATGATTCTCATGTTGTTTGTTGAGTGATTAGTAGGTGCGGATCGCGTTTGATTCGCATTTGGAGCTCGCTTTCGCGCTATATTAGCCGTATATGCTCGCTAATAAAATATAAGGTACATATCTCGGATTAAATATCGTACTTTTATACTTTTTCCCTTCGGGATGCCTCATTACTTGATGAGATGTATATTTGTGATATATATACTGTCATTTTTTTTTGGATCGAGCCGCGCAAAGGAGACTATGGCGAATTTTTCCGGAAATTTAAGGCGTTAGAAAAAATTTGAGAAAATTGGAAAATTTTTGAAAACTATAACTTTGATTTGGTATTGAAAGTTAAACAATAGTAGTTGTTTTTGAAAAGATAACTAAGTATGATTTGAAAACTTAGTAAAGATTATAAGAAGTTAAACTATGGATTTTGGAAAATTAATAGATTCTGTAATTTTTCTTACTTAATAATTTCGAGGACGAAATTCTTTTAAGGGAGGAAGATTGTAACGACCCAGGATTTTATTTAATTAAAATTTGAATATTTAATTAATTTTAAATATTAATAAGTGAATTTATAAGTCGAATAAATTTTATTTCGAATAATTGGATTTAATTGAATAATTAAATCGATAATTTAATATGTTAAATTATGGAAATAATTGAAAAATGGGTTAAATATGATTGAAAATGATTTGTAAAATTTTATTTTATCATGTCGAAGTTAGAATGATATTTTAGAACTTTTAAAATCGAATTAGAAGTTTATTTGTGAAAATTGAATATTTTAATATTAAATCGACTAGTGAAAATAGTCAATTTTTGAACAGTCTCAGAATTGAACGAAACCAGTTCCATTGGATCCGTAATAGTTAGTTATTATCGGATTTCAATTTTCGTGTCAATCGGAGTTATCGTTTGATCGTGGCAGCTCGAAATGCATCGAATTATTTTTAATATTAATTGGCGAGTTAAAATAGCCATTTTTCAAAAAGTCTTGGATTTCGATGAAACCAGTTTCATCGGATCCGTAATGTGATATTATTGTAAGGTTTCAAACTTCGTGTCAATTGGATTTACCGTTTGTCCGGTACAAATTAAAACGCCTAGAAAATCGTTTAAATCGGTTTAATTTAAATTGAACATTTATAGCCATAACTCGCACAGATGTCCGAATTAGCTTTCGAAACCTGTTCCATTGTGTCCGGAACGCGGGGTAAACCCTAGAAACGCTAGTTACGGCGCGTGAATCGGAGTTCGGAATTTCCGGATTGAATAGTGTTTGAGAAAATCCTATAAATAAACCACTCTCTTCATAAATTAAAAAAAATAAAATATATAAACCCTAATAACCCTAGCCGCCAGTCACAAATGGAAGGCCGAAAATCACTCTCCTTTCCCCCTCAATCTCTCCCAATCTATAAACAATTAGAGGAAAGTGTCAACTGCAATGTTGTAGAGGGGAGTGTGTACTGCAGATCCAACGGTCAAGATCGTCTGGAGTGCTTTGGTTCAACGGCAAATTGGAGAGGAAGGCAACGCGTTGCGCGCGCAAATCAAGAGAGGAGGAGGGGCCGAGTTGCCTAGGGTTTCGGCCGAGCATAGCATACGTGATGTGCTTCGAGATGGCGGTGGTATGATGGAGTATCGATGTTTGTGGACGGAGAAAAAATTAACCCTAATTTTTTGTAGTGGGTTCGGCTATACGGGTAGTTGCGTGAACGAAGAGGATGAAGGAGAAGGGTGCGCACGGTTCTGATGGGTTTTGCTGGGATCCTACGGCTGAGATTTGCTGATAGGTTTAATATAGTTAATTATGTTGTAATTTAGTTATATAAATTCGTGTAAAACTTAGAAAAATCATAACTTTTTCATACGAGGTCGAAAACGCGCGAAACCAGTTGCGTTGGAATCGTATGGACGAGCACTACGCGATGAAATTGGATTGGAGTCGTTTGGAGTTAGTGAAAATTTCGGGTAAAATTAAACGTCCGTTTAATTTTATTCGAAATAAATCGCTAAAACGAAATTGAAATCAAGGTGAGAACTTCTCACTCAATCGAATCAGTTTCGATTTTATTTTAAATAGTTAGATTTAAAATATTTGAATGCATGTTTGAATGATGATTGTTATCTATTGATTGTTAAAATAGACGTTATGCGCCGTTAGTAAGCGGATGTTATTTATTAAAAACATATACCGTGAATATTTCATAAACAGTGAAATTGGTATTATATATAATAGCAATATATATATATATTGGCATATGTATATATTGGAGTTATTGATTTCCCGCACTTGTATAGCGGATGAGACCCTATTGCGCCGTCTATTAAGCGGATAATATTTTAAATCCCATATACCGCGATAATTCTGTACTGGAGCGGAATTGGTATTGTGCTAATGTTTGTGGATGCAGGAAAACAGGTTGGAGGGATCCAACTGGATTCCTCAACAGTTTTTAATTGATTTCATATATTTTGATATTTGATGGATTATCATATCGATATATGATATCGTTGTAGTCGTGATTGACTATTTGGTGTGTAGCATCATTGGACCAAATTTGAGATTTTAAAATGATTTCAAAGTGATTTTTGAAAGCATACGTTTATAAAATATTTTTGGAATTGATCCATTTTAAATAAATAAACGTTATAATTTTTAATGTTATAAAAATTATGATTTTTGAGAAATATAGTTAAAAGTTGATTTTTGAGAAATATGGATTAATGATTTTATAAAATAATTTAAATTGAAATTTCTGAATTTATTGTAAAAAGTTAAATATAGGATTTATAAAATTTGATTATTTTATAAATCAAAATGATGAAGTTTTTAAAGGAGTTTAAAGACGTTTTAAAAGAATAATATAAATTGATTTATTTAAGAGATTTATAAATGGATATTTATAAATTGAAATATTGACATTATAAAACGAGTTTTTATAAGTGTTTGAATGAAGTGAAAATAGATTGCATAAGTGAATGGAATTTATAGAATTATAAACGGTGAAGTTATAAATGAAATTTATAAATAGTAAGATTTATAAATTTTGTGAAATTATTAAAGAATATATTTGGATAAATAATTGAATCTTATAAGTTATAAGATTTATAATTATAAAGTTCAAAGGAACGATTTTTCAAACAAATAAATTATAAGTATTTCACTTATGATATGAATTTTTGTTTTATAATTGAGTTATGAATTGAATAGGTTAATAAAGGAATTTATAAAAGGAAGTTGTTATAAAATAAATAGATTTATAATGGAATTTATAAACGTTGTTTTATAAATTCGCAAACGACTTATTTTGATAAGTAAATTGTTGAAACTTATTAATGGAGTTATATTTACGTTTTTTACTGTGAATAATCCTTTGAAATAAAATGTATAGAAAGGATGAAATTGATTAACGTAGTATATTCACGTTTTTGAATAGCGAATAATATGTTAAAGAAAATGTTTAGATTTGATGTTTTAAATAGAATTAAAACGATCTAACGATGTTTTAAAATGTGTTGAGATTCGAAACCATAGATTTCAACATTTATTGTTGAAATAGACGTTTTCGAGAAATAGAAGGAAATGGTGGACTATAACACTGTTGTTATAGTAAATGATTTCCGAAAGGAAATGTTTGGTATAGTATTGGGATTTATATATCTATTTTAATTTCGAATCCCTATACTAGTGATTTTGGGTTGTCGTAACGATGTTTTACGCAACAATCGTTTTGGCCCAAATAAATATGTGTAAGAAAATGATTTCCTTAATAGAATGAAATATATACTAAATTTCGATTTAAGTATATTGAATAATTTCCAAGTGTAGAAAATAAAAAGATTTGTGAATTACTTATTTAATAAGTATGGAATTGTTTTCCGATATAAAGGGAATATTTTGAGAATTTATCTTTTTGAAGATAAATTGAAATGAATAATTGAAATCGTATATTCATAGATATTTTGAAATATAAATTCACTATGGAATTTATAAAAGCAAGTGGAATTTGTTTAAAAATAAATATTGATTTATTTTTGAGGAATTGAAATAATATATCTTGTAAAGATATTTTGGAAAATAAATAATTTGGAAAATTATTTGGAATCTGGTGATGTTGTGCATATCCATTGATAGTTCAATAACCGACTATCAATATTTCCCTTTGAATGGGTAATTGATGTGATTTGTTTGAATTTGAATGCCACACTTATTTTTGAATAAGCGCTCACTATTCGGGTTAACCGGGAAAGGACCATGGGGTCGTATAACCCATTCCGAATATGTGATACGTCGTTATGAATTGCATTTGATGACCGGTGTTGAAGGCCGGGTATTTGCGAAAGCGATAGGATGACCTATCGATTGTCTCTGCACTGGGTAGCTCCTGGTATAGAGATTCCCTAAGTGATGGGAAATTCGATCGGGATTGTGAATACCCGGATTGCAAGGGCTTCGTGAGAAGTGCCTTCGGTTTTGTTCGAGCCCGGAACAGACTTGTATGGATTGTATGTCTGACATTACAAATTGAGATATAAAGCCGATTTCATTCAAATATATTTCTGTTGGTGGCGGAGAATTTATTCTTTTAGCTTAACACCCTTCTTTGAGACGTACGAGCTCAGAGGTTATGTAGTTGAATGTTATCAGCGATATATTCCCAATTTGGTAATGTGACATGCTGAGTGTTGCTGTGAAATGATCATTGTGTTGATTATTTGTGATAGGATCGTTTATTTGATCGTCTATCCTGGTGATCATTTCTATGATCATTTGTTGACCCAAAGCATGGCTTTTGTATAAAGTATGTTTTTGTGGACGTGACTTCGTCGAGCCTCACACCCCGTGAATGGTCAAAACAGGAAAGATGCAGCAAGGTTATGAGGGGTAGCGCCCTTTAGGATATGTGCATTTCCTTCTGGAAAAGGGTGGTGTCATGGTATGGAGCCCAGATACTTACTCATGTTGAAAACACTTTATGATTGTGTGAATTGATTGCGAGCACTCGGTGAAAGGTCCCAACGGACCGGGGGATGGCATATTCGGTCAGTTGTTACTCAGTTAGGGGTAACCCGGCCTTGTGTTGGTAGAGATCCGGTTTGGTTCTCGGGGATGTCCATCCAGAGGCATTCTCATGTGGCAATGGGAAGTTCTTTGGCCTGATCATTCGTTGGAAATCCAAAGAAACAATACGCGACTTGTACGGTATTAGTTGTAGAACCTATCATTCACTTATGGTGGCGCCCTACTGTTTGGATGGTAGCTATAGTAGGCATACGATAATGGTCGTATGTTGGCTAAGATTTATATTCTACTTTCGAAATGAATTTTTCCTACACTATGCACTAGTAATAATATAAAATGTTCTTTTAAATACGTATCAAGCATCTTTGACTATCATAAGGAGAAATCTCCTCCGATTCTGCGTTTGCATTGTGTGTGTGTGCGGGAGGCCTTATGGTAGTCTCATTTTTGAAAGCATTGCGAATTGACTTTAAAAATATTCCTCTATTTTTGATTTTAAAGATAAATAAACTGTTTTTGAGTTCTCACACCAGTCGCATGACTGACTTGGAGTTTATTGTTTTCCTTCCTAAACTCTGGGTGCCCACCAATTTCCACACGGGCAGTCGAGAGTTAGGTTTATCAGGATATTCTGGATATTCTGGAGTTGCTGGAAGCAAGCTGGATGGCATGGGGTATTACCAGTATATAGTATTTCTTTTTCCGCTGCACTGTTTGTTGTTGTTGTACACTCTGATGATGTGATGTAATAAAACGTAATGTATAAAATGTAATAACTGATATAGTTCTTTGTTTAAAGATTATTCATTTATTATATGTTGTTCCGCTGCGAATTGTGAGATTCTGATGTTGTTCTGTTATGTTCTTTCCTCTCTATTTTCTATTTTCTTATCTCTTCTTCTCTCTTTCTTCTTTTTAAAACCCTAACTATTCGGTTTTTCGGCAACGAAAAATCGCAATCGTTACATTTGGTACCAGAGCATATGGTTAAGCGACAACCATGGTTCTGTTGGGTATTACTCATTAGAGATAGAGTCAGTAGTGCTCTAGAATGAGTTGAGTGTAATAATAGCTATGAGAGCGTATTTGTTAGTGAATATAAAATTGTTTTATATTGTGATGATTGGTTTGTTGAGTGGTATATAGATTCTGGTTAATACGAGTAATTAACGTTGTTGATAGGGATCTCTAAACACTTGTACAGAACAATTCGACACAATATTGTTTTAAAATTGGGTAAATGAAATAATTGTACCTTGAGTATATTTTGTATATAAAGGGATAATTTTTCAGAATTATTAAAGTGTATATAAATTGATTGTTTAGTTGTTTGAATAATCTAAATAAAAGAATAATTGTATAAGTATAATGAATTATAAGAGTTGAATTATAATTAAAGTGATTTACAATTGTGAATAAACTTATATATATAAGAAGTGAAACTATGTGGATATATTTATGAATATGAGTTGTAAATGAAAATGAATTTAAAGTTAAATGGAATATAACTTAAGTGATATTGAATGAAGTTGATTTCGGTATCAAAGTAAATTAATAAAGTTAAGTGATAAATGTGAACTTAAGTTATGTAAATGAAATTCAATTTTAGAAATTGAATTGAATGAATGGATTGACTAATGATCAATTAAATGTGAATAGTTGATATGAAATAATGAATGTTAGTGTTAATTCATTAAAATCTAATGTTATTGAAAGTTGAATAGTTGAATAAGAAAATCAATTTAATTGAACCAATTGAAAGTAATGGTGTTAAACCAAATTGAATGAATATAAGCAAAGGAATTTGGTTGTAATTAATATACATTGATTGTTATATGGTTGTTAGTTGATTGATTGTATATAATTCATTAAGTGTTAATGAAATTGAGTTAGCGAAATTGGAAGCTATGAAATTGAATTCAAATTGTAAGTAAATAAGTTTGAATAGAATTGAAAGTGAATTGGATTTAAATTAGTAAATGTTAACTAATTGAATTGAAAATGAATGCTAGTAAGAACATCCACTGTTAATGAATCGAATGTGATTAAATTGAAAACCATTTCATTGAATATTAATGAGAATACGAATGAATATATATTGGTTATGAATTTGTTGAATGCTAGTTGGTTGATGTTTGAATATATTGCTTTTATTGCATTTGCTATGTTAGCATATGGAGATATATGTTGTATCTTGAGATTATTTTCATATATGCATGATTCTCATGTTGTTTGTTGAGTGATTAGTAGGTGCGGATCGCGTTTGATTCGCATTTGGAGCTCGCTTTCGCGCTATATTAGCCGTATATGCTCGCTAATAAAATATAAGGTACATATCTCGGATTAAATATCGTACTTTTATACTTTTTTCCTTCGGGATGCCTCATTACTTGATGAGATGTATATTTGTGATATATATACTGTCATTTTTTTTTCGGATCGAGCCGCGCAAAGGAGACTATGGCGAATTTTTCCGGAAATTTAAGGCGTTAGAAAAAATTTGAGAAAATTGGAAATTTTTTGAAAACTATAACTTTGATTTGGAATTGAAAGTTAAACAATAGTAGTTGTTTTTGAAAAGATAACTAAGTATGATTTGAAAACTTAGTAAAGATTATAAGAAGTTAAACTATGGATTTTGGAAAATTAATAGATTCTGTAATTTTTCTTACTTAATAATTTCGAGGACGAAATTCTTTTAAGGGAGGAAGATTGTAACGACCCAGGATTTTATTTAATTAAAATTTGAATATTTAATTAATTTTAAATATTAATAAGTGAATTTATAAGTCGAATAAATTTTATTTCGAATAATTGGATTTAATTGAATAATTAAATGGATAATTTAATATGTTAAATTATGGAAATAATTGAAAAATGGGTTAAATATGATTGAAAATGATTTGTAAATTTTATTTTATCATGTCGAAGTTAGAATGATATTTTAGAACTTTTAAAATCGAATTAGAAGTTTATTTGTGAAAATTGAATATTTTAATATTAAATCGACTAGTGAAAATAGTCAATTTTTGAACAGTCTCAGAATTGAACGAAACTAGTTCCATTGGATCCGTAATAGTTAGTTATTACCGGATTTCAATTTTCGTGTCAATCGGAGTTATCGTTTGATCGTGGCAGCTCGAAATGCATCGAATTATTTTTAATATTAATTTGGCGAGTTAAAATAGCCATTTTTCAAAAAGTCTTGGATTTCGATGAAACCAGTTTCATCGGATCCGTAATGTGATATTATTGTAAGGTTTCAAACTTCGTGTCAATTGGATTTACCGTTTGTCCGGTACAAATTAAAACGCCTAGAAAATCGTTTAAATCGGTTTAATTTAAATTGAACGTTTATAGCCATAACTCGCACAGATGTCCGAATTAGCTTTCGAAACCTGTTCCATTGTGTCCGGAACGCGGGGTAAACCCTAGAAACGCTGGTTACGGCGCGTGAATCGGAGTTTGGAATTTCCGGATTCAATAGTGTTTGAGAAAATCCTATAAATAAACCACTCTCTTCATAAATTAAAAAAAAAATATAAACCCTAATAACCCTAGCCGCCAGTCACAAATGGAAGGTCGAAAATCACTCTCCTTTCCCCCTCAATCTCTCCCAATCTATAAACAATTAGAGGAAAGTGTCAACTGCAATGTTGTAGAGGGGAGTGTGTACTGCAGATCCAACGGTCAAGATCGTCTGGAGTGCTTTGGTTCAACGGCAAATTGGAGAGGAAGGCAACGCGTTGCGCGTGCAAATCGAGAGAGGAGGAGGGGCCGAGTTGCCTAGGGTTTCGGCCGAGCATAGCATACGTGATGTGCTTCGAGATGGCGGTGGTATGATGGAGTATCGATGTTTGTGGACGGAGAAAAAATTAACCCTAATTTTTTGTAGTGGGTTCGGCTATACGGGTAGTTGCGTGAACGAAGAGGATGAAGGAGAAGGGTGCGCACGGTTCTAATGGGTTTTGCTGGGATCCTACGGCTGAGATTTGCTGATAGGTTTAATATAGTTAATTATGTTGTAATTTAGTTATATAAATTCGTGTAAAACTTAGAAAAATCATAACTTTTTCATACGAGGTCGAAAACGCGCGAAACCAGTTGCGTTGGAATCGTATGGACGAGCACTACGCGATGAAATTGGATTGGAGTCGTTTGGAGTTAGTGAAAATTTCGGGTAAAATTAAACGTCCGTTTAATTTTATTCGAAATAAATCGCTAAAACGAAATTGAAATCAAGGTGAGAACTTCTCACTCAATCGAATCAGTTTCGATTTTATTTTAAATAGTTAGATTTAAAATATTTGAATGCATGTTTGAATGATGATTGTTATCTATTGATTGTTAAAATAGACATTATGCGCCGTTAGTAAGCGGATGTTATTTATTAAAAACATATACCGCGAATATTTCATAAACAGTGAAATTGGTATTATATATAATAGCAATATATATATATATATATATATATATATATTGGCATATGTATATATTGGAGTTATTGATTTCCCGCACTTGTATAGCGGATGAGACCCTATTGCGCCGTCTATTAAGCGGATAATATTTTAAATCCCATATACCGCGATAATTCCGTACTGGAGCGGAATTGGTATTGTGCTAATGTTTGTGGATGCAGGAAAACAGGTTGGAGGGATCCAACTGGATTCCTCAACAGTTTTTAATTGATTTTATATATTTTGATATTTGATGGATTATCATATCGATATATGATATCGTTGTAGTCGTGATTGACTATTTGGTGTGTAGCATCATTGGACCAAATTTGGGATTTTAAAATGATTTCAAAGTGATTTTTGAAAGCATACGTTTATAAAATATTTTTGGAATTGATTCATTTTAAATAAATAAACGTTATAATTTTTAATGTTATAAAAATTATGATTTTTGAGAAATATAGTTAAAAGTTGATTTTTGAGAAATATGGATTAATGATTTTATAAAATAATTTAAATTGAAATTTCTGAATTTATTGTAAAAAGTTAAATATAGGATTTATAAAATTTGATTATTTTATAAATCAAAATGATGAAGTTTTTAAAGGAGTTTAAAGACGTTTTAAAAGAATAATATAAATTGATTTATTTAAGAGATTTATAAATGGATATTTATAAATTGAAATATTGACATTATACAACGAGTTTTTATAAGTGTTTGAATGAAGTGAAAATAGATTGCATAAGTGAATGGAATTTATAGAATTATAAACGGTGAAGTTATAAATGAAATTTATAAATAGTAAGATTTATAAATTTTGTGAAATTATTAAAGAATATATTTGGATAAATAATTGAATCTTATAAGTTATAAGATTTATAATTATAAAGTTCAAAGTAACGATTTTTCAAACAAATAAATTATAAGTATTTCACTTATGATATGAATTTTTGTTTTATAATTGAGTTATGAATTGAATAGGTTAATAAAGGAATTTATAAAAGGAAGTTGTTATAAAATAAATAGATTTATAATGGAATTTATAAACGTTGTTTTATAAATTCGCAAACGACTTATTTTGATAAGTAAATTGTTGAAACATATTAATGGAGTTATATTCACGTTTTTTACTGTGAATAATCCTTTGAAATAAAATGTATAGAAAGGATGAAATTGATTAACGTAGTATATTCACGTTTTTGAATAGCGAATAATATGTTAAAGAAAATGTTTAGATTTGATGTTTTAAATAGAATTAAAACGATCTAACGATGTTTTAAAATGTATTGAAATTCGAAACCATAGATTTCAACATTTATTGTTGAAATAGACGTTTTCGAGAAATAGAAGGAAATGGTGGACTATAACACTGTTGTTATAGTAAATGATTTCCGAAAGGAAATGTTTGGTATAGTATTGGGATTTATATATCTATTTTAATTTCGAATCCCTATACTAGTGATTTTGGGTTGTCGTAACGATGTTTTACGCAACAATCGTTTTGGCCCAAATAAATATGTGTAAGAAAATGATTTCCTTAATAGAATGAAATATATACTAAATTTCGATTTAAGTATATTGAATAATTTCCAAGTGTAGAAAATAAAAAGATTTGTGAATTACTTATTTAATAAGTATAGAATTGTTTTCCGATATAAAGGGAATATTTTGAGAATTTATCTTTTTGAAGATAAATTGAAATGAATAATTGAAATCGTATATTCATAGATATTTTGAAATATAAATTCACTATGGAATTTATAAAAGCAAGTGGAATTTGTTTAAAAATAAATATTGATTTATTTTTGAGGAATTGAAATAATATATCTTGTAAAGATATTTTGGAAAATAAATAATTTGGAAAATTATTTGAAATCTGGTGATGTTGTGCATATCCATTGATAGTTCAATAACCGACTATCAATATTTCCCTTTGAATGGGTAATTGATGTGATTTGTTTGAATTTGAATGCCACACTTATTTTTGAATAAGCGCTCACTATTCGGGTTAACCGGGAAAGGACCATGGGGTCGTATAACCCATTCCGAATATGTGATACGTCGTTATGAATTGCATTTGATGACCGGTGTTGAAGGCCGGGTATTTGCGAAAGCGATAGGATGACCTATCGATTGTCTCTGCACTGGGTAGCTCCTGGTATAGAGATTCCCTAAGTGATGGGAAATTCGATCGGGATTGTGAATACCCGGATTGCAAGGGCTTCGTGAGAAGTGCCTTCGGTTTTGTTCGAGCCCGGAACAGACTTGTATGGATTGTATGTCTGACATTACAAATTGAGATATAAAGCCGATTTCATTCAAATATATTTCTGTTGGTGGCGGAGAATTTATTCTTTTAGCTTAACACCCTTCTTTGAGACGTACGAGCTCAGAGGTTATGTAGTTGAATGTTATCAGCGATATATTCCCAATTTGGTAATGTGACATGCTGAGTGTTGCTGTGAAATGATCATTGTGTTGATTATTTGTGATAGGATCGTTTATTTGATCGTCTATCCTGGTGATCATTTCTATGATCATTTGTTGACCCAAAGCATGGCTTTTGTATAAAGTATGTTTTTGTGGACGTGACTTCGTCGAGCCTCACACCCCGTGAATGGTCAAAACAGGAAAGATGCAGCAAGGTTATGAGGGGTAGCGCCCTTTAGGATATGTGCATTTCCTTCTGGAAAAGGGTGGTGTCATGGTATGGAGCCCAGATACTTACTCATGTTGAAAACACTTTATGATTGTGTGAATTGATTGCGAGCACTCGGTGAAAGGTCCCAAAGGACCGGGGGATGGCATATTCGGTCAGTTGTTACTCAGTTAGGGGTAACCCGGCCTTGTGTTGGTAGAGATCCGGTTTGGTTCTCGGGGATGTCCATCCAGAGGCATTCTCATGTGGCAATGGGAAGTTCCTTGGCCTGATCATTCGTTTGAAATCCAAAGAAACAATACGAGACTTGTACGGTATTAGTTGTAGAACCTATCATTCACTTATGGTGGCGCCCCACTGTTTGGATGGTAGCTATAGTAGGCATACGATAATGGTCGTATGTTGGCTAAGATTTATATTCTACTTTCGAAATGAATTTTTCCTACACTATGCACTAGTAATAATATAAAATGTTCTTTTAAATACGTATCAAGCATCTTTGACTATCATAAGGAGAAATCTCCTCCGATTCTGCGTTTGCATTGTGTGTGTGTGCGGGAGGCCTTATGGTAGTCTCATTTTTGAAAGCATTGCGAATTGACTTTAAAAATATTCCTCTATTTTTGATTTTAAAGATAAATAAACTGTTTTTGAGTTCTCACACCAGTCACATGACTGACTTGGAGTTTATTGTTTTCCTTCCTAAACTCTGGGTGCCCACCAATTTCCACACGGGCAGTCGAGAGTTAGGTTTATCAGGATATTCTGGATATTCTGGAGTTGCTGGAAGCAAGCTGGATGGCATGGCGTATTACCAGTATATAGTATTTCTTTTTCCGCTGCACTGTTTGTTGTTGTTGTACACTCTGATGATGTGATGTAATGAAACGTAATGTATAAAATGTAATAACTGATATAGTTCTTTGTTTAAAGATTATTCATTTATTATATGTTATTCCGCTGCGAATTGTGAGATTCTGATGTTGTTCTGTTATGTTCTTTCCTCTCTATTTTCTATTTTCTTATCTCTTCTTCTCTCTTTCTTCTTTTTAAAACCCTAACTATTCGGTTTTTCGGCAACGAAAAATCGCAATCGTTACAGGTTAAATGGGCTCATAGCTTATGAGATTTGGAGAGGATATGCCTTGATTTAGAGAAAGATAGGAGGATCTATGATTAGGTTTTGAGATGTGTGGTCGAGATCATTGTTTGCGATCTTATCTTATTCATATAAAAGCCAATCTCAAAACCCTAATTACAAGCTAATTCATTTTTTGAGCCGCTACTTTCTTCTTCCTCTTCCTCATATTAATGGAAGCAACTTTCCTATAAAATCATTTCTAAAATTCTCGAATCCAATTCAAAATTAAATATACTAATTTGTAGTAGAAGGTCTCTAATCCCCGATTAGCAACCCGATAGATTGTAAATTGTCTTTACAAGAGAAATCGTTGTTCAATGTGAACTCAAAGGCTTCATTAGGGGGGTGCTTTTATTTATTATCATTTTTTTGATTTTAATTATTATCATTTTTTTGATTTTAAGTTTATCATATAAAAGTTGATTTACATTCAAATCCTCTTTTTGTATTCAAATCTGTTTATTGTTTAGATTGGATGAGATTTTTGTGGGTACATGTATTTGTTACAATTAGATTGGTTATGTGCTTGTTGTAATATTTTCTTTATTGATTTATTGTTGAATTAATTTTCTAAAAAAAGGTTTTAATTTTTATTTATATTAATATATATATATATATATATATATTAAATGTGTATTGATCTACAAAATATGAATACGTATAATTGTATATGTGTTTATATATCATATATATTTATTCATAAAATATACATATATTATTATTAGGGTTTTTAGGCACAGGGAAGAAGTTGCAAAAAATTTAGTCTCAGGGACAACAAGTTTGTTTTTTAGTCTGAAGGACACTTTGTAGTGTAAATCACAGAATGATAGATATAGCTATCATTTTCTGTTTACACTATAAAGTGTCCTTCAGACTAAAAAACAAACTTATCGTCCCTAAGACTAAATCTTTTTGTAACTTTTTCCTTCTGCCTATTTTCCTGTTATTATTATTTAGTGAATTTTTCATTATAATAAAATAACTAATGGTTTAAAATTTTAATTTTATATTTATTGCACTATGTAATAAGATTACAGTAAAAGTTTTAGATCTTTTTTAACTTAATTTATTATTTTTAAATATTAATTTACATTTGACCTTCAATCAATTATTTAATTAAAAATCTAATTTCAATTGAGAAAATTATATAAATTTTTATTAAGGTTTAAATATGTATATGGAACCTTTAGAAAAAGTTAAAATATGTATATGGAACCTTTAGAAAAAGTTTCTAACTTCTGTAACTTAATTTATTAATTTTTTGAATTAGTATATTTTCGAAACGCAATTGATTATTTAATTAAAAATTGTAATTTCAGTTGAGAAAATTTTAGAAATTTTTTCTAAGCCCAAATATGTCTCAAATATCGTAAGAATTTTTTTAGAATTTTTCAACTTGATTTCCTATATTTAAGAATTAATTTGATTACGGGCTATTATCAATTATTTAATAATAAATATTATTTTAATTGTAAAAATTTCATAAATTAATCTTAAGCCCAAAATATGTTTCCAGATTTTATAATATTTTAAAAAGTTTCATTATTATCATATAATTATTTTACATTAATTTGTTATGGCAGAAACTGTTTAATTCAATAAATTATATATATATATATATTCATACATACACATATATTATAATTTTTTTGACATATTATACAAGCACATATTTGAAAAAATTACAGTACACACAAAATGAGCTAATGTGTCCATTGTAATGTAAATGCCAACATGTATATACGAGCACATTATACCCTTCACGAATTATAATGTTATACATGCGCACACACACACATATGTGTGTGTGTGTGTCTATATATGTATGTATATGATATGTGTGTGTGCGTATACTTGTATAAATGAATAAAATAAAATTAAATAAATCTTAAACTATAAATTGCACAATTAGAATTCGTATGGACATAGTAATAAATATTGCCATGAATAAATTATTAGTAATAACATTTAATGAATCGATCAATTTAGATTAAAGAGAGGAAATAAAAGTTTTCTCTCTTCATTTAATACAATTAACGCTCTCAATTAATTCTTGTTTTCTAAACAGAAATGAAAGGTTTCATTCCCTATACATTAACACTTATAAGTAAATGTTAGGTGTACTTGATACACTATACTTGAAAATAAATTTATTTAAACATCCCTTTAACTATTTTAAATAGAATACATGATTTTATTTAAACCAAATTTAGAAAAGTTCTAAATTAAATTTATACTTGTAGTCCCGCTAAAGATCCAAATGGTATAAAAAAATTGAAATTCTCCCATTTTGTCTGTTACGAGCTAGCTTGATTCCTTTAATGGCATTAGAGCCTAATAGCCTATGCAATCTAAACTAGTCATATTAGGGCTAACTAATTAAACTTGCCCACTAAGTACGATGTCTAGAAATGTAATGTCTAGGCATGGAGTTGGTTAATCAAGTACTTTGTCCTACCTGGTTACCAGCCTGGCTTGAAAGGTGAGTGAGTCCAAAGATTGCACCTAATTGAAAAGACCAATTTGAATGGGGCCTTGAGCTAATTTTCAAAATTGTTTTGAAAATTAAAATAAAAACATGTTTATTATAAAAGTCATAATACAACATAAGTTTTCAAAATGTTTGAAAGGATAATGATATTTTCAAAAATGTTTGAAAATATTTATATACTAATTTCAAATTTTAAAATTTATTAATAAGATTAATAAAATGAATTAATTAAATGTGTTAATTAATTAATTTATATATGCATACATTACATATGTTGATATATGTTATGTTATTTTAAAGTGTTTAGGATACCACAATTTTGCATGTATGTATGTGAGATAAATTTTGAAATTAATAAAATTTAATTAAATTGTTTAATTGAATAAATTAACTAAAGGTTAATTATTTAATAAAATACACATATATAACATATTTGTGTGTTATACTATAAAAGTTATAGTGTGCACTATAAAGGTTATGGTAGATCCGTCCAATATAAATGTTGTATTGGAATTATTATAATATAAAATTAATAAAGAGTTAGTTAATTAAAATTATGTAACGACCACAAATTTATCACTTGGATAAATTATATTTATTTTTAAAATATTTAGATATGGGTTTAAAAGTAATAAATAATCATGTTTTAAGAGGTAAATAATAATAGTTATTTTGTTTGGGAAAATATCTATGGACAAATTAACGACATAAAATATTGATAATTTATAAATATCGTCCTAGGTAAAAATACCGATAAAATAACCGAAAATCGTTTTATTAAAAAAACAGCTTTTAAATAATAAGGATCGTGCATGACTCTAGATTTATACACTAATATATGTATTCAAACAAGATTATGAAATAAAATATTTTATTTTATTTTTTGAAAATAAAATGTATTTATGACATCGACCGTTGGTATCATTGATTTTATATATTTCTTTGGAAATTCAAGTTAAGTTTATATATTTAATAAATGGGTTTTTATTTACAATCAAACCTATTTTAATTACTTAACAATGATGGTAAAATAGTTTTTAAAATTTGTTTACCGAAATAGATAGTTTGTGGAAAAATTGAAAATGTGACCGAAGAACGTTTTTCGAAATTTTGACTTTTCGACACTGGAAAGTTGTCAGGAATGTTGTTCGCCTTTGTGCACCATATGTACACATATATAAGAATTAATTAACCAAATGATAATATTAAACTAATAGTATATTATCTTATGTTAATTATGTTTAGCAAGTAATGTGACAAGACATGGTTTTAAAATAATAACATATATATATATATAAGTATATATCATTATCTCTTGTCATATCTTAGCATTATCATCATTATTCATCATGACCTAGAGGATGTAACTAGAGAGGGGGGATGTGACATATGTGGGGGAAGGAAGGTGGTGATATGACCTTACAAAATAATGACATGTTGGATTTTTTAAAACTAAGGTTAAATTGGTAATTTTCCTAATTTTTTTCATCTATAAATGCACACCCTCACACAAACATTTTTGTTCCAACCTCATTTTTATAAACCTTATTCTCTAAAAAAATTCCATGGTTTCCATAGTTCAAAAATATTAGAAAAAGTTAGCCTTTTTTGTTGTAACTTGCTTCCATACCTTTTATACTTCTTATACTTTCATTTCAACATCCTCTCTTCCAAAAACCAAGGCAATCACTACCCATAAATCCCTACCCAAGCCAAATCACTACTGGACAAACATATTCTAAGGCCTTAGCCCCTTCAAATTTTAAAAATTTTAAGCTAGAGTCAAGCATAGAGGTGTTGCCAAGTTATAGCCAAAGTTCGGGTGAAGTTAGTTAGGATAAAGGTGAGTAAAACTACTTTGTTTTGGAAAAGTTTTTGACTTTATTATGGTGTGTTATTGTGGTGATAATATAATGAGAAAATTGAATGGTTATTATGTTGGTCGACGGTGACTTGATGAATGTTATTTTTGGCATTAAATTTGAGATTTGAATGTGATATTGTTGAGTAAGCAAGTATATAACCTTATGTTTATATATTTGTTTCATTTTGATGTTAAAAGTATGGTAGTATAGATGTATGGTTGTGATCTAAGAACCAAATTATGTTGAGTTGGAACAAAGTTAACAACTTTGTGTGTTATGACGGACGTGAGATCCGATTCGAAATAAAAAACTATGTTTTCTTATTTTAAAGTTTGAAAATTATTCCAAAGTTTCTATCTTTGTTTCTAAGTCTCAAAAACATTAAAATTATGTTTCTAAATATGAAATAGGAAAGAATAAGCGAGTGTTTCACTTAAAGTATATTTAAGCGAACTACGCTCATAGCGATAGTCGCTATGGACGTAGTTCAACAAAATTTCTGATTTTCGTTTTAAAATATTTTCTTTTGAAATGGTTTTGTAAAAGTTTTTCAAACTTAATTAGTAACATAGAAAGAGGCTACATTTATTTAAATTAATAATTTATTATTTAATAAATTAATTAAATGTAATTAGTAATTAAGTAGGTGATTAAGGTTTAAGTTACACTTAAAGAAAGTTAATGACTAATTATTGATTAATAAGGTTTTAATTAGTGATGGATGAAGAGAAGAAGTAATTAAATGGTTAATTATTATTTAATTAAGTTAAGTAGGTTAATTAAGTATTATTTGATTAAGTGATTATTTAAATAAATTTTTAATTAATTAGGGATTAACCAATAATGAATTATTTAAACCTTAACTAAGATACATTAGGAAGTTAATTAGGACTTAACCAAGTTCATTAAGTTAATTACAATTTGATTATGAACTAGTCTTGATTTGACTTAGATATAATTAGGGTTTAAGCTAATTAAAAATATTTTAACCCTTCCAAAGCTATTTTTAAACTTAATCGGTTATATTATAAATCAATTTTATTTTAAGGTTAATTGATTTTAAATCAAAGGATTCTCATCCGGACTGTTAAATAGCCAAATGAATTAAAGTTATGACCACAAAACATTAACATGTTTTATGGAAAGTAAGTGACTTGTGTTTAGCACAAACGCCGAATATTTGTAATGTGATAGACACAAGGAAATTAATTTCAATAAGAGGGTCATGGTAACTTAAGCATATAGAATATACTTCTATTTGTACATTTTTCTCCGATAGTGGATATATCTATATTTGTAACTTGGACATCTACCTATGATTGATTATATGTTATGTGTAAATCCCTTACATATCTGATGTTGGGCAATACCCATGATATAACTAAGATAAGTTAAACCCAAATTTAATGATCCATTGTCGTCATTAAGCCTCCTTTTGGTTTTGGAAAGTTAATATTTCATCTTCTTTTAAAATGGTCTTCAAGACTACTCTACTTTGAACAAGATATTTGAAGAATGATTTAACAATTGTTTTGAATATTATGTAAAGAAGTTTATGAATAATTTTGGGATATTCATAAAAGGAGTTTTAGAAATAGTTTTGAATGTTTATAAAATATTTTATAAATGGGGTTGGATGTCTATGAAGGGAAGTTTTATGCATGGTTTGAAAGTTTATAAATAAGCTTATATAACCAGGTATGAATATTTATAAAGGGTCTCATAAATGAGTATGGAGGTTGATAGTTTTGTAAACGGGTTTGGGTTAAAGCAAAAAGAATTTCATGGGTAAGGGAAATTTATAAAATGATTTATTAAAAATAATTACAATAGGAAATTAAGGTTTTAATTTCTCGAGATTGACCTTCTAAAAAATGGTGGTATGGTATATGCGTTCCACACTTAAAACCGAAAGATTAATGCTTAGAGTTATTCTTTTCTCCAGTTTAAATAATGTAGTTCAATCCTTTTTAAGAGATTTGGTAAATGAAATCTTACAAATTTTTTGTCAATATACTTATGTAAAGAAGATTAGTATATGAATGTTGATAAATATTTGGGAAAGGAGATTTATAAATGAAAATGGTTTTGAGGCTAAGTGATTGCTTTGGGTAATTAAATCTTTAGATTTTGTTGTTGTTTTTTGATAGTTAAATAACCGACTAGCAAATTTGGCCTAATATTATTTAGAAGGTATGATTGTAAAATTTGAATTTCTAACAAGGACTCGAATAGTTGCTTCCAAAAAATCCAGGAATTCGTCAGCCAGTAATTATTGGTTGTTGGTAAGGAGAGATAGGGATCAGATTTATACATCTGGAAACCACTCTGAACCAACATGTACGTTTGAGTGGAAGACATCTTGTTGATGATTGAAGATGGTGATCTTTGAAGTGCAAGGGCTAATGTTACTAATCCCGAGGGTGATTCGAAAACGTATGTAGTAGAGTTAGTGCCTTTGGTTTCGTTTAGACCCAAAAAAAAATTATATGGATGAATGCTGGCATTGCATTGACGCCAAGAGAATAATGTTAGCATTCCAAGAAAGATTACTATTCAAAAAGGTAAAGCGAAGCCTCAAGCCTTACAACCAGGAGGAATGGCAAAAACAGGGCATGCAGCAGAGATATGTGGTTAGCTACCATTAGGAGCGGTCACCCCATTCTAGATGTCCCTTTCAGAGTTGATTTGCGTGCCAACACTATGCCAGTATAAAGCCTCCGTGTTAAATAGGTGAGGTAATTCGGTCTGCCATGTTAAAGGGGCAGCCAACTCTGTGTCAGCATCAGTGCATTTTCTAGAGGTGTATCATCGAAAGGTAGTCCCTTACTGTAACATTCCCCTACTTGGAAGCCCATAACTAATGACTACGGATGCTGCAGTCATCCATAGTTATTAATCCTCAACAACCAAATACAGCGATGCTAGATTCATTGATGCACAATCATAAGAATATGGAAAAAAATTTAACAAATAAAAAACACATTTCCATATTCCATTCAAAACATTACTTGTTCATTACATCATCCCAAACGATAACCGTGTTAAGAAAAATATAATTATTACACATACGACAAGAGCGATATATGAAGATGCCCCCTTGGTAGATCAGAGTATATAATAAGGCTAAGTCCGTCTTCACAACCAAAATACACATCAGAAAAGATAACTCCAAATAACTAACTGCCTCCTCCACGCCTCTGGAAGCTTCATTCGTCCAAGAAGAGAACTTGAAACCTTAAGTCTCAAACTACTCAAAATCAATTGAGTACCCAAGAGTTTAAGGGGAAAACAAAAACTTCGAGTCACGCATAAAGCCTGGTATGAATAGTAATCTTACATCTCAAATCATTTAGATATCTATTGAGACCATGCCGCTTAGCGGAATGAGTTTTCCCGGCATTAGTATCCTTAAACCTTTATAAAATCATATACTGTGCTCCTGCACCATATGGTTAAAACAATTTAAAATGGTATAATATGATGATATGTAAACATTTTGATACATATTGCATCTTATGTTTAAATTGACTAGACGTCATGTTTTATAGTTTCTAGGGTCACTACTAACGTATTAGTTTTCATAGGATTACTAATAATCTTTATATAATGTATGGACTCCCTGTTCAGTTTCATAGTTTTCATGGATGCACTATGAACCTATTGGGCCCCTGCCTATTAACTTAATTAAGTCATGAGTTCCCCTGAACCTATTGGTAACTCCAATAACTTCTCACTTATTCTAGTTTTCATGGGTTAACTAGGAACCTAGTGACAACTGTCAATAACTTAATCCGGATATAGTTTTCATGGGTGCACTACAAACCAATTGGCCCCTGCCAACCACTCTTTATAACATATTTTTTATGAGATCACTATGAACTTATTGGTAACCCTGATAACTTCCTAGTCATGGTTTTCATGGAATCACTATGAACGTGTCTTCCTGACAACTTTTAAATTTAGGCATCCCATGTTTTGGTCTCCCTAACCTCTTGGATCCAAATCTATTCATCCAGGATTTCACTTAATTTATGTTCACTACTGGGTCAACCTAGCTAGTTATTCTGCCCGTCCCTAAAATACAGTTATGGGATTCTAGAAAATGTGAATATGTTTATATTGGAAGAAGCAATCATAATAACATAACAATACTGCTCATGTGGGTTTAATATAAAACTTGGTTAATCCCTTTAATGCATAATTTTATCAAGAAAAGCTTCTTCTTAAAACCATTGCAAAAACTCCTTTAATTTAGCCATGGGTTTTTACTTAAAAATGAGGTTGGGTTACAAAACCTTACGGCACCGTCAAAACCTTGCTTTCGACTTCATAGGATGACCTCCTTTGAAGGTATTAAAATCTGTCTTCAAAACATCAGGCTCTTGCCTTTTTAATATTTTAATACCTTCCCCTCGAAAACTTTTGATTATATTAAAGTGTTAGCACTTAACTTTAGAAGCATAGCTTCGAAACCAGTTGAAAGTACCGTTTTTGACACCATTGGAAATAACCCTTTCGAAATCATTGAAAGTCCCCCTTTCGAAAGCATTGGGTTTATACTTAAAACATTACTTGGGTCGAAGTGAATATAATTGAAAGCTACTCTTTCGAAACCATAATTTTTCATACATAAAAATATTGGGGAAACATAATGGTGTCGACATCATTCTTTCGAAAGCATAAAACATCTAGGTAAAATAGTGGAAGGTTGGCGTCGAAACCCCTTTCGAAACCATTGCCTTCAAATCCCATAACCCCTTTCAAAAGCTATGGGAAATGGCTTAAACTTATAAAACAAAGTAACTTTTGCCATCATTGATATCTTTAATGCCATCGAAAAGCTAAAGAACAGTAGCAGGGTTTCGAATGGGTCGGAACCCCTTCTTTCAAAAGCATTTCATAAGTAAAGGAACTCATCCAAAAGCAAACTTAAGTTAATGGAAACCCTTTCAAAACCTTTTAAAATCTCTGTCAAAACCATATGCTTCGACTTCTTCGAAGCAAAAACAATACAAAGTAAGAGCTTCTCTTTTAAAAATAAACCAAGGTTTCGACTCCTTCGGAAGCCATGCTTTCGACACTTAACCTTTCTCCTGTTTCCAATCCACTACGTACCATCATTGTGTTATCTTGCGTATTAGTTTCGGCTTAGTAGGTTTCGACTGGGTTGAAGGCGAAAGCTTCTGTGTCGAAAGGTCCTTCCCAAAGTAGGTGGAACCCTCTCTTTTGAGTAACCTGGTTTTATACTACTTAAGAAATTTTTTTTCTAACTAACCTATCATGTGCCAACATCAGATTGGTTGCCATAACTTTTCCAAATTCTTTACCAAATTAACTGCCGCTAATTTCAGATCTAAACCATGGTTATGTTAATCAATTAAGTCCTTCCATTAAGCAAAAACAATGTTACGAAGAAGTCCCACTTATAAAATAATTTAATTTGCATAGCAATCATTTTGGAAAAATCCTCGAAAATTCTAGAAATTCACTTTAATCATGTTGTCTAACATATCAAAATTCCAAACCCAAAATCTTAATACATTTTCCAAAATAAATTTATACACTTAAATAACCATATTTTCCTTTGAAAATCCATAACAATCTTTAATTCCAAAATCATGTTTTATGTAACATAAAAATTTTCCATGGCATTTAAGCATCATTAAAAACCAATTTTACCCCAAAACTGTGTGTAACCCTATTTAAACAATCTTGTTTAAACTAAAAAAAATCAATATTCTAACATTTCATTATCCAATTTATCATAAAAATGAGTTTACCCTTAAATTCGAAAACATATGATTCAAAACAAAATTGAGATGGAATTACTATTTGCCTTAGATTGGATAAGGAAATTGGAGATTGATTGAGATTGATTCCTTCTAGCTTGAATCCTAAGCTTTACTTGAATTTTCTCTTCTTATCTTCCTCTTAATGGTCGGCTCCTTTTCTTCTTATGTTTTAAAATAGCATATGTTAAAATGAACGTGTATGGCCTTAGGGACAATAGTATAAGAGTGGAGAATGTGGTCAATAATTTACCCTAATCCCCATAGGTTTATTTAGTTAACACCTAACCATTTATAAGCTCATTAATTTTAAATAAGCATGGCCACTTAGTTTATTAATCAAAGTCAATCTCCTTATCACTCTACATTATTCTATTTAATTTATTCTAATTAAATCTTCATAATAATGTTATCAAAAATTAGGTGTGTTACACTTACGTTGCCATTATTGGGATCTAATCTCCAATACGTGCCTTACGTTATCAATTGTTGAGCCTAGTATATTGGAATGTGAGATGCAAGAATTTTAGCTATTTTATTTGTTTACTTTAAGCCTAGACTGATAGTATCATCAGATTTTGGTATAAAATGTTTAATTATCGTAAGGTAAAAACCCATCTGTTCTTATGTGTGGCGTGGTCTTATAAGATACCCTTTGATTGAAAGGTTTTCAAATGTAGAAACAAGTTTGGTTTTCCTTGTTATCAAGTTTTACTCATGTTGGTTTATCAGACTGACCCGGACGTTATTCCATGTAATGCTCGGGTCAGACCGAACATGTTTTCTCAGGTTTAACTGGATACTTAGGAGTTGGAGAGGAGCTCGATGGTCAAGACGTATTCATGTATATTTTTCTTCCATTGTATTATAGATCCTGTATTGTAGATTCACGTATATTTTTCTTCCACTGTATTATAAAAGATAAGTGCATAAGTTTATAACTAAGCCGATTCCAAATGTTGGGAATCTCATAATATTGTTAAATAACAACAATGTCATGATGTAGTTTGTAATATAACTTATAGTTTCCTGGAAGTCGAGATACATACTCTGAATTGTTCCATATAATAAATAGTTTATCACCATCGGAGAAAGCTGGTTGACATAATAGATAATTGAAACAAAATAGCATACTGTTCGCAAAGGGACTGACCCAATTGGTTTTGAAAAAACCGATTGGAGATGTTTAAATAAGATTTCATAATTGACCCCAAGTGCAAGTGAGAGATTAATAGAGTTAGGGGTATGCCCTACGGGGCAATTATGTAATTTGTTACATATATCTAACTCGTCGACAAATCTTGTTCGAAATGAAAGTGTTTTATTTCTATTATATACTTGATATAATGTGGTTATATTAATTAATTAATAAAATTAAAAGTATATTTAATAGAAAACCTATAAGTGGTATGTTTTGTGATAGTAGTTACAAACTGTCACAAACGTGAGTAATTTATCACAATGAAACAAAAATATCATTTTAAATGTCCCTAGTCAAGATGCATCGAGACTGGATATCGATGTATCCATTAGGACTAGAGTACGTAACACTCTCCAATTATTGGGCAATGCATTACTCATGACTGCTAGGGGCACTTAGAAGTTACGTACTAATAGTTATTGGATAACTATGGAATAACCCACACGGTAGTTTTCTATTGGTTAATATAACTAAAGTCAAAGAGAAAATACCGATGTGACTAATTTACACAGTTCTTTCGACTTGAGAATACAGTGAATCTTTAATATGAAAGCTCCACTTTGATTATAGTCAAATATTGGAAGTGAAGCACAATTTAAGAAAGGATTCGTTTCCTCGGTTATATGGGGTTAGTATCACAGTCAACTCAAGTCAATCCAAAGTTAAATTCTCTGGCCAGAGTAGTTCGGTTGTAATAATTGTTATTATTGAACCAAAGACTTCGTTTTTGGATTATATAGTTAAATGTGGATGATTTTGGAATTTTGACCATTACCAAATTCAGCAATTCCAAAGTGATGTAATTTTTACGAAGAGAATTGGTGTAAATAATTGTCAAACCTGGGTAACGCTTATTAAATTAAAATGAGATGTTTCCAAATATGAGTAAATGATAAGTTTGGCCATAAGTTCACACCACCTGCTGAATTGTGAATGTTAACGTTCAAATAGTTTGATGTTAATCACTGATCGAATTTACACCCAAGAGTCATACAACCGAATCTATGAATTCTCTTTAGACCAAAAAATTTAATTAGTTTATAATTGTTATAAATTAATTAATTAAATTAATATTATGAAATATTAATTATGAATTTTGAATGTGATTCAAGAAACAAAATTATTGCATATATTTATAAAAGTTATGAATATATTGATCGATATGAGATATCGATAACAAAATATATTAAATTTAATTGTACATATTTAATTTGGGTTCAATAGGCTTAAAACCCATGAGATTTAGAGAGGAAAGGCATTGGATTAGAGAAAGATAGGAAATGGCCACAATGTATGTGATTCGGTTTTGAGATGTGTGGTTAAGATCATTGTTTTCTCTCTTGTCCTATCCATATAAAAGCCAATCTCAAAACCCTAATTACAAGCTAATTCATTTTTTGAGTCGTCGCTTTCTTCTTCCTCTTCCTCATTTTAATGGCAGTAAGTTTCCTCTAAAATCATCCCTAAAATTATCAAATCCAATTAAAAATTAAGAAGACTAATTTTTAATAGAAGGTCTCCAATCCTGGATTAGCAACCTGACAGGTTGTGAATTGTTCTTACAAGAGAAAATCATTGTTCAACGTGGACTCAAAGGCTTCATTAGGAGGTGCACTATTATTTTTATCATTTTTTCATTAAGTTTATCATATAAAAGTTGATTTATAACCAAATCCTCTATTTGTATTCAGATCTGTTTATTGTTTAGGTTAGGTGATATTTTTGTTGTTATATATGTTTGTCACAATCAGATTGGTTATGTGCTTGTTATAATATTTTGTTTATCAATTTATTATTGAATTAATTTTCTAAAAAAAGTTTGAATTTTGATGTATATATATACACACACATACATACATACATACATACATACATATAGATAAATTGTGTACAGATCTGTTATGAATATATACTATTAACCATAAAATTCACTCAAGGATATAGGTATGAAAGAAGGCTTCCGAATGAATCGAAAGAAGGGTTCTGCAAGTGTTGAAATAAGGCTTACGAAAGCGTCAAAAGTAAACTCATCATAGGGGCTTCGCAAGTATTGAAAAAGGGTTCTGCTATGGCTTAAATGGGGGAGAAGGGATTGAAATTGCTTCCGAAGGAAATTAGATTGGCACCGCAAGCATTGGACATTTCCACGAGAGATGAAAGTAAGGGCTTCCACTAAACACTACCCCTTCCGTATAGAGCGAACCTATCGAAACAATTGGTTTGGCCATTGTCTACCTTCGATAGAAGAAGAATGTACTAACATCCCTTCTGCCAACATTATAAGGAGTTTCACATGCATCGGTAGGGCTTCCGCAAGCATCAAAACTTAGGCTCTTGCAATAGTTGAAGAGATTACCTTCGAAAACAACCTTCTGCCACCATTATAGCCTTTCGAACCATTTCAAATACCCTTCTGCTCATGTTAAAATAACACACTCCAACTCCAATATGAGGTTTCAAAGGCAACGAAGGGGTCAGAAATGCTTCCACTTATACTCGAACATCACGGTGAAGTATCGAAATCCATTTTCTTCCCAAAAGCACACCTTTTGACGGTGATGAAAGACTTCAGAAGTATGTGTAAGTGGTATTAATGAATGTCAAATCAATATCCATAAATATCATGCCTTTGATAGAGACAAAAGGGATTATTCAAGCATGCCAAAAGACCCGAGTACCTACTAGCAACTTAGAAACTATGAAAGCGGAAGGATGAAAGTGGAAGGATGGACGCAAAAGGGTCCAACTCGCCTCGAAAAATACGACCTAAGGGGTCCAAATTTGAGGAGGTTTTTTCACTCCTATATTTCTTGGTCAAATCAAATTCTGATAAACCTAATTCAAAGTTGGGATGAATTCTTTTACTTGTAATCCCTTTAATAAAAATAAAAGAGAGAACACATGGACTTGATCATTCATGCTTACATGAATATTATTATTTTGAGCAATTGGAATATGAATGCTTGATAGTCTATGAATATTGAATTCGAATATGAGATCAATCATTTTGGCCATTAACTTGCTTGATGACCAACTGCACATGATACACACTTACCTTTTTAAAGCATACGTTAAGTCATAGAACCAATTTGGATATCTTGACGTCAATGCATATTATTATTACAATCAAAGCCCTTGCGGTACCAACTTAATACGACGATGAAACATCCAATATCACCGGGTCCAACGGACTTATGCTATTTTATCTAGAATGAGACTCTATGGCATAATTGAATCTAGTCTTTACTCAAATATATATACATTGAGTTTCGAATGCTTTCGAAAGGCACTGGACCTTCGACGGGATTCTCATCATATCAGTTGAATCAACTCCTTTGAGAAGACCTTTTTGAAAGACATTTGAATGCTTTTGAAAATATCTTGGCTTTCGAAAGAGTTCCTTCCATAGCTGCTGTATCAACACCCTCGGAGGGATCCTTTTATTCTCTTAACTAGAACCCATTTTGATCCCTTCAAAAGTGTCTTACATAAGACTTCAACACTGAATCATTGTTTTGTCAATACAAACAGTTTCGATATCCTTCGAAAGGGTTCTTCTTTTGATTTTCTCTCAATTTAATTCACCTTTAGATGTTGACGATTATATCGTTAACATTTTTGGCACTAGAAGGAGGGCCTGAACCTCCTACCCTCTTTCCTTATAGACTAATTATGGAAAGCTTGATTTGTTATAGGAAAATGAATCAAAAAGACTTAGCCAATTGGATGAAGAAGCGGTGCATACAACAGTTCTAGAGGAAAATATTACGCCAACCTTCAACTTAGTTAGCGCTATATTAGGACAACCATCAACTCCAGCACAACCTAATGATAATGCAACTAAGAAAAACCATTTGGAGCAATGGCTACTAGAAATCCAAGAACTCCTAGAAGCAGCCCTTACTCAGAAATCATCTAAAACCACTAAGCCAATAACAATGACGAAATGGTCTCCCCAAGGAGGAATCTTAATACTTACACATTCGAGGGCAAGATCAAGATTGACTTAGCATCATCAAAGAAGAAGGAACGTTATGCAACTAAAGTTGATCACCAAGGCAGAATGCAAGACCAATCTTTTGAGCAATCCGAAAGCTCGACCTCAAAGGAGTATAATCCAAACCAGAAAAGCTACCATAATACTACATGAAGGATTTGGTAGAAAAAGCTATTAAATATATGTTGAATGCTAAAAGGAAAAGAATATTAGATAAGTAATGAGCCGAAGCAGGTGTTATCCCATTTTTTGGTCAAAACTGGAATATCAACAAATTGGCAAGGAATTATGGATATCGGGACTGGAGATAAGGCTACAATGGATATCGTCAAAATTTTGTTGAACTCCGATCGGGACGAAATTGATTGGAAATGATGATAAGGACTATGAAAGGCTATGTTTCGAATTTCAGGTTAATCGGAGTTCGTATGAAGGAAATATGATGGATTCAAGGTAGGAATAGTACGTAGTTCGAATCCATCAAAAAGGGGATAGAGTGACGCTCGGTTCGAACCGATCAGGTTCGAACCCATCAGGATTCGAACCCATGAGGTTCGCATCGATGACGCTTCGAATCGATGGGAACTAGATGGGTTCGAAAGGAGTAGCTTCAATGCAATGGACATGGATTCGAACGATGGACATGGACTCGAAGATGGTGGATTCGAACGATAGGTATGGATTCGTAGATCATGGATTCGAAGATGAAGATGGACTCGAAGAAGGTAATGGATTCGAAGTATACATGGATTCGAAGATGAAGATGGACTCGAAGAAGGAGATGGATTCGAAGTGGACATGGATTCGAAGAAGGAGATGGAGTCGAAGTAGGCATGGATTCGAAGAAGGAGATGGAGTCGAAGTAGACATGGATTCGAAGAAGATGATGGATTCGAAGTGGACATGGATTCGAAGAAGGAGATGGATTCGAAGAGGACATGGATTCGAAGATGATGGATACGAAGCAAGGGACATGGATTCGAAGGACGAGGATTCGAAAGGGATGGATTCGAAGAGGATGGACTCGTAGGATATGGACTCGAAGGAGGCGGCTTCAGAAAGCATGGATTCAAAGTGCATGGGTTCGAAGGGTATGGATTCAAAGGAGTCGGCCCTATGGATTCGAAGGGGATGGTTTCGAAGTAGATGGTTTCGAAGCATGGGTTCGAACCATTCAGGATGCACGGATTCTTAAACTTGGATCGATCATATCTTCCAAACCGTTGATCCAAATGCAATGAAATTTTTACAGGAGCTTACGTACATGTTGAAGAATGTTCACACCAAATTTCAGCTCAATTGGATGGATTCTTGATCGATTCGAACGTCACTTCGAATCGATCCCAAACTGGGCACGGATTCCGAGAACACGGGCCTGTGGGCCCCCCTCACGTGCCAAGCAGCCTCCCCAGGTTTTAGGCGGGATTTCAGCCTTCCACGCCTATAAATAGAGCCCCTGGTCATTCAGAAAAGGGGTCGGAAAATTTGAAGAGAAGAGGCAAGCCCAGACGCTGCTAGAATCATTCCATAGCATCATTACTGCTATTTTCTTCAGATTTGGTCGCTACAACTGTTGTAATCACTTGTAATCTTCAAGGATAATCAATAAAAAAAATTGGAGTGGACGTAGGCCGGAGATAGCCGAACCACTATAAAACTTGTGTCTCTGTTCTTTACTTTTGGATTGCTGTCTATTATTTGCTGAGATTTGTTATTTGCGTTTGAATATCACTAATTTATATTCATACGCTGGTGCTTTCACGATATTGGGTGTTTGTGACCAATTTTGGCACTAACATTTTGGTGCTTTCACTGAGAACAACTAGCACCCGCTGCATCGGATTTGAAGAGTTTGAGGAATTTGGATTTGGAAGACAATGACAAGGCAGAATAGCAGAAGGCTAAGGGCTGAGAGAAGCCAACAAGGAGGAAGTCAACAAGCATCCTCCGGAGGTGAGGAAGGACAGGCTTCGGTCTACATAACTCGGGATGAAATGGAAGCTATGGCCAATTCTTTGCAGGAGAGATTGTTGAAAAGTCAACAGGAAATGATGCAAACTTTCTTGGAACAAATGAGAGCTGCAGGGATGCAGAACTTAGGAACGGCTACAGCAGCTACGGATGCAGGACAAGGAGCTAGGGTTGTGGAACCCAATGAAGGACAGGATACGGAGCCAGAAGGCAATCAACAAGGGCTTGGGGGCAGGCCCACAGGATTCAATGCAGGAGAACCTTTGGAAGGAATTCAACAAGCTAGAGCAAACGTTGCTGCTAGTAAGCCACACGAGGAATATGTACCAGAGTTCCCTCGGGGGCATGGGGGGCAACCCCTACCAGACAATATAGGATTAGTAGAAATGATCAGGAAGACTGTGCGAGGTGGTTTGACAAACGGAGATATGGAAGGAGTGAATAGAAGTCCATTCGCTCGGGAGATAAGGATGGCTCAGAATCCACCTAAGTTCAAGCTACCTAGCGTGGAGGTATATGATGGTAAGACGGATCCAACAGATCACTTAATGAGGTACACCAGACACATGGAGGTGCTGGGGGCATCGGAGGAAGTGATGGCCCGATGATTCCCTTTGTATTTGAAGGACTTAGCTGCAATGTGGTTTAGGCAGCTGGAAGAAGGATCTATCAGGACTTGGAAGGAATTAGTGGAAAAGTTTCTGGGACAGTTTCGGGTTCACGTCAAGAGGCCGAAGAACGTGATGACTTTAACATCGGTGAAGCAAAGGATGGACGAATCGCTTAGAGCTTTTCTAACTCGATTCAGTGCGGCAGTCGCTTCGGTGGATCGGCCTGATCAATCAATGGTTTTAATGGCAGCAGTATCAGGAGTCAAGGAGAATTCGGATTTCAAGGTATCTCTGATACGAGATCCCCCGCAAAATCTCGACGAATTCTTTCATGAGGCAGAAAGGTTCCTTCGGCAAGAAGATGCAAGTACGGATTTAAAGTTGAAGAAGGCTAATGCAATCGAGGTTGGAGCGGTATCCAAAAATGGTTTGGATAAGGATAAAGGGAAAAGGAAGTTAGATGACGACTCTGGAAACGCTAGGAAGCGATGGAAGGATCCAAAGTTTTCCACATACACAGGATTGAACGAGACGCTGGAGCGTATATACCTGGAAACTCGGAATCGCCTTCCCTACCGAAGGCCGGCTAGGAGGGAACCAACAGAGCGGGAAAGGACATCAGGAAGGCACTGTCTCTTCCATGATCTGGATGGACACGATACCAACAGCTGCAGGCACCTAAAGGACATAATCGAGGAGCATGTAAGGAATGGACAGTTACAGCAATACGTTGGAACTCGGGATGCAACGGTGGAGCAGGAGCAACCACCGACCACTTCACGCCGTGATGATGGGAGGCCCATGGATGATAGTCGATTGATCATCCATTGACCAGGATAATATGGAATAAGTAGCAAGCTACTAGCAGACGGTAAAGTCATTTACACATGTACGGGGACGGAGATAGCCCCTAGGCATGCTCTGAATGATGATAAACCGGGATGCTATGGTTTGTGAAATTTATTTCTTGCTTTTTAGATTGGACATTGCTTTTCTTTTTTTGGATTTGGTTTTGGAGCTTGGATTAAGCTCCTGGTATTTCTTGCTTTTTTATTTGGATTTTCCTTTGGATGATTGTTTTTGGTTTTGGATGCTGGTTTGGATTTCTGGTTTTCTGATTTGGATTTGAATTTTGGATTTGGATTTGGATTTTGGATTTGGATTTCGAATTTGAATTTCGGATTTGGACTTTGGAATAAATTTTGGTTGGACTTTTATCTGGTTTTTGGTAAATGGTCGTCGGGTATGGATTATGCCTGGCAAGGGATGAGTCACTTTACCCAAACAAGGTAGATTGACTCATTCGGGTCGTCAAGTATGGACAATGCTTGGAAAGGGTCCGGAGTGACCAGGATTCGGCCTAGGACTTAGGCCCTCTATTATCATTTATTATTTTCAGGTCGTCGAGTATGGACTATGCTCGGCAAGGGTCCGGAGAGATCAGGATTCGGCTTAGGACTTAAGCCATGGCATTTTACAGCGCCCAGGGACACTGGGCCAAGGTCGTCAAGTATGGATTGCGCTTGGCAAGAACCCGGAGAGGTTGGCTCAACGTCCAGGGACACTGGACCAAGGTCGTCAAGTATGGATTGCGCTTGGCAAGAACCCGGAGAGGTTGGCTCAACGTCCAGGGACACTGGACCATGGTCGTCGGATGTGGATCACGCTTGACAGGAACCCAGAGAGGTTATGGATTTGGATATCGACCCGGAGAGGTCCTGGTTCCGGTTATTGGCTATTGGATAAGGATGGATTGGAACTTGGTTGTCGAGTTCGAATGGATACGGAATTGGCTAAGGCTTTGGCTATTGGATATGGAATTGGACATCGACTCGAAGCAGTCAAGGACAATATACTCTGGCAATATGGCTGTGGACTTCGGATATTGGATTCGTAATTATTCAAAACACGCCTTGTTATCACAAGGCATGTTTTGGGGGGCAAAATGTTATCCCATTTTTTGGTCAAAACTGGAATATCAACAAATTGGCAAGGAATTATGGATATCAGGACTGGAGATAAGGCTACAATGGATATCGTCAAAATTTTGTTAAACTCCGATCGGGACGAAATTGATTGGAAATGATGATAAGGACTATGAAAGGCTATGTTTCGAATTTCAGGTTAATCGGAGTTCGTATGAAGGAAATATGATGGATTCAAGGTAGGAATAGTACGTAGTTCGAATCCATCAAAAAGGGGATAGAGTGACGCTCGGTTCGAACCGATCAGGTTCGAACCCATCAGGATTCGAACCCATGAGGTTCGCATCGATGACGCTTCGAATCGATGGGAACTAGATGGGTTCGAAAGGAGTAGCTTCAATGCAATGGACATGGATTCGAACGATGGACATGGACTCGAAGATGGTGGATTCGAACGATAGGTATGGATTCGTAGATCATGGATTCGAAGATGAAGATGGACTCGAAGAAGGTAATGGATTCGAAGTATACATGGATTCGAAGATGAAGATGGACTCGAAGAAGGAGATGGATTCGAAGTGGACATGGATTCGAAGAAGGAGATGGAGTCGAAGTAGGCATGGATTCGAAGAAGGAGATGGAGTCGAAGTAGACATGGATTCGAAGAAGATGATGGATTCGAAGTGGACATGGATTCGAAGAAGGAGATGGATTCGAAGAGGACATGGATTCGAAGATGATGGATACGAAGCAAGGGACATGGATTCGAAGGACGAGGATTCGAAAGGGATGGATTCGAAGAGGATGGACTCGTAGGATATGGACTCGAAGGAGGCGGCTTCAGAAAGCATGGATTCAAAGTGCATGGGTTCGAAGGGTATGGATTCAAAGGAGTCGGCCCTATGGATTCGAAGGGGATGGTTTCGAAGTAGATGGTTTCGAAGCATGGGTTCGAACCATTCAGGACGCACGGATTCTTAAACTTGGATCGATCATATCTTCCAAACCGTTGATCCAAATGCAATGAAATTTTTACAGGAGCTTACGTACATGTTGAAGAATGTTCACACCAAATTTCAGCTCAATTGGATGGATTCTTGATCGATTCGAACGTCACTTCGAATCGATCCCAAACTGGGCACGGATTCCGAGAACACGGGCCTGTGGGCCCCCCTCACGTGCCAAGCAGCCTCCCCAGGTTTTAGGCGGGATTTCAGCCTTCCACGCCTATAAATAGAGCCCCTGGTCATTCAGAAAAGGGGTCGGAAAATTTGAAGAGAAGAGGCAAGCCCAGACGCTGCTAGAATCATTCCATAGCATCATTACTGCTATTTTCTTCAGATTTGGTCGCTACAACTGTTGTAATCACTTGTAATCTTCAAGGATAATCAATAAAAAAAATTGGAGTGGACGTAGGCCGGAGATAGCCGAACCACTATAAAACTTGTGTCTCTGTTCTTTACTTTTGGATTGCTGTCTATTATTTGCTGAGATTTGTTATTTGCGTTTGAATATCACTAATTTATATTCATACGCTGGTGCTTTCACGATATTGGGTGTTTGTGACCAATTTTGGCACTAACATTTTGGTGCTTTCACTGAGAACAACTAGCACCCGCTGCATCGGATTTGAAGAGTTTGAGGAATTTGGATTTGGAAGACAATGACAAGGCAGAATAGCAGAAGGCTAAGGGCTGAGAGAAGCCAACAAGGAGGAAGTCAACAAGCATCCTCCGGAGGTGAGGAAGGACAGGCTTCGGTCTACATAACTCGGGATGAAATGGAAGCTATGGCCAATTCTTTGCAGGAGAGATTGTTGAAAAGTCAACAGGAAATGATGCAAACTTTCTTGGAACAAATGAGAGCTGCAGGGATGCAGAACTTAGGAACGGCTACAGCAGCTACGGATGCAGGACAAGGAGCTAGGGTTGTGGAACCCAATGAAGGACAGGATACGGAGCCAGAAGGCAATCAACAAGGGCTTGGGGGCAGGCCCACAGGATTCAATGCAGGAGAACCTTTGGAAGGAATTCAACAAGCTAGAGCAAACGTTGCTGCTAGTAAGCCACACGAGGAATATGTACCAGAGTTCCCTCGGGGGCATGGGGGGCAACCCCTACCAGACAATATAGGATTAGTAGAAATGATCAGGAAGACTGTGCGAGGTGGTTTGACAAACGGAGATATGGAAGGAGTGAATAGAAGTCCATTCGCTCGGGAGATAAGGATGGCTCAGAATCCACCTAAGTTCAAGCTACCTAGCGTGGAGGTATATGATGGTAAGACGGATCCAACAGATCACTTAATGAGGTACACCAGACACATGGAGGTGCTGGGGGCATCGGAGGAAGTGATGGCCCGATGATTCCCTTTGTATTTGAAGGACTTAGCTGCAATGTGGTTTAGGCAGCTGGAAGAAGGATCTATCAGGACTTGGAAGGAATTAGTGGAAAAGTTTCTGGGACAGTTTCGGGTTCACGTCAAGAGGCCGAAGAACGTGATGACTTTAACATCGGTGAAGCAAAGGATGGACGAATCGCTTAGAGCTTTTCTAACTCGATTCAGTGCGGCAGTCGCTTCGGTGGATCGGCCTGATCAATCAATGGTTTTAATGGCAGCAGTATCAGGAGTCAAGGAGAATTCGGATTTCAAGGTATCTCTGATACGAGATCCCCCGCAAAATCTCGACGAATTCTTTCATGAGGCAGAAAGGTTCCTTCGGCAAGAAGATGCAAGTACGGATTTAAAGTTGAAGAAGGCTAATGCAATCGAGGTTGGAGCGGTATCCAAAAATGGTTTGGATAAGGATAAAGGGAAAAGGAAGTTAGATGACGACTCTGGAAACGCTAGGAAGCGATGGAAGGATCCAAAGTTTTCCACATACACAGGATTGAACGAGACGCTGGAGCGTATATACCTGGAAACTCGGAATCGCCTTCCCTACCGAAGGCCGGCTAGGAGGGAACCAACAGAGCGGGAAAGGACATCAGGAAGGCACTGTCTCTTCCATGATCTGGATGGACACGATACCAACAGCTGCAGGCACCTAAAGGACATAATCGAGGAGCATGTAAGGAATGGACAGTTACAGCAATACGTTGGAACTCGGGATGCAACGGTGGAGCAGGAGCAACCACCGACCACTTCACGCCGTGATGATGGGAGGCCCATGGATGATAGTCGATTGATCATCCATTGACCAGGATAATATGGAATAAGTAGCAAGCTACTAGCAGACGGTAAAGTCATTTACACATGTACGGGGACGGAGATAGCCCCTAGGCATGCTCTGAATGATGATAAACCGGGATGCTATGGTTTGTGAAATTTATTTCTTGCTTTTTAGATTGGACATTGCTTTTCTTTTTTTGGATTTGGTTTTGGAGCTTGGATTAAGCTCCTGGTATTTCTTGCTTTTTTATTTGGATTTTCCTTTGGATGATTGTTTTTGGTTTTGGATGCTGGTTTGGATTTCTGGTTTTCTGATTTGGATTTGAATTTTGGATTTGGATTTGGATTTTGGATTTGGATTTCGAATTTGAATTTCGGATTTGGACTTTGGAATAAATTTTGGTTGGACTTTTATCTGGTTTTTGGTAAATGGTCGTCGGGTATGGATTATGCCTGGCAAGGGATGAGTCACTTTACCCAAACAAGGTAGATTGACTCATTCGGGTCGTCAAGTATGGACAATGCTTGGAAAGGGTCCGGAGTGACCAGGATTCGGCCTAGGACTTAGGCCCTCTATTATCATTTATTATTTTCAGGTCGTCGAGTATGGACTATGCTCGGCAAGGGTCCGGAGAGATCAGGATTCGGCTTAGGACTTAAGCCATGGCATTTTACAGCGCCCAGGGACACTGGGCCAAGGTCGTCAAGTATGGATTGCGCTTGGCAAGAACCCGGAGAGGTTGGCTCAACGTCCAGGGACACTGGACCAAGGTCGTCAAGTATGGATTGCGCTTGGCAAGAACCCGGAGAGGTTGGCTCAACGTCCAGGGACACTGGACCATGGTCGTCGGATGTGGATCACGCTTGACAGGAACCCAGAGAGGTTATGGATTTGGATATCGACCCGGAGAGGTCCTGGTTCCGGTTATTGGCTATTGGATAAGGATGGATTGGAACTTGGTTGTCGAGTTCGAATGGATACGGAATTGGCTAAGGCTTTGGCTATTGGATATGGAATTGGACATCGACTCGAAGCAGTCAAGGACAATATACTCTGGCAATATGGCTGTGGACTTCGGATATTGGATTCGTAATTATTCAAAACACGCCTTGTTATCACAAGGCATGTTTTGGGGGGCAAAATGTTATCCCATTTTTTGGTCAAAACTGGAATATCAACAAATTGGCAAGGAATTATGGATATCAGGACTGGAGATAAGGCTACAATGGATATCGTCAAAATTTTGTTAAACTCCGATCGGGACGAAATTGATTGGAAATGATGATAAGGACTATGAAAGGCTATGTTTCGAATTTCAGGTTAATCGGAGTTCGTATGAAGGAAATATGATGGATTCAAGGTAGGAATAGTACGTAGTTCGAATCCATCAAAAAGGGGATAGAGTGACGCTCGGTTCGAACCGATCAGGTTCGAACCCATCAGGATTCGAACCCATGAGGTTCGCATCGATGACGCTTCGAATCGATGGGAACTAGATGGGTTCGAAAGGAGTAGCTTCAATGCAATGGACATGGATTCGAACGATGGACATGGACTCGAAGATGGTGGATTCGAACGATAGGTATGGATTCGTAGATCATGGATTCGAAGATGAAGATGGACTCGAAGAAGGTAATGGATTCGAAGTATACATGGATTCGAAGATGAAGATGGACTCGAAGAAGGAGATGGATTCGAAGTGGACATGGATTCGAAGAAGGAGATGGAGTCGAAGTAGGCATGGATTCGAAGAAGGAGATGGAGTCGAAGTAGACATGGATTCGAAGAAGATGATGGATTCGAAGTGGACATGGATTCGAAGAAGGAGATGGATTCGAAGAGGACATGGATTCGAAGATGATGGATACGAAGCAAGGGACATGGATTCGAAGGACGAGGATTCGAAAGGGATGGATTCGAAGAGGATGGACTCGTAGGATATGGACTCGAAGGAGGCGGCTTCAGAAAGCATGGATTCGAAGAGCATGGGTTCGAAGGGTATGGATTCAAAGGAGTCGGCCCTATGGATTCGAAGGGGATGGTTTCGAAGTAGATGGTTTCGAAGCATGGGTTCGAACCATTCAGGACGCACGGATTCTTAAACTTGGATCGATCATATCTTCCAAACCGTTGATCCAAATGCAATGAAATTTTTACAGGAGCTTACGTACATGTTGAAGAATGTTCACACCAAATTTCAGCTCAATTGGATGGATTCTTGATCGATTCGAACATCACTTCGAATCGATCCCAAACTGGGCACGGATTCCGAGAACACGGGCCTGTGGGCCTCCCTCACGTGCCAAGCAGCCTCCCCAGGTTTTAGGCGGGATTTCAGCCTTCCACGCCTATAAATAAAGCCCCTGGTCATTCAGAAAAGGGGTCGGAAAATTTGGAGAGAAGAGGCAAGCCCAGACGCTGCTAGAATCATTCCATAGCATCATTACTGCTATTTTCTTCAGATTTGGTCGCTACAACTGTTGTAATCACTTGTAATCTTCAAGGATAATCAATAAAAAAAAATTGGAGTGGACGTAGGCCGGAGATAGACGAACCACTATAAAACTTGTGTCTCTGTTCTTTACTTTTGGATTGCTGTCTATTATTTGCTGAGATTTGTTATTTGCGTTTGAATATCACTAATTTATATTCATACGCTGGTGCTTTCACGGTATTGGGTGTTTGTGACCAATTTTGGCACTAACAGCAGGGTATGTCATAATCACACCAGATGGACACTGCCTACACTATGCAATGATGCTAGGATTTCTTGCAACAAACAACATAGCTGAATACGAGTCAATGGTGGCAGGACTAACTCTAGCGCTACAATTGAAATCCTACGGATTCAAATCTTTAGTGACTCTCAACTAATGGTAAATTAGATAAAGTAGATATATCAGACTAAAGATGCTAGACTATCCCAATATGTTAAGAAGGTGCTAAAAATGCTTACCCTATTTGAAAATTTTTCTGTATACCAAGTTCAAAGGGGGAATTATTGTCAAGTAGATTCATTAGTAAAATCGTCTAGTTCAAGAGGAGCTTCAGAAACCCATATCATACCAGTAGGGTATTAAGCAAGTCCCGGTATTGAAGAGAAAATGCTCGAATAAGGTGAAAAAACTATTGGTTTTAACTTGATCCCAAGCTATGACACAAGAAAAAGAAGAAAGAGAAATTGATGAAGAAATTGCATGTGAAGATCCCATTCATTCAAAAATAGATAACTGCTAGAAGAACACTTGGATGACACATATTGTAGAATATCTTACTAATGGAATACTACCATCTGACAAAATGGAAGATAGGAGAATCGGACGTCAAGCTCTAACCTTCACTATGATGGATGGAATTCTTTATAAGAAAAATATGCTCTTCCTTACTTAAGATGTGTAAATCCTAAAGATGGGTTAAAATTACTAAAAAAAGCACATGCAGGGTTTTATGGAGACCATTCCAATGGGATAAAGTTGGCTAAAGTAACGAGACAAGGTTTCGATGGGCCTCAAATGACTAGTCAAGCTATAGAGCATGTGAAGAGTGCAAAAGGTGCCAAAAATACTCAAAGATTCCTTGTTTACCACCAAGCCAATTAACCGTGATCTTCATTCCATGACCCTTTGATGTATGGGGAATTGATTTGATTGGACCATTGCCAATTTCAAAAGGAGAGGCAAAATATGCTGTAGTTCCATTGATTACTTTATCAAATGGGTAGAAGCAGAACCGCTTCCTAAAATCACTTCCAGGAAAGCTCTTAGATTTCTTATTAAAAATATCATCATTAGATTTGGGGATCCCATACAAAATTATATCTGACATGGAACGCGATTTGAAAGTGAAGATTTTTCTCGATTTTGTCATAAAAACGGAATCATTAAAAGTCATTCTTCCGCCGCATATCCAAAGGCTAATGGAGCCATCAAAGTAGCCAACAAGACTATTAAGACCATTTTGAAAAATTGACTGAATAAGGCCAAAGGAAATTGGGTGGAAGAATTACCGCTTGTACACTAGGCATATCAGACGTCCTCCAAAATTGCTATGGGCCATACCACTTACTTTCCAACATATGGGTGCGAAGCAATGTTACCAGTCGAAATTGAAATACCTACACATCGAAGAATTGCGTACGCGTTCGATCTAAATCAAGAGTTGAAGAAAGAGTCATTGGATTTGATACATGAACTAAGAGAAGAAGTAGATATTCGAACTGTTGGATATCAAAGAAAAATCTCTAAATACTAAAAATCAAAGGTGAAGACAAAATCATTTCGAGAAGGAGATCTAGTGCTCCAAAAAATGATGGAAAATACTAAAAATCTTGCAGACGGACTGCTAGGACCAAATTGGAAGGGTCCTCTAATTGTATACAAAGTAATTCCTCTGAAAGCTTACAAATTATGTCTACAAGATGGCAATATGGTTCCTAGAACATGGAACATTTGTGACCGTATTTTCCAACATTGGATGAATAAAGTGCCTTTTTAAGAAAATCTATATGGCCGGGAGTACAACTTTCCTTAAACTTGGAAACTACCTTAAACGATCATAAGCCTTTGTCTGCACCAAGATGGACAGGTCAAAGCGCCTCCTGAAGGGAGGTCAGAGTAATCCTTTATCTATGCCATGCTATGGCCAGGTTAAAGTATCTGCAAGCACTTGATCACGCCATGTTATGGCCGGATCAAGGCACCCACTGGAGAGGGACAGAGTAAACCCTTGAACGTGCCATGCTATAGCCAGTTCAAGGCATCAACCAGTCTTTAGTCCTGCCTATAAGGCCTAGATGGAGCACCTCCTAGAGGGTGGATGGAGTAAGCCCTTGATCGCGCCATGCCATGGCATGTTAAATGCACCAGACAAGCCTTCAGTTCGGCCTATAAGGCCTGACTGGAGCGCCTCCTTGAGGGAGGTCGGGTAAGCTCTTAGGTTATGCTTGTGGATAAGTTAACCAAGCGCACCAGACAACAATGGACTAAGACATCAAAACCCGAGGTGTGGCACATAAAAAATTAACAATATACGAAGCCTAAAGGATGGCGCATATCAAAAGAATCAGATACGTGGAACCAGAAAGGCAACACAAAGCAAAAGATTCGAACAATCAAAGTCTGGGGCAGAACAAAAGCCTCAAATGAGAATTTCTGAACTTCCATTATTCAAATAATGTTTTCTAAACTTTCCATCTTATTATCAGGAATGGATGGTCTTCTATTATTTTGAAACAATAATTCATGGACTACATTCATTATTAAATAGAATTTATGACCTTCGGCTAATTTCCAAATATTGATTTCTGGACTTCACTTATCAATACCCAAATCGGGGTTTTGGGTCTGCTATTATGAATTTTTAGTCTTCCACTATTTCCAAAAGATGATTTCCGAACTTCACTTATCAATACCCGAATTTGGGTTTTGGACCTTTTACCATTAGTTTCTGGACTTCACTCATTAATACCCGAATCTGGGTTTTGGGTCATCTTATTTTGATTTCTAATCTTCTATTATGGCCTTCTGGTCTTCAACTAAGTTCTAGATGATAATTTCTATATCTCTGTTACTAATACTCTACGCTGGGCCTCGGGTCATCTACAATTAATTTCTAGACTTTACTTATCAATACCCGAATCTAGGCTTTAGGTCTTCTATTATTAACATAGTTGGATTTTTGATCCTTTATTATTCCCAAATGATGAATTCTGAATTCTCTTATTAATACCCGAATCTGGGTTTCGGGACTTCTTCTATTATGGACTTCTAAACTTCCATTACTTCAGAAGATAATTTTTGGACCTTCCTCATTAATTTCCAAATCTAGCTTCGAGTCTTCTATCATTATTTCCAAGAGATAGTTTTAGGACTTATAAAAGAAAATTTCTAAAAATTTTGTTACTAATATCAGAATGAAACTCCTAAATTCTTATTGTCAAAAAGGATTTAATGATGTAAATTAACGAAAATAAGTGTTATTAATTTTGCACTTTGCAAGGAAATAGGATTGAACAGGAATTCTTTTATTTTTATCGTAAAGAACAAAAGCTTCTTTCATACAAAGGGGGAACTAAATGTTAACCATAAAATTCACTTAAGGATAAAGGTATGAAAGAAGGCTTTCGAAGGCATCGAAAGAAGGGTTCCGTAAATGTTTAAACAATACTTACGAAAGCATTAAAAACAAACTTATTATAGGGGATTCGTAAGTATTGAAAAAGGGTTCCGCTATGGTTCAAAAGGGAGTGAAGGTATTGAAATTATTTTCAAAGGAGATTAGAGTGGTGCTGCAAGCATTAGAATCTTCCACGGAAGATGAAAGTAAGGGCTTCCACCAAACGTACCCCTTTTACATAGATCGGACCATTCGAAACAATTGGTTCTGCCACTCTTTCTCGTCTGTAGAAGAGTCTGCCAACACTTCTCTTCTGCGAGCATTATAAGGAGTTTCGCATGCAACGATAAGGCTTCCACAAGCATCAAAAGTTAGGCTCATGTAATAGTCGAAGAGATTGCCTTTAAAAACAACCTTCCAACACCCGTACAACCTTTCGACCAAGTTTAAATACCCTTCTGCTCACGTCAAAATAACACACTCTAACTCCAATGCAAGGTTTCAAAGGTGACGAAGAGGTTAGAAATGCTTCCGCTTATACCCAAACAGCACAGTGAAGTACGAAAATCAATTCGCTACCCAAAAGAACACCTTTTGACGGTGATGAAAGGCTTCAAAATATGTGTAACTGGTATCGATGAATTTCAGATCAATATCCATTAATAGCATGCTTTCGGTAGAGCTTAAATGGCTTATTCAAGCATGCAAAAAGAACCCAGTACCTATTAGCAACGTTGAAACTATGAGAGTGGAAGGATGGATGTGAAAGAGTTCAACCCACCTTTATAAATACGACCCTAGGGGTCCAAATTCGATGAGGTTTTTTTATTCCAACATTTCGTGGTCAAAACAAATTCTGGTAACCCTAAATCAAATCGGACACAAATTATATTGCTCAAAATCCCTTTATGAAAAATAAAAGAGAGAACACATGGACTTGATCATTCACGTTTACATGAATAATATTATTTTTAGCTATTGGAGGATGAATGGTTGATAGTCTATGAATATTGAATTCGAATATGAGATCAATCATTTCGGCCATTAAATTGCTTGATGACCAATTGCACGTGGTACACACTTATCTTTTTAAAGCATACGTTAAGTCATAGAACCAATTTGGATATCTTGACTCTAACACATATTATTATTACAATCAAAGCCCTTGCGGTACCAACTTAACATGATGATGAAACATCCAATATCACCGAGTCCAATGAACTTATGCTATTTTGTTCAGAATGAGACTCTATGGCATAATTGAATCTACTCTTTACTTAAATACATATACATCGAGTTTCGAATGCTTTCGAAAGGCACTGGACCATCGAAGGGTTCTTATCATAACTGTTGAATCAAATCCTTGGAGAGGACTTCTTCGAAAGGAATGCTTTCGAAAATATCTTAGCTTTCAAAGGAGTTCCTTCTATGGTGCTGTATTGACACCATCAGAGTGGTTCTTTCGAATGAATTCTCTTAACTAAAAACCATTTTGATCCCTTCAAAAGTGTCTGTACAAAAGACTGCAACATTGAATCTTAGGTTTTCAATACATGCAGTTTCAAAATCCTTCGAAAGGATCCTTCTTTTTATTTACTCTCAATTCAATACACTTTTGGATGTTGACGATTATGTCGTTAACATGTATAATTGTATATGTATTTATATATCATATATATTTAATCTTAAAATTTTCATAGGATGATTTGTACCTATTATGAATCATAAAATATAAAAAAACTATATTAAATATGTACATACATATTTTATTTTATTTAATGATTTTATGAATTGTTTATTATGAATAAAATAATTAATAGCTCAAAATTTCAGTTTTTTATGTTTTGTGTTTGTTGCATCATGTAATAAGATTAGAGCAATGTTTTATAGATTTTTTTATAGTTCATTTATTATTTTTTTAAATTAATTTACTTTTGGTCCGCAATCAATAATTTAATTAAAAATATAAATTTAATTGATAAAATTCTACAAATTTTTCTTAAGGCTTAAATATGTATTTGGAACCTTTAGAAAAAGATTTAGATTATTTAACTTAATTTATCAATATTTTGAATTAATTTGTTTTAAAATTTTAATTAATTATTTAATTGAAAACATAATTTCAGTTGATAAAATTCTAAAAAAATTCTCAAATCGAAAATTTGTCTCAGATACCTTCAATTTTTTCTATAATTTTTCAACTTTATTTCCTATTTTTAAGAATTGATTTGATTACGGGCTATTATCAATTATATTTAATAATAAACATTATTTTTACTATAAAAATTCCATAAATTAATCTTAAGCCCAAAACATGTTTCTGGATTTTCTAAAATCTTAGAAACATGTATTATTATTAAATAGCTATTTTACATTGATTTGTTATAGCAGAAATTGTTTTATTCAATAAATTACACACTGACACACACACACATATATATGTGTGCGTGCGTGTGTGTGTGTGCGTGTATGTATGTACATATATTAGTATTTTGTTTTGACATATTATACAAGCACATATTTGGATAAATTACAGTACACACAAAATGAGTTAATGTATCTGTTGCTATATAAATACCATACCAACATCATTATACACGCACATTATACCCTTCATGGATTATGATGTTACATATGCACACACATATATAGGGGGGTGTGTGTGTGTGTATGTATGTATATGATAAATACATATACATATATAAGTATACCTGTATAAATAAATCAAACAAAAAAAATAAATCTCAAACTACAAATTGTACATTTAGAATAAATATGGACATAGTAATAAATATTGCCATGAATGAATTATTAATAATGACATTAATGAATCAATCAATTCAAATTAAAGATAGAAAATGGAAGGTTTCTCTCTCCATTTAATACAATTAATACTCTCAATTAATTCTTGTTTTAGGGAAAGAAATGAATGGTTTCATTCCCAACATTAACACTTATAAATAAATATTAGGTGCATTTGATACACTAAACATTTGACTAAATTTATTTGAACTTCCCTTTAACTATTTTAAATAGAAAAAAATGTTTTATTTAAACCAAATTTAGAAAAGTTTTAAATAAAAATTAGAATTCATATGCCTTAAAGATCTAAAATGGTAAAAAAATTGAAATTCTCTCATTTCTTCCGCTGCGGGCTGACCCAGTTCCTTCATTAACTACATATCTTATAGGGATTACGTCCTTCAAATTTAGACAAGGCAGGATAATGACTACCGTCATCGACATAAATGCATGCATAATACAACCATTACATTAGTTTCCTACTAATGTAAATCGTCAGTCAACGATCATAATGCACTGGTGCAACTACTAATAAATAATCATATCATAATCGTCTAATAAATAATCATATCACAATCGTAAGATATATATTTTACTACTAGTTCATACAATCGGCAAATAAAGCATACATTTTTTTTTTGGCAAAGCCGACGGGGTTAAATGGACCCCTACCATATAAAGCATACATTTTAAATATACATCTCTAAATCAACTTGAAATTAATATTACAATCTTATCCTTTATCTTCCAGGTACAATCTCTTTATCATCACTCCAATAGATGCGAAAAAGTCTAATAACCACGGTTTTTAATTCTTTCATATCTTAACCTATTATCCCTTTCGGTTGTCTAATAAAAATATAATCTGGTTCTACAAACAAGTCTTCAAACGTCCTTAATTCAACTATTGTACTAGGATCATGCTTTTGTAGTAAGCCCTATTAAATTCCAGTAAAATCCCCGCTATAGAGCATAGTGCTCTTCAACCGCTATGCTTTTTCAATTTAATACTATTGAACATTGGATCTGCTTTAAGCCACACTATTTTTAGCTATACCCACTAAATTAAGGCTTTTTAACACTCGCTTTAGTAACATTGATATAAAAGGATTGATTTGACTGGTTCTTTTTGATACCAAATCAATAAAGTTAAGGTAAATGCCTAATTTTGAGACATAAATGTTCAATATAAGTTTGAAATCTATTGTAGTCACAAAATTTGGACTGCATAAATCATGATATTCTTTGAATGTTATATAAGATTAAACAATATTTTTTTTCCAATGCAATTGACCTAATAATGAAAATAAATTAACTTTAAATATTTGTTTTAATATCCAATAAACCGTTTGCACCTCCGCTATTATGCCTACCAAACTACTGGGTAACTCGACTCAATATGCAAGTATACCAATCCTCTCTATCCCTTGAAACAGACCCACCTATCTAGCAGCTGATTCTTCTTCCTTTCCAAAACACATAACACCTCATATCTGTGAAATCTTCACGAACACATTATCGCCTATCACAAACTCTAGTTTCTTTCGTCTCTTATCTGCATAACTCTTCTGCCTCGATGGCACAACTTTCATGATAGCATGAATCAAATTTGTGTTTTTAGTGGCATCTTTTACTAAATCAGATCCTAACACGAGTCTATCCCCCATGTCCAGCCATCATATAAGTGAATAACATGGCCTACCAATGAGTGCCTTAAACAGTGCCATTTCAATACTCAACTGGCAATTATTATTGTTGGCAAGTCCTACTAAATGTAAATGATCATCCTAAGATCCTCCAAAATCAAGGACATATGTTCTCAGTAAATCCTCTAGTACTTGGTTCACCCTTTCTATTTGTCCATCTTTCTATGGGTGGTAAGTTGTACTCAAGTTAAAGTTCATACCCAATGCATCTGCAAACTTATCCGGAACTCACTGGTAAATAATGGATCTCTATAGCTAACGGTAATGTTATAAATGCCATGGAGTCTCATATTATTTTTCACGCTAAGCTAGCTATCATTCTTGTTGACTTCACTAGGATAAAATCGACGTTCTTAGTCAATCTTCTGATTGCTACCTATATACTATCATTCCCCGTCCTAGACCTTGGCAATATATCTACAAAATCCATAGATAAAGAATCTCTCTTCCAAGTCGGTACTTTCAATGGTTGAAGTAATCCACTTGTCTTTTGATGCTCAACCTTTGCTTCCATACATGTGAAACATTTCTTCATGTATTCACCAATATTCTTCTTTATCGCTTCCCTCGAGAACATACGCTTCATGTCATTGTACATTTTCGTGCCTCCGGAATGAATCATAAACTTAGACCTATAACTCTTATTAAAGACATCATTACGAAGATCTTCCATATATGGAACACATAATATTTCATTCTTTCCAAGCCATCCATTCGATAATTTTGTTTTTCGAGTTTTCGAAAATCGTCGCTAACGTGTCAATTGTGTTGATGATGTAGGTGGTAAGCATAGCCTTCATTTTTCTCACTTTAGGTGGAGGTTATCAAGATAGGAAAGTGTCTTATAGGTTTTATGGAAAATAGGGGGTCAAGTATCATAGAGAGGAGTGAATTTTTACTTGGTAGAGGTTTTTTTTTCTTCTGCTTAGCCATCAAGTTTTGATCTCTTTAGGAGCTTAGTAGTTGAGGTTTTGTTGGAATTCCCTTATTACTTAGATGGATCTAGTTTCCTATTTTAAAGATTGGATAATTATCCTAAACCGAGAATCTTCTTAAAGTGTTTCCTTTGGATACTCTAAGTGATTTTTAATATGAATAGATTACAAGGCTTGGACTGGGTAGTTTGGTTTTTAATTTGAAGCTTCATAATTTTCCTTATAGATAACTAATTAGCTAAAACCATAGTAGAAAAGAGTTGGTTTATTTCTTCGGTAAGTTAAACGTGGATGTTGAGGGGTATGGAAAAAGTAACTTGTTCGTAGGGAGTCGAAGATTTCTGATGTAGAATAATTGAAGTTTCCCATTTTGCATTAAACTTTCTAGGATAGAAAGTGCATGTAACTGATGCTTGATATGTTCATGTTGGATGAAAGATGGAGTTATGGATCATGCTTTTAGTGCCAAATTATTGGTGCACTTTCTTTTTACAAAATAAGCAAGGACCGAAAGCTATTTTTCAACCGAATAGATTCCGGTTTTAGAGCCACATTGAAGGATTTAGTGCTGGAACAATAGAAAATGCTAGAAAGTAAAAATGCATTAAAATTGTATAGGGATATTAGATTTATAGCGGTTTATGAAATCCTCTACAACCACTTAGGTACTTTTCTTCTTTAAAGTCACTTCTAAGATAGTTAAAAATGGTGGTTGAAATCTATAATGAGTTTCTACAATAGCTTTAATTTAGAAAAACACACTTTAATTTGCATTTAGTATTTGATATCTTGATTTGATCTTGTGGCATCCATGACTATATATCAGGATCCTGAATGGTTGCAGATCGATGATATAACATAGGAGTTGACTATTGAGGTGTTGACATTTGACATTCATTCGTGCACCTATGAATTTATAACAGTAATTTATTGATATGTCTACTTCTTTCCTTTAGCTTTTCACGATATTTAAACGTGGCACCTTTGAATAGTGGAAATTTTATAGTTCCATAGTATAAATGTCATATGTATCTAAAGCATGACTTAGGTAGATTTGCCTTTAATTTCTATTTCACTCCTTTGATATTTTTCTAAGTACTTATCACTGATAAGCTTCTAGTAAATAAAATCCTTTGACTCTTAATTTTTGGAGGTCGTACATAATTTGACACAGTAGCGCTTTTGAAGTAGAAGAAATGAGTGAAATCACTATTGGATATTTATACTCTTATCATTTTAGTATTTTTGAAATATATAATCATATAAGCGCATATCTACACCTCGGTATTTATTTATCCCAGCGTTTCGACAATAGGAGTTAAGCCTATCATTTTGCCTAAGTAAGATTTTATGTAAAAGGGTAAGATGGATTTTGGATAAAATATTTTGTAACACAATATTATTATTAAGGGCACCTCTTTTCCATTATGATCAATAATAAGTTCAAATGTCAAATAATGGGTTTTAATTTTGTTCACGAGTTAAAACTAGCCAACTTTACTGCCCTATCATAAGGGCATAATCGACTCGTAGGTAAACTTTCTTTTTGTGACGACCCACCGTTCATTCCACAGAAGGACATATCGTCATTAAGAAAGAGATAAGTACAAAAGAGAATAGATAGGAAAGAAAGAACTAAAAAATATCAGAATCTCACAGCGAAACAAATAAAATATATTAATCACATAGTTATTACATAATATACATCATCTATCAGAGTCATACAGCTTTATACAATGTACATTAGACGGTCATGAAGACATGTCTATCATACAACTCAAAATACAACAGAGCTATTATCACAGCGGACCATAATATCAATATACGCTAAAGCCTTCTGCTCCAAGTCCTCCTCCAATATTCGTCAAAGCTAACCTGAATCCATTGGCTACTCATAAAAATTTGAGAACCCCAGAGTTTAAGAAAACGGAAAATGAACTCTAGGTCAGACATGGGTCTGTTGTGAGTAAACGGTTAAAGATGTTTAACTTTGAAAATCATTTGAAAACAAAGGTATCTTGTAAGACCACGCCACAAATAAATATGTTGGGTTTTTACCTTATGATAACCAAAACATTAGATAGGAAATCCAGTGATATTATAATAGTGTCTAGGGTTTTCAAGTAAAATAGAAAATATCTGGAATGCTTACATCTCACGTTCCAACATAGTTGGACACAATCAAAACGTATGGTGCTTATTGGAGATTGGATTTCATACAATGGCAGGGATATTGGGGTACCGTCCGTCACAGTACCTGGTCTGGATCAGAGTACCGAGGATCCATCATGATCCCCTGCAACACAAGCCCGGAACTACCCCCTTAGTGGATAATCCCAAATAAGAAAACCCCACAGTTGGTGCGACCAACCACCCACTAAGCCGAAAAAGGGAACTCTAGACACGGGAAATCTTATCCTACTTGGGTGCTACCCACTTAGCCTTGCTGCATCTCCCCTGTTTTAGCCATTCCTGATTGATGAGGCTTGAGGCTACGATTACCTTTTTAGAACACAATTCTTGGAATGCTCATCGTCCCCCCATGACGATGTTCTGAAAGCATTCCTCCATACAAATCCATTCCGTGCTCGAATGAAACCGGAGGCACTATGTCGCTACACTCATTTTGGAATCACCCTCAGAGTTAACGACAATAGCCCTTGCACTCTGAATTTCATCTCGATCGAAGGCACTATCCCCGTTATACTAGTTTTGGAATCACCCTCGGAAATAATGAAAATAAACCTTCCACTTTGAATTCTTCATCTTGGTCTTCACTTGAGATTTCACGACCTATCGTTTAATTTGGATGGATGTGATTTTCGGATATCCAATTTGGAATCTGATCCCGGTCTCATCGAAATCCAAAACTCCATCTTAAGGTCTAAGTTGTTTAAGTTTAAACAATTCATTTTATATTTAGAATAACATATTTACACAGCAATTCAACACAAATAGATAATCCTTATTATCACAGTTCAACTACAGCATTTCATACCATAGAACACCACATATCAAAGATATCAAACAATTAAAGCATTCGATATAATTCAATCATCCATAAGCAAGATTAATTAGTCTCACCATTTTTAATTAATTTAATTTAACCTCCAAATAAATAAAGTTAATTATTTTAATTTCTTTTAGATCCTGCTTCACATTAATTAATTACAAACCATTGTTATTTAATTAATGAAATTAATTAATCATCCTCTAACCATTCACATTAATTAATTAACCTTTAATTACTCACATTAATTAATCATACAATACTTAATTACATTAATCAATGATCTCTAATTAATTACATTAGTTAATTATCCTACAATCACTTACATAATTAATTATCTTTTAATTAATCACATTTATTAATTATCCTTAAATTAATCACATTAAGTAATTAACTAGCCTTTAATTACTTACATTAATTAACCTTTAATTAACTTCATTAAGTAATTAACTATCCTCTAATTACTTATACTAATTAATTATACTTTATTAATTACATTAAGTAATTATACTTAATTAGTTACCTTAAGTGATTATCCTTAATTATTTAAACCAATTGATTATCTTAATTTAGTTACGTTAATTAATTATCTTTAATTAATTAAGTAATTATACTCTAATTGATTTTATTAGTAAGACCTTAGTTAATTAAGATAAACCATTTATAAACGCTTACTTATCATTAATTTAGATGCTTGAAAACAATTTATACAAAAACATTTGAGGACTCTTTGATTTATTAAAGTTAAATACTCTTACTTTAATCACATCTTAATTACCTCATTAAATCACATTTGAAAAACATTTATAAATTAATTACACAATTAACCTACTATATAATTACTTTTAAACAAACAATTTTAAACATTTTAAGTCTTTGAAAATTTGTTTAAAACTTGTTAATACTTTGATTTGGAAACTTCGTAACATTACTTTTGAAAACCTATTTATTTTAATAGACTTTAAAACAAACTTTTTCACGTTAGTATACTTAAAACCTTGGTTTAATAAAGCCTTTAAAACCTAGTTAATATATATTGAAAACTTGATTAACTAATTTTACCTTTGCTTTAAAACCCGATCAAGTTTTCTTTTAAAAATCTGTACATGATTTTCTTTAGTTTTTTTATAAACTTGTACATTTTCTTGTTTTTAAAATAAGTTAATCTACGAAAGAAAACCTGATCCTATCATCAGAAAACTAGACCAAAAACCCAAGCCACTCGCAAGCTACTCACAAACTCACATACTTCGAGACAACCCCACTCGTCATTGAGCCTAACCCAAGCAAAAAGCTTCTTCCCCAAACCTTTCAAACAACATCAGATACAAACATGCACGCGTGCACGTGCACGTCGATCTGATAGTCTCCGACACCTCTCCATGACACTTGCAAGTCGACGACGACCCCCCTGAAAGCTACGACCATCCAGTTCCGTCGATCTTGCCTGAAATCAAAATCGAGCCAGTTCGACACAACCCGAAACCCAACCCACTAACCAAAATCAGCTCACTCCGACGATCCCGTCCATCGGAACCCACGCCGCCTCATCCAAAGTAGCGTCACCACCCCACGCGTCAATCCCCCTACATGCGATCGACCATGATGCACTCTCGACGACACAGGAACCTCGACGACCTCATCGTCCAAAACAGCACCACAAACCCTAATCTGCCGTCGCCCGGCTACCACAGCCACCTATAAATCCTCCAAGCATTTTTCCTCTGACCATCGACACCTGAGCAACCTTCAGCCTCGAGTACGAAGTCTCCTCGCCGTTCTTCGAAAATCGATGAATGACCCTAAACCGATCAATTCGAGATATCTCCCTATTTACAATCTTAAAAATCTTGAATTGATTATCAAAATTCATAATTTTGCAATACGAACCAGGTGGTAAATTCCAAACTTGATTTCCAAACATTCAATTGTTGTCTTGTACTTGATTATTACTGTAATTTCCTAATCTTGAAATAATTACTTAATTTAAATACTTGAAACTATTTTTAAAATTAATATTACATTGTCATAATCATTTTTCATTTATAAATTATAGCCTAAAATTGATTACATGGGGAGATATGAATTTTTCTGACGAATTTGTCCCTGTAATATAAACAGAGGAGTATACAGATACATATACATAGACATTGCACAGGCATCTCATATTCATATACATGCATTCACATTTATACACTCATACAACATTATTTACTACATTACTGTTAAATTTCATCACATTCATCAAATTGTACTACCAGATTTAAGCCTTAAAAATTGTTTACTCACCAGATATGTAGAAACAGAAAACAGGTTCTGTTCTTTGATCTAGAACTGATGTTTTGAGATGATCTAAAGTTGATCTTTGAATTTGCTTGAGTTAATTTGAATCTTCTTGTTTGCTCAGGTTGAAAACTTGAGATAGTCGTTGTTGTTTCAGGTTTGATTTTAGTTTTCTTTTTATTTTTGAAGAAGATGAAAGAAAAAGAAGGATGAGAAAAGAGAATGAATAGCCTGGTTCTTCAATTCAGTTGTATGTATATATTTACATATATTTTAATTCAATTTTAAGAGAACATACTTACCACTTGTTAATTTTCATGTTACTAAGTTTACACATGTATTTTGCATGTTATTATTGTCTTACAAGTCTTAAACCCTTTATTAAATATATTTTTCTTAATTACTTATGTTATATAAATTATATAATATGTTTATATATGTATGTTTTTAAATCTTTATATATTTACAAACTATACTTAGTTCATGAGTGTTTTAAAAAGAAAGAATATTAAACCTTTTATTAATCTTATTTAAATTTTAAACTTAAGTTATTATACTTTTAAATAAATGAATATTTATCTTATGTTTTAAATAACCTTTATGAAAATTGTTACATTAAATTCAAACCATGTATAACTTAAAAGAAAGTATATAAAAGCAAAAGAAATGAACCTTATTTTAAACTTAAGCTATTTTAGGTTTTAAACTAATAAATATTTATTTTTAGTGTTTTAAAAATGCACAATTTAATTTTAAATAACCTTTGAAAATCATTATATTAAATTCAAACCAAAAACTTCCTATTCACAATGTATATATATACACACATTATAATTAGAATTTTTTTATTAGCTTTGAAAAGATAAATAATGCCAATTCAAATTATTATAAAGGAAGATTATCAAATTGCTATTGCCAAAATTCTGGGTCATCAAACTTATGTACTAGTTATAACATTCAACAAAAGAAAAAAAAGAGTGTAATATTTACTAGTTATAGATCATTATAATTTATGAAATACTAATTGCAACGGTTTCAAGTACAGTTAGTGTAAAACAAACACATGACACATTCTTTGCTGTTAAAACTAAGTTTGTCATAGTAACGGTAAATTTACCATTACTATACTAATACCAAGCAATTGGTATATCATTGTTGTCGATATGGTAAAAGTAAATTTACCATTATTAACGATAAATGTAACGGTAATGACATTACAACAAATATACCCTATTGCAACGTCAAAAAAACATTGTAATGGGAGTTTCGCAATGTTATATTAGTGCGGTCAACATCTTTTACAACATTTTCTTGATGTTGCAAAAGACGTTACAATAGTTACAGCTACGAGTCTTTTGGACGTTGCGAACTGTGTTTTACAACTTTTTTTAAATGTCGTGAAATATTTTTGATAATTTTTTCTACATATTGCAAAATATATACAACTTTTTTAAAAAAAATGAATAAACTTTATACTAATTACCATTGTAGTATTAAAATTTTAGAAATTGAAATACATAAAATTCATCAATTCAAACAATTACACTTTACATACAATATAACGTTAACTTCACATATGATATTCAAACAATGATTTCATAATGCTCACATCGGTAGAGGTAGGGGTAGGCCCTAGGAGGCAATTATATAATTTATTGCATATATCTAACTCATTGACCAATCTTGTTCGAAATAAAGGTAATATCTTCCTATTATATACTTGATATAATATTAATCAACTAATTAAATTAATAGTATATTTTATAGAAAATCCATAAATGATATATGTTGTGGTAGTAGTTACAAATTGTTGTAAACATGAGTAATTTATCATAATGAAACAAATATATCATTTTAAACGTTTCTAGTCAAGATGCATGGAGACTGGATATCGATGTATCCTTTAAGACAAGAGTATGTAACGCACTCCAAATGTTGGACGGTGTCTTACACATGACAGTTGGGGCACCTAGAGGTTACGTACTAATATTTATTGGATAACTATGGAACGACTCACTCAATAGTTTTCTATTGGTTAATATAACTAAGGCCAAATAGAAAATATCGATGTGACTATTTTATAGTTCTTTCAACTTGAAAATACTGTTACTCTTCAATATGAAAGCTCCACTTTGATTATTTTCAAATTATGGCATAGTATTCATCGAGTGACTATAGTTGGATCATGTGGAAGTATTGGAAATAAAGCACTATTCTAGAGAGGATTCGCCTCCTCGGTTATATGGGGTTAGTATCAAGGTCAACTCAAGTCAACTCAAAATCAAATCTTTGGTCAGAGTACTTTAGTTGATAATAATTGTTATTATTGAACAAAGGACTTTGTTTTTAGGTTATAGAGTTGAATGTGGATGATGTTGGAATTTTGGCCATTACCGAATTCAACAAGTCTAAAGTGATATAGTTTTGATGAAGAGAATTGGTATAAATAATTGTCACAATTAGGTAACGCTTATTAAATTAAAATAAGATTTTTCCTAAAATGAGTAAGCGATAAATTTAGCAATACTATTAAACCACCTGCTAAGTGAAGTGTGAACGTTAACGTTCGAATAGTTCAATGTTAATCGTTGACAAAATATACATCCAAGAGTCACAAAACTGAATCGATGAATTCTAGACCCAATGATTTAATTAGTTTTATTACAAATTGATTAAATTAATTAATATTTATGAAATATTAATTGTAAAATTTGTTAGAAATCCAATCTACGGTTTTGATGACAACAACTATACAATACATATATATTTATATATACAGGTACTTGCTAGAACAACATCACTAGAAAGACAAGAACAAGGCTCAAACTACACTACAAAAGACTACAAGTCGATAGGTACAAAGAAGCAAAAGAAAAGATGCACAAAACAGACATGCACCAGTATCAGACGTCTGGATGCACAAGCCAGACTTCTGGAAAAGTTCCCTAGAACAACATATAGGCCAAAACCAGACGTCTGGTAATAGCACTCAAACGTCTGAAAATCTACCATGTTCAAAAAAATATAGCATCAGTCGTATGAAACAAAAACCAGACGTTTGAATTCAAACTCGAACTTCAGAAAAGAACTGCAACTACCACATGCGAAAGGACATCTCCGCTTCTCTTCGCCATAACTCTTCACCATCAACAGAAGCAACTTTATTGCGTTCGTTAATGGATGCAACTACTCAAGATACCTATCTACAACTATATATAGCATCAAGAATCAAGAGAACAGCACTCAACTTACTTACTTACGCTTTCTAATCTATACTCTATATTATATTCTTGATCTCTACACTCTAGCAATCTTTACTTGTATTCACTCTTCCATATACTCAGTTTTTCATAGACAATATTATTTAGATATATGTTGGAAGCAATTGTACTAATTAGTCAACATCCATGTTATACTAGAACACATATTTTACAAGAGCAACTTATTGTAATCAAGCCTGTTCCTTCGGGCGAAGCGAGGGTTTTGGTAGTCGAATTCCAAAGGGGAGCTTCGGGACTGGACGTAGGATGGGAGGTCCGAACCAGTATAAAATTATGGTGTGCTTATTCAATATTTACTTAGATTAATATTATTTTAGTTGCATCATATATATTGTCACATATACTTGCATATACACTACACGATCAACTCTGTAGACTTTCATTTGGTATTAGAGCAAGGTTTGATCAAAGTACCATAACACATATTTGAATCACTTTAATATGGAAAGTATTTTTCAAGAAGGACAATCCATAGGACGTCTCTCACTTTTTAATGGTTCTAATTATGCATATTGGTCAACACGTATGAGAATTTTTATGGAAGCTAATAGATTAGAAATTTGGTCAGCCACTCAAAATAAATATGAAACACCTGACACTACTATGAACACATGGAATGATGCACAAAAAACCACAGCTTATAATAATGCCAAAGCTATGAATGTTTTATTTTGTTCATTAGATAAGAATGAATTTTCACGTGTCACGTTATGTAACATTGTGTATGATATTTGGCATAAAGTTACACAAGAAGGAACAAACAAAGTTAAACAAACTAAAATTTTATTTTTACAAAATAAATTTTTATCTTTTAAAATGAATCTATAGTCGACATGTACTATAGATTCCAAACTATTCCACCCGATTTAATGGCACATGGAGTTAAATTCACAAATTTTGACTTAGTATCTAGAATACTCAATTCTTTAACTCTAGAATGGGAAAGAGAAGCATTAGCTATCAAAGAAGCTAATGATCTATCAACACTCTTAGTTAAAGAATTGATAGAAAATTTAATGTCCTACGAAGCTAATCTGCAGGAAAGAAAAGAACAAAATTCGGAGAAGAAAAACATAACATTTCCAGAAACAAATGAAGATTCAGATTTAGACAAAGAATAAATCGTATTTATTGCCAAAAACTACAACAAATTCAAGAAGTTTAGAAAAATGACTAGATTTCAGAAAGGAGCAAAATCAAGCAAAATAAATCAAACGTCAATCAAATGCTATGAATGTGATCAATTTGGACATATGAAGAAAGATTGTCCCAAGCTCAACATTGATAAAAAGACGAACAAATTTGAAAAATTCAAAAATAATAAAACTTTCAAAGTAACATGAAATGATTCGGACTCTTCATCATCATCAAACAGTGACAACGATAGTGACGGAGAACAAGCTAGTGTATGTTTTATGGCACAAACTGATGAGGTATGTCCCGAACTTAGCTATGATGAATTATTAGAGCTTAGCATAGAATTAGATGATAAATTTAGACAAATTAAAAAATTGAATAAAGAACAGATAGCCAAAATAAATAGATCAAAACTTGAAATAGGAATATTAAAAGATGAAAAAATTATTCCAGAGGAGGAACTAGAATTATCTCAAAAAAACTAAAAGTAGTTTAGTTGAAAATGAGACTATATATATTGATTTTGGAAAAGTTAAACTAGAAAAGGATAGCTTGTTAAAAGAAAATATCAACTTGAAAAGTAATATAGAAATGTTGAAAATTGAAAATTTTGAATTAAAAGAAAATTTAGATAAAATTACAAATTATGTACCAAAATTTAATAATGAAATACAAGATTTGGAAAATCTTATCAAAACTTCAAAACCATCAGGTAATAGAAATGGAATAGGATTTAAAAATATTCCTAAACAAAAAGGAATAATATTAAGAAATATCATTTTATTTATCAAAAGACTAAAAGATCGACTAAGTCTAATACGAATACCAAAAATAAAAAAAATTGATTCCTAAGACAAATAATAATTGGATTAGACAAAAATATATTAATAATTTTTTAGATAATGTAGTCTATAATATAAAAATTATGTTCGTAAAGGTATCTAACCTTCTTGGGTGTGGCTACCTGCTCTCCTAACATCTAGGACCCTAACAAAGTATATGGGTGCCAATTAAATCATTTTTTATTTTGAAAGTGCCCAAAATAAAAAATAAGGAGAAATGGATACTTGATAGTGGCTGCTCCAAGCATATGACTAGAAACTCAAAAATGTTATCAAATATAGCATACATCTATAGTGGAACGGTGACTTTTGGAGATAACTCAAAATGGTATGTCGTCGGCATCAAATAAGTCATCAACTCTGGTATGTCTAACTCTCCTATTATTACAAATGTTTTGTTAGTAGAAAATTTAAAACACAACCTACTTAGCATTAGTCAACTATGCGACAAAGGTTTTCAAATTACTTTCGAAAAAGATAGATGTAATATTTTAGACAATAACAAACAACTTATCTTTGAGGGTTTTAGAAACAAAAATATTTATGTCTTAAATATAAATATAAATCAAACTTCAAACTTCTGCTTAACCGCCAAACATGACGATCCATGGGGCATAAACAATTCTGTCATATTAATTTTAAATATATTAATAAATTAGCAAAATATGAGCTAGTTAGAGGTTTATCTACAATAAATTATAAAGTAGAAAATTTATGTGACGATTGTCAAATCGGAAAACTAAAGAAAAGCTCTTTTAAATCTAAAAATAATATTTCTATAAACAACCATTAGAATTATTACATTTAGATTTATTTGGTCCAACTCAAGTATGATCTATAAATCACAACAAATTTGTTTTCGTAATAGTTGATGATTTTTAAAGATATACATAGACCTTATTTTTAAAACAAAAAAGTGACACTTTTGGTATGTTTAAAAAAAATTCTAAAAGAATCAAAACTCAAATGGATTTGAAAATTAAGGATATTCGAAGTGATCATGGTGGAGAATTCAAAAATGATCTTTTTAATAATTTTTGTAATAAAATAGACATAATTCATAATTTCTCTTTTCCCCACACACCTCAACAAAATGGTGTGGTAGAAAGAAAAAATTGTACGTTACAAGAATGTGCACGAACACTATTAAATAGTAGTGGTATACCAAAACATTTTTGGGCGGAAGCTATTGCTACGGGTTGTTATGTTTTGAATCGAGTACCATATGACCTATGACTAAACTGTTAGTCCTTGAGAAGGAATGTTTTGATGACAACAACCTTAGGACTTATTATAAAATATAAATACTAACATTATTGTGACGACCCAGAATTTTTGGATGTTTGAAATCGGAATTTTTAATTGATTTTAAATATTTAAAGGTTAATTTTTTAACTTGAATTCAAATATCACTATTTATTTGATAATTAAATTATTGAATTAAATAATTTGAAGTTCGGTAAAATGTTGAATCTGGAGTTTTAAGTCTGTTAAAAATAATTTGAAGGCTTGTAAAATTTATATTGATAGTTCTGAAGATAATAAAAGCTTTTAAATTGAAATTGGAAGTGTTTCTTTAAGTTTGAAATTTTATCGTTTAAATTGAATTTAAAAATAGCCTTCCGAGGCACAGTCTCGGAATTTGACGAAACCAGCTTTATTGGATCCGTAATATTGTATTGTTATCGGATTTCAATTTTCATAGTGTTTGGAGTGAATGTTTGGCCGTACGATAAATAAACGCGCTGATAATTAAATCGAAATTTAATATAATGACTGGGTCCAAACGCTATCTTCTCCATACGATCGAATTAGGACTCGAAACTTTTTCCATTGTGTTCGTAATAGGGTATAACATTATAAATGCCAAGTATGTTTTCAAAACAAATTTTTAAGTTTAAGTAAAAAGTTTTAAGTTGTTTTAAAAAGTATGTTTAGAAAACTTATTATTTTAAATGTTTAAATTCTAAAGAAGTATTTTTCAAATCTATTATCGTAGTAATTATTTAAAGGTGACTTGATATTTTGTTTTAAAAAGAGAAAATCTAGTTTAATATTTTATAAAGTAACCTCATTTTCAAATATTCCTATAGTATACATTTTTAATTAAGTTTTGAAGTAGTTCTCAATTTAAATGTTAAGGTATATTTTATGATAAAGTGTTTCAAATTATTTTAAAAATCTAAAGTTTTGTGCTTGGTGTTTTCAGTGGAAATAAATATTTGGAAATGTATTTCATGAGAAAAGTGTGGTTTGAAAACTGTTTTCAAAAAAGGGTTGAAATGGAAATATATTTTGCGAAGATATTTTGAAGTTAATAACTAATTTGGAAAATTATTTATTGTTTGATGCATGTTTGTGAATGTTAATTGATAGCGAAATAACCGACTATCAATATTGGCCAATGCGTTGATCGTTTCGAAGAGACCGGGATCGGGATTAATTTCACGAAAACCACTTCGATCCGGTTTGAACATTTCCATGAGGAAGATGAGTTTGGATTCGAAGATGGAGCAGTGAAGTGCAAGGGCTAGTCGCTATTAATCCTGAGGATGATTCCAAAATGGATGTTGTAGGAGTAGTGCCTTCGGTTCCGTTCGAACCCGGAACGGACTAGTATGGATGAATGCTTTCAGAACATCGTAAGGTGGACGGTGAGCATTCTAAGGGATACGTTCTAAAAGGTAACGCTTAGCCTCAAGCCTCACCAACCGAGAATGACTGAAAATCAGGGGTTATGCAGTAAGGCTAGGTGGGTAGCGCCCATTAGGGTGAGGTCATCCCTGTCTAGATGTCCCTTTTATTCGGCTTAGTGGTGCGGTTGCTGATCCCAACCGTGGGGTGATCTTACTCGGGTTTATCCAATAAGGGGTAGTCCCGGTCTTGTGTTGCAGGGGGTCAGGAGTGCTCCTCAGTATGCTAATCTAGACCAGATGCCATGACGGGTGGTACCCCAGTGCCTAGTCATTAGTTGGAAATCCATTCTCCCTACGCGCCTGTACAGTTTTGATTGTGCCCAACTATTGCTGAAATGTGAGATGCAAGCATTTTAGCTAGATTCTATTTTACTTTCTATAGACACTATTATAATATAAGACAAATTTGATAAAAAAGTGTTTTGGCTATCGTAAGGTAAAAACCCGACATGTTTATTTGTGGCGTGGTCTTACGGGATGCTTTTGTTTTCAATGGATTTTGAAACTTTAATAATCAACTGAGTGTGGTTTTCTCACGCTGGTATTCCAGACTGACTCGGGTGTTATTTAACTATAATGCTCGGGTCAGACTGAGTATTATAGGATATAGGAAAGGATGTCGTGGAGTTCAAGAGATGAGCAGGATGGCGATACGTACTTCCGTACTTGATTATTATTCGTTGTGCATTCAGTTTGAGGACAAGTTTATATGACTGTCTAGTTGTATATTATTGATGTTGTTGAACTTTGATGATGTATTTCGGTGATGTATGTATAAAACAGATATAGTTCTCTTTTGTGTAAAGATCTATTATTATCTATTATATTTCATTCCGCTGCGATGGTTAGATTCCGATGTGGTTTTTTTTTTCTCTTCTTCTACTTCCTTTTTCTTTAACCCAAATGATTCGTATTTCTGTTCATCTTGAATTGATTGATGTAGAATAGTGTTGACTCAAGGGATATGGATTTGCGGGTCGTTTCAGTTGGTATCGGAGCTTAGGTTGGTGATAACCTTGGCTCTGGTGGGAATTACTCAAAGAATAGAGTCCGTATTACTCTAGAATGAGCTTGAGTGTATTAACAGATATGAGCGCCTATTTGTTAGTGAATATAAAAATTGTTTTTATATTGTGTTGACTTATTGGTTGAGTGTTTATGGATTCTGGTCGATGTGTGGGACGTCATGTTATCGATAGGAATTTCTAAACTCTTAAACAAGATAAACCAACACAGTATTGTTTTAAATAGGGTAAATGAAATAATTTTACCTAAATTATTTGCGTATGTAAAAGAAATATTTTTCCGTAAATTATTATAGTTATATATGGTTGCTTGATTGTTAGGAATGATAATATTAAATTATTATCATTGTTGTGTAAAATTGAATAAGAAATTGAAATCATAACCGAAAGCTAAGAAATAAATTCATATACGAATGTGAATTATAATTGAAATGAGGTAAATTCCAGAGAATGTTGGATATAGATTGAAAGAATTTGAAATTTGAAATTTGGGAAAAGGTCTAAATTCTTTTGGGTTTGGAAATGGCTTTCAAGGGTTTTGGAGAAATAATAGTAATACTGTTTGGGAAATATTTTTGAATTGGATATGAAATCTAGCGAGATTTGAAATTTAAAAATATTTGAAATGTTTTGGAAGGATAAAAGCACTAAACTCTTTTCGGTCGCTAGAAAATAACTTCGGTGATGACAACAGCATCACCGATGTTAATTTTCGAGTTTCCCAGAGAGAAATTGTTACCAAATTGTTTTAAATTGGAATTGTTTACAAAACTGGGTTTGGTTTTGAAATTCAAAGAGGTAATTAAATTTACCAAAGAATTTTGGATATAATTGATTTCAAATGATTTTCGTAATACTTAAGTAATTATTGAAGGCTCTAGAATTGGTTTAAAATGTTTAGAGTGTCTAAGTAATGGCTTAAGCTCTAGAGGTTTAACTAAAAATGTTATGGATTATAAGCATGTTTGGACATTTATGAAGTTTGAAAATTTCCAGGAATGAAATTAACTTGTAAAAAGGTAAATAAATGTATAATCTTGAGTAAAAATGAAATATGAATATAGTCAAGCTTAAAATGGGAATAAGTATGAAAAATATAAATGTGAGACTTAATAAAAAAATGTGAAGTGAAATAGTAAGCCAAAATAAAATTGTTTTCTATTTTGGAAATAAAATATAAATCCAAACTTGAATTACAAAAGTAGAACTAAACTCTAGTAAAATATTGAATTGGAAGTGGGAGTAAACTAATTTCGAATAAATTAGAAAATTGAATATGTTAATGAGATTTAATTTGGTTAAATAGAAGTTGAAAAGAAGTTTGAGTTATAAAATTAAGCTTGAATTGTTAGTAAAGTAAATGTAAGTGGAAATGGTTGTCAAATGGAATGGAATTGTATTAAAATAGGAATGATTTGGGTTGCAAATAAATCCAATTCAAGTGTAAATGAGTTAAATATAAACTTGAATATTAATTTAACAAACTAAGAAATGGGTTTAATTGAACCAATGCGGGAATTAATGAAATGCAAGTGAATGGTCTGTAAATATGCTAGAATGGAATTAAATTTAATATAAATTGTATTGGAATAAATTTAAAATGATTATAAGCTTAAGTAATTGTTTATTCACATAAATACCGTCGAATTTGCATAGAAATAATTGTCGTTTGACGAAAATGAGATTAAATAAAATTCTATGAATTAATAAAGGTGAATAAAATTGATTTTTTTTGGAATCAATTGAAACAAATGTGAGTTGTTTGGGTTAAAAATGAATCGAATGTAAGCAATTGAGTTGCAAACCATTTAAATTGAATGAAGTTGTATACGAATTGGTTGTAAACATTTAAAATTAATGTCGGAACCCTATAAGTTATTATAAATATTGTTTAACCTGCATTGCTTATAGAAACTCGTATGTTTGCTAGTTAAATATGTTAAATGTTGTTCAATTACATGATTTTGGTAGTTACATGTTTAAATGAAGTAAATACAGGTATGGGGAAGCCATTTGGCTATATTTGGACGCACTAATTGCTAAAATAATAAGCCACTTGCTTAAAATGCTAAATAAAGGTACGCCTACGCAATAAAAATAGGAAATATGAACTGTTTTTGTTTTTCCGACCGGGTGGGTCGATGTATATATATTTATATCTCTTGTCAAATTGCAAAAGCTCCTTCGTACAAAGGAGACTCTGCCAAAAAATTTCGAAAATTTTGGGAGATTGAAATTTTTTAAAATTTTTGGAAAAATTTTTGTCAGCAACAAAACGATTTCAAATTGAAAATTGAAATAAATTAGTGGATGAAATTAATTTAAATAATGTTAAGCGTTGATAAGTGAATAGAAATCAAAATGAATGTGAATAAAAAGAGAATTAATGTACTTGATAATCAATTGATATAAATACGTAGGATGTACGTATATTATTTTTATTCGCATAGCAATTTGATCCAGATTCGAGCATAGAATTTCGAGATAGTTATACCGATCCGAGTTAGGATTTTTCACTCGATTTTCGACGGCAAACTCGGGATATGGATTTTGATTGATTTTGAAGATTCTCTATCATAGTTATGACTATGCAAGGAGAATGACGTTTCTGATCAAGAAATCAGATTTGAGTCCGCACTAGGAAGCACTACACCAAAAAAGACTTTTGGTAGCGTTGAAAAAACGCTACCATAACTTATGGTAGCGTTTTAGAGAACGCTGCTATACGACATGCAACTAAAAGTCTAAAACTTTTTGTTGCGTTGTAGTAAACGCTACCAAAAGTCACTTTTAAATGCAACTACAGGTCTTTTCCGTAGGATTTAAAAAACGCTACCAAAAGTCACTTTTAAATGCAGCTGTAGGTTTTTTCTGTAGGGTTAAAAAAACGCTACCATAAGTCACTATATATTTTTTATTATTAGTTTACATTTGTTTCTGTAGCATTTCTGAAACGCTACTAAAAGTTATTGGTTGTTTGGTAGCATATTTTAAATGCTACTATTTACGGCTGATGGTTTATACCATTTCCAGCAATCGCTTATATACTCTTCATATTAAAACGAACGTTCAATCGAATAATTTTCATATATTCAAACAAACAATTAAATCACATAATTAGCATATACGAACAATCAATCATATGATCATCATATTAAAATAATATCCATAATTAATTCGATAGTAGTTTTTCAACAAAATAAGTCACATACTACAAGCATTCACAGACAAATTTCCACAAATGGTACTAACAAAATACGACAACATATATAACAATTAAATTCATGTTCGTTGCTTGATTACCAATAGTTCTTTGTTGTCGACAGTCTTCGCTTCGAAATAGCTAATTACCTGCAAACGAGTTTAACAATCAACAATAGACTGTCAGCAAATACGAACCATAGACTGTCAGCAAATATGATACTTTCTAACGTTTAATAAAAACTTAAATGTTGTGATACAATTTTTTTTTTAATACCCGAATAAACAGAACTAAAACTTAATGTTGAGATATGATGTACTGAAAAATAATACTTACTGGAACTTGATTCTCCAATGACATATGCTGCTGGCCAAGCTATCGTAGTACCAAAGGCATCTTCCATGTACGTACACTCAGATGTAGGTCGCCATAGCAATGCGTCATTAACTCTCACAAAGTTTACCCAAACTTTTACCGCATCTTTTCCCAGCGGAACACAATGAACCATCGTTGTTGGATCAGTTGAAGCGATAGTTCCTTCAGCCACTACTTGTCCCGTTCCACCCACATCAATCAGCTTACATCTATTATTTGATACCAGATTTGCACCCTGTTGGATAAGCAAATAAATAAATAATCATCAAATATGTCGTAATCATCAAATAAATAAGCAAAAGGATTAACCGTTTGAAAAAAAGAATTAACATGTTATCATTGCAATCACAGCTAACTATTAATCAAATAATCATCAAATATCACATTTCTATGTTGTATGTTGCAGTATTTTATAATGGGAAGAGCACGAGTGCCATAATAATTGCTAACAATGCAGATGATTTCAATGGCGCAATAATAACTTAATTAGCATAGGACTGCAAGAAATTGATTATGCAGTTGTAATAATCAAACCGACTGTTATCTCCAGACCACACAACCTTTTATCTCCACATCACTGCAACAATACTTCCTCCCCACAACATTGCCACAACATCAACAATTTCAGCACCGCTTTTTCTGCCATCGGTCCACTTGCTTGCCAAACAACTGTCACATCTCTCAACACACTTCACCATACTTCACAATTTACTGCCATCCCCTTTCTTTCTGCTCAATCACTTCACCAAACTCCAATCACTATTTCACTGTTTAGATTTCACTGTCTCCGTTTAAACTTACTGCATTTCACTGTTTGCATCAACTTCTGCATATCCATAACTTGCCTCCTCTACATTTAACAACCAACCTAATACAACATCACTGCCATATTTATTCTCCACCACAAACATACACTGTCATTGCCACTACCCTTACAGTTCAAAACTGCCTCACCCTTTTACCATATAACACATACAACCATCCCCATCACAAATCACCCTTCACACTGTCACACATACAAACCAAAACTCCTACCCCCTCCACACTGCCTTATCACATATACACCACTATCACAAAACCACCACACTTCTGCCTGCCATCTTTAACATTACATCCCCACTGAACAAAACCATTCATACATATCAATTCTGCCCCTCCTCTATTTCCTGCATTTGACTGTGTTCAAAATTCCTGTGTCACTGTCTACTTCCTTCCTTTGCCACATCACACAAACACCACACAGTACTATCAACATTCATCCACCTGAAACCATCTACAACACTGAAACAGTACAAACTACCACTAAACCCACTGCCTGACAACCCTTTTTCCAATATACAAATCACCATTTTCACTATACTTCACTGTTCATCAACCCATTCATTACAACTCCATTACATCACCGGTCTAAACTGCTTCATACCTGTCTTCACTGCTTCATAACTAGTAGCCAAACCACCTTCCTTCTCATCAGAACTTCCACCTAACCATCAACAGCATTGCCATTACATTCCTTAATCGTCATCCAACAACCCAGTCAAACTCCTGATACAACTACAACCACATCTCAACCACCAACATTGTGTCTGCTATACTTCATCTTCACCATCAAAACTTCAAACAACACCGTTACAGAAATTCTCCATCCATACTTAACCATCATAACCAACTGCATATTCCACCAATAACCACATCACAACTACTCATCACATTACTTCAATCCTCTGCCTGAAAACTTTAACAGCAGCAAGCAAACATTACACACAACCAACCATTCAAGTTGCAGCTATACATCTCCACCTTCAACAGCCTTCTGCAACCATAACAACCCCCGCTGCAAATATTAAACGTGCCTACAACATCCATATCACTTACATACATACCTGAACTACCCTCCTCACTTCAACATTCATCTTCCGCCATATGTTGCTACTGCAATCATTCCACCTTGTCGACCACTATCCTTATCCATCAAAGCACTCATAACAATCACCACCACAAACTAACTAATATGCAACCGCAAGAGAATGTGTTGATTTATATATACATTTCTTTACAAGTGCTGTTGTATACAATAGCAGCAGCACATGGCTGCTCCATAGTGCAGGGGCAATGCCACCTTTACTGCATAGTGGAGTGTACGTTTAGAGTGCTTTCATGTCAGGCTAAAACAAACAAATAGTTACCTGAGGAGTTACTTTAGCCTTGCAAGGAGAAGTCGAAATGTTTGCTCTAGCCTTGCAAGAATAAGTCGAAACACTTGTTTTTTCAGCTACAACTTTTGATTTCGGCCACGCTATTTTCCTACCGATGGCATCTTCAATGCATGACATATCAACAGTGGGTCGCCACAAAAAAGCATCTCCTTTTTTGGCATAGTCTACTGAAACCACAACGGCTAACGGACCAAGTGGAATACCATTCACGATGAATTTTGAATCACTGGAGCATAATCTTCCTTCGGCGACCAAAACTTCACCCTCGTTCCAATCATAAATCTTGCACTTGTTGTTTGTGCTACTAGCTTTACTCTAAAAAGAACAATATATTTAATGTTAAAAAATACGTAGAGAACTACAAATAGTTACCATAAATTGTAAACTTTACCACAATGTCTTCCTCCATGTATCCTCGTAGCGCAACAACACAATTAGCAGGCCATGCTACTAACTTATTCTCGGCTTCTCCTAATAGTGACAAACTAGGTGAAGGCCTCCATAAATAAGCATCTGCTTTCTTTACATGATCTATAGCGATTTTCATAGCATTTGGTCCAATACGAATGCCGTCGACAACCTCATTTGGATCGGTGGACACAACTCTCCCTTCGGCAACAATTTCATCCATGCCAACCCAATTCAACAACTCACACATGTTGTCCTTGTTCTACAATTATTCAACCAAAAATTATCTTGGGATTAAAAACTAAACTCCAAACGATGTTATATAAATAGAGAATAATACAAGTGTTTCTACCATTTCAGACGTGCTCCCCACTTTCGAACATTCTTTACCCTACCAAAGCAAAAATAGCAGTAGTAGTTAAATGTCAAAAATAGTTGAATTGGATGATGCTTGAATTTTTAACTTTAATTTTGGATATCTATGAATGATGTAGACTGACATTAATACAAGTGATGACAACAAGAACAAAACTCACTCATATAAAGGTAACTAATAAATCAACCAAAAATGAAGAGGTTTAATACATATCTTTGCTTTTGCAATTCCAGTTAAATCATATAGAAAGACTATCATCTTCACTTGTTAGCATGTGAAATAAATGTAATTAGCATGAAGTTTACCTGCTTATTCATTAGCATGTGCACCATACTCTCCAATTCCGAAATTCTTTTTTGACAATTAGTTATTTGATTATCTCTAGAATGTGCCAAAGTTAACTTAGTTTCGGTGTATCCCCTTCCTAGTGCTCTTAATCGTCCTGGTTTATCTTGTCCCAATACTTGTGCAATTGCATCTTCTTTGACATTACTTATCGAGCTGGAATGTTTATCATTATTTTTTTTTTTAATCTCCTCCTACATAAATTAATATAAATGTAGGTAATGCACGACGGTAAAAATTTCAGTGTTTAATTACTAACAAAATCAAATATTCTTACAATAACAGTTGCAACTTCCATGTTCACCGGTTCACCATTTTTTTTAGTGCGAGATTTGATCCAAATATCAGCTCTAGATATGGATGATGAATCTTGACTCTGTTTTTTCTACATTTAGAAAGACAGTTAAAAAAATTAATCAATAGTTAATTAACTAGATAGGTAAATAATGTTACAGTTAATTAACTAACCACATCGTCGGTCAATCTAGCCATTCCTCTACGTCCAGTCGCATGCGGTAATTGTTTTTGCCTAATGGTTCTAAATTTCTCACTTCGTGCCTGAAAGAAAATAAATAACTACATGAGTAAAGTATTCATTTTAAATAAAACAACAAACCGTTTCCTCATCAATCGAAATGTGTACTATACTATGCGCAAAATCTAGTAAAGTGAAGTTAACATAATTAAAAGATCGGCCAAACCCATAACACAGTAGTCTCCCCAAAAAAGCAAGTAAGTCATACCATGAAATGACCGTGTATATCCAAAGCATTTAACATAATTACAACACTATAGCCAACAGATAGCATAGCCCTGAAGTGAACTCATACTCCGTGTTTGTATGAAATATTATGCTGAACATCGACATGAATAACATAATGAACTATGCTGCTTTAAGGATGAGACGCAGCTTGGTAAAAAAAACAGACAAAAATATAAATAAGAACTGCAGACATAAATAAATAAGAACTGCAGACATAACAATACAAACAAGTACATTGCTAGGTGTAAGCAAATAGTTAATTAAACTATGTAACCCCAGACATAAATAATCATTTATAGGTCTGTGGGTACAATCATTTGGACATAAAAGGATTAAGTTATCAACTTGTCCAGATTTTTAAGTAAATTAAGGTGGCCGGTGGCTGTATGATATGGATTTATATCAGTTTCTGGCCTTACAGTTTCTATAAAATAGTATATAATAGCATTATTCTGTAAAGCTCAATATGCAAATGAAACAACCAATCATGAACAATTACCTACCTCTACCCATTTTTCCGTTAACTTTGGAGAACACACAGCACTATTTCCTGGATTTCAAGTGAGGATAAATAAGCAATAAAATGGTATAGCTCAGTGCAATGCCCCTTTATTGCTTCAGGGATATTAGATTTTTTTAGTGGAATGTATATAGAATGTACCAATTTCTTTCAATTTATTTAATTATTTCAAAATTTGGTAAGCCAAGTCAAAAATAGAATACATGTTAAATGTCACAAATACTGTTTGCAAAGCGGATGGAAGATGTACTTGAACATGCTTTTGAAGGAAAACTATCAAATAATGGAAGTTACCTTAAACTCCAAACTTGTTTTCGCTTTTACAAACTTTTTCCACTCTTTCACGTCTTTTACGTTGTACGGTTTCAAACCAAGCCTTTCCTCTTCGGTTGTTGCATTTAATATTTTTCGAACCAATTTGCTTTTTGATGCTCTCCAAATAGTTCCCATTTGTTGAAATATGGATTTTTTTTGCCATTCCTTCACTTTAAATCTAGCCTATAAATAAATAAAAAATTGTCATTTCATATTATAATGGTTTTAAAAAGACAATTTGTTCGGTAGATTATTTTTGTACACAAATCGATTGTTATATCACAAAAATAGTAATTTTTCCATACCTCAATTGATCCCCACAAGACACTTTTTAATTCATCACTTAGAAGCCTCCAATCATCAAGCATAACCGGAACATGCTCCCGTACAAGCGGTCCAAGATAAGAAGATAAGTGTACTGAGCCTTCTCCTATTGGTATGACGGCCTCATTGAATTCAACTTCAATTCGATTCTCAATACTTAACGGGAGTCTTTTCACTTTTGTTGGACCTCTACCACGTTTTTTTACATTTATATTTGCGGTTTCAACTTCACGTGGTCTTTCGATTTCCGTCTCGGCATCAACGTTTTTTTCACAAGCTGTTTCATCTTCTACATGCAATTCATTTTCTTCACGGGACATTTCAATTTCTTCGTGCATTTCATTTACTTCACAAGGCATTTGTATTGTCTTGTGCCCTAATTCTTGTTCCTTGTCTACATTACAAGCTTCACCGGTTGGCTCACTATATTTGATCTTTGGCTTATACTTCCGCGATTTCTCATTCTTCAATTGATGACGAGTACGTACACAGCTTGTATACATAACCTTTTTCTGTGACAACACAACAAACATGCACATTATGGTTCAATTATGATTATGGAATGATAAATGTGATGATGTAAGGGAAGTGGAGTGTTTGCATGTGCACAGAGTAACTGCAGTGGCCAGATAACTGCAGTGGTCAAGCAAACTTGTGGCCAGGTAACTGCAGTGGCCAGTTGATGTAACTGCAGTGGCTTTCAATCTGACCAAAATCATGTTTAGTTCAATTGATGTAACTGCAGCGGCCAGTTGATGTAACTGTATCTGCAGTAACTGCAGTGGCCAGGTAACATGTTCCTAGCTAGAAGTAATACAAGTATGGCGTTTAACTACTTAAACTTTATAAAACAACAATACTTGCATATGGTTTATATCCACTACCATAGCTACATTTACTAAATTCTAACCTATTTACAGGAACATTTTTAAATTTTCCTATTCACTTGGAGCCGTCTAAAACTTGCCATTGAAACTACATTTAGGCACTTGAGACCCTTCTGTTTCTAGTTTTGTTGGATGCTACTCATGGTTTAGCTGAATATTGATGGTAGTACTATACGGAATGTTACTTCATTGATTTGGATATACTTAACTATCCTAAATTGCATACTGGATTTTTAGATAAAGTTGTTTTTTCACAAAAAGAGCATATGCCACAGTATATCTCAGTGGATGAAACCAGATAGTCTCTTTTTTGTTGATCACTTTTGTCACAAAAAATTTGCTTTCCATTTTGAGGTACATTTTTGTACCAATATTGTTGTAATGTCTTTTGATTTTTTTCCATCCCTTGTTGATAATTAATTTTCATGGTTCTTTTTTAACTACAATTAATTTAACATCTCAGTACCATATTGTAACAGTTGAATAAGTAAAACAATACAGATATGAATTAAGAAATAAAATATCTTCCCTTACACGTGAAACAAAAATGGATTTAATTTTTTTACATGCATATAACTGGATAAAGTAATATGCATATTTTACGACATTCGCACACATATACATGCATTACAGACATGTATGCATTTTATCACTTATTTTTTTATAGTTGTGGAGAAAACATTTATGTAGGTAAAAAAGTGCAACTACTATAATTAGGTTGTAATGGTCTAGCTCTCATTTGGTTTTCGTAGAAGATAAATTCATAATTAAGTGGTTACAAATGAAGTCCAAACTACACAAAAATATTATTTACTGACTATGTTTTATGTTCTTTTGGTTGCATGTACTATGTTTGCTTTGTATTATACATTTGATCATTGTGTGTTCTTTTACATTTTCAGGTTTACATATAATTGATTATTAAACACTTGTATGGATACCACTAATTGTTAACTTAGTTTGGAACAGTTGTTTGCTATAGTTTTATAATACTCTTTTTCGTAATATTTGATGTATGATCAGTGCACTAAATTTCTTGCAGGAATTCTACTTGGTGCATACGCTTTGAACAGTTAATTTTATAGATCATATTTTTACTATTTGTATTTTAATAATAGATGATACCAATATGAAAAAATATGTATCATAGATCTGCTACATGCTTCAGATTGTATTTACACCCACATTCTTAGTTACAACTCCTACCAGAGGTAAATATCATTAACAAACATAGAGATGCAGCTGAAAGAAAACCCACTTTCGGTTTCATATTGGGGGAAAAAAGAGGAAGAAAAGATGATAGCTGAAAGTGAGTTAGCTGCAGTTATATAGCCATGTATGTGTACAAAATATGCTCTTATATTCCAATGAGTCGGAATGGCCTACTTAATTGCCTGGCTGTCTCTGTTTGTGTTCTTTTTTTGTGGCCCTGAGGTACAATATTTTAGTATAGCTAAATGGTAAGCTGGGCAGTATCCAATATTTATTTACTAATATTTATTTACTAATATCCATTACAACAATATTTTCCAAGAAAAATAAAGCAAGAAATTCGATCAATGCCACATCCAATTCAACAAAAACAAAAATATTTTCCAAGAAACTGCTTACCCCTTTATTTTTAACAGAAGTGCAGCCCTTCATGATGAAGACTCGGTACGTCTTCAAGTATGTAGATCTCTACGATAGTCAATAACTCAATACCTGTATACATGAAATATTAATTGGTTATCAAACATATTAATTATATTTGACTAATTTAGACACAAATAATAATTACATTTACCTTAATTGCAACATCATCTCTTACAAAACAATCATTGATCTTATTAGCAAACAACGGAAAAACAAACAAAATTGACATATCCATGTACTCAAAAAAAATCCATAATCCACAATACTTAAACTACTCAAGAATGCCTTCACAGTCTTCCCTAACATAGCTAACATCTTCAACATCCATATTGGTTACGTCACAATCTTCCACAACATTGGTAGCATCTTCTACATAATCATCTGTCTCTAAATCATGAAAACCTCTTGGTGGTGCTTTCATTACAACGTACCAATTCGAAAAATCATTTTCTCTTGAATAAAATACTTGTTTAGCTTGAGATGCAAGGATATATGGATCTTTTAAAAATGATGCTTGATTTTGATGTAAATTGACAAGAGTGAAACCATCTTCATCAACTTTTACTCCATTTCCAATATGTGCCCAACGACACTTAAAAACGGGAATATAAAACACATGATAATCTAATAAAATTATATCAGTCAACATTCCATAATAAGTGACCACATCAACTACTTGAGAAATATCTTTCGCACTTGCTCTACACATAGTGGTCGCATCATAAATTACTCCACTATTTTGAGTTTCTCTCCCAACATCTTTTATGTGAAATCGTTGTCCATTGATGATATATCCTTTGTAAGACAAAGCATCATTCTTTGGACCATATGCAATCCACTTTAGCATTTCATTGTGATCATTGGAGTTCATAGATATCTGTAAAAAGTTTAATTTACAACATATATTTTTAAATGATATTTTTAAGCAAATGAAGGTATAATTAAAAAAATCATTTAACCTTTTTTTTAATCCAATCAGCAAAATATTTTGTATGTGTTTCCCAAAGTAAGGTTGAATTTCTTCCATGCGCTTGCTTGAATTTTGTAATTCCTCCAAATGCAAACTAGTATAAAACAAGGCATATATTTACCAATAGAAACATATATATATATTAAAATAATTGAAATATAATGTAACAATACTTACTCTAAAAATGGTTCCACTATGGTCATATTCATTAACACGGTTAAATGAGCACTTTCTTTCTCATTGGAGGATAATGTAACTGTCTTAGGCATTGAAATTGGACGTCCTTCGGGTATTACTAGGCTTTCATAATCTTCATTTCGAGCCTCTGTCTCTTCAATGTGTCCTGATTTTTTTAAAAATTCGCTAAAAAATCTCATGCATTCATCTGCAAGATAACATTCTGCAATACATCCCTCGGGTCGTGAATAGTTTCTTACATAATCTTTAAGTGTCTTCATATATCTTTCAAAGGGATACATCCAACGAAATTGAACCGGTCCACATATTAGTGCTTCTCTACCGAGATGAATTGACAAATGTACCATTATGTCAAAAAATGATGGCGGAAAATATTTTTCAAGCTCGCACAAAATATCAATAATCTCAACATTGATTTGTTGCAACTTCTCTCTATCAAGGACACGTTGACATAATTTGTTGAAAAATGAACATAAACGAATTATTGCTTTTCTTGCCTTCTTTGACAATAATCCTCTTATTGCTACAGGCAATAAATGTTCCATTAAAACATGGTAATCATGTGATTTTAAACCACTAATTTTACAACCCTCCAATGATATACGATTTTTCAAATTTGAACAATAACCATCGGGTCCTTTGAAATCATATAATCTTTTGCAAAATATTGCTTTCTCGGAATTTGACAATGTATAAGGAGCCGGCGGAAGATATGTTTTCTTCCCACGAGGTTGTGCATAAAGTTCATGTCGAATTCCCCAATCCTCTAGGTCCTTTCTTGAGTTGGTTCCATCTTTTGATTTATTATCATGCAACATTGTCCCCAATATGCTTTCACCGATGTTTTTCTCCACATGCATTACATCCAAATTATGACGTAACGGAAGTTCCTATAAAAATCAATATTGTAACGTATGATTATATTATTTTTAATAGTTAAAAAAATTAAAAAAATAACCACTAACCTCCCAATATGGCAAATCAAAAAAAATTGATCTCTTTTTCCACCTTGATAGCTCCAATATTTTAGGATCGTTATCTTCATTGTGTTCGTCTTCCATGTCATGGGCGCTCCACCTCTTCCTTTTTTTCATGTTAATGGATTTTATCTTAATTGTCTTTTTCTTATTATTTTTCTTCTTCTTTTTAATCTTTTCCTTCTGTTTCCCAAAATCATTTGGAAAATCTTTTAACAATGCAGAAATATTTCTTCCAGTTAAAATTCTAGGAGCATTACCGTTCTCCACGGTGTTATCAAACCAAGCCTTTTGTTTCCTCCGTGAGTCTGACATAGGCAAATACCTTCTATGACCCATGTAGACATTCTTTCGACTATAATTCAACCAACGATGATGAGTATTAACACCGCACAATGGACAAGCTTTTTCTCCCTTCACACAACACCCGGCAAGATTTCCATAAGCTGGAAAATCATTTATTGTCCATAGCAAGATTGCTTTCATTTTAAACAACGTTTTACTAAATGCATCATAAGCATCAACTCCATTACTCCACAAATAATGCAAATCTTCAATCAAAGGCGCCAAATATACATCAATATCGTTCCCGGGCTGTTTTGGACCTGGAATAAGCAATGTCAACAAAATATTTTCCTTCCTCATACACAACATGGGTGAGAGATTGTATGTCACAAGCATCACCGGCCAACAACTATATTTTGAACTCAACATAGAAAATGGATTGAATCCATCTGTAACAAGACCAAGTCTAAGATTGCGTGGATCAGCTGAAAAAGATTTCCATCGTTCGTCCACCATATTCCATGCCATAGAATCCATAGGATGACGCATCTTTCCATCATTGCTTCTATTATTGAAATGCCATCTTAAATCTTCAGCCATCTTCTGAGATCTAAACATCCTTCTAAATCTTGGAATTATTGGAAAATATCTCAACACTTTAACTGGAACACCTTGTATAATCTCCTTGGTATCTTGATTTATCTTCCATCTTGAAGAACCACATTTTGGACAAGTATTTAAATCTTTGTATTCTTTTCTGAAAAGGCAACAGTCATTCTCACAAGCATGTATCTTTTCAAAACCCATATCAAAAACTTTAAGAAATTTCTTTACTTCATATAAAGTTTTAGGAAGTACGTTATCTTTCGGCAAAAACAATTGTTGCACATTTAGAAGCTTGTCAAACCCAGTATCAGACAAACCAGTCTCACATTTAAGATTATACAAGACGGTGATGGCAGACAATTTTGTATGAGTTGTACAACCAGGATACAGTGGAGTTTCCGCATCTTCGAAATTCTTAAGTAACTCTTCTTCTCTTCCTTGGGAATCAACATTATCCTTATCATCAGCAAAAAAATCATGATTCATAAAATCTTCATCTTCATAATGAATCATCTTGAATAAGTCATATGCGTCAAAAGACTTTGTTTTTTTATCCACATTTATTTGCTCGCCGTGGCTATACCATGTACTTCTCTTATATATGGGATCCATTCCTTTTATAATTAAATGCTCAACGATGATGTGGTCATCCTGACGACTAAGATTTCGACAACTTGTGCATGGGCACAAAATTTTCTCCACATTTCTCAAATTTCTCCTTGCCACATGCACAAAATTCAAAGCTCCTTGTCGGTACTCTGTACTAGTCCTATGAAAAAAATTAGACACGTAAAAAAATTGAGTTTTAATATTGACATATATGTGTTGATTCTAAAAATACACTTTAAGTCAAGTTTATATAGCCACCTGTTTAAATACACCCAATCCTTTTCCATTGGCTATACCATGTACCTGTTAAAGTCAAGTATCACAAAGAATCTCTGATACAATACATCATATATAGCTTTATATTTATGGTATTCCATAAAGTCAGGATAAGATAGCCTTGCTATAATTCTACTCTACTTTTACCACTACACACGACATCATCCGTTCTTAATGTAAGTTGGAATCTATCAATCTACTTGTTGCAAAAGAAAACATAAAAACGTAGGCCTAACAAACAGACAGACAGACAAACACGGAAGCAAGCAACAGTTGGAATTGTAGCAGGTGGGAGTTGGATATCCCAACCTGTACTCTTCTAGCAACTGTACCCTTTGATGGCTACTTTCACAATCAATTCTTTCTTCCTCTATTATTGTTTCATACTTTGAAGGTTGAACTTATTTTTCAAGGTCAATACTGTACCATCTATGAAATTTCTCACATTCCAACTATTCCTTTTGAAAGCTTCCTCATAAAGACATGGATGGAATCTCGTTTTTTTTTAATTGTTGAAGGGCCTATGCTTTTTAATTAATTCTGGTTTGATTTGATATGTGCCACATGCTGTCCTTATTTTCTTGCATATTCTCCTCTTAAGTCATTGAATTTAGATTGTAAGCATTTTACCAGTTTAGCCTGGTAACACTAAACATTTTCATGAGTTGCAGGCAAGGTTCAGTGAAACTATTTTTAACCCTAATACTGGAAATCCAAATCTAAGATCTGAATTTAGAAAGAACAAATTAAGTACACAAACTTGGATCTCATGAATATATATCTTTCATTTCTTTGTACGTATTTAGAAGAAGAATACAACAATTGAATAGAAATGTGAATAAAGCACCATCCAGTTGCTTGTAGTGACATGCATCAACTTTAAGTGAGAACTGATTTTGCCACGTTTAATTAATTTCCTCATCAACTATCTCCAGCTAAAAAAAAACCTTAAAATAACCATAACTGTTGTTAACATTTTTAATTATGACATCCACATGCCATTATCAATATGAAAGCTCATCATATATCTACACATTATAGATATGCTTTTTGACATTCTAATACACCAAAGTAAACAGCATTTTGGAGAAACAAAATGCATCATTATTCTGGTGAAAGGAAAGAAAAAGTGTACTGAATGTAAATAAGAAAAGAATGTAATAGTCGTATCAAAAAATGTGAAAAATTTGTTAGTCAAAACTGTTCTAATCAGTCACCCCCTCCATTTACCCCTGCGCTCCATCTCCAGTCAAGCACAAACAAACTTCCTCGACAAACTACACCAACATCAGTCGTCCACTTAATAGCTTAATGTATTAGTGAAATCGATTTGTTCGTGCTTTGATGTGGAAAAATCATTATATCAGTAAAGTGAAAATACAGTATTGGTATTATATCAGTAAAGCTAAAGAACGAACGATTCAATGCGTCAAAATCAAAAATTAATTTACGTACCTTAACTACGGATGTAAATCTGAATCAATTGCTCAACGTCGACCATTCCACTAACCCAAGAACGCGATGGAATCGAACCCGATACCTCGATCTAAAGCGCGACGGAAACAACCCAAAAAGGAACGAACGATGGCAGAGAACGGGATGAATTAGGTTGAATACATTGGGAGGAGACGAAAGCCAAAATGCGGGAGAAAAAATAATCTGTGAATTTAGTAGAATACCTAGGAGACGAAAGTAATGGAGGGGAAAAAATTTGAAGGGGAGGGAAAATTTGGGGAAAGAGGGAAAAGGTGAATAAACGTGACAAGGGTTTGGCTATTCGCGAGTATAGGCGGTAAATTCTGTTCACGTTACAGTAAAACAAAAATAAGGGAAAAAAAGGTTTAAAATAATATTGGTTGCATTCACACCATAAACGCTACCAATAAATGCAACTAAAGACATGTTTTCTTGTAGTGAAGTCGGGTGGGTGATACTAGTTTGGAAATGAAATTGTGTGATCGAGTAAGCGATCGAATTCGGTATTGCGTATGAATGATATAGGTACATCGTACGGGCTTGAATGAATAGATATTGAAATTTTGTAAGGGAGCCAATAAAATGATTTTGAATGTTGTGATTGGATATTAATGCTAAGTAGGATACGCAGGTATTATAAAGGGAAAGGAAAATTTGTATTGATTTCAGAAGATAAATTTGCATTACTCGACAAAAAGGTATGTGTTCAAATTTCTATATGACATTTGATTGAGTTTTTAATCTAGCCACTTGGCTTTTGTTTTCTTTTGGAATTTGGGGCGCATAGAGGCATTTTGTAGTTGTACCGAGCTAGCCGCGTAAAGGAGATGCTGGCGAAATTTTTTGAAAATTTAGGGAATTAGAAAATTTTTGAGAAAATTTTGATAATTCAAATTTTGGTTTTAAATTGAAATTTGAATTGTTAAGTAAGTAATATTATTTGGGACTTATGGATAAGTTTGGAAAGCTAGAAAAAGGATTAGTGTGTCTTTAATAAAAGATAGTTTCGAGAACTACTTGGAATTGTTTGGTTTTAGGAAAAAGTAAACGGGTATTGGACCATTCTTCTTAACTAGAACTTTCGAGGACGAAATTCTTTTAAGTGGTGAGGAATGTGACGATAAGGAATTTTTGGATGTTTGAAATTGCAATATTTAATTGATTTTAAATATTTAAAGGTTAATTTTTAACTTGGATTCAAATATCACCATTTATTTGATAATTTAATTATTGAATTAAATAATTTGAAGTTGGGTAAAATGTTGAATCTGGAGTTTTAAGTCTGTTAAAAATAATTTAAAGGCTTGTAAAATTTATATTGATAGTTCTGAAGATAATAAAAGCTTTTAAATTGAAATTGAAAGTGTTTCGTTAAGTTTGGAATTTTATCGTTTAAATTAAATATAATACTAGCCTTCCAAGGCACAGTCTCGGAATTTGACGAAACCAATTTCATTGGATCTGTAATATTGTATTATTATCGGATTTCAATTTTCGTAGTGCTTGGAGTGATCGTTTGGCCGTACGATAAGTAAACGCGCTGATAATTGAATCGAAATTTAATATAATGATTGGGTCCAAACGCTATCTTCTCCACATGATTAAATTAGGACTCGAAACCTTTTCCATTGTGTTCGTAATAGGAGTATAACATTATAAATGCCTAGCGGCACGCCTCGATAGGAGTTTGAAATTTTAAGTTGCATTTGAATTTAAATTTGAAATTATAAAATATATTGTTGGACTGGTCAAACTTTTTTCCAACAACAGCACACTTTCTATCAACATCAAAACTTTTTGGTCTCCTCTGTAAATCACTATAGCTTACCCTATACGACACCATTCCCAGTTATAACTCACATACCGCTCCCCCTTCTTAGAGTATCAGGAGTTCATTTTCTCCTTTGCTCATTTCTTTAAAACGAAATATGCCGAATGGAAATTAAATCAGAGTGAATCGAATCCCCCTCGTTCGAAAATTAATTTCAAATCGTTCGAAGCAATCTCGAAAGAAAAAAGATGGCTTCCTTATCTTCTTAAAAATCGAATCAGCGCTCACAACAAAAATAAAATAAAATAATGGGATTGACGATGGTAGCTATATCACCGTAGCTCGTTCGAATAACTCGAACGCGAGCTCGACTGTGGAAATTTTTGAGGGGACGCGAGATGTCTGGGATGGGGAGGGTCGTTGCGCTCACTTGACGTAGGGTGTCGCAAGGGTGGCGGCGCAACGTGGTGATGCTGGAGGAGTTGTTCGGGATGGTGAAGGCAGGCGCAATCGATGGTTCGTCAATCAATTAAGGGGGAACTCGCGATGAAGTCGTGAGCGAAATTGGAACTTGCGACGTTGCCAGCAAGGTTCGGGTACGTGGTTGAAGGCCTGGGAGTTCGCGATCGATTTTGTGGAGGCTCGCGATTTGGTCGTGATGACGACAGGGGGAACTTGGTGAGCAGCTAGGAATAGGTGCTTCTTATTTATTTATTAAGATTAATAAATATGTTTATTCTTATAGGGAGTGATATTTCAATTTATAAACGTTTAAGAATTTTATTTTTACAGTAAGCCAGATATTTTTTCTAAAAATTAATATATATATATATATAAATGCAATTGTTTTTCAAAATTTATCTATGATCTTGCTCGGAAAAAAAAAAGAATATTTTACAGTAGAACAAGTTTTGTTAATATGTGTATAGGTTTGGAAGGAATTCTAATAGAAATTAATGTGTATAATTAGATAAATAAATATACATATGCATTTCAAAATATACTGGTTTAATTTTAAAATATGGAGATTATTTTTGTTTAATTTACTTATTTAATTATATTAGAAATCGTTAAAGGAAAAAAAATTAGTTTAAATTAAAGTGTTAAATGCAAATAGATTGTTCTATTTTTCAAATAGTAATAAGCCGTATAATATTTATACAAGGTCCAAAATCGAGAAGGAAATAGCCGGATTGGAAATGGATTGCATGCAAAATTAAAGGTGACTTAATCTCACTCATCTGGGTTTAATTTAAATTTAAATGGTTAAATTTAAATAATTGGTTGAATGATTGAAATTGATTGGATGTGGTATATATTATATAGTAGTATATAATATATATTGGAGTGATTGATTTTCCGCATTATATAGCGGATGAGACCCTATGCGCCGCATAATAGCGGATGATATTATATTAATCCCATATACCGCAATATTCCACCTTGAAGTGGAATTGGTATTTTATATTGTGCTAATATCTTTGGATGTAGGGAAACAGGTTGGAGGGATCCAACTGGATTCCTCAAAATTATTTAAATTGTTTAATATTCTGTGTTATGAATATTTGATATTCTATGATGAATTACATTTGGAATATTGAGTGCTATGGTTTGCTTGAATATATTTCGGTTCACTGAGTTATCAAAATATATAGAATTGGATTTTTGAAAGAAAATAAAAGAGGGAATTTTTAAGATAAATAATTATAGAGAATTGAATAATTGAAGAATGAATTGGAAAAGAATAAAAGGTGATTTTAAAATTCTAATAATAAATTCCAAGTATGGGAAAGGGGATTTGAATAAAAAGGGAAAATAATGAATTTTACAACTTAAGTGATGTTATTCAAAGGAATGAAAGAATTTACTTTAAAATTCAAGGTTTAAAATTTATTTAAAAGAAAAAAGAAGAAATTTGGAAAATCTGAAATTGGTATGTTTCAGTTAAAAGATTTAAAATCAAAACGAAGAAATAAAATCAGAAGTTAATGGATTTTGGAAAAAAATGAGTAAGTAAAGGAATTTATTTCAAAATGGAGTAAATTGGAAATCAATTTGAAATTGATTTAAGTGGTTGAAGTTGGAACTTTAAAAGAGAAGTGGGACTTTAGAATTTATAAACTGGGTTTATAAAAGTGAAGTAATATATCAGTTGATATTTGGAAGGATAAATTCACGGTGAGTATTTATTAAAGGAATGGGAAAATTTGTTTAAAAATAAATAGTGATTTATTTTTAAAGATGTGGAAGGGAAGCGTTTTTCTCTGGATAGCCAAGTACGTTTTCAAATCAAATTTTTAAGTTTAAATAAAAAGTATTAAATTGTTTTAAAAAGTATGTTTAGAAAACTTATTATTTTAAATGTTTAAATTCCAAAGAAGTATTTTTCAAATCTATTATCGTAGTAATTATTTAAAGGTGAATTGATATTTTGTTTTAAAAAGTGAAAATCTAGTTTAATATTTTATAAAGTAACCTCATTTCAAATATTCCTATAATATACATTTTTAATTAAGTATTAAAGTAATTCTCAATTTAAATGTTAAGGTATATTTTATAATAAAGTGTTTTAAACTATTTTAAAAATCTAAAGTTTTGTGCTTGGTGTTTTCAGTGGAAATAAATATTTGGAAATTTATTTCATGAGAAAAGTGTGGTTTGAAAACTATTTTCAAAAAAGGGTTGAAATGGAAATATATCTTGCGAAGATATTTTGAGGTTAATAATAATTTGGAAAATTATTTATTGTTTGATGGATGTTTGTGAATGTTAATTGATAGCTAAATAATCGACTATCAATATTGGCCAATGCGCTGATCGTTTCGAAGAGACCGGGATCGTGATTAATTTCACGAAAACCACTTCGATCCGTTTTGAACGTTTTCATGAGGAAGACGAGTTTGGATTCGAAGATGGAGCAGTGAAGTGCAAGGACTAGTCGCTATTAATCCTGAGAATGATTCCAAAATGGATGTAGTAGGAGTAGTGCCTTCGGTTCCTTTCGAACCCGGAATGGACTTGTATGGATGAATACTTTCAGAACATCGTCAGGTGGACGGTGAGCATTCTAAGGGATACGTTCTAAAAGGTAACGCTTAGCCTCAAGCCTCATCAACCGAGAATGACTGAAAATCAAGGATTGCGCAGCAAGGCTAGGGGGTAGAGCCCATTAGGGTGAGGTCATCCATGTCTAGATGTCCCTTTTTTCGGCTTAGTGGTGCGGTTGATGATCCCAACCGTGGGGTGATCTTACTCGGGATTATCCAGTAAGGGGTAGTCCCGGGCTTGTGTTGCAGGGGGTCGGGAGTGATCCTCGGTATGATGATCTAGACCAGATACCGTGACAGGTGGTACCCCAGTGCCTAGTCATTAGTTGGAAATTCATTCTTCCTACGCGCCTGTACGGTTTTGATTGTGCCCAACTATTGCTGAAACGTGAGATGCAAGCATTTCAGCTAGATTCTATTTTACTTTCTATAGACACTGTTATAATATCAAACGGGTTTGATAAAAAGTGTTTTGGCTATCGTAGGGTAAAAACCCGACATGTTTATTTGTGGCGTGGTCTTACGGGATGCTTTTGTTTTCAAAGGATTTTGAAACTTTAATAATCAATTGAGTGTGGTTTTCTCGCGTTGGTATTCCAGACTGACTTGGGTGTTATTTAACTATAATGCTCGGGTCAGACCGAGTATTATAGGATACAGGAAAGGATGCTGTGGAGTTCAGGAGACGAGCAGGATGGCGATACGTACTTCCGTACTTGATTATTATTCGCTGTGTATTCAGTTTTGAGGACAAGTTTATATGACTGTCCAGTTGTATATTATTGATGTTGTTGAACTCTGATGATGTATTCTGGTGATGTATGTATAAAACAGATATAGTTTCCTTTTGTGTAAAGATCTGTTATTATCTATTATATTTTATTCAGCTGCGATGGTTAGATTCTGAGTTTTGTTTTCTCTTCTTCGACCTCCTTTTTCTTTAACCCAAATGGTTTGTATTTCTGTTCATCTTGAGTTGATTGATGTAGAATAGTGTTGACTCAAGGGATACGGATTTGCGGGTCGTTTCAATTATAGTTTAGATATATATGTATATGCAGGATATAAGCATGCAGGTACCAAGAATGAAGACTGTACAATATAGAGATACAAGACTGATGAATTTAAAGATCGAAGATATCAAGATTGAAGACTCATGAGTATCAAGATATCAAGAGTTCAAGGTTTAAAAGTACAAGATAAGTATTGAGTCTAGAATTATGTTAAAAATTCTAGAAAGCACTTACATCTTTATTCGAAATTTATTCATGGAATGGAATCCACTTCGAGCTTGTTAAAGGGATGGAACCCTAGTGGGATGGAACCCATGACAATATCTAGTAGAGCATATAGTGGTCATATTTTGATATCCACTGATTTTATGAAAATGCTTTTCAAAAATATATCTCTTATTTTAGAAATGTTTTTCAAAACTTTCTTTTCAAATAGACATCTCTCCTGTTTGAAATACTTTAGCCTCAAAATTATCTTTATCATTTTAATATTTTGATTTCAAAATTGTCCTTGATTTTAAACTATCTCTTGTTTTAATATTTAGTTTTTATACTCAGATTTTAAATCACTTTATAGTTTAAGATTATATATTTGAAATTACTTTCTAAACTCTTTTATGTGGTTAAACTATATTCAAGTATATTTATAAAAGTTTAGAAATTGGTTTGAAAAATTATAGAAACCAATTGTAATAAGAAAATTAAAATCACCATTTTTTCCTAGAGCATGTCGACATACTCCTACCTCCCATGTCGACATGGTGCCCGTTAATTTTCAAATTTCAAATTTTTAAAAGAAGTGACTATTCACCGCATCCTTTCATAAATAGATATGGCTGTTAATCTCTATAAATACTAGTAAGTTCCAAACGAATTTTTACCAGATTTTCATTCACTTTCTCTCCTCTTCATCTTCCACATTTATTCTAAAGAATCCCAAACTATACTCTGCCGAAATACCAAGTGAATCAAACTTGATTATCTCTTGTTTGATTCTCTGCCACTCTCTCCAATAAGATCTCTGTGCTATTCAGAGTAATAGGATTATTTGTAAATCAAACTGTTATGTAAAAGGTGCGGTTGAGCCTTGAAATCACTTGGGTGTGGTTGTTGCCTCGGAAATCAATTAGGTGATCTTGTGGCCTGGTAAATCAAGAGAGCTTGCCTCAGACTCGAATATAAAGGAGTACCTCGTGGCCTTGAAATCGAGGGTGTAATCTGGGAGATTATTTTTAAAAAAAATCCGTACAATTGTGTGGGACTAGATGTAGGGTAACTCTGAACCAGTATAAAATCCTGGTGTGTTCTTTCCTTTACTTCTTTTATTTAGTATTTGCATCAGTGTCTGATTCTGTGATTATATCCGTGTCTGTGAATTGCATTTTTTGGTGACTAATTACATAAGTATCAAAAGGATTTAAAAAATTCAAAAAACATTATTCACCTCCCTCTAGTGTTATTCTAGCCTTAAGATCCGTAATCCGCATTTCTAAAATTTTGTATCAGAGCGAGGTTTTCAAAGTTTTCATAATCTGAATTTTGAAAAGTTTTAAAATGGCTACCAACACTGGTTCTGTTAACATTATCACCAGCGCATTTGTAGAGGGTCGGTCTACTGCCAGACCACCACTTTTTAATGACAGTAAATATGTATATTGGGCATGTAAAATGAAAATATATTTACAGTCAATAGGATTAGACACTTGGAATATCACACAAACTTAATATTCTAAACCCACAACTAATTTGCATAGTGGACTGTTGAGCAAAAGACTATTGCACAAAATAATTCCAAAGCCATGAATATTTTATTTTGTTCACTTGATAGGAATGAATTCAATAAAGTATCTATTTGTAAGTCTGCATATGATATGTGGAAAACTTTGCAAGTTACTCATGAAGGAACAAGAAAAGTCAAACAGACCAAAATATCCATACTCACGAATTAGTTTCAATTATTCAAAATGAATTCAAATGACTCCATTTCAGATATGTATATAGATTTTAGGATATTGTGCATTCTCTACTATCATTGGGAAAAAGTTTCTCCAAAGAAGATCAAGTCAGAAAAATTCTAAATTCTCTTACTTTGAAATGGGGTCAGAAAACTCTTGCAATCGAAGAAGCAAATGACATAGGTACTTTAAAGATTGAAGAATTGATTGGAAATCTAATGTCATTTGAAGTTCAAATGCAAGGGACAACATATAGCAAGGCGTTCGAAAAGAAGTCAATTGCGTTCAATGCATTAACAGATGAATCAGAATTGGGTAGTGATGGTGATGAAGAGCCTTCATGATAAGGAATTTTCGAAAGTTTCTAAAAAACAGAAAGATGAACGACCTCAAAAAGAATGATCATAGGAATTATGGAAATCATAATGTGGTACCAAATCACGTCAAATGTTTCGACTGTGATGAACCAGGTCATCTCAGAAGAGACTGTCCTCATCCTGATAAGCAACAGTTTCCTGCAAGCAATGATTATACAAAGAAAACGAAAAGAGCATATACCGCTACTTTATATGATTCAGACTCATATTCATCCTCAAGTGATGATGATCAGAAGAAAGAAAACTCAAATATGTGTTTTATGGCTATTCCTGATTCTGATGATCGCAAATATACAAATGTAGAAAAGGTACACGTTTATAATATTTTGGTTGAAATTATTTGCTTATAATTGATTGATTGTTTGATTGCTCTTGAAATTTTGTGTTTTTTGAATTTTCAATTTTTACTATTATTATTATATTTTATTTTTAAATATTGTAATATTTTTACTTTTTTAGAAAAAAAAGTATTATTATATTTAATAATCACTTTAGAAAAATATATAGACATTAAAAAAATAATATATATATATATATATATATTAAAGTATTTAAGAATAGATAGATCACATGAATTCTCTGACCCATGTTGACATGGCCCTACCCATGATCTCGACATGCCTGTCAGAAAGCTGAAATTCAAATTTGAATTCAAGTCTTTGAACTTCCCTCCACCTTTTCACCAACTCCAATGTTCTGAAAAGGTACTTCTTGGCCAGAGAACATGACTATTGAATATCTATTTATTTCCTTTATCCTATCATATCTTTTCTCTTTCATTTCAAAACTCAAACTCTCTTTTACTCTTTCAAACTCTCTACTCTCTTCAAAAATGGCTTCTTCAAGCACTCCATCCACAATGAGGCTGTCAAAAACCATTAAAGGGTATCTCTATAATGACCTGGAAGCAATCAAGGCTTATATAAGCTATGCTAATTACGGAAAAGTTCATACTGGAAAGTTTGTTATCTTTAACGACTTCTCTACATATGAAATCAATACTCTTCTTGAAGAGAACCATATTCTTAGTCTTTTTGATAATTCCAAAAATGATTTTGATTGCTATCCAAATCTTGTTAAAATATTTTATGCAAATTTGACTGGGGGTTTTCACGAAAGAAATAAAAATGAAATTTGGAGTAGTGTTAAAGGTACTAAAATTGTTTTAAATTGTGAAATTTTGGACAACATTCTTAATTGCCAGAATTCGGTAATGGATCTTTCTACTTTTAATATTGATGAACATGATTGTGAGACATTTGATTACATTTTCGAAGGAGATGAAAACATCGAATTTAAAAATCGTAACTTTCGTTTGAAAGCATGTATTGTTAATCTTCTTTTACAACATACTATCATTCCTAGATCGAGAAATTTTAATAACCCGACATTGAAAGTTTTTAAAGCTCTTTTTGCTATTTTTGGTCATTATGACATTAATTGGGCGCAAGTGATTATGGATGAACTACTCCTAAGAATTTGGAAATGGGTGTATCATGGAATTTATCTCACTCGTATTTTTAATTATTTTGGTGTTGATTATAAAATGGAAGAATTTGTTTCAAGAAAAGTGTTTAACCATGCCAATATTTCTCTTATGAAAATTCCCTTCACATTTCAACAATATGAATCTCTTGCCGAAAAGGATGAAAGGTTGGCACGTGAAGAGATGGAAGAAGAAAATGAGGAGGAAGAAGAAGAAGAAGAAGAAGAAGAAGAAGAAGGGAAGGAAATGGAAATTGAAGAAGAAAATGAAGACACCTCCTTGGATAGTATTGAATATCCTATCAATACTAACAATCCTTCCAACAAAACTCTCCTCAAAAATCAAAAGATCATAGTGGAAAATCAACAGATTCTCAAAAGATCCGTTAGTAAGAAATTGGATAAAATGACCACCAATGTGAACAAGTTCTTTGCTAAAGTTGGTCGGAAACTTGGCTTATCATCATCCTCCTCATCCTCTAGCACATTCTAAAAACTAGGATGTGATGTCCTAGTTTATTTTGTATGAACTTGTATTGCTCTTTTATCTTGTTATGAAGTATCTCTTGTATTTGCTCATCTATCTATAAATTTATCTATCTTATTTTTTTCTACCTTATCGCGTCTTTGGAATAAATGATAGTATGGTATATAAGTTTTTATATATATATATATACACACACACACACACATACATACTTATGCATAAAACAACGAAAGCACATAAATCAACACACCCATGTCGACATACCCTAACACCATATGTCGACATATAACTGTCTGATTTATTTATTTTTAAAATTTTGAATTTAAAATAACTAACTTGTGTCTATTCATTTTAAACGAATTCCTGCCTATTTAAACACCTGTTTCTTCTAGAAATTTGTAAACTCTTTATTTCTACTCATCTCTATTTGCATCTTTTAACTATTTATCAATAATGGCATCCTCTTCTCAAACTCTAAGTGAAAATCTTGAAGAAACTCTCAAGTCGTTCAAGAATATACTTACTTTTATTCTCCGCAATCAAAGGCACTTAAAACTAAGTCAAATGCAGATGATAAGAGAACAAGAGAAGCATTTTGATGCCCTCCATTGGATGATTTCTGCCCTAAACAAAGATGATTTCGATGCAAATCTTGAAGGAAATTTGTTTCAAGATATTGAAGACTGGGAAGATATAATAAAGGACCTTCTTTTTGAGAAAAAGGATGGGTTGAAGTTCCTAAAATTATTTGATTTCCTTATGGTTTGAATTGCTTGTTTTTTGAATTGTTTGATTTGATTTAAATTACGAGGGAGTTATATTAGTATAGGATTAGTTTTTGTTGATGACGAAGGGGGAGAATTATAAAATAGAGTAGTTAGGCTTTGATTTAGGGGGGGTTATTAGTTCTAGGAGGAGTTACTAGTTTTAGAGGGAGTTATAGTAACGGTGAATTATATTTTATAAACATAGGTTGTCATCCTCAAAAAGGGGGAGATTGTTAGTCCTTGAGAAGGATGATTTTGATGACAACAACCTTACGACTTATTATAAAATATAAATACTAACATCATAGTTTAGATATATATGTGTATGCAGGATATAAACATGCAGGTACCAAGAATGAAGACTGTACAGTATAGAGATAATAAACTAATGAATTTAAAGATCGAAGATATCAAAATTGAAGACTCATGAGTATCAAGATATCAAGAGTTCAAGATTTCAAAGTAGAAGATAAGTATTGAGTCTAGAATTATGTTAAAACCTCTTAAAACACTTACATCTTTATTCGAAATTTATTCGTGGAATGGAATCCACTTCGAGCCTGTTAAAGGGATGGAACCCTAGCGGGATGGAAACCCACGACAATATCTAGTGGAACATATAGTGGTCCTATTTTGGTATCCACTAATTTTATGAAAATGATTTTTAAAAATATATCTCTTATTTTAAAAATGTTTTTCAAAACCGTCTTGTCAAAAAGACATCTCTCCTGTTTGAAATACTTTAGCCTCAAAACTATCTTTATCATTTTTAATATTTTGATTTCAAAATTGTCCTTGATCTTAAACTATCTCTTGTTTTAATATTTAGTTTTAAAAATATTTATGTACTCAGATTTTAAATCACTTATAGATTAAGATTATTTATTAAAAATTACTTTCTAAACTCTTTTATATGGTTAAACTATATTCAAGTATATTTATAAAAGTTTATAAATTATTTTAAGAAATTATAGAAACCAATTTTAATAAGAAAATCAAAATCATCATTTTTGCTTAGAGCGTGTCGACACACTCCTACCCCCCATGTCGACATGGTGCCCGTTAATTTTCAAAAGAAGTGTCTATTCGTCATATCCTTTCACGAATAGATATGTCTATTAACCCCTATAAATATTAGTAAGTTCCAAATGAATTTTTACCAGATTTTCATTCACTTTCTCTTCTCTTCATCTTCCACATTTATTCTAAAGAATCCCAAACTATACTCTACAGAAATACCAAGTGAATCAAACTTGATTATCTCTTGTTTTATTCTCTGCCACTCTCTCCAATAAGATCTCGGTGCTATTCAGAGTTATAGGATTATTTGTAGATCAAACTGTTGAGTTTAAGGTGCAGTGGAGCCTTGAAATCAATTGAGTGTGATTGTTGCCTCGGAAATCAATTAGATGATCTTGTGGCCTGGTAAATCAAGAGAGTTTTCCCGGACTCGAATACAGGAGGGTGTACCTTGTGGCCTAGAAATCGAGGGTGTAATCTGGAAGATTATTTTGAAAAGAAATCCATACAATTGTGCAGGACTGGATGTAGGGTAACTCCGAACCTGTATAAAATCCTGGTGTGTTCTTTCCTTTACTGCTTTTATTTATTATTTGCATCTGTGTTTGATTCTGTGATTATATCTGTGTCTGTGAATTGCATTTGTTGGTGATTAAATTACATAAGTTTCAAAAAGATTTAGAAAACCCACAAACACTTTCACCCCCTCCCTCTAGTGTTATTCTAGCCTTAAGATCCGTAATCCGAATTTCTAACATAAACAAACTTGTTTTGGAATATTTTTTGGAAGAAAGCCTAAATTATCATACTTTAAAACTTTCGGATCAAAATGTTTTATTAAATAAAAAGATAATTTAGGAAAATTCGACACAAAGGTCGATGAAGGAATCTTTGTTGGACATTCATAGCATAGCAGGGCTTATAGAATTTTTAATAAACATATTAACACAATTGAAGAAAGTTTACATGTTTCATTTGATGAAAAATTCCTTAATCATCATACTAATGACGATGAAGAAATTATTCCAATAATAAATACAACAAATTCATCTAATAATGAGACAAATGCACAAAATAATACTTTAGTGTCACCCTTAGAATTCTAAAAGATCATCCGAAAGATTATATCATTGGGGATCTTAATTCCAGAGTAACTGGAAATCAAATTAATCAAATAAGTCATATTGCATTTGTGTCAAATTTTGAACCAAAAAATTATAAAGAAGCTTCAAACGATAATTTTTGGATACTAGCCATGCAAGAAGAATTAAATCAATTTGAATGTAATGATGTTTGGGAATTAGTACCAAGACCAGAGAATCAATCAGTGATTGGAACAAAATGGATATTTAAAAACAAAGCAGATAAAATGGAAATATAGTTAGGAATAAAGCACGTTTAGTCGCCCAAGGTTATAATCAAGAAGAAGGTATCGACTACTACGAAACTTTTGCTCCACTAGCAAGACTCGAGGCCATACGTACATTACTTGCTTTTGCAAGTCATCACAATTTTAAATTATTTCAAATGGATGTCAAAAGTGCTTTTTTAAATGATTTTATTAAAGAAAACGTGTATGTTGAATAACCTCCATTATTTATTCATGAAAAATATGTCGGTCATGTTTTTAAATTACACAAAGTCTTATATGGTTTAAAGCAAGCCCCCCATGCCTGGTACCAATGTCTTAAGAATCATTTAATTACATCTGGTTTTCAAATAGGTAAAATAGATACTACTTTATTCATTAAACAAGAAAATAGTGACATCTTAGTTATACAAATTTACATAGACGATATTATTTTTGGTTCAACTAACGATAGTATTTGTACTCAATTTTCAAATATTATGAAAAAAGGAATTTGAAATGTCTCACATGGGTGAATTGAATTTCTTTTTAGGTTTACAAATAAACATCTTGAAAATGATATTTTTATTCATCAAGAAAATATTGTAACAATTTATTACGTCGTTTTGGAATGGATAAAACTTCAAGAAAACCAACACCAATGAGTAGTGTTCACTTGGAAAAAGATGATAACGGAAAAGATTTTGATGAAAAATTATATCGTAGTATGATTGGCTCCTTACTATATTTGACGGCTAGTCGACTTGACATTATGATGAGCTTATGTCTTTGTGCCTGATTTCAAGCAAAACCAAAAGAGTCTCACCAAAGAGCTGTTAAATGTATCTTACGATATTTATCTAGTACTAGAGTTACGGTTTGTTTTATCCTAAGGGATCATCGTTTGAACTTGTTTTATACAGTGACGTGGATTTCGGTGGATGTAAAACAGATCGTGAGAGTACTAGTGTAACATGTCATTTTATCATACAATCGTTGGTTTCATGGTCTAGAAAAAATCAAAACTGTGTCTCTTTATCCACTTGCAAAGCCGAATATATTACAACGGCCTTAGCATGTGCATAAGTGATTTACATCAACAAATGCTTAAGGATTTCGGAAAATTTATCGATAAATCACCAATATATTGTGATAAAACGAGTGCAATAAATCTATGAAAAAACCTGTAAATCACTCACGTACTAAACACATAGATATATGACATCATTTTTTATGCGACAATGTAGAGAAAGGAATTATTACATTAGAATACGTAAATACTGAGAATCAAATAGCAGATATTTTTACAAAACCACTAAATGAACAAACGTTTGTTAAACTACGACGCGATTTCGAAATATGTTCTCTTAATGATATTCTTAGCTAATTCTAAATTTCATTCATTCTATTTTTGGTTAAAAAAATTATCCGCAAATCAAAAAATTTAACACTAACCAACGAATTTTTAAAAATTTGTTTTCTGAAATTAACTATGTATATCCTTTTAAACCATGTATAAATAGCCTTTCTTTTTACAAACAAAGAACAAAAATATATAGATAAAAAATGTCTTCCGACTACTCTCATCTCTCCTTCTCAACACTAACCTCGGATAGTTCAGCAGATACCCCTCATCGACTTCCTACTCTTACACCAGGTCAAAAGCCGACCTATAAGTGGCCCTCCTACCACACGAGATACACTCCCGATAAAAAAGGTCCAAATGATCTCTATTTGTCTCTCGAACACCAAGGAGAAAATCGATGAGATACCTTATTACCGAAAGCAACAAATAGATTTACAATGAGAATTATACTTTGAACAAAAAGTCACTGCGCGACGAATAAGTTTTCTAGAGAAAGTAGCGATCAAATTTTGCAATTCGCGAAAAAAGGATGTACATGAACCACTTCCGATTCCTTGCAATTCTCTGAATACTTCTGTATCTTATTGTACACCTTGGGATCCTCCACATAGGCAATTTTATGGTTCCCCAAGAACCAACAAATGTGGAAATATTTGGTCTCCACTCAAGCCATGGAAGGATAGCACCTCTGAAGATTGCAATGCTCCATCTTCATCTCAATAAATTTGTTTATTGTATTTTTATCCACTTATATTTGGTTTTAGTTTTCAAAAATAATAATATTATCTGTCAATAAAATTGAACCCATGAAAATCATGCATAACCTTCCAAAATAAGACTATTTTTTTTCATATTCAGGATTTCAGACGTCTATACAGTGCCCTCAGACGTCTGACTTCTTTGTGACACACCATTTTTTACTACTGTGCATGTATCAGACGCCTGATATAAATTTCCAAACGTCTGAAAATTATCTCTGCCTAATAAAATAACAAAACAATCTATTTCAGACGTCTGAAATAGCGACCAGACGTCTGAACAAAGTCTCTGCCTCCATAAGATACAAATTCAGGCCATTTTCAGACATTTAATATTAAATCCAGACGTTTGAGAAAAGAATCTATCTTCGAAAAATACACTTCTTCCTATTCCAGATGCCTGTTTCTATATCCAGACGTCATACAATACATTCTGTTTCAAAATTTACAAACTCTATCTATTCTAAACGTCTGCCAACAACTTCCAGACATCTGACCATGTTTACTACCTTCATTCTAGGTTAAAATCAGATGTCTGACTCACTACCTAAACGTCTGAAATTCAATCGATAGCCTTCGCTACCCTTATAACGACTATTTTTCCCAAATTTTTATCTCACATTTCGTTTCATTTCTCTTTCATATCCAAAACCCTAACTCTCTAGATCACTATGTCCATAGATTCGCTCGTTCTCATGGCATCCAAAACTAAAAACCCTAAAATTTCTAAGAGAAAGCAAGAGCAAGCCATATCCTCCGACCCGCAAGTGTGCACTGATGATGAAATTGAGAGATGGATGAATCGAGTGCCTCATTCAACCAAAAGATATGACGATATTCAGAAGAAAAGGCTACATACAGGTACTCTATGATTTGCTTAAATTTCCTATGTACGATTTGGAAGAAATGTGTGAAAATACTGGGTTAGAAACATTGATTTCCTTCAACTCCAATAATGTCCAAATCGATTAGCTCGCCATATTATTACATTAAAATGAGATTTTTCCTAAATGACTAAGCGATAAATTTGGCCATACTATTACACCACCTACTAAGTGAAGTGTGAATGTTAACGTTCGAATAGTTCGACGTTAATCATTGACAAAATATACATCCAACAGTCACATAACCGAATCGATGAATTCTTAAGACCAAATGATTTAATTAGTTTTGTTATAAACTGATTAAATTAATTAATATTTATGAAATATTAATTGTAAAATTTGTTAGGAAATCCAATCTACGATTTCGATGACAACAACTATACAATGAAAATCAAATATACATATATATTTATATATACAGGTACTTGCTAGAACAACATCACTAGAAAGACAATAACAAGGCTCAAAGGACACTACAAGAGACTACAAGTCGATAGGTACAAATAAGCAAAAGAAAAGATGCACAAAACAGACATGCACCAGTATCAGACATCTGGGTGCACAAGCCAGAGGTTTGGAAAAGTCTCTGGAACAACAAACACGCTAAAACAAACATCTGGTAATGGCACTCAGACGTCTGAAAATCTACTATGTTCAAAAAAAATATAGTTACAGACGTCTGAAACAAATACCAGATGTCTGAATTCAAACTCGAACTTCAGAAAAGAACTGCAACTGCCAATGTGAATGGACATCTCCGCTTCTCTTTTCCATGACTCTTCACCATCAACAGAAGCCACTTTAGAGCATTCATTAATGGATGCAACTACTCAAGTTACCTATCTACAACTATATATAGCATCAAGAATCAAGAGAACATCACTCAACTTACTTATGCTTTCTAACTCTATACTCTATACTATATTCTTGATCTTTGCAATCTAGCAATCTTTACTTGTATTCACTCTTCCATATACTCAGTTCTTCATAGACAATATTCTTTAGATATATATTGGAAGCAATTGTACTAATTAGTCAACATCCTTGTTATAATAAAGCATACATTTGACAAGAACAACTTATTGTAACCAAGCCTATTCCTCTGGGTGAAGCGAGGGTTTCTGATAGTCAAATTCCGAAGGGGAGCTTCGGGACTGGACGTAGGACGGGAGTTCCAAACCAGTATAAAATTCGGGTGTGCTTATTCTATATTTTCTTAGATTAATATTATTTTAGTTGCAGCATATATTTTTTCACATATACTTGCATATACACTACGTGATCCACCCTGTAGACTTTTAAAATTTGGATATGATTTGAGAAATAAATTTGTTGCGTGTATTTGTAGAAGGGTTATAAAAATATGTTTATCGATATGAGATATCGATAACAAATTTAGTTAAATATAATTACGTATATTTAAATTGGGTTAAATGAGCTCACAACCTATGCATTTTAGAGGGAAAATTCATTGGTTTAGTTAAAGGAAAAGGGAAGCCAGCTATACATGAGATTTGGGTTTTAAGATGTGTGGTTGAGATTTTGCTCTCTTATCCTACCTACATAAAAGCTAATCTCAAAACCCTAGTCATAAGCTAATTCATTTTTGAGCCGCCATTTTCTTCTTCCTCTTCCTCGTTTCAATGGCAGCAACTTTCCTCTAAAATCATCCTTAAAATTCTCAAATCCAATTCAAAACTAAAAATACTAAGTTGTAGTAGAAGATCTCCAATCCCGGATTAGCCACCTGATGGATTGTGAATTGTTCTTAGAAGAGAAGTCATTATTTAATGTGAAATCAAAGGCTTCATTAGGAGGTGCACCTTTATTTATTATATCATATAAAAGTTTATTTGCATCCAAATACTCATTTGTATTCGGACCTTTTTATTGTTTGGATTACGTGAGATTTTTGTGGGTACATGTGTTTGTTACAATAAGATTAATTATGTGCTTGTTATAACATTTTGTTTACTGATTTATTTATGAACTAATTTTTTGAAAAAAAAAAGGTTTTAATTTTTATTTATATACATACACATACATACATATATATAGACCTAGATTAAATGCGTACAAATATGCAAATTATGAATTTGTATAATTGTAAATGTGTTCGTATATCATATATATTTAATCTTAAAATTTTCTTATGATAATTTGTACCTATTATGAATCATTAAATATAAAAATATTTTATTAGATATGTATATACATATTTTATTGTTATTTAATGATTTTGTATATTTGTTTATTATAAATAAAATAATTAATGGTTCTTTCAATTTTATATTTTTTATGTTTGTTACACCATGTAATAACATTATAGTCTCATTTTCATATTTTTTTAACTTATTTTATTACTTTTAAAAATTAATTTACTTTTTACCTACAAATAATTATTTAATTAAAAAATATAATTTGATTTGAGAAAATTTTAGAAAATTTAAGGGTTAAATATTTGTCTGAAACCTTGAAAAAATGTTTCAGATTTTTATAACTTAATTTTTTAGTTTTTAAAATTAATTTATTTTCAAAATGTAATTAATCAATTAATGAAAAATATAATTTCAATTGAGAAAATTCTAGAAATTTTTCCTAAGTCCAAAATATGTCTCACATTCCTTCAAAAAAGTTTTCAAATTTTTCTACTTTATTTTCTATTTTTAAGAATTAATTTGGTTACGGGCTAACATCTATTATTTAATAATAAATATTATTCTAATTGTAAAAGTTCAATAAATTAATCTTAAGCCCAAATGTATTTCCATATTTTCTAAAATTTTAAAAACTTGTACTATTATCGTATAATTATTTTACATTATTTAGTTATGATAAAAACTATTTTATTCAAGAAATTATACATACACACACACGCTTATTTTGTTTTGACATATTATGTAAGTACAAAATTAAAAAATTTACAGTGCACACAAAATAAGCTAATGTGTCCATTGCATTGTAAATCTCAGCATCTATATATTGAAACATTACACCCTTCATGAATTATGATGTTACATATGCACACATGTATATGTATGTGCGTATATATATATGTGTGTGTGTGTGTGTGTATGATACATATATATGCGCACACACATATGTATGTATGTATTTATGTATGTATACTTGTATAAGTAAACAAAATTAAATTAAATAAATCTCAAACTACAAATTATACAGTCAGAATACATATGGACATAATAATAAATATTGTCGTGAATAAATTATTAATAATGACATTTAATGAATCAAACAATTCAAATTAAAGAGAGAAAATGAAAGGTTTCTCTCTCCATTTAATAGAATTAATGCTCTCAATTAGTTCTTATTTTAAGGAAAGAAATGAAAGGTTTCATTCCCTATACATTAACACTAATAAATAAATGTTAGGTTTATTCAACACACTATACATTTGAAATTAAATTTATTTAAACTTCCTTTTAACTATTTTAAATAGAATATAAGATTTTATTTAAACTAAATTTAAAAAGTTCTAAATGAAATTTAGACTTTGTACGTCCATTAAATATCCAAAATGGTAAAAAAAATTGAAATTCACCCATTTCTTCCGCTGTGGGCTCGCTCGGTACCTTCACCCACTATATCACATCCACCCACTACTAAAACAACAGTAAATAGCGACGGAGGCTTTCGACGGCCGCTGATGGCTGTTTCTGACGGCTAGCGACTATTGTCAATCCCCGTGGCTTTTTTGTCACAACCGGGATTTTCGACCTCCGAAAATCAACATTAATACGTCAACTGTATTACATGTCGAGAAATCAAATGTCGAAAATACCAAATCGTTAGGGAAAATAAGAAAGAGGTAGAAGAAGAAAATAGAAATAACAACAAAGAATCTCACAGTCGTAGCAGAACAATATATAATAGATAGTAACATGTCTCTATACAAAAGAAAACTACAACTGTTAATTATACATTACACCATCAGAGTACAATACATCAATACTCAATACTGGACGGTTATACAACTTGTCCTCACAAATGCTGAATATACAGCATACCATACACAGTGGAATGAAAACCAAGTACATGTGATACCTCTCGACATCCAGCTCGTCTCTTGACCTCCATAACATCCTATCATGTATCTGTAATACTCGGTCTGACTCGAGCATATAATAAAAAAACACCTGAGTCAGTCTGGAAAACCTGCATGAGAAAACACACTCGAATTGAATTATTAAAGTTATCAAAATCCTTTGAAAATCATGGGTATCTCGTAAGACCATGCCATAAATAAACACGATGGGTTTTTACCTTACGATAACCAAAACATTTCATATCAAATCCTCTGATGTTATAATAGTATCTAAGTACAAATACTTATTCAAATAGCTGAAATGCTTGCATATCACGTTCCAGCATAGTTGGACACAATCAAAACCGTACGGTGCTTATTATAGAATGGATTCCATACGAATGACTATGCACTGGGGTAACACCTGTCACAGTACACGTCTAGAACAGCGTACCGAGGACCACGTCGAGATCCCCTGCAACACAAGACCGGACTATCCCTGACTTGGATAGACCGATGCTATCCCTCGGGTGTTCCCACCCTTTTTCGAGCTCCTTCAATAAATCGTATTAATAATATCCGAGGGTACCTAGAAGGGTGATAAACATACCCTAATTGGGTGCTACCCACTTAGCCTTGCTACATCTCCCCTGCTTTTCAACAATTCCCGGTTGATGAGGCTAGAGGCTACAATTACCTTTTTAAGGAATTTTCACTTTAGAATGCTCGTTGTCCTCCGATGACAATGTATTGATAGCATTCATCCATACAAATCCCTTCTGGGTCCAAATGAAACCGAAGGCACTATTCCTACTGCATCCATTTTGGAGTAATCCTCATGATTAGTAGCGATTAGCCCTTGCACTCCACTGCACAATCTTCGACTCCATGCTCTTGTTTCCTTTCGAAAATGTATTTGTTGGATTGAAGTAGTTTTCAGACAATTTATCTAATCCCGGTCTCTTCGAAACAACATAAATATTTCCTCGGTAAACTCAACCCCGGTTCTTTAGGAAATAATCAGACGAAAATAAAATTAGAGATTACCTCCTACCGTTAGTAGATGGTTTCCTTATAACGTTCCAAAAGACCGAAATGAGTTTATACGTACAGTATAGCATTCGAAAGGTAACTGTCCATATAATTCCGGTGTTTCTTCTAGATATTTCCTAAGCTATATTTTGGGTCCAAATTTGATAGTCGGTTATATAACTATCAATTAAATAATCATGTAACCAAATTATTATATTTCCTACTGCAAACACTAAATCTCAGTTTCATTTCATTTTAATAAAATTAAATCTCTTTGTCCAGAGTATATATACTTATCTTATTGAATTTTAGTAAAATTCACTTACTATCCCTTTTTCAAAAAGAATATTTGAAACCCTTTTAAAAAAATTAATATGGAAAGTATCACCGCGGCATCAAATCGTGGATTCACAGTTCAATGGTTACATCTTTATCCCATAGAAATCCAAGACTTAACTATAGGCACTCACTGTCTCCGATTACGCCATGCGAGTGTACCATTACTTCCCAAAAATTTTATTTAATAATTTTTCAAAATAATACTTACGAAATCTCTATGATAATTTTCCAAGTTAAACTGTAGGCAAACCACTTTTAAATAAAAGTTATTATATAAAATATTAATATTGAATAGTTTATCCGTTTAAAATAATAATACTGATTAATTCTTAAATAATAATTGACTTAATATGAACTAGCTAATCTAATATTTAAATATATTTGAAATAATTTTTAAACAACTAAATGATTAATTTTTTCTAAAGATTCTTAAACGTATTTAAATTTTCTAGTTAATATTTAAAAATCCCTTTTTTAAAATAAACTTAACTTCTCAGAAAATATATTTTTCAACTCCCATATAGCCAGTCCAATATTGATAAATCCTTCTCGATTTATTTTCAATTTAATTTACATTCCAATTTCGTAAATTCCCTTTCTATATTTCTAAAAATAAATCTAGAATTTATTTTTAAACTGCTTCGCCCATCTCCTAATAAATCCTCACTATGAATTTATAATTTCAAATTATCCACTGATAATTACTTCACTTTATCTATAAACTTGGTTTATAAATTCCATAGTCTTATTTCCCGTTTATAACTGCTTCACAATACTTAATCAATTTTGAATCGATTTTCTAAATTAAATTCCATTTTTATTTAAATTTCTTAAATAACCCAAACATATTCCAAATCCCACTAATTTCAGATCTCGCTTCCTTTTTATGATTTAAAATCTTATTTAAATCTGGAACATCAATTTCCTATTTTATTTCATCAATTTCCTATTTTATTTTCAATTTTCCTTTTTATTTTCCCAACCAATTTTAAATCTCGATTTTAAAAAAGAAATTCACTTAAACAATATTGCTTAAGTTCTATTATTTCAAATCCTTTAATTTAACTTTTTTCTAAAATCCCTTTTACTCCTTATTTCAAAATTATCAAGTCCAATTTTGAAATCAAACTATTTACTATACCCGATATTCATTTCTTTAAGTAAATCCAAAATTTCACTATAAATATTTTTACTTCCAATTTTCCCTTTTAATTTTCCTTCTAACGTCAAAATATTTATTATTGGCTTTTAAAAATACCAAAGTCCAGGCCAATACTACCATAGCATCTAACAGATTCAAATTGCATTATAATCTACCACAGACTACTTAAAGAGATCATATATTAATATATATATATATATATATATATGGAATTTAATTCAACATTTTTAAGGAATCCAGTTGGATCTCTCCAACATGTTTCCTTGCATCCACATATGTTAGCACCATATAAAAACACCAATCCCACTTCGAGGGGGATATCGCGGTATATATGGTCGTCTGCTGTTATACGGGACACATAGGGTCCCATCCGCTATATATATGCAGGAATATCAATCGCTCCAATACACACACACGCACACATACTACTATATGTAATATTGCATTCAACTGATAATAATTATCAAATTCAACGATCAACTAATAATTTATTTTAATTATTTAAAATTAATTGCGGTATTCCAAATTTGAGTGAGATTAACTCACCCTGATTTTTCAAAATTGTTAATTGTTTCGATTCCAATATTTATTTCGTATTCTATGTCATCACGAATCCCAAGCAAAAATTCACTCTCGAATTCCACCTTATATAATCAATTTACGAGTTTCATAAGATGACGATTAATTTAATAAATTATTTAATGATAAACACCTAACCTTAATTACCTATATAGACTACAGCCCAACCCGGCTAACAAAATTCAAAATGCAGCGCAAATCTCCCTCCCTCTTCATATTTCCCTTTTCTTTTATTTCTTTTTTTCTTTTCGGCCCAAGCCCGAAGAGAACCCTACCGTTTTCTCTTCCTTCTTCCCCTTTCTTTCAAAATTTACCGCCTTCAGACCTTCAACCTTCCATTGCTGTACCTTGCTCCACCCCATTCCCCTTCGTCCCTTCACGAATCTTCCCATGACCACCACAAACGAACCCACCTCTTCGGTCTCCATCCACGTATGCCTATATACCCACGATCGAACCACCGAAACAAAAAATGACCTAACACCCAATTGTGCTCAGGCCAAAACATACAACCCCCATACTTGAACTGCACATGCCAAAAACTTGGTCAGATCCGCCCTTCGACACCACTAGCCTGATGCCACAAACTTTGCCTACCATCACCTAAATCCTCCTCTAGGCTAAATCCTAGACCACCATGCCATTCGACACATACAGACGACCCTCCAAATCAAAGTCCCATCCTCCAAGAAGCATACCAGATCGAAGGGGATTGAGAAATACGAATTTACAAACAAGTTTAAAATTTTCCATTGAGTATTTCGTGAGAAAATAATTTTTGAACTTCGATTTATATTTTTTTTTCCACTATAAGAAGACGTGCTGTTTTGATGAAGAGGGATGACATGATTTTAAAGGGGGGGAAACATGTTTGAATGGTTAATGTACAGTGACTGAAGTGAAGGGGAAAAGGTTGATGTGAATATAAATGTCAACCAACATAAACATATATATATTTGTTTAAATTTAAATCGTCTCAATTATGCAACTTAAAATCTAGGCCTTCTATGGATGCGTGCTGCTAGGTGTTTATAATGTTATATCCCTATTCCGAATGCAAAGGAAAAGGTCTCGAATCCTAATTCGATCGTTGGAGAAGATAGCTTTTTAGATCCAATTATATTGAATTTTCGATATAAATTTCAGTGCGTTTATATACTGTATGACCAAACGTTAATTCTAAACGCTACAAAATTTAAAATCCGATAATAATATACTATTACGAATCCAATGGAATTGGTTTCGTCGAAATCCGAGACTGTGCCTCGGAAGGCTATTTTTAAATGTAAATTTAAACGACATATTTTTAAAACTGAACAAGTCACCTTTGAATTCAATTTAAAAGGTTTATTATCTTTAGTATTGTTAATATAAATTGTATAAGCCTTTAAATTATTTTTAACAAGCTTAAAACTCCAGATTCAATATTTCACCCAATTTTCAATTATTAAATTCAAAAATTAAATTATCAATAAGTAGTCATATTTGAAATTCAAGTTAAACTTAATTACTAAATATTTAAAATCAATTAAATATCCAAAATTTTGGGTCGTTACATTCCTCCCCTTATAATAATTTCATCCTCGAAATTGCCAAGGTAAGAAGAATGGTCCAAAACCTCATCAACTATTTCGAAACCAATCAATTTAAACAACTTTCTAGATCAATTTTCACTGGAAACACACTATCACTTTTTAATAATTCTTAAACTCCTCCATTGATTCCAAATAATATTATTTACTCAACCACTTCAAACTATAATTTAAAACCAAATTTAAATTATCAAAATTACTTCAAAAATTTTCTAACTCCTTAAATTTTCGAAAAATTTCTCCAGTGTCTCCTTTACACGGTTTGATCAGAAAAACTATAAAATGCCTCTATAGCCCCCAAATCATCAAAAGAAAACTAAAGCCAAGTGGCTCAATTAGAGAAATCATCAATTTCATACAACAATTTAAACACATACCTTTTTGTCGGGCAATCAAATTTTACTTCTGAAATCGAAGACATCAATTTAGCTTTTGCTTTTAATTACCTACACCTTATTTACCAATAATATCTAATCATACAATTCAAAATCATTTGATTCATTCCTTTTTAAAATTCAGCATTTGCTTTACTTAAACCCGTATGATGTACATATATCATCAGTATGCAAAATCAAATCTGATCGCCTACTCGATGACACAATTTCACTTCCGAACTAGTATCGTTCACACAATTCACTAGTGCGACTCATATATGATTCCTTGATCAGAAACCATCATTCTCCTTGCATAGCCATATAATATGATAGAGAATTCCAGGATCAATCAAAAATCCATATCTAAGGCTCACCGTCGAAAATCGAGTGAAAAATTCCAACTCGCATCGATATAACTATCTCCAAATTCTATGCTCGAATCTGGATCAAATCGTTATACGAATAAAATAATATACGTACAACTTACGTATTAATTTCCAATTGGTTATTAGAAATATCAATTCCTTTCTATTCATAATTACTTGCATTTTCATTCAATTTTTCTCAAACCATTATTCACATTATTCCTTATTCAATCTGTATTCAAATATTTACCTAGTATATATCATAATTACGAATTCCACTCAAGAATTTCCTCTTTAAATTTCTTAATTCAATTATTAACTTTTTATACAAAACTTTTTATGCTTATTACCACTTTGCAACTTAATTTTGTATCCATTTGTAATCAAATTCAATTCCCATTTCTATTTAACCCAATTTATCTCCAATTTTTTTTATCGACCATATCCCCTACCATATTTAATCAACTAATTACTTTAATTAGTTCCACTCATTAATTCATTTCCATTCAATTCAATTTCAAATCCGTTTAACTTACTTATGTAAATTAATTAGTTCATTTACTGATTTACTTCAAATCTCACTAAATTCCATTTTCAATAATTCTTCTTTCATTTCGCCTACTTAGGCTAAATTTACAAATTTCGCTTTATCTAACTCAATTCAAGTTAATTTCCATTCCAGTTCAAATTTCAAACTTACTAATTAAATAATCTATTCCATTTACTCATTTATTCCAACTTAATAAATTCTATTTTAATAATTATTCCATGTAGCCTACTTAGGCTAATTTTTCTAAAATTCTCTTATATTTAACTTAATTCAAGTTTAATTCCATTCCAATAATAAAAATTAAAAATTTTATAAGTTTTCCAAACTTATCTATATTCCATAGAACATTTTAGATCAACTCTGCGGTTTTAAACAACTACTTAATATTTCAAATTTATTTTTGAAATCAACTACATATACATAATTCATTTGTATATCAAATTATCCATTTGCATTTCAAATCAAAACCAGTTTTGCAAACAAATTCCAATTCAAACATTCATGTAGCAATTCCTCCCTTGGAAACTCAAAAACGAACACCGATGATGTCACGATAATCATCGGAATTATTTTCCAGCGACCGTAGTGAGTTCAGTGCTTTTTTCCTCTTTTTAAAACCATTTTAAATGTTTTGATTCATAAATGTTCTCCAAATAATACTACTATTATCTTTCCAAAACTTTGGAAAAAATTTCAAAACCAAGGGAATTAAATTTCCAATTTCAAATCCTTTAAATCTTTTGTAAATTTATATTTAAATATTCCTCTGGAATTTCATTCTATTTCAAACTATAAATCACATTTATAAACTCATATATATATATATATATATATATTCCACTTTGTTATTTGAATTACTTTCTTAACCTTTGATTATAATTTCAACTTTTATTCAATTACCACAACACATCAATGATAATAGTTTAATGTTATCATTTCCCAACAACAAAGTAAACCATATAAAACCGCAATAATTTCTGTAAAATTATTTCTTTCATATACGAGAATAATTTGGGTAAAATTATTTCATTTACCAAATTTTAAAACAATACCATGTTGAATTGTTCTGTAATAGTGTTTAGAGATCCCTATCAATATCGTTAATTAATCGTATTAACCAAAATCCATAAGCCACTCAACAAACCAATCAATACAATATAAACAATTTTATATTCACTAACGAATACGCACTCATATCTATTAATACACTCAAACTCATTCTATGGTGCTACTCACCCTATCTCTGATGAGTAATCCCCACCAGAGCTATGGTTCTCAGTTAATCTTCAGCTCTGATACCAAATCACACGACCGGGATTTTCGACCTTCGAAAATCGACATCAATACGTCCATTGTATTACATGTCGAGCAATCGAATGCCGGAAATACTAGATCGTAGGGGGAAAGAAGAAAGAGGTAGAAGAAGAAAATAGAAATAACAAAACAGAATCTCACAGTCGCAGTGGAACAGTATATAATAGATAACAACATGTCTCTATACAAAAAACTACAACTATTAATTATACATTACATCATCAGAGTACAATACATCATTACTCAATACTGGACTGTTATACAACTTGTCCTCACAAATGCTGAATATACAGCATACCATACACTGTGGAATAATAAACAAGTACGTGTGATACATCTCGACATCCAACTTGTCCCTTGAGCTCTATTGCATCCTATCATGTATTAGTAATACTCGGTCTGACCCGAGCATATAATAAAACAACACTCGAGTCAGTCTGGAAAACCAGCGTGAGAAAACACACTCAAATTGAATTATTAAAGGTATCAAAATCCTTTGAAAATCAAGGGTATCTCGTAAGCCACGCCACAAATAAATACGACGGGTTTTTACCTTACGATAACCAAAACATTAATATCAAATCCTATGATATTATAATAGTGGGTATGTAAAAATACTTATTCAAATAGTTGAAATGCTTGTATCTCATGTTCTAGCATTGTTGGGGACAATCAAAACCGTACGGTGCTTACTGGAAAATGGATTCCATACGAATGACTAGGCACTGAGGTATCACCTGTCACAGTATACGTCTAAAACAGCATACCTAGAACCACATTGGGATCCCCTACAACACAAGACCGGACTATCCTTGACCTGGATAAACCGAATATGCTATCACCTCGGGTATTCCCACCCTTTTTTCGATCTCCTTCCGTAAATCGTAGTAATAATATCCAAGGGTATCTAGAAGGGTGGTAAACATACTCTAATTAGGTGCTACCCACTTAGCCTTGCTGCATCTCCCCTGCTTTTCAGTCATTCCTGGTTGATGAGGCTAGAGGCTACGATTACCTTTTTAAGAAATTTTCACTTAGAATGCTCATTGTCATCCGACGACAATGTACTGATAGCATTCATCCATACAAGTCTGTACTGGGTCCGAACGGAATCGAAAGCACTATTCCAACTACATCCATTTTGGATAATCCTTATGATTAGTAGCAATCAGCCATTACACTCCACTGCACCATTTTTGACTCCATGCCCTTGTTTCCTTTCGAAAATGTATTTGTTGGATCAAAGTGGTTTTCAAATAACTTATCAGATCCCAGTCTCTTCGAAACAACGTCGATATTTCCCCAGTAAACTCAACCCCGGTTCTTTAGTAAATAATCATACAAAAATAAGATCGGAGATCATCTCCTAACCATTAGTGGACGGATTTCCTCATAACGTCCTAGAAGAACGAAATGGTTAATACGGACAGTATAGCACCTCGAACGGTAACCGTACCATATAATTCACGTGTTTCTTCTAGATATTTCTAAAGTTATCTTTTAGGTCCAAATATGATAGTCAGTTATTTAACTATCAAATAAACAATCAATCAACCAAATTATTCTATTTCGTACCAAAAAAATAAATCTCATTTTTATTTAATTTTAATAAAACTATATCTCTTTATCCAGAGTATATATACTTATCGAATTTTAGTAAAATTCATCAGCTATCCCTTTTTAAAAAGAATATTTGAAACCCTTTTAAATAACATGGAAAGTACCACTGCGGTATCAAATCATGGATTCACAGTTCAATGGTTACGGCTCTGTCCTAATGAAATCCAAGACTTAACTGCAAGCACTCACTGCCTCCGATTACACCATGCGAGTATACCATTACTTCCTGAAAATTTTATTTAATAATTTTTCAAAATAATACTTACGAAATCTCTATGATAATTTTCCAAGTTAAACTTTAGGCAAACCACTTTTAAATAAAAGTTATTATATAAAATGTTAATATTGAATAGTTTATCCTTTTAAAATAATAATACTGATTAATTCTTAAATAATAATTGACTTACTACGAACTAGCTGACCTAATATTTAAATATATTTTAAATAATTTTTAAACAACTAAATAATTAATTTTTTCTAAAATATTCTTAAACACTTTTAAATTTTCTAGTTAATATTCAAAAATTCCCTTTTTAAAATAAACTTAACTTCTCAAAAAAAAATTCAACTCCTATATAGCCAGTCCAATATTAATAAATACTTCTCGATTTATTTCTAATTTAATTTACGTCCCAATTACGTAAATTCCCTTTCCATGTTTCTAAAAATAAATCTGCCATTTATTTTTAAACTAATTTACTCATCTCCTTATAGATCCTTACCGTGAATTTATAATTTCAAATTATCCACTGATAATTACTTCACTTTATCTAAAAACTTCATGTATAAATTCCATAGTCTCATTTCCTGTCTATAATTGTTTCACAATACTTAATCGATTTTCTAAATTAAATTACATTTTTAATTAAGTTTCTTAAGTAACCCAAATATATTCCAAAGCCCACTAATTTCATATCTTTATTCCTTTTTATGATTTAAAATCTTATTTAAATCTGGAACATCAATTTCCTATTTTATTTTCAAATTTCCTTTATATTTTCCCAAATTATTTTAAATGTAGATTTTAAAAATAAATGTTTTTTCCAACTTAAACAATATTGCTTGAGTTCTATTATTTAAAATCCTCTAATTTAACTTATTTCCAAAATCCTAAATTTTCCTTATTTCAAAATTATCAAGCCCAATTTTGAAATCAAACTATTTACTTTACCCAATATTCATTTCTTTAAATAAATCCAAAATTTCACTATAAATATTTTTACTTCCAATTTTCCCTTTTTAATTTTCCTTTTAACTTCAAAACATTTATTATTGACTTTTAAAAATATCAAAATCCAGGCCAATAGTACCACAGCATCCAATAGATTCAAATTACACTATAATCTACCAAAGATTACTTAAACAGATCATATATTAATATATATATGGAATTTATTCAACGTATTTGAGGAATCCAGTTGGTTCCCTCCAACCTGTTTTCCTGCATCCACAGATGTTAGCACCATATAAAAACACCAATCCCACTTCAAGGGGGACATCACAGTATATAGGGTCATCCACTATTATGCAGGACGCATAGGTTCTCATCCGCTATATATATGTGGAAATATCAATCCCTCTAATATACACACACACACTACTGTACAAAATTATCACATTCAATTGATAATAATTATCAAATTCAACAATCAACTAATAATTTATTTAAATATTTAAAATTAATTGCGGTATTCCAAATTTGAGTGAGATTAACTCACCTTGATTTTCCAAAATTGTTAATTGTTCCGATTTCAATATTTATTTCATACTTTACATCGTCATGAATCCGATACAAAAATCCATTCTCGAATTCCACCTCGTATAAGAAATTTACGAGTTTGATAAGATGACGATTAATTTAATAAATTATTTTATGATAAACACCTAACCTTAATTACTCATATTGACTACAACCTTGCCCAACTAAGAAAATTCGAACTGCGGCCCAAATCTGCCCTCCCTCTTCATATTTCCCTTTTCTTTTATTTCTTTTTTTCTTTTCGGCCCAAGCCCAAAGAGAACCCGATCGCTTTCTCTTCCTTCTTCCCCTTCTTTCAAAATGACCCACCTCCAGACCATAAACCTTCCATTGTCGAACTTTGCTCCACCCTATTCCCCTTTGTCCCTTTACGAATCTTCCCGCGACCACTACCATCGAACCCCCCTCTTCGGTCTCCATCCACCTATGCCCACAAACCCACAATCGAACCACCGAAACAAAAACCGACCTGACACCCAATCGTGCTCGACCCAAAACAAGCGACCCCTATACTTTAACCGCATGTGGCAAAAACTAGGTCTGAGCTTCCCTTCGACACCACTAACCTGATGCCATAAACCATAAAGCCTACCATCGCCTAAATCCTCCCTTAGGCTAAACCCTATCCCATTATGCTATTCAACACTTACAAGCGACCCCCCTCCCCCCCAAATCAAATTCGCACCCTCCAAGAAGCATACCAGATCAAAGGGGATTGAGAAATACGAATTTACAAACAAGTTTTAAAATTTTCCAATGAGTATTTCGTGAGAAAATAATTTTTGAACTTCAATTTATATTTTTTTCAATGTAAGAAGACGTGTTGTTTTGATGAGGAGGGACGACATGATATTAAAAGGGGAAAACGTGGTTGAATGGTTAATGTACAATGACTGAAGGGAAGGTAAAAAGGTTGATGTGAATATAAATGTCGATAATATAAATATATTTATTTATTTAAATTTAAATTGTCTCGATTTCGCAAATTAAAATCTCGACCTCCTATCGAGGCGTGCTGCTAGGCGTTTATAATGTTATACTTCTATTCTAAATGCAATAGGAAAGGTTTCCATTCCTAATTTGATCGTATGGAGAAGATAACTTTATGGATCCAATTATTATATTGAATTTTCGATATAAATTTCAGCGCGTTTATATACTGTATGACCAAACGTTAACTTCAAACGCTACGAAATTTGAAACCCGATAATATTACACTATTATGGATCCAACGGAACCAGTTTCATCAAATTCCAAGATTGTGCCTTGGAAGGCTATTTTTAAATGTAAATTTAAGCGATATATTTCAAAACTGAACAAATCACCTTAAAGTTCAATTTAAAAGGTTTTATTATCTTTAGTATTGTTAATATAAATTTTATAAGCCTTTAAATTATTTTTAACAAGCTTAAAACTTCAGATTCAATATTTCACCCAATTTCCAATTATTATATTCAAAAATTAAATTATCAATAAATAGTTATATTTGAAATTCAAGTTAAAAATTAAGTTCTAAATATTTAAAATCAATTAAATATCCCAATTTCAGATATCCAAAATTCTAGGTCGTTATAGTTTTCGTAAATAAAATATAGTAGCCACCGCAAGCTGTCGAAAACCGAAGCAAAGTAGTCGTTGGTTGCGGTCGCTAGCAGTCGAAAATTATCGTGTATACAGGTCCTGGCCTAGAGCTTCTTCATTATTCCAATCTCTTATAATTAATCAAAAACCCTACCTCCGCCACCTCCTCTTCGTCATCAGCCAACTTCCACGCCTCCCCGAGCATCTCCAACTTCATCATTCTCCACTCTCGACAAGCCTAGGCCCATCATCAATCTCCAATCAGGTTTTAATACTAAATGCTAATTAATTTTAATTTGTTAAATTAGTGTTAATTTGTTGTTATAGTTGTATAATACTGCTATGATTGTTTGGTATACCTTATTGAATGCTAATTAGGTTATTATTATAATTGTTTATCATTGAAATGTTGAGAGAGAAAATTTGTTTAGTGTATATATGCGTTAATTGGTGTATATGCATTGATTAATTAGTGCATACGCACATTAGGGCTACTTTGGATTAATTAGAATCGATGCTCGGAATTTGGTGTATGTGTTTTCAAAATGACGAAAACGACGATTTAGCATTTTTTAGAATGTAAATAAATTATTGTAAAAATTATGGTATAATACGCTTTACTTTTTATAAACCCCTTAGAGATTTTTCGCCCCATTTGACAAATATTGCGTATGATCGTTGTATGGATATTCATTTTTATCACAAAACGGACATTTACATTCAATCAATATTTGTCGGATTCCGCTGCACAACTCTGATTATGAAATAGATGAGAGCACTGCTGATGAACACGAATACAACTTATCCAATATATCCGAAAAACTTTGTCCATCAAATCCATAATATCTGAGTGACTCATCTGACTCGGTCACACAACCTTATAACAGAAATCCAACTCAAATGCTAGTTCTAACCAATCCAAACTCCAAAAATTTCTAAGCTACTACACCAACTCTACTATTAGGCTAACTATCAAAATCGCTTCTGGAGCCAAAACAATATGAGAATCCTCGGTCTCGAACAAAAGATTCCCCAAGAAAAATTCCCAAATTAATCGCAATTAGAATAGCCTTAAGCTTCTAATTAGAATAGCCTTAAGCTTCTCCAAACAGGGTTAATCTCAAAAAAAACAATCACCAACTGCCCGGACTGTTGAAAGAAGAACCACCAAGATTCCTGAATTATCAGAGAAACGAGCACACTGCTTCTTCCAAACTCTACTTTGATGGTACTGCAAAGCTATAAGACCTTCTCGTCAGCACACCGAACACTTCGAGTTGCACTGCTACCACAGTTAACCAAAAACTTCTGATCCAAGGCTCCTCGAAAACCAAAACGATCAGCTAACTGCACACATGACTCCTCGAGATGGACAGACATCCTCTAAAGAAATTCGGGCTCCAAACCAAACATCAGCATCCCGCCCACCTTAAGGAATGACAAAAGAGACCATGCCGAAGCGAAGCAACTCATAGACCTTAGTCTCATATTCCAGAACAGCCAATCATCATGCTAAAAATCCAGACAACTTCTATACAGACGAATCTTCTCTACGGCAGGTAAAAACTGCTCCTCAACTACTTCTAAAACCGCTTCAGAGAAAACATCTTCAGAAAATATCTATGGATACTGCATCTAATCACGCAGTTATTAAGATATCATCACTTACTTCTGTACTTCCGACAGATCCAAACTCAAGAAAAATTCGCTCACCCGAGCGAAATCCAAACTTACTCTTCAAAGATAAACTCCGAATCTTTTTAAAAAAGATTTCCTTCGGATAACAGAGAAATCGTTACTCCAAACTACAAATCTCACTCGAGACGGTATTAGGTCTACAGTCTCGACAAAAACTTCCAACCTCAACATATGGACCTCTTCCATCAATGGTAATTGTGTTACACACACAAACCACTACTCCATCTACCTCTAAAACTTTGTTGGAAAAATCCGAACAGATAACCCAACAGATCAGGTAGATATATATAGATATATATATAAATATATAGTTATATATAAAAATTACAAGTACGCTCTCTCAAGAAAGACACCACTCCAGAGCCTAGGTATTCACTCAACCTAATGCTCTGATACCAAATGTGACGACCCGGCTTCCTATCTCCAGGAAATTGCATCATCAATGAAGAAGAAAGGGATAGAAGAAGAAAAGAAAGAGAAAGAAAGAAACAACAACATCAGAGAACTTACGGCGGAACGAATGAAATATAATATATCACTTAAAATATTACATAGTATCATATTACATCAGAGTACACAACTTGTACAACAGATATTAGACGGTTATAAACATCTATCTAACTATACAACTCAAGTACAACAGAAACAGATACCAAACAACACAGCGGAATCATAATATCGATACGTGGAAGCCTCCTGCTCCATAACTCCTCCAGAATTTGTCAAGCTAACCTGAATCACTTGACTACTCATACATAATATAGTACCCAAGAGTTTAATAAAATAGAAAATAAACACTCGGGTCAGACAGGGGTCTGGTGTGAGTAAACGGGTTAAAATTGCTTAACTTTAGAAAACCTTTGAAAAGAAAAGGTATCACGTAAGACTTCCCACACATAAACATGGAAAAGTTTTTACCTTACGCTAACCAAAACATTTGATAGGAAATCCAGTGATATTATAATAGTGTCTAGGGTTTTTAAGTAAATAAGAAATAGCCGAAATTGTTACATTATTAAACTCCAGCTACTAGCCATAAAAGTGGGTAATACAAACAAAACCGTAGGGTCTCGTAGGAAGAATGGGTTTCCATCAATGGCAGGGCTACTGGGGTACCACCCGTCACAATACGTGGCCTAGATCAACGTACCGAGGAGCCACCCTAACTCCCCTGCAACACAAGGCCGGGACCATTCCTTACTGAACAGTCCCGAACAAGACAACCCCGGCGGTTGTCCGGAATCAACCGCCCTATACAGCCAAATAAAGAGGGACTTCTAGACAGGAGTAAATCTTGCTCTCCAGTGGGAGCTACCCACGAAACCTTGCTGCACCTCCCCTGTTTTAGCCATTCCCGGTTGATGAGGCTTGAGGCTGCGATTACCTTAATAGAACACATCTACCTTAGAATGCTCATCGTCCACTTGACGATGTGCTGAAAGCATACAATCCATACAAGTTCGTTCCGGGTTCGAACGAAACCGAAGGCACTATCTCATTGCACTCATTTTGGAATCACCCTCAGAGTCAACGACCATAGCCCTTGCACTCTAAATCACCATCTCGAACCTATAAGTACTATTCCATTAACTCATTATGGAATCACCTACAGAGTTATACTGACGTATAGTCCTTACACCTCGAGTCTTCACTTGCTCCACTTGGATTCAGACCTAACGTTTAATTGGAATCGATGTGGTTTTCGGATTCCAAATATGGAAACCTGATCCCGGTCCCACTGAAACCAAACGTCGTTTTAATGTCCAAGTTGTACTTAAGGGTTTTTAACAAATAACTCATTATTCAGGATGATATATAAACAGATAGATGAATCGCATTATCACAATAGATAATTCATATCAAACATTCATCTCACAATGCAGCATATCACATATCAAATATATCCAAAACATCCAGTATCAACCAAACACTCAATATCAATTACCCAATATCAATTGATCGTCCAATATCAATCACCAAATATCAATTACTCAATATCAATTGACCATCCAATATCAATTAATCATACAAAAACAGAATTGATTAACTCCTAACCAATTGGATTACCATAATCCTTCTTTATTTATTTATCCCAAATAAATAAATAAATCATTCTCAATAATCTTTCTTAATTAATCTTTCTTAATTAATTATACTTTAATTACATTCAAGTAATTATCCTTAACCAGATTCAGTAATTAACCTTTAATTACTATCATTAATTACAATAATTAATGATCCTTCATTTACTTCATACATTAATCAATCATAATTAATTACATTAAACCGTATTTAATTACAATTAATTAATCACTCTTAAATAAATCACTTATAATAATCAACCTTGATAAATATCATTAATTACATTAATTAATGATCCACATTAATTAATAATTCTCTTTTAATTAAATAATTAACTTGAAATTGATCAACTCATTAATCATAATCAGTAATTAACAATTTGTAATTACTTATCTTAATTAATTAACTTCTTAATTTATTATATTAATCCTTTAGTTAATTAATCTAAATAATCTTTAATTACTTCATTAAGTAATTATTAATCAATTAACAATTAATCCTTAATTAATTACTTTATTAATTAATTACATTTTTAATTAATTACCTTTAGTAATTAGTCTTAAATAAATCACCTTCATTAATTAATCACATCAATTAACTAACTAAAATAATTAATTAATTAACTCTTAATTACTTAACAAGTAATTATCTCTAATTACTTCATTAATAAATCTTGATTACTCTCTTAATTAATTACTTAACAAATAATTAATTCCATCATTAACCAATCCTTAATTCTTTAATTAATTAATTACTTCATAATTAATTACCTTCAAACAATTATATTAATCAATTCCTTAATTGATAACAACAAGTGATTACCCAATAATCACTTCAACTAATTACTCCTACGAGTAATTACCATCAATTACTTCCATGATTAATTACTTCCATTCTTAATTATATTTAACATTAACCATTGATTACTTCATTAAGTAATCACGCTTAATTAATCCATAATTAAGTGATTATTTAAAATTAGATAATTAATTATCTAATTATTTAAAATTAATTAAACAATTAATTAACTAACTTCTTATATTTCAAAATCCTTAATTAACTAAGAAAAGGATTATTCTTTATTAATCTTTACCTATTAACAAAACATATTTATTAAATATCCTTAAGTTCATACCCATAATAATTTAACCATATTTATCTTCTTAAATAAGTTATTTGAAATTAATCAAATTTGATAATTTCAAACAATTTATTTGAATTTCAAAATTTAACAATAACTTTATTTTGAAAATAAACATTTGGAAATGAATTTGAAATTTAAAACATTTAAACATCTAATTTAAACTTATTCATTTTCAAAATAAATATGAAAACTTAGTTATTAAACATTACCTAACAATTTACCTAAAAACTTTGATAAATTTTTAAATCCAAACATACTTCTTTAAATTTTAAAAATCCAAAATGTAATTACATTAAATTACTTTCAAAAAGAAGACATTTTTAATAAATTTAAATTTTAAAATAAATTCAATTAATACTTTTAAAGTTTAATTATCAATTAATTTTAAACAAGCTATTATTCTTGCATTCTTGTTTTTTTTAACAAAACTTGTTTGAAGTTAAATACTTGATTTCTTCAAAATCAAGTTCATATGCAATTTATTACCAACACCTCACTCACAAAAACACAGCACCCCAAAATCTCAAGACCAACCCAGCAACAACACAATACCTTCCCGAGACACTCAGCTTCCCTACAACTTCGAGTCGCCATCGAGAATACACGAGAGCAACTTCGGTTGCAATCGTTTCTCCTCCAAACTAAGATACCCAGTGCACAAAAATGTGCACGGTGCACGTGCGCCAACGCCGCTGGCCACCGTGGGTCGTCGCGACCGACGTCGACGACCATACGAACCCCTACGAGCCACATTACCAACCCAGATCGAAGAAATTAAGCACGAATCAAAAATTCGACCCAAGGCTCGAACAACTGCAGTTGCAACTCGACACCAAACTCCCATCGCCGACCACCACGTCGTCGTTATGCCTCGCCGACCTCACCAACGAGGCGCTACGACACGATCTTCAAATTCCCCCATATCGCACGATTCCGGTCTCCAATCCAAATCATAGAAACCACTACAAACAGACCGAAAGCAAAAGCATTCTAAACCCTAATTCCTCTAAATTCCCTTGCTTCACTCATTAGAAAAATTATTTTGCATTTTTCCCATAATCAACCATCCACAAGCTAGCCTCGTCCACAATTTCAAATCAATTTATTGCGTGAACAATCGGCAATTCGCCATAAACCCAAAAACCTTCAAACCCAAAATTCACACCAATTTCTCAACTAAAATTTACAATATGCCTATCAAAATTCATGATTTCCCTTCGTGATTACATGCATGTAATCCAAGTCGGAAATTAAAATAGTTGATTTTTATCAAAATTTAGTTTTCACTGTCATTTTAAAAATTTCAACCTGACTATTTATTTTAAACTCCTAGAAAGATTTAGTAATGAAGTTTCATGATTTCAATCATCTCCTATTTGCAAATTACATACTATCAATGAATAAAAATGAGATATTGAAAAAGAGGGATAAAATCAAAATAACAGAACCTATATTTCAATGTACAGGCATTCAGAACAACCATACTTTCCTGTAAGCTAATATTCATAATCCAAGCCAAATTTTATTGCATGCATCAACAACTAACTACAGATTAATAAATATGTTTTTAAAATAATTTACTCACCTGATTTTGCAAAGCAGTTTATTACTTCAAGGCTTGAAAATTTTAAATCTGTATAATGCTTTTTGATTTGCAGATGCATGCTTCAATCTGATGCTTTTAAACTTGCAGTTGCCATCAAATGGAATGTTGGTTGAAGTTGATGTTGCAGTTTTTCTGTTGCTAGAAAACTTGCTTTGCAGATTGAAGTTGATGAGAAGAACATAAATTTGCAGATTTTCAGGTTTTGATTTCAGATTTTTAGTAGAAGTGAAGAGCTTTGGTTTTTAATTAAATTTAGATTTGAGAAACATTTCTGTTTTTAGCCATAATTTTGAATGAAGGGAGTAAAGAAAAGAAATGAGAAGAAGTAAAAGTATTTGTGAAGGAAAAACTTTCCTCTTAAAATATTTATTAAAAATAAAAATTAATAGATTGCCATATGTTAATTAATTTGAACAAGTGTCTCAAATATGTGTTAAAAGTTTACAAGTGTTTTAAAGATCTTTGAAAAATTGTTTTTAAAACCTTATAACAATAATAATTATAACTTATCTCTATGAACATGGATATTTGTATTTATGAAATGTTTTTATGTTAATAAACTTTGAATTTAGATAAATATACAAGTTTAAATCTTTTAATTCACTAAATTACTAAATACTTATTTAGTAAATATAAACTTACCTTTTAAAGAGAATATTCTTAAAACTAATTATAATATAAATGAATTCTTATGTATGTATTTTTAAAATCTAAAACTTTTATTTTTAGTGTTGAAGAAATAATTTTTTTTAAAGAAAGTTTATTGATAACTTTATACATCTATTTATAACCATTTCAAATTTTAAACATTGTAAAACAAAACAAAACAAAGCTCTATTTAAATCCCTTCTTAAACTATCTTATTTAAAACAAACAATTATCTTATTTTTGAAAACAATTTGATAAATCTAAATTAACTTTCGAAAATATAAATTAAAACAAGCTTTAAATTACAATATATTCAAATATAAATTATAAATAGATTAAATTAAATTCAAAACAATATCAAATTATAACATAGACTTACATATATAGTACAATTTGAAAATTTATTTTTTTATTTAAAACAAAAGATATTCTATTCACAATATATATCAAATATATATTATAAACAGAACAAAATTTTATTAGCTTTTTGAAAAATAAATCTTATCAATATTTTTAAATTGTCAGAAAGATATCGATCATAATTATCAGGTTAAATATTTATTAACCTTTAAAAAGAATAAATTTATCAGTGTAAATTAAAATTATAAAGAAAAATTATCGAACCAGTTAAATTATTTATACAGATTATTAAATTTATATTGCCCAAAATTCCAGGTCGTTACACGTTACACCTTGCAATTTACCTCCGTGAATGTATATGAAAACTCTGTATATGTTTCTCACTATTGTCATCCCTGGCCATAATGATCCGATACAAGAAATCGACGTATATTTACAATAGTTGATTGAAGAGTTAAAAACGTTGTGGTATGAAGATGTTGAAACATACGACATTCCAGAAAAAAGAATTTTCGTATGTTCATTTCTCTACTGTGGACTATAAGCGATTTTCCTACGTATGCATTGCTTTCGGATTGGAGTATGGCTGGTCGTCTAGCTTGTCCTTATTGCTAGAAGAAACACAAGCATTTTTCTTTACCACTTGAAAAGAAAATTTTATGGTTTGACTGTCATTGGTGTTTTCTCCATATTAATCATTCTTTTAGAAAAGATTAATTTTTTTTATAAGTAATAGAGTTGAGACCTTGCGATCACCAATAATTTGGTCAAGCAAAGAGATTTATGACCTATCCAAAGATACATGAAACTGATGAACAAATTGAAATTAAAGGTAAATCGGTGATTCATAATTGGTGCAAAAAAATGTATATTTTGTGATTTGCCTTATTGAAAAAATCTCCTAGTTTGTCATAATATCGAAGTGATGCACAATGAGAAAAATGTGTTCGATAATGTATTTAACACGGTTCTGAATGTTAAAGGAAAGACTAAAGACGATTTGAAATCAAGACGTGATATAGATGCAATATGCAATCGTCCTTAGCTTCATATGAATCCAAATGACACAAAAAACTCAAAGCATGCTACGAGCTAGACGGTAACCAAGCGGGGGTAGCAGCAAAAATTTTGCTACTTGGTTTTCGAACCACGTATATGATCCGAGAAATGCGTGGTCGATGAAGGGTTGAAACATCTTGCGATGTGACCAAAAATAAAAGTCAAGACATATCCAATATTCTTTATTAATGGATACAAATTCAACATCAAAGAATACGGGGCTGAAAAATTAACTAAAAATATTGGTGTATATGTTAAAGGTAGTGATAATCCAAATGATCATATAAGTGATTTTTACGGCATGTTAACTCAGGTTTTGCAATTAACATATTTCACCATACCTATAGAAGAAGTATATATTTATTTAGTTGCAACTTGTTCAGTAATGTTCCAGGTTCTGGAATCAACATGCATCAAAAATATAATATTATTGAAATAAAGCGTACATCACGTTATCATAGTACGATCCATTTATACTAGCAAAACAGATCATACAAGTTTATTATGCTTCTTATCATCTCTAAAAAGAGATAAAGCAGATTGGTCGGCGGTTTTTAAAATGAAGGCATGATTTACGTCAGATAGAAAGAATATTCTGGACGAACAAGCGTACCAAGCGGATATCGAGAAAAATGGCGAATTTGCAATAACAGATGATCAAACTAATTTAGAACCTCTAAATGATGAATCAAATATATTAGTAGAAGCATTTAAGACCATAAAGGATAACAATACAGAGTACGAGACTGAGTCTGAATCAAAAAACGACGAGGACTGATTTAATAATGTACATGTTGAAAAAAAGTTATTTATGGGAATATTGATGTTACACTTTTTGTATGTTATATACGATTATTGATGTTAAATCTTGATATATTTACTCATAATTGAATGATATGTTCTGTCATACATATGTTCAGTCATAAAAAAAATATGTATATGACGGGTATTACAGATGTCCATCTTTAGGCGGTGGAGTTCTTCGCAGTCTAGTTCCCCTCTTCGTCTCAGAAAGGGAACAGTTGCAGCGAAGGTGATAGCAGTGGCCCTTCGCAGGAGACGCCGCGTACGGTGTTTAGATTACTACCGAAAGCTGATGGCTTGTAAGTATTAAATTTACTTCAGCATTGTAAATATTTGTTTAATATATTAGTCATGATTTGCCTGTATCATATTTAATGTAGGGGTTTTGAGCTTTTGCCTTCAAACATTGTTCTCTGCATATCGAAGCAGGCATACATGAGCTGTATGATTGCATGCTAGCCGAAATGGAGCAGGATCCTAGACCATATACGGAAAAGCATCTGACAGGACTTCATGATATGTGTAAATTATATATCACTATATATAATCACTTTACAATTTGTTGACTAAGTATAAATGTATAACTTATAAATTTTCAACATACACACAAAGGGCAGTAGACTTACAAAAGGAGGACGTGTCTCTTTTCCAGCACCACTGGAACTCTAAAGCGATAAAGATTATAGGGATATGATGTCTACTATAAGAAAATGTGGGAATAAGACAAGCTGGATGGGCGTCAGCGCCTGAGATGCTTGGGTCGCATGGTGGGATAGCGACGAATTTAGGGCAAGTCTATCAGATATCACCTTAATTTACTCAGTACATAATATATAATTTATATCTGTAAAATATAATCTTAATTTTTAGTTTGTACGCGGAGTCAGATAGGAACTCTGCGAACAGGCAGAAAAATTCAGTCACACACCGTGGTGGCTCAAAATCATTTCAGCATCATCGCCAGAACATGGTAAATTGATTAATTGCAATTACGAACAGTTATTACATTTTTAGTATAAATTTGTGTGAACAATAATAATATACATCAATTATTGCAGAAAAGAGCGTGTGGGGGTCCCGTCTCGTACGTGTACGTGTTTGAGCATACCCATACCGTCAGACAGACAGACGATAAGGGATCAGCGTCGTATGTCTGGTATGAGGATGATAAAACATACACCGCGTATTTAAGTATATTTTAAGTTATAAGTTATTAATAATGATCATTTTAATTTATTAGTTATAAAATAATATAAAAATGTTATGTAATATTTATTTGTATTTAATTTTTCGTTGCAGGAAAAATTTATGCAAGAAATGTGCAAATGCTTGAGCATTCAGGACGGGAACAGTTGACCACTGATGAGGAGGACGTGATATTCGACTCGGTTATAGACCCGACGCAAAGAAATAGACGCAACGGCTACGACTATCAATCGGTAATTTATAAAAATTAACTAAGTTGTAAAATTTGCTTAATTTTTATAAAAGTTATGTAATAACTTAAATATATTTCGACTTATTTTGTAGGCTCGGGCGTCACAAAGGACTTATCAAATGGCTTAGGACACCACGAAAATTAATGAGCTTCAACAGCAGATTGTACAGCTGGAGGAGCAGGACCGCATTCGAGTAGCACAAATGGAGCAAATTAACCAGCGTTTGGTCAAGTATATGGAGCGTCATGAAGTCTTCCCTTTGTCTGGTGGTCCCGAAGCCGATGATGAGTCATGAGGTACGATATGCAGTTTTTTTTTGAATTGGTGTATATAAACATTGAATGATAGTGAGAGATTGATTTATGGACATGTGGTGTTTGACATTGATTTGTTTGGTTGATTTGTGAGGTTATTTTGTGGAGTTGATTTATGAATGTTGATGTTGGATGTATATATTGTATATTGATGTTGGATGTAAATATTGCAGTCAGATGGGTGAGACTGATGATGGAAGGTTTGTTTGTATTGATTGAATATGTTTACGTTTGATATGATGATGTTTTAATTTTATATTGATATTGATTTAAGTTTATATATCTGATTTATATATTGATTTTGATGAGTTGTATTATATATTGTTATAGAAGAGATGCTCGGCTGCAGGGAAAAAAAGTGTGCTTAGATTTTCGACGGTTTCCGATGGCTTACGTGTCAAAATTTTCGACGGTTAGCAACGGCTATTTGGACGAGACTTTCGACGGCCAGCAACAGCGTGTGATGGTTTATTGGGAAATTTCTATGCCACGTGGACGTTACCATCATCAGTAACCGTTGCGATTACTTCGCCGAAGCCGTCGGAAATGGACGAAATTCGTGGTCCATATTCCGACAGCATTTCGGATGGCTGTGAGCCGTCGGAAATTTCCGTTTCTCCTGTAGTGACCAGTAAAAATTAGGAACCTTACATAGGCACAAAGTTTAGTCTCCAATACACTGATATGATAACTCCTATCGCTGCAATATATCACTATGCTATCACCAAAATTCAAGCAAGCCTAGTTCCTTAACGTCTTCTCAAGGACAGCTTTGAGGTTGGCAATGTTCAGAAAGCCCTTGTGGGGCTGCACAGCTTCATGTATGTGCCCTACACAGACGAAACATACATACACAACAAGTTAAACAAAGGATTGTAGTTTTCCATAACCTAAATATATCATTCATTCCTCCAACCTCTTATCTAAAAGTACGTGGAAAAATTCTATTGTTGTTAATAATTTTGGACCAAAATCATGTACTATGAGCACTTTAAGAATTATATTGACAAAATAGGGCAGTCAGCAGGAAGTTACAACAATTACTCTCGACCCAATGGATCGATTTGACATGATCAAGTTCATTGTTGAAGATGGACACAACACTTGCACTAAAATGAAGGGATATAAACTGATAAAAAAAAAACCTTTTCAAGGAATAAACAACAAGCTACTGATAGTCCAATACAGTAAAACTGCTATACAGTATGCATGTTGAATTATGGGATATAAAAGGTACAAATAGGGTAACAAGTGTAGGCAGCAAACTCACTGGTTTGGATAATGTAATTGCCAAAGAAAGGAAATAGCATTATGCAAAAGTGGCGGGCGGTGGAAGTTGAATTGAACATTTTATTTTATTTTGAAGACACCAAATTAGCAATATATATGGAGAAAATGTATAAAAACTAAAACAAACATCAAATGCAGTGTAACTTTTACTCTAAAATTATTGACAAAGACAGATCTATCTAGTATCAAATTTTATGGTTCAGCTGAACATAGAATACGTATAGATAATGCACAGGATTAAAAAAACAAGTTATCTAAAAAAGGCAAACAACAAACTACGTTAAATTCTGATCATTTATTTTGAAGTATATCAAATATGACATGGAACAACCAAAAAGTTCAGTTTAACAAGCATATCTTAGATTTAAAAAACTTGCAATGTCCATGTGGTTGCTCAGGAGGCGCGATTCCTCAAAGAAATTCTTGAGTAGTTTCCATCAAGTTAAATATCATTACTTGTCCTTCTCAAGCATAGATATTTGTCTGATCAAGAAACAAGGAAACTAGTTAGTCGGTGCCTTTCTTTGATAAACCTTTTCGTTGCACAAACCAGTATCTGTGGACATTTTCGAAGGTGGCCAGGGAAGCATCTTATTTGAAGATAAGCAGTGACAGTAAGATCTTCATTGCCAATGTCGTTTGAGTATGGCTTGAGATTATCAAACTGAGTATAAGATAATTCAGAGATGATTTTGATATCATCCTGAAATATTGCCCCTAGTACAGTGATTTCTTTGGAAGTCATCTCCTGATCCTTTGCAGAAAAAGAAGAATGGTCCTTGGATTGAGTTCTTCCTTTGCTCTTCTTCTTCTTAGAATTACGACCCGTATTAATTTTTATATATGGAAAAATGATTTACTGAACAAATCGAAAATCGAAACCAAAGCTGCTGGTTGATTTGAGAGAGCACGTTGAATCTACTTTATGAAAAAGAAATTGGTTGCTTGAATTTAGAAATGAATTTTGAATCGAACTATTTCCAAGCAAAGTCGAGTTATAAATTAAAGTCGCAGTTTCATATAATTACCAACCTTCAAAACGTCAATATTGTTGCATCTTTTGGACAAAAAAATGCACTGCCCTGTCAAACCGAAATAACAAACACTGGATGCCAAAGAAAAATTCATCTAATGAGTATGCTTGCATCAAAGAGACTTGTGCACGCTTGCATCAAAATGAAGGGATACAAACTGATTGGCAAACTCAGTAAAAACATTTCCAAGGAATGAATAACAAGCTACTGACCATCCAAATTCAATTATTGGCAAAGATGTTTCAGACCCGCAGAATGAACAAAATGGTAAAACGTAACAACCCATCTTTTCGACTCTCAGAAGTCGACACTAATACATCCATGATATTAACATGCCAAACATCCAACTGTCGGAAAAACAAATTGTTAGGTTGAAAGAAAGAAAATGATGGAATAGAATCTCAAATCATGATGATTAACATATAACATATAAAAGATCTTTACAAAGATTAATATACATACTACCATCGGAGCAAGCTAACATATATCATAAGCATGACAGTTATAATAACGTGTCCTTACAATTGTAGATAAATACTAACATGAACAAAACATCGAAGGATAAAATACAGAAATACATATTGAAGGAACTAGCTCGTCTCTTGAAGCTCCAAAATATCCGTAACTAAATTTGAAAATATGCTTGGGCTGACAAAAACATTATAAGGAAATAATGTCCGGATAAGTCTGATAAATCAGCGTGAGAAACACAATCAAATAGATTTTTAGTATTATAAAAACCTTTCAAAAATAAAGATATCTCGTAAGATCACGGCGTATATAAATATGAACGAGTTTTTACCTTACGATAACCAAACTATCTTATAGAAAATCTTGTAATATTATGATAATGTCTAAGGTTTAAAATAAATATTAATCATAACCGAAATTGTTATATTAATTACATTCCAGCATAATAGATATACAACTAAGTCCGTAAAGGCACGTATTGAAGATTGGATTCATCAATGACAAGTTTACTGAAGTACCGCTTGTCACAGTACATCTTTAAACAATGTACCAAAGGTTTCACATGCACCCCTTGCAAATTAGAGTAGGCTACCCCTTTAAAATGGTATAACAGAGTACATCATCCTCCGGGCACCAAGGCTATAAACCAATTGCCCCTGACTCCAACTCTTTCTATGCGCACACATACCAAATCCATAAATATCGATTCTAGATTGAGGAATGATGCTCCTGATGCTCCTAATGGTAGTGAACTACATAGCTCTGAAGCATATCCTCTGTTTTAGTCATTACAAGGTTGTGAGGCTTGTGAGGTCACGATTACATTTTTCCTCTCTTAACAAATCTCATTTGGAATGTTAACACTGCCTTCCAAGCAATAATGAAATGCTAACATTCATCCATGTAAGTTGTTCAGGATAAACAGACCTAAGGCGCTACTTCTACTACATCCATTTTGAAATCACCCTCAGGATTAGTAACAAGTAGCCATTATAATTAAAGACTATACATTCAATTTCACTAGCTTCATAATGTCTTCCAAAGCATCACATACGTATATGGTTTTGGAGTGGTTACAATTTCGAGTCATCTCATATAAGTACACTCCCCTGCTTACCGATCGCTCCAAAACCAATCGATATTTCCGGTAAACTCAACTTCGGTTCTTCTGGAAATAAACGGACGATGCATAAGAGCAGAAATCACCTCATAATCGTTTAAGTGGATAGATTTTCTTGTCATTTGTCCTAAAAGAACACAACGAATTTATACGTTTAGTATAGAATCATCGAAGAAAACTGTACCATCTAATTCCCGTATTTCTTTTAGATATTTTCAGAGTATTATTTGGTTATGATTTGATAATCAGTTATTTAACTATTAAATAAATAACCAAATCAATCAGAGGTTTAATTTCATAGGAAATCAAGTATGGTTAAACACATAAGCAGCCACTAAGCCTCATTAATTAATCCTTTTATTAATTGAAAATCGTCTTGAAAATACTTGGAAAATATTCATATATATATATACTTATCTCAACGGTATAAGTATATTCAAAAACCATTTCACGTTGAATACTTAGAAAACATTTTCTAATTTTCCAAAATCATATTTAACCGGGCCAAAACAAATGTCATTATAAACTATTGTTACTATAAACCAAAACTCATGGTGTTAAGTATGGAAAGAATGCTTCCATACAACCATAATTAAGAAGGATTATTTTTCAAAATCAAACCTCATTCTTTTTATAAAATTTTCTTTTTATAAACTCATTCCATATTTACAAGTCCTTTTACAGTTCTCCAAATTACTTTATAAACTTCTTTTATAATCTTTAAATCATTTATAAAAGTCATTTATGAATCTCCAAAATTATTTATAAAACTCCTTTTTTAGCTCTTCTTACCATTTATAAAATTCCTTTCTATTTATGAACTCTTTTATAAATCTCCCTTTATAAAACTCCTTTCTAAAAATCCATTTTAAAACCCTGTATAGAAGTCCTATATAGGAATCTTTTATAGAAATCCTTTACAAAATCCTTTTATAGAAATCCAAAACTCATTATTTATAAACCTTATATATTTAACACAAATTTTCATTATTATTAAATATCACTTATAAATTCATTTGTTTACTTATAAATTACCATTTATAGATCTCTTTTTTTATTTATAAAATAAAGTTTTTAAATCTCTCTTTCAAAGGTATCATCTATAAGCCTTCTTTACCAAATATCATTTACTTTAATTCAACCTGCCATTTATTTTAATTCAAGCTACCATTTATTTTAATTCCAAAAAGGAGCTTAGCGACCACTATGGTACTTAAACAGCCTACCATTTATTTTGATTCAAGCTTCCAAGTAAATTTACTATTATTTACATAAGAAACCATATATATGTAAATAAAACCCATGATTAATAATCAACGGTTAATAAATCATTTATCCAATACAAATCAACTGGCATACAGATAAATGTCAAAATTAATATAATAGCAGGATAAGGATTTATACTAGTAAATGATGTCCAAAATAATTTATTCAATATAATTATAGTAGAATGATGTTTTATTTTACTAACAAATGTCATCAACGGGGGTATAATTTATATTATCATGCTCTTGACCAGACAGTATATGGATAGACTTGACGAATCAAACTTTGAAGTTGTCAAGGCAAGACGTCCGGTGAGATGACCACGAAGCTTAAAAACCAAAGTATAACCAAGATCACAACACACATACCAAACCACCATAAAATTCCAAAGACCCATCTTCCATTAGTATGGGGTCGGTACCGACCCACCCCTAGGGTCGGTACTGAGTCGTATTTCCACCTCATGTGAGCCTCATCTTCTGCATATGACCCCTTCTTGATGCCAAAAGCCTATTTCCAATGTTACTTTGTTGATTCAATGCAATTCTCTATCAATCTCCAATAACTCCTAAATCGAAAACTTCATTCTTCCACAACTCCATCATTTGGACTCTGAAACAAGCTATTATTAATGCAAACAACTATGGAATCACGAAGCTAACCACAAGATGATTTGAAGCAGAGTGTTGAAGGTTGCTAATTTGGCTAACTTACGAGTCGGTATTAACCCCTACCCATGGAGTCATACCGACCCATAACATTTGATGATGTGGCACCTCTATTTTCATGAAGAAATGGTCTCTAGCAAAAAGGACGACCCGAAGATCTTTTGTGCAAGATTTAAGACTCCCAACCTTATAAATAGAAGGGTATGGACCATTTTCATGATCTTTTGACTCTAGCTCTACTCCACTGCATATTCCTATAATTTTGAAATTCTAAGTGTTGGAGCTGTATCAACCCCTAAGAACTTCTACCCCCAAGTCAGTATAAGCAATAAAATCATTAAGTGAATATAGGTCAGAGTATGTCGAACCACTATAAAACTCTGAGTATTCATTTCTTACTTTTTAATTTGTTTCCTCTTCACTTTTTACTCTCTTCTACTTCTTATTGGGTGTTTGTGTCATTTTTGATTCAAACATTTTGGTGAATTCATTGAGGGCACTTGAACTCTCTGATTTAAGAATTGAAAATGATTGTAGATGGATAGGCAATCCACTAGAAGGGATGTTACTTCTGGAATCAATAAGAGGACAGCTAGGAGGCATCCTCGGGACCTCACCTTGATCAATCTGTATCACCAGGGAAAAGATAGAGACTATGGTGAACGAATGGAAGGAGAGGATGATGGCTCACTAGGAAGAGATGACAGAGAACTTCTTCATGAGAATGGGACAAGTAGGAATGGTCGAAGTTGTACAAAATCAGAATCAAAGACTAGAAACTGGAGCATAGAAAGATGGAGTTGGAGTAGGACGACCCGATGCAAATCTGGGCCCAAATGTATGGTTTAATACCGACCCATCCCTAGGGGTTGGTACCAATCCCCAGGGGGCCAAGGGTAGAGTTTGCCCTGGCGTTGGAATGAATGATGTGAACCCTAGAGCTGAATTGGAGCGGCTGAATGAGAATCAAAATGCTGGAGCACAATCGGAGGAGTATGCACCAGAATTCCCTCACGGAGTCGAGGGGCAGGCTAAAAATGCAAACTCGAGATTACCTCTGGACGACGATGGTAAATTTACTAAGATGATAACGCAAGCTATGAGGGGCGGATTGTCTAATCGAAGCTTGGGAGACATGAACAGGAGTCCTTTTACTCCAAACATCTGGTACTGTAGGAATCCATTGGAATTCAAACTATCATCACTAGAGACATATGATGAAAAGTCAAACCCTACAATTCATTTAATGAGACACATCTGGCAAATAGAGTGCTGGGGGCATCTAACGAAGTTATGGGATGGTGTTTTCCTTTGTATCTGGTAGATTTGGTTGTGCTACGGTTCAAGCAGCGGAGCAAGGTCCCATAAGCATGTGGAACGAATTAGTGAATAGATTTATAAGGCGGTTTTGGGTCCATATCTCATGACCTAATAATTTGATGACTTTATCAGCAATGAAATAGACGGTCGAAGAGTCCCTCGGAAATTTTATGATAAGATTCAATGCAGCAGTTTCCTAAGTAGACAAGTGGGAACCGTCGGTGGTTTTGATGGCGGTAGTTTCTGGAGTGGCAGACAAGACTGGTTTTAAAATCACTTTGTAATAGGATCCACTGATGGGTCTTGTAGAATTTTATCATGAGGTTCAAAGGTTTCTGTGGTAGAAGGATGCCGAAGCTGATAAGAAAGAGGTTAATGCTCTGTATAGCGGAGGACGGCTCGGGGCAGGATCCAATAAAGCTAAAGGAAAGAGAAAATCAAATAATGGCTATGATGGTTCAGTAAAGGAGGGAATCGAAGTTTTCACCTATAAGGATTTGAACAAAATCCTAGAACGAATCTACTTGGATTCTGGGGGAAACTCCCCTACAGAAAGTCGGCAAGGCGAGAACCCACAAAGAGTAAGAGGATATATGGAAAGTACTGCCTATTCCATAAGCTGGATGGACATAACTGAAACGGTCCAGAGAGACCACAGATTTGACTATCGATCTCGACGACCATGAATCTGAACAACAACCTCGAATGGCTATGGATTTAATTATTGGCCCTAAACGGTCACAAATTTTGTTAACGATCCAGAGAGATCAAACCTGGAAACGAAAACAAATTTGATTTTGATAAAAGGGTTTAACATCTTGAAATTAAAGCGAAATAGGTCAATCTCAAATTAACACGAGACGATTTTGATAAGTAATAACTCTGAATGAAATCAGAATGATAGTAATGTAAATCTTGGATGAACAGGAATGATTTTGATATGTGATGTAATAACTCTGAATGAAATCAGAATTATAATGACGTATGGACAACACTTAGGCAGAGTCTAGATTCTTAGGCAATGACAGGTCTAGAATGATCCATAATTGGCAAGAAAATCTGAAGGAACTAGACGATCCACTAGATTGGACTAACTAGAGAGCTTAACTATCAGAGATTGACATCACATTTTTTCTCGAGCAAAGCACACCGTCAATTTGCAAGATGTGTTTTGGAGGACAAGTGTTATCCTGCTATTTGACCAGGTAGTATACGGATAGACTAGACAAATAAAATTTTGAAGTTGTCAAGGCAAGATGCCTGCAGAGATGACCACGAAGCCTAAAAACTAAAAAAACAAGATCACAACACATACCAAACTACCACAGAATTCCAAAGACCCATCTCCTACATGTATAGGGTCGGAACTGATCCAACCCTAGGGGTTAGTACTAAGTCTTGTTTCCACCTCAGGTGGACCCTATCTTCTGCCTGTGACCTCTTTTTGATGCCAAAAGCCTATTTATAATGTTGTTTTGTTGATTCAATGCAACACTTACATCAATCTTCACGAACTCCTAAATCAGCAACTTCATTCTACAACAGCTCCATTATTCCAACTTTGAAACAAGCTATTATTAATGCAAATAACTATGGAACCACGAAACTAACCACAAGACGAACCGAAGTAGAGTGTTGAAGGTAGCCAATTTGGCTAACTTAGGTGTCGGTACGGACTTCTACCAACGGAGTCGTACCGACTCATAACATCTGATGATGTGGCACCCCTATTTTCATGAAGAACTGGTCTATCAGATTCCAACCATCTTTCGATATCAAAATCGCGCGCTCCAGGAAATCCAAATAAACTACACTGCCTCATTCAATTCGCCTTCACGTCCACCCAATACTACCGCCGTTAACTCCATTAGCTTTGCCTTACCTTCAGCCGAGCCTATGTCGAGCTCAATGCACCCAATCGCTGCCATGAACACAATTTCCAAACCCAAACAAAATGTGGCCTTAAACCCTAATGCAAGATATTCCCGCCACCTTCGGCCATCGGAACTCTCGCCACAAACACAAAACGTTCTTCCACCCAATCTATGTCACAACACCTTTCGATGATCCTCTCGACCATCGGTTTGTCAAAAATAAATTTACGACCAGAAAACGATCATCGACCACCATGACTAACTCCAACCTCCTAAAATCGAATGACTGGCTCTAAAATTCCCCTCTTGTAGAGACGAACATGACTGTCCCCTCAATTTTTCCATTTATGCTTGTCGAAAAATGACCAAAACTTGACAGCAACAATTTCGGCCAACTGTTACCACTCCGCTTGATGAAATGATGCATGACTATTTTAAAAAAATACTATAGTCCTAACACGCAACTTTCATGTTGATCACTTTAGCTAATTTTATTTGGATTGTGACATAGTGAATTTTGAAGCTTGGAAGGTGGGGATGGTTTCATTGCAGGAAGAAAATAAAAGGAGGGAGAAGAAGAATATGCAAAAGTGAAATGAAGAAGCATTGAATGTATAGAGTTGATGAATACTTATAACCTAAAATCAAATTACATTACTTCCAAGCTAAGCTAAATAAAATCCCCATCCTAAGCTAACCAAAATTTACACTCCACATTAAATTAAGTGTAAATCAATATTAAGGCAAGTTGAAAAAAAATTAATTTGATTTGATTTGCAAAAAAAAATTGAAAAGAGGATTTGTGGTACATAGATACATAATATCTCGTTCGTGTACGAACCGCAAACGACAGAAATAGAAATAGCGCACAACAATGTGATACGATCACAAACAATTATAAAATACACTGGTTATCTAATTCTGTTAAATTTCAAAAATACCAATGTTTGGCGTAAAACACGTCACACGATAATTTAAATAATTTCGAAATTAAAAATTATGGAAAAATCCTATAAATTCATTTTATTATGACACTGATTTTTTTATTAGGAACCACTAATCGAATATTTAAAATAACTAAAAATTCACAGAATCAAAACGAAAAAAATTCCGGATCATTTCATTCTTCCCTCCTTAAGAGAATTTTGACCTTAAAATTTCATCTCAATCAAACAAAAAAGGAAATCACCTAACACAAAAACTTAACCATATTCCTTTCCGTAACTATTTATTAATACATTTTCATAAAACATAACTTAAGTTTAAAACTTGTATAATACCCTACTATATCCTGAGGGTATATACAACTATTTGATTCGATCCTTTTTATTTTGAATTTAACATAAGAACTAAATTGTGACGGCCCGCAAATCCGTACCCCTTGAATCAACATTTTTCTACCCTAATTGACTCAAGTGGAACAGAAATACGAACCATTAAGATTAAAGAAAAGACATAGAAGAAGAAGAAACTAAACAATATCAGAATCGCACAGTCGCAGCGGAATAAAATATAATAGTAACTATATATCTTTACACAAAAATGAAATCTATAACTGTTTATACACAACATATTATCAGAGTAGCTCATACATCAATCAATACATAACAGACATACCATACAATCATAGCATAGCAGCGGATATATATATAGATAGAATAGTACGTCTCGGACTCCAGCTCCTCTCCTGCCCCATAGCATCCTGACCTGAACAAATAATACTCGGTCTGACCCGAGCATTATAATGAAATAACACCCGAGTCAGTCTGGAATACCAGCTGATAATAATGCACACAATTTATTATTAAAGTTACAAAAATCCTTTTTGAAAACAAAAGCATCTCGTAAGACCACTCCACAAATAAACATGTCGGGTTTTTACCTTACGATAGCTAAAACACTTTTTATAGAAATTCTCTGATATTATAATAGTGTCTATTTACAAATACTTATAAAATAGCCGAAATTGTTACATGATTAAATTCCAGCTACTAGCCACCGAAGTGGGTAATACAAACAAAACTCGTAAAAGGCTCGTAGGGAAACTGAATTTCCATCAATGACTAGGCACTGGGGTACCACCTGTCACAGTACGTGGTCTAGATCACAGTACCGAGGACTACTCCCTTCGTCCCCTGCAACACAAGACCGGAATCACCTATGGGCAATTCCGAATAAGATCACCCCGCGGTTGGGATCAGCAACCGCACCACTAAGCCGAAATAAAAAGGGACCTCTAGACAGGGATGACCTTACTCTCCAGTGGGGGCTACCCACGAAGCCTTGCTGCATATCTCTTGATTTTCAGTCATTCCCGGTTGATGAGGCTCGAGGCTAAACGATACCTTTAGCACATATCCCTTAGAATGCCCATCGTCCGCTGACGATGTCACGAAGCATTCGTCCATACAAGTCCGTCCCGGGTTCGAACGGAACCGAAGGCACTATTCCTACTACATCCATTTTGGAAATATCCTCAGGATTAGTAGCGACTAGCCCTTGCACTTCACTGCTCCATCTTCGACTCCGAACACGTTTTATCGCACGAAAACGTACAAACCGGATCGAAGTGGTTTTCGAGAAATAAATCTCGATCCCGGTCTCTTCGAAACGATCATCGCATTGTCCAATATTGATAGTCGGTGATTTAACTATCAATTAATATTCATAAACATCCATAGCATCCATCACACAATAAATAATATTCCATATTATTTATTTACCTCAAATATCTTTAAAAGATATATTTCAAATTTCCAAAGCTCATTTGAAAACATTTCCCAAAATTCTCCATTTACAAGGTAAATCCTTTACCATATATTTCCATTGGAATAGCCAAGTTCAAACAATTTAGATTTATAATAATTAAAACATTTATTTCTAAAATATACTTAAAACAGGTAAATTTACTACTAATTATATACTCAAGATATAATTTCCAAATATATAAAGCAAAACTATTATATAAGATATAACTTGATTTAAAATAAGGTTTTAGTTATACTATAATTAAAAAAAAAATAGAGTTGTAAAAGAATTTATACTTATACCAATATATCTTGAGTCAAAACTAGCTCTTTAAAACAAATCCAATTGTAAAAATAATTATTAAGGCATTTATAAAATTTACTATTGCTAATTTATAAATAATTACTTTTAAAACAAAATTTTCAAAACATTCTTTAAAACTAGTTTAAGATTTTAAAACTTCCTTTTTATAAAATCAATTTAAAACTCGAACTTGGTTTTTCCCAAGGAAATCTCATTTCTACTAAATCATCACACAAATCCTTCTCACGATTTCTGTCCAATTATTTCAATTTAGTTTTATATTTTAATAACATAAATTATTTTCCCAAATTTTCAAATAATAACATTTATCTTTGATTACCATTCCAGATTTTACAACTTTCAATTTCCATTTTTAAATAGATTTTAGATTTTAATCTTTTTAAATCCATTATTTAACAATACCTTTTATTTCTCTAAAATTCAATTTTATCCATTTACAATTAATTATGGATTTATAATTTATTTAGAAATATTCCAATACTATTTCATTTCAGTTTTCCCATCCAACAGATTATAATTTTTATATTCTTTCAAATTTCATATTTATTAATTTTCTTAGTTTCTTTTGAAACCCAATTAAATTCCTTTAAAATTTAAACTCCAAATTCTTTTAAAATTAACATTCTGAGTTTTATAGTTAATATCACAATATCACAATGCAATTCAATTCCAAATTTATCAATCACAATATATAACAGGCATCATTACCAATTATAAAAATAATACTACATTGTGAGGAATCCAGTTGGATCCCTCCAACCTGTTTTCCCTGCATCCACAAATATTAGCATATCACATATATAATATCAATTCAATTTGATAATAATTAACATATTCAGCTAAACATCCAAACAAACAATCAATACTAGCTGTCTACTTTACTAGCATCCAGATGTGAGTGAGAATAACTCACCTTGAGTTTCGGCGAGCGTTCGAAATTCAAATTAAACCGGACGGTGTCCGATTTAACCTAAATTTCTACTTGCCCGGATTGGTTCCGGATCTATTCCACAGCGTAGAGCTTTCTTCTGCGATTCCAACGAATCCAAAATCATCGAAATCTGAGGTCGTATGAATTCGTTATGATTTTACAAAGTTTTGATAACGAATTTAAAACAAATCTTTCTTTTTTTTTGTATATATATTTTACCGAAAAAAAAACGCGGCCGACTCTTCCTTCCCTTCCTCAGCATCACGCACGCGAACTCAACCAACTGAACAAAGAACCCAACACGGCTTCTAGGGTTTCCAATCGCCGCCTATTCGTCGAGATCTAGCATGATCGGCCACCGCCATCTTGAACGATGACCCATGCTCTACCCACGGCCATAGGCCGGCGCCACTCGGTCACCCCCTCCACTGGAAAAACACGTGCGAAACGAAGGGGTTCTCGGCAGAAACCAGGCTTCATACGGCGACGATATGCGAGATCTACCTTTAGATAGCATCTACTCGACGAGCTCTCCGATTTCCTAGTTGAAATTTTTTGCAAAGACTTGATAGATTTAGAGAAAAATAAGGGAAACGAAATGAAGTTTTCGGCCATTGATTGATAATAGCGGCGGCTCCTGATAGTTCTAGGGTTTTGAACGTTTTAATATATATATATATATAGTATTGTTTAATAATATTTAATTAATAAAATCCTCAATTTAACAACGTATGCAAACGAACTCCAAATCTCACGTTCCAACAGGCTATCCTGGGGTTTTTCAACGTTCCGGACACAATGGAACAGGTTTCGTAAGCTAATTCAATCGTATGCACGAGTTACGAAATTAAACGTTCAATTTGAAATTAAATCGATTAAAACGATTTCGATGCGTTTCGAGCTGCCGGGGTCAAACGACAACTCTGATTGTCAGAAAATTGAAATCCGATAATAACTAACTATTACGGATCCAATGGAACTAGTTTCGTCGAATTCCGAGACTGTGCCCCGGAAGGCTATTTTAACTCGTCTATTAAATTAAGCAATTTTCGAAATTATCGAAATCACTCAAAACTTCCACTTTTAAAATTTTATTAGCTTAACAATAATTCATATAAAATTTATAAACACATTAAAAATCATTCTGGCTTATTCTGGACCTAAATCGGATTAATTGCAATATTTAATAATATTAAATTCATTCCTAAATTAATATAAAATTCCAAATATTAATTTATTAACTTTAAAATCCATCTAAAAATCCAACCACACTATTTAATGACCAAATAGTCTTAAAATAAATTTTAAACTCATTCCCATATCTTTTACACCCCGAATTGCCAATTAACCCAATCCTAATATTAAATTATTATTATTCCAATTTCAATTTAATTGCCATATTTGAAATTTAAACAAGGTTTATTAATTTAACCAAATTCTTCTTAGTTCAAAATAAACCTTAAACCCATAATAAACATTTAAAATGAATTAAATGTTCACAAATCCCGTGTTAAAAATTCCGGGATGTTACATTCCTCCCCCCTTATAAAAATTTCGTCCCCGAAATTTGTATAAGGTAGAACATACTCTCAAATCCATATACTTATCCCATTTGCTTAGTTAAAAGCTTATATACACTTCACAAATTCATTTTGCTCAATTCCCAAACCTATTTGCTTTACTTCCCTAAAGCTTTAATTTTAACTTATAACTTTCCAAGTTATTTAACTTTTTCCAAAACCCCAAAAAAATTTCTAACTCCCAAAATTTTCGAAAAATTTTGGCAGAGTCCCCCCGTACGGAGGAGCTTCTGCGACATCGCAGGATACACAAATATATATACATCGGCCAACACGGCCGGAAATTAAAATATAACACAATATATATACCATTTCCCAATTATATTTGCGTAGGCGTACCTTTTAGCAAATTTTAATAGCAATCAGCTAATATATCGCATATACTCGCTCCAAACCTCTCGAACGCCTCCCGCACCTGGGCTATACTCAACAAACATATTAGTTTTCAAAGATATGAGTATTTTAAGCAACATTTCAATGTAAATGCAAGCTAACATATCCATTTCCATTCCAAACAACACTTTGCATGATTTCATAAGTAAATCCATATTTTATGACATGCACAAAGTTCATTTTCTAATGCCAAATTCCATTTTATTTCACATGAATGATTTATACTCAAATCCACTATATACAATCCATACTTATTTCAACCAATTCATTGTTATTTAACATATGGTTAACATGTGCTTCATCAACATCTTTCTATATCATTTCAATATCAAGTTGATTCACAAACCAAATTCTTATTTCAAATTTGAAGCATTTCCATTTACTCAAATCCATTTATTAAGATTTTAGTCCATTCTACTTTCATCCAAACTAACTTCATTTTACTTCACTCGAATGATTTACATTCAAGTTCATTATATATCACTTATATTAAGTGCAATCAATTCGCTTCTATTTCAACATATTTAACATATGCTTTACTTATATTTCTTTATTTTTAACTTACATTTCCAAATTTGATTTAAAATCAAATTTTATTTTAAACTTGAAACATTTGTAATTCTTTCATGATTCATTTCCATTCATATGCAAACATTTCCTATTAAAATGTTAATTCATTCCAATTGATTCAAAATCAATTCCATTTGCTATTTTAAATCAATTCACCTGCATTCATTCACAAACTCCTTAAATTAGATTCCAATTCAGTTCAATTTATTTTAAACATCAATTTCAATTTCATAATATCTCAATTCTTCCTTGCATACCAAATTTAGTTTCATTTTAATTTGACTTCACTTAATCAAGTTCCAATTTATCCAAAACCAATTTAGTTGTTTAAACAACTCAATTCTAAATACATTCAAATATTCAAGTCATTTAAGCAAAACAATTGCCACTTAAGCTTATAACCATTTAAAATAAATTTTCAACTTAAATTTATATTAATTCTTTTCAATTTTTCATGGTTTACAATCCAATCATTCTTATTTCAATGCAATTGTTAATTTAAATTTTCCTTACCTTTTTATTTCATCTCAACAATTAATTAATACCATTTCACTTGTAATTCATTTTAATTATCTAACAGATTACATTCAAGATTGCTTAAATAAGCTCATTCACAATTATTTCCATGATCTTCTTATATCCATTTTATTTTATTGCCTTATCAATCAAATTTTATTCTCATTTGATTCACATCCAATACACTTTCAATCCATTTACAAAGTCCAATACACTTTGTTTATTTATTCAATCATTTCTAATCTATTTATAAATTTGAATGCTCTTTGTTTATAATTCAATCCATTTACAAATTTATTTTATTAACAAAGAGTCCATTTAAATTATTTCACTCATTTGAAATTTATTCACAATTCAAACCATCTCTAGTATATTCAAATCCCATTATTCATTCACACTTCCAATATTATTACCATAATTGAATTCCAATCCAAACTGGATTTTTATTTACCTTCAAATTTTGACTGATTATCAAATTCTATCCATTTCAATACAAATTCCATTAATTTGTAATTTAATTCAGTCATTAACCTAATCCATATTAGGTTTTAATTCACTTTCCCAATTAACTCTGAATCCATTTATAATATTACCATTTTTCCCATTATTCCATTTAGCAAATTCAGATTTCTACCTTTCCTTTTTACTCCTTTAAATAGAATCTAAATTTCTTTCAATATTATTTATTACTCAACTGAAATTCAATTTCAATTTCATTATCAAACAAATTCCATCTCCCCAATACATAAGTTCAAGACTTATGTGCTAACTTAAGAATATTCACTTTTATGTTCTTATTTTGCTTCTTCAGACTTTGCATTTCATTTAAGGTCAAAATTTAAATTTGCCACCCCCTTCAACCTTTTCCATTTATGGATTACAATTTCACTTCTCTTTTTAAGAGTTTAAGTTGCTTATTTAAGTCCACTTCCCATTTTAAAATCACAAGTTTAAATTATAACCCTTAATAACTTAAGAATATGAATTCCTTTATGCAATTATAAACAATTTACATTTCACCCTTATATTTAATTTAAATTTATTCTAATTCATTTAGATTTAATTCAATTTCAAATTCCCAAATTTAATTCTCCATATACAAGTTCAAAACTTGTTTACTAACTGAAGTTCATTCGCTTCTTTATATCCCACTTTACCTTATCTCCATTCACATTTCATTTGAGATTAGATTTTTAAATTCACCATTCCATTTCATTATTTCTCATTGTGATTATAATTTCTATTTCTATTTGATAAGTTCACCAACTTATTTATTTTAAAGCTCATATTGCTCATTTTAATTCTTTTACAACTTATAATCACAATTCCAAATTCCATATGCAAATGTATATACATCTGAATTCTTAAGGATACAAATTTCCTTAATTTAATTTTTTGCAACTTCAAATCCACAACCTCAAATTATAAATATAATACTTAATAGCTTATGGGTATATTCGACACACAATAACGCACATTTGTAAAGTCAACTCTCATTTTAATTTCATTCAAATCAACTTTATTTTAAGTTCAATTCATTTTTCTTAACCAAGTTAAATTTCAAATTTTCTATTCACTTCCAATTTCTTAAGTTAAATTTAATTTCAAGATTTAAATTTTCTCTTCCTTCTTATTAGTGTTATCTTCACTTAACAAATTCAATATTTGATTCATTTCAATTTTACACATTATGTAAATAGAAGTTTACCCAGAATTCTATTACCCGGTTTTATTCCAAAACCAATTTGAAATAATAATCAACATATATACCTATTTGGTATATCAACCAAATTCCCAGATTTTCCAAAACAATTTGTTTATATCCCAAAACAAAATCTCATTTTTGAAATATCCAAAACAACTGTTATCCCCAACAAATCCAAACAATACCATAACCAATTTCTAGGGAAGAAGTCCATCACTTTAGAAACTCGAAAATGAATTCTAATGATGTGGCCAGCATCATCAGGATTATTTTCCAGCGACTGAAGTGAGTTCAATGCTTCTTAATTTTTCCCAAATTCTTTTCAAACAGTTTCCATTCAAAAATATTTTCCCAAAACAACATTCCATTATTGCCTTCAATACACTGGAAAACATTTCAAACTTCCCAGGATTTTAAATTTCCAAACTTTTATTTTCAATACATTTAAAATCCTTTACAAAACTTCCAGGTTAAAATTCTGGTTTAATTCAAATTTTAATTTCGCTTCTTATTTACAACATATCTAATTAATTCTATTTGGTTATAGACCATTTTAATATCTTTATTCTTATTAGCTTATCATTTCAAATTTTAAATTAATTGTTAGATTCTTATTTGATTTGGTATTAACATCCAACAAACACCCAATATATAATAAGCTAGAAAATTATTTCTTTTATATCAAAATAAAATTTTGGGTAAAATTATTTCATTTACCCACTTTAAAAACAATACCATGTCGGTTTATCTTGTTCAAGAGTTTAGAAATCCCTATCGATACGGTTGTACTTCCCGCACCGACCAGAATTCATAAACACTCAACCGATAAGTCAACACAGTATAAAAACAATTTTTATATGCACTAACAAGTACGCTCTCATAACTATTAATACACTCAACTCATTATAGAGTTCTATCGACTCTGTTTAATGAGTAATTACCCCACCAAAGCCTAGGTTGTCGCCAACCTAAGCTCTGATACCAAGTGTGACGGCCCGCAAATCCGTACCCCTTGAATCAACATTTTTCTACCCTAATTGACTCAAGTGGAACAGAAATACGAACCATTAAGATTAAAGAAAAGAGATAGAAGAAGAAGAAACTAAACAATATCAGAATCGCACAGTCGCAGCGGAATAAAATATAATAGTAACTATATATCTTTACACAAAAATGAAATCTATAACTGTTTATACACAACATATTATCAGAGTAGCTCATACATCAATCAATACATAACAGACATACCATACAATCATAGCATAGCAGCGGATATATATATATAGATAGAATAGTACGTCTCGGACTCCAGCTCCTCTCCTGCCCCATAGCATCCTGACCTGAACAAATAATACTCGGTCTGACCCGAGCATTATAATGAAATAACACCCGAGTCAGTCTGGAATACCAGCTGATAATAATGCACACAATTTATTATTAAAGTTACAAAAATCCTTTTTGAAAACAAAAGCATCTCGTAAGACCACTCCACAAATAAACATGTCGGGTTTTTACCTTACGATAGCTAAAACACTTTTTATAGAAATTCTCTGATATTATAATAGTGTCTATTTACAAATACTTATAAAATAGCCGAAATTGTTACATGATTAAATTCCAGCTACTAGCCACCGAAGTGGGTAATACAAACAAAACTCGTAAAAGGCTCGTAGGGAAAATGAATTTCCATCAATGACTAGGCACTGGGGTACCACCTGTCACAGTACGTGGTCTAGATCACAGTACCGAGGACTACTCCCTTCGTCCCCTGCAACACAAGACCGGAATCACCTATGGGCAATTCCGAATAAGATCACCCCGCGGTTGGGATCAGCAACCGCACCACTAAGCCGAAATAAAAAGGGACCTCTAGACAGGGATGACCTTACTCTCCAGTGGGGGCTACCCACGAAGCCTTGCTGCATATCCCCTGATTTTCAGTCATTCCCGGTTGATGAGGCTCGAGGCTAAACGATACCTTTAGCACATATCCCTTAGAATGCCCATCGTCCGCTGACGATGTCACGAAGCATTCGTCCATACAAGTCCGTCCCGGGTTCGAACGGAACCGAAGGCACTATTCCTACTACATCCATTTTGGAAATATCCTCAGGATTAGTAGCGACTAGCCCTTGCACTTCACTGCTCCATCTTCGACTCCGAACACGTTTTATCGCACGAAAACGTACAAACCGGATCGAAGTGGTTTTCGAGAAATAAATCTCGATCCCGGTCTCTTCGAAACGATCATCGCATTGTCCAATATTGATAGTCGGTGATTTAACTATCAATTAATATTCATAAACATCCATAGCATCCATCACACAATAAATAATATTCCATATTATTTATTTACCTCAAATATCTTTAAAAGATATATTTCAAATTTCCAAAGCTCATTTGAAAACATTTCCCAAAATTCTCCATTTACAAGGTAAATCCTTTACCATATATTTCCATTGGAATAGCCAAGTTCAAACAATTTAGATTTATAATAATTAAAACATTTATTTCTAAAATATACTTAAAACAGGTAAATTTACTACTAATTATATACTCAAGATATAATTTCCAAATATATAAAGCAAAACTATTATATAAGATATAACTTGATTTAAAATAAGGTTTTAGTTATACTATAATTAAAAAAAAATAGAGTTGTAAAAGAATTTATACTTATACCAATATATCTTGAGTCAAAACTAGCTCTTTAAAACAAATCCAATTGTAAAAATAATTATTAAGGCATTTATAAAATTTACTATTGCTAATTTATAAATAATTACTTTTAAAACAAAATTTTCAAAACATTCTTTAAAACTAGTTTAAGATTTTAAAACTTCCTTTTTATAAAATCAATTTAAAACTCGAACTTGGTTTTTCCCAAGGAAATCTCATTTCTACTAAATCATCACACAAATCCTTCTCACGATTTCTGTCCAATTATTTCAATTTAGTTTTATATTTTAATAACATAAATTATTTTCCCAAATTTTCAAATAATAACATTTATCTTTGATTACCATTCCAGATTTTACAACTTTCAATTTCCATTTTTAAATAGACTTTAGATTTTAATCTTTTTAAATCCATTATTTAACAATACCTTTTATTTCTCTAAAATTCAATTTTATCCATTTACAATTAATTATGGATTTATAATTTATTTAGAAATATTCCAATACTATTTCATTTCAGTTTTCCCATCCAACAGATTATAATTTTTATATTCTTTCAAATTTCATATTTATTAATTTTCTTAGTTTCTTTTGAAACCCAATTAAATTCCTTTAAAATTTAAACTCCAAATTCTTTTAAAATTAACATTCTGAGTTTTATAGTTAATATCACAATATCACAATGCAATTCAATTCCAAATTTATCAATCACAATATATAACAGGCATCATTACCAATTATAAAAATAATACTACATTGTGAGGAATCCAGTTGGATCCCTCCAACCTGTTTTCCCTGCATCCACAAATATTAGCATATCACATATATAATATCAATTCAATTTGATAATAATTAACATATTCAGCTAAACATCCAAACAAACAATCAATACTAGCTGTCTACTTTACTAGCATCCAGATGTGAGTGAGAATAACTCACCTTGAGTTTCGGCGAGCGTTCGAAATTCAAATTAAACCGGACGGTGTCCGATTTAACCTAAATTTCTACTTGCCCGGATTGGTTCCGGATCTATTCCACAGCGTAGAGCTTTCTTCTGCGATTCCAACGAATCCAAAATCATCGAAATCTGAGGTCGTATGAATTCGTTATGATTTTACAAAGTTTTGATAACGAATTTAAAACAAATCTTTTTTTTTTTTTTGTATATATATTTTACCGAAAAAAAAACGCGGCCGACTCTTCCTTCCCTTCCTCAGCATCACGCACGCGAACTCAACCAACTGAACAAAGAACCCAACACGGCTTCTAGGGTTTCCAATCGCCGCATATTCGTCGAGATCTAGCATGATCGGCCACCACCATCTTGAACGATGACCCATGCTCTACCCACGGCCATAGGCCGGCGCCACTCGGTCACCCCCTCCACTGGAAAAACACGTGCGAAACGAAGGGGTTCTCGGCAGAAACCAGGCTTCATACGGCGACGATATGCGAGATCTACCTTTAGATAGCATCTACTCGACGAGCTCTCCGATTTCCTAGTTGAAAATTTTTGCAAAGACTTGATAGATTTAGAGAAAAATAAGGGAAACGAAATGAAGTTTTCGGCCATTGATTGATAATAGCGGCGGCTCCTGATAGTTCTAGGGTTTTGAACGTTTTAATATATATATATAGTATTGTTTAATAATATTTAATTAATAAAATCCTCAATTTAACAACGTATGCAAACGAACTCCAAATCTCACGTTCCAACAGGCTATCCTGGGGTTTTTCAACGTTCCGGACACAATGGAACAGGTTTCGTAAGCTAATTCAATCGTATGCACGAGTTACGAAATTAAACGTTCAATTTGAAATTAAATCGATTAAAACGATTTCGATGCGTTTCGAGCTGCCGGGGTCAAACGACAACTCTGATTGTCACGAAAATTGAAATCCGATAATAACTAACTATTACGGATCCAATGGAACTAGTTTCGTCAAATTCCGAGACTGTGCCCCGGAAGGCTATTTTAACTCGTCTATTAAATTAAGCAATTTTCGAAATTATCGAAATCACTCAAAACTTCCACTTTTAAAATTTTATTAGCTTAACAATAATTCATATAAAATTTATAAACACATTAAAAATCATTCTGGCTTATTCTGGACCTAAATCGGATTAATTGCAATATTTAATAATATTAAATTCATTCCTAAATTAATATAAAATTCCAAATATTAATTTATTAACTTTAAAATCCATCTAAAAATCCAACCACACTATTTAATGACCAAATAGTCTTAAAATAAATTTTAAACTCATTCCCATATCTTTTACACCCCGAATTGCCAATTAACCCAATCCTAATATTAAATTATTATTATTCCAATTTCAATTTAATTGCCATATTTGAAATTTAAACAAGGTTTATTAATTTAACCAAATTCTTCTTAGTTCAAAATAAACCTTAAACCCATAATAAACATTTAAAATGAATTAAATGTTCACAAATCCCGTGTTAAAAATTCCGGGATGTTACATAAATACTCATTTTTTTGTTTCAAACCCTTTTTTCAAAAGACAACATATATATTAACCTATAGGAAAATATACATATATAGCCCGAGTAAACCCAAAATTATACCAAGGAACTGGGTACTACCAAATAGTATCATATATCTCCGTACCAAGAAGGGTAATACATAAGATAAGTACCTACCATATGAACACATCCCTTTCTCTTATTTTAGTTATTTTTGAGCCAACCGAACTAGTTAACATAAAAATACTTTTCTTCTTTTTCAAAATTCCCTTTTTGAAATAATATTGTGATATATATTTCCATACAAATAGTTTAACAAAATACCAATTACCAACTCGCTTTGGATTCATTCAGATTCGAACTCATTTTAATTGTACAATGATAAGGAGAATAATTTACTAAGTGCACTATAGCATTCGCCTAGGCAAACATCTGATCATCAGTTATAAGATTATTCTGCTCATAGCTAAACAAATCGAGGCTCATTCCCCGAACCAATCCAAGGAAAATGTACTTTAAATTCTCTTTCCAATATATTCATACTTGTAAAAAAATTCAAGTAAAATTATTATTACTTTTCCCTATAAATCATTTGAAATCTTTTTCGAAGACATCAGGTTTTAAATTCTCAAAAATCCTTCAATTTATAAAACACATTTTTATGAATCAAATTTTATGAAATCATCATCTTATATAATATCGTTTTCATATAAATTCATTTCTCAAATATCTATTCTAAAATATTTTAGCTTTCTTTTAAAAATCTCTTTTATTAAAACCTAATTTTAAATTAACATTATCACCGAACGTTTTATAGTCAAATTATGAAACTTAATTCACAAGGTGTTCATTTCAATGTTCCCGCCATTTTTGTACCCATGTTTTAAAAGGTAAATTACAGATAAATCAACAAACAATAGTCAATGCTCAGAACTGGACGCGCATGACTAATCAAACAATAAATGATAATAATTGAATGTTACCCTTTCCTAACAAACAAATACATTAGGATAACTATGTTAATTTTTGAAAATCATTCCTTTATATAAAATATAATCCCAGGTAAAATTATTTTATTTACCAATTTCAAAAACAATATTATGTCGATTGACCTTGTTCAAGTGTTTAGAGATCCCTATCAATCTGTTAGCTACTCGTATTGTCCAGAATCCATAAACCACTCAACAAATCAATCACACAATATAAATCATTTTTCTAGCACTAACAAATACATGCTTTCCTATTTATACGCTCAAACTCATTCTAAGATGTTACTGACCCTATCTCTAATGAGTTTTGCCCTATAAGGTCTAACGTTCTCGCTTAACTTTCAGCTCTGATACCAACTGTAACAACCCGCCTCTTCGACCCTCAGAAGTTGACACTAATACATCGATGGTATTCACATGCCAAACATCCATGTGCTAGAAAGATAGATTGTTAGGATGAAAAGGAAAAAAGATAGAGCAGAATCTCACTGATGAGCAACCTATAATATACAAAAGATGTTTACAAAGAGAAAAGGACTTTAATATACGTACTATCATCAGAGAAAACTAACATATCATCAGTCTGGATAGTTATAACATGTTTTTACAATTGTGGATAAATACAGACAATAAAAAAACAGTGGAAGCTAAAATACAAGAATACATCTTAGAGGATCTAGCTCGTCTTCTGAAGCTCTAAAGCATCCATAACCAAATCTGGAAATATGCTTGAGCTGACTGGAGCATTATAAGAAAATAATCCCCGAATCAGTCTAGTAAACCAGTGTGAGAAACACAATCAAATGGATTTTAATAATAAAAAGCTTTTAAAAATAAACGTATCTCGTAAGACCACACCGCACATAAATACGGACGGGTTTTTAGCTTACGATAACCAAACCATTTTATAGAAAATCTTGTGACATTATAATAATGTCTAGGATTTGAAATAAATATTAATCATAGCCGAAATGGTTACATTAATTACATTCCAAATATACAACTGAGTCCGTAAAGGCACATATTGGAGGTTGGATTCCATCAATGACAAGTTTACTGGGGTACCGCCTACTATAGTACATCTCAAGAGAATATACTGAGGGCTCACATAGACACCCTGCAAATTAGAGTTGGCTTTCCCTTCAACATGGATACTAGATTACATCATCCCTTGAGCACCAAGGATGGAAACCAACTGCCCTTGGCCCCTACTATTCCCCTGCGCACACATACTAAATCCATAAATATTGATTCCAGATCGAGGAATGATTCTCCTAATGGTAGCAAACCAAATAGCTTTAAAGAATATCCCTTGTCTTAATCATTACAAGGTTGTGAGGCTTGTGAGGTCATGATTACTTTTTTTCTCTCTTAGCAAATCTCACTTGGAATGCTAACATTGCCTTCCAAGAAACAATGCAATACTAGCATTCATCCATATTGGTTATTCAGGATATGAACAAACCGAAAACACTACTTCTACTACATCAATTTTGGAATCACCCTTAGAATTTGTAGTAGGTAACTCTTGCACTTCAAAGAACTTTGTCTTCGATTTCACTAACTTTAAGATGACTTCCAAAACATCGAATATCTATATGCTTTTGGAGTGGTTATAGTTTTGAGTCATCTCATATAAGTACACTACCCTGCTTACCAGTCACTCCAAAACCAATCCCATATTTCTGGTAAAATCAACTCTGATTCTTTTGGAAATAAACAAACAATACATAAGAGCGGAGAGCCCCTCCTATCCGTTTAAGTGGATGGATTTTCTTATCTTTTTTTAGAAGAACATGAGTTTATATGTATAATATAACATCATTGAAGATAATTGTACCATATAATTTCCATGTTTCTTTTAGATACTTCTAGAGTTATATTTAGTAAAGATTTGATAGTAGGTTATTTAACTATCAAATAAACAATGAAACCAATTAAAAGTTTATTAATTTTAACAAAAACTTTGTTAATTTTTATTAACTTAGTTAATTATTTAATCATTATTTATAAAACTCAATTAACTTAATTAATTTATTGTTATTATTATTAATATTATTGTTGTTATTAAATTCAATTAACTTAATTATATTACAACTACTACTATTATAAACTTAGTTAATTTTTATAAACTGTTAATTCATCATCATTTCTATTATTTATAAAACTTTGTTAAATTAGTTATATTATTATTTACAAAATTTAGTTAACTTAGACTTAGTTAAGTTTATAAAACTTTTTTAATTCTAATAAAACTTTGTTAATTTTTGTTAACTTGGTTAACTTAGGTAATTTATTGTTGTTGTTGTTGTTTATAATACTAAGTTAACTAAGTTATGTTATTATTATTACTATTACTCTTATTATTTATAAAACCCAGTTAACTAAGTTGTATTACTGTTATAAATGTTTGAACAATTGTAGAAAAATGGTATAAAACATTTTCTTGTTGACTTTGCATACATACTTATAGGTTTGAATCAACATATATACTAAGATATCGTGAAATACTAACCAAATGGTATAAAAAGCTGATAATACATATAAAGCACGCCTGGTAAAATTGTTGCAGTGGTAGCTGGCATACCAGAGGTGGTGGATGATTTGGTAGAGGTGGTTGTCCTTATAAACTACCATTGCTACCTATTTGAACAGTTTACTGTTTTTGTAATAAGACACAAATGTGTTTAACATACAAGTAAAACATATAATAGTTTTCTTAAATATACATGAAACTTGGATTGTGAAAAATGTTACTGCTGAGGCACATCACCTTGCAAAATTATCAAAAAACCATAGTAACCAATCTGAATTTACAAATTGTTACTAAACAATAAAAGGCATACCTAAATTCACCAAAACACTAAGACTAGTTAATCCGTAAAAAAATGGTAAGATGCGCTTTCAAATTTAAGAATTAATAATAAAGAATGTGAACTATATCATGAAAGTTTAGTATACTTTGTACATATTTACACAGTAACAGTATGGTTTACACATGAACAATATGATGAAAGTAGAAAAACTTACAGGATATTAAGATTCAGAGAGAACAATACCAAGGTGGCATTAGTGGCGGCCAAAGCAACCCTCTCTCTACCAAGAGAACTACAACACCCTTCATTTGAAGCCTAACTACCTTCCTTAGCTGCTTATGAGAAAGTCGATCGAACATCACAATCTCATCAAGCCAAATTGGTTTGAAATGCTTCCCTACCTCCTCCATCACTCTCTCCCTTGCTATTTACATCAAAAATTTGCCCACCATGCTAGCAAGCAAGTGTTTAGTACCAAGATTTGAAGTCATTAAGCCAACCATTCTACCTTGCCTATCTGTAAGTCTACCATCATCCAGAACTTAAAGCAAAGTATTGAATACACTTATAGGATGGCCTAACTATTATTAGCACTTGCAGTAATATGTCAATTTTTGACAGCAAGCTATTCAAATTTCAAAGCAAAATTACCTATAAGGACTAGTAAATAAAGGTAATGTGAAATACAAGGATAAATAGTTGCTTTGGTTGGAGTGCAATTGGTTCATATAAAGGATTATTGTTTCGTCTCATACCTGGCTATACAAGTCAAACTCCAGCTTCAATCAAAGTGTATCATCTACTATTTCACCCTGCACTCATGCTCATCATAGATTCTCCTTTTGCCAAACTAGATCACCAGCTTAAGAATATTCTCCACTAGCAATGAAGCTCGTGTTAATGGAAATATTTCTAATTTAAGTCCGTGATCACTTCAGCAATCCTGTCCTAACCGAACGAGTTGTCACATTTTGTTCAAATCTAACCAACTTTTTATATAAAAGTGTCTAGTAAAAAAACTAATTAGAAAAAAGAAAATGATAATGAAATATATGTATAATTAGAAGATGTTGATTTAAAAAGTGGAGGATGCTCGCCTGAAGTCTGCTTGTGTATATTTGGTTATATATATAATAAACATCATATGTATACTACCTGCACAGTTATGGTTTCTCTCTCGTATCAATTCCTTATGCTCCATATTCCCAGCTTGAATGCATGTAACTCAGTTTAACAACTCATGTTTAGCACATCTTCTTAACCTGCATTTGCTACTGCATGTATGCTAACAATTCAACTCAACACTCTATTTTTAACAAGCTACTTGCAACATCATTTTTTGTTCTAATCCAACAACTCAGATGTAGCAACTGTTGCATGCATGTAATACAATTATGGTCTCTCCCTGCCTACCGCCAGTGTTCATTCTTGCAACAACTCTCCACTTCACTCCTGCAACTACTCGCTTTGCATCATTCATCCATAGTGTAACCAACATATCATAATTATAGAGGTTCTGTCCAAATATGTAAAATCCGAACTAATTTTTTGATATTCTATTTCCATCAACAAAACCACAACTATTAGCTAACAATATAACTTAAGACAAGAGACTTATTAAGATAGCATTGGTAGTCGTATTCATTATTATTATTCTATACACGTAAATACAAAATTGCTGAAAAGGTATTCATATATGACCGACCTCTCGCAATCATAATCATTTTCAATAATATTTATTAATTTATCGTAAATAGTTAATTCTAGATACAATTCATAACAAATCCAAAATTCAGAATAGGTATCCATAATCAAGTAGATCGAAGAATATTAAAATTAATGCTATAATTTACTAAGACTCTCAAGAGGAAAATGTATTTCATGCTATGAGAAAGTACACAAGGTAAATATCTTTAACATAAAATAAGTATTAATGTACACAGAAAGGTAACAGGTTGGACTAAAAGATGCAATAGGTAGTTGGATTATTCAATGCTGACCAATTATTACAATATCTAATATTTATTTTACTTTATGCTAGTATATTTCTTAAATGCGTTATAGTGTAGCTCACACATTCGTGAAGTGAGAAAATAAATCATTCATCTAAAATATATGCATTCATTAATCTGTCCATCAAAAAATATACCAACCTATGGTTCATTTCATTTGTAAGTCTACTGCACCAGTAATAATAATTTGCATCAATGTACTGTATACTTTAAAATCAAAATTAATGCATAAAGATTGATACATAACATTTGGATCTAAATGAAGTTCTAATTATAGGTAAAAAGTAGAGATTACCTTGGTATAGTTTGCACATACGCCTTTATAATCAAATTATTTTAAAAAAATAAAAGATTCGCGGAGACATGAGCTTAATTTAAACAATTCAGACGTTCAGCTGTAGGACGCTGCCAACAATCGCCTATTGTGAATGCTAAAAGGAGTATACCAGTCCTGCATAGGTGTACAACATGGAACGGTAATTTTTAACAATAGAAGGGGCGGATGGCAAAATCGTGAATCTCAATCAAATTAGGGTTTTTACAATTCGATTTATAAAATCAATATTAAACCATATACACAAATATATAATCACAAAATAAAGTATAAAATCGATGTTGATTTAAGATTCACGTAGAATCTAAAATAAATGGCAACGGATAAAAGGAGGAGTTGATCGACTATGTGGAGAGAAGAGGAGTAGCACGATGATGATGTTGGAGGAAAAATGAAGTGGCGATGAAGCAGACGTTAATTTAGGACTTAGTGTAATTTTTTTGAAGAAAGAAGAAAAAAATGAAATATGGGAGAAAACGTGAAAATTAAGAAACATAACCATGTTTTAATTGGAGAGAGACAGAAAATTCTGGTAGCGGCCGCTTATACATTAATAGTTGCACCTAGCCAAAAAGGCTTCTAATATTTGCAACTAAACACATAATTTCTTATGGTAATTTCATTGGAAACCAAGCACACATAAGCAGCCACTAAGCCTCTTTAATTAATCTTTTCATTAATTGAAAATCACCTTGAAAAACATTCATATACTTATCTCAATAGCATAAGTACATTCACACACCATTTCACTTTCAATACTTAGAAAACGTTTTTCAATTTCTCAAAATCATATTTAACCGGACCAAAACAAATGTCATTATAAAACATTGTTACTATAAACCAAAACCATTTTTCATTTGGTGGTAAGTATGGAAAGAATGTTTCTGTACCACCATAATTAAGATGGATTATTTATTAAAATCAAATCTCATTCCTGTTATGAAATTCCATTTTAATAAACTCATTCTATGTTCACAAATCCTTTCATAAATCTCCAAGTTAATTTATAAACTTCTTTTATAAATTTCTAAAATTATTTATAAAAGTCTTTTACAAATCTTCAAAATTATTTATAAAACTCTTTTTATAAATCTTGTTTCTATTTATAAAATTTCTTTTTATTTATAAAACTCTTTTCAATTTATAAAATTGTTTTATAAATCTCCCTTTATAAAACCCCTTTCTAAAAACCTTTATAGAAATCCTTTTATAGAAATCCAAAACTCATTTTTTATAAACCTTATATATTTAACACAAATCTTCGGTATTATTACAATATCACTTATAAATCTATTCTTTTATTTATAAATCTCTCTTTTATTTATAAAATAACGTTTACAAATCTCTCTTTTAAAAAATATCATTTATACGTCTCCTTTATAAAATATCATTTATAAATATCCTTTACAAAATATCATAAGTAAGTAATTAATCAACTTTAAACATCATTAATAAAATAATTAATCAACTTTAAACATCATTAATATAATAATTAATTAATCTTAAACATCATTTATATAACAATTAATTAATTTAAACATCATTAATAAAATAATTAACCAACTTCAAAACACTATTCATATAATAATTAATTAACTTAAGCCCCATTAATAAAATAATTAATTAACTTTAAAATATCATTAATAAAATATCATTAATTTACTGGTATTTACATAGGCAAACATGTACATAAATAAAACCGCAAATTAACAATCAACAGTTAATACAAAATTTATCCAATATAAATCAACAGGCATACAGATAAATGTCCAAATTAATATAATAGTAGGACGGAGATTTATTTTGCTAAATAAATGTCCAAAATAATCGATTCAATTTATTTTTATAGAAGAAGGTGTTTTATTCAGCTAATAGATGTCATCAATGGGGTATATTTAATTAGCTATGTTATTACTTAAATCAACGTAGTTATATTTAATCGTTATTATTTACCATTAAATTATACTACATTAAATCTAACAACTATTATACTAATGCATTGTACTCATCAATACGAGTTCAATATAAAAATCCACAGGTCAAATGAATTTGAAATGAATGAGATGTAGCATTTTAAAAGGTAACACTTGTTAGTCCGTGAAATAATGGTTTTGATGACAACAACCTTTGTATAGGATTATAAAATATAAATACTAACATTATAGCTTAGAAATATACATATATGCAGGATTTAACCATGCAAGTACCAAGAATGAAGACTGTACAGTATAGAGATTCAAGATATCAAGAATGAAGACTCATGAGTATCAAGAATATCAAGATTATCAAGAGTTTAAGATTTCAAGCAAATTATTTTTTAATTATAAATTTTGTTAAAACTCCTAGAAAAGCACTGACATCTTAAAATCCAATTTATTCATGAAATGGAATCCACATCGAGCTTGTTAAATGGATGGAACCATAAGCAGGATGGAACCTACGAAAAATCTAGTGGAACATTGTTTTGTATCCGCTAACTTTTATTCAAAATGATTTTACAAAATTATATCTTGTTTTCAAAATATTTTCAAAACCTTTCTTTTAAAAGAATCAAAATCATCTATCCTGGTTTTAAATACTTTCAGCCTCAAAATAATCTTTAATTTCAAAATCAAATTATCCTTAGTTTTAAACTAACTTTTAATAATAATATATTTAACTTTTAATATTTATACTTAGACTTGAATATAAAATGATAGTAAAATTCTATATATACCAAAATGTTATTCTCTATATCTGTTTATGTATTTTAACTATAGTTAAGTATATTTATAAAAGTTTAAAATAGTTTTAATATAAGATAAAAGTTATTTTCAAAGAAAAACAAAAAACCAAAATTTCCTTTGGGATGTCGACATGCTCAATACACCCATGTCGACATAGTGTCAGTTAATTTCAAATTTTAAATTTCAAAAGAAGTGTCTATTCGTCATATCTCTTCACGAATAGACGTGGTTGTTGTTCTTCTATAAATAGGGGTTGTTTTCAACGAAATTTAAATCATATTTTCTGGTTTTCATTTCTCTTCTTCTTCCACATTTCTATATACATATTCCTACCATTACTCTGCCGAAATCAACATTAAATCTAACTAGATTATCTTTGGTTTGATTCTCTAACCCTATCTCAACAAGATCCTCAGTGCTATTCAGAGTTATAGGCTTCTTTGTAATCAATTAAACGAGAAAATGTGTGATTGTGGCCTTGGAAATCAATTAAGCGAGAAAAAGTGTGATTGTAGCCTTGGAAATCAATTGGGTGAACTTATTGCCCGTAAAATCAAGTATCTCTACCCAGAGGATTGTGAATCTGGAGGGTGTACCTTGTAGCCTTGAAATCGAGGGTGTAATTGTACAATTGCTGTAACGACCCGTATTTTTACGGTTCGAAACATTGTTAAACTATACGCTTTAAGTCGTGAAGGAGCTTAAATCATGTGTAAGTTAGCTCGTGTAGAGGCTTAGGTTGAAGTGTAGCTTAAGTCGTTCGGGGTTGGGTCGTGTACGAGTTACGACTTAAGAACTGGGACGAGCTAGCAAGTTGGTGGAGTTAGCGGGTTAGTGGTGAGCGACTTAGTACTAGGGCTTAAGTCGTAAGCGACATAAGGAGGTTTAACGGCTTAAGGTAGTGACCGACTTAAGGTCTGTACCGAGTTAACGACCTATAGAATTGACTGACTCATAGGAAGGAACGACCTAAAGGATGTAATGACTTAAGGGTTAGTGGCTTAGGTCGTGAGTCTCTGTGTGTTGGGATGAGTCGTATGACCGAGTTAAGGAAGTTTGCGGCACAGAGGTCCAGGAGTTAACGACCTAGTAGTAAATGACCTAAGTTAGATCTGTGTATAGTGTTAGGTCGTAGACGAGATAAGGCTTAAGTCGTTATAATTATGAGTCGTAAGTCGTTGGAACTTAGGCTGGGTGTTAGGTCGTCTATAGAGTTAGGTTGCTGCCGACTTATGTTAGGACGCGTACATGTGGGGTCGTGTCTGTGTTAGGTCATAGGATTTTTAAGTCGTTAGGTCGGCTTGAAGAGGTAAGTCGTAGGGATCTTAGGTCGGTAGGTCGTGGAAGCGCATGTGTGTGTTAGGACCTGTTAAGTCGTAAGTCGTTGAAGCTTATGCTTAGGGTTAAGTCGTATGCCGCATGCTTTAGGTCTTAGGTCGTTGAGGTTATGAGTCGTAACTCGTGAGGTTGTTAAGTCGTCTCCCTGTTGAGTCGTTGGTCGTAGTGTCTGTTGAGTCGTGGACGACTCAGGGGATAGGTCGGCGGCGACTTAAGGGGCAGCGACTCAAGGGGCAGCGACTCATGGGGTTTTCTGCCTATAAATAGAAGGGGTTCGCCTCACTTTTTGGCACCGGATTTTGAAGCAACGAAGTGCTGCCATTTTGAGAGCTCGACTACAACATTTCTTCACTTCTTTTCTCCACTCTAATCTAGTGATTCCTTCCATCTATATTGAAGATCAAATCGAAGATCCAAGAGCCAAAGTTGAAGATCTTCATCCAACAAAGAGAGATTTCATCGTTTGAAGCGGAGACTTGGAGGATCAAGCTTGGTTCTTTGCTGTCCAGATCTGGAGTTGGTTGATTTTGAGGTGTTTAGGTGATTCGGTGAGTGGTAGTTATCTCTCACACGGACCCAAGGGAGTATATTGGATCGGTGGCTTGTTTGTGTGTTAAAGATAGTGATTTCTTGCATTTTCCCTAAGTCTGCATGTAGATCTATTGTTCATGAAGTTTTGACATCTATTTTACTACATGTTCACTTATGCAAGTTCATTCATCAAGTTGTAGAGATATTGTTCATAATTCATGCTTGTTAGAATGCATGTTAGATTTGGACTCTTTATTTACGAATTTTCCATTATTGTTGTAATTGTTTATTTAGATCTTGTTTGAATGATTGATTGCTTGGGTTAATGTTTGATTTGATTGATTAGTTGATCGATAACTTGATTTGGGCAAGTTGGTCGAAGAGGATTCAAAAGCTAAGTGGAAAGGCTCTTGAATAAGGAAAGCTGCTTGTGGCATATGAAGCGGATGTTGAAGCTCATATGGATAGATTTGATGATGATGTTGAGATGGGACTTTGCCATGATGCGATGAGGCAAGCCATGATGTTGAGATGGGACTTTTCTATGATGCGATGAAGCAAAGTATGATGTGAAAAAGCCTTGGTTTAATCCAGACGGGATCATTCCAAGCATGTTGATAACTCGATGATGCGATTCGAGTTGGTTGATAATGGTGGGCTCGAGAGGCGCTTGGGCTAGTATGAGAATAGTCGTCGAGGAGGATGACTAGGAGGCTAAGATTTCATCGTTATTGAAGGTTCTAGCATGCTCAAAGCAAGAGTACATTGGGACGGGCTGCGACGACGTCTCAGGCACGGGCTGCGACGACGTGCTAGTACTTTGGGTAGTTGCAAAAATTCCTAGACACGGGCTGCGACGACGTGCGGAGTTATGTCTAGAACCGGGGTTACCATTAGCCCTTGACAGGCGGTCATTCAACTAACGGTGATATCGAGGCAATGATAACAGTGATAGCCAGAGTCATGGATGTTTGATTGTATCATCATTCGGCCTCAAGAGCGGTGTTTTTGGAGTGCTTATCTGATCTCGGTTTAGGCCTTAGGGGTTTGTACTTGGAAAACATCGACCTTGACTCGAGTGATAATTACTTTACTTTAAATGTCTGCTTTGTTATGCTTGTTTCTGCTTAGTGGGTCTGGGGGCTATCACTGTAGAATGAGGTGGAGTGGGATGGTTGAGTTCCTATTCCTTTTATCCTTTATGCTCTTTTGGTATGTTTGATAGTTAATTTACTGCTAACTCAAGGTTTTATGTTCAACTCTTATTACCTTGGGTTGTTCATCCATGTTGGGACGGGCAGACTAGGTAGCAGGTGACAGGTGCTGTTCTTGGCTACCAACGTTGTTAATGAAGAAGACGAGCTGGAGGCTTTTGCATATTGTTTTCCTACTATATGTACTGGATGTTCTGCTGTTTGTTTGATACTCTGAGTGTTATGTAGTGAGGCTTGATGTATTGACTTTTCTGATTGTTGTATCAAACTATTAGAGTTTATATGATGAGATTCTGTTATATGGAGCTTCACTATGTATATTTTCTATTGTATTTTGTCCATGCGCTGTGAGTAATACGATAGACTATTCTGTTTTACCTTACCCTGACTATCGTCCATGGCTGCCTGGCACGCTTTTCAGCGCACCATTCCCTTGTTTCGTGCGAGAGTCATGGGCGGTCGTCACAATTGCTTTTGAAGGAAAATCCGTACTTGTGTGCGGGACTGGATGTACGGTAACTCCGAACCGGTATAAAATTCGGTGTGTTCTTTCCTTTACTGCTTTTACTTTATTTTTGCATCTGTGTTTGATTCTGTGATCGTGGTTGTGTCTGAATATTGCATACATTTGTGTTCAAATGAACAAAAACTCAAAAATATTTAATAATTCCTTAAAACACTATTCACCCTCCCCCTCTAGTGTTTATCCTAGCCTTAAGATCCGTAATCCGTATTTCTCACATTTGTTATCAAAGCAAGGTTTTCAAAGTTTCCTAATCTGATTTTTGAAAAAGTTTTTATAATGGCTATGTTTGTTAATACTAGTTTATAAATATTCAGATCATCATTGTCTCATGAGTCTGCATATAATCAATGTTCAAATTCAAGTTATCTACCAAAATTGTTTGATGTGTAGGAAACATGCTTCATGAGAGTTGAGGAATCAATTCACAACGGACAAATTATGCAGATCAAAAAGAATAAATGGATACTCAATAGTGGATGTTCTAGATACATGACTGGCAATCCAGATATATCGAATGATATAATATACAAAGACGGATGACTGGTTAACTTTGGAGATAATTCAAAAGGATATGTGATTGGCATCGGCAAAGTCGGTAACTCTAACACTCATATTATTACTAATGTTTTGCTAGTTAAGAATCTGAAACATAATCTACTAAGTATAAGTCAACTTTGCAATAAAGGATATAAAATTAAATTTGAAAAAGATAAGTGTCACATTGAAGGTAATAATTCAACCATAATATTTGAGGGAATTAGGAAAAAGAATATTTATATTCTTAGTATGAAAGTTTCAAATGATAACTTGTATCTTTTGGCAAATACAAGTGACCCTTGGATTTGGCATATGAGATTTGGGCATTTGAATTTCAAATTCTTATCTAGACTGACAAAACATGATCTAGTAAGAGGTCTCCCGAAAATGAATTTTAAAGTAGATAGTCTATGTGATGCATGTCAATTAGGAAAACTTAGAAAAAGTTCCTTTAAATTAAAAGATATGATTTCAACCTCAAAACCTCTTGAATTACTTCATCTTGATTTATTTGGTCCATCTCAAATTCTGTCAATAAATAATAGTAAATATGTTTTTGTAATTGTAGATGATTATTCTACATTTACATGGACAATATTTTTGAAACATAAAAGTGATACTTTTGAATGTTTTAAGAACTTTACAAAAAGGATTCAAAATCAACATTCTCTAAAAATTATAACCATTCGTAGTGATCACGGTGGTGAATTTGAAAATGAAAATTTTGAGGAATTCTGCAATAAAAAGGGAATAACTCATAATTTTTCATTTTCAAGAACTCCACAACAAAACGGAGTAGTAGAACGTAAAAATAGGACGATTCAAGAGTGTGCGAGAACTATGCTTTCAGATAGTAAATTACCAAAGTGGTTTTGGGCAGAAGCAGTTGCTACCGTCTGTTATATTTTAAATAGAATTTCAATTACACCTTTAACTAATAAGACATCTTATGAACTTCTTCATAGAAAGAAACCTAAAGTATCTTATTTTAGAATTTTTGAAAGTAAATGTTTTATTTTGAATACTAAAGATAACTTAGATAAATTTGATCCTAAGTCCGACAAAGGTATCTTTATCGGATATTTATAATTTAAGAAATAACACCATCGAAGAAACAATGCATGTTTCGTTCGATGAAAATCTCAAAATTTTTGAAGATACAAATGATGAAGAGGATTTAATCACTCAAAATCAAGTGTCAACTGAAACTTATAATGAAATTGGTCATCCTAATAAAAGGACTATACTTTTAAAAGATCACCCTATTGAAAATATACTAGGAGATATGCATCTGTTGTTAAAACTAGAAATCAACTAAGCCAAATGAGTAATGTAGCTTTTATATCAACTATTGAACCCAAGAATCCAAAGGAAGCATCAACTGATGATTCATGGATTTTGGCTATGCAAGAAGAATTAAATCAATTCACTAGAAATGATGTTTGAGAACTTGTTCCTAGACCTGAAAATAAAACTATAATTGGAACTAAATGGGTTTATAAAAATAAAATGAATGAACAAGGAGAGGTAGTTAGAAATAAAGCTCGATTAGTCGCTCAAAGTTATTGTCAAGAAGAAGAAATAGATTTTGATGAAACCTGTGCTCCCGTAGCAAGATTAGAAGCTATTAGAATTCTACTTGCTTTCGCAAATCATAATAATTTCAAATTATTTCAAATGGATGTTAAAAGTGCATTTTTAAATGGATTTGTAAAAGAGGAAGTATATGTTGAACAACCAACACTTTTTGAAAATGAAAAATTACCTAATCATGTTTACAAACTTAAGAAAGCGTTATATGGTCTAAAACAAGCTCCTAGAGCCTGGTATGATAGACTAAGATCTTACTTATTACTATTAAACTTTGAAATTGGTAAAGTAGATAATACTCTTTTAATTAAAAGAAATAAAAATGATATTCAACTAGTATTAGTCTATGTAGATGATGTCATTTTTGGATCAACTAATTTTGAAATGAATAAAGAATTTTCTAAAATAATGACAAAAGAGTTTGAGATGAGTCATATGGGTGAATTAAACTTCTTTTTAGGATTACAAATAAAACAATTAGATAACGGTATCTTTATTAGTCAAGAAAAATATGCTAAAGACCTAATTAATAAATTTGGTTTGACTACTGCGAGTGGAAAACCCACTCTCATGGCAACCAACGAGTACCTTAGTAAAAAAGATCTCTCGAAAGATGTAGATCAAAAAGTATATAAAGGAATGATTGGATCACTACTCTATATTACTTCTAGTAGACCTGATATCATGCATAGTGTTTATCTCTATGCAAGATATCAATACCAACCTAAAGAGACCCACTTAAAAGCCGTAAAACGTATCATAAGATATGTTAAACACACCTCTGATTATGGCTTATTTTACCCTAAAAATGATTCTTTTGACTTAATATCTTACTATGATGTTGATTATGCTGGTTGTAAATCAAACTGAAAAAATACAACTGGAACTTGTCACTTTTTGGGGCATTCTTTGATTTTCTGGTTTAGTAAAAAACAAAACACATTTTCTTTATCAACAACCGAAGCAGAATATATTTCTACTGCTTTGGCTTGTTCTCAAGTGATATATATGCAACAAACTTTAAATGATTTTGGTTTAAATTTCTCAAAATTACCAATTTATTGTGATAATACTAGTGCGATAAATTTATCCAAAAATACTACTCAACATGCTCGAACTAAACATATTGATATAAGACATCATTTTCTCAGAGATAATATAAATAAAGAAGTAATTACTCTAGATTACATTAATTTCGAGAATCAAATTGCTGATATATTAACAAAACCATCAAATGAATCTATATTTACTAAATTAAGAAGAGAATTAGGTATTTGTTTAATAACTGAAATATAAAAAAATATAAATAACAAAGTATAATTAAAAATTTGATCAAAATAAATTAAATGGCAAAAATTCAAGCACCATGTCGACATCCCCTTGAACCCCATGTCAACATACAACGATTTTTTATTTTTGAAATTCTTTCCACCAAAATTCAAATAATTAGTTATATATTCTTCTTATTTTCGAAATTCTATTCATTCTTTCTGTTATTTCTCTGTTCTATCTTCTGAAATTAAATAATCAATGGCCTCCTCTTCCATATCAAACATAAATTCAACATTTTCATTCCTTTCTCCTACTTCTGGATCGTTTCAACGAACAACGCTCGCTCCTGTGATGAAAATGGAAGATTCTCTGAAGTATGCACTTCAATTAATGACTGAAATCCAAGTAATGCAACTTCGAATGGCCAAAGAACAAGAGAGGCAAGGCAAAATCCTTAGGAATTTGCAAAAATTTCTAATGGATAATCATGCTAACCAATCTTGATTGACGAAGACTCTTCAGGAGATCAAGTACAAGTGGCCAGCGAGGAAGACGTCCCCATGGAAGAAGAGCACACGGCAGATGACGACAAAGTCGTTTGCGTTGGTGAAGTATGCTTTGATAAAGATGGAAATCTTGTCGAACAACGTGGAAATTTTTGTTTCCACTATCTGAATTGTTCGATTCATAGATCTTCCATTTTCAAAGACACTCATTAGGTTCTTTTCTTTTTTTTATTGTTTTATGTTCTTTCTTACGTTTCCCACGAAAATGTAAATATAACTATATAATTAATGAATAATTTGTGTTCTTATATGTGTTATTATATGGATACTTAGTTAGGATAGTTAGTAGTTTAGGACTAAGTTTTAGTTTTAGATCTAAGTGTTGATTATTTATGATAACACTATCATTATAATCACATGTCATAGAGTATTAGATTTAGGGGGAGTTATATAGTTTGAAGTTATATATTTAGAGTTAGTTTTTGTTTATGACAAAGGGGGAGAAATATAAAATAGGATAGTTAGGCATGGATTAAGGGGGAGTTATTAGGATAGAAGTAATATTTTATAAAAAGGTTGTCATCATCAAAAAGGGGGAGATTGCTAGTCAGTGAGATAATGGTTCTGATGACAACAACCTTTGTATAGGATTATAAAATATAAATACTAACATTATAGTTTAGAAATATATGTATATGCAGGATTTAACCATGCAGGTACCAAGAATGAAGACTGTACAATATAGAGATTCAAGATATCAAGAATGAAGACTCATGAATATCAAGATTATCAAGAGTTCAAGATTTCAAGTAATTTATTTTTTAATTAGGAATTTTGTTAAAACTCCTAGAAAAGCACTGGCATCTTAAAATCCAATTTATTCGTGGAATGGAATCCACTTCGAGTCTGTTAAAGGGATGGAACCCTAAGTAGGATGGAACCTACGAAAAATTTAGTGGAACATTGTTTTGTATCCGCTAACTTTTATTCAAAATGATTTTACAAAATTATATCTTATTTTCAAAATATTTTCAAAAACTTCCTTTTAAAAGAATCAAAATCATCTATTCTAGTTTTAAATACTTTTAGCCTCAAAATACTCTTTAATTTCAAAATCAAATTATCCTTGGTTTTAAACTATCTTTTAATAATAATATATTTAACTTTTAATATTTATACTTAGATTTAAATATAAAATTATAGTAAAATTATATATATATATATATATCAAAATATCATTTTTTATATTTGTTTGTGTATTTTAACTATAGTTAAGTGTATTTATAAAAGTTTAAAATAGTTTTAATATAAGATAAAAGTTATTTTCAAAGAAAAACTAAACACCAAAATTTCCTTTGGGATGTCGACATGCTCAATACACCCATGTCGATATAGTGTCAGTTAATTTCAAATTTTAGATTTCAAAAGAAGTGTCTATTCGTCATATTTCTTCATGAACGGACATGGGTGTTGTTCTTCTATAAATAGGCGCTGTTTTCAACGAATTTTAAATCATATTTTTTTGTCTTCATTTCTCTTCTTCTTCCACATTTCTATATACATATTCCTACCATTATTTTGCTGAAATCAACATTGAATCTAACTAGATTATCTCTGTTTTGATTCTCTATCGCTATCTCAACAAGATCTTCGGTGCTATTCAAAGTTATAGGCTTCTTTATAATCAATGAAATGAGAAAAGGTGTGATTGTAGCCTTGGAAATCAATTGGGTGATCTTGTTGCTCGTAAAATCAAGTATCTCTACCCAGAGGATTGTGAATCTGGAGGGTGTACCTCGTAGCCTTGAAATTGAGGGTGTAATTGTATAATTGCTTTTGAAAGGAAATCCGTACTTGTGTGCGGGACTGGATGTAGGGTAACTCCGAACCAGTATAAAATCCGGTGTGTTCTTTCCTTCACTGATTTTACTTTATTTTTGCATCTGTATTTGATTCCATGATCATATTTGTGTCTGAATATTGCATACATTTGTGTTCAAATTAACAAAACTCAAAAAAATTAATAATTCTTAAAAACACTATTCACCCCCCCTCCTCTAGTGTTTGTCCTAGCCTTAAAGATCTGTAATCCGCATTTCTCACAACATTAAATTAAACAAAACAATTTAAATATATTTCTCACCAAAGCCCATCGACCCAATAACATCACAACCCCTAACCCACTTGAAATTGCACCTCCATCACCAAATCTCCTAAATTACATCTTCAAGACTCAAAAACGTGCACACACATGCACGTGTGCCACTTACACCACCATCCACCCATCATAATGTTGAACTTCGACCACCAACAATCCCACTTCGTGCCCTCAACACGTTGGCACTCTCGTTTTTGCCTCCGGTCGAATGTATCGGATTCCGACCATCTTTCCAAATCAAAATCGCGTGCTCCAGGAACTCTAATTAAACTACACCGCCATGTTTAACTCACATCCACCATCTCCACATCCACCTATTACCACTGCCATCAGCTCCATTGGCTTTACCATCCTCTGCCTCACCTCCAACCGAGCCCATGCAGAGCTCTATGTACCTAGTCGTCGTCGTGATCCCAATTTCTGAATCTAAACAAAACGCGGCCTTAAACCCTAACACGAGCTATTCCCACTTCCTCCAACCACCGTAGCTCTCGCCACCAACACAAAAACATTATGGCTTCACCCATACTCCGTCAACACCCTCCGATGAACCTCTTGACCACTGGTTCGTCAGAAATTAAGTTATGATTGGAAGAAGATCATCGAGCCACCACGACTAACCCCAACCTCCTAAAATCGAACGATTAGCTCTAAAATTCCCTTTTTGTAGAGACCTAGACCATTGTACCCTTCATTCCCCTATTCGTAGTTCGACGAAAAACAACCAAAACTCGACAACCACTAATTTCGGCCAACTGCCGCCACTTCGCTTGACGAAACAACGCGTGACTATTTTTATAAAACACTAGAGATCTTAACACACGACTTTTATGTTAATCACTTTTGCTAATTTCGCTTGAATTAAGAGATATTGAATTTGGAAGCTTGAAAGGTGGGGATAGTTTCATTGTCGGAAGAAAATAAAAGGAGGGAGAATAAGAAAATGCAAAAGTGAAATGAAGAAGTGTTGAATGCGTAGAGTTAATGAATACGTATACCCCAAATCAAATTACATTACTTCCAACCTAAGCTAAACAAAATCATCACTCCAAGCTAACTAAAGTTTACACTCCACCCATCAAATCAAGTAAATCAATATTAAGGCAAGTTGAAAAAAATTGATTCGATTTGCAATTTTTTTTTTGAAAAGAGGATTTACGGTATTCAGTTACATAATATCTTGTTCGCATACGAACCGCTAACGACAGAAATAGAAATACCATCGCACACAACAATATGACACGATTACAACACAATTATAAAATACATTGGTTATCCAATTCTGTTAAATTTCAAAAATACCAATGTTTGGCGTAAAATACGTCAAACGATAATTTAAATAATTTCCAAAGTAAAAATATGAAAAAATCTTATAAATTCATTTTATTATCAAATTGATTTTCTTTTGTATTAGAAACCACTAATTGAATATTTAAATTAATTAAATATTCTCAATATCAAAACGAAAAAATTCCGGGTGATTACAAAAACCCACACTCAATTAGACTTTTGAAAAGTGTGCGGCGAGAGTGCACGTACTATTATAGTACACACAGATCGTGTAATATGGAATATAATATAAATGCGGAAATAGATGATAGTAGCAAAGTAAATAAAAATAGAAAAATCACACCAGAGATTTTTATACTGGTTCGGAGCACCGTCCTACGTCCAGTTCCAGACTTCTATCTGGATTTTCACTATTAACTACCTCGCTTCACTCGGAGGAACATGTTTACAACACCTGAGCAAACGAACGAGATTTCACGCCTCTAATGCACCAGGACTTCAACACTTGTCTCTTACAACACTGAGGACTTCAACACTTTCCTCTTACAATACCGAGGACTTCAACACTTGCCTCTTAATAGCCATGATGTCTTTGTTTTGTCGATCGCCTTTATTTCTTTGTCAGAAATCAAAAACTTCATAGAACCCGTGACTCGACATTCTCTCCCTTTTTGATTGATGACAACATATATCTGAAGTTCTGAATCTCCCCCTGAATATGTGATCTCCCCCTGAGATTTTGTTTGTATTCTTTATATATATATATATATATATATATATATATATATATATTCCTGCAAATAATTATTAGCACTTTCTCCCCCTTTGTTATCGACAAAAAGGAATGATAGATAATGGAATATTATAGGAGCATATCAACCAGAATATTCATGCATAGCAAAAACAATAACAGATCCAAACATACTAGAGTATCATACACACCATAATATCATACAAATAAAAGTAACGACACTATTTAGTACAAGTGTCGAATGATGTTTTAAATTACTAAACCAAAATATAGAGATTGAAAACAGAATTTAGGATGAGTCAGATGCTGTCTCCTCTTGATCATCTTCTTCGGCATCATCATCATCTTCCTTATCATCGTCCTCTCTAGACGATTCTCCATGACCATGTCCACTAGTACCAGCAGACTCCTCAGTTGATGACCAGTTGAAAACAGGAGGAGCAGGACGTTTGCCTGGGTCTTGAGCAGAGATGGATGTGCTACATGAAATAACATCCCATAAAATTCCAAAGAATGACTTGACTTTGTTGAAGCATTTATCAATTTTCGTGTCCATGCGCTTGAGTCTTGATTCAAGCAAGAATTGATTACGCGCAATAGTTTCAAGTGATTCTTTTGTGGTGGATTTTGATTTCAACAATTTAACTTCTTCGGAACGAGGTCGAGAGGAAGTAGCTTTTTGTTTTGTTGGACCTCTTTGTTGCCATTGTTCAAACGACATAATCTGAAGATAAGGAGGAGGGAGCTTCATGCGTTTGATGGTTACGGAATCAATACATTTTGGTTGCGAGGTGGCAGAGTCAGGAGGCCTTACGCCATAAGCTAGCAAAATACGCATGATATATTCATTGAAGAAAAAGTAAGGTCGCGTAGAGTTGTTTACCTTGAGAATCTCGTCAAATAGCATATGAACCCAATTGATTTGGATATCCCCATAAATAGCATAAAGGGCCTTGAAGTTTTCTTTGTATACAGCGTCATAGTTTCCTGGGCTAGAAAACAAAGAAAACATCAAGACGCGATGTAGTAGTCTGGCGGTGGGTCGAAGTCCAATTGATTTTGTGCCGTCACTGTTGTCCTCCATGAATTGATGGCTGATGTTATTGCGAGTGAAGACTTCACAGAAATTTGATGAAAACTCATCGCCTTGATTTGGAATACCCAGTATAGAAGCTATCCTATCATGAGTGATAAAAATTTGTTTGCCACATACGACAGACCAAATGACTCCGTTCGGATCATCAGGTTTATACTCGTCCAGGTTCATGTTGGCATAGAACAATTTTATCATCAAGTGATTTATTTCCACATTGTTTTCTGAAAAATCGATCAATGGAGAAAGATTGGAGTTATTTGCTAACCTACGGATTCCATTAGATGTGAAATCATCAAATTTGATGTAAGAACCTGGATGAAATTTGTAGTTAGTCATTTGATTCCATCTTGTGATAGCTACCGGATTTTCGAGCCATTTCTTAGCGGAGATATTGAGTGATGAAGTTCCGGAGGATGACCCTCTCTTGGGTTTCTTTTGCGGAGGAGCCATTATTTTAGAAAATTTGGAGAATTGGAATTTGGAATTGAGAGAATAGGGTTTTTGGAATTTGGGGATAAATAACCGGTTGAGACAAATGAGGAGGAGGATGGGAAAAAGTGACACAAAGTATATATAAAAACTGAATATACGTATACCGGTCGACCCTTCTAATATGGCCGGTCGACCGTTTTCATCCAGAGGATAACCGGTCGACCGGTTCTATTATAGGTGGTCGACCGGTTTGGTTGCCTGATGAAAAACAGTCTGTTTTGCAGTTTTTTGAGAATATGTCGAGCTATATAATTCATATTTCACTCTTATTATAAAATACAAACGTTATTACATGAGTGATAGAAAGAAAACGTTACAACATGTTTATACATATAAATCTAATGAAGAGTAGAAGAATCGTCATTAGAATTTTCTTTATTATCTTTAATACGATGTGTCCATGGACTCCAGTTTTTCTGAGCACCTTCATTCCTGTTATAATTCCGATCCCAAGAGTTAGGACTCCTAGATGTTGACGGCCTAGACGGCATCGGTTCATGCACATCATGCTTGTTTGAACCACAAAAGAATGATGCCATTTTTTCTAAAACAGATAAACGTGCCGATGTTCGTTGTTGCTCATGATAAAGCTGGCTTTGTCCATAATGGAGCTGTCTTTGAAGATCTATTTGATGTTTCTGATAGTGGTGAATCTTGTCGATCTGTACTTTGGTACGAGGAGAACAAAACAGCGCCTTCTTTACTCGTTTTGAGGTTGGTGTACTACCAGGAGTACGATTGTATTGGTGATGATACTTCGGGTTCTGTTTTGGTGTTTCAGGAGAATAAAACTCCTCTGGTTCAGAACTTGTAACAGAAATGTGTGATTTTTGAGCACACTTATCACAAATGTGAGCCATAGAAAATTATGTATAGAGCCTTATGCTCAGATAAGAAAAGATGAATAAAGAGAGAAGTTTTGACAAGCTTATAAAGAAATTCCTTATACATAAGCCTGTGGATGAGAGTGAATAAAGAAATTTGACCGTGTAAGCAAGCAAAGGCTCTTATTTAAAGAAAATAAATAGCTTTTCTTAGAAAAAAAATGCTATAGTTAAAATATAACCAAAGGAAAAAACAATCATTAGTAATTACTAGTCAAGATCTTTTCTTGAAATTAAACCAAGCTCTCTTCGTAATCTAATAAAACTAGGTTCGAGCAGAGGCTTAGTAAAAATGTCCGCTAATTGATTATCAGTTTGGACATATTCAAGACATATATATCCTTTTTCAATATTATCTCTAAGGAAATGATGACGGATATCAATGTGTTTGGTTCTAGAATGATTCACTGGATTCTTAGAGAGATTTATAGCACTTGTGTTATCACAGTATATAATAGAATTTGATAAATTAATATCAAAATCTTGAAGTGTTTGTTGCATATATAGTACTTGAGTACAAGCGAGAGCTGCTGATATATATTCAGCTTCACATGTTGATAGTGAAACACAATTTTGTTTCTTACTAAACCAAGAGATAAGTGATTTTCCAATAAAATGGCACGTACCACTTGTACTTTTTCTATCCGTTCGCGAGCCGCCAAAATCAGCATCACTATATGATACTAATTCAAATGGACATTCTTTTGGATAAAAAAGACCGAAATCTTTGGTATTATTAAGATAACGAATTATACGTTTCACTGCTCGTAAATGTGATTCCTTTGGATCTGCTTGAAAGCGTGCACATAGACAAACACTCATCATTATATCTGGACGACTGGCCGTAAGATAAAGAAGAGAACCAATCATGCTTCGATATAATTTCTGGTCAACACTCTTACCATTTTCATCCTTTTCAAGATGTGTAGTTTTACTCATAGGAGTTGGTTTACCAGATGTATTTTCTAATCCGAAGCGTTTGATAAGATTTCCGCAATATTTTTCTTGATTGATAAAGATACCACTCGGAATTTGTTTGATTTGAAGTCCAAAAAAATATGACAGTTCTCCCATATGAGACATTTCGAACTCTTTGGTCATAATACTTGCAAATTCCTTGCAGAGTTTATCGTTTGTTGAACCAAAGATGATGTCGTCTACATATATCTGGATAACTAGAATATCCTTTTTAGAACGTTTAATAAACAAAGTTTGATCGACTTTGCCTATTTGAAATCCTGAGTTAATAAGATAGCTACGTAATCGTTCATACCAAGCACGAGGTGCTTGTTTTAAACCATACAGAGCTTTCTTAAGTTTGAACACATGGTCAGGATATTTTTCATGTACGAACAAAGGAGGTTGTTCGACATAGACATTCTCTTTGATAAATCCATTGAGAAAAGCACTTTTGACATCCATCTGATAAAGTTTGAAATTATGGTGACAAGAAAAAGATAATAGGATTCTAATAGCTTCTAGTCGAGCAACTGGTGCATAAGTTTCTTCATAATCGATACCTTCTTCCTGATTATACCCTTGTGCTACTAATCTTGCTTTATTTTTGGTGATATTTCCTTGTTCGTCAGCCTTATTTTTATAGACTCATTTAGTACCAATAACTGACTGATCAGTTGGTCTTGGAACAAGTTCCCAAACGTCATTGCGCTCGAACTGATTTAGTTCCTCTTGCATGGCAATGATCCAGTAATCGTCTGTAGCAGCTTCTTTTGGATTCTTAGGTTCGATATTTGAGAGAAAAGCGACATGACCCATTTGATTGAGTTGACTCCTTGTTCTGACATGTGATGTTACTTCACCGATTATATTTTGGGCCGGATTGTCTCTTAATATCCTTGGTGGTGATTGTAACTCACATATTTGAGGAATATTCTCAATAATTATTTCTGAGTCAGAATCAATATTCGTGATAATTGGATTGTCAGTGACTATTGATTCGTCATCATCTGATATAGTGTGAGGATGCTGATAGAATTCATCAAAAGAGACATGAAGTGATTCTTCAATAGTTTTGGTTTGTTTATTAAATATACGATAGGCCTTACTTCGTTCCGAATAACCGACAAATATTCCTTCATCGGCTTTTGGATCGAATTTGCCAAGCTGGTCTTTCGTATTTAAAATAAAACACTTGGAACCAAAAACTTTGAAGTATGAGATTTTAGGCTTTCTTTTGTTAAATAATTCATAAGGAGTATTCTTGGTAAGAGGTCTTATGGACACACGATTTAAAACATAACAGGCAGTTGCGACGGCTTCTGCCCAGAAATGTTTTGGTAAGGTGGTTCCATTCAATAATTTTCTTGCACATTCTTGTAAAGTTCGGTTCTTCCGTTCTACAACTCCGTTCTGTTGTGGAGTTCTGGGAAACGAAAAATTATGATATATACCTTTCTTTGTACAAAAATGTTCAAATTCATTATTTTCAAACTCTCCGCCATGATCACTTCTTATATTTTTAACTTTAATCCCTTTTGATTTTTGAATTTTTTTGACGAAGATTTGAAATGATCGAAAGTGTCACTTTTATTTTTTAAGAAAATTGTCCATGTGTAACGAGAGAAATCATCAACAATTACAAGCACATATCGACTGTGATTTATTGACTGAACCCTAGTAGGTCCAAATAAATCCATGTGTAGTAACTCAAGTGGTTGTAATGTTGATATGACTTTCTTGGATTTAAAAGATGATTTGGTCAATTTTCCTAATTGACGTGCATCACAAATGTTGTTAACCTTAAAACTCATTTTGGGTAGTCCTCTAACTAGATTGTTTTTTGCTAGCTTGTCAATAGTTCTGAAGTTTATATGACAGAAGCGTTTGTACCATAGCCATGGATCATTATCATTAGCCACAAGACACATATCTGAATTATGATTAATATTCATATTTAGAATATATATATTTCTGTCTCTATAACCTTCGAAAACTAAATTATGGTCTTTATCTAAAATACTACACTTATTATTCGAAAAGGAAATTACAAAACCCTTGTCACATAACTGACTAATACTAAGTAAATTGTGTTTTAAATTTCTAACTAGCATGACATTAGTAATAAGAGGTAAGTTAGATGTACCGCAATTGCTCACATCGCCTTTGCCGATGATATAGCCTTTTGAATTATCTCCAAAAGTGACGGAGCCACCATCTGAGTATGTAATATTTGTTAATAAGCTCTTGTCTCCAGTCATGTGCTTCGAGCAACCACTGTCCAATATCCACTTTCCTCTTTTCTTAAGTGGGACCTGCAAAAAATAAAATTAAGTTCATGGTACCCACTCTTTATGGGGTCCTAAGAGTTAGGTCTTAGGAGTCCAAACCCATACGGGTCTGGTATCCCCTTTATATACATAATTAGTATCATGATGCACAGTATTCATGAAATTCTTAATATATTTGTTCCTAATCAAATTGTTATTTGTTTTAGGAACCCATATTTTGATAGTCTTGATATTTTTCTTTTGATATTTCACAACTGGTTTTGGTTTGGAGTATAATAAACTAAGATTTTTCTTAGCTTCAGTTTTTTGTACTTTCTTCTTTCTTTTATTACCAAGATGTTTCTTGGTTTCTTGTTTCTTGTATCCCAAACCTTGTTTATCCGAAATAGATTGTGAACTTTCAATGATTTTTGTCAAATTTTCTCGACCTTTGTTAAAATTAGAAACATTTTGAGTAATGTTATCTAACTTAGTTTGTAAACTAGCCTTTTCTAGGTCCAGAATTTTGACTTTTGCCTTAAGCTCATGATTTTTAGTAGTGAGAGCATCATTTTTCTCTTTTTGAGTTTCAATTTCTTGACTCAAAAGAACTAATTGAGAGTCAATATTAGATGATGATTCTTGAAAATTTTCAAGTTCTTCTTCTAATATTTTCTTCTCGTCTTTTAACATATCTCGTTCAAATTCTGCTCTACTCAAATCTGCTTTGGCTTCTTTTAGCTGTCGTTTTATGTCTTTATATTTGACTATCAATTCAGCATTAATATCAAGCATTTCATCGAATGTAGGAATTTGTACCTCATCTTCTGTTGCCATGAAACATACATTTGCTTGTTCATCTTCCGCATCACTATCACTTTCTGATGAGTCTGTATCATCCCATGTTACCGAGAATGCTCGTTTCTTTGATTTGTCCTTCTTGTATCTTAATTTGTCATTTTCTGACTTCTTCTTTTGCTTCGGACAATCCTTGTGCATGTGCCCCTTTTTGTGACAGTTGAAGCATTCTATAGAGGATGATGTTGGTTTATTTGATCCAGATTTCTTTCTATTATAACGACTGGCTTTTCGCTGTTTTAGGAATTTTTTGAAACCTTTTGCTATGAATGCCAGATCTTCGTTTTCAGACTCTGATTCATTTTCGTCTTTTTCAGCATGGAATGCCACGTTTTTCTTTTTTTCTTTTTGTTCCTTTCTAGTCTGCAAGTTAGCTTCGTAGGACATTAGATTTCCTATCAATTCATCTGGCTTCATGACAGAAAGGTCATTAGCTTCTTCTATTGCTAATACTTTTCCTTCCCATTCACTAGTCAGAGAATGTAGGACTGTTGAAACAACATCAAAATCAGAATACTTTTGTCCTAAGCCAATAAGCGCATGGTGGATAGTTTGAAACCGTGAATACATATCATTGATTGTCTCATTTGGTTTCATTTTGAAATTTTGAAATTGACTTTTCAGCATGGCTATTTTGGCTTATTTAACCTTGTTAGTACCTTCATGAGTGATTTTTAGCGTTTGCCAAATTTGATATGCAGTAGTGCAGATACTAACGCGGTTATATTCATTTTGGTCTAAAGCACAAAACAACATATTTATTGCTCTTGCATTTACGGCTGCTGCCGTTTTCTCAGCCGCAGTCCATTCTGAATAATCAGTTGTTGGATTCACTATTTCTTTTTGAGTTGCATTCCAAGCATCATAACTATTTGATTGCATAAAGAATGACATACGTGTTGCCCAATAACTATAGTTAAGACCATTGAAAAATGGAGGTCTTTGTGTCGATTGTCCTTCCATGTAAGTGGTGTTTTGAGTGCTAGTACTTGCGTTATTTGCCATATTACAAGAATATATCAAATAACTGTGTTACGGTTATATGATAACCTGGCTCTGATACCAAATGAAAAGTGTGCGGTGAGAGTGCACGTACTAATATAGTACACACGGATCGTGTAATATGGAATATAATATAAATGCGGAAATAGATGATAGTAGCAAAGTAAATAAAAATAGAAAAATCACACCAGAGATTTTTATACTGGTTCGGAGCACCGTCCTACGTCCAGTCCCAGACTTCTATCTGGATTTTCACTATTAACTACCTCGCTTCACCCGGAGGAACAGGTTTACAACACCCGAGCAAACGAACGGGATTTCACGCCTCTAATGCACCGAGGACTTCAACACTTGCCTCTTACAACACCGAGGACTTCAACACTTGCCTCTTACAATACCGAGGACTTCAACACTTGTCTCTTAATAGCCATGATGTCTTTGTTTTGTCGGCGACCTTTATTTCTTTGTCAGAAATCAAAAACTTCATAGAACCTGTGACTCAACAACTTCAACAAGCACAAATGCAATAAAAAGATAACTACCATACCATTTGATTAGTCTGCCACTTGTCCCATAATTCAATCTCTAACTCGCCTCCAGCTTCCCCTACACCAACCCCAGCTCATTCACTAGCCTCTTCAACATCGTGGCACCTGCTCTGTCCTTTAAGAGCGCGGTCGACCATAATGACACCTAGGGTTGTTATAGTAATAACAACCATTACTAATACGAGAAAACTATTACCATACCGATATTGTTGGTAAATCAGAAATTACTACCGATATTTTACCATTACCACTGGTAAAATTGTCATTGGTATACTGATATATCATTGATTGGAAATGGTAAATTTACCAATATATAAAACTATAAAAAATTTGTTACGTTAAAATTATGATAATGGTAAAAAAAAGGTAAATATTTTGCTAGTAACTCTAGCTCCATTAATGTTTATATAAATAGTTTGAAAAATTTTAGTTGACATGAGAAAAAAAATCAATTCATCACAAATTATAGGCAACAATGTGAAATGATAATTCTGTAAACCTTAAACTTTGAAGATAATATAGCTAAAATGAAGTATCATCATAAATATTGCTAAAAAATCTATCTAAAATTTGATGAGCCTTCAAAAGTTTTTGTGACTAAGGCTAACCAAATAAGTGAAAAAAAAACTAATATGATGAGTAAGTTTACCATTACCATTGGTTTTTACATTCCATTACTGCCACATTTATCGTTAATAATGGTAAAATTACCGTTACCATACCAATAGTACTGGTACACTGATATAGCTTGATATTGGTTACCAATTGTTTGGTATTGGCATGGTAATGGTAAATTTACCATTACCACAACATCATTAACAACACCTGCTCCAACCCCAAAAAGCGCGGCCTCCACCAGATCGTACAGGCGGTCTAGGCTTGGAGGCCAAAAGCCCACCATGGTATTTTTGGATCTCACAATGAGGATGTGGCTGCCAAGGTTGTCTACCCAGCTTAGATCCATAACTCAAACGTGGTAGGAGTAACTCGATTTTTGAAGTCTTAATGCATTTGGGGTTTGATTAAGTCTGATGGGTTTGGATTAGTACTTCTAGTGCAGAAGGAGATGCGGAAAGGAGTTTGTGTGAGGATTTTAGTTTTCAAACCAATTTTGGATTTGAGAAGGGGAGTGATAAGGGAAGAATTTAGTTGAAAATTTGGATGGGGTGTAAAAAATTTGGATTTGGAACCAAAAGTTTGGGATTGAAGCCAAAATAAATTTTATGTATGCAAAAAAAGACTTTTAAAATAAATTAGGTATATGCATATAAGCAATACTCTGTATCATACACAGGTTGTAATACATTTTGCAATGTAATTATTAGCTATTAATTATTAATTATTAAATATTATTTCTTATTTATTATTTAATAATTATTAATTATTACTTGTTACTTTTTAATTATAATTGAATATTCAACATATTATTAGTTGTTAATTGTTAATTACTATATAACTAATATTAATTATTAAAAATTAAATATTAATTAATCAATGTTACTTATTTTGCAAAACAATTAGCCTTTTTGTATTTTCGAAAATTTTGAATATTTTATAAAATTTGAAGTTTATATAAAAAATTAATTTTTGTGAATTTTACAAAAAATTCAGTTTTTTTAATTTAATTTAGAAATTTTCAATTCATTTTGGATTAGAAAATATTAAATATAATTATCAATTATAATTATTAAATATTAGTCTTAATTCTTAATTATTAAGAATTAATTATAATTTCTTAAATATCTAATAGTACTTTTTAACAATTAATTATAAATATTAAAATAAATTATTTAATATTTATTATTAAGTACTAATTATTAATTATTTAATAGTAATTATTTAGTAGTAACAAACATTAAAAATTATCCTCCCTTATTTTGTTATTAATTTTTGATGGTTACTGTTATTATTCTGATAAAATATCAGATAATTAATATTATGATAATTAATATTTGATTATTATGTTTTGTTTGAATAAGGCAAAATTTAAATCCCAATGAAAAATTGTAGCCGTTTTTCATTTGAATTCAAATTTAAATATAAACTAGATATACCATTTTCTAGACGGGGAGCTGCTCCGCTCCCCGCCTAGGCAGATTGTCACCCTAAGAAACCCCCAGGGGAAAACAATTTAAAAAGCTTTGTAAAAAAAAATTCAACAATTCCAAAAAATTAACTTTAATTCGACATTTTCCCTAGTAAATGTTTTCTCAGAGATTTTTACAACCCATGAGTAAAACAACTTTATTGTTGTAGATTGATATTCACAACTTAAAGGTGAACATAGATCATAGTAGTGGGAGTCATAATTTGGCCTTGGGCACTAACATAATTAATTCTTTTGATGAGGATGACCATTCGAACTCTCCTTATATGTTAGGTAACCGAGTTAAATTTCACATTTCTTTTTCTACACACATATATACCCTTTTATATACATATATGTGTTGGACTTCATATCTTGTCGAGTTCTTTCAAGTACAATAGGTTGTATGGTTTGGAGCTGCTGAGAGTGGGAGGTAGATGAGGAGCTGGTATCTTAGGTTTCTCCTTCTGCGGTTACACTGTTTCGCTAGTATTTTTATTCCTTTTGCTTTTTTACTTTTATTTTCCATAGGAGGGATTATTTTCTTTTTTCCTATACGGTGTTCTTTTTACTTCCTGTCAAGCTTATTAGCAGCTCCCTTTTAAGTGTAGAATAAAATTACATAAATGATCTCATCTTTGAGAGGGTCGCTCATTTTACTCAAAAAAAAATTAATATCTACAACTTTTAGGCAAAAGTTGTAAAAAACAATATATTTACAACGTCTTTGTAACACAAGTTGTTAAAATGGTTTTATTATAATGTTTATAAAAATAGGTTGTAAAAAACAAGGTTTTTACAACGTTTTTTTGCAAATGTTGTGTAAAAAACAATGTGCGAAAACTTTGCATAAAGGATTTTTTACAACATTTTGTTAAAAAACATTGTAATAGGCTCCTTTTGATGTAGTGAGGAAAAAGAAAACCGATGATAAAGTTTAATTGACCAATACGTTAGTTTTATTTTTTTTCACTATTTTATTTAATTCTAACCATAATAACTTTTGAAAATTTATCATATATCAAGCAGATGCTTATGGTATTATTTATTATGATAATTATGTTTGACTTTATTAACTTCAAAGTTTAAAGATTATAAAAATTATTATTTGTATTATTGTAAATAACTTGCGGTGAATCAAGAAAATTTCTGTATCAACTAAAACAAGTCAAAATGTTTATATTAGTATTAATGAAGTTATGATTAGTAACAAAATATTTACTTTTTTTTATCATTATCAAAATTTTAATGTAATAAATTTTTAGTAACCTTATGTATCGGTAAATTTACCATTATCATTCAATGATTTACCATTTTATTGATATGCCACTTAACATTTACCGGCAGTAACGGTAAAGTATTGATAGCCAATTTTTGAATTAACAATAGTATCGATATGGTAGCAGTTTTCTCGCATCGGTAACGGTTACCATTAACATAACAACCATGGTCGAAATACAAATTTAGATCCAACATTATACGTCAAACTTCCCCATATTGGATCATCTTTGGAACATGCCAAACTTCAAAAATCCAAGCAAAGCAAGTCAAAACCATAAGCCAGGGAAACATTACACGCTATTTTGGTCAATACTGTGTATACATCCCTTATAATTCTTACAGCAACAAGTAATCAATGTCCAGCGCAAAGATCTTTTTATGCAGCAAATCCTTTACTTTACAACCAGACAACGATTTCAAATGTAGTTAGTAAAGATAATATAATAAATACTCATTCCATTCTTCGAACTACTTCACTTGTAATGATGGCTGCTCACCTTTCTTTTTACCTAAACAAAAATCAAGAAAATTGCATTGCTGTAGTTCGGTAATATGCCCTACGAGCCATAGGATCCGGGCATTGACCCTTCAAGAAAATTCCTCATGTGCGTTCATTCAGCATCATGGTAACATATTAATATTTCTGATATAAGGTGGTCTCCATATCTAGAGAATTGCTGCTGATGTTTTAAGCTGTTCTTTTATGCTCTCCAGAAGAGGAGTCAAACTCCGAGCTGCTGTACTCGTCTCCTTCATTTCCAGATTGGTGAAAAAGTCTGATCTCAGCAGAATATTGTGCTGAATTGTATACTGTACTTTGTCCGAATTTCATGCCATTTGAAAGGTCAGATAAGCCACCCTCATTATCCAACGCACGAACAACCTAATGCATACATAACAAGCAAAACTTACACAATCATTAATTTTTGGATTTTATGCCATTTTGGGTTATTTTTCAAAACTTATTTCAGTTTCAAACCACTTTGAAAACTACTTAAAATATAAGTCACTTTCTGCCATGTATTTGAAAGTATACAAAAATACGTGGGTGTTATTTCAAATAGTAGCAATGTAGGGAAAAAAAACGCACACACACATTTGCTCTATAAAAAATGCACCATAGGCCCATGTTGTATTATTGCAATATCAAACATGTGGTATGAAGTAACATATATCTATAAAAAGTTTTGAAAGTGGTCTGAGATCCAAATAAGTTTGCAGAAGTGGCATATTTTTTTAAATGAAATACAAAATGTGAAAATTAAGGACACATTCATTTTTTAAAACTTATTTGTTTGACATCTCTTCTAGAAGCTATTTCATATATCCTTCATTTTTATAATTCTCTCTCTTTTACCTCTTTCATTTTCAGATTTAAGAGTGACTATCAAGATGTGTATTACACGCGGTTATGAGTTATGGATAATGATAACATTGACACATGTTAAGGTTAGCAGAATTATTCAAATACTCTACTGAATTACATCTAGTTTTTTGAAAATAGGGATGTATTTTATAAATGGAAATTGGAAAGGACCTGAAACTTAGTATTTATAATTATAAGGATGTATGACAAAATTTTCAAAAAAAATATTTCCTAAGTTTTCAGAATTGATATCCACACTCCTTTTTACATGACATCATTGTCAAAGTTTATATGTAAAAGCAGGGAGTATGAATTAACAAAAATAGATAGGGAAGTATATGTATCGCAACCTAACTTATAGGGGTAGTTAAATCAAATATTCACATATTAGTGAGATTTACCTGGACCATGCGAGGACGTTTGGAAGCCGCATGGCGAACGCATGCAGCAGCTGCTTCAATCATTAGAAGCATTTCATTCTTAACATAATTATCCTCTAACCTTGGGTCTACAAATTCAGAGCAATCTCCCGTCTCCAGAGCATGCACAAGAAGTGGTCTTACCTATAGGTGGTTAAAAAAAGGAGATATCAGTGCAAATCTTATATGTTAAATGCATCTCACAATAAAGTACATACAACTGAATGTATGTTGTACAGCTAGTTCTAAATTAGATGAAAACGATAAGATCAAAATCAAAGCATATGGTGTCCAGTCATGTATGAATTTAAGACGCTCATCTAGTTCTGGTAAAACCTGTTTTCCAACTCCATTTGTTTTTTACATTCGATGGATGTAGAAGCAAACCATGCACTTGTTCCAATTTTGGTTATTTAATTAGCGATTAGAAGGGAAAAAAATATCAAGAGAACAAATAAACAAAATTAACTTTAAAGCACAAAGTGAACTACCCATTCGACTAAACTTTCGTCTCCCAAAGGTTGGGAAGGATCCACAGGTCGGCGTCCAGTGATAAGCTCAAGAAGAACAACTCCAAATGAAAATACATCAGATCTATCAGTTAGTTTTCCACTTGAGGCATATTCTGGAGCCATATACCTGTAAAATAGATTTAGGCATCCAAATTCACTTTGTACACAATGCATACAGTAGGATGCATTATTTATATAAATGGAAATTTGACACTTGAAATTTGGTAAATTTATATAATTATTCTGACAGATAACAGTGAAATTTGACACTTGATTTGGTAGCTTATGAAATGCACAACCTCAACAGTGCCAGTGGGATACATTATTTATCAAGGGCAGATGCTGTAGTTTGTAAACAAGAAACTAACTATTAGATAATTATTATATATAAATGGAAATCTACATAGTAGGATCCAGATATATTTAATAAAACTTGAGAATCGACATTACAATCAAGAGGAGTTTAACAAATTGCAAACAAGAATCCAGTATAGAAATACTAAAGCGGTAATAAAAGTGTGGGGTTCCAAATGGATTTTTATCTTTAGGCACATACACTGCAGTCAGTTCGCATGCCGAAATTTAGTATCATTTCATTTGCTGAGCATCAAGGTTATGACGTTCTAAATAACAATTTCCAACAATATTTAGTGACCAAATATTCGTGAATTTTGTTTGCTAAAGTATATGACGTTTTAAATGTCAATTTGTGGTACACGCATTTTGAAGATGAAGATATCTTTTAGCTGGTAAGACTTATTCCTTGATGCACCTAAATTGTGTGTTTTCTCCATTATTTTCATTTTTCATCTTTTTCATTCCGATTTCTCTGAAAATTACGATTCCAATTTTTTTTTCCGATAAGAATAATCTTAGCAGGAGTTCCTTCCACAAATTGTCAGATGGTTTATTTCTTTAAGTATATTTGTTTCTGAATTTTGCTGTAATTAAGTTTGGGTTATAGGGTTAGTAACTGTTTTGTTTCCTCTTTTTTGACTTTAATGGTTCAGGAGGAGCATCTAGAACCAGGTATTATATACTTCAGCCTTATATTAAGTGTAATTTCTTCAATATATTTTAAGCCCATGAAGCGATCATAATAATATAATATACATAAATTTGGAAGCTTTTAAGCATATTTTAGATAATTATGTATTATACTGCAGTAGTACATATCCGAAACAAAAAAAGAATTACTTCATAGTTTATACAATATCTTAAGTTTGAGTTTACCTTTCAGCTTTGAGTTTTGTCTTTGTTTCTAGCAAGATTGCACTTTTATCATTACTTTAGAGTAAATGAAGTTCATGTCGTAAATGTTTCCTTTATATTTCTTTTTCATTTTCTTTTCTTTACATGAGTACAGTATATTGCTTTGGCTACAATTTTATCAAATATTGAATGACTTTGCTTGCTCAAACATATGGTTAATACTGTTTTCGGTTCCCAATCCTAAATATTATTAAATTGTGCATAGGAAATTCGTTTACGTAGTTCTTTTCAATACTCAAAAAGGTATTAGAAAAAAAGCCATGGGCAGATCTATGCTTTATATACACTGGGATTTAGCCCGGGTGAATTTTTTAGGTAACTTCTATGAAAAAAATGAAATTTCTGATTTCTGTTCCAGAAGTTTAGATCTCTGTTGGAATTAAAAAGCTATTAAGCAGTGACCAGAACATATTTTAGCATTTTAACAAATACACACATGCACAAAGCAATTTTAAAGCCTTTGACAGTAATTTTTTGTCCCAACTCCTATATATTATAATCATTAACCATGTCAGTTGTTTCGGGACTACTAATTCATTCAAAGATTTTATGCAAATATACAGCCACTATCGTATGTTTCCACTGAACGAATTTTCCTGTTTATTATATTTATATTCATTTTTATTAACTTAGTCCTGTTCACAATCATTTGTTCAATCACTTTTGGCTCTTTCATGGCATTCAATATTGCTCAATGATGCAACGGTGTGTCAACATAATTTCAAAGTTATATCATAACAACACAAAAGGAACATAACAAGAATTTAGTCCTAGAAAAATAGATTAGTGTTTATACATAATGATCATTATTAGAGGATTGAAGGCTTACCCAAATGTTCCCATAACTCTGGTTGAAACATGTGAGAGAGCATCATTTGTTAGTTTAGCAAGTCCAAAATCAGCAACCTGTGATCATGTGGATTAACATAAATTAAGCCAAATGCGAGAAAACAGCAGAAGATCCTAAGTTGAATTGTGCTCAGATTGAATAAAATCACATGCAATACCTGAGCTTCAAAAGAATCGTCCAAAAGAATATTAGCTGATTTGATGTCCCTGTGTATGATACGAGGATGGCCTAGATATAACAAAAATGACAAGAAATGAATAGCAAGATAACCAACTTAAGTATATCCACATAGTAAAGAGAGAAATTCTATTTAGACACAAAATGGTGACAAAAAATTTGACACAAGAGATCTCAACCCTTAGATTTTCCATTGATTTCCACCTTCCAAGTAAAGACAAAAGTATCTAATGGTCAGGATTTGTTGTGTCAAATTTTGTGTTTAATTTTGTGTCTCGATAGCTGCTCCCGAAGATTGTATTTCTTACAATCTTCATGTAGGTATGCTAATCCCCGAGCTGAACCAAGAGCAATCTTTAATCTGTTTGACCATTCCAAAACAGGTAAACCGCTCCCTAGTACATATCACATAACTAGAGTTGAAGAACATGAATACAAAGTAGTAAAGGGATTAAAACTAAAATAAACATTCCTATAAAAGTCAAATTACCATGTAAATGATACTCTAAAGTTTTATTTGGAAGGTACTCATAAGCAAGCAAGCGATGATGCTCATCGATGCAGTATCCCACAAGGGATACCAAATGTCGATGATGAACACGGCTTATAATCTCAACTTCAGCCTTAAATTCCCTATCCCCCTGACCGCTACCGATTTTAAGTTGTTTGACAGCGACGTATTTACCATCAGATAAACAGCCTTTATATACACGTCCAAACCCACCTTCACCAAGTAGATTTTCCTGAGAAAACCCATTTGTGATAACCTTCAGCTCTTCATACGTAAACCGTGACATGGATACTCCAGAATCTGGTAGTGTCTGATGATACTCGTTGCCTCTAAAACTTAACGGCGGTTTATAATACATATCTACAAAATTAGAATTACAAAAATAAATAAATGGTGATAATGCATTACATAATTTATGGTACATACAACGGAACAAGCAGACAGTTACGTAGTCAATTAGCGCCTACTTGGAACAACTTATTTTATAACTACTTAAAAGTAGTTTTGAATAATAATTTTAAGTAGCTTTAACTTTTAAGTGAATAGTAAAACACAAAAGTGTTTGGATAGGTAATTTCAAATGGTAATAAACTTGGTAGTAAAAGTTGAAACAAAACACGAGCAGGTATTTGTTGCTATTACTTATCAACTTCCAGGCAGCTTATTTCATCACCATATAAGTTGTACCTAAACGTATGAATAGTAACAAGTGAATTGCGACTTATTTTAACTACTTATGAGTTATGAGTGCTTGTCAAGCATGATCTCAGTTACCTGGTGTAAGTGGATGACCATTTGGAGTGGTTTTGTAGTCTGAGGAATGAATCTTTTTCCTCCTCTTTTTTAAGACAAAAAGAACAACAACAGCAATAATTACAATAAGTGCAGCCACAGATCCAGCAGAAATAGCACCGGTCACGAAATCCTTATTCGGAGAGGAAGAAGAAGATGGTGTTGACCCCTTAGAAAGCGTTGTTCTATCATTTCGTAGTTGAGGTGGAGAACTGGAAGTAGAAGAAGGGACGGATGGAGAGCTGGAAGTAGAAGGGACGGATGGAGAGCTGGAAGTAGAAGAAGGGACGGATGGAGAGCTGGAAGTAGAAGGGACGGATGGAGAGCTGGAAGTAGAAGAAGGGACGGATGGAGAGGTGGAAGTGGAAGAAGGAATGGACGGAGGAGTAAGGATTTCAGTTTTTGGAGGAGGTAAAGGTCTAGATGATGGAGAGGTAGTTTGGACATTATTATTACTAAACTGTCGAGGTGGAGATGGTTTTGAAATAGGAAGAGGAGGAGCATTGTTGATTACAAGAACTGTAGAAGGAGAAGGAGAAGGAGAAGGGGGAGGGGGTGGTGAAGGGAGAGGCAATATTATCTCAGGAGGAGGTGGAATAAAGGCAGAGGGTGAAGGAACAGCACTTTCGGAAGGTGGCGGAGGAAATGGAGGTGGAAGTGGTTGAATGGATGGTGCAGGGGGAGGAGGAGATGGAGGAGGTGGTTCAGAGGGTGGAGGATGTGAAGGAGTTGGCTTTTCAATAGGAGGAGGTGGCGCAGAGAGTGTTTCAGTTGGAGGCGGAGCAGAAGGAGCTGGAGGAGGAGGAGGAGGAGGAAGAGGTGAAGACGACGAGTAGGAAGAAGAAGAAGAAGGGGGAGGGCTGGGAAGTGCAGGAGATGGTGATGGTGGAGGCGAAGTTATAGAATCTTCTGGATCAGAATCAGCAGATGGAGCCGGAGGTGGGGATTCTTCTGAAGACGCTTCTGAAGGCGAGGATGGAGGCGGGGCATCTTCGGAGTCTGTGGAAGAAGAAGAAGAGGAAGAAGAAGGCGGTGGAGCTGAAGCTTCCATCTTTTTTAGTTGTTCCTTTCTTCCTCGTTTTGCTTCTTCTTCTTTCCAAATGAATGTATTAATTGTATTGATCTGATTGTATCTTCTTCTTCTTAATAAACACGTAAGTTTGTGCTACCATTATTGAAATTATTGCTTCAGTCGTATCATCTTCCTCATGGTTTTAAATTGTGCAACCATTGTCAACGTCATCGAACAAATTATATAATGAATATCAATATCTTACCTTGTAACGTACGATTTTGAAAAACTAAACATGAGAGGTGAAAATCGATTAAGAAATGTATCTCTTCCGATTGTTTTTTTTTTTTCCCCTTCTCAAATTTGTTTACTGATTTTGACGAAAAGCATTTCTTGTTCTCAGATTCCGAAAATAGTAAAAATGAAAACCAAAATAGAAACTAGGGTAAAACAGACTCACAATATTTTCTCCTCCCTTTCTTCTGAACCAACCAAAATCCAAAACAAGCATCGATCGATTTCTGCAACTGCCATCCAATTCATGCTGCGCCAACGCCATTGCCCCCTTTTTGCCCACACTACAGCATTTAGAAGCGCGGCATACCGAGTAATCCAATTGAAGTTTTGATTATTACAGCCATTAATAAGCAGCGCCCTAAGTCAATTTAAACTCCAAAAAAAAAAAAAAAAAAAGTTCCCCTCATTTAAACAAAAAAAAAATAAAAAATAAAAAAAAATACCCTCTCATGTCTGCTACTACTAAAGTATACAGATGGTATAAGCATTCACAATTATTATTTTTAATGCAGACGTCACAGAGGTGGCAAAGCGTGCTTGTTTCAGACAACCACGCATTGATAGCGTGTGGCTATGTGAAGGAACCACGCATTAGCAATGTGTGATTCTTGCAAACTACCATGCACTAACAATATGTGGTTGTCTGAAATAACCATGCTTTGTCACTGCGTGCTTGTTTGTAACACTGCTTGTTACATAATTTTTTTTATACAGATTATGGCACCACCGATGTTTGTTGCGTGGTTTGTGACAGTGCTTGACAAATTTACTTTTTTAATTTACAATGGCGGTAAATATTTGCCCGGTAAGTATTTGCCACGGTAAATACCCTTCCAATAGCTTGTTGCATAATTTTAGATTTTGGCATTATCGAATGAAGATGATGAAAATGAGAATGAAATTATATTAAACTACACTAATGAGTTTACAACATATGATGTGAGTGATATTTTTTTTAAATTTTGAAATGTAGTACATACTTCGGTAATATGATATTGTGTTTATGTAGGTATACTAATCACGTGAATAATGGGTCGAATGCGTTCACAGCACGGAAAAACGTCTTGGTTTTGTAATCACTATTTTAAATTCGGATACCGGCGATCTGCAAAAAAACCTAGAATAATGTTTGTATGTGAGGTAGTGGTGTTTATAAGAGAAAGAAAATTATAGATTGACGGGTACCAATAAATATAATTGTCCACTTAGGCTTGAAGGTGCAAAACTTGGTAATTTGGATGAATAGCGTTTGGTTATAGTCAATGGTGTGCATAACCATTCCAAGTTAAAGCATAACGAGGGGCATTTGTATGCGGATAGGTTAAGCGAAGGAGAGATCAAACTAGTGGTTGAAATGCATCAAAATATGGTGAAAACCAAAGAAATTTTGCATACTTAAAAGAAATGGTCATTCCAATTGTACAACCATCAAAACGATATATACTGTGATTCATTCTCCAAATTCAACAGAACAAGGAGGTCGTTCTCAAATTCAATATTTGCTTAGTAAATTAAAAGAGTTTGGTTATTTTGAATGGCATCGTAAGACTTTAGATGAAAATGATATTAGCAAAGATATTTTATGGGCACATCTGATGAGTTTAGGTTTTTTAAGAACTTTTCCTCGAGTCATTATATTGGATTGCACGTACAAAACTAATAGGTACAAAATGTCATTGCTAGAGATAGTTGGTGTTACTTCTACGGATCACACGTTTTGTATTGTCATTGCTTATTTAATGGCCTAAAGTGAAGAAAATTACATTTGGGTGTTGGAACGGTTGAAACTCATCATGGTTGATTGTGAGGTGGAAATGCCTAATGTATTTGTAGGCGATCGAGCGTTGTACAAGTGGCATATAAAAAAATATTGTCACTTCCATGGGAAAGAATAGGAATATGAAATGGATGTGGAGGATAAGAAGTCATTTTTAAGTGATTAGAATAAACTTATTTGCTTGTAAAATAGTAATGTGTATAATGAAAACTTACATTTGTTGCATGAAAGGTATGGAAAGTACAGTTTGTTATTAAAATATGTATATGAGCAATGGTTAGATCAATATAAGGATAGATTTGTTCAATTGTGGACCGACGAGTATATGCATTTTGGGAACTATACATCGAATAGGTATTTTCTTTTTTACTTCTATTTTAATATGTGTGAGTACTTTACTAATTGTTTGTCTCTTTTGTTAATACTAATTTTTTTGTTACATGCAGGGCCGAGTCGGCTCATTCAAAGTTAAAAAAACACTTACCACTTGCCAATGCAATTTCGAGCAAGGTTGGAGTAAAAGGCATTCATTTTTTGAGTTATCATTCACCGAATTAAAAGCTTCATTCGAACAAAGCTTAAGCAGAGTAAATATAATTTTCACATATGGAAGTTTATACTTTTACGAGGTGTGGTAAATATCATGGCTCTTGACTTACTTCATTCCGAATTACTTCGCATGACATCCGTTGGAGATGATGAATTTCTTTGTGGTTGTGTTATTCGAAAGATACATGGACTTCCATGTGCATATGAGTTAGCTCATCTTAGTCCATTAACACCCATACCACTCAAATTGATTGATAATCATTGGACTAGACTACATCTAGTTGAACGAAGTGAAAAGGAAGATGTAGGAGTGGTGGAAAAAATGGAAATTTTGTTGAATGATGTAAAAAAAATGGATACACCATAGTAGCTACAAATTTTTTAAAAAAAAATGATGGAAGCTGAGCAACCTCAAACTTTGATTCTTGGTTCACCAAAGAGTAAGGTGGAAACTAAAGGAAGGGAAAGTAAGAAATCGGCTCATACATCAACAAAAAGAATGCCTTTTTCGTTTGAGCTAGTAGAAAGTCTTTCATCGCATAATCTTTCTAGTCAACATAGTGTCAACAATGCAAAGAAGAAAAAGCGTCAAAATCGAAAACCCATACAGGTAAGGGGAATTTTTTTAATTTACAGTTTTCATGCATGTCCACAATAACTAAAAGTTCTCTATTTTAGTTTCACTTGAATTTACCATGGAAATATTACTTGAATTTGCCCGACAAGTAATTGCCAACGTAAAAAATTTTAAAAATATTATTAAATATATTTTATTACATTATTGCTTTGTAACGACTCAGATTCTTCGACAGTTAAATTTAAATATTTAAATGGTTTAAATATTTGATTTGGAGTTTAATTGAGTTAATAATTTTTTAAAACTAAAAAATTTCAAGCGGTTTCGGAACTTTCAAAATCGTCGATTTAATCGACAAGTTAAAATAGCGATCCGGGGCACAGTCTCGAAATTCGACGAAACCAGTTCCATTGGATCCTTAATAGTGTATTATTATTGGATTTTAAATTTCATAGTATTTGCGAGTTATCGTGGCCGTATAGAATATAAATGCGTTGAATTTAATATCGAAAATTCAATATAATAATTTGGTCCAAAAAGTTGTCTTCTCCATACGATCGAATTAGGACTCGAAACCTTTTCTTTTACGTTCGAAATAGGGTTATAACATTATGAACGTCTAGCGGCATGCCTCGATAGAGGTTTGAAAATTTCGAGCTGGGTAATCAAGACGATTTGAATTTAAATAATAAGCATATATTTATTTGACTTGACTTTCTTTTTCACATCAGCTGTTCTTTTTCCTCACCTCAAAACACTGTACACCCAATTCAACACGCAAGGATCTCCTCATCCCCTCCTATTTAAAATCGCACGCAACAGTTAGAAAAAGAAAAAAAACGAATAAATCGACCAATTTGAAATCATCCTTCATATGAAAATAAAATCAAAGCCTCCCCTCTCTATATTCTTTGATTCAAAATCATCGATCAGTTAAAAAAACATCTCGATCGAAATAGGATTGAATGAACCACGCGCTCGCAGTTCAAAGCTAGGTTTCGAGGAAAAGGGCAAGGCGAGTTTAGATTTTTAGGTGCTAGAGGGTTGTGTGCGCATGTCTGCTGCGGCGGAGATTAGGGGGTGTAGCGAACGCGGTATGGGGTTGTCATGGCAGTCGGCGGTGGCCAGAGTTCTCAAGCGGGGTTGCTCACAGCCTCACATGGGTGCGTAGGCATAGGCGAGCACCTGGAGGTGCTCGACGATGTGCGGCAATGCTGGTCGATGGATGAAGGCGTACGATGTTCGGGCGAGCATGTGAGGTTGAAGCGAGGAAGAAAATGGAGGGAGCAACGTGAATTGGGGGGGCGTTGGTGGCGATTAGTGAGGGTGTGTGGGAGAGACGATGCGGGGGTTGGACTCGTGGAGATGGAGGAGATGTTTAGCAGGCGCTTTTTTGATGGGCATATGCCAAACGAGGTTGATTAGGGTAAGGTTAATTAATTCGTTAATTAGTGATTAATTTAAATAAAGTGATTAGTTGATTTATTTTAATTAGAATTTTAACTAGTAATTTCTGTTATTCAAAATTTGTTTACGAGGGTTAAATCGAATGGAAGCGATGCAAAAGGATATAAAATTTGGAATGGTCTGCAAATAAAATCAACGTGAGAAAAATTCTCACTCATTTGGATTACCAAAATTTTAAATTGTAAGTAGTTGAAATTAAATTTTGGACGCGTGTCGAATTTGTAAATTATTGTCTGTTGAATGATATAATATATATATATATATATATATATATTAGTATTTGGAGTGATATTCCCTCACGTTATAGCGGATGAGACCCTATGCGTCCCGCATAATAGTGTATGAACCTATATACCGCAATATCCCCCTCGAGGTGGGATTAATATTTTTATGTTGTATTAACATCTGTGGATGCAGGGAACCTGGTTGGAGGGATCCAACTGGATTCTTCAAATTATTGTTGATTTTTCATACATAGTGATATGTGATGTGTGTAGATAATCTGTTATAGATTATTGTTGTAGTTTGAATTATTGGATGCTATTGTAACACTGGCTTTAATTTTGGTATTTTAAATACCATAATATTATTTTTGGAATTTGAAGGAATTTAAAAGGAGATTTTTGATATAAAAATATTTATATTGGAAATTGGATTATTTTTAAGAAAATTGAATTAGGAATAATATATATGTATATTTTAGATTGTGTAAAACTATTCGTAAATGTTTTAAATAGAGATTTTAAAAATTAACTATATAAAGGAGTTTGTAAATGGTTTTCTGAAATATGAAAAGGAGTTAAAATCGATATAAAAATAGAAGTATAAATGAGATTTATAAGAAATGAATTTATATAATGGGATTTTATAAATAAGATTGTTTTATAAACAGGTAAAACCAAAAGGGTTATAAATTTTTTATAAATGACGTTTGTAAATAAAGGAATTCGATATCAGATGATAATTGGGAATATAAATTCATAGGGTGAATTTATATTAGAATATGAAAACAGGGTTGAGAAAAATAGTAGATTCTATTTTTGAAATGAGAATGGTTAAGGAATCAATAATGAATTGATATGTTGTGAAATCGAGAGGAAGTTATAAATTAAATTGGTTATTGAGATTTTAAAATATATTTTTATTTTTAAGAAGTTATGTTTTTTTTCAAGAGGAAAACTTTATTATTTAAACTATGAAATATTAAACTAGTTAGTGTTGGCATACCTCGAAAAATGGATTTTCAAATATTTAATTTTTATTGAAATAAAATTTTAATTTTTATAATCAGCTTTGTAAATTGATTTGTTTTATTTTAAATGAGTTATGGATGGTTTATTAAAAGTGTTTAATATTTTAAATAATAAATTAAATATTTTTTTAAAAAATTACTATTCTTTAAAAATGCTCATTATATATATATATAGTTTTGAAATGATTGAAAATTTATCTAATTCTCTCGAGATGTGCGTACAGGTTTTATTTTAAGGATGAGATTTTATAATAGAAATCTTATAAATGGAATTCTAGAGACTTAAGAAAATTTTCGATGTTTAGATGAGATAACTTCGGAAAGAATTTGAATCATCTAAATAAGTTATAAATGGTTGGTTAGGATTATAAATAAGTATAATCGGGTTAGAAATTGTAGGAAGAATTTATTAAAATTCTGGAGACTTATGCGATAATTTATGAATATTTCCAAGTTTAATATTAAAATTATGTTGGAAATTATTTGCATAGATATTTTCCTAAGTATTGAAAGGAAGGTTTTGGAAATATTTTTAGTGGGAAATGATTTGGAACAGTAATATTTTCAAAGTGTTATAAAAATAGAAGTTGGACGTATTTCTAAGTATTGAAAATGGTGAAAGATCCTGTTATGGGTCCAAGTATTGAAATTGTTTTCAGATATAGAAATATTGAAAGAGATTGAATATATATATATATATATATATATATCTTGGTGAAGATGTTTTGAAATAAATATTTTGGAGATTTATAAAATAAGGCCTAGTGTTTGCTTTTGGATGTTATTTGATAGTTAAATAACCAACTTTCAAATATTGGCCAATTTCGTTTATCGTTTCGAAGAGACCGGGATCGAATTTAATTATCCGAAAACCACTTCGATCCATTTTGAACGTTACGAATTAATGCCGTGAAGATGATGAAGACGGTGATTCGTTTAGTCCAGACCCAAGACAACTTGTAGGGAAGAATGCTATTAGAACATTGTCATTGGAGGACGATGAGCATTCTATGTAGAATTGTTTCTTGAAATGTAGCGCTTAGCCTCAAGCCACATCGACAGGGAATAACTAAAACAGGGGAGATGCAGTAAGGCTAAGTGGGTCGCACCCAATTAGGGTATGTTATCACTTTTTTAGATGTCCTCGGAAACCTATGTATTATGGATATGGTTGTGCATTAAAGAAGGAGCGCTCGATGGTAAGGGTAGGAACACCCGGGGCGATAAAATATTCGGTCTATCCAGGTTAGAGGTAGGCTGGTCTTGTGTAGTAGGGGATCCCGGCGTGATCCTCGGTACATAGTTCTAGAGGTGTACCGTGGTGGCGGTACCCAAGTGGCCCGGTCATTCGTATGGAATCCATTCTCCAATAAGCGTTGTACGGTTTTGATTGTGCCAACTATGCTAAAACGTGAGATGCAATCATTTCAGCTATTTTCTATTTACTTTCTATAGAAACTATTATAATATCAGACGATTTTGATAAAAAAAATTTGGTTATCGTAAGGTAAAAACCCATCGTGTTTATGTGTAACGTGGTCTTACGAGATACCTTTATTTCCAAAGGATTTTGAGAAAAGTTAATAATTCAAATTGAGAGTGTTTTTTCACGCTGGTTTTTCAGACTAACTCGGGTATTATTTTATTATAATGCTTGGGTCAGACCGAGTACTACAGATTCAGGATAGAATGCTATGGAAGTCAGGAGACGAGTTGGATGATAGAGAAGTATCTCCGTACCTGGCTTATTTCCGCTGTATGAGGACAAGTTACTATAACTGTCTAGTTTTATGTATGGATTGTTGTACTTTGATGATTGTAAGTATATAATACCGCTACAGATTATTTTGTATAAAAATCTGTTATTATATATTATATTTTGTTCCACTGCGATTGTGAGATTCTATGATGTTGTTTTTGTTTTCTTCTTCTACTTTTATTCTTCACCACTAAAGATTCATATTCCGTTCAATTTGAGTTTAACTGATGTGAATTATTGTCGACTCAAAGGAGTACGGATTTACGGGCATTTACATGCTTTATTAATACATTTTTATAGCTGAAAATTTGTAGTCTTGATACGAGGATGTATATAAATCAAATCCCATCGAAGATCAAACTATATGTAACCGATAGTGTTGATGTTCGTTTGGACGGCAATTATAGATTTCGTTGTGTTGCAGCATTACTTGGAATGGGTGAGTCGTGTTGGCCTTAAGTTCATTGGGATTTATGTGAAGAGTTGTATGAAAATCAAGAATTTTACGGACAAGTTTTCATAGAATATGGTAGATGCAATGAATTACTTAAGCAACTACAACAGGAAGGGTGTGTGTTTTTTTGGAGGGGGGAACTCAACATTTTTGGAGTTTAAATAGAATTAGCCTAAGTAGAGTTTAATAAGTAGAGTTGCTATGGAGCATTACCATAGCATCCACACTCAATTGATTATGTTTTTAAACTAAACCAATATATTAGTATAGTCAATATAAATTTAATTTATAACTTTTATGTTAAATAATAATATTTTTCTCAAATTACATTATACCAATAATTTGCGGTTCAAATTAGAATACAAGAATAGTCATACAACTGGTTGTATTGAATGCATTAAGAAATAAGTAAAGAACAAATTTTAGTTCCACATATCGATTTAGATGATGTTAAGTGCATTTTTTCCTTCTCGTTGATGTATTTTATAAGTAATACGAAGTACACACTGAAGCATAATTGCCATGTAAAATAACATTAACCTTGACTTTTTGGGAAAAAGAGTAACTTACCATCATTACATTTTGAGAACAAGAATGATACTTTATTAAGCATATCATTCATTTTGGTGTCTCAAATGTTCAAATCCACGATCTTTCGAAGTTCCATCTGTAGCATCGTTCCACTTATCGTTTGAGCGAGTGGTCTTTGACAGTAATTTACCATGATTACTGTAATGGTTGGTAGTTTTTTGTATACTAATTGATCGGTCATGGTATGAAATCTTAACAATAAAAAATGTACAACAACAATATATGCAAATTGTTGTTATCAAAAATAATATATACAAAATGACAACGGTATGTAATTTTGTAAAAATAGCACAATGATTATACTTGCTGGATTATAACCATAACTACAATCATAACAACACTATAAACAAGTAACCATGTTTTATTTGATATTCAGGATGTAATTTTGCATTGGTTTCAAGTTCACAACTTCATATTCCTGTATCCATATTAGTCAAGATGTTTTTGTTTTTATATTTATAACATTGCTTATTTTGAAGCTCGAATAAATTTTATATATACGCGAATGCACGTGTTTGCCTGTGCGTACACACATATTTATGTTATTTTGACCTATATTTTCATACTTCGAAGAAAATAGGTACAAAAACAAATATTCATATTTTTTTCCTTTCAAAATCAACATTTCTAATTTTTTGTCTAAAAGAAAAAATTAGAGCAACATTTAAGTCAAATCCTAAAATATTGATTCAGGTACTCTTTGCATTTTTCCTCTTGTACGACTTCAAACAATTATCTCAATTTTATCTTGAGATCTCTAGATAGACAATCTAAAGACATATCACCATCTCATAAGCATTCTTGTCGCTTATACGACTGCGGTTCACCCAAAATAGGGTTTCTTCCACACACACACAAAAAAAGTATAATTTGACTTTTTTTTTCAATTTGAATGGAGTTAGGGTATTTTTACCCTATGATTCACTTTCAAAACCAACTATAGTTGTAGCAGAGTCTAGTAGTGGGTAAAGTTCTATGTCTCTTTTAGATAACATTATTTTATCTATTTTTATTTCAGATTTGGTGTTTCAATTTTGTTTGCTGCTTTAATCTTTGTCTTCTATATTGCTTAATGAAGTGTTCATTAGAAAATTTTGTTTAATCTGTATTTGAAGATGCATTTCATTACTATAATGTCAATATGTAGTTGTTTTTCGCATTTTGTATTCTATTTTGGTTAGAAAATTACATTACAATTTATAGTGGTGCATTATTTCGTATGTTTAGTGCTACCCGGATTTTTGTTCTTCTTCTTTATTTAAAATGGGTAAAGTTCTTATTGATAAATACAACAATTAACCACTATATTGTTTGATGATAAATGATGCAATAAATATTGGCAAACAAACAAGTAATTAAGGTACCATTCGGCAGAAGAAAATGACCTATTACTGTTTCCCATGCATCCGACGCGTTTGAAACGGTAGCAGACCAATTGAACCATTTTATAAACGCTCAAATTTAATGCGTTAGCTATTTATATATGTTTAATTAAGCTAAATTTAAATTTTTAAAAATTTTAAAAATTAATAACTTATGCAAATGAGGTCCGTTTGAGATACGGTTTCTGCGTTACGATCATATCGAAGTTAGTTTGAACTAAATTCCAGCAATTTAAAATTTAACAATTTTATTTATTTATTTACTTTTGTAAATTATTGATACATATTATTCATTAAAAATAATAATTAATTAAATATAAATCAATTTTATTTTAAAATATACATTTCAAATACTTCGCTCATAGCACCAAATGCATTATTCTTTCAACCAACTTCCCTGCTCAAATACCCCGTTCAAATTCCACGGTCAAATGTCCCATTACCGTTCTCCATGAACAGACCCTAAGTATAAAGCTTACACAAAAAAATGCCAAAATACTATAAAAGCACATGAAAGCCATCAATCCAAAATTTTCTCTTGAGTCACGGTCCGTTAGTTCTAAGATTATGATATTTTTGTTGGATCTCCTTGTCTTCTTCGATATGGACAAAAGACTTTTCCCATCTTCTTGGATAAGTTGCTCGATTCAAATTTGGTTCTCTTAAGCTCTTTAAAAATCCTTTAGTTTCTTTCTTTCCATATGTGGAAATGGATGTCCCAAAATTAAACATAACCATATTTCTATTTGATTTTTCCTTAAAGTAGTTGCATGCAAATAGAGCGTTATCTTCCATATTAAATCATATTAACGCCTTAGTCAATTTAGTGCAGATAAGGCACCAAATATATTTAGAGAAAGAGCTACTGCAACATGAATGTACAAAATTTTCCATCTCCTCTTCACATAATAAACATAGCACATCCATATGAGTTTCTCAACTAATCGATTTGGTCTTTGTCTACAAACAATTTTTAGTGGCTTTATATGTTGTAATGGACATAATCTTATAGTTAATATGATCCCAAATAATTGTCTAGAGATGATGGAGCATTCGAGAGGAATATATAATGAGAAAATGGAGTGTTCCGATAAAGGAGGGCTGGAGGTGGAGAAGCATTCGAGTTCAACCCTAAAAACCGCTAAAATGTAACACATAGCTCGACATTATAACAGACTCAATCCTAAACCCAAAGCACTCAAAGTGCTTAGTCACATACCTCAACCTCAGCATAGCGCTCGAGTTCAACTCATGACTACTCAAATTAGACCCAAACTTCACCTAATGGAAATATATCTTAGAGGAAGCTTCCCAACACTTTTCTAATATAGTTAAATAAAATAATCCAACTAAATCTCTACTATAAAGAAACAGCCCAGGAATGAAGATATCAACAAGGAATTCTTCACTAAAACCATGCTAGAACAAAACTATTTTTTCCTCTCCTCCATTAATACAAACCTTATGCTCCTACAAATAATATAAATATATATATACACGCACATACATACATACATACATGCATGCATACACACACATACATACATACATACTTGCATACATACATACATACATACATATAAATGAAGATGAATGTAGATTAAGAGCACATAGCCAAATTTATGTCAAACCTTATAAATATATGGTGTCTCTATCCCTTTTCATTGTCTACTTCTCTGTTTATCTCTCTTTTTTCCCTCTGTTATTCTTTTCTTTTTGTGGTTTGATTTAAGTTATTGTACTATTTTGGTATTTTGTGAAATATTTAGAAAAGTTAATTTTAAAACCATTAGAGCCACATAAAATCTCTATAATAAAATAGTTGAGTGTTTATACCAAAATTAATTGCAAATAGTGAGTGTTTGATTAGTTTGGGAGATCTAATGATAACACATGTTAAGCAGCCACTATTGCATAAACTAATCATAGGTACAATGATGCTACTAGTGGTTATTTAGCAACCAACATTACATATACCAACCGTTATGCAATTATATTACTAGCATCAACTGATACAATGACGTTACTAATGGTTATTTAGTAGTCAACATTGTGTATACTAATCATTTATACAGTGATAATACTATTGTTTATTCGATGGTCATTAAATTGTAGACTAATCGCTAATATGGTATTGTCACTTCAGAGTTCATGTTATTTTAGATGTCAAAGTGAAAGTTCACACATGTAACAATATGCATCTATTGTTTCTTCGCTTGCCTTCAGTTCATAAGGGTAATTACAAAGTTATTCAATGTATGTTCATGAAATGAAAGTCCATGATGAGTAAGAAAGTCACAACAATCATGTTATTTAATTGCCGTTATTAGTAGTAAGTCAAGATTAAAATCAGAAAGAATAATCATTCTAAATTATCTTGTTGCATGGTTAAATAAAAGTTCAAATAATGTCCTAGAAATCAAATGTATTATGGAGATCGAGGTGCTCCTACAATTTATTCAGAGCATGCCTTATGTAGTTCGGATATGAATAAATCTTATATATGTATAAATAAAGTAGAAAACACTCTTAGTCTATATGAATTCATAAAATGATATACCATAGTTCAACTGGTGATTCTCTCGATCATTTTTAAGGAATATGTTGTGGTGAAGGTGATCCCTGGTCATTTTCTTTCCAAATTCCTATGACTATTAGAGGCAACTACTGAAGTTATTATTGTTATTTTATTTGTGTATTAGGTTGGTAAATATATTAAAGCTTTCTCCATCGAAAATGATCCTCAATTGCATATTTCAAATGTAATACTCCTTTGTGCCAGGCCTAGAAATTTCATGGAAGCTATAATACTTTACATTTTTTCTCCTGCCTTTGGTATCAAGCTCATGAGGATCCCTCTTGTACGGAGTCGATGCTTTGAGTTTTTAGATAGGTATTCTTTGGGATGTTAGTCAAATCGATTATATGAGTTACATTGTTACACCCAAAATATCCAAGAATGAATAAGGTATGAAGTTATTGAAGGTTGACAGTGCAAAGCCATCACATATTGAGAAATAAAAGCTATTAAACGTTGAAGAACGAAACTATCGCATATTAAGGAATGAAGTTATCGCACATTGAAGATTGAAGCTATCGCGTGTTGAAGAACGAAGTTATTGCATTTTGAACAATGAAGTTATCGCTTGTAGAAGAATAAGGCTATCGCACGTTAAAGAATGAAGCTATCCATGTTCAAGAATAAAGTTATCGCTTACTAAAAGATATCACATATATTGAATAATGAAGCTACCGCATGTTAAAGAACGAAGCTAACACATATTGAGATATGAAGCTATCACTTATTGAAGAATGAATCTATCGCATATTGAAAGATGATGCTATCATCAATGCAGAGCTATTAAAAGTATAGAAAGAAATGCTATAAAGGAGAAAATTATTTTTAAAAAATGGAAACATCAAAGTTGCTATAATAAGATATATTTACTAGAGTATATTGGAGGTTTTCCATCAAACAAATCAATTCAAAAAATATACAAAACAGAAGATGAGGGTGGCATTCAACATAAAAGAACAGAAATAAATAAATTATGCGAACAAGTAGTGCATTAATATGAAGAAGGGTCTATGTTTAATTAAATGTAACGACCCAAAATTTCTACCATTTGAAATTCATATATTTAATTGATTTTAAATATGAAAAGTAAATTTAATAAGCTGAATAGATTTTATTTCGAATATCTAGATTTAATTGGATAATTAAATTGTTAATTTAATATTTGAAATTACAGAAATAATTGAAAATTGGATTTAATATGAATAAAAATGTTTTATAAAGTTGTTTTAAATCTTATTTGATTTAGAATGATGTTACAGAACTTTTAAAATCGAATTAAAAGTTAGTTTGAAAAAATTGAATATTTTAATATTTAATAGACGGGTAAAAATAGTCATTTTTCAAACAGTCTCAGATTTCGACGAAATCAGGTTCATTGGATCTGTAATGTTATATTATTGTAAGATTTCAAATTTCGCGTTAATCGGATTTACGGTTTTTCCGTTGCAAGCTAAAACGCGTAGGAAATCGGTTTAAGTGAATTTTAAATTTAATAGTCGATTCGAAAATCTATCTTCCAAATACGATCGAAATGGCTCTTGATATATATTCCGTTGCATTTGGAATAGGGGTAAAACATTATAAATGCCAGGCGGCATGCTTCGTTTGGAGTTCGAAAATTTTTCGGGTGAATAGTGTCGACAAATTTTCTATAAAAGGACGTTATAAATTTCATTTTTCACTTAGAAACCCTAGCTAGGGCTAGCCGCCACTAATAATTTCAATGGCCGAAAATTATGCTTCTTCCTCCTCGTTTTTCATCAAATCCGTCAATCAATTCAAAACGTTTTCAACTACAAAGAGGAAGAGGGCGATGAGATCTACATTCTCAACGGTGGTGATCGTCTGCAAAGCAACGTGGAGAGAGAAATTGACCCGCGTTCGTACCACGTTTGGGTTTGCTTTGCTCGGCCATGTTGGCACCGAGTTCGATGCTGTTAGGGGTGTAGGGGGAGTCGACGATGCTCTACAGAGTGGTGGGCTCGATCGTTTTTTGGTGGTCGGTAGGTGGCTTGAAAATTCAAGGAAGAATGGCGGCTCTGGGTTATACTCACGGCCCTGAACGTGACGGGGAACAAATAAAGTAGCGGCCAGATTTTCCTGGATCGAAATCTACGGCCATTAATTGTTCTAGGATAAAATAAAAAATAAAAAAAAATGAAATTGATTTATATTAAATCGTGTAATCTTTGTAACATCATAACTTTGTCATACGAGGTCGAAAATTGACGAAACGAATTGCGTTGGTTTTGTATTGACGAGCACTACGAGATGGAGCTCGTTTGGAGTTGATTGGAGCTAGTGTGAATTTTGGGTAAAATTAAACGGCCGTTTAATTTTATTCGAAATAAAACACTGAGACTGCTACTGGAGCAATGTGAGTACAACTCACTCATTCTGACTCACTGATATTTTATATAAATGACAAATAATTTGTTATATGATGATTGATGATTGTTTGGATGATATACCTACCTAGTGGAGCAGATGACCCTATACGTTCGCGTGTATGAGCGGATGACCCTTTGTACGCGCGTCTGCCTTGAAGCGGATATTGTACATATATTCTAATATGTATATTTGTTGCAGGTGACATGTTGAAGGGCAACTGGATTCCTCAACAGTATTGATTTATTTACAAATATTTGTGATATATTCTGTTATCATACGATATATGATGTTTTGGATGCCATGATTGTTATATTTAGTGCCGTTGCAGCGTTGGGCCTATTTTTATATATTTAAAAATGTTAAAGTGATGATTTCCAAATTTAAAAGGATTTTAAAGTGATTTTGGAAATAAATGTTTTATTGAATTTTTGAATCGTTAAGAATTGATTTATTTTAACTAAGTAAATGTTATAATTTTTATTGTTATAAAAATTATGATTTTTGTGAAATATAATTGAAATGTGATTTCTGAAATAAGTAGTTGATTTTTTTGTGAAATGGTTTAAATTGAGATTTTTGGCTAATATAAATGGTTTATAAAGAAGATTTATAAAATTGAATTTTTATAAATCAGAATAACTAAATTATAAAGGAGTTTTTATAATTGATAAAATGATGTTATAAATGGGTTTTATAAGTAAATAAGATTTACAGATTTATAATTAATTGATGTTTTAAAAAGAATGATTTTCTAAATAAATGAATTATAAGTAATTAACTTATAATTTAGGCTTTTGAGTATAAAATTGAGTTATAAATGGAATTGGTTAATAAAGGGATTTTATATATAGTAGTTATTATAAATGAAAATGGAATTTATAAACATTGTTTTATAAATCCGAAATCAAATAAATTAAATAAGAAAGTATATAAATTATTAAAGGAGATATATCCACGATTTTAGACAGTGGATAATACTTTAATTAAATATGTAGAAGTGTTGAATTTGGTCAGAGATTTATATCCATGTTTTTGGACAGTGGATAATTCTGAATTAAATGTGTGGAAGCTTTAATTTGGTAAACGAATTATATTCACGATTTTGGACAGTGAATAATATATTAAAGAAATGGTTTGGAAAGTGATATTTTAAAATGTAATAAAATGATTAAAAGATGTTTTAAAATGTGTTAAGGATCGAAACCATAGATTTCAACATTCATTGTTGAAATAGACGTTTTCGATAAATAAGGAAATGATGGACTATAACACTATTGTTACAGTAAATGATTTTCGAAAGAAATTGTTTTTGTATAGTATTGGGATTTATATATCTATCTAATTTTCGAATCCTTATACTAGTGATTTTGGGTTGTCGTAACGATGTTTTATGCAACATTCGTTTTGATCCAAATAAATGTGTTTAAAAGAACGTTTTCCTTAAAGAATAAAATATATATTTAATCGTGATTTAAGTATATACAATATTTTCTAAATGTTGAAAATAATTGATTTGTGAATTACTTATTATTAAATAAGTATATGGAAATGTTTTCCAATATAGAAGTTGAAATGATATTGAGAATATATCTTTTAAAGATAATTTGAAGTGAATATTTGGCAAGTGAATTAGTTAATAAAGATTAATTAAAAGGGCCTAGTGATTGTATATGGTGCTGAATATTTGTTTGTTTGTTTTGATAGTTAAAGAACCGACTATCAAACTTGGCCAAAATTTTAGTTCCTCAACTTGATGTGGGAACTTTTTAGTCGTACACTTAGTACGTTGCCTTTTGTGTAGGCTTGATTATCCTTTGTATTGAGGATGTTGATTCGTATAGTGCGGAGTATTACTCCAATCTATCGAGCTTCCTTCTTGCCCCGAAGGATAGCAAGTTGGAAGTTGGAGATGTGATAAGTCTATGAGACTTAGTTGCCGTGTAAGGTTGAGAAACGCTTTTGCGTTGTTGGTGCGAAGAGACTGGCATCGGTTTATCCGAAAACCACTTCGGACCAACGTATATGCGACGATTGTGCAGGTTGCTTGTGATGATATATAGTGGGGGACTGCTTGTTGATCATTTGGGGTTAAAATCCCAATATACATCCAGTAGCAGTGGTCTCTTCATTATGAAATATCCAATGTAAGGACTATTCGCTACTAATCCTAGGGATTTCCCTACAGGATGTGGTAGGAATGTACCTTCGGTTTGTCCTATTCCTGAACAACTTGTATGGATGTTTGTCTGACATTGCATTTCTATAGATTACATACATCGGTTTTTACAAACGTACATCAGTGGTGGTGGAGGAGTTAACTTCTCTTAGCTTAACACCCTCCTTGAGACGTATGAGCTTAAGGGTTATATTTTTATGGAAGGCAATTAGTAGTCAACGGAAATGGCCGTGTGGCATTCTAAGTGATGTGATTGTGCTTTGTGAAAGGTAATCGTTGCCTCTAGCCTCATCAACCGAAAATGACCAAAACATGGTTAGATGCGGCAAGGCTAAGTGGGTCATTCCCAAGTAGGATATGATCATCCTCTTCTAGATATATCTTTGCACGCTATGACGCCGTGTATCTAATTATTGTGGTTTGCATGCTATGAGGGCCCTCAGTAAAGGTCGGTAACGATCGAAGGATGACATATTCGGTACCATCTAGTTATAGAGGTGGACCAGTCTTGTGTTGGTAGAGGGCAGATGTTCTGTGCCTCGGGACATCCATCTAGAGGTGTACCCCTTCGGAAGGTGGTCCCTTCACCTGGTCATTTGTATGGAAATCCAAACTCCACTACGTGCTTTCCATTTTGATTGTATTACCCAATTGGGCTATATGTTGGAATTTAATCAATGTAACAATTTCGGCTATGATTAATATTATTTGTATATAGTAGACACCACTATAATATAACATGGGATTTGATATGATATGTTTTAGTTATCGTAAGGTAAAAACATGTCCGTATTTATGTGTGGACTTGTCTTACCAGATACTTTTGTTTTAAAAAATAAGAAAAAGTTTTGGTAATTTAATAAATTCAATTGATTGTGTTTCTCACGCTGGTTTACCAGACTGATCTGGGCATTCTTCCCTTTCAATGCTCGAGTCAGACCGAGTATATTTATAGGTTAGATTGGTGCTTTTGGAGCTTCAACAGGAGAGCTGGAGATCTTCATTTTCATATACACGTACTTGTTTTGATTATCCGCTGTGCTTTGTTTGTTGTTGTATATTATCGGCAATTGGGAGGATGGGTTACTATAACTGTTCAAGCTGATAACTATTGATTGATTGTTGGACTCTGATTGATGTGTATATATATACTGTTTCTATTTTGTAAAGATCATTGATATGATATTATATATTTTCCGCTGCGATGTGAGATTCTGTATTGTTTTGTTTTGTTCTATCTTCTCTCTTTCTTATCTTCTCTTCTTCTCTCTTCTTTTCTTTCTCTTGACTTTCCATCAATTTGTGCTTTTTGGGTCGGACATGTATGGATTATTATCGATTAAAAGGGTACGGATTTGTGGGTCGTCACATTTTGTATCGGCGCTTAGATTTTCTATATTCCTAAGCTTTGGTGTGTACTCAGTATAGATAGGGACAGTAGCACCCTAGATTGAGTTGAGTATATTATATATATGAGCGCATATTTGTTAGTGAATATAAAATGTTTTATATTGTGTTTGCTTATCCGTTGAGCTGTTTGTGAATTCTGGTCGGTATGTGGGACGCCATTTTATCGATAGGGATTTCCAAACTCTTAAACGAGGCAAGTCGACATAGTATCATTTTAAATTGGGTAAATGAAATAATTTTACCTCAATTATATTTTATATATAAAGGAATAATTTTTCAAAATTATTAAAGTGTATATAAATTGATTGTTTGGTTGTTTAAAATGTAAATATATATATATATATATATATATAAGTTAATAAAAGCTGTTTGAATAATCTAAATAGAAGCAACAATTGTAAAAGAATAAATTATATGAGCAAAAGAATTTTAAGTATGAAATTATAATTAATATGATTTACAATTGTGAAATGATCTTATATACAAGAAATTAAACAACATGAGTGTATTTGTAAATATGAGTTATAAATGAAAAATTGATTTAGACTAATGATTTGAAAATTTGAATCATGTTAAGTTTGAAAGTTGTTTTGCAAAATTAAAGAGGTTACATTATTATAAATCTAAATAAGATGAGTAAATTTGAAATAATCTTATGTAAGTAAAGTGAAATAGTGAAATTATATAAGTAAAAGGTTTGTAAATGTGATTTATAAATAGAAAGAATTTTAAAAAAAGAATGTAAAGCACTAAATTCACTATTGTTACTGGGAAATAATAAGGGTGATGACTGCAACATCATCAGTATCATTTTCGAGTTTCTATGTGATGGATTTGCTACCAATAGTAAACTGAAATTTTAGCTTTGTGATGATAAAAAAATTTGATTTAAAATCAAGTTGAAATTGATAAATATAAGTAAAATAAATTTTGGACTTATAATATGAGATAATAAAATTTTAGCTTTGGTAAAGTTGAAATAAAATTTGAGTTAGCATATTAAATATATGATTTGAAATTTAACTAAAGGAAAGTTAATAGAGTGAACTGGATTTGAAATTATAAAGAATGACTTTAGTGAACAGAAGTGAACTTAGGTAGATGTTCATGGAATTATGAATAAATAAGTTGTATAACTTATAAAATGAGATAAGGTAAGTAAAACCAATTGTTAAAATGATTAAGTAATTTTGTTAAGCAAAACAAAATCTGAATTTGGAGTAGTGATATGAATATGACTTAAGTAAGAGTTAAATAAAATAGAATTTGAATTAAAGTAGAAGTGGACTTAAGTTGTATAGTGAAAGAACATGTAAATGAAGTTGAAGTGAAATATAACTTAAGTAATATTGAATAAAGTTGATTTTGGTATCGAAGTAAATTAATAAAGTGAATTAGATGAATATGGACTTGAGTTATATAAAGAAATTAAACTTTAGTGGTTAGATGATTTAGCAATCCAATTGAAAATGAATTGATGTGGAATAGTGGATGTCAATGTAAATTCATTTAAAGCTAATTAAAAGTGTTAAACCAAATTGAATGTAAGCGAATTAAATTAATTTGGTAAATGTTGGATATGTATTGGTTGTTAGATGGTTGTTAATTGATTGTGTAGAAAATTCATATGGAATTGAATTAATGAAATTGAAAGCTAAATAATTGAATCTAAAGTGGAAGTGAAGTAAATTTAAATAGAATTGGATTTTATTTGATTTGAATTGGAAGTGAACAAATTGGAATATGAATTAGTGAATGTAAACTAACTTGAATTTGAATAATGAATGTTAGTAAATTCAATGTTAATGAATCAAATGAGATTTAAATTGAAAATCAGTTCAATGAATATTAATGAAAAGTGAATGTGTATTGATTTGTTTATGGATTGATTTGGTTATGGATGTTAGTTGGATGATAGTTGGTTGATGGTTGGATTTGTTATGGTGATTGCATTTGCTGTATTGACATATATAGTCATTGATATATGTTGTATATTGATATTACTTTCATATATGTGGTTCTCATTGGTTTGTTGAGTGTTTAGTAGGTGCGGATGGCGCTTGCTTCGCTTTTGGAGCTCGTTTTCGTACTATATTTGCCGTGTATGCTCGCTAATAATATATAAGGTACATATCTCGGATTACATATCGTACTTTTACACTTTTTTCCCTTCGGGATGCCTCATCCTCGATGATGAGATGTATATTTGTGATATATATTGCTATTTTTTCGGATCGAACCACGCAAAGGAGACGCTGGCGAATTTTTTTGAAAATTTAAGGAGTTAGAAAATTTCGGGAAAATTGGAAAATTTGTGATAACTAAAGTTTTGGTTTTTGAGTTGAAAGTTAAACGATATAGTTGGTTTTGAAAAGATAACTATATATGGATTTGAAAACTTAGAAAAGTTTTTGTGAGAAGTTTAACTAATAAATTTTGGAAAATTTAAAAGGTTAAATAGATTTGGTAAATCTAATTTGAACGATTCGTTTTGAAAAGTAAATTGACTCTCTGACTTTTTCTTACTTGGTAATTTCGGGGATGAAATTCTTTTAAGTAGGAGAGAATGTAACGACCTAAAATTTCTGTCATTTGAAATTCGTATATTTAATTGATTTTAAATATGAAAAAGTAAATTTAACAAGTTGAATAGATTTTATTTCGAATATCTAGATTTAATTGGATAATTAAATTATTAATTTAATATTTGAATTGCAGAAATAATTGAAAATTGGATTTAATATGAATAAAAATGTTTTATAAAGTTGTTTTAAATCTTATTTGATTTAGAATGATGTTACAGAACTTTTAAAATCGAATTAAAAGTAATTTGTAAAAATTGAATATTTTAATATTTAATTGACGTGTAAAAATAGTCATTTTTCAAACAGTCTCGGATTTCGACAAAACTAGTTTCATTATATCTGTAATGTTATATTATTGTAGGATTTCAAATTTCGTGTCAATCGGATTTACGGTTTGTCTGGGGCAAGCTAAAATGCGTAGGAAATCGGTTTAAGTGAATTTTAAATTTAATAGTCGATTCGAAAATCTATCTTCCAAATATGATCGAATTGGCTTCCGATATATATATTCCATTACATTCGGAATAGGGGTAAAACGTTATAAATGCTAGGCAGCACGCTTCATTTGGAGTTCGAAAAAATTTCGGGTGAATACTGTCGTCAAATTTTCTATAAAAGGACGTTATAAATTTCATTTTTCACTTAGAAACCCTAGCTAGGGCTAGCCGCCACTAATAATTTCAATGGTCGAAAATTATGCTTCTTCCTCCTCGTTTTTCTTCAAATCCGTCAATCAATTCAAAAAGTTTTCAACTACAAAGAGGAAGAGGGCGATGAGATCTACATTCTCAACGGTAGTGATCGTTTGAAACGCAACATGGAGAGAGAAATTGACCCACGTTTGGGTTCACTTTTCTCGGCCATGGTGGCACCGAGTTCGACGCTGTTAGGGGTGTAGGGGGAGTCGATGATGCTCTACAGAGTGGTGGTAATCGATCATTTTCTGGTGGTCGGTAGGTGGCTCGAAAATTCAAGGAAGAATGGCAGCTTTGGGTTATACTCACGGCCTTGAACGTGACGGGGAAGAAATAAAGCAGTAGCCAGATTTTCCTGGATCGAAATCTATGGCCGTTAATTGTTCTAGGGTAAAATATAAAAAAAAAAGAAAATTGAAATTGATTTATATTAAATCGTGTAATCTTTGTAACATCATAACCTTGTCATACGATGTCGAAAATTGACGAAATGAATTGCGTAGGTTTCGTATTGACGAGCACTACGCGATGAAGCTGGTTTTGAGTTGATTGGAGCTAGTGTGAATTTTGGGTAAAATTAAACGACTGTTTAATTTTATTCGGAATAAAACACTGAAACTGCTATTGGAGCAATGTGAGTACTACTCACTCTTTCTGACTCTCTGATATTTTATATAAATGACAAATAATTTATTATATGATGATTGATGATTGTTTGGATGATATATGATATATTGATTGATATTTGGATATATACCTGCCTAGTGGAGCAGATGACCATATACGTTCCCGTGTATGAGCGGATGACCCTTTGTACGCGCGTCTGCCTTGAAGCGGACATTGTACACATATTCTAATATGTATGTTTGTTGCAGGTGACAGGTTGGAGGGATCCAACTGGATTCCTCAACAGTATTGATTTATTTACAGATATTTGTGATATATTCTGTTATCATATGATATATGATGTTTTGGATGCCGTGATTGTTATATTTAGCGCTGTTGCAGCATTGGCCTATTTTTATATATTTAAAAACGTTAAAGTGATGATTTCCAAATTTAAAAGGATTTTAAAGTGATTTTGGAAATAAATGTTTTATTGTATTTTTGAATCGTTAAGAATTGATTTATTTTAAATAAATAAATGTTACAATTTTTATTGTTATAAAAATTATGATTTTTGTGAAATATAACCGAAATGTGATTTTTGAAATAAGTAGTTGATTTTTTTGTGAAATGGTTTAAATTGAGATTTTTGGCTAATATAAATGGTTTATAAAGAAGATTTATAAAATTGTATTTTTATAAATCAGAATAACTGAATTATAAAGGAGTTTTTATAATTGTTAAAATGATGTTATAAATAGGTTTTATAAGTAAATAAGATTTATAGATTTATAATTAATGATGCTATAAAAAGAATGATTTTTTAAATAAATGAATTATAAGTAATTAACTTATAATTTGTGTTTTTGGGTATAAAATTGAGTTATAAATGGAATTGCTTAATAAAGGGATTTTATATATAGTAGTTATTATAAAATGAAAATGGAATTTATAAACATTGTTTTATAAATCCGAAATTAAATAAATTTGATAAGTAAGTATAGAAATTATTAAAGGAGATATGTCCACGATTTTGGACAGTGGATAATCCTTTGATTAAATATGTAGAAGTATTGAATTTGGTTAGAGATTTATATCCACGACTTTGGACGGTGGATAATTCTGAATTAAATTTGTAGAAGCTTTAATTTGGTAAACGAATTATATTCATGATTTTGGACAGTGCATAATATATTAAAGAAATGGTTAGGAAAGTGATATTTTAAAATGGAATAAAATGATTAAACGATGTTTTAAAATGTGTTTAGGATCGAAACCATAGATTTCAACATTCATTATTGAAATAGACGTTTTCAATAAATAAGGAAATGATGGACTATAACACTGTTGTTATAGTAAATGATTTTCGAAAGAAAATGTTTTTGTATAGTATTGGGATTTATATATCTATCTAATTTTCAAATCATTATACTAGTGATTTTGGGTTGTCGCAATGATGTTTTACACAACATTCGTTTTGACCCAAATAAATGTGTTTAAAAGAACGTTTTCCTTAAAGAATAAAATCTATACTTAATCATGATTTAAGTATATACAATATTTTCTAAATATTGAAAATAATTGATTTGTGAATTACTTATTATTAAATAATTATATGGAAATGTTTTCCAATATAGAAGTTGAAATGTTTTTGATTTTAAAGATAATTTGAAGTGAATATTTGGCAAGTGAATTAATTAATAAATATTAATTAAAAGGGCCTAGTGATTATATATGGTGGTGAATATTTGTTTGTTTGTTTTGATAGTTAAAGAACCGACTATCAGACTTGGCCAAAATTTTAGTTCCTCAACTTGATGTGGGAACTTTTTAGTCGTACACTTAGTACGTTGCCTTCTGTGTAGGCTTGATTATCGTTTGCGTTGAGGATGTTGATTCGTATACAGCGGAGCATTACTCCAATCTATCGAGCTTCCTTCTTGGCCCGAAGGATAGCAAGTTGAAAGTTGGAGACGTGATAAGTCTATGAGACTTAGCTTCTGTGTGAGGTTGATAAATGCTTTTGCGTTGTTGGTGCGAAGAGACCGGGATCGGTTTATCCGAAAACCACTTCGGACCAACGTATATGCGACGATTGTGCAGGTTGCTTGTGATGATATTGATATTTTGGATTTTTATAGTGGAGGACTACTTGTTGATCATTTGGAGTTAAAATCCCAATATACATCCAGTAGCAGTGGTCTCTTCATTATGAAATATCCAATGTAATGACTATTCGCTACTAATCCTAGGGATTTTCCGACAGGATGTGGTAGGAAAGTACCTTCGGTTTGTCCTGTTCCTGGACAACTTGTATGGATGTTTGTCTGACATTGCATTTCTATAGATTACGTACATCGGTTTTTACAAACGTACATCAGTGGTGACGGAGGAGGCAACTTCTCTTAGCTTAACACCCTCCTTGAGACGTATGAGCTTAAGGGTTGTATTTTTGTGGAAGGCAATTAGTAGTCAACGGAAATGGCCGTGTGGCATTCTAAGTGATGTGATTATACTTTGTGAAATGTAATCGTTACCTCTAGCCTCATCAACCGGAAATGACCAAAACATGATTAGATGCAGCAAGGCTAAGTGGGTCATTCCCAAGTAGGATATGATCATCCTCTTCTAGATATATCTTTGCATGCTATGACGTCGTGTATCTGATTATTGTGGTTTGTATGCTATGAGGGCCCTCGGTAAAGGTCAGTAACGACCGGAGGATGACATATTCCGTACCATCCAGTTATAGAGGTGGGCCGGTCTTGTGTTGGTAGAGGGCAGATGTTCTATGCCTCGGGACATCCATCTAGAGGTGTACCCCTTCAGAAGGTAGTCCCTTCACCTGGTCATTGGTATGGAAATCCAAACTCCACTACATGCTTGCCATTTTGATTGTATTACCTAATTGGGCTATATGCTGGAATTTAATCAATGTAACAATTTCAACTATGATTAATATTATTTGTATATAGTAGACACTACTATAATATAACATGAGATTTGATATGATATATTTTAGTTATCGTAAGGTAAAAACATGTCCGTGTTTATGTGTGGACTTGTCTTACGAGATACTTTTGTTTTGAAAACTAAGGAAATGTTTTGGTAATTTAATAAGTTCAGTTGAGTGTGCTTCTCACGTTGGTGTACCAGACTGATCCGGGCGTTCTTCCCTTTCAATGCTTGGGTCAGACCGAGTATATTTACAGGTTAGATTGGTGCTTTTGGAGCTTCAGAGGAGAGCTGGAGATCTTCATTTTCATATACACGTACTTGTTTTGATTATCCGCTGTGCTTTGTTTGTTGTTGTATATTATCGGCAATTGGGAGGACGGGTTACTATAACTGTTCAAGCTGATAACTATTGATTGATTGTTGGACTCTGATTGATGTGTATATATATACAGTTTCTATTTTGTAAAGATCATTGATATGATATTATATATTTTCCGCTGCGATGTGAGATTCTGTATTGTTCTGTTTTGTTCTATCTTCTCTCTTTCTTCTCTTCTCTTCTTCTCGCTTCTTTTCTTTCTCTTGACTTTCCGTCAATTTGTGCTTTTTGGGTCGGACATGTGTGGATTATTGTCGATTCACAGGGTACAGATTTGTGGGTCGTCACATTAATGGTGAAGCTTTAAGGCAATCATATGCAACTATGTCATCTTTGTTAATGCCAAGGCTAAGAAAGTAATCTATGTAAACTACTATAATCCACAGATTATGATATATGGTGCCATCAAGACCATCCATCTTGCCAAGTTATTAATCTGCATCAACTTCAAGCGACCAAATGAGTAAGTTATGCTCCTTTCCAACTGCTATAAATGGAGATCTACCTCCAGATAACAAGGGCTCCTCTTTTCTTCCTCTTTCTTAGAACGAATTATTATTTTGGACTACATATTTTGAAGCTCTCTTAAAAGCTTGAGAACTCCTTTAGTGGTTGACAAGAAGAAGATCGCTTAAACTTTTGACCATAAGGACTTATAAAAGCAGGAAATTGCATGTTGGCCCCATTCTTGATATTTTGAACTATAAAGAAGGAGCTGAATTGTACTATTTATGTATTAACAATCGTTCAAGAAATATTTCGTATGTATTCGAATTTCACAATGTTTGCAATGCAATAAATATGGCTGAGCATTGGATATTTTTGGACAATCTTATTTTAAATATGGGCGTATTTGAAATATTATTTGTATGATATATCTTCTTCAAGTATTTTGGACATTGAATCCAAATTTGGTTTAACATAAATCATGGTTGTTAAGGAACACACTAACTTTAAGGGCATTTATCATTTTTGCTCTACCTATTACTTTATGTTTACCTTTGAAATAGGTTGTTTTAGGCATTTTATCATCATTCGAATTGTTATGGAAGGATCTTTCAATTTCTTTATTTTCTAAGCAATTGAACTTATTAACTCATTTTTGGAAATCGCATAAGTGACTATTAATCTCCATGACCAGATCGTTGATAATCTGCTGTCATTTTAACTTTGACGAATATGGTGACATGGACCAACCATGGATCATGTTTTCTTACTCTGAGCGATACAACATCGAAATTTTCCACGTAGTCTTTCAAGGATTCTCTGTTCCACTGTTTGACGTCTGTTACATCTTTAGGCAGCTTCTTATGGACTCAAAACTATTTTTTTTTAACTCTTTGTACAAAGTTCTCCATCAATCGTACGACCAAGCTAGTAGCTTCCCAAACCAACCTATAACTATCCTACAGGAACACTAAAAAACTACTACATTTAATGACATTTAGTGCTCGTATGGTGTGATGACCCGTCCTTCTACTACTAGAAAGACGTATCATCATTAAGAAAGAAAGGGATAGAAGTAGAAAGAAAGAGAAAGAAAGAACAACAACATCAGAATCTCACAGCGGAACGGAACAAAATATAATATATCACATAAATATTTCATAGTTTTATATATATCAGAGTTATACAATAGCAATACATATGACAATCATATATACATCTATCACTACATACATCAGAGGTACAATACATATCAACTAACACAGCGGAACTACATAAATAGCTATATTCGTCTGGAATCTCCTGCTCCAAGCTCCTTCAGAAAACAAAGTCCGAAACCTATCACTTGGATACTGATAACAATTTGAGTACCCAAGAGTTTATGAAAAACAAAATATAAACTCCGGGTCAGACATGGGTCTGGTATGAGTAAACGGTTTAATTGTTTAACTTTGAAAACATTTGAAAATAAAGGTATCACGTAAGACTCCCCACAAATAAATACGGGTAAGTTTTTACCTTACGCTAACCAAAACATTTCATAGGAAATCCAGTGATATTATAATAGTGTCTAGGGTTTTCAAGTAAATAGAAAATAGCCGAAATTGTTACATTCATTAAATTACAGCTACTAGCCACAAAAGTGGGTAATACAAATCAAAACTGTAGGGTCTCGTAGGGAAAATGGATTTCCAACAATGGCAGGGCTACTGGGGTACCGCCCGTCACAGTACGGGGCCTAGATCACCGTACCGAGGATCACTCCCGATCCCCTACAACACAAGGCCGGAACCATTCCTTACTGAACAATCCCGAACAAGATAAACCCCGCGGTTGTAGCTAGCAACCGCCCACACAGCTGAAATATAAAGGGACATCTAGACAGGGGAAATATCTCGTCCTGCTTGGGTATGACCCACCTAACCTTGCTGCATCTCCCCTGTTTTAGCCATTCCCGGTTGATGAGGCTTGAGGCTACGATTACCTTTATTGAACATATAACTTAGAATGCTCATCGTCCGCCTGATGATGTGCTGAAAGCATTCAATCCATACAAGTTCGTTTCGGGTTCGAACGAAACCGAAGGCATTATCTCGTCACACTCATTTTGGAATCACCCTCAGAGTTAACGACGATAACCCTTGCAATCTGAAAACACCATCTCGATCTTCATTTCAGGATTCACGACCTAACGTTTAAATTGGATCGATGTGGTTTTCGGAGAATCAAAATTGATTCTTCCGATCCCGGTCTCATCGAAATCCAAACGCCATTTTAAGGGCCAAGTTGTCTAATTAACTTAAGCAGTTTACATAACTTAAATTCAACAATTATTATTGACATAGCATTTATCACAGATAAAACATATACAAGTATCATAGATATAACATAACATATCACAGAGCATCACAGAATATCATCAATTTAAACATCACAAACCAGACATTCTACATACACAACAATCCATAAGCAATCATTTAAATTCTCATAATTAATTCGATTTGAAATCAATTAATCGAGAATTAATCGCTTAACCCTGTTTAATTAATGACTAATTTGTTATTTCCTTTCAAATTATTTGAGTTAATTTATCATTGCTTAATCAATTATTAAGTCTTAATTATTTAATTTATTATTTATTCCTCTATTTAATTAATTACCTTAAAATCAAGTTGTTTATCTTTAATTACAATTCCTTTTTCATTAATTAATAACCTTAATTATTAATTAATGAAACTTAATTACTTAATTATTTAACTACTAATTACTTAATTAATTGTAAATTCTTAATTAAATTACTTAATTATTTTACTATTAATTTATAATTAAATTAGTTGATTAGTTAACTATTAATCATTAATTAGTTAAATATAATTTATTTATCACTTAATCACCCTTTTATCCATACTTGATTAGCATTATAAAGTAGTTATTCTTAATTACCTTTTTAATAATAATTCATTTAATTTTTTAATTACTCGATGTAGTTAACTCTTAAAAGTCCACTTTAATCTTTAAATCATTCATTTATTAATTACAAACTTAAGAGTTAATTAAATTTACCCTTACCCTAAATTAATCAAAATAATTAAGTGTTTAAGATCATCATTAAGTTTTGACTAAAAACTTAAAACCTGAACGAATTCTTAGCTTGGCCTTTAAACCCTTTTTAAGCTTAAAATGTGAAGACAAATTTGTAAAAAAACAATTTACATCACTGCAAAACTGCAGTTTACCCAAACCCAAGTCTTCCCAAGTAAACCCGAGACTCCTCTCTGTATTATGCTCGAGAATTACTTCAAGTTTCCACGCAAACTTCCCGAGTTTCCCCTTGAACAACTTCTTCCTCTTCCCTATCTTATTCTTTCAGCAATATGTTTTAGTTTAATGTAAATTAATTTAGCATCAGGATCATCTCTCGTACGCGATAAAAACCCGGAGCATCCCCCATTCTCATTCGTGCGCGACTCGAGTCAGACCTCCCCCTCACGGCACTAACACGCTGGCATGTTGTGCACGTGCACGGAGCGGCGACGCCGCTCTGGTGACCCATAAGGCTCCCCACAAGTCCTAAACTACAACGACGTCGAACTCGAGACGTTGAACCACCTGATCTCGCTATCATTCAAAATCGAGCAATGCCTGTAAAGTTCGATCCCAAACATTGGTCACAAAACAAATTCGCGAACCCAAACTAGACCATCAGAGGCCTAGCAACTTCGGACACGCCTCCGCCACACCCCAAGCTCCATTCCCCTCCAATGGCGTGCAACTCGACGCACGGTGGAGGTCGCGGCGGCCAACAGTTCGAGCACCACAAAAATTAGGTCTATGAAAAAGAAACGATCATCGAAGTCGCCACCGTCGATGATACCACCTCCTCCCATTTTTCCTTTGACCGCCGTAGGCTCCTCCTCCACCCCTAGCAACCCCGATGACTCAAGTTCATCACATCACCGGAATTCGACCAAAAAGTCCAATTCGATCCTCGCCGAACTGCTCTCAAACCCTCCCACCAAAAATCACCAACTTCACTTTAAAAAATCATAGCTTGAGGTAAGTATTTAAGTTATGTTCATGAATCCCTAGTTTATTGGGTTCGAAATTTTCAAGTTTTAAAGTACCTTCTGTAAAAATTAAATTTTAGCCTGTATATATATTTATATTTTCTGAACTTATTTTTAAAACATCGTTCTTACCTGAATACACATATTCACTCTAGACATCGAAGCTTGAAATTGATTAGAAATGGAGGAATTGATTTGTTTCAAGGATTGTTTATGCTTAACTATTTTCACAGAGTAGATATCAGTCTCTGTAGTGCCAAACAATTATATATATATATATCTACAGAGCTGAAGAAGATAACTAACACCATACTAAGGTAATCACTCATAGATCATACAAAGTTTGAAATTATTTTTACATACTTTAATTTAAATTGAACAGAAATGTTTACTCACCTGTCATAATTCCCGTAAACAAAAGCATTGATGTAGATTATTAGAAACTGTCTTTAGCTCTTCTTTTATTTTTAGGTTTGCCAATTATCTTCTTACTGAACAAATTAAAAAAAATATGTACACTCATATATATATATAGAAGAAATTAGGTGAAAATGGGTAGGTTGTATCTAGACAGCCTTATATTCTTGACCAGGTTGATTCTGAAATTGACTTCCTGCAATAACATGAATTTGCAATTTTGGCCGAACATGTTTTAATGCTGAGATGATAGCAAGGACATTCACTGTTTCTAAATTAGTCTACATAATTATAATTATGTTCGGCTGCATAAGGATATTTGTATGTCAGTGTACAAATCTGCAGGCAAAGTTTTGGCCTGTGTGAGAAGCTTTGAAATAAAGATCTTTGTTTTTGTTATTATGTTACTTGTTTTATTATTCTCTAGTTTGAACTATAATATACATGTTTGATTTAATACTTCTAGAACTTCTAGTTTGGCCTTGCAGGCAAACTCTGTCATATACATGAAGATATTTATTTAAATATCTGGTATGTTATTATGCTATTTTCTAGCTTATAATTTGTTCATACATATGAATCAAGTTTTACTTTACATTTGACTCAATACTTCTAGCTTAAAAATGTTTATCTGGCTTATTTATTTTATCTTATTTTATGCTTTGTACTTGTTCTATTCTTTGCTTACAAACTTATTCATTTATCTTTATCTTTATTTTTATTTTGTATTTTAATTATCAACATTTAAGCTATATTTCTTAAATTACTTACTTATATTTACTTGTACTTGTACTTCAGCTAACAATATTCCAATTGATATTCATATGCTCATTTATTTATATTTATATTTTATAAAATTAATTATCAATATTTGCATTATATTTTTAAGTTTTACTTATATTTAGTATTTATTTTTGTATTTATTTCCAATTATAATTTATTCAAATTATAAACATAAGTTTGACTCATATTTTACATTTATATTTTATATTACTAGAATTTGATTTTAAATTTTAAACATTATCATCTATAGATATTTCTATCAAATGTTAACAAAAGAAAGTATTTTAATTTGATGGTATAAGATAAATATTATAAAGAGATTTATTTAAATTTCAAACATTATTATTCATATGTATATTTATCAGATGTAAACAAAATTAAGTGTTTTAATTCAATTATATAAAAATAGATTTTATTATAATATTATCAAAAGATTTTATTTTGAACTCTCCAAAGTCCAATTCCCCTTTTTTAAAATACAATTTAAATAAATTGGCAGTATTCCCAAATCATAAGCATTTTAATATGATCAATTTACATTTTATTTAAATTAGATTAAACATTTATTAAAATAAACGGGGCCAAAAATCCAGGGTCGTTACATATGGTGTCCAATATATATTGTATCTGAGAAAATGATTGGTAGAACCGATAATCCCATCATTTGGCATTATCCATGACATTTTAAACTTGGTAGAAGTTCAAACTTCCAATATATGAGGGTTGATGATTTTCCAAGCTCTTCGTTTGAATCTAAGAATTGTCCATCTCTTATGAGTGTATGCTCGACCTTTTTATCCTAAGTTTTCATGTAATCATTTTGATCTACCTTTGGGTCATCTTTTATATTATAGGTTGGGAGTTCTATAGTTGTCTCTATCTAGGTTATCTTCTCTTTCAGTGCTTCGTCGACTTTAAGGTGGAAGATTTTCGACTCGGATTAGATCATTTTAATTAGTAAGGAATCTAGCTTGTTAAGGTCAAAGTGAGCTATTTCGTCCATCTTTATCAAGTGTCATGTTAGCACTTCAGTGATGGGTCAAGCTATAGTATTTATACCAGGGAACAAAGTGGTTGTTTTCGATATGGGGTGACTCGATCGGAGTGGGTCGAGTTCAACCATCTAAGGTGCCATTTCTATTTTGACTGACATCTTCTTTAGTTAGCTTTCATTCGTTTCCATTATTTTGCAAGTCTCGTCTACTTTGCTTTTGCACATGAAGCTCAATTATATACCACAATCAATATTCATTAAATAATACATAAAATCACAATCATGCAAAATCAACTTTAATAAGTAACAAAAAGAAAAATACCCACGAGATTTTTGTAACGGTTTGATCCAAAGTTGTTACCTATGTCCACTTCTTCTACTATTGTTGATATTTATTTTGTAAATTTTGCTTATAGTTGATTACGGAGAAGTCCATTTAGAATAGAAAAACTGGCATAAAAATAGTGAAATTAGGTCTAACACTTTGTTTAAAATGACTAATGAAAATGTATATGAGCACTCTTAAAGTCAGTTGAAGTCCCTTTATTTGGAGCTTCAATCTGTTGTTTATTGGCATTAAAGATTAAAAATTTATAAAAGTTAGATTTAAGATTTGTTGTAGTTTTAAAATTTATATGAGGAAAGAACATGTCAAATCTGACTAGATTATTTTTGGTGCCATGATCAAAATTTAACTTGGGGGAGAAGGGTCAAACTCAAACGCTTATGGTGCTTTGATCACATTTGAGTACTTTACACTTTTGACCTAGGTCGAGCTTGATCCCTTGCACTTGCTTTCGAATGGTTGAAGGCTTGGGTTGTGTTGCCCGACACTTTGGCATGGGCTACATGGCGATAGTCTTAGAGTCTATGGTTGAACCAGGATGGGACTTGAGCAATGAAAGGATTGGAAGTATAATAGACTAGTGTAATTTAATTTTTGGTCGGCCTATGCACGTAGGTCGGTATATCGATACTGTTCGACATGATTGTATGGCACAAGAACACAAGGTGGTGCGGCGTTGGAGTGTGGATATCGCAGACTAGCTGATAGTGGCTCATCCAAGGTCGTTCGGTCAGCATTGTTCGGCCACTCATCGCTCGGCCTTGGAGAAAAGATTAGTGTCGTTCGACCACTCATCGTTCGGCCTTGGAGAGAAGATTAGTATCGCTCGGCCACTCATCACTCGGCCTTGGAGAGAAGGTTAACGTCGTTCGGCCACTCATTGCTCGGCCTTGGAGAGAAGGTTAATGTCGTTCGGCCATATTGGTTCGGTGTATCTGGTTCAGTGCATGATGAGGGAGTTAGCATATTCTTGGGGTGAATTGCGAAGTGAGGAGATCAACATTTCTTTACTTCGAGATCCACTATGAGTTACTCCGAGTCCTTTGAGAGCTTGCTTCAAGTCATTTTCTACATGACCATCGATCGGCCATATTGGTTCGGCGTTTGTCGATCGGTCGAAAGTCGTTTAGTATGCCTCGACCGGCCAACTCGAGATTACCATGTATGGGCCGAGTCACTTGGTTTTGGGATTGCACAGGGCATCTAGCCTACCTTCGTCTATAAATAGAGAGGCAGGGGTATAGTTGAAGGGACTTTTTTTCGAGAACTCTAGGTAGACTCTACCATTTCGTATACTCATTTCTTTGCTATCAAAATTTGTACTTGAGTTTTTTGTGTACAGATTGTATCTGTATTTAACTCATTGAAGAAGTAATAAAGATTTCACTCAAAGTGGACGTAGGCAATTACGCCAAACCACTATAATTCAAGTGCTCTCGTTTTTACTGTTCAAATTACATCTTACTATGATATTCCTCTATTTTAATTTAGTTTCTCCATTAGTCTCTCTACATATTTCTACTCAAGGGTGTTAAAGTGACCAACTCTGGTGCTAACATTTTGGTGCTTTCACTGAGAAAGACATTCTCAGGCTGTTAGGATCTACCTTGTCGCTACTGGATTGAAGAGATCCTCCAAAGAAGATCTAAGTTCATTCTTAAGAGTTCATAGATTTTACTCAGAGTTTCGATCGATAACTTTACAATGGGAAGACCACGTACTAGATCGGCATCCCATAATGCGAATGTCAACGAGACCTGTAGCATCCAACAAGTAGGACCCAGCAATCAACAAGCTAATCAAGGTGCAGGGACCGCCACCGTCCTAAACCAAACAGAAGTTGTCACCAAGGACAGAGTTTAACAAACTGACGAGAGAACTCGTGGAAAGCAGAAGACAGCTTAATGAGCAGATTCAAGCTAAGGCCAATCTCATGACCCAGCTTACTCAACAACAGCATCAAAATGCTGTAGGAAGTCCCGCTACCTACTCGTCATCTGACAGCTTCGCTTCGTTTGATGGACATCCCAGGCGTAGACACTATAGAATTGAAGCAGTGCAAACAGGTGCGGCAGATCAATCCAATAGGAATGGTCCAGGTTCCTACCTAGAGTCGTGGCCCCTCACTTGCACCTAGGAAATCGCACTCAAGTTGGAATGGGAAACTTAGGATTTGAAGCACGAGCATAAGCAGGCCGACTGGTGCACCATGGTCGTAGCGAAGCCAGTCACCAGGACACGCATTTGGGAGACCACCAACTGAGGAGGCACTAACCGAAATGGTCACGTAGGACGGAGTCCAACTTACCACCTCCCATCCAGACCTTGGATTTATCAGCTATGGTTAGACACCTGATGGGAGAAAATCAAATTAGGGTACAACTAGGAGTCATACTCCATTCACAAATGCTATCCTACAAGTGGACTACCCTCGAAAGTTCAACATGCCGACTATTACATCCTATGAGGGGACGACTGATCCCCGACAGCGTATAATGAGATACGACGGATGATGGACTCAGCCAAAATGTAGATGTTTCCCAATAACCCTATCCGGAATCGCCACCATATAGTTCACCAGACTTCCTCCTCGATAGATCTCCAAGTTTGATGAGTTAGCGATGAAATTTGTGGAGCAGTTCATAATCCATACCACTCGCCCAAAGGATGTGATGTCTTTATCCAGTGTAATTCAGGCTCCTAAGGAGTCCTTAAAGGAACATTTGTAAAGATTTCATGTTGCTTCTACCGAAGTAGCAACCCGAATGACCTCGCTATTCTTATGACCATGATGTTGCGGCTACCTTGGAACGTTTTTACACAAAGGCGCACCAGTTCATAAGAAGGGAGGAAGCCAGGTGGAGGAGGCGAGGCAGTGCGCCAGGGCTTGGAAAGGAGATGGCGCAAAGCAATAGTGCAGTTAAACAAGCTGGGGGCAACTCTATAAAAGTCCAGGTCAATGTTCAAAACAAGCCCGAGCAGTCTAAAGGATTCGGAGGAGGAAGTTCCGGAAGGAACAGGGAAGCATGAAAGTGGAAACCAAGGATCCCGACCTATAACGAATACACTCCTCTGAACACATCTCTGGAGAATATTTATTTGTCAACTTGTAATACCTTCCAATACCGAAAATCACGCCCAAAAGAATCCATCAAGGAATAAAAAAAAGGGAAGTACTGTCATTTTCACAAGACCTACAAGCACAACACCGAGGAACTTAGACACCTCTATGATGCTATAGAAAAACTGATTCGACAAAAGAGTTACAACAGTTTGTTAAGAATCCGCAGATAGGTGGACAGGGAACGTCCAACCCCGATCGCGGACAGGCTCCACGTCACCCTAAGGAACCTGCTCGGACCGTAGGCAGACTGATCATAAACATGATCGTCGGTGGGCCTCATCCAGCAGACAAGTATTGGCAAGAAATGGAATGCTATGCTAATTCCTTGAAACATGCAGATTTCGAATTCTACTCGAACTCGGAAGATGGGACTCCAGCAAAATAGCAGCGAATGATGACAGATGATATAGTATTCAGGAGCAGGGATGCCAATCAGATAGAGGCACCCACTATCGACCCGATGCTCATTTCGGCCATGATTGGGCCAGTGTTTATGAGAAGGATATTGATTTATTATGAGAGTTCTGTGAATATTATTTTCAAAAAGGCGTACGACCAAATGAAGATGGAGGTGAAAGATCTAAAACCATCTAAAGCACGTATTCATGGCTTTAATGGTGCGACTACTGATGCAGTAGGTTTTTTGAATTACCAGTTAAGTTAGGAGAAGGTGAACGTAGGAGGGTGTGCATCCTACCGTTCATTGTTTTGGATGTTGATTCCCCGTATAATGTTTTTCTTGGCTGACCGGCCCTGGCGGAGTTTAGGGTGGCTTTGGCCCCATGGTGTTTGACTTTGAAATTTCCAATGGATAGAGGAGTTGGCGTAGCGCACAGCGATCAAGCGAATGGTCGTGCTGAGCCGAGAGAGGTCCAGTAAGGGGAGAAGGGAAAGGTTGCAGACGACTTTGTCCGCATCCACATTGCTCAAAATTGACAAGTAATGCCCGAGAGACGATGATGAAGAACCAAAGGAGTCTAAAGTAGCATCGGCTGAATTGACGATTGACATTCCAGTCAGCCATGATGACCCATCACGAGTGCTAAAGATTGGATCACAACTCACCCCCTCGATGACTGAGGATCTAACCGATCTCCTCCGAGTGAATCTAGATGTTTTCGCTTAGACACATTCTGATATGTGCGGGATTTCTCCCGCCATAGCGAGTCATATGTTGAACACAGACCCGAAGTACGTGCTGGTGAAGCACAAAAAGGAGAGGTATGGACCCGGAGAGGTCCGCTGCTCTCAGATAGGAAGTGGAAAAACTCAAAGCCAATGGGTTCATCTGCGATGCCCTCTACCCAAAATGGGTCGCTAACCCCATACTAGTGAGAAAGGTGAATGGGAAATGGCGGACCTGTGTTGATTACTTAAACTTGAACAAGGCATGCCCTAAGTATAGTTTCCTTTTACCCAGAATTGACCAGCTAGTCGACTCAACAACATGACATAAGTTATGTCATTCATGGATGCACATTCGGGATATAATCAAACTCCGATGCACATTCCAGATCAGAAACACACTAGTTTTGTCACGAAAATTGGACTGTGTTCTTATGTGGTGATGCCTTTTGGGTTGAAAAACGTAGGAGCGATTTATCAGTGCTTGGTATATCGAATGTTTAAAGAGCAAATTGGTAGAACAATGGAAGTCTACGTGGATGACATGCTCATGAAGTCACGACAGTCAAACGATCATATTTGAGACTTAGTGGAGATGTTTGATATACTTAGATACAATTGAATGAAAACCAATCCACTAAATTGTTCCTATGGTGTTGCGTCGGGAAAGTTTTTGGGTTTTATTGTCAATGCACGAGGAGTTGAGGCTAACCCAGAAAAGATTCAGGTTATTCGAGACATACAAGCGCCCAGAACTGTAAAGCAAGTACAAAGCCCGAAAGGAAAAGATGTCCCGTTGAGTCGATTCATATCCAGAGCGACCGACTAATGTATTCCCTTCTTCGATGTGATAAAGAAAGGGAAGAAATTTTTTGAATGGACGCCGGACTGTGAGGATGCGTTCCGAGATATGGTAAGACATTTGGAAAGTCCTTCGATTTTGTTAAAGCTTGTAGACCATGAAGTGTTATATGTATACTTGGCCGTGTCTCAGTATGCCATCAGTACGGCCTTGGTTTGCGAGGAGGACAGAATTCAAAAGCCAGTGTATCATGTCAGCAAAAGTTTAAGAAATTATCCTAAAATTGAGAAGCAAGCCTACTGTTTGGTGATTGCATCACGCAAGCTTCGTCCATATTTTTAGACACACCCAATCAATGTTTATACCGATCAACCTCTGCGACAGGTGCTCCAACGACCAGAGACCTCTGGAAGGTTGTTAAAGTGGAACACTGAGTTGAGTCAATTTGATATCACCTACCTGCCACGGAGGGCTATCTAAAGGCAGGTGCTAGTGAACTTCATTGCAGAGTTCACCATATCAGATGAGCCAAGTAGTGATGATGTTATTCCCCCCATTCGATGGAAACTATACACCGATGGGGCATTCAACGACCGTTGTTCTAGGGCTGGTATTAATCTTGTAACTCTCGAAAACCGATCAATTTGTTATGCTTTTAAGCTCAATTTCCCAGTTATGAATAATGAAGCCGAGTATGAAGCATTGGTTGATGGCTTAAAACTTACCTGGGAACTCGGAGTAAAATTGGTTGAAATCTTTTGTGACTCACAATTGGTGGTGTACCAAGTGCGGGGAGACTATCAAGCAAGGAGCTGAGACTTGCCCCATACCTTTCTTGAATTCAAGAGCTATTGGAAGACCTTGAATATTACGATATTTCACACATCCCACGTGAACAAAATGGGAAAGCTGATTCATTGGCGAAATTCGCAAGTACTGGTGATGCGCAGAAGATGGGCTTGGTTCCCGTCAAAATCTTGCATGCTCCGAGTATAAACGAGATGGAAGTAGATTTCGTGTTAGAAACAGAAATTGAAAGGAAGTCATAGATAGCCCCATTCAAACAGTACCTATTATATGGGACTTTGCCCGAGAGAAAGAACGAAAGACGACAAGTCATTTGCAAAGCTTTGCGGTATGTAATGCTAGACGGAATAATGTATCGAAAAGGATTCTTGGTTCCCTTACTTCGATGCATCGCCCACGATGAGATAAAGCAGGTCTTGAAAGAAGTTCATGAAAGAGAATGTAGTGACCATACTGGAGGGCAGACACTAACCAAAATGATCCTCCGCTATGGATACTATTGGCCAACCGTGAATCGAGACGTCGTAGACTATGTAAGGAGATGTGATAAATGTAAAAAATATGCGAAAATCCCGAGAGCTCCACCGACAGAACTCACAAAATGGTTAGTCCCTAGCCATTTGCAATATGGGGGATCGATATAATCGACTCCTTGCCAATCTCTAAAGGTGGTGCAAAATATGCAATTATTGCAGTCGATTACTTTACCAGGTGGGCGAAGGCAGAGCCCTTAGCTAAGATCACCACCAAAAAGGTCATTAATTTTGTTATGCGAAACATCGTATGCTGTTTCGGCCTCCCATGAACTATCATTACGGATAATGGAACTCAATTTGAAAGTAGAGAGTTCGAAAATTTTGCTAAGTATTGCACTGAGAAAAGGTTTGCGGCAGTCGTTCATCCTAAAGCTAATGACAAGTTGAAGCCGTAAATAAAATAATCAAATCAATATTGAAAAAACTTTTGGAGAAGGCTAGAGGCAAGTGGGTGGATGAGCTTTCGACGGTACTTTGGGCCTATAGAACCACCCATAAGTCCACAATTGGCCATACTCCGTTCACTTTGGCATACGACACTGAAGCTGTTATATCCGTGGAACTTGAAGTTCCTTCTATCGGGTGACTCATTATGATCCTGAGACGAATCAGGATCTCTTACTGGAATCGCTGGACTTTGTTGACCAAAAATGTGAAGAAGCTGATTTAAGGGCGGCTGCATATAGGCACCGAGTCGCTCGATATTATAATGAAAATTTCGACCGAGAATCTTTGATATGGGCGATCTCATTTTGAAGCGATTTTTTTCGATCCCATCACATATGAATCCCACATGGGAAGGTTCATACATCATCAAATGGAAGCTTGGAGAAGGATCTTTCAAGCTAACGACCGTCCATGGCAAGAGGCTACCTCGAGCATGGAATAATGAGCATTTGCGCCATTTTTACACTTAGCCTGTTTCTTTTGCATTTTAGTAGAAATTGTTTTCAGTATATGTTTCTTTTGTTGTTCTTTGTTTTCGGCATGTAATAAGAAAATTTAGTTCATTCCTATTTGTTATGATCAACAAAGGCTTGAAGCCATTTTTCTGTGAACTATTAACGTTTCATGTTTTATAATTCCTTGGCAAAAATTAAAGTACATTATTCTATCCGGCGTATGAACGCACACACAAAATTAAAAGCCAACTAGATAAAATAAAAAACTCTGTGTCCCCGGAGTGCAGACTATAGTATAAACGACTTAAAAATCTCTAAGTCCCCAAAGCATGGACTAGAGTACTCTGAGTCCCCGGAGTGCGGACTAGAGTATAAACAACTTAAAAATCTCTAAGTCCCCGGAGCACGGACTAGAGTACTCTGAGTCCTAGGAGTGTGGACTAGAGCATAAACGACTTAAAAATCTCTAAGTCGCCGAAGCGTGGACTAGAGTACTCTGAGTCCCTGGAGTGCGGACTAGAGTATAAACGACTTAAAAATCTCTAAGTCCCTAGAGCGTGGACTAGAATACTCCGAGTCTCCAAAGTGCGGACTAGAGTACAAACGACTCAAAAATCTCTAAGTCCCTGGAGCACGGACTAGAGTACTCTGAGTCCCCGGAGTGCAGACTAGAGTATAAATGTCTCAAAAATCTCTAAGTCCAAAGAGCGGGGACTAGAGTACTCTAAGTTCCCGGAGTGCGGACTAGAGTATAAACGACTTAAAAATATCTAAGTCCCTAGAGCGCGGACTAAAGTACTCTGAGTCCCCGGAGTGCGGACTAGAGTATAAACGACTTAAACATCTCTAAGTCCCTGGAGCACGGACTAGAGTACTCTGAGTCCCCGAAGTGAGGACTAGAGTATAAACGACTCAAAAATCTCAATGTCCCCGGAGCACGAATTAGAGTACTCTAAGTCCTCGGAGTGCGGGCCAGAGTTAAACGACTCAAAAATCTCTAAGTCCCCGGAGCACGGACTAGAGTACTCTAAGTCCTCGAAGTGCGGACGAGAGTATAAACGAATTAAAAATCTCTAAGTCCCCGGAGCATGGACTAGAATACTCTGAGTCCCCGTAGTGCGGACTAGAGTATAAACGACTCAAAAATCTCTATGTCCCCGGAGCACGGAGTAGAGTACTTTGAGTCTCCAGAGTGCGGACTAGAGTATGAACGACTCGAAAATATCTAAGTCCCTGAAGCGCGGACTAGAGTACTCTAAGTCCTCGGAGTGCGAATCAGATTATAAACGATTCAAAAAATCTCTAATTCTCCGGAGCGTGGACTTGTCTAAGTCCTAGAGTGCGGATTAGAATACTTACGAGTCAAAAAAAATTCAAGTCATGTAGAAACAGACTGTAGCTTATATAACCCACAAGATTTCATATTTCGACTACAAGTTAGACAATAAGCTAAATAGTGAGAATCATGGAAGAGAAAGAAGCAAAATTTTATTTACTAATTCCATTATAACTTTTCTGGAGTTTGGAGCAAAAGATTATTCACTACGACTATAAAATAAATTGAAATAACTACATTATCTGAGTTGATTCGTGCTGAGCGAGGCACAGCCGAATAACTACCTTTTTGATGTTTTTCTCCTTCTGGGACTTCTCCAAAGGCTCCTCACCTAAGTGTTTGCTCTTGGACGCCTTGCTTCCCAGTGAGGTAGTGCCTAGGGAAGGAGGAGCAACTACCAATGGCATGGTCCTACCGTGAAGAATGACCTTCAGGGGCCTGTTCCGAGGATCATCAAGTTCCACCACCCGAGGCTCAGCCTTAATTTCAACTTTCTTCTTCCCCTCTTCCATGATTTGCTTCTCCATGCTTAGTTTTGAAGTGTGTTTGGAGGCGCCTGTGATTTCAACCTCATCATGTTCTTCTGCAGGTGAGGGATTCTCGAGTTTGTCCTCATCGAGCACCCCTGTCATTTGAGCATAGGGTCCGGGAGTATTCCCAGTGTGAGATGCCTTTCCTAATTTCTCTTCCTTCTCCGTGGCGACATCGCTCCTTGGAGTTAGTTTAGGATCAGAATGACCTGCACAAAGTCATAAAAGACATATATTAGAATACATTTATTATTCGTTAAAAGCGATGGTCCTTTCAACCCTAGAAATTTTTTTTACATACCGGCTTCCGGTTGACTCTCAGCTGTTTTAGGAGTCTCACCCTCTGGAATAGGGAAAAGAACATGAACATCGAGCCTGGGATCCTCTGGGTTATAGCCAACATGCTACTCGAAAGGATCGAGCGATGAGAAACCAGCCGAATGAGCGGAAGGAGGAACTGGAGACCCAGTTCCGAATGGGCTAGCAACATGATCCTTCCCTTTCGATGAGGAGGAATCTCTTCTATAAAGGACTTTGGCTGTAGATAAGTTGGAAGGCTCGTTTCCTCAAAGCACTTCCTTTACAAGAGAATGCTCATCAACCTCTTCAGTGTCTAGCTCCACTTGTTTAATTTTTACTAGAGTATCCCATGCTTTGGCTAATGATTCGAGCTAACCCTCGCCCAAAAAAGATAGATATCGATGCATGACAACTCGAGCGTTATATTCGGCAATAAGCGGATCAAATAAGCATTTAATTTCTTCCCTACCAGCTTCAGCAGCTGCCTCGAGGCGAGAATCGATTTCTGTCAGCGCCATTCTTTTGCCGTCCTCACGGACTGCATTCTTTAATGCTTCAGCTTTGGAAAGTTCCTCGTCGAGCTTCGTCTTTAAGAGTCTTGTTACGACGACTTCATCGTAATATCGCCGTGACTCTTCCTGTGCAACGATTTTTTCTTCTTTCTCTTTAAGTGGTAGCTCTTCCAGTTCTTTAACTCGTCGAGCGAGGATATCCTTTTCTTTTTGGAGGAGTCTTTTTCTAATGCTGGAGTACCACTACGTTGAACTGCCTCATCAATTTCCTTTTTGCGAGTAGCCTCCAAATGACTGACTGCCTCGGCTGTATCTTTAGCGCTTTGCTGCGCAGCTTCAAGTTAAGATTTGTACAAGGAAAGCTCTTCATCCCGGGCTCTAATAATATTTTAATCATGGATGGCTTTATGTTTCAGGCAATCAATCTCATGCTGATGTTCAATAGAAACTTCTGAAACTTTTTCTGCCAAATGAACAAACGCATCGTGTTGGACATAGACATCGTTATTGTAGGTGATGGCACTTTGTTTGACATGCCCTGGAATTGGGTGAATCGTAGGATGAAATTTCACCCCGTCGAAGCAATCTTCAGAAATGTGGCTTTAAGCTCGGTTAATCTTTCGGCTATCGAAGGATCATGTGCAGAGATTGGAGGAGTTTGCTTCGCCGGAGTCACCAACTGCTTATTGGGTTCATGAGATTGCGTAGTGCTAGACGATCCGGAATGTTGGTCATAGGGAGCTTTAGTTTGAGATCCCCTATGAGAAGATTTCTCCCTATTGTGGTCTGAATGAGGGGGAGGATCATTGGGATATGAAGAGTGGCTATAAGTTTTTCTTCGGGAAGACGTCGAATCTCTGGGACGGTAGTCTTTATCGCCGCTGTCATCTCTATCTCGGTGTCCACCAGACCTCGAATCCCGACAGGAGTGGTGGAAGATAGAGGACCCACAAAGGAGATCAAAGCCATGTGCACGCCCCATATCACCTATATAGAAACCAAGCGAAGACGAGTTAGTGAGAATCGCATGATGGCTAAAACTTACGTGTAGGGTGAAGTGTGAGTGTTCGTGTGTGTCCTAGTGTTTCCCCCCCAATGGACCAGTTTATTTTGCTTTACTTATTGGATTTTTTTCTCCCTGATGATGAACTTGATCACCTTCATCTTCTCTCAGGGGTGAATTAAGTCCCAAGGCCACTGTATCGTTGAAACCGTAATTAAGCAAGTCATCGGGGATGGTCAGATCTAATAGACCTTTTAGTGAACCCTCTAGATGTTATGAAGACAACATTTTCTCAACCGGAGTAATTGTAACTTTTGAGGTTCCGCCCACTGTTTTCCTTCTCAGTTTGTACCCCATTGAAGGTGGAGGCGGTTCATTAATGCTGGGTACATCAGTCACCGATGCTGAATCGGGATTATATTCTCATCAGACGCTTCTGGCACCCCGGCTTCTTCGATTTCACCTTCCTCGGATGTGTAGGGGCCCCACCAGTAGAGGGCATCGAAGGTTCGGCTTGATCTTGCCTTTCTCCGTCGCGGATCCAGTTGTAGTGGCGCCGGTTGGAAGACTAGTTCGACGATCTTCCGCCAACAATCTAAACTTTAAAAGGGATTCATTGGAAATAACGGATTTGATCTCTCGGTCTTTCACCGGAATAGCTCAAATGATCTCGACGGACTCAGAATACCTAGTGCCTTCGGGACGTGGGTTAATACTTGTAAAAGTCGAAAGAAGTTTAGAAAGAATGCGCTTCGTACCTTAGACAAATATTGAGTCCGGAAATGAAACTTACTCCTTTCCAGCCATCTTCTCACAAAGCCAGAGGGGCAGCGTATGTAAACTCATTCTTGCTTATAATGGGAGAATTTAGTTCAGGCCCCTATCAGGATCTGACACTTGGAGTGTGGCTTAATAAATATAAAGGATGGACTATCGGACCATCTTTTGAAGCGATAAAGTAGCGGATATCCTCAGGAGTAGGGAGCCTGAATAAGATGCTCGTGAAGAGAATGCAAGTACCATGAAAAACGCATGACTGTTGGGGTGAAGCCGTGCTTGAGCAATCCCGATATACCACAACACCTCATGGAGAAATGAATTGAAAGGTGGCACACTTCCAACCCGGCACATGAATGTGTTGCATACTATATACCCGACTGGGGGCAGGTGAGGCCGATCTTGCCCCGACGGAACTAAAACGCCGTCAAAGGGAATTCAATGAATCGAACATAAACGACTAAGAAAGATTCACCGATTATTGAAGCTTGTGAATTAGTCGTATTATCCAGGATAACTACTCCATCTATAACATCAGGGACCGGGCCAACAACTGCAGCAGACAGATCTGGAATACCCTGTGTGGAGGTTGTCGGTGGATTCAAAGTTCCTACTGCCTCCGGCGGAGAACCTGGCTCAAGCCTATTGGAAACTGTAGCAGAGCTCGATTTTCTGGACATCTTTAAAGAACGATGAATGTGAACAGATACCTATTTGAACTATACTTAAAAGACAATCAATATCAGATATAACGACAAAAATATTCCCCTCGTGTGATGTGTGCACTAGTGCAATCATTTAAGCATAAGTACAAAAGAATTAAAGATTTACAGACCGATGAAGTTTGATTGAGCATTAAACTATCGTTTTTGGAGACCGTCATCGCTGACCATTTCCGGGAGCTTGTCTTATGATCGATAGTAGGGATCTCGGTATCGGACATTGGCATCATATGTTGAAGTCTGTTATTTGCTTTTGTTGAGTTGAATTTGCGTTTATAGTTGTTAAAACTATGAAGTTACTAGTCGAACCAGTTCCATATGCTTATGTACTTAAATTCTTGTCATTATTCATTGTTCTACGATCAGGCATGGGAATATGTGAACTTAACTTATGCTGTATTCAAGTTAAGGTGATTTTAATTGCCAATGCCGATTCCAAGGCCCAAAGCCAACCGTCTCCCTAGACCAAAAACACCGATCCATTCATTCTCCTCTCTATCACTCTCTCATCACTGAATGACCTCACTCAGCCTATGCCTTCTAAACTTACAAACTCCTACCAACGCACTCACACTTTTTTCTCTCTCATTCTCTAATCACCAAATGACACTCTAGGTCTATACTGGGCCACTCTCCTAAATTATTACCAACCAAAGCTCCCTCTGAACAACTCCCTCACTTGGAATGCCGACCTAGTCATATTTTCCCCTCTATTGAGCGACAACTGTTGGGACACACCGACTTGCATTGTCTCCTAAGACACCGACTTGCATGATCTCTCCCAAAATCGAACGACTTCGTACTAGATTGCTAATTCAGCCCTACTTCAACAACCTAACAACCACTCTCCCTCGCTCGGTGTGCCCAATAGGAGCCTACAACCAAGAGATCGCCGACCTCTTTCTCTTTCTTCCCTCTCCGCCTAACCAGCTGTAACTACCCAGAATTTTCGATCTAGAAAATCTCAGATAGTTAGAAAAAGAAGAAAGAGATAGAAGAAGATGAAACAAAAAAACCAATCTCAGAATCTCACATTCGCAGTGGATAAAATAAAATATCAAATAATAATCTTTACACAAAAAAAGATGTATTAGTCAACTACATTTTAATACATCAGAGTTACAACATTTTACTTCATTGGACAGTTAAAATAACTTGTCCCAGATAAATAACAATATATCACAACGGAAACACTTTATACGTTCCTGCCATCCAGCTCGCCACTTGAGCTCCAGAACGTCCTTACCTGAAAATCTGTAATACTCGGTCTGACTCGAGTATTACATCAAAGTAACACCCGGGTCAGGCTGGAAACTAGCGTGAGTAAACCCATCTAACAAGAAATATTAATGTATAAAACTTATTTAAACCCGGGTAACTCGTATTCCACTATAAGTTCACAACTTGCTATAGTCAATACTTCTTCCACAAGTCAATTCCTAAGTACCCTTACTTAGTTAAATGGTCCATATTATTCTATTCCAGCATATTGATTCCAAAGTCAAATCCATAAATAAATTTTTGTAGACTACAAATCGAAGTGGTTTCGGGTATGTACCGACACACGACCCCGGTCTGTTCGAATCCTATATCATCTTAAAACAAAGCAGTTCAAATTTTAAACAATTCCAAATATATCTAGAATTACATATTTACATAGCCATTCATCACGGATAGGTAAACCCTATCATCTTAGTTCAGTCCAATCATACCATGTCACATAGCATCACTTATCAAGGATATCAAGTAATCCAAGGCATATAATATCATTCATTTTTTTTTCATAAGCAAGATTAATTACTTCCAAAAATAAATTTAATTTATCTCTAATTAAATTAATTACTAATCTTTAATCACTCAGATTATCTTTACTTAACATTAATTAATTATAAACCAATTAATTAATCATCTTTTAATTTCCCATCTTAATTAATCATCCCTGATTAATTATACTTTAATCACATTAAGTAAATAGCCTTAAATTAATAACACAAATTAATCAACCCTCATCATTCACATTAATTATTCTTATCCTTATATAAATTTTCAAATTAATTATCCTATAAATACTTACATTGATTGATTATCCTTTAATTAATCGTACACATTTATCAACTAACCCTTACTTATTTTCCCTAATTAATCAATCCTTTAATTAATTACGCTTAGTAATTAATTCTTAATACTTCCTTAAGTAATTAACCTCTAATTACTTTCATCAAGTAGCTATCCCATTGGTTAATTATTCTAAATTAATTACCTTAATTAATTAATTGCATTGATTAATTAAGCTAAATTAATAATTAACCACAATTATTAATTATTCTTTTGCTAATAATTAATTACTCTTTAATTACTAATTTTTTAATCAATGATTAATCTTTAATTACTTATTAATTAATCTTAAATAAATTAACCCTTAATTATTTATTAGTTAATCCTTAATCATCAATTAATTAATATCCTTTTAAATAACTTCGTAAATTTAATTAGTTATTAATTATCAAAAACCTTAATTAACTCTACGATAAAACATTTATCTTAATTATTTACTAAATTTCATTTATGCAGATTTAAATTATTGCTTTTTTGAAAAAAACATGTTTGTTATATCTTTTGGAAAGTAAATTGATTTGCGTTTTTTTTAGTTTATAACCAGATTTGCTTCATAAACAAACATTGTTTTAAAAAAAAAAAACAAAACTTATTGAACCGAAGCCCACAGCCCAAACAAACAATATTTAACTTCGATCAGACCAAAACAAAAACAATCTCGACCAAAGCCCAACACGAGAATGCATCGTGACTAACCTGAAGATCTAAAGCGCTGAACATGAACCCAACAATCCATCTTCTTCTCCATCATCTTCTGCTACCAGAAAATCTCCCAATCTATACGCAAAAACGATCCCCCCTCGATCGATTCTAGAATCAAACTTAGCTTGATCAAATTGAGCAATGCTACGATACTCGAGACCTCGCCGACCACTTACACCCAGAACAAGATGTCTACTCTACCCAGATAAATTTGCACGGAGACGAATGTGCACGCCGTGCACGTATACGCCCTCCTTTCCGACCATCAGACCATCGCGACACCGCCATCCAGTCGCTTTTCCATCCCAGACCCCAAATACGGCAATGACGAAGCGAAAATCTCCTCCGATCGAATAATCGATCTTCATCTTCACCAATTCCCTAACCAAAAACCAACTACCACCGCGAATCGAGCTCCTTCACCCACGTCTGGCCACTACCCCATACATCGCTAAACTAAATCGATAGCCCACTCCAGCGGCTACCTCCCATGTCAAATCTCGCGTTCTGGTTGCGATTCCTTAACCCAAATAAATCACGTTCCCGAGGAAAAATTGAAGATTACAGAACCCTAGATCCCGTCGCACTACTCTCCACGACGCCCAGAAAAATGTGATACCATTTTTCCCTCGTCCTCAGGCCTACAACCTACCTCTGGCCCAAACTCTGATGTCACTGACCACCTCGTTCACCTCAATTTAACGAAATACCCAAACTCAGCCATCTTGCTAATTCACGTCAACCCCAAGCGTAAAAATTATCAGGTTACTTCCAAAAATCAACATTTTCAAATACAAATCGATTCAAATGATCAAAACATAGAATTTTAAAAATCAATTTTTGGACTTGAATTTATTTTTTTCTATCTGTTCTTATTTTATAAGTAAATACCATGTATATGCGTCGAGAAATATTTTTAAAAGTTTAATCTGGTAGATACACAAAAATTTCTTCTAAAGATTTAATCATAAAATTGTTTATATCATGAGATATAGATTTTTAAACATGGTGTGTAGTCTGTTAAAGAAGAACAGAGGCTTGCATATATTCACACAAACAGACATATTGTATTTCTGTCCATATATACTAGATAACACATTTATACATTCATGCAAAGCCATTTCACAACATCTCTACTACTATTTCCCACATTCATCAAAGTATAGAGCAGATTTAACTTTAAAGGAAGTAGTTTACCACCTGCTTTATTTATTTATTTATTTTTCTTTCTGAAATAATAGAGGATAATCTGGAACAGTTTTGATTAAAACTGGAACTTAATTGATCTTTTATTTTGAAAGAAATTTGAAGGTTGCTAGCTATTTTGAATATTTGGAAATTGACTGAATGATCTTGCTGCAGGTCCTGGATTTTGAAAATTTGATTGACGCCTCTTTAATTTTCTTCTAGTTTGAAGTTGTTAGCCAGCTTTGTTTTGATTCTAGATTTTTATTTTGCTTTGATCTTGTTGAAATTGTTTAATCTTCTCTGTTTACAGTTTTTTTAAGAAGATGAAAGGAGTTTTGAGAAATATGTACAGCCTATTTATTTTCTTAAGTATAATGTATATACATTCTTTTAATTTGCATTTGTTGCAAATTTGCATTTTATGTTTAAATCCTTGTCTGTTTTATCTAATTTATAAATTACGTTTCAAATCCTTACCTCTTTTAATTTATGAATCATATTTCTTTTTTTTTAATGTTTGTAAATGTATACATTTTTAAAAGAAAATGCTTTGAATTCTAATTATACTAAATAAATAATCACATATATACATAATCATCATAATAGAAAACATATTCATTTGTAAAAGATAATTTTGGATAAATTGAATAATTATAAAAGAAGGCCATTAAACAAATATTGTTAAATTTTCAATTATTATAACAGGAGATTATCAAATAAATATTTATTCACATATTTATTATTCGGCATTTATTATAAATCAAATTCATCTATATATATAACCTTATATATATATATCTCATTGTTTTCTTTAATTATTTTTATGTAACCTTAAAGAAATGATATAAAACTTTTAATTATAAACAAATTAATAACCAAATACCTATACATACTAGTTTTAAATTTACTTTCAAGATATTGTCTTAAATTTTCAAATTCAAGTTTTTATCATAAACCTTAAATAATGTATAATAATAAAATAGTTATCATATTTAATTTTGCTTGGAATTGATAAGTTTTGCGTATATACATTTATACATTAATTATGGTTTTCAAATCCCTTTTATACATTCAAATATAAATCAGAATTTTATTTGTTAAGTTTAAAAAAATTAGTATTTTAAAAATTTTATCCTATTAATTACCAATTAGCAGATATCCAAAAATTTGGGTTATCACATTCCTCCCTCCTTAGAATCTTTTCGTCCTCGAAAAGGAACGATGTCATAATTATTAAAATGATTATTGTTAGAAAAATTACTCTTTGATAAATTTTAAAACATTTTAAAATATTATAGAATAGTTTTATATTGATACCTTTTATCAGTCGATGTCTCTACTAGTCCATGCTTGTTCTCACGGAAATTCGATCATATGTTGATCAGGCGTAGCACTGAAAATCTATAAGTACTTAGCAAACCCGTTTTCAACACCAAGTGGAAATACTTGGAAAACATTTTCAAAAACTTTGTAAATATATAGAAAACATTTTAAAAATTGAGGAAATATCTTTGGTGAGAATGCTCTGAAAATCATCTCCCCCATCCACGGTCGCAGTCAGTCCGATGGTTACGTTGCTATCCCGACAAAATCCATAGATAACTGTAGGCACTCCACGCCCCTCGATTAAGCCATGGAACCTGCTACATATCGCAACTACAACTGGGGTTACATTGCTATCACAGCAAAAACCCATATAATTGTAGGCATCAGCGCCCTCGAATTCTGCTGCCAAAAGAATGAAACTTCTCCACTCCACTTGATCATAGATCGCAGTCTACCGATGTTACGTTGCTTTCCCGGCAAAGTCAAACGTAGACCGTTGACACTCACCACCACACAATTTCCGTTATGGTCCACACTAGATCGCAGCGACATCGAGTTACAATGTCATCATAGCATAACCCAAATGCCTCTGTAGGCATCAGCGCCCTCGTCGTTCGCTACCCAATAATCCTTAGGAACTTCTGTTTGTACGGACTTCCTCACAGGATCCACTTTAGAGCCTCCCCCTTTTTGAGGCTCAAGGCAATATCAACCTATGGTACTCCTTAGAAGTTCATTTCAAGGGAGCGTCTTTTTTTCCAGAGCCATTTTCAAAACACTTTATACTATATACATATAGTGTCATCCAAATCATACACCTAGTATGAATTAATATAAATCTCCTTTTCTCAAAATCGATTATTCCAAAATCGATAATTCTCAAACTAGGCTTTTTAAATCTCCAAAACTGATTTTCTCCAAAAAAATCAAAAGCCTTTCCAGATCCATAGGTTCCAAAAACTTTTTTCCAAAATCATCCTCATAAGATCCTTCATATATATAGATATATAATCTTGAAAAATCTCTTTTTTTTGAATCACTTCATACTTGTATAAATTCTCTTTTATACTTCAAATACTTTTCAAAAACCATTTTCTTCTGGCAAAAGATTCAACAAGGGAAGTTTTATCATATATATAACAAAGATATATAACTTTGTTTACTTCAAATCAAATGTTCAAATTTGACTTCTTGTTACTTTTCTTCATAAAATGAACCCTTAATCAAATAAATTTCAATTTTCCATTTTACTTCATCATATATTTCACAACATATACTTTTCATTTCGAAAACATTTTACAGTTCTTATCCATAAATTTTTCAATATCAATTTTATTCAAATCCGTACGTTGTACACATATCATCCTTACGAAGTATCAATCTGATCGCTCACTCGATCACTCAATTTCTCTTCCGAACTAGTATCGTCCACCTGACTTCCTAGTGCGGACTCAGATCTGGTTTCTTGATCAAAAACCATCATTCTCCTTACATAGCCATAACTATGATACAGAACATTTAGAACCAATCAAAAATCCATACCCAGGTTTGCCGTCAAAAATCGAGTGAAAAATCCCAACTCGGATCGATTTACTATCTCGAAATTCTATGCTCGAATCTGGATCAAATCACTATGCGAATAGAATAATATACGTACATCCTAAGTATTTATCTCCATTGATTATTAGCCAAATCAATTCTTTTTCTATTCGCCTTCACTTAGATTTTCATTCACTTACTCACAATTGCTCATATCCTCATTTGGATTATTACCCCAATTCTTATCTCAATGGATACTTAATCATAAACAGTTTGAACTCTGTCTAGCTTAAATTTAGAAAATAGCTTGAAAAGTTTAGAATAGATAAGTAGTTGAAAAATAATTATTAGTTTGTAAAATAGAAAAATAGTTAAGTAATTTTAAAATAGTTGGAAAATAGTCAAATAGTTATAGAAATTTTAAATAATTGCAAAATAGTTGTAAAATTTAATTAGTTATAAAGTAGTTGAAAGTTAGCAATTAATTTATAAAATAGTTGTAAAATAGTTAAGTAGTTCTAAAAATAATTCCAAAATAAGCATAAGATAGTTTGGCTTTAAGAAGAAAGATTGTATAGTAAATACTTTGGAAAAATAGATTTAAAACAATTTATTTTGAAAATAGTCCAGAGTCAAACTGTTCATCCTCCCAATTTCCATTTCCAATCAATTTCCCAAATCAAGTTGAATTATCCTCAATTTCTTTTCTATATCAATTCAAATTCCATTTGAATTTACTTATTTAACTTTAATCACAATTTCAATTAATTCAAATAAATTTCAAATTAAACCAATTTCAATTCATTTCAATTCTAGTTTGAATTAATCCCAATTCCTGTATGAATTTGATCTCATTCAACTTCAATTTCATTTCAAATCAATCCAATTCAAATTTTCCATTTGAATTTTTAAACATATACATCTTCGATCACAATTCCAATTATTTTAAATCAAATTCATTTTGAACTAATTCAATTCAAATTTCAATTTTAAACCATCCTGAGTTATATAAATTCGAGTTAAAATTTTTAAATGTTGATTTAATCCTTTAAATCAAATCAACTTATATCTTTAAACCATTTAACTTTGAATCCATATTCCAGTTTTAAATTATCCTTACTCAACCTGTTTCAAAGTTCAAATAATTCAAATCCTTTTTAAAACAACTCAATCTTTGAACTTCAATTTATCACCAAATTTCAATTTTCAAAACCAAACCTTTGAAGTTTTATCTTAAACATTCAAATCTTAAGTCCAAAATGATTCCATTTCTCTAATTCCAATTTTAAATTTGCAAGCTCCCTTTGAACATTTAAATCTTAAATTGAAAATGATTTCATTTTCCATTTATCTCTACAATGGATATATATATATATATATTATTCGAATCCATTTCTTAATTCATTTCAAATATTCCAATTCACAGTTTCATAAATTATTTATAACAATAGAATGATATCTGGATAAATAAACATCCAATTAACCCAAACACCAAATAACAGCATCCATTTTCAATTTCCAAATCTCAAACCCATTTTGAGATCACTCAAATTCTCAACTTCATCTTGAAATTTCCAATTCTTGTTGCTTATTAACTTATTTAACTTTTCCTATGTTAAATTTAATTCAATTTACTCCGAACAATATAATTCAGTTTGAACTTCCATTTCAGATTTTAAACCTCTCATTAATAATCTTCCCACTTCAAATTTCAAATTTCTATCAATATTCTTTCTTACTTATAAGTTCAAAGACTTATATCACTTTGGGTTTTCACATCACATTCCAAAGGAAATTCAAACCTCAATACTTCTGAGTTTATTTCAAATCATTTTTGATACTATGTATATCTATCCATATACGCCAATTTTATTTCTCTTAACATTTTGAAAACAACTTCAAATGTTTTTAGACTTAGAATTTAAAACTTCTCAATTTACATCCTTTCTAATTTACAAGTTATTCTCATCTAGTGGTCACTTCCTTAAAACATTTTATTGTTTATTTGAAAACAATCATCCCATTATTAAATGCAATATCCTTTCCATATTCAGGTTTGAAACCAATTCTAATCCATCTTATCTGTATAGTTCATTTATTTAATTCCAATATCCAACAACCAATTCTTTTATATATTGGAAAAACTATTTCTTTATATATCAAAAGATAAACTTATATAAAAATCATTTACTTTTGAACCATTTTAAAACCCTTTTTATAAGAAAATATCAAGTACGCTCTCATATATGTATACATTCAACTCTACCATTGATCCTATCCTTACTGAGTATCTTCCATCAGAGCCAAGGTTCTCGCTTAACCTTCAGCTCTGATACCAAATGTAAAAACCCAAAATTTTCGATCCAGAAAATCCCAGATAGTTAGAAAAAGAAGAAAGAGACAGAAGTAGAAGAAACAGAAAAACCAATCTCAGAATCTCAAATTCGCAGCGGATAAAATAAAATATCAAATAATAATCTTTACAAAAAGAAAGCTGTATCAGTCAACTACATTTTAATACATCACAGTTACAACATTTCACTTCACTGGACATTTAAAATAACTTGTCCCAGATAAATAACAATATATCACAACGGAAATACTTAATACGTTCCTGCCATCCAGCTCGCCACTTGAGCTCCAGAACGTCCTTACCTGAAAATTTGTAATACTCGGTCTGACCCAAGCATTACATTAAAGTAACACTCGGGTCAGGCTGGAAACCAGCGTGAGTAAACCCACCTAATAAGAAATACTAATGCTTAAAACTTAGTTAAACAAGGGTAACTCGTATTCCACTACAAGTTCACAACTTGTTACAGTCAATAGTTCTTCCACAAGTCAATTCCTAAGTACCATTACTTAGTTAAATGGTCCACATTATTCTATTCTAGCTTATTGATTCCAAAGTCAAATCCATAAATAAATTTTTGTAGACCACAAATCAAAGTGGTTTCGGGTATGTACCGATACCCGACCCCGGTCTCTTCGATTCCAATATCATCTTAAAACAAAGCAGTTCAAATTTTAAACAATTCCAAATATATCCAGAATTGCATATTTACATAGCCATTCATCACGGATAGGCAAACCCTATCATCTCAGTTCAGTCCAATCATACCATGTCACATAGCATCACTTATCAAGGATATCAAGTAATATAAGGCATATAATATCATTCATTTTTTTCATAAGAAAGATTAATTACTTCCAAAAATAAATTTAATTTATCCCTAATTAAATTAATTACTAACCTTTAATCACTCAAATTACCTTTACTTAACGTTAATTAATTATAAACCAATTAATTAATCATCTTTTAATTACCCATCTTAATTAATCATCCCTGATTAATTATACTTTAATCACATTAAGAAAATGCCTTAAATTAATAAAACAAATTAATTAACCCTCATCATTTACATTAATTATTCTTATCCTTAAATAAATTCTCAAATTAATTATCCTATAAATACTTACATTGATTGATTATCCTTTAATTAATCATGCACATTAATCAACTAACCCTTACTTAATTTTCCTAATTAATCAATCCTTTAATTAATTACACTAAGTAATTAATTCTTAATTACTTCCTTAAGTAATTAATTCTTAATTACTTCCTTAATTAATTAACCTGTAATTACTTTCATCTAGTAATTATCCCATTGGTTAATTATTCTAAATTAATTAATTACATTGATTAATTAACCTAAATTAATAATTAACCACAATTATTAATTATTCTTCTGCTAATAATTAATTATTCTTTAATTACAAATTTATTTATCAATGATTAATCTTTAATTACTTATTATTAATCTTAAATAAATTAACCCTTAATTATTTATTAATTAATCCTTAATCATTAATTAATTAATATCCTTTTTAATAACTTCATAAATTTAATTAGTCATTAATTATCAAAAACCTTAATTAACTCTAAGATAAAACATTTATCTTAATTAATTACTAAATTTCATTTGTGAAAATTTTAAATATTGCTTTTTTTAAAAAGATGTTTGTTATATCTTTTGGAAAGTAAATAGATTTGGGATTTTTTTTAGTTTAGAACCAGATTTCCTTCATAAACAAACATTGTTTTTTTTGAAAACAAAACTTATTGGACCGAAGCCCACAGCCCAAACAAACAATACTTAACTTCGATCAGACCAAAACGAAAACAATGTGGACCGAAGCCCAACACGAGAATGCATCGTGACTAACCCGAAGACCCAAAGCATTGAACATGAACCCAAAAATCCATCTTCTTCTCCATCATCTTCTGCTACCAGAAAAATCTCCCAATCCATACGCAAAAATGATCCCCCCTCGATTGATTCCAGAATCAAAATTAGCTTGATCGAATTGAGCACCGCTACGATACTCGAGACCTCGCTGATTGCTTACATCCAAAACACGAGATGTCTATTCTACCTACCCAGATCAATTTGCACAAAGACGAACGTGCACACTGTGCACGTATACGCCCTCCTTTCCGACCATCGGACCATCGCGACATCGCTACCCAGTCACTCTTCCACCCCAGACCCCAAATACGGCAACAACGAAGCAAAAATCTCCTCCGATCGAATAATTGATCTTCATCTTCACCAATTCCCAAACTAGAAACTATCTACCACTGCGAATCGAGCTCCTTCACACACGTCTGGCCACTACCCCATACATCACTAGCCTAAATCGATAGCCCACTCCAGCGGCTACCTCCCATGCCAAAATCTCGCGTTTCGGTTGTGATTCCTTAACCTAAATAAATCGCGTTCCCGAGGAAAAATTAAAGATTCCAAAACCCTAGATCCCATCACACTACCCTCTATGACACCCAGAAAAATGTGATACCATTTTTCCCTCGTCCCCAGTCCTACAACCTACCTCTGGCCCAAACTCCGATGTCGCTTACCACCTCGTTCACCTGAATTTGACGAAATACCTGAACTCGGCCATCTTGCTAATTCACATCAACCCCGAGCGTAAAAATTATCAGGTTATTTCCAAAATCAACATTTTCGAATATAAATCGATTCAAATGATCAAAACTTTAAAAATCAATTTTTGGACTTGAATTTATTTTTTTCTGTCTGATCTTATTTTATAAATAAATACCTTGTATATGTATCTGGAAATATTTTTAAAAGTTTAATCCGGTAGATACACCAAAATTTCTTTTAAAGATCTAATCATGAATTTGTTTATATCATGAGATATAGATTTTTAAACATGGTTTGTGGTCTGTTAAAGAAGCACAAAGGCTTGCATATATTCATACAGACAGACATATTGTATTTCCATCCATATATACTAGATAACACATTTATACATTCATGCAAAGCCATTTCACAACATCTCTACTACTATTTCCCACATTCATCAAAGTATAGAGCAGATTTAACTTTAAAGGAAGTAGTTTACTCACTTGCTTTATTTATTTATTTTTCTTTTTGAAATAACAGAGGATAGTCTGGAACAGGTTTTGATTAAAACTGGAACTTAATTGATCTTTTATTTTGAAAGAAATTTGAAGGTTGCTAGCTGTTCTGAATATTTTGAAATTGACTGAATGATCTTGCTGCAGGTCCTGGATGTTGAAAATTTGATTGCTGCCTCTTTATTTTTCTTCTAGTTTGAAGTTGTTAGCCAGCTTTGTTTTGGTTCCAGATTTTTATTTTGATTTGATCTTGTTGAAATTGTTTGGTCTTCTCTGTTTACAGTTTTTTTAAGAAGACGAAAGGAGTTTTGAGAAATATGTACCGCCTATTTATTTTCTTAAGTATCATGTATATGCATTCTAAAAATTTTCAATGCCGCTTGTCTATACAAACCAACACTTGTTGATTTATGTCCTACTTATCAAACATTGTTCACAAATTTGCATTTTATGTTTAAATCCTTGTCTATTTTATCTTTTTATATCTAATTTATAAATTATATTTCAAATCCCTACCACTTTTAATTTATGAATCATATTTCTTTTTTTTAATGTTTGTAAATGTATACATTTTTAAAAGAAAATGATTTGAATTCTAATTATACTAAATAAATAGTCACATATATACATAATCATTATAATAGAAAACATATTCATTTGTAAAAGATAATTTTGGCTAAATTGAATAATTATAAAAGAAGGTCATTAAACAAATATTATTAAATTTTAAATGATTATTACAGGAGATTATCAAATAAATATTTATTCACATATTTATTATTCAGCATTTATTATAAATCAAATTCATCTATATATTTATCCATATATATATATATATATATATATATATATCTCATTATTTTCTTTACTTATTTTTATGTAACCTTAAAGAAATGATATAAAACTTTTAACTATAAACAAATTAATAACCAAATATCTGTACATACTAGTTTTAAATTTACTTCAATATATTGTCTTAAATTTTCAAATTCAAGTTTTTCTTACAAACCATAAATATATGTATAATAAAAAAATAGTTATCATATTTGATTTTGCTTGGAATTGATAATTTTTGCATATATACATTTATACATTAATTATGGTTTTCAAATCCCTTTTATACATTCAAATATAAATCAGAATTTTATTTGTTAAATTTAAAAAAATTTATCCTATCAATTACCAATTAGCAGATATCCAAAAATCTGGGTTATCACACTAGCCTCGGAATATGTTAAGGCCATACCGAGCTCCTAGCCTAGCATGTGTTCCTATCTCCGATTCGTCCTCCCTCGTCTTCAACAACTCCTACTGGTCATAAACTGAAGAAAACTCGTGAACTCCAGCTTCATACAAAACCCCTAGTTTTGGGAGATGGATCAAGTGAGAGATTCATAACTATGGGAATGGATCAAAGCTTATAGGAGCCGTTAGATTTAGGATCGAAGTTCGTTTAGGTTTGTTAGCATAGGGAATTTCAGAGCATACGTCCTGGATATGGGAGGGGAAAGGAGATTTGGAGTAGTAGCCGAGGTTCGAGGGTAGGTAAGATAGAAGGCCTTATAGAGATAAAGTTTGGGACAACGCTAGGAAGGTAAGATATGAAACGAAAAGTGGGAAGAAGGGTATGAAGGAATGGATTTTTATATGGAGGACGGGAAGTTGAATAGGCAATCTTTGGGAGAACCAGTCTTTGTGCTTTGATGGGTCCGTAAGTGAATGACCGGCTGTGTGGTTCGGTAAGTAAGCAGAACGAGTGGGTCGAATTATGTATGCGGATTCACCCCTTGTTTTTTAAAAAAGAAAAAAAAGGAAGAAAAATAATAATTATAGATGAACGAAAGTTACATTATAAATAAGATGTGTATGTATATGTATGCATGTAATTATAGACGAAGATGATAGCGCAATGGAGAGCGGATTTCTCTTGATAGGTGGAGAAGAGTGGGTTTGGGAAACCCAATATGATACAGCCTTCAAGAAATCGTATGCGTTCGACTTCCAAAAAGTTGAAAACATGATTTAGATGACTGTTGATTATCATTCTGAATGAAATAGCTCCTGAAAGAAAGGTCTAATGGCCGACTCAAAGCATGTCGCGTTATTTCAAACGATGCACTTTAGGGGCAAATGTTACCCAACACTTTGGCCCGAGCTACATGGTGATAGTCTCAGAGTCTATGGTTGAACTGGGATGGGACTTGAGCTAAGAAAGGATTTGAAGTATAATAGACTAGTGTAATTTAATTTTTATGGGCCTATGCACATAGTTCGGTATATTTGATACTGTTCGGCATGATTGTATGGCACAAGAATACAAGGAGGTGCAGCATTGGAGTGTGGATATGGCGGACCGGTCAATAGTGGCTCAGCTAAGGTCCTACGTTTAGCATTGTTTGGCCAATCACTGCTCGGCCTTGGGGAAAAGATTGGTGTTGTTCTACCACTCATCGCTTAGCCTTGGAGAGAAGATTAGTATCGCTCGACCACTCATCGCTCGGCCTGGGAGAGAAGGTTAACGTCGTTCGGCCACTCATCGCTCGACCTTAGAGAAAAGGTGAGCATGGTTCAACCGCTCATCATTCGGTCAAGGAAGGAGGGAAAAAGCTATCTTGTTCAATTGAGGCCCTGTATTGGAGGTTCGGTCAGGAGTGGTTTGGCATGAGTGTTCGGTGTATCTAGTTCGGTGCATGATGAGGGAGTTAGCCTATTCTTAGGGTGAACAACGAAGTGAGGAGATCAACATTGCTTTATTTCGAGATCCACTGCGAGTTACTCTAAGTCCCTTGAGAGCTTGCTTCGAGTCATTTGCTAAATAACCACCGATCGACCATATTGGTTCGGCATTTGTCGATCGGTCGAAAGTCGTTCGGTGTGCCTCGACCTGCCAACTCGAGATTACCATGTATGGGTCGAATCACCTTGGTTTTGGGCCTAAACAGGGCATCTAGCTTACCTTCGTCTATAAATAGAGAGGCAGGGGTACAGTTGAATGGACTTTTTTTCGAAAACTCCAGGGAGACTCTGCCGTTTTCTATACTCATTTCTTTGCTGTTAAAATTTGTACTCGAGTTTTCTGTGTACAGATTGTATCTGTATTCAACTCATCGAAGAAGTAATAAAGATTTTACTTAAAGTGCACGTATGCAGTTACCCGAGCCACTATAATTCTTATGTTCTCGTTTTAGCCATTCAAATTACATGTTACTATGATATTCATCTGTTTTAATTTAGTTTCTTCATTAATCTCTCTACATAATTCTACTCAAGAGTGTTAGTGACCAATTCTGGTGCTAACAGGTTGGTTCGAGCATCATCACTTCGAAGCAAGCATCGAGTACTCGGGGTAGATTTTGAGCAGTAGGAATCTAAATCAATTTGTTGAATGCTAGGGGTTCACTCCAAATTTGTCACTTAGTGACTCATGGTTTGCTTTGGATCAACAGTAAGATTACTAAGGCCATTTCCAGTATGAACTCTTGATTTGAGCATTGTTTTTAGTGTTATCTTAGGAAAAACTTAAAGAGAAACATATTCGATCTTCTTTTCTATTTCTTTAAACTAGTGTCTAGTAGTTTCTTTCTTAATTATCATTAACACAATAATCAGATAAAATAATAGGCCATTTGGTTTGATTGAAAATAAATATATTTCGTACTTTTTAGTTAGAATCAAGACTCAGAATTCCCTTTTTCGATTCCATTCCAACCGCTGAAATTTTTTGATATTTTGATCCCGATTTGGACATTATGGAAATTCGGTTTTAGTTTTGGTTTCCGGACCCGTATTTTTTTATAATCGCATCATAAATATCAATATTAATATAAATTTGGAGTACATTTTTTGAATTAAAGACAAGATACATACTTTAGTTAAATATTACGCAGCATGCAACAAGTTTGATAATATTACTTTGAGCTTCGTATGAATCATATTTGTTGTTGTCTTCACCATTGAGTATAACATTTTGTATAATAAAGAGAAATAAAATAAAGAAAACCTATTTAAGCTAAATTAAGAAAACTTAGTCCAAAGTCTAGATTAATACACCATTCCTAGACATACATAGGCAAATGAAAAATCAAGCCCAGTAAACTAGAGCAAACATTTACTTCATCCCTACCCAAAATAGCTGCACCTAATCCTGATAAATGCTTCTCCCCCATTCGCTATTTTCTCTCTTCCATCTGCAGTATCGCTTTCTCTTCACTAGATGTCGACTCTCCTCTTTCTTCCATTCTCCTTAGATATGTATGAATATAAATCAAATTCTTTTAGTTTTGCGTCTGGAATTGGATTTACAAGAAAATTCCGGTCCGGTTATCATCAGAACCTGATCAAAACAGTCGGAATTCTGGCATGCCAGCAGAAATTTCAAGCCATGGTTAGAATGCTCAATGTTTTAAAAAAGAGAACATAATGGAATTAATAATATATTTGTATTTAGTACTTATATGTTTCTTACGAGTAATATCAATTTTTTATGATGTGTAAACTTGTTGTTCATTACTAAACTAATCTAGAAATTTTGTAAAACATTACTAATTTGACAATATCTTAAATATTTGATTAATTTTTTTATAAATAACCAAATAACACATTACTAATTTTGAATGTAGAGTACGTAAGACATATCAATTTTCATTTCTAATTTATGAGTATAAATGTTGAGAATATTTCAATATTCAATTGTTTAATTTAGACAAGCAAAGGAATGACTTTGACCAAGTGGGCAAATGAGGCATATCAATTGTTACAAAGTGTTGTACACATTTCATCAAAATAAACTTAAAAGTATGGATTTATCAACTATTTATCAATATCAATACAGTGCATAACAATATTTATCACCAAAACAAATTGATAAAGTGATAAACATTTAACACATGAGAAATCAAAGTAATGGACCAAAATCCATCTACATTCATGATATTACCATTTATTACTTCATTCAACAAGAGTAAATGAATGGTGATACAATCTTAAACAAGATATCATCATTACAATCGTAGACCTGCTAACTTGATCAACTTCACTAGTAGAGACTCTTAACAAAAGCTCTAATTTAATTTGACAATAGAAATTAAAGTTTCTTTTCACACTTAGATTTATGGGATCTCTCTTAATGAATAAAATGAATGGTAACTACTGAAGGAACCAGGCCAGTTGCAGTGGGTAAAATGTATGAAGTTAAAAAAATTCATATTTAGATCATGATAGGCCTGTGAAGTCTAATGGGTTTCACTGAGTCTAAAGTAGTTGATTTTAATAAAATCATATTTTATTAATATTGTTCTTATTTAAATTAACTAATTATATTTAATGCTTATTATTTTGAAATTTGAAAAGAAGAGAAATATTAAATATGCTCATATTTCAAATTGTGTGACAAACATGTAAGACTTGAGGTAAGTGTAATTTGTTTGGGTATTTACGTTCTATCATTTGAGTATGTAAATGGTCAAATTGTTAATTATAGAAACAACTTAATAACCATAAACATGATAACTATGCAATTAATTATGAGTCACAATTACGGCTCTGAATAAGAGAAAGGTTACCTGAACATATAGGGTGTAAAATGCAAATATATAACATAATATGACAACAAAATAATATATGAACATATGTATCACTATATATATGTATGTGTGTGCGCATGTGTGTGTGTATAAATTACCCTTAAATTACATTTATGTAAATAATGATTTTGTTGGAACTTCGCCAGCCCATAATGGAGGAAATAAAAAATTTCAAAAAATTCCATTATTGGATATTTAACGGGCCTATGTAATCAAATTCGTTTAAATTTTTATTAAATTTTCTTTTAAAGAAAGTCAATATTTTATTTGGATTTATAAATGAAATTTATTTTTACATAATTTGTGTTACATTTTTATATATGTGCATGCGTGCACGTGTAACGGTATGATGTGTACATGGTTTGACATGTCAGAGTATAGATGTCGGGATTTACACTACAACGGACATGTTAGCCCGTTATGTATAGTAATGATTATCTAAATATACATATATGTGCATCAAAATTATTATGTGTGTATGCGTCTATATATATATATGTATATATGCATGTATGTACGTATATATATACAAATTTAATTATGTATTTAATATAAAATATTGGTTTTAGATTATTTATATGAATCATTTATGAATTTTGTGTGTGCTTGTGTAACATAATTAAATTTCAAATTATTTTAAATATTAATTTATAATATAATTTAAAACCTTTATCATATAACATGAAAAAATTAATTAATTTATATACATATGCGTGTGTGTATCATATATATATATACACATATATATAGCTATTTAATTAATAAATATATATACACATAAATTTATATTAAATCCATATATTTGTTACTGCTCATAGCCTAATTTTTTTTGTTTTTTCTCGTTTAACGATTTTTAAACAAAATATAATCTAAAAAATTAAATCCATGCAGATTTAATAATAAAAAATATATGAAAATACTTTCGAAATTAAAATGCATATTTTATATTATATAATTTTTATAGGATATTATATTATTTATAAATGTATTATAAATTTATTTTGTTTGTTTAACTAATATTAAATCAAATATATAGTCTAAGTATTTATATATTTATAAAAGAAATACCTTTTTACTACCAAATGGTTTTTAGGTGTGTACAAAATTATTTGAAAATTTTAAACACATATACTGTATGAATTAATATTTTATAATTAAATTTAACTGGTAAAATCATTTAATAATATATTTTTATTTTTTATTATTAGGTTACGATAAAAAGATGATATCTATAAAATAATTTTTTCGCACATATGCTTATAGCAATCAACATGTGACAAACAGTAATATATCCGTGTTGTGATTTATTTAGATAACATATGATTGATTGATTAACTTAAGCAATTTAAAAAATTAATAAATCTAAAGCATGCCTCAAACCAAAGCCTAGAGACCATGCTTTGAAATGATGAAATGGCTTCTTGAATCGAATTCTAAGTTCTAGAGTTGTTGGCTCTCGAATTGCTTAACCAGTGACAATAGAAGCGAAGACTTTGATGTGATTTGTGCTTTGATATTTCTTGATTTGGAAGGGGTTATTTCTGGCCGAAATATATTGGTAGGAGAAAGAGCAAAATGCCTAAAAAATTGAATAGAGCGTGGCTCATTTAAAGGGAGATAGGAGAATGAAAAGTGGATCATAATTCCAAATATCTTTCTTACCATTTCCACTCCTTTTTCCATTCAAATTCACCATGCCACATCATATATGGTCGACCCCTTACGCAAGCATCATGAAACTCCCAAGCCCCCATTAGGCCTTAAAATAATTCGAAGGCAGAATGATGTTTATTGCATCCAAATCCAAATTTAAACGCTTACCGATATCATATATCGACCAATATATTTATAATCATTTTAAATACATTGTATAACATTATACAACACATAAAATATAAAATTTTGTACTTAAATTTTCATAAATGTTAATTAATGTATAATAATTACAACTTAATTTAATCAAGTGATAGAAGGGTATTCATCATTTTGGTTGTATGACTCGCAGGTGTAAATTTGGTCAGCGATTAATATTAAACAATTTAAATATTAACGTTCACACATTATTTAGTAGGTGGTGTGACATTGTGGCCAGATTTATCGCTTACTTGGCTTCGGTAAATTCAACTTTACTTTATTAAGTGTTACCCAGTAATGACAATTATTTACACCAATTCTCTTCGTCAAAACTATATCACTTTGGACTTATGGAATTTGATAACAATCAAAATTCCAATATGTCCATATTCAACTCTATAGTTCAAACACAAAGTCATTGGTTCAGTAATAACAATTATTATTAACCGAACTGCTCTGGCCAGAGAATTTAACTTTGAGTTGACCTTAGTTGACCGTGATACTGACCTTATATAACCGAGGAGACAAATCCTCTCTTGAATAGTGTTTCACTTTCAATATTTCCACTCGATCCAACTATAGTCATTGCATGGACGCCATGCCATGTTTTAACTATAATTAAAGTGAAGCTTCCGCATTGAAGATTAATAGTAAACTGAAGTCAAGTGAATCATGCAATTTTGTCACATCGATAGTTTCTATTTGACCTTAGTTATATTAACCAAAAGAAAACTATCTAGTAAGTCATTTTATAGTCATCCAGTATCTATTTGTACATAATTCTTTGGGCCCCCCATAGTCATGAGTAATACGCTAACCAACATTTGTATAGCATTACGTACTCCAGTCTCATTGAATGCATCGATATCTAGTCTCGATGCATCTTCACTAGGAATATTTAAAACAGCATATTCAATTTCACCGTGATAAATTACTCATGGTTACAACACTTTGTAACTACTATCACAAAACATACCATTTATTGATTTTCTATTAAATATACTTTTAGTTAAATAATATATCTCATTATATCAAGTATATAATAGAAAGAAACCACATTTTATTTCGAACAAGATTGGTTTTCGAGTTAGATATATGTAACACTTACATAATTACCCCTATGACATACCCATAACTCTATCAATCTCCCACTTGCACTTTGCGCCATTTTGGAATCACTATCCCATCCCTTCAGTCAATTTGATAAGAACCGATCGAGTTAGACCCTCATGAATGGATCTGTTATATTGTTTTAATTATCTACTATATCAATCAACTCTCTCTATGATGCTAATAAACTACATTTATCATGTGGAACAATTAGGATTATGTTTCATGTCATTTAGTGAGCTCTTTTACATTGTTATCACATATAATAATGTAGTATTCTTAATACTTGTAGTCATCCCTATATTAATTTTAAATTTGTACATTTATACTGCTTTTATTGTGGCGTTATTCTAGGCGATGTACTTAGCCTTTTCGTCGAATAAGCCCCAACATCCCATTTGGAACATTTACAATATAATGCTGCTCAAATAAAGTTTGATCATGGATTTAATATTGATATATTATACTCCATACCACTTGTGAAGTTCGATCCTGAGCACTCTTCATATGGAGTTTGTAGTTTCTATAGATAATTCTCTAGCATTTCATAAATACTCGGGAATACTCTAATTGCCATTTAGTTTTCTTAATTTGGATTTAGTATTTACTTCATGCATCAAATACAAAAAAAATTATGATATTGTAGACAACACAACATGTATGATAATATCTATTGCTAAAATATAAGGAATCCCATCTTATATGCTCCTTATTAAACATTTTAATAAGGTGTGTTTGCATATCATTTGGGACATTTCTAACATTCCTTATAGTTAATATAAATAATATTATTTACAAATCAAATATCAAGTATTAATCACCCAAACTATTACTGATTTTAACATAAGTATATTATTAATAATCAGCAGTATGTTGTTTACTTATAGTTCAGAAATATCTATGTACCTTTTAGTGTTCTTTCTTATGAACACACGCTTCCTCTGCATTTTAACTGAAAATGAAACTATTTAATATTTCTGTCAAAATATTTATTCAATTCTGACGCTTATAGAATGATACTTTCGTATCATTTCTTGGATCATGTAAAAAATCCACAAAATCAATATCGCTTCCATTGACTTTGAGACACGTTAGTTGTTGTGCGCAAATATTCTATTCTAAATCACTGTTTAGAATTTCTATTTTAGCACATATGTATCAAAGCACAAAACCGTACCAGGAAATTATTTTGTGAGTAAATTCGTAAGCATGTTGCGAATCTATTGCACTAATTTCAATAATTGATATCTATGTTGTTATTTTTATCAACATTGCAGATTATATTCCAACCGCATTAATCTTGCTCTTAAAGACTCATTCACCTTCAATAGATCATATCCCTTTGGGTATAACTACCAAAATCATACTTGACAATTACTTAGAATACACTTATGATTTGCACATTATATCATATCGTAGAGTCAATACCCTTAATGGTTTAATTGATAGTTGATGATTACCTTTATCGATTTGATAAGAAACTTATAGTTTCTCTTCAATGTGCAAGAATATTTATTAGTCATTCTAATGTGCTATGTTCATTTAGATTTGGTTAGTTTTACTTCATCCCTCATAGTAATTTTTATCCATGGATCATATCCAAATCCATTTTACTCTAGTAATTTCTAAAAGAAATTCCGTCATTATAAAGTTGGTATTTCTTGAAACAATAGTTGTTTCTCAGTGCAATGGAATAAGTATTCATAAACACTTTATGAATTGCCTTATATATAAAACTGATTTGGTTTTAGTTTACAAAACTTATATTCAAAACATAAATAGGTCATCTAATGACAATCATTGCCAAAATTCTTTTAGGGGCGATTCATACAAGATTCCTCGCTTATAATTATTATGTGCAGTCTTTCAACTCGCACAACCTACCATCTCCTTAGCCTAAGTTATGTTGGGGTTTCTAATAAATCCTTATCTAGTATGATTTTGTAAACTTTTCTTTAGATGAAATTAATTTTAACCTCATGTACTACTCTTTTATATATGACCTTATAGAAAGAAATTAGCCCTAATTCACTCACCATTAATTGTTTAACAAATTTTGATTACTTCTTATTGATAATCAGTATGTATCATAAGAAGGAGTGACTTTTGAGATTGAACCTTTAGTTATTTTAGGTGCATTCGGAACTCTTTCTAATATGCTTATCTATTCAATTAAATTAAATCAATTTTATTTCTACTTCATGTTATTTTATTTACTTCTATTTTATACTCTTTGAGCTTATAATAGACATAGTACATGTGTAACAGATACATATGCCCATGTTTATGATAACCTATCGGTGAATATAATGAAGTTTGTGGAACCATTTTGGTATTAATAGACTTTCAATTGCATACATCTATATGTATCAATGCACAGAGTTCATCAACTCTTATGATGTTCCCATTGCATGTGTGATTTTCTCTTAATTATTTGAGATATACTTTACTAGTACCATATGATTCACAACCATATAGTAAATTTATTTCTCAAAATTGTAGCGTAGTCCACAATTCCAAAGCAATTGCAAATAGATTTATATACTTTTGTATTTTTCAGCGCATCACAAATTCCAACGCCATAATTTTATTTTATAACGAATATTCATAATATTCATATTGAAATAAAACCATGTATATTTTTTAGTCAATACTGAAAAATAATTATTATTTCATAAACAATGTTTGGTATGTTTTTTGAAGAAAAAAATCATAACTCGATGCAACCAATAAGTGTTATAAGGCACGCTCGCACAATTTCTTCCATTACTATAATAGCATATGAAATACGAAGCTTTATTCAACTACTTAATATAGGTTATTTATTTCATTTACCATTACTGGTTTATAGTCGAGATTTTCAGATCAATTATCGTAAATTCAATGAAATAAATCTCACGGATAACGATTTTCTATTTGAAAATACATTTTGGAATAGAAATCATTTTTCTCATTTCAACGTCATGTATCAACTATTATTTTCCAATTCTTGTTTTCGATATTTCTTTATGAAGTAGAAGTGACCATTCAATCTCTTCGTCTAGCTGTTTCTTAGATTACGTCCACTCTGTACATTTGATTTCCTTTCTAAATGATCGAACCATTCAATGGAAATCCTTACTATGATATCATAACGAACTTTTTTAAAAAGTGCACTTGGTCATCCTTAACTTGAGGACATAAATTGCAATTTACATAACTGATCAAATTTGACATTCTAGTGATTGAATTCATAGATCTATCTTGTAGCCTTTAGTCCAATGTTTTGTTTAACGCACCAAGATAATTATTGTAATCAATTATATTGAATACTGATCTCATACTATAGTTTACTTGCTTATTTCAATGAACTAATTTTATTGAGGTTTCGTACATTATGAATTGGACTACTCACCGTATAAATTTTACGCGTGATCGTATATGGATCAAATATCCATATTCTTGTATTGATTTTAGAGTTCGAAACTCATTGAAGATAATACATAGTCTTGAATAAGTAAACTCGTAAGTGACGGACAACGAACACACTTAGTGGTCATATAAAAAGGCGCTTGTATGGATCAACATGCAGAAATTTATTGGTAAATATATTTTATATTTCTATCTGCCAATATTAATTTAGTTTATTAATATATTTTAATTGATAAACATTTTATAAATTATATTAATCGAACAAATTTATAAAAATGGATTGTTATAATTTTATATAGCATATGTCTTACAATATTAGAAAGGTTAAATGTTGCCATTTCATTTTTCTAATAAGGCTCCCACTAGTCTTTTTTGTTGCTCCAAACCTTGAGATGAAATGTAAAAGTCTTTCGACTTCACTAGTCGGTGTTAAGGCTTATATTATTAGGATTCAGGAAAGCTCAACAAATCATACTCCCATATACATTGGATAACTCCTTATCGGTTGTAATATATACAACTCCTAACCCGTGGTTCCTTATTGTAATCTCATTTTTACCTTGAAGAAAGATCAACAAGTAAAAAATGATTATTTTCTCATAACCACCATTTCACATAGCCTAAGTAAACTATATATACATTAAGGAAAGCTCAACAAATATGTGTAAGTATATTACCTTCTCTTGTCTATACATTAGTAATACTACACGTAACATCTCTACCTTAAGGAAAGCTCAACCATTAGAGAGTATGCAAGTAATTTATTAATGTATAAATTGTAAAGGATAACTATATATTAAAGATTCCTAAACTTCCACAAATTTAATCGAGCAATGTCGACTAATGGAATAATGTATTTTAAAAGATACCCCCGTGATACTAGTGCCAAACACATCAGAAATCACGGTATAAGTACTTTTGCGCATGTATTTATTCCTTAAGTTTATTTAGGGTTTCTTTAATGTTCCACCTTTAGTTTCTAAATTTATATTATATAAATTTTATTATTATATAACATTTATACTTTATTTAACTTATATAATATTTTATGTGTAACATTATATTAATTAAATATTATTTAATTAATTAAGACTTTATTTAATTATTATATTATTTAATTATGACATACTATATTGAATATATATACTATAACCTATATAGTACTACACATATATCTTATATATGTAATTTCATTTATTAACTAACTTTTAATTAATTTATTTAATTAAACAATTTCAATTAAATTTCATTAATTCTACAATTCTTTTATACATACATGTATATTGATATTGTCTTAAACAATTCAAGACAACATAACATATATCATTATATATATTATACATGTATATATATTTATTTAATTAACTTATTTAATTAATAAATTTATTTTACTAATAAATAATATTTTTGAAATTAATTTTATAATATTTTTTAAAAATTTTGAAAATTTTATTATATTATGACTTTTATAACATGTATTTTATTTCAAATTTTTAATTTATATTTTTAATTTTTAAACAATTTTGAAAATTATTCCCAGGTCCAACTTAAATTGGTTCTTTTCTATTAAGGGCAATCTTTGAGCTCACATATATTTTCAGGCATGGCCAGTAACCAAGTTAGGTTAAGTACCTGATTACCCAAATTCAACCCTTCGATACTACCTTTCTAGACACCTTACTATCTAGGTCGTGAGCTTAATTAGTTACCCCTAACATGACTAATATAGACCACATGGGCTATTAGGCTCGGATACCCATTGTTTGAACAGGGCCAACCCACAGCTGTGGATATGGATAAATTTAAATAAAAATTCCATTATTGGATCAGTTACACCCATTTTCGATATAATGTATGAAGCGCGGTCCATTTAACAAAAGAATTGCAAAGTATGGTGAATCGACATAAAACATGTAATGGACTAGACAAATCCCTGAAAAAACACTATACTTGAAGTCCAGTAAAATGAAATAAACTTGATTAAAAGGTTAGCCAAACCTATAACACTGTAGTTTCCCTAAGCAGTAAGTAAGCCATACCATGAAATATTATGCGTATATCCAAAGAATTTAAAATAATTGTAACACTATAACAAAACAGACAAAAATAAAAATGAGAACTACGCAACAATAAAGAAAATTACATACTCGAACTTCAAGATTTAGCATAGTCTATGCATTAGAACTATCTCCATCTTCGACAAAGAATGCTTCATCATACCTTCAGATGCACCGTCATTTCCTATGCTAAAATCCATCTCCAAAACCTGCATCTCCATTTATAAAACCATTTTTACCATATAATAAAATCATAACGTAACACTTAAGCAGAACACACTTTCAGTACATATGACTGTGCTATGGCATCGAAATAATCACACAAGCAAAAATCCTAGCCAAACTAATCTACGCTTTAAGGAACAAAGTCAAAGCAGCAACATCACATAAGAAAATTATGATACAGTCCACACTACCTCACGACTTATGAAGTCATTCCTCCATATAGGGAAACTACAAACTAATGTAAAAGTATACCAAATAACCTCCGTAATACATAAGCATACCAGGTCATAATAAGCAAGTAGAATGACCCTTATAATGCAAGACAGTGCCAACATGCCACCACGAAACTTGTCTGATCCACTTGATTGTCCAAACAAACAGAACTAAAACTATTGACATAGCCATTTTTTATATCCACTTGATTTTTCAAATTCCAAATGCAGATGCAAGCCACCTTGATATATGTGGTGCAACACCAAGGTCGAACCAAATTCCTAAACAAGAGTCAAAATAAAGAAATTGCGCTGCATTCATTAACAAACTGCATACATGCATCAACAACTCCAAAGAAATATTCCACTTTAATAATTAATACTACAATCGTAATTCTGTCAAAACCTTGCTACCATAATTAGATTAAGAATATGCATTACACTACAACATCTCCATGATGAAACTCCACCACCATGACGAAAATGGGTCGCATCACCAGGACTTAGCCCCAAACACCACTACTGCAACAATTGCAGACTGCGACACCCCTTCATACTAGAACAATGCCCAAGAAATCTGAGCACAAAGCACATCATCGAGTCCTCTGAATTCATATGGTACTAAAGCAACCATAAATCTATTAATTCACCAATTTCAAACAACAGCATTTCAAATTTAGATATTCCTGCCTAAATCTTGATTTTCCCCTCAAAAGCAAACTTTTCCACCTATGGCTACATTAACAGTCTGTGCATATTACAACAATCAACAAATAGAAGACACATAACAATGTTGGACAATTGGGGAAGGATGTAGAGGAGTGACATCAACAATCCATGAGAGAATTTTCCGCTATAAATAGAAAATTACGATAGCAGAGAAAGAGACTTTTGGTTAATTCTCTGAAAAATTACCTTATTTTTTTTACTCTTTTCTGCCATTAAAATCACTGTAAGAGGAAGAAGAAATATAATAAAGGATTTGACACATGGATATCGGATTTTCTAAAATTCGAACCACATAAATTTCCGTGTCCTTTACTTTACTGCACTTATTACTTTCCATTTCTAGTAGATTCTATTTTGCTTTTATTTGGCTAAATTTGGCATCTAAACTAATTCATGCATTTTTAATAGACAATCATAACATCTTTTCATAATTGTGTAAGCATCTCGAACACAATGACCACATTAAAGGAAAATTTAATATTACTTAAATTTGTCGATTCACAACTACTAGGTTAATAGTAGATCTAACCACCTTATTTGAAATTCGGTATTGTGAGACGAAAAATCTCGCTAACATTTTGGCACTAGAAGGAGGGCCCCTTCCAGCAAACCTTAATCGAAGTCACAAAATAACTCACTTCCCAACCTTTTCGATGAATCTTGAACAGTGCACATAGGAAATTCTTCCACCCCCCCATAACAAGAACTTTAGCACTTAGCCACAAAACTAAACAACCTCTTAGCCATCTTATTAAAAACAAAATGTCCACCCTACAAAGTAGCTACAGACTTCATCCTTAATGTACTCAACACTTTCGTTGCTCAAATCAATGAAAGAATAGTTGGTTTTGAGAAGTTAGTAACTAAAAATCAAAATAAATTTGCAAACTCCCATGGCTCTATGGCCTATCGCCAACTTTCTTCCACTGCATATAAAGCGCACGCATGAGAAAAACTGGACATTCTCATCAATGGGAATGGTGGCACCGGAGTACTTAGCTTAAGAACAAAAACAAATGGGAAGCACCACTAAACCTAAATATTAAAGGCAAACCTGTGAATATCAAACTAATATCGTATAATCATTGACCAGATTTACACCCATGAGTCACCCAACCGAAACATTGAATACTTCTTTTACATCTAATTTAATTAATTTGTAATTGTCATAAATTAATTAAATTAATTAATATTTATGAAATATTAATTATAAAATTTCATTTGATGTGCACTGAATAATATTACATAGTGTGCATATAATAGTTATATGAACACTAATCGATATACGAGATCGATACATGTTTAAGTTAGATTTAAATGAAACGAACATTGTTCGAGCTTGGAATATTTTTTAAGGTCATGTAGAGGCTCTAATAGCTGGCTATAGATGAACATAGCGAGACCATCCATATACTGATATGGTAAGTAGCTTTTGAATGAAAAATAAAGTAGTGCTCTTTTATGTTTCATTTATATAAGCATCCCTCCCTCACTTATGCTAAGACCTTTTGCATTTCTACAATAACAAAAGGGAGGCCGACATGGCTTCTAACAACCCAAAAACCCAAATACAAAATCATATAATAATTTTTTCGATTCAATGATCGATGGTAGGGCATTTCTGGAGCTAGCAACTTCGAGATTGTAATTCAATTCAATGAGTTTGCTTCTTCATTTCAACATGCGAGCTTTAGGCTTTAGTAAAAGGTATTCTTTTAGTTTACTACCATGTTATAATGTTTATATAATTATTGTTCTATATATTGTTTTGTCAAAAATATCATGAATCGGTATATTGATGGACTGCCACATGCTGATGGTTATCTATTTATGAGTATACATATATTAAAATAAAATAACAAATAGTTTTTATGCATAACTATTTATACATGTTCTTGGCCTGAAATATTTTATTAAAGATTTTTGAAATTTTAAATAATAATATATTTTATGGGTTTAAATATCAAATCTAATTCTAAAATTTTAGCACTATATAGTATATGTTTTTTAAAACTTAATAAATTTAATTTGGTTCGTACAGTTTTGGGTTGTAATAAAAAATTAATTTATGGATATTTAATGTATATATATATATATACTAGTATTTAACTCAAAATTGATTATATAAATAAAATGTGTACATATATATATTTATGAAAAATATAAAATTCTAGAAAAATTTATATAATAAATATACATTATGGTTTCGAAAATATTTTTTTATTATTTCCATCTGGTTTACTAATTAATTATAAGCTTTCAACTAATAAATTTGTTTAAAAATTGAAAATTAATTTAAAAATCATTTTCATTATTTGCCCAAAAGTATTAGAAAAATATTTTTTAAATTATAAATTATATATATATATATATATTTGTTTATGCCAATGATTGGCACAAATACAAAAAGATTAATATAAAAGAATAAAGTGAAGAAATAAAATGGAAAATGAGAGAAAATAACACATAACAATAATAGTAGTTCGGCTAATCACTGGCTTATGTACATTTAAACTTTGTTTTTGATTCTATAAAGTTTTTACAAGATGATATTATGGATCGCTAGTCTATTGATCGGTGTTAACCTGAGCGATTACAATAGAAGTAATAAATTTAGAATGTAAGCCAAAAAGATCTCCTTAACCATGCCTATCACCCTCTATTTATAGCTAAAGATCGATGGATTTCTCTCAATCACATCCTTTCATATGTCCTAAAGGAGCCGTTCTAAAAATATCGTGGCTCACTCAACAAGTTCAGGAATCAGTATCGAACCATGCCTCATGGATTGGTACCGATCTATTAGATGGCCTCCTTTGATCGCTTGATGTTGCTTGTATGCGTTGTACCTTATTTATGGAGCTTGGATGCATTGGTATGAGCTCTTATTTGAGTGAAATCCATGGTTTGGTGGGTAGATGAAGGCATGTGGTCTAGTTGATATGAAGCTTGGGTTTGTCTATTGAAGTTTGAGAAAAGGATAGGTAGCAAACCATCTCATGCTGCATGATTTACTCGACAAGTACCTTAGCTCCACTTTGACAAGAAGCTATACATGATTTTGGGCAAGTTCTATGGATTGGTACCGAACCATGGCAGTAGATCAGTATCGATCCAATTTGTTTGCCAAACTTGGACTTTGGCCTTAGATCTTTGATTGTTTTGTTATATAGGTTATTTTAAAGGCCTTTGTTGGGTTAATGGCTCCATCCTTTAATCTTGTTTGATATACGAGTTTAAAAGTGATTGTTCTGGATTTCTGTTCGATTATTCTCCCATTTTACCATTTTGACTCATCCAAATATGGATTGGTTACAAATAACATTTGCTCCTACGAAGCATATCTTGTTTTAACAAGATATTCTTTAGGATAAGGCAAATTATGGATTCACTATCATCGGTTTCAAGTTCTGTTTCAAATATATGCTACTTTTCCTCTAAACTGGTTTCACGAAGCATTGCATCTTTTTCGATTGTTAAGTTACACCGAATATGCAACTCTTGGGTAGTATAAGAACCAAAGCATGCTCTTTGAGTTTGATATTCCAACTTTGGAAAATTTTCAATGGCCTGCTTCTTCGAATTCTACAGGTAGGACTTTGTTCTCTTGAAACTCTGTATGCTTATTGTCATACATGAGTGTGTATACACACACACACACCTTTATTATGTACATGCATATATATGTGTGTGTGTGTGGTTTTTAATAGATCGGTATCGATCCATAGGCTATGGATCAGTACTAGTCCATGGACCGTGGATTGGTGCCATAAATATATGCAATTCCTTTGCCTATTTTAGGGGCCGCTTCTTAAAAAGGCTCTAACCCACACTTAACCATTGTCACTTGGTTTTTTCGACCTGGCTTGTGATTTTCTCCTTTGAGCTCGCTATTGCCAATCTTAGCTTTATTGATCCATCGCCTCAAGAAATCGCTTTCACTCTCCCCTATTAACAGTGCCGCCAAAATTGACAACTCCATACCCCTAAATCCCAAGCACCGAACCTTTTGAACGCCTCGAATTCCATAACCTAACCATCTACGAACCAACTCAAATTGACTTGATTTAGTTAGGCGATGGTGTGACTTGGGGACATTGCCATCGATTTTAAATCTGACCACACTTAAGAGTCGATGGAACTCCATTGCCACTCCTTAGATTGTGGCCAACCCCATAATTGACCATTTCTTACTTAAAATTAAAACTGCAGTGGACATTGCGGAACATTTTGAGATTTACTCGAAGCGATGGGCATATTTTCTAGGTATGACTCGTAGCTTCAAGTCCTACCCATGGTAATTATAGTGCCTTGGCTTTTTTAATGTAAAAGTTTCAAATGCTGTTGAAATTCTCAAATGAAGGTTCACCGTAAATCGATTAATTTTTCATAGATAATTCATAATTCATTGAGATGGTCTCTAATGACAGTCACTTTGAATGCAAATCAACACTTGGACTAATTTTCTGCCAATCTTCTAATTGAGCGATCAATTTTAATTACATGACTTTAGATCCATGCACTGCACAACTTCAGATGCACACATTACACAATTTTAACTACATACCACTGGCCCCCATCGATATATGATATTTGATTAATTAAGATACATTGGTATTCGTCGGGTCTGGTACATCGACTATACAGGCCTCTTTTTCCAGCATAAAGATTGCAGATTTTAGTATGCCCGATATCTCTTACAGGTGAAGTTTTGATAGTTATGGATCATAGATGCTTTTTACGGCTCTCTGCTATGGCCGGAGGTCCTTCAACATAAGTATATGCTGAATTTGATACTAATTCCAGTTCAATAGTATTGCTCACAACAAGACTTACTCCTACACAATCTACATCTCAGTCAATTAGTCACCTTGCAGAACAACCTTTAGAGGTAGTCCCTTTTATATTGGTCAGATTACCTATAATAGTTGTTGTCCTTGATATTGATAAGGGCGATGCTATTATTTTAGATGATTCTTAGGACTCCCTAGCTTTGAAGTTTGATGAAGTGTCTCTCAGGAGGATATGCAAGAAGCATGGTATTCCATTTCATGTTGTGTTAGTTCATGCATGCTATTAGTGAGCACATCTTTCACCAATAGGATATACAATTTGTAATTAATAATATGCATGGTCAGTCATGTTCCACCATTTTATTCGCATAATCTTGCAATTCATGAAGCTTTCCATAGCCCAATCGCACCTAAGTACCTGTGCTTTTTTAAACAACATGCATATTACTTTTGAACGTTATTTGAATCGTGAGCCTAACACGGAGGAGATTCATTATCTGCATAGCTTTAAGTGTCGGAAAGGGTCTCCTTCACTCATTTTCTTGAAATCCTCCAAGGGGTGCCGGATATTGTTGGGCATTTCGAACAAGCTAAGCTACTTTAAGGATGAATTCTTCTTTGTAAGTTGCCTGCTTGGTTTTGCACAAAGGTGTTTATCTGGACATAAGTCTCATCCTCACCTTTTCTTTTCTAATGCGAAGTCATAGTTTCTGCTATTCACATTCTCACTTTTTGCATGAGAAGATAATTCAAGAAAGCTCAGTAGTGTAGCCTTAACGAGAAATTTCGTAGCTCTCCATCAAGTCCCACTTGAGGAAAAAGGAATGATACCAATCCTCACTAAAGAAAATTACATGCTTATAACCTCTTAGCGAAGGATCGTAGCATTGGCCATGTTCCAAAAATTAGGGATGACAATGAAGGTGATTACTTTCAGCAACATGATGCTGTCATGGATATTAATGAAAGTCACAAGGTTCCCCTTGTTTTTGATCTTGCTATTGATCATGAATTAAGGCAAAGGGCTGGAAATGGTAGAGAGAAAGACGAGTATATTGAGGGAAGTGGGAGTAATAGTGGAGGAAACAAAGATTAGCCTTGAGTCTTCTAATCATGAGAGCGATGATGCTCATGAGTTTCTTGTAACTCGCCAAACTAAAATAAAGATTATTTCATCTCAAACATTTACATAACCCTCATCGGCTTCTGTAGTCAAAGAGACTCATATTCTTCCTTCTAAGGATATTTATGGATCCTCCGAGAGTATCTCGAATGAAATTGGTTCTTTTAACCTTGACAATATCAACATTGTGGATATTGGTTCCCTTATTTGTCTATTTGATGAGTGCTTGCTACTCGTGCAGGGGAAATAACCCCTGTTACCAAGCTACAAGGCCATGGTCTGTGGGGTTACACTAGGACACATCCACACTTACACGACACTACACTTTTTCTCTGTTAGCACTTTTCATTCTTATTAGTGTTAACTTGTCTGTGTTTCATTTATATATTATATGGAGCATAGGAATTTATATATGACTATCAAGAATCAGGGGAGTACATATAGAAAGCTTGGGTCATTCTCATAGTTTATCTGATGACTCTGATTCATAAAGGCGCTCAGGCCATGATCAAAAGAGTCGGGAAAGAGGTTACAGCTTTAGTCCTTTTTGAAGAAGGTTCTATTACTAACATGTTTACTTCCATTATGGGTAATGTATTTCATTTCAAAGCCCCACGATCTTTATTTTTAGAGGATAAGAGAGAGATCAAAAGTTAGAGACTCCACATTTCATGAGTCATCTCCACGATGCAGGTCATATTCACCCTTTCTATACACCATTGATAAGTATTCTATGGGACCTAATCTTGTACCATCTGTTGAGATACCGATTGCCTTTATTTCAGTTTCTTCAACAACATAGCCAAGGATATCCACTCACATTTAAAGATGCTCTATGCAGTCATCCAGGCTGGTTCCCTTTAATCCTCCTTGCTTGAGATACGATAAAGTACCAATTCAAACCCTCACCACCACTGTAGAAATGGAAAGTGTTTTGAATCCCCCTGTGGCTTCTATAAAGAGTGAAAGTGTGCTATGGATCATGTAATATGGATATATGACAATGCAGATTATAATGATGATAGTTATACGGTAAATAGTGCGAAATATAAAAGCAATAAGTAAAATGACACTAGGAATTTTTAAACTGGTTTGGAGCACCGTCCTACGTCGAGTCTTAGACTCCTTCTGGAACTTCACTAAAATAACAACCCTCACTTAACCCGAAGGAACAGGTCTATACAACCCCTAAGCAGCCGAACAGAAACCTGAGCAGTAGAACATGATTTTGCCTCAATAGCCGAAGAGGACTTCACTCGCCTGAGCAGTAGAACAGGACTTCAACAAATACAGAAAATAGTTTTGACTTTTGTGTGTTCTGATAACACGGATTTGTCACTTGTAGTACACCCTTTCTATAATCTTCTCCTCGAGTATAAATATATATATATTTGAAGTATATGAAGAATATAAAGGTATAGTATTTCTTTAATGTAGAATAATTGGAAGTATGATAGCAAATAGATTCCAGAGAATTAGATTAGAGAGATAAGAAAATTCGATTGTGATTAAGTGATTTGGAATCAAGTTGGAGTTTGTATTCATAAAGGTTAGAAAGCAGCGACTTTTGGTAAAGAGTTTCGATTGAAGTGTTGCATCCAAATCTTTTCGTTAGAGGTTCGCAACTCTTCACAAAAAGTCGTGTCTTTTCAAAAAGTGGCGGTTATAGAAATTCAGTCAATTGAGCTTTTGGGTCAGTCGACTGAATATTCAAAGTAATTTTTAAATTTAAATTCGTACATCTATGTATCTGTGCATGTTGTAAAAAATTTCCAGTGTCGGTCAACTGGACCTATGGGTCAGTCGACTGACCTGGTTAAATTTGTGCAAAAAGCACAGTTTACATAGGTATATTAATTTCTATAACTTTAAAACAATTTTATAATTTAATTATATGCTTATATATGTATAAAATATTTGTGAAATAGAATGATTAAATATATAAGCTAATATATACGTAACCGAGGAGAGATTTTAACAATATTGGCCTAAGACTAAAAATAATAATAATATAGTTGATGTACCGGTTTTAAAGTCTCGTCTCCTTGTCTCTTTTTGTCGTAGCAGTCGTCAAATCTGTATGTCATAGTGATAGCTTTGTGTCATGAATCAAAACCAAGTCTCAACATTCTTCCCCTTTTTGATTGATGACAACCTATAAATAGATATAGATTTCGAATGTATATATATAACATAAATACTTACTCCCCTTGAATTTTTGACGCTCTATATCCTGCATTCTTAATGTGAACAATAATATTTCTCCCCCTATGTCGTCGACAAAAAGGAACAATTAATATGAAGTTATAATGTCATAAATAATTCGAAGAAAACGATCATTCATACATTAAACTTCGATAAGCAAGAATGTTTGAAATAAATAAGCTAGAGTGGCCATTTAGTACAAGCCATAAGAAATGAATACTAATGTTTTAATAAAAAGAAAGAAAAACATCTTAAGCCATTGGTTGCTTATCCCTACCACTATGTGATGTCTGACCACCACTATCACCTTCATCTCCATCATCGTCACTACTACTTGCTTGATCGTCGTCAGAAGAGGACCAAGCAAAGACGGGTTGCTTACCCGGATCGCCTAAAGTAGCCGTTGAAGTCCCGGAAGAACATGAGATAGCTTGCCATAATGTTGTAAAGAATCCTTGGACCTTATCAAGCTTCTTGTCAACTTTAGTGATATTGGATTGAAGAATTTTTTGATTATGACATATTATAAAGATGAATTCATGTGGTTGAAGACCCGGATTCGCAATCAAAATTTCTTCTTGTTGATGACGGGTTGATCTTTGACGAGATGGGCCTTGAGATGGTTCACCTTCTTGATGTTGTGGTTGGTCGTGAGATAATTTCCGTTGAGTCCATTCTTTGAAAGATATGATGGGTGGTGGTCGAACAACGGGTAGCTTCATTAACGCCAAAGTGCGAGAATTTAAACATCCAACGGTAGAAATTGGCGAGTCCAGTTTCGGAATCTCACAAGCCTTTAGAAGTCGCATAATATATTCACCATAGTAGATTACATTCATTCTATCATGTTGAAACTTAAAAATTCATCAAGAATTAAAATGGAGCCAGTTGACTTTAACGTTTCCGAAACAGCATATAAAGATTTAAATTTATGTTCGTAGACAAGTTCATAACTTTCGGTTCTTGGAGTTATGGTTTTCATTAGAGTGCGATGAATAATTCTTGCTTTTAGTCATAGAGACATGGATTTGAGTTGACGCATGTCGTCTTCTAAAAATAAATGAATTACATTGCCACGAACTGCCAAGCCATAATCAATATTAGCCAATTCCATACCATCATTTCCTATTTGTAAAATATGAGCTATGCGATCTAATGAGAAAAAGACGGGTTTCCCACACACTAGACTCCGTACACAATCTTGTTGATTCTGAACGGTTTGGTGACCCAAGTTTAGATTTGCGTAAAATAGTTTCACCATTATTTGATTGATTTTGTGCTTGTTATTATCAATATCGAATAACGATTCCAAATTGCTCCTTCGAGCTAATTCTTGGATATGGTATAGGGAGAAATCGAAGAATTTAAGAAATGAACCTTCAAAAATCCATGAGTCTTGCATTCGTCTCCACCTCCTAGTCGCGGTGTCATCAAATAGCCATCTTTGGATTTTCTCGTTTGACAGAGGTGAGATGATGAAGAAGCTTGTCCCTTTCGTTTAGGAGACATTAATTGGAATTTTTGAAGAATAAAAATGGAGTTTTTGAAAGGTTAAGGTTTTGAAAAATTTTGAAATCTGAAATGGTAATGGTGAAAGAAGGTAAAGTAGAAGATAAAGGAAGGAAAGTGGGTGAGTAAAAGTTATAAAGTGACTCAGATCTACGATTCAGTCGACTAGCTCAGTGCATCAGTCGACTGAAGCTGAAGGTCGAAATGTTTCACCTTACTGGTCCAGTCGACTGAGGCACTGAGACAGTCGACTGGCCATGCTTATATAAAAAATTTGGCTTCTGTATTAGTCGATTGACCATCTGGTCCAGTCGACTGACCTGGATTAATTTTTATAGTAAATTTATCTGTGGTAAATTTGTATATAATTAATATATGTATTAACATTGTGACTTTATTTATGAATATTATATTTAGTTTACATATTGATGAATGAAACAGAAATATATTATTCCAAGAACAAAAACATACATAATTATTAGAATTATTCGAAAATAGAATAAGAGATAACGACAACTATGTTTATTTCGAAGGGCAAGGCGTCTTGTAGTCCTTTAGTTTCTTGTGACGAGCATTCGATTCTTCATTGCGATCCCATGAATTTGGTGAGTATGGTGGTCTTGGTGGGGATGAAGTCGAAGGTTGTCTAATAGGCGAAATAGCATGTTCATCTATCGAATGTGACGATGCCCCGCAAAACTTCATAGTAATATGCTCGATGATTCCTAATCGTCTGGAGTTAATCTTTTGTTCGTAGTACCTTTCACGCTGTAGCATTAATGCTTCTTGTTGATAATGGTGCATGTCATCTATCTTTTGCTTGGTATTTGGAGAAATGTCAATTGTCTTCTTTCCTTTCTTTCCATCAGGAGTATATCTGGTATGGTAGGCAAACTATGGTGAATTTTTATGAACCGGATTTTCAGACGATGGTGAAATTTTATGAACCAGAGTCATTGGTGAATTGCTTGAGGCAAGAATTTCGATAGAATCCATGGATGAAGAGGTTGAAATCTTGAAAAATAATTGTTTATAAAAGCTTTACTTCAGTTTGAGAGGAAAACGAATGAAAGCTTTACTTCAATTTGATTATATAAAGAAAGTGAAGTCTATTTATAGCCTAAGTCTAGAGAAAAAATAGGTAAAATTAAGTCGCTAGAATTGATTTTAGCCACGAATTAGGGTAGTATGTCAGCTTTTCTGTTGTCTGTTTTATTTTATGTAATTAATGTTTATAAAAAAAGTAATGTATATTTATAAAGTTAAATAATACATATATGTGTAGAATATATTGATGTCAGCATATCCCATACTATACTGTAATAGAAAAAATCAATAGCTAAAGTGGTTAAGGCACTTGGGTTATTCACAGCAGGTCATGGGTTTGAGTCTCAGCATGGTTAGAATTTTGAATTTTTGTGAAAATAATTATTTTTGAGTTTTAGTAAAAAAAATTGTATCTTATTTATATATCTTTAATTGACATTATACCAAGTTCACGATGTAATTTTATAAACGTATTTTCTAACGATTGTTTAGTAAAAATATTGGCTAATTGATTTTTTTGATGGTACGTAGTCTAGATTTATCAATTCTTTTTCTATATTATTGCATAAAAAATGATGTCTTATATCTTTATGTTTGCTTTTTGAGTGATTTACTAGATTTTTACATAGATTTATTACACTAGAATTATCGCAGTAAATTGTTGATTTTGATAGATTGATTTTGAAATTTTTAGGTGTCTGTTGCATATAAATTACTTGTGTGCAAGCTAGTGCCGCGGAAATATATTCTGCTTCACAAGTTGATAGTGAGACAAAGTTTTGTTTCTTGCTAAATCATGATATTAAAGATTTACCAATGAAGTGACACGTATCGCCTATACTTTTTCTATCTGTTCGTGATCCTCTGAAATCAGCATCGCTGTATGATACTAATTCAAACGAGCACTCTTTCAGATATAAATGTCCGAAATTTTTAGTTTTACTAAGATAACGTAGTATACGTTTTACGGCACGTAAATGTGATTCTTTCAGGTCAGCTTGAAATCATGCACATAAGCACACACTCATCATAATATTTGGTCTACTTGATGTTAGATAAAGTATTGATCCTATCATACTACGATATAGTTTTTGGTCTACACTTTTGCCACTTTTGTCTTTATCAAGATGTGCTGTTGTGCCCATAGGTGTTGGTTTGGCAGAAGTGTTTTCTATTCCAAAATGTTTGATAAGATTATTACAGTATTTTTCTTGATTAATAAAAATTCCATTTGAAAATTGTTTTATTTGAAGTCCTAGAAAATATGATAATTGTCCCATATGGGACATTTCAAATTCTCTAGTCATTATTTCAAAAAATTCATTACATAGTTCATTATTAGTTGAGCCAAATATAATGTGTCGACATATATTTGAACTATTAATATATCATTTTTAGAATATTTTATAAATAAATTTTGATCTACTTTTCCTATTTCGAATCCTGAGTCAATTAAATAGCTTTTAAGGTGTTCATACCAAGCACGTGGTGCTTGCTTTAAACCATATAGAGCTTTCTTAAGTTTATATACATGATCTGGATTTTTTTCATGAATAAATAAAGGAGGTTGTTCCACATAAATGTTTTCTTTAATATAGCCATATTAAAAAAGCACTTTGAACATCCATTTGATAGAGTTTAAAGTTATTAAAACATGCGTACGCCAATAAGATTCATATTGCTTCTAGTCTGGCGACTGGAGCAAACCTTTCTTCGTAGTCTACTCCTTCTTCCTGGTTATATCCTTGTGCTACTAGTCTCTCTTTGTTTCTAGTTATATTTTCTAATTCGTCTGCTTTATTTTTATAAACCCATTTAGTTCCTATAACAGTTTAATCGATCGGCCTGGGTACTAGTTCCCAAACTTCATTTCATTCAAACTAATTTAGTTCTTCTTGCATAGAAATAATCCAATTTTCATCGGATGACACTTCCTTAGTATTTTAGGCTCTATAGTAGAGAGAAAAGCTACATTACCCATTAAATTTAGTTGATTTCTAGTTCAAACATTTGAATTAATTTCTCCAATTACATTTTCTGTAGGATGATTTCGTAAGACTCTTCGAGGAGATCTTATTGTATTAGTAGTATTTCTATTTTCTAAATTCACAATGTTTTCAATTTCTCTAGAATTATAAACAATATCTTCATCATCTCTTAAATTGTTTATTATTATATTTTTTTTATTATTGATTAAATCATTGTCATTAATTTTATTAGAAATAAGTTTAGAGTTCTCATCAAAAGATACATGGAGTGACTCTTTGTTAGTATTAGTTCGTTTAATAAAAATTCGATAAGCTTTGCTTCGATTCGAATATCCAAGAAATATACCCTCATAACATTTTGAATCAAATTTGCCAAGCTGATCTTTGGTATTTAATATAAATCATTTTGATCCAAATATTTCAAAATAAGATATGTTAGGTTTTCTACCTTTAAAAAGTTCGTAAGGAGTATTCATGGTGAGAGGTCTAATAGAAACACAATTCAAAACATAACAGGCAGTTGCAACAGCTTCAGCCCAAAAATGTTTTGGTAACGTGCTTTCATTTAATAACGTTCTTGCACATTCTTGTAGAGTTTGATTCTTTCGTTCTACAACTCCATTTTGTTGTGGAGTTCTAGGAAACAAAAAGTTATGAAATATTCCTTTCTTATTACAATAGTTATCAAACTGTATATTTTCAAATTCACCTCCGTGATCGCTTCTAATATTTTTAATTCTAATACCCTTTAACTTTTAAATTTTCTAACAAATGTTTTGAAATTTTCATAGGTATCACTTTTATTTTTCATAAAGATAGTCCATGTATATCTAGAAAAATCATCAACTATTACAAATACATTTTTATTATGATTTATGGATTGAATTTGGGTAGGTCCAAATAAATCCATATGAAGCAACTCAAGCGGTTGTAATGTCGAAATAACTTTCTTAGATTTAAACAAGGATTTAGTTAATTTACCTAATTGACATGAGTCACATATATTATTGACTTTAAAATTCATCTTTGGTAATCCTTACAAGATTATTTTTAGAAATTTTATTTATATTTTTGAAATTGATATGACAGAATCGTTTGTGCCATATCCAGGGATCATTTTCTTTAGCTATTAAACACATATTTGAGTTATGATTAACTTTCATATTCAAAACGTAAATGTTTTTATCTCTATTCCCTTCGAAATAAGATTTTGATTCTGATCAAGAATGCTACATTTTTTTCAGAAAATGATATTTTAAAACCTATATCGCGTAATTGACTTATACTTAATAGATTAAGTTTTAGATTCTTAACTAATAAACGTTTGTAATAAGAGGTAAATTAGATGTACCGTAATTACTCACATCGCCTTTGCCGATGATATTGCCCTTGGAATTATCTCCAAAAGTGATGGAACCTCCATCTGAGTATGTAATATTTATCAGTGTATCTTTGTCTCCTGTCATGTGTTTTGAGCAACCACTGTCGAGTATCCATCTTCCTCTTTTCTTGAGTGGGACCTGCAAAAAATATAAGATAATGTTGGTTAATAGGGTCCTAAGAGTTAGGTTTTAGGAAGCCAAACCTAAGTGGGTTTAGTATCCCTTTTATAAATATAATTTTTATTATTATGAACATCTACTATAAATGAACTAATATACTTTTTCCTTATTAACTTGTTATTAGTTTTAGATACCCATATATCTATAGTTTTAGAAACTAGTCTCTTATAAGATGTTAGTGTTTTATTACGCTTAACTTTGTTTAAATTACTAGGTTGTGAAGTCTTGCTTTCTTCTTATATCCTAAACCATTTTTATTATTAACAGATTGTGAATTCTCAATAATTCTAGATAAATTTTCTCTTTCTTTATTAAAATTTGAAACATTTTTAGTGATTCCTTCTAGAATGATCTTTAGACTTGAATTTTCTAGTTCTACCATTTTAATATTAGTTTTTAAAACATGATTTTCAAAAACAATACTATCATTCTTTTCTTTTTGAGTTTCGATTTCTTGACTCAATAATATAAGTTGAGAATTAATTTGAAAGAGATTCTTGGTTTTTCTCAAGTTCTTCTTCCAATATTTTCTTCTCATCTTTAAGCATATCTCTTTCGAATTCTGCCTTGTTCTGGTTTTCTACTGCCTCTTTATATTTTCGTTTGTGACTTTTTAAAGTATCTAATAATTTTGAATTTATTTCTATCATATCATCAAAAGTTAAATCACTAACCTCATTAGCTTTGGCCATAAAGCATACGTTAGCTTGTTCATTATCGCTATCACTTTCACTTCCAGAAGAAGAAGAGGAGGAATCTGAATCATCCCATGTAACTGAAAAGGCTTTTCTTTTGAATTTGTCCTTCCTTTTATTTCGATATTCTTTCTTTTGATCTGGACAATCCTTCTGCATATGCCCCCTTTTGTGATAGTTAAAACACTCCGTAACTGATAAAGATGGTGGTTTATTGATGTTTTGGCTTCTCTTGCCATTATTTCTGTTTCCTTTTCTATATTTCAAGAATTTCTTGAAGTTCTTTGCAATAAAGGCTAGATCGTCTTTGTCTGAATCTAATTCTCCTTGTTCTGCATGGAACGCTATATTCTTTTTATCTTGTCTTGAATTCTTTTAGCCTGTAAATTCACTTCATAAGACATAAGATTTCCTATTAACTCTTTTGTAGTTATTTTGGAAATATCGTTCGCTTCTTCAATAGCGAGAACTTTTCTTTCCCATTCTTCCATTAACGAGTTAAGGATTTTGGATACAATATCAAAGTCTGAATATTTTTCTCGTAATCCTACTAATGAAAGATAGATATCTTGAAATCTTGAATACATATCATTTATAGATCCATTTTTCTTTCATTCCAAAGTTTTGAAACTAACTTTTGAGCATGGATATTTTGCTTTGTTTGACATTGCTAGTTCCTTCATGCGTAATTTGAGTGTACGCTATATTTCATATGCAATATTACACATGCCAACATTGTTAAACTCATTTTTATCTAAGGCACAAAATAAGAGATTCATGGCTTTTGCATTAGCTGTGGCATCTAATTTCTATGTATTTGACCAAGTATAATATTCATCGGTGGGAGTAGTATATTCTGTTTGAGTTATATTCCATGAATCAAAACCATTTTCTTGCATATATATTCTCATTCGCGTGGCCCGATAGTTATAATTCATGTCATTAAATAGTGGTGGACGTGCAGTGGATTGTCCTTCAAAGAAGCTAGTATCAATGCTAGTGCTAATGCTAGCGTTAGTGTCCATATTATTAGATTATCAGATAACTATGTTATGGTTATATGATGACCTTGCTCTGATACCAAATGAAAGTGTGATATGGATCGTGTAATATGGGTATATGATAATGCAGATTATAGTGATGATAGTTATACGGTAAATAGTGTGGAATAGAAAAGTAGTAAAGTAGATTGACACCAGGAATTTTTATACTGGTTAGAAGCACCGTCCTACGTCCAGTCCCAGACTCCTTCTGGAATTTCACTAAAATAACAACCCTCACTTAATTCGGAGGAACAAGTCTATACAACCCCTGAGCAGCTGAACAGGGACCTGAGCAGCAGAACTGGATTTTGCCTCAACAGCCGAAGAGAACTTCACTTGCCTGAGTAGCAGAACATGACTTCAACAAATACAGAAAATAGTTTTGACTTTTGTGTGTTCTGATAACATGGATTTGTCACAAACCCTTCCTTTAATCTTCTCCTCAAGTATAAATATATATATATTTGAAGTATATGAAGAATAGAAAGGTATAATATTGCTTTAATGCAGAATAATTGGAAATTTTGATAGCAAATAGATTCCAGAAAATTAGATTAGAGAGATATGAAAATTTGATTATGATTAAGTGATTTGGAATCAACTAGAGTTTGTATTTGTAAAGGTTAGAAAGCAGCGACTATTGGTGAAGAGTTTCGTTGAAGTGTTGCATCCAAATCTTTTCGTTAGAGGTTCGCAACTCTTCACAAAAGTCGTGTCTTTTCGAAAAGTGGCTGTTATAGAAATTCAGTCAACTGAGCCTCTGGGTCTGTCGACTGAATATTCAAAGTAATTTTTAAATTTAAATTCGTATATCTATGTATCTGTGCATGTTGCACAAAATTTCTAGTTTCAGTCGACTGGACCTCTGGATCAGTCGACTGACCTGGTTAAATTTGTGCAAAAAGCACAGTTTACATAGGTATATTAGTTTCTATAACTTTAAAACACTTTTATAATTTAATTATATGCTTATATATGTATAAATATTTGTGAAATAGAATGATTAAATATATAAGCTAATATATACATAACTGAGGAGAGATTTTAACAATATTGACCTAAGACTTAAAAACAAAATAATATGGTTGATGCATCGATTTTAAAGTCTCGTCTCCTTGTCTCTTTTTGTCGTAGCAGTCATCAAATCTATATGTCGTAGTGATAGTTTTGTGTCATGAATCAAAACCAAGTCTCAACAAAGAGCACTTTTCCAAAGACCTGCTTCGATGATGTCTTCTTTGTTTTTCATCTAAAGGATATCCCTTCGACGGTCATATCTGGCATCGTAGCCTACATGGACAATGTATATGACCAATATTTCATGTGGAAGAGAATAGCTAAGGCTATTTCTGAAATCTCCTAAAAAAGAGAGGTAGAGTTTGATGGGATGAAGTGGATTCAAGAAATGGCAAGCGCATCATTTCCACCCTTAATAAGGAGGTTGAAGGGCTTAAATCTCTGTTGGCTAACACCAAGAAAAAGATAAAAGATTGACTAAGTCTATCGAGGACAATCATTAGAAGTAGCAAGAGAAAACCAAGGCTACTCATCATAGGAGTCATACTCTATCGTTATAAAATGAACAACTCAAGAAAACCAAGGAGGAGCAAGCCTCAGAATTGAAGTTAAAAAGGTTGTTGGAGGATGAAAAGAAAGAAAAAGAAGATGCTCTCACCCAAGCTCAAGGTTATTATGAGGAGTTACTGGATGCTCGTAAAGCGAGAGATGACATAGAAGCCCGAGTGAATGGTGTTGAAGAGCAAGTTGAGGCAATAGAGAATAAAGTTAAATGTAATGCCCCTTAATTTTAATTAACATTATTCGGGATATTTAATTGGATAAATTAAATAGAATAACTTGAATAATTAGGGAGTTGAGATTAACAAATCCAATGATCATCTCTTAATAAACGAATTAAAATAAGACTTGACTAAATTAAGAAGGAGGAATTTCCTAAGGGATAAACTTGGAAATGGGGCTACATTTCTTAGTGTAACCTCTTCCTTCACTATAATAAATTTTCACTCTCTAATCCATAACTCCTCAGCAACTTTCAGTCGGCCATTAAAAGCTCCAAGAAGAGCAATAAATTGAAGAAAAAGCTAAGGATTTAAAGCTAAGAAATTATCTCATTCTCTAATTAACTAATCAAAGTGAATAATCATGTTTATCATCTCATTTTTCTATTTTTGCATTGGTTATGGGTTATACCTGATTCATATTTGTGATTTTGGTTAGGGCGTAACCATTTAAACCTTTGTTTGGATAAGATATGGGTGTTTTAAATGTTAATGGGCTAATAAACACGTTTTTATTTGTTTTTGGTTAAATTCCGAGTTGTTTAGGTCTTCATATGCTTTGAAAATTTTAATATGTTGAAGTATATGATTCATTAGATTTTTGATGATTTTTGGAGATTTTCCTTAGTGGTTAACTAAGGTAATTAAATTATTTAAACCTAAGAGCTAAATTGCAAAATTGCCTTCGAATTAGTCAGTTCGGGGGGAAGGCTGCAATTGAAAATTTTAATTGGGGAAGAAGAATAGTGTTTTAAGAAAAAGGTTGACTTTTGTACACTATTTACTATTTGAAAGTATAGGAGAAGTCTCCTCGGCCAATAAAAATTAAACAAGCCAGATAAAACATCACTGCAGTAGGCCCAATTTTGCCTTCGACTCCAACAAGCCCTCTTTTACCCTTTCGTCTAGGACACAAGGTAAATAATTACCCTTCGCTTAAGTTGAAAGGTCGGCATGGTGTCGAAGGGAAGAGAGGTGAAGGGATGGGTAGGCTGCTTCCTTTGCATTCGAATAGAAACATAATTGTTTTCGAATAAGTTGAAGGGGGATTCTTCGACTCTATCATTTTATAAAAGACTAAATTTTTATATATTCAAGAAGGGGTTTCGAAGGGGATCTTCGAAAATTTAAACCTCCAAGAGAATTTTTAAAATGTTTTCTAAAAAGATGTTTTAATCCATTTGACTAAGCCGAAGGGATGCCTTCGACAAAGCCGAAGGGAAAGAAGAGGAAGAGCTGACTTGGGCTGAATTTCAAAGGAGGTTCGAAGAAAGATGTAACGACCCAGAATTTTATTAATTAAAATTTGAATATTTAATTAATTTTAAATATTTATAAGTGAATTTTTAAGTCGAATAAATTTTTATTTGATTTATTGGATTTAATTGGATAATTAAATCGATAATTTAATATGTTAAATTATGGAAATAATTGAAAATTGAGATAAAAATGATTGTAAATAATTTGGAAAATTATTTTTAATCATGTTGGAGTTAGAATGATATTTTAGAACTTTTAAAATCGAATTAAAAGTTAATTTGTGAAAATTGAATATTTTAATATTTAATAATCGACTGTAAAATAGCCAATTTTTGAACAGTCTCAGAATTGAACGAAACCAGTTTCATTGGATCCGTAATAGTTAGTTATTACCGGATTTCAATTTTCGTGTCAATCGGAGTTATCGTTTGATCGTGGCAGCTCGAAACGCATCGAATCGTTTTTAATTTAAATTTGACGAGTCAAAATAGCCATTTTTCAAACTATCTCGGATTTCGACGAAACCAGTTTCATCGGATCCGTAATGTGATATTATTGTAAGGTTTCAAATTTCAAGTCGTTTAGATTTACCGTTTGTCCGGTACAAATTAAAACGCCTAGAAATCGATTTAAATCGGTTTAATTTAAATTGAACGTTTTCAGCCATAACTCGCACATACTTCCGAATTAGCTTCCGAAACCTGTTCCATTGTGTCCGGAACGCGGGGTAAACCTTAGAAACGCTGGTTACGGCGTCTAAATCGGAGTTCGGAATTCCCGGGATGAATAGTGTTTACGCTAGCTCTTTCTATAAATACACCTCTCTCTTCACAAAATTAAAAAAAAAAAAAATATCCTAAACCCTAAATTATACTACAGCCGCCACCTTCATAACCTAGGGCCAGAAATTTTTGAATTTCATCTCTTAATCTCTCTCAATCCATAAGTTTTTAGGAGATTTGTTCAACTACAAACTTGAAGATCTCATCAAGACCTTCGATTCCATACGGTGATGATCGGAAACGGAGCAACGTGGTGGCGTCAGGGGGGGCCGTTCTCTTCAGTTTTGGCATGCTTTTCTAGGCTCATGTGCAGGCCGAGTTGGCCAAGGCTGGGGCCGAACCTAGCTTGTGTCGTGCTCTTCGACGTGGCGGAGGTGTGATCGAGTTTCGTCGAGTATCGGGGGAGTAATATTAAACCCTAGTTTGTGATTTGAGTGGGTTTGTTGTTCGGCCAAAACCTGTAGGTTACGTGAGTGTTGGAGAAGAAGGGGTGTGCGGTGGAGATGAGTTGGCAGTGGATCTAGTGGCTAGGATTGCTTTGGGTATAAGATTTGTGGATTAATGTTGTTTTAATTATATTTAAGTCGTGTACAAACTTGTAAATTACATAACTTTTTCATACGAGGTCGAAACTGCGCGAAACCAGTTGCGTTGGAATCGTATGGACGAGCACTACGCGATGGAGTTGGTTTGGAGTTAGTGAGAATTTCGGGTAAAATTAAACGCGCGTTTAATTTTATTCGAAATAAAAGCTAAAACGGAAATTAAAAACCAAGGTGAGAATTTCTCACTCAATCGAATCGGTTTCGATTTTTATTTTAAATAGTTAGATTTAAAATATTTGAATGCATGTTTGAATGTCGATTGTTATCTATTGATTGTTAAAATAGACATTATGCGCCGTTAGTAAGCGGATGTTATTTAATAAAAACATATACCGCGAATATTTCATAAACAGTGAAATTGGTATTATATATAATATCAATATATATATATTGGCATATGTATATATTGCAGTTGTTGATTTCCCGCATTTTTTGTTTAGCGGATGAGACCCTATTACGCCGTTATTAAGCGGATAATATTTAATAAGAACATATACCGCGATAATTTCGTACTGGAGCGAAATTGGTATTGTGCTAATGTTTTTGGATGCAGGAAAACAGGTTGGAGGGATCCAACTGGATTCCTCAACAGTTTTTATTTGATTTCAGATATTTTGATATTTGATGGATTATCATATCGATATATGATATCGTTGTAGTCGTGATTGACTATTTGGTGTGTAGCATCATTGGACCCAGATTTTGGAATTTTAAAATGGTTTTAAAAGTGATTTTTGAAAATATACTTTATTTTTGGAATTGATCCATTTTAAATAATAAAACGCTATAATTTTTAAAGTTATAAAATTATGGGTTTTGTGAAATATAGTTAAAAAGCTGATTTTTAGAAATACGGTTAAAAGTTGATTTTTGAGAAATATGGATCAATGATTTTATAAAATAGTTTAAACTAGATTTTAGAGTTTATTATTAAAAGTTTAAATATAGGATTTATAAAATTTGATTATTTTATAAATCAGAATGATGAAATTATAAAGGAATTTAAAGACGTTTTAAAAGAATAATATAAATTGATTTATATTAAGAGATTTATAAATAGATATTTATAAATCGAAATATTGACATTATAAAACGAGTCTTTATAAATGTTTAAATGAAGTGAAAATGAATTTCATAAATGAATGAAATTTATAGAATTATAAACTGTGAAGTTATAAATGAAATTTTATAAACAGTAGGTTTATAAAATTTGTGAAGTTATTTGAAGAATAGATTGATTAAATAAATAAATCTTATAAGTTATAAGGTTTATAAATTGGAAAGTCTTTAAAAGAACGATTTTATAAAATAATCGTTTTATAAGTATTTAACTTATAATATAAACGTTTAGTTATAATTGAGTTATAAACTGGAATAGGTAAATAAAAGGATTTATAAAAAAGGAAGTTTTTATAAATAAATAGAAATGGAATTTATAAACGTTGTTTTATAAATTCGCAAACGACTTATTTTGATAAGTTAATTGTTATAACTTAGAAATGGAGTTATATTCACATTTTTGAATAGTGAATAATCCTTTGAATTAAAATGAATAAAAGGATGAAATTTGTTAACGGAGTTTATTCACGTTTTTGAATAGTGAATAATATGTTAAAGAAATTGTTTTGAATGAGATGTTTAAATTGAATTAAAACGATCTAACGATGTTTTAAAATGTGTTAAGATTCGAAACCATAGATTTCAACATTTATTGTTGAAATAGATGTTTCGAGAAATAAAAGGAAATGGTGGACTATAACACTGTTGTTATAGTAAATGATTTCCGAAAGGAAATGTTTTGTATAGTATTGGGATTTATATATCTATTTAATTTCGAATCCCTATACTAGTGATTTTGGGAAGTTGTAACGATGTTTTACGCAACATTCGTTTTGGCCCAAATAAAAATGTTTAAGAGAATGATTTCCCTTAAAGAATGAATAATATACTTAATTCGATTTAAGTATATTGAATATTTTCAAAGGTTGAAAATAAAAAGATTTGTCGATTACTTATTTTTGATAAGTATGGAAATGTTTTCCAATATGAAGTGAATAATTAGAATTTATCTTTTTGAAGATAAATTGAAATGAATTATTGAAATCGAATATGCATGGATATTTTGAAATATAAATTCATTATGGAATTTATATGTGAAAAGTGGAATTTGTTTGAAAATAAATATTGATTTATTTTTGAAGTGTTGAAATTATATATCTTATAAAGATATTTTGGAAAATAAATAATTTGGAAAATTATTTGGAATCTGGTGATGTGTGCATGTCCATTGATAGTTCAATAACCGACTATCAGTATTTCCCTTTGAATGGGTATTTGATGTGAATTGATTGAATTTGAATGCCACACTTATTTTTGAATAAGCGCTCACTATTCGGGTTAACCGGGAAAGGACCATGGGGTCGTATAACCCATTCCGAATATGTGATACGTCGTTGTGAATTGCATTTGAAGATCGGTGTTGAAGACCGGATATTTGCGAGAGCGATAGGATGACCTATCGATTGTTTCTGCACCGAGTCGCGCCGGTATAGAAACTCCCTAAGTGATGGGAAATCCGATCAGGATTGTGAATATCCGGATTGCAAGGACTTCTTTGTAAGTGCCTTCGGTTTTGTTCGATCCCGGAACAGACTTGTATGGATTGTATGCCTGACATTACAAGTTGAGATATAAAGCCGATTTCTTTCAAATATATTTCTGTTGGTGGCGGAGAATTTATTCTTTGCTTAACACCCTTCTTTGAGACGTACGAGCTCAAAGGTTATGTAGTTGAATGTTATCAGCGATATATTCCCAATTTGGTAATGTGACATGCTGAGTGATGCTGAAATGATCATTGTGTTGATTATTTGTGATAGGATCGTTTATTTGATCGTCTATCCTTGTGATCATTGTGTTGATCATTTGTTGACCCAAAGCATGGCTTTTGTATAAAGTATGTTTTTGTGGACGTGAATTCGTCGAGCCTCACATCCCGGAAATGGTCAAAACAGGAAAGATGCAGCAAGGTTATGAGGGGTAGCACCCTTTAGGATATGTGCATTTCCTTCTGGAAAAGGGTAGTATCATGGTATGGAGCCCAGATACTTACTCATGTTGAAAACACTTTATGATTGTGTGAATTGATTACGAGCGCTCGGTTGAAAAGGTCCCAAAGGACCGGGGGATGGCATATTCGGTCAGTTGTTACTCAGTTAGGAGTAACCCGGCCTTGTGTTGGTAGAGATCCGGTTTGGTTCTCGGGGATGTCCATCCAGAGGCATTCTCATGTGGCAATGGGAAGTTCCTTGGCCTGACCATTTGTTGGAAATCCAATTCCCAATACGAAACTTGTACGGTATTAGTTGTAGAACCTGCTATTCACTTATGGTGGTCACCACTGTTTGGATAGTAGCTATAGTAGGCATACGATAATGGTCGTATGTTGGCTAAGATTTATATCTTTACTTTTGAAATGATTTTCTCTACACTATGCACTAGTAATAATATCAAATGTTATTTAAAATGCGTATCAAGCATCTTTGACTATCATAAGGAGAAATCTCCTCCGATTCTGCGTTTGCATGTGTGTGTGTGCGGGAGGCCTTATGGTAGTCTCATTTTTAAAAGCATTGCGAATTGAATTTAAAAATATTCCTCTATTTTGATTTTAAAGTTAAATAAACTGTTTTGAGTTCTCACACCAGTCACATGACTGACTCGGAGTTTATTGTTTTCCTTCCTAAACTCTGGGTGCCCACCAATTTCCACACGGGCAGTCAAGAGTTAGGTTTATCAGGATATTCTGGATATTCTGGAGTTGCTGGAGGCAAGCTGGATGGCATGGCGTATTATTTATATAGTATTTCTTTTCCGCTGCACTGTTGTTGTTGTTGTATGTTGTTGTACACTCTGATGATATGATGTAATGAAATGTGATGTAATGTAATAACTGATATAGTTCTTTGTTTAAAGATTATTCATTCATTATTATATGTTGTTCCGCTGCGAATTGTGAGATTCTGATGTTGTTCTGTTGTTTTCTGTCCCGTCCTATTTTCTTCTGTTTTTCTCCTTTTTCTCTATTCTCTTTTTCTTTCTATTTCTAAATTTTCTATCTTCTTTTCCCTCTATCTTCTACCTTTTTCTCTCTTCTCTCTTTCTTTTCTTAAATTCTTTTTAAAACCCATAACATTCCGTGTTTTCGGCCTTCGATTTCTCGGCAGTCGATAAAGTTAGTATCGATGTTGAATTTTCGAAAGTCGAAAATTTTCGGGGCGTTACATTTGGTATCAGAGCTGATGGTTAAGCGACAACCATGGTTCTGTAGGGTATTACTCATTAGAGATAGAGTCAGTAGTACTCTAGAATGAGTTTGAGTGTAATAATAGCTATGAGAGCATATTTGTTAGTGTATATAAAATTGTTTTATATTGTGATGATTGGTTTATTGAGTGGCATATGAACTTTCGTCAGCGTGGTCCGCAAGACTATGCCGAAGGGGTTTCTAAACACTTGAATAGAACAATTCGGCACAATATTGTTTTAAATTGGGTGAATGAAATAATTTTACCTTGATTATATTTTATATATAAGGAATAATTTTTCAAAATTATTAGTGTATATAAGTTGATTGTTTGGTTGTTGAATGAAGTTGATATTGGTATCAAACTAAATTAATTAAGTTAAGTGATGGATATGAACTTGAGCTATGTAATAGAATTCAACTTTGTAATCGAATTGAATGAATGGATTGGATGTTAATCAATTGAATGTGAATGATTGATATGAAATAATGAATATAAGTGATAATTCATTAAAATCTAATTTTATTAGAAGTTGAATGGTTGAATAAAAATCAATTTAATTAAACCAATTGGAAAAGTGATGGTGTTAAACCAAATTGAATGAATATAAGCAAAGGAATTTGGTTATAATTAATATACTTTGGTTGCTATATGGATGTTGATTGATTGAATAAAATTCATTAAGTGTTAATGAAATCGAAAGCTATGAAATTGAATTCAAATTAGAAGCAAATAAATTTGAATAGAATTGAACGTGAATTGGATTTAATTAGTGAATGCAAACTAATTAAAATTGAGAATGAATGTTGATAAAATCCAATGTAAATAAATCAAATGTGATTTGAATTGAAAACCCTTTCATTGAATATTAATGAGAATATAAATGAATATTTATTGGTTATGGATGATAGTTGGTTGATGGTTGTATATATTGCTATTGAATGCATTGCTATGTTGACATATATAGTTATTATGTTACTATATGTTGTATATTGAGATTATTTGCATATGTGCATGTTCTCATGTTGTTTGTTGAGTTTAGTAGGTGCGGATCGCGTTTGCTTCGCATTTGGAGTTCGCTTTAGCGCTACATTAGCCGTATATGCTCGCTAATAAAATATAAGGTACATATCTCGGATTAAATATCGCACTTTTATACTTTTTTCCCTTCGGGATGCCTCATTACTTGATGAGATGTATATTTGTGATATATATATACTGTCATTTTTTTCGGATCGAGCCGCGCAAAGGAGACTATGGCGAATTTTTCCCGAAATTTAAGGCGTTAGAAAATTTTTGAGAAATTTGGGAAAATTTTGAAAACTTAAACTTTGATTTGGAATTGAAAGTTAAATGATATAGTTTGTTTTTGAAAAAAATAACTAAGTACGATTTGAAAACTTAGTAAAGTATTGTAAGAAGTTTAACTATGAATTTTGGGAAAATTAATAGATTCTGTAACTTTCTTACTTGTAATTTCGAGGACGAAATTCTTTTAAGGGGGAAAGATTGTAACGACCCAGAATTTTATTAATTAAAATTTGAATATTTAATTAATTTTAAATATTTATAAGTGAATTTTTAAGTCGAATAAATTTTTATTTGATTTATTGGATTTAATTGGATAATTAAATCGATAATTTAATATGTTAAATTATGGAAATAATTGAAAATTGAGATAAAAATGATTGTAAATAATTTGGAAAATTATTTTTAATCATGTTGGAGTTAGAATGATATTTTAGAACTTTTAAAATCGAATTAAAAGTTAATTTGTGAAAATTGAATATTTTAATATTTAATAATCGACTGTAAAATAGCCAATTTTTGAACAGTCTCAGAATTGAACGAAACCAGTTTCATTGGATCCGTAATAGTTAGTTATTACCGGATTTCAATTTTCGTGTCAATCGGAGTTATCGTTTGATCGTGGCAGCTCGAAACGCATCGAATCGTTTTTAATTTAAATTTGACGAGTCAAAATAGCCATTTTTCAAACTGTCTCGGATTTCGACGAAACCAGTTTCATCGGATCCGTAATGTGATATTATTGTAAGGTTTCAAATTTCAAGTCGTTTGGATTTACCGTTTGTCCGGTACAAATTAAAACGCCTAGAAATCGATTTAAATCGGTTTAATTTAAATTGAACGTTTTCAGCCATAACTCGCACATACTTCCGAATTAGCTTCCGAAACCTGTTCCATTGTGTCCGGAACGCGGGGTAAACCTTAGAAACGCTGGTTACGGCATCTAAATCGGAGTTCGGAATTCCCGGGATGAATAGTGTTTACGCTAGCTCTTTCTATAAATACACCTCTCTCTTCACAAAATTAAAAATAAAAAAAAATATCCTAAACCCTAAATTATACTACAGCCGCCACCTTCATAACCTAGGGCCAGAAATTTTTGAATTTCATCTCTTAATCTCTCTCAATCCATAAGTTTTTAGGAGATTTGTTCAACTACAAACTTGAAGATCTCATCAAGACCTTCGATTCCATACGGTGATGATCGGAAACGGAGCAACGTGGTGGCGTCAGGGGGGGGCCGTTCTCTTCAGTTTTGGCACGCTTTTCTAGGCTCATGTGCAGGCCGAGTTGGCCAAGGCTGGGGCCGAACCTAGCTTGTGTCGTGCTCTTCGACGTGGCAGAGGTGTGGTCGAGTTTCGTCGAGTATCGGGGGAGTAATATTAAACCCTAGTTTGTGATTTGAGTGGGTTTGTTGTTCGGCCAAAACCTGTAGGTTACGTGAGTGTTGGAGAAGAAGGGGTGTGCGGTGGAGATGAGTTGGCAGTGGATCTAGTGGCTAGGATTGCTTTGGGTATAAGATTTGTGGATTAATGTTGTTTTAATTATATTTAAGTCGTGTACAAACTTGTAAATTACATAACTTTTTCATACGAGGTCGAAACTGCGCGAAACCAGTTGCGTTGGAATCGTATGGACGAGCACTACGCGATGGAGTTGGTTTGGAGTTAGTGAGAATTTCGGGTAAAATTAAACGCGCGTTTAATTTTATTCGAAATAAAAGCTAAAACGGAAATTAAAAACCAAGGTGAGAATTTCTCACTCAATCGAATCGGTTTCGATTTTTATTTTAAATAGTTAGATTTAAAATATTTGAATGCATGTTTGAATGTCGATTGTTATCTATTGATTGTTAAAATAGACATTATGCGCCGTTAGTAAGCGGATGTTATTTAATAAAAACATATACCGCGAATATTTCATAAACAGTGAAATTGGTATTATATATAATATCAATATATATATATTGGCATATGTATATATTGCAGTTGTTGATTTCCCGCATTTTTTGTTTAGCGGATGAGACCCTATTACGCCGTTATTAAGCGGATAATATTTAATAAGAACATATACCGCGATAATTTCGTACTGGAGCGAAATTGGTATTGTGCTAATGTTTTTGGATGCAGGAAAACAGGTTGGAGGGATCCAACTGGATTCCTCAACAGTTTTTATTTGATTTCAGATATTTTGATATTTGATGGATTATCATATCGATATATGATATCGTTGTAGTCGTGATTGACTATTTGGTGTGTAGCATCATTGGACCCAGATTTTGGAATTTTAAAATGGTTTTAAAAGTGATTTTTGAAAATATACTTTATTTTTGGAATTGATCCATTTTAAATAATAAAACGCTATAATTTTTAAAGTTATAAAATTATGGGTTTTGTGAAATATAGTTAAAAAGCTGATTTTTAGAAATACGGTTAAAAGTTGATTTTTGAGAAATATGGATCAATGATTTTATAAAATAGTTTAAACTAGATTTTAGAGTTTATTATTAAAAGTTTAAATATAGGATTTATAAAATTTGATTATTTTATAAATCAGAATGATGAAATTATAAAGGAATTTAAAGACGTTTTAAAAGAATAATATAAATTGATTTATATTAAGAGATTTATAAATAGATATTTATAAATCGAAATATTGACATTATAAAACGAGTCTTTATAAATGTTTAAATGAAGTGAAAATGAATTTCATAAATGAATGAAATTTATAGAATTATAAACTGTGAAGTTATAAATGAAATTTTATAAACAGTAGGTTTATAAAATTTGTGAAGTTATTTGAAGAATAGATTGATTAAATAAATAAATCTTATAAGTTATAAGGTTTATAAATTGGAAAGTCTTTAAAAGAACGATTTTATAAAATAATCGTTTTATAAGTATTTAACTTATAATATAAACGTTTAGTTATAATTGAGTTATAAACTGGAATAGGTAAATAAAAGGATTTATAAAAAAGGAAGTTTTTATAAATAAATAGAAATGGAATTTATAAACGTTGTTTTATAAATTCGCAAACGACTTATTTTGATAAGTTAATTGTTATAACTTAGAAATGGAGTTATATTCACATTTTTGAATAGTGAATAATCCTTTGAATTAAAATGAATAAAAGGATGAAATTTGTTAACGGAGTTTATTCACGTTTTTGAATAGTGAATAATATGTTAAAGAAATTGTTTTGAATGAGATGTTTAAATTGAATTAAAACGATCTAACGATGTTTTAAAATGTGTTAAGATTTGAAACCATAGATTTCAACATTTATTGTTGAAATAGATGTTTCGAGAAATAAAAGGAAATGGTGGACTATAACACTGTTGTTATAGTAAATGATTTCCGAAAGGAAATGTTTTGTATAGTATTGGGATTTATATATCTATTTAATTTCGAATCCCTATACTAGTGATTTTGGGAAGTTGTAACGATGTTTTACGCAACATTCGTTTTGGCCCAAATAAAAATGTTTAAGAGAATGATTTCCCTTAAAGAATGAATAATATACTTAATTCGATTTAAGTATATTGAATATTTTCAAAGGTTGAAAATAAAAAGATTTGTCGATTACTTATTTTTGATAAGTATGGAAATGTTTTCCAATATGAAGTGAATAATTAGAATTTATCTTTTTGAAGATAAATTGAAATGAATTATTGAAATCGAATATGCATGGATATTTTGAAATATAAATTCATTATGGAATTTATATGTGAAAAGTGGAATTTGTTTGAAAATAAATATTGATTTATTTTTGAAGTGTTGAAATTATATATCTTATAAAGATATTTTGGAAAATAAATAATTTGGAAAATTATTTGGAATCTGGTGATGTGTGCATGTCCATTGATAGTTCAATAACCGACTATCAGTATTTCCCTTTGAATGGGTATTTGATGTGAATTGATTGAATTTGAATGCCACACTTATTTTTGAATAAGCGCTCACTATTCGGGTTAACCGGGAAAGGACCATGGGGTCGTATAACCCATTCCGAATATGTGATACGTCGTTGTGAATTGCATTTGAAGATCGGTGTTGAAGACCGGATATTTGCGAGAGCGATAGGATGACCTATCGATTGTTTCTGCACCGAGTCGCGCCGGTATAGAAACTCCCTAAGTGATGGGAAATCCGATCAGGATTGTGAATATCCGGATTGCAAGGACTTCTTTGTAAGTGCCTTCGGTTTTGTTCGATCCCGGAACAGACTTGTATGGATTGTATGCCTGACATTACAAGTTGAGATATAAAGCCGATTTCTTTCAAATATATTTCTGTTGGTGGCGGAGAATTTATTCTTTGCTTAACACCCTTCTTTGAGACGTACGAGCTCAAAGGTTATGTAGTTGAATGTTATCAGCGATATATTCCCAATTTGGTAATGTGACATGCTGAGTGATGCTGAAATGATCATTGTGTTGATTATTTGTGATAGGATCGTTTATTTGATCGTCTATCCTTGTGATCATTGTGTTGATCATTTGTTGACCCAAAGCATGGCTTTTGTATAAAGTATGTTTTTGTGGACGTGAATTCGTCGAGCCTCACATCCCGGAAATGGTCAAAACAGGAAAGATGCAGCAAGGTTATGAGGGGTAGCACCCTTTAGGATATGTGCATTTCCTTCTGGAAAAGGGTAGTATCATGGTATGGAGCCCAGATACTTACTCATGTTGAAAACACTTTATGATTGTGTGAATTGATTACGAGCGCTCGGTTGAAAAGGTCCCAAAGGACCGGGGGATGGCATATTCGGTCAGTTGTTACTCAGTTAGGAGTAACCCGGCCTTGTGTTGGTAGAGATCCGGTTTGGTTCTCGGGGATGTCCATCCAGAGGCATTCTCATGTGGCAATGGGAAGTTCCTTGGCCTGACCATTTGTTGGAAATCCAATTCCCAATACGAAACTTGTACGGTATTAGTTGTAGAACCTGCTATTCACTTATGGTGGTCACCACTGTTTGGATAGTAGCTATAGTAGGCATACGATAATGGTCGTATGTTGGCTAAGATTTATATCTTTACTTTTGAAATGATTTTCTCTACACTATGCACTAGTAATAATATCAAATGTTATTTAAAATGCGTATCAAGCATCTTTGACTATCATAAGGAGAAATCTCCTCCGATTCTGCGTTTGCATGTGTGTGTGTGCGGGAGGCCTTATGGTAGTCTCATTTTTAAAAGCATTGCGAATTGAATTTAAAAATATTCCTCTATTTTGATTTTAAAGTTAAATAAACTGTTTTGAGTTCTCACACCAGTCACATGACTGACTCGGAGTTTATTGTTTTCCTTCCTAAACTCTGGGTGCCCACCAATTTCCACACGGGCAGTCAAGAGTTAGGTTTATCAGGATATTCTGGATATTCTGGAGTTGCTGGAGGCAAGCTGGATGGCATGGCGTATTATTTATATAGTATTTCTTTTCCGCTGCACTGTTGTTGTTGTATGTTGTTGTACACTCTGATGATATGATGTAATGAAATGTGATGTAATGTAATAACTGATATAGTTCTTTGTTTAAAGATTATTCATTCATTATTATATGTTGTTCCGCTGCGAATTGTGAGATTCTGATGTTGTTCTGTTGTTTTCTGTCCCGTCCTATTTTCTTCTGTTTTTCTCCTTTTTCTCTATTCTCTTTTTCTTTCTATTTCTAAATTTTCTATCTTCTTTTCCCTCTATCTTCTACCTTTTTCTCTCTTCTCTCTTTCTTTTCTTAAATTCTTTTTAAAACCCATAACATTCCGTGTTTTCAGCCTTCGATTTCTCGGCAGTCGATAAAGTGAGTATCGATGTTGAATTTTCGAAAGTCGAAAATTTTCGGGGCGTTACAAAAGATTTCTATCAGAGGTTGCCAAGTAAACATTGCTTAGGAAGTTTGCAGATTTAGTCCAGGGGGATAGATCGGTGACTGAGTATGCTACGGAGTTTGATGAGTTGTCCCGTTATGAATACGCTACAATGGATACTGTCATTCAGAGGAATGATAAGTTTAGTATGGGTTTGAATCTTGAAATCGCCAAAGCAACCATGCCAAACCTCTGGGATCCGTGTGATATTGTCGTTGAGATGGCTATTCAGAATGAAGAGATGATTTCTACTTTTGGAAAAGAAAAACTAGTTGAGGTTTAGAATTTTCAGGGTAAGAAGCGAAAGTTCTTCGAGAAGAAAGGTGCTCGGTCAGGGGTAACAGCTAAGAAGAGCAAGGTTGATATTGTTCGTTACAAGTGTGATAAGAAGGGGCACTATGCTAATGAGTGTCACTCGGGTGATGGAAGAGCAGTTGCAGTGAGACCGAATGTGAAGTGCTATAACTGTGCCTAGATAGGGCATTACAAGGACAAGTGTGCCAAGGCTGCAAAGGCTGGAAGGGGAAAGGTCTTTGCGTTAGAACGATCATCCTCTAGGCCAACAGCTGCTGAGAAAGGAAAAGCTATGATGGAAGGTATACTTACGATTAATAGTACTCCGATTAGGATATTATTTATTACCGGTGCATCACACTCATTTATATTTCAATATTTGGTAGATTGCTTATGTTTGGAACCTTTATACCTTATTACTCCTTTAATGGTTGCGAATCCTAAAGGAGAGTGTTCAACTCTGGGAATGAGATATGACCAGTTAGAACTTGATTTGTTAGGTCATATGTTTGCATGTGTTTATATGTTTTTGATTTTGTAGATTTCGGGATCGTATTGGGTATGGATTGGTTAGATAGATATGATGCTAAGATATTATGCCAATAGAGGTGAATATAATTGAAACACCCTAATAGCCATAACGGATTCATTTACTTAGTAAGGAGTTCAAATGGAAATGCTTATGCGTTATTGGGTGCTATAGGAATGGAAGTAGAGTTGAAGCGGGTTTATGTTGCAAGAGAGTTTGTGGATCTGTTTAAACTAGTTTCGGACTTGCCGTCGAAAAGAGCAATCGAGTTGTGGGTAGATCTCGTACCCGATGCTGAAATCGTAAGTAGACCACCTAGTAGGATGTCACCAACCGGGATGAAGGAATTGAAGGTGCAGCTAGTGGAATTGGAAGAAAGAATTTCATCTAGCCAAGCAGTTCCCTAGGGGAACGACCGCGGTATTCGTGTATAATCCAGATGGGTCATTAAGGATGTGTATCTACTATCGTATGTTGAATGAAAGGACGATCAAGAATAGGTAACCTTTACCGAGAATCGATGACTTATTCGATCAGTTGAGTGGAGCTAGAGTGTTTTCCTAGCTGGATTTGGCGACATGTTTCCATCAATTAAGAGTAGTAGAGGATAATATTCCTTTGATGGCGTTTAGGACTAGATGCGGGTCTTACAAGTGGTTGGTTATGCCATTTGGTCTTACTAGTGTGCCAGCTTTCTTCGTGGATTTGATGAAACGAGTTTTCTAAGAGCACTTTGATAGGTTCGTGTTGGTTTTTATTGATGACATTTTGGTATATTCTAAGAATGAGAAGGATCATGCAGATCATCTTAGAATAGTGTTGGAGACACTAAGGCAACATCATCTAAAGACAAAGTTCTCCAAGTGTCAATTCTGAAAGAAGGAAGTGAAGTTCCTTGGCCATGCAGTTTCTGAGGAAGGGTTAGCAGTTGATCCGGATAAGATCGAGGCTATTAACAATTGAAAGAGACCAAAGATGGTAAGTGAAATTAGAAGTTTTCTTGGTCTTGCAAGATACTACCAAAGGTTCATTAAGGATTTCTCGAGGATAGTGACATCCTTGACTATGCTAGCCAGAAAGGACGTGAAGTTTGTTTGGTCTGATATCCTGCTCATGATTTAGAGTTGGCAGCGGTAATCTTCGCATTGAAGGTATGGAAACGTAATATTTTAGTAGAAAGGTTTGAGATATTTACAGATCATAAGTCTCTAAGTTATTTATTCTCTCAAAAGGAGCTGAACATGATGTAGCAGAGATGGCTGGAGTTTGTTGCAGCTTATGATTTTAGTTGCGAGCATACACCAGGAAAGGGAAATAAGGTGGTGGATGCGCTTAGCAGGAAACATCAGAATGTGGTGTTAGCTATGTTGGAGGAATGAAAAGACCGGGAAGCACTGGCTGCTTGTAGTGTGCAGTTGAGGTCGACTGTTGGATCTAGTCGGAATATCTCCATGATGTCTTGTTTGGAAGTTCGACCAATTTTGATCGAACGAATTGCTTCTAGGCAGAAAGAGGATGTATTGTTAGCCGAGACGATTAGAAGGTTAGAAGTTGGAACCGAGATTGATGACTTAAAGGATTTTGTCTTGATCATAGGGGATGGTTGAGAAAGAAGGAATGGTTTTGTGTTCGTGTGTATCAATATTAACTATGCCGCATTCGGTTGCCAAGAAATAAGAACTATGAATGAATGCAGCATCAGTAAAGGTTATTTTTGGGCCTCAGAAGGCAGGATGTTACATTAAATTTGGACCTGAGCCTCTTCTTTGTGAAGTACAATGCAAAAATTATCAAGTTTGGCAACTTGAAATGGTTAGACGAGAGATATCTCTTGGCATTGGCCATGGCCTAGGTAGAGATCATGAAATAGGAGCCATAGCATTGATGGAGCCAAGACCGATGGGCATAATCTAAAACTCGATCTTTTGGATGAAGAAGACCGAGAAGCATTCAAGGTTGGTGAGCTTAACTTACACCTTTAATTGACTACTATGGTTCAAAAAGATCAGGGTGAGAGTTTCGAATCCATCCCTTAGGATTCAATAGTAAACTTTGCTACTCCTTTGACTTTAGAGCCATTAATTGTTGAAGCGGTAATCTCTTTTCTTGGCTCTACTGCTATTTCAACTAGCTTTTGGTGTTTTGGTTGTTCCGGCACCTTCTTCACATCTCCCAAAGGTATATCATTATCCTCACATGTACTTAAGATGACTCATATGACACCGGTGGACGTCATTAATCTCTATTTTTTTTTCAAGTTACAGGTCAACATCCCACTTTCTCTTTGCTTGAAGGAGGTTTATCATTAGGAACGCAGGCTATATGACTGAATCATTCATTATGTCTACCCCAATCCCAATCCAACTCCTCGAACAGGTACCAACCTCGGTCCTGATGTAGAAATAATCCATGCTTTTACGAAGAAGCCATCGACAATCTTTATAGGACTCAAGGAGATCAAGACATTATTATTACTGGAGTTTCTAAACACTCATCAGGGCCTACTATGTCAGAGATGCAATGATATCAAGCCATATTGACTAAGGAGATTAAGAAAGAAAAATTTGATGACATTCCTCCACATCTATCTTTCTCGCTGCCCACGTGATCTATCTTCGCTTCTGTTACCATTCCCACTTCTGCGGTGTTCAGGGTGTGACTCCCGAGTCTTTGGGGAGAGACTGATTGGGAGATAGACCCAAAAGGTTACTTTCCAAAGGATAATAAAGGCAATGAAACGAGCAAAAGGAGATCTAGCAAGTTCGGTACACATTCCTCTAGTGAAGGGAGAAATGAGAAGAAGAGGATGACGAAAACTTAGTTGCATTTTTTCTTTGTGTTTCGGTTGCTTTTGTTTAACTTTGAACTTATGTGAACAGGGTGTTGTTGTGTGGGTGTAGCCGCTGCTCTTTTACTGAGGAAGTTTGTTAATGAAGAATAGATTTGTTTCCTTGTAAACCTTGTGTCCATCTGTTTATGTATTAATAAATGATTTTGTTTAGCTAACTTAGAACTGTGCTTATGTTTTTCTTTGATCGAACTTCATTCAAATAATGATAGTGATGGAGCTTATATCTCTTTCTGTTTTAAGAGAGTAATATCTTGGATACAAATCTCCAAGCATCCATGTTTGATCTGGTCAATCTTCGAGGATCGACCGACATTGATCAACTTAAATGGTTTTTTGAATATCTACTTCTTAGATGTTTTATCCAATTTCGCCAAGCTCTGGATGTTGATCGTATAAACCCTATCCATAGGGCTAAGCAGATAGGACGCCATCTTCTGGAGATAGTAACGCCTATCTCTTATCATCTGCATAAGATCTCGCTTAACTCTGGGCGTCGATCATTGGTTTTTTCGACTTCTAGGTAATGATTAAATGCTTTTCCTACCTTTAGGCAAAGTTCTTGGGGCACACTATCTTGTTCGACCCATATGTGTTTATACTCCAATGCCTATGCCAAGGGTTAATGAAGTTATTTGGCATCTAACTCTGAATACATGAAATAGTCATGTTTATCAGGTCTTTTCATGGACTGTAAAGTTTAGTTGATACCTAACTCCGCGTACCTACAAACATGCATTATATATATGCAAGTTGTTCGATCTTGCCATTGTTCACAACACAAAGTTTATCTAATGAGAACATAAATTTGTTGATCCCCAAAGCCGATTTATTTCATATCCACAACAATGGCAGATTATGCCTTGTTACATTGAAATCAACAATGTTTGCACAGAGATAGTTATAAGCAAAATAGCATCATAAATGCCAACTATTCCAAGCCCTTGGAAGTGAAATTTTGTCAACAATCACTATCTTGAATATACCATCTCCAAGCTTATGTTAGATAGCATACAGAACTTCCCAAGTCAGACCCATATTTACTGGGTTATAGAAGATTCATTTAAGAACAAGATCGTCGATCATGAAGGTTTGGTTCTTGAATTTTGTGTTGTAACGTTGAGCTAATCATTTTCGACGAGCAATGGCTCTCAAATTAGCTTCATCGCGATCATATTAAGCGACTCGAGCAAGAGCACCTCGTTCTTTATAGAATCATAATGGATATTTCAATGAGATTTCACTTCCAACTCAATTGGATCATTGCCTCTAATCTATAAGCTATAGTGAATGGAGTGTGACCAGTTGTTGATTTGTGGGTCGTTTGATAGGCTCAAAGTGCCAGAGGCAATTCATCAACCTACTTGCCTTTGCCCCTTGTCAATCGCTTTTTAAAAATGGAATTGACGACTTTGTTTATTGCTTCCACCTAACCATTCGCTTGTGGATGTGTCGTCGTAGAAAACCCTTTCTCTATTCGATATTTGATGTGCAAGTTCTTGAATTCCATGCGATCAAATTGGGTCCCATTATCGAAAATGATCGTTTGTGGGATCCTAAAGTGACAGATAATGTTCTTTACCACGAAATTAGTCACCTTCTTCATGGTGAGTGTGGCAGGCGGTTCTGCTTCAGCCCATTTTGTGAAGTAATCAACTACAATAATGATGTATTTTGCTCTGCCTTTCAACATCCATAGCACACTAGTAATGTCCCCATACCACAAAAGGCCATGGGCTGACATTTGTGTAATCTCCTTGGCGGGGCTCTAGGAATTTTCATGGATTTTTGGCATCGATCACACTTTGTGGTGTAATTGGCTGCATCTTTGTTGATTGTCTGCCAGAAATATCTATAGTGCATAATCTTCTTTGCTAATATTTGACCCTAAGTGTAATCATCATATCTTCTTCATTAACATTTGCAAGGACCTTCTTAGCCTCCTTATTGGTGACACACCATTGCAGGGGAACAGAAACCCTTTTTTGTATAATACTCCATCCTGAACAATTAATCATGGAAATTTTCTCATAAATTTCGTTCATTCATTTCTCCCTTCCAGAAGGTTCCCTTCGATGGATACTCCTTAATTGGAGCCATCCATGATTCTTTCTCACATTCAGCCTCTAAGATCTAGTCATTGTCCATCTAGTTGATGCTCCAAGCTGATAATACCTCTACTGGAACCAGACCCATGAGTTGTGCATCCTTGGAACTATCCAGCTTGCCTAGTGAATCAGTTTTCATGTTTTCCTCCCTAGGTACGTGTATTATCGTGTAATACTCAAAGTCATTGAGCAGTTCTAAGACCTTCACTAAATAGGGGCTGACCTCACTCCCTTACCTTGGAATTCTTTCCTCTCTTACCTTGGAATTCTTTCCTCTCTTAGAAGACTACCAATTGAGAGTCACTATATATGTGCAAAGCTTTGACTCCCGGTTCTTTCACTATCTTGAATCCCGCTACCAGCGCTCCATATTCGGCTTCTTTATTCATTGTAGGGAACTCAATTTTTAGGGCATAGAAAACCGACTGTTCCTTATATGTCACCAAAACCGCTCCTACCCCTAGCAATGTTCATTGGGTGCTCAATTGGTGTACAACTTCCATTAAGTACTCCGCTCCATAACTTTTTCTCTATCATTATCTCGAATGGTGAATTCAGAATTGAAATCGACCAATGCTTGGCCATGGATTGATCTTTTGGGATGATATGACATATTGTACTAACTCAATTCGATGTTCTAGTTCAATAATCTCCAAAAACTTTCAGGTCATTGTAGGAATTGCCTTAAGAGCTGAACAGTCAGCACCTTAATCGAATGAGCTTATAAGTAGGGACGGAGTTTTCCCTTGATGCGATCGACAAGTAATAGGTCAACTTCTTCAACTTTGGATAATTTCTTTCTGCTCCCATCAATTGCTTGCTAATATAGTATAGTGGCCTTTGGATTCTGGTTTCTTCATGTACAAGGTAGCACTCAAAGCATGAATTGATACTGCCACATAAACAAACAAATCTTATCCCTCTAATGGCTTTGGAAAAACAAGTGGTCTTTCTAGATGATCAATCAAGGCTTGAAAGCATTTTTACATTCTTGGATCCATGTAAAGTTTTTCTTCCCCATTTTGAGGACATCGAAGAATGGTATCTATAGCCTTTGAGAAAAATCAGCTTAGTGCAGCTACCTTCCCATTCATACTATTTACTTCTTTTATCATCTTTGGGGCTTCAACATTTCTCAAGGCTTGTATCATTAATGGATCCACTATTCCTCTTGAGTTTATAATAAAACCCAAGAACTACTTCGTTGTGAGTTTGAACGAACATTTTAGTGGGTTTATCTTCATTCCATCTCTCCTAAGCATGCCAAACATTTCTGAATAGTCTTCCAAATGGTTCATTAAAAGTTAAGAATTTACCAGCATATCTACTATGTAGTTTTCCATCGAACATTCGATTTGGTCTTTGAACATGGAATTTATCAATCTTTGATAGGTGGCTCCGGTGGTTTTTAGACTGAATGAAATGATAATATAACCGTACAATCCTAGGTCGGTTATGAAGCTCGTATGTTCCTGGTCTAGGATGTACATTGGAATTTGATTATAGTCAGAATAAGCATCCATAAATGACTCGAGGAAGGCGATCGATCTTTGGAAGTGGAAACTGTCTTTCGGACATGGCTTATCAATTCTAAATAGTCGATGCATGTCCTCCATTTCCTATTAAACATCTTAACTAGGACTGAATTGGATACCCATTCATGGTATAGAGCATTGCAGATGAAGCCATTGACTTTTAGTTTATCCACTTCATCTTTCAATTTAGCGGATCGCTCCAGACACGGGCTATGTCGTTTTTTATCATAGAAAGACATTTGGGGTTCATGTTCAATGCATGGAATGTTATCTTCGATGATAATCCACACATGTTGGAATGCATCCAGGAAAACATATCCAAGTTTTCCTAGAGTGATCCTGTCAGTTCCTTCTTCATCCTTAGGCTGAGTTTAGATCCAAACTTCAAGACCCAAGTAGGATCATCTTGACTGAACAAGATGCTGATCGTCAACTCGGCCGAGGCTGCCCTCGCGTCCTCAGGTCTTTCCTTGGATCCGTAGCTTTGTGAATCCTGCTATGCCGATCGAGCCAGGGCTTAGGTGGAGGTTGCTATGCATCCATTAATTTGACGTAGAGAGTCTTCTCTACATCCTTTCCTTTCCCATGCCACTTCACCTCCCTCAGCTCTATGACATAACATGCATGTCCTAAATTCTGATTATGTTGGATGACCCCTATTTCGTTTTCCATAGGGAATTTCATTGTTTGGCACCATAGAGCCAGGGCCACCTAAAAACTAGCAAGTGCCGATCGACCCAAAAAGGCATTATAAGTTGAAAAAATGTCCATCGCCGCTAAGGTCACAACCCATACTCTCTTTCGGTCACCTTCACCTAAAACCACCAGTAAGCCTACTTGTTTTTTACACTCGTTCTTGCCACAAATGATAGAGAAAAGAAATAAGATAAATATTTGAAGAATGAGAAACCATCCCCATGACAGCAGAACTAAGCACATAGCAGGTTTAAGGTCACAGCTTCTAACCAGACCTAAACCTTCATCAATAAGGTCAAAGCCGCATAAAACATACACTATGTGAATCAAAAAGATAGCGCAGAATGCATTGAAATCATTTAGAAGTAGAGGCCAAACCAGAATACAAAACCAAGGCATAAGAGGAAAGCATGCAAGGTTCTAGGTTTACTATATTTATATTTTGTCAAACACCTACAGAAACAGATCTGTACAAGCATATACAAGGGGGTAACCTAGACCACGCCATATAGAGCCGTAAGCACTCTATAGGGACTATATACAGGATCATCTTCACTACAGAAGCGACCTTACTGGCAAACGATAATTGTGAAGCTCACCTTCTCTCAATCTCTCATCAGCAACAACCAAGGAAACAATTCAAATAGCACAAAAGTCTCAAAATTGTCTAACTAACATTCAGCACCAAATGGGAAGAGTTCCCCATTCTGACCCGATATGGTGACAAATTAAGCAAAGAAAGTAAGAGAAGCCATGAGGCAATGAGGTCTAAACACTAGATAGCCTTCACTACCGCACTCATTATTATGTGTTAACAACACAACAAGGCCCCAGGATGGTCTCTTATCATTCCTATAAGAGAAACTTGCTATTTTAATAGAGAGGAGGCCAATCAATGCTGACCTGGGCTTTCTTCCCACTTTTCAGGCATCCCGCTTCAAAATTCCAATCTCCCACCAATGTTGAGGTTTCCGGCCTAAAGCACATCATCAGTCTAGGTACAAAATACGAGTATCATAGACAAATGATACATGGAAAAATCCAAGGGTAGAGATTGAAGGAAAATACGGAAGACGATTGCCACCATTAATGTAATGACCTAGAATTTCAGTCATTCAGAATTGGAATATTTAATCGATTTTAAATATTCACAAGTTAATTTTATAAGTTGGATAACTTATATTCCAAATATAATAATTTGTTTGGATAATTAAATTGCAAATTTAATATTTGAAATTGCAAGAATAATTGAAATTTGAATTTAATGTGAATAAAAATGATTTGTAAAGTTGTTTTAAATTCTATTTGAATTAGAATGATGCTAATAAACTTTTAAATTTGATTTAAAATTTAATTTATATAAATTGTGAATTTATTGATTTAATTAATGTGTAAAAATATTCATTTTTGACATCAGATTTACGGTTTGGTCGTGTGAAACTAAAACACGTAGAAATTTATTTACGTAATTTTTGATTAAAATAACTCGATTGAAAAACCTATCTTTCAAATATGATGGAATTGGTTCCCGATATATATTCCATTATGTTTGGAATAGGGGTAAAACTTTACAAATGCCTGGCGACACACTTCATTTGGAGATTGGAAAATATTCGGACGAATAGTGTTTTGAGCTGGCCTATATAAGGACTCAACCCTTCGAAACCCTAGCTATCCAAACAACACAGCTGCCATATACCATTTCAGCGGCCGAAATCTTCCAATCTTCCCCCTCAATTCCCTCTCGATCCATCCACTATTACGAAAAACCTTCAACTTGTAGAGGCCAGTGAGTTCTAGGGATCCAACAACTATGATCTGGAATGGCGCAGCGATGGAAGAGAATTTGGGTCATGTTTTAGCCGCGTTCGAGCACGTTTTTCAAGAAGATGGTGGCGCCGAGCATGCCACGGCTAGGGGTGGCAATGAAGGGAAGGTCGAGCTTTTATGTGGCATTTCTTGATCATGTTCTAGAACGATGTGGAGGCCGCGGTAAGAAGATGGACGAGCATGAGTTAGAGTCATGGGTTCCTGATGCTCGAACGATGAAGACAGATGGAAAAAGTGGCCGGGATTTCTAGTGCTAAAACGTGCGGCCTGGATCTAAAAGGTAATAAAATAAAATAAAAAAGTTCTAAATTATATTATATAAAAATCGTGTAATCTTATAAATGCTATAACTTCTTCATACGAGGTCGAAATTGGGCGAAACGAGCTGCATTGGGTTTGTATTCGTGAACACTACGCGATGGACCTGGTTTAGATTGATTTGAAGCTGCTAGGAATTTAGGTAAAATTAAATGTCTGTTTAATTTTATTTGGAATAAAATGCTACAACGGCTACTGGAATCAAAGTGAGTACGACTTACTCTTTCTGACTCGCTTATATTTTTTATATAAGTGAGAATAAAATTGTTTTATGATGTTTAATGATTTTTTGGGTAATATATGATATTATATATATATATATATATATTGATTGGTTTGGATATATTCCCGCAAATTTTAGCGGATGAAACCCTATACGTTCCTGTGTATGAGCGGATGACCCTTTGTACGTGCGTCTGCCTCGAAGTGGACATTGTACATATTTACTCATATGTAAATTTGTTGCAGGTTATGGGTTGGAGGGATCCAACTGGATTCCCCACCATGCTGATTTTTGTTTATAGATATTGCTATATATGTTGTTATCATGCGATATATGATGTTTGGATTCCATGACTGATATGTTTGATGTGAATCGCCTTATTGCTGTTGTAGCATTAGGCCTATTTTTGGAATTCTTAAATACTACAATAATGATTTCGATTTAAAAAGGCTGTTTAAGTGATTTTTGGAGTTATATGAGTTTTAATAATGATTTGTAAATTATCAAAAGAAGAAGTTTATTTAAACGGAATCAAAATATGAATTTTGAAATATGGAGTTAGCTATTTGGTAAAATAAGTTAAATGAGAATTTTGAATTTATTATTAATGGTTTATGTATAAGATTTATAAATTTGATATTTTATAAACAAAAGTAATGGAATTATAAACTAGTTTTGTAAGTGTTAAAATGAAGTTATAAGTGAATCTTATAAGTAAATAAGATTCATAAATTTATGAAGTTATAAAAGGAATGAATTTGTAAAAAGAGATTTATAAGTAAATAAACTTATAATTGGATATTGGCATATAAATGAGATATAAATGGAATTGGTTAATAAAGGAATTTATATATACATACATACATACATACATACATACATAGATATATATATATATATATGGAAGTTTTTATAAAATATAAATGGAGTCTATAAAAATTGTTTTATAAATGTGAAATCAAATTTAATTTGATAAGCTAGATATGATTTTTTATAAAAGGAATTACATTCATGATTTTGGACTGTGAATAATCCTTTAAATAAAATAAATGTTTTAGAAAGTGATATTTTAAAAATGAAGTTTGAATGGATTGAAAATAATGTAAATTATGAATTCACTTATTATTAAAATAAGTACATGGAAATGTTTTTCAAATATCGAGATATTGAAATGGTTTTGAGAAAATATCCTTTTAAAGATAATTTGAAGTAAATTATTTGGAAAAGTGATTAATAAAAGATTAATTAAAAGGGCCTAGTGATTGCTTATGGTGCTAAATAATTGTTTGTGGCTTTGATAATTAACTAACCGACTATCAAATAAATATTGGCCTATTTATCATTGTTGGCTTAGAGTGACCGGGGTCGGATTTATTCCGAAAACCGTTTCGAACCAACATATATGCGATGATTGTGCAGGTTGGTTGAAGATATTGATATTTAGGATTTTCATAGTAAAGGGCTACTTGTTCATCGTTTGGGGTTAAAATCCCAATATGAATATAGCAGCAGTAATCTCTTCGATATGAAATATCCATTGCAAGGACTGTCTCTACTAATCCGATAGGATGTGGTAGGAGAGTACCTTCGGTTTCCTTTAGTCCCAAAATGAACTTGTATGGATGAATGTCTAACCTTGCATTCCAATTTCCAATTAGCGATCTCTATAAATGTATATCTGTTTGGTGGCGGAGAAGACACCTTTTGTTAGGTTAACGCCTTTCTTGAGACATATGAGCTTAGGAGTTATATATTTATAGAAATCAGTCATGTGATACGAATGACAATATGGCATTCAATAGATGATGTGACATATGAAAGGTAATCGTTACCTCAGGCTTCATCAACCGAAAATGACCAAAAAAGGTAGATGCAGCAAGGCTAAGTGGATCGTTCCCGATTAGGATATGATCATCACCTTCTAGATATATTTGACGTTCAATGTAAATAAATGTGGATGTATGGTACGAGGGCCCTAAGAAAGGTCAATAATGAACGGGGATGATACATTCGGTACTACCTAGTTATAGAGGTAGGCCGATCTTATATTTATAGACGATCCTTTGTGATGGTCCTCGGTACATTCCTCTAGAGATGTACTGCCGGAAGGTAGTCCCTTCACCTAGTAATTTGTATGGAAATCCAAACTCCGCTACGTGCCTGCCATTTTGATTGTATTACCCACTTTCGGCTATATGCTTGAATTGTAACAATTTCAGCTATGATTAATATTATTTGTATACTAGACCTTAGTATAATATAACATGATTTGATATGAAAAGTTTTGGTTACCGTAAGGTAAAAACATGTCCGTGTTTATGTGTGGGCGTGTCTTATGAGATATTTTGAAAAGAAAAGTTTTGGTAATGTAATAAATTCAGTTGAGTGTGTTTATCACACTGGTTTACCAGACTGATCCGGGAGTTGTTGGCTTTCAATGCTCGGGTGAGACCGAGTATATTTTCAGGTTCAGATTTGGTGCTTTTGGAACTTCAATAGGAGAGCTAGAGATCTTCATTTTCATATACACGTTTCTGTTTATTTTTCTGCCGCTTTATTGCTGTATATTGTTAGCAACTGTAAGGACATGTTATTATTACTGTCCCGGCTGATGATTAGTGACTGATTGTAGAACTCTGATTGATGCATATATGATATTACAGTTTCTCTTTTGTAAAGATTATTAATCTATATTATATGTTATTCTGCTGTGATGTGAGATTCTGTATTGTTCTATTTTGTTCTCTCTTCTTTCTTTCTTTCTTTCTTCTCTTCTCTTCTTCTCTCTTCTTTTCTTTTTCATGACTTTTTGCGCGTCTGTGCTTTTTGAGTCGGATATGTGTGGTTTATTATCGATTTAAAGGGTATGAATTTGCAGGTCTTCATAATTAATAATGCGCATTTCATGATATAAAAGGAATGACATAAGGCCAATGAAGAGGACATTCTTTTTCAACTTCTTCTTCTTCCTAAATAGGAAAAAGGGAAAAATATTATAAGCCTCAAGGCTAGTGAAATCACTTGTATAAAAAATAATAAAAGATAGCGGATTATCCCGTGGACGTAGGATTATCAACAATCCAAACCATGTAAAAATCTTTGTGTCCTTTTACATTTCTATAAATCACTTTCAATCACATCTTAATTTATCAATCCATTTCAATATTTTAACAAATAGTTGAAGTGCGGCTACTCAGCTGTGTAAGCATTCAGCAACACAGTTGCTTTCTAAAGATGAATTTAACCAAGCTTAAATTCACTGATCCCTAATCGTGAGGATGATAGATCGCAAGATTGTTTCACGATCCAATCTAGTGTGGCAAATACGAAAATTTTCACCAGCATTTTTAGTGGTAGAAAGAGGGCATGACCTCCATCCCTTTTTCCCTCCATCCTCCATTCCTTCATTCCTCTGTCCCTCCGTCTCTCCATTCCTTCGCTTATAAAATTACGGCAACCCTCTAATTCCGTCTTCCATTTAACATCGCCCACAGCACACCGCCCGTGCTTGTCTGTTGCATGCAACAGATAAATAGTCACGATGCACTCCAAAATATGTATGGTTAGACCAACTACCACTACTTGATAGAAAGACTCAATGACCAATCCTTTATAGAATCTAGTCGAAGAGATACCACCCTCTAGTTATGACCACCCAACATCAGCCAATGGCCAACTTCAGAGCAAAAATGCATGGGTATCCATCGGCGTATACCGTGATTCCAATGATGGAAGAAAACACAAAATTGGAATCAAAGGCCTCCGTATGTCCTATAAGAGGAAGCACGAAAAAACTACCCATATGGCTATGGTAAGGGTAAGGACCGTAGCACCTTCTGGCTGAAAATCAGAGGACCATCGACTAGGGACTGAAGCGCATTCTGATCTGAAAGATCACTCCCTACCACTAAGATTAGCTGAGAACGAGGGAGCTATACCGATACTTCCCACCTATGAGGAGAGCGGCCCTTAGCAGCAGAGACCTAGGAAGAAACAATTTCAAGATCTAATAGAGGAACTAAAAGTGAAGCTTCACTCAACAACCATAGAATTGATTATCCAGAGCCACACTAAAGGGCCTAGTTCTAAAGGGAAGCATTCTATGCTGCATACACAAGGAAAAATGTGTATGAATGTAATAATCTGGACGTAGGGATATCAGCCAACCTAAATCAGTGTAAAATCATTATTATTTCTCTATAAAAAAGAATATATATATATATTAATCTATACCTTTACAGTTCACCATCATAGTCTCTAACTCAACAAAAAACAAGATTAGTAGGCAAAAATGGCACTCTCAATGCTGAAAATGGCGACACTTTCCCTACACACTTATATCTACATCATTGTACGTCTGGCTCTTTAGCTAAAATATTTCGCTGTATAGAATGATAAATTTCCCTGCACTAGTATGAACTTTTCTATGATGATAAATCATAAAGACTGGTCATAGAGATATTAGACTGCCTGAACCAGTATAAAAAACACTTATGTCAGTTATTTCAACATACCACACTGAACGTACAAATATTAGACTACCTGAAACAGTTCAAAAAATCCATGTGCATGCGATCATAGGTTGTACCAGACTATACTGCTCGGTCAAATCTACTCCTATAATGGAAATTCCCATGCCCAAAGCATAGTTATTCACTCTTCCAGGCTCATCGCCATTGTTCCAAAGATATGATTTCACCTAAGAACGATAATGGTAATCTCTACAATGAGAATGATGATGTTGGAGAAGAATTCGGCTCAGCATACATATGACATTTCAGCCTAGAATAAGAGTTATGTTGTATCAAGCTCACAGCTAAGGACATTTCGCCCCAGAACCGGGGGTTGGTCGAAATAGACGTTCCACTTCAAGATAGGGGCAGGTCTGATATTTGACCATGCACGTGGCTAAGGATATTTTGCCCTTCGAAAAGGGGGTAGGTCAAAAAGTCATTTTCCTCCAAAATAGGGTAGGTCAAATAATCATTTAAGCACACAACTAAAGACATTTCGCCCAAGAATAGGGGCATGTCAGAATGAAGTGGGCGGATTATCCTAGCCTCCAGCTACAGGCACTTCGTTCCTAGAAATATGAGAAAATCTTGATGCACGCATCATCATAACTAAGATTCCTTCATACCTACCCTACAACTAACTCAACAAAGGATTAGATCACACTTGCAAATATCGGGAAGTCATGACCTATCAAGTCATGATTAAGGACACATACAGTACTCCCTAAAGCATATCCTAGGTGAATGCAAACGAATACACCACCAGGAATATACTGTCAAATAGGTACAAGCCTGAACGCTATTCAAGTATGGCTAGGTATACATAAGAAAATTGAGCTGTCAATACTTAACTTTGGATCTTACACTAATATTACTTATTTTACACTTATGCATAGTTTACAAAAAATTACCACTCAAGTCATATTACAAAGAAAACAGTACTTTTACAAAAGCTAAATTACAAAATTTAATCGAAGTGTGATCCACCACATCATCATGATCTTTAAAAATATGTCATGGTGAGCTAAGACAAAAATTATCCCTCTAGCTATGCAATCACCACTGATGATCGAGAATAAGAGAACCGACTATGAGCCGATCTGTGATATGCCATGCATGAATCATAATTAGCACCGGCCCAAAAGTTTCTGTAATCTACAGAACTGTATTCATAGTTGGCCTGATTGTACATAAAAGACTAGTTAAGTCCAGGCCAGAAACATTTAAAAACATCAATCGCACACTGTCAACTTGTTTTGCTATTTTGTTCTTTACATTCTCTTTATGAAGTTCACCCAAAAAGGAAACCTTGTCCGTCCCACCTTGTGAAACCGGAATAGATTTCAATTGGGCCTCAAACTTTAAACTATATGTCTTGTTTTCTAAGGAATTTATTTACTTCATAGCCATTTTTCTAATTCTATCAATTTCACGCAAGATTTTTTTTCCTTTCAATTTTCAGTATCCCCAGAGAAGGGACAAAAGAATTCATCCTTAATAAAAAAGAATGGGAAAACATGAGTATCTAGCATCCCTAAATCTCCTTTAAAATAATTTTCTAACTCTTTAATCTTGGCCTAATAATAATCCATCACATCGCTCTTCCACCTAAGAATCTCGATGGGCCAACCTCAGGTGGAAGAACTAGGCGATGTCTGATCCAAGAGATACATATAAGGCTGGAATCGTCGAGAAATTCCCCTCTATACTCATATGCAATGCCAACTCTTTATCCATCTCTATAATCCTTTTCTTCAAGTTGATAATTTCATCTTTGCATATAGATCTGTAAATGCTCTCTACATTCTTCAATAAATCCTCCAACTCTAAAATTCTGAGCTGAGTTGAGTCTGATTTCTTTTACAGAGCATCTACTGCTAAATCCTAAGCAAAAAGCATTACCCAAAAAAAGTCGGATAAGACTACAGTCAAACAATAATATAGATAGATAATGTAGAGATACTAAAAGACTCATAGGTTCCTTTATGTAAATATTAACCAAAAAGCATCTGCATCTCAAAATGAAACAGTATCAGATTACAAAAAAAAGTTTCCTCCCCATCTTAAGTTAATTTTAATGTTACAAGGATATTTTCCTAATAGTAAAGTCAAGATATAAACACTAGGTTTGAGCGACACGCTGTTTGAGGCCAAAACAAGCCCCTATCCAAGGGTCCTCTTCCAAACCAACTGCCATTTTGAAATCCTCCTTATTACAGGGAAAATTTTAATTTAGCGGAGGACTGAAAAATCCCAAAACATCATGGGAACATTGCAAAAATACTTTAACCTTTTTACTCTTACCATTCCCTTACTCAAGTTTATTCGAGTAAGAAGCGACCTTACCTCTAGAGGACAGTAGTGCATCCTCAAGTTTATGTACTTATAATGCCATCCTTCTTCTAGTATTATTTAAGATCTTTATTAAATGATACCTTATCTTCTTGCTCTCATTTGAGAAATCACCAGACAATCTCCTAGTAATAACCTTCCAACCATCACCATGAAGAAAAGAGGGCACGAAACTCGTCAGAGGAACATAGGTGGTATTTGATTGAGACACCTCGATCAACCTCCTATATTTGGCAGTCTCCAACTCGCCAAGTAGTCTGGCAATCTCAGCATACATATCCTCTACTTGCTTCTTATATTCTGCAATTCCTTCCTTATATATTATACCATAAAGTTCTTCACCTACTTGTATGGTTTGTCGTATTACTTACAGTTTAGATGCAACATCTCTAGACTAGAATAACAATTTCCAATTGCAGTCACACTGGCGCTCGAGCGCACTCTGGGCCTTTGCGAGTTCTCCGCGATTGAAGTGCAAGTATGTCTCAAGCCTCCCGACATCATATCTAAGTTGATTAACAACATCTTTAGAAGCAACACTGCCTCAGTCACACCAGAGCCCTTCCAGGTTAGAGCAATAATGGAGGTACAAGCATCCTAGCGACAAATACAATTAGTATATAACAGACTTTGAAGGAAACCAATTCATGCCATTACTAAAATAAAACATGGTAGTCATCAATCAAATTTCTAAATTTAAGCCTAAACCACTCTAGATCTAGGCTACTAGGTGGAAAAGAATCGTTCTCAAACGCATGATGCCATCGGAGCAAAACAAAATCACTAAGGGCCTCCATCTCTTGAACCACTTGTTCAATTCAGGAAAATAACTCCACGATCTCATTCTTAATTTGGCGAGTCTGGTCTAATTTCATTTCACATTTAGCCAGGATTGCTGAACTTAACCCAAGATGGTCTAATGTGTTTTTCTCGAGTCTAGCCTCAGTCTCCCTTAACGGTTTTGCAAACACATTCCCTCCAAAATACTAAATAAAACAATGAAGGGAAGCATAATCATTTAAGACATAATAAATATCAAGTCATATTACAAAACCATCAAAGTGAACTTCATAACTTCAAATGCAAGAACGTAAAAGGATCTATGTTATTACTCATCTAAATCTATCGAGGAAGCAGAGTTAACCTTTTTGGCAAGTTGATCTTGCTCTTCAAGTTGCAGGTTTCCTTGTTCCACCATAGCTACTCCCCTTTCTCCTTGAGAATCATGCTTAGAATTCCCAATGTCAACATCCTCTTCCTCGGACTTCTTTGCCTTCCACTTATTTTGGCAAAATACTAAAATTTTTCGCAATAGATTTATCATCCATAAAGTCAAGTCTAACCACCACCTTATATTGATGTCTGGTCGTAACATAGAAACCTTGGTGACCTTCGAAGTGATGGTATCGAGATCCACCTCAGATTTATCTGGCTCCTTTTTAACTTAGCAAGATCTTCATCCCTTTCCTCCAGCTCACACTTTTTATAGCTCAACCTTCTTCAATAGCCTTAGCCTCTTTCTCGACCTTCTCAACTTTTCCTCGAAGCTTTCTGGCCTCCTCCTGTGCCTTAACCTTAGCAGCAGCTAGTGCAGCATTGGCCAAAGCAAGATAAGCTTCAAGCTTGGTAACCCGACTCAAAAGTAGGGATTGCACATTTCCTAATTCATGCATGTTTATCTTCAAGGCCACTATACTACAAAAATGAAAATCATAAAACAACATAAGTTACAAGCCAACACAGAGTGAAAAACTAAAGAGGGAGAGAACATGATCACTCACATAAGACTAAAGCTTCTCGAATTCTAAAAATAGAAGTGGGGAGCATTTTAGAAGCTAAAGCAGGAAGAACGAGAGGGCCTTGTATGGATCTCCCAACCTTCTCCATCATAAAAGATTTAGGAATTTTTGATGCGGTAAAGCCACCGACATCAGGAACAGATTCTCCTAATAAAGAAGAACCAATCAATCCTGAAGATGCGAGAACTTGAGCAGCAAGGACATACTTTTCAGGAAAAGGTAGGGTGCCTTTTGAAGTGTTAGAGTAGAAGGATCATCAGACCCTTCAAACGGCCTCTTAAAAGCTGCTTTCTTCTTCTTCTTTGCCTCTAAAGACTTGTAAAGTTTAGCAACAACATTTTTATCCATGTTACCTGCAAAAAGAAAGAAAAAAATTAAAACTAATAAGTATGGCAATTCTCAACATTACTTACCAACTACTTATACCCCCAGTTATAAGTATAGGGGGAGCGAGCTTAAATCTACTCCTAGAAAATGTGTGGTTTGGATGTAGCAAACCATGATCTCTCAGCTTCGCCTCAACAAAAAAATTTGGTATTTTTTCCTAACATTCATTGGAAAACCCTTAATCTGACACCTATGGGACTCGTACAACCATGCATTCGCCTCTAAAGAGATAACATGAACAGAATAATCTTAGGACAAGGAAGAGAATCCATCATAATTTGGAATAAAGAAATAGATTGTGAGCCATGCTTCAGTCTTTGTAGGGGAACCCATTAGAAATGAGTTTTTAGCCTTAATATTGAAAAAGCCCTTACTCTCCTTTCCAGGACTTCTTTTAACCTCAAAAAGGAATTTGAGTTCCTAATTAGTCGGGTTAATACAATTGTTGGCATAAAGGTAAAAGCTATCAAAGCGAAGGTATAAGAATTGGGGGCAAGTTGAACATGAGCAATATCTAAAGTGGCAAGCCTTTCATGGATTACCCGATGCAAAGGAAGAAAATAACCTGCGTTGAATATGCTCGGGAATAATGGCGGTGTAACCCTCCGGGAGAGAATCCATCCACATATGAGATTCCAAAACCCTAGGTGCATACCCATGGAATTCGAATTTCTTAAAGATCCTAATAGCAACCTCCGGATGAGTGATTTTATAAGAAGGAAACAAAGAAGAAGTAGAGGAATCCATGCTAAAAATCCTAGATACTATTTCAAAGAAAGATCAAGTGAGAGTTAATGCGGCTTACCCTATTCTCAACCTATGAAATTACCCGTAAATTCAAAAATTAATCCAACTCTTTGCAAGTGAGAGGATGAAATTTTTTTAGGGAAGAAGAAGAAAGAAGAATACGCATCTAAGTTTGAATTGCAGCTACATGATTGAAATGATCAAACATTAGGTAAAACGTGAATTTGTTGTAGAAAATAATGAGTATAAATAAATGGTGAAAATATGCAAAGAAAGACAACAAGGCAAATTGACCAGCTGTTACAAGATGGTTCAATAATTTAATGATACATAATAGAGCATTAAATGCACTTAAAGCTGGAAAGGGTTATTCTTAGCACCCAAAAAATAGATTAGACAAGACTAAGTGAGGATACAAACTGGGTGCATAAGGCAATAAGGCTATCCTGACCTAAATTTACCGTAGACTTAAGGGGCACATGTTATACCCATTCTTACCACAAATGACAGAGAAAAGAAATAAGATAAATACTTGAAGAAAGAGAAACCATCCCCTAAATAGCAGAATTGAGTAAAGAGCAGGCTCAAGGTCGCAGCTTCTAACCAAACCCAGATCTTCTTTAATAAGATAAAAGCCATATAAAATAAATGCCGTATGCATCAAAAAGACAAAGCAAGATGCATTGACTGCATTCTGAAGCAGAGGCCAAACCAGAATTCAAACCAAGGCAAAATAGGCTAGCACATGAGGTTCAGAGTCAACTATATTCACATTTGTCAAACGCTTATAGCATCAGGTCTGTATAAGGATATATATGGGGCAACCTAGGCATTGCCATATAGTGCTGAAAGCACTTTACAAGAACTATATACTGAATCACGTAACCTCTGCTTGAACACAACCTCGACCTTATTAGAAAATGACAAATGTGAAGTTTGCTGTCTCTCAATCTATCGTCAACAACATTCAAATAGCACAAAAGTCTCAAACTTATTAAGCCAACATTCAACACAAAATGGGACAATGAGGTCTGAACGCCAGACAACCTTCACTACTGCACCCATCCTTATGGGTCAACAGCAAATAAATCCCCAGGAAGCTCACTTATCATTCCTCTTAGAGCAGCTTGCTATTTTAAGAGAGAGGAGGCTAACCTATGTAGTCGTGGGCTTCTCGCCCACTTTTTTAGGCATCCTGCTTCAAAATTCCAATCTCCCCCAGTATTAGGGTTTCCCGCCTAAAACGGGTCATCAATCCTAGTGCAAAGCACGAGCATCACCATCAACAATGCACTTTTCATGCTATAAAAGGAAAGACATAAGGCCAAAGAAGAGGATCTTCTTTTTCAACTTCTTCTTCTTCCCGAATAGAAAAAAGGGCAAAATAGTACACGCCTCGAGGCCATTGAAATCTATTGTACAAAAAATAACAAAAGATAGTGGATTAACCTATAGACATAGAATTATCAATAATCTGTACCACGAAAAATCTTTATGCACTTTTATATTTCTAAAATTTATTTTCATCCACATCTTAATTTATCACTCCATTTTGATATTTCAACAAACAGTTAAAGTGTGACTACTCGGTTGTGTAAGCGTTCAGCAACACAATTGCTTCCTAAAGATGAATTTAACTAAGCTTAAATTTGATGATCCCAAATCGTGAGGACAATAGATCGCAAAATTATCTCACGATCCAGTCAAGTATGGCGAGGAAGAAAATTTTCAACAACAATATCCAACAGGCTTTATAGCCTTCTTGGAAAATCCCTGAATTTGAGATTTACAAGCTTTAGATCCTGATCATCCATCATCATTTGGTTATAAGATTTTTTGAATAGTATATTGACAGAACTTCCGCAATCAACACAAACCTTCTTTATAGTTATCGGCCCAATCATGGCCATTATCACCAAGGAATCATGTGTAGGTGCTTTGATCCTATCCACATCGTGACTTATGAACACAATGTTATCCTTCATAGTCCTTACTTGCTTTACCAGACTTCATCTTTGACGGTAAAGCAAATTTCATATATAACATGCTTCAAAGAGCTTCCGTATCTTTCCATGTCATCCAACTCTTCTCAGCTGGGTGAGATCCACTAGTTATTGTGTTGATAATAAGTCTTTTTCCAAGCTGCCTAAGCTCATCACCATTAGGCCCATCCTCGCCCCATTGGAGCAGTTTCCCTTGGGATTGAACTTTCCTTGCCCATCATCTTGTGTGGCTTTCATGTACTATTGAATTCTTGATCAGATCCTCAATCACATCTCATAAGTTTCCATATTCATTTGTATTATGGCCATATTTCTCATCAAAGTGATAATACTTTCTAGACCTTTTCTTCCTCTTAGTTGACCCCCTCGGAGCTGTCTTCTTGTAACACTAAGTACCCTACATCACTAAGTATATGTTCTCAATTGTATTGTTCAATGGCGTATAATCTCCATACTATGGAAATCTTGAATGTTTCTTGAAATCTAGCTTCCTATCTCCATCACCTTGGTTATTTCTTTTCTGATTATTGCCTTTATTCCCACATTAATAGTGATATTCCTGGAGCCTTCATCGGATTGCTTCACCTGGGTTCCTACTTTGAATTACTTCAGTCGATTTTCCACCATCGGCTTTATCGGTGGTATTTCTTGCCTCTTCCGAGCACAAGAATTCGAAGAAATGATTCATCGAAATAATGAGTCACCCGTTAAGCCGCCTTTCTATAAAACTCCTCCATTGTTGGTGGTGGTTCCATCTTCAGACATTTTCCAAAATTTGCATCATGATGTATTCCTTTAATCAGAGCTATCAAAATAATGTCTTCCTTAGCATTGCTCACCTGTATTATAGCCGTGTTAAATCCATTTCAAAAGTTCTTTAAGGATTCTCTTGAATTCTGAAAAAGGTTAAATAACAACATAACGTCTTTCGGATAGGTCGTGTGCAACCAAAATTGCTCAACAAATCTCCGGGTCAACTGGTCAAACGAAGATATGGATCTCGGCATAAGTCGACTGAACCACATTGTTGCAACACCATTTAAAAATATCGAGAAGCATTGACATCTCACAACATCATTTACCCTTATTGTTTCCTTGTGCCATTTATATTTCGATAAGGGCTGCATTGGATCCATCATTCTGTTATAGCACGACATCGTAGGCATTGTAAAACTTCTGGGATATTCCTTAAACGATATATCTTCGGTTAATGGGTTTCTACTGAGAGAAGAGCCCCATTCATTATTGTTTCTATGCTGGTTTTCATTTACCAACTTATTTAACAAATTTACCATGGATTTCGGTTCTATTTGATCTACTGGACGATGTTTGGCTCTGCAAACAGTCTTGGTTTGTTCCATGGTACCTGGGATCCCTTGTCTCGGGGAGAACCATTCATCCAGTTAATCTGATTCTATAGTTTCTACGCGAAGGATCAACAGCAGAGTTTGAAACTCAATATTCTAGACATCAGCAACACGACCATCTCCACCAACAACATCATCATCCAATCCAACAACACCTCCAGCACCTAAGTCACGATGACTGGGATTGGTACCGACCTTAAGAGATGGATCGATACCGATCCATACTCTTGCATTCTGAGCACTGTCCAAATTACTTTTCGATGTTTCGGTATCCTTTCTCTTCATTTTCTGCTTCCCTTCTTCGTGATTTCCACCGGATGATAAAGAAATGTCCTTTTCTAAATCAAAAGGCGATAAGTCCCTCCTACTCCTTCTATTACTATGAGATAACTTGTTCATCAAATCCAGACTTTCCTTCATCTGTTTCCTCATTTTTTCCTGACATTCACGTAGCTTATCATTCAAATCCATCAACATATCCATCTTAACTCGTGTTATCATATCTTAGGGGCTCTGAATTTCTATAATGTTGTATTGAGAGTCTTCTTCAACAAGTTGGGAGCTAGCATTCTAAACATCGTTAGCAGGCCCAGAGGCGATAGATTTTTTCTTGAGTGTTTCGTGGATCCTTTACTTGAGTTAATCCTATGATATATTTGCAACATATGAATAGTCATGGATTATAGGAATGAAACCGATGGATCTACCTCATAGACTAAAAAACCAAAAGTAGAAAATAGATCCAAATAGCGAGAGATCAATACACTCTTAGTGAATGCACCAAAATGTTTAAACCAAAATTGGCATAAACACTAAAAGATTAATAGAAGAGAATAAAGTGAAGAAATAAAATGAAAAATGAGAAAAAGTAACGCACAACAATTATAATGGTTCGGTCACTGGCCGACAGTCCCTTTGAATTTTGTTTATGATTCTACAATATTTTTACAACAATGATCTTATGGATCGGCAGTCTATGGAACGGTATTAACCCGCGAAATTACAATAAAGGTACATAAATTTATATCGTAAGCCAAAACGATCCCCCAGACCATGCCTATAACCCTCTATTTATAGGTGTAGATTGATGGATTTCTCTCAACCACGTTCTTCCCCACATCTAAAGGAGCCGCACTTAAAATATCCTGGCCAACTTAGCAAAGTTCAGGGGCTGGTACCGAACCTGCTCTATGGATCGATACTGATCCACAAGATAGGCTCTAGAGCCTCCTTTGATCCATTACTGTTGCTTATATGACTTGTACCTACAATTGTGGAGCTTGGATGTATTGCTATGAGCTCTTACTTGAGTAAAATCCATGGTTTGGTGGGTAGATGAAGGCATGTGGTCTATTTGATATAAAACTTGGATTTGTGCATTGATGTTTAAGATATGGATAGCTAGGGAACCATCTCACTTGCATGATTTACTCAACCAGTGCCTTAGGTTCACTTTACAGGAAGTTAGACATGATTTTAGGCAAGTTTTATGGATCGGTACCGATCCAAGTTATTTTCCAAATCCTTGGACTTTGTCTTGGATCATTGAATGTTTTGGCGTATAGGTTTTTTCGAAGGCCTTTGACGGGGTAATGGCTCCACCCACTGATCTTATTTAATATATGAGTTTAAAAGTGATTGTTCTGGATTCCTGTTAAATTATTCTCCTATTTACCATTCTGAATCATCCAAATATGGCTTGGTCAAAAATCTGGATAACAATATACACACAGATACATAATTATAACTAGTTATATGTTTATATATAATATGTATTTAGTTCAGTTTGTGTATATATATATATATATTAAAAATATATACATTTCAGTTCGAGTTTTATATTATAAATATCCTAAATAACTTACAAATTATTGTCTAAAATAATTTTATAATTTAATTATATTTATTCGTGTGTGTGCATATATATATATAACTATGTATGTGTACGTATATCAATTAATGTTTTACGTAAATAATTTACAACTAATACTTTATAATAATTATATAATTATTTTTTCACATATATATAAATAATTTATGCACATACATACATACATACATACATTTAGATAATCCGTTTGTATACATAAGGGGCTAATAAGCCTATTGCGGTGTAAATCCTAGTATCTATATACGGGTATATCATACCAAGTACACATTACCTTATTCCACATTCACGAGCACAAAATCTTGTGCATATGATATTCATATATTTAATATAATACAAATTATATAAAATAAAACTTTATTTATAAATTTAAATAAAATATTGATTTTATTTAACAGAAAATTTAAAAAAGTTCTAAATGAATTGGACTACATAGACCCATTAAAGATCCATTAATGGAATTTTTTAAATTTATCCAATTCCTTCACTAAAGGTTGGCCCGATTCAAATAAAAATATGGACAAATTGGTAAAGATGCAATTGCTTAATGATTGGAATGCTTTGATATATTCAGAAATAATCGAAATGTTCACTCAAATTTGAAAGAATCACAAACAAACTATACTGATTTTCCATTATTTTTGAAATATGTCCATGAATCTTGATTGAACCCATAGAAAGAGCACTTTATTCAAGTATGGACCAATAATTTTAGGCATCTTGGAAACTACATGTCAAATAGGTATAAATTTTTATTATTATTTTTACTTATTTCTGCATTTACGTACTTAGATTAATTTAATATCAGATATAATGTACCATATAATATTTTAGAGTTGAAACGCATATTCAAAACTGAAAAAACTTCTATAAACTTGTTAAGGGAACTTTATGAAATCCTGGAAGAGTGTGCATTTCTTATTGGAGTTATCTTTTATTAAATTAAAAGCTTATTTGTAGACTAGTTTGCTAAACGTGAGTTATATGTATGCAAGAACTAAATTTCGTTTATTACAGGCGATTATTTATATAATAGCGCCAGAGTTCATTCATTCCAAACAACTAAGGAAATGCATCAACGAACTTCAAATTTGGACGCTTGTAAATGTAGCTTAAGGAGAAAGCATGGTCTACCTTTTTCCAGAGCTAGCTATGTTAGGAAATTGTGTAGAGATCCCTCTTTATTTAATTCATGCGCATTAGGCAAGTCTAGTGTTATTGATGTGAGTGACGAAAAAGATAGTAGTGTCAAAAAAATTGGAGATGTAATGCATGGAATAAAGAAGATGAAATAGATTGAGACCTATAAAAAAAATTAGGGAAATTAGTTTACCTCAACTTCATCTCTGCTTTCCCTACAAGCAAATCAAAAACTAAAGGTCATTCTCATACAAAAACTAATACCTTTGCAATGTGTTGACTATTGAGTTTTGAATTTTCTGAAAATAAATCATTGTCTTTAGTTACTACCTACTGTGGCAAAATAATATGGCAAAAAAGCCAAAACTTTAGATACGCAAACCATCTCGAACTTGATGTATCAAGTTTCTATGATGATTATATGCCAAGAAAAATAATTCCTTACATAACCAATGCAATGAGTGTTGAGAATAATGGAAATAATGGTTTTAGATGCGTTGCTAGTTTGTTGGACATGGGAGAATCTGTTGAATATGCTAGTATATAATTTTTGTTTGATGATAACAAATATATATATATATATATATATATATATATATATATGTATATACTCATTTAAATGTATTTTTATTGTACTATTTTATTTTTCACATAATTAAATAAATATCTGTTGAATAAAATAAATGTCATAGAATTTAAATTCAAATAAATATTTTATTACAATTTTGAATAGTACAAATTTGAGCTCTCACTATATATACACAATTTCAATTGCATCACAATTTCGATTACATCACAAATTTCAATTTACAATGTTCACCTTACTACATATCACTCATTTACTCGTATTTATCTTCAACACGATTCCAGATTGAATCCAGCATTTGAATTATCTACAAAATAAATACTGATGCAGTAAAATTGAAAAAGAAATATTTCATAGTATACAGTAAAAATGTGTGTTTGAAAATATTATTTGCCTCAGTTATTTGGGTTGTTCGTCATCATTTATTTTAAATTCATCTTACACAAACAGCTTGTAACATGCATAGTGTATCACTGTACATGTCATAAGGCCGTGCACACCGATATACACTTGATAAAACTGCAAGGACATGTGAGCAAAAAGTCAAACCCGAGCCAAGGCAACTCAGGTGCAATACGAAAAGAAGTCACAAAGTTTCAAATACACTAGAGCCTACATATACGCATGAGTACACACACACACACACACACACATGTGCACTGCCTTAGCATCTCGAATTTCAGCCAAGAGACATCAGTACACATGAATATGAATAAAACGAGATTCAATATTGAATCAGACCATTCAAATTCGAGCCAGCACGAATTCAGTATACAGAACTGAAGTTATAACAGATCAGAAAGAAACATACCGGCAATGTACAAGCCGATGGAACCATGGACAATGAAACCAGGAAAGGACCGACCAGTTTCAACATCAACAATGCAACAACAAAAAGACTAAATGCAACATCTGTTCAGATATGGGGTATACCTAGATCAGATAACACATGGTCAGTCCAGAATGAATGCAAAACTAAATGTACAGAGCAAACAAGTATGTATAAATGAAATCAAGGTAGTTTTCAAATCAATGTTCATACGAACACTTGAACCAGACCCCAAGAAGATCACAGAAAGATCAGTGGTAGCATATAAGTAAATGCAAAACATGAAGCATCAACATTAGTTCAGGTATTAGGTGCAACCAAATCAGATAAATGAACTGGGTCGATTCGAATGATAGTAGATCACATGAAAACAGAGCATGGAAGTGAAGTCGCAATCAAGACTTCAAGTACAAAGCAACAACTAGAGTCAATATCAAACCAAACTGCAACAACACATATACACACACATACATATGTATGTATGTACACACCAGAATTGATACACAAGTCCACATGACAACAATACTCAAGTGCAATCAAAATGAAGTGCAAAGAGTAAGTCAACATTGCAAGCATGGATATGCAGTGATGATCCAGACTATAATTACTTATGTAACGGAGCTCGAGTCTTACCAAAACAGCATGTCTAGATAAATGCAACTGGAACAAGACACAATACAATATCAAATGGCACAAGTACATGGAATACCAATAAGTCAGTGAATTGAACAAGCCAATGGTCAAGACAATATGAACTGAATGAAGCAAGTGAACAAACTCAAGCAAACTTGCTCAACGAAATAGATAGAAGTTCAATGCCACTCGAACTTAACCAAAATACTGATAATATTGGACTCAATGCAACAAGGCAACTCATCATAAATGAACCAAGACTAAACTGCAATGACAGACCAGAATTAAGTTCAGGTTAGAGGCATGAACAACAAGGGAGAAGACTCAAGGAAACATGAAGATAAGAGCAATGAAAACTACATTAATATGAAACAGGTTAGTAGCTCTACACATAATGGAATGCAAGGCTACCAAGTCCAATTATTAACAACAGTATTGTTGAACTTATTAACCAGGGAACATGCTCAAAATATATAAAACAGAAGCAGTTGGATGAGTCACGGCCGAGATAAAAATGGGTCAACTATATTCGAAGATAGTTCAAATTTATATGTATACTAACACGATGAACAAGTCAGAGCAGAAAGGAATCGAACAAGCTAGCAAATAACAAATATGTATCTCAAATTCAAATACCAAGCTACAATTAAGGAATGAACAAGTCAGAGGTCTCAAGATCATATGATCAAAAACCAATGTAGAAAATAAAATCAAAATTATTCAAACCGAAATTATATGAACGTAAACTAAGGGATTCGAACCCTATAAATACCCATTAACATCATCGACAAAAGGCACTCGGATTCAAGCAAAATAAGAAAGCAAGCAACTAAATCATGAACAAATTTATAACTTGAATCGAAGTCGAGCAAATCCAAAATCGAACAAGAAAATCACTTACCAAATCATAGCATTCAAGCTTGATGCAACTTGAAGCCACCGCATATTAATCGAAGCCATGATCAATTGATAAAGCCAAGCTGAAGTGAATTCAATACTTAATTGATCAATTTTTGAATCGACGCTTTAAATTTCACAAAGCCCTAGTTTTTGGAAGTAGAACGAAGCAGACATTACAGAACAAAAGGTGCGACCACATATACAAAGAAAAGAAGACGTTTTATATTTTTATTAGGCCAACCTTAAATATATTTTACTTTGGGCTTAGATTTATAATAAGGTTTTATTTATATTATTTATTTCTTTTCATTTTTTATTTAAAAAGTTGTGTCAATTCTAGTCGTGTGACTAGGGACGAACTACAGTGGTGTAGTTCAAGAATTCGCAACTCAGTGGCTGAGTTGTGGTTGGGTTTTGAGCATAGAGTTAGATTAGTCGATAGCAGGTGTTGCAAGTTTACGTGTGTAAGCATCTGACTCCTTAATTTCTATTAGAAACTTTGAGGGAAGCACGTGCGCAGGGTTTTGCTAAAGCTGGATAAATCTATTTTGTTCTATTTCCGCTTTTATTATTCTGCTACTATCTGTGCTGCAATTATTTTATATATTTCCCCATTAATTTCTATTATTTTTAGATCACCCTATTCACCCCACCTTTAGGGTGAAATCGATCCTCCAAGTGGTGTTTTAAAAATTTGATCTTTCAAAAACTAATTTTTGTTTTAATTTTTTTTAAATGGCTTCTTTTAATAATGCTTTTCTTAGGGTCGGTCCATAGTTAGACCACCTATGTTTATGCATATTGGAAAAATAGAATGAATTTTTTTCTAAAAACCATTGATGCTTGGAATATTACTCAGACGGGATATAGAGCACCAACTATAGTGGTAGATAATCAAGAAATTAAAAAACCGACGGATCAATGGACAGATCTTAAAAATAAACTACAGAATGCTAATGCTAAAGCTATAAATTGTTATTGAATTTGATTGTGTCTCACATTGTCCAACTGCGTAGGAAATTTGGCACACACCTGAAGTGACTCATGAAGGAACCTCCCAATTCAAAGAATCTTGTCTTGCCATGCTTAGTAGTGAATACGAGAACTTCACAATGGCCAAGGATGAGAATCTCAAAGAGATGTATGGACGACTTTCTAATCTAATATACAAATCAAAAGCTCTCGGAAAACCATACACAGAACTGAAAATAGTATGAAAAATCCTCAGAATTCTTCCACGAAATTTTGAAGCAAAAGTGACCGCCATTCAAGAATCAAATGATCTAAAACAAATCAAAGTTGAAGAACTCGTCGGAAATATACTTAGAGCTAGAAATGAAATTCAAGGTAGAACGTGAAGGAGATGATACTCGAAAGAAATTAATAACTCTTAAAGGAACATCTGAAAGTAAAGATTATGATAATGGTGCAGCAGAGCTGGCACTGATAATAAAATGATTGAAAAGATGGAACTACAAATACAGAAATCCAGCTCTAAATCAATAATTGAAAGTAGAATAGTCTAAGTACTAGACAACTCAGAAGAGCAGGAGATCATTCGTCATAAGTGTAATAAACATGGTCATATCCAGCCCAATTGTCCTTAGAATCGACCCAGCCAAGGAAAGAAACCGAAAAGGAGAAGTTTTGCAGCTACTTGGGATGAAACTGATGAAGATGATAAAAGCATTGGCAGTGAGAGTGAAAAAGAAAATCTGTGTCTTTAAGGAGAAACAACTGATAGTGATGATGATGAACCAAGCGAGATATCAAAACTTACTCATTCGGAATTACTTATATAATTTCATGAAGTAAATGGCTGTTTTGAAAGACTTAAGGAGAAGTATGCTAAAATTGAATCATAAAGAGATAGTTTGATAGAATTAAATAAAAAGCTTTATTAATTGGTTAAAAACCATCGAAATAAAAGCCCTAAGTGTGATAAGAATCCATCGTTTGAAGAGAAAATGAAAAAAATCAGAAACTAGAATTAAATCACTTGAAAATGAAATTCTATTTTTGAAAGAAAGTGAAAATACTAGAAGAGAAAATTCTATTAAAAAGTGCACTCTATTATTGAATGAAAATGAATCTCCCAAAACACCAGTCTAACAATTGTCTACAACTTAAGGAAAATTGTCCAAAGGAGAAAAATCACTAAATATGTTGTTAGGGAAACAATCTGTCAATACTGTTAGACAAAGACTTGGGTATACTCAATCTAAATGTGTTAGAAGAAAACTTAATAATGTTAACTCCAAGTGCATGATTTGTAGAAAATTTGGACACAATTACAATAATTGCCGGTATAGACCCCAAAAACGTGAAAACCATTCCAATTTAGGTTCCTAAAGGCACAGATGTAAAATCCCTTAAAGTCAAACAAATCTGGGTGCCAAAAGGAACAAATATAAATTATCTTGGTCTACTAAAACATATTTTATAAAATCTTTTGTCGCTAACGATTATGGACCTATAAAAATAAATAGGTCACAAAAATCTTTCCTTATATAGTTGTGGTGGCAGGCTAAGGAACAACAAGAGTGTTACTTGGATTCTTGCTGTTCCAGGCACATGATGGGCACAAATCAAAGTTCCTAAACCAAGCATAAAGGTGGCAGAATCACAATGGGTGACAACGAAAAATTGTTGGTAAAGGTAAAATAAGTAATGGTACATTTATCTTGAACAATATATTAAATGTTGAAAATCTGCACCGTAATCTGTTTTAAATCAGCCAGTTATGTGATAAGGAAATGAATGTTGATTTTGATTCTGACTTATGCAAAATTGTTGGCTAATTATCTTCTTATGCCGAGAACACTATAAATACCTCTAGAGTCTCTAAACTATTTCATACAGATTTTTTTGGACTAATGATATTGCAAGTTTAGGTGATAAGAGATGTTGTTTTGTATCGGTTGATGATTACTCTAAATACACGTGGATATATTTGTTTATATTGCTACTTCTAGATCTGACATTATGTTCACTAGTTGTCTACGTGCATAGTTTTAATTCAAAATAATTTCATTTAGAAGCCGTAAAAAGGATTTTAAGGTATTTGTTGCAACTTCACCGTCTGGTCTATGATATCTAACTAATGATAATCTTGAGTCAAAGAAAAACTTAGATGTAGATTGCACTAGTAACCTAGTTGATAGAAAAATTACTAGTAGATCATGTTTTATGTAAAGACATCACATTTTCAAAGAAAATATCTGCATATTTTTAATTTCAACTGATTTTAAATTAGAAAACATTTTTTTATATATAATCCCTTCTAGAAAATAGTTTTTGTTGACTTCATTTCAAATTGGGAATTTTAGAAAATTTGATTTTATAATTATTTTTGGATTTGATCTTAAATGACTGCATTAACTAATGTAACTCCCTATTGATTATCGAAAAGGTAAATTGTGATTGAAATAGTGATGAGTGTCGAAATTAATCATATATTATGACTCGAAAGAGTATATTCAGTAAATTTCTTTAAAAAAATAAACAAGATTTATAATAACCTTTGTTGGTAAAAATTCCATGACCGTCTCTATTTCTACATATTTCTAACGAACATCACTCATTAAAATTCAATATAGTATATCAAAATATGTTATTTTAAATGGGAAATTATTCATTTTTATTTTATTTTATTTTTATCAATAAAAACATCCAAAGTATTCGCTCTCATTTAAAAGTCCTCACGATTATGCATGGGTGAATTACTTGAAATATTTGCTTTCATGCTCATTTAAAAGCCTCACGATTATGCATGTATGGAACCCATATCAAAATTGATTATTAAATACAAGTAGACTCAAATCCCATCTAAAAGTCCCCACGGTTATGCCTAGTTAGAAGACGCTTGAAATTCATTTTAAAAAAAAATTAGGAATACTACTAATCTCACTTAAAACTCCTAATGGTTATGCATGGTTAGTAGATATTCAAATTCCCCATATAATTATACCAAAAATAGATACAATTATATGGTTTTATATACCTACATCACCCCTATCACTCTAAAGTGGAATATGCATATAATAGAGTAATTATGATTTTTGTTTGATTTTTTATTGAAATTTAATATTTATACTCGATTTGGTATTAATATTGTATTAATGTCTATCACTTTATCTCTATTTTTCTAATACTATTACTCTTTTGCTAATAAAAAAAGGGAGATAGAAAAGTTAAGATTTTGACAAATAAAGTTCAAATATTTTACTTTTTTGCATATTCTCATCTAGGTTTATTTGCATATTTTTCATGCGTATGTGAAGGGGGAGCTTGGTTATAGGGAGCATTCAAATGTGGGGGGATGGGGGCAAATAGATTTCATCAATGCCCAAATACATTTAATAAATTCAAAATCTTAATGCATGTTTGTTATCATCAAAAGGGGGAGATTGTTGAATATGCTAGTATATGATTTTTGTTTGATGATAACAAACATATATATATATATATATTCATTTAAATGTATTTATTACTGTACTATTTTATTTTCACATAATTAAATAAAATTTGTTGAATAAAATAAATAACATAGAATTTGCACTAAAATAAATATTTTATTACAATTTTGAATAGTATAAATTTGAGCTCTTACTATATATACACAATTTCAATCGCATTACATTTTCGATTACATCACAAATTTCAATTTACAATATTCACCTCACTTCACTCATTCACTTGGATTTATCTTCAACTCTATTCCAGATTGAATCCAACATCTGAATTATCTATAAAATAAACACTGACGCAGTAAAATTAAAAAAGAAATATTTTGCAGTATATAATAAAAATGTGTGTTTGAAAATTTTATTTGCCTCAGTTATTTGGGTTGTTCGTCATCATTTATTTTGAGTTCATCTTACACGAGCAGCTTGTAACATGTACAGTGTATCACTGTACATGTCACAAGGCCGTGCACACCGATATACACTTGATAAAACTTTAGGGATATGTGAGAAAAAAATCAAACCCGAGACGAGGCTGGATTCAACTCAGGTGCAATATGAAAACAAGTCACAACGTTCAAATACACTAGAGCCTTCATATACACATGTGTACACATACACATGTGCACTGCCTCAACATCTCGAATTTCATCCAAGAGACATCAATACACATGAATATGAATAAAACGAGATTAAATATTGAATCAGACCAATCAAATTCGAGACATCTTGAATTCAATTGTAACAACCCAGAATTTCTGTTAATTAAAATTTGTATATTTAATTAATTTTAAATATTAATTAGTGAATTTATAAGTCGAATAAATTTTATTTCGAATAATTGGATTTAATTGGATAAATTAAATCGATAATTTAATAGTGAAAATACAGAAATAATTGAGAATTGGTTTAAATATGATTGAAAATCATTTGTAAAATTTTATTTTATCATATTGAAGTTAGAATGATGTTATAGAACTTTTAAAATCGAATTAAAAGTTTATTTGTGAAAATTGAATATTTTAATAAATCGACTAGTGAAATTAGTCATTTTTCGGACAGTCTCAGAATTGGACGAAACTAGTTCCATTGGATCCATAATAGTTTGTTATTATCGGATTTCAATTTTCGTAGCAATCGGAGTTTTCGTTTAATCGTGGCAGCTCGAAACGCATCGAAATTGTTTTAATATTAATTTGGCGTGTTAAAATAGACATTTTTCAAACAGTCTCGAATTTTGACGAAACCAGTTTCATCGGATCCGTAATGTGATATTATTGTATGGTTTCAAATTTCATGTCAATCGGATTTACCGTTTGTCCGGCGCAAGCTAAAACGCCTAGAAAATTGTTTAATCGGTTTAATTTTAAATTGAACGTTTATTGCCATAACTCGCACAGATGACCGAATTAGCTCCTGAAACACGTTCCATTGTGTTCGGAACGCGGGGTAAACCTTAGGAACGCCAACCGGCACGCTTCGTTTGGAGTTCGGAAATTCAGGGATGAATAGTGTCGTTGAAATTTTCTATATAAGCCCTTCACTCTTCATAAATTGCAAACAAAAAGAAACCCTAGAGTTTCCATCTGCAGGCCGCCTCCAATATGAATCAATGGCCAGAAATACATCCCTTTCTCTCCTTAATCTCTTCCAATCTGTTCACAATTACGAGAAACATTCAACTACAAACTTCTAGAGGAGATGGGAGCTTTGATTCTATACGGTGGTGATCGTGTTTGGAGCGTCAGAGGGGGAGCTAGGGGGGCCGACGGCTGCGCGTTGCACACGCAAATCGAGGGTGAGGGGGGGGGGGGGCGAGTTCACCAAGGTTATAGCTGAGTGTAGCTTGCGAGATGCTCTTCAAGAAGGAAGCTTCTGATCGTGGTGGATGTCGACGAGGAGGTTGCATAATTAAACCCTAATTTCGACCTTGGTGGGTTCGTGCGTGTAAGTTACCTGTACATGAACACGCGCGTGGAAGATGAAGGAAAGGGACGGGCTAGATTTGCAGTGGAAGGAATCAAGGGCTGTGATTTGTTGTAGGTTAAAAATTAAAAAGAAATTTATAAATTTAGTTTATATAAATTCGTGTAAACTTGTGAATATCATATCTTTTTCATACGAGGTCGAAAACGCGCGAAACCAGTTGCGTTGGAATCGTATGGACGAGCACTACGCTATGGAATTAGATTGGAGTTGTTTGGAGTTAGTGAAAATTTCGGGTAAAATTAAACGTCCGTTTAATTTTATTCGAAATAAATCGCTAAAACGAAATTGAAATCAAGGTGAGAACTTCTCACTCAATCGAATCGGTTTCGATTTTTAATTTTAAATAGTTAGATTTAAAATTCTGGAATGCATGTTTGAATGATGATTGTTATCTATTGATTGTTAAAATAGACATTATGCGCCGTTAGTAAGCGGATGTTATTTGTTAAAAACATATACCGCGAATATTTCATAAACAGTGAAATTGGTATTATTTATGTACTTGGAATTGATTTCCCGCAGTATATATGTAACGACCCGCCTTTTTGGACAGTTTAAACCGACGATCAAATACCCATGTCGATTCCAAACCATTAAAAGGGCAGATAGTTATTGGGGTAATTAAGAAAAGAAAAGGAAGGGAAATAAAGGAAATGAAACAACACAGAATCTCACAGCGGAAGGCTAAAGTATAATAATAAAATAACAGTTCATGAAGCTGTTAATTAAATGAATACATTTGAAATGAATACATTTGATTATTATTATACAACATTTATCAGAGTTACATACACAACAAATATCATACAACAATGCAGCGGAATGGAATGAATATAATAGTAGTAGATAATATACCAAATCTTCGTCTCCGTCCTCCAAGGAAATGATCTTCAACCTAAACTGAAAACTCAGGACTGACCCGAGCGTAATGAAAAGACAGAACACTCGAGTCAGGACTAAAATATCCTTATGAAAGTTAAATCAATCGTAAATAAATATGAGTGTAACGGCGTCAGAGATGTTTACGGGGTTTGACATCTCATATCCAGTGTCAACGTGCGTGCAATAACTCAAGAGATGTTACGGGATTTTCCATCTCTCAAGGATCCGTTAAACTATCTACTATGTAGTAATATACGCTAAGTAGATAATGTCTATCAGTAATATAAAGTATCAAAATAGCGTTAAGGCGTTACCATAATCCCCCTTAACACATTTTATATTCCCAAAAGCATATACAAGACCGTAGTTTCCCCAAAACCGGAAGTCACCAGAGGGCAATCCATATACTCAAGGTACAAATCAAAACGTAGTGGTCGCGAATAGGATAATCAGTATGACAAGGTACATGAGGCAATACCAACTAGGATACTAGTAGTTGCGTGATCCGGACTGATGTTGGGCATAGCCAGCAGCTACCCCAACACCGCGAAACAACACTCCCAAATCAAGGGGTGCACCCAAATCGAATCACAAATGTAATAGAAATGGTATCGAAGAAGTGTGTCCGCTAGAGGTGGCGAACCTCAATGGCCCGGCGCGGCTCCTGTTTTAGTCATGTCAGGGGTCATCCAATATCGTTCTCTTTCTTCATTCAACGCGTTCACCAAACCATCCACTTCATTCTGGATCAACACTCCGCGTATAATAGTTATTAAAGTGGTTTTCGGTATCGACAGAGAGTATGTCCATATCCGATCCCGGTCTCTTTAATAACTACGTATTATTACACCGTTGGCTCTTTTATATTTCAAATCGATTCATAATTTATATCAAAATATCATATTCGCTTCAAAAATCAAATCCATTTCAAATATCATCATATCTCTTCAACTGTAAGATTCCGTTTCAAAAACATTTCGCAACAATATCTCATTTCGGTTTCAAAATCATTCGAATTTCAATTTAGGTTGCAACTTCATTTAACTAAGTTCGTATTTAAATTCAAGATTTAAATATAAACATTCCACTTTATTGACCAGCATAGAATTTTAGGAAATAGTTTTAAGTAGTTTAAAAGTAGTTTTTAAATAATAAAATAGTTATAAATACTTAAAATCTTAAAATGGATTTGAAATAGATAAATTAGTTTAAAGTGATTTTAAATTGGGTTAAGTAGATTTAAAATAGACTAAAATAGTTTAAGTATTCAATAATAGTTTATATAACTGAGACATTTGGAAAACAAAATAAAACAGCTTCAAAACCAATCTATTTCAATTATAACTTTCCAATTCAAATAAATTTCAATTTCCATTCTACCGATTCAATTTCGATTTCAATTCAAATCCATGCCAACCTTTACTTCGAATTAATTCAATTTTTTCTTCATTTTTAATTTTATTCAATTTCAATTTATATCGATTTTTAGCTTGATTTTCCAAAATATCAAATTTTTTAACACTTAACAAAATTATCCTTAAATGTTCAAGTTTAAATCCAAATTTCAAATGTGATTAAGTTCCAAGCTCAATTTCAAAATATCATTTTTATATCACCTTTACTTAGTAATATTCAAAGCTCGAATTAAGGTTAAATCTTTAAACAAATCAATTTTCGAAATTCAATCAAATCCCAATTTTTAAATTTCAAAGTCTCGAATCACATTACTTAACAATTTCTTTTAACCAGGATTTATTTCAATATTCCAAAACTCAATTTTTCAATAAATTCGATTTTTATAAATTGATTTCTATTTATAACCTTTAAATCAAACATTTAAATAAATTTCAAATCGACGATTTCAAAATTTATTAATTTAGCCAATTCGGTGTCCGTATATAATTTTCTATCCTATGGCCAAGTAATTATTTTATTTCAATTAAATGTCAGGGATGAGCATATATTACTTAAATTAAATCACAGTATCATATGTATGCATAACAGGATCTATATAAGTAAATAAACATCCAAACATTCAATTATCAACCAATAGCATCCATCAAAATACATCATCCAATAAACAATACAATTCATGGCAGTTTCATAGTTATCAATGTCAGGTAATTTAATCGCCATTCAATTTTAATTTCAATTTAACTGTCAATTTAATTTTTCAACGGTTAATTCAAATAACAAGCTATATGACAATTAAATTTATATCAAACAACGACAAATAAAATTCATATCACTTCATAATGTCAATTTAACTAGCATAAACACATTTAGTACGGTGTGAGCGTTATAAAACACCCACCTTGATTTCAATGCAGTTCCAGCGTTTTATTCCGAATAAAATTAAACGGACGTTTAATTTTACCCGAAATTTTTCTAGCTCCAAACGACTCCAATCCAGCTCCATTGCGTAGTGCTCGTCCATACGATTCCAACGCAACTTGTTTTGCAATTTTTCGATCTCGTATGACAAAGATACAATGTTTAAACATTACAGGATTTAAATTACAATTAAATTTAGAATTCTATTATTTATTTCATACCAACAACTCTGGGCCGTAGGATTCCCAAAATCAAATCGTGGCCGCGAATAACCCCTTCTCCCCCACGCGCGTGCTTGCTTCAGTAAACAATCGAAGCCGAACCCATTCGTTCGTTCCAAAATCAAAATGCCGCACCCACCAAGCTCATCGAGGCGTTGATCCAAGGCCGCCATCCCGTAGCTCGCGTCCACCTCTACTCACGCCTATGAGCACGTCGAGCTCGGTCAACACTAAGGCTCGAAAAACGATGATGAACGGCGCTCCATTTCACGAGGATTCACGTCAATCCGCTTCGTTAAATACGATCTTGACCGTTGAACTGATAGATCACATCGCGATCTACAATATTGTAGTTGGAAACTTTTTGAAATTATGAACGGATTTGAAGAATTTGAGGGGAGAAGATCAATAAATTTCGGCCATTAACTCTATAAGCGGCGGCCGGCTATAGATAACCGTAGGTTTTTTTTTTTTTTTTTTTTTGAGATAAAAGGCTATTTATAGGAAACGACGAATACCATCGTTCGGCTTTTCCAAACTCCGAATTTCGCGCGGTGACCGGCGTTTCTAGGGTTTACCCGGCGTTCCGGACACAATGGAACAGGTTTCGGAAGCTAATTCGATCACCTGTGCGAGTTACAGCAATAAACGATCGATTTTAATTAAACCGATTAAACGATTTTCTAGGCGTTTTAGCTTGCACCGGAAAAACGGTAAATCCAATTGACACGAAATTTAAAATCATACAATAATATCACATTACGGATCCGATGAAACTAGTTTCGTCGAAATCCGAGACCGTTTGAAAAATGACTATTTAAACTCGTTAAATTAATATTTAAAACAATTTCGATGCGTTTCGAGCTGCTACGGTCAAACGACAATTCCATTTGCTACGAAATTTGAAATCCGATAATAACTAACTATTACGGATCCAATGGAACTAGTTTTGTCCAATTCTGAGACTGTTCAAAAATTGGCTATTTTCCAATCGAAAATTAAATATTAAAATATTCAATTTTCACAAATAAATTTTAAATTCAGTTTTAAAAGTTCTATAACATCACTATAACTCTAATATGATAAAATAAAATTTTACAAATCATTTTTAATCATATTAAACCCGTTACTCAATTTATCCAATAAATTCCAATTTTAAAATCTTATTAACTCTATTAAAATCCAAATGTGACTTACATTCATTTCGGAAACCAATTTGAATCATATTAAATCAAATTTCAAATATTCACTCTATTTCATATATTAAATTTCAATATCAAATTAATCATATCAAATTCGAAATTTAATTTATTCAAACATTCGTAATATTAAATTTAACAAATTTGATTATTCTTAAACCACTATCCTTTGAAATATTCAAACGAACTAATAAAATTTAACTTTTGAAACGAGTTAAATTTATAGAACAACTATTTCCATTATACCGTTATTGAAATCCCCATTATTAAATTGTTCAAAAATTTCCAAATACTTAATTTAAACAATTTCGATTATCCCATAATTCATTATCTTTTGAAATATTGAAATTGAATTTATACGAATCAACTTTTAAAACCAATTCACAATTTAGAACACTATCTTTATTTTACAGTTATTCAATCATTCAATAAGTTTTAAATATTTAATTTAAACACTTTACGTGTTCAATATTCCATATTTGATTTTCAATAGATTTTACTTATCAATCAATTACTCTATTTTACCCAATGAATTCAACATTTATTATCTTATTCAACTTTTCGTTTCAAAGGCATTCACTAAGTAGCTTTTACTTATCGTTACTTGGATAATTATTGTTGCAATTCATTCTAATTATTATTATTTCAAACGACTTACAAATTTTTTTCTAACACTAAATCACGAAAACTTATTAAATTAGCTATTTTAATTATCGAAAATTTACGGGTCGTTACATTCTCCCCCACTCAAAACTTTTCGTCCCCGAAAAGGAAAAAGAAGGGAAAAGAACTAAGTATTGAATTCACATTAGATATATTTTATTCAAAGTTATCCACTTATAAAACAATGAAATTCCATTTATAAAGTCATAACTACGCTTCCACTAAGTTACTCCAAACGGCTTCCTAACTTTAAAAGTTAGTAATCAAAACAAGTTATAAAAAATTTTAAAACTTGAAAAAATTTCTAACACCTGGATTTTCCGGAAAATTTCGGCAGAGTCTCCTTTGCGCGGCTCGATCGGAAAAAATATAATAGCATATATATCATAAATATACATCTCATCTCAATGATGAGGCATCCCATATGTGGGGAAACAACATATAAATATCACCAATATCATACAAAACCGTAAGCGTACCTTTTATTTAGCATTTATTAGCAATTTACTTACATTATGCGTTTAGCGTAGAAGCGAACTCCACAACGAAGCGCAACCCCTTTGCTACCTACTAAAATGCTCAATAACTAAGTTAGAACCATGCATATAAAGATAGAAAGATATACTTAGCCTACACAACATATACATAACATATTTAGCTTCAAAACTGAGATTTCAATTTCAGGACAGCAAACAAATCTTAGCTTTAGGTCACCTAAACTGTAAAATTTGATAACAGAATCTAAACAAAAGTTGTTGCATTCATTTCAGGTTTTCCGGAATGTCCAAAATCATCGAATTCGGATCATCCGTTCAAAAGTTATGGCCGTTTTACTTAGGGGATACGCTTCAGCCTGGGCAGTGTTTGCGCAGGTCTGCGACGTTCACCCACATTTCCGACCTTCTAAACCACATCAAAACACAAAACACTTAAAACAAAAGTTTTAGCTTAAGTTCTTAGCTTTCCAGAAAGGGCAAGATCATCAAAATCCGATAAACTAGTCAAAAGATATGGCGAAAATACTAAAGATGTATACTACAGATTTTTACCTATTTTACACAGGCCAGCGAGTAACATTCAAGTTTTAACCTAGTAGACGAAGGAATTTCTCAAGACACTCTAAATAAAAGTTGTGCTATAGTTTCTAAGCTTTTCGAAAAGTCCAAGATTGTCAAATTCCGTTGAGTCATTTAAAAGTTATGGTTGTTTTCGTTTCAGCATATATTGGACAATGTTGGATTTTTTTTTTTTTTTTTTTTTCCCAAAATTTGCTTTTATTATTTCAAAGTACAAAACATCAAAACTTCAAATTTTTAAAGAACAATCATAAACACAAAGTCATTTATTTTCTTATTCATCCATGCAATAGGTCTACATTTAACCTTTTTTCTGATTTATTCAAGTTTGTTTCATTCACATTTTTAATTCAAGTCAATTTGCTTCAATTTAAATTTGAATTTTATTATTTTAAAATTTTATTCCCTTTATTCAATTCCATTAACACTAATGAATTCTACTTAATCAATTATCATCCATCTAACAACCAATGCATATCAAACATTAACAACCATCCAGAATCTACACTAAATCAATTATACATTTCCAAGTCAATTTTAATTTCATACACTTCCAAGTTTATTGACATTTAGTTATACTCAAATTTAATTAGTTTCCATTTACCAATTTTATATTTCATTAAGTTTAAATTTTATTCATTCACTTATACATGTATCATTCATTTTACAGCTTAAATTTCTTTTATATTTACAACTATCAATAGATCTTTACATTTTATTTTTCACTCTCACACTGGTATATTATTACTCTACTTATCCTTATTAGCATTTTAAACCCTTTAAGTATTTGGTAAGTTATAGTTATGCAAATAGAATGTAGTTAAACAACATACAACTTCTTTTCATTTAAAGTTGAATTTTCAATTAATTGATTCTTAAGTCATTACTTAAATTTCACTATAATTTAATTTCACATTTACATTCACATATAGTATTTCCATTTTATATTAACATAATTGTGAATCATCTTTAAATGTTAATTTAAATTCCAATCATTTACTAACAATTTTATTTATATTTGCAACCATTAATTAAATGCATATTTCATTATTCAAACATATACTTGTATATTATCCAATTAACAATTCATATAACATTTTGAACTTCTTAAATATTTTGGTAAGTTATATCTATGCTATAGAATGAAATCTAATACTACGCGAGTTTTACAGTTTCAATTTTATTTTAAGTTCATAATTTCCTAATTCTAAGGATTTCTACTTCAATTGATATTTCACTTAGCTTTTAGGTTCATTTCTCATTTCACAATTCAGAAGTTCCTTAATGATTCAAGTCTAAATTCATTTCACTCATTTAAAAAAAAATCATTAATTATTAAAGAACTTAAGAATTCCAATCCCGGTTTCATTTCAAATCAAGGTTTGAAATAATATATACTTATATAATTTATATATCAAATCATACTATAGAGAATGCAAAACAAAATAAATTTGAGTCAAAACAAGGTTTAGACAAGCTATTAAGTGGTCTCCCCCACTCAGACTCTCGAAAATAAACGCCAATGATGCGTGCACACATCATCGAAATCATTTTCTAGCATCAAGAGAAGGGAATATAACACTTATCATAAAAAAAATCCTTCGAAAACAATTTCAACTCAATTATACTATCATATAATGCTCATATTATATTTTTCAAATTCTTGTAAGTCAATCTCAAACAACGGAATTTAAATTCCCAAATCCAAGTTAAAATTCATTTATATTCATTATCAATTGTGTTTACAAGATTTCATTTTCCTAAATCCATTGTTATTTAATCAATTGTTGTAAATATTGACTGATCAAACAATAACGATAATAATCTAATATTATCATCTTCTAACAATCAATTCAATCAAAATGAATAAATATTCAAATAATTCTTTTATATAAAATATATTCCAAAACGATATTGTGTTGGTTTGTCCTATTCGAGTGTTTAGAAATTCCTATCGACGCCTTGGCGTCCCAAGTATCGACCAGAATTCATAAATACTCAACGGAACAAATTAACACAATATAAAACCATTTTATATCAAATAACAAGTACGCTCTCTCATATACACTCAACTCATTCATATAGTTTACCTCTATTTCAATGAGTTATTCCCCACTAGAGCCAAGGTTTATCGCTAAACCAAAGCTCTGATACCAACTGTAACGACCCGCCTTTTTGGACAGTTTAAACCGACGATCAAATACCCATGTCGATTCCAAACCATTAAAAGGGCAGATAGTTATTGGGGTAATTAAGAAAAGAAAAGGAAGGGAAATAAAGGAAATGAAACAACACAGAATCTCACAGCGGAAGGCTAAAGTATAATAATAAAATAACAGTTCATGAAGCTGTTAATTAAATGAATACATTTGAAATGAATACATTTGATTATTATTATACAACATTTATCAGAGTTACATACACAACAAATATCATACAACAATGCAGCGGAATGGAATGAATATAATAGTAGTAGATAATATACCAAATCTTCGTCTCCGTCCTCCAAGGAAATGATCTTCAACCTAAACTGAAAACTCAGGACTGACCCGAGCGTAATGAAAAGACAGAACACTCGAGTCAGGACTAAAATATCCTTATGAAAGTTAAATCAATCGTAAATAAATATGAGTGTAACGGCGTCAGAGATGTTTACGGGGTTTGACATCTCATATCCAGTGTCAACGTGCGTGCAATAACTCAAGAGATGTTACGGGATTTTCCATCTCTCAAGGATCCGTTAAACTATCTACTATGTAGTAATATACGCTAAGTAGATAATGTCTATCAGTAATATAAAGTATCAAAATAGCGTTAAGGCGTTACCATAATCCCCCTTAACACATTTTATATTCCCAAAAGCATATACAAGACCGTAGTTTCCCCAAAACCGGAAGTCACCAGAGGGCAATCCATATACTCAAGGTACAAATCAAAACGTAGTGGTCGCGAATAGGATAATCAGTATGACAAGGTACATGAGGCAATACCAACTAGGATACTAGTAGTTGCGTGATCCGGACTGATGTTGGGCATAGCCAGCAGCTACCCCAACACCGCGAAACAACACTCCCAAATCAAGGGGTGCACCCAAATCGAATCACAAATGTAATAGAAATGGTATCGAAGAAGTGTGTCCGCTAGAGGTGGCGAACCTCAATGGCCCGGCGCGGCTCCTGTTTTAGTCATGTCAGGGGTCATCCAATATCGTTCTCTTTCTTCATTCAACGCGTTCACCAAACCATCCACTTCATTCTGGATCAACACTCCGCGTATAATAGTTATTAAAGTGGTTTTCGGTATCGACAGAGAGTATGTCCATATCCGATCCCGGTCTCTTTAATAACTACGTATTATTACACCGTTGGCTCTTTTATATTTCAAATCGATTCATAATTTATATCAAAATATCATATTCGCTTCAAAAATCAAATCCATTTCAAATATCATCATATCTCTTCAACTGTAAGATTCCGTTTCAAAAACATTTCGCAACAATATCTCATTTCGGTTTCAAAATCATTCGAATTTCAATTTAGGTTGCAACTTCATTTAACTAAGTTCGTATTTAAATTCAAGATTTAAATATAAACATTCCACTTTATTGACCAGCATAGAATTTTAGGAAATAGTTTTAAGTAGTTTAAAAGTAGTTTTTAAATAATAAAATAGTTATAAATACTTAAAATCTTAAAATGGATTTGAAATAGATAAATTAGTTTAAAGTGATTTTAAATTGGGTTAAGTAGATTTAAAATAGACTAAAATAGTTTAAGTATTCAATAATAGTTTATATAACTGAGACATTTGGAAAACAAAATAAAACAGCTTCAAAACCAATCTATTTCAATTATAACTTTCCAATTCAAATAAATTTCAATTTCCATTCTACCGATTCAATTTCGATTTCAATTCAAATCCATGCCAACCTTTACTTCGAATTAATTCAATTTTTTCTTCATTTTTAATTTTATTCAATTTCAATTTATATCGATTTTTAGCTTGATTTTCCAAAATATCAAATTTTTTAACACTTAACAAAATTATCCTTAAATGTTCAAGTTTAAATCCAAATTTCAAATGTGATTAAGTTCCAAGCTCAATTTCAAAATATCATTTTTATATCACCTTTACTTAGTAATATTCAAAGCTCGAATTAAGGTTAAATCTTTAAACAAATCAATTTTCGAAATTCAATCAAATCCCAATTTTTAAATTTCAAAGTCTCGAATCACATTACTTAACAATTTCTTTTAACCAGGATTTATTTCAATATTCCAAAACTCAATTTTTCAATAAATTCGATTTTTATAAATTGATTTCTATTTATAACCTTTAAATCAAACATTTAAATAAATTTCAAATCGACGATTTCAAAATTTATTAATTTAGCCAATTCGGTGTCCGTATATAATTTTCTATCCTATGGCCAAGTAATTATTTTATTTCAATTAAATGTCAGGGATGAGCATATATTACTTAAATTAAATCACAGTATCATATGTATGCATAACAGGATCTATATAAGTAAATAAACATCCAAACATTCAATTATCAACCAATAGCATCCATCAAAATACATCATCCAATAAACAATACAATTCATGGCAGTTTCATAGTTATCAATGTCAGGTAATTTAATCGCCATTCAATTTTAATTTCAATTTAACTGTCAATTTAATTTTTCAACGGTTAATTCAAATAACAAGCTATATGACAATTAAATTTATATCAAACAACGACAAATAAAATTCATATCACTTCATAATGTCAATTTAACTAGCATAAACACATTTAGTACGGTGTGAGCGTTATAAAACACCCACCTTGATTTCAATGCAGTTCCAGCGTTTTATTCCGAATAAAATTAAACGGACGTTTAATTTTACCCGAAATTTTTCTAGCTCCAAACGACTCCAATCCAGCTCCATTGCGTAGTGCTCGTCCATACGATTCCAACGCAACTTGTTTTGCAATTTTTCGATCTCGTATGACAAAGATACAATGTTTAAACATTACAGGATTTAAATTACAATTAAATTTAGAATTCTATTATTTATTTCATACCAACAACTCTGGGCCGTAGGATTCCCAAAATCAAATCGTGGCCGCGAATAACCCCTTCTCCCCCACGCGCGTGCTTGCTTCAGTAAACAATCGAAGCCGAACCCATTCGTTCGTTCCAAAATCAAAATGCCGCACCCACCAAGCTCATCGAGGCGTTGATCCAAGGCCGCCATCCCGTAGCTCGCGTCCACCTCTACTCACGCCTATGAGCACGTCGAGCTCGGTCAACACTAAGGCTCGAAAAACGATGATGAACGGCGCTCCATTTCACGAGGATTCACGTCAATCCGCTTCGTTAAATACGATCTTGACCGTTGAACTGATAGATCACATCGCGATCTACAATATTGTAGTTGGAAACTTTTTGAAATTATGAACGGATTTGAAGAATTTGAGGGGAGAAGATCAATAAATTTCGGCCATTAACTCTATAAGCGGCGGCCGGCTATAGATAACCGTAGGTTTTTTTTTTTTTTTTTTTTTGAGATAAAAGGCTATTTATAGGAAACGACGAATACCATCGTTCGGCTTTTCCAAACTCCGAATTTCGCGCGGTGACCGGCGTTTCTAGGGTTTACCCGGCGTTCCGGACACAATGGAACAGGTTTCGGAAGCTAATTCGATCACCTGTGCGAGTTACAGCAATAAACGATCGATTTTAATTAAACCGATTAAACGATTTTCTAGGCGTTTTAGCTTGCACCGGAAAAACGGTAAATCCAATTGACACGAAATTTAAAATCATACAATAATATCACATTACGGATCCGATGAAACTAGTTTCGTCGAAATCCGAGACCGTTTGAAAAATGACTATTTAAACTCGTTAAATTAATATTTAAAACAATTTCGATGCGTTTCGAGCTGCTACGGTCAAACGACAATTCCATTTGCTACGAAATTTGAAATCCGATAATAACTAACTATTACGGATCCAATGGAACTAGTTTTGTCCAATTCTGAGACTGTTCAAAAATTGGCTATTTTCCAATCGAAAATTAAATATTAAAATATTCAATTTTCACAAATAAATTTTAAATTCAGTTTTAAAAGTTCTATAACATCACTATAACTCTAATATGATAAAATAAAATTTTACAAATCATTTTTAATCATATTAAACCCGTTACTCAATTTATCCAATAAATTCCAATTTTAAAATCTTATTAACTCTATTAAAATCCAAATGTGACTTACATTCATTTCGGAAACCAATTTGAATCATATTAAATCAAATTTCAAATATTCACTCTATTTCATATATTAAATTTCAATATCAAATTAATCATATCAAATTCGAAATTTAATTTATTCAAACATTCGTAATATTAAATTTAACAAATTTGATTATTCTTAAACCACTATCCTTTGAAATATTCAAACGAACTAATAAAATTTAACTTTTGAAACGAGTTAAATTTATAGAACAACTATTTCCATTATACCGTTATTGAAATCCCCATTATTAAATTGTTCAAAAATTTCCAAATACTTAATTTAAACAATTTCGATTATCCCATAATTCATTATCTTTTGAAATATTGAAATTGAATTTATACGAATCAACTTTTAAAACCAATTCACAATTTAGAACACTATCTTTATTTTACAGTTATTCAATCATTCAATAAGTTTTAAATATTTAATTTAAACACTTTACGTGTTCAATATTCCATATTTGATTTTCAATAGATTTTACTTATCAATCAATTACTCTATTTTACCCAATGAATTCAACATTTATTATCTTATTCAACTTTTCGTTTCAAAGGCATTCACTAAGTAGCTTTTACTTATCGTTACTTGGATAATTATTGTTGCAATTCATTCTAATTATTATTATTTCAAACGACTTACAAATTTTTTTCTAACACTAAATCACGAAAACTTATTAAATTAGCTATTTTAATTATCGAAAATTTACGGGTCGTTACAATATAGCGGATAAGACCCTATTGCGCCGCCTATTAAGCGGATAATATTTTAAATCCTATATACCGCGATAATTCCGTACAGGAACGGAATTGATATTGTGTTAACATCTTTGGATGCAGGAAACAGGTTGGAGGGATCCAACTGGATTCCTCAACAGTATTTATTTGATTATGAATATTTTGATATTCGTTGATTATCATATTGATATATGATGTCGTTGTTGTCGTGATTGACTATTTGTTGTGTAGCATCATTGGACCAAATTTGGAACTTTAAAATGATTTTTGAAAGTATACGTTTATAAAATAATTTTGGAATTGATTCGTTTTAAATAAATAAACGTATAATTTTAATGTTATAAAATTTTGATTTTTGAGAAATATGGTTAAAAGTTGTTTTTTTGAAAATATGGGGTTAATGATTTTATAAATTAGTTTAAATTGGGATTTTTGAATTTTTTGTAAAAAGTTAAAATATAGGATTTATAAAATTTGATTATTTTATAAATCAAAGAAAATGGTGAAATTATAAAGGAGTTTAAAGACGTTTTTAAAATAATAATATGAATTGATTAATATAAAAGATTTATAAAATTGATATTTATAAATTAAAAGTATTGAATTGTAAAACGAGTTTTTATAAGTGTTAGGATGAATTGTAAATGAATTTCATAAATGAATGAAATTTATAGAATTATAAACGGTGAAGTTATAAATGGAATTTTATAAGCAGTAGGTTTATAAAATTTATAAGTTATTGAAGGAATAGATTTGGGTAAATAAATGAATCTTATAAGTTATAAGATTTATAATTTGGGAAATTTAAAGGAACGATTTTGCAAACAAATAAATTATAATTATTTAACTTAAATTATGAACTTTTGGTTTATAATTGAGTTATAAATTGAAATAGGTTAATAAAGGAGATTTATAAAAGGAAGTTGTTATAAAATAAATAGAAATGGAATTTATAAACATTGTTTTGTAAATCCGCAAACGACTTATTTTGATAAGTAAATTATTATAGCTGATTAATGGAGTTATATTCACGTTTTAGACATGAATAAACATTTAAAATAAAATGTATAGAAATGATGAAATTGGTTAACGTAGTATATTCACGTTTTTGAATAGTGAATAATATGTTAAAGAAAATGTTTTGGATGTGACGTTTTAAATAGAATTAAACGATCTAACGATGTTTTTAAAATGTGTTAAGATTCGAAACCATAGATTTCAACATACATTGTTGAAATAGACATTTTCGAGAAATAGAAGGAAATGGTGGACTATAACACTGTTGTTATAGTAAATGATTTTCGAAAGGAAATGTTTTGTATAGTATGGGATTTATATATCTATTTTAAATTTCGAATCCCTATACTAGTGGTTTTGGGTTGTCGTAACGATGTTTTACGCAATATTCATTTTGGCCCAAATAAATATGTTAAAGAGAATGATTTCCTTAAAGAATGAAATATATACTTAATTTTGATTTAAGTATATTGAATATTTTCCAAGCGTAGAAAATAAAAAGATTTGTGAATTACTTATTAAATAAGTATGGAAATGTTTTTCCAATGTAAAATGAAAAGTTTTGAGAATTTATCTTTTTGAAGATAAATTGAAAATAAATAATTGAAATCGTATATTCATAAATATTTTGGAATGTAAATTCACGTGGAATTTATGAAAGAAAGGGGATTTTGTTTAAAAATAAATATTGATTTATTTTTGAAGTATTGAAAATATATATCTTGTAAAGATATTTTTGGAAAATAAATAATTTGGAAAATTATTTGGAATCTGCTGATTTGTGCATATCCATTGATAGTTCAATAACCGACTGTCCATATTTACCTTTGAATAGGTATTTGTTGAGATTTGCTTGAATTTGAATGCCACACTTATTTTTAAATAAGCGCTCACTATTCGGGTTAACCGAGAAAGGATCTTGGGGTCGTATAACCCATTCCAAATATGTGATACGTCGTTATGAATTGCATTTGAAGACCGGTGTTGAAGACCGGATATTTTTGAAAACGGAAGGATTACCGTCGAATGTTTCTGCACCGAATGGCCCCGGTATAAAAATTCCATATGTGATGGGAAGTCCGGACGTGATTAGTGAATATCTGGATTGCAAGGACTTCTTTGTAAGTGCCTTCGGTTCTGTTCGAGCCCGGAACAGACTTGTATGGATTGTATGCCTGACATTACAAATTGAGATATAAAGCTGATTTCTTTCAAATATATTTCCGTTGGTGGCGGAGAATTTATTCTCTTAGCTTAACACCCTTCTCTGAGACGTACGAGCTCAGAGGTTATGTAGTTGAAGGTTATTAGCGATATATTCCCAATTTGGTAATGTGTCATGCTGAGTGTTGCTGTGAAATGATCATTGTTTGATCATTTGTGATATGATCATTTGTTTGATCACTTATCTTTGTGATCATTTCTTTGATCATTTGTTGACCCAAAGCATGCCTTTGTACCAAAGCATGGCTTTGTGGACGAGACTTCGTCGAGCCTCACACCCCGGAATGGTCAAAACAGGAAAGATGCAGCAAGGTTATGAGGGGTAGCTCCCTTTAGGGTATGTGCATTTCCTTCTGGAAAAGGGTGGTATCATGGTATGGAGCCCAGATACTTACTCATGTTGAAACACTTTATTATTATGGTGTGATGTTGGTTACGAGCGCTCGGTTAAAGGTCCCAAAGGACCGGGGGATGGCATACTCGTGTCAGTTGTTACCTAGTTTGAAAGGTAACCCGACCTTGTGTTGGCAGAGATCCGGTTAGATTCTCGGGGACGTCCTTCCATAGGCATTCTCATGTGGCAATGGGAAGTTCCTTGGCCTGACCATTTGTTGGAAATCCAAAGAAACAATACGAGACTTGTACGGTTTTAGTTGTAGAACCTGCCATCTAATATGGTAGCTATAGTAGGCATAATATAATGGTACCTATGCTGGCTAAGATTTATATTCTACTTTCGAAATGTTTTCTACACTATGCACTAATAATAATAATCAAATGATTTGATTTTACGCAGTAAGCATCTTTGACTAACATAAGAAGAAATCTCCTCCAAGTCTGCGTTTGCATTGTGTGTGTGGTGGGAGGTCTTATGGTAGTTACATTTTTAAAAGCATTGCGAATTGACTTTAAAAATATTCCTCTATTCTTTGTTTTAAAGATAAACTGTTTTGAGTTCTCACACCAGTCACATGACTGACTCGGAGTTTATTGTTTTGCTTTCTAAACTCTGGGTGCCCACCAATTTCCACACGGGCAGTCAAGAGTTAAGGTTTATCAGGATATTCTGGAATTCAGGAGTTGCTGGAGGCAAGCTGGATGGCATGGCGTAATTACTAGTATATAGTATTTCTATTCCGCTGTTTGTTATTATTTGTTGTTGCACACTCTGATGATATGATGTAATGTAATGTGATGTAATGTAATAACTGATATGGTTCTTTGTTTAAAGATTATTCATTTATCTATTATATGTTGTTCCGCTGCGATTGTGAGATTCTGATATTGTTCTGTTGTTTTCTTTTTGTTCCGTTCTACCTTTTTCTCTCTTCTCCTATCTTTTTCTATCTTTTTCTTCTTCTTTAACCATAACGGTACGACTTTCCGGCTTTGGATTGCTCGACAGTTGATACAGTGGACGTATTGATGTCGGCGTTCGTGGACGAAAAATCGCAATCGTTACATCAATATACAGAACTGAAGTTATAACAGATCAGAAAGAAACATACCAGCAATGTACAAGCCAGTGGAACCATGAACAATGAAACCAGAAAAGGAACTGACCAGTCTCAACATCAACAATGCAACAACAAAAAGACTCAATGCAACATCTGTTCAGATATGGGGTATAACCAGATCATATGACACATGGTCAATCCAGAATGAATGCAAAACTAAATGTACGGAGCAAACAAGTATGTACAAATGAAATCAAGGCAGTTTTCAAATCAATGTTCACATGAACACTTGAATCGGACCCTAAGAAGATCACAGAAAGATCAGTGGTAACATACAAGTAAATGCAAAACATGAAGCATCAACATTAGTTCAGTATGGGTGCAACAAAATCAAAAAAATGAACTGGGTCGATTCAAATGATACCAGATCATATGAAAACAGAGCATGAAAGTGAAGCCTAAATCAAGACTTCAAGTTCAAAGCAACAACCAGAGTGAATATCAAACCAAACTACAACAACACATGTATACACACATACATATGTATGTATATGCACCAAAAGCGATACACAAGTCCATATGATAACATGACTCAACTGCAGTCAAAATGAAGTACAAACAGTAACTCAACATTTCAAGCATGGATATGAAGTGATGAAGCAGACTACAATTACTTACGCAACAGAGCTCGAGTCTCGCCAAACAACATGTCCAGATAAATGCGACTTGAACAAGACACAATATTATATGAAATGACGCAAGTACATGGAAATACCAATAAGTCAGTGAATTGAACAAGCCAATGGTCAAGACAATATGAACTGAATGAAGCAAGTGAACAAATTCGAGTGAACTTGCTCAATGAAATAGACAGAAGTTCAATGACACTCGAAATATACCAAAATACTGACAATATTGGACTCAATGCAACAAGGCAACTCATTATAAAGTTTTCCAAGACCAAACTGCAATGACAGACCAGACTCAAGTTTAGGTCATAGGCATGAACAACCAAGGAGCAGACTCAAGGCAACATGAAGATAAGAGCAATGAAAACTACATTCATATGAAACAGGACAACAGCTCTACACATAATGGAATGCAAGGCTACCAAGTCCAATTATTAATAGCAACAGTTTTGAACTTATCAATCAGGGAATATGCTCAAAATATATAAAACAAAAGCAGTTCAATGAATCATGGCCAAGATAAAAATCAATAGGGGTCAACTATACTTGAAGACAGTTCAAATTCATATGAATGCTAACACGATGAACAAGTCAGAGCAGGAAGGAATTAAACAAGCCAGAAAATGACAAATATATATCTCAAATTCAAATACCAAGCTACAATCAAGGAATGAACCAGTTAGAGATCTCAAGATCATATCTTCAAAAATCAACACAAAAAACAAAATCATGAATAATTCAAACCGAAATTATATTAACGTAAACTAAGGGATTCAAACCCTATAAATACCCATTAACACATTGACAAAAGGCATTCATGTTCAAGCAAAATAAGAAAACAAGCAACTATATCACGAACAAATCTATAACTTGAATCGAAGTCGAGCAAATTCAAAATCAAACAAGAAAACCATGTACCAAATAATAGCAGTCAAGCTCGATGCGACTTGAAGCCGTCACATATAATCGAAGCCAGGATCAACTGATAAAGCCAAGCAAAAAGTGAATTCAACACTTAATTGATCAATTTTTGAATCCGCGCTTCAAATTTCACAAAGCCCTAGTTTTTGGAAGTAGAAAGAAGCAGACATTACAAAGCAAAAGGAATGGCTACATATACAAAGAAAAGAAAACGTCTTTATATTTTTATTGGGCCGGCCTTTATTATATTTTACTTTGGGCTTAGATTTATAATAAGGTTTTGTTTATATTTTTTTTTCTTTTAAAATTTTTGTCAATTCTAATCCTGTGACTAAGAATGAACTACGGTGGTGTAGTTCAAGAATTCGTAACTCAGTGGCTGAGTTGTGGCAAGGTTTTGAGCGTAGAGTTAGGTTAGTCGATAGTGGGTGTCGCAAGTTTACGTGTGTAAGCGTCTGACTACTTTATTTCTAGTAGAAATCTTGGGGGAAGCATGTAGGCAGGGTTTTGCCGAAGCTGGGTAAATCTGTGTTGTTTTATTTTTGCTTTTATTGTTCTTCTATTATCCGTGCTACAATTATTATATATATTTTCACATTAATTTCTATTATTTTTAGTATCACCCTATTCACCCCCCTCTATGGTGAAATCGATCCTACAGAATCTAGCTGCACACAAGTTTGAAGAGAATTGTACGATAAATTACACGAATACAGGAGCTATATGACTGGGTTATTATTGAATGCAGTCCAATGGACTTACTAGTAAGGCAATTATTGCATGATAATAGACATGCATCGCAAGAAAAATTCATGGTTATGCTCGACATTGGCTACATTGCGGTGACCCGGTATAATGTAGTAGTTTTTAGTTTGAGCAGGAATTCAAACCTTACCATTCAACCATTATGGATAAATTTCCAACTCCAAATCAATGCATAGAGTTTGCAATTGCATTTTTCGATAGTAATCGTTTCATGCAGGTTAACTATCTATAGCTTATACTATCTTTCAGTATAAAATATTTGATTAGCTTAAATAAATGGTTAAATAATTGTAAGTGATTCTAGATGCAAACCATCCGGTTCCAACTATATAACAAATGTTTCTTGAACTAGGATTATAGTGCTAGAGATGGGAGTTTATTCTACTTGATTAGAGACGAGCTTGGGAAACTTCATCAATGTTTGATTATTTTATGTATGAAGACGTTTTGGTGTAATCAGTTAACTTGATTTAATGAAGCATTGTTTGACGTACCTTTAAGTCAGGAAAATGTTGCTTTAACTCATGAATGTTTGATGGTATTTTATTAAAGTTTATTTCTTAAATTTTTTTAGTTTGCAGTGATATTTATTTACTGCATTCTTTAGTTTACAATATTTATTTTTGGGTTTGTCACATCCCACGGAAATCAAATAGCGTGGTCGTTGCTAGAAACCATGCCAAAAGTTAACGTAGGTTTTTGGCATATCCATGTCTAAGTATGCTTGGCTCTAAAGCTAGGGAATGTCAAAAGCTAACATGGTCATCGTTAACACCTATGCGCTACCATTGGGTGGAAGTTTAGGTTAATAAATATAATAACCAAACCTCCCATGCAATAGCAGAGTGTGGGATTTCAAACATCCACACAATGCTTTAGTAGGGATTATCGAAAGTACCATTCTTAGAGCAACTCCAGTGGTATTATTATTCACTGAATATTATAAAAAAAAAATTCCAGTCATCGAATTAAGGCTGAAGATTCAGCTGTAAATTCAGGATCCAATTCAGGATCCTGATTTGGGCTTGGGTGCCCATTAAATGGCTGCCCAAGCCCTTCCCCTCCCCCTCCCTTAAGCTCAATGGCTGATTTCCACTCTTCTTCCTACCACTTCAGCTATAAACGGTCATATTTTGACCATCAACGACAAAAAACCGTCTTATTTTGACCCCAACGGCTATAAATGGTCATATTTTAAACTACAATGGCTATAAATGGTCATATTAGTGATTTCATTACATATATTAGTCTTTTTTTCAGATTGTAATACACACATCTCTTCTTCTACTACAATTATATTCTCAATTCCATTATATTGAAAGTATGACTCATACGTTTCAATCATACACTGAAGCGATGAATATGGATAACTGGGATTTTGATTCCCAACCTTTTCAAAATATTCATCCCCAAAATGCTCCCCCTCTATCCTTCCATTCTTCTGCTCCATAGCCTGGCGATGAAGATAAAGATTTGTATTATATCTACTATTATTTTTCTAACGACTTGGTCAAAGGGAATGACCAAAGTGGAGAGGGGTTTTGGGGGAAAGTCATGACTGTGTACAATAAAAAGCATGTTGAAAATACGAGGTTAATGTCTGCAATCACCAGTCGTTTTGGAAAGATTAATCAACAAACACAATTCTACGAGTCTCAAATTCACAAAATAAGAACAACAAATCCGAATGGAATGGGTGGCGAAGTTGAATTGGAAATGTTTGAAAAATATCATTTTTAATTTATATTCGTATTTTATTAATTTGTTAATATATCATTGTGTGTTTTTGTTTTTTAGAAGAGAATGACAAACTATCAATTCTTGAAATTATTTCCAAGAGAAAATGGTACAAAGAAACCACACTATTATTAGTTTGCAAACTACTATAACTTGCTTGTTGGTCAACAAAAATGGAGCTCAAACAACGTAAAAAGCTTAAGAGATGTCCAAACAAAGTCGAAGGGCAAGAAAAAATCAAGTCGAACTAATTATAGTTCTAGCCTGTAACAACCCTGGTTTTGTGATTACCTGTAAAGATAAATTATAATGATGGTTTTAATTTAGAATGGAGGAATAAAATAATTTTTTAGATGTAAAATTTGTTAAAATTGTTCTTTTTAAAATAAACAATGGGTTTTGGTGTAATAAAATGGAGATTAAGAAGTTTGGCTGTAAATAAAGTGAGAATAATAAAATTATGTTTATTTGATGGTAATTTCATTTAAATAGAGATAAATAAAATTAATTCAACATTTATTTGTTGTAAATAAATATAAAATGAAGAAAATAAAGTTTTGAAAACTTTAGTATGTTATTTTGGGATAATAATAAGCATCGAATGGTTTTAATTTGATAAAATGCAATTATTGTGGAAATAATGGTCAAATGGTAATTTTTGTTAATTTTAATGATGTGTTAAAAATTAAATATGGTTAAGAATGTGAATAAAAATGTGTAATATTGATTAAAAAAAATATTTGGATGTAAAAATATTTTTATATGGTTTGTGATGTTTAATTAAATAAGAAAATATGATTTTTGGGGTTTAATTGATTTAATTATCATGTCGTCACATTTCTTTTTACAAGTTAAAAAGTGTCATTTTCAATAATAAAAATAAAGGGTCAAATGATTGTGAAATCTATGTTTTACCGTTTTGTTGAAAAGATGAGTTAACGAACTTATTTTTAGTGTACTCACATTAACTTTTAGGTGTCTTAACCTATGAGATAACAGTGTTTTAAAATGGTATAAAATGTGATTAGAGAATGGTTAATTTACAAGTTGGTTTATTTAAATTGAGGGTTTTGGGCTTTAAGTTTATAGCAGTCCATTTAGACACTTAGTGAATTTGCTAAGTAGGAGAAACAATTCCTTCTCTTGTACGTTCAAAAATTATCAAACAGAGACAAACTTTCCAATGCAACCCTAGTTGAGAGCAAAGATTAGGGTTTTAAAATCAAATTAATTGAAATAAAATCCAGTAAAATCCAGGTAAACTTCTCAATCATATCCTCATCTTATTCTGAGTTTGTAGATTTGATTGTTGAGGAAAATTTCATTTTTATGTTTTTGGGTAACTTAAGTTTTAGGGTAAAATTTGAGGAAGGAGAAGAGCAATAGCAAGGCTATAAGGTTTCTAGCACCAAATCAAGGCCAAAGCTCCTTACTTTACTTGCTAAATCTACTAGTTTACTGCCAATAAATCTTAAGGTGAGTTGAAAACTCACATGTCTAGCTTAGATTGAGATTTCAAGGTAAGAAATTTAAATTGTATTTGTTGCATGTTCATTTGCTATTTGTTGTTAGTAAATTGCACCTATCTTTTGCGTTTTAAATCGAAATTAGGATTTATTTGATGTTCTGGAAAGCCTAAAAAGAGTGTGACAACTTTCATGTTGCACACTTTTGAAAATAATGATCATAGATGGTCTAAAATCATGATCTAAACTTGCTGCCTTGTCACTGTAAAACCGTAATTTTCTATGCTAAATGTCATTGGTAATTTAAGCATATCTTTCATATTTGATGTCCAAATTTGACGATTCTTATGTTCTTGAAAGCATAGATTGTCTATTATAACTTTTGTGTTTTGAGTTTTGTGAAATTTTGAAGTTTACATGGTCTAAAGTTCATTCTAGTCTCGCTGTCCCAAGACTAAAACGACAGCCGTAGTGAACTTCAGATCTAATTTTTTTTTCCATCATAACCTTTTCAATTCTTATCCGAATTCGATAATTTTTAAAGTCCTGGAAAGCTTAGAATATCCTCTATAACTTTCATGTTTCATGATTTGCCAAATTTTGGGTTGAATAAGGGAGAACTGGCTAAACAAGCCGCTGGCCTTTGTTTTTCCCGTGTATTCACTTCCTGACATTGGTCTGACTTTGAGACGTCGCAGTTTCTTCGTCTCTTATCGGAACTCAGTGATCGTTTTTGTAGTTTAAAGTACAAATGTTTAACTTTATTTCTACATAATTTTAGGTTAGTTCGACCATGTTGACTTTTATATATCTGTTGTTGAACTTGCACTCATAGCTTGTTTTTATCGGAATTTTATAAGTTTAAACTTCCGATATTTTTCTGTATTTCTTGATGATTCTTTCTGGATTTCATACACGGGTTTTATAAATGAGTTTTGAATTTTTTTTCAAGTAAATTGGTTTTTGAAATAATTATTATATATTATTTTCAAGTACAAAATTTAAGTATCTCTATAATAAGATAGATTGCAAAAGCGGTTTATAAAGCGGTTTTAAATTGTTTTAAAAGCTCGTTTTCTCCAATTTATTATTTCTATAAAAAATTACACATTTTTTCACTGTCGAGCGAATGAGAAGGATAGTTAAACGATTAGGTAAAATGCGTAGTATGGGATACGTGCGTTTATCCTTTCGGTTAATTCCTAACTTGTCCGTTTGATCGTTTTGGCCTACGGGCCTAGTTTGCCTATGATATGAGGTGAATCTTTTACTGCTTTGAGTGTAAAATTTACTAGTGGTTAGTAAACCATTTAGTGTAAACGGGTGGTATGGAACACACGTTAACACTTTTCGGGTTCCTTTCCGAGAGTTTGTGACACATATTGCCAGTTAGTAGTGTCCAGTACTGTGACTACGGACCTTCGCCACTACGGTTTGTTGCCTTCGGGTTTGTGCCTTCGAGTTTGTTGCCCTATAGTATTGCTTTTGGAGTTGGTCCTTCGTCATAGCTCGAGAGATACTGTAATGACCCGCCATCCGTCTCCACAGAATGACGTATCGTTAATAAGAAAGAAAGGGATAGAAAAGAGAAAGAAAGAGAAGAAAGAAGAAACAACACATCAGAATCTAAACAGCGGAACGAATAAATTATATTAATAACATAAAATATTACATAGTACAACACAATTATCAGAGTACACAGATAATACAACATATTCTAGATAGTTATAAACACCTGTCTAGTTATTACATCTCAATACAACTCAAAGACAACACTGAGATACCAGACACAGCGAAAACTATATATCTACAACGCGGAAGCCTCCTGCTCCATTACTCCTTCAATATTCGTCAAAGCTAACCTGAATCCCTTGGCTACTCGTGAAAATTTGAGTACCCAAGAGTTTACGAAAACAAAGAATAAACTCCGGGTCAGACATTGGTCTGGTGTGAGTAATAGGTTAAAGTTGCTTAATTTTCAAAAATCCTTTGAAAAGAAAGGTATCACGTAAGACTTCCCACACATACACATGGAAAAGTTTTTACCTTACGCTAACCAAAACATTTGATAGGAAATCCAGTGATATTATAATAGGTCTAGGGTTTTCAAATAAATATGAAATAGCCGAAATTGTTACATTCATTAAATTCCAGCTACTAGCCACAAAAGTGGGTAATACAATCAAAACCGTTGGCACTTATTAGAATTTGGATTCCATACAATGGCTGGGCTACTGGGGTACCGCCCGTCACAGTACGTAGCCTAGATCAACGTACCGAGGAGTACGCCCGCTCCCCTGCAACACAAAGCCGGAACCATTACTTACTGAACAGTTTCTAACAAGACAACCCCGCAGTTGGTGCGCATATCCAACCGCCCACTAAGCCGAATAAAAAGGGACCTCTAGATAGGGGAAAATCTCGTCCTACTTGGGCATGACCCACTTAGCCTTGATGCACCTCCCCAGTTTTAGCCATTCCCGGTTGATGAGGCTTGAGGCTACGATTACCTTTAGAGAACACATCTCTTAGAATGCTCATCGTCCACCTGACGATGTTCTGAAAGCATTCAATCCATACAAGTTCGTTCCGGGTTCGAACGAAACCGAAGGCATTATCTCGTTACACTCGTTTTGGAATCATCCTCGGAGTTAACGATGATAACCCTTGCACTCTGAATCCATCATCTCAAGCCTGTAAGTACTATTTCCGTCAAACTCATCACGGAATCACCCCCAGAGTTATACCGACGAATAGTCCTTACACCTCGAGTCTTCACTCTTCACATAAGATTCACGACCTATCGTTAATTTGGATCGATGTGGTTTTCTGATATCCAAATATGGAAACCCGATCCCGGTCTCATCGAAATCCAAAGCGTGTCTTTAGGGTCCAAGTTGTTTTAGAGTTAAAAACAATGCAATTACGTTATCTATATATACACAGATAGATAATTCACAGATCCACAATAGATAATTATCATTATCATAACCACAGATAATCCACATTATCATTATCAAAAGATAATCCATATCATCATCACAATGCAACCAATGCATCCATATCACCCAACATCAAAGCTGAGATTTAAACCATTCAAGGCAACCAATATCATCCATTCATAAGCAATGACCTATAATCATACTATCTATAATTAATTTAAAATGAATTAAATTAATTACATCATCTTTAACTAATTTAAAATGAATTAAATTAATTACTTACATCAAAATAAATCTTGCTTATCACCATTAATTAATTACAAATTAATTAATTAACTAACCTCTAATTTATCATCTTAATTAATCACCCCTGATTAATTATACTTCAATTAATTTCACAAAATTAATTACTCTAAACCGAATACAGTAATTAACCTTTAATTACTTCATCAATTAATTAAACTATAATTAATTACAATTAATCCTCAATTAATTAATTACCCATAATCATTTATTTGGATTAATTAATCTTAATTTATCAATCTTAATTACATCATTAATTATATTAATTAATGATCTTTAATTATATTTAATTAATTATCTTATTTAAATTAATTACATTCAGTAATTAATCTCAGTCAATCCATAATTATTAATCACCTTTGATTAATCTCATTCTGTAATTAACTACCCTTAATTGCTTATCAAATTAATTACTCCTTAATTAATTTCTTAAATTAATCCCTTGATTAATTACACAAAATAATTTAATCCAAATTACTTTCACAATCCCAACATCATCCACTAATTACATCCAGTAATTATCTTTAATTACTTTAACGAGTAATTTTACTTCATTAATTACATCAAGTAATTATTATCAAATCCATTGTTTAAAATTAATTAAACTTAATTAATTAATTTAAACAAATCTCAATAAACTCCATTAATTACGTTAAGTAATTAATGTCTTAATTATTTTTCATTTAGTAATTAGACTTAAATAATTTCCACAATTGATTATCATTAATTAATTAATCTAGTTAATTATTAAAAATTAATCATATTAATTAATTACTAAATAAATCTTAGTTAATGATCATCATTAACTATTATTAATTCTTTAATTATTTTTTCTTAAGTAATTAACTTTCATCAATCAATATTAATTATAAACTAATTAATCTTTAATTATCTATTAATTAATCTTTAATTAAATTAATTAAGTGTTAACTGTAACTTAATTAATTCTAAATTACTTGATTAATTAATTCCTAATTATTAATTAAAATCTAATTAATAATCCTTAATTTCAAATTAATTATTCCTAATTAATTAATCCTAACCATTGATTAATTAGTTTAAACTTTTAATTACTTATTAAATTAATCCAAATGATTAATTAATGAAAATAAGTTAATTATCCATTAAATTTCCTTATAAATTTAATGAATACAAATTTTTAAATTCTAATTTACTTTAAGATCAAACTTTGTTATTAATCAAGTTACCCTTTACAAAGTACTCTAAAACAAATTATTTTAAATTTACTTTCAAATTTCATTTTTAAATTTAAGATTTAAAATTGAAATCAAATTATCTTTAACAAAGTTTTTAAAACACATTTTAAACCTTTCATTTCACAAGTTTAAGGTATACTCATTAATAAAGAAGTTTTAAAAGGATTTAAAACCAATTTCATATTTAAATTCAAATTTATTTAAATTACACTTTAAACATTTCAAATTGTTTAAATCATTTAAATTTAAAAACTTCCCTACACTTCCAAAATTTGAATACATATTTAAATTTGAATTTAGATAAATCTTCAGATTTTAAACCTCTACTTATATTTTAAAAACTTTATTTTTAAAAATTCAACTACTTAATCATTTTCAAAGTATTTAACCATTCAAGTTTTTAAAGTCTTAATTTATTTTAAAACTGAAATTTAAACTTAAATTTGAATCCCAGACTTGAAACTTGGATTTAAATTTTAGTTTAAACCTTTGCCTTCAACTTAAACTTCAGTTTGGAATTTTTAAACAAAACATTTTAACTTTACTTTTAACTTAATAAAGTTGTTTTAAATAATTTAAATTTATAAAATTTCCTTAAATTCCAGAAATTTCCTTAAATTCCAGACTAGAATACAAAAGTTATTTAGATCCATACCCAAAATCTGTTTAAACCTTATTTTTTTGAAACTGTTATAATCAAACATATAGGTTTCAAAAAAAACAAAACCTGAAACAACTGCATTTACCCGAGCCAACTCGAATTCTGCTTCGAGTCCTCCATCCATAAACTTCGAGCAACCCTTACACAATCTTCGAGTAACTCAAGTAACCCGCCTCTACTTCTACCCATCTACCAATAGGAATTAAAATTTGCACGGTGCACGTGCACTGTGCCTACGATCATCACCAGCCACTTCCGGTGGTCTCACCACATCGACGACCAATCCCACGTCCAACCACAACCATGAGATCACCCATTAACAGCTCGAAATCGAATTTGAGTTTATTCTAAAACCTGGAACAGAAAAGTTCAACCCCAACCAAAGCTGACATTGCCAAGATCACGGCCCTCCGGCCACCGAAAATCCAACAACTCTGGTAGTGCTTCCACCCAATACCAAGCTTCCATCTGCCCAATTTTCAGCCAACTCGATAATCTCTATAGGTAGTACTGACCAAAACAAATTACCTAGCTTAAACTAGGGCTACAAGTAGTAAATCATCACCGCCGCTTCCAAGTTGATTAGCATCACCATTACATATTTTTCCCGACATCAGTGACTACTCCTCCACCTACCAGATGAACCCCGATGCTTCGAATTGCCGAGATCACCCAAAAACCCAAAATCCCCCTTTACAGTTAAACACAAAACTGTACCCAAAACTGTTTAATAAAAATACAGATTTTTATTCTAAAAATCGAGTTTTGATCTTAGTATTTAATTCTTAATACCGAATTTATAATTTATTCAATATGAATTTTCACATATTTAAAACTTGATCAGTAAATTTTGGTTTACAGAGATGTTAAAGTTATTTTAACTTAACTAAAATCTTAAACTAAAGTTTAATATTAAACAAAAAAGTTTGATTCAATCTGAAGTTTAAACAGAGGCACCATTTATAGATTTTGGATTTAAATCAAAAACCTGAACCTATGATCTATAAAACAAAGAATACTCTAGAAATCACAAGCATATAATGCATCCATTATAGTCACAGCAGAATTCACCTATATATGCATACAATACATTTTTATCACAGAGGTTTAACATGCAACCTTATTTGTAAGTTAAATCTTTTAGGAATAGAAATGTTACTCACCTGCTATATTGGAAGACAGAGCAGTTTTTGAAAAAAAACTTTGGTGCTTTTTAAAACTGGAAATATGCAGTTCCTTCTTCTTTTTGATTAAAACTTGAGTCCTATGTTTGCTTGAGTTAAAAGCTTGAAGGCTTGATACTGAATAATTGCATGCATGCTACATGAAACTCCAGATAGAAGGAAATGCAGGTGCTTTTACACTTGAAAAATATGCAGGTTTGCTTGAATAAGAGATGCAGAATTTCTTGCTTGATTTCATGCATCCGGTTTGTATGTATTTTGAAATTTGATTTGCATGATTTTGGTTTGAGGAAAGCCTCAGGTTTACAAATTTGGTTTGAGAAGTGGATTTCGGAAAGTAAATGGATTTGCATGCTTTGATTATAGAGGTTACAGGATTTGTTAGAGATGATTTCAGAAATTTTGGGTTTTAAGAGAAGTGTTTAATTTATTTCAGATTTGTTTTCATTGTCTTCATAGCTTTAGATTTTGAAAAGAAATAAAATGGAAGAGAATTTGTTTATTAAAACTGAAATAAATATAAAAAGAAAAAAACAAATTTTAAAAATGCCACATGTCCCTAAATATAACATTTGTCATGCACCTTGTTTATTATTCTAACACATGTTAATTTAATTTGTGAAATGCCTACATTTGTTTTTCTAATGTTAATAAGCTATAATTAGTTAACTTGTATTTTAATTAGATGTTTAATATAAGATATGTTTAATTAATTAGTTAACATGTATTTATTTACATGTAGATAAATTTTAAAATGAATAAATCCAATTTAATTTATAAAATGAAGCTTATACAAATATTTCAAAATCAAAGCAAATTTAAAAATATTTACACTTTAGTTTTCAAAGCTTTGAATTCAAGTTAAAATTAAATTTTGAAATCAAGTTTATTTACAAATATAACTACACAATTAAATTTTTGAAAAACAATTATTTTTATATAAAAAAATCTATTTGTTAAAAACAATGTATTATTATATTTAAAAATAACAACATTTGATAACTATAAATAATTTATAAAAGAAATTGTTTCTTAATCAATAAATTATTTATTTTATCACATTATATCAAAATAACTCTTATTGTTATTTTAATTTTAAATTTAAACTTGAGTTAAAACATATTTTAAATCATTTCCATATTTATTTATTAAATAACCTTTTAAAAGTTTAACTTGTAAACAAAATCAAAATTCCCAATTTTACTAAAGATATATATTGTTATAGAAACATGATTTATTTATCTATCAAATTAAAAACAAGATCTATTAACAATATATACATATTCTATATACATTGTAAATAGAAAACAATTTATTAGATTTAAAAGATAAAATCTATCAATTAAATATTTATTTTACTGGATTAATTAAATTAATTCAAATCTTATTACAAAGATTACCGAATCAATTTAATTTTATTTCAGATTATTAAATTGACATTGCTTCAAAATTTCGGGTCATCACATTCCTAACCCCCTTAAAAGAATTTCGTCCCCGAAATTTAAAACGAAGGTAATTTAATATTCTATTTAAAGATTTAATTTTAAAACACAAGCATATACCAATGATATGACAACAATCATAGCAATCAATTCACCCAATCAAACAAATCTAATTATCCAGAAAAATTCTGGATAGAACTTCCACGAGTTTCCCCGGTATAAATATCGGGATACTCGCGCTATAGATTCCAAACAATCAATACTATTAAGCTATAGAGCTCCTACTCATCTAGATCTAAAGAACTAGACAACATATCAGACTACAGACGAGTCTGATTCAACAACCTAACCTCCTGAACGGCTGGTTTAGAGATACGTGAAACTCACCGAATCCCATTTATCCAAACTGGCAATTAAATCCTGAAAACCAAACACTTATCCAACCAAAACGCAGATGAGATCCAAAACATCTCGGAGCTAGCTTCCCAGACTTACCAAAACTTAGAGCTCCTGAATCAGAGAAAACTCCAACAACAACGAAGTCTCCAACTTCGAATTCCAAATTCCTCCGTCCCTTATCCACAAAAGTTTTCGGACGATCCTGGGCTGCCATTATCCAAACTGATCAGCTCAACCCCTGCTGATTCCTCTAAAATAAACAGAACCAGAAACAAACCAACACAATGATCTCCTCAAGATCAATCCCAAAGCCAAGAACACAACTCTATTCCATAAACAGCAGAAAACTACAAACTTCTCCTAATTCGGAAAAGACAAATCGAAAACACTTCCAAACTGCTTCCGCTACACAACTCTGTTCCGAAGTAGATAAGAAAATGCTAATGAAAAATACGAGCACAAAATGAACATCACTTCCCAAAAATATGATTCAACGGATCCATAAAGAAAACTCAGAAATTCCTCCGAAACCTGAGTTGCTTCATCAAATACTATATCTAGGAATCATTCTTCATAAAACAGAACCACCGGTTCCTTTCCTGGAATACTAGTCGATCAGAAAACTCAATTTCCAGATGCGGACAAACCTCTGTCTTTCCAGAAGACATCAGAAAATCTCCAATAATCCAAGAGAACACTCAAACAATCGCAAGTCACTTTTGCGATCAACCCAGATCAATTTCCAAAGAAAAACTGTTCTCCTTTTACCAAACAGAACAGCTTATGCTGGTCTACCCAATCCATTAAAGAAATGGATCCACTCTGATGCTTCTGAACTCCATGTCCAGAAAAACTACTCAGCTAAGACCTCTTTGTCAGCTCAAAGAACATTCTGAGCTGCACTGCTAACACCAATGCCAGACTTCCTGATCCAAAGCTCTTCGAGAAATTCGGACTTCAAAGCTAACAACAACATCCTGCTGAATCCAGCCACAACACTGAAGCAGAATACTTCCAAAACTTGTACGAAAGAAAACATCTTCGGAAGAAATCCATAGTCACTGCATTTCATCACGCAGCTACACTCCTGAGGCATCAAGATACTTGCTCGAGCCCAATCGAACAGATCAAACTCTACTCACCAAACTCTGCACTTCAAAGATGACTCCGAACCTTAACAGGTTTCATTTAGAGATCAATGAAATCTTTATATCCAGCTGCAAAGCTCACTCGAGACGATATTAGGTCTACAGTCTAGACAAATACACTTCCAAACCTCAACATACAAACTTCAACCAATGGTAGAAATCGTGTTACAAACACTACTAACTCATCTACCTTTATAACCTATATTGGAAAACCTGAACAGGTAACCCAACAGATAGGTAGAAATAGATAAATATATATAAATATATATAAAATTACAAATACGCTCTCTCAAGATAGACACCACTCCAGAGCCTAGGTATTCACTCAACCTAATGCTCTGATACCACTGTAATGACCCGCCATCCGTCTCCACAGAATGACGTATCATTAATAAGAAAGAAAGGGATAGAAAAGAGAAAGAAAGAGAAGAAAGAAGAAAGAACACATCAGAATCTAAACAGCGGAACGAATAAATTATTTTATTAACATAAAATATAACATAGTACAACATAATTATCAGAGTACACAGATAATACAACATATTCTAGATAGTTATAAACACCTGTCTAGTTATTACTTCTCAATACAACTCAAAGACAACCCAGAGATACCAAACACAGCGGAAAACTATATATCTACAATACAGAAGCCTCCTGCTCCATTGCTCTTTCAATATTCATCAAAGCTAACCTGAATCTCTTGGCTACTAGTGAAAATTTGATTACCCAAGAGTTTGAGAAAACAAAGAATAAACTCCGGGTCAGATATGGGTTTGGTGTGAGTAACAGGTTAAAGTTGCTTAATTTTCAAAAATCCTTTGAAAAGAAAGGTATCACGTAAGACTTCCCACACATAAACATGGACAAGTTTTTACCTTTCGCTAACCAAACATTTGATAGGAAATCCAGTGATATTATAACAGGTTTAGGGTTTTCAAATAAATATGAAATAGCCGAAATTGTTACATTCATTAAATTCCAGCTACTAGCCACAAAAGTGGGTAATACAATCAAAACCGTTGGCACTTATTGGATTTTGGATTCCATACAATGGTTGAGCTAATGGGGTACCGCCCGTCACAGTACGTGGCCTAGATCAACGTACCGAGGAGTACGCCCGCTCTCCTGCAACAAAAAGCTAGAACCATTCCTTACTGAACAGTTCCGAACAAGATAACACCGCAGTTGGTGCACATATCCAACCGCCCACTAAGCCGAATAAAAAGGGACCTCTAGACAGAGGAAAATCTCGTCCTACTTGGGCATGACCCACTTAGCCTTGCTGCACCTCCCCTGTTTTAGCCATTCCCGGTTGATGAGGCTTGAGGCTACGATTACCTTTAGAGAACACATCCCTTAGAATGCTCATCGTCCACCTGACGATGTTCTGAAAGCATTCAATCCATACAAGTTCGTTCCGGGTTCGAACGAAACCGAAGGCATTATCTCGTTACACTCGTTTTGGAATCATCCTCAGAGTTAACGACGATAACCCTTGCACTCTGAATCCATCATCTCAAGCCTGCAAGTACTATTTCCGTCAAACTCATCACGGAATCACCCCCAGAGTTATACTGACGAATAGTCCTTACACCTCAAGTCTTCACTCTTCACATAAGATTCACGACCTATCGTTAAGGATCGATGTGGTTTTCGGATATCCAAATATGGAAACCCGATCCCGGTCTCATCGAAATCCAAAGCGTGTCTTTAGGGTCAAAGTTGTTTTAGAGTTAAAAACAATGCAATTACATTATCTATATATACATAGATAGATAATTCACAGATCCACAATAGATAATTATCATTATCATAACCACAGATAATCCACATTATCATTATCAAAAGATAATCCATATCATCATCACAATGCAACCAATGCATCCGTATCACTCAACATCAAAGCTGAGATTTAAACCATTCAAGGCAACCAATATCATCCATTCATAAGCAATGACCTATAATCATACTATCTATAATTAATTTAAAATGAATTAAATTAATTACATCATCTTTAATTAATTTAAAATGAATTAAATTAATTACTTACATCAAAATAAATCTTGCTTATCACCATTAATTAATTACAAATTAATTAATTAACTAACCTCTAATTTATCATCTTAATTAATAACCCCTGATTAATTATACTTCAATTAATTTCACAAAATTAATTACTCTAAACCGAATACAGTAATTAACCTTTAATTACTTCATCAATTAATTAAACTATAATTAATCACAATTAATCCTCAATTAATTACAATTAATTAATTACCCTTAATCATTTATTATGGATTAATTAATCTTAATTAATCAATCTTAATTACATCATTAATTATATTAATTAATGATCTTTAATTATATTAAATTAATTATCTTATTTAAAATTAATTACATTCAATAGTTAATCTCAATCAATCCATAATTATTAATCACCTTTGATTAATCTCATTCTGTAATTAACTACCCTTAATTACTTATCAAATTAATTACTCCTTAATTAATTTCTTAAATTAATCCCTTGATTAATTACACAAAATAATTTAATCCAAATTACTTTCACAATCCCAACATCATCCACTAATTACATCCAGTAATTATCTTTAATTACTTCACTGAGTAATTTTACTTCATTAATTACATCAAGTAATTATTATCAAATCCATTGTTTAAAATTAATTAAACTTAATTAATTAATTTAAACAAATCTCAATAAACTCCATTAATTACAATAAGTAATTAATGTCTTAATTATTTTTCATTTAGTAATTAAACTTAAATAATTTCCACAATTGATTATCATTAATTAATTAATCTATTTAATTATTAAAAATTAATCATATTAATTAATTACTAAATAAACCTTATTTAATGATCATCATTAACTATTATTAATTCTTTAATTATTTTTTCTTAAGTAATTAACTTTCATCAATCAATATTAATTATAAACTAATTAATCTTTAAGTATCTATTAATTAATCATTAATTAAATTAATTAAGTGTTAGTTGTAGCTTAATTAATTCTAAATTACTTGATTAATTAATTCCTAATTATTAATTAAAATCCAATTAATAATCCTTAATTTCAAATTAATTATTCCTAATTAATTAATCTTAACCACTGATTAATTAGTTTAAACTTTTAATTACTTATTAAATTAATCCAAATGATTAATTAATCAAAATAAATTAATTATCCATTAAATTTCCTTATAAATTTAATGAATACAAAATTTTAAATTCTAATTTATTTTAAGATCAAACATTGTTATTAATCAAGTTACCCTTTACAAAGTACTCTAAAACAAATTATTTTAAATTTACTTTCAAATTTCATTTTTAAATTTAAGATTTAAAATTTAAATCAAATTATCTTTAACAAAGTTTTTAAAACACATTTTAAACCTTTCATTTCACAAGTTTAAGGTATACTCATTAATAAAGAAGTTTTAAAAGGATTTAAAACCACTTTCATATTTAAATTCAAATTTATTTAAATTACACTTTAAACATTTCAAATTGTTTAAATCATTTAAATTTAAAAACTTCCCTTCACTTCCAAAATTTGAATACATATTTAAATTTGAATTTAGATAAATCTTCAGATTTTAAACCTCTACTTATATTTTAAAAACTTTATTTTTTAAAATTTAACTACTTAGTCATTTTTCAAAGTATTTAACCATTCAAGTTTTTAAAGTCTTAATTATTTTAAAACTGAAATTCAAACTTAAATTTGAATCCCAGACTTTAAACTTGGATTTAAATTTTAGTTTAAACCTTTACCTTCAACTTGAACTTCAGTTTAGAATTTTTAAACAAAATATTTTAATTTTACTTTTAACTTAATAAAGTTGTTTTAAATAATTTGAATTTATAAAATTTCCTTAAATTCCAGACTAGAATACAAAAGTTATTTGGATCCATACCCAAAATCTGTTTAAACTTTATTTTTTTTTAAAAACTATTATAATCAAACAAACATGTTTCAAAAAAACAAAACCTGAAACAACAACATTTACCCGAGCCAACTCGAATTCTGCTTCGAGTCCTCCATCCATAAACTTCGAGCAACCCTTACACAATCTTCGAGTAACTCAAGTAACCCTCCTCCGCTTCTACCCAGCTACCATCAGGAATTAAAATTTGCATGGTGCACGTGCACCGTGCCTACGATCATCACCAGCCACTTCCGGTGGTCTCACCACATCGACGACCAATCCCACATCCAACCACAACCATCAGATCACCCATTAACAGCTCGAAATCGAATTCGAGTTTATTCTGAAACCTGGAATAGAAAAGTTCAACCCCAACCAAACCTGATATCGCCAAGATCACGGTCCTCCGACCACCGAAAATCCAACAACTCCGGCTGTGCTTCCACCCATGACCAAGCTTCCATCTGCCCAATTTTCATCCAATTCGATCATCTCTACAGGTAGTACTGACCAAAACAAATTACCTAGCTTAAACTAGGGCTACAGGTAGCAAATCATCACCGTCGCTTCCAAGTTGATTAGCATCACCATTACATATTTTTCCTGGCATCAGTGACTACTCCTCCACCTACCAGATGAACCCCGACGCTTCAAATTGCCGAGATCACCCAAAAACCCAAAATCCCCCTTTACAGTTAAACGCAGATCTGTACCCAAAACTCTTAACTAAAAATACAAATTTTTATTCTAAAAATTGAGTTTTGATCTTAGTATTTAATTCTTAATACTTAATTTATAATTTATTCAATATAAATTTTCACATATTAAAAACTTGATCAGTAAATTTTGGTTTACAGAGATGTTACAAATTATTTTAACTTAACTAAAATCTTAAACTAAAGTTTAATATTAAAAAAACAAGTTTGATTCAATCTAAAGTTTAAACAGAGGCACCATCTATAGATTTTGGATTTAAATCAAAAACTTGAACCTATGATCTATAAAACAGAGAATACTCTGGAAATCACAAGCATATAATGCATCCATTATAGTCACAGCAGAATTCACCCATATATGCATATAATACATTTTTATCATAGAGATTTAACATGCAACCTTATTTATAAGTTAAATCTTTTAGGAAAAGAAATGTTACTCACCTGCTACATTGGAAGACAGAGCAGTTTTTGAAAAAAAACTTTGGTGCTTTTTAAAACTGGAAATATGCAGTTCCTTCTTTTTTTTGATTAAAACTTGAGTGATATGTTTGCTTGAGTTAAAAGCTTGAAGGCTTGATACTGAACACTTGCATGCATGCTATATGAAACTCCAGATAGAAGGAAATGCAGGTGCTTTTACACTTGAAAAATATGCAGGTTTGCTTGAATAAGAGATGTAGAATTTCTTGCTTGATTTCATGCATCTGGTTGGTATACTATTTTGAAATTTGATTTGCATGATTTTGGTTTGAGGAAAGTCTCAGGTTTACAAATTTTGTTTGAGAAGTGGATTTCAGAAAGTAAATGGATTTGCATACTTTGATTATAGAGGTTAAAGGATTTGTTAGAGATGATTTCAGAAATTTTGGGTTTTAAGAGAAGTGTTTAATTTATTCAGATTTGTTTTCATTGTCTTCATAGCTTAGATTTTGAAAAGAAATAAAATGGAAGAGAATTTGTTTATAAAAACTGAAATAAATATAAAAAGAAAAAACAAATTTTAAAAATGCCATATGTCCCTAAATATAACATTTGTCATGCACCTTGTTTATTATTTTAACACATGTTAATTTAATTTGTGAAATGCTTACATTTGTATTTCTAATGTTAATAAGCTATAATTAAGTTAACTTGTATTTTAATTAGATGTTTAATATAAGATATGTTTAAATAATTAGTTAACATGTATTTATTCCATGTAGATAAATTTTAAAATGAATAAATCGAATTTAATTTAGAAAATGAAGCTTATACAAATATTTCAAAATCAAAGCAAATTTGAAAATATTTACACTTTAGTTTTCAAAGCTTTGAATTCAAGTTCAAATTAAATTTTGAAATCAAGTTTATTTACAAATATAACTACACAATTAAATTTTTAAAAAACAGTTATTTTTATATAAAAAAATCTATTTGTTAAAAACAATGTATTGTTATATTTAAAAATAACAACATTTGATAACTATAAATAATTTATAAAATAAATTGTTTCTTAATCAATAAATTATTTATTTCATCACATTATATCAAAATAACCCTTAACGTTATTTTAATTTTAAATTTAAACTTGAGTTAAAACATATTTTAAATCATTTCCATATTTATCTTATGTATTTAAAACCATATTTATTTATTAAATAACCTTTTAAAAGTTTAACTTTTAAATAAAATCAAAATTCCCAATTTTACTAAAGATATATATATTTTTATAGAAACATGATTTATTTATCTATCAAATTAAAAACAAGATCTATTAACAATATATACATATTCTATATACATTGTAAATAGAAAACAATTTATTACATTTAAAAAGATAAAATCTATCAATTAAATATTTATTTTATTGGATTAGTTAAATTAATTCAAATCTTATTACAAAGATTACCGAATCAATTTAATTTTATTTTAGATTATTAAATTGATATTGCTTCAAAATTCCGGGTCATCACAGATACTTGGGTTTGTCGCCTTTGGGTTTGTTGCCCTATAGTACCGCTTTTGGAGTTGGTCCTTCGTCACCGCTCGAGAGATACTTGGATTTGTCGCCTTTGGGTTTGTTGTCCTATAGTATCGCTTTTGGAGTTGGTCCTTCGTGACCGCTCGAGAGATACTTGGGTTTGTTGCCTTTGGGTTTGTTGCCCTATAGTATCGCTTTTGGAGTTGGTCCTTCATCACCGCGCAAGAGATACTTGGGTTTGTCGCCTTCGGGTTTGTTGCCCTATAGTATCACTTTTGGAGTTGGTCCTTCGTCACCGCTCGAGAGATACTTGGGTTTGTCGCCTTCGGGTTTGTTGCCCTATAGTATCGCTTTTGGAGTTGGTCCTTCGTCACCGCTCGAGAGATACTTGGGTTTGTCGCCTTCGGGCTTGTGGATCCTTGTTTATACAATACCGAGCACGTGCATCTTTTGTTTCATTGATATTTATATTTTCCTAAAGTATTGCCTTTTGGAGTAGGTCTTTTGAACCACTCGATACATAGCGACTACCTTGTGGAAACTTGTGTTACCTTTATTGGTATTTGTGATTTGCCTTTTGGCTTGATTTGGGATATTTATATCCTTTGTTTATTTAAGTAGCCGATGATATGAAGCTTGTTATGATTCATCTTTTGCTAGATGATCGAGTAATCTCTTTTAGAGATATTTGTGGTACTTTATGACCTTGCATGTTCATTATCATTGAGCTTATCTAACTAATTTGTTTACCTAGACTGACCCGTGTATTTTATACTCGGGTCAGACCGAGGTGTTTCAGGTTAGGTACATTTGGACTTCGCATATTCTGCTTCCGCATGGACTATTCTACTATCTCCTTTTGTTGTAGCTTTTTGTGTAGTCCTTTTTTGTTGTAACTCTGATTTGCATATTCTTTTGACTTGCCTGTATATTGTGGTTGCTATACCACTTGACATGTATCATTTTTATACTCTGTGATGTATTTGTATATGTGTATATGTATGTGATGATCTACTGTTCTGTGATATGATTTACATTTGAGTTATTATATTTTGTCCTGTTTGATCTTATAGCCATTATAGTTTTGTATTAAGTATCTATTGGATATGTCGATCCACATAAAAAAATGCTACATTTATCGACGTATTCAGTAGATAGTTAAGACAGGGCTATAGATTGTTGCTCCTATCTAACTCTATTCTCCGTATTAGCAGACGGTATTACATCGTAATACTAAATTTGCTAATGTGGGTCTCGGAGTGGGGCGTTACAGCTTGGTATCAGAGCTGAGCTCAGAACAAAATATGATAAACACAGAACAGAAGCACATATTACAGTACATCCAAGTATAATACAAGTGATAACATAGTTTTCCACTATCGTATTCCTCAATCGTGCCTTTAGTTTTTTTTTTCTTTTCATTTTCTTAGATTGGATAATAAGTTTGAAAACATTATATGGGTTTTAAATATCACTATTTTTTTAAAATAGTAGAAATTAGACCTCAGATGGCTTAGATTTAAATTATGTGTTTTGAACCTTAGTGATTAGAGTTGCGCAGCGGAAATGGTGTGACCATTTTCGCTGGGCACATTTAATGCTTTGCTTTTTGTAAATACTTGTTTGGTTGATAATTGCATGAATGTGTGTTAGCATAGTAATTATTGAAATAATATTGAGTAGGTGATATAATTGAGAGTTAGAAACCTACTCAATGCAAATGATAAGAACTTGAAGTGTCTTCAATTTGTAGCTACCGCAAGAATTATTAGAAAGATTAAATTTTGAAAATGATATTTAATCCATAAGTGGTATTTATCCAAAGGTTAAAATGAAATAAAAATTTAATGTTTAGGAATTTCATGGATGCATTTTAAAGAAGTAAAATTACTAAAAGAATTTTTGGGAAAGAAAGCATCCATGTGAATGGAAAATCTTTCTAACAAGAGATATACTTATGTATATAACTTGATTGTTTTATGAATTGACTGTATGGTTGTATAATTAGAAAATGTTTTATGTTTTGAAAATAAACATTGTTACAACCAAGTTTAAGATTCCTTAAGAAGTCAAAACTGGTTTTATAATTTCTTGTGTCAATTGGCTAATAAGTATTTTAAGAATTCTGGTCGATGCGTCTGATCAGCGTTATCGATAGGGATTTCTAAATGCTTACGAGGCGATGTGATACATGCTTTTGAAATGGCAATAAATAATATTTACCAGTATGGATGTTGAATGCAAAAATATATAGATATTGCAAAGATTTTGAAAATTTTAAATTGCCATTTGAGATAAGTATTTTATATATACTTAAGGACTTATGAAAATAGTGTGACATAGAGGGCAATGGAGAGGCAATGTTGATCTTGATCAACTTTGCAGTCCTTGATAATGTCATTCACTATAAATGTATTAGTTAGATGTTATCATTTTATAAATTAGTAATTGGAAAATTTCAATATGGCTTCATTTAAATAATTGTTTAGTTTGTAGATTAAGAGAAAACTTAATATAAAAGATTCCTTTATTGTAAAATGCAAAATTTTTGTGAAAATCTAGAAATAATAATAAATAGAGCAACAAGATAAGATTTTTAATTGTGAAAGCAATTTAAAAAAAATCAAAATCAATATGTAGTTCCAAAGTTTAATTTGGATAGATAATTGTTTCATATTAATATAAGAAAGTAATTATCTTAACTAAAATATGAGTCTTCTTTTAAAAGACTTATTTGTTAATTGGGAAAAAGTTTTCTTTGTAACCATTTTGAAAGTTTGTTGTATGTATTGTAGTGTAATTCTAGATGTCTTGGTTTTCCGGAGAAAAAGATCACGTAATAAATGTTTTAGAGAAAAGATTTTTGATCTAAAATTATGTAGTTTGAATTTAATAATGGTTTGAAAATTTTGGCAATAAAAGGTCTTGTGTCGGAAAATTTTGATTAAAAAGTGTTGTTTTAAAACAGCGATAACATATGATTTACCAATCCAAATGAGTCCATTCTTTTTGCAAAAGAGAGTGCTTTCAGTAAGCTAGAAATAATCTTTGTATCATTTTTGAAAATTTTGCAGTTTAGTTATTCAAAAATGAGTTTGAAAACTGAGGGGGATCTCTGTCCTCTTTTATAATTTCTGAGTTTAAAGCTAAAAGTAAATTGGGCATAACTTTCAAACCTTAAATCCGATTTTAATGATCTTTATATCGCTGGAAAGCATGCACTGAGTAGAATAACTTTTATTTTATGAGTATTTTCAGATTATGAGTTTTACTATATCAAAAGCCCGAGTCTTTATAGCAGACCAGAATTTGACAATTTGAAGTTTTGAGTTGTTGTTTTATCTAAACTATGATTTTAATGCTTCATACGTTTATAAGTGCATGCTAATATGTTTCAATAAGTTAAGCGCAGGTGCAAGAGGATATTTGAATGATTAATTAGCAAAATAGTGAGTATAAAAGTAAGCATGCTCGCATTTTAAATGCTAAAAATGAAAGGTATGAACTTCTAGGTGTTTATGTGCTAAAAATATATATTGTGTTCCAATCTTTTGGTCGATGTATATCTATAATTCATATTTATGAAATTGTAAAAGTCTCTCCATGCAAAGGAGACTCTGTCGAATTTTTTCGAAAAATTAAACATTTAGAAAAGTTTTGAGAAAATTTAATTAGTGAATATTTAGAGCCATCAATGAAGGTCTAATAAGTGTCCTTTTAAATCATAAAGTAAAATGGTTTAAAATTTGATAAATTTAGTGGAAAAAAAATTGCTTATTGTAGTATATTTATTTTGGATTACAGTATGGAACAACTCTAATTTAATTTACTTTAATTTAAAGTAAAGATGATTGAATTGAAAATTTAAGTAAGAGACTATGAAAAATTTTCAAATATTGAAGTTTGAATTTTGTGTATAAAATAAAATGGATTTGAGTGAAAACTCTTATTAAAAAAAATTTGAGAAAATTTCTTGTAATCCATTCTTGTGTGTCTTGCCTTAGTGCGATTCTTGTGATGAATTGCTTTCATGCAGTCATGTGTTATGATGGCTGCTTGAAATAGCACCTATCTTTTGTTGAATCCTCTTTTGATGATTGTGCTTATTTGTGTTACTCCTTTAAAGGAGCAAAGTGCGTTTCAATATATTCGAAAAGTTGGCTCCTAGTTATATAAGACAATCTATTATTACTGAACGCCTTGGTTCGATTGCTTTCGTGCATCATTTTCTATTCTGTTTTAGGTATTAATGATATGTTCATGGAAACCCAATTTCGTTGTATCTTCGAAATTTAATCTCGATTGTTAATTCTCTTCTGTTGCATGATCACGAGTCTCACCGACTTGTGTATTGTGTCGAATTATCCTCGTGTAGTTGTTTCGAAGATTAAACACCTTCGAAATAAGAATGTTCCATCTTTTGAAAATTTAATAGTCTACAAATCCCTATGATTGTACTTAGGAAACCAAAAAATTTATTGAGTAATCTTATCCTGGCACTCATCTTCCAGTGTTGAGGGTGAGAATTCTAAATCAAGCTTGTCTATTTTTCCTTTGCTAAGACGGAACAAATTGTTTTGAATACAGCTCTTCTCTAGGAAATTGCGAGGACGCAATTTTTATAAGGAGGGAAGTCAGTAACAACCCTGGTTTTGTGATTACCTGTAAAGATAAATTATAATGATGGTTTTAATTTAAAATGGAGGAATAAAATAAATTTTTAGATGTAAAATTTGTTAAAATTGTTCTTTTTAAAAAAAACAATGGGTTTTGGTGTAATAAAATGGAGATTAAGAAGTTTGGTTGTAAATAAAGTGAGAATAATAAAATTATTTTTATTTGATGGTAATTTCATTTAAATAGGGATAAATAAAATTAATTCAACATTTATTTGTTGTAAATAAATATAAAATGAAGAAAATAAAGTTTGGAAACTTTAGTATGTTATTTTGGATAATAATGAGCATTGAATGGTTTTAATTTGATAAAATGCAATTATTGCGGAAATAATGGTCAAATGGTAATTTTTATTAATTTTAATGATGTGTTAAAAATTAAATATGGTTAAGAATGTGAATAAAAATGTGTAATATTGATTAAAAAAAATATGGATGTAAAAATATTTTTATATGGTTTGTGATGTTTAATTAAATAAGAAAATATGATTTTTGGGGTTTAATTGATTTAATTATCATGTCGTCACATTTCTTTTTACAAGTTAAAAAGTGTCATTTTCAATAATAAAAATAAAGGGTCAAATGATTGTGAAATCTATGTTTTACCGTTTTGTTGAAAAGATGAGTTAACGAACTTATTTTTAGTGTACTCACATTAACTTTTAGGTGTCTTAACCTATGAGATAACAGTGTTTTAAAATGGTATAAAATGTGATTAGAGAATGGTTAATTTACAAGTTGGTTTATTTAAATTGAGGGTTTTGGGCTTTAAGTTTATAGCAGTCCATTTAGACACTTAGTGAATTTGCTATGTAGGAGAAACAACTCCTTCTCCTGTACGTTCAGAAATTATCAAACAGAGACAAACTTCCCAATGCTACCCTAGTTGAGAGCAAAGATTAGGGTTTTAAAATCAAATAAATTGAAATAAAATCCAGTAAAATCCAGGTAAACTTCTCAATTATATCCTCATCTTATTCTGAATTTGTAGATTTGATTGTTGAGGGAAATTTCATTTTTGTGTTTTTGGGTAAATTAAGTTTTAGGGTAAAAATTGAGGAAGGAGAAGAGCAATAGCAAGGCTGTAAGGTTTCTAGCACCAAATCAAGGCCAAAGCTCCTTACTTTACTTGCTAAATCTACTAGTTTGCTGCCAATAAATCCTAAGGTGAGTTGAAAACTCACGTTTCTAGCTTAGATTGAGATTTCAAGGTAAGAAATTTAAATTGTATTTGTTGCATGTTCATTTGCGATTTGCTGTTAGTAAATTGCACATATCTTTTGCGTTTTAAATCAAAATTAGGATTTTTTTTGATGTTATGGAAAGTCTAAAACAAGTGTGACAACTTTCATGTTGCACATTTTTGAAAATACTGAACATAGATGGTCGAAAAGCATGATGTAAACTTGCTGCCCTGTCACTGTAAAACCGTAATTTTCTGTGCTAAATGTCATTGGTAATTTAAGCATATCTTTCACATTTGATGTCCAAATTTGACGATTTTTGATGTTGTTGAAAGCATAGATTGTCTACTATAACTTTTGTGTTTTGAGTTTTGTGAAATTTTGAAGTTTACATGGTCTAAAGTTCATTCTAGTCTCGCTGTCGCAAGACTAAAACGACAGCCGTAGTGAACTTCAGATCTGAAAATTGTTTTCATCATAATCTTTTCATTTATTATCCGAATTTGATAATTTTTAAAGTCCTGGAAAGCTTAAAATGTCCTCTATAACTTTAATGTTACGTGATTTGTCAAATTTTGGGTTGAATAAGGGAGAACTGGCTAAACAAGCCACTGGCCTTTGTTTTTCCCATGTATTCACTTCCTAACATTGGTCCGACTTTGAGACGTCGCGGTTTCTTCGTCTCTTATCGAAACTCAGTGATCCTTTATGCAGTTTAAAGGACAAATGTATAACTTTATTTTGACATATTTTTTGGTCATTTCGACCATGTTAACTTGTATATATCTGTTGTTGAACTTGCACTCACAGCTTGTTTTTATCGGAATTTTATAAGTTTAAACTTCCGATATTTTTCTGTATTTCGTGATGATTCTTTCTGGATTTCATACACGGGTTTTATAAATGAGTTTTGAAATTTTTTTCAAGTAAATTGGTTTTTGAAATAATCATTATATATTATTTTCAAGTACAAAATTTAAGTATCTCTATAATAAGATAGATTGCAAAAGCGGTTTATAAAGTGGTTTTAAATTGTTTTAAAAGCTCGTTTTCTCCAATTTAGTATTTCTATAAAAAATTACACGTTTTTTCACTGTCGAGCGAATGAGAAGGAGAGTTAAACGATTGGGTAAAACGCGTAGTATGGGATACGTGCGTTTGTCCTTTCGATTAATTCCTAACTTGTCTGTTTGATCGTTTTGGCCTACGGGTCTAGTTTACCTATGATATGAGGTGAACCTTTTATTGCTTTGAGTGTGAAATTTACTAGCGGTTAGTAAACCGTTTAGTGCGAACGGGTGGTATGGAACACACGTTAACACTTTTCGGGTTCCTTTCCGAGAGTTTGTGACACATATTGCCAGTCAGTGGTGTCCAGTACTGGGCCTACGGACCTTCGCCACTACGGTTTGTTGCCTTTGGGTTTGTGCCTTCGAGTTTGTTGCCCTATAGTATTGCTTTTGGAGTTGGTCCTTCGTCACCGCTCGAGAGATACTTGGGTTTGTCGCCTTTGGGTTCGTTGCCCTATGGTATCGCTTTTTGAGTTGGTCCTTCGTCAGCGCTCGAGAGATACTTGGGTTTGTCGCCTTTGGTTTTGTTGCCCTATAGTATCACTTTTGGAGTTGGTCCTTCGTCACCGCTCGATAGATACTTGGGTTTGTCGCCTTTGGGTTTGTTGCCCTATAGTATCGCTTTTGGACTTGGTCCTTTGTCACCGCTCGAGAGATACTTGGGTTTGTCGCCTTCGGGTTTGTTGCCCTATAGTATCGCTTTTGGAGTTGGTCCTTCGTCACCGCTCGAGAGATACTTGGGTTTGTCGCCTTCGAGCTTGTGGATCCATGTTTATACAGTACTGAGCACGTGCATTTTTTGTTTCATTGATATTTATATTTCCCTAAAGTATCGCCTTTCGGAGTAGGTCTTTTTAACCACTCGATAAATAGCGATTACCTTGTGGAAACTTGTGTTACCTTTATTGGTATTTGTGATTTGCCTTTTGGCTTGATTTGGGATATTCATATCCTTTGTTTATTTGAGTAGCCGATGATATAAGGCTTGTTATGATTCATTTTTTGCTAGATGATCGAGTAATCTCTTTTAGAGATATTTGTGGTACTTTATGACCTTGCATGTTCATTATCATTGAGCTTATCTAACTGATTTGTTTAGCTAGACTGACCCGTGTATTTTATGCTCGGGTCAGACCGAAGTGTTTCAGGTTAGGTACATTTGGACTTCGCATATTCTGCTTCTGCATGGACTATTCTGCTATCTCCTTTTGTTGTAGCTTTTTGTGTAGTCCTTTTTTGTTGTAACTCTGATTTGCATATTCTTTTGACTCGCTTGTATAATGTGGTCGCTATACCACTTGACATGTATCATTTTGTATACTCTGTGATGTATCTGTATATGTGTATATGTGTGTGATGATCTACTGTTCTGTGATGTGATTTACATTTGAGTTATTATATTTTGTTCTGTTAGATCTTATAGCCATTATAGTTTTGTATTAAGTATCTATTGGATATGTCGATCCACATAAAAAAATGCTACATTTATCGACGTATTCAGTAGATAGTTACGACAGGGCTATAGATGGTCGCTCCTATCCAAATCTATTCTCCGTATTAGCAGACGGTATTACATCGTAATACTCTTTGCTAATGTGGGTCTCGGAGTGGGGCGTTACATAGCCCAGACGATTCTTCTCATATGGACTCTAATACATGCCTAGATAACGAAGACGAAGAAGCAGAACCCACATTTGATGAAGATGTTAGACCGATGGGGCAACGAGCAGCTAAGAAGAAAATTGCTGTTCAATCCCAAATCGATTCTCGTTTAGCCCTAGTGCATGAAAAACATGCGAGAGAAAATGCAGAACGTCAAAGAGGAAGTGCAAAAAAGATTGTCATGTTGAAAGAACCGACCAAGATTGAGAAAGGCCGGTTTGAGCTAGACCGGCAAGGCAAGAGTCCTTAGCAATGGAAAAGGATATCGTCGGAATGGACCCAATTATAATGCAATATTGGATGGAGTACAAACAACGCATTGTTGAGAGTAGATCAGGAACGAAATATATGTAGTTGAAATATTCATGTGATATTTTTAGTTATTGCAGTTTAAATATTCATGTACCTTCACTTTATGTTTTCAATGTACTATTTTCAGTTTTAAAATATTTAATGGTATATACTTTTTTTCGATGTATTCTGTAGATATCATTATAGGTTTACTTCACCAAACATAAATGCTATTACAAACACGATAATTATAGCATTCTACACTTCGTTACATAAATAAAAAAGGCAAACAAATGTAATTAACAAAGATCCACCATCACGAACTACTGATTTCCATGAGAATTCCAAATATGCTCTATTAAATCCCTTTGGAGCCTATTATGAATAGCTGCATTACGATATACTTCATGATGATCGATATGAATTGCGTACCATCCTTCAACTCATAATGTGGCTGTGCGGAACAATTCAGGGGGTTGTCTTGCCCCATCATACTCGAAATCGAGATAGTCCATACCGGGTTCATCCTCAGTGACCATGTTATGAAAAATTATACAACAGAACATAATTGTAGCCATTTTTGATATCTTCCATAATCTACATGGATTGTTGATCATTGCAAACCTTGTTTGAAAGACCCCAAACGCCATTTCTACGTCCTTCCTTCGTCCTTCCTCCATTACAGCAAATTGTTTCTGTTTTGCTATCATTGGGTTTGCAAATGTCTTTACAATCGTGCTCCATTTGGGATAAATTCCATCTCCTAGATATTATCCATACTCATATGTGTTATGACCAAGAGTAAATGATACAGGAGTTGACTTACATTTCTCCAAATCATTAAACAAATGAGACCATTCGACAACGTTTAAGTCGTTAAGAGAACCAAGCATTCCAAAGAAAGCATGCCAAATCCACAAATCATGAGAGGCAACTGCTTCAAAGATGATAGTTGGTTTTTTACTTTGTTGTTATATGCTCCATGAAAAGTTTTTGGATCGTTCTTTCACTCCCAATGCATAGAGTCTAGACTTCCAAGCATGCCAGGCCAGCCTTTGCTTTCATGCATTTCATGCAAGCGCGTTACATTAGCCTCATTTGGAGAATGAAGATATTCAGTCCCATAAATGTCCAACTGAATGACGAAAGTGATCAAGGTTTTCCAATGCCATACTCTCTGCAATACAATATGCGTCATCAAGGGCATCGGCAGGTGTACCTTATGCTAACATCCTCAAAGTTATGGTCATCTTTTGATGCCCATTCAAACCTTGTTTTTTTGCAGCGTCCTGCCTGTAAACAAAATAATTATTATTCTACTGAATACTTTCGAGAATTCTTAAAAACAATGGACGACACATTCTGAATCGTCGTCTAAATATCTCTAGATCGTCAGTTGGATCATGGTAAAAGTAATCTTGCATAAGTGTTTTGTAAAATGCTTGCTGGTTACGGTTGATGTATGTGCGAGCCATAACTAAGCCATCGTGTTTTTTAGAAGTTGAACTGTATGCATCATGGTATATCTCCATCAGTTCCTCATTCTCTTGTTGATGTGCTAACGCATACGCTTCTTCTTCATAGTCACTATCACTTAGCAATATAGCTTTTAGTAAATTTCCAGACATTGTTCTTAAGGAAATTTGTTTGATTCTTGAATGCTTTGTCAAACTGAGTTGTGGTGAACAAGTATGAGATCCATATGGTTATATTATAAGACTAATTCTTAAGTGGATACAAGGTGGCTCAGTGTGAGGTCAAATCATACACTGTAGCCGCGTTCCATTGTCGGCCTCAGCTAATATTTTTATTGAGTGGAGACAAGGTGGCTCAGTGTGAAGTCACATCACATACCGTAGCCACGTTCATTTGCCGGCCAAGATTCCCTTCATTCTTGAGTGGAAACAAGGTTGCTCAGTGTGCAGTCATATCATACACTGTAGCCATATTCCACTATCGGCCACAGCTAGTATCCTTAATGAGTGGATACAAGGTGACATAGTGTGCGATCATATCATACACTGTAGCGATGTTCCACTTTCGACCAAAGCTAATATCTTCAATGAGTGGAGAAAAGGTGCCACGTGTGCTGTCAAATCACATACTGTAGCCACATTCATTTATCGACCAAGATTCCCAGTTTTCATGAGTGGATACAAGGCGGCTAAGTGTGCGGTCAAATCATACACTATAGCCACGTTCCACTACCGACCACAGCTAATATCTTTATTGAGTGGAGATAAGAAACATCCATTATGTAAATCCACAAATCGTTATCTATTTAAATCATTCAAAAACTTAACATTGTTCAAACTACAATGCCCAACATGACATTTATGTCTCATGAATTGAAGCTGCTTATGCAGTACTACATACAAAATGATGAGATGTGCGATAATCAGGAGTTAATGGTAATTCAATTTTGGGACACTCTGGCTGAACTTTACAATAACAACGTGGGTTGTCGAGTCAGAAGTATGGCTCAAGAGGTCAGGATTGCATACAGAAATTTTACTAGGGCATGCATGCGTTACACAGAGGTTATTAATGAGGTAATATCAGAAAATGTGTTCGAGACTACACATTTGACTTATGACGGTCGATACAATTTAAAATTCCACACTCCGTTTATTGGCCATGATGCGTGCTTCATATGCCAAAATTGGCTAGAAAGATTTGGATGGCCTTAAGATAACAGTATTACTAGTTGGTTATGTAATGGTCGTTAATGTATTATTTACTTGGAGATGTTTTATTGTGTAGTTGGTTAAGTAATATTGTGTTGTACGAAGAATATTTTAATGCGTAGAGAGCTTTCTGAATTGCCTTTTCAAACAATAATGTATGTTGTTGTTGTCAGATCAAAAAGTAGTGGTATTACATCAATTAAGTAGACCTGTTTGTTTATATATGCGTTTTCTGAATTACTTCTTCATCATTCATAATCATCTTCTTCCTCACTTACAAAACAACTTCTTCTTCATCGCAATGCCTTCTTGACCTTCTTCTATCGATTCAGATGCAGGTTATATGCGTATGGAAAGTCTACATACTGATGAGGATTGTCTTATCAATTATCAAGAACAACACTATGATGATGTCCACGGTCAGTTTTCAGATCTTGACCAGTTGAGACTTCAGGAAGTGGTTGAACCACCATAGGAACAACAGGTTGTTCATTGGGCATATATACAACCTAATAACCAGATTCAAGTTGTTCAACCTTCCACTGAGTAAGAAATTGAATCGTATCAAGTTTGTTGTCACTGAGGGTATGGAGCTGAAGTTGTAGTACGTGCGAATGGAGAAAAATTGGTTGTCGAATCCAGCTATGTCAATTCTGGCTGAATGGTTGCAATTAGGCGGAATGGTTAGATGATCCTTTGTGTCCAAGGAGAATAACATATGCAAACGAGTTAGAACAGAAGATAAGACGCCTTTGACTTTCTTTACAGGAGTTGCAGTTTAATCATCATGTCTAGTTTCTTCATGTTTGTGTTCTATTATTACTATGTTGTTTTTTTATCAATGTTCTATGTTCGTATATCTGCAATTCTAATGTCACTAGTGGTTTCTTTATGTTTGTATGTCACTAGTTGGTGCTTATCAGTAGGTTAATATATCGGTGTACCATGTTTGTATGTTTGCAAATGTAATCGATTTAGCAAATTAATTTACATCAGTGTACTCAAACATATAGAATTCACAATCTACTCAAACATGTAGAATTCACAGTATACTCGAACATTATCATCCTAAATCAAAGAAAGTGAAATTAGACAAACAAAAAAAATACACAGTATACTCAAACAATGATATAATTACAAAAGCTATAACTACTACAACATATAATAAAACATCCACTGTGCATAAACTCAAAGGTATACAAATAAAGGGAAGCAACGTCACCGTCATCGTCGTCATCATCATCCCCATCACCATCATCATCAGCATCTCCATCATCATCCCCATCACCATCCTCCCCCTCGTCCTCATCATCCCCATCGTCCTCATCCCATCGCCATCCTCCCCATCGTGCTCATCTAAACCACCATTGTCATACCCACTGGGACCAGTATCACCACCACCTGATGGTTCAAAAGGCTCATATACAGCAAGTCTATATGATAGCTGATCAATTTGAGCCTCTAGAATCTATGTATGCTGCATTGACATATCATGCATGGTGTGTGTATGTGCAAGAGTCATATCGCGAAACACACCAAGTGAAACTCTGGCCTGGTCCAATCTAGCAGCATACTGCATAAGGATGATATTTGACATAGGTAAGAAACTAAGCATAAAATAAATGGAAAATGGAAATAAACAACAAACATACCTCATACGGAGGATATAACCCGACTGAAGGCACACCAGGATAGTCAGGGCGATCTTGGAAGACTAAATCTGCTCAATCAGAGTACTTGTCACATCATATGCTCTAAAAGTAGTATCAGGTTTCAACTGCATTAGAGTCTGGGAGAAGTATGACGAAATTGGGTCAAATGAAACCTACGGTACCTAACTCTACCGGCTGCAATGTGAGGTCCTATATGATCAGAGTTGACCCCACGAACATAATCTGGTACGATGAATCTACGCGGTGTTACTCTAGTCCAATAAGCATCATAATCTCCATCAATGTAGAAAGTACTACTATCCACCCACCCAGCCTGTCGTAGAGCATCTAAGTATTGGTCGCCAATCCCCCTATGTCTACCAAACATGTCCTCATAAGATAAATATCATATGGTATATGACGATCACCTGCAATCTGATAAGCACACCTCTCACCCAAATACCATAACGGCAGAAATGCAGGTGTATGCAAAGCAACCCTACGTGTAGATAGTGAACACGCAACCATCAAGGGATGGTCGTCCACCATAAGACCTACATCTGCTAGATGAGTCCAATATGAGGCCCAAGAAATCTTAATGATGTTACCCCGACTACGCATATCAAGTTGTGACCTAACCTCCATCAAGTCATGTCGTACACCAAAGGGAACATTATGTACATATTGCATAGTCTCCCATCGTCTCATCCTAGAGAAGTATTGCTCAACGGCCTGACTAGCCATGTCCTCGATGTGGGGATGCGTGTTTTTCATGAACTCGTAGTACCATAACGACAAAATATACCAAAAAACATGCATCTGCTTGACGTTGCCAAGCGCAAATAAATCTAGCGCGGTATAAAGGGTGCCTAATATCGCTGTGTCCCAATCAATAGTATGCAGCTGGTCTAATTTGACAAGTGAAGTTATATAGCCTAGTTTAATCGTACCTTTTTGGTTCAAAAAAAAGATCGAACCAAACAAGTAACAGCAGAAATGTTCTAGTAACTGCATCCATCATATCGGCTGTAGCTATATAAGTGGTGATGTACTGCTGCAGGTAAGTCAATTTAACAAAACCACAAGTGATGCAGTTAAAATCTATCAGTGGTTGAAAAATAGTAAACAGATTAGGGGACTCATATAAATCATCAAATGGAAAAGGTCAAAGACCATGTCGTCCAATCTCAATGCTAGTGAACATGTAGAAATCAACTGGGGTAATACCAAGCTCAAAAATATATATGTGGTGGGACACCACCTCTCAGCTAATCCCTGAATGAGAGGTCAATCAAAGGACTGGACAGACCTAATCGACAAAAAAAGACCAAAAGGGCTTGCTTGTAGCCTCTTCATAATAGGACTGGAAAGATAGTCATAAAACTGGATAATGCACTTAGTCCAATTACCCCGACAATGAATGTAATGGTCGTATAGATAATTTATGAATTAATAATTTTGAATAGACTAACAGTTATTTAATATGATTATGTGATGTACATATAAAAATAACCAAATATATTAATGTGCAATTTGTACCTGTACGGTTGTCAAAGTGATTTCGACTCTATGCTGATAACTATCTGAAAGCTTGCGTAGTACACGTAAATCGTCTAGTGAAATTCCAAGTGACGGCGGAACGTGTAATGGTCCAGCTTGCTCCGCTGGATGTCTGTGAACTGTTATTCGAACGATTTTGGTTGGACGCGGTGGCGTTTCATTTACTTATTCTATTTAAAAAAAATTAAAAGTGAAAAATTAGATGGAAAGTGCGGAGGGAAGGGAGGAGATGGGTATATGAGGGGGGTGGACTGGCGCCTATTTTGTGGGCGTCCGACATTAGGACGCCCATTAAATGGGTATCTTGCATTCATGCGTCGTCCATTAAATGGGTGTCTGGACCTTGGGTTTACTCACGCCCTTCAGAGCTGAATATTCAGCCCTGAAGCGATTGAAGATGCCCTTAGTGTTTTCATCTTCCCTTGAAAATTCCACATCAATATATTTCTTGGTAAAATAGACCACTCAAGTCAAATTATTACGTGGGTTACATAAATTCTTACGTTGGTTTTTAGCGTGGGATGTTCAGGGAAACATAAAATTAACTCGAACTTCCCACGCTATTGCAGAGCATGGTCAGATTATGAATCCACAAAAATACTCAGTATGGATTTCTTGCTAATGACGTTAGGAAAATGCATTGTGTATTTTAAATCTACTAAAAATTCCACGTAAATATTTTACGCGGATGGGTGAAGTTTCTCATAAAACCCGAGCGTGGTACTTAGTTACTTCCATACTCAGTGTTTGCATGGGTTGTTCAGGTATGGAAATATAAAATTCTCGAACTTGCCAAGCAAATACGGAGCTCGAGTCATGTTAAGAGCCACGGTTAGTAAAATCACGGAATGAAACAATACCCTCACATTGTCTTACTATGGCTTTTGTGTTTGGCCTTGATATCTTTAAACATGGTAATTATAGCAACATTAAAATAATAAATTCATTCATAAAACATAGCACACTAGTTACATCAACGCATTTGAATTACACTTAAACTTCTAGTTCAGATATTCACTCATTCTTGAATTTCCCATTCATGCATATTCAAGTCCATCGAATTCTCGTTTCAACCTGGTATTCAGTTCTATCAATTTCAATGCAAATTCAATAATTATTTCTAAGAATGGCACATCAATCCAACGAATGAAACCACAATTTTCCAATGAACCAAATTTCGAACACCCTAAGAAATGACGTCCAGCAATTGCATGAGAAACGCATGTCCTTAAGATTGCATCAATGTTGCAATGACATTGGTCAACCTCTTCCTCTTGAAACCTTCTAACTTCTTCCTTCCATATCCTTCTAATTTCTTCATTCTGAATACATATTACTTGCGGAACAACGGAATCAACATCGAGCATTGCAACATCTCATTCTAACTCTTCCTCCATTTTTTCTTACATCACGAGTAGGGTTAGCCTACGAGAAGATCCCAATGCAATGTATTCCACCTATTTCTCTTTGTAGTCAGTATGTAGCCAAGAGTAATACATTTATTCGATTTTATAGAATATAGATTTTAACACGTGAAGCGTAAGTGAAAACGTAAAGGTGAAGATGCTTTATTACATGCCAACATTAAAAGGGAAAGAAAGTACGGTGGAGGAAAAATAGAAGGGAGATGAAAAGTAAAGGTTAAAAAAACCACAAAGAAAGCCGATGTGGGTTTATGAAGAAACCATGCTATTTACCACATAGAGTGTTCGCATGGAAACTCAACAGGACCATGCTCTATTTTAGCATAGTCTATTCGGGAAAATAAAAATAGTTTCCCAAACAATCCACGCAAACCCAGGGCATAGTGGCTGAAAAAATTCGTCCAAGGACCTTATGTAGTTTCCTAAAGTAACTAAATAGGCATCTTGCGTGGGTTATTGGTAACACCACGGTAATAATAAATATGGGTTTTACCAAAACCCTCACTTTTGCTTTGCGTGGGTACTATTAAATGATGTTTTTTAAATCTTCCTCCACGAAAACTAACATACCTTAATTTATATACAATGATACATATCTTAGCATCAACGATTTCATGTAAAGTGAAGACAACTAGGAGATAACAATCAATTAAAAAACACTTCAACTTCTACACTAAATTAACAGAACCTAAATGGAGTTACACATCAAGTTACCCATAAACTTACACAACCAAGTCATAATTCATACACTTACTCAACCAAGTCACTAAATATTACGCATAAAATTTCACTAAAACTTAGGCACCTAATTAAGTTACATATGAAATCAACAAATGCTGCAAACACAGATTATGACATATCCAAAAGCATAGAAACTAATCAACTTAATTCCATGTGAAGCACCAAATTTGTTTCATGCTTCTTCTAAGCTTCTCCTGACATCTTTAGACATTTCAATATTAATTGAGTTGAATTGATTTCCCAGAAATTCTATCGATTGTGCCATCAGCCCATGTGCATGGATTAAGCTCTACAAATTGAATTTTAAATGTCATTAATATAAGATAAGCAGCAATATATGTGTACCATATTAATGTAGCAAGTACAACTGATATATGCAGTAACCTATTCATTGTTACATATTACCATGTTCAACTGGTAGTAAGTTGCATCAACAATTCATAGGTCAAACTCATGACTCGACTCAACCCGTGTAGGATTCTTCACTCGAAGCATAGTCCTAGGTCAATACTATACAAGCCGGGCCAGTACACATTGGGGTACTTGGGTAAATTTCAGTTTTTTTTACCTTTTTGGATCTTTATTAGGCTTATGTTGTCTAAAATCCATTTAGAACATTTTTAATTTTCTTTAAAATAAAATCAATATTTTATTCCATAAATAATGTTTTATTTTATATATCCATACCATTTACACATGTGTATACGTGCACACATAGCAGAATAATGTATACATGGTTTGACATGCTTGTATATAGATGTTGAGATTTACACCGCAACGGACATTTTAGCCCCTCATGTATACAAATGGATTGTTTAAATGTGCAAACACAAACACACACGTATATATATAAATGAATATATCCATAAATACATACATACATATATATATGAATATATATATATATATATATATATATATATATATATATATATATATGAAAACATAATTATATAATTATTATATAATATTATTTGTAAATTATTTGCATAAAATATCAATTAGAATACATACATGTATGTGTATAACTATATAAATAAATATAATTAAATGATAAAACTATTTTAAATTAATTTATAAAATTAATCAGAATATCTAGGATATAAAGTTCACACTAGGGTATATATATACACATATTGATATAATTAAATACATAATATACACTTATAAGTTATCCGACATTCTAGCTCGGCTATATTGAACTGGCTGCACGAGTTAGACTCCATTGCCACCAAGGCCGATGGTTCCAGAATGACGATTTTGGGGCCCGAAAGTCGATTATAGATGATTATATGAAGTCAGAATCAAGTGGATTTGATGGATGAACAATGTAGATGCTCAAAGCATGGAATATGGCTCAATGAATGGAAGGGTTCGGAATAGCATGGCAAGTTTGAAAGGATCGACATGATTGATAGAGAGGGATCGATAGGGTTTATTGAAAAGGGGTCAGCATCCAACAAGTTTCAAGCCCATTCATGCATTCAACACTCTATAGCTTAGGATATACAAATCCAAAGCCTATGAAATTTGGAAGGTAACATATGGGCCCTAGGGGATTTACCATATGGATTGTCATAAAGTCAAACTTCGAGGGATCGACATACACTCCTATCGAGGGTTCAGCTATCAGCAGTGCATAAATGATATCAAGTCAAAGATTAAACAATAAATCGAGCTCCATTGGTCTAAATGATATGAGAATTGAAGTGAAAAAATATTTTAGCATATAGAAGCCACTGTAGGGACCAGTGCCCAAAAATCGACCAATGAAGGAATCGGTACCGATCCCTCCTCATTAGGAGTTGAGTCGATCAATCCCTCTGGTGGGCCCATGTAGATTAGAAAGTCTTTCAATCGACGTTTCAGAAAGATTGGTGGTCGTCTTCACCTATAAATACTGGCATAATGGATCATTATGGGGATCTTTACGTTTTTTGTTACTCTAGACTTTATTGTAATTAAGTGTTCTTCATTCCTTACTGCTGTAATCAGATTTCTAAGTGATCAATAAATATAGTTTTTACAGTGGACGTAGGTATACGACGCCGAACCAATATAAATCCCGCTGTTTCTGGTTATTGCTCTTTATTTATTATTAGCTTAACCTTTTCCTCGATTTTATTTTATTTTCTTCACTTACTTCTCTACATATATTTATTCTTGGGTGTTTGTGACTAATTTAATCGTAAAATTTTTGGTGGTTTCACTAAGAACCTTGATTCTCAACTAGTTAGGATCCCCTTTTTTGCTAGTGGATTGGATAAATCCCTCAAAGAAGATTCGTTGTTATCTTTAAGCAATTGTTTATACTACTCAGGTTTGTAGAAATCTAAACAAAGCTATCAACCATGGTGACGAATACCAGATCTACATCGAAGAAGTGGTAGAAAATGAGAATACTAGCATTCAACTAGAAGACCCATGCAATCAACCAACATATGTGAATGCTAATTCGGTTGAAGTTCATAATCCCATTGATTCTATTACGAGAGCTGAATTTCATAATCTAATGAAAGAGCTGATGGAAAGCCATTGACAACTAAATCAACAAATCATACCAATATCAATTTGATGAGCCAAATCAATCAGCAACAGCGCGGGAAAGCCAGGAGGGATCCCACTCCTTACTCGGCGTCGGAAAGTTCTAGCTCATTGGACGAATATCACATGCATAGGCATCATAATACAAAAGAATATCACATAGAAACTTCAAAACATCACTTGACATACCATCACGCTTTGCTAGGACCGATTGATGCTGATCCCTTCATAAGGATTAGTACTGATCCCTCCTCCCCTCCACCAAATGAGGGATTACCTCCATACATCTTGGGAATCAAGGTGAAACTATTTCTGCTGATTTGGATGATGGAGTTCGATTGAATACTGACCAGGTACCTACCTGGAATAATGATAAGATGAATGTACAAGATGCACATCGGGAAGATAGTGAACCATGAAGGATTGAAACGGCCCGTAGAAATCGAACAAACCATTCACGTGAAGTGGAGCATGACCACCGCTTGGCACCAACCATCCAAACGTTGAACCTATCGGCAATAGTCAAACAGTTGGTGAAAGAGAGCCAGTGTTGAACTAACGACGACTGGGTAATCTTAAGAAGCCATACCTCGTTCTTCGATAATGTTCTACATGTGGAATATCCAAGGAGGTTCAACATGCCATCAATGCTTGCCTATGAGGGAAAGACCGACCCCAGGCAACATATAATGATATACGAATGACTGATGGATTCTACTTGAACGGATGATGTGATTAAGTGTAGATGCTTTCCAATAACTCTCTCTGGAATAGCAATATGTGGTCCATTAAAATACCTTTATGATCAATTTCTAGACTCGATGATCTGGCAACCAAGTTTGTGGAGTAGTTTCAGATGCATACTACTCGTCCCAAAGATGTGATGTCTCTTTCCAGCGTGATTTAAGCTTCAGGAGAGTCGTTGAAAGGTTATCTGGAGAGGTTTCACATAGCTGTTATGGAGGTCAGTGAACCAAATGATCATGCGATACTCATGGCTGTGATGAGAGGGATTGATCGAAAGTTTGATTTTGGCGATTGGTTAGCCCATAAGCCACCCACAACATTAGAGCGCTTTTATGAAAAGGCGGCATAGTATTTAAGAAAGGAAGAGGCCAAGTCCTCCAAAAAAAAGAATGTTGCAGGGACCTAGTGGAGAGGGAGTATAGAGTAACATTGCAATAAAACAGTTTGATGACAGTTGTGGAAAAGTCCTAGCGAATGTCCAAAATAAACCTAATCAGTAAAAAAGAGGCAGAGATAGAAACTGAGAACGTAAGAGGGATTCTAGAAGATTAAATTATAGGATTCCAATCTATGATACTTACATGCCATTGAACATGTCCTTGGAGAACATCTATCTATCTACTTGCAATACCATGCAATTTAAGAAACCGCATCAAAAAGTATCAACAAAGAAGTAGAAACAGACCAGGAAATATTGTCGGTTTCATGAGTGCTATGGGCACAATACAAATGATTGCAGGTACTTACAGGATGTTATAAAAAAGCTGATGCGAGAAAGAAAATTGTAATAGTTTGTGAAAACCCCACAAGATGGTGGGCAGGAGATATCTGATCCCAACCGAGGACAAGCATCGCGTAGGGCTGAGGAACCTGCACGGACAAATGGAAGACTGGTGATAAATATAATAGTTGGTGGATCGCATCCGGCAGATAAGAGTTGGCAAGAGATGGAGCGCTATGCCAGCGCAATTAGGCATGTGGATTTTGAATGTTGTTCGAATATGGAAGATGGAGCCCCGATGAGACAACAACATATAATAGCAGATGATATTATGGTTAGGAATAGAGATGTAGATAAGGTGGAGGCTTCAACAATTGACCTAATGGTCATTTCAACCATGATTGGCCCCAACTTGGTGAGAAATATATTGATTGGTTATGGAAGTTCAGTAAATATAATCTTTAAAAAGGCATATAATCGGATGAGGATGGAAGCCAAAGATTTAAAACCATCTAAAGCTCGCATACACAGTTTTAACAGCGTTGCAACCGAAGCTGTTGGTTATGTTGTATTACCTATAGAGTTGGGAGAAGGTGAACGAAGGAGAGTGCAAATCTTGCCTTAATGGTGTTTGACTTTGAAGTTTCCAACAAACAATGGTGTAAAAGTTCTTCATGGCGGTCAGGTGATTGGACGTGCCTGTTATGTAGCTGATTTGAGGGAATCTCAATGCACAGAAAAAGGTAAGGACGTGGACAAGACAATATGCATCCAAGCTACTGAGGATTGACAACTAGCGACCAAGCCTTGGCTCAGGCACCACATTCGGTTCTATCACAATCAGCCATGATGACCCATCATGAGTCCTAAAGATTGGGTCATAGATCTAGATATCTTTGCTTGTACTCACTTTGACATGTGTGGTATCTTGTCTGCCATTGCGAGCCATGCATTGAATCTCGACCTAAGGCATGTCCCGATAAAGCATAAAAGATGCGGCATGGATCCGGAGAGATCGCCGCTCTTAAAGAGGAGGTGGATAGACTAAAAGACAATAGGTTTATCCATGACGCCCTCTATCCTAAATGGATATCTAACCCTGTACTTGTGAAAAAATAAAAGAGGAAATGAAGAACATGCATTGATTATTCAGATTTGAACATGGCGTGGCCAAAGGACAATTTTTCCCTTCCGAGGATCGACCAGTTGGTGGATTCAACCGTAAGGCATGAATTGCTATCTTTTATGGATGCGTACTCGGGATATAACCAAATCCCAGCGCATATCCCCGATCAGGAACACACCAGTTTCATTACCAATGTTGGACTGTGCTGCTATGTGGTAATGCCATTTAGGTTAAAGAATGCAGGAGCCACTTATCAGTGCTTAGTCAACAAGACGTTTAAAGATCGGATTGGAAAAACAATGGAAGTGTATGTGGATGATATGCTCGTAAATTCATGATGATCAAACGACCACATTAGAGACCTAGCAGAAATGTTTGACATCCTTCGATATTACAAGATGAAAATTAATCCTTTGAAGTATTCTTTTGGTGTTGCATCAGGGAAATTCTTGGGCTTTATTGTTAATTCCCGTGGAATAGAAGCTAATCCCGAGAACATTTAGGCTATCCGCGATATCCAGGCACCAAGGACTATTAAAAAAATGCAGAGTATAAATGGGAAAATTGCTGCCTTAAGCCGATTTATCTCCAGAGCTATAAATAAGAGAATTCCTTTCTTTGACTTGATTAGAATAGGGAAAAGAAACTTCGAATAGACGCAAGATTGTAAAAATACATTTCATGCTTTGGAGGATCATATAGAGAGCCCCCCATGTTTTGTCAAAGTCGGTGGATTATGAAGATTTGTACATTTATTTGGCTGTATCAGTGCATGCTATAATTACCGCATTGCTTCACAAGGAGGATCGGATTCAGAGGCCGGTGTATTACGTTAGCAAACGATTAACGAGAGTTGAAAGGAACTATTTGAAAATAGAAAATCTGGCATACTGCTTGGCGATTGCATCATGAAAGCTTCATCCATACTTTCAGGCACATCCAATCAATGTTTATACCGACCAGCCGCTATGATAGGTCCTACAGCAACCTGAGACATCTAGAAAGTTACTCAAGTGGAATATCGATCTCAGTCAATTCTATATCACTTATTTCCCTCGGAGGGTTATTTAGGGTCAGACATTGATAGATTTTACAACAGAGTTTACTGTGCAGGATGATTCTCCAAAAGTTAGCAAAATCTCTACCATACGGTGGAAATTGTACAACGATGGAGCATCTAATGATCATTATTTTGGAGCTAAAATTGTGCTTGTAACTCCTGAAAAATGGTCAACCTGTTATGCATTGAAGCTTGATTTCCTAGCAATAAACAACGAAGCTGAGTATGAAGCTCTGATTACTAGACTTAAACTCGCTAGAGAACTTGGAATGAAATCTCTTGAAATCTTTTACGATTCACAGTTGGTAGTGTACCAAGTCAGGGGAGATTATCAAGCTAAGGGACATTGACTAGCCCTATACCTTACCCAAGTCCAAGAGTTATTGGCAAAATTTGACTATTATGACATTTCACATATTCCACAAGATTGAAACAAAGAGGCTGATTCGCTAGCATAGTTTGCTAGCACCAGCGACGCACAGTAAATGGGCTTGGTCTTTATTGAAGTATTAAGTGCCCAAAGTATAAACAGGATATAAATCGACTGGACACTGGAAGTGGAGCCTGAAAGAGAATCGTGGACGACTCCGATCAAAGACTATTTGCTACATGGAGTCCTACTAGATAAAATACATGATAATTGACAAGTCCTTCGCAAAGCTTCGTGGCATGTCATGTTGGAAGGAATTATGTACAAGAGAGGTTTTTCGGTCCCCTTACTCCGATGTGTCACTCACGATGAGATAAAGCGTGTCCTATAAGAAGTTCACGAAGGGAAATGTGGCGACCACACTGGGGGGCAAACTTTGGCGAAGAAAATACTTCGTTACGATATTATTGGCTAACTGTAAATCGAGATGCCGCTGATTATGTAAGACGATGTGATAAATGCCAGATATATGCCAAAGTTCTAAGGGCTCTGCCAGCGGAAATCATGCAAATAGTCAGCCCGTGGCCATTTACCATGTGGGTATAGAAATTATCGATTCCTTACCCATCTCTAAGGGTGGCACAAAGTATGCTATCGTTATAGTTGATTACTTTACCAAATGGACCAAAGCAGAACTTTTAGCCATGATCACAACCAAAAAATTAATCAAATTTATTGTCCGAAATATCATATGTCGGTTCAGTCTTCCGTGAACTATTATAACAGATAATGGGACTCAATTTGACAGTACTGAATTCAAAGACTTTTTTCGAAGGTATCGTATTGAAAAGGGATTTGCAGCGATCTCTCACCCTTAGTCAAATGAACAGGTTAAAGCTGTGAAAAAAATACGAAGTCCATTCTGAAGAACCATTTGGAGAAAGCTAGAGGCAAGTGGGTTGATGAACTCCCTATAGCGCCATGGGCTTATAGGACCACCCATAAGTCCGTGATTGGCCAAACTACATTCGCCCTTGCCTTTGGTTCTGAAGCCGCATTCCTATTGAGCTCAAGGTTCTGTCTCATCGGGTGACTTACTACGATCCCAAAACAAATAAAGATATCCTTTTGGAATCTCTTGACTTTATAGATGAGAAGCGCGAGGAAGCTGATCTAAGGGCAGCTGCGCATCGATACCGAGTCGCCCGATGTTACAACAATAAAGTCCAAACTAGAATTTTTGAAATCAGTGATCTCGACCTGAAATGGGTTTTAATTACCCCATTACACATGAATTCAATATGGGAAGGACTTTATGTCATTAAACGGAGGCTTGGAGAATAAAATTTCAAAGTAGCGACTGTCGATGGCATTACACTTCCAAGGGCGTGGAATAGAGAGCATTTACGATGCTATTTCACTTAGTTTATTTCTTTTTCATTTTAGTTGTATTTGCTTTCAAAATCTGCTTTAGCATTTGATTTTCAAGATGTGTAATAAGATAGTTTATGTTATTCCTTTCCATTTATTGAATAAAGTTTTAGACTTCCTTTATATTTATGTTTGTTGTAGCATTATATATTGGTAATATAATGAAACTGATTAATGTCGATATGTTTGAACAGGTTCCTAGAGTATAAAATTGATCAATCATGCTAATTTTCAATGGGATTAAATAGGATGAGATTGGTCCATTTGTTCATTTGACAACCCCCATTTATAATTCAACGAACGTGATATACAATGAGGAATAAATGCCGACCGTTTAATGATTGAATAAATCCTTCCGAATTGTGGAACTGAAGTAAAATGAGAGAGACCATGACATGACCGGTCGCTTGCTAAATCAAACCCCAGACCCTGGGAGGCTAATCAATCAATTAAGGAGGGTACGATCCGACCGCTCTTCGAAATAACTCTAAGTCCCCAGAGTGCGGACTAGAGTATAACATAAATCGGGTGTGAACCAACCACTCGCGAAATATCTTTGAATCCCCAGAGTTTAGAGTAGAGTATAAACATAAACCGGGTATGAACTGATTTCCTGTGAAATAAATCCGAGTCCCAAAAGTGTGGATTGGAGTATAAACATAAATCGGGTGTGAACCAACAGCCCACAAAATAACTCTAAGTCCCCAAAATGTGGACTAGTGTATAAATATAGATCAGGTGCAACTTGACCACCCATCAACTAAATCTTATCCCCAAAGTGCAGATATGATCATAAACAGAATGATGACCGAGGTTCGACAATTCTTTATTCCGTAAACTCTTGTCTGAAACCAATGGGAGGAGTACAAACTTGCTAAGGAAGGAGTTCGGCCGTCCAACATCTAACCCCGCTAACCTAAGACTAGGGGCAGGAGTATAGTTACTCCAAAAAACCACTGAATTTGATCGTGTAACACTAAAGCTCGTGCCTAGCATTTGGTACGACTCGAGGCCACGACCACATGGAGGCCTTAGGATAGAGCTGGTGGATTGTTACCGAAATTAATAAACAACAAATTACAAGGACATTAAATGGAAAGTAGTAGTTCAATTACTTAAATAGTAATTCACATGAAAGCTCAGTAGAAAACAAAAACTTTTATTCACATGATAGATTTCAAGATTATGGTATAAGTTATTTCGAAAAACTGGGAATCATGCCCGAAAAACCACAACTAATAAAGAAACAACGAGCTGAAGTGATGACAATATCTTTGACTTCCTCTCCTTTTAGGATTTTTCGAGAGTGGCGCCACTTGAGGCCCTGATGCTTCTCTTCCTAGATTATCTACTTCCTTTTGTAGGAGAGCTTATAGTGGAGGGAGGGGGTTCATTGGGAATCGACCCGCTAGGTGGAATAACTTGTGGTGGCACAAGGTATGGATCGTCGACGTCCACCTCGATAGGTTCAGCTTTTAGCCTTTTTCTTCAATAACTCCTCCTTCTTGACATGCTTTTTCAAGCTAATCTCATCAGTGCATACGAAGGCGCCGGTAATCACAACATCGTCGAATTCGTCCATTGGGAGCGAGTCTTCGACCTTATCATCATCAAGAGCTCCGATGACTAAAGTATCGGGTCTAGGTACATTTATGGCCGTCGGAATCTCTGCTGGCTACTCTTGTTGCTCCACAACTGTATCACTTTTAGGAGTTTATACGCGACTCGAAAGACCTATACAATTTGTTTAAATAGGGATATAAGCCTAAAACTATTGGATGTGAAGAACAAAACCTCTCATAAATTAGAGAGTAAAGTTTAATAACTATATCTAGTTGGCTCTCGGTGGTTGCTGGGTTACCTCCCTCCAAAATAGGGAATAACACTTTGGATTGATAGCCAGGCTTATCTAGATAGCCCAAATCCTACTCCGTGCCAAAGAAGACCGATGCTCTAGCTGTTTAGGAAGAATAGCGACCCTTAGGATTGGCCTTTGAGAATTCGGCAATATGTTCCCCTTTGTCAGTATGCGTAGAAGCGTTAAAGTATCGGAGTCTTGTGGTAGCCAGATCTAGGGGTTCATTTCCATGAAGGATCTTCCGCACTAATTTTCCTTTATTGAACTTAGCTCTGCCTAATTCTTTCTTTTTCATCTCAATGATATTCTCCTAAGCTCTAGCAAGTGATTTGAAATAACCTCCGCTTAGAAAATTCAAGTCATGGTGGATGACGACTTTGGCAATGTACTCGATGATCAATAGATCAAACAAGTCCATAATTTCACTCCTATTGGACTCTTTGACATCTTATACTTGGGTTTCAATTTGTTCCATCATCTCCTTGTGGCCTTCCTCTCGTGCCTCCTCTTTAAGAACTTTTATCTTGGAAAACTGCTCATCGAGTTTAGTCTTTAGGCTCCTGGCTTTAACAGCCTCTTCGTAGTACCTTTGTGATTCTTCTAGAGCCTTTATTTTCTCTTCCCTTTCTTTCTTGAAAATCTCCTCAAGTTCCTTGATCCGACGGGCCAAAACATCCTTTTCCTTTTGTAAGGAATCCTTTTCCAAAGCAAGTGCCCCACTATGATTGAGGGCAGCATCAAGTTCTTTCTTATGGGAAGCTTTTAAATAGCTCACCGCCTTCAATGTTTCCTTAGCACTTTTCTCACCGTGACAGGTTTTGTTGTCAACCCGACAGTTCGACATCTTGATGTTCGATTATGTCTTTATTATGTATCGCTTCTAGCTTGAGATGATCTATTTCATATTGTCTCTCAATTGACACTTTATTTTTTTTGCCAAATCATGTTGCATGAACATGAACACATGCAAGAGAACTCGCTTTGGCATGCTCCAGAATCATATGTACTATAGGAAGGAATTTTAGCCCATCGAAATAGATTTTCGGTAAAGTGGCCTTAAGCTTGACCAATTTCTCCACTATAAAAATGTCGAAAGCAGCAGCTGGCGAGGATGGATTAGAAGCAGTAATTGGATTTTTTCTTGATCTAGGCCACGAGAGTGCTCAGAGCTCGAAGAGCTAGAGTGTTGCTCATGTGATGTGGCAATTTGAGGGTCGTGGTAGGGAGGCTAGTCTTCGTTGTAAACAAGAAAATTAGGTTGATCTCCCTAGCGAGATGTTCGAGATTAGGATTTATGATTGAAAGAAGAGGAATCCCTTGAAAAATAGCTTTTTTCCTATCCATCATCATTTTCACTGCACCTTCCGGACTCTGAGTCGTAGCTCGATCGATAATACGTCAAAGAACCTTTTAAATGATCAAAGGCCCAGGACTGACATAAGAGCAAGACTTATATCCTCCGCTGGGAGGACAAAACATCTGAGAAAAGGTCGACGGAAGGACCGGAAACTTCTGTCTATTCTGCTTGATGACCGTGAGAAAACCTGCCGTATATAGTCGTAGAACTTGATTTTGCTTTAGGATCGATGTGTTGCACGGTCGTTTTAGAAGACATGCCAGTTAAACACTCTAAGTGTCAGGAGTACATATTAGCTATACTCGGTAGATAATCAAGGCTAGGAAAGTTTACCTATTACCCCCGTGTTAAGTGCAAGGTAGTGCAGTGAAGTGTATGGCAAATATAAATGATTTAAAATTAGGAAAAACAAAGTAAGATGAGGAGACTTTGTATTTCGACCAGAATGAATGTCATCGCTGGTCGTCATGACTGGTACGAAAATTGATCGGTTGTGAAAGCTTTGGGATCGACTAACTGAATGTCAAAATGTAAAGTTTGTTGTTCAAGTCCATATGCAAGTTTTTAGTATATTGAAAGTTCCATAGATTTTTTTAATTCAATCTCGAGTTCAATAATGAGTTTACAAATTTTATTGTTCATCATCATTGTATATCCAAGTTCACTAAGGTGAGTTAGTGATGATTGTCTAAGAAAACAAGGTTGGATTAGATTGCAAGTTTAAAAGTTTCCTTATGCCGATCCCTACCCATGCTGATCCCCAAAGCAATACTGATCCCTGAGTCATTTTCGATCCTTATTCTTATACCGATCTCTATGACCAACCGATCCTTATGTTTAGGTCGGTCCCTATGGATAGGCCGGTCGTTTTCTCACACTTAAGCGCACTGATCCCCAAAGCCTCATAACCAAGCCCTCTCTCCAACCTAAGCGCACTGATCTCTATTCTGCTTCATCCTCAACTCATCTTAACTCGAGGGATTGACATAGAATCAATAATCCCACACCGATCCCTCCTTCAATCCATCTTCCTCCTTTTGTTTTCCTTCCATCTTCCTTCTCCTTACGTATTATGTCGACCCCTATCCACCAATAATTGACTTCCTTTAGGCCGCTTCAACCACGATGTCGTTACATCCTCAAACGCCATCATAATCACTAACAACGTGAAATCCAGAACCTCATCATATAATTGAAGGTTATAGTTCAAAATCTTACATATGTGAATGTTTGAGCTAAGATGGAAGCAAGTGTTTGGGGATGTTTGAATTGGAAGGGAAGAAGAAGAAAGTTTGTAGGAAAGATTGGATTGCCAGTGGATTTAAGGCTAGAGGATGGAAAGTTTGGTTTTGTGAGTTAGAAACAAGGGTTCGGTGCAAAAAAAAATTGATAAGAGAATGAGAGAAGTGAGAGTGGAAGGGATCGAAGGTTGGTATATATATGGGCGAGGGCTCGGCCCAAAACACTGAGCATATAGTGTGGAGAGGGATCGACATGAGAGCTCATCGATCCCTGATAACATGGACTCAAAAAAAAGGATCGGCATATATATATGCTGACCTCTAAAAAGCCTTTAAAAAGGGAGAGAAAGCAAGAGGGAAAGGGATCGGCTAAATGTATGTCGATCCCTATACAAAAAAAAGAAAGACAAGAGAAGAAAAGAATGAGAGCAGTCGGCTAAGCATGCACCGATCCCTATACAAAAAAATGGTTATGAAGGTTCAGCTATGAACGTGAACATCAACATACTATGAAAATTGGCAACGACCCGTAAGTGTTCGAACATGTCTGGGAGCCAATAATAAAAATATGTGTATGAATATGCACGCGAATGACCTAAAAGTTCAATTTTGGAAAATTGATATAAACTGAAGTCAAACCTGAAATCTTCATGTTCGGGGCTGAACCAGATAACAGAAGCTTGCTAGCCTCGCAGAACCGAATTTATATATATCAATTGATAGGATTTGGTACTAGATTTATATTATTGGAAATTGACCAAGTGTCAGGGTAATCAATGAGAAATTAGAACGTCTTAGAAAAATGACTCGATCAAAGAATAACAATTATTCATGAAGCCAGATGGATCTCATTCTCAATGATTCAAAGTACGCCATGTTAATCACAAGATGTACTTCAAGGGGCAAGTGTTACCTGGCATTTTAGCTTGGCTATATTGAACTGGCTGCACAAGTTAGACCAGATTGCCATCAAGGCCGATGGTTCTAGAATGATGATTATATGAAGTCAGAATTGAATGGATTTTATGGATGAACAATGAGGATGCTCAATGCATGAAATATGGCTCAACGAATGAAAGAGTTCGACATAGCATGGCAAATTCGAAGGGATCGACATGATTGATGTAGAGGGACCGGCATGCTTTGTTGAAGAGGGGTCGACATCCAATAAGTTTCAAGCACATTCATGCATAAACTCTATATCTCGGGATCTACAACTCCAAAGCCTATGAAATTTGCAGGGCAAGGCATATGGACCCCAGGGGATCTACGATCGCATGTAATAAAGACCAACTTCGAGGGATCAGCATACACTCCTTTGGAGGGTTTGGCTGTCAACTGTGCACAAATGATATTAAATCAAAGATTAAACAATAACTCGAGATCCAATGGTCTAGATGACATGAGAACTGAAAAGCAAATATATTTTAGCATGTAGAAGCCACCGTAGGGATCGCTGCCCAAAAAATCGACCAATGAAGGGATCGATACCAATCCCTCCTCATTGGGAGTTAGGCCCAGCTATCATTTTAGTAGGCCATGTGGATTAGAAGGTCCTTCATTCAAAGTTTCAGAGAGATTGGTGGTCGTTTTTACCTATAAATACTGGCCTAATTGGTCATTATGGGGATCTTTACGCTGCTTGTTACTCTAGACTCTATTGTGATCAAGTGTTCTCTATTCCTTACTGCTATAATTAGATTTATATGTGATCAATAAAGATAATCTTCAAATGTACATAGGCATATAGCGCTGAACCACTATAAATCCTTCTGTTTTTTATTATTGCTCTTTATTTGTTATTAGCTTAACCTTTTCCTCAATTTAATTTTATTTTCTTCACTTAGTTCTCTACGTAAATCCGTTCTAGGGTGTTTATGACCAATTTGGAAACACATTATGTTGTATATTTTATTTTATATAAAATTTTCAAAATTTCATATTATTTATAGATATATGACATACATTTTATTTATATAAACAATTCTAAAATAAATAAATGAACACATATCTATATAACAAATTTCCTTCCTCTTAACGGAAAGACAAATAAAAGATAAAGGATGGACTAGATTTAATAGAAATAAAGATATCGAAGGGCTGCCAATAGTCCACCTAATCAAATAGTTAACTTTTATAACGCTGTTAACTATTCTACTGTCTCCGTTCACAATTCCAACTGCCACTCCATATTTATCACCATCATTCCACGCATGTTGCACTAGGCTGAAGCGGTTGGATCCTTAATTTAGTGTAACTTTATTTTTTTTACACTTCTTATCCTCGCGTCTGTCTCTCTCCCACATTCCTTGCCTTTCCCCTTTTCTCTCTCAAACTGCTCTTCTCCCACTTCTCCCACTTCCCCATCAACCCACTTCATATACACACACACACACACTGCACTCCATCGCCATCTACTTGCCACGCCACCATCTTACATTTTCAGGTGCTGCTCTCTTCCACGCCATTTTTTTTACTCCAACTCTTCCATTTTTTCGTTTTTTGCCTGCATTTCTGACCCTCAACATTCCCTTTCTGCATTTATGTTGTTGCATACTAACGATGATTTAAATATGCTAGCTGTATTTGCCTTCTTCTGTTCCTTTTATACAGAATTCTAGCAGTTGATCGCCATGAAGCGGGTACTACTCTATTTATTTCTCCACCTACGACAAGCTCATTTCCATTGTTCTCCCTTTTCCTCACTTCGGTCATGTATCACATTGCAGAGTAGAACAATAGCTGAGAAGAGACAAGTGTTGCAGAATAACACCGCTGTACTGGAAGAGGCTACAGCTGATGGCATAACAGTTAAGGTTGAAGATAATGCAACACCCGAGAAAAAACCAAAACGATGTAAGCTTAAACCGAATGATTATAAAAATTTCCCCTGCTTTGGAGGTAGTAGCTGCAGCAACGATGATGGGACCGGTTGATCCTCCACCCACACCCAACATAGGTCGAGTTGCAAATGATGAGAACTTTGCTAATCACGAACCCCCTGTGCCATTATGCATCACCACTGATTGGACTGCGGAGTTTGAGGCTGCTGTGGTAATACGCACTGCTTTAAAATGATGGATATCACATTTGTTTTGCTATATTAAGTTATTTATTACTTTTCTTGCGTGCAGGTTGCTTGGGCAGACAAGAATGGATATTGATAGTCTCCTTGCTAAATAATTCCATGTCCACCGTCTCATCTTTGTTCACTTACTGTATTCGTCTTTGTTGTTTTCTTCACTGTTAATTCTCATTGTTCTTTGATCTTTTTAGTTGTTTACATTTTTGTACTTTCCCACATTTATATTAATGTCAGTGCTTACTTCTCCCTGTTATCTTCAATTTAAATTTCTCTGTTCTTTCTTCAACTGGAATGTACATGTTAGTACAAGATAATGACCTTTCTCTTCATATGTTCTTTCTCTGTTCTTACTTCAATTTAGTTGTATGTTCCTGTGATATGTACATAACTTACTTTCGTCAGTTTTAGTTTGTACGCATGAGTAGGTTGGTTGAATTTTAGTTTGAACTGTGTATACAATGCCATTATATTGTATACTCTTAATTGGTTTATGTTTCTATACTCTTAGTTGGTTGTTGTGCTTCATAAGAACTGTTTGAAAAAAATGCAACGACCCCACACATTTACTGCATTTTCTTCTGATTGTATAATGAGGTGGTTTTCACACTTTGCATCTACATCCAATGGTGAGGTTTACTATATCAACTGCATTTTCTTCTGATTGTATAATGAGGTGGTTTTCACACTTTGCATCTGCATCCACCGGTGAGGTTTGCTATATCATATCGTTACATAACAACACTAACACTTAAGCTTCTCTTTGGTACAACCATGTAAACATATCAGTCAATTAATTTACTCCATCATCTTGCACTAACATATACGGTCCAATTCAAGAAATAAATATTGAATAAAGTACAGGCATCTGCAATATACATGTGAAAAAGTACAAACATCACAAAAAATGAAAAAAGCAGACACTAAGAAATGATATTCAAGTACACGGTGCAAAGATAAATAAACAAAAAAAACTATTTTACCCATCTACCATCTACTGGTGCTTCTCTTCTATGCAGCCATTTGTAGTAGCTGATGTACACACTGTGGGACTTCAGTTTATTTTGGCACAGGCCATCACAATAGCTCACCAACATGCACACACAAGAATGTACACATGCACGCATGCATGCTCACCATCGGTCGTACGGAATAACTCAACATGCACACACATGAATGTACACATGTAGTTGAACAGCTAGCACAACTGCTCGATGTATAAATTAGGAAAAGCAGCAGCCAAAACTATAACCTATTCTTCAACGCTATGAGCCATATCCAATGTATTCCAATGTAATAAATTTCATATCCAATGCATATCCATTGGGCTCGATGTTATGTGTCCACTTGCTGTGCCTACAGGACAACCATTGGGCTCCCAAGCGTTGCCTCCACATTATCTCCTTAGTCACTTATCTTCGTTAATTAAGCTTCTTTTAAAAACACTTTTCTATTGTCAACCAAAATTTTATTTGAAAATTTTGTGACGGTTTCAGTTAGAACAGTAATATGCATAAAATTTTAAGGTATTGGGAAAAACCAGTCGGTTCACTATGTTAAGTGCATATTTACCTGTACATTTCTGTAAGCAGTTATAAATAGGTGAAATGATGTGTTCAATTACTCACAGTCTGATATGTATCCTGTTATGAAACAGATAAAAATTTGGTATATTATGAACAAATGCACAAGACAATTAAGTTCGTATATATGCAAGCAACACATTTAAGGTGGCGAACAAGAACCTAATACAGCATCAATTTATTTAAAATAATACAGGCTGCTGACCTGATGCGATTCTTTGTTTATCATCAATTTGCAACCAAAAGGAAGAGTCTTCTCTAATATTCATTTATTGAACATGATCATGCTTAGATTGTTGGTTAGTTTGTCACATCACGACCTATACATCAGCTTATTATAACCAGTGTTCTAACAAGTCTGCGTGCACTGACTAAAAATTCCATGTGGAATCAGTTAAAGCTTGCACACACTACGCTCTATGCAACAATGCAGAAGAATTTGAGCCGAAAAACATTCAAAATCTCCACCTACGCAACCGCTTTCATGATGATTGTGGAAGAATTCGCCAAAGGCAAAGTTGTAACTGCATCAGATTGTATAGAGCATATCAGAATTCAGCACCTGTTACTTTATGGATCCATGAACAGTTAATAGTTGAAAACTAATCAACAAAAATTTGCTAAATCGTCCTCTATCTGAACAATTTTTTTTCCTATTCCTATACGATCCATACTGTTATCCATCACTGAGATGTCCTTTCTGTTCCATCAACAATACACTCCTTTAAGCTGCTAAATTCATTTGAGACCTCATCCTGCATTTATTCATGCTTCAATCTACATGCAAAAGGAACTTGCACTTAACCCACTACCCACTTATAACTGAATTGCTGATCCACTTACCATATATGTTACTCCACGTCCTTACATCCAACCTTTTTTAATTCTCCTTCCTCCATGCATTTTCTGTCATTTATTTCTTCCATTTCCCATTCTTATTTACTATAGCCAACTGTACAACACAAGGTACACTCTAACATCAAATATTCATTCATCCATTAGGAAATATAATATTATTAGATGTAAAATATTTGACACATTCATGAACAACTTGGAAAATAAGGAAATATAATATTATTAGATGAAAATAAAATTATGTATTCCAGAATTTTGACTTGACACTCTCATTGCGTGGCTGTAATCTTGCTATTTCTTTTGCAGCCAATAAAAATACTAAGGCCATGATCATTTCAATTAAATTCACTATTTGGATGGCTTTAAACAAATAACCCACTTCATGGTGATATAGCTAAACAAAAATTGTCTCAGAGGAAGCATATCAAATGGAATTTGTATCATTAAAACTGTGAATTATTGTTCAAAACAATATTACTTTCAAAGAAATAATGGTAAACGACAACTGCATTCAAACAACAATAAAGCCATCCAAATAGTGAAATTAATTCAAATGATCATGGCCTTGGTATTTTTATTGGCTGCAGAAGAAATAGCAAGATTACAGCCATGCAATGACAGTGTCATGGCAAAATTCTGGAATACATAATTTTATTTTCATCTAATAATATTATATTTCCTTATTTTCCAACTTTTTCATGAATGTGTCAATTATTTTTCATCAAATCTTCCTCTCCCGCATCTCACCTGTCAATGATGGTTCACCCACTTATTTTAGCTTTTATAAAACCGTATTTTAGTTATGCTATATACAGCGGACAACCAAACAAAAAAATTAACAAACTTAACCGTTGTACAAAAAAATCCTTGAGATATTCAACTTCAAATTCCATGTCAACATTTTCCAGGTTGACCATTTCACCTATTTCCTGCACAATCGCACTTAAATATTTTTCATTCGTTTTGAACATAGAATGGAACAAGATGACAACTTCTGTTCATCGTCAACAACGACTTACATCTCTACGTCAGTGGGTTATGATGGAAAGCGCATGAGGGTTTGTTCCGAACCTACATATTGTACATACTACCTGTCTCATGCCATTTGTACATAACCATAAATTCCATACTATGCTATTTGTTAGGTGAGCCAAAAGATCGGTTGTAACATTACCGAGGAACAAAATTCACATAAAAATGTGCTATCTACTGATCCAGATCAACAATTAGGCTGTAAGCAATCTGGATCGATGTGCAATAATGTATCAAATAAATGCACAATGCCAACACATTTATTCCATCAAGCAAACACTGCGTAATGTTTTTCCCTCTGATATTTATTGTTCCCAAACTTTTGATGTTTTTTAAACTACTTTACCTATGCTTCTTCATTTGTATTAGGACACCAAACTGTAATATGGTTCTCGCACCATCAAATCGTTCCTTAGCTCAACAGAACCGTCGAAGACGAGAGAGATTATCCCAGTTGCAAACTACGATAACGTCTCAGCCATCATCCTCAACTAACACCGTTTGTCAACAGTATAAGAAACCAGAAAATCCACAAATTCAACTGCGAATGCATTGTATTGAACCTATAATTAACCTGTCCTCGCCTAACAATACTGACCAGCAATGCTCCAACCAACTAGCACAAAGACTCGACACAATAAACGATCAACATATATGTACAAAAAAAACAGCAAGCCGCGGTGCTGATCTGTAAGTGTACAGTCTTCTATATTTTGTTCTACAATTACCTCACAGTCTTCTTACTTTTCACTGTATCATATTTTTCCCTACCTCCCTTCACCAATTTACTCACCTTCCATCAGTGATACGATCAAGACACCATCAATCCGTTCAGTATCACAAACATTGCGAAGGCAGAGGGAACGACTGACCAATTTTGCAACTAGGTCGAACATCAACGGCGTCGATTGTATGGTCGATCATCCATCATCAAGTGGTTGCATACCAACAATGAATCAATATTTACAACATACCACTACAGAGCTACAACATCATGACTTAAATAACTTATCCACCACATGCTCAATGGGTCAATGTACAGACTCTACGTAAGCAATTATTACACCTTTCTTTCTGCTTTAAAAAACAAATGTATCAATGTATGTATCAGTTTTTATTTCATGACACTTTATTCTACTCCCTACCATCAGTATAAAATCTACCGCATGCGTTAATACAATATCGAATCGATCCGCTGCTCAAAAGTTGCGACGTCAAAGAGAAAGAATATTAACAATCGGAGAGGGCAGTAATGAACAACATCGAAAATCACAAATGCATCTCCTTCCCTCCTGTAACGAAACTGACATCACATTGTAAGCTCTGTCCTTTCATGCACTCCCTTACTACATAATGTAGCCTTGATACTTTTGTGCATAATATGGAATAACAAATGTTCTTCCTTCTAATGAAAATGCAGAAGCCCAGATGAAGAAGGTTGTGCTGAAGTTGAGCCAACACAAACTGCACATAATACTATTCACCAACAATTGCAATCCACCGAACGTCATTTCTTGGGCCTAAGGAATATACCATGTCCATTTTGTAGAGCTCTCCATTGGATCGATGAGCGTTTAAAAGATAGTTCCAAAAGTAATCCACTTTTCGGAACATGTTGTAAATCTGGAAAGGTGAAACTACCAGCGTTAACGCTGCCACCTTCAGAAATTCGTCAATTATATGATGGAGCTGACTGGAAATCAACATCATTTCTACAACATATTCGCCAATATAACGCTGCAAATGCATTTACAAGTCTCGGATGTCAATTAGATAACAGAAATTTGGGTAGACGTGGGATCAATTCATTTACTATACATGGAGAACTACGACATAGGTCAGGTTTCTTACTGCCCAACAATGGCGATACACCTATTTACTCACAGTTGTACATCTACGATCCTGAAACCGCATTAAAATTTCGACACGACAGAAATAAAGAACTTAAGAAAGAGGTATTGGAAATTATTCAAATGGTGCTAATGCGCGATAATCATTTCACACGATTATACCGTCAAGCATATAGTATTTTACAAAAATCAGCTCAATCAGGTAATGATTTACCAATCAGTCTCCACTACAATAAAACAACTGACAAACGAGTGTACAATATGCCCACGACAGATGAGATAGCAGTTATACTACCAGGAGATGGGACACAACTAAGTGCAACCAGGGATATTATCATACATCTTCAAGGAGGAACACATTTGCAAAGGATTAGTGAATGTCATCCAGCGTATTTACCACTTCACTATGTTCTCCTCTTTCCAAATGGTGATCTTGGTTGGGATATTAATCATACAAAATGGAATCCGGATTTAAATTGCCCGACGTCTGATAGATTGACACAACAACCATACTACAATTATCGAATATTTGAACGAGAACATGAATTTTCGACTATTTTGCTTGGTCGAAAATTGTTTCAAGAATTTATTGTCGATGCATGGGCATGTACCGAGCAAAATAGATTGCAATGGGCTAGGACTCATCAAAATGAACTTAGAAGAGATCTTTACTCCGGTATCACAGACATTGAATCTGATGTCTTACAACCTGATCAAATCGGGAAACGATTCATTTTACCATCCAGCTTCATCGGAACCCCCATATATATGTATGAGATATACCAAGACTCTTTAGCTATAACACGTTACAATAGGCACCCAGATATTTTTTTAACAATGACTGCAAATCCTAGCTGGCCAGAAATTCAAAACAGTATCATGCAAACCCAGAAACCAAGTGACCGTCCGGATATAATTGCTAGAGTTTTTGAGCTTAAAAGACAAAGTTTGATGAATGAAATTGTCGAAAAAGGTATTTTTGGACTGGTAACAGCTTACGTTTACACCATCGAGTTTCAAAAGCGTGGATTACCACATATGCATGCGCTTTTCTTCCTACAACCTTCTGACAAAATAAGAACGGTTGAACAAGTAGACAACTTGATATCCGCAGAATTTCCAAATGAGTTAGAACGCCCGTTATTGTTTGAAACAGTTAAGAAGTGCATGGTGCATGGATCGTGTAAAGGCAACATCCAGGCAGCTTGCATGGAAAATGGTAAATGTTCAAAGCGCTACCCCCGTGAATGGGCTAACACAACAACGATGGATCAAGACGGATATCCTATATACCGTCGACGAAATGATGGAAGATCTTATATGGTTAAAGGATTAATTGTAGATAATAGAGATGTCGTTCCTTACAATCCTAAACTTTCTGAAATGTTCAATTGTCACATAAATGTGGAAGGTTGTGCAAGCGTACGAGCTGTTAAATATATACATAAATATATATATATAAGGGACATGATCGAACAACGATGGTAGTTGGCGACGACGATGAAATCAAACAATATCTTGATTCTAGATACATTGGTCCACCTGAAGCTGCATGGCACATTTTTGGTTATCGTATGCACAAAGAGAAACCAACAGTCATCCGTCTGTAACTGCATCTTCCTGGAATGCATCAAGTTACTTTCAATCCACGTGAATCGGCTGATGTAATAAAATTACGGGCGCAAAACCAAACATCGACTTTGATTGAGTTTTTCAACTTCTGTAGCATACACCCTGAAGCACAACGATTTACATACCAGGAATTTCCTGAACATTACACATGGAATAAAAGTACACATACATGGTCACCACGATGTACCCACTCAAAAGCTATAGGTCGTATGTATTTTGCAAGCCCAAACTCAGGAGAACGTTTCTATCTACGTTTATTATTGACTATTACTAAAGGCCCAACATCTTTTGAAGATTTAAGAACAATAAATGGCCACCTTCATCTAACATTTAAGTCTGCTTGCGTTGCTAAAGGGCTGTTAGAGGACGACGAGGAATGGGTTACATGTTTACAGGAGGCTTCCTTCTTCAATACAGGATATCAATTAAGAAGACTTTTTTGTATTATTATCACCCAGTGCTCTATATTAGAACCGCATCGTATATGGAATAGATTTTCTATGCATTTATGTGATGATCTAACTCATACAATTAGAACAAAATTTGCAATTCCTTGCCCAACAGAATATCAAATAAATGACTATGGTTTGCATCTTCTTAACAAACTACTACAGGAATCTGGGAAATGTTTATTAGATTTTCCACCCATGCCACCGCCAAATGAAAATTGGAGCGTAGTCAGTCACAACAGACTTATATGGGAACATACCCAGTTGCGATATGTGGGACAAGCAGCAAAGGCTGAAAAAAATGTCAAGTCATTAAATGATGGCCAACATAATGCATATATGAAGATAGTTGATTATGTACAAAATGATTATGGTTCAACTTTCTTTCTAAACGGAGGAGCTGGCACGGGAAAAACATACTTATATAACACACTTGCAGATAAATGCCGTAGTGACGGTCACATTGTAATTACTGTTGCTTCCTCTGGTATTGCTTCGCTGCTCTTACTTGGAGGTAGAACTGCACATTCGACCTTCTCTCTTCCTTTAAATATTTTACAAGATTCGTTATGTGGGTTTACAAAGCAATCCATGATGGCAGAGCTTCTTAAAAAGGCAAGCCTCATTATATGGGATGAAGTGCCGATGCAGCATAGATTTTGTGTCGAGACAGTTGATCGATCGTTAAAGGACATCCGAGATAGCTCAAAACCATTTGATGGAATTACAGTAGTACTGGGAGGCGATTTTCGCCAAATTCTACCTGTTATTCCAAGAGGTTTACGGGAAGATATTGTTGCATCAACATTACGACGATCAGCGTTATGGAAATATGTACAAGTACTAACATTAAGTACAAACGTGCGTTTGAAGTCGGATGAAGCAGACAATACTGAATTCTCAATTTACTTGGAACAGGTTCTACTACTCACATTTTCTTATACCTTCCACTACTGTAAACAACAACAACTATTACTATTTTAACCTAACTACCCTTTTGCACTACTTTCTTCTTAAGTTGGATCAAATCCCGAGCTGACAGTCAACATGGACATGATGCACAAATGCAGCAACTTAAATAGCTTAATTACAACAGTTTATCCAGACCTGAACAATATATGCATAGCTCCATCATTTTTTAATGATCGAATAATTTTATCTGCCCGTAATGAGGATGTGCACACCATAAACTTCGCCTGTTTGCACCTGTGTCCGACTGCTGCCCATGTTTTCCTAGCTGCAGATAAATTAATCGAAGATGGGGACAACGATCGTTATCCAAGCGAATTTCTGAACTCTTTAGACTGTAGTGGGTTACCCCCTTTCAAATTTGAATTCAAAGTTGGATGCCCTATAATTTTGCTAAGGAACCTTGCTCCTAAGGATGGACTATGCAATGGCACCAGATTAATAGTCGTTCGCTGCGCAACACGTATTATAGAGGCTGAAATACTAACTGGAGATAAGTCTGGAAACTTAGTTTTCATCCCACGAATATCTCTTCAACCATCATCTTCTGAACTAAGCATAAACATGTCCAGACGGCAATTTCCTATTAAATTAGCTTATGCAATGACTATAAACAAGGCACAGGGACAGTCTGTGAAGTATGTGGGTATCGATTTGCGCACGCCTGTATTCACCCATGGACAGCTATACGTAGCTCTTTCTAGATGCACTGCTTTCCATCGTATCTCTATCCTTCTTCCACCTGAACAAGAGGCAACTACAACGAATATAGTATACCCTGAGGTACTACTTTAGCTCACTTTTGTTGCCTGTTATTCAAAAGACCACCGTCTCCGGCCTCTCACCGACCAACTTTCAGGTACTCTTTTTCGAGCTGCATCGATTTATTATACGATTTGTTGTACTTCCAAACTTTGCTTCTCACGACTCCTCTTCACATTCATAACTAATTTTACGTTTTTTTACTCCATATACATTCTGTTGACGGGACTTTCATACCCGTCCTTTTATATTTGTTTTCCTATACTAACTTATGTTCTTTTATATGCAGGTAGCAGTGAATAATTTATACTTATGGCTCCCGTGCAACTTTTTCATGTTTAATTTCTTCTTCTCTTTAGCTTTCTTATATTTCTTCTCCGTTCAGTCACATTTATTTGTGTTATATTGTTTGCGTCTATGCGTTGTACTTGAATATCAACTATGGTTGTTTCCTTATCTTTAAATTTGCTATGTTTTTGTATTTGTTCGCATGTATATTGCAAATTCTAATGAATTACACTTATGCAGTACAATGGAGTGACTTATTTTAATGTTCACTTCATTTATCACCGTGGCTTCAAATATTTTTCATGTTCTTTTTCCTTCTACTGCTGGATATTACACATTTGTGGTTGGTCCACACTCAGGTTGAAGCTATAGATTGTTGTTCATTTTTCATTTTAATTAAAGAAATTTACTTTGTTCGTTACTTATTGTCCTTGCAGATATGTACTTTTATTCTATGGTTTTAATTTTGTTCATGTGTTTTTCTAAAGCAAATTATATGAATGTTGCACAAGCAAAATAATTATGGGAACAAATGAATATATCCGATCATATACAGTTCTTCCATGGTATCTTATTTTTTTTTACGCATTTGCTTTAACATTGAACTTAATTGGTGCTTTAACATTGAACTTACCAGACAACAAAGTGTATAGAATTCACAGGAGGAATGCGTATACCAAACACATTGTTAATAAATTTGTTCTTTCCTCAACATGCTAAACAATATAAATATTACGCACAAGGAACTAATGCCGAATATTACTTTCCTCGCCTAAGATGCTCCCTGCCCAGTACTGAGGTTCATTGATGGTCTGCAGTGGTATGAATTTCTTGCTAAAGATAAGGAAGTCAGCTATGTATTTATCAGCAATTTGCTTTTAGACAAATTATTGTTTGATTCTTTCATTTTCCGTTGTTCTTTATGGACCATGTATACTCTAAAAATTAATTTAGTTCATAAGTTATGCTTTGTATATCCTCATTATTCAATCGTATTTTGTGTTATTCAGTTTTCAGGGTTCCATCTAATCTTTTATTTTGATGCGATGTTTGTACTTTTTTCCACCTATATTGTACATGCCTATGCTTTCTCAATACTTACATGTCCATGTTATCTTTCATTTTTTGCTTGCCCATGTTATTTCTTTGATTCCACCGTTTAATTCAGTATTCATATCTGTACATGTTACTAGCACAGAGAGGCCTGAATATTAGTGCTGATGCATAATGATATGATATATGTCAACATGTTAGTATCATAGACAAGGCTGAATGTTTGTTCTATTACATGCTCAAATGATATATAACACATCACCACTGTGATTCATTTGTACACTATTCATTTATTTTGTACTGCATTATTAGTACGCTAAAAAAAATAACTACCGTTTAAGCTCAAACCAGTAAACCGGTAAAAGAATTTAATTACGTCAGAGATGATATGATCGGTAAGACTTTGATTACTACTTCTGTGATATTTATCTCACGGCTATGCATATAATATTATACTACTAACGTTATTTTCCAACAAGGCAAATGAAGTTCTAAAGCAAAACACAGTACAAGCAAAGGGAAGCATTCAAAAGGAAACACCCATGCAGATAATATTACAGTATATCCAAAAGTGGTATGATTTTAGTTGTTATGTTTTTTATTTACTTTTTATTGTTTTCATTTTTAAGGGTTGTATTAGTTTAATGTATCATAGTTTAGTTATAGTTAAGCTTGAATATGGTACATCAACTGATTTTTCCAAAGGTTTGTGTTGAATTTATAATTTGGGTACCATTGCCAAGCATATTTTGCATTCTTATTGAAGTGAGTAGAGTGTATACTGAAGAGTACAGGTAACGTGTTGCTGATGCACGGTAGGCAAGGATGCGTGGAATGGAGGTAGATTGCCCGATTGACTGATGTGCTCTGCCCATAGGCTTTGCAGTAGCTGATGGGAGATGGTGTACTGAATATAATCAACTGTAAGGAGGCTGTATTTTCTCAAGTCCATTGCTGTCGAGCACATAATGAACTTGCTAATGGGCCACGGTTTCAAGGCCATGCAATATGAATTTGAATATGGAGAAGTCACAGAAAAAGTGGGTGTGCTAGATGAAATTGCAAAAGGAGAACTGCTGCATTTCCTTGAACAACACAGCAGGTTGTATGAGACTTTTTTTGCTCTTTCTAATATGGTTAGAATAGTTTCGAAAAGAGTTGCCTCCTTAACAGTTTCATCTTTTTAACGCGTTGAACAGTACAAAATATCAAATATCAACCTTTTTTTTCCATACATGTAGTTAACCTCTTTAAATTCTTTATAAGTTTGCTTCTATTATAATCTGCATTTTATCAATTGAACTTTCCATATCAAAAGAAATGCAAAGTCAAATCGATATTTCATCTAATATGCTCAACAAATTCTAAATCAATAACCGAATATATAAAATGGCATAACTAACAAATACAAAATTTACACCCGTGCCATCGGCACGGGCTTCCTACTAGTATGTATATATAATATCCATAAAAAATCAATTTTTGTTACCAAATATCATGCTAATGAAATTAATTTTATAAAGATTTAAAATATATTTTACATGGTGTAAACATTTGAACTAGATTTATATTAACCTTTATATGACATAATTTTATTTAAACTTCAAAATTAAAAGATTTTGTATTTCAGGTCGAGAGCACCCATAAAAAAAGCATAAATTGTCTTTTTTTCATATATAACTACACTTACACAACCATCAATATATGACAATCCATCAATATACCGATTCATGATATGTTCAACAAAATAATATATATTGAATAATTATTTTATAAACATTAATAAATAATATTGAATTTAAAAAATACCTTTGACCAAAGCTTAAAGTTCACACCTTGAAATTGAGAAGTAAACTCCTTGAATTAAGTTCTAATTCCAAAGTTGCTAGCTTTCGAATTGCTTTTCCATCGACGATAATTTGATTTTAATTTGTATTTAATAGCTTGAATTTTGAGAAGAGGATATGGGTATAATTAGGCCAACAATAGTGGATTATAGAGATAAAAAATATCAAAATAAAATAAGCGATAAGATGTTTATATATAGGAGAGAGTAGAGAGAAAAACTAGGATCAAGATCCTTAATTCTCCCTTACTTATTCTTTTATTTTAAACCCTCAAAGCTTACCCCAAAAGCCATCAAAGTGGTCGGTTTCTATGTCCTCGTCATAGCTGAAAATATCATGCTCCTTATGGTCTCAAATCCATTTCAAGCTTAAATAATATTTATTGCATTTAATTCCAATTAAAATGCATATCAATATCAGACGATTTATTTATAACTATTATAAACATGCTCTTTAATATCATTCAATACATTATAATTAATATTTCATAAATATCAATTAATTCAATTTGTTTGTAACAATTATAAATTAATTAAATCGGGTGATAAAAGGAGTATTCAACGTTTCAGTTGTGTAACTCTTATTTGTAAATTCTGCTAGCGATTAATATTGAACAATTCGAACATTAATGTTCACACATCACTTAGCAGATGGTGTGCCATTATGAACAAATTTATCACTTATTTGGTTTTGATAAAATCCAATTTTTCATTATTACGCGTTATTCGATTATGACAATGTAACCAATCCTCTTCATCAAAACTACATCACTTTAGACTTATGGAATTTGATAATGGCCAAAATTTCAATATTGTCCGTATTCAACTTTATAGTCTAAACAAAAATTCCTTGGTTCAACAATAGCAGTTATTATTAACCAAAATGCACTGATAAGAAACCTTGAGTTGATTTTAGTTGACCATGATACTAACCTCATATAACTAAGGAGATGAATCCACTATTAAATAGTGTTTAACTTCCAATGGTTCCACTCAACCTAACAATTGTTGTTTGATGGACATCGTGCAACAATTTAACTATAATCAAAGTGGGGCTTCCACATTAAAGATGTAACAACCTAGAATTTTCAATGTTTGGAATAGGAATATTTAATTTATTTAAATATTCAGATTTAATTTGAATTTAATAAATAATAATAAAATAAATTGTTTATAAAACGACTCTATTTTTGTTATAGTATTTTTAATTTAATTTCTTTGATGTTCCATAATTTTTAATTTGGAAATAATTAAATTGTCGTTTGACATTTTTTCGAAAACGATGGTAATTTGTGATTTTACAAAACTAGATAATCAGCGTATATTATTTTTTTTTTTGGAATCGTTTAGTATTTTGTACGCAGTCATATTTTTTTATCGTTTTTAATTCATATACGAATGAAATTCTGTAGCAAGACGTCAGACATTTCAAATAAAACCAACTTCAACATTTAGACAATTCAACAACTAGACTTTTCTTTTCCCATCACTCCTTTTCATTTTCATGTTGCAACAAGCAAAAGGAAACAAAAACAAAAAAAAAACTTCCTCTTAAAAGATTCAAATTTAAAGTTTTGCTTAACGAAAAAATAAAAAAGTTTAATTCTTTGAACTTGAGAGGTCTAGATCTACAATTCTTTATGGGTTTGGATGGGTATGGTGATGTTTTAGGATGATCGATAGTTGGTATGTGAGATTGTGATACATTGAGTTGCATTCGACAATAAGCTATGGGGATGGTTCAGTTGGGTTTCTGGTGCGAAGGAGCTTCGATGGAGTGAATATTATGGTGTGCGATACCTAAATGGAAGATGCAACATTTTCGCATGGTGGTCGAATGATGTCAAGTCGTGTTTCCTCTTGGGAAGCCGAGCTTGGAGTTTTGAATATGTAGGTGCAGTGCTCGCCAAGAGGGAGACATTGGCGAAGTTGGATCTTGGTTTCATGCAGAATCAGAGAGAGGAGGAGAGAGATGATCGTTGTTGGTGAGTTTGAGGTTGTGCAGGTGCACACATGGATAATAGAAGTGTTTCGAGAGGGAAGAAGTTTATATGTTAAGGTGTTAAATTTGTAATTAATTATAATAATTTAATCTCAAATCTTGTAAAATCGATAACACTTTGACGTGAGGTCCAATCATGACTCGATCATTTGTTTTGTGTTCCTAAAAGCAATAGCTACATATTAGAATTGGTTCCATCGAGGTTGGATGAAGTCAAATTTTGATCTAAAGTCGAACGTCATTCAATTTTAGATCAAACCGAAGCATTTAAGCATTCGTTAGAATTTCAGTGAGTTATCTCACCATTGTGTAATGGCCTTGGTCAAGATTACTTGAAATTAAACATAAAATATGATTAAATTTATCTTAATTAATTTTAAGATGAATTAGGGAATTTTATTTGGTTTTGTTTCCAATTTGAAATTAAATTTATAATTAAATAAACAAAAAATTTATTAAATCGAGGATTTCTAAATGAGATAAATATAAATAGGAAATTTTAGTGTTATGCTTAGAAATCGATATGAACAAATTTCTAAGATGAAATATCAAATTGATAGACCTAAATATAATTTTTTTTTTTGTATTTTTATATAATTTTTTCTATAACATATATGATTCATAATATATGAAAACATGCAAGAAATTATACTTTTAATTATGTGGGACATTTGATCATGTCAAATTGATACAAAATTATTCTTTGATGTTTGATATGAGGGTCTCAGGTCTAAAAAGTATTTTTTTGGAATTTTATTGAATTTATATGAATTTATAAAGTTGTGATTTCATAATATTTGAAAATCAGCTCGGTTCATGTAAAAATAATTTGGGGTATGAAATCACATCAAATGATATAAAAATGATTTCTAAAGTTATGGTACATACATACACACAAATATATATGAATAGAAATTTAATCGTAGACTTATAGATATATATTCAAAGAGATATGGTTTATTTAGTGAGAAATGGAAAATAAATAATGTTTAAGCTGTGGAATGAATTATATTGAAATAAATATATAAGTACACATATGAATTATATAAAAATATTTATAAATTGCGATTTCATAATGAGGTCTTATCATGATTTTATGTTGAATTTATAATGATTTTTAAAGATAGTCTGAAGATATATATGTGAAAATGTTATATTTCTATTTTTTGGAAACTAACTTGAAAATACCGATTTGTACAACAATTTTAAGATGATATCTGTTCGGACTTTTTAATGAAATGAAAGTAGAAATGTAAAAAAAAAAATCTAAATTTAGAGGAAAACGGATCGAGAATCCAATTAAAAAAGAGTGAGATACAATCGAAACAAAAATAATAATAAAACATATAATATGCTGCCTATGTCAACTGGCTGCAACTAGTGCATCGCCAGGCACAATAGGTGCACTGGTTGGACGTATTTTGATTGGGTTTCTGATCAATTGGAGCTAAATCAAAGGAGGTTTGGTCCAAGATTCTTCTAGGGTATTCGAACGGCGTTTAGGCTACGTCTTTGAACCAGAATTCATGTTTGATTCGATTTAATTTTGTATTTTAGGTTTGTTTGAAATTTGAGAAATGAATTCATAGTTTTATAAATCATTATTTATATGTAAAATGGTATTTTATAAATGAGAAAATAAAAAGAATTAGTAATACCACTTCTTGTTGGGTCCATGCAAAACAAAGCCCATGTAGTAATCTACTTAGTAAGGAGGAGAGGAGAAAATACGTTCATTTTCTCTCATTTTACATCAGCTCTAAAAATCCAAAAACATATCTCTTTCCTATCCTAAACCCTAAAATTGAAATCTTCCCTAATCTAAATCAAATAATATGGTAATTGGATAATAATTAAAGAAATATAAGAAGGTAATCTCCTCCATCTTCTAGTGCGTCTGTTTCAGTTGTTAAGCTCAATTTTTGCTTTAGGTTGTGATCTTTCTTTTGCAATCTTTGAAATTTACCATAGGTTGTAGCTAAAAGTTAGTGGCCTAGGAGAATCCAAGTTCCTTGCATAAATTTAAGTTCTTTAGGTGGATTTATCTCACACTTCTAGTTAGTAATGAATGCATGTCGCTTTTGGTAAAATTGGTTGAATTTATGATTGAATTGCTTTCAACCCCTTATGTTATCCTTATCAATTGCTATACCACTTTCAGTTTGTTGGGACCCTCTTCATATGATCATGAATTTCATTCAATTGTTGATGTTTATATGCTTGTATGTTAGCTAAATCATTGCTTCAGAAGTCAAGGAGGACAACGCTATAGAAACGAGCGCCAACGAATGAACGGGGAGCCATCGGCATCGCCTAAGGTTTAGCCCAGGCGTGGCTACCAGTGGACCGGTCCCACCAGGCCTGTGTACCAATTGTGGCTTTGACTGTGCCCAGGTTACATCATGTGGCCTCTCGTTACCCGTTCGTTCATCTGTTTGGCTCCTTTTCATTGTTTGACTGATTTTGATGCTCCAGTTCATGTTGATTTCGGTGCAAATTTTAGAGTTTTGATTCTGAATTTTTTAACTCATATTGGGTTTATTATAACATGGAAATACGCTATGGATCCATGATACTGCATACAAGTGTTATTGCTTAATTTCAACTAGTGTTTTCAAAGGAATGATTTATAACCAATCTCTTTTCCCAAAAAAATTCAAGTACGAATATATTTTCTATAAAATATATTTGGAGTGTGTATATATAATATTTAATTATAATATCATTGGTTTTAAAGTTGACTTGGAACAATGGTTTAAAAATTGTACTTATATATGTAACTAAAGTCTTTCTAGTATGTGTGTGTGTGTGTGTATTCTAGCTTACAAATCTATATTTTTCAAGAATGATTTTAAAGCAAAATATTTTATGAGATTGCACGTTATCAATTGAATAAAAAGGTGATTTAAATAGTTTAATAAAATAAGTGGTATGGAATGCTTGCGTTTGTCTTACCGGTTAATTACTGACTTATTCGATTGAGGTATTTATACACCCAAGTGGTGTTTACTAGCTTAAAAAGTTTAGATAAAACCGTGTGCTATGGGCCACACAATTATTACATATTTAGTTGCAATATGAATGTACTCAAAACTTTTATCGATGAGTTTATGGCTCGCCTTTGGAGTTTATAGGACTTGTTCCTATCTTGATGTTTATAGGTCTCATACCTATCTTGATGTTTACAGGACTTGTTCCTATCTCGATGTTTATAGGTCTTGTATCTATCTTTATGTTTATTGGTCTCATACCTATCTTGGTGTTTATAGGACTTGTTCATATTTTGATGTTTATAGGTCTCTTCATGTTTATAGGTCTCGTACCTATCTTGATGTTTATAAGTCTCATACCTATCTTAATGTTTATAGGGCACACAACTATCTTGAGTTTTAGTATTTGATGATTTGAAATATTGATGCATGTTTAATATTTTTCGACATATGAATATATTTGAGATCTAGTTCACTCATCTATCATTTATCTTTGTAGCACAATCATTATAGTCTAGACTGACCTGTTTATTATTTTATAGTACCCGGGTCAGACTGAGATATTCAGGTGCCCCAGTTGATAGTTCTAGAGGGGATCCACTCCAGTTATTTAGTTATCATTCATCTTACCTTCATCTTGTACATGTATGCATACTCTTGTAGTGTGGTATCTTGTATCCATTTTAGACTCGTTTAAATGTACATATTCGTATCCATGAGATGTAGTATTAACGTATATTGTCGATCGTAATAACTACAATCTCGTAGTCGACGTCATGTGTCTATTTTCTCCATACAGTTTGTATCCATTGTATATTCCAATGTGTACATTTTATACTATGTGATTCTGTGTTATGTGAATATTGTATATTGTTTTGAATTAATATTATAACCACTATGATTTTTGTTTTAAGCCCAGATTATATGGGTCGACTTTAATTGGGAATATAACTAGCACCCAAATCGACGTAGTAATACCTGATTAAGAAAAATTCACAGATGGTCGCTCCTAACCAGCCCTATTTTCTGCACTCATAGATGTTGTTGCTCCTGCTATAACCCCGCTATATCTCATAGCGGATTTCTACCGCTGTGATTTTTCCATACAGCCCCAAAATATAGCCCTTCCGCTTTAAGCCCCGCTATTTTCGCTATATCCTGTTGCTCCCGCTATATTCCGCTATTTCCGCTATATCTTCTTTAATAAAATGGATTAAAAAATTGCACTTATACATTATAAAAATTATGAAACTAATTTATTTGATTTAATTTTTAATATACTTTAAGAAATGAAAATACTCTAATATTCTACTAAATTCAGTTATGTTATATAACAGTTTTACGTTTATTTAAAGTATATTCGCACATGTTTTTTGTTTAAAATTATTTATGTATTAATTATAATTCAATTGAATGATAATTTTTCATTTAGTTACCATTTACATTTTTGTAAAAACATTGAGTACGAGTTTTATATGCTATTTTAGAGAAATCCACTATATCCCGCTATATCCTCGCTGTATCCCCGCTATGACTTTTTGCACCTCCACCGCTTTGAATCTGCCGAGCGCTTTAACTGCACAGTGCTCTATAATATCCATTGTAAGTGTGGGAGTCAGAGTGGGGCATTACAGCTTGGTATCAAAGCGAGGATCAGCATAAAATATGATATTACAGATACAAATCCTGTCCTAGGTGAGTCTTAGAGACCGTCCATTTGGGGTTTCTTGAGGAAAATAGCGGGAATCATCCCCTTTATAATAAAAAATATCCTTTGGATTCTAGGAACATTTTCCTTCGTTTCCAATCTTTGATGTTCTTATTATTGAATCTTCTAATTCTTAAGCAATCCTTGATCCAATTGTATCCATGTCGGAAGTGTAGTGGGCTAGTGGCTTAGCCATTTCTAGTATTGGGCAATCCCATGAGCCTAGTTGAAATGTAGTACTTTATCTGTCCGGTGATCACAAAGTTTGTGGTCAATCTTTTTATGATCAGAGTCATACAGCGAAAGTAGGCGAATGGTTCCACTGGTTACATTATCCTATAAAATTGTGATTGATATAATTGGTTGATGGAATGTATGTTTGCATAAGGTTCCTAGTGATAACTCTTATTCAATCAAGAAATATTCGTCGGTACTTAGAATACTAATTAAAGATTAATAATTGAATCATGCGATATCTTTGTATTGGAAATCCACGCAAGAGAAATAGATTTTATTGGATATAAAATAAACAAGGATAAAATCTTATTATTATAAGAATTAATCAATTGAAAATGGAGGTAAGTTTTGGTACTTGATTACAATTAACCAAAAATAAATGATTTTTTTTACTTTACAAACAAACAAAGAGTTGATTAAGAATATTTTTAATGAAATCATTGCCTAAGTAGGAAATACCCTCGTACGAAGTTTTCTATAAGGTGGTTAATGGTGATGATTATAAGCTTTTTATTATATGCATAAACTAGAGTATATAAAGATATAAGTATTCTTCACTTTAAAAGAGGATTTTTGAAATATAAATTTATGAGTGTTTAGTTGGTCGTCTGTTACTTTATGGATTCTAATTGGGGACGTCCGACCAATGTACTCGATAGGGATTCCTAAACGTTCGAACGTACATTTGAACATGCTCTTTTTAAAAAAATAGTATTTTGGAAAATATGTTTAATTCAAGAAGGAATTAAAAAAAATTTGAAACTATTGTGGTTTGAAATAAAATGATAATTGGAAATGCATACAAAGATATGTATACGCTAAGGTTTTGGGAATCTAAGTGTATTTCAATATTATGAAGGATTGAAATATAAATATACAAAAGATTTTCTGAGTTAATAATCTAATAATGGGCTTAGATGCTAAATACTAGTATCTATCAAGAATAGTGGCAGGGAATGTTGATTTTACAAACAACACCACAGCCAATGGATAAGGCAATTTATTATGAATAAACATTAAGGTAACATTATGTATTGCTTATGACATTTGGGAAATGTTTTTATGACTTTCTCTGAAATTGAATTTGATATAATGCTTTGGGTAGGCTATAAAAGACCATTAGAAAAAAAACATAAGTGTAAAATCCTTAAATAGTTAAATCAACAAAAGCTAAATGGAAACATGATTCATTTACTTAAATCAATTGGAAGCAAATTTTGAATGTTAAAAAAGGCAAACTTTTAAGCATAGAAATAAGCTTAGGTTAAATAATATACGAGTTTGAGATGCTATCCCTAATTGTATTTGGAATAACAATTTTTGAAAATAACTTTACAAATTAATTCATTTATTCAACACTAACCTTGATATTAAAAGAAGTTTTTAGTAATGCCCGGTGGAACACAAGATATAAATATTGCCTTACTATTCAAACTTGCTATTAAGGAAGATATCTATTTAAGCTAAAATATTAACAGAAAATTGTAAACACTCCTAAGAAGAGGCCAGCGAATATAATCTTTGAGATATATACACATATACATACATATATGTATATATATATTGATTCAACACTATATTGAGTAATGTCTAAGATTTCAAATCTGTTACTGAGAAAAGGATTCATTTTCAAATAGAAATAAGAAAATTGCATATATGAAAGAATATAATTTGTATTGGAATTTGAATGGAGGAAAATATAAAATATTTTTGAAAACCTTAGTTCTATAAGATGAGGATTATTAATAATCGGTTTAGCATTATTGATTGGTTTAAATGCTTTCAAGTAACGGTTCATCAAACATGGTACAATTCATCGAGTAGAATGTTTTAGTGGAATTTACTAGCCCATTAGTGAAAATTTGAATTTAACTAGTTTGTATGGGATGCCTTGGTTAAATTTTTGTGATTTACTTTGGAAAAGTATTTAACGCTTAGGATTGTGTTCACTTTTGATGTTCGGCCGGGGCCGATAGATCCTTAAGAGAATATAGTTTAGGTCTTCTGGTTGCATCCATAATCATAAGAAGAAATCCCTGTATAAATCCACAGCTTTTGAATATGATTAATTAAGCAAGTATCTTTGAATACTTAGAATGGTAAGTATTTTGGAAAGAGAAAATACTTTTAGTAAATTGAGATGTGAAAACTAAGATTAAAACATACTTGGAAGTTTACAACTAAGAACCTCTTTGGGTTATAAGTTTTGTTTGACAAAATGAAGATTAGAATTTGTAAAATTTTAATCTTTTAAAAAAAGTTAAAGATTATAGAATATGTCAGAATTCTAACCAATCATTTGAGTTTATCTCAAATAAATAATAAGCAAAAATGCATACAAGGGAAAAGTAAATAAAGAACATCTAGTGGTTTGAATGTAAATAAAACTACAGAAATATACTTCATGATTGTATTCTTGTCTTTGGTAGCGCTAAGAGAATCGTGTCTACCTTGATTGAATTTTCCTACTGTTGATTAGTTACAAATCCAACATCGGTATGGATCCTTTTAAGACTTTGTTTGAGAGACTATATCGATCAATCTGTTGATTAACTTAAGTCGGGGAAAAGATCTTAAGTCCCGACTCTAGTTATGAATCTTTTAGAAATACCTTGGAATTAGAGATCAAATGTATATTCATGTTTCTTCCTTGATTGGATGATTGGTATTTTAGTCAATTCGAGATAATGACTCTTTGATATATGGACCCTACCTAACCATCGAGCGTAGTGACCCTGTTGCTTATGAGTTTCTTTACTAGTCTAGTTCTCTGGCATTCATGATATTCTTCATATTTTTCAGAATTGGAAACATTTTAGAAATTTTGATTCTATTCTTGGGAATAGAATCCTTATTGCACTTGAGATTCTTATTTAAGTTATCTCTCGATCATAGCTTATTTCTTTTGAATAGGTGCATCTGGCAAAGTTGGTTATAGACTTTTGCCTTAAGGAAAATTATGGGGACGTAATTTTTATAAGAGAAGAGTATGTAATAACCCTAGTCAAGACTACCTCAAATTAAACATAAAAATATGATTTAATTTATCCTAATTAATTTTAACATGAAGTTGGGGAATTTAATTTATCAAATTAAACATAAGGATCCTAGTGATAATTCTAATGCAATCAAGAAATATTCGTTGGTACTTAGAATACTAATTAAAGATTAATAATTGAATCATGCGATATCTTTGTATTGGAAATCCATGCAAGAGAAATAGAATTTCTTGGATATAAAATAAACAAGGATAAAATCTTATAGTTATAAAAATTAATCAATTGAAAATGAAGGTAAGTTTTGGTACTTGATTACAATTAACCAAAAATAAATGATTTTTTTTACTTTACAAACAAACAAAGAGTTGATTAATAATTTTTTTAATGAAATCATTGCCTAAGTAGGAAATACCCTCATATGAAGTTTTCTATAAGGTGGTTAATGGTGATGATTATAAGCTTTTATTATATGCATAAACTAGAGTATATAAAGATATAAGTATTCTTCACTTTAAAAGAGGATTTTTGAAATATATATTTGTGAGTGTTTAATTGGTCATCGGTTGCTTTATGGGTTCTGATTAGGGACGTCCAACCAATGTACTGGATAGGGATTCCTAAACATTCGAACGGGACAGCTGAACATGCTCTTCTTTAAAAATAATATTTTGGAAAATATGTTTAATTCAAGAAGGAATAAAAACATTTTTGAAACTATTGTGATTTAAAATAAAATGATAATTGGAAATGCATACAAAGATATGTATATACTAAGGTTTTGGGAATCTAAGTGTATTTCAATATTATGAAGGATCGAAATATAAATTTACAAAAGATTTTCTGAGTTAAAAATCTAATAATGGGTTTATATGCTAAATACTAGTATCTATCAAGAATAGTGGCAAGGGATGTTGATTTTATAAACAACACCACATCCAATGGATAAGGCAATTTATTATGAATAAACATTAAGGTAACATTATGTATTGCTTATGACATTTGGTAAATGTTTTTATCATTTTCTCAGAAATTGAATTTGATATAATGCTTTGGGTAGGCTATAAAAGACCATTAGAAAAAAACATAAGTGTAAAAATCCTTAAATAGTTAAATCAACAAAAGCTAAATAGAAACATGATTCATTTACTTAAATCAATTGGAAGCAAATTATGAATGTTAAAAAAGGCAAACTTTAAGCATAGAAATAAGCTTAGGTTAAATAATATCCGAGTTTGAGATGTTATCCCTAATTGTATTTGGAATAACAATTTGTGAAAATAACTTTACAAACTAATTCATTTATTCAACACTAACCTTGATATTAAAAGAAGTTTTTAGTAATTCCCGGTGGAACACAAGATATAAACATTGCCTTATTATTCAAACTTGCTATTAAGGAAGATATCTATTTAAGCTAAAATATTAAGAGAAAATTGTAAACACTCCTAAGAAGAGGCCAACGAATAGAATCTTTGAGATATATAAATATATACATACGTACATATATATATTGATTCAACATTATATTGAGTAATGTCTAAGATTCCAAATCTATTACTGAGAAAAGGATTCATTTTAAAATAGAAATAAGAAAACTGCATATATGAAATAATATAATTTGTATTGGAATTTGCATGGAGGAAAATATAAAATATTTTTGAAAACCTTAGTTCTATAAGATGAGGATTATTAATAATCGGTTTAGCATTAATGATTTGTTTAAATGCTTTCTAATAACGGTTCATCAAACATGGTACAATTCATCGAGTAGAATGTTTTAGTGGAATTTACTAGCCCATTAGTGAAATTTTGAATTTCACTAGTTTGTATGGATGCCTTGGTTAAATTCTTGTGATTTAATTTGGAAAAGTATTTAACACTTAGGATTGTGTTCACTTTTGGTGTTCTGCTGGGGCCGATAGATCCTTAAGAGAATATAGTTTAGGTCTTCCAATTGCATCCATAATCATGAGAAGAAATCCCTGTATAAATCCATAGCTTTTGAATATGATTAATTAAGCAAGTATCTTTGAATACTTATAATGATAAGTATTTTGGAAAGAGAAAATACTTTTAGTAAATTGAGACGTGAAAACTAAGATTAAAACATCCTTGGAAGTTTACAACTAAGAACCTCTTTGGGCTATAAGTTTTGTTTGACAAAATTAGGATTAGAATTTGTAAAATTTTAATCTTTTAAAAAAAGTTAAAGATTATAGAATTTTTCAGAATTCGAACCAATCATTTGAGTTTGTCTCAAATAAATAATAAGCAAAATGCATATAAGGGAAAAGTAAATAAAGAACATCTAGTGGTTTGAATGTAAATAAAACTATAGAAATATACCTCATGATTGTATTCTTGTCATTGGTAGCGCTAAGAGAATCGTGTCTACCTTGATTGAATTTTCCTACTGTTGATTAGTTACAATTCCAACATCGGTATGGATCCTTTTAAGACTTTGTTTGAGAGACTATATCGATCAATCTATTAATTAACTTAAGTCGGGGAAAAGATCTTAAGTCCCGACTCTAGTTGTGAATCTTTTAGAAATACCTTGGAATTAGAGATCAAATGTATATTCATGTTTCTTCCTTGATTGGATGATTGGTATTTTAGTCAATTCGAGATAATGACTCTTTGATATATGGACCCTACCCAACCATCGAGCGTAGTGACCCTGTTGCTTATGAGTTTCTTTACTAGTCTAGTTCTCTGGCATTCATGATATTCTTCATATTTTTCAGAATTGGAAACACTTTAGAAATTTTGATTCTATTCTTGGGAATAGAATCGTTATTGCACTTGAGATTCTTATTTAAGTTATCTCTCGATCATAGCTTATTTCTTTTGAATAGGTGCATCTGCCAAAGTTGGTTATAGACTTTTCCCTTAAGGAAAATTATGGGGACACAATTTTTATAAAAGAAGAGTATGTAATAACCCTAGTCGAGACTACCTCAAATTAAAAATAAAAATATGATTTAATTTATCCTAATTAATTTTAACATGAAGTTGGGAAATATTATTTGGTTCTGTTTCCAATTTGAAATAAAATAATTAAGAAATTTATTAAAAGGGATTTCCAAATGGGATATATAAATGGGAAATTTGTACTATAATGGTTAGAAATTTATATAAATAAATTTCTAAAATAAAATATCAAATTGACAGACCTAAATATAATTTTTATCCATTTTTATATAATTTATATAAATCAATATAAATGTATTTCGTAATATGTGAAAACATGCACGCAATTGTATTTTTGACTTTGGGACATTTAATCATGTCAAATCGATACAGAATTATGTTTTGAAGTTTGATATGAGGGTGTTAAGTCCAAAAATTTTTTGTGGGATCTTATTTAATTAATATGAATTTAAAAATATGCTTCATAACATATGGAAATCAGCCCGGTTCTATGTAAAAATGATTTGGGGTATAAAATCACATCAAATGATATAAAAATTATTTCTTGAGTTTAAGATACATACATACATATATATATATGAATTTAGAAATTTAATTATGTATTTGTAGATATATATTCTAAGAGATATGATTTATTTAGTGAGAAATGGAAAATAAACAATGTTTTGAGCTATGAAATGTATTATATTGAAATAAATATAAAATGTATATAAAATTATATAAATATAATAAATTTAAATTCGATATATTAGGTCTTACTATGCTTTTATTTTGAATTTATAATGACTTTTAAAGATAGTCTGAAGATATATATATGTGAAAATGTTATATTTCTATTTTTTTGGAAACTAGCTTGAATATACCGATTTGTAAAACAATCTTAAAATGGTTTCCATTCAAATTTTTTAATAAAATTAAAGTAGAAAGGTAGTAGAGAATTATATCTAAATTTAGAGGGAAACAGATCGAGAATCCGATTAAAAATGAGTGAGATACAAATAAAACAAAAATCAGAAAAACACATAAAATAGGCTGCCTGTTTCAGCCGGCCATAACAGTTGCATCGGTGGGCACAATAAGTGCCGACCCATTGGACATATTTTGATTAGGTTTTCTAATCAAGCAGAGCCAAATTGAAGAGGTTTGGTCTAGGATTATTGAAGGATATTCGGGCTACGATTAGGCTATGTCTTTGGACTAGGATTCCATGTTTGATTCCATTTAATTTGGTATATTAGGTTTGTTTGAAATTTGAGAAATCAATTCAAAGTTTTATAAATCATTATTTATATGTAAAACCATGTTTAATAAATGAGAAAATAAAAGGAATTAGTAACACCTATATTTATTGGGTCCATGCAAATCAAGGCCAATGTAATAATCTAGTTAGTAAGGAGGAAAAGAGAAAATACGTTCATTTTCTCTCATTTTACTTCATTTCTAAAAGTCTAAAGTCATATCTCCTTCCCCTCCTAAACCCTAGAATTGAAATCTTCTCCAAATCTAAATCAAATCATAGGGTAATTGGATAATAATTAAATATATAGAAGAAAGAAAATCTCTTCCATCTTCTAGTTTGTCTATTTCAATTATTAATCTCAGTTTTTGCTTTCGGTTGTGATCTATCTTTTACGATCTCTGAAATTTTCCCTAGGTTGTAGCTAAAAGTTAGTGGCCTAAGAGAGCCTAATTTCCTTTCATAAATTTATGTTCTTATATGTGAGTTTAGCTCACACTTCTAGCTAGTAATGAATGCATGTCGATATGTGGTAAAATTGGTTAAATTTGCGATTGAATTGCTTTCAACCCCTTGTGTTATTCTTATCAACTGCTATACCACTTTTGTTTTGTAGGACCCTATTCATATGATCATGAATTTCATTCAATTGTGGATTTTTATCTGCTTGTATGTTAACTAAATCATTGCTTCAGAAGTTAAAGAGGACAACGCCAGAGTAAGGAGCGTCAACGGACGAACGGCGAGCCATCGACATCGCTTGGAGTTCAGCCCAAGCGCCACCACCGATGGACCGGTCCTACCAGACCAGTACACTGGTAGTGACCCCGAGCCCTAGGTTATGCTGTGTGGCCTCCCGTTCACATCCATTCGTCCGTTCGTTCGTCTAATTGGCTCCTTTTCATCTTTTGATGGATTTTGATGCTCCAGTTCATGTTGATTTCAATGAAAATTTTGGACTTTTGATTACGAACTTATGAATTCATGTTGGGTTTAATATACCATGGAAATATTCTATAGATCTGTGATTTGCACAATTTCAACTAGAGTTTTCAAAGGAACGATTTTTAAACCAAACCATTATCCTAAATCTTTTCAGACATTAATATATTTCTATGAAAGATATTTGGAGTATATATATATATATATATATATATTATATTTAATTATAATATCAATGGTTCTAAAGTTGATTTGGAACAATGTTTTAAATTTTTTACTTATCTATATACTTAAACAAAGGCTTTCCAATACATACATACATACATACATACATACATATATATATATATATTCTAGCTTATAAAACTATATTTTTCAAGAATGGTTTCAAAGTAAAGTACTTTATGAAATTGCAAATTATATATTGAATAAAAAGGTGATTTAAACGGTTTAATAAAACCAGTGGAACGCTCATGTTTGTTTTACTCGTCAATTCCTGGACTTGTTTGATTGAGCTATTTATACACACATGTAGAGTTTACTAGCATATAGTAAACGTTTAGGTAAAGCCGTGTAGTGTGGGACACATGGCTGTTGCCTGTTCGGCCGCTATATGAAAGTACATAGCACTTATATCGGTGAGTTTATGACTCCCCTTTGGAGTTTACAGGACTTTTTCCTATCTTGATGGTTATAGGTCTCATACTTATCTTGATGTTTATAGGTCTTCTACCTATCTTGATATTTATAGGAGTAGTACACATCTTGATGTTTATAGGACTCGTACCTTTCTTAATGTTTTATAGTTCTAGTACCTATCTTGATTTACATAGGTCTCATACCTGTCTTGATGTTTATAGATCTTGTTCCTATCTTGATGTTTATAGGTCTCGTGCATATCTTGATGTTTATGGGTATCGTACCTATTTCAGAGATTGTATGCTGTATTCCTATCTTGATGTTTATAGGTATCCTACATATCTTGATGTTTATAGAATTATACTCTATTTTGGAGTTACATGCATGTAGGAGAATTTATTTCACCAATCTTAGAGTTTGGCACCTTCCCTCTTTTTGTGAGATTTTTGGATTTCTAATTATGAGATTTTTGGATTTGATGTTGTTTGGATTATCACCAAATCATTTTTAGGGAATTTCTCTTTTAATAAGCGATCTTGAGTTTTAGTATTTGGTGATTTGAAGTATTGGTGCATATTTGATATTTGTCAATATATGTCTACATTTGAGATCTATTTCGCTTTATTTATCATTTATCTTGCTAACACATTCGTTATAGTCTAGAATGAACCATTTATTATTTTATAATACTTGGGTCAGACCGAGATATTTCAGGTGCTCCATTTGATAGTTCTAGAGTGGTTTCATCCCAGTTATTTAGCTATCATTCATCTTACCTTCATCTTTTACATATATACATACTCTTGTGGTGTTGTATCTTGTATTGAGTTTAGACTCATTTAAATGTACATATTTGAATCCATGTGATGTAGTACTTATGTATATTATGGATCATAATGACCATAGCCTTGTAGTTGACATCATTTATCCATTTTCTCCATTCAGTCTGTATCCATCGTACATTCCACTGTGTACATTTTATACTTTGTGATTCTGTATTCTATGAATATTAACTATTTTCTGAATTAGTGTTATAGCTACTTTGGTTTTTGTTTTATGCCTAGATTTTATTTGTCAACTATAATTAGGAAGAAAATTAGCACCCAAATCGACATAGCAATACTCGCTTAAGCAAAATTCGTGGATGTCACTCTTACCCAGCCCTATTCTCTACATTAATAGACGATATTACTCTATAATATCATTTGTTAGTGTGGAACTCATGGTGGATCGTTACAACTGAATGAATAGTATAATGATATATAATAGTTATAAATTATTGTTTTGTGTTTGGATAAATTATTAGTTTGGTTCTAGTTGAATTTCCACTTCAAAAAGTGATTGATATATAAAATGAAATATAAGGAATTTTGTAGAGAAATCCGGATTTCTCATTGTTGTGATTTTAAATTTCAGTTATATACCTACTGACTTTAATTCCATTTATATGGCTATTATAAATTGTTGATGCTAAAATTTGATAGATATAAATATTGGATACAATATTTATATACGTTATAAGTTGAACCTATTAAGTGATAAAGGTAATAATGACATTGGTTAAGTGATATGGTAGCTTTTGGCCTCATTATAGTATTTTGAAGTACTATCAATCGTTTTTTTGATTTGGCAATGGTTTTGATCTGGAAAATTATCCTTAATCCGACCTTTAGAATTTTCTATGATATTTAATTTAAAAATAGTTTTTGTACTTCTCTATTTTACTTCAATGTTTTTATTATTCTTTCTAATACGTGTGTGTATGTGTGTAAATGTTTCAAAATTCTTTCGAAAGGTACTTATTTTTATCGAAAATTATTATAAAAACGACTATTTATTTTTAAAGGAAAATAAAAGATAATTTATCTGTTTCTAATAAAGTGATTCTGAAAAGATAGATATATTTTGGAATAAATATTTGTAAGACGCTTTATATGAATTGTTGGATAAATGGTATTTTATAAATAAAAGAATAGTTTTACAAATAATATTTTATAAAAGAGAAACGACATCATTTTTATGGAAAGTTTCTAGTTCTATTTTGAAAACTGAAAGTTTGTGATAATTTTGGAGATTTATAAACAATATTTTATAAAAAGATATGAATTTACAAAAGGATTTTATAAATAGGAAAGAAGTGTTTAAAATGATTTTTACGGTTATAAAAACGAGATTTATAAAAGAGTTATAAATAGGAATAAGTTTTATAAAAGAAATTTTGTAAATGAAGAGATTTATAATTATATTTAGAGATTTACAAAAAGGTGTTTTATGATTATACATTGAGATTTATAAAAGAAGATTCACAAATGATGTTTTATAAAGAAGATTTACGGATGAAGTTTTGTACAGAGATTTATAAAGGAGTTATAAATATACAAAGGATTCATAAAATGGAATTTTATAAGAAAAATGAGATTTGATTTCCATAAATGATCCTTTTAATTTATGGTGGTATGAAAATTGTTCTTTTCATATTTAACACCAAACTCAGAAGTATGGAAACTTGTTCCTATCTTGAGAATGAAGAATGCGTATCAAGGCAAGGATAGCTTTCTAACTTGTCTGATCTCATTGTTAATCGAGGAATAGTACTATTTGAAATTAGGAAGTGGTATTAAGTATAATTGATTTAATTTCCATATGATCTGTTTACTTACATAGAAAGAAGTATTTTAGGTCTATTGTTATTAATGTTTTTAAATAACATTTGTTTTTACTCTAATAAATATGGTTTTGGAAATGAAATATTTCTTAAGATTTGTGAGTATACATATACTGTTGAGATAAGTATATGGGTACATCTTCTAAGTATTTAAAATGTAGCGTTTTGCGAATATACTTATACTATCGATATAAGTATATAGAAAAGTTTTCTAAGTTTTAAAAGTAAAATATTTTGTGAGAATACTTATACAGTTGAGATAAGTTTATCAGTATTTTTCTAATATTCAAAAGAGTAGAGAGGGTTTGTGAATATATCTTTGTAAAAGTATTTAATACAAGAATTCACAAAATGGGTTTAATTAATGACGGAATTAATTAAAGAGGCTTAGTTGTAACTTCATGCCTAACCATGCTTGATTAAATCTTTGATTTGATTATTTGTTTATTTGATAGTTAAATAACTGACTACCAAATGTTTGTCAATTTTTAAAACTATTGTTTGTCGATTCGAAGAGACCGAGATTGGATATACTATCCAAAAACCACTTCAAACTCATATAGGAATTCAAATTGGGACATCCTAAAGATGGCGGAATTGCAGAAGGTGTTTTTTGAAGTGCAAGGGGTACTTGCTACTAATCCTGAAGGTGATTCTGAAAAGGATGTAGTAGGTAGTGCCTTTGGTTCATCTCCTAAACAACTTGTATAGACGAATGCTAGTATTACATTGTTGCCTGAAGGGCAGTGTTACCATTCCAAGTGGGATTTGCTAAAAAGGTAAAACATAACCTCAACCCTCACACCTGAAAATGATTAAAATCAAGGGAGATACAGCAGGGATATGTAGGTCGCATCCATTAGGTTATGTCATCACCCTTATTGGTCACTATTTATGGTTTTATGGATGTGGTATCTGCATGAGAGCTCTCAGTAAAAGGTTGTTAAGAACTCGGGATAATGACATATTCGGTACTAACCAGTAAGGGGTAAACCAGTTCTGTGTTGGTAGAGGGTCTAAGGGAGGCCTTTGGTACATTTTCTAGAGGTGTATTGTGGCAAGCGGTACTTCGGTGCCTTGTCGTTGTAAGGAATCCATTCTCCAATAAGTGCCTTATAGACTTAGTTCTGCCCAACTATGCTGGAACATGAGATGCGAGCATTCCAGCTCTTTGATATATTTATTTTAAACCCTAGACATTATTATAATATCGTTGGATTTTCTATTTGAAATGGTTTGGTTATCGTATGGTAAAAATCCGTTCGTGTTTATATGCGGTGCGGTCTTATGAGATATCCTTATGTTCAAAAGGTTTTATAACATTAAAATCCATTTGACGTGTGTTTCTCACGTTGGTTTACCAAAATGATTCGGACGTTATTTTCTTATAATGCTTAGATCAAACCGGGAATATTTTCAGATTTAGTTAGATGCTTTGGAGCTTCATAAGATGATCTAGATCCTTCGAAGACATATTCACATATATTTTATTTCTGTTGTATTATTTGCTTATATTTGTCAGCATTTGTAAGGACAAGTTATTATAACTGTCTAGGCTGATGATTGGTTTGTTACTCTAATTGACGTATATATATTACAGTTTCTTTTATAAAGATCTTTTGTATATTATATATTACTCATCATGATGCGAGATCATGTTTTTCCTTTTCTTTCTTTTCTTACAACAATCTGTCTTTTCGACATTTGGATGCTCGATATGTAAATACCGTGGATGTGCTAGTGTCGACTTTTGAGGGTAGAAAAGCGAGTTGTTACAGAAGATCAATGGTATTCTCAAATTAAGTAGACTGTGTAATTTTATCGCATCAATATTTTCTATTTGACCTCAGTTAAATTGACCAATAGAAAACTATAGTGTGAGTCATTCCACCGTTATCCAATAACCATAGGTAAATAACCTCTTGGTGCCTTAGCAGTTATGAGTAATACATTGCCCAACATTTATAGAGTGGTAAATACTCTAGTCTCAATGGATGTATCGATATTTAGTCTCGATACATCTTGACCGAGAATAATTAAATGGTATGTTTAATTTATTATGATAAATCACTCATGATTACAACACATTGTAACTTCTATCACAAAACATATCATTCATGGATTTTCTATATTAAATATATTTTTAATAATTAATATAACATGTTATATTAAGTATATAATGGAAAGAAAATACCTTTTACTTTGAACAAGGTTGGTTATCGAGTTAGATATACGTAACAAATTACATAATCACCCTTGGGAAATATACCTAAATCTATCAATCTCCCACTTGCACTTGGGACCGATTATGGAATCTTATTCCAACTTCATCGATCGGTTTTTTGTAAATCAATCAAGTTAGTTCCTCAGTGAATGGGTATTTATGCTGTTTCAATTATCCACTATATCAATCAAATCTCTTCGATGCTAATAAACTACTTTTATCGTGTGGAACTAGACGGAGTATGTTTCTCAACTTCTAGTGAGTTCTTACCATTATAGTGTTATCATATAACAATAATCTAATATTATTAATACTTGGAATCACCCTAGCTAAGTTATAAATTTGCACATTTATATTTATGCATTGCTTTTATCTGGTGTTATTCAAGGCGATATAGTTAGCCTTTTCGCTGAATTAGCCACAACTTCCACTTTAGAACGTTACTAACTTAAGGGTCCTTAACTGAGGTTTGAACATGGATTTAATATTGACATAATTCGTTATCACTTATGAAGTTCGAGTTTGAGCACTCCTTCATAAGGAGTTTGTTGATTCTATAAACAATCTATTATTATTTCATAAATACTGGAGGAAACGTTCAATTGTAACGACCCGTAATTTTCGATGATTAAATTTTGTTAATTTAATAAGTTTTAGTAATTTAATTCGGAAAGAAAATAAAAAAATCTGTAGTTTAATAATGAAATCACTAAAATAAAGGTAATAATGTTAATGCAAGTCAATAAATCACTAATTTAGTGCAATCCCAATCAATTGAAACCACTTGCAATAAATGAATTTAATATTACGTTAATGTGAATTAAGGTAGTATTTAGTAATAATGTATTGTTAATGGTTTATGAATGAAAGGATAAATAAAATTAAAGGTAGTGATGTTAATATAAGTTGACTATAAACAAGTTGAATGAATTCCCAATAAAGGAAGTAATGCAAATGTTATATTTGACAAAATTTCAATACCACTGGAAATTATAGTTACTGCACAATAAAGAAGAAAGTTGAGTATATTGAAGTATTGTAATGTAAAACCAACATTAACTATGTTATTTGAAATTAGTGGATAGGGTATAAAGATTGAAATCAATAAAAACAATTTATTAGAATTTAAATTTTAATAATTGGATAAATGAGAATTAAACGAAATTAATTATCTAAATATTACGTTAATTGAATTAAGATGGAATGTGAGAATATTAATGTAATAGATTATGAATCTAATGTTAATTTCATCCATTTGATAATATGAATTGAATAATTATTAATTTATTTAATTAAATGAATTACCGGAAATTGAATTTATAATTTCTGAATTTAGTGAAATAGAGGTTAACACTGAAATTGATAAATTAACCAACTCTAAATTTACAGCTAAATTTATTTAAACTAGTGTAAATGATTAAGAAATTAAAAAATGATAAAAATTGTCAATTATAGAACTGAAATTGAAAAATTGATTTAATTAATTAATTTTTAATTTATTTAACTAATGTAAAAATAGCAATTTTGGCCACTGACTCGGATTTCGACGAAACTAGTTTAATCGGATTCGTAACAGCGAATTATTATAGGATTTCAAGTTTCGTAGCGATCGAACTTGTCATTTGATCGTACGGGCTCGAAACGCCTAGAAATAAATTTATTTAAATCAATTGAAATCAATTTGAAATAACTTGATTTTAGCATAACTTCTTCATACGTTGGAATTTGGACTTGAAACCTATTCCATTGCGTTTAAAATATTTAAAAACGTATATTTTGATATATGGGTTGACGCATTTTCGTTCCGAGTTAGAACGGGCTTTTCGGGCTATTTATCGTTCCACGGTCCAAACCAATTGTCTCCACACATCTCTATTTCTGACCTACCTATATATACCTTGTTATAAACCCTAGCCTATTTCTTATTCCTCATTTCTATACGTACAATTCTATTTGTTTTTCCTCTTTCAATGGCAGACAAAACCCTAAATCCCAAAATGCAATTTCAAATCAAATTCAAAGCCAAAAATTCAAACTCCTCAAAAAAATTCAGAAAAATTATATATCACATATCTCGACAATACAAATCTACATCAAGTGTATGTTTTTCTAAATGGTGCTTCAATCATCGATGAATCGCGGTCAAACATTGTAATTTTCGAAACCTTAGGGATAATTGGGCGTTTTTGATTCGGAAAGCAATCGGCAAAATTGAAATATGGGTTTTGGAGAGAGAGGCTTGTAGAGTCGATGGGTGGTGGTCTTGTGGCCTAACTCAACCCGTGGAGGCGTGAATTGGCGATTAGGGTTTCGTGGGCTTGGCGGTGCGCGGAGCTTCTGAGCGATCTGAGAGGGTGCGACCGATGGAGGAGGGCGAGGCGGTTCCAATGGTGGTGATCGACATCTTGTTGAAGGCCGGAGGCGTTGGGGATTCATGGTCAACGTCAGTGGATTTCATGCGTTTTGGCAACCTGGGAGGGATGCGCGTGAAACTGGGTATGGTGCCTCTGCTGACGTGGCGGAGGTGTGTTTGATTATTATTTTTTCCAATTTTTATAGGTTCTAACCGACATAACTTTTACATATGAGATCCGTTTCATATGCGGTTTTCTCCGCTAGGTTTGTATTGGAATTCCAAACATTTTGACGCTAGTTTGGATGAATTCTGAGACTGTTCAAATTTTGGGTTTAAATTGGATTTAAGTTCAATTTAGATTCAAAAGATGAGTGTTTTAACCCTCTCACAACTTCTAAAAGTTCTTATGTGTATTAAATTAATTTCTGATGTGATTAGAAATTTATTTATGGCTGTTTGGTACACTTTTATCATCATTCCAGTTAAATTGAATTTATTGAATTAAATTGTTATTTAATTTATTATTGCATATAAACTGCCAGTTAAATTGTTATTTAATTTATTATTGAATATAAACTATCAGTAAATGCCTGTTATTTATTATCTGTTCTATATTGATGTTATTGTTTGAATTGGATGAAGATTGTGATAGATGGTTGATGATTGATATTGGATGAATGGATGTTGTATTTTATATTGTTATAACCTGCAAGTTGTTATGCATTTTTATTTCATTCAGGATTGCGGTTTGAAATGATATATAACCGTATTTTTATTTTTATTTACGGATTGAAATGATAAATATCTGTATCACATGACCATCGAATAACCGCGGTCTATATATAAAAATATTTTGAAATGATTTCTATTGTTTAAATAGAGAAATATATGGGTTATATAATTATTGATTTTTGAAGTAACATAAATGTTATTTTATTATTGATTTTTAGCTATGTATAAATTTGTTTTGAAATATAAAATAAGTTAAATATTAAAGTTTGATTGTTTTATATAACATGGTTAAGCATATGTTTAAAATTATGTGGTATATAGGGTTTATATTGACTTAAATAAATTTGAGGTTGGAAGATAAATACGAAATTGATTTGAATTAAATTATTTAAGAATTATACTCGAATAAATTTGATTTGAAATTTAGATAAAAATTGAGATTTTAAAGGGTTTGATTTTTTATAACTTGATTTTGGTTTAAATTGATTTAAATGAATATCAAGTTGATTTAAATGATTATATCAAGTTAAATAAATTGAAAGAATATCCAGTTTTTTGAAGTTTAAAAGTTTTACTTAAATGATATTTGATTTATTAAGTAAACATTTCAAATCTAAATAATAGTAATTGAATTTGATATATACAGAATTATTAAAGAATTAGTTTTGAAATGGTGGAACATTTAAAGCTTTGAAATAAATGGAAATTGAAATGGTTTATTTGGGGTTTCAGATCTGTATTTGGAATTGATTTGTGAAATTGAAGAAGCTATTTTATTATATAAAGTAATTTAATATTTAAGCCATGTGGTGTAGTTATGTTTCAAAGTTATGAGTTCAAAGTATTATGATTTGAAAGTGTTATACTTTAAGTGTTTTGATTTCGAAGCGGTATAACTTCGGAAGTGCTATGATTTTGGGAAAAAGATATATTTGGAATAAAAATTATATTATATTGATTTGGGTTTTATAAAAATGATATCATATTGATTTGGGTTTTAAAACGGAAATGATATCGTATTTATATGGTATTGAAATGGATATTATATTCTGGTTTAAAGTATAAGTATTTTGAAATAACCACGGTGTTATAATAACGTTTGATTGTTAAAGAGACCGGGATCGGAAGTTGCCATACTCTCTGTCAACTCCGGAAACCACTTTAATAATCGTGTACGCGGTGGAGATTCCAAAATGAAGTAGGATATTGGCGGCGTTCCTTTGAGGTATGAACTTGGACCCGACTCCCGTGAGTTGACTTAAGGTGGCTAAAACATGAGTGATCTCGGGCCAGTGAGGTAGCCCCTCTTATCGGACACACTCCTTCGATGTCATTCTATTACTTTGTGATTGATTTGGTGGCCACTTTTAACTTTCGATTTTTGGGGGTGTGGCTCGAGGCGGGCTGTAGCTGCGCGCTATGCGTCACCACCAGCCCGTGTGCGTAATTGGTATATCTACCCTGACATTGCCTTGTGTGCCATGTCACCCACCCTAGCGAGCCTTGTACGAGTTTGATTTGTGTTGTACCTATGGAGCATCTTCTCGTAGTCTCCCGATCCGGAGATACGCAGGTAGTGTATAGACTATTGGCACTATTACATGTTAAGGGCTATATGGGTAACCCCTTAACGCAATTTTAAAGTAAGTTTATTTTACTATTAGACATTAATATAATAGTGAATATTACTACATAGTAAATAGTTTAACGGATCCTTAGGAGATGTGAATCCTGAGCATCTTTTAGGTTACTGCACTCACGTTAGACACTGGATAGGAGATGTCAAATCCCGTAAACATCTCTGGCGTCGTTCCACTCATATTTTACCGTTGGTTTAACTTACATAAGATCTTTTAGTTCTGACTCCAGTGTTTTGTCCTTTCAGTTCGCTCGGGTCAGTCTGATCATTTCAGGATTCAAAGACTTTATTTCTGGAGGACGAAGACGAAGATTGTATTATTATTAGTTATTATATTACATTGCATCACATTGTTCCGCTGCATTGTATTTATTATTCTCTGGTATGTGCAACTCTGATATGTATTGTATAAGTATAATCAAATGTTTTGTAAAATAGCTTCATGAACTGTTATTTGATTATTATATTTTGTCGTTCCGCTGCAAGATTCTGTTTTGTTTTATTTCCTTCTCTACTTTTCTTATCCACCCCAATAACAATTCGCCCTTTTGTATGGTTTGAGTCTGACATGTGTGGTTTATCGTCGATTTAAAACATACAAAAGGGTGGTATATTGCATCTGGTATCAGAGCTTTGGTTTGGCGATAAATCTTAGCTTTGTGGGGTCTGACTCATTATTAATAGAGTAGTAATACCCTATGATGAGTCATTGAGCGTATATATACTAGAGAGCGTATTTGTTTGTGTTATAAAAAGGTTTTAATACTGTATTGATTTGTTCCGTTTTGTATTTACAAATTCTGGTTGGTGCATAGGACGCTATGACATCAGTAGGTAATTTCTAAACACTTAATAGGACAGACCGACACAATATTTGTTTTGAGTATAGGTGAATGAATAATTTTGCGTATTATATTTTCTGTATATAAAGTAATATATTTTATAAAGGTTATATTTGGTTGTAATATATTGGTTGTTAGGTAGTGAAATTTATAAACATTGATTGGAAAGAAAATTTAAAGAAAATAAAATAAATGAGAATAAACTGGAAATTTAGAACTTAAGTTCTGGGGTTTAGAAAATTTCTTTCGAATGATTTTGGAATATAGTAATAATATTATTAGAAGTATTTTCTGATATAAATATCACAATACAATTTGAGAGAATTTTTTTAAAGAAACTTTGAAAGGAAATAAGTTCTGTACTCCCCTCTCTGTCGCTGAAAAATAATTCCGGTGATGAGTGCATGCATCATTGACATTCATTTTCGAGTTTCGAAGAGGGAAGGCCACTGTAGTAGTTTTATTGCAGATTTATTTTGATAAACAAATATAAATTTCAAATTGTTTTGGATATATAAGTTGTAAGTGTATGCATTTATCTATTAATTTAAAATGATTTTTGGATAAAACCCGGTATTTAATCCTTAAGTTTCCGTTAATTAATAGTTTCAGTTAGTGTAGTGAAATGAAATTCTACTAACAAATTGAAACCTCTAAAGGAAATAAGAGATTTAATGCTAGGTTATAAGTGGAATTAAAAGAAAGGTTTAAATTGTAACATATAAAACAAAAGATATTATTATGGAACATTAAGTTAATTTAAAGAAATAAAATAAACTTGTGTAACTTCCAAATATATCCTTAGAAACATATATATAACTTACCAAATATTAAAAGTTCTAATGTTTAATAAGAAAATGTAATGGATATTATACAAGTAAAAACTTGAAATAACGAAAGTATTCAATGAAAATTCTTTAATAAATATAAGAATTTGATATTGTAGTTGTTATAAACTTAAGTATAATTGAACGTGCTACAAATTTAATGGAATAGAAAGGTAAGTATTATAAATAAATGATTATTAACTTGAGTTAATAAATTTACATGCTAATAAATTTGATTGAATACGAATAATATAAATAAATGAATGTAATGTAAATAAATGAAATTATGTAATAAGGAATGAATGAAATAAGCACTGAATGAATGAATGAATGAATGGAAATAAAAGTTTGTAAGAAATAAATGTAAATTAAAGGATGAACCATTATACGAATGAAAAGAAGATTAAACAATAATTGCTATGAAATGGAGTTGATAAAAATGAACTTGATCTATTGTTTGGAATTGTTGTTTGTTCGGTTTATGGTTGTTTGGGCAAGGATACTTTAAATTTGATTAGATGTATAAATAATCTATTTAGCTTCATCCAAAACTGTTGAGTAAATGGTGCACTTAATAGTTTATTGTCCATTCTCTACAATTTAAAGTTTTTGAACCCGAACTATTTGTTTTGTTTGATATGGATGGATAATTGAATCGTGTTGATTCTATATGGTGATTGTATGTTGTGGTTGCAAGTGATTGTCATTGTTTGACATTGATTTGTTTGCTAGTGGATGAACAAAATTAATATTTCATTCTATATAATTATTAACTCCTTTTAGATTATATAAGCGAAATATAGGTGATTGAAGCAATTGCTACTGCTTTTGGTTTCATCATTAAGCGTTAACTGCCCGACAAATAGGTATATTCCCGGATTACGGTTTTCTAGCGATATTATATTGTTTTCCCGTGTCAGGATATATATTATTTTGGAAAATATATGTTATATATTGTTATATTTGTTATTATATTTTCTTCCGAGCCTCTTCGTACAAAGGAGACTGCTAAACTTTTCCGTAAATTTTGGACTTAGAAATATTTTGGAAAATGTTTTTCAAATCTTTATTAATTCAAGTATACAAAGATTTAATGGTTATAAATTGGTATATTTTATTTAAATTAATTAATGTTGTAAATTTACTTGTTTATAAATTTAATATTTTAAGTAAGATATATCGATTTCTTAATCCTTCTTTTCCCTTCTTTTTCCGTTTCGGGGACGCAAAGTTTTGAGTGGGGGAGAGTGTAACGACCCATAATTTTCGATAATTAAATTTTGTTAATTTAATAAGTTTTAGTAATTTAATTCGAAAATAAAATAAAAAAATCTGTAATTTAATAATGAAATCACTAAAATAAAGGTAATAATTTTAATACAAGTCAATAAATCACTAATTTAGTGCAATCCCAATTAATTAAAACCAATTGTAATAAATGAAATTTAATATTACGTTAGTGTGAATTAGGGTAGTATTTAGTAATAATGTATTGTTAATGGTTTATGAACGAAATGATAAATAAAATTAACGGTGGTGATGTTAATATAAGTTGACTATAAACAAGTTGAATGAAATCCCAATAAAGGAAGTAATGCAAATGTTATATTTGGCAAAATTTCAATACCAATGGAAATTATAGTTACTACACAATAAAGAAGAAAGTTGAGTATATTGAAGTATTGTAACGTAAAACCAACATTAACTATGTTATTTGAAATTAGTGGATGGGGTACAAAGATTGAAATCAAATAAAAACAATTCATTAGAATTTAAATTTTAATAATTGGATTAATGGGAATCAAATGAAATTAATTATCTAAATATTACGTTAATTAAAATTAAGATGGAATGTGAGAATATTAATGTAATAGATTATGAATCCAATGTTAATTTCATCTGTTTGATAATAATGAATTGAATTATTATTAATTTAATTAATTAAATGAAATTATTGGAAATTAAATTTATAATATCTGAATTTAGTGAATTGAGGTTAACGCTGAAATTGATAAATTAACCAACTCTAAATTTATAGCTAAATTTATATAAACTAATGTAAATGATTAATAAATTTAAAAACGATAAAAATTTGTCAATTATAGAATTGAAATTGAAAAATTGATTTAATTAATTAAATTTTAATTTATTTAACTAATGTAAAAATAGCCATTTTGGCCACTGACTCGGATTTCGACGAAACTAGTTTCATCAGATTTATAATAGTGAATTATTGTAGGATTTAAAGTTTCGTAGCGATCGGACTTGTCGTTTGATCGTACGGGCTCGAAACGCCTAGAAATCAATTTATTTAAATCAATTGAAATCAATTTGAAATAACTTTATTTTAGCATAACTTCTTCATACGATGGAATTTGGACATCAAACCTGTTCCATTGCATTTAAAATATTTAAAAACATATACTTTGATATATAGGTTGACACATTTTCGTTTCGGAGTCAGAACGGGCTTTTCGGACCATTTATCGTTCCACGGTCCAAACCAATCGTGTCCATTCATCTCTATTTCTGACCTACCTATATATACCTTGTTATAAACCCTAGCCTATTTCTTATTGCTCATTTCTATACATACAATTCTATTTGCTTCTCCTCAATGGCATACAGAACCCTAAAACCCAAAACGCAATTTAAAATCAAATTCAAAGCCAAAAAATCAAACTCCTCAAAAAAATTCAGAAAAATTATATATCAAATATCTCGACAATATGAATCTACGTCAAGTGTTCATTTTTCGAAATTGTGCTTCAATCATCGGTAAATGGCGGTCAAACCTTGTAATTTTCGAAACCCTAGGGCTAACTGGGCGTTTTTGATTTGGAAAGCAATCGGCAAAATTGAAATATGGGTTTTGGAGAGAGAGGCTTGTAGAGTCGATGGGTGGTGGTTTTGTGCCCTAACTTGACCTGCGGTGGCATGAATTGGCGATTAGGGTTTCGTGGGCTTGGTGGCGCGCAGAGCTTCTAAGCGATCTGAGGGGGTGCGACCGATGGAGGAGGGGGAGGTGGTTCCAATGGTGGTGACCGACATCTTGTTGGAGGCCGAAGGCGCTGGGGATTCATGGTCATCGTTAGTGGATTTCATGCGTTTTGGCGACCTGGGAGGGATGCGCGTGAACCTGGGTATGGTGCCTCTGCTGATGTGGCGGGGGGGTGTTTGCTTCTTTTTTCAATTTTTATACGTTCTAATCGACATAACTTTTACATACGAGGTCCGTTTCATGCGCGGTTTTCTCCGCTAGGTTCGTATTGGAATTCCAGACATTCTGACGCTTGTTTGGACGAATTCTTAGATTGTTCAAATTTTGGGTTTAAATTAGATTTAAATTCAAAAGGTGAGTGTTTTAACCCACTCACAACTTCTAAAAGTTCTTATGTGTGTTAAATTAATTTTTGATGTGATTAGAAATTTATTTATGGCTGTTTGGTACACTTTTATCATCATTCCAGTTAAACTGAATTTATTGAATTAAATTGTTATTTCATTTATTATTGCATATAAACTGCCAGTTAAATTGTTATTTAATTTATTATTGAATATAAACTATCAGTAAATACCTGTTATTTATTATCTGTTCTATATTGATGTTATTGATTGAATTGGATAATGATTGTGATAAATGGTTGATGATTGATATTGGATGAATGGATGTTGTATTTTATATTGTTATAAACTGCAAGTTGTTATGCATTTTTATTTCATTCGAGATTGCAGTTCGAAATGATATATAACCGTATTTTTATTTTTATTTACGGATTGAAATGATAAATATCCGTATTACATGACCATGGGATAGAAAATTATATACAGACACCGCGGTCTATATATAAAAATATTTTGAAATGATTTCTATGGTTTTATAGAGAAATATATGGGTTATATAATTATTGATTTTTGAAATTATATAAATGTTATTTTATTATTGACTTTTAGATATGTATAAATTTGTTTTGAAGTATAAAATAAGTTAAATAAGAAAGTTTGATGGTTTTATATAATATGGTTAAGTATATGTTTAAAATTATGTGGTATATAGGGTTTATATTGACTTAAATAAATTTGAGGTTGGAAGATAAATATGAAATTGATTTGAATTAAATTATTTAAGAACTATATTCAAATAAATTTGATTTGAAATTTAGATCAAAATTGAGATTTTAAAGGGTATGATTTTTTATAACTTGATTTCGGTTTAAAGTGATTTCAATGAATATCAAGTTGATTTAAATGAATATATCAAGTTAAATAAATTGAAAGAATATCCAGTTATTTGAAGTTTAAAAGTTTTACTTAAATGATATTGGATTTATTAAGTAAACATTTCAAATCTAAATAATAATAATTGAATTTGATATATATATGGAATTATCAAAGAATTAGTTTTGAAATGATGGAAAATTTAAAGCTTTGAAATGTATGGAAATTGAAGTGGTTTATTTAGGGGTTCAGATCTGTATTTGGAATTGATTTGTGAAATTGAAGAAGTTATTTTATTATATAAAATAATTTAATATTTAAGCCATTTAAGAGGTGTAGTTATGTTTCAAAGTTATGAGTTCAAAGTATTATGATTTGAAAGTGTTATACTTTAAGTGTTTTGATTTCGAAGTGATATAACTTCGGAAGTGCTATTATTTCGGGAAAAAGATATATTTGAAATAAAAATATTATTATATTGATTTGGGTTATATTGATTTGGGTTTTAAAACGGAAATGATATCGTATTTATATGGTTTTGAAATGGATATTATATTCTGGTTTGAATTATAATTATTTTGAAATGACCGCGGTGTTATAATAACGTTCGATTGTTAAAGAGACCGGGATCGGAAGTTGTCATACTCTCTGCCAATTCCGAAAGCCACTTTAACAACCATGTACGCAGTGGAGATTCCAGAATGAAGTAGGATGGTGGTGGCGTTCATTTAAGGTATGAACGTGGACCCGATTCCCGTGAGTTGGCTTAAGGTGGCTAAAAAGGAGTGATCTCAGGCCAGTGAGGTAGCCCCTCTTATCGGACACACTCCTTCGATACCATTCTATTACTTTGTGATTGATTTGGTGGTCACTTTTACTTTTGGTTTTTGGGGGTGTGGCTTGAGGTGGGCGGTAGTAGCGCGCTATGCGTCACCACCGGCTCGTGTGCGTAATTGGTATATCTACCCTGGCATTGCCTTGTGTGCCGTGTCACCTACCCTAGCAAGCCTTGTATGAGTTTGATTTGTGTCCTACCTATGGAGATCTTCTCGTAGTCTCCCGACCAGGAGATATGCATGTACTGTATAGACTATTGGCATTATTACGTGTTAAGGGTTATATGGGTAACCCCTTAACGCTATTTTAAAGTAAGTTTATTTTACTATTAGACATTATTATAATAGCGAATATTACTACATAGTAAATAGTTTAACGGATCCTTAGGAATGTGAATCTTGAGCATCTCTTAAGTTACTGCACTCACAATAGACACTGGATATGAGATGTCAAATCCCGTAAACATCTCTGATGCCGTTCCACTCATATTTTACCATTGATTTAACTTACATAAGATCTTTTAGTTCTGACTTGAGTGTTTTGTCTTTTCAATTCGCTCGGGTCAGTCTGAGCATTTCAGGATTCGTAGACTTTATTTCTGGAGGACGAAGACGATGATTGTATTACTATTATTTATTATATTCCACTACATCATATTGTTCCACTGCATTGTATTTATTATTCTCTGTAATGTGTAACTCTGATATGTACTGTATAAGTATAATCAAATGTTTTGTGAAATAGCTTCATGAACTGTTATTTGATTATTATATTTTGTCGTTCCGCTGCAAGATTCTATTTTGTTTTATTTCCTTCTCTGCTTTTCTTATCCACCCCAATAACAATTCGCCCTTTTGTATGGTTTGAGTCTGACGTGTGTGGTTTATCGTCGATTTAAAGCATACAAAAGGGTGGGATGTTACAACTACCATTTAGCGATCATAATTTGGATTTGATATTCAATGTATCAAATACACAATAAAATTATGATATTGTAGATAATACAACATGTATGATAATTCCTATTGCTAAAGCATAAGAAATCTTATCTTACTTATTCCTTATAAAATATTTTAATAAGGAGTCTTTGCATATTGTTTGGGACATTTCCAACATCCTTCACACTTGATATAAAATATATAATTTATAAATCAAGCGTCGATCATTAAAAGCTTAGTTATTGTTGATTTTTACATAAGTACATTGTTAACAATCAACGGTATGTTGTTTACTTATGGTCCAGAAATATCTATTTAGCCGTTAACATTCTTTCTTATGGACATGCACTTCCTCTACATTTGGATTAAAATTCGAAATATTTGATATTTCTATCAATACACTTATTCAACTTCGATGCTTGTGGAATGATATCTTCGTATCCATTCTTGGATCATATCCGGGAAACCCACAAAATCAATATCGCTCCCACTAACTTTAATATATTATGGTTGTTATGTGAAAACATTCTATTCTAAAGCATTGTTTAGAATTTTCTATTTCAATACATATGTACCAACACAAAGTCGCATAAAGAAATAGTTGTGTGAGTAAATCCGATCTTACTTAAGCACGTTGAATAGCAAATGTATTACGCTAATTTCAACAATTCAAATTTATGATATTATTCTTATCAACATTGCTCATTATATTACAACTACATTAGTCTTGCTCCCGAAGATACATTCAGGGCCAATGGATCATATCCCTTTGGGTACAACTACCAAAGTCATATTTTGATAATATACTTGGAATCTATGTACATCTTACCATATCTTGAAGTTCTTAATGGTTTAATTGATAGCTAAGGATTGTGTTCCTTAAATTGATAAGAAACTCACAGTTTCTCTTTAATACGCGAGAATATTTATTAGACATTCTAATGCGTTGTGTTCGATTTGTTTTGGTTAATTTCATTTGATCCCTTATTCGGTACCACCCTTGAATCGTATCTAAATACTATACCACTAATAATTTCTAAAAGAAATTCCTTCGCTATGAAGCTGGAATGTCTTGAAGCAACAATCGTTTCTCCATTCAATGGAACGACTATTCATAAACATTTATGAATTTTTATATATAAAACTAATTTGGTTTTAGATTAATGTATTTATGTTCATAACATAAATACATAATTCAGCAACAATCATTCCTAAAATTCTTTTGGGGAAATTCATATAAGATCTCTCACATACAATTTTTATGTATAGTCTTTCGACTTGCATAACCTGCCAATACCTTGGCTAAGAATATATTGGGGTTAATTTTAAACCCTTATGTTGTATGATTTTGTAAACTCCTTGGCCTTGGTATTAAATTAAATTCAATATAATAACATTATGTTAATTAAATTAAATTAAATTAATTCAATTAATAAAAAATTTAATTAATTATTATATTATTTAGTTATAACGTATTATATTAAATATACACACTCTAACTTTTATAGTAGCACACATATATCTTATATATGTATTTTGATTTATTATTAAATTTTAGTTAATTAATTTAATTAACAATTTTAATTAAATTTTATTAATTTCGAAAATTCTTTTATACATACATGTATACTCATATTACTTTAAACAATTCAAGACAACAGAACATATATCATTATATACACATGCATACATATTTAATTAGTTGACTTATTTAACACTTCATTTATTTTATTGAATTTATTAATATATAATATTTTCAAAATTAATTTGATGATACTTTCAAACATTTGAAATATTATATTATAACTTTTATAATATGTGTTTTATTTTAAATTCAACATTGAAATTATAAAATTTTATTTTAATTTTCAAATTTTGAAAATCTATATTATAACATTTGCAATATTTTTCACATTTTAAATTTAATTTTTAAATTTAAAATTTTACTTCAATTTCAAAATAAATTTTGAAATTAACCCAAGGCCCAAATCAATTTGCACATTTATATTGGGAATAATATTTAAGCTTACCGCATCCTTTCGAGCCAGGGCTATAGCCAGGTAGGTCAGAGAACTTGATTACACAAACACAACCATAAACACTAGTTTTCAAGACACCCCACTATATGGATAGCTTTAATAAGTTAGCCCTAATACTGCTAATTTTGACTGCATAGGCTATTTAGCTTCGATACCATTTTAGTAACTGGGCTAGCATGTGGTGGGGTAATTGGTTAAATTTTAAACTTTTAACATTTTTGAATCTTTATTAGGCCCATGTAGTTTAAATCCATTTAGAGCTTTTTTAATAGTTATTTTAAATAAAATCAATATTAAATTTTATTTTATAAATAAAGTTTTATTTTTTATGATATGTGTTACACTTTATATATGTGCATCAATACACATGTGTGTACGTGCACATGCAACATAATAATATGTACATAGTTTGATATACCTGTACATAGACGTTAGGATTTACACCGCAATGGACATATTAGCCCTTTGTGTATGCAAATGGATTGTTTAAATATGTGTGTATGTATATGTGTATGCATAAAATTATTTAAATACACACACACATGCATGCAAGCATGCATGCATACATATATAGATACATACATATATATGTGATTGTATATATATATATAATTATTATATAACGCTAGTTGTAAATTATTCACATAAAACACTAATTAAAATACATATACATATTTATATTACTATATGAATAAATATAAGTAAGTCATAAAACTATTTTAAAATCAGTTTATAAAAAATTAATCAGAATATTTATCATATAAAATTCATGCTGGAAATATATATATATATATATATATATATATATATATATATATATAAACATTTTAATTAAAATTGTATTTTCCTTTTTCTTTTGGTTTGCTAATAATAAATTTTTATTAATTAATTTTCCGTTTTTATAATTATTAGATAAAAATTCATAATTAATTAAAACATTCTAAATTATTTTAAAAAAATCAAAAAAATATTTCCAAAACTATAAAGTATATTTTATTTCATATAATTTTTTTTAAAATTTTATGTTATTTATAAATATATATATATATATATATATATATAAATAGACACATATACATATTTTATTTATATTAATAATTTTCAGTTAAAAAAAGTGTATATATGTATATATAACATCCAAATTAATTAATTTTTCATTTTCAAATACCATACAGATGAAATCAATTTTATGAAGATTTAAAATATATTTTATATAATGTTAAAAATTTAAATAAAATTTATATTTACCTTTATATAATATTATATTATTTAAATTTTGAAATTCATAAAGAATATTTATAAATTTTCTTTTTTTAATACATACACAACCATCAATATATGATAATCCATCGATATATCGATTCATGATATTTTTAACAAAACAGTATATTCAGAATAATGATTATATAAACATTAATATACAATATTAAATCTAAAGAATACCTTTCAGCAAAGCCTAAAGTTCATCTAAAGAATACCTTTCAGCAAAGCCTAAAGTTCGCACCTTGAAATGAAGAACAAAACTCCTTGAATCAAATTCCAATCCCAAAGTTTCTAGCTCTCGAATTTCCTTTCCACTGGTGATTATTGATTTTAATTTGTATTTTATTACTTGAATTATGAGAAAAGGGGAGGGTTATAATTCGGCCATCAATAGAGGATGAGAAGGCAACAAAATATCAAAATAAAATGAGGGATAAGATGTTTATATATAAGAGAAAGTAGAGAGCAAAAGTAGGATTAAGATCCTTAATTATCTCTTACCCATTCTCTTATTTTTAAACACTGAAATCCCCTAGAAGCCAACAAAATGGTCAGCCTCTATGTTCACATCATAGTCGAAGATATCATGCCCTTTATGGGCCTCAAATATATTTCAAGCCCGTACATTATTTATTGCATTTAACTCCAATTTAAACGTGTATCAATATCGTATATCGAATAATATATTTATAACAATTATGGATATACCATTTAATATTGTTCAATACATCAAATAATATTTTATAATTAATATTTCATAGATATTAATTAACTTAATTAATTCATGAAAATTAAAAATTAATTAAATTGGTGGTAAAAGGAGCATTCAACGTTTCGGTTGTGTGGCTCCTAGGTGTACTTCAGCCAGCAATTTATATCAAACAATTTGAATATTAACGTCCATACTTCACTCAACAGCTGGTTAAAAATTATAATCAAATTTATTGCTTATCTAGTTTCGGTAAAATCAAATTTTACATTACTAAGCATAATTCGGTTGTGACAATTACTTACATCAATTCTTTTGGTCAAAATTATATCACTTTGCATTTACGAAATTTGGTAATGGTCAAAATTCCAATATCTTCCATATTCAACTTTATAGTCCGAACACAAAATCTTTGGTTCAATAATAACAATTATTATTAAATGAAATACTTTGGTCGGAGATTTTGACTTTGATTTGACTTCATTTGACTGTGATACTTGTTGGAATATGACCAGTCGAAAGTGGAAGAAACAGGCAGATTTCAAAAAAATTCTATTTTGGATTTATCGGGCCTATGAAGTCTAAAAGATTATTATGTCCAATCTAATAATGTTTTTAATAAAATCATATTTTAATTAATTTGGTTAAAAGGAATTTTAAATTTAATTTTAATAAATATGTGGTACAATGAATGTATCAAATACATTCATGTGTTTGAGCAGCAAAGGTAACATATAAGTAGTACATATATGTATGTAAATAAACGTGTAAAAGTTTAGAGGAAGAAACCTTTTTTTTATTTCTCTTATCACAAATAGTTAATTAAGGAAAGACGGGGCTACAAATGTGGAGAGAGAAACCTTCCATATCTCTCTCTTTTTGATTAGACTAATTGACGTATTAATGACATTTATCGCTGAATTCACACGTATCATTATTGTCCAAAATTTTGACTAATAAAATATATCTATTTATGTGGATCTTGTACATTTATTCATAATGTGTGTATATATATTAAAATTAAATTAACCAGTTAACATATTATGGAATTAAAACTTAAAACAATATCTACTTCGATAAGATTGTGAAACTAAATTATAGTTACATATAAGAATCTATTTTATTAATTTTAAGTCAAAGGGACATGCAATTATATGTGTGCGTATTTGAAAACTATAGTTAGTCAAATAAAACCCTACCATAGCAAAAGGGTTAAAAGGGACATGTGACATTTTGCATAAAATTTCACTTATAATAATAATAAAAAATTCTGTTTTAAGGTATACAATAATGAAAAGATTTACTCAACAAGTATACAAAATTTATACTCATGTTCCAAAATTGTTTCAAATAAATAAAATGTGTATTATGTTTAAGTTTGGATTTTGTGTAACAAGCAATAAAAATTGTATTAGGTAATTTAACATTAGATTTCAATCAAATTGCTAAACATTCCTTTTTTTCTAATCAACTTATGAATTTCAAGTCTACCTAAAATTTTATGTAACCAACAAAAGAAATTATTTCAAAATGACTTGAGAGAATCTTCAATTTTCAATTTTACAACATGAAACTAAACTTTATGTAAAAAGATTACTTCAAAATGTTATTCAAAATATTAATGAATTAGACTACATAAGCATGTATAAATTGGGACATTGAAAAACATATCTAATTAAATATATAATATAAACAAACAAACAAAATAGGGATGGATCCATTATAATTTTCATTGGTGACATGTGAATAATAGAGAATGTAATAAAATGACTTTAACCACATTTGCATGATAAGGATAATGCTGGTTCAAGGGAGTATACAAAATATTCAAATCATTATTCGAATACATACAAATGAATGAACGGAATATGTGAAGAATTGAAAGATATAATCATAATGAAATAATATATAAATAAAAAAGATTTTACCTTTTAGATGAAACCAAGAGAAACACTTTGATTTTGGATTTCTCCTCGAATCTCATGTAGATCACCACTCAGCTTTGCAAGAGAATAATAAACCACTTATTTTTATTTTATTTTATGTTTGCATCTGGTATAAGATTTGATATATATTTTTTGGACATATTGATTTCATTTTCATCTATGGAAAGTTAGGTGGAAAGAAGAGAATAGAGAATAAAAAATGAATGTCTATAGAAAATGTTATCTTGGTTTTTAACCCATCAGAATCCAGGAGAATATGGAGCGACTTGATGGAGTCAAAACGGCTCAGAATTCAACCAAAAAAGGCTAAAGCAACGACTGAGTATGACTAAACCAAGAGACCAGCATCCATCCAGTCCAATCAGCAGCCAGAGCGCAAGAAGTTAGTAAATTGTCATCAAAATGGAACAACATGCAACGAGATCACGCAAACAACTACGACACAAGACCATGGAAACATCCCAGACTCCAAACTCTAGAAAAATCCCAAGTGCATGGATCACCAGCAACCCATACATATCTCCAATTCAACAACAAGATAGTTAAGCATGCAGTGAAAAAGTGGCCAAGTCACTAGCTTGCAAATAAGCTAAACCTATGCGTTGCTTACGATCCATAGACCATAGGTTGCTAGCGACCCATGGTTTTGCCTTGGTTTGCGAGTCAAACCCCCCAGGGTCGTTCCTTACCTACTTGCGAGCAGTTGATGAAGTGGCCTGGCCCAAAAGCTCTTCGATTTATATAAATACTATCCTACCTACAACATAAAGAGGATCTTCTCCGAACTACTTTCTGAAGCTCTGTTGGAATTATTCTTCACTCTCTACCTTCCTCATAATAATCCAAAGGAATTCACTGTGATTCTCTAGTGGATCCCAACTCTGGGGATTCAATTTACCTAAAGATAATCAAAGCCTTGTAATCAAATGCACTTCTTGTAACAACAATCGTTCTATAATAAAATATAAAGTGGACGTAGGCTTCATTAACAGCCAAACCACTATAAAAATTCTCTATCTTCTTTCTTTTATTGTTCTTTTTCTATATATGTTATCTATTATTGCTCTATCAGAATAGGTCTGGTGCTTTCAAACTCAAACCAGGATGTTGATCCATTTTTTGGGTTAACATTATAGTGCTTTCACTGAGAACTCCAACTTAGGGTTCAGATCTAGCTATCTACTTTGGATCTCATAGGTCCAGAATTTAGATCCTCTCTCTTTACTTAGAAGGTTTGCTGCTGAGAACAGAAGAACAAACCAAGAAGAATTGGAGAAAAAGCAAGCAAACACATACTAAGGTGATGGGTCGCTAACGATCCATGATGTTCGCTCGTTGGTCAATCAACTCTCTCACATTATGATCCAATAGGCACCCCAGAAGACAGAGTACTGAAACTAGTTAGGATCTCTAGCGATCCATACTATGGATTGCCAGAAGCTATGGCTTGCTAAAAACTTTGATCGCTAGAAAATATAGATCGCCATCTGGGTTGTTCGAAGGGGATATAATTGAAAGGAAGTAATCGACCGAGATCTAAGAATGAGGACAGAAGAAACTGTTTACACTTCGCCTACTGCAAAAGCACCGGCTACAAACCAAAACTTAGGGGTAAAAACCCCATGGAAGGATATAAGGATGGCTCTCTCTTGGTTTGAAGATTACAAACAATTTGAGGAAGATAAATTGTATGAAAATGCCAACGTGCAAAAGGCTAGAAGAAGCTCTAGTACCCATGATGTAGCATAGTGCTAAGCAAAAGAGGAGGAACAACTACTTAAATGATACTTCTAGAGGCAGAAGAACCAAGAAGATATGACATAAACCTGGGTCGATTACAAGGCCAAGCTCCCATGGTATACTATGATGACACCCAACTGACCAGTCTCCAGTTGCATCATGGAGCTTCCATCGTCGAATCACGAATGGTTGTCATCGAAAATTATCAAAAATCTTCAAAAAGGTCATTGAAAAACTCACTTAAGAGTTGACTCAAAGTCGAACTAGGGTAATAGCCTATTTGACTCGAAGCAGATTTTGGAAGCCCTGACTCGAAGTCAAATTCGGGTAATCATCCATTTGACTCAAAGCAAACCTAGAAAATTCTGGCACAAGAATAGATTTGGGTAAAACCGAAGTTTTCTCTAAGCAAACATGCAAATGGCTCCAAGCAATGTTTGTCGACAACATAGTGCTTCAAATTCTGTGACTCTAAGTGAATCATGTGTCGACTCCAAGCTGATGGAAAATTTATCGGGTCGGACTCAAATTAAAATACCACCAATCCATCAATGCCAATCCATCTTCTTTTTCCCATAACTCGAACATGCGAATGTTGAATACCTTGAAATTTGGAATGCAATCTTTTAGGACCTCCTTTCTCACCCCAGACCGATCTCACCTAGTTTGAATTTTTTTAGAATCGTTACTGATCCATGATCCCATCATAAGTGCTTTATCATTAAATCGGCATTTCGAATAATTAAAGCATAGACAATCATGCATGAATCATTCTCAAGCATTATATATAATTGTAACTTGAAAACGGATCGATCTTGCAACATCCCACCTTTTTGTACGCTTTAAATCGATGATAAACCACACACGTCAGACTCAAACCATACAAAAGAGCGGATTATTATTGGAGTGAATAAGAAAAAGCAGAGAAAGAAAAAACAAACAAAATCTCATAGCGGTATGACAAAATATAATAATAAAATAACAGTTCATGAAGCTGTTTTATAAAACATTTGATTTTACTTATACAACACATATCAGAGTTACACATACCAGAGAATAATAAATAATGCAGCGAAACGGTGTGAATGTACTGGAATAAAATAGTATAATAAATATAGTAATACAATCTTCGTCTTCGTCCTCCATAAATAAAGTCTTCAAATCCTGAAATGCTCGGGCTGACATGAGCGAATTGAAAAGACAAAACACTCAAGTCAGAACTAAAAGATCTTATGTAAGCTAAATCAACAATAGATAATATGAGTGGAACGGCATCAGAGGTGTTTACGAGATTTGACATCTCCTATCCAGTGTCTAACGTGAGTGCAGTAACTTAAGAGATGCTCGGGATTCACATCTCCTAAGGATCCGTTAAACTATTCACTATGTAGTAATATTTCGCTATTATAATAATGTCTATAGTAAAATAAACTTACTTTAAAATAGCGTTAAGGAGTGACCCAATATTCCCCTTAATACGTATCCAGTACCATAGTCCCTTCTCATCGGGAAGCCACCATAGGATACTCCATGGCCTACGGGAGAAAACCAAACTCGTACAAGACGCGATAGGGTAGATGACACGGCACACAAGGCAATGCCAGGGTAGATATACCAATTACTATCTGAACTGATGGTGACGCATAGCGCGCAGCTACCGCCCCCGTCGAGTCACACCCCCAAAATCAAGAATAAAAAGTGGCCGCCAAATGAATCTCAAAGTCAGAATATAATATCGAAAGGGTGTGTCTGATAAGAGGAGCTACCTCACTGGCCCAGAATCATTCCGGTTTTAGCCACCTTATGCCAACTCACGGGAGTCGAGTCCGCGTACATACCTCAAAGGACGTCGCCACCATCCTATTTCATTTTGGAATCTCCACCACATACACGGTTGTTAAAGTGGTTTTCGAAGTTAGCAGAGAGTATGACAACTTCCGATCCTGGTCTATTTAACAACGAAGCGTTATTATAACACCGCGGTCATTTCAAAATAGTTTATACTTTAAAACCAAAATATCATTGCCTTTCAAACCAAACCAATATGATCTCATTTTCATTTTATATATATCTTTTCTAAAATCATAACACTTCAAAGTTATAAGTTTCAAAATCAAAACACTTGGATATAACATTTTCAAATTATAGTACCTTGAATCCATTACTTTGAAACATAACTTCCACTACTTAAATAGTTTGAATATTTAACGTACTTTATATAATAAAATAGCTTCTTCAATTTTCACAACTCAAATACAACACAACTCGAATTTCTACATTTTAGACCGATTCCCAAATCATACATTTCAATTCAATTTAGTTTCCAAATAAATTATCCCAAATTTATTGATTTCAAACCAAATTTGATCCGTAGAATAAACCATTTCTAATTCAATATATTTCAAACTTCAAGTATTCAATAATTCCAAATCTAAGTTTGGTAATTATGATTCAGCAATTCGGTTTCTGTTATTTAGTTTTGAAATATCTACATAATAAATCCATTATTATTTAAATAAAACTCAAACTACAATTAACTAAATATTTCCTTCAATTTATTCAATACTTGAAATATTCCTTTAATTCACCTTAAACCAAAATCAAGTTATAAAAATCATATCCTTAAATCTTAAAACCAATAAGTTTCAAATTGATATATCTAAAACAATTCTTAATTAAAAACATTTCCAAATCAATTCTTAAATCCTCTTTAATTTAGGACTTATTTATAGAATAATTTCAATATCCAATAAAACCATATATATATCTTGTCAAAACCATAGAAATCTTTTTTTCAAATATATATATATATATATATATATATATATAGACAAAGGTGTCTGTATATAATTTTCTATCCTATGGTCAAGTGATACAGATATTTATCATTTCAATCCGCAATTTAAAATAAAAATATGGTTGTATGTCATTTTAAACCGCAATCCCGAATGACATAAAATCCATAATAACTTTGCAGTTTATAACAATATAAAATACAATATCCATTCATCCAATATCAATCATCAAACATTTATCACAACCATCATCCAATTCCATCAATAACATCAATGTAGAACCGATAATAAATAACAGATATTTACTAGCAGTTTATATTCAGTAATAAATCAAATAACCATTTTATCCAAATAAATTCAAATAAACTGAGGCGATGATTCAAAATATGCCAAACGGTCATAAATAAATTTCTAATCACATCATAAATCAATTTAACAGACAAAAGAAATTTTAGAAGTTTTGAGTGGGTTAAAACACTCACATTTTGAATTTAAATCCAATTTAAACCCAAAATTCAATTGTCTTAGAATTCAACCAAACCAGTGTCAAAGTGTCTGGAATTTCGATACGAACCAAGCGGAGAAAACAACACGTGGACTGGACCTCGTATGAACAAGTTATGGATATAAGAAGATTGGAATTTAAATTTAGTTTTAAATTAAACAAAACAGAGTCACTACACCTTACTGCCACGTACCCGATCCCCTTCATCTTGCAACAGAACCCTAGCCGAGCACGCGCTCGAACAAACGCGGCCGCCATCACATCTAGCGCGAACGCCGCCATCTGCAGGCTTCTCCACTCCGATTTGACCCCTTAACCATCGCCCTCGCCTACACCCGCACCCCCACCAGAACTCCGGCGCACTCCAGTCGCACACCGTGGCTCCATCGACACGAGCATACACGGCCAATCGTGGCGATTCCCTCGACCTGCAGCACAAATGAACCGTGTCGATGACCACAATATGATTCCCTCTACAAGTTGCCACTGCCCAATCATCGTATAGTCAACGATCCACCGCATAAACCAGCAACCACAAACGAACGGCCGAAAGTTGATCATTAATTTCTTCCCACATCGAACCTAGATTAGAAAACGAATCATATATTTGACTTGCGCTCATCGAGAGCTTCAAATCCATATATAACTCGATATAGTTAGTAGAGTTTGATTTCTGAAGTTGTATTTTGAATTGAAATTGGAATGGGAAGATTAGGGTTTTCAGCCATTGAGGAAGAGGAGCAACAGAAGTTTCTGTACGTACAGAAATGAGAAATAGAAAGGCTGCAAGGGTTTATGACTGGATATATATAGGTAGGGTTGAAAATAAAAGAATGGATCGAATTTGATCGAACATACACAGCCCGAAACGCCCGTTTCGACTTCGGAACGAAATCGGGTCATCCCATATATCAAAATAGATGTTTTTAAATATTTTAAATGCAATGGAATAGGTTTCAAGTCCAATTCCATCGTATAAAGAAGCTATTCTAAAATCAAGTTATTTCAAATTGATTTCAATTAAATTAAATTTCTAAGCGTTTCGAGTTCGTACGATCAAACGACAAGCCCGATCGCTACGAAACTTGATATCTTATAATAATTTACCATTACGGATCCGATGAAACTGGTTTCATCCAAATCCGAGTTAGTGGCTAAAATGGCTTTTTTTCAGCTATTAAATTAATAATTAATTAATTAAATCACTTTTTCAGAGAGCCTCCCAAAACATCAAGTCTCATATCATGTGTTCAGAGTAATCAGCCCCTGGACTGGCGACACGTAACACACTAACACTTGGTTGGGACCGAAAATCACTCCAAGGTTCTATATTGCCAAACAGAGAATTTCGACAATCACAACAAAACTAAGCAGTATAGTAGGCTGGATGAATGCAGAATTAAAAAGGAAACGACTCCAACCTACCAGACATTGATATTGCCTTAGCAACATCAAGAACTCTAGACCGTTATATCAACAAGAAAATCGAACTCCTTAAAGTTCACCATTGCTCGAAAATAAGGGTAAAAGGAGGAACTTACCGACAACCAGAGATAGATAATGATAGAAGACGTTTCAAGAATCAAGTCATCGACCCTGCTAGCTTCCAAATACAGAAGCAGTTGCTCGAATAAGGTCTCAAACCCTAACTTGCAAAAAACCAACTATAATCTAAAGACGACCAATGGCAAGGAACGCTCAAAATCGAGCAGCTAAACCAATGATTCCCGGAGATTGGAACCAATGAATAAAGTTGATATCTGCAGCAATGCTATTAGTCCAACATAATGCTTATGGCCTGAAACCAACAAGGTTATGTGTCAGGGACTCAAGACAAATACTACTGGTCCATGATCAATATAGGAATGAATGCGATTGTACTTGGAGTAACGTGATGATTTGCTCCACAATTTCAAATTTTCTATAAGATCCTAGAGTTTGAGACTTAGAAATGAAGGGTTCCGCCAATAATCATTGGATCATAACAAAAATCGGTCGGAGGAAGTTCGATTTTTCATGAATAAGGATAATTATGGAATTGGTAAAGCAACAACCTTGCATCTCCAAGGGTAATACTTGATGGTTAAACAAAGCTAGGCAATGGAAACGCCTGGGACTCTCACTCTTTTATAACGTGGCATATCCCAAATTTAAGCAACAAAACAACCACGTTGGGTTAAAAGGAATCTATTCAAATCTAGAGGATCGGATGAATGATTCAATCCTCACCAATGTGACTTTAACACTGCTTGAAATAGGCAGCACTAAGAAAATACTTCTAAAATCCAATCACCGAAGTTCTAGTTTCTAAAGACCAAAATCAGTACCTAACTTGACTAAAAGTACGGTCGAACCGATGGGGAAGAGCGATTACAAACTCCTGAGTGTTGGTGTTGCCTCGGTAACGCCAAGGCCTTCTTCTATCTTTCAAGTACTGGTGTTGCACTGATAACCTGGAAAAAATTTCTATTTTACAAGTACAGATGTTTCTCTGGCAATTCTAGAAAACTTTCTATTTCATAAGTACCGGTGTTGCCCTAGCAACTCCGAGAAACATCCTACTCGCTAAGTTTCAGTATTTTCCGGCAATGTCAGGAAAAATTTAATCTGTTGGGCTAATGTGAAACATTCATCGTAGTGAACCATTGATGAACTAGCTTCCAAAGATAGAAATTGGTCCTCAACTGAGTTTCTACCTTCTCTTCAGAAAAATACTGTTGTCCAATGAAAGGTAATGACCGGAAGACATATCCTTTCATAGGTCAACCGGATGGTTTGACCTTTCATCGTACGAATTGGCCACTGCATGGAATAGAGCTACGTAGAAAGGAAATACCAGGATTAAATTGCTTCTGTGCTAATTTCTAAGGATAAAAGATTTTAAAAATCGAATTCCCAAAATTCAACTTAGAGAGAATTTAGATACAGCCAAAAAATAGACAGCCTCGAGGAGATGTTTGGAACCAAGCAGTTAGGTTATAAATTCATAAAGACATAAGTTGACATATGAACAAAACTTCTGCGATGACGTCAACAACCAAGAAAGGCATGCATGGCCAAGGATAGGCAGGGAAAATCATGGAAGGTCGAAAATAAAATCTCCGAACATCCACAATTCCAGAATGAGATTGAGAGCCAAACTAGGGGCAATTGAGCAATTCGCCACCCAGAGCATTAAAAATAGCTAGTCCTCGAGAAGGGTTAGACACATGGATACTTAATCGAAATAAATGTTTCAAAGTCCAAACATGAATAACCGTGAGGTCGGTTAGATCGCGGTTCTGTATCATAAAATAGAGCATTATGGCACCGAAATCGCTAACAAAGGAGATAAAGGATTTAACATCAGAAATCAATCATTTCTCATAGTCTCGCAATAACGAGAAGTGTCGATGACCTACTTATGGTCTAACTAGATCATTTAATTCCACTTGTAGGAATATGTCATTACCCGAAGTTTGGTGATGCCAAGAAGAAACTCCCAGAATGAAACTATCGGTGCATCAGTTTTCAGAGACAAAAACAAAAGCTTGATCAAATCTTTAACCCTACCTTCTGGATTCTTATATTATTCGAAGTTCCACAAAATCAAGGAAAATCCACTGATTTGAGTCATCCATATATGAGTCTATGAAGATAGAAACCAATATATGATTAGAATCTCAATGCTGGACTCAAAAGAATTTATTTTAGCAAAAGATGCCAGAAATGCATCTTTCTAATACATACCGACTTCACTACAAAACTCAGATCTTGGGATCAAGTAACAAAGTCCCTAATTCTATAAGATAGGAGCTATCGTGTGAATCAAACTGAGGCAATCATACTTATTGCTTAGGAGAACTAGTCATCAAAAACATGTTGGTTCGGTAGTCAAAGTAATAAGCCCTACGAACTAAGGAATTTACACCAACACTTTGTTGAAATGAACCCAACTGAGCATAAGTAGGGATCAACCACAGAACTAGCAAGACCAAGCTACTTCATAGTTTTGAACAAAGTTATGGAAATAATATGCTGAAATGACTGCAGAAGTATTAATTACATTTATAGAATTACAGTAAACAAGTATGTTACACATGAGCACAAGAAGTGCAACATCGAGGAAAAGCAATGCTCGAAATCGAGCAATTAAGCCAATAGTCCCTGGAGACAGAGGTTAGAGTGCATTGGATTAAAAAACACAAAGGAAGGACAATCGCACTTGGACAACTCTTGCGCTAGTTTTCGAAGGCTGAAACTGTGCCTGATCGAGCTTCAACTAAAACTCTACAAGTACAACTGTGCCGTGTGATTTAACAGTAATCAGTCATCCCAGTATGATAGAAATAATAAGCGAAGCCTAAGTTGCGAAGGACCCAGCTTCTGAAGGAATGGAAGTCCCTCCATTAGACTAAAGATTAGAAGATCGAAAAGTCATTTTCAATAACAAAACTTGCATTCAACTCTGTCGGGTATGTTTTACTTCAAATAATATTCTCATATGATTAATGCATGGAATCCAAGGGAAGTAGACGTATGTTGACCAATCAAGTCCTGAGCATTGACCAGGGCAGATGTAGTGTGTTATCTATATGAGAAGAGTCTAGTATTCTGAATACTATGAACAAACAATCTGGTGTAGATAGCTTGCTTACATCTGAAAAACAATCCATATCGTCCTTTGAAATTACCTCTTCCACACTCACCCATTATCGATCAACGATCGATAACGGAGCCGTTGTCCAAAGCGACATAGGAAGCTTTTCTTTTCAGGATCATTGGAACACAGAAATAGGAAGAGCAACGCAACTGAATCATCCACTATATTCGATTTTTGAATAAATCATCACATTAGAATTCAAAGGCACTGACGAAACTTAACCAAATTATCGAAAAGAAGAAGTTAAAGACCTAGAGCAAGACTTTGCTCTAGAAGGGTGCATAATATTTTGAGACAAAACATAGTTTCACCACTAGTCGAATTTACATTATATAGGACAGCTCCGAACCTACATTATGCATCCACTTACCGACCTAAATCCTTGCATGAACTACGGAGTAAAGATTACATCGTCGATACTAGGAATTGAAATTCAGATTGGAATAAAAACCGAACGGCTGTCAAAAGTCAGTCAATTGAGAACAACACCTTGAGGTGGACTCTGACGATTCACTTCAAAATTCAATAATCAAAGCCTAATTTGCATGGTAACCTCGATATGTAAACTCGAATTCACAAAATGGAGATTCAAAAGAAGTTACTTCCAGAGTACGTCCTATTTTTAATGAAGGCATTTGGGGGGGTAAATGTTATCTAGGTTTTTAACCCGTCGGGATCCAGGAGAACATAGAGCGACTTAATGGAGTCAGCGGCTCATAACTCAACCAAAAAAGACTAAAGCAACGACTTAATATTACTAAACCAAGAGACCAGCTTCCGTCTAGTCTAATCAGAAGCCAGAGCGCAAACAACTAGTAAATTGTAATCCAAACTGAATAATGTGCAATGAGACTACGTAAACAACTACAACATAAGACCATGGAAATATCCAAAACTACAAACTCTAGAAAAATCCTAAGTGCTTGGATCACCAGCAACCCAGTATATCTCTCTGATGCAACAACAAGCTAATTAAAGATGCAATGAAAAAGAGGCCAAGTCACTAGCTCACAAACAAGCCAAGTCTACGGATCGCCAACGACCCATGGTTTTGCCTTGGTTTGTGAACCAAATCCCCTCGGGGTCGTTCCTCACCTACCTGCGAGTAGTTGATGAAGTGGCTTGGCCCAGAAGCTCTCCGATCCATTAAATACCATCCTACCTACAACATAAAGAGGGTCTTCTTCGGGCTGGTTGCTGAAGCTCCGTTGGAATTATTCATCACTCTCTACCTCCCTCACAACAATCTCCAAAGGAATTCACTGGGATTCTCCAGTGGATTCTAACTCTGGGGATTCAACTTACCTAAAGCTAATCAAAGCCTTGTAATCAAATACACTTCTTGTAATAGCAATCAATCTATAATAAAACTATAAAGTGGACGTAGGCTTCATTAATAGCCGAACCACTATGAAAATTCTCTGTCTTCTTTCCTTTACTATTCTTTTTCTATATCTGTTATCTGTGAAATTTCTTTATCAGAACAGGGCTGGTACTTTCAAACTCAGACTAGGGTATTGATCTTTTTTTTAGGTTAACAGGAAATGAACTAATGGATTTGTTTTTAATTGAAAGAATGAAACATTTTCCATTCTTTTAATTAAAACTTCCCTGATCTATTCCCTTGATTTGCCCTCTATCTCTGTTCCTCTATATTCATATTGTATAGCTGAAATAACTTGCTATCGAATGGTATAAAATTTCCATAAACCTCATCATGCAATTATCTTTTATTTAAACTTGTTTAAAATAAACACACTTCGTATACCAATGCATGTGAATATAACTTTTATATGCATTCTAATAATTCCAAAAAATTTGGAAATGACAAATATATTAAACAATAATTAATATTTCTAAAATATTAAATAATAATTAATATTTCTCAAATATTAATTAGCTTAATTAGCTTATAACATTTTATAAATTAAATAAATAATGTGGTTCTTCGAAGAATTCACAAATACGGTTGTACGGCTCAAAGGTGTATATTCATTCATCGATTAATGTTGAACAATTCGAACATTAACGTTCACACGTTACCTGAGCTAATGGTGTGCCATTTTAGATAAATATATTGCTTACACATTGTTGGCGCCAAAAATAGGCATTAACACCAATAGAATCTAGTAGATATTAAATAAAGAATAAAATTAAACAGAGCAAATATTATAAATGAACACATAGATTTTTATAGTGGTTCGGCAATCTTGGTCTATGTCCACGTCATATTTTTATTGATCTTGGACTTGGTTATGATTATAAGAATGTTTGGATCAACTGGGATCCATTAGTATAAGAGTGAATAATAAAAATGAAAGAGCCTTGGCTGCAAAAGAAGATCCCTTTTCTTACGCCGTGCCTGTTGTATTTATAGGGGAAGACATGCATGAATCAGGCTAAATTTCAGTATAAGAACCTTCAGGCCAACACGAGGCCACACAAAAATTTTAAGGCCTATTGGAGCCCACAATAGGGATCGGTACCGATCCCTATTTTGGTATCCAAATGGGATGCGACCCTTCTTGGGGGTCCCCCATGTTGTTAGCTACTTACTCTGTAAATTTTGTGCCATTTTTGACTTATTGTTTTGAGATATCATGTTTTTTTTGAAGTTGTGTTGCATGCATTATGATTTCAACTGATCCCTCTAGAGGAATAGAGACCAATCCCTCCAAGCTCCTCTGATTGGGATACGATCCTTAAAGGATGTTCCCAATGTTGTAATGTGCTCATACTCCAAGTTTCATGTTGATAGCATATGTAGATTTTGAATTATTGTCCGATCATTATTGTAATATGTAGTGAACGCTGAATATGATCGATCCCTTTTATACCGATCCCTTTTGTGCTATTTGTAATGATCCACTTTTTCATACAATTTAAGCCGAAAATAAACCATACATGTCCCACCCAAATTGAATGGAAAGGCGGATAGTTAGGGAAAAGAAAAAAGACAAGAAGAAACTAAACAACACAGAATCTTACAGTGGAACGGATAATCTATAATATATAACAAACCTTTACACAAAAACAAAAATTTAATATATGTATATATAGTCATCAATCAGAGTACACTAACCTATTTCAACCAAACAGTTATAATAACCTGTTCTCACAATTTCGGACAAATACAACAATGAATGCAACGGAAAATGACCATGTATGTAAATACATCTCTAGGCCTCCAGCTTGTCTCCTGAAGTTCCAAAACATCCAATTAAACCTGTAAATATGCTTGGTCTGACCCGAGCATTACAAGAAAACAATGCCTAGGTCATTCAGGTAAAACCAACGTGAGAAAAACAATCAAATGGACTCTTAATGTTTAAAATAAATCATCCAAAACAAAGGTATATCGTAAGATCATGCTACATACAGACACATATGAGTTTTTACCTTAAAATTATCAAAACCTTTTTACAAAAATTCCAGTGATATTATGATAATGTCTAAGGATGGAAATAATAATAATTAAGTAGCTATGAAGCTCCTGACTGTACATCACAAAAATACTAGATATATAATCGAAAACCGATAAGGCACGTTTGCTAATTGTGTAGAATTTCCATGAAGGTGGCCTCACTACTTCGAGGAACGGTTCTCATGCAAAAGGATCAAATATATCCTTCTGAAGCAACATACATCCCTAGTGATGTACCATAGGTGAAACATAGCCAGTTTCGCTAAGACCCAGTGCATCGCCCCACGCATGCATAACAACTGTAGGTTACATTTAGGTGGAGTTGACTACATCCTATGGTTTGCCTACCCTACTGGCCATGCCTCATTCTTTGGTTTTAGTCATTCCCGTTGATGAGGATACATTCGATGTTCCAGCTCATGCACCGCCATCAAATAGCTTATGGAATACCACATTGATTCCAATACCCCAACGGGTCTCATAATCACACATAGATTCCCATATCTCAATTAGATTTTGGAATCATACCCAGATTCTCATACCTTAATAGGTCTCGGAATCACACATGGATCCTAATATCTGAATATATCATGAATCTTCTCCATAGAACCGTATATGGTTTTTGGAGTGGTTATGGTTTTATGTCATCTCTTACGAGTACACTCTTCCGCTTCTCGGGTGCTCCACAGACCAAACGCCTGTTGCTGGAACGCCCAATACCGGTTCTTTAGGAAAAAATCAAACAAATAAACATCAATAATTTGGCCAATACCATATTCAATCCAATTTAACCCAAAAGTATTTTATTTGGCTAAATAAACATCAGTTATTAAGGTATATAAATTTAAACAACGTTATTAATTAAAATAACATAATTTAAATACTATCTGTTTTCATAGGTCATAAATTTATACTTGTCCAAAGCTATCAACAAGTCACCTTAAAATGTAGGGCTCGTCATTACGAGTTTAACACAAAAATCCACGTGTTAAACGAACTTAAAACGGAAGAGATATAATACTTTAAAAATAAACACTTATTTATATAATAAAATTTAAATTCTTTGCATGTTTAATTCTCACCAAATCAAATGAGTCGAAGCCTATTGCCTTCCACCCACAACAAACAGTGCTTTCTTCCCCCAAAGCTTCATTTCCCAAACAATGCATGTGGCTATCCTTATGCACGCATGTGCACGTGTGCATGCGAATTCCACCATCAACCAATGATCCAAGACCACCAACCAATCCGCTATGCCATGCTCATCCCAACCACCACCTCGCCAAATCTTTACTACCACCAACCAGTCCGCTACATCTAGAGAAGGCATTATTCCTTACAATATTCTGGAGAGTATATCTCTTGGTCACGGTTAATCATCGCTTCATATCATTACCTACACTTGATTTTCGAGTCTAATAATCATTTCTCCGGGTTGTCTTCATCGATGATCGTGCAGTCTAACTTATCTAGTCAGTCTGAATATAGCTAGACGAAAAGGTCGGATAACACACATATGCACTGGTAAAATCCAATTTTATCTTCTTAAGTGTTACCTGGTAGTGATAGTAATTTTCGCCAATTCTCTTCGTTAAAACTGTATCACATTAGGAATTATGTAATTTGGTAATGGTTAAAATTCCAACATCAACCACATCCAACATTGTAAGCGCACACAAAATCCTTGATTTAATAATAGTAATTATTATTACCCGTACTTATTTGGCCAGATACTTTGACTTTGAGTTGACTTAAATTGATCCCGTGATACTAAGGCCATATAACCGAGTTGATGAATTCTCTTTTGAATAGTGTTTCACTGCCAATGTTCCTGCTCAACCCAACAATAATCATTTAATGGATGTCATGCTATGATCTAACTATAATCAAAGCAGAGTTTCCGCATTGAAGCTTGATAGTATTGTCAAGGCAAGGGATGTGTAAAATTATTGTATCGATATTTTTTGTTTAACCTTAGTTATATTAAACATTAAAAAACTATTGAGTGAGTCATTCTATAGTTATACAATAACCATCAGTATGTAACCCCTTAGCGCCCCAACAGCCATGAGTAACACGATGCCCAACGTTTGGTGAGTGTTATGTACTCTAATCTCAATGGATCTATCGATATACGATCTAATACGTCTTGATTAGGAATATTTTAAACAACATGTTCGTTTTATTGTGATAAACCACTCATGATCACAACACATATAACTGCTATCACAAAATATACCACTTATGGATTTTCTATATTAAATATACTTTTAGTAATTAATACAACATATTATATTAAGTATATAATAGAAAGAAAACACCTTTTATTTTGAAAAAGATTGCTTATTAAGTTATATATATATAAGAAACTACATAATTGCCACTAGGACATACCTCTAACTCTATCAATCTCCTACTTGCACTAAGGGTTAATTATGGAATTTTATTCCAACTTTATTGATTGAATTTCTGAAAAACATTTGGGTCGATCCCTTGGTGAATGGGTATGCTATGCTGTTTTAGTTATCTACTCTGTCTATCAACTCTATTTGATGCTGATAAACTGCCTTTATCATGTGGAACTATTCGGAGTATGTTGCTTGACTTCAAGTTATCTTTAAATTCCTTTACGAACTATATCATATCATATTTATCATATAACATTGTCATGGGATTCTCATCATTCGAAATCACTCTTATCTCAGTTATAAATTTTTGCATTTATTTATACTTCTTATATTATAGTAGCCTTTGGTTGAATTAGCTACTACTTATTATTTAGAACAATTCCAACTTAAAGCTTATTAATTAGAGTTTGAACATGAATTTAATATTGACATATTATACTCAATAACACTTATTAGTCCAAACACTCCTTTACAAGGAATTTGTTGTTTCTGTAAACAATTATCTAGTATTTTATATATACTTGAGAATACTCTAAACAACCATTTAGTGATCTTAATGTGGACCGATATCCACTTCGTGCATCAAATACATAAGCATGATACGATATTGTACACAATACAACATGTATGATAATTCCTATTGTCAATACATAAGAAATCCATCTTACATGTTCCATTTTAAACATTTTATATAGTGTTATTGCATATCGTTTGGGACATTCCCAACATTCTTTACACTTATTATAAAGATATAATTTATAAATCCAATATCGAGTATTAAACAACCAAACTATTACTGATTTTAAATAAGTACATCATTAATAATTATTACATCGTTAGCAATCTGTAGTTTGTTGTTTACCTATAATTTTAGAAATATCTGTGTGCCCTTTAACGTTCTTTCTTATGGACACATACTTCTTCTACATTTTGAATGAAAATCAAACTATTTGATATTTCTATCAGGACGTGTTTTTAATTTGATGCATAGACATGTATGATAATTCGATATGAATTGGCTTATAATAAATTGATTTGATTTTAGTTTACAAAACTTATGTTCAAAACATAAATTGACCATCTAATGACAATCGTTTTCCAAACTCCTTTTTTGGCGGCTCATTCAAGATCTCTTACATACAATTATTATGTGCAGTCTTTTGACTTGCATAGCCTACCAACTCCTTGGTCTAGGATATGTTGGGGTTTCTTATAAACCCTTACCTTATATGATTTTGTGGACAACCTTACAGGAAAAAGGTTAACTCAACTTCACTTACAATTAATTATACTTCGTTCAAAAATGTTCAAATCCTTATCGATACATCTTTATGTATCATAAGGAGGGGTGACTTTTGAAATTGAATCTTCATTCATTTTTGGGTACGTTCGGAACTCTTTCCAATATAGTCACATATTTGATCAAGTTGAATTATTTTATTTTCTATCGCATGTTATTCATATTCTATGAACTGATCATTAACATATCACATATGTATCTATACACATGTTAATATTTGTGATAATTCATTGTACATATAACAAAGACGTGGAATTATTTTGGAACTTTCTATTGCATACATTTATATGTATCAATTAGTTGAGTTCGTCAACTCTTATAATGCACCCACTGTATGGGTGCTTTGCCCTTGATTTTATGAGATATAATTTGCTAGTACTATATGATTCATAATCATATAACCATATTCATAGCCCTACTACAACGTCTTGGAGATGTTTGCCCATTTTTCATGCAAACATTTTTAGTGCTTTCACTGAGAAACTATACTTTCCTTTTTTAAAAGGAAATTCTCGATTACTTAATTTTCCTTTTATTTTGAAACCTGCTATTTTAAATCTTTTGACTAGAGATTATCATTTCTTTTCTGAAGAAACTTTCTCCCCTTTTCTAAGACCTGAAATCTATGTTTCTTTTCAGATCTACCCTAGCCGTTTTACATAAAACAAAAAAATCCTCCTTTTCTCTTCAGATCCAAATATCCATTTTACTACATAGAGAAATTCTCTTTTTCGCTTTTTAAATCCTACTTTTGCTATCCACGGCTACTGTTTATTAGCAAAAAAGTGTTGTCTCTTAGATCTTAAATCCTTAGATATTACTTTTACTATCCGGATCCACAAACACATGCCCCGTGACCAAAAAGAAATATGTACCCATTCTTTGGATCTAAAATCAAGCCACCTCTCTTTTCTCATTTGGAATCCAAAAACATGGTTTCTTGGCATAAGAAACCCTTTTTTCTCTCTATTTAGATCTGAATCATTATTCTCTTTCGCAAAAGAAAACCTGATTCTAGTCTCAAGATCTGAAATTGCATTTTTTAATAAAATTTATATCCTTTGCTTTTCAGATCTAAAGGCACCAACTCATTGGCACGAGAGATTCTCTTTTGCTTACTTTCTCAGTTTGAGATCATTGTATCTTGGATTAAAATACTCTATATCTCCTAAATTTGAAACCGTTACTTTAGCAAAATCTATTTCTCTTTTCAGATCTACAATCACTATTCCTTGAAGATAAAAAAAATTCTATCTTTCTTTTCTCTTATTTCAGATCTACAAACACTGTTTTGACCGAAAGAAACACTAAGTTATTTTTTAGATCTAAAATAAAATCTTGTTCTCTTTCCATCCGAAAGGATGCTTCTTTAATATAAAAAAACTATATTCTTCTTTGATATAAGAGGACTCTATTCCCTTGGTAAAATATGAAATTACGTTTCTAAAAATCCTTTTCTCGCTGAAAACTCGAAATCCTTTCCTTTGATCTAAAATCATTATCCCTTTGAAATTAGAGCTTTAGCCTTTTTCTTTTTCCAAGTTCGTAATCACCATTTCCTGAATTGAGAAGCTATACCTCCTATCTTAAGATTCTTTCTTTATTTTAACAGTTGGACCATCAACCCTTTGAAGCTACAAAACCTCCCAATCCTTTTCGAAAGTTGAATTATCTCTATCCAAAAGTACAAACTCACTAGGAAGGGAAGGAGAAACAACTTCCCGGTGTGCCGTCTAAAGTGAGAGACTCCACTATAAAGAATGCAACAAATATCCAGATATGAAAAACTAGGAAGACTAGTTTAATAACCTCCCGGTGCTAAAAATTATCGGATGTGAATTCGACATGGTTGTGATTGAAATTAGTAAACATTTCATTGCTCAACGTAAAGCTTTAGTGGATAAACTCTTGACATGCTTAGGGCAGATAGAAGTATTCGATCTCAACGTCATAATACAAGGAAAGTCCCAGTCTATAGAACACAAAGGGAATTCCACATAACCAAATGAACTCCAAGCGCAACCCTTTCCCATCCAACATCAAATCGAAGTACTATAATTGGGGTCCCATTAATGGATCGAAATATCACAACTTAAAGACCGAAGTCATGATGATTGAATACTCATAGTCTAGATATGATAAACATGATGCTTCATCGCTCCTATCATGTGCGAAGGCATCACCAATCCAGTACATGCCATACATAACTCAAATAATGCCAATATCTTTCCTTGCCTAGGGATATGTTCAAAAAATATGAAAAGAGAATGAGACAAGACCAAGAGTTACTAGTCCACCCTCCAGGAAGACAAAAAATTTTAAGTGCCCACCGCAAACCTATATAAGGGGCTAACCTGTAACCCTAGACGCTGGCCAAGATCTCTACACTTGTTGGTAAGCAGAGGGCGCAAAGGAGATACTATATGGTTACTTTTCTTTCATTCTAATCAGACTTAAGCTATTGTAGGGCTCTCCCTTCTACTCTTGAATGTCCATCCTCGGAAAAAGGTGGAGGAAGGATTCGTAAATCCGTTGCATGTATTGATCGACCTGAGGGTGCTTACATGCTACACGAAGTAAAGATAAGAAATTAAACTAACCCCTATAACTATGCACAACCTCTCCATTGGGTCAGGAAGGCACATAAAGATGAGAAAATCACTATTAGGAGTTCAAATAAATGGTCCCTCAAGGAAGCTAGCATAACTTGTAGTGCAAATGCTATGGAAAAATGGAAGAGAGACAACTCTCTGCCTCCAAGGCTTGAATGATCAATGATTTTAGAGAAGTCATCCATTTTAGTTTGGTGTTACCTCAAAGGATAAGGAAGAGAACGCGATGTAGAAAATATCTGCCGAGAACTTGGATAGCATAATAGTTTATATAGAAAGGCTTTGATAGAACAAGCTCCAGCGATTCCAACAACTTGGCCTACAGCAGAAAGGCGAGATATATCCAGAACCACCACTACTCCTCATATCACTATTCAACACGAATCAGCAATATGTTTAAGTAAACTGCTAGGACATTGTAGTCACCAATCAAGATACTAGCTTCATAAGTCCATCATGATCCAATAATTAGAAAACGCAATTCAAATTGATCTAGGTCTAAAGATAGCAGGATGCACACTGGGGGCATCCGCTATAAGTCCACCAAAACTAATCAAAATCAACTTGACTTGATGACTAATCCAATGACTGCCAGGAGAAAATCTTTATAAAGAGCTCTCTGATCAGACAATATGCTCGCATAAACATGTCATAGGTATGACAACAGATGGCCCTGCAAAGGAGGTACCATGGTAAACATTTTCTTTTGTTTTTATCTAACTCGGTTATTATCATTTTAGGACAGTGCCATCGGCTCCCAGGTTCCATAGAGTCTTACAAAATTACCAATCGAGAATTCCTATCCAAGAGAAAATCTTAAATCAGGCATACTACACAACCTGGTACTTTGCGGTTCTTTCAGAGCGGCAGTTATATGCACTTAACACACATAGTTATATTCACTTAATACATATGATGTTATGGTCACTCCTTCTTTGTGATTAGCAACCTAGATCACAAACGTGTGTTGGCAATAGTGAAAATAAGATAGCCAGGACTATGGCTAATAGCCTGGGCAGTTCATTGCTGACAACCGCCTTTTTCCTTGGCAATGACATACCAGTCGGGCATCCAGAGACAAACCTAGCTTGAGTAACTCAAAGAATGAATGCATTTGAAGCCTAGCATGGATTGACTTATAACAGGAGTTGCCCCAGGCCAATGGGTAGGTTGAAGCCGTCAACAAAACCTTGCAGTCACTACTTAAGGAAAAACTAGATAAAGCCAAAGGAGCATGGATTGACGAACTACCCACGGCATTGGAGCCTACCAAGCCTCGTACAAAAGATCAACATGACATATTCTATTTGCTTTAAGCATACTAGGCTAAACAAGTTGAGCAGAGAAGCAGTAACGCGGCCCTCAAGACAGCCGCACATGGACAGAAAGTGGCACAACAATAAAAATCTAAGGTGAAATCCCAAGAGTTACAAGAGGAAGACATTATTCTCAAGCAAGTCGTTCCTCGTCCAGGCGCACTAGATCTAGTTTAGGAAGGACCAGTTGTTGTTCATAAAGATCTCCACAACAGAGCTTACATTCCGTCGACGGTTGACGGGAAAGGAGGTTGGGAAAGGGAGGAATCTCCAGCATCTCTGCCATTACTTCTCTCAGCTTGTAAAAAGCATGTATCACCTGAAACCACTAAAAAATTGATGTTTTTCTCATTTGATATGATTCCTATTGCGATCGATCGCAAGTTCTCGTCGGCAGCAGTGAAAGCAAGATAACCATGACTAAGGGCACGAAAGCAGCCTGGGTAGTTTACTGCGACGATTGCCTCCCAGCCAATAATGATAAACCGACTATAAGCCAAGAACTAGGCATGATTATAGCCAAAGCAGTTTATCATTAGTATTTGGCTTGTCGGCAACTACGAATCGATAATAAATCCCACGATTAAGGCATGGCTGCAATCAGGGATAGTTCGTAGTTGACGATCGTCACCCTCGGTAGTCGGGCCATAGTAAATCGATCAACACTCACGATATAAGCCATAATGGCCCAGGTAATTAAGATGTGCAAATCCAGGGTCTAAATCTTAGGTACGGCAGTCGCAAAAGTTACACTCCCTTGGAACACAGGATTGGGCTGACAAACCATTTGTCACCCGAATCCACAATCAAGGTAGGTGCCATGAATTTTAAGTTTAGAAGGACCCTCTTAACGGAGAATATAGTTCGTTGTACTTAAACTAGAAGCTTCTAACAATTTCTTTTAGTCTCGTGGCATTACATATAGATAGTAAAAATATGAATTCCACTCTGCCAACCACAGCAGGACATTCATTCGCTTCCACTCCACAGAGAAAATGGAGCACACTTATGGAATCTAAAAAAACTTAGTGCTAAGGTATGAATAACTATGTAAGATAAGCTGAATTCGATAAAAAATACTTGGAGGCATAGCACCACCTCACCCCTTGATCGTACACATACACTACCACTCGGCTTGGTAATAACACATTGGAATCATAACCTTAAGTTCTCAAGTTTAAAACCCATTCATGATATAAGGCAGCATGTTGCGAGAAGCAACCAAGTGCATTATGCTGGGGGCAAATCGAGACAAATAATGAGCACTCCTCGCCGACTTTTGACAACGTTGCTAGAAGGAGCTCTGGAGGATGTGATGAGTATTTGTGGACTGCCACGTCCCTCCAAATTACTCTCTAAACCTTAGTAATAGGGAATCACTTCGAATGATGATGACCTCTCAAAGCAGAAGTGATTCAATCATTAACCTTCCGAATGTAATTAATTCATACCAAAGTCTATTTTAACATAAATATCTTGATACCTTTACCTAATATATCGATCCCGAGGACATGCGGGATGACTCTAACGCATATCTATTGTAAAACTCCAAATAAAAATGTATGAATAGTCTGTAACTAATTCTAAGTCTAGAATGAAAGACCTTGACCTCACTAGGCCCGAAAGGACCCTAAACTTGTAGGCAAAGTCAACAAGATAGGACGATCCTCTACCGCCAAAGTCAGCAGGACATTTGAGTTGAAAGGTTGATTCTACTTGATCAATGTAGAGAAAGCAAGCCGATGGCACCAACAGACACTCCATATCGGAGACATTTGACTATGATAATCGGCATAAACCAGATGGCAATTGGACTCCTAATTCACAATGTCGAAAAATTTCCTCGAACTCTGCCCAAAAGTTCCAAGACCACTCGCTTAGACCCAGCGCCTACCCTATTAACACTTGCCAGTAGTCGACTCCAAACAGATACACGAGACATCAGCAGGAAAATACTAAGGAAATTAGCTAAGATAATCTTATACAAATATTCCTGGAGGCAAGTCCTGGAAGAGCTAATAGAGGAGCGAGGAATTACTCCAAATGTCATCACTTTACCAGACTAGATGGAACATAAGGCTATTAGCCTAGCTTAGACAGACGTAGCCAACATCCACTCAATAGCACTATGCATAATATTGTACATACAAATGCCCTCCGATGGAAAACCATTACTCCATAAATAATTGATCTTGACCATGCATGAAAAAATTAACAAAGAAATATACAAACTAAGTAATCAGATGGTAAGGCTGTGCTCACTCAAGATGGATATACGATGGTCAAAACCAGAAATTCCACATCACCGGGTCCACGTACTAGTCAAGGCCTTGAAGCCAAAAACAGGTAGGCTAAGAAGAAATACCGCTCTGTCGAATGAAGGATAATTAAAAAAAGCGTCAAGTGACCAACAAGTCCTCATCAAGACAAACAAAGCATCACATCCAACTAACGAAAGGAAGCTCGTTTTGGGGACGATGATTAGATGTGGACAGTCAAACACCAAGATGACACTTATAATACTAATGACGCAACCCTAGATTAAACAAAGCATACTTTGCATTCGCGAAAGTATACTTTGGAGGGCAAATGTTGTGGGCATTCTTGCCCACTGCATAGTGGATATGAATGGTCAGAGGAAAAATTATCAATGTCCTAAAATAGAGTAAGAGCAGCTTAGAATGTTCGCAATGTTAAGATATGAACACCGGTCTGAACCACGTGTCAATCCGAATAACTGTTTGAAAGATATGCCTAACACGGTCCAACAATAAAGCTTTAAAGACCGCTTTCTTACAAGGCCCAACCCTTCCTAGACCGGCAAAGAATCTGCCTTACATAATCAGGTCCGCACAAGCCCAGTAAAGCCTAACCCAGTAGGGCGTGACTCGCAAAATCAAGCACGTGTGTGGCCCCGTAGGGCCTAATAGTCCAGACAGGACCCGCACTGATCCGGCCCAGCAAAGTCCGGCCCGGTAGTGCCGGACCCTCATAGGTCCAGCCTACAACGGTCGGACCAGCACAGGTATGACCCTACAATGCTGGACATCCTGGTCCGGCCTACGAGGGCCGGACCCGCACAAGTCTGGCCCTCTAGGATTGGACACCTGGTCCGGCACGGTCGGACCGGCCTGGTCCGACCCTATCGGACAAGGGTGTTGTTCTGACATATGCCGAACCATGGTGCTGTTCCGGCATAGTCGGTCCGACACATTTGGACTGGCCTGGTCCGGCCCTGTCGGACCAGGAACCACCTGGTCTGGCTGTCCCAGACCAACCTGGTTCGGCACCCTAGACCCACCTGGTCCAGCCCCAGGCTGGACCCGCCTGGATCGAGGCTGCTTCCACTTAATCCTGCGCTTCCAGGTCTGGACCCACCGGTCTCACTTGGTCCAGCCTTCTGGGGCTGGACCTAACAGACATACTTGGTCCATCACTACTAGGGCTGGATCCATCTTTTTGTTGTACTCGCAGGGATGAAATTAACTGTTCCAGTATTCAAGGTTTAAGGGTCAGAATGGGCGGCTAAAGCGAGCTACCAGAATAGTATTCAACAAGCATCCCAAGGTAGTGGAACAACAGTAGAACCATATTTCAAGGGAAGAAAGGTTGAACCAAAGTCTAGAAGCCATGTACTCAGCTGCCTCTCCCCACAACCTCACTCTAGAAAGGTTGAAGAGTTGTTATTAGAATAAAAAATAAAAGATGTATTAACTTATTAATTAATTGGTTATTTTGAAATAAGGAAATACGAATTAATTTATTAGAATAAAATGTTGAATTAAATTTTTATTAGTTCAAAATTTATTTTGAGAAAGGAATGTATTTTGTTAAAGGAGTTGAATTTAATTAGCAAATAAATTTAAATAAAATGATTAATTGAATAAACAAATTACAGAAAATGATTTTACAAAATAACTAATATGATTTGTAAAGCAGGGAATTTATTGAAGTGATTTTGATTTGAAATTGAGCTTGAAATATATTAGCTAGAATTTTGACCAGGCAGTATACGAACTAACTTGACGACTCAAACTACAAGCTATCAAAGCAGAAAGCTCGGAGATAATGCCTCAGAGTTCAGAACCAAGTGCAAATAGATCCCCGAGATGAAGACAAAACACCAAAGTTCAAAAATGCAACAAGTGTTGGATAGGTACCGACCCACAATACTTCACTCAAATTTGCCCTGGCTCCTCCTACTCACAAGTTATGATGCTAGTAGCCTATTCCAAGTTCTATTTCATCTATCCCATGCAATTCTCTATCGATCTTCATGAGCATTTAAAGTCAGCAACTCCATTCTTCCATCATTCCTTATTCGGACTTAGGAACAAGCTTATAATGATGCAAAAAAGTTTGGAATCATGAAGTTAACCATGAATCAAGCTAGGGCAAAGCATTCAAAATAGTCCATGTAACAATTTTATGGATCGGTACTAATCCAAGACCATGGAATGGTATAGATCAATATATTTTGATGAGGTGTCCACTACTTTTCCAGAGAATAGGACTTGGGCATGGAGAATAAGGTGGAGAACATAAAGGCGAGTTTTCAGGCCATCTGCTACCATAAAAAGGAGGACATGGCTTGTTTTTAAGGATCTTTTGGCTCTTTAGTTGTCTTAATCTAATTTCTTATAATCATCTATGGATTTATACCGATCCTTAATGGATTTATATCGATCCATAAGAGCAGAATTACGAATAGCACTATAAACCATCAACAAAGTTAAGTGGACATAGGCCAAGACTTGCCGAACCACTATAAAACGCTATATGTTATTTTCTTGCTCTTTTCTATTTAATTTTCTTTGCTTTTTTGTTCTCTACTATACTCATATGGGTATTTGTGCTATTTTTGGATCAAATATTTTAGTGCTTTCTTTGAAAGTCACTTGAATTTATTAATTTGTGACTTAGAAAGATAGAAACTGATAAGACAATCAGTTAGGAAGGCTGACTGCTAGAGGAAATCAATAAGGGGAGGGCAGGAGGTGTCCTTAAGAGATAATCCCCTATCCATCTTATAACCAAGGATGAGATGGAAACTTTGATGAATGGATTGCAAGAAAGGATGATTGCTCGTCAGGAAGAGATGATAAAGAGTTTCTTCATAAGAATGGTACATATAAGAATAGCAGAAGTTGCTATAAACAAAACTGGAGACCTAAAGCAAGAGTAAGCATGCTAGAGAGCTGGGCAGAGCAATCTGGAGTGAACCCCATGCCAACTGTGCAGATCGATAGCGATCCCATACATTGATTGGTACCAAACCATGAGAACAAGGAGGCGCAGATGATCTTGGCTTAGCTTAAAATGGTGCGCTTCCAGGGAACAACGTTGAACAATTGAATGTGAATCAAAATGCAGAAGCACGATCGGAGGAGTATGTGCTAGAATTTCCCTGTGTAAACATAGGGTAAGCTGAGAATTCCTTTGAACAATGATGGCAGACTCGTTGAGATGGTAAGACAACCTATGAGGGGTGGACTGCCTAACTAGAGCCTGAAGGGTGTTAATAGGAGTCCATTCACCCAGAATATTCATATGCTAGGAATTCGCCTGATTTCAAGCTACCTACGTTAGAGACATAGGATGGAAAGATTGATCCGATAGTTTATTTGATGAGGTACATTTGGCACATAAATGTGTTGGGTGCGTCTGAAGAAGTCATGGGACTATTTCCCTTTATATCTGATAGATTTGGCAATGCTGTGGTTTAGGCAGTTGGAGAATGGTTCCATTAGCACACGGGCCAAGTTAGTGAATAGATTCGTGAAACAGTTCTGGGTCCATATTTCACGACTCGACAACGTAATGACACTGTCTAGTATGAAGCAGGGGGTCGGAGAGACCTTTAAGAGTTTGTTGACAAGGTTCAATGTAGTAGCTACCACGATCGATAGTCCAGACTCATCAATGGTTTTGATGGCAGCTGTTTTAGGAATTGCCGCTAAGAAGGATTTCAAAGTAACTTTGGAATAGGATTTCCTAATAGATTTCATAGAATTTTATCATGAGTCCTAGAGTACCTACGTCAGGAGGACGCTGAGGCTAATCAGGAAGAAATTAATGTTGTGGATGGTGGAGGACCACCTAGAGAAGGATCCAGCAAAGGCAAAGGTCAACGGAAGATGGATTACGACTTTGAAGGATCAAAACGACATAGGAGGAAACCGAAATTCTCTTCTTATATGGATTTAAATGAAACACCATGGTGGATCTATCAAGATACTAGGGGATAGATCCCTTATTGGAAACTGTGATGGTGGAAAAGGAGTACCCATCAGCCGTAGCGAATGGAAACAGCCTTGGATCAAGACCAAAGATAGTCATCTCTTGATCGAGATGGCAAAGAATCGGGTTCGGTTCTCATCCCCTATATCTGCTTTCAATAAACAATACAATATTATAATAAAGCCAATTACTCATGTGTAGGATCTTGATCTGTCCCTAGGCATGCTCGGAGCTGGTTGTTAGGCTGTAGTGCCTGGTAAGGCAGTCATCGTGATGTTAGACTTTATGTTTTTTAATGTTGAATTTGATTCCTTTCGGTAAATCCTTGATTATTGAAATCCACTTAAACATAATGATGATATTATTCACTTTAAGTCCAATCTAAAGAAATGGGGTTGGAGTGTAAGGTGCAAGTCCCCTCATTAGAGAGTAAGTGAATGGACTTGTACGATATTGGTTGCTTTAAAATCCTGTCCAGAGAGATGAGATCAGAATACAGGGTGCAAGTTCCCTCGCTAGATAGCGAGTGGGTGAGCTTGTATAATACTGATCGCTTTGAGTCACGGCTAGAGAGAAGGTACCAAATTGTAAAGAATAAGTCCCTAACCAGAGAGTGAGTGGATGGGCCTGCTTGTTGTTGAGTCTCCTAGTCAAAGAGTGAGTGGATTAGGATCAGCAAGGGTCCGGAGACATCAAGGATTTTATTATCTGCCCCGAATGGCCATAGATTTGATTAATGAACCAGAGAGACCATGGATTTGATTATTGTCCTGGAATGACCATGAATTCAGTTAACGATTTAGAGAGATCGTGGATTTAACTATCAGTCCTGAATGGCCATGGAATTGATTAACTATTCAGAGAGATCATATCCTCAACTTAAACGACAACGGTCCAGAGATATCTTCCACTTAACTTAAACATTAAATAATCTAAAGAGAGTGCACATTAAACTAAATATAAATAATCTAGAGAGATCGTGCATTAAACTGAATATAAAATGATTTGGAGAGATCTAATTAGAACAGATAAAGATTTGATAAAAGGATTTGAATGCCTTATAATTAGAGTAGATTTGATAAATCTCGAATGAGCAAGGTATGTTTTTGATATGTGATGTAATGACTCTAAATGAAATCAAAATGATGATGATGATGTATAGACTACACTTAGATAGAGTTAAAAGTCTTAGGCTATAATAGGTTTGGAATGATCCATGATTGACAAGAGAATCCAAAAGAACAGGATGATTCAGTACAGCTTGATCGGCTGATAATCAAAAAGTTCAACTACTAGTATCCCTTGACTTCAACATTTTTTCTTAAGCAAAGCACAGCTTTCATTTACAAGACTTGTTTTAGGGGGCAAATTTTATTCAGTCTTTTGACCAGTCAGTATATAGACTAACTTGACGACTCAAACTTGCAGGCTATCAAGGCAAGAAGCCCGGAGAGATAACCTTGGAGTCTAGAAACCAAGTGCAAATAAAACCCCAAGATCAGGACAAAACCACTTCATGAATTCAAAGTACAAAAATACAACAAGTGTTGGACCGGTACTGATCCATAATACTTCACCCAAATTTCCTTGACTCCTCCTATTCACAAGTGATGATGCTAGTAGCTTATTCTAAGTTCCATGACATCGATCCCATGCAATTCTCTATCGATCTCCATGAAAACTTGAAGTTGCAACATATTTTTTCACCGATCCATTATTTGGCCTCGGGAATAAGCTAACAATGATGCAAATAAGTTTGAAATCATGAAGTTAACCATGAAACAAGCCAAGACAAGGTATTCAAAATAGTCCATATGACCATTTATAGATCGGTACCTGTAACAACCCAATAATTTGAGCTATAATAATGAATTAATTAAATAATAAAATAAGTTTGTGAAATTATCAAAATTGAGCCACTGGAGTTACACCATTGTGTCCATGGTAATTTTTTGGTCAATTTCCATATATAGTTTGTCAGAATCTGAGCTAAAACGATGAAGTTACGAAATAAACGAGAATTGAAGAAAAAATATATATTAAACAATGGGTCAGGTCGACCCAGAACTAGGCCAGGTCAACCCTAGCCATAGTAAGGTCGACCTGCATGTCGACCCTTACAGAAGTATGGTCGACCTATGTATGCTTTTGTTTGTAGTTTCATCCAGGTTAAAACTATGATGTGTTTTTCAACTTTTTTCGATCCTATGTGTTCGTGCATTCATTCGACGGTTCCAAGTGAGCTTATGACGTGGTTGCACAAGATTTGATCTTCAAATCCAATGGTCTGGTATCCCTAAACTACACTATAAGTATGACCCTATGCCTAGCTATTTATCTCATTCAGATTTTCTCCTATTTGGATTCATTGCCAGAGGCTGGACCCTAAACAGAAAAAATTTCTAAGGGGGAAATCTTTTTGATAAAAATATTCTATGCTCTAGGAGTGGATCAAGGAAGACCAAGGACTACAGCTAAGGACCATAAGTGAGTGTTTAGTAATTATTATAGATTTTTAAGTAATTTACAATAATAGGGTTCTCAATAGTTGCAGTTTTTCTGCAATTTTGACACCGTTTTTATATAAGTTATTTACAACCAGTTTTTAAAGTTCTTTTCAGTCTATTTTATCAGTTATTTTCATTCAGCTATTTTATTCAATTATTTACTATTATTTACAGTTATTCATAGTTATTTACATTTATTTACATCTGTTATGAGTTGGAATTTAGCATGTAAATGTTAGTTTCTTTTTGTTCCTTTTTACGCGAATAAATTAAAAAGAGAATAATTTGCGAATATGGATTAAAATAGAAAACATTAAATTTATATAAATTATATGTAAAATAAGAAAAACTATAATAAAAAGAAGATAAACTGAAATAGGCAAATATGAGACATTTGCAAGCATGTTTATAACTGGTGGTTATAACTAAAAAATAAAACAGAAGGGTAACAGTTATAATGTAGGTTATAATTAAGCAGAAAGAACAGAAAGGCTTATTTTAAAACTATGACTAAGTTAGTAAGAAAATTGTAACATAGGTTATAATTAAAAATATTAGAAAAGGCTTATTTTAAGACTTATAATTAAGCTAATAAGCAAATAGAGCAGAAATAACATAAGAGGCTTATTTTAAAACTTACACTATGTTAACAAGCAAAGATAGAAATATGGCCTGTACCAACAGCATTCCCTTTCAGACTAGGACTGATGGTCTCAAAATAGATTAGGTGAGGCTGGGAAGGACCCTTTCTGACTAGGACCGATGGTCTCACAATAGTTAGGTGAGGCAGGGACATAGAGTGAATAAGTGGCCAATAGATAGAAGCTCAAATCGGGGGATTTGGGCAAGGGGTGCAACTAGATTTTGTTTGTTAGGACCTGTACCAACAACATTCCCTTTTCAGACTATGACTTATGGTCTCACAAAACACTTAGGAGAGGCTGGGCAGGACCCTTTCAAACGAGGACTGATAGTCTCACAACAGATTAGGTGAGGTTGGGCATGCTTATGCTGATAGGGTAAGTAAGAGGTTATAAGACGGGTCGACGGTTAGTGTGTACCAGCGACGACCAAGTGTGTGACATCAATAAGTTGCTATTGCATTCCAAGCGCTAAACAGGTGTCTTCTTCCATGGGACCCATAAGAATGGACTAGCTCACATTGGCACAACAAAGATAGAAGGCCGATCAATGGGTAGAATTAGTATTTCAGCGTAACTAAAATAGGACTAGGATTTCAACCTAATCAAAGCAGCTATCTAAGACAAGTACAAACAGTTACAAATCAGGCAAACAGTTAAACAGTATTTATCCCAATTTTATCCTATCTCTATTTCCTTTTTAAACTAGAACTGTTGCTAAGTCAATTATCTTTATTTTGCTTAAAAATATTAATAGTTACTTTCACTCAACAGACTTATAGTCTGACCCACTCCTCTATTTCCTCTTTCCCCCATAGGCCAGTAGAGGCAAGGACAGTAGATTCATATTTCTCAAAGATTCAGTTGCATAGTTTTTCATCCTGTATTCTTCTTCTTTTCAGTTTTCTTTTCATTTGACTTTTGATGTACTGGTACTTATGAGAGGGATGATCATTTTTATTGTACTCTGATTTTATAAGATTGAAAACTATTTTCCATAAGACATGTGTATTTGTTATTTGAGACATGTGATGTTTTTCAGAATTATTTTATGAAGTAATGATAAGTAATATAAATGTTTCCACTATTATTATTTATTTGTCTTGTGAATCTTAGTCTATGTGATGCTTTAGCTATACCCATGACACACTATATCTTTTAATGTGACTTTTTTGGGTATACTAAGGGGTGTGGGATGTTAGGGTTCTCAACAGTTGTAGTTTTTCTGCGATTTTGAGACCGTTTTTATATGAGTTATTTACAACTAGTTTTTAAAGTTCTTTTCAGTTTATTTTATTCAGTTATTTTTATTCAGCTATTTTATTCAGTTATTCACAGTTATTTGCATTTATTTACATCTGTTTTAAGTTGGAATTTAGCTTGTAAGTGTTAGTTTCTCTTTATTCCTTATTATGCGAATAAATTAAAAGGAATAGAATTCACAATTATGGATTTAAACATAAGAAAGACTGTAATGAAAAGAAGATAGACTGATATAGGCAGATTTGAGACATTTGCAAGCATGTTTACAACTATTGGTTATAACTATAAAGATAGAATAGAAGAATAACAATTATAACGTAGGTTATAATTAAGCAGAAAAGAATAGTAAAGGCTTATTTTAAAACTTATTATTAAGTTAATAAGCAAATATGACAGAGATAACAGTAAAGGCTTATTTTAAAGCTTGTAATTAAGTTAATAAGCAAACATAACAGAGATAATAGAAAATACTTATTTTAAGACTTAGATTAAGTTAATAACCAAATAGAGCAGAAATAATAAGAGAGGCTTATTTTTAAACTTATACTAAGTTAATAAGCAAAGATAGAAACAGGGCCCGTACCAACAGCATTCCCTTTTAGACTAGGACCAATGGTCTCACAATAGATTAGGTGAGGCTGGGTAGAACTCTTTTAGACTAGGACTGATGGTCTCACAATTATTAGGTGAGGCTGGGAAACAGGGTAATAAGTGGCCAATAGATAGAAGCTCAAATCGGGGGATTTAGGCAAGGGGCGTAACTAGATTTTTTTCAGGATCCATACCGATAGCATTCCCTTTCAGACTAGGACCGATGGTCTCACAAAACAGTTAGGTGAGGTTGGGCAAGACCCTTTCAGACTAGGACTGATGGTCTCATAACAAATTAGGTGAAGCTGGGTACGTTTATGCTGATAGGGTAAGTAAGAGGTCACAAAAGGGAGCGACAGTTAGTGTGTACCGGCAATGACCGAGCATGCGGCATCAATAAGTCACTACTGCATTCCAAACACTAAACAGCTGTCTTTTGTTGAGGGACCCACAGGATGAGACTAGCTCACAGTGGCACAACAGAGATAGAAGGCCGATCAGTGGGTAGAATTAGGATTTTGGCCTAACTAAAATAAGATTAGGATATTAGCCTAATCACAGAAACCTAAGACAAGTGAAAACAATCCAAAGAATCAAAACAATCACAACCAAAGCAAATAGTTAAATAGTATTTATCCCAGATTTATCCTTTCTCTATTTCCTTTTTATATTAGAACTGCTGCAAATTCTATTATCTTTATCTTGCTTAAAAATATTTGTAATTACTTCCACTCACCAGACTTATAGTCTAACCTACTCCTCCATTTCCTCTTTCCCCCATAGGCCAGTAGAGACAAGGATAGTTGATTCAGATTTTTTGGAGATACATTTTCGGAGTTTATCATGTATTCTACTTCTTTCGAGTTTTCTTTTCATTTGGTTTTTGATGTACTGGTACTTATGTGAGGGATGATTTTTTTATTCTACTCTTATTTTATGAGACTGAGATGTATTTTTCATAAGCCATGTGTATTTGGTATTTGAGACATGTGATGTTTTTCAGACTTATTTTATGAAGTTTTATTTTGAATAATGAGTCACCATTTCAATGTTTCCGTTGTTTATATTAATTTATCTTGTGAATCTTAGTCTCTGTGATACTTTAGCTATACCGATAATGTACCATATCTTTTAATGTGCCCATTTTGAATATACTAAGGGGTATGGGGTGTTTCACTTGGTATTAGAGCCTAAGTTTACAGGATTTACGAAAACTTATTTTAAAAGTGAAGTATTTTTTCAAAGGCAACATTTTTTAAAAGTATTTTTTAGAAAGAAACTCTTATTATAGAAATAATTTTCAAGTATAAAGAGAGTTTTTATAAAAATACCCTCAAAGTCCAGTTCAACCTTCTTTTGATTATTTTGAGCCTATATTTTGTTTTCCTTGCATATTATGGCTAACTAGTTCTGCAGAGCTACGGTACCAGAGGTGCAAGGGCAATCGCCGAATACCGCACTACTAGGTGGAGATCCCATTAATTCACCAGTAGCAGCTTATTTTTCTAAGCTACGCAAGGACTTCATTAGTCTAGGAGGCAAGAAATTTTTCGGCACGGAGGATTTCATGGAGGCACGAGCTTGGTTAATACAGAGCGGATATTTAGGCTGTTAGGATTGGAGGATCGAAAAAAAGTTCAGCTTGCATCTGGGCAGCTGAAGGGAGAGGTTAAGGAGGTTCCTAAATTAGAAAAATCTAAGAAGCAATGGTGGAAGAATAAGAAGGATAAGGATAAGAAGAAAGGAGTAGGACCTCAAAAGCAGATCAAGAAAGGTGGGAAATGTCATAGTTGTGGATTAGTAGGGCATTTCGCAAAGGATCGTAAGAAGGGCTTGATAAAGGGAAGGTGTTACAATTGTGGGCAGCCTGGACACCTTAGTAGAGCTAGTCCTCAGAGGAAGGGTAGAGACCAGGCACACCTACATCATAGGTACAGGCTTTGGATGAATTACCTTCTAGTAGTGGACGGAATCGAGGTTGGAAAGTCTCTGTAGAAGGTTTGATTTCTATTTCGGATTTTCCTATATGGACTTTTTTGACTCCGGAGCATCGTATTCTTTCATTTCTAGTTCCTTGGTCAATTTTTTGCACTTAGATATTTCTCTAGTAGTAGAACCTATTGTTGTTTCAAACCCCATAGGAGGATCAACACATTTATCCATGCTTTATTGGGGTTTGAAAATTTTATACTAGGCGTAAAGTTTGATTTTGATGCTTTTGTATTGGGATTTTCGAGATATGGGATGATTTTACAGATTGAGTGGCTATCCACTTATGGAGCGATATTGGACTGCGAGAGGAGAGTCATCAGACTAGAGACATGCAACAGTAGGACTCTCAAGGTTTCTTATGACACATAGGGGTCATTCATGTTGAGCTTCCTTTATTCCCTTGATTCATCACTAGAAGAGTTAGATTTTGTTCCAGTTGTTAGACATGCAGTGGTAGGACTCTCAAGGTTTCTTATGACACACAGGGGTCATTCATGTTGAACTTCCTTTATTCCCTTGATTCATCACTAGAAGAGTTAGATTCTGTTCTAGTTGTTAGAGATTTCCCAGACATCTTTAAGGTGGTTAGGGGACTAACCTCTAAGAGAGAGATCGACTTTAGGATCTATCATAGTGACAATGCTAAGCCAGTGGCATTACCCGTGAGACATATGGCTCCTAGAGAGAGGAAGGAGTTAAATAAGCAGATTGGTGAGCTATTAGAGAAAGGCTTCATCAGACGGAGCATATATGAGTGGGGAGCGCTAGTCGTCTTTGCTATAAAGGCGGATGGTTCCCTTCGACTTTGCGTAAACTATAGAAAGTTGATTAAGCTCATGAAGAAGAACTGCTACCCACTTCCTAGGATAGATGATCTTTTCGTTCAGCTAGTTGGCTCTTCATTGTTTTCTCAGCTTGATTTGGATACTGGATTTCATCAGCTTAGGGTCGCTAATGATAGTATCGACAAGACAGCATTTAGGACACCCGATGTATTCTTTGAGTGGTTGGTTATGACGTTTGGGCTAACTGATGCCCCGGCCTATTTTGTAGATATGATGAGCTGTGTCTTTCGAGATGTCCTAAATAAGTTCGTAGTTGTATTCGTAGACAAATTTTTAGAGTTTTCCAATAGCAAGGAAGAGCATGATATTCATCTTGAGGTGGTTCTTCTACACTTCGTGTTCATCAGTTGAAGGCTAAGTTCTCGAAGTGTCACTTTTGGCGTAAGGAGGTGCGTTTCTTAAGGCATGTAGTCTCAAGAGAGGGTCTTGATGTTGATCTCGCTAAGGTATTAGCCGTACAAGATTGGAAGGCTCCCAAGAACACTACTGAAGTTAGAAGCTTCCTAGGTTTGACTGGCTATTAAAAGAAGTTTATCAGAGATTTTGCTAAGATTTCAACATCGCTTACTCGCCTCACTTTGAAAAATAAGGCATTTGTGTGGGACATAGATTATAAGGATTCCTTCACGATGCTAAAGAGGGCCCTTACTAGTGCACCAGTGTTAGTTTAACCCGATGGAGCTAATCCTTTTATAGTATACACTTATGCATGTGGAACGAGTCTTGAAGTAGTTTTGATGCAGGAGGGGAATGTAGTATGCTATAGAAGTAGACAGTTGAGAAATCATAAGAAGAACTACCCTACCCATGATTTAGAGTTAGCTGCTATTGTTTTCGCATGTAAGGCTTGGAGACATTACTTACTCAGAGAGAGATCCGAGCTTTTCACTAACCATAAATCATTGAAGTATATGTTCTCATAAGAGGATTAAACTTGAAGCAGCAACATTGGATTGAATTTCTAACATCATTTGACTTTGAGATAACTTACACCCCTGGTAAAGGAAATGTGGTTGCGGATGCATTAAATGGGAAGAGAGAAATCCTTAGTCCAATATTCATGAAGTGGAGAAGCTTAGAGTTTAATTCCACCTTTGATTTTAAGCCCTCGATGGACATTACCCCTAGATTGTTGAAAGCACTTTACGTTAAGCCTACCATCATAGATCAGATTGGCTCGAGGCAACGAGAGGATTTAGAGCTTATGGATATCTTGGAGAGGATTAGCAGAGGAGAGGTCTTTAGACATCTCCAACGCTATTCAGTAGATAGTAAAGGGTGGCTAAGGTGAGATGGAAGGCTTTGTGTCCCCCGCACTGGTGATTTGGTGAGAACAGTTCTAGCAGAATCACACCTTTCCCAAATAACTATTCATCCGGGTGGTGATAAGATGTAAAGGGACATGAAGAGAGTTTTTTTATTGGAGTGGCATGAAGAAGGATGTGGCAGAGTTTGTAGCCAAGTGTCTGTTACCAAAGAGTTAAGGTGGAGCAACAGAAGCCAGGCAAATTGCTTCAACCACTAGATGTACCCAAATGGAAGTGGGTTTCGATGGACTTCATAGATGGTTTACCTCGATCTAGGAAGGGGAATACTAGTATTTGGGTGATTATAGATTGTTTGACTAAGAGCACCCACTTCATTCCGGTTAAGAGTAAGAGGGAGACACCTCATTTGGCATCCTTATATGTCCGCAAGATAGTCTGACTTCATGGAGTTCCCTCTAGCATAATGAGCGATAGAGACCCTATCTTTACTAGCGATTTTGGGAGAAACTTACAAGAGGCTTTAGGAATGCAGCTTAGATTGAGTACCGCCTATCACCCTCAGATGGACGGCTAAACGGAGAGAGTTACTAGAATTCTTGAAGACTTATTAAGGATGTGCATTCTTGATTTTGGAGGAACATGGGAGGAGCATCTTCCTTTAGTGGAATTTGCTTATAACAATAGTTTTCAAGCTAGCATTGGGATGACACCTTTTAAAGCTCTTTATGGAAGTCCTTGCAAGTCACCTTCATGTTGGTAGGTGTCTATGGAGAGATTGCTACTTGGTCCCAACATGATTATAGAGACTTCAAAAAAGATTGATTTAATTTAAAGGAAAATGAAGACAGCCCAAGATAGGCAGAAATCTTATGCAGGTAAGCGGAGAAGGGATATTGGGTTTGAGGTAGGAGAATTGGTCTTCATTAAGGTATCTCCGCTAGGAAAGGTAGTAAGATTTGGATCAAGCGGGAAACTTGCTCCCAGATTCGTAGAACCGTTACACGTTATGGAAATGGTAGGGAAGATGGCGTATCAGATAAAGCTACTGTAGAGGCTCGCAGGAGTTCATGATGTTTTTCATGTTTCGCACTTGAGAAAGTGCTTACTCGATTCAACAGAGGTAGTGGAACCTAGTCAAATTAATGAAGTTAGAGTGGAGAGAGAAGCATTGGTTTGTCGCATTCCTACCAAGATCATTGGACATGATATTAAGAAGCTTAGGAATAAAGAAGTCCTTTTGGTTAAGGTGCGGTAGGGAGATAGTATTAAGGACGCTGCGTAGGAGGCTGAAGTGAAAATACGTACCTCTTATCTGTTTCTTTTCGATGGTATGTTTTGAATTTTCTATTTCCATTTTAGTTTTGAATAGGTTCTTTCCTTTTGTGCCCGTTGGGAGGGTAGATCTTAGGATTTAACCTATGGATGGTTGGACTGAATGTAAACATGTTACTAGAACTTGTTATGTATGATGGATGCCAGTGGTTGCAAGTTTTGCTAATGGATGCTAATGGATGCACATATATACACTAAGCACCATTATCTCTTAGGGATCGACTTACTAGGTCACCAAAAAATATGCATATGGATGTGTGCTCATTTGTATTTTCTTATTTCCGTGGTTGTTATAAATGGATAATTGTTTTATGATTGTTTCATTTGGATGATGATTGTAGCACACATATAGAACAATCATTTGTCATTAGGGAATTTACATTTATTTGGATACATGGCACGGACATGATTGCATAAAAAGGAGGTCGACTGAATTAGCAGAACGTCTAATCCTTTCCATTAGTTAGGGACATTGACACTAAATTATTGCATATAACATAAATTTCATTAGAAAGCTTAAGGACAATGGATGCATGGATGATGGTTGAATATATGGTTATAGAATTTGGATGAAAATATTTATATCATTCTTCTGTCCTTAGAGATTTCGAGACGAAATCCTTTAAGGAGGGGAGAATGTAACGACCCGAAATTTAAGCTATAATAATTAATTAACAAACTAATTAAATAATAAAATAAGTTTGTGAAATTGTCAGAATTAAGCCATGGGAATTACACTATTGTGTCTGCGGTAATTTTCTAGTCAATTTCCATATATAGTTTGTAAAAATTTGAGTTAAAACGAATAAGTTACGAAATAAACAAGAGATAAAGAAAATGAAAAAAATAACAAGGATCAGGTCGACCCAGATCAAGGCCAGGTCGACCCTAAGGTCGACCCCAAAAGACCTAGGTCGACCTGCATGTCGACCCGCCCGTGTTTGTAGACGTTAATTCGTCCAGGTTAAAAATATGACGTGTTTTTCCAACTTCTTTCAATCCTGTTCGTTTGTGCTTCCATTCGACGGTTCCCAGTGAGCCTATGATGTGGTTGCACCAGATTTAAGCTTTAAATCCAACCGTCTGAGATCCCTAAACTACACTACAAATAAAACCTTAGGCCTAGCTATTTTACTCATTCAGGTTTTATCCTATTTGGGTTCATTGCCAAAGGTTGGACCCTAAATAGAAAAAATTCTAAGGAAGAAATCTTTTTGATAAAAATATACTACGCTCTAGAAGTGGATCAAGGAAGACCAAGGACTAGAGCTACGGACCATAGGTCGGTGTTTTGTAAATATTTAGATTTTTAAGTAATTTAAAATAATAGGGTTCTCAGTGGTTGTAGTTTTCCTACAAATTTGAGACCGGTTTTATATAAGTTATTTATAGCTAGTTTTTAAAGTACTTTTCAGTCTATTTTATTCAGTTATTTTTATTTAGCTATTTTATTTAGTTATTTATATTTATTCACGGTTATTTTCATTTATTTATATTTGTTTTAAGTGGGAATTTAACCCGTAAATGTTAGTTTATTTTTATTCCTTTTTACGCAAATAAATTAAAGAAAGAATAGAATTCGCAATTATGGATTAAATAGAATTCTAAACTTACATAAATTAGATGTAAAATAAGAAAGACTGTAATAAAAAGAAGATAGATTGAAATAGGAAAATTTGAGACATTTGCAAGCATGTTTATAACTAGCAGTTGTAACAAAAAAGATAGAAAAGAAGAATAACGATTATAACATAGGCTATAATTAAGCAGAAAAGAACAATAAGGCTTATTTTAGAACTTATAATTAAGTTAATAAGCAAATATAGCAAAGATAACGAATTTTTTTAAAAGTTATAATTAAGTTAATAAGAAAATATAGCAGAGATAACAGAAAAGGCTTATTTTAATACTTAGATTAAGTTAATAAGCAAATACAATAGAAATAATAGGAGAAGCTTATTTTAAAACTAACATTAAGTTAATAAGCAAAGATAGAAACAAGGCCCATACCAACAGCATTCGCTTTCAGACTAGGACTGATGATCGCACAACATATTAGGTGAGGCTAGGCAGGACCCTTTCAGACTAGGACTGATGGCCTTACAATGGTTAGGTGAGGCTAGAACACAGGTAATAAGTGACCAATAGATAGAAGCTCAAATCGAGGGATTTGGGCAAGGGGCTCAACAATATCTTATTTGTTAGGACCCGTACCAACAACATTTTCTTTCAGACTAAGACTGATAGTCTCACAAAACACTTAGGTGAGGCTGGGCAGGACCCTTTCAGACTGGGACTGATGGTCTCACAAAAGATTAGGTGAGATTGGGCATGCTTATGCTGATAGGGTAAGTAAGAGTTCACAAGAGAGAGCAGCAGTTAGTGTGTACTAGCGATGACCGAGCGTGCGGTATCAAAAAGTCGCTACTACGTTCCAAGCGCTAAACAGGTGTCTTTTGCTGTGGGACCCACATGATGGGACTAGCTCATAGTGGCGCAACAGAAATAGAAGGCAGATCAACTGGTAGAATTAGGATTTTAGCCTAACTAAAATAGGTCTAGGATTTCAGCCTAATCAAAGAAATCTAAGACAAGTGCAAACAATCCAAAGAATCAAAATATTCACAACCAAAGAAAACAATTAAACGGTATTTATCCCAATTTTATCCCTTCTCTATTTCTTTTTTATACTAGAACTATTGCTAAGTCTGTTATCTTTATCTTGCTTAAGATACAAGTAGTTTCACTCACCTAACTTATAATCTAACCCACTCCTCTATTTCCCTCTTTCCCCCATAGGCCAGCAGAGACAAGGATAGTCTATTCAGATTTCTTGGAGATACATTTCCAGAGTTCTTCATGTATTCTTCTTCTTTTTAGTTTTCTTTTCATTTGGTTTTTGATATACTGGTACTTATGAGAGGACGGTTATTTTATTTTACTATGATTTTATGAGACAGAGATGTATTTTTCATAAGATATGTGTATTTGGTATTTGAGACGTGATGTTTTTTAGACTTATTTATGAAGTTTTATTTTGAATAATGAGTTACGATTTAAATGTTTCAGCCATTTATATTTATTTGTCTTATGATCTTAATCTCTGTGATGCTTCAGCTATACCTGTAACGCACCATATCTTTTAGTGTGCCCTTTTTGGGTATACAAAGGGGGTGGGATGTTTCACTCGATCCAAGACCATGAATTTGTATTGATCCATGAATTTTGATGAGGTGTCTACCACTTTTCCTGAAGAATGGGTCTTGGGGGTGGAGAATAAGGTGGAGAACACGGAGGCGAATTTTAGGCCATTTATTACTATAAATAGAAGGGCATGACTCATTTTTATGAACGTCATGGCTCTCATGCTCTCTTACTCTAATTTCTTATAATCACCAATGGATTTGTACTGATCCGTAATGAATTAATACCAATATGTAAGAACATAAGTGTGAAGAACACTATAAACAATCAACAAATCTAAGTGGACGTAGGCCAAGATTAGCCAAACCACTATAAAGCATAGTGTTCTCTTTTCTTGTCCCTTTCAATTTACTTTTCTTCACTTTTTATTCTCTACTATACTCATTCGGGTGTTTGTACCATTTTTGGATCTAGCAAAATATCATGAAATGATTCCTAAAATGGGAAAAAAAAGATTGAAGGAAATAAATTAAATAACAAACAAAGCCCATCATTATTCAGCCCAAGCCTAAGGTCTTATTTCAAAATTCTCAATCTATAGACTTCTCTTTCTCCTAAGAATTCTCTTTTCTTTATAAATAAGACCTAACAAATTCATTTCTCACTTTATAAAATCAAAAATTTACCCAAACCCTAACCCTTTAAAATTCAAAATAAAATCAAATTAAATCCCATAATTCCCAAAAGTAAGTTTAAGGCTTCTTAACATCTTCACACCACTCTAGAAAATAGTCTTCAACCTTTGTTCATCAAATTGAAGTAGAAGGGGAATTTACAGTAAGGGAAAGAAGAGGGGCAAGGAGAGGCGGTGGTAGAAGCTAGGAAAGCCATTTTGTTTCTTCAAGTCACTTCTATGTTCATTTGACAATGAATTGATGTCTATAATGGTGTGTATGTCCGTTCAATCAAATTTAACCTAATTACTAAAATGCTGCTTCTTCCTGCCTTGAACTTAAATTGATTGTCATTGGGTAATTGTTGATTGTTTGGACTGGAATAAATCATAGTATAATTGTGCAAGGTTTTATGCGCACAATGGTAGAAGAGATGTTAGTAAAGAAGAAGGAGATGGCCTGAAACAAGTTCAATCAGGTGTTCTAGTTCGCGACCCCAGAGACACCGACTGGTTGACTCCCTATGTGCCAACCGATCGTTCCCCACTAGTCGATCGATAGTTGTTATAAAAAATTATATATATATATATATATATATATATAATATTGACATATTATAACATGCTACATATTTTATACTTAGATATAAATATTATTTAAGCTATATAATAATTAAATGAAGTAGTTTAATAATAATATTTAAATAGAAAATTATAAAAGGAATAGTAAATTCTTATTTCAAGTTATCCAATGGATATTTATTAATGCTTTTAATTTTATATTATAGACTTGTGAAAGATATTACATGGTGATTTTTTACTTATTAGAATAACCATATATATTAATCTTTGTTATAGAAATGTTACTTTAACTTCTATATATATGGAAAAAATTTATATTATTACTTTTGTTTGTATCTATATGAGTTTTCATTTCTGCATAACTATAAATTTGTATAAATGGATTAGTGAGACCAACTGTATGAAACTTTCGGTAATACTTTTTTAGTTATTCATTGGAATTTTTTTTTGCCAAGGCAAGCAGGGTTAACTGCACCCTTGCCGAATTTATTAAAACAGAAGGAGTACAAAGACACAAAGACAGACCAAAAGAATAAATAGAGAAAAATAGGGATAGATAAAATAGAAAACAAAAAAAAAACCAAGGGTGCCATCTAGTCAAACCAAGGGCTATGATGAAGATAGCCACATAATTCAAAATAACTTGAATTCGACTGGCTATGCAACTTGAAGCCTCGAACTTTCGTTTTCATCATCCTGCACACTTTCATAACTACATCAGTTTGCATCGAGATAGTTCCAGCAAATATTCTTTCATTCCTCTGACGCCATATACCTTTGATCACCTTCTTTAGAAGAGAGATCAAGATAGTTGACTTCGGCGTCTTCCACCAAGTGGCTAAGTAAATCCTATGCCTCTCATCCTTACTATTATGGCTGGACCTCATATAGTCAAAAATTTGTAATATCCACACCTAGAGCACATATGAAAAGGAGCATTCAAAGAATAAGCGGACATGGGTTTCACTTTATTAATTACAAAGGCCGCAAACATCTTCATATATCATCACAAGTTGCTTAAGCTTATTCTTAGTGTGAAGCACGTTCGACATTTTTTCCAAAGGATAAAGTTATCATTCATCGAGTCAAAGTCATTCCAGACTCTCTATTTCTAGGTGAACTTGAGGGATTCATTAGTCTTGTTCATATGCTTACTCACTACAGTGGTTGAGTGCATACGACAAGCACATTCCATAGGACAGAAGAAGCAGCACTGTGGTAGGTTGCAGTAGAAATGGAGGCTCAAACTTATTGAACTTGCATGGAGCCGGGAAGGTTTAAATAATCTGAACTGATGTACACATAGGCTTTAGCCTTAGGATGGATTACAGACTATATCATCAAGTTGCGAGGTATCATATCAGCAAAAATAATAACTGGCGCAGACCAAGGCACATACCAGAAGGAGCAACTAGGTTCAACATTGGGATGGATTTGGATAAGAGGCAAGAACCCATCCCTAAACTTTGGATATTTCTCCACAGCCAATTAACAGTTTGAGGTATGTCGAGCTTCCGAAATTCTTTATTTTTGATGTAGTGGTGGTGAAACCATTTGTTAAGGAGGTTTTCCTTGCATGGGAGAAGAGAAATCATTAGATTTATTACATAGAGATATAATATGGTTTGAGTGTAGTTTATGGGCATTGAGTAAATGGACTAGTAATACACAGTGGTATGGGACACATATGTGATACTTATTTGGTTATTCAATATAAGTAGATGACACTCATAAGATGTGAATTAGGATAATGGTTTATAATTAAGTGAGGTGGTGCTCGTGGGCAGTAAGCAAACTCATGGTTGTTGAGTTAGAGGGAAACCTATAAGTTTTCGTAGATATTATCTACTGGTTTATCATGATGTACTTATGGATACAATTTTGTAGTTCAGGAGAACCAGATTAGGCCAATATCCACTGTGTTAGCCTAGTTGTTGGGTCCCATCCCAGATCTATGATATCTTTTTGATGATAGTGATACGGTGGCTAACCCTTATGGTGGTGAGCCCTTACCCCTGTATCGTACAGGCTAGCAGTCTGTTATCTTAGGCACTGGATTTGAGTCATGAATGGAAGTCCTCGTTGTTGACGAGCCCACTGGTGGATAGTGTCACAATTACCACCATGGAGGTAACTGAAGATTGTCGGAGAGGATCCAGGTGGGTAACCCTAGGCTCCTGGAGTAGGCGGTTTGCTATCAGACTCCTATTTGGTTTTACATGGAGTGGTAGATAAGTATATACCATTTATACACCTTACTGGAGTAGTGGATATCATAATATGACTCTACTTGGGACCTTGTGCCGATCGTATAGTCGATTCCCTTCACCACTAAATTTGAGTTATATTTGTTTACGCCAAAAATGGTGAAAAAACTCGAATGTAAAGAAAGCACTAGTGTTTGCACACAAATCCTTAATATCCAGTCACAGATCTCAGATCCAGATGACGTTGGGAGTAAAAATGAAGAAATAACAAAATTAAAATGAAAGAAAGTAAGAGAAGACACAAGATTTTTAGTGGTTCGACGTTGTAGCCTATGTCCACTTTGAAGGATTTAACATTTATTGCTAGTTATAAACGGAATTACAATAGTACCATGAATACCATTCGAATTACAATAGAGTATAACCCACGTAGCAGCATAAAAGTCCCAAAAGTCCCCTTCTAGTTGATGTGGAGGTGCTATTTATAGGCATAGAGCTAGAAATATCTGCCTTAAACCTTAGAATACCCTTTCTCATATGTAGATGGGCCCATATGGTCGATCTGGAGTAGTTTAGGATCGATCCTGATCGATCCATGTTGATTTTGTATCGATCAAGAATGGCTCCAATTGAGCAGCGATCAATCATGGACGTTCCTGAGACGATATGCAACCTTCTGTGAAAATTTCATGGCATTTAGAATTATGGTTGAGAGATATGATCGATCTAGGATTGAGTTTTCCAGTGAGGTTGAAGTTTTCGTATCGATAAATTTCGTATAGATCTTCTTTCATCCATCATCTGGTATCCATCATCTCGTATCCATCAGATAACCCCAAGTCTGTGATCCATGCTTTACGCTCCATCTTAAAAAGTTCTTTTGTATTGATCGATACGAACATGATCGATGTGAAACACGATTCTTAGTGCAATTTCTTCCTTCTAGATTTGAGATGTGCTGCTCGATACTTTCACATCCATCCAACGTAGCTTCCTCTGTATGTGTCCTTTGTATCGATTGATAAGCGATCGATACGAAATACACTTCCAAACCTCCATAACCATTTATTTGTATCAATCCTAATATAATGCTGAGCTACACATCATTGAGTTCCCTATTTGTCTTTCATATCCATCCAACCGATATGCCTGTATCGAGATGAATGTATCGATCCAAAGTAAACAGTCGTGTCCTATCCTTCATATCGATCCCATGCTTGCTCGATCGATATTATATCAAGACGAAGTTTGATTGATCCAAACCAAAAGTGCAGTGCATTATCCAAAACATATCCATCCTGGAGTTGCCAGATTGATACAAATTGTATTGATACAAATATTGATCATAACGAATTGTATTGATACGAATATCGATCAATACAAACCAAATGCCATAATGATCGATACGAAACCATTTTTCACCAACATTGATCCATACATAACTTGAGCGTATGAACTTCTTTTAACATGAAATTCGAAGTGTACCCTTACCGACCCTTGTTTATCAATCCATATCGATCCCACCTTGATTGGAGCTTGGTCCAATTTTGATGATTTTGATTATAGCATTGTTTCCAATCGATCTTCAATCCTGATATCCATCCTTTTTAGCTAATTTGTTGATATTCGGACCTTGACCAAAAGGGGGGTAACATTTGCCACCCAAAACATCGTTGTGGTAGGAAGGCATGTTTTGAGTAGCCTTAAATCCGACATCCAAAGTCCATATTCCATTCATATCCATATCATCAAATCCATAATTCAATCCATTACCAAGCAATTCCATCCAAGTCGATAGCCAAGTCCGCAACTGTTCTGAGTCGATATCCAAATCCGGGACCACTCCGGGCCTTAACCAAATCCTTAGTTCTTCAAAGCCAAATCAATATCCATTTCACATCTTGGAAGCCAGTAACCGAATCCGATCTCTTCGGATCATCCGTGGCCTCTCTGGACCTTTGCTAAGCTCGATCCAAAATTAACGATTGAATAGGCAGATCCCGTCGCTCTCCGATGAAGAAACCTATCCCTTGCACTCGGCCCCAGTGGGGGCATATAGCGATGTCATAGCCCTCCTAGACTGATCATAGCCTCTTTGGGCTCTTTCTGGATCCCATCCTCTCCAGTGAAGGGGAAACAACGTTGAGCAACCCGATCATGTCGCTCTCCAGCGAAGAGCTCCCTGCACTCTGGCTCAGTATCCCTGAACATTAAGCGATGCCATGGCCCAAGTCCTAGACCAATTACATCCACTTGGAACCCCGATCCAGTCACTATCCGGTGAATGGGGAACACTGTTAACTGAGCCGATCCTGTTGCTCTCTGGCAAAGCGACTCGCTTCCTACACTTCGGTCCATTTCTCTTCGAACAGGGTCATAAAGCGATCAATTCCCAACCGACTTCCAGTATCCATCCCATAACTCTCTAGTTAAGGATTTGTCTCACAAATTACAAATCCATTTATTAAACCCAAATTCCAAATGTTCAATGAAAAAACAAAAAAAGCTAAGTGCCGCCTCTCCAAGTAGAGCAGTCTATTATAATCTTAGATAATGCCTGGGAATCGCTACTATTCCCTTACATGTGTAAGTGGCATAGCAACTTTATTTTTAGAAACAAAACCAGAAATATTATTTGATGATCAAAGTTCCAATCTCGAACTTGGCCATTGCCATCATGATCAGCTGATAATGAGTCATGACCCTGATCCAAGGTCATTCATGTTTGGTGCAAGAGGTAGCTGCTCGTGTTCTACCACTGCTGTCCGGTTCCTCACATACCAAGGCAATCTGCCACTCCTGATGTGTTCTTCCACCATGTCCTTCAAGTGGCAGCATTCATCTGTGGTATGCCCCTCCAGCTCATGGAATAGGCAGTACCTCCCGCTCCTATGCCCCCCTCTGTGGGATTCCTTCTGGGTGATTTTCAATAAGGGAGTTGTCCCCGTGTTTCCAAGTAAATTTGTTCCAGTTCTCCATCAACTTTGTGTATGTAGTGAATTTTGGTTCCCGGTCTTTCCTCCATTTATTAGAACCATCATATCGATCTTTCACTTTCTTTTATCCATCTCACATCCTTCTCTAGACGTTCCTTCACCTTGCATGACGTTCATCTCCCGCCTTTCGGCATGTGCATCCTCTAATCGTATAAACCTTTCTGCCTCATGGAAAAAATTCCCAAGATCTTGTGGTAGATCTCGTGCCAATGAATCCTTGAACTCGGTGCCTTCTGCAATTCCTAATACCGCCGCCATCAAAATCATTAATGGATCCAGGTGATCCACCAAAGCCACGGCTTATTGAACCGCATTAGAAAATTCCTTATGGTCTCTTTTGTCCTCTGCTTCATCGATGCCAATGTCATTACGCTCTCGGGTCGCATGATGTGGACACTAAATTGTCTCATGAAGCGTTCCACTAGTTCACCCCATGTCCTGATCGATCCATTCTCTAGATGCCTGAATCAAAGCGCAGCCAAATCCATCAAGTATAGAGGGAAGCATCTTGTCATAACCTCCTCAGATGCCCCCCAGCACTTCTATATGCCTAATGTATCTGGTTATGTGCATAGTTGGGTCTAACTTGCCATCATAGGCGTCCAGCGTTGGTAGTTTAAATTCTAGAGGGTTCCTTGCGTTTTTTATATTCAAGGTGAACGGACTCTGACTAATTTCCTCCAAGCCTACACTCAGTTGCCCTACTATCATATTCCTTCTTATTAATCCAGCCATCTGCTCGTCTCCACCTGAGAGTGGCCTCCTATATGCATTTCCATCCTGTCCCCATTGCCCTGGAGGGTATTCTTGGGTAGTATTCTTCATGTAGCTCATTCACTTTTGCGTTGACCCTAACTTCCTGTTCATTCATGGGCCTTCCAATATCCAATCCCGAGGGTCTGCCCCAAGACTTTGCTGATTCCTTTCACGTCCTTCACTCTGGTATTAAATTTAATCTCTAGAGATTTCTAAAACTCCAACTCCTTGTTCTACATTGCCGGCAGCCGCGGTTGCTCCATTTCCCCGGTTCTAGGTTCCAGCCATGCCCATTTGCCTGAATAGATTTTGCATCATCTTCTATTGTCTCTTCAATAATCTCCCCTGAATGGAATCCATCATTGTCCGCATCCCATCCCTTATGATGTAGATGCATGCTTGATCTGCTCTAGCTCCAAAGGAAGCCTCTTGACCTCCCTCTTGATTCTGGTAATGTCCTTCTAGTTGATTTCCTAACCATGGTTCCTTCTAGATCTGATCCTTTAGCTTTCCAAATCTGAACTATAAATCCGATATAGCGGGCGCTATTCGATCTCAGTGAAAGTGCCAAAGTGTTTGTGCCAAAAATGGTCACAAACCCCGAATTTAATGAAAGCATCTGTATTTACACACAAATCCTTAGTATCCAGTCACTGATCTCAGATCCAGATGATGTAGAGAGTAAAAATGAAGAAATAAAAAAATGAAAGAAAGTAAGAGAAGACACAAGATTTATAGTGGTCCGGCGTTGTAGCCTACGTCCACTTTAAAGGATTTGACGTTTATTGCTGGTTATAAATGGAACTACAATAGTACCATGACTAACATTTGAGTTACAATGGAGTATAACCCGAGCAGCAACATAAAAGTCCCAAAAGTCCCCTTTTAGTTGACATTGGAGGTGCTATTTATTGGCATAGAGCTGGAAATATCTACCTTAAACCTCGGAATACCTTTTCTCATATGTAGGTGGGCCTACATGATTGATTTGGAGTAGTTTGGGATCGATCTTAATTGATCCAAGTCGATTTTTTATCGATCATGAATGGATCCAATTGAGCTGCGATTGATCATGGACGTTCCTGAGATGATATGCAACCATCTATGAAAATTTCATGGCATTTGGAATTGTGGTTTGAGAGATATGATCGATCCAAGATTGAGTTTTCTAGTGAGGCTGAAGCCTTCGTATCAATACATTTCGTATCGATCTTCTCGCATCCATCATCCGGTATCCATGGTATCCATTAGATAACCCCGAGTCTTTTACTATGATCCATGCTTTGTGCTCGATCTTGACCGCTTCTTTCGTATCGATCGGTACGAACATGATCCATACGAAACACAATTCTTAGTGCAATTGCTTCCTTCTGGGTTTGAGATGTGCGACTTGATACTTTCGCATCCATCTAGTGTAGCTTCCTCTATATGTGTCTTTCGTATCGATCGGTAAGTGATCGATACATCGATCAATACAAAATACACTTCCAAACATCTGTAACCATTACTTCGTATCCATCCTGAGTAAAATGTTGAGCTGCACATCATCGAGTTCCCTCCTTGTCTCCTGGATCCATCCAATCGATATGGCTGTATCAATATGAATGTATCGATCCGAAGTAAAAAGCCATGCCCTATCCTTCATATCGATCCTATGCTTACTCGATCGATGCAAAATGTACCGAGATGAAGTTTGATCGATCCAAACCAAAAGTGTAATGCATTATCCAAACCATATCCATCCCAAAGTTGCCAAATCAATACGAATTGTATCGATCTGAACCAAATGCCATAATGATCAATACGAATGTATCGATACAAAACCATTTTTCACCAATATTGATCCATCTATAACTTGAGCATACGAACTCCAACTGACCTAAAATTTAAAGTATAGCCTTACCGAGCCTTATTGATCATTCCCGATCGATCCTACCTTGATTGGAGCTTGGTCCAATTTTGACGGTATCGATCATAGCCTTGTTTTCGATCGATCTCCAATCCTGATATCCATCCTTTTTTGCCAATTTATTGATATCTCGGCCTTGATCAAAAGGCGGGGTAATAATATTTGATATATATATATATATATATATATCTTTGTATGTGTATGTATTTGTGAATTGGATTCTCAGTTGAATTGATGATGATTATTATATCACATTACAGTGTGAATTGTTTGAAAGATTGATTTATACACACATCCATGGGCTTATTATTATGATTTATCATCTATAGTACATCATTATAGACATAATATGACATGTGTGTTATTTTGTATACTCAGGTTAGTTTGAGAGATTCCAGATGTAGGTTCTCCATGATTCAAGAACTTAGTGGGAACTTTTATGGAGGCTAGTAGTAGTAGCCATAGGATGATACATTCCCTATACATTTTGTAGCCTTATTGTGTCTATTATATTGTATATAATGATGTATTGTATAGTAGGCTAGGGACTATCATTTTGTAGCCCTCTAGACTATTTATTATATTGTGTATTACATTTTATCTTTCACATTCTAAATTTGTGAACTCTGATTATTCTCTAAGATTGTATAATGTTCTGTCCTGATGGCATATGTGTTTTTTTCTTTGTATTGAGATTATGCAAAATTATGGCGAGTATTTACGATATGAGACATATACTGATGTTAGTCCAAGGGAATATTAATGTGTGTACCTCATATCACCTCATTATCCATATTATACGACAATATCACTCAATAATACTCTTGGGTCGTATGGGTGTAGGGTAGGTATGTATAGACATGAGTCATTGGCCTAGATGGACTTAGTAGACCTTATCACTTAGGTATACAGGTTTATTACGGGATCTAGTCATCTAGATGCGTATTTGTTATTTGTGAGGTCTGATATATTATTACTCTTCTCGAATATTCCTAACCTGTTTCTCACTTCTCTATAATAGTGATAGAGGATAGGACCTCACTCTAGTCATGGGGACACAGGTCAACATAGTGGATCTAGATGTGGGGGAGTATTCATGACTATAGAGCTATTGATGGAGCTAGTAAGGATATACAGTAATCTAGTGCTTTACTCCAAACCCTCTCACTCATCGATTTAATTTTTCCAGACTATGTAGCTATTATGCTAATCTTAGAGGAAAAACCTTTAAGGGAATAGAAATGGTGATTAGAGTGCAAGCTTGGCTTAAGACATATGAGTGCATCTATTCACCCATAGGGATTATGGGTTGGCAAAAAGTCTAGGTTGCTCCTAGCCAGCTTCAGGATAGAACTTTGGATTAGTATGGCTTTTGGTGGCTAAGACATATGAGTCAGAGTTGACTTAAGATGATTTCAAAATTCGATTTGAGAGGAAGTTCCTTTAAGAACCTTAGAAGTTAGTTATGGCTTGGAAGTTCATAGATTTCAAGTAGCACAATGTGACCGTAGTAGAGTATGTTTCCATACTTGAAGCCTTATCCAAGTATAGCATTGAGCTCAACAATATTCCTTTAAAGAAGAGTTAGAAATTTATGTGTGTACTGAAGAAATCTTTGAGGACCTTTGCTACCTCAGTTGGTGATTGCTTTTAAGAAGCTCGTGGATACGACACTGAGGCTAGAGGAAGAGAAGAAGGGGTGTAGTGAAGAGGAAGAGCCTAAGATTGATATTAGCATTAGGTAGAAAAGAAATTTCCATTCAAAAAGCAACAGCCAAGGTTCTTCAAGAAAAAGATGGAAAGGGGTGGAGTAGGAGATGATAAACCTTGATATAATGATAACATAGTGCGCTATATATTAGAGAAAAGGGGCACTACTCAAATAAATGTTGTAAGCCATATAGAGCATTATTCCAACATAGATGCAGGATCTGTAGCAGTAGGACATCTTAGCTGTACTTGTCCTATAGTTGATAAAAAGACTAGGAAGCTAAATGCTATAAAGATAATTGGTAATACATCTCGGGCCAAAGGAAAAGCACCTTAAATTTTGGAATGCATGATTTTATTTATAGATTTTCCTATTATAATTATATTTGATACGGGTGTGTCACACTCATTCGTATCGAAACAATTGGTTGATAGGTTTAGTCCATATGTGCTATACTAAGTTACAGTTTTTAGGATTGCGAATTCTATTGGAGGGTATGCAACCCTCGGGATGTTTTGTAAAGATGTTGAATCGCTTTTGGGTGGCCACTCTTTTGCTGTGACCTACGTGAATTTCAATACATGACTTTGGCATCATCCTTAAGATGAATTGATGGATCGATATGAGGCACATCTTTTATGCCCTAAAAGCATTATGACTCATAGCCATCCAGATTCTGAGGAGAGAGTAAGTATGGCCTTAGAAGTGTTAGTGAAGATTCGAGTGGATCTCCATTTGTTTTGGAGACTTGAGATGAGGATGAGATTTCTTGTATTCCATTTGTCAAGGAATACCCAAATATCTTTGAGCCTATTACAGAATTACCTCCTAAGCAAGCTACTGAGTTCAGAACCGATCTTGTTCCTAAAGCTCAACCTATTAGTTAATCTCCGACAAGAATTTCCATAAAAGAGAATAAAGAGCTTAAGAAGCAGTTGATAGAATTAGACTCAAAACATTTTATCAGATCAAGTAGTTTACCTTAGGTAGTAGCTGTTGTATTTATGAAAAAGGAAAATGGAACCCTTGGGAAATTTACCGATTATACAAAGCTAGATGAACTGAGTATTAAGAACAAGTATCCCCTTCCTAGGATCGTTGATATGTTCAATCGGCTGAGTGAAGCTAAGATCTTTTCACAATTGGACCTAGCTATGGGATTCCACCAACTTAGAATTGCTAAAGATTGTATTCCACTAACTATATTTAGGACCAGATATAGATCATATGAATAGTTGGTTATGTCGTTTGGTTTGACAAAAGCTCTAGCATATTTTGTTGATCTAATAAATAGAGTCTTCAGAGATTATTTGGATAAGTTCATCTTAATTTTTATTGATGATATTTTTGTCTTCTCTAAATCTAAGGAGGATCATGTGGAGCACCTCTGAATTGTTTTGGAGACTTTGAGGTGGAACAAATTAAAGCCAAATTCTTCAAATGTCACTTCTAGTAAAAGCAAGTCAAGTTTTTAAGCCATGTCATTTCAAAAGTGGGTATCTCAATAGACATGGAAAAGTTAGAAGTGATACAGAACTGGAAACATCTTGAAACAATTTCAAAGATTAGAAGTTTCTTGGGATTAGCTGGATATTATCAAAGATTGATCAAAGACTTTTCAAAGATTGTGCAGCCTCTTACCAACCTCACCAGGAAAGGAGTGAAGTTCTATTGTACGAATAAATGTAAGGAAGCATATTAGAAATTGCAGGAGTTGCTCACAAATGCAACAGTGCTTACTGTAACTAAAGGTACCTGAAGGTTTATACGGATGCATATGGTTCTGGATAGCTCCAGTGCTAATGTAGAAGGGTAAATCTATGGCATATGCATCAACGAAACTAATGCCTAATGAGATTAGATATGCTATACATGACTTGGATCTGGTAGCTATTGTCTGTGCTTTGAATATTTGGCAACACTATTTGGTTGGAGAGTGATTTGTGCTATACACAGATCATAAGTCGCTGAAATATTTGTTTACCCAAAAGAATCTCAATATGAAGCAATAACAATGGTTGGAGTTCCTAGAAACTTGTGATTTTGATATCCAAAACACACCTGGTAACGGTAATCAAGTTGCTGATGCTTTGAGCAAGAAACACCAAGCAATGGTTTCCATGAAGATTTCTAGATCGAATGACCTCAAGAAACTATCTATGTGTGAGATAAGAATTAAAGATCCAATGGCTAGTTTAGAAACAATGATAACTAGCCTTATTGCTCGACCACCTTTGATAGGTCGAATCGCAAAAGGCTCAGAAGAAAGACCTGACTACTTCAGTAATTATTTAGAGATTGGAATCAAGAGATGAAGGTGAATATTTGGCTAGTTATTCTCTTGACTCTCATGGATTCATATGGAGAAGGAACATGTTAGTAGTACCACATGATGATGAACTCTATAGGGAAGTGATGGAAGTCTACCATAGATCACGATACACCATCCACCTAGGCGGTAGTGAAATGTATATGGACATGACACATATCTACTATTGGGAAGGTATGAAACATGATAATAGAAAATTCATGAAGGAGTGTTTGACATGTCAGTTAGTGAAGGTTGAAAATCGAATGCCCAATGATATGCTCCTTCCATTAGAAGTCCCTCAATGGAAATATGATCAGGTTTGAGTGGATTTGTATATCAATAATTCACATGCATAAATCATATCAAAATATTTTTAAATTTTTATAGTATAGGTTTCAATGGATTCTGTAGTTAGTTTACCACGATTAAGAATTGGTGATGACATCATTTGGATATTAGTGGATCAGTTAACCAAGTTGGTGCATTTCATACTGGTGAAGGCGAACCGAACCATATTATGCTAAGCTATACTTGATAGAAGTTATGTGACTTCATGGAGTTATCAACTTCATAGTGTGTGACCATGAACCTTTATTCGCCAGCAGATTCTGGAAGAGTTTCCAAGAAACATTTGGAGCGAAGCTGAATTTTATTATAACATATCATCCGTAGACCAATGGAAAGACGAAGAGGGTGAACCAGATTCTTGAGGATTTTCTTCATGTCTGTATACTAGATTTTAGTGGTAATTGGGAGGACCATCTATGCTTGGTCGAGTTTGCTTATAATAATAGTTATCAAGCTAGCATTAGCATGACTACGTTTAAAGCTTTATACGGTAGACCGTTTCGATCGCTATCTTACTGGTTGGAGACTGTAGATAAATTTATCTGGGTTCAAATTCTGTCAGGGAAGTAGCTGAGAAGAGTGAGCTAATCAAACTAAGGATAATGGAGGCCTAAATTTGACAGAAATCATTTGCCGATCGTAGGAGCAAAGCGATAGAGTTTGCAGTTGGAGATCTAGTGTATGTGAAGATATCTTCACTGAAGGGAGTTTTGAGATTCATCAAATCATGGAAGTTAGCACCTCACTCTATGGGACCATACCTGGTTGCTAAACGAATTGGAAGAGTTTCATTAGTTGATCATTTCTTAGGAATCCATAATGTCTGCAACGTTTCTCATCAAAGAAGTATCTTTGTAATACATAGACTATTATCGAGCCTAAAGACACTCATGAGCTTGATTTATCCAATGATTTGACTTATCTACAATATCCAGTTTGTATAGTTGACTTTTAAATCCAATACCTCAGAAGTAAGAGAGTTCCATTGGTGAAGGTACAATGGTCTGGTAACCTATTGGATTGTACTTGGGTAACATAGGAGCATATGGGACAATCTTGTCCTGAGTTATTCATTGATGCGCATGAGTCAGGTATGTAGCCTATTCCATGTTTGTTATTATTGATGGTGTAGATGAGGCAGAATTTGTCATACAAGTCATAGTTTTTACCTAATAAGGAATTGCTAAGACCCAATTTTCTTAAGGGGGTCTGTAATAACCCATTATCAAGAATTAATGAATTAATAATTTAATAATAAAGGTTAATTAATCAAATGCGTTTGAATTAATAAATATAGAATATTAGGAACAATTTGAAAATTCGACGAAGAGTATTTGTTGAATAATAAAGTATTAAATATGAAAGAAGTATTATTTTAGTAATTTTTTTGGTTATTTTGAATAAGGAAATATGAATTAGTTAATTGGAATAAAATTTTAAAATAAATTATTATAAGTTTAAAATTTATTTTGAGAAAGGAGAGTATTTTGTAAATGGATTTGTATTTAATTAGTAAATGAATTTAAATAAAATGTCTGATTAACTAAAAAATTATAGAAAATAATTTTACAAAATAATTAATAAAATGATTTGTTTAGTAGGGAATTTAATGAAGTGATTTTATTTGAAATTAGGCATGAAATATAGTGAAATAATTCATGAAATTGGGAAGAAAAGAAAAGAGAGAAGGAGATGAATTAAACAGTAAACAAAACCGTTATTGTTTAACCCAGTCCTAAAGTCTTATTTCAAGATTTCTCCATCTCCGGACTTTTCTTTCTTTGAGAATTCACCTTTCTCTATAAATAAGACCTAAACAAATTCATTTCTCACTTTAGAAAATAAAAAACTTAACCAAATCCTACCTCTTTAAAATTGAAAATCAGATCAAATGAAATCTCATAAATTCCCCAAAGCAAGTTTAAGGCTTCTTGACATATCTACGTTAAGCTAGCAAAAAGAATTCAACCTTCGTTAATCAAATTGAAGAAGAAGAGGAAATTATAGTAACGGAAAGAAGAGGGCCAAGGAGAGGAGCAGGTAGAAGCTAGGAGAGCTATTGTGTTTCTTCAACTCAAGGTGAGTAATCTAACTCACTTCTATATTTATTTTGATGATGAATTGATATTTGGAATGTTGTACATATCCGTGCATTAAAATTTAACCCAATTATAAAACACTACTTCTTCCTCCCCCACTTTAAATCGATCGTTATTGTGTAATTGTTGATTGTTTGAACTGCAAGGAGTAATAGTATAATTGTGTAAGATTGTACGCACACAATGGAAGAAGGAGATGGCAGTGAAGAAGAAGGAGATGGTCTAAACCAAGTTGAATCAGGTGTGTTGTAATTCGCGACGTTAGTTGCACAGACCTGTCGAACCCTAGTGATCGACAAGTGACTGCAACTAATCGACACTGCAGTTATAATAATTCAAATATATATACAATAAAAAATCAAATATAATATAATCTTGACATATTATAACTTGCTGCACATTTTATACTTAGATATAAATATTATTTAGGATATACAATAATTGAATGAAGTAATTTAACAATAATATCTAAAGAGAAAATTATAAAAAAATAGTAAATTCATATTTTAAATTATCTAATGGCCCAATAATATTTATTACTGATTTTAAATTTATGTTATGGACTTGTGAAAAATATGCTATGGTGATTATTTATTTGTAAGAACATCCATACATATTTATCTTTGTTATATAAATGTTATTTGAGCATATACATAGTATATATTTAATTATTACTTTTATTTGTATATATATGTATATGAGATTCATTTCTATGCAATGAGAAATTAAAATAAATGGATTAGTGATACCATCTGGTATGAGACTTTCGGTAATAGTTTTTTAGTTAGTCATCGGACTTGTTGCATAAGGATATGATGTGGTTTGAGTGTAGTTTATAGGCGTTAAATAAACATACTAGTAACACACGGTGTATGGTACGCTGATGTGATACTCACATGGTTATTCAATGTAAGTAGATGTCGCTCATAAGACAGAAATATGGATGATGGTTTATGTTTAAGTGAGGTGATGCTCAAGGGTATTGAGCAAACTCATAATTGTTGAGTTAGAAGGAGATCTATGGGTGTTCGTATATATTATTTATTTGTCTACCATGATGTACTCCTAGATATGTGTTTAGAAACAGGGGAACCAGTTTAGACTAGTATCCACCTTGGCGGCCTGATCGTGGGGTCGTGCCCTAGATTTATTCCACTTTTTGATCATAGTGATAGGTTAGTTAACCCTTCGTGTAGTGAACCCTTAGCCCTTGTGTCACCTAGGCCAGCAGTCTATTACCTTAGGGGTAGGATCAAAGTCGTGACTGGAAATCCTCGTGTTGACGAGCACATTGGTGGATAGTGTTAGGATTACCATGGAGGTAACTAAAGACAGTAGGAGTGGATCCGAGTGGGTAAACCTAGGTTCCTAAAGCATGCAGTTAGCTATCAGACTCATGTTTAGTTCTACGATAAATGGTAGATAAGTGCATACTATTGTACACCTTACTTGAGTATTGGATATAGTGATACAACTCTACTTAGGACCTTGTGTTATCGTACGGTCGATTCCTGTTACTAGTTGATTTGAGTTATATTTGATTGACATGTGTGTGTATGGATTTGTGAATTGGATTCATGGATGAATTGATGGATGGTTATCATATCACATTATAATGTGATTTGTTTGGATCGTTGATTTGCAAACCAAATGATTTATCATTTCTATTACATCATTGTAGACATAGTATGACCCGTGTATTATTTTTAATACTCGGGTCAGTCCGAGGATTCCAGACGTAGGTTCTCAGTGATTCTAGATCTTGGTGGGAATTTTGTAGAGGCTAGTATTAGTTATAGGATGATACATTCCTTATACATTTTGTAGCCTTATTGTGTTTATTATGTAGTATATGGTGATGTAATGTATAGTGGGCTAAAGACTATCATTTTGTATCCCTCTGGACTATGTGTTATGTTGTGCATTATATTTTATCTTTCGCATTCTGACTCTGTGCACTCTAATTTATTCTCTATGGTTATATATTATTATGTACTAGTGGGCTAAAGACTATCATTTTGTAGCCCTCTGGACAATGGTTATGCAGAACATAAAATTTTGTGAACCTTTGGGCTAAAGACTAAAATGTTTGTGAACAAATTATTTCAAAATGTTATTCAAATAGAAGTTTCTATATGAACGAATTGGACAACACAGGCATGTAGAAATTGTGACATTGAAAAACATAACTAATTAAATACATAACATAAATAACCAAACAAAATAAAAATAGATCCATAATACTTATCATTGGTGACATATGAATAATAGAGAATGTAAACATGATGATTTTAATCATACTAATATGATGAGGATAAAGCTGGTTTAAGGGAATAAACAAAATATTCTAAATCTTGTACATATACTTATAAATGAATGAATGGAATATGTGAAGAATTGAAACATATAATCATAATGAAATAATATATAAACAAAACAAGAGTTCATCTTTTAGATGAAGCCAAGAGAAACACCTTGATTTGATATTTCTCCTCAGATCTTACGTAGATCACCACTTAGCTTTACAAGAGAATGATGAACCACTTATTTTTATTTTATTTGATGTTTGCTTTTGGTATTGGAATTGATAATTCTTTTGGAGATATTTATTTGATTTTCAACCATGGAAAATTAGGAGAAGAAAAGAGAATTTAGAATAAAAAATGAATGTATGTAGGAAATGAATTTATGGATTTGTTTTTGATTGAAAGAATGAATTTTTTTCCATTCTTTTAGTTAACACTTCCCTAATCAATTCCTTTAATTTTCTCTCTCTCCTCATTCCTCTCTATTCTTATGGTATGCCTGAAATTACTTGCCATCAAGTGGTTTAAAATTTCAATAAATATATTCATGCAATTATCTTTTATTTGAACTTGTTTAAAAATACATAGATATCATATATCGATGTGTGCAAATATAACTTTCATATATGCATTCAAATAACTCTAAATACTCCTAAACTTTAAATAAATTAAATAATAATTAGTATTTTTCAAATATTAATTAATTTAAATAACTTGCAATATTTTATAGATTAATTAATTCATATGGTTTTTCGAAGAGTTTACAAATACTATGGTGTGACTCAAAGGTGTAAATTCAGTCAGCAACTAATGTTGAACAATTTAGACATAATCTTTACATGTCACCATAACTAGTTGTGTGATATTTTGGTTGAATTTATCACTTATACATCTTTGCGAGTAAAATTCAATTTTACTTATTTAAGCGTTATATGCTAGGGGTAATTATTTACACCAATTCTCTTTGTCAAAACTATATCATATTTGGACTGTGAAATTTGGTAACGGTCAAAATTCCAACGTCGTTCACATTCAACATTGTAAGTGCGAACACAAAATCATTGGTTAATAAAAATAACTACTAACCATCCTGCTCTTACCAAATAATTTAGCTTTGAGTTGACTTAAGTTTATCCAGTGATAGTAACCTCATATAACCGAGGAGATGAATTCTCTCTTGTATAGTGTTTCACTTTCAATGCTTCCACTCGATCCAACTTTAGTCACTCAACAGATGTCGTGCCATGATTTAACTATAATCAAAGTGGGGTTTCCACATTGAAGCTTGATGGTATTCTTAAGTCAATGGAATTGTTTAAAATTATCACATCGATATTTTCTGTTTGACCTTGGTCATATTAACCAATACAAAACTATCGAGCGAGTCATTCTATAGTTATTTAATATCTATTAGTATATGAAAGTGACTAAGGATCATATAATATAGAATATTAACTAAGTTATATGAAAGTGACTAAGGATCATATAATATAGAATATTAACTAAGTTATCTACTAGTGCATAATATAAATATAAAAGTAAATAATAAAGTAAATGACACCAGAGATTTTTAAGATGGTTTGAACTTCATGTTCTACGTCTAGTCCTAAACTCCATTTGAAATTCAACTATCAACCCTCACTTGACCCGGAGAAACAGGTATTACACCGCCTGAGCAACCGAACATGACTTCTACCGCCTAAGCAACTGAATAGGACTTCAACCGCCTGAGAAACTGAACAAGACTTTCAATACAAATAATAAAATTATTTCTGATTGAGTATGCTCTTGGATAGCACTGATAAGTCAATGCATACACCATTTCCATAATCTTCTCCTTTGTGGTATATCGTGTAATTCGTGAAGATAGGAAGTGTATTCAATCACTAATGGCTTGAATGAACAAGTGATTAGAACGGAAGATTGAATGCAAATGACAAGATTTTTTAGACAATAAGAGTGAGAATCAGAACAAGAATTTGGTGAGTAAACAATGAATTTTATGACTATATATAGGAAGTAAGAGTCCAATCATTCATGAAAAGTATCCATGAAAGAATATGGAAGCAACTCTTGAATCAAGAGTTGTTTCTCTTCGCTGAAATGAAGTGTCTTTTCAAAATATAGTCGTTATGAAGATTCAACCGTTTGAATAGAATATTTCAGCAGTTGAATTGATTACAAATCGAATCAGCAAGAAAACAGTGCAAAAGTCATGCAATTCAGCTGGCTGAACTTGTAGGGCCAGCCGTTTGAATGTTCAAAGAAAAGTTATACATGTGCACAACATTCAGTCGACTGAACTATACTGTTCAGTCGGCTGGATTGCCTGTTTTTTTCCATATCAAGGAATTTTCTTAAAATCTTTTGTACACGAACTATGTCACTAATTTTTTTAGCATATGAACCATGTTTTGAAAAACTTTAAATTGCGTGTACGTGCATAAATCACTTCGGAGAGATTTTAATGTGAATTCACTGCTAGACTTAGACCATAGATTAAATATATTACTGAAGCTTCTATCTGGAATCTAGTCTACAATCTATTAGATTATTTCTTGAGAAAAACAATATCTTCTCTTGCAAATATAGTTAATTCATATAATATTTGCTTATATAGTGGATGTCACGACCCACTTTTCCATACAATTAAAATTGACAATAAACTACACATGTCCAGCCCAAATCGAACGGAAAGGCGGATAGTTAGGGAAAAGAAAGGAGATAGAAGACAAGAAGAACTAAACAAAAACACAGAATCTCACAGCAGAACGAATAATCTATAATATGTATAACAATCTTTAAACAAAACAAATCTGTAATATAAGTATATACAGACATAAATCAGAGTACACTAACTTATTTCAGTACAAACAGTTATAACAACCTGCCCTTGCAAATTGCCGAACAATATACAACAATGTAAGCAATGGAAATATAATCATATATGTGAATACGTCTCTGGCCTCCAATTCCTCTCCTGAAGCCTCAAAATATCCATCTATACCTCGAAAATATGCTCGGTCTAACCCGAGCATATAGAAAAAACCACGCTTGGGTCAGTCTTGTAAAACCAGCGTGAGAAACACAATCAACTTGTTTTCTTAAAGTCTAATAACCCTTTCAAAATAAAGGTTACCGCAAATATACACGGATGAGTTTTTACCTTACGATAACCAAAAACTCTTTTATAGAAAATCATCTGATATTATTATTATCCTGCCTTTTGGCAAGGGTGACAACAAAAGATTGATTGGAAACCAAAGAGAGTTCTCCTCAATTGCCAATTATGTACAGGTCGGTTATGGATGTCAGTAAATTTTATTCGAGTTCGGATCGGGTTACAATTGATATGATGAGATAAGCAAAGCTATAAAAGCCAATGTTTCAAATTTCAAGTCAATCGGAGTTTGTACGCTCGAGACACGATCGATGCAACTCAAGTAAACAAGCCGTTCGTATCCATCCAAAAGCCATGATCAAGTCGACCTGTTCGAATCCATCCATGACCGTGCTGTTCGCATCCATCATGTTCGTATCGATCAAAGTGACTCCCCCCGTATCCATCGTGTTCATATCGATCCAACGAGGCCTTATTCATATCCATCAAATTACCGGTTGTTCGTATCCATAAACCCACGCACGTTCGTCTATTCGCATCCATCACGTTACCCGTTGCTCATATCCATCAAGTTGGATTGACTCCGATCGATACGAACAAGGCTACGCAATCGATATGAATAGTTCGACTTAGATCGATATGAGCAAAGTCACGACACCCGATATGAACAGAGTAGCTTCGATCGATTCGAACAAGAACAAGTAAGATCGATTCAAACAAGACACATGCATAGGGGAGACTTGGTCGATTCTACATGATCTTCGTATCGATCCTAAAATTAAGCGCTACGACAACTTGCAGGCACGTGCTCAATATCGACTCGAAATGATCAATACGAAGGGATCGATTCGAATGAGACACCGACATAAAACCCAAACTTGCATCGATCATAACTCACAACTTACAAGTCCAAATGCTATGAAATTTTCACAGGAGCTCGCATATGACCTAAGGAATGGTCGATTGGATCAAATCTTGATCGATATGAAATTCGTTTGTATCGATCATGGATCGAGCCGAAATCACCTGGGATCGATCACTGGGCCCACTCACGTGCCAAAAGAGGTCTCCTGAGATTTGAGCAAGATATTTGCATCCTACGCCTATAAATAGCACCCCAAGGTCTACAGAAAAGGGACTTTTTTTCTTCTACGTCCAAACTCTGCCGAATTCGTTTTTGCACTTCAAGGCTACTATTGTACTTGAAATTCATCATTGTAATCCATTGTAATCAACAAGAAAACATCAATAAAGTGATAAACTTCAAAGTTTATGTAGGCCGGATTGTCGAACCACTATAAATTCTGTGTTTTTTTACTGCTTTCCTAGTATTTTTTCGAGTGATCATCATTTTCTATTCTGTACATACTTGTCATCTATAATCTGTGATTGTGAATTGGTGCTTTCATCGACAATTGGGTGTTTGTGACCAATTTTGGCCCAAACATTTTGGTGCTCCCATTGAGAAGGCTAAAATCAGGAATTCTAAAGCTTGGAGTTCAGATTTGGAAAGCTAGAGGATTAGATCTAGAAGCAATCATGGCTAAGCAATCAACGAGAAGACAAAGAACCGAAAGGAGTCAGCGTGAAGGAAGTTAGGAGGCTTCCTCAGGAGCGAACCAAGCCTCGGTCTTCATCATCAGGGATGTGATGGAGACGATGTTGAAAAGACAAGAGGAGATGATCCAGAATTTGTTCTGATGGGTTAGGCAGCTTGGAGCACAAAATCAAGGGAATGCAACCATAAGAGATGTTAGAGATACGGATCGGGAGCCCGGAGCAACCAGAATTCAGAACAAAGCAGGACAATCAGGAGCAGCCCCAGAGCTAGGGGCATTTCCATGAAGTATGTAGATCCATCCTCAGGAAGGATACCAGACAGAACTATTCAACATGGCATTGATAGAGAAATGGATGCTCATCCAAGAGAACAGATTTCGAAGTTCCCTCATGGACTCGAGGGGCAGATCAGAGGCAATGGACAAGGAACACTGCTTGGAAACAGCAATAGACTGGCGGAGATGGTTAGACGAGCCATGAAAGACGGACTACTGAATAGAGATCTGGAAGACGTAAACAGGAGCCCCTTCGCTCCCGCAATTAGACAGGCTAGGAACCCACTAGATTTCAAGCTACCAACACTGGAAACGTACGATGGGAAGACAGATCCTGCAGCTCCTTTGACATGATACATGAGGCATATGGAGGTGTTGGAGGCATCGGAGGAGATCATGGCCCGGTGCTTCCCATTGTATTTGACAAACATTGCAGCGCTATGGTTAAGACAACAGAGAGTGGCTCCATTGGAACATGAAACGATTTGACTGAGAAGTTTATGAGGCAATTCAGAGTTTACATTTTGAGACCCAAGAATTTAATGAGTTTGGCAACACTAAAGAAAAGAACCGAGGAATCATTGAGGAGATTTTTGACGCGATTCAATGCAGTGGTAGCATCGATGGATCGACCAGATCCATCCATGGTTTTGATGGCAGCTGTATCTGGCATAGCTAACGGCACGAAATTCAAGAATTCATTGAAAGGGGATCCTTCTATGGTTCTAGGAGAATTATATCATGGGGCTGAAGGATTTTTACAACTAGAGGATGCAAATTCTTAAAGAGAGGAAGGAGAAGGAATTAATGTTTATGCAGTCAAAGGCGGAAATCCTCTTGAAAAAGATTTAGGAAATGATAAAGGGAAATGGAAGGTTGAGGATAACGGTGATGGACCAACGCGACCATCAAAGGAACGAATATTCACCTCTTATACGGAGTTGAATGAGACTTTGGAGCGAATCTACCAAGATACCAGGGGGCAGATTCCTTATCGAAAGCCAATGAGAAGGGATCAGACCAGCAACGAAGGAAGATCCGACAAGTATTGCTTATTCCACAAGCTGAATGGTCATATCATGAATGATTGCCTGCACTTGAAGGATGAGGTTGAGGGGCATATTCGAAATGGTCTACTATTACAGTATGCGAGAAGGGGAGCGATAATGGTGGAACGAGAGCGACCACCACCTGCATTAACTAGGAACAGCTCAGGATTGAGGCGTCAGCTTGTCATCAACTGATTGAAATAATGATGAATAAGTGGCAAACTCCACACCAACACAATTAAGTAATTTACACATGTACTGGAACGCGAACGATCCTCAGGCATGCTTTAATACGACTACTAATCGCATCGATGTAGGTGCTGGCACTTTGACGTCTCTGTGTTGCTTTTGTTTTTTGTTTCTCATGTTTGGACTTGATTTTGTTGGACATTTCTATTGAAAGAATCATCTGAATGTAAAGTTGGTTTTAATAATTATCAACGACCAAGTCACTTACACATGTACGGAATCGTGAACAATCCTTAGGCGTGCTTTGAGAAGGTGATAAACCGCCATAACAAACAGTTCATAAATTCACTTGAACGTGAAATCTGACATTAACGATACTAAGTCCCCATGGGCATACACAACTTGCCTCGAACGGCACCCAACCCTGAACGGTCATAATTTGCCTCGAATGGCACCCGACCTCGAACAGTCACAATTTGCCTCAAATGGCACCCGACCTCGAATGGTCACAATTCGCCTCGAATGGAATCCGACAATGAACGGTCATAATTCACCTCGAATGGCCCTCGACCGCGAACAGTCACAATTCGCCTTGAACGGCATCCGACCGCGAATGGACACATATCGCCCCGAACGACATATGATCGTGAACGATCATTATTCACAGTCAGACAAGATTATCAATCTCTCTGTAGGTCATTAATAGGATACGAACATCTAGCTTATCGAACTACAAAACACACCTTCCTATCGCAAGGCATGTTTTGAGGGGCAGGTGTTATCCCGCCTTTTGGCAAAGGCGTGACACCAAAAGATTGATTGGAAACCAAAGACAGCTCTCCTCGATTGCCAGTTATGTACAGGTCGGTTATGGATGGCGGTAAATTTTATTCGAGTCCGAATCGAGCTACAATTGATATGACAAGACAAGCAAAGCTATAAAACCCAACATTCCAAATTTCATGTCAATCGGAGTTCGTATGCTCGAGGTATGATCGATGCAACTCAAGTAAACAAGCCGTTCGTATCCATCAAAAAGCCATGATCGAGTCCACCTATTCGAATCCATCCATGACCGCACTGTTCGCATCCATCATGTTCGTATCGATCAGAGTGACATCGCTCCGTATCTGTTGTGTTCGTATCGATCCAACGAGGCCTTATTCGTATCTATCAAATTATCGGTTGTTCATGTCCATTAACCCACGTGCGTCCATCTATTTGTATCCACCACATTACCCGTTGTTCGTATCCGTCAAGTTGGAACGACTCTGATCGATACGAACTAGGCTACACAATCGATATGAATAGTTCGACTTAGATCGATACGGACAAAGCCATGACACCCAATACGAACAGAGTAGCTTCGAACGATTCGAACAAGAACAAGTAAGATGGATTCGAACAAGGCACGTGCATAGGGGAGACTCGGTCGATTCGGCATGATCTTTATATCAATCCCAAAATCAAGTGCCACGACAACTTGCAGGCATGTGATCAATATCGACTCGAACTAATCAATACGAAGGGATCGATTCGAATGAGACGGCCGACATAAAACCCAAACTTGCACTGATCATAACTCATAATCTACAAGTCCAAATGCTATGAAATTTTCACAGAAGCTCGCGTATGACCTAAGGAATGTTCAATCAAAATTTTGACTCGATTGGATCAAATCTTGATTGATACAAAATTCGTTCGTATCGATTATGGATCAAGTCAAAATCACTTGGGATCGATCGCGTGGGTCCACTCACGTGCTAGAAGAGGTCTCCCGAGATCTGAGCGAGACATTTGCATCCTATGCCTATAAATAGCATCCTAGGGTCTACAGAAAAGAGACTTTTTTCTTCTACGTCCAGACTCTACCGAATTCGTTTTTGCACTTCAAGGCTACTGTTGTACTCGAAATTCATCACTGTAATCCGCTGTAATCAATTGTAATCAATAAGAAAACATCAATAAAGTGATCAACTTCAAAGTGTACGTAGGTCGGATTGTCGAACCACTATAAATTCTGTACTTTTTACTACTTTCCTAGTGTTTTTCTAAGTGATCTTCATTTTTCATTCAATACATACTTGTCATCTGTAATCTATGATTGTGAATTCATGCTTTCATCGACAATTGGGTGTTTGTGACCAATTTTGGCCCAAACAATTATAATAGTGTCTAATCGTAATGTAATAATAACAAGTAGCTACGATACGTGTACTGTGTACATCACAATGATACTAGTCATAAAATCAAATCCGATAGAACACATTCACTAATTGTGTGGGATTTCCATGGAGGTGCCCTCGGTACTTCAAGAACGGTCCTCCTGCACAAGGATCAGAATTATCCTTCTGAAGCATCATACCCATCTAGCTGGGGTATCATAGGTAAAACATAACTAGTCTTGCTAAGACCGAGTGCATCGCTCCGGCATGCCAAAACAACTGAAGGTATCTGTATTGCTAGAAAAGGAGCCGAGTGCACCCTATGGGTTTGCCGACCCTACTAGCCATGCCTCCTATCTCCGGTTTTAGTCATTTCCGCTGATAAGGCTCCATCCGGCATTCTAGCTTACGCATCGCTCTAAAAATAGATCACGGAATCCCATATGGATTCCCATAACACAATGGTCTTGGAATCACATATCGATTCCCACATCTCAACAGATCTTGGAATCTTACACAAATTCCCACACACCAACGAGTCACGGAACCACATATGGATTTCAATATCCCAAAATTTAACACATCTCCTCCATTTAACCGCATATGGTTTCGAATTAGGTCCTGGGTTTCGAGTCATCTCTTACGAGCGCACTCCATTTCCTGGGTGCTCCAAAAACCATTTGTTTATTTCCGGAATGCTCAAGATGGTTCTTTAGGAAATAATCAGACAATACATAAGATCGGGGATCACCCCCTAACCGTTTAAGTAGACGGATCTCCTTATCATTTGTCCTAGAAGATCCACAAGTTTATACGTATAGTATAGCAACCCGATGGTAACCGTACCATATAATTCTTGCATTTATCCTAGATTTCTCCAAAGTTAAAATCCTTCGGTTTTAAGTAGGGAATATTTTTGTACCACCAAAATTAAGAAGGATTACATATTTAGGTCAAGATTTGATTGTCGGTTATTTAACTATCAAATGGACAAACATTCAACCAAAGATTTTATTTCCCAGTCACTAAGCCTTATTTAATTTAGTTTCAATAAATTGAATCTCTTTATCAAAAACAGTCATATATTTATCTCATCGGAATAAGTATATTCACAAAACTTTTCTTTCAAAAAAATTTGAAAACTTTTTAAAATTAAAATGGAAAGCACCATTTGTATTAACCATGGATCGCAACTCAATGATTACGTCTCTATCCCAAAGAAGTCCAAACATAACTTAGGCAATCTCTGCCTCTCGATTTCCGCAATGCAATCAATCATGGATTGCAGTTTGCACAATGGTTATGTCGTTATCCCGACGAAAATATAAAAAACTGTAGGCAATCTCTACCCCTCGAATTACGCTATGAAAATGTACCATTACTTTCCCAAAATCTTTTATTTTAATAAATATCTCAAAATAATACTTATAAAATTTCTATATAAATTCCCAAGTTTAATTTAGGAAAATACTCTTTTATAAATCTCAATCCATTGGTATAACTTCCTTTTTTAAAACCTTTCGTTTAAAACCAATTCTTTAGAGCAAAACATTATTTAATTATAGTAAAATAAACTTTCAATATTATAAAAATAACTTTTAAATAATTTAAATGAATTAACTTCAAACAATATTAACAATATTAATACTTTAACAAACTATCTATGAAATAATAATATCATAATACTAATTAACTCGTAAAACAATAATAACATTAAAATCAATTTGTTATAAAATAACCTTATCTAATAATTAAATTATAATTTGAAACATTTTAAATAGTTTAATAGCTTTAAAAAAATAATTAAATATTCTTAAACAACCTTTAAGTGTTATCCCACCTTTTGGCAAGGCCGTGACACCAAGAACTTAATTGGGAACCAAAGACAATCCGTCCCAAAGGCCGATTGTACACAAGTTCGCTACGGATACTAGTGAATTCTATCCGAATCCGAATCGAGCTACAATCGATATGGTACAACAAGCAAAGCCATGAAATTTAGTGTTCCAAATTTCAAGTCTATCAGGGATTGTATGTTCAAGATATTGATTTATCAAAATCCAAGTGAAGCAACCAATTCGTATCCAGGGAAGGAGACCTCCTTCGTATCCACTGAAAGGCCATTGGTTCGTATCTGTCAATGTCGGCTGCAATTCGTATCCATGGGAAGGAGTAGGTTCATTCGTGTCCATCCACCTCGTATCCAAGGCCAAGAAGCACTCACACTCGTGTCCATGGAAGAGTTGCCATGGTCGTATCTGCCTCGCTCTTATACTTCTTGTCCATCAAACATCCCTTACCTCCTATCCATCACGCCAACCATGTTTTGTATCCATCACTTAAAAATATGTCATGTCTCTTCCACCTATTATCCAATTCGTATCGGTCATTGTTGGCACAGTTCGTATCGACCAATGAAGTATCAATATGAAACCATCCACCAATAATATAAAGCAACAGTCAAGAGATCGATACGAATGTAGTGGTTTGGAACAATACGAAAGGGAATGTATCAGATCGATGCAAAAGACGTGGGCATACATCAATACGAAGAGCACTTCCTCCTTATTCGATAGGAGATGAATGGACATAAATGAACATGAATTGATGGACACGGCCAAGGCCTACGAAGAGGTAAGACTTGATCACTTGGCATGAAAAGTGGATCAATCCTAAATGATAGCGCCACGTCATTGGCCATCATGTGCATTTCATCGATACGAAATGGAGCGATACGACGTATTGATACAAAGCTCGATAGCACATTGAAAGTTCAAACTTGCATTGATCATATCTCAAGATCTACAAGTCTAAATGCCACCAAATTTTTACAGAAGCTTGCCTACAACCTTAAGAATGTATCTTACAAATTTGAGCCACAAAGGACCATTTATGGATCCATACGAACTCAACTCATATCGCTCCCAGATCGAGTTGAAATCACCTGAACTCGATCCCGTGGGCCCACCCATGTGAGAGAAGAAGTCTTTAGAGATCTGGACGAGATATTTGCTATCTACACCTATAAATAGTGACCCTGGACCAACAGAAAAAGGACTTTTGACTTCTCCATGCTGATACTCCATCGAAATCATTATCAAACTTCAGTTGTACTGTTGTAATCTCTTATAAACAGGGAGTGAAACTCAATAAACATTAGTCATTTCATAGTCGACGTAGGCAATACGCCGAACCACTCTAAATCCATGTGTTTTTGTGAATTTTCTTATCTGTAAATTGGTGTGTATTGTTAGATCTACCTCATTTTACATTTATTTTCTTCATTTTATTTCTTCAAACACATCCAAAGAGTGTTGTGCCCAATTTTGGTATAAACACTTTGGTGCTTTCATTGAAAAAACTCATCTTTTCTCCTGCTCATTGGATCTACTATCGATATTAGATTGCAAGAATCTAAGGAGGAGATCCAGATTTCATTCCTAGAAGTTCTTCCATCCTATTCAGATTTGTACCAAGTCTAGGAGAGAAATTCGATATCCACTATGGTCAACACTAGGACTACTTCAACAGCTGCAGATCCAGAAGGATGGGATATACAGAACCTCGCACAATTTCCTCCTACCGACCAGAATGCTGTCATACCTTCAGATCCGCAAGGCCCTGTCACCAGGGAAGAGTTTCAACTGCTAATGCAAGAGCTGACTCAAAGCGGCCAGCAGCTTACTCAGCAACTCTGTGCCAATGCAGAGTTCACCAATCGATTGAACTATGAAAGATGAAGGAGATTCAGAAGGGATCAGGCTTCCTATTCATCTACTGAAAGTTCAGCCTCTTCTGACTATAATCACAGATACGCGCCCACGGCTGGATGGAAGCTATACACAGGCTACTGGACATAAACGCATGTTGAATCTTGGGCAACCGAGAGCTGCCCCGTCAACCAGCCATCAGACAGGACCCTCCACCCGAGGATGTACTGTTCCTTATCATACTACTGACAACCGTGCTGCCGCCGCTACTACTGAGTTGGGAGCTGACACCCGAAAACGAACGGATCCGAACCATCGCCAACATGAGCATACTCCTGAGACTCATGTTCCTAAAGACCTAGAACCAAGGATGCGAAATATGGACCATCGACCGCGACCGGCCCATCCTTGCATTGTGGAACCGGACCACACCTTGGCTCAGCACACCCAAAATGTCCGGATGCCAGACATCCCGACAATGATCCATCAGATGATCCGAGAAAGTCAGGTTCTAACTAATAACGACTGGGGAATCTATCGGAGTCATACCCCTTTCACCGATGACATCCCATATGCTGAACCACCTCGGCGATTTAGAATGCCAACTCTACTAGTTTATGAAGAGAGCTCTGACCCTAACCAGCATATTTTAAAGTGTGAATGGTTAATGAATGCCGCACAGGATGATGATGCGGTCAAATGCTGAAGTTTCCCAATCTTCCTAGAGAGCATAGCAACTATGTGGTTTACTCATCTACCATCTCGATCTATCTCATGTTTTGACTAGTTGGAAATGAAGTTTGTTGAAACGTTTCTCATACATGTCACAAGGCCCAAAGATGTTAATACCTTGTCCAGTGCCACTCAAGCTCCCAGAGAGACACTCAGACGTTATCTGGAGAGGTTTTCATGCTGCATGAACCGAGATTAGTAATCCAAATGACAACTCCATTCTAATGGCACTGACCAAGGGGATCGATCCCGATTTCGAATTTGGCAACTGGTTGGCCAGAAAACCCCTTATATCATTGGACCGTTTCTATTCTAAGGCAGCTTAGTTCTTGAGCAGGGAGGATGCGAAACAGTCAAGGAAAAAGGATGGCACGGGGCCCAATGTGGAAGGAATCCAAAGCAATGCCGCTGTAAAACTAACCGAGGAGAGTTTCGAAAAGGTGCAGTTAAACATACAGAATAAACATAATCAACAGAAAGGCAATGGAAACCAGGGCAGGAAACGGGATCAGAATCGCGGTCCAAGATGTAGAGCTCCCATCTTTGATGCTTATACTCCTTTAAATACATCTCTGGAAAATGCGTACTTACAAACTTGTATTGCTAATCTATATAAGAAACCTGCTCCGAAACAGTCATCATAAAAATAGATTCAAACGGGGAAGCTTTGCATGTTTCATGATAGTTATGGCCACAATACGAATGAGTGATGTCATTTACAAGATATTATCGAGAAGTTGATACGGGAAAGAAAGTTGGAGCAGTTTTTTTGGGCGCTACAATCTGGAGGTGCGGGCCCACCAAATCAAAACCAAGTACCAAATCAGGCGAGGCTGGAGGAACCCACTCGGACAGACGAAAGGCTAGTGATTAATACTGTCGATGGTGGTCCTCATCCAACAGATTGGAGCTGGAAAGAAATGGAGTCGTATGCCTGCTCTATTAGGCATGTGAGCTTCGAATGTTGTAGTAATTTGGAAGACAGAGCTCCAGCCAAACAACGGAAGACAATGACAGATGGCATCGTATTTCGAGACAGGAATGCCGACAGAGTCAAAGCCCCGACCATTGATACACTAGTCATTTCAGCTCAGATAGGTCCTACTTGGATGAAGAGGATCTTAGTGGACAGTGGAAGTTCAATGAACATACTGTTTAAGTGAGCCTATGATCAAATGAAGATGGAAGCGAAACATTGGAAGCCTTGTCAGCCTTGTGTCCATGGCTTCAGTGGAAGTGAGACTATACCCACTAGGATAGTGGAGCTACCAGTTGAGTTGGGAGTTAGAGAATGCCAGAGAGTCCGGATATTACAGTTTATAATATTAGAAACAGACTCGCCACACAATGCTTTCTTGGACCAACCGGCCCTAGCTGAGTTAAGAGTTGCTATCGCCCCTTGGTGTCTAACTTTGAAATTCCCTACCGAAAATGGAGTTAGAGTCGTTTAGGGAGACTAGGCTATTGGATGAGCCTGTTATGTTGCTGAGCTATAGGAGGCATACCGAAAAGAAAAGGGAAAGGGCGTAGAGGAATCACTCTGCGTCTGCTATGCGGAGAATTGACAGCTAACGCCTGGGCCAAGGCACAGGCGCCCCAACCAATTCCTAAGGGATCTTGACCCAAGAGATAGCGAAAGTGAAGACGAGGTTAAAGATAGTCAGGCTTCCTTGGCAGAGCTGACGATAGATTTTCCGATCGATGATAATGACGTTCTAAAATGGTAAAGATCGGATCTCAGCTAAGCCGACAGATGAAGGAGGAATTGGTTGAATTTCTCCAGGCGAACATCAACGTGTTTGCCTGGACGCACTCCGACATGTGTGGAATCTCCCCAAACATTGCACGCAACACATTGAATATTGACCCACGACATGTCCCAGTCAAGCGAAAAGACGTGGTATAGATACAAAGAGATCTACCGCCCTTAAGGAAGAGGTAGATAAACTCAGATCGAACGGGTTTATCCAAGATGCATTATCTCCGAAATGGGTGTCTAATCCTGTACTTGTCAGAAAACCTAACGAGAAATGGAGAACCTGCATTGACTACTCAGACTTGAATAAAGCTTATCCTAAAGAAAATTTCCCGCTTCCCCCAATCGATCAGCTCATAGATTCAATGGCTGGACATGAACTCTTATCCTTCATGGATGTGTATTCTAGCTATAACCAGATACCCATGCACTTGCCCGATCAAGAGCATACAAGCTTCATCACCGATCTAAGACCTTACTGCTACAAAGTGATACCATTTGGACTCAAGAACGCCGGAGCAACCTACCAATGGCTAGTTAATCGAATTTTCTCTAAACAGGTCTGAAAAACCATGGAGGTATATGTGGACGGCATGCTTGTGAAATCGTGATTCTCCACCGATCATATCAGAGACCTACAAACAATGTTCAACATCCTCCGAGAGTACAGAATGAAGCTCAACTCGTTGAATTGTCACTTTAGGGTCGCATCCGGAAAATTCCTTGGATTCATCGTTAATGCTCGATGAATCGAAGCCAATCCTAAGAAAATCTAGGAAATTAGCAACCTTGAGACTCCAAGGACTATAAAGAAAGTTCAGAGCCTCAATGGGAAAGTTGCAGCACTAAGAAGGTTTATTTCAAAATCCACCGACAAATGCATTCACTTCTTCGATCTTATCAGAAAAGGGAAATGGAACTTTGAATGGACTATGGAATGCGAGGGTGCATTCCAAGCACTGGTTCAACATCTGTCCACACCACTCATTCTATCAAAGCTTATTGATTATGAGAGATTGTTCATCTACATGGCGGTGTTAGAAAACGCTATCATTGTCGCCTTAGTTCAGGAGGAGGACCGGATACCGCGGCCAGTCTATTACATTAGCAAACGACTGACCGGAGTAGAGAGAAATTATCCAAAGTTGTAAAAGCTGGCTTGTTGTCTTGTCATTGCCTCAAGGAAGCTCCGTCCATATTTTCAGGCTAATGCTATCATTGTATACACCGACCAGCTGTTACGATAGGTCCTTACGCGGTCTGAGACGTTTGGTAGGTTACTCAAGTGGAATATCGAGCTGAGTCAGTTCGACATCACTTACACACCAAGGCGAGCTATTCAAGGACAAGTCCTGCAGACTTCATCGCTAAATTCACTATCTCGGAGGACTTGCCAAAAACCAGTTAGTCTCCCAAATATGTCTGGAAGCTACATACTGATGGTGCATCAAATGACCGCTACTCAGGCGTCGGGGTTGTACTTGAAACTCCTAAAGGCGGATCTATATGCTATGCTTTGATGTTCGATTTTCATGCAACCAACAATGAGGCTGTATACGAAGCCCTGCTTGTCGGATTAAGGCTTGTCGGAGATTTAATAACTGTTACTATGGAGATTTACTGCGACTCACAATTGGTCGTGTGCCAAGTTCGGGGGGAATACCAGGCCAAAGACCGAAGACTGGCTGCTTATCTTTCTCGGGTTCAGGAAATATTGAATCGGTTCGATTATTACACCATCTATTGCATACCTCGAGAACGAATCAGAAAGCCGATTCCTTGGCAAAGTTAGCCAGTACCGATGAGGCATAGTAGATGAGACTCATCCCCGTTGAGACATTATCTTCCCCGAGCATTGATCAGATGGAGACAAACCGGGTATTCGAAGTCATTCCCGATAAGGAGTCATGGATGACTCTGTTCAGAAACTATCTCAGGCATGGAACCCTGCCAGAGCGTAGGAGTGAAAAAAGATAAGTTCTTCAAAAGGCTTCGTGGTTCACTATTCAAAATGGAGTCATGTATAGAAGAGGATACTCTGTTCCTTTACTCTGGTGTATCGCCCATGATGAAACCAAACGAGTATTACATGATGTACACAAGGAGAATGTGGCGATCACACCGGGGGCAAGCTCTTGCCAAGAAGTACTCCGATACGGATATTATTGGCCAACTGTAAATAGCGACGTATCGAATTACGCTAGGACATATGACAGATGTTAGAAACATGCTCGGATTCCAAGAGCTCCACCCACTGAAATAACTCAGATGGACAGTCCCTGGCCATTCACGGCATGGGACATTGACATTATTGGTTCTCTATCTCTAGCTAAAGGTGGCACGAAGTACGCCATCGTTATAGCTGATTACTTTGCCAAATGGGCGAAAGCTGAGCCCCTTGCTACTGTCACAATGAAGAAAGTAATCAACTTTGTGGTATACAACATTATTTGTCGATTTGGTCTCCCACATACCATCATCACTGACAAAAGGGCCCAATTCAACAGTGTTGAATTTAATAGTTTCTATTAACGATTCCACATCTAGAAGAAGTTCTATGCAGTTGTATACCATCAAGCGAATGGACAGGTTAAAGCTGCTAATAAAGTTATAAAATCCATTCTAAAGAAATGACTGGAAAAGGTCGGGGGCAAATGGGTCGATGAACTTTCTATGGCCCTATGGGTTATCAAACAACCCATAAGTCCACGACCGGCCACACTCCATTTTCACTTTCATACGGTTCAGAAGTCATTATCCCAGTCGAGATGGAAGTACCTTCTCATCATGTGACATATTATGATCCAAAGCCAAATGCTATACTACTTGCCGAATCATTGGACTTATTGGATGAGAAGCAAGAAGAGTTGATTTGAGGGCAGCCGTATACCAAAGTCGATTCGCCCGATTGTACAATGCCAAGGTCCGACCCCGAACATTTAACCTTGACGATCTTGTCCTCAAAAGAATTTATCCGGTTCATTCACATATGAAACCAATGTAGGAATGTCTATATGTTATTGAACGAAGACATGAAGGCAGCATATTTAAATTATCGACCGTTGATGGTCTCACTTTGCCGAGAGCCTGGAACATCGAAAGTCTTCATCGCTACTACACATAACAGGCTTTATTTATTCATTTAGTCTGCTTTTCATTTGCAATTTGTTTATGCATTTAGAAATTTGAATTCTTAATAAGGCAACTTATTTTGCCACATTTTCTTATTTCAGCAATAAAATGCAATCTCTTCGGGCCAAAGCAGTGATTCTTAAAATGCATCATACGACCATCACGATGCACATAGAGCTCATTTCCACCATATAGTGGGACTTATTCAAATAGAGTGACTTTGACACGACCGGTCACTCACTAAGTGAAACCTGGTTTCGGGGGCAAGTCATCACACTAAAGCCAGAAAAGGATTGACAACGACAATCCTCTAACTAACTTTGGCTCCTAGAGTGCGAGCTGGAGTATAAAGTTGCAAATGCATGTTCGAAGAGGGTAGATCGGTACGCCTAATGATTTCACCCATATTTAAACCAAGTCCGAGGAGGATGGATCCACCCATCTAACGACCTTGCTTGTAAACTCCAGATAGATGAGATCTACCCATTAACGATTCGGATACTTCTATCGTTCTCAAAGTGCGAATGAAATCTTGAAACGCAGAATAGATGTAATCAACCATTTGTTAACCAACTCCAAATTCTCAGAGTGCGAACTGGAGTATGAATTGGGTGTAATCGACCACCCATCGGCTAACTCTAAATCCCTAGAGCGTGGGTTGGAGTGTAAACACAAACCGAGTCTGAAACGACCACCCGTAGGACAACTCTGAGTCCCCGGAGTGCGTGCTAGCGTGTAAACACAAATCAAGAGTGACTGACCATCCGCGAATCAATCTAAGTCCTTAGAGTGGGGAAGAAATTCTAAATATCAGACGGGTGGAATGACCGCCCGTAAAATAACTTAAGTCGCAAGAGTGCGGACATATCTCTAAACCTTAAGCAGGCATGACCAACCGCCGACATACAAGTACAATCCCTAGAGTGTGGATGTGATCACCAATAGATGAGCAAGTGTGATTCAACCATCCTAACTCGTCTGGTTTTAGCCTCGTTTAAACAAAGTTAGGCTCGATGTATTAAAGGCGAAAAATGATTACCGACCAATCTTATCAAATTATGCCTGAGACTGGGGGAAAAAATTAAGTATCTACTACCGATCGAGATAGTACAATATTAGAATTCAACTTAGCGTTCGATCATGACCTAAATCTATGTATTCGGGACTTAATGACTAAAATCAGGTCCGATACGAATACTAAAACTTCGTGAGTACATTGAATGGAAGTTCGAGCGCTGAAATACTTAAGCAAATAAACGAAAAACTGTGCTGAAGACAAAACGAAATTTCATTTTAACTGTTCCTTGGAAAAGAAGGATAAGTACAAAAGTATTCCACATAATCCTACTAGCAGAGGCCGAACCTGCACCTATGCACGGCCTACAAGAAAAAAAAATTGCTATCTGTCTACCAAAAATGAGGCAAGAAGACATGTCTATTTTCTCGTTTTCTTCTTCTTCTTCTTTCGGTGTCGACCCGTTGGAACTACCGCTCGGATGCTTTGAGCCCTTGCTTTTTGATGATTGATCTCCGACCAGGGGAATCATGGTAACTTCTTCCTTCGAACTCACATGAATTAGAATACTTGCTAAAGGAAAAGTCAAAGGAATAGGATCAATGATAGAAGACGAGAGAGGCACACCAGTTCGACAATAGTACCACCGGGAGAAATCATTCGCAGAGGAGCTGGACTAAGGCCCACCATCCCACCCCCGATATATAGGATTGATTTCGCCCTAGTGGGGGAGAAAATAGGGTGATACTATTAATTATAAAAATTTAATGCGGAACTATAAAAATTATCGCAGCACTGATCACAGCAGAATAATAGCAGCACAGATAATAGCAGAATATAAAAATGCAGAAACAGAACAGCACAGAATTTACCCAACTTTAAAAAAAACCTGCCTACGTGCTACCCCCAAGGTTTCCACCAGAAATTAAGTAGTCAGACGCTTACACACGTAAACTCATGACACTTTCTATTGACTAACCTAACTATACGCTCAAAACACTGCCCTAAGTCAATCACTAAGTTGTGAATTCCCAAACTACACCACCGTAGTTCGTCCCCTAGTCATACGACTAGAAAATTACAAACGTTTAAATGAAAAGTAAAAATTAAAAAAAAAAACCTAATTTAAATATTAAAGCCCAGAAACACTATTTTAAGCCGGCCCAAATAAAGTAACAGAATGCTCCTTTTGATTTTTATATTTCGGCCTGTATCCTTCTTCTTTTCTTTACTATTGGTTCGTATGTTTTGCTTGAGAAATAATGGCTGCCTCATCTTGAGAAAAATAGGGCTTTTGGAATTAGAAGGCACCGACCTCAATTACTCGATCGAATATATGATTTATCTTTCTTAGCATTGTCGATAGAGTGCTTCTTCATTTTGCTCATGGCTGCTCCTTTTCGATCGAGTTCGGTAAGATTTGGTATGTGATTTTATGCTCTTTGCTTTATAGCTTGATTGAACTCGATACTCTTAAGGCTGATGATGTTAATGGTTTATATAGGATTTTAAATATAATTTCATTCGTAATTTACCGTCTGATGATTTTTCTTGGCCACTTGATTATACTTGAATGCTTGAGATGATTACTGACTTGTTCAAATTTGTGTATTTTGTTTACTTGATTGACAAGGTTTTGATTTTCTTTGTTCGACTACTAGGCCATCATGTCTCTGACTTTGGTTTGAAACTATTACATTTGACTTTGTAAAATCCTACCATGTGAATTTCTTTTGTTCAAACTCTACTTTGATGACCTACGAATTTGACTTTGTTATTTGGTATTGTTAGATAGAAGCTTGATTCTTTTTGGTTCTACTTGAGTTTGATATAAGTTGCTATTGGTTTGGTTTCTATTGGAAGTTGAGCTTTACTTTGAATCACTCTTGCTGTTTCATTTTAAATAGGTCGACATACTTCATGTAGCTTGTTCTCGAGTCATGTAGTTCACCTGTGTATGCATATGTACTGGATTGTAGCCTCGAGCTCTGTCCACTATTTATTCAAGTCATTGTTTCATTTATGGCTTCATCTGGTGCATTACTCCTGTCTCAGCAATGCATTGCATTTGTTGTTGGTTCTTTTTGAACCTGTCTTTGAGCTGCACCGTGACTATTTATTTTGATGTTTAAACTGTATTTGATTTGGCACTTGCATTTCAGTTGTAAACTTGCTATCACTACATACATCATATATATGTACACACGTTTATTTATGTATGCCATGTACTTCATTTTTGTTGCAGTCGAAACTTTGGGCTGCTTCTTTCACTGGTGCATGTTCTTGCATTCACCACTTTGCATTGGTCACTGTATATCTATGCTCTAATCCTTTGATTCATTTGAGCTTCATGTATATACTCATGTTATATGTTGCAGTCTGCTTGGAGTCTTGATACATTGATTTGTGTTGCATGCACCTGAGTTGAATCCAGCTTATAGCTTGGGTTTGACCTTGTGCTCATATCATGACTGACCTTGTGCTCATATCGTGACTTTATTTGTATTTCACTTGAGTTGAACCCGACTTTTAATTAGGTTTGACCTTGTGCTCGCCTGTCTCTATAATCTTATCAAGTGTACATTGGTGTGCACGGCCTTGTGGCATGCCACAAGCTGTTCGTGTATGATGAATTAAATTTAAATTATGACGAACAACCCAAATAATCGAGGAAAATAATATTTTCAAAATATACACTTTATTTTTCACTACAAATTATTTTCTTTTCATTTTTACTACGTTAATGTTTATTTTGCAGATTTCTCAGATGCTGGATTCAATCTGGAATGGAGTTGAAGATAAATACGAGTGAATGAGTGAAATTTAGTGAGGTGATAATGTAAATGAAAATTGTAATGTAGTCAAATTTGTATTATAATTGAAAATTGTGTGTATATATATATATAGTAAGAGCTCAAATTTGCACTATTCAAAAATGTAATAAATATTTATTTGAATAAAATATCTATTTGAATTTAAATTCTGTGTTATTTATTTTATTTAGCAAATATTTATTTAACTATATGAAAAATAAAATAGTACATTAACAAATACATTTAAATGAATATATATATTATCATCAAACAAAAATCATATACTCGCTTATTCAACAATCTCACCCTTTTGATGATAACAAACATATATTTAAGATTTTGAATTTATTAAATGTATTTGATTATTCAATTTTTCCCCTGTATTTGAATGCTCCCTCTCTACACAAAGCTCCCCCTTCATATGTGCATGAAAATAAATAAAGATATGCAAATGAGCCTAGATGCAAATAAGAATAATATGTGACATTTATTTGCCAAAATCTTAACTTTTCTCTCTCCATATTGTTATCAGCAAAAGAGCAATAATGTTAGAAAAATAGAGACAAAGTGATGGACATTAATACAACACTAATACTTAATCGAGTATAAATATTAATTCCAATAAAAAAACAAAAAAATCATAAATACTCTTTTAGACTCATATTCCACTTTAGAATGGTAGGGATGATGTCAGATTACAAAACTATGTAGTTACGTCTATTTATGGTATATTTATATCAGGAATTTGAATATCTGCTAATAACCGTTAGGACGTTTAAATGAGATTAGTAGTATTCATAATTTTTTATAAAAAAATGAATTCGTGTATCTTCTAACCATGCATAACTGTGAGGACTTTTAAATGGGATTAGAATCAACTTGTCTATTTAATAACAAATTTTAATATGTGTTCCATACATGCATAACCGTTAGGACTTTTATGGAAGCACATAATCAAAAATCCCAAGTAATTCATCCATGCATAACCGTGAGGACTTTTAAATGAGAGTGGGTATTTTGGATGTTTTTATTGCTATAAATATAATAAAATGAAAGTGCATAATTTCTCATTTAAAATACCACATATTGACATACCATATTGGATTATGATGTGTGATGGTCGATAGAAATACAATAGAAACAAAAATGGTCATGAAATATTTACCAACAAAAAGTTTTTATAATTCTTGTTTAAATTTCTAAATAAATTTCTAATTATAATTTCTCAAGTTATAATATATGACTAATGTTAACAATTATCACTTTTTCAATCACTATATATCTTTTCGATAATGTTTGCACCAGAATTGGGCACAACACTCTTCGGATGTGTTTGAAGAGATAAAATGAAGAGAATAAGTGTGAAGCAGATCTAACAAACACACCAATAAACATATAAGAAAATTCACAGAAACACAGAGTTTTAGAGTGGTTCGGCGTGTTGCCTACGTCCACTATGAAGTTTTATCACTTTATTGCTTGATACTTGAAGATTACAAGTTTTTGATAACGAAGTACAGCGGATAATAAGCTTAAATTCGAGATCAATGGCAGTAATGGCGTTCTGCAGTGAACGTGGCAGAGTCCGGGCGCTCTTTTACTCTCAAAATTCTCCGACCCCCTTTCTGAATGACCAGGGGCTCTATTTATAGGTGTAGGAGGCTGATATTTTGCCTAAAATCCGGAGAGACCGCTTCTGGCACGTGAGGGGGCCCACATGCCCGGCCATAGGAAATTGGGGCCCGTTCCGGGATCGATTCGAACTCAATTTCGAATCGATCAAGATTTGATCAGATTGAGCTAAAATTTTGCATGAACATTCCTCATGTTGGCAGTAAGCTACTGTGAAAATTTCATAGCATTTGGACATGTAGATGTCGAGTTATGATGGATGCAAGTTGGAGTTTTTCGGTCCGGGATCGATTCGAACTCAATTTCGAATCAATCAAGAATTCATCAGATTGAGCTAAAATTTGGCATGAACATTCCTCATGTTGGTAGTAAGCTACTGTGAAAATTTCATAGCATTTGGACATGTAGATCTCGAGTTATGATGGATGCAAGTTGGAGTTTTTCGGTCCGGGATCGATTCGAACTCAATTTCGAATCAATCAAGAATTCATCAGATTGAGCTGAAATTTGGCGTGAACATTCCTTAGGTTTCCAGAAGGCTCTTGTCCAAATTTGGTGGCATTTGGACTTGTAGATCTCAAGTTATGATCGATGCAATTTTGGATTTCTCAACCGTGATCCATCAATATCTTGAGCATACGAACTCCGATTGACTTGAAATTTGGAACATTGGCTTTCTCAGCTTTTCTTGTCATGTCATATAAATTGTAGCTCGATCCATATTCGAAAAAAATTTACCGACATCCATAGTAGACCTATGTATAACTGATCTTCAAGACGAACCGTCCTTGGTTTCTAGTCGAGTTCTTGGTGTCACGGCCTTGCCAAAAGGCGGGATAACAGATAATTAGTAGGGAATCAGATCAGTCAATGTAGTCATTTAAGACCAAATCCAAAAATAATTATAAAATCAAATTTTCTAAGATGGCTAATCTGAAATAAGGTCAACAAAAATGATTTTTTTGAAGAGGTTTTATAAGAAAAATGTTACTATTTGAAAATTAGTTGAAATGAAAAATATGCATATATTTTCTTTGAAAAAATGTGATGCACCTAATGAATAATTCAAAAATAAATCACGTTCCACTAGTAGTTTTTCTATCAACTAGATTACCAGTGTACTGTGCATCTGAATTTTCCTTTCACTCGAGATTATCATTAGTTGGATTTCATAGATCAGACCATGAAGTGTGCAACAAAATATCTTAAAAATCATTTTTAACAGCTCTTAAATGAAATTGAATTGAAGCCTTGCAAATCAACAAATTGGCGAATATAGTGACAGATCTCAAATCGGTAAATAACCAAATATATCCACGAGTATCTTGAGCAATCTTCAAACAATAGAAACACCATCATTAATCCAAACAAATCTTTACAAGTGAGTTCAAAGTCTCTAGTGTTCTTGGCATAAAAGAATAATTGGCTAACAATTTTGAAAAAAGTCAAAATCAATATCATCGTTCGTTCTTTATCACATAACTGGCTGATTTAATTCACATTATGTTGTAGATTATTACATTTGATATATCATTCAAGATAGATGTACCTTTACCTATTTTACCTTTACGATAATTTTTCGTTGTTGTCCATTGTGATTCTACCTCCTTTGTACTAAGCTAAGGAATTTTGATTTGTTGCCCATTGTGTGTCTAAAATAGCCAGAATCCAGATAACACTGTTGTTGTTCCTTAGCTTGCCACCACACCTACACGATAAAAGATTTTTGTGACCTATTTGTTTTTATAGGTCCATGGTTATTTGGCAAATGATTTTGAAAAATAAGTTTGTGGAGATCCAAAACTATTTATATACGTTCCTTTCGGCACCCAGATTTGTTAGACTTTGAGGGATTTATATTTGTGCCTTTTGGAACCCAAATTGGAATGATTTTCACTTGTTTGGGTCTATACCAGCAAATATTGTGACCGTGTCCAAATTTTCCACAAATTGTGCACTCGAATTTGACTTGATTAATTTTGCTTTTAACAGGTTTAGATTAATTACACCTAAGTCCTTGTCTAACAGTATTAATAGTTTGTTTTCCTAATAGCATATTCAACGATCTTTCTCCTTTGGAATATTTTTCTAAAGTTGTTGACAGTTGTTGGACTTGTGTTTTTAACGATTCATTTTCGTGCAATAATTGAGTGCATCTTTTAATAGAATTTTCTCTTTTGGTGTTTTCACTCTCTTTCAAAATCGTAATTTCTTTTTCAAGTGATTTAATTCTAATTTCTGATTTTTTAATTTCTTCAAGTGATGGACACTTGTCATACTTAGGGATCTTACTTTGATAGTTTTTAACTAACTGATCAAGCTGTTTATTTAAATCTATCAAAGTATCTCTTTGTGATTCAATTTTAGTGTATTTCTCCCTAAGTCGTTCGAAACAGCCATGTACTTCGTGGAAATATATAAGTAATTCTAAGTGAGTGAGTTTTGATACCTCGCTTGGCTCGTCATCATCGCTACAGTTATATCACCTCGAAGGCGCAGATCTGCTTTTTCACTCTCACTGCTAGTGCTTTTATTATCATCATTGCTTTTATTCCACATGGCTACAAAACTTCTCCCTTTTTATTTCTTTTGTTGGCCGAGTCGATTTCGAGGACAATTGGGCTTGATGTGGCCAGGTTTATTGCACTTGTGACAGATGATCTCCCTCTCTTTCTGGGCTGTCTAGTGCTTCGATTATTCTGCTTTTCAATTTTTGATTTAGAGCTGGATTTCTGTATCTGTGATTCCACTTTTTGAATTTCTTCATTAATAGTGCCAGCTCAGCGGCTCCATCATTATCGCCATCAACACTGCTTTCAGTTGTTCCTTTGAGAGCCGTCGATTTCTTTTGAGTATCTCCTCCTTAACGCTCTTCCTTGAATTTCATTTCTAGCTCATAAGTGGTTAGATTTACGATGAGTTCTTCAACATTGAGTTGTTTCAAATCTTTTGATTCTTAAATGGCAGTCACTTTGGCTACAAAATTTCGTGGAAGGATTCTGAGGATTTTTTGGACTATCTTCAACTCTGTGTATGATTTTCCAAGAGATTTGTATACAATATTGGAAAGTCATCCATACATCTCTTTTACATTTTCATCCTTGGCCATTGTGAATTTCTTGTGTTCGCTACTAAGCATGGGAAGGCAAGATTCTTTGACTTGAGATGTTCCTTCGTGAGTCACTTCAAGTGTGTGCCATATTTTCTATGCAGTTAGACAATGTAAGACAAGATTAAATTCAATATGATCTAATGAACAAATAATAGAATTCATAACTTTAGCATTAGCATTCTGTAACTTATTTTCTAGATTCGTCCATTGATCAATTGGTTTTTCAATTTCCAGATTATTTACTACTATAATTGGTGCTCTATAACCTGTCTCAACTATATTCCAAGCATCAATGGTTTTTAGAAAAAATTTCATTCTTTTTTTCCAATAAGCATATTCACCATTGAACATTGGTGGTCTAACTATGTACTGATCCTCAGCAAAAGCATCATTAGAAGAATCCATTTTAAAAATTCAAATTTTTAAAAACAAAAATTGGTTTTTGAAAAATCAAATTTTTAAAACAAAAATTGTTTTCTGTTCCTAGCTCTGATATCACTTGTAGGATCGATTTCACCCTAGAGGGGGTGAATAGGATGATACTATTAATTATAAAAATTTAATGCAGAAGTATATAAATAATCGCAGCACTGATCACAGTAGAATAATAATAGCACAAATAATAGCAGAATATAAAAATGAAGAAATAAAACAACATAGAATTTACCCAGCTTCGACAAAACCCTGTCTACATGTTGCCCCTAAGGTTTCTACTAGAAATTAAGTAGTCAGACGCTTACGCACATAAATTCGTAATACCCGCTATCGTCTAACCTAACTCTATGCTCAAAACCCTGCCACAACTCAGCTACTAAGTTGCGAATAATCGAACTACACCACCATAGTTCGTCCTCTAATCACACAACTAGAAAATTACAAACGTTTAAATGAAAAATAAAAATTTAAAAAACAATTTAAAAATAAAAACCCTGATTTAAATATTAAAGCCCAAAAACACTATTTTAAGCCGGCTCAAAATAAAGTAACTGAATGCTCCTTTTGATTTTTATATTTCGGCCCATATCCTTCTTCTTTTCTTTACTGTTGGTTTGTATGTTTTGCTTGAGAAATAATGGCTGCCTCGTCTATAGAAAAATAGGGCTTTTGGAATTAGAAGGCGCCGACCTCAGTTACTCGATCGAATATATGATTTATCATTCTTAGCTTTGCCAATTGAGTGTTTCTTAACTTTGAACATGGCTGCTCCTTCTCGATCGAGTTCAGTATGATTTGGTATGTGATTTTATGCTCTTTGCTTTACAGATTACCCTGCTTGAATTCAATACTCTTGAGGCCGATGATGTTAGTGGTTTATATAGGATTTTAATTCCTATAATTTTGTTCGTAATTTATCGTTTGATGATTTTTCTTGGCCACTTGATTATACTTGAATGCTTGAGATGATTATTGAATTGTTCAAATTCGTATATTTTGTTTACTTGATTGACACGGTTTTGATTTGCTTTGTTCGACTCCTTGGCCACCACACCTCTTACTTTGGTTTGGAACTGTTACATTTGACTTTGTAAAAACCTGTTATGTTAATTTCTTTTGTTCAAACTCTACTTTGATGAACCACAGCTTTGACTTTGTTATGTGGTCTTGTTAGATAGAAGTTTGATTCTTTTCTGGTTCTACTTGAATTTGGTATAGGTTGATGTTGGTTTGGTTTCTGTTGGAAGTTGAGCTTTACTTTGAATCACTCTTGCCGTTTCATTTTGAACTGGTCGACACACTTCATGTAGTCTTCATGTAGCTTGTTCTCAAGTCATGTAGTTCATGTGTGTATGAAAATGTACTGGATTGTAGCCTCGAGCTTTGTCTACTGTTTATTTAAGACGTTGTTTCATTTACGGCTTCATCTGGTGCATTGTATCTTGTACTCATGTCTCAACGATGCATTGCATTTGTTGTTGGTTCTTTTTGAACCTGTCTTTGAGCTGCACTGTGACTATTTATTTTGAAGTCTGAACTATATTTGATTTGGCACTTGCATTTGAATTGCAAACTTGTTATCACTACATACATCATGTATATGTACACATGTTTATCTCTATATGTCGTGTACTTCATTTTTGTTGCAGTCGAAACTTTGGGCTGCTTATTTCACTAGTGCATGTTTTTGCATTCACCACTTTGCATTAGGTACTGTATATCTGTGCTCTGATCCTTTGATTCATTTGAGCTTCATGTATATAATCATGTTATATGTCACAGCCTGCTTGGAGTCTTGATACATTGATTTGTATTGCATGCACCTGAGTTGAATCCAGCTTATAGCTCGGGTTTGACCTTGTGTTCATATCATGACTGACCTTGTGCTCATATCATGACTTTATTTGTTTTTCACTTGAATTGACCCCCGCCCCTTAATTCGGTTTGACCTTGTGCTCTCCTATCCCTGTAATTTTATCAAGTGTACGTTGGTGTGCACGGCCTTGTGGCATGTACAATGATACATCGTGCATGTCACAAACTGTTCGTGTATGATGAATTCAAATTTAAATGATGACGAACAACCCAAATAACTGAGGCAAATAATATTTTCAAAATATACACTTTATTTTCACCGCAAATTATTTTCTTTTCAATTTTACTACCTTAGTGTTTATTTTGTAGATTGCTTAGATACTGGATTCAATCTGGAATGGAATTGAAGATAAATACGAGTGAATGAGTGATATGTAGTGAGGTGCTAATGTAAATGAAAATTATGATATGGTCAAATTTGTATTGTAATTGAAAATTGTACATATATAGTGAGTGCTCAAATTTTTACCATTCAAATTGTAATAAATATTTGTTTGAATAAAATATCTGTTTTGTTGAATATGCGCTTATATGATTTTTGTTTGATGATAATAAACATATATATATTCGTTTAAATGTATTTGTTAATGTACTATTTTATTTTTCATAGATTAAATAAATATTTGCTGAATAAAATTAAATAACACAGAATTTGAATTCAAACAGAAATTTTATTCAAACAAATATTTATTTCATTTTTGAATAGTACAAATTCAAGCTCTCACTATATATATACAATTTTGATTCTAATTACATCACAATTTAATTAACATAAATTCCTCACTACATATCACTCACACTCGTATTTTATCTTCAACTTCATTCCAGTTAGAATCCAGCATCTGAGCAATCTGGAAAAATATTCACTAACGCAGTAAAATTGAAAAAGAAATATTTTTGCAATATAAAATAAAATATGGATTTTGTAAATAATATTTGCTCAGTTATTTGGATTGTTCATCATGAATTATATTTGAATTCATCATACACGAACAATGTGACATGCACAGTGTATCACTGTACATGCCACAAGGCCGTGCACACCGATATACACTTGATAATGTTACAGGGACAGGTGAGCACAAGGTCAAACCCAAAATAAAAAGACAGGTTCAACACAAGTGCAATAAAACAATGTCATTCAGCACAAGGTCAAATCCAAGCCGGATTCAACTCAAGGTTAATGCACAGTCCAGACTCAACTCAAATGCAAAGCTTCGACAAATCAAAACTGCATCAAAGCACAAATACATGGAACAATGCAACTCTTCAATGATCAGACATGAACGCAAACTAAATACAAGTGCCAAAATGATCAGAATGCTACACATAGCCAACAATGTACTCCATACCAATATCAAAGACTCAACAGTAAATCAAACACATGAACCACAATATTGCAAGTGGATGAACAGAGAGATATACACAATGAAGGCAAATACAGTAGCCTCGACATTAGCATAAACGCAAGTACACATAGGTGGTGAAACTACTCAACTGAAGAGAAGTGATCTCAACAAGTTGGTATGGCAGATTTTCAAGTAAGCATGATCAGACCAGTAAAGACATAAATTAGAGAACAAGCTAAATGAAGACTACTTGAAGTGTGTCGACCACCAACACACAATGACAACATCAAATATACATGGGTTAGTGACCAGTTTTTTGACCAAGGCTACAATGTGCACAGATGAACAACTAAGGATAAGAACTCAATGCAATTCAAACTGCAAGTCCAAAACAAATGCACAATGCACTAAGCAAATGACAGAGACAGTTCAAACATGTATCAAAAAGCATGTACATGGGTAAACAGAAAATGCACCAGTTCAACTCAGAGATGCAACTCCAAGCTAAGAGCAAGTGATAGTGAATATATACAAGTGCAGTGCTCAAGACTAAGCAAGCCTCAACATCAGATCAGAAGTAAAGCAAGAAGCTCAAGTCAATGCACAGTGCAGACACAATTGGCAGATGCAACAGCAAATCAGTAATGAAGCAAACCACTGACTCACGTACACCAGTGACATAAGTGATACATGATAGAGTGCAGACAATCAATACACTACAGGGAACATCAGTGAACAAATCAATGGAAGCCGAAGTCATGAAATAGCTTATACAAAGACAAAGTCAAGGACAGATGAATATTAAACCAAGTTAGAATTCAACGCAAGAAAAGAATTGAAAAAGTCAAAAATAAAATAGGAAAGAAGCTGTCGTAACAATCAAGAAAGGATCGAACAATCTCAAGTTAAAGACGTAACTGTAAAGTAAAAGAAATTATTCGAATTGAATTCGTCAGATAAATCATCAACGTCCAACATCAATCAAATGGCCGATGCACTATGTTGAACAAATCAGACGAACGTATTAAAGGAAATCGAAATCCATATATAAACCCATAATCATCATTGGCAATAACCATCGATCGAGTTCAAGCATTAAAATCCCAATCGTCATCATCGGCAATTTAAAAGGCATCAGAGTTCAAGCAAGCATCAAACCAGAAAACAAAAGGAGGAAAGTACATACCGAAATCGTATACGAACTCGATTCAATTGAAGTGCCGTGAGCTAATCAGAGAAATAAGTGATCGACAAGGCAAACTACCAGCAATCAAAAGCGGCGGTTTCAATTGAAGAGCCCTAATTTCCACAAGGGGACGAAACCCTAATTCAGATCGAACAAAGAAAGCTACAGCCGCCATTTTCCCAAAGGAACAAATAAAAAAGGATCGGGTCTAAATAATAAAAGGGGCCGGCCTTTAAGAATTAGGGTTATTGTTTTAAAAATAAGGGCTTTATTTTGTTTTAAATTTGTTTTTAATTTTAAAACTCTTTTCAAACCGTTGTATTTGCTAGTCGTGTGATTAGGGGACAAGGTACGTGGCGTAGCTTGAGAATTCGCAACTCAGTGGCTGAGTTGTGGCAGGGTTTTGAGCGTAGAGTTAGGTTAGTCAGTAGCGGGTGTCGCGAGTTTACGTGTGTAAGCGTATGACTATCTAATTTCTAGTAGAAACCTTAGGGGCAGCACGTAGGCAGGGTTTTGCCGAAGCTGGGTAAATTCTGTGTCGTTCTATCTCTTCATTTTATTATTCTGCTATTTTCCTGTGATCTGTGTTGAAATAATTTTATAAGCTTCTACAATTAATTTAATTAATATCATCACCCTATTCACCCCGCCTCTAGGGTGAAATCGATCCTACAAGTGGTATCAGAGCTTGGAATAGAAATAAATTCTTGTTTTAAAAATTCATTTTTCAAAAATCAGTTTTTGTTTAAAAGTTTGAATTTTTAAATGGCTTCTTTTAATAATGCTTTTGCTGAGGGTCAATCCATAGTTAGACCACCAATGTTCAATGGTGAATATGCTTATTGGAAAAATAGAATGAAAATTTTTCTGAAAACCATTGACGCTTGGAACATTGTTGAGACAGGTTATAGAGCACCAACTATAATTGTAGATAATCTGGAAATAGATAAACCGATGGATCAATGGACAGAACTAGAAAATAAATTACAACATGCTAATGCTAGAGCTATGAATTCTATTATCTGGTCATTGGACCAATTTGAATTTAATCGTGTCTCACATTGTTTAACCGCGCAAGAAATATGGCACACACTAGAAGTGACTCACGAAGGAACATCTCAAGTCAAAGAATCTCACCTTGCCATGCTAAGCAGCGAATACGAGAATTTAACAATGGCAAAAGAAGAAAATGTCAAAGAGATGCATGGACGACTTTCCAATATCATATACAAATCAAAAGCTCTTGGAAAATCATATACAGAGCTGGAGATAGTCCAAAAAATCCTCAGAGTCCTTCCACGAAGTTTTGAAGCCAAAGTGACTGCCATTCAAGAATCAAAAGATTTGAAACAAATGAAAGTCGAAGAACTCATCGGAAATCTCACTGCTTATGAGCTAGAAATGAAATTCAAGGAACAACATGAAGGAGGTGATACTCGAAAGAAATCAATATCTCTTAAAGGAACAACAGAAAGTGATAGTGATGATGATGACGGAGCAGTAGAATTGGAGCTGATAATAAAGAAAGTCAAAAGGTGGAATTACAAATACGGAAATCCAGCTCTAAATCGAAGATTAAAAAGCAGAATAAATAAAGTATTAGACAATCCAAAAGAACCAAAGATCATTTGTCATAAGTGCAACCAACCCGGACACATCAAGCCCAATTGTCCTCAAACTCGACGCGACTTTGAAAAGAAATCAAAAAGGAGAAGTTTTGCTGCCACGTGGAATACAAGTGATGAAGATAATCAAAGTGCTAACAGTAAGAATGAAAAAGCAGACTTGTGTCTTCATGGTGAAATAACTGACAGTGATGATGACGAGCCAAGTGAGGTATCAAAACTTTCTCATTCGGAATTACTTGTATATTTCCACGAAGTGAATGGTTGTTTTGAACGACTTAGGGAGAAGTATGCCAAACTTGAATCACAAAAAGATACTTTGATAGAGTTAAATAAACAACTTGACCAATTAGTTAAAACCTATCAAAGTAGGATCCCTAAGTGTGATAAGTGTCCAACATTCGAAGAAGAAATTAAAAAATCAGAAATTAATATAAAATCACTTGAAAATGAAATTCTGATTTTGGAAGAGAACGAAAATACTAGGAGAGAAAATTCTATTAAAAAGTGCACACAATTGTTAAACGAAAATGAATCTCTCAAAACACAAGTCCAACAATTGTCAACGACTTTAGACAAATTTTCTAAAAGTGAAAAATCGTTGAATATGATATTAGGAAAACAAACTGTGAATACGATTAGACAAGGACTTGGATATAATCAATCTGAAAATGTTGAAAGCAATATTAATCAAGAAAATTCTATGTGCACACTTTGCAGAAAATATGGACACAGTCACAATAATTGTTGGTATAGACCCAAACATGTGAAAACTATACCGATTTGGGTTCCAAAAGGCACAAATATAAAAATTCTCAAAGTTAAACAAATTTGGGTGCCGAAGGGAACAATTATAAATAGTTTTGGGCCTCCACAAAATTATTTTTCTAAATCTTCTGCCACTAACAACCATGGACCTATAAAAACAAATAGGTCACATAAATCTTTTCCCGTGTAGGTGTGGTGGCAGGCTAAGGAACAACAACAGTGTTTTCTGGATTTTTGGCTGTTTCAGAAACACAACGGGCAACAAAGCAATGTTTCTTAGCCTATTATAAAGGTGACATAATCACAATGGATAACAACGAAAAATATCGTAAAGGTAAAACAGGTAATGGTATATTTATTTGAACGATATATTAAATGTGACGATCTGCACCATAGTCTGAATTAAAATCAGCCAATATTGAGATGGTGAAGAGATGATGATTTTGATTCTGACTTGTTCAACATAGTTAGCCAATTATATTTATGCCAAAAACACTATAAAATTCTCTAAATTTTTTGATTATATTAGGTTGGATCAAAAATAGTGTTTTGTTGGATATTAATACATTTGGTTATAATTTGGCTAACTCTATGTTCATGGTTTTTTGATTATTTACACGGGTTCATTCCAAATTCAAGAGAATGTCATTTGAAAAGCTGTTAAATTTGATTTGGAGATATTTTGTTGCATACTTCATGGTCTGGTCAATCAAATTCAATTAATGATAATTTTAAGTGAAAAAGAAATTCAGATGCAGATTACACTGGTAATCTAGTTGATAGAAAAATTACTAGTTGAACGTATTTTTGAGATATTTAGTTACTGCATCGTTTTTCAAAGAAAATATCTGCATATTTTTCATTTCAAATAATTTTCAAATAGCAGAAAATTTTCTTATAAAACCCCCTCGAGAAAATCATTTTTGACCATATTTTCAGATTGGTCATTTTGAAAAATTGGTTTCATAATTATGTTTGAATTTGATTTTAAATGGCTATTTTGACTAATCTGACTCCCTATGATTATCAAAAGGATGAATAGTGATTGAAAGAGTGATGAGTGCTAATATTGATCATATATTATGACTCGAGACGGTATGATTAGTAAATTTCTTTAGAAATTCAAACAAGAGTTATAAAACTTTTTGTTGGGTAAAGATTCCATAACCATTTCTATGTCTATCATATTTCTATCAACCATCGCTCATCAAAAATTCAATATAGTGTCGATATGTGGTACTTTAAACAGGAATCATTCGTTTTTCATTTTATAAAACAAAATAAAATCCAAAGTATTCACTCTCATTTAAAAGTCCTCACGGTTATGCATGGGTGAATTACTTGGAATTTGTTATGTGCTTCCATGCTCATTTAAAAGTCCTCACGGTTATGCATGTATGGAACGCATATCAAAATTGATTTATTAATTAAACTAGTTGATTCTAATCCCATTTAAAAGTCCTCACGGTCATGCGTGGTTAGAAGATACTCAAATTCATTTTTAAAATTAAATTAGAATACTACTAATCTCATTTAAAAGTCCTAACGGTTATGCATGATCAGTAGATATTCAAATTCCTGATATAAATGTACCACAAATAGATATAACTGTATGGTTTTATATGATGACACCATTTCCATTACTTCTAAAAGTGGAATATGCGCCTAACGAGGGTAGTTATGATTTTTGTTTGATTTTTTTATTGAAATTTAATATTTATATTCAATTGAGTTTTAATGTTGAATTGATATCGATCAATTTATCACTACTTTCTCTAACACTATTATTCTTTTGCTGATAACAAAAAGGGGAGAGAAAAGTTAAGATTTTGTCAAATAAAATCAAGCAATGGTCAAATAATTTTCTATTTGCTGATATAAATGCATATTTCTATTTGTATGCATATATGTAGGGGGAGCTTTGTGTAGAGAGGAAGCATTTAAATAGGGGAGCAATTAGGGCATATGAATGATCAAATACATTTAACATATTCAAAATCTTAAATATATGTTTGTTATCATCAAAAGGGGGAGACTGTTGAATATGTGCTTATATGATTTTTGTTTGATGATAATAAATATATATATATATTCGTTTAAATGTATTTGTTAATGTACTATTTTATTTTTCATAGATTAAATAAATATTTGCTGAATAAAATTAAATAACACAGAATTTGAATTCAAACAGAAATTTTATTCAAACAAGAAGTTCCTCCATCATCTGCTCATCAAAAGCAAAAGGGTCGCTTTGATGACTAAGAAGTTCCTCCATCATCTGCTCATCAAAAGAAAAAGTGCTCCCCTATGCTCCATCGGTTTGTGCAATGGTCGTTGTTAAGGTCGCCTCTGTTATAAAGGCCTCTTGCTCCTGATGCAACTCTTGGGTTGTAGGGGGACGGCCGATGCAGCTCTTATCGCTGAATTGAGATAAGGAAAAGAGTGTTAGTAATTACTCCAAACAACACTCCTGACTTTGAATAAGTGCAAGAAATTTTCAGAACACCTTCCTTAGATTGGCTTGCGGGTGGTGAAGCTGCTTCAGAGATATGCTCGCGAGCCGAAGACAACTGCGATTGATCAGGATTATATGCGGGCATATTGAGGGTCAACCGCGGGAGTAGATTCGGGTAGGGTCGGCATAAGAATTTCGAAACCCGAATCACGATGCTCAATGCTAGAACCCTCTCCAGCCTCCGGATGCTGCGTACCGAGTCTCTCTTTCTCAAATGTGATAGTGATGTCATGGGGAATTCTTCTCTCATCCCCACTCAGCACCTGATTCTCCAATTCAAATTCATCGATAGATTTAGCTTAGTGCTCTGCTTTTTCATCTTCCACCAAGCGGCACCAAGAATTGTATAGGTGTGATGGATAGTTTTCGAGCCAGATTAGATTTCGATGCTTCAGAACATTGAGTTGTACGTAATAAGAAGATCTTCGATGTCAACCTCCAACCTGGTCTCCGTTGCTTTCACTTCACTCTCAACCCTGGCTTCGGCTTCATGAACCTTAAGCGTTGCCGCATCCCTCTCATCCCTGAGCATCACATCCTGTTCGCATGCTTCCTAGGCGGGTTTATTTGCATCTTCTTTCTCTTTGATGATTTCAGCAAGTTTGGCTTTAAGCTCCTTAAGCTCTTAAAGCACCCCATCTCTTTCGGCCATAACTGTGGTGGTCCAATGTTCCATCTCCTCAATCAGGGCTAAGTGTGTTCTCATTTCTTCCATCCTCCGGGTTGCCTCATAAGCTTTTTTATTTGCTTCTGACTCTGATTTTCTTGTGGACTTGTTTTCATCATTAAGCATCTGGATTATGCGGTCCTTTTAAGCGGGATCGGTTCCTAATTTTTTGATTGTCGCCCGCTCAAAGGCCACCACTGATACTTTGTCCACAGTCTTCATCCATTCTCGGTATTGGCTATAAACATCATGAATGTAGTCGTGCATTGTCTATTCTGCCTCGACAGGAAATTGCTTTAAGTACCGAGGAAAGATGAAGCTATTTAAGAAGATATTTAAAAAATCTTTTTTCAGCTTAGCGATTCTAATCGCTCCCTCCTTAGTAGGCTCTATGATGGCTTACTCAATGAAAACGGGAGCTTTGGTTTCGATCCTCCGACGCTGTGGATTAGGCCTTGGTGTTTGGGAAGGTGGTATTTGATGCGAAGGTTCTAGGGGTTGTTTACCGGAACCAAAGGGTTGTGCTGGACCTTGAGGTGGCGGAAAGCATGACCAGGAGCAACGCATATACTCTCTATCTCTCTCTGTCCCTTTCCCTTTCGTAATGCTCCCTCTTCTGATTGGAATAGCCGCGATTGTGGTCTCTATCAGCCACATGCCTGGGGGACTCAGAATATAAGCTGGATGAACGGCACGCAGAGCGAAGGCTGCCAAGCATAGATTCCCTCCTCGACATCGCATCTGTAAAACAAAAGGATAAGCAGAGTTGGTAATTTCTAGAAATGAATAGCTTATGGTTGGAAATTGTGTAAGGCCGTGAAGTGTGTGTATGCATGTGTAAACCCCTCGACCAACCGGTTATATCGGCTATACTCAAAGGAGTTGACTTGTCTAGATCTAAAGCGCTTTGAAGCCCTTCCAATCTGGTATCTTGTTGGAGTGACACATAGTCCGAAACTGGAATGTCTGCAAGTCCTTCGAAGGGATTCTCCATACGTGGGGGAGGAGCCTACGAAATTATAACACCAGTGGTTGGAAGAGACATGACCTTAGATTTCCATCTTGAAGACTTGTAAAGCGTATGAGCAACGCCTTGCCTTTCCACTTTCCCTCTGAATGTCGAGGACTATCTGAGGGCCCGTCTATGGGTTCATCTTCAGTAGGCATATCCACTTCACTGCCCTGCTCAGAAATTACAATCCCGGACGCCCTAGGTTACCCGTCTTGCTGGAGCTGCCCAAAGAGATCCTTCAAGCCCTATGCTCTATTCACTATCAATCAGCCTAACAGCCTTTAAATTTTCATCCGTAAGCACCGAGCCGATCTCTCTAATCTCGCCAGGCACCTCTTGAAGAATTCGCACTATTTCCTTGAATTGGGAACCTTCAGGTCATGGAACTGAACCTGTAAAGGAAAGAAAATCTTAAATTCAACGTCAATTACAACCATCCCATTAGTCGCCAGGGAAAATGCAACACTTACGTTTAACTAGCCACCGTCTAGCGAATCCTGGCGGGCATCGAACATAAAACCACTCAGTTTTGAAGTAGCAAGGTCAAAATTCCGATCATGATTTGACAATTTCTGGCTTCCCCTAAGAATGTGAAAGAAAGATTTTCTCCTCGACTCTTTACATTGAACAAGAATTTGACTTCCTCTGGAGTCGGGGGCCGAAAAAGGTGCTCCATAAAGATAACAAATAAGTTGTTCAACAATGTGTATCCATTTGGATGCAAATATGACTGAGCAATTCCTGAGTAAGATAACACTTCTCGAATATATTGGTTGAATGGTGGAAGTGTCCCAGCTGTACATGAATGTTTGTTAAAAGCAGTGTACCCTTTCGGAGGAGCATATGGTCTATCATTTGGCCCTAGCAGCAGAACATCATCCAACAATAATCCATGACACAAGCAAATTCTCCCCAACATAACTTCAGAAACGTTGGATGGTACGGAATCTTATGGATTCCCAATGAAGGTTGCTCATGGTAGCTCGTCTGGAGCTAGACTTATAACCTCGGCCATGATGGCCAGCATCTTTTTTATCAAAGGGGATGGACTCTGAAAATCCTATTGCTGCGATCTTCTGGTTTCCATAACTAATCAACTCATCAAAAACCATCGTTAGGTGATAATAATTCCATGTTTACCCCCAATGTGAAGTGCATGAATGTATTGTGCAGTGCAGTGTTACATAATACTTAGAAATTCTACGGGATTGAAAGATGTTCGAATGACAAGACTTCGAAATTCAAACAAAGTGACCATCATTGCTGACCATCAGAACTATGCCATTCAGAGTTTGGAGAACAATCCAATTTAAAGCTTCATCAAATTTGTTAAGTTACTGTTACATCGACGAGCTTCGAAGGGCAGTCAAATATGCAGTGAAATGGTTAAGTCTAATTATGCAAGGCAGAAGCTCGTCGGAATCAAATGTACGAGTGTGCAAGGATTTTGAATCCTTTAAAGTTCAGATTTGGATCATTCTACAAAAGCGTAACCATGTATCGATGGGGATAAATTGGACTTCGTATCGATTGAAGATAACCGGTTTCATATCGATCTCCAACCCAGCGTTTCGCATCGATCCCTAATCAGAGGTCTCGTATCGATCGCTCACCATGAAGTTCATAACGATTGATAGCTCCTTGATTTTATATCAATCATTTTGAATCGATACAAAATTCCACCACACCTGATCACGACGAAGTTCCCCTTTTCGCCTATCAGTTCTGGATCGATACGAAACCCCCATTCAGCATCGATACGAAAACTAAGTTCTCTTTTCCTTTAACGATACGAGATTGGAGCTAAAGTCATTCCACCCTCCTTCTCCAATCAGTCTAAACGCCATTACTCTCTCTTTGACTTCGTACCAACCAAATTCCGGCATTAACAACACTGGAGTCGATCACAACTTTGGATGAATTGGCAACTCAAGTCTCATCATACTATAGTGGTTCTGGTTGATTGATTACCTAGTTTAAAGAATCGGTTCGAAGGATTTATAGGTTATTTTGGTTTGGGGACGACGACGGTTCTTTTTTCCCATGTTCTGATCGATACGAAGCGGAAGTATGAAAATAAAGAGCAAGTGAAATTTTTCTAAGTATCGAAGGTATTTATATGGGTGGAAAACCAAAAAAGAAAACAATTCATCTTCCAATAGTTTCGACCGGTGAGCATCGGTTTCTCCAATCAATACGAATAAGCATACTTTCGTATCCATTCTGCAACGACACGAAGCAACCCCTATTTGTGTCCTCATCCCATCGCCACAAGTAACACCCTAGGAAACAATTGGGCATTTCGTGTCCATCATTTTGAAGATTACTGGAAATCTTGGTCATCAATATGAAGCCTCCTATTCGTATCCGTTGGTAATCATCGTTACAAACACCACAACGAAATCTCATTTGAACCACTCAACTACCTCTATACGAAGTACCAGTTTTGTATCCCTCTATTCGAAGACCTTAAGATCTTGTATCCATCGATATGAACTACATTAAAACAACAACCAAATTCGTGTCGATCAATATCGTACGAAAACAGTTTTTCGACTTTTCACATCGATCCAGGAGAGGGTCGATACGAAGAGAAACTCCAAAACAACCGTTGAGCGTTTTTACAACTTGAATTTCAGATCGATTCAGGAGAGGATAGATATGGAATTCGATACAAGAAAACTAATAACGACTAGTAAACGTATGAACGTTAATAAGAGTCAGGGTACCATATGATTTATGTTCAACAAGTTAGCATTTTACTTTCAAATTAAATGCTCACCTGATGTCAACTAAGACCCTGACAACAGTTTGCTATCATTCAACACTCAGTTACAATAGTGCATAGTACAACGATTGGCAGTCAATAATTCAGAATTTATCTTATCGGAAAATCAATCGAAGGTTACATCTTTTGAAAAATGGACAATAACTATTCAACGAACCAGACGGAACTCTTCAGAATGAAGGTTGCAGCTTTTCAAAGCATGTCATGTCCACACAAGACATACTTGGGGAGGCAAATGTTATCCCGCCATTTGGCAAGGTCGTGACATCAAAAACTTAACTAGAAACCAAAGACATTCCGTTACAAAGACCGGTTGTACACACATTCGCTATGGATACTAGTGAATTCTATCCGAGTCCAAATCGAGCTACAATCGGTATGCTACGACAAGCAAAGTCATGAAAGTCAGCGTTTCAAATTTCAAGTCAATCGGGGTTCATATGCTCAAGATATTAATTCATCAAAATCCAAGTGAAACAAGCAATTCGTATCCAGGGAAGGAGACCTCCTTTGTATCCGCTAAAAGGTCATTGGCTCATATCCATCATGGTTGGCTGCAATTCGTATCCATGGGAAGGAGCAGGTTCATTCGTGCCCATCCACCTCGTATCCAAGGCCAATCAGCACTCACATTTGTATCCATATAAGAGTTGCCTTGGTCGTATCCGCCTCACTCTTATACTTCATGTCCAACAAACATCCCTCACCTCGTATCCATCACGCCAACCATATTTTGTATCCATCACTTAAAAATATGTCGTGTCTCTTACTCCTATTACCCAATTTGTATTGGTCATTGTTGGCATGGTTCGTATCGATCAATGAAGTATCAATACGAAACCATGCACCAACAATATAAAGCAACAGTCAAGAGATCGATACGAATACAGTGGGTTGGAACGATATGAAAGGGACTATATCAGATTGATGCAAAAGACATGGGCGTACATCGATATGAAGAGCACTTCCTCCCTAATCGATATGAGATGAATGGACACGAATGAACATGAATTGATGGATACGGCCGAGGCCTACGATGAGGGAAGACTCGGTCACTCGGCCTGAAAATTGGATCGATCCTAAATGATAGCGCCACATCATCGGCCATCATGTACATTTCATCAATACGAAATGGAGCGATACAAATGTATCGGTACGAAGCTCGACAGCACATTGAAAGTTCAAGCTTGCATCGAACATATCTCAAGATTTACAAGTTCAAATGCAACCAAATTTTCACAAGAGCTTGCCTACAACCTCAATAATGTACCTGACAAATTTCAGCCCCAAAGGACCTTTTATGGATCGATACAAACTCAATTCGTATCGCTCCCGGATCGAGTCGAAATCACTTGAACTCGATCCCGTGAGCCACCCACATGAGAGAAGAAGTCTTTCGAGATTTGGGTTAGATATTTACTATCTACAGTTATAAGTAGTGACCCTGGGCCAGCAGAAAAAGGAATTTTGGCTTCTCTACGCTGATACTCTGGAGAAATCATTATCAAACTTCAGTTGTATTATTGTAATCCCTTGTAAACAACGAGTGAAACTCAATAAACATCAGTCATTTCATAGTGGACGTAGGCAATATGCCAAACCACTCTAAATCCTTGTGTTTCTGTGCAATTTCTTATCTGTTAATTGGTGTGTTTGTTAGGTCTACCTTATTTTATATTTATTTTCTTCATTTTATCTCTTCAAGCACATCCAAAGAGTGTTGTGCCCAATTTTGGTACAAACACTAAGAATCATATTAATAAATAATTAACTTAAAAACCATTGCTAAACAATTATTAATTATCTTTTAAAACAAATAATAATTATCTTTAATAACATTTTTAATAAATAATAATTATTTTTCAAATAACTTTGATTCGAAAATCAACTTTGGAAAGAGGCTTAGCAACTTCAATGTGACTTAATCGAGTCACCATTAATTCTTTAGCTATCCAAATTATAATCCAGGTATTTACATAAACATCATACATGTAAATTAATCATAGCTAAACAAGTAGCCGTTAATACAACACTTATCCAATACTAGTCCATTGGAATGTAATCAAGTGTTCGTACTAATGTAATAGCAGAACAGGATTTATTTCTGCTAAATAAATATCCAAATTTCAAATTATCCAATTAATAATAGCAGAACGGTGATTATTTCTGCTAAACATGGTCCAATTATTTTAACTAGCGGAACAGTGATTTATTTCTGCTAAACAATGTCCAATTAAACCAATTAGCAGAACGGTGTTTTATTCCTCTAAAAAGATGTCCAATTTATCACATTCAATTCAGTTTAACTTAACAGTATTTTATTTTGCCACCTAAATAACACCCATGAAGTACAATTAACTTAACTACGTAATTGTCCTAATTAACGTAATTAAAACCAGCCAGTATTAATTTATCAATAAACTATACTACTTCAAAACTAACAACAAATCATGTCAAAGCGTTGCATTTGTAAAATACGAAGGTTAAATGGATTTAATACGGCTGAGCTATGAAATTTTAAGTTAACACTTAGTTAAATAAATTAAACAAACAAAAATAATTTAATTCTCACCAAACTTGCTATTGGGCTTGGCTTATTTTTACATCCAACCGCCTCCAAACAATCAGCCGCATCCAAATCAAACCCTTCACCAATCATGCAATTGAACACATTTCCGGGGGCTTAGGTTCAAATGCATTTGATAGGAACAGTGCTCATCTTTTCCAATTCTCAAAATGAACCCACCTCACTTCATTTGCACGCAGGCCCGACCCTTCCCCAAAGCGGGGGAAGCAACCGCTTAGGGCACCGTTTACTCTGGGGGCACAAAATTTTATCGAGCATACATGGAAAAAAACGCGGATCTCTCAGTCACGATTCGTCGAATCGCACCTCCTAGTTGATTTGACATCGCGATTCGTCCATCGGCTCCTCCAAGCTCCAGCAGTCGGCGTGGCGATTCAAACTAGGGCTTCTCGTCATTCTCGATTTGACATCTCCAACCTCTAACAGCAGCAGCCGGCGTGGTGATTCAAAGCTAGGGCTTTAAAGCTAAGACTAGGGGAAGGGGCGACTCCAGTCTCCAACGGCACGATAGCTCCAGTGGATCTCTCAATCGCGATTCTTCGTCACTGTTGTGTGGATAATTCATAATTGGATTTACAATTTTGAAGCTTCAGAAAGAAAAGGTGCCATTTTACAATTTTGCAATTCACAGTATTACACTTTACAGACTTATAGCATATACAAATTCAATTTAGTAATGTTGATTAACTTAATTTGATAATTGTTTTTGTTATGCGGTAATCAGTAATAGTATGATAGACTATAGTATCGCAGTAGGTTTTGATTATTTTATAATTCAACTTAATAATTTACAGTACAAATTCAATTCAATTTACAATACCATAATTCAATTCAATTTGATAATTGTTTGATAATTTGACAATTCAATTTAATAATTTACAATACAAATTCAATTTAATTTACAGTACCATAATTCAATTTAATTTGATAATTGTTTGATAATTTGATAATTCAATTTAATAATTTATAGTACAAGTTCAATTTAATTTAATTTCTTAATTGAATTAACAGTATGATCTTGAAGCTGAAATGATGAGAAATATAATAGGTGTTGGATATCACAATATTTCCATGATTCTAAGGATTAAATCGGTCATTTGTATTGTCATATTTAATTGAATTGTATTATCGTGTTCAATTACAATAAAATGTAAAATCAAAATTCAATTACTGAAATCAATTATATAACTATTTATTTGAACTTTTATAGTGTTTAGAAATGCGTAAACAAGAATCTGGACACGCCAAAAGGGCTAGAAAAAGAAGACTGGAGGAACTCACTAATTCGCAGAAAGGCGCTCTTAATAAGTTTTTCATCAAAAATAGTCCACTAGAAAGTTCGAGTTTGAATGTGGATAATGCTCCGCTTATTGATGAGAATGATGATAATGTTGATGATGATATTCTAATGAACGAACGTGACAATGAAAATATGAGCGAGGAGGAAGCAAATATTGATTCATCATCACATGTGGGGAATGTTAGTTGAGTATCGAATGATCCCAGTACACGGAAAAAAATTGATCAAAAATTGAGAGACTTGCTAGTTGAAAGAGATCCTTTTAGAGTACTAAAAGATAATGACTTTGATTTCCTAAAAGATGCTATTAATAGACATTTTTCTTCCACATTATATGTCAGAAATTTTTCTAACGGGGATAAACAAGATAGAAAATGGTTGATATATTCAAATTCACTCGATAAAGTATTTTGTTTGTGTTGCAAATTATTCACAAATCAAACAACGGCTAGTCATTTTGCTAATGAAGGAATTAATGATTGGCGCAACCTTAGTACTAAGCTGAAACAACATTAAAGTAGTAAAGGTCATCTTCTGAATATGAGCAGTTGGATTGAGTTGGAAACAAGATTGAAAGTCAAATCAACTATAGATCAAAGTGTAATAGATCAAATGCAAAAGGAAAAAGAACGTTGGAAGAAAGTGTTGATAAGAATAATTGCTGTTGTGAAAACACTTGCTTCCAATAATTTAACATTTCGTGGAACGAACGAAAGGCTTTATGAACAAAATAATGGTCTTTTTGTAAATTAATTGAAATGATAGCAGAATTTGATCTAGTAATGTAGGAACATGTTCGACGGGTTGAACAAAAAGAAATTCATATACATTACCTTGGACACAAAATTCAAAATGAGTTAATACTCACATTGGCGAATGAAATTAAAAATAAAATTCTTATAAAAATAAAAAGGCCAAGTATTTTTTGTTTATATTAAACTACACTCCAGATATTAGTCGTGTTGAACAGATGTCACTTGTAATAAGATGTGTTAATGTTTTGACTAATCCCGTAAAGGTGGAAGAGTTTTTTATTGAATTTCTAAAGGTGGATGATACTACTGGACTTGGAATTTTCAACAAGCTTAAAGAAGTATTAAATGATATTAAGCTTGATATTTATGATATTAGAGGACAATGTTATGATAGTGGATCAAATTTGAAAGGAAAACACCAAGGGGTGCAACAAAGACTATTAGAAATTAATCCAAGAGCTTTCTACACACTTTGTGGTTGTCATAGTCTTAATCCTGTACTGTGTAATATGGCTAAATCGTGTCCCAAAACATCAAATTTTTTTGGGGTGATCCAACGGATATTTAATGTATTTTCTTCATCCACACAGAGATGACAAATTTTTAAAAATCATATATCAGGTTGTACTATTAAACCATTATTAGACACATGTTGGGAAAGTCACATTGAAGCAGTAAAATCTATAAGATCTCAAGGCGTGGAGATAAGAGGTGCTCTAATTTCCTTTTCAAATAGCACCAAGGATTCTATGACGAAGAGTGAAGCTAGAAGTCTTGTAACAAATGAGATTGAAAATTTTGAATTCTTATTCGGATTGTGCATTTGGTATGAAATGTTGAAAAATGTAAACACTGTTAGCAAGATTCTTCAAACTGATGATATGCAAATTGATGTTGCTATCGCTAGATTGCAAGAGTTTATTGATTTTTTTGAAGATTTCAGAAACACAAGATTTAACTCTACGATGGCCATTCAGCATTTCTTTTCTGGTGGAAGCCTTCCCATTAGCTGGTCTTCCACCAACTTAATCCTCATTCCGAAGTGTGATAATCCGAAGGCGTGTTCGGATTTTCGCCCGATCAGCCTTTGTAATTTTGCCAACAAAATTATATCTAAGGTTTTGGCCACTCGTTTAGCTCCGTTGCTTGACCGTGTTATCTCTTCCTCTCAGGCAGGTTTTGTGAGAGGTCGTTTGATCTCTGACAACGTTCTTCTAGCCCAAGAACTTGTTTCTCAGATTGACCGCAAGGTTAGGGGTTCTAACATCGTTTTCAAACTTGATATGGAAAAGGCCTATGATCGCATGTCTTGGTTTTTCATTATCAAGATTCTCCGGGCTTTCGGTTTTCCTGAAACCCTGATCGATTTGGTTTGGAGGCTCATATCTAACTGTTGGTTTTCTGTTATCATTAACGGATCGGCCAATGGTTTCTTCAGATCGGGAAGAGGTATCCGCTAAGGAGATCCTCTATCTCCAACTCTTTTCGTTATCGCGGCTGAGGCCTTCATTCGTGGGATCCACACGTTGACTGTTTATGGTCAAATTCAACGCTTTGGGATTCCATCAGGTTGCCCGCTTATTTCTTCTCTGTCTTTCGCGGATGACATTGTCATCTTCTCTAACGGAACCAGGTCTTCTATTCGTCGTCTTTCTAATTTCATTCATCTTTACGAGCTTTGCTCGGGCCAACGGGTCAACTCTTCTAAGAGCTGTTTCGTTCACGCGAAGGACATGGTCCAATCGCGTGTTTCTTGGGTCGAGTCTTTCACAGGGTTCAGGGCTACTTCTCTACCTCTCCCTTATTTGGGTGTTGTTCTCTACAGAGGTAGGAAACTTAACGCTATTTTTGATCCCCTAACGGACAAAGTCAGGGGAAAGATTATTCTTTGGAATGCGTCTCATCTTTCTCAGGCGGGCAGATTGGTTCTGATACAATCAGTGCTATGCTCTATGGGCACTCATATCTTCGCCGCTATGTGCCCTACTTCCTCTTTCTTTCGATCGTTCCAATCTTTGGCTTCTTCCTTCTTTTGGGGCTCCAAGGGCGACAATCGTCGCCACCAGTGGGTTTCTTGGGAGTCTATTTGTCGTCCAAAGAATGAGGGCGGGCTAGGTCTGCGCAACCCGAAGGACATCTGCTCTGCTTTCGCTTGTAAGTTGTGGTTCAGGTTTGGTACCAACGACTCCTTATGGGCGAACTTCCTCCATGCTAAGTATAGGAGACTGGCCCCGTCGGGCTATTCTGGCTCCCCGTCTTTCGCTAGTGAAACTTGGAAGCATATGCAATCTGTCAAATTGCTAGTTGATTCTCATAATGGTCTAATCGGATGGGATGGCGGTTCCTTTTCCATTCAAAAGGCCTGGGATGCTTCGAGAATTCATTCCCCGTCCCTTCCTATTTTTACCTTCATCTGGGACGCTCGTATCCCTCCTAAAGTTTCCCTCCTATTGTGGAGATTACTCCATAAGGGGGTTGCTGTGGATGTGAATATTCAGCGAATCGGAATTCCTCTTGTTTCCCGTTGTCGTTGCTGTGGTAACGGGGAGTCGGAGTCAGTGGATCACTTGTGCTTCGGGGGATGGTGTGCTAGCTCCTGTTGGCATTACTTTGGCTCCTTATTAGGAGTTCGTGGCCCTATCTCCTCGTCTCAAGATTTGTTATCCTATTGGTGGATCGGTAATTTAGGTAGATCCCTTCGCTCCATCCTTTTCCGCTTAATTCCTTGTCTTGTGTGCTGGCACATCTGGTGTGCGCGGAACAAGGCAATTTTTGATGACTCTCCAATGAATCCGCTATCCGTTATCCGGAGGGTTCGTGAAGATGTATTCCTGGCTTTCCGAGTGCGTCCTTTCAGAGGTAGGGTCTCCTCTCGTTCCGTTCGTTTGGTGAACCTTTTATCTATCTCCTGTTCTCGCTCTTCGTCCAGAGCGGGTATCGGTTGATCGCTGTTCCGGAGACGAGTGGTTCTGCCCTCCAGTCTCCTTCTTGTCCGTCTTCCCCCACCCCCTTTTTTTTTTTTTTTGGCTTTCAGATTGTAGATTTCTTTGGTTGGTTTCTGCCCCTTCTCCTTATGGGTGTGTAGCTAGCTTGTGGCTGGATTTCGGGGCGCTCTTGGGTTTAGCAACCAGGGACATTCGTTTTCCACCGCCTATTTCTGGATTGTGGCCGACTATGGACTTTTAGCTTCTTCTTATCGACTGTCGGCCTTCTGCTGCTGGGTTGTTGGGTGGTTTCTTCAGCATTTTATTGCTTGGTCTCTTGCTGGTCTTGTTTTCTGTTTGTTGGGTAGAATCCGTTGTTCGGTGTCGGGCGGTGGCCTTGCCGGAGCTCGACTCGGATAATGGATGGACGGTGGCTTTCTGGGGCTCCTAGGTTGTGCTGAGTGCCTTTTGTTGTCGTCCTTTTGAGGTCTACTAGGTTCTGGGGCTCCTCAGTCTGTCCTTTTATTTTGTTCTTTTCGGTTACCTGTCAGGCTTGTTGACAGCTTTTGGTTGAGCTGATAATATATTTCCTTTTTCATAAAAAAAAAAAAAAAAAAAAAAAAACTAAAGAGATAGCTCATATGTTGGATATTGAACCCATTTTTCCTCAAAAAAGAATTATTCATAGAAAGAAACAGTTTGATGAAGATGCGAATGTTGAAGAACCAATGCAAACATCAGAAGAATCATTTCGAATCAATTACTTTTTGCAAGTTGTGGATAAAGCGCGTGTTTCGTTAGTGACTCGATTTGAACAATTTGATGAATATGATGATAAGTTTGGCTTCTTATTTGATTTAAAAAAATTCACTTCCATAGATGATGAGAAACTGAAAAGTAGTTGTTTAAAACTTGAAGAATATTTGATACATGATTTACACTCTAATATTGATGGAAGAGAGTTATTTTCAGAGTTAAATGTATTGAAAGTTATCTTGTCAAAGGAAAAAACAAAAGCAATTGAGTTGCTAAATTTCATAAATTCTTGTTCGAGAGAGTTAAATTTTCCTAATGCTTGGATAGCATATAAAATAATTTTGACTATAACAGTTACAGTTGCCTCAACCGAAAGAAGTTTTTCCAAGCTAAAGTTGATAAAGTCTTATCTTCGCTTCACTATGTCACAAGAAAGATTAAACGGTTTGGCAGTTTTGTCGATTGAACAAAATATGATCAATGAACTTAAATATGATAATATTATAAGTAATCTTGTAAGTCGGAAGGTTAGAAAAATGTTCATTGGTAGTTGATATTAATTTTGGTGTACAACTTGAATTATTAGGACGGATAAAGTTATTTTCTTTTTTTCTCTGCTCATATTATATATGAACAATATAAAATTTTTAATGATTTAATCAATGGTATATGGACCTTGTTTTCACTTTTGGCTTTAGATACAAAAACTCATAGGACCGGCGCACGCGCCTCCTCCTCCTCCTCCTCATGCCTGATATGTTTTTTCAGTCTCCACTCTCACTTGCACGCACGGACCACCTGCCCACTGCCTCGCCTCCTTTCTTCTTCAACTGCCAAGCAAGCTCCTTCATTATTTGCATGAACTTTTACATATTCATGTCCACTCTTTCTTGCCCTGCATCCACCCACTTGCATTCATTTCTACTTTAGTTTTGCATGTACTTCAATTATTTTCATGCCATGCAAACATCGCTGCTTCTGTTCCTTGTTTGAAAAACAAAATTCATTGTATTCCTTTCCTCATAATTTGCAAACGCATGCAATCATATCTCCATGCGCGTACATACATAACATCTCCACTTCAGCCTACCTTACTGTCAACACATAAATGCACATCGCCCAAAACATATGCACACACCTGCTTATACACGCCTGTACTTGAGTACATGGCCATGCATACGAGTTTAAAGGTACAACCTTGCCAATTTCTGTTGAGAGGAATATTTGTTTAATTAAATTTTATTTTTTATATATATAGGGTACCCATTTCTTCCCTCTCCCATTCTTCCATTGCCCTGCTCACCGCCTAGTTCGACACTGCAGCATACCCCATTGCCAACTACCGCCCATTTCCACACACATAGGTACCCTATGTACGGCCCAAAGCCCACATCCATACCCAACTCCAAACTCGTAAGCCACACACCTGCCCAATGCATACGTCCCTCTCCTTCCCGTTCATATACTGCCACACACACGCATGCACACAGCATATACACACATGTATATACGCATGCACTATACACGTAGTGATGCATACATGCTAATTCCTTTTCACCACCACATCTTCCTCCCTGCTCGACTATGTCTAGTGCAACCAAAACAAAAGATGAAGCCCTCCCTTCCCCTTACAACTTTCATGTTAACAACTTTTGCTAATTCTTAGTGCGGAGAGAGTTATTGGAATTTTTGGAGGAAGTGAAAGAGTGAATAGTTTGCTGTGTGTCACGTTTGCAAAATGGAGATTTGTTCCATGCTGAATGTGTAACATAAATATAATACAATTCCTTACAAACTAAGTTAACTAAAAGGACAAGTATTAAATGACAGCTACCAAAATTGTCGACCAAAGCAGGAGAGGGGAAAAAAAAAACAGGATGTGAAAAGATACCGGGTTGATATGTGGAGGAGAGTGTAAATGAAAATTTATTTATTTATTTAATTGATACAGATAGAGGAAAACGACTCTATTTTGTTTTATGTCTAAGTTAACAAAAAGGACTAACTTAAATGTTAAGAACGAAAGCATGCATACGGAAGGAAGGACAAAAAAGATGTGAACTAAGATTTGTAGCGTGTGGATGTATATATGAACATATATGAATATTTCTTAACCGCTAAAAAGAAAAGTACAAACATTAAATGCTAAGTACAAATAGTTCAAGAAAAGTAAAATGAAAGGATGTTGAGATGGTGCGTGTTGTACACGCATTTGGTTTTGTAAAAGGCTGTTTGCCTATATAAAACTTTGTTTGGGAAAAGTTAGTTCAGGGTACCTTGTCGCACTTTATGTCATTCGTGCACGGGTCACGAACAATACGATTGCATTTACCAAAGTTGAAACGATTATAAAACAACAATAAATAGACAAGTTATCTTATTCTATGAAGTTTCAGAAAAACCGACGTTTGGTATAAAATGCGTCAACAAAAAATATAATTATTTCTCAAATTAAAAATTATGGAAAAATTCTACAAACTAAAATAATATGAGATCATCATAAAATCAAGTCTAAATTTGAAATGTATATTTTATTATAATTAAAATATATATCCGAATATTTAAGTAAATTAAATATTCAAACTTGATGACTCAAAAATACGGGTCGTTACAGTTATCACAATCAAAACATCAAAATTCAAGGCTTTAACAGTATGTAACCCTTTGGTGCATCTAGCAACCATGAGTAATGCACTGCCCAATGTTGGAAAGCGTTGCGTACTATAGTCTCAAGGGATATATCAATATCATGTCTTAATACACCTTGACTAAGAATATTTAAAACGGTATGTTTATTTTTCCTGATAGATCACTCGTGATTTCAACACATTGTAACTACTATCACAAAACATACAATTTATGAATTTCTTCATTAAATACACCTCTAATAGATTATATAACAAATTATCTTAAGTATATAATAGAAAGAAATGCCTTTTATTTTGAACAAGTTTGGTTATGGAGTTATATATATGTAACAAATTACATAATTGCCCCTACGACATACCTCTAACTCCATCATTATTAACCTCATGTAACCGAGAAAATGAATCCTCTTTTGAATAGTGTTTCACTCAAAATGCTTCTATTCGACCCAATTATAGTCATTCGATGGACGTCATGCCACGATTTATTTATAATCAAAGCGGAGCTTACACATTGAAGATCAATGTATTCCCAAGTCAAGAGAACTGTGTAATTTTGTCATATCAATATTTTCTACTTAACCTCTATTATATTAACAAACAGAAAACTACAGAGTGTATCATTGAATATTGGTACGTAATATCTTGGTACCCCCAACGGTCATGAGTAATATACTGTCTAAAATTTGAAGAGTGTTAAGTACTCAAGTTTCAATTGATGTGTCGATATCCTGACTCGATACAACTTGATTAGGAATATTTAAAACAATATGTTTAATTTCATTATGATAAATTACCTATGCTTACAATACTTCGTAATTACTATCACAAAACATACCATTTATGGATTTTCTATTAAATAAACTTTTAATTGAATTAATTAATTAATATAACATATTATATCAACTGTATAATAGAAAGAAAACACTTTTTATTTGAACAAGATTGGTTATCGAGTTAAATATTACAAATTACATAATTGCGCCTAGGTCAAACTCATAACTCTATCAAATACATTAAAAATAATTAGAGGAGGTTGCATAAATAGATTCATTAACTAAATGGTTTTCGTTACACCCGTATTTCCCAAATCCTATTAAAAGTGAGATAATACAACAAAAGGACTGCTCTCACAATAAGGTTAGGCTACAAAAAGAGGAGGCAAAGACTAAGGCAAAATCAAAAAAGTACTATGACCAATGGTTTAAGTATAGTCTTGGCACTATACCCAAAATTGGCAATCATGTACGGAAACTGGTTTGCGTCCATAATATGCAGTCAGATAAAAAGAACCGTAATGCAATATAGAAGTGGCAACAAGATGGATGTACATCACTGCCACACCAAAAGCTGCACTAAAAATACCAAATAATAACACATCCCCCTTGAAAAGCTATATGCAAATGAGGATATGTTGCACTCAAAAATTCATGGGTAGAAATAACAGGTCTATGTTAGCAATCTTACATCCAAAAGCCAACAAACAAGTGCACCGCCAACAAAATAGGCTAATGAAGAAACACGCCGCAATCAGGATAAGCTAATAAAGATGAGCACCCCCATCAAGACGTCGTGAACACACGAGCATAAAGAAAGGGACAAAAGAATAAAACTGTGTTGTAAACCAAAAAGGATTTCTGCTCAAAGTTTGTAAACAACATTATTCATATCACACCCTTCTGACAATCCCAAACCCAGTTAAGACAAATTGTGAAGAATTGTTACCAATTCTTGGCCAAGATTGGGTCACGACAAACTACACTTGATCAACGCAGTTTCTTGCTAGCTAAAACAACCACAAGGCAGAACCAAATGAAATCCTAAGAACAATATTCCACACTCTAAGCCAAGATATTTATACACTCCTTGTACCATAGCCTAATCAAGTACATGATCTACGCAAATACTAAGTACAAACCTTCACCAATATCTACCCTCAAGCCATTCGAAGCAAGTTCTAAGTGAACACTCCATATGTCAAATGATCCAATAAACCACATTATTATTCTTAGGAGTTAATGAGCTGCTAACACTTTGAATTTCAAATCTGCACTGTGCTTACTAAGGAATCTTTAACTAGTACAAAGTGAAATCTAAAGCATTCTAAGGGCTGCACACAGGGTTACCTAAAAAACTCACCATCACAGCTCCTTGGCTTTTAGAAACAACAAAGCCGCAAGCGGTCCTTATCAAGCAGCCAGCATATATCAACATCAAGGGAAACCTATATCACATTCGTATATGCATTGAGCTAGCACCACGAGTCAGCGAAAAGTAGCTCAACTTCATTTGTCCTCAACATAATGTCAAAAACACATTACAGATAGGAGCTAACCAAATGAGTACCCTATCATGGATCCATATTTACGAGTAAATAGTGAACATAAAAACATCCTTTGACGGCAACTCGCACATCCCAATAACAAAGGCAGCTTAGGACAAGGTCGCCTAAATATCAAACAAGTGCAACAGTACGATGTTGACATTACACATAAAAGGGTACAGCTTCACTTAGATATGTCGGGGCACCCAAAAAAAGGAGTAACTCACAACATCCTCCTTGGACGATACACAAGCCCTTCGCTCTTTTAGACTAGAAGTGCATAACCCATTTCAATTCAAGTTTCTCACTTAATTTCAAATGTAACTCCTTCAATTTTGAAATTTCTGCCAACACTCAAAATTTAACTGCATAAATTGTGATTTCTCGCCAAAGACACATCAGCAATCTATGCATATACATATGGATGGCACATGGTATGATTCAAAGGTGGGAATTAAAGAGTGGAAGAAGAGTGATTATGGGAATCCACGTACATCTTTTACACTATAAATAGGAGATAGCATGGAATGGAAAGAGGATCCTTTTTTTGGAATTCAAAAAATTGTATCTTTTTATCTTTTCCATCAAACACTTGTATCAGGAAGAAATATATAAATAAAGATTTGATCCATGGACGTAGGATTCAAAGGAATCTGAACCATATAAAATTCCCTTTTCTTTTATTTTCATGCATTGTTACTTACTTTCTTACATCAGATTCATCCTTATTTTTAATTGTTAATCAAAGTTTGATTTGACAATTTACGAACAGTTAACATGCAACTACGTTATATAAACTCTCTGCAACATAATTAATACTTAAAGTCAAACTTAATGTCTCTTAAGTTTATTGATTCAAATTCATGGAAGTATCCTACTATTGCTTTCGTGACTAGATGAGGTGTTGTGAGACGAAAAATTTCATCAACACATTTTAGCGCTAGAAGGAGGGCTCGAACATCCATTCTCAGTTTTCCTTTTCCTACTAGTTTATACCTATTTTTCCTTAGCAAGCCATGGATCTCACTAAATTGCCTAATCCTCCTAATCAAGAACGGTTACTCGTGGTTTCAAAGAATCTCATGGTTTCAAAGAATCTCGAAGATGCCACTCATAACCTTAAAAACTTAAACTGAGACAGAAACCTTAGTTGGATCCCCCATCGATCCCATCCCGACCACGACTCAATCCTTTATAACCATGTAAACCAACAAAGGAAGAGGTTAAAGAAAACAATAGCTCAAAATACTTCTCTTAGGCCAACGTATCCTCCGCCACCCATGGTTCACCGCCATCACTTACCAAATGCTTTGATTATGTTGTAGGTAAGTCATAACGACACTCTTAGAAATGAGAATGGTGAAGCTGACCCCTAAGCCATCTAACATTAACCTGCTACTGCTTAAAAATCGAGCTCAATCTTCTCTCAATGATGACAACGCTACCTCATTTTATCAAGATAACTTATTCGAGGCATTTTCGAAATGGTAGAAAATAGTTGAGTCTCAAGTGTCAACCCTTATCGTAACCAAGCAAAATAGAAGCAAATGCTCAGCTACCTAGATGATCCTATAGGTCCTCATGATGATGCAATAGAGAAGCAAGGAAAAGTACACGGTGTAGGTGGAGTGGTTCAAATGAATTGATTCCTCTATAAGAAAATTTGTTCGACAATGATGTTGCATGGAATCAAGCTGTAGAGCTACTACCATTTGATTGTTATCCTTCTTTATGAATCAATAACAATAAGATGGAAAAATACGTGAGTATTTGTTGATTTAGATAGTGATTCTAATTATGGGAAGAAATTTAACCTATAGCTGGAACCCGAGAGCCCCCTTTATTATGCTAAAAGGTTTGGAAAAGATCTCTTACTGTGGTCATGTTATTAAGGACGTCTACACATTATACTTGGGACTAGAGTGTCAATTGCTACGTTTCCAAAGTTGACCATTGTCCTGGTTATGCAACAAGCTGAAGCGATTGGGATGTGCACTGATTTAAAAGATTTTTTTACTATCCTTGGTTGAAAGAAAATCCTACTGATTGAGATGGGATTTTTAATGCTTCTTTGGTCAACATGAAGAACTCAACTAGAAGAAATTCCTATATTAGAGAGGTAACCAAAATTTGAAGCCTTATGCACTCAAAATCTATATAAGGAACTAAAGTTGAAGCATCTATATAACTGTAAAAGCAAATGCTCAATATTGCATTGGGGATCTCGGGCTTCATTCTGTACGATCTACACTACTCATTTAATAAATACTGTAATTATTATGAAAGATAGTAATACAATGGACTAGACATAGGGATATTAGATGACCAGAACTAGTATAAAATTATCTATCTATTAATTCCATTGACATAGTTGAAGAATCATGTTAGACGCAGGGATAGATAGCCCGGACTAACTATCAAAACTACACACAATACAGATTGGATTTTTCAGCCAATTAACAGGATATTGGGATATTAGATGGTCCAAACCAGTATAACAATAATCACTATGTTAATTATGTTAATATAGCTACATTTGACGTATGGATATTACACTGCATGAACCAATTATAAAAAAAACTACATACAATGCAATTTGGCCTTTTTAGCCAAATAAAACTGGACGTAGGGATAATGGATGGGCCAAACAAGTACATAAACCATTCAATATTAATCCTATTAACATAGCCACACTAGACATAAGGATATTAGACAGCCTGACCCAGTATAAAAAACCATGCACATGATTTGAAAGGTTGTAATACGTGACTTGGCAATACATTCAAACATCAATTCGCCCTTAAATAGCAATGCAGCCGTGCTAAATGCACGAATATTAAACTGCACCCAAAAAATAGGGTAGTTCATACCAAGCATGCAGCGAAACATGCATGCTAAAAATTAAGTTCAGGAAGCATGAATCGCATAAGAAGTTAATTCAGAAAATAGTAAGGGAAGAAAAACAACTCATGGGATGTACTGTAACGTACAGATCAAGTTCAATTCCAAAAACTACTCATAGCTTACTAGGTAAACATTAGAAACTAGGGTTTTCTTATATTATTTGAAGTCCTATTAGAATACACTAAATACTACGCCTATATGTATATGACTCGTATTTTCGCAAACATCTTAAAAAGTGCAAAAGAAAAACAAAACATTCCAATTAATCGAAACCACGTTACATGTCTAATGTAGAGTAGACTCGAAGGAAGAACTAGTTATAATTCTTTTTCCGGTGGTAGGACTTATGGGAATATAGTGCGAAAAGTTAAGGATTGTTGTCCTTAAGTTGAAGGGCAAGAAGTGTGAAAGTCTGTAGGATCTTTTTAAGTAATGCAACTTATATATATATACACACACATGTGAGAGTGTATATTACTAACTATATTAAGCAGAGAACAATTATTGAATATAAATAAGATAAATAATAAAAGCGACCACACCAGATATTGTGTACTAGCTTAGACCTTCTGTCCTATGTCCAGTCCCGAAGCCCCCCTTGGGTATTTCCTTAACCAACTAATCTCGCTTCGCTTGGAGGAATAAGCTAATACAAAAGTATATCTCTGACAATCTTGCGTTCCAAATAACACGAATTTTAACTGATAGTACAAATCTTCCTACGATCTCCTATGAGTATGTGAATGCAAATGCTTTGAGTTGTAGGAAGTGGTTTGACCAAAAATTTATTTTGGTTATGATGGATTGAGAGTATGTAAGCAACATACGCACAAAAGTAACAAGAAATCAAGAGAGAATAGATTTAATTAATTCAATTTAGTTAATTATTAAATCTCAATCATCGTAGTATTTATAGATTTAAAGAGATGAAGATGAAGAGTTGTTATTGTTAGACACGGTCTATTCATTTTAATGGACGCAACCTTTCGATGAAGAGTTGATTTCTATTCATCAAAAAGAAGCATCTATTCATAATTTTGTAGTTTTTCGAATAACAGACATCTGTAGGAAAACCTCAGACGTCTGTGGCCTTAGGAAATAATTTTTAGAGTACTGTCATAGAAGTCTATGGTTTTTCCTTAGACGTCTGCGGATTCAGGATTTAATTTTCTCGAATATTTCCACAGATGTCTGTTGTTTTGCCTCAGACGTCTGTGGACGGTAAATGCAGTTTTCCAATGTATTTTAAAGTGTATAAAATCATGTATGATTATGTGTGCATATATAATCTAGGATACCTTACAATGTTTATCCAAGACTCTTTATATACTCGAATAACCTTACTAATCATAGAATGGTGCATAGATCTTTGTGTTTCTTCGAGTCCCTATATCTTAGAGTATGATATTCTCTTGTAGTATATACCTATAATCTTGATAAGATGTGTGTGTGTGTCTATATATATATATATATATATATATATATATATATATATATATGATTATATAGTAGTTAGCGTTGAAACATAAAATGGAAATTCTAACAAGGTGGGTCATTCAGTCCAGTAATGACAACTAATGAGCAGCTGGGGGCGGCGGGGCCATAAGCAGAGGACCAGGAATTATTAATGCTTCGCATAAGAATATAAAATTTACTTAGATATTCAAATTTGGTTCAAATATTTTAAGTGATAAGAATATTAATTGTTAATAAAACGACTTGATTTTAATGACATATTCTTAAATGAGTTTATGGGTTTTTCTGTAACTTTTAATTTAAAAAATATTTAAAATATCGTTTGACGCATTTTGCAGCAAATGTTGGTATTTTTGAAGAATTATCGGAATAATATAACTAGTGTATTTTATTGTTGTTTTGTGATTGTGTCACATTGTTGTGCATGATCGTATTTTTATTTCTATCATTCACGGTTCGTACGTGAATATGATATTGGGTAGCGAAGTACCGTAAATTGATTTGTAATCTCCCCTCCCTCAATTTTCTCTCTGACTTTTCCTCACTTCTCATATTCTCTTCGTTTTATTTTCCTGCAAAAAAATGTCACCACCTCCTTCCATTAATTTTTTCAGGAGCTACGATCATCGAAAATCATCGCCATTGGTTCCATTGAACTTGCTGAAATGAAAGCTTTGGATCCATATGGTCTTGGCTTGTGTGGTGCTACCCGGAATTACTTGACATTTTTTTCGATGCTATGGTTTGACGTAGGCAGATTTTTAGGCAGGGATAGGGGAAATGGAGGTTGCATTTTCTTTCTCGTGCGAAGAGATGTTGGCAATGGAAGTCTAGTGGAATGCGGCCTTGATGTGAATCACGATATTAGGTTTGTCGTGTACGGGTGCTTGGGTTGCAAATCAGGGGAAAAGGGATCGAGCTTCACTATATTGGGTCGGAGGTGAAGAGTAACACCCCTAATTTTTACGGCATACTTCATGAGAGTCAATTAGAATAAATTAAATAGAATAATGTACAGTGATAAGGAGATTGAGGTTGGTTAAATAAATTATATTGGTCGTGCTTATTTAAAATGAGTTATAAATGGTTAATTATTAATAAATTATTCATAAGGGATTAGGGTCATTGTTTCCCCCCATTTTCCACACTTGTACTATTTCCCTTAGCCATACACGTTCATTTATCATAAGCAAAAACTAAAAACGTAAACAAAAAAGAGCAAGGCCGGCCATTAGGAAGAAGAGAAGAAGAGAAAAATCAAAGTAAACCTAGGGTTCAAGCTAGAGGAAATCAATCTCAATCAATCATCAATTTTCTTATACGAACTAAGGTAAATAATAATCACTACAACTCTATTTTGTTTTATATAATCATATGTTTTTGGATTTAAGTGTAAATTCGTTTTTATGATATATTGGATGATGATACGCTTGATTTAAAATTCTTATGATTTAAATAAGATTGTTTAAAAGAGACGGTTTTAGGGTAAAACCTAGATTAAATGATTATTAAATGCCATGGGAAAATTATATGTTATGAGAAACATTATTTTGGAGTTGGGTTTCAATTCCAAGCCGTGGAAAATTAGTTATGAATTTTTGAGGGGAAATAAGGTTATTTGGATTTATAAATTGATTTTGGAAAATATTTTGAGAATTTAGGTCTAAAATTTTGATATGTTAGATCACATGATTATTGTGGATTTCTGGAATTTTTAGGGATTTTTACTAAGTGATTATGTATGGAAATTAAATTATTTTAAAAGGACGACCTAAATGATTTAATTATTTTGTTAATAGGAAGGGCTTATTTGTTAAAGAGTTAATTGCTTTTAGATATGAGAAAATGCGGCAAATTTTAGCAAAATAATTTGAAAGTTTATTATAACCAATTAAGAGTTTACATGTGGGAAAATTAGTTACAAATTTTTTTCTTTATTCGGTAAAAATAGCCTTTTGATCAGAAAAATGGGTTCCGCCTTCTTTGGAAAGATCTTTCGACCCAGGTTTTGCCTTCCACCTAGTTGAAACCTTCTAGTTCAAAACTAGTAAACCAATACACATGGTATCATGTTGATGGTACATGATGGACTGGAGATAGGTGAAAGGTAGGGGTTTCGACATAGCTGTAACCTACGGTTGCGAAAGGTATTTCAAAAGAAGCTTTCGAAAGAGAGCAACCGCCTTTGTTTTAAAGAAGTAGCTTCCGAAGGAGTTACTTAGCCTTTATTTAAAGCTTTCGAAAGTGGTAGTTTCGACCAAGTCGAAACCCTTTTGTGTTTGATGTCATTCAATGGAATCAATCAATGCTGTCAAAAGGTACTATTATTTTTATAAATATAAGTCACTTCTTACTGCTTTCGAAAGGAGTTAGGGGTTTCAAAGGGGATGCTGTCGAAAGGGGTTTCAAAGCGCACCTTCAATTGTTTTACACAGATGTTTTAATGCTTACGTATGGATGGTTTTGACATCATCAATATCCCCAATACTTTTTGAACTAAAGAATGGTTTGAAAAGAGGTGCTTTCACTTATGTTCACTTGACTCAAAATGTTATTTTAAAAATAAACCTAATGGCCTTGAAAGGTATACTTTCAATGGTTTCGGAAGGTATACTTTCAATGGTTTTGAAAGGAGGTATTTTTACTTGGTTTTGAAGCTGTGCTTCCAAAGTTAAAGTTTAATGCTTTAATATAATCGAAAGGTTTCAAAAGATATGTTTTAAAGTATTCAAAAGGCAGAAACCTAATATTTTAAAGATAGATTTTTATGCTTTGGAATGAGGTTATCCAATGAAGTCGAAAGCAAAGGTTTCGAAAGGTTTTATAAACCCAAACTAATTTTTATGGAAAACCCCATGGTTAAATAAAGAAGTTTTGAAAGGATTTCAAGTATGTAAATTTAAAGAAGTATTTCAAAGATATAAAACCCATAGGAGTGGTATGGTTTAGTTATTATGTTTATTTTGTCAAATATAAATATATTCACATAATGAAGGACCCATAACTGTATTTGGGGGATAAAGGGGTAGAAGAACCAGCTAGGTTAAACCAGTAGTGAATATAAATTGGTTAAACTTCTAAATGAGTAGAATTGCATTCAAGGAGTTAGGGGATGCTTAAACTTTGAAGTTGTCTGGGAGATAGGTTCATAGTAAACCCATGAAAACTGTGATTAGGATGTCATTGGTGTAACCAACAGGTTCATGGTAAACCCATGAAAACTATGTATAAAGAATAGTTGGTAGCAACCAATTGGTTTGTAGTGAACCTAAGAAAACTATATCCGGATCAAGTATTGACATCAGTCAATCGTTTTCTAGTTAACCCATGAAAACTAGGATAAGGAAGTTAGTAGGTTCCTAGTTAAATCATGAAAACTAGGCTAAAAAGGGAGTTACTGGAATAATCCATAGGTTTCTAGTTAACCCATGAAATCTAGGATAAGATGGGAGTTATGGGAGAGGCTAATAAGTTCAGGGGAACATAGAATTAATTAAGTTAATTGGAAGGGGCCTATAGGTTTTAGTGATCCTATGAAAACTCTAGAATAGGATAGGGTGTCCATTGAATTAAAAAAAAGTCATTAGTAAACCCATGAAAACTAAAAAGTTAATAGTGACCCTAGAAACTATAATTATGATAGGGAGTCAATTAAATTAGGGATGGGAATCTCAAATTTTCTATAGGTATGCGTATCATCATAAAATTTTGAAATGTATGCTTTAACCATTACGGATGCAGGAGCATAATATATGGTTTTGAAAAAGTTTTGGGATATTAGTAAGGGGAAAACTCATTCTACTAAGCGGCATGGTCTCACTATATCTAAATAGATTGAGATTTTATATTACTATTCATGCCAGGATTTATGTTCAACTCAAAGTTTTTGTTTTCCCTTAAATTCTCGAGCGCGTAATTGATTTTGAGTAGTTTGAGATTTAAGTTTTCAAGATTCTCTTCTCAAACGAATAAAGCTTCTAGGGGCATGCAGGAGGCAGTTAGTTATTTAGACTTATCTTTTTCCGCTGTGTATTTTGAATGTAAAGGCTGATTTATTAGCCTTATTATATACTCTGATCAACCAAGGGGGCATCTTCATATATTGCCCTAGGCATATGTGTAATAATTATATTTTTCTGAACAAGGGTAACGTTGTGGGATTTTGTAGTGAGTATGAAATGTTTTGAATAAAATGTGAAATGTGTCTTTAATTTGTTAATTTTTTTCCATATTCTTGTGATATGTGTGTCAATGTATCTAACACCACCGTATTTGATCACCGAGGATTACTAACTGTAGACAACTGCAGCATCCACATCCGTTAGTTTTGGACCCTCATGTAGAGGGATGTTACAAGTTGGTATCAGAGCATAGGTTTATGAAACTTTAAAAGAAAGTTGAACCTAAAAGATTTTCAAATATAATCCAATGAATTTGAAAATACGATCGGGGTCGGGTTCATGCTTTAGTAACATATTTGTATTATACATATAAGTACATGTTCCCCTCCCTCTTAGACCGTTCTTCTGTATTTTCCTAAGGCTCGTATGTAGATTTATGAGAAAGAGTATATGGAAGTAGGAAACGGAAGAGGAAATCTAGGTGGAGGAAGAACCACAACAAATGGTAATGCTCGACCTAACACCAGGAGGAATCAAGGGCGATAGGCTTATGCTAATCCAATGCCAAGGCTAATGTAGGTGCTGGAAATCCGCTAGTAGATGCGGGGATGGTGTATCTATTGTTGGCTAATCTTTTGTAAGCTAGAGCTACTGGTAATGTTGGAGGTGCTAATCTTGTAGCACCAGTTGGATATAATTATGCTAGGCTAAGAAGAGACTATACCAGTCTGGGAGGAAAGCCATTTTTAGGAACGGAGAATGTTGTTGAGGTTGAGAATTGGCTGTTGAGCTATGAGAGGATTTTTACTGATCTAGGCTCGGATGATGGAGAAAAGAGAAGGCTGCTCTTTAAACAGTTGCAAGTGGTAGCGCTACATTGGTGGAATAGTCTGACCACAGAAGTTCCGGAGGAAGAGCTAACATGCGTTGAATTCAGAAGAAGGTTTGAGCAGAGATTCTTATCTGAGGTTGCCAAGTCGGTGTTGATGAGAAAGTTTATGGACCTTGTTCAGGGAGAGATGTCTTTAGTTGAGTACGCTATTAAGTTTGATGAGCTCTCACTATGGATATGCTTTGGTTGATACTGATATCAGAAGGAATGAGAGATTCATTTAAGGACTAAGACCTGAGCTTGTTAGAACGACCATGACTCATATCATGTAGCCTTGTAATGTGGTAGAGGAGATGGTCATAGGCCATGAAGATTTGCGTGCTATTTTAGCTAGGGAGAAGCCAGTTGAATCCTAGGATCCTTAGGAGAAGAAGAGGAAATTCTTTAAGAAGAAGGGAGCCCAGAAAAGGGAGGCTGCTAAGAAGGAAAAGGATGATTTGGTGTGCTTCAAGTGTGATAAGAAAGGTCATTATGCTCATGAGTTTCGGACAAGAAAGCGAAGAAGCAAGCAGAGAAGAAGAATGTTAAATGCTTCAATTGCGACCAAGTTGGGCATTACAAGAACCAGTGTACATAGCCAGTCAGGGAAGATAGAGGGAAGGTTTTTGCTATTGGACCACGATCTTCTTATAGACTTACTGTAGTAAAGAAAGGAAAAACTATGATGGAAGGTATGCTTTTGATTCAGAGCATTCTAGTTAGAGCACTGTTACCGGTGCATCACACTCGTTTATATTACAGTATTTGATTGATAGATTATGCATAGAACCCACATACCTTGTCACTTCCTTAAGGGTTGTGAATCTAATAGGAGGACATGCAACTTTGGGGATGAGATGTGACTAGTTAGAACTGGATTTGTTAGGTCACATGTTTTCATGTAGTCTGTATGTATATGATTTCATAGATTTCGGAATCATTCTGGGCATGGATTAGTGAAGAGGTATGGTGCTAGGATATTTTGCTAGGATGGGGAGATATCTTTTAGACACCCTAATAGTCATAACCATATTATATCCTCGGTAGAGAACTCTGACCAGAATAGTTGTGCTTGTATAAGTGCAACGGAAGTGGGCGAAGATCTAAGTCTGGTTCGAATAGCAATAGAGTTTACAGATGTCTTTGAGACGGTCGTTTGGACTACCTCTGAAATGAACTGTTGAGTTTCAGATAGATCTTGTGCCAGGAGCAGAACCTATGAGTAAACCACCTAGCAGGATGACACGGACTGAGATGAAGGAACTGAAGGGGCGGCTAGTGGATCTAGAAGGAAGAAATTTTATTAGACCAAGCAGTTCACCTTGGGGAGCGGCCACGATATTCATGAAGAAACCAGATGGGTCGTTATGGATGTGTATCGACTATGATGAGCTGAACGAAAGGACAATCAAGAATAAGTATCCTTTGTCGAGAATTGATGATTTATTTGATCAACTGAATGGAGCCAAAGTGTTTTTCTAGTTGGATTTGGTGACGGGGTTCCATTAATTAAGAGTGGCAGAGGATAGTATTCCTTTGATAGCATTTTGGACTAGATATGGTTTGTATGAGTGGTTGGTGATGCCATTTGGATTAACGAATGCATTTGCTTTCTTTGTAGATTTGATGAACCGAGTCTTCCAAGAGTATATGGATAGATTCGCGTTGGTGTTTATAGATGACATTTTGGTATACTATGAGGATGAGAGAGAGAGCATGAAGATCTTCTGAGAGTTGTGCTAGAGACGCTGAGGAAGAATTAGCTAAAGAGAAGTTTTCCAAGTGTCATTTTTGGAAGAAAAAGGTTAAGTTTCTTAGTCATGTGGTTTCAGAGAAAGGATTGTCAATTGATCCAGATAAGATTGAAGCTGTGAATAATTGGAAGAAACCAAAGACGTTAACCGAGATCAAAAGTTTTCTTGGACTTGCTGGCTATTACCAAAGATTTATCAAGGATTTCTCGCGGATAGCAGCGCCATTGACTAAGCTTACTAGGAAGGAAGTGAAGTTTGTTTAGTCCGACAAATATGAGGAAGCATTCCTTAAGTTAAAGCATTTGTTAACCAATGCTCCTGCGTTAGTAGTTCCAGATGGTAACTAAGGGTTGGTAGTATACACTGATGCATATGGGACTAGATTAGGAGCAATGTTGATGCAGAGGGGTAATGTCGTTGCTTATGCATCTAAGCAGCTTAGACCGCACGAAGTAAGATACCCTACTCACGACTTAGAGTTGACTGTAGTGATTTTTGCCTTGAATATTTGGAGGCATTATCTCCTGGGGGAGAGATTTTAGTTGTATATCGATCATAGGTCATTGAGATATTCTCTCAGAAGGAGTTGAATATAAGGTAGCAAAGGTGGTTGGACTTTTTGGCTGCTTATGATTTTGGTATAGAGTATATCCCAGGGAAAGATAATAAAGTAGCAGATGCCCTGAGCAGAACACATCAGAATGTGGTATTAGCGATGTTGGAAGAATGGAAGGATCTAGAAGCTTTAGCCAGTTGCAGGGTGAAGTTGAGATCTACTGCTAGTTCTACTAAGGATAGTGTCGTGTTGTCTTGTTTAGAAATTCGACCAGTGCCGATCAAGAGGATAACTTCTAAGCAAAGGGAAGATCCTGTATTAGCTGAGAGGATTAGAATGCTTGAGGTGGGATCAAAGATCGATGATCTGAAGGATTTTCATTTTGACAAAGAGGATGGTTGAGAAAGAAGGGACGGTTATGTGTTCTAGATGTAAAGAACTTAAGGAGGGAAGTTTTAGAAGAATGTCAATAACCAAAGTTCACGATCCATCTTGGAGGAACCAAGATGTATCAATATATGAGGAGGAGCTTCAACTGGGAAGGCATGAAGAGGGTTGTCGGTTTGTGGGTTAGGCAATGTGTAAACTGTCAACAAGTGAAGGTTGAACATCAGAAGCTGAGTGGGTTGCTTAAGCCTTTATAGATTCCAGTATGGAAATGAGATTTTATATCCATGGATTTTATAGATGGGTTGCCAAGGTCAAGGACAGGAAATGAGAGTATATGGGTTATCGTGGACAGGTTGTCCAAGAGTTCCAATTTCAATCCAATAAAGTCAACCAGAATGGCACCTGTTTTGGCAAAGTTGTTCATGAAGAATATAGTTAGACGTCATGGAGTTTCTAGTAACATAGTCAGCGATTGAGATTCTTTATTCACTAGCGAATTCTGGAATGAGTCTGCAGGATGTGTTAGACATAAAGCTCAAGATGAGTAATGAATATCACCCTTAGACGGATGGGTAGACAGAGAGAGAGTCAATAAGGTGCTTGAAGATTTGTTGAGAGCTTGTGTGTTGGACTTTGGTGGACCATGGGAGGATCACCTACATTTGATTGAGTTTTCCTATAATAATAGTTATCAGACTAGCATAGGGATGGTGCCTTTTGAAGCTTTGTATGGAAGGCCATGCAAATCACCTGCATGTTTGTTGGAGACTGGAGATAGATCTTGGGTCGCGATTTAGTTAGGGAGGCGTCAGTGAAAATTGAGTTGATCCAAGAACGGATGAAGGAAGATCAATCCAGATAGAAGAGTTATGTAGATAAAAGGCGTAAGGACCTAGAGTTCTCAGTTGGAGACATGGTTCTTATTAATGTATCACTAACGAAGGGTGTGGTACGGTTTAGGAAATCGAGAAAGTTGGCCCTAAGATATGTTGGTCCATTCCAGATTATGGTAAGGATTGAAAAGCTCACGTACAGAATAGAGTTGCCGAGCAGTTTGGTAGGTGTCCATAATGTATTCCATGTGTCTCATATTCTCAAGTTTGTGCATGATCCAGAGGCTACCATTCCTTAGACAAGGTTGGAGGCCTTGGTAGTGGAGCTTGATTTGACCTTTGTTAGACAACCAGTTCGAGTTGCTGCGAGGGATGAGAAAAGACCAAGGACCAAAACAGTCTAGTTGGTGAAAGTCCAGTAGAGCGACAACGAGAAGGACTGTACTTAGGAGACAGAGGACATGATTCGAGAGGCTTATCCTGATCTACTTTGATGGTATGTCTATATTAGATTTATATAGATTAGTTACTAGTAGGTAGACTAGTATGGTTGTTAGGAGTCATTATAAATGATCGCTATGTTTGCTAGTTAGTCCTTCAAGAATTTCGAGTACGAAATTCTTTAAGGAGGGAAGCCTATAACACCCCTAATTTTGATCACATTATTCAGGAGATTTTGTTAAAATAAATTAAATTGAATAATGTACAGTGATAAGGAGATTGAGGTTGGTTAAATAAATTATAGTCCTCATGCATATTTAAAATGAATGAACTTATAAATGGTTAAATGTTAGCTAATTAAACATAAGCGCATTAGGGTCATTGTTTTCCCCCATTTCCCACCCTTATACTATTTCCGTAGCCTTACACGTTCATTTATCATAAGCAAAAACTAAAAATGTAAACAACGAAGAGCGAGGTCGGCCATTAGGAAGAAGAGAATAAGAAGAAAAATCAAAGTAAAGCTTAGGGTTCAAGCTAGTGGAAATCAATCTCAATCAATCATCAATTTCCTTATCTGATCTAAGGTGAATAATAATCACCACATCTCTATTTTTTTATATAATCATATGTTTTCGGATTTAAGGATAAATTCGTTTTTATGATATAATGGATGATGATATGCTTGATTTAAAATTCTTATGGTTTAAACAAGATTGTTTAACAGAGAATATGCATGGTTTTAGGGTAAAACCGAGATTAAATGATTTTTAAATGTCATGAGAAAATTATATGCTATGAGAAACATTATTTTGGAGTTGGGTTTTAATTTTTTATAATTTTCCAATCTATGGAAAATTAATTATGAATTTTCAAGGGGAAATATGGTTATTTGGGTTTATAAATTTATTTTGGAAAATATACTAAGAATTTGGGTCAAATTTTTTGTTATGTTAGATAGCATGATTAAAGTGAATTTCTGGAATTTTTAGGCATTTTTACTAAGTGATTTAGTATGGAAATTAGATTATTTTGATAGGAGAACCTAAATGATTTTATTGTTTTGTTAGTGTGAAGGGATTATAAATATAAGCCACTTCTTACTGCTTTCGAATGGGGTTAGGGGTGTCGAAGGGGATGCCGTCGAAAGGGGTTTCGAAGCCAACCTTCAATTGTTTTTCCCAGATGTTTTAATGTTTTCTAGAGTGTGGTTTTGACACCATCAATCTCCCTAATACATTTTGAAGTAAAGGATGATTTCTAAAGAGGTGCTTTCGCTTATGTTCACTTTGACCGAAAAATGTTATTTTAAAAATAAACCCAATGACTTCGAAAGGTATACTTTCAATGGTTTTAGATGGTATATTTCCAATGGTTTCGAAAGGGGGTATTTTCACTTGGTTTCAAAGCCATGCTTCCAAAGTTAAAGGTTAATGCTTTAATACAATCGAAAAGTTTAGAAAGAGATGTTTTAAAGTATTCGAAAGGCATAAGCCTAATGTTTTAAAGATAGATTTTTATGCTTTCGAAGGAGGTTGTTCAATGAAGTCGAAAGCAAAGGTTTCGAAGGTGTCGAAAGGCTTTATAAACCCAAACTCATTTTTATGGAAATCCATAGTTAAATAAAGGAATTTTGAAAGAATTTCAAGTATGTAAACTTAAAGAAGTATTTCAAGGATCTAAAACCCATAAGACTGGTATGGTTTAGTCGTTATGTTTACTTTCTCAAATATAAATATATTAACATAATGAAGGACCCATAACTATATTTTAAGGGATAAAGGGGTAGAAGAACCAACTAGGTTAACCCAGTTGTGAATATAAATTAGTTGAACTCTAGAATGACTATAATTGCGTCCATGGAGTCGGGAAGACGAGAATATAGGATGCTTAAAATTTGAAGTTGTTCGGGAGATAGGTTCATTGTAAATCCATGAAAACTATGCTTATGAAGTTATTAAGGTAACCAACAGGTTCATAGCAAACCCATGAAAACTATGTTTAAAGGATAGTTGGCAGCGACCAATTGGTTTGTAATGAACCCAAGAAAACTATATCCGGATTAAGTATTGACATCAATCAATTGGTTCCTAGTCGACCCATGAAAACCAGGATAAGAAAGTAGTAGGTTCCTAGTTAACCCATTAAAACTAGGCTAAATGGGAGTTGCTGGAATAATCCATAGGTTCCTAGTTAACCCATGAAAACTATAATAAGAGGGGAGTTATGGGAGAGGCTAATAGGTTCATAGGAAACCATGAATTAATTAAGTTAATTGGTAGGTGCCTATAGGTTCTTAGTGATCGCTTGAAAACTCTAAAATAGGACAGGACATCCATGAATTATAAAAAGGTTATTAGTGAACCCATGAAAACTAAAAGGTTAATAGTGACCGTAGAAACTATAACTATGACAAGGAGTCGTTAAACTGAAGATGGGAAACCCAAATTTTCTATAAGTATGCATAGTATCATAGCATTTTGAAATGTATGTTTTAACCATTGTGGATACAGGAGCATTGTATATGGATTTGAAAAAGGTTTTGGGATACTAGTGAGGGGAATACCCATTCCATTAAGCAGCATGGTATCAACGTGGTCTCACTAGATATCTAAATAGATTAAGATGCTAGATTATTATTCATACCAAGCTTTATGTCTGACTCGAAGTTTTTGTTTTCCCTTTAAACTCTCGGGTGCTCAATGATTTTGAGCAGTTTGAGACTTTAGGTTTCTTGGTTCTCTTCTTAGACACATAAAGCTTCCGGAGGCGTGCATGAGGCAGTTAGTTATTTAGAGTTATCGTTTTTCGATGTGTATTTTGGATGTAAAGGCTGACTTATTAGCCTTATTATATACTCTAATCAACCAAGGGGGCATCTTTATATGTCGCTCCAGGCGTGTGTGTAATAGTTATATTTTTTTGAACGTTGGTAACGTTGTGGGATTATGTAATGAGTATGAAATGTTTTGAATGGAATGTGGAAATGTGTTTTTAATTTGTTAAAATTTTTCAATATTCTTGTGATCTGTGTATCAATGTATCTAACACCGCCATATCTGGTAGCAAAGATTAGTAATTATGAATGACTGCAGCATCCGTATTTGTTAGTTTTTGGCCTCCAAAGTATGAGGATGTTACATGAAGAAGATATGAAGTGGAGTTTAATGGAGGTGACGTTGTTGGATTTCATAAAGCCAAGGTAGAGAAATCGTGGATTGAGAGTGCGACAAGGGTGGCTATGTCTGTGTATATGTACAAGTGTGCACGATTTTAAATTAAGGAAGAAGGAGGGAGAGGGATTAACTACTAATTTGTTAAATTAACTAAGTAATTAATTTGATTAATCTCAAAACTTATAAAATCAATATCTTCCTCATACAAAGTTCTAACTGAGACACGGTCTTTTGCGTTGCTCTTATAGGAGCGTTATCTATGAAATGAATTTGAATTCATCAAGTTTGGAGCAAGTAGAATTTTTAGCTAAAATAGAACGTCGTTTGATTTTAGACTATTCCGCAACATGTAAGCGTCAGCTGAAATTTTATTGAGTTAACTCACTTTTGATTGAACACTATATAATATATGGTACATATAAATAAATTTTTTGTGCTTAAATATTTATTGGTTTGGTTTGGTTGAATTTCCACTTTGAAAAGTGAATGATATATAAAATGAAATACGAAGAATAGAATTTTGTAGACGAATCCGTATTCATCACCATTATTGATTTTCATTTAAGTTATTATTAAATTGTTGAATGTCAAAGTTTGGAAGTTTGGCCATAAATTGATGTGACATTGACATGTGTTTAAAGTTAAACTCTTTTATTTGTAGATTTATGGAAACACTTGTTTAGTGCTATGATACCTATTGGCCTTATAATAGTATTTCATAAATATTATTATTTGCTATTTAGATTTGATGTTGGTTTTGATTCGGAGAACGATTTTAAATGTGACTTTTGAAATTTACAATGATATTTTCTTTAGAAATGGATTTTTTTAAAACTTCTCTATTTTACTCCAACCTTATTGGAATTATTTTAAAAGTATTTCGAAAAGTATATATTTTACAGAAAAGTTAATCTAATGTTTATTATGAAGCAAAAGGAAAATTCACATTTATGAATTTATAATGGTATATAGAATGACCATTTTATGGAAAGTATTTAGCCCGATTATGGATTCAAAGTATATGAGATTTAAAATCAAAAGTTTTATAAATAAATTTGAAGATTTATAAAAGAAGTTCTACAAATTAATTCGGAGATTTATAAAATAAGTTTTACAAATAGAAAAATGATTTATAAAAAGGGTTTTATAAATAAAATGGAGTGTTACAAAATAGTTTTGAAAGTATAATAATATTTATAGAAGGAAGATGATTTGATTTTGATAAATGATCTTTTTAAATTATGGTGTGATAAATGATCTTTTTAAATTATGGTGGTATGGAAAGTATTCTCTTCGTACTTAATATCAAATTTCGAGGTATGGAAATTCGTCTATGTCTTGAGAATTAAGAATTTACACGAGACATGGATAGTTCTCTAACTTGTCTGACTTCATTGTTAATCAATGGTAGTAAAAAATTTCAAATTGAAAAGTAGTGGTAACTAGTATATTTAGTCTAATTTCCATGCGACCAATTTACTTACACCAAAAAGGAAAGTGGTTTGCGTTTATAGTAAACAATGTTTTTAGTGACATTTGTTTTTGGCCTATTTAAGTATGCATTGAAATATGAAATCTTTCGTAAGATTTGTGAATATACTTATATAGTTAATAAGTATATAGATATGTTTTCTAAGTGTTGAAAGTGCAATGATTTGTGAATATACTTATACATCGAGATTAGTATATGAATATTTTTCAAGCATTGAAAGAGTACAGAGGGTTGTGAATATACCTTTTGAGAAAGGTATTCCAATATGGATATTTTAAAAGAGATTTTAATTAATGAAAGGATTAGTTAAAGAGGCTTAGTGTTTTCTTATGTGCTTAATTAGGCTTGGTCTACAAATGAAATTAAATCATTAATTTGATTGTTTGTTTGATAATTAAATAATCGCCTATCAAATCTTGGCCAGTTTTAAAACTATCGATTATTCGTTCGAAGAGACCGAGATCAGATGAACATAAGTTATCCAAAAACCACTTCGACCTGGCATAAACTTTTGAATTAAGGAAATCTTTAAAATGATGGAATCGTAGACCAGATTCTTTAAAATACAAGGGGTACTTGCTACTAATCTTAAGAATGATTCTAAAATGAATGTAGTAGAAGTAGTGCATTCGATTATTTCGTATCCTGAACAACTTGTGTAGATGAATGTTAGCATTGCATTGCTGCTTGGAGGACAGTGTGGCATTCCAAGTAGGATTTTCTAAAGTAGTAAAACGTAGCCTCCAGCCTCTCACATAGTATGAAAAAAATTGGGGATATGCTACATTGTTATGTGATTTGCTGCCATTAGGCTTTTATTATCACTTGTGTCTAGATTGATATTTACTGATGGATTATGTATGTTGGACCAACAAAAATGGTTTGTCAAGCGGCAACCTAGGCGACGATCATATTTAGTATTATCCAAGAAGGGGTAGACTGGTCTTGCTATGCATGAGTTGTAAGGTTTGTAACCTCGGTACATTTTCTTTAGACATGTACCATGATGGATGGTACCCTAGTAGCCCTGTCATTGATGGAATCCACTTTCCAATATATGCCTTTACAGACTTAGTTGTATACTAATTATGCTGCTGAATGTAATTAATGTAACCATTCCGGCTATGATTCAGCAATTATTTTTAATCTTCGACATTATAATAACATTACCGGATTTTCTATTTAAAATGGTTAGGTTATGATAAGGTAAATACTCATCCGTATTTATGTGCAGCGTGGTCATACGGGATACATTTATTTTTGAAAGGTTTTATAACATTAAAAATATATTTGATTTGCATTTCTCATGCTGGTTTACTAGATTGATCCGATAGTTATTTTCTTATAATGCTTGGATCAACTCACATATCTCCAGATCTATTTATGGATGCTTTGGAGCTTTAGGAGACGAGCTGGATGCCTCCAAGACATATTCATGTATCTTTTAATTCCACTACATTTGTTCAGCGTTTGTGAGGATAGGTTGTTATAACTGCCAAGGTTGATGATAGGTTAGTTTATTTTAATTAATGTACATATATATATATTACAATTTTCTTTTGTAAAGATCATACGTATAATATATAGTACTCTTTACGATGTAAGATTTTTTATTTTGTCCTCTCTTTTCTTTCACCCCAATTATCTGTCTTTTCGGCACTTGGATGTTTGGCATATAAATACTATGAATGTATTAGTGCTGACTTTTGAAGGTTGGTCATTACAATGTGGTATCAGATCTTAGGTTAAGTGAACACCTAGGCTATGGTGGGGTAAACTCATTAGAGATAGAGATATTAACACCCTAGGATGAGTTTGGTTTTGTGTATATATGTAAGAGCACGTATTTGTTAATACTATAAAATTGTTTTATATCACGTTTGTTGATCATTTGAGTCGTTTATGAATTCTAGTTGAGATAATGGATGCCATTATATCGATAGGGTTTTCTAAACACTTGAATCATGCAAACCAACATGGTATTATTTCACAAAATTGGTAGATGAAATAATTTAACCTAGATTTAATATTTTATATATAAAAGAATTATTATCAAAAATTAATATGGTTGTGTATGATGTGTTTGTTTGTTAGGAAATGATAATATTCAATTATTATCATTTGTTGCTTGATTAGTTGTGCTCAGTCAGTTTGTAAGCATTGACTATTGTTTGTTGATTGATTGCTTTTGCTCAGCTAGTTTATATGCATTTATTATCCAATTAAATTAAATATGAACACCTTGTTAATTAAGTTTCATAGTATGACCATAAGGTGTTTGGTGATAATGTTGGAATAAAACTTATTTTTAATAAAAGTTGTTTATTATAATCTAAATAAATACATACATTTGTGAAATGAGTTAGATAAGAAAATGAAATTATATAAATATGATTTATAAACAAAAAAAAATTAAAATTTAGAATTTGAGAACCTAGATCTCAATGTTTTTGAAAATTGTTTTCTAATTTTTGGGGAAAATAATAGTAGTATTATTTGAAAGTATGGATGAATAAAAATATTTCAAAAAGGATTTTAAAGGAGACAAAAAGCGTTGAACTCACTTCTGTCGTTGGAAAATAATTCTGGTGATTATTACAGCACCATTGGTGTTCATTTTCGAGTTTCTAAGTAGGGAATGCTATCATAGTTGCAATCGAGTTATTTTGGTACAACGGATTTGATTTAATCCCAAAATATGATTTGATATACAAAAGGAAAAATGTTTTTTTTTTTATTTCAAAATGATTTGAAATAAAGCCCGGGAATTTCATTCTGAAGTTTTCTGTTAAGTTATTATATGGACGCATATATCCTATGCATTATGGTAGTTTGGTTTTTACAATTCGTTATGATATATTGTTTGGTAATTCCATTTGTTGAAATAAAATGGAATTTTAAACGATTTTGGGACAATCGAAAACTTCCAAATTAGTTGAGAACTTATGCTAGTTGTTTGAAAGATATAAAAGTAGATTTTGGTAACTCTAAAATGAAAGATAATATATTTAAACAAGTTAGCATCCTGGTTAAGTAAAACAAATCTGATGTTTTTTATGTACTCTTAGCATGTATAAGAGTATTATATGAATATGAACTTGAGTTATAAATTGTTAATAGACTTAGGTAATGGTTTTTTATGAAATGGTTCATAAATGATTTTAGTATTAAAGTAAATATACTATAAGTAAACGAATTTGATATAAAATGAAAAAGAATTGGTATAGTTAAGAAACCAATGAAATAATACGTTAGTCATATGTACATCATTTTATATGCATAACTGTTCTTTATCCAGGATTCGAGTACATGACTTCGAGGTGATTTACACCAATCCGGACAAGGATTTTTCACTTGATTCTTGATGGCGAACACTGACACATAATTTTAATATGATTTTTAAGTTTCCTCTCATAGTATAAGGCCATGCAAGAAGAACTAAGGTTTCTATTCAAGGAATCTAATCGGAATTCGCACTAGGTAAGTCGAGTGAGAGATGCTAGTTCAGAAGAGAATTTTATGTGATCAAGTAAGTGATCAGATTTAATATTGCGTACATATGACATATGTACGTTGTACAGGCTTTGATATATTGCATGCTTCTTTTATTAGAAATGCAAGTTATATGGTTTGATGGCATTTGTATGTGAGATGATTGCTATATAGGATTTAGCCGACTTATATTCATGATATATGATGAATAAGTTGTTGTATTGTTTCAATTGCACGTTTAATTATTTTTTAGGTTATGCAAGTGAAATTTAGGAATATGGAAACAAAGGCTAGTTTGTTGTTTTTGACTTCATGAGTAGAGTTTGATTGCTCGATAAATGGTATGTGTTTATGCTTAATGGTTGTGTTTGCTATTTGGCATACACATTCCATAAGGTCTATCATAAGAATATACTACTGTTGTGTTGTCATTAGATATGAAAGGTCCTAAATATGGGCTTATATTGATATTATGATTTTTTTTAGGACCAAACCATGAAAAGGAGGTGCTACCGAAATTTTCCATAACATATGAAACTTTAAAAGATTAATAACCCATTTTAATTAAAAGCCTAAGGGTTTGAAGGCATTTTCTTCCTTTGGGAATTTCAAAGACGAAATTCATTTAAGGAGGGAAGAATATAACAACCAAAAATTTTCAATGTTTCGAATAAGAATATTTAATTTATTTAAATATCCAAATTTGATTCAAATATTTTAATTGATAAGAAAATCAATTGTTAATAAAGTGACTTGATTTTACTGATGTGTTTTAAAATAAATTTATGGATTTTTCCGTAATTTTTAATTTGAAACATATTTAAATTATCGTTTAACCCATTTTGCGGCAAAATATTGGTATTTTTGAAATCTTTTTCAAATAAGATAAACAGTGTATTTTATTACTGTTTTGTGATCAATCACATTGTTGTGTATGATCATATTTTTATTTTTGTTGTTCGTGTCTCATACACGAACGTGATATTATGCAGATAAGTACCACAAATTAATTTATCAACACCCCTCCCTGAATTTTCGCTCTAAATTTTCTTCACTTCTCCTTTTCTTTTCTTTTTATTTGCCTATAAATAAAAATTTTGTCCACCTTTATCCATTAATTTTTACCGAAACTATGGTTAACGAAAATCATCGCCATTGGTTCTATTGAATTTGTAGAAGTGAAAGCTTTGAATCCATATGGTCTTTAGCTCATGCATCGCTACTCAAAGTTGCTTGATGTGGGTGGAATTTTAGGTTATAATGGGAAAAAGGTAGTTGGCACCATGTTTCTCATGCGAAGAGATGTTGGCAGTGGAAGTCTAGTGAGATGCGGTACCTTGATGTGAATCGCAACATTAGGGTTGCGCGTATGGGTGCTTACAACGGGAATTAGGAGAGGGAATCAAGCTTCACAATATTGGGTCAGAGGAGAAGAAGACGCGAAATGGATTGAAGGGAGGCGACCACGTTAGATTTCGCAGAGCGGAGGTGGAAAAATCATGGATTGAAAGTGCGACAAGGGTGGCCATGTTTGTATATATGTGTAGGCATGCATAATTTTGAATTAGGGAAGAAGGATGAGAGGATTTTATTGGAAATTTGTTAAATTAGTTGAATAATTAATTATTTTGATCAATTTCAAAACTCAAAAAATCAATATCTTCTCCATACATGGTCCAATCTAGACACGGTCTTTTGCATTGCACTAGTAGGAGAGTTGTCAACAAAATGAAGTTGATTTCGTCAAGGTTGGAGCAAGTGGAATTATTAGCTAAAACCGAACGCCTTTCGGTTTTTGACTATTCGACAATGCGTAAGCCTCGGCTGGAATTTTGATGATTTAATTCACGTTTGATTGAACAATATATGATCTATGGTAGATATAAATAATTAATTTTGCGATTGAATGATTTACAGGTTTAGTTTTGTAAAATTTCTTCTTGGAAAAGCGAATGATATATAAAACTAAATATAGGGAACTTAGGTAATTTTGTAAAGGAATCCGAACTTCTCACCATTACTGATTTTCATTTAAGTTTTATACTTATTATATAAATTGTTGAATGTCAAAATTTGGTAGTTTGGCCATAATGGATGTGATGCTGATATGTGTTTAAAGTTGAATTTTTTAATCGTAGATCTATGGAAGCACTTGTTAGGTGCTATGGTAGCTATTGGCCTAATTATAGTATTTTGGGAATACTATTATTTGCTATTTGGATTTGAAATTGGTTTTGATTTGAAGAATGGTTTTAAATGCGACTTTTGAAATTTTTGATTGTATTTTATTTAGGAATGGTTTTTCTGGAACTTCTCTATTTTACTCCAACCTTTATGGAAATGTTTTAAAAGTATTTTGAAAAGTATTTATTTTATAGTAAAGTTAATGTAATGATTGTCATGAAGAAAAAGGAAAATTTATCTTTTATAATAAAGTGATTCTGTTTTAATGGAATATAGAAATATTTTGAAATAAATATTTGTGAAATGCTTTATACAAAATGTTTAATAGAAAGATAAAATTTATAAATAGTATTTTATAAAATAAGGATAGATTTATAAATAATATTTTATAAAAGGGAAATGATATCATTTTGATAAATTAGAAAATAAATAACATTTGCGAATTTATAGTGATATATAGATTGATCGTTTTATATTTAGTCCAATTTTGAAATTGAAGTTTTGTAATAAGTATATGAGATTTAAAATCAAAATTTTTATAAATATATTTGGATATTTATAAAAGAAGTTTTACAAATAAATTTAAAGATTCATAAAAGATGCTTTATAAATATAAAATAGATTTATAAAAAGAGTTTTATAAATAAAAAGGAGATTTATAAAGAAGTTTAGAAAATATAATGAGATTTATAAAAGGAGTTTTATAAAAGGAAGGCGATTTGTTTGGATAAATGATCATTTTAAATTATGGTGGTATGGAAACTATTCTCTTCATAATCAACACCAAATTTCGAGATAGGAAAGCTTACCTCTATCTTGAGAATTAAGAATGTACGTCGAGGCAAGGATAGTTCTCTAACTTGTCCGACTTCGTTATTAATCGAGGGATAGTAAAAGTTTGAAATCTAAAAGTGGTGGTAAGTATATTTGATCTAATTTCCATACGATCAATTTATTTACACCAAAAAGAAAAGTAGTTTAGGTTTATAGTAAACAATACTTTTAGCAACACTTATTTTTAGCCCATTTAATTATGCTTTCAAAATGTGAAATCTTTCTTAAGATTTTGTGAATATACTTATATAGTGATAAGTATATGAAGACGTTTTCTATGTATTGAAAGTGAAATGGTTTATGAATATACTTATACCGTCGAGACAAGTATATGAATATCTTTCACGTATTGAAATAGTAGAGAGGGTTATTAATATATCTTTTGAAAAAGGTATTTTAATACGAATATTTTAAAAGAGATTTCAATTAATAAAAGGATTAATTAAAGAGGATTATTGGTTGCTTATGTGCTTAATCAGACTGGATTTCCATATGAAATTAAATCCCGAATTTGATTATTTGTTTGATAGTTAAATAATCGACCATCAAATCTTGGCCAATTTTTAGACTATCGGTTGTTGGTTCTGAGAAACCGAGATCGGATGAGCATGAGTCATCTGAAAGCAACTTCAAACTGCCATAAGATGATTGAATCGAAGATGAAATTTTTTGTAGTGCAAAGGCCACTTGCTATTAATCTTGAGAATGATTTGGAAATGGATGTAGTAGAAGTTGAGTCTTCGGTTTATTCATATCCTGAATAATTTATATAGATGAATGATTGCATTGCGTTGTTGCCTAGATGGCAGTGTGGAATTCTAGGCGAGATTTGCTAAAAAGGTAAAATGTAGCCTCAACCCCCTCACTTGGTAATGACTAAAAAAGGGATATGCCGCAAGGCTGGGTGGTTCGCTACCATTAGGGTATGATCATAACTTGTATCTAGGGGGATGATCATATTCGATACTATCTAGGAAGGGGTAGGTTAGTCTTTCCATGCATGGGTTGTAAGGATTGTAACCTCGGTACATTTTATTTGGAGATGTATTATGACGGGCGGAACTCCAGGAGCCTTGTCATTGATGGAATCCATTTTCCAACACATGCCTTTATAGATTTAGTTGTATAGTAATTATGTTGTTGAATGTAATTAATCTATCATTCCGGCTATGATCCAATATTTACTTTAAACTTTAAATATTATTACAATATCGTTAGATTTTCCATTTAAAATGGTTTGGTTATCATAAGGTAAAAACTCATTCGTGTTTATGTGTTATGTGGTATTATGAGATACCTTTATTTTTAAAAAAAATTATAACAATAAAAATCCATTTGATTTGTATATCTCATGCTGGTTACCAGACTGATCTGGGCATTATTTTCTCATAATGCTTGCGTGAGTCCGGGCATATTTCTAGATTTAGTTATAGATGCATTGGAGTTTCAGGAGACGAATTAGATGCGTTCCAAAATGTATACATATATCTTTTATTTCTGCTACATTTGTTGTTATGTATTTATCAGCAGTTGTGAGGACTGACTGCAGTTACTATCCAGGCTAATGATATAATAATTTACTCTGATTGATGTATGTATATTAAAGTTTTCTATTATAAAGATCATATGTATAATATATATTACTCGTTATGATGTGAGATTCTATTTTTTCTTCTCTTTTCTTTACCTAAACAATTTGTCTTTCCAGCACTTGGATGTTTGGCACGTGAATACCGTGGACGTATCAATGTTGACTTTTGAGTGTCGAAAAAGCCGATCGTTACACAATATGGAGATGGTACTAGCGCCGGCCCAATAGTCATCATAATCCTTCGGATCAAATTCATAATTCACATGATTTTATAAGAATGTCAGATCAAACCTCGGCGAAAAGGAAGTGAAAACGTTAATTGCATGCTTTACACCAATCTCTACCATAACCTTCCCTACCATCATATCATGAAACTTCTCCAACAAAGAAGCATGGTCTTACCCCTTTTGAGAAGCTATGGAAAAATCCAAGTGAGCTATACGTTCTAACGTGAATATTTTATTCTCAAGGGTATTCACACATCCCATAGCGACCCTTCTAGTTCGTTTAATCTTACACAAAATTTGATCCTTCGTTTTCTTGGTGGTCTTAGAAAAAGGACTAAAGATCTCTTGCGCAAAAAAAAGGTGGGGTGAAGCATGCATTTCAGAAGCTTCCAGTTCCTTCTTATAGTGACCTTTTAACTCATTAAAATTAGTCTCATAATAGTTTTCCAAATCATTCTTCCATTTGAGAACATCGTCTGGATCGGGCCCAAAAGGAGGCATATGGGTAGCACTTGATCTAGAAGTAGCACCTAGATTCAAGGATGCAGAGGGTGCATCTTCGGCACTAACCCGCTTTGCAATCTACCCATCTAATTCTTTTACTTTACATTCCAAAGTTTCAATTCCATTTATGTATACGACCTTGTATACACTTTCGACAAATAACCTTTCAATTCTACAGTCTTAGCCAAAGCAAAACTAAGCTTCTTTTCAAAAAACAACCACTTTTGGGTCTTGATTAGAAGAAATGGGCTGAAAATCAAGCAAGCTCACACAAAATGAAATTAAAGAGAAATACTTTAGTTCTACAAAGAACATTAAACCTACGTTTTATGCCAAAAATGGGCATAAACACCCAATAGAATCTAGTAGAGATTAAATGGAGAATGCAATTAAAACATAGCAAAAATCATAAATGAACACAAATTTTTTTATAGTGGTTTGGTAATCTTCTCCTACGTCCGCTTCATAATTTTATTGATCTTACACTTGATTATGATTACGAGAATGTTTGGATCAACTGAGATCCATTAGTAAAAGAATGAAGAATAAAAATGGAAGACCTTAGTAAAAAGAAGGATCCATGTTCTGATGTTATGCCTGCTGTATTTATCGAGGAAGACGAATCGAGCTAAAATTTCAACAGAAGAACCTCCAAGCCAAGACGAGGCTACACAAGTATTTTGACGCCCATCAGGATCCATAATAGGGATCGGTATTGATCCATATTTTTTTATCCAAATGGGGTATGATCCCTATGGTGGTTCCCCCATGATATTAGCTACTTGCGCTCCAAATTTCATGCCCCTGTGACTTACCATTTGTGAGATATCGCATTTCCATGAATTTGTGTTGCATGCATTCTGATTTCAGCGAATCCCTCTAGAAGGATAGGGGATGATCCCTCCAGTCTCCTCTAATTGGGGTACGATACCTAGAGGGTGTTCCCTATGTTGTATTGTGTTTATCCTATAAGTTTCATGTTGATAGCCTATGTGGATTTTGAATTATTAACCGATCATTGTTGCAATATGGAGTGAAAGCTGAATATGGTCGATCCCTTTTATACCGATCCCTTTTATGCCGACCCCGTTTATACCGATCTATTTTTATAGGTGAAGTAATTTTCCCATAACTTGAGAATATGAACTCCAAATGACTTGAAACTTTAAATATACCCTCATTGGGCCTTCCTTGTCACTCCATATCGATCTCACCCAATTTGGGATAAAAATTGAGGATATGTACTGATCCTCTAGGGAAATGGACAAGCACTGATCCCCGTCTAGGGAAGACATTATTCCATTCCTAGAATATTTTGAAGCACTATCTCTTGGTCTTGGTTGATCGTCGCTTCATATCATCACCTATACTTGATCTCTAAGCCTAATAATCATCTCTTTGGGCTGTCTTTCTCGATGATCATCCAGTCTAACTTGTCTAGTCAGTCTGAATGTAGTCGGGACAAAGGCTGGATAACATTTTCCACTAAAGTACATCTTATTGCGTACATTATATGCTTTGAATTGATGTCGATTCAGGGTCGTCGGAGAGGTTTCCACTAAATTTCTCGATATCCTTCCGTTACTGTTGAGCTGCTTTGTGGAGAGTCGAATCTCTCCCTATTCACCGTGACGCTTGGTCATTATCAAATGATGTAAGTTCTGGAGTAGAACCATCAATAATCATCTGCATTCAGTTCCCTTAAGCTGATTAGTCGAGTTAGCATGCCTTGGTTATCAAATCCAATTCTTTCAATGATTTCCCTATGTGCAAATCAAATTTCTGTCGATTTCAAGAAAGCAAAATTTCAAGACGTACGTGTGCACATTCAAGTACATGGTTTTGTTGTTGGCTCTCGGATGTGATCATACTCTCATGGGTCGCTGCCAATTCGATGGAATGCAATTCAACCATTTGCAATTCTTTGTCCATTATCCTTCTCGCTCCAAATCTTTGTGGATACAGAATAAAGGGATTAGAGAAGTTAATGCTGAAGAGATCGCTGATGATGATCGATTATGGGTTTGAAGCATATAGTTCGGTCTTGAGGTTGAATGTAGCTTGCTGCATTTGATCACCTAGTACATTAAATGAGGGGCAGTTTTGATCAATTACAGGAATGGTTGGGCTTGGATATTAATGGAATGAGGAATAGTGTTTCTAAAAAAATGATTTTGATTGTAGGACTTCTATTAATATTCATTTGATTTTGTCGTAGGCAATTCACTGAAGCAGAGGAACAGATAAACCCTTCATGTACATGATTCCTTCTCTGATGACGTAGCGTGAAGTTTTGCGAAGGATCTATCATTTTTCATTTCTTCGTTTGGGAGGGATTCTACGTTGTAGATATCTTTCATATAAGTCATCTATGACACCTTGTCCGGCTCCATTTTAAAGATTCAGTCGATCTTAATCTGGCCAATACTTAGGGCATTAAGTACTTTGACTGGGACTAAGCCCATTTGCTGCCCACTCCTTGAATTGGAAAAATACTAATTTAGGATCATAAAAGATTTACAAGGTTTTTACTCCTAGTTCTTTAGCAAGCTTGAGCTTGGAAATCAAGGCTTCATATTCATCTTCATTATTTATCATATGGAAATCGAGTTTCAGGGCGTAGCAGATTGATCGTTCCCTATGAGTCACTAACAGAACCCCAATGCCATAACATCAGTCATTGGATGCTCCATCCATGTACATCTCTTACCAAATGGTTGGTCCTACATTGCTCCTTGTAAATCATTTGGTGCAGTAAATTTGACTATGAAGTCTAGTAATGTATGTCCATGGATAGCTCTCTGAAGGAGAAAAGTGATGTTAAATTGGCTTAATTCAATGTTCTACTTGAGTAGTCTTCTAGATGTCTTAAGTAGTTGTATGGCCTATCGAAATGGCTGATCGGCATAGACGCTAATGGGGTGAGTTAGAAATAAGAGCGGAGCTTTTGTGATGAAATCAATCGACCTCACGTGAGCATTTTTATCTTCGAGTAGTTTTCTCTTAGTACCTGTCAATCGCTTGCTTACTACCTGTCTTTGGATACATTTCTCTTCACATAACATTGCGGTGCTTATAACGTGTACCGACATGGCTAAATTGAATTATAAATCCTTTCGATCCAATAGCATAGATAGGATGAGAGGTCTTTCTAAGTGATATATCAGAGCTTGAAATGCGTTAACACAGTTCTATGTCCATTCAAAGTTTTTTTCCAACTCTTGTTTAGGTTGAAAAAGAGAGTACACTTGACAATTTCCCTAGATATGAATCGATTTAGGGCGACGACCTCTCTATACCTTCCTAATTGTCTTCGATACCTAGATGTATCTGATTGCCTAAATCTTCTTGGGAATGGCTTCAAATCCATGAGAGTTGAGCATTAGACCCAGGAACTTCCCCGATGCAATGTCAAAAGAGCATTTCAAGGGACCGAGTTTTATTCCATTTCTACGGATAAAACTAAATATCTTTACCAAGTCATTAATGTGGTTGTTTAATATCGTGACTTCATGAGCATATTATCTACATATACCTCCATAGATCACCATATCTAGTCTTTGAACATCCGGTTAACCAATCGTTGGTAAGTAGCACCAATGTCCTTCAGTCCAAATCCAAACGCTATTATAACGTAGCAATATAGCCCTAGTCCAGTAATGAATTTGGTGTATTCTAGGTCGAGGATGTGCATCGGGATCTGTTTGCATCTAGAGTACACATCTATGAATAAAAGTACTTCATGCCCAATAGTTGAGTCTACTAGCTGGCTAGTCTTTGGAAGTCGAAAGTTATCCTTCGGTTTCACCCTGTTCAGGTCTGAGTAGTTGATGCATGTCCACTACTTTCCATTTTCTTTTCCCATAATTATAGGATTAGGTACCCATTTTGGGTAGAGGGCATCACGGATAAGCACGTTGCTTTAAGTTTGAATATGCTTGTGTATTTGAGTAACGAGCTTTCCGTCAATGTTCTCATAATCTATAGCTCGTTATTCGGGTTGGAATAGTAGTTAATCACCTATAAGCATAGGCATTAATCTTATGGTTCTATCTCTAAGCATCCTTTCGGTCGTATCCTTGATTCATTGCAAATACTAGGTACGAATCACAATATTGAGCTACCACATTCATCTTTTGGATGATCTCACTTTTATCCCCAGTCTTGGGTCGATAGGCATACTGCATGGACAGTCGAGTCTCGTCCTAGTCGTATTTATTCTTCCACATAAGCCTCGAAGACTTAAAGTTGATTGATGAATGATCGATTCACATTCGCCTTATTTCTAGCTCGTGCCCACAAGTCTGAGGCATACGTCAATAAGTGGTAAGGCAAGTCATGTTTGCTTTAGTTTTATATTCTTTCCCATCGAATCGTGAGATCGATTTAATAGATTGAAGGCTGAGTCATGCCTATCTTGAATTGCATTCTGGTTTTTCCTTCTAGGAGAATACTTAGAAGCTTCAGCAGATTTCAGGTATGAGATGTGTACTAGATGGTCAATCACATCCGCTTTTGGTGCGGCTGTCGCCATACTCTAGGAAGGACCAAGGAATGGATGGTTATGTCACATCCAATCTATGATTTAGCCTCCCTCTTTTGGACCAAGGGAAAGGATCAGTTTGCAGACAGTTGAGTCATGTCTATTTTGTATTACTCTTCTATTCAGACCATGGTAAGAGTCAGCGACTGAATGATTGTGTCGCATTCATTCGGAGCTGGATGGTCAGTCACATCCATTTTGATTTATATTCTCCTGTCGGATCTAGGGACAGAGTTGGCTCGGGTGTATTCAGGTCATGCTCATCCGATTTTGATGGATCAAAGGAGGGTATTGGAATAGCATGGTCAAGTCACACTCATTTGTTAATTATTCTCATACCCACGCTCTGGTGATCGGATTTACAAAAAGGAGGTTCGAGTCACATCCATTTATTTTTCGGTGTAGATCGATACTAACCCTCGATCTGATGGTATGATAGAGTCAGTTACCCATAACATTGGATGTTGTTCCAATTTGTTTTGAATTAAGGCCTCTCTACCATCGTTGTCTAGAGTCATAATGAATCACCAAGCCAGAGCTATAGTGATCTAGTGTAATCAGCTTCCAGGTATTTGTATTCTTGCCCCTAGTCTTGGGTTAACGGAGTCTGTTCGTGGATGGTTGAAATTAGTTGAACCGCATTCATCAATTTGTTTATACTCATATCCACACTCTAGGTATAAGAGTTTGTTGGTGGGTAGTCGAATCTCACCCAACTTGTGTTTATACTCCAATCCATGCTATGGGGCCTTAGAGTAATTTCGAAAAATGGTCGAACCACATTTTCCTTAGTCATTTCTTCTTCCCCCAAGTTAGGTGCGGAAGTCGATGAGTGGTCGGTTGTATCACTACTACTTTAATTTCAAGTTTCTCCCATTGAATCATAGGGAGGAGTTGATAAGCGGCAGTCGAGTCACATCTGCCCTATGTTTTATACTCATCCCATCGTATGATAGGCTAGAGTAATTGAATGAATGGTCGAACCACGTTCAATTTTATTCGGTACTCTTGTCCATGCTCTGGGAAGCAAAGTCTGTTGGTGGGTAGTTTGTTGCGCCCATTAGGTGTTTATACATCAACTCACACTCTGGGAGCTAGAGTTATCGATGGACGATCGAATCGAGTCTAGCTTTTTAACATGTGCTACTTCAGTCGGACCAAGAGTGTGAAATAGTAAGCGGATGGTCGAACCTCGTCCTCTTGGTAAGTTTATAATCCGTTTGTCATGGCATATATTAGAGTTGGAGAATGAATGATCATGTTGTGTCCGCTTTATACTGCATAGTTGGGTCACATCCGATTTTGTTGCTTATACTCTAGCCCATTTATGGGGAACCGCATTTGTTAACGGGCGGTTGGATCACACATATTTAGAGTTTATACTCCAGTTCACACTTTCGAAAGTATAGTTGGCCGATGGGTGGTTAGTCACACCCATTTGGTATTTATACTCCAGTCCGTGCTCTGGGGACCAGAGTTGGTCAATGGGTGGTCAATCTCACACATCTAGTGTTTATACCCCAATCTGTGCTCTAGGGACCAAAGTTGGTCAATGGGTGGTTGGTCACACCCATTTGGTGTTTATATTCCAGTCCATGCTCTAGGGACTAGTGTTGGTTGATGGATGGTCATACCGTATCCATATTTTTGGTGTTTATACTCCTGCCCACACTCTAGGGACAAGAATTAGTCAATTGTTGGTCAATCGCACCCATTTTCGATTTATACTACAGTTGTCAAGTCAAGGTAAGAGTTGTTGAATGAATGGTCAAACCATGTCCATCCATGGAATGGAATTTTGCCCCTAGCATTAAGGAAAAAACATGACATATGGACGATCGATTCATGTCCACTTGGTAATTGTAGCTCCTCCAATCAAGTCAAGGAAGGGAGTAAGTGACGGGTGGCCAGATCACATCCATGCCTGTGTCGGATGATCAGGTCTCATCCAATTTGTTTTGTACTCCTCCCAAAAAGTTGAGGGAGAGAGTTGTCAAATGGATGATCAAGTCACATCCACCTCAAGCTGTAGTTATGATCACGTGTTGAGGGTAGTGGTTGATGAGTAGATAGTCAATCATGCCTACTTTAAGTCGAGCTTCCGAACTGTCTCATGTGTCCAGGGAATGAGTCGATGCGTAGATGATCAAACACATCCACATTAGTTGGATATGGATATTGTTGAGCTTGAGAGAGGCATATGTATTTTGGCAAACTTCAAGTATAAACCGGGGCATGGGTGATCGGGCCACAACTACTCCAGTCCTTTCTTTTATTTCCAAGTCAAGTATGGAGGTTGATGAGTGGAAGGCCATTCATGTCCATATTACATTGGAGTTTGTCCCTGTTGAGCTTTGAGCAAGGCAGTGATGTCCTGTTAGGCTTTATGCACAAAATAAGAAGTGGATGGTGAAGTCACACCCACTTTCCATTTCAAGTTCTACCCCCGAGTAAGTGGCATATGGTAGCCGATGAGCGGTCGAATTATACTCGTTACGATGATACTCCAAAGGTCCGATCATGGTACATAGAGGTGAGTTGGAGCCTACCTTGGGTACCGAGTCACCTGCATCATTCTCAAATAGTTTAATTCAAATTGGTTGTAGATTACAACATAATTGAAATTGCAATCTTATTGATAAGTGAAGCAGCGCCTCATGCTTGTAATCCATTTCGCCCCAGCCCTATTCAGCTAAAAGTCTACCGTAGGTGGTCTGATTGATAATCAAAGTTCTTTATTAATAGGCATTGGATGTTCCATGCCCGCCATTCTATAGGGCTAGCACATATTGTTGAAGCTTTCTTTTCTAGATCATCTTTCCGATCATATATTGGAGGTTTCTGCAATCGTTGGTATTATGACTATATGTATCTTAAAATATATGACATTTCTCGGATTTCTTCTATGTTTGATGGACTCACTCGAGGCTGGTTTCTAGTACTGCTTCGAGTCACGAGTCTCCAAGTAGATTTTTTTTGATTGAATCATTAAATGGAGTATATGAGTCAAATTTTAGGATTCTAGGTTGTCTCCTAGAATTCAAGTCCACGTTTAGGGCATCATTGTTACTCTAGTTTTGTTCTCCTTCGGCCATCGGACCTGCATTATTTCCGATCAATATTACTCTCACATCCTCCTTATGTAAGCATTGATTTGCTTTGTAATAGAACCAATCCAAGGTCGTAGGAGGCTTTCTAGCTAACCAATCATTGAAATCCGACTTGGGGTCATTTCTCCTTATTAATGTCATCAGTTTGATATCCTCGCAGGGACAGCTCACTTTAGTGACGGCGACATTAAATTCATGCAAGAAGTCTTTGAGTGGCTTGCATGGCACTTAGAATAAGTTGGGTAGTGACATTGCATCCTTTAATATTCTACTCATAGAAAGGGCTTTAGTGAACAGATTCTGATGGCGGGAGATGCTCTAATTATCGTCCGTATGGTCTTTGCTCTACCTCACAAACTGTCGTACCATAGCGGCCAAGTCAGGTGTTTGGAAGCTGGTATGTTGAAGGTAGTCACAATCTACCATAGGAGCTTGACCCGGTAACTGATCCTATTTTACGTCATATCGTCTTAGTTCTCTTGCCTTTTGGAGTACTATTGAATAGCAGTTCCTTGCCCAATCCTTGGTAGCAATTTAGTAGTTGTTGCTTCATCCCCTATGCCCCGGTCGGTCATGAACGTAAAGGGGGTGGATAGAATGAATAATTTTAAGTTGATTTCCATATCCAGAATGCGACGGCACTACGTGTGGCACGGGTTTAGGTGCTTGGTACACAAATAGAACTCTTTATTTTAAAAAAATGGTTTGTGGCCGATCCATATGTTTTTTTGGTATAGGGATCAGTCGAATTGCCTTGGTAAGGGATCGGTGGTATATGGACCAGTTGTAATTGAGTGTGGTGTAGGGATTGGTTGAACAAGGGTTGGTTTTGGACGAAAATGGCATAGTGATCGCTAGTGGATAGACCGATTGGTCATTACATGCTCGATCCTTTAGCGATCGATGTTGAATGTTTTATGAGAGGGATCGATCGTATAGAGAATAGAGGGATCGATCGTATGGAATATGGAGGGATCATTCATATGAAGTATGGAGTGATCGGTAGTGAATGTAGTATTTTAATAGATGGATCGGTCGTTTCTCTTATTATAGTTGAAATATACAAGATTTGGAATATGTAGTTGGACATGCCGGTATTCTTTTTGTAGGCCGCAGCAGGGATTGGGTATGAGCCCTTGCCACAAGCAGTTTCTTGAGTTGAGCTTGCTTGTAATCCACTTGAGAATCTTTTTGCCAAATTAACACAAACACATGAACAACTCCAAACAAGAATAGCATCATCATTTCCTTCAACAACAAGGGAAGTAGACCTAGTTGCTCCAACCATGCCTGATAGTCTCGTTATAGATCTCTTTCAAATCCAAGTAGAAAATAAAACTTGTTGCTAGAAAGTTGGATCTATCTCATGAATATTGATAGAGTTAGGGGTATGCTCTAGGGAAAATTATGTAATTTGTTACATATATCTAACTCGTTGACCATTCCTGTTTGAAATAAAAGGTATTTTCTTCCTATTATATACTTGATGTAATGTGATTATATTAATTAATTAACATAACTAAAATTATATTTAATAGAAAAATCCATAAATGGTATATTTTGTGATAGTAGTTACAAAGTGTTGTAACCGTGAGTAATTTATCACAACGAAACAAATATACCATTTTAAATGTTCCTAGTCAATATACATCGAGACTGAATATCGTTGCATCCATTGAGACTGGAGTATGTGACGCTCTCCAAATGTTGGCAATGTATTAACCATGATTGCTAGGGCCACCAAGGGATTACGTACTAATAGTTATTGGATAACTATGTAACGACTCACTCGATAGTTTTTTGTTGGTTAATATAACTAACCTCAAGTAGAAAATATTAATGTAATTGATTTACAAAGATCTCTTGACATGAGAATACTATGCACCTTCAATATGAAAGCTCCGCTTTGATTATCGCCAAACCATGGCATGGCGTCCATTGAGTGACTATAGCAGAGTCTAGTGGAATTATTGGAAGTGAAGCACTATTCAAGAGAGTATGTCTCCTCAGTTGTATACGGTTAATATCACAGTCAACTCAAAGTCAAAATCTCTAGCCAGAGCATTTCGGTCAATTATTATTATTATTATTGAACAAGGACTTTGTAGTTAGACTATAAAGTTGAATGTGGATGAGGATGGAATTTTAACCATTACTAAATTCCATAGTCCAAAGTGATATAGTTTTGACGAAGGGAATTGGTGCAAACAAATGTCACAACCGCGTAATTCTTATTAAACAAAAATTGGGTTTTATCGAAAATGAGTAAGCGATAAATTTTGCACATAATGTCACATCACCTGCTAAGTGACATGTGAATACTAACATTAGAATAGTTCGATGTTAATCATTGACCAAATTTACACCTAGGATTTACACAGCCGAAATGATGAATTTCCTTAAGACCGAACGATTTAATCAGTTTATAATTGTCATAAATTAATTAAATTAATTAATATTTATGAAATATTAGTTATAAAATTTGAATATTATTTGAGAAATAGATAATATTATATATATTTATAACAGTTATAAATATATCGATCGATATACAATATCGACAAGCGATTAAATTAGTTTTAATTGCATAGTATTTTGGCTTGAGCGTAGATGGGTTTAAGGCACATCATTAGGGCTGAAAAATTTCAGTTTTGGAAAGTTCTAAGGGTGGCTTAAACATAGGGAATTGGCTTGGAAATAATGGTTTGAGATCAAGTGAGAATGGGTAAAAAGGTTTTCCTCATTTCTCTCTAATACAACCCTATACATACATACATACATATATATATATATGTATGTATGTATGTATGTATAATAAATAAATTTTTTTGGTCGCCATTACATTCTACATTGCTAGTTAAAAAATAGCTCTGAATCCACTCCAAAATTCTCAAATATATTTTAAATTAAGATAATACTATTCGATATCTGGACTTGCAACCTAACGAATTAAGAACAGTAAAAGGAAGAGAAGTCATTGCTTCAACATGGATTTAAAGGCATCATTAAATTGGTGTTTTAATTTATACTATAGTAAATACATTATATTGTATGATCCTATAATGGCAATTTTATATTTGTTCAAATATGTTGCTACTATCTGTTTAGTTATGTGAGATTTTGTAAGTAGATGTGGTTGTCACAAATCAGTATGGCTATGTGCATAATTTGTTTATTATATTATTTTATTTGTATACAGAAAAATGATGTTTACTATAAAAAATCAATTTTTTTTCATTAATAATTGTTTTTTATATATTTATCAATAAACTCATATATATATATATATATATATATATATATATTAGTGTATATTTCTCTCTCATAATAGCATATATGCATATATAAGACATATGTATGATTCAAAACTTTTAGTACACTTATTTAAAGATGATGTTAATTTAAAAATTCAAAAATTAATTATCATACATATATTCATATTTTAAATTAACATTTATTGAATTTTTGGATTTTTATTATATATAAAATAATTATTACATTAAAAATTCAATTATATATTTTTTTAAATAATATACCATTTACGAAACATATAGAAAAAATTTAGGAATTTTTCGATAAATTTTATTATTTTTGATAATTAATAATATTTTGGAAAAACCATTTATGATTTATTAAAAATAATAATTTAATTGAAAATTCATTCAAATTTTTTTGCAACCTTTAATTCATGATCTAAGAATTTCTGAAATTTCAAATTTCAAATTTTTAATAATATATTATTTTATATTAAATAATTATTGCCAAAATCAATGTATCTGTTTTTAAAAATAATATTTCAACTTTGAAAAATCTCTAGATTTTTCCTAAGCTCTATTTTATGATCTTAGATTTTTGAAAATTATTAAATTTCAATTTTCATCAATAGATTATTTTAGTTAATTATTTATGGATGAAAACATTATTTTATGAGACGAAAATGGCATAGGGATCGGTAGTGGATAAACCGATTGGTCATTACATCCCCAATCCTTTAGCGATCGATATTGAATGTTTTATGAGAGGGATCGGTCATATGGAATATGGAGGGATCGGTCATATGGAGTATGGAGGGACAGGTATTGAATGTAGTACTTTAAAAGAGGGATCGTTCATTTCACTTATTATAGTTGAAATATGCAGAATTTGGAATATGTAGTTGGACATGCTGGTATTCTTTTTATAGGCTGCAGTAGGGATTGGGTAAGATCCCTTGTCACAAGCAATTTCTTGAATTGAGCTTGCATGTGTCACGACCCGTTTTCCCGTACCCTTTGAATCGACAATAAACCACACATGTCCAACACAAATTGCATGGAAATACAGAACATGAAGGGAAATAAAGAAAAATAGACAGAACAGAATCTCACTCAAATGGAATAACATATAATACTGAAAAAATATCTTTACAGCGGAAAACTTTTAAATACACATCAGAGTCTAACCTAAATACAGCTTGGACAATTATAAACATATGTCCTTACAATTGCTGACAAACATAAAACAAAATACATTAAGTACAGCGGATAATAAAATATGTCCATACGTCGAGGAATATCTCCAGCACTCCTTTGGAAACTCCAACCGTCTTCGATTAAACTGAAACTACTCGGATCTGACCTGAGTATTGAAAATTCCCGGATCAGGCTTGATAAACCAGCGTGAGAAAAACTCAATAAATGATAGTGTCATATATCAGCCTTTTTGTAACGACCCGGAATTTTGGGCAATAAGAATTTAATAATCTGTGTAAATAATTTATTTGGTTTGATAATTTTCTTTATAATTTTAATTTAAAAATTGGCTAATTTAATCTTTTAAAGGTTGATAAATTTTTAATCTGGAAATATTGATAAGATTGTCAGTCAAAGCTAATAAATATTTATTCTGTTTATAATATATATATTTGATATATGTTGTGAATGGGAATATCTTTTGTTTTAATTAAAAGATGAATTTGCAAATTGTAATATATATGTATGTATATGTTATAATTTGAGTTGTTTTTGAAATTTAATTTAATCTATTAATGATTATATATGAATAAATATTGTTATTTTAAAGATTTGTTTTAGAATTAATATTTTTAAAAGTTAATTTGAGCTTAATTCAATTATTTTAAAAATATAAAAATAATTGTTTATTTTTAATATGATAGTTTAAAAAGAGATTTAATCAATGTTGTATTTTTGTTTTCTTTAAAATGTTCAAAATAAAATGGTTATAAATATATATATAAAGTTATAAATAAACTTTCTTCTTAATTAATCTCTTGAATTAAAATTGTTTATAAACATAAGTAGTATGTGAATAAATTACTAGATCCATATTTATATAAACATAGATGTCCATATTACATAAATATAAATATAATTAATTTTGTAATAAGGTTTTAAAAACAATTATGCTAGGATTTTAGACACTTGTTAACAAATTAACTCATGCAAATTACACTTGTAATTAATATGGCATGCATTAACAAGTGGCATATTCATTTAATTTTTAATGAATGTTTTTTAGAAAAAAAAAAAATCAGTTTTTGTCAAACTCTTTTTCCTTTTGTCTTCTTAACTCAAAACCAGGAAATAATCTCAAGACCCGACATTAAAACTAAAAGCAAATTTTAGAAACTTTCTTCAACCTGAAAACTTGAATTCAATGGAGAATCAACCTGCAAGTTTAAATCAACCTGCTAAAGCAAATCTACAATCTTCAAATCTGCATTGTACAAGTCTATAGCCTGCATTTCATGTGAGTTCAACCTGCAATGCAAGAGTTCACATTCATCAGCAAGTCAAATTGAAGGCATGCAGTAAGCAGTAGGATTTCAACAACATGCAAAATCAAACAGTTTTCAAATTTAATGTTCTGGCCTGGGAAATAAATTCTAAATCTGCTCTGCATTTTTTCAAGGTGAGTAAATGAATTTTTAAAAGCAGTTTTTAAAACCTGAATTTCATCCTGATTTGAGAATGATATCTTGTTGTTATTTGAAATATTTGATTTAAAGTGAATGCATGTTTTGGGAGTGTGAATAGTTGAATGCCTGAGAAGTTAAAATTTATGCTCTGTAAAATGACAGGTCCCAATTCTATAATAAATTCAATAACTAGATTTTGAATTCGAATTAGCTTTTGGTTAGTAAATAAAAGTTGTTTGTAATCATTTAATTTATCATCTAAAAATATTTGTAAGTTTTAAAATTGAATAATTAGTTTAAAATCTTTGAATTTACAGTAAACCACTAATGCATGTAAAAAAATCACTGAATTAAATTTATAGTTTAGATTGAATAAATGGATTCATGTTTGTAAATCATGAATTTAAATACAAGTTTCATGATTTTTAGTTTAAAGGATCAAGAGAATTTCGAGGTTGAACAAATTTGGGATTTTCATGAACTGCAGATTGAATTCATAATAATTTGATTTGATTTTTGGATCATAGCTTGTATGTAAGCTATAGATCATGGGAAAAATATTTAAGAATTTTTCTAATGTTAGAATTGTGTGAATTAGTGGTAAGTAGGGTTTTAGGTGTGTTTCGGTTCGAGTTTACTGCAAAGACATTCGCGACGTAGGTGATGATTCGAGTGCGTTCATCCTTGGGGAGGAGTCGTGTTTGGGTGGTAGGAGTTCATAGCCGGAGTGGGGATGCGTAAGGTGGTCGGTGCCGTGGATGATGGGTTCGTTTTCCTGGCGACTGCAGTTCATTTTGGGTTCGAATGGTCATATTTTGATTCGCGTATGGATTGTAGAATCTGGATTCATCTAAGCTATCGCGTGAGGGTTTGGGACCGTGGAAGGTCGTCGCGGTGGCCAATGGAGGTCGGCGGCAGGGGTGCATATGCACCGTGCCTCGTGCACAGTTGGGTTGGGAACAGGAGTTGGGGAAGACGAGCTGTTCCTGTTGTAGTGCTCGCGTTTTTTTCCCTTTTCTTTTTTTTAGTTTGACTCGAAGCAGTGACGAGGTTCCTCTCGTGTATTTCTGGTTACAACTCGAAGTAGAGATGGGGTTGCAGGGACTCGATTGTTTGGTGTATCATAGGAGAGGGGGAATTTGGGAAGAAGGTTTCTGTCGGGTTTATAGGTTGCTGTTTTAGTCGAGTTCTGTGCAATGATGATGTTGCAATTAAATATATACAAGTTTATAAAGAAGTTGATGCTATGTTTAAACTAGCTGATTAAAATGTAATGTTAATCAAACTTCTTAAAATATAAGTTGAATTTTATTTATTTTATTTGTCTTTAAACTTATTAAAAGCGATTTCAATTGTAAGTTATAAAATCTAAGTTATCAAGGAATGATTTTAAAAACTAAGTTTTAATTAGATAACTTAAAGTGTTTTCAATTTGAATTTGATTTCTAAATCCTTTATTTAAATAAAGATAAGATTATAATATTAAAACCAAATTTAATAAATTGTTTTTGAATTGTTTAAGCTTTATCAATTTCAAATAACTTATTTATAAAGATAAATAATGTTAAATTAATTTGATATGAATTTGTGAATACTTAAATATGATTTGTTAATTAAGATTAATATTCTCTTATTTAATTTAGGATTTTGAATTATAAGATGTTAATTAATTAATTGTTTAATTAATTTTAAATAATTAGTTAATTATTTATTGAATAATCACTTAATTATGGATTAATTAAGTATAATTACTTAATAAAGTAATTAATGGATAATTGTGAATGTAATTAAGAAAGTTAATTACTTATGGAAGTGATTACTCATGGAGTAATTAGTAGAAGTGATTATTGTTTAATCACTTAATGATATCAATTAATGAATTGATTAATATAAATTGTTGAAGTTAATTAATTATGAAGTGATTAATTAACTAAAGAATCAAGAATTATTTAATGATGTGATTAATTAATGAATGAGTTTAACTTAAGATTAATTACTAAGTGTAATTAATTAAAATGTAATTAATTAATAAAGAAATTAATTAAGGATTATTTATTAATATAATTGTTTAATAATTACTTAGTGAAGTAATTAAAGATTAATTAATTGAATTAATTAATCAAGGATTAAAATAAGTAAATTAGAAGTTAATTAATTTAAATAAGTAATTATAAATTATAATTACTAATTATGATTAATGAGTTGATTAATTATAAGTTTAATTAAGTATAATTAATTAATAAGGATCATTAATATAAAGAATGATATTAATCAAGGTTGATTAATATAAGTAATTAATTTAAAGTGTGATTAATTAATTGTAATTAATTAAGGTTTAATGTAATTAATTATGGTTAATTAATTAATATATGATCATTAATTATTGTGATTAATGATAGTAATTAAGGCTAATTACTGAATATGGATAGGATAATTACTTGAATGTAATTAAAGGATAATTAATCAAAGAAAGATTAATTAGTGAGGATCATTAGAGATGATTAATTTATTTATTTGAGATAAATAAATGAAGAATGATTTAAGTAATCCAATTGATTAGAGTTAATCAATTCTGTTATGGATGAATGTTTAATATTGGACGATTGATTAATATTGAATGTTGAATGATATTGGATGATTTGTTGATATTGGTTTGATATGGGATGATTGGATATATCAGTTATGTGATATGCTGCTTTGTGAGATGAATATTGTTATAAATTATCTATTGTGATATTATGATGCATCTATTTGTTTATATCATCCTGGATATATGTTTAAATTGTTTAAACCCTTAAGTCCAACTTGGACATTAAAATGGCGTTTGGTTTCGGTGAGACCGGGATCGGGTTTCCATATTTGGAATTCCGAAAACCACATCGATTCCAATTAAACGTTAGGTCGTTAATCCAAGTGGAGCGAGTGAAGACTCGAGGTGTAAGGGCTATACGTCAGTATAACTCTGTGGGTGATTCCGTAATGAGTTTGACGGAATAGTGCTTATAGATTCGAGATGGTGAATCAGAGTGCAAGGGCTATGGTCGTTGACTCTGAGGGTGATTCCAATAATGAGTGCAACGAGATAGTGCCTTCGGTTTCGTTCGAACCCGGAACGAACTTGTATGGATCGAATGCTTTCAACACATCGTCAGGCGGACGATGAGCATTCTAAGTGATGTGTTCTATAAAGGTAATCGCAGCCTCAAGCCTCATCAACCGGGAATGGCTAAAACAGGGGAGGTGCGCCAAGGCTTCGTGGGTAGCCCCCACTTGAGAGTGAGATTTACCCCTGTCTAGAAGTCCCTTATTATTCGGCTGTGTGGGTGGTTGGTCGCGCCAACCACGGGGTGGTCTCATTTGGAACTATTCAGTAAGGAATGGGTCCGGCCTTGTGTTGCAGGGGATGAAGGGAGTAATCCTCGGTACGTTGATCTAGGCCACGTACTGTGACGGGCGGTACCCCAGTAGCCCTGCCATTGATGGAAACCAATTTTCCCTACGAGACCCTACGGTTTTGATTGTATTACCCACTTTTGTGGCTAGTAGCTGGAATTTAATCATGTAACAATTTCGGCTATTTCATATTTATTTTGAAAACCCTAGACACTATTATAATATCACTGGATTTCCTATCAAATGTTTTGGTTAGCGTAAGGTAAAAACTTTTCCATGTTTATGTGTGGGAAGTCTTACGTGATACCTTTTCTTTCAAAGGTTTTCTAAAGTTAAGCAATTTTAAACCGTTTACTCACACCAGACCCCTGTCTGACCCGAGTGTTTATTTTCTGTTTTATTAAACTCTTGGGTACTCATATTATATATGAGTAGTCAAGTGATTCAGGTTAGCTTGACGAATTCTGGAGGAGTTATGGAGCAGGAGGCTTCCACGTGTAGATATTATGTTTCCGCTGTGTATGTTGTATCTGTGTCTTGTATACTTGAGTTGTATGAATTAGACAGATGTATATAACTGTCTAATATGTGTTGTATAAGATGTGTAACTATGATGTACTCTGATACTATGTAATATTCTATGTGATATATTATATTTTATTCGTTCCGCTGTGAGTTCTCTGATGTTGTTCTGTTTCTTCTTTCTCTTTCTTTTCTTCTTCTATCCCTTTCTTTCTTTGGGATGACGCGATTTTCTGGGAGTAGAAAGTCGGGTCGTCACAGTTGGTATCAGAGCAGTAGGTTGAGTGGATACCTAGGCTCTGAAGTGTGTCTTTCTTTAGGGAGCGTTAGGTTTAGCGAATACCTAAGCTCTGTAGTGGTGTCTTTCTTGAGAGAGCGTACTTGTAATTTTTATATATAATTATATGTATATATATATCTGTATCTGCCTAATTTGTTGGGATATTTGTTCGGATTTTCCAACATAATTTTTAGAGGTAGATAGATGGAGTAGTGGTGTGTGTGTAACACGACTACCACTTATGGGAAAGGTCCATATGGTTGAGGTTGGAAGTTTTTGTCGAGACTGTAGACCTAATACCGTCTCGAGTAAGATGTGAAGTTTGGAGTAAGGGTTCCTCTTATATCTGAAGGAAATCTTTTTGAAGATTCGGAGGTTATCTTTGGAGTGTAAGTTTGGATTTCGCTTGGGTAAGCGAATTATTCTTGAGTTTGGATTTGTTGGAAGTGCAGAAGTAAGTAATGATATCTTGATAACTGCGAGATGAGATGCAGTATCCTTGGAAATTTTCCGAAGATGTTTTCTTTTGAAGCAATTTTAGTAGTGGTTGTTGAGGAGCAGTCTTTATCTGCCGCTGAGAAGATTCGTCTGTGTAGAAGTTATCTGGATCTTTAGCAAGGAGATTGGCTGTTTTGGAATATGAGACTAAGGTCTATGAGTCGTTTTGCTTTGGCATGGTCTCACTTGTTATTCCTTAAGGTAAGAGAGTTGTGGATGCTTGGCTTGGAGTCCGAGTTCCTTGAGAAGTTGTCTGCCATCTCGGAAGTCAGTTGTGTGGTTTGTTGAAGGTTTTGGGTTTTGACAAGACTTAGATTAGAGTCTTTGGATAGCTGTGGTAGCAGTGCAGCTCAGAAATGTTCGGTGTGCTGACGAGAAGGTCTTTTGGCTTCGCAGTATCATCGAGGTAGAGCTTGGAAGCAGCAAGGTTGGTTGTTTCTCTGGGGGTTTAGAAATCTTGTGATTCTTCTTTTTAGCAGTCCGGGCTGAGGGTGGTGATGTTTTCTTGGAGGGTTAACCTGGTTTGGAAAAGCTTTAAGCTGTTCTAAATTGGTAAAGAGGGGACAGTTTCTTTGAAAATCCGAACTAGGTAGGATCGCAAAAGTGACTTGCGATTAGTTGGGAATTTTTCTTGAGCAATCTTTTGTTTGAAACTAAGGATTCTCGTGTGGAAGTAGGAGCTACTGAGGTAATCAGAAGATTGTTTGCATCTGGAGTTGAGTTCCATATTTGTTTTGGTTTCCAGAAGCAATTTTGGTAGTTAGCCTAGTAGTAGAGTTGGTGTAGCAACTCAGATTTTTATGGATTTGATGAACAAAGTTCCGAAGATATTGGATAAGTTTATACTTGTGTTCATCAGCAGTACTCTCATCTGTTTTAGAATCAGAGTTGTGCAGCGGAAGCGAGATAACTGCTGTGCAAAGGAGAAGCAAGTTCAGATTGATACTGCTCGGGTAGTAGAGCTTGAGTTCTGGATTTCAACGGATTTTGGAAGGCTTTTCTGTTGAATAGGATCTAGGACTGCTTAGTTTTGGTTTAGTTGTTTCTGGAAGTATCAGCATAGGTTGAGCTGATCAGGAAGAGTTTGGCAGTCCAGGATTATCTGTTAAGTTATACAGATATGAGATAAGGAGTTTGGTATTTGAAGTTAGAGACTTCAGAGTTGTTAAATTTTCTCTGGTTAAGAGAACAGATATGGAATAAGATTGGTTGGTTAGTGTTATGGCATTTGAAGATTTCTTATCTGTGTTTTGATTGGGTTAGATTGAATTGCCAGTTTGGATATCTGGAATTCATTTTGTAACACGTATCTCTGAGGGAATACGTGTATGATTCATCGATTGGTTATTGAATCTATAGTTCAGTTGGAGTTGAATGTTGAGCTGGATTTGAGAGTATTCTGATGTTCTATTCTGATTGATGGATCTAGAGGTGAGAGGAGCTCTGGATTTTGGTAGTGTAGTTAGTTAGTTTTTGTAGAACGAGTCTCCCGATGATTTTTACTTGGGAAACTCGAAATAGTATTAGAAGGATTCCTTCTGATCTATATCAGGATAATTAGTTAGGGATTGTTTGTATGATTGATTTCTATGGTTGTTAGTAATTGGTTGATAGGAATGCTTTAATGTTTGAAATTTAAAATCTGTACTGGATTATTAAATTACCTTTGTTTTAAATTTCGGGGACGAAATTCTTTTAAGGGGGGAGGATTGTAACGACCCGGAATTTTGGGCAATAAGAATTTAATAATCTGTGTAAATAATTTATTTGGTTTGATAATTTTCTTTATAATTTTAATTTAAAAATTGGCTAATTTAATCTTTTAAAGGTTGATAAATTTTTAATCTGGAAATATTGATAAGATTGTCAGTCAAAGCTAATAAATATTTATTCTGTTTATAATATATATATTTGATATATGTTGTGAATGGGAATATCTTTTGTTTTAATTAAAAGATGAATTTGCAAATTGTAATATATATGTATGTATATGTTATAATTTGAGTTGTTTTTGAAATTTAATTTAATCTATTAATGATTATATATGAATAAATATTGTTATTTTAAAGATTTGTTTTAGAATTAATATTTTTAAAAGTTAATTTGAGCTTAATTCAATTATTTTAAAAATATAAAAATAATTGTTTATTTTTAATATGATAGTTTAAAAAGAGATTTAATCAATGTTGTATTTTTGTTTTCTTTAAAATGTTCAAAATAAAATGGTTATAAATATATATATAAAGTTATAAATAAACTTTCTTCTTAATTAATCTCTTGAATTAAAATTGTTTATAAACATAAGTAGTATGTGAATAAATTACTAGATCCATATTTATATAAACATAGATGTCCATATTACATAAATATAAATATAATTAATTTTGTAATAAGGTTTTAAAAACAATTATGCTAGGATTTTAGACACTTGTTAACAAATTAACTCATGCAAATTACACTTGTAATTAATATGGCATGCATTAACAAGTGGCATATTCATTTAATTTTTAATGAATGTTTTTTAGAAAAAAAAAATCAGTTTTTGTCAAACTCTTTTTCCTTTTGTCTTCTTAACTCAAAACCAGGAAATAATCTCAAGACCCGACATTAAAACTAAAAGCAAATTTTAGAAACTTTCTTCAACCTGAAAACTTGAATTCAATGGAGAATCAACCTGCAAGTTTAAATCAACCTGCTAAAGCAAATCTACAATCTTCAAATCTGCATTGTACAAGTCTATAGCCTGCATTTCATGTGAGTTCAACCTGCAATGCAAGAGTTCACATTCATCAGCAAGTCAAATTGAAGGCATGCAGTAAGCAGTAGGATTTCAACAACATGCAAAATCAAACAGTTTTCAAATTTAATGTTCTGGCCTGGGAAATAAATTCTAAATCTGCTCTGCATTTTTTCAAGGTGAGTAAATGAATTTTTAAAAGCAGTTTTTAAAACCTGAATTTCATCCTGATTTGAGAATGATATCTTGTTGTTATTTGAAATATTTGATTTAAAGTGAATGCATGTTTTGGGAGTGTGAATAGTTGAATGCCTGAGAAGTTAAAATTTATGCTCTGTAAAATGACAGGTCCCAATTCTATAATAAATTCAATAACTAGATTTTGAATTCGAATTAGCTTTTGGTTAGTAAATAAAAGTTGTTTGTAATCATTTAATTTATCATCTAAAAATATTTGTAAGTTTTAAAATTGAATAATTAGTTTAAAATCTTTGAATTTACAGTAAACCACTAATGCATGTAAAAAAATCACTGAATTAAATTTATAGTTTAGATTGAATAAATGGATTCATGTTTGTAAATCATGAATTTAAATACAAGTTTCATGATTTTTAGTTTAAAGGATCAAGAGAATTTCGAGGTTGAACAAATTTGGGATTTTCATGAACTGCAGATTGAATTCATAATAATTTGATTTGATTTTTGGATCATAGCTTGTATGTAAGCTATAGATCATGGGAAAAATATTTAAGAATTTTTCTAATGTTAGAATTGTGTGAATTAGTGGTAAGTAGGGTTTTAGGTGTGTTTCGGTTCGAGTTTACTGCAAAGACATTCGCGACGTAGGTGATGATTCGAGTGCGTTCATCCTTGGGGAGGAGTCGTGTTTGGGTGGTAGGAGTTCATAGCCGGAGTGGGGATGCGTAAGGTGGTCGGTGCCGTGGATGATGGGTTCGTTTTCCTGGCGACTGCAGTTCATTTTGGGTTCGAATGGTCATATTTTGATTCGCGTATGGATTGTAGAATCTGGATTCATCTAAGCTATCGCGTGAGGGTTTGGGACCGTGGAAAGTCGTCGCGGTGGCCAATGGAGGTCGGCGGCAGGGGTGCATATGCACCGTGCCTCGTGCACAGTTGGGTTGGGAACAGGAGTTGGGGAAGACGAGCTGTTCCTGTTGTAGTGCTCGCGTTTTTTTCCCTTTTCTTTTTTTTAGTTTGACTCGAAGCAGTGACGAGGTTCCTCTCGTGTATTTCTGGTTACAACTCGAAGTAGAGATGGGGTTGCAGGGACTCGATTGTTTGGTGTATCATAGGAGAGGGGGAATTTGGGAAGAAGGTTTCTGTCGGGTTTATAGGTTGCTGTTTTAGTCGAGTTCTGTGCAATGATGATGTTGCAATTAAATATATACAAGTTTATAAAGAAGTTGATGCTATGTTTAAACTAGCTGATTAAAATGTAATGTTAATCAAACTTCTTAAAATATAAGTTGAATTTTATTTATTTTATTTGTCTTTAAACTTATTAAAAGCGATTTCAATTGTAAGTTATAAAATCTAAGTTATCAAGGAATGATTTTAAAAACTAAGTTTTAATTAGATAACTTAAAGTGTTTTCAATTTGAATTTGATTTCTAAATCCTTTATTTAAATAAAGATAAGATTATAATATTAAAACCAAATTTAATAAATTGTTTTTGAATTGTTTAAGCTTTATCAATTTCAAATAACTTATTTATAAAGATAAATAATGTTAAATTAATTTGATATGAATTTGTGAATACTTAAATATGATTTGTTAATTAAGATTAATATTCTCTTATTTAATTTAGGATTTTGAATTATAAGATGTTAATTAATTAATTGTTTAATTAATTTTAAATAATTAGTTAATTATTTATTGAATAATCACTTAATTATGGATTAATTAAGTATAATTACTTAATAAAGTAATTAATGGATAATTGTGAATGTAATTAAGAAAGTTAATTACTTATGGAAGTGATTACTCATGGAGTAATTAGTAGAAGTGATTATTGTTTAATCACTTAATGATATCAATTAATGAATTGATTAATATAAATTGTTGAAGTTAATTAATTATGAAGTGATTAATTAACTAAAGAATCAAGAATTATTTAATGATGTGATTAATTAATGAATGAGTTTAACTTAAGATTAATTACTAAGTGTAATTAATTAAAATGTAATTAATTAATAAAGAAATTAATTAAGGATTATTTATTAATATAATTGTTTAATAATTACTTAGTGAAGTAATTAAAGATTAATTAATTGAATTAATTAATCAAGGATTAAAATAAGTAAATTAGAAGTTAATTAATTTAAATAAGTAATTATAAATTATAATTACTAATTATGATTAATGAGTTGATTAATTATAAGTTTAATTAAGTATAATTAATTAATAAGGATCATTAATATAAAGAATGATATTAATCAAGGTTGATTAATATAAGTAATTAATTTAAAGTGTGATTAATTAATTGTAATTAATTAAGGTTTAATGTAATTAATTATGGTTAATTAATTAATATATGATCATTAATTATTGTGATTAATGATAGTAATTAAGGCTAATTACTGAATATGGATAGGATAATTACTTGAATGTAATTAAAGGATAATTAATCAAAGAAAGATTAATTAGTGAGGATCATTAGAGATGATTAATTTATTTATTTGAGATAAATAAATGAAGAATGATTTAAGTAATCCAATTGATTAGAGTTAATCAATTCTGTTATGGATGAATGTTTAATATTGGACGATTGATTAATATTGAATGTTGAATGATATTGGATGATTTGTTGATATTGGTTTGATATGGGATGATTGGATATATCAGTTATGTGATATGCTGCTTTGTGAGATGAATATTGTTATAAATTATCTATTGTGATATTATGATGCATCTATTTGTTTATATCATCCTGGATATATGTTTAAATTGTTTAAACCCTTAAGTCCAACTTGGACATTAAAATGGCGTTTGGTTTCGGTGAGACCGGGATCGGGTTTCCATATTTGGAATTCCGAAAACCACATCGATTCCAATTAAACGTTAGGTCGTTAATCCAAGTGGAGCGAGTGAAGACTCGAGGTGTAAGGGCTATACGTCAGTATAACTCTGTGGGTGATTCCGTAATGAGTTTGACGGAATAGTGCTTATAGATTCGAGATGGTGAATCAGAGTGCAAGGGCTATGGTCGTTGACTCTGAGGGTGATTCCAATAATGAGTGCAACGAGATAGTGCCTTCGGTTTCGTTCGAACCCGGAACGAACTTGTATGGATCGAATGCTTTCAACACATCGTCAGGCGGACGATGAGCATTCTAAGTGATGTGTTCTATAAAGGTAATCGCAGCCTCAAGCCTCATCAACCGGGAATGGCTAAAACAGGGGAGGTGCGCCAAGGCTTCGTGGGTAGCCCCCACTTGAGAGTGAGATTTACCCCTGTCTAGAAGTCCCTTATTATTCGGCTGTGTGGGTGGTTGGTCGCGCCAACCACGGGGTGGTCTCATTTGGAACTATTCAGTAAGGAATGGGTCCGGCCTTGTGTTGCAGGGGATGAAGGGAGTAATCCTCGGTACGTTGATCTAGGCCACGTACTGTGACGGGCGGTACCCCAGTAGCCCTGCCATTGATGGAAACCAATTTTCCCTACGAGACCCTACGGTTTTGATTGTATTACCCACTTTTGTGGCTAGTAGCTGGAATTTAATCATGTAACAATTTCGGCTATTTCATATTTATTTTGAAAACCCTAGACACTATTATAATATCACTGGATTTCCTATCAAATGTTTTGGTTAGCGTAAGGTAAAAACTTTTCCATGTTTATGTGTGGGAAGTCTTACGTGATACCTTTTCTTTCAAAGGTTTTCTAAAGTTAAGCAATTTTAAACCGTTTACTCACACCAGACCCCTGTCTGACCCGAGTGTTTATTTTCTGTTTTATTAAACTCTTGGGTACTCATATTATATATGAGTAGTCAAGTGATTCAGGTTAGCTTGACGAATTCTGGAGGAGTTATGGAGCAGGAGGCTTCCACGTGTAGATATTATGTTTCCGCTGTGTATGTTGTATCTGTGTCTTGTATACTTGAGTTGTATGAATTAGACAGATGTATATAACTGTCTAATATGTGTTGTATAAGATGTGTAACTATGATGTACTCTGATACTATGTAATATTCTATGTGATATATTATATTTTATTCGTTCCGCTGTGAGTTCTCTGATGTTGTTCTGTTTCTTCTTTCTCTTTCTTTTCTTCTTCTATCCCTTTCTTTCTTTGGGATGACGCGATTTTCTGGGAGTAGAAAGTCGGGTCGTCACACTTTTTATAAATCCTTTGAAAATAAAGAGTATTTCTAAGACCATGTCCACACACAATCACGGACGGGTTTTTTTACCTTATAATAACTAAAACACTTTTATATCAAAACCTCTGATATTAGTCTTAATGACATCTCTTTGAAAACATTTGCAAATAAACATATTAATCTTAGCTGAAATTGTTACCATTAATAAATTCCAGCATACTAGGCTCTACAAACAAAACCGTAGTTTCTTATTGGAGAATGGATTTCCATACAAATGACCACGCGAAGGATCTACCTTCCGAAATGGGTACACCTCTAGATGGATGCCCCGAGAAACCATCACACAACTTCTTTACCAACACAAGACAGGCCCACCTCTATAACTAGATAGTACCGAATATGTCATCCCCCGGTCGTTATCGACCTTTTACCAAGCGCTCGTTTTCCATACACCACATTAATTTACATCCCGAACGTCATGGTGGGAATAAATATATGTAGAAGGGAACGATTATACCCTAATTGGGAACGACCCACTTAGTCTTTCCGCATCTAATCCTGTTTCAGCCATGAAGCTTGAGGCTACGATTACCTTTTCACAAAGCACATATCACATCTTTGAATGCCACATTTTCATTTTCGTTGACTACCAATTGCCTTCCACAAAAATATAACCCTTGAGCTCGTACATCTCAAGGAGGATGTTAAGCTAAGAGAAGTTGCATTCTCTGCCACCGCTGATGTACGTTTGTAAAAACCAATGTGCATAATCTTTAGAAATGCAATGTCAGACAAACGTCCATACAAGTTGTCCAGGAACGGGACAAACCGAAGGCACTCTCCTACTACCACTAGTAGCGAGTAGTCCTTGCAATCCGAAAAATCTCCACAACGAGGAGACCACTGCTATATATAACTCTATAATGGCTGCGACCCCGAGCAAATCAACAAGCAGTCCTCACGCTATGAAGATCCACAGTCTTCAATAATCATCGTCTTCAACATGTCTTCACATTCGAACGTATACATTGGTTCGAAGTGGTTTTCAAATAGGAATTACCCAAATCCGACTCTGGTTTCCTTCGAAGCCAATTATCGCTTAAAAAGATGTTAAGTTCATATGTGGATAGCAATCATCAATTAATTACTTCATCTTTTATCAAATCAAATATCTTTCTTAGATATATTCTTTTTAATTTATTCCATTTTCTTTTCAAATGTATATGGAATCATTAAGCCTCGTTTATCAAACCATTTGATATACTAATATTGTTTAGATCTTGGAATAATTCCAAATCATTTTTCTCTTTTATTAGGAAACTTTTCTAAATCATTCATTAAATCTTAATCAAAGATATCTTATGTTCAAGTTATAACTTTTAACTTAGGGAAAATATTTCCAAATCATTTATTAAATCTTAATCAAAGATTTCTTTCTTAATTTCAAATCATATTCTTGCAAATCGAAGATTTTCATAACAAAGTACTACTACCACCTTAGATATGGTAAATTTCACCTCCAGGGACTAATGACAGGTTTCACCTCCAAGGACTAATGGCAAATTTCACATCCGGGGACTAGTGGCAAGTAATCCTACATTATGAAGATCTTTCTCATCAATGATCATTATCTTCAATATATTTTATTGCCAAAATTAGTTTGAAAAGGGGTTTTCGGATAGGAACGTCCTAATATGATCCAGGTTCCTTCGTACTAATCATCGATAAAAAGATGTTAAGTGGTTAAATAACATTCAAAGAATTGTTTCTTTTCTTTTATCTTGGAAAAACTTAAATACAATCTTTTTAGAGCATCTGGGCTTTCCTTTCAATCTATTCCACCCCTCGCCTAAAAAGAGAAAACATATGCCAGGTAAGTTCAGGGCAATGGTTGCTTCTTCCCTAACCTATGTTAAACACCTTGTTTTTATCTTTACAGATCTCATAGGAGGGACAAATATACTAGTCGTTTCCGCATACTCAGTTATTAATCTTCATTTTAGAAATTATTTATTAAACTTCCAAATAATCATTTAAAACACTTAAGTATTCTTTTAAAAACATTCATAACTGATTCTAGAAAATATCGTTACGCTTAAACTCATATTCAAAATGCTATAGAATTCGCAGCATAAAAGTACTACGGAAAGTGCTATCTAAGCTAATTTGATTCAAACAACTTTTTAATATGTGAAAATTCATATTTTCATTCCAAATATCATTTAAACCATTTTAATATATTTATCAAATTTATTTCATATTTTTAAATCACTTATAAAGAAATGCCGTTTTGGATTCCGAACTGCAAACCGCTATGTTTTTAGAAAATTGTTTTGGACATATTTCGAAATCTACTTAATGAAATCTTGATTTTATTTCTTTGTTGGAAAACTATGGATATAATAGACCGAAAAATTCTTATCTTGAAGAATTCCAAGTTATATTTCACTTTTTGCACACATTTAACTTTTGTGGCACGAAATCGTGAACTACCCTTACGCTACGCGCATAGTTTTGACTTGTTTTTCAATTTCTTTTCAAACTTCTTGGCAACACATTTAAATGTTTATAAAACATTTCTAAATCATTTTAAACAACATTTCCACCATTTCAAATTCATTTTTCATTTCATTTCATATTATAATATTATATTATTATAATATCATTTTCAATCTTTTTTAGATACTTTGAAATCATTAAGAGGCTAAATAATTTTCATACACACATTTGTATGGATTTAATTCTCATTTAATTAACTATGGTTAATTACTAATCATTTCTCTTATCATTTATCAAACAAGTTATCAACCAAATAAACAATCACATAATCAACCAATTTGCAACCAATTTATCAAAAATTCATTCAACATATTTAAACTTTCAAATCATTATACTTGAAATAATCTAAGGATTTATTAATAAATAAGAGTACCAACATTCATATCAACAATACTTCACTTAAACTTCAACTATTCAACTTCTACTCCATTTCTTTTGCTTTATTCCATCGACCACATTTTTCAAACTCTCAAAAATTCGACATAGCGTCCGCATCACCTTGAATTTTCTCCTAGCTCCTTGGAATGAAATCAACGACACTTCCTTCTCTTTTTCTTGCTCCGGAGCTTCACGAACTTGCTCCTCCTCCTCCATAGGTTCGGCCATGCCCTATCCTTTCACTTCCTCCGTTGTTTCTTCACTTCTTAGATGCTAAACCATATTTAAACGGCATTCTAAGGTCTTTGGCAAAGTTTGATGGTGTTTAGAGTTGATTTGATATGGTTTTGAAAAGTTAGTAAGCATTTGGAAGAGAAGAAGAAGCCATTAAAGAGGTAGAGAAAAGCTTGGAAAAGGAAGAAGAAGAAGTGATAAAAAGTGAGAAAGTGAATGTTTATTTATAGAATTTTTTTTGGATTAAAATAATATTTTCTAAAAAGACCAAAATACCCTTACTTACTTATAAAGCAATCTTATTTTTTTTTCAACACTTAACATCACATTTCAAATCTTTACTTTATGTCATTTTCACCTAGATATTAAGTAAAGTAAGTAATAATTATGTTTTTTTTATTTGATGTTTTACCTTTTGCTTTGAAATGACATTTTTGTTCTTTTATGCTTACTTTTCTTAATTGTTTTCTAGAAGTTTCTAACCTTATTTAGTAAAAGTAAACTTGATTATGAATTAATTAATACTTACACTATTTGAATATATTTTCCTATGTAAGAAAATAAAGGTGCGACGACGTTGCGACAACTTTTAATCGATAAAACGTCTTTTTTCGACAAAATGTTTTACGGTCACATTTTGGCATTTTAGTTAAACTATTTACTTATGTAAACCAAATTTAAAAACGAACTTTTTACTTCTTTAAATAAATTAAAACATGTCTCTTTATATTTTAAAATCATATTTAAATAATTTCAAAATCTCTAATTTTACGGTGTATGTAAAACTGACAAAATGCGATAAAATTTGGTTATTTTTATAAAATGATTATTAACATACTTATAAATATTTTAATATACTTTTATTATATTTATTAGATGTTTTCAATATTATCTTTTTAAATAAATATTTAAACCTATTTATTTAATCATTTATTTATTTTTAACAAAACTTAACTTTTGTTGATTTGTTTTAAAATCCAAATTTATACTTTTAAATTATCAACTATAAGAATAAATAATTTCTCTATTATCATCTATTATATTTAAATTATATATTTAAGTTTAAACCTTCTTAAATGAAATCTCTTATTTTCGAAATAGCGAAATTATGGGTCGTTAAATTCTCCCCTACTTAAATGAATTTCGTCCTCGAAATTACCCAAACCCAAAATATTTATCTTCAGACTTAATTCCGTATAATATACACATATCATCCTTATGAAATATCTTATACAATCTCCTATTCGAATACATAATTTTACCTCCAAACTAGTACCGATCCTCGATCCTCTAGTGCGGATTTTAATCAGGCTCTTTGCTCAGAAACCATTGCTTTCCTTGCATGCCTCTCAACTATGATAGAAAACTCAAGCACCCAACCATAAACCCTAATCAATGTTCTCCATCAAGAATCGAGTGATAATTCCTTTTTCGGATCGGTGTAAACACCTTAAAGTTCCGTACTCGCATATTAGATCAAAAATTGTGTGACGAGATGATCTACATATAACATATATATTTATTAACTTTCAAAAACTTTTCATAAACTTTTATCTTAAGTTCAATCATTTTATAAAGGTGCTTCTTTATTGAATCCTTTTAATTATTTATTTCCAAATATTTTTAATAAAGGAAAATATCCCAAAGAAACCATTTTTCACTCAAAAGATAATTTATCTGTATTATAGTTTTTTTTCCATAACCGTTCAACTTTGTATATTTTCTTTAACACTATTATTACTTATGAATCATTTCGTAAAACTATCGCATAAGTTTATTACATCTTATAACTTACGTAAATCAACCATATTTTAAAGACTTAAGTCCTATTCTTAATTATTATTGGAATTCATTAATAAAACATTTTCTAGGTTATAATTTCCATTTTTTGTTTATAATAACATCTATAAATTATACTTATCCAATTTCATTTACTCATAATATTTCACAATCTTTTACCAAAAGTTTTCACAAATTTCTTAGCATTGAGTTAGGCATGATTTCGAAATTTTCGACTGTCCAAAATGGTCGAGAATTTTGCGTTTTCTTATCAGTTAGCGATTCCAAATTTAGCTTTAGTTTAAACACTTTTATAAAGATTACTAATCAATTTTTCAATTAATGATTAACGTTATCTCTATAACTTATGAAAATTATATAGATCTAGTAACTCCGAAACAATCCAAGGAACTTGGTACTACCAATAGTATTATATATCCTCTTAACAAGAACAGTAATACTTAAGAGAAGTTCTTACCATCCGAACACATCACTTGCCCATTTTTAGTTTATTTTCGAGCCAATCGAACTAGTTATCATAAAATAACTCTATTTATTTGAAATAATACCATTTTCAAAATCCTCTAGAGATTACTTTATTTTATTAAACCTATTTTATAAATTCATTTTATCTTATATTAATTAACTTCATTTAAATTACCACAATTGTTTTACTCGAACTTAAATTCTCATTCCTTTTATATATAATTTTTCAAAATCATTTTCTATGATTTAAATACATTTTCTATGATAAAAATACATTTTCATCTTATATGTTCATTCCTGAAACAAATCTTATTATCAAACACCTTATAGTCAAATCGTGAAACATAATTCACAAGGTATTTATAATTAGATTTTTAAATCAAACATTTGATCAATTTATGATAGTAACTTAACATTATCATTTCTTAATTTATTACTTTGGAATAAGTATTAAAGACTTTAATTTTCTTATCAGATTTCTTACTTAGCGATTATCTTTACGAAACATCTTATAGTCAAATTGTGAAATTCTAATCACCAGATGTTCATATTTAAATTTCACTAATCCTGATTTCTAACTATACAACTTTTCATAAAAAATATACTTTGTATTCAAAATATAATCCTAGGAAAACTTATTTCATTTACCAATCTTTTCAAAATTAGTGTGTCGATTCGCCTTTTAAGTGTTTATGAATTCCTATTGATTACATGGATATCTCATGCATCGACCGAAATCCATATACCACTCAATAGATTAATCAACACAAAACAATTTATTAGTCACTAACAAATACGTGCTCATATATAATACACTCAAACTCATTCTAGGGTGTTACTAACCCTATCTAATGAGTCACTCATCCTAGGGTATTACTAACCCTATCTCTGATGAGTCTTTACCCTAACAAAGCCAAGGTTCTCGCTTAGCATTTAGTTCTGATACCAAAATGTCACAGCCCGTTTTCCCGTACCCTTTGAATCGACAATAAACCACACATGTCCAACTCAAATTGCATGAAAATACAGAACATGAAGGGAAATAAAGAAAAATAGACAGAACAGAATCTCACTCGAATGGAATAACATATAATACTGAACAAATATCTTTATAGCGAAAAACTTTTAAATACATATATCAGAGTCTAACCTAAATTCAGATTGGACAGTTATAAACATCTGTGCTTACAACTGCTGACGAACATCAAACAAAATACACTAAGTGCAGTGGATAATTGAATATGTCCATATGTCGAGGAATATCTCCAGCTCTCCTTTGGAAACTTCAACCGTCTTCGATTAACCTGAAACTACTCGGATCTCAACCGAGTATTGAAAATACTCGGATCAGGCTTGATAAACCAGCGTGATAAAAACTAAATAATAAATGACAGTGTCATATATCAACCTTTTTATAAATCCTTTGAAAATAAGGAGTATCTCATAAGACCACGTCCACACATAAACACAGATGGGTTTTTACCTTATGATAACTAAAATACTTTTATATCAAAACCTTTGATATTATTCTTAATGACATCTCTTTGAAAACTTTTGCAAATAAACATATTAATCTTAAGTGAAATTGTTACCATTATTAAATTCCAACATACTAGGCTCTACAAACAAAACCGTAGGTTCTTATTGGAGAATGGATTTCCATACAAATGACCAGGCAAAGGATCTACCTTCCGAAATGGGTACACCTCTAGATGGATGCCCCGAGAAACCATCATACAGCTTCTCTACCTACACAAGACCGCCTACCACTAGATAGTACCGAATATGTCATTCCCGACCTTTAACCGAGCGCTCATTTTCCATACACCACATTAATTTACATCCCGAACGTCATAGCGGGAAGAAATATATCTAGAAGGGAATGATCGTACCCTAATTGGGAATGACCCACTTAGCCTTGCCGCATCTAATCCTGTTTCGGTCATTTCCATTTGATGAGGCTTGAGGCTACGATTACCTTTTCACAAAGCACATGTCACATCTTTGAATGCCACATTGCCATTTCCATTGACTACTAATTGCCTTCCACAAAAATACAATCCTTGAGCTCGTACGTCTCAAGGAGGGTGTTAAGCTAAGAGAAGTTGCCTTTTCCGCCACCGCTGATGTACGTTTATAAAAACCAATGTACATAATCTTTAGAAATGCAATGTCAGACAAACATCCGTACAAGTTGTCCACGAACAGAACAAACCGAAAGCACTCCCCTACTACCACTAGTAGCGAGTAGTCCTTGCAATCCGAAAAATCTCCACAATGAGGAGACCACTGTTATATATAACTCTATAATGGCTGCGACCCCGAGCAAATCAACAAGCAATCCTCACGCTATGAATATCCACGGTCTTTAATAATCATCGTCTTCAACATGTCTTCACATTCAAACGTATAAATTGGTTCGAAGTGGTTTTCGAATAGGAATTACCCAAATCCGACTTCGATTCCTTCGAAGCCAATTATCGCATGAAAAGATGTTAAGTTCATATGTGGATGTTAATCATCAATCAATTACTTCATCTTTTATCAAATCAAATATTTTTCTTAGATATATTCTTTTCAATTTATTCAATTTTATTTTCAAATGTTTATGGAATCATTAAACCTCGTTTATCAAATCATTTGATATATTAAACTTCTTTAGATCTTGGAATAATTCCAAATCATTTTTCTCTTTTAATTAGGAAACTTTTCTAAATCATTCATAAAATCTTAATCAAAGATTTCTAATATTCAAGTTATAAATCTTAACTTAGGGAAAATATTTCCAAATTATTTATTAAATCTTAATCAAAGATTTCTTTCTTAACCTCAAATCATATTCTTACAAATCGAAGATTTTCATAACAAAGTACTACTGCCACCTTAGATATGGTAAATTTCACCTTCAGGGACTAATGGCAAGTTTTACCTCCAGGGACTAATGGCAAATTTCATCTCCGGGGACTAATGGCAAGTAATCATACATCATGAAGATCTTTCTCATCAATGGTCATTGTCTTTAATATATCTTGTTTCCAAAATTAGTTTGAAAAGGGGTTTTCGAATAGGAATTGCCCTAATACGGCCTCAGCTCCTTCGTACTAATCATCGATAAAAAGATGTTAAGTGGTCAAACAACATTCAAAGAATTGTTTCTTTTCTTTTATCTTGGAAACACTTGAATATGATCTTTTTAGAGCATCCGGGCTTTTCTTTCAATCTATTCCACTCCTCCCTAGAAAGAGAAAGCATAAGCCAGGTAAGCTCAGGGCACTGGTTGCTCCATCCCTAACCTTAGTTAAACACCTTATTTTAATCTTCCCAGATCTCATGGGCGGGACAAATGTACTAGTCGTTTTCGCATACTCAGTTATTAATCTTCATTTTAGAAATGATTTATTAAACTTCCAAATAATCATTTAAAACTCTTAATTATTCTTTTAAAAACATTCATAACTGAGTCTAGAAAATATCATTATGTTTAAACTCATATTCAAAACGCTATAGAATTCGCAGCATAAAAGTACTACAGAAAGTGTTATATAAGCTTATTTGAATTAAACAACTTTTTATTATTTGAAAATTCATATTTTCATTCCAAGTCTCTTTTAAACCATTTAATAGATTTATCAAATTTATTTCATATTTTAAATCATTTAAAAATATCATTTATAAAGAATCTCGTTTTGGATTTCGAACTGCAAAACCACGATGTTTTTAGAAAATTGTTTTGGACATATTTCAAAATCTACTTAATGAAATCTTGATTTTATTTCTTCGTTGGAAAACATGGATATAATAGAAAGGAAAATTCTTATCTCGAAGAATTCTGAGCTATATTTCACTTTGTACACATATTTAACTTTTATGGCGTGAAAACGCGAACTACCGTTACGCGACGCGCATAGTTTTGACTTGTTTTTCAAATTTTTTTCAGACTTCTTGGAAACACATTTAAATGTTTATAAAATGTTTTTAAATTATTTTAAACAACATTTTCATCATTTCAAATTCATTTTTCATTTCATTTCATGTTATAATATTACATTATTATAATGTCATTTTCAATCTTTTTTAAATATTTTGAAATCATTAAGAGACTAAATAATTTCCATACACACATTTGTATGGATTTAATTCTTATTTAATTAAGTATGGTTAACTACTAATCATTTCTCTTATCATTTACCAAACAAGTTATCAACCAAATAAACAATCACATAATCGACCAATTTGCAACCAATTTATCAAACATTCATTCAACATATTTAAACTTTCAAATCATTATACTTGAAATAATCTATGGATTTATTAATAAATAAGAGTATTCACCTTTAACCAAATTGTTCACATTGTACCAACATTCATATCAACAACGCTTCACTTAAACTTCAATTAATCAACTTCTACTCCATTTCTTTTTTTTATTCCATCGACCACTTATTTCAAACTCTCGAAAATCTGGCAGAGCTTCCAGCACCATCAATTTTCTCCTAATTCCTTGGAATGAAATCAACGGCACTTCCTTCTGTTTTTCTTGCTCCGGAGCTTCACGAACTTGCTCCTCTTCCTCCATAGGTTCGGCCATGTCCTATTCTTCCCCTTGCTCCATTGTTTTTTCACTTTTTAGATGCTAAACCATGTTTAAATGGTATTCTAAGGTCTTTGGAAAAGTTTGGTGGTGTTTGGAGTTGATTTGATATGGTTTTGAAAAAATTAGTAAGCATTTGAAAGAGAAGAAGAAGCCATTAAAGAGGTAGAGAAAAGCTTGGAAGAGGAAGAATAAGAAGTGAAAAAAAGTGAGAAAGTGTACATTTATTTATAGAAAAAGTTTTGGATTAAAATAATATTTTCTAAAAAGGCCAAAATACCCTTACTTACTTATAAATTAATCTTATTTTTTTAACACTTAACATCACATTTCAAACCTTTACTTTATGTCATTTCACTTAGATATTAAGCAAAGTAAGTAATAATTATGTTTCTTTGATTTGATATTTTACCTTTTGCTTTGAAATGACATTTTTGTCTTTTTGTACTTACTTTTTTCTTAATTGTTTTCTAGAAGTTTATAACCTTATTTAGTAAAAGTAAACTTGATTAATGAATTGATTAATGCTTACACTATATGAATATATGTTTCTATATAAGAAAATAAAGGTGCGATGATGTTGCGACAACTTTAATTCGACAAAACGTCGTTTTTCAACAAAATGTTTTACGGTCACATTTTGACATTTTAGTTAAACTATTTATTATGTAAACCAAATTTAAAAATGAACTTTTAACTTATTTAAATAAATTAAAACATGTATCTTTATATTTTAAAATCATATTTAAATAATATCAAAATCTCTAATTTTACGGTGTATGTAAAACTGACAAAATGCGATAAAATTTGGTTATTTTTGTAAAACGATTATTAAAATACTTATAGATATTTTAATATAATTTTATTATCTTTATTAGATGTTTTCAATAATATTTATCTTTTTAAATAAATATTTAAACCTATTTATTTAAGCATTTATTTATTTTTAACAAAACTTAACTTTTGTTGATTTGTTCTAAAATCTAAATTTACACTTTTTAAATTATCAACTATAAGAATAAATAATTTCTCTAGTATTATCTATTATATTTAACTTATTTATTTAAGTTTTAAACCTTCTTAAAAAATCTCTCATTTTCAAAGTAGCAAAATTATGGGTCGTTACAGCGTGTCATCCACTTGAGAATCTTTTTGCCAAAATAACACGAACACATGACAACTCCAAACAAGAACACTAGCATCAACATTTCGTTCAACAACAAGGGAAGTAGACCTAGTTGCTCCAATCATGTCTGATAGTCTCGTTATAGATCTCTTTCAAATCTGTGTAGAATAGGAAACTTGTTGGTAGAAAGTTGGATCTATCTCACCAATATTGAAAGAGTCAGGGGTGTGCCCTAGTGGAAATTATGTAATTTGTTACATATATCTAACTCGTTGACCAATCTTGTTTGAAACAAGAAAATTTTTCTTCTAATTATATACTTGATATAATGTGATTATGTTAATTAGTTAACTTAATTAAAGTATATTTAATAGAAAAATCCATAAATGGTATATTTTGTGATAGTAGTACAAAGTGTTGTAACCGTGAGTAATTTATCACAATGGAACAAATATGCCATTTTAAATGTTCCTAATCAAGATGCATCGAGACTAGATATCGATGTATCCATTGAGATTGGAGTTCGTAGCTCTCCAAATGTTGGACAGTGTATTACTCATGACTACTAGGGGCACCTAGGGGTTACGTACTAATAGTTATTGGGTCATTATGGAACAACTCACTCGATAGTTTTCTGTTAGTTAATATAACTAAGGTTAAATAGAAAATATCGATGTGACTGATTTACATAGTTCTCTCAACTTGAGAATACTGTGGATCTTCAATACGAAAGCTCTGCTTTGATTATAACCAAATCATGGCATGGCGTCCATCAAGTGACTATAGTTGGGTCGAGTGGAAGTATTGGAAGTGAAGCACTATTCAAGGGAGGATTCGTTTCCTTAGTCATATGCGGTTAGTATCATAGTCAGCTCAAGTCAACTAAAAGTCAAAGTCTCTGGCCAGAGCATTTCAGTCAACAATAATTGTCATTATTGAACCAAGGATTTGTGTTTAGACTATAAAATTGAATGTGGATGAGGTTGGAATTTTGACCATTACCAAATTCCATAAGACCAAAGTGATATAGTTTTGACGAAGAGAATTGGTGTTAAAAAATGTCACAACCACGTAACGCTTATTAAAATAAAATTGGATTTTTCCGACGAGTAAGGCATAAATTTGGTCATAATGTCACACCACCTGCTAAGTGACATGTGAACGTTAACATTAGAATAGTTTGGCATTAATCGCTGACCAAATTTCAACCAAGAGTCGCACAGTCGAAATGATGAATCCCCTTAAGATCGAATGATTTAAATAGTTTATAATTGTTGTAAATTAATCAAATTAATTAATATTTATAAAATATTAATTATAAAATTTGAATATGATTTGAGAAATAAATAAGGTTTTATGTATTGTAATAGTTATAGATATATCGATCGATATACAATATCGACAAGCGATTATATTAGATTTAAGTACATAGTATTTTGGCTTGGACTTAGATAGGTCTAAGGCCCATCATTAGCGCTGAAAAATTTCGATTTTGGAAAGGTATAGGGGTGGCTAAAACATAGGAAATTGGGTTGGAGATAATGGGTTGAGATCAAGTGAGAATAGGTAAAGAGGTTTTTCTCATTTCTCTCTAATACAACCTTATACATATGTATGTATATGTATGTATGTATGTATGTATGTATGTATATGTGCGTATGTATGCATATCTAAAATAATAACTAGCCTTTTATGGTCACCATTACCTTCTACATTACTAGTTAAAACATAGATCTCAATCCACTCAAAAATTCTCAAATATATTTTAAATTGCGGACTTACAATCTACGGAATAAGAACAATAAAAGGAAGAGAAGCCATTGCTTCAACGCGGATTCAAAGGCGTCATTAAATTGGTAATTTTAATTCATATTACAGTAATTAAATTATATTCTATGGTCCTATAATGGGCAATTTTATATTTTTTCAAATATATTGCTACTATATATTTAGTTATGTGAGATTTTGTAAGTTGATGTGGTTGTCACAAATCAGTTTGGTTATGTACATAATTTGTTTATTATACCATTTGATTTATATATAGACAAAAGCTATTAACTTTACAAAATCAATTTTTGTCATTAATAATTGTTTTATATATATTTATTAATAAATTCATATATATATATATATATATAGACACACACACACACACACACACACACACATATATGTATATGTATATTTCTCTCTCATAATAGCATATATGCATATATAAGACATATATGTGATTTAAAATTTTAGTACACTTATTGATATATAATATGAATTAAAAATTTATAAATTAATTATCATACATATATTCATATTTTAAATTAACATTTATTGAATTGTTTATTGTGTATAAAATAACTATTACATTAAAAATTAAATTTTATATTTTTAAAAAATATTATATTATTTCAAAAACATATATTAAAAATTTAGGAATTTTGTAATAAAGTTTATTATTTTTAATAATTAATAATATTTTGGAAAAACTATTTATGATTTATTAAAAATAATTTAATTGAAAATTTCTTTAAAGTTTTTTGCAACCTTTAATTCATAACCCTAGAATTTCTAAAATTTAAAATTTTGAATATTTAATAATTTATTATTTTATATTAAATAATTATTGCCAAAATCATTGTATTTGTTTTTAAAAATAATATTTCAACTGTGAAAATTCTTAAAAATTTTCCTAAGCTCTATTTTATGATTCTAGATTTTATAAAATTGTAAAGTTTGATTTTTCATCAATATATTATTTTATGTTAATTATTTATGGATGAAAACATTATTTTATTCATAATATGTACAAATTAAAATACTAAAATTATTACGTTTGCAAACCTAAGTTAATTATGAATTATAAATAATTTTAATAATTTCTCTCTTTATATATATATTTATCTATATATAAATGTTTTATGTTAGAATATTATATATAGTATATTTATACATACATATGTATGTGTGTGTATGTATTCTGTAACACATATATATGCAAATGTTTGGACAACATACATGACATACAAAATGAGCTAATGTGTTTGTTGCGATGTAAATCCCAACATTTACATATGAGCATATTGTACCTTTCATGGATTATTATGTTACAAATGCACTCACACATATATGTATATGATACATTTATGTACAAACTAAATCAAATAAAATTAATTTCATATCTTAATATCGTTGAATTTAAGTAAAATAAATGATTTTATTTAAATGAATAGAAATGTTCTAATTCAGTTAGACTTCGTTGGCCCAATAAAAGATCCAATAGGGTAAATTTTTTGAAATTTACCCATAACTTCCAGGCTATTCTAGTTCCAACAGTGGTATCAGAGCCCAATTGCCTATGCGGTCTAAATTAGTCATTTTAAAGCTAATTAATTAAGCTTTTCCACTTAGTACGGTGTCTAGAAAGATAATGTCTAGGATTGGAATATGGTAATCAAGTACCCTGTCCTGCCTGGTTACCAGGCTGGCCCGTGAGATGAGCCTAAAGGCTGCTCCTAATAGAAAACGCCCAACTTAATTTGGGCCTTGGGTGATTTTCAAAATCATTTTGAAAATTAATGTTAATGATTTTAAATTTAATAGTTAAATTTAAAATAAAACATGTTTATTATAAAAATAATAACACCACATAAGTTTTCAAAATGTTAGAAAGGATAATGATTTTTTCAAAATGTTTGAAAATATTTATATAATAATTTCAAAATTTAAATTTATTAATAAAATTAATAAAATAAATTAATTAAATATGTTAATTAATTAATGCATATATGCATGTATTACATATGTTGACATATGTTATGTTGTTTTAAATTGTTTAATATAACATAAGTATGCATATATCTATACAAGATAAATTTTAATAAAAATTATTTAATTGAATTAATTAATTAAAGGTTAATTAATTAAATAAAATATACATATATATGATATATGTGTGTTACACTATAAAGGTTATACACTATAAATGTTATAGTAGATATATCTAATATAAAAGTTATATTGGAATACTAATTTAAAATTAATTAAAGAGTTAATTGATTAAAATTAATTAGATAAGATTTAATTAATGATATATTATATGTAAGACTATCATATAAGTAATATGAGATATAAAAGTTATATAACAATAAAACTTATATGATATGTGTTATAAACTAAATGTGGAATATTAAAGAAACCTAAATAGACTTGAGGAATAAATACATATGTGAATGTACATATAGCGTGATTTCTTATGTGTCTGACACTTGAAAGTTGGGGTATTTCATAAGAAATATATTATTCTATAAGTCGATATCACTCAATATATATTAAAGATTATGAATCTTCAATATAATGTTGTCCTCCACCATATATATATATATATATATATATTTTAATAAATTACTTACATACTCTTTGGTTGTTGAGTAAACTCAAGCTAGGGATGATATGCGTAGTATTATTAATATATTGAACAGATGAGGTAGATAACTATATGTATTTGTTGAGCAAACTCAAGGTACATATACTATACTTAAGATATCACGATAAGGTAGGTATGAGTGAATAATCACTTTCGATTTGTTGAGCAAACTCAAGGTCGAAATGAGATTAGAACAAGGAAAAATAGGTTAGGAGTTGTATATGATACAACCGATAATGAGTTATCCATCTTTTGTGGGGCTATGATTTATTGAGCAAACTCAAGGTCAGAATACTAAAATAAACGAGTCCTAACACTTACCAGTGAAGTTGTAAGACTTTTATGTTTCATCTTAGGGTTTGGAAAATTACAAAAGACTAGTGTGAGCCTTATTTGAAAAATAAAATGGTAACATTTAACCTTCCTAATATTGTAAGAACATGTGCTATATAATGTTATAATTATCTACAATGAAAAATTTGTGCATTTAATATGATTAAGAAAACGTTTGTCAATTAACATATATAAACAAACTAAATTGAAAGTTGACAAATAGAAATATAATACACACTTACTAATAATTCTAATTGCATATATTATATAATATTTCTATACCCATGAAAGTGCCTAATTTCAGCTGCTTAATACATCCGTAAGTTGGTCACTTATATGTTTATTTGGTTTAGACCATGTATTGCATTTTATGAGTTTTGAACTCTAAATGCAATTCAAGGCTATGGATATTTGATCCATGTACTTTCATATATAAATGTTATATGGTGACCAGTCATAGTTTATGGGATACAATATTTCGACGAAGTTATTTCATCCGAAGTAAGCTAATAAACAATATTTTAAGATCATGTATTTAACTTAAATGATTTCAAAATTTTGTGTTAATGTAACACAAGACCATAAACTATGAGATACATCTAAGAACTTGATCATTGAAATGTTATCTTGATCAGTTTACATAAAGTGTAACATATCTGCTTTCTTAAATGTCAAGAATAATCGAATGCGCTTTTGTAAAAGGTTTGTTTTGATATTATAACAAGGTTTTCTTTTAAATAGTTTGACCATTTGAAAGAAAAACAAATGTACAAGAATAGATGTAATTTATGGTAAAATTGGAATGAAGAGAATGAAATAGTCACTTCTGCTTCATAGAGAAATATTGGAAACAAGAATTGTAATAGTAACTGATACTTAATATTGGAATATGAAATATGATTTTTATTCCAAAATGTATTTTCATATAGAAAATTGTATTCTATAACATTTATTTCTTTGAGTTCAAGATATTTGATCAAAGAACTCTCCTCTGTAAACTAGTTACAGTATATGAAATAAGTAACAATATTAAGTGAATGGTGGACCTCTATATTTATACGCTATTATTGTAATGGCGAAAATAATGGGATATGCCATACATGACCTAATGATTGCATTAAATTACGAAAATTGTTTTAGTAAAATATACCAAACATTATTTGTGAAATAATGTTTATTTTTTGTTGTTGATTGAAAATAGATATAACTATATTTCAATATGAGTATTATGAATATTCATTCTGAAATAGAACTATATTATGGAATTTATTTTCATAGTAAGAGTGATGCAACAAAAATACATATGTATCTAATATTATTTATAGATGTTTTTGAATTATAGACTAAGCCATAGTTTTGAGAAATAATTTTACTACATGACTATAAATCATATGATATAGGTTAATTATATCTCAAACAATTAATGGCTATGCACTCATTCAGTGGGAGCATCATAAGAGTTGATGAACTCTTTGAACTACTACATATTGATGTATGCAATCGCAATATATTAACACCAAAATGGTCCCACATACTTTGTTATATTCATCAATGATTTACTACCAACATGAACATGTGTATTAGATATACTTGTAGTAAGTTTATGATAAAATCATAGAATATAAAAGAAATGCAAATAAAATAAAACGAAATAGAATAAAATGATTTGATTTGGTCGAATAAGTGAGTATATTGGAAAGAGTTCCAAATGTACCTAAACATGAATATAGATTCAATCTCAAAATCACTTCTCTGTATGATACATAATAATGCATCGATAAGGAGTAATCAGACACTTGTGTACAATTTACGATTAATTGTGAGTGAAATTGAGTTAGTTTATTTTTATAAGGTCATGTACTTAAAATTAGTACACAAGGTTGATATTATTTAACCTAAACAACAATTTATAAAATCTTACAAGATAAGGGTTTGTAAGAAATCCTAACATTCTATGCCAAGGAGTTGGCAGGTTGTGCAAGTCAAAAGATTGCACGTAATAATTGTTCATGAGGGATCTTGCATGAATCTCCAAAAAGTTTTTTGGAAAGGTCGGTCATCAAATGACATATTCATGTTATGAACATAATTTTTGTAAACTAAAATCAGTTTTATAAATAAAAAGGTTCATGAAGCGTTTATGATCTGTTATCCCATCTTTTGGCAAGGCTGTAGGCAGACGGATTTAACTAAGTCGATTTCTCAGTTATCGAGGATGGAATGCGGTAGGTTTGATTCTACAGGATGGATAGGTAACATAGCACATTTGGGAAGTCGGTCGGCATGGAAGTCATTCGGCGTGGAAGTCGGTCGGCTTGGAAGTCGGTCGGCGTGGAAGTCGGTCGGCGTGGAACTTCGATCGGCACGGAAGTCGATCGGCTTGGAAATCGATCGGCGTGGAAGTCGGTCGGCATGGAAGTCAGTCGGCGTGGAAGTCAGTCGGCGTGGAAGTCGGTCGAAACAGGAAGTCGCTATAGAAACAGAAAGTCGCTACTGGAACAGGAAGTCGCTACAAGAATAGGAAATCGCTACCGGAATAGGAAGTCGCTACAGGAACTGGAAGTCGCTATAGGAACAGGAAGTCGATACAGGAATAGGAAATTGCTACAGGAACAGGAAGTCGTTCGGCAGGAAGTCCCTATAAGAAGTCGCTTGGCAGGAAGTCGCTACAGGAAGTCGCTCGGCAGGAAGTCGCTCAGCTCGAAGTCGCTACAGGAAGTCATAGGAAGTCGCTCAGCTCGAAGTCGCTACAGGAAGTCATAGGAAGTCACTATAGGAAGTCGCTCGGCAGAAAGTCGCTACAGGAAGTCATAGCAAGTCGCTACAGGAAATCGTACAGGAAGTCGCTACAGGAAGTCGCCATAGGAAGTCGTTCGGCAGGAAGTCGCTACAGGAAGTCGCTCGTACCATAATGAAGGATGTTGGCTCGGCTATGGTCCTGATGGGCCCAGATTACTCAAAAGCCCAGTAACTCAGGATTTGACTATAAATACAGCATGCGGGGGTACAGAAAAAGGATCTTCATTCTGTTTTCCTTTTCTTCCTCATTAAGGATACCTTGCCATAATTGTTTTGAAAACTCTGAATTGTAACTGTAATTGATACTCATATCAATAAAAATAAATTTTTTGGAGTGGACATAAGCCAGAGTCAGCCAAACCACTATAAATCCACTGTTTTTTTTGCTTTCTTTTCAATTTTTACTGCTCTTCATATTTATACTCTCTACATACACTCTATCTATTATCTGTGAATATTAGTTGGTGCTTTCATTTACATTTGGGTGTTAGTGACCAATTTTGGCGCTAATATGATCCCTATTCTATTTGCACTAAGAAACAGTTGTTGCTTCAAGATATATCAATTTCATTGTGAAGGAATTTCTTTGAGAAATTTTTGGTAGATAAATGGAATTTGATTTGATCCATAGATAGAACTGATTATATGAGATGAAGTGAAGTTAACTAACCTAAATGAACACATAGCATTAGAATGTCTAATAAGTATTCTCGTACATTGAAGAGAGACTATAAGTTTCTTATTAATGTCGAAAATATACTTTATCCACAGTTTTTCAATTAAATGATTAAGATTGTTGACTCTATATGGTATGATGCGCAGATCTAAAAGAATTCTAAGTACGCTATCAAAATATGATTTTGGTGGTCATAACCAAAAGAGATGTGGTCCATCGACCGAGATTTTTTCTTTACTAGAAAGAATGATGTGGTTGGAATTAAATAAGCAATGTTGATAAGAATAATATCGCAAATTTCAATTGTTGAAATTAGCATAACAGATTCGGTAGTCAACATACTCAAGTTAATTCAAATTTACTCACAAAATTATCGCTCGATAAGACTTAGTGTTTGGTACTTATGTATTGAAACGGAAAATTCTAAATAATGATTTAGAGTAAGCCATTTACACATATTAAACAAAAATGCCTCGAAGTCAGTGGGAGCGATATTGGGTTTGTGAGTCTTTGGATATGATCCATGAAATGATACGAATGTAACATTTTATAAGAATCAAGATTGAACAAGTATTTTGATAGAAATATCAAATAATTTGATTTTCAATCAAAGTGTAGAGGAAGCGTTTATTCATAAAAAAAAACTTTAAAATGTACGTTGATATTTCTAAACTATAAGCAAACAACACATTTTTGATTTTAACAATATGCTTGTATTAAATTCAACTTTAGTTGTTTTAATACTCAATTTTGAATTGTAAATGATGTCTTTTATGGTGAGTATAAAAGATATATGGATTATCCCAAAACGATAAGGGGAACATATAAGTTGGATTTCTTGTGCATTAGCAATAGGAATGTTATGTTATGTATGATAATGTTTTTTGTTTATGTGTTTGGTACATGGAGAAAATATAAAATCCAAATTGATATTACTAAATGGTTGTTTGAGTTATTCTCGTGTATTTATGAAATACTAGAGAATTGTTGATAGAAACAACAAACTCGTTATGATGGAACGTTTGGACACAAATTTTATAAGTGATATTGAGTATAACATGTCAATGATAAAATTCAAGTTAAAATCTTTAATTTGAAAATGTTTCAAAATAAAAGTGATTGTGGTCGATTCAACGAAATGTTGAGAATATTAACTCGAGTAGCGCTACAATAAACAAATGTATATAGATATAAATGCACAAATTTATAATTGAGCCAAAGGTGATTCCAAATGTTGAGAATCCTATAATAACAATGTCATGCAATTGGTCATGATTGAACTTAAAGCACACTAGAAGTCGAAAGGCATACTTCAAATCGTTCCATTAGATAAAGGCAGTTTATTAGTGTCAGATAGAGCTAATCGACAAAGTAGATAACTAAAACATAATAGCATACCCATTCACTAAGTGAATGACCGAATTGGTTTTGAGAAAACTGATTGGAGAAGTCAGAATTAGATTTCATAATTGACCCCAAATGCAAGTGGGAGATTGATAAAGTTAGAGGTACGCTTTAGGGGCAATTATGTAATTTGCAACATATATCTAATTCGTCGACCAATGTTGTTCGAAATAAAAGGTATTCTCTTCCTATTATATACTTGATATGATGTGATTATATTAGTTAATTAACTTAATTGAAAGTATATTTGATAGAAAAATCCACAAATGGTATTATTTGTGATAGTAGTTACAAAGTTTTGTAACCGTGAGTAATTTATCACAACGAAACAAATATATCATTTTAAATGTTCTTAGTCAAGATGCATCGAGACTGGATGTTGATGTATCCGTTGAGACTGGAATACATAACACTCTTCAAATGTTGGGCAGTGTATTACTTATGACTGCTGGGGGCACCTAGATGTTATGTACTAATAGTTATTGGATAACTATAGAATGACTCACTCATTGGTTTTCTATTGGTTAATATAACTAAGGTGGAACAAAAAATATCGATGTGACTGGTTTACATAGTTCTCTCGACTTGAGAATATTGTGGATCTTAAATATGAAAGCTTCGCTTTGATTATAACCATCATGGCATGGTATCCATCGAGTGACTATAGTTGGATCGAGTGGAAGTATTGGAAGTGAAGCACTGTTCAAAAGAGGATTCGTCTCCTCAGTTATATGCGGTTAGTATCAGAGTCAACTCAAGTAAATTCAAATTCAAAGTCTCAGGCCAGAGCATTTCAGTTAATAATAATTGTTATTACTGAACCAAGGACTTTGTATTTAGGCTATAAAGTTGAATGTGGATGAGGTTGGAATTTTGACCATTATCAAATTCCATAAGTTCAAAGCGATATAGTTTTGACGAAGAGAATTGGTGTAAACAAATGTCACAACTGGGTAGCGCTTATTAAACTAAACTTGGATTTTACCGAAAATGAGTAAGCGATAAATTTAGCAATAATGTCACACCACCTGCTAAGTGACATGTGAACATTAACATTAGAATACTTTGATGTTAATCGTTGACCAAATTTACACTCAAGAGTTACACAGCCGAAATGATGAATTCCCTTAAGACCGAACGATTTAATTAGTTTATAATTATTATAAATTAATTAAATTAATTAATATTTATGAAATATTAATTATAAAATTTGAATATGATTTGCGAAATAAATAATGTTATATATATATATATATATATTTATAACGGTTACAGATATATCGATCGATATACAATATCGACAAGTGATTAAATTAGATTTAATTGCATAAAATTTTGACTTGGGCTTAGATTGGTTTAACGCCCGTCATTAGGGATGCAAAATTCCAGTTTTGGAAAGGTCTAGGGGTGGCTAAAATATTGGGAATTGGCTCGAAGATAATAGGTTGAGATCAAGTAAGAATGGGTAAAAAAGTTTTCCTCGTTTCTTTCTAATATAACCATATATACGTGTGTGTGCGCGCACGCGATTGTGTATCTCTAAAAAAATAACTAATCTTTTTTCCCTGCCATTACCTTCTACATTTCTGGTCAAAACATAGCTCTCAATCCACTCCAAAATTGTGATGACCCAGGATTTTGACCCTATTATTTTAATAAATATTTAATCCAATTAAATAAAATGTAAACTGGTCATTTTAAAATGAATATGACTTTTGGAAATATTGCCATTTGTTTATATAGGTTTGTATTTTGAAAAGGGAAAATTGATTCGGAAAAATTAAAATAAAATCTCTAAAAAGTATGTAAAATAAAATCTATCTTATATAATTGAATCAAAATACTTTATCTTGTTAACATTTGGTATAAAAATACATATAGATGATAATGTTTGAAAATAACATCAAATTCTATCAATATAAAATTTAAGTATAAATATTGTGTAAAGCATATGAATATAATTTAAAAAGTGATAGTTAAGATATAAAATAAGTAACACAAACATATGTATATGAATTAAGGAAGAAAATAGTAAAACAAATATTTACATACAACATAACTTTAAAATTTGCAAGCAAAGTATAAAAGTAAACCTGACCCAAACATATGTGAATTATTCAAACTAGAAGTTAATAAAAACAAACATCTTTAAGCAAATTATCTTCATTTACAAGCCAGAGACTTCCTGCAAGTGAATATTTACATACAACTATCTATATACAACCAAGATATAAACAATAATTGTGTAAACATGAAAAGGAACCAAGGCATTAAATGCCATCATCTCTAGCAAGAACAAAATCATATCAGCCTCAATAGAAAAAAATCTCTGACCATTGTTGTACAAAGAAAATAATCATCCTGCAAACTTTATTCTATATATCATCTCTTCCTTATTTCATTCGTTCATCGCAACTCAGCAAACCAGTTAATACCCACCATACAATATTTCTTGTTCTAGTTCGTTTGTAAGATAGAAAACCAGAAAAAAAAAGAGAAAAGTAGACATCACCATAAAACTGAAGTAACATCTCAACTAAACAAACAGGAGATTAAAATAAGTCAACAGAGAAGATCAACAAAGCAAGTAAGCAGTGCTTCAAAACCATCTCTGTGCAAAACAAAGGTGAGTAAAACCCACCTCCTCACTTATCTTGAACCTTGAATGAAGTGATATATGTACGTAAACTTGGATAAACTCGAATACCCTGGTATGTAATCATGTGATTAGGGTATTCATTACTTTTATAGAGAGTATGAAAATGTTTAACTCCCTGTAACTCGAGAAGGAAACCCACTGTGATCTTTTTCTTCTCTATTTCATAGTTGATTGGATAAAACAGTGAGCAACACTATTTTTTTTAAAATAAAAACAAAATAAATATTCAATCTGTTGCTTGAATTATTGTCTGAAAACAAGTATGTTTTTGTATTGGTGAGCTTCTGTGCATTTTAGATGAATGATGTATGTATGTTTTACCTGTAACTACCTTTATTCTAAATTTCAAGCCAACTTTTATTTTAAATATCATTACTTTTTGATCCATTTATTGTTAGAACTTAGGATTTAAAACGACATCTTTTTGTTTGATTTTAAATTAGTTTTAAAAGTGTATTTAAGTTAAAATAAATTTCAAGCTACTCTGGAAAAACAAAAAGGGTAGTACAAGCTTGAGATTTGTAAAAACTCAAACTTCTTTAATTCTTAATTCAGGCATATAAGCTTAAAACTTACCTTTAATCATAAATTTTAAAAAGAAAATCATAATTTTTAGTTTAGAAATAAAGATGTATTTCTGGATTGCACTGTTTTAGGAAATTTGGGGACTTCTGATGTTCTCGAGGGATTGGGAGGTCGTGTTACTTCCTTGAGACGAAAAAGTGATCGGAGAATCGAGTAAAAATACGGGATGGGTGTTCAGATTATCGTGGAAGCGGCAGTGCCTGTTTTCATTTCGTAAACCTAGTTTTTGACTGGGTCGAGTATTTTGATCGGCAAGGCTTCTCAGGTTGATCGAGTGCAACAAGGTTCTGGGTAATGGAAGCTTGGATGACGAGGAAGGATTGGCCGGAGTTTTAGACCTTCCGGTGGTTGGAGATAGTGATGTGTGACGAACTTTGGTAAAGGTTCTGAAGTAAATGGTTGATTCGATTGTTCGATTTGGGATTTCGAGAGAGATTCGAACGAGTCGTGTGGATGATCAACTCAGGGAAAGATGGTCGTCGTGTCGATGGTCGAAGTAAGGTTTGAAGACGACCAGATCATGTGTGCACGTGTACGTCTTCAGTGCACAAGAATCTATTGCGTTGTGGGTCTGGTTTGATGCGTGAATAGAAGGAAGAAGATGACGTTGGGTATCAGGAAGCACGATTTAGACTCGGGACTTAATTCGAACAAAACCTGAATTGTACCAGTAAACGATGGAGATTAGCAAGATTTTAAGTTAAAACAAAATTCAAGTTTTAATACTAATTTTTCTTAAAATGATTTCTTTTAATATTGGATTAATTAAAAGATTGGTTCGGGATTGTTTGTGTATTAGACTGGGTGTTGTTCGAAGCATCGATGGATTTGAGATGTTATGATGGTTTTGTAATTCGGGAAGTAAGTGTGGTCGGTTTTAGGCTAGATGACCAAAGATTTGAAATATATGGAAATAAATAAGAGCAATGCAAAGTGAATTCCAAGACAAGCTTTTTCAAAGTTTTAAATGTTAGGGATTGCTTGCTTAAAATAATTATTGAATAGGTTAATTTTTAAAATGATTTTTAAAATGATTTCAAAAGTGATTTAATTAATGGAATTAAATCAAGAATTAATTATTTAAGGATGATAAATAGTTAATCTACTCAGTAATGAGTAATTAATCAATTTATTAAGATAAGTAATTAAAGGTTGATAAATTTGTGAAATCAATTTTAAGGATTGATTTATTAATGTGATAATTTAATTAAGGTAATTCAAGATGATTAATTTATTTAAAGTTGAATTGCTTAATATAATTAATTCATGATAACTACTTAACTTAAGTAACTAAAGGGTTAATTTGTTAATATAAACAATTAAACAAAGAATAATGAATACAATAATTTAAAGGATAATTAGGTAATTGAGGATAATTACTTGAGTTGGATAAGAAGGGATGATAAATTAATTCATTAATTAAAATAATAACTAAGGTCTATGCATAATATTTATCAAGTATGGTTAGGTAATTTATTTGATTTAAATTAATTGTATGGTTAATTAACCTTGCTTATAATAATTGGATTATATTGAATGCCTTAAACTGGTTGATATCACTGATCAGAAATGTTTGTGATACGATATGTTGGATGGTCGGTGATAAGGTGATAACCTATCAATTATGAATTTGTGTATAAAAGTGTTATCCGATAATTAAAATTGTATTGTATTCAAATTGAATAACTTGGGTTTAGATGACATTGGGTTCGAAGAGACCGGAGTCGGGTACTAGGAAAATACCAAAAACCACTTCGAATTTTTATAGATTAATATGTGAAATCTTTAGGCTGGAATGAAGTGATTTAAAGGAATTGAACTAATTAAATTTAAATCTTGGTACTTTTAAAATGGATGTGTGGAATAAGTGATGCCTACAACAAATTGTAAATTTGTAAATTTGTATGAGCTACCCGGGTTTATATGAGTTGTATACCTTTGTATTTCTTGTTAGATGGGTTTACTCACGCTGGTTTCCAGCCTGACCCGGGTGTTACTTTGGTGTAATGCTCGGGTCAGACTGAGTATTACAGATTTTCAGGTAAGGACGTTTTGGAGCTCAACAAGCGAGCTGGACGACAAGAACGTATGGAGTGTATCCGCTATGTTATATTATTGTATATCTGAGGCATGGTAATTGTGTATATCCAGTGTCTGTACATATGTGTAACTTTGATGTATTAAAATGTAATCAACAGATATAATATTCTTTTGTAAACTGTTATTATTTATTATTATATTTTATCCGCTGTGAATGTGAGATGTTGGTGTTCCCGTTCTTCCTATTCTTCTATCTCTTTCTTCTTTTTCATAACTATCTGAAATTTTCGAGATCGAAAATTTCGGGTCGTTACAAAAATTCTCAAATATATTTCAAATTAAAATAATATATCCGATACTTAGAGGTCAATGATTCCGGACTTGCAATCTGACGAATCAAGAACTGTAAAAGGAAGGGTAGTTGTTGCTCATCGTGGATTCAAAGGCATCATTAAATTGGTAATTTTAATACATATTACATTAATTAAATAATATTATATGATCCTATAATGAGCAATTTCATATCCGTTTAAATATATTGCTATTATATGTTTAGCTTGGTGAGATTTTGTAAGTAGATGTAGTTGTCACAAATCAGTTTGGCTACGTGCATAATTTGTTTGTTATACTATTTGATTTATGTCTAGACAAACGTTGTTGACCGTATAAAATCATTTTTTTTCATTTGCAATTATTTTATATATATTTATTAATAAATTTATATATATATATATATATATATATATATATATTAGTGCATGTTTTAATCTCATAATAGCATATATAAGACACATATATGATTTAAAATTTTTAGTGCACTTATTTATATATAATATTAATTTACAAATTTGAAAATTAATTATCATATATATATATTCATATTTTAAATTAACATTTATTAAAATTTTGAATTATTTATTATATGTTAAATATTTATTACATTAAAAATTAATGTAATATATTAAAAAAAATATTATATCATTTTAGAAACATAAATAAAAAATTTAGGAATTTTTCAATAAAGTTTATTATTTTTAATAAATAATATTTTTTAGGAAAAACTATTTATGGTTTATTAAAAATAATAATTTAATTGAAAATTTCTTAATTTTTTTTACAACATTCATTCATGGTCCTTGAATTTCGAAATTTTAAAATTTGAATTTTCCATAATATGTTATTTTATATTAAATAATTATTGCCAAAATCAATGTATTTGTTTTTAAAAATAGTATTTCAACTTTGACAAATATCCAGATTTTTCCTAAGCTCTATTTGATGATCCTAGATTTTTAAAAATTGTAAATTTAAATTTTCGTCAATAGAATATTTTATGCTAATTATTTATGGATGAAAACATTATTTTATTCATAATATATACAAACTAAAATACTAAAATTATTATGTCTGCAAAACTAAGTTAATTTTGAGTTATAAATAATTTTTAATAATTATTCTCTCTCTTTCTATATATATATGTACATGTTTATCTTTATATAAATGTTTTATGTTCATATATTGTATATAATATATTTATACATACATGTGTATGTGTGTGTATTTTGTAACACATATACATGCACATATTTGGGCAACATACATGACATACAAAATGAGCTAACATGTCTGTTGCGATGTAGATCCTAACATCTACATATAGGCATATTATACCTTTCACGGATTATTATGTTACACATGGACTCACGCATATATTTATATGATACATATATGTATAAACTAAATCAAATAAAATTAATTTCATATCTTAATATATTTGAATTTAATTAAAATAAATGATTTCATTTAAATGAAATTTAAAAATGTTCTAATTCAGTTAGACTTCTAGGCCCAATAAAAGATCCAACGGGGTAATTATTTTGAAATTCACCCACAACTTTTGCTGCGGGCTAGACCCGTTCCAACAAATATGGAAATCCACAAATTGATGATGAGATCCAAACAAGCTGAGAATTCATTTCTCAGTGAAAGTACAAAAATATTGATGCCAAAAATAGGCATCAACGCCTGATAGAATCTAGTAGAAATTAAATGAAAATTAAAATTAAAACAAAGCAAAAATCATAAACAAACACAGATTTTTATAGTGGTTTGGCAATCTTGTCCTACATCCACTTAATATTTTTATCGATCTTGCAATTTCTATGACTACAAAAATGTTTGGATTAGTTGGGATCCATTAGTATAAGAATAAAAATAAAAATGGAAGAGGCTTGGCAATAGAAATAATGATCCCTTTCTTGATGCGTGCTTGCTGTATTTATAGAGGAAGACGTGCACGGATCAAGCTGAAATTTCGACAGAAGAACCTCCAGGACAAGGCAAGGCCACAAAAGAATTTTGAGGCCTATTAGGGCCCATAATAGGGATCGATACCGATCCTTTTTTTGTTGTCTAAATGACGTAAGATCCCTTTGGTGGGTCCCTCATGATGAGAGCTACTTGCCCTCCAAATTTCGTGCCATTCTGACATACCATTTGTGAGATATTGTATTTTCTGTGATGTTATGTTGGATGCATTTTAATTTCAGCGATCCCTCTAAAAGGATAAGGATTGCACCCCAATTAGAGGAGATTGGATGGATCAGCCTTTATTCTTCTAGAGGGATCGGCTGAAATCAGAATGCATGCAACACAACTTCATGGAAAATGCGATATCTCACAAACGATAAGTTAAAATGGCAAGAAATTTGGAGGGCAAGTTGCTAACATCATGGGGTACCCACCAAAGGGATCGTACCATAATTAGACACCAAAATATGGATTGGTATTGAACCCTATTGTGGGCCCCAATGGGCCTCAAAATTCTTATATGGCCTCGTCTTGGCCTAGATCTTCTACCGTAATTTCAGCCCGATTAATGCACGTCTTCCCGTTAAATACAGCATATATGACTTCAGAAAAGGGATTCTTCTTTATGCTACCAAGGATCTTCCATTTTTTATTTTTCATTCTTGCACTAATGGATCCGAGCTAATCCAAGTAGTCTTTTAATCATAATTAAGTGCAAGATCAATAAAAATATGAAATAGGCGTAGGACAAGATTGCCAAACCACTATAAAAATTTATGTATTCATTTATGATTTTTGTTATGTTTTAATTTCATTCGTCGTTTAATTTCTAGTAGATTCTGTGATGACCCATCTCCTCGATCCTTAGAAATCGATACTAATATATCCACGTTATTCACCTACCGTAAATCCAAATGCCGGAAAGGCAGATTATCAGAGGTGTAAAAGAAAATAAAGATAGAAGATAACATAATAATAGAATCTCACATCGCATTCAACATTTTAATTATACATAAATGACTAGAGTCAAATACAAATCTAGCGGAATAGTTGTAACTATCTATCCGTACATATGCTAGGAAATACATACTGCATAACACAACGGAAAATGGGTAGATATCTACATAATGAACTTCAGCTTCATAGCTTCCCAACATGCTCCAAAATGCTCCCCAACATGCTCCAAAATGCTCCTAAGGTATCCTAACCACTTGGCTGCCCGAAAAATAGGGTGCCAGAGTTTAAAAGGAAAAACAAAATCTGCATCAGTCATGGGACTGGTGCGAGAACTCAAAGTACGATGTTTTGAAAACAAAGAGGTATCTTATAAACCGTACTGCACATAAATACGGAACAAGTTTTAACTTGCGATGACCAAAACTCTTTACTATGTAAAATTTGGGGAAATTGTTTTTAACGACTCTCTTTGAAAACAATTGCAAATAAACCTATTAATCTTAGCCAAAATTAACTGATTAAATTCCAGCATAATAGGTTTACAATCAAGTCCGAAGGTTCTTATTGGAGAATGGACTTCCGTATAAATGATCAGGTGAAGAGGCTACCTTCCAACAGTAAACGTACAGAGGACTATCACAAAGGATCCTCTACTAATACAAGATCGGCCTATCATTATAACCAGATAGTACCGAATATATCATCCCCCTGTCATTACCGACCTTTATCCGAAAGCTCTCTTCGCATACAACCACATTAATTTACATCCCAAACGTTATAGCGAGAAGAAATATATCTAGAAGGGAATGATTATACCCTAATTGGGAATGACCCACTTAGCCTTGCTGCATCTAACCCTGTTTCGGTCATTTTCGGTTGATGAGGCTCAAGGCTACGATTACCTTTTCACATAGCATATCTTCTTTCACTTTGAATGAAACATTGCCATTCCACTTTCACATGATTGATTTCTACAAACGTATAACTTCCTGAGCTCGTATGTCTCAAGAAAGGGTGTTAAGATAAGAGAAGGTGTCTTCTCCGCCACGGACTGATATACTTTTATAGAGATCACTCATTGTGTTTTAGAATGCAAGGTCAGACACTCATCCTTACAAGTTCGTTTTAGGACTGAATGAAACCGAAGGTACTTTCCTCGGCCATTACTAGGCATGAAGCCCTTTTGATTCTGAGATTTTTCATAACAAAGAGACCGCTGCTACAATATAGTGAATTAGGAGTTTATCTCCAACTAATCAACAAGTAGTCCCTCGTTATTATTCATCTCAATATCTTTATCTTCGAACATCTTCAATCTTCGAATACATAAATTGGTTCAAAGTGGTTTTCGGATAGGATTTACCCAAATCCGACCCCGGTTCCTTCGAAATCCAATCATCGATAAAAAGATGTAATTAGGTGATTGCTTTTTGATTCATTCATTTTTATTTACCAAAATATCTTCGAGAGATATATATTTTCAAAATATTCTTTTGGTGAATACAGAATCATTTAAACCTCTTTTTGAATATTTCTCAAATCATTTTTAAAGAGTATCTTTTGAGAAAATAGGATTACGAAAATCATTCTACTTTTATTCAATATTAACATTCATATTCAATGAGTGCTATGGGCGGAATAACGGTGAGATCACCTTTTAAATTCCACGAATAGGAGAAGTTCCTTCTATTTGTATCGAAATTGGACACAACACTCTTCGGATGTGTTTAAAGGGATAAAATAAAGAATTTAAATGGAAAAGGAGGAAATCTAACAAACACAGCAATAATAAGCAAGAAAAGTACATAGAAACGCACGGATTTAGAGTGGTTCGGTGTATGGCATAATCCACTAAGAAATGATTGACTTTTTTGATTTTTGCTTGCTGGTTACAACGTGTTACAACAGTAGAATTCGAGTACAACAGTGATTTTAGCAGAGTCTGGACATAGAAGAGCCAAAAGTCCCTTTTCTGTAGGTCCTGGGCTCCTATTTATAGGCATAGGTTGCAAATATCTCGCTTAGATCTCGATAGACCTCTTCTCTCACGTAGGTAGGCCAACACGATCGATCCCATGCCATTTGCATTCGATCTATGATCGATACAAATGAAATTTCGTATCGATCAATATTTCGTCCAATCGAGTCGAGATCAATCATGAACGTTCTTGAGGATGTACGCAAGCTCCTGTGAAAATTTGGTGACATTTGAACTTGTAGATTTTGAGTTATGATCGATGCAAGCTTGATTTTGCAAAAGGCTGCTGAATTCGCATCGCTCTATTCGCATCGATTCCGAGTACATGCCTGTTGGTTGATGTGGCACTAACTTCTTGGATCGATCCATTTTTCATGCCAAGTGACTGTTTCTATCATTTGGATCGTGCTTTGCTCGTATCGACCTGGACAGCTCTTTTCGTATCGATGCTTCAGAGGCTGCTTCATATCGGTATTCGTTATTGGCTTCGTATCCATAATTGCAGGCTGCTTCCTATCAATGGAAGGTGACGTCATTCATATTGATCTGGCATGCGCTCTTTGTATCGATTATTGGCTGATCGATATGAAATGTGTGGATGGGAGGATCGATACGAAATGTGTGGAAATGGAATCGATACGCAACGATGAACATTGATGGATACGAAAGGGAACGAGCATGATGGATACGAAGAGAGGTGGTTTTTGATGGGTAGGAAGAGAGCTATTCGGAATGATATGAAGTGGACTCACTTGTTACTGATCAATATGAAACCTGTGCAGTTGATGGATTCGAACAAGATCGATGCGAAGGAGGTCTCCCTCTGATTGCTTCATGGATACGAACAAGGCGATCACTTAAGTTGCACCAATCATATCTTGAGCATAGAACTCCGATTGGCTTGAAATTTGGAATGTTGGCTTTCATGGTTTTGCTTGTCATGCCATGTTAATTTTAGCTCGATTCGGACTTAGGAAAAATTTATCAGTATCCATAGCGAACCTATGTATACCTTTTTCGAGATGAACCGTCTTTGGTTCTCAATCATTTTTTTGGTGTCACGACCTTGCCAAAAGGCGGGATGACATTTTCCCCCAAATTATGTCTTATGAGAACATGACATGCTTTGAAAAGTTGCAATCTTCATTATGAACAGTTTATCTGAATTTTCTAAACGGTTGTTGTCTTCTCGTCGAAAGGTTTAACATTTGATTGATCTTTAGTAATATAAATAATGAATTGTTTGCTGTCAATTGTTGTACTATGCACTGTTGTAACTGAGTGTTGAATGGTGGCAAATTGTTTTTTGTTGTCGTAATTGTCATTAGATAAGCACTCAATTCCTGTGAACACTTTAAAATTTTGGATGTTAGTCTATCATACATGTACATATGTTAACTTGACTCCCCTTATCATTTGCATGCTCACGAGTCGTTGTCAATTTTCTCTTATTGAATTCCATATCGATCATCTCTTTAATCGATGTGAAATTCAAGCTGTACCAACGCTTGGTGGTTGTTTAGGTCACTGCTTCGTATCAATCCTCTTTTGGATCGATTTGAGATGTTGGAATGCATGCTTTATATCGATGGTTATCGATACGAAATGGATAGTCCTTGTATATGCTTCATATCGATGGATACGAGGTCTTAGGGTATTCGAATGGACGGATATGAAACTGATATTTCATATCAGTGGAGTTGAGTTGTTCAAGTATGATTCTGCTGTATCTTTCATATCGATGCGATTCTTACTGATGGATATGAAGATGATGGCCGGTCAGTGATGGATACGAAATGCTAATTTCTGCACTGCTCTGAGTTGATGGATACGAATGAGTCTCTTTGTACCGATAGAATTTCTAACCGCTTCAATCGGTTTTGGCTACTGGGATACGAAGCATTTTCTTCCTTGGATACGAGACCATATAAATACCTTTTTGTAGTTAGCCAAATTTTGGCACTTGCTATTGTTTTCATATCCACTTCGTATCAATTAGAAATAGAAGAGAACTGTAAAGTCTTCATCTCCAAAGCAACAAATCTTTTAATCTCCAAACCAATTCTTTAGACTAGGTAATTGACTAACTGAATCGACTTCAAAACGATGAGACTTAAGCCTAAATGCCATTTCATCCATTGTTATGGCCAATTCCAGCGTTGTTGATGCCGGAATCTGGTCGGAGCGAGGTCAAGGATGATGGAGGTGATGCTCGAATGGGTTTGGAGAATAAAAAGTATGGGAATGCGAAGTGCTTATGGAAGAAGAGCTCGATCTCAATTTCATACCCATGGAAAAGAGAAGGAGATCACACATTAGTATCTATTTTGGGGAGAGATCCTTGTATCGATCTGTAACCGATGGATACGAGTAGGAAATTCGTATCAATCTGGAGCTATAGAGCTTCATATCGATCCAAAGCCATCGATACGAAGTGATGGAAACGCAATCAATATGAATAAGTACTAGGTGACTGATACGAAACTTTGAAGAACGATAAATACAAATGTGGGCTCCTGGTTGATACAAAATAGGCTTGTGGTGACCGATACGAACTCGAACTATGATGGTTATGAAACTCATGCACACTCAGACATTTGACTCCGACGAGCTTCGGCCTCGTATATCTGGACTTAACTGTTAAATTGCATATTTGACTGCCCTTCGAAAATTGTCGATGGAACTATAATTTGATAAAATTTTAACAAACTTTAACTCAGAACGGTCTTTAAAGTCTGGGTGGAATAGTTGTGGCAGTCAACGATGTCGGTCACTCCAATTGAATTCTGAAGTCTCGTCGTTTGAACATCTCTTGAATTCTATAGTATCTTTTAAGCACTATGTAGCACTGCAACTCAAAACACATTCATGCACTTCACACTGGGGAACATTTCAACAAGTGTTAACTTTCTTCAAAATCACCCTATCGCAATTACATCCAAATGGATATGCACTATTGAATAGTCTATTCATCGTTATCATGGAACATTTCTTTCTACCCTCGACCTCGAAAGAAGTCAAATACTTGTTCAATGTCAAGAGTCAGGGAGACAGTCCTTCCTTCACATTTCTAGAGGCAGTTATGAATTTCCAAGCGGTGACGGGATCTTGGACTAGGCTTAGTTATTTTAACATGGAGCGATTTTATGTTCGATGTCCTCCAGGGTTCGCCAGTCAATGTTTTGTCAGACGTAAATGCTGCAACATTTCTAGTAGCTAATGAGATAGTCATAACTGACACTGAAACTAATATCTTCTTTCCTTTAGAGCCGCAATTCCGTGACCTGAAGGTGCCCATTTCAAAGAAGTAGTACAGATTCTTCAGGAAGTGTAGGGCGAGATGAGAGACATGGACTTGGTGCTCACAGATAGAACTTGAGGATTATCGGGATAATCGATCGAAATCAAAGCATAAGACTGGAGGGATCGCTTGGGTAGCCCCAGTGAGACTGCCTAAACATAGAGCGCCTGGGTTCGTAATAGCCAAGGAGGGCGATGATGAGAACATGCCTACTAACGACGAACCCATAGCCATGCCTCCTGCCATTTTTCAGGATTTAAAGGGAAGGAGGAAAGGCATGGCAGCAGCACATAAGCATCATAAGTCTTTGAGTTGGAAATATATGGTTATGTCTTTGCTAGCCACTAGTGTTAGAATCTCGGAGGCTCCTTCCTCGCAAATAGAGAATCCTTTTTAAGGGCTTGCCAACATTCCAATTTCGGACTATATGTCGCTCCAACACGACACCGGATTGGAAAGGCTTCAAAGTGCCTTAGATTTAAGCAGTCCCTTACTACAGGTGTGGCCGACATATCCGGTTGGTCGGTGGGTTGAACACACGCATACATACACTTTATGACACTACACGATTTCCAATCATAAGTTATTCATTTTTGGAGATCACTGATCTTGCTTTTCTTTCTATTTTACAGATACGATGACTAGGAGAGAATCTATGTTGGGAAGCCTCCGCTCCACATTCCAGTCGTCCAGTTCATGCTTTGAGTTTTGTAGGAGGGAAGTTGACGGAGACCGCAATCATGGTTATTCTAGCCAGGAGTGCTACGATAGGGAGTATCACGACCTGGAATCCAATGTTTAAAAATTGACATCAAATACCTCACTTGTATTCGACCGCCAAAGATTCAAACATTGAACTCCAGTCGGATGGAGCTTATAACAACATTAGATGAATATAAAACAGCGGAAACAAAATGAATATCATGCATTACATCACAGATACAACATCATTATAATATCCATTACTGCATCAGAGTATTCTTATACATATATCACAACTGCAAATAGAACATCGTAATAGAACCACAAGTGATCATATGCCAAAAAGTCTTCAAAGAAATCGAGTTATAGTGAACCTCCAATACTAAGCACCTTGAGATCTAAAATCTCCCAAAATATCTCCAAGGTAAAGGCCTCCAAAAACCGATAGCCTCCAAACCAAAAGTCTCCAGAATACAGCTAATACCAAAATACGGAAAACCTGCTACCATGCCGCCCATGTGGAAATGTTAGGCACCCAGAGTTTAGAAAAAACAATAAACTCTGGGTCAGTCATGGGACTGGTATGAGTAAACAAAAATAGTCGCTTTTAAATAAAACAGATTTATACAAGAAAACCCGGTATGCTTTTAGAAAATGAAACTACCATAAGACCTCCCGCCACATAAACAATGCAATAGCAGAATTGAGGAGATTTCTTCTTATGATAATCAAATATGCTTGATACGGGAAAAATTCTTTGATATTATTACTAGTGCATAGTGTAGAAAGCCATTTCGAAAGTATAATATTAATCTTAGCCAGCATAAACAATCTGAACTATGCCCATTATAGCTACCATCTAAACAATGGTGACCGCCATAAGTAAGTGGCAGGTTATACAACTAAAACCGTATTGGGTTCATATTGGGAATTGGATTTTCAACAAATGGTCAGGCTAAGGAACTTCCTACTACCACATGGGTACGCCTCTGGAGGGACGTCCCGAGAACCTACCCGGCCATCTACCTAGATAAGGCCGGGTTACCTCTGTAACTAGGTAACTACTACTCGACTATGTCATTCCCCGGTCGTTTGTGACCTTTATCCGAGGGCCCTCTACCATAAAGCAACAACCACACAGTAAATGAGATTGCAGCAACCACATAGGTAAAGTATCTGGGCTCCATACCATGATACCATCTTTTTCCAAAAGGAAATGACATACCCTAAAGGGAGCGACCCTCATAACCTTGCCGCATCTTTCCTATTTCGACCATTTCCGGGGAGTGAGGTCCGATGAGGTCTCGTCCACAAAACTATGATTTACACGAAAGCCATGCTTTGATCACAAATGATCAACAAATGATCATTAACATACAACAGCACTTAACATGCTACACTACCAAATTGGGAGTATATCGTTGATAACCTTCAACTACGTAACCTCTGAGCTCATACGTCTCAAAGAAGGGTGTTAAGCTAAGAGAATAACTTCTCCGCCACCAACAGATATGTAATTGAAAGAAATATGCTTTATATTTCAAAGTGCAGTGTCAGACGCACAACCATATAAGTTTATTCCAGGTTCGAACAGAACCGAAGGCACTTCGTCCAATAAAGGAAGAAGCCCTTGTAAATCCGAGTATCCACAATCCCGATCGGACTCCCCATCACATGTGGAGATCTCAATATCGGAGCAACTCAGTGCAGAGACATTCGATAGGTTATCCTATCGTTTTCGAAGACATCCGGTCTTCACCACCGTCTTCAAATGCTATTTATTTCAATGTATCACCATTCAGAATGGGTTATATGACACAAAGGTCCTTTCCCGGCTAAACCGAATAGTGAGTGCTTAATTTTAAAACACGTAGATGTATCAATTACAAAGGTTCACATTTAGGGTTCGATGCGGGTTTCAGATAACTAATTGGAATCCGACTCCCTGTCGCATCGAAGTTTAAATGCCGTTATATGGGAAAAAAAGGTTTTCACATACATACAGAAGCAAATCATGAATCACAGTTTAGCACAAAGCAATCCACATCACACAGTATCACAACAGAAATATCAATCCAGTACACAACATTTGATAATAGTCAATCATCTTCAATTAAGGTGAATGTGATTTAAGTGAATTAACCACATACTTATTTTTATTAATTACTTTAAATCAATGATTGATTATTCTTAAATAGGAATTAATTAAATCTTAATTAACTTTATTAATTAATTATTTTTTAATTAATTATCTTAATTAACTACTAATTATAAATTAATTAACTTTAATTATCTAATTAACAATTCTTAATTACAAATTAGTTAAACACATAATTATTAATTAACCAATCCTTAATTACAAATTGATTAATCTCTAATCACTTAGTTAATTACAATTATAAATTAATTAATCATTATAAATTACCCTTTTTAAATAATTAACTAATAATAATTTTTTTTCTTAATTAACATTTTAAAAATCTTCTCTAAACTTTGAAATCAATTTATTACTAACTTATAAAACCTTCAATGTTAATTAAATTTAGTACTTAACTGAAATTATCTACTTAATTAAAATATTAATTAAGATTTAAAAACATTTTTACGTATTCACTTAGTTAATTAAAACTTGAAACAAATTCTTAACTTAAAATAGTCAACATTAATTATTTCATAAATACTAAAATTTGTTTACAACATTATAAACTTGAAATTTATTAGGCTTAACCCATTTTGAAAACAACCCGTGAATGCCCAGGTTTTTACTCGAGCAATCACTCGAGTTTCCCCACTATCCTCCCCGAGTCATTCTCTCGATCCTCACGTACACTCTTCTTCTTCTCCTTTTTTTCCAGTTAAGTTGAATTTAAGCTTAAGTATAAACCATAGTATCAGGTAAACTCTATTGTGCTCAAGTTAAAACTCGAAGCAATCGAGCACTTTATTCGAGTAACAACTCGAGTTGCTCACCACCATAAGCTTCTGACACCAAAATGATATCGTGCACGTGTACGACGTCGCGCAGCCGCTTCGGCGAACTCCACTACTTTCGGCAAGTCGCGAATCTCACCTACACTCGAAATCGACACTTGATTCGACACCAAAAATTTCAAATTGAAATTAAGCAGTTCGCTCGAATTACTGAACTCAACCCAACCAACGAAACCACTTCGCCACAGTTGCCCAAACCACCGGAGCTGCCCCAACTCCGTCCACACCACGTCAACACCCCATGCTACCATCCCCTCGAGTATTGAAAACCTACTTCGCACAAATTTTCTTCATCCAAAATTGAATCGATCATCAAAAAATTGTTAAAATGCATATTTTGTTCAACTATAAACTGCTCGTCGAATAAGCAACTAAAAATTCTTGTTTTTGTTTTAAAAATCCTATTTTGCAGTGAGGATTCAAGTTGTGAACTAGAATTAGCATTTTACGACAATCGAATTTAACAAAATATGACATGTTTACCTGTAAAACAAGATTCCAGTGGTATATTTCACTAACATGTTTTAAAACAGATTTAAAATTCTTGATTGAGGTTTAAACCTTTTGTTTGATTGAAAACTTTAAGCTTTACAATGATTTGATGAAAATAATTGGAATTTTGAATAAATATTCAGCCCTGTAATCAATAAACAGAGAAGTACAGAATACAGAACAACTTATATATAAACACAGAATTATATTCAAAAATAAAACACATACAGCACCATATTATCAATGAATCACCTGTACTGTTTTGAATTAAACTTAAAACTTTAAAATTTATGTTTGCTCACTTGGAAACAAGTTTGAACAGAGCCAATATCTGTTTTGAAAACTACAGTTTTGAACTTCCTATTTTTGTTTAGCGGATTTGATTTTTTTTTTTTGAGTTTGTATATATAGTGATGTTTATATTTTTCTCTGATTTGCTAAGTTGATGAACGAACTGGAATAGATGTATATATAGAGAAGACAGTTTTGTACAGGTAGGTGTTATATGGTATAGCTTATTTCTTTTGGTCAAATTTTTCTTTCTTTTGTTGACTAAGCAAGATTTGTTTTTCAGAAATGGAAATGATTTTAACATTTCGAATGACCCTATTTTGTGCTGAGAGTAAATAGCATTTAATGCCATGTTTCCTTTCTTGTTTACGTCTTATCCTATTCTTGTATGTACTTAGATTTGTTTGTAGATATTTTTGTTTCTTCTCTTTTTTTTCTTTTGCCTTGCTTATATAAAATTCACATTTTTTTCTTCTTTGCCTTGCATTCACGCATGAATTTCCATATATATTTATTTATGGTTTATCTTACCTTATATATTTATGTTTAACACAAATTCTTGTTTTTATATTTTTTCTCTTTATTTATTTAAAGCTTAAACTACCAAATACTTTATTTATATTTATATACTTTTGTACTATTTAATATTAATAATATTTTATTTGTTTTGAAACTTTTCAAATTAAATTCCAAAAGTTTAAATAAGTTACCAAGTTTAAATTAATAAATTTTGGGATGTTACAAGGAGAGGGACAGAGATAGAGAATATAGATATTTCTCTCGATCATGCTCTCCTTCTGCTCCTCAGGCTCCAACACAACCCTCCGGTCATGATAGACAACCTTTAGAGCCTCCACGTCAAAAACCGTCCTCTCAAGCTTCCAGGCCTGATTCACAACGCTGTAGAACCGAGGCCAAAATTCGTACTATCACTGAATAAGCCATTACCGTGCCTACTGGGGAAGAAGCGATCAAAATCACCTAGTTGATAAAATATTTTCCGAACATTTGTTTCGACGGCTTTATCTTCCCTCCACACTTAAAGAAAATTCCAGCTGAGGCAGACAAAATGATGCATGATTACATCCATGATATTTATACCTAATACAAGGAGTGGATGAAAGCCGCGGATAAAGCAACGGCGGTGGATTTTGAACTAGCAAAAACTACTAAGAAGATAGAAACTGACCTCGCCCAAAAAGACCATATAATTCAAGTGTTGAATAATGAAGCTGAATCTTCCAGAAAATCCAAAATAGAGGCCCTCAAGAAAGCCGACGAGGCAAATCAATCCATGGAAAGGATAGGACAGACGCATTACGCTTTAGTTGAGGAGATGGGCCACTGAAACAAAACTTTTACAGCTGAAAGGGATGCTGCGATGAAGGAACTTAACGAGGTTAAAGCCAAATTATCTAAAATTGTCAAGGAGAAGGACGATGCAAATAGGACTGCTCAGGAGGCGTGCGAGCAAGCTGTGGTGCTCCGGGGTGAAAATGATGCAGCAGCATCCAAAATTCGGGAGGCCGAGGACAAGGTTAATGATGAAGTTAAAATGGAGTAAGGCAGGTTGGAGGCCGACATTGAAGGCCTTCTGATTATATACGACGCTAATGTCTTAAATTACAGAAACTTGACATGGCTCGATAATTATCCAACACACCTGTGTAATGCTTGGGGCCAATTGGTAGAAGATGAAAAGGCCGAATAGCGAGCTAAATCGATAGATGAATTTGAGCTTGAGAACCGGGTGTTGAGTGAAGACGGAAGGAAAGTTCTCCATGATATCATGATCACATACGAAAAGGAGAAACTTGGTACTCAACACTCGGAGGCTGGAGAAGGTTCTTGCGTTGAGCACCTTGGTGTAAGTTCTGAAATTCTTGCACCGACCAAGCCTGACACTACATCTGCGGTTGATCCCCAATTTGTTCCTGTATACAATCCCGATCAAACGCAGTTGTCTCTAGTCCGCGACCAAGTATCTGAAGTTGCCCCACTAGCCGCGAGTCAAACGACGGAAGGTACTTTGAACATATCCTACGTTTGCTCATAATCGTAAGCACTACTTGAAGTAATTACTAATATTTTTTTCTTTGTCCCTATACAATGATTGGAATCACAACTGCCGTGCCTCCTACAACTAAAGAGCAACACCATGAGCAGAAGGCCATCATAACCGAAGCAACCACGACGATGGCTACTGCACCTACGGATGGGGTACAAGGAAGAACACTTACTTTCGGTGAACAGGTGATGGAGGAGCTTCTTAGTCATCACAGTGACCCCTTTACTGATTTTTCATTTGTCATAAGTGGAGGCACAACTATGACTAGCTCCTTAGGACTAACTGCTAATGTCCCCGGCGAGGCTCGGATAATTCACGAAGAGGAGTTAATAGCCAAAATCAATGCCGAGATGGAAGCAGCTGCACGGGCCAGAGGCTTTGGAGTTGGAATGGCGGGTCCTGGCCCAACTCCTTTGTGGATGATCTCCCTGGGAGGAATGATCGTTGATACAAGTGTGCCTCCCACCTCCTACTATTGATCTTGTCCCTCCAACTCCGCCTTTATAAATCATTCCAATACATGTGAGTTTGGAGGGGAAGTTAATATAATGCCCTCGACTGGAGATCAGCCGCCAAATGGCAAGGGCTCAAAGAGGAAGCCAGGTGGCAGCTTTATCGAGTCAAAGCCGAAGAAGAAGCCGAGGAAAAAGAAAGAATATATATGTCTTCTTGACTCATTTTTGGTTGATAGATAGGAATCTACTTTTCCTTTCTTTTTTTGGGTCGTGTATAGATACGGGTGAGGCCCCTACTAGTAGTGCTTTTGGTATAGTTTTATACATAACCTTTTTCATCCAAAGAATGATTGAAATAAAATTTCATTTTGTCCCTAGCTCAATTTGTGTTCATTTATTAAAGTGCCTTCAGCATTCAAACTTTCATTCAATACACTTGTGGAGTTTAATTCTTTAATCGGATCTGTTTAGTTGCTAAGTTCTAGAGTCACGATTTTGGGTTCGAGCGCTAAGTCGAATTCCGGTATTGCACTGTCTCAGTCAGTGGCTGGAACTCTAGTTCTGCCCCAAGTTTGGAGGATAAATTGAAAAGATTGGTTAACAATCATTGATTTACTTTGATATATCGAGCTTAACTTCGCAGAAGCAGAATTGAAACAAGACGAGTTCAGGTGATCAAATCACACTTGCTTGTCTATTGGTGATCGCATCCACAATCTGGGGGTTGCACTTGTAGATCGGTGGTCTGTCACACCTGCACAAGGTTTGGAGAAACGTCCGCGCTCCAAGGAATTAAGTTATTTTATGGACGGTCAGTCACACCCATTTGATATTCAAAACTTAATTTGTCCACACTCTGGGACATAGATCGATTCATGGGTGGTCGATCACACTCGGCTTGCTTTTATACTCCAATATGCACTCTGAGGATTTAGAGTTATTCGATGTTTATACTCTAGTTCACACTCAAGGAATCTGGAGTTATTTAATGTTTATACTATGATTTGCACTCTAGGAATAAGGAGTTAGTTGATGGGTGATCAATCTTACCTTCTTGGTATTTATATTTATACTCCAGCTTGCACTCTGAGAATCTAGAGCTGGCCAACAGATGGTCGGTCACATTTGTTTAGGCTTTAGGATTTCGTTCGCACTCCGAGAACGACGAATCTGTCAGGATCATGGATAGTCGGTTCACATCCACCCTGGGTTAACAATCAAGGTCGTTAGATGGATAGATCCATCCTCCTAAACATGGCTAAATGTGGGTGAAGTCGTTAGGTGGATGGATCCACCCTCTTCGAAACCGCATTTATAGGTTTATACTCCAATTCGCACTCTAGAAATCTAGAGTTAGTTAGAGGATTGTCGTGTATCAATCCTTTTTGGCTTCAATGTGATGAGTTGTCGCCGTGATCATGTTTCACTTAGCGAGTGACCGATCATATCATAGTCACTCTCTATTTGAATAAATCCCACCGTATGGTGGAACTCAGCTCTTCGTGCATAGTACATGACGCATTTCAAAAAATCACAGCTCTGGCTCGAAGAGATTGCATTTTATTACTCAAATAAGAAAATACGGCAAAGTCAGTTGTCTTATTACAAATTCAAATTTTGAAATGCATAAAAAAATTGCAATTGAAAAATAGACCGAATAAATAAGCAGAGCTTATTATGTGTAATAGCGATGTAGACTTTCGCTGTTCCAGGCTGTTGGTAGAACGAGATCGTCAACGGTCAATAATTTGAATGTACCATCTTCGAGTTTTCATTCAATGACATACGGTCCTTCCCACATTGGTTTCATATGTGAAGGATCTAGGTAAATTCTCTTGAGGACGAGATCGCTGAGCTCGAAGGCTCGGAACTTTGCATTGTATATTCGGGCAACTCGACCTTGATATGCGGATGCCCTCAAATCTGCCTCTTCACGCTTCTCATCCAATAAATCCAAAGATTCGGCAAGTAATGTAGCCTTCATTTTTGGTTCATAATAAGTCACACGATGAAAAGGTACTTCCATCTCGGTTGGAATAACAGCTTCGGAACCATAAGAAAGAGAGAATGGAGTGTGGCCGGTTGCAGAATTATGGGTTGTCCGATAAGCCCATAAAGCCATAGGGAGTTCATTGACCCATTTGCCTCTGGCCTTTTCCAGTCATTTCTTTAGAAAAGACTTTATAACTTTATTAGCAGCTTCAACTTGTCTATTTGCTTGAGGGTATGCAATTGTGGAGAAATTCTTCTGGATATGTAACCGTTGACAGAAATTCTTAAATTCAACAATATCGAATTGGGCTCCATTGTCTATGACGATGGTATGTGGGAGACCATATCGGCAGATAATGTTGCGCACAACAAAATTGATCACATTCTTTGTCGTAATTATAGCAAGGGGTTCAGCTTTACCTATTTGGTAATGTAATCAACTGCGATGATGGCGGACTACGCACCAACTTTGGCTAGAGGTAAAGATCCAATAATGTCAATTCCCCATACTGCAAATGGCCATGGACTGACCATCTGAGTTATTTCAATAGGCGAAGCTCTAGGAATCCGAGCGTGTTTTTAACATCTATCGCACTTTCTGGCATAGTCGGATGCATCATGGTTTACAGCCGGGCAATAATATCCATATCGAAGCAACTTATTGGCAAGAGCTTACCCCTCGGTGAGATAGTCGCATTCTCCTTCGTGCACATCATGCAATACTCGTTTGATTTCATTGTGAGCGATACACTGGAGTAAAGGAATAGAGTACCCTCTTCTATATATGACTCCATTCTAGATAGTGAACTGTGAAGCTTTAAGAAGAACTTGTCTCTTTTCATTCCTGCGCTTCGGCAAGGCCCCATGCTCGAGATAGTTTCTAAACGGAGTCATTCATGACTCCTTATCGGGAATGATCTCAAGTATCCAATCTGTTTTTCATCTAATTGATGCTCGAAGAAGATAATGTTCCGATGGGAACGATTCCCATTTGATGCGCTTCACCTGTACAGGCTACTTTTTTAATGAATCAACGTTCTGATTGCGCTCTCAGGGTATGCAATAAATGTCATAATAATCAAATTGATTCAATATCTTCTAGACCCGAGTAAGGTAAGCAGCTAGCCTTTGGTCTTTGGCCTAGTACTCTACCCAAACTTGACACACGACCAACTGCGAATCACAATAAATCTCCGCAACAATGATTTTTAAATCTCTGGCAAGTGTCAATCCAACAAGTAGGGCTTCATATTCGGCTTCCTTGTTAGTCGCACGAAAATCAAACTTTAAAGCATAGCGTATAGACCGGCATTTAAGGGTTCCTAGTACAACCCCGGTGACTAAGCAATGGTCATTTGATGCTCCATCGGTAAGGAGCTTCCAGGTATACTTGGGAGATTCACTGGTTTCGGACAAGTCCTCAGGGATAATGAATTTAGCGATGAAGTCTTCCATGACTTGTCCTTGTATAGCTTGCCTTGGAGTGTAAGTAATGTAAAACTGACTTAACTTGATATTCCACCTAAGTAACCAACCAGACGTCTCAGGCTGCGTAAGGACTTGTCATAACGGCTGGTCGGTGTAAACTGTGATATGATGAGCCTGGAAATACGGATGTGGCTTTCTTAAAGCATTGATAAGATAGTAAGCCAACTTCTCCGGCTTTGGATAATTTCTCTCTACTCCTATTAGCTATTTACTAATATAATAGACCGGCCATTGTATTCGGTCTTCCTCCCGAATTAAGGCAGCACTGATTGCGTTCTCTGACAACACTAAGTAAATGTATAATCTCTCATGACCAATGGGCTACGACAGAATAGATGGTGTGGAGAGGTGTTGAATTAGTGCTCGGAATGCACCCAAACATTCCATAGTCCATTCAAAGTTTCGTTTCCCTTTTCTGATCAGGTCGAAGAAGTGAATGCATTGGTCAGTGGATTTTGAAATGAACCTACGCAGTGCTGCTACTTTCCCATTGAGGTTTGGGACTTGCTTTATAGTTCTTGGAGTCTCAAGATTTCTGATTGCCCAGATCTTTTTGGGATTGGCTTCGATTCCTCGAGTGTTGACGATAAACCCAAGGAATTTTCCTGATGCGACCCCAAAGTGATATTTCAATGGGTTGAGCATCATTCTATATTCTCGTAGGATGTTAAACATTGATTCCAGGTCTTTGATATGGTCAGTGGAGAAACGCGTCTTTACGAGCATGTCGTCTACATATACCTCCATGGTTCTTTCGATCTAGTTGGCGAACATTCGGTTAACCAATCGTTGATAAGTTGCTCCGGCGATTTTGAGTCCGAATGGCATGACTTATGGCAGTAAAGTCCCAGGTTGATTATAAAGCTGGTATGTTCCTGGTCAGGTAAGTGCTGTGTTTGGTTATAACCAGAATACGCATCCATGAAGGATAAGAGTTCATGTCCAACTGTTGAGTCTACGAGCTGATCGATTCGAGGGAGTGGAAAACTGTCTTTAGGGCAAGCCATGTTCAAGTTTGAGTAATCAATGCACGTTCTCCATTTTTTGTTTGGCTTTCGGACAAGTACAGGATTTGACAACCATTCTGGATATAATGTATCTCCGATAATCCCATTCGATTTTAGTTTTTCTACCTCTTATTTAAAGGCGGAAGATCTCTCTTGATTCATACCATGCCTTTTTTGCTTGACCGGGACATGTCGCGGGTCAATGTTCAATGTGTGGCTCGCAATGTTGGGGAGATTCCACACATGTCAAATGTGTCCAGGTAAACACATTCGAGTTTGATCGAAGAAATTCAACCAATTCTTCTTGCATTTGTTGGTTTAGCTGAGATCTAATCTTTATAATTTTAGAATCGTCATTATCATCGATCGGGACATCGATCGTCAGCTTGGTCGGGGAAGCTTGACTATCTTTACTTTCGTCTTCACTTTCGGTACCTCTCGGGTTAAGATCCCTTAGGAATTGGTTGGGGAGCCCGAGCCTAGATTAGACGTTAGCTATCAATTCTCAACAAAGTGGACGTAGAGAGACTCCTCTACGCCCTTCCCTTTTTCTTTTCGCTGCGTCTCTCACAGTTCAGCAACATAACATGCTAGCCCAACAGCCTGGTCTCCCTGAACGACTCCAACTCCATTGTCGGCAGGGAATTTTAAAGTCAAACACCAAGTGGCAACAGTAGCCCAGAATTCAGCTAGGGTCGGTCGGCCCAAGAAAGCATTGTATGGCGATTCCATATTCAATACAACAAATTGTAATATACGGACTCTCCGGTGTTCTCTGATTCCCAACTCCATTGGCAGTTCCACTACTACAGTAGGTACAGCTGCATTTCCATTGAAGCCATGGATAGGGACCGATAAGGCTTCAAATCTTCGGTTTCCATTTTCATCTGGTTATAGGCTCGCTTACACAGTATGTTTATAGAACTCCCACTGTCTACTAAGATCCTCTTCATCCAAGCAGGATCTACTTGAGCTGATATGACAAGTGGATCAATGGTTGGGGCTTCGACCCTATCGGCATCTATATCTCGAATATAATGCCATCTATCATCGTTTTCTGTTGCTTGGCTGGAGCCCCATCTTCCAAACAACTACAACATTCAAAGCTCGCATACCTGATAGAGCTGGCATGCTACTCCATTTCCTTCCAGCTTTGGTCTACTGGATAAGGACCACCACGAATAATATTTATCACCAACCTCCCGCCAGTACGAGCGAGTTCCTCCTGTCTTGCCTGATTTGATATATGATTTTGATTCGATGGGCCAGCACCTCCTGACTGTGGCGCCTGCACAAACTACTATAACTTTCTCTCACGTATCAACTTTTCAATGAGATCCTGCAAATGACGGCACTCGTTCGTGTTATGGCCGTAGCTTTCGTGGAATCTATAAAACTTCCCTGTTTGAATTTGTTTCTTTGATGATTGCTTTGGAGCAGGTTTCTTATACTAAATAGTATTGCAGATCTATAAATACACATTTTCTAACGATGTATTCAAAGGAGTATAATTGTCAAACATAGGAGCCCTATGTCGTTGCCTATGATTCTGATCTCGCTTCCTGTTTTGATTTCCATTATCTTTCTATTGATTAGGTTTATTCTATGTGCTTATTGCACTTTTTCAGAATTCTCCCCAGTTTGTTTAATAGCAATATTGCTCTGAATTCCTTTCATACTAGGCCCTGCGTCATCCTTTTTCCTAGACTGTTTCGCATCCTCTCTTCTTAAGAATTGGGCTGCCTTGGAAAAGAAACATTCCAATGACGCAGGATGTTTTCCAACCAACCAGTTTTCGAACTCGGAGTCTGGATCGATCCCCTTAATCAGTTCCATCAGAATTGAGTTACCGTTGAGATTACTAGTTTCATCGTATGCAGCATGAAATCTCTCCAGATAACGTCTGAGTGTCTCTCCGGGAGCTTGAGTGACACTAAACAAAGTATTAACATCCTTCGGCCTTATGATATGATATGCTTGTAGAATTTCTCAACGAACTTTATTGCCAACCTGTCAAAACATGAGATATATCTAGGTGGTAAATGAGTAAACCACATAGTTGCTATGCCCTCTATAGAAATCGGGAAGCTTTGGCACTTGACAGCATCATCAGCTCGTGCAGCGTTCATCAACCATTCGCACTTTAAGATATGCTGATTTGGATCAGAGCTTCCTTAATATACGGTAGAGTTGGCATCCTGAATCATCGAGGTGGCTCAGCATAGAGTATACGAAAGGGTTATGACTCCAGGAGATTCCTCGGTCGTCATTGGTGAGACATTGACTTTTGCGGATCATCATCGGGATGTCCAGCATCTGGACGTTCTGGGCCTGCTGAGCCAAGGTGTGGTCGGGTTCCACAATGTGAGGATGGACCGGATGTGGTCGACGGTCCATGTCTCACCTCCTTGGTTCTAGGCCTTCTAGGACATATGGTTTTGGAGTATATTCATGTTGGTGATGGTTCGGATCTGTCTGATTTTGGGCACCAACTCCCAATTCAGTAGCAGTGGTGGCAATGCAGTTGTAAGTAGCATGATAAGGAACAGTACCTCCTCGGAGGGTCCAATATGATGGCTAATTGATGGGCCAACCATTAGTTGCCCAATACTCATGGTGCACTACTGTCCAGTAGCTTGTGTATAGCTTCCGTTCAGCCGTGGGCGCGTGGATCTATGGTGATAGTCAAAAGAGGCTGAACTCTTGGTGGATGAATAGGAAGCCTGATCCCTTCCGGATCTCCTTTGTCTTTAATAATTTTGTTGATTGGTCAATTCCGCATTGGCACGGAGTTGTCTAGTAAACTGCTGGCGGCTCTACGTTAGTTCTTGCATCAGCAATTGAAATTCTTCCCTGGTGATAGGGCCTTGCGGATCTAACGGTCCGACAGCATTCTGATCGTTCTGAGGTAGTTGCACGAGGTTCTGTCTGTCCTGTCCTTCTGGATCTGCAGCTGTTGAAGTAGCCCTAGTGTTAATCATGATGGATAGGGAAGCTCTTTCCTAAACTTGATGCAAATCTAAATAGGATGGAAAAATTTTAAACTTGAAATCTGGATCTTCTTCTTAGATTTATGCAATTCGATATCGATAGTAGATCCAACGAGCAGGAGAAAAACTTGGTTCTCCCAATGAAAACACAAAAGTGTTTGTACCAAAATTAGGCAAAACGCTCTTCGAATGTGTTTGAAGAGATAAAATGAAGAAATTAAATGGAAAAAGAGGAAAATCTAACAAACACACCAATAATAAGCAAGAAAAGCACACAGAAACACACGGATTTAGAGTGGCTCGGCGTATGGCCTACGTCCACTATGAAAAGATTGACTTCATTGATTTTTTTCTTGCTAGTTATAACATGTCACAATAGTAGAATTCGAGTACAGTTGTGATTTCAGCAGAGTCTGGACGTAAAAGAACCAAAAGTCCCTTTTCTGTAGGTCCTGGGCCGCTATTTATAGGCGTAAATTGCAAATATCTCGCTCAAATCTTGGAAGACCTCTTCTCTCATGCAGGTGGGATCACACAATCGACCCAATGCCGTTTGCATTCGATCTGTGATTGATAAAACGAATTTCATATCGATCAATATTTCGTCCAATCGAGTCGAGATCGATCATGAATGTTTTTTAGGATGTATGCAAGCTCTTGTGAAAATTTGATCGCATTTGAACTTCTAGATTTTGGGTTATGATCGATGCAAGCTTTATTTTGCAAAAGGCTGCTGAATTCGCATCGATCCACATCGCATCACTATGTTCGTATCGCTTTAGCACGTGCTTGCTGGTTGACGTGGCACTAACTTCTTAGATCGATCCACTTTTCATGCCAAGTGACTATTTCTGTCATTTGGATCGTGCTTTATTCGTCTCGACCTGGAATTATTCTTCGTCTCGACCGGGACAGCTCTTTTCATATCGATGCTTTAGAGGCTACTTCATATCGATATTTGTTGTTGGCTTCATATCCATAATTGTAGGCTGCTTTGTGTCGATGGAAGGTGACATCATTTGTATCGATCTATCGTGCGCTCTTCGGATGGGATGATCAATATGAAGTGTATGGAAATGAATCGATAAGAAACGATGAATAATGATGGATACGAATGGGAATGAGCTTGATGGATACGAAGAGAGGTGGTTTTTGATGGGTATGAAGAGAGCTTCCCGGATGGACACGAAGTTGACTCACTTATTACTGATCGATACAAAATCATGCGCAGTTGATGGATTCGAAAAGGATCGATGCGAAGCTGGTCCCTCTCCGATTGCTTCAGTGATACGAACAAGGTAATTACTTGAGTTGTATCGATCATATCTTGAGCATACGAACTCTGATTGACTTGAAATTTTGAATATTGGCTTTCATGGCTTTGCTTGTCGTGTCATGTTAATTGTAGCTCGATCCAGATTCAGGAAAAATTTACCAGTATCCACAGCGAACCTGTGTATACCTTTTTTCGTGATGAACTATCTTTGGTTCTCAGTCAATTTCTTGGTGTCACGGCCTTGCCAAAAGATGGGATAATACCCTCTTCAGATTCTAATAATGAGTATAAGAAGATTATTTCTATAAAATCCAAGGTGAGCATCCGGGCTTTCCTTTCGATATGTTCCCCCCCTCGCCTAAAAGAGAAAACTGAGGCAAGGTAAGTTCATGGCACTCCATCCCTAACCTTAGTTATACACCTTGTTTTCACTTTTAGATCTCACATGCGGGACAAATATACTAGTCATTTCCGCATACTCATTTTCCCTTTTTAAATCACTTAACTATTTGTTCAACCAACTTTGAAATAATGTTAAATTGTTCAAATTTCCTATACAACGCTTTATTATTTACCTAAGAACATTTACTAAGGATTTGGAAAAAAATTGTTAAGTTTAACCATTATTTCAAAAGTTAACGAAAAACGTTACGAAATGCGATGCAAATAAGGTTACAAAAGTGCTTTAAAAGCACTATTATTCAAATGACTTTTATATCATTCAAAAAACCATCTTTTCAACATAAATCACTTTAAAAATATTTGAAAGATTTTTAGAAATTATTTTATATTTTTAAAACGACTATTTTATCAATTTCCAACTTTAGTCATTTAGTGCAAAAACTAGATTTTTCTTGAAAATTGATTTTGCCATATTTCAAAATATACAAGATAAAGTCTTGATTTTCTTTTTTTATACGAATGATATGGATATAAGGATTTGAAAAATTCTTACTTCGAAGAATTCCGAACTACATTCCACTTCGTATGTTCATTTGAATTTTTGGCGCGAAAACACGAACTACCGTTACGTGGCACATCAATTTTAGGCGTAGTTTGAGATTCATATCCAAACTTTGTCGAGACAAGTTTAAACACTTAGGAATCATTTCTAAAGCATATTCAAACATTTTTTCAAGGTATAAATGACTTCGTACCATATTTCATTTCTTTTGAAAAGCGATTTCCATGTGATTATACGCCATGTAAATCCGTAACTTGTTTCAATATTTTCATGCAACAAACAACATATGGAAATCAATATCTGTTTGCGCCACAATTGGTCACAAACATCCAATTGCTAATAAAAGCAACTGTTCACAATCACAGATCAAAGATAACAAGTATGTAGAGAATTAAAAATGAAGAACACTAAGAAAATTTTGATGAAAGCAGTAAAGAACACAGAGTTTATAGTGGTTCGATAATCCATCCTACGTCCACTTTGAAGTTGGTGACTTCATTGCTACTCACTCGCCGATTACAATTGATTACATTAGATTACAGTGATAAAACTCGAGTATAACAACAGCCTTGAAGTATGAAAATGGTTTCGACAGAGTCTGGATGTTAAAGAGAAAAAAGATCCTTTTTCTATAGGCCTTGGGGCTCTATTTATAGGCGTAGGAGGCAAATATTTTGCTCAGATCTCGAGAGACCTCTTCTGGCACGTGTATGGGCCCATACAATCGATCCCACTCGATTTCGACCCAATCTGTGATCGATACAAACGAATTTCATATGGATCAAGATTTGATCCAATGAGTCGAAACATGGCCTGAACACTCCTTAGTTTGTATGTAAGCTCCAGTGAAAATTTCGTAGCATTTGGACATGTAGATTGTGAGATATGATTGATGCAAATCCGAGTTTTCGGTTGATTGTTTGGTTTGAATCAATACATTCGTATCGATCTGTTCGACTCGATCTCGAGCACGTGTGTGCAAGGTGACGTGGTGCGAGACTCTTGGATCGGTCCAATTTTTATGCCGAACAATCGAGTCTTCCTTATGCATAGGCCTTGTTCGTATCGATCGATAGCACCTTGTTCGTATCAATTACTGCGGCGTAATTCGTATCGATCACTTATAAGAGCATGATACCTTGTTCGCATCGATCGGTCGTGGCTCAGTTCGTTTCGATTTAATGAACTTCACTTCATATCACTTTTAAAATGCTTATTTCGTATTAATGATTCAATTGCTACCTCGTATCGACTGACAAAGGGGATGGCATTCGTATCGATCCTTTATGTGCTGGGTGGATCGATGCGACGCACATGGAATGATCGACACGAAGCGATAACTTACCACGGATATGAATTAGCCGGTGATGAAGGATGCGAAGTAGGATGAGCTTGGATCGATACGTAGTGGGCAAGCTAGATGGATACGAACAGTGTACGTTCGGTGGATACGAATTGTGTGCGCTTAATGGATACGAATGGCGTGCACTTGATGGATACGAACGAGAACAATGTTCAATTTTGCATCGATCATATCTTGAGCATACTAACTTGGATTGACTTGAAATTTGAAATGTTGCCTTCTACAGCTTTGCTGGTCGTGCCTTGTCAATTGTAGCTTGATCCGGACCCGGACAAAATTCATCGATATCCATAGCGAGTCTGCATACAACTAATCTTTGGGATGAACTGTCTTTGGTTTTCAGTTGATCTTTTGGTATCACGACCTTGCTAAAAGGCGGGATAACAATATCTTAACCAAACATCCAAACAAACATATCACAACATCACAACCAAATATATACATATATATTAGGAGTTCTCACTTTATTTGCAAATGAACTAACTTTAAAGTGATTATAACTTTTCTAATTTCAATGCGGTGCTCACGAATTCTTGTTTTAAGCCTTTTAGGTGGCTTGATTTGATTTTTGGAGGTCTTTGTAGCTTTGGGCCATGAGTTTCAAGGAGGGTTTGGGCTCGGCTTGATGGTAAGGGGGCGTGAGCAATAAGAGGGGGGAGGAGGAGCTTTGAAGCGGTTCGGACGGAGTTCTGTTGATATTTTTCTTTGTTTTATTGTTGGAAATATTTTGGCATTATTTCATTATGGAGAGAACCCATTAAAGGATGTAATAAAGCTTAAGAAAGTATAGAAGAAATGGTGCAAAAGTGAAGAAGAAGAGGATGGGTATTTATAGAAAATATTTGAGATTAAAATATAGATTTGTGTTTTTATTTAAATAACCTTCCTTAAGAATTAAGTAAACTTATTTAATTCAACACTTACCATCCACATCACATCACACTTTTAAAATTCAAATACTTAAGAGTTAAGTAAAGAATAAGAATGATTACTTTATGTCAAATTACTTTATGTCACATGTCATGTGACATGTGTTTTGTCATTTTAGTTTACTTTTCCTAAATACTTTCTAGAATTTTCCATGCATGATTATTAAAAGTAACCTTGTTTAGTTAATTGTTAACTGCCTTTATATGTTAACGTATTTACTAAATTGTGTACATAAAGGTGCAACAACGTTGCGACAACTTTAAATCGACAAAACGTGGATTTTTGATTAAAAAGTTTTACGGTCACATTTTGAAATTTTAGTTAAACTATTTATTTATCTAAACCAAATTTGAAAATAAATTTTTATAATGTTATTCAAAAATATAAAAACTCATAAATAAATTAAAATAATCAATTAAACCATTTAAACTTACTTTTTGAAATTAGAATTTTGTCACTTTTGTCGATATAAGCAAATATTACTATTTTTATGTATATTTCTATTTTCACATTCTAACTAATATTATTTAAATCATAAAACCTTTTATATTTTATATTTAAAATCACTTTAAATGTTATATTTTGAAGTGGTTAAATTTTTGGGGGTTATAGATTCTATTGGGCGTTGATGCCCATTTTTGGCATCAACACCTGCTAAGTATAGTTACAACTTCGGAGAAATATGCATCCACATAAAAAAATTGGCAAAGAAATCTCAATTCACATAACATATATTCAACTAAAAAAGATAATCTCCAATAATGTAAATTTGCAAAATCATTTTATTGCGTTAGTCCTTAGGATATTACACTGAAAATACCAAAGAAACACTAGTCAAGGGCAGAGCTGAACTAATGGAAAGGGTCTTCTAGGGATCATAATAAGTGCCTACCAAGGATCCATTAGCCCCCCTCCGGCCACCTTGAAGCTCGTAATATTATGCAAGAAGCTTAGATTAAGCGTAGGGTAGAAATAAGCAATGACCTCTATGGCACATTGTAGAAAAGCCTACCCCATCTTATTGTTAACATTTCCTCGTCTAAGTTTTTCTGAGAAAGAGGTGATCCCATTCTGAACTTTACTCAATGTATCGTCAAACTCATAAATTATGAGTATAGCCTCCTTTCTTGTGTTTTCCTAAGTATCAATTAGCTTAGCCCTGGTTTTCTTGGATTTCTAGCAAAACCGCCAAAATACCTAGGTCGTCAGTTTTCCATTCTTCCCCCTGCAAATGGGGAAGCATCCTACACTCTACCACCTTTTTCATCCAATTAAGGAAGAAGGATTCATAATCATAGAAGGAGTAGGAGTCAAATATTAATGGGACCCCTCAACCATTCTCTCTTATTTAGTACCCTCCTTTTCCTCAATATAACAAGCAAGTTGAGCAGATAAATCTTTTATAGTTTTATTTGGTTTCTCTATCTCCACTTCATAAATAATCCTGTTAAAGTTTCTCCGCATCTGTCACTGACTACTGCATCTTACCTAACTTTAAATCAATAGTGTCAAGCTCAGTACGTAACTTGGTGTTAAGTTGATGTTGGTGGTTTAGCGCATCTTTTGCCTCCTTGAGCTCCATATCGATCTTCTTTAAACCTCTCTCAAGTCTTTCATTGGCAATTGTAAGATAGATATTCTCCGCTTCTATGACCACAATAGGAGCCTTCACTTCATCCTCAAGCTCATGCATGTCTGTGTCATCATGACCATGAATCCTAGGGGTAGATGGGACGTTGGATTCAAGATTTTTTTCGAACTTGGATTAAAACCCATGAGGTCCAACCTAGTGAGTATTAATCAAAAGTTCAACTCAAGGAAATTCGAAATATACCATGTGAAAGTCAAAATGGGAATATGCATTATCAGCTACATTGCCGTATGACAAATTCAACAAAATCATATACAAAAATTGACAAAAGTAAATATAACTCAATCCTTATGTAAATTTCTAACTCTACACGTAAACCATTCCAAATGAGGGTTATCGAGTGAAAAGGAACCACTTTGTAAGGTGTATTGCCAATGGCGCAGGACAAAGTCACTGAGCACCTCCTTTTCTCTAACTACTTGGTTATTCTTATGGAGAAACCCTTGGATTATGTCCATAAGTGTTATAAAAGACTTATATAACTCTTTCTCATGCTTACCTTTAGCTGTAACACTAAGACCAAGATGATCTAATGTTAGGGTTTTAAGCTTGTCCCCCCTTTCTTTCAAAAATAGTAAATTTTTTAGAAGAATAAAACAGACAAAAACAACAAAGATAGCCCAGTCATTCATAAAGTAGTAATAAAATAAAATAATACTAAAGGAAATTTACTATGAATAAACGAAAATAGAATAACAACAACATGTCATTCATAATGAACTGAAGAAGTAAGTCCTAATCAGTCAAACATTTAAAAGTTAAAATCCACATGAAAATGTTTTGGGTATTTACATTAGGATATTAAATGACCTTGGTCTTCTTAGCCACATCGGTATCCTTAGAAACCTCGCCATCCCAGAGTTCTGCATCCCTAGTTGTTCGTAGAAGTAGAAGGAGAGGCATTCTCCACAGCAGCCTCCTTGTCCCACTTAGCCCGGTAGAAGGCGTAAGCTATATTGATCCTGGCCGAGACCTCCAGAAAGTCAAGCTTGACCACTTCCTTAAACTGACGTCAAGCCAAGGCATATGGTTTGTTGACCAAGATGGAAGTGCTCTCCTTAAGCCTCTTTCGCAACGTTGCCATTTCCATGTCCTTCTCCTTCAACTCCACATCCTTCTTCTTTTGCTTTCGATTCTTCGAGGCTAAGGCCTCCTCTGCAGTCTTCTCTTTGCCCTCCACCCAAAAACGATATGCATCAAAGTCTCCCATCACTTTAACCTTCTCGAAGTAACCAAGTGAAGGCTTGCTTCAAGTTTGACAATACGAGCCAAAGACATGACCTCCTTTCCCTTTCATCTCTACTGAGCCTCGATTGTCAAGGTCCCAAGCTAAAAAATAAAATAAATAATAATAAATAGGTAAGGAATAAATAAATGAATAAGTGAAAAGAGAGAACAGGAAAACACTCACGTTAGGCCAAGAACATTTCATCTCGGCTACAAGATTAGAGAAGCAAAGCTTAGGAAATAGAAGGGGAAGAAGAGATAGGGAAGATAAGGCAATAGTAGATAAATTGTCCATTGTAGTCTTCCCGACGCTCTAAGCAATTCCAGAGTGGCAGGGCTAATTACTAAGTGCCAGGATCAAGAACAAACTGTAGAAGGGTAACAGAAAAAGCCATTGAAGTAGAAATGGAGGCGCCAGTGAAAGAGGAGGAGAAATGGAAATTGCTAACTTTATGGAACCTTGGACATGACTTTTATTGTTATTCTTCTTCGATGGTTCGCTAGGCGAAACGTGTGCATCTAAGAGATCGTCATCTACCTATATATAAAAAGAATATCGAGGTAAGAAAATCTTTTCCTGAAGGTCGAAAACATAAAATAACGAATCTTTAATCTATTTTTAACAAGTTATACCTTTGAGCTCATCCGAAACTAGAGGAAGCTTAAAAATAAAACCAGTGAATTTATGATTTGGGCTTAGAAAAATTGTTTTTAAGCATTGCCTTTAGTGGAAAACAAATACATTTTTCTATCCTCCACCCCTATTTCAAGAATTAGGCTCCAATGGGACTCATATAACTTTGTGGCATCACTAGAGAAAACGCATTGAGAAGGACATGGATGAAAGGATAGAGGAAAATTGTTGGAATCTGTAATGAAGAAAAATAAATCAACTCATCTATGAGTCTTATAAGGGACATATATCGGGATGGCTATCTCAGCTTGAGCATAATAAAATCTAGCAACCCCCACTAAAGGGCTCTTATTAATATAAAAAAGGATCGAAGCTCCTCACAAGTACAAGTATAACTATTCTTGGCATAGAGAATAAAAGTGGCGATCGCAAGAGAGTACAAAATAGGACCGAGCTGGACAGTAATAAGATCAATGTCAATCAGCCTTCGACAAAGGATTTAGTTTGAGGAAAGGTAGAGCCCGCATCATATATGTTAGGAAGTAAGGGGTTAACCCATTTGGAGGGGTACTAATATGACTATGAGGCTTAGAAACCCTAACCTCGTAACCTATGAACGAAAGGTGATTTAAAATATCCTCTGCGTATTTTAGGAGTGTTATCATAGAGGCAAAGACAAAGGAGGAGACTAAGAATAGACCATTTTGAAATTGCAAGATTAACTATGAAAAACTGCTAAAACTAAGAGGCTTACTAAAAAAATCCTTAATTTGAAAAGAAAGAATGTACTCGTGAAAGGAATCGATTAAATAGGTTAAGATCCTCTCGTGTTAGTTCTTTCTATTTCTATCATGATAATAAAATGTACAAGAATAAAGAAGAAGAAGAGAAAAGATATGTACTTACCTTAATTGAATGTATATGACACAAAGAAGTGATGAAAAATTTCTAAACCACCAATCAATTAATTAAACAACAAGAACAATGAGCACCTGGTAAATGAAGAGATTAATGTCATAGCTCAAAAAAGGCTCAGCCAACAAGTAAGGGACACATGTGCAAGAGCATTAAATGCAAAATGGATATTAAGGCTTTTCCCTATTCTTGAAAATAAAGAAATAATAGAGGTAATGGGTTGTGAAGACCAAATACAAGTCCACGCCCATCTACGATTGCTGCGGACTTGAAAGGCAAGTGTTACATCCATATTTTCCAAACTGTATTAAAGGTGAGACAATATAAGCAATAAAACAAAAGGACTGCTCTCATAATAAGGTTAGGCTACAGGAGAGGGGGCAAAGACTAAGGGTAAATCACAAAAGTACTACGCTTAATCGTTTAAGTATAATCTTAGCACTATACCCAAAAATGGCAAAGAGGTATGGGAACCAGCCTACGGCCACAATATACGATCAGATAAAAAGAACTGCAGTGTTATACAGAAGTGGAAATAAGATGGAGACACAACATTGCCACACCAAAAACTACACGAAAGATACCGAATAACAAAACTTCCAGACTAAAAAGTTATATGCAAATGAGGACATGTTGCAGTACTAAATCGATGGAAAAATAACAGGTATGTGTTAACAATCTTAAATCCAAAGGCAAATGAAGAAGTGTACCGACATCAAAATAGTCTAATGAGGAAATGTGTTGCTTTCGAGATGAGCTAATAAAGAAGAGTGCCACCATCAGAACGTCGTGAACACAGGAGCATAAAAAAGGACAAAAGAAGAAAAACGTGCTGCAAACCCAAAAAGGAGTACTGCTCAAAGTTAGTAAACTGTATTAGGCACATCACACCGTTCTAACAATCCTGAATCTAGTTAAGACAAACTGCGAAGAATAGTTACCAATGCTTAGCCAAGATCGGGCCATGACAAACTATGCTCTATCAGTGTAGTTGCCCACTAACTAAAACCCATACAAGGACAAACGACGTGAAATCCTTATAAAAATGTTCCCCACTTTAGGCCATGATAAGTATGCATTCCTCGGACCATACCCTAACTAAGTACATGACCTGCGCAAATACTACGTACAACCCTTCACCAAAGCTAACCTCGAGCCGTTCGAAGCAAGCCCTAAGTTAACACTACATATGTCAAATGACCCAATAAACCCAACTATTATTCTTAGGAGTTAATGCACTGCTAACACTTTCAAGTTCAAGTCTACAATGCACTTACTAAGGAATCTTTAAGCAATACGACGAGGAATCTAAAGCATTCAAGGGCCGCACATAGGATCATCTAAAACAGCTCATCATCGTAGCTCCTCGGCTGTTAGGAAGCATTAAAGTCTTATCCGGCCCTTATTAAGCAGCTCACGCATGTCAACATCAAGAGCAACCCAGATCTTATTCATACATGCATTGACCTAGCACCACAAGTCGGGGAAAAGCAGCTTAACTCCATTTATCCCGAGCAAAATGTCAAATACACATTGTAGACAAGGGCTGCCCAAACGAGTGCTCAGCGTGGATCCATATTTACAAGTAAACAACAAAGATACATACATCCTTTAACAGCAACTCGCACATCCTAATACCAAAGGCAGTTCGGGACAAAGTCGCCTAAATATCAAACAAGTGTCGTAGTACCATGTAAACATTAATCATCAAAAGGTATAACTCTACTCAGGTATGCCTACAACACCCAAAAGTAACGGAGAAACTTTCAACATACCCCTAGGATGGTACATAAGTCATTAGCTCCTTCAGATTAGAAGTATATAACCCATTAGAGTTCAAGTTTCCCACTTTAATTTCAAATGTTCCCGCTTCGATTCCAAACATCTCGTCAACACCCAGAATTTAATCGCTTAAATTATGTTTTTCTACCAAATACATGTTAGCGATCTACACATACACAAAAACCAATGCAGATGGATATGACACATGGCATGATCCCATAGTGGTAATTAAAGCAGCGAAAGAAGAGTAATCGTAGGAATCCACATACATCTTTTACACTACAAATAAGAGATAGTTTGGAATGGAAAGAGGATCCATTTGGAACTTAGAAAATTTTATCTTTTTTTCTTTTCCATCAGAAACTTATATCGGAAAGAAATATATAAACAAATATTTGACTAGTGAACATAGGCTTCAAAGGAATCTAAACCATGTAGAATTCCTATGTCTTTTATTTTCATGCATCGTTAGTTACTTTTATTACATCAAATTCATCCCTATTTTCATTTGTTAATCAAAGTTTGATTTGACGTTTTAACAAACATTTAACATGCAACTACCTAATTGTGTAAGCTCCCTGCAACACAATTACTTCTTAAAGGCAAACTTAATATTTCTTAATTTTGTTGATTAAAATTCATGGAAGTATGTTATTATTGCTTTCACGATCGGTTGAGGTGTTGTGAGATGAAAAATCTCATCAACTATCTTGATCGATAAATTTCAGTAATGACATGACTTTGCTATTATTCAAATGCCTCTCCATAAAAACGTAGTCGACTTTATAGCTTTTGGAATCATGACCATGATTATTCCTTTTAAACCCCACATCTATACCTATATTATCCAAGAGTACTACTAAATAACACTTTTAGATAATATGAGAACGATATTATATGAGGTACACATGTGAATATTCTCTTGGACTAACACAACTATACTTATCTTATATCAAAAAATACTTACCATATATATGCTCAAACTCAGTACAAAGCAATTAACACACATCCCTTCAAAATATAGCAATACACAATATATAATCATAAAGTATAATAAGAGTACACAGAGTCAGAATCGCAGCGATGATATGTAATACTAAATATACAAGGTATGTCCAATGTACAACACCAGGATATACAAACATGAAGCTATATAATACTCATATGATATACAATACCATATACTAGTTTGCTCTATGCCTAGAAAACATAGGCTATTCTCATCGTCCTTGATCCTATCATGTCTCGGGCAGACCTGAGTATTACTTAATGCATAAGTTAGACTATGTCCAAATCAAGGGATAATATACATAATATACTTAAAATTATAGGGTGTAATAATATGATAACACCTTAGAATGATTCAAGACATCTGCAATGTCAATATATATATATATATATGTGTGTGTGTGTGTGTGTGTATTATGTATGCATGCATGTATATGGTAAGTATGCATAGTATACAATCATAATATCATAAACATTCCCAAAGTATCATGTAACGTCAGATATCACCTGACCATGCATAAAGATGTCATCTCCCAAATAGAAGCATATCAAATCAAAAATCATAGAATCGGCATCAAATGGGTGAAACATCCATATCCAGAAATCATCATCAAAATAAAAAAAAATCATCTATAAAGAGAGATATCGCCCTAGTATAGTCAGGCTAGCATATAGCTTTGCCAAATATATCTCTCAATTTCGATAATAATAACATCATAATCAATATATAGGATATGATAGGATGCCTATCAGTATAATAAAAGATTTGAGAATCCATTATACTCTGGATACCTATACAAATATAATCTCATCTCCTCATATATGAATAAACCAGAATATATCATGATGGGGAATGACTATACGATAGACATGAAGTTCTAACTAGAGCCATATATACATAATATGTGGATCACCTAAACCATATCTATATATAAATGAGGTGTATTAATAATATATGCCAATTTACCACTCCGTTAGAACTAAAACAAACAGAGACTGATAGCACGAAGCCAACTCTAAATCATACAGACTCTACAATCTTTGATTACCTCCATGATATCATGACGAGTATCCACCGATGTGCTTGTCAATACACGGACATACAGTCGTGACCCTGCATATGCCCTTATAGTGATAGATTGCTAACCTAGGTAACATAGGGGCGAGCGCACGAAGCGAAAGCACACAGCTATATAAATATTGGCTGTCACAGATCTTAGGTGTGAACACATGATTAGGCTGCTAGAGTAGATTCTAGCCATCTAGTCCTCTCCAAGGCCAAAAAAAGGAGTACATCATGATAGTGGCACATGGTACTAATAAATATAAACATGAAGTCTTACTCTCCACTTATGAGCCTATAGGTGCCTAGCCTAGCTCACTTTTATGAGCTTACAAGTGCCTGCCCTACCTCACCACCATAAGCATCACCTCACGTAAATACAATCTCCACATTATCCCATCATGTGATTATCATCTACTTACAATGAATAATCGAATAAATATTAGAACAACGTCTCACACCATTACATGATATACAAACGATTACCCACTGCTCATAAACTACAATCAATCCCCATAATATTCTATATAACAAGTCTAATGAATTACTGGAGAAATATAATGAATGCACCATCCCAAATGGTATTATAACTCCATTTATTCAAATTTATCATCATACAGCATAAAATATCATGAAATCATATTGAAGGATTTCACCGCATAATCACATCAAAATCACTTAATCAAGTCACTATCAATGGTGAATCATTTATATAATCCAAAACTATCATGGAAGAGATAAGAATTCAAAAAAGGTAATAAAATCTCATCAATTGAACATATATGAAATATCCTTATTTGTGTTTATTTATTATATATTTTACTTTAAAAAACTTGAAACATTAATTTGGAAATTACTTTATATTTTCTGAAATTATATGTATATATATGTGAGTGTGTGTGTATTTATATATAACTTTTGAGTCATCATTTAAAACCAAAATAGATTTACTTTTGATAAATCAACACCTTTTAAATATAATGAAATACTGAAATTTGAATAAAACAGTACTTAATAAATTTACATATTTATTTTATAATAATTATCAGTCAATGAATTATCCACAACATCCAAACTCGTAGTATCAATGATAAGAACATCAGAACACATAATAACCATTGAAGAATTAAGCTGAATAATTAAATAGGCTTTAAATTATTAACTATATATAGTTGCATATCAATATATTTGCAATATACTACTATTTAGACTTATTAATCATGAAATTCTCTTTAAAATACTTAAAATAATAACTAAATTATATTTATTATTTTTCATAGTTTTGTAAGATTCTATTTAATTAATCAAAAACAAATATAATTTTTCTTTTAATAAATCAATAAAATTACACACATTGAATAATAAATTTAAATAAAACCTTCCTCTTAAATTCACCTTTGTCTTCATTTTCGATTTTATTTATTATATATGTATTTAATTTATTTTGTTTATTTACTATATACATATTTTATCTTTACTAATATTATATACATATACACATATATATATATATTAACTTCACTGGCTTGGTTGTGCCATTGATCGCCCTACTGGACAGACATCCCAATCGATCATTCGATCAATTTTCAGCCTTCGACCATTGTTTCATACCATTTTCTTCCTCAATTCAATGCATAAAACATCATATATACATACATCCATCCATACAACTATTTAGGCATAGACATGTGAGTAGATTGCTCACCTATAAGCTTTCTAATGCATTTTCTTCGCAAATAGCAAAACTCCAGCCATCATCAAACATACCAACTTCGTTGAAACCATAGTTTTTATATAATATTGAGAATCATATACTTATGTTTGAGGATTTATGAGATTTTATTTGATTTTCTAAAGGAGGAGGGTTTCTTCCTTTTTTCCTAGGAAGAAGGTTGGAGTTAATAAGGAGGAAGTATTGGCAAATGATATTTACCGAATGGCGGGCGAACTCTGGAATTCGACATTTCTAGATTTTAGGATGTAGAAGTTTGACTTAGTTAAAATGGGCTTTATTATTTACTTTAGAAAACATTTTTCTTTTATTTATTTTAATAAATCAATTATTATTCTCAAACAATATTTATTTGAATTTCAAATAAATCGCATATAATACTTTTAAAATCATTTACAACACAAATTATCAACATTACTTCAAACTGTTTAAATTATTTATTTATTAAATAAATCTCATTTTTAAACCATTTAACTTTCCAAATAATTTATTTCATTACCTCTTTTTAAATAATATACTATTCCAAAAATATTTCAATTTCGTCATATATTATATTATCATCAAATCCCAATATTAGCAAATAAAATCCAAAATTATTCTTATTTAATCTATAGAAATCCATTTTAATCAATTAAATCACTCTTATTAACTTTAATTAATTACTTCTCAAAATCGTGTTGTTACAGACTTCACCCCATAAGAAAATTGCATCAACACAACTTCCCTTAGAGAAGAATCTATAACTAAACCGATAATTCAGAGTTAACTATACCATTTAATTTATATTTAAAAACAAAACAAAGATCCATCAAACAAATTCACAATACTCTATCGTTACTGTTTCAAGTCAACATGTAAAGTAACTTGCATTGACTCGTTAAGTATGAAATAAAGCAACACATAAGTCAACGGTTAGACCTTTATATTCGAAAGAATTAATTTCATCTTCAAAATATTGAAATACATAATCCGAGGATCAATTTTTAAACAATAACAATTTACAATAGTTTACAAGTTCCATTTACTTCAAATATATATATATACACACATATATATTCATAAAAAAAAGCGAAAATTAATTTTCATAACTCTAGAATATTTTACATTAACAAATTAATTTTTAATTGCTTTTCCTCAACATTCTCATTGTATATACAATTTAACGCCATCCAAAATTTGGATTTCATTTGACTAAATATCAAAACACTTTAAATAAAACAAAACCTCACTTAAAAAAATTATCTTTGAAATCTTAACTTCACTATTTGATAAAAATACTTTTCAAAATGTTTATTTAATCACTTCGTAAAATCCATTCTCTAAATCTCCCATTATATAAATTATATTAACACTATTTATAACTTTTATTGCCAATAATTTATTATACTAAATATTATTTATTCATTATGTAATGACTTGTTATTTTACCACTTTGAAAATGAAATATTTAATTTATTTACATATTCAAATGTAGAATTTTCAAACATTAAACAATCATGTTTTATATGATAAATAAGAATGGTAAACTTATTTTTGATATTGAACATTGGTTTTGGATTTCCATTGTAAAATTGACAAAAGTCAGATTCCTGTATAGCTGGATAAATATTTGTGAAATTAATTTTAACGGATAAATAATTCTTTTTAAATATATATAATCCAAACCAAACTCAGTTGACAATAATAATAGTTTAATTTATAATGGTTCGATAAATATATAAAACTTGTTTTATAAAAGTTAACAAATTCGTCGCATATTGGTAAATCGATGTCGTATTTTTACAAATAGATTTGGATATAGTTTTGTAATATTTTATAAGTCAAATATACATGTCTTAATTATTTAAAGATGATAAAAATTTATTTTGGAGTTTGGTTTACATGAATAACTAGTTTAACAAAAAGGTCAAAATGTGACTGGAAACGTTTTCTCGAAAATCAACATTTTGTTCAAAGTAAGTTGCTGCAACGTTGTCCACCTTCGTTAACATGCTTTAACACATATATTACACATTTTAATAACTAAACATGTTTGATTTTACTAAATATAATTAGAAAACATCTAGAAGTCATTAGTAAAAGCAAGTAAGAATTAACAAAAATAAGAAAATGCAAACATCAAATCAATATTACATCAAAAACCAACACGATTATTATTTGTCACGACCCAAAATCCAGCATTTGAAAATCGACATCAAATATTCCACTTGTATTCGACCGCTGGAGGTTCAAACATCGAATTCCAGTTTGGATGGAGCTTATAACAACATTAGATGAATACAAATAGCGGAAGAAAAGATGATTTCATTACACAAATACAACATTCATCAAAATATCATTACAACATTGATGTCCAACATCAGAGTTGTTCACATATGATACAATAACAAAATGGTAACACCACAGCGGAACAGTGGAGTCTTCAAAAGTTCCAACATACTTCCAAAACTCCAAACACCTCAAAAGGTTCCAGGGCCAAAAGCTTTCCAATATATGACAGCTACCAAAAGACTTCTAGATCCAGGCTAGCGCCAAAACACGGATAACCTGTTTCTAGGCTGTCAGTGTGGAAATTATGGGCGCCTAGAGTTTAGGAAGGGAACAATAAACTCTGAGTCAGTCATGGGACTGATATGAATAAACAAAACAGTTGTTTGTACAAAAAAATTTATAAATGAAAACCGTTCATGCTTTTGGAAAATGAAACTATCATAAGGCCTCCCCCCACACACGCACAATGCAAACACACAATTGGAGAAGATTTCCCCTTATGATAGTTAAATATGCTTGATACGAGAAAATATTTTGATTTTATTATTAGTGCATAGTGTGAAAAACATTTAGAAAATATCATATTAATCTTAGCCAGCATAGGTACCATTATACTATGCCTACTATAGCTAGCATTTGAGAATGGCAGGTTATACAACTAAAAACCGTACTGAGCGCGTATTGGTGATTGATTTCCAACAAGTGGTCAGGCTAAAGAACTTCCTATACCACATGGGTACGTCTATGGAGGGATGCCCCGAGAACTTAACCAGCTCTCTGCCAACACAAGGCCGAGCTACCTCTGTAAATAGATAATTACTAACACGAATATGCCATCCCCCAGTCGTTATCGACCTTTATCCGAGGTACCTCTACACCAACAACCACAAAGTAATAAATTTGCAGCAACCACATGAGTTAAGTATCTGGGCTCCATACCATGATACTACCCCTTTCCAGAAGGAAATGACATACCCTAAAGGGCGTGACCCTCATAACCTTGCCGCATTCTTCCTGTTTCGATCATTCCCGGGTTGTAAGGTCCGACGAAGTCTCGTCCACAAAGCTATGCTTTTGACAAAAGCCATGCTTCGATCAACACATGATCAGCAGCACTCAGCATGCCACACTACCAAATTGGGAGTATATCATTGATAACCATCAACTACATAACCTCTGAGCTGGTACGTATCAGAGAAGGGTGTTAAGCTAAGAGAAAAAATTCTACGCCACTAACAGAAATGTATTTGAAAGAAATTAGCTTTATATCTCAAAGTGTAATGTCAGACATACAATCATACAAGTCTGTTCCAGGTTCGAACAGAACCGAAGGCAGTTCCAAAGAAGCCCTTGCAATATGGACATCACAATCCCATCGGACTCCCCATCACATATGGAGATCTCTACAACGGAGTAACTTAGTGCAGAGTCATTCGAAAGGTTATCCTATCGTTCTCGAAGACACCCGGTGTTCACCACTGTCTTCAAATGCTTTCCATTTCATCGTATCACTATTCGGAATGGGTTATATGACACAAATTCCTCTCCCTACTAAACCGAATAGTGAGCGCTCAATTTAAAAACACGTGGATATATCAATCACAAAGATTCATCATTAATATTCGATGTGGGTTTCGGATAACCAATAGGAATCCGACTCCCTGTCGCATCGAAATTCAAATGCCGTTTTACGGGCCAATGGGTTTTCATATTCACACAAAAACAAATCACAAATATCACAGCTCAGCACAAAGCAATTCACATCACAAAGTATCACAATCACATACCTGGGGTATTAATCAGCTCAAGGCAGTTAATAATAATCAATCATCTAACAATGAGATGAATTAACAGTGTGATTGTAATCAATTAATCACATAATTATTTTGATTAATTATCTTTAATTATTGATTAATTATCTTTAATTATAAATAAATTAATTCTTAATTCTTAATTAATTAATCTTAATTACCTTGATTAATTAAATATTTCTTAATTAATTACATTAATTAATTCTTAATTATAAATTAATTATCTTAAATTAACAATTAATTAATCTTTAATTAACTACTATTTAGTTATTTAAGCAATTATAAATCATTTATCTTGATTCATAATTTAATCATTATCAAAATCTTTAATTAATGAACTTAAAATTAATCATTATTAACACCTAATTTATTCAAGAAATTAAGGTAAATCAAAACATCTTTTTATCTTAATTAATTACACTATTTATTTAAAATAATTGAATAATAAATAATGTCACAAATTAAATAAATTAAAACTTAATTACTTTAAACATAATTTTCTCAAATCCTTTAAACAATTATTTAAACATAGATGCAAAAATGTTTTAAAATTTAAATTTGATTTCAAAGCTAAAACTGTTTTTATATGTCAACCCGAGACCCACTCGAGTCCACCCCCGAGCTAACCTACCCTTCACTTCGAGTTTCTCCCCAAAACGACCCGTATGCTTTTCACACTTAAAAATTTGTTTAAGTTTTAGTTAAACCCGACACACAACATCAAATTACTCGAGCCAAAACTCGAGCCAGTAATTTATTTTCACGAAGACTACTTCAAGTATCACCTTTCTTCCCAACCTATTGCCTACTGATACCAAACTGGCACCGTGCACATGCACATGAATTCTGGCAAACTTTGGTCGATGCCGCAACCTTTGACGAGTCGGCAACGACCACCAGAGCACCCAGAAATCCGCCACGTCGATGAGTATTTTCCACAAACTGAAACGAACTTCGATCCCTCAACTTTGATTTGCTTCGCCGCCACAGGCCATTAGAGCCACGAGATTTTTGTCAGACCATCTTCAAACTCCAACACATCAATCTCATGCACCTTGGTGTAGTCCGATTCGACCTAGACGACGCTATTGCCTCGAGATACGATCGACAAAAATACAGGGCTAAAACCCTAGATGGACTTCGATCACCATCCACAATGGATTATAAATTCAACTCACATTTTTCTGATGATTCCAAACCTTTAAGCTAGCCACGACCTCGATCTCGAGATCCACAAGCCCATCGATCACCAGAATTTCATAAATACCCATTTTACGTTCATCTTAAAAATTCTCAGTGGATACCTTATTAAAAATTATGATTTCACTTGTAAAAGTCATCAATTTCAAAAACATTTGGATCTATATACTTGAAATTAGAAATCAAGATAATTAAGCTTTCAACAGGTTTTAAGTTTGCCTATATTTCAGTTTTCCAGACGAAGTTTATGATTCATTTTGCTTAAACCTATTTTTAAATCTTGGATCATAGTTGAGTAAACAATTTCTGTTTAGATCCTATAGCCTGAAATGAATCAGAGGAATGGAGGTTGATTTTTTTGAACACGCCTGATGCAGTAAACCTAGAACAGAAGATATTGTGTCCGTAGTTGACATGCACAAGCATGCATATTCATATTTATGCATATTTATAACAAAGTTTCGCTCCAGTAATATTTCATCACAACTTTACCTCATATATTTAACTGTATCAGTTTAAAAATCAAATCAGGGTGGTTTGCTCACCTGAGTATTTTGTACAGAGGAAACTTAGAAGTGGTTTGAAAGTCTGGTAAGTATTTTGATTGCTGAGATTTGATTCTAAAAACTGGATCTAAACTTGTTTATGGTTTTGAATCTGGAGTGCTTGATTGTTGAACTGCTGGTTGCTTAAGATTTTCTTACAGACTTGAACTTTGAAACTCTGTTTTTCTTGATTGCTGAAAAACTTTGATTCTGGTATGAAAGGAACTTGGTCTCAGGTTTTTAAAAATTGATAAAGGTTATTTTTTTTCTGCTTTTAATCTTTTTCAGATTTGTTTTCTTTTAGATTGTACAAGGTTTTTAAAATAAAATAAAGAAACGAGAGAGAGAGTAGAAAGTTTATGTATATTTGTTTCTTATTTTCATTCATTTTATTAAAAATAAAAACAACAAAATTGACACTTGTTCAAATTTAATGACAAGATCCTACACTTGGTTAATTTCACGATAAAACCATTACACTTGTATTATTCATGCATTAAAGGTTTTAAATAAATTTATAGTACATTTTTCTTATTTTCATAAGCACATTTCTTCTTTATTTAAATATACATCTTAAGAGAATATGTTTTTAAAACAAATCATTCATTAAATAAATCACACACATATCATTTTAAATTCAAATTGTTTTATTAAAATATTTATATACATTTCAAATTCAAATTCAAATTCAAATCTACCTATATCTTAATTTTTTTTTTCAAATAGTTTTGAAACATTTATTATTTTGAATTTAAATCCAAGTGTAAATTATACACACAAATCAATGATGATCCAATTTGCCTTGAAAATTTCAAATCAATTTTTAAGTTAAATTCCAGAAATTCATATTAATTACTAAATTTAAATTAGATAAAAAATTAGGATGTTACAGATTTCCCCCTTAAGAAAATTTCATCCTCAAAATTTGAAAGAGAGAGAGACAAACAAAGAATATATGAATATATAAAAGATAGAGAAATGGCTTACCAGATTAAGCCGAAATATCCACTCTGCAATTGGGATAGGACTTTTGCATGCTATCCTCCGTTTCCCAAGTACAGTCATTTGGATAACCACTCCATTGCACCTTAACTAGTTTCACAACTTCATTCCTTAGCTGCTTTTTATCTCGATCAATGATCTTTAACAGCAACCAGATTTGGTGTGATCTCCAAATCTTGCTGAGCGGCTTCTTCAATAATACTATCTGGATCGTGCATATATTTTCAAAGATGAGAAACGTGGAACACATTGTGTACACCAGATAATCAGTTAGGTAGCTGTACTCAATAAGCTAGAGGACCGATCCTCTGCAGTATAGGAAAAGGACCAATATAACGCGGTGCCTGCTTACCGGTCTTTCCAAACCACAACACACCACGCATTGGAGAAACTTTTAGAAAAACATAATCTCCAATTTGAAATTCTAAATCTCTTCTTCTGAGATCAGCATAACTCTTCTGATGACTTTGAGCCTTTTTCAATTTCTTTCGAATAAAATCAACCTTCTCAATGGCCTCCTTTATCATATCTGGTCCAAGGACGAGTCTATCACCTGACTCAATCCAACATGCAGGTGATCGGCATGGACGACCGTATAAAGCTTCGAAAGGAGCCATTTCAAAACTGGCCTGATAGTTATTGTTATATGAGAATTCAACCAGATGCAAATGGCCCTCCCAAGAACCACCAAAGTCGAGAATACAAGCGTGCAAAAGGTATTCTAAAATTCGATTTATCCTTTCAAACCACCCATCAGACTACAGTTGATAAGTAGTATTGAAGTTCAGCTCAGTTCCCAATGCGGCTTGAAAGGCCTCCCAAAATCCACTAGTGAAGATCGGATCACGATCACTCACTATACTATTGGGTATTCAATGGAGAAGGACGATCTCTTTCACATACAACTTTGCCAGACTTGCCGCCATTCGGTTAGATTTTACTGGGATGAAGTAGGCAATCTTGGTCAGACAATCCACGATAACCCAAATCGCCTCATTTCCTTTATTAATTCTTGGCAAAACTTCTATGAAATCCATAAACATTTGATCCCACTTCCATTTAGGTACTTCCAATGGCTGAAGTAAACTCGCCATCTTCTTCTGATCACTTTTGATTTGTTGACAAGTAGCACAACAACTCACGTAAATAGATATATCCCTCTTCATTGTCTTCCATCAGAAAGTTCTTTTGATATCTCGATATATCTTATTAACTCCTAGATGGATACTGAGTTTAGACTTGTGACACTCGTCCAAAACTTCCCGCTTAAGGTCAGGATGTCTGGAACACACATTCTGCCTTTCAGTCTTACAATTCTATTTTTATTGACCTCAAAACTGGAACTTTCACCACGACGAATTTTCCTATAAATTTTTAGAAAAAACTTGTCTTCTTTCTGTTTACTGGCGATCTTCTTAAGAAGAGTAGGAACGACAATAAGATGACCGAGAATAGCATGCCTTCTACCCCAAGCATTGGCAAGTACATTGGCTTTTCCAGGCATGTACATAATATCTAGGTCATAAGATGCTAGAAATTCTAACCAGCGTTGTTGCCTCAGATTTAGATCTTTTTGGGCAAAGAGATACTTTAGAGATTTGTGGTCCGTGAATAATTCAAAATTTTCACCTAAAACAAGAAAGATTTATTAAGTTTTAAATATTTAGTTAAGTTAAAATTTTAAAGTTTAGCAAAGCTGAACGAGATTCTTACCCAGAAGATAATGTCGCCAGATTTCAAAGCAAAGATAACAGCTAGAAGCTCGAGATCGTGGGTTGGGTAGTTTTTCTCATATGGACGTAATTGTCTACTCGCATAGGCAATTACTCTACCATTTTGCATTAGCACTGCACCCACACCATCACCACAAGCGTTTGTGTAAATAGACAAGCCTTGGTTCCCGTCGATAATAGTGAGAACGGGAGCGATAGTCAATCTCTTCTTTAACTCCTGAAAAGTTTCATCACATTTCAGAGTCCAATCAAACTTAGTATTCTTCATTGTTAGATTAGTCAACGGACTGGAAATTTTGGAGAAATCCTGAACAAATTTCCGGTAATATCCCGCTAAACCCAGAAAACTTCGAACTTCTTTCGGAGTTTTGGGTCACTTCCAGTCTAGAATAGCAGAAATCTTTCCTGGGTCAGCAGAGATTCCTTCTTCATTAACAATGTGTCCGAGATATCTAACTTCTTTCACCCAAAAATGACACTTGGAAAATCTTGCAAACAGGATGTTCCTCCTCAATATCTCCAAAACAATTCTGAGATGCTCAGCATGCTCCTCTTCGGTTTTGCAGTAGATCAGAATATCATCAATACACACCAGAACAAATTTTTCAATACTTCTCAAAATACATGGGTCATTAAGTCTACGAAGTATGCAGGAGCATTGGTTAGTCCAAAAGGTATGACTAACCATTCATAGAATGTGTCAGGACCCCTGAAAGCAGTTGAGTGAACACAACCTTCAGCAAATCGCAACTGATGGAATCCCTGGGCTAGATCCATCTTTGAAAAGAATCGAGCGTCGTGCAACTGATCGAACAATTCATCGATTCTGGGTAAAGGGAATTTGTTTTTGAGGGTTAATGTATTGAGATCGCGGTAGTCCACGCACAATCTCAATGATCCGTCAGTCTTAGCGACGAACACCACGGCTGAACCCCAATCGGAAACACTAGGACATATTAATCATTTTTCTAGCAAATCTCGGGTTTGATTGACTAGTTCTATTCTTTCCCTGGGTGCCATTCTACGACTTACATGAACAATAGGACGAGCATTTGGAACTAAGTCAATTCTGAATTCAATTTCTCTGTGTGGAGGTAAGATTTGACTTCTTCGAATACGTCTGGAAATTCCTGGACAATAGGTATAGATTCCAGACTAGGTTCGGATATCCCAAAGTATACATCAGCTTATCTCTTTTAGGACTCGGATCCTCACAAGAGATTTCGATAAAATTTCTGAATTTGGTTCTAACCGAAATTGTTAGATTGTTACAATCTAATTTAGCTTCGTATTTGGTTAACCAATTCATTCCGAGTAAGATTTCAAATTCATTGAAGTCGAGAACATAAAGGTTGATAAGAAATTGATGGCAAGAATACAAGATAGGCACTTTTCTACAATATAGACAAACATTTGCAGGGCCACCAACCGGATTCTTCACGCTAATGGGCTTGTCAACAAATTCAGGTTCAAGCTTTAATTCATTTACGGTTTGTTGGGAGATAAAGCATGTGTAGCTCCCGTATCAAACAAAACTCTAACAACTCTATCATAAACAATAAGGTTACCTTCTAAAACTTCTTTTTCTTTATCCGCCTTTGAAGTTGAGGAGTCACCTTTTCTCACGTACATTTTCACTACTTGTGCTTGCTTATTTGCTGGGCAATCTTTCTTTACTTCTTTCTTGGGCTTCTTGCATCTACTCGAGAAATGTCCTTTCTCTAAAGAATTAAAACAAGTAACGTCCTTTGCTTTATCCTCCCGGTTATTCTTCTTCTCCTTGCCTTGCCACGGTCTCTTCCCTTCGAACTTCCTTTTCTTCAAATTTGGATTGCTTGCGCTTCCTTTCTCTTTTGGAACATCCTGCTTATCCGGGGTATCATATCTATAACCCATATCGATCAATTCAGAAAAAGATTCTTTCACGTGGGTTGTCATCCTCTCATGGAACTTCTTATTCATTCCCCGAATGAATCTTTCATTCTTCTTCAAAGATGTATTCACCAACTCCGGACTAAAATGAGATAATTTGTTGAATTTATTCAAATACTCCTCAAACGATAAAATTATCTGCTTCAAATCCTTGAACTCCTGGTACATTCAGGAGATACCAGCAAACGACATGTATCGCTATTCAAACACCTCTTTGAATTGACTCCAAGTAAACTCATCTTCCGGCTCATCCACTGAAACTGTCTCCCACCAGACTAGGGCATCCTCTTGGAGTTGCTAAGAAGCTATTAATCTCATTTGGTCGTCTTCTAACTTCAGTCCTCTAAAAAGTCTTTCACATGATATAATCCAGGCTTGGGCTTCGACAATAGATTCCATGCCAATGAACGGCTTTCCACCAGGTCTAGAGAAACTTCTATATAGATCAGCCAGATTCGACTGAGGTTGAGTAGTATAGCTGAGGTGGTAGGGACTTGACCAGTTGTAGTGGTATTTCTCCTTTCCCTACCTTGTCCTTTTCGCCCGCTCATTCTCACTTTCTGTAAATAGTAAGAAAACTTGATTTAGGTATGCGGACGAGATATCTTAGGGAATATTAATAGTTAAAGAAATAGACCAAGAAATTTTAGGGTTTTGGTTTCTTAGGTTATACTCATTCTAGGGTATGCTTCACCCTATCTCTAACGAGCCACCTAATGTGTTATACTCCATAGCTAAAGTTCTTACTCAACCGTTATCTCTGATACCACTTGTCACGACCCAAAATCCAGCACTCAAAAATCGACATGAAATATCTCACTTGTATTTGACTGTCGGAGGTTCAAACGTCGAACTCCAGTTCGGATGGAGATCATAACAACATTAGATGAATACAAACAGCGGAACAAAAGATGATTTCATTAATCACAACAAAGATACAACATTCATCACAATATCATTACAACATTGATGTCCAACATCAGAGTGGTACACATATGATACAATAACAAAATGGTAACACCATAACGGAACAACAGAGTCTTCAAAAGTTCTAACATACTTCGACTTTGATAAGGTCTTCCAAAACGTCAAACACTTCGAAAGGTTCCCAATGCCAAAAGCTTTCTAAATACGACAGCCACCAAAATACTTCTAGATCCAGGCTAGCTCCGAAACACGGATAACCTGCTTCTAGGCTGCCTATGTGGAAATTATGGGCACCTAAAGTTTAGAAAGGGAACAATAAGCTTCGGGTCAGTCATGGGAATGGTATGAGTAAAAAAAATAGTTGTTTGTACAAAAACAATTTTTAAATGAAAATCATTCATGCTTTTGGAAAATGAAACTACCATAAGGCCTCCCGACACACAAACACACAATGCAATCGCACAATTGGAAAAGATTTTCCCTTATGATAGCCAAATATGCTTGATACGAGAAAATCTTTTGATATTATTATTAGTGCGCAGTGTGAAAACATTTCGAAAATATAATACTATTCTTAGCCAGCATAGGTACCATTATACTATGCCTACTATAGCTACCATTTAATAATGGCAGGTTATACAACTAAAAACCGTACTGGGCGCGTATTGGTGATTGGATTTCCAACAAATGGTCAAGCTAAGAAACTTCCTATGCCACATGGGTACGCCTTTGGGGGGATGCCCCAAGAACTTGACCAGCTCTCTATCAACACAAGGCCGGGTTACCTCTGTAACTAGGTAACTAAGGAGAGGAATATGCCATCCCCCGATCGTTACCAACCTTTATCCGAGGCACCTCTACACCAACAATCACAAATTAATAAATTTGCAGCAACCAAATGAGTTAAGTATCTGAGCTCCATACCATGATACCACCCCTTTCCAGAAGGAAATGACATACCTTTAGGGCACGACCTACATAACCTTGCTGCATTCTTCCTGTTCCGAGCACTCTCAAGTTGTGAGGTCTGATGAAGTCTCGTCCACAAAGCTACACTTTTGACATAAGCCATGCTTCGATCAACACATGTTCAGCAGCACTCAGCATGCCACACTGCCAAATTGGGAATATATCACTGATAACCATCAACTATATAACCTCTGAGCTCGTATGTCTTAGAGAAGGGCATTAAGCTAAGAGAATAAATTCTCCGTCACCAACAGAAATGTATTTGAAAGAAATTAGCTTTATATCTCAAAGTGTAATGTCCAACATACAACCATACAAGTGTGTTCTGGATTCGAACAGAACCGAAGGCACTTCCAAAGAAGCCCTTGCAATCCGGGCATCCACAATCTCGATCAGACTCCCCATCACATATGGAGATCTCTATACCAGAGCAACTCAGTGCAGAGTCATTCGATAGTTTATCTTATCATTCTCGTAGACACTCGGTATTCACCACCGTCTTCAAATGCCATCCATGTCATCGTATCACTATTCGGAATAGGTTATATGACACAAAGTCCTCTCCTGGCTAAACCGAATGGTGAGCGCTTAATTTAAAAACACGTGGCTATATCAATCACAAAGATTGATATATTAATTTTCGATGTGGATTTCAGATAACCAACTGGAATCCGATTCCATGTCGCATCGAAATGCAAATGCCGTTTTACGGGCCAATGTGTTTCCATATTCACACTGAAACAAATCACAAATATCACAGCTTGGCACAAAGCAATTCACATCACAAAGTATCATAATCACATAGCAGGGGTATCAATCAGCTCAAGGCACTCAATAAAATCAATCATCTAACAGTGAGATGAATTAACAATGTGATTATAATCAATTAATCACATAACTATTTTCATTAATTCTCTTTAGTTAAAGATTAATTATCCTTAATTATAAATTAATTAATTATTAATTATTAATTAATTAATCTCAATTACCTTAATTAATTAAATATTTCTTAATTAATTACCTTAATTAATTAAATATTTCTTAATTAATTACCTTAATTAATTAATTCTTAATTATAAATTAATTATCTTAAATTAACAATTAATTAACCTTTAATTAACTATTAGTTAGTTATTTAAGTAATTATAAATCATTTACCTTGATTAATCATTTAATCATTATCGAAATCGTTAATTAATAAACTTATAATTACACCTTAATTTATTCAAGAAATTAAGGTGAACCAAAACATCTTTTTTATCTTAATTAATTACATTATTTATTTAAAATAATTAAATAATACATAATGTCATAGATTAAATAAATTAAAACTTAATTACTTTAAACATAATTTTCTCAATCCTTTATTTATCCAAATTTTAAACCAAAATAATTATTTAAAAAATAGATGTAAAAATGTTTTAAAATTTAAGTTTGGTTTCAAAGCAAAAACTATTTTTATATGTCAACCCAAGACCCACTTGAGTCCACCCTCGAGCTAGCCTACTCTTCACTTCAAGTTTCTCCCCAAACGACCTATATGCTTTTCACACTTAAAAATTGTTTAAGTTTTAGATAAACCCGGCGCACAACATCAAATTACTCGAGCCAATTTCCCGAAGACTACTTAGGGTATAACCTTTCTTCCCAACCCATAGCCTACTGATACCAAACTAGCACCATGCACATGCACATGAATTCTGGCGAACTTCGATCGATGCCACAACCTTTGACGAGTCGGCAACAACCACCTTCAACCACTAAAGCACCCAGAAATCCACCATGTCGACGAACACGAGATTTTACTTTTTTCCACAAGCTGGAACGAACTTCGATCCCTCAACTTTGATTTTCTTCGCCGCCACAGGCCATTAAAGGCCATGAGATTTTTGTCAGACCATCTTCAAACTCCAACATATTGATCTCATGCACCCTGGATGCTCCGATTCGACCGAGACAACGCCATTGCTTCGAGATACGATGGACAAAAATACATGGTTAAAACCCTAGATCGACTCCGATCACCATCCATGATGAATTATAAATTCATCTCACATTTTTCTGATGATTCCAAACCTTCAAGCTAGCCATGACCTCGATTTCGAGACCCACAAACCACTGATCAACAGAATTTCATAAATACCCATTTTACGTTCATCTTACAAATTCTCAGTAGATACCTTATTAAAAACTATGATTTCACTTGTAAAAAGCATCAATTTCAAAAACGTTTCGTTCTATACACTTGAAATTAGAAATCAAGATAATTAAGTTTTCAACAGGTTTTAAGTTTGCCTATATTTCAGTTTTCCAAATGAAGTTTTAGATTCATTTTGCTTGAACCAATTTTTAAAACTTGGATCATAGTTGAATAAACAATTTCTGTTTAGATCCTATAGCCTGAAATGAATCAGAGTAATGGAGGTTTATTTTTTTGAACAGGCCTGATGCCTGTAAACCCGGAGCAGAAGATATTGTGTCTGTAACTGACATGCACAAGCATGCATATTCATATTTATGCATATATATAACAATGTTTCACTCCAGCAATATTTCATCACAACTTTGCTTCATATATTTAACACTATATCAAGTTTAAAAATCAAATCAGGGTGGTTTACTCACCTGAGTATTTTGAACAGAGGAAACTTGAAAGTTGTTTGAAAATCTAGAAAGTATTTTGATTGCTGAGATTAGATTTTCAAAACTGGATCTGAACTTGTTTATTGTTTTGAATCTGGAGTGCTTGATTGTTGAACTTCTGGTTGCTTAAGATTTTCTTACAGACTTGAACTTTGAAACACTATTTTCCTTAATTGTGGAAAAACTTTGATTTAGGTATGAAAGGAATTTGGTCTTCAGGTTTTTAAAATTGACAAAGGTTATTTGTTTTCTGGTTTTAATCTTTCTCAAATTTGTTTTCTTTATATTGTACAGGCTTTTGAAAATAAGATAAAGAAATGAGAGAGAGTAGAAATTTTATGTATATTTGTTTCTTATTTTTATTCATTTTCTTAAAAATAAAAACAACAAAATGACAATTGTTTAAATTTAATGGCAAGATCCTACGCTTGTTTCATTTCACCATAAAACCATTACACTTGTATTATGCATGCATTAAAGGTTTTAAACAAATTTATATTACATTTTTCTTATTTTCGTAAACACATTTCTTCTTTATTTAAACATACATCTTAAGAGAATATGTTTTTAGAACAAATCATTCATTAAATAAATCACACGCATATATTTTAAATTCAAACTGTTTTACTAAAATATTTATTTAAATTTTAAATTCAAATTCAAATTCAAATCTACCCATATCTTAATTTTGTTAAATAGTTTTAAAACATTTATGATTTTGAATTTTAAACCCAAATGTAAATTACACACACAAATCAATGATGATCCAATTTGCCTTGAAAATTTCAAATCAATTTTTTAAGTTAAATTCCAGAAATTCATATTAATTACTAAATTTAAATTAGATAAAAATTAGGATGTTACATTATTTTACTTAGCTTAGTTCTTTAGGTATTAAGACATAAAGTAAGAAGTAAAAGGATGATGTTCAGTGCTGAAAAAGTGGAGGTTGCTTTAGGTTGAAGTAAGGTTAGTTTGGTAATTTGGCAAGAGGTTATTTTGGTAAATTTATCACTTCTTTCTTTTCCTATAAATAACCACCTCCTTCTTCACTTTCATTCATACTTCTTCTTTCTCTTTTCTCAAGCTTCTTCACCTTCTTCCTCTCTTCTTTAATGGGTTCCAAGCATAGGAAAATTTTAGAAAGAAATAATGTGAAAATATTTATAAAATATTCAAAAGAAATCAATGTTCATTCTCTTCAAATAAACTCATCTTTTCTCCATATTTTACCTCTTGTTCTCATGGCCATAACTTCTTCAAAACCGAACCAAAATGCAAAATTCATTTCTTTAGATCATGTGTTTTTCCAGTGGCTACAATTTTCATATTGATCACTTTGTCTCATTCTAGTCGAAACTTTGTCAAAAATCCACTTCTTTCCAGTGCATTATCTGGCCCAGTTTTTGAGAGAGAGAATAGCCCATTTTGTTTTCATCATAACTTGATCATAAATAATTCAAACTTATTTTTTGTAAAATCATATGAAATTCTAGCGACTATAACTTTTATGCTAATCACTTATTCTAGTTTTGAGGTTTCCTATACCTGAAACTCAATTCTTTGAAGTATATTTTTGGGCTTTATTTTTGTCAATCTGGCAATACCTCTTCTTCATTCTATCATATCAACTTCAAAACAACATGAATTTAAATAATTATTTTTTTAAAATTTAAGAGAAAAGAATTTTCAACAACTTTTTAGTTAACAACTTTTTTAAATTTTGAGATTTATAGGGCCTAAAACCATATACAAGATAACCTATTTTTCGGATCTAAATCTTGAGAATTCAAGTTCAAAGCTCTACCGCTTCTTCTCTATACTTTCGGCCAATCTCCATCTCAAACCCTTGACTGATCTATTGGAAGGAAGATGATATTATGTGATGGTGTTTAAATCGAGTATGGATTAATTAGTGAAGAGTTGGTTGATTAGAATGTTAGTAGGAAGTTAATCCTTTGGTTTATGGTGAGAAACTCCACTTAATATCTATATTTATATATATACATGTTTGATGATGTGTTATGATTGCTATGGATTCTTATTTATGCTTTAATCATCAAGTATTGATTGTTTGATATGATTGTTAACTTGTTCTAACAAGTCACGTTCAAAATATGTCAATAAGCACAAATGAAATCACTTTCCTTTTGAAAATAATATGGTGTGGAATGCTTTAACCTTTTGGAAATAGTTTTAAAATGAGTTAGAAATGTCTTATAAACAATTAAATATATTTAAAGAAATAAAGAAAATCAAGGTTTCATCTTGTATATTTTAAAATATGTCCAAAACAATTTTAAAGAAAAATCGCGCTTTTACCAAAGTTTAAAATTGATATTTTGAAAGTAAAAAAAATATGAGATAAATTATGAATATATTTAAAATGTTTTAAAACTGATTTAAGTTGAAAATATGGATTTCAACTGATATAAAAGTCGTTTTGAAGAATATAGCTTTAAAACATTATTTGCAACACTTTTCACCATGTTTTTCACAGCAGTTTTAAATAACTTTTGAAATGTAGTTTTGAACTTGACAATTATTTCCTGAATTTTTTGTGAATGATTTTCGAAGAATAATGAAGTAATTTAAAGATGATTTGGAATTTTTAACAAGATTTTGAATAAAGGGTTAGAAGAATTGTTTATAACACTTAAATAATAATTGAAGAATATTGAATATAATAACAAATTGAGTATGTGGAAATGACTAGTACATTTGTCCTGCCTATGAGAGCTAAATGATAGAATAACGTGTGTAACTAAGGTTAGGAATGGAGCAATCAGTGCTTTGAACTTACCTAGCTTTCGCTTTATCTTTTAGATGAGGATTGGAATAGATCGAAAGGAAAGCCCAGATGCTCTAAAAAGATCATATTTAAGTTTTTTCCAAGATAAAAGAAATTCTTTGAATATTAATTAACCACTTAACATCTTTTATTCGATAATTGGCTATGATGGAACCAGGCTCGAATTTAGGTGATTCCTATCCGAAAAGCCGAGATCGGATGGATGTTTCCTATCCAAAAACCCTTCAAACTAATTTTCGGAATAAAACATATTGAAGACCAAGATTTTCATGATGTAGGACAGTTTGCCACTAGTCCCTGGAGATGAAATTTACCATACCTAAAGTGGTAGTAGTGCTCTGTTATGAAAATCTTCGATTTGCAAAAATATGATATGAAGTTAAGAAAGAAATCTTTGATTTAGATTTAATGAATGATTAGGGAATATTTTCCCCGAAGTTAAAAGATATGGCCGGAATATAAGAAATCTTTGATTAAGATTTAGTGAATGATTTGGAAATGTTTTCCTAATACAGATGAACTAATTTGGAATTGTTCCAAGATAAAAAGAAAGTTAAATAAACCAAATAAATTGACAAATGAGGCTTAGTGATTCCATATACTCATGAAAAGAAAATGAAATAAATCGGAAAGAATATATCTAAGAAAGATACTTGACTAAATGGAATGATAAAGTAATTGATTAATGATTAATAATCATATATGAACTTAATATCTTTATGTCGATAATTGGATTTCGAAGGAACCAGTGTCGGATTTGGGTGATTCCTATCTGAAAATCGCTTCGAACCGATTCGTGTGTTCAAAGAATGAAGCTGTTTGAAGATGGAGGAATTGAGACGAATAATAATGAAGGACTACTTATTGATTAATTGGGGGGATAAACTCCTGATTTACTTATTGTAACAGTGGTCTCTTTGTTATGAAAAACCTCAAAAACACAAGGGATTCTCATCTAGCAATGGCTTAGGAAAGTACCTTCGGTTTCGTTCAGTCCTAAATCGAACTTGTATGGACGAAGGGTCTGACCTTGCATTCTAAATTGCATTGAGTGATCTCTATAAATGTATATCTACAAGGTGGCGGAGATGACATGTCGCAGTGCGAAATTTTCGATCTTCAAAAATCGACATTGACACGTCCACTGTATTATATGCTGAGCAATCGAGTGTCGGAAATTCCAGATCGTTAGGGAAAAGAAGAAAGAGTTAGAGGAAGAAAAATAGAAATAATAACACATAATCTCACAATTGCAGTGGAATGATATATAATGGATAATACATGTCGTTATATAAAAAGAAACTATAACTGTTATTTACATATTACATCATCGGAGTACAACACATCAATAACACATTACCAGACAGTTGTAATAACTTGTCCTTACAAGTGCTGAATATACAGCCTCCAATACATAGCGGAATAAAATCAAATACGCATGATACGTCTTCGTCATCCAGTTCGCCTCCTGAGCTCCATAGCACCCTATCATGATCCGAGCATTATAATAAAATAACACCTGAGTCGGTCTGGAAAACTAGCATGAGAAAGCACCCTCAATTTGAATTATAAAAGATATCAAAATCCCTTTGAAGATCACAGGTATCTCTTAAGACCATGCCACACATGAACACGACGGGTTTTTACCCTACGATAACCAAAACGTTTTATATTAAAATCATCTGATATTATAATAGTGTCTTAGTACAAATACTTATTCAAATAACTGAAAATTTTACATTAATTAAATTTCAGCATACTAGGCTATACAACCAAAACCGTAAAGGCACGTATTGGAGAATGGATTCCATACGAATGACTAGGCACTGGGGTACAACCTGTCACAGTATACGTCTATAATAATATACCGAGGACCATGTCGGAATCCCTTGCAACACAAGACCGTAATACCTCTAACCTAGACATACCGAATATGCTATCACCCTGGGTATTTCCACCCTTTCTGAGCTCTTCCGGGCACCGTAGTATTAATATCCGAGGGTATTAAGAAAGGTCATAATCATACCCTAATTGGATGCGACCCACTTAGCCGTGCTGCATCTCCCTTCATTTTCAGCCATTCCCGATTGATGAGGCTAGAGTCTATGAATACCTTTTTAATGAATTTTCACTTAGAATGCTCATTGCCCTCCAATGATAACGTACTGATAGCATTCATTCATACAAGTCCGTTCTGGGTCTGAATGGAACTGATGGCACTATTCCTACTACATCCATTTTGGAATCATCCTTAGGATTAGTAGCGATTAGCCCTTGCACTTCACCACTCCATCTTTGATTCCATGCTCTTTCTTTCACTTCGAAAACGTATTTGTTGGATCGAAGTGGTTTTCAGATAACTTATCGGATCCCGGTCTCTTTGAAACAACGTTCGATATTTTCGGTAAACTCAATCCCTGTTCTTTAGGGAATAAACAGACGAAAATAAGATCGGAGATCGCCTTCTAACCATTAGTGGATGGATTTCATTATCATCATCCTAGAACAATGAAACGAGTTTATACGTATAGTATAGCCTCTCAAATGGTGACTGTACCATATAATTCTCGTGTTCTTTCTAGATACTTCCAAAGCTATATTTGGGTCCAAATTTTGATAGTCGGTTATCTAACTATCAAATGAACAATCATTTAACCAAATATTTCCTTTTCCACTGAAAACACAAAATCTCTTTTATTTAAATTTTAAATTAAAACTCTTTGTCCAAATGTATGTGCCAATCTCGTCGGGGTAAGTACATTCACTAACCATTCTTTTCAAAAATATTTGATAACTTTTTAAAATAAATACAGAAAGAACCATCGCGGTATCAACCATGAATTCACATCTCAATGGTTACGTCTTGTAATGACCCGCCTTTTTAGACAATTTAAACCGACGATCAAATACACATGCCGATTCCAAACCATTCAAAAGGGCAGATGGTTATTGGGGTAAATAAGAAAAGAAAGGGAGGGAAATAAAGGAAATGAAACAACACAGAATCTTAAAGCGGAACGATAAATATAATAGTCAAATAAACAGTTCATGAAGCTGTTTACAATACTTTGATTATTATTTATACCACATTTATCAGAGTTATACACATACAACAGAACAATTAAAATAATGCAGCAGACAACATGATGCATAGATAATAATAGTAATAGTGTACCAAATCTTCGTCTTCGTCCTCTAGAATAGATCTTCAAAAATCTGAAAACTCAGGACTGATTCGATCGTAATGAAAAGACAAAACACGCGAGTCAGGACTAAAATATCCTTATGAAAGTTAAATCAATCGTAAATAAATATGAGTGTAACGGCGTCAGAGATGTTTACGGGGTTTGACATCTCATATCCAGTGTCAACGTGCGTGCAATAACTTAAGAGATGTTACGGGATTTTCCATCTCTCAAGGATCCGTTAAACTATCTACTATGCAGTAGTGTACGCTAAGTAGATAATGCCTATCAGTAATATAAAGTGTCAAAATAGCGTTAAGGCGTTACCATAATCCCCCTTAACACATTTTTATAATGCCATAGTCAATACAGCACCGTAAGCCCCACCGTAAACTGGTGGTTATCAGAGGGCACCCCATAGGTATAACACAAAACATAACGTAGTGGTCGCGAATAGGATAATCAGTATGACAAGGTACATGAGGCGATACCAACTAGGATACTAATAGTTGCGTGATCCGGACTGATGTTGAGCATAGCCAGCAGCTACTCCAACACCGCGAAACAACACTCCCAAATCAAGGGGTGCACCCAAATCGAATCACAAATGTAATAGATATGGTATCGAAGAAGTGTGTCCGCTAGAGGTGGCGAACCTCAATGGCCCGGCGCGGCTCCTGTTTTAGTCATGTCAGGGGTCATCCAATATCGTTCTCTTTCTTCAGTCAACGCGTTCACCAAACCATCCACTTCATTCTGGATCAACACTCCACGTATAATAGTTATTAAAGTGGTTTTCGGTATAGACGGAGAGTATGTCCATATCTGATCCCGGTCTCTTTAATAACTACGTATTATTACACCGTTGGCTCTTTTACATTTCAAATCGATTCATAATTTATATCAAAATATCATATTCGCTTTAAAATCAAATCCATTTCAAATATCTTCGTATCTATTCAAATGTAAGGTTTCGTTTCAAAAATCAATTTTCGCATCAATATCTCATTTCGATTTCAAAATCATTTCGAATTACAATTTAGGTTGCAACTTCATTTAACTCAATTCGTATTTAAATTCAAGATTTAAAAATAAACATTCCACTTTATTGACCAACTTAGAATTCTAGAAAATAGTTTAAGTAGTTTAAAGTAGTTTTAAAAAATTTAAAATAGTTAAAATAGTTAAAATACTTAAAATCTTAAATGGATTTGAAATAGATAAATTTAGTTTAAAATAATTTAAATTGGGTTAAGTAGATTTAAAATAGATTAAAATAGTTTAAGTATTCAAAATGGTTTATATAACCGAGAAATTTGTAAAACAAAATAAAACAGCTTCAAAACCAATCCATTTCAATTATAACTTCCCAATTCAACTCAATTCCATTCTACCGATTCAGTTTCGATTTCAATTCAAATCAATGTCAACATTTACTTCAATTTAATTCAATTTTTCATTCACCTTTAATTTATTCAATTTCAATTTATATCGTTTTGGAGCTTGATGTTCAAAATACCAATTTATACCACTTAACACAATTATGCGTCAATATTCAAATCTAAATCCAAATTTCAAATATGATTCAGTTTCAAGCTCAATTTCAAAATATCATTTTTATATCACTTTTAGTTAGTAATGTTCAAAGCTCGAATTAAGGTTCAATCTTTTAAAACGAATAAATTTTCGAAATTCAATCATAACCAAATTTTAAATTTCAAAGTCTCAACTTAAATCATTTAGCAATTTCTTTTAACCAAAATCTATTTCAACATTCCAAACTCAATTTTCCGATAAATTCGATTTCTATAAATTGATTTCTATTTATAACTTCTAAATCAAACATTTAAATAAATTTCAAATCGACGATTTTAAAAATTATTAATTTAGCCAATTCGGTGTCCGTATATAATTTTCTATCCTATGGCCAAGTAATTATTTATTTAAATTAAATGTCAGGGATGAATATATATCACTTAAATCAATCATAGTGTCATATGTATGCATAACAGGTTATATATAAGTAATAAACATCCAAGCATTTAAATATCAACCAATAGCATCCATCGAAATAAAACATCCAATAGACAATAAAATTCATAGCAATTTCATAGTTATCAATGTCAGGTAATTTTATCGCAATTCAATTTCAATTTCAATTTTAACGGTCAATTTAATTTTCAACGTTTAATTCAAATGACAATCTATATGACAATTAAATTTATCAAACAACGACAAATAAAATTCATAACACTTCATAATGTCAAATTTAACTAGCATAAAGATATTCAGTACGTTGTGAGCGTTATAAAACACTCACCTTGATTTCAATGCAGTTCCAGCGTTTTATTTCGAATAAGCGTTTAATTTTACCCGAAATTTCCACTAGCTCCAAACGATTCCAATCCAGCTCCATAGTGTAGTGCTCAACAATACAAACGCAATGCAACTTGTTTCGTCCGATTCCGACCTCGTACGAACAAGATATGATATTTTAAAGGTTACACGAATTTATAATATAATTAAATTACAATTTTAAACCCTACTGAAAATCTCAGCCTTCCATTCCAAAGCAATCAGATCCAGGCTGCTACCCCTTTCTTCCTCACGCGTCTTGCTCCAGTAAAACACACGCATACACGAACCCAAGGCCGCCCAAAAACCCTAATACTCGCACCCAATACAAACATCTTCAACTTGATCAGGATACGCCACTTTGAAGCCACCGTCTTACTCCACCTTCACCCCCAAATAGCTCCAAGCTCGACCTCATCCTCTGCCTTGAATTGCGTGAAAAACGCAGCTGCTTCCATTGCGTTTTGCCGCCAATCCGTGGCTCCGTTTCCGATCTCCACCGTTGGATTTGTAGAGATCTACAACTTTGTAGTTGAGAGTTTTTGCTAATTCTTCACGGATTTGGGGATAATTGAGAAAGAAGTTTCGAAATTTCTGCCCATTCATCTCTATAGTGGCGGCTAAGGGCCGAAACCCTAGCCTTTGTTTGCAAATTGTGAAATGGAGGGCCTTTTATAGAAAATTGCAAAAACACTATTCACCGAAAAAATTTCAAACTCCAAACGAAGCATGCCGGCAGGCGTTTCTAAGGTTTACCCCATGTTCCAAACACAATGGAACGTGTTTCGGAGGCTAATTCGATCGTATGTGCGAGTTACGGAAATAAACGATCAAATTTAAATTAAACCGATTAAACGAATTTCTATGCGTTTTGGCTTGCCCCGGACAAACGGTAAATCCGATTGACATGCAATTTGAAATCTTACAATAATATCACATTATGGATCCGATGAAACTCGTTTCGTCGAAATCCGAGACTGTTTGAAAAATGACTATTTTAACTCGTCAAATTAATATTAAAACAATTTCAACGCGTTTCGAGCTGCCACGGTCAAACGACAACTCTGATTGTTACGAAAATTGAAATCCGATAATAACTAGCTATTGCAGATCCAATGGAACTAGTTTCGTCCAATTCTGAGACTGTTCAAAATTGGCTATTTTTCAGTCGATAATTAAATATTAAAATATTCAATTTTCACAAATAAATATTAAATTAAGTTTTAAAAGTTCTATAACATCACTATAACTCCAATATGATAAAATAAAATTTTACAAATCATTTTTTAATCATATTAACCCCGTTATTCAATTATCCAATAAATTCCAATTTTAAAATCTTATTAACTCTATTTTAATCCCAATATAACTTACATTCACCTTGGAAACAAATTTGAATCATATTAAATCAAATTTCAATTATTCACTCTATTTTCATATATTAAATTTCAATATCAAATTAATCATATCAAATTCGGAGTTTAATTTTTCAAACATTTGTAATATTAAATTTAAACAAATTTGATTAATCTTAAATCACTATCTTTTGAAATATTCAAACGAACTTATAAAATTTAACAAATTCAAATTATAGAACAATCATTTTCATTAAAACAGTTATTCAATTCCCGTTATTCAATTAATTCAATAGATTCCAAACATTAAATTTAAAAAATTTAATTGTTCAATATTTGACGGATTTCAATATTGGATTTTTAAATAAAATTTCATTATCAGTCGATTTACTATATTACATCAAATGAACTCTACATTATTATTAATCAACAGTTAGAGATAATGCACTCAACTAATATATGAACTTTCATTTCAATTTCAATTGGTTCACAAATTTAATTCAACTAACTAAATGAATAGGTAACTTAAATAATTATCACCGTTAGCTGTTAATTACTTATAAGTTTATTATTTACAAACAAGCGTCACAATTACCTATACAATACAAATTCATTCAATTACCTTTGACTACATATCATTTCAATTGATTTGGGATTTTATTCAATTCATAAATAATTAACTTAGATAAAATCTTGTTGCATTTCATTCTAGTTATTATTATTCCAAACGACTTACAATTTTTTTCTAACACTAAATCACGAAATCTTATTAAATTAGCTATTTTAATTATCAAAAATTTACGGGTCGTTCCACTCTCCCCCACTCAAAACATTTCGTCCCCGAAAAGGAAAAAGAAGGGAAAAGGAACTAAGTAAAGAATTCAACATTTGATATATTTTATTAAAAATTATCCACCTATAAACAGCGAAATTCCATTTATACAATCATAACTACGCTTCCACTAAGTTACTCCAAACGGCTTCCTAACTTTAAAAGTTAGTAATCAAAACAAGTTATAAAAAATTTTAAAAACTTGAAAAATTTTCTAACACCCGGATTTTACGGAAAATTTCGGCAGAGTCTCCTTTGCGCGGCTCGATCGGAAAAAAATGACAGTATATATCACAAATATACATCTCATCAAGTGATGAGGCATCCCGCAGGGAAAAAGTGTAAAAGTACGATATGTAATCCGAGATATGTACCTTATATATTGTTAGCGAGCATATACGGCTAATATAGCGCGAAAGCGAGCTCCAAATGTGAAGCAAGCGCAATCCGCACCTACTAAACACTCAATAACTAAGTTAGAACCATGCATATAAAGATAGATCGATATACTTAGCCTACACAACATATATATAACATATTTAGCTTCAAAACTGAGATTCCAATTTCAGGACAGCAAACAAATCCTAGTTTTAGGTCACCTAAACGATAAAATTCGGCAAAAGAATCTAAACAAAAGTTGTTGCATTCATTTCAGGGTTTCCGGAATGTCCAAAATCATCGAACTCGTTCCATACGTTCAAAAATTATGGCCGTTTTACTTAGAGGATACGCCTCTGCCTGGGCAATGAATTGCACAGGTCAGCGTCGTTTACCCACGTTTTTGACCTTCTAACCGACATCAAAACACAAAACACTTAAAATAAAAGTTTTACTTAAGTTCTTAGCTTTCCAGAAAGTGCAAGATCATCAAAATCCGATAAACCAGTCAAAAGGTATGGCGAAAATACTAAGGGTGTATACTACTAATTTTACTTATTTTTACAAAGGACAGCGAGTGACATTCAAGTTTTTAACCTAGTAGACGAAGGAATTTTCTCAAGACACTCTAAATAAAAGTTGTGATATAGTTTCTAAGCTTTCTGAAAAGTCCAAGATCGTCGAATTCCGTTCAGCCATTAAAAGTTATGGTTGTTTTCGTTTCAGCATATATTGGACAATTTTGGATTTTTTTTTCAAAATTTTGCTTTTATTATTTCAAAGTACAAACCATCAAAACTTCAAATTTTCTAAGAAAAATCATAAACACAAAGTCATTTATTTTCTTATTCATCCATACAATAGGTTAACATTCAATTTGTTTTCGATTTATTCAAGTTTGTTTCATTCACATTTTAAATTCAAGTCAATTTGCTTCAATTAAAATTGAATTCAATTATATTTAATTTCACTTTGCTTCAAATTTGAATTTAATTATTTTAAAATTTTATTCCGTTTATTCAATTCCATTAACACTAATGAATTCTACTTAATCAATTATCATCCATCTAACAACCAATGTATATCAAACATTAACATCCATCCAAAATCTACACTAAATCAATTATACATTTCCAAGTCAATTTTAATTTCATACACTTCCAAGTTTATTGACATTTAGTTATATTCAAATTTAATTAGTTTCCATTTACCAATTTTATATTTCATTAATTTTAAATTTTATTCATTCACTTATATATATCATTCATTTTACAACTTAATTTCTTTTATATTTACAACTATAAATAGATCTTCACATTTTATTATTCACTCTCACACTGGTATATTATTTCTCTACTTATCCGTAGTAGCATTTTAAACCTTTTAATTATTTGGTAAGTTATAGTTATGCAAATAGAATGTAATTAAACAACATACAACTTTCTTTTCGTTTAAAGTTGAATTTTCAATTAATTAATTCTTAAGTCATTACTTAAATTTCACTATAATTTAATTTCACATTTACATTCACATATAGTATTTCCATTTTATATTAACATAATTGTGAATCACCTTTAAATGTTAATTTAAATTCCAATTATTTACTAACAATTTTATTTATATTTGCAAACCATTAATTAAATGCATATTTCATTATTCAAACCTATACTTGTATATTATCCAATTAACAATTCATATAACATTTTTGAACTTCTTAAATATTTTGGTAAGTTATATCTATGCTATAGAATGAAATTTAATACTATGCGAGTTTTATAGTTTCAATTTTATTTTAAGTTCATAATTTCCTAATTCTAAGGATTTCTACTTCAATTGATATTTTCACTTAGCTCCTAGGTTCATTTCTCATTCCACAATTCAGAAGTTCCTTAATGATTCAAGTCTAAATTCATTTCAATCATTTAAAAAAAAAATCATTAATTATTAAAAGACTTAAGAATTCCAATCCCGGCTTCATTTCAAATCAAGTTTTGAAATAATATATACTTATATAATTTATATATCAAATCATACTATAGAGAATACAAAATAAAATAAAATTTGAATCAAAACAAGGTTTAGACAAGCTATTAAGTGGTCTCCCCCACTCGGACTCTCGAAAATAAACGCCGATGATGCTTGCACTCATCACCGAAATTATTTTCTAGCGTCAAGAGAAGGGAATATAACACTTATCATTAAAAAAAATCCTTCGAAAACAATTTCAACTCAATTATACTATCATATAATACTCATATTATATTTTTCAAATTCTTGTAAGTCAATTTCAAACACCGGAATTTAAATTCCCAAATCCAAGTTAAAATTCATTTATATTCATTATCAATTGTGTTTACAAGATTTCATTTTCCTAAATCCATTGTTATTTAATCAATTGTTGTAAATATTGACTGATCAAACAATAACGATAATAATCTAATATTATCATCTCCTAACAATCAATTCAATCAAAATGAATAAATATTCAAATAATTCTTTTATATAAAATATATTACAAACCGATATTGTGTTGGTTTGTCCTATTCGAGTGTTTAGAAATTCCTATCGACGCCTTGGCGTCCCAAGTATCGACCAGAATTCATAAATACTCAATGGAACAAAGTTAACACAATATAAAACCATTTTATATCAAATAACAAGTACGCTCTCTCATATACACTCAACTCATTCATATAGTTTACCTCTATTTCAATGAGTTATTCCCCACTAGAGCCAAGGTTTATCGCTAAACCAAAGCTCTGATACCAACTGTAACGACCCGCCTTTTTAGACAATTTAAACCGACGATCAAATACACATGCCGATTCCAAACCATTCAAAAGGGCAGATGGCTATTGGGGTAAATAAGAAAAGAAAGGGAGGGAAATAAAGGAAATGAAACAATACAGAATCTTGCAGCGGAACGATAAATATAATAGTCAAATAAACAGTTCATGAAGCTGTTTACAATACTTTGATTATTATTTATACAACATTTATCAGAGTTATACATATACAACAGAACAATTAAAATAATGCAGCAGACAGCATGATGCACAGATAATAATAGTAATAGTGTACCAAATCTTCGTCTTCGTCCTCCAGAATAGATCTTCAAAAATCTGAAAACTCAGGACTGACCCGAGCGTAATGAAAAGACAAAAACTCGAGTCAGGACTAAAATATCCTTATGAAAGTTAAATCAATCGTAAATAAATATGAGTGTAACGGCGTCAGAGATGTTTACAGGGTTTGACATCTCATATCCAGTGTCAACGCGCGTGCAATAACTTAAGAGATGTTACGGGATTTTCCATCTCTCAAGGATCCGTTAAACTATCTACTATGTAGTAATGTACGCTAAGTAGATAATGCCTATCAGTAATATAAAGTATCAAGATAGCATTAAGGCGTTACCATAATCCCCCTTAACACATTTTTATAATGCCATAGTCTATACAACACCGTAAGCCCCACCGTAAGCTGGTGGTTATCAGAGGGTGCCCCATAGGTACAACACAAAACATAACGTAGTGGTTGCGAATAGGATAATCAGTATGACAAGGTACATGAGGCGATACCAACTAGGATACTAGTAGTTGCGTGATCCGGACTGATGTTGAGCATAGCCAGCAGCTACCCCAACACCGCGAAACAATACTCCCAAATCAAGGGGTGCACCCAAATCGAATCACAAATGTAATAGATATGGTATCGAAGAAGTGTGTCCGCTAGAGGTGGCGAACATCAATGGCCCGACGCGGCTCCTGTTTTGGTCATGTCAGGGGTCATCCAATATCGTTCTCTTTCTTCAGTCAACGCGTTCACCAAACCATCCACTTCATTTCGGATCAACACTCCGCGTATAATAGTTATTAAAGTGGTTTTCGGTATCGACGGAGAGTATGTCCATATCCGATCCCGGTCTCTTTAATAACTACGTATTATTACATCGTTGGCTCTTTTACATTTCAAATCGATTCATAATTTATATCAAAATATCATATTCGCTTCAAAATCAAATCCATTTCAAATATCATCGTATCTATTCAAATGTAAGGTTTCGTTTCGAAAATCAATTTTCGCATCAATATCTCATTTCAATTTCAAAATCATTTCGAATTTCAATTTAGGTTGCAACTTCATTTAACTCAATTCGTATTTAAATTCAAGATTTAAAAATAAACATTCCACTTTATTGACCAGCTTAGAATTCTAGAAAATAGTTTTATGTAGTTTAAAGTAGTTTTAAAAAATTTAAAATAGTTAAAATACTTAAAATCTTAAATGGATTTGAAATAGATAAATTTAGTTTAAAATAATTTAAATTGGGTTAAGTAGATTTAAAATAGATTAAAATAGTTTAAGTATTAAAAATGGTTTTTATAACCGAGAAATTTGGAAAACAAAATAAAACAGTTTCAAAACCAATCCATTTCAATTAAAACTTCCCAATTCAACTCAATTTCAATTTCTATTCTACCGATTCAATTTCGATTTCAATTCAAATCAATGTCAACATTTACTTCAATTTAATTCAATTTTACATTCACCTTTAATTTATTCAATTTCAATTTATATCGATTTGGAGCTTGATATTCAAAATACCAATTTATACCACTTAACACAATTATGCGTCAATATTCAAATCTAAATCCAAATTCAAATATGATTCAATTTCAAGCTCAATTTCAAAATATCATTTTTATATCACTTTTACTTAGTAATGTTCAAAGCTCGAATTAAGGTTCAATCTTTTAAAACGAATAAATTTTCGAAATTCAATCATAACCAAATTTTAAATTTCAAAGTCTCAACTTAAATCATTTAACAATTTTTTTTAACCAAAATCTATTTCAACATTCCAAACTCAATTTTCCAATAAATTCGATTTCTATAAATTGATTTCTATTTATAACTTCTAAATCAAACATTTAAATAAATTTCAAATCGACGATTTTAAAAATTATTAATTTAGCCAATTCGGTGTCCGTATATAATTTTCTATCCTATGGCCAAGTAATTATTTATTTAAATTAAATGTCAGGGATGAATATATATCACTTAAATCAATCATAGTGTCATATGTATGCATAACAGGTTATATATAAGCAATAAACATCCAAACATTTAAATATCAACCAATAGCATCCATCGAAATAAAACATCCAATAGTGCAATTCATAGCAATTTCATAGTTATCAATGTTAGGTAATTTTATCGCAATTCAATTTCAATTTCAATTTTAACGGTCAATTTAATTTTCAACGGTTAATTCAAATGACAATCTATATGACAATTAAATTTATCAAACAACGACAAATAAAATTCATAACACTTCATAATGTCAAATTTAACTAGCATAAAGATATTCAGTACGTTGTGAGCGTTATAAAACACTCACCTTGATTTCAATGCAGTTCCAGCGTTTTATTTCGATTAAAATTAAACGAGCGTTTAATTTTGCTCGAAATTTCTACTAGCTCCAAATGATTCCAATCCAGCTCCATACATAGTGCTCGACAATACGAACGCAATGCAACTTGTTTCGTCCGATTCCGACCTCGTACGAACAAGATATGATATTTTAAAGGTTACACGAATTTATAATATAATTAAATTACAATTTTAAACCCTACTGCAAATCTCAGCCGTCCATTCCAAAGCAACCAGATCCAGGCCGCTACCCCTTTCTTCCTCACGCGTCGTGCTCCAGTAAAACGCATGCATACACGAACCCAAGGCCGCCCAAAAACCCTAATACTCGCACCCAATACAAACATCTTCAACTTGATCAGGATACGCCACTTCGAAACCACCGCCTTACTCCACCTTCACCCCAAATAGCTCCAAGCTCGGCCTCATCCTCTGCCTCGAATTGCGTGAATAATGCAGCTGATTCCATCGCGTTTTGCCGCCAATCCGTGGCTCCGTTTTCGATCTCCACCGTTGGATTTGTAGATCTCGTCGAGATCTACAACTTTGTAGTTGAGAGTTTTTGCTAATTCTTCACGGATTTGGAGATAATTGTGAAAGAAGTTTCGAAATTTTTGGCCATTCATCTCTATAGTGGCGGCTATGGGCTGAAACCCTAGCCTTTGTTTGCAAATTGTGAAATGGAGGGCCTTTTATAGAAAATTGCAAAAACACTATTCACCGAAAAATTTCCGAACTCCAAACGAAGCGTGTCGGCAAGCGTTTCTAAGGTTTACCCCATGTTCCGAACACAATGGAACATGTTTCGGAGGCTAATTCGATCGTATGTGCGAGTTACGAAAATAAACGATCAAATTTAAATTAAACCGATTAAACGAATTTCTATGCGTTTTGGCTTGCCCCGGACATACAGTAAATCCGATTGACATGAAATTTGAAATCTTACAATAATATCACATTATGGATCCAATGAAACTAGTTTCGTCGAAATCCGAGACTGTTTGAAAAATGACTATTTTAACTCGTCAAATTAATATTAAAACAATTTCAACGCGTTTCGAGCTGCCACGATCAAATGACAACTCTGATTGTTACGAAAATTGAAATCCGATAATAACTAACTATAGCGGATCCAATGGAACTAGTTTCGTCCAATTCTGAGACTGTTCAAAATTGGCTATTTTTCAGTTGATAATTAAATATTAAAATATTCAATTTTCACAAATAAATATTAAATTCAGTTTTAAAAGTTCTATAACATCACTATAACTCCAATATGATAAAATAAAATTTTACAAATCATTTTTTAATCATATTAACCCCGTTATTCAATTATCCAACAAATTCCAATTTTAAAATCTTATTAACTCTATTTTAATCCCAATATAACTTACATTCACCTTGGAAACCAATTTGAATCATATTAGATCAAATTTCAATTATTCACTCTATTTTCATATATTAAATTTCAATATCAAATTAATCGTATCAAATTCGGAATTTAATTTTTCAAACATTTGTAATATTAAATTTAAACAAATTTGATTATTCTTAAATCACTATCTTTTGAAATATTCAAACGAACTTATAAAATTTAACAAATTCAAATTATAGAACAATCATTTTCATTAAAACAGTTATTCAATTCCCGTTATTCAATTAATTCAAGATTCCAAACATTAAATTTAAACAATTTAATTGTTCAATATTTGACGGATTTCAATATTGGATTTTTAAATAAAATTTCATTATCAGTCGATTTACTATATTACATCAAATGAACTCTACATTATTATTAATCAACAGTTAGGGATAATGCACTCAACTAATATATGAACATTCATTTCAATTTCAATTGGTTCACAAATTTAATTCGACTAACTAAATGAATAGGTAACTTAAATAATTATCACCGTTAGCTGTTAATTACTTATAAGTTTATTATTTACAAACAAGCGTCACAATTACCTATACAATACAAATTCATTCAATTACCTTTGACTACGTATCATTTCGATTGATTTGGGATTTTATTCAATTCATAAATAATTAACTTAGATAAAATCTTGTTGCATTTCATTTTAGTTGTTATTATTCCAAACAACTTACAATTTTTTTCTAACACTAAATCACGAAATCTTATTAAATTAGCTATTTTAATTATCGAAAATTTACGGATCGTTACACGTCACTATCCCAAAGAAATCCAATACTTAACTATAGGCACTCACTACCATTGATTTTGCCATGAAAGCATACCATTACTTCCCGAAAACATTATTTAATAATTTTCTTGAAAATAACGCTTATAAAATTCCTATATAAATTTCCTAGTTTTAATTTAGGCAAATATTTTTTAAATAAAAGTTATTATATAAACTTTAAACCTTGTTTATGAATTCCGTAGTCTCATTTTCCGCTTATAATGATTTCACAATACTTAATCGATTATAAATTGATTTGTAAATTGAATTCCATTTTTACATCAATTTCTTAAAAAAAACCAACTACATTCCAAACCCGACTAAATTCCGATTCCACTTCCATTTCATAATTTAAATTCTTTTTTGATAAATAGTATAACAATTATATATTCTATTTTCAAATTTCCTTTTTATTTTCCCAAACTATTTAAAAACTCGATTTTGAAAATAAATCCTTTTACACTTAACCAAACATCATTAAGGCTATATTACTTAAAATCTTTTTATTTACATTATTCCAAAATCTCTATTTTCCATATTTCGAAATTATTAAGTACAAGTTTAAAATCAAAACTATTTATTTTACCCAAATTCATTTCTTTTAATTAATCCAATTTTCCCTATAAATATCATACTTCCAATTTCCCTTTTCATTTTCTTTCCAAATTCGAAACACTTATTATTGGTATTTAAAAATACAAAATTCTAGCCAAAATTACCATAGCGTCCAATAAATTCAAATTGCATTATAATCTACCACGGACTATTCAAACAGACCATATATCAATATATATGAAATTTAATTGAACATTTTTAAGGAATCCAGTTGGATCCCTCCAACCTATTTTCCTACAACCACAGATGCTAATACAACATAAAACAATACCAATCCCACTTCGAGGGGGATATCGCGGTATATTCGGTTATCTGCTATTATGCGGGGTTCATAATGTCTTAATCGCTAAAAACATATGGGAATATCAATCCAAATACCAATATATACTACTATATATATTATAACATCCAACTGATAATAATAATTATCAACCCATCCAATCAATCAATAAATAATTTTTTCAACATTTAAATTATAACTAGCAGTCCAAATGGAGTATGATTTACTCACCTTGAACTTTTTTATTGTCGCTTTCGCCTCCTGCTTTCAATTTAATCCGAACGTGTTTGAAATTATCTGAAAATTTCGCAAGCTCTATTTTCAACCAAACTGACTCCATAGCCAAGATCCCGTTTATACGAACTCAACACGATTGACGTGTTGAATTCGGGCCCTAAACGAACAAGTTATAACATTATAAACTTAAGTTTTCAAACAAAAAATTAGTTTTAAATAAACAAAGGCTTTTATTCCCCTACCCAACTAAAAATCCAGGCTGCCAAAACCAAGCCCACTCGTGCCTCCTCCCGTTTTTTCCTTTTTATATTTTTTTTATTCCTAGGTCGGTCCACCTTTTTTTATAATGGCCCAAGTCCAAATGAAACAAGACCGACCCACTACTGCTACCACTTCTTCCCTTTTATTCTATCTCCTATACACGAAAATGAGTCATGGCCGTGCACGTTTAAGGTGATAAGGCAAAGGCTCCTCCATCACATGACGAAACTCGAATTCAACAGCACCTACGAATCACTTTTCGAACGAGCAACCTGATGGACACCACGAATTCAACTCCAATGCTTTCTATACGAATTCGACCCAACTATGCCTATACGTCCACCCCCAAGTCGCATGATCTCCCAAGCAACTGCGTACCGCCAAACTCAGCCATGCGTCCACTACTCCATCACGAAGCCCATGGAACCATCGCCCTCCACTAACCCAACCAAATGTCATCTAACATCGCTAACCCTAGCTATCGGCCTGCTCACGACAAAAATGTTGACCCCCAACACTCAAAGCTGCACCCTACAAAAATTATATCAGATTGAAGAAAAATGATAAATAGGAATTAAACAAGTTTCGAATTTTCTATGAGAGGAATTGAAGATTTTTTTTAAAGTCTCATGTTTCCATTTTCTTTCAAACTGAAGCTCGGTCATGTGTTTTAAAAAAGGAGGGAAGTGTGTTTCACATGGCAAGTAGGTTGACAACATAGGGTGTCATGGAATTGGAAGAAAGGAGGTAATGTGAAAGATTGACAAATTAATATATATAATTTTCAAATCATTTCGGTTTACGTAACTAAAAATTTCGAACCCCTATCGAGGCATGTTGCTAGGTATTTATAATGTTATACCCCTATTGCGAACGCAATGAAAAATGTTTCAAGTCCTAAATCGATCATATGAAGAAGATAGCTTTTTGGACCAAATTATGAAATTAAATGTTCGATATAAATTTCAGCGCGTTTATATCCCGTACGAACAAACGATAACTCCATAAGCTACAAAATTTGAAATTCGATAATAATATACTATTACTGATCTAATGGAACTGGTTTTGTCGAAATCCGAGATTGTGCCTCGGAAGGCTATATTTACTCGGCAATTTAAACAAGTTATTTTCAAAATAATAAAAATCACTTTTAAATTCAATTTTAAAGTTCTATTACCTTCATTCTTATTAATATATATTTAATAAGCCTTTAAATTATTTTTAACAAGCTTAAAACCCAAGATTCAATAATTTAACCAATATTCAATTATGAAATCAATAATTAAATTATCCATATATTCATATTTGAAATTCAGGTTAAAAATTAAATTTTAAATATTTAAAATCAATTAAGTATTTCAATTTCAAATAACCAAAATTCTGGGTCGTTACAATACAACTTATCTTAGCTTAACATCTTTCTTTGAGACATACGAGCTCAAAGGTTACATGTTGGTAGAAATCAATCGTGTGATTATGGAATGGAAATGTGGCATTCAAAGTGAAAGAAGATGTGCTATGTGAAAAGATAATCGTTGCCTCAAGCCTCATCAACCGGAAAAGACCGAAACCAGGTAGATGCAGCAACGCTAAGTTGGTCATTCCCATAAGGGTATGATCATCCTCTTCTAGATTTATTTCTTCCCGCTATGACTTTCGAGATGTAAATTAATGCGGTTTGTATGCTAGAGCATGCTCGGATAAAGATCGTAACGATGGGGGGATGACATATTCGGTACTATCTAGTTATAGAGGTGGGCCGGTCTTGTGTTGGTAGAGGAGCTTTGTGATGGTTCCTCGGGACATCCATCTATCCAATCTCCAATAAGAAGCCTTTACAAGTTTGATTGTAGAACCCACTTTGTGGCTGATATGGTGGAATTTAATCAACATAACAATTTCGGCCAAGATTAATAAGTTTATTTGCAAATGTTTTCAAAGAATGTCATTAGAAATAATATAAAATATTTTGGTATAAAAGTTTTTTGGATATCATAAGGTAAAAACCCATCCGTGTTTATGTGCTGGCGTGGTCTTATGAGATACTCTTTCTTTTCAAAATGATTTTATTAAAGGCTGATATATGACACTGTCATTTATTATCAAGTTTTCTCACACTGGTTTATCAAGCCAGATCTAGGTATTTTTAATACTCAGGTTAGATCCGAGTTATTTCAGGTATAGTTGAAGTCGAGTAGAGTTTCCATAGGAACTGGAGATATTCATCTATGTATGGACGTATTCTATTGTCCGTTGCTTATTTTCCATTTGTTTGATGTTTGCCAGCAATTGCAAGGACATATGTTTATAATTGTCGAGGATGAATTTAGGTTAGACTCTGATATATGTATTTTAAAAGTTTTCCACTGTAAAGATATTTATTCAATATTATATGTTATTCCATTCGTGTGAGATTTTGTTCTGTCTATTTTTATTTATTACCCTTGATAATCCATTCTTCCGTGCAATTTGGGTCGGACATGTGCAGTTTATTGTCGGTTCAAAAGGTATGGAATTTTGGGTCGTCACGCATTACTCATAAAGTTACTTTACTAATACATCATTATTATAAAACATGCTTTCAAACTTACCAAAATCAACTTATAAAATCCATCCTCTTTCAAATCGTTCATATTTATAGATTTAAAAACTTGTTTATACACCCCATTTCATATACTTATAAAACAAACACTTATTTTCAATTAAGATATTAACATTTCAAAATATCCAAATACTTAAGTTTTGGTCAAAACTCATTGAATATAGTATATTCATTACAAAAGACATATAAATATATTCAAAAAATTTGATATTATTAAACTAAAGCCACATTTCTTATCAAAACCATTTTCAAGTAAATATCATAAATTGTATAATCCCTAAAATACTTTACCACTAGAAATTTATTTTCCATCCAAAAGAAAATTATCAAAATCAATCCTTTATTTAATCCCAAAATCAAGATCAAAAAAATTTCAAAATCCTTATAAAGCTTCATTTAATTCCAAAATATAGAGCTCATAAATTATACTTTTCTAGATTATTACATAAAACAAATCAAAGTTCATAGACTATGTAGAATATTTTGTATTCATGTAAATTGAAATATCTAAAACTCTATAAATTTACTTCAACGTCTATGAAATCAACTCAAGTCATACTCAGATATTCAAAACTTTACTTAATCCATTTCATCATGTAATATGTATATATTTAGATTTACCATTATATAATACCTTGTCAAATTCAAATAGCTTATTACAATGTAAAATAATTAATAGATTCTAATGTCAAAATACTTACCAAAATATGTTTCCCAAATAATATATACCTTTATTCCAACCTACTTTTAATAATTTATCAATTTTTCATTCAATTTTTATAATATCATTTAATCACAAAATAAATGCATTAAAATTTATTTAAATTCCCAAAATATAGCTCATATTATTCTTTTCATAACCATGTTTTCAAAATAAATCATTTATATCAGCACAACCACTTCTAAAACCTTAAAATTTTGTACATATTTTCATATTGCATACATTATTAAAACATTATTTCAAAATAATATTTTCCTTAACAAAATATTTTATCCCCTTTCTTAAACCATCACTTATCATTTTCAAAATATATCTCAAAACGTTTCTTGAAAATATTGTTTTCCTTCAAAACACTTTCACAAATAATATCATGTGCATTTCCAATAAACTAATTTTTTTCAATACAATCCAATCTTTTTAATCATAAAAGTCTTTGCAAAACATTTTAAACTTTTTAAACCATTCAAATATTTTCAAGTACATTATAATCTTTACATAACTTTTTAAACCTTTCAAAATATTAAAATCTTAACTAAATATTTAAACTTTTCAACAGAAAGTGTCTTAATGCCTTGTTATACTATTTATGAATCCTATCGATAATGTTGGCTAGACGCATCAATCAGAATTCTTAAACCACTCAACGGATAGTAACATGAATTTATTTAAAAAATGTCTATAAATATTATCTTCATAAATCCTTTAATATACTTACGTCTATAGAAATTTTATTAATATGGTTTAAAACTCAGTCTAACATCATACTTATAATGTATGCTTTTAGAGATTTCTAATTAAAACATTTGCTCGTTTAATAATAAACTCTATTCATTTATATATGTCAAAAGTCTTTGTTTCTAACAAATACTTAGTAACATCAAAACAACCTTAAACGCCCGTTTAAAAATATTTATTTAAAAACAATACACCATTTCAGTAAACATTATATAATATAAAGAAAACACCATACACATTTGGTCTAATATATAACTCCAACTTCGACACTATTGGTCAGACCGATTTGTTTACCTTCTAATTATTTTAGAAAATTTGAAGTGAAAATACTATATATGTATAAAAATAATAGATATGTCCCAAGATGATTTCCCCAGTAATCATCACTTATATATCTGCTATCCCTTATTATAGCGTAACTACCCGACATACCTAAAGGGGAACAAGGACTCTAAGTCACATATATGGTCTTGACTCATGTCTCTTATATATAATGTAATATTTCGAGCCTCCGTGGATACTAAATTTTTACACCCCACCTATATACCAAACTATCCAAGATTATTACCAAATAATATTGTCAGATAATACAAAGAATGAGTTTATATGTAGTGCACACGTGAATATTCCCTTAGACTAGCACTGATACATATCTCATATCATAAGACACTTACCATAGAGGTACTCGATCTACATACAAAGTAATAAACATGTGTGCTCCTAGGATAGACAATACACAATACATAATCATATAGTATAATTCGAGTACACATAGTCAGAATCGCAGCGATAATATACTAAATATACACAGTATGTCCATTATACAACACAAGGATACATAAACACAAAGCTTTTTAATACTCAAATGATATACAACAATACGATATACTAGTCCCTTTTATGCCTAGAAAACACAAGTTGGTCTTATCGTCCCTAAACCTGTCATGTCTTAGGCTGATCCGAGTATTTCTAATTAACTTACCGATCAGACTAAATCAAGGGTAAATATACATATATAACTCAAAATGTATTAGGTGTAATAGTATGATAACACCATCAAAATAATTCAGGACAACATCTACAATGCACGTGTGTGTGTGTGTGTGTGTGTGTGTGTGTGGTAATGTATGCATGGTATGCAATTATAACATCATAGACAATATCAAAGTATCACATAGCGTCAAATATCACCAAATCATACATAATGATGTCATCACCCAAATAGAAGCATGGAAAATCAAAAATCAAAGAATCAACATAAAATGGGGAAACATCCATATCTAGAAGTCATCATCAAAATCCAAAATCATCTATAAAGGGAGATATCGTTAAGTATAATCAGGCTAGCACATAGCTTTGCCCAAGTATATCTCACATTCTCAATAATAAGAACGTCATCATCAATATATATAGGCTGCCTATTGGTATAAATAGAGATACTAGAATACACTATACTTTGGATATATATCTAGATATGATCTCATCTCCTCGTAAATGAATAAATCAAGATATATCGTAACATGGAATGAATTCATATAGACACGATGTCCCAAGTAAAGCCATGTACATACGTCGATATGTGGGTTGCCAGTAATGACCCACAATTTCACCATCTTGAAAGAGAATATTTAATTTATTTTAAATATTCATATATAGAATCCTCAAACTTAAATAATAATGTTCTAAATAATAATGACAAACTTATTTTTAGAATTTAAATACAAAATCAAGAAGTTTAGATTTTCATCATAAAATAGACAAAAGTCAGTTTTCAATAAAATTAAATATATGTTCAATTCATTGTTTAAATGATAAATAACTCTTATAAATAGTTTTATAATGATAATAATTGTCTGATAAATTTTTAACAAATGTATATAAATTTATATTATAAAGATGTACAAACTTCATCCTATTTTGCAGATTCGACATCGTATTTTCATAATAAATTTTAGTAATATTCAATAGAATTTTATAACACAAATAAATTAAATATGATGGGAATTCTATTTCAAAATTTGTTTGCATCACTAAATAGTTTAAATAGAAACTATAAACATGACCGAAAATCCGATCCCAGAATTACAACCGATTATCGAACAAAAGTTGTTTCAACATTTTTGCAACATGATTTTTTTTAACATACATACTTAAACATTTGCATGTTTTGGTAAACATTACAGTTAGCACAAAATGACAAAGAAAGTTAACTTTTGAAAACTTAATAAGTAAGAAAATGCTTTGATTTGATTTGTTGATTTAATAAAGGTCCTTTAATAAACATCATCATTACTAAATTACTAATGCAACATCCTATCTCATTTAATGCTAGTATTTAAGGATCTAATCTTGCATTGGAATGGCGAAATAAATATGTGGTTAGAAATGAGTTTTAGGTTAAGAGTATTAAGGTCTTTTTTCTCAACTTCACGTATAAATACCACCACCATTTCTCCACTTTCTTCATGTAACATCTCCCATTTGGGGGCCTAAAACTAGCAGCTATGGATGCTGTAGTCATCCATAGTTATTAATTCTTACTGAACATATGTCGTAATGTTAGATACATTGATATAATAGAAACACACGGATATGGAAAATTTTAAATCACAAAGTAAAATTTTCATTCCACTTCAAATCATATTTCAAATTCGTTACATAATTCCAATTCGTGAACCATGTTCAAAGAAAATATAATTATCACAGAATACGCCAGGAGTGACATATGAGGATGCCCCCTTGGTTGATCAAAGTCTAAATATAATCAATTAAACAAATTTGCAATTACACTCAAAACACAGCGGAATCAAACAGAAAAGAACTCATGATAGCCATCTTGCCTTCTACACGTCTCTGGAAGCTTATTTGTCTAAATAAAATTTTGAAAACCTTAACTCTCAAACTACTCAAAATCAATTGAGCACTCGAGAGTTTAATGGGAAAAAATAAACTTTGAATCAGACAAAATCTTAATGTGAATAATAACCTACCATCTCAAACCATATAGATATCTAGTGAGACCAAGCTGCTTAGCAGAATGGGTTTTCTCCTCACTATTATCCTAACTCAATTTGTGATAACCATATACTATGCTCTTGCATCCACAATGATTGAAACATAACATAATAAAATATATCATGATGACATGTAAACATGTAATATATTCTCGATTTCCCATCCCCATTCATCTGACTATCTTTCTTAAGTTATAGTTTCTAGGATCACTATTGAAAGAAGCTATGCTATAGGATCAAGTTATATGGATAAACTACTTGTGTGGAATAAGTAAATAAATAGTAAATGAAGTAAAGTAAATGACACCGGAGATTTTTATACTGGTTCGGAGCACCGTCCTATGTCCAGTCCCAGACTCCTTCAGGATTTTCACTAAAACAGCCCTCACTTAACCCAAAGGAATAGGTTTACACCGCCTGAGCAATCGAATAGGACTTCAACCGCCCAAGCAACCGAATAGGACTTCTACCGCGTGAGCAACCAAACAGGACTTCTTTACAAATAACAAATCTATCTAACTGTAATGTGTTCTTGAATAACACTGATAAGTCAATTAAGTACAACCTTCCTATAATCTTCTCCTTTATGATATATAGTGTGATGTGCTTGGAAGATAAAGCGATCAATGATCAAAGTATGTAAGCAATTTGAGTGCAATTTGAAAACTTGAGAATAGATGAGAATTCAAGAATACTAAAAGTAAATTCAGTTAATTGTTTGTTGAATTCAGTAATCTATATATAGTGTATAAAGAGTTGCAACCATATATGAAAAGTTATATTGAAAAGAAAAGGCGCAACCGTTGATTTTGAAAACGTTTCTTTTCGATGAAGAGAAGCGTCTATTCATAGCTGTTAAGAATATTCAGACTTCTGAATAAAATAATTCAGACTTTTGAATTAAGTTGAAACGTAATCAGCAAGGAAATAGGCTATTTCTGGCTTTATTCAGCCGTTTGAATATTTTCATTCAGACGTCTGAATATTATGGAACCATAATTTTGTTTTAGCATTCAGACGCCTAAATGACATTATTCAGACGTCCGAATTTAGCTAGTAACTAAAAATTACCATAGCTCAAATGGTTAGAGCACTTGCCTTCTAAACTAGTGACCCGGATTCAAGTCCCACTCCATGCAATTTTTGAAAACTTGATTTTTCATTTATAATATGAATGTATATGTGTTTATATCATTTTGAGAAGGTTTGAACATTTGTAAACTCTAGACACGACACTCTATGACTAATAGTTCTTTGTTTGTCACCTTCATCTTGTCTCTATCGTATATATCTCTTCTTGTATCTCCATATACATTCTTTCATCCTTTTGTACCGTGTATCTTCATTTTGAATGTTATTTTTTTTTATCTCTTTTCAATGCTCATGTACCTGCAAATTACTTTAGAGATTCTTTGGCATAATTATATAGTCGTTGTCATTAAAATCCAACAATTGAGGTTCTAACAACTATTAACCTAGTAGTTTTCATAGGCTAACTAATAACCTAGTCCAAGCTTACAGACTATTTATCCATTTTCATAGTTTTCATGGAATCACTAAGAACCTATTGGTATCTACCAATATCTTCTTCCAATTATAGTTTTCATGGGTTCATATGAACCTATTGGATTCTCCAATAACTTCTCTCATATCATAGCTTTCATGGGTTGACTATGAACCTACTGATCTCTGTCAATAATTTAATCGGGATATAGTTTTTATAGGATTGCTAAGAACCTATTGGCCCCTACCAATAACAATTTTCATACATATTTTCCATGGATTTACTATAAATCTGTCCAAACTAAAAACTCCTTAATCAGTCTTTGGGCATCCAATGTTCTGGTCTACCTGAGCTCCTAGATGCAACTCTACTCATACAGGAGATAACTTAATTCATATTAAATATGGGGTCGACCTAGCTGGTTATTATGCCCTTAATACCCCTAAAATGTAGTTATAAAGTGAATATGTTTACAAAAGAAGCACACGTGATAACTGATCATAACATAATAATATAAACATCTCTGGTTTGATTTATTGTAATCAACTATCAAATTAAATATGGTTAATATCTTTAACCTATTATCTTTAGCAAGGAAAGCTTCTTAAAAAATTCAAAAGTTAAATGCCATTTCTAAACTCTTTCATGTTGCCATGGGTTTACCTTTTAAAAATGGGATTGAGTTCCTTGTTTGAAAACTAAGGCTTTCGAAACAATTAAAGTATGAACTTCATCAAACCTTCTTTTCAAAAAACTTAAATATATGCCTTTCTAAACACTCAAAACATCCCTTTCGAAAGCACCAAAACCTTCCTTTCAAAACCATTAAAACATTCCTTTCGAAAGAACTGAGATCTTCCTTTCGAAAGCATTAAAACATCTCTTTTGAAAGCGTTGAAATCTTCCTTTCGAAAGCATTAAAACGTTCCCTTTGAAAGTATTAAAGCTTATCTTTCAAAACCACTTAGTTCAAGTAGAAGTTATAGAAGCATATCTTTGAAACCATATGAAAGTATCTCTTTCAAGATCATTGGGTTTAACCTTAAGTCTGGGTCAAAGTGAACACAAATGAAATTAACCCTTTCTAAACATTGATCTTCTAGTAAAAGAATTTGAAGAACAGATGGCTTCGAAACCAACCTTTCGAAAGTAATAATCTTTAAGTAAAATAAATAGGAAAAAATAGCTTTGAAACCACATCTTAAAGCCATTGCATTCGAAATCTTTGATGTAAGTGACTACTTCGAAAGCATTGGGAAGTGGCTTCGATATTAATAAAACAAAACTTCCCTTTTGAACACATTGTTATAAAGGAAAGCTGCATTTAACCCATTCGAAAGGTATGAAAGGCGACAACTAGGTTTCGATTAGGTTCAATAGCAACTACCCTTTTAAAAGCTCCTTTTAAACTTAATATGCGGCAACTCAATCGAAAGCTACTTTTACAACAAAGGTACGCTATATAAAAGAACTTCATCCTTTCAAAAGCTTCTCGAAAAACAAAGTAAATGGTATCTCTTTCGAAAGTGAAATAAAGGCTACTAGGTTGTTTGAAAGCTATTAAAAATGGCATCAACCCCTTCGAAAGCAAGGTTTCGACACCATCCCCTTTTGCCTTTCTCCAATACACAACATGCCAACTATTTGATATCATATGTATTGGTTTCGAATGAGTTTGAATGGCAAAATGGGATAATTTCAGAAACAAGCAAATGGGAATGGCAAGCTTGTAATTCGATGCAAAAATAATTTTATTCCTTTAAAATAAACTCCTTTATACCTAACTTGCCTTATTTGTCCAAATATGATTGGTTGCCAAATCCTTTACAAAAATCTTTTCTAAAAAGGCTGCCGAATTCATCCATTAATAATTAAAAATATTTTTGCAAAGAAGCCCTTCCCCTTACCAAAACAATTAAGACATTTAAGTCCTTAAGCTTAACTAATTTAATTTCCATAGTAAATAACATAGGAAAAATTCAAAAAAAATCATCTTAATTAACTTTTAGTAAGTTTTCTAACATATATAATTTCGGATCCGAAATATTGTCGAAATTAAATAAATTTTAAGCCTAAATTATCAATTTCTTCCACTAAAAATTCATAATAAAGTATCCATGACTTGAATAACTATGAAAATTCAAACCCTTCTCCAAAACAATGTTTTACATAACATATTAAATTTTCATGGCATTCAAAACACATTTTATATGATTTTGACCTTAAAATCGAATCAAACCTTTTATGAACATGCTTGTTTAAATCAACCATGGCATATAATCAAAGCATATCATCATTCAAATCATCCAAATGGTTTAAAACCTTAAACTAGAGATTAAGATGCTCATTAAAACGTATATGAGATAATTTTATTCACCTTGTTTGGATAAGCAACTTGAGAGTTGATCTTGCTTAATTATTCCTTGCTTAAATCCTTAGATTTTAGTTGATTTTGATCCCCTTTTCTCCAAGTGTGATGGCCGGCCTTAAACCTCCTTTGTTTAAGTTTTTATTTTGTGAAGAACATAAATAAGGATGGGGTAAGGGTTTAGGGGTTATAGGATTATGATATACATCTTTTTCTCATGATACCCTTGCCTTATTCTCTTGAGTTGTTAACTTATAAAACCATTTTATAAATCCAATCTTATGATTTCATTTAATCAAGGAATTTCCTCTACTTAGTTTTCAAATCTCAATCCCTTATCACTATAATCTTTAAATTATTCTATTTAATTTATATAATTAAATCTCGTGAATAATGTTATATAAAATTAGGGGTGTTACAGGCTCTCCTCCTTAAGCAATTTCACCCTCGAAATTCAGTAAGGACTAAATACTAAACATAGCAATCATCCACTAACTATCATGCTAGTCTACCTGACTAGAAAATAGTCTATATAAAGCAAATATAAAACATACCCCTACAGCAGATTAGGATAAGTATTTCTAATCATGTCTTCTGTCTTCTAAGTACAGTCCTTCTCATTGTCGCTTCATTGAACTCTCACCAACTTGATTGTCTTGTTTCTTAACCTCTTCTCGTCTCTCGCTACTACCCGAACTGGTTGCCTAATAAAAGTCAAATTCAGTTCTACTACTAAGTCTTCTAATGCAATCGGAGGAAAAATAGTCTCTAGATCATGAACATACTTACGAAGATGGGACACATGAAATAAATTATGGATACTTACCAAACTGCTCGACAACTCTACTATGTATGTGAGCTTTTCGATCCTCTCTATAATTGGGAGCGGTTGAAAATATCTCGATGCCAGTTTTTCCGAATTTTCGAATCATACCACACCCTTCATCGGTGATACTTTAATAAAAACCCTATCTCCAACCGAGAATTCAAGATCTTTAGCCTCTTATCTATGTAACTCTTTTATCTAAACTGAGCTTCCCTCATCCTACCTCAGATCAACTCAATATTTCTATTGCATTTCTTACCAAATTTGGTCCTAAGACTAATCTATCTTCGGTTTCTAACCAACATTCTGATGATTTGCATGGTCTTCCATACAAAGCTTTGAAAGGCGTCATTCCTATACCAGTCTGATAATTGTTATTATAGGAAAACTCAACTAAGTGTTGGTGATCTTCCCAAGATCCACCAAAATACAGCATATGAGCTCTTAACAAATCCTTGAGTACCTTATTGACTCTCTCCGTCTGCCCATCTGTTTGAGGGTGAGAAACAGTACTCATCTTGAGCTTGGTACCTAACACATCATGTAGACTCTTCCAGAACTCGCTAACAAACAAAGTACCTCGATCACTTACTATACTACTAGGAATTCCATGTAGTCTAACTATGTTCTTCATAAACAATTTAGTTAAAATAGGTGTCGTCCTAGTTGATTTAACCAGAATGAAATGGGCATTCTTGGTTAACCAATCCACTTTGACCCATATACTTTCAATTCCTCGATTCGACCTTGGCAACTCGTCTACAAAATCCATGGATATCAAATCTCATTCCCAAACTGATATCTCTAAAGGTTGAAGCAATCCACTTGGCTTCTGATGTTTGACCTTTACTTGTTGACAATTAACACACTTCCTTACCCACAAGCCAACATCCCTCTCATACCTTCCTAGTAGAAACAGCTCTTCATATATTGATACATATTGGTTCCTCCATGATAAATATAAATTTTGATCGATGGCATTCCCTAAGAACTTCTTTCCTTAAGTTCCCGACATTCGGAACACATAATTATCCCTTCTTTCTCAACCGTCCCCTCTAGTCAAGATTAAATCCTTTAGATCATCAATCTCTGATCCAACCTCAGGCCTTTTAATCTTCTTGGCTAATAATGGGCCTCTTTCTATTTAAAAGCAGTCCTTTCGATCAGTATTGGTCGAACTTCCAAATTGGCCAACAAGGTAATGCCCTAACTAGAATTAGTAATCGATCTTAAGTCACACTACAAGTAGTCTAAGCTTCTAGATCTTTCCATTCTGATGTTTTCTGCTAAGAGCATCAGCTACTTTATTTCCTTTTCCAGGTGTATGCTTTCTCCAAAAGCATAAGAAGCTAAAAACTCGAGCCACCTCTGTTGTCTCATATTCAACTCCTTTCGAGTGAATAAATACCTTAAGGACTTATGATCTGTATATAACTCAAATCTCTCCCCTAAGAGGTATTGTCTACATATTTTAAATGTGAAGGTCATCGCAGCCAACCCTAAATCATGAGTAGGATATCTCACTTAATGTGATCTTAGTTGTCATGAAGTGTAGGCAATGACTTTACCCTTTTGCATCAATTAAGCCTTTAATTTGGTTTCACATGCATCGGTATACACTACTATCCCTTGGTTTCTGTCTAAAACTACTAACATCGACGTGTTGGTTAACAAATGCTTCACGTCCTTCCTGGTTAGCTTAGTTAAACCCCCTGCAATTCACGAGAAATCCTTAATGTATCTCCAGCAATAGCTAGCGAATCTAAGAAAACTTCTCGGTTTAAATTAAATATGACATATACTCAAAGCATGTCATCATTCAAATCATCCAAACAGTTCTCAAACCGTAAACCTGAATTAAGATGTTCATTAAAACATATATGAGATGGTTTAGATTAATATTCATTATTTTTGGATAAGGAATTTGAGATATGATCTTGCTTAATTCTTCCTTGATAAAATCCTTAGCTTTTAGTTGATTTTGATACGCTTTTCTCCTAAGGTTTATAGCTAGCCTTAAAGCTCCTTTGTTTATGTTTTTAGTTTGTGAAGAACATGAATAAGGATAGGGTAAGGGTTTAAGGGTTATGGGATTATGATATACGGCTATTTCCTATAATACCCTAGTCTTACTCTCTTAAGTTGTTAACTTATAAAACCATTTTATAAACCCGTTCATATGATTTCATTTAATTAAGGCACAACCTTTACTTAGTTTTCAAATCGCAATTCCCTTATCAATCAAATCATTACATTATTCTATTTAATTTATCTAATTAAATCTCCTAAACAATGCTATTTAGGCGTGTTACACTTCACAACTCATTCTTCAATTCTTCCTCACTTTCTTCATCACTTTCATGGCCATCATCTCCACTTAAATATCACTATATCTTGTTCCTTCTAAATAAATAAATAAAATAAATATAAAATCCACCTCCTTAAGACATCAAAACCCACCTCAATACCACCTCCTTTTCCCCCACTACCTTCGGCCATACCCTTACCTCCACCCTCCGAAGCCATACCAACTCCACCTTCTTCATAAGATGTACGTCTCCCACCACCTATTCAAAAGCCAAGCTATCCATCCAAGGTCAAGCCCCCTAATCCGAGTTCACCACCTCCATTGCCAAGCTACATCTCCATTTAGTCTGGGACTTTGTGTGTTGAAAGTGCATGAAAAAATACCATAGTTCATAAACATGAAGTTTGGAAAGCTTTGAACTTAGAAAAAGAAAGGAAGTGCTGACGAAATATTATCTGATTCAATTCAATAAAGTTAGACAGAGTGGAAATGAAGGTGAGTGCCGATTTAAAAAATAAATTAGGAATTAATTTTAAATTGATGTTAAATAAGTTATCATGACTATTGATAATGATTTGGGTGTTTGGTTGGTAAATTGGTGGTGATGACGGCCATGAACTTTGTGAAGGAATAAGACGGCTTTAGTGATGTTTGGTTGAAGTTGAAAATGATAGTGAAGTATTGGATTGAATGAATATTGATAGGAAGTAAAACGATTTGGTTAACGGTGAGAACAAAATTAAAATACATACTTCTTATAATTTGAAATTAAATATGAAAGGGTTAGTATGAAAATTAAAAGTTGTTATGATGTTTGGTTGGTTAACTAATGATGTTTGATGGTTACTTAAGAAGTAAGAAGTAATATATATATATATATATATATATATATATATATATATATATATATATATAAACATGTCAAATGGAAGTGAGCTCCTTTATTTAAAACTCAATTTTTGTCGTTGCTATAATATCCATTGTTTATATCCTTATGATGGTAAATTAACACCAATAAGTCGTAATATGGATGCTTGAATGAATTTAGTTATATGGATGAATTTGGATGAATGTATGGTTGTTAATATTGATTTTATCAACATCTTTGTTAAAATTAGTTATGACTATTTAGTTAGTCATGTTTGAAAATGTTAATCCACAGTTGGTTTGAAACCACACTTCTTTGAAATCCCATATGGTATACATGGTATGGTTAAGCTTCTTTTTGAATTAAGTATAGAAAGGAAATACATTTTGGAGAAAAAGAAATTTGATTTGCAACGAAAAGTAAAGATAGAGATTTGAAGTTGTTTTTAAAAATGGAAGAATTTTTTTTGTAATTTAAAGTTAATAACTTTAAAAATATTCTTAAGTTGTATTTTTGGAAACGTAAATAACTTAATGATTTTGAAAAGGTTTAAAATAAATATTATAATAATATAGTATTCAAGTATATGATGGAGAGCTAAAAATATGATTTAATGATATAATATTGTTTTGAATGAGTTAAAACAACGTTAACAGGGTTTTAGAAAATAATTGAAGTGCTTTGAACAAGTTCCAGAACAATTCAATAAAATGGTCAAAATCGAGCCTGTCGCGTAGCGGCAATCTGTAATATTCGACTCATAACTTTAAATCAACGTGTAAGGTGAAAATTAAGTTGAAAATATTTTAAATAAGAATTTTTTGGATCCTTATAACCATAGTTTTCAAATGGATCAGAAAAAAAATCTCATCTTGTAGATTATGATATATGTCCAAATCAAATTTTCAAAAAAAATCGTGTTTCTGCAGTTAAGTGACAAAAGTGTAAAATTCTATCAATGAATATTTTAAAATGTTCAAAATATGAAATAAATTTAATAAATATGTTAAAATGTTTTAAAAGAGATTTGAGTTATAAATATGGATTGCCAAATGATAGAAAAGTTGTTTTTAATCAAATAAGCTTTTAAAACACTATCCGCAACACTTTTATAACAGTTTTAATAAATTTTATAAATTTAAATTTAAATTTAACCATCAATATTTTATAAATGTCTTTAAATAAAAAAATAGTATTTTAAAATATTATTTGGAAGTTTTAATAAGAGTTTGAATAAATGGTTAAGAGAAATTGTTTATAACACTTAAACAATATAATTATAACCATTTCCTTGAATGTGATAGCAAACTGAGTATGCAGAAACGACTAGTACATCTGTCCTACCTATGAGATCTAAACGATAAAACAAGATGTGTAATTAAGGTTAGGAATGGTGGAACCAACACCCTGAACTTACCCGACCTCTGTTTTCTCTTTTAAGCGAGTGGTGGAACGGATCGAAGGGAAAGCTAAGGTGCTCTAAAAGATCTCATTTAAGTTTTTACGAACGTATGTAATTTTCAAATGATTTAATTAAACAAGGTCTTTTATATTACACAGAATATTCTGGCCAAATTATATATTAAGTTATAAGGAGGGAGTTTGTATAATCTACATGAATTTAAAAGGTGATTTCATCATTATTCCACAAATAATATGAGTTGAATATGGAAATTAATCTGGATATGATTATTATAATCTTTTACTCAATATAACTGGTTTGGGTATACAATAAAAGATGTCTTAAATAACATTATTTTTGACCAAGTTAAGACATGTTTTAGAAGATGACATATTTATTAGATTAGGAATTAAATTTTCCTAAGTAAATGACTTGAAGATTTCCAAAACTAAAAGGGTTTTGATTAACCAGCAAAAAGTTAAAATGAAATCAGGCATAAAAAATCCTATATAAACATATTCTCATTACTACTGATGATTGGATTTCAAAGAGACTGGGATTGGGCCTAGGTGGTTCCTATCCGAAAACCACTTCGATCCAATTTATGTTTTCGAAGTAAAACATGTTGAAGACGAAGATCATTAAAGACGAAGATCTTTATGATGTAGGGCTACTTGCCACTGGACCCTTGGTGAAATTCACCATATCGTATAATTATGGTGGCTGTAGTGCTCTGTTATGAAAATATTTGATTTGCAAGGACTAATTGCTATTAATTCTGGGGGTAATTCCAGATAGGATGTGGTAGGAGAGTGCCTTTGGTTTGTCATATTATTGGACAACTTGTATGGGCGATTGTCTGACAATGCATGCATAGATCGCATTGATTAATCTCTATAAACGTAACATCTTTTTGGTGGTGGAGAAGATAACTTCTCTTAGCTTAACATCCTATCTTGAGATGTATGAGCTTAACAGTTATATATTTTCATAAATTAGTTGTGTAACTATGGAATGGCAATATGGCATTCAAAGTGGAAAATTGATGTTTTATGTGAAAAGTAGTCGCTACCTCAGGCCTCGCACTCGGAAATGACTAAAACAATGTAGATGTGGCAAGGCTATGTGGTTCGTAACTATTAGGGCATGATCATCCCCTTCTAGATATATTTCTACATGTTATGGCGTTCGAGTTTAAATTATGTGGTGTATGCTAGAGCGCTCTCGGATAGGTCAGTAATGACAAGGTTGATGATATATTCGGTACTATCCAGTTAAAGGTAGGCCGGCCTTGTGTTGGTAGAGGACCATCAGTTTGGCCTCAATACATTCCTCTAGAGATGTACTGTCGGAAGGTATTCCCTTACCTGGTCATTTGTTGGAAATCCATTCTTCAATATGTATATGCTGGAATTTAATAATGGTAACAATTTTGGCTATTTGAATATGTTTACTTGAAAAGTGTTTTCAAAGAATGTCATTAAAAATAATATCAAATGATTTAATAAAAATGTTTTAGTTATCAAAAGGTAAAAATCCATCCATATTTATGTGCAGCGTGATCTTATGAGGTACTCTTTCTTTTCAAACGGCTTTTGTCACCAATCTTTGATCTATAACACTAACATTTAAAATTCGTGTTTCTCACACTGGTTTGCCAGACTGAACCGATTACTTTTTTTTTACTTAGGTCAGATTCGAGTAGTTTCAAGATTAGATGAAGATGCTTAGAGTTTCCGTAGGAGAGCTAGAGATCTTCATCAACGTATGGACGAATTATATTTTCCGCTGCATTTTGTTGTTGATTTTCAGCATTTGTAAGGATATGTTATTATAACTATCCAAGCCGAATCTAGGTTAGACTCATATATGTTTTAAAGGATTTTCACCCGAAAGATTATTATTCAATAATATATGTTATTCCATTAGAGTAAGATTTTGTTCCTTCTTCATTCTTTCTTTCCGATAACTATCCCTCTTTCCGTTCAATTTGGTTAGACACGAGTGGTTTATTATCAGCTTAAATGTTGCGGATTTGCGAGTCATTACGTGTGGTATCAGAGCTTAGTTTGAGTGAGCTCCTAAGCCCGATAGGGGTAAAGAGCCATTAGATATAGGGTTAGTAGTACCTAGGATGAGTAACTTATTCGAGATAGGGTAAGTGACACTCTAGAATGAGTTGAGAGTATTAATAGAGTGTATTTGTTAATGCTATATAAAAATGGTTTTTGTTTTGAAAAAAATCGGTAAATGAATTTTTTTTACCTAAGATTATATTTTGGGTATCAAAGATATTATAAAAATAATGTATAGTTAGATATGTTATAACTTGTAGGATAGTTTGAAATTTAGATTAGCAAAACTTAGATATATAAACATCTTATGATTGTAATTTCATAGTTTGACTATAATTTGTTTCGTAAAGAAAATTTATAAGTACGAGTTTTTTGAAATCTGATATTTAATTAGATAATTAAAATACATAATATCTACTCCAAACATTTGGTTCTTATGGGATTGCTGACTGGGTTTTTAACCCAGCAGAATACAAAAGAAGTTAGAACATTCAGATTAGGCTAGAATGACTTATAACTTGACCGGAAGGCCTAAAAGTACAAAACAAAAGAACCTTGAAAGTTTGACCCATAAATATGTCAACACTTTGGAACTGTACCGTTTTGATCCAATTGGACCAGTATCAATCCAAAATATTAGCTTATGGTTCCTTTAAACCACTTGCTTTATGTTTCTATCACTTTACTATGCTTATACAACCAAGTTTAATAACAATTCAAGCATCCGGGTTCGAGGAGTAAAGAATTATCAGATTTAGACTATAATTTAGTCAACCCCATAGGTGAACTATCATAAAAACAAGTCAATGAGCTATGAAATTACACGGAGAGCCTCACAAGCAAGTAGGGAAGCCAATTAGATAAAAGTTATGTAAAAATTGCACAACCCTTTGGATCGGTACTGATCGGTTAGCTTAGAATCACCCCAGACTTTATGTGCTTCTTCCTATGGATAAATATAGGCTTTTGATGCAATGGTTCCAACCCAAGTGCTCTCTAAATCCTATAAACACCATCCTAGTTGTAACATGCAGAGATCTTCTGGATCTGGCTATTGAAACTATGCTACTAAGATTCTTCGACCTTATTCCTTCTCATAATGGTTGCCATGGGACAATTAAGATCCTTCATTTTGTCTCCATTGATGGTGGTTTGATCTTTCTTAGTCCAATTGCTTGGATTGTAAACAATCTGTACTTGTAATAAAAAAATCAATCAATAATATCTATAAAGTGGACGTAGGCTTCATTAGTAGTTGAAACACTATAAAAATATTATGTCTCTTTACTTTATTCGGTATTTTCTGCAAATTTACTATTGTTTTGCTTTATTTTATTTTGCCCTTATAAATAGGGCTGGTGCTTTCACACTCATACCACGGTGTTGATCCATTTTTGGATTAACATTTTGGTGCTTCCACTAGGAATGCAATTTAGGTTTAGATCTTGCTATCTACTTTGAATCAGACAAGTCTAGAAGTTAGATCCTTGATATTGCTTAAAAGATTTGCTATTGAGAATTTGTGGCACTAGGAAGAAGTAGAACTACTTATGAAAGATCCATAGGAGCTGTAATAGTTGGATAAGAAACCAATCCTCAGCAAGTTTGAAGGCAGTGACACAAACAACCCATTAATTAGACCAAATTCCAACACCAACATAAGAGATCAGGTGCCTTGATCTTCTATTCAGCATGAAATTGTCACTAGCGACAAACTACATAAGATGGTTGATGAAATTAATCAAAAGGTGGAGATAGTCAAAAAGCTCTTATGGAACAATTAAACGCACTCTTGACCTCGCAATCACTTGTTGTTCCAAGAACCATGCCAGAGCCCGTGGCTGGCATGAAGCAGGAAAACGCTTTCGTTTTAGGCCTAAACAGGACAAACGGAAAGCGACGGCAAAAAGGAGTAGTAGGTAGAGCCGCATGAATCACTATAGAAGGAAATGCAAGCACTCCGCCAATTACAAAGCAACCCGCTATGAACTTGAACCTAGGGGCGAAGTCCCCATGGGAAGATATAGTAGTAGATCTCTTCGACTTAGAAGATACTGAGCAACTTGACGACGACAAGTTGGAAGGAAACATTAATGCACTCAATAGTGGCAGGGAGGTCCAAACTAAGCCAACCCTACCAACTGAAACCTTATGGAACTCTACGGGGATGGATCTCCCTAAGACAGGAGAGCCTATGCTTCGGTCCACTTGCCCAGATCGTTTGCAAAATCAAACACTTGGTGTAGTCATTGAAAGTCACCCGCAGACTACTGAACACTCGAGGCATATATTGCGAACATGATCAAGCGACTAATGGATGGAAGTAAGGATAGAAGGGATGATGAATAGGGACTTTCTCCAAGTCGGACTCCTTTTACTGATGACATTCTAAATGAATGGTACCTAAAAAGTTCACCATGCCGACTATTCCGTTTTACGATGGAATAGAGACCCGAAACCTCACTTGTACAAGTACAATTGGTAAATGGATGGAGCAAACACTTCAAATGCAGTTCGATGTTGATGTTTTTCAATATTCCTAGAGGGAATTGCTTCCATGTGGTTCACTAGGCTCCCACCAAAATTCATCTCTACTTTCAATGAATCAACAACAAAATTCCTTGATCAATTCAGGCTTCACACAACATAACCAAAAGATGTGTGTCCTTATCCGGCTTATTCTTGGGTTGAAATGAATCTCTAAAATCCTTCATAAGCCAGTTCAACACCACGATGACTGAAGTAAGTAACCCAGACTAAGATATGACCTTCATAGCTCTGGTTCGCGCTATCCATCCCAACACTGAATTCGAAAAATAAGCAAAATGAAGTAACCTACCACTAGAAAGGACTTTAACCAAAAGGCGAGCCAGTACTTGAGATTGGAAGAGGCAGAGGAGCTGGAAGGATAAATTGCTAACCTACAACCAACCAACATTGGTGTCGAACCAAGATGCATGTAACAACCCGAGATTTTCGAACCCGAAAATTCCAGATAGTTATGGAAAAGAAAAAAAAGATAGAAGAAGAGGTACAGAAACACCAAACATCTCACATTCGCAGCGGATAAAATATAATAATAAATAATAACAGTTGCAAAAGAATACTATATCTGTCGATTACATTCTAATACATCAGAGTTTGACATTATATACAGTCACTGAATATTTACAATTATCACGTCTCAGATTAACAATAATATAAATACAGCGGAAATACTATATACGATATTGCCATCCAGCTCGCCTCCTGAGCTCCAGAACGTCCTAACCTGAAAATCTGTAATACTCGGTCTGACCCGAGCATTACACCAAAGTAACACCCGGGTCAGGCTGGAAACCAGCGTGAGTAAACCCAACTGTCAACTTATATAAACCCTGGTAAATTATATAAATTCACAAGCCACAAATTATTATAGACGACACTTAGCCCTCATATAAGTTTCTAAAGACCAAAGATTTAGATTTTAAAACAGTCCAATACCTCCAAATCACTTCATTCCAGCATATAGATTTATATATCAATCTACACACATTCGAAGTGGTTTCGGGTATTTTCCTAATACCCGACCCTGGTCTCTTCGAACCTCATGTCATTCTAACCCAATTTTATCCAAATGAAATACACAACATTTCATATCGGAGATATCACTTATTCAAAACATCCAATACCATTCGATCATCCGTAAGCAAATTTGATCACTTCTAAATAAATTCAATTAATTCTGATTGAATTCCAATCCTCAATCACTTAGATTTCTTAACTTGTTAATTAATTAGTTTCAAAATCAAATAATTCAATCATCCCTTCAATATTCATCTTAATTAATCAAGCTGGATTAATTATCCTTTAATTTCATTCAAGAAACTACCTTTAATTAACTTCACCATATCACTTATCCTTAACCAAACGATAAGTAATCTTAAATGCTTCATGAACAAATTAACGGTTTTAGTTACATTAATCCTTAATTATTTATATATTGACTTCTCATAAGTCATTCATTATCGATTATCTATCTTAATTAATCAATCTTTAATTACGTCTTTAATTATATAAGTTATTGATTTCCAATTATATTCAATTTACCTTAATCTAAATTAATTATATTAATTAAACCACAATATTAATCATTACTTCATTAAATAAATTAATTCTCCTTAATTATTCATCTTGATTTTCTCTCTCGATGAATTACACAAAGTAGTTATATTTTATTAATTGCATTAAGTAACTATTTATTTAACCATTCAATGTTTCTTCTAATTAATTTAAACTAAAATTACCTAACCCAAATCATTAATTAATTTAATTAAGTAATTATTCATTTAAATTTTTCTAACCATTTAATGAGCCACCATTTCATTAAACCTTTATTGATTTTAAACTAAACCATTTTCTTATTTACGATTTAAGTTTAAACCATTTTAAACCCAAATGCTTCGAGTCAAACAATAATCAACTCCAGAACCATCCAAACCAAATTCACCAAATTTTCAGCACACATTCAATTGACACAATCAGTCAACCAATTATTTAAATTCAACCATTTAAATCTAAATAGAAATCTTACAGAGTGAGATTTACTCACCTTTGATTTCGCAATCCAAATCCAATCTCGTCTTGTTTCCTTCAGATTATAACCTTGTACAAACAGTATGGATTTTATTAATACTTGAAATAATTAAATTATCAATTGCCATTTAATAAAATTTGATTTATCAATTATTTCATTCAAACCAATTTTCCAATAGTAAATAATTATTCTGTTTCCTTCGAAACCCATACTCTAAAAATTAATTAATTTCTTTTTTTCCTTCAAAAATCTATTTTTATATAAATATTCAACATTTTAAAATTTTCCTTCTTCCTAAGCTCTAACTATATAAAATGTCCATTTACCTAAGTTAATTACAACATGCAATTATATTTATTCATATTTGTACATAAATTTCACATCCTAGTATTTCTTCACTGTAGAATAACTCTAATATAGGAAGAGATCAATTTGATACCTCACTGACTGCAGCTCACGCAACGTCGACTCCATCACCAGCAAAGGCCCCCATCAACGCCGAAACTAAAACATCGAGCATCATCATCATCGCGTCATCCTAAATTTGCCGCGAACCCTAGCTCACGCGTGAAACCCAGATCGAAGTCGAAATCTACAGAGACGCGAGCCCTAACCCAACCGGACTCGAGTCAAACTCGATTTCCCTTCTCGAACGTGGCTCAAAACAATCCACGGCAACTCTCCCTCCTTATCTGAGTTGACATCGCGATGCTCTCCCCCCTGTGAGCGGTCGCTTTGAGTTCCAATTATTAAACGTTGAGGATGAAAGGGACGAGAGAGAGAGAGGAAGCGTGCCTCCATTTATGATTCCGATTTTTTTTCGAACGAAGCTCAGATTATTCGGCCATTTTGATTTTAGAGGGGAAACTTCACTTCAGAATGCCTTCTAAAAGAAGGAGAAGGGTTCGATTAAAGTACCGAAACTAGAGGCTTCCTTCGGAAGGTAAGGACGAGGTGATTGTTTTTATTTTATTATTTTTTATTTATTTATTCTTGCACCAGAAAGCAACGTGATTTAGGCAAAATGGGAACATTTGAATCGTTTAGCGTTTTGACGTTTCCTAGCTACAGTGACAATCGAAACGAAGTGTAACAACCCGCATATTTATCGATTTTACATTTAAATATTTTATCATTAATCCGATATTGGTCCGAAAAGCTACTTTTTGCAAACGGTCAAATTAGGACTCGAGACCACTTCCATTGAGTTCGAAATGCCATTTACAACTTTTTTAAGTATAGAGGTGGGGCGTTACATCTTGGTATCAGAGCCAAACTTCGAAACAATGTAGAATAACTTAACAAGGATCATCGTCCTAAGTCTATCTTAGGAGTTATACCATAGGATTAATTTGAGTCTTCGTACCGATTCATCCTATTTCCTTTATGATTCCTTGTTTTATCTATCAAGATTGCTTGATATTAATTGGTGAATAACCTTCTTCCTTCTCTTCTTTCTTTCTTAAAGGAAGAGAATGTCTAGACCAGGCCGTCCCAGAACTGGATCATCTAGTGCTGCTCCCCAGGATGGAGTTTTTATGATTGCTCAACAACTTCTTGATTTAGTAACAAATGCTCAAGCAGCTGGAGCTAACCCGGAACCTACTCACCCAAAGTCGGGATTTGCACGCTTGTGCAGCGATTACACCAACTTGGGTGGGAAGCCCTTCAAAGGTTCGGAAACTATCATCGAGGTCCAGGCTTGGTTAAAATCATGCGATCAAATCTTTTCTCGCATGAACCTTATCGATCTCCACCGCGTTCAGGTGGCTTCCAGCATGCTCCAGGAGAGAGCATTGGACTGGTACGAACTCCTTGTTTTAGAAATTAATGAAGCGGATCTCACCTGGGAGCAATTTCAGGGACGCTTCGAGTAAAATTTTGTACCAGAAGCTGGGAAAGTAACCTTGGCTCAACGATTTATAGACCTTGTTCAAGGTCAATCCTCTGTGACTGATTACGTCGCAGAGTCGCTTTCCAAATATGGGGTTGAATACATCAACACCCCATTGAAGAAGAACCATAGGTTCGTTTATGGCTTAAATAAGAATCTTAAGAAGCCACTACTCCTGAAACTAGAAGTCGCATTTGATCAACTCGTCGATATCGCTCTTCGTCTTGAAGAGGCTGATAGAGAGAGTGATGTTGAAGTGGAAGGCGCTGAACCAAACTTCAACAACAAGAAGAGGCTAAACAAATTCAAGGGTCCTTATCCCAACAAAAAGGTAAGCAAGCAACTCCTGCTGCAAAGGCTCCTTCTCCTAGTGGTACGAGATGCTTCAACTATGGATCTGGGGATCATTTTGCGAATAAGTGCTCGAAGCCCAAATCTTGTCGCTATTGTAAGAGCCCATATCATTACATAAATCAAAGCCTCAAACGTGAAGGTAAGAAGAAAGGAAAGTTGAATGTGGCTCAAGCCCCTGGCAACACATCTCGTGGCCAAGGTATTTCTTACTCCATTCTTGATGGTATTATTTTATTTCATGATCAACCTATTAGAGTTCTCTTTGATACGGGTGCATCCCATTCTTTTATATCAAAGAAACTGGTAGACACTTTTTCCTTAAGTGTTACTGCATTAATGACTTCTTTAAAAATTGTGAATCCTGTTGGTGGATCCGCAACTCTTAGTTTGCTTTGTAAAGATGTGGAGATTATTTTATGCGATTTTTCTTTCCTAGCCGATTTGCATGTTATGCGTTACTTAGGCTTTGGAATGATATTGGGTATGGACTGGCTTAACCATTATGAAGCTCATCTCCTATGTCCTGAGCGGACTATTTATCTCCGACATCCGCAATCTGTAAATCCGATTTCTATTATTCTTAAAGATTCGGATTCTTCTTTGACTGCATCTTTATATTCTTTAAATCCTTGAGACGATGATGATGATGATGAGGAAGACGTCATTTCTTGAATTCACGTTGTCCGTGAATTTTTCGACATATTCGAGCCCGTTTTAGGTTTATCACCTAAGCGAGCAATTGAGTTCAGAATTAATCTTACCTCTGAAGCTCGACCTATTACTCGTCCTCCTTATCGCATGTCCAATAAGGAAAATGAAGAGATGCGCAAACAATTATCCGAATAGTAGATGAAGCAATTTATTCGCTCTAGTTCCTCGCCTTGGGGAGCTTCAGCTATTTTCGTAAAGAAATCCGATGGAACTCTTAAGCTCTGCGTTGATTATCGCAAGCTTAACGATCTTACTATTAAAAATAAATATCCTTTACCTCGGATTGATGATCTATTCGATCAGCTTAGTGGTGCTAAGGTCTTTTCACAATTGGACTTGGCTACCGGTTTCCATCAACTTCATATCGCAGAGGATAGCATTCCTTTGACATAATTACGTACTCAATATGGATCTTATGAATGGCTTGTTATGCCATTTGGGTTAACGAATGCTCCGGCTTATTTCGTTGACCTCATGAATCGAGTTTTCAAAGATTTCCTCGATCGGTTTGTTCTCATTTTCATTGATGATATTATTGTGTATTCTAAAACCGAGGAGAAACATTAAAAACATCTTCGGGTTGTATTGGAAACTCTTAGGAGTAATCAGTTAAAGGCAAAATTTTCTAAATGCCACTTTTGGCAATCTCATGTGAAGTTTCTCGGTCATATTATTTCCGAATCCGAAATTTCCATGGATCCTTCAAAGATTGAAGCGATTCAAGATTGGAAAAGACCTGAGAGTGTGACTGAAATTCGTAGCTTTCTCAGATTGGGGGTTATTACCGTCGTTTTATTAAAGACTTTTCTAAGATTGCCGTGCCTCTTACTGGCTTGACTAAGAAGGGAGTTAAATACATTTGGTCAGACAAATGTGAAGCCTCTTTTCAAAAATTGAAAGAACTCCTTTCTGATGCTCCTATTCTTGTTATTCCCAAAGGGAATCAAGATTTTGTTGTTTATACTGATGCTAGTCACGTTGGTTTGGGTGTCGTTCTTATGCAAAAAGAACGTGTTATTGCTTATGCTTCTAGGCAATTAAAACCGGCCGAGACTAGATATGCCACACATGATTTAGAACTCACGGCTATTGTTTTCGCCCTTCGAATTTGGCGTCATTATCTATTGGGAGAGAAATTTATCCTTTACACGGATCATAAGTCTTTGAAATATTTATTTTTTCAAAAGGAACTTAATTTGCATCAACAGCGTTGGCTCGAGTTCCTTGCACCTTATGATCTTGATATTCTTTATATCCCCGGTAAGGGTAATCGTGTCGCCGATGCTCTTAGCCGTAAACAACAAGCAGTTGTTTCTATGATGATATCCGAATGGAACGATCTCGAGATTTTATCCACTTGTGAGATTTGAGAGTACGTATCCGATTTATGCTCATCACTTGTTTTATGTAGCCTTGAGGCTCATCCTTCTCTTTTAGACCGCATTCTTGAAGCTCAAGGGCTAGATCCTGAATTGGCTCTTCTTGGTCAAAATCTTAAGGATAAAATTGATATTGAAGGTTTGAAAGACTTTGATATTGATTCTCGTGGCGGCATTCGAAAATTTGGTAGACTTATCGTACCAAATATTAGTGATCTTCGTAAAAATATTTTAGTAGATTCCCATCGTTCTAAATTCACCATTCATCCCGGTAGTAGTAAAATGTACGCTGATATGAAGCGACTTTATTATTGGGAGGGAATGAAATCTGATATTTCTAACTTTGTTAAGTGTTGCATGACATGCCAACTTGTCAAGGCCGAACATCAAAGGCCTGGTGGGTTATTGCAACCATTAGAAATTCCAATTTGGAAGTGGGATCAAATTTCCATGGACTTTATATATGGCCTTCCCCGTTCTCGTTTGGGTCATGATAGCTTATGGGTGATTGTTTATAGACTTACTAAATCCGCCCATTTTATTTCCGTTCAGTCTAACCGAACCGTTCCTCTTTTGGCAAAACTTTTTATCAAAGAAATTGTTAAATTGCATGGAGTTTCTACTTTTATTGTTAGCGATCGTGATCCATTGTTTACTAGTGGATTTTGGAAGAGTCTTCAAAAAGCTTTGGGAATGAAGCTTAATTTTAGCACCTCTTATCACTCCCAGTCCGATGGACAAACCGAGTGTGTGAATCAAAATCTTGAAGATCTTCTTCGAGCTTGTGTGCTTGATTTTGGTGGAAGTTGGAAAGATCATATTTCACTTGTTGAATTTTCCTATAATAATAGCTTCCAATCTAGTATTGGTATGGCACCTTTCGAGGCACTCTACGGAAGGCCATGCCGATCTCCTTCTTGTTGGCTTGAGTCCGGTGAGAAGCTGGTTTTAGGTCCAGACTTTATTCGTGATTCCACAGAAAAGATCGAACTTATTCGACATAGGATGAAAGAAGCCCAGAGTAGACAAAAATCCTATGCCGATAATCGAAGAAGGAAATTAGAATTTTCTATTGGAGATCTTGTTTTTATTCGTGTTTCACCTATGAAAGGTGTTGTACGTTTCAGTCGTTCGGGAAAGCTAGCGCCTCGATATATTGGGCCATTTCCCATCACCGAACGTATTGGTTTCATGGCTTATCGCCTTGCATTACCGGCTCAGTTTTCTTCCATGCATGATGTGTTTCACGTTTCTCAATTACTGAAATGCCTTCGGGATTCCGATTCTATCCTTGAGCCTGCTGTTGTGGAAGAAATTGAAGTTTCGCCGAATTTAACTTATGAGCAGCATCCTATTCGAATTATTGCTTCGGAGGTTAAACGCCTTCGAAATAAAGATGTTCCGCTTGTGAAGGTTCAATGGTCCTCAAATCCTAAGGATTGCTCTTGGGAATCCAGAGAATTCATCGAGCGTACACATCCGGACTTGCTTACTCTTGCTCTTTGAGGTGAACTTCTTATTTCAAATTTCTTTTGTGTTAATATGCTTTTATGGTTGTTACTTTTTATTTCCATCTTATATATATATTGCGAGGACGCAATTTCTTTAAGGAGGGGAGTCTGTAACAACCCGCAAATTTATCGATTTTATATTTAAATATTTTATCGTTAATCGGATATTGGTCCGAAAAGCTACTTTTTGCAAACGGTCAAATTAGGACTCGAGACCACTTCCATTAAGTTCGAAATGCCGTTTACAACTTTTTTAAGTATAGAGGTGGGGCGTTACACGAAGGCTAAACGTTTTGAGCTGTCAAGGTCAAACGACAACTCCGATTGCTACGAAAATTGAAATCCGATAATAACTAACTATTACGGATCCAATGGAACTGGTTTCGTCGAATTCCGAGACTGTGCCTCGGAAGGCTATTTTTAAATTCCAATTTAAACGATATATTATTAAAATTAAACAAATTACCTTCAAATTAAATTCCAACCATTCCATTATCTTCTGTATCATCAATATAGATTTTATAAGCCTTTATTTTAAACAGGCTTAGAATCTCAGATTCAACAATTTTCCCAATTTAAATTATTAAATTCAATATTTAAACTATACAATTCAATGATTTAATTATCAAGTAAATATATTGATATCTTGAATTCAAGTTAAAATTAACTTTTAAATATTTTAAAATCAATTAACTATCCAAATTTTAAATTGTTAGAAATTCCGGGTCATCACATTCCTTTCCCCTTAAAAGAATTTTGTCCCCGAAATTACTAGTTAGGAAGAATGGAACCATACCCATTTACTTTTCTCCAAAACCAACCATTCAACATCCTACCATCCATCTTTTACAAAAGACCCCTTATCATTCTTACTAACTTCCAAAACTCTTCCACAGTTTTCAAACATTACCCTTTTAACATTCAAATTTCAATTTAAAACCAAAATTTTAAATTATCAAAATTCTCTCAAAATTTTTCTAACTCCCTAAATTTTCGAAATTTTTTGTCCGCGTCTCCTTTGTGCAGCTAGCTCGGTACAACTACAAAAGGCCTCTACGGGCTCCTAAATTCCAAAGGAAAACAAAAGCCAAGTGGCTAGATCAAAAACCCAATCCAATTCATACAGAAATTAAAATACATACCTTTTTGTCGGGCAATACAAATTTATCTTTTGGAATCAAATCCAATTTTCTTTTCCCCTTTTTATACCTGCATATCTTGTTTAGCAACAATATTCAATCGAAACTTTATAAATCATTTTATACATTCTCTTATATAGGTTTTCATATTTATATCTATTCAAAATCGTTTTTCCCGTTTTAATATGAATTCAACTTATTTCAATTTTAAATATTAAATTTTTATTTTCCATTTATAACTGAGTCTTATTAGTTCCATCTACTAATCCATTTCAGTTTCATATTTAAAATCGTTTAGTTGCTTAACAAAAAATTTCTCAAAAATTTTCTAACTCCCAAAATTTTCGGAAAATTTTGGCAGAGTCTCCTTTGTACAGAGGAGCTTTTGCAATTTGACAAGAGATATAAATATATATACACCGACCCACCCGGTCGAAAAAAGCAAAAACAGTTCATATTTCCTATTTGTATTGCGTAGGCGTACCTTACTTAGCATTTTAAGCAAGCGGCTTAGTTATTCTAGCAAATAGCGCAACCAAATCCAGCCAAATGGCTTCCCGGTACCTGTACTTACTCAATTTAAATATGTAAGTGCCATATATAGAGAATTTATCAGCATTTCACTTACTTTAATAGCTAATCACAAGCGTTACAAAAGCATCAAACATCAAACGCTGACCATAAGCGATTTATATAACTTTAAAGATTATTCAATTGCTTTCTATCAATTCATATACCATTTCATTCAATTTCAATGGTTTGCAACTTCATTTCTTATATTCCATTGATTTTTAATCCAAACAAGCTCATATTCACTTCAAATGGTTTAGAATCAATTTTATTTAATATCTATCAACTCACAGAAATTTAATTACTTTTGTTTATGCCAAACGACATATGCAATTACGATGATATTCGCTTAAATAAGTGTCTATTTTAGTTTATAACTACTTCAAAATAATTTCAACTAATTTTATATTTATTTCCATTTTATTTCTAATTTATTCACCAACCATTTATTTAGCTCGACACATTCCAATTCTTGTATACCCCTAGCCATTTCCAAATTAATTCAATCCAAGCTTTGATTTAATGGGCTTTCACTCTTATTCGAAGCCAAGCTTCAATAAATTTTAAACTTAAGTGAATTTACTTAATTTATTCTAACATCAAACTTAAGTTTACTTCTATTTGATTCTCATTTAATCAACTTTCATTAAATTCAGTTAGCCCATTCATTTTAAACTTTTAATTTCAAATTCACCTTCTCAGTTTATCAAAATAATATTCAAGCACATACTAAACTCATTTACACTTCTAATTAATATGCCACCGAACTTAAGTTCAGTCTGATAATCCAATTCCAATCACAACTTTGACTTAGTTTTTATTCTATCTGACTTCATCAATTTATTATTCAACTCAGTTAACCCATTTTAAAATTTTCATTTACTTATACTTAATTCATTTTCGAATTTATTTTATTAATACAAAGCCATTCTCAATTTATTTCTATTCACTTGGGCTTTGTTTTGCAACTCAAACCATTTCTATTATAATCACTTCTCTTATATCCAATTTACTTGCAAATTTCATTAAATATTATTCAAATCACCCATGAATTTTATTTACAATTTAAACCATTACATTTTCCAATCCAACTCTATTTTATTTTTATTTTACAACATCTCCTCTTATTTAATTCATTATCAAATCCAAGTCAAATTCTATTTTAAATTTTCATTTCCAAATTCCATTATTAACTTACAATTCATTTATTTTCCCCAAGTTAAATTTTATTAATATACTCAATCAAATAATTATTTAGCCAATTAGCTTACTTTCAACTTCTAAATCAATATTCAATTTTAATTACAAATTCACTTCATTAAAATTCTAGTTTGGTTTCCTTTATTGTCCAAAATTCCAACATCTTTATTTAAAAAATTTAGTAATGCTTTTAAATTCACATCATACTGTTATAATAATTCTTTATAAAAATACTTTTTATAACTCGATGTCTCAACCAGTCCATCCTTGTTCTCACAGAAATTCAGTCATACGTTGATCAGGCGTAGGACTGAAAACCTGTAAGTACTTGGTAAACCTGTTTTCAACACCTAGTGAAAATACTTGGAAAATAATTTCATTGAAAATATAGAAAACATTTGAAAATAGAGGAAATATCTTTGGTGAGAATGCTCTGGAAATCATCACCCCATCCATGGTCCCAGTTACATTCTAGGGTTACGATGCCATCGCAGCAAAAGTCCATGCAACTGCAGGCTCTCCGTAGCCTCTCGATTACGCCATGGATCCCACACAACAGATCACAGTTACATTCTAGGGTTACGTTGCCGTCACAGCAAAAGTCCATGTAACTGCAGGCTCTCAGCGGCCTCTAATTTTCGCTGTCGAAATGAAACTTCTCCACTCCTACATAGGTCGTAGTCTGCCGATATAAAATCAACCGCAGACTGTTGGCTCTCAGCGGCACACACGACTTTCACTATGTTATACCATAGGTCGGAGTTACATCCTGGGTTATGTTGCCATCGTAGCAAAAGTCCATGTAACTGTTGGCTCTCAGCGGCACACACGACTTTCGCTATGGTATACTCAATTCATAATCCTCAGGAACTAGTTTTGTCCGAACTCCTCACAGGATCAACTTTAGAACCCCTCCTTGGGGTTCAAGGCAGCACCACCCGGTGGCACTCCTAAGAAGTTCATTTCAAGGGAGCGCCTTTTTTCCCCAGAGCCATCATCAAATCACTTTATACTATACATATATAGTATCTTCAAATCATACACCTAATATGATATCATACAAAGCTCATTTACACAAAATCGATTATCCCAAAATCGATAATTCTCAAGCTAGGCTTTTCAAATTCAATATTAATTTTACCCAAAAATCGAAATCCCTTCCAAATTCAAAGGTTCCCAAAACCTTTTTCAAAATCCTCATAAGATCCTTTATATATATATATATATATATATATATTCAGATATATATAATTTAAAAAAAAAACTTTGGATCCTTTCAAACTCATATTAAACTCCTTTTATACTTCAAACATCTTCAAAAATCCTTTTCTTCCGGCAATACATTTAACAAGGAAAGATTTATCTTATATAACCAAGATATATAACTTTGTTTGTTCAAAATCAAATATTCAAATTTGATTACTCTTTCCAATGTCAATTTCATTCAAATCCGTACGATGTACACATAACATCCATACGCTATACCAATCTGATCGCTCACTCGATCACACAATTTCACTTCCGAACTAGTATCGTCCACCCGACTTCCTAGTGCGGACACAGATCTGATTTCTTGATCACAAATCGTCATTCTCCTTGCATAGCTATAACTATGATAGAGAATATCCAGAACCAATCAACAATCCATATCCAGGTTCACCGTCGAAAACCGAGTGAAAAATCCTAACTCGAATCGATAAACTATCTCGAAATTTTGTGCTTGAATCTGGATCAAATCTCTATGCGAATAGAATAATATACATATATCCTACGTATTTAGCTTCATTGATTATCAGCCTAATCAATTTCCTTTCTATTCACAATTCCTATAATTCCCTTCACTTATTTACAATTACCTTAATTCTCATTGAATTATCACTTCAATTCTTTCTCTGTTGGGTATTTAAACCAATAACAGTTTGAACTCCGACTAGTTTATATTTAGAAAATAGCTTGAAAATTTTAAAAATAGATAAGTAGTTGAAAAATAATTACTAGTTTGCAAAATAGCTATAAAACAGTTAACTAATTGTAAAATAGTCAAAAAATAGTTGAATAGTTTCAGGAATTTTAAATATTGCAAAATAGTTGTAAAATAGAGATTAGTTTGTGAAATAGTTTAAAAGTAGTAATTAGTTTAGAAAACAGTTGAAAAATGGTTAAATAGCTCCAAAAATAATCGCAAAACAATTATAAAATAATATGGCTTTAAGAAAGAAAGTTTGTATATATTTAATAACTTAGAAAAATAAGTTTATATCAAAACAATTTATATTGAAAATAGTCAAGAGCCAACTGTTCACTTCCACAACAATTCAATTTAAATTTCCATTTAAATTGACCCAATTCCAATTCAAATAACTCCAAATTCCATTGGACATGATTAATCCCCAATTCAAGTTGAATCAATCTTGATTCCTTCCCCAATTTAAATCAAATTCTAGTTGATTTTAATCCTGTTCAATTTTAATTATAATTGCATATTATTCTAATCAATTTGAATTATTATCACTTTAATTTCAGAATGCAAATCACTTCAATTTAATCCAATCCAATTTCCCATTTAGAATTTTAAACTTATACATCTTCAATCACCAATCTAATTACTTCAAACCAAATTGAAGTAATTCAATTTAGTCTTGAATTTAAACTATCTCGAATTATAGAAATTCGAGTTAAATTCTCAAAGGTTGGTTTATCCTTTTAAACCAAATTAACTTTTATTCAATTTTTTTAATCAATTTAATGTTTGAGTTCAATTCTTAAAATTCCATTTTAAATTATCTTAACTTATATATTTCAAGGTTCAAATAAGAGTTCAATACAATTTTATTTTAAAATTTTAATTTATTATTCAATTTTATGTTCCAGTTTGAAGTCGGTTCTTAAACAAGTTTAATTTACAATTTAATTATTCAAATTTCCAGTTTAAAGAGATTCCACATCCTTAATTTCAAATTAAAGTTAGGTTTCCCTTTTTATCTCAATAATGGATATATTACCACACTTTATTCCTCATTTATTGAAACAAATTCAATTTGCAATTTAAAGATTTTCATTAACAATAGAATGATATCATCCAATTTATTTTTAAAACGTCCATCCATTCTCAATTTCTAAATCTCAAACCCGTTTTGAGATCATAAAATTTCCCAATTCAAATCAACCATTTAACTTTCCAAGTTAAATTCCAATTTTACTTAATTCAATCAACCTTACTCAATTTGAATTCCCGCTTTAAACTTCAAAATCCTTTCCCTCTTATAAGTTCACAACTTATATCACACAGGAATTTTTTTACATCACACTTCAGGGAAAAATCAAAGCTCAACCTCTTAGAGTTTATTTCTAATTATCTTTGATATCATGTATATCCATACATATATACATATTTATTTCTTGGCCCTCCCATCCATATTTTAAAATTTTAAACCACCTTTGGTTTTAAATTCAAATCAATTTCCAAACAACCCATTGTTCGCAACAAATCCAAGTTATCCATATAATACTTATTTATTATTTTTCATTAGTTTGAAACTAAATTTTCAAATTCTAGGACCAGATTTAGAATTTCACTTTCAATCCATTAGATTTTAATTTGGTTGCATTCCTATTTCTACTTAACTTAATTCCAATTCAAGACTTCAATTTGGTCGCATTATATTACTCCTTAATTTTAATTTCAATAATTTAACAACCAATCGCTTTAATATTTATTAGAGTGACATATTTCTTAATATACCAAAATATAATCTTATATGAAATCATTTAAAATCTTTATATAAGAAAATAACAAGTACGCTCTCTCATATATATGTTCACTCAACTCATTCCAGGGTACTAATGACCCTATCCTTAATGAGTACACCCACCAGAGCCAAGATTCTCGCTTAATCTTTCAGCTCTGATACCAACTGTAACGACCCGAGATTTTCGAACCCAAAAATTCCAGATATTTATGGAAAAGAAGAAAAAGATAGAAGAAGAGGTACAGAAACACCAAACATCTCACATTCGCAGCGGATAAAATATAATAATAAATAATAACAGTTGCAAAAGAATACTATATCTGTCGATTACATCTAATACATCAGAGTTTCACATTATATACAGTCACTGAATATTTACAATTATCTTGTCTCAGATTAACAATAGCATAAATACAGCGGAAATACTCTATACGATATTGCCATCCAGCTCGCCTCCTGAGCTCCAGAACGTCCTAACCTGGAAATCTGTAATACTTGGTCTGACCCGAGCATTACACCAAAGTAACGCCCGGGTCAGGCTGGAAACCAGCGTGAGTAAACCCAACTAACATGGAATACCAAAGCAATCAACTTATATAAACCCGGGTAACTTATATAAATTCACAAGCCACAAATTATTATAGACAACACATAACCCTCATATAAGTTTCTAAAGACCAAAGATTTAGATTTTAAAACAGTCCAATACCTCTAAATCACTTCATTCCAGCATATAGATTAATATATCAATCTACACACATTCGAAGTGGTTTTGGGTATTTTCCCAATACCCGACCCCGGTCTCTTCGAACCTCATGTCATTCTAACCCAATTTTATCCAAATGAAATACACAACATTTCGTACCAGAGATATCACTTATTCAAAACATCCAATACCATTTGATCATCCATTAGCAAATTTGATCACTTCCAAATAAATTCAATCAATTCTAATTGAATTCCAATCCTCAATCACTTAGATTCCTTAACTTGTTAATTAATTAGTTTCAAAATCAAATAATTCAATCATCCCTTCAATATTCATCTTAATTAATCAAGCTGGATTAATTATCCTTTAATTTCATTCAAGAAACTATCTTTAATTAACTTCACCATATCACTTATCCTTAACCAAACGATAAGTAATCTTAAGTGCTTCATGAACAAATTAACGATTTTAGTTACATTAATCCTTAATTACTTATATATTGACTTCTCATAAGTCATTCATTATCGATTATCTATCTTAATTAATCAATCTTTAATTACGTCTTTAATTATATAAGTTATTGATTTCCAATTATATTCAGTTTACCTTAATCTAAATTAATTATATTAATTAAACCACAATATTAATCATTACTTCATTAAATAAATTAATTCTCCTTAATTATTCATCTTGATTTTCTCTCTCGATGAATTACACAAAGAAGTTATATTTTACTAATTGCATTAGGTAACTATTTATTTAACCATCCAATGTTTCTTCTAATTAATTTAAACTAAAATTACTTAACACAAATCATTAATTAATTTAACTAAGTAAGTATTCATTTAAATTTTTCTACCCATTTAATGAGTCACCAATTCATTAAACCTTTATTGATTTTAAACTAAACCATTTTCTTATTTACGATTTAAGTTTAAACCATTTTAAACCCAAATGCTTCGAGTCAAACAATAATCAACTCGAGAACCATCCAAAACCAAATTCATCATATATTCAGCACACATTCAGTTGACACAATCAATCAACCAATTATTTAAATTCAACCATTTAAATCTAAATAGAAATCCGACAGAGCGAGATTTGCTCACCTTTGATTTCGCAATCCAAATCCAATCTCGTCTTGTTTCCTTTAGATTTTAACCTTGTACAAACAGTATGGATTTTATTAATACTTGAAATAATTAAATTATCAATTGCCATTTAATAAAATTTGGTTTATCAATTATTTCATTCAAACCAATTTTCCAATAATAAATAATTATTCTGTTTCCTTTGAAACCCATACTCTAAAAATTAATTAATTTATTTTTTTCCTTCAAAAATCTATTTTTGTATAAATATTCAACATTTTAAAATTTTTCTTCTTCCTAAGCTCTATCTATAAAGAACTTCCATTTACCTAAGTAAATTACAGCATGCCATTATATTTATTCATATTTGTATATAAATTTCACATCCTAGTATTTCTTCACTGTAGAATAACTCTAATATAGGAAGAGATCAATACGATACCTCACTGACTGCAGCTCACGCAACATCGACTCCATCACCAGCAAAGGCCCCCATCAACGCCGAAACTAAAACATCGAGCATCATCATCACCACGTCATCCTAAAATTGCCGCGAACCCTAGCTCACGCGTGAAACCTAGATCGAAGTCGAAATCTCCAGAGACGCGAGCCCTAACCCAACCGGACTCGAGTCGAACTCGATTTCCCTCCTTGAACGCGTCTTAAAACAATCCACGGCAACTCTCCCTCCTTATCTGAGTTGACGTCGCGATGCTCTCCCCCCCTCCCCCGTGAGTGATCGCTTTGAGTTCCAATTATTAAACGTTGAGGACAAAAGCGATGAGAGAGAAAGAGGAAGCATGCCGCCATTTATGATTTCAATTTTTTTTCGAACGAAGCTCAGATTATTCGGCCATTTTGATTTTAGAGGGGAAACTTCACTTCAGAATGCCTTCTAAAAGAAGGAGCAAGGTTCGATTAAAGTATCGAAACTAGAGGCTTCCTTTGAAAGGTAAGGATGAGGTGATTGTTTTTATTTTATTATTATTTTTTATTTATTCTTGCACCAGAAAGCAACGTGATTTAGGGAAAATAGGAACGTTTGAATCGTTTAGCGTTCTGAGTTTCCTAGCTACAGTGACAATCGAAATGAAGGCTAAACGTTTTGAGCTGTCAAGGTCAAACGACAACTCCGATTGCTACAAAAATTGAAATCCGATAATAACTAACTATTACGGATCCAATGGAACTGGTTACATCGAATTCCGAGACTATGCCTCGGAAGGCTATTTTTAAATTCCAATTCAAACGATATATTATTAAAATTGAATAAATTACCTTCAAATTAAATTCCAACCATTCAAATTAAATTCCAACCATTCTATTATTTTTGTATCATCAATATAGATTTTATAAGCCTTCAAATTATTTTAAACAGGCTTAGAATCTCAGATTCAACAATTTATCCAATTTCAATTATTAAATTCAATATTTAAACTATACAATTCAATGATTTAATTATGAAGTAAATATTGATACCTTGAATTCAAGTTAAAACTAACTTTTAAATATTTTAAAATCAATTAACTATCCAAATTTTAAATTGTTAGAAATTCCGGGTCATCACAATGCAAATGCTTTCGGGATCGCTGCAGGAGACGCGAAGAAGGATGATAAATAGAAAAGGGAGAATAAGAATTCCAACAAGCGAAATGGAAGTAACAAGCAACTTAAAGGCCTGAGGCCCGAAGACTACACGCTGCTCAATGATACTCTAGAAAGCATCTACGTTGCAACACAAGGGACGGAAGAGTAGAAGATGCCAGCTAAAAAGGAAGCAACTGAACAGCAAAAACATCTCGAAAAGTACTGTCACTTCCATGAAACATGTGGCCGCAGTATGAATGAGTATTCTACTTGAAGTACCATATTGAAGAGCTGATTTGGGAATACAGGCTCTAGAAGTATGTAAGGAACTCACAAAATCCTAACCAGCCTGCAGCACCCCAAGTTCTTAGAGACCGGGGAAACCAAGCTAGAACCAACGAGGAGGGATCCCAATGGACCGACCAGAGATTCATCATCGAAATAATATCTAATGGACCTCATCCCGCGTAGAAGAGTAAGGAGAAATGGAGCAATATGTAAGCTTACTAAGACACACTCCAAAAGATACGTGCTTCGCGATCGAAGATGAAATGCCTACTAAGAAGCAAATAACCTTAAAGATGAAATAGTATTCTGGAATCGAGACACTGAAGGAATAGAAGCTCCAACCCTCGACCCCATGGTAGTGACGGTAGGAATCAGACCAACTGTAGTCCAACAAGTATTGGTGGACAATGGTAGCTCGGTAAATATTCTTTTCAAACACACATATGATCAGATGAAGATCATCATGACAGACGTATCTGCTTGTTAATCAAAGATCCAGGAATTCACCGACTAACCAAAGTAACCTATCAAAACAATTGATCTACCTGAAGAACTTGGGGAAGGAGATCGAAGGGTTGTCCTTATCCATACCTTTGTGATAGTAGATGAAATATATGCCTACAATGCTTTCTTGGGATGGCCCATGTTGGAAGATTTCAGGATTGCCATAGCTCAATGGTGTCTAACCATGAAATTTTCGACAGAGAATGGAGCTAGGGTGATTAAAAGAGACCAAAGTGCTGCTAAGGAGTGCTAACTTGTAGAATTACACGAGTCTAGAAGAAGAGAAAAGGGGAAGAATGTGGGGAGAACTCTCCACATTCGTGAACCTACCGAATGGCAACTACGGAGCCGCCCTATCTTAGGGACCATAGTTGATTTGACAAGGCTTTTGACTCTAGAAAGAAGAGTTTGGGGAAGGAATGGGTAGCAGCAGTAGAATTGATGGCGTCTATCCTAGTCGATATGGATGATCTAACACAGATCCTAAAAATTGGATCATATCTTGGAAACAAGATCCGATTGGAACTCATCAAATTTCTTTACGCCAAACACGATGTATTTACTTGGAGACATTCTAATATGTGTGGGATTTCACTTATGATTGCGTTCCATGCATTTAACATTGATCCCAAGTATACACTAGTGAAGCAAAAGAGGTGCAGCCTAAGACCCAGTGGTCCAAAGCACAAAGAGAAGAAGTGGATAAGCTAATGGCGAGTGGTTTTATCCATGATGCAATCTACACTCAATGGGTGTCTAACCCAGTCTTGGTTAAGAAGTCCAATGGGAAGTGGCAGACTTTTATCGACTACTCGGACCTAAACAAAGCTTGCCCCAAAAGACAACTTTCTTTTTCCCAGAATCGATTAGCTTATGGACGAGATAGTTGGACATGAATTGCCATCATTTATGGATGCTTACTCAAGATACGACCAAATCATGATGAACGAACCTGACTAAGAAAACACCAGTTTCATTACCATCTGGGATTATACTGCTACAAAGTGATGCCATTTGGCTTAAAGAATGCTGGGGAAACCTACCAACGATTTGTGAACACCATGTTCAAGCATCATATAGGGAAACCTATGAACTTCTATATAGACGAAATGTTGGTTAAATCATGCATAGCCGCAAATCACTTGGATAACCTCATCGAAATGTTTGAAATACTCCACAAACATGGAATGAAACTCAATACACTTAAATGTCACTTTAGGGTAGCCTTTGGAAAGCTCTTAAGATTCACTGTAAGTGCCAGAGGCATCTAAGAAAATCCCAAATAGATTACTGCTCTATGGGAAGTCGAGGCCCCAAGAAACAAGGATTTATTAAGCTTGAATGGAAAAGTTGCAGCACTAAGTCGGTTCATCTCAAAAGGAATCGAAAAATGTATACCGTTCTTTGATTCTCTAAAGAAGGGAAAAAAGAACTTTAAATGGAATCAGGCTTGTCAAAATATGTTTGTAGAACTACTATAACATATGGAAACCCCGCCAATCCTATCCAAGCCAGTAGATGGAGAAGACTTGTACATCTATTTAGCAGTCTTACCCCATGCATTAAGTGATGCGCTCATACAAAAGGAGCTAAGGTTCAACTATTTGTATATTATATCAGTAAACGGTTTACTAAAGCCGAGAAGAACTATCCGAAATTAGGAAAACTAGCATATTTCCTCTTGATTGCATCCCGAAAGTTAGGGCCATACTTCTAGGTACACCTAATCAAAGTACTAAAAGATCAAACCTTAAATTAATTGTTGTACTGCCCCGAGACCTCCGAATGACTTATCAAATGGAACATTGAACCGAGTCATATGAAATTACTTACTATCCTTGAAGGGCGATCAAAAGGCAAGTGCTAGAAGTCTTCATTGTCGAGTTTACGACATGAGATGACGAAGAAGAAATTACTTCAGAAGTGAAGACACGTTGGAAGTTGCTTGCCGATGGCACATCTAATAGCCTCTACTCAAGAGTAGGAGTAGTGCTCAAAACTCCCGAAGGACGATCTGTTTGCTATGCCTTATGCTTGGAATTATCTGCAACAAATAGCAAAGTGGAACACAAAGCATTAATAGCCGGGCTGAAAGTTGTGAAGCAACTTGGGATAAAATCCATGCACATCTATAGTGACTCTTAACTAGTTATCTGTCAGGTGAAAGGCGAATACCAAGCTCGGGGGGAGAACCTCACCCCATTTCTATCTAAAGTGCAGGAACTGCTCAATGACATCAAACATTACACCATAACTCATGTCCCATGGGAACAAAACACGAAAGCAGACTATCTACCAAACTGGCTAGTTTCGGCGAAGCTCATTCATTGGGGCTAGTCCCAGTTGAAACTCTAACCGCTTCAAGCATAAGTGAGATGAATATCATCTAGATTTTTGAGACAAATAAAGAACCAGAAATAGGGATGATGCCGATCATGAAAGTGACTATGCTATAGGATCGCGGAATATGGATATATCTACAAACAACTTGTGTGGAATATAAAATAAATAAGTAAATGAATAAAGCAATAAAGTAAATGACACCAGAGATTTTTATACTGGTTCGAACTCTCGTTCTACGTCCAGTCCCAGACTCCTTCTGAAATTAAACTAGAAACCCTCACTTAACCGGGAGGAATAGGTTTACACCATCTGAGCAATCGAATAGGACTTCTACCGCCTAAGCAACCGAATAGGACTTCTACCGCCTGAGCAACCGAACGAGACTTTTTTACAAATAAATAAAAGTACCTGACTTGTAGTATGCTCTTTAAATAGCACTGATAAGTCAATTAAGTACAATATTCCTATAATCTTCTCCTTTATGATATATAGTTTAATGTGCTTGAAGAATGTGGAAGATAGAGTGATCAACGATCAGAGATTGTATGCAGTTTGAGTGTAAATTGAAAGCATATAATAAGAGATAAGAATTAAAGAATACTAAAATCCGTTAATATTCTTGTTTGTTAAATTCTAAACTCTATTTATATAGATTAAAACGTTGTACTTTTCATGAAAGAAAATGTTGAAAAGAAATAGATGCAACTGTTAGATTTAAAGATGTTTCTCTTTGTTAAAGAGAAGCATCTTTTCAAAAACTAGCCGTTATAGATATTCAGTCGGCTGAAATTATAATTCATCCTTCAGATTTTAACTACATTCGAAACACCAAGGAAACGGGCATACTTAGGCCTAACTCAGTCGTCTGAATGAACCCATTCAGCCAGCTGAATATGCATGAAATATAAAATTTATTTTAGCAAACAGATGGTTGAATTGGGTCATTCAGGTGGCTGTTTTCAGCCTGTTTTGTGTGTGTGTGCATGTTAATATATATACCACGTCGGAGAGATTTTAATATATTTCTAATAATATAAAGACTCTAAACAAAGGAATAACCACTTTATAGCTTTCTGAATTCGAATCTGCAATGAATCTCCTACATAAATGATTAGTACATTAGAATATTGACTTATATAGTTGTCATAATCAAAACACTGAAAATCGAGGTTCTAACATTGTAACGACCTAAAATTTCAAAGTTTATCTCATGCAATCATCTCTAAACAAACATACAAAACATACCACTCATCATAATTTCAAAGATTATCTCATGCAAACACATATATAGACAGATTAAGCTTTAAGATACAAGTTTACTCACCTTTTTTTATGTTTGAACAGAGAGCCTGTAAACTTGTTTTTGAACTGGAAATTGACTTGCTACTTGAATATGATTACTTAATGATCTTGATTTGAAACTGCATTGAATCTTTACTTGATTTATATTGATCTTGTAAATTACTACTTGGATTTACTGCTTGTTTGATCTTTAGCTCAGGTTGAAAGAAACAATGTTTTTGGTCTACTAATTTTTTTTGTTTTATAGGCTTTGATTTCTTTCTGGTTTAAAGTTTGTTCACAGGCCTTGGTTTCTTAGTTTTGAAAATGAGCACAGGAAAAAAAATAGAGAAAGTAAAATAGAGATATATTTATAGCTTGATTTATCTAATATTTTTAAAAATAAAAGAAAATGTAATAATGTGACACTTGTTTAATTATCTAACCTTTATCATTTACATATGCTAATATCTCAACACTTGTATTTTGCATGTGTAAATATATTTTTAAATGTTTTATAAATCTTTATATTTAATTTCTATTTAGTTAATACTTTTCTTAATTTATATTTAGCAAATCTTTTAAAAGAAAATAATATAAAACTAATTTTATACTAATAAAAATCATATACATATATTTTTAAATCCAATTTATTTTAAGATAATCATCTTTTTTTCAAACAAATAAATTATGTGTTGTATACATACGTGTTGATTTAAATAGAATTTTACGTAAAATATAGTGCAAAATAAATTTAAATTTAAAAAAACAGGGTATCTTAAAAACAAACCCGAACAACCAAGAAAATTTCCCGAGCTATACCCCGAGTATTTCTCGCGAGCACAACTGCATGTCCTGGCTTCGAGACAATCATCACATAGCTTCGAGCACGCACCCAAGTAAACTAATCTTCCTCTTTAACACCACACAGAAAACACAGATACCACAAAAGTCTCGTGCATATGCACAGGTCGACGCAGGTGCTTCGGCCACCACTACCATTGCTGATGAGTCACCGATGACCAGCCCCTTCAATCCCGACCACAGGATCAAAAGTTCGAACTCGAAATCAAATTCGAGCTAAATGAACCCAACCTGGAACCAACTTCTTCAGCAAACTCGCCTTGCCGTCGACCACTTCGACCACCACCATCCACGCCACCAAGACCTTAGCTTCGTCTGACCATCCACTGCCTTTTTCTCCACGACTGATCATGCCCGATCCAACAACAACGCCGCATTTGCCTCAATTCCGACTTTGACGAAATTCTATGCTAAAACCCTAAATGTTTACTTCCTTAAAACATTTCATTTTTGCTTAGAGGTATTTCATTATTAACACAACAACCATTTTAGGATAATAACCAAGGTTATCATATTCGGATACAAATTCATTATTATCTTATTATGAAAACAATTCTACAATTTTAGGATTTTAGTTGAATTTAAACTGTTATACGAGTACTATACGGGTTGGACCCAAAGTTGAATTTTAACAGTTTTTAAATTTAAAATGAATTTAGTTTAAACTGTTATATAATAAATGTTTTAAATTATTTGATTAAGGAAATTATATAATTTGCTTAACTTAAATTTTGTTAAGTTAAATGCTTAAGTTATTTTAAACCAAAATTAAATGATTTAATTAAGTAAGTTAATTATAAAGATAAATGTTTTAAGTATGATTATGAAAATTAAGAAATTAAATAAAGATAAATGGTTTATCTTAAGGTTAATTAAGACCTTGGATGATTAAGGATTAATTAAATTAATTAAGTGATTAAAGAGTAATTAATTTATTTCATTAATCAATGATTTTAGGGAAGTTAATTAATTTAATTAATTATGAGTTAATTAATTAGAGATTAATTAATTCGTAATTAAGGATTAATTGATTAAGTAATTAGAGGTTAATTACTTAAATGATAATTACTTAACATAAGTAATTAAAGGATAAATTTATAAGGATTAATTAATTTAATTAGTAATTTAAGGTTAAATAAATTAATAATTAAAGGTTAATTAATTGAGGATAATTAACCAATGGGATAATTACTTAATGGAAGTAATTATGGATAATTAATGGGTAATTAAGAGATGATTAATTAATGATGTGTAATTAATCAATGATTAGGTAAGCAAGATTTAAAAGGTGGTTGAAGTAATTGATTTAATTTATTTAAATTAATTAGAAATGGTGTGACTAATTAATCTTGCTTATGAATGATTGAATGATATTGTATGCCTTAGATTATTTGATATTTATGATAAGTGATTTGTGATGCTATGTGATATGTTATGTGTGGGTTAATGTGATAACTCGGATTATTGGGCATCAGGTAATTGGATGATTATCTGATTTTAACTATTGAAAAACACTGATTGTTAAGTTCAATAAATAAATCTGATAATAAAATGTGATATCCCGAAATTTTATGCAGATAAATAATAATCTTCTTTTATAAATCATTTATAATAGTCTAAAGATTTATTCTTTTCCTAGGTAAATAAAATAAGTTTTAATTTGAATATATATATATATATGTAGATTTTAAAGAGAATATGGAATTGAAAATCAAATGTAAACAATCTTAAAAATAAATTGGATTTAAAAATAATATGTATATATGATTTTTATTAGTATAAGGTTAATTTTATATCATTGTCTTTAAAGGGTTTATAAAGGATATATTAAACTTGTATAATTATTTTTAAGTGTATAATTGGAATATTATATCGTTTTCTTTTAAAATTAAATAAGGAGAAGTTTAAATATTAATACACTTAAGACATTAATAAATATAAAACTAAATTTAAAATATAATATAAATATATATATATATATATATATATATATATATATATATATATTACAACATAAATGACAGATGTAAGCTAAAGATGATATGTAAATACAAGTGCAAATTAATTATAGTAGGCTAATGACAAATGTGAGTTGATTGAACAAGTGTCCGTATTTTCTTTTTCTTTTAAATGATTAATAAAAGATAAAAACTAAGTGAATTTATATATTTAAATATGTAAAAATCTTGGAATCACTTATATAGATTCCCCTTTTTATACTTCAAATATTATTCACAACCTTTCTTTTGGTTTTAGATTCAACATAAGGGAGCATATCAAATATAACAATATATATATATATATAACTTTACCATGCCAAATCAACATTCAAATTTGATTTTCTTTTTATAAAGTTACTTACCATATCACTTACCTTTCATAAAGTGAATTTCAAAAGATATCCAACTTCCACCTTTATTCATATATGTTTCCTCACAATATACTTTTCTTTTCAAAATCATTTCTACGTTTCTTTCAAAATTTCAATATCAATTTCATTTACGCACGTACGATGTACACAGACTGTCCGTACACAATATCAAATCTGATCGCTCACTTGATCACACAATTTCACTTCCGAACTAGTATCGTCCACCCGACTTCCTAGCGCGGTCTCAGATTTGGTTTCTTGATCGAAAATCGTTCTCCTTGCATAGCCTAACTATGATATAGAATTTACAAAATTAATCAAAAATCCATATCCAGGGTTCGACATCGAAAATCGAGTGAAAAGTCCCAACTCGGATCGATATACTATCTCGAAATTCTATGCTCGAATCTGGATCAAATCACTATTCAAATAGAATAATATATGTACATCCTACGTATTTATCTTCATTGACCATTTCCTAAATCAGTATTCTTTCTATTCACCTTCATTTTGATTCCATTCACTTATCCTCAATTGCTCCCAATTTCCATTTAGGTTAACACTTCAATTTTTATCTCAATTGGTATTCAATTATAAATAGTTTGCACTCTGACCAACTTGTATTTAGAAAATAGCTTGAAATTTATTAAAATAGATAAGTAGTTGTAAAATAGTTATTAGTTGCAAAATAGTAGTAGAATAATTAAGTAATTGTAAAATAGTTAGATAATTGCAAAATAGTTGTAAAATTATTGTAAAATTGTTAAATAGTTCCAAAAGTAGCTGTAAAATAAGTATAAGATAGTTTTATGTTTTAAAAGGAAAAGTTGTGTAGTAAATAGCTAGGAAAAATAGATTTAAAACTGTTTGTACTAAAACAATTTATTTGAAAAATAGTTCAGAGCCAAATTTTTCAATTCCCAATCTCAATTTCCAATCAATTTCAAATTCCCGCTTCCATTAAACAGGTAAATAGCCACAAGGAAGAAGTTACAAAAAAATTTAGTCTCAGGGACAACAAGTTTTTTTTTTTAGTCTGAAGGACACTTTTTAGTGTAAACTGAAAATGATAGTTACAACTATCATTCTGTGATTTACACTAAAAAGTGTCCTTCAGCCTAAAAAGCAAACTTCTTGTCCCTGAAACTAAATTTTTCTCGAACTTTTTCCTTGAGCCTAAAAACCTCTCCATTAAATTGATTCAATTTCAACTCAATTTAAATTAACTTTAATTTATATCCCAAATTCAAATCAATTCCCATTTGAAATTCAAACTTATTCAACTTCAGTTTCACTTCAAATTAATCCAATTCAAATTTTCCATTTGAATTCTATGCTAATTCATCTTCAATCACAATTTCAATTAATTCAAATCAAATTCAAAATGAACTAATTCTATTCAAATCTCAACTTAAAACGATTTCAAATTTCATAAATACGAGTTAAATTTTTAAATGTTGATTTAATCCTTTAAATCAAACCAACCTTTATTTTTAAATAAACAACTTAAATTTTTGAACCATTTAATTCTGAGTCCAAATTTCAAAATTCCATTTTAAATTATCTTTACTTAACTTATTACAAGGTTAAAGTAAGAGTTCAATTTTTTTTAAACAATTCAACTTTCAGAATCCAATTTATTACCTATTTTTTTTAACCGTGAAACCATTTCTCAACAGTTTTAGTTTACAAGTTCCCTTTTAATCTTTTAAACCTTAACTTCAAAGTGATTTCCTTTTTATAATTACAACTTTACTTCAAAATCAAAATAGTCCAAAAATAAAGTTTTATTTCCATTTTATTTTAGTAATGGACATATATTACCTCAATCCATTTCTTAATTCATTTAAAATAATCCAATTCTCAGTTTCATAGATTATTAATAACAACAGGATGATATCAGGATAAGTCAATATGAATAAACATCCATCCATAGCAACCAATTCAAATTTTTAGATCTCAAACCCATTTTCAGATCACACATACTCCCAATTCAAATCAACCATTTAACTTCCCAAGTTAAATCTCGATTTCATCTTGAAATGTTCAATTCAGGTTGTTCATTCTAAACTTATTTAACTTCCATAAGTTCAGTTTAGTTCAATTTAATCCAGTCAACTTTTCCAAATTTGAATTTCCATTTCAAATTTTAAACTTCATATTAATAATCTTCCCACTCATAAGTTCAAAAACTTATCACTTTAGGTTTTCATATCACATTTCAAGGAAAAATTTAACACAACGCTTAGATTTTATTTCAAACCATCTTTGATATTATGTATGTCCCTCATATATACATATTTATTTCCTTTGCACACCAAGTTATACTTTAAATTTTAAATCACCTTTGGTTTTAATTCAAAACAAATTTCTTTAAAATTTCCAAACAACTGTTGTTTGAAACAGACCCTTTTCATTCAATTACATTGTAAGCAATACTATCATTATTTCTTTTATCGCTTTGAAACAAATTCCAAATTTTCTGGACTTAGATTTAAAACTTCACAATTTTAAATTATCTTCGATTCCAATTTATAAGTCCTACTCACCTAAATGTTTACTTCCCTAAAACATTTCATTTTGCTTAATCATTAACAAATATTTCATTATTAAACATAATAACCATTTTAGGATAATAACCAAGGTTATAATATCTGGACACCAATTCATTGTTATCTTATTCTGAAAACACTTCTACAAATTTAGGATTTTAATTTCAGTTTGGATTCATTTCAAACTTATCTTTATTCAATTCAATTTGGTTGTATTCCTATTACCACTTATTCTCATTATTTTATTTTTAATTCCAATAATCAGCAACCAATTACCTTAATATTATAATAATTAGAAAGAAATGTTGCTTTATATATATCAAAATATAAAGTTATATAAAAATCATTTATTTTTAAAACCAATTTAAAATCTTTATATAAGAAAATAACAAGTACGCTCCCTTATACTATATCACTCAAATCATTCTAGGGTACCATTGATCATATCCTTAATGAGTAAACCCACCAGAGCCAAGGTTCTCACTTAACCTTCTGCTCTGATACCAAATGTGACGGTATAGGCTTTTCAACCATCGATAGCGGCCACTCTCCGCCATGGCATACAGTGGTACCTCGAATTTACTTTTACGGCCAGCCCCTCGACTCGCAACCAACCCATCAAGGCCTTATACTACCTCTTAGGGACTTGTAGGGGTAAGAGTCTCTTGCTCGCCACCAAACACAAAGCGAGAACCCCCTATCATGTTGTACTGAAGCAAATCCGATCAGAAAACAACGGCATCTCACATTCTCAGCGGATTAAATATAATAACAAATAATAGCATTTATACAAAGAAAAATGTAATTGTTAGATTACAAACATTCCATCGGAGTTACAACAATACACAAATAGAGTAGGTAGTTATATCAACCTGCCCCAGACTACCAATAATACAACTCTAATACACAGCGGTGAACTCCATATGTTCCTACCATCCAACTCGCCTCTTGAGCTCCAGAACGTCCTAACCTGAAAATATGTAAAACTCGGTCTAACCTGAGCATTATATCAAAGTAACACCCGAGTCAGGCTGGAAACCAGCGTGAGTAAACCCATCTAACATAAAATACTAAGATATAAAATTTACCTTAAACCCAGGGTAACTCGTACTTCACTACAAGTACATAACTAGTTATAGTCAACACTTATTTCACACATCAACATCTAAGTACCAAACTTAGTTTAAATGGTCCAGTTACTTAAATTATCCCATTCCAGCCTATTTGATTCTAACTCAATCAAATGAATTACTGAAAATTACTAATCGAAGTGGTTTCAGGTATTTGCTGATACCCGACCCCAGTCTCTTCGAATCCAATGTTATTATAAATCCAAGTTGTTTAAGTGAAAACAATTCAATTCGTATTTAGAGTAACATATTCACATAGCGACTTCATTACAGATAAATAATCCATATTATCACAGTCCAACCCAAACATATCATCTCACATAGCATCACGAATCACATACGGCGCGACTCGGTGCAGAGACATTCGACGGGTAATCCTTTCGTTCTCGAAAATACCCAGTCTTCACCACTAGTCTTCAAATGCCATCCATTTCGTCGTATCATTATTCGGAATGGGTTTTATGACATAAAGTCCTCTCCCGGCTAAACCGAATAATGAGCGCATAATTTTAAGAACATATGGATATTGGGATCTTATTTAAGTCACAACTTTTAATCCCTGAAACCTTTTCCTTTAAATGGTTTAAACATATTTGCACTGTAATCTTTTAAACAAAATATTTACCTTTTTGATCTTTTAAACAAAAGATTTACCTTTAAAATCCACTTCAATTTAAAACAAGGTTCATCAATCTTTCATAAAGATTAATTCATAGCTTTCAAAACTATTTCCATTTCAAACTTGGAACATTTTCAACAAAAACTGAAAGTCCTTTCTTTATTTGATAGCCATTATCATTTGACAATAAAGAGTTTTCGTTTCAGGAAAATCCGATCAAATATGCATAAGCTATAGCCTTTAAAGTATAAATTTGGTTTAAATTCAAATTCCCAAAATAATACTTCTAAAATGGTTCAAGACCCATAAATTATATAATTCGTATAAGCTTTTTAAGCCATAGTTTCCAAACATATATTCATAGAACTCAATTTCAAATTTGAATTCAAATTCAAATCAAACTATTTAAATTTCAAAACTTTAACAAGTTATATTATATTTAAAGTAATTTCCAAAACTTTCTTTTCAAAAGTTTTCATATTTAACCAATTATATTTCCAAACCATTTTGGATTCAAAATTCAATTTAAAACCATTTCATTATTTTGGATAAAATAATATTAAATTCAAATATCTGAGACTTAACCGATCTCCTTGTGAAATCCATATTTGTGTGCGTGTGGTGTAGTCCAGGGGTTTTACACGATAGTGCAATATCATCAATCATCATAATCCAAATACAGCAACATTGATAAGCGGTATAATCCTGTAATGCTTATCTCTATTCACGGATTCACAGATAAATAACATAAATTCATCACAGATAAATAAATTACATTCACCACAGCTCAAATCAAAATAATTCATATCACAAAGTATCACACATCAGAGATATCAAACAATTCAAAGCATTCCATGCAATCCAAGCATTCATAAGTAAGATCATTTAATCATCTGATTAATTTAAATCAGATTAATCACTAATACTTGTTAATTAACATTAATTAGTTACAAATCATTTTAATTAATTATTCTTTAATCATTTATTAATTAACCTTTAATAATAAATTAATTAACCTTTAATTATTAAATAATTAACCTTTAATTATTCTTTATTAATCACATTAATTAATTAACCCTTAATTAATTACCATTCAATTAATTATCCTTAATTAATTACAATAAGTGATTATCCTTAATCACTTATATTAATAAATCATAAATTATTTACATTGATTAGTTATTCTTTAGTCCCTTGATTAATCAACTTTAATCATTAATTAATTACTTTTAATTAAGTAATTATCTTTAAGTAATTAATTACCTTTAATTACTTACATTAATTAAATAAACCTTTAAATTAATTAATTATTCCCAAATTAATTACCTTAATTAATTGATCGCATTAATTAATAAATCTTTAAGAAATTTAAATAATTAATCCTTTTAATTACTTGGGTAATGGTCTTTTTAAATTACTTTCATTAAGTAATTATATTTAATTAATTAAATTAATTACCCCATAATAAGCTAATTAATTAATCTCTAATTATTAATTAATTAACTTTAAATTATTTACATTAATTAATTAATTACTTGGATTTATTTCCCTTTACTTAATCACAATTGTTAATCACCTCAATTAAGTGATTATCCTTTATTAATTACATTTAGTATTATCCATTATTACTTCACTAAGTAATTATACTTTATTAATTTCATTAAGTAATTATACTAAATCAATCATCAAGAGATTATCTTTAATTAATTAAACTAATTAATGAAATTAAATTAATTTATTACTTTAAAAAACAAATCAATTTTTTTAAAATATTTAAATTAAAAATTAAACTTTGAAAACTTTGTTAAACACTTCATTTGAAACAATTTCACTTTAAATGTACCTTAAATATACCTTTGGACTTAGCTAAACAATCTTTTGCAAACTAAATTACTTTTAAAAACAAACAACTTTAAACAATTTTAATCTTTGAAAACATATTCAATTTAAACATACTTTTAAACTTGACTGACATTCTTGGGAAATTTGAATAATTTAACTCGCTTGTTTTTTTAAAACCCGAACTTGATTTTCTTTTAAAATTTTAAAACCTGGTACACTCTCTTAAAAATTAATCCTGACAATTCACGAAACCAGTCTCGAGTCAACTATAATTCTTTCTTGAGCAAACATAAGTATCTCTCGCTCCTTATCTTCTTCGAGTCGATCTTCAATCCCTTGCAAAAACTTCGAGTTCGAACTTGAGATACCCTCCATCTTCCCCGAGAAAACATTCCTTCCTAACCTTAAAACACACAGAGGCATGAATTTGTACAGGTGCATGCGCACATCTACTCTAACCATCGATGATCAACGCCGTGACCAACTACATGACGACGACCACTACGCCAAATCCCTCGGTAACCGAGATCTACGAAAACGACGACCATTCGAAATCGAGACACTCGATCGAAAACTGGATACAAACCCGACCGGAAAATCGCCACCAACCACCACCCTCGACCACTGGATAACCTACAGTTCCACCCAGAGACGCGACACAACCCAACGAACCAAGTCCCCCTCAAGCGATCGACCCCGACTTCCCCACGGCGACGCAATCGCCATGAATACCACGACGATAAAACCTAGTATAAAACCCTACTTCACCTCTGATCTGTCGGCTCGCTCAATGGAAAAATCTCCATCCATTTTTCCTGACTTCCCCCACTCCAATTCTTCCTTCAGACCAAACCCCTAAGAGAATCTCGCCGTCGATCAACACCAATCGACGAAAATGCAAAAACCGGTCACCCCAGAATATCTCAACAATTACTATACTAAAATCATGATTTTGGTGTCTAAATTCATCAATTTGCTCCACGAACCGGATTATATAATCAAAGATTGGAATTCGCATTATCGATTTAAACCTATTTTTAATTTTCACTATAATGTATAAATTTTAAAGATGAATACTTAATATAAATTCTTGAATCCATTTTTAAAATTTATAATACATTGTAAGATACCTTTTTCATTTACAAATCCTAGACTAAAATCATATGTATGGGAAGATAAGAATTTTTCTATGAAGAATACTTGCCTGTAGAACAACAGAGAGGTGCATATGCATAACATAGACATGCACACCTCAATTCACACATATAAATACATATATACTTGCAGATATATACACATTCATACAATATTTCCAAATCGTTATCATCACAGGCATAAGAATCAGGAGAAAATGGTTTTAAATAAAGTTTGCTCACCTGAATGATTTGAAACAGAGCAATAATTTTGAGCCTGGAACCATATTTTTTTTGCATTTTGATTTGTTTGTCGATGTTGAATCTTTAATCTTTGCTTCAAGTTGAACTTGAACTTGAAAGTGTTGTCGTAGTTTGATTTGCAACTTGATTTAAAAAACTGAAACTTGAATTTTTATCCGCTTAAGCTTCAGGTTGCAAATTGTTTGCTTTGAATTAATACTGAGATGATCTTTGTTTTCAGGTTTTAGATTTCGATTTTCTTTTCTCGTTTACAACTTTCTTTAGTTTTGAATATTAACAAAGAAAAAAAATGAGAAAGAAGGAGATATGATATATACATAGCCTTGTTGTTATTTCATTTATTAAACTCAAAATGAAAAGAAATTTTAAAACTTGACACTTGTAGATTTGTATGATAAAATAGTTACAAATGTCTAATACAATGTTATTATAATTTTACAAATGTCATAAACTTATTTTATATGTTTAAACCCTTTCTTTAATTTATTTATAAATTATGTTTTAAACCCCTTACTTAAATTTTATTAAATCTTATATTTTACATAGGTTTAAGTTTTTATTAATTATATATATTAACTATGTTTTATGTTTTACTTTTAAAATTTTTAATATATTTACAAACTTAAGATTATTTTCAAATTGGAAAAGAAAAGTTGTGTGTGTGTATATATATCTATATATAAAGGATTTTATGAAATTGATTTTGGGAAAGGTTTTGGAACCTATGGATTTGGAAAAGGCTTTTGATTTTTGGGAAAAATCAATTTTGGAAATTTTGAAGCCAAGTTTGGAACTATCGATTTGAGATATCAATTTTATGTAAACGAGATTTTTATATAAATCATAAAGGGTATAATTTGAAAGATACTATAAGTATATAGTATAAAGTGTTTTGAGATTGGCTCTGGGGAAAAAGGCGCTCCCATTGGAATGAACTTCATTAGGAGATCCATGGGGTGGGTCTGCCTTGAGCCCTAAGGGGGAGGCTCTAAATTGAATCCTGGGAGGAAGTCCGGACAAAATGAAGTTCCTGAGGATTATGTGTTGTGGGTAGCGAAAGTCGAGGGCGCTGATGCCTACAGAGACATTTGGGTTATGCTGTGACGACAGTGTAACTCGATGTCACTACGATCTGCTGTGGACCATAGCGGAAGTCGTTGTGCCGTGAGAGCCAACGGTCTACGTTTGATTTTGCCATGATGGTAACGTAACAATGGTAGACTACGACCTATGGTGATATAGTGAAAGTCGAGAGGCCATGAGAGCCTAAGGCTACATTCGAACATGACTGATGTAGTCTGCGACCTATGTGGGAGTGGTGAAGTTTCATCTGGCGGCAAAAATCGAGGGCGCTGACGCCTACAATTACATGGATTTTTGCCGTGATGGCAATGTAACCCAGGATGTAACTGCGATCTATGGCGGGTTCCATGGCGTAGTCGAGGGGCGTGGAGTGCCTACAGTTATCTATAGATTTTGCCGGGATGGAAACCTAACCATCGGGTTAACTGCGACCATGGAGGGGGTGATGATTTCCAAAGAATTCTCACCAAATATGTTTCCTCTATTTTCAAAAGTGTTTTCTATATTTTCACCAAAATGTTTTTCCAAATATTTTCACTGGGTGTCGGAAATGGGTTTACCAAGTACTTATAGATTTTCAGTCCTACGCCTGATCAACGTATGACCGAATTTCTGTAAGAACAGGGATGGACTTGTTGAAACATCGAGTTATAAAAGTATTTTTTTTAGAAACTATTCCTGGTAACATTACATAAATTTTAAAGTGTTTTAAAAATGATCAAAGAATGACTTATCTAATTTTAAGTATTGAATAAATTATGGCTTTGTTCCTTTTCGAGGACGAAAAGAGTCAAAGGGGGGACGAATGTGAAAACCCAAATTTTGGTCATCTGATAATTGAATAAGTATCTAATTTTACTTCAGGGATACTGATTTTATTTGGATAAATAAATGGAATTCTGATAATTTAGAAATATCTGGATACATATTTATAAATGAATTTAAAACTATAATAAATCTTATGATAAAATTAATTATGTTAATAGATATATGCAAAACTTTATAGTAGTGAAAATTGAAAATTTAAAGTATATACATATATAGTATATAACTGTGTATGTGTGTATATATGCCATGTAAAGTAGTATACATTGAAATTTGTAAAAGGTGTGGATATATATATATATAAACAATTCAAATAAAAATGATGTTTTCTAATAGATATTTATGTGGGTAAAAAGAAAGAATTTAATTCGAATTCAATGTATCGAATTTACAAAGACTATTTTAAGTTTAAATATAATAGCTTAGGTTTAAAATGGGATTTAATAAAGATTAATACTTTCTTTGAATATATAAGTTAAATATATATAAGTATCAAATTTATATATATATATAAAGAAACATATAAGAGATATTTAAAATATAAGTTTTAAAACATTTGAAAACATTTAATTCTTCCATTCGTACATTTGTAAGAAAGTAATCACACATATTGACATTTGTTAGCTTGAGTATTACATGTGGCAAACTTAAACTTTCTTTTAGAATTTAATTACAAATGAATATAGAGAAACCTGGCTTTGAGATTTTGAGTTCAAACATCTTCTTTCATTTTCAAAAATTTAAAGAAACCAAAACTTGAGAAGAAATTTAAAACAAACAATTTCAGTTTTCAACTATTTCAAGATTAAAGCAACTCGATTCAAAATTAAGCAACTTCAAATACAAATTCAAAGTTTAAGCTTTCAGTTTCCAGATCAACATCTAGTTCCAGAGCAAAAATTAAAATTGTTCTCTGTTCTTAAGTTACAGTGAGTAAGAATATTCTGTTTAAAGGTTTTGAAAAATCTGTTTAAAGTCTAGATGTATGCAGAAATTACTTGGAACAAAGTATGATGAGTGTTTTCATGTTGTTTAATATAGAGTGTATGTATATGTATATGACTATATAGATGTGTATATCTGTATACCAAGTGAATACTTTGTTAGTTTTACAGGTTTCAAATTTTGATCAAAATTCAATATCTTCTTGCCTGATTCTTTTTAGAGATTGATATATAAATTAAACTTGTTTGTAATGACAAAATATTTGATCTAAAAATATTTCCAGATAATATTTAAAAGTAGTTTTATCATAAAGGAAGAAGAACAGTAAAAATTTAAACATATCAAAATTTTGACTTGAACAATTTGTGGACTCATGGATATAATTAGTTGTATTTTCAAAATTATGATTTTTAGAAGAAGAATCGTGATTTTTAAGATAGTAGTTTGAGAGAAATCGTGGGTTGAACAGATTTAGGTTTATTGTCGATTGCTGGGCAATCTTGGAGGAGATGATTGTCGTGGTCGAGGCTGGAGGAAGCTGATAGACGGGTGGTCGAGGCTGGAGGAAGCTGATAGTCGGATAGTCGATGGAAATATACCAGGTGAACTTCTCGAGCACTGTGGTGGCGAAATGAAGGTGAACTAGGGTTCAGACCTAGGTTTTAGTCATGGTTGTTCTCGAAGCAAATGCGGTGTCGTCATTGGATCGGGCGTGATCAATCGTGGAGGAAAAGACAGAGGATGGTCAGATGAAGCTAAAGTCTTGGTGGTGTGGATGATGGTGGTCGGAGTAGTCGTCGACAAGGCGAGTTTGTCAAAGAAGTTGGTTCTAGGTTGGGTTCATTTATCTTGAATTTGATTTCGAGTTCGAACTTTCGATCTTGTGGGCGGGATTGAAGGGGCAGGTCATCTGTGACTCATCGACGATGGTAGTGGTGGCCGGAGCACCAGCATCGACCTATGCATGTGCATGAGTTTGCGTTGGTATCAGGTATTCGCTGTGTTGATTGAGGCATCGGGGAAGATGAATTCGTGCTCGAAGTCGATCTCGTGTTTTGATCAAGAAGGAGAGATGAGTGGTTAGCTCGAAATGTGACTCGGGTATTTCTGCTTTAGGCTTGAGTTCTTTATGTTAGTCATGTTTAAGATAGAGGAAATGTATAAGTTTAAAGGTTTCAAAGCAAATGTTAAAGTTTTTTCAAAGCAAAAGGTAGGGATCAATTATCAAACACGTTTCGAGATTCAAAAAAATTTAAGTAAAAAGTTTTAAGATTTATTATTTTGATTTGAATAAGTTTATAGTAGGATAATTATTTAAATTAAATATTTAAGTGTTTCCAAATGTAATTTAATGAAGTAATTAAGTAATGGATAAAGATAAATGTTTTATCTTGAATTTAATTAAGATTTTGGTAATTATCTATTAAATAAATTGATGAAGTAATTAAAAAGAGATTAATTAATTAATAATTAAGAATTATAAATTAATTAATTGGTAATTAGAGATTAATTAATTGGTGATTGGAGATTAATTGATATAAGTAATTAGAGATTAATTACTAAATGTGATTTATTAAATGATAATTACTTAAAGGGTTTAAATTGTTAAGGGTTATTAATTTAATTAGTAATTAAAAGTTAAATTAATTAATAATCAAAGGTTAATTAATTGATGACAATTAACCAATGGGATAATTACTTGATGAAAGTAATTAAAGGGAAATTACTTAATGTAAGTAATTAAGTTATTACTTAGTGTAATTAATTAAAGGATTGATTAATTAAGGAGATCAATTAAGGGTTAGTTAATTAATGACTGTGATTAATTAAAGGATAATTAATCAAAGTAAGTGATTATAGAAAAATTAATTAGAGTAATTAATTAAGGATCAATGTAGTAAATTATTGTTAATTAATGAGGATAATTAGAGGTTAATAAATGTGTATAGTTGAAGGACAATTAATTTGTGTAATTAATTAAAGGCTAATTACTTAATGTAATTAAAGATGATAATTGAAGGATGATTAATTAATTAGTTTGTGTTTGCATAAAAAGTGGTCGAAAGCACCAGTATATGAATACAAATCAGCAATATTCAAACACAATTCTCAGGTCTAAGCAATATCAAGCACAACAATTCAGAAATAACGATCAGAAACATAGGATTTATAGTGGTTCGGCGATCTTGCCTACGTCCACTCTGAAGCTTATGACTTTATTGATTCTTTTGATGATTTCAATCCATTACAGCAGATTACAGTAAGTTTTAACTCTGATGTTAGAATACAATGGTGATAGAAAGATGTAGAATTGAATCCGGCAGAGTCTGGACGTCGAATGGCCAAAAGATCCCTTTTCTGTAGGCTTCAGGGGGCTATTTATAAGCGTAGGAGGCTGAGATCGCGCTCAAACTTTGGAAGACTTCTTCTGGCACGTGAGTGGGCCCACACGACCGACCCCACCAAGTTATGACTCGATCTGTGATCGATACGAAACGGTTTCGTATCCATCAAAAATTGATCCAATCGAGCTGAAACTTGGCAGGAACATTCTTTACATTGTATGGAAGCTACTGTTAAAATTTCGTTGCATTTGGACTTGTGGATCTTGAGTTATGATCGATACGAGATGGAGTTTCTCGGTTGGCTGTTTGCTTCGAGTCGATCACTTCGAATCCATGTATTCGAATCGATGGATACACGTGACAACGCGGCGACGTGGCGTGCATATCTCGCATCGATCCACCTTTCGCTCCGAGTTTACAGTGTCGCATCCATGAACTTCACCTCGGTTGTATCGATGGCCATTACCTTGTTCAATTCGATAACAGCTGCCAACACCTATCGATGGAAACACGCTCGTTCGTATCGATAGAAATTGGCCCTGTTCGTATCGATCAAAAGTGATGGGTACGATTGATGGATACGAACTAACGAGCTTCGATGGGTTCGAATAATGACTTTGGGTAGATCGATGCGAGCAAGCGTACTCCTTTGATGGATACGAAATGGTGTATCCTGATCGATTCGAACAAACGCTTATTGATGGATACAAAGTCGACCGATGCAATTTATGCGAACAAGGCTGTTAAGTGAGAGTCCTGATCGATACGAAGTGACTGAGTTCAATGGATTCGAACAGCGTGATGGTCAGTCGATTCGAACGTGATGGATTCGAATTGATTGAGGCGGACTCATCCTGATGGATACGAATCTGATCGGCGAATAGACCATCACCTTGACCTCCTGATGGATACGAATATGATGGATTCGAAACGGTCAATCTGATGGATACGAACTGCATATTTTCTCCAACTTGCATCGATCATATCTCATTCATACGAACTCCAATTAACCTGAAATTTGAAATGCTAGCTTTCATGACTTTGTATGCCATGTCCTATCAATTGTAGCCTGATCCGGGCTTGGACAAAATTCATCGATATCCATAGCGAAGCAATGTATAACCAATCTTTGAGACGAGCTGTCTTTGGTTTTCGATCAGTCTTTTGGTATCACGGCCTTGCCAAAAGGCGGCATAACAGTTTGTAATTAATAAATGTTAAGTAAGCAGGATTAAAAGTGATTGAAGTTATTAATTTAATTAAATTAAATTAATTAGAAATGGTGTGACTAATTAATCTTTCTTATGAATGATTGAATGATATTGAATGCCTTAGACTATTGGATATCTCTGATATGTGATTCGTGATGCTATGTGAGATGATATGTTTGGGTTGAACTGTGATAATATGGATTATCTATTTGTAATGAAGTCGCTCTGTGAATATGTTACTCTAAATACAAATTGAATTGTTTTCACTTAGACAACTTGGATTTATATAACATTGATTCGAAGAGACCGAGGTCGGGTATCAGCAAGTACCCGAAACCACTTCGGTTAGAAATTTTCAGTAATTCATTAGATTAAGTTAGAATCAAATAGGCTGGAATGGGATAATTTAAGTAACTGGACCGTTTCAACTAAGTTTAGTACTTAGATATTGAAGCGTGAAATAAGTGTTGACTATAATAAATTATGAACTTGTAGTGAAGTACGAGTTACCCCCGGTTTTAAGTAAATTTTATACCTTAGTATTTTATGTTAGATGGGTTTACTCACGCTGACTTCCAGCCTGACCTGGGTGTTACTTTGATGTAATGCTCGGGTCAGACTGAGTATTACAGATTTTCTGGTTAGGATGTTCTGGAGCTCAGGAGGCAAGCTGGATGGCAGGAACGTATGGAGTTTACCGCTATGTATTTGAGGGTTTTTTTCAGTAGTCTGGGACATGTTGTACAACTGTCTAGTTTATTTATTATTGGTTGTAACTCTAATATATTGATGTAAATTAACAATTACTGCTTTCTTGTAAATGCTATTATTTGATATTATATTTGATCTGCTGTGAAATGTGAGATTCTGAGTTTTGTTTTCTGTTCTTCTTCTACCTTCTTTCTTCTTTTTCTTAACAATCTAAAATTTCTGACGTTCGATCTCTCGGTACTTCTACAGTGAACGTATTAATGTCGAATTTTCGAGGCCGAAAATTTTGAGTCGTTACAAACATTCTCCCCCTTTTTGATGACTACTACTACATAAGTGTGAATAATAATTAAGTTATATAAAACTTGTGTAAATACTCCCCCGTCATATGCACAAAAAATTTAACAAATTTATACCCAATTTCACCCACTTTGTCATCGACAAAAAGGAGAGTTTATATGACGACATAATTCTATTAAATATATGGAACATCCTTTTAAATTCCTATCATTTTCCTTTTGTTTCTCCAAGTACCTGCAATAAATAATAATCATTTTGGTACCCTTATACTATATTGGGTTGCAAGGGTTAATCATAGGATGAAAACCTTGCCATAATAGGTGTGGTTGTACCCTCTAATGATGAAATTTTTTAAAAATAACTACAACTTACAATCTAAGCTATCAGAAAAAATAACATTTAAAGCATGCGATACCCGAGTTTCTTATAATTTTCTAATTTTTAGGAAACCATATCAATTTGGGTGTGGTTGAACCATTATAGATATAGTTTTCATTACAATTACATTCTTATAATAATTGCTAAATAAAATTATTTATCATGATCAATCATATTAGCTGGAATCCATATCTTAATACTGTTAGTCATTAGCTTAGTACTTGAAAAATAAATTCTATTACTTCTAAACAAAGTACTACTATGCCTATAACTGGTTTTAAAACTATCTTGGTTACTTGTACTAGCACTAAAATTAGCATAAAAGAATGTATATCTAGCACTATTATTACTTTTAGCTTGTTTATAGCTCAAATCGCTTTTACCATTGTGAGCTTTTGAATTTGTAACTAAGGAAGATAGGACATCTCTACCTTTTTTAAAATTCATGATTTTTTATTTAATCTTTCATAATTTACTTTTGAATTATAAACTTCTTTTTTTAAAATATTTCTATTATCTTTTAAAAAATCACATTCTTTAGATAATTCTAAATTCTTTTTAATTAAAGATTCATTCTCTTTTTCAAGAGACAAAATTAAAGAGCTAGAATTATTTAAAGAATTTTCAAATTTTTATTTTTATTTTGCAAAACATTGATTTCCTCCAAAAGATCATTGTTTTTATCTTCTAATTTCTCATTTTCTTTTTGTAGGAAATCTTTTTGTAAAAGAAGTTATTCTATGGTATTTTCAAAACATTTACTTTGCTTTACAAAAATTTATTTTCCTCTTTTAAATTGAAAATTTCTTTCACACGATCTTTTAATTTTGCTAAAGCAAATCTATTAACTTTATTCAAAGTTTTACAATCTTTTAATAATTCATCATGTGCTAGCAAAAGATCTTTATATAAAGAATCTAAGAATACTGATTGTGATCTGAGTTTAGCCATGAAGCATTTGTTTGTTTGCTTCTTTGATTCTTCTTTATTATTCTTTCTCTTTCTATTTCCTTGACTAGATATCTCTATGGCCATTTATTTTGGGATGTTGGTACAATCTCTAGAATCCCATGCTCCAGTACTAAATGAAAGTGACTATGCTATAGGATCGTGTAATATGGATATATTTATAAACAACTTGTGCAGAATATAAAATAAGTAAGTAAATGAATAAAGCAGTAAGGTAAATGAAACTAGAGATTTTTATATTGGTTCGAACTCTCATTCTTCATCTAGTCCTAGAGTCCTTCTAGAATTAAACTTGCAACCCTCACTTAACATGGATGATTAGGTTTATACCGCCTGAGCAACCAAACAGGACTTCTACTGCCTAAGCAAGTGAATAGGACTTCTACCTCCTAAGCAACCCAATTAGACTTCTTTACAAATAAACAAAAGTATCTAACTTGTAGTATGCTCTTTATATAGCGCTGATAAGTGAATTAAGTACAATCTTCCTATAATCTCTTCCTTTATGATATATAGTGTAATGTGCTTGAAAAATATGGAAGATAGAGTGACCAACTTTCGGAGATTGTATGCAGTTTGAGTGCAAATTGAAAATAGAGAATAAGAGATAAGAATTCAAGAATACTAAAATTAGTTTAATTTTCTTGTTTGTTGAATTCTGAACTCTATTTATATAGATTAAAAAGTGCAATCTTTCATGAAAGAAAACATTGAAAAGAAATAGATGCAACTGTTAGATTTGAAGATATTTCTCTTCGTTGAAGAGAAGCGTTTTTTCAAAAACTAGTGATTATAGATATTCAGCCGATTGAAATTATAATTCAGCTGGCTAATTTTTACTAAATACGAAATAGCAAGGAAACAGACATTTTTAGGCCTAATTCAGTCGTCTGATTGAACCTATTCAGCCGGTTGAATATGCATGAAATATAAAATTTATTTCAGCAAACAGACGGCTGAATTGGGTCATTCAGCCGGCTATTTTCAGCATGTTCTATACATATGTGTGCATGTGTGTGCATGTTATTTTATATATACCACATCGGAGAGATTTTAACATATTTATAATAATATACATACTCTAAACAGAACAACAACTTCATAGCTTTCTAAATCCGAATCTGCAATGAATCTCCAGCATAAATGATTAGTACACAAGAATATTGACTAATATAGTTGTCACAATCAGAACACTGAAAATCGAGGTTCTAACAGATCAAGGGTTACCTTCTCAGAGGAACACTCCCTGTAGATAGGAATCAACGGAAAAATCTCATTGGAAAGTTACCACAGTTTGTAATACAAGATGGGCCACTCTACCGAAGGGGATTCTCTACCCCCTTTCTCAGATGTGTGACCAACGACGAAGCTTGAAGGATACACAGGGAAGTTCATGAAAGCGACTGTAGAGATCAGATAGAGGAGCAAACCCTTGCAAAGAAAGTTCTCTGATATGGGTATTTTTGACAACAATAAACTGTGATGCAGCAGATTATGCCAAACGGTGTAACCAACGCAAAAGATTTGGAAGGATCAAAAGAACTCCTTCAACAAAGCATACGTAGATGGTCAGCCCATGACCATTCATAATCTGGGGAATCGATCTAATTGGCATACTACCTATGGCTAAAGGAGGAGCCAACTATGTTATCGTCGATGTTGACTATTTTACCAAATGGGTCGAAACGGAACCGTTGTCCACTACTACTACAAAGAAAGTCATTAATTTGTCACTAAAAACATTATTTGCAGGCTTAGAGTGCTATACAAAATCATCACGAATAAAGGGACTCAATTCGAAAGCATTAAGTTCAAAGACTTTTGTAAATGCTTTCGAATCGAGAAAAGCATTTTCGCTGTTGCATATCCACAGGCAAACAGGCAAGTGAAAGCAACGATAAAGATTATCAAGTCCACCATCAAGAAGTGGCTAACTAAAGCTAATGGAAGTTGGGCTAATGAACTTCCACTCGCACTATGGGCTTACAAAACAATGCATAAATCTGCAACTGGGCACTCTCCATTCGCGCAGGCATATGGCTTAGAAGTAATGAGCCCAGTCGAGCTAGAAGTCCCTTCTCATCGAAGGCAACGCTTCAATCAAAGGAAAAACGAGCAGCTCTTACTTGAGTCGCTCATTATGGTCGATGAGAACAGGGAAGAAATCAAGTTAAGGATTACTGCGCACCAGAAAAGGGTCGCACGATATTCCAATTCCAAAGTCTGAACTATACTTTCAAATTAGAAGATTTTACACTTAAACAGGTCAACCCTGTACTAGGAACATTCAGACCAAACTGGAAATGGCCCTATATGATCGACCAGAATCTAGAGGATGGCACATTCAAACTAACAACCATTGATAGAACCTAAATTCCACGAGCTTGGAACAGCAAATCGCTGCATTGTTACTTTGTCTTAGACTATTTTATGTATTTCCTATTTTCAGCAAATAAGCCATTACAGAATACCTGAGGCATTGTAAATAGGCAAAACTTGCCCAACTTTTATTGAGAAAATTGCTTTTCTTTTTGAACCAATAAAAATATGTTTACAAAAGTAACATGCTGAGTCGATGGGGTCAAATCGACTCAAAAGCATCCAATCACTGCTTGAGATAGTGAAACCGTGTTCAAGTACGCCCTATCTACTCACCAAGTCGATGAAAGCAAATTGATCCAAGACGTTGGATCCCTGGAACCCGATCTATGCCTTCTAAGAACTGGTGTTGCTCCAAAGACACTCGAAAGGCCCGAATCAAAGCCGCACATTTCGTTAGCCATACACCTCCTCCTGAATTTTGGAATCACATCCAAGTAACCACAATAACCTAAGCTATGCAACTCATAAGTCGCTCAATGCCTTTAGGCTTGCAAAATTGTGACCATGCAGGCCTCGATCCAATTGTGTGGATTTTGTAAGCCGCAAACTACTACTTGGGTCATTGATGTGCACGTAAAAGTGTATATTTGTACTCACATATTTAATCTTGTTTTAATTAAATAATGGTCGTATTAGGGTATTTTTACCAAAATCAAAATGTTATCTAATGATCATTCATTCATCTTTATTTAGGGGAAAAATGGTACTTTTGTGCGTGTGTTAATTTTGAGAATATTTATTTGCACATTTTAGTTTTGTTTGCAGGAATTTGGATGGAAAATAGAAGAATCCTTCGTGGAAATATGCATGCACAAGAGAAGAAGGCAAATGCAGATAGAAATAAATGAGTTCATGTAATCATGGAGGAGCCCACCAACCCAGTAACGCATGGACCACAATTGAATGCTAATTGAGATTAAAAGAATAGGCAAGTGTTCATGAAGGTTTAAACGTATGTTAATGGGGATTAATTACATGCAAATGATAGCTTGGAGGCCATACTTCCTTATGGGCAGTTTGGGTAGTCCCCTAAAATATGAATTAGGGTTTTAAGCATACAAAAATATCCCCTCATGTTTCATGTAGAAGCTCTTAACACCTTCTCTTTAGCTTAGTTGTAGCCAAAAATTTAAACATAAACTTTCTTTCTTTTTAATGGCTTCTTATCATTTTACTCTTATATAATTTTATTTATGCAATTTAATTTCATGCTCTTTTAATTATTGTTCTTTACTTTATGCACTTAGTTTATATTTATTTTTATGCAAATAGTCAATTCTTCATGTTTTTATTAGCTTGCAATTTCCTCCTTTTTGCTTTATATCGAAATCAACAAGTGTTGAAATGATAATGCAAATGAGAAGCTAAATCCCTTCAATCTAGGGTAATGAATCTCTCTTAAATCATGTCGATCAACATATTTGATAGCTTACGATCTCTTTTTTGTGTGCTTATGACATGTTAATGATTATGTGGTTTTGTGTTTAATGTTGAGTTGGTTAGCCTATGTTGTTCAAAACAAATAGGCTATGCTTAGTCATAAGAATCACTAATTACCTCTTCATCTACATATTATTATGGTAATGAAAATATGATTAGAATCATAATTTGAGGGTTTACGTTACTGATTAAATAATAATAATAATAATAATAATAAGTCGTGCTTAAAATAGATTCTACTTTTAATTTCATGTCATTTTCATTAAAGTTAGTAAGTGGGTTAAGGGGTGCTTTAGAGTTTGATAGTTTAAGTGTGCTAATTGATAACACAATTAGGCGTGCTTATGATAAATGCATCAATCAATTCAAAAATGACAAAAGGAAAGAAAAGATCATAACTTCAGGAATGTTGATTTATGTGAAAGTACGAGAGTGGATTTGCCTCTAAATTGTCTTTTAATCTCTTGTTTATCATCACTTTTGTCTAGCTTTATTTTTGTTATTTTTCTTGGTTTTAAAACAAACTTAAACATTTGGGTTAATTTGATTAAGTAGAATTTAAAATCAATTCAATTTCCTACTGATCGACCCGTACTCTCCACGTAATAAAACTGAACACCATGCGCTTGCGGTTATTTTTATTACAATATTTTCTGGTGATTTTCAAATCGATATAAAATTCGCCATCAAATAAGTTTTTGGCGCCCGTGCCTACGAATTGCGAATTGATTTTAGTTTTATTTTCAGATTATTTTTGTTTGATTTTAGTGTGTTGATTTGCATTTATAAAAAGAAAAAATTATTGTTGTGTGTTTATATGTAATTTTTATTTTCTTTTTGATTATGTGCTTGTTGCTTTTCTAATTGTTTTTGCCTTGACTGAGTGTTTGTGTGTAATTTTTGTTTTCTTCTTGATTGTGTGCTTGTTGCATTTGCATTTTCATTTACATTTACAAAACTGCTCCTCAGCATACTTGCCTCTGCCACTCTCCACCACAACCTGCACACCCATCGCAATGCAAAAACACATGAGTCTATCCATTGCTACTTGCCTTACCACCTGATAATCTTTCCATCTTCTTGTTATATTGCCTCCACCCACTATCCAAACAAATACCACTCCACCTTAACTGCACTGTCAACTACACATCACCCCAAACCACTTCAACATAGCAAAACAAACCACTTCAACTACACATCACCCCAAACCACTTCAACATCCAAACAAATACCACTCCATTCTCTGCATCAATACAACAACAGCCACTTCTCACCTTTCCACTGCCCATAGAGCTATTTCTCTATGCACATCACTCCATAACTCCCAACAATTACTCAATCTCCTACAAACTTTCACCATTCACCGCCATCCAATCCATTCCATTATCACTCCTGCACATACATTCAACTAACCACTTCCCCTAACAACAGCCACCAGTCATCGCTTCTCAACAAACTGCCCATCCCCTGCCTACCACCACATCACACTCGCTGTCATACATAATTACGATCATTCAATAAAACAACTGCTTCTATCACCCTACTCAACTACCACTACCACTAACCATTCACATACAAACAGATCCTGGTCACTGTGACATACCATTTCTTCCAACCTTGCAACTTTAGTTCAACCCCTTACTACCTTGCTCTCAAATCCTTCGTATACCACCACAAACAACTCCAAACTCAACGTCTCCTTCAGCCTCATTTCTTTGCCTTTAAACCACTCACTGCCTCATCACAATTGCATACAAATAACTGCAAGTTCATCCACTGCCTACAACTAGTGCCTCTGCCTTCATACATTTCAACACTGCAAATATACTTCAACTTCCATCCCCCCGCAACTCCTCTACATCAAACCACTTCAAACTACCAACAACTTCCACTTCGCTACCCTGCATAAAAACAAAAACTACACACATCAATCTGCCTTCACATCATTTGCTTTACATGTACCCATATCATTCCTATACAATCCCCTACCTCCACAACATCCCCTTTCCAAACTTCGTCGCAACTGCCACAGCCACACCATCGCCTAAAACAATCCCCAAGCTCCTCAAACCACATCACTAACAGGTTGTTAGCGCCAAAATTGGTCACTAACACCCAAGTGTAAATGAAAGCCCAATTAACAATCGCTGATAACAGATAGAGTGTGTGTAGAGAGTAATAATATAAAGAACAGTTGAAATTAAAATGAAAGCAGTAAAGAACAACAAGTTTTATAGTGGTTCGGCTAACTTCGGCCTACGTCCACTCTAGAAGTTTCCTTTTTATTGATGTTTGAATCAATTACAGTTACAAAGTGGTAAACTAGCCTTAGTCTTACGAAATAAAAAGTCAGGGAGCAGAAGTGAAGAAGAAGATCCCCCTTTCTGAACCCCTACAAGCTATATTTATAGGCGAATTTTGAGTTGCTGGGCTTTCTGAACGGTAAAGGCCCATTAAGAATTTCCATCGAGCTGCATTCGTCTTATGCCGAACGACTTTCCACCGAGCTATCTTCGCCGAGCGACCCATGCCGAGCCGCCAATGCCGAGCGAGGTGCGAGGTATCGAGGTGCGAGGTATCGAGGTGTGGGGTATCGAGGTGAGGGGTATCGAGGTATCGAGGTGTGAGGAATCGAGGTGCGAGGTATCGAGGTGTCGAGGTGCGGGGTATCGAGGTGTCGAGGTGCGGGGTATCGAGGTGTCGCGGTGCGGGGAATCGAGGTATCGAGGTGCGGGGTATCGAGATGTCAAGGTGCGGGGTATCGAGGTGTGAGGTATCGTGGTATCGAGGTATCAAGGTGCGGGGTACCGAGGTATCGAGGTGCGAGGTATCGAGGTATCGAGGTGCGAGGATCGAGGTGCGAGGTATCGAGGTGCGATGCCGAGCGGCAACCAATGCCGAACCATTCCTTATGCCGAAGGATTCTTTTATGTTGAGCGGCAACCAATGCCGAACCATTCCTTATGCCGAAGGATTCTTTTATGTCGAGCGGCAACCAATGCCAAACCATTCCTTATGCCGAGCGAGGAGTGTAGACCGAATGAAGTACTTGTGCCGTGCATTCCCTCCATTTCTTGAACAAATGACATATCCAAGTAAACTTCATTCTTCGAAACAAAATCCATCATACTCCAACCTCGATAGTCGTCAAGTTAGTTAGGTTGAATCCGCCTACTTATGGCTTTGACAAAAGGCAGGTTAACACTTTGCCCCCCAAAACATGCCTTGCTAATGGAAGGTGTGTTTTGTAGCACAATAAGCTGGATGTTCATATCCTGTTAATGACCTACAAAGAAATTAATAGCCTTATTTGGCCACGAATGACAATCGGTCGGGATCATATGTCATTAGAAGCCGAGTGTCGTTCGCGGCGAATTGTGACCGTTCGCGGTTGGGTGCCGTTCGAGGCGATTTATGATCGTTCGCAATCTGGTGTCGTTCGAGGCGAGTTGTGGCCATTCGCAATTGGGTACCGTTCGAGGTGAGTTGTGATAGTTCGTGATCTGGTGCCGCTCGAGGCGAATTATGACCGTTCGTGGTCGGATGCTATTCGAGGCAAGTTGTGTGTGCCCAAGGGGACTTAGTATCATTAATGTCAGATTTCACGTTCGAGTGAGTTTTTGAACTGTTTGTCGTGGCGGTTTATCGCCATCTCATAGCATGTCTAAGGACCATTCGCGACCCCGTACATGTGTAAGTGGCTTAGCCGTCATGGAATCACAAATATCATATTTTCATTCAAAATAAGTCTTTCAACGGAAATGTCAAACTAAATAAAATCCAAACATGAGAAATGGAAAATAAAAGCAAAATAGGGACGTCCAAGTGCAAACACCTACATTGATGCGATTTATAGTCGTATCAGAGCATGCTTGAGGATCGTTCACGGTCCTGTACATGTGTAAATGACTTAATCGCGTTGGTGTCGAGTTTGCCAATCATTCGTCATTATTTCAAACAATTGATGACAAGATGATGCCCTGATCCCAAGCCGTTCCCAGTTGTTGTAGTTGGTGGCCGCTTTCATTCCACCATCGTTGTTCCCCTTCTCACATATTGCGATAGCAAACCAATCCGGATATGTCCCTCAACCTCATCCTTCAAGTGTCTGCAGTCATTCGTGCTATGACCGTTCAGTTCGTGGAATAAACAATACTTTTCTGACCTTTTTTCATTGCTGGTCGGATCCCTTCTCATTGGCCTCTGATAGGGAATCTACCCCTAGTTTCTTTGTAAATTCGTTCCAAAGTCTCGTTCAGCTCTGAATAAGAGGTGAATCTCGGTTCCTTTCGTGGTCGTGTTGTCCATCGTCGTTATCCCTGGCCTTCCGTTTTCCTTTATCAGTTCTTGAATCTTTTTTAGGAGGATTTTCACCCTTGACTGCATAAATATCATCTTCTTCTCCTTCCTCTCTCTCAGCATTTGCATCCTCCTATCATAAAAATCCTTCGGCCTCATGATAAAACTCCCCTAGATCCATAGGTGGATCCCTTGTCAGTGAATTTTTGAACTCTGTTCCATTAGCTATGCCAGATACAGCTTCCATTAAGACCATGGATGGATCTGGTAGATCCACTGATGCTGCCGCTATATTGAATCGCGTTAGAAAGCTCCTCAAAGATTCCCCGGTTCTCTGCTTTAGCGCTGCCAAACTCATCACATTCTTAGGTCTCGAAATGTGAACTCTAAACTTCCTCATAAACTTCTCAGTCAACTCAGTAAACATTCCAACGGAACCACTCTCCAATTGTCTAAACCATAGTGCTACTATGTCTGTCAGATACAACGGGAAGCATCGGGCCATGACTTCCTCTGATGCCCTTAGCACTTCCATATGCCTCATATACTTTGTAAGATGAACTGTAAGATCCGTCCTCCCATTATACATCTCCGTTACGGGTAGCTTAAAATCTGGTGGGTTCCTAGCTCGCCTGATAGTAGGAGTAAAGGGACTTCTATTCACATCCTCCAAGTCTTTGTTTACCAATCCACCTCTCATAGCTCGTCTAACCATCTCCGCCAGTCTGTCGTTGTCACCAAGCTTTAATCCTTGTCTGTTGCCTCTGGTCTGCCCCTCGAGTTGATGAGGAATTCTGGCACATACTCCTCATCTCGTACTCTTGCACTCCTATTGGTGTTGGGTTGGACAGCGTTATCTGGTATCCCTCCATGGATTGGTTCAGCATTCTTGGTGGTATGCCCCCGAGTCTAGATCCATCCGGATTGATAGCCGTCTGCTGATTGGGTGCTGCCCCCTGTTGAGCTATTCCCTCTGCTTGCTGGTTGAGCGCTTCTAATCCAGCTCCACGGACCTGAGATCCTTCATTTCCTGCATGTGCAAATTGTCCGAGAAGAGCCTGCATCGTCTCCTCTTGTCTTTTCAACATTGCTTCCATCTCATCTTAGGTGATGTAGATGGATGCTTGACCTGCTCCAGCTCTAGAGGAAGCCTATTGACTTCCCTCCTGATTGCTCCTTTCTGTCACTTGCTTTCTTGTTGATGGCCTAGCCATTACTTTCTAGAGTCCAAGTTCCTAGCTCCAAAATCCCCGAGTTCAACTCTCAATAAAAGCACCAAAATGTTAGCGCCAAAATTGGTCACTAACACTCTAGTGTAAATGAAAGCACCAATTAACGATCACTGATAACAGATAGAGTGTGTGTAGAGAGTAATAATATGAAGAACAGTTGAAATTAAAATGAAAGCAGTAAAGAACAACAGTTTTACAGTGGTTCGGCTAACTTCAGCCTACGTCCACTCTAGAAGTTTCTTTTTTATTGATGTTTGAATCAATTACAGTTATAAAGTGGTAGACTAGCCTTAGTCTTAGGAAATAAAAGTCAGGGAGCAGAAGAGAAGAAGAAGAAGATCCCCCTTTCTGAACCCCTACAAGCTGTATTAATAGGCGAATTTTGAGTTATTAGGATTTCTGAACGGAAAAGGCCCATTAAGAATTTCCACAAGCCGCATTCGTCTTATGACGAACGACTTTCCACCAAGCCATCTTCGCCGAACGACCCATGCCTAGCCGCCAATGCTAAGCGAGGTGCGAGGTGCAAGGTATCGAGGTATCAAGGTGCAAGGTATCGAGGTATCGAGGTGCGAGGTATCGAGGTGCAAGGTATCAAGGTGCGAGGTATCAAGGTGCGAGGTATCGAGGTGCGATGCCGAGAGGCAACCAATGACGAACCATTCCTTATCCGAGCGGCAACCAATGCTGAACCATTTCTAATGCCGAATGATTCTTTTATGCCGAGCGTCAACCAATGCCGAACCATTCCTTTTGCCGAACGATTCTTTTATGCCGAGCGGCAACCGATGCCGAACCATTCCTCATGCCAAGCGAGGAGTGCAGACCGAACGAAGTACTTGTGCCGTGCATTCCCTCCATTTCTTGACCAAATGACATATCCAAGTAAACTTCATTCTTCGAAACCAAATCCATCATACTCCAACCTCGATAGTCGTGAAGTTACTTAGGCTAAATCCACCTACTTATGGCTTTGACAATAGGAGGGTTAACACAGGTCCTCTTTGCCTCACATATTTCCTTTGCACCACCTTCCAAAATCAAGGACATCGCTACCTCCTCCCTATTTCCTAAAACCTACACCTCACCTCTGATAACAATCCATCTCCTAAACAGTATCTCCTTCTATCCCCCGAAAACTGCTACCAAACTCTTCACTGCTACCTATTTCTCAGCCCCAATACAGCATCTCCTCAAACCAAAAGTCGATCACCCACAACTGCCACTTCTTCCACTCTAACACCATCAACCAAACAGGTTCCAAAGTAACACATTGCTGACCATTACCTACCAAAAACAGCCTGCCATCATCACAAAAACCACTCCCCCTTGCAAACAAATCCCGCACCACTAATCATCACTTCAGCAAATACCACCGCAAATCAATCTCCAATCGCCTGAATCCACATCCCATCAGCAAGTACAACCCTCGAACAAATGCCTCTATCTTTGAACCCAATTCGAGCCAATCGAATTGCCAAACCACTATTTTCAATTCACGTAGCCGACTCGAATTTCACTTTCATTGTTTTTTAAGAAAAGAGAAAAGAACGAGTTTTGTTCTAAATTTGGAAAGTTGGTAACGAAATTTAGGACGTTGAAAAATTGGATTTAGGAAAAAAAATTATACGATTTCTTTGGTAGTGGGCTTTAGTTTTGCTATTCGTGTAAAAAAATTCTTTCCGTTCTGCCTGTAAAGAACTTTCTTTAGTTTGGGTAATTCAGTTTTATGAAAACTTTAAAAAAACAAAATAAAAAAATAGGACATATCTTGTTTTTAGTTCTAGGCTGCAAATGCAAAAATTCAAAAGGAAGAACCGCTTGATAAAACTGCTCCGCTTGCTTGTTTAAAAAAGTTACTAATCTTAAAATAAGTTGCTAATAATTCTGCACGCTCTGTTATCATGCTTTATCCTTTTTTATTTCTTTTACGTTATTGGTTGCTTGTATTTTCAAAAAATATAGAGAGAAAATTTTCGAAAACAAAAATCAAATTTCATTCGTAGTTGCATTGTTAAAATCATGTTTAATTTCGTTTTTGCATACATCTTATCTTGTTTTATTTTCTAAGGGCAACACCTAAATCCACATAAAGTGGGGGATTTCATTACCCCTTCCTTGGCCCACAAATTGCATTTCATCGTAGAATTTGCTAATAATAATGGTAGACATTTGACTTAAAGGAGTTACGAGCTCACTTAGGGCTTAATTGTATCTTGGCAAGTTGTCTTCTTTGAATAATTTATTTTTTTGGTGACTAGGCTAAAGCTGAGCAATAATTATATATAAATATTACAGTGATTCATAAATATTATAGTGACTGTTTCTCTGAAGGTACTTAAATCTTCGGTTGCATTGTTATGGTGATATGTGGTGCACCGATAACTCATCTCCATTGCCTGGCTAAGAAATATTTTATTGGATTACAACAAAGTGTGATTATATAATTTTGGATTAGGAGCTACTAAGGACAGAAAATTTGTAACTAAGTCCTTGTATTCATTTAGTTGCATTAGTTCATGTATATTTAAATATAAAAAAATCCAAAACTACAAAAAATTGTAAATTTTCCTTAACTTAGTTTTTTAGTCCAAAAGAAAAAAAATCTTTAAATCTTTTTCTTTGAAATTTTTCAAAAATAAATAAAAAATCTTTCTAGAAACAAAAAAACATATCAAATAATTTCAAAATCCAAAATCCAAAAAATAATAATCAAATCTCCCTTTTGAAATTAATTCTTTTGGTAAATACTTTTCCTTTAAAAAAAGACAACATTTTTGAATATGTTTGAATTTTCTTACTCGCCAAAATTTTACAGTGATTGTGAAAATCAACAAAATTCATATAATTTCACACCAAATTCTTATGGATATTTTAATAACAACTATTGTATAAATAATTTGGACTTTAAAGAACAACATTCTCAAAATAGTGAGCAACCCTCAACTTTGAAAAGAGTATTGAAACTATTTCGTCTTTACTTGAACTCTCTACACAAAAAAATCAAAGGATAAATGATTTGTGTAATTCATATTTATGCAATAACTCAATTCAAAGTTTTCAAAATAACCAAAGTTTGAATTCACTTCAAAATTCAAATGATTTCGATTATAACTCATGCCAATACAGCTTCGAAATTCCAAAATGAATGTTAGAGTCAAAATGGAAATGTGAATCGCTTTTTAAATGATTTTGGCAATGAGAATAATTTCAATCATGGTGTAATGGACAATTTTTGTTCTCAACAATTTCATGTTGAAAATTCTCGAATTAATAATTATAAATTTGATTTTCTTGAGTAATTCAATGAAATTCGCAAAAATCACATGGAATTGTTGTTTGAAACATACATGAAACAACGTGAGAAACAAAATCAAATCCTAATGTATGACGAGTCAAATAATAATCCACCTTTTACCAAAATTGACGATTTTCAAATAACAACTTTTGAAATTGAAAATGACAAACTAAATGAAGATGTTGAAAATGCGAAAATTGAGGTGGATTTTAATTGTTTTGAGAGTGTGGAACCAAATTTAAAATTCGATCTTCTTTTTACCGATTTTAAAAAATTAAATGCAACAAATTTAGATTTGAAATTATACATGTTATGAAGTTGTTGATAATTCAAAGAAGGAAGATGAATTTAACACAAATTTTTTGGACATTTCGAAGATGAATTGTTGAAATCTGAAGGGGTAGATTTAAATCACTATTTTGATTTTAGAATCAATAATTTTGAAGAATTTTTCAACGATGAGTTTGAATTTGGTGAAAATAAACTTGAACTTCAACCAATTTTTCTATCTACCCCAAAAATTATCAAAAATAAAACAACTCATACGAATTTTAATAAAACGACATTTACTTTTCCAAATCAACATTCAACTTCGAAATCTTTTATGGTTTTGATATTCTATGCTTAACCTATGTCCTCATACTTGACGAGACAAATGAATTGGTGTTTGGAAGACCGTTTCATTTACTCATCGATGATATATTTTCTGATGTAGTGTAAATAATAATTGTTTTATTTTCATGTCAATTTAGGTCATATTTTTATTTTATTTTTTTCCCCTTTCACTTGGATTGACTGTGGGAAGACATAATCAAATCAAGAGTGGGGGGGTTTCATTTTTGTTTTTGATTTTTCGTGGTTTATTTTTTGTCTCCTTCCAAAACTCAAAAACGAGAAAAAGGAAAAACATTTTCCAATATAAATATTCTTTTTTGCATTTTGATATTTTCGAAGGAACACTATAGGATAAGTATAGATTTTTAGTTATTACATTGAATTTTCTAAAAATTTACTTGTCTCGGCAAAAATAAAAATAAAGTTTGATTACAAGCAACGACGGTTTAACTAGTATATTGGAAGATTCGTGGGTGTTAATTATGAAGTATATCCTAATTGTTAATTTTTGTTTAAAAGAGTGATTGATTTAAAGTAAAGGCGATAACATTTTTGGTCTACTAAGTTAAGTGGTGTTAAGAGGATTTTGCAAAACTCTCTCTTCATAAAAAACATAAAAGAAAAAAATGGTTTTTGTGAAAATAAGAAACATCTAAAGTCATGTGTTCACACCCTAGTGTGTACATTTGCCATGCTTTGTACCGCTCTTACGTAAGCCCAAAAGGCAATGCATGATTGGTATATCTGGCCTTAGTTTTTCTGATTTGGGTGTATGTAAACAGTTTTTATAAAAATAACCACCTAGAGTCATGTGTTCGTATGCAAATGTGTACACTCGCATGCTCTATACCCTTCTCACGCAGGTCCGAAAGGCAGTGCATGATCGGTATATCCGGCCTTAGTTTATCTGAGTTAAAGTGTAAATATTAATGAAGTTAATACCTTTCAAAAATAGAGAGAGTAAGTAATTGAAATCCAAGCACTATATTCGCTTATTTGATTCAATTTGTTATTCAAAAGAAATAAAATGCCCACTTTGAAAAACCTTTATAACCGACTAAGGATCCATTTTATAGTTGCACTATGTTATCAACCAAAACAATTGGCCAAACTCGAGTCTAATTGTGATGATAGCTTACTTTTTTTAGATGTTTTGATGAGCAAAAGGACTTAAATTTCTTTATAATAACCAAAACTTGTATTTAACTTATTTGTGTCAATTTAAAAGTAAATTCTTCATTTGTAAATATTTTCAAAAAAAAATCTGCATTCATCCATTTGTAAATAAAATTTTCATTTAGGAATTGTTCATGTTGCATTTGGATTTTGTTGGTAGTATCCGCTAAAAACCCTTATGAGACAAAACTCGTCCTATTAGGGGCACCTAGAGGTTTAACGGTTTGTTGCATACGCTCAATGCAATCGTATTTCCTATGAAAATGGATTTACCTTAGTTTTAGTTTATTCATTAGGATGAATTAAAAAAAGTGTTGGGGTATTTAATGTGCACGTAAAAGTGTAAATTTATGCAATTGTTTTCATTAAATAATGATCATATTAGGGTATTTTTACATGTTTTTACCAAATTCCAAATGTCATCAAATCATCATTTATTCATCTTCATTTAGGGGGAAAATGGTAATTTTGTGCACGTATTAATTTTGATATATTTATTTGCACATTTTAGTTTATTTGTAGGAATTTGGATGGAAAATGGAAGAAGCCTTTATAGAAATATGCATGCACAAGAGAAGAAGGCAAATGAAGATGGAAATAAATGAATTCATGGAGGAGCCCACCCTACCACTAACCCATGGACCACAGTTAAATGCTAATGGAGATTAAAAGCACGTGCACATGTTCATGAAGATTTAAAATAATGTTAATGGGGATTAATTACATGCTAATGATAACCTCGAGGCCACACTACCTAAGGGGCATTTTGGGTAGTCCCCTAAAATATAGATTAGGGTTTTAAGCATATAAAAATACCCCATTATGTTTCATATAGAAGCTCTTACCACCTTCTCTTTAGCTTAGTTGTAGCCACAAATGTAAACATTAACTTTCTTTCTTTTTAATGGCTTCTAAGCCTTTTACTCTTATGTAATTTTATTTATGCAATTTAATTTCATGCTCTTTTAATTATTGTTCTTTACTTTATGCACTTAGTTTAGTTTTATTTTTATGCAAGTAGTTAGTTATTTATATTTTTATTAGCTTGCAATTCCTCCTTTTTGTTCTATGTTGAAATCTGCAAATGTTGAAATGAGAACACAAATGAGAAGCTAAACCCCTTCAATTTAGAGGTAATGAAGCTTTCTTAAATCATGTAGGTTAAACATGTTTTCTAGCTCATGGTCTCTTTTTTTTGCCTAATGACTTGTTGATGATCATATGGTTTTGTGTTTAATGTTGAGTTTGATAGCCTATGTTGTTCAAAACAAATAAGTTATGCATAGTCATATGAATCGTTATTACCTCTTCATCTACATATGATTATTGTAATGAAAATATGATTAGAACCAAAATTTGATGCTTTATCTTACTAATTAAACAGTAAATAAGCCAAACTTAAAATAGGTTCTACTTTTAATTTCATGTCATTTTCATTAAAGTTAGTAAGTGGGTTAGATGGTGCATTAGAGTTTGATGGTTTAAGTGTGTTAATTGATAACACAATTAGGCTATGCTTATGACAAATGCATCGATTAATTCACAAATGACAAAAGTAAAGAAAGATCATAACTTCATGAATGTTGATTTATGTGAAAGTATGAGAGAAGATTTGCCTCTAAATTGTCTGTTAATCTCATATTTTTCATCGCTTTTGTCTATTTTAATTTTTGCTATTTTTCTTAGTCAAACTTAAACACTTGGGTTAATTTGATTGAGTAGAAATTGAAATCAATTCAATTCTCTACGGATCGACCCATACTCGCTACGTACTAAAATTATATGTTGTGTGCTTGCAGTTATTTTATTACATTATTTTTCAACGGTTTTCTATCCGATAGAAAATTCACCATCACACAGTCAGTAAAATTGCACCTAAAAATGAGGAACACTTATATTGCAAAAAATCAAATACCGCCTCCGAAGCCAAGAAAATAGCATTCCAAGGAGCTGTGCAGTTAAAGCGCTTGGCAAATTTAAAGGCGGTGGAGGTGTAAAAAGTCATAATGGGAATACTGCAATGATATAGCGGGATATAGCGAATAGCTCTAAAATAGCATATAAAACTCGTACTTAATGTTTTTACAAATATATAAATGGTGATTAAATGAAAAATTATCATTCAATTGAATTATAATTAATACATAAATGATTTTAAACAAAAAACATGTGCAAATATACTTTAAATAAATGTAAAACTATTATATAACATAATTGGATTTAGTAGAATATTAGAGTATTTTCATTTCTGAAAATATATTAAAAATTAAATCAAATAAATTATTTTCATAATTTTTACAATGTATAAATGCAATTTTTTAATTCATTTTATTAAAGAAGATATAGCGGAAATAGCAAAATATAGCGGAAATAGCGGGGATTAAAGCGGAAAGTCTATATTTTGGGGCTATATGGAAAAATCGTAGCGGTAGAAATCCGCTATGAGATATTGTGGGTTATAGCCGGGTAACAGCGGGGAATTAACTACACAGCCAGGGAGTGACAAGTATGCACGATAGCCTAAACACCAGCATCGCGATAAAATCACTTAACAAGTAATCGAGTAATCGGTGTTGCTCCGGCATCACCGACCGCTTAAGTACGTAGATCACTAAAGTAAGTAAATCACTTAAATGTGTAAAGTGCTCACCATGAGACTGCTAGGAAGCATCGTGAATATCTCAAACTAGAAATTCCCGAAGATAGGAGTTGCAATGTAAACCTGACTAGGGGCATCCGAAAGGCTACCAGGGGCACCTAGCTTCGTATCAAGTGTCCGGAGTGAACAGTCCCACGAACTAGGGGGAGCGAACACACCAACACTCAATCAAAGCAGCAAATACTTCACGGTTTTTTATTCCAAAAAAAGAATTTTGGCAGTAATCTCGGGACTAAATAAAATAGTGATAAATAAAAATGTCATAAGTGCATGAAACATAGATAAGTAGACAAATAAAGTTACAATCAAAATTTCAACTGTTTTATTACTTATAATGTTTTTTATGGACAACAACTAATAGAAGGGGTCATACCCACACAATATCGACCAATAATAGGAAAAATACAAAACACCCTTACGGCAACAAGAAGAAGAAATGCTAAGTGCAGACTCTGCACCTGTACAAGAAGCATTCAAAGAATGATAAAAACAAAAGACAAATCATGACTTCTTCTCACCACTTCCTCGGTCTCCTTTCCCGCCTCTAATCGATAACTTCTTAAGCTTTTCCCCGCCCGAGGTGATCTCACTCTTCGAACCATGGTTACTGGTGGACCCTCCTTTGCCCTAGTGCATTTGGGATATGTGAGAACTCTTAGATGTTCTCTGTTGCTCCTCAACCTTCTTCTTCTTCACCGCTATCATCTGTTGCTCGGTCATCGGATGCTCGGTCTTTGGTTTCTCTGGCTTGCTAGCTTGATCTACCTGCTCCCATGTATCAATTGCTGCCAAGCATTCCTTTTGGGATTGAGAGGTGTCATCCATACCATGCAGCGCTTCAATTTTCTCAGAGTGCGAATCGAGTTGCGAGCCAAATTCGGAGACAATAGCTGATGCGGTCAAGATGGCAGTAGATACAGCATCGTGATGGGGAGGCAACTCAAAAGGAAGAGAAGGTTAATCTATAATATCAGAATAAAGGGTGGTTATCTTGGTAATTTAATCAGGCGTGAATTGAAAGTCTTCAAACATGAGAGATAAGAAATTTACCTATTGTGGGAGTTTGTACATGGGTAACAACTTCAAAACCTTCGTTGTTACCCTCCTTTGATGACTGCATGATTATACGAGAAGTAGAAATGATCCCCTCACCAACATGATGATGCGAAGACGACGCACTCGGGCCTGAAGGAAAATTCTTTGTAACAACCTTAGCCATGGTCATGGCATCGACAGTTTCACGTTCCCCCAGCCTCAAGATTTTCTGGTCTTCCACTAAAGCTAGGCGGGATTCTTCGTTCAAGTATGCCTGAACCAACTCCTCTTTGGTATAAGTGTCGGCCATGTCTTGAAATTAGGCCGGAATCTCCTCCAAGATTATAGCAAGCGTACAAGGGAACAACGGACCGAAGTAACTAATGCTCTCCTAATGTAGCACGGAGTTAACATAAAAGCCCAAAATAGTAACATCGAAAACTTCCATCTTCTTTGCGAATGTGTCCTATAGCTCTAAAAAGCTGGCTTCCGTGCTAGCCTTGTCTGCCACCGGTTGATTTTTCTCTGCACCCAAAATCAAAACTTGCTCGTGCAGAGAAAATATTTCTTGGGCCTATTCGACGATGGTTTTCTTCTCTGTCTTAACCATCGTCTCACTGATCCTCATCTTTTCTTTTAAAGTTGTCTCATTGGTGTGGTGTTTCTTTATTTTGTTTCTAAATATGAGTGTGGCCTGGTCGGTGGACTCTTTCAGCTTCTTAAACAAAGAGGCATTTTTATTTTCTCTCTTGAGGGCATCAACCCTCTCCTTCTGCAACCTTTAAATCACCGTGTCACGATCTGCAAGTTGTTTCTTGTACTCATCCTTTTCAGACTCGAATGAGAGAATTTCTTAGTAATTGTTTTGGTTAATAGCGGAATGCTGTATGCACAATTTTTTGCACCCCTCGGCTGCTTCAAACCACTCTTAATCGCATGGAGATGGGGTGAATAAGATTCTGCATGAACCAACTTTAAATTGGGCTTATCGAAAACAACCTCCCTAAAAAACAAGTGGGAAAAGTAGTCTGCATGTGCGGGGGACCAGCAGGGGAAATGTAAGGAGCACGCCTAGAAATTGGGAGAGAAGCGGCCATAGCAGCATGAGTGGAAGAGGACATGACTCCAGAAGCAGGAACGGTGAAGCAAGAAGCTATGAAGCGGGTTTCTGCACTTGGTCTCCTTTTTGCTTCTTTGATGAATCTTCCCGTTCAATCGGTCTCTTTCTCTTCTCAAAAATGCTTTCTCTATCGTGGCTTTGATCTTTCTCAGGTCTGCGACGCTCTTCTTCCTCCCTATCTTTTCTCCTCTATCTCTCTTTGTCGGTCTCCCGAGAAGCATAGTAATTGGAAGAGTTCCTCTGCGAATGCTAAGACTCTAGTACTCGATCAAGATCACTGTAGAAGCTACGAGACATGAATCTTGCAGAAAATGATAAAAAAAACTTTAGGAAAGATGCATATAATGGACTAAAATATCCTAGAAAACAATAATACTGTGTGATCCTAGTGAAGTGTATGTTATAATTTAACGGCCCCAACAGAATACACAAACCAGAACGGTCGTCGACTAGTGTCAAGACATTGATACCTCTAGGGATGATTTGAATAAGCTAGGAAGGCAACCCTTCCAAAGTGAAGTCATCCATCAAGTCACTCATATTTACGAAAATGTTGCTCGTATCTCCCATGTCAATAATGCATCTTCTGGCAAAGGGGTGGGAACAGATTTGTTCTTAGGAGAAGCTTCTTTAATGTGTTCTTCCGAAGGAGGTGAGGGAGCATGTTTAGGGCTCAACTCCGAGGCCTTGTCGCCTACGTTGACATCTCCCTCATTGATGTCTATATCCAATCTATTTCTTCTTCGTCTAAAGGGATCTCATCACTGATCTCTCCTTCCTCCTTCCCTTCAATCAACGGAGCCTTACCCATTCACTGAATATACTCTTCTTCTTTCTCCTCCGGGATTGATGGCATTTTGAACGGACTGTCAGCCCTGACTAGAACATGGATCACCTCAATAGTCTTTTCTGACCCATCGGGCGAGTCGGTTTCTTCTTCCTCATCATTGCCATCGTCTTTACCAAAATCATGGATGGAGGAAACTGAGCGGATCCAGACTCTTAAGAGGGAAGGGGCACTGACGAATCCAACAGACCTCCTAGGATGTAAAACCCCACATCGACGAAGATTTTAGTCTATGAGCAAAAACTCGATTGTGCGCTCCTTAACATCTACCGCTTTTAGGGCAATAAGAACTGTGGCGAGAATCGGATCCTTATTCACTACACCAAAAAATACTTTTGGTGGCGCACAAAAAACGCAACCATAACTTATGGTGGCGTTTTAGAGAACATGACATGCAACTAAAAAACTAATATTTTTGGTTGCGTTTTTGTAAACGTCGTTATAATGTGCCTTATTGCGGCGGCAAAAAAAGGCCACCGTAAATCTTTTTTTGTAGCATGTTGAAACGCCACCAAAAGTGATTTTTTTTTAACAAATTTTTTCCGTAGCATTTTCTAAACGCTACTAAATAGACGCTGTTATAGATTGATCATTTTAAAGGCTGTACATTTCACCACAGCAATATTTTTTTGTTGCGTTTTTTCTGCCATTATATTTTTTCCGTAGCGTTTGATAAACGCCACTAAATATTTTTACTTTTCTTTGTCTATTTCTCACATTCTGCTAGCTCGTTCACTCTCCAATTCACTTTATTCATAATTTATATTAAACAATAATAATAAATAGTTCAATAATAAACAAAAATACATGAACAAATGAACTACCACAAACACAAGTAGTACATTACCATACATTGATACAGAAGTAGTACATAACCGTACATAGTCACATAACTGGTGCTAACAAAACGCTTGGTTACCCATAATTCTTTGTTGCACGCACAAGTGAAAGCTAGCACCATAAAAGTCCAACTTGCTCTCTTCGAAAATCCAATGCCTGCACAAGTGAAATTACAACATATAGTCAAACAATTATGTTAATTCGTAAGACTTCAAATCCAATATCAAACAACTACAACATTGTACAAGTATATCATACTATTATTTATAAAATTTAGTTAAATTAAACTTAGTTAATTTTATAAAACTTCTTTATTTTTAACAAACTTAGTTAATTTTTATTAACTTGGTTAACTTAGTTAATTTATTATTATTATTATTATTAGAACTTGGTTAACTTAATTATATTATAGTTAATTTTAAAATAAATTGGTTAATTCATCATCATTATTATTTATAAAACTGTTAAATTGGTTATATTATTATTGTTTATAAAATTTAGTTAACCTGAACTTAGTTAATTTTATAAAACTTGTTAATTTTAACAAAACTTAGTTAATTTTTATTAACTCAATTAACTTGGTTAATTATTATTATTATTATTATTATTATTATTATTATTAAAACTTAGTTAACTTAATTTACTATTATTAATATTATAAACTTAGTTCATTTTTATAAAATTAGTTAATTCTTCATCATCGTCATTATTATTACTTAAAACTTTTTTAAGTTATTTATTATTATTATTTATAAAATTTAGTTATCTTAAACTTAGTTAATTTTGTAAAACTTATTAAATTTTAAAAAAACTTAGTTAATTTTTATTAACTTGGTCAACTTAGTTAATTTTTATTAACTTGGTTAACTTAGTTAATTTATTATTATTATTATTATTATTATTATTATTATTATAAACTTAGTTAATTCATTATCATCGTCTTTATTTATAAAACTTTGTTAAACTAGTTGTATTATTACTATTTATTAAATTTAGTTTACTTAAACTTGGTTGATTTTATAAAACTTGTCTGATTTTAATAATTAATTTTTATTAACTTAGTTAACTTAATTGAATTATTATTACTATTAATATTATTAAAACTCAGTTAACTTAATTATATTATTATTATTGATTAACTTAGTGGAATGACCAAATTATTTTCACTAGCTGTGCATGTTAGGTTCCTTAATTTACATGCATAGCTAAGTTAATAATTATTAATTAATCCCAACATGTCTATTTCTAAACAATATACCTTCTCAATAATATATATTCTAGCATATTTTCATCAATCAGCCACGCGAAGGAACGACTAAAAATGAACATATACAAGCTTAAATAGTAGCTCGTTGGATCATGGTAACCATATAATTAAATATGACATACTGATTAAATCATCTAACCAATAAAAATCAATATAGTTATAATCATGTAATATGCCAAACTGATGCTTCTTTAAAGTAAATAATAGTCATGTCTTCTATGCTAAAATAATGATCAACATATTATGCCAAAAAACATTTGACCAATATGACATGTTGTTAAAAGAGACAATGTATAATTTTTTCTAATGCTCTAAGTGCCTGCATTTTATTATTTTCTAAAGCAAAGATCATTTTACAAATAGTTGACCTTATTCACACAATCCTGTTAGAAAAACTATAATTAAACTAGTTCAATAACTCACCTTGCAAAAGCAGTTGCAAAGTGTAACAACCCGGATTTTGGAGATTACCGTTAATATTAATAATTTAATATTAACGGTAATCTCCAAAATCCAGGTTGTTACACAAAGTGTTTGCATTCCACCCTTATTAGGCTAGAATTTACTATATTATGATAGGTGTGCATTAACTGCTTGCGTAAACTGTCGTGCATAAACTGCTAGCATTACGATAGATGTTGTAGTTGTAACTGGAAGGAAAGCATGAAATTGCAGCTGAAGCGAAGTAGCTAAAGCCTAGAAGGAAAGCATGTGGGAGAAATGGGATGTGTTGAAAGGAATCCATGTGAATGAAACAGAGCAAAGCTGTTATGCTGACAAAGAGATTGAAGTTAAAGAACCCGTTTGAAATATAGGAAAAGTAAGAGAATATCATGGCTGCGGATTCACCTAAACAACAATGCACACACGGATATATGTGTAACGTTATAAACTTGCAATTGTCAACCTGTTTTCCATCTCTGCCTAAAAGTGTCACATGTAGAAAAGAAAAGGAAAAAAAAGAGTTGACTCGTTTACCGTCACTCAACATGATGTCAAACTGCAGATATAGTTGGTGCAAAACCCAACTCATAGTGCAAGTGTAACTTCATACCCGAGGAATATACAAATCATGTCGAAGGAAGGCAAGCATTCAAAATAGTATTGTGCGCATATCATATATGTAAATTTAAATGTCTAAATCAGTAAACTGAAGTTTACAGTTTGAGCACATCAGACATACAGAATCAATGGATGTGTTATAGGCACAAATAACATATGAAGTGATGTGCCATGGATATAAATATGTTGGGAATCAAGAAAAACATCATTGATGTGAAAACTTACCAGCATTTTGTTCTCAACCGAGAAGAATCCATCCTTGCCAGCAATTGGAGTAGGCTTTGATGCTCCCACGGCCATAATAGCCCCTTCAAATCCATCCATCTACTTAACTTATTGCAATTCGCATTGGTAAGCATCAAAGGTATATTTATTTGAAATTAATAGTTTTGTACTCACCTGGCCTGGAGGAAGTATAGCATCAAATCCGTCCACTCCAAACGTACCCAAGTTCGATAAGGTAAATGTTCCTGCAAAAACAAGTCAAACTTCAATAACACATTCGTAATGGTACTACAATGCTTAATTACCTAGGAAAAACTTCTATTTGAAATCATATGATATGTTTGTGTTTTCCCATACATCTTATTTACAAGTTTATGCATACATTATTCAATGAAACATCTAATTCAATGAAACCATCTAATGCAATTAGTTGTATATTTCATTTCAAGCAATGCTAATTTTGACAGGTAAAATAATGAGTGCACGATGTTATAACTACACATGCTTCTTTTCAAAAGATTGAACCAATGACCTGAATTATACTCATTTGGTGAAAGCTGCTTAGAACGAGCCTTGCCTACCAATTCTTTCCATTTTTACGATAACAAATAGATATCAAGCTGCACATGAAACAATTAGTTCACTGTAAAAAATGACAAGTGCAGATAAATATTGAAGTCTCTGATTAAGTATCTTGTCTGCATCATGGAGAACAGGAGTGATAAGACCGCCATCAATCGCTACTGCAACAGCAATGTTAATTTTTTTGTTGTAAGTAAAACTTTTTCCATCCTTGTAGCTTGCATTCACAACTGGATGTTGTGCAAGCGCCATTGTAGCAGATTTGGCCAAAAGCACTGTCATCGTGACACCTTTTGACTTTACCTATTTTTATTACCATGCATAATCATTGCTTTGTAAGTAGGAGAATTAAATTGTTTTAATTATAGCTAATCTATCAGCATCAGGTATTTAAATCTAATGAATTTCTAGGTCACAAGAACCATTAAAACATTTTACATGCCAAAGAATACGTTCATCGTAAAATTAGAATGTAAATTATGTAACTGTTATGGCAATAGGTGAGATAATATAATTTAAATAACATGCCCAGATATTGATAAGGCTCTGGCTTTCTGTAAGAGGATATAATTGGTTAGAAAGATAATTATATCGAGCAAAAGAATAAATGTGAAAATAATTTGGCAATAAATGTAAGGTTGTTTCTCAAATTGTAAGACTTAACAGTACCACTAAATATTTTTCCTACGAACTAAAGAAATTTAGATTGCTGTGTAACTTAAAATGCATTAGGAAGAACAAAATTAACTATATCACCAACTAAGCAGCCAAATTGGTAATAAAATTGAAGTAGTTTATCAAATGACTTACATTGAACATGCACGACACATATTTATCGGTAAGCATTCAATTTGATCAAGGATTTCATAACATAAATTTAACACAAAGATATAGTTTTTCAAGGAAACAAAGATACTCGTACTAGTTTAAACTACAAAAAAGTTGACACATCAAAATTTTTCTCTTGCATATCAAACATTTATATAACAATTAATAAGTGCAAATTAACCCTTCCAGATATTGTTAAACATACTCTTTCAGTTCTTCCAAATAATTCCATGCAACATGCTACATCAAATAATGACTAATGAAATCTAAGTGTATGTCAGATAATCACTAGCTTATGGCAAAAAAAAATTAGCTGCACTGATGAACATTCTGAAAAACAAAAAATCATATCTGATGTAGGACAAATGTTCTGCCCATCGAATCAGAGCTTAAGTCGGATGATTAAATAACACCATTTAATCGATTGTACAGATAATAGAAGAAAAAATAAATACAAAATTGTAATCATTTATGAGTTTTTTATAAAACAAAAACAAATAATTTATTTTTCCTAATATTTTTTATAACTAGTTTACAGTTTCCGTTGAACAACATACACAAATACCATCTTCTACTAACTATCCAGTGACAAATGTCCAAAATTGCATCCATGAACCAGCACATTGTGCACATGGTTAAGTATTAACACCAGGCTGAAGGTTGACACTAAGACAAGATTGATTTGAAAATAATGTAACCATGTGATTAATAGTAAGGGACAAAGGAGAAAAAGTCTTACACGTTTATCCTTTCTTTGTTCAACATAGACTTTACACTAAAATGAATGGTTATGGAGTTCACCATAAAGACTTACCTATAATCAAACATAAATCAACTTTCATCTCTCTGTACAAATCCATGATCTCCATCACTGGCCATCGTCAAACCATAACAATACATAATTAATAATATAGTTACAAACTTTGATGTTTAATTTTTTATTTGGAAATAACAAAAAATACCTTTCACTACATCCATAGTCTCAGGCTGGTGGATGGTGTGAGCTCAAGTGGAGATTTGGAGATTGTAGTGGTGGAGATGTGGTCTGTAGAAATTTTGTTGGTGCAATGGATGATGGTGATAGTGGGCAGCTACTCGACTTCATGTTGAAGAGAATTCCTAACGTGATTTTGGTGCCGATCTAGGTTTATAGTTTGACAATGTCGAAATCTATGTCTAAGGTTTGTCGCCTTTCACAAGCCCATGAATAGAGAAATGGAAGAGTGGATAGGATGGAGGTGAGTTGGATGAGAGGAGAAGGTTGAGAAAGGGATGAGATTGGAAAGGAGAGATAGGGAAACAGAGAGACAATGAGAAGCGGCTAAAATCTAGGCTCACAATTGTTTTTATTCCTAAATGAAAATAGTTATTCGAAATATTTCGTTGTTAATGGAGGAAAAAGAGATATGAGCGGGCTAAAAATTATTCATCGAAATTTCAAGGAATACTTGGCGGGAACGTTTTGGTAGCGCTTATAGATTTACTTTTGCTCATTTGAATGATCAATGGTTGCACTTAGCTTTCAAACACTACCGAATAATGCAACTATAACAAGTTTTCTTTTGGTGATTGATATTTGGAAGAACTGCAACGAATATGTGATGTTCAGAAGACTTGCGAAATTAAAGGAAGTTCCAAGCGTGGTGAAAGAGACTTACCCCCATGGTCCACATGCGGGTGAATCTCTCTGGACATTTGGCGACAAAGAACATATTTTTGAATGAGGAAACCTTGTTGGGAAGATAAAGTATAAGTTTCGGGCTGCGTTGCTCCTAAATATAAACGAGTGACAGGTTAGCCTCTCTCTTTCAAAATAATAGGAGATACTGCAACTTGGTGAAGCTCGGAGCACGATTAGGTGTTCGCATGAAGAGAACATATAAGCACGCCAGCATAGCATACCCATTCAGAAGAATTTGGAGCGGAGTCATATAACATCCCTCATTTGGAGGCCCAAAACTAATGGTTATAGATGCTGCAGTCATCGAAACTTATTAATTCTCGGTGACCAAATGCGTTAATGTTAGATACATTGATATAACAAAAACACATGATAAGAATTTTATCAAAACTCAACTTAAAACAAATTTCTCATTCCACTTCAAAACATATTTCAAATTCATTACATAATCCCAAGTCGTAAATCACATTTAGAGAAATATAACTATTATAAAATATGCCAAGGGCGACATATGAAGATGCCCTCTTGGATGATCAGAGTCTAAATATAGGCAATTTAACAACTTTACCATTACATAAAAACACAATGGAATCAAACAGAAAGAACTCCACTAGCTAGCTTGCCTTCTACACATCTTCGGAAGCTTATTCGTATAAATAAGAACCTGGAAACCTTAACTCTCAAACTACTCAAAATTAATTGAGTACCAAAGAGTTAAGGGGAAACTATAAACTTTGAGTCAGACATAAAGCCTGGTGTGAATAATAACCTACCATCTTGAACCTCTTTTTAAAAAAATAGGTTAATATAAATTCTTTAATTGGGCTGTGCGTCCCAAAACCTTTACAACACTCAGTAATAATCAGTTTTACAAGACATAATTCGACACAAACTGGAAAAACCTAAAACATTCCTTTGTTAGGTCTCATGGTGGCTTCTAGTTCGCTTCTCGATTTGATTCGATCGACTCCTTCAACTTCAACATCTCCAATTGTCATTTTTCTCGTGCTGTTGTAGTGGTAAGTATTCTCTTCGGAATTCGATCAATTATTGAGCTGATGTCTCTGTTGATTTGATTTATAATTGCTAATACGTCTTTTTGTCTATTGATGAAAGCCCCTATCATTCCTTCCCTCTATATATGCCCCAAAGAGGTTGTGAGGCCAACTTTTCCAACTTCCTGCATCAGCTTCGAGAGGCCGCTCCTACCGTTCAGGTATTCTACCTCCTCCTTAAGATTGCAGATATTGTTATTTTGTACGCATCTTATTTTCTGTACACTCCATACCCTTTTGCTATGCTCGCATTCAAAGAATAGGTGTTCATCATTTTCTTCAAAAGTATTACAGAAGTTACATGTAGTATTCTCGACGATTCCCCATTTGTATAGTCTGTCTTTAGTTGGTAGTTTATATAGTAAAGCTTTGTAAAAGGTATAAGCCATTTTTGGGTTGTTAGACTGTAACGACCCAAAATTTTCGATCCCGAAAATTCCAGATAGTTAGGAAAAGAAGAAAAGAGATAGAAGAAGAAATAGAAATGAAAAACGGAATCTCACATTCGCAGTGGATCAAAATATAATACGAAATAAAATAAAAGTTATAGAAAGAAAAACTGTATCAGTCAATTACTTTTAATAATCAGAGTTACAACATTTCACAATCAATGGATATTTAAAATAATTTGTCCCAGATAAATAACAATATATCACAGCAAAAAACACTCCATATGTTCCGGCCATCCAGCTCTCCTCCTGAGCTCCAGAACATCCTTACCTCAAAAACTGTAATACTCGGTCTGACCCGAGCATTACATCAAAGTAACACCCGGGTCAGGCTGGAAACCAGCGTGAGTAAACCCATCTAACATGGAATACAAAAGCATAAAACTTAAATAAAACTCGGGGTAACTCGTATCTGATTACAAATTCACAATTTGATATAGACATCACTTATTTCATACATCAATTTCTAAGTACCAAAACTTAGATTAAATGGTCCAATTCACTTAAATCATTCCATTCTAGCCTATTGATTTCACAAATTAATTTATAAAGAATCGAAGTGATTTTGGATATTTACTGATACCCGACTCCGGTCTCTTCAAATCCAATGTCATCTTAACCCAAGTTATTCAAATGAATACAATCTAATTTTAAATACTGAATGTCACTTTAATACAACAATTCATCATCGATAGATAATCACACTATCTCTTTACAACCCAAACTTATCATATCAACAAACATTTCATATCAGAGATATCAATCAGTTCAAGGCACTTAATCATCATTTAATCATTTATAAGCAAGATGGATCATTTCCAAAATTAATTTAATTTATCTCTAATTAAATTAATTACTAATCCTTTAATCTCTTAGATTACCTTTATGTAATCATTAATTAATTACAAATCAATTAATTAATCATCTTTTAATTATTCATCTTAATTAATCATCCTTGATTAATTATCTTTAATTACATAAAGTAATTATCCTTTAATTCATTACACAAATTAATTATTCTTAACCATTTACAGTAATTAATATTTAATTACTTTCATTAATTGCATTAATTAACTACATTAATTAATGATTCTTAATTAATTACTTCAATTAATTAGCCTTAATCAATCATAAATAGTAATTAACCATCCTGTAATTACTTATCTTAATTAATTAACTCCTTAATTAATTATACTAATCCTTTAATTAATTAAACCAAGTAATTAATCCTTAATTACTTCTCCTAAGTGATTAACCTTTAATTACTTCCCATTATGTAATTTCCCTTATATCAATTACATCCATTAATTTATCCATCAATTACTTCACTAAGTACTTACACTTATCAATCTCATTAGGTAATTATACTTAATCAATTACCAAGCGACTATCATTAATTAACTAACAAATTAATTAACCACATTCATCTCATTAATTACAACTGAGTAATTCATCCCTTAGTTACCCTATAAACCAATTAATTAATCTGTAATTAATTATAGATTAATTATTCTTTAATTACTAATTAATAAACCTTAATTATTAATTAATTTCCTTCAATAAAAAGTAATCAATCCTTAATTAATTTTATAATCAATTAATTACCTTTAATTGACTGATTAATTATCCATTAACTATTGGTTAATAACATTAATTATTAATCAATATCTCTCAATACAAATTAATTAATCCATAATTACTTCTATAATAGTTCAAACCAAATTTTATTTTAAATTTTAAAACTAGCTTTCATGAAAACTTTTTAAAACGTTTTCTAATCTTACTTTGGGTTTAACCCGTTATTGACTCGAGTGTTGACTCGAGTTTTCTTATTCATCTTCCCTTTTCTTTTCTGTTTTTAGTTTAGTTAAGTTTCAAGTTAAAAACAAACAGGAAGGCCACACACGAACTCGAGTTTCAACCCGAGGTAACCTTCTTTCCACTCGAGCACAACCCCGTGCCAAACACACGACCTTCCCGATTGAAACATTGGACCACTCACGTTCTCCTGCTTCGAGAAAAACACAGTCATTCTCGAACGATAACCCGAGCACTCGCCTTCTTCACCCAAACCAAACTCTGGATGCACGAAAAACGTGCACGTTCATGTGCACGACATCTCTGATCGCCGATGAACTTCGCTCCGGCCTCCGACACATCGCCTATGACCACAGCAACAACACGTGAACACTCAACTACCTCGATTCGATCAAGAATCGAATTCGACCCCAAACACACTCAGTCTGGAAACGATCATCACCAGAAAATCGACCACCTCCGACGATCTAGACCTCGAGACACCTCACCGTTCTCACTTTAGCTTCACCACTCTTCCCGCGCCTCCAGAACCCCTTGCGATCGACTACGGTCGCACCTCGACATCGCGAATTCCATCTGAAACTCGACAACACAAACAGGCATGAAAACCCTACTTCGCCTCACTTTGATCATCATGGCCAACAACAAATCATCGGAGTATTTTTTCGATGATCCTCGTCTTCCCCTCGACCTTCAAGCCCAATCACGACGACCAGTTCGTCGTTGATCGACGGAAATTGCTCGAGATAACCCAAACGTTCATATTGAAAATACCCATTAAATCCTAAACTAAAAATCGTGATGTAACCATTAAAATTCATGGTTTCTTATTAGTAATTCGATCATGAGATCAAATCTCAAAATTTAATTTATAAAATTTTGACCCAAATACAAATTTCATTGTAAATTTGAAATTTTCGAGCCAAATGTTCATTTCAAATTCCTGTAATTATTTTTAGGAGTGATGTTACATGATTTCAAACAATTTTCATTTACAAATCATAAGCTAATTAGGATTCAATGGTGAGATATTGAATTAAATAGAGAATTCCAACCCTGTTAAAAACAACAGAGTTCACTTTTGCATATATACAGGCATTCAATACTAACACAAACACATGCATCCATTTCAATCCAGATATTCAGGCTAACATGATTGTCATTCACATACATAGTGAAATCAAGTTATAAAACTGTTTTTAAAATCTAGTTTACTCACCTTGAGTTAGCAGAGAAGCTTGTAATTTAAAATCTGGAAATGCATTTAAAACTGGAAATTTGCAAATGCTAGAATCTTTTGAAAACTTGAATTTGAACTGAATTTGTTTTTTAAACGGAATCCTTGAAGTTGAAATGGTCTTGCTTGATGATTTTGCTATAGGTTGTAGATATTAAAATTTTGATTTTTGTTTGATCTGCTTTGCCGATTCTTTCTGGTTTTTGATTTAGGTCTAAGTTTTGGTTCTTCTTTCAGTTTTTCTTCAGATTTTTAGTTTTTGAGAATCAAACTTTTGAACTAAGAAAATGTCCTGGTTCTCAACATTTCATTATAATTCAAATTTAAAGAAAATACTGCCACATGTAATTTTGCATGTTATCTATCTTACAATTGTTAAATTGTATGTATACAAGACTTACACATGTCCTAATACACTTTCATATTAATTTTCTTATGTTTGGTATTAATAAGTTAAAGTCTTTATTAATAAATTTTAAAGTCAAAAAGAAAGTATATTAAAAGAAAAAATCCTTTAGTTAAATATTAATTCAAATTTAAACAAAAATATATTTTAAATAAATAAGAAATTACGTTTGTTGTTAAGAAATATAAATTTTAAATTTCAAATATATAAAACTTAAAACAAAAATGATATTGTTTTCCAATTGTACACTTATAAATAATTTATAAAAATAGAATTTTTAAATCCAATTTATTTCTAAAATGTTTACAATTAAATTTCAAATCCAAATTTATTTACTACAATATTTATTTAATAAGGCAATGGTTCCTTATTTTTCTTTGAAATAGAAATTTATATTATCAGAATTTATTCATTTACATACATATCCAAATATATTCTAACTACCCAAGTTTTATTTGCTCAATCAAACATAAATCAGAATTTCTATTAATTAACCCAGTTAATTATTAATTGACAGATACTCCAAAACCCGGGTTATCACATTCCTCCCCCATTTGAATCTTTTCATCCTCGAAAACGAACGAAGCCAGAATTATTAAAATGCTTAAAATCAGATAAATTTTCTTTGATCATTTTTAAAACACTTTAAAAATCTATATAATATTACTAAAATTATTTTTATAAAAATACTTTTATAGGTCGGTGTCTCAACAAGTCCATCCTTGTTCTCACATAAATTCGGTCATACGTTGATCAGGCGTAGGACTGACAATCTATAAGTACTTGGTAAACCCGTTTTAACACCTAGTGAAAATACTTGGAAAATAATTTATTAAAAATATAGAAAATATTTTGGAAACTGAAAAAAAAAATCTTTGGTGAGAATGCTCTGGAAATCATCACCCTTATCCATGGTCGCAATTAACCCGATGTGTATGTTGCCATCCCGGCAAAATCCATAGATAACTGTAGGCCTCCGCGCCCCTCGATTACACCAAGGACCACGCTATAGATCGCAGCTATAACCGGGTTACGTTGCTGTCACAGAAAAAACCATATAACTGTAGGCCTCAACGCCCTCGAATTTCGCTGCCAAAAGAATGGAACTTCTCCACTCCACTTGACCATAGATCGCAGTCTACCGATGTTACTTTGCCTTCCCGGCAAAATCAAGCGTAGACCGTTGACACTCACCTCCACACGATTTCAGCTATAGTCCACAGTAGATCGCAACGACATCGAGTTACCCTATCGTCACAGCGTAACCCAAATGTCTCTGTAGGTATCGGCACCCTCGACTTTCGCTGCCCAATAATCCTCAGGAACTAGTTTGTCCAGACTCCTCACAGGATCAACTTTAGAACCTCCCCCTTGAGGCTCAAGGCAGTACCAACCTATGGTACTCCTGAGAAGTTCATTCCAAGGGAGCACCTTTTTCTCCAGATCCATTTTCAAAATTCTTTATACTATACACATATACTATCTTCCAAATCATACACCTAGTATGAATCCCGAATAAATCTCCATTCTCAAAACCGATTATCCCAAAATCGACAATTCTCAAATTATGCTTTCCAAATTCCAATATTGATTTTTTCCAAAAATCAAAAGCCTTTCCAAAATCCATTGGTTCCAATAACCTTTCCTCAAAATCATTCTCATAAGATCCTTTATATATATACACACACACACACACACACATATAACTTTGAAAATCTTTGAATCACTTCATACTTGTATAAATTCCCTTTTATACTTCAAATACTTTCAAAATCCTTTCTTTTGGATATAGATTCAACAAGGGGAGTTTTAACATATATATCAAAAAGATACATGACTTTGTTTATTCCAAATCAAATATTCAAATTTGATTACTCTTTCATAAAGATATTAACGATATTACTTTCATTTCAAAAACCATTTTACAATTCTTATCCACATATTTCAATATCAATTTCAATTAAACCCGTACGATGTACATATATCATCCGTACGCTATACCAATCTGATCGCTCACTCGATAACAGAATTTCCCCTTCGAATTAGTATTGTCCATCCGACTTCCTAATGCGGACTCTGATCTGGTTTCTTGATCAGAAACTGTCATTCTCCTTGCATAGCCATAACTATGATAGAGAATATCCAGAACCAATCAACAATCCATATCCAGGTTTTCCAACGAATGAAAAATCCCAACTCGGATCGATATAACTATCTCGAAATTCTATGCTCGAATCTGGATCAAATCATTATACGAATAGAATAATTTACGTACATCCTACGTATTTATCTCTATTGATTATTAGCTAAATCAATCCCCTTTTCTATTCACATTCACTTTAATTTCTTTTCACTTATTCACAGTTGCTTCAATCCTATTTGGATTATCACCTCAATTGTTATCACAATTGGGTATTTAATCATAAACATTTTGTACTTTGACCAGCTTTAAATTTAGAAATCAGCTTAAAAAGTTTAAAATGGATAAGTAGATGAAAAGTAATTATTAGTTTGTAAAATAGCTATAAAATAGTTAAGTAGTTATAAAATAGTTATCAAATAGTTAAATAATTGTAAAATAATTGTGAAATAAAAATTAGTTACAAAGTAGTTGAAAAATAGTAATTAGTTTATAAAACAGTTGTAAAATAGTTAAATAGTTCCAAAAATTATTGTAAACAAGTATAAAATAGTTTGGCTTTAAAAAGAAAGATTGCATATAGTAAATAGCTTCGAAAAAAATAGATTTAAGAAAGCTAATATTAAAATAATTTGTATGAAAATAGTTTAGAGCTAAACTGTTCCACTACCCAATCTTTATTCCAATCAATTCAATTTTAAATTTCCACTTCCTCCTAATATTGATTCAATCTCAAATCAATTTAACTTTATTCCAATTCAATTTCAATCTCAATTCATTTCAATTCCAGTTTGAATTAATCCAAATTCAAGTTGAATTAACCTCGATTCTTTCCAAATTCAAATAAAATTCCATTTGAATTTTAAACCTATTCAACTTTAATCACAGTTCCAAATTATTCAAATCAATTTGGACTAATTTCAAATTGAACCCACCTCAAATTTCAAATCATTCCAAATCAATCCAATTCAAATTTTCCATTTGAATTTTTAAACTTATACATCTTCAATCACAATTCTAATTAATTCAATTCAATTTGAACAATTCAATTCAAATTTCAAATTTAAATCATTCCGAATTATATAAATTCGAGTTAAATTTTTAAATGTTGATTTAATCCTTTAAATCAAACCAACCTATATTCTTAAACCATTTAATTTGGAATCCAAATTCCATTTTATCTTAATAATGGATATACTACCACACCCCATTTCTTTATTCATTTAAACAAATCTAATTTCGGCTTAAAGATTATTAATAACAACAGGATGGTATCATTCAAATTATTTTAAAACATCCATCCATTTCCAATTTACAGATCTCAAACCCATTTTGAGATCACACAAATTTCCAATTCAAATCAACCATTTAACCTTCCAAGTTAAATCTTAATTTCATCTTCAAATTTCCAATTCAGGTTGCCTGTTTTAAACTTATTTAATTTCCCAAATTAAATTCACTGTAATTTAATCCTGTCAATTTCACCCAATCTGAATTCCTATTTCAAATTTTAAACTTCATATTAATATCCAATCCAATTTATAAGTTCAAAAACTTATCACTTTGGGTTTTCACATCACATTCTAAGGAAATTCAAAACTCAACCTTAGAGTTTATTTCAAATATACATATTTATTTCCTTTACACACCAAGTTACTTTAAATTTTAAACCACCTTGGTTTTAATTCAAAACAAATTCCTTTAAATTTTCAAACAACTCTTGTTTGAAATAGATCCCTTTTCATTCAAATTCATTAAATAATATTAGTTATTATTTCTTTATCCCTTTGAAACAATTCAAATGTTTATAGACTTAGATTTTAAAACTTCACATTTTGAAACCTACTTCACTTTAGAAGTTATACTCATCTTCAGTTCCAATTTATAAGTCATACTTGCCTAGATGTTTTACTTCCCTAAAACATTTCATTTTGCTCATTCATTAATACACATTTTATTATTAAACACAACAATCATATATGATAATAACCAAGATAAGCATATCTAGAAACCAATTCATTATTATCTTATTCTGAAACTCTTCCCCAAATTTAAAGATTTTAATTTCTATTTGAATCCATTTCAAACTTATATTTATTTAATTTCAATTTGATTGTATTTCTATTACCACTTAATTTAATTCTAGTAATTTGACAACCAATTACATTAATATTTATTAGAAAGAAATATTGCTTTATATATCAAAATATATTCTTATATAAAATCATTTAAAATCTTTATATAAGAAAATAACAAGTACCTCTCATGTATATTTATACACTCAACTCATTTTAGGGTACCATTGACCCTATCCTTAATGAGTAATCCCACCAGAGCCAAGGTTCTTGCTTAACCTTCTACTCTGATACCAAATGTAACGACCCAAAATTTTTGATCCCAAAAATTCCAGATAGTTAGGAAAAGAAGAAAAGAGATAGAAAAAGAAACAGAAATGAAACACGGAATCTCACATTCGCAACGGATCAAAATATAATACTAAATAAAATAACAGTTATATAAAGGAAAACTATATCGGTCAATTACATTTTAATACATCAGAGTTACAACATTTCACAATCACTGGACAGTTAAAATAACTTGTCCCAGATAAATAACAAAATATCACAACAGAAAACACTCCATACGTTCCTGCCATCCAGCTTGCCTCTTGAGCTCCAGAACGTCCTTACCTGAAAATATGTAATACTCAGTCTAACCCGAGCATTACATCAAAGTAACACCCGGGTCAGGCTGAAAACCAGCATGAGTAAACCCATCTAACATGGAATACAAAAGCATAAAACTTAAATAAAACCCGGGGCAACTCGTATCTAATTACAAATTCACAATTTGATATAGACATCACTTATTACACACATCAATTTCTAAGTACCAAAACTTAGATTAAATGGTCCAATTCACTTAAATCATTCCATTCTAGCCTATTGATTTCACAAATCAATTTATGAAGAATCGAAGTGGTTTCGGATATTTACTAATACCCGACTCTGGTCTCTTCAAATCCAATACATCTTAACCCAAGTTATTCAAGTGAATACAATCTAATTTTAAATACTGAATGTCACTTTAACACAGCAATTCATCATCGATAGATAATCACATTATCTTTGTACAACCCAAACATATCATATCACCAAACATTTCATATCAGAGATATCAATCAATTCAAGGTACTTAATCATCATTTAATCATTCATAAGCAAGATGGATCATTTCCAAAATTAATTTAATTTATCTCTAATTAAATTAATTACTAATCTTTTAATCACTTAGATTACCTTCATTTAATCATTAATTAATTTAAAATCAATTAGTTAATCATCTTTTAATTATCCATCTTAATTAATCATCCTTGTTTAATTATCTTTAATCACATAAAGTAATTATCCTTTAATTCATTACACAAATTAATTATTCTTAACCATTTACAGTAATTAATCTTTAATTACTTTCATTAATTACATTAATTAATTACATTAATTAATTACATTAATTAATGATTCTTAATTAATTACTTCCATTAATCAGCCTTAATCAATCATAAACAGTAATTAACCATCATGTAATTACTTATCTTAATTAATTAATTCCTCAATTAATTATATTAATCCTTTAATTAATTACACAAACTAATTAATCATTAATTGCTTCTCCTAGGTAATTAACCTTTAGTTACTTCCCATTAAGTAATTTCCCTTATATTAATTACATCCAGTAATTTATCCATCAATTACTTCACTAAGTAACTACACTTATCAATCTCATTAGGTAATTATACTTAATCAACTACCAAGCGACTATCTTTAATTAATTAACAAATTAATTAACCACATTCATCTCATTAATTACAACTGGGTAATTCATCTCTTAATTACCCTACAAACCAATTAATTAATCTTTAATTAATTATAGATTAATTATTCTTTAATTATTAATTAATAAACCTTAATTATCAATTAATCTCCTTCAATACAAAGTAATCAATCCTTAATTACTTTTGTAATCAATTAATTAACCTTTAATTAACTGATTAATTATCAATTAACTATTAGTAAATAACCTTAATTATTAATTAATATCTCTCAATTCAAATTAATTAATCCATAATTACTTTATAATAGTTCAAACCAAATTTTACTTTAAATTTTAAAACTAGCTTTCATAAAACCTTTTTAAAACGTTTTCAAACCTTGCTCCGGGTTTAACCCGTTATTGACTCTAGTACTGACTTGAGTTTTCTTCTTCATCTTCCCTTTTCTTTTCTTTTCTTTTCTTTAGTTTAGTTAAGTTTCGAGTTAAAAAAAATAAGAAGGCCATACACGAACTCGAGTTTCAACCCGAGATAACCTTCTTTCCACTCGAGCACAACCCCGAGCCAAACACACGACCTTCCCGATAGAAACACTGGACGAGTCACGTTCTCCTGCTTCGAGAAAAACATAGTCATTCTCGAACGATAACCTGAGCACTCGCCTTCTTTCCCCAAAACCAAACTCCAGATACACGAAAAACGTGCTCATTCACGTGCACAACGTCTCTGATCGTCGATGAACTTCGGTTCGGCCTCCGACACATCGCCTATGACCACGGCAACAACACGTGAACTCTCAACTACCTTGATTCGATCATGAATCGAATTCGACCCCAAACCCACTCAGCCTGGAAACGATCATCACCAGAAAATCGACCACCTCCGACGATTTAGATCTTGAGACACCTCGTCGTTCTCACCGTAGCTTCACCACGTCTCCCTGCACCTCCAGAACCCCTCGCGATCGACTCCGGTCGCACCTCAACATCGCGAATTCGATCTGAAACTCGATGACACAAACAGGCATGAAAACCCTACTTCACCTCACTCTGATCATCACGTCCAACAACAAATCATCAGAGCATTTTTTCGATGATCCTCGTCTTCCCCTCGACCTTCAAGCCCAATCACGACGACCAGTTTATCGTTGATCGATGGAAATTGCTCGAGATAACCCAAACGTTCATCTCGGAAATACCCATTAAATTCTAAACTAAAAATCGTGATATAACCATTAAAATTCATGGTTTCTTATCACTAATTTAATCACAAGATCAAATCTCGAAATTTAATTTATAAAATTTTGACCCAAATACAAATTTCACTGTAAATTTGAAATTTTCGAGCCAAATATTCATTTTAAATTCCTGTAATTATTTTTAGGAGTGATTTTACATGATTTCAAATAATTTTCATTTATCGATCGTAAGCTAATTAGGATTCAATGGTGAGATATTGAATTAAATAGAGAAATCCAATCCTGTTAAAAACAACAGAGTTCACTTTTGCATATATACAGGCATTCAATACTAACACATACACATGCATCCATTTCAATCTAGATATTCAGGCAAACACATGATTTTCATTCACATACCAAAGTGAAATCAAGTTATAAAATTGTTTTTAAAATCTAGTTTACTCACCTTGAGTTAGCAGAAAAGCTTATAAATTAAAATCTGGAAATGCATTTAAAACTAGAAATTTGCAAATGCCAGAATCTTTTGAAAACTTGAATTTGAACTGAATTTGTTTTTTAAACTGAATCCTTGAAGTTCAAATGGTCTTGCTTGATGATTTTGCTACAGGTTGTAGATTTTGAAAATTTGATTTTTGTTTGATCTGCTTTGCTGATTCTTTTTGGTTTCGGATTCAGGTTTAAGTTTTGATTCTTCTTTTAGTTTTTCTTCAGGTTTTTAGTTTCTGAGAATCAAAATTTTGAAGTAAGAAAATGTCCTGGTTCTCAACATTTCATTATAATTCAATTTTAAAGAAAATATTGCCACATGTAATTTTGCATGTTATCTATCTTACAATTGTTAAATTGTATGTATACAAGACTTACACAAGTCCTAATACACTTTCATGTTAATTTTCTTATGTTTGGTATTAACAAATTAATGTCTTTATTAATAAATTTAAAGTAAAAAAGAAAGTATATTAAAAGAAAAAATCCTTTATTTAAATCTTATTTTAAATTTAAACAAAAATATATTTTAAATAAATAAGAAATTACCTTTGTTGTTAAGAAACATAAACTCTAAATTTCAAATATATATAACTTAAAAGAAAAATGATATTGTTTTCCAATTGTACACTTATAAATAATTTATAAAACATAGAATTTTTAAATCAAATTATTTCTAAAATGTTTACCATTAAATTTCAAATCCAAATTCATTACTACAATATTTATTTAATAAGGCAATCAATCCTTATTTTGCTTTGAAATAGAAATTTATATTATCAGAATTTAATCATTTACATACATATCCAAATATATTCTAACTACCCAAGTTTTATTTGTTCAATCAAACATAAATCAGAATTTCTATTAATAAACCCCGTTAATTATAAATTAACAGATACTCTAAAATCTGGGTCATCACATAGACCTGCTCCAAACCACCCTAGACTAGTTAGTCAAAGGGTATTTGGTCCTAGAATCCTCCTAGACTCCACTAAATTTGAACTTTCCATCTAAACTATTCTTCCATATCCAAGTATCTTCCACTCCATCTGTCTTAATATTTTTGCATTGAATTTCCTCCTTGTAGTTTAAACTGGGCAAATTTATTTCACAGTGTCATTCACTATTATCTATGATTTCCTTCACTTTGCATGTTGGGGCCCCATATGATGAAAATGCTTCCTAGCCTAGCCTATCAATAAAGCTTTATGAGTTCAACCAAGGATCTATCCATAGGCCTGTATTATTACCCGAAGCAATCTCTCTATCTAGATAAGACTGTAATTCATTTCTGGTTTTGAGGATATTTTTCCATATAATAGATGCATTATTATCGATTTTTATAGTCCATAAATTATCTTTTAAATATATTAATCTCATCCAGCTAGCCCATAAATTTTTTGACATTAAAACATTCCAGGTAATCCATAAGATTTCTTAAGCTCGTATAATTTTTAAGCCCCACTCCTCCTTCCTTCTTTTTCCTACATAGGTCTAAGAATTTTATTTTATGCATTCCCCCTTTCCATATAAAGTCTTCTCAAACTGAGTTTGTTTTGGCAATAGAACAACCAGGAATTTGGAAAGATTGCAGCCAAAATCTTACTTTAGAGGTGATAACAGTGTGAACTAATTCAACTCTACCTGCAAAAGGCAGCAATTTGGATCTCCATCCTTCTTAGTTTGTCTCTGATGGCATCAACTAGTGTACCACATTCCAGATTTGCAATTGTATTATTTGAGAGAGGTACCCTCAGATATTTAACTGGAAGATGCCCTTTTGGAACCCTCAAATTTTCTAGCATAACCTGCTTATTTGTACAGAATTATTAAAGTAACACTTGGCCTTGAGTTCATTCTGTTTGAGACCAGCTAACCTCTCTAGGTCAAAGAATATTGATTTGACCTTGTCAATAGCCTTTGAGTTTCCTTTTATCGCCACTAATAAATCATCTGCGTATATTAAGTGAGTAACCTGTGGGAAGATATTATAAATAAGCTGGATGATTTTGTGATAACATGGCAGCTCCATTTGAAGAGAAAACCATTCCATAGCCATAGCAAATAAATAGGGAGAGAGAGGGTCACCTTGCCTAATCCCACAATTACTATGTATATAACCTTTAGGAACATCATTTATCATGACAGAAAAAGTAGGTGTATCTAGAGCAAACTTAATAAGTTTTAATAGCTTTAAGGGAACCACCATAGATTCAAGCACGTGTATAATGAATCCTCTATTGACCCTATCGTATGCCTTTTGAAGGTAAACTTTAATGCATATTTTGTCAGCCCCCTGTTTGTTAAAATCCCTTAGTCATTAGAGAGTTTTCAGAAATCATCCTTCCTTTGATAAAGGCACTTTGGCATTGTGAAATTAAACTTGGAAGTACTTTATTCAGTCTCATACATATAATCTTGCTAAGAATCTTATATATGACATTACAACAGGAAATAGGTCTATAGTCCTCAATTCTCTCTAGAGTCTTAGATTTTGGAATCAATGATATAAAAGTGTGATTGATCTCTTGTACAAATTCTCCAGTCTCTAATGCTTCATTATAGGCTTTGTGCATGTAATCTTTCAGGTGTACCCAGTTCATTTTGAAGAAGGCTGCCCCCATGCCATCAAGGCCGGGGAGGAGTCACTATGGATGGAACAGATGGCTTTCTTCAATTTCCCTTCCAGAACCCGAGTTGTCAACATGTCAGCACCAGCAGAGAAGATTTCTTCCTATAGTTGATGTGAGGTAAGGGATAGCACTTTTCTTTATTATATAGGCTGGTGAAGTAAGAGATAGCTTGCTCTTCTATGTGTTTAATATGTCTAGAAGCATTTCCCTATTCATTTAGATAATTGTTAAGATTGTTATGATGTTGTCGTAAAGACATCTTATTATAGAAAACTTTGTTGCATTCATCTCCATGTTGTAACCACTTCTCTTGGGCTTTTTTTCAACTCTATTGCCTGCTTATTAAGATCAACTTTGAGTTGCTTTTGATGTTTGTAGAAGTCAGCATTTTAGCCTTCATGTAGGGGGTCAATATCCAGTTGAATCTGAATATCCTCCAACTGTTGTTAAATATTGTGATGGTGTCAGTGGTTTTTGGTCTGCTCTTGTTCCAGTCTTTAAGTCTATTTTTCATGATTTTGATGAGCATTACAAGTCGGCACATATGATTGCCTGGAGGAATTCTAACTACATTAAAGTTCACTACTGCATCGAAGCTGTCAATCAAGGGCCAATGATTTGCATATAAGAAAGGTTTTCCTTTATTTATTTCATCATTGCCATCATTGAATTGTATCAGGAGAGGACAGTGATCACTTGTAGAACAAGGTAGAATAGTTACTTTGAAATTTGGGATTTTGTTAAAAAGTTCGGTGTTACCAAGCACTCTATCTAGTCTTGAAGTAATTTTCTTAGCCTCACCACTTTTCCATGTGAATTTCAAGCCTTAATGGGGTGCTTCCACAAGACCACTGGCAAGAATACATTTTTTGAATTCTGCATCCTATGCAACTTTCAGTGTAAGGCCTCCCTTCTTTTCACTTTTCCATGTGAAAATTAGTGTAGGTGCAACCTACCATCTTGAACCATATATATATATATATATATATATATATATATATAGTGAGACCATGACTCTTAGTGAAATGGGTTTTCCCTCACTAGTATCTTAAGCAGAATTTATGAAAATCATATACCATGCACCTACATCCACAATTGATAAAACATAACATAATACATTATATCATTATGATATGCAAACACGCAGTATACTCTGGATTTCCCGTCCTCGTTCATTTGACTATCTGTCTCGGTATTGTTTCTAGGGTCACTATTAACCAATAGTTTACATAGGCTGACTAATAACCTGTTCCAAGCTTATGGACAATCTGTTCGGTTTCATAATTTTCATGGGATCACTAACAATCTATTTTCCCCTACCAATAACTTCATCTAATGATAGTTTTCATGGGTTCACTATAAACCTATTAGGATCTCTAATAACTCCTCTCATGTCATAGTTTTCATGGGTTGACTATGAACCTATTGATATTGTCAATAACTTAATTCAAATATAATTTTCATAGATCACTAAGAACCTATTGTCCCATGCCAATAACCATTTTCATACATAGTTTTCATGGGTTTACTATAAACCTATCTAAACTAACAACTCTTTTATCAGTCTTTGGGCATCTTATGTTCTGGTCTAGCCGACCTCATGGATGGAACTCTACTCATACAAGAGTTAACTTAATATACATTCACTACTGGGTCAACCTAGCTAGTTATTCTGCCCTTAACACCCTAAAATACAATTATGGATTAATTATAAAGTGAATATGTTTATAGGAGATGCACACATGATAGCTAATTATAACATGATAATACAACCATCCATGGTTTAGTATCCTTGCAGTCATTTTCAAATTAAACATGGTTAATACCTTTAACCTATTTTTTTTAGAAAGGAAAGCTTCTTGAAAAACTCTAAAGTGAAATGCCATTTCAAAACACTTTTATATTTCCAAACAATTTATTTTTAAAAATGAGATTGGGTTCTTTGTTTTGAAAACTAAGGCTTTCGAAATCGTAGATGCTCTCTCTTGAAACCATTAAATTGTACCCTTCGAAAGCATTCAAACCACCATTTCAAAATACTTAAATATATGCCTTTCGTAACGCTCAAAACATTCATTTAGAAAGCATCAAAACCGTCCTTTCAAAACCATTAAAACATTCCTTTCAAAAGTATTAAAACTTATCGTTCAAAACCTCTTAGTCCAAGTAGAACTTTACGAAAGCATTGCTTCGAAACCATTTGAAAGTTTCTCTTTCAAAATCACTGGGTTTAACCTTAAATATAACTTTTGGATCATGGTGAATATAAGCAAAAGTAACCCTTTTGAAAACACTAAACTCCAAGTAAAAGAGTTTGGGGAAACAGATGGTTTCAAAACCACTCTTTCGAAAGCAATAAAATAACAGTGGGAAGGATAGCTTCGAAACAACCTTTCTAAACCATTGCCTTCAAAACCTTTAATAAGTGACTACAGAGACCCTTTCGAAGGCATTGGGATAAGGCTTCTATATTAATAAAACAAATTCTTTCCTTTCAAACACATTGTTAGAAAAATGGCTATGAAGAAAAGTGGCCTTTAACCAATTCGAAAGGTATGAAGACGACGGCAAGGTGTCGACTACGTTCGAAACAACTACCCTTTCGAAAGCAAAACAGAGGCCCATGGATTGATTTGAAAGCTATTTAAAAGGGCATCACTCCTTTCAGAAGCAAGGTTTTGACACCATCCCTTTCGCCTTCTTCTAATATAGTACATACCAACTATTTGATATTATGTATATTTGTTTTAAATGAGTTCGAAAGGCAATCTGGGATGGCTTTGGAAGCAAGCAACTTGTAGTGGCAAGCTTGTAATTCGATGAAAAGCGAATTTTTATTCCTTTGAAAGAAACTCCATTATAACTAACTTTTCTAATTTTTCAAAACATGATTGTTTGCCAAATCCTTTACCAAATATTTTATAAAAAGGTTGCTGAATTCATCTATTCATAATTAAAATATTCTAACATAGAAACCCTTCCTTTAACAAAATAAATTAGACATTTAAGTCCTCAAGCTAAGTAAATTTAATTTCCATAGTAAATCACTTAGAAAAAATCTCCAAAAATCATCTTAATTCACTTTTCATATATTTTCTAACATATATAAATTTCGGACCCAAAATACTTTATATAATTGCCGAAATTAATTTTAAACCCAAATTGTCCATTTCCCTCATACAAAATTCATAATAAATTATCCATAGCTTGGATAATTATGAAAATTTAAACCCATCTCCAAAATAATTTTTTTCATAATGTATTAAGTTCTTACGGCATTTGAAACCCATTTAACATGATTTTAGCCTTGAAATCGAATCGAATATTTTTCAAACACACTTGTTTAAATCAAACATGGCATATAGTCAAAGCATACCATCATTCAAATCATCCAAACGGTTTTAAAGTTTAAGTTCAAAATCAAATGTTTATAAAACATAAATGAGATGGTTTTGATTATTATTCACCTTGTTTTAGATATGGAACTTGAGGCTTGATCTTGCTTAAATATTCCTTCCTTGAATCCTTAGCTTTTAGTTGATTTTGATCCTCTTTTATCCTAGGGTTGTGGCCGGTAGTAGTTCTCCTTAGTTTTTGTGTTTGATTTGTGAACATATGAAATGAAAAATGGAGTGAGGGTTTGGGGTTTATAGGACTATGGTATTATTTCCCACATTAACATTATCTTATTCTCTTATATATTTATCTTGTAAAACCATTTCATAAACCATTTTTCTGATTTCATTTAGTCAACCATGGCCTTTATTTAGCTGTCAAATCTAAAATGCCGTATCATTCTAGTTTCTACATTATTCTATTTAATTTATCTAATTTAATCTCCTGAATAATGTTATTTAAAATTAGTGGTGTTACAGGCTCCCCTCCTTAAAGAATTTCATCGTCGAAATTCAATAAGGACTAAGTCCTAAACATATCAATCATCTGTAACATCTTCTAACTACTATACTAGCTTACCTGACTAGTAAACAGTCTATTTAAAGCAAATGTAGAACATACCCCTACAGCAGATCAGGATAAGTATCTCTAATCATGTCCTCTGTCTCCTAAGTACATCTTTCTCGTGGTTGCTCCATTTAACGTTCACCAACTTGACAGTATTTTTTCTTAACTTCTTCTCATCTCTCGCTACAATCCGAATTGGTTGTCTGACAAAAGTCAAATTTCGTTCTACTATTAGATCTTCCAACACCATCGGAGGAATAGTAGTCTCTGTATCATGCACATACTTACGAAGATGAGACACATGAAACACATTATGGACACATGTTATACTGCTCGATAACTCTACTCTGTATGCAAGCTTGTTGATTCTCTCTACAACTAGAATGGTACAACATATATCAGTGCCAGTTTCCTCGATTTTTGAATTGTACCACATCCTTCATTGATGATACTTCAATGAAAACTCCATCTCCAACCGAGAACTCTAGATCCTTACGCCTCTTATCTTCGTTATTCTTTTGTCTAGACTGAGCTTCCCTCATCCTACCTCGGATTAACTCGATCTTCTCTGTCGCCTCTCTAGCCAGATCTGGACCCAAGACTAATCTGTCTTTAGTTTCTTACCAACATGCTAGTGACTTACATGGCCTTCCATACATAGCTTCAAAAGGCGCCTTTCCTATACTAGTTTGATCACTATTATCATAGGAGAACTCAACTAAATGTAGGTGATCCTCCCAAGATCCCCTAAAGTCTAATACATAAGCTCTCAATAAATCCTCGAGTACATTATTCACTCTCTCTGTCTTCACATTCGTCTAAGGGCGATACATAGTACTGATCTTGATCTTGGTACCTAACAAATCATGTAAACTCTTCTAGAATTCACTAATTAATAAAGCATCCTAGTCACTGACTATACTACTAGGAGTTCCATATAGTCTAACTATGTTCATCATAAATAATCTAGCTAGCAGGTGCCATTCTGGTTGAATTAAGTAGAATGAAATGCGAACTCTTGGTCAACCTATCCACCTATATACTTTCGTTTCCACGATTCAACCTTGGCAAACCATCTATAAAATCCATAGATACCGAATCCCATTTTCAAACTGGTATCTCCAAATGTTGAAGCAATCCACTCGACTTCTGATGTTTGGCCTTCACTTATTGATAGTTCACAAACTACCTGACCCATAGACCAACATCCTTCTTCATACCTTCCTAGTAGAAATGCCTCTTCATATCTCGATACATCTTGATTCCTCCAGGATGAATCGTAAATTTGGACCAATGACATTCCTTATGAAATTCTTCCATTAAGTCCTCAACATTTGGAACCCACAACTGTCCCTACTTTCTCAACCGTCCCCTCTGGTAAAGACTGAAATCCTTTAGATCATAATTCCTCAACTAAACCTTATTCCTTCTTAGCTAATAACAAATCTTCTTTCTGCTTAGAAGCAATCCTTTCAATCAATACTGGTCGAACTTCCAAGCAGGACAATATGGCAGTTGCTCTGATTAGAACTAGTAGTCGATCTCAACTGCACACAACAAGTAGTCAAAGCCTTAAGATCTCTCCATTCCACCAACAGAGCTAACACCACATTCTGATGTTTTTTGCTAAGAGCATCCGCTACTTTATTCCCTATCCCAGGTGTATAATCCATAATAAAATCATAAGTCACTAAAAACTCTGTCCATCTCTACTGCCTTATATTCAACTCCTTTTGATAGAATAAGTACCTTAAGTACTTATGATTTGTATATAACTCGAATCTCCACCCTAAAAGATAATGTCTTCATACTTTCAATGCAAAGATCACTGTAGCTAACCCTAGATCATGAGTATGATATCTCACTTCATGTGGTCTAAGATTCGTAGGCAAACTTTACCTTTCTACATCAAGACACCCTCTAATCCTGTTCCACATGCATCAGTCTACACTACTAATCCTTGATTTCCATCTAGAACCACTAACATAGGCGCATTGGTCAACAAATGCTTTAACTTAAGGAAAGCTTCCTCACATTTGTCAGACCAAATAAACTTCATGTCCTTACTTGTCAGCTTAGTCAAAGGCGCTACTATCCGTGACAAGTCCTTAATGAATCTCTAGTGATAGCCAGCAAGTTCAAGAAAATTTCTAATCTCAATCACCGTCTCTAGTCTCTTTCAGTTGTTAAAAGCTTCAACCCTATCTGGATCAGCTAACAAACCCTTCTCTGAAACCACATGACCAAGAAACTTAACTTCTTTCTTCCAAAAGTGACACTTTGAGAACTTCACTTCCCGCTGATGCTGCCTTAGCGTCTCAAGCACTATTCTAAGATGAACTTCTTGCTCTTTCTCATCCTTAGAATATGTTAAAATGTCATTTATGAGTACCAATACAAACTTATCCAAGTGCTCTAGGAAAATTCGGTTTATCAAATCCACGAAGAAAGCTGGTGAATTCGTTAACCAAAATGGCATTACTATCAATTTGTATGAACCACACCAAGTCCAAAATACCGTCAATGGAATACTGCCCTCTACCACTCTTAACTGATGGGAAACCTATAGCCAAATCCAATTAGGAAAATACTCTAGCTCCACATAACTAAACAAATAAATCATCGATTCTCGGCAAAGAATACTTATTCTTGATATTCTTCTTGTTTTAACTTATGATAGTCGATGCACATCTTTAATGACTCATTCGATTTCTTCACGAACACCGCAGCCGCTACCCAAGGCGAATTGCTTGGTCTTATAAAATTATTCCCTTCCAAATCCACTAGCTACACCTTCGGTTCCTTCATCTCGGTCGGTGTCATCCTACTAGGCGGTCTACTTACATTTTTTCTCCTGGCACAAGATCTATCAGAAACTAAATGGCTATTTTCGATGGTAATCGTGTAATTGGCTCAAAAAACATCTACAAACTCTCATACTACCTGAATTCGACTCAACTCTTCTTCTTCCATAGCACTCAACAAAGCAAAAGCACCTCGATTTGAGTTCTCCACTGAGAATATAATTTGGTTATGACTATTAGATTGTCTTAGCGATATTCCCTATCTTGGAAAAATATCCTAGCATCATATTTATCTAACCAATCCATACCTAGAATGGTTCCAAAATCTACGAAATCAAAAACATACAAACTGCATGCAAACTTATAACCTAACAAAATCATGTTCTAACTGGTCACATCTCATCCTTAGAGTTACATACCCTCCTATAGGATTCGTAACCCTTAAGGAAGTAACAAGATATAAGGATTCTAAACATAATTTATCAATCAAACAATGAGATATAAATGAATGTGATGCACTGGTATCAATAGCACCCTAACTGGTATACTTTGAATCAAAAACGTATATTCCATCACAGTCTTCCCCTTCTTGGCAGTAGTTGGCCTAGCAGACGATGTACCAACAGAAAAGACCTTTCCCGTATTTAACCTGACTGGTTCTACTGATTCTTATAATGCCTAATTTGGTCATAGATAAAGCACTTTACCTCTTTCTTGTCTATAGCCTTCTTCCCTTTTCCAGATCAACGTTCATGAGCTAGTGTTTCTTCTTATCACACTTAAAACAAACTAGATTAGCCTTCACCTTCTTGGCTGCTTCTCCCTTCTAAGTTCCCTTCTTCTTAAAGAATTTCCTATTCTTATCTTGAAAACCTTAGGTTTCAACCCACTTCCCTTTCCCATAAGTTGAAAGCTTATCTTCATTCTGGATTGCCATCTACCCAACAACAGTACTTGGATCATGAAGATGTTTCAAGGTCGCCCTAGCAATCTCAGGTCTTAGCCCTTGAATAAACTTCTCGTTTCATTTGATGATGGCATCAATGGTAGCATATCCGTATCTTAACAGCTCATCAAATTTGTAGCATACTCAATCACCGACATCTCACCCTGCACTAGATCCATGAACTTTCTTAGCAATACTTACTTGGCAATTTTAGACAAAAATCTCCCTTTGAATCTGCTTTGAAATTCCATCCAAGTCAACTCCTTCTCGAGAACTCTCCTGGTAACACTATTCCACCAATGAAGCATTGCTCCCAGCAACTGTCTAGAGGCAAGTCTCCTCTTCTGCTCATCGTTTAATCTCAAATCAGCAAAGATCCTTTCATAATTCAAAAGCCAGATCTCTACTTTTATGGCATCCTCCGTTTCCAAAAATGGCTTCCCACCAATACTGGTATAATCCCTACTAAGGTTAGCATAGTTGTTGCCACCTGGGCCTACGGGATTAGCTCCTCCAATATTGCCAGCAACTCCAGCAACTGCTCCAACTTGCATCAGATTCACAAAGAACTGGTACATCATTCCATATCTACTAGCGGAATTCCAGCACCAAAATTGGCATTTGCATTTGGATTAGCATTCGCCTGTTGATCCTGGTTTCGCCTGTCGGGCCGAGCATTTTCATTGGTTGTGGTGCTTCCTCCACCTAAATTCACTCTTCCATTTCCTGCTCCTATATCTTACTTTCTCACAAATCTTCATACGAGCCTTACTATGATACAGAAGAATGGTCTAAGAGAGGGGAGTATGTACTTTTGTATACATATATCAAATACAAGTATGTTACTATAGCGTTAACCCAAACCTCGATCTTATTTTCTGATTCATTGGATTTTGTTTTGAAAAATATTTTAGGTTTAAATTTCTTTTTAAGTTTACATAAAATTATGCTTCAATATCAACTTGTAACATCCCCTATTTAGAGGCCCAAAACTAACGGCTACGGATGCTGCAGTCATCCATAGTTATTAATTCTCAGTGACCAAATGTGGTAATCTTAGATACATTGATATAACAAAAACACATGATATGAATTTTTTTTCAAAACTCAACTTAAAACAAATCTCACATTCCACTTCAAAACGCATTTCAAATTCATTACATAATCCCAAGTCATAAACCACATTAAAAGAAATATAATTATTACAAAATATGCCAAGATCGACATATGAAGATGCCCTCTTGGATGATCAAAGTCTAAACATAAACAATTTAATAACTTTTCCATTACATTAAAACATGGTGGAATCAAACAGAAAGAACTCTAATAGCTAATTTGCCTCCTGCACATCTCTCGAAGCTTATTCGTCTAAAGGAGAACCTGAAAACCTTGACTCTCAAACTACTCAAAATTAATTGAGTACCCAAGAGTTTAAGGGGAAAACATAAACTTCGAGTCAGATATAAAGCTTAGTGTGAATAATAACCTACCATCTCAAACCATATAAATATCTAGTGAGACTACGCCACTTAGTGGATTAGGTTTTCCCCTCACTAGTATCTTAACAAAATTTATGAAAATCATATATTGTGCGCCAGCATCCACAATGTTAAAACATGACACAATATATTATATCATGTGATATGCAAACATGCACTATACTCTGGATTTTCCATCCCCATTCATTTGACTATCTTTCTCAGTATAGTTTATAGGGTCACTATTAACCTAATAGTTTTCATGGGCTGACTAACAACATATTTCAAGCTTACGGATTATCTGTCTTATTTCCTAGTTTTCATGGGATCAATAAGAACCTAGTGACCCCTGCTAATAACTTCACACAATTATAGTTTTCATGGGTTCACTATAAACCTATTGGGATCTCCAATAACTCCTCTCATGTTATAGTTTGCATGGGTTGACCGAACCTATTGGTTGATGTCAATAACTTAATCTGGACATAGATTTTATGGGATCGCTAAAAACCTATTAACCCCTGCCAATAACCATTTTCATACATATTTTTCATAGGTTTGCTATGAACCTGTCTAAACTGACAACTCTTTCATCGGTCTTTGGGCATCATATTTTCTGGTCTATCTGACCTCCTAGATGCAACTCTACTTATATAGAAGTTAACTCAATATATATTCACTACTAGGTCAACATAGCTATTCATTCTGCCCTTAACACCCTAAATAAGTTATGGATTAATTATAAAGTGAATATGTTTATAGAAGAAGCACACATGATAACTAATCATAACATGATAACACATCCATCCATGGTTTAGTATTCTTGTAATCATTTTCAAACGAAACATGGTTAATACCTTTAACATATTATTTTTAACAAAGAAGGCTTCTTGAAAAACTCCAAAGTGAAATGCCATTTAAAAACTCTTTTATATTGCTATGGGTTTATCATTAAAAATGAGGTTAGGTTCTTTGTTTAGAAAACTAAAGCTTTCGAAACCTTAGATGCTCTCTTTTGAAACAATTTAACTATACCCTTTAAAGCATTCAAACCACCATTTCAAAGCACTTAAATATATGCCTTTCATAACGCTCAAAACAACCCCATCGAAAGCGCCAAAATCGTCCTTTCAAAAGTGTTAAACTTATCTTTCAAATCATCCTAGTCCAAGTAGAATTTTACAAAAGCATAGCTTCAAAATCATTTGAAAGTATCTTCTTCAAAATCATTGGGTTTAATCATAAATGTAACTTCTGGGTCACAGTGTATATAAGAAAAAGTAACCCTTTCTAAAACATTAGTCTCCAAGTAAAAGCGTTTCGGGATACAGATGGTTTCTAAACCACTCTTTTGAAAGCAATAATCTTTAGGTAAAATAATGAGGAGAAGGATAGCTTCGAAACAAACTTTTGAAACCATTGCGTTCGAAACCTTAATAAGTGGCTATAGGGACCCTTTCGATACCATTAGGATAGCGCTTCTATATTAATAAAACAAAAGCATTCCTTTCGAACTCATTGTTAAAAAAAGATATAAATAAAAGCGGCCTTTAACCCATTTGAAAGGTATGAAGATGACAGTAAGGTTTTCACTAGGTTCAAAACAACTACCCTTTCGAAAGCAAAATAGAGGCCCTTGGATTGATTCGAAAGCTATTTAAAAAGGCATCAACCCCTTCGAAAGCAAGGTTTCAACACCATCCCCTTTACCTTCCTCCAATATACTACATACCATCTATTTGATATCATGTATATTGGTTTCGAATAAGTTCGAAAGGCAATCTTGGTTGGCTTCAGAAGAAAGCAATTGGAAGTGGCAAACTTGTACTTCGAAGAAAAACTGATTTTTATTCCTTTGAAAGAAACTACTTTATACCAGACTTGCCTTATTTGTCAAACATGATTGTTTTCCAATTCCTTCACCAAAACCTTTTCTAAAAAGGCTGCTGAATTCATCTATTGATAACTAAATATACTTTAACAAAGAAGCCCTTCCCTTAACAAAAAAAACTAGACATTTTAGTCCTCAAGCTAAACAAATATATAGTAAATCACTTAGAAAAAATCCCTAAAAATAATCTTAATTCACTTTTAATATTGTAACGAACCACCTTTCTCTCTACAGAAAGATGCATCGTTATTAAGAAAGAAAGGGATAGAAAAGAGAAAAGATATAGAGAAGAAAGAAAGAAACAATATCAAAATCTCAACAGCAGAATGAATAAATTATATTAATCACATAATATTTTACATAGTAATATACATCAGAGTTACACAGCTTAAACAACACATAGTAGGCAGTTATAAACACCCGTCTAGTTATACAACTCAATATACAATATAGATATCAACACAGAGAACAACACAGCGTAACCACCTATATATCTACAAACGCTGAAGCCTCCTGCTCCATTGCTCCTTCAGAATTCGTCAAAGCTAACCTAAATCCCTTGGCTACTCGTAAAAATTTGAGTACCCAAGAGTTTAAGAAAACAGAATGAACTCCGGGTCAGACATGGGTTTGGTGTGAGTAAACATTTAAAGTTGCTTAACTTTGAAAAAAAACCTCTTGAAAGAAAAGGTATCACGTAAGACTCCCCACATATAAACATGGGTAAGTTTTTACCTTATGCTAACCAAAACATTTGATAGGAAATTCAGTGATATTATAATAGGGTCAAGGGTTTTCAAGTAAAATACAGAAATAGATGGAATGTTTACATCTCACGTTCCAACATAGTTGAGCACAATCAACACGTACGGCACTTATTGGAGATTGGATTCCATACAATGGCAGGGATACTGGGGTATCGCCCGCCACAGTACGAGGCCTAGATGTGATGACCCGCAAATCTGTGCCCTTTGAATCGACAATAATCCACACATGTCTGACGCAAAAAGAAAAAACTGATGGAAAGTCAAGAGAAAGAAAATAAGAGAGAAGAAGTGAAGAGAAGAAAGAGAGAAGATAGAATAAAACAAAACAATACAGAATCTCACATCGCAGCGGAAAATATATAATATCATATCAATGATCTTTACAAAACAGAAACTGTATATACATACATCAATCAGAGTTCAACAATCAATCAGAGTTATCAGCTTGGACAGTTATAATAACCTGTCCTCACAATTGCTGATAATATAGACAACTAAGCAATGCAGTGGATAATCAATAATCAAAATAGATACATATATACGAAAATGAAGATCTCCAGCTCTCCTTCTGAAGCTTCAAAAGTACCAAATCTGAACCTGTAAATATGCTCGGTCTAACCCTAGCATTGAAAGGGAAGAACGTCCGGATCAGTCTGGTAAATCAGCATGAGAAACACACTCAACTAAATTTATTAAGTTACCAAAACTTTTCCTTTATCAAAACAAAAGTATCTCTAGGACAAGTCCACACATAAACACAGACATGTTTTTGCCTTATGATAACTAAAACATATCATATCAAATCCTTTTATATTATAGTAGTGTCTACTATATACAAATAATATTAATCATAGCCGAAATTGTTACATTGATTAAATTCCAACACATAGCCCAATTAGGTAATACAATTAAAATGGAAAACACGTGGTGGGGTTTGGATTTCCATACCAATGACCAGGTGAAGGGACTACCTTCCGGTAGTACGTCTCTAGAAGAATGTATTGAGGACTATCACAAAGGATCCTCTACCAACACAAAACCGACCCACCTCTATAACTAGATGGTACCGGATATATCATCCTCTGATCGTTACCGACCTTTACCGTGGGCCCTCATAGCATACAAACCACAATAATTAGATACACGACGCCATAGCGTGTAAAGATGTATCTAAAAGAGGATGATCATATCCTACTTGGGAATGACCCACTTAGCCTTGCTGCGTCTAACCCTGTTTTGGTCATTTCCATTTGATGAGGCCTGAAGAGGTAACGATTACCTTTCACAATAACATATCACATCACTTAGAATGCCACATGGCCATTTCCGTTGACTACTAATTGCCTACCACAAAAATACAACCCTTAAGCTCATACGTCTCAAGGATGGTGTTAAGATTAGAGAAGTTTCCTCCTCCGCCGCCACCAATGTACGTTTGTAAAAACTAATGTACGTAATCTATAGAAATGCAATGTCAGACAAACATCCATACAAGTTGTCCAGGAATAGGACAAACCGAAGGTACTTTCCTACCACATTCTGTTGGGAAATCCCTAGGATTAATAGCGAATAGTCCTCGCATTGGATATTTCATAATGAAGAGACCACTTCTACTGGATGTATATTGGGATTTTAACATCAAACGATCAGCAAGCAATCCCCTACTATGAAACTCCGGAATATCAATATCATCACAAGCAACCTGCACAATCGTCGCATATATGTTGGTTTGAAGTGGTTTTCAAATAAATCTGATCCCGATCCCTTCGCACTAACAATGTAAAAGCGTTTCTCAACTTCACATAGAAACTAAGTCTCAAAGACTTATCACGTCTCTAACTTTCAACTTGCTATCCTTCGGGCCAAGAAGGAAGCTCGATAGATTGGAGTAATAATCCGCACTATACGAATCAACATCCTCAACATAAATGATAATCAAGCCTACACAGAAGGCAACGTACTAAGTGTACGACTAAATAGTTCCTACATCAAGTTGAGAAACTAAAATTTGGCCAAGTTTGATAGTCGGTTATTTAACTATCAAAACAAACAAACAAATATTTAACACCATATACAATCAATGGGCCCTTTCAATTAATCTTTTATTAATTAAACCATTCGCCAAATATTCACTTAGATTATCTTTTAAAAAAACATATTGTCAAAATCATTTCAATATTGGAAAACATTTCCATATACTTATTTAATAATAAGTAATTCACAAATCAATTTATTTTCAATACTCAGAAAATATTACATATACTTAAATCACGATTAAGTATATATTTTATTCTTTAAGGAAAACATTCCCTTTAACACATTTATTTGGGTCAAACCGGATGTTGCGTAAAAATCGTTACGACAACCCAAAATCAATAGTATAGGGATTCGAAATAAAGATAGATATATAAATCCCAATACTATACAAAATATTTTCTTTCGAAAATCATTTACTATAACAAAAGTGTTATTGTCCATCATTTCCATACTTCTCGAAAACGTCTATTTCAACCATGAATGTTGAAATCTATGTATTCGATACTTAACACCACTAAAACAACTTTAAACAATTTAACTCCATTTTAAAATATCACTTTCCAAAACATTTCTTTAATTCAAAGATGATTCACTGCCCAAAATCATGGATATAAATCTCTAACCAAATTCAACACTTCTACATATTTAATTAAAGGATTATCCACTGTCCAAAATCGTGGATATAATTCCTTTAATATACTTCTATATTTAACTTATCAAATTCAATGAATTTTGAATTTATAAATCAATGTTTATAAATTCCATTTATATATTATAAAAACTTTCATATAGAAAATTCCTTTATAAATCAATTCCATTAAATAACTTAATTACATGCCAAAAATCCAATTATAAGTTAATTACTTATAATCTCTTTATTTTACAACATCCTTCTTTTTATAACTTCACAAATCTTATTTACTTATAAAATCCATTTATAACTCTATTTTAACACGTTTAAAATTCATTTTATAATTCTAATATTCTAATTTATAAAATATCAATTTTATAAATCTCCTATATAAACCATTTTACAAAATAGTTAACTTCACATTCCAAAAGTCATATTCTGGTTTTATTTCACAAAAATCATAATTTCTATTTTATTTCCCAAAACATCATAGTTTTTATAACATAAAAATTATCACATTTATTTATTCAAAACAAATCAATTCTTAATGATTCAAAAATCAATAAAATGTTTATTTTCAAAATCACTTTTAAATTCGAAATCGTTACTTTAACATTTTAAATTTCCAAAAATAGGCCCAATGCTGCAACAGCACCAAATACATCAATCATGGCATCCAAGACATCATATATAATATGATAACAACATATATCACAATATCTATAAATAAATCAATACGGGTGAGGAATTCAGTTGGATCCCTCCAACCTATCACCTGCATAAATATACATATTAGAATATGTGTAAAATATCCGCTTCAAGGCATACGCGCGTACAAAGTGTCATCCGTTCATACACGGGAACGTATAGGGTCATCTGCTCCACTAGGTAGGTATATATCCAAATACCAATCAATATATCATATGTCATCCAGACAATCATCAATCACCATAAATAATATTTATTCTCACTTATATAGAAATATCAGTGAGTAAGAAATGGTGAGTTGTACTCACTTTGCTTCCAATAGCTGTTGTAGTGTTTTATTCCGAATAAAATTAAACGCGCGTTTAATTTTATCCAAAATTCACATTAGCTCCAATCAGCTCCAGACTAACTCAATCGCGTAGTGTTCTTCAATATGGACCCAACGCAATTCGTTTCGTGCGAAACAGACCTCGTATGAAAAAGTTATGCATTTTTAAACATCACACGAATTTATAATATAATTATTTACTGTTTTCTTTTTAAAGTCTGAACCTTTTTAAATCTAGTCGTTGATTTCTTTGCATCAGATCGTGGTCGCGTACGTATTCTTCTCTCCTTCGTTCCATTTACGTGCGCAACAAACCCATCTTGCCGCCTTTTAAGCCTAATTATCGCGACCCCATCGATCAACCTGACGACGATCAAGCAAGGCCAAATGAACGGCCGCCCCATGCACCACCTTCGACCGAAATATGATGAAGCTCGGTCCTCCATTGCTCGAGAAAAAAGAACCCAAACGCACGGCCTTCGGTCGATGATTGCCGCCCATCCATCGCGCTTATTTTCGATCACAGCCGTTCATATCGAAGCTCTCGCGACGCTCAACATTTTTCTAGTTGAAAGTTTTCGCTAAATGTCGACGGATCGTGAGATATTTGGGGAAGAAGATGGAAATTTGCTGGCCATTGAATATTAAAAGGTGGCTAGGGCTTGAAACCCTAGGGTTTGTGAAAAAAGGAAACAAAAATGAGGAGCTTTTATAGAAAATTTGACGACACTATTCATTCGAAAATTTTCTGAATTCCAAACAAAGCGTGCCGCCTGGCGTTTATAATGTTTTACCCCTATTCCGGACGCAATGAAATATATATTAGGAGCCAATTCGATCATATTTGAAAGATAGGTTTTCGAATCGACTAATTTAAATTTAAAATTCGCTTAAACAAATTTCTACACGTTTTAGCTTGCCCCGGACGAACCGTAAATTCGATTGACACGAAATTTGAAATCTTGCAATAATATAACATTACGGATCCATTGAAACTGGTTTCGACGTAATCCAAGACTGTTTGAAAAATGACTACTTTTACTCGTCAATTAAATATTAAAATATTCAATTTTTACAAATTAACTTTTAATTCGATTTTTAAAGTTCTCTAACAACATACTACTTCAAATATGATTTAATTCAACTTTATAAATCATTTTTATTCATTTTAAATTCAATTTTCAATTTTTCTTGTAATTTCAAAAATTAAATCAATAATTTAATTATCCAATTAAATCATTATATTTCAAATATAAGTTATTCGACTTATAAAATTTACTTTTGAATATTGAAAATTAATTAAATATACGAATTTCAAGTGACTGAAATTCTGGGTCGTTACACTAGATCACCGTACCGAGGATTACTCCTAATCCCCTACAACATAATGTCGGAACCATTCCTTACTGAACAGATCCGAACAACACAACCCTGCGGTTGAAGCTAGCAACCGCCCACACAAACGAATAAAAAGGGACTCTAGACAGGGGTAAATCTCGCGCTACTTGGGCATGACCCACTTAGCCTTGCTGCACCTCCCCTGTTTTAGCCATTCTCGGTTGATGAGGCTTAAGGCTACGATTGCCTTTATTGAACACATCTATCTTAGAATGCTCATCGTCCACCTGACGATGTTCTGAAAGCATTCAATCCATACAAGTTCGTTCTGGGTTCGAACGAAACCGAAGGCATTATCTCGTTACACTTATTTTGGAATCACCCTTAGAGTTAATGACAATAACCCTTGCACTCTAAATCTTCATCTTTACTTGAGATTCACGACCTATCGTTAATTTGGATCGATGTGGTTTTCGAATATCCAAATTTAGAAACTCGATCCTAGTCCAATCGAAATCCAAAACACCATCTTTAGGTTCAAGTTGTTTTAAATTAAAAACAATTCGATTAAAATAATTATCTATATTCATACAAATATATAGTATACATTTCCATAAATAATAGATAATTCATATCATCACAATCCAACCAAATCCTCTCATATCACATATCACACATATCTCATCAGAGATATCAAACAACCAAGGTATTCAATATCAATCAGCCATCCATAAGCAATGACTTATTAATCACACATCTATAAGTAATTTAAAATGAATTAAATTAATTACTTCATTTGTAATTAATTTAAAATAAATTAAATTAATTACTTTCATCACTAAAATCTTGCTTACGTAACCATTAACTAATTGCAAACCAATTAAGTAATCATCATCTTAACTAATCACCCTTATTAATTATTAAGTAATTAACCCTTAATTAATTACACAAATTAATTATCCACAAATCATTAAAGTAATTAACCTTAATTACTTCATTAACTATAATTAATTACATTATTCCTTAGTTAATTACAATTAATTAATTACCTTATAATCACTTATTATTGATTATTTAATCTTAACTAATCAATCCTTAATTACTCTCATTAATTACATTAATTAATGATCCCTAATTAATTACTTCCACTAATCAACTTTAATTGATCATAAACAGTAATACCATCCAGTAATTACTTACCTCAATTAATTAACTCCTTAATTAATTATATTATTCCATTTACTAATTACACTAAGTAATTAATCTTTAATTACTTCTACTAATTACTATCCTTTAATTACTTCCCATTAAGTAATTCTTTTTAATTAATTACATCCCAGTAATTATACATTAATTACTTACCCTAAGTAATTATACTTATCAATCTCATTAAGTAATTATACTTAATCAATCACCGAATGATTTTCCTTAATTAATCAACCAATTAATTAAGTTAATTAATCACATTTATTTGATTAATTACAGTTGGGTAATTCATCCCTTAATTACCCCCTTTAAATAAATAAATTAATATTTAATTACAGATTATTTATTCTTTAATTAGTAATTAATAAACCTTAATTATCAATTAATAAAACTTAATAACCAATTTATTAATCCTTATTTAATTAACTAATCAATCCTTAATTACAATTAATTAACTCTAAATAACAGTTAATTAATTCTTAATTAATTCTTAATTTTAGATTAATTATCTCTTAATTATTTATTAATAAACCTAATTATTAATTAATAAAACTTAATTACAAATTAAGTACTTTTTTAATACAAATTGATTAATCTTTAATTACAAATTAATCAACCTTAATTACTTCATTAATTAATCTCAAATTTATTTAACTTATAACCCTTAATTATTTTAAATAAATTAATTAAATCAATTAATTACTCTTAATTAATTTTTAATCATTTTTAATTAAATTAATTAATCATATCTAATTTCCTTAATTAATTTAATTACTATCAAGATATTAAACTTTAATTATCTTTAAGATAAAACATTATCTTACTAATGACTTAATTGAAACATTTGTCTTAATAATTAACCTTTCTTAATTAAATCATTGATTAAGTTATTAAAATACTCATTTAACTTGGTAAATTAAGGTTAACAAAACATAACATCTTTTAAATTCTTTAAACATTAACAAGTAATAGTTTTAAAACTATTTCAATTTAAATTCAAAAACTTGTCTTTAAAATTCATTTCTACTTAAGTTTTAAAATAACTTTAACAAAATTTAAATTAAACAAATTTTCAAACTTCTTAATAAAATGTTAAAGAAAACATTCATTTTTATAAAGAATAGATTTTTAAAAACAAGATTCATTCCAAAAATTTACAACTTTCTTTATTTAAATTTAAAACTTGTTTCATAAAAACATTTTAAAACTTTTTTAAAAAATTCCTTTAATTATCTGCTTCAGATTTAACCTGAGTATCACTCGAGCCACTTCAAGTTCCATTTCCTTTTCTTAAAATTTCAAAATCTTAGTTTAAATTTAAATTTTAAAAACCCTGTAACAACTAATATGTTAACAGGTTTAACACTCCAACTACTTCGAGTTCCCACTCGAGACACCAACTCAAAATCACGGTGCTTCCTTCGAGTAAACTTCCAACATAACCATCACAATCCTACCGACGCCAAAACCTTCCCTGTGCAAATGCACCATCGCTGGAGCCATCTCCGACCTCTGGCGAACTCTCCGACACGTCACCCTACACCGTAGCAATCGTCTCCGATCACCAAATCACCATCACAAGCCTCGTTACAGAATTTAGCATTCCAGTTGAAAACTGGAATCAACTCCCATGGCCAAAAACTACCTCGAACACGCGCTTCTGACCATCGACGACATGCGACCCCGGCCAATCCATCACCGATCATCCATGAAGCCATTACACTTGGTCCCATCGAACTCGATCACTCTAAGACTACACACAGACCCGAAATTCAACCTCAACCCAAACTAGGGTTTAAAACAAGATCACCATGCTGCTGTCGCCGCCGAGGACTATCACCCTTGCTGTCATTTTTGTCGTACCACCAGATCCTTCCTCTACCCAAAATCCCGATTCCCCTAAACCTTGTGACCATCAGAAATCACCCAAAATCCCAGTTCCAAACATCACCAAAATCCATACTCGATTCTAGTCTAAAAATGATGAATGTCGTCTTAAAAATCAAATTTTCCCAGGCCGATTCAAGTTATATATTTGAATCAGAGAATTGTAATAATTGATTTTAACATGTTTATATATTTTTACTGTAAATCTCGATTTCCAGATAGTATATATATATATATATATAAACATGTTTAAACTATTTTTAGATCCAAGTTCAAGTTTAAACAAACTAAATTTTTTTGGAAACTAAGGCCTAACAGAGATCGGAGGAGAAGATTTTGAATTTAGATCAAAAATTTGAGCCTGAACTTAGAACAGAGATATTCAAAAACAACAGTCATGCTTGTTCCAAATCAGATACATTTACACATGCAGCACATTCATATACATGGATAATACATATATATATATACACACACATATGCAAGCATTAATCATTTCAGAAATCTAACAAGCAACAGATCAGTTATTACTTAGGATTTTTGAGTTGATGTTTACTCACCTTTTTTGAAATTGCAGAGAGCTTTAAAACTGGATTTGAAAATTTGCATTGCTTTGTTGTTTTGATTCCAGAAAACTTTGGATGCTTAGATCTTTGAAATGGCTTTGATCTTGATGATAAAACTGGAAAGCTTGATTTGATTTTCTTTAAAACTGAAATGCAGATTGCTTGAACTTTTGAAAACATGTTATTGCAGGCACAGGCTTAAATCTGTTTTTGGAGGAGATGTTTTATAGATTTGATGATTTTGAATTTGAGCTTAGCGAAATGCTTCCAGGTTGCATTTGATATGAGGAATGAATTACAAGGTTTTGGTTTTGCACTTGAAAAATGTTTACAGGGTTGTGATTTTTGGATTGAGTAATGAATTTCTGGCTTTGATTTTGAACTGAGTTGTTGAAGATAGTTTACATGTTTTATAAATTTGATCAGAGGAGTGTTTCAGGTTGGCCATTGATTCAAGTTACATTTCTAGTTTTTCAAAAATGAAGATAGAAAAAGGAAATGTAAAAGAAGATATATGCTTATATAAGTTCAAATCAAGATTTCATAAAAATAAAATAAAATTGAAATAAACGTGACACTTGTCTCTACCATTGTTTATATGCTAACACATGTTATTCTAAGGGGTTTATATCTTAACATTTGTCATTACTTATTTTTATATTATTTAAAAATGATTTAAAGCTTTTCTTATTAAATTCCCTAATAAATAAGTACTTTGTAAATTTATAAATGCTTTACTTAATTATATATAAATAAAACATTTAAAGGAAAATAAAATAAAATCCAATCATGTTTTAAATAAAATCATATAAAATTATTTAATCCATTTTTAAATGCTAATTTAAAAGCTTGTATATTTATCTACAATTAAATAAATATTTTTTCCAAATTTCTATAAATAAATTTCTTTAAAGAAAATAGTATAAAATAATCTTATTTTAAATAAAAACTTTATCCGTATTTTATATCCAAAATATTTTTAAGATATATATCTTTTAAATTTAATTTCAAATTTAAATTCAAATTCAATTTAGAACTCCAACTTAAAATCAATTCAAATAAATATAAATACTAATTTTAAACAACACATTATTAAATTTGTAAATAATTATTCTATTTAAAAATAACTTAAATACACGGACACACACACACACACACACATATATATATATATATGAACACACTTATTAAATTTGGAAATAATAAGTCTATTTAAAATATATACAATTTAAATTTGTAAATTATTATTCCATTTAAAAATCTATTTATAACTATATTTAAAAAATAACTCATCATATATATTATTGTTCAAAATAACAAATTTTACCAATTTAAATAATTAATTAAGAGATTATCACATTTTAAATTCCTTGAAATTTTGGGATATCACATTCCTCCCCCCTTAAAAGAATTTCATCCTCGAAATTTAAAACAAAAGATAATCCAAAGTTTTTGTTTTATTTCAACCATACATGCATACATATCAGCCATACACAACCAAACAAACAATTTCATCCAAACAAACAATTCAATTAAACAAACAACATTAGTTATTCAGACACAGATCCGTATAATTTTCCTAAAATTATTCTGAGTTTTCCCAAGTACGGATACTGGAACACTCGCTCTATAAAATCCCAACTATCTATACTACTAAGCTATTGAGCTCCTACACATCTAAATCTACCATCTACACAAGATACCTGATCATAGACAAGACCGACTCAACAACCAAATCCTCCTGAACTGCTAGTTTCACAACCAGAGATGGATCATACACGTACTCCTTCAGAGATACATGAATACCTTGAATCCCAATCTTCCAAACTGGCAATTCAACCCTTATAAGCCAAACACTTATTTCCTACAAGAACTCAAAAGAATCCAATATACTTCGAAGCTAACTTCCCTGTCTTACCCAAACTTATTGCTCCTTTGATAGGAGAAAATCTCAACAAAACACAGTCTCTAACTTCGGATTCCAAATTCCTCTGTCTCTTAACCACCAAACTCTTCTGACGATCCTGGGCTGCCTACATCCTTTCTGATCAGCTCAACCTTCGCTGATGCCTCTAGAAACAAACTGGACCAAAAACACTCCAACAAAAAGATCCCCTCAAGATCTACCAAATCAAATACACAAACTCTATTCCATAATCATTAGAAGACTTCAACTTACTTCTCTTATCCGAAAAAGATAAAACAGAAGTACTCACAATCCCATAGAATCTCTCTAATCCAAACACTGCAACTTTCGGTTGCTTCCATTCTAGAATAGCTGCCACCTTGCCTCCGTTGCATAACTCTGATTTGGAACAGATGAGAATGCCATCGATGAACACGAGTACAGACTAGACAGCGCATCCCAGAAATATGGTTCAACATATCCATAAAGAGAAAACTCAGAAGTTCCAAGAAATAATGAGCTGCTTCACCAAAAATATCTCTCTAGGAGACATCCTTCTACCTAGCTGAACCACTTGTAGTTCCATGAACCAAGTCGGTATGGAAATCAATCTTTAATGCAGACAAATTTCTGACTTCCCTGAAGACATCTGGAAAATCTCTGATAACTCTATAACTCAAGAGAGCACTCAAACTATCGCAAGTCACTTTTGCGATCCTATCCAATCCAGTGTTCTCTCTTTACAAATCAGAACAGCTTAGTGCTTGACCAATTCATCGAAGAAAAGGGTGTACTCTGTTGCTTCTGAACTCCACCTCTAGGACACTGTTACGCCAAAAGATCTTCCTACTGGCACACAGAATACTTCGAGCTGCACTGCTGCCTCAGATGCCAAAGACTTCTTACCCAAAGCTCTTCGAACCCCAAATCCACATCATCCAATCTCACACAAAGCTTAGAGATGGGAAGACATCTCCTCAAGAAACTCAGGCTCTAACCAAACACATACTCAGTCTCATCACTAATGCAGACACATTTCCTTAATCTTGCTCCAAAGAAACATCTTTGGGAACATCCATAGTCACTGCGTCTCACCACATAGCTACTCCATCCAAAAGTTGCCAAGATACCATCATTTGCTTCTGCTCAACCAACAGATCCAAACTCTATAAAATCCACCCACACGAGCGTGTTCAAACTTATACTTCGAAGATAGACTCCGAACCTTAACAGGTTTCCTTCAGAGATTGGTGAAATCCTAACACCATGCTGCAAAGCTCACTCGAGACGGTATTGGGTCTACAGTTTGGACAGATACACTTTCAACCTCAACACTTGGACTTCTTCCATTGGTAGTCATGTTACACACACCACTACCTCATCTACCTTTAGAATTCACATTGGAAAAATCCAAACAGGTAATCCAACAAATCAGGTAGAATAGATATATATATATATATATATATAGTTATATATAAAAATTACAAATACGCTCTCTCAAGATAGACACCACTCCAAAGCCTAGGTATTCACTCAACATATACCCTGATACCAAATGTAACGACCCCCCTTTCTCTCCACAGAAAGACGAATCATTATTAAGAAAGAAAGGGATAGAAAAGAGAAAAGATAGATAAGAAAGAAAAAAACAACATCAGAATCTTAACAACGGAACGAATAAATTATATTAATCACATAATATTTTACATAGTATCATATACATCAGAGTTACACAGTTTAAACAATATACACTAGACAGTTATAAACACCTGTCTAGTTATACAACTCAATATACAATACAGATATCAACACAAAGAACAACACAGCGTAACCACCTATATATCTACAAACGTTGAAGCCTCCTGCTCCATTGCTCCTCCAGAATTCATTAAAGCTAACCTGAATCCCTTGGCTACTCGTATAAATTTGAGCACCCAAGAGTTTAAGAAAACAGAATAAACTCCGGATCAGACATGGGTCAGGTGTAAGTAAACGATTAAAGTTGCTTAACTTTGAAAAAACTTTTTGAAAGAAAAGGTATCACGAAAAACTCCTCACACATAAACATGGGTAAGTTTTTACCTTACGCTAATCAAAACATTTGATAGGAAATTCAGTGATATTATAACAGGTCTAGGGTTTTCAAGTAAAATACAGAAATAGCTGGAATGCTTATATCTCACGTTCCAACATAGTTGGGCACAATCAATACGTACGGCACTTATTGGAGATTGGATTCCATACAATGGCAGGGCTATTGGGGTAAAGCCCGTCACTGTACGGGGCCTAGATCACCGTAAACAGTTCCGAACAAGACAACCCCACGGTTGTAGCTAGCAACCGTCCACACAGCCAAATAAAAAGGACTCTAGACAAGGGTAAATCTCACCCTACTTGGGCATGACCCACTTAGCCTTGCTGCACCTCCTCTGTTTTAGCCATTCGCGGTTGATAAGGCTTGAGGCTACGATTACCTTTATTGAACACATCTATCTTAGAATGCTCATCATCCACCTAACAATGTTTTGAAAGCATTCAATCCATACAAGTTCATTCCGGGTTTGAACGAAACCGAAGGCATTATCTCGTTACACTCATTTTGGAATCACCCTCAGAGTTAACGACAATAACCCTTGCACCCTGAATCTTCATCTTCACTTGAGATTCACGACCAATCGTTAATTTGGATCGATGTGGTTTTCGAATATCCAAATTTGAAAACACGATCTCGGTCTCATCGAAATCCAAAACGCCATCCTTAGGTCCAAGTTGTTTTAAAAGCAAAAAAATTCAATTCAAATCATTTTCTCTATTCACACAGATAGATAATGTACATTTCCACAAATAGATAATTCATATTATCACAATCCAACCAATTCATCTCATATCATATATCACACATATCTCATCAGAGATATCAAACAACCAAGGCATTCAATATCAATAAGCTATCCATAAGAAATGATTTACTAATCACACTTCTATAATTAATTTAAAATGAATTAAATTAATTACTTCATCTCTAATTAATTTAAAATAAATTAAATTAATTACTTTCATCACTAAAATCTTGCTTACTTGACCATTAATTAATTACAAACCAATTAATTAATCATCATCTTAATTAGTCACTGTTTGCGCAAAAAATGGGCAAACACCTCCAAGTCGTATGATTTAGCTGATTTTATGTTGTTCTTAGTGATTTGGGTGATTTATGCAAATATATAAAAAAACAGGGACTAAACTGTAAAATACACACAGATTTATAGTGGTTCGGCCAGAACGTGCCTACGTCCACTTTATATGTTATTATCCTTTTTCTCTTCAGATTACAAGTACAAAGCTTTGCATACAAGTATATGAAAGTTGTTTGAAAGTTCCTTCCGTGCTTGAGCTCTCAAACTTGTCTGCCATTGTTGTACCCCTGCCCCTCTATTTATAGAGTGAGGCTGGAGGCAGGAGTCCTGGATGTATATAGCTGCTGGTGGGCCTGGGCTGAAGCAATCTAGCCTGGCACATCTGGTTCGGCGGAGCTTGGTTCGGTCGTAGTTGGGATGGTTGGACCGGTGGTAGGTTGGTCCGGTGGTAGGTTGAGTGGAGTGTTGGTCCGGTGTGGGTTGGTTCGGTGTGGGTTTGGACCGGTGGGGCTTGGTCCGGTGGAGGTGATTCGGTGGAGATCGTTCGGTAGTACATGGAAGTGTGGTTGGTTCGGCTAGGAAGGGAAGTGGAGTTGGTTCGGTGATGAGTTGGGAATGCCGAATGCTTCTATATTTGGGAGTGCCGAATGAGCCCTTGTATTGGAAACGTCGGATGAACCAAGGCATCTTGAATGCCGAATGAGACTTCGCTCTACATTGCCGAATGAAACTTTAAACCTTTGATACCGAATGGACTTTTATCCTTGAGTCATGAGTGAAACCCCAGACTTATATACGCTTGCTGGCTGCTTCTTCTTGGTTCGTTCGTGGTGGAAATGCACACAACATTGATATTCCAGTTTTGACCAAAAATGGGATAACATTTTGCCCCCCAAAACATGCCTTGCGATAGGAAGGCGTGTTTTGTAATGCCATGAGCTGGATGTTCATATCCTGTTGATGTCCTTGCGGTAGGAAGGCGTGTTTTGTAATGCCATGAGCTGGATGTTCATATCCTGTTGACAACCTGTAAAGAGCTTGATATTTTATATGGCCCCAAATGACGGCCGTTCGGGATCGAGCTATTTGGGATGAAGCGCGTCCGTTCATGGTCAAGCGCCTAACTTCAAATGACGACCGTTCGCGATCGAGTCATTTGAGGTGAAGTGCGACCGTTCGCGGTCAAGCGTCTAAATCCATGCAACGATCGTTCGAGATCGAGTCATTTGCGGTGGAATGTGATCGTTCACGGTCAAGCGCTTTACTTCAAATGACGACCGTTCGGGATCGAGCCATTCGAGGTAAAGTGCGACCGAGCCCGGTCAGAGGGCGGACCTCAAATGGAGACCGTTCGCGATCAAGCCACTTGGGGTGAAATGTGACCGTTCACGGCCGGTGCCGTTCGCGGAAAAAGATGAAATGGGACCGTTCGCGGTCAAGCGCCTTACTTCGGATGACGATCGTTCGAGATCGAGCCATTCGTGGTAAGGTGCGACTGTTGGCGGTCAGGGGGTGGACCTCAAATGGCGACCTTTCGCGATCGAGCCATTTGTGGCGAGATGAGTTGTGCCGTTCGAGGCGAGTTTGTGACTATTTGAAGTCGGGTGCCGTTCGAGGCGAATTGTGACCGTTCGAGGTCGGGTGCCGTTCGAGGCGAGTTGTGATCGTTCGCGATCGGGTGCCGTTCGAGGCGAATTGTGACTGTTCGAAGTCGGGTGCCGTTCGAGGCGAATTGTGACCGTTCGAAGTCGGGTGCCGTTCGAGGCAAATTGTGTGTGCCCGGGAGGGACTTAATATTATCAGTGTCGGAGTTATTGTTTGGGGGAGTCTCCGAATCAAAGACTTCGGCAGTTCGCTGCCATGCAAGAGGTGCTCGTGGACCGTTCGCGATCCAACGGGCATACAAGTAAATTTTTCCATAGAATTGTAAATGTTAAAGCAATAATCATATGAACCTTACGGCAGAAATGTCCAAACAGGAAGAATTTAAATATTCAAATCAAAATCAAAGCAAAAAGCAGAATGAAGATGTCAAAGCGCAAACTCTTACTATAACGCGGTTGGTAGTCATTCAGAGCATGCCTATGGATCGTGCGCGATCGCTCACATGTGTAAATGATTTAACCGCGTTAGCGAGACGTTTACAACTTGTTCATCGTTATTTTAATCAAGCAATCAATGGATAATCAAACGGTGCCCCGATCCAGGGCCACCTCTAGCCGATGCAGACGGTGGTCGCTCTGGCTCCACTGCTGGAGTTCGCCTCCTCACATACTGAAGGAGCATACCGTTCCTGATATGCCATTCCACCTCGTCCTTCAAATGTCTACAATCATTAGTGTTATGACCATTTAATTCATGGAATTCACAAAACTTATCTGATTTTCTTTCGTCAGAAGTTGGATCCCTTCGCATTGGTCTATGATACGGAACCTGCTCCTTGGTATCCTGGTAAATTCGTTCCAGACTCTCATTCAGCTCAGTGTGAGTGGTGAATCGCCACTCTCTCCATGGCCACTTTGACCTGTCATCATTATCCTTAGCCTTTCTCTTTCCTTTGCCAGTCTCCGCACCCTTTCCAGGTGGGTTTCCGCTCTTGATTGCGTAAACGTCAACTTCTTCCTCCCTTTCTGCACTAGCATCTTCCAAACGCAGAAACTTTTCAGCCTCATGATAGAACTCTCCCAGATTCATAGGCGGATCCTTAGTTAACGAATTCTTGAACTCTGTACTATCAGCTATTCCAGATACAGCCGCCATCATGACCATGGATGGATCTGGTCGATCCACTGATGCTACTGCCGCATTAAATCGCGTTAGAAAACTCCTCAAAGTCTCTCCAGTTTTCTGCTTCAAGGTTGCCAAAGTCATCACATTCTTGGGTCTCGCAATATGAACCCTGAATTGCCTCATGAATCTCTCAGTTAAATCTTCCCATGTTCCTATGGAGCCGCTCTCCAGCTACCTAAACCATAACGCTGCAATGTCCGTTAAATACAATGGAAAGCACCGGGCCATGACCTCCTGTGATGCCCGCAGCACTTTCATGTGCCTCATATACTTTGTAAGATGGACCACAGGGTCTGTCCTCCCATCGTACATCTCTACTGACGGTAACTTGAACTCTGGTGGGTTCCTAGCCATCCTAATCGCAGGGGAAAAAGGACTCATGTTTACATCTTCCAAGTCTCTGTTTACTAAACCGCCTCTCATAGCTCTTCTAACCATCTCTGCTAATCTGTCATTGTCTCCAAGCTGTAGTCCTCGCTCACTGCCTTCGACCTGCCCCCCGAGTCCGCGGGAGTTTTCATGTGTATGCCTCCCTGGCTGAACGTTCATTCCTCTATTGCTACCAGGTGGCTCGGATGCCCTCATCTCTCTTCCCGGGGTCGGATCAACATGCTCTGCGTGAGTGCCCCCTAGCTCTGGTGCTACTCCAGATGGTCCTGCTCCGTTCTGAACTCCAGTTGCTCCTTGGTTTTGTGCTCCAAGTTGCCCAATTTGCTGAAGCAAGTTCTGGATCATCTCTTCTTGTCTACTCATCATAGCCTCCATCTCATCCCTAGTGACGAAGGCTGAAGCTTGGTTTGCTCCTGAGGAAGCCACTTGACTCCCTTCCTGTTGACTCTGCTCTGGCCTTGGCCTTCTGCTTGATTGTCTCGCCATGACTCTTCCAATCTGAATCTCTAAACTCTCAAGTTCAAATTCCAAGCGGTAGGTCCTTGAGTTCAATTCTCAGTGAAAGCACCAAAAATATTTGCGCAAAAAATGGGCAAACACCTCCAAGTCGTATGATTTAGCTGATTTTATGTTGTTCTTAGTGATTTGGGTGATATATGCAAATATATAAAAAAACAGGGACTAAACTGTAAAATACACACAGATTTATAGTGGTTCGGCCAGAACGTGCCTACGTCCACTTTATATGTTATTATCCTTTTTCTCTTCAGATTACAAGTACAAAGCTTTGCATACAAGTATATGAAAGTTGTTTGAAAGTTCCTTCCATGCTTGAGCTCTCAAACTTGTCTGCCATTGTTGTACCCCTGCCCCTCTATTTATAGAGTGAGGCTGGGGGCAGGGGTCTTGGATGTATATAGCTGCTGGTGGGCCTGGGCTGAAGCAATCTAGCCTGGCACATCTGGTTCGGTGGAGCTTGGTTCGGTCGTAGCTGGGATGGTTGGACCGGTGGTAGGTTGGTCCGGTGGTAGGTTGAGTGGAGTGTTGGTCCGGTGTGGGTTGGTTCGGTGTGGGTTTGGACCGGTGGAGCTTGGTCCGGTGGAGGTGATTCGGTGGAGCTCGTTCGGTAGTACATGGAAGTGTGGTTGGTTCGGCTAGGAAGGGAAGTGGAGTTGGTTCGGTGATGAGTTTGGAATGCCGAATGCTTCTATATTTGGGAGTGCCGAATGAGCTCTTGTATTGGGAACGCCGGATGAACCAAGGCATCTTGAATGCCGAATGAGACTTCGCTCTACATTGCCGAATGAAACTTTAAACCTTTGATACCGAATGGACTTTTATCCTTGAGTCATGAGTGAAACCCCAAACTTATATACGCTTGTTGGCTGCTTCTTCTTGGTTCGTTCGTGGTAGAAATGCACACAACATTGATATTCCAGTTTTGACCAAAAATGGGATAACAGTCACCCTTGATTAATTATTAAGTAATTGAACCTTAATTAATTAAACAAATTAATTATCCACAAATCATTAAAGTAATTAACTTTAATTACTTCATTAACTATAATTAATTACATTAATCCTTAATTAATTGCAATTAATTAATTGCCTTATAATCACTTATTATTGATTAATTAATCTTAATTAATCAATCCTTAATTACTCCCATTAATTACATTAATTAATGACCCCTAATTAATTACTTCCATTAATCAACTTTAATTGATCATAAACAGTAATTACCATCCTGTAAATACTTACCTCAATTAATTAACTCCTTAATTAATTATATTATTCCATTGATTAATTACACTAAGTAATTATTCTTTAATTACTTCTACTAAGTAATTATCCTTTATTACTTCCCATTAAGTAATTCCTTTTAATTAATTACATCCTGGTAATTATATATTAATTACTTACCCTAAGTAATTATACTTATCAGTCTCATTAAGTAATTACACTTAATCAATCACCAAATGATTATCCTTAATTAATCAACCAATTAATTAACTTAAATTAATCCTATTTATTTGATTAATTACAATTGGGTAATTCATCCCTTAATTACCCCCTTTAAATAAATAAATTAATCTTTAATTACGGATTAATTATTCTTTAATTATTAATTAATAAACCTTAATTATCAATTAATAAAAATTAATAACCAATTTATCAATCCTTAGTTAATTATTAATCATTCCTTAATTATAATTAATTAACCTCAAATAATAGTTAATTAATTCTTAATTAATTTTTAATTATAGATTAATTACCTCTTAATTATTAATTAATAAAACCTAATTATTAATTAATAAAACTTAATTACAAATTAAGTACATTTTTAATACAAATTAATTAACCTCTAATTACAAATTAATCAACCTTAATTACTTCATTAATTAATCTCAAATTTATTTAACTTATAACCCTTAATTATTTTAAATAAATTAATTAAATCAATTAATTACTCTTAATTAATTCCTTAATTAATTTTAATCATTTTTAATTAAATTAATTAATCATATCTAATTTCCTTAATTAATTTAATTACCATCAAGATGTTAAACTTAATTATCTTTAAGATAAAACATTATCTTACTAATGACTTAATTAAAACATTTGTTTTAATAATTAACCTTTCTTAATTAAATCATTAATTAAGTTTTTAAAATACCCATTTAACTTGGTAAATTAAGGTTAACAAAACATAACATCTTTTAAATGTTTTAAACATTAACAAGTTTTAAACTATTTCAATTTAAATTCAAAACCTATCTTTAAAATTCATTTCTACTTAAGCTTTAAAATAACTTTAACAAAATTTAAATTAAACAAATTTTCAAACTTCTTAATAAAATGTTAAAGAAAACATTCATTTTTATAAAGAATAGAATTTTAGAAACAAGATTCATTCCAAAAATTTACAACTTTCTTTATTTAAATTTACAACTTTCTTTATTTAAATTTAAAACTTGTTTCATAAAAACCTTTAAAAATTTTTAAAAAAATTCCTTTAATTATGTGCTTCATATTTAACCCGAGTATCACTTGAGCCACTTCAAGTTAAATTTCCTTTTCTTAAAATTTCAAAATCTTAGTTTAAATTTAAATTTAAAAAACCCTGTAACAACTAATCTGTTAACAGGTTTAACACTCCAGCTACTTCGAGTTCCCACTCGAGACACCAACTCAAAATCACGGTGCTTCCTTCGAGTCAACTTCCAACATAACCATCACAATCCTATCGACGCCAAAACCTTCCCTGTGCACATGCACCATCGCTGGAGCCATCTCTGAACTCTGGCGAACTCTCCGGCACATCACCCTACACCGCAGCAATCGTCTGCGATCACCAAATCACCATCACAAGCCTCGTTACAGAATTTAGCATTCCATTTGAAAACTGGAATCAACTCCCATGGCCAAAAACTACCTCGAACACACGCTTCTGACCATCGGACAACACCCCGGCCACTCGATCACCCTGAGACTACACACAGACCCCAAATTCAACCTCAACCAAAACTAGGGTTTAAAAAAAGATCACCATGCCGCCGTCGCCATAGAGGACTATCACCCTTCATGTCATTTTCTCCGTACCACCAGATCCTTCCTCTACCTCTACCCAAAATTATGATCCCCCTAAACCTTATGACCATCAGAAATCAGCCAAAATCCCAATTCCAGACATCACCAAAATCCACACTCGATTCTAATCTAAAAATCATGAATTTCACCTTAAAAAACAAATTTTCCTATGCCGATTCAAGTAATATTTTGAATCAGAGAATTGTAATAATTGATTTTAACATGTTTATATATTTTACAGTAAATCTCGATTTCTAGATAGTGTATATATATAAACATGTTTAAACTATTTTTAGGTCCAAGTTCAAGTTTAAACAAACTAAATTTGTTTGGAAACTAAGGCTAACAGAGATCAGAGGAGAAGATTTTGAATTTAGATCAAAAATTTTAAGCCTGAACTAAGAACAGAGATATTCAAAAACAACAGTCATGCATGTTTTAAATCAGATACATTTACACATGCAACACATTCATATACATAGATAATACATATATATATATATATATACACACACATGCAAGCATTAATCATTTCAGAAATCTAACAAGCAACAGATCAATTATTACTTAAGATTTTTAAGTTGACGTTTACTCACCTTTTTTGAAATTGCAGAGAGCTTTAAAAATGGATTTGAAAATTTGCATTGCTTTGTTGTTTTGATTCCAGAAAACTTTGAATGCTTAGATCTTTGAAATGGCTTTGATCTTGATGATAAAACTGGAAAGCTTGATTTGGTTTTCTTTAAAACTGAAATACAGATTGCTTGAACTTTTGTAAACATGTTGTTGCAGGCTCAGGCTTAAATTTGTTTTTAGAGGAGATGTTTTATAGATTTGATGATTTTGAATTTGAGCTTAGTGAAATGCTTCCAGGTTGCATTTGATATGAGGAATGAATTACAGGATTTTGGTTTTGCACTTGAAAAATGTTTACAGGGTCGTGATTTTTGGTTTGAGAAATGAATTTCAGGCTTCGATTCTGAACTGAGTTGTTGAAGATAGTTTACAGGTTTTCTAAATTTGATCAGAGGAGTGTTTCAGGTTGGCCATTGATTCAACTTACATTTCTAGTTTTTCAAAAATGATGATAGAAAAAGGAAATGTAAAAGAAGATATATGCTTATATAAGTTCAAATTAGGATTTTATAAAAATAAAATAAAATTGAAATAAATATGACACTTGTCTCTACCATTGTTTATATGCTAATATATGTTATTTTAAGGGGTTTATATCTTAACATTTGTCATTACTTATTTTTATATTATTTATATAATGATTTAAAGCTTTTCTTATTAAATTCCCTAATAGATATGTACTTTATAAATTTATAAATTCTTTACTTAATTATATATAAATAAAACATTTAAAGGAAAATAAAATAAAATCCAATCATTTTTTAAATAAAATCATATAAAATTATTTAATCCATTTTTAAATATTAATTTAAAAGCTTTTGTGTTTATCTAATATTAAATAAATATTTTTTCCAAATTTCTATAAATAAATTTCTTTAAAGAAAATAGTGTAAAACAATCTTATTTTAAATAAAAACTTTATCCATATTTTATATCCAAAATATTTTTAAGATATATATCTTTTTAAATTTAATTTTAAATTTAAATTCAAATTCAATTTAAAAATCCAACTTAAAATCAATTCAAATAAATGTAGATACTAATTTTAAACAACACATTATTAAATTTGGAAATAATTATTCTATTTAAAAATAACTTAAATACACACACAGAGATATATATATATATATTTAAACACACTTATTAAATTTGAAAATAATAAGTCTATTTAAAATCTATACAATTTAAATTTGTAAATTATTATTCCATTTAAAAATCTATTTATAACTATATTTAAAAAAACAACTCATCATATTTATTATTGTTTAAAAAACAAATTTTACCAATTTAAATAATAAATTAAGAGATCATCACATTTTAAATTCCTTGAACTTCCGGGATATCACAAATATGTTTTCTAATATATATAAATTTGGGACCCATAATACTTTATATAATTGCCGAAATTAATTTTAAACCCAAATTATCCATTTCCTCCAAACGAATTTCATAATAAGTTATCCATAGCTTAGATAATTATGAACATTTAAACCCATCTCCAAAATAATGTTTTTCATAACATATTAAATTCTTATGGCATTCGATGCCCATTTAACATGATTTTAGCCTTAAAATCGTATTATATCCTTTTCGAACACACTTGTTTAAATCAAATATGGAAATACTCGAAACATATCATCATTCAAATCATCCAAAAGGTTTTAAACTTTAAACCCGAAATCAAATGTTCGTTAAAACATAAATGTAATGGTTTTGGTTATTATTCACCTTGATCTAGAAAAGGGACTTGAGATTTGATCTTGCTTAAATCTTCTTTGCTCGAATCCTTACTTTTAGTTGATTTTGGTTTTCTTTTACCTTACGGTTATGGTTGGCCTTAGTTCTCCTTAGCTTTTGTGTTTGATTTATGAACGTAGGAAATGAAAAATGGAATAAGCTCTTACAGATTATGGGATTATGGTATTATTTCCCATAATCATAATACCCATGCCTTATTATCTTGTATAGTAAACTTATAAAACTATTTCATAAATCCAATCTTTTGATTTCATTTAGTTAAGCATGGCCTCTATTTATTTTTCAAATCTCAATAGCCTTATCATTCTAGTTTTTACATTATTCTATCTAAATTATCAAAATAAATCTCCGGAATAATGTTATTTAAAAGTAAGGGTATTACAGGCCAATCCTAAGTTCTGAAGTGTTGTCATAAAAAAGTGATTGAATGGAGGCATTGCACCATACATACACATATAACAGTGGCAAGCCACATACCTAGAAGGTGGCCTATGAGCGAATTCCCCTTTCGATGGCAGAAGCACATCATCCTGGGATGCCATATTGCAAGCAAATGCTTCACAACATCCTGTGTGTAAGAATTGAGGGAGATTTATCCAGAGGATCAAGCAAGACTCTGAAGTTAGGAGGAGTGCGATCGACAACAGGGACAATTGGAATCAAACGACCATACTAACCCGAAGTTATGGAAGTAGCAAATCCATCTGGGATCGAAGAAGACTCCGCTTAAGAAATAGGTGAGCTTCCCACAACTGACTTGCACCGAGAAGATTTGCACATCATTATATATAAGAAACCTTATGTTCAAAACTTCAGTTGTGCCAACCCTAACGTAGTAGGTACTTGAAATCCGGATGACAATTGACGTTTACCAACCATCGATCAGTCCAAGTATTAACAATAGGTGTGTGTGAAGTATAATCTATGTGAGAATGGGTCTGATGTTCTGAATGCTATGAACAAACCATTCCGTATAGACTGATCAGTCACACTAAAAAGAGCAATCTATATCACATGTTAGTGTCTTATCCTCTACTTAACCATTATTGAACAATTGTCCAAAGCATCCTGGAAAGCTCCTCATATTGCATGTACATTGACTATGCAATTACAAGACCAATCCAAAGCGAGAAACTATTAATCGATGAGTCCAAAATAGAAAGGGAATTCTCAGCACAAGTCAATTTTAGTTCTCTGAAAAATGATAACAGCCTGAGCTGCATACAAGACACTACTCTAAGCTATTATCACCTTCCAAAAAACCAAAACCAATCCACAAGACAACATACCAGGATCGATTGTGTAACTCGGTACAAATTAATTCTGACTCTATGGATGAAGATTGTGACGCCCCACCTCTATGCTCACAATAACAAAGAGTATTAAAAAGAAATACTGTCTGTTATTACGAAGAATAAGGCTGGATAGGAGCGGCCATCCGTAGTTAGGCCTTACAGTAGTATTGATTATCTCGATAGGAGTGGTATATATATTTATTTTTCATCTCTTTATTTATTTACTCCCATCGACATATTCAATTCAGTATAAACGAACTACGATGGTTCATAATAGCTTAGGACACATATATAATAATAACACAGATAAGCTAAACCCAGAACACGGATAATATCAAATCTCATATATATATATATATATATATATATATATATATATATATATATATATATTATTTTCAAAAAATATACATATATATATATATATAACTGAAGTCAGTTACAATAAATGTGATACAATACAACTGTCAACACTGGAAGTTACATATACATGTACATTATTGTAAATAATATACATGAATACATATCATCCTATAAAATAACACTGACTACTCTAAAAGATATGAAGAGACATCATGGCTCTATCAGCATCCCAAAGCGAGATATCAACAACCTGTAATAACTCGGTCTAACACGACTATTAATTCAAAAGAAAATAATACGCGAGTCAGTCTAATTCAAACTCATTTATTAATGCACGGAAGCAATCATAATTAAATAATCAAATAGACGACGGTCACAATAAATCTCACCTATCCAATCCTGTAATAAAGAATCGGATAACGGAAAAAATAACACGTAACAGCAATAAACAACGAATTAGCAAAACCAAATCATCAACAAAGATAAATAAAAGGATTATCAATGAAGATAATTTAGAAAACAATAGAATTTCCTAAACAACAATTAACAGCAAGTGGCCAAAACAAAACCCAAGCCAGTGAAACAGCATAAACAACAAAAATCTAATTATCGATACGATAATTAGAAAACACATAACCTAATTATCTAGTAGATAATTAGATAGCAACAAAATAATCAAATTAAACCAAATCAAAATACAATTTCAAAATATTGAATTGAACATACGAAACAATTCAAGCAATTGAAATATCAATTAAAACGTCAATTCTGATAGGGCTGCAGTACACGTTCACGTGCACTGCCTTGCCACTACAGCATATGATACCATCACAACTCCAAATATTAGCAGCAATTCGAAATCACAAAGCCAAATCATTATGCAAAGGTCAAGTCACTACTATCATGACTCAACACAACTGCAAGACCAAACCAAGCTAACAGCAATACCAAGAAATCACACAAGGTCAGGTCTGGGCAACAATGAATGACCAATAATTTCACATCACGGCCCATATGTATCATGAAACAAAAATGTCAAATGCCTTGAATGGTACAAACTACAGCAGCCAAAAATTGATGCAACACATATATGATGCAATGCACAGCAACCTGACACAGTTACAAACTAGGTTGAACACTGCAACAGGTCAAAGATGTGCACCAAACAAAGCACAACTCAAAAGTTCTCAAGAAAAACTGAGGCAATGCTCAAGTACTACCAAAATTCAATGCAACTCAAAATTCAATGTAACTCAAAATCCAATCAAATGCACTGCATCACGAGTACAAGATACATGCACCAGTGGAACAAAAATGTCGCACTGTACATGTATCAAATAACAAAACAGAGTGCAATCACAAGTCTCAACTAAAACTCCAAAGTGTGCATGAAGTATACAAGAAAAACTCAAACCAGAGGCAACTGGCAACAACTACAACAATGAACCATAAATTTCAAAACCAAAACATTCTACTAAGTTCAAATGGTCAAGACAGCTACAACACAAAGTGAAACTGCTCATTTACACGAATCGGTGCCGACGGACCAAAGTGCAAGCAGTATTACTGCAATTCGAACAAGACAGGGAAGCAGAAGTTAACAAGCACAAATGTACTCAATTAAAATACAAATGCCTATCATGCATATAAAGGAATAGCAACAAGGTACAAAGGACACAGGTTGGCAACACATGAATTGTGCATGCAAGCTGAACATCCAAATGTTCATGAAACCAATACAGTGACACAGCAACAACATGAAACAAATATCCAAACTGCTTCAAATGCCAAAGTGAAGCCACCAGGCTTCAAGTCTACTAGCAGTGGCTCAACATCAAAATGCAATATGAACCAGACAAGGACACATGTCATGGCACACTAGAATAACTCGGGTACAACAAATGGAGATGCAACAGTGAAAAGCAACAAACTCAGTGAAGCTCAAAACCACCCAACAATGCAGACTCAAGAGTACCAAGGGTACAAGTCCAGTTACAACAAAGAGCAAGGCTCAGTAGTGAAGCAAACTGAGGTGACAATAGGAAACTACACCAAAGGAATGGCAACAAGTGAAATAGTGAGACAACAATGGTGCAACAACACACATATTTTTATGTATGATCACAGATGTATGTATCACATGGTAGCTGAAACAAATGACTCGAACTCAAGTAAAGCAAAAGTCCCAGCAATACCCAAAAATACTTCAGGCACGCGCAACAGAGATGAGCAAGTGCACCAAAGGCTAACATATAAAATACTAGCAAAAATGATGACCCAACAAATGCACCCGACTTCCAATTATGAACAGTAAGCTAATAACTACACAATGCAAATGGACTCATATGGAACAAGAAATCAGGGAACCATGAAGTACAATTTGAGTTAATATCAAATTGCAGCCAACGGCTTTAGTTCAATATGCAATGAAGATCACAAGTCTCAAGACTACAAAGTAAACATGAATACACATATATCCTGAAACAGCAATTATAAAAAGGGTACAAGTTGAGATGCTACAAACATGAACATGTACGTGCAGTTAAGCCTAAAGGTAGCAGTTCGAATCAAAACAGTGTCACAAGAGTTTTCTTAATTAGAAATCAAGCTACAGTTCACTCACATCACATATACAACGATACAGAAGTTCGAACCAAAAACAAAATCGTAGCCGAGTCAAAAATGTCAAGTTCGAATGTCAGAAAGGAATGAATAACGAGACAAAATTGAACAAGCTCATAGCCTTACACAAATCAATTGACCGAGGTCAAAAAAAGAAACCAAATCAAGCTACAGTTCACTCACATCACATATACAACGATACAGAAGTTCGAACCAAAAACAAAATCGTAGCCGAGTCAAAAATGTCAAGTTCGAATGTCAAAAAGGAATGAATAACGAGACAAAATCGAACAAGCTCACAGCCTTACACAAATCAATTGACCGAGGTCAAAAAAAGAAACCAAATCAAAAAGGCTGTGATAGTCACGAAAGCAAGCCGTGATGAACAAACCATAAACAAATTATACGAAATTGATAAAGTCAGTGAAATCATCAATCAACGAAACAAAACCGAATGACTGAAGCACTATATTAATAATGAATTAGGATATGAGTGAAAAAAATCACTTACCTTGTCATCGAAGAGCACGATTTTGATTCGCAGTCGAGATCCCCCCGTATCGAAGCAGGAACGAACTCAATCAAGCGGTCGAAAGCATCTTAAGAGACGATCAATTAACAAAGCAAGGAAAACGAGTTGAATCGAGCATTTGTAATCGGCATCATCGAATTACCGAAAACCCTAATTTTGGAAGGAAGAGAAACGAACAACAGAGCTGCCATTATCTCAACAAAAAAGGGAACGGGCAAAAATAAAAAAGGAATGGGCCAAATATAAATAAAAAGAGAGAGTGTTTGTGGCCAAGATTCAATTTTTAAAGCCCGCATAACCTTAACGAATTTTTTAAAAGAATATCAACCTGATTTAAAAACTCCTAATAGCAATTAGCTAGCAACATTAATCGTTTAATGACGATAATTAATTGGTGCGAAACCCCGGGTTGTTACAGACTCCCCTCCTTATAAAAATTGCGTCCCCGTAATTTTCATAATTAAAGTCGTCAATAAAAATTATTTTTCTAACATAAACTGGTTAAGCAAGAAAAATAAAGGTCAAGAATACAAACGCCAAAGAATTCTTTTAATTTCATAAAAGAAATTCGCAAATTCTCAACAAAATCTAATTATCAAATAGATAATCAGAAAACAACAAAGCTGAATAAATACAATTATCAGCACTATTTAATTATCAATTAGATAATTAGAATACAGAAATCACAAAACAGCAATTCTAATTATCGATACGATAATTAGGAAACAGAAAAATCTAATTACCAACAAAGATAATTAGAAAACACAAATCACCAATTGCAAAACCGCAAATATCTAGTTATCAACCAGACAATTAGAGCTCAAATCAACAAATATCTACTTACCAAAAACGATAATCAGAAAACAACAAATATCTAAATATCAAAAACGATAATCAGAAACAACAAATATCTAATTATCAAAAACGATAATCAGACACAACAAATATCTAATTATCAACAAAGCTAATTAGAACTCAAATCAACAAATATCTAATTATCAAAAACGATAATCAGAAACAACAAATATATAATTATCAAAAACGATAATCAGAAACAATAAATATCTAGTTATCAACAAAGATAATTAGACCTCAAATCAACAAATATCTAATTATCAAAAACAATAATCAGAAACAACAAATATCTAATTATCAACAAAGATAATTAGAACTCAAATCAATAAATATCTAATTATCAAAAACGATAATCAAAAAAAACAAATATCTGATTATCAAAAATGATAATCAGAAACAACAAATATCTAATTATCAACAAAGATAATTAGAACTCAAATCAACAAATATCTAATTATCAAAAAGGGTAATCAGGAACAACAAATATCTAATTATCAAAAACGATAATCAGAAACAACAAATATCTAATTATCAACAAAGATAATTAGAACTCAAATCAACAAATATCTAATTACCAAAAACGATAATCAGAAACAACAAATATCTAATTATCATCAAAGATAATTAGAACACAAATCAACAAATATCTAGTTATCAAAAATGATAATCAGACACGACAAATATCTAATTATCAAAAACGATAATCAGAAACAACAAATATCTAATTATCACAAACGATAATCAAAAACAACAAATATCTAATTATTAACAAAGATAATTAGAACTCAAATCAACAAATACCTAATTATCAAAAACGATAATCAGAAACAACAAATATCTAATTATCAACAAAGATAATTAGAACTCAAATCAATAAATATCTAATTACCTTTAGATAATTAGAAATAACAAATATCTAAAAATCAATTAAGATAATCTAGAAAATCAACATAAAAATGGATCGATCCCAACAAATGGCGAGTTTTAGCTACGCCGCACGTGCATCTCAAATGGTCGAAGCCTACCAAGTACTAAAAATTTTGGCGCCCAACAAATGACCCTAAGGTCCAACAAATGACCCGAAGGTCTAGTACTGGTATTGACCCAAAGGTCCAACAAAGTGGCTCAAAAACCCAACAAAATCATCAAACATTCAATTAACGAGTCCGGAATTAACCGAAACAGTAAAAGTGTGGTTCCATAATCCGCACTTTTGCTATATCGTTTAAATCACTTCATCGTTTCCTTGAAAGTGCAAAATTGTGTATTTTAAATAAATAACATTTTACGTTCTCAAACAGACAAGTCCGGAATTAAACGAATCAGTAAAAGTGAGGGTTCATAGTCCTCAATTTTGCTGAAATATTTAAATCGCTTCCTCATTCTTTTGAAAGCGCAAACTGTAAAATTTTTGGAAATAATTTTATTTTAAAACGATTTTTAAAACACGTGATTAAAACTGTAACATCCGTAGCAATTTCGATAAGGTAATTGCACTCCGCAAAACACCGTAAAAACGGGTCTCAAATCAGCATTGCGGGATAACCGCTTAAAAATTCACTTTAAATTTGACAGTTACTTAAGTCAAAGCAACAGTAATTATTATACGTCAAAATCTCATCAAAATAATTCGCATCAAAATATGCTACCGGTGTAAAAAATCCCATTATAAAAATAACGGCAACAAAATACGTCTTAAAACCAAACACCGGTTCAACAAAAAATTAATGCAGTAACGTGCAACTCATATTTGCACGCACATTACAAGATGAACAAAGAAATCGCTCGATTATATCTTCGATGAATATAATTTAAAACAGCAAAAATCTCAACCAAATCACATAACTGCAATCGCTTCGGATCCTTAAATCGGATTCGAAATTTTCAAGGAAAACAAAAATAAACACATCTATGTAACAACACAACAAATTTAATTTCATTTTCATATTTTGATTTTTAAATCAAAAGAGTTATCAGTTGTACTCGGCGAAGGCAGTCTCACTGTTTCCGCTGCGCACTCTGATAAACCGAATACAAATTAATCAATCACCAAAACACAATTTCACTTTTGTTTTTAAATAAAGATATTTAAAAAAAATCATCATTATTTCAAAACTTTAGTTTTGACTCAAGGCACAATTAAAAACATCAACAAATAGTTGTAACACATGTTCCATCTAAGTTATGTTCTATATTATGTCCATAAAACCTCGCTCTGATACAAACTGTGACGCCCCACCTCTATGCTCACAATAACAAAGAGTATTAAAAAGAAATACTGTCTGTTATTACGAAGAATAAGGCTGGATAGGAGCGGCCATCCGTAGTTAGGCCTTACACTAGTATTGATTATCTCGATAGGAGTGGTATATATATTTATTTTTCATCACTTTATTTATTTACTCCCATCGACATATTCAATTCCAGTATAAAACGAACTACGATGGTTCATAATAGTTTAGGACACATATATAATAATAACACAGATAAGCTAAACCCAGAACACGGATAATATCAAATCTCGTATATATAACTGAAGTCGGTTACAATACATGTGATACAATACAACTGTCGACACTAGAAGTTACATATGCAAGTACATTACTGTAAATAACATACATGAATATATATCATCCTATAAAATAACACGGAGTACTCAAAAAGATATGAAGAGACTTCATGGCTCAATCAGCATCCCAAAGCGAGATATCAACAGCCTGTAATAACTCAGTCTGACCCGAGTATTAATTCAAAAGAAAATAATACGTGGATCAGTCTAATTCAAGCTCAGTTATTAATGCACGGAAGCAATAATAATCAAATAATCAAATAGAATACAGTCACAATAAATCTCACCTATCCAATCCTGTAATAAGGAATCGAATAATGGAAAAAGTAACACGTAACAGCAATAAACAACTAATTAGCAAAACTAAATCATCGACAAAGATAAATAAAAGGATTATCAATGAAGATAATTTAGAAAACAACAAAATTTCCTAAACAACAATTAACAGCAAGTGGCCAAAGCAAAACCCAAGCCAGTGAAACATCATAAACAACAAAAATCTAATTATTGATACGATAATTACAAAAAACATAACCTATTATCTAGTAGATAATTAGATAGCAACAAAATAATTAAATTAAACCAAATCAAAATACAAGTTCAAATATTGAATTGAACAAACGAAACAATTCAGGCAATTGAAATATCAATTAAAATGTCAATTCTGATAGGGCTGCAGTACACGTTCACGTGCACTGCCTCGCCACTACAGCATATGATATCATCACAACTCCAAATATTAGCAGCAATTCGAAATCACAAAGCCAAATCATTATGCAAAGGTCAAGTCACTACTATCATGACTCAACACAACTGCAAGACCAAACCAAGCTAACAGCAATACCAAGAAATCACACAAGGTCAGGTCTGGGCAACAATGAATGACCAATAAGTTCACATCACGGCCCATATGTATCATGAAACAAAAATGTCAAATGCCTCGAATGGTACAAACTACAGCAGCCAAAAATTGATGCAACACATATATGATGCAATGCACAGCAACCTGACACAGTTACAAACTAGGTTGAACACTGCAACAGGTCAAAGATGTGCACCAAACAAAGCACAACTCAAAAGTTCTCAAGCAAAACTGAGGCAATGGTCAAGTACTACCAAAATTCAATGCAACTCAAAATCCAATCAAATGCACTGCATCACGAGTACAAGATACATGCACCAGTGGAACAAAAATGTCGCAGACTGTACATGGATCAAATAACAAAACCGAGTGCAATCACAAGTCTCAACTAAAACTCCAAAGTGCGCATGAAGTATACAAGCAAAACTCAAACCAGAGGCAACTGGCAACAACTACAACAATGAACCAGAGATTTCAAAACCAAAACATCTACTAAGTTCAAATGGTCAAGACAGCTACAACACAAAGTGAAACTGCTCATATACACGAATCAGTGCCAACAGACCAAAGTGCATGCAGTATTACTGCAATTCGAACAAGACAGGGAAGCAGAAGTTAACAAACACAAATGTACTCAATTAAACTACAAATGCCCAGCATACATATAAAGGAATAGCAACAAGGTACAAAGGACACAGGTTGGCAACACATGAATTGTGCACGCAAGCTGAACATCCAAATGTTCATGAAACCAATGCAGTGACACAACAACTACATGAAACAAATATCCAAACTGCTTCAAATGCCAAAGTGAAGCCACCAGACTACAAGTCTACTAGAAGTGGCTCAACATCAAAATTCAATATGAACCAGACAAGGACATATGTCATGGCACACTAGAATAACTCGAATACAACAAATGGAGATGCAACAGTGAAAAGCAACAAACTTAGTGAAGCTCAAAACCACCCAACAATGCAGACTCAAGAGTACCAAGGGTACAAGTCCAGTTACAACAAAGAGAAAGGCTCGGTAGTGAAGCAAACTGAGGTGACAACAGGAAACTGCACCAAAGGAATGGCAACAAGTGAAATAGTGAGACAACGATGGTGCAACAACACACATATTTTTATGTATGATCACAGATGTATGTATACACATGGTAGCTGAAACAAATGACTCGAACTCAAGTAAAGCAAAAGGCCCAGCAATACCCAAAAATACTTGAGGCATGCGCAACAGAGATGAGCAAGTGCACCAAAGACAACATATAAAATACTGGCAAAAATGATGACCCAACAAATGCACCCGACTTCCAATTATGAACAGTAAGCTAATAACTACACAACACAAATGGACTCATATGGAATAAGAAACCTGGGAATCATGAAGTACAATTTGAGTTAATATCAAATTGCAATGAAGATCACAAGTCTCAAAACTACAAAGTAAACATGAATACACATATATCCTAAAACAGCAATTATAAAAGGGTACAAGTCGAGATGCTACAAACATGAACATGTACGTGCAGTTAAGCCTAACAGTAGCAGTTCAAATCAAAACAGTGTCACAAGAGTTGTTTTATTAGAAATCAAGCTGCAGTTCACTCACATCACATATGCAGTGATACAGAAGTTCGAACCAAAAACAAAATCGTAGCCGAGTCAAAAATGTCAAGTTCGAATGTCGGAAATGAATCAATAATGAGACAAAATCAAACAAGCTCACAGCCTTACACAAATCAATTGACCGAGGTCAAAAAAAGAAACCAAATTAAAAAGGCTGTGATAGTCACGAAAGCAATCCGTGATGAACAAACCATAATAAAATTATATGAAATTGATAAATTCAGTGAAATCATCAATCAATGAAACAAAATCGAATGATCGAAGCACTATATTAAGAATGAATTAGGATGTGAGAGAAAAAAATCACTCACCTTGTCATCGAAGAGCACAATTTCGATTCGCAGCCAAGATCCCCCCGTATCGAAGCAGGGACGAACTCAATCAAGCGGCCGAAAGAATCTCAAGAGATGGTCAATTCACAAAGCAAGGAAAACGAGTTGAATCGAGCATTTGTAATCGGCATCATCGAATTACCGAAAACCCTAATTTTTGAAGGAAGAGGAACGAGCAACAGAGCCGCCATTATCTCAACAAAAAAGGGAACGGGCAAAAATAAAAAAGGAACGGGCCAAATATAAATAAAAAGAGAGAGTGTTTGTAGCCAAGATTCAATTTTTAAAGCCCGCATAACCTTAACGAATTTTTTAAAAGAATATCAACCTGATTTAAAAACTCCTAATAGCAATTAGCTAGCAACATCAATCGTTTAATGATGATAATTAATTGGTGCGAAACCCCGAGTTGTTACAAAGATAGCAAAACATGTCGAGCACCAGGGTAAAACCCAAGCCTTATTCCATGAATAACATAAGACTTGATTTACTATCTTCTTCCACAAAGTCACAATCAACTTGAATCTTCCACTGTATCCATCTCCAATACGATTTCATCACCAATTGCTAATAATACACCAAAATTCGCATCACCAACCTTCAAAATGGAGACAATTGGTCTAGTAACATCCTCCTACATGAAGGCCCAAAACTAATGGCTATGGACGTTGCAGTCATCCATAGTTATTAATATTTGGCGACCAAATACGGCGAAGTTAGATTCAATGATACACAAAAACGCATGAATATGAAAAAAAATTAAACTTCAGTCAAAATCACATTTCATATCAATCCATTTCCAATTCATTACAACATACACCCAAAGTGATATATGAAGATGGCCCCTGGGATGATCAGAGTATATACAGGCAATATAACAACTTTGCCCTTACAAACAACACAGTGGAGTCAAAGAAAATAGTACTCTAAATATCTATAGTGGCTCCTACACGTCTCCAGTAGCTTATTCGTTTTAGAGGTGCATGAAAACCTCAACTCTCAAACTACTCAAAATCAATTGAGTACGAAAGAGTTTAAGGGGAAATATAAACTTCGAGCCAGATATAAAGTTTGGTATGAATAATTATCTTCCATTTCAAATCATTTAGATATCTAGTGAGACCACACCGCTTGGCGGAACGGGTTTCCCTTCACTAGTATCTCAAAACTTTATAAAACCACATACTGTGCTCCTGCATCCACAATGGTTAAAACAATTAAAACCGTAAAATGTGATGATATGCAAAACAATTGAATTAATTCTAGATTACCCATCCACATTCAATTTAGACTATCTATCTCAGTTGCAGTTTCTAGGATTACTATTAACCTATTAGTTTTCATGGGATGACTAATAACCAGTTAAACAATCAAGGACTTTCTGTCCATTTACATAGTTTTTATAGGATCACTAAGAACCTATTGGTTACTCCAATATCTATTCTCATCCTAGTTTTCAAGGATTAACTAGGAACCTATTGGTGACTCCAAAATCCTTTCTTTTATCCTAGTTTTCATGGGTTGACTAGGAACCTACTGACATCTGTCAATATTTCATCTGGATATAGATTTCACGGGCTAACTACAAATCTACTGGCCCTTGCCAGTATACAGTCATTATTTTCACGGGCTAACTACAAACCTACTGGCCCTTGCTAGTATACATTCATAGTTTTTACGGGCTTACTATGAACCGGTCTTTCTGATATCTTCCTTTATACATAGTTTTCATGGGCTAACTATAAACCTATTGGCCCCTGCCAAATCATACGGTTTCCACGGGCTTACTGTAAACTTATTGGCCCATGCTAACATCTTTCCTTTATATTTTAGCATCTTATATTATGGTCTTCCTGGACTCTTGGATATAATTCTACTCATTCGGGAGTTTATTAAATTTTTATTCACTATTGGGTTAACATAACTGGTTCTCCTACCCTTTGTCCCCAAAATATAGTCGTGGGTCCATTATTAAATGAATATATTCATATTTGAAGAAGCAATATTTCAACATAACAATACCACTCCTATGGGTCTAATATAAAACATGGTTAATCCCTTTAATCTATTTCTTTATCAAAGATAGTTCTTCTTACAACTGTTATATAATATTGCCTTGGGTTTTTCCCTTAAAAATAGAGTTTGGGTCATAAAACCTTTCGATACCTTCGAAACCTAGTTTATGACTTCATAGGATAACCTCCTTCGAAAGCTCTTAGAAATATTAGGATCCTGCCTTATAATACTTTAAATTCTACCTTTCGAAACCATTCAAATACATTAAAGTATTAATACTTAACAATTAGAAGCTTAGCTTCGAAACCAGTTGAAAGTACCCATTTTAACACTATTGCAAGTAACCCTTCCGAAAACATTGAAAATACCCATTTCTAAAACATTGGGTTTATACTTAAAACATAACTTGGATCAAAATGAATACAGTCAAAAGCATGTGTTTCAAAACCAATATAAAAACATTGGGGAAGACTTGACGGCGTCGGCACCATCCCTTTAGAAAACATAAAACATCTGGGTAAAACATTGGAAGGTTGGTGTCGAAACCACTTTTGAAACCATTACCTTGGAAACCTCTAATCCCCTTTCGAAAGCTTTAGGACGTGGCCTAAACTTTATAAAACAAAGTACCTTCTGACAGCATTGATATCTTCAACACCATTAAAAGGCTTTAGGACGGCAGTAGGGTATTGACTAGGTCGAAACCCCTTCGTATAAAGCAAGTAAGTATCTCAGTCAAAGTAATTATAAGTTAATGGCAACCCCTTTCGAAACCCTTTAAAACCTCTTTCGAAACCTTATGCCTCGACTCTGTTGAAGGCTTAAAACAAACATAGGTAGGCGCTTTTTTTAAAAAAACAAACCAAGGTTTCAACCCCTTCGGAAGTTATACTTTTGACATCCTACCTTCTGCATATCTTCAATCCACTATGCTCCATCTTTGTGATACCTTGTGCATTGATTTCGACAGGGTAGGTTTTGACTAAGATAAAGACGAAAGATTCTATGTCGAAAGGTGCTTTCCTACAAAGGCAGAACTATTTTTTTTTTGATGTAAATCTGGTTTAGTTCTTGTTTTAAGTAAACTTTTCTCTAACTAACCTGTCATGTTTCAACACCAGATTGATTGTCTTAACTTTTTCAAATTCTTTTTCAAAAATAACTGCCGCTTAATCTAGATCTAAATCATGGTTAAGTTAATCAATTTAGCCCTTTCAATTTTTGCAAAGAAGTCCCTTTTCTAAAACAATTTATTTTGCATACAAATCACTTTGGAAAAATCCCAAAAAGTCCAGAAATTCACTTTAATCATGTTGTCTAACATATCCAAATTTAAGAACCAAATTATTACAATATTTTTCAAAATAAATTATAAACCCAAATAACCATATTTTCCTTTGAATGTTCATAACAATCTTTCCACGGCCTGGAAAGATTCTTAAAATTAAAACCCAACTCCAAAATCATGTTTTTCATAACATAAAATTTTCCCATGGCATTTAAATAACATTTAGTCTCGGTTTTGATCTAAAACCATACAAAAACCATTTTAGAATACCTTGCTTAAATCAAATAAATCATGAATCAAGCATATCATCATCCAATATATCATAAAAACGAATTTATCCCTTAAATTCGAAAATATATGATTTAAAATGAAATAGAGATGGAATTATTATTCACCTTGCTCTAGATAAGAAGATTGGATTGAGATTGATTACCCCTAAGCTTGATTCTCTAGCTTTAATTTGATTTCCTCTTCTTCCATTAATGGTCCGTCGTTTCTTATCTTTGATTTGCATTTTAAAATGACGTGAATGGGAAGAAATGGTAGGAATGAAAATATATTTATGGGTAAGGGTCCTTGTTCGGCAAACTCCAATTATACCCTTATGTAATTTGTTTAACCTATAAATCATTCTTTAGCCCATTAATTAGTTCATTAGGCATAGCCTTAATTAATTAATTCAAATCTCAATCCCCTTATCACTTACATTTATATTATTCTATTTAATTTATCTAATTAAATCTCATAAATAATGCTACGAAAAATTAGGGGTGTTACAGGTTTGATCTCTGATGCAAGACAACCTAAACTAGGGTGTAAGTGGATTGGATCAGTGAGGATTTGAAACAGAAAAAATCACGGAGGTAGAACGGCAGTGTAGCTTCTAGGGGTGGCAACTGATGACATTGGAAGCAATGATCGATGGTGGCGTCACTCGAGTGGATAGAGTGATCAGATCAGTAGGCTAAGGTTTTGACAAGGTTGGATCAGCTGGAAGGCAATTGGATCAAGTAGAAATTATACGAATTGGGAGCGATCGACTCATATAAAAAGGAAAAGGAAAGATGAAAATTTTGCTCAAGTACTTGGATCGTACCAATTCGATCCAATTGGATCAGTATCGATCCAATGTTATCTCCCCTAAGTGACCTAAAATTTCCCCTACTCAACCTACTTGATGTTTGTATTCATTATGGAAGTTATCAAGTCAAGATCAATCCATAATTACCAATAATGAAGATTCCTACTAAGGACTATACAGTTAACTGGTATATTATAGGAAGCTACTCGAGATGGCTAGATACGACCAATGAAACTCCATACAGAAACCCAAAGACTAATAATTCCAAAGCACACGTTATTCCAAAGAAAGCATGCTCTATAGGAAAATGTTTATCGGGTTTTTTACCCGGCAGAATTAAGAAGTTAGAACATTCAGATTAGGCTAGAATGACTCGAAACTTGACCGGAAGGCCTAATAGTACAAGGCAAAGGAACATTGGGGTTTTGATCCACCTCAAAATGTGAAAACCTTATAGAGAGTGAAATCGAATACGAATGCTGGGTCTCCGCGTTTTGAGGTCTTCTCTCCAAAAATATAACAACACTTTGGATCAGTACCGATATGATTCAACTGGATCGGTACCGATCCAAAAAATTGGCATGGGGTTCCTCCAAACCCCTTGCATTATGTTTCTACCTATTTACTGAGCTTATCTATGAAATTTGATAACAATCCAAGCATATGGGTTCGAGGAGTAAAGATTTATTAAATTCAGACTATAGTTCAGTCAAACCCAAGGGTGAACCATCACCAAAATAAGTCAACAAGAAATGAAATTACATGGAGCCTTACAGGAAATGGGGAAGCCAACTGGATAGAAGTTGTGCAAAAATTGCACAACCATTTGGATCGGTACCGTTCTAAAAAGTTATTTCAGAATCACTCCAAACCTTTCGTACTTCTTCATATGGACAACTACAGGTTTCTAGTACAATGGTTCCAACCCAAGTGCTCTCTAAATCCTATAAATAACAGCCTAGCTGCAACATGACAAGGATCTTCTAGGATCTGGCTATTGAAACTCCACTACTAAGATTCTTTAACCTTCCTTCTCCTCACAATGACTGCCATGGGACAATTGAGATCCTTCATTTTATCTCCATTGACGGTGGTCTGATCTTTCTTTATCAAATTGCTTGAATTGTAAACAGCATGTACTTATGATCAGCACTAAACTAATAAAATCTATAAAGTGGGCGTAGCCTTCATTAACAACTGAACCACTATAAAAATCTTGTATCTCTTTACTTTATTTGGTCTTTTCTGAAAATTTGCTCTATGTTATTTTCTCTGATAAACAATGCTAGTGCTTTCACACTCATACCAGGGTGTTAATCCATTTTTGTGTTAACAGAGATGATAATATTCAATTATTATCATTAATTGATTTATTGTTTAATCAAAAGTACAAATATCTTATGAATTAAGTTTTGCGATTTGACTATAAGGTGTTTGATAATAATGTTCGTTTAAGGTTAAGAAATTTTGGAGCAAGTTTTACAAATAAAATGATTCTGTAAAAGATAAATGTGGAAAGATATTTTAGAAAAAATTAAGAATTTAAATCCCAGTATTTTGGGAAAAGAATTTTGAAAGTTTAATACGATTAAAAGGAAGTTATGACGATTTTAAGAAATGGATTTATAAATGGGGCTATTATTAAAAAAATACACATATAGTACTATTTCAAATAAAGAATTTGAAAAGTAGCACCTTAGGATAACTAATTTGAGTGGTTCGAAAGTAATTAAAAATGGGTAGGAGATGTGTTCAGATGTTAACACTTCTCTTAAGTATTATCCTTCTAGTTAAGCGATTGGTAGCACCAAGTTTCTTGGTGTCATTTTGGAGTTACTCGACCTATATAGTTTTCTTAAGTTAAGAGATAATGTGAATCATTAATTAACAAATTAATTAGTATTAAAGAAGCATCTTTATAAAAATGTTTAAACCAAAGATAATTTTGGATCATAAATTAATATGATAAAATGGAATTTTCGGCGATTTTGGACAATCGAGATTTCCAAAATTTGACATGGTAATGAAAGCTAAGTGTTTTGTAAAAATACAAGTGATAAATTTTTATACAAATGAATTTGAGATGATAGTAAATTACAACAAGTTTTAAATTTGTTAAACACCTTAATTTAAGTAAAACCAATTTGAAATTCGGGATTTGTATATATACTCTTAGTATGTAAAGGTGAATTACATAAATACTGATTTAAGTCCCGAACTATTTATACACTTTAATTAATGTCTTAAGAGATAATTCAAAAATTAGATTTAATATAAAGTGAATGGTTATGAAACGTAAGTTTTAAAGGGTTTGATTAACCAAAGTTGTGTGTATATAAGTGTTTAAAACTTTAGTAAAATTTTAGTGAAGGGTTCCTAAATGTTGTTTCCAAAGGAAATATACTAAGGAAAAAATGAATGTAAATAATAAAGTATGTGAATAAAAAAAAATTGGTAAACCGATAGGAATAAATACGTAAACTATACGTAGATTATTTCATCACATGAATTTGATCCAAGATTTGAAGACGGAACTTTGAGATGTTTACCCTTGTTTAAAAAAGAATTTACCATTCGATTCTAGACAGCGAACATTGATGAGGGTTTGTGGTTGGGTACTTGATTTTTCAATCATAGTTGATAGCTATATAAGGAAAATAAAAGTTTCTGAGCCTAATCAGAGTCTGCACAAGAAGATCAAGGGATCAATACTAGTTCGCTAGAAAAGTTGTGTATTCAGATAGGAGATTGAGTCGGATATTTTATACGAATGATTTAGGTACATCTACGGGTTAAAGTTTATGAAATAATACCTTGGGCATACTTTTGTTTGGGGTTTTATTTCGGGGACGAAATTCTTTTAAGGATGGGGGAATGTGACGACCCATAATTTCACCATCTTGAGAGAATATTTAATTTATTTTAAATATTAGAATATAGAATTTTCAAACTTACATAATCATTTTTTAAATGAGAGTGATAAACTTATTTTTAAAATTTGGTTACACAATCAAGAAGTTTGTATTTTTATCGTAAAATCGACAAAAGCCATTTTTGATAAAATTAGATATATATTCAATTCATTGTTTAAATGGTAAATAAATGTTTTAAATTGGTTTATGCTGATATAATTGATTAATAAAAAATTACAAATGTATATAAACTTATTTTATAAAAATGTACAAAATTCATCTCATTTTGGCAAATTCGATGGTGTATTTTCATAATGGAATTTTAATATTATTTAATATAGTTTTATAACTCAAATAAAATATTTAAATATGATAGGAATTCTATTTTTTATTTTTTTATATTATAAATAGTTTAAATAGAAACTATAAACATGATTGGAAATCTGATTTCAGATTTACGATCGATTACCAAACAAAACTTATTTCAACATTTTTGCAACATGATTTCTTTAAACATGCATACTTACACATTTACACATTTTGGTAAACATTTACAATTAGCACAAACTGACAAACTAATTTTACTTTTGAAAATTTAATAAGTAAGGAAAATCTTTGATTTGATTTGTTGATTTAATAAAGATCCTTTAATAAACATCATCATTACTAAAGTACTAATGTAACATCTCATCCCATTTAATGCTAGTACTTAAAGGTCTAATCTTCCATTAGAATAGAGGAATAAATATATGGTTAGAAATGAGTTTTAGGCTAAGGGTAGTAAGGTCCATTTGCTATAAACTTCATGTATAAGTACGACCACCATTTCTCTACTTTCTACACATCTCATTCTTAACTTCTTCCTCACTTTCTTCATCACTTCCATGGCCATCATCTCAACTCAAATATCACCACCATTTTTTTCTTTCTAAAAAAATAATATAAAATAAATATAAACTCTACCTCCTTAAGACATCAAAACCCACCTCAACACCACCTCTTATTCCCCCTCTACCTTCTACCATACCCTCACCACCACCCTCTAAATCCATACCACCTCCAACTCCTCTGCAAGCCATCATCACACATCTCCTCCTCAAAAGTCAAGCAATCCATCCAAGGCCAAGCACTTTAGTCCGAGCTCTCCACCTCCATAGCCAAGCTATATCTCCACTTAGTCTGGGACTTTGTGTGTTGATAGTGCAAGAAAAAATACCATAGTTTGTATAGAAGGAGTTTGGAAAGGTCTGGAGCGAGAAAAAGAAAGGAAGTGCTGACGGAATACTGTCGGATTCTATTCAATAAAGTTAGACAAAGTAGAAATGATGGTGAGTTCCGATTTAAGAAACAAATTAGGAATTATTTTTAAAATGATGTTGAATAGGTTAACATGACTATTGATAATGATTTGGATGTTTGGTTGGTAAATTAGTGGTGATGATGGCCATGACTTTGTGAAGGAAGAAGATGCTTTTAATGATGTTTGGTTCAAATTGAAAATGATAGTGAAATGTTGAGTTGAATGAATGTTGATAGGAAGTAAAATAATTTGGTTAATGATGAGAACTCAAATAAAATACATACTTCTTATAATTTGAAATTAATTATAAAATGGTTAGCATGAATATTAAAAGTGTTTATGCTATTTGGTTAGTTAACTAATGATGTTTGATGGTAACTTAAGAAGTAACAAGTTATATATATATATATATATATATATATATATATATAGCAGTAAAATGAAATTGAGTTCCTTTATTCAAAATTCTATTTTTTGTTTCTCCTATAATATCCATTATTTATATCCTTATGATAATATGTTTAAATTGACACCAGTAAGTTGTAATGTGGATGCATGAATGAATTTGATATGGATGAATTTGGAAGAATGTATGGTTGTTAATTTTGATTTTATCAACATCTTAGTTAAAATTGGTTACGACTACTTGATTAGTCATGTCTGTAAATGCTAATCCGTAGTTGATTTGAAACCACACTTCTTTTAAATCCTATATGGTATACATGATATGATTAAGCCTCCTTTTGAATTAACTATAGGAAGGAAATACATTTTGGAGAAAAAGAAACTAAGTTGAAAATGAAAAGTAAAGATAGGGATTTGAAGTTGTTTTGAAAAAATAGAAGTAGATGTTTTGGATTTTAAAGTTAATAATTTTGAAAATATTCGTAAGTTATAAATTTGGAAAGTAAATAACTTAATGATTTAAAGTGAATATTACAATAATATCATATTCAAGTATGTGATAAAGAGCTAAAAATATGATTTAATGATAGAATATCGTTTAAATGAGTTAAAATGGTTCAATATGGATTTAAAAGAATTCTGAAATGTTTCGAACAAGTTCCGGAACAATTCACCAAAATGGTCAAAATCGAGCATGTCGCGTGGCAACAGTTCTTAATTTTTGAATCATAACTTTAAATCAATGTGTAGGGTGCAAGTTAAGTCGAAAATATTTGAAATAAGAATTTTTTTTGGATCCTTATAACCGTAGTTTTCAAATGGAAAAGAAAAACCAAGATTTCTTCTTGTAGATTTTATAATATATCTAAATCAAATTTTCAAGAAAATTGCGTTTTTGCAGTTAAATGACCAAAGTATAAAATTCTTTAAAATGAATATTTTAAAATGTTCAAAAATAATAAATAAATTTGATAAAGAGGGAAAAAGAGAGAATGAAAAACTTTGAAAAATCAAGCTGAAGGACACCAATTCAATTTTCGGTTGAAAGATAAATTTTGAAAAAAATTAAGCTAAAAGACAATGCTAGTTATAGCTAGCGTTACATTCAACTTTTACACTATACAAATTTTACACTATACAAAATGCTAATAATAACTAATATTATATTCAATTTTACACTATACACAATGCTAGCTATAATTAGCATCGCCCTTCAGCCTAATTTTTTTTAAGTTTGTCCTTCAATCCAAAAATGAAACTTGTTGTCCTTTGGCATAAATTTATTTCAAAGTTTGTCCTTATGTCTATTTTGCACTTTGATAAATATGTTAAAATGCTTTAAAAGGGATTTAAGTTATAAATATGGAATTCTAAATGATAGAAAAGTTGTTTTAATCAAATAAGCTTTTAAAACACTATCACAACACTTTGCTACAGCAGTTTTAATAATCTTTGGAAATATAAATTTAAACTTAACTATTGTTCCTTGAATATTTTATAAATTTCTTTGAATAAACAATTTGGTATTTTTAAAGATGATTTGGAAGTTTTAATAAGTGTTTAAATAATTGGTTAAAGAAATTGTTTACAGCACTTAAACAATATAATTGAAATCATTAACTTGAATGCAATAACAAACCGAGTCTGAAGAAAAGACTAGTACATCTGTCCTGCCTATGAGATCTAAACGATAAAATAATATGTGTAACTAAGGCTAGGAATGAAGCAACAAGTGCCCTGAACTTACCTGGCCTCTATTTTCGCTTTTAGACGAGGAATGGAACAAATCGAAGGGAAAGCCCAGATGCTCTAAAAAGATCTCATTTAAATTTTTTCAAAAGTAAGGAATTTTCAAAGGAGTTAATTAAACAAGGTTTTTTATAGTATAGAGAATATTCTCGCCAAACTTTGTATTAAGTTCCATGAAGGGAATTTATACTATGTAAGTGAATTCAAAAGGCGATTTCACTATTATTCCATGAATAGTAGGAGTTGAATAAGAAAATTAACATGATTAGTCTAATCCTTTACTCAATATAATTGGTTTTGGTTTACAGTAAACAATGTCTTAATTAACATTATTTTTGACCCAGTTAAGACATATTTCAGAAGATGAAATTTTTATTAGATTAGGAATTAAACTTTCCTTAGTAAATGACTTGAAGATTTTCAAAGTTAAAAGGGTTTTGATTATCCAGTAAAAAGTAAAAATGAAAAGAGGCATAACAAATCCTGTATAGACATTCATATTTTTATCGATGATTGGATTTTCAAAGAAACCTAGATCACGTCTGGGTGATTCCTATCCGAAAACTACTTCGATCCCATTTATGTTTTCAAGCTAAAACACGTTGAAGACAAAGTTCATTGAAGACGAAGATCTTCATGATGTAGGCTAATTGCCACTAGATCCTTAGGGAAATTTACCATATCATATATTTATGGTGACCATAGTGCCCTGTTATGAAAATCTTCAATTTGCATGGACTAATTGCTACAAATTCTAGGGGTAATTCCGAACAGAATGTGGTAGGAGAGTGCCTTTGGTTTGTCCTATTCCTGGACAACTTGTATGGATGAATTTCTGACGTTGTATGCCTAAATCGCATTGATTGATCTCTATAAACGTATCATCTGCTTGGTAGAGGAGAAGGCATCTTCTCTTAGCTTACACTCTTTCTGAGACATATGAGTCAGGAATTATACGTTTGTAGAAATCGGTTGTGTGATTAAGAAATGGCAATGTGGAATTCAAAGTTGATAGTTGATGTACTGTGTAAAATGTAATCGCTGCCTCAGGCCTCACACCAGGAAACGACTAAAACAGGGTAGATGCGACAAGGTTATATGGTTTGCAACCATTAGGGTTCGAGCATATGATCATCCCCTTCTAGATAAATTTCTACCCGCTATAATGTTTGGGTTTAAATTATGTGGTGTATGCCAGGGCACACTCGAATAAGTTAGTAACGACATGGGTGATGACATATTCGATACTATTTAGTTAGAGGTAGGCCATTCTTGTTTTGGTACAGGACCATTTGTTGGGCCTTAATACCCTTTAGAGACATATTGTCAGAAGGTAGTCACTTACCAGGTCATTTATTGGAAATCCACTAATACATGCCTGCCATTTTGATTGTAAAGCCTAGTATATTGGAATTTAATAATGGTAACAGTTTCGGCTATTATTATATGTTTACTTGAAAAGTTTTCTCAAAGAATGTCATTAAAAATAATATCAAATGATTTGATAAAAATAGCTAACATAAGGTAAAAACCTGTCCTTGTTTAGGTGCGGCGTGGTCCTATGAGATACTTTCTTTTCAAAAAGTTTGTCAACAATCTCTTATCTATGACATTGTAATTTAAGATTCGTGTTTCTCAGAATGCTTTACCAGACTGATCTAGGTATTTTTATACTTGGGTTAGATTTGAGTAGTTTCAGGATTAGCTAAAGACACTTGGAGTTTCTAAAGGAGAGCTGGAGATCTTCATCAACGTATGGATGTATTCTATTTTTTGCTGCACTTTGGTTGTTTTTTTAGCATTTGTAAGGACAGGTGTTTATAACTGTCCAAGATGAATCTAGATTAGACTCTGATATATGTTTTTAAAGATTTTCCACTGTAAAGATTATTATTCAATAATATATGTTATTCCATTCGAGTAAGATTCTGTTCCTCCTTTTTTTCATTCTTTCCCATAACTATCTGTCTTTCCGTTTAATTTGGACTGGACATGTGTGGTTTATTGTCAGCTTAGATAGTCTGGATTTGCGGGTCGTTACATTGCCTAACCTATATCTATACTTAAGTGAGGTGTATCAATAATATATGACAATATACCACTCCATTATAACTGGAAGCAAGACTGATTGCACGAAACTAGATCCAAAGTCTCGTTTTCATTTTCTCGAGATATGGACAATCTCGTTTTAAGTGACCAGGTTCATCGTAGTTATAACATTTGACGTCATTCCGCTTCTGTTTCCATTTTCAGGATTTTTATTGTCATTTCTTTTAAAATTGTTCATCTTCCTATACTGCAAGAATTTTCTAAAGTTCCTTATCATGAATGCAATTTCTTCATCATTATCATTATCCGAATCCAGATTATCCATCATTCCATTAAATGCTATGGATTTCTCCTTTATCGCTTTGTTTTCTCTTTTTCCTTACATTTGTGCCTCAAAAGACATTAAATTGCCAATTAACTCTTCAATCTTTATTATGCTAATATCGTTAGTCTCATCGATTGCAAGAGTCTTTTGGTCACATTCAGAAGTAAGTGAATTGAAGATTTTTCTAACTTGACCATCTTCAAAGAAACTTTACCCGATGCAATAAGCAAGTGTACTATATATTGAAATCTACGACACATATCAGAAATTGACTCGTTTTAAATAATTAAAATTGGTTTGTTAACACGGAAATCTTAGTCTGTTTGACCGTACTTCTGCCTACACGTGTAACTTGCAAAGTTCCCCAAATTTCAAATGCATACATATAGATATTCTGTTAAATTCATTCTATCTAGTGAGTAGAAAAGTATATTTATGGCCTTAGAGTTATTTTATGCAACTGGCTTTTGTTTCCGAGTCCACTGTACAAAATTAGTCACGGGTTTAGTGTACTCGGTTTTTATAATATTCCATATGTCTAATCCAATTGATTGTAAATAGATTTTCATTCTATATGACCAATCTGTGTAGTTACTCCATTTAAAAGTGATGATCTAGTCATAGAATGTCCTTTAACAAATGAATTACTGGCAATTGTATTAACCATGTTACTAATAGTAGTATTACTAGTATTGGTAGCCATTTAAACTTTTCAAAAATTAGATTATGAACATTTTGAAAACCAATGCTCCAATACGTAAATATAAGATTGCAGAATAGGGATCTTAAGGCTAAATTAACACTAGAGGGGAGTGAATAGTTGTTTTCAAATTTATATGAATTTTTTTGAAATATTTTGAAACTATACTTTGAATTATGCAATTATTAATCGCAGAATCAAAACACGAAAAAAATTAAATGCAGTAGAAGTAAAAGGAAACATACTAGGATTTTATATGGTTCAGAGTTACCCTATATCCAATCTCGCACAAATTCTTCTATGGATTTTTTTCAACTAGTAAATGCAAATAGAATCTCAATTTCAAGGCTACGAGACACACCATCTAAAATCTCAACCTCTCGGTAGAGTCGCTTGATTTTCAGGCTACAAACATACCCATTAGATTTACGAGCTACCAAGCATAACCAATTGATTTACGGGCTACAATCTAACCTGAGCAGTATGATTTGACAGAGTCTTACAGACTTCGGTCTTCAACATTGATTACAAATGATCTTATAACTCTTGAATAACACTTTAATCTTGATGTGAGTGAGAGAGATGAGAGAGATTAGTGAGTAAATGATAGAGAATCAAAATAATGATGACTGAGTTTGATTCTGGTTGAAATTCAACAGAATATGGTTATATTTTTGATCAGAAAATTAAAGAGGATAAGGAGGAGAGAAGAAGAATTAAAACTGATTCAGAAATTAGTTTGGGAAGACATGTATTTATATAGAAATAATGGTCATGTCCGTTCGTGAAGAAATAGTGGTCATATGGTTAACATCAATCCACTGCATCCTAAGGCATTGATATCATGTGTATTGGTTTTGACTTGGTTAGAGATGGGTGTATGGGGTCAAAAGGTGGTTGTTGTAAGTGGCAAAGCAGGAGTTCTTTGCAAAACTGATTTTTAACTATTTAAAATAATACCTTTCCAACTAACTTGCCTAATCTGTTAACATATGATTGGTTTCCGGTTCTTTTACAAAATCTTTTTCTAAAATTGTTGTCGAATTCAATAATGGACAATTATCAAACATTTAACAAATTGCCCCTACTCCTTTTCTAAACATATAAAATATTTAAATCACATACCTTAAGTAATTTTATATCTTTAATAAAATATATAGAAAAATTCTCCAAAAATTCCCATAAGTCAATTTTAATATGTTTTCTAACATATTTAAATTTCCGACCCAAAGCTAGCATAAAATAGTCGAATTAAATTTAAACCGAATTTATCTATTATCTTCACTAGAAAATTCGTAATAAATCCATAACAACTTAGAAAATTATGAAACTTGAAACCCATCTGTCAAATAAAATTTCTGATCTTATATCAATAATGCAAGCTATCTGGATGTTATTAAATAGGTTTTCAAATCAAAACTTAAATCTATATGAAGCAATATAACTCATAAACAAGCATATATATCCATTTAAACAATCAAATCATGGCATTTACTTGCAAAATAATTTCGGATTTCAACTAGAAGCCGAAAATAATAAAAATGAGATGTAAATCTATTATTCACCTTAGCTTGCTATTAAGGTGTTTGAGATTTGCTCTTGAATTGATTTGATTAAGTTTCCATCTTGAATATTACTTATCTTCCTTTTGTTTTTCCCTTAATGGTAGCCTATTAAACTTGGAGTTTTGTTTTTTTCATGAATGTTGTAGACAAAAATGGAATAAGGGTTTAGGGTATAAGAACATAACATATTCCTATTTTACCCTTAGCTTATTCCTCTTACTTACTTCATTTTAATACACTTTAGCTTATGAATTAATTAGGCACAGCTACCCCATACTTATACAAATTTAGACCCCTTAAAAATTTATATTATTTCATTTAATTTATCTAATTAAATGTCCTAAATAATGTTAATCAAAATTTGGGTCGTTACGGACTCCCCTAAAGAATTTAGTCCTTGAAATTATGATATAGTACTCATAACAATCAATCATAAAGGTAAAACATACCATGAGATAAGTCAGGATAAGTATCTCTAATCCTTCTTTCAATTTCCTAAGTGCAGTCTCTCTCGTCATCACCCTACTAGACTTTGGCTAATCTAGATGCCTTGTTCCTTAGTCTCTACTCACCCTACTCGACTTTGACTAATCTGACTGCATTTTCCAAGAACTTCCTTCCTAATGCTTCACATATTTGGAACATAAAGTCTTCCTTTCTTCCTTAACCACCCTTTTTGATCAAGAATAAAATCTTTCAAGTCACCACCTGTTGTTCCATCCCTTAAATTTCTGATCCGTTGCGCTAATGATGGATCCTACTCTTGCATATAAGCAATCTTTTTATCATCACCGGTTGAACCTCTAAGCATGACAACACAAAAATTTCCTTACTAGACCTAGCCTTAGATCTCCACTATATTCTATATTGTATTCAATGCTTCTAAATATTTCCACTTAGTTATCATTGCCAGTACTGGATTCTGATGTTTCCAAATAAATGCATCTGCAACCCCATTCACTTTTCCTAGTGTGTACTCAAAACCAAAGTTACAAGTGGCTAAAAATCTAACCACCTCTATTGTCTTATATTCAACTCCTTCTAAGAGAATACATACCTCAGTGACTTAAGATCTGTATATAACTCAAATCTCTCTCCCAAACGGAAATGTCTCCATACCTTCAATGTAAAAAATTACCTTAGCTAATTCGAAATTGAGTTGGATATCTAACTTCATGCAGTCTAAGCTATCAAGAAGCGTAGGCAATCACTTCACCCCTTTGCATTCACACAGCTCCTAATCATGTTCCACATGCATTCATATACACCACAAGTCCTAATTCCCTACTGGAACAACTAACATAGGTGCACTAGTTAATAAATGTTTCAACCTCTGGAATGCTTCCTCACACTTATTGGTCCAAATGAACTTCATATCCTTCCATGTTAGCTTGTCATCGGTGCCGCTATCCATAAAAAATCCTTAATGAATCTTCGATAGTAACCAGCTAATCCAAGAAAACTCTTTATCTCAGTCACTGTCTTAGGCCACTTCTAATTATTCACTGCCTCGATCTTAGTCGGATCCATAGTCAACCTGTTTTCTGAGGCTACATAACCAAGAAATTTAACTTCCTCCTTCTAGAAATGACAAAACTTCGCCTTCAATTGATGTTGCCTCCATGTCTCAAGCACCACTCTAAGATGAACTTCATGCTCCCTTTCATCTTTAGAGTATACCAAAATTTCATCTATGAAAACCAACAGGAACCTATCCAAGTGCCCTCGGAAAACTTGGTTCATCAAATCAACAAAGAATGCTGACGCATTAGTTAGTCCGAACGGCTAACCATTCAACGATCCATATCCAGTCCTAAACATCGTTAAAGGAATGCTATCCACAGCCACTCTAAGCTGATGGAACTTTGTTGCTAAATTTAATTGAGAAAATATTTTGGCTCCACTCAAATGGTCGAACAAATCGTCAATTCTAGGTAATGGATATCGATTCCTTATCGTCTTCTCATTCAATTTTCCGTAATCGATAAATAACCTTAATGACCCATCCGGTTTCTTTGCAAACACTGTGGCTACTTCTCAAGGCGAACTACTTGGTATAACAAAATTCTTACTTTCCAAGTCCACTAACTACACCTTTAGCTCCCTTATCTCGGTAGGTGTCATTCTATCTGGCGGTCTACTCACCGGTTCTGCTCCTGGAACTAAATCTATCCGAAAATCAACAGCTTGTTTTGGCGGCAGTCCTACCGCTGGCTTAAAGACATTTGTGAATTCTCTAATGAAGAAAACTCAATTCAACTAGTTTTCTGTCTTCACAACACCTAATAAAGCATTTACATCAAAACTTGGGTTTTCTACATAGTAAATAATTCGATCTCTAAAGTTAAGGTGTCTAAGTGATATTTTTATATCGTGGAAAAATATTTTAGCTTCGTATTTACTTAACCAATCGATACCCAAAATAATTCTGAACCCTACTAAATCAAACACATGTAAACTGCAAACAAAAGTATGACCTAACAATTCAAACTTTAACTGGTCACATCTCATTTCCATATTTGCATACCCTCCTATCGGATTCACAACACTTAAGGAAGTAATTAAGTATGAGGGTTCAAGGTTAATCTTATCTACCAAACAGTGAGATATAAAAGAATGCGATGCACCAGTATCAAATAGAACTCTAACTGATACACCATGAATTAAAAGCGTGCCTCCCAAAAAATATTTTCCCTTCCCTTCTACTGTTGGACTCGAGGTATCTGGTTCCAGTGCAAACATCTTGCATTTTCCATCCTTGGCTGGCTCTTTGCATTGGTTCTTACAATGTCCAATTTGATCACAGTTGAAGCATCTCACTCCTTTCTTTTCAGTTGCTTTCATCCCTTTGCATATCTAGCACTCATGAGCATAGTGTCCCTTCTTATACACTTGTAGCTGATAATTCTGCCTGTCCCTTCTTGGCGACCTCCTTCATTTGAGCGCCCTTCTTATGGAAAAACTTCCTCTTCTGGTTCCGTCCACTATGAGATTCCCTTATTTTGCTACCATCATGAAGAGCAAGCATCTTTTCTTGTCTCAAATCCATTTCAACAACTACATCATACAGATCCCTGATGTGTGGTAGAGTTTCTTTACCTAACTCAGGTTTCTGTCCGCGGATGAATTTCTCATTCCTTTTGAGAATCGTATTAACCATAGCATATCCAAAGCTCGATAGCTATTCAAATCTGGTTGTATACTCGAGCACAGTCATGCCTCCCTGCATTAACTCCACGAACTTCCTGAGCAGAGTAAACTTTGCAATCTTCGATTTAAATCTTTCTTCAAACCTCCTTTTGAAATCAGCCCAAGTCATATTCTCCTCATTAACTCCTACAGTACCACTGTTCCACCAGTACAGTGCTGCTCCCTGTAACTGCATAGAAGCAAGTATCATTTTTTGCTCGTCATTGAGCCCTAAATCAGCAAAAATCCTCTTGTAATGAAGTAACCAGTTCTCCACTTTAATTGTGTCTTCAATCCCGATGAATGGCTTTCCTAACAAGCTAGCATAATGTCTACTCAATACAATATAGTTAATGACCACTAGAGCTCCTTGATTTCCTCCTTCAGCTTTTCCTCCAGCTAACCCCACAGCAATTCCTACCTGCATTATGCTAACGAAGAACTGGTACATTGCTCCCATATCAACTTTCAGCATTCTAGCACCCACATTAGCAGCTTGTGCCTGACCGAGATTCTTTCTAGTATTTGGTTTAGCATTCCCATTGGTTATGGTGCTTCCTCCTCCAATGTCAACTCTTCCACTTGTAGCATCCATATCTTACGTCTGTAAAATCTGCATTTGAGTCTTTTTAAGATACATAAGAATATCCTAAGAGAGATGGAAGAATAGAGATAAAGCGTATACTTATATATAGCAAACAAGTACATTACTATAGTGTTATCCTATACCCCAAGCTTTTCTCTAGTTACTTAGGATTATGTTTTCAAAATCATTTTAAATTTGAAATATCTTTTAAATTTTTCATCAACCTATGCTCCAATAGCAAGTTGTAGCATCCCCTATCTTGACAACCGAAGCTAAGCGCAACAGATATTGCAGTCGTCTACAGCATTAACTTTCAGTGCCAAAATATGGTAATTTTAATGGTATGCATAATATCAGAAGCACATGAATATGGAAAGAAATCACAGATTCCACGAAATAATTTTTCAGGTTACGTTGCAAAACCATGTTTCATATTCCATTATATAATCCCAAACGATTCCCAAGTTTGGATCAAATATTATTATTACAAAGTACGCCAAGAGAGACATATGAAGATACCCACTTGGATGATTAGAGTACTCAATAAACACATCAACCTTAATACATCATAGCGGAAATAAAACTAACAAATATTAATAGCTAACTTTGCCTCCTGCATGTCTTCGAAAGCTTGTTTATCCACCTACTAGACTTGTAAAACTTTAACTCTCAACCTAGTCAAATTAAGTTTGAGCATCTGAGAGTATAAGAGAAAAAACATAAACTTCGAGCCATACATAAAACATAGTGTGAATAATAGTATTACATCTCGGTTTTTTATATTAAGTAAGACCAAGCCACTTAGCAGAACGAGTTTACCCTCGATACTATCCCTTTCAAAGCATATCTTTTGCAAACCAGAGTGCTGCAATCAAACTGATTGAAACAATAATAGAAAGTATGTATATGCATAAAAATCAGGAAATCAATGGACTATCTGTCCATGCTATAGTTTTACCTGGCTGACTATTAATCACTGACTAAATTGGGATTACCAAGCATAACCAATAATCTAACTTATGTTAGACACAACTCTGGGTTGACTACCCTTAACCTCTAGGCTGACTGCCCTTAGCTCACTTTTTCTAGGCTCAACTGAACCTAATGGTTGTGCGGGCTTACCAATAACCTATCCTCTCCCTATATATTCCTTTCGGTGTGTAATCCTAATTTAATCCCATTTGTGACGAGCCTTAAACGCTGGAATTCTAGACTTATTTTAGCTAGGGCTAATAGCTAAATTATAGGGTGCGACCCTACATCATTCATGTTTAATCTTCTAATATTTGAGTCATAAACTTACGGTTAACCACCCTTTTAATAAATTTCCTGTCTTCGGGTTAACTACCCTGTAAATATTAATTTCCTTGTAAACATCCTTCATAAATGATTTGCCCCAGAAATCATACTTTTATAAATTAAGGAAACCATTTACTTTGCTTTACTCAAAACACTTAAGCCATGATATATACTTTACCTAAAACAAGGTTGATGAATTTAATGGGATTATCTATCCCTCCAAAGTAAGTTAAATCCTTTTAAACTTAAAAGATCTTAGGCCATGAAGCCAAGGCAAACCATTCAAAAACTTTGTTTAGAACTTTGAATAACCCCTTTCGAATCCATTGAAAGTACCCTTTTCAAAATAAGTTATCTACTATACCTTGTAAAACTAAGTCGAAAGGCCAAAACATATCTTTTGTAACCTTCAAAATAGACCTTTCGAAACCATTGAATGTGTCCCTTCGAAAGCTTTATAAAACCTTAGATGTCCTCTTTTCAAAACATTTTAAACTTATCTTTCAAATGCATTGGAAATCTCCCAAATAATTACTCAAAGTATACCTTTCGAAAACATTTGGGAATCTTCCCTCTAAAACCTTTATTATACACCTTTCAAAATCATTAAAGTCATTTACTTAAAATTAACCTTTCGAAAGAATTGGGTTCAAGTAAAAGTTTGTGGAACGTAGCTTCAAAACCATAAAAAATCATTCCATTTGAAACATTTGGAGATTTCCTTTCAATATATCTAAGTTTCTTAAAAGAACAAGGAAAAAAGCATTGCTTGCGAGAGCGTTACTCCTAAGTAAAAGAAAGTGAATGGTTTTGAAACCACCACTTTCGACAACATGGAGAAGCGGCTTCAAAGTTGGAGAGCAAAAGCACCCTTTCGAAAGCATTGATTTGAAAGGTAGAATGCAGCAGAAGGGGTTTCGACCCCTTCAAAAGCTATTTAAAAATGAAAGGCGGCAAAATCTTTCGAAAGCCCTTTTCTAAAACAAAGGCATATTTGACTAAGTCGAAAGCTAATTCTTTCGAAAGCCTCATTTTGTAACCAAAATAGTTCTAGATTTATAAAGCTACTTCTACCCCTTCGAAAGCACATTTCAACTCCATACCTTCCACCTGACTCCAGTCCACTATATACCTAGGCATTGATATCATGTGTATTGATTTCGACTTGGTTGGAGGGAGTTGTATAGGGTTGAAAGGTGGCTGTTGTAAGTGGCGAAGTTGAAGTTTTTTGCAAAACTGATTTTTAGCATTTTAAAGTAATATCTTTCAATTTACTTGCCTTAATTGTCAATATATGATTGGTTGTCAATTCTTGTACAAAGTCCTTTTCTAAAAATGCTGCCGAATTCAGTAATTAACAGTTACAAAACATTTAAAAATTTCCCCTTCTCCTTTTCTAAACATATAAAACATTTAAGTTCCATACCTTAAATAATTTTATGTCTTTAATAAAATACTTAGGAAAATTCTCCAAAAATTCCAATAAAACACTTTTAATATCTTTTCTAACATATTCAAATTTCTGACCCAGAGCTAACATATAATAGCGGAAATTAATTTAAAACCAATTTATCTGTTTTCTTTACTGGAAAATTCATAATAAATCCACAACCACTTAGAAAAATATGAAACTTGAAACCCATCTCTAAAATAATATTTCTTACCTTATATAAAAAATGCAAGCCATTTGGATGTCATTAAATAGGTTTTTCAAATCAAAACTTATCATAAAATCTATATGAAGCAACATAAATCATCAACAAGCATATATATTCATTTAAACAATCAAATCATGGCATTTGCTTGCAAAATTATTTTGGATCTCATCTAGAAGCATAAAATAATAAATATGAGATGTGAATCTATTATTCATCTTAGCTTGTTGTTAAGGAGTTTGAGATTTGCTCTTAAATTGATTTGATTAAGTTTCCTTCTTGAATTTTGCTTATCTTCCTTTTGTTTTTCCCTTAATGGTAGTTGACCAAGCTTAGGGTTTTGTTTTATTTGTGAATGTTGTAGAGGAAAATGGAACAAGGGTTTAGGGTATAAGAACATAACCTATTCCTATTTTTCCCTTAACTTATTCTTTTTACTTACTTCATTTTAATTCACTTTAGCTTATGGATTAATTAGGCATGGCTACTCTATACTTATACAAATTTCAATCCCTTAACCATTTACATTATTTTAGATAATTTATCTAATTAACTGTCCTAAATAGTGTTAATCAAAATTAGGATCATTACAGACTTTCCTCCTTAAAGAATTTCATCCTCAAAATTACGATAGGGTACTCATAACAATCAATTATAAAGGTAAAACATACCATGAAACAAGTTAGGATAAGTATCTCTAATCCTGCTTTTAGTTCTCCAAGTACAGCCTCTCTCGTTGTCACCCCACTAGACTTTGACTAATCTAACTATCTTGTTCCGTAGTCTCTTCTCATCTCCCGTGACTATACGAACTGTTTTTCTAACTATAGTAAAATTCGGTTATACTACTAAATCATCTAACACAGTCGGTGCTATGGTAGTTTCTAGATATCGAATACACTTCCTTAGATGAGAAATATGAAAACATTATGGACTCTTGTCAAACCATTTGGTAACTCCACTCTATACGCGAGTTTCCCAATCCTTTCAATAATAGGAAATGGTCTAACAAATATCGACGCCAATTTTCCTGATTTTCCAAACCAGATTACACCTTTCATCGGTGATATCTTGGCGAAACATGGTCTCCAACTAAGAAGTCTTAGTCTTTCCATCTTCTATCAGCATAGCTCTTCTACTTAAACCGAGCTTCCTTCATTCAAGCTCGAATGAGTTCAATCTTTTTTGCAGCTTCTCTAACCATATCCAGATGTCGAACCATCCTATCCTTAGTCTCAAACCAACAAACGAGGTATTTGCATGGCCTTCCATACAAAACATCAAATGGTGCCATCCCTATACTTGCTTGATAACTGTTATTATACGAAAATTCGACTAAGTGTAAAGGGTCTTCCCATGATCCCCCAAAGTCTAGCGTACAAGCTCTTAATAAATCTTCGAAGATTTTATTAACTGTTTCTGTTTACCCATCTATTTGCAGATGGCAAGCGGTGCTCATCTTGAGCTCGGTACCCAAAGTCTTCTGTAGATTCTTTCAGAACTAGCTAGTGAATGAGGAATCTCTGTCACTTACTATACTACTAAGAATTCCATGCAGTTCAACTACATTCTTCATAAATAATTTAGCTAAAATAGGTTCCATCCTGGTTGACTTGACTGGAATGAAATAGGCACTCTTGGTTAGTCAGTCCACTACAACCCATATGCTTTCATTTTCTCTATTTGATCTTGGCAACCCATCTATAAAATCCATTGAGATAAAATCCTGTTTCTATACTACAATATCTGAAGGCTAAAGTAACCCACTTGGTTTCTGATGTTTAGCTTCTATCTGTTGACATTTCAAACACTGCTTTACCCATAAGCCTACATATCTCTTCATGCCTTCCCAGAAGAAACTCCTTTTCATATCCTATTACGTCTTAGTTCCTCCCAGATGAATAGTGAACTTTGAATGATGACATTCTCCAAGAACTTCCTTCCTAATATTTCCCACATTCGGAACACACGGTCTTCCTTTCTTCCTTAACCACCCTTTCTGGTCAAGACCGAGATCTTTCAAGTCATCGCCCTCTAATCCATCCCTTAACATTCTGATCCGTTCAGCTAATGATGGATCCTCCTCTTACTTAGAAGCAATCTTTTTGATCCACACCAGTCGAACCGCTAAGCATGACAAGACAATAGTTTCCATAATAGACCTAGCCTTATATCTCCACTATGTTATGCATGTAATCAATGCTTCTAAAGCTTTCCACATAGCTATCATGGCCAGTACTGCATTCTGATGTTTCCTGCTAAGTGCATTTGCAACCATATTCCCTTTTCCTACTGTGTACTCAATACTAAAGTCATAAGTGGCTAAAAACTCTAACCACCTCCATTATCTCATATTCAACTCCTAAGATAATAGATACCATAGTTACTTATGATTCGTATACAACTCGATTCTTTCTCCCAAAAGGTAATGTCTCCATACCTTCAACGCAAAAATTACCACAGCTAATTCCAAATCGTGAGTTAGATATCTAACTTCATGCGGCCTAAGCTGTCAAGAAGCATAGGCAATCACTTTACCCCTTTTACATTAACACAGCTTCTAACCCTGTTACACATGCATCCATATACACTACTAAGTTTAGATTCCCTTTTGGAATAATTAACGCAGGTGCGTTAGTCAATAAGTGTTTTAACCACTTGAATGCTTCCTCACGTATCGATCCAAATGAACTTCACATCCTTCTGTGTTAGCTTGATCATTGGTGGTGCTATCTGTGAAAAATCCTTAATGAATCTCCGATAGTAACTAGCTAACCCAAGAAAACTGTGATATCCCGGAATTATGGCAATATAAATTTAATAATCTGTGTTAAAAATTAAATTGATTTGATAATTATTGTTAATAAAATTTGAATTGATTTAATAATCTTCTTTTAATAAATATTTAAATTGGTAGATTTTATCTTTTTAAAGCTAATAAATTGTTTTCTGTTTATAATATATATATATATATATATATATATATATATTTGTATATATTGTAAATAGATAAGCTTTGGTTTGGAATTTAGTAAATAAAGCAATTTTCTAGTTCTAATTTATTTTTGGTAAATTGGAAATTTTGATTTAAATTTAACATTTAGCTTTTCAAAGCAATTTAATAAATAACTATATGGTTTGTAAACACTAAAGGTAAATGTTATTTATTTAAAATTATAATTAATTAGCTTAAATATGAATTTAAATTAGATTAACATAAAAGCTTTGTTTCATTTTCCTTTTTAATATTGCTTGAAATTATACATATAAGAGTTTAAAATACAATTTACATATGATCTTAATTTATTGAGTAATAGAAGTAATTTATAATCTCTTTTATAAATTATTTAAAATTGTTGAATTTATTATTTTTAAATAATAATTATAATACCTAGTTTTATAAACATAAATAGATTTTATAGAAATAGGATTCGTTATTTTCAAAACTTAATGGTAGTTATATATGCACATATATATATAACTTGATTTTTAAATTGGATTTTTATAATTAAATTTGAATTTGAATTTATTTTTTTGAAATTCAAAAGAATAGATACATAAAAATATTTGGATAAGCTTTTATTTATAATTTGTTTTGTTTCATTTTTCGTTAAAAAATAAAAAAATAAGAAAAAGGGAATTTATATATACATATACATAGGAAGTAATAAATTAAGTTAAAGGCTTTTATAAATAATTTAAATTAAAATAAAATACTTAAAAGACATGTGTAAATTCCTCAAGGCATATAATGACATGTGTTAAGTCGTAGATTAAATAATGTGACAAATGTTAAAATTAAAAACAAGTGTCCTATTAAATTTTCATTTTCTTTTATTTTAATTAAATCAAAAATTGACTTATATAAACACGTTTCTTCTTACCTTTATTCTTTTTTCTATTCTTTTTCAAAACTTAAGAAAACTTCAGCTGAAAAATATGTAATCAACATTCAAACCAAAAATCTAAAATCTTTGATCAATCTTCCACAAAACCAGAAAATTTTGTTCAAAACAAAACCTGTAAATCCCCTCAAAAACAAATCTGAAACTAGTATTTCCTCTAACCAAATCAAAATTCAACTATCTGAAATCATCTTCAAAACCAGAAATGCAAATCAAAATATAAGCTGAACTTATTTCTTAAAATCAAGAAATAAAAATCTGATCATCATTCTACAACTCAAACCTAAAGTTCAAACTTAAAGTCGGTACATTTTCAGAGGTCAAAATCTAACCTGGCCATCTGCATTCTTCAATCTGGAAGCATGCATTCCTTCAGTTCTGTTTTGAAACAACAACTAGGCTTACATTCATCTTTAACTTGAGGTTTTTAAAAGCAAGCATGCAACTGCAGTTTTAAAATCATAAGAAAGCCGCAGCAACTCAAAGTTTTAAAATCAAAGCACACTCCAGTTTCAAGCTTTTCAAAAACAAGGTTGCTCTGTTCATCATGCTTGCCAGGTGAGTAACATCACTCTTTTAAAAATTAATTATGAATCTAGTTGCTTGATTTACTCCGGAAATAAGTATGTTTGTATGCCTATTTACAAGTTCATTGCTGTGTAAATATATGAATATATATAAATATATATATATATATATATATATATATATTGTGCATGCTGCTGCGTATCTTAGTTTTTCTATTCTTAAGTTTCCAGGTTCAAGAATTGCTAAAAATCCATTTTATTTGATCTAATATATGTTAAGATTTAAGATTCAAACAAAATGTGGTTGTGTAACATAGGTTAAAGATTAAATTTTATTGAATATAAAAAAAATCTGTATTGTCTCTGGAAATCAAAAAAATAACAGAACAAACTTTATGTATGTGAAAATTTGATTATCCAGATTCATTGATCCAAGATTATAAATCGATTACTTAAACTAAAACTTGATTTTTTTTAAACTAAAATCATAATTTTTAGTTTGAAAATGAATGAGCATTTCTGGTTTGACCAGAAATGATGTTTTGGAAAGATACTGTCGATCTAGGTGGTCGTGAAGGTCGGCGTCTTCTTGGTGATGAAGTGATGATAGGAGAATCAGGGAAAAATATTTGGAAGTTGATCAATGCACTGTGGCGATGGTGGTTAAGCAATGAAGTTTGTAACCCTAGTTTTCTGATGATCGGAAATTTTGTTTCTCTCAACTTCCCTGGTGGATCGAATTCCACCAAATCGAGAGAATTGATTGTGGGATGTTTGTCGAAGGTGATGCTGTAAGATCAGAAGCACCGGTGGTCAGAGGAGCGAGAACGAAGGGATTTCCAGGTTTGAGTCTGGTTCCAGTTTTGAGCTCTAAAGCTCGATATTGATTTTGATCTACTGCTAATGATTTGAGGGTCGGAATTGAGTTGGAGGATGATCATCGACATGCGTAAGTCATCGCGAGTGGTCGGAAAGGGTTGCAGTGCTGGTGCATGTGCACGGAGGACATGGTGTATTTGTAGTTTGAATTGGGAAGAAGAGTACACGTGTCAGTTGCGAGAGTTACTCGAGGCTATGAGGGTTTCGACTCGAAGTTTTTGAATGATGGCTCGAATCATTTACCTGTTACAGGATTTATACCTATCAGGTTTCCAGATTTTAAATTTAAGTGAAATTTTGAAAGTAAGATTTAAAACAGAGTTTTAAATCAAGTTTAAGATATGGATTCAAATTAAATTGAATCCAAATTTTGAAATAAATAAGTTTTATAAAAATCAAAATGTTTTAACAACTTTAAATACTTAAAAGTATGTTGTAAATAAATTGTTTTCCAAGAAAATGTTAAAACCCTATTTGTATTCTTTAATAAAAGAATTCTTTAATATTTGAATAGAAAGTTATATAAATTAGTTTGACTTAATTTTTAAGTTAAAGATTAATTTATTTTGAATCTTGGTTATAAATATAATCAAGTAAGTTAGTTTGAAACTTTACTTTATATAAGTTACTTTATATAAGATAAATGTTTCTTTACGTTTGTTTAAAAGGTTTATAAATTGATTTAAAGTTGGTAAAAGTTTAAATTGTTAATCATTTTGAATCTTAATATTGAAATGAAATTTTAAAGAGAATTTAAAGTAAAATGTTTTCAAATATATTTGAAAATGATAATTAAGCCATTAATAAGAATAATGTTATTATCTTAAGGATAATTAAGTTTTAATAATTGGTGATTCATTTTATTAATAAGGAAATATAAGGGTAATTAATTTAATTAATCAATAAGTTAGGATTAATTGATTAAGTAATTAAAGGTTTAAATTAATTAATTAAGGAAAATTGGGGATCATTAATTTGATAATTATAGATTATTAATTAATGATTATAAATTAATTAATCAAGTAATTAAAGCTTAATTAAGTTACAGTTAATCACTTAATTAATTAAGTAATTAAAGACTAATTAATTGGTTATTCAAGATTTATTAATTTGTAATTAATAATGATTAATCAAAGTTTAATTACTTAGGAGAAGTAATTAAAGATTTGTTAATAGTTAATGTAGATTATTAACTGATTATTAAATAATTAATTAATGTGATTAATTTTATATAATTAATTATATTAATTAAATATGGATAATCAATTGTGAAATTTTTTAAGTGTAATTACTTAATGAAAGTAATTAGAGTAATTAATTACTCGGTGTAATTAATTAATTAATAGGATTAGTTTAAGTTAATTAATTGGTTTAATTAATTTAAATAATCACTTGATGATGGGATTAAGTTTAATTACTTAATGAGATTTATAAGGTGTAATTACTTAGTGAAGTAATTAGTACGGGTAATTACAGGATGTAATTAATTGAAGATTTGAAAGTAGTTTTGGGTTAATTACCTTGTGAAATTAATATGAAAGATAATTACTTAGTAAAAGTAATTAATAATTAATTACATAGTATAATTAATTTATGCTATTTAAAGATAACTAAGTAATGTAATTAATTATGGGTAATTAATTACTGAATGAGATTAATCAAGGGTGATTAATAAATATAAATAATTAAAGATTAATTATTAATTAAGGAGTAATTTATTTATTTAATAAAGTATTTAAGAGTAGTTAATTACTGTTTGTGATAAATCAAGAGTGATTAATAATTATGGTTAATAATTAATTAAGAAGTAATTAAAGGATCGTTAATTAATGTAACTAATGATGTAATCAAGGGTTGATTAATTATAATTAATTAATCAATGATAAGTGATTAAAGAGTAATTAATGTAATTAGTTAAGAATTAATGTAATTAATTATAGTTAATTAATTTGCGAAGTAATTAAAGGTTAATTACTATATTTTGTTAAGTATAATTAATTTGTAAAATTAATTAAAGGATAATTACTTGAATGTAATTAAGGAATAATTAATCAAGGGTGATTAATTAAGGTGATTAATTAGAGTATAATTAATTAATTAATTTGTAATTAATTAATGGTTATGTAAGCAAGATTTATATTGATGATGTAATTAATTTAATTCACTTTAAATTAATTAGAAATGATGTAATTAATTTAATTCATTTTAAGTTAATTATATTTGGTGTGATTATTAATCATTGGTTATATATGAATGGATGATATTGGTTGCCTTGAATGGTTTGAGATCTCAGATATAAGATAAATAATGCTATGTGATATGGATGCTTTGGTTGCATTGGGATGATAATATGAATTATGTATTTGTGATGATAATATGGATTATCTGTTATGATGATAATGATGATTATCTATTGTGATATATGAATTATCTATCTGTGTGTATATAGATAATGAAATTGAATTGTTTTAAACTTTAAAACAACTTGGCCTTAAAAGATACGCTTTGGATTTCGATGAGACTGAGATCGGGTTTCCAGATTTGGATATCCAAAAACCACAGCGATCCAAATTTACAATAGGTCGTGAATATCAAGTGAAGGGTGAAGACTCAAGGTGTAAGGACTATTCGTCGTTTAAACTCTGAGGGTGATTCCAATACGAGTTAGCGGGGTAGTACTTTCGGATTCGAGATGAAGATACAGAGTGCAAGGGCTATTGTCGTGTACTCTGAGGGTGATTCCAAAATGAGTGTAACGAGATAATGCCTTCGGCTTCGTTCGAACCCGAAACGAACTTGTATGGATTGAATGCTTTCAAAACATCGTCAGGTGGACGATGAGCATTCTAAGATATGTGTTCTCTAGAGGTAATCGTAGCCTTAAGCCTTATCAACCGGGAATGGCTAAAATAGGGGAGGTGCAATAAGGCTAAGTAGGTCATGCCCAAGTAGGATGAGATTTTCACCTGTCTAGAAGTCCCTTTTTATTCGGCTGTGTAGGCAGTTGGAACGTACGCCAACTGCGGGGTTGTCTTGTTCGGGACTATCCAGTAAGGGATGGTTCCAGCCTTGTGTTGTAGGGGATTGGGAGTAATCCTCGGTACGGTGATCTAGGCCCGTACTGTGACGGGCGGTACCCCGGTAGCCCTGCCATTGTATGGAATCCAAAATCCAATAAGTGCCATCGGATTTGATTGTATTACCCACTTTTGTGGCTAGTAGCTGGAATTTAATCATGTAACAATTTCGGCTATTTTCTCTTTACTTGAAAACCCTAGACCAATTATAATACCATAGGATTTCCTATCAAATGTTTTGGTTAGCGTAAGGTAAAAACTTACCCGTGTTTATTTGTGGGGAGTCTTACGTGATACCTTTTGTTTCCAAAGGTTTTCAAAAGTTAAGAAACTTTAACCTTTACTCACACCAGACCCATGTCTGACCCGGAGTTTATGTTCTGTTTTCTTAAACTCTTGGGTTCTCAAATTTTTACGAGTAGCCAAGTGATTCAGGTTAGCTTTGACGAATTCTGGAGGAGTAATGGAGCAGGAGGTTTCTGCGTTATAGTTATATATATTGTTCCGCTGTGTTGGTTTCTCTGAGTAGTTTCCTTGTATTGTATTGAGTTGTATAACTAGACAGGTGTTTATAACTGTCTAGTATGTGATGTATAATCTGTGTAACTCTGATAATGGTTGTAAACTATGTAATATTTATGTTATTAATATAATTTATTCGTTCCGCTGTTGAGATTCTGATGTTGTTTCTTCTTTCTTCTCTTTCTTTTCTCTTTTCTATCCCTTTCTTTCTTCAAGATGTTCTATGGTGAGAAAGTCGGGTCGTCACATTTGGTATCAGAGCGCTAGGTTGAGTGAATACCTAGGCTTTGAAGTGATTTCTTTCTTGAGAGAGCGTATTTGTAATTTTGAATATATATATATATATATACTTCTACCTATTTGTTGGATTACCTGTTCAAGTTTTCCAATATAAGTTACAAAGGTAGATAAGGTAGTGGGATGTGTAACACGACTACTACCAATGATTGGATTTTGAATGTTGAGGTTGGAAGTGTATCTATCGAGACTGTAGACCTAATACCGTCTCAAGTGAGCTTTGCAGCTTGATGTAAGGATTTCATCAATCTATGAAGGATACCTTTTAAAGATTCGGAGTCCATCTTTGAACTTGGATGAGTAAAGTTTGGATCCGTCGGTTAGGCAAAAGCGAATGATGGTATCTTGGCAACCTCAAAAAGTAGTAGCTGCGTGATGAGACGCAGTGACTATGGATGTCTCCGAAGATGTTTCTTTGGAACAAGTTTAGGAAGTATGTCTGCTTCGATGTTGTGGCTGGGTTCAGCAGAATGTTTCTGTCTGGTTTGAGGTCCGAGTTTCTCGATGAGCTTTGGATTAGGAAGTCTTTGGCGTCGGCGTCAGTGTCAGCAGTGCAGCTCGGAGTGTTCAGTGCTAGCAAGGAGATCCTTTGGCCAAGCAGTTTCTCTGGAGGTGAAATTCAAAATAGTAGAGTGGATCCATTTCTTCGATGGATTGGTTAGATAAGTGTAAGCTGTTCTGATTGGTAAAGAGAGAGCGGTTTTCTTTGGAAATTTGTCTAGATTGATCGCAAAAGTGACTTGCGATAGTTTGAGTGTTCTCTTGAGTTATCAGAGGTTTGTCCGCATCTAGAGGTTGAGTTTTCTTATCGATTGGATTCTAGGAGTGCTACCGGTGGTTCAGTTTAGTAGAAGGATGAGTTCTAGAGCAAGGGTTTGGTGAAGCAGCTTAGGATCAGGTGGGACATCTGAGTTTTCTTTTATGGATCTGTTGAACCATATTTCTGAGATGTGTTTTCCAGTTTGTGCTCGTGTTCTTCATCAGCATTTTCATCTACTCCAGATCAGAGTTGTGCAGTGGAAGCAGTTTGGGGGTGCTTTTGTTTTGTCTTTTCCGGATAGGATAAGTAAGTTAGTCTTCTGGTGTTTGTGGAGTAGAGTTGGTGTTCTTGGTTTTGGATTGATCTTGAGGAGATCATTCTGTTGGGTTGTTTTGGTCCAGTTTGTTTCTAGAGACATCAGCGAAGGTTGAGCTGATTGGCAGAGATGAAGGCAGCCCAGGATCGTCAGAAGAGTTTTGTGGATAAGAGACGAATGAATTTGGATTTCGGAGTCGGAGATTTGATTTTGGGTAAGTTTTCTTCGATCTAAGGAGCTATAAGATTGGGTAAGACTGGGTAAGTCGGCTCCAAGGTCTTTTGGATCTTTTATTTGTTCTTGTGAGGATTAGTGTTTGATTTTCAAGGTTGAATTGCCAGTTTGGATAACTGGGATTCGATGTGTTTCACGTATATCTGAGGGAGTACGTGTATGATCTATCTCTGGTTGTGGAACCAGCATTTCAGGAAGATGTGATTGTTGAGTCAGACTTGTCTATAGTCTGATATCCTGTTTAGTTTTGTAGATCTAGTTGAATAGGAGCTCTGTAGCTTAGTAGTATAGATTGTTTGGATTTTGTAGAGTGAGTATCCCGGTATTTATACTTGGAAAACTCTAGGAAATCCTATCTAGAATTTTGTCTGGATAGTTAGATTTGTTTGTTTGAGTGAATTGGTTGCTATGGTTGTTAGCATATGACTGATAATATACGCTTGTGTTTTAAAATAAAATCTTAAGATAGATTATTAAATTACCTTTGCTTTTAAATTTTGGGGACGAAATTCTTTTAAGGGGAGAGGAATGTGATATCCTGGAATTTTTGGCAATATAAATTTAATAATCTGTGTAAAAAATTAAATTGATTTGATAATTTTTGTTAATAGAATCTGAATTGATTTAATAATCTTCTTTTAATAAATATTTAAATTGGTAGATTTTATCTTTTTAAAGCTAATAAATTGTTTTCTATTTATAATATATATATATATATATATAATTGTATATATTGTAAATAGAGAAGTTTTGGTTTGGAATTTAGTAAATAAAGCAATTTTCTAATTCTAATTTATTTTTGGTAAATTGGAAATTTTGATTTAAATTTAACATATAGCTTTTCAAAGCAATTTAATAAATAATTATATGGTTTGTAAATACTTAAGGTAAATGTTATTTGTTTAAAATAGTATTTAATTAGCTTAAATATGAATTTAAATTAGATTAACATAAAAGCTTTGTTTTATTTTCTTTTTTAATATTGCTTGAAATTATATATACAAGAGTTTAAAATACAATTTACATATGATCTTAATTTATTGAGCAATAGAAGTAATTTACAATCTCTTTTACAAATTATTTAAAATTGTTAAATTTATTATTTTCAAATAATAATTATAATACCTAGTTTTTATAAACATAAATAGATTTTAAGGAAATAGGATTTGTTATTTTCAAATTTTGATGGTAGATATATATGCATATATATAACTTGATTTTTAAATTTGTTTTTTATAATTTAATTTGAACTTGAATTTAATGTTTTGAAATTCAAAAGAATAGATACTTAAAAATATTTGGATAATCTTTTATTTATAATTTGTTTTGTTTCATTTTTCTTTAAAAAAATAAAAAAACGAAAAAAGGGAATTTATATATACATATTCATAGGAAGTAATAAATTAAGTTAAAAGCATTTATGAACAATTTAAATTAAAATAAAATACTTAAAAGACATGTTTTAAATTCCTTAAGACATCTAATGACATGTGTTAAGTCATAGATTAAACAATGTGACAAATGTTAAAATTAAAAACAAGTGTCCTATTAAAATTTCATTTTCTTTTATTTTAATTAAATCAAAATTTTACTTATATAAACACATTTCTTCTCACCTTTATTCTTTTTTCTATTCTTTTTCAAAACTAAAGAAAACTTCAGCCGAAAAATTTGTAATCAACATTCAAACCAAAAATCTAAAATCTTTGATCAATCTTCCACAAAACCAGAAAATTTTGTTCAAAACAAAACTTGTAAATCCCCTCAAAAACAAATCAGAAACTAGTATTTCCTCTAACAAATCAAAATTCAACTATCTGAAATCATCTTTAAAACCAGAAATGCAAATCAAAACATAAGCCTGAACTCATTTCTTAAAATCAAGAAAAAAAATCTGATCATCATTCCGCAACTCAAACCTGAAGTTCAAACTCAAAGTCTGTACATTTTCAGAGGTCAAAATCTAACCTGACCATCTTCATTCCTCAATCTGGAAGCATGCATTCCTTCAATTTTGTTTTGAAAGAACAACTAGGCCTACATTCATCTTCAACTTGAGGTTTTTAAAAGCAAACATGCAACTGCAGTTTCAAAATCATAAGCAAACCACAGCAACTCAAAGTTTTCAAATAAAAGCACATTCCAGTTTCAAGCTTTTCAAAAACAAGGTTGCTCTGTTCATCATGCTTGCCAGGTGAGTAACATCACTCTTTTAAAAATTAATTATGAATCTAGTTGCTTGATTTACTCTGGAAATAAGTATGTTTGTATGCCTATTTACAAGTTCATTGCTGGGTATATGTATGAATATATATATATATATATATATATATATAGTTATGCATGTTGCTGTGTATCTTAGTTTTTCTGTTCTTAAGTTTCCAGGTTCAAGAATTACTAAAAATCCATTTTATTTGATCTAATATATGTTAAGATTTAAGATTCAAACAAAATGTGGTTGTGTAACATAGGTTAAAGTTTAAATTTTATTGAAGATAAAAAATTATGTATTGTCTCTGGAAATCAAAAAAACTAACAGAACAAACTTTATGTAAGTGAAAATTTGATTATCCAGATTCATTGATCCAAGATTATAAATCGATTACTTAAACTAAAACTTGATTTTTAAAACTAAAATCATAATTTTTAGTTTGAAAATGAATGAGCATTTTTGGTTTGACCAGAAATGATGTTTTGGAAAGATACCGTCGATCTAGGTAGTCAGGAAGGTCAGCGTCTTCTTTGGTGATGAAGTGATGATAGGAGAATCAGGGAAAAATATTTGGAAGTTGATCAATGCACTGTGGCGATGGTGGTGAAGCAATGAAGTTTGTAACCCTAGTTTTGTGATGATCGGAAATTTTGTTTCTCTCAACTTCCCTGGTGAATCGAGTTCCACCAAATCGAGGGAATTGATTGTGGGATGTTTGTCGAAGGTGATGCTGGAAGATCAGAAGCACCGGTGGTCAGAGGCGCGAGAATGAGGGGATTTCCAGGTTTGAGTCTGGTTCCAATTTTTAGCTCTAAAGCTCGATTTTGATTTTGAGCTACTGCTAATGATTTGAGGGTCGGAATTGAGTTAGAGGATGATTGTCGACATGTGTAAGTCATCGCGAGTGGTCGGAAAGGGTTGCAGTGCTGGTGCATGTGCACGGAGGACAGGTGTATTTGTAGTTTGAATTGGGAAGAAGAGTACTCGAGTTTACTCGTGTCAGTTGCGAGAGTTACTCGAAGCTATGAGGGTTTTGACTCGAAGTTTTTGAATGATAGCTCAAATCATTTACCTGTTACAAGTTTTATACCTATCAGGTTTCCAGATTTTAAATTTAAGTGAAATTTTGAAAGTAAGATTTAAAACAGAGTTTAAATCAAGTTTAAGATATGGATTCAAATTAAATTGTATCCAAATTTTGAAATAAATAAGTTTTATAAAAATCAAAATGTTTTAACAACTTTAAATATTTAAAAGTATGTTGTAAATAAATTGTTTTCCAAGAAAATGTTAAAACCCTATTTGTATTCTTTTATAAAAGAATTCTTTAATATTTGAATAGAAAGTTATATAAATTAGTTTGACTTAATTTTTAAGTTCAAGATTAATTTATTTTGAATCTTGGTTATAAATATAATCAAGTAATTAGTTTGAAACTTTTCTTTATATAAGTTACTTTATATAAGATAAACGTTTCTTTACGTTTGTTTAAAAGGTTTATAAATTGATTTAAAGTTGGTAAAAGTTTAAATTGTTAATAATTTTGAATCTTAATATTGAAATGAAATTTTAAAGAGAATTTAAAGTAAAATGTTTTCAAATGTATTTGAAAATGATAATTAAGCCATTAATAAGAAAGATGTTATTATCTTAAGGATAATTAAGTTTTAATAATTGGTGATTCGTTTTATTAATAAGGAAATATAAGGGTAATTAATTAATTTAATTAATCAATAAGTTAGGATTAATTGATTAAGTAATTAAAGGTTTAAATTAATTAATTAAGGAAAAATAGGGATCATTAATTAGATAATTATAGATTATTAATTAATGATTAGAAATTAATTAATCAAGTAATTAAAGCAATTAAGTTACAGTTAATCACTTAATTAGTTAAGTAATTAAAGACTAATTAATTGATTATTAAAGATTTATTAATTTGTAATTAATAATGATTAATCAAAGTTTAATTACTTAGGAGAAGTAATTAAAGATTTGTTAATAGTTAATGTAGATCATTTACTAAGGTTTATTAAATAATTAATTAATGATATTAATTTTAAATAATTAATTATATTAATTAATTATGGATAATCAATTGTGAAATTGTTTAAGTGTAATTACTTAATGAAAGTAATTAGAGTAATTAATTACCCAGTGTAATTAATTAATTAATAGAATTAGTTTAAGTTAATTAATTGGTTTAATTAATTTAAATAATCACTTGATGATGGGATTAAGTTTAATTACTTAATGAGATTTATACTGTAATTACTTAGTGAAGTAATTAGTAAGGGTAAGTACAGGATGTAGTTAATTAAAGATTTGAAAGTAGTTTTGGGTTAATTACCTTGTGAAATTAATATGAAGGATAATTACTTAGTAAAAGTAATTAATAATTAATTAATTAGTGTAATTAATTTATGTTATTTAAAGATAATTAAGTAATGTAATTAATTATGGGTAATTAATTATTGAATGAGATTAATCAAGGGTGATTAATAAATATAAATAATTAAAGATTAATTATTAATTAAGGAGTAATTAATTTATTTAATAAAGTATTTAAGAGTAGTTAATTACTGTTTGTGATAAGTTAAGAGTGACTAATAATTATGGTTAATAATTAATTAAGAAGTAATTAAAGGATCGTTAATTAATGTAATTAATGATGTAATCAAGGGTTGATTAATTATAATTAATTAATCAATGATAAGTAATTAAAGAGTAATTAATTAATTAATTAAGAATTAATGTAATTAATTATAGTTAATTAATTTGCGAAGTAATTAAAGGTTAATTACTGTATTTGGTTAAGTATAATTAATTTGTAAAATTAATTAAAGGATTATTACTTGAATGTAATTAAGGAATAATTAATCAACGATGATTAATTAAGGTGATTAATTAGAGTATAATTAATTAATTAATTTATAATTAATTAATTAATTTATAATTAATTAATGGTTATGTAAGCAAGATTTATATTGATAAAGTAATTAATTTAATTCACTTTAAATTAATTAGAAATGATGTAATTAATTTAATTCATTTTAAATTAATTATATTTGGTGTGATTATTAATCATTGCGCATATATGAATGGATGTTATTAGTTGCCTTGACTGGTTTGAGATCTTAGATATGAGATATAATGTTGTGTGATATGGATGCTTTGGTTGCATTGGGATGATAATATGAATTATCTATTTGTGATGATAACATGGATTATCTGTTGTTATGATAATGATGATTATCTATTGTGATATGTGAATTATCTATCTGTGTGTAAATAGATAATGAAATTGAATTATTTTAAACTTTAAAACAACTTGGCCTTAAAAGATACGCTTTGGATTTCAATGAGATCGGGATCGGGTTTCCATATTTGGATATCCGAAAACCACATCGATCCAAATTTACGATAGGTCGTGAATCTCAAGTGAAGAGTGAAGACTCGAGCTCTAAGGACTATTCGTCGTTAAAACTCTGAGGGTGATTCCAATACAAGTTTAACGGGGTAGTACTTTCAGATTCAAGATGAAGATTCAGAGTGCAAGGGTTATCGTCATTAACTCTGAGGGTGATTCCAAAATGAGCGTAACGAGATAATGCCTTCGGTTTCGTTCGAACTCGGAACGAACTTGTATGGATTGAATGCTTTCAGAACATCGTCAGGTGGACGATGAACATTCTAAGAGATGTGTTATCTAAAGGTAATCGTAGCCTCAAGCCTCATCAACCGGGAATGGCTAAAACAGGGGAGGTGCAGCAAGGCTAAGTGGGTCATGCCCAAGTAGGACGAGATTTTTCCCTATCTAGAAGTCCCTTTTTATTCGGCTGTGTGGGAAGTTGGAACGTACGCCAACTGTGGGGTTGTCTTTTTCCGGACTATCCAGTAAGGGATGGTTTCGGCCTTGTGTTGCAGGGGATTGGGAGTAATCCTCGGTACGGTGATCTAGGCCCGTACTGTGACGGGCGGTACCTCGGTAACCCTGCCATTGTATGGAATCCAAAATCCAATAAGTGCCATCGGATTTGATTGTATTACCCACTTTTGTGGCTAGTAGCTGGTATTTAATCATGTAACAATTTTGGCTATTTTCTATTTACTTGAAAACCCTAGACCTATTATAATAGCACGGGATGTCCTACCAAATGTTTTGGTTAGCATAAGGTAAAAACTTACCCGTGTTTATTTTTGGGGAGTCTTACGTGATACCTTTTGTTTCCAAAGATTTTCAAAAGTTAAGCAACTTTAACCTGTTACTCACACCAGACCCATGTCTGGCCCGGAGTTTATCTTCTGTTTTCTTAAATTCTTGGGTACTCAAATTTCTACGAGTAGCCAAAGGATTCAGGTTAGCTTTGACGAATTCTGGAGGAGCAATGGAGCAGGAGGCTTCTGCGTTATAGTTATATATAGTGTTTCGCTGTGTTGGTTTCTCTGAGTAGTTTCCTTGTATTGTATTGAGTTGTATAACTAGGCAGGTGTTTATAACTGTCTAGTATGTGATGTATAATCTGTGTAACTTTGATAATGGTTGTAAACTATGTAATATTTATGTTATTAATATAATTTATTCGTTCCGCTGTTGATATTCTGATGTTGTTTCTTCTTTCTTCTCTTTCTTTTCTCTTTTCTATCCCTTTCTTTCTTCAAGATGATGCGATTTTCTGCGGTGGGAAAGTCGGGTCGTCACAAAAACTCTTTATCTTAGTCACTATCTTGGGCCTCTTTGGATTATTCATTGCCTTAATCTTAATCGAATCTACAGACAACCCTTTCTCTGAGACTACATAACTAAGAAACTTCACTTCCTTTTTTCAGAAATGACACTTCGACAACCCCGCCTTCAGCTAATGCCACCCTCAATGTCTCAAGAACCACTTATGATGAACTTCATGCTCTCTTTCATCTTTAGATTATGTCAAAATGTTATCTATGAAAACCAATACAAACCTATCCAAGTACTCTCGAAAAAATCGGTTCATCAAATCTACAAAGAATGCTGGCGTATTAGTTAGTTCGAACGGCATTACTAACCATTTGTACGATCCATATCTGGTTCTTAACGCCGTTAAAGGAATGCTATCCTTGCCCACTTTAAGCTGATGGAACTCTATTATAAATTCAACTGGAAAAATATTTTGGCTCCACTCAAATGGTCGAACAAATCATCAATTCTAGGTAATGGATATCGATTCTTTATCGTCTTCTCATTCAACTTATGATAATCGATACATAACCTTAACGATCCGTCCGGTTTCTTTGCAAACACTACAGCTGCTTTCTAAGGCAAACTACTTAATCAAATAAAATTCTTACTTTCCAAATCATATCGATAGGTGTCATTCTTCTTAGCGGTCTACTCACTGATTCTGCTCCTGGGACTAATCTATCTGAAACTCAATAGCTTGTTTCAGTGATAGTCCTACTCCGGGCTCAAAGGCATCCGCGAATTCTCTAACAAAGAAAACTCGATTCAACTTGTCTTATGCCTTCGTAACAAATAAAGCATTTACCTTTAAAAGTGGCTTTCTACGAAGTATTTAATCCGATCTCTAAAGTCAGGGTGTCTAAGGGATATTTTCCTATAATGGAAAATTATCCTAGATTCATATTTACTTAACCAATCCATACCCAAAATAATTTCGAACTCTATGAAATCAAGCACATGCAAACTGCAAACAAATGTATGACCTAACAATTCAAACTCTAACTAGTCACATCTCATTCCCAGAGTTGCATACCCTCCTATCAGATTCGCAACCATTAAGGAAGTAACTAAGTATGAGTGTTCTAGGTTACGCTTATCTACCAAACAATGAGATATATAAGAATGCGATGTCTCGGCATCAAATAGAAATCTAATTGATACACCATGAATCAAAAGCATACCTTCCAACATAGCTTTTCCCTTCTTATCTACTGTTGGTCTCGAGGTAGATGGTTCTTACGCAAACATCTTGCCTTTTCCATCCTTGGCTGGCTCTTTGCACAGGCTCTTATAATATCCAATTTGTTCACAAGTGAAGCATCTCGCTTCTTTCATTTTAGCTGCTTTCTTACCTTTGCCTGATCGGCACTTATGAGCATAGTGTCCCTTCTTATCACACTTGTAGTAGATAACTTCCGCCTTTCCCTTCTTGGAAAACTCTTTCCTTTGAGCACCTTTCTTATGGCAAAACTTCCAATTTTGGTTCCATCCACTCTAAGCTTCCCCTACATTGCTACCATCATAAAGAGCAAGCATCTCCTCTTGTCTCAAAGCCATTTCAAAAACTACATCACACGGATCCTTGATGTGTGGCAGAGTGGGTTTAGTTAACTCAGGTTTTAGTCCACGGATGAGCTTATCATTCCTTTTGAGAGCCATATCAACCATAGCATATCCATACCTCGATTGCTCTTCAAATCTGGTTGCATACTCAAGCACAGTCAAACCTCTTAATGAAGTCAACCCAAGTCATAGTCTCCTCATTGACTCCTATAGTAACACTGTTCCACCAATATAGTGATGCTACCTGTAATTGCCTAGAAGTAAGTCTCCTTTTCGGCTCATCGTTCAGCCCTAAATAAGTTTAAGTCCTCTCACAATGAAGTAACCAATTCTCCACTTCAATTGCTTCTTCAGTTCCGATGAATGGCTTTCCTCCCAATATAGCATAATCTCTAATCAATACGGTATTGTTATTGACCACTGAATTGTCCTGATTTCCTCATTCAACATTTCTTCCAACTAACCCCGCAGCAACTTCTGCCTGGATCATGTTAACAAAGAACTAGTACATTGCTCCCATATCAACTTGCAGCATTCCAGCACCCACATTAGCAGCCTGTGCTTGATCGGTATTCGTTCTAGTATTTGGTCTGGCATTCCCATTTGTTGTGGTGCTTCCCCCTCTAATGTTAACTCTTCCATTTCTAGTATCCATATCTTACATCCATAAAATCTGCATTTGAGTCTTTGTAAGATACTGAAGAATAGCCTAAGAGAGATGAGAGAATAGAGACAAAGCATATACTTAAATATAGAGAATACAAGTATATTACTATAGCGTTATTCCACACCCCAATCTTTCTCTACTTCCTTAGGATTATGTTTTCAAAATCTTTTCAAGTTTGAAATATCATTTTAGTTTTTCATAAACATATGGTCTGATACCAAGTTGTAACATCCCCTATCTTGAGGCCTGAAGCTAAGTGCTACAGACGATGCAATCGTCTATGATATTAACTTTCGGTGACAAAATATGATAATGTTAATGGTATGCATGATATCAGAAGCATATAAATATGAAACAAAATCACAGATTCCAAAAAAAATCATGTTACATTGCAAAACCATGTTTCATATTCCATTACATAATCCCAAACGATTCCCAAGTTTCGATAAAATATAATTATTACAAAGTACGTCAAGAACGACATATGAAGATGCACATTTGAACGATCAGAGTACTCAATAAACACATCAGTCTTAATACATCATGGCGAATATAAAACTAATCACTCTTAAATAGCTAATTTTGCCTCCTACACATCTACGGATGCTTATTCGTCCACCCACTAGACCTGTAAAACCTTAACTCTCAATCTACTTAAATTAATTATAAGCAACCAAGAGTTTAAGGGGAAAAACATAAACTTCGAGCCAGATATAAAGCCTGGTGTGAATAATACTATTCCATCTCAGTTTTTTGATATTAAGTGAGACCACGCCACTTAGAGAAATGAGTTTCCCCTCGCTAATACCCCTTTTAAAACATTTCTTTTGCAAATTAGAATCTTGCAATCAAACTGATTGAAACAATAATAGCAAGTGTATATATATACATATGCATAAAAATCGAGAAGTCAATGGACTATCTGTCCATACTATAGTTTTACCTGGCTGACTATTAACCACCGACTGATTCGGGCCTACCAGGCATAAAATCTAACTTATTTTAGACACAATTCTGCGGTCACTACCCTTAACTTCTGGGAAGACTTCCATTAACTCTCTTTTTCTAGGATCAACTGAACCTAATGGTTTTATGGGCTTACCAATAACCTATTCTCTCCCTATATATTCCTTTCACCATGTAATCCTAATTTAGTCCCATCTGTGACAAGCCTTACATGTTTGAATTTTGGACTTATTTTAGCTAGGGGATAATAGCTAAAATATAGGGCGCAACCCTATACTGGTCTTGTCTGGGCTTCTAATATCTGAGTTATAAACTTAGGGTTAACTACCCTTTTAATAAATTTCTTGTCTTAGGTTAACTACCCTATCAAAACTTTATTTCCATGTAAACACCCTTTATAAATGATTTAGCCCTGAAATCATACTTTTATAAAACAAGGAAACCATTTACTTTGCTTTACTCAAAACACTTAATCCATGATATATATTTAACCCAAAACAATGTTAATGAAATTTAGTAGGATTATCTATCCCTCTAAAGTAAGTTAAAACCCTTTTCAACTTAAAAGACCTTAGGCCATGATGCAAAGATAAACCATTCGATACCTTTGTTTAGAACTTTAAACAACACCTTTCGAATCCATTGAAATACCCTTTTCAAAATAAGTTAATTATTATACCTTGAAACACTAGGCCGAAAAGCCAAAACATACCTTTCAAAACCTTCAAAATAGACCTTTCGAAACCATTTTAAATGTCCTTTCAAAAGCTTTATAAAACCTTAGACATCCTCTTTTCAAAACACTTTAAACTTGCCTCGAAAACATTGGAAATCTCCCATTTAAATACTCAAAATATACCTTTCGAAAACATTGGGGAATCTCCCCTTCGAAACCTTTATTATATACCTTTCGGAAGCATTGAAGTCATTTACTTAAAACTAGCATTTCGAAAGCATTGTGTTCTGGTAAAAGTTTGTGGAACATAGCTTTGAAATTATTTAAAACCATTCATTTTGAAACCTTTTGGTTTTCCTTTCAATATATCCAAGGGTCTTAAAAATACAAGGATGTAAGCATTGCTTTTGAGAGCATTATTCCTAAGTAAAAGGAAGCGGATGGTTTCAAAACCACCCCTTCGTAAGCGTGGAGAAGTAGATTCAAAGTTTGAGAGCAAAAGCACTCTTTCAAATTTTGAAAGCAATGATTTGAAAGGTAGAATGCGATAGTAGGGGTTTTGACCCCTTTGGAAGCTTCATTTAAAAACAATAGGCGGCAACCTCTTTCAAAATTCCTTTTCTAAAACAAAGGCATACTTGACTAAGTCGAAAGCTAATTCCTTTGAAAGCCTCATTTTGTAACCAAAATAGTTCTAAGTTTATAAAGGCTACTTCTACCCCTTCGAAAGCCCCATGCCTTCCGCCTAACTCGTACCAAGACATTGATACCATGTGTATTGGTTTTGACTTGGTTTGAGGTGGGGTCGAAAGGTGGCTACTGTAAGTGGCGAAGCAGAAGCTTTCTTGCAAAACTGATTTTTAACCTTTTAAAGTAATATCTTTCCAACTAACTTTCCTTATTTGTCAGCGTATGATTGGTTGCCGATTCATTTACAAAATCCTTTTCTAAAAGTGCTACCGAATTCAATAATTCACAATTATAAAACATTAAACAAATTGCCCCTTCTCCTTCTCTAACATATAAAACATTTAAGTCCCATACCTTAAATAATTTTATGTCTTTAATAAAATACATAGAAAATTCTGAAAAATTTCCCATAAATCACTTTTAATATGTTTTCTAACATATTTAAATTTTTGACCCAAAGCTAACATATAATAGTCGAAATTAATTTAAACCCAATTTATCTATTTTTTTACTAGAAAATTCATAATAAATCCACAGCAACTTAGAAAATTATGAAACTTGAAACTCATCTCCAAAATAATATTTCTGATCTTATATCAAAATGCAAGCTATTTTGATGTCAATAAATAGGTTTTTCAAATAAAAACTTCTCATAAAATCTATATGAAGCAACATAAATCATTAACAAGCATATACATATATCCACTTAAACAATCAAATTATGGCATTTACTTGCAAAATAATTTTGGACCGCATCTAGAAGCTGAAAACAATAAAAATGAGATGTAAATCTATTATTTACCTTAGCTTGTTGTTAAGGAGTTTGAGATTTTCTCTCGAATTGATTAAGCTTCCTTCTTGAATGTTTCTTATCTTCCTTTTGTTTTTCCCTTAATGGTGGCTAGCCAAGTTTGGAGTTTTGTTTTGTTTGTGAATGTTGATGAAAATGGAATAAGGGTTTAGGGTATAAAAACATAACCTATTCCTATTTTTCCCACAGCTTATTCCACTTACTTCATTTTAATTCACTTCAGCTTATGGATCAATTATGCACGGCTATCCTATACTTATACAAATTTCAATCCCTTAACCATTTACATTATTTCATTTAATTTATCTAGTTAATTGTCCTAAATAATGATAATTAAAATTAGGGTCTTTATTCTTTTGGCATCAAATTAAAAAAATTTATCAAGTGTTCGTCATCAAGGATTGAGTGAAAAATCATTATTCGGATTGGTGTAAATCACCTTGCAATCATGTACTCGAATCCGGATCAAAACAGTTATGAGAATAAAACGATCTATGTACAACTTATTTATTCCATTAGTTTCTTAACTACTCCAATTACTTTTATTGCACATTCATTTTAGATCACAATTAATTACTTCAATAGTATACTTCTTTTAATACTAAAAATCATTTATGAAAGGTTTTGTAAAATCATTTCTTAAGTTTATAAAAATATTATTAAACACATTTGGGGTTTATAAACCTCTTTAAAACTAAAGATTATATTCGTATAATACTCTTCTACATCCTAAGAGTATATATACAATATTTCAAATTTGTTTTACTCAGCCAAAATGTCCAGCCAATTTAGAATTTGTTTTAACCTACTAATTCCTCAAGTTTATAAGTTATAGAAACTTATTTTCTTATATTTTCCCAAACATTTAGCTTCAATTTTCTCAATTTTCTCAATTAACTCAGAATTTCTCCATTGTCTAAAATCGTTGAAAATTTCTTTTCATTTCAACAAATGAAAATTATCAATCAATATATTAAATTGAGATACACAAACCAAACTAACTTAATTGATAGGATACATGGGTCCATCTAACAACTTAACTGAAAACTTCAGAATTAAACACCCGAGTTATATTTCAAAACATTTTGAAATAATAATATACATATCTCCTTCGTAAATCAATCATACTTTAAAAAATTAAAACAAAATTTGTTCTACCAAACACTCGATGACCAATTACAGTGGTAGAAATCTGTCATTTAAAAACTTGAAAATGAACACCGATGATGCTGCAGCAATCATCAGAATTATTTTCCAACAACAAAAGTGAGCTTAGTGCTTTCGATCTCCTGCAAATTATTTTGAAAAAAATTTCAATACACAAATACTTTTAATTAAGCTATCATAATTCTCTAAAATCTTTTGAAGAACTACTTCCAAAACATCAGGATTTAAGTTGTCAAGTCTCGGTTTAGATCCTTTTTTATTTATGAACTCTTTTTATAGACCATACTTATAAAATTTCATTCCTCAAATGTATATATTTGTTTTAGAGTTATAAGAAGCATCCTTGTTAAAATTAAAATTAAAATTTTAACCAACAAACGAACACCTTATAGCAAAATCGAGAAACAGAATTTACAAGGTGTTCATATTTAATTTAACCAAACAAATAATTGCTCATAAACTCCCTGAGCATAAACAATCAATCAACAACAAAAGTCAATGCTCCTAAACTGGGCGAGCATGACTAATCAAACCATAAATTATCATAATCGAATATTATCATTTCCTAACAATGAACATACCATAGATAACTATATTAATTTTATGAAAATTATTCTTACATAGATAAAATATAATTCAAGCTAAAATTATTTCTTTTATCCAATTTCAAAATAATACTGTGTTGTATTATCTTGTTTAAGTGTTTAGAAACCCCTATCGATATAGTTGTTCCTTTTGTACCTACCAGAATTCATAAGTCACTTAATCTATTAATCAACACAATATAAAATATTTTTATAACACTAAAAATATGCACTCATATATGTGTGTGTGTGTGTGTATGTATATAAAGGCGCACACACTCAAACTCATTCTTATCTACCCTACTAAAACCTAGGTGTTCGCTCAACCTAAGCTATGATACCACTTGTAACGAGCCGTCCATTTGACCCTCAAAATTCAATACTAATACATAAACAATATTCACATACCGAGTATCTAAGTATCAAAAAGACAGATAGTTAGGGAAAAAAGAAAAGAAAAGAAAGAACATATCTCACATCATAACAAGTAGTATATAATATGATCCTCGCAAAAGAAAATCGTAATATACATACATCAATTGGAGTAACTATTTATCGTCGGTTTAGAAACTTATAGCAACCAATCCTCACAATTGCTGATAAATAAAAACAACTAATGCAGCAGAAAAATAAAATATACATGAATACATATTGGAGGCATCGTCTCTTGAAGCTTCAAAGCATCCAAACTGGATATGAAAAAATAAGCTTGATTTGACCCGAGCATTATAAGAAAATAACATTCGAATGAAGCTGGTAAACCAACATGAGAAACACACCTTAGCTGGATTTTAATGTTATAAAATATTTTAAAATAAAGGTATCTCATAAGACCATGCTGCACATAAACACGGTCGGTTTTTTACCTTATGAAAACCAAACCACTTCAAATAGAAATTCTAGTGATATTATGTAATGACCCTAATTTTGAGTAACATTATTTGGAACATTCAATTGGATGAATAGAATAAAATAATGCTACTAGTTAAGGGATTGAGATTTGTTAATTAGTAAGGGGTTCGGCCTTAATGAATGTATAAGCAAAAGAGAATTAAAAATAAGAAAGTAGGAGGAAAATGGTAAGGGTAAAATGGGAATATCCTTCATTCTAATACCCTAAACCCTTCCTATCTCCATTCCTTATTTATTTTAATATTCACAAATAAAATTAAAACCTCTAATAGCTTAGTTGGCCACCATTAGGAGGAATCAAAAAGAATATAAGCTTGGAATCAAGTAGAAAGCTTAAAGAAATTAATCAAAGGGCAAATCTCAACCTTATTAACACAAAGCCAAGTGGAATAATTGATTTACATCTCATTTTTGATAATGATTTCGGTTTCATGATTTTGTCTGAATTATTTTGCAAGTAACATGTCATATTATGGTTGTTTAAATATATGTATGTATGTATGTATGTATATGTATGTATGTATGTATGTATGTATGTATGTATGTATGTTTATTGATGATTCATATGATTTCATATGGATTTATGATATAATTAGATTGGAAAACCTATCAAATGACACCAAATGAGTTGTGTTTTTGATATGAGCAAAAACATTATTTTAGAAGTGGGTTTCATTTTTTAAAATTTTCTAAATAATTTTAGATTTATAAAGGATTTTCTATGAGAGAAAATCATTAATATTGGGTCTAAATTATTTAAGGCAATTAAATATTGTTTTCGAATCTGAAATTTATATATGTTAGAAAACGTATTAAAAATGAATTATTGTGATTTTTAGGGAATTTTCGTAAGTATGGTTATAAAATTATTTTAAGTTAAGGGACTTAAATGTTTTATATGTTTTATCAAGGGCAACGGCTTATTTGCTTAAAATGTTTTAAATTGTTAATTATGAATTCGGCAACCTTTTTAGAAAAGGATTTTGATAAAGAATAAGCAACCAATCATATTTTGAAAAATTAAGCAAGGTAAGTGAAAAGAAATTACTTTGAAAGGCATAAAATCAGTTTTGTCTCGAATTACAACTTTTCCACTTCCTTGTCTGCTTCCATCACCATGACCATCAGGCCGAATCCATTCGAAATCAATGCACATGGTATCAAACAATTGGTACATTGTGTATTGAAGAAAGGCAGAAGGGTCTGCATCGAAGGTATGCTTTCAAAGGGGTTGAAGCCAATTTTAATTGCTTCCAAATCAATCAACTTACCTTTGGTTTTAGAAAGGAGCTTTCGATATAGTTGTCGCTTGTTTTTGTTTTAAAAGAAGTTTTCGAAAGGATAGCCGCATTCGAACCTATTCAATGCCTAGTTGCCGCATTCATACCTTTCGAATTGGTTAAGACCTCTTTTCTCTATAGCCTTAAAGTAATGTATTCTAAAGGGGTGCTTTCGCTTTTCACTTTGAAGTCGTTTTCTCAATGCATTCGAAAGGGTCGTATAGCCGCTTTTAAATGGTTTCGGAGGCAATGGTTTCGAAAGGGTGGTTTCAAAGCTATACTCCTCCTCTGATTCTTTTACTTGGATAAAAGCTTTCGAAAGGGATACTTTTGCTTCTATTTTCTATGACCAAACGTTTGTATAAAATTTTAAACCTAACGGTTTTGAAAGTAATAATTTTAAATGATTCCGAAGTAATGCTATACTTCCGAAAGGTTTATTATAAGTGTTTCGAAAGGTTTATTATAAGTGTTTCGAAAGGTATATTATAAGTGTTTTGAAAGATATATTTTAAGTGTTTCGAAATGAAGGTTTTTAATGCTTTTGAAAGATAATTTTAAATGGCTTCTAAAGGAGATGTCAAAATTTATAAGCAATGACTTCGAAAGGGATGCTTTCAATGATTTCGAATGGGATTGTCTAAGGTTTTAGATAATAGCTTCGAAGGTGTTGTTTTGGCTTTATAGCCTAATATTTTCTAAGTTAAAAAGGGTTTTAACTTGCTTTGAAGGGATAGAAAACCCCATTGATTTTGATTTCATCAACAATGTTTTGTGTAAAGCATATATCATGGCATAAGAATTTTGAATAAAGCAAAGAGCATATTTTTCTTGTTTAAGTATGATTTAAAAGGGGTAAATCATTTTCAAAGAAATGTTTTCAAGGAAAATTTGATGGGGTAGTTAACCCTAAGTTTATAACTCGGATATTAAAAGGCTCGATGAGACTGGTGTAGGGTCACACCCTATACTTTAGCTAGTAGCCCCTATCTAATATAAGTCCAAAATTCTAGCGTTTAGGGCTTTTTCATAGATGGAACTAAAATAATGTTACATATAGAAAGGAATCTATAGAGCAAAGATAGGTTATTGGTGAGCTCGCAAAACCATTAGGATCAGTTGACCCTATAAGAAGAAAGTTAAGGATATACAGTCCAATATTGTATCTAACAGAAGTTAGATCATTTATTATGTCTAGTAGGGCCGAGTCAGCTAATGGTTAATGGTTAGCCAAATAAAACTATAGTGTAGACAATTAGTCCATTGATTACTTGATTTATATGCATATATGTTGTTTCTCTTAATGTTATAATAAGTTTGATTGCAGGGTTTTGATTTGTAAAAGATATGGTTTTAAAAGGATATTAAGAAGGGGAAACCCATTCTGCTAAGCGGCACAGTCTCACTTAATATCAATGTACCGAGACATAATAATATTATTCACACCAAGCTTTATGTCTGAATCGAAGTTTATGTTTTCATCTTAAACTCTCGAATGTCAAAATTTAATTTGAGTAGATTGAGAGTTAAGGACTTTTCAGGTTTAGTAGGTTGGACGAATAGCTTCTGAACACGTGCAGGAGGCAAAGATAGGTATGTATGAGTTATTTAGTATTATTTTCATTGTGACATAATTAAGAATGATATGTATATCTATTTAGTACTCTGATCATTCAATGGGGCATCTTCATATGTCGCTCTTGGCATAACTTGTAATAATTATATATTTGATCAAAAATAGGGAATCATTTTGGGATTATGTAATTGAATATGAAATATTAAATTGAATTATAATAAGAAAAGCTGTTTTTGAAATCTGTGATTTTATTTCATATTCATATGCTTCTGATATTATGGATATCATTGATGCTACCGTATTTTGTCACCAAAAGATAAGTACTATAGATGACTGCAACATATGTAACACTTAGCTTTGGGACTCGAGATAGGGGGTGTTACATATTACAATAACGTCTAGGGTTGAAAATTAATATATAAAATAGTTAGAATGCTTGCATCTCACGTTCTAACATAGTTGGGCACACCTTAGTCTATAGGCACTTATTGGGAATGGATTGCATATAATGATAAGGCATAGGGGTATTGCATGCCAGAGTGCATCTTTAGAAAATGTACCGAGGTCGAACCTATTGACCCCTGCAAATCAGGACCGGCATACCACTTACTGGATAGTACCGAATTTTTCACCACCCGATTTCTTTGCAACCTTTTCCAGAGAGCTCTCATGCTCAACCAAAACTATAAATGTTTATATATCTAGAAGGGTGATGACACCCTAATGGTAGAGAACCACATAGCCCTGAGGCATATCCCATGTTTTAGTCATTCCCAGCCATTGAGGCTGCATTTTTACCTTTTTAGCAAATCCTACTTGGAATGCTAAAACTGGTCTCCAAGCAACATTGCAATGTCAGCATTCATCCACACAAGTTTTTCAGGATATGAACAAACCGAAGGCACTACTTCTACTGCATCCATTTTGGAATCACCTAAGAATTAGTAGCAAGCATCCCTTACACTTCGAAGAACTCCATCTTCGATCATCTTTAAGATATCTCCAATTCGAATGCCCATGCCAGTTCGAAGTGGTTTTTAAAAAATAAATCAGATCCTGGTCTCTCCGAACCGACAACGATGGTTATTTAAAATTGACCAACATTTGATAGTCGGTTATTTAACTATCAAATAAACAAACAATTCGACCAGAGAATTAATTCCATATGGAAACTACATTGGTTCAGCACATAAACAGCCCTTAGCCTCTTAAATTAATTCTTTTGCTAATTAAAACCCACTTTGTAAATACTAGTGTTAAAAATACTTTTACAAAGGTATATTCACAGTTTTCTCTACTTTTCTCAATATTTAAAAAAATGTATATACTTATCTCAACTGTATAAGTATACTCACAAAACATTTCACTTTAAAACATAGAAACCCTTTCCATATTCTTACATCAATAGTATAAATATAGTAACAAAACACTACGTTTTCAATACATAGAAAATATAGTCATATACTTATCTCAACGATATAAGTACAAATCTTAAGAAAGATTTCGTTTTCAAAATCAAACTAAATTGGGTTAAATACAAATGTCATTTAAAAACATTAATAACAATAAACCCAAACACCTTCCTTTTTGTGAAAGCAAACAGGTTGTATAGAAATTAGACCAAATAGGTTCCAAGCCAAAACAGGTAAGTGTATGCCGGTCTTGATTTCAAATAGTACTATCCCTTGACTATCAATAAAACTGGACAAGTTAGAAAGCTATCCTTGCCTCAATACACATTCTTAATTCTCAAGATAGAGACGAGTTTTCATACCTCGAAGTCTTATGTTAAGTATAAAAAGAATATTTTCCATACCACCATAATTTTAAATCGATCATTTATGCTAATTGGGTCTCATTCCATATTATAAAAATTCTTTTTATACAATTCGTTTATGAAACTTCTTTCTAAATACAAAATCCTTTATATAAATTCCTTTTATATTAACAAAACTCATTTCTATGAATAATACTCTTTTCTAAAAATCCATATATAAAACTCTTTTTTTATAAATCTCCAAATTTATTCTAACTCTTTAATAAAAACTCCAAATTCATTTATAATTTATTTTTTATAAAATACCCTTTTTATTTATAAAACTTCATTTATGAATCTCAAAAACATAATCATGAACTTCTTTTATAAATCTTCCAACTAGGTTTATAAAACTTCTTTTATATTTAACCCAAGTCTTCATTTTCAAAATAAGTCCAAATACTTCCATAAAATGATCATTTCATACGTTAATATAAATCCACAAATGTGAATTATTATCCAATTCTTCAAAATGGTCTCATTTCCCTTTCTTAAAATATTATTTATAAATCCATTCTTTTTATCTACAAATACTATTTATAAAAGTATTCCTTTCTTTATAAAATAACCTTTATAAATCTATCCCTTTTATACAACATCTTTATATAAAACATTCCACAAATATTTATTTAAAAATATTTCTACCTTCTTTTAAAAACATACTCACTTTAAAATAAAGGATAAACCCCTTTATTTTTCTTTTAAAGGAAACATTCCTAATTAAAATAACTTTTCTATAAGGATAAATACTTCTCAAAATAATTTAAAAAAATTCCATATATTTTGAAAAGGTAAATAAAATTATTGAAGTGAAATATAGAAGTTCAAAAATTATTTCAAACAAAATATCACGAAAATCACCAAAAATCATATTTAAAACCATTTTCTTAATCATAAACCATTTCCAAGTCAAAACAACCATGATAGTATTCTAAATTACTTTAACCAGGCCAATAACTACTATATCACTTAACCAAGGCTATAACTACCTTTATCACTAGAAATGTTCAGCTTTTACAAATGTCAACGTCACATTCAATTTTGCTAAACTATCAAATTTCATCTTTTAACATTCTATATAACAGGTATATGATTGAAATAAAATCAATAGGTATATAACTGGAATTAAAAATCACGACAACGAGAAATATGAATGTCTCTATGAAGTTTCCTTGTTTTTCACTTTAAATGACATTCGCTTATTAGAAAGCAGATATTTAACCAAACCAACCAATAATTCATTTAAACATAATAGTAAATTCTTATCTATTATATATCATACCGATTATCTAAAAAGGTGAGTTTAACTCATTGAAATTCCAAAGGATGCTTAGGCATTCCAGTTTAAACTAAAATCGAATGAATTTAGCCCAAAATTTCACTTGCTCTAAATTCAACAAAATCAGTTCCATCGCGAAGCTATCGCCGTTACTAATGCAATGCTAAAGACTCGGTTGGACTTCGTATAGGAGAGGTATTCATTTTATAAGTTTTTTGATTTTAAAATATTAATTAATTACTTTATTAACACACAAATTATAAATTATCACAAATCCTCCCTTAAACCTTTCTTTCCAAATTCACCTGCTCCCGCCTGCACATGACACACACTCCTCCTTGTACACACAAGTCGCTTTCCCCCATCTATCGACGAAACTCAAATCTCACAACGCCGATGAACATCACTTGACCTCCTCTCTGCATTCCCCATCGCCGAATGAAGCTCGCACCACCTGAACATAATGTGATTTGGGTGCTTTCCTACCACGACCCAAAATGTCGCATCTCCAAATTCAAGGCTGCGCAACACAAAACATGGCCTATAGGTGCTAATTTCCTCCACGAACCCAAATTCAACCTCGCCTCGACCAACGCCTCTCTAATCGTGAGGAAAAGAAAACCCTAGTTCATGTCTGTATACTAACTTTGACCAAAACATGACCGCAACCAATGGTACCTATATGGGTTTGTAGATCTAGTGATAACAAGCTTAAAGAAACTTACTTTATAATTTTTTAGAGGATTATAGCTTGAGATACTAATTTTCGAAGATGGATTTCATTTTTTCATGTTCTGAACTTTACCGGGAAAAGTTGGATGGAACAGTAAAAGGAAAAGGTTGTTGAACTGTCCTAGGTGTTAGCTTATACTTGTTCATCAATTTTCGGTATTTCGTGCACAGAATTCCATTCGCGTACGGACTGTGAACGATAAAACAAAAATACGATTGCGTACAAAAATGTGACACGATCTCAGAATAATAATAATATACACTAGTTCTCTTATTTTGTAAAATAACAAAAATATCGTCATTTACCTAAAAATCATCAAACGAAAATTTTAAACATTTTTTCAAATTAAAAATTATGAAAAACTCCTATAAATTAAATTAAAAATACGTTGATAAAAATCAAGTCGTTATAATAAAAATTAATTTTCTTATTATTTGTTAAATATGAAACAAATCCGAATATTTAACTAAATTAAATATTCTCACTTGAAATGTTAAAAAAATTTGGGTCATTACATATATACACGAAGTCTTGCTCATTGTTAGGCACATAGCCATACTCATTGAATGTAGGCACAAAACCATATTTGTCTCTACATGTATCACCTCACATATATAACACTATTCCCTCACTTGAGTGTCGTTTACTTACACCAAATAATCGAATAAATGTCACAACAGCATCCTATACCACCGCGTGATAATCAAACGTTTACTCAATGCTTATAAATTACACTTTATCCACATAATATTATATATAATGAGTCCAAAGAATAATCGAAGAAATATTATCGAAAGTCTCGATCCAAACACTGTTATAACTTCGTTTATTCGAATTTTTCGTCACACAGAATTGAATACAACAAAATAATATCAATGATGTCATCAACGTATCATCATAAATTTTCAGTCAAATCTATATCAACGGTGAATAATTTGTGTCAAACAGAATCAGTAAGAGAAGATAGGTAGCCTTAAACACTATGACAATCTCATCAATTAATTTCATACATATATAGAAAATATTCTTATTTTGGTTATTGCATCTGAATAATACTTTAAAATACTTAAATAAAGTTACTTATTTTCCAGATGTTATTTATGTACACAATCTTTGAATATATATTTTTGAACCAAAATATGTTCTCTTTAATAACTCTATAACATTTTAAATCTGATAAGTTATAATTCCCAATCAAGAATAGAATATCAATTCATAGATATAATTTATTTAAGCTATCGAATAATGTATCATCCACTACATTAATCTCTTAATAACACAGAAAAACATCAAGAACAAATAATAACCATTTATAGAATAAAATTGAATGTTAAAGTGTTATTTAAATTGTTTAATATATATATATATATATATATATATATATGTATATGTATAGCATATCTCTAATTAAATTTATTCACTATAAAATTTACTTCAAACCACCTAAAATATTAATTAGATTATTTTTTTAATATATATTCAATTTTTTATATGTTTTTTAAAAGCAAAACTCTAATATATTCTTTAATTAATTAATTACATAAAATTAATAATTATTTTATATATAAATTTTCATATAAACTCCACAAATCCATCTTATATTGTTATTTATATTAAACATTTATTGTAGAATAATTATTATATTTTTACCTATTTTATTCTTATTTTTAAATTTATATGTGTGTGGGGTAAAACAACCTTGCCGACGATTGACCAAAAGTCGACCATCGATCGACCGGTAGGCCCTAAGGGTTGACCGTGCCTGATGCAAAATCGCTTCTTCTCTGATTGAATTCCAGTATTTCGACCACCTTCAACTCACCTGTCTCATAACTCTCGAATCACACAACACTTAGCATCCATATCACACTGATATTCATATGGATACATATAGGATTATTGATTAAACATAGATTTTGTAAGTAAATACACTCACCTATATGTTGCTTATTCGCCCCCCTCCCCCCCCCCCCCCCCCCCTCCCTCTCCTCCTCGATTGCACGCACATAGAGCCACCATGACACAACACCCCGAAGCCCTTCTTGTCATAGACGTATACAAGAATCAAGAAGCCCATATTTAAACTTGGAGATTTTTAGTACTTTATTGTATTTGTTTCTAATTTTCAAAGTGACGAGGGTTTTCATTGCTTTGCTTCAGGAAGCTATGAAATAGATCAGAAATGTGTGCGTGAATATTTACTGAAATAAGAAAACGCAAGTAGTGAAATCTAGAAAATGGATTAGGCTATCAAAACCTGGGCTTGGGCTTTAAAACACAATAAATTAATGTATATATGTTTATTTTTTCTTATTTATAAACTGAATGTTATTTAATTTAAATAAATACAAATTTCCACTTAAAAATCACTTTTTTTCCATACTAATATTTTGTTTCAATTACATAACCTTTATAAAGTACAATTCTCACATTCACTACAAAAAGGAGTCGGGATGGCGTCGGAAAACCTATTTTCGATGTCATGCCGACGCCTTTTTTGCGTTGGTAAAACTAGCATGGAAAAAAAATTATGACGCCTTTACGACGTCATGCGTCTGGTGTTTTCCAACGCCGTTTCGATGCATTTTCTTTCCGATGCCATGTATAAAATAATAATTTTAAATTTTCCTACACCTTTTCGACGCTATGTAAAGCAATTTTACAACATTTCTATCATATTTCTATTCTTTAAACTCAACATAAAATACATTCATTTTAACAATGCCGAACGTACAATGAAATATATCTTACTTAACCAAAATAATATCACCAAAAACATTGTAAAACAGTACAAAAGACATAATATCAAAATAACATATAACACACAACACTTGTAGCATTATCCAATAAAACTTATATTAATGTCATATTGGCAAGTCTAAACAAAAATTATATACACAAACAAATCACAATGTCTGAAGTAAAAAAGAATTATAACTGCATTTTAAACAAAAAAACTTCGCTCGTCTTCTGTGTGGTCTTGGTCCCGACAATGGTCGATCCATCCAAGGTCAATGTGACGTAAGCCATTTGCTTTGTTGCTTGCTCCGCCGCCATTTGCTTTGTTGCTTGCTCCGCCGCTGTTTTTCTTAGCAATACCAGTTCTATTCACATTGATTTTGATAATGATAATAAGTTATTATATCAAGTAAAATATCATGAAAATTAAATTGAAAAGTTAAACTAATTAAAAACATACCTTTGATGGCAAGAACTGAAGACATCTATATTCTAGAACACTTAAACTCAGCTATGTATTCAGCCATATATTCTAACTTTGTGCTTGAGTACTGCAAAATAAATTCAATCGATACATTTCCAAGATGGATCACAAATGTATACAGTAACTCGTTCCCTTCCTTCAAATGACTCGGTTATATTATTAGAAGTACATTCTTTATGAATCTACAATTTCTCCTTCTCGATTTTCATGATGTAAATGTTCTCGGCTTCCTTTTCTTCCTCGATCTAGATTTTTCGAGCTGAACATAGAACAACAATTGCAAATATCATTTCAGTATATTACCTAATTGCTCCAATGTTCAGTAAACTATCTTTCAAAATGTACACATCAAATTCTGTATGTAACTCATAATGCCTTGTGAATGACCAAACTGCTCCATTCATGCTCCCTACCTCAATTTCTACTTCGTTTATTTAACTTGTACCATATAAAATACTCAATTTACATGTTTGATAACAATTATGCATAGCTTTGAAGCAAATTACAAAAAGTCTTGTTTGCATGCTTAATTGGTGTGATAGGATTACCATCCCGTTTCAGCTAATGATGATGAACTTTTACAGATTTCATACGCCCACCAAACTAAGCGATGTTGCACATCTTGGCTAAAGATTCTATCCACAAGAAATAGAAGAAATAAAGCAAGATTTTGTAATTGAAAGGATTAGAAATATTAAAATTAGTTGAACTATACCACTCACCTACAGTTTAAAGCCGCGTTCTTACAATTTGCAGCGATTGGCCATAAACAAACCAGAGTCACTGCGTTCCCACAATTAGAGAATCGACATCTGGTTCTAGGCACAAGGCAACATATGACAGCGACTAAGATTACCACTTGATCTCAAATCCGAAATCATCGCTGCCAAGCTACTCGTTACCAAGCCAACAATAATCGAGCTCTTGTACGTCTCGGCCAAAACACTATCATGCAACAAACGCAGTCTCAGATCTGAGTCACTCATCCAAGGCACGGCAGTAGGTTTCAACCACGATTCAGGCAACAGTGTTGAAAAATTCCAGGTCCAAATCGAAAGAAGCTTCAAGCGAAGATGGGATTTTGGTTTTAGGTTTAGGATTTTTAAAAGCTTAGTGATATTTGGAAGCGACTTAGGGATTCTTTTTTCAGTGAAGAACGAAGAACAGGGAAATGAAATGAGATTTTGATTTTGGGTACTCAGGGTTTTGGTTTTGGGGATCTATATTAGCTGCGTGATATGAAAGTGGGGAAAGTATGCTGAGCAGTATTGGTGTGAATTGGTTACACACAATTCAAAGAAGACGAAAAATTTAGGTTTTCCTTTCAGCCAACAGGGAAAATCATCTCTCCCATCTTTCTTCCTCTAATCTCTCTCAATCTTCTCTAGTCAGACCATCTGAGCAATGGTTAGCAATGTTAATAATGATAATTTTATTTTGGTCCAATCTAAACAGCAAAAGAGGAAAAAGGCCAAGAAAACTCATGAGTTACCATGTGGTTTTCGTAGGGACAACAGAAAAGGCAGAGATGATCAGTTTCTGACCAACAATCATGAAAAGAACGTACAAAGTTTGCCCCCAATGAAAAAACCGATAGCCATTTCACTGAATAGAGAACAAGGCTGCAAATCCTGGGCTGATATTGTTGCTGATCAGCCTCAAGAACAATGAAGATTGCAATCTAGAGCACATTGCACCAATCAAGATCAACAACAAAAAGTATGGTCTGGTGAAGCAAGAGGTATGTAAAAGAGCAACCGAAATATGGAATAGCTCTGTTCTTGTGTATGTTGTGGGCACCAAACCATACTATGTGTTTTTTAAATCTTATATCCAAAGAGTATGGAAGCCGATCGGTGATTTTGAAGTTTTTACAAGAGAGAATGGATTCTTTCTTGTCAAATTCAAAGATTCTCTAGATTGCTCTTCAGTATTGAAGAATGGACCATATTTCTATAATTGCAAACTCATCATAGTGAGAAAGTGGTCTGATTCTTTGAAAATGGAGAGAGATTTGTTAACATCTATGCCCATTTGGGTAAGATTACCCTGCGTTAATCTAAAACTGTGGGACAGAGAAGCTTTTAGTGTCATGGTCAGTATTATAGGAAAACCCATTAAAATGGACGCAGATACTACCTTAAAGACGAGATTGAATTACGCTCGCCTTCTTGTGGAAGTATCTACGACTGATGAACTTCCAGAGGAGATTAATATTACTCTGTACAATGGTGAAAACATCTTACAAAGAGTGGAGTATGAATGGGTTCCACCGAAATGCAATATCTGTAAATGTTTTGGTCACACCAAAGAGCAGTGTAATCCAAAACAAATGTGGTTACCCAAAACCAGTAATCAAAGCAGAGGTAATATTCAAGAAGATAATTCAGGCGTTATTCAAGAGCCAAATTTTAATAAAGATTCAATAAATCAAACAAGAAGTCAGAAAGACAATGATCGGATCAATCAAGAATGTATCATTTCCGATCAAGAAAATAATACCGTGGTGCTCACTGATCAAGAAGATCATATCACAGCAATGGAAGTTCATCAGTTTAAAGAATCTTGTAAAATTTCAAATGTTCTGAACCAGTATGCAGTGGAGGGGAATGTTAATGTAAAGATCATTAGCTCTGAAACCCCTCCTATCTCAGAGCCATGTTTAGTTACAGAGATTGATGGTACAAAAATACATAAAATCTTGCATAAAGATAACAGCCAAATCAGTAATAATCCACCACTAGAGGAGTCTCCTTCAGAAATTGCTGCAGATATTGAGGACAGGGCAGATATCAACTCAACATTGCCTTGGAAGAAGGTCTCCCCTCCGAAGCAGGCTGCAATAGTAGAGCTCGTTGACTCTACATTGCCTCGCTCAGCTTTCGATATTTCTCTAATTAAGGTTCCTGTAACAGAATATAAGGAAGATAATGAACTAGATATAATAGAAGCTGCAGACCAGTTTGACATTTCTAATTTACACATTCCAAAACCAAAGGCTACTGGTAAATTAAAGGGAAGTAAAGAGAAGAAAGTCTTCAAACAAAAATACATCTCTATTAATCCAGAATGGAATGAGATGTCTACAAGGTTAAAAGCCAAGAGTGCTGATAATAAGAGAAGAGGTAAGAGTTCGTCTATGTCAGGTACCATCTGAATTTTCTCTTACTATTATTTTTATGTCTATGTTTGTTTGGAATGTCAGGGGTATGAATTCCCCTGCTAAGCAGTCTGATATTTTATATATGATTAATATGTACAAACCTACCATTATTGCTCTTCTAGAAAACAAAATGAATGATGAAAGTTATGAGAATTTCTGTTCAAAGTTATTAATAATTGGAAATCTACAAATAATAGTGATTGTAATTGTAAAGGTAGAATCATTGTTATTTGGGACTCAAATATTTGGATAAACTTAAATATAAATAAAGACAAATAGTTTATAGATTGTCAATTTAAAAATATAGGTGGTTTTTTGATTCAAATTACTAGTGTGTATGGGAGTAACTTTGAAATTGAAAGGAATGATCTATGGCATAAACTGACATTTATGAATTCAAAATACAATTTTTCTTGGATTATTTTGGGAGATTTCAATACTGCGTTCCATGTTTCTGAGAAATTTGGAGGAAACAAAATCCCTCATAGCAAATTTGATAAAGTTAATAATTTTCTCTTAAACACTGGTCTTTTGGAACCAAATATTAGTGGTAATAAGTTTACTTGGAAATATGGTTTGGCTAAGAACATCCATTGTAAATTGGATAGAATTTTAATCAACAAGGATTTTTCAAATAATTTTTCAGATTTTATATGTTCAACTCTTGAACAAAACTCTAGTGATCATACCCCCCTTATAATAAACTTTTCTAACAATGTTAATTTAAATAAGAAAGCTGTCCCCTTTAGATTTAAAAACAACAGGGTTATGGAAGAAAATTTTAATAATTTGATGGAAAAAAAGTTTAAACTTTTCTTGTAGTGGCACTAAGCAATTTCAGTTTAGCATGCTTTTGAAAATATAAAATCTAATATCAAAATTTGGAATAAAAATAATAGTGAGAATAATTGTCTGGATTTGTTTAGAAACGAGGGAAAAATTTTACAAAATCAAGTGGATGATAATCCTGGTAATCTGGATATTGTTAGCAGTTTTTTTAATAATCAGAAAAATCTATCTAATGAAATATATAAAAAAATACTATTAATGCCAAACAAAAGGCCAAGGTAGATTAGTTAACTCTTGGAGATGACTGTACAAAAAAAATTATGCTAAAATGAGTAATAGAAAGCATATTAATAATATTGGCAATGTCATAGATTTTTCTGGTAATATTTTAAATGCTTTTCCCAAAATTGCTAATGAAGCTGTTGAGTATTTTGAAAATCTTTACTTTAATGAACCTGTTGTAAAAGAATTTCCCCATATTATATGTAAAAACATTTTGAAAGATAATGCTTCAGATTTTCTACTTGCTCCTGTTTCTACAGAGGAGATTAAGCATATTATTTTTAAAGCAGGTGATAACAAAAGTCCAGGCCCAGATGGGTTTAATGCTAAATTTTATAAAAATCAATAGGATAATATTAAAAATCAAATTTATGAAGTCATTAATGAATTTATGATTAAAGGCAAAATACTTAAAAGCATTAATCATACTTTCATAACTCTTATTCCTAAAAAGAAAAATCCTTCTAATATTGGAGACTTTAGACAAATTTCATGCTGTAACTTCATATACAAAATCATTTCTACTATATTAAGCAACAGAATTAAAAAAATTCTGCCTTTCATCATCTCTGAAAATCAGAGTGCTTTTGTTCCTAGTAGACCAATTTCTAAAAATTCTATGTTAGCCCACGAGATGGTGAGGAATTTCAATACAAAAAAAGGTGACAATGTGTGTTTAAAAATAGATTTACAGAAAGCATATGATAAAGTTAATAGGCAGTTTATTTGTCATATTATGAAGTGTATGAGATTTCTAAGTAAATTCTGTGATCTGATCATGGAATTTATTGATACCCCTACTTTTTCTATGCTTGTTCAAGGTAAACCAGTAGGTTTTATCAAGAGTAATAGGGGTTTAAGACAAGGTGACCACCTGTCTCCTTACTTATTTACAACGGTTATGGAATATTTTTCTGTTTTAATAGAAATAGAAACTATTAAAGGGAATATTAATCCCATAAATAGGGTCCAACTTTATATTAATCACCTTATATATGCTAATGATCTAATGGTTTTTATTAAGGCCAACAGGAAAAATGCAGTTTCCATTAAAAGTGTTTTTGACAATTTGAACAAATATGCAGGTTTGCAAATAAACATAGATAAAAGTAAAGCATATTTCGGTAAATTCAGCAGTTATAAAACAGATGTTCTAAATGTTTTAAAAATTTCTGAAGGTAATCTTCCTATTAAATATCTGGGTTTACCATTATCTGTAAATCAAATTAAGGATTCTGACTGCACTATTTTATTAGACAAAATTCAAGATAGAATGGAAACTTGGTCTAGTAAACTTCTTTCTATTGCAAGAAGAGTTGAACTTATCAAAACAGTAGTCTATGCTATCATTTTATACTGGTTACAAATATTTCATATCCCTACTGCTTCTATAAATAAATTAGATAACAGATGTGCAAATTTTTTGTGGAGAGGTAAATACCACAAAATGAACCGGGATACAGTTTGTAAACCTAAGGATGAAGGTGGATTTGGCATTAGAAATATGAAGGATCTTAGTCTTACTTGTCATTTAAAATTATTATGGAGATTTATTAGTGGAGACTCACTATGGGCCAGATGGATGAAGGCTAAGTATCTCAGAAAAGGTAATTTCTAGAATATTACTCCAAACAGCAATCAGTCTAATATTTGGAGACATATTTTAAATTGCAGAGACATTGGCGAGTGTCTTTTGGAAAGAAATTTTAAATCAGGTGATGAAACCAGCTTATGGTTTGATCCTTGGTTTAAAAATGACTCCTTTGTCAATAAAATTGGTTGGAGTAATTTAGTTATATTTGGGGATTCTAATGCAATAGTGTCTTCTATTATTATAGATAATCAATGGCAACCTCAAATTCACCCAATTACTTACCTTTATAGAGATGAAATTTGTAATATTATCATTGACAGTAATGCAAACAGTGATTACTGGACATGGAAAGCGGATAATAAAGGGAAGTTTCCTTTAAAAATACATGGAATGCCATTAGACATAAAGTCATCAAAGTTGATTGGTATGGCTGTATTTGGAACAAAGTGAACAATCCCAAGATGGCATACTATACATTTTTCCCTTTCATTATAAATTGCCAACTTGGGACAGAATAAACAAATGGGGAAATTACTCAAGTTCACTTTGTTCCCTATGCAGTCTAGATAATGAGAGTTCTAATCATTTATTTTTTGTTTGCAGCTATTCACAGTTTCTATGGAATCGTATTAAAGCTAAACTTGATATTCAAATCAACATTATTATGGAGCTCAAGCAAATTATTCAGCTGATTAATATTAAGTTCAAAGGGAAATCTTTTGAAAGAGATCATGCTCACGTATATATTACTACTGCAGTTTATCATATTTGGAGAGAGAGAAATGCTCGTGTTCATAATAAAGCTAGCAGCAGTAAAGAGTGTTAGGGATGCGGATTAAGGATCTTAAGGCAGAAATAACACTAGAGGGGGGTGAATAGTGTTTTAAAGAATATATGAACTATATGACTAAATTAAAACTTTCAACACAAATCTAAACAGAATTCTAACACAGAATGATCACAGAACACATAACAAATGCAAATAGTAAAGTAAAGCAAGTAAAAGGAAAGAACACACCGGATTTTATACTGGTTCGGAATCCTCCTACATCCAGTCCTGCACCAAGGCAATATCCTTGTACAGATTTTTATAAGCCAATATCCAAATTACAACCCTCAATTTCTAAGGCCTTGAGAAACCCTCCTATCTCCGAGTCTGGGGTAAACTCTCTTGATTTACGGGACACACGATCACCCTAATACTTCTTAATAACAATCCTTTTGAATGGATAGACTCTATGGACTTTTTGAATACAAATTAATCCTATAACTCTGAATAGCACTTTGATCTTTAGTAGAATGATGGAGAATCAAATAAAGAGAGTATCTAACTGATTTCCTATTGAGAATTTGGCAGAATGATGGCACGATCTTTAAAATATGAAGTTTTATGGATATGGAATGGTGGAGAAGAAAGAGTGGAGAAAATAAGAAAGTTGTTGTTAAAAAAATTCATTTTGGAAGCCTTTATATAGATGCACAACAGTCATAACCATTGGCGAAAGGTTTTCGAACGAATGGACACTTCTTTTGAAAATTGAATTTTGAATCCAACTGTCACCATGTCGACATGGGGTATCCCCTTATGTCGACATCCCTTAGTTCAAAATTATAGAGATGTTGTTTTGTAAAGACAATTGAATTTAAAACAAGTTGAAACTTCTCTGAAGCAAAGTAAAGTGTTTAAACAATATTTTGAGATAGAGAATGAATATAAAACATTATTTTAAATATATATATATATATATATATAACTGATATAGACCGTCAATTATATAAGTAATATTTAAAATCAGAATAAGTTTTGATGTTTTAAAAATAGAAGTTTTTAAAATCAGAATAGAGGAATATTTCAAGGCTAAAACAAAGTTTGAAAATATTTTTGAAAACATGATTTTGAAAGCTAAAACATTTTGAAAACAGATTTAAAAATATTTTGAAAAATCTATTCAAACTGAAATTGCAAGAACCTTCCTACAGAGCTCCTCCATAGGACTCGAGAACTTGTACAAAGTAGTTTAAATGATTTTGATTTTCATGGGTTTGTAAGCCACTTGTCGTAGGTTTGTAAGCTACTTATCGTGGGTTTGTAAGCCACTGGTTTCGATAGAAATTGGGTTCCATCCCAAAAGAAAAATGGAAGAAAGATGAGAGTGCTATTATGAAGTTTAAACAAAATACTAGACACTTATCTTGAGATCTTGAAATCTTGATTCTCTAAAGTCTTGAATCTTGAATCTCTAATCTTCATCTTGATGCTTGTGTCTTTATACTGATCAGTCTTCGATGATACCTGCATATACTTCCTATATACATATATATATATGGAAATGTTAGTATATATTTTATAAAGTAAAGTATAATAACTATATAAGGTTGTTGTCATCAAAACATCATCAACTCAGTTCCTAACAATCTCCCCCTTTTTGATGATGACAACCTTTATTTATAAAATATTCTTACCATACCATAACTCCCCCTTACTCCGTGATTTCTTCTTAAAACTACAACTTCCCCTTACTCCATGACTCCCTCTTACACCAAGCACGTATATTTTTATAACTTTCTCCCCCTTTGTCATCAACAAAAACTATTAACTACTTAAGAATTCAAGAATGATTAGTATGAACAAATAATATGTATAGAACAAGCATGAAACAATGAGTATAAGTGAACACATTTTAGTTATTACAACATATATAAGAACATACATAAACACGAACAAACAAAACAATTTAAAACAAAGAATAAAATGAAAGTACGCTTTAATGACGATCCTTAACTATAAGAGACTTATGAATCGAACAATTAGGGTAGTAGAGGCAAAAGTTTCCACGTTGTTCAATTATGTTTCCATTAGTATCAACAAGGATCTCACCAATGCAAATAACGCTCTCGTCCGTATTCATAGGGACTTCGGGTTGAGGTAAAGGTTGATCTTCCTCTTGGTCTTCTTGTGGTTCTTTCATAGGTTCTTCTTCCTCGGATTCCATGACTTGTGAAGAGTCTTCAATATTAATAGGATTTGTACGGTTATCCATAAGGAATTTTTGTACATTCCTAATAATATTCCCTTGCCTTTGTTGTTCTCTAGCCATCCTAAGTTGACTTACTTGAATTTCAGTCATCAATTGAAGGATATCTTTCATCTTCTCTTGCAATTTGATCACTCGAGCGTGCGTAGTTCGTTGAAATGGACCAGAATAAGGAGATGTGGGTGAAGTGGGTTCATTAGTAGAAGAGGAGGCCATTATTTTATTGTTTCAGAAGTTATTTACAGAGAATATAGTGAAGAAAGAGGAGAGAAAACGAAATAAATAGATAAATAACCAAATAACTAACTTTGGAGGGAAATTCAATTTTCAAATTTTTGTTGGGTACGTCGACATCATGAGATGGGGCATGTCGACAAGTTCTTCAAAAAAGTGTAATTTTTATTTTGAATTTTTATTGATTATTATATTATTTTATTTTATATTTCAAATTTTGAACAAATACCTAATTCTCTTCTAAATTTAGTAAAATTCTGTTCGGTTAATGGTTTAGTTAATATATCAGCAATTTGTTTTTCAGTATTTATATAATCTAGAGTTATTATTTCTGTAGTTATATTATCTCTAAGAAAATGATGTCTTATATCAATATGTTTAGTTCTAGCATGATGAGTTGGATTTTTAGATAGATTTATTGCACTAGTATTATCACAATATATTGGTGATTTACTTATGTTAATTCCAAAATCTTTTAAAGTTTGTTGCATATATATGACTTGAGAACAGGCCAGAGCAACAGATATATACTCTGCTTCAGTTGTTGACAAGGAAACAGTATTTTGTTTCTTGCTGAACCAGGAAACCAGTGAATGTCCTAGAAAGTGACAAGTTCCACTTGTACTCTTTCGGTCTGATTTACAACCAGCATAATCAGCATCACAATATGATATTAAATCAAAAGTATTATTTTTAGAATAAAATAAACCATAATCTAAAGTGTATTTTACATATCTTAAAATTCTTTTAACAGCTTTTAAGTGAGTTTCTTTAGGTTGTGATTGGTATCTTGCACAGAGACAAACACTATGCATAATATCAGGACGACTCGCTGTTATATAGAGTAGCGAACCAATCATTCCCCTATATAAAGTTTGATCAATATCTTTTGATTTATCTTCTTTACTTAAGCCTACATTTGTTGACATTGGAGTTGGTTTCCCACTAGAGGTGCTTAAACCAAATTTATTGATTAGGTCTTTAGCATATTTTTCTTGACTTATGAAGATTCCATTTTCTAGTTGTTTAGTTTGAAGCCCTAAGAAGAAACTTAATTCTCCCATGTGACTCATTTCAAATTCTTTAGTTATTATATTTGAAAATTCTTTATTCATTATGTTATTAGTTGATCCAAAGATTAAATCATCTACATATATTTGAACCAGTTGAATATCTTGATTATTTCTTTTAATAAAAAGTGTTGTATCTACTTTACCAATTTCAAAACCAGATTGAAGTAAATAAGATCTTAGTCTTTCATACCAGGTCTAGGAGCTTGCTTTAGACCATATAGAGCTTTCTTTAACTCGTATACATGGTTTGGAAATTTATTATCTTCAAAAAGTGGAGGTTGTTCAACATAAACATCTTCTTTTACAAAACCATTTAGAAAAGCACTTTTAACATCCATTTGATATAATTTAAAATTATTATAATTAGCGAAAGCAAGTAGAATTCTTATAGCTTCTAATCTTGCTATGGGGGAAAAGGTTTCATCATAGTCAATTTCTTCTTCTTGATAATAACCTTACGCGACTAAACGAGCTTTATTTCTTACGACCTCACCGAGTTCATTCATTTTATTTTTATAAACCCATTTAGTTCCAATTATACTTTTATCCTCAGGTTTAGGAACAAGTTTCTATACATCATTTTTGGTAAATTGATTCAATTCTTCTTGCATAGCAAGAATCCATGAATCATCAGACGATGCTTCCTTTGGATTTTTAGGTTTAATTGTTGATATAAAGGCTACATTACTCATACTACTTAATTGATTTCTAGTTCTTACTACAGATTCAATATTTCCTAAAACATTTTCTATAGGATGATCTTTTGATATTTTAAATCTCTTATTAGGTTGATTTATTTCACTAATAGTTTCAGTAGATTGATTTAAATTTATAAAATCTTCTTCATCATCTTTTTGTACAATATCTTTAAGATTTTCATCAAAAGGTACATGCATAGTTTCTTCAATAGTATTAGTTTTTAAATTAAAAACTCTAAATGCTTTGCTTCTATTAGAATAACCAATAAAGAATCCTTTATCAGCTTTTGGGTCAAATTTATCTAAATTATCTTTTGTATTAAGTATAAAACATTTACTCCCAAAGACTTTAAAATAAGAAACTATAGGTTTCTTATTATAAAGTAATTCATATGGAGTTTTATTTGTTAATGGTCTAATTAAAATTCTATTTAATATATAACAAGCTGTAGCAACTGCTTCAGCCCAAAAATGTTTAGGTAAATTACTATCAGAAAGCATTGTACAAGCACACTCTTGAATCGTTCTATTCTTACGTTCTACTACTCCGTTTTGTTGTGGAGTTCTTGGAAATGAAAAGTTGTGAGTAATTCCCTTTTGAGTACAGAAATTCTCAAAATTTTCATTTTCAAATTCACCACCGTGATCACTTCGAATAGTTTTAATTTTGAAAGAATGTTGTTTTTGAATTCTTTTAGAAAAGTTTTTAAATATTTCAAAAGCATCACTTTTATGTTCTAAAAAGATGTCCAAGTATATCTTGAATAATCATCTACTATAACAAAAACATATTTACTATGGTTAATTGATTGAACTTGAGATGGACCAAGAGGTAGAAATAGCATCTTTTAATTTAAATGAACTTTTCTTAAGTTTTCCTAATTGACAAGCATCACAAATACTATCTACTTTAAAGTTTAACTTGGGTAGACCTCTAACTAAGTCAAGTTTTAATATCCTAGATAATAATTTGAAATTCAAATGGCCAAATCTTTTATGCCAAATCCAAGGGTCACTTGTATTAGCCAAAAGACATAGATTATCATTTGAAATTTTCATACTAAGGATATAAATATTTTTCTTCCTAATAGCTTCAAAAATTATATTAGACTTATCATCTTCAATGTGACATTTATCTTTTCCAAATTTAATTTTAAAACCTTTATCGCAAAGTTGACTTATACTAAGCAGATTATGTTTTTAGTTCCTAACTAATAAAACATCAGAAATAAGTAAAGTTTTAGAGTTACCGACATTGCCGACGCCAACCACATATCCTTTAGAGTTGTCACCAAAATTGACTAATCCACCATCTTGATAAGTAATGTCCTTGAGTATCTCGGGATTTCCAGTCATGTGCCTCGAACAGCCACTATCAAGTATCCATTTATCTTTCTCAATTTGCACAGTTTGTCCATTGGGTGTTGATTCGTCAAAAGCCATATAACATGTTTGTCCCTGCATAACACACCAATTCGGTAGATAACTTGATTTTTCAAAATAACTATATGCAGACTTATGATACTTTGATAAAATGCATAGATTCAAAACAGTTTTAACACAATTTCCCAAAAATGCCATTTTTATATTTTTCAAGTTTCAGATTATGAAAACAATGAAAACCAATGCTCTGATACCAATTGTTAGGGATGCGGATTAAGGATCTTAAAGCAGAAATAACACTAGAGGGGGGGTGAATAGTGTTTTAAAGAATGTATGAACTATATGACTAAATTAAAACTTTCAACAGAAATCTAAACAGAATTCTAACACAGAATGATCACAGAACATATAACAAATGCAAATAGTAAAGTAAAGCAAGTAAAAGGAAAGAACACACCGGATTTTATACTGGTTCGGAATCCTCCTACATCCAGTCCTGCACCAAGGCCATATCCTTATACAGATTTTTATAAGCCAATATCCAAATTACAACCCTCAATTTCTAAGGCCTTGAGGAACCCTCCTATCTTCGAGTCTGGGATAAACTCTCTGATTTACGGGACACAAGATCATCCTAATACTTCTTAATAACAATCCTTTTGAATGGATAGACTCTATGGACTTTTTGAATACAAATTAATCCTATAACTCTGAATAGCACTTTGATATTTAGTAGAATGATGGATAATCAAATAGAGAGAGTATCTAAATGATTTCCTATTGAGAATTTGGCAGAATGATGGCACGATCTTTAAAATATGAAGTTTTATGGATATGGAATGGTGGAGAAGAAAGAGTGAAGAAAATAAGAAAGTAGTTGTTAAAAAATTCGTTTTGGAAGCCTTTATATAGATGCACAACAGTCATAACCATTGGCGAAAGGTTTTCGAACGAATGGACACTTCTTTTGAAAATTGAATTTTGAATCCAACTGTCACCATGTCGACATGGGGTATCCCCTTATGTCGACATCCCTTAGTTCAAAATTATAGAGATGTTGTTTTGTAAAGACAATCGAATTTAAAACAAGTTGAAACTTCTCTGAAGCAAAGTAAAGTGTTTAAACAATATTTTGAGATAGAGAATGAATATAAAACATTATTTTAAATATATATATGTAATTGATATAGACTGCCAATTATATAAGTAATATTTAAAATCAGAATAAGTTTTGATGTTTTAAAAATAGAAGTTTTTAAAATCAGAATAGAGGAATATATCAAGGCTAAAACAAAGTTTGAAAATATTTTTGAAAACATGATTTTGAAAGCTAAAACATTTTGAAAACAGATTTAAAAACATTTTGAAAAATCTATTCAAACTGAAATTGCAAGAACCTTCCTACAGAGCTCCTCCATAGGACTCGAGAACTTGTACAAAGTAGGTTAAATGATTTTGATTTTCGTGGTTTTGTAAGCTACTTGTCGTAGGTTTGTAAGCTACTTGTCGCGTGTTTGTAAGCCACTGGTTTCGATAGAAATTAGGTTCCATCCTAAAAGAAAATTGGAAGAAAGATGAGAGTGCTATTATGAAGTTTTAACAAAATACTAGACACTTATCTTGAGATCTTGAAATCTTGATTCTCTAGAGTCTTGAATCTTGAATCTCTAATTTTCATCTTGATGCTTGAGTCTTTATATTGATAAGTCTTCGATGATACCTGCATATACTTCCTATATACATACATACATATATATATGAAATGTTAGTATATATCTTATGAAGTAAAGTATAATAACTATATAAGGCTGTTGTCATCAAAACATCATCAACTCAGTTCCTAACAAAGAGCAGTTATGGCTTAGAATCATAACAGATTGTAAGATACTGCTTCACAAATCTAAGAAAAAAGTGAAACATCAAACCAAATTCTCCATTTTAGCTGATGTTTGGAATAGCGAAGTTGGTAGTAAGCATCTAGAACAATTTCTATCCCATCCAAAGAATATTAGGACGAGTAATCATCTTCCAGATGAGCTTATCCCTACTAGTGCCGACAACTGAGCTCACTCGGTCTCCAATCATGATAATACATCTAATAAAACCCCAAAGACTTCAAATCAGGTGCGCAAGACTTCAAATCAAGTGCGCAATGCTTTTCAGAGGGATTACTCAACAGATCTGAGTCAATATGACAATAGATCTGTTGATATTACTAGAAAATTATCGTCATCAGATCTGTTGTTTCACGGCCGAAGAGATTGATGGTATGAGAGGCAAGCTTAACGAAGGCCTCTCATATTGGGAGAGAGGAGAAAGCAGTGGAGTGAAGAACGGAGATGGCGAAGTATAGATTTGTTACTGGTCGCCATTTTTTTTCTCCGTTTGATTTATTTGTGTTTTTGGTTTGAGTCGGCGCTAGGGTTTTTTTGTGATGGTAGGTGTGGTTTCGGGTTGATTTTGCCCGTTTCGCTTTTTATTTGTATTTGGGCTGGGCCCTGTTTACTTTCTTTCAAAAAAAAAGTATGCTGAGCAGTGTAGGTATATGGGGTTTGATTGGCAGTCCGAATGGCATCGGAAAATATCGCGCGATTTCGATTTCTTTTATTTGACAATATTTTGTGTGGTTAAAAAAAACATATTTAGTTTTTTTTTTAAATATTATTGAATTGAAAATAAATAATTTTATATCACTAAAAGTGTTATGTAAATATTTCGGTAACAATCGGTTGTTTTCAATAGAAATATATATGTAATTTTTATGTAAAACAGCTAGTTTGATCAAACGGATCTGTCTATATTACGTATTTTTTAAATCCGGTCGTTAAGAATCGACATCACATATAGAGCGCTTAAGAATAATTTGAAAACTATGTAATGTTGTTACTGAAATTATATAATATATGTAAATTAGTATGGAAAAGTAAAGGAAGAAAGCGTAAACAAAAAAACATCAGAATGTCGTCGGAAAATACCGACACCTTTCCGACGCTATTTATTTACACAATGAAAATAAGAAAGACGTCGGAATGACGTCAGTATGTTCTAATGCCTTTTCGACGCCATTATTATTTTTGTTGAGTAAATAAAATGCGTTGCAATGGCGTAACTGTTGGACGTCATTTTCCTGTTTTACGACTTTTCGACGCCATTCCGACGCCCCTCTTTTTGGCGTCGCAATGGCGTCGGAATTTTTCATGGCTATTTTGCATTTTTTCTACTAGCGATTCTTAATTTGTTTCCATTGTAGAGATCTTATTTTCACAAATTAAACTCTTTTATTAAATAATTTCAAAACCAGTTTAATAATTAAATCATCAAATTCTATTTTAATTAATAAATTACTATTATTAACTCTGATTTATTTCTATTTAAAATTCAGGTTATTACATGTTGTAGCCGATAAGTAGAGATAAAAAATAATATGATTTTCTGTAATTATACTAAAACGACAACGAATTCAACATGACTAACTTTATGACTAACATCATGGTCCTAATGAACAACTCTATGTTATGATTTATAGTACAAATTCATCCCAGGACAAAAGCGAGAAAAATGCTCGTGAATCTAACTTTATAACAAAGTAAGAAAGCCGACAATCTGTTTCACCCTAGATCTACCAACTATACCTAGCTATTTATATGGATAAGCTAGCATCACCGAATCCCGTGAATATGTGCGCACTTCATCAAGATTTTTTAACAAAGTCAAATACTGAATGGTTATGTGAGCTTTACTTTTGTCGGCAAATAACGTATTGTCTAGCAATAATAATAAGCAAGCTCTAACTATCCAATCTATGTGTTTACAAGGTCATCTGTCATCAACTCCATCAAATACATCCTTAATAGAAGTAAAGCTCAATTTAAATCCTACCTTATTGTTCATTATTTGGAATGCGACTCCACGCATTATTATTCTGAGCTGTTCTTCGACAAGGTCAAAAGTTTATCGACTATTAAATGTAGATGCACTAAGGGGTTTTTCTTTAGCAGGAGTGTGCGATAAGGAACGAACATCATCCAAGGTGATGGTCATCTCACCAAAAAGGAAAGTGGAAAGTGTTTGTTTCAAATGTTACCGCTCAAGAAAAGCTGAAATTAAATTCATGTTTACACTTAAAAGGAATTGTACTAGAGATTGCAAACTCGATAGTACAATATGACTAAGTAATATGGAAGCGTTTCTTGGGTTTTCCCAACCCAAAACACGTGTGCCATGGTTAACATAGGTAAGAGGGTCACGTCCCTTAAAAAAGGCTTTTGTAACATTCCCGAAAATCAACTACGTTTAATTTGAAAATTAATTTAATTTTGAAAATAAATTGTGAATTTATTCATGAATTAATTAGAAGATTTCTAGAATGAATAAAAAAAATTAGATTTAAGTAGAATTTGGATTAAAAATTAAGGATAACTAATTTTATAAATAAAATTTGATTTAAAATAAATATTGGTTTAAAGATAAATAGCAAATTGATTTGGAAAATAAGAATAAGTATTTTATCAACAAATATTGGATTCCAAAATAAAATGTATTAAAAATAAAATAGAATTAAATGCTTTAAATTAATAAAAAGGTTGTTTCTATGTTTTTAAACATATTAATATTTGGAAACTGTAATTTAAAAGTTAATGTAATAATAACCAAAATATTTAAATCATTTTCTTTTCTTTTTAAAAGTTGTACAAAAAAAGAGATGTATGAATATAAAAGAATGTATAAATTAGTTGTATATAAAAATAGTGAGTTAAATTTAAAAAAAATTGAACGTGAAAACAATAGGAATTTTGATTATGTAAATATAAATATAAATGAAAGACATAAACAACTTTAAAATTAAGACATATGTATACATGAAATTGTAATTACATGAGGGATTTAACTAAAATTTACAAGACAAATTGAGTCAAGGGATTCAAACACAAATTTCCCTACAAACTACAAGTGTACAACATGCAAAAAGAAAATGGACAAGTGGCATTAAATTTTGAAAAAAATAATAATGATCAGGCCATTGATCTTCCCAAGCCTGAAATAAGAAACCAGGGAGGGGAAAAAATGTTAAAAGTCAGTTGTGCATCCTTTTCAAAACCTGAGAGGAAAAAAAAGAACAGATCATCTTCAAAACTCAAAAAAAAAAAGTTCAAAATACCTTCTCTCTTCAAAAATGCTAGAACCAAAATCTGGAAGGGAATGAGATTCTGGGAAATCAAAATCATCTTTAAACCTGGAAAAGAAAGGAAACAGTTTCAGTTTTTAAAAAAGGAAAATTGCAAATCAATTTATCAAAGCCTGGAAGCAGGAAGGTTCAAAAGCAAGGCAACTCAAAAATATAGTAGATTCAGGAAAAGAAGAAAATCAAACAGTATCGAATAAAACAAATTCAAAACAAAACAGGAGTTCAAGAAACAACAAATCAAGCAAAGCTTAAGTTAAAACAGCTGTTTCTCTCTGTTCTTCTCTTCACTGTGAGAAAATCTCTTAACCTTAATTTTTTTTCTTCTTGATGTTGGATTGGTATATGATATGAATTATGTTGGGATAATAGTGTGAATATGTTGCATGCATTTATAAAAATGAATGGCTGTGTCTATAAGTGTACAGGCAAGAAAAAATTATGCCTCTGTGTTTCCAGTTTTCTTTTTTCTTTTCCAAAACCCTGTTTCAAACAAATTCAAAAAGCCTTTCCTCTGATGTTTTTCAGGCTTTAAAATATAAACAGAATATGATTGTATAATCAAGATTTAAGTTTTAAAAATACTTTTGAGTATTGAAGAGGAATGGATCTACTGGGAGGTTTAAAAAAACAGTGTAATGGAAAAAAGTTCAAAACTTAATTGATCAAAACTTGAATTGATTTCATAATCCTCCTCCCCTTCACAAAATATGAATTTTAAAGACGAAATCAATTTTTTAAGCTTAGGATTGTCGTGTTATTTTGAGTTGAACAGAAAACCCCTTTTTGTGAATTTACGGTGATTGGCGAGATGATAATCCAAGTGTTTAAGGCTGGGGGTAGCGGAAGTCAAGGGATCAATGGAAAAATACAAGAATTTTTTTTAATTCATTTTAGTTCGAGATTTGAATCAAACTAGGGTTTATGCTCGGTGTTTGGGTGGTTGAAGTCGCGTGGGAATGTTGCCTGGTCACCGCATTTCAAACGATCGGACCGGGGGCGATGGATTTGTGGTGGATCGGTGTACGCTTGGGCAGAAGCGCGTGGGTGATGGTGCTGTGTAGCGGCAGTGCAAGGTGATTACGTGGTGATTGGGTTGATCGTTTTGGGTTCCAGTTAGTTGTTGTGATGCTTGATCTCGATTTCTAGTTAAACTCAAGTTGCTGGGTGGTCGTGGCGTTAGAGAGGATGGTAGTCGACTTGTCAATGCTAGTGGTGATGATCGGAAGTTGTCGGAGCTTGTGTGCATATGCACACGTATCAACGTGTATCAGGTGAATTACGTGTTTGGGAAGAAGAAGAAGTGCTCGGGAAATTGCTCGGGTAGATGATGGTTCGACTCGGGTTGATGCTCGGGTTCGTTTTAATGGTTACCAGTATAACAGTTTTTAGAATTTCTAAGTTTTGAAACAAAGGAAAAAAAAGAAAACACACAAGATAACTCGAAGTAAGTAATGATTTTTCTCGGGATTTTGTGGTTCCTCCTCGGGTCTGGGAAATTAATATAAAAACAGTTTTAAACTTTAAAAACAAAATCAAGTTTTACTTGATATAATTTTGTTTAAACTACTTCTTTTGTAAATAATGAAGGTTTACCTAAGTTTTAAATTTGTTCAAGGTTTTCAAATAAAAAAATTATTTCAAATTTATTAAGTTTAAAGTGTTTAATCTATATCACTTTTATTTTAAAAGTTTATTCTTAATTGAACTTAATGTTATAATTAATTAAAGATGAAATGCTTTTGTTATATAAAACATTAATTTAATTAATGTAAGAAATTAAAGTAAATAATTAATAATTTAAGTTAATTAACCAGGTAAACAATAAATGATTTAAATAAAAATAGTAATTACTTAGTGAAAGTAATTAAGAGTAAATAATTAATGATTGAAGATTGATTAATCAAATATTAAGAGTTAATTACTTTAAAGAATAATTAATTAATGTGGTTTATTAATTAAAGTAATTAATTAGGGAATGATTAATTAATAAAAGTAATTAAGATTTAATTAATTACAATTAAGGGTTAATTAATTTAGATAATTAATTAAGAAATGATTTAATTAATGAAGGTGATTAAGACTAAATCAATTGTAGTTAATGAATTTAATCTTTGATTAAAGATTACTAATGAAAGTAATTATGTGGTTGATAAATTTAAAAACCACCCCATTTATTCATCTTAATTGTAGATGTTTGATTGTTGTTGAATGCTATGTCATGGATTGATATATTTGATATGTGATGTGATGCTATGTAATGCTTTGTGCTAAGCTGTTATATCTGTGATGAATATATTGTTATATGAATATGCAAAACCCCTTGACCCGTAAACGACATTTGAACTTCGATGCGACAGGGCGTCGGATTCCAGTTGGTTATCCGAAACCCACATTGAATCATGTTAGTGAATCTTTGTGATTGATAAATTTACTTTATCTATGAATCTATAAATGAAGATAAGCGTTATGGGTTATACCGCTTGTCGATATTCTTATGATTGATGTTGCGCACTATTGTGTAAAACCCCTTAGACTACACTATACACACACGAATATGGATTGCACGTGGAAATTGGTTAAGTCACGGATTTTTGAAATAATTTTAAAATTGAATTTTTGAATTCAAATGATTTTGGAAATGTATCGGATTTAAAGTGAAAAGCTTTTGAAAAGAGATTTCAAAGATAAAAGTTATTTTGGATAACTTAATAAAATTTTGAAATTTAATAATTTGAATTCAAATTTTGAAATTGAATTCTATGTTGAGAATCTATAATGTAAAAAGGTTATACAAGTTTACATGAATTTAAACCCTTTTTAAAAGTGTTGTTTTGGGAATTAAATTTAACCCAAGTTTGAAAAACTTTAACTTGTATAATTGAAATCAGATTTTCCCAAAATGAAAACTGTTTGTTTTCAAATGATAAAAGCTTTCATATAAGAAATGAATCTCCAATTTGCATTAAAGGAATTTCAAATTTGAAATGAAATGATTTCCAAGTTATGAATGAATCTTCGGAACGTGTTTTGAAGGCTATGAGTTAGATCTTTTATTTAAAAAGATTAAATGAGTTAATCCAATTAAAATGGAAATTGTTTTTTTTTAAATCCGTGAATGGATCTTTGTGAAATTGGGTAAACTTTTTGAAATAAACCATTTTGTTCAAAGATTTGAAATGGTAATTGGTTTAAACCATTTGAAATAGTTTTGAATTTTAAAGTTGTGACTTAACCGAAACCCATATCCATATGTTTTTAAATTTTACGCTCATTATTCGGTTTAGCCGGGAGAGGACCTTGTGTCATATAACCCATTCCGTATAATGATACGTCGTTGTGGACAGCATTTGAAGACCGGTGGTGAAGACCGATTATTTGCGGGAGCCATAGGTTAACCTATCGATTGTCTCTGCACTGAGTAGCTAGGGTATAGAGATTCCCTAAGTGATGGGAAGTCCGATCGGGATTGTAGATACCCGGATTTGCAAGGGCTTCTTCGGAAATGCCTTCGGTTCTGTTCGAACCCGGTACAGACTTGTATGGATGTGTGTCTGACACTACACTTTGAGATGTAAAGCTGATTTCTTTCAAATACATATCTGTAGGTAGCGGAGAATTTATTCTCTTAGCTTAACACCCTTCTCTGAGACGTATGAGCTCAGAGGTTATGTAGTTGAAGGTTATCAGCGATATACTTCCAATTTGGTAGTGTGGCACGCTAACTGCTGTTGTATGTTGATGATCATTTGTTGATCAAAGCATGGCTTTCGTGTAAAGCGTAGCTTTGTGGACGAGACCTCGTCGAGCCTCACAAACCGGTAATGGTCGAAACAGGAAAGATGCGGCAAGGTTTCAGGGGTAGCTCCCCTAAGGTATGACCATTCCTTCTGGAAAAGGGTAGTATCATGGTATGGAGCCTAGATACTTACTCATGTGGTATATTTATTACTGTGTGATGTTGTTGGTGTAGAGAATCCTCGGTTAAAGGTCCCAGAGGACTGGGGGTGGCATATCTTTAGGTATTACTCCCGAGCAGGGAGGAAACCGGCCTTGTGTTGGCAGAAAGCCGGGTAGGTTCTCAAGGCGTCCCGCCAGAGGCGTTTCCATGTGGCAGTAGGAAGTTCCTTAGCTTGACCATTTGTTGGAAATCAAATCAACCAATATAAGCCCTTTACGATTGCAGTTGTATTACCTGCCACCTCAGGTGGTAGCTATAGTAGGCATAGTATAATGGTACCTATGCTGGATAGGATTTATATTCTACTTTCGAAAGGTTTTCACTATGCGCTAGTAATAATATCAAAAGGAATTTTTGCGTAGTAAGCATGTTTGACTATCATAAGGAGAAATCTCTTCCATGTCTGCGATTGCATTGTGTGTGTGCCGGAAGGCCTTATGGTAGTTTCATTCTTCAAAAGCATTGCGGATTTCAAATTTAAAATCTTTTGATTGTTTCAAAGACCAAATGTTTTTTTGTTTGCTCACACCAGTCCCATGACTGACTCGGAGTTTATTGTTCCCTTCCTAAACTCTGGGTGCCCACAATTTTCCACACGGGCAGTCTAGAGTTTGGTTTTTCAGATAGTTAGGTAGTAGACATCGTTTTTGGTAGCCTTCAGCTTTCTGTATGTTACATTTTGGAGTCTTTGAAGTCCATGACCAGACTTGCTTATCTTGGTGCAACCTTAATGGGGGATCGGGCTTGGAGTTTTGGAGCTTTGTCTTTGGAGCTTTTGGATCAGAGTTGCAGTATTGGATTCTGTGAAGATTTATCTCATATTGGATCGTGTCCGCTGTATTTTTGTGTTGTATAATGTCGATGATTATCATTGTATCAAATTGATGTATTGGATATTGTATTCATGTTGTATCAGTGATATCATCTTTTATTTCCGTTGTGTTATTTATCATCTAATGTTGTTGCAAGCTCCGGCGATACGAATTTGATGTTGTTTGACGGACATCGAGCTCGGGTCGTCACAGTTTTGCTGCTCGTTATTTGTATATTTAAACAAGTAAGTTAGGATATATGAAAAATGACAAAATATATACTATACAATCCAAATTACATAAGCTACATGGGACTCATATGACGAAATTACGTCGTAGATGGTAGGACCTCTGTAATCATGATTAATTGCTTCTTCATCAGTACCTCCTTGATCATGAAATTCTACCATTGCACTAGGGCGTTTTTTTCTTTCTTTTCCTCGGGCTTATGTTCTACAATTAGCGAGAGAGTATGTCTTTGTCTTTCTCGTTCTCTACATGCATAAACTATCACATGTTCCCTAGAACTTTACTCGTGTTGGTCACTGCTCGGACTCGATTAGCCTCCCTTTCTAGTTATATTCAACAATTTTTTAGTGGACGACATCTGAAATGAATAAAAAAAATGCAGTGAAAATGTGTCTATAGTGATTTTTTAAAAAATCAATGCAAAAAACTATGGGTGGAAAAATCACCACTGGTCAGACTAGGTTGTAACAATCAGCCACGTAAGAGCCATGGATGGGTACACTTAAAACCCACGACCTACAACATGTCTATGCATGAGAACCGATGACTCCTACGCACAGGACTAACATGAGATTCTTATTATCCAAAATAAAAATTATTACACTGCCAAAATAATAATTAGACGCCTCATACTACTAATATATCCTCCGTGTGACTAATTGAAGCACAAATCCCCGTCTATAACATCAAATTCATAGCAAAAAACATTAAAAATAACTTAACCATAGAGTAAATACCTTGATTTTAAGCTTGAACAAATAAAAGCATTTGCTAAAAGCGAGTTTGATGATTTGATGAGCAAAATTATGCTCTATTTTAGATTTAGGGTATGTGGTCTGGCGTTTTAGAGTTTGAAAGGTAACGGTGAATGTGAAAGTTAGATAAAGGATGAAAGAAGTTATAGGGTAAAAAGAGCAAAACGGTATTTGGTCTTTAACCGGGATGTGAAAGGAGAAAACCGAGATATAAAAAATGACTGGTGCTAAAAAGCACCAGGCTTCATGCTTATGGCACCATGGTCGGCGGAAAACCGCTGATCAAACAGTTGTTTGATATATGGTTTTTCGCCGATCACAGTGTAAAAAATATTTCTGCAGTATTAGTTAGCATGGTGTCCCAATACTTTTAGCATCTCCCTGAAAAATAGCTATTTATGGAGGTGGAAAGCAAGAGATGGACTACAAATAGGCCTGTAAATGAATACTTACGGATACAGATAATGTCATATCTATATCCGAAATTGTTTTCGGATATCCGTATCTATGAATGTGGATGGATATAGGATATTTATCGGATATTCTTCGATTAGTTGATTCAGTTCACAACCGATAATTGTGTTTCTAGATTTATTATAAATTCGTTTTTGTAACAAATATATAGAAATAATAAATATATTAAGAAAAATAATTTTAAGTAGAAAAAATTGAATATACATATTAATTTTTTTACCGGGATATAATAGTAAACAACAATCATTTTTGTACTAAAATACATAAAAAAATAATTATAATCTTGATAAAACCCGAACGGATAATTATCGGATACGGACCAAATATCGGATAATTTTACATAGGACAAATTTTTAAAAAGACTACTTTTCAAAAGTATTGGCATAAATAGGCCGGTTTGAAAACTATTTGCAATTATATGCTAGATTTGGCCAGCTCAGCGATGAGCTGGCCACCTTTTAAAAAAAACAATACGGGGAGCATTTCAGAAATACACACCATATAATTTACACTGGCGCATCTGCCAAATGCGCCAGTGTAAATCTCAGGTCCAAACCTGAACAGCAATCTTCACCAAACAATCCAAATCCAAATACACAAAATCCAAATCCAAATACACATAATCCAAATCCAAATGCACAATCTTAAATGATGGAAAACGTTTATCTACATAAAAGCCAACAAATAAAACTACCATAAAATAATTTCTAGCATAACATAATTAAAATTCTATTACATTCGAATTAAATTAGAAGTATAGTTCGATTACAAAAGCAAACTAATAGTAAACTAAAAATAGGAATACTCATGGTTGAGTTGGATCACCTTAAATAGGTGGGTGTAACAACCCTGCATTTTATGATTATTTTAATTGTATCTTTTGATTATTTTGATTGAATTCCTGATTTAAAAACTTTATTTTATTTATTAAATGGATAAATTTTATTTTAAATATAAATTTTGATTTGTATGTAAATTGGAATTTCAAACATGAATAAATAGAATATTTTCCAAAAATGTAGATTTTGGTCAATATGGTCAAACTTTGACTTTTAAATTTAAAATTTAAATATTTAAAATTTTGAATTTTATCTTTTATTATGAAAATAAATAAAATTTCAAGAATACTGCTTTTCTTGTTGTTGAAATCGGATTTATATTGTGAAAGTTATGCTTTTTACAATATAATATGTAAATTGATTTATTTACTAAAATTATTTATTTTAATTTTTATAAATAATATTTTTGTTTGTCAAATCATGTTCTAATATGTATATATGACATGTTATTCTTATATTTTATTTTATTTTTTAAAAATATAGTTATAATTTTCCAATGTTAATTGTATATTGTTTATACTTTTATTTCTAGTTTCAATTATTAAACTATTTCTTTAATTATTTTTCTGTTTTTCCTTAAAATAATTATTTATTTTCTTTTTCACTTTATTTTTTTTCTTTTTCTATTTTATTTACTAATTTATTTTAGTTTATTTTGATTTAAAAGAAAATAGAAATTTCAAGAGTCAAAACCCATTCATTTTCCTTGTGTCTTTCCATTTGCCTTTGACTTTTCATTTTCCAATTGCCTTTTCATTTAGCTTTAGCCGACCATTTCTCTTTGCTATAGCTGTGTTTCCCATTTCACTTTCATGTGAAAATATTTTTCTCATCTCCAAAAAAACTCACGGCTTCAAAAGAAAAAAATTCTAATGGCTTCCTTTATCTCTTCCCTTCTTCACAATTTCAATGATTTTTGCTTGCTCTTCTTCTAGTTTGCTCAACCACTACCTCTTCACCACCACATCACCATCACCACCACCATCTACAGTAGCTCCTCCTCCTCCTCTGGTCAGACCAAGCCGTGCCCATCCATTGAAGTTAGCATCACAAACTTTGCACCAAAACCCTTAAAATTGCCTTAGCCGAACACATATCTTCACCACCCCTCCATACATCACTTAGGCCACCCCCTTAGCCGCCGCCACCAGCTACTGCTTCACCTCTGGCCGCATCTTCAGCCAACTCCACCTCTGGCCAGATCTGAAGACCCCATGGCCGAGCCCATATGATGGCATAGCCAAGCCAAATGTTGCACAAAACCAATCCATTTTTGTATTGATCAATTGCATCCTTCACCTTATAACCTCTACCATCATCACCACCTTGTTAGCCATGCTATATTGATGCCAAATCCGAGCTAGATCACATGATGGCCGAGCATATGTTCCACCTAGGCCAAGCATTTGGATGGATAAAAGCAAGGTCTAACTATTTAGTCCTTTGTTGCTTTTTATCTCAGTTCATTTCAATTGTGTTTTGTGTTATATGTTCATGTATAGATTGTCTTGTTTTGGTTGTTGCATACAAGATAATATCTTGGCTCTCTCTCACATTTGAATCAAGTTGTGCTGTGTCATGCCATATCGTGCTTTCTGGATTCATTTGTGTAGTTTGATTTGCTAGCTCCAGCTTGAAACGGTGAGTCTTTCCCACTCTGACATTTTACTTATGAAATCGTAAATTGATGATAAGTGTTTAGTAATTAAAAATGTTATGCAATTAAATGATGATGATATGATATGCTATGCCATGTTATTACCATGTTAACTTTTTTAATTATCACATGACGTTTGATATATGACATTATATTGTGACATTGACATGTTAGTTTATATTGTTTATATTGTTTGTGCATATGTTCATACTGCATGTTCCCTATTATAATAGAATCACTATGGGTTGAAATGATACATACCCGAACGAACTTTAGAATAAGAAAAATCGTTATGGGCTGAAATGATAGGCTTGAGCGAGTTTTATTGTATTTTATTTGCCTTGGGATTGCCAGTTTGAAATGATAAAACCCGGATTTTCTTTTTAAATTGCAGATTGAAATGATACATATCCGTATTACTTGACCTAGATTAGAAAATTATATACAGACCCCGTGGTATAATTTTAAATGATTTTTATATAGATATTATTTTTAAAGTATGAAATTTTGATTTAAAAATATATATTTATTGGTTTTGAGGAGGCTAAATATTAATATTTGAATTTGTGAATTTAAGGATGTAAATTTGAAGTAAATGTGATTTTTGACTTTAAATTATATTTAAAAATTGTAATTAAATAATGGAAATTTAATTTAAAGTGTTGAAATGATATTTGAAGTAAAAGGTTAAGTTTTTTTTAATTTATAAGTTAAGAAAACAGTGAAATTTTGACTTAACAAATGAATTGAGTTTTAAATTGTATATTTAATTATAAAATTTTGTTGTGATAAATCATATGTTAAAAATTTTAAATGTTAAATTTTGAAGTCTAGAAATATGATTTATAAATTTAAAATAACAAAATTGAAGTTTCAAATGTTTCTGGAAGTTATAATAAAAGCTGGAATTTTATTAATAGCATTTCCAAAATGCTGTGGTCTTATGACATCATTTTTAAATGCTGTTGTTTTTGAATTTAACTATGTTGAAATAACTAAATATCTATTACAACATTTTATAAATGTTGTCATTCCTGGACTAAACTATTTTGGAAACTATAAGCTACGATAGCACTTTATAAATGCCGCCATTGCTATAATTTGGCAATGTTTTGAAATATTATAGATTTTAACACTGTTTGAGTTATATTTTAAAGTGTTAAATAATTTAACTTTTGGAATTGATTATTTGTGAAATTTGAGCAGTCTTGAATATATTTTAATATTTAACTTTTAAGGAATCTAAATTTGAATTTGAATTTAAATAGAGTTTACTTGGTTATGTGTTAAATGGAATGAAATGTAATGAGATAAATGAAATTTTGAATGAAATTTTGAAATGTGTTTTGTAATGATATTTGGCATAATAAATGAACGACTTATTTGACTTAAAAATGATATTTAAATTTAAATATTTGAATTTGAATACAAATAATGATTTAATAATGAGGTTTTGAAAGGACATGATATTTTGATGATTGAAATGGTTTGAAAATGATTTGATCTTTATTTTGATAAAGAATATGAATTTAGAATGATATTTGATTTTGATAACTGAATATTTGAAGTTTATATTAGTATGAAAGGATATTGAGTTTATTTGTAAATTGAGTTTATTTAAATAATATTGGATTTATGAAATGCATATTTCAAAACTAAGTAATAATGAAGTTAAAATTGAGATATGTGAAATTATAAAATTTAGTTTTGAAATATGGGATATTAAAGCTTTAAAATATATTAAAAATTGAATAATTTATTTTATGGATCAAATCTATATTTGAAATTTATAAGATTTGAAACGGTTTGTTGGGAAACTAAATTGAATTGAAATTGATGGTTTGAATTGAATTAAATTGGAAATTTGAAGATTTGGTTTAATTGAATAAGTTTGTGAAATGTAAAGAATTAAAGGAATGTTTCATGATTTCAAATGTATGATTTCGAAATGTTATGATTTTCAAAGTGTAATGATTTCAAGTATTTTGGTTTTGAAAGAGTTATAACTTTTAAAGTATTATGACTTTTGAAAGATGAATATATGTTTGAAATGAAAATGATATAGTATTGATTTGAGTATATGTATAAATGGTTTTGGTTTCGAAGTATAAACTATTTTGATTTGGATATAGTTTTGAAATAAAAATGGATTGGTTTCGAAGAATAAACTGTTTTGAAAGGAATATATTTTTGAAATGAAATGATTTGATTTTTTAAGTATGAACTATTTTGAAATGACCATTACGTTATAATAACGTTATGGTTATTAAAGAGATCGGGATTGGAAGTTGTCATGCTCTCTGCCAACTCCGAAAACCACTTTAACAACCGTGTACGCGGTGGAGATTCCAGAATGAAGTAGGATGGTGGCGACGTTCTTAAGGTATATTACGTGGACCCAACTCCCATGAGTTGGCATAAGGTGGCTAAAACAGGAGCGATCTTGGGCCAAAATGGGTAGCTCCTTTAGTTGGACACACTTCTTCGATACAATACTCTCACTTATGGTTGATTTGATGGCCATCCTCCGATTTTGATTGGGAGTGTGTTCCGAGGTGGGCGTATGTGGCTACTACATTACCACCAGCCCGTGTGCGTAATTGGTACATCTACCTTGGCATTGCCTTGTGTGTCGTGTCACTTGCCATATCGAGCCTTACTATGAGTTTGTTTTTCTCCCGTAGACCATGGGTAGCCTCCCGATCTGGAGGTATGCTGATACTAGATGGACTACTGGGACTATTACGTGTTGGGGGATATATGGGTAACCCTTCAATGCTATTTTAAAGTAAGTTTATTTTACTGTAAACATTATTATAATAGCGAAATATTACTACATAGTAAATAGTTTAACGGATCCTTAAAGGATGCACGATCCCAAGCATCCTTTAAGTTACTGATGCATTTTTGTTACTGTTCACTTGAGTTGATTTACAGTTCATAAGTATTTATGTCCTGACTCGAGTGTTTTTTGTTTTTCTTTACGCTCGAGTCAGACCGAGTGATTTAGCATTCAATACTTACATTTGGAGTTGGAGCTTTGCTTGAAGATCCAGCCATCTATTTTGCTTCCAGTATTCAGTGATTTCAGTGATGTATTCTGATTTGTACTTGACGTATCTTGTTATTCTTCTGTTGTATCTTGTTTAACTCTGATGTATCTAATATTTTATATAGTAGCTTCATGAACTACTATCTCTTTTACTTCCGCTGCATTATTAAATACTCTGTGTCTATGATTTGTGATTATTTATTTATTGTATATTCTGAGATTTGTCAAATTTTATTTACAACGCGGTATTTTGAGCAATTCAACTCTGACACATGCGGATGCGAATGGTTGACAATATCGGGTCGTTACATTTGGTATCAGAGCTTTGGTAGCTCTAGGTAAAACTCAGCATATATGGTAAATGTATTTACAGAATCACTTTCATTCGAGTTTGAATCTCTTCCTTTTTGACTCGATTCCTTTGAATTTTGAAATGTTCTCCGCGGTTCCAAAATTGATTCGTGTCCCTCACTATTCGTCTTTTTTTGATTCTGGAGTATCTCATAACTCCACTTCGAATTATCTTTATAATGAGTCGGCAATCCCGCCAATCTTAAATTGATTTGTAAAGGGGTGAAACTCCTTTACAATAGCATCGATTCACCAGAGATTTTTATATCCTCGGTTTAGATGCTAGTATCTCTTATAATTCCAAACTCTATCTCTTGAGACCGAATGTAGATTTACCCCAGAAATCCACATTGATCTTATTCTTTAAGTCACGGTTGACCCGGTTAAGTTTCCCCATGATTTATATAAGCTTATCCATCTTCCCATTCTGTTATTTTATCATCTCATCTTTGTTTCCAACTTATCTTCAAATCATTCTTGAAGTGTATTTGTAAACTAAATTTAAAATGTTTTATATATTGTGTTGTTTGAGTTGCTGATGTTGATTTAGGTTTCCGACTGATTCGTTTGATCAACGCTATCGATAGGATTTCTAAAACACTTGAACAGAGCAAACTGACACAATATGTGTTTTTTTTCAAATTTAGTAATGAAACAAATTTTGTAACTATATTATAAATCTTTTTCTAGATTTTATTGAATTGGTTGTTAAGAAATAATATTTGATTTTATATATCATTATCTCTTGTTTCATATTTAAATAATTGAACTATAAACATGGTTATAAATTTATAATTTAAAATGAATTTAAAACAAGAATTTGAGAATTTAATTTCCAATGGTTTCAAACCTTGTATTTAAAGTTTTAAAAGGATATACTATTTAAAGTATTTTTGAGTAGAAATTTGTTTCCAAATAATTTTAAAGTTTAAACTTAGTGCTCTTCTCTTTGTCATTGGAAAATAACTTCGATGATGACTGCAGCATCATCGACATTCATTTTCGAGTTTCGAAGTGAAGAAACCGTTCTATAGTCTTGCTATAGTTTTGTTTTGGAAAATTTAATTGATTTGAATCTCTAAAATAAGAGTGGATTTATAACATATGCTGATATATGATTTGAGTTTGAATGGATATATATATAGTATACATGCATTTATTTATCTCTAAATAGTTTGGAATTTATCGGAAATTTAATTCCTAAATTTTATCTTGAAAGATAATTTTAAGTATAAATTTCAAGATTTGGATAAATATTCAAGCTTGAAATGATTGAATTGGAAAGTTTTATTTGTATAATACACAATTTCATTCCAATATAACTTACCTAAATTATACAGAAGTTGAATATCTAATTGGACAATATACAATATAAAAAAAAGATTCTATAAATAAATTTTGAGTGGCTATAATAAATGTTATACACTTAAATTTTAGTTATAAAAAGATTAACAGAGGTAAATAGAGAAAAAAGGGTAATGGAATAATTTACAAAATAAAATGATATTAAAGGAACTAAGAATAAATTAAAGCAGTTATAAAAAGTATAAATATATTTAACATAGGTGATAAAATATGTTGAGAGGAATAAATTTAGTTATAATTAGGAATAAACAAGAAATAAATTTATTTAATACATTATGAGTGTAATACATGATTTTTTTCAAATCCATGATTTTAGAGATTGTTAATTTAAGATAATTGGATGATAAGATAATGAAATTAGAGATAGTCAAGGTTTATTTAACTTATGTAAAATTAATTTTCAATGTAAGTTGAAATTATCATGGTTTCAAATTTATTATCTTATTTTTTTTTCAAACTATCGTTTGGCTGTCCTAATTTCCTTTATCTTGCTACAGAATGGGGAGGCTATTGCTTATACCAGTCTGTTTTGAAATATTTCTATAATCTTTGATAGTCTTTGGTACTCATTGTTGAATCTGAGCACTTCTTGCCATCCATAGACCGTCGGTCAAACGGGAAGGGTGAATCAGATTTTAGAAGATCTTTTTCGTGCTTGTGTTCTTGATTATGGAAGATCTTGGAAAGATCATCTTCACCTTGTTAAATTTACCTACAATAACAGTTATCAGGTATAATTTCAATCTTCTTTTCATCTTGTCTTAATCCTATTTCACTCTATCTTTTTCTTTGTTTTCCCGTAACACATTCCTTTTCGGGGACGAAAAGTTTTGAGTGGGGGAGAGTGTAACAACCCTGCATTTTATGACTATTTTAATTATATCTCTTGATTATTTTGATTGAATTCCTGATTTAAAAACTTTATTTTATTTATTAAATGGATAAATTTTGTTATTTTAAATATAAATTTTGATTTGTATGTAAATTGGAATTTCAAACATGAATAAATAGAATATTTTCCAAAAATGTGGATTTTGGTCAATATGGTCAAACTTTGACTTTTAAATCTAAAATTTGAATATTTGAAAATTTTAATTTTACATTTTATTATGAAAATAAATAAACTTTCAAGAATACTACTTTTTGTTTCGTTGAAATTTGATTTATATTGTGAAATTTATGCTTTTTACAATATCGTATGTAAATTGATTTATTTACTAAAATTGTTTATTTTAATTTGTATAAATAATATTTTTGTTTATCAAATCATGTTCTAATATGTATATATGACATGTTATGCATATTTTATTTTTGAAAACATTTGTAAAAGTATAGTCATAATTTTCCAATGTTAATTATATATTATTTATATTTTTATTTCTGGTTTCAATTATTAAACTATTTCTTTGATTGTTTTTCTATTGTTCCTTAAAATAATTATTTATTTTCTTTTTCACTTTATTTTTTTCTTTTTCTATTTTATTTACTGATTTGTTTAAGTTATTTTTATTTAAAAGAAAATAGAAATTTCAAGAGTCAAAACCCTTTTATTTTCCTTGTGTCTTTCCATTTGCCTTTGACTTTTCATTTTCCAATTGCCTTTTCATTTAGCTTTGGCCGACCATTTCTCTTTGTTGTAGCCATGTTTCCCATTTCACTTTCACGTGAAAATATTTTTCTCATCTCCAAAAAAACTCACGGCTTCAAAAGAAAAAAAATTCTAATGGCTTCCTTTATCTCTTCTCTTCTTCACAATTTCAATGATTTTTTGCTTGCTCATCTTCTAGTTTGCTCGGCCACTACCTCTTCACCACCACATCACCATCACCACCACCATCTACAGCAGCTCCTCCTCCTCCTCCTCTGGTTAGACCAAGCTGTGCCCATCCATTGAAGTTAGCATCACAAACTTTGCACCAAAACCCTTAAAATTGCCTTAGCCGAACACATATCTTTGCCACCCCTCCATACATCACTTTGGCCACCCCCTTAGCTGCCACCACCAGCTGCTACTTCACCTCTAGCCGCATCTTCAGCCAACTCCACCTCTGTCCAGATCTGAAGACCCCATGGCCGAGCCCATATGATGGCATAGCCGAGTCAAATGTTGCACAAAACCAATCCATTTTTGTCTTGACCAATTGCATCTTTCACCTTATAACTTCTACCATCATCACCACCTTGTTAGACGTGCTATATTGATGCCAAATCCGAGCTATATCACATGATGGCCGAGCATATGTTCCACCTAGGCCAAGCATTTGGATGGATGAAAGCAAGGTCTAACTATTTTGTCCTTTGTTGCTTTTTATCTCAATTCATTTCAATTGTGTTTTGTGTTATATATTCATGTATACATTGTCTTGTTTGGTTCTTGCATACAAGATAATATCTTGGCTCTCTCTCTCATTTGAATCAAGTCATGCTCTGTCGTGCCGTATCGTGCTTTCTGGATTCATTCGTGTACTTTGAATTGCTAACTCCAGCTTGAAAATGTGAGTCTTTCTCACTCTGACATTTTACTTATGAAATCGTAAATTGATGACAAGTGTTTTGTAAATAAAAATGGTATGAAAGTAAATGATGATGATATAATATGCTATGCCATGTTATTACCATGTTAACTCTGTTAATTATCACCTGACGTCTGATATATGACATTATATTATGACATTGACATGTTAGTTTATATTGTTTATACTGTTTTGGCATATGTTCACACTGCAAGTTCCCTGTTAGAATAGAATCACTATGGGTTGAAATGATACATACCCGAATGGACTTTAGAATAGGAAAAAGTCATTATTGGCTGAAATGATAGGGCTGAGCGATTTTTATTGTATTTTATTTGACCTGGGATTGCGGTTTTGAAATGATAGAACCCGGGTTTTCTTTTTAAATTGCGGATTGAAATGATACATATCCGTATCACTTACCTAGGTTAGAAAATTATATGCATACCCCGTGGTATAATTTTAAATGATTTTTATATTGATATGTATTTTTAAAGTATGAAATTTTGATTTAAAAATATATATTTATTGATTCGGAGAAGGCTAAAGATTAATATTTGAATTTGTGAATTTAAGGATGTAAATTTGAAGTAAATGTGACTTTTGACTTTAATTTATATCTAAAAAATGTAAGTAAATAATGGAAATTTAATTTAAAGTGTTGAAATGATATTTGAAGTAAAAGGTTAAGTTTTATTTAATTTATAAGTTAAGAAAATAGTGAAATTTTGACTTAACAAATGAATTGAGTTTTAAATTGTATATTTAATTATAAAATTTTGTTGTGATAAATCATGTGTCAAAAAATTTTAAATGCTAAATTTTGAAGTCTAGAAATATGATTTATAAATTTAAAATAACAAAAATGAAGTTTTAAATGTTTCTGGAAGTTATAATAAAAGCTGGAATTTTATTAATAGCATTTCCAAAATGTTGTGCTCTTATGACAGCATTTTTAAATGCTATTGTTTTTTAATTTAACTATGTTGAAATAACTAAATATCTATTACGGCATTTTATAAATGCCGTTATTCCCGAACTAAACTATTTTGGAAACTATAAGCTACGATAGCACTTTATAAATGCTGCCGTTGCTATAATTTGACAATGTTTTGAGATATTATAGATTTTAACACTGTTTGAGTTATATTTTAAAGTGTTAAATAATTTTACTTTTGGAATTGATTATTTGTGAAATTTAAGGAGTTTTGAATATATTTTAAAATTTAAATTTGAATTTGAATTTAAATAAGGTTTACTTGGTTATGTGTTAAATGGAATGAAATGTAATGAGACAAATGAATTTTTGAATGAAATTTTGAAATGTGTTTTGTAATGATATTTGGCATAATAAATGAATGACTTTTTTGACTTAAAAATGATATTTAAATTTAAATATTTGAATTTGAATTCAAATAATGATTTAATAATAGGGTTTTGAAAGGATATGATGTTTTGATGATTGAAATGGTTTGGAAATGATTTGATCTTTATTTTGATAAATAATATGAATTTAGAATAATATTTGATTTTGATAAATGAATATTTGAAGTTTATATTAGTATGAAAGGACATTGAGTTTATTTGTAAATTGAGTTTATTTAAATAATATTGGATTTATGAAATGCATATTTCAAAACTAAGTAATAATGAAGTTAAAATTGAGATATATGAAATTATAAAATTTAGTTTTGAAATGTGGGATATTAAAGCTTTGAAATATATTAAAAATTGAATAGTTTATTTTGTGGATCAAATCTATATTTGAAATTTATAAGTTTTGAAATGATTTGTTGGAAAACTGAATTGAATTGAAACTGATGGTTTGAATTGAATTAAATTGGAAATTTGAAGATTTGAGTTTAATTGAATAAATTTGTGAAATGTAAAGAATTAAAGAAATGTTCAATAATTTCAAATGTATGATTTCGAAATGTTATGATTTTCAAAGTGTAATGATTTCAAGTATTTTGGTTTCGAAAGAGTTATAACTTTGAAAGTATTATGACTTTAGATGAATATATGTTCGAAATGGAAATGATATAGTATTGATTTGAATATATGTTTGAAATGGTTTTGGTTTCGAAGTATAAACTATTTTGATTTGGATATAGTTTGAAATAAAAATGGATTGGTTTCGAAGTATAAACTATTTTGAAAGGAATATAGTTTTGAAATGAAATGATTTGAATTTTTAAGTATGAACTATTTTGAAATGACCGCGGCGTTGTAATAACGTTTGGTTGTTAAAGAGACTGGGATCGAAAGTTGTCATACTCTCTGCCAACTCCGAAAACCACTTTAACAACCATGTGCGTGGTGGAGAATCTATAATGAAGTAGGATGGTGGCGACGTCCATGAGGTATATTATGGACCCAACTCTCGTGAGTTGGCATAAGGTGGCTAAAACAGGAGCGATCTCAGGCCAAAGGGGTAGCTCTTCTGGTCGGACACACTTCTTCGATACTATACTCTCACTTGTGGTTGATTTGATGACCATCCTCCGATTTTGATTGGGAGTGTGTTTCATGGTAGGCGTATGTGGCTACTACGTTACCACCAGCCTGTGTGCGTAATTGGTATATCTACCCTGACATTGCCTTGTGTGCCGTGTCACCTACCATATCGAGCCTTACTACGAGTTTATTTTTCTCCCGTAGCCCATGGAGTATTTAGGGTAGCCTCCCAATCTGAAGGTATGCTGTTACTGGATGGACTACTGGGACTATTACGTGTTGGGGGCTATATGGGTAACCCTTCAATGCTATTTTAAAGTAAGTTTATTTTACTGTAGACATTATTATAATAGCGAAATATTACTACATAGTAAATAGTTTAATGGATCCTTAAAGGATGGACGATCCCAAGCATCCTTTAAGTTACCGATGCATTTTTGTTACTGTTCACTTGAGTTGATTTACAGTTCATAAGTATTTATGTCCTGACTTGAGTGTTTTGTGTTTTGCTTTACGCTCGAGTCAGACTGAGTGATTTAGCATTCAAGACTCGCCTTCGGAGTTGGAGCTTTGCTTGAAGATCTAGTCATCTATTTTGCTTTAAGTATCCAGTGATTTCAGTGATGTATTCTGATTTGTACTTGATGTATCTTGTTATTCTTCTGTTGTATGTTGTTTAACTCTGATGTATCATATATTTTATATAATAGCTTCATGAACTACTATCTCTTTTACTTCCGCTGCATTATTAAATACTCTATGTCTCCGATCTGTTATTATTTATTTATTGTATATTCTAAGATTTGTAAAAATTTATTTACAATGCAGTATTTTGAGCAATTCAAGTTCGACACGTGCGGATGCGAATGGTTGAAAATATCGGGTCGTTACAGTGGGGGTTGTCCAGCGGGTTGCTATTGGTATGTATCCTGCCTTCTTTTGGTTCTTCGTTCTCTAGTACGTATAGCTTGTTCGGAAGAGCTTGTCCATGTTAATCGGTTACTAAAAAGGAGCGTGTCAATAAGTTTCTTCAAATCAAGACACCATGGTTGGAATTCTTGTTCGGGTACTCTACTATGTCCGATATCGTCCAACCGTCTTCCTACCGTCTCTAGTACATCGACCTACAAGTTATACCTATTTATTCAAAATTAAAAATATACTTCAAGTGAACGAACTAAAAATATCACGATAATGTGAAATTTACCACATCTTGCTCAAGCGGTGCACGGGCGGTGTATGCTCGTTCGTGAGAAGTCCGATCTACAATAACGAATCTTCGAGTAACCGACCAGTACCAAGTCATGTATCTTGAAATAGGAATGGTAGGAAATTGTTGGTGTATGATACGGTTATGTCTATCGTTCCATTGGACGACAACAAATTCCAAATCCGGCTTTGGTTCGCATGGATCAGGTATGTGTTGTTGCAGACTGAACTATCGCTTCACTCGATCAAGATTATACATTTATACATCTCGCATGCATATGATAGGTGTCTTATAAGGCCAACTGTGCATCCCACTTAGACATATATGTGGAAGATGGACTAACATATCCTGTGTGTACGGATTCCATATAACAGCTTCATCTGTTAACACGTCGAGCTGGTCGCGATAGTAAGTGGCTACCTACTTTGGAGACTCACCCAACTCCTTGAACCATACCACCTATATAAGTAGTTATACAATTAGAGTTTTATTAGTACAAAAATACACACATATAAATGTAGTTGGAAATTAACTACCTTGCACTATAAGGCAATGTTCTGTCGATCTGCATGGATGAAGTCACATTTGGACGACCAATGGGAAGATGTGTCCATGCTCAAAGCTGTAAAATAAAAGAAATTGAATACATTAGAATTAAATATTACATATGAGTTCATAACAAATATATCTATGCATATTATACCTGTAAAAGCGAGAGACAACCAGCTATCGATTAGGATTTCATAAGTGCAACATTTGTTAACTCATTATATAATGTTGCCAATATAGCACTGCCCCAAGAATATCATGCACACTCATCCAAAATTTGCAAAAACAATAACCAAAAAAAGATTTAGTCGTCCTTTAGAATGATCGGAAAATAGACGACAAGGTATTAAATGTGGAATAACAGCTCTCGCATGATATTCAATTTCTACATCTGAAGCATCCGGTGATGGCTCATCTGCAAACATATTGCAAAGCCATGTCAATTTAACTGTTGCACCTCTTATCTCACTTAGAGGTGGAACCGCACCTTAACACTATTGACAAATATCTTCGTAATTACTTAGTTGTCTAATAGTAATAGGATTTTCTTCTACTGTAACACCTAGAAGACAACTACCATCTGCTAATGTGATGGTAATTTCACCGATAGGAAAATGGAATGTTGAAGTCTCGGGTCTCCATCTATCTACCAATGAAGTAACTAGTACATGATCTATTTTGAAAAAGCCCAATCTAGATATTTCCTTGAATCCCGCTCTTTGTAATGCAAGTTGAACACTTGGAGTATTAGACTTGATGAATTTTAATTTGCTTGAATGATCATGATACTCAAGTGGCTCATCACTCTACACATTCATAAACAAACAAAAGGTAAAAAAAAAAGTGGAAATAGTAGTAACCAAATAAAAACATTCTAATGTAAGCACAGATGTTTAAAAAAAAATACCTGCATCAAGTTCCTATTATTGCTTCGATGTTCATTTTGAAGATACAAAACACTTGCATTCATGGGACCGGGTACTATCTTTAAAAAAAATGCTCAAGTGCGAATAACATGCAATTGAATGTAAATTTGAACAAATTACTTGCAACAAAATAAATTTGAACAAACTAGATTCCAATGAAGATCATACTTGAACAAGCTAAATTTGAACAATTTTTGAATGTAATTGCTTTGATGTAATTGAATGTAAATGCTTCGATGTTCATTTTGAAGATACAAAACTAAATTTGGTCAATGAACAAACTAAATTTGAATAATTTTTGAGACTTTAATTAAAATCAAAGTCTATGTACAAGCTAAATTCCTATATTTGAACAAATTACTTGTAACAAAAGTGTATACTTCTAATTTGAACAAAATTCTTGTGACAAATAGCATATTTTGAACAAACAAAATTTCAAATTGATAAACAAAGATGTATACTTCTAATTTGAAGATTATACCTCTAACTTGAGAAGATGATGATGATCCTTCCATTTTTTGGCAGACTTGACGAAGAAATAATTGCAATTGATGTTTGGATTGAAAATTTAAAAAATTTGGGGTTTTAGGGATTTTGAGTGAAAGGATGAAATATGGTGAAGTGAGGAAGTAAGGCTGTCTGCCTGTGTATATACAAAGCACGCGGCGTATTTCGTAAGTGCACATGTATAGAATTACAAGGGCGCACCTACCAAATGCGCCCTATCAATTATGTTCAAACATACACAACAGTGGGTGCAATTTCGAAGTGCGCCTGTACAAAATTACAAGGGCACACCTGCCAAATGCGCTCTGGCAATGCTGCTCAAATAACAGAGACTTGCAGCTGCAACTGTTCTACTGCCTGAGACAATTTGATGCTGCTACTTTTCTACTATATCCAGCATGCAAATACGTTCAAATCATCCAAACGAGATATCTTGGCACAAGAAGCTAACAGACAACATAAAAATTAAAGAAAAACAACCAAACGAAATATCAAATACAAAATACGTTCAAATCTTTCACTACGAAATACGTTCAAATCATTCACTACAAAATATGCAAATTATTTCGACTGGCTTCTGCTTTCTGTTTTGTTGTGAATAAAAAAATTTACACCGGCGCATTTGACCGATGCGCCCGTGTAAATTATAAGGGACGCATTTCTGAAATGCATTCCGTATTTTTTTTTAAAAAATGTCAGCTCATTGCTGAGCCGGGCAAATCTAGCCTGCAATTGAAAATAGTTTTCAAATCAGTCTATTTATGTCAGTACTTTTGAAAAGCAGTCTTTTTTGATAATCTGTACTTTTCGTATTTCGGATATGGATACGGAAGAATTTTTTTTGAATATAAATTGACAGCCTGAAAATAGGAGCTGGGAACAAATATGATCGGCATAAGAAATTATAAACTAAAAGTAATGCCATTTCGGTCTGAATCGTGGTTCCTGTTACCCCAACTCCAACTTCTGATTTTATTTATCATCAGTTTGATCCCTTTCCTTATCGGCGCCATCTAATTCAAAGTTAAAAAGGTCTGATTTCTTGGAATCTTCTCTTTTATGTCGTGGAAACTGCGCATGTTATCTCGTACTGTTAACCGCAAGCCGTTAGTCTTAGTTAATATGCGACTTGGGGCTTTTGTTTTTGGGTTTTTTTTGTTTTTTGTTTTTTTGTTTTTTTTTTGTGTGGGGGTGGTTGTTCCCTTCGCTTGATCAAATTTACTAGTTATACATAATTTTGGGTGGAATTGAGATTCTGTAAGCACAACGAAGTTAACTTAATTTCTCGTGTATTTCATGTATTATGCCTTAATATAGTTTATGTTACACCATGATTTATCCTGTATGTTATACCTTTACCATTTCTGTTTTACCTATTACATTGCATCGCAATTTCAATCATCTCATTTTATGGTCAGAGAGAACCGGCTTCAAGTGTACAGAGCCAAGCATTCAGTTGCAAATATTTTTCAACCATTGGAAATTTTTGCCAACTTCAAAGGCACGCTTTCATTTTTCAATTATGTGCATACATAATGAAAATAATTAGAGTTGTACATTCAGAAATACAAAATAAAGTGTGTGCTCGTCCATATTCTTTTTTAAAAGAGAAAGGAAAACATCCAAGATGAACGTCTTTCTGTGAAAAGTTATTGGATCAAAGTGAAAATTTTCTAGTGAAAGTGAATTTTTTAGATACATTATGTTAACTAGTAGGATAATCTATGTAAATTTTGAATTTGTCCCAAAACTTCCATCTTCCTAATTAATACAACACATCTACAAAAAATCACTTACAAATCTTTTTTTTTTTTTTTTTTTTTTTTTTTGAAAAAAAGGATGAAGGGGGAATTAGAGAAGGGATTCATAAGAAAGGAAATCTGTATCCCTCCTCATGTTGTGCGCACGCGTACGATGACTTGTCTTTGTTCATATGATGTTTAACTCATTTACAATATGCATTGTGGCAGCAGTTACTATAGCTCTTCAATGATCTGTAAAGAAATGAACGACAATCTTGGATTTGTGAATACCGGTATGCTGTCCAATACAAAAAGTTCAATATCACCATCTTCTTCAATAGAGTGTGAAATGGACAAGGAAGATAGTTGGGTTGTGGTCAAAAAACAAATGACGACAGTTCTCATTGCTCCGACGTCACCTCCAGAACAATCACAAACTAGAACCACACTTCCAGTTCCAGACACCACTGAGTCAATTAGTACTGTAGTTGAAAAGAAAAGGAAAGAGAAACATGCTCTAGCCAACAAGGACAAAAACAAAGACCCATTGCCTTATGATAGTACTTTGGTTGGTGAAACTAAGGCCACTGTCCCTAGAGATCTGCCTCTTTCGATGAAGTCGAAACCTCCAATGCCATTATTGCCGACTGGGGCACTGAGCATTGCTAACAAGAGGCTTAGAGCACATAATTTGGAAAGAAAATTGAAGGAGCTCGGTGGACTTAGAAACTGGTTGATGTCATACAAGGAACTACAGCGGTTCATTGATGTTTTAGAGAGGAAAAAGGTTGGGGTGTATCAGTTGGCGAATGTTATCAGTATGAGCGCCCTTAAGGATATGGGTTTTGCTCCTGTTGGACCAAGGAGGAAGCTAATATGTGAAATCGACCGTCTTTGCCAGCCACACTGCTTCAAGTCCCTTTGATCATAAATTGCTTTGTAAGTGAGTATCTTCTGTTTATCTTTTTATGCCATGTTCCTACTCTTTTATTCCTGGATTGGTTCTAAGACTTGCAGTTTTCAGTTTATTTTCTTAAAATGTTGGCGCACTTCATTACGGATAGCGTTATTTGTACTTTAGTTTTTGTTCTTGCTTGTCAAATTATTAGGCCAGGAAAATTCTTAAACATTACAAAGAACCAGAGGAAGAGATGATGAAAGTTTTTTTCAGCTTAGTCCATGCATCCTACTGTGTACAAAGTTGGAATGGAGATATATCTGGTGGTACTGCCCGTTGCATAACAAACAATACTTGCATCTATATCAAGGTTTTGATGTACATAAATTCTACTTAAGTGTAATACAAAACAAAATATTTGGTTTAAATTTATACGATAAAAAATTTCGATTTGTTTTTTGGTACATACGGCGGAATTTAAGACGCAAGGGTGGGATGGTTGTTGCATTAAAGCCTTTTTTGTTGCGTCGTACTTCGAATATTCCAAGAAGCAATCAATGATCAGTCAATGTCTAAAATAACTGATTTCCATATTTATTTGCAAAACCATTGGTTTTGCATCAATTTATATCCTAAAGGAAGGCCTATACCAAAATCTAGAGGAATGGAATTGCTTACATACTACATAGCCTTTTCATAATGGGACAAGAAAACTTGTCTTGGGTCAAGTTTCTGGGCTGGCCCTGGGTATGAGCCTTTAGGGTGGCCTCTCAGATCCCACTTCAAGGGAACGGCCCCTGTTTTTAAATTATAATATAATATAAACAGAATAATATATATTTTATTTACAATATATTGTACTATTAGCGGTAAAGAATTTAGTTGACAAAACAACTACGTAGGGTTTAAGTCCTATCATGGACAAATTTTTTTCTTAATCAAAATCTACGTGTAATAATTCTTGAGTTTCAAATCACACTTTGCCCAACATCCAAATTTAGGTTGGGCTAGTCTCGCAGATATCGAAGATATCTATCAAATGCAATGAGACTACCTTAATGTAATGAGAAAACATCCATGATAATTGAGTTTTCTAGACTAGGTTTTAGAGGTCTGAGATCGAAATTTAGAGACACCAAAATACATTGCTACCAATTTCACCCTTTTTTATTTGAAAGCTTCTTTTGAATGAAAGAAAAAATGTAAGTGTTCTTTGATCGTCTGCTTGAGTATTGGTTTTATAAATGAACATACAATACTAGTTGTTTAGGTATGGGTGTTGTAGTCATAAGAAGATTACCCATTTTCTCATAAAATATTAGTTGATCCCAACCTCAAGGCAAGGTGAGCAAGTCGATCGTCTAAGGCAACGGATCTGGCATGAACAACAGTAAATGGTGGTAGTGATGGTTTAGCATTTTGCAAGATAAAACTATTTTATATAATAGCTTTATCAATTGATTGTGTGGTGGGTTTGTTATTGTGTTATTGATTCAATTTGATAACCCAAGTTAAATCCTAGCGAAGTGCAGTTTTTTTTCACTTGAACTCAGGACAAGTACAACCAAATTGTTTGGACTGGTCCTGATTAAGTTGATGTTGGACAGGCTAATGTGTCAATACCAAGTTGGATCTGTCTTGAATCATGTACCTACAATGGTAGGCGAACGCATCAATATTTGATGCAGAAAGAATTTGGGGTCCATTTATGGACATCTATTTATTAAATAACAATAGAGCAAAAAATTTATAACTTTCCTGATGATTCTAGAAGTTGTCTTTATTATCCTTAGTTCTTTTCAAATGGATATTTTTTTTTCAAGATCATATAATTACTATTTTACAATTATTCTACTAAACTTTTCACATTATTATACATTCAAATACCTGCTATTAGAATAATTTATAATTATTTAAAAATCTTTTACGGTTCTTTTTTAGAATTTTATATTATGGTCCACACATTTAAATTAATCACATAATTTAAAATTTAAAGTAATTGATAAACTTGATCAACTAATATTTATTAATAAATCTAATAACATGAAATAATATGTATACATAGACGCATCAACAAATTGGTAAAAAAAGGTCATTTAGATGCAAACATACACACACAAATTGGAACCTTAAGTCATTGTTGTTCCCCTAACGGATCGGTCTCTAGAACATTGGTTCTATTAAAAACGATGTCTTATCGGTTATCACAATATGTCGAACAAGCAGTAATCAAAATGAGACAAAGAAGATCCAAAGCATTACAGAACATGGTTTCAAAATAACAGATAACGTGAGATCATGAGCAGGTGAAAAAGTAAAGGTTGATACACATCAGAATGAGCTGGATCTTGGTGGATTCGAACCACCAACCTCTCAAGAATATCGGTGAGAATAGGAGAATCTCTTTGAAATCCTGAGCGCTCATTCCATTTAGAGCTCAAAGACCCATAACTATTTTGGAACAAGCATTGGATGTTTTAATTAATAGTTGCTTGTTTTGATCGTTGATCAACTCCAACCTCATAAGTGAAAATACTAGAACTACCAGACTGAAATCAGACTAAATTTCAGCGACCAGTTCACGGAAATGCCATCAAATATAGTATTTTGTTTCCTCTTCTTATCCACGACTTTACTTGAATGCCATACTTTGTACGCACTTGAATAATTCCACGGTAAAGACCGAAATCAATACTTACTGCACAAAAATAAAGTTGTCAATGGATACTCGAAAAATCTAAAATCCATCAATATCCGTATCCAAAAAGCGGATCAATATCCGATATTTGAAAAAACGAATATAGATGCGAATATTATGACATCCGCATTCGAAAATTATCCGTCCGGTTTTTCTTAAGATCATATCTTAAATTATGCTATTTTATTACAATGAAATATATTTATTTATTATTTGTTAAGTTAGAAGTTTATATTATACGCACTAAATGCATATTACTTAACTAAAATTATTTACTATTATTATATTTGTGTCTGTTATTAACACTTTAATAATTAATGGTATTGAAAAATAACGATGTTAAACTAAAATTTTCATTTACATTTCTTAATTTTGTCGTTAGTCGATAGGATAATCATCCGTATCTACGGTTGCGGATATAACACTATCTGTATTCGAAAGTATTCAATTTTCACTGTAGGTAGAGCGACGCTATACCAGCCAGGCAAATTTAACATCTACTTCCAAAAGAGGCGTGGCTTAGAAATATAGCATTCCGTATTATTTTCTAGTGAAACAATAATTCAAAATTCAGATGTAATACTTACCTGCCAGTCGACCAGTAACTTAATTGATGCCGGTCGATCAGTAACTTAATTACTGCTGGTCGTTACTAAAAGTTGCAAAATCAAGTTTGCATCCTACAATAATCGAATATAAAAAGATATATGATTAAATTACAAGTATTCATCATAACATTTAGGATATCGGAAAATAATTGACGAACATAGCCAAAAGTCAAAATGCCTCTTTCAAAGATTTTACATGCACAAATTAACCTACCGAATTCATTAGTTGTAATAGCTTTGGCGTCACATTTTTTGTATCAATCTGAACTAATAGTTGTAATAGCTTTGGTGTCACGTTTTTTTACCAATGTGAACTACCAAAAATGTCTCTTTATATATTATCAAAATTTAATCAATTAAAAATAGGATCTCATATTAAATATCTTTTACAAATTCAAACGGTCGTAAAAGTAGCATCTAACAATTAAACATGATTTACAAATTTGAAATACTTCTAAAAATAAGACCTAAAATTAAACTCATTTTATTACTTCAAAATACTTCTTTACAGATATACAAATTTTAATACCAATTGAAAATAATAATTAAAAAAATTCGATCGATCTAAACATATACAATTTATAAGAAAAACAATTCACGTTGATATTTCTAATTTATTTAATATGCTGCTTAGTAAACAAAAACAGGTCCAGAAAACAAAGAATGAAACTTAAAAAAAAAAAAAAAAACCCTGACAAACCAAAACCAAAAAAATAAAATAAAACAAACGATGTTGCAGGAATTCAATTCAACTTCAGAAAACAACCAAAATATGAAAGTATCAAAAAGATCACGAGATGAAATATAAGAGCTTAAGATATAGAGGCTATCCCATTATGATTTCATTCATTCAATTGTCATGAAGGATGTAAAACCGTCCCATTTTTACTATTTCCATGCGAGAGGATAAAAAAAAAACAATGGACGGTAACAAAGAGGAAAACCAGAAGCCGCAAATGCTCCCATCTGAAATGTGACGATGAAGGACAGATATACGATCTACATAAATCTTCAAAAGCATCGTACTTGTTGTGTTAGTCTTCCCTTTCAAATAATAAATCATTAATGCATAAGAAAATAAGAAAATTATTTCTTTTTTATTCATATCTATAAAGATATTTAAATCACATAACATAAAATGTATACATAAATAATAATAACTATTTTAATTTCTAATTCATTTATCAAAAATAAAATGGAATATCACATAAAATAATTTCCGTTTTTAACCGCTTTTAAAAGAAAATTTTATATTTTACAAGATTACAATGTGAACGTATTGATTACACTGATGAAAATTAGATTATATAAACATCTCCACTCTCAACATGTTATTAAATCATACCCGACTCATAACTCAACTAAATGCTATATGACATAATTTTGCAATTATCAAAGTTGTAAGCATGTCCCTCCTACAAGAACATGAAATATATGGTTAACTGCAAGAATAAAATTAGTTAAAAATGAAAACTTAATACGAATAAAAGTTCACATGTCTGATTCAAAAAAAAAAAGTTCACGTGCAGATAAGCTAATCATGAGATCTATGCTCTTCTTAATTAAACAACTATGTACAAAGCTCATCACAATTTTAACTTTTTTTTATATATTTTACTCATTACTTTCAATTAGTTTTGATCATTAATTCAAATTATTCAAATAAATCCAATTATTTAATGTTCATTAATCCATTATAAATGATTTAAAATAGATGTAATTCAATACACACACAAAACAATCATAATAACAAAATGGTGAAGTTATCTATTCACTCATACCTATAAAAAATATGCATCACATAACATAAATTATTTGTATTTACGGTATTAACAATTTTAATTTATAAGTTTTTTGAGTTAAGACAATAATTTTTACAAGATACGTAGTTAGCGAATTTTGAACCTTCAACCTTATATTTGAGCGTCGCAAATCATTTTAGTTTATGATTAATATATTACAATAAATTTATCATATATTGCATAATAAAATATATTTTTTGTAACAGTTAAAATATTACTATATTTTAACAGCATTGTCGCGTGCAACACACGAGTTACACACTAATGGTCCTTGATTTTCAAACTTTTTTAAAGTCGGAGATAGCATCAAACTAAACAAATCAATGAGATGGAGGCAGAACTCTTTACGTATTGGTTTAAATAAAATTCAGCAAAAGTTTATTGCTTTGTAATGATAAACTTGGCGATGGTTAGAACACTTTATCTTCATAATGATCTTTTCCTGTTTTTATTTTCTTTTCCATGATGTCGTTATCTTTACATGCGTTTCTTTCCTTGAGTTGGTTACCTAAATGTAATCTTACAAGTAGAAGAAAACATAAAAGTGGAAGAATATAAAATAGTTCAACTAGAATAAGAAGCAACAAAACATTTAGCTATCGTTTATACATATTTGCCATTTATACATATCTGCCAAACATGGTCGTCTAGTTTCTTACAGATCAATGTAAACATTTGCATCTCTTATTTCATTAACTTTTACATGTATCCATTAGGTGTATTCAAATATCCATGTGTTGCACCGACAAAACCGGGTAGGGCTCTAGGTTCCTCCGTTTTCAATTGAGCACTGATAGTAACAAAACAGAAGCTAAAGTCCCTAGCACCTTGTAACGACCCGTAATTTTCGATGATTTAAATTTATTAATATAATAAGATTTTGGTAATTTGATAGTGAAGAAATAAAAATCTGTAATTTACTAATGAAATGAACACTAAAATAAAGTATAATGATTTTAATGTAAGTTGATTATTAGCAACGAGTATATATGCACGTCCGGATGAGCCTGCAAATCACATTGTGCATGCATTTATAGTTATAGCCCTAAAAGTAAATTTGATAGTATCATTGTCTGTATAAACTGAACTTAAAGCAGCATTTGAGAAGATCAAAACAACTGAAGAACAGCCATAAACCTTTTTTTTTATAATACTAAAGTTTTATTATTTGTTTCTTTTGTTTTAGTTTATTTTATACCGCTGGAAATGAAAATGATACTTGTACTTATACATCCATATGCTCTTTTAGCTAATATGGAAACATATTATATGCATCGTCGTTTCACAACATGGCCAGCTTCATCTCTTCTATCTCTTCTTATCTAGTCTAGTAATAGGGAGAATTCAATGCATAAGGCTTTCATCGTGGCTTTTGTTATACATATGAACTTCTATCTGTGGTTCTGACATTTGACTCTTGTTTATAAAAATATTTTAAAAAAATGAAAATAAAAGAAGAAGCGAAACTAAACTACTATCCAGCTATACATCAACAAAGTAGTTGAGTCTTAATAATTCAATTCACAAAGCGATTAAGCAATGAATTTCTAAGTTGATGAAATTGCACCAAGTTTTATACAAATTTCAAAGTAAACCGTGTTTATATGTCTATTAATAAATGATGTATAAATTAGAAAGTTTTTAATTACATGTTCTATATATAATTATTGTATTTTGTTTGAACCGCTTTGAATGTTAAATGTTTCTTATTTAAATGTTCGGCGTATATTATTATATATTTAATTTTGTAGTATGTATGTGTATAACATTTACATGAAAAATTTCCGCCCGCAAACTCGAAACCTAAGCGTTGCCTTAGAACCAAAAAAAAAAAAATCTTGTGTAAGCCTTCACCTCTTAGAACATTGATATATACATACACACCAATATCTCACCAAAGTACTACTGAATTCGTTCAAATGGATATTCAAATATAATTGATAATGGGTAAACAGAGATGTGGCAAATGTTTAATTATATAATTTCAAAAATAATATTTTTTGTATATTTTCATTAATTTGGTTAAATATTGAATCATAATACATTGGAAAACTTAGAATATGAATAAATTGCGTATGAGAATTTTTTTTCCAGCATTATTGATCCTTTTAGAATTTGCAGCTCCATTCCTTTCTGATGCATATACTCCTTGGCAAAATGTTTTTTGTCTAATCGATCACATAGCATAGAAAAAGGAAATGAGATTAATACAATAACGATTTATGGAAAATAGGACAGCTGTAATTGCCATGTGTATGGTACTGTAGGTTATCCCACTGTACGCTAGAATCATGGGTATCAAGAAGAAATATCCAAATATTTAGCTGTAAACTTTGCAACTTATTTTCACATTGATCAATATTACTTGAAATTAAAAGTTCAAATCAGAATCTTTGAGCCATGGTAAGACATAAAATTATTACCGGGAAATAATCACATTACAGCTGTCCTATTTTCCACAAATAAAGAAAGATAAAATACAGCTATTGATCACAAATCAAGAAATGGCGTATACTGCAAATCAATTCATCTCTTTCATTCATATACCGCATGTGCTTGGATCGGTATAGCATAATATTTACAATGCTCACAATGCATGCAGCGTACTTTAACTTCTGATTTAGGCTTGATGGTGTTGAAAATCCTATTATTTCTTTCTTTTCACAAATACCAAATGCACAGTGAAAAAGCAATTTTAGTCGGATCACTACTTTTGCACTTCCTGCTGCAATGCTGTTCAATGTTTTGAATTTCTGTTCCAATTGTATGCTCCTCTGTATGAGCAGCTGGCACTCCAACTTAACTCTACACCATTTCCATGGATAAGCCAAAACTTGCATTTGTAAAATTGGTGATCAACACTATTTGTATGCTCCTCTGTAATTTTATTGTAATAAATTCCTTGTTTTTTTAATAAACCTTTTTGTGACTTGCAGGCTAAGTAAATTATACTTCTGCATTCCTTTAGAACATAAAAGTAAAGTAACTATACATTGGGGTTCATAATTTAGAGTATAAATGTAAAGTAATTACAAATTAAAAAACATAAAAGTACTCTGCAGGCTAAGGATATCACTCAATAAAGAAGGAAAGTAAATAAAGGTGAAATGGAGACATTATATATCGGGATCCAGTCACCAAGTATTACATGAGCTAGTAACAACAAAAGAAGTATGGAGTCTTGTGGTACAAAAATCGTCAAGAGGAAGAAAGAAGACAAAGGGATTTTATGTTAAAATCAGCAGTAGCAGATTTTGTAAAAGATGTGCTAAAGTCATGTTGGAAAACTGTACAATGAAAATTGAAGTGATACTAAAATTTTATAATTATTCAATAATTTTTTAGGAATTAGAGTGGATTCTACTTTGTTTTGACATCGTAAATAGAATTAAATCACAGATTTTGAGCAACAGGTCCAGTTAATGGCCAGATTCAATCAACCGCATAATAAGTTTAGTAATCAACCACATACTAAGTTCAACAATCATACCACAGAAAAATCAAAATCAAACCACGCTAAGTAATAACATAACATGTAATCACATGATAAAATAAAGTATTTGTAGAATTTGAGCTAAAGTCTACGTTCAAACCAAATTCAGAATTTAGGTGGGAAAACAGTCGAAGATTCCCTTAACACTAAAAATTAAATCATACATTGTATATCTCTTTGTTCAAGCTTAAAAAATATAGTTGCTTAGACGACACTTTCCACTAACATAAAATGAATAAATGCGCACTGAGATTGTACAAACTATGAAGATTTCAGCAAATAAGTGGTTATTCGGTTAGACACACATGCCTATTGTTAGATGAATAAAATCTAACTTAGAGATAGATGCGTAATGAAATTCTATTTTTTTTGTATTTATAGAAATGTACCAAGATATGTATGCACCAAGATATGTTTTAAAATTTCAAAGTAAAACTTTATAATCATAAATCCGATGCTTAATGTAAGACAACTGCATTACTGAAATCAGTTCATAAAGTCGGAATTGAATGTACCTCTTTTCCAACGAAGAAAGCATAAATGACTGCCCTAGGATATCTATGTTTTACAGCTTGGTTATTAATTCTACCTCGAAGGCAGTAACTGAAGAAACATGTGCTTCTCAATAATCATTCTAGCCTTTCATACCTGCAAAAAAGAATATACTATAGGATTTACAAATTGTAAAAACAAAGAAAGTTAATATAATTCCATATGCAGTCAAAAAGTAATTACTTGGTAGGAACTATCAATTATCTCGATTAATCTTTGCTACTCTACTCCCTTTTGTTTACTTAAGTAGTATTTACCTACAGAAATCATAAACCATGCTATTGTAACGACAAAACGTTACAAAATTGAAAGCTAAAAGAAAAATTGTACATATTTGGGCTTTCAGTGCAACATGTTAGATCTGTGTAATATAATAAAAATCTAAGTACGTGGTTGAAATGTATTTTGAGAAGCATTTAGATTGAATTTAAATCAAATGTATTTAGAGAAGTATTAGGTATTCCATTTGATTTAAAAATTTGGATGACAAATGGAGACTCAGATTCAACCTATAAAGAATTGAAGGTGAAATAAATTTCTTTGCACTTTATTTGATGCATTTGGATCAATAACTACTTGACATGATCATTTTTCCAGAAATGATAATAAGAATAATAACTGATAGAAGCATCTTCAACTGTGGATATTTATAGTTATATAATATCAATCCTAACAGGGGCTCACATTAGAATCTCATTCTATTATCCTTCAACTTTTTTTTACTCATTTTATTATACTTAACCTTCTTCTACTTCAGAAAATATACATTATATTTTTAACCTGGTTTTGATAAATTTTGGTATTTAGATATAAAGAAGCAACATTGATCGCATAATTCCCTAAACTGTTTCCGACTTTAGAAAATTTATCTTATACTTCTCCTTAATATTTAACTTAGAAGAAGCATGAAGATAAAAAGTACGTATGAAGGCATCAAGATGAAGCAGAACCCAATTCATCTTTTCTTAGTGTATCAATTAGCATATTGAAAAATTTAAAAGGTCCGTTAGACAAAAATAAATGTAAGCAACCGATGAATCATTAAGGAACGTAGATAATACTTAAAATATGAAGGAATTAAAATAAATTAGCGAACAATTACCAAGTGGTGCCACCGCGTGGGAGAGTAATTTTGGGGTTTTTTGGCAGCAGGGGGCAACTCAACGAATAATTACCAAGGTTATAGCATGAATATGAGATACATGTAAATCTAAAAATAGCCCAAACAAATTTTATTCTTTGAATGACTTTACATGAGAATGAGCAAGTAAATGTCAACTTACTGTGCATCACGGATGAAGCTATCTCTAGTTCTTTTCTTTCATCCTTTCAACGATCAAGATCTTATATTTCATCCTTATGTCCGGGAATATACTTCTTTTACCTGTGGCACCTGCACTAAGCACAGAAGAGTCAGAGCTCGGATCCTAGAAAACTAAGAATGAAAGACATATCACTTCAAGTTTCCATTACTAAGTATTTTTTGAAACATGATATTATATTTTTAAAAATTACATGAAATTGTAGATTAAATGCATAGGCATTAGACTATGATGCAAAGACGGGTTAAGACAGTACACATCAGAGGATGTTATGTGTATATCTATCAAGGTTAGAGGATCCATAAATATCCAAAGATGGCCAGTCTCATATAGACAGTGAAACTTTTTTAACAGTGGCATATTTGAAAAGATGAAGAACTAAAACTATACCGGATGAATGTGGAGGAATCACAGGTAATCGTAAACAAATAAAGACACTAAAACTGCATTATGAGGGAGAAAGGTATATTTTTTAGCAAAACAGTTATAATAACAATTGGTTCTACAAATAATACTAATACATCAGTTACATAATATTAAATTTGGTAATTTTCATAAAATTAGTCTAAATGTTACATCACCAACAAAGAATTTCTATAGCCATGGATTGTGGGTATTACAACTAATAAGAAATGTATGACTGCCATCTATAACAGTCTGTGCCATCCCATGCTGTGTACAAATGTTGAATATTCCATTGCTCATAGACCAAAAAATGTTAAATTGAAATATAAGTTGTGCTCACAAAAAGTAATTTTGGTGTGCCTTGGATAAATAAAAAGGCATGTATGCATATAAGAATGGTTGACCACAGATAGATCCATAGTGTTGTGATTACATTGAATTTCGAATTTGCAACGAATCCTTGTACCATTGTTTCCTTCTATGTATGTGAACTCAAACATGGTGTCAAATATAAATATCAAATCAATTAAAATGACCTATGCCTTTATGTCATATATAAATAAATTATAAGGAAAAGTCATGTCAATCATAATGACATAGCCTAAGGTAGGCATACAATATAATATTATGTAGGTATTGCCACAAATTCATATCTATAAATATACATTTGCAGATATGTGGATAAATGCTTTTTTTTTCTTACCTACTTCGTTTTGATTCAATAATATTTCTTCTTATTCTTGCTTCAGATTTAGAGATCTTACTTTCCATAATCCAACCTATTTTTAAACCTTTGTCACCTAAGCTTTATAGATTAATTAGGCATCTATTATCAAAAATTTCCATGGATTCTGAAGTTCTTTACACCAACAGAACTTGGTATAGGCTTCATTTTATGGGTTGTAATCGAATTTGAAACCCATATCACAATCATTGTGCACATATCCAACTTAAGAACCTATTCTTATAACATATAAAAGAATTATGAATACGAATCATAGTAATAATTAAAATGTTTATACAAAAGATTGTTTTTGAAGCAACCAACTTCAAAATACTAAATCTTAACAAAAACACATATCATGACAAAGTAATAAATATAAGTTGAGCACAATAACCAATGAATTAGAAAGATACGAATAGCTTGGAGAAAAAAAGACTGTATTGCTTTTGAAATAACAGATTACCGTACATACTATAATTTTCAACAAAATGTAAATTGTATTTTCTCCTAAAAAATAAAATAAAATTAGTAATCTCATCCACCAACAGTACAGTTTGAGTACTTTGTGGTTGGGAACAAAAATATGAAGAAAAGTATCGAAAATAATAATAAAACAAAATAAGTAAGCAAAAAAGAAGATAGAAAAACAAAAATAATCAAAGTAAACCGTACTACACAAACCGAATACTGACACTGACAGGTACGTACAGTAAGACATGCAGGTCCACGATGCGAAACTTATTTCAAGCAATAGTAACGTGCATACAAATGTCAATGTAAAGTTTAAAACATACAAACCATGGATAGCAGCCTATACAAACTCATTAGCCCTCAACGTATCCAAACTCATACCTATACAAACTCATTAGCCCTCAACGTATCCAAACTCATAAGTACTTGAACTTTTCAAAGTAAACCATAATAAACATCTAAGTTGTCTGTAACTGACAATTTGCAAAGAAACATAATAATTTCTTGTTTAAGCATCCCATTGCTCTATTGCGTTACCAAATTTAACATAATAATTTAATCAAAGTAAACAAAACAAATTTTAATTGATGTAAGTAGCCTTATGACATGTAAATGTATTCATCATGAGATACTTTTGAATATTAAATTATAAAAGATAAATATTTATCAGGAAATGTTTTTTTTTGAAATTACATCTATATTTACCCATGTTAGTTGAGAAAGCTAAGCAAAAGAAGAAATAAATATTTGTCCAATAAAATCATATCGCTAACGATAAAAAACATACAAAGAAACCACTTTTGAATCTCATATTAGAATAGTGACATTTGTAAAACTTGGAAGAAGAAAAATGGGCATAAAATAAGGTTACGAAAAAACTCGTTAAAATGAGTTTCCTCCTAACATTGTTAATTAAAGAAGTCAAACATTGTAATAGTAAAAAATATATGGAATGCTCACAAATAAATAAGGGGTGTATTATTCATTGCAATAAAAAAGTCAAATAGTATAATATGTATTATAGTAAAATAACTATTCATAGAGTCTCTCTTAGCTAAAGTCACTTGTGAAGGATGCAAGAAGATATGATAAGATTCAATGCATAATTAAGGAAATCTCTTTATAATTAGTTTCTATAAAGGACAAAGTCCACCTTCATAAGTATGATAAAAAATTAGTTGATTTAGATTAAGAAACCAATTCGCAAAATTGCGTATTTTGCTATCAACTAAATATGCAATTTGAAACAGGTTACAATTTACATGTCCAATGCATGCATGTATGTTTATGTACGCATATATGTATATGTATATATATTTGTATGTATGTATATACGTATATATGTGTATATACATATATGTCTATTACTGCAAATCTATATGTATGTGGAATAAGACATGTTAAATATTTATTAGCTTCATTCGAAAACATTGGAAAGTGAATAAGATATTGAAGATGAACAATTTAAAGTAAGTGACGAACATAACAACATCCAAGATCCAATTTTATGAAGGGAAAATTAAATGAAAATATTGCATTAACAAATGCTACATCTAAGAATTTTGCACACTGAAGCATTGCATATCACTTCCCTTTAATAATTTTATCAATATTTGAAGCACCAAGGGCTGCCTGATGCATATAATTCATGAGAAGTATATGTAAAATGCTCAATTAAGAGTCGCATATAGGTATATAATTATGGTAAACATATTCAAAACTGACCTATTAAAAAATCATTATTTTCTTTTATATATACAGTGTTGCATATAAGTTTAACTACACTTACCTTGGAAAATGTTAAACGCTGTAATATTTACTATACAGAGTGATAGATATTATAAACTTATGACTTTCAATGATATCATATAAATAATAAATTAGGCCTATCTGATCTATAACCATGCTGAAAGAGAAAACAATGGAACAATACCAATTGCTTGCAATAAAGATCTGCTATGAAGTGGGTTTTTTGTATTAATAGGCGTTGAGAGGTCATAAAAAGATACGATTCTCTGCAAATATAAAACTTGAGAAGGTATATAAATAAAGATCGCTATGTCATACAAATGTACAGCACTTACCTCACAGTCTAGTGCTTGAACATAAGCCTATATCATAACCAATTGTTGTTTACTCATCGATAATATTCATTTGTCCTTTATTGCATGGGAGTTCAATTTACTGATCTACTACTTCCTCCATCACTTTATATATCTCCCCAGTAGCTAAATATCACCTATACTTTTCTCATTATGACCATCTTCATATTTACCGTGCTAATTATCATGATTAAAAGTATACATGCTTACATTTTAATTCTTTATCTCCAGCATTTGATTTGAAAGTATATAATCTTAGAAAATTAGAGATACATTACTGGGTACCTCAAAGCTTTATTTACCGAAATAATTGCAAGGCACACATAAACCTTCTCCATCTTTTTTATCTTTGTTCCCTAAAATTTAGAATCGAATCATTTGAAAAATACACTTAATTCAATAAAAAGGTGATTTTATACTATATCATCCACTACCATAGCAGCAGCAGCAGTTATAGTATTTTTAAGTTACATATAAGCCAATTAAACCTATATACTTCTTTTTTACCATTTAATTGGCTAACTACATATGTTAAGCAGTATATCAATAAGCATGCTTATTGCTCATGCCATGTCTACTTAAATTTCTAGTTCTTAGTACTTGACTATTGTTTAACTGTACATCTACATCATCATTCAGATCCCATCCAACTTTTGAGAAATATGTATAGAATAGAAAAAAAAACAAATGATAATAATAAGTGGGCAATGAGCAGCACTGAAAGCATGAAACAAAGATAGATGGGAAGATAATGAAAACATGATTATATCAATTTATTATTATGTCTGTCTGCTTGATAGTTACACACTGCTTTTAGCTAACAAAAACATATGCATTATAAAATGTAGTTTGAACTACCCACTAATATATCAATGTCATTGTGGCTACTTAAAATTATAAAATATATTTTATTTTCAAGGTATTTTGTATGTGAATTGAGAGTGAATAGTAGCTAGGTACTGCCCTAGCATTCTATATGGAAATTCATAGACATAAACATATTATATATTTATATATCATCACATGGCTACCTAATAGAGTTAATCTCCACTGTTTTATTAGATAATTTATTCAAATGTACATGGAGAAAGATGTATTTGTGTGTAATACGCATATTTTTCTCTATTTTACTTTGCACAGATTGATCATATGTTCAGAGTTTTGATCTTTTATAAGCTTAGCAAAAAGCAGTTGTTACTTAATTCAGCTCGAATGTAATTAAACTTTATATTATTTCAAGGTCATAGTTCATATTTTTTGTGATTAAAACAATCTCACGAGCAAGATAAAGACTAACATAAACAAAAAAGGAGGAACTTACAATTTAACGATTCATTATCTATTTCTCAGAGCACCGATTTATTGATATCAACATCCAAGAAAGCTGTTAACTACCACGAAATCCTAATCGCGAACTCCATCGACGTCGCCGTCAACGACATCAATTGCTTCTTCTCAAAAACCGAATCCGAAATCACAATCTTCGAAATCTACATAAAGTTTGGATGTAAAGACCCCTAAATTTCTTCAGTTACAGGACCGACAATCTTGATGACCTAACAATCCATCAAGACGACTTCGTGTTCAATAAATCCATATCGGATCTTTGTTGATCATGTTAGATGTTAAAGATGGATGTGATCTTTCTTTTGTTACAGAGATGCAATTAATTTTATGGAGAAATGAAATTTTAAGAGTGTAGAACAACGTAATTTGGGATGTAGGAAGACTGCACATACTCCAAGATTAAAGGGTATTTTGGGAATTGTCAAAAGACACGGTTTAAATCTAGTGTCTGAATTTATATTATTAATAGTAAAGATGTGTATTAAACTCCAATTAATTGTAATAATATAAATTGTTTACTTGGCTATAAATTGAATATAGGGAACAAATGTAAATATTTAAATTGCTAATAATAATTGAAGAAAATTTGTGTTATGAAACAAATGGTGACATTGGTTGTAAGTAATAAACTTATAAATAAAATTTAAAGTGAATAGTGACAATTCTTATAAGTTACCTGTTTATGCGGTCCATTTAATTGGAAATTAAATGTGATTAAAATGAAATTAAATATTTAAATAGTGCGTAAATGGAAATTAAGTTGAAAATTGAGAATATTATATAATAAATCACGAACCAATGTTAATTTCATCCATTTGATAATAATGGATTGAATAATAGGACGAAAGTTCAATTAAATTGGATTATTGAGAATTTAAATTTGTAATTATTGAATTGACTGAAATTGAAATGTAAACGTTGAAATTAGTGGAATATCTAATAATAAATTAACATGGAAATTGTTTAAGGGATTCTAAAATTATGAAGTAATCCAGAATGATAAAATTTGTAAATAATTAAATTTGAATTGAAAAGTGATTTAATTAATTAAATATTAATTTAATTTAATTAATGTAAAAAATAGCCATTTTGGCCACCGACTCGGATTTCGATGAAACCAGTTTCATCGGATCCGTAACGGTGAATTATTGTAAGATTTCAACTTTCGTAACGATCGGACTTGTCGTTTGATCGTACAAGCTTGAAACACCTAGAAATCAATGAAATTGAAATAACTTGATTTTAGCATACGTTCTTCATACGATGGAATTTGGACTTGAAACCTGATTTTAAAATATTTAAAAACATCCGTTTCGATATATGGATTGACCCAATTTTGTTCCGGAGTGAGAACGGGCTTTTCGGGCCATGTAGCGTTCAACTTCCTAACCGATTCGATCCAATTGTTCCTATTTCCAACCTGCATATATATATCCAGTTATAAACCCTAGCAGTCTTTCTATTTCTCAGTTTTGTACGTATAATTATTTCTGTTGCCCCTCTTCCTCAATGGCTGAAAACCCTAAAAATTCACAACCCAGTTTCAATACAAAATTCAACCTCAAAAATTCAAACTCCTCAATACATATCAAATTTTATATCGATTTGAAGCTCTCAACGAGCGCATCTCAGATTTGAAATTCGTTTTCCAATTTGAAGCTCTATTTGTCCAGAAATTGATGATCAATTCTCGGCCGTTCATCACGCGATGATCAACTTCGGCAGATCGTCGAATCGACCATACAGTATCGTGGAGAGGACTGAGGGGAGTACATCGGCGAAATTTGTTCATCGAACAGACGGTCAGACCGAGAAGAAAAATTCGCCTAGGGTTTAAGGAACGGTGGCTGCGGCTGCTTGCTATGGGCTCGATTTGCGTGCGTGGCATGATCGAGTGGGGGTGAGAGGAACTACGGTCGCCTCGAGGGGGTGGCCGACCTTGGCGAAGTGGACCGGGCGCGATTGAGGCGGGGTGTTAGGCGGTTTCGTTCGCGACCTGTAGCTGGATATTCGTGCGCATGTAAGGCTTCTAGAAGATAGATGACGTGGCCGTGCGTTAGAGTATGTGTAACGACCCCGAATTTCTACTAAATTTAAATTGATAATTAAATCAATTTTTGAATTAAAATGGTTTTGAAATAAATATAAGAATATAAACCTTGGACACAAGAAAGAAAATAAATAAATTGATTTAGATTTTGAATTGATAGAAGTAGAATAAAAAACAAATTAAATAGATAAATACAAGATAATGAGTATTAAAGTAAAATAATAGTAATAAATTAAACTGGAAATAGAAATCAATATATATAAAAGATAATGATAAGAATATAAAGTAAACAATTAATCGTTAAAATTTTAACAACAAAATTAAAGGGTGGAAATTCATCTATATTAGAAAATAAATAAATTATATACTTGAGACAATATAAAGTAAATCTTGATATCATAAATCAATATAAATAATACATATAGAATGAAGTAAAGATAATAAAAGAAAAATAAAATAAAATTTGAAGCTCACTTATGTCACCAAGTAATGAAGTAAACAAATACATATTCATGAACACTTGCTAAATGAAGAAAACAAAACATATACATTCAGATATGAAACATACATATGCAAACATGAAACAAGGTAAAACAAGTGAACAAAGAACAAACTGCACAGTCAACAAGGACAAACAAATAAAAATATAAGTATGGAATGAAGTAAGGCAAATATGGTATAAGTGTAGATTGTACAAAGCAATATAGATTTAATCACTGGTACAAAAATGTCTCTGATAAAACATTGTACAAATTTTTTTTTGTCAGCTTAAACAAATAAATTTACCACCCTGTAAACTTCATTCTAGTGTATATATATCAATATCAACTTTATTACAAATTCATTCATCCCTTAAAACTGAATGAAAACCAAAGCAATATCACTTCACATTCAAACCAAACATAAGAGAAATTAATCAAAAGCTTGAAGATTAAAAAGGAGCTTCGGTTATCAAGTTCAAAACTAGATTACAACTTCAACTTCAATCTGAAAGCTTTAAATCATGATCTGGAAGGTGAGTAACTTTATGTTTAATAACTCAAGTTTTAATCTAGTTGCATGATTTAAAATCTGAAATTTTGTTTGGGTGAAAAAATATATATATATCTGTGAATAAGCATGTACATATATACATGATCCTCAAAATATGAATTGAAACTGGAAGTGCTTGAATATGCTTACTCTCTGATACTCTGGAGACCAAAATCTTGCTTTCAAAAATCATTTCTACTCAATCTACTAGATATTTGGACTTAGAGTTAAAAACAGATATTATTTGTTTAATCTTGAACTGAATTTTAGAGATATATTTAAATTAAAATAACTTGGTATCATCTCTGGGAAGCCAGATGTTTGAGCACAACTCCAAATTAATCAAAATTCGAATCTCTTAATCTTCGAATTCAGGTATATAAACTGAATCCGTGTACAATAACATGATTTTTAAAGGTTGTATCATAATTTTTAGAGATAGAGATAGGGAGCAGTGAGGGTTTGTTCGATTTTTGCATTACGTGGCGTTACAGTCGGTCACGTTGATTGGAGAGGTCGGGACCGTATTTGGAGGTGGAGGAGTCTACGGTGGGTCAGGGAAAAATTGTAACGACCCAGAATTTTTATTTATTTAAATTTGAATATTTAATTAATTTTAAATATTTATAAGTGAATTTATAAGTCAAATAAATTTTATTTTGATTTATTGGATTTAATTGGATAATTTAATTGATAATTTAATACGTTAAATTATGGAAATAATTGGAAATAGAGTTAAATATGATAGAAAATGATTAGTAAAATTTTATTTTATCATGTTGAAGTTAGAATGATATTTTAGAACTTTTAAAATCGAATTAAAAGTTAATTTGTGAAAATTGAATATTTTAATATTTAATAATCGACTGTAAAATAGCCAATTTTTGAACAGTCTCAGAATTGAACGAAACCAGTTCCATTGGATCCGTAATAGATAGTTATTACCGGATTTCAATTTTCGTGTCAATCGGAGTTATCGTTTGATCGTGGCAGCTCGAAACGCATCGAATCGTTTTTAATTTAAATTTGGCGAGTCAAAATAGCCATTTTTCAAAAAGTCTCGGATTTCGACGAAACCAGTTTCATCGGATCCGTAATGTGATATTATTGTAAGGTTTCAAATTTCAAGTCAATTGGATTTACCGTTTGTCCGGTACAAATTAAAACGCCTAGAAATCGATTTAAATCGGTTTAATTTAAATTGAACGTTTTCAGCCATAACTCGCACATACTTCCGAATTAGCTTCCGAAACCTATTCCATTGTGTCCGGAACGCGGGATAAACCCTAGGAACGTCAGTTTCCGTGCGTAAATTGGAGTTCTGGAAAGCCGGACAGATAGTGTTCGATATTTCTTATAAATAGACCTTTAGCTTCACAACTTTGAGAAAAAAATTAAAACCCTAGCCTAAGTTCGTGGCCGCCAGTTTCAAGATTCAATGGCCGAAAATATCTGTTCTTCCCCCTCCAATTTCTCAAAATCCATGCATCGATTCGGAATAGTTTCAACTAAGAAATTGTAGAGTGTAGTGAGAGCTTCATATCCAACGGTGATGATCAACGATGGAGGTCTGGATGGGCTCGATTTTGGCCGCGTTCGTGGTCATTTGCGCACGCGTTTTCACGTGCTAGGGGGGGCCGAGCTTCAGGCGGTTGGGGGCGTGGGTGGTGTTCATGGAGGCGCACGTCACGGAGCTACCTGATCGTGTTCAAGATCATTGCTTTTGGCTCGGAATCGAACCCTAGTTAGTTTGTGATGGGTTCTCTTGCGTTCGAGGATACTGGAGCATTCGCGTGAAGGATGGAAGACGAAGGAAGCGGCCAAGATTGCTAGGGCCTGGAACGTACGGTCTAGATGTGATTGGGGTGAAAATAATAAAATAATTTGTAAATTAGTTTATATTTAAATTCGTGTAATTTTAAAAGTTGATATCTTTTTTCATACGAGGTCGAAAAAATGCAAACTCAGTTGCGTTGGGATCGTATGGACGAGCACTACGCGATGGAGTTGGTTTGGAGTCGTTTGGAGTTAGTGAGAATTTCGGGTAAAATTAAACGCGCGTTTAATTTTATTCGAAATAAAAGCTTAAACGGAAATTAAAACCAAGGTGAGAACTTCTCACTCAATCGAATAGATTTCGATTTTTATTTTAAATAGTTAGATTTAAAATATTTGAATGCATGTTTGAATGATGACTGTAAATTATTGATTGATAAAATAGACATTATGCGCCGTTAGTAAGCGGATGTTATTTATAAAAACATATACCGCGAATATTTCATAAACAGTGAAATTGGTATTATATATAATATCAATATATATATATATTGGCATATGTATATATTGCAGTTATTGATTTCCCGCATTTTTTTGTTTAGCGGATGAGACCCTATTACGCCGTTATTAAGCGGATAATATTTATTAAGAACATGTACCGCGATAATTTCGTACTGGAGCGAAATTGGTATTGTGCTAATGTTTTTGGATGCAGGAAACAGGTTGGAGGGATCCAACTGGATTCCTCAACAGTTTTTATTTGATTTCAGATATTTTGATATTTGATGGATTATCATATCGATATATGATATCGTTGTTAGTCGTGATTGACTATTTGGTGTGTAGCATCATTGGACCCAAATTTTGGGATTTTAAAATGTTTTTAAAGTGATTTTGAAAATATACTTTATTTTTGGAATTAATCCATATTAAGTAAATAAACGTTATAATTTTTAATGTTATAAAAATTATGATTTTTAAGAAATATAGTTAAAAGCTGATTTTTGAAAATAAGGAATTAATGACTTTATAAAAGAGTTTAAATTGGGATTCTGAACTTGTTATAAAAAGTTAAATATAGGATTTATAAAATTTAATTATTTTATAAATCAGAATGGTGAAGTTTTTTTAAAGGAAATTAAAGACGTTTTAAAGAATAATATAGATTGATTTATATTAAAGGATTTACAAATGAATATTTGTAAATTAAAACGTTGGGATTATAAAATGAGATTTTATAAGTGTTTGAATGAATTGAAAATGAATTTCATTAAAGAATGAAATCAATAGAATTATAAATGGTGAAGTTGTAAACGAAATTTATAAACAGTAGATTTATAAATTTTATGAAGTTATTTGAATGAATAATTGAAATCGTATATGCACGAATATTTTGAAATATAAATTCATTATGGAATTTATATGTGAAAAGTGAAATTGGTTAAAAATAAATATTGATTTATTTTTGAAGTGTTGGAATTTTATATCTTGTAAAGATATTTTGGAAATGTAAATAATTTGGAAAATTATTTGGAATCTGGTGATGTATGCATATCCATTGATAGTTCAATAGCCGACTATCAATATTTCCCTTTGAATGGGTATTTGATGTGAATATGATTGAATTTGAATGCACACTTATTTTTGAATAAGCGCTCACTATTCGGGTTAACCGGGAAAGGACCATGGGGTCGTATAACCCACTCCGAATATGTGATACGTCGTTGTGAATCGCATTTGAAGATCGGTGTTGAAGACCGGTATTTGCGAGAGTGATAGGATGAACTATCGATTGTTTCTGCACCGAGTCGCGCCGGTATAGAAACTCCATATGTGATGGTGAATCCGATCAGGATTGTGAATATCCGGATTGCAAGGACTTCTTTGTAAGTGCCTTCGGTTTTGTTCGATCACGGAACAGACTTGTATGGATTGTATGTCTGACATTACAATTTGAGATATAAAGCCGATTTCTTTCAAATATATTTCTGTTGGTGGCGGAGAATTTATTCTTTGCTTAACACCCTTCTTTGAGACGTACGAGCTCAAAGGTTATATAGTTGAAGTTATCAGCGATATATTCCCAATTTGGTAATGTGACATGCTGAGTGATGCTGAAATGATCATTGTGTTGATTATTGTGATAGGATCATTTATTTGATCGTCTATCTTAGTGATCATTGTGTTGATCATTTGTTGACCCAAAGCATGGCTTTTGTATAAAGTATGTTTTTGTGGACGTGAATTCGTCGAGCCTCACATCCCGGAAATGGTCAAAACAGGAAAGAAGCAGCAAGGTTATGAGGGGTAGCACCCTTTAGGATGTGTCCATTTCCTTCTGGAAAAGGGTGGTATCATGGTATGGAGCCCAGATACTTACTCATGTTGAAAACACTTTGTTATGATTGTGTGAATTGATTAGAGAGCGCTCTCGGAAAAAGGTCCCAAAGGACCGGGGGATGGCATATTCGGTCAGTTGTTACTCAGTTAGGAGTAACCCGGCCTTGTGTTGGTTGAGATCCGGTTTGGTTCTCGGGGATGTCCATCCAGAGGCATTCTCAGTGGCAATGGGAAGTTCCTTGGCCTGACCATTGGAAATCCAATTCCCAATACGAAACTTGTACGGTATTAGTTGTAGAACCTGCCATTCACTTATGGTGGTCACCACTGTTTGGATGGTAGCTATAGTAGGCATAGTTCGAAATGTCTATGCTGGCTAAGATTTATATTCTACTTTCGAAATAAATTTTTTTTCTACACTATGCACTAGTAATAATATCAAATGTTCTTTTTAAATGCGTATCAAGCATCTTTGACTATCATAAGGAGAAATCTCCTCCGATTCTGCGTTTGCATGTGTGTGTGTGCGGGAGGCCTTATGGTAGTCTCATTTTTAAAAAGCATTGCGAATTGAAATAAAAATATTCCTCTATTTGATTTTAAAGATAAATAAACTGTTTTGAGTTCTCACACCAGTCTTGTTAAGCTATTGGGCTATGTGATGGGGGGTTCTCGCTTCGCGGTTTGGTGGCGAACGGGAGACTCTTACTCCCACACATCCTCTTTTAGGGGGTTGGTTAGGCGTAAGCTGTGACAGTCGAAAGGCTGGCCGTAAAAGCAAGTTTGGGATATCAGTGTAAGCCACGGTGGGGCTGGGATGGTTGAAAAGCCTACCGGTTGTGACCGCTACTTTCGGGTCGTTACATTTGGTATCAGAGCTTATGGTTAAGCGACAACCATGGTTCTGTTGGGTATTACTCGTTAGAGATAGAGTCAGCAGTACTCTAGAATGAGTTTGAGTGTAATAATAGTTATGAGAGCGTATTTGTTAGTGAATATAAAAATTGTTTTATATTGTGATGATTGGTTTATTGAGTGGTATATGAACTTTCGTCAGCGTGGTCCGCAAGACTATGCCGAAGGGGTTTCTAAACACTTGAATAGAACAATTCGACATAATATTGTTTTAAATTGGGTGAATGAAATAATTTTACCTTGATTATATTTTTATATATAAAGAAATAATTTTTCAGAATTATTAAAGTGTATGTAAGTTGATCGTTAGGTTGTTTGAATAATCTAAATAAAAGAATAATTGTATAAGCAAATGAATTATAAGGATTGAATTATAATTAAGGTGATTTACAATTGTGAAATAAACTTATATATATAAAAAGTGAAATTATATGAATATGAGTTGTAAATAATCAAGTGGATTAAATGAATATGAACTCGAGTTATGTAATAGAATTCAACTTTGTAATTGAATTGAATGAATGGATTGAATGTTAAAACAATTGAATGTAATTTAAGTTGATAAGGAATAATTAATGAAAGTGTTAACTCATTAAAATCTAATTTTATTAGAAGTTGAATAAATTGGAATGGAAATCAATTTAATGTTAAACCAAATTGAATGAATATAAGTGAAAAGAATTTGGTTGTAATTAATATAAATTGGTTGTTATATGATTGTTATATGATTGTATAAAAGTCATTAAGAGTTAATGAAATTGAAAACTATGAAATTGAATTCAAATTAGAAGTAAATAAATTTGAATAGAATTGAATGTGAATTAGATTTAATTAGTGAATGCAAACTAATTAGAATTGAAAATGAATGTTGATAAAATCCAATGTAAATAAATCAAATATGATTTAAAGTGAAAACCATTTCATTGAATATTAATGAGAATATGAATGAAAATTCATTTGATTATGAATGGTAGTTGGTTGATATTTGCATTTGTTGTTCGGTTGCATTTGCTATGTGACATGTATAGTTATTATGTTGCTATATGTTGTATATTGAGATTATTTGCATATATACATGATTCTCATGTTGTTTGTTAAGTGATTAGTAGGTGCGGATCGCGTTTGCTTCGCATTTGGAGTTCGCTTTAGCGCTATATTAGCCGTATATGCTTGCTAATAAAAAAATAAGGTACATATCTCGGATTAAATATCGTACTTTTACACCTTTTTCCCTTCGGGATGCCTCATTACTTGATGAGATGTATATTTGTGATATATATACTGTCATTTTTTTTTCGGATCGAGCCGCGCAAAGGAGACTATGGCGAATTTTTCCGAAAATTTAAGGCGTTAGAAAAAATTTGAGAAAATTGGGAAAATTTTGAAAACTTAAACTTTGTTTTGAAGTTGAAAGTTAAACAATAGTAGTTGTTTTTGAAAGGATAACTAAGTATGATTTGAAAACTTAGTAAAGTATGGTAAGAAGTTTAATTATAAATTTTGGGAAAATTAATAGATTCTGTAATTTTCTTATTTGTAATTTCGAGGACGAAATTCTTTTAAGGGGGAAAGATTGTAACGACCCAGAATTTTTATTTATTTAAATTTGAATATTTAATTAATTTTAAATATTTATAAGTGAATTTATAAGTCAAATAAATTTTATTTTGATTTATTGGATTTAATTGGATAATTTAATTGATAATTTAATACGTTAAATTATGGAAATAATTGGAAATAGAGTTAAATATGATAGAAAATGATTAGTAAAATTTTATTTTATCATGTTGAAGTTAGAATGATATTTTAGAACTTTTAAAATCGAATTAAAAGTTAATTTGTGAAAATTGAATATTTTAATATTTAATAATCGACTGTAAAATAGCCAATTTTTGAACAGTCTCAGAATTGAACGAAACCAGTTCCATTGGATCCGTAATAGATAGTTATTACCGGATTTCAATTTTCGTGTCAATCGGAGTTATCGTTTGATCGTGGCAGCTCGAAACGCATCGAATCGTTTTTAATTTAAATTTGGCGAGTCAAAATAGCCATTTTTCAAAAAGTCTCGGATTTCGACGAAACCAGTTTCATCGGATCCGTAATGTGATATTATTGTAAGGTTTCAAATTTCAAGTCAATTGGATTTACCGTTTGTCCGGTACAAATTAAAACGCCTAGAAATCGATTTAAATCGGTTTAATTTAAATTGAACGTTTTCAGCCATAACTCGCACATACTTCCGAATTAGCTTCCGAAACCTATTCCATTGTGTCCGGAACGCGGGATAAACCCTAGGAACGTCAGTTTCCGTGCGTAAATTGGAGTTCTGGAAAGCCGGACAGATAGTGTTCGATATTTCTTATAAATAGACCTTTAGCTTCACAACTTTGAGAAAAAAATTAAAACCCTAGCCTAAGTTCGTGGCCGCCAGTTTCAAGATTCAATGGCCGAAAATATCTGTTCTTCCCCCTCCAATTTCTCAAAATCCATGCATCGATTCGGAATAGTTTCAACTAAGAAATTGTAGAGTGTAGTGAGAGCTTCATATCCAACGGTGATGATCAACGATGGAGGTCTGGATGGGCTCGATTTTGGCCGCGTTCGTGGTCATTTGCGCACGCGTTTTCACGTGCTAGGGGGGGCCGAGCTTCAGGCGGTTGGGGGCGTGGGTGGTGTTCATGGAGGCGCACGTCACGGAGCTACCTGATCGTGTTCAAGATCATTGCTTTTGGCTCGGAATCGAACCCTAGTTAGTTTGTGATGGGTTCTCTTGCGTTCGAGGATACTGGAGCATTCGCGTGAAGGATGGAAGACGAAGGAAGCGGCCAAGATTGCTAGGGCCTGGAACGTACGGTCTAGATGTGATTGGGGTGAAAATAATAAAATAATTTGTAAATTAGTTTATATTTAAATTCGTGTAATTTTAAAAGTTGATATCTTTTTTCATACGAGGTCGAAAAAATGCAAACTCAGTTGCGTTGGGATCGTATGGACGAGCACTACGCGATGGAGTTGGTTTGGAGTCGTTTGGAGTTAGTGAGAATTTCGGGTAAAATTAAACGCGCGTTTAATTTTATTCGAAATAAAAGCTTAAACGGAAATTAAAACCAAGGTGAGAACTTCTCACTCAATCGAATAGATTTCGATTTTTATTTTAAATAGTTAGATTTAAAATATTTGAATGCATGTTTGAATGATGACTGTAAATTATTGATTGATAAAATAGACATTATGCGCCGTTAGTAAGCGGATGTTATTTATAAAAACATATACCGCGAATATTTCATAAACAGTGAAATTGGTATTATATATAATATCAATATATATATATATATTGGCATATGTATATATTGCAGTTATTGATTTCCCGCATTTTTTTGTTTAGCGGATGAGACCCTATTACGCCGTTATTAAGCGGATAATATTTATTAAGAACATGTACCGCGATAATTTCGTACTGGAGCGAAATTGGTATTGTGCTAATGTTTTTGGATGCAGGAAACAGGTTGGAGGGATCCAACTGGATTCCTCAACAGTTTTTATTTGATTTCAGATATTTTGATATTTGATGGATTATCATATCGATATATGATATCGTTGTTAGTCGTGATTGACTATTTGGTGTGTAGCATCATTGGACCCAAATTTTGGGATTTTAAAATGTTTTTAAAGTGATTTTGAAAATATACTTTATTTTTGGAATTAATCCATATTAAGTAAATAAACGTTATAATTTTTAATGTTATAAAAATTATGATTTTTAAGAAATATAGTTAAAAGCTGATTTTTGAAAATAAGGAATTAATGACTTTATAAAAGAGTTTAAATTGGGATTCTGAACTTGTTATAAAAAGTTAAATATAGGATTTATAAAATTTAATTATTTTATAAATCAGAATGGTGAAGTTTTTTTAAAGGAAATTAAAGACGTTTTAAAGAATAATATAGATTGATTTATATTAAAGGATTTACAAATGAATATTTGTAAATTAAAACGTTGGGATTATAAAATGAGATTTTATAAGTGTTTGAATGAATTGAAAATGAATTTCATTAAAGAATGAAATCAATAGAATTATAAATGGTGAAGTTGTAAACGAAATTTATAAACAGTAGATTTATAAATTTTATGAAGTTATTTGAATGAATAATTGAAATCGTATATGCACGAATATTTTGAAATATAAATTCATTATGGAATTTATATGTGAAAAGTGAAATTGGTTAAAAATAAATATTGATTTATTTTTGAAGTGTTGGAATTTTATATCTTGTAAAGATATTTTGGAAATGTAAATAATTTGGAAAATTATTTGGAATCTGGTGATGTATGCATATCCATTGATAGTTCAATAGCCGACTATCAATATTTCCCTTTGAATGGGTATTTGATGTGAATATGATTGAATTTGAATGCACACTTATTTTTGAATAAGCGCTCACTATTCGGGTTAACCGGGAAAGGACCATGGGGTCGTATAACCCACTCCGAATATGTGATACGTCGTTGTGAATCGCATTTGAAGATCGGTGTTGAAGACCGGTATTTGCGAGAGTGATAGGATGAACTATCGATTGTTTCTGCACCGAGTCGCGCCGGTATAGAAACTCCATATGTGATGGTGAATCCGATCAGGATTGTGAATATCCGGATTGCAAGGACTTCTTTGTAAGTGCCTTCGGTTTTGTTCGATCACGGAACAGACTTGTATGGATTGTATGTCTGACATTACAATTTGAGATATAAAGCCGATTTCTTTCAAATATATTTCTGTTGGTGGCGGAGAATTTATTCTTTGCTTAACACCCTTCTTTGAGACGTACGAGCTCAAAGGTTATATAGTTGAAGTTATCAGCGATATATTCCCAATTTGGTAATGTGACATGCTGAGTGATGCTGAAATGATCATTGTGTTGATTATTGTGATAGGATCATTTATTTGATCGTCTATCTTAGTGATCATTGTGTTGATCATTTGTTGACCCAAAGCATGGCTTTTGTATAAAGTATGTTTTTGTGGACGTGAATTCGTCGAGCCTCACATCCCGGAAATGGTCAAAACAGGAAAGAAGCAGCAAGGTTATGAGGGGTAGCACCCTTTAGGATGTGTCCATTTCCTTCTGGAAAAGGGTGGTATCATGGTATGGAGCCCAGATACTTACTCATGTTGAAAACACTTTGTTATGATTGTGTGAATTGATTAGAGAGCGCTCTCGGAAAAAGGTCCCAAAGGACCGGGGGATGGCATATTCGGTCAGTTGTTACTCAGTTAGGAGTAACCCGGCCTTGTGTTGGTTGAGATCCGGTTTGGTTCTCGGGGATGTCCATCCAGAGGCATTCTCAGTGGCAATGGGAAGTTCCTTGGCCTGACCATTTGTTGGAAATCCAATTCCCAATACGAAACTTGTACGGTATTAGTTGTAGAACCTGCCATTCACTTATGGTGGTCACCACTGTTTGGATGGTAGCTATAGTAGGCATAGTTCGAAATGTCTATGCTGGCTAAGATTTATATTCTACTTTCGAAATAAATTTTTTTTCTACACTATGCACTAGTAATAATATCAAATGTTCTTTTTAAATGCGTATCAAGCATCTTTGACTATCATAAGGAGAAATCTCCTCCGATTCTGCGTTTGCATGTGTGTGTGTGCGAGAGGCCTTATGGTAGTCTCATTTTTAAAAAGCATTGCGAATTGAAATAAAAATATTCCTCTATTTGATTTTAAAGATAAATAAACTGTTTTGAGTTCTCACACCAGTCACATGACTGACTTGGAGTTTATTGTTTTCCTTCCTAAACTCTGGGTGCCCACCAATTTCCACACGGGAAGTCAAGAGTTAGGTTTATCAGGATATTCTGGATATTCAGGAGTTGCTGGAGGCAAGCTGGATGGTATGGCGTATTACTAGTTTATATAGTATTTCTTTTTCCGCTGCACTGTTTGTTGTTGTATGATGTTGTACACTCTGATGATATGATGTAATGAAATGAAATGTAATGTAATAACTGATATAGTTCTTTGTTTAAAGATTATTCATTTATTATTATATGTTGTTCCGCTGCGAATTGTGAGATTCTGTTGTTGTTCTGTTGTTTTCTATTCCGTCCTATTTTCTTCTGTTTTTCTTTTTCCTTTCTCTTCTCTTTTCTTTCTATTTTAAAATTTTCTATCTTCTTTTCTCTATTTTTCTTTTTCTTTCTTCTTTTTCTCTCTTCTTTCTTTTCTTTTCTTTTTAAAACCCATAACATCTCGGGTTTTCGGCCTTTGATTTCTCGGCAGTCGATAAAGTGAGTGTCGATGTCGGATTTTCGGAAGTCGAAATTTCCCGGGCGTTACATTGGAAAAATGGAGGAGGAGGTACAGTTGGTTGTGGTAGCGGCGACAAGGGGTTTAAGTCTGGTAACCTAGTTTTGAGGCGCCGTGTTTCTTTCGTTTGTTCTCAGCCTACGATGGATCAAGTGCCATGGGGTTTTGAGGGAAGGTAGAGGGGAGGTAGACGAGGCTACGGCCGGAATTGGGTAGCCTCCGGTGGTCGGAGCGTCGAGCAGGGGGTGTTGACAGGTTTGTGGTGTTGAGGCTAGTGTGTTTCCAGGTTTTGATTTTTACTCGAATTCGAGTTCGACTCGAACTGGAAAGGTTTAGATGGCCGTGGACTGATCTGAGGATGACCGTCGACTTGCTCGAGGTCTTGGTGGTGACCGGAGGTGGTCAGAACCACTGTGCACGTGCACGGTGCGTTTGTTTCCTGGTGAAGTGATGTTATGGTTTGGGTTTTGAAGCAGAGGGGGGGTTGCTCGAGTTTAGCTCGGGTATTTGAGTGCCGGACCCGAAGTGGTGAAGTGTTTTACTCGAAGCAAACGTATTCTGGCTCGGGAAATGTCGCCCAGGTTTTTAAGTCAGAACCTGTCCTGTTTCAAATTTAAGAACTGAATTCAATTTTATAAATCAAGTTCAAACTAAGTTTTAAAAAAAATCAAAGGTTAACTATAAATTCAAGTTAGTGGAATTTTAGATTAAGAATAAATAAAGTTTTATAAATTAAATTAATTTAAATAAGTTTTAAGTGTTAAAGTATGCTTTTAAATATGTAAATTTAAAGGGGTTTTGAAAATTAGTTTTAAAACTTTATTTAGGATAAATTGGAATTTATCTTAAGTCTCAAATTTTAAAATGAAATTTAGAAAGTAAATGGGAACATAAATGTTTTCAAACATATTGTGACTGATGATTAAATCATAAATAAGAATAATTTTTAACTTAAGTTAATAAAGATTTAATGATTTCTAATCCATTAATTATTGAGTTAATTAGAATGAATAATTTATAGTTTGTATTAAATTTTGTTAAATAACTTTGGGAAGTTTTAAAAATTTGGAAGTGTAATGTTTTAAATACACTCGAATGTTAATGAAGCCATTAATAAAGTAAATGAATTATCTTAGGAATAATTAAGATAATAAAATAATTTAATTTATAAGAGAATTAAAGAATGATTTATGTAATTTATAAATAAATAATTTGGATTTAAATTATAATTAGAAATGATTAATAATGAAATAAATCTAAGGAATTTCTTAAGAAAGTGATTAAGAAATATTATTAGTTAATGAAGATAATTAACTAAGGATTATTAAGTATTAATTAAGGTGATTAATTTTAATAATAAATTGGATTTATTAGTTTAGATAATCAATTTTACATTGTTTAAATGTAATTACTTAATGAAAGTAATTAAGGATTAATCACTTATTGTAATAAATTTTGATATTTTGATTTATTAAGGTTAATTAATTATGAAATTGGTTTAAAGGTTAATTTAATTAATATGATTAATTGAGGATAATTGATTAAAGTGTTTTTTAAATTAATGTATATCAAATGATTTAAAATTAATAAATCAAGATTAGATAATTTATTCATAAGTAATCAATTTAATTGGAAATTAGGATTAAACAATTAAATAAACGCTGCTTATAAATGATTATTGAATGCTTGAACTTACTTATGAATGATTGTATTGTATGACATGCCTTGAATTGATTGTCCTATCTGATCTATGATATTTTGTTCTGGGGATTGAGCTGTGTATTTTATTCGTTTATTTAGGGTACATTTGTATATTATCTGATAATCTGTGAATGAACGATAAGTGTTATAGTTTATACCACTTATCAACTATATTTCTGTGTTTTAATCTGTGATGATTGAATGATGTTGCACTATTGTGTTAAACCCCTGGACCACACTATACACACACAAATATGGATTTCACGAGGAAATCGTTTAAATCACAGATTTTTGAAAATAGCTTTGAATTTGGGTTTTTAAATTCAAATGGTTTGAAATGGAATCGGGTTAAATGTGAAAAGTTTTTGGAATGGAATTTCAAGATAAAATTTATTTTTGAATAACTTGATTACGCCTTGAAATTTAAATAATTGGATTTAAATTTGAATTCAAAATTTGGAATTGAATTCTATGATTTGAAACTAGGGATTAAAGATGTTATACCAGTTATATATGGGTTAAACTATTTTAAAAGTATTGATTTGGGAATGTGAATATAATTCAAAGGCTTTAACTCGTGCAAATATAATTAGATTTTTCTAAAATGAAAACTATTTGTTTTCAAATAATGAAAGCTGTCACATAAGTAATGAACTTCCAATTTGTGTTGAAAGGTTTCAAGTTTGAATAAAATTGTAATGTTTTGAAAGGCTATGAATGAATCTTTGGAAACGAGTTTGAAAGTTATAAATTAAATCTTAATTTAAAGATTTAACGAGTTAATCAAATTGAAATGGAGATTGTTTTGAAATTTATGAATGAATATTTATGAAATGGGGTGAACTTTGTGAAATGAATCTTTTTGTTTAAAAGATTAGAAATGGTAATTTGTTTTAAACCATTTGAAAGAAAAGTTTTGGGTAATAAGTTGTGACTTAACTGAGACCCCAATGTCCATATGTTTCTTGTAAATGTTGCGCTCACTATTCAGTTTAGCCGGGAGAGGACCTTTGTGTCATATAGCTCATTCCGAATCTGTGATACGACGTCATGGATAGCATTTGAAGACCAGTGGTGAAGACCGGATCTTTTCGAAAGCGAAAGGATAACTCATCGAATGTCTTTGCATCGACTGGTCCCCGGTATAGAGAGTCCATATTTGATGGGAAGTCCAGACGTGATTACGGATTATCCGGATTTGCAAGGGCTTCTTTGGAAGTGCCTTCGGCTCTATTTGAACCCAGAACAGACTTGTATGGATTGTATGTTTGACATTACATTTTGAGATATAAAGCAGATTTCTTTCAAATATATTTCTGTTGGTGGCGGAGAATTTATTCTCTTAGCTTAACACCCTTCTCTGAGACGTACGAGCTCAGAGGTTATGTAGTTGATGGTTATCAGCGATATATTCCCAACTTGGTAATGTGGTATGTTGAGTGCTGCTGTTCATTTGTTGATCAAAGCGTGGCTTTTGTGAAAAGCGTAGCTTTGTGGATGAAACTTCGTCGAACCTCACACCCCGAAATGGTCGAAACAGGAAAGATGCGGCAAGGTTATTGGGGGTAGCACCCTTTAGAGTATGTGCATTTTCTTCTGGATAGAGGTGGTATCATGGTATGTAGCCCAGATATTTAACCTATGTGGTTACTGCGAATTTATTACTTTGTGGTTGTTGGTTATCGGGATCCCGAGAAAAGTCGGTTGCGACCGGGGGATGGCATACTTGTGTCAGTAGTTACCCAGTTAGGGGTAACCCGACCTTGTGTTGGCAGAGATCCGGTTAGGTTCTCGGGGCGTCCTTTCAGAGGCGTACCCATGTGGCAATGGGAAGTTCCTTGGCCTTACCATTTGTTGGAAATCCAAAGAAACAATACGAGCCCTGTACAGTTTTAGTTGTATAACCTACCATGTACTGTGGCGGTAACCTGCTATTGAACATGGTAGCTATGGTAGGCATACGATAATGGTCGTATGTTGGCTAAGATTTATATTATACTTTCGAAATGTTTTTCTGCTCTTTGCACTTATAATAATAATGTCAAAGAAATTTGTGTATCAAGTATGTTTGACTATCATAAGGAGAAATCTCCTCCGATTCCGCGTTTGCATTGTGTGTGTGTGCGGGAGGCCTTATGGTAGTTCCATTTTATAAAAACGTTGCGAATCTATTTTAAAATATTTCTTTATTTGTTTTTTTATGATAAACTGTTTTTGTTACTCATACCAGTCTCATGGCTGACCTGGAGTTTATTGTTTCTTTCCTAAACTCTGGGTGCTCAAAATTTTTCGACACGAGCAGTTTAGAGTTAGGTTTTTCAGATAGCTAGGTTTAGTAGATTATCTGGAGCTAGTTCAGTCTTTGGATGTGGACGAGGCTTGCTTGTTTTAGTGAATTGTGATGTTGGTTCAAGCTGCTGCTGGAGTTCTCTATTGATGACCATCTTAGAGTTAATTGTTCCCCTGCTAGTGTTATCTATTTTCTTTCCGCTGCTATTTTATTGTATCATATCTTGATGTATATTGATATCTATTGTATCATCTGTTGTATCAGATATTGTATCAATGCTGTATATCAATGTATTATTATTATTATTATTTCTTCCGTTGTGTTGTTATACTTCATTGTGTTATAAGCTCCGGCGACTCGGATTCGACGTTTGGATCTGCATATTTGAATATGAATGTTGTATTCGATGCCGATTTTCGAACGTCGAGTCAGGATCGTTACAATTGGTATCAGAGCTAAGGTTGAACTTTAGCTCAGGAGTATAACACATTAAGTAGCTCATTAGAGATAGGGTGAAGTATACCCTAGAATGAGTAATCCTAAGATATCCGTTTGAATGCCTCAGTAAATTCTCTTACTATCCACCAATAGTAGATATGAGTGCAAGAAAAGGACGAGATAGGGGATAGGGGAATACGATTATTAAATGGTCAATACTCTGTAACAACAAGGAGATAATCTTTTCTCTATCAATCTCTTTTGTTCAGCATTTTTTTTCTAAATTCTTCGATCATTTCTGGTAGATCCAGAAAGGAAATTCGATATATTGATATGGGACGTAAACTCTAGATTGACCAAAATTGTTTGTTTGGATATATTGGTTGCTATGGTTGATAGGTATACCTTGATTTTTAAACTGAAAATTTTGAAATCTAGGATACTAGGAATTTAAAACGGGTAGAATAAATTTGGAAATGTAATCTTTGATGTTTTTCTCAGCCTATAAATTTTTTAAAACCTTAGGATCTTATTTTTGGATTTTGATTTTAATTGTAGAGAACCCATAGCATCAGCCGAGGCGGAAAGGCCAGAAGGGTTGGTGATTCTGGTTCATCTAGTAGGGTCAGGGATGATTTGGGTGAACCATCAGTACATGTGGAGGTGCCAGAGGAGCCTGTGGTGCAGCCACAACCTCAGGTTGAAGAACCCAAGAAAGAATTCGAAGATGAGGAAAAATTCGAAGATGAAGAAGAATTCGAGGAGGAGGAAGAATTTGAAGACGAGGAAGAGGTAATGTCGGAGGATGACGATGCGGTCATTTGGGATTTGGATAATGCAGTGGAAGAACAAGACGAAGTAGGGTATATTCCGGTAGAATCTTATCCAGAGGATGTTTTTGAGACAGACGATGAGGCGGAGGTTAGAGAACTGTCAGGGCCTGAGAGGGGGAGCTCTGATAGTGAAGATCTGTAGTTGGTTGGATTGACTTCTTTTGGATAGGGTGTGTTTATGTACGTGTTTTGGATTTAGAACCGTAGTGAATGTTGGATGTTAATTGGGTAATGTATGACTATAACATAGGTATGAATATTATGAGTAGCACTTAATATAAGATATATTGTGAATTACCCGTAAGAATCCATGTGTTAAGAATCCATGTGTTTACTAATATAGTTTGGGTTGTCATTGGTCTATTCTGTGCGTGTATAATTCATGAAACGAGCTGTGAAATTTCGGGGACGAAATTCTTTTAAGGGGGGAAGTCTGTGACGACCCCGAATTTTTACTAAATTTAAATTGATAATTAAATCAGTTTTTGAATTAAATGGTTTTGAAATAAATATAAGAATATATACCTTGGACACAACAAAGAAAATAAATAAATTGATTTAGATTTTGAATTGATAGAAGTAGAATAAAAACAAATTAAATAGATAAATACAAGATAATGAATATTAAAGTAAAATAATAGTAATAAATTAAACTGGAAATAGAAATCAATATATATAAAAGATAATGATAAGAATATAAAGTAAAAAATTAATCGCTAAAATTTTAATAAAAATATATAAGGGTGGAAGTTCATCTATATTAGAAAATAAATAAATTATATACTTCACACAATATAAAGTAAATCTTGATATCATAAATCAATATAAATAATACATATAGAATGAAGTAAAAATAATAAAAGAAAAATAAAATAAAATTTGAAGCTCACTTATATCACCAAGTAATGAAGTAAACAAATACATATTCATGAACACTTACTAAATGAAGAAAATAAAACATATACATTCAAATATGAAACATACATATGCAAACATGAAACAAGGTAAAACAAGTAAACAGAAAAACAAACTGCACAGTCAACAAGGACAAACAAATAAATATATAAGTATCGAATGAAGTAAGGCACGTATGGTATAGTGTAGATTGTACAAAGCAATATAGATTTAATCACTGGTACAAAAATGTCTCTGATAAAACGTTATACAAACATATTTTTTTTGTCAGCTTAAACAAATAAATTTACCACCATGTAAACTTCATTCTAGTGTATATATATCAATATCAACTTCATTCCAAATTCGTTCATCCCTTAAAACTGAGTGAAAACCAAAGCAATATCACTTCACATTCAAACCAAACATAAGAGAAATTAATAAAAAGCTTGAAGATTAAAAAGGAGCTTCAGTTATCAAGTTAAAACCAGATTACAACTTCAACTTCAATCTGAAAGCTCTAAATCATGATCTGGAAGGTGAGTAACTTCATGTTTAATAACTCAAGTTTTAATCTAGTTGCATGATTTAAAATCTGAAATTTTGTTTGGGTGAATATATATATATATATATATATATATGAATAAGCATGTACATATATACAGGATCCTCAAAATATGAATTGAAACTGGAAGTGCTTGAATATGCTTACTCTCTGATGCTGTGGAGACCAAAATCTTGCTTTCAAAAATCATTTCTACCCAATCTACTAGATATTTGGACTTAGAGTTAAAACAGATATTGTTTGTTTAACCTTGAACTGAATTTTAGAAATATATTTAAATTAAAATAACTTGGTATCATCTCTGGGAAGCCAGATGTTTGAGCACAACTCCAAATTAATCAAAATTCGAATCTCTTAATCTTCGAATTCAGGTATATAAACTGAATCCGTGTACAATAACATGATTTTTAAAGGCTGTATCATAATTTTTAGAGATAGGGATAGGGAGCAGTGGGGGTTTGTTCGATTTTAGCATTACGTGGCGTCACGGTCGGTCACATTGATTGGAGAGGTCGTGACCGTGTTTGGAGGTGGAGGAGTCTACGGTGGGTCAGGGAAAAATGGGGGATGGTGGTGCAGTTGGTTGTGGTAGCGACGACGAGGGGTTTAAGTCTGGTAACCTAGTTTTGAGGCGCCGTGTTTCTTTCGTTCATTCTCAGCCTACGATGGATCGTGTGCCACGGGGTTTTGAGGGAAGGTAGATGGGAGGTAGACGAGGCTACGACCGGAATTGGGTAGCCTCCGGTGGTCGGAGCGTCGAGCACGGGGTGTTGACAGGTTTGTGGTGTTGAGGCTAGTTTGTTTCTAGGTTTTGATTTTTACTCGAATTCGAGTCGAACTGGAAAGGTTTAGATGGTCGTGGGCTGATCTGAGGATGACCGTCGACTTGCTCGAGGTCTTGGTGGTGACCGGAGATGGTCAGAACCATCGTGCACGTGCACGGTGCGTTTGTTTCCTAGTGAAGTGATGTTTTGGTTTGGGTTTTGAAGCAGAGGGGGGGGGGGTTGCTCGAGTTTAGCCTAGGTAATTTGAGTGTCGAACCCGAAGTGGTGAAGTGTTTTACTCGAAGTAAACGTATTCTGGCTCGGGAAATGTTGCGCAGGTTTTTAAGTTAGAAACTATCCTGTTTCAAATTTAAGAACTGAATTCAATTTTATAAATCAAGTTCAAACTAAGTTTTTAAAAAAAATCAAAGGTTAACTATAAATTCAAGTTAGTGGAATTTTAGATTAAGAATAAATAAAATTTTATAAATTAAATTAATTTAAATAAGTTTTAAGTGTTAAAGTATGCTTTTAAATATGTAAATTTAAAGGGGTTTTGAAAACTAGTTTTAAAACTTTATTTAGGATAAATTGGAATTTATATTAAGTCTCAAATTTTAAAATGAAATTTAGAAAGTAACTGGGAAAATAAATGTTTTCAAACATATTGTGAGTGATGATTAAATCATAAATAAGAATAAATTTTAACTTAAGTTAATGAAGATTTAATGATTACTAATCCATTAATTATTGAGTTAATTAGAATGAATAATTTGTAGTTTGTATTAAATTTTGTTAAATTTTTTGGGAAGTTTTAAAAATTTGGAAGTGTAATGTTTTAAATACACTCGAATGTTAATAAAGCCATCAATAAAGTAAATGAATTATCTTAGGAATAATTAAGATAATAAAAGAATTTAATTTATAAGAGAATAAAGAATGATTTATGTAATTTATAAATAAATAATTTGGATTTAAATTATAATTAGCAATGATTAATACTGAAATAAATCTAAGGAATTTCTTAAGAAAGTGATTAAGAAATATTATTAGTTAATGAAGATAATTAACTAAGGATTATTAAGTATTAATTAAGGTGATTAATTTTAATAATAAATTGGATTTATTAGTTTAGATAATCAATTTTAAATTGTTTAAATGTAATTACTTAATGAAAGTAATTAAGGATTAATCACTTATTGTAATAAATTTTGGATATTTTGATTTATTAAGGTTAATTAATTATGAAATTGGTTTAAAGGTTAATTTAATTAATATGATTAATTGAGGATAATTGATTAAAGTGTTTGTTAAATTAATGTATATCAAATGATTTAAAATTAATAAATCAAGATTGGATAATTTATTCATAAGTAATCAATTTAATTGGAAATTAGGATTAAACAATTAATAAACCCTGCTTATAAATGATTATTGAATGCTTGAACTTACTTATGAATGATTGTATTGTATGAGATGCATTGAATTGATTGTCCTATCCGATCTGTGATATTTTGTTCTGGAGATTAAGCTGTGTATTTTATTCGTTTATTTGGGATACATTTGTATATTATCCGTGAATCTGTGAATGAATGATAAGTGTTATAGTTTGTACCTCTTATCAACTATATTTCTGTGTTTTAATCTGTGATGATGAATGATGTTGCACTATTGTGTTAAACCCCTGGACCACACTATACACACACAAATATGGATTTCACGAGGAAATCGTTTAAATCACAGATTTTTGAAAATAGCTTTGAATTTGGACTTTTAAATTCAAATGGTTTGAAATGGAATCGGGTTAAATGTGAAAAGTTTTGAAATGGAATTTCAATATAAAATTTATTTTTGATTACGCCTTGAAATTTAAATAATTGGATTTAAATTTGAATTCAAAATTTGGAATTGAATTCTGTGATTTGAAACTAGGGATTAGAGATGTTATACCAGTTATATATGGGTTAAGCTATTTTAAAAGTATTGATTTGGGAATGTGAATATAATTCAAAGGCTTTAACTCGTGCAAATATAATTGGATTTTTCTAAAACGAAAATTATTTGTTTTCAAATAATAAAAGCTGTCACATAAGTAATGAACTTCCAATTTGTGTTGAAAGGTTTCAAGTTTGAAATAAAATTGAAATGTTTTGAAAGGCTATGAATGAATCTTTGGAAACGAGTTTGAAAGTTATAAATTAAATCTTAATTTAAAGATTTAACGAGTTAATCAAATTGAAATGGAGATTGTTTTGAAATCTATGAATGGATCTTTATGAAATGGGGTGAACTTTGTGAAATGAATCTTTTTGTTTAAAAGATTAGAAATGATAATTTGTTTTAAACCATTTGAAAGAAAAGTTTTGGGTAATACCCCAATGTCCATATGTTTCTTGTAAATGTTGCGCTCACTATTCAGTTTAGCCGAGAGAGGACCTTTGTGTCATATAGCCCATTCCGAATATGTGATACGACGTCATGGATAGCATTTGAAGACCGGTAGTGAAGACCGGATCTTTTCGAAAGCGAAAGGATAACTCATTGAATGTCTTTGCATCGACTGGTCCCCGGTTTAGAGACTCTATATGTGATGGGAAGTCCGAACGTGATTAGGGATTATCCGGATTTGCAAGGGCTTCTTTGGAAGTGCCTTCGGTTCTGTTTGAACCCAGAACATGTTTGTATGGATTGTATGTTTGACATTACATTTTGAGATATAAAGCAGATTTCTTTCAAATACATTTCTGTTGGTGGCGGAGAATTTATTCTCTTAGCTTAACACCCTTCTCTGAGAAGTACGAGCTCCGAGGTTATGTAATTGATGGTTATCAGCGATATATTCCCAACTTGGTAATGTGGTATGTTGAGTGCTACTGATCATTTGTTGATCAAAGCGTGGCTTTTGTGAAAAGCGTAGCTTTGTGGACGAAACTTCGTCGAACCTCACACCCCGAAATGGTCGAAACAGGAAAGATGCGGCAAGGTTATTGGGGGTAGCGTCCTTTAGGGTATATGCATTTCCTTCTGGATAGAGGTGGTATCATGGTATGGAGACCAGATATTAAACATATGTGGTTACTGCGAATTTTTTACTTTGTGGTTGTTGGTTATCGGGATCCCGAGAAAGGTCGGTTGCGACCGGGGGATGGCATACTCGTGTCAGTAGTTACCCAGTTAGGGGTAACCCGACCTTTTGTTGGAAGAGATCCGGTTAGGTTCTCGGGACATCCTTCTAGAGGTGTACCCATGTGGCAATGGAAAGTTCCTTGGCCTGACCATTTGTTGGAAATCCAAAGAAACAATACGAGCCCTGTACAGTTTTAGTTGTATAACCTACCATGGAATGTGGCGGTAACCTGCTATTGAACATGGTAGCTATAGTAGGCATAGGATAATGGTCGTATGTTGGCTAAGATTTATATTATACTTTCAAAATATTTTTCTGCACTTTGCACTTATAGTAATAATATCAAAGAAATTTGCGTATCAAGCATGTTTGACTATCATAAGGAGAATTCTCCTTCGATTCTGCGTTTGCACTGTGTGTGTGCGCGGGAGGCCTTATGGTAGTTCCATTTTCTAGAAACGTTGCGAATCTATTTTAAAATATTTCTTCGTTTGTTTTTTTAAGATAAACTATTTTTGTTACTCATATCAGTCTCATGATTGACCTGGAGTTTATTGTTTCTTTCCTAAACTCTGGGTGCTCAAATTTTTTGGACACGAGCAGTCTAGAGTTGGGTTTTTCAGATAGCTAGGTTTAGTAGATTATCTGGAGCTAGTTCAGTCTTTGGATGTGGACGAGACTTGCTTGTCTTAGTGAATCGTGATGTTGGTTCGAGCTGCTGCTGGAGTTCTCTCTTGAAGACCATCTCAGAGTTAATTGCTCCGCTGCTAGTGTTATCTATTTTCTCTCCGCTGCTATTTTATCATATCATATCTCTGATGTATATTGATATCTATTGTATCGTCTATCGTATCAAATATTGTATCAATGCTGTATATCAATGTATTATTATTATTTTCTTCCACTGTGTTGTTATACTTAATTGTGTTATAAGCTCCGATGACTTGGATTCGACGTTTGGATATGCGGCATTTGAATATGAGTGTCGTATTCGGTGCCGATTTTCAAAGGTCGAGTCAGGATCGTTACAGTATGTACACTTCTTTTATTTATTTTATCTACTTTAAATTTTGCTTCAAATGTTCTAACCTCGAGAATTTCTGCATATGAGGTCCATTTTATGTGCGATTTTCTCCACTAGGTTCGTAACGGAATTTCGAACATTTTGACGCTGGTTTGGACGAATTCTAAGACTGTTCAAATTTTGGGTTTAAATGGGATTTAAATTCAATATAAATTCAAAAAGCGAGTATTTTAACCCACTCACAACTTCTAAAATTTCTTATGTGCGTTAAATTATGTGATTAGAAATTTATTTATGACTGTTTGACCTATTTTTAATCACCATCTCAGTTAAATTTAATATATTGGATTAAATTGTTATTCAATTTATTATTGCATATAAACTGTCAGTTAAATTGTTATTTAATTTATTATTGAATATAAACTACCAGTAAATACCAATTGTTTATTATCTGTTTACATTGATGTTAATGATTTAATTGGATGATGATTGTGATAAATGGTTGATGATTGATATTGGATGAATGGATGTTGTATGTTATATTGTTATAAACTGCAAGTTGTATGGATTTTTATTTCATTCGAAATTGCGGTTTGAAATGATATATAACCGTATTTATATTTTAAATACGGATTGAAATGATAAATATCTATACCACTTGGCCATACGATATAAAATTATATACAGACACCGTGGTCTATATATATAAAAATATTTTGAAATTGATTTCTATGATTTTGTAAGGAAATATATGGTTTTATATCAATGTTGACTTAGATACCATATAAATGTTATTTTATTATTGAACTTTAGCTATGTGTAATTTTTTTTTGAAATATAAAACAAGTTAAATAATAAAGTTTGATTGTTTTTATATAATATGGTTAAGTATATGTTTAAATTATATTGTATATAGAGTTCATAATGACTAAAAAAAAATTAGGTTGGAAGATAAATATGAAATTGATTTGAATTAACTTATTTAAGAATTATACTTGAATAAATTGATTTGAAATTTAAATAAAATTAAGATTTCAAGGGCATGATTTTTATAACTTGATTTTGGTTTAGAGTGATTTAAATAAATATCAAGTTGATTTAAATGAATATATCAAGTTAAATAAATTGAAGGAATATCCAGTTACTTGAAGTTGAAATTTTTTATTTAAATGATATTGGATTTATTGTGTAAACATTTCAAATCTAAATAATAGTAATTGAATTTGATATTTATTGAATTATCAAAGAATTAGTTTTGAAATGGTGGAATATTTAAAGCTTTGAAATATATGGAAATTGAAATGGTTTATTTGAGGATTCAAATCTGTATTTGGAATTGATTTGTGAAATTGAAGAAGGTATTTTATTACATAAAGTAATTTAATATTTAAGTCATTTAAGTGGTATGGTTGTGTTTCAAAGTTATGAAATTCAAGTTTTATGTTTTGAAAGGTTATATTTCAAGCATTTGGTTTCGAAATATTATAACTTCGAAAGTGTTATGGTTTTAGAAAAGGATATATTTGAAAAATGATATCATATTGATTTGGTTTTTAAAGGGGAAATGACATCATATTTATATGGTTTTGAAATGGATAGTATATTTTGGTTTTGAATTATAATTATTTTGGAATGACTGCGATGTTATAATAACGTTTGGTTATTAAAGAGACCGGGATCGGAAAATGTCATACTCTCTACAACCTCCGAAAACCACTTTAACAACCGTGTACGTAGTGCAGATTCCAGAATGAAGTAGGATGGCGGCGGCGTTTCCTTTGAGGTAAATATGCGGACCCGACTCCCGTGAGTTGGCATAATGTGACGCCCCACCTCTATACTCACGCTAGTCAAGGAGACTACAGAGTAATGTCATCAACTAGAACGAAGAATAAAGCTGTTGAGGAGCGACCATCCATGTAATTGCTTTGTGCGAGCACCAATATGTCAGATAGTGTAACATGCATTTCATTTCAGGAGGAAACCCGACATACCGATACAAACTCAAAACTACTACACAGTGGCTATAATATCTTTGGAAACAAAAATAGAAATAAGCATAACACAGATCAGTCACAGAAGTTCATATCTCTAAGGCGGAAACAGATATGAATATAACACTTGAAAGTGTGTACATCAGAGTAGTGGTCAAACAAGATCCACGATAACACAAAAGAATAGATACAAGTGCTACACAAAAGAATATGTATACATCAAAGAGTCTTTATCTTTAATGTATATCAACAAAACTACAAATCTAATGTAGTTAGACAAAAGTCAGATGATGGCTCCATATAAAGAGTCAAGCAGAAGCACCTATAACATATCGGTCTGACCTAAGTATTATTTAATAAGAAAATAATTAACGGATCAGTCTAGCTATGAATATCAGATAAAATGATATAGGATAAGAGATATGACAAAAGCGTATGATAACCATAAAGCCATACTGTGATAAGTATGTAATTGAAAATCAACCAGAGATTAATCAATGTCACAAGAATCTTATCAAAGATCAAAAAGAATGTCATACTCTTTATTTTTATTCACCAAGTTACAAATGTTGGCAAACATCACAATGCCAATTGTAAAAGTTGTTGAAACACAAATTCACAAATGCACAAATATTGATAGAACTTATAAATGAAACCACAAAAGTTGGTGGAACACAAATTCTAGAAATCATCAATAGAAATCAAGAAATCACAAAAAGGGGGAGGCCTATCACAAAACGGGAGCATGAAAACTCACCAACACGTGTATCACAAAATGGAACGCTATTCCATGGTTGCTAACCATTTATTTTGAGCCGAAGCTCCACAAAACGGTCCGAAGACCATGGGTCGCTACCCCACCAATTTTTGAGCCAAAGCTCCATAGAAACGGGGTTTAGTCTCCCTCGCAGACAAAAAGACATCGCACATTGCTAGTCTAAATCACAAAATGGTCATCATCGATCATCAAGAAGTGTCAATTACACTAAGCTAGTAAATAGATGAGTTTAGCTTCATGTCCCATAACCACTTGCTTAACTTAAGTATTTACGAACAAATTGTAAGTCTCCACTCGAAAGTTGTCACAAAAGTTTCAATCGAACAAGTCCAAAAACTAACCGACGAAATAAACGCATGCGTTTCATACCACTTGTTTTACTAAGCCGTTTAGTTAGATTTCTCAGACAGATGATGTAAAGTTTGTATATACTAATAGTTTGAAAAACGGTTGAAGAAACAAGTTTTGTAATAAAATAGTGTCGAAATCGTTTTAATGAAGGAGTTTTGATATTTACTACTAGTATGCAAACCTTTGTATTTTTAAAGTGACAAATCACTGAAATGGTTGAAAAAATAATCAATCACCAAAATTCACATTTTAAGCCGTGAATCAAATCCATAAAAATCAATACCGAATCCATCCAAATGGATATTCCCAAAATTTCCAAATAAAGGAAGTCATAAAAGTCGATAGATGATAACAATAAGTCGGATCAACCCGAATCGATTAAAATTGAAAACCCAAACAACTTAGGCAAATTGGGCTGAGATAAGCAGATTCAGACGTCTGAAAGTAATGATTCAGACGTTTGAAACTGGAAAATAAATGTTTTCCAGAACATTATTCAGACGTCTGAGTCATTAAATTCAAACGTCTGAAAATGGCTAATTTTAGCCTATTTTCTCTCGGGTGGACCTGAGCAATATCAGACGTCTGAACTGGAAAATAAATTTTTGCCCAGAACAATATTCAGACGTCTGAATTATTTGTTTCAGACGTTTGAAACTGAAGCTTGAAGTATTTTCTCCCCTAGGCCATTGATGGCCAAAGTATATCGGAAGCAATCGGATGAGTGACGATTACGAGGGGTTTACGTCAAACGACCACCTAACTTTAAAGACTCACCAATACACTCCGATCAACATGTCCAACATCCATATAAGGTTTTTCATAGATTTTTTTTCAAAACACCAATTGGAATATTCACCAAATCAATCCAAATCAAAATCAAATGAACAAGTAAAGATGTTAGGAATTCATGCCTAACAATCAAAGATAATTACAGACTTAGATATGTGATAAAAATCTCACATTTTTCACAAAAATAAGGATGGAGAAGCTATAGAGCAAGGCAAGAACATTCACTCTTCAATTTCAACATAAGAAGCTTGAATCTAAGCTTAAAAGAAAAACATTTCCTAAATTAGACTTTAGGAATTTCTGAAATTGAAGGGAGAATGAGTTGGAGAAGAAGAAGAGGATGCTTACCAATGGCTTCTCTTTGGATTTGGAGTTAGAACTTGGATTTGCAATGGAACTAGGGCTTAGGAATTCTAATTCTTTTTCTCTTCCCCCATTTTTATGAAAGCTTGGAGTGTTAGGAAATGAAAATGAATGAAGAGAAGAGGGGGTTGAGCTAGAGTTAATAGATTAGGCTAACCCAAACCCAAAGTACAAAGTGCAAAGGTCAAATTTTAGCTAGCTCCAAACATATCGAAGTTAATACTCAAAAAGGTCGCAAACGGCGTTTTGAACTCAATGGAAGTGGTCCCGAGTCCTAATTCGACCGTATGGGCATTTCGAAAAATAATCCAACTAACGATGCTGTATTAAATAAAATATTTAAATACACAAATCGTAAAATATGCGGGTTGTTACAGACCCTCATCCTTAAAGAAATTGCGTCCTCACAATACTTAAGAAGAAAATATAAAAAGTACCAACCATAAAAGCACATCAACACAAAAGAAATTTGAAATAAGAAGTTCACTTCAAAGAGCATGAGAAAGTAAGTCCGGATGTGTTCGGTCGATGAATTCTCTAGATTCCCAAGAACAACCCTTAGGATTTGAGGACCATTGAACCTTCACAAGAGGAACATCTTTATTTCGAAGGTGTTTAACCTCCGATGCAATAATTCGAATAGGATGTTGCTAATAAGTCAAATAAGGTGAAACTTCAATTTCTTCAACAATACCGGACTCAAGAATAGAATCGGAATCTAGAAGGCATTTCCGTAATTGAGAAACGTGAAACACGTCATGAATAGCAGAAAACTGAGCCGGTAATAAAAGGAGATAAGCCACGGAACCAATACGTTCGGTGATGGGAAATGGACCAATATATCGAGGTGCTAATTTTTTCGATCGATTGAAATGCATAACACCCTTCATAGGCGAGACACGAATAAACACAAAATCTCCCACAGAAAATTCTAATTTCCTTCTTCGGTTATCGGCATAGGATTTTTGCCTACTTGAGCTTCTTTCATCCTATGACGAATAAGGTCAATCTTTTATGTGGAATCACGAATAAAATCTGGACCTAAAACCAGCTTCTCACCGGCCTCAAGCCAACAAGAAAGAGATCAGCATGGCCTTCCATAGAGTGCCTCAAAAGGTGCCATGCCAATACTAGATTGGAAGCTATTATTATAGGAAAACTCAATAAGAGAAATATGATCTTCCCAACCTCCACCAAAATCAAGAACACATACACGAAGAAGATTTTCAAGTGTTTGATTCACACGCTCGGTTTGTTCATCAGACTGAGGATGATAAGCGGTGCTAAAATTAAGCTTCGTTCCCAAAGCTTTTTGAAGACTCTTCCAAAATCCACTAGTAAACAATGGATCACGATCACTAACAATAGAAGTAGGAACTCCATGAAATTTAACAATTTCTTTAATTAAGATTTTGGCCAAAAGAGGTACGGTCCGATTGGACCGAACGGGAATAAAATGGACAGATTTAGTAAGTCTATCAACTATCACCCATAGGCTATCATGACCCGAACGAGAACGGGGAAGGCCGTCAATAAATCCATGGAAATTTGATCCCACTTCCAAATCGGAATGTCCAAAGGTTGCAATAACCCATCGGGGCCTTTGATGCTCGGCCTTAACGAGTTGGCAAGTCATGCAACACTTAACAAAGTTAGCAATATCAGATTTCATCCCATCCCAATAATAAAATCGCTTCATATCCGCGTACATTTTACTACTACCGGGATGAATGGTAAATTTCGAACGATGGGAATCTTCTAAAATATCTTTACGAAGATCATGAATATTTGGCACGATAAGTCTACCAAATTTTCGAATACCGCCAAGAGAATCAATATCGAAGTCTCTCAAACCTTCAACATCAATTTTATCTCTAAAACTTTGGCTAAGAAGAGCTAATTCGGGATCTAGCTTTGAGCTTCAAGGATGCGGTCTAAAAGAGAAGGATGATCCTCAAGGCTACACAAAACAAGTGATGAACATAAATCAGATTCACGATCTCAAATCTCACAAGTGGATAAAGTCTCGAGATCATTCTACTCGGATAACATCATGGAAACAACCGCTTGTTGCTTACGACTAAGGGCATCGGCAACACGATTTCGCTTTCCGTGAGTATAAAGAATATCAAGATCATATGATGTAAGGAACTCGAGCCAGCGTTGTTGACGCAAATTAAGTTCCTTTTGAGAAAATAAACACTTCAAAGATTTATGATCGGTGCAGAGAACAAATTTCTCTCCCAAAAGATAGTGATGCCAACTTCAAAGGGCGAAAACAATAGCCGCTAGCTCTAAATCATGAGTGGCATATCTAGTCTCGGCCGGCTTTAATTGCCTAGAAGCATAAGCAATAACGCGATCCCTTTGCATAAGAACGACTCCCAAACCAACATGACTAGCATCGGTATAAACAATAAAATCTTGGTACCCCTCGGGAATCACAAGAATAGGAGCATCGGAAAGGAGTTCTTTTAATTTTTGAAAAGAAGCTTCACATTTGTCCGACCAAATGTATTTAACTCCTTTCTTTGTCAAGCTAGTAAGAGGCACGATAATTTTAGAAAAGTCCTTTATGAACCGACGGTAATAACCCGCCAATCCAAGAAAGCTACGAATTTCCGTCACACTCTCCGGTTTCTTCCAATTTTGAATCGCTTCAATCTTTGAAGGATCCACGGAAATTCCGGATTTGGAAATGATATGACCGAGAAATTTCACACGAGATTGCCAAAAGTGGCATTTAGAAAATTTTTCTTTCAATTGATTGCTCGTAAGAGTTTCCAACACAATCCGAAGATGCTTTTCATGCTCTTCCTCGATTTTAGAATACACAAAAATATCATATATAAAGATGATAACGAACCGATCGAGGAAATCTTTGAAAACTCGATTCATAAGGTCAACGAAATAAGCTGGAGCATTCGTTAACCCAAATGGCATAACAAGCCATTCATAAGATCCATAACGAGTACCGAACGATGTCAAAGGAATGCTATCCTTTGAAATACGAAGCTGATGGATACCGGTTGCTAAGTCAAATTGTGAAAAGACTCTAGCACCACTAAGCTGATCAAATAAAATCATCAATCCGACGTAAAGGATATTTATTCTTGATAGTAAGATCATTAAGCTTGCGGTAGTCAACGCAAAGCCTAAGTGTACCATCGGATTTCTTCACAAAAATAGCTGAAGCTCCCCAAGGAGAGGAATTAGAACGAATAAATTGCTTCATCTCCAATTCAGATAATTGCTTACGCATCTCCTCATTTTCCTTATTAGAAATACGATAAGGAGGACGAGTGATAGGTAGAGCTCGAGGGATAAGATTAATTCTGAACTCAATTGCTCGCTTAGGTGGTAATCCTTAAACGGGCTCAAATATGTCGGAAAATTCACGAACAACATGAATAAGAGAAATGACATCTTCCTCATCATCATTATCGTCATCATGAGGATTTAAAAAATATAAAGATGCTGTCATATCGGAATCTGAATCTTTAAGTACAACAGAAATCTGCTTAACGGATTGAGCATGTCGAAGATAAATAGTCCGCTTAGGACATAAAATATGTGCTTCATAACGGTTAAGCGAATCCATTCCCAAAATCATTCCGAAGCCTAAGTACCGCATAACATGCAAATCGGCTCGGAAAGAAAAATCATATAAAACAATCTCGACATCTTTACAAAGCAAACTAATTGTTGCGGATCCACCAACCGGATTCATAATTTTCAAAGAAGTCATTAAAGCCATAATACTCAAAGAAAAAGTATCAACAAGATCTTTTGATATAAAAGAATGGGATGCACCCATATCAAAAAGAACTCGTATAAGTTGATCACGAAACATAATAACGCCATCAAGGATAGAATGAGAAATACATTGACCACGAGAAGTGTTACTAGGAGTTTGCACCGCATTTAGATTTCCCTCCTTCTTGCCTTGAAGTTTGGGACATGCGGATAAATAATGACCCGAACTTTTGCAATAGCGACAAGCAAGGGGCTTGGAACACTTATTTGTATAATGGTCATTGGAACCACAATTGTAGCAATGCCCACCACTAGAGGTAGAAGTCTTTGCTACAGGAGTTGCTTGCTTTCCTTTCTTGTTGGGATAAGGACCCTTGAATTTATTAGGTCTCTTCTTGTTGTTGTTGAAGTTTGGTTTGGCACCCACAATTTCAATATCACTCTCTTTATCTGCCTCTTCAAGTCGAAGAGCGATATCAACAAGTTGATCAAAAGAAACTTCTAATTTCAGAAGTAATGGCTTTTTGAGATTCTTATTCAAGCCATAGACAAATCTCTGGTTTTTCTTCAATGGGGTATTAATGTACTCGACCCCATATTTAGAGAGGGATTCAAAAGATACGACATATTCTGCCATAGAAGATTCACCTTGAATAAGGTCAATAAAATGACGGGCTAAAGTCATTTTTTCGGCTTCCGGCACAAACTTTGATTCGAATCTTTCCCGGAATTGCTCCCACGTAAGATCCGCTTCAATAATTTCAGAAATAAGAAGCTCATACCAATCTAATGCTCTTTCTTGGAGCATACTAGAAGCCACTTGGATTCGATGAAGATCAATAAGATTTATGCGAGAAAAGATGTGATCGCATGTTCTAAGCCAAGCTTGGACTTGAATGACGCTTTCAGAACCCTTGAATGACTTCCCACCCAAGTTGGTATAGTCACTGCACAAGCGTGCAAACCCGGATTTAGGGTGAGTAGGCTCTGGAATGGGTCCGACAGCCTGAGCATTCTTCACAAGATCAAGAAGCAGTTGGGCGGACATAAATACTCCATCCTGGGGAGTAGCACTAGATTGTCCGGCACTGAGACAATTTGATCTAACCATTTCTCTTCTTTAAGAAAGAAGGAATGAAGAAGAAAAAATTATTCTCAGAATGAATATCAAACAATAATGATTGATAGAAAAAGGCATCACAAAAGAAATAGGATAGAATGGGTCCAATGACTCGAATTAAATCCTAAGGCACGACTCCTAAGATGGACTTAGGACGTTGATCCTTGTTAAACTATTCTACATTGTTCCAAAGTTTGGCTCTGATACCAAGCTGTGACGCCCCACCTCTATACTCACGCTAGCCAAGGACACTGCGGAGTAATGCCATCAACTAGCATGAAGAATAAGGCTGTTTGAGAAGCGACCATCCATGTAATTGCTTTGTGTGAGCACCGATATGTCAGATAGTGTAACATGCATTTCATTTCAAGAGGAAATCCGACATACTGATACAAACTCAAAACTACTACACAGTGGCTATAATATCTTCGAAAACAAAAATAGAAATAAGCATAACACAGATCAGTCACATAAGTTTATATCTCTAAGGCGGAAACAGAGATGAATATAATACATGAAAGTGTGTACATCAGAGTAATGGTCAAACAAGATCCACAATAACACAAAAGAATAGATACAAGTGCTACACAAAAGTATATGTATACATCAAAGAGTCTCTATCTCTAATGTATATCAACAAAATTACAATTCTAATGTAGTTAGACAAAGTCAGATGATGGCTCCATATAAAGAGTCAAGCAGCAGCACCTGTAACATCTCGGTCTGACCCGAGTATTATTTAATAAGAAAATAATAAACGGATCAGTCTAGCTATAAATATCAGATAAAATGATATACGATAAGAGATATGACAAAAGCATATGATAACCGTAAAGCCATACTGTGATAAGTATGTAGTTAAAAATCAACCAGAGATTAATCAATATCACAAGAATCTTCTCAAAGATCAAAAAGAATGTCATACTCTTTATTTTTATTCACCAAGTCACAAATATTGGCAAACATCATAATGCCTGTTTGCGCCAAAATTGGTCACAAACACCCAAAGTCGTGAAAGCACCCGTTTGTGTGTTCAATTCGATAATATTCAACACAGAACTCAGCAACAATCAATATAGAATTCAGCTCTAAGTAACAAATCACGGTAATTCACAAACAACAATCACAAACACAGGATTTATAGTGGTTCGGCGTTCGCGCCTACGTCCACTCTGAAGGATTTCTCTTTATTGCCTTGTTCGATTCAATCGATTACAATGGATTACAGTAGATATTAGCTCCGAAATCTGAATACAACAGTGATTATGATAGATAGACTTGGATCCGGCAGAGTCTTGGCGTTCAATGGCAGAAGTTGTTCGAAGATCCCCCTTTCTGAAGGCTTCAGGGTGCTATTTATAGGCGTTGGAGGCCCAGATCTTGCTGAAATTTCGTGAGACTCCTTCTGGCACGTGAGTGGGCCCACGCGACCGACCCCACCAAGTTTCGTCTCGATCTGACATCGGTTCGAAGTGATTTCGAACCCATCAAGAAATGGTCCAATCGAGCTGAAACTTGGCAGGAACAATCTTTACCTCATATGGAAACTACTGTGAAAATTTGGTTGCATTTGGATGTGTGGTTAAGGAGATATGCTCGGTTCGAAATTAGCATTTTCGGTTGGCTGTGTCGTTCGAACCCATGAGTTCGAACCCATGATTTCGAATCCATCAGTGCACGTGGGCTTGCAGTGACGTGGCGCGCATTCCTCGAATCGATCCTAACTTATCTCCGAATGGACCGCTTCGACTCCGTGAACTACGGCGAACACGTCATCCAAACCGATTGACTCGGTGGATTCGAAATAGGAAGTATTCCTGGTTTCGAACGTGACTGATTCGAATCCAGGAATCCTTATGGGTTCGAACTTGATCGGTTCGAACTGGGTCACTCGATGGGTTCGAAGTGAGGATGCGAGGCTGAGTGAAGTCATGGATTCGAAGGTACGCCACTGTGGTGGATTCGAAGGCGATGGAGTCGAAAGTGATGGAGTCGAGGCAGGTACTAGCCGATGGGTTCGAATGTGGCTTGGGTTCGAACTCCATGGCTTCGAAGGCAAGGACGTGGATAGGTTCGAACTAGGTGGGTTCGAAGGAGAGGGCGTGGACGGTTTCGAACAGCATGGGTTCGAAGGAGAGGGTGTGGATGGTTTCGAACAGGATGGGTTCGAAAAGGATGGGTTCGAACTTCATGGTTTCGAACCAGACAATGACTATTTCTCTTCACACTGAATCCATCATATCTTGAGCATACGAACTCAGATTGACTTGAAACTTGAAATGATGGCTCCTACAACCTTTCTTGTCATGTCCTATCAATTGTGGCCTGATCCGGACTCGGGCAAAATTCATCGATATACATAGCTAAGTGAAGTATATCCAATCTCTGAGATGAACTGTTTCCCGTTTTCGACCAATCTTTTGGTATCACGGCTTTGCCAAAAAGCGGGATAACACTTTGCCCCCCAAAACATGCCTTGTTGTAGGAAGGTGTGTTTTGTAATGCCTTGAGTTGGATGTTCGTATCCGATCATCAACCTGCAAAGAACTCAATAGTTTCATATGTCCTCAAATGACGATCGTTCGGGATCGAGCCATTTGGGATGAAGTGCGGCCGTTCATGGTCAAGCGCTCAACTTCAAATGACGATCGTTCGTGATCGAGTCATTCGAGGGGAAGTGCGACCGTGCGCGGTCGAGCGTATAAATTCATGCTTCGATCGTTCGGGATCGTATGCTGCTTGAAGTGAATCGGGACCGTTCGCGGTCCGTGCCGTTCGTGGCATAAGATGGAATAGGACCGTTCGCGGTCGATGCCGTTCGCGGCGAATGATGAGATGGGACCGTTCGCGGTCGACTGCCGTTCGTGGCAAATGATGATCGTTCGCGACTAAGTGCCGTTCAAGGGGAATGGTGACCGTTCGAGGTCGGATTTCAGAATCAGTGAGCCATGACCGTTCGCGATCGATGGCGTTCGAGGCAGGAAGTGATCGTTCGCGATCGTGTGCCGTTCGAGGCAAATCTGTGACCGTTCGCGGTCTGTGCCGTTCAAGGCAGAAAGTGATCGTTCGCGATCGTGTGCCGTTCGAGGCGAATTCGTGACCGTTCGTGGTCGGATGTCGGACCTCAAGTGAGGACCGTTCGCGATCAAGCCATTGAGGTAAGGTGAGTTATGACTGTTCGAAGTCGGGTGCCGTTCGAGGCGGATTGTGTGTGTGCCCGGGAGGGCTTGGTGTTATCGATGCCAGGGTCCCGTTCGGGTGAGATCCTGGATCGTTTGTCAGGACGGCTCATCGCCATCTCAGAGCATGCTTAAGGACCGTTCGTGACCCCATACATGTGTAAGTAGCTCGGCCATTCCAGAGTTATCAGAATCAAATATCTATTACACGGATGAGTTTCAAAAACAATGTCCAAACAAACAGCAAACAAACAGGGTCTAAATGTTCAAATTAAAATGATATGAAAGCAAAGCATGGATGTCGAAGCGTAAGTTCCCACCACGAAACGGTCAACGATCATTCAGAGCATGTCTGGAGATCGTTCGCGATCTCGCACATGTGTAAATGATTTAATTGCGTTAGTGGAAGCTTACAACTTGTTCATCGTTATCTTACTCAATTGATAACCATACGGTGCCTTGATTCGGGGTCGCCCCTAGCTGATGTGGACGGTGGTCGTTCTGGTTCCGCCACAGGAGCTCGTCTCCTTACATATTGAAGGAGCATACCGTTCCTGATATGCCCTTCCACCTCGTCCTTCAGGTGCCTACAATCATTAGTGTTATGACCATTTAATTCATGGAATACACAGAACTTATCTGATTTCCTTTCGTCAGAAGTAGGATCCCTTCGCATTGGCCTACGATACAGAATCTGTTCTTTGGTATCCTGATAAATTCGTTCCAGGCTCTCGTTCAACTCAGCGTAGGTGGTGAATCGCGGCTCCCTCCGTTGCCGCTTTGATCTGTCTCTGTCATTCTCAATCTTTCTTTTACCTTTATCCGAATCTTTTTTAAGAGGCTTTTCGTCTCTAAATGCAAAAACTTCTATCCCATCTCCTTCTTCTCTCTCGGCATTCGCATCTTCTAATCGTAAAAACTTTTCTGCTTCATGATAGAATTCCTCCAGATCAATGGGTGGATCTTTAGTCAATGAATTCTTGAACTCTGTGCCGTCAGCTATTCCGGACACAGCTGCCATTACCACCATGGACGGATCCGCTCTATCCACTGAAGCTGCTGCTGCATTAAATCGTGCTAAATAACTTCTCAAGGTCTCTCCGGCCTTTTGCTTTAGGGTTGCCAGAGTCATCACGTTCTTGGGTCTCGTAATATGGACCCTGAATTGCCTCATAAATCTCTCCACTAAACCATTCCATGTTCCGATGGATCCGTTCTCCAGCTGTCTAAACCATAGTGCAGCGATATCTGTCAAGTACAATGGAAAACATCGGGCCATAACCTCCTCCGATGCCCCCAGTACTTCCATACGCCTCATATATTTTGTCAGATGGACCGTGGGGTCCGTTCTCCCGTCATACATATCCAATGATGGTAGTTTGAAATCAGGCGGGTTCCTAGCTTGCCTGATTGCTGAAGTAAAAGGACTTCTATTGACATCTTCCAAATCTTTGTTCACCATACCGCCTCTCAAAGCTCTCCTAACTATCTCTGCTAATCGGTTATTGTCTCCGAGATGTAATCCTTGTTCACTACTTCCAACCTGCCCCCCGAGTTCACGAGGTAACTCCGGGATCTGCCCCCTTGACTGAGCGTTCACTCCTCTACTACTCCTAGGTTGCGCAGATCCTTCTCTTTCTCTTTCCAAGATTGGGTCAACATTCTCCATATGTGTGCCCCTTAGCTCTGGTGCCACGCCGGACGGTCCCGCTCCGTTCTGGACTCCATTGGCTTCCCTATTTTGTGCTCCAAGCTGTCCTATCTGTTGGAATAAACTCTGGATCATTTCCTCTTGCCTCTTCATCATAGTTTCCATCTCGTCCCTAGTAATGTATATCGATGGTTGATTTGCTCCTGAGGAAGCCTCTTGGCTTCCTTGTGGTTCACTTCTCTCAGTCCTTGGCCTCCTACTCGATTGTCTTGCCATAATTCCTAGATCTGAACTCCTGAATTTTCAAATTCAACTTCTTCCTGAATTAGCTTCTCAGTGAAAGCACCAAAATGTTTGCGCCAAAATTGGTCACAAACACCCAAAGTCATGAAAGCACCCGTTTGTGTGTTCAATTCGATAATATTCAACACAGAACTCAGCAACAATCAATATAGAATTCAGCTCTAAGTAACAAATCGCAGTAATTCACAAACAACAATCACAAACACAGGATTTATAGTGGTTCGGCGTTCGCGCCTACGTCCACTCTGAAGGATTTCTCTTTATTGCCTTGTTCGATTCAATCGATTACAATGGATTACAGTAGATATTAGCTCCGAAATCTGAATACAACAGTGATTATGATAGATAGACTTGGATCCGGCAGAGTCTTGGCGTTCAATGGCAGAAGTTGTTCGAAGATCCCCCTTTCTGAAGGCTTCAGGGTGCTATTTATAGGCGTTGGAGGCCCAGATCTTGCTGAAATTTCGTGAGACTCCTTCTGGCACGTGAGTGGGCCCACGCGACCGACCCCACCAAGTTTCGTCTCGATCTGACATCGGTTCGAAGTGATTTCGAACCCATCAAGAAATGGTCCAATCGAGCTGAAACTTGGCAGGAACAATCTTTACCTCATATGGAAACTACTGTGAAAATTTGGTTGCATTTGGATGTGTGGTTAAGGAGATATGCTCGGTTCGAAATTAGCATTTTCGGTTGGCTGTGTCGTTCGAACCCATGAGTTCGAACCCATGATTTCGAATCCATCAGTGCACGTGGGCTTGCAGTGACGTGGCGCGCATTCCTCGAATCGATCCTAACTTATCTCCGAATGGACCGCTTCGACTCCATGAACTACGGCGAACACGTCATCCAAACCGATTGACTCGGTGGATTCGAAATAGGAAGTATTCCTGGTTTCGAACGTGACTGATTCGAATCCAGGAATCCTTATGGGTTCGAACTTGATCGGTTCGAACTGGGTCACTCGATGGGTTCGAAGTGAGGATGCGAGGCTGAGTGAAGTCATGGATTCGAAGGTACGCCACTGTGGTGGATTCGAAGGCGATGGAGTCGAAAGCGATGGAGTCGAGGCAGGTACTAGCCGATGGGTTCGAACGTGGCTTGGGTTCGAACTCCATGGCTTCGATGGCAAGGACGTGGATGGGTTCGAACTAGGTGGGTTCGAAGGAGAGGGCGTGGACGGTTTCGAACAGCATGGGTTCGAAGGAGAGGGTGTGGATGGTTTCGAACAGGATGGGTTCGAAAAGGATGGGTTCGAACTTCATGGTTTCGAACCAGACAATGACTATTTCTCTTCACACTGAATCCATCATATCTTGAGCATACGAACTCGGATTGACTTGAAACTTAAAATGATGGCTCCTACAACCTTTCTTGTCGTGTCCTATCAATTGTGGCCTGATCCGGACTCGGGCAAAATTCATCGATATCCATAGCTAAGTGAAGTATATCCAATCTCTGAGATGAACTGTTTCCCGTTTTCGACCAATCTTTTGGTATCACGGCTTTGCCAAAAAGCGGGATAACAATGCCAATTGTAAAAGTTGTTGAAACACAAATTCACCAATGCACAAATATCGATAGAACTTATCAATGAAATCACAAAAATTGGTGAAACACAAATTCTAGAAATCATCAATAGAAATCCATAAATCACAAAAAGGGGGAGGCCTATCACAAAACGGGAGCATGAAACTCACCAACACGTGTATCACAAAATGGAACACTATTCCACGACTGCTAACCATTTATTTTGAGCCGAAGCTTCACAAAACGGTCCGAAGACCATGGGTCGCTACCCCACCAATTTTTGAGCCGAAGCTCCACAGAAATGGGGTTTAGTCTCCCTCGCAGACAAAGACACATCGCACATTGCTAGTTTAAATCACAAAATGTTCATCATCGATCTCAATAAGTGTCAATTAGACTAAGCTAGTAAATAGACGAGTTTAGCTTCATGTCCCATAACCACTTGCTTAACTTAAGTATTTACGAACAAATTGTAAGTCTCCACGTGAAGTTGTCACAAAAGTTTCAATCGAACTAGTCCAAAAACTAGCCGACGAAGTAAACGCATGTGTTTCATACCACTTGTTTTACTAAGCCGTTTAATTAGATTTCTCAAATGAATGAGGTAAAGGATTGTATATACTAATAGTTTAGAAAAACGGTTGAAGAAACAAGTTTTTTAATAAAATAGTGTCGAAATTGTTTTGATGAATGAGTTTTGATATTTACTACTAGTATGGAAACCTTTGTATTTTTAAAGTGATAAATCACAAAAATGATTGTAAAAACAATCAATCACCAAAATTCACCTTCGAAGCCGTGAATCAAATCCATAAAAATCAATATCGAATCCATCCAAAGGGATATTCCTAAAATATCCAAATAAAGGAAGTCATCAAAGTCGATAGATGATAATAACAAGTCGGATCAACCCGAATCGATTAAAATTGAAAACCCAAACAACTTAGGAAAATTGGGCTGAGATAAACAGATTCAGACGTCTGAAAGTAATGATTCAGACGTCTGAAACTGGAAAATAAATGTTTTCTAGAACATTATTCAGACGTCTGAGTCATTAAATTCAGACGTCTGAAAATGGCTAATTTTAGCCTATTTGCTCTCGGGTTGGACCTGAGCAATTTCAGACGTCCGAAATTTATAATTCAGACGTCTGAACCGGGAAATAAATTTTTGCACAGAACAATATTCAGACGTCTGAATCATTTGTTTCTGACGTCTGAAACTAAAGCTTGGGATATTTTCTCCTCTAGGCCATTGATGGCTTAAGTATATCGGAAGCAATCAGATTAGTGACGATTATGAGGGGTTTACGCCAAACGACCACCCAACATTAAAGACTCACCAATTCACTCAGATCAACATGTCCAACATCCATATAAGGTTTTTCATAGAATTATTTTCAAAACACCAAAAATTGGAATATTCACCAAATCAATCAAAATCAAAATCAAATGAACACGTAAATATGTTAGGAATTCATACCTAACAATCAAAGATAATTATAGACTTAGATGTGAAATAAAAATCTCACCTTTTTCACAAAAACAAGGATGGAGAAGTTATAGAGAAAGGCAAGAACAATCACTCTTCAATTCCAACCTAAGAAGCTTGAATATAAGCTTAAAAGAAAAATATTTCCTAAAGTAGACTTTTGGAATTTCTGAAATTGAAGGGAAAATGAGTTGGAGAAGAAGAAGATGATGCTTACCAATGACTTCTCATTGGATTTGGAGTTAGAACTTGGATTTGCAATGGAACTAGGGCTTAGGAATTCTAATTCTTTTTCTCTTCCCCCATTTTTATGAAAGCTTGGAGTGTTAGGAAATGAATGTGAATGAAGAGAAGAGGGGGTTGAGCTAGAGTTAATAGTTTAGGCTAACCCAAACCCAAAAGTCCAAAGTGCAAAGGTCAAATTTTAGCTAGCTCCAAACATATCGAAGTTTATACTAAAAAAGGCCGCAAACGACGTTTTGAACTCAATGGAAGTGGTCCCGAGTCCTAATTTGACCATATGCAAAAAGTAGCATTTCGGATAATAATTCGACCAACGATGTTGTATTTAAATAAAATATTTAAATACGCAAATTGTAAAATATGCGGGTTGTTACACATAAGATGGCTAAAACAGGAGCGATTGACGGGCTAAGAAGGTAGCACCTTTTATCGGACACACTCCTTCGATATTATACTATGACTTTTGGATTGATTCGGTGGCCACTTTTGATTTTTGATTTTGGTGGTATGGCTCGAGGTGGGTGGTAGTAGCTGCTACGCGTACCACCGGTCCGAAAGTGTAATTGGTATATTTACCCTGGCATTGCCTAGTTATGCCGTGTCACCTACCCCTACGCGCCTTATACGATTTCGTTTTGTACCATACCTATGGAGTGCCCTCTGAAGACGCCCAATATGTGAGAGATTACGGTACTGTATAGACTATGGGAATATAAAAGTGTGTAAGGTGGAAAATGTAAAGCCTTAACGTTATTTTCAAGTATATTATTTTACTATAGACATTATTAAAATAGCGAAATATTACTACATAGTAAATAGTAATGGATCCTTAGAAGATGTGAATCCCGAGCACCTCTTAAGTTACTGCACTCACGTTAGACACTGGATAGGAGATGTCAAATCCTATAAACATCTCCGACGCCATTCCACTCATATTTATTTCTGTTGATTTAACTCACATAAGATCTTTTATTTCTGACTCGAGTGTTTTGTCTTTTCAATTCGCTCGAGTCAGTCTGAGCATTTCAGGGTTTGAAGATCTTATTTCTGGAGGACGAAAATGAAGACTGTGTTATTATTATTATTATATACTATATTGTTCCACTGCATCACACTATTCCTCTGCATTATTTATTATTCTCTGGCATGTATAACTCTGATATGTATTGCATAAGTACAATCGAATATTCTATAAAACAGCTTCATGAACTGTTTATTTGATTATTATATCTTATCTTTCCGCTGCAAGATTCTATTTTGTTTTATTTCTTTCTCTGTTTTTCTTATTTACCCCAATCACAATCCGCTCTTTTGTATGGTTTGAGTCTGACGTGTGTGGTTTATCGTCAATTTAAACGTACAAAAAGACGGGATGTTACATCTGGTATCAAAGCTTTGGTTTAGCGATAAACCTTAGCTTTATGGGGTCTGACTCTTTTTTAATAGGGTAGTAATACCCTATGGGGAGTCGCTGAGTGTATATATATGAGAGAGTGTATTTGTTAGTGATATAAAAGTGTTTTATATTGTGTTAATTTGTTCCGTTTTGTATTTATAAATTCCGGTTGATGCATAGGATGCTATGAGATCAATATGGATTTCTAAACACTTAATAGGACAGACCGACACAATATTTGTTCTGAATATAGGTGAATGAAATAATTTTGCCTGTTATATTTTCTATATATAAAATAATTTTTTTATAAATGATATATATATTTTGGTTGTAATTTAATTGTTGTTAGACAGTGAAATTTTTAGGTTTTAGTTGGAAATAAGATTTGAAAAGTAAAACAAATGAAATTTGAAAATTTTAAAACTTAAGTTCCAGGATTTTAATTTTCTTTCAAAGGATTTTGGAATATAATAATATTGTTTATAAATATTTTCTGATATAAATATTTCAATATAAATTGAAAGAATCGTTTTAAAGAAATTTTGGAAAAAATAAAGTTCTGTACTCCCCTCTCCGTCGTTGGGAAATAATTTGGCGATGAATGCACACATCATCGACATTTATTTTCGAGTTTCTAAGTGGGAAGGCCACTGTAGTAGTTTTACTGCATGATTATTTTGAAAAACAAATATAAATTTTAAATTATTTTAAATACAATTAGATATATAAGTTGTAAGTATATATTTATCTATTATTTTAAAATGTTTTTTGAATAAAACCCGGTATTTAATTCTTAAGTTTCCGTTAATTAATAGTTTTAATTAGTGTAGTGAAATGGAATGTAACTAATTAATAATTGGAACCTCTAATGAAAATAAGAGATTAAATGATAGCTTATAAGTGAAATTTCCGAAAAGTTGAAATTTGTAACTTATAAAACAAAATATATATAATTAATTGAACATTTAATTAAATTAAAAGAAATGAGATAAACTTGTATAATTTTCAATTGCATTCTTTAACATATATATAACTTAGCAATTATAAAAAGTTAAAATGCTAAAAGTAAATGTAATGGGAAATTTTACAAGTAAAACTTGAAGTAATGAAAGTACTTGATGAATTTGCTTTTATAAATAAGAATTTAACGTTATAATTGTTGTAAACTTAAGTATGACTGAAAGGCCACTAATTAAATATAATAGAAAAGCCGTAAAGAAATGATAATAAACTTAAGTAAATGTTAAGGTTGCTTATAATAAAAATAAGCAGAAAGATGAATACTATAAATAAATGAAATTGAGAAATGAATGATTGTAATGCAATAAAAATAAAATTTATATGATATGAATAAATAAAAATGAATTTATGTAAATATAAGTTCAAATAAGTGAAATAAATACTGAATCAATGGATGGAAATGAAAATTTGCAAGCAATAAATGTAAACTAAAAAGATAAATCATTAATTGAATGAAAAGGAAATCAAACAACAAATGTTATGAAATGAAATTATTAAAAATGAACTTGGTCTATTGTTTGGAATTGCTGTTTGTTTGGTTTATGGGTTGTTTGGGTAAAAGATACTTTTAATTGCTTAGATGTATGAATAATATATTAAGTTTTACTTAAGACTATTGAGTAAATGGAATACTTCATATTTATTTGTCATTCTGTGTGATTTAAAGTGTCTTAAGCCGAACCAACCAATTGTTTTTGTTTTGCTTGAATGGTTGATTTGTACATGATGTGTATGTTGTTGGTTGCAAGTGATTGTTGTTGATATTGATTTGGTGTTGGTGGTTGAAACAACTTTAATATTTCATTTATATAATTATTAACTCTTTTTGGATTATATAAGCGAAATACAGGTTATGGAAGTAATTGCCACTGCTTTTGGTTTCGTAATTAAGCGTTAATTTCCCGACAAATAGATGCGTTTTCAGATTACGGTTTTATATTGCTATTATATTATTTTCTCGTGTTAGAATATATTATTTTGGAAAGTATATGTTGTATATTGTTATATTTGATATTATAATTTCTCCCGAGCCTCTCCTTACAAAGGAGACTCTGTTGAAATTTTCCGTAAATTTTGGACTTAGTAAAATTTTGAAAAATGTTTTACAAACTTTATTAATTTGAGTATAAAAAGATTTATTGATTATAAATTGATATATTTTATTTAAATTAATTAATTTTGTAAATTAATTTGTTTATAAAGTTAATATTTTTGAATGAGACGTATTGTCTACTTAATTCTTTCTTTCCCCTTCTTTTCCTTTTTGGGGACGAAAAGTTTTGAGTGGGGGAGAGTGTAACGACCCGTAATTTTCGATGAATTATATATGTTAATATAATAAGATTTTGGTAATTTAATAGTGAAGAAATAAAAATTTGTAATTTAATAATGAAATGAACACTAAAATAAAGTATAATGATGTTAATGTAAGTTGATTATTAACAATGTGTATGAAACTCAATTAATTGTAATAATATAAATTGTTTACTTGGCTATAAATTGAATATGGGGAAAAATGTAAATATTTTTTTTTAATAATAATTGAAGAAAATTTGTGTTATGAAACAAATGGTGACACTTGTTGTAAGTAATAAACTTATAAATAAAATTTAAAGTGAATAGTGACAATTCTTATAAGTTACCTATTTTTTTGGTCCATTTAATTTAATTGAAAATTAATTGTGATTAAAATGAAATTAAATATTTAAATAGCACGTTAACGTAAATTAAGTTGAAAATTAAGAATATTATATAATAAATCACGAACCAATGTTAATTTCATCCATTTGATAATAATGGATTGAATAATAGGATGAAAGTTCAATTAAATTGGATTATTGGGAATTTAAATTTGCAATTACTGAATTGATTGAAACTGAAATGTAAACATTGAAATTGGTGGAACATCCAATAATAAATTAACATGGGAATTGTTTAAGGGATTCTAAATTTACCAAGTAATCCAGAATGATAAAATTTGTAAATAATTAAGTTTAAATTGAAAAGTGATTTAATTAATGCAAAAATAGCCATTTTGGCCACTGACTCGTATTTCTACGAAATCAGTTTCATCGGATCCGTAACGGTGAATTATTGTAGGATTTTGACTTTCATAACGATCGGACTTGTCATTTGATTGTACAGGCTTGAAACACCTAGAAATCAATGAAATTAAAATCAATTGAAATCAAATTGAAATAACTTGATTTTAGCATACGTTCTTCATACGATGGAATTTGGACTTGAAACATGTTCCATTGATTTTAAAATATTTATAAACATCCCTTTCGAGATATGGATTGATCCAATTTCGTTCCGGAGTCAGAACGGGCTTTTCGGGCCGCGAAGCATTCAACTTTATAACCGATTCGGTCCAATTGTTCCTATTTCTAACCTGCTTATATATATCCAGTTATAAACCCTAGTGGTCTTTCTATTTCTCATTTCTTTACGTATAATTATTTCTGTTGCCCCTCTTTCTCAATGGCTGAAAACCCTAAAAATTCACAACCCAGTTTCAATACAAAATTCATCTCAAAAATTCAAGCTCTTCAATACATATCAAATTTTATATCGATCTGAAGCCCTCGATGAACGCATCTCAGATTTGAAATTCGTTTTCCAATTTGAAGCTCTGTTTGACAGAAATTGACGATCAATTCTCGGCCATTCATCATGCAACGATCAACTTCAGCAGATCGTCGAATCGACCATACAGTATTATGGAGAGGATCGAGGGGAGTGCATCGGTGAAATTCGTTCTTCGAACGGACGGTCAGATCGAGGAGAAAAATTCGCCCAGTGTTTAAGGAACGGTGGCGGTGGCTGCTTGTTATGGGCCCGATTTGCGGGCGCGGCATGGTCGCGTGGGGTGAGAGGAACTGCGGTCCCCTCAAGAGGGTGGCCGACCTTGGCGAAGTGGACAGGGCGCGATCAAGGAGGGCTGTTAGGTGGCTTCGTTCGCGACCTGTAGCTGGATATTCTGCGCATGTAGGGCTTCCAGAAGATAGATGACGTGGCCGTGCGTTAGAGTATGTACACTTATTTTATTTTATTTTATCTACTTCAAATTTTGTTTCAAATGTTCTAACCTCGATAATTTCTGCATACGAGGTCCGTTTCACATGCGGTTTTCTCCGCTAGGTTCGTATTGGAACCCTGGACATTCTGATGCTAGTTTGGACGAATTTTGAGATAGTTCAAATTTTGGGTTTAAATTGGATTTAAATTATATTTAAATTCAAAACGTGAGTGTTTTAACCCACTCACAACTCCTAAAATTTCTTATGTGTGTTAAATTAATTTTTGATGTGATTAGAAATTTATTTATAACTGTTTGGCATATTTTTAATCATCGTCTCAGTTAAATTGAATTTATTGGATTAAATTGTTATATAATTTATTATTACAGATAAACTGCCAGTTAAATTGTTATTTAATTTATTATTAAATATAAACTGTCAGTAAGTACTTGTTGGTTATTATCTGTTTATATTGATGTTATTGATTTAATTGGATGAGGATTGTGATAAATGGTTGATGATTGATATTGGATGAATGGATGTTGTATGTTATATTGTTATAAACTGCAAGTTGTTTGGATTTTTATTTCATTCGGGATTGCGGTTTGAAATGATACATAATCGTATTTATATTTTAAATTATGGATTGAAATGATAAATATCTATATCACTTGACCATAAGATAGAATATTATATACAAACACCTAAGTCTATATATATAAAAATATTTTGAAATTGATTTCTCTGGTTTTGTAAAGAAATATATGGTTTTATATCAATATTGATTTAGATACTATATAAATGTTATTTTATTATTGATCTTTAGCTATGTTTAAATTTGTTTTGAAATATAAAATAAGTTAAATAATAAAGTTTGATTGTTTTTATATAATATGGTTAAGTATTTGTTTAAATTATATTGTATATAGAGTTTATAATGACTACAAAAAATTAGGTTGGAAGATAAATATGAAATTAAATTGAATTAAATTATTTAAGAATTATACTCGAAAAAATTGATTTGAAATTTAAATAAAATTTAGATTTCAATGGGTATGATTTTTATAACTTAATTTTGGTTTAGAGTGATTTAAATAAATATCAAGTTGATTTAAATGAATATATCAAGTTAAATAAATTGAAGGAATATCCAGTTTCTTAAAGTTGAATTTTTTTACTTAAATGATATTGGATTTATTGTGTAAACATTTCAAATCTAAATAATAATAATTGAATTTGATATTTATGGAATTATCAAAGAATTAGTTTTGAAATGGTGGAATATTTAAAGCTTTGAAATATATGGAAATTGAAATGGTTTATTTGGGGATTCAAAACTGTTTTTGGAATTGATTTGTGAAATTGAAGAAGCTATTTTATTATATAAAGTAATTTAATATTTAAGCCATTTAAGTGGTGTAGTTATGTTTCAAAGTTATGAAATTCAAGTTTTATGTTTTGAAAGGTTATATTTCAAGCGTTTGGTTTCGAAATATTATAACTTTTAAAGTGTTATGGTTTTAGAAAAGGATATATTTGAAAAATAATATCATATTGATTTGATTTAAAAGGGGAAATGCATCGTATTTATATGGTTTTGAAATGAATAGTATATTCTGGTTTTGAAGCATAATTATTTTGGAATGACCATAGTGTTATAATGACGTTTGGTTGTTAAAAAGACCGAGATCGGAAGTTTTCATACTCTCTGCCAACTTCGAAAACCACTTTAACAACCGTGTACACGGTGGAGATTCCAGAATGAAGTAGGATGGTGGTGGCGTTTCCTTTAAGGTAAATACGTGGACCCGACTCTTGTGAGTTGGCATAAGGTGATTAAAACAGGAGCGATTGACGGGCTAAGAAGGTAGCACCTTTTATTAGACACCCTCCTTCGATATTATAATCTGACTTTTGGATTGATTCGGTGGCCACTTTTGATTTTTTATTTTGGGCGTGTGGCTCGAGGTGGGCGATAGTAGCTGCTATGCGTTACCAACGGTCTGGAAGCGTAATTGGTATATCTACCCTGACATTGCCTAGTTGTGCCGTGTCATCTAACCTAGCGCGCCTTATACGATTTTGTTTTGTACCATACCTATGGAGTGCCCTCTGACGGCGTCCAGTACGGGGGAGATTACGGTACTGTATAGACTATGGGAATACAAAAGTGTGTTAAGTTGGAAAATGTAAAGCCTTAACGCTATTTTCAAGTATATTATTTTACTATAGATTATTAAAATAGCGAAATATTACTACATAGTAAATAGAAACGGATCCTTAGGAGATGTGAATCTCTAGCATTTCTTAAGTTACTACACTCACGTTAGACACTGGATAGGAGATGTCAAATCCCATAAACATCCCTGACGCCGTTCCATTCATTTTTATTTCTGTTGATTTAACTCACATAAGATCTTTTAGTTCTGACTCGAATGTTTTGTCTTTTCAATTCACTCGGATCAATCTGAGCATTTCAGGGTTTGAAGATCTTATTTCTAGAGGACGAAGACGAAGATTTATTATTATTATTATTATATACTATATTGTTCACTGTATCACACTATTCCGTTGCATTATTTATTATTCTCTGGTATGTGTAACTCTGATATGTATTGTATAAGTATAATCGAATATTCTGTAAAACGGCTTCATGAACTGTTTATTTGATTATTATATCTTATCATTCCGCTGCAAGATTCTATTTTGTTTATTTCTTTCTCTGCTTTTCTTATTTACCCCAATAACAATCCGTTCTTTTGTATAGTTTGAGTCTGACGTGTGTGGTTTATCGTCGATTTAAATGTACAAAAGGCAGGATGTTACACACCTGGACAAGCAAGTAACAAAATGCAAAAGTAGATGAAGGCACATATTTATAATGGTTCAAAAATCTTTACATCCACTTTCCATATTTTTCTTGTTTAGAGCTTTCGTATTTCTAAGATTACAATAAAGAGAGAAACGGAGATGTCATTAATGAGTTTTGTTAATACCTTGGTTGTTGATTTTGATGACAACAATCATATACAATCATATACAAGCATATAAAATGTTGATACTAATGTTCTACAAAGTCATGTATCATATAGTGCATGTTTTGCCAAGCTATATAATATATAGTGCAAAATATTACACAGATGTTGAACCGAAAACTGTAAAGTATAAAAACTAAAGATACAAATACGAAGACTTATGAGTTCAAAGTCTAAGATATGAAAATCTCAAGATAATAATTTAGTGTATAGAGTCATAGCATATGTTGTTAAAGTCCTTGATAGCAATCTTTGATCTCTATCTACAATTTTCTAATTTTTTTATATTTTTTTATCCAAAATATATTTCAAAATATTTTATAAAAGTTTTTCAAAGGTCAAAATGTTTATAAAACATATTAAAACTATTTTACAAAGTATCAAATTATTTTACAAAGTATAGGATTTTCAAAACAATTTAAAAGAAAACAATTTTCATTTTTAACTAAGATATGTCGACATACTTGGACAATATATGCAGACATGCATGTCGCAAATTGTTTTTTTAAATTTTGAAAGGAAGTGTCTATTCATCGCAAATCTTTATGAATGAACACATCTGTTCATTTACTGTATAAAGGGTAGTGTAAATGAATTTTTCATTACTAATTACTTACTTTCTTCCCTCATCTTACTCACTTAAAAAATATACTCTATTCTCTTCAAAATCGCATAGAATCAATTCATACTTCATTGTATTGATTCAATACTACTTTCTTACCATTTTGAAAATATCTCTCTTTCTTTCAATTCAAAGATCAAAGTGCTATCCAAGTGGCTATAGAATCCATTGTATCTGAAGTACATGGATTTGTCTTTGTAAAAACTATCAACCCTATTTGTATTTTCTTAGGTGTTCTTATAGCCCATTGAAATCAAGTGGATGTGCTTGTAGTCCGTTCAAATCAAGTAGGTGTGCTTGTTGCCCGTTCAAATCAAGCGGGTGTGCTTAATAGCCCATTCAAATCTAGTGGATGTGCTTAATAACCCGGTCAAATCAAGTGAGTCTACCCTAAGCTTAGAAATTCAAGAGGGTGTGTCTCATAGTCTCAAAATCAAGATTGTACTTGGGTTTACTTTCTGCTCGGTTAAAGATTGGTATTTGAAAAGAAATCTATACAAGCAATTGTATGAGACTTGATATAGAAGAAATCCGAACCAGTATTAAATCCCTAGTGTCATCTCTCTAACTCTTTACTTTAATTTATTACTTTAATTTCTATCTAGGATTGCATCTACGACCGATTGTTAGAATAATTCTATGTTGATAATCCGTGATTTAATATTAATCTTGAATGAATTTTAAAAAGATTTATATAAGCTAGGAAACACTTTTCATCTCTTCTCTGGTGTAAATTAGCCTTACGATCCATAATTCCATAACCCATATTTGGTATCAAAGCATTAAGTTTTCAAAAATACTCGTAATTTGATGTTTGAAAAGTTTAAATAGCTAGCAACAATATTAGTACACTTGCTACACTTTTGTCTAAGAATAATCTATTGCTAGAGCCCCACTTTTTAATGGCAGTAATTATACTTATTCGTCATGTAGGTTGAAGATTTATGCAATGATCTGAAATTTTACTGCTTTGGTTTGTGAATATTTAATTAATTTTAAATATTCAGATAATGGTTTTAATAACTAAAATAGTCCTCTTTTAATTTAAAACTAAAGGTAGAAAATTTGATTTTGAAATTAGTCTACAAAAATAATTAATTAGAAAATGTGACCCAACTACTTTTTCAAAATTTTCAAATTTTCACCATTAAAAAATTGTTTAAAATGTTGTGTACACCTTAACACATTATAACATCCCCCTACTTGTAGGCCCAAATCTAGCAGTTACGGATACTAAAGTCATACATAGTTATTAATCCTCGGTGACCAAATACGGCGGTATTAGATTCACTAATAAACAAAAACACATGAACATGGAATTTTTTTAAAACATCAAGTAAACTCGCATTCATTTCAAAATGTTTCCAATTCATTACATAATCCTACAATTGTGAACCACATTTAGAGAAAATATATTTATTATATAGCATACTCCTAGAACGACATATGAAGATGGCTCTTTGGATGATCAGGGTATATACAAGCAATATAACAACTTTGTCATTACAGATAACATAGCAGAATCAAAAGAAAAGAAAACTCTAAATAACTCTCATGCCTTCTGCACGTCTCCGGAAGCTTATTCATCTAATAAAGTACCTAAAAATCTCAACTCTCAAACTACTCAAAATCAATTGAGTATCCGAGAGTTTAAAGGAAAAACATAAACTTTGAATCATAAGCCTAGTATGAATAATAATCTATCATCTCAAACCATTTAGTCATTTAGTGAGATCATGCCGCTTAATGGAATGAGTTTTCCCTCACTAGTACCTTAAAACCTTTATAAAACCATATGTTATGCTCTTGCATCCTCAATGGTTAAAACAATTCAAAACAATTAATATGATGATATGCAAAACAAATGAATCAATTCTGAATTACCCATCCCCATTCATTCTGATTATTGGTCTCAATTATAGTTTATAGGATTACTGTTAACCTATTAGTTTTCATGGGTTGATTAATAACCGATAAAATAGTTAAGGACTCCCTGTCCAATTACATAGTTTTCATGGGATCACTATGGACCTATTGGTAACTCCAATATCTATACTCTTAAACTAATTTTCATGGGTTTGCTAGGAACCTGTTGGTGACCCCAATATCTCCTCTTTTTCTTACCCTAGTTTTCATGGGATGTCTAGGAACCTTTTGACATCTGTTAATATCTTAATCCACATATAGTTTTCATGGACTAACTACAAATCTACTAGCCTCTGCCAATATAAAATCATAGTTTTCATGAGCTTGCTATGAACCTATCTTTCTGACATCTTCTTTTACACATAGTTTTCATGGACTAACTGTGAAACTATTGGCGCCTGCCAAAATCTTTTCCTATACACGGTTTTCATAAGCTTACCGAGAACCTATTGGCCCCTGTCAATATCTTTCGTTTATTTTAGCATCCTATACTCTAGTCTTCCTGACCTCCTGGATGCAATTCTACTCATTCAGGAGTTAACTTAAATTATATGCACTATTGGGTTAACCTATCTGGTTATTCTATCCTTCCCCCAAAATACATTTATGGGATTTAAAACAATGTGAATATATTTAACCTGTGGGTTTAATATAAAACATGGTTAATCCCTTTAACCTGTTATTTTATCAAGAAAATCTTCTTCTTAAAACCATTATAAAACTCCTTTAATTTATCCATGAGTTTCTCCTTTTAAAAATAGAGTTTGGGTTAAAAAACCTTTCGACGCCTTCGAAACCTTGCTTTCGACTTCATAGGATGACCTCCTTTGAAAGCATTAAAATTTATCTTCAAACATTAGGCTCCTGACCTTTGTATACTTTAAAACCTTCCTTTCAAAACCTTTCGATTGAATTAAAGTATTAATCATTAAACTTTAGAAGCATAGCTTCGAAACTAGTTGAAAATGCCCCTATCGATGCTATTGGAAGTAACCTTTACAAAATCATTGAAAGTCCCCCTTTTGAAACCATTGGGCTTATATTTAAAATATATTTGGGTCAAAGTGAACAAAGGTGAAAACTTCTCTTTCGAAACCATCCTTTATCATACATAAAATATTGGAGAAACATGATGGCTTCAGCACCATCCTTTCAAAAGCATAATATATCTAGGTAAAATATTAGAAGGTTGGCATCGAAACCTCTTTCGCAACCATTTCCTTCGAAACCCATAACCCCTTTCCGAACCTATAGGTAGTGGCTTAAACTTATAAAACAAAGTACCTTTCGACAACATTGATATCTTCAATAGCATTGAAAGGCTAAAGAATGGCAGCATGGCTTCGACTAGGTCGGAACCCCTTCTTTCAAAATATTCTTTCATAACCCATTCAAAAGCAAACTTATGTTGTGATAAACCTTTTGAAACCTTTTAAAACCTCTTTTGAAACTCTATGCTTCGACTCCTTCGAAGGGTTAAGTGAAACAACGGTAGGCGCTTCCCTTTTAGAAACAGACCAAGGTAGCGACTTTTTCGAAGCTATGCTTTCGATACCTTTCCATTCGCCTTCCTTCAATCCACTATGTACCATCTTTGCGATTCCTTGCATATTGGTTTCAGCTTAGCAGGTTTCGACTAGGTTGAAGGCGAAAGGTTTTGCATCGAAAGGTACTTTCAAAGTAGGCAAAACCCACTTTTCTGAGTATACCTAGTTTCATACTACTTAAAGCAAATTTATTTCTCACTAACCTTCCATCTGTCAACACTAGATTGGTTGTCTTAACTTTTTCAAATTATTTACCAAAATAACTGCCGCTAATTTCAGATCTAAACCATGGTTAAGTTAATCAAATAAGCCATTCCATTAAGCAAAACCAATTTTGCAAAAAGTCCCTCTTCTAAAATAATTTAATTTTCATAGCAAATCACTTTTGAAAAATCTCCATAAATTCTAGAAATTCATTTTAATCATGTTACCTAACATATAAAATTCCGGACCCAAATTCTTGATGTCTTTTTTCAAAATAAATTTATAAACCCAAATAACCATTTTTTCATCTGAAATTTCATAACTATATTTCCATAACTTGGAAAATTACCAAAATTGAAACCAAACTCCAAAATCATGTTTTATACAACATAAAATTTTTCCATGGCATTTGAACATCAACATAAACCGGTTTTACCCTAAAACCTTGTGTAAATCCATTTAAACGATATTCTTTAAATTAAACAAATCAGTATTCTAGCATATCATCACCATTCATCATAAAAACGAACTTACCCTTAAATCCGAAAATATATGTTTTAAAACAAAATAGAGATAGAATTATTATTCACCTTGATTTAGATAAGGAGATTGGATGAGATTGATTTTCCATAAGCTTGAATCTTTAGCTTTAATTAAATTTCTCTTCTCTTTGGTAATGGCCGACCCTTCTTAATAATCTTTCTTACGTTTTCAAAATGACGTGAATAAGGAATAAACGGTAGGAACCAAATTATATAAGGGTAAGGGATATGGGTGGAAAATTACTAATATACCCTTATGTAATTTGATTAACCCAAAAACCATTCCTAAGCCCATTAATTTTTTTACTAGGCACAGACTTAAATTAAATTAATTCAAATCTCAACTCCCTTATCACTTAACATTTGCATTATTCTATTTAATTTATTTAATTAAATCTCATGAATAATGTTATAAAAAATTAGGAGTGTTACACCCCCTCCTTAAAGAATTTCGTCCTTGAAATTCAATAAGGGCTAAATATTAAACATAGCAATCATCTATAATGACTCCTAATAACCATACCAGTCTACCTAACTAGGAATTGTCTATATAAATCTATTATATACATACCCTTAAAACAGATCAGCATAAGTATCTTGAGTCATGTCCTATGTCTCTAAATACAGTCCTTCTCGTTGTCGCCCCACTGAACTTTCATCAATTTGACTGTCTTTTTTCTCAATCTTTTCTCTTCTCTCGCAACAACCCAAACTGGTTGTCTCATAAAAGTCAAATTAGGCTCTATTATTGGATCTTTCAACCTTGTTGGAGGAATAATGGCCTCTGGATCATGCACATAGTTGTGAAGTTGAGAAAAATGAAATACATTATAGACACCTGTCATACTACTCAGCAACTCTACTCTTTATGTGAGCTTTCCAATCATTTCTATAATCTGGAATGAACCAACATATCTTGGTGCCAGTTTTCCTGACTTCCCAAACCGTACCACACCCTTCATCGGTGATACCTTTATGAAAACCCTGTCTCCAACTGAGAACTTTATGTCTTTTCATCTCTTTTCTGCATAACTCTTTTGTCTGGATTGAGCTTCTTTCATCCTTTCTCGGATTAACTCAATTTTCTCTGACGCCTCCTTAACCAGATCTAGAACCAAAGACCAATCTGTCTCTAATTTCCAACCAACATATTGGTGATTTGCATGATCTTTCATACAAAGCTTTAAAAGGCACCATTTTTATACTTGTCTGATAACTATTATTATAGAAAAACTCAACCAAATTAGGTGATCCTCCCAAGATCCACCAAATTCCAACACACAAGCTCTAAAACTTATTACCGAAAAGATGAGGATATGAGATACGAATTTTCCCAATAAAATTTAGTCTTCTCCGAAGTCTTTTTAACCTCTCTAGACTCTATCCAACACGAAAGCGACTTGCACGGTCTTCCATAAAGAGCTTCGAAAGGTGAGAATCCTATTAAAGGAAAATGCTTTTCCCAAGTTCTTCTAAAATCAAGGATACCCATTTCCAGCCATACATGACTTACTATTCTTCTTTAGTCTGCTCATATGAATCAACATTCCTAGGTTCTCGCTAGGGTCCTATATACTTTATGGAAACTCTATTATTACTTTCAAAAGTAATTACAGCTGTCTCCTTTGTAGCCTTACACCTTTTCCATCATTCCTTAAGGAATGATTCCTATCTATTCCACTTTTAAGAGCTTGGTATTTTATACTCTCATTTCAAAAACTAAGGCTCCTAAATTTTCAAATCCCAAAATCTTTGTCCTTAAAAGTATTATCTTTAAATTCTTCTTAAATTCAAAAATACTTGGTTGCTTAACATTTTATGTTTCTAGATTTGCATCCTTACATATTTTTGAATTTACATTATTTTCCAAACATAGAGGGAAAAACTTACAAATTCTAAGTTCAAAACTTATTACTCTTTTCCTTTTAAAGACCTTTATAGTTTTCTATAAAAATTAGGATTTCTAAATTTAACCGCTACTAAGCTTTTCGCTTTCAAAAACTTATTTACTTTTTTACCAAATCATTTACTTTTAAAATATCTTCAAAATATCCTTATGTGTTTACAAAACGTCTTCTTACTACACCTAACGGTCTCATACCTTAATGTGTTGGAATCGCTTTCTCTTATAAGAAATTATTAACACAAAAATCTTCTATGAACCTTTTAAAAGTGGATTGCATGTTTATATGAAATTACAAAGAACTTATTTTATATTTTTCAAAATAGGCTATATAAAATATGGTGCTTCCCATACCTTGTATATCTCTTTCACATATTCTTTATAGCTCCACAAAACATTTTTGCTGGTTCCATAGAAAATTATACCATTATTCTTTTCATTCCAATAGATTAAAGTATGTTTAAATTATATTTTTCGTAGGATAGACATCTTTTAATATCTATTTTTTTTTCTTCAGAAAAACTCATCTTCAAAACTATTTTAGCATATCCATAGCCAAAAAGATTTTCTTGTACTAATTTAATTAATAGCTGTATTCACAAGTCACTTTTATTTCCATGCTTAGAAATTATATTTTAAAAAAATACATTTTTATTTGGATTTAAAACAGATGTTTGCGTAAAACCCTATTACTATAACCCAGAAATACTAGCGTATGGATTAAATTAAAATAATTATCAATAAACTTCATATACTATTTAAAAACATTTTCTTTGGAAGTCACCTACTATAACAATAGTGCTATAGTCTATGCTCCCTTTACATTTCACAAAAACATCTATTACAACAATAAATGTTGTAACCTACGTTTTCGATGCTTAATACTTTTTATGTTTTTATATTTAAAATCTTTGTTTGCTTTCAAAGAAACCAGTGAGCTGTATACGCTCTATAATTCTTTGAAAAGAATTTCATATTTTCAAAAAAATTTACATCATAAAAAATCAATTTAAATTTATTATCATATTTCCAAAAACCCAATATTTACTTTTAAAAATATTGACAATTCTTCTTTTCAATTTCAATAATTTCATTTTATTGGGTTAGACATAAAGTGGATTTTCCTACTTACTACCCAATATTTCGCTATTATAATAGTGCCTAATAGTAAAATAAACTTACTTTTAAATAGCGTTAAGGGGTTACCCATATAACCCTTAATACGTAATAGTGCCAATAGTCTATACAGTACCGTAATACCTCCTGATTGGAAGGCTAGCAGAGGATACTCCATAGGTATGACACAAATAAAACTCATACAAGACGCTCTAGGGTAGATGACACGACACACAAAGCAATGCCATGGTAGATATACCAATTACTATCCAGACTGGTGGTGACGCAAAGCGCGCAGCTACCGCCCACCTCGAGCCACACCCCCAAAATCAAAAATCAAAAGTGGACACCGAACCAATCTCAAAGTCAGAATATAATGGAATGGTATCGAAGGAGTGTGTGCGATAAGAGGAGCTACCTCACTGGCCCCGAATCGCTCCTGTTTTAGCCACCTTATGCCAGCTCACGGGAGTCGGGTCCACGTATATACCTCAAAGGAACGCTGCCACCATCCTACTTCATTCTGGAATCTCCACCGCGTACATGGCTGTCTAAGTAGTTTTCTGTATCGACAGAGAGTATGCCCATGTCCGATCCCGATCTCTTTGTCAACCAATCTTTATTATAACACCATGGTCATTTAAAAATAGTTTATCCTTTAAAAACAAAATATCACTACCATTTCAAAACCAAATACAATTCCATTTCCATTCAAAATCAATAAAATATGATATCATTTCCATTTCAAAACCACATCAATAATATATTATTTCCCTTAAAAACTAAATCAATAATACGTCATTTCATTTCAAACCATATCAATAATATATCATTTTCATTTCAAAAACCACATTAATATTATATCGTTCAAATAAATCGAAACTTCCAAATTACTGAATATTTCCTTCAATTCCTTTAAGCTTGAGATATTCTCTCTTTACATCGTCTTAAACCAAAACCTTATTATAAAGTCAGATTCTTACATCTTTAATTTCAATAAGTTCCAAATCAATATATATTTAAAGACAAACCTTGATTAAATGCAATTTCAAATAAATTCATTTCAAAAGGCATGTTATTTCAAAGTTGTAACACTCCGAAACAAAACACTTTGAAACCATAATACTTTGAAATTCATAACTTCGAAACACTTCAATTTCGATAAAAGGTTTCAATTTAGATATAGTTCAAGGCTTTAAATATTCCATAATTTCAAACTAAATATGATAATTTCATATATATCTTAATTCAATTTACTATTATTTAGTTTTGAAATATTTATTTAATAAATTCAATATTATTATTTAAATAAAACTCGAACTTGAAATATTCATTAATCGCCTTAAACTATCATCAATTTAAAAATCATGCCCTTTAAAATCTCAAATTCAATAAGTTCCAAATTGATTTAATTAAATAACATTCTTAATTAAAAGCAAATTTAAACCAATTTCAAATCCATCTTCTCAACCTTAATTTATCAATATCATTATAAACTCTATATATATTTTAAAATATAATTTAAATAAATACTTACCCATGTTATATTTTAATAAAATCAAACTTTATTATTACTCTCATTATATAACGAACTAAAATTATACATAGCTTAAACTTAAGAATTTAACTATATATATATATATAATATTTATACAATATCAAAATCAATATTTATATAAGCCCATATATTTCTTTCCAAAACTATAGAAATCACTTCAAAATATTTTCATATATAGACCACGGTGTCTGTATATAATTTTCTATCCTATGCTCAAGTGATACGGATATTTATCATTTCAATTCGTAATTTAAAATATAAATACGATTATATATCATTTCAAACCGCAATCCCGAATGAAATAAAATCGATAACAACTTGCAGTTTATAACAATATAAAATACAACATGCATTCATCCAATATCAATCATCAAACATTTATCACAATCATCATCCAATTCGGTCAATAATCATCAATATAGAACAGATAATAAACAACAGGTATTTAGTAGTAGTTTATATTCAATAATAAATTAAATAACAATTTAACTAGCAGTTTTTATGCAATAATAATTAAATAACAATTTAATTGGCTGTTTATATGCAATAATAAATTAAAAAACAATTTAACTGGCAGTTTATATGCAATAATAAATTACATAACAATTTAACACAATAAGTTCAATTTAACTGAAATGATGATTAAAAGTATGCCAACAGTCATAAATAAGTTTCTAATCACATTAAAAATTAATTTAACACAAATAAGAAATTTTAGAAGTTGTGAGTGGGTTAAAACACTCACTTTTGAATTTAAATCGAATTTAAACTCAAAATTCGAACAGTCTCGGAATCCGTCCAAACCAGCATTCGAATGTTCGGAATTTTGATACGATCCCAATATAAGAAACCGCGCATGAATTGGACCTCGTATGTAAATGTTAATGTAGTTAGAAGATTTAGATTTCAAATTTAAATAAAATAAAATAAAAATAATTACATGTCACTCCACCTACCTAGGCCATTGAAACCCTAGCACAGCTCCAAATTCGCAACGTCACCAGGAACTTCCACCGTCGAGCTCGTGTCGAGCACCGCCGCTGGTCCTTTGTGGCCGCCTAGTCTCGCTGCCGACACATCCCAAGGCCGCGATCCCTTGGCGAACCCCCCCCCTCGGTGGCCTCGATCGACATTAAAACCAGTAGCTGCCGTAAAAATCCCAACCCTATTCGAATTATTGCCGTCAATCCACCCGTCAAAATGCCAAGCAACTCACGCCGATGAACTCCCCTCTGCCCACTCTACAAAACCCATAAATCAATTCGACGATCAGACAATGTTCATCGACGCACGATGAACGACCGTGGGTATTCCATCAATTTTCGGCCACATCGAAACTCAAATGGAAAAACAAATCATATATATGACTTGCGCTCGTCGAGAGCTTCAAATCCATATATAATTCGATATAGTTTGTGGAGTTTGAAATTTTGAAGTTGAAATTTGAATTGGAATTGAACTGAAAAGTTTTAGGGTTTTCAGCCATTGGAAAGAGGAGCAACAGAAATTTTTGTACGTATAGAAATGAGAAATAGAAAGGCTACTAGGGTTTATAAAAACGTATATATACACACACACACATATATATAGGTAGAGCTGAAAATAGAGGAAGTGATACGATTGGTTTGGATAGTTGAACGGTAAATGGCTCAAAAGCCCGTTCTGACTCCGAAATGAAATTGGGTCAACCATATATCAAAATAGAAGTTTTAAAATATTTTAAAATCAATGGAACATGTTTCAAACCAAAATTCCATCATATGAAGAAGTTATGCAAAGTCAAGTTATTACAAGTTGATTTCAATTAAATTGATTTTTAGGCGTTTCGAGTCCGTACGATCAAACGACAAGTCCGATCATTACGAAACCTGAAATCCTATTATAATTCATCGCTACGGATTCGATGAAACTGGTTTCGTAGAAATTTGAATCAATGGCCAAAATGGTTATTTTTCAGTTAATTAAATAATTTAATATTAAATTAAATTAAATCAAATCACTTTTCATTCAAATTTTAAAATTTATAATTTTTATCATCTTGGATTACTCTAGTAATTTGTAATCCTTTATAACAAATTTATATTTCAATTTAAAGTTAATTTATTAACCAGTTACATTATCAAGTTTCAATTTCAGTAAATTCTTTAATTATCGATTGAAATTCCAACAAATCCATTTACTTGATTTTAAATCCTATATTCAATAAATTATTATCAAATGGTTGAAATTAACATTGGTTCATGATCTATTACACTAATATTTTTAGATTTCACCAAAATTTCTATTAACATAATAAATAAAGATTAAATTCCCTTTAATTGCAATTTATCCAATTATTAAGTTTAAATTCCAATAAACTAATAAATCTTGGTTTCCATTCTTTTTATTCAATCAATCATTATCCTGTTCATACTTTATTATCAACCAACAATTATTACAATTAATTATCTAATATTGATTTTTTCAAACTATAGCTTATTACGTATTATTTCGTCAATTAATATAACTTTGAATCTTTATTTCCCCAATTTACTATTTACAATCAATTGTGACCTTGCAATTATTTCAATTAATTAGGTTTTGCACTTAATTAGTTATTTATTAACTTGCATTAACATTATTACCTTTATTTTAGTGATTTCATTATTAAATTATATATTTTTGTTTTCTTTCCGAATGAAATTACCAAAACTTATTAAATTAACAAAATTTAATTATCGAAAATTATGGGTCGTTACACTCTCCCCCACTCAAAACTTTTCGTCCCCGAAAAGGAAAAAGAAGGGAAAAGTAGAATTAAGAAATCAATATATCTTACTTAAAATATTAAATTTATAAACAAATAAATTTACAAAATTAATTAATTTAAATAAAATATACCAATTTATAACCATTAAATCGTTTTATTCTCAAATCAATAAAGTTTGGGAAACATTTTCGAAAATTTTCTGAGTCCAAAATTTATGGGAAATTTTGGTAGAGTCTCCTTTGTATGGGTAGGTTGGGGGAAGAATATAATATCATATATAACAATATAAAACATATATTTTACAAAATAATATATATCCCAATACGGAAAAATAATATAATAACGCAATAAAACCGTAATCCGAGAACGTACCTATTTGTCGGACAAATAACGCTTATTTATGGAACCAAAAGCAGTAGCAATTGCTTCCATAACCTGTATTTCACTTCTATAATCCCAAAAAGGTTAACAATTATATAAAATGAATTATTTAAAGTCGTTTCAATCTCTAATAACAAATCAATAATAAATAGCAATCACTTATAATCACAACATACGACTATCGCATAAAATCAACACAAATCAATTATCCATTCATATCAAACAAAACAAATAGTTGTTCGGGTTCAAAAACTTTAAATTGTACAAAATGAAAAATAACTACGAAGTGCACCATTTTCTCAGCAGTCTTAGATGAAGCTAAATAGATTATTCATTCATCCAAATAATTTTAAAGTATCCTTGCTCAAACAACCAACAACTTCAAACAATAAACCAAGTTCATTCTTATTAATTTCATTTCATACATTTGTTGTTTGATTTTCTTTTTATTCATATAATGATTTATCTTCTTAATTTATATCTATTTCTTGCAAATTTTCATTTCCATCCATTGATTCAGTGTTTATTTCACTTATTTGCACTTATACTTACATGAATTCATTTTTATTTATTCATATTACATAAATTTTCTTTTTATTGCATTACATTCATTCATTTCTCAATCCCATTTATTTTCATTCATTTATCCATAGTATTCATATTCAATTCAGTTACTTGGCATATCAATTTCATTTAATTAAGTTTTTAATTACTTTCTTATAATGCTTACTTCCTATCACAATTTGTTATAGTAATATTTAAATTATAACATAAGTTTATAACAACCACAACGTCAAATTCTTATTTATTTAGAAATTTTATTGAATACTTTTCGTTACTTCAAGTTTACTAGTATAATATCCTATTACATTTCCTTATTAAACATTTCAACTTTTAAATCTTTTGGTAAGTTATATATATATATATATATATATATATATATATATATATGCTTTAAGAATGCAATCGGAAGTTATACAAGTTTTCTCATTTCTTTAATTAATTAAATGTTCAATAATCATATCCTTTGGTTTATAGGTTACAAATTTCAATTTCCTTGTAATTTCATTTATATCCTAGTATTAAATTTCTTACTTTTAATTAGAGGTCTCAATTATTGATTAGTTACATTCCATTTCACTACAATAATTGAGACTATTAATTAACGGAAACTTAAGAACTAAATACCGGGTTAGATTCCAAATCATTTTAAAATAATAGATAAATATATATATATACTTACAACTTACGTATATCTAATTATATTTAAAACAATTTAAAATTTATAATTGTTTATCAAAATAAGTCAGTAGTAAAACTACTACAGTGGCCTTCTCACTTTGAAACTCGAAAATGAATGTCGATGATGCATGCACTCATCACCGTAATTATTTTCCAGCGACAGAGAGGGGAGTACATAAGTTATTTCTTTCCAAAGTTTCTTTAAACGATTCTTTCAAATTATATCGAAATATTTATATCGAAAAATACTTCTAATAATATTATTATATCCCAAAATTATTCGAAAGAAAGTTTCAAAACCCCGGAACTTAAGTTCTAACATTTCCAATCAGTATTTATAAATTTCACTACCTAACAACCAATATATTACAACCAAATATAACCTTTATAAAATTTATTTTATATATAGAAAATATAATAGGCAAAATTATTTAATTTACCTATATTAAAAACAAATATTGTGTCGGTCTGTCCTATTAAGTGTTTAGAAATCCCTACTGATGCGATAACGTCCTATGCACCAACCAGAATTTATAAATACAAAACAGAACAAATTAACACAATATCAAAACCCTTTATAACATTAACAAATATTCTCTCTCATATATATATGCTCTACGACTCATTATAGGGTGTTACTACCATATTAATAGAGAGCCAGACCCCACAAAGCTAAGTTTTATCGCTAAACCAAAGCTCTGATACCAGATGTAACATCCTACCTTTTATACGTTTTAAAGCGACGATAAACCACATACGTCAGACTCAAACCATACAAAAGGACGAATTGTTATTGGGGTGAATAAGAAAAGGGAGAAAGAAATAAAATAAAACAGAATCTCACAGCGGAAAGAAAAAATATAATAATCAAATAATAGTTCATGAAGCTGTTTTAACGAAACATTTGATTATACTTATACAACACATATCGGAGTTATGCATACCAAAGAATAATAAATAATGCAGCGGAAAAGCATAAATGTAGTGGAATGGTGGTATAATAATAATAATACAATCTTCATTTTCGTCCTCCAGCAAAAAGGCCTTCAAATCCTAAAATTCTCAGGCTGACCCGAGCGAATTGAAAAGACAAAACACTCGAGTTAGAACTAAAAGATCTTATGTAAGTTAAATCCACGGTAAATAATATGAGTGGAACGGCATCAGAGATGTTTATGGGATTTGACATCTCCTGTCCAGTGTCTAACGTGAGTGCAGTAACTTAAGAGATACTCGGGATTCACGTCTCCTAAGGATCCGTTAAACTATTTACCATGTAGTAATATTTCACTATTATAATAGTGCCTAATAGTAAAATAAACTTACTTTTAAATAGCATTAAGGGGTTACCCATATAGCCCTTAACACGTAATAGTGCCAATGGACTGTACAGTACCGTAATACCTCCTGATCGGGAGGCTACCAGAGGATACTCCATAGGTATGACACAAATCAAACTCGTACAAGGCGCGCTAGGGTAGGCGACACGACACATAAGGTAATGACAGGGTAGATATACCAATTACTATCTGGACTGGTGGTGACGCATAGCGTGCAACTACCGCCCACCACGAGCCACACCCCCAAAATCAAAAATCAAAAGTAGCCACCGAATCAATCTCAAACTCAAAATATAATGGAACGGTATCGAAGGAGTGTGTCCGATAAGAGGAGCTACCTCACTGGTCCGGAATCGCTCCTGTTTTAGCTACCTTATGCCAACTCATGGGAGTCGGGTCAACTTATATACCTCAAAGGAACACCGCTACCATCCTACTTCATTTTGGAATCTCCACCACGTACACGGTTGTCAAAGTGATTTCCGGTATCGACAGAGAGTATGCTCATGTCCGATCCCGTTCTCTTTGCCATCTAATCGTTATTATTACACCATGGTCATTTAAAAATAGTTTATCTTTCAATACCAAAATATCACTGCCATTTCAAAACGAAATATGATGTCATTTCCATTTCAAAACCAATAAAATATGATATCGTTTCTGTTTGCGCCAAAATTGGTCACAAACCTCGAATACCGTGAAAGCACCAGTGTATGAATACAAATCAATAATATTCAAACACAAATCTCAGATCTCAGCAAATATTAAACAGTAATCCCAAAGTAAAGAACAGAGACACAAGTTTTATAGTGGTTCGGCTATCTCCGGCCTACGTCCACTCCAAAGTTTTTATCCTTTTATTGATTATCCTTGATGATTACAGATGATTACAGCAGTTACAATGTCAAAAACTTGAAATAAATAGCAGCAATGATGATATGGAATGATTCTGGCAGCGTCCAAGCGTCCTTTCTCTCTCTAGAATCTCCGACCCTCTTTCTGAATGACCAGGGGCTCTATTTATAAGCATAGGAGGCTGATATTTCTCCTAAAAATCCGGTAGACCTCTTCTAGCACGTGAGGGGGGCCCATGCGCCCGGCCTCAGGAAGTTGGGCCCACTTTGGGATCGATTCGAACTCCATTCGAATCGATCAAGAAATCATCCAATTGAGCTGAAATTTGGTGAGAACATTCTTCAACATGTATGTAAGCTCGTGTAAAAATTTCATTGCATTTGGATCAACAGTTTGGAAGATATGATGGATTCGAATCTGGAGTTGTCCGTTGCCTGTCGCCTTCGAATCCATGCTTCGAACCCATGCTTCGAATCCATCCAAAGCGCGTGTGTACAGATGACATGGCGCTATTTCTCTGGGTCGATCCACCTTTGTCGCCGAGTCTACTGGGTCGAATCCTTCTTTTTGTCCGAGTTTTACTGGGTTGAGTTCATGGATTCGAGGTAGTGGTTTCGAAGGTGTTCGTTCGAATCGATCAGGGTATCTCATAGTTGATCGATTCGAAGCTGCCTGATGGATTCGAAGGAGCCTAGGTTGCCATCCGCCATCGATACGAACGTATCGATTCGAAGTATGCCGTCTCTTCCCATCCTAACCGATGCAAACTTCATTGAGCCGAATCCATGATGATCGATACGAAGTCCTTCATCGAGTCGAACAAACACCTGGTCGATGCGAAGTCATTGATCGAATCCGTGCCTATCGATGCGAACTCCATCGATTCGAAGCAATTCCTATGTGTCGTGCCTTCGATCGATTCGAACCTGATGGGTTCGAAATGAAAAAAAACCTTGATGGGTTCGAATCTGATGGATTCGAAATGAGCACCATCTTGACCCCTCGATGGATTCGAACAACTATGCCTTTCCTACCTTGCATCGATCATAACTCCTTCATATGAACTCCGATTAACCTTAAATTTGAAACATAGCCTTTCCTAATCCTTATCATCATCTCCAATTAATTTCGTCCCGATCGGAGTTCAATCAAATTTTGACGATATCGATCGTAGCCTTGATTCCAACTGTTCTCCAATCCTGATATCCATCATTCCTTGCCAATTTGTTGATATTCCAGTTTTAACCAAAAATGGGATAACAGTTTCCATTTCAAAACCACATCAATAATATATTATTTCCCTTAAAAACCAAATCAATAATATGTCATTTCATTTCAAACGATATCAATAATATATCATTTTCATTTCAAAAACCACATTAATATTATGTCATTTAAATAAATCCAAACTTCCAAATTACTAAATATTTCCTTCAATTCCTTCAAGCTTGAGATATTCCCTCTTTACATTATCTTAACCAAAACCTTATTATAAAGTCAGATTCTTACATCTTTAATTTCATTAAGTTCCACATCAATATATATTTAGAGACAAATTTTGATTAAATGCAATTTCAAATAAATTCATTTCAAAGGCATGTTATTTCAAAGTTGTAACACTCCAAAACAAAACACTTTGAAAACATAATACTTTGAAATTCATAACTTCGAAACACTTCAATTTCGATAAAACATTTCAACTTAGATATAGTTCAAGGCTTTAAATATTCCATAATTTCAAACCAAATCTGATAATTTCGTATATTTCTTAATTTAATTTACTATTATTTAGTTTTGAAATATTTATTTAATAAATTCAATATTATTTAAATAAAACTCAAACTTGAGATATTCTTTAATCGCCTTAAACCATCGTCAAGTTATAAAATCATGCCCTTTAAATCTCAAATTCAATAAGTTCTAGATAGCTTTAACTAAATAACATTCTTAATTAAAAACAAATTTAAACCGATTTGTCACGATCCGAAATCCAATGTTCGAAAATTGACACTATATACCTCACTTGTATTCGACTGCCAAAGATTCAAACATCGCACTCCAGTCGGATGGAGCTTATAACAACATCAGACGAATATGAAATAACGGAAACAAAATGAATATCATGCTTTACATCACATATATAACATCATCATAATATCCATTACTACATCAGAGTGCCATACTACATATGTCACAACTCCAAATAGAACATCATAATAGAACAACAAGTGATCATATATCCAAAAAATCTTCAAAGAAATGAAGCGATCGAGAACTTCAAAAAAACCAAGACCCTTGATATCAAAAGCTTCCAAAATATCTCCAAGGTAAAGCCTCCAAAATAATGCTAACACCAGAACACGAAACCCTGCTACTAGGCTGCCCGTGTGAAAATGATGGGCACCCAGAGTTTAGAAAAGAAACAATAAACTCCAGGTCAGTCATGGGATTGGTATGAGTAAACAAAAACAGTTGCTTTTAAATACAACAAGATTTATAAAAGAAAACCGTTTATGCTTTTGGAAAATGAAACTACTATAAGGCCTCCCGGCACACACACAATGAAATCGCACACTTGGGGGAGATTTCTCCTTATGATAGTCAAAGATGCTTAATATGAGAAAATTTATTTGATATTATTACTAGTGCATAGTGTGAAAACATTTCGAAAATATAATATTAATCTTAGCCAGCATAGGTATCATTATACTATGCCTACTATAGCTGTCACCTGAGGTGGAAGGTTACACAAATTGCAACCGTAAAGGGCTCGTATTGTTTCTTTGGATTTCCAACAAATGGTCAGGCTAAGGAACTTCCTACTACCACATGGGTACGCCTTAGGAGGGACGTCCCGAGAACCTACCCGGCTCTCTGCCGACACAAGGCTGGGTTACCTCTGTAACTAGGTAACTACTACTCGAGTATGCTACTCCCCAGTCGTTTGCGACCTTTATCCGATGGCCCTCTACCACAAACCAACAACCATACAGTAAATGAGATTGAAGCAGCCACATAGGTAAATATCTGGATTCATACCATGACATCACCTTTTTCCAAAAGGAAATGACATACCCTAAAGGGCGCGACCCTCATAACCTTGCCGCATGTTTCCTGTTTCGACCCTTTCTGGGTTGAGAGGTCCGATGAGGTCTCTTCCACAAAGCTATGCTTTACACGAAAGCCATGCTTTGATCACAAATGATCATCAACACACAACAGCACTTAGCATGCCACACCACCAAATTGGGAGTATATCGCTGATAACCTTCAACTACATAACCTCTGAGCTCGTACGTCTCAGAGAAGGGTGTTAAACTAAGAAAATAAATTCTCCGCCACCAACAGATATGTATTTGAAAGAAATTAGCTTCATATCTCAAAGTGTAGTGTTAGACACACAACCATACAAGTCTGTTCCGGGTTCGAACAGAACCGAAGGCACTTCGTCCAATAAAGGAAGAAGCCCTTGCAAATCCGTGTATCTACAATCCCGATCGGACTCCCCATCACTTAGGGAATGTCTATACCATAGCTACTTGGTGCAGAGACAATCGATAGGTAATCGTATCATTTTCGAAGACACCTGGTCTTCAACACCGGTTTTCAAAAGCTACTTATTCCGACGTATCATTATTCAGAATGGGTTATATGACACAAGGTCCTTTCCCGGCTAAACCCAATAGTGAGTGTTAATTTTGAAACATGTGGATGTATCAATCACAAAGATTCACATTCAGGGTTCGATGTGGGTTTCGGATAACCAACTGGAATCCGACTCCCTGTCGCATCGAAGTTTAAATGCCGTTTTATGGGCAAAGGGTTTTCACATGCATACATAAGCAAATCACAAATCACAGTTCAGCACAAGACAATTCACATCACACAGTATCATAGCAAAAATACCAATCTAGTGCACCACAATAGTTATTTTTTTTTTGTTAAGGTGAATGTGGTATAAATAAATTAACCACATAACTATTTTTATTGATTAATTTAAAGCAACGAGTAATTATCTTAATGATAAATAAATTAATTAGATTTCAATCAACTTTATGAATTAATCATTCCTTAATTAATTTTCTTAATTAACCACTAATTATAAATTAATCAACTTAAATTATCTAATTAACAATTCTTAAATATAATAAATTAGACACTTACTTGCTAATTAACCAAATTAATCATTCTTAATTACCCTTTTCAAACAATTAATCAATAATAATTATTTATCTTAATTAATATTTTAGAATCTTCCTTAATTGTTTTGAAATCAATTTATTACAATTACAAAAAGCTTTAATGTTAACTAACTTTGATACTTATCTTAAATTAATTATTTAGCTAAAGTATTAGTTAGATTTTAAAACATTGTTAAGTATTTGCTCAGTTAATTGAACTTGAAATAAGTTCTTAACGCAAAACAGTTAAACATTAATTACTTTGTTAACACTAAGAATTGTTTAACATTTTTAACTTTAAATTTACAAGACTTAACCCCTTTCTAAAACAACCCGAGATTACCCCAGGGTTGACTCGAGTATTTACTCGGGTTTCCCCCCTACGTTTCTCTGAGTTCTCTTCTTTCCCTCTCGTTCATTTCTTTTTTTTTTCTACCTTAAGTTTGAACTTAAACCACTGCTGAATCGACTCCACACGAACGCGTGGAACTCGAGCCAACCCAGCTACTCGAGCACTTCTTCGAGTTTCTCCCCCAGCCCAAACTTCTTGATACAGAATCGACGTCGTGCACGTGCACGGCGTCGCGCCGCCGTTCCGGTGGACTTTGCAACCTTCGGCAAGTCGTAATTCATCCCTATGCTCGAAACCAAAGCTCGATTCGACATAGAAAACTCGAAATCAAAATTCACCCTTTCATTGAAATTGTAACTCGCACATACCCAAACCCAAAACGCTTCATCCCCCTCGCGCCGTTCCCTAGAAAATCCACGACTCCGGCTTCATGTTGCCGACACCCCACTCTACGCTCCCTCTCAATTTCATGCCGCTCGATCACTCCAAGAGGATGCAATCATCTTTCCACTGAACACGTCCAAAACTCGAGCTTTAACCCTAAATTGAACTCGTACGACCAATTTACGCAATAGAATTTTTTTTTACAATTTTCCTGAGATCATTAATGTTCAAACTAGCTTCAAACAAAGTTTTAACGTGCAAAAATTTCTTGATCGATGGCAATGGCCGAAAAGGCATTTTCAGTTCAACTTGAAACTGCACTCAAAATACTTCACTAAAAATCATCAAATTTGTTTTAAAAATCTTGTTTTTGAATGTTGGTCCAAGCTATATAATTGAATCAATATTCAACAATATTCGAATTTATCCAAAAATTAACTTTTCACTATAAAATTGAACATCACAGGGTCACAACGTCACTTTTAAGCTTTAAACAAATTTTAGGCTGTGATTCAAGTTTAAACAAACTTATTTTGTTTAAAACCCTAAGTTAAAAATATTGGTATGAAGATTAATCAGATTTTTTTTTCCTAATTCATTTTGCTCTGAAACCAAAAGTATAGAAGAATAAGTCACATAAAAGTTCCCAGTAACACAGAAAACATACAGAACAAATCTTTTTCCAATATGCAGCAAAGCACAAGGTTTCCTGAACTAAATACTTAGATTTCAATTTAAAAAAAAATAGGTTTATTCACTTGAAATTTTCTTTGAAACAAAGAGCTGCCTTTTGTTTTGAAACCCTGCAGATGATCTGCTTTTAAACTTTTTCTGTTTTGTTTTGTTAAATGATCCTGAGTTTATAAGAATAGCGATGTTTATATTTTCTGGTTTACTGTATATTTTGATGAACGAAATGAAATAAATATGGATGTGTATATATAAAGGAAACAGTTTGTTCAGGTAGGTGTTTACTGGTGCAAGATTTTTCTTTTGGTCAGAGTTTTTTTTATCGACCAGAGATATTTCCAGTTGGTGGCTGAAGTGATTTTGATTTAGGATTAAGAATAGATAGCATTAATTGCTTTTATTCCCATTTTTGTTTACATATAATCCTATTTTCTTTTGCATGTACACTTTTGTTTTATCTATGGATATTTTTGGTTTCTTCTTATGTCCACATACTTATACTTATTTGTACATATTGGAATGTATATTTCTTTCTTTCCTTTTGTCTTATTACTTTGTAATATAAATGAATTTCTATGTTTAACATGATGTTAGAATATATCTATGTGTTCATTATATTATACTTAACCATAAAATTGATCTTATATATATTTCTAGAATTTTTTTTATATGTTCATTTCATATGTTATCTTTATAGTTATCCTACCTTATATATTTATGTTTAACAATTCTTGTTTTTTTACATTTTATTATTGTTATCTATTTAAAGCTTAAACTACCAAATACTTTATTTCTATCCATATATCTTTGTAATATTTAATATTAATAATATTTTATTTCTTTTGAAACTTTTCAAATTAAATTTCAAAAGTTTAAACGAACTACCAAATTTAAATTAACAAATTTTGGGATGTTACAAACATCCCCCCCTAAGAATATTTCGTCCTCGAAATTTGAAAGAGAGTGAAAAGCAAATAAAGAATATACAAATTCAGAAAAGGATATAGAAATGGATTACCAGTTTAAGCCGAGATATCCACTCTGCAATTGGGATATGATTTATGCATATTATCTTCGGTTTCTTAAGTGCAATCCTTTGGATCGCCACACCATTGAACTTTAACTAGTTTCATAACTTTGTTTCTCAACCGCTTTTCATCACGATCTACAATCTTTATAGGTTCTCTTTTAACTGTTAAATTGGGAGTGATTTCGAGATCCTGCTGAGCAGCTTCTTCAATAATACTATCTGGATCGTCCATATACTTTCGAAGATTAGAAATATGGAACACATCATGCACGCCAGATAACCAGCTAGGCAACTGCACTCGATAGGCTAAAGAACCGATCCTCTCCAGAATAGGAAAAGGATCAATATACCGTGGTGCCAGATTACCAGTCTTCCCAAACCTTAATACTACTCGCATTGGAGATACTTTAAGAAAAAACAGAGTCTCCAATCTGGAATTCCAAATTCTTCTGCGATCATAATAACTCTTTTGACAACTTTGAGCCGTTCTCAATTTCTTCCATATAAAATCAACTTTCTCTGTGGCTTCTTTAGTCATATCTGGTCCAAGGACGAGTCTATCACCTACCTCGATCCAGCATGCGGGTGATCGACACGGACGACCATATAAAGCTTCAAAAGGAGCCATCTCTATACTGGCCTGATAACTGTTGTTATATGAGAACTCGACTAGATGTAAATGGTCCTCCTAAGAACCATCAAAATCAAGTACACAAGCACGCAATAGGTCTTCTAAGATTCAGTCAATCCTCTCAGTCTGCCCATCATATTGTGGGTGATAAGCAGTGCTGGAATTCAGTTTTGCTCCCAATGCGTCTTGAAATGCCTCCCAAAATCTACTAGTGAAGATCAGATCACGATCACTCACTATGCTGCTAGGAATACCGTGGAGACGGATAATTTCTTTCATATATAATTCAGCTAAGCTTGCTGCCGTGTGGGTATATTTCACTGGAAAAAAGTGGGCTGTCTTAGTCAAACGGTCCACAATAACCCAGATTGCTTCATTGCCTTTCCGAGTACGAGGCAAACCGTCGATGAAATCCATCGATACTTGGTCCCATTTCCACTTGGGTACCTCTAAAGGCTGAAGTAAACCCGCCATTTTCTTTTGATCGCTTTTGATTTGTTGGCAAGTAGCACAGCGACTCACATATATAGATATGTCCCTTTTCATCATCTTCCACCAGAAAAGTTCTTTTGATATCTCTATACATTTTATTAACTCTTGGATGGATGCAAAGCTTAGATTTATGGCATTCGTCCAAAACTTCACGTTTCAGATCAGGGAAGTCTGGGACGCATATCCTTCCTTTTAATCTTATAACTTTATTGTTGTCGACTTTAAAACTAGTATTTTCACCATGACGTATTTTCTCATAAATTTGATGAAGGAACTCATCTTCTTTTTGTTTACTGGCGACTTTCTCAAGAAGAGTAGAAGCAATAACGAGATGAGCAAGAATAGCATGCTTTCTACTTAAAGCGTCGGCAACTACATTGGCTTTTCCGGGCGTATGTAGAATATCTAGGTCATAAGATGCCAGAACTCCAACCAACATTGTTTTCGTAGTTTTAGATCTTTCTGGGTGAAGAGATATTTCAAAGATTTATGGTCGGTGAATAAATCGAATTTTTCACCTAGAGAAAGAGAGTTCATAAGTATATTTATCAAGTTAAGTTAAATTCGTAAATTGTTAGGAAAGCTGAAAAGATTTTTTTTTACCCAGAAGATAATGTCGTCATATTTTCAAAGCGAAGATAACAACTAAGAGTTCCAAATCATGGGTTGGGTAGTTTCTTTCATGAGGATGTAATTGTCGACTCGCGTAGGCAATTACCTTCCCATTCTGCATTAATACTGCACCCAAACCATCACCGCAAGCGTCGGTATAAACAGATAATCCCTGATTCCCGTTGATATTGGCGAGAACGGGTGCGGTGGTTAATCTCTTCTTCAACTCCTAAAAAGCTTCGTTACATCTCGGAGTCCATTTGAACTTTACATCCTTCATTGTTAGCTTGTTTAACGGACTAGCAATCTTAGAAAAGTCCTGAACAAACTTCCGATAATAACCTGCTAAACCCAAAAAGCTTCAAACTTCATTTGGGGTAGTGGGTTTTCTCCAATCAAGAATAGCGAAAATTTTGCTACGATCAACAGAAATTCCTTCTTCATTAACAATATGGCCGAGAAATTTAACTTCTTTGACCCAAAAGTGGCATTTGGAAAATTTTGCGAATAGAATATTTCTCCTTAATATCTCCAAAAAGATTCTAAGATGTTCGACATGCTCCTCTTCGGTCTTGGAATAGATCCAAATATCATCAATAAACACGAGCACAAATTTATTCAAAATTTTTCGGAACACATGAGTCATAAGATCTACGAAGTATTGTAGAGCATTAGTTAGCCTGAAAGGCATGACTAACCATTCGTAGAACATATTAGGACCCCTGAAAGCGGTCAAATGAACACAATCTTCGGCGATTCGTAGTTGATGGAATCCCTGGGCTAGGTCCATCTTTGAAAAGAAACGAGCGCCGTGCAATTAATCAAGAAAATCATCAATTCTAGGCAGTCGAAATTTATTCTTGATAGTCAGCTTATTGAGATCGTGGTAATCTACACATGATTCAAAGATCCGGTCGATTTAGCAACAAACATGACTGCTGAACCCCATTTAGAAACACTAGGGCTAATTAATCCTTTTTCTAGTAAATCCTTGGTTTGCTGAACTAATTCAACCCTTTCCCTGGGTGCCATCCTGCGACTTGCATGAACAATAGGACGGGTATTAGGTACTAGGTCAATTTTGAATTCTATTTCCCGATGTGGAGGTAGAGATTTCACTTCTTCGAACACGTCCGGAAAATTTCTAACAATGGGTATAGACTCCAGACTGGTTTCGGGATAACCCAAGTTATACATCAACCCATCTCTTTTAGGACTAGGGTCCTCACAAGAAATCTCGATAAAATCTCCAAATTTGGTTTTAATCGAAATCAACCGATTATTGCAATTCAATTGGGCTTCGTATTTTGCTAGCCAATCCACTTCGAGTAAGACTTCAAACTCGTTAAAATCAAGGACAAAAAGGCCGATAGGGAATTGGTAACAAGAAAATGAGATAGGAACATCTCTACATCCAAGACAAAGGTTCGCGGGGCCTCCAACTGGATTCTTTACGCATATAGGCTCATCAACAAAATCAAGTTCAAGATTTAATTCATTTATAGCTTGTTGAGAGATAAAACTATGTGTAGCTTTCGTGTTAAACAGAACTCTAACAATGCTATCATAAATAGTAAGATTACCTTCCAGAACTCCTTTTCCCTTTTTTGCTTTGGAAGATGCAGGTTTGTCTTTGACCGTGTACACCTTGGCTATCTGAGCTTGCTTCGTGGTTGGGCAATCTTTAACTTCATGTCCCAATTTCTGACAATAATAACATTTTCTGGGTTTCGCTCGAACGGATTGATCTCTCTTTGGCTTCTTGCAACTGTTTCAGTAGTGGCCTTTTTCTAGACAATCGAAGCAAGTAATATTCTCTGCCGTGCTTCCCTGATTACTCTTTTTTTCTCCTTACCCTGCCATGGTTTCTTGCCTTCAAATTTCTTTTCTTCCAATTTTGATTGCCTGAATTTCCTTTCTCCACCGGGGCCTCTTGCATATCAAGTGTAGCATATCCGTACCCCATATCAATCAAATCTGAAAAGGATTCTTTGACGTAGCCAGTCATCCTTTCGTGGTATTTCTTTTTCATCCCACGAACGAACCTTTCTTTCTTCTTCAGAGGTGTATTCACCAATTCTGGACCAAAACGAGACAATTCATTGAATTTGTTTAGATACTCCTCGAATGACAAACTCCCCTGCTTTAAGTCCATGAATTCCTGATACATTCGAGAAATTCCAACTGATGGCATATAGCGCTTCTCAAATACTTCTTTGAATCTCTCCCAAGTAAACTCGTCTTCTGGCTTATCTATAGTGACTGTCTCCCACTATGCTAAGGCTTCTTCTTGAAGTTGCCAAGAAGCTATGAGTTGCATTTGATCGTTTTGCAACTTCAGCCCTCTAAAGATTCTTTCACATGATCTGATCCATGCTTGGGCCTCAACAATCGACTCCTTGCCGTTGAACGGCTTACCACCAAGCCTTAAGAAACTCTTATATAAATCAGCCAGATTCGGCTGATGCTGAATAGATAAAGCTGCTTCTGCTGTTGGAGGAACTTGGCTAGGTGTTGTGGCATTTCCTTGACCCCTAACTCTTCCTCTTCGTCCGCTCATTCTTACTATCTTTAATTAGTAAGAAAATTGGTTTAGATATTCAGACGAGATATCTTAAGAAATATCACCAGTTAAAAGAAATAGACTAAGAAAATTTGGAGTTTCGGTCTCGGTTATACTCATTCTAGGGTATACTTCACCCTATCTCTAATGAGCCATCTAATGTGTTATACTTCGTAGCTAAAATTCTTACTCAACCTTCAGCTCTGATACCACTTTGTCACGATTCAAAATCCAATATTCGAAAATTGACACTAAATACCTCAGTTGTATTCGATTGCCAAAGATTCAAACATCAAACTCCAGTCGGATGGAGCTTATAAAAACATCAGATGGATATGAAACAGCGGAAAAAAAATGAATATCATGCATTACATCACAGATACAACATCATCATAATATCCATTACTACATCAGAGTGTCATACTACATATGTCACAACTCCAAATAGAACATCATAATAAAACAACAAGTGATCATATATCCAAAAAATCTTCAAAGAAATGAAGCGATAGCGAACTTCCAAAAAAACCAAGCCCCTTGATATCCAAAGCTTCCAAAATATCTCCAAGGTAAAGCCTCCAAAATACTGCTAACACCAGAAAACGGAAACTTGCTACTAGGCTGCCCATGTGAAAATGATGGGCACCCAGAGTTTAGAAAAGAAATAATAAACTCCAGGTCAGTCATGGGACGGGTATGAGTAAAGAAAAACTGTTGCTTTTAAATAAAACAAGATTTATAAAAGAAAACCGTTTATGCTTTTGGAAAATGAAACTACCATAAGGCCTTCCGGCACACACACAATGTAATCGCACACTTGGGGGAGATTTCTCCTTATGATAGTCAAATATGCTTAATACGAGAAAAGTTCTTTGATATTATTACTAGTGCATAGTGTGAAAACATTTCGAAGATACAATATTAATCTTAGCCAGCATAGGTACCATTATACTATGCCTACTATAGCTGTCACCTGAGGTGGCAGGTTATACGAATTGCAGTCATAAAGGGCTCGTATTGTTTCTTCGGATTTCCAACAAATGGTTAGGCTAAGGAACTTCCTACTGCCACATGGGTACGCCTCTGGAGGGACGTCCCGTGAACCTACCCGGCTCTCTGCCAACACAAGGTCGAGTTACCTCTGTAACTAGGTAACTACTACTCGAGTATGCCACTCCCCAGTCGTTTGCGACCTTTATCCGATGGCCCTCTACCAAAAGCAACAATCACATAGTAAATAAGATTGAAGCAACCGCATAGGTAAATATCTGGGCTCCATACCATGACATCAGCTTTTCCCAGAAGGAAATGACATACCCTAAAGAGCGCGACCCTTATAACCTTGCCGCATCTTTCCTATTTCGACCATTTCCGGTTGTGAGGTCCGATGAGGTCTCATCCACAAAGCTACGCTTTACACGAAAGCCTTGCTTTGATCACAAATGATCAACAAATGATCATCAACACACAGCAGCACTTAGCATGCCACAGTACCAAATTGGGAGTATATTACTGATAACCTTCAACTACATAACCTCTGAGCTTGTACGTCTCAGAGAAGGGTGTTAAGCTAAGAGAATAAATTCTCCGCCACTAACAGATATGTATTTGAAAGAAATCCGCTTCATATCTCAAAGTGTAGTGTCATACACACAACCATACAAGTCTATTCCGTGTTCGAACAGAACCGAAGGCACTTCGTCCAATAAAGGAAGAAGCCCTTGCAAATCCGGGTATCTACAATCCTGATCGGACTCCCCATCACTTAGAGAATTTCTATACCGTAGCTACTTGGTGCAGGGACAATCGATAAGTTATCCTATCGTTTTCGAAGACACCCGTTCTTCAACACCGGTCTTCAAAAGCTACTTATTCCGACGTATCATTATTCGGAATGGGTTATATGACACAAAGGTCCTTTCCCGGCTAAACCAAATAGTGACCGTTAATTTTGAAACACGTGGATGTATCAATCACAAAGATTCACATTCAGGGTTCGATGTGGGTTTTGGATAACCAACTGGAATCCGACTTCCTGTCGCATCGAAGTTTAAATGCCGTTTTACGGGCAAAGGGTTTTCACATGCATAAAAAAGAAAATCACAAATCACAGTTCAACACAAGGCAATTCACATCACACAACATCATAACAAAAATATCAATCTAGTGCACCACAATAGTTAATTATTTTTTTATTAAGGTGAATGTGGTTTAAATAAATTAACCACATAACTATTCTTATTGATTAATTTAAAGCAATGAGTAATTATCTTAATGATAAATAAATTAATTAGATTACAATCAACTTTATGAATTATTCATTCCTTAATTAATTTTCTTAATTAACCACCAATTATAAATTAATCAACTTAAATTATCTAATTAACAATTCTTAATTATAAATAAATTAGCCATTTAATTGTTAATTAACCAAATTAATCATTCTTAATTACCCTTTTCAAACAATTAATCAATAATAATTATTTATCTTAATTAATATTTTAGAATCTTCCTTAATTGTTTTGAAATCAATTTATTACAATTACAAAAGGCTTTAATGTTAACTAACTTTGATACTTATCTTACATTAATTATTTAGTTAAAGTATTAGTTAGATTTTAAAACATTGTTAAGTATTTGCTTGGTTAATTAAGCATGAAATAAGTTCTTAACTTAAAACAGTTAAACATTAATTACTTTGTTAACACTAAGAATTGTTTAACACTTTTAACTTTAAATTTACAAGAATTAATCCCTTTCTGAAAATACCCGAGATTACCCTAGGTTTGACTTGAGTATTTACTCGGGTTTCCCCCCACGTTTCCCCGAGTTCTCTTCTTTCCCTCTCGTTCATTTCTTCTTCTTCTTTTTTTTTCTAGCCTAAGTTTAAACTTAAACCACTGCTGCATCGACTCCACACGAACCCGAGGAACTCGAGCTAACCCACCTCCTACTCGAGCAGTTCTTCGAGTTTCTCCCCCAGCCCAAACTTCCTGATACAGAATCAACGTCGTGCACGTGCACGGCGTCGCGCCGCCGTTCTGGTGGACTTTGCGACCTTTGGCAAGTAGCAATTCATCCCTATGATCGAAACTAAAGCTCGATTCGACACAGAAAACTCGAAATTGAAATTCACCCTTTCGTTGAAAATATAACTCGAACATACCCAACCCAAAATGCTTCGTCCCCCTCGCGCCGTTCGCCAGAAAATCCACGACTCCAGCTTCATGTTGCCGACACCCCACTCTATGCTCCCTCTCAATTTCTTGCCGCTCGATCACTCCAAGAGGACACAATCATCTTTCCACTGAATACGTCCAAAACTCAAGCTTTAACCCTAAATTGAACTCGTACCACCAATTTATGCAATAGAAATTTTTTTCGAAAATTTTCCTGAGATCATTAATGTTCAAACCAGCTTCAAACAAAGTTTTAACATGCAAAAATTTCTTGATCGATGGCAATGGCCGAAAAGGCATTTTCGGTTCAACTTGAAATTGCACTCAAAATACTTCACTAAAAATCACCAAATTTGTTTTAAAAATCTTATTTTTGAATGTTGATCCAAGCTATATAATTGAATCAATATTTAACAATATTCGAATTTATCCAAAAATTAACTTTTTTCACTGTAAAATTGAACATCACAGAGTCACAACTTCACTTTTATGCTTTAAACAAATTTTAGGCTGTGATTCAAGTTTAAACAAACTTATTTTTTTTAAAACCTTAAGTTAAAAATATTGGTATGAAGATTTATCAGATTTTTTTCCTAATTCATTTTGCTTGGAAACCAAAATTATAGAAGAATAAGTCACATAAAAGTTCCCAGTAACACAGAAAACACACAGAACAAATCTTTTTCCAATATGCAGCAAAGCACAAGGTTTCCTGAACTAAATACTTATATTTTAATTTTAAAAAAAATAGGTTTACTCACTTGAAATTTTCTTTGAAACAGAGAACTTCCTTTTGTTTTGAAACCCTACAGATGATCTGCTTTTAAATTTTTTCTGTTTTGTTTTGTTTTGTTAAATGATCTTGAGTTTATAGGAATATTGATGTTTATATTTTCTGGTTTACTATATATTTTGATGAACGAAATGAAACAAAGATGGATGTGTATATATTAAGGAAACAGTTTGTTCAGGTAGGCGTTTACTGGTGCAAGATTTTTCTTTTGGTCGGAGTTTTTTTTTCATTGACCAGAGATATTTCCAATTTGTGGCTGAAGTGATTTTGATTTAGGCTTAAGAATAAATAACATTAATTGCTTATGTTCCCATTTTTGTTTACATATAATCCTATTTTCTTTTGAATGTACATTTTTGCTTTATTTATAGATATTTTTGGTTTCTTCTTATGTCTACATACTTATACTTATTTGTACATACTGGAATGTATATTTCTTTCTTTCCTTTTGTCTTATTACTTTGTAATATAAATGAATTTCCATGTTTAACATGATGTTAGAATTTATCTATGTGTTCACTTTATATTATACTTAACCATAAAATTGATCTTATATATATTTCTAGAATTTTTTTTATATGTTCATTTCATATGTTATCTTTATAGTTATCTTACCTTATATATTTATGGTTTACACAATTTTTGTTTTCTTACATTTTATTATCATTATCTATTTAAAGCTTAAACTACCAAATACTTTATTTCTATCCATATATCTTTGTAGTATTTAATATTAATGATATTTTATTTCTTTTAAAACTTTTCAAATTAAATTTCAAAAGTTCAAACAAACTACCAAATTTAAATTAACAAATTTTGGGATATTACATGATTTCAAATCCATCTTCTCAACCTTAATTTATCAATATCATTATATACTTTATATATATTTTAAGATATAATTTAAATAAATACTTACCCATGTTATATTTTAATAAAATCAAACTTTATTATTACTCTCATCATATAATGAACAAAATTATACATAGCTTAAATTTAAGAATTTAAATATATACATATATATAAAAAAATATTTATATAATATCAAAATCAATATTTATATAAACCCAAATATTTATTCCCAAAACAATAGAAATCACTTCAAAATATTTTCATATATAGACCACGGTGTCTGTATATAATTTTCTATCCTATGGTCAAGTGATACAGATATTTATTATTTCAATCCGTAATTTAAAATATAACTACGGCTATATATCATTTCAAACCGCAATCCCAAATGAAATAAAATCCATAACAACTTGCAGTTTACAAAAATATAAAATACAACATTCATTCATCCAATATCAATCATCAAACATTTATCACAATCATCATCCAGTTCTAACAATAATCATCAATATAGAACAGATAATAAACAATAGGTATTTATTAGCAGTTTATATTCAACAATATATTAAATAACAATTTGACTGGCAGTTTATATGCAATAATAAATTAAATAACAATTTAACTAGCAGTTTATATGAAATAATAAATTAAATAACAATTTAACTCAATAAATTCAAGTTAACCGAGATGATGATTAAAAATATGCCAACAGTTATAAATAAATTTATAATCGCATCAAAAATTAATTTAACACACATAAGAAATTTTAGAAGTTGTGAGTGGGTTAAAATACTCACCTTTGAATTTAAATTGAATTTAAATCCAATTTAAACCCAAAATTCAAACAGTTTCGGAATCCGTCTAAACAAGCGTCAGAATGTCCGGAATTTTGATACGATCCAAATGTAAGAAACCGCACGTGAATTGGATCTCGTATGTAAAGGTTATTGTAGTTAGTATAGATTTCAAATTTAAATAAAATAAAATAAAAATAATTACACGTCGCTCCACCTACCCAGGCCATTGAAACCCTAATGCAGCTCCAAATTCGAGACATCACCAGGAACTGCCGCTGTCGAGCTCGTGTCGAGCACCGCCGCTGGTCCTTCGAGACCGCTTAGTCTCGCCGCCGCACACCCCAAGGCCGCGACCCTCCGGCGAACCCCCCCGGTGGCCTCGACTGATGTTAAAACCAACAGCCGCCATAAAAATCCCAACCCTATTCGAATTGTATCTACCCGTCAAAATGCCAAGCAACTGACACCGATGAACTCTCATCTACCCACTCTATAAAACCGATAAATCAATTCGACGATCCGATAACATTCATCGACGCACGATGAACGACCGTGAGTATTCCATCGATTTGCGGCACAAATTGAAACTCAAATTGAAAAACGAATCATATATCTGACTTGCGCTTATCGAGTGCTTCAAATCCATATATAATTCGATATAGTTTGTGGGGTTTGAAATTTTGAAGTTGAAATTTGAATTGGAATTGAAATGAGGAGTTTTATGGTTTTCAGCCATTGAAAAGAGGAGCAACAGAAATTTCTGTACGTACATAAATGAGAAATAGAAAGGCTGCTTGGGTTTATAATGACATATATATAGTTAGAGCTGAAAATAAAGGAACGAATATGATTGGTTTGGATAGTTGAACGATAAATGGTTCGAAACGCCCGTTCCAACTCCGGAACGAAATTGGGTCAACCCATATATCAAAATAGATGTTTTAAAATATTTTAAAATCAGTGGAGTAGGTTTCAAGTCAAAATTCCTTCGAGAAGTTATGCAAAAATCATGTTATTACAAACTGATTTTAAATAAATTGATTTTTAAGCGTTTCGAGTCCGTACGATCAAATGATAAGTCCGATCATTACGAAACTTGAAATCCTATTATAATTCACCGCTATGGATCTGATGAAAATGGTTTCGTTAAACCCGAGTCAGTGGCCAAAATGGCTATTTTCCAGTTAATTAAATAATTTAATATTAAATTTAATTAAATCACTTTTTATTCAAATTTTAAAATTTATAATTTTTATCATCTTGGATTACTCTAGTAATTTGTAATCCTTTATAACATCTTTATATATCAATTCATGGTAAATTTATTAACCAATTGCAGTATCAAGTTTCAATTTCAGTAAATTCATTAATTATCAATTGAAATTCCAACAAATTCATTTATTTGATTTTAAATCCTGTATTCAATAAATTATTATCAAATGGATGAAATAACATTGGCTCAAGATCTATTACACTAATATTCTCAGATTTCACATAGATTTCTATTAATGTAATAAATAAAGATTAAATTTTCTTTAATTGCAATTTATCCAATTATTGAGTTTAAATTCCAGTAAATTAATAAATCTTGGTTTCCATTCTTTTTATTCAATCAGTCATTATCCTATTCATACTTTATTATCAACCAACAATAATTACAATTAATTATCGAATATTGATTTTTCCAAATTACAGCTTATTACGTATTATTTCGTTAATTAATATAACTTTGAATTTTTATTTCACCAATCTACTATTTACAATCAATTATGACCTTGCAATTGTTTCAATTGGTTGGGTTTGCACTAAATTATTTATTTATTAACTTGCATTAACATTATTACCTTTATTTAGTGATTTCATTATTAAATTATAGATTTTTATTTTCTTTCCGAATTAAATTACCAAAAGTAATTAAATTAACGAAATCTAATTATCGAAAATTATGGGTCTTTACATGCTAGCTCAATCTCTTCCTTTCCCTAGGTGTCATATGCCTTATGGGTAATGCCACTGGCTAACAAAATAAATCCTGAAGTCAATCTCTCTCTTAGGGGGGTAGTCCCTAACCTCTTCAAAGATGTCTAGAAAATCTCCGACGACAGGAGCCGAATCTAACTCTGATGATGATGAATCGAGGGAATAAAGGAAGCTAAACATAACTGATCCCTATAGGTCATAAGAAATCTCGAGAGTCCTACTGATGTATGTCTCTTGTCTAACGACTCCCCTTTCGCAATCTAATATAGCCCCATATATGGATAGCTAACACATTCTCAAAATCATCACATACCTCGAAAATCCCAAAACATAGGCATCATAGTCAAATTCTACGCCTAGGATAAAAATTTTCAAACCCCTACAAGCCATGGACAAGGGTGCTGATCCTCCTATGGGGTTTGCAAATATGATGGGGTCTACTACTAAAGAAATGTCTAAGTGCAAATAATCCACATGAGAACTAGAGATAAAAGAGTGTGATGCTGCAGAATCGAAAAAAGTCTAAATAGGAAAAATATGAAATAGAAATCAAACTTTCTACGGTGACTTTCCTACCTCTATCTGGTCCGCTGTTGGAAGGTGCTGCATCTAAAGCCTGAATCTGTGCTAAAGGGGCGCTCTCTCCCTGCCTCGTCCTCTGGGAATAAAATCTACTAAGATGACCAGGCAGCCACAAGCATAACACTTTCCCTTCATTGTCTTCTTCTTGCAGTCTCTTGCATAATGACCAACCCAACAACGGTTATTGCATTTCTCGCTTTTATTGATCTGTTTTTGAGGTCCTCCTCCTTTCTTCTTATCCTTCTTATTCTTCCACCATGACTTCTTAGGATTCTCCGACTTAGGAACCTCCTTAATTTCTCCTTCCTTAACTGCATCGGATATAAGCGTCATTTCCACCAGTGACTCATAGGTAGCTCCCATCGGTACGTGAGTCAATAACAACCCTTGGAGGGCCTAATTCAATCTCTTTGTGAACTTCATGGCTTCTTGTGTGGTGTATTCACTAGCTCCATTGCAAACCAAAATTACTCATTAAATTGGTTGACTTACTCCTTTATTGAAAGACTTGCCTGCTTCAAGCTAATAAACCTTTCCAACTGCACACTCTCTTCTGCTTATGACGAAAATTTCCTCTCAAACCTCTCTCGGAATCCAAACCATCCAACGTCTCTTCCTTCCAACTCAATAATCTCCCATCAATAAGAAGCCTCTACTTTTAGCTGCCATGATGCAAGCTGAATTCTCTGCTGATCCTCTAATCCTAACAGCCTAAATATCCGCTCTGTACTCTTCAACCAAGCTCATGCCTCCACGAAATCCTCCATACCAGAAAATGTCTTGCCTCATAGATTAGCGAAGTCCTTGCATAGCTTTGAGAAATTGGCTTCCACAAGTGGGTTAATGGGATTCCCATCGGCTAATGCTGGTTTGGGCGCTTGCCCTTGCACCTAAGGAGTTGCAGCTTGTAGTTGTCTACGAAACCATCCTGGGACAGGGATACCCTTTGGATGATTAAGGGCATCCGCCATTGTACGAAAAGAAAAAGAGAATTTATCTCAAAAGAATTGAAGGAAGATTGAACTAGACTTGGAGGGGACTTATATAAAAACTCTTTTATACATAAAAGGCTATTTCTAAGAGTTCTTTTTTGAAAATTACTTTTAACAGAAGTTACTTTGGAAAATACTTTTAATTTTAAAATAAATTTTTAGGAACCTGCAACCTTAGGATGATACCAAATGAAATACCCCACATCTCTTAGTATACTCAAAGGACACACTAAAAGATGTGGTGAATTGTAGGTATAACTAAAACTGGCAGAGACTAAGATTCACAAGACAAAAACTAAATAATAATAATAACAACACAGCGGAAACAATTATAGTATTTTGCTAAAAATCAAACTCCATAATATAAGATGATAAAATAAGTCACCAAATACCAAATACATCAAATGTCAAACTACCTATATATGTCTTGTTAAATCAAAAACCATAGTCTCCATAAAGTCAAAGTACAATTATCCGTCTTTAAGTGCTAGTATAAAGAAAGAACCAAAAGCTGAAAAAATAGGAAAATACATAGTAGAATCTTCTCCATGAAACCTCAAGCACTACAATCTACTTCCCTCTCCCTTGATTTCCTATGGAGAAAAAGGGGGAAAATAGAGGAGTGGGTCAGACTAAAAGTCTGGTGAATGATAGTTTTACTGGAATATTTAAGCGAAGTAAAAATGCAATGGCCTGTTTTTCCGTACCCTTGGAATCGACAATAAACCACACATGTCCAACTTAAATTGCACGAATAAGTGGATCATTAAGGGTAGAAAGAAATAAAGATAGAACAGAATATCACATGAATGGAATAACATATATTATTTAAGTTTTAAATTCTTTTTAAAATTAAAAATAAATGAAATCTCTCATTTTCGAAGTAGCGAAATTACGGGTCATTACATTCTCTCCTACTTAAAAACATTTCATCCTCGAAATGAAATCAAAGACATAGAACTACAATGATCAACAATATATGTCAAAGGAAATACTACTACTAAATACTGATCATGAAATACAATCATCGATCCTTGTCCCAACCTGAGTGCGTACTACACAATTGAGGTAAATACATTGTCATAAGCCAACTATCTACATCAATCAACTAAAATAACATACAAAAGGACTAAATCCCATATCTTAGCATGTAATACATACTTAAGATAATCACAACTGCTATAATACAGACCCAAAATATCCCAAAATATCCCTATGTGAAACACTACTCATCGGATGAACCCTTTGATAGTGCCTCCAAGTCGATTTCTTCTGGTTGCTCTACTTCTTCCCGATCCTCAACTGGCACCTCATCATCCATCATCTCTGGAGCTATATTCCAACCTAGCGGCTGCCACTGCTGGCATCCTAGAATCCACGACATATGGTCCTCCATCTCAATATCCTCCAAACCAAGATCCTCGGCTATCTCTGGAACGGGAGATCCTATCTCCTGAATGGGTGTACCCATCTCCCAAATGATATGTTCATCACTCTCTGTATCATCATCCTCATATAACCATGCATCGTAAATCCCAGAGTTTTCCATCTTCATTTCCATAGGTTCCTCGCTCAGTGGCTTAATCTTCTCTGCTACTTCCATGGACTCCTCTATAGGCTCTTCTTCCTCAGGCTCCTCGTCCTCACTCAAAGGATCCAACATTCAGTCATCTACCTCATTGACGGCTTCTGCTCCTATATCAATATCTGCGCCTACTGGCAACATATCCTCCTCGTCTGAAATAACCATCAACTCCTCATCGTCTTAGATATTTATCGGATGGTCGAATGATCCTGGTACTATCCCCGAAGGCTTCCCTACTTGTATATCCTCCTCATCACTCGTGATTTGTGTATCCAAAACTTCCAAGTCTTTGTATTTAGACAAGGCTTCCCTAAATCTCCGCCTAATTGCTAGTCTTTCGGCCTTGGTTACTTTCTATAATTTTATATAAGAACTTAAAATCGGTTATTATTCCTTATTAAAGATCCTATTTTTTTATTCCATCTCATTTCATTAAGTGCTTCTTACTTAATTATTATCGTTTTTATTTTCATTCTTTTTAAATGGGATTAGATCTTTTAACCTTTCTAATGAGTTCTAACAGAATTTGGTATTGACAAAGAGAAAAATGATAGTCTATATATATTGATTCTCAAAATACATTCATATTATGACTTCTAAAAAGTACACTCAAAAAGTTTTGCAAAAGTCGTATGGTTAAAATACATAGATGGCATTTACTACTACATGCTTTACTAACTTATTCTTCCACTATCCCTTTTCATTTTTCTCCAACAGTTGGTGGACGAGTAAGGGTAACAAAAGGCCTCAGCTGCTTTGCCGCCTTGAGCATTGCAAAGTCTCTAGGGACATGTCCATAATATGGCAGAAATAACAACTCTTCATGGTAGCTTTCTTGAAGGTCTTGATGTTTACTCCTGATCTACAATCTTTTGTAAGGTGACCTCTTTGTATACATTTGAAACAATAAACTTTGTTCTTCTTATGCCTTTTCTTCTTGGCTGGTACTGCAGTAGTTGGCTATGGAGCAACATCTTCGAATTTCAGAGCATTGCTTATCATCTCCCTAAATGATCCATGGATGAAGCTCACCATGCTATGTTGGAGCTCATCGCACTTGCCTAACCAATCCTTAACCTCCATGATCTTTTCTGATCCTAAAAACTTTCTTTGTATTAGGAACTCGAATTTCCAACAAAGTGAAGCGAAGTTCAGTGGGTTTGGTCTTTCCTAAAAGAATATTTTTTTCTACACATTATCATCAAATACCTCATAGTCGAATTGTGAAACTTAATTCACAAGGCATTTGCCCTTAGACCTTTTAAATTAACCCAATTTATACTTATCAAGTTGCTGTTATTTTTTAAGGCTGAATGTCTAGGGTTATATGATAAAAGTTCTAAATTTTAGTTCTCAACCGATTGATCCTATATGAAATATCTTATAGTCAAATTGTGCAACTCTAATCACAAGATATTCATACTTTAGTTTTACTAAACCCAATTTCAAACGATCCGAAATTTCCAACCAATAATAATACTAATATCCCCTTTGAAATATTTGAAATATAAATCTAAATAAAATTATTTCATTTAAGAATTTTTTTTAAAAAAAACCATTTTTATAAAATTAACAATTACGCACTCACACATATATATATATATGTGTGTGTGTGTGTGTGTGTGTGTGTGTGTATAACATTCTCATAACTCATTCTAGGGTGTTACTAACTTGATCTCTAATGAGTTACTCATCCTAGGATATTATAATCCTATCTCTGATGAGACTTACCCCTATCAGGCTTTGGTGTTCTCTTTACCAAAAGCTCTGATACCAAATGTAATGGCCCATTTTTCTGTACCCTTTGAATTGACAATAAACCACACATGTCCAACTCAAATTGCACGAATAAGCGGATCATTAAGGGTAGAAAGTGAATAAAGACAGAACTAAATCTCACACGAGTGGAATAACATATATTATTTAAGTTTTAAATTCTTTTTAAGTTTAAAAATAAACGAAATCTCTCATTTTCGAAGTAGCAAAATTACGGGTCATTACAAAAAGTAATAGACCTTACAATAGTTCTAGTATTTACAAAGGAAACAAAGAAAATAGGAAGAAAAAGGAATAAGCTGGAAATAAATACGAATTACTAAATTAACGCAATTGATTAACTTTGATTGTTTGCAGTTGTCTTTATTAGCTGCTTTGATTAGGCTAAATTCCCAATCCTGTAATTAGATTGAAATTCTAATTCTACCCTTTGATCAGCCTTCTATCTCTGTTGTGCCAATGTAAGCTAGTCCCATCCCGTGGGTCCCATGGCAAAAAGACACCTGCTAGCGCTTTGGAACTCAATAGCGAATTATATCCCTGCACGGAGGCTGCATGCACGACCACCGTTAGGCTCACACCATTTGTTGCTTCCTCTTACCCTAAACAGCATAAGCATGCCCAGTCTCACCTCCTATGTTGTGAGACCATCAGTCCTAGTCTGAAAGGGTCCTTCCCAGCCTCACCTAAGTGTGTTGTGAAACGATTAGTCCTAGTTTGAATGGAAATGCTACCAATTGGGTCCTTGCCAAACAAAATCTAGTTGCACCCCTTACCCAAATCCCCTGATTTGAACTTCCATCTATTGGCCCTTTAGTTACTTTAGTTAGCATAAGTGTGTCCCAGCCTCACCTAAGCTACTGTGAGACCATCAGTCTTAGTCCGAAAGGGTTATGCCCAGCCTCACCTCCTATGAGACCATCAGTCCTACTCTGGAAGGGTCACGCCCAACCTCACCGATTGTGAAACCATCAGTCCTAGTCTGAAAGGGAACGCTATTGGTTATGGGCTCTGCTTCTATCTTTGCTTATTAACTTAATATAAGTCTTTTAAATAAGCCTCTTATGTTCATTTTGCTCTATTTCTTATTATCTTGTTCTAAAAATAATCCTCTTCTATTATCTCTTCTATATTTGCTTATTAACTTAGTATAAATCTTTAAAATAAGCCTCTTTCCATTCATTCTATTTAATTATAACCTATGTTATAACTTCTCTTTTACCTTGTCATTCTAGTTATAATCTACTAGTTATAATTGTGCTTATTAACTTAATCCAAGGTCTAAGCATAAAAATAATCTTATTTCTCTTTTTACTCTTCTTAATCATAGTTATACATCATAATTAGGCTTAAATTCAGTCCAAGTCCAATTTATTATAGTCTTCATGTTTTATATCTTATTTTTTGTAATTTTAATGTTCTTATTGTTAAGTCCATATTCGCGTTTTAATCTATTCTATTCCATTCACGTAAAAAGGAAAAATAATAGAAAGAAACTAACAATTACAGAAGAAAATCCCAACTTAGAAAAGATGTAAATAATAGTAAATAATTATAAATATTGTAAATATCCATAAACGAATGGAAAAGCAATAATTAACAGTAATTGACTACAATTAATTGAAAATAATAGCTAAAAGAAAATAGATTGAAAAATAAGTCTAAAACTGAAAATAAACTGGCAAAAAGGTTATTCCAAAATCGTAGAAAAACTAGAACTATTGGAAACCTTATTATTTTAAATTACTTAAAAATCTAAAATAATTACTAATCACTCACATGCGGTCCTTAGCTCTTTCCCTTGTCCTTCCTGGATCCACTTATAGGGTATTAAAATATTTTTATTAAAAAGATTCTCTTCTTGGAAAATTATTTCTTTTAGTGTCCTTTCTGAAAAGGTGAACCCAAGTGGACAAAATCTAGAATGAGAAAAAGTGTAAGGCCAAGGGCTCTATTTATAGGTGTAGAAGTGGATCCTAGACCGTTGGATTTGGAGATTGAATAGGATGCAACCACATCATAGGATAGATAGTAGCCATCGAATGCAAGAATGGAAGACCAAATGGGCAGGCGGGTCGACCGGAAGGCCGACCACCTTTGTGCCTAGGTGACCGACCGGTCGACCTGGCCTATTTTTTTTGATTACTTTTTATCTTGTTCATATTAGCTTGGTTTCTGACATTCTATACATGGAAATTGACTAGTAAATTATCATGACACAATTGTGCAACTTCCGTGGCTCAATTCTGATAATTTTACAAAGTTAATTAATTATTGAATTAATTATTATGGGTTAAGATTTTGGGTTGTTACATTCTCTCCTCCTTAAGGGATTTCGTCCCCGAAATCTCTAAGGATAAAAGAATGCACTAAATATTTTCATCCAAGTACTATAACCAACTACTCAATCATCAATCATTCATCCATTGTTCTTAAGTTTTTTTCTAATGCAATTTATGATACTTATGTAATGAGTGTAATGTAAATGTCACTAACTAATGCAAAACATTAGGTGGTCCACTGATTCAATTGACCTCCTTTTATGCAATCACGTCCATGCCATATATCCAAATGAATGCAAAAATTTCCTAATGATAACTGATAGTTCTATATGCGTGCTACAAACATCATTCAAATGCAACAACCATGTGATAAACATCCATTTATAGCAACCATGGAAAATAGGGTAAAAATGCGTGCACATCCATATTCATATGCTCTAGCGTCCTAGTTAGGCCAATCCCTAAGATATTATAGTGCCTAGTGTAAGTATATGCATCCACGGGCAAACACTTACAATCACTTGCATCCATCATTCATAACACGTTCTAATAACATGCTTACATCAACCTTTATTTCATAGGTTGAATCCTAAGTTCTACACTTCTAAAGGATAATAAAGGAACAAACTTATTCAAAACTAAAGATGGAAATAGGAAATTCTAAAACTTATTATCAAAAAGATGAGGATATGAGAAACAAAATTTTCAAATCAAATTTAGTCTTCTCTGAAGTTTTTTTAACCTCTGTAGACTCTATCCAACACGAAAGCGACTTGCGCGATCTTCCATAAAGAGCTTCAAAAGGTGAGAATCCCATTAAAGGAAGATGATTTACCCAAGTTCTTCTAAAATCAAGGATACTCATTTCCAACTATGCATGACTTACTTTTCTTCTTTGGTCTGCTCATATCAATCAACATTCCTAGATTCTCACTAGGGTCCTATATACTTTATGGAAACTCTATTATTACTTCCAAAAGTATTTACAGCTGTCTTCTTTGTAGCCTTATACCTTTTCCGTCACTCCTTAGGGAATGATTCCTATCTATTACACTTTTAAGACTTTGGTAATTATCCTCTCATTTCAAAAACTAAGGCTCCTAAATTTTCAAATCCCAAAATCTTTGTCCATAAAAGTGTTATCTTTAAATTCTTCTTAAATTCAAAAATACTCGGTTGCTTAACATTTTATGTTCTAGATTTGCATCCTTACATACTTTTGAATTTACATTATTTCTCAAACCAGTAGGGAAAAACTTACAAATTCTAAGTTCAAAACTTATTACTCTTTTCCTTTTAAAGACCTTTATAGTGTTTTATAAAAACTGGTATTTTTAAATTTAACTGCTACCAAGTTTTTTTCTTTCAAAAACTAATTTACTTTTTTACCAAATCATTTCCTTTTAAAATATCCCTATGTGTTTTCAAAACATCTTCTTATTACACGTAACGGTCTCATGCCTTAATGTATTGGAACTGCTTTCTCTTATGAGAAATTATTAACGCTAAAATCTTTTATGAACCTTTTAAAAGAGGATTTCACGTTTATATGAAATTACAAGGAACTTATTTTATATTTTTCGAAATAGGCTATACAAAATATGATGCTTCCCATACCTTGTATATCTCTTTCACATATTCCTTATAGCTTCACAAAACAATTTCGTTGGTTCCATAGAAAATTATACCATTATTCTTTTCATTCCTATAAATTAAAGTATTTATAAATTATATTTTTCCTATGATAGACATCTTTTAATATCAATTTTTTTTCTTTTTAGAAAAACTCGTCTTCAAAACTGTTTTAGTGTATCTATAGCCCAAAACACTTTCTTATACGTATTTAATTAATAGGTGTATTCACAATCACTTTTATTTCTATTATTAGAAATTATGTTTTAAAAAAATACATTTTTATTTGGATTTAAGACAGATGTTGCGTAAAACACTGTTACTACATCCCAAAAATACTGGTGTATGGATTTAATTAAAAGAATACTAATAAACCTCATATACTATGTAAAAACATTTTCTTTGAAAGTGACCTGCTATAACAATAGTGCTACAATCTATGCTCCCTTTACTTTTCATGAAAACATCTATTACAACAATAAATGTTGTAACCTACGTTTTCGATGCTTAATACTTTTTAAGTTTTTATATTTAAAATCTTTGTTTGCTCTCAAAGAAACTAGTGAACTATGTACGCTCTAAAATTCTTAAAAAAGAATTTCACCTTTTCAACGAAATTTACATCATATAAAAACCAATTTAAATTTCCTATCATATTTCCAAAAACCTAGTATTTACTTTTAAAAATATTGACAATTATTCTTGTTACCTGGGTGTTTGACCATGTAACTAGAGGCTCGACATAAGTATCGTTCGACATGAACCTCGCTCGACAGAAGCATCGACCAACATGAAGCCCCATTCGGCATTCCAGCCTTGTTCGGCATTCCAGCCTCGTTTGGCATTCCAACCTCGTTCGGCATGAACCTAGTTCGGCATTCCAGCCTCGTTCGGCATTCCAGCCTCATTCGGCATTCCATCCTTGTTCGGCATTCCAGCCTCGTTCAGCATTCCAACCACGTTCGGCATGAAGCCTCGCTTGGCATATGGCCTCGCTCAGCATAAGTATGTCATTCGGCATCTCCCCTCGATCGGCATCGGGTTTCGTTCGGCCTACACACTTCACTCAACACACTACCTTGTTCGGCATAGAGGTACCGTTCGGCTTGGATATGTGGCTTGGCATTTGCCATTCGGTATTTGTGGCTTGGTACACAGAAGTCACTCACCACGGGCTGAGCTATCTTGCTTCTAGGCCTATTAGGGAAGTCCAACCCATCTTCGTCTATAAATAGAAGGGCAGGGGCACAACGAAAGGGGCCTTTTTTCAAGAATACTGGAGAGACTTTGCCGCATTCAAGACTCATTCTCTTTATTAGCAATTGTATTCAAGTAGTTGGTGTACGGATTGTATCTGTAATCAATCGTTGAGTAAAGCAATAAAGATTAACTTCTTAGTGGACGTAGGCAGTTACGCCGAACCACTATAAATCCGATGTTCTTGTCTTTGCATTTAATTTAGCATACAATTCTCTGTTTTAATTTACTTTCTTCATTAATATCTCTACACAATCTTTCTCAAGGGTGTTAGTGACCAATTCTTGTGCTAACATTTTGGTGCTTTCATTGAGAGTCGAATTCTCAGGCCGCTAAGATCTGCTTTGAAGCTACTGGATTGAATAAATACCCCGAAGGAGATCCAAGTCATTCACAGGACGTCTGTTGATTCTACTCAAAGTTCCTATCAATCACTCTACTATGGGAAGACCACGTACCCGATCAGCCTCTCATAATGCGGACGTCAACGAGACTGCTAGCGTACAACAGATAGGACCTAACAATCATCAAGCAAATCTAGGTGCAGGGACCGCCGGAGCTCATAACCAGATGGAAGTTTTTACTAGGACAGAGTTCAACGATTTGATGAGAGAACTCATGGAAAGTAGAAGACAACTCGCTGAACAGATTCAAGCTAACGCTAACTTGATGAATCAGCTTACTCAGCAACAACATTAGAATGATGGAGGTACCCCTGCTCCTTATTCTTCATCTGATAGCTCGACTTCATCCAATGAACCTACCAGGCGTAGACGCCATAAAACTGACAATGCATAAGCAGGTGCTACCGATCGACCAAATAGGGATCACTCACATCTTAGAGACCGCACCCAAGCCGGAACAGGAAACTTAGAAGCTGGAACGCGTATGGAGACCGGACGTCCGACACACCTAGACCCTAATGAAGCTGGCCTTCAAGATGCACGTTTGGCAGATCGCCAATAGAGGGGACATAAAACCGAGCGGTCCCATAGAACAGAGCCCAACCTTCCATCCTCTATAAAAACTCCGACTTATTGGCTATGGTCAGGCAGTTAATGAGAGAAAATCAAGGCTTAACCAATGAAGATTAGGGGATGTCCAGGAGTCATACTCCATTCACCGGTACCATCCTACAGGCCGAGTATCCCAGGAAGTTTAGCATGCCAACTATCCCGACCTATAAAGGAAAGACCAATCCCATGCAGCATGTGATGAGGTACGAATGGATGATGGATTCGACTGGAGTAAATGACGTGACCAAGTGTAGATGCTTTCCAATTACTTTATTCGTAATCACCACCATGTGGTTCACTAGACTTCCCCCACGGCCTATATCCAGCTTCGATAAATTGGCAATGAAATTTGTAAAGCAGCTCAGGATACACGCCACTCGTCCCAAGGATGTGATGTCCCTATCTAGTGTGATCTAGGCTTCAAGGGAGTCATTGAAAGAGTATTTGCAGAGATTTCATGTTGCTGCTACCGAAGTTAGCAACCCCAACGACCATGCAATTCTGATGGCGGTAACGCGAGGAGTAGATCCGGATTTAGAGTTTGGAGATTTCTTGGCAGGAAAGCCTCCAACAACGCTGGAGCATTTCTATTCAAAGGCTCATCAATTCATAAGAAGAGAAGAACCCAGATGGACGAGGCGAGATAAGGTACCAGGGCCTGTTCAGGAGACTGTGAAAAGAAATATCGCCGTAAAACAATCCGGCGATAACTCGAGAAAGGTTCAAGTCAACGTCCAGAACAAGCCTGGGCAATCTAAAGGGTCCGATGGAGGAAATCTCAGAAAGAAAAGAGAAGCAGGGAAATTGAAGCCAAGGATTCCAACCTACAACGAATACACCCCACTGAGTGCATCTCTTGAGAATATTTACCTATCAACTTATAACACTTTTCAATACAAAAATCCACGCCCAAAGGAGTCCACAGAGGAACAGAAGCGGACGGAAAAGTACTGTCTCTTCCATGAGACTTATGGGAAAAATACAGAGGAGTGTAGACACCTCCACGATGCCATAGAAAATTTGATCAGACAGAAAACGCTGCAGGAATTTGTCAAGAACCCACAAGAGGGTAGGCAAGGAATATCAACCCCCAAACGCGGGCTGGCTCTACGCCAACCGGAGGAACCTGCCCGAACCGTGGGTAGATTGGTCATAAACATGATAGTCGGTGGACCTCACCATGCAGACAAGAATTGGTAGGATATGGAGCGATATGCTTACTCCTTAAGGCATACAGATTATGAATGTTGTTCGAATATGGAGTTTGGTGCCCGCACAAAGTAGCAACGCATGATGACAGACAATATAGTGTTTAGGAGCCGAGACGCGGACAAGGTGGAGGCTCCTACCATCGACCCGATGGTCATATCAGCGATGATTGGGCCAGTATATGCAAAAGAATTTTAATTGATTGTGGAAATTTCGTTAACATCATCTTCAAAAAGGCATATAACCAAATGAAGATGGAGACAAACAATTTGAAGCCATCTAGAGCTCGTATCCATGGCTTTAATGGTGCAGCAACTGATGCGGTGGGGTATGTTTAGTTGGCAGTTGAACTGGGAGAAGGAGAGCGTAGGAGGGTGCGAATCCTACCATTTATAGTGTTGGATGTTGATTCCCTATATAATGTGTTTTCGGATCGGCCGGCCCTGACGGAGTTTAGGGCAGCTTTGGCTCCGTGGTGTTTGACGTTAAATTTCCGACAGACAAAGGAGTCAGTGTGGTGCATGGTAATCAGGCAACCGGTCGTGCATATTATGTGGCTGAGCTGAGAGAGGCCCAGCGTCGAGAGAAAGGAAAGTTGAAGACAGCTCCGTTCGCATCCGGAATACTAGCGATTGACAAGTAGTGCCTGAGCCCTGGCTTGGGCAACACTCTCGGATCTATCGAGACATAGATCTGAGAGATGATGATGGGGAACTCAGGGAAGCAAAAGCAGCACCGGATGAACTGACGATTGACATTCCAGGTAACCGGGATGACCCGTCATGGGTTCTTAAGATTGGATCGAAACTCGACCAGTCAATGGCCGAGGATCTCACTAATTTCCTCTGAGCAGACCTGGATGTTTACGCTTGGACACATTCTGATATGTGTGGGATTTCTCTAGCTATTGCGAGTCATATGTTGAACATAGACCCGAAGTACGTTCCCGCAAAACAGAAAAGGAGAGGCATGGACCCGGAGAGGTCCATTGCTCTCAAAGAGGAGGTAGACAAACTCAAACCCAATGGGTTTGTCTGCGACGCCCTCTATTCTGAATGGGTGTCCAACCCTGTGCTAGTGAGGAAAGCGAATGGGAAGTGGGGAACTTGCATTGACTACTTTGATTTGAATAAAGCCTGCCCAAAAGATAGTTTTCCTTTACCCAGAATTGACCAGCACGTCGACTCAATGGCTGGATACGAGTTATTGTCATTTATGGATGCGCACTCGGGATACAATCAGATCCCGATGCACATTCCAGACCATGAGAATACCAGTTTTTTCACAGACGTGGGGCTATATTGCTATGTAGTAATGCCTTTCGGATTGAAAAACGCAAGAGCAACTTATCAGCATCTGGTGAATCGAATGTTTAAAGACCAGGTTGGTAGAACGATGGAAGTCTATGTGGATGACATGCTCGTGAAGTCACGATAGTCAAATGACCACATTCGAGACTTAGCAGAGATGTTTGATATACTCAGACATTATGGAATGAAGATTAATCCTTTGAAATGTTCCTTTGGCGTTGCGTCAGGGAAGTTTTTGGGTTTTATTCTGAATGCACGGGGAATCGAAGCTAATCCAAAGAAGATTCAAGCTATTCGATACATACAAGTGCCTAAAACTATAAAACAAGTGCAAAGCTTGAATGGGAAGGTGGCCGTACTGAGTCGATTCATATCCAGAGCCACAGATAAGTGTATTCCTTTCTTCGATGTAATAAAGAAAGGAAAGAGAAATTTCGAGTGGACATCTGACTGTGAGGAAGTATTCCGAGCTCTGGTAAGGCATTTGAAAAGTCCCCCGTTACTGTTGAAACCGGTAGACCTTGAGATGTTGTACGTGTACTTGGCTGTATCCCAACATGCTATTAGTATGGCTCTGATTCGCGAGGTGGACCGAGTTCAGAAGTCGGTGTACTATATCAGTAAATGTTTAACGGAAGCAGAAAGAAATTATCTAAGATTGAGAAACTATCCTATTGCTTGGTGATTGCATCATGCAAGCTCCGGCCATACTTTCAGGCACTCAATCAGTGTTTATACCGATCAACCCTTGCAGCAGGTACTCCAATGACTGAAAACTTCTGGAATGATGTTAAAATGGAATTTAGAGTTGAGTCAGTTCAATATTACCTACCTTCCACGAAGGGTCATACAAGGGCAAGTGCTAGCAGACTTCATTGCAGAATTCACCGTGTCAAACGAATTAGATGGTAACAATGTCATACCTTCCGTTCGATGGAAGATGTATACCGATGGGGAATCTAACGATCGTTGCTCGAGGGCTGGCATAGTTCATGTGACTCTTGAAAACCGATCAGTTTGTCACGCTTTGAAGCTCGAATTCCAAACGTCAAATAATAAAGCCGAGTATGAAGCATTGATTGCTGGCTTGAGACTTATCAGAGAGCTGGGGGTAAAATCGGTTGAAATCTTTTATGACTCGCAACTGGTGGTATACCAGGTGCAGGGGCACTATCAAGCTAAGGGATAAAGACTTGCTCCATAACTTGCACAGGTTCAAGAGCTGCTAGCAAATATAGAATATTACGATATTTTGCATGTCCCGTGTGAACAAAACAGAGAAGCCGATTCATTGGCAAAATTTGCATGCACTTGCGATGCACAACAAATGGGATTGGTTCCCGTTGAAACCTTACATACTCCGAGTATAAATATGATGGAGGTAGATTTCATGTTAGAAACAGAAATCGAGAAGGAATCATGGATGACCCCATTCAAGCAATACTTGCTAGATGGGGTCTTGCCCGAAAGAAGGAGCGAAAGACGACAGGTCATTCGTAAGGCTTCACGATATGTAATGCAGGACGAAATAATGTATCAGAAAGGATTCTCGACCCCTTTACTCCGATGCATTGCCCACGATGAGATAAAATGAGCCCTGAAGGAAGTCCATGATGGAGAATACGGTGGCCATACTGGGGTGCAGACATTAGCAAAGAAAATCCTCCGCTATGGATACTATTGGCCAATTGTAAATCGGGACGCTACAGATTATATAAGGAGATGCTACAAATGCTAGAAGTATGCGAAAATCCCAAGAGCCCCGTCGATGGAACTCACACAAATGGTTTGTCCCTGGCCGTTCACAATGTGGGGAATCGACATAATTGGTTCTTTACCCATATCTAAGGGTGGTGCAAAATACGCGATAGTTGCGGTCGATTACTCATTAAGTGGGCAGAAGCAGAGCCTTTGGCCACGATCACCACCAAGAAGGTTATTTATTTCGTTCTATGAATCATTATATGCCGTTTTGGCCTTCCATGGACTGTCAGTACAGACAATGGAACTCAATTTGAAAGTAAAGAGTTCAAAGAATTTTGTCAAAAGTATGGCACTGAAAAAAGGCTTGCAGCAGTTGCTCATCCAAAAGCCAATGGACAAGTGGAAGCCGTGAAAAAAATTATGAAGTCCATATTGAAATAGCGTTTGGAAAATGTTACAGGCAAGTGGGTGGATGAACTTCCAACAGCGCTTTGGGCTTATAGAACCACCCACAAGTCCATGATTGGCCACACTTCCTTTGCATTGGCATATGGCATGGAAGCTATTATACCCGTAGAACTTGAAGTTCCGTCACATCGGGTAACTTATTACGACCCCGAGTCGAATTGGGATCTTTTACTGGAATAATTAGACTTCATTGATGAAAAGCATGAGGAAGCTGATTTAAGAGCGGTTGCATACAAAAATCATGTCGCTCGATATTATAACGAATAGGTCCAGCCGAGAATCTTTGATGTCGGTGACCTCGTTTTGAAACGAGTTTTTCTGGTCCCATCGCGTATGAATCTCACATGGGAAGATCCATACGTCATTAAATGGAAGCTTGGAGAGGGAACTTTCAAGCTAGCGACCGTCCATGGTGCGACACTCCCCCAAGCATGGAATAGCGAGCATTTGCGACATTTTTATACTTAGTCTAATTCTTTCATATTTTAGTTGCAATTATTTCTAGCGTATTTTTGTTCTTAGTTTTCGGCATGTAATAAGACAATTTAGCTTGTTTTCATTAATAAAGGCTTGAAGCCATCTTTTCCATGATTATTGATGTTTCTATGTATGATAATTCTATGGAAAACCACTAGAGTTACATTATTCTGTTTGACATATGAACGCGTGCGAACATTATGAAATCTCCAAGTCCCCTAAGTGCGGACTGGAGTACCTGAGTGCGGATCGGAGTATAAGCGACTCGAAATCTCCAAGTCTCCTGAGTGCGGACTGGAGTACTCTGAGTCCCTTGAGTGTGGACCAGAGTATAATGACTCGAAATCTCCTAGTCCTCTGAGTGCGGACTAGACTACTCCGAGTCCCTTGAGTGCGGACCAGAGTATAAACGACTCGAAACCTATAAGTCCCCAAAGTGTGGACTAGAGTACTCTGAGTCCCCTGAGTGCGGACCAGAGTATAAACGACTCGAAATCTCCAAATCCCCTGAGTGCGGACTGGAGTACTCTGAGTCTCCTAAGTGTGGATCAGATTATAAATGACTCGAAATCTCCAAGTTCCTTGAGTGTGAATTGGAGTACTCTGAGTCCCCTGAGTGTGGACCAGAGTGTAAACGACTTGAAATCTCTAAGTCCCCTGAGTGCGGACTGGAGTACTCTAAGTCCCCTGAGTGTGGACTAGAATATGAACGGCTTAAAAATCTCTAAGTTTCCGAAGTGCAGACAAGATTACCACTGATGGGAAGTCATCAAGTTCCCGGCATGCGGACTGAAAAACATTCTAAGTACCCGAAGCATGGAATAAAGGATGTACAATTTCAAAGAATTCCCGAGTTATATGAAGATGAAATGGGGGTTTATGTAACTCCTAATAGCTCGTATTTTGACCACAATGATACATAAAGCTGAACAACAAGAGTCATTTGAAAGACAAAGAAACTAAACTTTATTCATTAATCCAAAATGGGGTCCTACTACAACTCCCCCAAAACTTGAGGTCAAAAGTCTACCTACATTGACTTTGAAAATAAGTAAAAATAATTACATAAACTAAGTTGACTCTCATTGAACAAGTGTAATAGCTCCTTTTTTGATTTCTTCGATTTCTTACCCTCCTTCGTCTTCTCGGACGACTCCTCTCCCACGCGTTTTCACTTGGAAGTTTCCCTTGATGGGGAGGTAACAACCTAGGAAGTACAAGGGACCTCCAGTGGCCTAGACCCACCAGGGAGGATGAGCTTCAAAGCTTGTTCAAAGGATCATCTAGGTCCACGACTCGGGGCTCGACTTTGATTTCAGCTGTCCTTTTCTTTTCCTCCGCGAGCTGCTCCTTCATGCTCATTTTAGAAGTGTGCTAAGAGGCGCTAGTGATCTTAATTTCATAACTATCTTCCACAGGAGACGAAGTCTCAGACTTATCCTCATCAAGTGCCTCAATCACTCGAGAATCTGGACCGAGAGTCTCTCCCTCGTGAGTGGCCTCGCTTGTTTTCCCCTTCTCTTCCTTGGCGTCATCGCTCCTTAGAGTGGGTTCGGGGTCAAAACGGCCTGCGCAAAATCACAAGAAACAAAATTAGAGTACAATAATCTTTCGTCGAAAACGACGGCTCTTTGAACTTTAAAAAGAAGTGTTATGTACCGGTTTCTTGCTGGCTCTTAACCATCTAGGGAGTCTCATCCTCCGAAATGGGAGATAGAGTGTGGATGCCGAGACCAGGGTCTTCTAGGTCATAACAAGCATGTTGCTCGAATGCATCGAGTATTGGCCGATCAGCCGCTTGATTAGGAGGAAGGACTGGAGACTCGGTTCCATACGGACCAACAATGACGTCTTTTCCTTTGGTTGAGGAGGAACCTTTGCAGTAAAGTGCCTTCGCTGCAGACAAGTCTGAAGGCTCATTCCCCCTGAGAAATTCTTTACCAAGGCCGCCTCGTCAACCACTTCAGTGTCCAGTTCGACCTTCCTGATCTTTATTAAAGTCTTCCATGCCTCGTCTAGAGATTCAAGGTAGCCCTCGCCAAGAAATATTAAGTCCCGATGCAAGAGGACACGATCGTTGAATTCTGCTATCAGTGGATCAAATATGCACTTAATCTCCTCCCTGCCAGCCTTTGTAGCCGTCCCAAGGCGAGAGTCAATCTCCATGGATGCTATTCTCTTGCCCTCTTCACGGGCCTCATCCTTTAGCATCCCGACCTTAGAGAGCTCATCGTCGAGCTTTGCCTTCAGAAGTCGCGTAGCAACGATCTCGTCACAATATCGTTGCGACTCTTCCTGGGCGGCAGTTTTCTCCTCTCTTTCTTTACGGAGTTGATCCTCCAGCTCTTTGACTTGGAGGGCAAATGCATCCCTTTCCTTCTGAACTGAATCCTTCTCTAAAGCCAGGGCCCCACAGCATTGGACCGCTTCGTCAAGTTCTTTCTTATGAGTTGTCTCTAAAAGGTTGACGGCGTCTATAGTATCTTTAGCACTTTGTTGGGCGGCTTCGAGCAAAGATTTGTATGAAGATAGCTCTTCATCTTGAGCTTTGGTAATGTCTTTATCATGAATATCCTCAAGCTTCAGGCAATCAATCTCATGTTGACACTCAATAGAGACTTCTGAGACATTTTCGGCTAAGTGGACGAATGCATCATGCTAGACATAGACGTCATTAGTACAAGCAATAGCGCTTTGTTTGACATGTCCTGGAATCTGGTGAATCGCCATGAGAAATTTTAAGCCATCAAGCATATCTTTGGGAACGCAGCTTTAGGCTCAACAAGTCGTTTTGCTACCGATGGATCAGATATAGGAGTGGAAGGAGTTTGTCTAAGACTACGGGTGTTTTGTGGGGATCTCGAGATTGCTTGGTACTGGATGAACCAGAGTGTTGATCCAGATGGGCCTTAGGCTGGGACCCCTTGTGTGTGGGCTTCTCTTTGCTTTGCTCCGATTGAGGAGGAGGATCGCGAGGATAGGATGACTGGCTATAGGTCTTTCTCCGGTAGGATGATTCTCGGTGGCGGTAGTCCCGATCGTCGGTGTCATCCCTATCTCGATGCTTGCCGGACCTAAATCTAGGCCGGAGTGGTGGAAAATAGATGAACCTCGAAAACGGTCAAGTCCATGTGTATGCCACATGTTACCTGCACGAAATTTAAATAACGACAAGTCAGCAAAGTGTAGAGTGATGGCAGAAATTTAAGTGCACGGTGAAGTGCATGTGTTTGTGTATGTCCTAGTGTTCCCCCGGACGGACCAGTTTCTTTATCTTTACTAATAGGAGTTTTTTCTCCCTCGTTTTGGGCTTGAGCACTTGTATCTCCTCTCACGGGTGAATGAAGCTTAAGGGCCTCCGGATCGTCGAAACCTTAGTTAAGCAGATCATCAGGTATAGTGAGGTTCGACAGGCCTTTCAAAGAACTCTCTAAGTGTTGTGAGGATATCTTTCTCTCCATTGGAATAAAGGTGACCTTAGAAGTTCCACCCACTGTTTTCTTCCTCAACTGTAGGTCAATTTCTTCTTTTCCTTCGAAGGGAAGGTGTCATTTCGATGTCATGAACCTCGACTATCCGGTCCTGAGCAGGACCAAAATTTTCGCCCTGTACTGTGGGCGTTTCAGTTTCTTTAATCTCCCCTCCTCTAGTGTGTCAGGGGCATTAAGTGTTGAAGGCCCGGCTTGCTTTTTTCCTTTGCTTGAAGTGGGCCTAGTTATAGCGACGCCTTGAAGGAGGCTTATTCGGCAACCTTCCGCCAACAGCCCAAACTTCATGAGCGATTCATTTGAAATGAGATATCTGATGTCCCGGCCTTCTGCAGGGATAGATCTAATAGCTTCGATAGCTTCAGAATATCCGAAGTGTTCGGGACGTGGGTTGATACCTGTAAAAATAGGGAAAGAGTTAGGAAAGGTGCAGTTTTTGCTAAACACATGTAATGATCCAGAAAAAAGACTTACCCCCTTTCACCCATCTCCTCGCAAAGCCGGGAGGACAACGCACATAGAACCACTTCTGTTTATACTGGGAAAACTTGCTCCAAGCCCCAGTCTGGATTTGACACTTGCTATGCGGCTCGAGGAATACAAAAGATGGGCTATCCGACCGTCTCTTGAAGCGATAGATGTAGCGGATATCGCCGGGAGTCGGGAGCCTGAAAAGGACACTCAAGAAGAGAGTGCAAGTGCCATATATGAACGCGTGGGTATTTGGATGTAATTGCGACGGGGCGATCTCGATATATTGTAATAGGTCACGAAGAAAGGAGTTGAACGGCGGCACGCTACCGACCCAACACATGAATCTGTTGCAGGCTGTATATCTGATTGGGGGCAAGTGAGGGCGATCCTGTCTCGATGGAACCAACACATCGTCGAAAGGAATCTCGTGTACTAAGCATATACGGTGAAGCGTGCTTTCGTTAATCTTCGAGGCTTGGGAATCGATTGGATCATCTAAAAAGATCGCTGTATCTAAGGAACCGGGAGCTAAGTCGACAGATGCGATCGTGGAGCTTGACATGTCTTGTATAGGAGCAGTCGGCAAATTTGAAGTTCCAACAACTTCTTGTTGAGAAGATGGCCCGGGTCTATCCGAGATCGTGGCAGAGCTAGATTTCCTGGACATCTCTAGTGAATGTTGAATCTAACGAAACACCTGTTTGAACTATACTTGAAAAACAATCGACATTAGACTTAACAACAAAAATAGCCCTCCGTGTGGTATGTGAACTAGTGCAATCGCTCGAGTGTAAATGTCAAGGGATTTATACCCATGAAACTAATGAGATAAAGTAAATTGCAAGTGTACAGTGGTGGTTTTTTAATTTTGAAATTGGAAGTTCATAATATATATCGAGGTCGTAGTCCGTTTTTTATCGAGTTAACTTCATATTTATAATTTTGAGATGGAGAGTAGTCGGTCTGGAGTGGTCGATATGTTTATATGCTTATGTCCTTGTCTTTGTCTTTGTCGCATGTTTAGGCATGGTAAGTTAGTCGAGTCAACGTGGGTTACATTTGAGTTGGAATGGTCATGACTATTGCTGTCTATTTCAAGACTTAATGCCGAACGACACTTGAGAAACTTGACTAAGCAATCACCTAAACTCTCCCACTTTTACTTTTTACCGTTCGACATGCGACAAGTCATGCTGAACCACAATCATGCAGAGCCGCATCGCTCGGCACTTTACCTCAACTTCCTACCCTCCATCTCTGCCGCTCGGCATAGATAAGTCCTTTGGCAAGTCATGCCGAGCCGCTTCGATCAGCACTCTAGACTCAACCCTCGCTTCTCTTCAGTATTCTCTCCTTGCCGTTCAGTACGACTCCTTGCTCTCTTCCAATCTCTGTTCATCGTTCGATACGAGAGTGTAATCTCGAGCCACATCCATACATTTTCTTCCAACTCGCACACCACGCTTAAGCTCCACTTCCTGATCTCACTACTTCTTACCAGGCCAACCACTCTTCCTATTCCTCCACTCGGCAATTCGTCAAGGAATCATGTCCCAAACACCTTTGACATCCTCTTCTCTCCTACACTCCGCCTAGCCCTAAGACATGTTCTAACCGCGATTCGATTCCCTCATCCGCTCGACTTCTACTGACCTCTATTTTGTAGAGATTCACGAACTTGAATCTTATGTTAAGTTTCTTAGTCGGGGTAAAGCTTTTAAAGGAGGAGTCATTACCGATTAATCTCTCCTCCAATCCTTTCGGCATGAACCTCGTTCGGCATTCCAGCCTCATTCGGCATTCCAGCCTCGTTCGGCATTCCAGCCTCATTCGGCATTCCAGCCTCGTTAGGCCCTTGACCGACATCGGGTTTCGTTCGGCCTACACACTTCACTTAACACATTATCTTATTCGGCATAGAGGTACCGTTCGGCTTGGATAGGTGGCTCGGCATTTTCCATTCGGTATTTGTGGTTCGGCACACAGAAGTCACTCACCACGGGCCGAGTTATCTTGCTTCTAGGCCCATTAGGGAAGTCAAACCCATCTTCATCTATAAATAGAAGGGCAGGGGCACAGTGAAAGGGGCCTTTTTTAGAGAACATTGGGGAGACTCTGCCGCATTCAAGACTCATTTTCTTTACTTAGCAATTGTATTCAAGTAGTTGGTATACGAATTGTATCTGTAATCATTCATTGAGTAAAGCAATAAAGATTAACTTCATAGTGGACGTAGGCAGTTACGCCGAACCACTATAAATCCGGTGTTCTAGTCTTTGCATTTAATTTAGCATACAATTCTCTATTTTAATTTACTTTCTTCATTAATCTCTCTACACAATCTTTCTTCGTGACCAATTCTGGTGCTAACACTTCTTTTCAATTCTGATAATTTCATTTTATTGGGTTAAACATAAAGTGGATTTTCCTACTTACTACCCTAGGAGTATCCTTTCTAAACCTTAGAAATCTCATTTGCTTACTTAAAGCCATTTATTCCTATACTCATATTTATTCTTAGGTGCTACCGTTAAATCCGCTTATTTAAAGCAATTATAATTTTTGCGATTATCTACATATGCACTTTCTTTCTTTCTTATTAATCGAATTTATTGTACATCTTTAATCATTGCCAATCACTTTTTGGATTCTTACAATCCAAACCTAAATGTACAAAATCGTTTCTCAAACTCTTTCCATGTGTAGATCTTCTCCATGCCCCAAGAAACACTTATGCCAAAGTGATACTTCAAGAACTTTGCTTTCAACTGAAGGATGCGAAGTGTACGAAGAACTTCCTCTAGATCAATAGCATGCTTCTCCTTACTTCTTAGAAAACACCAAAATGTCTACCGTGGATGCCACCACAACTTATTTAGGACGCCTCTAAAAACACGGCTCATCAAATCAACAAAATAGGCTGGGGCATTGGTTGGCCCAAAAGGCATAACCAACCACTCAAAGAATCCACCGAGTGTCCTAAATGCGGTGTTATTAATGCTGTCATCAGTGACCCTAAGCTGATGAAATTCTATGGCTAAATCAAGCTGAGAAAATACTAAGGAGCCAACTAACTGGTTGAAAAGATCATCTGATTTAGAAAGTGGATAATGGTTCTTCTTTGTGAGCTTATTCAATTCTCTATAGTTAATGCAAAGTCGATGAGAAGCACCTGCTTTGGTAGCAAAGACAACTGGCGCTCCATATTCCAATATGTTTCTTCTTATGAAACTTTTCTCAAAATCTCACGGATCTGCTTGCTCAATCCCTTCCTTTTCATATGCCCTACGGGTAATGCCACTGGCTAGAAAAATAAATCTCGAAGTCAATCTCTCTCTTAGGGGGTAGTCCCCTAACCACCTTAAAGACGTCTGGAGAATCTCTAACGACAGGAACCGAATGTAGCTTTGATGATGATGAATCGAGGGAAAAGTTGTAAATAATGGTAAATAATTACAAATATTGTAAGTATCTATAAATAAATGGAAAAGCTATAATTGACAGTAATTAAATATAATTAATGGAAAATAATATCTAAAAGGAAATAGACTAAAAAATAAATCTAAAACCGAAAATAAACTGGTGAAAAGGTAACTCCAAAATTATAGAAAAACTACAACTATTAGAAACCCTATTATTTTAAATTACTTAAAAGTCTAAAATATTTACTAATCACCCACGGGTGGTCCTTAGCTCTTTCCCTTGGCCTCTTGGATCCGCTTGTAGGGTATTAAAATATTTTTATTAAAAAGATTCTCACCTTGGAAAATTATTTCTTTTAGGGTCCTTCCTAAAAAGGTGAATCCAAGCGGAGAAAATATAGAATGAGAAAACGTGTTAGGCATAGGGATCTATTTATAGGTGTAGAAGAGGATCTTAGACTGTTGGATTTGGAAATTGAATAGGATGCAACCACGTCGTAGGCTAGATAGTAGCCATCGGATGCAAGAATGAAAGGACCATATCGAGTTGAAGAATGCAAAACACGTCTACAACATTCGAATAAACGAATGCTCGTTCGTTCGCCTAAATGGGCAGGCGGGTCGACCACCTTTGTGCCAAGTCGACTGGCCGGTCGACCTGGCCTTTTTTTGTTTTTTAGATTATTTTGTATCTCGTTTATATTAGCTCGATTTCTGACATTCTATATACAGAAATTGACTAGAAAATTATCATGGACATAATGGTGCAACTTCCGTGGCTCAATTCGAATAATTTTATAAAGTTATTTTATTATTTAATTAATTATCGAATTAATTGTTATGGTTTAAGATTTCGGGTTGTTACAATATCCATATCGATACAACTCATCAAACATAGCAACGTACTCGGTTACTGATTCTCTCCTTGAAATAAATTTGTAATCCGTAATTTTCAATAATTAAGATGTTAATTTAATAAGAAATTGTGAATAATTATTGAAAGATATAAAATTTTTGTAATTTATTTAACAAAATAATAATTAAAGTGAAACACAACAATGTTTTTTATAGTTAATTATTTACAATTTGAATGGAATTCCAATTAGTTGAAATAAGGTAAATGTATACTTGGTAATAAATTTATAAGAAAACAAATGTAAATATTGAATTAATTAATTAATTAATAATAATAAATAGTAATTGAATAAAATCATGTTCTGTAAGTAATTATAATATTGTTTGGGAATGGTTACTTAAAAAGTATGATTAAGAGTTAGTGGCAACAATTATTATAAGTTACCGATATATTTATAAATTGAATTGGAATCAATTGCAATAAATCTAAATAAAATATTATGTTAATGTTAATTAAGGTAATATTTGAAAATAATGTTGTTGTTATTCATAATAGGACAATTTATTGAATTGAAAGAATGGAAATAAAGATTTATCAATTTATTGAGATTTGAACTATAATAATTGGGTTAATTGCAATTAAATGAAATTAAATATCTAAATATTACGTTAATTGAAATTAAGATGGAATTTGAGAATATTAATGTAATAGATCATGAATACAATGTTAATTTCATCTATTTGACAACAATGAATTGAATAATAGAATGAAAAGTAAACTAAATGGAATTATTGAAAATCAAATTTATAATTTCTGAATTTAATGAAATTGAGGTTAACACTGAAATTGATAAATTAATCAACTCTAAATTGACATCTAAATTTGTTTAAATTATAGTAAATGATTGAGAAATTTAAAAATGATAAAAATTTTCAATTATGGAATTGAAATTGAAAATTTGATTTAATTAATTAAATTTTAATTTATTCAATTAATGTAAAAATAGCCATTTTGGCCACTGACTCAGATTTCGACGAAACAAGTTTCATCGAATCCATAACGGTGAATTTTAGCAGGATTTCAAGTTTCGTAGCGATCGAATTTGTCGTTTGATCGTACGGACTCGAAACGCCTTGAAATCAATTTAACTGAAACTAACTGAAATCAATTTGAAATATGTTAATTTTAATGTAACTTTTTCATACGTTGGAATTCGGACTTGAACCTGTTCCATTGATTTTAAAATGTTCAGAAACATCTATTTTGATATGTGGGTTGACCGAATTTCGTTCCGGAGTCAGAACGGGCTCTTCGGGCGATTCATCGTTCAACGTATAAATCAATCTTGTCCATCTATTCTATTTTCAATTGTGCCTATAAATACCCTGTTATAAACCCTTGCTGCCTTTTTATTTCTCATTTCTATACGTACAGAAACTTCTGTTGCCCCTCTTCCTCAATGGCTGAAATCCTAAAACTCCTCAATCCAATTTCAAGTCAAAATCCAACTTCAGAATTTAAACTCCACAAACCCTATCGAATTATATATTGATATGAAGCTCTCGATTAGTGCATCTCAGATTTGAAATTTGTTTTCCAATTAGAACTCTGTTTGGCCAGAAATTGCAGATCTATTCTCGGCCATCCATCGCTTTGAGATCGACACTGCCCGATCGACAAATTGATGGTACCATATTATGGAGAGCAGCGAGCGTAGTCCATCGGCGTGCTTTGTTGGGTGTGTTAACAACCAGATCACCTTGAGAATTCGAGTAGGGTTTCAAGCAGTGGCAACGGTTGTTTTTATCGATGCTCGCGCGATGCCTTGGAGGTCGAGAGGGGGTGCTGCGGCAACCTAGGCGTGGGTGCGGTGGTTACAGCGGTAGGCTTAAGGCGACGAGAGGCGCGATCGTGGCGGCAGCACGCTGTGCACTCGCGTGCTAGGGTTTTGCGGTGGTCTTCTATAGCCTGGGTAGTTCGAACGAGAAGGTCACATGCCTAAAGCGTAAGGATGGCGTGTAACTTTATTAACTATTTTATTTATTTTAATTTATATTGTTGATCGTTCTAATACACATAACTTCTACATACAAGGTAAAATTCATGAGTGGTTTTCTCCGCTAGGATATTATCGAAATTTCGGATATTTTTACGCTGGTTTGGGCGAATTCTAAGGCTGTTCAAATTTTGAGTTTAAACTAAATTTAAATTCAATTTAAATTCAAAGGTGAGTGTTTTAACCCACTCACAACTTCTAAAAATTCATATGTTGCTAAATTTAATTCATGATGCCATTAGGAATTTATTTAGGACTGTTTGGCATATTTTAATCATCATCTCAGTTAAATCGAATTTATTTGAAATAAATTCTTATTTAATTTATTATTGCATATAAACTACCATTTGAATACCCGTTATTTTTTATCGGTTTCTATATTGATATATATGGACTGTTTTGGATGATGATTGTGATGGATGTTGATTATTGATATTGGTTGAATGGATGTTTAGTTCATATCGTTATAAAATGCAAGTTCGTTATGGATTATTATTAATTCAGGATTGCGGTTTGAAATGATATACAACCGTAAAATATTAAATTGGGATTGAAATGATAAATATCTTTATCACTTGACCACAGGATAGAAAATTATATACAAACACCTTGGTCTCTCTCTCTCTCTATATATATATATAAATATTTTTGAAATGATTTCTATGGTTTTGTAAAGAAATATATGGTTTTATATAAATATTAATTTTAGATATTATATAAATGTTATTTGTTTCTTAATTTTTAAGCTATGTATAAATATGTTTTAATATAGAATAAGCTTAATGACAAGTTTGATTTTTATTGAAAATAATATGGATAAGTATTAAATTATATTTTAATATAGAGTTTATATTGATTTAAATAAATTAAGGTTAGAAGATAAATTTGAAATTTATTTGAAATTTATTTGAAATTGAATTTATTTAAGAATTAAACTCAAATAAGTTTGATGTGAAATTTATTAAATTTGAAATTTTAAAAGGTATGATTTTTATAACTTGATTTTGGTTAAGGTAAATTAAATGAATATTTCAAGTATAAATGAATTGAAGGAAATATTTAGTTATTTGAAATTTGGGTTTTATTTAAATGATAATGGATTTATTAAGTAAAATATTTCAAAACTAAATAATAGAAAATTAAATTTGATATATATATATATATATATATGTATATGCATATGTATGAAATTGCTAAACTTAGTTTTGAAATTGCTGAATACTTAAAGTTCAAATATATTGAATTTGGAATGGTTTATTCTGTGGATCAAATTTGTTTTGAAATCAATATAATTTGGAATAGTTTATTTGAAAACTGAATTGAAATTTATAATTTGGATTTGGTCAAATTTAAAATTTAGGAATTCGAGTTGTTTTGGAATTTGATTTGTGGAATTGAAGAAGCTATTTTATTATACAAAGTATTTTGAATATTTAAACCATTTAGGTGGTGGAAGTTATGTTTCAAAGTTATGAGTTTCAAGGTATTATGATTTGGAAGTGTTATATTTCAAATGTTTTGATATCATAGTGTTATAACTTTGAAAGTGTTATGATTTTGGAAAAGGATATATTTGAAATGAAAATGATATCGCATTGATTTGGTTTTGAAAAGGCAATGATATTTGGTTTTAAAGTATAAACTATTTTGAAAATGATCGCGGTGTTATAATAACGTTTGGTTGTTAAAGAGACCGGGATCATAAGTTGTCATACTCTCTGCCAACTCCGAAAACCAGTTTAACAATCATGTACGCAGTGGAGATTCCTGAATGAAGTAGGATGGTGGCGGCGTTCCTTTGAGGTATATACGTGGACCTGGCTCCCGTGAGTTGGCATAAGGTGGCTAAAACAGGAGCGATCGATGGACTAAGAAGGTAGCACCTTTATCGGACACACTCCTTCGATACCATTCTATTACTTTGTGATTGACTGGGGCCGCTTTTGATTTTGGGGGTGTGGCTCGAGATGGGCGGTAGTGGCTGCAATGCGTTACCACCGGTCCAGAAGCGTAGTTGGTATATCTACCCTGGCATTGTCTAGTTGTGCCGTGTCAACTACCCTAGCGCGCCTTGTACGAGTTTGGTTTTCTCCCACAACCCATGGAATATCCACTTGTGGCTTCCCAATCAGGAGGGACCATGATACTGGATGGACTACTGGAACTATTACGTGTTAAGGTGGAAAATGTAAAGCCCAATGCTATTTAAAAGTAAGTTTATTTTATGGTAGACACTATTATAACAGCGTATATTATTACATAGTAAATAGTTTAACAGATACTTAGGAGATGTGAATCCCGAGCATCTCTTAAGTTACTGCACTCACGTTAGACACTGGATAGGAGATGTCAAATCCCGTAAACATCTCCGAAGCCGTTTACACTCGTATTTATTTACCCTTTATTTAACTTACATAAGATTTTTTAGTTCTGACTCAAGTGTTTTGTCTTTTCAATTCGCTCGGGTCAGTCTGAGCATTTCATAGCTTGAAGGCCTTATTTCTCGAGGAAGAAGATGAAGATTGTGTTATTACTATTTATTATTATTTGACTGCATCACATTGTTCAGCTGCATTGTTATTTTTTTCTGGTATGTGTAACTCTGATTTAGTATTGTATAAGTATAATCAAATGTTTTGTAAACAGCTTCATGAACTGTTATTTGATTATTATATTTTATCATTCTGTTGCGAGATTCTGTTTTATTTTCTTGCTTTCTCTGTTTTTCTTATTTACCCCAATAACAATCCGTCCTTATGTATGGTTTGAGTCTGACGTGTGTGGTTTATCGTCGATCTAAAGCATACAAAAAGGGCGGGATGTTACATTTGGTATTAGAGCTTTGGTTTAGCAAAAACCTTAGCTTTGTGGGGTCTGACTCCTTATTAATAGGGTAGTAATACCCTATGATGAATCGCCAAGAGTGTGTGTATATATATATGAGAGAGCGTATTTGTTAGTGTTATTAAAAGGTTTTGATATTGTGTTAATTTGTTCCATTTTGTATTTATAAATTCTGGTTGGTGCATAGGACGCTATGACATCAATAGGGATTTCTAAACACTTAATAGGACAGATCGACACAATAATTGTTTTGAAGATAGGTGAATGAAATAATTTTGCCTATTATATTTTCTATATATAAAATAATTTTTATAAATGATATGGTTGTAATATAATGGTTGTTAGTTAGTGAAATTTATGAATATTGGTTGGAAATAAGATTTGAAAAGTGAAATAAATGAGAATAAATTGGAAATGTAGAACTTAAGTTCCAAGGTTTTGAAAATTTCTTTCGAATGATTTTGGAATATAGTAATAATATTATTTAGAATTATTTTATGATATAAATATTTCAATATGATTTGAAATAATTGTTTTAAAGAAATTTTTGAAAGAAATAAGTTATGTAATCCCATCTCCATCGTTGGAAAATAATTTCGATGATGAGTGCACGCATCATCGACGTTCATTTTTGAGTTTCTAAGTGGGAAGGCCACTGTAGTAGTTTTACTACAGATTTATTTTGATACACAAATATAAATTTCAAATTGTTTTAAATATAATTAGATATATAAATTGTAAGTGTATACATCTATCTATTATTTTAAAATAATTAGAAATTTAACCTGGTATTTAGTTCTTAAGTTTCCGTAAATTAATAGTTTCAATTATTGTAGTGATATGGAATGTAACTAATTAATAGTTAGAAACTCTGAATGAAATAAAGGATTAAATGCTAGGTTATAAATGAAATTACAAGAAAGTTGAAGTTTGTAACCTATAAAAACAAAGGATATGATTTTTGAACATTAAGTTAATTAAAAAGAAATGAAAAATAAACTTGTATAACTTTCAATTACATTCTTAAAGCATATATATATATATATATATATATATATATATATAACTTACCAAATATTCAAAGTTGTAATGTTTAATGAGGAAATGTAATTGAAATTGCACAGGGAAATTTATATAATGAAAGTATTCGAGGAAATTCTTTAATAAATAAGAATTTGATATTGTAGTCGTTATAAACTTAAGTATGATTGAAATGCTACTAATTAAATATAATAGAAGGGTAAGCATTATAAGTAGGTAATTATAAACTTAAGTAAATGAATTAATGGGAAAAGAAATTTGAATTGAACATGAATACTATAAGTAAAATAGAATAAATAAATGTAATTAAGTAGTAACGAATGAATGAATATGATGCAACAAAGAAGAAATTTGCATAACATTAATAAATGAAAATGAATAATGTAAGTAATATATTAAAATAAATGAAGTAATCACTGAATGAATGTAAAAAAAAATGATGAACAACAAATGTTATGAAAGAAAATTTATAAGAATAAACTTGAATAATGTTAGAATCTATTGTTGTTTGGATTGTTTGGGTAATGATACTTCTAATTGTTTGGATGTATGAATAATCTATTGAGTTTTACCTAAGACCGTTGAGTAAATGATGCACTTAATAGTTATTTGTCATTCCATGCAATTTAAAAGTGTCTAAGCCCAAACAAACAATTTTTTTGTTGGGTATGAATGGACAATTGATCCGTGTTGATTTTATATGATGATTGTATATTGGTTGCAGGTGATTATTATTGATTTGTTTGTTAGTGGTTGAAACAACTTTAAATATTGGCATTGTATATAATTGTTAACCTTTTTGGGATTATATAAGTGGAATAAAAGTTATGGAAGTAATCTCTATGGCTTTTGGTTTCATAAAATAAGCGTAAATTGCCCGATAAATAGGTGCATTCTCGGATTACGGTTTCATAGCGAAATTATATTGTTTTCCCGTGTTAGGATATATTATTTTGAAAAATATATGTTATATATTGTTATATTTGATGTTATTAATTCTCCCAAGTCTCTCCGTACAAGGAGACTCTACCGAAATTTTTCGTAAATTTTGGACTTAGAAAATTTTCCGAAATGTTTTCCAAATTTTGTTAACTTGAAAATAAAAGATTTAATTGTTTATAAATTTTCATATTTTATTTAAATTATTTTATGATGTAAATTAATTGTTTATAAATTTAATATTTTGAATATGATATATTGATTTCTAAAATCTTTCTTTTCCCTTCTTTTCCTTTTCGAGGACGAAAAGTTTTGAGTGGGGGAGAGTGTAACGACCTGTAATTTTCGATAACTAAGATGCTAATTTAATAAGAAAATTGTGAAAAAATACTGGAAGATATAAATTTTTTGTAATTTATTTAATGAAATAATAACTAAAACGAAACGCTACAATGTTATTTATAGTTAATTATTTACAACTTGAATGGAATTCCAATTAGTTCAAATAAGGTAAATGCATACTTGGTAATAAATTTAACATAAGAAAACGAACGTAAATATTGAATTAATTAATGAATTAATAATAATAAATAGTAACTGAATAAAATCAATGTTCTGTAATTAGTTATAATATTGTTTGGAATGATAACCTATAAATGTATGACTAAGAGTTAGTGGCAACAATTATTATAAGTTATCGATATATTTTTAATCCATTAAAGTGAATTGGAATCAATTGCAATAAATCTAAATAAAATATTACGTTAATGTTAATTAAGGTAACATTTGGAAATAATGTTATTGTTATTCATAATAGGACAATTTGCTGAATTGAAAGAATGGAAATAAAGATTTGTCAATTTATTGGGATTTGAACAATAATAATTGGATTAATTGCAACTAAATGATACTAAATATCTAAATATTACGTTAATTGAAATTAAGATGGAATTTGAGAATATTAATGTAATAGATCATGAATGCAACGTTAATTTCATCCATTTAACAACAATGAATTAAATAATAGAATGAAAAGTAAATTAAATGGAATTATTGGACATTAAATTTATAATTTCTGAATTTAATGAAATTGAGGTTAACACTGAAACTGTTAAATTAATAAACTCTAAATTGACACCTAAATTTGTTTAGATTAGTGTAAATGATTAAGAAATTTAAAAATGAAAAAAATTGTCAATTATAGAATTGAAATTAAAATTAGTTACTTAATTTTTAATTTATTTAATTAATGTAAAAATAGTCATTTTGGCCATTGACTCGGATTTCGACGAAACTAGTTTCATCGGATCCGTAATGGTGAATTATAGTAGGATTTCAAGTTTCGTAGCGAACGGACTTGTCGTTTGATCGTACAGACTCGAAATGCCTTGAAATAAATTTAATTGAAATTAATTGAAATCAATTTGAAATATGTTGATTTTAATGTAACTTCTTCGTACGACGGAATTTGGACTTGAAACCTATTCCATTGATTTTAGAATGTTCAAAAACATCTATTTTTATATATGGGTTGACCCAATTTCGTTTTGGAGTCAGAACGGGCTCTTCGGGCCATTCATCGTTCAACATGTAAATTAATCTTGTCCATCCGTTCTATTTTCAGCAATGTCTATAAATATCCTGTTATAAACCCTAGCAGCCTTTTTATTTCTCATTTCTATACGTACAGAAACTTCTGTTGCTTCTCTTACTCAATGACTAAAACCCTAAAACTCCTCAATCTAATTTCAATTCAAAATCCAACTTCAAAATTTAAACTCCATAAACCCTATCGAATTATATATCGATATGAAGCTCTCGACAAGCGCATCTCAGATTTGAAATTTGTTTCCCAATTGGAACCTCTATTTGGCTTGAAATTGCAGATCTATTCTCGGCCATCTATCGCGTCGAGATCAACTCTGTCTGATCGACAAATTGATGGTACCATAGTGTAGAGAGCAGCGAGCGTAGTCCATCGCCGTGCTTTGTTGGGTGTATTAACGGCTAGATCGCCTGGAGAAATTCGAGTAGGGTTTCACAGCAGTGACGGCGGCTGTTTCTATCGATGCTCGTGCAATGCCTTGAAGGTCGAGGGGGGTGTTGCGGCAACCTGGGCGTGGGCACGGTGGTTACAGCGGTACGCGTAAGGCGGCGAGAGGCGTGATCGTGGCGGCAACATGCTATGCACTCGCGTGCTAGGGTTTTGCGGTGGTCTTCTGTAGCCTGGGTAGTTCGAACGAGAAGGTCACATGCTTGAAGCGTAAGAATGGCTTGTAACTTTATTAACTATTTTATTTTAATTTATATTGTTGATCGTTCTAATACACTTAACTTCTACATACGAGGTCCATTTCACGTGTAGTTTTCTCCGCTAGGATCGTATCGAAATTCCAGATATTTTGACGCTAGTTTGGACGAATTCTGAGGCTGTTCAAATTTTGATTTTAAATTCAATTTAAATTCAAAGGTGGGTGTTTTAACCCACTCACACCTTCTAAAAATTCTTATGTTGTTAAATTTAATTCATGATGTGATTAGGAATTTATTTAGGACTGTTTGGTATATTTTAATCATCATCTCAGTTAAATCGAATTTATTTGAACTAAATTATTATTTAATTTATTATTGCATATAAACTTCCAGTTAAATACATGTTATTTATTATCAGTTTCTATATTGATATTTATGGACTGTTTTGGATAATGATTGTGATGGATGTTGATTGTTGATATTGGTTGAATGGATGTTTAGTTTATATCGTTATAAACTGCAAGTTCATTTTGGATTATTATTAATTCGGGATCGCGGTTTGAAATGATATACAACCATAAAATATTAAATTGCGGATTGTGATAAATATCCGTATCACTTGACCATAGGATAGAAAAATATATACATACACCATGGTCTATATATATAAAAATATTTTTGAAATGATTTCTATGGTTTTGTAAAGAAATATATGGTTTTATACAAATATTGATTTTAGATATTATATAAATGTTATTTTTTTCTTGATTTTTAAGTTGTGTATAAATATGTTTTAATATAGAATAAGCTTAATGATAAGTTTGATTTTTATTGAAAAGAATATGGTTAAGTATTAAATTATATTTTAATATAGAGTTTATATTGATTTAAATAAATTAAGGTTAGAAGATAAATTTGAAATTTATTTAAAATCGAATTTATTTAAGAATTAAACTCAAATAAGTTTGATGTGAAATTTATTAAATTTGAAATTTTGAAAGGTATGATTTTTATAACTTGATTTTGGTTTAAGGTATATCAAATGAATATTTCAATTATAAATGAATTGAAGGAAATATTTAGTTATTTGAAATTTGGGTTTTATTTAAATGATAATGGATTTATTAAGTAAAATATTTCAAAACTAAATAATAGAAAATTGAATATGATATATATATATATATATATGAAATTACCAAACTTAGTTTTGAAATTGTTGAATACTTAAAGTTGAAATATATTTCATTTGGAATGGTTTATTCTGTGGATCAAATCTGTTTTTAAATCGATATAATTTGGAATAGTTTATTTGGAAACTGAATTGAATTGAAATTTATAATTTGAGATTTGGTTAAATTTAAAATTTAGGAAGTTGAGTTGTTTTGGAATTTGATTTGTGAAAGTGAAGAAGCTATTTTATTATATAAAGTATTTTAAATATTTAAACCATTTAAGTAGTGGAAGTTATGTTTCAAAGTTATGAGTTTCAAGGTGTTATGAGTTGGAAGTGTTATATTTCTAGTGTTTTGATTTCAAAGTGTTATAACTTTGAAAGTGTTATGATTTTGGAAAAGGATATATTTGAAATGAAAATGATATCGTATTGATTTGGTTTTGAAAAGGCAATGATATTTGGTTTTAAAGTATAAACTATTTTGAAAACCGCGGTGTTATAATAATGTTCAGTTGTTAAAGTGACCGGGATTGGAAGTTGTCATACTCTCTGCCAACTTCGAAAACCACTTTAACAACCGTGTATGCGGTGGAGATTTCAGAATGAAGTAGAATGGCGGCAGCGTTCCTTTGAGGTATATATGTGGATCCGTCTCCCGTGAGTTGACATAAGATGACTAAAATAGGTGCGATCGACGGGCTAAGACGGTAGCACTTTTTATCGAACACACTCCTTCGATACTATTCTATTACTTTGTGATTGATTGGGGCCCCTTTTGATTTTAGGGGTGTGGCTCGAGGTGGGCGATTAGTAGCGGCTATGCGTTACCACCGATCCGAAAGCGTAATTGGTATATTTACCCTAGCATTGCCTAGTTGTGCCGTGTCGCCTACCCTAGCGCGCCTTGTACGAGTTAGGTTTTCTCCCGTAGCTCATGGAGTATCCTCTGGTGGCTTCCTGATCAATAAGGACCATGATATTGGATGGACTACTGGGACTATTACGTGTTAAGGTGGAAAATTTAAAGCTTTAATGCTATTTAAAAGTAAGTTTATTTTACTGTAGATACTATTATACTAGCATATATTACTACATAGTAAATAGTTTAACGGATCCTTAGGAGATGTGGATCCCGAGCATCTCTTAAGTTATTGCACTCATGTTAGACACTGGGTAGGAGATGTCAAATCCCATAAACATCTTCGACGCCATTTACACTCATATTTATTTACCGTTGATTTAACTTACATAAGATCTTTTAGTTCTGACTCGAGTGTTTTGTCTTTTCAATTCGCTCGGGTCAGTCTGAGCATTTCAGGGCTTGAAGAACTTAATTCTAGAGGACGAAGACGAAGATTGTATTATTGCTATTTATTGTTATTTCACTGCATCACATTGTTCCGCTGCATTGTTATTTTTTTTGATATGTATAACTATGATTTTGTATTGTATAAGTATAATAAAATGTTTTGTAAACAGCTTCATGAACTATTATTTGAATATTATATTTTGTCATTCCGCTGCAAGATTCTGTTTTATTTTCTTGCTTTCTCTGCTTTTCTTATTTACCTAAATAACAATCCGCCCTTATGTATGGTTTGAGTCTGACGTGCATGGTTTATCGTCGATTTAAAGCGTACAAAAATGGCGGGATGTTACAAAATCCATGAACTTTCTTATCAACGCCTATTTAGCAATATCAGACAGAAATCTCTACTCAAACCTCCTTCTGAAATCAGCCTATGTGAACTCTTCCTCCGGAACACCGGTAGTCACACCATTCCACCAGTGAAGTGCTAACCCTTGCAACTTCCTAGAGGCCAGCCTCCTCCCTTTTCCATTATCCAATCCTAGATCAGTAAAGATCCTCTCATAGCTCAGTATCCAATTATCAACCTCAACAGCATCCTCTATTCGAGAAAATGGCTTTCCACCCAGACTGTTGTAGTCTCTTCTTAGCTTAGCATAGTTATTCCTAGCTGGAGCCACATGATTAGCTCCTCCATCATTACCAGCAACCCCAGCTTGCAAAAGATTGGCTAACAACTGATACACGATCCCCATATCTGCTGGTGGATTTCTAGCACCAAAATTGACCTCATCATTTTGGGTAAGCATTAGCCTATCGACCTTGGTTCCTCCTGGTATTGGATCGAGCATTTTCGTTGGTTATGGTGCTTGCTCTACCTAGATTTCCTGTTACGTTTCCTGCCTCCATATCCTCTTTCTCATAAACCTACATACAAACCTTAGTAAGATAGAGAAGAACGATCTAAGAGAGAGGGGAACACGTACCTACATACATAGCATACATACATACATATATATATATCTATATGTATCAAATATAAGTACGTTATTATAGCATTAACCAAAACCCTGATCATATTTTTGATTCATTGGACTATGTTTCAAAAAGCTTTTAGGTTTATCTTTCATTTAAAGTTTCATAAACATATGCTTTGATACCAACTTGTAACATCCCCCTACTTGGAGGCCCAAAACTAACGCTACGGATGCTATAGTCATCCATAGTTATTAATCCTCGACGACCAAATACGGCAATGTTAGATTCATTGATAAACAAAAAACATGAATATGAAAGATATTTAAAACATCAAGCAAACTCACATTCATTTCAAAACATTTCCAGTTCATTACATAATCCCATAATCGTAAACCATGTTAAGAGAAAATATATTTATTAGAACATATGCCAAGAGCAACATATGAAGATGCCCCTTTGGATGATCAGAGTATAGATAGGCAATATAACAACTTTGTCCTCACAAACAACACAGTGAAATCAAAAGAAAAGAGAATTCTAAATAACTCTCATGCCTTCTACACGTCTCCGGAAGCTTATTCGTGTGATGAAGTACCTGAAAACCTCAACTCTTAAACTACTCAAAATCAATTAAGTACCAAAGATTTTAAGGGGAAAACATAAAATTCGAGTCAGACATAAATTTTGGTATGAATAATAATCTACCATCTCAAATCATTTAGATATCTAGTGAGACCACGCCGCTTAACAAAACGGGTTATCCCCTTACTAGTACCTCAAAACCTTTATAAAACCATATACTATGCTCCTGCATCCTCAATGGTTAAACTAATTCAAAACAATGTAATATGATAATATGAAAAACAAATGAATCAATTCTGGATTACTCATCCTCATTCATTCTGACTATCAATCTCAATTATAGTTTCTAGGATTACTATTAACCTATTAGTTTTCGTGGGCTGGCTAATAATCGGTAAAAATATTTAAGGATTCCCTGTCCAATTACATAGTTTTCATGGGATCACTATGAACATATTGGTAACTCCAATATCTATACTCTTATCCTAATTTTCATGGGTTGACTAGGAACCTATTGGTGATCCTAATATATCCTCCTTTTCTTACCCTTGTTTTCGTGGGCTATCTAGGAACCTATTGACATCTGTCAATATCTTAATCCAGATATAGTTTTCATGGGCTAACTACAACTAGCCCCTTCCAGTATCAAATAATAGTTTTCATGAGCTTACTATGAACCTATCTTTCTGACATCTTCTTTTATGCATAGTTTTCATGGGCTAACTATGAACCTATTGGCCCCTGCCAATACTTTTCCTATACACGGTTTTCATGGGCTTACTAAGAACCTGTTGGCCACTGCCAATATCTTTCTTTAGTTTTTAGCATTCTATAATCTAGTCTTCTTGACCTCCTGGATAAAATTCTACTCATTCAGGAGTTAATTTAAATTATATTCACTGCTGGGTCAATCTATCTGGTTATTCTGCCCTTCCCCCAAAATAAAGTTATGGGATTTAAAATAATGTGAATATATTTATATTTGAAGAAGCAAATAAAATAACATAGCTATACCACTTCTGTGGGTTTAATATAAAACATGGTTAATCCCTTACCTGTTATTTTATTAAGGAAAGTTTCTTCTCCAAACCATTATAAAACTCCTTTAATTTAGCTATGTGTTTCTCCTTTTAAAAATAGAGTTTGGGTTAAAAAACCTTTCGACGCCTTCGAAACCTTGCTTTCGACTTCATACGATGACCACCTTCGAAAGCATTAAAATCTATCTTCAAACATTAGGCTCCTGCCTTTCTAATACTTTAAAACATTCGTTTCGATATCTTTCGATTGTATTAAAGTATTAATCATTAAACTTTAGAAGCGTAGCTTCGAAACCAGTTGAAAGTACCACTTTCGACACTATAGGACGTCGCCCTTACGAAATTATTGAAAGTCTCCCTTTTGAAACCATTAGGCTTATATTTAAAATATATTTTGGTCAAGGTGAACATAGATGAAAACATCTCTTTCGAAGCCATCTTTTATCATACATAAAAATATTGGGAAAACTTGATGTCGTCGGCACCGTCCTTTTGTAAGCATAAAATATCTGGGTAAAATATTAGAAGATTGACGTCGAAACCCCTTTCGAAATCATTTCCTTCAAATCCCGTAGCCCCTTTCGAAACTACATGAAGTGGCTTAAACTTATAAAACAAAGTACCTTTTCAACAGCATTGATATCGTCAATACCATCGAAAGGATAAAGAATGGCAGATGGGCTTCGATAAGGTAGAACCCTTTCTTTCGGAACATTCTTTCATAACCCATTCGAAAGAAAACTTATGTTATAGCAACCCTTTCGAAACCTTTTAAAACCTCTTTCGAAACCCTATGCTTCGACTCCTTCGAAGGCTTAAGATAAACAATGGCAGGTGCTTCTCTTTTAGAAACGAACCAAGGTAGCGACTCCTTCAGAAGCTATGCTTTTGACACCTTACCTTTCGCCTTCCTTCAATCCACTAAGTACCATCTTTGTGATACATTTTATATTTTTTTTAGCTTAGTAGGTTTCGACTCGGTTGAAGGCGAAAGCTTCTATGCCGAAAGGTACTTCCAAAGTAGGCGAAACCCACTTCTCTGAGTAAACCCGGTTTATTACTACTTAAAGCAAATCATTTTCTAACTAACTTGCCATGTGTCAACACCCTTAACCTTTTCAAATTCTTTACCAAAATAGCTGTCGCTAATTTCAGATCTAAACCATGGTTAAGTTAATCAAATAAGCCCTTCCATTAATAAAAACCAATTTCGCAAAGAAGTCCCACTTTTAAAATATTTTAATTTGCATAGTAAATCACTTTGGAAAAATACCAAAAAATTATAGAAATTCAATTTAATCATGTTATTTAACTTATCAATATTCCAAATCCAAATTCTTATTATATTTTCCAAAAATAAATTTATAAACCCAAATAACCATATTTTTCATTGAAAATTCGTAACTATATGTCCATAGCTTGAAAATTTATCAAAATTGAAACCCAATAACAAAATCATGTTTTATATAACATAAAATTTTTCCATGGCATTTAAACATCAAAAGAAATTGGTTTTACCTTGAAATCATGTATAAATCCATTTAAACAATCTCGTTTAAATTAAACAAATCAATATTCTGGCATGTCATCATCCAATTCATCATAAAAAAAAAATTAGCCTTAAATCCAAAAATATACGATTCTAAACAAAATAGAGATGGAATTATTATTCATATTGATTTGGATAAGGAGACTAGATTGAGATTGATTTCCCCTAAGCTTGAATCTCTAGCTTCGATTAAATTTCTCTTCTCTTTGGAAATGGCCGACCCTTCTTAATATTCTTTCTTACGTTTCCAAAATGATGTGAATGAGGAATAAATGGTAGGAACGAAAATATATAAGGGTAAGGATTATGGGCGACATATTCATAATATACCCTTATGTAATTTGATTAACCCAAAAAAAATTCTTAAGCTCATTAATTATTTTATTAGGCATGGTATTAATTAAATCAATTCAAATCTCTACCTCCTTAGCACTTAACATTTGCATTATTCTATTTAGTTTATCTAATTAAATGTCCTGAATAACGTAATCAAAAATTAAGAGTGCTATACACATACACACATTTATAAATAATATGAGCATGGATTAGTAATCTAATAAAGTTTAATAGTATATTACTTACGTTAAAAGAAGGGATATGCCAATTTTACAAAAAAGTTTAAAGTTAAATAAATAAGATAAGATGTAATGTCACTATCATATGACACATAAGTATAAGAGAGGAGTATTATCTGGTGGACAAAAGGAGTGTACCCTTGGTTTATGTGTGTGGATCAAATCATGGTGGAGGGGTGGTGATGTGGCATCATTTTAGTGAAGGGTAGTGTACTAGAGGGAGAAAAAATGGTAATTTTACTTCGTCTATTTTAATAAAATCAAATCCATCTCTCTCTTCTTCCATTTCATTTTTTTTAAATTTTTTTCCAATTTTTTTATCATCTTCTTTAAGTTTTAAAATATTATTTAATGACTTCCTCATGAAATTCTAAAATTTTAAAAACCAAATTTTTATACTTTAAAACCTTTTTAAATCTTATTTAAAGCACTTATATTCTTCATACTTTTCCTTTTTTTTTAATTTCAAACCCATATCCACCTTTCTACATATAGGCCACGCCCTTGACCATGTTGGCCAAGCCCATTTGTCTTTATTTGGTCCAAAAATCATTTTTTGTAAAGGGTTTTCAAAGTTCTAGGCCTATTTCAAAGTTAGAAAGGATTTTTGTTGATTTTAGTGAGTAAACCTTTTGTTTTGGAATTTTTTTAACCTTTTACATGTTAGTAAACTTATTGTATGTTACGTTGCTAAACATTTTTGGATTTGTAGGTGTTAGTTAAATATGTATGCGATTAGTTGGTGATTGAAAATTAGATTTGATATATGTAGACTAAAAACTTAGTTTTGTGTTAAAGTTGCTATTTTGCTCATGTATGTAGTAATGTTATGTATTTGTAGTTGTGTAGACTAAAAATTTAGTAAAGTTAGCATCTTTATATGCTATTATGATTTGAGATCTCTTGGAAAGCAATTAAAACTTGTTTATTAGTTTCCCAAAATTATTAAGAGATCAAAGATTAAAACTTTGTTTACTATTCAAAATATAAACCTTATCCACGTGTTTTTCAAAAGAAGTAAATAAATTCTGTTAGCAGAATAAAACACCGTTCTACTATAGCTTTAATTGGATTGATCAGTTTTACATTCATTTAGCAGAATAAATTCTCGTTCTGCTATAATTAAACTTAAAAGATTGTTTGGACATCTATTTAGTAGGACAAATCACCATCCTGCTATTATGTTATTTGGACATGTATTTACCAGTTGGTTTATCTTGTTATGTTATTCCTTGATTTGTTTTATTGATTGTATTTACATATATGATGACTTACGTAAATAACTTTTAGGCGAATTGGAAGATAAAAATTAAATAAATGGTAATTTGATTTAGCACCATTGTGGTTACTAATTCTCATTTCAAATTTGTAGCATTATGGTTTTAAATTGACTTTAATTCTATATCAATTTAAGGTGAAGTGTTTAAAATGATTTTGGGTATTTATAAAAGACGTTTATTAATGATTTTGGAGATTTATAAAAGAGGTTTTATAAATAATTTTGGGGTCTATAAAAGAAGTTTACACTGTACCACAAAAGGTTTTTAACAGCGTTTGAAAAACGCTATAATACGATACAACAGCGTTAGTTCAAACGCTGTATAACGACATGCTGTCGTATATACAGAACTTACAACAGCTTTTCGATAAACGCTGTTGAAACATCACTTTGACAGCGTTTCTTACAAGCTGTTAATAATGTTTTTACAGCGTTTTCAAACATGCTGTATTATGTTTCTACATCGTTAATAATTTAGTTGTAGGAGATGTTTTAATTCTGCTTTAACTGTTTACAACTGCTTTTTATAAACACTGTTATTGAATCATCAACTATTTCGTCAGCATGTACTAAACGCTGTTATTGACTATTTCAAGATAATCACAGCACGAATTGAACGCTGTTGTTTCTTCATTGACAGCATTAATCAGACGCTATCTTCTATTTATATAATAGCTTTAATATTCCACTTTATTTTTGAATATTCCAGAACTATATTTTGAGTATATTCAAGCAACTAGTATATATAACAGGTTCTAATAAATATTAATTAATTACATAAACTAGTTAAGAAAATATTAATAAACAAAAGACATCCATAAACCAAGTTTCAATAATATCCATAAACAAAAATAACAAAGTAAACCAAGTTGCCACAAATTCTGTTAAACAAAGACACGTTATATGTTAAGCAAAAATATAATATCAATACAGTAAGTCCGCACCAAATGCCAACAACAAAACGTGCATCTAAAAAGTTTCATATGCTTGCTACTTGTAACGGAAGAAGAATGTGTCATCGCCATCTTTAATTACCTACAATGAAGAAATTTGAAGTCAGTGAGTAAACGCCATCTAAAAATTTGAAGTTTCATATGCTAAAATACTTAACTGCGCCAAAAAATCACTATATGGTATGTTAAGCCGAAACCTAGCCAATATACACATTAGTAGGTTAGCTCAGTTAACGAAGCTAAACTGCTGTACAGTAACATAGTTTATTGTTTCTCTGTACAAACTGTTATATACAATTTACAACTGAAAATAGGCTTTGGGCCGCATTTGCCTTAGGCCACATTAGCATTAACTAAGTGCAGAAATAACAGCTAAGACCGCAAGTATTCCGATTAGGACTAATTTACTTGCTCGTCCTTATATTTTGAAGTCTGTAATTCCACCGATATTTTCTACACAGTGTGTGGTTAGCGATAGCAAAAAAGGCATACACTTGTATTCAGTTATCCATATATGCAGTTTATTAAAGTAGTCAAGCTGATCACATAATCTTTATAAGGCCAGACCATATCTTTACCAATATTTTACTGGATGCGGGAACGGTCTATAAGCTATACACAACAAACTTGTCCATATAAGCAAATAAAAACAAATTTTTAAGTAAAAAGAAGAGAAAACTAACCAGAAGAGTTCCTTCAACTTGAGTTCCCATTTCAAAAGCGACATAGCTGTTCATAAGTCCACATTAAAAAAAAAACGTGATAGTCAATTTTATATACACCTGAACATTGAATAGACTTCCAAATTCCAAATTCTTGATCAATCAACAAACTTTTACAACAGTTGCCTATATAACATTTATACAACATCCAGAATTAAAATGCATTCAAATATTTATACATCTTTAAAAATTTGTACCTATAAAAGAAATAACTTATACTTACTAACGTTGCACGAACAGAGAATCAAGTATGCTAACAGAGAATTAATTGAATTGACCATGTATCTATAAAAATTTGTATCTATATAATATTTATACAGCATCCAGATTAAAAAATTTGAATTGATCATGTATCTTTAAAAATTTATATCTATATATAACTAACAGAGAAAACAAATGGTTGATCTGTTAAGTACAAGACGAATTGTCAAATTACAAACATAAATCAATGTATGCATTTTGCTAACAATTAATCAACCTTAACCCTTGATTTTACGTTATAATTCATAAAAAAATGGTATCAAGACAAGAAAATGGGTTTTTCAGACAAGATAGTTTCAGAGTTACCTAGTTAACTTAGTTCATTTATGTTATAATTGGTATCTTATCATTACTTAGTTAACTTAGTTCATCTTAGTTACTTGAATTACTTAGTTAACTTAAGTTAACTTGTCATTACTTAGTTAACTTAGTTCATTTCATAGAATTGGGACAATCCCCAATTGGACTTAAAAATTGGTATCTTGTCATTACTTAGTTAACTTAGTTTCTCCGATGAAAATCAAAGGACTAAAAAAGAATTCATGGTTACTTTCGTAGAAGATGGAATAACCATCATGGTATATTTATTTATTTTATTACTAGGTTACCGCGTTGCTTAAAAATCATTGGAAAAGGAAGGAAACTTGGCATCCAAATCTAAAAAAAATTATATTGATATATAAAGCATGTATCATTTCACCCCTTGATTTATGTCAATCTAGCAAAATAATCAGAGTTGGCAATTTGGCATACCAGATTACCAAATCCAAGGAAATAATATTGAAAGGTGTAGATCATACGTGATCTAAGATTTACTATTATCCATTGTTGTTTATACTTCAAATATTGCACTGATATAGTTTCATTTTTTGAGAGGAAAAAAATATATTTGTTGTTAGAATTCAATTATGTTTTAATCAATATAAAAATTGTATGATGCCATATTTTTATTTGTTATTTTCAGATTAAATGAACTTTGCACTTAATTCATCAGTTTTTTTGCATTTACAGTTTTACCAATAATATTGAACACAAAACTATTTTTAAGATAAATATAATTACTGATTCCGTACCGAAAGAAGTGCATTAAGGTTTGCTTTAGCTTTAATCTTTGATTTTTATCTCTGGTTTTGACTAAGCATATGGAAAATATGTAATTGTTAAAATGGGTACATTTAAAAAGTTACAAACTCTGTTTTCTTCGTTTTTCCACTATATAGTTGTTACTTGCAAATGCCAATTTCAGGCTTATGATGTTGGTTTGGAATGGAGTTAAATTACTAATGTGTTCTTTCTTCATTTATATATAGCTCCTTATATTTAGTTAGATTTCAATGAGTTTGGACTAGAAAGTTTAACAAAGATTTTTTATTATATTCCAGAGATGTAGGATATATCATGATAAAATTGAGCTATAAAGTAAAATTACTGGAAGTACATGGTCAATATGATCATCCTTACCCCTGGTTAGTCTTTGAATCATAAGTGTCCCATAGGAGACTTCTTCGCCTTAGTTTTCCACATTTTCTATACCCTTCCATTTTATCTTTGTTTTTGGATCTGAAAATGTTGACCACTTTAACCTGTTAAGAAAGTAGGTTGGGTCAAGTATCAGCTTTCACCAGGAGCATAATACGATGATAAATGAATTTATTTCAAGTGAAATCAATCTAACCATGGTGCTTCTTTTATTATTAAATCAGTATTAGAAAGAGCAGCTGATCCATTAGTGCTAGTTATAACACACCTAACCTGTCTTTATGATGCAATTAAACACTGACTGAAAGCTAGTGTCTCGTAATGTTTGTCCTTCTACAACTCTCTAGTTGATCACTTTGCAACATCCCAGTCTGCTATTTAATCTTAGAAGCTGCAACACTGAATCATTGTAGGCTTGCAATACTTGCCTCATTAAGAATTAGACGCCCCCTGTAAAACACCTTGTATTAGCTATAGACTTGCAAGTAGTTCGTACCAGTGGAGCATCCCTTTAACACAGACCATTCCTCAGTGTTTGATTGCATCCCACCTTCTAGCTACTATACAGGCTACAGTTTGATTCAGTTTACTTCAGATTTCCATCAGCTACATTGCAAGCTACTGTCCTTCTCTCTTCAACCAAACACCCAACCTAGCTCTAAAGTTTTTAGTAGTTACTCCCTAATTGCTATAATACATGCTCTTGTTTTAATGCTTGTATTAATAACTTTTGTGGATAATCTTTTTGATGATTCTTTTTGCTATACTAATAGGGATGAAATATACTGGACATCAGACTGCAACATGACACTTACTTCATATTCTTTCATCTTGCCAATAATCTTGACCCTTTCCTTGAATAATGGATAAGTAATAAGGAAAATACACTAGAACCATAAAAATAAGTAACACAAATGCAATCAACAAAATTACATAACGCTAGAGGCTAACAAAATGGTTGCATTACTTTATCACCACTGGCAAAAGGTCGTAATGTAGTTCAACTGTTAGCATAGAGGGAAATGAGGCTAAACCAAATCGACCCAAAGTTATAAGAGTATTTCAGTGAAATAAATAAACAATTTCCCTTAATAGTTCTAATACATTCATCATTTTCTTTCTGACCATATACATTCAAGATGTTATTCAAATACAAATGAGATCATGCATTCAAATAACAGTTCGAACAAAATTTGTCATTTACTTGTAGTTGGAAATTTAGTTAGATGTTCGAAAAAAAGTTGAAATCTTTTTTCTATGTGTAATCCATTTTCTATCTATATGTTTGCTATTTTCATTCATACTTCCTTCAAAAGAAATCGGTTTAGTCTTTGACTTCAAATTATACCTATTTTACTTTTCAATTTATTGTGAAATAACTCTCTTATTAAAAATTATGTGCAAAATTAGACATTGAATCAAACACTTTGAACAGAACAGTCAAATCCAAATAACCAAAGAGCTTTTTGGCAGCATCAATTACAACTGCACTTGAGGTGAAAATGAAGGTAACTTTGTCACAAAGAGCCATTATAATAATGTAAAAGACAATTCCAATGATGAAGGATGTTATCACTGAGATTATAATAGTAAATCTTGCAAGCGTAGCACCTCGAGTTGCTACAGGTGCAAAAACCCGAATCGAGTTGCTGTAAGCGCAGCAACTCGAGTTGCTAAAAGCGTGCAACTTCAAATTGACTCTCGATGAAAAGATCAATATATACAACACTCATATTTATGATAAGTAAAACACTGCATCTTTTGCTTACGCCTTCTCTTTACAAAAATCACTAATCAAATCATAAATAAAACACCACTAAACCAAAAATTATACATTGTTAAAATTAAATATTCTAGCTTTAACAGATCAATTACTGCAAACTTGAATATCCAAGAAGCAAAAGCTAGAAACAATTATATCCTAATAGTAAAAGGATAAAACAAAAAATGTCCACTTAAGTTCAATTTACCCAGAAATTTGGCACTAGGCATGAAAACAAATATTTAAGCATGACATGATTGAATCTTGAAGTATTATTTTTAACTAGCTTAATCATATCAGAATCAATCCATCATGAAGAAACACAGATAGTTTATTCTAGCTTAGGAGTTCATATTTTAAAACCTGAAAGTAAAGCTTCTCTGATTTGGCTGTTTTCAAGTTCTCTGACCCACTCTATTGTGCTAGGAGCGATGCAAAGTTTTCATTAAGCCGAAGGATGTCATAGAAGATCCAGTTTGCAGGATAAGACCATATTTCCTACTACTAGAACTTTGGTCAACGATAGAAAAACCTTTCAATTCAGCATTCCTAGTCATTACTGGAAAAAACCATAAACATCCACATTAGGAAAAATGGAGAACAAAAAATCAAAAGATAGAAAGAGATTTCCCAAATTCGCAGATGGAGGAGAGAATTGAAAATTTTGTTGCCAGCTTCATTCTTTGCTTGTTCGCTTTATGGAAGGAGAAGGGGAGATTAACAAGGGTTTGTTGGTTTTTTTAGAAACTGGAAAAGAAGAGTAAAGAAGGGAGAGATGGAGAATATGACGGGAAATTAAAAAGTAAGCGGTCGGACAAAAAATTTCAGAACAAAAAGGAGGGAAATAAATGACAGCGTTTCCTATATACTTGGATATTAGAGTCACTGTTAAAAACATCTCTTTTGGTTTAAATGCTGAGATTGAATGTCGTGGATAGTATGTTTTCTTGTAGTGTTATAAATGACTTGGATATTTATAAAACAGTTTTATAAATGATTTTTGGATATTCATAAAAGAATTTTATAAATGGATTTACAGTTTAAGAAAAAGGAGATTTCATAAATAGAAATGATTTATAAAAAAATTCATTGAAGAAATTTATAAAAGAATTTAAGATTTGGATTTCCCTTAACCGACCTTCTTGATTATGATGGCATGGACATTTGTTCCATGCTTAACAGCAAGAGAATAGTATTTGGAGTTATCCTTTTCTTTAATTTGTATAATGATTGTTGATCCTTTCCATATGATTTTGAAATAAAGAAGTTTTCACAAATGTTTTGGGGATACATTTATGTCAATGAGATAAGTAAAAGAATATTTTGATAAAAGTTCTGAAAAGAGATTTAAATAAAAGAAAACTTAATTGCTATGGGTAATTAAATCTCTGAATTATTGCTTATAGTTTATTTAATAGTTTAATAACCAACTATCAAATCTTGACATGTTTTAACTCACGAAGTATGTTATGTATACTCTAGTTTCCCGACGAGGACTCAATTACTTGTTGCATACTTTCAAAAGAACCAAAATTGAGTTAGTCGGAAATTACTACTTAGTTTTGGAGACATCATTTTTGGATAAGGACGATTTATTCGAACAAATCCAAACTAATAAATTTCACGACCGATCATTATGAAGTAGCTTCCTGAGGGTGATTCCAAAATGGAAGGTAGTTATTGTGGAATGTTTGATCGATCTTGAAATAAATTGTATGGATGAATGTTGGCTTTGCCTTTCTGCTTAGAGAGAAGTGTTAGCATTCCAAGGTGGTCTTCTTTGAGGAAAAGGTAATCCTGGCCTCTCAAACCTTGCACCCTAAGAACAGCAAAAACATGGCAGATGCAACAGAGCTATGTGAGTCGCTCTCATTAGAACATAACCATCTCAAGATCTAATGTCAATATCTTTATGTATGCTTTGAAGGCCATTTTTGATTGATGATCACAACCAAGGGGTGATCATATTCGATATAATCCAGTAAGGGGTAGGCCGATACTGTGTTGGCAGAGGCTGAAAGTTTTGATCACACTTTACATTTTACTTGAGGTGTACAGATTTTCGAAAGGCAATCTCTTACCTTGCCATTTGTTGGAAATCCATTCTCCAATAAGCGCCTTCGGTTTTTGGTTGTATACCTATTATTGATGTCATGTACCTGCATTATAGCTACTTGGTTATTAAATAATTTATACCTTAGACATTATGATAATATCACTGGATTTTTATATAAAATGTTTTGGTTATCATAAAGTGAAAACCCATCCGTGTTTCCGTGCAGCATGGTCTTATGAGATACTTTTAATTTTAAAGGATTCACAAGTTATAATAAAAGAAATTCCTTATGATTTGATTTTATCATGCTGGTTTTATTAGATTGATCTGGACGTTGTTTTCTTTATAAAGCTCAGGTCAAACCGAGCATGTTTTCACATTAGCTTTGGATGCTTCAGAGTTCAGGAGACGGGCTGGATGCCCAAGACATACTTCTTTATTTTCTTTTATATCTGCTATATTTTATTATTGTAGATATAAGCAATTGTTAGGGCATGTTGTTATAACTGTCCAAGCTGATAATAGGTTAGTGTACTCTGATGGATGCATGTACATAAAAGTTTTCATTTGTAAAGATCATTGTTATATTATAGATAATTCATTGCATTGTGTGAATCTACGTTGTTTAGTTTTTTCTTGTCTTTTTTCCCTAACTATCTGTCTTTCCGGCACTTGGTTATTTGGCATGTTAATATCATGAATGTAATAGTGTCTACTTCCAAGGATTGAAAGGGCAGATCATTACGATTTATTTATAGTCTAATGGTTTAGATATTTGGAATAGTACATAGAATGAGTACACAGAACCCCGGACTAAGTTTTCACAATGGACCGCTGACCACAAAACACTTTCATAGAATAATTCTAAAGCCATGAATATATTCTTTCTCAATAGATAAAAGTGAATTTAATTGAGTCTTTATTTGTAAGTCCGCATATAAAATTTGGAGAACACAACAAATCTTTTGCATTAACTCCAATAACTGGAAGGCATCTTTTCAAAACTGAAATGTCAGTTCTCAATCTGTTAATTCATTATATCTCTATCCATTCGTTCACTTACTTTATTTCAAAAATCAAATTATCTCTTCATTCTCTCATATCTTAAAAAAAATGAAAAATGGTTCTCTCAAGCCAACCACCAAAAATTATAAGGCTCTCAAAAAAAAATCAAAGGCTTTCTTTTCAATGATAAAGAAGCCATAGATACTCATGTTGAGTATGCATCTTTTGGAAAAGTTTTTGTTGGAAGATTTGCGAAGTTTGAATAATATCTCTTCTTACGGTCTTCAAGATCATTGCTTACAAAATAAAATTCTTGTTTTAGTCGACTCTTCTCAAATTGATTTTGTCTGTTATCCGTATTTATTTAAAATATTTTATGCAAATTCAAATGGGAAGTTTTTTTAAGGAGAAGAGGGATAAGTTTGGGGTAGTGTAAAAGAGCACTACTATTGTTTTAGATTACGAAATTTTGTGTAAAATACTTAGTTGTAAATTTAGTGGAGTTGACCTCTCCACCTTTAAAATTGATGAACCGAATCGTGAAATTTTTCATAATATTTTTGAAAATGATGAATAATTTGATTTTAAACATAAAAAGCTTAGACCAAAAATTGAGACTTATGAGTCTCATTTTACAACAAAGCATTACTTTAAGGACGGGAAATTACAATAATCCGACTCAAAAGTTTGTAAAGCTCTTTCTTCCATATATATGGAAACTATGGTGCCATTCATAAGTTTGTTTTGGCATACTTAAGTTTGCGACGCGTCGCCTCGGACGCCCAAACTGGGCTAACCCCTTCCCAGCCCCGTTTAGTTGACTTTGGAAAAATTATAACCTCTATTACTATTTGATTGGGTTTGGTTGTAGCTCATTCAAATCAAGTGCGTGTGCTTAGTAGCCTTTTCAAATCTAGTGGGTGTGCTTGTAGCCTGGTCAAATCAAGTAGATTTACCTTGAGCTCGAAAATTCAGGAGGGTTTGTCTCATAACCTTGAAATGGAGATTTTATTTGGGTTTTCCTTCTGTTTGTTTAAAGAATGGCATTTGAAAATGTATCTATGCAAGCAATTATACAAGACTGGATGTAGAAGAAACTCGAACCGGTATAAAATCTCTGATTTCATATCTCTAACTCCTTACTTTACTTTATTGCTTTTATTTTTTCTATGATTGCATCTGTGATTGATTGTTAGTATGATTTTGTGTTGATAATCTACGATTTAATATTAGTATTGGAAGAATTTTAAAAATATCTGCATAAGTTAGAAAACACTATTCACTCGTCCCCTCCCCCTTAGTGTTAAATTATCTTTAAGATTCTTAATTCCGCAACCGACGGTTTTTAGTGGTGCTCTAAGAAAGAAAAACATAACAAGTATTAAATGAGTGACTATGTTCTCTTCCTTAACTCCATTAATTCTCCTTCTCCCTTTTCTTAGAGATGGACCATCTATTATAATAGTATTGAGTAATGTGGAGTGAAGATTTCATAGAAATGTTGCATCGGATATCCATAATTCTTCCTTGCTTATTTTTTTCCGAGTTCAGCTGCATTGGGAACATTGATGAAAAAGTCATCTTGGCATTTTTCAGGGTCACTTTCCCCTTTCAGTATCTTCAAAATAAACTACTCTTAAATTGACTGTATAATGACTATTGCTTTAAGTTTTAAGGTTAAAAACCAACGGAGTAACCATTTATGCTTTCAATCATATATACCTGACACATTACCATCTCGGTGTGCACAATATGCGTTTATACATTCGTATGGTTTATCTATTATTTTTGAGCTTCTAATATAAATTAAAAGTGCTAACCTACCATCGATTAATCTAAATTTATTTTTGTTTTGAGTGTTGCTAAATACACTAAAAACACACCGTATAATACCCAGTTTGGAACATACCATCACATTTTGAATCCGCACTTAATAATACCCAAAATACATCACAGCTGTTAACCTTATTATACAACATAAAATCAAATTCTTTTTAGAAGTGAAGAAATTAAAGTCTATAAAAATGAGAAATCAATATCAAAGGATATGAAAAGTAAGAAATTTTGAATTACTTCCATTTTCTATTCATAATTGCCATATTATGTCGATCTATTCTTGACTCAACAACATATTAAAATTTATGCAAAGAACAACAAAAAACATTTGAAGTTTACCAAACTTTAACATTATCAATTTTCAAATAATGATAAAATTTTTGAAAAATAATTGGAGAGAATGAGATCATTGTTAAGGAATATTTTGGTTTTGTGAATTCGATTTACCGCGTTATGCATTGTTTTTGAATGAAAAAAGAAAGAGGTAATGAGTTTTCACAATGGGTAGCAGTGGTATTTTGAGTGAAAAATATAAAATAAAATAAAATGAAGGGATTTTATTTAACATTTAGTACATTATTTGATGTATTTAGCAACATTCTACTTTTTGGACTACCTTGCCTTATCCAAGAGTATTAAAATTATGATCTTTTCTCAAAAAGTAATCATGGCACTCGAACGGATAGAACGTATCTTCATTTTGATCCTATGATATAGATCATTTTCTTTATTAAGTAAATAATTCTTCTTCCTTCATTATATTACTAATCATTTCACCGCTGTTTTTGAGTTTGATTCAACAACCTTCAAGCTACGTATTTTACGTTTGTTTTCTAATTTTATTTTCTATTTGTGTTTCCATGCTTATCACATGAATTAACCTTAAGTATTTATTTATTTTAACTAAAATTCCAACACATTCTTGCAATTTTATTTAAACTTTTTCTCTTTAAATACCTATACTTTGATTTTATTTAATTGTAATAGCATTTTTTAGCTTTAAGGTTTTAAATTTGTAGTGCTCATAGTTATTTTTCTTTAGTTTTCACAACGTTCTAATCCGCAAATTTGATCATGAATTGCTATAAAATTATAGTCTTATACTCATGGTTCAAATATATTTAATTAGCTCAACTAATTATATGCTATTTTATCCTAATTTGGAGTTCTATGCATTACACTCATTTTGATTTCTGTAGCTATCTTTGATTTTCAAATTTTTACTTTTAATTTTGATTGTTTATGACTTACACATTATAACATCCCCCACTTCAATATTCGAACTAATGATGCTGCTGTCATCCTTAGCATTATTTTTCAATGATAAAATGAGATCAAATATTATTTCATTAACATCAAGAGCATGGCAATCCACAAATTTTCACAAATTCAGTACAATTTAGCATCATAGCCTAACAATTACATCATTCGAATAAAATATAATTATTACATGCATAATTCCAAGAGAAAGATATGAAGATGCCCCTTTGAATTATCAAAGTCTTAACTACTTGGAGGGTTATATTATCCACTATTACCTACATATAAGAACAATATAAAATAGTTAAACTACTTCACAACAGAATAAACTTCAAATAGTAGCTTGCTTCATGCATATCTTTGGAAGCTTATTCGTCTAACCTGAAATACCCTCCTCTACCTACCTAATATCAAATTTAGAACCCAAGAGTTTTGGGATAAATCAAAAACTTTGGGTCAAACATAAAATCTAGTATGAATAATATTGTTCTATCTCAAACCAATATATATGTATGTAGTGAGAGCACACCGCCTAATGGAAAGGGGTTTCCCTCACTAATGCCGTATCAAACAATATATACTCCATAACGTATCACGCATCTAAAAATGATTAGAACATAATTATAACATTAATAACATATCACACATGTATGGGCCGAAATGAAGGGTATCGTTATTGACACTCCACTTTTGGACATAGGGGGGTCATTTGCTTTCAAAAAGTTTGTTTACTGTGAGGGGTACTAACCAAACTAGTTCTCTCTTAAAATTACAATCAAATTAACATAATTATCCTTTCTTTTATTTATCCTAAATTTTTAGTCTTTGTTAATGTTTAATCCAAAATCATTAATCAAATATTGGAGAATTCAAATTTACCTCCAGATGGAATTGCAAATGTGGTAAAGACAAGGTTGATTCTCATCCAAGAAAGCATTCAACATAGTAATTTTAAATCCTAATTTTTATCACTATCACTATTTTATTTTTCAAAAACAAAGGAGAAGTAGAGAGTAAATGAAAGTACTTAAAGTTTTGATGTTTTAAGAAAGGGAAAAAGCGGTAAAAATATATGTTTTATTACTAGGATGTGTACCCCTCATGGCAATTTAATTTTGGATGAAGTGCTCATAACATTTTGCTACCTTATATTCGAAACTGGCGTTTTGATAACAGTACCCAAAATGAATAGTTCATCATTCATAAGGGTCAAATAGTTACACATTCCCAAAATTGCGCAACCCCATAAAATGGTTCATTCAACGAAATAGTTTTCTTGGGCCACTATGAACCTATATTAGCTTCTTTAGAGCAACTAAAAACTTATTAGGTTGACTTGGGTCAAAGTACATTATTTGATCCAACGATCTTCTAGTCCATTTAAAATAACATAATAACGATCTCCTAAGATTGGTATGAGAAAATTGTCAACGGTCTCGTAAAAACGATGGGAGAAGATAACAACAGTTTCTTAAGAACAATAGGAGAAAATATCAACGATCTCCTAAGAACGGTATGGAAAATATAGGTGAACAAGCATATATGAGTTCGCATATCTCCAAAATTAGCCTTCATCGGCAAAGCCTAATATTTAGATTAATTATAAATGATTTAGTTAGTATGGATTAGAATATGAGGTCAAAGGTTACACAACGAGAGTCTACCCTCCATAAGAGGCGACCAGCAGTTGTGTATACATACTACATCTTCAATTATAGGACCCATGGAAGGGAGATATACTTTCATATATTAGTTTGGAAAAATAAACCAAGGGTTCCCTCTGATTGTAGTATTAAGTGGCTAGAGTACCTTTGGGATGGTCAAGGGGTTTACTTCAGGATTGAAGGTATTAATTGGCCATTGGGTCTACTTCTTCCTTATTAAGGAGTCTTAAATAACCTATGGCAGTGTCCAATTGTAATGGGGTCTACTTTAATTCAAAACGGAGGTACTAAGTAACCAGAATAGACATTTACCTTGATTTGCGTTAGGCAAATCTAAACTGAAACTATGTAGAGAGGTTGACACTATGTTAGCATTGTGTACCGGTATTTGTAAAGTAGGGTTGGGCATAGCTTGAGGCCTCCATCGATCCAGTGTGGTCAATAGCAAAGGCTCAAGTTAAGCCTGTACGAATTACAGTTCCTAGTGGCGTAGAGTTCGTATGGGATATGCATTGGTCTCAAAGTTTTGGTTGTTTGTTTGCTTAGTTAGAAGTTGGCTAGTTTATCCTTAGATGAGTTGTTTGAAATATGTTAGTGGTATGGCTGGTAAAAATTATAAAGTCATGTTTAGGAGTCATTGGATGTTCATAACTAGGGACGATTGACCATCGATTATGTTATCCGAGGTTCTTTTTGGGGAGTACGGTGACACTCGTCAATATATATACATTTTTATGTATACTTTTACTTCGGAGTAGGTCAGACATATCGTATGCACATATAGAGTTAAAAACTCTAGTCTATGAATATGAGACAACATCTGATGGAAAGCAATCGGCACAAACTAGTATTGTGATAAAAGTATGTAATTTACCAGTCATCGGATCATTTTTCTAACCCCCGCCTCATTACAACCCATATGATAGATATAGAGGGACGTGACACCAGTACAAGAAGGGAACGGTAGATGAACGGGTCTTCTGTAACATCCCCTACTTTGGAGACTTGAAGATGAACGTCGATGCTGCTGCTGTAGTCATCACCGGAATCATTTTCTAGCGACGGAAGCGAGTTCAGTATGTTCAAATATAAATTAAGTAAATGGAGCAATTAAGTATTTCCATTAAATAGAAACGTTATTAATATTTATTACATACATCTACTCCCAAAATTAAACCCAAAGTTGTGCCTATGCAGGGGACAAATAATAATAGAAAATAGATAGTAAACAGTCAAGTCAACTAATAAGGATGTGGTTTGAACTCCTTTAACAGCAAAAAAACATCTTTATTAGCAAAAAATATCTCCTACTCCACATTTTTTCTTCATAATCCGATGCTTATTCTAAACTTGCCTATTCCATAAACTCGGCCTACTCAAATGAGTACCCGTGAATTTATGAGGAAAGCAATAATAAAAACACAGTTAGCCATAAATCCTGGTGTGAATAATACTTACCCAAAACTAACATATGGTGAGACCAAACCGTACTGCACATACTGAGTTTCCCTCTTATTATCCAAAAACATTCATAAGTGAAACAATCATAGTTATTGAGCCAAGAAGTTCTCATTTACTGTTGCGCCTTCATGCGTTCTTAAGAGGTTCCATTTACTACTGCACTCTCACCACAGTCTTTAATTAGCTACCATTTTTAGATTATTCTTTAATATGTATTCCCATTTACTACTGCACCCAACGCAGTCCCTTCTAAGCTCCCTTTAGCTTTGTCATTAATCCGATACTGCTTAAACCAGTTACCCGTAGTATTTTTTAATTTATTTAAATTTAAAATGCCCATAATAACCCCACCGTAGTCTCCACGGTCCCTATGTATTTACTTAATTTTTAACTGCTTGGAACATCCCCACCGCAATCGATTATAAGGCACATGCAGTCTCTAAACATTGGTTTAATTTGGAACTGCTTGGAATATCCCGTTGCAGTCCTTAGAAGTTGAATGCCTCTCCTCACATTCTCTAAATGTCCATTCGAGTGAGCTTCCCCATTCAATGGTAATAGCCCTTCCAACTCCATCCCTTAGTGCAGGAGTTCTTTCCCTTTACTAGCCCTGATCTCTCCTCGAGCCATACCTAATTGTCTTTTATTAGGTTTCATTAACACCCTCCCTTGGAATAGTACATCCTATCCCTAATACTGTGTTCGCAATTCACTCTTTACTTACTTCGTAAAAACTTCTAAATTATGGCAGAGTATCTCTTTTGCATATTGCAGTGCAGTTTAGTTTCTTTTGTCTTTATAATTGCGACGTGGTTTGTCCTCTACAAATTACAACCCAGTTCTACTTTTCCTTAAAAGTCCCTAGATCCCTTTGGAAATCACCACCTCTCCTCGTGTATGTAGTTCCTTTATGTAACATTAGGCCGCTGCCTCAGCTTATGCTATACAAAGTTTGACATGTCTGATAATGCCTTTACATGTCGATATATGATATGTTACGATTTCACTTTTTATTATTTACAGTGTCCTTTATTTTCTTTTCTTTTCAGCATTTTACTTGGATTCGGTCCCCAGATTACCTAACACTTATCTTTTCATGTAGTTTTATATTATATGTGTCCCCATAGTTTCCTCTTTACCCGGCATAGTACCGATCTCATATTAGCTTATTTTCTTTATATAAAGCCTTAAAAAATCTCAGAAAATTCGTGAACACCTGTTATAATATTCGTTATCCTTTATTCAATTTAAGGGTATTTTCCTTATTTATTTTATAGGTATTCTCCTTCAATAAATCAAAATAAATTATTTTGACATAAGAAATCCCTCAAACTAAAAAACCCATTTCTAAAATCATGGTTATAACATCATATAAAACTTTCATAACATCTGAATCATTAAGGTAGTGAAATATAACTAAACACCTCATGTTTACCAATCTTACCTAAAACATTTATTAAACTATTTACATGTTAATGAAAACCCATATGAAACTCAGTCATATATAATAGTTCGTAAGATCTTCCTGAAACCATATATTTAGGTATTGTAAAAATGGGTTTAACATTATTCACTTAAATCTAATTAATGTTTCTCTCAAGCTTTTACTTTATTTGTAGTAAAATAAAATGAACGAATGAAAAAAAGTAGTCCTTGTTGTCCCACAATAATTTGGACTTGGGCTAATAACCTATGTTTTTGGACGATTCAAGTCGACAATAAACCACTCATGTCTAACTTAACAATTCAAAAGGGCAGATTATCAATGGGATTTAATAAGAAAAAAATAAGAAAAGAAGAAAAAACATAGAACCTCGCAGCGGAATGATAAAATATAATAATTAAATAAACAGTTCATGAAGCTGTTTGCACTATACATTTGATTATACTTTTACAACATCAATCAGAGTTATACATACAACAGAGACAAAAAAACAATGCAGCAGAACAACATGATGTAAGGAGAAAATACTAGTAATAATATAACAAATCTTCATCTTCTCCCTCTAGAATAATATGATCTTCAATGCACTGAGAACTCAGGGCTAACCCGAGCATAAAGAAAAACAATACACTCGAGTCAAAACTACTAAAATATCCTTATGTAAGTCAAATCAATATCACATATAACAAGAGTGTAATAGCATCAGAGATGTTGACGGGATTTTACATCTCCTATCCAGTGTGTAATGTGCGTGCAATAACTTAAAAGATGTTATGGGATTTTCCATCTCTTCGTCAAAATATCTATATATAGTGGAATACGCTATACATGTAATATCTAATCAATGAAATAAATATTATTCCTAGCATTAAAGCTTTATATTAACCCCCCTTTATGCGCTTTTGAGCATCGTCCTACAGTTTTCCTTGTGACATAACCAGTAACGTTGGTAGTCAGGGAAGTGCCGTGATAAGATAACACTATAACAAAATCATACTGGTCATGTATAAGGATAAAAGTATGACAAGGCACGTGAGGCAATGCCCAAGGTTGGATACTACCAATTCGAGTCGCCTGACTGGTGGTAACCCCTAACGGCCTGACGTGAACATTCATCCCATAATCAAATCAAGGTGCACCGATCAAGTCAAAAATCAATATAGTAATACCAAGAACAGATGTTGCTAGAGGTAGCTAGCCTCATTAGTTAGGACAAGTTGTCCTCTTTTAATCATTTCGAATTGACACAAGTGTCGGGGTCTATCCATCATCTATCTCTTTCTTCAAATGCAGCAAACGTTCGCCAATCCGGCCACTTCATTCTAGATCATCCACCATGTACAACTTGTTAAAATGATTTTGGCATTGACAGAGAGTTGTCAATATTCGGCCCCAGTCTCTTTAACAACCAAACTTAATTTTTCACGCTGGTTGGTTCTTTTGAATTTCAAAAACAAGTCATACTTCATATCAGAATATCGAATTCACTTTAATAGTATGAATCATATTTGATATCAAAATATTAGATTCACTTCAAAATTATTTCGATTCGAAATAGGTTACATTTCCGAATCAAAGCATTCTTATTTAAATCAATGTTTTAAATCTAAATGATTCCCAATTGTAAAACAGTTTGAATATTGAAAATAGTTTTGAATAATTAAAATAGTTTGAATAATTAAAATATTCCGGATATTGAAAAATAGTTTTGATATTTAAAAATAGTTTTGAGGACTAAAATAGTCTATATTTTAAAATAATTTGATTATTAAAATAGTTTATATTAAACTTTTTCTTCTTTCGCAACAATTTGAACACATGTTCCAATTCCAAATCACAACGAATTCAATTTCTTGACTTCTAATTCAAGTCAACTTCATATTCAAATTTCAATTTAAATTAACCTCAGTTTAAAACTTTACTTCGAATTCAATTTAAACGATTCTATTAAAATGACTGAAAGATCCAACTCAAATTCTCTTCTTTTTAACAATTAAGTTTAAATCCCTTGCACAACCAAACTTTGAAATAACAATTTAAATCACTTTAATTAAAGTAAATTCAAAGTTTAAATGAAAAATTAAGCCTTTTAAATAATTCACAACATATCTCAATTTCAAGTTAAGATTTCAAATAAAATCCTTATTCATTTAACAGTTTCAATTTCAACATTTCTGATCTCGAATTAGAAGATAATTCAATTCATACTAATCAAAATTTTATTCTTTTTAAAACAATATCATTTAAAGAAATCTAAATTCAAGATTCAAAACCATTTAGTTTAACCAAGTACGGTGTCGTATATAATTTTCTTCCCTATGGCCAAGTGATCAGTTATTTCAATTAATTACATGGATGGATATATATCATTTTAACGCATGATTAAATGACATAGGTATATATCATTTCAACCTATTTCTTAGTTCATTTCAAATAATCCAAATGAAAATTTATAGGATGTTAAATAATAAATAGGGTAATAACTAAGAATATCCAAATAAATAAACAACCATGCATTCAACATATCAATCAATAGGCATCCAATAACGATCAACATCCAAATCAACCAATATATCACAACAGTTACTATTTATCAATTGTCAGTGTTAAATTAGAAATTAAATTCAATATTTATTTAAATGTTAATTCAATTCAATACGAAATTCAATTTGAATTTCAATTTAAATTAACAAACAACAATTGATAAAATTTTATCACTTCATGATTTTAATTCGATTAACATCAAAAAATTTAGTATTGCATGAGTGGGTTTAATCACTCACATTTGATTTAAAGCCCATTAAAATCCAACAAAAGACCAAAATCTCAACAGTCTCCAAATTCAACCAAACTAGTTTCATTTTACTCGGAATTCCAATACAAGTCTAACGGAAGAAATTGCGCTTCAATTAGATTTCGTGTGCAAAAGTTATTCAAGTTAGAAGTTTGAATTTCAAATTTTAAATTAAAATAAAATAAGGGAAAAAATGTAATTAGTATCACCTTCTCAATGCCTATGCAACACATCACCTCGAACAAACCCATTGCCGCCGATCTCCAAGACCAAATACCACTGCAATTGTCACCTCGAACAAACCCATTGCCGCCGATCTCCAAGACCAAACGCCGCTGCAATTGTCACCTAACACATCACCTCGAACAAACCCATTGCCTCCGATCTCTAAGACCAAACACCACTGCAATTGTCACCTATCAGCTGGCCAACCTCGCAGCCGCCTTGCCCAAGCTTAGGCGCACCCATGACATGCCGCGCGGCCACCTCTACCGTCTCAATCTTTCCATACCCGCCACCACTTTAATCACCCATTTCTGGCAAACTGGATCATCATCCACCCAATACAAACTAATGGATGAACTTTTCTTGGCCACCTCTACGATACAGTGCTCACCGATCATCAAATGGATGAATATCCACCATTGAACGCCAAACCCTAATTGAACGGTTGAGAATGATTCATTGATTTCTAGATAAACAGACCCTGTAATTGAAAATTGAATTTTACACACCGATTCCATTCGTTGAGAGCTTTGCAACGATATATAATATGTTAGGGTTTGAGTAGTATGAATTTTTGAATTGGATTTGAAATTAAAATTTAAGGTTTTGGGATATTCACCATTGGGAAGGAGCAGATTAGATTGAAAAGTACGTACAGACAAATCGAACAGAAGGCTGCTAAAGTTTCATAACAACATATAAATAGACAAAGATGGAATAGGAATGGATGGAACAGATATCGATTGGGCCAATGCAATAACAAAGGCCCAAGAAGCCATTTCGTTATTGAAATGAGAATAGGCAATCCTATAAATTGATATATAGGTTTTCAATATTTTTAAACTCAATGAAACTAATTTCAAACCCTATTCTATTGTATATAAAAGCTAGTCTTAAAATCAAATTGTATTAGTTTTTACATGTTAATTAAAACGAACTATTATTAAACTGATTTAATGACTTTTAAATTCCAAATTAAAAGTTTTCTATCATCTTTCTTGGTTAAATGAGAATTAAAAATCTTTTAAAATTAAATTTTGCATGTTAAATCCAAGCTTTAAATATTAGATTGGTTCCAACATTTAATTACAATAGTAATAAAATCCTAGTTCATTATGTTTTAAATTTCAACAAATTCTTTTATTTTGATTTACATGTCCTTAAATCAACAATTTCCTTATGTAATTTACTTAACATAAGTTTCCATTTATTACACCCATTACTCTATAGTTAAAGTCTTTGTTCATGGTAATTGAAATATTTAATTACAGTAATTTCAATTGATTCCCAAATGAATTTTATACTGATTTAGTAATAAGATGAGAAATAAAACAATTGTTACATCTTATCAATTCACATCTATTAGCTTATTGTTTACAATAAGGATTAATAACATATGCTATGCTAACATCAAAAAATTGTTTCTTATACTATGCTAAAACCAATTTCAGTTAATAACATATGATTTCACCATTTGATATGTATTTATTTTGTTCCTTATTTTTATTATTACAATTGATTGAAATTACATTAAATAGTTGTCAATTACGTTCAACCAATATTATTAAATTATATTCTAATACGCGTTACCACCTTCCATTTCATTAAAATTAGTTATTGTAGGATTTTATATCAATGTCAAATTTAAAATCTAATAAAATCAACATTAATAAATCAAAAAATTTAATTTCTTGCAATACTAAATTCTAAAGTTTTATTTAATTTTATATTTTTAATTATCAAAAATATGGTTGTTACATTCTCCCCTACCCAAAACTTTTCGTCTCCGAAAAGGAACAAGAATGAATCAAGGAATTTGACATATTTTATTCAAAATGGTCAATTTATGAACAATTAAACCTACATATTTAAGTCTAATATAAATTTGAAGATAACCCAACTTCCACGAAAAATTTCTAAGTCCTAAATTTACGAAAAAATTTGGCAGTGTCTCCTTTGCGCGGCTAAGTCCGTAAAAATAATAATATCAATAATAACATGTTATACATCTTATTTCAATAATAAAGCATCCCAAACCATGGGAAAACAATAAAATACCTTAACAAAAACTATAATCCAAAAACATACCAATTTGTCGGGCAAACAAAACTCTATTTACGGAATCAAAACCAACAACTATTGCTTACATAAACCTCTATCTTACTTAAATAATCAAAAAAGAGTTAAAATTATGTAAAAGTTAAATATATTAGTTATTCCAAACAATAGAACAAGCAACACAATATATATTAATCATATGCAAATAAAAGCAGTACGACCATTATATGCAACAAAAGAATCCATCACACGTCCATAGCAACCAAAACTAATGGTTTGTCCAGGTTCAGAAACCTTTCATCAAACATGGGTGATAAATAAACTACCAAGTGTACCTTATGCTCAACAGCTTTAGGTAATTACTTAATAGATTGTTTATACAACCTCAAACAATTAGAAATGTCATTTCCCATACTTCCTATAAGCCAACAACATAAAATTTAAATATTATTTAAGTTTGTATAATGTACATATATCACTTATACACAATATCAATTCCAATCGCTTGATTGAATACATAAATTTCACATTCAAACTAGTATTGTTAACTCGACTACTTTAGTGCGGATTTTGATTTGATTTCTTGATTAGAAATCTGTGTTCTCCTTGTATAGCTGCAAACTATGATAGATGTAGCGACCCGGAATTTTGGGTCGCTAAATTTGAATATTTAATTCATTTTAAATGTTGAATATGTGGTATAATTTGAATTTTGAAATAAAATACGTTGGTTAAGTTAATAAAATTAGTCAAATTTCAAATACAGAATTAAATTGGAATCTGAATAATAATAATTTAATATTGGAATTGGAATAATTAGTAATTCGAAGTGTAAATAGATATGAAATTTGATTCTAAAGTTTATTTTGAGTCTAATTGGATTTGAATTATAATATTGGACCATTGGATGGAATTAATTGGCGATAGCTTGAATTTGGAATTTTATATTAATTTAATAGTGGAATTTAATAATATAATAATGCAAATATTCAGATTTCGATTTAAAACTGAATCGAAATGATTTCTAATGTGAATATAAATTTTATACGAGTTATAATAGAGTTAAAAAAAATTTAAAGGTGAAGTTTCAAGTGATTTCAACGATTTTGAAAATCGCTCGAATTTATCGACGAGTTAAAATAGCCTTTCGGGGCACAGTCTCGGAATTTGACGAAATCAGTTCCATTGGATCCGTAATAGTTAGTTATTATCGATTTTAAATTTTCGTAGCAATCGAAGCTGTCGTTTGACCGTGGCAGCTCGAAACGCATCGAAATCGTTTAACCGATTTAATTTTTAATTGATCGTTTAATTCCGTAACTCGCACATACGACCAAATTAGCTTCCGAAACACGTTCCATTTTGTTCGAAACGTGGGTAAAACCTTAGGAACGCCTATCGGCATGCGTTGTTTGGAGATCGTTTGTAAAAGTTGCTTTTAAGTGAATTAAATATTAATATAATGGGTTATACGTGTATATATACGCGCATAGTTAAACCCTAACCCTATTTTTCTTCAGGCCCCGTTCATAAAATTCAATGGCCGAAACTTTATTTCGTTCCCTTTCATTTTTCTCTCGATCCATTAAGCTTTTGCAAAAAAATTCAACTAAGGAATCGAAGTGCTCGGCGATGGCTATACATCCATACGGTGGTGATTGATTTTCGTCGACCGGAGAGGAAGCTTAGGGCCCGCGTTCATGCGTTGTTGGTGCACGAAATTCGAGACTTTTGGGGCGCCGAACTTCGCAAGTCTCTAGGCCTTGGTGGAGGTAGCCGAGACGCTTCGTTTGGCGATGGTTTGATGGACCCCTGGTGTTCGTAGGATGAGCGACGACAAACCCTAGCTATGCGGCTATGGGTTCTTGTGAATGGCGTGAAGAAGAAAGCAGTTTGGGCTTTGGTTGCGTGCTGTAGATCGTGCGGCCTGTTTTGATTTTGGGTATAATAAAATTAAATTTAAAGGAAATTGTTTTTAAATTGGTAATTTAACTTTGAAAATTCATGTCTAATGCATTTGTGGTCAGAATCGGGCGATTTTGGAAGCGTCGGGATCGCAACGACATAATCTACGCGCTGAAGCAAATCCGGAGACGATCAGAGCAAGCAGAAATTTTAGATAAAATGAATGGTTCGGTTTAATTCGTAATTTCAAATGCTCGCCGAAACTCAAGGTGAGTTATTCTCACTCACATCTGAATGCTAGACAATTTAAATAATTAATATTTAAATATTTGTGTGATTGGTTGAATATAATTGTTGTTATCAGTCTGGATTGATATTTAAATACGTGATGTGCTAATATTTGTGATGCAGGGAAAAACAGGTTGGAGGGATCCAACTGGATTCCTCGCATTATAGTAATTATTTGATGTATTCTATTTATATATTATGATAGATAAATCTGGAGTTAAATTGTACTGTGATATTGTTGGATAAATTATAAATCCAGAATTTAATTACAAATGGATTTAATTGGGTTTTTCAGAAAATAAAATAAATTGTTAAATAAAGGATTTAAAGGAATAAAATTTGGATTTGGTTTGGATGAAGAATGAAATTTGTAAATTGGAATTATAAATGAAGTGGAAAATTTATCAGTTGATAAATGTGAAAGTAGGTTTTATTAATTGTGTTGAATAACGATGGGGTTATTTGATGAGTTTTTCCTGGAAATTTAATAAAATATTTAAAAGAGGCTTTCCGAATATAAATTAACAGTTTTAAATATAATAAAATACTTTGAAATGCATTTTTCACCAATGGGATCGAGTTTGCTATATTACAGCATGATAGGGGGTTCTCGCTACGCGTTTGGTGGCGAACGGGAGACTCATACCCCTATATGTCCCCAGGGGGTTGGTTCCAAGTCGAGAGGCTGGCCGTAAAAGCAAACCCGAGGTACCAATGTATGCCACGGTGGGGCTGGGATGGTTGAAAGCCTACCAGTTGTGGCTGCTGTTGATGGTTGAAAAGCCTAGACTGTTACACTTGGTATCAGAGCTTAGGTTGGCGACAACCTAGGATTTGGTGGGGAAAATACTCATTAAACAGAGTCAATAGTACTGTATAATGGGTTGAGTGTATTAATAGCTATGAGAGCATACTTGTTAGAGGATATAAAATTCTTTTTATACTACTTATCGGTTGAGTGTTTATGAATTCTGGTCGGTGCGGGAAGTACAACCGTATCGATAGGGGTTTCTAAACTCTTAAACAAGATAAACCGACATAGTATTGTTTTTAAAGTGGGTAAATGAAATAATTTTACCGAAAATTATATTTTGATATAAAAGAAATAATTTTCTGAAATTATTGTATATTTAGATGATTGGTTGTTAATACTATAATCAAATAAGAATCTAAAATTTGAAATGGTTATAATCAAATAAAAGCTATGAGTATAAATTATACAAAAGAAGAAGAACTAAATTAGAATTAAACCATAATTTAAACCTCGAAAGTTTTAAAAAGGATTTTAAATGTATTAAAAACAATGTTTGGAAATTTAAAATCCTGGGAAAGTTTGAAATGTTTGCTAAAGTGTTTGAAGGCAATATTGGAATATTATTTTGGGAAGTATTTTTGAAAGGAAACTATTTTGAAATGAATTTGGGAAAGTAAGAAGCATTGAACTCACTTCAATCGCTGGAAAATAATCCTGATAATGCTGGCCACATCATTAGAATTCATTTTCGAGTTTCTAAAGTGATGGATTGCTATCCAAAATGGTTGGTTATGATATTTGTTGGACTTGTTTGTGATACAAGTAATTTTAGAAGTTTCAAAAGGGAAATTGCCGTGGTGAAAACAGATTGTTTTAGAAATCTGGAAGTTTGATTTGATATACCAGGAGTGTATGAATTGATTATTATTTCAAAATGGTTTTGGAATAAAACCGGGTAATTGAATTCTGGAACATTCTATTTAAATGGTGTGTAAAGGTAAAATGCATCAACTAATGAACTTATTTTGGTAAAGTTGATGCTAATGAGAAGGAAATGTAAATTTTAATCTTGGAATTAAAATTTAACTTGAGTAAATGGAAGTGAATAAAATATATTGAAGGGAATAGGAAATTTGAATTTAACTTGGGATAAGTTAAATAAATTGGGTTTAGAATTAAATTGATTTGGATTAAATTGAAATTTTATAAATTCCATTTAAAATGTGAATGATGGAGAGAATCAACTATTGAACTTGAAGTTGGTTAAAATAGGAACAGGGGTTGATATTAATAAGGAAGGGAAATGAAATTTTATCCTGGAATGTGAATTTAATTTGAGCATATGAAGGTAACTAAAATATATTTGAATTTAATTTAAGATAAGTTAAATTAAAGTGGAAATGAAAATTGAATTAAAATTTAATGATTGAATTGAACTGAATGTAAGTTGAATGTAAAATGGTTATGGTTGTGAGTTATAGTTATATAATGAAAAATTATATCCTTAAGCTATTCTATAACTTGAAATTGCAATTATGAAATGGAAGCGATTAAGATGGGTGATATGGAGTTGTAAAATAAATAAGTTGGGAAACTTATGAATAGAAATGGAATTGAAATTCATATTGGAAAGAGTTGAAATGGTATGGTGGTTTCAAACTTAATCTCAAATGAAATGTGAATTGAGATAAGGTAAAGTGAGAGATAAAAGATGTGAACGAACTTAAGTTAGTAAATAAGGTTTGGACTTGTTTATGGAAAATTTAAAATTGAATTAGATTTAACTTCAATTGAATGGAATTGAAGTTTTATTTTAAATGGTATTGGAAAGGGTATGAAGGTGGGTTGGCTAAATAAAAATTGGTTGTACTTGAATTAATTTTGGAAAAGAATTAAATTGAAAGAAAATATAAATTAGTTGAAATGTTATTGATTAATTGAATCCATACCCAACTAAATCCCAAGGAACAGTTGAAACTGAATTTAGTGTAAGCCAAATTAAATGATGGATAGTTAAAAGTTGGAAGTGTGAATGGATATGGAATTGGTTTATAATAGTGATGATTTGTAGTGGCCTTATTATTAATAAAAGATTTAATTATTGAATATGAACTAGAATTTGGTGAATTTACTAATCTGAAATTAACATTTGATAGAATGTATAAGCTAGTTGGATTAAAATTTGTAAATGGTTTGATTGGGTAAGAATCAATTAAAATGGAAATTAATTGAGATATTATGGAATTGAAATCATTTAAGAATCTGGTGAGATGGTTATGGTTAAGATTATGAAATAGCTTTAAATGAAATTTGTTTAGATAATAAAATTGGAATGCAAGTAAATGGATTGGAATTGATTTGGATGAGAATCAAATGAAAATAAAATAAAATTGACATAAGAAGATAATGAAAATTGGAAGAACTTAAGCAAAATTGAATGATGTTGTCTTGGATAAATTTTGTTGGGTAATGGGCATTGAAATGCAAGTGGAGAGAATTTTAATTAATTTTTGTGATAAATTAAGGATGTATGAGTTGTAAATAATATAGAATGTGATGTTATTAATTTAAACTTAAATGATGATCTTGAAGTGAAAATAAGAAAATTAAGTTAAAAATTTGCAATGGAATGAGAATGCTTGGATTGTGAACCATACAGAATTGAATAAAATTAATATGAATCTAAGTTGGAAATTAATTTTAAATGGTTATAAGATGTAGTGATGGTCACTTGATTGGATAACCTTAATTTGCATAAGAATTGGTTATATTGTTGTATTCGGAATTGAGTTGGTTTAAAGAAGCAAATGGAATTGGTTTTGAATTAATTGGAATAGATTGGAACTTTATTAAGTGATTTTGCATGTGAATGATAATGGATCATAAAAGTAATGCAAATACTCCAAATTTAAAGTAAAATTTGATTGTGAATCAAATTAGGAATTAGATTGAAGTAAATTGATGTAAGTAAGGCCTACAAACCAATTTGTTGTGAATATGAGATTAATTGGTGCAAAGATGAATTGGTTAGGGAAAATATGAATGGTATATAGTAAACTTGAATGTAAATCATTCAAGTGGAATAAAATGAAGTTTGTTTTTGGATAAATTGGAATGGGTTAAAATCTTGGTAAGTGGATTTGTGTATAAATGTAAGTGAGTTATCGTAGAAATGCAAATGTAACAAATTAAATGAAATTTGCTTGGTGAATCAATTCGAAAATTGGGTAAAGTATGAATTGGAATAGCGAAACTTGTATGTAAATCCTTTGTGCGAAATAACTTGGAGTTTGGCATTAGAAAAGGAACTTTGTATATGCTTTAAAATATGATTTACTTATGAAATTATGCAAATTGTTGTTTGGGATGTAAATGGATATGTTGGCTTACATTATATTGGAAATGTTGTTAAAATGTTCATATCTTTAAAAACTAATGAGTTTGTTGTGTAAGTACAGGTACGAAAGGCGATCGATGGAGTTGGAGCGCGTATATGCATTATATATTAGCCGCTTGCTATTAAAATTTGCTAAAAAGGTATGCCTATGCAAATATAATTGGGAAATGATATATTTGTTGTAATATATTTTGGTTTCCGACCGTGTGGGTTGATGTATATATATTTATCTGTATCGCGATATCGCGAAAGCTCCTCCGTACAAAGGAGACTCTGCAAAATTTTCTGAAAATTTTGGGAGTTAGAAATTTTTTGGGAATTTTGGAAAAAAATTAACTAGTAAAGTTGTTTTGAAATAATGTTGAAACAAAAGCTTTTGAATGTAAATGAAGCAAATGAGTTTGGATTTGAGCTAAAGGGTTTTGGGAAGTGTATATAAGTTTTAACTAAAGAAGTTTGGGTTAAATTAATGAGTGTAAGAGTATTTGTTTCATTAGCGATAAGTCGATTTCAAATAACAACTGAAACTAAAGGATTTTGGAATAGAAATTAAAACTAGCCGTTTTGATTTGAAACTAAAGAGTTTAGGCAAGGCGAATTTGGATTTTCACCAAATAAGTTGGGTAAGTAAGTGGATTTAGAAGTATTTTCTACCCTAGCAAATTTCGGGGACGAAATTTTTATAAGGGGGGAGGAATGTAACGACCCGGAATTTTGGGTCGCTAAATTTGAACATTTAATTCATTTTAAATGTTGAATATGTGGTATAATTTGAATTTTGAAATAAAAGACTTTGGTTAAGTTAATAAAATTAGTCAAATTTCAAATACGAGAATTAAATATGAATCTGAATAATAATAATTTAATATTGGAATTGGAATAATTAGTAATTCTGAGTGTAAATAGATATGAAATTTGATTCCAAAGTTTATTTTGAGTCTAATTGGATTTGAATTATAATATTGGACCATTGGATGGAATTAATTGGCGATAGCTTGAATTTGGAATTTTATATTAATTTAATAGTGGAATTTAATAATATAATAATGCAAATATTCAGATTTCGATTTAAAACTGAATCGGAATGATTTCTAATGTGAATATAAGTTTTATACAGGTTATAATTAAGTTAACAAAGTATTAAAGGTGAAATTTCAAGTGATTTCGACGATTTTGAAAATCGCTCGAATTTATCGACGAGTTAAAATAGCCTTTCGGGGCACAGTCTAGGAATTCGACGAAATCAGTTCCATTGGATCCGTAATAGTTAGTTATTATCGGATTTCAATTTTCGTAGCAATCGGAGCTATCGTTTGACCGTGGCAGCCGAAACGCATCGAAATCGTTTTAACCGATTTAATTTTAAATTGATCATTTAATTCCGTAACTCGCACGTACGACCAAATTAGCTTCCGAAACACATTCCATTGTGTCCGGAACGTGGGTAAAACCTTAGGAACGCCTGTCGGCATGCGTTGTTTGGAGATCGTTTGTAAAAGTTGCTTTTAAGTGAATTAAATATTAATATAATGGGTTATAGGTGTATATATACGCGCATAGTTAAACCCTAACCCTATTTTTCTTCGGGCGGCTGTTCATAAAATTCAATGGCCGAAACTTTATTTCGTTCCCTTTCGTTTTTCTCTCGATCCGTTAAGCTTTTGCAAATATTTTCAACTAAGAAATCGAAGTGCTCGGCGATGGCTATACATCCATACGGTGGTGATTGATTTTCGTCGACCGGAGAGGAAGCTTAGGACCCGCGTTCATGCGTTGTTAGTGCACGAAATTCGATACTTTTGGGCCGTCGAACTTCGTGAGTCTCTAGGCGTTGGTGGAGGTAGCCGAGACGCTTCGTTTGGCGATGGTTTGATGGACCCCCGGAGTTCGTAGGATGAGCGACGACAAACCCTAGCTATGCGGCTATGGGTTCTTGTGAACGGCGTGAAGAAGAAAGCAGTTTGGGCTTTGGTTGCGTGCTGTAGATCGTGCGGCCTGTTTTGATTTTGGGTATAATAAAATTAAATTTAAAGGAAATTGTTTTTAAATTGGTAATTTAACTTTGAAAATTCATGTCTAATGCATTTGTGGTCAGAATCGGGCGATTTTGGAAGTGTCGGGATCGCAGCAACATAATCTACGCGCTGAAGCAAATCCGGAGACGATCAGAGCAAGCAGAAATTTTAGATAAAATCGAACTGTTCGATTTAATTCGAAATTTAAAACGCTTGCCGAAACTCAAGGTGAGTTATTCTCACTCACATCTGCATGCTAGACAATTTAAATAGTTAATATTTAAATATTTGTGTGACCGGTTGAATATAATTGTTGTTATCAGTCTGGATTGATATTTATATACGTGATGTGCTAATATTTGTGATGCAAGGAAAAACAGATTGGAGGGATCCAACTGGATTCCTCGCATTATAGTAATTATTTGATGTATTCTATTTATATATTATGATAGATAAATCTGGAGTTAAATTGTACTGTGATATTGTTGGATAAATTATAAATCCAGAATTTGATTATAAATGGATTTAATTGGGTTTTTCAGAAAATAAAATAAATTGTTAAATTAAGGATTTAAAGGAATAAAATTTGGATTTGGTTTGGATGAAGAATGAAATTTGTAAATTGGAATTATAAATGAAGTGGAAAATTTATCAGTTGATAAATGTGAAAGTATAGGTTTTATTAATTGTGTTGAATAACGATGGGGTTATTGATGATGTTTTTCCTGGAAATTTAAAATATGTTTTCAACAAAACTTTCCAAATATAAATTAGCAGTTAAAATATATATATAAAAAAAATATTTTGAAATACTATGTTAAACTATTGAAATTTAGGTAGATGTTTGTTTAAGAAATCCCTTAAGTATGATTTTTCATTAAATAACTTATAACAATTTATTTAAAAAAAATATATATTTAAAACCTATACTTTGAAGTGGATTTCCGGGAATGGGAAAAAGATGTTGGGCTTCGAAAGAAGTTATTTTTTTAAACATAAAAAGGAAATTTAGGTTATTAAACATAAATCTGAATTGAGGTAAATCGGTAGAATTTATAAGAAGGATTTTCTGGGTTGTTTGAATGGGAGTGAGTTTCCCGGGAAAACTGAGTTCGAGTTTTAAACAGATTTTAATAAAAGAAAGTTTTAGTTCAAACTTGTATAAAAAAGTGTTTTGAAAATTATTATTTTAAAGTAACTATTAATAAATTAGTAATTGTAAATTTTTATGAATACCTTAGTAATTATTTTACAAATGGATTTGTTTAAAAGGGCTAGTTTTGACCTAAGTTATTGAAATTAGTATTAACCTTTTAAACTCTATTTATAAGTTTAGTTTAAACTAAACCCTTATTTACAATCAAGATTTATACCCTAATAAATGGTTTTACTTTACATATTAAAATTATATTTTTGAGTAATAATTAGTAGTAAATTTCCATATTTAAAAATATATTTCAGAATAAAGTGTTTTAATTGTTTTAATTCTAAATTGTTTTGGAACTTGGTTATTTCCAATGGGAATAAATGGTAAAAGGATTTACCGGATAAAGGAAGAAACTTTGGAAATTGTTTCAAATGCGTTTTGAAGATTTGAGAACATATCTTTTAAAGATATTAGAGGAAATAAATAATGTGGAAAATTATTTATTGTGTGATGGATGTTTGTGAATGTTAATTGATAGTTAAATCACCAACTATCAATATTGGACAAATGCGTTGATTGTTTCGAAGAGACCGGGATCAAGATTTATTTCTCGAAAACCACTTCGATCCGGTTTGTACGTTTCCTGAAACGTGTTCGGAGTCGAAGATGGAGCAGTGAAGTGCAAGGGCTAGTCGCTAATAATCCTGAGGATATTTCCAAAATGGATGTAGTAGGAGTAGTGCCTTCGGTTCCGTTCGAACCCGGGACGAACATGTATGGACGAACGCTTTCGGAACATCGTCAGGTGGGCGATGGGCATTCTAAGTGAAACGTTCTAAAGGTAACGCTTAGCCTTAAGCCTCATCAAATGGGAATGACTAAAAATCAGGGGATATGCAGCAAGGCTTCATGGGTAGGCCCCACTTTGAGAGTAAGGTCATCCCTGTCTAGATGTCCTTTTTTATTTCGGCTTAGTGAGCGGTTGCTGATCCCAACCGCAGGGTGATCTTATTCAGAACTGTCCAGTAAGGGATGGGTCCGGCCTTGTGTTGCAGGGGATCGGGCGTGGTCCTCGGTACGGTGATCTAGGCCCCATACTGTGACATGTGGTACCCCAGTGCCTAGTCATTGTTTGAAATCCATTCTCCCTACGAGCATTGTACGAGTTTTGTTTGTATTACCCACACTGTGGCTAGTAGCTGGAATTTAATAGATGTAATAATTTCGGCTATTTTATAAGTATTTGTATATAGACCCTATTATAATATCAGAGGATTTCTATAAAAAGTGTTTTAGCTATCGTAAGGTAAAAACCCGAAATGTTTATTTGTGGCGTGGTCTTACGAGATGCTTTTGTTTTCAAAGGATTTTTGAAACTTTAATAATCAATTTGGATGCATTATTATCAGCTGGTATTCCAGACTGACTCGGGTGTTATTTCATTATAATGCTCGGGTCAGACCGAGTATTATTTGTTCAGGATAGGATGCTATGGAGCAGGAGAGGAGCTGGAGTCCGACACGTATTATCCGTACTAGTATATATTCCGCTGCTGTGATTGTATGGATTTGTCTGACTGGTAATATTATGTATGAGATACTTTGATGATATGATGTGTAAAACAGATATAGTTTCATTTTGTGTAAAGATCTATTATTTACTATTATATTTTACTCCGTTGCGATTGTGAGATTCTGATATTGTTTAGTTTCTTCTTTTTCTATCTCTTCTTCTTTAACCCTAATGGTTCGTATTTCTGTTCCACTTGAGTAAATTGAAGTAGAATAGTGTTGACTCAAGGGGTACGGATTTGCGGGCTGTTACAATAGAAAACTTCAAAATCATATCAAGAATGCGCATCAAATATTCGTCATCAAGAGTCATGCGAAAAATTCTAGTTAGGACCGTGTGAATTTCCACAATTCAAGTATTCAAATCTGGATCAAAACTGTCATGCGAATAAAAAGATCTACGCATAACTTACATATTTTATGTTTCTTTAAGACATTGTCTATCTTTCATTTTTTTTCATTTCCCATTCATTCACACAAGATCATATTTTATTAATTTACATCCATTTAATTACATAATTTATTTCCCCTTCAATATTTGAAATCATCAATGAATACATTCTTAAAGTATTACATACATTTCTTTGCAGTTTAATTTACATACTTACTTATATAACTTCATTTCCATTTAATATTAATATTCATTAGTGGCTCATTATTTAAGTTCATCTAAATTTAATTCACATTTATTCCTACATATATAGTATCATTTAATTTTAGATCAATTTATGAATCATTTCAACATTTTCTTAAGTTTATAATCATTTACTTAAGTAGTATTCACTTTTTACAATTCAATCTAATTATTAAGCATTTCAAAGCATCAATTTAAGTTTATAATATTTCCTGTAACATCTTAATTCTTTATTTATAGGTATAATTTCATTTTTGAAACATTTTTATCACTTAAGTTTTTACTTGTATGATTTTCCATTATCTTTTAACTTACAAGCTGCAAAACTTTAATTTCTTTATAGTATCATTAAACACTTAGCTTTTAATTTCAGATTACAATTTGGAAGTTTCCGACCATTTAAAATTGTGATGCCCCACCCCGAGACCCACATTAAAAAAGAGTATTATTGGGTAATACTGTCTGCTACTGCGGAGAATAGGGCTGGTTAGGAGCAACCATCTATAGCTTTATCGTAAACATCTATCAAATACATCAATTTAATGCTCTATATTTTTTCCTCAAGTGGATCGAAATATTCAATAAACGCTTAATACAAAACTATAATGGTTAACGGATCTATCAAAACAAAATACAACAATAATATGTTCGCCACATCACAGAATAACAGCCAAACATATATATATATACATATACATATACACAGATACATCCTGGTACAATACAAAATGATACAACAGAAGTGGTACAAGAATTACACTATATACAATGAATCAAAACAATAGATACATATCAGAGTCATAGACTACAACAAAACTACAAAAGGAGATAAGCAGATATCCAAGCAGAAGCAGCATAGTGAAGACCTACGACAGGTGACTTACCTGAAATAACTCGGTCTAACTCGAATATATAAAAATACATGGGTCAGTATAGTTTAAACAACTGATTAGTACAAGATAGGTGTAATAAAGGGTAAAGGGTAATGATTCTTCTCGAAAGAGAAGTAACACTAATGACATGTCAATACTTCAAGCGAGGTAATATCACAGAGTATATCAACTGCTAAGTATCCTAAGAGGATATCTCCAAAGTGGTAAGAACAATAATATCAATTAAATTCAATTAATCGCCTTATATCATCGGCATATACAAAAGTTAATATAACGGTTTTCATAAACCATAGCTCCTAAATAGGAGATCACAAAACTCAAAACTCGCCAAAGAATGACAATCACAAATAATTCCCAAAATGGGAAACCCCAAATCTCAAAACACGCCAAAATAATGGCAATCACATATAACTCCTAAAAAGGAGATTATAAATCTCAAAATAAATGCCAAAAGATGGCAATTGAAATCATAATGGTAGAACTCGGTAAGAGTTCAAACTCTAAAAATGTAATCGCCGCGTAATAATGTCTCAAATCGCTCAAAAGGCCAATTAATCTCAAAATGGTGATATATTAGGAAAATCTCAAATAAATCATGAAAATATCACAAAGATAGCACATGCTTATTGAAAATGGCTGAAGCTCGCCAAGTATTGTATCTCAAGATAATAAGGCGCTAAATACATCTCGAAAGACAACAACTCGAAGGACAAAACACCTCGAAGGACAACATCCCGAAGGACAACATCCCAAAGGACAAATGACCCCAAGGTCCAATAGTGGCAATCATCACGAAGGATCATACACATTACGAAGGTCGGAATGAAATGAAATTTGGCAGCCATATAGTTCAAAAACATACTATCAATAAAAAAGGTTTGACACAAATTGAATAATAAATCAGAGATATATAGGCTCTCAAAGTTAGACTCACGGCCTATTTTCAGTGTAAACAGTTGGAGCAAAACATGCTCTGTCTTAATGTTCGACGACAAGATTAAATAAGCTACAAAGGTCGGAATGACCTGAAATTTGGCAGACATATAGTCCAAAAAAAATAATATCAATACAAAAAATTTGACACAAATCAGATAAAAAATTAGAGAGATATGTGCTCTCAAAGTTGGACTCCCGGCCTGTTTTCAATGTAAACCGTTGGATCAAAACATGCTACAATTCAAAGTTTGGCAGCACGTTTCTATTGGCTATAAAGGTTGGAATGACCTGAAATTTGATATATTTAAACTCCAACAACTATAATCTAAACTGAAAAAGGAATCAGATAATTTTGATAAGGTATGAGAAAGTTATGATGTCTCAAAGTTGCACCCAGGCAATGATTTCGCTGTAAAAATCTGGAGCAAAAACATGCTCCGAATCAAAGTTTGGCAGCAGATTTCTATAAGCTACAAAGATCGAAATGACCTGGAATTTGGCAAACATAAAGTTTAACACTCATACTTTAAACTAGAGAAATAATCAGGAAATTTTGACAGGAAACGAGAAAGATATGCTGCCTCATACATGGACTCATGTCATGTTTGCAACAGCTCAAAATCAATGTTACAACAAACGAATTTGCAAATCAAACAACCCAATTCATCACAACGAAACCCGAAACAAGCTAGAATATGTGAGGGAAACCTCACCCCAATAATTTTAAGATCAAAGCTGAAGAAAGTTGAGAGCTTTCCTCTTGAAATAGCTTCAACGACCTGTTGCAAATAGCTTTAATTTGATTAAAATCAGCAAATTAGTGGAGAAATTGGAGATTTGGAGTTTTAGGTTTGGAAGAGGAATGGTTTCTATAAGGTTTTTCTTTTTTTTACCGTAAGAGAAAAGTGTACGCACAAAGTAATGAGGAGAGAAGAAGTTTCCCTTTTCTTTACTGGTTAAGGCTACAAATAGGCTTAGACCCAAATATTAATTAGACTAAAAAAACAAATTATCTCTAATTACACAAATACACTATATTAATACCAAAACAACATATATTCTTAAGATTTCAACACAATAGAATTATATAAACATATTTTCATGTTTAACGGAACATTTTACAACAAAATTAAAGATAATTTAGATATAAAAATATTTTTATTATTAACTCATTTTTTTAATTAAATACACAATTTACATAATAATTTCACAAAACACTATTTTTAACACTAAAAAGTACATAAAAATTATTTTCTTGCATAATTAAATGCAATAAATCATTTTAACATCAACTTTACATCCAAAACTTATTTTTAACCAAAATTCTATCTTTTTATTTTTAATATACAACATATTAAATAAAATACTCCATTTAAAAATCAATAAAAGAAGCATTTGGCAATAAGTACTAAAATTATTGCATTTCACTAATTTAAAACCATGGATTGTTCATTTTTAACATAAACAACCATAATAAAGTTTCTAAAACATTATTTTCAAATTTCATATTCAAAATCCATTGTTTTATTCAAAATAAACAATTTAAAATTTATTTTTATTACACAATATTAAATTACAACCACCATTGTAATTTAATATTACAGGTAATCACCAAAACCAGGGTTGTTATAGACTCCCCCTAGAAAAATTATATCCTCACAATTTCTAGAGAAGAGTTGTATTCATCTTGATTATTTCATTAAGCAAAAGAAAATATATAAGCTTGAGTTAAAAATTCTCCCCATCGATATGAGAGGATAGAAATCCAGTGTAAGATCGCTCGATAAATTCTCTGGTTTCCCAAGTGCAGCTGTTGGGATTAGCGAACCATTGAACTTTCACGAGCATTACGTCCTTACTTCGAAGGTGTCTCACCTCCGAAGCAAGAACCCGAATAGGCTGTTGCGCATTAGATAGATCAAGTGAGATCTCAAGCTCTTGTAGATTAGAAGAATCAATGACAGAATATGAATCACAAAGACACTTCCAAAGCTAAGAGATGTGAAACACGTTATGAATACCAGATAAATGTGCCGGAAGTAATACTCTATAAGCAACCGAGTCAATACGTTTAGTAATAGAAAATGGTCCTATAAAGCGAGGAGCCAATTTCCTAGTTCTACTGAAATGCATTACCCACTTCAATGGAGATACACGAATATAAACAAGATCAGCGATATAGAATTCAAGAGGCATCCTAGGTTGTTCACGTAGGATTTTTGACGACTCTCTGCCTCTTTTATTCTCTGACGAATAAAATCAATCTTCTTTGAAGCTTCACGAATAGAATTGGGGCCTAAAATCAACTTCTTCCAGGATTCCAACCAACAAGAATGTGATCGGCATGGCCTTCCGTATAGGGATCGAAAGGAGCCATGCCGATACTGGACTAAAAACTGTTGTTATAAGAGAAGTTAACAAGCGATAGGCGGTCTTCTCAACTACCACCAAAATCAAAAATGCATGCATAAAGAAGATCCTTAAGAATACGATTTACCCATTTAGTCTATCAATCAGATTGTAGGTGATAAGCTGTGCTGAAATTAAGCTTGTACCCAAAGCTTGCTAAAGACTCTGCCAGAAATGATTGGTGAAAAGTGGACCTCTATCGCAAACGATCGAACTAGGAACACCGTGAAATCTCACGATTTCCTTAACATATAGCTTAGATAGCTGAGATGCGGTCCTATTAGATTTTATAGGAATAAAATGAGCAGACTTAGTCAACCGATCCACGATAACCCAAAATCTGCTATGGCTCAATCTCGAACGAGGTAGGCCATCAATTAAGTCCATAGAGATTTGATCCCATTTCTACAACGGGACCTCAAGAGACTGAAGAAGACCACTAGGGCGCTAATGCTCGGCTTTGATGAATTGAAAAGTCATGCAATTACTCACACAACCTGCCACATCACATTTCATGCCTTCCTAATAATATAAGCGTATCATATCGGCATACATCTTGCTACTGCCCAGATGAACATTATACTTAGAACGGTGACAATCATCAAGAATGTCCTGCCTAAGATTAGAAACACAAGGCAAAATCAATTGGTTCTTCTTACGAAGACAACCATGAGTATCAATGCTAAAATACCTCAACTCATAGTCATCGGATTCAGACCTGCATAGCTGAATAAGATGCACAAGATTTGGATCTTGCCGTTGAGCATCGGCAATACGATCCAACGAGCTGGGACAAGCTTCCAAACTATATAATAAGATCGGAGAATCAGAAGCTGGAGCACGATCACAAATATCACAAAGAGATAGAGTCTCCAACACATCCCATTCGACTAACATCATAAAGACAACAACCGAGTGTTTGCGACTTAGTGCATTTGCAACTCGGTTCCCCTTTCCAGGAGTGTACTGGATGTCGAAATCATAAGAGGCAAGGAACTCGAGCCAACGCTGTTGCCGTATATTCAGCTCTTTCTGGATGAACAGATATTTCAACGCCTTATGATCAATGTAGAGAATGAAGTGCTCACCTAAACGATAATAACGCCAAATCTTCAAGGCAAAGACTATGGCGGCTAACTCTAAGTCGTGGGTGGCATAGCGAACTTCATTTGGACGCAGTTACCTAGAAGCATAGGCAACTACTTGATCTCTCTACATAAGCACGACTGATAACGCTGGTAAGAGGAAGAACGATGCTAAAAAATTCCATAAAGAATCGACGGTAATAAACCGCCAATCCAAGAAAACCGCGAATCTCAGAAACATTCTCTGGCCTTTTCCAATTCTGAATTGCTTCTATCTTCGATGGATCGATAGAAATGCCATCAAAAGATATAACATGGACAAGGAACTTCACCTTATTATCCCAAATGTGGCACTTGGAGAGTTTGGCTTTAAGTTGATGCCGACGAAGGGTACTCAAAACAATCCTCAAATGATGAGCATGATCGGCTTCGGATTTAAAGCAAACAAGAATGTCATCAATGAATATAAGGATGAACTTACTGAGATATTCCCAGAATACTCGATTAATGAGAACAACGAAATAAGCTGGAGCATTCATAAAATCGAACGGCATAACGAGCCACTAATAAGAACCATAATGAGTGCAGAATGCGGTAAGAGGAACGTTATTCTCCGCAACTCGTAACTGATAAAAACCAATAGCCGGGTCAAGCGGCGAAATGCCTTAGCACCACTCAATTTATTGAACATATCGTTGATCCTAGGCAATGGATACTTATTATTAATGGTTAACTCATTAAGCTTGCGATAATAGATGCAAATCCTAAGAGTACCACCAGATTTCTTAACAAAAACGAGCACCCACGGTGAACAGATGGACAGAATTAATTGCTTGGCTTCAAGCTTCATTAACTATTTCTGAAGTTCCTTATTTTCTTTTGCAAACATCCTTGTAGGAGGACGACTAACTGGCTGCGTGTATGGAATGAGATCAATACGGAGCTCAATCGCCCACTTGGGTGGCAAACTCAAAACAGGTTCAAATACATTAACGAAGTCACAGATAACAGGAATAAGAGATATGTCATCATCATCACCTCATGAGTTGAGAGAAAACAAAGATGCTTCAGAATCACAATCAACATTCTGAAGAGCAAGTGATAGCTGGCTAGGCGAATCAAGATGCCTAAGATATAAGTTTCTCTATAAATAGGAAACTCGGGCCTTGTATCGAACGAGCCAATCTATGCCCAAAATCATATCAAATCCAAGAAAAGAAATAACATGCAGATTCGCACGGAACGAAAAGCCACGCAATATAATCTCAACATCCTCACATAACATGCTAAGGGTTGCGGATCCCCTTATAGGATTAGCAATCCTCAAAGAAGTAACAAGGCAAGAAACATCCAACGGAAGAGCATCAACAAGTTCCTTCGATACAAATGAATGCGACACACCCGTATCGAAAAAAACTCGAATAAAACGATCATGAAACAACATAGAACCTTCAAGAATAGAAGGAGAAGTACCTCTGGGCTGAGAAGAACCACTTGAAGCATCCACCACATTAAGCTTCCCTAACCTAGTATTATTAGGAGCAATAGGACAAGATGAAACCCGATGTCCCTCCTTTTTGCAATAACGGCACACCTGAGGCTTAAGACAATCGTGAAACAAATGATTAGAGGAGCCACAATTGAAACACCCCTTCTGACGAGGAAGTGCTCCACTGGGCTGAGAGCTAGAACCAACAGACTTCTTCTGCTTATGAGGAAAGGACTTATATTTCTAAAAAGGAAACTTCTACTTGTTGGGGTTCTTACGAACCTCGGTCTCATCACTACTATCCCTCTCTTTCTCGACTACTTCAAGGTGAAGTGTTGAGACCACTAACTCCTCAAAAGATAATTTGAGCTACAGGATAAGAGACTTCTTCAATTACTTCTTCAAGCCAAAAACAAACTTGAGATTTTTCTTATAGGATGTGCCGATATACTCGAGACTATATTTAGATAAGGCCTCAAATGAAGATACATACTTAGAAACTGTAGATTTTCCTTGCTTCAACTCAAGGAAGCAGTGGGCTAAAAGGGACTTCTCGAACTCAGGAACAAACTTTAGCTCGAACCGCTCCCTAAACTGGACACAGGTATGAGTGGACTCATCAATCTCGGAAATAAGAAGCTCATACGAGTCAAGGGCATGCTCAACATAATCGATGCTACAAGAACTCGATGGTGGTCGGAAAGATCCATGCGAGTAAAGATACGCTCGCATATACGAAGCCATGCTTGGACCTCAAGAACAGACTTGTAGTCTTTGAAAGGCTTACCTCTAAGATGAGAGAAATCACTACATATACATGCAAAAACAGTATTATGTGGAGGAGACGATGGAGTAGGAGCTGGAGGCTGAGTGCTGCTAAATAACTCCATAAAATGATCGGTAGACATATATACGCCATCTAGATATGAGCCACTGGATTGCCCAACATCCGAGCGGTGGCCTCTGCTTCTTCCAGCCATAAGCTGAAAGTTAAAATAAGTAAGGATTATTCACAGGGTAGGTATCATTAATTCAAGTATGGAATACCACGAAATTAAAATGCATTCCTAGATGTATTCCTAACACATATCTACCTCAAAGGACATGAAAAGGTCAAGGACACGATGATTAGGGGAAATGTAACACTTGTATTATACTTTGATGTACAGTAATATATGTTCTGTTCTATGTTTATCATATTTTGTTCTAAACTCAACTCTGATACCAAGCTGTGATGCCCCACCCCAAGACCTACGTTAACAAAAAGTATTACTCGGTAATACTATCTGCTAATGTAGAGAATATGGATGGTTAGGAGCGACCATCCATAACTTTGTCATAATGATCTATTAAATATATCGATTTAATGCTCTATATTTTTTCCTCAAGTGGATCGACATATTCAGTAAATGCTTAATACAAAACTATAGTGGCTAATGGATCCATCAGAACAAAATACAACAACAATATGTACGTCACGTCACAGAACAAGAGCCAAACATATATATACATAGGCACAGATATATCCAATATAATACAAAATGATACAACGGAAGTGGTACAAGAATCACACTATATACAACAAGTCAAACAGTAGATACATATCAGAGTCATAAACTACAACAAAACTACAAAATGAAGATAAGCAGATATCTAAGCAGAAGCAGCATATTGAAGACCTAAGGCAGGTTAATAACCTGAATAACTTGGTCTGACCCGAGTACATAAAAATACACGGGTCAGTCTAGTTTAAACACCTAATTAGTATAAGATAGGTGTAATAAAGGGTAAAGGGTATTGATTCATCTCAAAAGAGAAGAAGTTACACTAATGATATGTCCATACTTCAAGTGAGGTAATATCAAAAAGTATATCAACCACTAAGTATCCTAAGAGGATATCTCGAAAGAGGCAAGAACAACAATATCAATTAAATTCAATTAATCACCTCATATCATCGACATATACAAAAGTCAATATAATGGTTTTCATAAATCATAGCTCCTAAATAAGAGATGACAAAACTCAAAACTTGCCAAAGAATGGCAATCACAAATAATTCCCAAAATGGGAAATCACAAATCGCAAAACACGCTAAAATGATGGCAATCACATATAACTCCTAAAAAAGAGATTATAAATCTCAAAATAAACGCCAAAAGATGGCAATCAAAATCTTAGTAGGTAGAACTCGATAAGAGTTCAAACTCCAAAAATGTAATCGCCACATAATAATGTCTCAAATGGCTCAAAAGGCCAAATAATCTCAAAATGGCGATATATTAGGAAAATCTCAAATAAATCATAAAAATATCACAAAGATTGCACGTGCTTATTAAGAATGGCCGAAGCCCGCCAAGTACTGTATCTCAAAATAATAAGACGCCAAATACGTCTCGAAAAACAATATCCCCAAGGACATCCCGAAGGACAACATCCTAAAGGACAAAACATCCCGAAGGACAACATCCCAAAGGACAAAACATCTCATGGGACAACATTCCCAAGCACAAATGACCCGAAGGTCCAGTACTGGCAATTATCCCAAAGGACCATAAAATAGCCTCAAACGAACAAGTCCGGAATTAACTGAAAAAGTAAACGCATGTGTCTCATGCCACATGTTTTATTAAGTCATTTAATTCACTTTTTCATACGCTTGAAGAGGGTACAAAAATTAGCTTCAAATTTTTTTTTTGAAACAACTCAAGAAATTTTCGGCTGGAGCAAAACATGCTCTGACTCAATGTTTAATAGCAAATTTATATAAGCTAAGTAGGTCAGAAGGACTTAAAATTTGGCAAGCACATATTAGAAAAACAATACTATCAACAGAAAAAGTTTGACACAAATCGGATAATAAATCAAAGAGATTATGCTCTCAAAGTTAGACTCATAGCCTATTTTCACTATAAACAGCTGGAGCAAATTTATATTAGATACAAAAGTTGGATGACCTGAAATTTGTCAACCATATAGTTCAAAAATAGTACTATCAATAAAATAAAGTTTGAAACAAATAGAATTAAATCAGAGAGATATACACTCTCAAAGTAAGACTCACAACCTATTTTCACTGTAAAGAACTGGAGCAAAATATGCTCTCTCTCAATGTACGACGACAAATTTATATAAGCTACAAAGGTCAGAATGACCTGAAATTTGGTAAGCATATAGTTCAAAAACAATACTATTTAAAAAATGTCACAAATCGGATAACAAATCAAAAGGATATATGCTCTCAAAGTTGGACATACAGCCTGTTTTCACTGTAAACGGCTGGAGCAAAACATGTTCCAATTCAAAGTTTGACAGCACGTTTCTATAGGCTACAAAGGTCAGAGTGACCTGAAATTTGACATGCACAAAGTTCAACAACTATATTTTAAAATAGAAAAGGAATCACGTAACTTGGATAAGGTATGAGAAAGTTATGATGTCTCAAAGTTGTACCCAGTCAATGATTTCACTGTGAAAATCTAGAGCAAAAACATGCTCCGAATCAAAGTTCGGTGGTAGATTTCTATAAGCTACAGAGGTCGAAATGATCTGAAATTTGGCACGCATAAAGTTTAACACTCATAATTTAAACTGGAAAAAGAATTAACGAATTCGAAACCAGAAACGAAAAGGTACGCTGTCTCAAACATGGACTCATGACATGTTTGCAGCAGCTTAGAAAATCAATGTTACAACAAACGAATTTGCAAATTAAACAACTCAATTCATCGCTACGAAACCTGAAACAAGCTAGAATGTGTGAGGAAACCTTATATTAACAATTTGAAGATCAAATTTGAAGAACGTTGGGAGTTTTTCTCTTGAGATAGCTTCTGCGACCTGTTGCAAAATAGCTTTAATTTGATTAAAATTAGCAAATTAGTGGAGAAATTAGAGATCTAGAGCTTTAGGTTTGAAAGAGGAATTGTTTCTCTCAGTTTTTCTTTTGTTTTACTGTAAGAGAAAAGTGTACATACAAAGTAATGAGGAGAGAAAGAAGTTTCTCTTTTCTTTACTGGTTAAGGCTACAAATAGGCTTAGACCCAAATATTAATTAAACTAAAAAAACAAATTATCTCTAATTACACAAATACGCTATATTAATACCAATTCAATTTATATTCTCAAGGTTTTAACACAATAGAATTATACAAACATATTTTCTTGTTTAACAAAACATTTTACAAAAAAATAAAAGATAATTTAGATATAAAAATATTTTTATTATTAAAACTCTAATTTTTAATTAAATACACAATTTACATAATAATTTCATAAGACACTATTTTTAACACTAAAAATAACATAAAAATTATTTTCTTGCATAGTTAAATGCTATAAACCATTTTAACATCAATTTTACATCCAAAACTTACTTTTTTATTTTTAATATACAACATATTGAATCAAATATTCCATTTAAAAATCAATAACAGAAGCATTTGGCAATAATTACAAAAAATATTGCATTTCACTAATTTAAAACCATGGATTGTTCATTTCTAACATAAACAACCAAAATAAAGTTTCTAAAACTTTATTTTCACATTTTATATTTAAAATCCATCGTTTATTCAAAATAAACAATTTTATATCTCCAATTTATTTTTATTTCACAATATTAAATTATAACCACCGTTATAATTTAATATTACAAGTAATCACCAAAACTATGATTGTTACATAAATCATGGAAAATTCCATTTCATTTCAATAATTGTAAATCACTAGTTAATAGAAAACTTAAGAACTTAATACCATGTTTCATTTCAAAACATCTTGAAATAATATATACTTGTATCTTTTTATATATCAAATCATACCTAGGACATTTAAATCAAATTTTGTTTATCAAAATAAATGTTTAGCAAAGCTACTATAGTAGTCTTCCTACTTTGAAACTCAAAAATGAATGTCGATAATGTCGCGTTCATCACTGAAATTATTTTTCAGCGACAGAAGGGGAGTACAGAACTTATTTTCTTTGAAATTCTTTTGTAAACATTTCTTTTAAATCTCACTGAAAATATTTCTATCCAAAAATACTTATAAATAATACTAATATTATTCTTCAAAAATCTTTGAAATCCAATTTCAAAACACCGAAATTTAAGTTCTCAAATTTCCATTTTATTTGTAAATTCTATTTTATAAACCATATTTATAAAATTACACTTACTTATAACATATAATAGTCAATAGCCTTAAGGACCTTGACTAACCAAACAATAAATGAAAATAATTGAATATTATCATTTTCTAACAAACAACACACCAAAAATAACTATATTAATTTATGAAAAATTATTCTTTTAAATACAAAATATAATACTAGGTAAATTATTTCATTTATCTATTTCAAAACAATATTGTGTTAGTTTAAATGTTTAGAATTCCCAATCGATGCAATAGCGTCCTATATACCGTCAGAATTCATAAATACTCAATAGAACATATTAACACAATACAAAACATTTTATAGCACTAACAAATATGATCTTTTGTATATATACATGCTCAAAATCTTTCTATGGTATTACTAACCCTATCTCTAATGAGTTAACCCCCAACAGGCTAAGGTATCTCTAAACCAAAGCTTTGATACCAACCATGGCGGCCTACCTTTTTGGATGATTCGAGTCGACAATAAACCGCACGTGTCTAACTCAAACCATTCAAAAGGGCAGATTATCAATGAGATTTAATAAGAAAAAAAGGAAAATAAGAAAACAAATATAGAATCTCGCAGCGGAATGATAAATATAATAATCAAATAAATAGTTCATGAAGCTGTTTACACTATATATTTGATTACACTTTTACAACATCAATCAGAGTTATACATATAACAGAGACAAAGTAAACAATGCAGCAAAACAACATGGTGCAAGGGAAAAATACTAGTAATAATATACCAAATCTTCTCCTTCTCCCTTTAGAATCATATGATCTTCAGTGCACTGAAAACTCGGGGCTGACCCAAGCATAAAGTAAAACAATACATTCGAGTTAGAACTAAAATATCCTTATGTAAGTCAAATCAATCACATATAACATGAGCGTAATAGCGTCAAAGATGTTTATGGGGTTTTACATCTCCTATCCAGTATATAACGTGTGTGCAATAACTTAAGAGATGTTACGGGATTTTCCATATCTTAAGGATCTATCAAAATATCTATATATGTAGTAGAATGCGCTATATATGTAATGTCTAATCAATAAAAAACATATTTTTCCTAGCGTTAAGGCTTCACATTAATCCTCTTTAATGCATTTTTAAGCATTGTCCTACAATTCTCCTTATGACACGACCAGTAACATCGGTAGTCAGGGAGGCGCCATGATAAGAAAACATTAAAACAAAATCATTGTGGTCGCGTATAAGGATAAAAATATGATAAAGTACTTGTGGCAATGCCCAAGGTAGGATACTGCCGATTCGAATTGCGTGACTGGTGGTAACCCCTGACGATCCACCGCGAACATCCATCCCAAAATCAAATCAAGGTGCATCGATCAAGTCAAAATCAATATAGTAATACGAAAAATAGATGTCTCTAAATGTAGCCAGCTTCATTGGTCAGGACAAGTTGTCCGCTTTTAGTCATTTCCAATTGACACAATTGTCGGGGTCTATCTATCATCATTCTCTTTCTTCAAATCCAGCAAACGTTCACCAACCCAGCCACTTCATTTTGGATCAACCACCGCGTACACAATTGTTACAGTGGTTTCGGTATTGACAGAGAGTATGCCAATATTCGGCCTTGGTCTCTTTGACCACCAAACGTCATTTTTTCACACTGTTGGTTCATATCAAAATATCAAATTCACTTTAACAATATAAATCATACTTCATATCAAAATATCAAATTCACTTCAAAATTATTTTGAATTTGAAATAGGGTACATTTCCAAATCAAAACATTCGTATTTAAATCACTGATTTAAATCCAAATAATTCCTAATTATAAAACAGATTAAATATTGAAAATAGTGAATAATTAAAATCGTTTGAATAATTAAAATAGTTTGGATATTGAAAAATAGTTTTAATAACTAAAAATAGTTTTGATGATTAAAATAGTTTAAAATAGTTTATATTAAACTGTTTCTTCTTTCACGATAATTTGAACTCATGTTCCAATTCCAAATCACAACGAATTTTATTTTTTGACTTCCAATTCAAGTCAACTTCATATTCAAATTTTAACGTAAATCAGCCTCGATTCAAAATGATTTCAAACTTTACTTCAAATTCAATTTAAACGGCTCTATTGAAATGACTGAAAGTTTCAATTCAAATTCTCGTTTTTTTAACAATTAAGTTTAAATCCCTTTCACAACCAAACTTCGAAATACCAATTTAAACTGCTTTAATTAAAGTAATTCAAAGTGTAAATGAAAAATTAAACCTTTCAAATAATTCACATCATACCTCAATTTTAACTTAAGTTTTCAAATTAAATCCTTAAGCATTTTCATTTAACATTTCCAATTTGAACATACTAAATCTCGAATCAGAAAATAATCCAATTCGCATTGATCGAAATTTTATTCTTTTTAAAATAATATCATTTAAACAAATCTAAATTCAAGATTTAAAACCATTTAATTTAACCAAATCCAATGTCCGTATATTATTTTCTGCCATATGGCCAAGTGATCAGTTATCTCAATTAACTTTATGGATCGATATATATCATTTCGTCCCTTGATTATGTGACATAGGTATATATCATTTCAACCTATTTCTTAGTTCATTTCAAATAATCCAAATGAAAATTTATAGGATGTCAAAGAATAAATAGGGTAATAATAGAGATATATCCAAATAAATAAACAACCATGCACCTAACATATCAATCAATAGGCATCCAATAATGATCAACATCCAAATCAACCAATATATCACAACAGTTACTAGTTATCAATTGTCGGTGTTAAACTAGCAATTAAATTCAATATTAATCTAAATGTTAATCCAATTCAATATCAAATTCAAATTCAATTTAAACGTCGATTTAAATTGTGAAACAACAATCAATAAAATTTTATCACTTCACGATTTTAATTCAACCAACATCAGAAAATATAGTATTGCGTGAGTGAGTTTAATCACTCACCTTGGATTTGAAGCCCATTAAAAATCCAACAAAATCCAAATATATGAATAGTTTCTAAATTTAAACAAATTAGTTTCATATTGTTTGGAATTCTAATATGAGTCCAACGGAAGAAACCGCACGTGAATCAGAGTTCATATGCAAAAGTTATTCGAATTAGAAGTTTGAATTTTAAAATTTAAATTGAAAAAAATAAGGGAAAAAATGTAATTAGTATCACCTTCCCAAACCCTACGCAACACAGCACCTCAAACAAGCCCATAGCGTCGATCTCCAAGACCAAACACCGCCGTTGCTTTCACTTATCAGCTGATCCAACCTCGCCACCGCCTTGCCCAAGCCTAGGTGCACCCATGATTGGCCGTGCGACCACCTCTGCCGCCTCAATCCGTCCCCACTGGCCGCTGCCTTAATCTTCCATTTTTGGCAAACTCGAGTATCCTCCACCCAATCCAAACTGATGGATGAACTTGTCTTGGCCGCCTCTACGCTGCCGTGCTCGTCGATCGTCAATTAGATGAAGATCCACCATTGAATGCCAAACCTTAATTGAACGGTCGAGAATGATTTGCCGATTCCTGGAAAACAAAGCCTCTAATTGAAAAACGAATTTTAGATGCTGATTCCATTCTTCGAGAGCTTCGCGAAGATATATAATATGATAGGGTTTGAGCAGTTTGAATTTTTGAATTGGATTTGAAATCGGAATTTAAGGTTTTGGAATGTTCATCATTGGGAAGGAGCATATTAGATTTGAAAGTACATAAACAAAAATAAAACAGAAGGCTGCTAGGGTTTCATAACAACATATAAATAGACAAAGATGGAAGAGGAATGGATGGAACAGATATCGATTAGGCCAAAGTGATAAAAAGGCCTAAAAAGCTGTTTCATTCCCGAAACAAAAATAGGTCATCCTATATATTGAGTATAGGTTTTCAATATTTTTAAACTCAATGAAACTAATTTCAAACCCTAATTCTATTGTAGATATAAGTTAGTCTTAAAATCAAATTATATTTATTTTTACACGTTAATTAAAACAAATTGTTATTAAACTCATTAATTACTTTTAAATTCCAAATTAAAAGTTTTCTATCATCATTCTTGGTTAAACGAGAATTAAAAATCTTTTAAAATTAATTTTTCCATGTTAAATCCAAGATTTAAATATTAAATTAATTCCAACATTTAATTATAACACTAATAAAATCCTTGTTCATTATATTTTAAATTTCAAAAAATTCTTTTATTTTGATTTACATGTTCTCTATATTAAATCAACAATTCTTATGTAATTTATTTAACATAAGTTTCCATTTATTACATCCATTACTCTATGGTTAATGCCTTCGCTCATATTAATTGAAATATTTAACTACACAAATTCCAATTAATTACCAAATTAATTTTAAACGGAATTAATAATGAGATAAGAAATAAAAAATTATTACATCTTAGTAATTCATATCTATTAACTTATTGTTTACAACAAGGATTATAAATTACTTACCAAATAATTGATTTCTTATTCTATGCTAAAACCAATTTCAATTAATAAAATTTGATACATTATTTATTTTATTCCTTATTTACCTTTATTATTACGATTGACTGAAATTACATTCAATAGTTGTCAATTACATTTAATCAATATTATTAAATTATATTCTAATACGCGTTATCACCTTCCATTTCATTAAAATTAGTTGTTTTAGGATTTTATCTTAAGGTCAAAATCAAAAATCTAATAAAATTCACATTAATAAATCAAAAATTTAATTTCTGAAAAAATTGAATAACAAAGTCTTATTTAATATAATATTTTTAATTGTCAAAAATACAGGTCATTACATGGGCCCTCTTACTCATTTTCATAATTCATTACCCGTATTCCTTCTTATTTAGCTTATTTTATCCCTTTAATTGATCAATTAGCTTAATCCAAAACTAGTTGTTGCAGTCCTCCCTCCTTAAAGGAATTTCGCACTTGAAATTCGAATAAGGCACGACAATGATTGCCAATCTATCCCATGCTTACTCCTAAGCATAAACCTAGGAATTTCTAGTTCAGCAACATGTACTAATATTGTTTAGTAATACAATAATAATCCATAATATTCATACATATATATGGTCCACAACAATATAATTAAAAACATAGCTCATATGCTTGTCTAAAACAAACAATTTTGGACAGGTCCCCTTAACCTTATCCTTTGTTTCCCATGTGCGGTCCTCCTGATCTACGCTCCACCGGATACATACCAGCTTCGTTACCCTGTTTTGAAGTTGCTTCTCATCCCAATTCAGATATCTGAATCGGTCTTTGAATATAGGATATATCTGGTTTTGTGACTAGGTCTTCTACTGCTCTCTGATTAACTACTGCGTTTGGATCTCTAACACTTTCTGCAAATGTGATAAGTGAAACATATTACGAACGCCTACAAAATCACTAGGTAGTTCTACCTTATACGCCACCTTCCCAGTCCTAACTATGATAAAAACCATTCCCACATATCTGAGTGCTAACTTCCCCGCCTTCCCAAAACACATCACGCCTCTCATTGGATAAACCTTCATGAGCACATGACCACCTACTACAAACTCCAGTTCTTTGCTCCTTGTGTCGACATAACTCTTCTACCTAGATTGTGCTACCTTCATCCTAGTTTGGATCGGCTCCACTTTCTCAGTAGCATCCTTAACCACATATAGCCCAAACACAATCCTATACCCTACCTCCAATCAACCTACAGGCGAATTATACGGCCTTCCATATAATTCCTCCAATGGAGCAATCCTAATACTGATATCGTAGATGTTGTTGTATGAAAACCCTACCTAATGTAAATGATCGCAACGGCCCATAATTTTTTCACCTTGATTTGGAATATTTAATTAGTTTTAAATATTCGAATATAGGTTTATTAAACACAAATAATCAGGTTTTATGTGATAAATAATATTGGTGATTTAAATTTGGAAAAATGTTTATAAAATATATTTTATGGAAAAATACAGATAGTAGATCGAAAATCGTTTCATCAATAAATAGCTTTTTAACCATCAAAAGTCGCATATGATTTTTTTTATATACACTTATTTAACAATTTAAACAAAAACAAAAATAAAAATAATTTTTCATTTTTGGAAATAAAATAATTATGATGTCATCTATGATGTCATCATTTTCGTAAATAAGCATATAAGGAAATTTTTGGTATTTTGGGAATTTAGATATCCAAATAATTATTTTAAATGACGAATAATCCATTTTAATTATTATCACTAATTATTTTAAATGACGAATAATCCATTTTAATTACTATTTAGTGATAATAATTGATTTAAAATAGTATTATAAATGTATAAACTTTTTTCATAATGATACGCAAATTTCATTGCACTTTAACGGTTTAGCGGCAGGATTTTGCAACACATGTTTGAATATTGATTTATATGGTTTAATAATTCAAATAAGCATGTTTTAATTATTCTAAGATGATAATAAAAATATTTAAGATTTGTTTACTAATATATAGTTTAACAAAAAAGTAAAATATGACCGGAATTCGGATTTCGAATTTTCAATGGTTTGTCAAACAGAAGTTATAATCAAATGTTGCACCATGATTTGTCAAATAAGACATATGTATGCATATATACATGCAAATAACATATACAAACATAGGAGAAGTTACCATGTGTATTTAACATTTACCTTAAGTAAAAAATATAAATATCAAGATATTTTCAACACAAAGTCAAACAAAATCATGATATATCTTAAAGCACATGCCAAGATGTGATGGTGGTGATGTAAGGGGGGAAGCACAACTTTGAGTTATGGAAGAGTTTGTGATGATGTTGGAGATATTTTACATTTTACTAAAATGTTAAGCTTTCAAAATGTTATAAATAGCACACTACCCCTTACTTATTCTCACACCAATTCTGTTCTTCCTCTTCTTGAAGCTCTTTAATGGCTTCCCAAAGTCATGAGGAAGTAATGTGAAAATAATTCAAAGTGATGGAAAAAAATAAAAAAGATTTATATACATATACCTACAAAGTTCTTTCGCCTCAAAGCTACGACCAAAACACTCCTCAAACCTCCTCAAACCCACGTCCACCACCATCATTCACACTTGGCTGAGCTAAAACCCTCATGAGGGTCATGGTTAAGCATGTAAGAAGAAAGGTGAAAGATCCGGGAAGCTCCAGAGTGAAGAAAGCGGGGAGAAGTGCTGCCGGAATGCCACTGGAGTAATTCGAAGAAGTTACGAAGGGAATGCTACAATCATGAGAATTACTTCGCTGGTTTATTTTATTAAACTATATGATGATATGATATGTTTTTCCATGCTTTTCTTCTATATTTGATCATCATTTTTTGGATGCGATGATATGCTTGCTTGGTTATAGAAATAATTCATGACAAATACACGTCGAATTTACATGAAGAAATCACTTTCTTTTATGAATTACAAAAGTGTTATGGCATAGTTAAACCTCTTTAAACATGAATAAAAATGGTTTAAAATTGTTTGTAAATGTTTTATAAACATTAAAACTCATTTTTACAAAAGATATGAAATTAGAGTCAAAATAATCCATCGTGTTTCGGCAGTTTGCGATTTCGTGACTCGAAAAGTTAAACAAATGTGTATGGTAGATTATAAGTCGGAATTCTTTGATATAAGAATTTTCTAGATCCTTGGGGTTATAGTTTTCAAATGAAAAATAAAAATCAAGATTTCATTTAGTAGAGTTTGAGATATGTCTAAATCAAGTTTTTAAAAACGTCGCGTTTTGGAAGTTCGGAAACTAAAGTGGTAAATTTTAAAAAATGGATATTTTTATCCTTAAAAATATGAAATAAATTCCACAAATACATTAAAAATCTTTTAAAAGGGATTTAAATTACAAAAATAGACTTATATGAGATGGAAAAATGGTTTGATCAAAGAAGCTTTAAAAACACAATTCACAACGGCTTCTATGACGGTTTTTGTAACTTTTGAAAATCAGAATTTTTGCTTACTTGTTCTTCCCCAATCTTTTTAAAATCTTTTCAAATAAATAATTAAGTATTTTAAAGATGACTTTGAAGTTATACAATTATTTTGAAGGAGTTGAAAATAAATGATTAAAAGGAAATTGTTTATAAAACTTGGGTCCCAACTCTTTTGTGAATGCTTTTCAATAATTAATCAAGTATTCTAAAGGTAATCAAGAATTTTGAAAAATATTAAGTTTAGAGTCTATCAAATAACTTGACCACCTTATGGGTGAAAGATAGATTGTCTCTAGGCTTGAGTTTGGAAAATCAGTTTTCTGCTCTTCCTACCTATCCAGACTAGCTCGACGGAAGGGATAGCTAATTTGATTTACTCAGACTGCATCTTCCTAAGATATGAGAAAAATAGATTTAGAGTTTTCCAAAGGATAAGCAAGGTTTTAAAATAATAAAGATTTTGGTAGCATAGAAAACATCTAGTTAAACTATGTGTTAAATTCCGAGGAGGAAACTCATACTATCCATGTAAATTTAAAAGGTGATTTTGCTATTATTTGATAAATAGTATGGGATAAATATGAAAATTAGTACTAAGTATAATCTGTATAATTCATATGGATTCCTTTTTACTCGGTACTAACTGCTTTGGGTTTATAGCAAATGATGTCTTAAATAATATTGTTTTTGACCCATTAAAGATATGTTTTGGAAATGTGAAATCTTTATTAAAATTTCAATTATACTAATAAAAGAATAGGGAAATCTTTTCTTATTTAATTAAAGTGAAATTATTTGGTATTTCCAAACTTAAAAAGAGGTTTAATAATCCCATATATGCTTAAAAAGAAAAGGTTTAAAGACATATATCTCTAATAAGATATTTTACTTGGATAAAAGATATTGATTAATTAAATAATACTCACCCACATACTTGACATCTTTTATTGTTGATTGATTTGTAGAGACTATGATCAGATTGGGGTGATTTCTATTCGAAAACCACTTCGAACGAATATATGCATTTGAAAGCGGAGATATGCTGAAGACAATGATTTTGAAGACGAAGATCTTCATATTATAGGGTTGCTTTCCACTAATTTCTAGGTTAATTCGCATATCATATATATGGTGGCTGTGGTATCTTCATTTTGAAATCTTCGATGTAAAGATGCTTGCTACTAATCCTAGAGGTGATTCCCAAATAGGATGTGGTAGGACATGTGCCTTCGGTTTGTACTATTCTTGGACAACTTGTATGGACGAATGTCTGACGTTGGATTTCTAAAATCACAAACATTGATTTTTACAAACATACATCTATTTGGTGGTGTAGGAAGTAAATCCTTTTGCATTTAACACCCTTCTCGGAGGCGTATGAACTCTACGGGTTGCACTTTTATGGAAATCAATTATGTGTTATTAGAAATGACAATGTGTCGTTCAAAGTGGGATTTTTTGTAAAAGGTAATACGTTACCTCAAGCCTCATACCCGAAAATGGCTGAAACAAGGTATGTCGTAAGGTTGTGTGGGTCGCATTCATTAAGGTATAGTCATCAGCTTTCAAGATTACCCTCTACATATCGGGTTTGTTATGTATGTTATGGCCATGGATACGTCGGGAACGACCGAGGTGATGTCATATTCGGTACTATCCAAGATAATTGTGTTGATCACTCAAAAGGGATAGGTCGGTCTTTCTAGATGCATAGGATCGTCTCCGGGTCCTCGGTACATTCCTCTAGAGATGTATTGTACAGAAGGTAGTCCCTTCCCTGTCACTATATGGAATCCATTCTTTAATAAATACTTTTGGACTTAATTATATACCTATTATGCTAGAATTTAATTAGCGTAACAATTTAGGTTACGAATAATATGTATTTATAATCTTGACATTATTATAACATCATTGGATTTTACGTAGCAATGTTTTGGTTATCATAAGTTAAAAATCCATTGGTGTTTATATGTGGTGTGGTCTTATGAGATATGCTTTGTTTTCAAAAATATCTGTGTTTTGAGTTTTCTCACACCATTCCCATGACCGACCTAGAGTTTATTTTATTTTCTCTTAAACTCTGGGTGCCCTATTTTTATGGGCAGCCAAGTAATTCAGGTCTAGCTTGGAATATTTTGGAGGAGGTTGGAGCAGGATGTTGGAGTTCCCTCTGTAGATAGTTATCTATTTCCATTTTCGCTGCATTTGTTTACTGTTTGTATTTAATTTTAGTAGGGACAGAGTTTTATAACTATCTAGGCTAAGATTAGGACAGACTCTGATGTACGTATTTAAAACTTCCATTGCAGGCATTAGATATTGAAATAATATATGTTATTCCATTCATGTAAGATTATGTCCTGTCTTTGTTCTTCTTCTTACCATTCACGATCAGTTTTTTAGCAATTGAATGCTCGACGTGCATTATAGTAGACGTATTAATGTAAATTTTCGAAGGTTGAAAATCACGTTCATCATAATGAACCTCCTAAGATCCAAAGAAGTCTGAAAAAAGATCCTAGCAAGTTTTCCATGACTTTATTGACCCTCTTGGTTGCCCATCTATCAACAAATTGTATGCAGTACTTATGCTCAACTTTATACCCAACACCTTCTATAATTTGTTCCATAACTTACTGGCGAACAACGAATTCCGGTCACTAATAATAATTCTAGATACCTTATGCAATCTCATTGCAGCCTTCATATGTATCTTTGCTAACTTCGATGCAGTTCTCGTGGCCTTTATTGGAATGAAATGGGTGCACTTAGTTAGTCTATCAACTAAGACCCATAAGCTTGCATTCCCTTCCCTTGACCTTGGCAACCCATCAACGAAATTCATACATACCAAATGCCATCTCCAAACTTGAATCTCCAAAGGCCGCAGGGGCCTACTAGGCTTTTGGTGTTCTGCCTTTACCTAATGGCATGTAAGATATATTCTCACATACTCTTCCACATCTTTCTTCATCCCTTTCCAAAAAAAACTTCTCTTCATTTCTCGATATATCTTAGTACCTCCAGGGTATATTGTAAACTTTGAATGATGACATTCGTTCTACACTTCCATTTGCAGGCCTTCTATACTCGAAACGTAGAATCTTCCATTCTTCCACAGTCTACCTTCTCTATCAATATTGAACCCCTTCAGCTCTACTGCGTTGATTCCTAAGTCTAAGTTCCTCTATATGTCCATGCAGAACTTGTCTTCCCTTTGCAGTCGAACTACCATTTCTATCAGCATTGGACTTACTTCCAAAGCATTCCATTCTTCTATCATAATCAAAACATAACAACTATTTCGACTTAAGGCATTAGGTACTTTATTTCCTTTTCCTGGGGTATACTCTATCCCAAAATCATAAGATGCTGGAAATTCTAACTGCCTTTATTGCCTCATGTTTAGCTCCCTCTAAGAGAATAAATATCTCAAGGACTTATGGTCAGTAAATAACTCGAACCTCTCCCCTAAGAGATAATGTCTCCATATCTTCAATATGGAGACAACCGTCGCTAACTCCATATCATGAATTGGATATCGAACTTCATGGGGTCATAACTATCTAGATGCATATGCAATTACTTTGCCCTTCTGCATCAATACCACTTCTAACCCCAAACCAGATGCATCAGTATATATGGTCATACCATCATTCCCTTCTGGTATCACCAACACGTATGCATTCATCAATTGATACTTCAATTCTTGGAATGCCGTCTGACACCCCTGCATCTGAATAAGCTACTCAATTTCCCTGGCCAGTCTCATTATTAGCGTAGCTAATTGAGATAAGTCCTTAATGAATCTCTAGTAGTAACCAGATCCTATGAAACTCCACATCTTTGTCACAATCTCAGGTATCCTTCACTCATTTATTGCATCAACCTTCAAAGGATATGCTGCTAAACCTTTTTTTGAAATTATGTAGCCTAGGAAATTCACTTCCGTTCTACAAAAATGACATTAAGAAAATATTGCCTTCAACTTATGATGTCTCAATGCCACCAACAAAAGCCTTAGGTGAACTGAATGTTCCTTGCCATCTTTAGACTTCACTAAGATGTCATATGTAATATAACATCCCTAATTTTGATTAACATTATTTATGATATTTAATTAGATAAATAAAATAAAATAACGTGGAATGTTAATAAGATTGATATTTGATAATTAAAATGGGTTAGGACTTCATTAATGAACTAACAGAATTAATTATAACATTAATAAGAAGTAGGATATATAAGGAGGGCAAAATGAAAAAGGAACATACTTCCTTAACATATACTCTCATTCTCATTTCCTCAATCATTTCATTCAATAAGAAAAGGAGAATAGGCTGGCCATTATTAAGGAATCCAAAGGAAGAAAAACTAGGAAGAAAAATCGAAGCTTAGGGGAATCAAATCAAAGTGCAAATCTCAACCTTCTTAAACCATTCAAGGTGAATAATAGTTGTGCATCTCAATTTTTAGTTACTATTTTCATTTTTAGTCTAAATTCAAATATTTTGATGTTATTATGCCATATTTTAAAGGATCGAATGATTATATGCTTATTATGAATATTTGGATTATTTATGAAATTAATTAATATGTTTAAGTGTGAAGTGGATTTTAAATTTCATAATTTTCCAAGCATGTGTGAATTTATTACGAATTTTATAAGCAAAGAAAATGGATTATTTCAGGTTTTAATTATTAAAAATAATTAAATATTGTCTTTAGTTTCGAAATTTGTACATGTTAAAGATAAAATAAATTGGATTTATTATGATTTCTGGGAATTTTTCCCAAGCGTTTACGAAGGGTTATAAAATTGTTAAACTAGAATGGTTAATTATTATATTAAGGTATTAATATAAGATTAAAGGTTTGCAAATGTTTTAAAAATGATAAACCTGCTTTAGGTCAGTTTTTGATAAAGATAGTTGTTATCCAGTTGGACTTTGACAAATAAAAGAAGTTGGTGAAAAGAAATTACTTTTGATAGCAAAATAGCAGTTTTCTAGTTATTTTTGACATTGCCATACCGAAATCCCTGTTGCTGTTGTTATACATTTCCGACCTTAATGAACACATAGGATATCATCCTAGATGATATGGAATGAATTCAGAAGGGTTGGAGTCGATGTTGGCAAGGATACTATCGATATCGTGATCATCAATGTGAACGTTGTCGCCAGTTTTAATTAAATGTTTGACACCGCCTATTTCATAATGTTGACGACCTTATTGCTTTCAAAGTAACTTATAACAGCGATAATGATGCCGCATATTTTGATGACTATTAAAGGCAATGAAGCTGTGTCTTTTATCTTCGGCTATATAGTGTCATGTTTTATCAACTTCGACTTTATCCTTTACCGCATGCTTTCAAAGAAGGCAATGATGCCATGTTTTATCATTTCGACCTTACTAATTGCCAAATTTAATCTTTAACACTTGTTTTCAAGGAAGACTAGGTTGTCATCTATTATCAATTTGGCCCTAATGATGCTGCTTATTTTCCTAAGACTTTGATGTCGAGATTCACCAATGTCGTCGAATATCTTTTAAGACGTTATAAAACGCTATACAAAGTAGTTAGCTTCGACCATATAAATTTATATTTTGTAAATTGAAGACTTTAATATATTTAGAGGGGAAATGACCCTCGTCGACAATATCTTTGTCGCGTTTCATCGATATAAAGGCTTTATATTGTTTTTGCTCTACAGCCTATGGTTTTGAAGTGAGATAACTTCCAAGTGATTTCGAGATTAATCTATATAATTTATAAAGGCATATATCATGGCATAAATATTTTGAATAAAGTAAAGAGTCATATTTCTTTGTATTAAATATGATTTCAATGGTTAAATCATTTATAAAGAAATTGATTTCAAGGAAATATAAAAGGATATTTATCCCAGAGTTTTACTAAAGAATGATTACTCTTATGACTTTTGGATAAGTTATGATAAGATAAATTTGACTCGAAGATTAGAAACCTAGTTGGGACTGGTGTCGGGTAGCGCCTCACACTTCAGTTGTTAGGCCCTAAATTTCAGTGCGTAGGGCTTTGTCAAGAGTAAGACTAAAAGTAGGTTTACACATAGAAAGGAATACATAAAGATAAGATATGTTATAGGTTGGCCTGCAAAAACCTTAAGTTCATAGTAAGTCAAGCAAAACTATGGGACTGATAGATGGTCAGGTAAAACTAGGATAAGTGTATTTGGACTGACCATCCAGTTCTCTTCTAACAGTCGGTTAGGAAATTTGGTATCTCTTGTAGGTCTGAGTCAGCCAGATAGGTTGGTAGTTACCCTTTGTAGACTAAACATTGGGACGGATAGTCCACCGATTTGACAGATTGTCATGCTTACCCATGTAGCATGCATGCACATGACTACCCTTGTAGCATGCATGCATATTATCATTTATATCATCTATTTAACTATTGTGGTTGCAGGATTTTTTTTTTTGCAAAAGATATATTTAGAAAAAATATATTAGTGAGGAAAAACCGTTCCAGTCAACGGCGTGGTCTTCAACGGCGTGGTCTCACTAGATATCTATAAAACTGAGATGGCATTTTATTATTCATACCAGGCTTTTTCTCTAACTCGAAGTTAATCATTTATCTTAAACTCTTGGGTCCTCAAAATTCGATTTGAGTAGGTCGGGAGTAAGGGTTTATAGGTTAAGTAGGTTTTGGCGAATAAAGCTTCCAGAGATGTGCATGAGGCAAATCTAGCAATTTAGAGTCTATCTTTATATATTATTAACCGTCATGTTGAAGTTATCTTGTTAAAGTGTATGTAAAGACAGATGTTATAACTATCTAGTAGTGAACTCTGATCAATCAAGAGCGCATTTTCATATGTCGCTCTTGGTATATTTTGTAATAATTATATTTTATCTAAACTTGGGCAACATTTAGATTTTGTATCGAATATGAAATTATGTCTTTGAAAGGAAATGTGAAAGTTCGTTTTGAAATTATGTTTAAATCATTTCATATGCTTTGATGTTATTTATACAATTAGCATATCCGCATTTTGTCACTGTAAATTAATGCTATCGATGACTGCAGCGTCTGTAGCAGTTAGTTTCGAGCCTCAAAATGGGGGATGTTACATGTACCAACCCGAACTTTAAGTAGTAATTAATAAATTTAATAATAGAAATTTAATTAATAAAATTGGAATTTGTGAGATTATTAAATAAATTTGTTTTGTAGTTATTTAATAAAAGGATTTTAATTATGAAAATAAAATAATTAAATTTAAATAAATTAAAAATGAGTAATCAATGCTTTATAAAAATAATGTAACTGAAATATATTATTAATTTGTAAAATATTTTATTTTGCAATGGAAATTTATATTTATTTAAATTAAATAGAATTTAGTTTTACTTATAAAAGAGGAAGATAATACAAAATATATATGTATATTATTATTTATTTTGCAAGGCCCAAGCCCAAGCATCCCACCCAAGTTTTTTTCCGGAATTCTCTTTCTTTTCCTTAAAACATTTACGTGTACTTACTTTTATTAATCATCTTTTCTTTGAGCAAATATACAAACCCTCATCATTTTGTAATTGAAGAACAAATTAAATAAATTGTTATAAATCACAAAACTCGAGTAAATCCATTACGACATGATAGGCACTTATGGTAATAAGGAGATGTGGATTCGTTGAAGGATTGTGATGTTCGAACGTGCCAAGAGATGTTGAATTCAAAGCTCACACACACATATAGGTGAGTGTTTACTTAAACCCTATGTATAATCAAACAATTTATCATTTGTAAGTTGTTTTGGTTTGATGCTTGAAAATATACATGAGTTTGCATTGAACTAATGGCGTGTGCACTTCACGAGGGAAGAGGCTGGAAATTGTTTGTCAAAGCCAACGTTTGGTTTTAGCTACAGTCGACCGCTTAGGTCTTCCGGTTGACCGCTAGCTGAGTAAAATTTTAATATATATATATATATATAGATATACATACATACATACATATATATATATATATATATATATATATTTAAAAAACGAAATCTATTTAAAAAATAAAATAATTAAAAATATAATAAATAATATACAATCAAAGTATAATATAAATTATTATATAAAATGCGTTTGTGGAATTTATATGAATTATGAAATCTATAGTATTTATGAATTTTAAGAAACTGATTAATTACATAATTAATCAGATTTTTATTTTAATAAATTATATATATATATAAGTTGTGAATATATTTTGCAAAATATGATAAATAATCTAATTAGCGTTTTTAGAATTTTAAAATAAAAATTATAATAAGTAGATTCAATTAGTGTGTTATAATTTATTTTTATGTATTTAGCAATCTAAAATTATTTAGAAACTCAATTTAATTCAAAAAATTATTATATTTCCATTGCTTTTGATGAACTTATTTATGTTAATGTTAGTAAGATGTGTTAAATTATTTCATCTGGATAATTCATATAATTTTAAGTATAAGATCATAAAGTCATATTTAGTTTTGAGTTTGAACGTTAAATAAATATTTACAAACCATAATTTATTCTAGAAAATGGTGAAATGAATATTATGAGTAATTTTTAGTTTTACAAACTATTTTTGAGATTTTAAAGATAAGAAACATGTTTTCTAAAAATTTTGATATTTATTAAATTAGTATTGTAAGGGTTTAAAGTGTATTCCTGAAGTAGTATAATTATGTATAAGTTATTAATGTGTAATATGGAATTATTTGTACATGATTACTAAGTTTTCTAATTTCTCGTCTTCTCTATTCTGATATTGATACTGATGACATATGTGATTCATTATTGATATGGATTTGCTTGATGATTTTAGATGATATAATAATGACATTCTTGATAAGAGTTTTGTGATATAATTCTATGTGATAAGAAATTTGAATAAACGAGTTATGATACCATATGGTATGGGACATTTGGTAATATTTCTCCAGTTATTCTTTGAACTCGTTATATGAAATATTAGTGACTGAGTGTAGTTTATAAGCAGTGAATAAACGTTTTAATTATCATGCAGTGGTATGAGATGCTATTGTGATATTTATTCTATCATTTATTATAAGTAGATGACACTTATGTGATGATAATAGTATTATGAGTGTGGGTGGTACTCATGATAATGAGTATGACTTTTTGTTTATATTCAGTGAGTATAGCATTATGCCTTATGATGACATGACTTCGCATTCATCGTTATTAGTTCTATATGCCACGATTATAATGTGCTCCTTTTATTGACGTTGAAGAGAACCAAATGGCTAGAATCAACCTAGCAGCCTGATCATGAGGTCGCATCCGAGATCTGTAACATACTATATTTTTATAGCTACGTTCGATTTCTATGCGTCTATTTGCCCATATGTAACCTAGGCCAACAGTCTGTTACTTATAGAGGCTAGATTTGGGCCGTGACTATTGAGTCCTCACATTGACGAGCATATTGGTGGAGACATGTCACGATACCATGATGGTAATTAGAATTGTTGGGACTCTATGACTCTGGAGCTAGCTTCTCGCTATTAGTCTCCTTTTTGATATTAACGGAGTGATTGTTTGACATATAATATCGATACACCTTCGCTTATGTATAAACATGGATTAGATATCCTATACACTGTTGTTTATTTATAGATGGCTTTACTTGGGACTTTGAGTCTGTCGTATAGTCATTTCCCATCATAATACTTTCTAATAGTTCATATATAAGGAATGTGATAAATATCCAGAGTATAGTGGATTCTTATTTTATTATTTGCATTATTATTACATATTGACAATGATGTTCTTTCTATTGAGATTGAGTATTATATTTGGGAAAAGTTCCATGCTAGCCTGATTATATATGGTGATATCTCTCTTATCAATGTTTTCTAGATTTAGATGATGATTTTTGGATATGTATGATTCACCCATTCATGTTGATTCAGTGATTTCAAATTTGAAATGTTTGTATATGGGTGATGACATCTTTTGATATTAGAGTTGCCTACTTCGTGCATGTGTTTATGTTATTGTGTGAGGTAACATTTTGATAACTATCTATGATATTATAATTGTATTTCATACACACGTTTCCATAGTTATATTTATATATATATTGAACATCTTGTCTGATGATTTTCGTAAATCTAGTTTTGTTATCGTATCATTATCCTTACTTCATTCTGTGTTATCCCTATTTTGGGTTCTTAATTAGGCATAGTCTGATCCATATGTTATTTATTTAATACTCGGGTCGGTCCGAGAAATTTTAGGTACATGGATGATGTGACCATTATATACTTTAGTGCGTTTAGAGGAGACTTATATTAGGATTATTATATGATATTAATATGTCATCAATACATTGTACATTTAACGCCTTGAGTTATATACTGATTATTCATTGTATTATATTGAGATAACTATATTTGAGATGAGTTGCATTCCTTTAGTATTATAAATTATATTATATATTGTCGTTGTGATTGACTATGTGTTCTTTATTATTTATTTTATATTATTTATTGATTTATCCGGGAGGCACATATGCTTATTGCTTTGTACCAATACTATGTAAGTAAAAGTAAGTTATTCGTTTGATGTTTTAATATGTACCAGTGTCAATCCAAGAGAATATTCATATGTGCACCCCATATAGCCTTTTTTCTATATTATATGATAGAACTACTTTATGATACACTTGGATAGTATGATTATAGAGAGGTGAGACGCTTACAATTTGGTATCAAAATAGTTTAAAACAATACATCGTATAATAGAGACACGAGTAAAGACCTTAGCTGAGACATGGAGTCCCTATCCCTTAGGTGTGTAGGGTAGATCTCTATAATAAGGGATAGTGAGTATTGTGGGCTATAGAATTATGGATCTTGAGGCTAATAAACACTAGAGGGGAGTGAATAGTATTTTCTAATTTTTATGAATATTTTTAAATTTCTTTCAAGATTATTTTTAACCAATGCAGAATAAGAAATCACAAATGCAAACATAGATAAGTATAAATGCAGTAAAGTAAAAAAATAAAGAATTAGAGAGAGCACACCAAGATTTTTATACTGGTGTGGAGTTACCCTACATCCAGTCGCGCAAAACTGATTGTATAGACTTTTTTTCAAATGCCAGTCATCCAACGGGTAGAAAGAAAACCCAATTACAATCTCGGTTTCGAGGCTATAAGACACATCCTTCTGATTTTTTAGGCTAAGGGTAACCCACTTGATTTGGACGAGCTACAAGTACACCCATTCAGACTTTTGGGCTATCGAGCACACACAATTAATTTGAACGGGCTACAATCACATCCAAGCAAATACAAATAGTGTTTGATGGCTTTTCAAAGATAATTTCTTTATCTTTGGTTTTAATGGATCCTATAGCCTCTTGGATAACATTTTGATCTTTGATTGAGAGAGAGGATTAAAATCAGAGAGTAAATAATAGAGAATTGATACAATAAAGATTGAATTGATTCTAGTTGAATTTAGAAGATTTGAATATATTAATCACTAGAAATTTTGGCAGAGTAAAAGGAGAGAAGATAATAAGAAAGTAATTGTTAAAAGTTCGTTTGAAAACCCCCTATATTGAGAATAAACAAACATGTCCTTCGCAAATAGTCACGATGAACGGACACTTCATTTCAAAATTTGAATTTCAAAATTGCATCATGTATGTCGACACATCGTCTGTTTATATGTCGATATAGGCTAGTGTAATTCGAAAACATGTTTATTTAAATTGTTTTGAAAATCCTATACCATGTAAAATATTTTGATACTTTGTAAAATAGTTCAAACAGTTTATATACATCTTAACCTTTGAAATAATTTTATAAAATATTTTTAAATGTATATTGTTTTAAAGATAAAGGATTGGAAAATGAGAAATTGAGATCAAAGATAACTACCAGGTACTTTAACGATATTATATGGCTCTGTAAACTTTATTACATTTTGAGATCTTCATATTTTGATCTTTATATGCATGAGTCTCCATGTCCATTCTTTGAGACTTTATACTGTACATTTTTCATTCAACATCTGTACAATCCTGCATTATATACTATATAACTTGGAAAAACATCGGCATCCATATTTTATATGAATGTTTTATTATTATCAAGGTTGTTATCATCAAAATCAATAACTTAGGTATTAAAAATCTTCCTCCTTTGATGATGACAACTATTCCTATATATATAAAATATTATATAACTCCCCCTGAGTCAGATAACCCCCTTGAATATATGCATATATATATATATATATTACAATTTTCTCCCCTTTTGTCATCAACAAAAAAAGTGAGAAACTAAAAACTCCCTCTAACACAAATGCTTAGAAAATATATATTCAAAATCAATAATCCGAGTTAAAACCGACACGATTATATATGATGATATATGACAAGTGCATGATAAATAATGCAGTATTTTACACTAAATATGATAATGAAGACATACAAGTTAAATTTATTTCAAACTATACAAATTCAAGTCATACATACAAGCCAATCAAACTCCAAACAAAGTCAAAACAACTCAATCATTCATACCAAATAATTCAAACAATTCAAACTAAATCCTAATAGTATATATCAAATCCAAACCTAATAACTAGATGTTTCGTGGAATTTTAACCCAACCATCGGACCCAAAGATAGGACCTTCTTTGATGGAATTCCAGTCTACATTATCCTTGTTAATAGTGCACTCAAGGTTATTGGTTGGTTTGTCTTTGATCAAGGAAGAAATCGTCCATCGAATGGCATCAAAATGCTTTTCTTGTTCCTTGATCATCTGCATTTGACTCAACTCTAAATGCCTTTGATTCTTAGGATAAAGGAGAGAATGTCTTTGAAAATTGAGGAGTTTATTCAAGATTTTTCACATAATTTTTGATGTGGAGAAGATATTCTTGTGAAAATATGTTTGAGGATGAAAAGGGAGTATAGAATAAAACATTGAGTAAGTTTTCTAGAAGAAATAAGCTTAAATATGAGTAGGAAGTCATTTGAAATGAATGGATGGTTGGTAGTTATTTATATTTTGAAATTTAAAAAAAATTGCTCGCTAACCGTTATAGGTCGACATATAGGTAGAATGTACCAAGAGATGCATAAATAAATTTTCAAAACAAGAATATTTTCCATAATTTTTGTTCTTATCTTATACCATTATTTATTTATAACTTCCAGAGACTAATAAACAATATGAGATAGTAAGCAATATATTACATAGAACTTGAAGGATACATTGATTTCAACGATTAATAAAAGCAAATACATAAATACAATGTGAACTTAAACCAAAGACACACAATTCAAAGCTAGATATCATAAAGTAAACAACCATATAGGTTTTAGAAGATGTAGACGATGATGATGAAGGGCCATCAAGCTTGCGATTGACCTTTCCAAATAATTTGTCTATTTGTTGGAAAGATAGGTGAACTTTTTTTACTAAAAGAACGCTTAAGGTTCTTCAATATTTAAGAAACTTATCTTGGTTCCTTGGTATCTCCTTGTTTGGAGGGGTTTGATGGTTTGTTAAAACTTTCTAAGGAAGTTTCCATTTCTTCCTCCTCTTTCACTTCTTCTTCAACTTCCATTTTATCCCCTTCTTCCTCTTCCTGTTGAATTTCTTGTTCTTCTTCCCATGCCAACCTTTGTTGCTTTCGAGAAAAGTCTCATATGGTTTGAAAAATGGTGGAATATGCATGAGAGAGACATTGACTTGGTCAAAAAGTTTTCGAGAAATGGATTTTTCTCCTCTTAAATCCACATCAAAATAAATTCTAGTGACACACACCTTGGAAGAGTGTATACTATGTCTAGAAATGTTCTCTTGAACAAAGTCATCCAAAATAACATATGACCAATTTATATTGTAGCGACCGTAAATAGCAAAAGGAGATTTGAAAACTTATCAAGTAGGGTTATTATAATTACCCATCCTTGGAATAATACTTTGCTATGAAATGAGACCCATAAGTCTCGATTTTGTTCTAAGATTCTTATGCTTAAATTCAAGATATTCATCACTTTCAAAAATATCGTGAAGAACTTCATGCATTTTTATATTAATTTGAAAATCGGTGAGGTCAATCCCATTAGATATAAAACCAATAATATGACCCAAAAGTTTACGATTTAAAATGATTTGAGTACCATTAACGCTACTCCAAACTTGACCTTCTTCTCCTTGATAAAATTTTTTGTTTAAATTTGCATAAAACATTTTAATCAAATCGGGGTAACAAACTAAATAATTTTGAGAAGATTCAATTAAACCAAGAATTTCATTTTTAAAACAAAGATCATGTAAACCATAAGAAGAAAAATCTTCGAATTAAGCAAATATTCTGAGAGAAACCTTTTTGGATGTAGTATATTCCATATAGGATTCAATGGCATCTTTTTCAATGAAGAGAAAGCTTCTAGTTTTCTTAGAGAGCCTAATGGTTTTTGCATTTTGATTAGAGAAATCCATTACTGAAATTTTGTAAAGGTAAGAAAGTGAAATGATATTTGAATTTAGAAATAAAGTGAGTGAAATGATTGGATGAAGATGGAGTAAATAAGTAGAGAATCAAAGGACATATTCTCTAGTCAAAAAGGCATCTTTTTAGCACATAGGAGTAAGTGCAAAGTGGAGGGAAGTTCAAATTTAAATTTGAAATGAAATTTCAAATTTCATTTTTCTGGTGCATATGTCGACATATAGATGGGATATATGTCGAGATATAACCCTTAATTTTTAAAACTAAAAATTGGACAAAATATTCTTATATTTTTGTTTGAACCAAAAATGGCACCAACACCCAATAGAAAGTAGAAGAGAATAAAAAGTAAGAAAATAAATTAAAACAAGTAAGAAAAGAAACAGAGACGATTTATAGTGGTTCGTCAAACTCTGACCTACATCCACTTAATGATTTTATTGCTTAACTTTTGACTTGGGGGCAGATGTTCTTAGGGGTCGGTACAATTTCGACACTAAGATTTTCAGTATCATAGAGTGAGAGCCAAAAGATCTTGAAAAATGAGCACTGCACCTCTATTTTATAGAGGTATGAAGCCTAAAATCTCGCAGAAAAGATTGCTAAGCCGTTCTCCTTGCTATAAACTAGTTCTCCGTAAAAATAGGGTACCATGTCATCACTTTAATATGGGGCGGTATGACCCCAAGGTTAGGGTTCATACCGACCCTTACCAAAGTGGAAAAACCGGTCGTCTTGAACTTTTCGCTTTGGTTTGTCTTGTAGTTAGCTTTGTGATTCCGTAGTTGTTTGTATCAATATTAGCTTGTTTCGTAGTCTAAATGACGGGGTTGTAGAAGAATGAAGTTGTTGATTCAAGAGTTCGCGAAGATTGATAGAGAATTACATGAAATCAACCAGACAACATCGAAAGTAGGGTTCTAGCATCAAGAAGGGATCATAGACAGAAGATTGGTAGGGTTGGTGGAGGTTTTATTGGTTGGTACCAAACGCTAAAGAGGGGTCGGTCCGACCCCTAGGAACGGGCCGGTACTGACCGCACACTTGGCAAGTTTGAGTTTTGGCATTTTTGTGGTGGTTTGATATATGTGTTGTGATCTAGGTTATAGTTTGGTTTTTGGGGTCTGTAGTCATTCCTTCAGGCGTCTTGCTTTGAAGCTTCGAAATTTGGTTCGTCGAATTCGTTCGTATTTTGCCTAGTCAAAAGGTGGGATAATATACTTATATTTCTAATTATTCTAATATTATTATTAATTTGTAGATTACTCCTCTTAATCAAAAGCAACCACTAAAATGTAAAGCATGCTAATTTTTGCTACTTTTTATTGATCAGTATTGACTAGTCTGTTGTTGCCGTGAAACACATACTCACATTTTCACTGTCAGGTTCATTGTCGCTAGAGGAAATGTCTGAATTATCCAAAGTTGATTTGTAATCCCTTTTTCTTTTTCTAGATGAATCGTTTCTTATGAGATCTTTGATTTATTTGGATGTAGGCAGTCTCTCTGAAATTGACCGAGTTCATCATAATTGAAGCTTCTAGTAGCAATTCGAGTTCCAGATGTTTTGTTTTTAGGTTTTCAAAAATTGTTCATCATTTTATACTTCAGTAATTTTCTAAAATTTCTGGTCATGTAAGCAGTTCCTTCATCATGTCATTGTTAGAATATTGATCGTCATTTATCGTACTGAAAGCGATGGATTTCTTTTCTGTTGCCTTGCTTTCCCTTCTACCCTGCATTTGTGCTTTATAGGACATTAAATTGCTTATTAACTCTTCAATTTCAGAGTACTAATATCATTAGCCTCTTCAATTGCAAGTGTCTTTTGATTCCTTTCCGAAGAGAGTGAATTGAGGGTTTTTCTAACTAGATCGTCTTTAGACAAGTTCTTACCCAGTGCAACTAATGAATGCACTATATCTTGAAATCTATAGTACATGTTAGAAATGGACTAATATGGATTCATTTTAAATAATTGAAACTGATCAGTGAACATGGAAATTTCAATATTTTTCACTTTACTAGTGCCCTCATGTGTAACTTTTAGTGTCCTTCAAATTTCATATGCAAACTTACAAATAGACACTCTATTACATTTATTTTTATATAGTGAACAAAATAGAATATTCATGGCTTTAGAATTATTCTATGCAAGTGCCTTTTGATCAGTAGTCCATTGTGCAAAATTAGTTTATGGTTCAATGTACCCATTTTGTGCAGCATTCCAAATATTTAAACCAATAGATTGTAAATGGATCTTCACTCTACATGACCAACAAGTGTCATTAGTGCTATTAAAAAGTGAGGGTCTAGCAGGAGATTGTCCTTCGACAAAAGTGTTTAAAGAATGTACTAATAGTGTTGTTGGCTATTAAAAAATTTCAAAATCAAATTATGAATTTTTGAAAACCTAGTACTCTGATACAAATGTGGGTTGCAGAATTATGGATCTTAAGGCTGATTAAATACTTGGAGGGAAGGGGGTGAATAGTGTTTCTAATTTATGAACCTTTTTAAAATTCTTTCAAGATTATTATTAATCAATGTAGAATCAACAATCATAGATGCGACTACAGATAAGTATAAATCTAGTAAAGTAAAAAGTAAAGAATTAGATAGATCACATTAGGATTTTTATACTGGTTCAGAGTTACCCTACGTCTAGTCTTGTACAATTGCTTTCACGGATTTCTTTTCAAATGTCAATCTTTCAATGGTTAGAAGGCAAACCCAATTACATTCTCGATTTCAAGGCTATAAGATACATCCTCTTAATTTTCTGGTTTCAAGGTATACCTAATTGATTTGGACGTGCTACAAGCATACCTACTTGGATTTTTAGGCTACCAAGCACACCCAATTGATTTGAACGGACTAGAATCACACCCAAGCAAATATAACTAGTGTCTAATGGTTTTTCCAAAGATAATTTCCTGATCTTTGGTTACAACGGATCCTATAGCCTATTGGATAACACTTTGATCTTCGATTGAGTTAGAGAGATGATTCAAATCAGAGAGTAAATAGTAGGGAATCAATACAATAAAGATTGAATTGATTTTGGTTGAATTTGAGAAGATTTGAATATATTTTTCAATAGAAATTTTGGCAAAGTAAGACAAGAGAAGATAAAAAGAAAGTATTTGTTAAAATTTTGTCTGAATGCCTCCTATATATAGAGAATCAACATACATGTCCATTCATGAAGAGTTTTGGTGAATAAACACTTTATTTAAAAAATTGAATTTCAAAATTGCAGCATGTATGTCAACTTATCATCTGTCAATATGTCGACATAAGCAAGTGTAAGTTGAAAACATTTTTTATTTAAAATGTTTTGAAAATCCTATGTAAAATAATTTGGCACTTTGTAAATTAGTTTAAACATAGTTTATAAACATTTTAACCTTTAAAAAAAATTATAAAATGCTTTTAAACGTATTTAAAAATATATTTTGTTTTAAAGATAAAGGATTAGAAAATGAGGAATAGAGATCAAAGATTGCTACCAGGGACTTTAACAGTATTCTATATCTCTACAAACTTTACTATAGTCTTGAGATCTTCATATCTTGATTTTTATACTCATGAGTCTTCATGTCCATTTTTGTGCCTTTATACTATGTAGTCTTCGACTCAACATCTGTATAATATCATGCATTATATCCTATATAACTTGGAAAAGCATTTGTACACATATTTTATATGAGCGTGTTATTAATTTTATCAAAGTTGTTATCATCAAAATAATAACTAAGATATTAAGATGTATATGTGTGTATAAAGAGGATGATTACTGAGGTAATCATCAAAGGACGTATTTGATACTTTAAAGTTATAAAATTAATTTTCACTTATTCTTTTTGAGTATGTGATATTAAAGGTTGGATTGGCAAGGACGAAAGGAGTTAGTCCAACCTTCCAACGACGAAGGGAATTAGTCCAACCAGTAGTATTTATATTTATATTGAATATTGTGTGTTAGATGGAAGAATATTGCATTGTAATGTTTTCGCTTGGCATTATATTGTGTGTTGTTTTATCCTAATAAAAGTGATTAGTGGGAAATTTATTATTAGATTCTACTGAATGTATTAATTGTGGTAATCTATGTTTTTCTATGATTATTGGAAATTGATGGTATCGAGTAGTTTAAATATTTGTATGAATTTATCAAAGTGAATATAAATATTGATTTATTTTTATTATAAATAAATAAGAAAGGTGTTTGTTTGATGTTATAAATGTCAATTGGTATGGTCTGTTGATTAGTATATTTATATTTAAATGTGCTTAAAGGATGTTTGTGATTTTTTTTAAGTTATTTAGTGTATGATAGAAATAAAGGCTCTTAATTTATGCAAATATAGTTTACTACTGTTAAATAATTTTGGGAAGCCAAGCAAATGCTGTAATTTAAAATCTTTTGTGAAAATACATAACACAAGCATGGTATCAAGCTAAGATTTAAAGATAGTTTGATAAAGGTTTTATTGAAGTGCATATACATATCATAAGCATAATATCAAGTTACGATTTAAGATAAACTGATGAAGGTTTTTTTGAAGTAAGAATATTCACTTACAAAATATTTATTTCAAATGAAATTATGTTAATCTGTCCGTTGTGTGGTTAAGAATTCTGATCGATGTGCCCAATCTACGTTATCGAAAGTGGTTCATAAATACAAGATCGAGAAATTTGGGCATGATTTTTTGAGGGATGTAAATATTTTGTGGAAACTAAAGTATTTTGAAAAGAAAAGTTGGATCTTTTAAATAATAATTTAAGGTAAGTAAATTATTCTCGTAAAGTGGATGAATTATTTTTGGCATTATTATTACTAGTGTATTTGTAAATAATAAACAATTTTTTTGCAGTTATATATATATATATATATATATTACTAAATGATTTAAGGATAAAAAATTTGATTTGATTTTAGCTTTGAAATTTAATAAGTCATGGGTTTTGATATTTTTGCTTTGGACGTAAAAGAAAATTTTGTGGTAGCAAAGTATTTTGGGAAGTGTGAAGGTTTAGGTTATTTAAATTGAGAATTACTTTAATATTAGAAATAGAATTATTTTTGAAGTGTTAAATTTTGAAAATGAATTTAAAACTTCCCTATCGATATCAGTCCTAAAAGAGTAAAATGTTTAGGTAAATGTAAGGAAAGGATTTGTAAAATGATATTTGGAGATAACTATGTTATAATAAATGGTTAATTCTAAATCATACGTTATAAAGTATTTTATTAAATAGAGAAATGAGATTTTAGAAGAAATTTTGATTGATAAACTAGTAATGTAAGGGTTTTACAGCGTGTTTCTAAAATAGTATAATTATATATAATTTATTGACGTGTAATATGAAAATATTTGTATATGATTTCTAAGTTTTCTGATTTCTCTTCTTCTCTATTCTGATGTTGATATTGTTGACATGAGTGATTCATTATTGATATGGATTTGCTTGGCCATTTTAGATAATACGGTGGTGACATAGTTGATAAGATTTTGTGATATAATTCTATCTGACGAGAAATGTGAATAAACGAGTTATAATACCATTTGGTATGAGACTATCGGTAATATTTCTCCGATTATTCTTTGGACTCGTTATATAAAATATTAGTGAATAAGTGTAGTTCATAAGCAGTGTGTAAACATTTGGGTATCAATTAGTGGTATGGTTTGCTGCAGTGATATTTAATCGATTATTCACTGTAAGTAGGTGACACTCAAGTGACGGGAATAATGTTATGAGTGTGGGGTGATACACGTTGTGATGAGTATGACTTTGTGCCTATATTCGGTGAGTATAGCACTATGCCTTATCATAAGCATGACCTCATGTTCATTTTTATTAGTTTTATATGCCACTATTATAACATACTCCTTTTATTGAAGTTGGAGAGAACAAGATGGCTAGAATCTTCCCTAGCAGCCTGATCGTGGGGTCACGCCTAGATCTGTGACATACTATATTTTTATAACTACATTCTATCTCTATGCATGTGTTTTCCCTTGTGTCACTTCGACCAATAGTCTATTACTTATAGGGGATAGAGTCGGGCTATGACTATTGAGTCCTCACTTTGATGAGCATAGTGGTGGTGACATGTCACGATACAGTGATGGTAACTAGGACTGTAGGGACTTTATGACTCTAGAGCTAGCTTTGTGCTATCAATCTCCCTTCTGGTACTAATAGAGTGATAGATTGACATATACTATTGATACACCTTCACTTATGTATTAATATGGTTAGATATCCCATACACTTGTTTATTTATAGATGGCTCTACTTAGGACTTTGTGTCTATTATATGGTCATTTCCTATCACAATACTTTCTAATAGTTCATACATAAGGAGATGGGATTATAACTGTGGCAAATATGCGGATTATAGTGGATTCTCATTTCATTATTTATGTAATTATTACATATTGATTATGGTGTTCTTTCTATTGAGATTGAGTGTTGTATTTGGGAAAAGCTCCATGCTAGCCTGATTATTCATGGTGACATCTCTCTTATCAATGTTTTTTGGATTTAAATGATGATTTTTGGACATGTATGATTCACCCATTCATGTTGATTCTTTGATTTCATATATGAAGTGGTTCTATATGGGTGATGTAACAGCCCGTAAAATTTCGATAATTAAAAATGTTAATTTAATAAGATTTCATGGTTAAATGTTGGAAGAATCAAAAAATTGTAATTTATTTATGATAATAATAACTAGAATGAATTGCAACAAATTTTATCTAAGTTAATTATTTATGAATTGAATGAAATCTCAAATCAATAAAAGATATGTAGTCAACGGTAATGGAATGAATTTGTATTGTATGGGTAATTGTGACACTTGTTTGTAAATAATAAACTCATAAGTGTAATTAAAAGTTAATGGTGATAATTAGTTAAGTTACCTATTCATTTAGTTAGTCGAATTGAATTTGGGAACCAATTGCAATTGAAATGAAATTTTATATATTAGTTGAGTGCATTATCTCTAACTGAAGTTAAATAATAATGTGGAAATCATTTAATGTAATAAAGAATCGATCGATAATGAAAATTTATTTAAAATCCAATATTGAAATCCATCAAATATTGAATAATTAAATTGTTTAAATTTAATATTTGGAATTTATTGAACAATTGAATAACGGGAATCGAATAACTGTTTAATGGAAATGGTTGTTCTATAATTTGAATTTGTTTCAAAAGTTAATTTGATAAGTTCGTTTTGAATATTTCAATGGATAGTGATTTAAGAATAGTCAAATTTGTTTAAATTTAATGTTACAAATGTTTGAATAATGAAATTCCGAATTTGATATGATTAATTTGATATTGAAATTTAATATATGAAAATAGTGTGAATAACTAAAATTTGATTTAATATGATTCAAATTGGTTTCCAAAGTGAATGTAAGTTATATTTGGATTATAATAGAGTTAATAAGATTTTAAAATTGGAAATTCTAGCAATTCTGTAAATTTTGGAAAGTCGTCGATTTAATCGACGAGTTAAAATAGCCTTCCGAGGCACAGTCTCGGAATTCAATGAAACTAGTTCCAGTAGATCCGTAATAGTTTATTTTTATCGGGTTTCAATTTCCATAGCAATCGGAGTTGTCGTTTGACCGTGGCAGCTCAAAACGCTTAGAAATTAATTTAATCGATTTAATTTAAAATTGATCGTTTATTTCCGTAACTCGCACATACGATCTAGTTAGGCCCTGAAACATGTTCCATTGTGTTCGGGATGTGGGTAAAATATTATAAACGCCTGGCGGCACGCTTCGTTTGGAGTTCGTCTGAAAAAGTTGAAAAATAATAATATTTTATTTAACAACGTTTACATATATACGCGTATCCTCAGAGAAACCCTAGCTATCTCAGGCCGCCATTTGTTTTGTTTCAATGGCCGATATCCTCTTTCGTTCTTCCTCGATTATCGTGACATCCACTCATCGATTCAAAAAATTCCCAACTACGAACTTGTAGAGAGCTCTGGGATCTACGTTTTTACTGGTTGTGATCAAGTATGTTGGTAGGGATCGTCGGCAAATTGAGCTAGAAGGCGGCGGTTTCGCATGCATTTTTAGGGAGCAGGATGGCGTCGACTTCAACGGGGTCAAGGCCGGTGGTGGATATCGCGTATACGCGACTGGTGGTGGTCTCCGATCGACGTCGAGGAGGAGGGTGGAGGAGCGGCGTTCGGTTGAGGGTCGCGTGCGTCGGGTTGTCTGGAGCGATGTCTGCCTGGAGCGAACGTATGTGGAGGTGAAGCTTTTCATGCAGCCTTGATTCTCTGGAAGCAGATCAACGGCTCTGATTTAAAAAAGGTTAATTAAAATAAAAAGTGTAAATTATATATATATATATATATATATATATATATATATATATATATATATAAAAATCGTGAAATCTTCTAAAATGCATAACTTTGTCATTCGAGATCGGAATCTGACGAAACAAGAAGCGCCAGAATCACAGAGACGAGAGCTACGCTGAAGTGAAGATTCAGGAGTGTTTGGAGCTCATTAAAATTTTAGGTTAAATCGAACGTCGTTCGATTTGATTTAAAATCGTAGAATCAAGGTGAGTGTTTTATAACGCTCACAACGTACTAAATATCTTTATGGTGTTAAATTTGATATTATGAAGTGATATGAATTTTATTTGTCGTTATTTGAAAATTTAATTGTCATATAGATTGTCATTTGAATTCACCGTTGAAAAATTAAATTGGCGGTCAAATCGAAATTAAAATTGAATTTAGATTAAATTACCTGATATTTATAACTATGAAATTGCCGTGAATTGTATTGTCTATTGGATGATGTATTTCGATGGATGCTATTGGTTGATATTTAAATGTTTGGATGTTTATTTGCTTATATATATCTTGTTATGCGTACAGATGACACTGTGATTTGGTTTAAGTGATATATATTCATCTCTGACATTTAATTGAAATAAATAATCACTTAGCCCTAGGATAGAAAATTATATACGGACAACGGATTGGTTAAATTAATAAATTTTTAAAATTGTTGATTTGAATTTTATTTAAATGTTGATATAAATAAAATCAATTTATAGAAATCGAATTTATCGCAAAAAATTGAGTTTGGAATGTTGAAATAAATTTTGGTTAAAAGAAATTGTTAAATAAATTAAGTTGAGACTTTGAAATTAAAAATTTGGATATGATCGAATTTCGAAAATTTATTTGTTTTAAAGATTGAACATTATTTCGAGCTTTGAGTATTACTAAGTAAAAGTGATATAAAAATGATATTTTGAAATTGAGCTTGGAATTGAATCATATTTGAAATTTGGATTCAAAAGTTGAATATTGAAGGATAATTTTGTTAAGTGTTATAAATTGATATTTTGAAAAATCAAGCTCCAAATCGATATAAATTGAGATTGAATTAATTGAAGTTGAATGTAGAATTGAATTAATTTAAAGTCGAGGTTGACATTGATTTGAATTGAAACCGAAATTGAATCGGTAGAATGGAAATTGATTTGAATTAGGAAGTTATAATTGAAATGGATTAGTTTTGAAGCTGTTTCAGTTTGTTTTCCAAATTACTCTGTTATATAAACCATCTTTAAATACTTAAACTATTTGAATCTATATTAACTATATTAAATTATTTTTAACCCATCTTAAACCATGTTAACTTATTTTAATCTAGTTTAAATCTACTTAACCCAATTTAGATTATTTTAAACTAATTTATCTATTTGAAATCCATTTAAAGATTTTAAGTATTTTTAACTATTTTAATTATTTAAAACTACTTTTATACTACTTAAAACTATTTTCTAAAATTTCAAGCTGGCCAATAAGGTGAAATGTTTATGTTTAAATCTTGAATTTAAATACGAATTGGGTTAAATGAAGTTGCAACCTTAATTGAAATTCGAAATGATTTTGAAATCGAAATGAGATATTGAGGCAAAAATGATTTTGAAACGGAATCTTACATTTTGAATAGATATGATGATGTTAAAATGGATTTGATTTTCTTTGAAGCGAATATGATATTTTGGTATAAATTATGGATCGATTTGAAATGTAAAAGAGTCATCGGTGTAATAATACGTAGTTATTAAAGAGACCGGGATCGGATATGGACATACTCTCTGTCGATACCGAAAACCACTTTAATAACTAGTATACGCGGTGTGTTGATCCAGAATGAAGTGGATGGTTTGGTGAACGCGTTGACTGAAGAAAGAGAACAATATTGGATGACCCCTGACATGACTAAAACAGGAGCCGCGCCGGGCCATTGAGGTTCGCCACCTCTAGCGAACACACTTTTTCGATACCATATCTATTACCTTTTGTGATTCGATTTGGGTGCACTACTCGATTTGGGAGTGTTGTTTCGCGGTGTTGAGGTAGATGTTGGCCATGCTCAACATCAGTCCGGATCACGCAAGTACTAGTATCCTAGTTGGTATCGCCTCATGTACCTTGTCATACTGATTATCCTATTCGCGACCACTATGTTTTGTTTTGTGTTACACCTATGGGGTACCCTCTGATAACCACTAGTTTACGGTGGGGTTTACGGTGCTGTATAGACTATGGCATTATAAAATGTGCTAAGGGGAATTATGGTAACGCCCTAACGCTATTTTAATACTTTTACTTTACTGTAGACATATTTTAATAGCGTATTGTACTACATAGTAGATAGTTTAACGGATCCTTGAGAGATGGAAAATCCCGTAACATCTCTTAAGTTATTACACTCACGTTGACACTGGATAGGAGATGTCAAAACTCGTAAACATCTCTGACCCTGTTACACTCATATTTATTTACGATTGATTTAACTTACATGAGGATATTTTAGTCCTGACTCGAGTGTTTTGTCTTTTCATTACGCTCGGGTCAGACCTGAGTTTTTCAGCTTATTGAAGATCTATTCTGGACGACGAAGACGAAGATTTGGTAAACTATTATTATTATTATCTTTGCATCATGCTGTCTGCTGCATTATTTTATTTGTTCTGTTGTATATGTATAACTCTGATAAAGGTTGTATAAATAATGATCAAAGTATTGTAAACAGCTTCATGAACTGTTTATTTGACTATTATATTTTATCGTTCCGCTGCGAGATTCTGTGTTGTTTCATTTCCTTTATTTCTCTTTCTTTTCTTTTCTTATTTACCCCAATTACCATCTTCCCTTTTGAATGGTTTGGAACCGGCATGTGTATTTGATCGTCGGTTTAAACTGTCCAAAAAGGTGGGTCGTTACAGTTGGTATCAGAGCTTTGGTTTAGCGATAACCTTAGCTTTGTGGGGTCTGACTCTTTATAAATAGGGTAGTTATACGCTAGGATGATCGCTGAGTGTATACATATGAGAGAGCGTATTTGTTAGTGATATAAAATGTTTTATATTGTGTCGGTTGATTTGTTGAGTGGCTTATGGATTCTGGTCAATACGAGTAATTAACGTGATTGATAGGGATCTCTAAACACTTAGACAGATCAATTCGACATAGTATTGTTTTGAAATTAGGTAAATGAAATAATTTTTCTCTAATTATATTTTGTATATAAAGAAAAATTTTCAGAAATTATTGTGACTTAACTAGCTTACCAGTTGATTAGGAATGATAATATTGGTTATTATCATTTATTGGATATTGTACTTTAATAAATAAGGTGAATTACAAAATGAACAATGATAAAACACTTGTGGAATGTTTTAAGAAAGAAAATCCTATAAGAATATTTTATAAAGGCGACTTATAAATTAAAATAGATTTAAATTGAAAATTATTGAATATAAGACCCGGAGGTTTTGACAATGGTTCTCAAAGCTTTGAAGAAAATATATTGTGATATTAGTTGGAAAATATTTATGGGAAATATTTTGAAAGGATTTTAAGAAGGAATGAATTTAGTACTCCTCTCTTCTGTCGCTGGAAAATAATTTCGGTGATGACTGCGCAGCATCATTGACGTTCATTTTCGAGTCTCAAAGTGGGGGAGACTTCTAAGAAGCTTTGCTTTTCTTCGAACTTATTTTGGGTAAATGGGTTTTGGTTTAAACTCCAAAGGTATGATTTGATATATTAAAGATATAAGTGTTTATGTTTATTTCAAACGATTTGAAAAGAACCGGGCATTTAAATTTCTAAGTTATGTTAATTAGTAATTTTCAAATTATTTGAATGAAATGTGAATAACCAGAATTTATGAAATAAGAGGATTAAGATATCTAAGCTTATGTTTTGGGAAAACTTTAGAGTGTGGGGTACCATTAAAGTTAAAAGGTAAAGAGGATTTAAATAATTAAATTTGTGAACATTCTAATTAAGTAAAATGAAATTCTATAAATTTGTATAATACCCAATTTGCATTGTAATAACATGTAATAAGACTTGCCAAATGTTAAAAGTTAAAATGATGTTTTGGATATGTAATGAGATATTGTACAAATAAACAGAACCTGAAAATAATTGAAGTATACAAGTAAGGAAAACTCAAAAGGAATTAAAATGTATATAAATTGAAAATTTGGTTGTGATAAAAATTATAAATACTTAAATATAACATGAAATGATGAATGGATAAATGGAACAAGTAAGTGAACTTAAGAAAGAAGATAAATGAATCGTATTATCTCTTTGTAAATTGGTTATAGAAAATAAATATAAAATTGCAAAGGGGATTGTAAAAAAATTGAACTTGTAACCTGTAAGATAACTGTAAACTAAGAAAAGTCATTTATGAGAGGTTAGACTTTTATAGGATGACTAATAAACTAAAGTGTTGGTTAATAAAATGTTCCATAAATAAATTTGTTATTAACTAAAATTATGAAATTGAAGTAAATGTAAACAAAAGAATTTGGTATAGCTAAGAATCGATTGGAAAATGAAATTGGATTTAATTAAATTATGTAGAACGTTTAAAATGAACTTGAGTAAGTAAATTCTATGATATGATGTTTAAGAAAAGATAAGTTAAAAAATATGCTCTGTAAAGAAATGAATATACTAACTGAATAATGAATTGTGAATAATTAATTGTAAATAAAAATAAAAGTCAATAAAATAATTTAGTATAGATAAATTGGATAGAAATACATTGGAAGGTAATACGTGAGTTGTACGTATATTATTTTGTTCGCATAACAATTTGATCCAAATTCGAGCACAAAATTTCAAGATGATTTATATCAATCCAAGTTAGGATTTTTCACTCGATTCTCGATGGCGAACCCTGGATAGGGATTTTTGATTTGATTCTGGAATTCTCTATCATAGTATATGGCTATGCAAAGAGAGTAATAGTTTCCAATCAAGAACCAAATCTGAGTCCCCACTAGAGAGTCGTGTGAACGATACTAGTTTGAAAGTGAAATTATGTGATCGAATAAGCGATTAGATTTGATATTGCTCACGGATGATATATGTACGGCTAACGGAATTAATTAAAGCTAATATTGGAAATTGAAGATGCCATATATAAAATGATTCTTTTAAATTATATAATTGGATATCATTGGTAAATGAGATGCAGGTATTTAAAATCAAGAAAAATTGGATTGCCCGACAAAGGTACATGTTTATTTTGTCATTGGATTTGGTGATTTTTGATGAGCCACTTGGCTTTTGATTTTCTTTTATTGGTTTGGGGCCCGTAGAGGCGTTTTGTAGCTGTACCGATCGAGCCGCGCAAAGGAGACTCTTCCGAAATTTTTCGTAAATCTGGGTGTTAGAAATTTTTTCAAGTTTTTAAATTTTATAACTTGTTTGATAACTAACTCGTAAACTTCATAGGCTAAGCATAGTAGCGTAGTGGAAGTGTAGTAATGACTTTATAAATGGAATTTCATTGTTTTATAAGTTGGTAATTTTGAATAAAATATATCAAATGTTGAATTCTTTACTTACTTCCTTTTTCCCTTCTTTTTCCTTTTCGAGGACGAAAAGTTTTGAGTGAGGGAGAGTGTAACGACGCGTAAAATTCCAATAATTAAAAATGTTAATTTAATAAGATTTCATGGTTAATGTTGGAAGAATAAAAAATTGTAATTTATTTATGATAATAATAACTAGAATGAATTGCAACAAATTTTATCTAAGTTAATTATTTATGAATTGAATGAAATCCGAAATCAATAAGAGATATGTAGTCAACAGTAATGGAGTGAATTTGTATTGTATAGGTAATTGCGACACTTGTTTGTAAATAATAAACTTATAAGTGTAATTAAAAGTTAACGGTGATAATTAGTTAAGTTACCTATTCATTTAGTTAGTCGAATTGAATTTGGGAAACAATTGCAATTGAAATAAAATTTTATATATTAGTTGAGTGCATTATCTCTAACTGAAGTTAAATAATAATGTGGAAATCATTTAATGTAATAAAGTAATCGACTGATAATGAAAATTTGTTTAAAATCCAATATTGAAATCCGTCAAATATTGAACAATTAAATTGTTTAAAATTTAATATTTGGAATTTATCGAACAATTGAATAACGGGAATCGAATAACTGTTTAATGGAAATGGTTGTTCTATAATTTGAATTTGTTTCAAAAGTTAATTTGATAAGTTTGTTTTGAATATTTCAAAGGATAGTGATTTAAGAATGGTCAAATTTGTTTAAATTTAATGTTACAAATGTTTGAATAATGAAATTCCGAATTTGATACGATTAATTTGATATTGAAATTTAATATATGAAAATAGAGTGAATAACTGAAATTTGATTTAATATGATTCAAATTGGTTTCCAAAGTGAATGTAAGTTATATTTGGATTATAATAGAGTTAATAAGATTTTAAAATTGGAAATTCTAGCAATTCTGTAAATTTTGGAAAGTCGTCGATTTAATCGACGAGTTAAAATAGCCTTCCGGGGCACAGTCTCAGAATTCGATGAAACCAGTTCCAATAGATCCGTAATAGTTTATTATTATCAGGTTTCAATTTCCATAGCAACCGGAGTTGTCGTTTGACCGTGGCAGCTCAAAACGCTTAGAAATTAATTTAATCGATTTAATTTAAAATTGATCGTTTATTTCCGTTACTCGCACATACAATCGAGTTAGGCTCTGAAACATGTTCCATTGTGTTCGAAATGTGGGTAAAACATTATAAACGCCTGGCGACACGCTTCGTTTGGAGTTCGTCTGAAAAAGTTGAAAAATAATAATATTTTATTTATGTACGTTTACATATATGCGCGTATCCTCAGAGAAATCCTAGCTATCTCAGGTCGCCGTTTGTTTTGTTTCAATGGCCGATATCCTCTTTCGTTCCCCCTCGATTATCGTCACATCCACTCAACGATTCAAAAAATTCCCAACTACGAACTTGTAGAGGGCTCTGGGATCTACGTTTTGACCGGTTGTGATCAAGTATGGTGGTAGGGATCGTCGGCAAATTGAGCTAGAAGGCGGCGGTTTCGCATTCATTTTCAGGGGCAGGACGGCGTCGAGTTCAACGGGGTCAAGGCCAGTGGTGGCTATTGCGTAGATGCGACCGGTGGTGGTCTCCGATCGACGTCGAGGAGGAGGTGGAGGAGCGGCGTTCGGTTGAGGGTCACGTGCGTTGGGTTGTCTGGAGCGATGTCTGCCTGGAACGAATGCATGTGGAGGAGAAGCTTTTTGTGCGGCCTTGATTCTCTGGAAGCAGATCAACGGCTCTGATTTAACAAAGGTTGATTAAAGTAAAAAGTGTATAAATTATATATATATATATATATATATATATATATATCGTGGAATCTTCTAAAATGCATAACTTTGTCATTCGAGATCGGAATCTGACGAAACAAGAAGCGCCGGAATCGCAGAGATGAGAGCTACGCTGCAGTGCAGATTTGAGAGTGTTTGGAGCTCATTAAAATTTTAGGTTAAATCGAACGTCGTTCGATTTGATTTAAAATCGTAGAATCAAGATGAGTGTTTTGTAACGCTCACAACGTACTAAATATCTTTATGGTAGTTAAATTTGATATTATGAAGTGATATGAATTTTATTTGTCGTTGTTTGAAAATTTAATTGTCATATAGATTGTCATTTGAATTCACCGTTGAAAAATTAAATTGGCAGTCAAATCGAAATTAAAATTGAATTGCGATTAAATTACCTGATATTGATAACTATGAAATTGCCGTGAATTGTATCGTCTATTGGATGATGTATTTCGATGGATGCTATTAGTTGATAATTTAAATGTTTGGATGTTTATTTGCTTATATATATCCTGTTATGCGTACATATGACACTGTGATTTGGTTTAAGTGATATATATTCATCCCTGACATTTAATTGAAAAAAATAATCACTTGGCCCTAAGATAGAAAATTATATACGGACACCAGATTGGTTAAATTAATAAATTTTTAAAATCGTTGATTTGAATTTTATTTAAATGTTTTGATTTAAAAGATATAAATAAAATCAATTTATAGAAATCGAATTTATTGCAAAAAAATTGAGTTTGGAATGTTGAAATAAATTTCGGTTAAAAGAAATTGTTAAATAAATTAAGTTGAGTCCTTGAAATTAAAAATTTGGATATGATCGAATTTCAAAAATTTATTTGTTTTAAAGATTGAACATTATTTCGAGCTTTGAGTATTACTATGTAAAAGTGATATAAAAATGATATTTTGAAATTGAGCTTGGAATTGAATCATATTTGAAATTTGGATTCAAAAGTTGAATATTGAAGGATAATGTTAAGTGTTATAAATTGATATTTTGAAAAATCAAGCTCCAAATCGATATAAATTGAAATTGAATTAGTTGAAGGTGAATGTAGAATTGAATTAATTTGAAGTCAAGGTTGACATTGATTTGAATTGAAATCGAAATTGAATCGGTAGAATGGAAATTGAAATTGATTTGAATTAGGAAGTTATAATTGAAATGGATTGGTTTTGAAGCTGTTTCAGTTTGTTTTCCAAATTACTCTGTTATATGAACCATCTTTAAATACTTAAACTATTTGAACCTATATTAACTATATTAAATTATTTTTAACCCATCTTAAACCATGTTAACTTATTTTAATCTAGTTTAAATCTACTTAACCCAATTTAGATTATTTTAAACTAATTTATCTATTTGAAATCCATTTAAAGATTTTAAGTATTTTTAAGTATTTTAATTATTTAAATTACTTTTATACTACTTAAAACTACTTTCTAAAATTTCAAGCTGGCCAATAAGGTGAAATGTTTATGTTTAAATCTTGAATTTAAATATGAATTTTGTTAAATAAAGTTGCAACCTAAATTGAAATTCGAAATGATTTTGAAATCGAAATGAGATATTGAGGCGAAAAATGATTTTGAAACGGAATCTTACATTTTGAATAGATATGATGATGTTAAAATGGATATTATTATTTTTGAAGCGAATGTGATATTTTGATATAAATTATGGATCGATTTGAAATGTAAAAGAGCCATCGGTGTAATAATACGTAGTTAATAAAGAGACCGGGATCAGATATGGACATACTCTCTGTCGATACCGAAAACCACTTTAATAACTAGTATGCACGGAGTGTTGATCCAGAATAAAGTGGATGGTTTGGTGAACGCGTTGAATGAAGAAAGAGAACGATATTGGATGACCCCTGACATGACTAAAATAGGAGCCGCGCCGGGCCATTGAGGTTCGCCACCTCTAGCGGACACACTTCTTCGATACCATATCTATTACCTTTTGTGATTCGACTTGGGTGCACCCTCGATTTAGGAGTATTGTTTCGCGGTGTTGAGGTAGCTGCTGGCTATGCTCAACATCAGTCCGGATCACGCAAGTACTAGTATCCTAGTTGGTATCGCCTCATGTACCTTGTCATACTGATTATCCTATTCGCGACCACTACTTTTTGTTTTGTGTTACACCTATGGGGTACCCTCTGATAACCACTAGTTTACGATGGGGTTTACGGTGCTGTATAGACTATGGCATTATAAAATGTGTTAAGGGGAATTATGGTAACGCCTTAACGCTATTTTAATACTTTTACTTTACCGTAGACATATTTTAATAGCGTATTGTACTACATAGTAGATAGTTTAACGGATCCTTGAGAGATGGAAAATCCCGTAACATCTCTTAAGTTATTACACTCATGTTGACACTGGATAGGAGATGTCAAACCCCATAAACATCTCTGACGCCGTTACACTCATATTTATTTACGATTGATTTAACTTACATGAGGATATTTTAGTCCTGACTCGAGTGTTTTGTCTTTTCATTACGCTCGGGTCAGACCTGAGTTTTTCAGCTTATTGAAGATCTATTCTGGAGGACGAAGACGAAGATTTGGTATACTATTATTATTATCATCTTTGCATCATGCTGTCTGCTGCATTATTTTATTTGTTTTTTTTTATATGTATAACTCTGATAAAGGTTGTATAAATAATGATCAAAGTATTGTAAACAGCTTCATGAACTGTTTATTTGACTATTATATTTTATCGTTCCGCTACGAGATTCTGTGTTGTTTCATTTCCTTTATTTCTCTTTCTTTTCTTTTCTTATTTACCCCAATAGCCATCTGCCCTTTTGAGTGGTTTGGAACCGGCATGTGTATTTGATCGTCGGCTTAAACTGTCCAAAATGGCGGGTCGTTACAGGCGATGACATATTTTGATATTAAAGTTGGTTGCTTCATGCATGTGTTGAGTTATTGTGTGATGTGATGCTCTAATTGCTATCTATGATATTATAATCATATTTTATACACACACGTTTCCATAGTTATATATCTTGATTGAACATGTCGTCTAATGATTTGAGTACCTCTGGTTGTGTTATCGTATCATTATCCATAGTTCATTATGTATTATCCCTATTATGGGTTCTTAATTAGACACAATTTGACCCGTGTGTAATTTAAGTAATACTCGGATAAGTCCGAGGCATTTTAGATATATGGAGTAACCAGTATATACTTTAGTGGGCTTAAAGGAAACTTATATTAGGATTATTGTATGATATTAATACGTTATTGATACATTGTATATTCAACATGTTGAGTTGTATACTGATTATCCATTGTATTGCATTGAGATAATTGATATTTGAGATGAGTTGTATTCCTCTAGTGTTATAAATTATAAATTATGTATTATCACTGCGATTAACTCGGTATTATCTGATATTTTCTATATATTATGTATTGTTATGTATTGGAGGCACATGTGTTTATTATTTTGTATCGATATTGTGTATGTATAGGTGAGTTATTTATTTGGTGTTTTAATATATACAAGTATTAGTCCAAGGGAATATTTACATATGTGCCCCATATAGCCTATTCTAGGTAGATGGAACCCTACAATCAAGTCCAACTATTAAAACACCTTAACTCCATTCAACTAATCATAAAATTCATCAATTCTCGGCAAATGATACCTATTCTTCACCATCCTTTCAGTCAATTTCCAATAGTCTATGCATAGCCTTAATGACCCAACGGACTTCTTCATATATACTGCTGCAGCTCCCTAAGGTAAACTTCTTTCCTTATAAAACTCTTGCCTTCTAATTCTATCAACTACTTCTTTAACTCCTCTATCCCCTTTGGAGGTGTCCTACTAGAGGGTCAACCAAATCGTTCGGTCTGTGGTAGCAAATCTATATGAAACTCTACCACTCTCGAGGGTGGCAACCCTGTGACCAGTTCAAATACATCTTGAAACTCCCTTATTATGCATACTGCACAAGATCTTCTACTTTCAAAGCTAAAGCAAATAAAATGCTTATGTGTCCTACCCTACATTCTTACAAGACCACGTACAATATATCTTTGCGGCTCGAATGTCAACTTAAATTTTTTATTCTTTAGGCGCAGTGCGCTCCTACACTATACTTCTTTAACCAGTCCTTTCATAAAATAACTTTGAAGCTTATGAAGTTAAACACGTAGGGATTATAAGAATGTTTACATCCACCTAATTTAATATCTAGATCTGTGCATCTTAATCCGAGAGTGATATGCCTTCATATCGAATTTGCTACACGCATGGAAGTGACTAAATAGGTAACTCCTAACCAAAGTCAATCAGCCAAATACTTAACATGACTGAGTGTGTAGCACTATTATCAAGCAGTACTCTAACTGAAATCCGAAAATCAAAGTCATATCTTCTAATACTTTCCCTTTGTCTCTTTCCTCGACAGACAATCCTTCCCTTGGTCTCTTTAAAGAAAACTCTTATGCTTTAAACTCTAGACAGTCCTTTTTCAGATGTCTCATCCTATCATACTTGCAGCAGTTTATTTTCCCAAGACTCTTAGTCATGATGCACTTCAAATCATAGTGCCCCTTTATTCGTAGTTTTAGCAAGCCACGACTGCAATATCAACTTCCACACCCTTCCCCTTTGGCACTCCCTTCTTAGACTTAGCATATAGGGGTAAGCTTCTTTTTTGCTCTACTTTAGGCCTCATCTCCACTCTTCTCTACACTTGGTACATCCCATCATTCCTTCGAGCAATGTCAACTAAAAACTCAAAAGGAGATGCCAACTGAGTCATCACCTTATAGCCAAGACCCTACTTCAAACCCCTAATGAACTTCTCATTATTCTACATTGGAGTGTAAATGATCTCCTGGCCATACTTAGCCAATGAGTTAAACTTCTGAATGTACCCCTCCACTATAAGGTGGCCCTGCTTCAGATCAATGAACTCTCTCAATAGCACACTCTACTGAGACTTTGATATGAACAGTGCCTCAAACCTTTTTTTAAATTGCTCCCAGGTAATCTCTTCCCCTGGGGTCTTTGCAATCACTGCCTCCTATTAGTCCAGCATGTCTACTTGCATCTGCTTTAATGCCGGCCTTCTCTTCTACGCTTCATTCAATCCTAAGTCTCCAAATATGCACCCACAAAACCTTAGCCAATTCAGCACCTCAACCATAGGCTCCTTACCTGTGAACGCCTTCACTCCCAAATTCTAGTAGTCTTTGTTCATCTTTAGGAAGTCCTCTCTTATTGTTATAGCCTTGGCTGAATAGTTAATGGTGCAACTTCCTTGTCATCTGAGCAATGAACTATCTTCACATCCAAGCCCGCCTCATTTGCTAGCCATGAAGCTTCCTTTCGTACTTCTCTAGGAACCTCTCTCCTATTATGTCCATTAGCCGGTGTACTTTCAGCCTCCCTTCTTATACTTGTACCTCCTATCGTAATTTGCCCACTCCTCAAATCTAACTTGCCTTTTTTATTAAGAAAGTCTTCATCGGAAACAGAAGGAAAAATGAGTTAAACAACAATAGAAGGATAGGTATATCTTCCTATACATTTGCATAGCAACATACACTACAACAAGACCTTTTTATAGCATATAAAAACCGCTATTAAATCCTTTTATAGCGTTTCTATAAATGCCATAGATCAACAAGTTGTAATAAGTCTGATAGATACAATAGCGTTTTAAAATTGCAATGGAAAACAGACTTTTAACAACGTTTTATTGCCATCTTAGACTAGACGTATCGGTACAACTACTTTTCTATAGCATTTTGAGGCTTGCTATAGAACTTTTACACAGAGTTGTGTTTTATGATACTAATAATTATGACATCATTTAATTGATATAATATGTTGACATGCCATATTATTATAGCATTTAAAATGGTGTGGAAATATTTTGTCAATCTTTTATTATGCATTGCAACGCTGTACAAAATTCAATACTATTTATTGTAGCATTTTTTTGCTATGAAAACTATTTAATCCTCGACGAATATTTTGTATTGCACTAGCATAATGCTAGTATATGAAAGTTGTAACAATTTTCTTTTCGTAGCGTAGTTAAAATGCTATAAAAAATTTCCATTGAATTTTTTATTGTCATATACATTCAAGCTTACAATTTTTAATTCTACTAAACTTATTTCAACTAAGATATTATAACAATTCAAAAAACCATACTTATTATATTATAATATACCTAATCAAATGGAGTCATCAGCCAAACCATAAAATATATATATCCATAATATTTCATACGTGAAGTATTCAATATATAAATATTTGTGGCCAAAAGTAACAATACATACAACTGTAGCTAACCAAAATGATACATATTAAATACAAAGACGTATGAACATCAATAGACAATACATTAATGCAAGAATGACCGATTTGAAGGAGAAAGAGTGCGACGTCATGTAGCAACATTAAAAGCATCAAATATCACCTGTCAAAAAGAAGCGCATACGTGCGTATGTTAGTCAAATGTAGAAATGTATAAGTGCTAAACAATATGGTTTCAAACAGAAATTTTATGAATTAATCACTCACAATAACTAAGAAACATCCACAAAGGCTAACTCAAAGGAGATAAGCAACTTAGACAAGACCAACTATTTCAAATAGACTTGTTATTTCATGCAAACTTCTAGTTTGATAGAACCAGCCGTATTATGCCAAAGCGGCTAAATCAAGATGATTGATCATGACTTTTCTCAATTTTTGTACATCTAATTAAGCACGACAAAAATGTTATAAACTAACATACCTTCAAATTCAAGTTACTTAAGGACCGCTATTTTTCCCCATAGGACTCCAACTTACAACACATAAATGAAATCAAATAAACATTCGTCATCATGTGTTCCTTAAGTAAATTCAGCATATCAGGATATCCAATACACTTATCCTATCCAGTCGAACAAATTTCTTAGCAAACATATATGACATAAACTAACAAATTGATGATTGAACTCCAAATAACATCAGATGTGCATAGATGTAGGTAGAATAAGTGAGTAAAATTTCAAAGGAAAAAGGACCATAATAGAAAATACCTCCTACGGACTTGGATCGTTCATCGTCTCTAACATTTCCGCAAACTTGAAATTTCCTTCAGTTAGCTCAGATAATCTAGTACCAATAGTTGTTTATCATTTCCACAAACTTGATATTTTCTTTAGTTAGCCTAGACAGTCTAATAACATTAGTTTTTTGGCATTTCCACTAACTTGAGATTTTCTTCCAGTATAAAGGTGAGATAATTCTGGTGCTCAGACCCTATGAAGTGTCAAAATTTTCTGCCAATATGGCGGATTCTACATGATAGGTAAACTTATAACTTAAACATATATGAAACGAATAAGTAAATGTTAGTGAATTTTATTGCCTTAAAATGACCCAAATTTGGTGTGATAACCTGGGCGTTTGGACATCTGATAAATGGTAAGTAACTGTTTTAATCAATTGAACAGATAAAATTTTGATAATAATAGATATCTGGATGTGTAAATGAATTTGGAAATATAATAAAAATTGAATTATTCATATCTAAAAAAATAATTATTTAATAGTCTCCTTTATAAATTATTTAGAATTGACAAAATTGTTATTTTCAAACAATAATAATAATCTGATGTTTTAAATAAAGGTATAAATAGAATTATTATTTACAAATTTAATTTGCGAGTTGAACTTAAATTAAATTTTAAATTAAATTTGAATTCGGATTAGAATATTGAGAATTAAAAGATAGATATATATCTTAAATATATTTTGGATTTGAAATTATATTATATATGATTTTATTTGAACATAGTTGTTTTATATTATTTTCTTTTAAAGGGTTTTGTTTTATATAAATTAATATATGTTTTTGTTAATTAGGAAATTAATTATAAAATCTTTTTAACTATTTAAAAAATTAATTTACTCATGCCTAATTAAAAGTGTTGTCATATAAGCCTATTTAATAACATGTGTTAAATGGTCAAGTAGAGTAAAAGACAAAAGTCACTTTATTTTTATTTTTATTTTTATTTTCTTTTATTTTTAATAAATCCAAACTAATCTATATAAACTTTTATCTTTTCCTCATCATCTTTCCTTTTCCTAACAACAACCTGTAAAAGAAAAGCAAAAAAAAAGTTAATACAAAACAGCAAATTCATTTCTGTTTCAAAAGCAAAATCATTTCTAGAAATCAGCTTTAATCATCAGCAAACAAGATCATCTTAGTTTCAATGCCTGAAGCAAATAAAATCATCTCAGATCAAATTCCACTTACAGTTTCAAAGACTGAGCAAGCTTTTAAGGTTTCAAATTCAAAAACCTGCTCTGTTCAAGCAAGAGGTGAGTAAACTGCTATTCTTTTTAATTTTGAATCTGTTTGAAGTTGATGATTGTGAAAACATTGAAATAACTTTGTAAGGTTTGAGTGCATGCTGAAAATATGTTAGTATATAGATTAATATGCAGTTGTTTTGAACATGTATGACTGTTCTTATTGGATGCAAACTTCTGTTTAGTTATAGATTTTCAAAACCTCCTCTGTTCAAACATTAAGTTAGTTAACATAGTTAGTTTTAAAAGCCTTTAATCTGTTAAATCCATGTTGCATGCAATAAACTTAAGTTTAATATAGGCAAAAATAGTTTGAATAATGGAATAAATGATTTTACGTATATATGTATGTGGTGTCTTTGTGTGCATGTCTGAAATTCAAAAATTGTGATCTGTTCTTTGACTATTGCTTGCAAATAACATTCATAAATAGGTTGTTTTGCCTCTGATTAGTTTTGATTGAAATGTTTGAACAATTGTTTTTTGTAACAACGAGATTTAAATTTTAAAATATATATAGTAAGAATTGAAGGCTGTATCAACCTGGGTGCTCATATTTCAGTAAAACTTAATTTGATTAAAATTTCAACATGAATAATTTGCAGATTCGAGATTTTAATCTGGTTTATTTCTAAGAAATATTTTTTTTAAAACAAAAATTGTATCTTTTTAGTTTAGTATTGTAGATGTAGTTCGTAGTTGAACAGAAATTGTATTTAAATCTTTTTCTGGCGATCGATGAACATCGGGTCGTCATGGTTGCTATTGAGGCTTGCTTGTCGACCGACGAGGTCGGGGAAAATGCGAAGGTGGCTATCATTCGACATGGCATCGGCGGTGGATCAATCTAGGGTTTAACACCTATAAATGGTCGAGGTTAGTTATGTGGTCGGCGCGGTGACTCTGGGTGATCGAGCTTCACCTGGGCTTGGGTGATTGTAGCGTGGAGGCTGGCGATGCTGTTGATAGAGTTTGGGGAACTCCGGTGGTTGGCGTCGGTGGTTCAGGGGAGGTTTTCTGGTGAGGTCAGGTTTGAGTTTTCGAATGGGATACTCGATTTTGATTTAGGCTTCGTGGTGAAGAATTGATGGTCGGAAGTGTTTGTCGTGACGATCGACGACTTGCCAGAGGCAGGGAGGTACGCAGAGTGCTGTCGTGGCACTGCGCACATGCACGGCAAAGGTTTGTGTGTCTGGGCGTTTGGGTTGAGGTTGTCTCGAAGGGGTACTCGGGAGAGTGAAGGTCTGGCTCGAGGTTTTGACCCTGTTCGCTTAGGTTGTTAGCGCAACAGTTTTGTTTAAAATTTAACTAAGTAAAACTAATGGTGGAAGAAGAACTCGAGGCACACACGAGTAAACAGCGGGTATGACCTGAAGCTAGGAATAGGAAGATATTTAAACATGTTTTAAAAAGGTTTTATAACATGAAGTTTTGAAATTTAAAAATGGTTTTGTTTTAAAACTTTTCTTAAGAAATTTCTTCCTATTATAAATGTTTTCCTAAACCTTTAATTAAGAAAATTTTATGTTGTTTAATTTAAGTTTCTTAAGTTAAACTTTAGATACTTTAAAACTTAATTTATAGAAATATAATTAAGTGATAATTAAAGGTTAAATGTTTAAATAATTAATAAAGATGATGATTATCTTAAAAGTAATTAAGATTTTGATAATTAAATAAAGTAATAAAAGTGTAATTAATTGACAAATCGTTTGATAATTAAAGATTAATTAACGGAAGTAATTAAGGATTAATTACTCAGTGTAATTAATTAAAGGATTGATTAATATAAGTAATCAAGGAGTTAATTGAGTAATGAAAGTAACTAAGGGTAGTTAATTATTGCATGGTGATTAATCAAGGTAGATTAATGAATATGATTACTTGTTAATATAATTAATTTAAAAAGGAAATTAAGTTATGAAATAATTAGAGGATCATTAATTAATGTAATTAATGGAAATAATTAAAGGTTAATGTAAGTGGATAAAGAATAATTACTTTGTGTAATTAATTAAAGGTTAATTACTTAATGTAATTGAGGAGTAATTAATCAAGGATGATTAATTAAGAATAATTAATTAAAGAAGATTAATTAAGATGGATAGATAAGGAATGATTAATTAATTGGATTGAAATTAATTAAAGTTAAGTGAGCGAGATTAAAATTGATTGAAGTAACTAATTTAATTTACTTAAATTAATTAGAAATGGTATGATTAATAAATCTTGCTTACGGATGATTGAGTGATATTGAATGCCTTGGATTATTTGATATCTCTGATATGTGATGCTATGCGATATGATATGTTTGGATTGAACTGTGATAATATGGTTTGTCTATCTGTAATGAACACAATGTAAATTTGTAATTCTGGGTATAAATGGAATTGTTTAAACTTAAACAGTTGTTAAGTTAATATTGGATTCGAAGAGACCTGGGTCGGGTATAAGTAAATACCCAAAACCACTTCGATTTGTAATCAAATAAATATTTATGGATTGATTTTGGAATAAACAGGCTGGAATGGAATAATTTAAGTAACTAAACCATCTAAACTAAGTTTGGTACTTAGATATTGATGTGTGAAATAAATGTTGGTTATAACAAGTTATGAACTCGTAGTAAGGAACGAGTTACCCTAAGTTTTAAATAAGTTATGCATTTGTATTTCATACTAGATGGGTTTACTGACGTTGGTTTCCAGCCTGACTCGGGTGTTACTTTGATGTAATGCTCGGGCCAGACTGATTATTACACCTTTCAGGTAAGGACGTTCTGGAGCTCAGGAGATGAGCTGGGTGGCAGGAATGTATGGAGTGTTTCCGCTGTGATATATTGTTGTATATCTGGGACATGTTGATTGTACCTGTCCAGAGTTTGTATATATGTTATAACTCTGATGTATTAAAATGTAATTAACTGATATAGTTTCCTATGTGTAAAAAATATTATTTGATATTATATTTTATCCGCTGCGAATGTGAGATTTGAGTTTGGTTTTCTTTTCTTCTTCTTCTATTTCTTTTTCTTATTTCCCTTACTATCTGGAATTTTTGAGATCGAAATTTCCGAGTCGTTACATTTTGGTATCAGAGCTGAAGATTAAGCGAGAACCTTGGCTCTGGTGGGTTTACTCATTAAGGATAGGGTCAATGGTACCCTAGAATGAGTTGAGTGTGTATATATATAAGAGAGCATACTTGTTATTTTCTTATATAAAGATTTCAAAATGGTTTCAAAAGTAAATGAATCTTATATAAGTTTATTAAGCAATAGTTTTTTTCTAATATATTAAGGTAATTGGTTGTTGTATTAATTGAATTAAAAGTAATAATAAGAATTAAGTGGTAATAGAAATACAACCAAATTGAAATTAAATGAAGATAAGTTTGAAATGGATTCAGACCGAAAATTTAAAACTCTGAATTTGTAGAAGTGTTTCCAGAATAAGATAATTTAAATTATGAAGTTTTAAATCTAAGTCTAGAAATTTAGGAATTTGTTCCAAGTGTTTGAAAGAAATAATAAATAGTATTATTTGAATAAAAGAGCTTGATTCAAACAAGAGTTGTTTGAAAATTTATAGGAATTTGTTTTGAATTTAAAACCAAAGGTGATTTAAAATTTAAATTAACTTGGTGTGTAACGGAAATAATACATATATCTTAGGAATACATAATATCAAAAATGGTTTGAAATGAACTCTAAATGTTGAGTTTTAAATTTGGAATGAGATGTGATACCCAAAGTAATAAGTTTTTGAACTTAATAAGTGGGAAGATTATTAATGTGGAGTCTAAAATTTGAAATGGGAATTCGAATTGGGTAAGGTTGGCTGGATTAAGTAAATAGAATTTAACTTTGGAAAGTTAAGTAATTTAACAAGCAACCCGAATTGTAAATTTCAGGATGAAATTGGGATTTAACTTGGGAGGTTAAATGGTTGATTTAAAATGGGAGTTATGAGTGATCTCAAATTGGGTTTGAGATCTGGAAATTAAAAATGGATGCTGTAAATTGGTGTTTGGATAAATTTGGATGTTCATTTATCCGGATATTATAAATAATCTATGAAACTGAGAATTGGTTTTGAAGTTAAAATTCAGTATAAAATTTGGATTCTGAAGATAAAATTTTCAAATTTCAAATTTGATTTGAATTAATTGGAATTGTGATTGAAGATGAATAACTTTAAAAATTCAAATGGAAAATTAGAATTGGATTAATTTGAAATGAAATTGAAGTTGAATGGGTTCAAATTCAAATGGGAATTGGGATTAGTTCAAACTGGAATTGATATGAATTGAAATTAGTTCAATTTGAAATTTATTTGAATTAATTGAAATTGTGATTAAAGTTGAATAAGTAAAAATCAAATGGAATTTGATTTGAATTTGGAAAGAAATTGAGAATTAATTCAACTTGAATTGGGGATAAATCAAGTCCAATGAAAATTGGAGTTATTTAAATTGGAATTGGGTCAGCTTAAATAGAAATGAAAATTTAAATTGAATTGATGAGAATAGAGATTGGGAATTGAACAGTTTGGCTCAGGACTACTTTCAAATAAATCATTTTAATTTAACCGATTTTAAATCTATTTTCCTAACTATTACTATACAATTTTTCTTTTTAAAACCCAATACTATCTTATACTTATTTTACAACTACTTTTGGAACTATTTAACTATTTTACAACTGTTTTATAAAATAATTACTACTTTAAACTACTTTGCAATCTTCTAACTATTATATAACAATTTGACTATTTTATAACTATCTACAACTACTTAACTATTTTAGAGCTATCTTACAAATTAATAATTATTTTTCAACTACTTATCTATTTTAAAAAAATTCAAGCTATTTTCTAAATTTAAGCCAGACAAAGTTCAAACTATTTATGATTAAATATCCATTTGAGATAAATTGAGGTGATGATCCAAAAGGGATTGAAGCAATTGTGAATAAGTGTATAGAAATCATAAGTGAATGTGAATAGAAAAGAGAATTAATTTAGTTAATAATCAATAAGGATAAATACGTAGGATGTACGTATATTATTCTATTCGCATAGTGATTTGATCCAGATTCGAGCATAGAATTTCGAGATAGATATGTCGATCCGAGTTCAAATTTTTCACTCGATTTTCGACAGCGAACCTGGATATGGATTGTTGATTGGTTCTGGATATTCTCTGTCATAGTTATGACTATGCAAGGAGAATGACAGTTTTTGATCAAGAAACCCAATCCGAGTCCGCACTAGGAAGTCGAGTGGACGATACTAGTTCGGAAGTGAAATTGTGTGATCGAAAGAGCGATCAGATTGATACTGCATACAAACGATTTGTGTATATCGTATCGATTTGAATAAATTGATATTCAAAATTTGTGGATAAAAACTGTAAAATGATTTTGAAATGAAAAGTATATTTTGTGAGATATATGATAAAATAAAGGGGTAAATGGATATTTCTATAATAGAAATTTACTTTATGGAAGTAAGTGATATGGTAAATGGTTTTGTAAAGGGTAATCAAATTTGAATATTTGATTTGGCATAAAAAAAGTTATTGTCTTTGTTATATATATGATAAACTCCCCTTGTTGAATCTTTTGGTAGAAGGAAAGGGTTTTGAAACTATTTGAAGTATAAAAGGTGTTTTATACAAGTTTGAAATGATCCAAAGATTTTTCAAGGTTATATATATTTATATATATAAAGGATCTTATGAGAATGATTTTGGAGGAAAGGTTTTTAGAAACTATGGATTTTGGAAAGGCTTTTGATTTTTGGATAAAATCAATATTGGAATTTGGAAAGCCTAGTTTGAGAATTATCGATTTTGGGATAACTGATTTTGAGAAAAAGAGATTATATGGGATTCATACTAGGTGTATGATTTGGAAAAATACTATATGTGTATCCTGTGAGCAAACAAACTAGTTCCTAAGGATTATTGGGTAGCGAAAGTTAAGGGCATTGATGCCTACAGAGGCATTTGGGTTATGCTGTGACGATAGTGTAACTCGATTTCGCTGCGATCTACTGTGGACCATAGCAGTAATCGTGTGGTAGTGAGTGTCAACGGTCTTCGCTTGATTTTGCCGGGAAGGCAACTTAACATCGGTAGACTACGACCTATGGTCGAGTGGAGTGGAGAAGTTTCATTCTTTTGGTAGCGAAATTTGAGGGTGCTGAGGCCTGTAGTTATATGGGTTTTTGCTGTGACAGCAACGTAACCCTGGTTGTAGCTGCGATCTATAGCGGGTTCCATGGCGTAATCGAGGGGCGGAGTGCCTACAGTTATCTATGGATTTTGCCAGGATTGCAACGTAACCATCGGGTTAACTATCACCATGGATGGGAGTGATGATTTTCAGAGCATTCTCACCAAAAATATTTCCTCTATTTTCAAAAACGTTTTCTATATTTTCAATAAAATTATTTTTCAAGTATTTTCACTGGGTGTTGAATATGGGTTTACCAAGTACTTATAGATTTTCAGTCCTACGCATGATCAACGTATGATCGAATTTCTACGAGAACAAGGATGGACTTGTTGAAACATCGAATTATAAAAGTATTTTTATAAAACTATTTTTGCAATATTATATAGATTTTAAAGTGTTTAAAAAATGATCAAAAGTGATTTAACTAATATTAAGTCTTTTAAGAAATTCTGGCTTCGCTCCTTTTCGAGGACGAAAAGATTCTAAGGGGGGAGGAATGTGATAACCCGGGTGTTTGGACATCTGATAAACGGGTAAATAACTATTTTAATCAATTGAACAGATAAAATTCTTATAATAATAGATATCTGGATGTGTAAATGAAATTGGAAATATAATAAAAATTGAATTATTCATATCTGAAAAAATAATTATTTAATAATCTCCATTATAAATTATTTAGAATTGACAAAATTGTTATTTTCAAACAATAATAGTAATCTGATATTTTAAATGTAGGTATAAATAGAATTATTATTTACAAATTTAATTTGTGAGTTGAATTTAAATTAAATTTAAATTAAATTTGAATTAAATTTGAATTTGGATTAGAATATTGAAATTTAAAAGATAGATATATATATCTTAAATATATTTTGGATTTGAAATTATATTATATATGATTTTATTTGAATATAGTTGTTTTATATTATTTTCATTTAAAGGATTTTAATTTATGTAAATTAAGATATGTATTTATTAATTAGGAAATTAATGATAAAAGATTTTTAACCATTTAAAAAACTAATTTACTCATGCCTAATTACAGGTGTTGTTATATAAGCCTTTTTAATAACATGTGTTAAATGGTTAATTCGAGTAAAAGACAAGTGTCGCTTTATTTTTATTTTTATTTGCTTTTATTTTTAATAAATCCTAACTAATTTATATAAACTTATATCATTTCCTCATCATCTTTCTTTTTCCTATCTTCTTATTCAAAAGCTTGAAGTAACAAAAACCTGTAAAAGAAAAGCAAAAAAATAGAAAGTTAATTCAGAAAAGCAAATCCATTTCTGTTTTAAAAACAAAATCATTTCTAGAAATCAACTTTAATCATCGGCAAACAAGATCATCTTAGTTTCAAAGCCTGAAGCAAATAAAAGCATCTCAGATCAAATTCCACTTGCAGTTTCAATGATTGAGCAAGCTTTTAAGGTTTCAAATTCAAAACCTGCTCTGTTCAAGCAAGAGGTGAGTAAACTGCTACTCTTTTTAATGTTTGAATCTGTTTGAAGTTGATGATTGTGATAAAACATTGAAATAAATTTGTAAGATTTGAGTGCACGCTGAAAATATGTTAGTATATAGAGCAATATGCAGTTGTTTTGAACATGTCTGACTGTTCTTATGGATACAAACTTCTGTTTAGTTATAGATTTTCAAAACCCTCCTCTGTTCAAACATTAAGTGAGTAAACATAGTTAGTTTTAAATGCCTTTAATCTGTTAAATCCATGTTGCATGCATTAAACTTAAGTTTAATATAGGAAAAAATAGTTTGAATAATGGAATAAATGATTTTATGTATATATGTATGTGGTATCTTTGTGTGCATGTCTGAAATTCAAAAATTGTGCTCTATTCTTTAAATATGGCTTGCAAATAACATTCAAAAATAGGTTGTTTTCCTCTGATTAGTTTTTGATTGAAATGTTTGAACAAAAATTGTTTAAAACAATGAGATTTAAATTTTAAAAAAAAATATATAGTAAGAATTGAAGGCTGTATCAACCTGGGTGCTCATATTTCAGTAAAACTTGATTTATTAAAATTTCAACATGAATAATTTGCGGATTCGGGATTTTAATCTAGTTTATCTTTAAGAAATAGTTTTTCTAAACAAAAATTGTGATTTTTAGTTTAGTATTGTAGATGCAGTTCATAGTTGAACAGAAATTGTATTTAAATCTTTTTCCGGCAATCGACGAACTCGGGGTCGTCATGGTTGCTGTTGAGGCTTGCTTATCGACCGGCGAGGTTAGAGAAAATGGCGAAGGTGGCTATCGTTCGACGTGGCATTGATGGTGGATCGATCTAGGGTTTAACACTTACAAATGGTCAAGGTTAGTTATGTGGTCGGCATGGTGACTATGGTGATCGAGCTTCACCTGGGCTTGGGTGATTGTAGCATGGAGGCTGGCGATGCAATGGACAGAGTTTGGGGAACTCCGGTGGTCGGCGTCGGTGGTTCAGGGAGGTTTTCTGGTGAGGTCAGGTTCGAGTTTTCGACTGGGATACTCAATTTTGATTTAGGCTCCGTGGTGACGAATTGATGGTCGAAATTGTTTGTCGTGACGATCGACGACTTGCCGGAGGCGGGGAGGTACGCCGAAGCGCCGCCGCGGCACTGTGCATGTGCACATCGAAGGTTTGCGTGTCTAGGTGTTTGGGTTGAGGTTGTCTCGAAGGGATACTCGGGATCGTGAAGGTCGGGCTCAGTTTTTTGACCCTGTTCGCTTAGGTTGTTAGCACAGCGGTTTTGTTTAGAATTTAAATAAGTAAAAATAATGGTGGAAGAAGAATTCGAGGCAGATTTGAGTATGACCTGAAGCTAGGAATAGGAAGATATTTAAACATGTTTTAAAATGTTTTATAACATGAAGTTTCGAAATTTAAAAATGGTTTTGTTTTAAAACTTTTCTTAAGAAATTTCTTCCTATTATAAATGTTTTCCTAAACCTTTAATTAAGAAAATTTTATGTTATCTAATTTAAATTTCTTAAGTTAAACTTAAGATACTTTAAAACATAATTTTTATAAATATAATTAAGTGATAATTAAAGGTTAAATGTTTAAATAATTAATAAAGATGATGATTATCTTAAAAGTAATTAAGATTTTGATAATTAAATAAAGTGATAAAAGTGTAATTAATTAAATAAATCGTTTGATAATTAAAAATTAATTGATGGAAGTAATTAAGGATTAATTATTCAGTGTAATTAATTAAAGGATTGATTAACATAATTAATCAAGGAGTTAATTGAATAATGAAAGTAATTAAGGATGGTTAATTACTGCATGGTGATTAATCACGGTTGATTAATGAATATGATTACTTGTTAGGTATAATTAATTTAAAAAGGAAATTAATTTATGAAATAATTAGAGGATCATTAACTAATGTAATTAATGGAAATAATCAAAGGTTAATGTAAGTGGATAAAGAATAATTACTTTGTGTAATTAATTAAAGGTTAATTACTTAATGTAATTGAGGAGTAATTAATCAAGGATGTTTAGTTAAGAATAATTAATTAAAGAAGATTAATTAAGATGGATAGATAAGGAATGATTAATTAATTGGGTTGAAATTAATTAAAGTTAAGTGAGCGGGATTAAAATTGATTGAAGTAATTAATTTAATTTACTTAAATTAATTAGAAATGGTATGATTAATAACTCTTGCTTATGGATGATTGAATGATATTGAATGCCTTGGATTATTTGATATCTCTTATATGTGATGCTATGGGATATGATATGTTTGGATTGAAATGTGATAATATGGTTTGTCATCTGTAATGAACACAATGTAAATATGTAATTTTGGATATAAATGGAATTGTTTAAACTTAAACAGTTGTTAAGGTAATATTGAATTTGAAGAGACCGGGGTAGGGTATCAGTAAATAGCCGAAACCACTTTGATTTGTAATCAAATAAATCTTTATGGATTGATTTTGGAGTAAATAGGCTCGAATGGAATAATTTAAGTAACTGAACCGTTTAAACAAAGTTTGGTACTTAGATATTGATGTGTGAAATAAATGTTGGTTATAACAAGTTATGAACTCGTAGTAAGGAACGAGTTACCCTGAGTTTTAAATAATTTATGCATTTGTATATCATATTAGATGGGTTTACTCACGCTGGTTTCCAGCCTGACCTGAATGTTACTTTGATGTAATGCTCGGGTCAGACCGGGTATTACAGCTTTCAGGTAAAGACGTTCTGGAGCTCAGGAGACAAGCTGGATGGCAGGAACGTATGGAGTGTTTCAGCTGTGATATATTGTTGTATATCTGGGACATGTTGATTGTATCTTTCCAAAGTTTGTATATATGTTATAACTCTAATGTATTTAAATGTAATTAATTGATACAGTTTCCTTTGTGTAAAGAATATTATTTGATATTATATTTTATCGGCTGCGAATGTGAGATTCTGAGTTTGGTTTTTCTGTTCTTCTTCTATTTCTTTTTCTTCTTTCCCTAACTATCTAGAATTTTTGGGATCGAAATTTCTGGGTTGTTACATTTGTTTTCATCTTTCCAGCTAACATTTTAAGTGCGGTGGTGTTATCCCGCCTTTTGGCAAGGCCGGGACATCGAGGACGTGACTGGAAACCAAAGACAGTTCATCTCGAAGATTGGATAAACATAGGTTAACTATGGATACTGATGAATTTCACCCGAGTCTGGATCGAGCTACAATCGATGTGACATGACAAGCAAAGCTAAGGAAGCCAATGTTCGAAATTTCAAGTCAATCGAAGTTCGTATGCTCAGGTTGTGGATCGATGAAGTTTCATGGAAGGAAAATTTAATTTGTACCCATATAGTTCATATCCATCAAAATCCAAAGGGAAAACACCATATTCATGTTCGTGGAAAAAGGCCCATTTGTATCAACCTCACTCCTCCATCTCGTATCCATCACATACACATCTCTTCATGTCCATCAAGTGCCAAAGGAATGATCCCTGGGGTTTGTATCCATCGAGGAGATGCCACATTTGTATCCATCCCCTAAAGAGCAGAGCTGTAGTTCGTACCGTCGAACATCACTTCCTTTCATATCCGTCAATCTATGACCATCTCGTAACCAACATATTGGCATGCCTCATCTCGATCTTTACTTACACCATTCGTATCGCTGGTAGTTGACACGAAGAGGAGCCATGCACTGTTGATACGAGGTTCACCATTCAATAGTCGATACGAAGAGCATGGCACTCCATGGATACGAGCAAGGCAAAGTCAAACAAGAGAATCTGCCAACGAGCATGAAAAGTGGATCTTCCTTGATTTCCCGAGCCACATCACCAACACTCGATCAACTGATATGAAGAAGTGGTGGGTATAAAAGAGGTATCGAAACGAATCGGGTCAATAACCATGGATACGAACATGATAACCAACCACCAATCCAAACTTGCATCGATCATAACTCAAGATCTATAAGTCCAAATGCCTCCAAATTTTCACAACTACTTGCTTACAACCTCAAGAATGTACCTGATCAATTCAGTCCAAAAGGACCAATTATTGATCGATACGAACTCAATTCGTATCGCTCCTAGAATGAGTCAAAATCACCTGAACTCAGTTTCGTGGACCCATCCATGTGAGAGAAGAGGTTCTCCATGATCTGCACGAGATATTTGCTACCTACGCCTATAAATAGTGACCCTAAACTTATAGAAAAGGGACTTTTGGCTTCTCTACGTCGATACTCTATCGAAATTACTGTTGTACTTTGATTGTACTGTTGTAATCCACTTGTCACCAACGAGTGATAATCAATAAACAACAATTATTTCATAGTGGACATAGGCCATACGCCGAACCACTCTAAATTTGGCGTGTTTCTGTACTTTTTCTTATCTGTTGATTGATATGTTTGTTAGATCTGCCTCATTTTACATTTACTTTCTTCATTTTATCTCTTCAAACACATTTGTAGAGTGTTGTGCCTGATTTTGGTATGAACACTTTGGTGCTTTCACTGAGAAAACCTAGCTTTTCTCCTGCTCATTGGATATACCGCCGATATCGGATTGCAAGAATCTAAGGAGAAGATCCAGATATCAAGCATAGAAGTTCTTCCATCCTATTCAGATTTGCACCAAGTTTATGAGAGAACTTCGCTATTCACCATATTCGCTACTAGGACTACCTCAACCACTATAAATCTAGAAGGACAGGATACGCAGAACCCCGCATAGCTTCTCTCTATAGACCAGAATGCTGCTAGACCTTCGAATCCACAAGGCCCTATCACCAGGGAGGAGTTCCAGCTACTGATGCAAGAGCTGACTCAAAGCCGTCGGAATCTTACCTAGCGGCTCCGTGCCAACATGTAGTTAAAAAATCAGCTGAACTGGGAAAGACAAAGGAGATCCAAAAGGGATCAGGCTTCTTACTTATCTACTGAAAGTTCAACTTCCTTTGATTATAATTATAGATCCACGCACCTTCGACTGGATGGAAGCTATATGTAGGCTACCGGACATCAACGCACTTTGAATCTTGGACAAGCGAGAGTTGGCCCGTCAACCAGCCACCAGACCGGACCCTCCTCTCGAGGAGTGATGGTTCCCTGTCACACTATTGACAACCGTGCTGCTGCCACTGCCACTGCCATCGAGTTGGAAGCTAACACTCGAAATCGAACAGATCTGAACCACTGCCAATGTGATTATACTCCCAAACCTTATGTTCCTGGAGACCTGGAGCCTAGGAGGCGAGGTATGGACTGTCGATCGCCCCCGTTCTATCCTTGCATTGTGGAATTCGATCGCACCTTGGCCCAGCATGCCTAGAATGTCCAAATACTAGACATCGTGATAATGATCCGCCAGATGATCCCTGAGAGCCAAAGGCCACATCAAAGATGACTAGGGAATCTCCCAGAGTTACAACCCGTTCACCGATGACATTCTCTACGCTAAACCGCCTTGGCGATTTAGAATTCCAACTCTACCTGTTTATGAAGCGAGCTCTGACCCTAACAAACACATTTTAAAGTATGAATGGTTGATGAATGCCGCACGGGCTGATGATGCGGTCAAATACCAAAGTTTCCCAATTTCCTTTGGGGGCATCACGACTATGTGGTTTACTCATCTGCCACTCCGATCTATTTCATGTTTCGACCAGTAGGCTACGAAGTTTGTCGAGCAATTTCACACGCATGTTATAAGGCCTAATGATGTTAATGCCCTGTCCAATGTCACTCAAGTTCCCGAAGAGACACTCGGACGTTACTTGGAAAGGTTCCACGTTGCATGTGCTAAGATTAGTAATACTATATTCTGATGGCACTGACTAAGGGGATCAATCCTGATTCCGAATTGGCAACTGGTTGGCTAGAAAACCACATGCGTCATTGGACCGTTTCTATTCCAAGGCATCTCAGTTCTTGAGGAGAAAGGATGCAAAATAGTCTAGGAAAAAGGATGATGTAGGGCCTAATGTGGAAGGAATCCAGAACATTGTTATTGTTAAACAAACCGGGGAAAGTTTCAAAAATGTGCGGTTAAACGTACAAAAAAGCAAAATAAATAGAAAGGCGATGGAAATTAGGGGAAGAAGGGGGATCAGAGTCGCGAACCACGATATAGAGCTCCCATATTTACACCTATACTCCTTTAAATACATCTCTGGAGAATGTATACTTGCAAACTTGTAGTACTATCCAATATAAGAAACCTACTCCAAAGCAATCGTCAGAGAGAGATTCAAACTAGGAAGTTTTATAGATTTTGTGATAGTTATGACCACAACATGAACGAGTGTTGTCATCTACGGGATTTTATGGAGAAGTTGATTCGAGAAAGAAAGTTGGAGTAATTCGTTCGGACGATGTAGGCTGGAGGTGTGGGCCCATGAAATCAGAATCAAATACCGAATCAGGTTAGACCGTAGGATTCCGCACACATTGGCATGAAGTTAGTGATTAACACTGTTAGTGGTGGTCCTCATCCAGTAGATCGGAACTAGAGGGAAATGGAGTTGTATGCCAGTTCTATTAGGCATGCAAGCTCGAATGTTGTTGTAACCTGGAAGACGGGGCTCCGGCCAAACAACTGAAGACAATGACATCGTTTTTCGGGACAGGGATGTCGACTGAATCAAAGCCCCTACCATTGATCCACTAGTTATTTCAGCTCAGATAGGTCCTACTTGGATGAAGAGGATCTTAGTGGACAGTGAAAGTTCAATGAACATAATTTTTAAGCGAGCCTATGATCAAATGAAAATGGAAGCGAAAGATTTAAAACCTTGTCAGTCTCGTATTCATGGCTTCAATGGAAGTGCAACTATACCAACTGAGATGGTGGAGCTACCAGTGGAGTTGGGGGTTGGGGGAATGTCGGGGAGTCCAGATGTTGCAGTTTATTGTGTTGGACATTGATTCACCATACAATGCTTTCTTGGGCCGGCTGGCCCTAGCTGAATTAAGGCCTGCTATAGCCCTTTGGTATCTGACTTTGAAATTCCATATCGACAATAGAGTCGGAGTCGTTCAGGGATACCAGGCTGTTGGATGGGCCTGTTATATTGTTGAGCTAAAGAGAAGAGAAAGAGCCTAGAGGAATCTTGCTGCGTCTGCTTTGTAGATAATTGACAGTTAATTCTTTGGCCGAGGCCCGAGCACCACAACCAATTCCCAAGAGATCTTGACACAAGAAATAATGAAAGCAAAGACGAAGTCAAAGACAGTCAGGCTTCTCTGGTAGAGTTGACGATCGATGTTCCGATCGATAATGATGACGATTCTAGAATGATAAAGATTGGATCTCAGCTAAGCCAACGGATGAAAGAGGAGTTGAATTTCTCTAGGAAAACTTCGACGTGTTTGCCTGGACGCACTCTGACAAGTGTGGGTTCTTGTCGGACATCGCGAGCCACACATTGAATATTGACCCGCACCATGTCCCGGTCAAGCAAAAAAGGCATGATATGGATCTAGAGCGCCCTAAAGGAAGAGGTAGATAAACTCAAATCGAACGGGTTTATAAAAGATGCGCTATATCCATAATTGGTGTCCAACCTTGTAATTGTCGGGAAACCTAACAGGAAATGGAGAACTTGCGTTGACTACTCAGACTTGAATAAAGTTTGCCCTGAAGATAATTTTCCACTTCTTTGGATTGATCAACTTGTAGATTCAATAGCCGTACATGAGCTCTTATACTTTATGGATGCATATTCCGGCTATAATCATATTCCTATGCACCTACCTGATCAGGAACACACCAGCTTCATCACCGATCTAGGACTTTAATGCTATAAAGTCATGCTGTTTGGACTCAAAAATGTTGGAGCAACTTACCAACGGCTAGTTAATCGAATGTTTGCTAACCAGATTGGAAAAACTATGGAGGTATATATGGACAATATGCTTGTAAAGTCATGATTCTCCACTAGTCATATCAAAGACTTGGAAACGATGTTCAACATCCTTCGAGAGTATAGAATGAAGCTCAACCAATTGAAGTGTCACTTTAGGGCCGCGTTCGAAAAATTCCTTGGATTCATCATTAATGCTCGAGGAATCGAAGTCAATCGCAAAAAGATCTGGGCAATTAGGAATCTTGAGACTCTAAGGACCATAAAGCAAGTACAGAGCCTCAATGGGAAAGTAGCTGTGCCGAGCAAGTTCATCTCGAAATCCACCGATAAATGTATTCCCTTCTTCGATCTTATCAGAAAAGGAAATTCAAAACTTTGAATGGACCCAAGAATGTGAAAGCGCATTCCGTGAACTAGTTCAACACCTATCCATGCCACCTAATCTGTTGAAACCTATTGATCATGAGAGATTGTATATTTACTTGGCGGTGTTAGAAAAAAAGTGCTGCTTTGATTCAGGAGGAGGATCGGATACAATGACCAGTCTATTACATCAGCAAATGACTGACCAAAGTAGAGAGAAACTATCTAAATTTGGAGAAGTTATCTTAATGTCTTTTCATTACCTCGAGGAAGCTTCACTCGTAGTTCCAGGCTCATCTTATCACTATCTACACCGACCAACTGTTACGACAGGTCCTTACGCAGCCTGAGACGTTTGATAGATTACTGAAGTGGAATATCGAGTTGAGTTAGTTCGACATCACTTCATAGCGAGGTGAGCTATTCAAGGACAAGTCCTTGTGGACTTCATTATCAAATTCACTATCCCAGAGGACTTATCCGAAAACAGTGAATCTCCTAAATACAAATGGAAGCTATATACGGATGGTGCAGCGAACGATCATTGCTCAGGCGTTGGGGTCTTACTTGAAACTCCAGAAGGTCAATCTGTATGTTATTCCTTGAAGTTTGATTTCCATGCAACCAATAACGAGGCCGAGTACGAAGCTTTACTTGCTGGACTCAGACTCACTAAAGACTTGAAAATTACGGCTATGGAGATTTACTGTGATTTACAATTGGTCGTGTTCCAGGTTCGAAGAGAGTACCAGGCTAGAGACCGGAGACTGGCTGCTTATCTTTCTTTGGTCTAGGAAATATTGAATTAGTTTGATTATTATGTCATCTATTGCATACCCCAAGAACACAATCAAATGGCCGATTCTTTGGTAAAATTAGCCAACACAGGTGAGGCACAAAAAACAGGACTAGTTCCTGTTGAGACACTATCTTCCTTGAGTATTGATTAAATGGAGACCGACTGGGTACTTGAAGTCATACCCGATAAGGAGTCACGGATGACTCCGTTCAGGAGCTATCTCGAGCATGGGATCCTGCCAAAGCGTAGGAGTGAGAAAAGACAAGTTCTTTGAAAGAATTGATGGTTCACTATTCAAAATGGAGTCATATATAGAAGAGGATACTCTGTTCCTTTACTCCAGGGTATCGCCCATGATAAAATCAAACGAGTATTACATGATGTGCGTGAAGGAGAATGTGGCGATCATACCGAGAAGGCAAGTTCTTGCTAAGAAAGTGCTCTGATATGGTTGGTCGTGGCCGACTGTGAACTGCAATGCATCAGACTATGCCAGGAAATGTGATAGATGTCAGAAGCATGCTCGGATTCCAAGAGACCTACCTACCGAAATAACTCAAATGGTCAGTCTATGGCCATTCGCACTATGGGGTATCAATATAATTGGGTCTCTATCTTTGGCTAAAGGTGGTGCGAAGTACTCCATCGTTGCAGTTGATTACTTTACCAAATGGGAAGAAACCGAACCCCTTGCTACTATCATGATGAAAAAAGTGATCAACTTTGTGGTATGCAACATTATCTGTCGATTTGATCTCCCACATACCATCATCATTGACAAAGGAGCCAATTCAGTAGTGTTGAGTTCAAGAATTTTTGTTAACGATTCCACATTTAAAAGAAGTTCTCTACAGTTGCACACCCTCAAGTGAAGGTCAAAGCTGTTAACAAACTTATAAAGTCTATTCTGAAGAAACGATTGCAAAAGGCTGGGGAAAATGTGTCGATGAACTTCTATGGCCCTATGGGCATATCGAACAACCCAAAAGTCCACGGCTGACCACACTCCATTTTCACTTTCCTACGTCTCAAAAGCCGTTATTCCAGTTGAATTGGATTAACCTTCTCATCATGTGACTTACTACGATCCGAAAACAAATGCTATATTGTTTGCCGAATCTCTAGACTTATTAGATGATAAGCTTAAAGAGCCTGATTTGAGGACAACCGCACACTAAATTCGAGTCGTCCGATTGTACATTGCTAAGGTCCGACCCCGAACCTTTGGACTTGGCGATCTCGTGCTCAAGAGGATTTACCCAGTCCGTTCGCATATGAAACTAACGTGGGAAGGACCGTACATTATTGAACGAAGACTCGGAGGCGGGACAATCAAATTATCAACAATCGATGGTCTCACTTTGTTGAGAGCCTAGAACAATGAGTTCTTTGTTCCTACTACATATAATAGGCTTTGTTTATTCATTCAGTCTGCTTTTCATTTGCAATTTGTTTTTGCATGTCGACATTTGAATTTGTAATAAGGCGACTGACTTTTCCATGCTTTCTTATTTCAACTATAAAATGCAATCTCTTCGGGCCAAAATAGTTATTCTTAAAATGCGTCATACGACCATCACGATGCACAGGGAGCTAAGTTCCATCCTATGGTGGGACTTATTCAAATAGGGAGTGACTGTGATACGACCGGTCACTCGCTATGTGAAACTCGAGCTCAGGGGCAAGCCATCACACTGAAGCCAAAAAGGATTGATACACGACAATCCTCTAACTAACTCCAGCTCCCAGAGTGCAAGCTGGTGTATAAACTTATGAATATGGGCTCAAAGACGGTGGATCAGTCGACCTAATGACTTCTCCTTTGTTTAATCCAAGTCCAAATAGGATGTATCCATCCGTCTAATGACCTCGCTTGTTAACTGAGGGTGGATGTGACCTGCCCTTCCACGATAACGATAAATCTATCGTTCCTAGAGTGCGAACAAAATCCTAAAACTCAAAACAGATGTGATCGATTGTCTTTTGACTATCACTAAGTCCCCAGATCGCGGACTGGAGTATAAACTTCAACTGGGTGTGACTAACCACCCACAACTAACTATAAGTCCTCAGAGCGTGGACTAGAATATAAACTTCAACTGGGTGTGACTGACCGTCCACAAATCAGCCTAAGTCCCCAGAGTGTGGACACAGACCTGATCATTAAAACGGGTGTGACCGACCACCTGAAAAAACAATTGAAGTCCCCGAAGTGTGGATGTAACTTTAAAAATTAAGAAGGCGAGATTGACCGCTTGCACGTGAGTTCAATCCCCAGTGTATGGATGCTATGACCACTCGAATTCATCTCTCTACCACTCCATTCCGATTGAGTAAAGCTAAAAAAATGTCGAAGGCGAAAAGTCACCACCCTTCGAACACTTTGAGACATCCCTAGGACCGGGGGCATGACTCCAGCACCAACTACTAATCAAGACAGTACAATGTAGGATCGACATAACGTTTGGCTATGACCTAAAGCCATGACTCCAGAACTTAACAACCGAACACAAGTTCGATCCAGAGGCTGATGCTTCGCAAGTGTGTCAAGAGAAAAATTGAGTGATGCAACACTTAAACAAATAAACTCGAAGTTGTGCAAAGAACAAAAGGAAATTCTATTTCATTTATTCTTTAAAAGCAAAATAGATACAAGGAGTCTACGACAAAAAATACTACTAGCAGGGGCCAAACCCGTATCGATACATGGCTTGCAAGAACGAAAAGAAAGTTCCTAATTATCTACCAAAAAAAGGGATGCCAAGATTCCTTCCTACTCTTTGGGCTTCTTCTTCTTATGCTTCTTCTCGTTTGGAGTCGACCGGCTAGAGCTGCCACCATGATGCCGCGTCGAGCTTTTGCCTTTACTAGGCTTGTCCTCGGTCGGGAGAAGTATCGTGGTCTCCTCCTTCGAACTCACTGAAATCGGGATGCTTTCAAAGTGTGTGGTCGGAGGGATGGGGGCACTTTCCATGTGAGAAGATATAGGGGGAACCCCAATAATGATAACCGTGCCACCCGAAGAGATCATAAGTAAAGAGGCCAGGCCAGGTCCTACCATTCCACCTCTTATGGTGCTACCTATTGTTGCGCCCACCGTCTCAGCACTAATTTCCACCATTATTGCACCGTCATAAGCTAGTTGAATATCAGGTGGAGTGTTGGCAGTCGAAGCCGAAGAACAGGCCGCGAATGCACTTCCACTCATAACAAATGGCAAGTCAGAAAGTGGATCGCTGTGAGTGCTTAGGAGCTCATCCATCATTTAAACGTTAAAAGTTTAAGCGCACGCATCAACTTCCCTAGTTGTAGCAGTAGTAGTGGTCATCGCCACCTCCGTTATGATAGCCTCCTGCTGTTGGTCTTGTTTTTGGGTTGAAGGGGGCATGGTCGGTGCTGCTTCTACAAATGAATGGAAATAAGAGAAAATATTAGAAATTTCCTTTGATAATATCCTAAATTTTGAATGGGTTCGAGAAATGTTCAGAGTACCTTCCTCGGGTTGGCTCGCGGCGGGGGCTAGGGTTTCTCCTGACACGTGCTCGCGGGCTAGAGATAGCTGCGGCTGATCTAGATCATAGGCCAGTACAGGCAGAGGATCAACCACAGAAGTAGATTCTGGCTGGATTGGCACAAGAATCTCAGAGCTTGTATCATGATACTCAATAATAGAGCCCTCTCCAACCTCCAAGTGCTGAGTAGCAAGTTTCTCTTTCTTAATTGCAACTGTGGCGTCATGGAGAACTCTCCTCTCTTCCTCATTCAACACATGATTTTCCAGAACAAAATCATTGAGGGATTCCATATGTTTTTTGCCTTCTCATCAGCTAAAAGATGGCACCAGGGACTATGTAAGTGAGTTGGATAATCGCCGAGCCAACACAAGTCACGGTATTTCAGAACATTGACATTATAGGTGATTAAAATATCTTCGATATCACATCCAAGTATAGCCTCTTCTGCCCTGGCCTTAACTTCAACCCTAGCCTTGGCCTCTTGAGTTTTTAACTTCGCCGCATCCCGCTCGTTCCAAGCCTCCACAGTTTAGTCGCATGCCTCCTAAGCGATCTTGTTAGCCCCATCTTTTTCCTTAACGACTTTGTCGTATTTGGCTTTAAGCATTGCTAATTCTCGAAGTGCTTTGTCCTTTTTAGCAGTGACTATGGTGTTCCTTTGGTCCATACCATCTAATAACTTTAAATGCTTCTGCCTCATCTGCTCTAACTCCTTATTATCCTCGTGCATCTATTTCAAGGCCTCGTTTATGGAATTTCTTAAAGTATCATTTTCTCCAGTAAGCATTGTGACGATCCGACCCTTCTGGGTGATGGTTTCTTGAAGCTCTTCAATTTTTTTGGCCCACTCAAGCATCATAGCTGAAGCTTTCTTGACGGTTTTCTTTCATTCACGGTATTGGCTAAAAGAATGATCGACATGATCATAAAAGATTTTTTCTGCTTCATCTGGAAGCACCATCAAATTTGGAGGAAAATGGAAGCCGTTGAAACATATGTTTGGAAATTCTCTTTTCTGTTGGGCTCTCTGGGCGGCTCCCTCACCTGTTATCTCTATAACGATGAAGTAGCTTCAATAAAGGTGTTCTCCCTAGTTGTACGGTGATGTTTGCCGGGTCTTGGAATTACCGAAGGAACCGGTTGGCGCAGAGTCACAACAGTCTGTGTCCTCGAACTATGAGGTGGCAACGAAGCCCTTGGGGGAGGAGAGCATGATCGGGAGCGGTGTCTATCTCACCTCTCTTTTTGCGTTTCTCGCTCCCTTTCCCTAGCTCTCTCTTTGTCATGATAATCCCTCTCTTGACTAGAGTGGCGGCATTCATAATCCGAATCACGCCTACAAGGTTCCCTATAAGAACTGGAAGATTCGCGTGCATTGCGGAGACTACCGAGCATAGACGGTTTCTTCGACACCGGGTCTGGAAAATTAAAAGGAAGGCAAAGTTATTTATCTTCGGAGATTGGATAACTCGTGAATATTGAGTATGTGATGTCGTGAAGTGTATGCATGTATGTGTTAACCCCCCGACCAACCGGTTACATCTGCCGCACTCGAAGGAGTTGGCTTGCCTAAGTCTAAAGCGCTTTGAAGCCCTTCCAATTTGGTATCCTGTTGGAGCGACACAAAGTCCGAGGTTGGAATATCTGCCAGTCCTTCGAAGGTGTTCCCCATGTGTGAGGAAGGAGCCTTCGAAATTATAACACCGGCGATTGGTAGAAACACAACCATGGATTTACGTCTCGTAGATTTGCGAAGTTTACGAGCAACCACCTTGCCTTTCCTTATCCTTTCTGGATGTTAAGGACTATCTGAAGGCCCAGCTACGGGTTCATCTTCGGTGCACGTATCCTCTTCGCCACCCTACATAGCGATTACAATTCCGAGCACTCTTCTTCTAGCTTGTCTTGTTGGAGCTGCCCTGAGAGATCCTTCAAGCCCTATTCTCTAATCTCCATCAACCACTCCAACAGCCCTCGGATTTTCATCCGTAAGTACCGCTTCGATCTCTCTAAACTCGCCTGGCACCACCTGAAGGAACCGAACGATTTCCCTAAATTGATCGCCTTTAGGTCAAGGAATTGAAGCTATAAAGAGGAAATAACATTAAGCTCGGTATTAATGGAGATTAACCAATTAGTCACCAGAGGATCGAGCTACAACCGATGTGACACAACAAGCAAGGCTAAGGAAGCCAACCTTCCAAATTTCAGGTCAATCGGAGTTTGTATGCAAGTTGTGGGTCGATGAATTTTCATGGAAGGAAAATGTAATTCATACCCATATGGTTCATATCCATCGAAATCCAAAGTGAACACCACATTCGTGTCTATGGAAAAAAGGCCCATTCGAATCAACCTCGCTCCTCCATCTCATATCCCTCGCATACACATCCCTTCGTATCCATTAAGTGCCACGGGAAAGATCTCTGCGGTTCGTATCCATGGAGGAGATGCCACATTCGTATCCATCCCCTAAAGAGCAGAGCTATAGTTCATACCCATCGAACATCGTTTCCCTTCATATCCATCAATCTAAGACCATCTCGTATTCAACATATTGGCATGCCTCGTCTCAATACCATTTGTATCGCTAGTAGTCGACACGAAGGGGGACCATGCACCATCGATACGAGGTTCACCATTGAATAATCAATATGAAGAGCATTGCACTCCATGGATACGAGCAAGGTGAAGGCAACCAAGAGAATCAGCCAACAAGCATGAAAAGTGGATCTCTCCTGATTTCTCGAGCCATGTCACCAACACTCGATCAACTGATATGAAGAAGTGGTGGATACCAAGGAGGTATCGAAATGAATCGGGTCAACAACCATGGATACGAACATGATAGCCAACCACCAATCCAAACTGCATCGATCATAAGTCGAGATTTTCACGTCCAAATGCCACCAAATTTCATAACAGCTTGCCTACAACATTAAGAATGTACCTGACCAATTTCAGCCCAAAAGGACCAATTATTGATCGATACAAACTCAATTCGTTTCGCTCCTAGATCAAGTCGAAATCACCTGAACTCGATCCTATAGGCCCATCCACGTGAGAGAAGAAGTCCTCCGAGATCTGGACGAGATATTTGCTGCCTACGCCTATAAATAGTGACCTAAGACTTACAGAAAAGGGACTTTTGGCCTCTCTACGTCGATACTCTGCCGAAATTACTACTGTACTTTGATTGTACTGTTATAATCCACTCGTAAGCAGCGAGTGATAATCAATAAACATCAATCATTTCAAAGTGGACATAGGTCATATGCCAAACCACTCTAAATTTGGCGTGTTTCTATACCTTTTCTTATCTGTTGATTGGTATGTTTGTTAGATCTGCCTCATTTTACATTTACTTTCTTCATTTTATCACTTTAAACACATCCGAAGAGTGTTGTTCCTACTTTTGGTAGAAACACAGTGAACTCCCCAATACCGTTTTTTCCTCCAAGACCAAGAACTTGCCCAGACTTTAGAACAGGTACCTGATCCAAAAATATATTCAATGACTAATAAAGAATAAAATAATTATGGTAAAGGAAGGTTGTTACACATTTTATAAAGACTTTGCAATTTGAAAATGTTAGGTCCATAACGATGGGTTGTTTCGTACACTAAACTTTTAGAAAGATTGAAAACCAAAATAGCCTCAAATAGACATCCCTACATCATAGATTATATTGTTTAGATGCTTATAACTGCAGATCATGCCAAAAACCAACACGAAGGATTGTGCAAACCTTAATACAGATGCTATACCCAATAAATAGCTCTTCTGAGAAGAAAGCAAGCTTTGCACCAGAAGTAAATTAAACATAATGCTTACCTAGAAATAAGTATTATGATGCCCTAACCCGAGACCCATACTAACAAAGAGCATTACTGAGTAATATCGTCTGTTAGTGCAGAGAATAGTGCCAGTTAGGAGCGTCCGTTCGTGAGCTTTATCTTAAACGAGTATCAAATACGTTGATTGGGTGATCCATTTTTTTGCCTTTCTCTTTTTGTTATGTGGATCATCGATTAAGGTTTTACACAAAACTACGGTGGCTAAGGATCGTATTCATAACAAAAATAATAACACCACATATCACATATTACATTATAGAAACACACACACACACATATAGAGTCAGCCGAAGTATAACATATGTCAATATGTGCTACATAGGTCGATGGTTCTTATGAACCATATATATACAACAAGAGTTTGTAAAAATAATAAACATAACGATGTCTAACTAACATAAAACGATGACATCAAAACATACACCAACGGCAAGAGAGAAGAAACCATAGCAGAAGCAAAGCAAGGAGGAGATCAAATGAATCCACTATACTGAAACAACTTGGCTTGACCCGAGTACTATATAAATAAAAAATGGGTCAGTCTAACTTAAACAAGATAGTTAGTGCATCATAATCGAAGGTAATATAAGTAGGGATGACAATAATTCGCGATGGAGATGAAACTCCATGTTCTTAAATCAACATAAGGAATAAGAGCCATGTCATGAAGCAACATAAGGCATTTGAGCCAAATCACCAAAACAACATAACACATGAGAGCCAAATCTTCAAGACAACATAAGGCATATGAGCCAAATCACCAAAGCAACATAAAATCTGAACATATTGAACTCCCTAAGGAGTTCAAAACAACAAATATGTAATCACCATGTTTTAATAATCAAATAGCTTAAAGGATATGTATATCTCCAACATCTAACACAATGGTGAAAACATTTAAAAATCATCAAATTCTAGAAATAAAAAATAATGAAATCTAGAAAACAACAACAAAAGTGGATCCCAACAAAAGCGGATCCCAACAAATAGCGAGTCTTTGCTACGCTGCACATGTATTAACAACATATGGTCGAAGCCTGCCAAGTACTATCGATAACAAATTTGGCGCCCAACAACATGACCTCGGAGGCCCAACAACAGACCCAAAGGTCCAACAAATGGCCCGAAAGCCCAACAAATAACCCAAAGGTCTAGTACTGGTAATAACAACATGCCCGAAGGCCCAACATAAAGTGTCACCAACTTCCAAATGGTAACCTAATCGATGACAACAGTGCATCCCATACCACACGTTTTCACTTAACTGTTTACCATAAGTTAGTTAATTCCACTCTCGTGTAACTTCAGTTGAACAAGAATTAACCAAATTAGTAAACGCATGTGTTCCAATACCACATGTTTTACCAAATTGTTTAAGTCTCTTCCTCGTTCGCTCGAAGAGGGAAAAAACAACAATTAAAACCGCATAAAACTTAGTTATAGAGCTAAGGACTGCGGTTATTTAGCCGATTCGCCCATTTAAAACCCAAAATCTGATAAAACATAAAAGTTGAAGACGATTACCATAGCTCAAAGTCAGAAAAAGAATAACCTGATTCAGATTTAGGAATCAAAAGTTATGGAAATTTCATTATTAAGTCGTAAAATCATAAAACTCGGAATAATTAATAAACTGACAGGGCTGCAGCTTAAAGAGCCAATTAAACCCATTAAAACACAGAACTTGATGAAATGTAAAACATGAAAGTAAAAGATGATTGCCATAGCTGGAAGTCAGAAAAAAAGTGTACTAATTCAGACTTATGAATCAAAATTTATGGCAATTTTAATTCTCGGGTCTAAAATTACAAAACTTTGAATAACTAAAATAATGACAGGGCTGCAGCTTAAAGAGCCAATTAGATCGTTCAGAACTCAGAATTTGATAAAACAAAAAACATGAAAGTTGAAGAGGATTGCCATAACTTAAAGGAAAAAAAATAATTACCTAATTCAGTCTTTCGAGTCAAAAGTTATGGAAATTTCAATTCTAAGGTCTAAAATTACAAAACTCTGAATAATTAAAATAATGATAGGGCCACAGCTTAAAGAGCCAATTAGACCCTTTAGAACCTAGAATTTGATAAAACATAAAACATGAAAGTTAAAGAGAATTGCCATAGCTCAAAGTCATAAAAATAATCACCTAATTAGGACATTTAGCCAAAAGTTAAGATAATTTCAATTCCCAGGTCTAAAATTACAAAACACTAAATAATTAAAATAATGACAAGGTTTTGGCTTAAAGAACGAACTAGACCCTTTAGAACACAGCATTTAATGAAACATAAAACATAAAAATTGAAGAGGATTATCGTATCTTGAAGTTAGAGAAAGAATCACCTGATTCGGACTTTCGAGTCAATAGTTACGGCAATTTCAATTCTTAGATCTAAAATTACAATCGCTATCGTTTTGCTCTCAGGGAAGTAACAAAGAAGTGCATTTAGACTAATGTCTAATGTAACTTAAAAATTTCATAAAACTTATAAGACGAAAATTATAGTAAAAATTATATGCTTTCCAAAACATCGAAAATCATCGAATTGGATAAGGAACGTAAAAGATATGGTAAAATTCAATTCAGGTTCAATATCAGAATTCTTTTTTTTCAACAAACAACAAAGAAAGCAGCATATAATCGACATGCAAGCTTATTTAAATTAGAAGGGTGAGCCTATAACTCACCTTATATGATTTTGAGCAATTTTATAAGCAATATGGAGGCGTTAGGCTTTACAGAGGCTTCACAAACCTATAGAGAGCAGATAAATAGACATGCAAACCAAGAAAAAGAAGTTACAGCAAAAGAAAAGTTCAAATTCAAAGAAATTGATGAAATAAGCTTTGTTTTGTGAGGATTACCTACAGATTTGTTAAATCTAATATCTTTCACTTAGTTTTAATTTGGATTAAAGCTTGGTTTTGCAAATTGGAGAGGAGGGTTTCTAAGATTTCTTTCAGGCAGAAAATAACAGAAAAAAGAAAAGAGGAAGAGGAGAGTAATGAACATATGGTTCATTCTCTTCTGCCTATTCCTTTTAGGATATGGGTTTGGGTTCGAATTAAACCCTACTCACTAGGCCCAAGCATGTTAATATATGTTATTAACACTTATTTTAGGATAATTATGCTATTATCTCTCAAATTAACACATTTTACACAATTTTACACCTAATTTTTTACAAAACTATTTACATTTTTAAAATTTTCAACTTTATAAAAACACAACTAACATGTTTAAAACTATTTCAACTTTTAGAACATGTTTTCTGTAATAAAATATAATTTATTATCATTAAAATTTTCCATTTTTAATTAAATGCCTCAATTTACATTTTTTTTTAAATAAATTAACACACTTAACATAAAATTGCATAAATTTATTTTCTTGTCGAAACTAACATAAAATCCATGTTAAAAATAATTCCATGCATAAATATTATTTTCAATCAATGTTTACCATTTTTATATTTCAATGTTCACCAAAATAAATTTTTAACATGTTTGAAATATAAGAAAAACTATCATTTACGGTAGTTTCCAACCAAACAACATAATTTCCATTTATCTCCCCGAAAACCCATTATTTATCTAAAATAAACAAGTCTCTACAAATTTTCCATCTACATATTTTCCATCTCCAAATTATTTTATTTTCTCCATTTTAAATTGTAACCCTCATCATAGTTTATTTATATACGTAATCACAAAAGCAGGGTTGTTACAAGTATGAAATGGTCAATGTAACGACCCGCCTTTTGGACAGTTTAAACCGACGATCAAATACACATGCCGATTTTAAACCATTCAAGAGGGCAGATGGTTATTGGGGTAAATAATAAAAGGAAAGAAAGAGAAATAAAGAAAATGGAACAACATAGAATCTCGCAGCGGAACGATAAAATATAATAGTCAAATAAACAGTTCATGAAGCTGTCTACTATACTTTGACAATTATTTATACAACATTTATTAGAGTTTATACATATACAACAGAACAATTAAAATAATGCAGCAGATAGCATGATGCAAGGGTAATAATAGTAATAGTATACCAAATCTTCGTCTTCATCCTCCAGAATAGATCCTCAAAAATCTGAAAAACTCAGGACTGACCCGAGCGTAATGAAAGACAAAACACTCGAGTCAGGACTAAAATATCCTTATGAAAGTTAAATCAATCGCAAATAAATATGAGTGTAACGGCGTCAGAGATGTTTACGGGGTTTGACATCTCATATCCAGTGTCAACGTACGTGCAATAACTCAAGAGATGTTACAGGATTTTCCATCTCTCAAGGATCCGTGAAACTATCTACTATGTAGTAATATACGCTAAGTAGATAATGCCTATCAGTAATATAAAGTATCAAAATAGCGTTAAGGCGTTACCATAATCCCCCTTAACACATTTTATATTCCCAAAAGCATATACAAGACCGTAGTTTCCCCAAAACCGGAAGTCACCAGAGGGCAATCCATATACTCAAGGTACAAATCAAAACGTAGTGGTCGCGAATAGGATAATCAGTATGACAAGGTACATGAGGCGATACCAACTAGGATACTAGTAGTTGCGTGATCCGGACTGATGTTGGGCATAGCCAGCAGCTACCCCAACACCGCGAAACAACACTCCGAAATCAAGGGGTGCACCCAAATCGCATCACAAATGTAATAGAAATGGTATCGAAGAAGCGTGTCCGCTAGAGGTGGCGAACCTCAATGGCCCGGCGCGGCTCCTGTTTTAGTCATGTCAGGGGTCATCCAATATCGTTCTCTTTCTTCAGTCAACGCGTTCACCAAACCATCCACTTCATTCTGGATCAACACTCCGCGTATAATAGTTATTAAAGTGGTTTTCGGTATCGACAGAGAGTATGTCCATATCCGATCCCGGCCTCTTTAATAGCTACGTATTATTACACAGTTGGCTCTTTTACATTTCACATCGATTCATAATTAATATCAAAATATCATATTCGCTTCAAAAATCAAATCCATTTCAAATATCATCGTATCTTTTCAAATGTAATATTCCGTTTCGAAAATCATTTGCGCATCAATATCTCATTCCGTTTCCAAAATCATTTCGAATTTCAATTTAGGTTGCAACTACATTTAACTCAATTCGTATTAAAATTCAAGATTTAAATATAAACATTTCACCTTATTGACCAGCTTAGAATTTTAGAAAATAGTTTTAAGTAGTTTAAAAGTAGTTTTAAATAATTAAAATAGTAAAAAAATACTTAAAATCTTAAAATGGATTTGAAATAGATAAATTAGCTTAAAGTAATTTAAATTGGGTTAAGTAGATTTAAAATAGATCAAAATAGTTTAAGTATTCAAAATAGTTTATATCACTGAGTAATTTGGAAAAGAAAATATAATAGCTTCAAAACCAATCCATTTCAATTATAACTTCCCAATTCAAATCAATTTCAATTTCCATTCTATCGATTTCAAATTTCGATTTCAATTCAATTCAACGTCAACTTTGACTTCAAATTAATTCAATTTTACATTCACCTTCAATTTATTCAATTTCAACTTATATCGATTTTTAGCTCGATTTTCAAAATATCCATTTATAACACTTAACAAAATTTTCCATCAATATTCAAGTTTAAATCCAAATTTCAAATATGATTCAATTCCAAGCTCAATTTCGAAATATCATTTTTATATTACTTTTACTTAGTAATATTCAAAGCTCGAATTAAGGTTCAATCTTTAAAACAAATCAAATTTCGAAATTCAATCATATCCCGATTTTAAAATTTCAAAGTCTCCACTTAAATTATTTAAAAATTTCTTTAACCAAAATTTATTTCAACATTCCAAACTCACATTTTTGATAAATTCGATTTCTATAAATTCGATTTCTATTTATAACTTTTACATCAAACATTTAAATAAATTTCAAATCGACGATTTTAAAAATTATTAATTTAGCCAATTCGGTGTCCATATATAATTTTCTATCCTATGGCCAAGTAATTATTTATTTCAATTAAATATCAGGGATGAATATATATCACTTAAATTAAATCACAGCATCATATGTATGCATAACAGGATATATATAAGCAAATAAACATCCAAACATTCAAATATCAACCAATAGCGTCCATCAAAATACATCATCCAATAAACAATACAATTCATGGCAGTTCCATAGTTATCAATGGCAGGTAATTTTATCGCAATTCAATTTTGACAATTTAACTTTCAATTTAATTTTCAACGGTTAATTCAAATGACAAGCTATATGACAATTAAATTTTTATCAAACAACGACAAATAAAATCATAACACTTCATAATATCAAATTTAACTAGCATAACGATATTTAGTACGTTGTGAGCGTTATAAAACACTCATCTTGATTTTACGATTTTAAATCAAATCGAACGACGTTCGATTTAATCCAAAAAATTTCTAGCTCCAAATGATTCCAATCTAGTTCCATAGCGTAGTGCTCGTCCATACGATCCCAACGCAAAAAGTTTCGTCCGATTTGGACCTCGTATGAAAGAGATACGAAATTTTGAAGTTACTCGAATTATAAATATAACCATTTACAACTTCTTTTATTATTATTAATTTTTAACCTTTATCATCTACCGTTGCTTTTTTTTTCAGAATCCATCAAGGCCGACCACACCTTCCTCCTTCCCCCTTGCGGTCGTTCCCAGGTCGTAAAAACCGAACCCAACACGCAAGCTAGGGTTTTGAACGCACCCAACTCCGACGACATTTAGCTCGATCAGGGTGCTCCATTCCAAAGCCTATCTCGTGCTCGACACTCGGCCCAAGGATGATGCAGCTCGGCCGCCTCCTTGCTTTGGTTTTCGTGCATGAACGCACGAACTTCCAGCTCCAATTGCCGTTGTATCACAACTCCATACTCGATCTCGACCGTTGAAGTTACAGAGGTCGACGAGTTCTTTGATTTCCTAGTTGGAACATTTGGCTAAAAATGTGTGGATAGAGAGAAAAACGAGGGGGGACCTGGGAGCATTTCGGCCATTGACTGCAGGAAGTGGCGGCTAGGGTTCTTTTTTTTATTTTTATTTTTTTGTGAATAAAAAGGGGGTCTATTTATAGGATACGGCGAATATTATTTATCCGGCTTTTCCAAACTCCGAATTTCGTGCGGTAACTGATGTTCCTAGGGTTTATCCCGTGTTCCGGACACAATGGAACAGGTTTCAGAAGCCAATTCGATCGTTTGTGTGAGTTATAGCGATAAACGATCAATTTGCATTAAATCGATTTAAACGAATCTCTATGCGTTTTGGCTCGCCCCGGACAAACGGTAAATCCGATTGACATGAAATTTGAAAAATTACAATAATATCACAATACAGATCCGATGAAACTGGTTTCGTCGAAATCCGAGACCGTTTGAAAAATGACTATTTTAACTCGCCAAATTAATATTAAAACAATTTCAACGCGTTTCGAGCTGCCATGGTCAAACGACAACTCCGATTGCTACGAAAATTGAAATCCGATAATAACAAATTATTACGGATCCAATGGAACTAGTTTCGTCCAATTCTGATACTGTTCAAAAATTGGCTATTTTCCAGTCGATAATTAAATATTAAAATATTCAATTTTCACAAATAAATTTTAAATTCATATTTAAAAGTTCTATAACATCACTATAACTTTAATATGATAAAATAAAATTTTACAAATCATTTTTAATCATATTAAACCCGTTATTCATTTTATCCAATAAATTTCAATTTTAAAATCTTATTAACTCTATTAAAATCCAAATATAACTTACATTCACTTTGGAAACCAATTTGAATCACATTAAATCAAATTTCAATTATTCACTCTATTATCATATATTAAATTTCAATATCAAATTAATCATATCAAATTCGGAATTTAATTATTCAAACATTCGTAATATTAAATTAAACAAATTTTGATTATTCTTAAATCACGATCTTTTGAAATATTCAAACGAACTTCAAAATTTAACTTTTGAAATGAATTAAAATTATAAAACAACCATTTCCATTATACGGTTATTCAATTCCCATTATTAAATATCTCAATAAATTCCAAATATTAAATTTAAACAATTTCGCTTATCCAATAATTCATTAGCTTTTGAAATATTGAAATTGAACTTATAAGATTCAACTTTTAAAACCCATTTACAATTTAGAATACTATTTCCATTTTTCCAGTTATTCAATTATTCAATAAGTTTTAAATATTTAATTTAAGCAATTTACCTGTTCAATATTCAATATTTTATTTTAAATAGATTTTACTTATCAATCAATTACTCTATTATTCCCAATGAATCCCACATTTATTATCCTATTCAACTTTTGATTGCAAAGGCATTCACTAAGTAACTTTTATTTTTCATTACTTGGATAATTATTGTTGCAATTCATTCCAGTTATTATTATTCTAAACGAATTACAAAAAAAAATTCTAACACTAAATCACGAAATCTTATTAAATTAGCTATTTAAATTATCGAAAATTTACGGGTCGTTACAGTCAATGTAAATGTTCGGCTGCTGTTTGGCTATGTAGTATCATAAATTAACCCGTAATTCTCAAAGTGCCTGATATTAGAAAGCATAACACAGCCAAAAACGGAGACTAATAGTTGTACTTATACACTAAATTTTAAATCTATCATTCCAAAGTTTGGAATTAACTGTCTGCTAATAGCATATTGTTAGTATAGAAAAACCATTAGCAACAGAGTCGGTGCGTTTATCAAATAATTTGACAAGCTTTCATGGTTGGACCCATTAGGGGCTTGAGTATAAAAACAGAATATAAAATAAGATTTTCCTCACTTGATGAATATAAGGGCTGGTGCTATTGAAGAAAATCTAAGGTGACTAGAATTTTAGTTTTTGTTACTTTTCCATTAATTTGTTACATTTTTATGAAATATTGTTAATTTTAATGAACTCATTTAGTTATTACGAACTTAGTTAACTTAATTGATTTTTATGAAATGTAGTCAAATTTTCCAAACATGGCTAACTTAATTAATTGTCTATTGAACTTAGTAACTTTTATAAAACTTAGTTAAATTTTTGGGACTTGTATATTAATTAATTTTTTATAAAATTAGTTGTTTATATAATACAATTTAGTTAGGTTAGTTAATTTTAATAAATTTAGTTATTTTTTATAGAACTTAGTCAACGTGGTTTAATTTTTAATAAAATCAGCTAACTAGTTAATTTTTATAATATTTTATTAACTTGGTTGAGTTTTGTCCGAATTGATTATCATAAAGCTTGGTGTTTAGATGAGTTGACAGAGGTTCTGCATCAATGGCTGTTACAAAATAAAACTAGTCCAAATCAAATTATTAAAAATAAGTTTCAATTACTATGATTTTCCTATTTTAATAAGCCAGTTGAACTTCAATCTTCCATTCACTGGACTTTATATTCAAACCTGCCTTGCACTCGCTTTCTCAGTTTCGGCCTGATATATTCTGACTTACCTCTCACTTGCATATTCTGGCTTGCATGTCTGCCACACGTTTGCTTATTTCATGAGAATTTCTTCCACCTACTTAATATATTGTTCTTGAATCCTTAATAACCATTTTTGTTGGACGTAATCATGTTCAGAGCATGTTTTGGCAAAGTTCAGTCCATAATGCTAGCAGTTCCAGCCAAGGTCAAACCAAAATGCAAAAATTTCAGATCATGACATTCCCAGTAATATTGAGTCTGTAACGACCTGAAATTTTCGATCTCGAAAATTCCAGATAGTTAGGGAAAGAAGAAAAAAAGGTAGAAGAAGAAACAGAAAACCAAAACTCAGTGTCTCACATTCGCAGTGGATAAAATATAATATTAAATAATATCCTTTATACAAAGAAAGCTGTATCAGTTAATTTACATCAATACATCAGAGTTACAATTATTACACAAACACTGGACAGTTAAAATCAACATGTCCCAGATAAACTACAATATCATAGCGGAATACACTCCATACATTCCTGCTATCCAGCTCACCTCCTGAGCTCCAGAACGTCCTTTAATGAAAATCTATAATACTTGGTCTGACCCGAGCATTACATCAAAGTAACACCTGGTTCAGGCTGGAAACCGGCGTGAGCAAACCCATATAATATGAAATACCTAGCTATAACATATGTGAATACCAGAGTAACTCGTACCTTTTTCAAGTTCTTATAGTAAATCATTTATCACACACAACAGTTTTAGGTTACATGTCCATGTTACTCAATTCATCCTATTCCAGCCTGTTTAGTTTCATATATCCAATTTATAAAGAACTCAGTTTACTAATCGAAGTGGTTTTAGGTATTTGTTGATACCCGACCCCGACCTCTTCGATTTCGATATCATTTCCAATCCAAATTGTTAAGTTTTTAAATAATACAATACCTATTTAGAATATCATACCACCCAACAATTCAACTTAGATAGGTAACCCACATTATCACAGTTCAACCCATTCACATCACAGCACATCCCAATCACAAATCAACAATTCAAGTCATCAAATATCATTCAGCCATCCATATGCAAGATTTATTAGATATATAATTCCTAATTAATTTAATCAATCTTCAATTAAATTAATCATCAATTTTAATCACTTGGATTATCATAATCCTGCTTACTTAACATTAATTAATTACAAACCATTAATTAATCATTCCTTAATTATCCTCTTTAATTACATTAAGTAATTAGCCTTAAATTAATAACACAAATTAATTAGCTTTCACCCATTCACATTGATTACATTTATCCTTAATTTATTACTAAAATTAATTATTTTATGATCACTTCATTGATTAATTATCCTTTAACTAATCACACTCATAACTAATTCCCTTAATTAATCAATCCTTTAATTAATTACACTAAGTAATTAATCCTTAATTACTTCCCTTAAGCAATTTCCTTTTTATTACTTTCATCAAGTAATTATTCCATTGGTTAATTATCCTCAATTAATTAACCTTGGTTATTAATTAATTTAACCTTTAATTGCTAATTAAATTAATTAACCCTTAACAGATAAATCCTTTAATTACTTACATTAAGTAATTATCATTTAAGTATTAATCTCTAGTTACTTACATTAATTAATCCCTGATTATAAATTAATTAATCTTAGTATTTAATTGATTATTCCTTAATCATCTCATTTATAATCCTTAATTACCAATTAATTAACCTCTAATTAATTAACTTATAACCCTCAATTATAAATTAATTAAAATTAATTAATTACACTTAATTATTTTATTAATTAAACAAATCTTAAATCATTAAACTTAACTAACTTTAAGATAAATCATTTATCTCATTAATTCCCTAATTTATCATAATCATATAGATTTAAAAACATCTTATCTTAACTAACACCTAATTATATTACTAAATTAAGTTTTAAAATAAAAAAAATTAACTTAAAAAATTTAAGTTAACAAATTTTATAACTTCTTAAATCAAATGTTAAAGAAAACATTTGTAAAGAAATTTATAATAGAAAAGTTTAAAACTTAATTTATTTAAATTTCCAAAACTTTGTTTTAAAAACTCTTTTTTCTAAGACTGTTTAAACACCCACTACGGGTCAAACCTGATGACTCACCCGAGTCCTACTCGAGTATTTCCCCTTCTCTTTATTCTTTTTTTTTTAAAAAAACTTTGTTTAAATTCAAACTGTTATACTTTAAACCTTTCACGCGAACCCCGAAGAAAAGTTCGAGCAAAATCTTCCTGTCCCTGAGTTCCCACTCGAGCCCTACCCTCCTCTTCTCGATTACTAAATACTGACACACCCTACTCCACGGGCACGTGCACCAATCCATGGCGACCGTCCGGCCTACACGACTACTGTCGACAAGATGACTTCGACTTCCCCTAGCCATGCGACCATCTAGACTTCATCACGAACCCCTTAATAAAAATCGACCACGCTCACACCCATCAGACTTCAACCTGGAACCTACCCACCATCAGGCAATCGCCATGCGCCGTCGAAACAAGTCACCAGTGACCACGAACCTCTGACCAGAGAAACATTAATAACCTACGCTACTTCTCCATTTGAACCAGTGCAACTCGAAGCGATGTCAACGATGATACAGCCCTGAAAATCCAGCCATCCCAGCCATGACCTTAAACCGTAAGTGGCTCCTCCGTGCCCACCACGACACCTTAAAAAATCATTAACCATTTTTTCCTGGGTTCCCGTACCATCACCTTCCTTCTACAATAACCATGACCACCCCCTTTGTGTTGATCGCCGAAATTTGGTCGAAACGTGTTCTACGTTCAACCCAAAAAATTGGATGATGTTAATTTTTTTGATCGGGTTTGAAACCTGTAATATTGAACAGAGGCCTGGTATGCCTGTTCCAGATATGTATACAAATACCAACACACATGTATATATATAAAATCATTTTAAATCAAAATGCACAGCAAATTCACATCCTATTTCAAAGATCACCATATGCAAATTCAAGATGTACCAGACTTTTTAAGAATTTACTCTCCTTTTAGAAAGTTTGAACAGAAAGCCTGTGTATTGCTTTTGAACGGAAAACTTGAATTTGATCCTCCTTATTAAGTTGAATTCTAGCTTGAACATGATTTGAATAAAATTGATCAGTTACTTATTTGCTTTGCTTTTAAGTTCTCTGATTTTGGGTTGCTTCAATCTTTGATACAGGCTTAAGATTTCTTTCTCTGGATTTAGTGTGTTTACAGGATACATATTTGTTCTTTTATTTTTGAAATGAAGATAGGGAAAAAGAATGAGATAAAGAGTAGAGGGGTTTATATATTTAGTTTTATTTTTTATTAATCATTTTAAAAAAATAAAAAGAAGATAAGGACACTTGGAAAATAGGCTTACAAATGTCATGTGCATGTTAAAATTTATTTACACTTGTAATTAGATTTTGTAATTTGTTTACATTTGTTATTAAGCATAAAGAATTAGTTTACATGTGTATTAATATGTTTTTATATATTCATATATACATATTTTTATTATATTTTAATTTTAGTTTTATATTAGTGGTGTCTAATGTGTGTTTAATAATCAAACTTCTCTTGTTCAATTACATGTAACTTTTAAAAGGAAAATGATTTAAAACAAACCATATATATTAATAAAATCTTGTACATATGTTTTTAAATCCAAAATTATTTAAGATATTTACCCTTTTAATTTCAAATTTAAATCTAAATTCAAATTCAAATTCAATTAAAAAAATCAACTCAAATATATATACATTTAAACGCAAATTCAGTTTGAAAATAATTATTCTATTAAAATCTATTTATATCTATATATACAAACAATCATTATTATTTGTTTTGTAAGAATAATTTGTCAAATTTTAAGTCATTGTATTACAAGATTATCAAATATCTATTCAGATATTTATAATCCAATTTTTATTATATTTTCAAATTCACTTATATATCCAGATGTTTCTTTTTTTATTAGAATTTTATCTGTTTAATTATTAATTATCAAATTATCAGATGTCCTAAAATCCGGGTTATCACAGAGTCATCATGCCATAAAATATTTCAATAGTTTTATTCCAACATCTTTCCATGTATTGCAGTAACATGTTCATATTTTGATCACAAATAGTAGATTAGGTTATTCAAGATATTCTTATACTTTATCTAAGTAGTTTGATTAGTTCTTGTACTCACTGCAATATACTACTAATTCAGACCATTGGTTTTAACCAAATATTTATCTTGTTCACAATCTTTCAAAAAGGAGATGGGTTTCTAGCATTTTCAATTGAGGGTAAGATGGAGAAGGAAAATAAAGAGCTATTGAAATAACTATAAAAAAACAGCATCAAAATGATTTTGGATATCGTCCATGCAATTTCTTATCTTACAAGATAATAGCTTTTGTGTTTTATTTTATGTTGTAGGATTACAACAGTGAGCGTTAAAGCGCCATTAATAACCAATTTTCTGTATTATTAATAATTATTTTCTTGTAGTGGTAACTTGTTGTATCATTCATAATAAAATCTTGTACATATATTTTTAAATCCAAAATTATTTAAGATATTTACCCTTTTAATTTCAAATTTAAATCTAAATTCAAATTCAAATTCAATTAAAAAAATCAACTCAAATATATATACATTTAAACGCAAATTCAATTTGAAAATCATTATTCTATTAAAATCTATTTATATCTATATACAAACAATCATTATTATTTGTTTTGTAAGAATAATTTGTCAAATTTTAAGTCATTGTATTACAAGATTATCAAATATCTATTCAGATATTTATAATCCAATTTTTATTATATTTTCAAATTCACTTATATATCCAGATGTCTCTTTTTTTATTAGAATTTTATCTGTTTAATTATTAATTATCAAATTATCATATGTCCTAAAATCCGGGTTATCACAGAGTCATCATGCCATAAAATATTTCAATAGTTCTATTCCAACATCTTTCCATGTATTGCAGTAACATGTTCATATTTTGATCACAAGTAGTAGATTAGGTTATTCAAGATATTCTTATACTCTATCTAAGTAGTTTGATTAGTTCTTGTACTCACTGCAATATACTACTAATTCAGACCATTGGTTTTAACCAAATATTTATCTTGTTCACAATCTTTCAAAAAGGAGATGGGTTTTTAGCATTTTCAATTGAGGGTAAGATGGAGAAGGAAAATAAAGAGCTATTGAAATAACTATAAAAAACAGCATCAAAATGATTTGGGATATCGTCCATGCAATTTCTCATCTTACAAGATTATAGCGTTTGTATTTTATTTTATGTTGTAGGATTACAATAGTGAGCGTTAAAGCACCATTAATAACCAATTTTCTGTATTATTAATAATTATTTTCTTGTAGTGGTAACTTGTTGTATCATTCATCCCTTTGTTGTATCATTCATAGATAAATTCAATCCCAAAACATCATAATTTTGCGATCCATTAGCCCATTTCATGGCCAATTTACTGGTGTCTAGAGCTTAACCTATATAAAATATAAAACTACATTTGCAGACAAGAAACTAAAATTACAAAAGAATGTGAAAAAAGAATGACCACATACCTCCAAGTTGAAAATACTTGCCTACAAAGGAAATTAACAAAGATGAGATCGGTATGGTATTCAGATTATAATATAATAATTATATGACTATTTTATTCAAATGAAATATAATAACTGTAGGACTATCCATAAAGTTTGCCTGTGATGAAAGAAGCACAAACATAAAAGGATTTTTCCTTTAAAAAAGGCCAAGTTACTGGAATTATATAGTTAACCATATGTCAAACAGAGGTATAAAAGTTATCAAGATATTATAGTAATTATTATTAATATTCACGTAGTATAATTCATACATAATATATTTAGTTTATATTTTATAATATATGTGTATAATTTACAAATATACAGTTTATGTAATCCAATTTATATAATATATATATTCATACATAAACTTAAGTATTTTTTATAGGCTTAGTTAATGTTCATAAACTTAGTTCATGCTAGTTAATGCTTATAAAAATAGTAAGGAATATACACTTATGTTTGGATACTATTTCATTCAATGAATATTTTGAATCCTTTAAGTAAACAGGTTTTGTAATTGCTACCAAGGATTTGATCTGCAAAAATAAAGACAAAAAAAAAGTAGTATAACACAACTGAAAAATATATTGAACTATCAGATATAACCATAATAAGTTGACATAGGTTGGGTCAGGGACTCTTCGTCACCCATGTCACCAAAGATTGCATAAAATCATGGAGTTTTCACATGCTCGAATGCTATGACATAGAATCCAACAATTTAGAGATTTGATAATGAAGCATGGTTGGAAAAACGTTTCATGCTAGTGAAACTTGTTCACATAAAAAATGCAGAGATACACAAATTTCTGCAAGTGAAAATTCACAGATTGAGAGTGATGGCGCAAGGGATGCCTAAATATTTATTTCATCATAAACTGAAACCATCAAAGATTCAATGAATTCGATTGCAATGAATATAAGATTGCAATAGGTTGTAATGTTATAGGATAGCCAAGCACCATTTCATATGTCTAAAAAAACCAAGTACATTGGCACATTCTTTGTTTGGCAATGGCATGCTACCTAAAATTTGGGTAAAATAGGTTCGATGGTTACAAGCTTTAGTTTTGCAACTTCAACATTTAATGTATCTCCATAATCTTTCACATAATGACTTGTATAACTATGTAAATATGTAGCCTATATTCGCGCCATCGGTTGCAGAAAAGATGGTAAAAGGTCTTACAATGTGCTATTCATCTGCAATTTCTGGCTATTGGGCTTTCGAAAATAAAGTTTCTCTAATATTCTTAATAGTCCCATGCCTGATAATGGCCCCCCTCTTTGACACCTAATTAGTTGATTGGTCTTGCAGCTGTAATTGTTCTCCTATAATTGCTAGCTACTGATTTGGTAATAGTGTTATGCTTCACTTTAATTATGATTCGTTTGGCAATTTAAGCGATTTTGAAAACTAATAACAAATATTGATCCCCTTTAGACTATTCACAATTATAGGACTGCTTTAAACAAGCTTTACTACATTAGCTCATTGTCAATGTGAACCAATGTATTTCTTTCCTAAATTTTCGGCCGGTGAACTTTCAAGTTATGCCTATCTTTTCACAGAGCTCACTTTGAAAGTGAAATTGCATATTAAGGTTGATGCGGCCAAAAAAGATCTATATTTATGGATTTTTCAGGGGAGATTAGTATATGTTGTTAATTTTCAACAAACTCAATTTTTTTTTGAAATGATACTTTATATACAACATGTCACTAGGACAACATATCACATGTCAATAAACGTTCGAAGTAAGTTTCAAACTTGTGACCTATTGCACCGAAACCAAGTCACTTAACCACTTGGACAATGGTGCTTGTCAACAAACTCATTTTATTATGGAAGTTTTTACTCATCCAAACCAATGTAAAGAAAATTATATCTGAACCAGTTTGAAAACTATTTGAAAATGATAACAACCTTTTGCTTACATGGTTAAGAGTGAGCTGTTTGAAATAACTCCAGTATGAAATGTCTTCTTTCTAAGGTGGATTTGGAATTAACTTAAATATGTAATTTGTTTCAAAAATGGGCTAAATCAGGGAAATTTTCTTTTATCAGTGTAGCTTATGAATCAAACCTTTGAGCAGGTGTGTTTACAAGTGGCTTATGAAATCATGGACAAAAAAACTCAACTGATGTAAACCAATATTTATTTTCGAAAAGGAACCTGATCCTAAGAACAATATTGCAAACATTATACAAATATAAGCAGAGAGGAGAGTTTTACCTTGATGGAGACTGCAAAAATGATGGAATTTAGGGTTTCTCATTGCTATCGACAAGAACTAAAGCATCAAATTGAAAAACGAGATACATTTTATAGGTTGCTCAAATCAAACTTAAAAACGAAAACAAACAAGCTTGGTCATGCAGACAATCTAAGGAGAAAAATGGAAAAAACAAAGGGTAGACGATCGGCTTGGGGATAATGATTTTAGCGTTCATATGACTTGATCTAAGAAAAAAGGATGAAAACATGAACGGTGGTTTAATCGTAAAAGAAACGGCCTATGAAATATTTTGGGTTCCCACCTATAAAATTGCATACAGTTATTTACAGGGTGTAATCACATTATATGTAATTTATTTTCATTTTGCTAACGGGATAGACAGCAAGTAGCATCAAAATGATATTTTATAGTATTTCTTAATCATACGAGTTCCAAAATTTCTTGTATGTGATATTGCATTTTTACATGCATACATGCACAAATCAATTTTTTTTACATTAACCTTGTTATAAAAATTTGTTGGACATAAATTGATGTAATAATTTGATCATACCCTTTTTAAGGAGTGTAATTATATTTGCATATTATTAGTCAATAGCACGACTATACACTATGTGATTAGCATTATTAGTAATCTATAGATGGTTATCATCATGCTAACGTAATTAACGACATCATTTTGTATGTTACCATTGCTAATCCAGATTGTCCACCTTCATTTTGTATGTTATTGACAAACATATCTAGCCTGTATAAAATGACCAAAACATACTTCGAAATCACATTAAAGAATGATACATAAGCCTAGGATATTAAATAAAGAGGTGGTAAATGATGCCTTTTATGACTGGTTAAATCTCATATATAAATAATAAGATCTAGTGCTAAATATTAGCTATTTCCATAAAACTTATTGCACTTAAATATTGCAAACAACCGAATCAATGCACCTTCATTCTTGATCACTTAATTATGGTAGAATCTACCAACAATATTTTATTATTGTTTGTAAACTCTTTCTCCTTTCCATACTTGTCTTTTTGGGTTCATATTCCATGCTATCACTTAGCATATGTGTATCATATGCATGGGTCACTTACATATGCAGAAACAGTCAGGTAGGCGCTATTGAGCTAATGCAATACAGGAGAAAACAAAAGCGAAGTACAATATTAAAAATAAGGACCAAAATGGTCCACAAGTTACCATGTGAAGAAAATTCAAATATTTTTATACATGAACTTAACCTTAACTAACTAACAAAGCCAACTTAGCACAAAAATCATTATCAAATTATACAGCATGTAATGTGTGGAATGCATACTGCTTCTAGCCAGTGATGTAGTGTGGAATGCATACTGCTTCTAGCCAGTGCTTTAGTGCTAGCTTCTGAGCCTTTTTGTCTTGTGACAAACCTTTACCAACCTAAAATATTCACATAATTAATAACTTAGATTCACATATATCAACATATTAGTTTTGGGGGAAAAAGGAACACATACTTTGGAAGCACTTTTTTGAGCTCTTAACCATCCAGAAACTGCAGATTCATGCTTCTCCACACTGAAGAAAGAGACTGAACTAAGCTCTAGAGAAGCATAATCTAATGCCTTCCACCTAAAAACCAATGTTTGTAGTAGTATAGACAAACTAAATTGAAGTAATAAATATTTCAAAAATCTTTCTTCTTAAAAAACCAAAGTGAAAGCATTTTAATCAACTTCTACACAATATCCTGCATCTATGTGGCAAACACAAAACAAAACACCTTTTTAACTATAATTTTCAACAGATATTGGTATAACTTTAGCTATCATAATTAAGTAGCATATTTTGAAAGCTTAAAGAAAGAAAAAAGAAGAGGAAAACTAACCAAAGCTCCTTAACATTCACAGCACAATTAGCAAGATTTCTACGGGTCCAGTAGCTCTTGTAAACTTTTTGCAGCTTAATCGCTGCTGCATCAAGTTCACACAATGGCCTTCGTTAGCTAAATTCAAGAAGACGAGTCTTTTTTACAGTCAAATTGTCGTCTCTGTAACTTAACCTTAACTTCAATGCTATGCTGAACTTCACATCTAGCATTTCCTTTATTAAGAACCATGCTTTATCCATACAACTTGAGAGAAAAATGAATATCTGCTATGTGTAAAAATATTAAACATTCTTGAAAATGAATCTTATAGCATTCGACTAAACCATGAAAATTCAATTATACTCCATGTAATCATAGAAGGGGTCTATTTGTATACAGTTGAAAAATCATAGATGACAATGCATATGCATGATATGTTATAAAAATCAAGTGCTAATTATTTGGAAAAAAATCAAGTAAAAATTGGATATGAATACAATATTATTATTTACCTAATAGATATGAAGTTCACCCTTTAAATGCCAAGAAATCACCCATAATTATAATTCTAAAAAGATAGTCAACGCAGACTTTCTTGGATATTCATCAATATTAGGCTGGAGCATATAAATATCCACTATAAGCAAATTAAATGGAAAAAACAAAAATAGAATAATGAATGGAAGAATTAAAAAAATTCATTTATAAACAATAATCTAAAAAGATGATGGAATCAATAGAACAAATTAGTTTTCCACAATAAATTATAGTTTATTTTCATTTCAATTTATGGTAATTCAATTTTCTAAACCAAGGATGATACGGTAAGAACTATCATACTGAACCGATATTAAAAAGCATAACCATCACTAAATGAATGAAATAAGAATGACACAATATCGCTTTTTACATAAAATAAACAAGTTGACTAAATATGATAATTAATTCACAGTAGATTGAATCTTATATATAGAGCCAAACAAATAACTGATAGCCTAATAATGAATTATGAAATATCTCACTTCTTTGGACATCATTCCAATAGTAATGACCAATTTATTAGTCAATATATTATTGTCCATGCTGGTATGAATTGACTGAAAAGGATAAATAATTCATATGAAATCGAATCCTTAATATACAAACAAACAACTTACAAATTAGAAATATATGATAGTCGACCACAAAATATAAACTATAAACTCGGCTGAAATAAATCTATAACTTTCTAATGCATGTCTGGGTCCATGGTTACAGTGACATATAATAATGTACTTGGACAGATATTTCTTTACCTTAGCTGGTTTTGCTATCAATCTAACCATTACCAGTTAATTATTATGAAAGGGATTCATTTGCTTTTATCAGAAACTAAAGCATGACTGAACCATCAGATCAAAAATCTAGATTTTGATCAATCAGTGTGTTTCAACCTATTTAATTTACTAAAATTCACTCTCATACTTTAAATAATACGATGAAACTTTCTTATTTTTGTCTTCAGCTCAACGAAGATGCTGCACGGTAGGAAAATCCAAATTGTAGACTTCAAAGGCTATCTACTAACTTAAGTTAACCAAAATAGCGAAAGGTTTTGAATGACTGCTGTTATAAAATTATTTAAAATAACAAAAAGGGGTTGTTCAGAAGGACCTTTTTTTGATGTAGTCTTCAGATGCCACGGTTGTAGTCCATCATTTGATAAATACAGATCGGGAGATTGAAACTTAATATAAAGCATAAAAATCTGTCCTTTCTTTTGCTACAGGTGAATCCTAAACTTGATTGGCTGCATAATTAAATTGTCGAATTAATCCATTGAAATGTAAATTCAAATTTAAATTGACCAATTTTTTTTATTTGGATAAACCTTTAAAAAAGCAGTATGAGATTTACCGAAGGCGATATTAGCACTTACCATCCTAATTTCAAATTCCTCAACCAAATCCCTAGCACTATCAGAAAAGAAAACATTAAAATAATTGAAGGAAAAGAACATTGTATAAATACTAAAATTGTTTAACACTTTCTTAACAAAGTATAAAAAATCTTACAACTGCAAAGTAAAAAATTTAAAGAACAAAAAATTTCCATGTAAATTCCATACTTGCAGTAAAGGAAAGCATTTCCACACAAAAGAGTTTATTGACTTCAACCATAATCCCCGTTTGCCTTCTTCCAATCCTTAAATAAATAGCGCAACATCATCAAAAACAAAGTTATTTTAAACAAATAATGATTAGATATTCAGAAACCGCAACACCTTTGTGATCTTTGAGTTTCCAAGCGCATCAGTTACCAGTCAGTAAACATACCTCATTTTTTGCCCATACACTTACGCTTTGGTAATGAATGCAATCCCAAACAGTGGCGGTTGTCCTAAATTTCAACAAAAAAAGTATAGAAAATAAACAATTAATGAACCTGAGAATTAAAATTGTTGGCTGATGTAATTATGAAAGAAATTAGCATTTATGATTTGGTTGACTCACTGAATTAAGTTTCTTAAATCATAAAAATGGAAGCGCTTCTGCTTAGGAGTCAAAGGCTAGGGCTTTAGCTGAGTCGAAGTTGTAGTTACTGTCGCAAAATTCAAAAATTTCTCAGCACTTGATTCAAAAGAAGGTAAGCCAAGAAGAGAATGAAAAAGACAGTTTATGTGTTTTGATTTCAGTAATAGTGGATGAGTTTTGGGAGGGAAGAGGGCTTTGAAGGGAAATAATTGTAGTTATGTGGTACGTGTACGTGTGAGGTGGGGAATACAACCACATATTTGGTGTGAAATACAATCGTCATAATTGAAGCAAATTAGAAGAGGGATAGTTGAGGAATGTGGAGGAGACAAACGAGACTGGACCGATCGAGGCCAAAGAGAGGACTGTTTCACTTGCAAAAGATAAATGACAAAAGTGTCCTCAGCAGTTTCTCACTTGGTAGGGTTATTTCAGGAAATTTTAAAAAGGCTTCACTTTGACCGGTTTGACCAAAGGTTTTGCTTTATAGTATAATATATATGTATGTATGTATGTATATAGTGTATCCTCTCCCAGGATGTTCATTTTATTACAATTATCCCCCTTATTTTTATAGATCTGTTATACTTAAGTGTCCCTAATTTATGACTTGATACCGAATGTTACATCCCCACTTCGCACACTCGAAGATGAACTCTGATGATGCTGCAGTCATCATCAAAATTATCTTCCAACGACGGAATTGAGTAGTATGTTTAGATATAGATTAAACGGAGCATCTAAATATTTCCATTACATAGAGACAGTTTTAATATTCATTACATACATCTGCTCCCAAAATGAAACCTAAAGTCGTGCCTATGTAGGTGATTAATAACCATATAAAATAATATAATAAAGAGTCAGGTCAACTTATGAGGATGCGGCCTGAACTCCTTTAACAACGGAAGCATCTTTATCATCAAACAAAACCTCCTACTCCATCTTTGATCCTTGTACTGCGGTGCTTAATCTAAACCTGCCTATTATATAAATATAACATACTCAAATGAGTACTAGTGAGTTTATGAGAAAAAAACAATAAAAATACAGACCTGACATAAACTCTGGTGTGAATAATGTTGAAACTGGACCAGCCAGCACTGGAAGTTATTGATGAATTTCAATAAAATTCCCTTATTGGATTTGTTAGACCTATCAAGTCGAATTTATTTGTTTTCTGAATTTTATTTAAATAAAATCACTTATTTTATTTAAATTTATAAATTATAAATTTTTATTTGATTCACATATTAAACATATAAAAATATACATTATATACATATATGTATGTGTGTGCATGTGTGATGTAATAACCCACTCTTTGTGATACCTTGAAATCAGCACCAAACAACAAAGTATAACCTCCGAATATCATAAAAGACAAATTGTCAGGAAAGATAACGTTATATTAAGGCATGTCGAAAAAATCTCATAGCGGAATGATAATGTATAAATACCGAATATATATGAACCTAAAAGATTAATCAATATATATGCAACAACCCACCCTTCGTAACACCCGAAAATGTAACGATCCACACTTTGTAATACCCAAAAATTTATAACACCCAACATATATGACAAGGCTTGAGTACTCGATTGAGTAGTTTAAAACTCAGATGCTTTTGGGGATACACTATCAAGGCGATGCAGTTGGAGCTTTGGAGGAAAAAGCGATACCTTGGATACATATACTTGATATTGTAGTAGTACATGCCAGATGTTAGTTATATATGAAACTTATTGTATCAGATGTTATATTTTGACTCTCTATATCTATATTTACTTATTAGTTGCTTCCGCTAGTATAGTCTTTAATATATAGCTCATCGTATTCTATTCATGTACATTCATCATAAATATCATCATTCAACTATGAGATCTAGTGATATGCCTTCATATAGTGTTTGCTTTATTTTTCTTTCCCGACAATCTGTCTCTTATGGTACTCGGTAGTCGGATATTTTCCTTCAGTGCTGATTTTAGGATATTAAGAAGGGTGGATGTTAAACAACTCGCCTTTTGTAATATTCGAAATCATCCCGAAGGAATATGTTTGACTATAGAGTATCACAAGAGATAGATTGTCGGGAAAGAAAATGTAAAACGTACAATGATATACGATAATAACTAGCATACAAATAATTAAACATGTAAGCAAGCAATCAACAAGAATCAACAAAAATAAAAATCAAAAAATAACAAAATCAAACAGCAACAAACAACATCCAAAAGTAGAAAGCAAACATAACCAGCAGCAGACAATAGCAAGCAACATCAAGCAACAAGCAATAATAAGTAACTAGTAGCAATCAATCAATAACAATATAGCAATAACCAATCAACAAGGAAAAATAGGCATATAAAATAATGAGATATTCAAAAAGAGTCTATAACAAATTACACGATAACATATCAAGATTCAAACACGCGTGTCAAACTATAAACTCCAATTAGTCCGTTCGAGTGCAGTTGAGAGAGTCTTTGGGGATTTCTTTCCCTGTTTAAATGCGATTCTTCATGGGGTCTTGGCATGGCTCAGGAAGGCTTCGAGTTACTCAGGGAAGTGGGATGCAAGACGAAGCTCGAGACTCTGATGCAATGTTTAGTGATACTTGTGCGATCAATGATTATCGAATATGATGCCAATGTAGTAATTGGTTACATAGTCACGTTTGGCGAGCATGGACGATTGAGCGGAGTTAGCCTGTGCGCCTTGGCATTGACTTTAGGGTAGATATGTTTGATGAAAGGTGGTGGCATTATATTAACGATGGTATTGATTATGGGTCTTATGATAGGGGCCATCCATGCAAATAAACAATGACGAGATATCAGTATTTGTTTGTGATAGGTGTATCTGATTGTGCGATAATTTATTTGATGTATGTATGTATTTATACGACATCGATGTTCCTTTATGGTCCCGATGGCGTATTATACAAGACATGACCATTGTTCTCTTTTTGATAATAGGCATATACAAGTTATTTTAGAAATACTTGATGTCCTATAGGGGAATAGTGACATTCATCTACTAAGAGGTCATAGAACGCTTATGCTCATTATAGTGGTACGCAGTGATCCGCAAAGGTCCTAGGTTTCTAGAATAGAATGAATAACACTTATGCTCATTATAGGGGTACGCTGATTCTATTTACTATTGGGACTGGGTTTCAAATATATAGAATAGATCATAATTTACGATCATTATTGGGGTACGTTGAGATCTACATGAGACCAATTTTTGAGAATGCGGCTCGGAGTCTATGGTATATTTCGATACCGACTCTATTTATTTTGAACTCTCAAAGGGAATCACTAAATTATGATTGATGTTCGTAGTTCACTTCACCCATTTTGGAGGTTGGATATTGATTTGTATTCTTTTGTTGTCTTTCATTGTTATGTTGTGTGTGTTATTAGTTAATGGTTGTTGTTGTTGCATTTATTAGCACTGTGTACTTCACGGTAGACTTATATTATGATCAACCTACTTTTGGATGTTGAGTTACATTTATCATAGTATGTTGTTATATTTCAGTCACATTATATTAGTTGTGCTGACTCGTTGATTTCAGAGAGGAGCAGGTCATGGTATGATTTCCCATCTCATGTGATGGGTTTACTTCACTTGTGTATGGACTATCCGGATTACTTTTGAGCCATGTTTGTGGAGAGGAATGGATGTGCCTCAATAGTTCCTATTCTATTTTGTATATAGTTTTGATATATAATATTTCGAGATAGTTCCCCTCAAACCAGGCTTTGTGTCTTTGTCTGCTTATGTCAAGACAACTCTCGGGTACTTGATTGAGTAGTTTGGGAGTCAATGCTTTTAGGGATATGCTTTTAGGATAGTTGGATCATTCTGTAAAGGCAATGCCAATACTTCATATATATATATTTGATATTGTAGTAGTACATGACAGATACGCATTTATATATAAGACTTGATACGGTCTGACCTTATATATTGATATTCACTTATCAGTTATTTTTACTAGTGTGGTCTCTTATATGTATTGAATATCCTGTTTTGTTCATGCATATTCATTATATTATATGTTATCATTCCGTTGTCAGATTTTGTTGATATGCCTTAGTATAATGTTTGTTTTAATTTTCTTTCCAGACAACCCGTCTTTTGTGTTATTTAGAAGTCAAATATTTTCATTTGGTGCCGATTTCAAGGTATGTGAAGGGTGGGTACCCTTTGAAGCAAGATTGGTGATTTTCAGTCTACTCTAAATACCTAAGACCTTTGTTGATCACACTATACCCTTATACTGAGCATAAGCGTTCTATGATCCCATGGTAGATGATTGTCTTCGTCCCTCTCTAGGACATCAAGGATTTCCTAAATAACTTGCGTACGCCTCTATCATATCTTGAAATCTCAAATGGAATCAGTGGATTGCGATAGATGTCCATAGTGGACTTTACCCATCAGTAATGATGGGTTTCAATTTGTATTCTTTGGTTGTCTTCTATTTCTACATTGTGTGTATTATTAATTGGCTGATGTTATTGTAGTTACATGTTACATGATAGCCCATATATGGTATAACATGCATGTGTATGGACGTGAGGATCCACATCGCAACAGAAACATTGGCTCATCAGATATGTATTGTTTATTGTCCAAATATATGTATGTATTTAAAATCTTTACATATATAAATATTATGAAGGGTCATTTCACTAGAAGGACAAACTTTGCAGTCCAATTAGTTTCTAGGACACACTCCACAGAAATTAATTTCAAGGCCAAAGTCAGCAGAATAATTACTTTTAAGGACAAAGTCAGCAGTCCAATTACTTTCAAGGACATAATTTCATATGTTTTTAGGCCTTAGAAACTAATTATTTTACATTTGTCCTTAAAAGTAATTACTTCAGTTGTGTGTCCTAGAAACTAATTGCACTTGCTAAAGATGCCCTTGTGGCTAATTTCCACTATTATAAATCTATATATATATATATATATGCTAATTTTTTAAAATATTTTTATGTAAATGTGAATATTTATATATATATATATTATATAATATTAATAATACATGCATGTTATAAAAAATGAATATTAGAACAATACACATACATACAATTTTATTTGTGAACCATATATATATATATATATATATATATATATATATATATATAACAACAAAATAAAATTTTAAATTTAAATAAAATATATGATTATCCATAAACATATTTATAATATATATGTATATTTGCTAACAATTTTTGATTTAATAATTCTAAATCGTATGTACATCACCTTAAAAAAATTATTGATTTTTATTATTATAAAGTATATATTAATTGATTATTCGCTCGAAAATAGATAAAATATTAATAAAAATGCTTTCGAAACATTTTATTCAAATTATAAATTTCCAAAAAAAATTTATATGATATTTTGAAGCTTGAAAAATCTTTCCATAATTTTTTCGGTGAATTTTTTTAATTTACCGGCCGTTTATTATAATAATTTTTAAAAAACAGCAAAATTGATTTTCTTTAATTTTCGTTTTCTAGCAAAGAGCTAATCATGTGATAAAATAATTTTCTAAAATTTTAAAAATAACTTTTCGAAAATATTTTGTTTTATATGATTTATTTAGATAGTATATTGATTTAAATAATATCAAATAACAATAAATAGTTATAAAATTTATCACCTTAGAATGAAATTATAATTAAATATAAACTATATATGTATGAATGTATATACTAATTAATAAAATAATAATTATTATATATAAAATATTTGGTTGTACATATTTGACTTATATATATATATATATATAGAAAATTTGTTTTTTATAAGTGAATACATACATATAACCAATTTTGCTTTTGACAATATCAATACACATAAGAATCGTCACATAACTGACAGTATAATAATAATAATATATGTATATAATGAAGTATTTTTCAGATATTATAAACTATAATTCAGTGAAAACATACCTAAAACCAATACCTTGAAGCACACCTTTTGTAACAACCCTCCTCGAAACGGACCTAAGTTCCGACCCAGAAAAGGCCCATCGAAACTTAGATATATCTCAAAGTTGGTTGTTGGTTGGTAAAAAGAACAATACAGAGCTATTTATATAAACATTCAAATCTCACAACGAAAGGATAAAATATAATAATAACAGTACCATTTTTATTCAACTTCAAAATGTCATAAAATACATAACATAATACATATCCTCAGTACAACATTTTTCAAATACGTCGTTATACTTTAATGGGTATATCTGAAAATAACATAAGTAGATAAATAGGTAAACTTTGTTCTCTCAATATCTTTGCCTTCAACATCATAATCTTTCTTTCTTGTGTTGTAATGAAGAGGGAGATAGAACAAAATAAGTCCAGTAAATTAAAATCTCAAGCCTTACTACACTAGTACGTGGGCAGTATAATTCAAATAGGAATAGGTCTTACGATTTCTACTTACATCATAAGCCCTTTCAAAATATAAGCCCAAAGACTTTTCTCAAACTTAAATAAAAGGCTTTCCAGATATAAGCCAATAGCTAACTCGTTATCAATACAATAACCCTTATCTATCATCCATAATGCCCTATCTATGTAAGAGATAGTACTCAAGTCACTTAATACTTTTTAATAGGGATTAGGTAAACTCTGATCATTTAATACCTTATTTAAGGCAGGTCTACGTATTTTACTACCTGTAATCCCAAGGTGGACTCCACATTAATAACTATCTAGCTGACGTTGTAGGAATATCTTCAGACACTTAATACTTTCTATTGAAGCAGGCCTTTTTCCGAGATATCCTCTACCATGCCTAACCCATAACCCCAATCATTTAATACTTCCTTCATAGGGAAGAGGCGAGCCCTCACACAACCACTTAATACCTTCAATCTCTAAAGTAGGTCCTTTGTATTATGACCATACCCCACGATGACATCTCATATTAGCCTGACTATTCATAAGTATCGGTAGTTGGATTAGCTAAGCAGATTTACCCTACAGAATTTGGGACTAACCTTGGTCGTTGTAGTTACTTATTATAGGCAACATCTCACATCAGCCTCAAAGTCACACAACTGGTAGCCGGATTAGCTAGAAAACTTTTGTGTGCTTTTGATTGACCTTGCATCCCTATAACTTTGTCATAATCTATATCACACTCTACGTATATTATCACACACCTCACCATTTCAAAAATCAAGGCCTTATAAGAAATATTTCTTATTTCGCCTTTAACATTAAATACCCTTCTAAGGGGGATTTAATAGAATTAATAACCTATTTAACTACACAATTATAAGTTATAATTAAACATAATTACGCGCGCACACACACATGTGACTAGTAATTTCTAAATGCACGGAATATACGCCTTAAACTACCATTCAAATGTCAACTCTTTAAGCGATTATACAAGTCCCATTCCATATTATCGATAATACCAAAAATTCCAATATTCATATCCAAAAATTCCAATCAATAGACTTGTATACAATTAAAATTCAAATTCAACTACTACATTAAAATAATGAAATATTTTGCTAGTAGAAATATACAATTCCAATTTTTATGCTTTATTCAACTCCTTTTTCACAAAAAATAAACAAAGGGATTTCTATTTAATTTATGGGAATAAGCACCGTAGACTACGAATAAAATTCATACTTTACACACTATTCTATAATTAGAATCCTTTAATAAAATTCAAAGAAAAAGAATATGGAGTGGAATAGAAGGAAAAATTATAAAAACTGCAAATCTACACAATTTTCATTATTTTGACATGAATAAATTAAGGTTTCAACCTAGAAGTGGCATCTTGCATTGAAGGAGTTTTGGGGGTTTATAATATGATGTTTTCATAAACCAAAACTCCCTAAGGCATATTCATACCCAAATTACACCAATCAATTACAAAAATAGAAATGCTAAGTTTGCCACTCATAGTATATCCTTAGCTTTGCCTCCTTTGGATTTGACAAGCCATTGACAATCTCTATCTGATATCTTCTTTTAGATATATGTAATAAGGGATTTTTGTATATAGATTGAATTCACAAAGTAGGAGAAGAACAAGTTAGGAAAACAAATAGAAAACAAAATTGGAGTACTTGTGAATCTTGAAGAGACGAGCTGATAGAGCTTCGCCAGGTTTCCAAATATTATATGAATAAAAGTAAGGGGTCTAGGTTCCTAAAATATTTTGTCAATTTTCCTTAACGAATGATTTTTATTCTAGCGGACAATTTTAAAGACATTTATTTATTTATTTATTCAAATTTTACCTATTAGGCCTTCCTTATCCTTCCATAATTACTCTAATAATCTATTTAATTGGCCTATTTATATCCGTATTACATTCTTGTAACTCCTTATTTATTAAATATTTATTGTCTTATTAGTCATGGAGTTACAATCTTTTCCATCTACATTTCCTAAGGTAGTACTATACGTCGAAGTAAAGATGTGCCCAGTGTTTTTGCTTACGTTTTAAAGTTAGTGTATATACTTATATATGTAGTATGAGTTTTGAAAAACATTTTCAAAAATAAAAAAGTATGCCTCTCATACGTATACCTATTCATGTTAATCGGATAACCAAACCTTTGATACCAAATATAACAAACCACACTGAAATGTACCTACGTTTCGACACAAAAAAGCCCATCGAAACTTAGACCCATACTGAAGCTGGATGTTGGTAGGTAAAAAGAACAATACAAAGCTATTTATCTACACATTTGAATCTCACAATGGAAAGATAGAATATAATAACAACACTCTTGATTTTATTCAACTTCAAAATGTCATAAAATACATAAAACAATACATATCTGTAGTATCATATTTTCAAAATACTTCATTATACTTTAATGGGTATATCATAAAATAATATAAGTAGATAAATAGGTAAACTGCTGTAGGTTTTCTCCATGTTTTCGCCTTCAACATCATCATCTTTCTAACCTGTGTTGTGATGAGTTGGGAGTTAGAACAACATATGTTTGGTGAATAAAAACCTCGATCCTTACTACATTAGTACCTGGGCAGTATAATTCAAATAGGATTACATCTTATGATTTCTTCTTACATCATAAATCCTTTCAAACATAAGCCTAAAGACTTCTCCCAAACTTAAATAAAAGGATTTCCAAATATAAGCCCATAGCTAACTTTCTATCAACCCAATAGCTTATATCTATCATCCATAATGTCCTATCAATGTAAAAGTTAGTACCTAAGTCACTTAATACCTTTTTATGGGAATTAAGTAGACTCCGACCATTTAATACCTTATTTAAGGTAGGTCCATATCATTTACTACCTATAATCCTAAGGTAGACACTCCACTACTAACTATGTAGCTAATATTACACGGAATCTCTTAAGCCACTTAATACTTCCTATGGAAGCGGGCCCTTTTTCGAGATATCCTCTACCATATGTAACAGATTAACCCCGACCATTTACTATTCCCTATATAGAGAAGAGGCATGCCCTTACATAACTACTCAATATTTTTGATCTTTGAAGCAGGTCCTTCATATTGTGACGCATGCCCCACAGCGACATCTCATATTAGCTTGACTATTCATATGTACTAGTACCTAGATTTACCCTATAAAATTTAGGACTAACCTCGCATCATCGTAATTACTAATTATAGACAATGTCTCACATCAGCGTCAAAGTTATAATATCGGTAGCTAGATCAGCTAAGCATACTTCCATGTGCTTTTGATTGACCTCGTATCCTTATAATTTTGTCATAATCTAAATCACACTCTACATATATTATCACACACCTCACCGTTTCAAAAATCACAGCTTTATAAGAAATCTTTCTTATTTCGCCTTTAATATTATTACCTTCCTAATGGGGATTTAATAGGATTAATAACCTATTTAACTATGGAATTATACATTATAATTAAACATTGATTATGCTAACACACACACACACACACACACACACACACACACACACATATATATATATATATGCACCTCATAATTTCTAAGTGTGCGGAATATACACCCTAAACTAGCGTTTAAATGTCAACTTTTTAAATAGTTATTCAAGTCTCGTTCCATTTTATCAACAATACCAAACTTTCATTATTTATATCTAGAAATTCCAATCAATAGACTTGCATACAATTAAAAATTTACACTCAACTTATTACATCAAAATAATGGAATGCGTTGACAACAGAAACATACAATTCCAATTTCTATGCTCTATTCAACTCTTTTTTCACATAAAATTAAACAAAGGAATTTCTATTTAATTTATGGGAATAAGCAGTGCAAACTACGAATAAAATTCGTACTTTACACACTACTCTGCGATCAAAGTCCTTTAATCAAATTCAAAGAAAAAGAATAAGGAGTGGAATAGAAGGTAAAATTATAAAAACTGCAAATCTACACGATTTCCATTATTTTGATATAAACAAAATTGAGATTTCAACCTAGAATCGATATTTCTCATTGAAGGGGTTTTGAGGTTTATAATAAGATATTTTTGCAAAAAAACTCCATAAGGAATATTCAAACCCAAATTACACTAATCAATTACTAAATTAGAAAAGCTGAGATTTTCACTCACACTATATCCTTAGTTTTACCTCCTCTGGGTTTTGATACGCCTTTAACAATCTCTATCAAATCTCTTCTTTTAGATATATATACAACAAAGGATTTGTATATTTAGATTAGATTCAGAAAGTCGGAGAAGAATAGGTTGGGAAAATAAATATAAAACAAAATAGATATATGGGATTTCTACTTAAAATTCTCTCACTTAAAATAAATAGAAGATCATGTTGGGAAGTGCAGGAAAGGAGAGCTGCTGCTTAAAATTCTTAAGAAATTTATATATCGAATTTGGGAAGAAATGAATAAAAGACTGTTTAGTCAATGTAGTAGGAAAGAGATGAAATCCTAAGGTCTATTTTGTATGACTAGAACTTAGGGTTTCATTTTATTTTGTTTTTCTGTATCATGTTCTGGTCTTTCAGGTTGTTTGTATATTTTTTAAGGTTTAGGAGAATGTTCCTAATCTTTCTTTGTACTTATCTATCTATCTATTTGGCAAGGGGACCAGTTCTCTCCTGTTAGCTTTGCTAGGAAAAAGTTATATATGATTTTTTACCTGAAACCTTAATGGAATTTTTCTAAATTTTGAAGAGACTAACTGACATAGCTTCACTATGTTCCTAAAATGTTATATGAATAAAAGTGAGGGGTGTAAGGTCTTATTTATAGCGGGGAGGAAGTACCAAAACTGTCGGATTTAAATAACTATATCTAAAATGCCCAAAATTAAAAGCCCTAGCCGCCACCTAATAAGGAGCGGTCGATCGCCTCTATGCCATCGACCGGTAGAGGTCAGAGGGTCGACCTCTCCATCTATTTTGGAAAGTAATTGTGCCGTTGTTTTATATATTTATTGTCTTCCTAAACTACACTTTAAGCTAACATTAATTTTAACATTTCTTTAATCCCTAAGTTTATCCACTGTTAACTTTTGAATTTCAAATTTTAAAATTAATTATTCATTTTAATTTGGGTTCTATATAAATTATTTTGAACTTTAATTCAAACGTCCATAATTTTTCTGTTTGAGCTCCGTTTTCAACATATTATATATGGAAATTGATTAGGATTTCGTCACGAACACAATGACATAAATTTCATGGTTAAATTCCAAATTTTGTAAAATTTCCATTTTTTCCCAATCTTACTTAATTTAATTTATTCAATTTATTTATTTAAGATTGATTTTGCGAGGTGGTACACCTTGTAATGATAAGCTTGCATTTTTTTGAAAGCCTTTTTATTCTGTAGGCAACTAATCCTTGAATTGTTGACCTTTGACGGATGGATAGTAATTGACTTTGAAACGATTTGAGCTTGATATGAAAGGGCATCTAAGTAATGAAGTCAGCCAGCAATGGAAGAAAGGAGTAGCAGCAAAAAAATCTATTTGCAATTAGGGTTAGAGGTGTTTAAATAGTGAATGGAAGAGAGAAAATAGTGTATCGCATCTCATAGCAGTTCTCCTTTAATCCGAGCCGTCCAAAATCCAATAACTCTGCCCTAATTGAATCACCCATTATCTCCCTATCAGTCGAAAATCATACCCACCATGATAGGCAAGATCCCATTTAAGCCCATAAAAAATATTATTTAATTAATTCCAATATAATTGCTTATCGATAACCTATATCGATTGATATATTTATAACTATTATAAATATATTTAATAATATGTACTCCTTAAATCATAATCAAATTTTATAATAAATATTCTGTAAATATTGATTAACTAAATTAATTTATAATAATTATAAACTAATTAACTTGTTTGGTCAAAAGAGAATTCATAAATAAATTAAAATAATTAATTAAACCATTTAAACTTACTTTTGTGAAATCGGGATTTTGTCACTTTTGTCGATATAAGCAAATGTTACTATTTTTATGTATATTTCTATTTCGAAATCCTATCTAATATTGTTTGAATCATAAAACATTTTATATTTTATATTTTATATTTAAAATCACTCTAAATAGTATATTTTAAAGTGATCAAATTCTTGGTCGTCACATTCTCCCCTATTTAAAAGAATTTCATCCTCGAAATTACAAGGACGAAAAAATCTAACGAAAAAACAACAATTAACGAAAGTTAAGCATACCAAAAATAGTAATATCACCCATAACCTCGGTCAAAGGTACGGTGTCTTATCCTATCTATTTTATTTATCAAATTAAGGTATTTTTAAAATTCCTAGTTTGACATACTAACCCTAGATTAATTTTGCTTAGGCACTTAACCTAAGCTCTGATATCACTATGACGACTCAGATTTTCGGACCAGTTAAAATTGCCGAAAAATCCATCCATTCTGAAAATACTAATGAAAACTACCTACTAAATACAACATATTTGATAAATATTCAATACAACTAAATATATATGATACAATTTCAATTATACAACTTACTACACAATTCTGATGAGAAAGACAATATTATCTTTACCTAGGAACTCAATAAACAATGTCAATGCAAAATAAAATAGTAAGCATGAAAGATACAATAACACCAGATAAGGAACAACCAGTAACAGATAAACATGAAAGAGTTATATTATTTTAGGGGTTGCATCACTACCACTTGTGACTACCTATGTATCCCTATCTTATTGGGTACCCAATTAGATACAAGATCCAGCCAACATAGTTCTCCTACCACAAATAGGTCTCATGGAGCCTACAATGCAACAAATAATATGCAATTCCCAAAACTATCCACTTAGGCTTAATCTTCAACTTTAGATTTTCAAATCTAATTACCTTCACGGAAATGATCTCTTTGGACTTTATTCTAGAATTCTTATTTCAAAACTTTTGAAATATATATCTTTTATATTCAAATTATACTTTACTTCGAGATCTTAAATCAGACCACTTTTGAAAAGATTATTTGAAAATCCTAAATACTGTAATAAAAACATATCAAACCATATGCAACCAGATCAGGAGGTTTCTACCAATAACAAGGCAACCGGGGTCCCAGCCTTCATACAATCGATAAATAAGTACATCCCTCTATTTTAAGAGCGGATTATACCTAAAACATATGCCCACTTTTTAGTTATGGGTTCCCCGAATCATCGGTAACATAACAAAACATTTTATATCCCGAAGCGATAAATCATTTCACACTAATATTCACAAGTACTTTTAAATCTATAATAATTTTCATTTCCCAAATCCATTCAAAAATCATCTTAAAAGCATCGGGTTTAGTCCTCGAAATTCTTTCCTTTTTATAAAACATTTTTATAAAACTATTCTTATATAAATCACTTTTATATAATATAACTTCAAAATATTCATTACCAAACATTTCTATTTTTTAAAATGGAAAACATTTCATTACATTTCCATTTGAAAACGAATTTTCAAAAAAATTCATTAAATTGAAGTAAACCAAATATTACTGCTAAACGCCTTATAGTCAAATCGTGAAATAAATCACAAAGTGTTATCCTACAATTATTTTCTACCTAGCCCTTGCATATGGATAATTAGTTGCTCATAAACTGGTTGAGCAAAGTCAACAATCAATAATCAATGCTCATAAACTGGTCGAGCGCAATCCAAACAACTAAATAATCAACTAACAAAATAAACACAACAGTAACGATAAATTAACGCTTCATTCTATCAAATATTTATAAAATTTTATTTTAGCTTGAGTTAAAACAGTTTGATATCTATTCTGGGGCATCCGGTATTTCTCTTTGACATGTACTAGTCGTTTTCGCATACCCCATTAAGTATTTAACTTATAAATTTCAAAACAATTAATTAACCATTCAAATAGTCAAACAAGGAAATAAAATCATTTTTTAGCAAATAAAGTAAACAAGCATTCAACAAGGGTTTTCAAACAACACTTGACACTTAAAGTTCTTTCAACTTAGCAATGGTTTTAATAAACTTAAAATAGGAAATAACTTACTTTGGATTCCACTCCGTCAAACTTTAAAGCAAGGAACTTAAGATCTAACGCATATTTCCTACCATGCTTCAAAACCAAATGAAAATAAGCCTAAATTCCTCCTTCCTAGTGCTTGGCCAAGGCTTGAAATAGAGATTGGCCGAAAGTATAGAGAAGAAGTGATAGAGCTTTGAACTTGAGTTCTCAAAATTAGACTCGAAAAATAGGCCATCTTCTCTCTTATTTTTGGCTCTGTAACTCTCAAAATTTGAAAAACTTGTTAACTGAAAAGTTATTGCAAATTCTTTTCTCTTGAATTTGAAGAAATTAATCACTTGATTATGATTAGTTTTAAGGAAGATATTATCAAAAGAAAACGAGTTATTCTCGAATTCAAAAATATAAAGTCCAAAAATGTACTTCAAAGAATTGAATTTCAGGTATAGCAAACCTCGAAACTTGGAAAAGTGATCAACTTAGAAGTTGTAGCCACTGGAATCTCGTATGATTTGAAATAATAATTTCTTAATTTGGATCAGTTATGACTAAATTATGATAAAAAAAAATGATCTATCCTCTGGCTTAACAATTGGGCCAGAGAATGCACTGGAAAGAAGTGGATTTTTGACATGGTTAAGTTTAGAATGAGTCAAAGTGGTCAGCATAAAAATTGTGGCCGCTGGAAAAATACATGATGTAAAAAACCGAAATTTGCATTTTGGTTCTGTTTTGAAGAATTTATGGCCGAGAAAAAAGAGGTAAAATATGAAGAAGAAAAAAGGAGTTTGATTTGAAGAGGATGAATATTGATTTCTTTTGAAGATTTTATAAATATTTTGATATTATTTCTTTCTAATTTTTTCCTATGCCTTGAAGGCCATTAAAGAGGAGAGGAAGAAGGTGAAGAAGATTGAGAAAATAAGAAGAAAAAATGTGAATGAAAGTGAAGAAGGAGGTGGGTATTTATAGAAAATTTACCAAAATAACCTCTTATCAAATTACCAAACTAACTTTACTGCAACATAACGCAATCTCCACTTTTCCAATACTTAACATCATCTTTCACATCGTTACTTTATGTCTTAGTCACTTAAATATTAAGTAAAGTAATTATTTTGTTGGATTTTGATTTGATGTGAATTGATGTTTACTTTTCTTACTTTCGTTAATTCTTACTTGCATTTACTAATGACTTCAAGAAGTTTTCTAATCCTATTTAGTAAAAGTAAACATTTTTAGTTATTAAAATGTGTAATATATGTTAAAACATGTTAACAAAGGTGTGATAAAGTTGCGACAACTTATTTTGAATAAAACGTTGATTTTCGACAAAACGTTTGCCGATCACATTTTGATATTTTTGTTAAACTATTTATTCATGTAAACCAAACTTCAAAATAAATTTATATAATGTTATTTAAAAATATAAACACTCATAAATAAATTAAAATAATTAATTAAACCATTTAAACTTACTTTTCTGAAATCATGATTTTGCCATTTTTGTCGTTATAAGCAAATGTTACTATTTTTATGTACATTTCTATTTCCAAATCCTATCTAATATTGTTTGAATCATGAAACATTATATATTTTATATTCAAAATCACTAAATATTATATTTTAAAGTGGTCAAATTCTGGATCGTTACAAAGGTGGGCCTACATGATCTATCTAGAGTCATTTGGGATAGATCCTTGATCGATCCATAGTGAGTTCGTTCGATCAAAAACTACTCTAATTGAGCTGCGATCGATCATGGATGTCCTTTATGTGTTATGCAACTTGCTACGAAAATCTCTGCATTGTAGTTGTGGTTGTAGAGTTATTGATCAATCAAGGTTGCAAATATGGAGTGGCTGAATCCATCGTATTGATACCTCCATAATAGCATTGATGACGTGGCATGCGCATTTTATGAAGATCCATGATTTGTGGATAGTGGTGAGACCGCTTCCTTTGGGTTGACTACTTCTTTCAGAGCTTCAGATATGCAGCATGCTTTGTTTTTATCCATCCACCGCTTCCTTTTCGTATCAATGCCTTGCTTCCTCCTTCGTATCGATCAAGTAGGTGATCGATATGAAAAGTGCAGTTGCTGGCTAAGTGAAGTGTGATCGATCTGGGAAATGTCAAAGTCCATCATTATAAGCTCGAACCATATGGATACGAATGATGGATATCGATTGCGTGAGTTACACTCATTTCATATCGATGTCGACCAATACGAGATGATGGATATGAATGATGGATACGAGATTGGCATGTTTCTCATGGATCTTGATCGTTCCATAGCTTGAGCATACAAACTCTGATTAACATGAAATTTGGAATGTTGCTTTTCATAGCTCTGTTTGTCATGTCATGTTGATTGTTGCCTAACTCGGATTCCGACCAAGTTTGCCTGTATCCATCGTGTACTACAGATAACTGATCTCTGAAGCAAATTGTCTTTAGTCTCTAGCCAAGTCCTTGGTATCATGGTCTTGCCAAAAGGCGGGATGACATTTGCCCCCCTAAAGTAGTCATGTGTGAACATGATGTGCTTTGAAGAATTGCCATCTTTTATTCTAAAAAGACTCTATCTAATTCATTGAATAGTCATTGTCCATTCATCTACTCTTGATCTGACGAACTTAGTGGTGATCTCACATCGATTCGAGGGGATGGATGTGGAATTGATCTAGATGTATGAAGTTTTAGAGATGGTGGATGTGAAATAATTGTCATGGATCGGTTCACTGGATAGCATATGCAATCAATGTGAAAGGTGTGTCGATGGATGTGGTGGGAAGCAGTTTCCATGAACGAGGAGAAAAGTAGGCATCTAGAAATAATGCGGAAGGAATAGTTAGATGTTCGATCCAAGATGAAGCAACTCGTATCGATATGGGGTGGGGTGCCTTCTTATCGATCCGAAGCCAGAGCTCATGGATCGATACGAATGTGTCGTTTTCTGGACCGGTCAGGTGTTGTCGTAAGGAACAGATCGATAGGAATCGATCGATATGGAGTGATCGATACAGGAAGATCGATACGAAGTGCTTGATCGATACGAACTGGTGATTGGTCTGAATGTTTTGATCGATACGAATGTTAGCTTTTAGGGAATGACACGAAATGATTTGTGATCGATACGAATTTCATATCTTTTGCAAATTTTAACATTGGACTATAACGAGCATTTAGCCTTGCATACTTGGACTTTCCTGTAGAACCACATATATGACTATCCTTCAAAGCTCTTTGATGGAAACGTAACTTACTAAAAATAAAAAGGTTTAATATGGATCGTTATCCAAAGTCAGAATGGCATGGCTGAGATGGTAAGCAACGACGGACGCTTCGGTCGAATCTCGAAGTCTCGTCTCTTTACCATCTCTTAACCTTGTAGAATTTTAGAGTACTGTGCAACACTTCACTACACAACATGATCACTCACTTTGCACTGGGGGATACGGGTTTTTTACCATCTAATAGAGGTTTTTACTGATTTCAATAGCTATGGATCTTGGAAGCTCGGAACGGTAAGAATCTCTAAGTCCTCCATTCTCCAGAATAGATAGGCCAGACGTCACGGCTGATATACTGAATCCTGCTTCGGATGAAATACCGGATGCAGTGGTGATAATGAATCAAACAGATTCGATCTAGTCCAAGATTATAGAAGAAGTGCTAGGTAGAATTCGCCTTAGGCATGGCTTATCTTTTGAAGAATTCCGGCTACCAGATCTAGAAGATAGAGCACACAATCCCTCAGAGGGATTCACCTCTTACAATAGATTTATGTGCCAGGCTGGAACAATGCCCCCATTCAACTAATTCATCAGGGATGTGCTACTTTACCTGAGGATCATGCCTTCTTTGCTTCATTCGAATGGATACGCGTTACTCAGCAGCTTGTACATAATATTTATGGAACATCTCCTTCATCCCTCGACCGTCGACGAGATCAGATATTTATTCAATGTGAAGTGTCGGGGATAATCGGTCATTCACCTTCCTGGAGGCCGTTAGGAACTGCCAAGTTGTGGCAGGCACATGGAGCAAGTTGGGGTACTTTAAAAACGGAGTGGTTCTATGTGAGATGCTCGCCAGGATCTGCCAGGCGACGGCTAGCTAAACGTAAGTGTTGTTACTTGTTTATTATTTAACCATATCTGGATAATATAGATCGACGCTGAATACATTGCTGTGTTTCTTTTATAGCTTTTATTCCACAGCACAAAGGAGCACAATATAAAGAGATAGTGAGGACACTCCAGGCGGTGCCTGCCGAGTTAAGAGAAATAGATTAAGTTCTCACTGACGATAATTCGATTGTCATCGGGCTTTTAGAGGAAGGACAGAGCATGAGGCTTATGGGGATTTCAAGAGTGGGCCCACCAAGATAAGGCGGAAAAGGGGATCCTATTGTGCCCCAAGTCGAGGGAGCTGAGGCTGCGCCCAGCATAAAGATCATCGATCCTCGCGATGATGAGGGCACAGAAGCTTGTCATGAGCCTGCGGTCGCTCCTCTACAGGGCCCTTGACCGTCCGAATTAAAGAGTAAAGGCCAAGCTCCTATATATAAAATCAAGAGACGAAAGACTACCAAAGCAACTCAATTTGCGACTACTTCTACAGGTTCAAAGACCTTTTCCCTGCAGAAAGAAAGCTTGCTAAAGGGGCTATCAGATATTCCCATTCCTGTGGACATATCGTCATCCCCTGATCTTGGGTTATAGGGGCTCCACTCCCCTTCAAGAACCGGTGCAGACCTACTTCAATAAATATAGAGAAGTCAACTCCAATAAGCGAAGGTGCTATAACCGGTCAGTTGGGGAGTTTACACATGCGTGCACACACTTCACGACATTACATAACATTCTATCACGTGCTTCTCGATATTCATTAGTGACTGAATTTCTTCTTCTTTTTTGCAGATATAATGGTGATACAAGGTTCTGTGCTTGATAAACTCTGCCCCTTGTACTAGACATCTGGATTGCATTTTGAATCACATCTCCGAGAGAGTGAGAGAGATTATAGCCATAGCTGCCATTCTAGTCGGGAATGGGAGTACTGCGACCGGGAATAGAAAAATCACACCAAAGCAAGCACCGCTCCAGGTCATGATCTTCGCCACCAAAAGCACCTTCTAAACCTCCTGGCCCTAGCAGGCCCTCTTTTGAATCTTCGCACCAAAAGTATCATCTCATGCTTCAAAAACCGACGGACAACGCCACAGAAGTGAACCGGTCCCGTTGTCGTAAAACAAACCGCTATAGAGCCAAAAGGGGAAGGAGCCATCCATTTTGCTAAACTGAAGAAAGATTTTCCAAATATATGCTTCGACGGTTTCCACTTTCCCCCTAACTTAAAGAAAATCCCTAACGATATAGAGAAACTGGTGCAAGACTACATGCACGATGCATATAGCCAATACGGTGAGTGGGTTAAGATGGTAGAGTAGGTCTCGATTGTGTCCCTTGAAAGAGCCAAGACGATTGAGAAATTAGAGGGCGATCTTTCTCACAAGGACAAGATAATAGAGGTGCTCTCCAATGAACTCGAGTCTTCAGGAAAAGCTGAGATGGAAGCTAACTAAAGAGCTGAGGAAGCTAAGAAGTCCATAGAAGAAATGAGAAATCCCCTATATGGACTTGGTGCAAGAGATGGGGCACCGCAACACCATAATTATTCAAGAACGTGATCGGGCACTAAAAGAAGTTGTCGAATTAAAGGCAAAGCTAACTGAGGCCACCAAAAATAAGAAAAAGCTAATAAGGTTGCCCAGGAAGCATGCGAGGAGGTGGTGAAGCTTAGAGAAGAGAGGGACACCGCAAATCAAAATGCCACAGAAGCTGATACTAGGGTCGAAAAGGAGGTAAAAGCCATCGAGGCCAAGATGGAAGGTGAATTCGAGGACCTCTTGGTTACCTACAATGCAAATGTCTTAAGGAATAGCAACTTGAACTGGTTTGGTGAGGACTATCCCTTCCAATTGTATAAGGCCCGGAACCGCCTAGTTGAAGATGAAAAGGTGATATGCAAATTTGCAGTTATTGATGAGTTTGAATTAGAAGCTTAAGTACTGACCAGAGATGAGCCCAAAGTCCTTCATAACACAACTATCTCGCTACAAAGAGGAGCCCTAACTATTAAATACCCAGAGGTCGAAGAAGGATCTAGGAGCAAACACCACGACTCTACTTCTGAAGTGCTCCCAGCATCTCAACCTGTTCCCACGTCTTCTGTCGACCCTCCAGTCATCTTGGGCTACAATCCCGACAGGCCATATCTTTCTCCAGTCATTGAGCACAGCTCAGAAGGCATGTCAGCTCAACCCGGAAGCCGGCCCGAGGAAGGTACTCTGGACACCTATCTTATTCTTCAAAACGCAGGAATGTTATTAGAGGATATTACTAATATATTCTCTTATCTTTATTCAGCCTTAGATTTCACATCAGCCAACCCTCCTGCAACTCAAGAAGTTCATCCCGAGCAGGAGGCACTAACAATAGAGGCCATAACTGTGACATCACTGCTTCGGCTGGGGAGATGCATGACACAAGTTGTCTGTTTGACTACAAACTTATGGAAGCACTTCTCAACCACCAAAAAAATCCGAGCATTGAGATGCCCTTTAATATAGATGAAGACATTATTATTATAGGCTCCTTGATTCTGATTGGCAGTATCCTAATGAGTGAGTGCATGGACCGGGAGGAACAAATAATGAGGGAAATTAAGGCTAAAATGGAGCAGGACCTTAGAGACATTGGAGGTATGACGGTCCGTGGTCCAGTCTTGATTCTTGTGATTTCTCCAAGTGGCACCATCATTGAGACTAGCGTGCCTTATTCTACTGGTATCGAAAGTGCCACTATTCCGCCAGCTTCGCACACAAAGGATACTTCAATCCTTGCGGGCTCCTAAGAGGAGACTGCATCGATTCCCCGACTAGAGACAAGCCAACTGAAGCGAGCCTGGGAGGTAAGGGTTCAAAAAGAGGTCCGGGTGATAGCTCTAGTGGGTCTACGCCAAAGAAAGTTAAAAAGACAGGAAACCGAAGGCGTAGATTTCCATTTTGACTTCCTCTTTTATAGATAGTTAGAATAATCTTCTTTTCTTTTGCTTTTTGTAGACCATGTGTAGATGCGGGATTGTCCTCTTGCTTATAGGAATTCTTTAGATAGATTTTGTACTTCTTTTCTGAAGAATAGTATAAATAAAATTCTTTTTTTTTGTTTTTGGCATAACTCTACGTTAATTTGTTTGAGTACTTAAGCATTTGCATTTCCATTCAATGTACTCATGAAGCTTAAGTCTCTGATTCAAACTAGAGTTCGGTCTTTAAGTCCTAAGGTCATGGACTTGGGTCGTAATCAAATACTGAGTTGAGTCTCACCATTGTGTTGTCTCGACCAGCGGTTGGTACTTGAGTTATGCCCTCAGTTATGGAGATAGTTTAAGTAGTTAGTTGGAAGTCGTCCTCCACCTTCACTAAATTTGATTTTACTTAGTTGGAACAAAGTTAAAGTAACATGAATTTGAGCGGTCGGATCACACTCGCTCATTTGCTAGTATTTGCATCCACACTCTGGGGATTAGTTTTGTAAGCCGGCGATCGATCATGCTTGCTTATCGTTTAGGATTACATCCATACTCTAGGGACGTAAGTTATTTTATGGATGGTCGATCACACCCGTTTAATATTTATATTCTAGTTCACACTCCGAGAATCTAGAGTCGGTTAACAGACAGTCGATCACATCTGTAAGAATTAAGATCTTATTTACGCTTTGGGAATAAGGAGTTGGTTAAGGTCATGGATGGTCGGATCACATCCTCCTTAATCTAGTAAGCGAAGTCGTAAATGGACGAATCCATCCTCTGCGAGCTTGGAAAGAAGTAAGATCATGGATGGACGGATCCATCGTCCTCGAGCTTAGAAAGAAGTGAGGTCGTGGATGGAAGGATCCATCCTCCTTGAGCTTGGAGAGAAGCTAGGTCCTGTATAGACGGATCCATCCTACTCGAGCTTGGAAAGAAGCGAGGTCATGGATGGATGGATCCATCCTCCTCGAGCTTGGAAAGAAGCGAGGTCGTGGATAGATGGATCCATCCTCCTCGAGCTTGGCAAGAAGCAAGGTCATGGATGGAAGGATCCATCCTCCTCGAGCTTAGAAAGAAGAAAGGTCGTGGATGGACAGATCCATCCTCCTCGAGCTTTGTAAGTGAGGTCGTAGATGGACGGGTCCATCCTCCTAGAGCTGGATGGTTGATTCACATCCTGATTTTGGAGTTTGCACTTCAGCTCGCACTCTGGGAGCTGGAGTTCAATGGAAAATTGACGTTTTCAACTCTCTTTTAATTGATCGTTGTTTTCTCTCGAGCTTAAGGTTTCATCTAGCGAGTGACTGGTCGAATCATGATTACTCTCTATTTGAATGAATCCCACCGTAAGATGGAACTCAGCTCTTTATACATCATGGCGGTTGCATGATGCATTTAGGAATCACTATTCTAGCATGATGAGTCCGTGCTTTATTGTTGAAATAGGAAATCATGGCAAAGTCAGTTTCCTTATTACACGTACAAATTCTTGAACTGCATAAACAAACTTCAAAAGGAAAGTAGACAAAATGAATGAAAGCCAATTATATGTAATAGCGACAGAGACTCTTGTTGTTCCATGCCCTAGGTAGAGTGAGACCATTAACGGTCGATAGCTTGAATGTGCCATCTCCAAGCCTCCGTTCCACGACATACAGTCCTTCCCATGTCGGTTTCATGTGCAAAGGGACCAGAGATATTCGCTTAAGTATGAGTCGCCAATTTCAAAGGTTCTAGTTCGGATCTTAGCGTTATATGGACAGATGACTCGGTTGCGATGTGTGGCTACCCTCAAATCATCCACTTCACGCTTCTCATCCAATAAATCTAGAGATTCTACAAGTAGGATGACATTCGTCCTCGGATCATAATAAGTCACATGGTGAGAAGGTACCTCTACCTCAATTGGAATAATGGCTTCGAACCCGTAAGAAAGTGCTAACGGAGTATGCCAGTCGTGGACTTGTGGGTAGTTCGATATGCCCATAAGGCCATGGGAAGCTAATCGACCCACTTACCTCCAGCTTTCTCTAATCGTTTCTTCAAAATGGACTTGATGACTTTGTTGAAAACTTTGACTTGTCCATTTTCTTGAGGCTGAGCAACTGTCGAGAACTTTTCTCGATGCGATATCATCGGTAGAAATTCTTAAACTTGAAACTATCGAATTGGGCCCCCTTTTTAGTTGCAATCGTCTGTGGGAGTCTAAAGCGACAGATGATGTTGTGCACAACAAATTTGATTACTTTATTCACCGTGATAATAGCAAGGGGCTCAGCTTCCACCCATTTGGTAAAGTAGTCAACTGCAACGATGGCATACTTCGTTCCACCTATGGCTAGAGGCAAGGACCTTATTTCAATACCTCATGTGGCCAATGGCTATGGACTGACCATTTAAGTAATCTCGATTGGCGAGACTTTCGGAATTCTAGCATGTTTTGGCATCTATCACATCTCTTACCATAATCTGATGCGTCCCGATTTATAGTTGGCCAGTAATAACCATATATGAGTATCTCCTTTGCAAGGGCTTGCCCCCCAGTGTGATCGCCACATTCTCCTTCATGCACTTCATGCAACACTTTCTTGATTTCATTTTGGGTGATGCACCGGAGTAAAGAAACAGAAAATCCCATTGTACACAGGACTCCATCTAGGATGACAAACCGCGAAGCCTTTCGAAGAACCTGTCTTTTCTCACTCCTATGCTCGGGTAGTATTCCACGCTCAAGATAGTTTTTGACTGGATTCATCCACGACTCCCTTTTGGGTGTTTCCTCATGAACCCAGTCTATCTCCATCTGATCAACACTTGGAGCCGTAAGTGCCTCCATTGGGATGAGTCCCATCTACTCTTCTTCGCCAGTGCTTGTCAGTTTTGCTAAAGAATTAGCCTTTCAATTTTTCTCTCGGGGTATACAGTGGATAGCATAATAGTCAAACTGATTTAACACTTCCTGGACCCGTATAAGGTAGGAGGCCAATCATCGGTCTCGGGTTTGATAGTCTCCTCGAACCTGGCACACCACCAGTTGTGAATGATAGTGAATCTCCACATCGATGATTCCTAAATCTTTGGCAAGCCTCAATCCAGCAAGCAAGGCTTCATATGTAGCTTCGTTATTAGTCACATGGAAGTCAAACATTAAAGCATAGCATACAGATCGTCGTTCTGGGGTTTCGAGCACCACTCCAACGCTTGAGCACCGGTCGTTTGGTGCACCATCGGTGTATAGCTTCCATATATAGTTGGGAGGTTCACTAGTTTCGGGCAAGTCCTCCGGTACGGTGAATTCAGCTATGAAGTCCGCCAAAATTTGTCCTTAAATAGCTTGCCTTGGGGTATAGGAAATATCAAATTGACTCCACTCGATGTTCCATTTGAGCAACCTAATAGACATCTCAGGTTGTGTCAGGATCTGTCGTAGCGGCTGATTGGTTAAACAGTGATCGGATGAGCCTGGAAGTATGGGTGGTGCTTCTCAAGGCTACAACTAGAAAATAAGCGAGCTTCTCTATCTTTGGTTAGTTTCTATCTATCCCTTTCAATCTTTTGCTGATATAATAGACCGATCGTTGGATCCAATCCTCTTTTCGAACTAATGTAGCACTGCATGCATTTGCTGACACCGCCAGATAGACACGCAGCTTCTTGTGATCAACCAACTTTGACAAGATGGGACGTGTTGCCAGATGTTGCATTAGTGCCTGGAATGCACCCTCATACTCCTTTGTCCACTCTAAATTCCGTTTCCCTTTTCCGATCAGATCGAAGAAGGGAATACACTTGTCCGTGGCTCCGGAAATGAATATGCTCATGTCTGCCACCTTCCCATTAAGACTTTGTACTTACTTGATGGTTTTTGGTGTTTCGAGATTCCGAATAGCCTGGATCTTTTCAGGATTAGCTTCAATTCCTCTAGCATTGACAATAAACCCAAGGAACTTTCCATATGCAACTCCGAAATGACAATTCAATGGGTTGAGCTTCATTCTATACTATCGGAGTATGTTGAATATCCTCTCCAATTACTGATGTGGTTATTGGATAGCCACGACTTCATGAGCATATCATCCATGTACACCTCCATAGTCTTCTCGATCTGGTTTGCAAACATTCGGTTCACGAGCCTCTGATAAGCTTCTCTAGCATTTTTGAGTCCAAATGGCATCACCTTATAGCGATAAAGTCCCAGATCAGTGATAAAGCTAGTATACTTCGGGTGAGGAAGGTGCATCAGGATATGATGGTAGCTAAAGTATGCGTCCATGAAAGACAAGAGCTCATGTACGACTATTCAATCCACTAGTTGATCAATTCTAAGAAGTGGGAAGCTATCTTTGGGGTGGGCTTTGTTCAGATCCGAGCAGTCCACACATGTCCGCTATTTTCCATTTGAATTTTTGACAAGCACTGGATTCGATACCTATTTCGGGTATAAATCATCACAAATAAACCCATTAGCCTTGAGTTTATTCACTTCTTCCTTCAAAGCAACAGATCTCTCTAGATCCATACCACACCTTTTCAGTTTAACCGAGAAGTGCAGTGTGTAGTTATTTAATGTATGGATCACGATGTTTGGCGAGATCCCACACATGTTTGAATGAGCCCATGCAAATACATCAAGGTTTTCCTGGAGAAATTCGACCAGTTCGTGTCTCATCTAGGGGCCGAGCTGAGATCCGACCTTTAACACTCTGGAATCATCATCATTGTTGATCAGAACATCAATCGTCAACTCCACCGAGGAAGTCTGCTATTCTTTGACTTCCTCTTCATCATCATTGGCTCCAGGATCAAGATCCTTAGGAAACTGGCCGTGGCGCCCGGGCCTAGGCCCAAGCCTTATCTGTCAATCACTCGAACTCTTCGATGATCACCAATGACTAACTCAATAGGTAAATCCACTGTTCTGGCTGGTATAGTTGCACTTCCTTTGAAACCATGTATAGGTACTTACTAACACGGTTTCAGATTTTCGCTTTCATCATCATTTGATTGTAAGCATGCTTGAAGAGTATATTTACAGAACTCCCACATCAACTAGGATCCTCTTTATCCAAGCAGGACCTATCTAGGTAGAAATGACCAATGGATCAATCGTGAGGGCCTCGACTCTAACGGCATCACGGTTTCTGAAAACGATGTCGTCTGTCATCATCCTCTGCTACTTTGCCAGGACCTTTTCATTAGTACTACTACAACACTCGAAGTCTACATGCCCAATCAAACTAGCATATGACTTCATTTCCTTCCAACTTTGATCAGCTGGATGAGGACCACCACTCACAGTATTAATTACCAACCTCCCACCAGTATGCGTGGGTTCCTCGGGCCTAGCCTGGCCTTGATCTCGATTGAGGTTAAATGGACATGCACCACCATCCTGCGGCGCTTGGACAAACTGCTCTAACTTTATTTCTATGATCAACATTTTAATGATATCTTGAAAATGATGGCGTTTATTGATGTTATGGCCGTAGCATCACGGAATCTACAAAACTTCCCGGTCTGAATCTGCTTCTCCGATGACGGTTTTGGAGCTGGCTTCTTGTACTGCCCTGTATTACAGGTCTGAAGATAAACATTTTCTAGCAACATGTTCAAGGGAGTATACCAATCGAACATAGGAGCTCTGGGTCTCCCATGATGAGGGTTTCTCTTCTTTCCTTGACCTCCATCACCCTTTTGCTGACTTTGTTTATTCTCAATATTTAACTGTACTTTACCGGAGCTCACTTTGGTCTGCTTCATTGCAACATTACTCTAGATGCCTTCACTGCTGGGCCCCATAATGTCCTGGTTCCTAGACCGTCTAGCATCTTCTCTCCTCAAAACTGGTCTACCTTTGCATCGAAGCGGTCCAACGAAGCAGGGGGTTTTCCAGCCAGCCAATCACCAAATTCGAAATCAGGGTCGATCCCTTTGATCAGTGCCAATAGAATAGAGTTGTCATTAGGATTGCTGACTTCGACACAAGCAGCATGGAACCTTTCCAGATAATGCATAAGAGTCTCTCCTGGAGCTCGAGTAACACTGGACAAGGTATTACAATCCTTCGGTCTTGCAGCATGCATACGGAACTACCCAACAAACTTAGTAGCTAATTGGTCGAAACATGAAATAGATCTTGGTGGTAGACGGGTGAACCACATAATCACAATGCCCCCCAAGGTGATAGGGAAGCTTCTACACTTAACTGCATCATCAGCTCGAGCAGCATTCATGAGCCATTCATATTTCAGAATATGTTAGTTGGGATCTGAATTTCCTTCATACAATGGCAAGTTCGGCATTCAAAATCGATGAGGCGGCTCCGCATGTAAAATTTCATCGGTGAATGAGGTGTGACTTCTAGAAATTCCCCAATCATCATTTGTGAGGCCTTGACTTTCTCTAATGAACTGGCGTATCATAGTTGGAACAACAGGCATCTGGAGATTCGGGGCTAAGGCATGGTCGGGTTCCATGTTACGAGAATGTTCTGGTTTACGGTTCATTCCACGCCTCCTTGGCTCCCGGGCTTCATAGAACTGAGGATCTTGGGCATGAATGCGATGACGAGGGGCTGGATCTGGTTGGTTCTGGATCCCAGCACCCAGATTTATAGTAGCAGCCGCATTGTCATGAACAGTGTTGTAAGGAAGTGTCCCCCTCGGAAGGAGGGTGTAGCTTCATAACTTGTAGAAGGCCTGTCCTCGTTTGTCCAGGGTTCACAGCATATGGGTGGATGGAGGCTTCTGCATAGTTCTCATCTAATCGACGATGTCTAGATTTGTGACATAAGTTAAACGACGCCAAGCTTTCATACAAGGAATAAGAGGTATGCTTCCTTCTAGATCTCCATCGCCTTTCTTCATTCAACTGATTCATAATTTCCATGTTAGCACGGATATATTGAGTGAGCTCTAGACATCTTTGACTGAGCTCATGCATGAGGGTCTAGTATTCCTCCCTAGTTATAGGATCGGATGGGTATGGAGCTCCAGCTGGTGTTTGGCCTGTAGTAGTCAACTACGTAGGATTTTTCCTATCCTTCCCTTCTAGATCAACAACGTAGGAAGCTGTTCTAATAGTACACACCATGTTGAATGTTGTCCTTCTTAGATCTTGGACAATCTGAATAGAATAGAAGGAACCACTGGAAAATAGATCCGGATCTCCTCCTTAGACTTCAGCAATCCAACAGAAGCAAGGGATTCAAAAAATCAAAGAAAAAACAGAGTTTTATCGGTGAAAGCACCAAAGTGTTTGTACTAAAAAAGGACACAACACTCCTTGAGTGTAATTGAAGAGATTAAAATGAAGAAGTAAAATGAAAAATAAGGGTAATCTAACAATTACACTAAGAAAATAAGCAGTAACAGAAGGAAAACAAGAATTTATAGTGGTTCGACGTTATTGCCTACGTCCACTTTGAAGGTTTGATGTTTATTGCTGATTAGAAACTGAGTTACAACAGTACAACAGCACAACAGCTAACACTTGAATTACAAAGGAGTTCCACTCAAGTAGCAACATAAAGATCCCTTTTTAGTTACAATGGAGGTGCTATTTATAGGTGTGGAGTTGGAAATATCTGCCTTAGATCTCAGAATACCCTTTCTCAAGCCGAGGTGGGCCCGCATGATCGATCTGGAGTCATTTGGGATCGATCCTTGATTGATCCATAGTGAGTTCATATCGATCATAAACTGCTCCAATTAAGCTACGATCGATCATGGATGTCCTCTATGTGTTATGCAACTTGCTATGAAAATCTCATTGCATTTGGAGTTGTGGTTGTGGAGTTATTGATTGATCAAGGTTGCAAATATGGAGTGGCCGAATCCCTCATATCGATACCTCCATACTGATCATTTCGCATCGATGTCGTTGCTTGTGCATTTTGTGGAGATCCATGATCTGTAGATAGTGGTGAGACCGCTTCCTTTAGGTTGACAATTTCTTTCGGAGCTTCAGATATGCAGCTTGCTTTGTTTGTATCTATCCACTGCTTCCTTTCCGTATCAATGCCTTGCTTCCTCCCTCGTATCAATCGTAGGCCGTGCTCTTTGTATCGATCAAGTAAGTGATCGATACGAAAAGAGCAGTTACTGGCTAAGTGAAGTGCAATCGATCGGGGAAGTGTCAAAGTCCATCATTATGAGCTTGAACCATATGGATACGAATGATGGACGCCGAATGCTTGAGTTACGCTCACTTTCTATCGATGTCGATCGATATGAGATGACGGATGAGATTGGCATGTTTCTCATGGAACTTGATCGTTCCATAGCTTGAGCATAAGAACTCATATTGATCTGAAATTTGGAATGTTGCTTTGCATAGCTCTATTAGTCGTGTCATGTTGAATGTGGCCCAATCCGGACTCGGACCAAGTTTGCCTATATCCATCGTGAACTTGCAGATAGTCGATCTCTAGAGCAGATTGTCTTCAGCTTCTAGTCAAGTCTTTAGTATCACGGCCTTGCCAAACGATGGGATAATAATATATACGTATTATTATAAAAAAATATTAAAATAATATATATATATTATATATTATTTTGAACAAAATATATATATACAAAAAATAGGTTTTTTATAATATATATATATATATATATATTCATAAACATATTTATAGTATATATACTAGTTAATAAAGTAATTTTTTTAATAATCCAAAAATGTTTGTATCACACCATAAAATTTTATTATTAATTTTTATTATTTTAAAGTGTATATTAATTAATTATTTTCTTGAAAATAGATAAAATATTCATAAAAATATTTTGAAACATTTTACTCTAGATTTAAATTTCTAAAAAAATATTATGTAATATTTTAAAGCTTGAAAAAAATTTGCATTATTTCTTTCGGACAAATTTATTTTTGATTAATTTATTATCTTTCGACCATTAACTATAATAATTTTTAAAATTGCAAAAAAAAATTTCATTTTCATTTTCTGGATGAGAGTTTATCTTAGGATTAAATAATTTTATAAAATTTAAAAAATAATTTTGAAACATATTTTATTTTATATGATTTATTTAGATAACATATTGATTTAAAAAGTATTAAATAATTATAAAAGTTATTTTATAGCTGTCAAATGTTATAATTGCTATAAATATGCTTGTATAAAGTTTATGATCAATTATTACCTTAGAATGATATTACAGTTAAATATAAGCTATATATATATAATTAAATGATATATATATATATATAAATTAGTAAAATAATAATTATTATCTATAAAATATTCGACAGTACATATCTGACTTATATATATAAGTGAATACATATATATAACCAATCTAGCTTGTGACAATATCAATGCATATAAAAATCTCACCTAACTAGCAATATAATAATAATAATATATATAATGAAATATTATCTAGAAATTATAAACTATAATTTAGTGAAAAACATACCTAAAACCAATGCCTTGAAGCACATCTTATAATAATGAACTCTCTCTCCTTTGAAAGCTTTTCGATTCAGTAGACTACTAATCCTTAAACACTAACCTTTGACTATCGGATAATAATCGGGTTTGAATTGATCTTCGCTTGGTATGAAAGGCATCTAAGGAAGGAAATTGGCCGACAATGGAATGAAGAAGTGGCAGTAAAAAAGGTTATTTGCAATTAGGGTCGAAGGTGTTAAAATAGTATATGGAAGCGAGAAAATAGCGAATCACATCTTACACCAGTCCTCCCTTAATCCAAGCCATCCAAAAACCAACAACTCTACCTTAATTGAACCACCCTTGTCTCCCTATTTCAGTCAAAAATCATACCCTTCATGATGGGCCAAGTTTTGATTTAAGCCCATAGAAAATATTATTTAGTTAAATCCAATTTAATCGCTTATCGATATCGTATATCGATTGATATATTTGTAATTATTAAAAATATATCTAATAATATTTATTCCTCAAATCATAATTAGATTTCATAATCAATATTTCATAAATATTATTGAATCAATTATAACGATTACAAACTAATTAAATTGTTTGGTCAAAAAAGAATTCATCATTTCGGTTGTATGACTCATAAAGTATAAATTTGGTCAACGATTGTACCTAACTATTCGAATATTAATGTTCACATGTCACTTAGCAGGTAGTGTGACATTTTGACCAAATTTATCACTTACTTGGTTGTGGTAAAATCTAATTTTACTTAGTTAAGTGTTGCACGGTTGTGATTTTTATTTATACAGAATCTCTTCGTCAAAACTATATCACATTAGACTTATAGAATTTGGTAACAGTCAAAATTCCAATATCGTCCATATTCACTCTATAGTCCAAAACTGTAACATTCCCATTTTTAAATCAAATTTAAATTGGCAATTTATTTAATTTTAGCAAATTTAATTGTGGATTAATTTTGTATTTTCCAAATTTAAATGAATACAAATATGATTTTAAAAAAAAATAGAATCTCTAATTGGAAAATTAAAAATAAATATTTTGGAAAAATTATAACAACCATAAATTTGACTTTGGATTTAGTTTGAAAATTTTGAATAATATATATATATATATATAGATTAAAAGTTGAAATTGTAAATGAAATTTTGATTTGGAAAACTCAAAATGTAAATATTTATAAATATACTGGATTTGGAAACTCTAAAATTAAGATATATTGTAAATAAAATTTTGAGTATACTTGTATTTTTCAAATTTAATAAAGATATATGTTCATTTAATTATACAAATGAATTATAATTAATAAATATAATGAACTAAGTTTAAAATAATATTGGCATAAGGGTTGAATGCATATTGGAATTGAATTTAAATTTAAAATGGATGTTTTTGAAAATAAATGGAATTTAATATTCATTGAGATATAATGTATATAATGTAAATATTGGCTAAGAAAAAAATTTCTTTTAACATTGTATATGTATATACACACATATAAATGAATTAAGAGGTGTGTTCATTTATAAAATAAATATGATATAAAAAGATTGTCTTTGAAAATTGTAAATGTAAACATTTACATAAGGAAGTGAAGAAGTAAACATACATATGTAAGTTTGAATTTGTACAAGTGCTAGATCTCATGATTATTTTGTTACAAATGACATTCAATTTAATTATTTAAATAAAATAATAGAATTAAAAATTACAAGAACTCTTCATTTTCCCATATGCAATCATATTAAACATCTCACCAAATCTGGAAAAAAAACAGTAATAAAAGATTTAGCTTTTCAAAAACTACAACACTCAAAAGAAAAGTAAAAAAACTGGAAGCAGTTCATCCTGGAAACAAAATCAAGTAGGAGTTTCTTTTCAAATCATAAGTAAAAACAGAAGATTCAAACTTGAAACTAAGACAAGTGCTTCAGGTTTTGACAGTGCAAGGACAGTATATTTCTGAAGTGATTAAAGGCAAGTATATTTTTAAAATTTGAGTTTGAAGTTACAATCTGTAATAAAAAAAATAGAATAAGTACAATAACAATCAATCTATCGCAGGAAAATTGAAGATTTAAAGACTCAAAACCATTTCTAGTTTTCAAGCTTAAAAGAGAAAAAGAAGCTTCTCTGGCTAAAAAGAAAAAGAAATCTTAACTGTAAGTCAATTAAGATTGTGGTGATTGATTTAATAAGTGAATACAACAAGAAGTAATCATAGATCTGTAACCATCATTTGCAGATCTAAACTCCAAGTCAAAATAAGAAAAGTAGGGAGTTGCAGGCTTCATCTTCATTTAATTTTGCCAGGAAACTCTTCTGTCTTCTGAAAAAAAGGTAAGCAAACTTTCAACCCATTATCTTTTGATTCTGATGCATGTGATATTCCTATGTTGTGATGATGTATGTGTGATTGTCTGGATGTATTCAACTTGAATACGGTTGAATTAGGCTATATACCTTGTAAGCATACCTGGATATGTATGCATATGCATATGTTCTGTGTCGATATTTGAATCCTGTACAAGTCATAGGTTTTCAAAACATGATTTTTAAAAAAGAAAATCTGAAAGTGAAGCAATAAAAACAAGCTGACTCAAATCTTCAATTCAATTAAAAACAAATATTTTCAGACCAAAGTTTTTCAAAGTTCAAACCCAAAGTGGAGAACAAATAAAAATCTGGAAATAGCAAAGAAATAAAAACCAGATCTGGTCTCTGTCCATCCTATCTACATGTGAGTAAACTCCATGCTTTATTCTGTTATTGGAGTTTAAATGCCTGCATGGATGTGAGTGGCTTTTTCTTGTAAATGAATTGCTAGGCTTGAGCTTTTCTTTTCCTGAAAGTGTGATTTTTGCTTCCTGTTTGATACAGGGTTTTAAATTTAGAAATTAAAAGTGCCAGTTCTTTTTTTTTATCATTGTTAAACCTTGGCTTCAACAAGTTAGTTGAGTTTTAGTTTAAGCTAGGATCTAAAAAAAAGGAAGCATGTTCAAATGTTTTAAATTTAAATATGTTTCAAAAACAAGAAAAAAACAAACAAACAAAATCTGGAAGTGAATAAAGCCTGGGAATAAAAACAAGCAACTAATAATAGAGTGTCCCTTTGTTTTTTTATTACTACAGAGATTTAAATAATGAACCAAAATTTGAAAGCTCCCTATCTAATCACTTTAAAGCTTTGATTTTCAAACAAGCTAGTTTAGTCTAACATCATCTAATTTAAATAACAAGTTTAAGCATTTTCAAGCTTGAAATCTACTGGGACCAAGGTAATGCAGTATAAATCTTTAAATATGTAAGAAAATCATATGTTAAATTATATTGTTTCAAGTATAAGTCTTGAATCACCTAGGAAAGTTAGAATTTTTAAGACAAAGATCACAATTTTTAAAATCGAAATGAATGAGAATTTGGGGTTTGCCTGGAATTGGGATTTGGGGTGATATCTGGTGATCACGAGGCCAGGGGGTGTCGGGGTTTCACGTGGAGTTGCATCGATGATCAGAGGGTTCGGCAAAATTGCCCCGATGGTGATCAGAGCCTGGAGGTGTCGGCGGTGATCGATTTATGTTTATAACCCTAATTTGTAGGCTTGGTTGGGAATTAGTCCATCGCGACAACTCTGGTGGATCGAGTTCCACCAGATTGAGGGAATTGGGATCTTGGGGGTTGTCGAAGGCGTGGCTGGAGGTTCTGACCATCTGGTGGCCGGTCGAGTGAGCGCGAGGTGATTACAGGTTCGAGGGTTGTTCCAAACTATTGTTCCAGGTTTGGGGAGTGACGTTCGATTTTGATTTTGGGTCTGGGAAGTCGATCTGGTGATTTGGAGGGAGTGTAAAAGTGATTGCCGATGTGTGTAGATCATCATCGATGATCGGAGTAGGCGAAGTTGATGGTGCACGTGCACGCGTGCCAGTGGTATGTCTCGGTGATTTTAACGTTGGGGAAGAAGCAAACGACCTCGGGTTCGTGTGTGTGTAATTGTTTGTTGGCTCGAAGCAGGAGATGATTTTGCTCGGGATAGTAATTGAAGTATTCGCGGGGGTTTACAGATGTAACAGTTTGAATTATAACAGGTTTTAAATTTCAAAAAGGGAAACAGGTTCCAGGTTTTAAAATCAATCAAATTGAATAAGTTTTAATGGAAAATAAATCAAACTTATACAAGTTATATAATGTATATATCTGGTTTTAAAACATCTTTAAAGTATTTTGGAAATATTATTTAGGAAATGGTATAAAAAGCAATCAATTTAAGATGAAGGAATTATCTTTGGATTTGATTTCAATCTTAAGTATTTCAAAGACCAATTATTTGATGTAAGTAATTAAGGATAATTTATATTCAATGATTAAAGTTGATTAATTAAAAAAAAAATTTGAAGATAATTAATCCAATATTAATTAAATAAATGTAAGTGTTTAGGGATGATCACTTATTGAAATTTTATTTATTTAATAATAATTAAGTAAGGGTTAATTAATTAACTAAAGATAATTAATTGAATGGTGAAAAAAAATTTAAGGTTAATTATTTAATAATTAAAGATTGATGAATTATAATTATATGTTAATTAATTATTAATGGTTAATTAATAAATGATTAAATAATAATTAATCATAAAGTTATTGTAATTAATCAACCAGGATTAAAAAAATTCATAAGTAATTAATCTGATTTGAATTACTTAAAACAATCAACTGATCTTACTTATAGATGTTTGATTGTTATTATATGTTATGTGATGGATTGTTATATTTGTTATGGGATGTAATGCTATGTAATATTTTGTGCTAATCTGTTATATCTATGATGTATATATTGTTATATGAATATGCAACCCCTTGACACATAAAACGACATTCGAATTTCGATGCGACAAGGAGTCGGATTCCAATTGGTTATCCGAAACCCACATTGAATCGTAATAGTGAATCGTTGTGATTGATAAATTTACTTTATCTATGAATCTGTGAAATAAGGATAAGAGTTATGGGTTATATTGCTTATCGATATGATTGAATCTGTGATGATGATGTTGTGCACTATTGTGTTGAACCCTGGACCACACTATACACACACAAATATGGATTGCACGTGGAAATGGGTTAAGTCACAGATCTTTGAAATTGTTTTAAAATTGAATTTTTGAATCCAAAATAGTTTTGGAATTAGAATTGGAACTTTGAAAATGAATTTTCAAAAATAAAAGTTATTTTGAATCACTTGATTTAGTTTTGAAATTTAAATAATTTGATTTAAATTTGAATTCAATATTTGGGATTGAATTCTATGATTTGGGAACTAGGGTTTAAAAGGTTATTCAACTTATAAATGGGTTTATATGGGTTTTTAAACCATCTTAAAAGTGATGTTTTGGAATCTAAATTTCAACCAAGATTTCAACTTGTATATATTGGATTTTACTGAAACGAAAACTATTGGTTTCAAATAATAAAAGCTTTCACATAAGAAATGAACTTCCAATTTGTGTTAAAGGGATTTTCAAGTCTAAAATAAAAACGGTCTTCCAAGTTATAAGATAAATCTTTGGAAACGTGTTTTGAAAGTTATAAGTTAAACTTTTGATTTAAAGATTTAAATGAGTTAATCCAATTAAAATGGAAATTGGTTTGGAAATCTATAAATAGATCTTTGTGAAACTGGGTGAACTTTGTGGAAACAAATCTTTTTGTTAAAAATTTAAAATGGTAATTTGTTTAAACCATTTGAAGAAAAGCTTTGGATTTTTAAGTTGTGACTTAACTGAAATCCCATATCCATATGTTTTCAAAATATTGCGCTCATTATTCGGTTTAGCCGGGAGAGGACCTTTGTGTCATATAGCCCATTCCGAATAGTGATACGACGTTATGGATTGCATTTGAAGACCGGTGTTGAAGACCGGGTGTCTTCGAGAACGATAAGATAACCTGTCGATTGACTCTGCACTGAGTTGCTCCGGTGTAGAGTTCTCCCTAAGTGATGGGAAGTCCGATCGGGATTGTGGATACCCGGATTTGCAAGGGCTTCTTCGGAAGTGCCTTCGGTTCTGTTCGAACCCGGAACAGACTTGTATGGTTGTATGTCCGACATTACACTTTGAGATATTAAACTGATCTCTATCAAATACATTTCTGCTTGGTGGCGGAGAATTTATTCTCTTAGCTTAACACCCTTCTCTGAGACGTACGAGCTCAGAGGTTATGTAGTTGATATTTATCAGTGATATATTCCCAATTTGGTAGTGTGACATGCTAAGTGCTGCTGTGTGTTGATGATCATTTGTTGATCATTTGTGATCAATGTATAAAGCGTAGCTTTGTGGACGAGACTGCATCAGGACCTCACACCCCGGAAATGGTCAAAACAGGAAAGATGCGGCAAGGTTATGAGGGTCGCGCCCTTTAGGGTGTGTCATTCCCTTCTGGTAAAGGGTGGTATCATGGTATGGAGCCCAAATGCTTACTCATATGGATACTGCAGATCTATTACTTTGTGATTGCTTTGTGGTTTTGAGGCGTCTCAGATAAAGGTCCCAAAGGACCGAGGGATGACATGCTCGAGTAGTAGTTACCTAGTTACAGAGGTAACCCGGCCTTGTGTTGGCAGAGATCCGGTTTGGTTCTCGAGACGTCCCGCCAGAGGCGATCCCATTGACAGTAGGAAGTTCCTTAGCCTGACCATTTGTTGAAAATCCAATCAAAACAATACGCGCCCTGTACGGTTTTAGTTGTATAACCTGCCATGGAATGTGGTGGTAACCTGCTATTGAACATGGTAGCTATAGTAGGCATAAGTGTGAAATGCCTATGCTGGCTAGGATTTATATTATACTTTCGAAATGGTTTTCCACACTTTGCACTTATAGTAATAATATCAAAGAAATTTTCTCGTATTAAACATATTTGACTATCATAAGGAGAAATCTCCTCCAAGTATGCGTTTGCATTGTGTGTGTGGCGGGAGGCCTTATGGTAGTTTCATTTTCTAAAAAGCATTGCGGATTTAAAATTTAAATTCTTTTGTTTGTTTTAAATGACCAAATGTTTTTGTTTGCTCATACCAGTCCCACGACTGACCTGGAGTTTATTGTTCCTTTCCTAAACTCTGGGTGCCCACTATTTTCCCACACGGGCAGTCTAGAGTTGGGTTTTTCAGATAGTCAGGTTTAGTAGGTTGTCTGGAGCTAGTTCATTCTTTGGATCTGAACTGCACTTGCTTATTTTGTGCATCATTATTGGGAGTTCGAGTTATTTCTGGATTGGTGCTTTGAAGATGGAGTTCTTTCTTGAAGACCATATCAGAGTTGTTGTTCCGCTGCTGTGTTATCTTTTATTTCCGCTGCTATTTTCTTGTATCATGCCTCTGACGTATATTGATATTCATTGTATCATCTTGTATCTGATATTGTATCAAATGTTGTATATGAAATGTATTATTCATTTTTCTTCCGCTGTGTTGTTATACTTAGTGTGTTATAAGCTCCGGCGAGCCAGATTCGGCGTTTGAATCTACGGCATTCTAGTACGCAGCGAAAGTACGGGTGTCGATTTTCGAAGGCCGAGTCAGGATCGTCACATTTGGTATCAGAGCTGAGGATTAAAGCTTTACCTCAGGAGTATAACACGCTAAGTAGCTCATTAGAATAGGGTGAAGTATACCCTGGAATGAGTATATCCCTAAGATATCCGTTCGAACGCCTTAGTAAATTCTCTAACTATTCACCGATAGTAAGTATGAGTGCGAGAAGAGGACGAGATAGGGGACATGGGAGTACCACTATAAATGGTCAATACCCTGCAACAGTGGAAACAGCTTTCTTCTCAATCTCCTTTGATTCGATTCTAAATTCTTTGATATCTTCGTGACAGCTCCAGAAAAAGGTTTCGGTGCGATGGTGGCCTTACGAATCGTTGTAGAAAATCCTTACTTCGTATCTTCATCGGTTTCTTGTCAGCTTTTCCATCTAAACCGTAATGAGTTTGAATTTAAAATTGAAAATATTAAATAAATTGGAAATTTTAAATTAAGTAAATTGGTTAACTAATATGAAGCTAAATTTGAATTATATCGATAAAACGATATCGGTTAAAACCAAATTCGAAATTCTATTGTAGTTTCTTGTGTATATCAAAGTCCGAAGAGGGACAAATTGATATATATATTTTGGGATGTTCCGACCTAAATTCGGAATCCATATCTAGTGTTTAAGAAATTATAGAAGAGTGAATCCATCTATCTATTATTTGGGATCTCATATATTCTACGAACGATTAGTTATCCCTTCGAACTAATCAATGCCCATGCATATTCGTAGACCGGACCCGAATATCTTGTGTAATAATTGTATGAGTTTGTTCTCATATTGTTGATATTCTTGTTTGGTAAGCCAAATACAGAATTGATATCCAGTTTGATTTGGAAAGATATTTCTCTCTTGTCCATTCTTGTTGTCTCCCTTGCAAATTTCGAGGACGAAATTTATTTAAGGGGGGGAGTCTGTGACATTTCCATTTTTAAATCAAATTTAAATTGGCAATTTATTTAATTTTAGCAAATTAATTGTGGATTAATTTTGTATTTTCCAAATTTAAATGAATACAAATATGATTTTTAAAAAAAAATAGAATCTCTAATTGGAAAATTAAAAATAAATATTTTGGAAAAATTATATCAACCATAAATTTGACTTTGGATTTAGTTTGAAAATTTTGAATAAAATATATATATATATATATATATATATATTAAAAGTTGAAATTGTAAATGAAATTTTGATTTGGAAAACTCAAAATGTAAATATTTATAAATATACTGGATTTGGAAACTCTAAAATTAAGATATATTGTAAATAAAATTTTGAGTATACTTGAATTTTTCAAATTTAATAAAGATATATGTTCATTTAATTATACAAATGAATTATAATTAATAAATATAATGAACTAAGTTTAAAATAATATTGGCATAAGGGTTGAATGCATATTGGAATTGAATTTAAATTTAAAATGGATGTTATTGAAAATAAATGGAATTTAATATTCATTGAGATATAATGTATATAATGTAAATATTGGCTAAGAAAAAAAAATTCTTTTAACATTGTATATGTATACACACATATAAATGAATTAAGAGGTGTGTTCATTTATAAAAGAAATATGATATAAAAAGATTGTCTTTGAAAATTGTAAATGTAAACATTTACATAAGGAAGTGAAGAAGTAAACATACATATGTAAGTTTGAATTTGTACAAGTGTTAGATCTCATGATTATTTTGTTACAAATGGCATTCAATTTAATTGTTTAAATAAAATAATAGAATTAAAAATTACAAGAACTCTTCATTTTCCCATATGCAATCATATTAAACATCTCACCAAATCTGGAAAAAAAAACAGTAATCAAAGATTTAGCTTTTCAAAAACTACAACACTCAAAAGAAAAGTAAAAAAACTGGAAGCAGTTCATCCTGGAAACAAAATCAAGTAGGAGTTTCTTTTCAAATCATAAGTAAAAACAGATGATTCAAACTTGAAACTAAGACAAGTGCTTCAGGTTTTGACAGTGCAAGGGCAGTATATTTCTGAAGTGATTAAAGGCAAGTATATTTTTAAAATTTGAGTTTGAAGTTACAATCTGTAATAAAAAAAAGAATTAAGTACAATAACAATCAATCTATTGCAGGAAAATTGAAGATTTAAAGACTCAAAACCATTTCTAGTTTTCAACCTTAAAAGAGAAAAAGAAGCTTCTCTGACTAAAAAAAAAAATCTTAAATGTAAGTCAATTAAGATTGTGGCGATTGATTTAATAAGTGAATACAACAAGAAGTAATCATAGATCTATAACCATCATTTGCAGATCTAAACTCCAAATCAAAATAAGAAAAGTAGGGAGTTGCAGGCTTCATCTTCATTTAATTTTGCCAGGAAACTCTTTTGTCTTTTGAAAAAAAGGTAAGCAAACTTTCAACCCATTATCTTTTGATTCTGACGCATGTGATATTCCTGTGTTGTGATGATGTATATGTGATTGTCTGGATGTATTCAACTTGAATACGGTTGAATTAGGCTATATACCTTGTAAGCATACCTGGATATGTATGCATATGCATATGTTCTGTGTGGATATTTGAATCCTATACAAGTCATAGGTTTTCAAAACATGATTTTTAAAAAAGAAAATCTGAAAGTGAAGCAATAAAAACAAGCTGACTCAAATCTTTAATTCAATTAAAAACAAATATTTTCAGACCAAAGTTTTTCAAAGTTCAAACCCAAAGTGGAGAACAAATAAAAATCTGGAAATAGCAAAGAAAGAAAAACCAGATCTGGTCTCTGTCCATCCTACCTACATGTGAGTAAACTCCATGCTTTATTCTGTTATTGGAGTTTAAATGCCTGCATGAATGTGAGTGGCTTTTGCTTGTAAATGAATTGCTAGGCTTGAGCTTTTCTTTGCCTGAAAGTGTGATTTTTGCTTCCTGTTTGATACAGGGTTTTAAACTTAGAAATTAAAAGTGCCAGTTCTTTTTTTTATCATTGTTAAACCTTGGCTTCAATAAGTTAGTTTAGTTTTAGTTTAAGCTAGGATCTAAAAAAAAAGGAAGCACGTTCAAATGTTTTAAATTTAAATATGTATCAAAAACAAGAAAAAAACAAACAAACAAAATCTGGAAGTGAATAAAGCCTGGGAATAAAAACAAGCAACTAACAATGGAGTGTCCCTTTGTTTTTATATTACTACAGAGATTTAAATAATGAACCAAAATTTGAAAGCTCCCTATCTAATCACTTTAAAGCTTTGATTTTCAAACAAGCTAGTTTAGTCTAACATCATCAAATTTAAATAACAAGTTTAAGCATTTTCAAGCTGGAAATTTACTGGGACCAAGGTAATGCAGTATAAATCTTTAAATATGTAATAAAATCATATGTTAAATTATATTGTTTCAAGTATAAGTCTTGAATCACCTTGGAAAGTTAGAATTTTTAAGACAAAGATTACAATTTTTAAAATCGAAATGAATGAGAATTTGGGGTTTGCCTGGAATTGGGATTTGGGGTGATATCTGGTGATCACGAGGCCAGGGGGTGTCGGGGTTTCACATGGAGTTGCATCGATGATCAGAGGGTTCGGCAAAATTGCCCCGATGGTGATCAGAGCCTGGAGGTGTCGGTGGTGATCGATTTAAGTTTATAACCCTAGTTTGTAGGTTGGTTGGGAATTAGTCCATCGCGACAACTCTGGTGGATCGAGTTCCACCAGATTGAGGGAATTGGGATCTTGGGGGTTGTCGAAGGCGTGGTTGGAGGTTCTGACCATCTAGTGGTCGGTCGAGTGAGCGCGAGGTGATTACGGGTTCGAGGGTTGTTCCAAACTATTGTTCCAGGTTTGGGGGGTGACGTTCGATTTTGATTTTGGGTCTGGGAAGTCGATCTGGTGATTTGGAGGGAGTGTAAAAGTGATTGCCGATGTGTGTAGATCATCATCGATGATCGGAGTAGGCGAAGTTGATGGTGCACGTGCACGCGTGCCAGTGGTATGTCTCGGTGATTTTAACGTTGGGGAAGAAGCAAACGACCTCGGGTTCGTGTGTGTGTAATTGTTTGTTAGCTCGAAGCAGGAGATGATTTTGCTCGGGATAGTAATTGAAGTATTCGCGGGGGTTTACAGATGTAACAGTTTGAATTATAACAGGTTTTAAATTTCAAAAAGGGAAACAGGTTCCAAGTTTTAAAATCATTCAAATTGAATAAGTTTTAATGGAAAATAAATCAAACTTATACAAGTTATATAATGTATATATCTGGTTTTAAAACATCTTTAAAGTATTTTGGAAATATTATTTAGGAAATGGTATAAAAAGCAATCAATTTAAGATGAAGGAATTATCTTTGGATTTGATTTCAATCTTAAGTATTTCAAAGACCAATTATTTGATGTAAGTAATTAAGGATAATTTATATTCAATAATTAAAGTTGATTAATTAAAACAATTAATTTGAAGATAATTATTCCAATATTAATTAAATAAATGTAAGTGTTTAGGGATGATCACTTATTGAAATTTTATTTATTTAATAATAATTAAGTAAGGGTTAATTAATTAACTAAAGATAATTAATTGAATGGTAAAAAAAAATTTAAGGTTAATTATTTAATAATTAAAGATTGATGAATTATAATTATATGTTAATTAATTATTACTGGTTAATTTATAAATGATTAAAGAATAATTAATCATAAAGTGATTGTAATTAATCAACCAGGATTAAAAAAAAACATAGGTAATTAATCTGATTTGAATTACTTAAATCAATCAACTGATCTTACTTATAGATGTTTGATTATATGCTATGTGATGGATTGTTATATTTGTTATGTGATGTAATGCTATGTAATATTTTGTGCTAAGCTGTTATATCTATGATGTATATATTGTTATATGAATATGCAACCCCTTGACACATAAAACGATATTCGAATTTCGATGCGACAGGGAGTCGGATTCCAATTGGTTATCCGAAACCCACATCGAATCGTAATAGTGAATCGTTGTGATTGATAAATTTTGTTTATCTATGAATCTGTGAAATAAAGATAAGCGTTATGGGTTATATCGCTTATTGATATGATTGAATCTGTGATGATGATGTTGTGCACTATTGTGTTGAACCCTAGACCACACTATACACACACAAATATGGATTGCACGTGGAAATGGGTTAAGTCGTAGATCTTTGAAATTGTTTTAAAATTGAATTTTTGAATCCAAAATAGTTTTGGAATTAGAATTGGAACTTTGAAAATGAATTTTCAAAAATAAAAGTTATTTTGAATCACTTGATTTAGTTTTGAAATTTAAATAATTTGATTTAAATTTGAATTCAATATTTGGGATTGAAATCTATGATTTGGGAACTAGGGTTTAAAAGGTTATTCAACTTATAAATGGGTTTATATGGGTTTTTAAACCATCTTAAAAGTGATGTTTTGGAATTTAAATTTCACCCAAGATTTCAACTTGTATAAATTGGATTTTACTGAAACGAAAACTATTGGTTTCAAATAATAAAAGCTTTCACATAAGAAATGAACTTCCAATTTGTGTTAAAGGGACTTTCAAGTCTAAAATAAAAACGGTCTTCCAAGTTATAAGATAAATCTTTGGAAACGTGTTTTGAAAGTTATAAGTTAAACTTTTGATTTAAAGATTTAAATGAGTTAATCCAATTAAAATGGAAATTGGTTTGGAAATCTATAAAGAGATCTTTGTGAAACTGGGTGAACTTTGTGGAAACAAATCTTTTTGTTAAAAAAATTAAAATGGTAATTTGTTTAAACCATTTGAAGAAAAGCTTTGGATTTTTAAGTTGTGACTTAACTGAAATCCCATATCCATATGTTTTTAAAATATTGCGCTCATTATTCGGTTTAGCCGGGAGAGGACCTTTGTGTCATATAGCCCATTCCGAATAGTGATACGATGTTATGGATTGCATTTGAAGACCGGTGTTGAAGACCGGGTGTCTTCGAGAACGATAGGATAACCTGTCGATTGACTCTGCACTGAGTTGCTCCGGTATAGAGTTCTCCCTAAGTGATGGGAAGTCCGATCGGGATTGTGGATACCCGGATTTGCAAGGGCTTCTTCGGAAGTGCCTTCGGTTCTATTCGAACCCGGAACAGACTTGTATGGTTGTATGTCCGACATTACACTTTGAGATATTAAACTGATCTCTGTCAAATACATTTCTGCTTGGTGGCGGAGAATTTATTCTCTTAGCTTAACACCCTTCTCTGAGACGTACGAGCTCAGAGGTTATGTAGTTGATATTTATCAGTGATATATTCCCAATTTGGTAGTGTGACATGCTAAGTGCTGCTGTGTGTTGATGATCATTTGTTGATCATTTGTGATCAAAGCATGGCTTTTGTATAAAGCGTAGCTTTGTGGACGAGACTGCATCAGGACCTCACACCCCGGAAATGGTCAAAACAGGAAAGATGCGGCAAGGTTATGAGGGTCGCGCCCTTTAGGGTGTGTCATTCCCTTCTGGTAAAGGGTGGTATCATGGTATGGAGCCCAGATGCTTACTCATGTGGATACTGCAGATCTATTACTTTGTGATTGCTTTGTGGTTTTGAGGCACCTCGGATAAAGGTCCCAAAGGACCGGGGGATGACATGCTCGAGTAGTAGTTACCTAGTTACAGAGGTAACCCGGCCTTGTGTTGGCAGAGATCCGGTTAGGTTCTCGGGACGTCCCGCCAGAGGCGATCCCATTGACAGTAGGAAGTTCCTTAGCCTGACCATTTGTTGGAAATCCAATCAAAACAATACGCGCCCTATACGGTTTTAGTTGTATAACCTGCCATGGAATGTGGTGGTAACCTGCTATTGAACATGGTAGCTATAGTAGGCATAAGTGCGAAATGCCTATGCTGGCTAGGATTTATATTATACTTTCGAAATGATTTTCCACACTTTGCACTTATAGTAATAATATCAAAGAAATTTTCTCGTATTAAGCATATTTGACTATCATAAGGAGAAATCTCCTCCAAATCTGCATTTGCATTGTGTGTGTGGCGGGAGGCCTTATGGTAGTTTCATTTTCTAAAAAGCATTGCGGATTTCAAATTTAAATTCTTTTGTTTGTTTTAAAAGACCAAATGTTTTTGTTTGCTCATACCAGTCCCACGACTGACCTGGAGTTTATTGTTCCTTTCCTAAACTCTGGGTGCCCACTATTTTCCCACACGGGCAGTCTAGAGTTGGGTTTTTCAGATAGTCAGGTTTAGTAGGTTGTCTGGAGCTAGTTCATTCTTTGGATCTGAACTGCACTTGCTTATTGTGTGCAACATTATTGGGAGTTCGAGTTATTTCTGGATTGGTGCTTTGAAGATGGAGTTCTTTCTTGAAGACCATATCAAAGTTGTTGTTCCGCTGCTGTGTTATCTTTTATTTCCGCTGCTATTTTCTTGTATCATACCTATGATGTATATTGATATTCATTGTATCATCTTGTATCTGATATTGTATCAAATGTTGTATATGAAATGTATTATTCATTTTTCTTCCGCTGTGTTGTTATACTTAGTGTGTTATAAGCTCTGGCGAGCCAGATTCGGCGTTTGAATCTGCGGCATTCTAGTACGCAGCGGAAGTACGGGTGTCAATTTTCGAAGGCCGAGTCAGGATCGTCACAAAAACAAAAAGTCCTTGGTCCAATAATAACAATTATTACTAATCATACTACTATGGCAAGAGATTTGATTTTGAGTTGAATTGAGTTGACCGTGATACTAACCCTATATAACCGGAGGGACGTATCCTCTCTTGAATAGTGCTTCACTTCCAATACTTCCACTCGACCCAACTATATTCACTCCATGGGCGCCATGCCATGATTTGACTATAATCAAAGATGAGCTTTCAAATTGAAGATGACCATATTCTCAATTCAATAGAACTATGAAAACAGTCGCATCGGTGTTTTCTTTTTGACCTTAGTTATATTAACCAACAGAAAACTATCGATTGAGTCGTTCCATAGTTATTTAATAACTATTAGCATGTAACCTCTAGGTGCCTCCAGTAGTCATGAATAATACATTCTTCAACATTTGGAGAGTGTTATGTACTCTAGTCTCAATAGGTACATCGATATCCAATCTTCATGCTTCTTGACTGTAAACACTAAAATGACATGTTTTTATAATATTGCGACATAATACTCATGATTACAACTATTTGTTTTTACTATCACAAACTTACTATTTATTGATTTTATAGTTAAATATATTTTTCTTAAGCATTTAATTATTTACACGTTATAACTAATACATAACAGAAAGAAACATACCTTTATCACAAACGATATTTAATTGCAGAGTTGATTAATTTACAATAAATTGCAGAATTGCCCCTAGTGTATATCCAAACTCTATCAGATAAACTTAACCAAAACTAATACATAGTGAGACCAAACCATAGTGCACGGAATGATTTCCCCTCTGCATGGAACGGTTTCCCATTATTATCCAAAAACATTTATAAGTGAAACAATCATAGTTACTGATGCAAGAAGTTTCCATTTACTGTTGCGCGTTTATGCATTCTCAAGCGGTTTCATTTACTACTACATCCCTAGAACAATGCCCACTTAGCTATTATTTTCAGATTATTCATTAATATGTTATTCCTATCTGCTACTGCACTCCCGATGCAGTCCCCTTTAAGCTCCCTTTTGGCTTTATCTTTAATCTGATACTGCCTAGAACTAGCCACCCATAATACTCTTTTGATATATTTAAACTGACTGGAATAACCTCGCTGTAGTCTCCATGTGCTTATTTCATTTTATATAGCTTGTAGTGTCCCCACTGTAGTACATATGTATTTAATTTCGAATTGCTTGGAACAACCCCACCGCAGTCAACTACAAAGAAAGCGATATTTAGTCCCTAAACATTTGTTTAGTTTGGAACTTCTTAGAATACCCCACTGCAGCCCTTGGAAGTTGAATGTCTTTTCTCACCTTCTCTAGGTCTATATTCGAATGAACATCCCCACTTGGCATCAATATTCATTCCAACTCTATTCCTTGGTGCAAGAGTTCTTTCCACTAACTAGCCCTAGCTTCCCTCTGAGCCCTACCTAATTGTCTTTCATTTGGTTTCATTCATACCCTTTCTTGGCGTAGTACACGCCTAGCACAATCCAATGCGTGCAATTCACTCTTTACTTATTAATTGAAAACTTCTAAATTGCGGCGCAGTATCTCTTTTGCATATTGCGGTGCAATTCAGTTTCTTCCATCTTATATAATTGCGGCATGATTTTTCCTCTACAAATTGCAGTGTGGTTCTACTTTCTCTTAACAATCCCTTGATCCCTTTGGCAAATCACTACATCTTTCGTGTATGCAAAGTTCGTTTACGTGATATTAGGTCACTGCCTCAGCTCCATACTAGACAAACTCTGACATGTCTGACAATGCCTTTAAAAGTGTCGCTCTATGATATGTTACAATCACTACACCATACTGCCAATTTTGTCACACCCAATGTGGAAAATTGTCACGGACTTGAGCCGTGGTAATTTTTCCACGGTTATTAGCCCCGACAATGGTTATGGCCTATGGTAATTTTACAGCGGCTTCAGGCCGTTGCAAAATTCCCCTAATTTTTTAAACACATTGACTATCTTTGCAGCTCAGCCATCGATTAACCAATTCTCAAAACAATGCACCAACTACAAACCCATTCTCAAAAATGCCTTGCATATACACGCTACCTAAAATTTTCCCGCCTACGTGCTGCTCTTAAAAATTTGCCCGCATGCCTGCATACACTGCACTAATGCTTCATCCAATTTTGTCCTAAAATATTGATTATGCATTCTCAAATCCTCAAACAACGTGAATATCTATGCGCTTGAATCGCTTACATGAATCATGAATCATCGTTCCTTGTCATTCCTAAATCCACTTCACCAACCTCTCATTTCAACCAAGGTATTTTCGCACATCTCCGTCTCGTGTGAATGCATGTACGCTTGTTTCTAAATTTTGACTGTAAACTAAGGTATTTTAATTTTTATCGTCAAGATCTTCTTGTAGCCAGTGTTGGAAATTCTACGGGCATATATTTCCTACTAACTTTGTAAGTTTGTTATTTTTAAGAATATATCAATTTTATTTTTAATTGTTTTCTTTATATATGTGGCATGCTCATAAATAGGTAGAGCATAATGTTGATTTAAACTTATGTATAGGGTACATATGACTAGGATTGTTATTGTATTTAAACATATATTAGTATTTGTGGTTATGTTACATGTCAAAATGATGCTTTCGTTTTTTAATTGTATAATAATTCTTTTTTGATATATCTGATAAATTGACTTCCATCTTCTCGTGAAGATCTAGTAGTATAAAATTTTGATGTGCAATTTTTTATATACCAGTGCACCTGCTCTCTTTTAAATTGAACATTATGAGAGAAATTCCAAATATATGATGGTTTCTCATTAACTTTTATTCAGTTTTAAGCTTTGGTACTATCATTTTTTAAGTATGTCATAAAGTTAGATGATTTTCACTTAACAGTTGTATTATATATGTTACGGTTAGTGTAACATCCCCTACTTTGAGGCTCGAAGCTAAGCGCTACAGTTGTTGCAGTTATTTATACAATTAACTTCCGTTGACAAGATATGGTAATGTTAATGATATCAATAATATCAGAAGCACATAAATATGAAATAAAATCAACACGGTTTCCAAAAAACAACTTTTCTGATTTCATTTCAAATCCATATTCCATATTCAGTTACATAATCCCAAAATGAGTCCCAAGTTTTGATCAATTATAATTATTAAAAATTACGCCAAGAGCGACATATGAAGATTCCCCTATGGACGATCAGAGTACTCAATATACATATAGTCATAAATACATCACAGTGGAAATAATAATAAATAGCTCCTACATTACTAACTTTTCTTCCTTCACATTCTCGAAAGCTTATTCGCCCAACCTACTAAGCCTAAAAAGTCCTTAACTCTCATCTACTCAAATTTAATTTTGAGCATTCTAGAGTTTAAGGAGAAAACATAAATTTCGTGTTAGACATAGAGCCTGGTGTGAATAATACTATTACATCTCGATTTACTAAAATTAAGTAAGACCATGCTGCTTAGCAGAACAGGTTTCCCTTCACTAACATCCTTTTAAAAGCATATCTTTTGCAAATCAAAATCCTGCTATCAATCTGATTATAACAACAATAGCAAATACATATGCATAATATTCAAGAAATAAATAGACTATCTGTCTCCATTATAGTTTTTTTAGCTAACTATTAACCATTTGCTGACTCAGGCCTACAAGACATAATCAATAATCTAACATATGTTTGACACGATACCGGGCTATTTTCCCTTACCTATCTTCTTCTATGATTAACTGATCATATAGTTTTTCGGGCTCACCAATAACCTATCTTTACTCTGTATATTCCCTTATGTATGTAATGTCATTTTAGTTCCATATGTGACAAAGCCCTACACGCTAGAATTTTGGACTTATATTAGCTAAGGGCTAATAGCTAAAGTATAGTGTGTACCCCCATACGAGTCCCAATACGAGTCTCATTTGGTCTTCTAATATCTGAGGCATAAACTTTGGGTTAACTACCCTATTCAAATTACATTTCCTTCTAATATCGAAACCATTTAAACCTCTCTTTCAAAAGCATTGGGTGCAAGTAAGAATTTGTGGAAACATTGCTTCGAAACTATTTAAAATTATTCCTTTCGAAACCATTGGAGTTTAACCTTTAATAAAACTAAAGGGTTATAAAGAATAGAGCCAAAAGCATTATTTTCGAAAGTATCAATCTCAAATAAAGAAAGTGGATAGTATTGAAACCCACCCTCTCGAAACCATTGCCTTCAAGACCATTGATTAAAAGCAGCTAAGTGGACCCCTTTCGAAAGCATTATGAGGGCGGCCTCAAAGTAAAAGGGCAAAAGCACCCTTTCGAATCATCGTTTTAAGACTATAAAGAAAACCGGCTTTAGCTAATTTGAAAGTTATAAATGCGGCAGCATAGGCATCGAATATGTTCAAAAAGCGGCAACTCTTTCTAAAGCTCCTTTTTAAAACAAAGGCAAGTTGATTGATTCGAAGCTAATAAAATTGGCTTCAACCTTTTCGAAAGAATCTTTTATTAACGAATGTAAGTAATGGATTCGAAAGCATATAAGAATAACTTCTGCCCCTTCGAAAGCATGGTTTTGACACGGTCCCTTCCACCTTTGTTCAATACAATACGTATCAATTGCTTGATACCATGTGCATTGCTTTCGAAGGGATGCAAAAAGCCTCCTGGGCATGATGAAAAAAGCAAGCAATGGAAGTGGCAAAGTTATAAAACGAAATAAAACTGGTTTTATGTCTTTCAAAGTAATTCCTTTTCACCTAACTTGCCTAATTTTTCAAAATACGATTGATTTCCAATCCTTTATCAAAATCATTTCTATAAGGCTGTCGAATTAAAATTAAAATTTTAAATCATTTTACTCAAATAACCCTTCTCCTTGATAAAACAGTTAAGTCCTTAACTTAAATAATTTTATAGCCATAATAAAATACTTAGGAAAATTCCCCAAAAACCAAAATAATTCACTTTTAATATGTTTTCTACCATATATATATTTCAGACCCAAAATCATTATATAATTTCCTTAATTAATTTAAACCCAATATTAACTATTTTATCTCATAGAATTCATAATAAATCCACAATTACTTAGAAAATTACAAACTTGAAACCTACTTCTAAAATAATATTTTTGGTTACATATCAAAAATACAACTCATTTGGATGTCATTTAATAGGTTTTCTAATCTAAACATATCATAAAATCCATATGAAATGATACAAATCACCAACAAGAATATATATATATATATATATATATTTTAAAAAACATAAAATGGCATGTTACTTGCAAAATAATTCGGGTATAAGCATGCAACTGAAATCATTATCAAAATGAGATGTAAATCAATTATTTACCTCGGCTTTAAGTTAAGAAGATTGAGATTATCCCTTTGGTTAATTTCTTTGAGCTTTCCACTTGATTCCTAGCTTATCTTATTTTTTATTCCTTTTAATGGTGGTTGGCCGAGCTCTTAGGGTTTTGATTTTATTTGTGAACGTTAAAATGAATAAGGAATGAATAATGGAAGGGTTTAGGGTATTATAAAAGGATGTTCCCGTTTTGCCCTTACCATATTCCTCTTACTTACTTATTTTCAATTTTCTTTTTCTTATACATTCATTAAGGCACGATCCCTCATTAATTAAAAAATCTTAGTCCCGTAACTATTAAGATTATTTATTTAATTCATCCAATTCAATGTTTTAAATAATGTTACTCAAAATTAGGGTTATTACAATTAGTCAGCAAGTTGTTATGCACTAAAGGAAAGTTCTATAATAAATTACAAATACTAGATGTTTTAGTTGTCCTCAATCAAATAAGTTTTCATTTTATATCATTTAAGTTTACATAAGATAATGAAAGAAATTTCAGTAAATGGAAAGCTATACCAATATGGAGGTTTGAGAGTAAGTTCAAATGGTTATTACACACACTATTCATAATTTTATATGTAAATAAAAAAATGATACAAAATTATTTTTTTATTGTAATATGATGATTATTTCAGGATTCCTCATTCAAGAACAATATATCTTGAGAATATTTACTATAAGATAAAATATACAAAAATATTAATGAAATGTCGACAGTATGAGATATTACAAGAAATAAATTTGTTGAAGAAGGGTTTGATAAATTATTATAATGTCATGAGAGGATTGTAAGGCTTAATAAACAATAATTAGTAAAACTAAAGAAATATAAAGCACCGTTATCGATGATTCTGAAATCCTACTACTTGAATCTTGTTTCAAATTGAATCTCTCCAATTTTGATTTTATTCTAAACACATGAAAAGAATATTTAATACTTGTTGATATAAAAAATAGGACAACTTTATCTTTCTTTATTTTAGGTTTTTTACCTTGCTTTATTTCAAATCAAATCTCTCCAATCTCTCCAATTTATAAAGATGGTTTCTTGCTTTATTTCATGGGCTTGCTAATATTTATGAGTATTGCAGACACTGTCGAATCGACATCAACAATTCCTCACTAAATTAGTATTACAAAGGAAAGAAACAAATGAGTATTATAGTGCCAAACCGTGAGCCTTACTATAAATCTGCAAATTTCTTGCTTAACCCTTTAGTTTAGGCATTTGATATTATGTGTTTTTGTATGTGATAGGATAATATAATGAGCTGGTAAAAAATAATTGACGATGTAACACATATGATATAGCAATGCAATATGTCTTTTAGTATAGACAAATAGTTGATGAAAGAATCTGATTGAATAACTACACGATATGTGGGAAAAGTGTAGAAGTTTATTGAATTCATTGTAGAAAATTATGGAAATAAGGAAATCTATTCTTGTCCTTTCACAAAGTGCAAAAATATGAAAATGAAGATTGAAGTAAATGACATTTATTATCATTTACATAGATGGAGAATTGCCCAGTCATACACTGTTTGGCATTTTCATAGGGAAGAGTCGACGGAGAAGCAAAAACAACCCGTTAGTCAAGCCATAAGCACAGATGAGTCCGAAAATCCTAGGATGGAAGATTTGTTAATGATTCCGAAGATTTCATCATTTTTAACCTATAAGTCCATCGCCCGGTAATATTGGGAAATCATCTACGGTTGATATCGAGTTGCCTACCAGTCAAAGTGAGAAGTACAAATCACTTTTTGGGTAATGCAAAAGAGCCATTGTATCCTTCATGTCCTAAAATGGTAACAAAATTATATGCCATTACGAAACTGATAGCTTAAAAACTTAGTACAGCTTTTCCGACAATGGTGTAACTACACTCCTCGAATTTATAAAGGAGTTGCTGCTTGAAGGTAACACACTATCGACAAATTACTCTAACTCGAAGAAGATGATTAAACAAGTTGGGATGGATTATATAACATATGATGCATGCATTAATGACTGCATTTTAAACTGGAAAGATGATACAAATAGAGTTTCTTGTACAATTTGCAATGAACCAAGATATAAGACAACTTTCAACGAAGAGTAAAGAGCCACCAAAGTACCTCAAAAGACATCGAGACATTTACCTTTAGTTTCTAGATTAAGGAGACTGTATACTATACCATGGGTAGAAGATGTTATGACTTAACATGGTCGTGCCAAATCTGATTCCACTATAATGCTTTATCCATGTGACACTTCTCAATGGCGAGCTGAAGATTCTTTTGATCAAACATTTGTTGCTGAACCATGAAATGTCACGCTTGGAATAGCAGTGAATGGCTCCAATCTACTTGCGCCTCTAGCTAATTATTACAGTTGTTGGCCAATAATTGTAGTACCATATAATCTGCCTCCATCTATATGCATGAAATGGGAGTTCTCACTGAAAGTGACTATGCTATAGGATCGTGTAATACGGATATTATCTAAACTGCTTGTGCAGAATAGAAAGTAAGTAAACAGCAGTAAAATAAAATGACACTGGATATTTTTATACTAATTCGAACTCTCATTCTACGTCCAATCCCAGACTCCTTCTGGAATTCTAACTAGCAGCCCTCACTTAACCCAAAGGAATAGGTTTACACCGCCTGAGCAACCGATCAAGACTTTGACCACCTGAGCAACCGAACAGGATTTTCCTGCCTGAGCAACGGAATAGGATTTTCTTGCCTGAGCAACCGAACAGAACTTTGATACAAATGAAATGTTTTCTTGACTTTGCATGTTCTTGTTACAACACAGATTTATCAAATGAAGTAACCCTTCTTATAATCTTTCCTCAAGTAAAATATGTATATTTGTGTCTACGTGAAGATAAGGAAGATTAATCACTTAAGAGATGTAGAATTATGATCGTTTCTGTAAGCAATAGATAGTTGAATATTCAAGAGAGCAGTAAATTCAGAAAATTTAATTCAAGTAAAAATTAGTAAGTTCATTGATCTTGAAAATCATGTTTATTTATAGCAGAAAAAGAGTTACAACCTCTGGTGAAAGGTTCTATCGAGAGTAATGAATGTAACTCTCTACGAAGAATAAATCTATTCGTGAAAAGAAGTGTCTTTTCAAAAATATGACAGTTATAACCAGGTCAGTCGATTGGTCGAGGAACTTCAGTTGACTGAATTATAAAACATATACGTGCATATGTACATGCACAGGATCAGTCACCGAGTAAGTGCATTCAGTCGACGACTGGTATTTGAATTTTTGGAAAAACTGCTTGAAAAAGAATTTAAATTCAATTTTAAATAAATGTTGTTGATATGTGAGGGAGTGTGAGCTACTTGAGGATAGATTTTAACATATATGAGCACTAACCTAGACTCTAAAACAAAATTCATATTTGATATACGATCTTCGAGTCTAATCACCTTCTAATTTGTAGTTGTAGAACTGTTGAATTTTCTATCATTTTTATTCGGTCTTGATTATGTTGGCATGAATCAAAACCTGAGATCCAACGTTCTCCCCCTTTTTGACTGATGACAACTCTTTATGATATATTGAAATATGAGCAAAATCTCAACAAAAATCTTATACAACTCCCCTTGAATCCGAGATGAAATTTTTGTTAAACCTGCCAAATTTTGTTAGTACATCACTTCTTTTCCCCCTTTTTCATTAAAAAAAGGGAGATATATAAATATAAGAATATGTAAGCAATATACCATCATTTAAAAGGGAGATATATAAATATAAGAATATGTAAGCAATATACCATCATTTATAACATAGATCATTATTAGAGCATACATGAATAATGACATACACAACAATATGAAATCACTTAGACAACATAGATGTTGGGCGAATTCTCGCCCAGAAGGCCTCGAGACCAAGGAGCGTCAGGTTCCATGCACGTTCGAGACCAGCGAGCATCTTCATCATCTCCACATACTATGGTACTCAAGAATCATTCGGCATCCCCTTTGGCACAAGTGCATTCGGCGTTCCCTATACCAGAGAATCATTCGGCATACCAAATACAGAGGCTCATTCGGCATAGGCTCATTCGGCCTTCCAAACCCAAGGACATTCGGCATAACACTACCACCGGACCAAACATGTACAACCACATCCGGCCTCCACTCCATTCGGCAAAGCTAAAAGTCCTGCTACCGCTCCGAGCAACTACCGGTCCAGGTGACCGCCGAACCAACTCCCAATACCGGTCCACACCTCCTACACCATGCCGGTCCAAACCAACACCGGACCAACCACTACTCTCTACCATCACGCCGAACCAAAGCCTCTCCACTTCATCTCCATGCACGACCGAATGAAGCTCCTCCGAACCAGAGGACTACCAGGCCAGATTGCTTCAGCCCAGGCCCGCTGGCAGCTATATACATCCAAGACCCCTGCCCCCTACCTCACTCTATAAATAGAGGGGCAGGGGTACAACAATGGCAGACAAGTTTGAGAGCTCAAGCAAGGAAGGAACTTTCAAACTACTTTCATACACTTGTATACAAAGCATTGTACTTGTAATCTGGAAGAAGAAAGATAATAACATATAAAGTGGACGTAGGCACATTCTGGCCGAACCACTATAAATCTGCGTGTCTTTTACATTTCAGCCCTTACTTTTCTCATATTTACATACTCATCTAAAATCATTGAAAATCACACATACTCAACTAAAATAATACGACTTGGAGGTGTTTGTCCATTTTTTGTGCAAACATTTTTGGTGCTTTCACTGAGAGTTGAACTCGAAGCTTCAGCTTCTCCCACTCAACCTTCTTCCTCATAACGACGTTCGTCGCTTAGAAATCATGCCTTCCAAGCAACGGAAGGATGTTAACAAAGGAAAGAACATCGCAACTAGCAGTCTTCCGGATCCAGTAGCCCCAGATCAAGAGGATCATCCAATTTCAACAGCAGCACCAGATGGATACCAGGCAAATCTGATAGCTCCTGCCACCGAACAACCAATAACTAGGGCAGATCTAGACAGAGTTGTGGCTGAAGTAACCAACCGCTTCACATCCCAACAAGAAGCTTTAGTGGACCAACTTATGTCACGCTTAAGGGATGCTGAAGAATCCAACCGCAACACTGAATCATGGGATGAGTCTCAATCTGGAGGATCTCGGAGACAGCAAAGGTATTCCTTCTTCGAAGAAACTATCGACAGGAATCATAGAAACCCCGCTGAACGGAGCCAAGCTGGAACCCAGCCCGAAGTTGGCCCCATGGAAATGCTCGAAGCAGAACCCCACCGGGTAAGATCAAGGCAGGGGGCAACTGTAGCTGGTCCTAGCATGCATCCGAGCAGCCAGAGACAACCACTGGATAATGCAAGAAGTGATAGATTGTACCATCCCTACAGGTCATCTGGACGAGATAGATCCCGCAGGGAAGAACTAAGCTCATTTTTGTCCGCTCCAAGTTCTGACGAACGAATGGCACGATTATTCAGAGAGTGTGTCCAACGAGAGCAAAGGGACCGGGGGATAGGCGCTAGGGTCACCAGCCCCTTTACCCGAAATATCGAAACTACCATCGCCCCCCGGGAATGGAAAATGCCAACCATGGAACCTTACAAAGGAACTTCCGACCCCATCGTACACTTACAGAGATACACCCAGCATATGCTCATGAGTGGAGCAACAGAAGGAGTATTATGTAAATGCTTTCCGCTATTCCTAGCAGATCTAGCTACCTCCTGGTTCTGCCATCTACCCCGAGGATCCATCAGCTCATGGGAGATGTTGAAAGAAAGGTTTATTAGCCAGTTCCTCATCCATGTGGAACAACCCAAGGATGCTTATTCTCTATCCAATATCAAACAGAAATCCGGAGAGACGCTGCAACAATATCTAACACGGTTCAACGCCACAGCAGCAACAGTTCAAGATGCCAATGAGAAACTTATCCTAACGGCCCTTTGTAGTGGCGTGCATCCGGATACCAAGTTTGCTAGGAGGTTAACAAAAGATAAACCAGCTACGTTACCTGACTTCTTCCATGAAGCTGGGAAGTATATGAGGCTTGAAAACGCTACCGCTAAAAGACAGTCAGGACAACAGGCTAAGACTACCCATGGCGACACTCCCGCTGCAACAAAGGACGTTTGAAGAAATGACTCTAGAGATAACGCTGGGGGCAAGAAGGGAGGAAAGCGTTTATATCAACCAGGACAGAGATTTGACTCTTGCCCCCCTCCCTTGCTTTAAACTTTGTCCTGGATGGCTAGAAGGATGTTTTTAATCATTTCACCAAATGGGTGGAAGCGGACCCTTTAAAATAAAATATCTTTGGCATAAATTATCAACTTCTTACATAAATTATCAACTTCTTGATCAAAAAATATTCTATGCAGGTACGGAGTCCCACTCAAGATCATATCAAACAACGGACTCCAGTTTGACAACAAAGAGTTTACCAACCGATGCCAAGAGCACATAATTCACAAAAGCTTCTCATCTGTAGCTTATCCTCAGGCAAACGGACAAGTCAAAGCTGTCAACAGAATTCTCAAAACCCTAACCAAGAAGAAGCTTGAAAAGTCAAAAGGCGCTTGGGTGGACGAACTTCCTACGGCACCCTGGGCCTGCCGCACCTCTCATAGAACATCAACGGGGCATACTCCTTTCTCTTTGGCATACAGATTGGAGGCCATGCCCCCAGTTGAAACTGTAGCGCCATCTCACCATGGGACCCACTGCAACCCAGAAGAAAACGAAGAACTCCTCCTCATGTCTTTGGATCTGATTGAGGAGAGGAGAAACGATGCAACACTTAAAAGCAGAAGCCCACAAGCAAAAAGTGGCAGCACAATGCAACTCCAAAATCAAGCATCGCAGCTTACAAGAGGGAGACCTTATCCTCATGCGGATCCTCCCGCAACACCGAATCATGGACCGAGTCCCAATCTGGAGGATCTGTGAGACAACAATGACCTTTCTTCTTCGAAGAGGTTAATAAAGAAATGGTCATGGTAGGAGCCGAGCCCGGACTCAGCCCGAATTCCGACCTGAGGAAACACTTGGAACCAAACCCAACGGGGGAGGTGCCAGGCAGGGGTCGGATATAGCTGAGCCTGTCATGCTACCTAACCATGAAAGCACCAGTAGACGGACCATATGAAATTCATCAAGATCTTCACAACAACGGAGCTTATATTTTGTCAACAGTGGACGGAGTGGTGTTCCAGAGGGCTTGGAACATCCGACACCTCCGTCGATACTTTGCTTAACACGTACCGCCCATATGAAGCGTATTAACACGGTGGACGTAGGCATTATCGTGCCGAACCACTTTAAAAATCTTATCTCTTGTTACCTTGTGCCTTCATATCTTGGCTGCTTGTTAAGCTTTATCCCTTTCTGTTGAACAAAATCCTATGGCATCTCCACTCAAGATGCACCGCGGCCTCATCTGGACTAGGCCTAACAGGTACGCTACGATTCTATGCACTCGCCAATGAGACACTTTTGCTCCAGCATCCCTCTGCTGCGGGTTAACTCATTGTGCGCCTGCCCTCAAAGCCAACTGTAATGAGCCGATTATAAGTCATCATAAAGGCCGACTATAGCCGATGGCAGCTCATTACGGCGTTCGGCTCGCCGGTAACTGTGAACCTACTTTAAGCCCCAACATAAGGTGTGGCCAGCCAGGGGTAGTTCACGGCCAACGGCACCCACGCTAGCCGGCCACGGTAAATCGAATAATACCCACGATTACGGACCATAATGGTTCGGGTAGTTACCGTGCGCGATCTCGGCTCCGATGTGTCTTAAGTGCGGCTGTGGTAAAAAAGAAAACTCCCCGCGGAGGCGTAAGATGGGTGACAAATGTCTCCAAGACCCACAGCTAGGGAAAGTGACTACAAAACCCGTTTGCCACGAACTTAAGCACATCGACGGCCTTCCGTGACTGGAAGTTTTACTTTTACTATATTTCCATTTCATTTAAATATTTTTCTCCTATCCTGTATAACAAACTCTAAAGTACAGGAAACCAAATAGGAAGCATTCACTCATGAGGCTCTAAGCCTGCATGCTGGGTAGCAGGGCGCTCTGCTATACCCGTGAACAGTTACACAAGACACTCAAAGCTACCGCCTGCGAATAAAACATAAAGGGCGGTACTCTCTTCTCTTGTACATAAATGCGTAACTATAACTTATTCATACACTGACATTGCAAAACGTGAAATTATATTTCAAGCAAAAACTTAACATCAAACACAAGTGGAATCACAGGCATATACATAATTATACTTCTCACACAGCACATAAAGATAGCAACAACATTTGAACATGACAAAATCAGCTTATATTATAAGATCACACGAAGTTATTCTTTGCAAATAATTTTATTACAGTTGCATATCAAAGACTAACATGAACAGTGATAAAAAAGAAACAAAAAGATGGCAGATGCATCCACACTCCATCACCAACTCCCCCAGCCTACTTAGCCGCAGGATCGGAGCCCCCAGCATGTGGATCTGAAGTCCCACCTGTCCAGATCAGAAGAGGAATTCATTAAACGAACGATCAAGTTATGAAAACACGAAAAGAAAAGAAAGGGAAAAGAATAACTCACCAGCATCCGCCGCTTGATCCTCATCATCCAACTGCACGCCCGCTTCCTCTGCAGCGAGTAGCCGCATCCCCTCCTTCACCGCCGCTTGCTCCTCCTTTGAGAACTGAGCAGTAACCGCACTCAAGTTGAAAGCCTCTCCGCCTTCCTTACCCGCATTCACCCTGGCCTCCTCTAAAGCCTGGAGATACACCTTGGCCATGACCCGAGGGTAATCGTCCATCCAAGACAAGCCGCCCTCCTTCCAAGTGTGGAAGTACATATCCTGCAACATCTCATCCATCATCCCCTCGTTTTCCTCAAACTCCCTCACCCGGGCCTCGGAAGCTTGCAACTTGGTGATGGCGACGTCCCTCTCTGATTGGTATCTCAAGCAGTCAGCCTGGAGTGACCTCCTCATTTCCTCTTCCTTCAACTTGAGGGACCTCCTCATCTCCTCCATCTCCTCCTTCAACTCGGCCTGAGCCATCTCCGCAGCCTCGAGCCTCCCTGACAACTCCTCTACCCGCTCGAGATCCGCATTTCGAACCTCATCCACCGTTGCGATAGCTATGTTAATCCGTTCCCTGCAAGCGACCTCCATCTTCCGTAATTCCGCCCTACTGGCCTTCTCCATGGTCTCTTTCAGACGCTTGGAGGCTTCCTCATGCTGGGAAATCTGGATGGCTTGGTCGGCGAGTTGCTTGGCCTGATCGGCAACCTTTAACCTCAACCGAATGTTAGCACTCCCGATCTCTTCCCCGGCCTTGACCAACTTAGCATGATGCTCCATTAACTTCTTGGTCTCTGCGGCCACCCGGTCGATATTAGCCTTGGCCTCATCCCCCATGGTGACTACCCGTGTAGTAAGTAAATCAAGATCTAAAGATTTGGCCTCGTCCAGCACTCTTACCATGGGGTTGCGGGGAAGTAGGTGCTCGCCCGTGGTCTCATCGAATGAAATGTCCCGAAAACTTGGGTCTAAATCAGGATGGCCGGCAAAAGGGTCACGAGGCACGGGGCGAGGCACATCGGGACGCCTTATATGAATGACAGTAGAACTCTTGGAAGGAGGAGGAGGGGGGCAGGGCTCCGTGCTCTCCTCCGTAGTATCACGAGGAGGCTGAGTAGGGGGAGACAGAGTAGGAAGCTGCGAAGCAGAAGAAGACTCAAATAAGGAACGGCTCCGCTTCCTTTTCTGAATGCCCTCTTCGATGACCCCAAGAAGAGGGCGGTACTTGACTACGTCCCCAGTGCGATCAGTAGAAGGTTTCGCGGAAGCTCTCCTCGACTTAAATTGTTCAAGGCGGTGTCGAACATCCGACGTTTTACCCGCCTGGCCTGCCCCTGGAATAAAGAACAAGTGTTACGAACATACAATAATCCGCAATTCAAAAAATGTGCTAAGTTAAAAAGAAAGAAAAGTGAGGAGACACATCTGTTATACAAACCCGGCGGAGGAGTGGGATACTGCAATAAGTCCTGGATCTCATTCCAGGACGGAAGTGAACCGTAAAAAATTTCTAAGTCCTTATCGAAAATAGAATCGGCAGAAGACAAAAGTTCACCTTGCATCGCCGGAATCACCCTAGCTGAGGAACCCTTAGAGGATGGGTCAGTGCCAGCCACAGCTTTGCCGGTTTCCTTTGCCTTCTCCGTTCCCTTCTCCGTTTCCGACTCTCCCTCCGACTCCCCGAAGGCCCGACGGAGAGCCTCATCCAGTTCGAGGTCTTGTTCAGAGGTTAGAGCAGCAACACCACTACCACCTTGACCTTCGCCATCTCCTCCACCCTCCGACCCTTCTCCAACTTCGCCTCCTTCCTCCTCTTCTACACCTTCCTCCTCCGGGACAATCGGGCAAGTACTTGGAGAAGGGCCATCGGACTTCCTCAGTTTCTTCCCCCCGACCACGGGACGCTCTGCGAAAGGCTCCCTCTTACCGCTCTTTACCTTATCCCCCTCCTTAGCTTTAGCAGCCTTCTCCTCAGCCGTGTCTCTTTGCTTAACCACGGACTGGTGCGGTAAGATCAAATTATACTCCAAGAGGGTTGCGTTCCTGATCAAGAAGGAGGCCGACCGGTCCCGTGCCGGAATAGCCTTTAGTTCAGCAGCCATTCGCACCAAGGAATCATCCTCCACAACTGCAATACCACCTGTCGCTAGCCAGAAATAGAAGCATGTCAGAAAAAACACTACAGTCAAAACATGGAAAATATAAATGAAATCCATCTTACAGCCAGAAGTGAAAAGGCGGAAAGAAACAGCATCGTCCTTGATGAAGAACCACTCTTTCTTGAACATGGTAAACTTGGAATATAAGTCCAGAACTGGTTTGAAGGGTACGGCCGCCTCCAGACTAATATACGGAGACCCCTTCTTATAGCCTCTCAGGTTGTACAAGTATCGGATCTCCCGGTTAGAAGGAGGACGCCCGTACCTCCTCTGGAAGATGACAAAGAGGCTCACCAGGATAGCATATGAGTTAGGCTGAAGCTGGAAGGGAGCCACCTTCAAATATGTGGTGAAGCTTACTATCCAAGCGTTGATAGGGGGGATAGCGCCGCACATGCAATGGTATCTGCTAAAAGCGAAGTAGCCCTCGGGAGGATTATATGGCATCACTCCATCTCCCGGCAGCAGCATAAGAGCCCTATCTATCCCGAAGGAACGGGATATGACGTCAAGTTGCTCCTCCTTTAGGGAGCTAGGAAAGCAATCCGGGGGAGAGACCAAAAGTTCCTGTGGACCATATCCGTCCACTAGAGACCTCGGAATAGGTCGATGTTGCCCGGATCCTGGCTGGACTGGGGGCAAGGAAGAGGAAGGCTCTCCTGTGCCTCTAGACTTCTTTCTGTCCGATCGTGTTTCCGCTTTGCGAGACATTTTCTGCAACACAAGGAAGGCACGGCATTAGAACAAGGAACATAGAAAAGTAAACAAACAAATGCGTGCAAGTGTGGGATTTCATTCGCAAACTAAAGTTTTCAAGTTCACAAGTTCATTCGGTTCCCAATACATTCGGTTCCCAGTTCATTCGGTTTCCAGTTCATTCGGTTTCCATCTCATTCGGTTACCATCTCATTCGGTTTCCATCTCGTTCGGCCCCAAGGCCATAGTCCCATTCGGTAAAATGGAAACTTTCGTATGTATTCGGCAAAGAGGAACATACCTGGTTCGGTACTAGATTGGTCCGGCGCTAGATTGATTCGGTATTCGTTTGATCCGGTACTTAACTGGTTCGGTGCTCAATATGGTTCGGCTCTACTCGTTCGGTAAAGAAAAACAAGGGGGTGCGGCCTCTATATATAGGCGAATTCACAACCACCGAACCAAACATTTTGCCCAACCGGACCAATAATACCGGACCACCAGAAGCCGGATGAGATTAGCCGGACCAACCAAGAACCGAATGGAACCCTCTCTCTACCGTCCAAGACCGGGAACTGGGGGCATGCAGGGCGCCTCGCTCAGATAAGTGCCGAACTCTAAGAGCTTACTAATAAAATAAAAAATATGATAACAATGGATAAGTCGTGAATCTCTCACTAACATGGATTAATCATTTACACGTGCACGCGACCACGAACGGTCCATAGGCACGCTCTGAATGGCTATTAACCCTATCGTCATGAGAATTTACACTTTGACATCCCTTTTTAAGCTCATCAGTCAAATGGATATTTGATAATTATGAAATGGCTAAGCTACTTACACATGTACGGGGTCGAGAACAACCCCTAGGCATGCTCTGAGCTAGCGATAAACCACCTTGACAAACGATCCAGGGAACCACTCTAACGTGAACCTGGCATCGATAACCCCCTCGGGGTACACTAACTCGCCTCGAACGGCGCAATTCACTTGATCACAAATATTTCGACCCCGAACGGTCGTTATTTGAATTCACACTAAAACTATGAATTCCTTCGCAGGACATCAATAGGATATAAACATCCAGCCCATGACATTACAAGACGAGTCTTCCCACCTACGAGAAACAAAGCGCGACACGTGCAAGCACGTGCCCCACTTTGGGGGGCAAATGTTGGGCGAATTCTCGCCCAGAAGGCCTCGAGACCAAGGAGCGTCAGGTTCCATGCACGTTCGAGACCAGCGAGCATCTTCATCATCTCCACATACTATGGTACTCAAGAATCATTCGGCATCCCCTTTGGCACAAGTGCATTCGGCGTTCCCTATACCAGAGAATCATTCGGCATACCAAATACAGAGGCTCATTCGGCATAGGCTCATTCGGCCTTCCAAACCCAAGGACATTCGGCATAACACTACCACCGGACCAAACATGTACAACCACATCCGGCCTCCACTCCATTCGGCAAAGCTAAAAGTCCTGCTACCGCTCCGAGCAACTACCGGTCCAGGTGACCGCCGAACCAACTCCCAATACCGGTCCACACCTCCTACACCATGCCGGTCCAAACCAACACCGGACCAACCACTACTCTCTACCATCACGCCGAACCAAAGCCTCTCCACTTCATCTCCATGCACGACCGAATGAAGCTCCTCCGAACCAGAGGACTACCAGGCCAGATTGCTTCAGCCCAGGCCCGCTGGCAGCTATATACATCCAAGACCCCTGCCCCCTACCTCACTCTATAAATAGAGGGGCAGGGGTACAACAATGGCAGACAAGTTTGAGAGCTCAAGCAAGGAAGGAACTTTCAAACTACTTTCATACACTTGTATACAAAGCATTGTACTTGTAATCTGGAAGAAGAAAGATAATAACATATAAAGTGGACGTAGGCACATTCTGGCCGAACCACTATAAATCTGCGTGTCTTTTACATTTCAGCCCTTACTTTTCTCATATTTACATACTCATCTAAAATCATTGAAAATCACACATACTCAACTAAAATAATACGACTTGGAGGTGTTTGTCCATTTTTTGTGCAAACAATAGAACAAACTACATAGTTACCATTGTTCCAAAATAAAACATACCATCATTCCATAATACTTAGAATAAAAATATTAAACCATTTACTCATCACCATTTCCATCGAAGCTTTCCTCTCCTTCGGTTTCTTCATCCTCCCCACTAGAGTCTCTTCCTTGACCACCCACTTCTTCTCCTTCTTCTTGTCCTTCTATGCTTCTTCGGAAGTTGACCAAGTGAAATGAGGTTGTGGACGCTTCCTTGGATCCGTAGGAACATGGACGGACGTGGAGAAGGACTGTCCACAAGATAGTAATTCCAAAATATTCTTCAAAAAACCTTTGATGTGATTTAACTTTGAGTTTACTTTAGTAACGGTTTTCTCAACACGGGTAACGGTTGTCTCGACACGAGATAGTCGCCTATCTAAAAGCTTTTAGCTTCTAGAAAAAATTGTTAAAGCTTGTCGGGGTTGAGAATCCGATCAATCTCTTCAATTTCATGGTATGTTTGTGGAGGTTGTGGTTGGGGAAGATCTAGCTTCGGTTTGTGGAGCATGTTGTCTAGAAGAAGGTTAGGGTTGTCTTGCCGCTTGGTTTTCTAGCCAATGTTTATATGTTATAATAGTGTGGCTTCGGTATTGCTATGGAATTCCCACGAGGCTTAGGGTTTTGATGTTAAGGGAATTAATCGCAGAATAGTTCGAATCGGGGAGATTAATTTCGAAATATCTAATAATTATCATGATATAAGCATCGTAGTGTATGGTTTTCATACTGCCTTGGTTAAAAGTCAGAAATTCATCGAGAATTACCTTAGCCCAATTAACGGAACATTGTCCCCAAATAGCATATAGCGATTGAAATTCGCGCTTACAAACCTTCTCATAGCTACCAGTATGAGGATTGATGGAGTGAGTAAGAGCTCGATACATGATTCTAGCCTTTGGTCGAAGCTCTATTGCCTTGAGTTCTGTTAAGTTATCGGAGAGAAAAAGATGGCTAGTTCTATCTCAGTTATACATGTTAACTTCAATGTCGGTTGAATCTTCTCCTACGGAAGGGCAATTGAGAATCCTTCCTAGACGAGCAACGGATAAGAATATCTTCACTCCGTACACGACAGTCCATATGCAATCGTCGGGGTTTTCGAATATTATGGTGATCCAACTTGAGTTTCACATAGAAAAGTTTGATAAGGAGATGATTTATCTTCAAGCTATTGGCATTAAAATCGAGCGAGGATTCCAAATCACTTCTTCTAGCAAGGTCTTGGATTGCGTAGAAGGCAAAATCAGGATATTTGACAAAAGAACCTTCAAAATTCTTGAGTATTTCATCTTATTGAAAATTTGTGTTGCCCTTTCATTGTGAAGCCATCCTCTAATTTGTGATTAAGATGGTCCAGCAGAGGAGGAGGAGGGTCTTACCCTTTTGGGTGGCACTTTGAGTTAGGGTTTTAAGAAGAGGACTTTAAAATGATGTAGAGTTTTGGGATTTTGGTGATGGAGATATATAAAGAGTGAAAGCTTAAACAAAATAATGAAGGGTTGTTTGATTTTATGAAGGTTGTATGGGAAATTGATATGTTTGTTTGCACTAAAAATCCAGTTTCAAGAATCAGTTGACTGGATATTCAATTCAATCGACTGAATGATGATCCGAGACCCACTAAACTATTAGGAAGCAGGTTTAATCGACCGATCCTTCTGATTTGGTCGACTGAATCTTTCGTGAGAATAATTAGTTCATTTTTGGGCAATTCAGTCGACTGAATGATGAAGTCAGTCGACTAAATGCAAGGAAAAAATTTATGTTTAAAACAGTGTTCAGTCGACTGGCTAGGATTATTCAGTCAAATGAATCTGTTGACAAAACATGCTATAAATTTTAGTAAGCAAAGGAAATATGCAACAATATTAGAAAATCAAAGTAAAGACAAATAATAGAAAGAAAATTATTTGGAGGATCTAGAAGACGTGGGAGTTGCACATTCCTTCGACTCAATTTTGGTAATTTCTCATGCCGATTGAATAGTAGAGCGATCCCATGAATTTAGAGTATAAAGCGGCCATTAGTGAGATGGATTATGCACATTATTGTTTGAAGGTGGGGAATCAAAAAATAATAGAGCAAGTTTCTCGAGTAGACTAAGTCTCCTGCCATGGTCCTTTTGTTCATAGAACATCTCTCTTTGTATGTTTAATGATTCTCTTTGATAATGGTGTATATCTTCTATTTTTTCAACAATAGATGGAGAAACAAAAACAAGATTTCTTCGCACTTGCTTTGATTTAGGTGTATATCTGATATGATAGCCGGGAGGGATTATAGGAATAGGCTCATAAATTGGAGTAGGAGTTGGTAGATGAAAAGAACCAGAACTTGGAGGAATAGTCTATGGAGGATCACTCTGAACTTTCTTGTGAAGACATGATGATGAAAATCTTGTGTAATTACTAAAAAGGTAGGAAAATTATAGAAAACAAAGGTTTATATAAGACATAACGTTTCAGAAATAGCAATCAAACTAATGGTAAAATTAATTATGACCAGAAAAGAGATGATTGGTTAGAAAGTAAAACTAATGTATGGTTTAAATTTGAACTCTTAGAATTAAAAAAACATAAAGAAAGGTGAAGTATAGCTTTAGATGTGAAAAACTATATAGCAAAGAGGAAAAGTTGTGATTTCCAGCTGTGACACCAGAGATCGAGTGTTGGCAGCTCCATTGTTGAATAATATTTTTATTTTTGAGAAAATGTCTAAAATGAAAGAAATTACTTATAAATCTTTAATGATAAAATTCATAGTTCTCTTTTAATTTCATAAAAATATTTTCATTTAAGGATTTTGTAAATATCAACCAGCTCGTTTCCAAAAGTCATAAATTGTAATCTGACTAAATCCTTTTTAATAATATCATGAAGAAAATGATGAAAGATATCAACATGTTTTGTCCGCGAATGATTTACAAGATTTTTAGATAAGTTAAAGCACTTGTGTTATCATAAAAAATAGTTTATTTAGATAAATTTATTTCAAAATCTTGAAGCGTTTGTTGCGTGTAGATGACTTGAGCACATGCTAAAGCAGTTGAAATATATTATGTTTCACAAGTCGAGAGGGAGGTACAACTTTGTTTCTTACTAAACCAAGATACTAGAGATTGTCTAATAAAGTGACAAGTTCCACTCATACGTTTTTCTATCTGTTCGACGTCCTCCAAAGTCAGCATCACTGTATGATACTAACTCGAAAGGACATTCTTTCGAATAGAAAAGTCCGAAATCTTTGGTTTTGCTTAGATAACGTAATATTCTTTTCACCGCTCGCATATGTAATACTTTAGGATTTGCTTGAAATCGAGCATATAAACAAGAACTCATCATTATGTCAGGGCTACAAGTAGTTAGATAAAGTAATGATCCAATTATACTTCGTTATAATTTTTGGTCAACACTTTTGCCATCTTCATCTCTATTGAGATGTATTATTGTATTCATTGGAATTGGTTTGGCAGAAATATTTTCCATACCAAAGTGTTTAATTATATTACTACAATATTTTTCTTGATTAATAAAAATTCCATTATCCAATTGTTTAATCTGTAATCCAAGAAAATATTATAACTCTCTCATATGTGACATTCCAAATTCTTTGGTTATTACGTTGGAAAATTACTAACATAGTTTATCATTAGTAGAGCCAAAGATAATATCACAAACATAAATTTGAATAATTAAAATATCCTTTTTAGTACATTTAATAAAAAGAGTTTGATCAACCTTTACAATTTCAAAACTCGAGTCTAAAAGATAGCTTTTAAGACGTTTATACCAAGCACGAGGTGCTTGTTTTTAGACCGCATAAAGCTTTCTTGAGTTTATAGACATGGTTTGAAAATTTCTCATGTGAAAACATAGGAGGTCGTTATACATAAAAAATTTCTTTTATATATCCATTTAAAAAGGTACTTTAACATCCATCTAATAAAGTTTAAAATTACGAAAACATGTAAAGGCTGGTATGATACGAATTGCTTCTAGTCGAGCGATTGGAGCAAATGTTCTTCATAATAAATTCTTTCCTCTTGATTATGTCCTTGTGCAACTAATCTAGCTTTATTTCTAGTGATATTTCCTGGTTCATCAGCTTTATTTTTGAAGACCCACTTAGTACCAATGATCGTTTGATCACTCGATCTAGGAACTAAGTCCCAAACTTCGTTTCGTTCGAATTGCTTTAGCTCTTCTTGAATAGCTATTGTCCAATAGTCATCAGTATAGGCTTCTTTAGCATTTGTAGGTTCAATATTAGATAGGAATGCTACCTGACCCATATGATTCAGTTGATTTCTAGTTCTGACATGTGAATTAATTTCTCCAATGACATTTTCTACTGGGTTATCTCGTAAAATTCTAGGAGGAGATCTTAATTCATTTTCACTATGAACAATGCTTTCATCTTCTTCAAAATTGTGATCAATGTTTTCATCTTTTTCAAACTTATAAATAATATTTTCGTCTTCTTCAAAATTATTTTGAGTAATCATATTTGTGACTGTCTTAGTTATTATCTCATCATCCCTAAGACTATTAGTAAATTTAAAATTCTCATCGAAGGAAACATGAAGTATTTCTTCGATTGTTTTAGTTCTTTTATTAAAAATTCGATAAGCCTTACTTCAGTCTGAATATCCTATGAAAATTCCTTCATCGGATTTTGTATCAAATTTTCCAAGCCGATCTTTTGTTTTTAAAATAAAACATTTCAAACTTAAAACTTTAAAATATGAAATATTTGATTTTCTTTCACGAAAAAGGTTCATATGGAGTGTATTTTGTTAATGGTCGAATGGAAACACGGTTCAGAACATAACAAGTAGTTGCTACAGCTTTTGTCCAAAAATGTTTCGGTAGAGTGCTTCAATTTAATAAAGTTCTTACACATTCTTGTAAGGTTCTATTTTTCCTTCCTACAGCTCCATTTTTTTGTAGTGTTCTAGGAAAAGAAAAATTATGGTAAATTCCTTTTTTATTTCAAAAATGTTCAAAAGATTCATTTTTGAATTCACGTCATGATCACTTCTAATGTTTTTAATTTTTATATTTTTGCGATTTGAATTCTTTTAGTAAAGATTTTGAAATTTTCAAAAGTATCACTTTTATTTTTCATAAAAGTAGTCCAAGTATATCTTGAAAAATCATCTACTATTACAAACACATATTTACTATGGTTTGTCGATTGAACTTGAGTTGGACCTGTAGGATCTAGATTAACCCTAGAGGGGGAGTGAATAGGGTTATAGCAAATTTTCTCGAATTAAACGCAAAAACAAACTGCAGAAAAGTAAATACGCTGAAAAGTAAATCACACACAAAATTTACCCAGCTTCGACAACCCCTGCCTGCTGCTGCATTCCCAGATTTCTATTAGAATTAAATAGTTTTCCGCTTACAAACACTCTAACAGACTCGCAAACCCTCCTACCGCCTATAGAGTTTTGCAAACTCGCAAATCCTGCTTACTAAACTAATCCTAACTAGAAAATCTGACACAACCTAAATCATAGGTGGTGATTTAGCAATATTTGATTCGAAAAGTACAGACTTCAAAAATAAAAATAAGAGCAAAAATAAATAAAAACTTAGAGTACAAATTTTTGCCCTTAAACAAAACAACCCGACCCAAAAACAAAACACGGCCACTTCCCTCTTGATGCAATTTAGGGTTCTGAAAATGGCGGCTTTCGTTCCTCTTTGCAACTGAAATTAGGGCTTCTGATAATTTGACGATGCCGATTGATTTTGTTGCTCTGTCGATTGATTTGCTCCTCTAATGATCGGCTGCTTGCCTCGAGATGATTGATTGCGAATCTACTTTGGTACGTTGTTCGTTCCTTTTTCTTTTCAGGATTCGATTACTTGAATTTTCGATTGTTCTTTTTCACTCCAGCCGATGATGATTTTGGGTGTATATATATATCAATTCGACACTTTCCTAATTCTTGCTTTCCTGATACCTTTACGACTGGATGCGCACGGCTTTGATTATGCAGCGTTTGATTTTTCTTGAGTCATGCGGCAACAATCTTTCCTCTTTTGATTTGCTTTGACTATTTCAAAGATACGCACTTGAATTTTTATACAGTATACGTTCATGAATTCGATTTCTCTGGCATCAACTTCATTACACCTGGACTTTGGCACTTGACTTTTTAAACATGAATTTTATCACTTGACCTCAAGTTTGTTTAACATTTTGATCTCGATCAATTATTGTTTTCGTGAATTTCCTTGTTGACTTCTGTATGCTTCCATGATTTCGACTATAGCTTGTTTATTGCTTTCGACTTCACTGTGAATTATGGCTTTGATTTTCTGGCCCCTGTGAGCTTCGTCTCTGGCCATATTCTCTGGTTGGTTTAACCTGAACTCCACTTGAGCATTGCATTCGTGAATTTTGATGTTGCCTGGTTGTTCACTATTTACATCACTGTCTGGTTCATCTTGTATCATACTGTATTTGTTTTGAACCATGCTTGCTTTCAGGTTTAATCACTGAGGCTTTGTCATGTTCTAGCTTCATCACTGTTTCATATAGTTATTCATTCCAAATATTGTTGATACTGGGTTGAATTGAGCTCGTCATGCTTCATGTTGCCTTCATGTGCTGTTGACATGTGCATTTGTCTTTGTGGTCTGCGTTTGCACACTGCTGCTTGTTGCACTTGTGTACTTCATATACATGTGTGTCTGTGCTTGTTGTAGTTCGGTTACTTGTGTACATACTTTGTCGAATTCATTTGCATTGTGTTGTTATGGTAGTTGTGCATGTCACTGTTGCATTACTGACTTCAGATTTGGTTATCTACTTTGGCTTTGATCTGTTGGAGTTGCAGTATTGTTTTGCTGCTCTTGTTGTCATTGATGCATCCTTTATTGTTACTTTGAGACTTTATACATCATATTGAAAAACTGGATGCTTTGTCCTGCACTTGTATTCATGTTGCAGTGACATTTGTTCTGGTTTGAGCTTCTGTTTCACTAGTATTAGTGATGTTGCAACTGGTTTGGGCATGATTTTGTTTTAGCATACTTGGTGGTCATTTTGTACTTCTGGTCATTGTTTGGTTCTTGATCATTTCATGTTGATTTTTGAAATTTCACTTGAGTTGATTCCAGTTTCAAAACTCGGGTTTGATCTTATGCTCGTGTCATGATTTTATTTATATTGCACCTGAGTTGAACCCGTCCTTTTATTTTGGGTTTGACCTTGTGCTCACCTGTCCCTGTAACATTATCAAGTGTATATCGGTGTGCACGGCCTTGTGGCATGTACAGTGATACACTATGCATGTCACATTGTTCGTGTATGATGAGTTCAAATGTAAATGATGACGAACAACCCGAATAACTGAGGCAAATAATACTTTCAAAATCCATATTTTATTTTATATTGCAAAAATATTTCTTTTTCAATTTTACTGCATTAGTGAATATTTTTGCAGATTTCTCAGATGATGGATTCTAACTGGAATGAATTTGAAGATAAACTACGAGTGTGAGTTATATATAGTGAGGAATTTATGTAAATTGAATTAGAATCAAAATTGTATATGTATAGTGAGAGCTTGAATTTGTACTATTCAAAATTGTAACAAATATTTGTTTGAATAAAATTTCTGTTTGAATTCAAATTCTGTGTAATTTATTTTATTCAACAAATATTTATTTAATCTATGAAAAATAAAATAGTACATTAACAAATACATTTAAATGAATATATATATATATATATATGTTTATTATCATCAAACAAAAATCATATAAGCGCATATTCAACAATCTCCTCCTTTTGATGATAACAAACATATATTTAAGATTTTGACCATGTTAAATGTATTTGATCAATGATATACTCTAATTGCTCCCCCTATTTAAATGCTTCCTCTCTACACGATGCTCCCCCTACATATATGCATACAAATAGAAATGTACAAATGAGCCTAAATGCAAATGGAAAATTATTTGACCTTTGGTTGATTTTATTTGACAAAATCTTAACTTTTCTCTCCCCTTTTTATTATCAGCAAAAGAATAATAGTGTTAGAGAAAATAGAGATAAAGTGATCGATATAATCCAACATTAAAACTCAATTTGAATATAAATATTAATCTTCCATAAAAATCAAACAAAAATCATAACTACCCTTGTTGGGCGCATATTCCACTTTTAGAATGATGTCATCATATAAAACCATATAGTTGTATCTACTTGTGGTACATTTATATCAGGAATTTGAATATCTACTAATCATGCATAACCGTTAGGATTTTTAAATGAGATTAGTAGTATTCCAATTTAATTTTAAAAATGAATTCAAGTATCTTCTAACCACGCATGACCGTGAGGATTTTTAAATGGTATTAGAATCAACTTGTTTATTTAATAAATCAATTTTGATATGCGTTCCATACATGCATAACCGTAAGGACTTTTAAATGAGCATGGAAGCACATAACAAATTCCAAGTAATTCACCCATGCATAACTGCGAGGACTTTTAAATGAGAGTGAATACTTTGGTATTTGTTTATTTTTACTAAAATGTAAAATGAAAAAAAAATGATCCCTGATTATAGTACCACATATCGACAAACTATATTAAATTTTTGATAAACAATGGTCGATAGAAATATGATAGATATAGAAATGGTCATGGAATCTTTACCCAACAAAAAGTTTTTATAACTCTTGTTTGAATTCCTAAAGAAATTTTTCAAATATACCGTCTTGAGTAATGTATTATAAATATCAACACTTATCACCTTTTCAATCACTATTTATCTTTTTGATAATTAGTAGGGAGTCAGATTAGTCAAAATTTGTCATTTAAAATCAAATAATTTTTTCAACATGACTAATCTGAAAACATGGTCAAAAATGATTTTCTCGAAGGGGTTATATGAGAAAAAATTTCTGCTATTTGAAAATTATTTGTAATGAAAAATATGCAGATATTTTCTTTGAAAAACGATACAGTTACTAAATGTCTCACCATAAATCACGTTCAACCAGTAAGTTTTCTGTCAACTAAATTACCAGTATGATCTGCATCTGAATTTCTCTTTCACTTTAAAATATCACTAATTAAATTTGATAGACCAGACCATGAAGTGTGCATAAAAACTCAAACTCAATTTTTAACAGCATTCTTGAATTTGAATTGAAGTCGTGTAAATAATCAGAAACTGTGAATGTAGAGTTAGCTGTATTATAACCTAATGTATTATCATCCAACAAAACACTATGTTTAATCCAAACGTATATGTATGAAGTAATTCAAAGAATAGTGTTTTTGGCATAAATATAATTGGCCAACTATGTTGAACAAGTCAGAATCAAAAAATCATGATCTCTTTATCATCACATTATTGGCCGATTTAATTCAGAATACGGTGCAGATTATCAGATTTAATATATCGATCAAATAAATATAACTTCACATGTTTTACCTTTACGATAATTTTTCGTGGTTTCCCATTGTGATTCTATCACCTTCGTACTAGGCTAAGGAACTTTGCTTTGTTGCCCGTTGTGTTTCTGGAACAGCCAAAATCTAGAGAACACCGTTGTTGTTACTTAGCCTCCCACCATACCTACACAATGAAAGATTTTTATGACCTATTTGTTTTTATAGGTCTGTGATTGTTAGTGGAAGAATATTTTGAAAGATAATTTTGAGGAGACCCAAAACTATTTATATATGTTCCTTTCAGCACCCAGATTTGTTTTGTCCTTTCATTCTTGTTCCAATAGACATGAAATTTGTTTGTAGAATTCTTAGGAGCCCAAACTTGTATATATTTTGTGTTCTTGTTCCTATGACTACAATTTTCAACACGATGTCCAATTATTTCACACCTAGCAAAGACACTCTTACCTTTTTCATTATCATCAGCTTGTGTATTCCCAAAGCCTAGTCCTTTTTTGTTGTTGGCAAAAATTTGATTTCCCAATAACATGTTGAATGATTTTTCTCCTCTTGAAAAGTTATTCAGAGATTTCTCAAGATTTTGGACTATGGTTTTTAGTGTTGTGTTTTCAGTTACAAGTGAGGTGCATCTATTTATAAAATCCTTTTTCCTAGTGCCAATGGTTTCCTTAAGACTCAAGTTTTCTTTTTCAAGATTCTCCAAGCTATTCTTAAGTCTTGATAATTCTGAATCTAAAATTTTACATTTTTTACAGTCTAGATTTTTAATATTTTCAAGTTCGGTTTCCAACCTAGAATTTTCATGGACAAGTTCTCTCCTATCAGATTTCAGTTTTTCAATTTTATATTCAAGAGTATCAATTGTTTTAGTAAGATCACTACACATCAAAACAAGTTCTTTATAAGAATAGTCACCTACCTCACTAGATTCCTCTGAGCTTGCTTCTGAATCTGATTTTGCCATAAGATACAAGTTAGCCTCCTCTAAGCTATTATTCGAAACTTCCTCTCCTTCTTCATCATCCCAAGTCACTTCAAATGCCTTCTTCTTCTTTTTCTTTCCTTTGTTGTTTTTGAGAAGTGGGCATTTTTGTTTGAAGTGGCCAGGCTTCTTGCAGTTAAAGCACGTCAATTCATTATCGGAATTGTCAGAATCTTTTGACCTATTACCACTTGTTTTCTTATTGCGTGGCCTGAATCTTGACCATTTTCTAAGATTATTGACAGCCATTGTAAGCTCTTCAATTGGATCTTCTTCTTCTTCATCGCTTTCTTCTTTGCTCTTTAAGGCAATCGTCTTCTTCTTTGATTCGGAGTTGTTGCGTTCCTCCTTTACTTTTAGCTCAAGCTCGTATGTCATCAAGTTGCCGATCAACTCCTCCATGCTTAGTTTACTCAGATCTTTCGATTCTTGTATTGCAGTGACTTTTGCCTCAAAGCTCATCGGTAAGACTCGTAGCACCTTCCTCACAAGCTCTACCTCAGTGAATACCTTCACAAGCGCTCTAGCATTGTACACCAAAGTTGAAAAGCGTCCAAACATGTCCTTTATGCTCTCTCCTTTGTCCATCACAAAGTTCTCGTATTTATTGCTGAATAGGGCTAGACGAGATTCCTTAACTTGAGAAGTTCCTTCATGTGTCACCTCCAAGGTATGCCAAATTTCCTATGCAGTTTTACAATGAGAAATTCTATTAAATTCAGTCTTATCAAGAGCACGGATCAAAGCATTCATGGCTTTAGCATTTTTAGTTTTTAATTTCTTATCGTTAGCATCCCACCTATCCTTATGTTTAGGAATCTCAGTATCACCAACAGTTATAGTAGGAGATTTATAGCCAGTTTCAATAATGTCCCAAACATCATAATCAACAGAACTAAGATAAATACCCATCCTAACTTTCCAATAAGCATAATCATTCCCATTAAACATGGGTGGCCTAGCAATAGATTGCCCCTCAGAAAAACATTATTTGGTGGATTCATGACTCTAGAGTTAAAGAAAAATACCGTGCTCTGATACCACTTGTAGGATCTAGATTAACCCTAGAGGGGGGTGAATAGGGTTATAGCAAATTTTCTCGAATTAAACGCAAAAACAAACTGCAGAAAAGTAAATATGCTGAAAAGTAAATCACACACAAAATTTACCCAGCTTCGGCAACCCCTGCCTACTGCTGCATTCCCAGATTTCTATTAGAATTAAACAGTCTCCCGCTTACAAACACTCCAACAGACTCGCAAACCCAGCTACCGCCTATAGAGTTTTGCAAACTCGCAAATCCTGCTTACTGAACTAATCCGAACTAGACAATCTTACACAACCTAAATCCTAGGTGGTAATTTACCAAGATTTGATTCGAAAAGTACGGACTTCAAAAATAAAAATAAGAGCAAAAATAAATAAAAACTTAGAGTACAAATTTTTGCCCTTAAACAAAACAACCCGACCCAAAAAAAAAACACGGCCACTTCCCTCTTGATGCAATTTAGGGTTCTGAAAATGGCAGCTTTCGTTCCTCTTTGCAACTGAAATTAGGGCTTTTGATAATTTGACGATGCCGATTGATTTTGTTGCACTGTCGATTGATTTGCTCCTCTAATGATCGGCTGCTTGCCTCGAGATAATTGATTGCGAATCTACTTTGGTATGTTGTTCGTTCCTTTTTCTTTTCATGATTCGATTACTTGAATTTTCGATTGTTCTTTTTCACTCCAGCCGATGATGATTTTGGGTGTATATATATCAATTCGACACTTTCCTAATTCTTGCTTTCTTGATATCTTTACGACTTGATGCGCACGGCTTTGATTATGCAGCGTTTGATTTTTCTTGAGTCCTACGGCAACAATCTTTCCTCTTTTGATTTGCTTCGACTATTTCAAAGATACGCACTTGAATTTTTATACAGTATATGTTCACGAATTCGGTTTCTCTGGCATCAACGTCATTACACCTGGACTTTGGCACTTGACTTTTTAAACATGAATTTTATCACTTGACCTCAAGTTTGTTTAACATTTTGATCTCGATCAATTATTGTTTTCGTGAATTTCCTTGTTGACTTCTGCATGCTTCCATAATTTCGACTATAGCTTGTTTATTGCTTTCGACTTCACTGTGAATTATGGCTTTGATTTTCTGGCCCCTGTGAGCTTCGTCTCTGGCCATATTCTCTGGTTGGTTTAACCTGAACTCCACTTGAGCATTGCATTCGTGAATTTTGATGTTGTCTAGTTGTTCACTGTAACGACCCTGAAATTCAGACCCAGTTTAAAATTTTTAAAATCGTATATTAGTGTAGAAATTCGAATTTTTCACAAACAACTTCCGTTGCTATTCAAACTTCACATTTGGAATGCGTCTAAATAGACATAGGCGTACGCCAAATTTCATTGAAAAATAGTGAAGTAAATTACGCTCGTCGCATTTACATATTAGTTTAAATCTTATGTGTAAATTTTCTATTGTCCGAACTCAAATATTTTTCACAATCTTGCATAAGAAAATATTCTGAACATGGTGGCGCATTTCGTTTCGTCAAATTTCGCTTTTAATTGCTAGTTAAAATGTTCGCTCATGCAAATGGTTCAATAAGATTAACCACTTCTCAAACAGTGTCAAACCATCAATATCTTCATACCGTTGTGTCCGGCTCGTCGCACTGATAAAAACGGTATATTTATTTGTGTCAATCGGAGTTCGGCGTTGCAAATTATAATTATTAACGGAGTACAAACTGGTTCGTTACGCAGCACAAACCGGTACCCAACTTTCCAATGTTCAAAATTCTAGGAGTCAATTCAGCTGTCTTGGAAACCCAAATGGCCACCACTTTGCAAAAACATCATTGCCTTGACCTTTGCACTCCGAACCCCTCTGTATATATCTGACTTCATTAATTCTTCTGCATACCAGCTCATTTCATTAATTACTCACCTCTGAAATTGCTTACTTCTCTGGTACATACTCCCTCTCTCTCCCTCCACTTCAAAATTCTTTTATACTTTTGTTCTCCCTCCAGAGAAAATGAAACCTGCTCCATGCATTGCACGTCCACCTCTCCCCTCCAATGACCACTACCGGCCTCCGCCCCATGCCAGCCTCCGCCCCACTACCGGCCTCCGCCCCATGCAAGCCACGTCCTTCCCCACGAGCCCCACTGCCGCTGCCCAGCCACCCACTCCACCACCACTCGCCCAGTCCGCCTCCGCCTCCATGCTCACCCCACTGTCCACACGCCACCCATCGCCGCCAGCTCCACTTCCTGCAGTCCACACCAGCGCCACCCGAACCCACAGCCCGCCTCCCCGCGTCCCCTGCTTTTGCCCAGCTCCGCCCACACGCCACGCCCACTCACTGTCCACCTCCAGACCCGCAGCGACCACCCACCCACTACACGCCCAGCCCACCTTCGCCATGCCGCTTCCCTGCGTCTCACGGACACAACCCACACGACACCCACTGCCGCACCACCACATCCCCACTCCGCGACCCTGACCGATGCCACCTTGGCTCAGATCCAGTTACCCATTTCCGTTCGTATGTATTAAGATAGATAGTGTTCATTTATAATAAAAAAAAGAGGAAAAGAAGAAAGTTCGTTTTATATACAATATACCTTAGTTATAAAGCTGGTTTTACAAGTTATGGTTTTCAAGTCTCTGTTCATAAATTTATATTTCGCTTACTGTACATATATAGACTACTGTGGTATAAAGCAATTTCAGTCCGTCTACTCAGTTTCATATATATTCATTTATATATCCATTAGTGCTCACTATTGTTTGCTGTGTTTTGTTCCAGCAACTGCGAATCGGGGATCTCAGTCCTAGGCTTCATCCGACTTGTCTGGATCTATCAAGTTTCTTTACTTTGGTATGGTTGTATATATCCAATCGACATATATATTTCAATGAACAGATTATTGATCAATTATTTATTTGATTGCAGTTGTGTTCGTTTTGCGTCATGCTGGTTAGGGTCTATTTTATCTAATCGTCTTCGTGCTTCGTCATCTTCTCTAACCACGCAAGGTGAATATTTCATTCACGACTCAATCTATTATGCTATGATAATCAAGTGATAATTGTAGTTAATATTAATCTGGATATTAAATTGTTGAAATAAAACTGTAAATCGCCATGCAAGTTAAATTGGAATATTGTTGGTTTATATTAAATAGTTTTGACACTAAATCTGCTATGCGATGTTGAATTTGGTTGTTAATATAAGTAAAATTTAATATGAAATTGAAATTGATATAGAATAGTTAACAATTTAAAATGGATTATATGTTGAGTTTGACCCCTTTAAATGTTAAATAAATCGTCGCGTAGAAATAGCGTTAACTACACTTTGCACCATTGAATGTATGATTGATGTAGCAATTTGATAATAGACACCAAGTAAATACCATAATGTAATAATCTTTAATCTGCATAAAACGATAGTGTGGATTCTAGGAATAATTATATTAATTTGCATAAATAACAAATGTGAGTTAATACGATTATTTCGGGATTATTTAATAAATTGTTGAATTGTTATGTATGGTTGCTATTGCTTGTTTATTTACTTTGACACCATCCCAGTTATCACACTGCAAGTTCCCTTTGTTATGCTTTAGTTTATATTGAATGATGTTAGGTTGAAATGATAAATACCCAATTAAACAACCTTGCCTAGGATAGATAATTAAAAATAAGAAACCCGATTGGTCAACAAAAACCATTTTCGAAATTGAAATATAATTTAAATTAAGGAATGAACTTAATAATTTGTTTGGGAATTAAGTAACGAACTTAAGCGATTTAAATTGAAATAAATTGATGGATTAAATTGAAACGGATGAATAAACCTATTTTATTGAATAAAGTGAATTGGCAAATTTAATCGAAATGAGATTTTGAAACAAGTAAGTTCTAGAATTTAATAATTTAAAATTTTATTAGATTTGTTAGATTTAGATTTAAACTCGGTTTTAATCTAATAGATTTGGAACTTGTTATAAATTTAATTTGAGATTAAGAAAATTTTGACTTAAGTGGAATATGAAAACTAACTAAAGTTTTATTGATTTAACTTAGTGATAATTTAAATTTAAAATGATTTTAAATTTAACGAATTAATCAAATCAGGACATCACAAATGGACATGGATTTCTTTGATTTGAAATTTAATTGAATCGGTAAATAAATCAAATAAAGTTTGAAAAGGGGAATTTAGTTAATAAAGTTGATTTAATCGAATTTATGATAACAGTAGATGTAAACATGAAGTGAAATGAATAGAATTTGATTTAATGATTTAAACTAAGTTTACCATTAAATTGAATTCATTGATTATGAACTAAATTTAATAAGCGACATTTAGACCTTATTAAATTGAACGTGAATACTTAATCTTAAATTGTCAACTCAAATGTTTGAACTAAAAATTGCATTTGGAAATATGTTTGAATATCTAAAATAAATTGAATCGTGGAATGTCAAAATTTTGGAAGTCAAATTTGCACCTTGACTTTTGAACTTTGACTTGTTTAAACGTTAATTTAACTGACCATCGGGTAATAAATACGTAGTTACTAAAGAGACCGGGATCGGGAATGGACATACTCTCTGTCGACACCGAAAACCACTTCAATAACTATTATACGCGGAGTGTTGATCCAGAATGAAGTGGATGATTTGGTGAACGCATTGACTGAAGAAAGAGAACGATATTGGATGACCCCTGACATGACTAAAACAGGAGCCGTGCCGGGCCATTGAGGTTCGCCACCTCTAGCGGACACGCTTCCTCGATACCATATCTATTACTTTTGTGATTCGATTTGGGTGCACCCCTTGATTTGGGAGTGTTGTTTCGCGGTGTTGAGGTAGCTGCTGGCTATGCTCAACATCAGTCCGAATCACGCAAATGCTAGTATCCTAGTTGGTATCGCCTCTTGTACCTTGTCATACTAATTATCCTATACGCGACCACTACGTTTTGTTTTGTGTTATACCTATGGGGTACCCTCTGATAACCACTAGTTTACGGTGGGGTTTACGGTGCTGTATAGACTATGGCATTATAACATGTGTTAAGGGGAATTATGGTAACGCCTTAACGCTATTTTAATATCGTACTTTACTGATTAGACATTATCTACATATCGTATTCTATTGTATATATAGATAGTTTATTGGATCCTTAGAGATGTTTTATTCATCTTTGAGTTATGGACTTTATTCCCTGCACTTGATTATCCTGTATAAGATTTTGAGTCCTGACTCGAGTGTTTCCCTTTTGTATATGCTCGGGTCAGTCTGAAGCTATCCAGTTGCTGATCAAGGTTGGTTGAAGATGCCGAAGACTTAGCATTTATCTTTATCAGTCTATTTCTGTTCCAGTATTGACGACCTTGCTGTATTTTCTGCTGCATTATTTTGTGACTGTTCTGTGTCTGTGATGTTGTATTGATTGTGACGACCCAAACTCGATGTCCAATAAACGACATCAAATTCGCATCGCCGGAGCTTATAACAACAATTAGATGAATATAAAACAGCGGAACAGAATCAATATCATAAATAATATCACCGTTACAACATCAACATAATATCCATACTATAACAGAGTACATAGTACATACACCACAATCTCCAAATACAACATCATGATAATATAACAGTGCACATATATCCAAAAGTTCTCAAATGAGAGAGATGCTAACGAACTTCCAAAAGCTAACACCTGCTATCTCCAAAAGCTCCTAATATATCTCCAAGATAAGAGCTCCAAAATACCGCTACTCCAAAATACAGAAACCTGCTACTAGGCTGCCCGTGTGGAAATAATGGGCATTCAGAGTTTAGGAAAGAAAACAATAAACTCCGGATCAGTCATGGGACTGGTATGAGTAAACAAGACAGTTGTATTTAAATAACAAGATTTATAAAAGAATTTTCGGAATGCTTTTAAAAATGGAACTACCATAACACCTCCCGCCACACACACAATGCAAACGCAGAATTGGAGGAGATTTCTTCTTAGGATAGTTAAATATGCTTGATAGGAGAAAAGAATTCTTTGATATTATTACTAGTGCATAGTGAAGGAAATCATTTCGAAAATAGAATATTAATCTTAGCCAGCATAGGTACCATTATATTATGCCTACTATAGCTACCATATTAGATGGCAGGTTCTACAACTAAAACCGTACAGGGTTTCGTATTTGGAATTGGATTTCCAACAAATGGTCAGGCCAAGGAACTTCCCATTGCCACATGAGAATGCCTCTGGAAAGACATCCCCGAGAACCAAACCGGAACTCTGCCAACACAAGGCCGGGTTACCCCTAACTGGGTAACTACTGACACGAGTATGCCATCTCCCGGTCGTAACCAACCTTTAACCGGGGCCCCAGCAACAAATCACAAAATCATATATATATATATCTGCGATATCAACATAAGTTAAGTATCTGGGCTCCATACCATGATACCACTTCTATCCAGAAGGAAATGTACATACCCTAAGGGGTGCTACCCCCAATAGCCTTGCTGCATCTTTCCTGTTTTGACCATTTCGGGGTGTGAGGTCCGACGAAGTCTCGTCCACAAAAACACACTTTATACAAAGTCATGCTTTGGGTCAACAAATGATCATAGAAATGATCACAAAGATAGACGATCAAATAAATGATCCTATCACGAATAATCAACACAATGATCATTTCACAGCAACACTCAGTATGTCACATTACCAAATTGGGAATATATTGCTGATAACCTTCAACTATATAACCTCTGAGCTCGTACGTCTCAGAGAAGGGTGTTAAGCTAAAAGAATAAATTCTCCGCCACCAACAGAAATATATTTGAAAGAAATCGGCTTTATATCTCAATTTGTAATGTCAGACAGACTTTCCATACAAGTCTGTTCCGGGCTCGAACAGAACCGAAGGCACTTCCAAAGAAGTCCTTGCAATCCGGATATCCACAATCCTGATCGGATTCCCCATCACATATGGAGAACTCTATACCGGAGCAACTCGGTGCAGAGTCAATCGACAGATCATCCTATCGCTCTCGCAAATACCCGGTCTTCAACACCGGTCTTCAAATGCCATCCATAACGTCGAATCACATATTCGAAATGGGTTATATGACACACAGGTCCTTTCCCGGCTAATTCGAATAGTGAGTGTCAAATTTTAAAACATGTGGATGTCATTCACAAATATTCACAGGTTCGATGTGGGTTTCGGATAACCAACTGAAATCCGATACCCTGTCGCATCGAAGTTTAAATGCCGTTTTACGGACAACAGGGTTTTCACATCAATACAGAACAAATCATAATCACAGTGTAATAACATGGCAATTACATCATACAGAATTACAAACAGAACAGAGATATCAATGTAAGTTAACAACAATAGTTAATTACTTTCCAATGTGATTTAAATACATTTACCACTGAATTAATTAAATTTAATGATAAGAATCTGGATAAATAAATTACATTTTGATTACTCAATTTATTGTTTCAAAATTTACAAATTCTTACTTACAAATTTATTTAAACACTTAATTGTTTATAAATCAATTTAATTACAAGTTTGTAAATCATTCTTAAATTTCTTTTCAAAATCATTGATTAATGACAATTATTCACTTTAATTATCATTTAAAACTACAATTCAATTAGATCTCAATTGAATATATTAATTTATTATTCCTTAATAAATTATTTTAATGTAACTATCAATTTTGAATCAATCATTTTAAATTATCAACTTAATGATTTTTAAATTTACAACTTTAATTTTTATTGCTTTTATTTATTTAATATTATAAATTACAAAGTAATTATAAATCATAAATTATTTAATCATTGTTTAATTTTAACTTCACATTTCATTAACTATTATCATTTCATAAAGAATGCTTATAAAAATGGTTTAAACTTAAATTGTCCACAAATGTCATACTGGAATATGGTTCAGGTGGTCAACCCGAGACTTCCCCCGAGTCACGCTCGAGTTCGAACGCTGCCTGCTTCGAGTTTCTGCCCAATTCTACCCGTGTCAATAAAATTTTTCAAAATTTGTTTAAGTCAAAACTTTTACACGACTCAACGCTGAAACCCCCCCGAGTCTCCCTTCGGTTTCTCCCTAGTTTTCCTCGAGTCGTGCTTCGAGTACAACCCCTAAGAAAACCCAACCTGAAAGGCTTCAGGCTATAACCTTTCTGATCATCAACTTGTGCACGTATACGTGCACAACCGGAATCGCCTCCTCTGGTCGAACTTCTGGTCGTCCACACGTCATCGACGACGTGCTCATGCCTCTCAAACACTTACAGGTTCGAACCCATCAAAAATTCAAAATCTCGTTCTCGAACCCAAAAGCCTGAACGAACCACCCCTGAACAATTTGCCTCGCCCCAACGCCTGACGCCGCCAGAAACCCAGCGACTCCATCCATGGCTCGATAACAACCCTAGCTACCCTTCCTCAAGTCATCGTGAAGCTCGGTCAACTCAAAAGGGCGAAATCCTCTTTTTTCTAAACGCGTTCAAAACTGGAAGAAAAACCCTAAAACGATCTCGTATTCCCAATTCATGCAATGGAAAAATAAATTTGTATTTTTCCCAATATCAAGAATGGTTAGGCTTGCCTCAACTCAAATTTCAGCAATTTACATTGATTCACTTACACGAAATTGGTAGAAATTCAATTTTTATTCAAATGCAAATTTCCCTTTGAATACTAAACTAAAATTCTTCACTTTTGTTTTAGAAATCATGATTTACAGTAAGGATTTAAGCTATTAACTTGGATTAACTTTTTATAATACTTGAATTTATCACAATTTCCCTTTGATTGCCTGTAGATCAAATTTACAGTAGTATATTTCTTCACATCATAGTGAAACAGTTTTTTTTTAAAAAAAAACTTGCTTACAGATTTAATTGCTTGTTTGATTTAAGACTTTTATTACTTAACAATGTTCCAATGTAAATAAATCAAATTCTTTGAATAAATAATCAAATGCTGTGATAGTTACAGAGAAAATGAAATGCAGAGCCTACAAAATCCTATTTATAAACTGAAGCATATACATAAACAGCTTATGAATGAAATTTAAACTGTTTAAATAGATTTAAGCTTTTAAAGATTATCTTACTCACTTGTTTGTTTTGAAACAGAAAGCACTATGGTTTCTTTACAACAGATTTGCAGAAGTTTGCAGATGTTTTGCAGAGCATACAAAATCAGGTTTTCATTTTTGTTTTACTGAAACTAAAACAGAGAATGAAATTTGTAAAATCAACATGCACAACCCTACATTCATCATACACTCAATGTTTTTGTGAGCAAACCAAGGACTAACTTCACTACAGGGTCCAAGCATACACAGCAACAAAGAAAAATTAAAAGAAACAGGGGTTTACTCACCTGTTTGTTTTGAAACAGAGACTATTTTTGTTTCTTTTTAACTGCAGTTTGCTTCTTCTTCTCTGGTTTGGTTTTTAACTTCTTTTTACTTTCTGTTTTGATCACCTGAATGCTTTTGAATTTATGAAATGTGATGTTTTCTTTTTCAGGTTTGCAGAAGTTTGTTGAATGAAATAACTAAGGCAATTGATGTTTATTTATAACAGATGGTTCACTGGGGTTTATTAAAACAAGTACAGGATAACCATGCTGGAAGTAAAGCATTGAATGCAGGTATGTTCTTTGTAGATGCTTGCATTTAATGAAAGTATGTAGTGTTTCATGCTTGTATATTTTCAGCATGTTGTCTTGTTTATTTGTTCATTTATTTATTTGTTTATTCTTTTGTTCATTTGTTTGTTCTTTTGTTTAACTATTTGTTTGTTTATTTTTTCATTTGTTTGATCTTTTGTTTAACTATTTGTTTATTTATTTGTTTGATCTTTTAGATTATGATTATATTATTTAAATTTTATAATTTCATCATAACTTACTTTAACAAATTTTAAATTCTATTAAAAGATTATCTATCAATATCTCTTTTTATTTAATTCTATATTAATGTGTAATATTAATATCAACAATATTAAATTAAGATTAAATTTTTACTAGTTAGATCCAAAGTTCAAACAATTTATCAAATTTTAAATTTCAAAAATTTCGGGATGTTACAATATCCCCTCCTTAAGAAAATTTCGTCCTCGAAATTGAAAGAGAGAGAAACTTAAACAAAGAATATACGAATTCAGAAATAAGGAAATGACTTACAGATTTAAGTCGAGATGTCAATTCTGCATTTGGGATATGACTTCTTCATATTCTCTTCAGTCTCCCAAGTACAGTCCTTTGGATCGCCACTCCATTTAACTTTGACCAATTTCACAATTTTGTTCCTTAATCGCTTCTCATCACGATCAATAATTTTCATCGGTTCCCTTCTAACTGCCAAGTTGGGAGTGATTTCTAGATCCTGCTGAGCAGCTTCTTCAATAATATCATCTGGATCGTGCACATATTTCCGAAGATTAGAAATATGGAACACATCATGTACGCCAGACAACCAGTTGGGTAACTGCACTCTATATGCTAGAGAACCAATCCTTTCCAGAATAGGAAAAGGACCAATATAACGCGGTGCCAACTTTCCAGTTTTCCCGAATCTCAACACACCCCGCATCGGAGATACTTTTAGAAATACAGAATCTCCAACTTGAAATTCCAAATTTCTCCTTCGACGGTCATAGTAGCTCTTCTGACGGCTTTGGGCAGTTAATAACTTCTTTCGAATAAAATTTACCTTCTCAGTGGCTTCTTTTATCATATCCGGTCCAAGAACAAGTCTGTCACCTGATTCGATCCAGCATGTAGGTGATCGACACGGACGACCATATAAAGCTTCGAAAGGAACCATTTCTAAACGGGCCTGATAACTGTTATTATAAGAGAATTCAACCAGATGCAAATGGTCCTCCCAAGAACCACCAAAATCATGAACACAAGCACGCAGTAGGTCTTCTAAAATTCGATTAACTCTCTCAGTCTGTCCATCAGATTGCGGATGATAAGCAGTACTGAAATTTAATTTCGTTCCCAATGCATCCTGAAATGCTTCCCAAAATCTACTAGTGAAGATCGGGTCACGATCACTCACTATACTACTGGGAATACCATGGAGGCGAACAATTTCCTTTATATAAATACCTGCCAAGCTTGCCGCAGTCCGAGTAGATTTAACTGGAATGAAATGAGCATTTTTGGTTAAACGATCCACAATAACCCAAATCGCTTCATTGCCTTTCTTGGTTCGTGGCAATCCATCGATGAAATCCATCGATACTTGATCCCACTTCCATTTCGGTACTTCTAAAGGTTGAAGTAAACTGGCTACTTTCTTTTGGTCGCTCTTTATTTGCTGACAAGTAGCACAACGACTCACATAAATAGATATGTCTCTCTTCATCGTTTTCCACCAGAATGTTCTTTTAACATCACGATACATTTTGTTGACTCCTGGATGAATGCTGAATTTGGACTTGTGGCATTCATCCAAAATTTCACTTTTCAGTTCAGGGAAACCTGGAACACAAATCCTGCCTTTTAATCTAATAACTCCACTATGATTTGTCTCAAAACTTGTGTCTTCGCCTCGAAGAATTTTTCCATAAATACCCCGAAGGAATTTGTCTTCATGTTGCTTACTAGCGATCTTCTCAAGAAGAGTAGGAGTGATAACAAGATAAGCAAGAACAGCATATCTTCTGCTTAAAGCGTCTGCAACTACATTGGCCTTTCCGGGTGTATACAGAATATCTAAGTCATAAGATGCTAGAAATTCCAACCAACGTTGTTGTCGCAGATTCAGATCCTTCTGGGTGAAAAGATATTTCAAGTTTTTATGATCGGTGAATAATTCGAATTTTTCACCCAGGAGATAGTGTCGCCATATTTTCAAAGCGAAAACAACAGCCAAAAGTTCCAAATCGTGCGTTGGGTAGTTCTTCTCATGCGGACGTAATTGTCTACCTGCGTAGGCAACCACTTTTCCATTTTGCATCAATACTGCACCTACCCCTTCACCACATGCATCAGTATAGACAGATAAGCCTTGGTTCCCGTTAACAATAGTGAGAACAGGAGCAGTGGTCAATCGCTTTTTCAACTCTTGAAAAACTTCTTCACATTTTGAAGTCCAAATGAACTTTGCATTTTTCATTGTTAACTTAGTCAGCGGACTAGCTAACTTAGAAAAATCTTGAACGAATTTCCGGTAATAGCCTGCTAAGCCCAAAAAGCTTCGAACTTCTCTTGGAGTAGTGGGTTGTTTCCAATCAAGAATAGCGGAAATTTTGCTAGGATCTACTGAAATTCCTTCTTCATTAACAATATGGCCAAGGAATTTGACTTCATTGACCCAGAAGTGGCATTTGGAAAATTTTGCATATAGAACATTTCTCCTCAAAATTCTAAGACAATTCTAAGATTCTCGGCATGCTCATCTTCAGTTTTGGAGAAAATTAAGATGTCATCAATGAATACAAGCACAAATTTATTCAGAACTTCCCGAAACACACGAGTCATGAGATCTACGAAGTATGCTGGAGCATTGGTTAGCCCGAAAGGCATAACCAACCATTCATAGAACATATTAGGACCTCTGAAAGCAGTCAGATGTACACAATCTTCGGCGATTCGTAATTGATGGAATCCCTGAGCTAGATCCATTTTTGAAAAGAAACGAGCGCCATGCAACTGATCAAATAAATCATCAATCCTGGGCAGTGGAAATTTATTCTTGAGAGTTTGTTTATTTTGATCGCGGTAATCTACACACAATCTCAAAGATCCGTCTGATTTGGCAACAAATACGACGGCTGAGCCCCATTCAGAAACACTGGGTCGAATTAATCCTTTTGCTAGTAGCTCATTTGTTTGATTAACCAATTCAATCTTTTCCCTAGGTGCCATTCTGCGACTTGCGTGAACAACGGGACGAGTATTAGGTACAAGATCGATTCGGAATTCGATTTCTCGATGAGGAGGTAAAGATTTCACTTCTTCAAATACGTCGGAAAAATTCCGAACAACAGGTATAGACTGCAAAGTGGGTTCAAGATTTCCCAAAGTATATATCAATCTGTCGCTCCTTGGACTTGGATTCTCACAAGAGATTTCAATAAAATTTCCAAGGCTTGTTTTGATTAAAACTGTCCGATTACTACACTCCAATCTAGCATCGTATCTCGTTAACCAGTTCATACCGAGTAAGATTTCAAATTCATCAAATTCGAGGACATAAAGGTTGATAGGAAATTTATAGCTAGCATATGAAATAGGAACTCTCTTACAATATGAACTAAGATTTGCGGGACCTCCAACCGGATTTTTCACGCAAATAAGATCGTCAGCAAATCTAGTTTCAAGTCCTAATTCATTTACGGTTTGTTGGGAGATAAAGCTATGTGAAGCTCCTGTATCAAATAAAACTCTAACAGTTCTATTATTAATAGTAAGGTTACCTTCCAAAACACTTTTCCCTTTGTCAGCTTTTGAAGATGAGGGGTCCTCCTTTATCGTGTAAACTTTCGCCACCTGCGCTGGCTTCATCACTGGGCAATCTTTAACTAAATGTCCCGGTTTATGACAATTGTAACATTCTCTAGGTGGTTTCTTCGGTTTTGGGCAGTCATTTGAATAGTGGCCTTTCTCTTTGCAGTTGTAACAAGTGACATTTTCTGTTGCTCTTCCTTGAGTGTTCCTCTTCTTCTCATTGCCTTGCCAAGGTTTCTTGCCTCCGAATTTTCGCTTTTTATAATTCTGACTACCTGAATTACCTTTCTCCACAGTTGCTTCTTGTATATCAAGAGTAGCGTACCTGTATCCCATATCTACCAAATCCGAAAAAGATTCTTTAACATGACTTGTCATTCTTCCATGATATTTCTGGTTCATTCCCCGGATAAACCTTTCGTTTTTCTTCAGAGGTGTATTTAGCAATTCCGGGCCAAACCGAGATAGCTCGCTGAATTTATTCAAGTATTCTTCAAACGACAAACTTCCTTGTTTCAAATCCAGAAATTCCTGATACATTCTAGAAACTCCCGCCGATGGCATGTAACGTTTCTCAAACACTTCCTTGAAACGATCCCAAGTAAATTCTTCCTCGGGTTCATCTACAACGATGGTTTCCCACCAAGCTGAAGCTTCTCCTTGGAGTTGCCAAGAAGCTATAAGTCTTTTCTGCTCATCCTGCAATTTTAGCCCTTTAAAAATCTTTTCACACGATCTTACCCAAGCTTGAGCGTCAATAATTGACTCTTTGCCAATAAATGGTTTTCCACCAAGCTTTTCAAATTTCTTATATAATTCAGCCAAGTCCGGCTGCTGCTGAAATTCTATTACTGCTTCTGCGGCTGCGGGAATTTGATTTGGTGCTGCAGCATTGCCTTGACCCCTAATTCTTCCTCTGCGTCCACTCATTTTCACTATCTGAGATTAGTAAGAAAATTGATTCAGATATACAGACGAAATATCTTAAGGAATATCAGCAGTAAAAAGAAATAGACTAAGAAATTTCAAAGTTTCAATTTTGATTATACTCATTCTAGGGTATACTTCACCCTATCTCTAATGAGCCATCTGATGTGTTATACTCCGTAGCTAAAGTTCTTACTCAACCAACAGCTCTGATACCAATTTGTGACGACCCAAACTCGATGTCCAATAAACGACATCAAATTCGCATCGCCGGAGCTTATAACAACAATTAGATGAATATAAAACAGCGGAACAGAATCAATATCATAAATAATATCACCGTTACAACATCAACATAATATCCATACTATAATAGAGTACATAGTACATACACCACAATCTCCAAATACAACATCATGATAATATAACAGTGCACATATATCCAAAAGTTCTCAAATGAGAGAGATGCTAACGAACTTCCAAAAGCTAACACCTGCTATCTCCAAAAGCTCCTAATATATCTCCAAGATAAGAGCTCCAAAATACCGCTACTCCAAAATACAGAAACCTGCTACTAGGCTGCCCGTTTGGAAATAATGGGCATCCAGAGTTTAGGAAAGAAAACAATAAACTCCGGATCAGTCATGGGACTGGTATGAGTAAACAAGACAGTTGTATTTAGATAACAAGATTTATAAAAGAATTTTCGGAATGCTTCTAAAAATGGAACTACCATAAGACCTCCCGCCACACACACAATGCAAACGCAGAATTGGAGGAGATTTCTTCTTAGGATAGTTAAATATGCTTGATACGAGAAAAGAATTCTTTGATATTATTACTAGTGCATAGTGAAGGAAATCATTTCGAAAATAGAATATTAATCTTAGCCAGCATAGGTACCATTATATTATGCCTACTATAGCTACCATATTAGATGGCAGGTTCTACAACTAAAACCGTACAGGGTTTCGTATTTGGAATTGGATTTCCAACAAATGGTCAGGCCAAGGAACTTCCCATTGCCACATGAGAATGCCTCTGGAGAGACATCCCCGAGAACCAAACCGGAACTCTGCCAACACAAGGCCGGGTTACCCCTAACTGGGTAACTACTGACACGAGTATGCCATCTCTCGGTCGTAACCAACCTTTAACCGGGGCCCCAGCAACAAATCACAAAATCATATATATATATCTGCGATATCAACATAAGTTAAGTATCTGGGCTCCATACCATGATACCACTTCTATCCAGAAGGAAATGTGCATACCCTAAGGGGTGCTACCCCCAATAGCCTTGCTGCATCTTTCCTGTTTTGACCATTTCGGGGTGTGAGGTCCGACGAAGTCTCGTCCACAAAAACACACTTTATACAAAGTCATGCTTTGGGTCAACAAATGATCATAGAAATGATCACAAAGATAGACGATCAAATAAATGATCCTATCACGAATAATCAACACAATGATCATTTCACAGCAACACTCAGTATGTCACATTACCAAATTGGGAATATATTGCTGATAACCTTCAACTATATAACCTCTGAGCTCGTACGTCTCAGAGAAGGGTGTTAAGCTAAAAGAATAAATTCTCCGCCACCAACAGAAATATATTTGAAAGAAATCGGCTTTATATCTCAATTTGTAATGTCAGACAGACTTTCCATACAAGTCTGTTCCGGGCTCGAACAGAACCGAAGGCACTTCCAAAGAAGTCCTTGCAATCCGGATATCCACAATCCTGATCGGATTCCCCATCACATATGGAGAACTCTATACCGGAGCAACTCGGTGCAGAGTCAATCGACAGATCATCCTATCGCTCTCGCAAATACCCGGTCTTCAACACCGGTCTTCAAATGCCATCCATAACGTCGAATCACATATTCGAAATGGGTTATATGACACACAGGTCCTTTCCCGGCTAATTCGAATAGTGAGTGTCAAATTTTAAAACATGTGGATGTCATTCACAAATATTCACAGGTTCGATGTGGGTTTCGGATAACCAACTGAAATCCGATACCCTGTCGCATCGAAGTTTAAATGCCGTTTTACGGACAACAGGGTTTTCACATCAATACAGAACAAATCATAATCACAGTGTAATAACATGGCAATTACATCATACAGAGTTACAAACAGAACAGAGATATCAATGTAAGTTAACAACAATAGTTAATTACTTTCCAATGTGATTTAAATACATTTACCACTGAATTAATTAAATTTAATGATAAGAATCTGGATAAATAAATTACATTTTGATTACTCAATTTATTGTTTCAAAATTTACAAATTCTTACTTACAAATTTATTTAAACACTTAATTGTTTATAAATCAATTTAATTACAAGTTTGTAAATCATTCTTAAATTTCTTTTCAAAATCATTGATTAATGACAATTATTCACTTTAATTATCATTTAAAACTACAATTCAATTAGATCTCAATTGAATATATTAATTTATTATTCCTTAATAAATTATTTTAATGTAACTATCAATTTTGAATCAATCATTTTAAATTATCAACTTAATGATTTTTAAATTTACAACTTTAATTTTTATTGCTTTTATTTATTTAATATTATAAATTACAAAGTAATTATAAATCATAAATTATTTAATCATTGTTTAATTTTAACTTCACATTTCATTAACTATTATCATTTCATAAAGAATGCTTATAAAAATGGTTTAAACTTAAATTGTCCACAAATGTCATACTGGAATATGGTTCAGGTGGTCAACCCGAGACTTCCCCCGAGTCACGCTCGAGTTCGAACGCTGCCTGCTTCGAGTTTCTGCCCAATTCTACCCGTGTCAATAAAAATTTTCAAAATTTGTTTAAGTCAAAACTTTTACACGACTCAACGCTGAAACCCCCCCGAGTCTCCCTTCGGTTTCTCCCCAGTTTTCCTCGAGTCGTGCTTCGAGTACAACCCCTAAGAAAACCCAACTTGAAAGGCTTCAGGCTATAACCTTTCTGATCATCAACTTGTGCACGTATACGTGCACAACCGGAATCGCCTCCTCTGGTCGAACTTCTGGTCGTCTACACGTCATCGACGACGTGCTCGTGCCTCTCAAACACTCACAGGTTCGAACCCATCAAAAATTCAAAATCTCGTTCTCGAACCCAAAAGCCTGAACGAACCACCCCTGAACAATTTGCCTCGCCCCAACGCCTGACGCCGCCAGAAACCCAGCGACTCCGTCCATGGCTCGATAACAACCCTAGCTACCCTTCCTCAAGTCATCGTGAAGCTCGGTCAACTCAAAAGGGCGAAATCCTCTTTTTTCTAAACGCGTTCAAAACTGGAAGAAAAACCCTAAAACGATCTCGTATTCCCAATTCATGCAATGGAAAAATAAATTTGTATTTTTCCCAATATCAAGAATGGTTAGGCTTGCCTCAACTCAAATTTCAGCAATTTACATTGATTCACTTACACGAAATTGGTAGAAATTCAATTTTTATTCAAATGCAAATTTCCCTTTGAATACTAAACTAAAATTCTTCACTTTTGTTTTAGAAATCATGATTTACAGTAAGGATTTAAGCTATTAACTTGGATTAACTTTTTATAATACTTGAATTTATCACAATTTCCCTTTGATTGCCTGTAGATCAAATTTACAGTAGTATATTTCTTCACATCATAGTGAAACAGTTTTTTTTTTTTTTAAAACTTGCTTACAGATTTAATTGCTTGTTTGATTTAAGACTTTTATTACTTAACAATGTTCCAATGTAAATAAATCAAATTCTTTGAATAAATAATCAAATGCTGTGATAGTTACAGAGAAAATGAAATGCAGAGCCTACAAAATCCTATTTATAAACTGAAGCATATACATAAACAGCTTATGAATGAAATTTAAACTGTTTAAATAGATTTAAGCTTTTAAAGATTATCTTACTCACTTGTTTGTTTTGAAACAGAAAGCACTATGGTTTCTTTACAACAGATTTGCAGAAGTTTGCAGATGTTTTGCAGAGCATACAAAATCAGGTTTTCATTTTTGTTTTACTGAAACTAAAACAGAGAATGAAATTTGTAAAATCAACATGCACAACCCTACATTCATCATACACTCAATGTTTTTGTGAGCAAACCAAGGACTAACTTCACTACAGGGTCCAAGCATACACAGCAACAAAGAAAAATTAAAAGAAACAGGGGTTTACTCACCTGTTTGTTTTGAAACAGAGACTATTTTTGTTTCTTTTTAACTGCAGTTTGCTTCTTCTTCTCTGGTTTGGTTTTTAACTTCTTTTTACTTTCTGTTTTGATCACCTGAATGCTTTTGAATTTATGAAATGTGATGTTTTCTTTTTCAGGTTTGCAGAAGTTTGTTGAATGAAATAACTAAGGCAATTGATGTTTATTTATAACAGATGGTTCACTGGGGTTTATTAAAACAAGTACAGGATAACCATGCTGGAAGTAAAGCATTGAATGCAGGTATGTTCTTTGTAGATGCTTGCATTTAATGAAAGTATGTAGTGTTTCATGCTTGTATATTTTCAGCATGCTGTCTTGTTTATTTGTTCATTTATTTATTTGTTTATTCTTTTGTTCATTTGTTTGTTCTTTTGTTTAACTATTTGTTTGTTTATTTTTTCATTTGTTTGATCTTTTGTTTAACTATTTGTTTATTTATTTGTTTGATCTTTTAGATTATGATTATATTATTTAAATTTTATAATTTCATCATAACTTACTTTAACAAATTTTAAATTCTATTAAAAGATTATCTATCAATATCTCTTTTTATTTAATTCTATATTAATGTGTAATATTAATATCAACAATATTAAATTAAGATTAAATTTTTACTAGTTAGATCCAAAGTTCAAACAATTTATCAAATTTTAAATTTCAAAAATTTCGGGATGTTACATTGATTCTTATTTACATTTATGTATTTATAATCCCATAATGATTCGTGTTTTGTATTATTTAAGTTGACATGTGTGGATTATTGTCAATTTAAATGGTTCAAATACGCGGGTTGTTACAGTTGGTATCAGAGCTTTGGTTTCCCTAAAAACCTTAGTTTGGGGTTATATAAACTCATTAGAGTTAGGGTAGCAATACCCTAGAATGAGGAGAATCGATTCAATATCCCGATCCTTTTAATTTAAACTTCTTTTGATTTGTTAAGTAGATTTTTCTTTAAGCTTGATGATTTTTCTATCCTTGGTTCTAAATCTCTTTCGATATTTCAGGATGAGCACCGGAAGAAACAATAGGGGAGGAAGAGGCCATGGCTCTGCCCAGGCTACACCTACCGCCCCAGCTCCAGTCAAATTCACCACTTTTAGTAAAGAGTATATCCAGCAGTGGGTATTATGTTTTTCGGATCCGAGGGCATTATCGGAGCTCAGCAATGGCTCAAAGGCTTAGAGAAGATATTTTCTGGATTGGAAATCACTGAAGCTCAGAAGCGTCAACCTGCTGCTTGGCAAACTTCAGGATGCCGCACAAGATTGGTGGGAATCGGTTACTTCTCGTATCGAGGAGAACACCATTACTTGGGCTCAGTTTAGGTATAAGTTTGTTTGGATTTCGTAGTCTAAATTCTTCTTTAAATCTTTGGAATGTTATTCATCTAGTCTATCTTTTGATCAGGGATACTTTCTCGGCACAATGGATGCCCGCTGCTGGGAAAACTCAACTTTATAGAGCTTTTATGGATCTTAAGCAAGGCAGTATGACTTTTTCTGAGTACGAGAGGAAATTCAATGAGCTCTCCAAGTTTGGCCCGGGATTGATCGATACACCACTTCTAAAGAACGAGTGTTCATTTTGGGAGCTAGGCCAGAGTATTATGACTTGCTTACTGGCCACACCCACTGCACCTTCACAGAGCTTGTTGATTATGCTCTTAGATATGAGGCAAAGCCAAGGGGACCCACTGCTAAGGCCACTCCTACTCAGTCCTCTTCTAGCCAGCTCGGAAAGAGGAAGATGAACTTTGATCAACAAAAGAAAGCTTGGCAAAAGACTACAGGTTTGGGATATGCCCAAAAAAGCCCAATCGACCTTGCCAATATCACTTGCTTCAAATGCGATAAGAAGGGCCATTATGCTAATAGATGTCCATCCACCGGAGCTGCTATTCCACCGCCTTCTCAGATAAGGAGTGATTTATGCCATGCCTGCCTCTAGCCTGGTCACTATAAGAGAGACTTCCCATTGCGGAAGAGAGGCACGCCATCTGAAGTATTTGCTTTCACCACTCCTGCACCACCTCCACCACCTGCTCAGGATGACCAAGGTACCTTACGAAGTACTTTTTCATTATATGATTCACCTATTAGGGTATTATTCGATACTGGTGCTTCTCATAGCTTCATATCTATTGATCTTTGTAATAACCTCAAATTAGAACCTACTCTTGCTACTACTTCCTTATGTGTCTCCAACACTATTGGAGGACTTTCTAACCTCAGTAGAATTTGTAAAGAGGTTGTGCTTTTGTATGGAAGATATCGATTCACTTGGGATTTTTATGTTCTTGGCTTCGCAGCATTTGACATTTTGTTGGGTGCTGATTGGTTAAGAAAATTCGATGCTGTTATTTCCTGCAAACCTCGTTCTGTTTCTCTAGTCAATGACAAGGGTCTACCGCTTGTCATCGAATGCAAATCACCTCAGAAATATGCCGGAAGCTTCATATTCTCTCTTGATGCTCACCCGGATGACCTTAGTACCACTCCTATTGTTCAGAAGTTTCTTGATGTATTTGGAGAGGTCAACTCTCTACCGCCAAAGCGAGAGATCGATTTCCGCATTGACCTTATTCCCGGAGCTACTCCAGTAGTTCTCCCTCACAGAAGGATGGCTCCTAAGGAAAAAGCTAAACTTAAAACTCAAATTGATGATCTATTTGCTAGGAGTTTGATTAGGAGAAGTTGTTCTAAATGGGGCGTCGCAGTCGTATTTGTCACCAAATCAGATGGATCTCTTCACATGTGTGTTGATTACAGGGAAATAAACAAACTCACTCTCAAAAATCGCTATCTGATGCCTCGCATAAATGATTTATTCGATCAGCTCCATGGAGCTAAAGTTTTCTCGCAACTTGATCTAGCCACTGGGTTCCACCAACTCAAGGTAGCAGAAGATAATATTCATAAGACATCTTTTCGTACCGAGAATGGATTCGATGAATGGTTGGTTATGCCATTCGGTTTGACCAACGCACCTGCTTATTTCGTCGACTTAATGAATCGAGTCTTCCTTGATGTCCTTAAAAAGTTTGTTCTTGTCTTCATTGATGATATTCTCGTCTTCTCCAAAGATGAGAAAGAGCATGAGACACATCTTGCTTATGTTCTGGAAACTCTCCGAAATCATCAGCTTAAAGCCAAGTTCTCTAAATGCCACTTCTGGCGAGACGAAGTACGATTCCTCGGCCATATTGTTTCTAAAAATGGGATTTCGGTCGATCCAGCTAAGATCGCCGTAATCAATGTAAGTTCTATCTTATTCGTTATTTCTATTCGATCCATCTTATTCCTTTATAATTTGAAAATTTATCTACAGGATTGGTAGACTCCTAAAACTCCTACCGATATCCGTAGCTTCTTGGGCTTAGCAGGTTATTATCGCAGATTTATTGAGCACTTTGCCCGAATTTCTGCCCCACTTACTGCTTTAACTCGAAAGGATGTCAAGTTTATTTGGAGTGAGAAGTGCGAATCAGCTTTTAATGAGTTGAAACATAAGTTAACTTCAGCACCAGTTCTTGCGGTAATTGACGGGAGTGAAGGATTAACTGTCTATACCGATGCTTGTCGAGAAGGTTTAGGCGCTGTCTTGATGCAAAATGGTAAAGTTGTTGCTTATGTTGGTCGTCAGTTGAAGACCCATGAAGTAAACTATGCAACCCATGATTTAGAGCTTCTTGCAGTTGTATTTGCTTTGAAACTATGGAGGCATCACCTTTTAGGAACAAAATTTGAATTATTCACAGATCATAAGTCCTTGAGGTATATCTTCTCTCAGAAGGATTTGAACCAGAGACAAGTCCGATGGCTCGAATTCTTAGCTGCATATGATCTCGACATCAATTATACTCCTGGAAAAGCAAATGTTGTAGCTGATGCTTTGAGCCGTAACAAAGCATTGTCATGTTGTAACCTTGTAGAAGGCATGCTATTTCAGCTTGTGATCTCCCTATCTCTTATGGATCGCATCAAAGCTAAGCAATATGAGGACACCTTGCTCTATTGCATGAAGGAGTTAGCTCTTAGTAGAGTTGGAAATGCTGACAGTAAAGTGGGAGCACAGATAGATAGTAATGGAGTTCTTAGAATTGACAACCGTATTTGTGTTCCTAATGTTGATGGATTGAGACAAGAAGTGCTTAGAGAGAACTATCAGTCACCACTTTCATTTCATCCTGGTGTCACCGAGATGTATAGGAATATGAAGCGTTTATATTGGTGGAGTGGGATGAAGAGAGATATTTCTGTATATGTCAGTAGATGCACCACTTGCCTGCAAGTCAAGGCCGATCACCGGAAGACGGCAGGATTACTTCAACCCCTAGAGATTCCGTGTTGGAAATGGGATCAGATTTCTATGGACTTCGTTGACGGATTACCGAGGACCAGAAAAGGTAACGAGAGTATATGGGTGATTGTTGATAGGTTGAGAAAATCTGCTCACTTTGTTCCTGTTAGGACCACTCGTACTGCTTCGAGTTTGGCCGAGATTTATATGAGAGAGATTATTAGACTTCATGGAGTTCCATCTAGTATTGTATGTGATAGAGATCCTTTGTTCACTAGTAAATTCTGGAAGGCATTTCAGGACATCTTGGGCACTAAACTGAATCTGAGCATGGCTTATCATCCTCAAACAGATGGCCAAACTGAGAGGGTAAATCAGATTTTGGAAGATCTGCTCCGAGCTTGCATTATTGATTTCAGTGGATCTTGGGAAGACCATCTCCATTTGGTTGAATTCACTTATAATAACAGTTATCAGGTAATCAGAAATTTTCAATTTGAATAAGTAAAATTGAATTGAAATTTAACTATCTTTATAATCAGGCGAGTATCGATATGGCACCGTTCGAAGCTTTATATGGACGGCCATGCGAATCGCCAGCTTGTTGGATTGAGCCTGGTGACCGATTAGTTCTTGGCCCGGATATGATTATGGAAGCGTCCGAGAAGGTTAATGAGATCAGAAGGAAGATGAAAACCGCACAGGATAGGCAGAAGAGATACACAGATAGGCGTAGAAGAGATTTAAAATTCCAGGTTGGGGATGAGGTATTTCTTAAAGTATCACCTTTGAAGAATGTTATTCGATTTGGTCGTAGAGGGAAGCTCGCTCCTAGGTTTGTAGGACCATTCACTATCACTGAGAGGATTGGGACACTAGCCTACAGAGTTGCACTGCTGGAGAAATTTGAGGGCGTGCACAATGTATTTCATGTGTCACATCTTCGGAAGGTTGTACACGATCCATCCATGACCATTCCTATTGCTCAGTTAGATGAGGTTGACATTGAGCCGGATTTGACTATAGAGAGGAGACCACTTCGTATTATTGATAGGGATACGAAGTAGCTTAGAAGGAAATCTGTTAACCTAGTCAAAGTCCAATGGAGTCTCGATGATCGTGATTGTACTTGGGAAACCGAGGAGAGTATCCGAGATTCTAATCCAAAATTGTTTGTTGAAGGTAAATTTCGTTCTATATTATACTTTATTCGATAATCTATTCTATATCCATCGTATCTCTTTTATCTGTTCTTCCACTCTTTACTTTGTTCCTTTTCAAGGATGAAAAGTTTTGAGTGGGGGAGAATGTAACGACCCTGAAATTCAGACCCAGTTTAAAATTTTTAAAATCATATATTAGTGTAGAAATTCAAATTTTCACAAACAACTTCCGTTGCTGTTCAAACTTCACATTTGGGATGCGTCTAGATAGACATAGGCATACGCCACATTTCATTGAAAAATAGTGAAGTAAATTACGCTCGTCGCATTTACATATTAGTTTAAATCTTATGTGTAAATTTTCTATTGTCCGAACTCAAATATTTTTCACAATGTTGCATAAGAAAAATATTCTGAACATGGCGGCGCATTTTGTTTCGTCAAATTTCGCTTTTAATTGCTAGTTAAAATGTTCGCTCATGCAAATGGTTCAATAAGATTAACCACTTCTCAAACAGTGTCAAACCATCAATATCTTCATGCCGTTGTGTCCGGCTCGTCGCGCTGATAAAAACGGTATATTTATTTATGTCAATCGGAGTTCGGCGTTGCAAATTATAATTATTAACGGAGTACAAACTGGTCCGTCACGCGGCACAAACCGGTACCCAACTTTCCAACGTTCAAAATTCTAGGAGTCTATTCAGCTGTCTTGGAAACCCAAATGGCCACCACTTTGCAAAAACATCATTGCCTTGAACTTTGCACTCTGAACCCCTTTGTATATATCTGCCTTCATTAATTCTTCTGCAAACCAGCTCATTTCATTAATTGCTCACCTCTGAAATTGCTCACTTCTCTGGTACGTACTCCCTCTCTCTCCCTCCACTTCATAATTCTTTTATACTTTTGTTCTCCCTCCAGAGAAAATGAAACCAGCTCCACGCATTGCACGTTCACCTCTCCCCTCCAATGCCCACTACCGGCCTCCGCCCTACTACCGGCCTCCGCCCCATGCCAGCCACGTCCTTCCCCACGAGCACTACTGCCGCTGCCCAGCCACCCACTCCACCACCACTCGCCCAGTCCACCTCCGCCTCCACGCTCACCCCACTGTCCACACGCCACCCATCGCCGCCTGCTCCACTTCCCGCAGTCCACACCAGCGCCACCCGAACCCACAGCCCGCCTCCCCGCGTCCCCTGCCTTTTCCCAGCTCCTCCCACACGCCACGCCCACTCACTGTCCACGTCCAGACCCGCAGCGACCACCCACCCACTGCACGCCCAGCCCACCTCCGCCCTGCCGCTTCCCTGCGTCTCACGGACACAGCCCACACGACACCCACTGCCGCACCACCGCTCCCCACTCCGCGACCCTGACCGATGCCACCTTGGCTCGGATCCGATTACCCATTTCCGTTCATATGTATTAAGATAGATAGTATTCATTTATTAAAAAAAAAGAGGAAAAGAAGAAAGTTCGTTTTATATACAATATACCTTAGTTATAAAGCTGGTTTTATAAGTTATAGTTTTCAAGTCTCTGTTCGTAAATTTATATTTCGCTTACTGTACATATATAGACTACTGTGGTATAAAGCAATTCCAGTCCGTCTACTCAGTTTCATATATATTCATTTATATATCCATCAGTGCTCACTATTGTTTGTTGTGTTTTGTTCCAGCAACTGCGGATCCGGGACCTCAGTCCTAGGCTTCATCCGACTTGTCTTAATCTATCTAATTTCTTTACTTTGGTATGGTTGTATATATCCAATCGACATATATATTGCAATGAACGGATTATTGATCAATTATTTGTTTGATTGCAGTTGTGTTCGTTTTGCGTCGTGCTTGTTAGGGTCTATTTTATCTATTCGTCTTCGTGCTTCGTCATCTTCTCTAACCACGCAAGGTGAACATTTCATTCACGACTCAATCTATTATGCTATGATAATCAAGTGATAATTGTTGTTAATATTAATTTGGATATTAAATTGTTGATGGTTAAAATTGTTGAAATAAAACTGTAAATCGCCATGCAAGTTAAATTGGAATATTGTTGGTTTATATTAAATAGTTTTGACACTAAATCTGCTATGCGATGTTGAATTTGGTTGTTAATATAAGTAAAATTTAATATGAAATTGAAATTGATATAGAATAGTTAACAATTTAAAATGGATTATATATGTTGAGTTTGAACCCTTTAAATGTTAAATAAATCGTCGCGTAGAAATAGCGTTAACTACACTTTGAACCATTGAATGTATGATTGATGTAGCAATTTGATAATAGACACCAAGTAAATACCATAATGTAATAATCTTTAATCTACATAAAGCGATAGTGTGGATTCTAGGAATAATTATATTAATTTGCATAAATAACAAATGTGAGTTAATACGATTATTTCGGGATTATTTAATAAATTGTTGAATTGTTATGTGTGGTTGCTATTGCTTGTTTATTTACTTTGACACCATCCCAGTTATCACACTGCAAGTTCCCTTTGCTATGCTTTGGTTTATATTGAATGATGTTGGGTTGAAATGATAAATACCCAATTAAACAACTTGGCCTATGATAGATAATTAAAAATAAGAAACCCGACTGGTCAACAAAAACCATTTTCGAAATTGAAATATAATTTAAATTAAGGAATGAACTTAACAATTTGTTTGGGAATTAAGTAACGAACTTAAGGGATTTAAATTGAAATAAATTAATGGATTAAATTGAAACGGATGAATAAACCTATTTAATTGAATAAAATGAATTGGCAAATTTAATCGAAATGAGATTTTGAAACAAGTAAGTTCTAGAATTTTATAATTTAAAATTTTATTAGATTTGCTAGATTTAGATTTAAACTCGGTTTTAATTAAATAGATTTGGAACTTGTTATAAATTTAATTTGAGATTAAGAAAATTTTGACTTAAGTGGAATATGAAAACTAACTAAAGTTTTATGGATTTAACTTAGTGATAATTTAAATTTAAAATAATTTTAAATTTAACGAATTAATCAAATCAGGACATGGTAAATGGAAATGGATTTCTTTGATTTGAAATTTAATTGAATCGGTAAATAAATCAAATAAAGTTTGAAAAGGGGAATTTAGTTAATAAAGTTGATTTAATCGAATTTATGATAACAGTGGATGTAAACATGAAGTGAAATGAATAGAATTTGATTTAATGATTTAAACTAAGTTTACCATTAAACTGAATTCATTGATAATGAACTAAATTTAATAAGCGACATTTAGACCTTATTAAATTGAACTTAAATACTTAATCTTAAATTGTCAACTCAAATGTTTGAACTAAAAATTGCATTTGGAAATATGTTTGAATATCTAAAATAAATTGAATCGTGAAATGTCAAAATTTTGGAAGTCAAATTTGCACCTTGACTTTTGAACTTTGACTTGTTTAAACGTTAATTTAACCGAGCATCGGGTAATAAATACGTAGTTATTAAAGAGACCGGGATCCGGAATGGACATACTCTCTGTCGATACCGAAAACCACTTTAATAACTATTATACGCGGAGTGTTGATCCAGAATGAAGTGGATGATTTGGTGAACGCATTGACTGAAGAAAGAGAATGATATTGGATGACCCATGACATGACTAGAATAGGAGCCGCGTCGGGCCATTGAAGTTCACCACCTCTAGCGGACACGCTTCCTCGATACCATATCTATTACTTTTGTGATTCGATTTGGGTGCACCCCTTGATTTGAGAGTGTTGTTTCGCGGTGTTGAGGTAGCTGCTGGCTATGCTCAACATCAGTCCGGATCACGCAACTACTAGTATCCTAGTTGGTATCGTCCCATGTATCTTGTCATACTGATTATACTATTCGCGACCACCACGTTTTGTTTTGTGTTATACCTATGGGGTACCCTCTGATAACTACTAGTTTACGATGGGGTTTACGGTGCTGTATAGACTATGGCATTATAAAATGTGTTAAAGGGAATTATGGTAACGCCTTAACGCTATTTTAATATCGTACTTTACTGATTAGACATTATCTACATATCGTATTCTATTGTATATATAGATAGTTTATCGGATCCTTAAAGATGTTTTATTCATCTTTGATTTATGGACTTTATTCCCTGCACTTGATTATCCCGTATAAGATTTTGAGTCCTGACTCGAGTGTTTCCCTTTTGTATATGCTCGGGTCAGTCTGAAGCTATCCAGTTGTTGATCAAGGTTAGTTGAAGATGCCGAAGACTTAGCATTTATCTTTATCAGTCTATTTCTATTCCAGTATTGATGACCTTGTCTGTTGGACATTTATGTATTTCCTTTCAGTCACCTTTTGTTTAGACATTGTTGTACTTTATGTAGTAGCTTCATGAACTGCTATTATGACGGTGTATTTTCCGCTGCATTATTCTATGACTGTTCTGTATCTGTGATGTTGTATTGATTCTCATTTACATTTATGTATTTATAATCCCATAATGATTCGTGTTTTGTATTATTTAAGTTGACATGTGTGGATTATTGTCAATTCAAATGGTTCAAATACGCGGGTTGTTACATTCACTATTTGCATCACTATTTGGTTCATCTTGTATCATACTGTATTTGTTTTGAACCATGCTTGCTTTCAGGTTTAATCACTGAGGCTTTGTCATGTTCCAGTTTTATCACTGTTTCATATAGTTATTCATTCCAAATATTGTTAATACTGGGTTAAACTGAGCTCGTCATGCTTCATGTTGCCTTCATGTGCTGTTGACATGTGCATTTGTCTTTGTGGTCTGCATTTGCACACTGCTGCTTGTTGCACTTGTGTACTTCATATACATGTGTGTCTGTGCTTGTTGTAGTTCGGTTACTTGTGTACATACTTTGTCGAATTCATTTGCATTGTGTTGTTATGGTAGTTGTGCATGTCACTGTTGCATTACTGACTTCAGATTTGGTTATCTACTTTGGCTTTGATCTGTTGGAGTTGCAGTATTGTTTTGCTGCTCTTGTTGTCATTGATGCATCCTTTATTGTTACTTTGAGACTTTATACATCATATTGAAAAACTGGATGCTTTGTCCTGCACTTGTATTCATGTTGCAGTGACATTTGTTCTGGTTTGAGCTTCTATTTCACTAGTATTAGTGATGTTGCAACTGGTTTGGGCCTGATTTTGTTTTAGCATACTTGGTGGTCATTTTGTACTTCTGGTCATTGTTTGGTTCTTGATCATTTCATTTTGATTTTTGAAATTTCACTTGAGTTGAATCCAGTTTCAAAACTCGGGTTTGATCTTGTGCTCGTGTCGTGATTTTATTTATATTGCACCTGAGTTGAACCCGTCCTTTTATTTTGGGTTTGACCTTGTGCTCACCTGTCCCTGTAACATTATCAAGAGTATATCGGTGTGCACGGCCTTATGGCATGTACAGTGATACACTGTGCATGTCACATTGTTCGTGTATGATGAGTTCAAATGTAAATGATGACGAACAACCCGAATAACTGAGGCAAATAATACTTTCAAAATCCATATTTTATTTTATATTGCAAAAATATTTCTTTTTCAATTTTACCGCGTTAGTGAATATTTTTGCAGATTGCTCAGATGCTGGATTCTAACTGGAATGAAGTTGAAGATAAACTATGAGTGTGAGTTATATGTAGTGAGGAATTTATGTAAATTGAATTAGAATCAAAATTGTATATGTATAGTGAGAGCTTGAATTTGTACTATTCAAAATTGTAATAAATATTTGTTTGAATAAAATTTCTGTTTGAATTCAAATTCTGTGTAATTTATTATATTCAACAAATATTTATTTAATCTATGAAAAATAAAATAGTACATTAACAAATACATTTAAATGAATGTATATATATGTTTATTATCATCAAACAAAAATCATATAATCGCATATTCAATAGGACCAAAAAGATCCAAATGCAATAGTTTAAGTGGTTGTAATCTGGGAATATTTTTTTTGATTTAAAAGATGATTTTGATTATTTTCCTAATTGACATGCATCACAAATGTTGTTTAATTTAAAACCAATTTTGGTAAACGTTTTACTACTTCATTTTTATATAATTTGTTTATAGCTTTGAAATTTATATGACAAAACTTTTTATGCCATAACCAAGGATCATTTTCTTTGGCTATTAGACACATATAAGTGTTATGATTTATATTCATATTTAATACACATATATTTTTATCTCTAAAACCTTCAAAAATAAGAATTTTATTTTGATCAAAAATGCTACACTTATTTTCTGAAAAAGAAATATTGAATCCTTTGTCACACAGTTGGCTGATGTTAAGTAAATTATGTTTTAAATTTTTAACTTACAAGACATTTGTAATAAGAGTTAATTAAATATACCATTATTGCTCACATCGCCTTTGCCGATGATGTATCCTTTGGAATTATCTCCAAAAGTGACAGAACCTCCATCTAAGTAGATAATGTTTGCTAGCATCTCTTTGTTTTCTATCATGTGTTTTAAGCAACCACTATCCAATATTCATTTCCCTCTCTTTTTAAGTGGTATTTGCAAAATATAGAATTAATGTTGGTACCCACCTTTTTGTTAGGGTCCTAAAAAGTTAGGTCTTTGGGAACCAAACCCAAGAGGGTTCAGAATTCCTTTTGAAAATAAAATCTTTATTTTTGTGAATAGTTTTTATAAAAGATTTTATGTATTTGTTTATAATTAAAGAATTATTGGTTTTAGGAACCCATATCTTAATTGTTTTAGAATAATTTATTGAAACTGATTTGACAATATTATCATTTTTCCTTTTAAAATTATTATATAAAAATTCTTTTCCTTAGAAATACTTTTTGATCCTTGCCTATACCCTAGTCCCCTTTTATTTGAAACCGTCTAAGAATTTTCTAAAAGTTTAGAAAGATTCTCTCTTCCTTTGTTAAAATTAGAGAGACATTTTTAGTAATATCGTCTAATTTTGTTTTAAGACTAGCTTTCAAATCATGATTTTCAACTGAAAGATCATCATTCTTTCCTTCGAAGTTTCTATTTCTTGACTTAATATTGAGAGTTGAGATGTCATATAAGAACAAGATTCTTGAGAAGTTTCAAGTTCTTCTTCTAAAACTTTTTCTCATTTCTTAGCATATCTACCTCAATTTTAGTTCTATTTAATTTTTCACGGGTGTCTTTATATTTTCATTTGATGTTTCTTAGTTTATCATGTAATTTAGAATTTATTTCCACTAAATCATCAAAAGTTAAATCACTCATCTCGTCATTTGTGGCCATAAAACAGACGTTGGCTTGTTCAGATTCACTGCCTGTGTCACTATTTGATGATAAAGATGATTCTGAATCATCCCATGCAATAGAGAATGCTTTCTTTTTGAATTTGTCTTTCTTGTTCTTAAATTTTTCTTTCTTTCGATCAGGATAGTCTTTCTTGATGTGTCCTTTCTTGTGACATTCATAGCATTCTAAAGCAGAAGACGATGGCTTGCTGTTGTTATTATTACTACTGAAGTTGTTCTCCTTGTTTCTGAATTTTTTTCTCTTCTTGAATTTCAAAAACTTTTTGAAATTCTTAGCAATAGACGCCATATCTTCCTTATCTGAATCTGATTCATCCTTTTCTGCTTGGAATGCTATGTTCTTCTTATCTTGCACTTGTACTCGTTTTGCTTGGAGATTAACTTCATAAGACGTTAGATTTTCTATCAACTCTTTTGGTTTAATGGCTGAAATGCCATTAGCTTTTTCGATTGCTAAGACCTTTTGTTCCCACTCATCCGTTAAAGAGTTGAGGATTTTTGAAACAATATCAAAATCTAAATATTTTTCTCCTAATGCTAAGAGAGAATGATACATGCGGAGAAGAATGTCACTAAGCATCTCATCAGCACAGTTATGGGTCATACGGACAAGTCAAAAGACGATATCAATGCACATAAAGATTTAAAAACATGGGTATAAAACAAAAATTGTGGGTTAGGGAAGATCATGAAATAAATAAAATAACTATACTAGAGGAAACTTTCACTTTGTGCAATGAAGAAAAGATACGGTTTTGCATCATTTTGAAAAACCCGAAAGTTCCTAGCAAATTCTCTTCTAACTTCCACAATATTATGAGCATCAATCCTCCTGAACTAACAAATAAAAAGTCGCATGATCACCACATTATAATACAACATTTACTTCCTCTATTGCTTTAACATTTTTATCTGCAACACAAGGATCTGCGTAACGTTGTACATCATATAAGTCTATTCTTTAACATTTTGTGCTCAAAGGTGATCAATGGGAAACATCTTTTAAAAGCAAAGGTTGGTTTGGTAGAAGCAATGTGCATATTTGAAAAATACTTTCCACCTGCATTTTTTGATATCAGTATCCACCTTATGGTTCATTTAGCCGATGAAACATTGATTTGCGACCCTATTTAGGTATAGGTGGATGTATCCGTTTAAACGGTAAATTACTAATTTTAGTTTTGTTCATCATAATTCAATTTAAATAACTACCATTTATTAACAATTGATTATCTACATAGGTTGATGAAAACATATAAAGGATATGTGTGTATCAAAAGATATATTGAAGGGTATATTACAGAAGATTATATTATACAAGAAGCTACTCTTTATTGCATGAAGTATATGCCAAAAGGAGGTGATGGCACTCATAAACATACCCATGAAGCATTTTTAGACGAGGTGATGAGTTTGCAAGTGAGATGCCTCTAGATAATGATAAAGATATAAGCTTTACCCAAGTACAGTTTGAACAAGTTTGTATATGGGTCCTTAAGAAGTACGATGAATTGGATGAACGAAAGAAGTAAGTTCACGAATTTATCTTGAATTCTCATTATTGTAAATTAACTTATGTATACGTTTTAAAACATGTTTATCGCAAGAGGTATAACGTTTATGTGAAAAGTATTGAATCTCATCCTCGAAGTAGGGTTACATCCATGGAAGCTTGTCAAAGTTTTACTTTATGGTTACGCGATGAAGTATTATATCTTCTCAAGTATTTCATGTATATTTAAGTGGGTCATACATGGTCATGGTCATGCTATTCACTTATTGTATTTTTTTGTTAGTGAAGACTAATGATGTTGATTCAACTCTTTGGCGGTTGATGAACGGACCGAAGTTTAAGGCGCGTTGTTATATAAAGTACCAAGTGAATAGATGTATATATTTTGCGAAATGTTATAAAGAGCAGATGGTATACAAGACAGTGGCGTATGTATGAAAGCGATTACAAAATTTAGAGCAAGCGAGAAGGAAAAAAATTATAAGGAAGCAGAAATAATGTATTACGGAGTTATTTAGCAGGTAATTGAGTTGGATTACATTGACTTCAAGCAGACGGTTTTTTATTGTGGTTAGGTAAAGGTCGAAGATAAGGTCAATGATTGCAAGGTGTATCCTATTTCAAACTTGATTACAATTAACTTAGGGAAATTAAAGGCTAAAGATAGAGTGAATGATGAGCCATTTATTCTTGCATCGAAAGCGAGTCAAGTGCTACACTCAAAAGATTTAAAAAATAATGGACGGTTTATTCTTTTGCACAAACCAAAATGGTTGACTACAAATGTGGATGACATTAAGTTTCCAACCGTCTATCAATCAGCTTTTGAAGACAATAAAGAATTAAAAGACCTTATCAAATACATATGTTAATATAAGATGTATTTCTTAATTGAATTGAGTTAAATTTCAAGTGTGACTGGATTTATAATTTCTTCATTATGGTTATTTAACGTTTGTAATGTTTGTTGTGTATGGACATCGTTTTTTCTTATGATTGTTGATCTCGACATGTTTATGAGTTGGAATTTAATCCAATATTCAAAATTGTATGATGTATTGAGTAAACAAGTTTCCAGTCTATTTGTAATAAATACATAAAATAATTTTTTATTGGCAAGTTGAATATAATATTTTCTTATTTTTGGAAAACCCTTATTCTGCATGATTTTCTGTCTCCACTTTTGTTTTAAAATAAGGATAAACAACTACCTTTATAAATGAATTTTGTAAATATGTAATTATGATTATTTATTTCTGTACATTTAAAATTATTGGATGGTTGTTGCTATTATAAGGTTATTAATATTTAAAATAATTTTGTACATTTATAATATTATAAGGTTATTGCTATTATAAGGTTATTACTATTAGACTGTAATAAGGTTATTACTGATGATATCAATATTATAAGATTATTACTAGGTTATTACTATTATCGGGTTATTACTATTAAAATTTCTGTGCATTTATAATATTATAAGGTTATTACTATTATAAGGTTATTACTATTATTGGAAGGTTATTAATATTTAAAATAATTCTATATATTTATAATATTATCCTTTTTTTGTTGAATTTAGTTGTAGTTTGTGCCTATAAGAATTAAATTTAACAACTTTTGGTTGTGACTGGTATATAACAGAGACTGTTTAAAATTATAAATGAAATTATAAATTTTGAATTTTATATAACAAAGACTTTTGGTTGTACATGACCATAATGCATGAATGTTAAATATAGATGCATGACTATAATGCAAAAATACGTTTGGACAGAAAAAGTTTAACAATATTCTGTGGTTCATTGTTTTTAACATAACGCCAAATGATATAAAGTTACTAGATATAAAAGTTTATTGAATTTCTATATCACCCCTAGTTTATAAATGTGCTGAAGTTCAATATCTAACATTTACCAAATAGAAGTATTTTTCTATGGAAAAATATATGCCAAAAACACAGAAAAGTGGTCCAAAGATTATCAGCTTAACATTCATCAGAAGGGAAAAAAAAAATGTTTTTGTGCCAATACGCATGGATTTTCCAATTTCATTAGCATTTCCTTGTTTCCTTTTTCTTCTTTCAAACATACATTAAATTAGTGTTTTTTTCCTTTCCATCATTGTACTAACTTAACTATGAATTGGTACTTTATATCCAACATGACACTTAGACAACATAATACATGTCAATAAACGTTATTGACATCTCGCATTAAAGTCGAATTACTTAACCACTTGAATAATGGTGTTTGTCGTGAACAGCTTGATTTGATATCCCATCCTTAGTGTAATCATTTGGGATATTTAAGTTGGCGGACTCATATTTAAAAGAAGAAATATAACATAACATAACACAAAGATAGTTAAATTCCTTAATAGTGGAAACATGAGGCTTTTCTATATGACACATGAGGCTTTTCTGTACGACATGTTAAAATACATTTTATATCAGTTGTTTTGGCAGACTGACTAGTTAAAGTGCACTGTCACTATACCAAAATTTATGGAATATAGGAATAAGTAGGAATAAGTATTACGAATCTCTACTTAAGGGTTATGAACTGTGCTACTGTTACTTTTGTTAAAGGATGCAATATAAATGGCCTCACTTACTATCATGTGTCGTATTTTGAGTTCCCTGATTGCAGTTCCATTGAGAGAAATCATTTTAACTATTCTCATTCTCTGCAATTTTCTTCTAGTGGTGATTTATCACCTTTAAATTTGTTTATTTATTTGAAATGCTCATTATAATGGTACAGTACTGAATGCACCACTGATAGCTAATAGATGCAAAGTGACACCATTAGACACATTTAGGTCTTGAATTTGAATTAGCTCATATTATTATTTCAAACCCAAAAATTAGATTAACCTTAGCAGAAATGCAAAGTATTAGTTGAAAGACATTTAAAAGAGGCCCGTTTAATTATCTGAACAGAAAAAAGTGTAATATACTTAAGTTCAGATTCTAAACTAGAAGTCTCTTGAAGTAGGAATTCTCAAATATCAAGTGACATGTGATATAATGAATTTTTGTGAAAATGGTATGAGCTATTCTCAAACATCAAGTGACAAGTGACATGTTTGCATAACTCATGCCTCAGGTTTGTTTACTGAATTGGCATCAAATTTCCTTTATACCGTGATGCTTAATTTTACAAAAATAGTTTCAGCAGGGAGTTGGTATATATATTGTCACCGAAACTTTATTTTTATGATGCCTTTTGCTATAAACTATTCTATATTAATTCATGGTGACTGGACTCTATTGTATGGGTTAAATAAGTAGTCAATGGGTGGGCTAATTATTTTAGATCATCTTCCGGCCATGATTTGAAGAACTTAAGTTAGCACATTAGTATAAAGTTATATATTCAAAACTAAATGAAAAGCGTCTTCTTTATTCAAAAATTGTTGCAGGTAGTGTCTGAGATAGCAGCAATTGCTCTTGATTGGTTTTGCTAATCTAAATACCACATGCAGTGTATAAAATTGTCCAATACCACATGCAACTAAAAACCTCCTGCTGCTTTTTAACTGAAAATAAGAAAACTACAAACGATAATGATATGCCAAGTTAGTTGTGTTGATTACTGATTGAAATGTTTATTAAGAATAATAATGTTTGTAAATTGATGTTTAATTAGGTGGTCTACCTGGTTTGGATTGTAACTAAGAAGATAACAACAATGTCACAACCCAGTGTCAGCCTAGTCAATTACAAAATCATCCTCTACCTAACCCTGAAAGTTGAGATAAACACATATACTGCTCCAATTTCAAAAAATGTGAAAAAGTAAGCAATCGAATTGGTAAATCAATACGAATTCATGTGTCGATATCGTATGAAAGTTGGAACAAAATATCCAAAAAATATAAGGACGACGTTTGGACTGAATTGTTGGTAGGCTAAAATTTATTTGTACCACTTTCGTTTTTCTCTTTAAATATATTTTGTCGTATTGCTTCTTTTTTATGTAAGCAACTCTTAGTTTTACATATTTTTTCGAACTAAAGGCAATGCAAAGGATTTTTCTAAAAAATTATCTTAGTTGTTTGGGAGACACAAAAACGAATTAAGAATAAACTATTATGACAAATTCAATAGAGATGAAGATAGATTGAAAAATTGTTCACCGACAATTAACAAAAAAGATTGGGATAAGTTTTTGAAAAACGAAGCCAAAACCGGTGCAAACGAAAGAAGAGATATAGGCAAAAAGAATAGATCTGTATACAATTATGGTCATTATAATGGACGTTACGTTCGTTTCATCTTTTTTTATTTATAATTTATATTATACGTATCATCTCACTATTATGAAACCACTGAAAGAAGAAAATTGATAGGTGTAAAGAAGTCTTATCTATAATTCCTTCTTAACCGAGATTTATTAGGAAGGCTATATGGCGTCACATTGTCAATTGCATTCAGTGTATCACATTATGCAGTATACATATAGTTAATACCCAGTGATCAACCTGTTAATTACATATTAGTTTTCAATTTTGTTTTGAAAATGTTATATGACATTTGTTTATTTTATACTATTTTATCCACATGAAGTTGTTATTTCCTTGCCGAAAGAGGTGAAATATACAGATAGCAGTCACATTGGAAATATGTAAAGGCGATGGGTTAAATATACTTGGTTGTAGTGTTAATTAATTGCAATGTATTTTTTGAATGCGACTTGCATTCTTTTAGTCTACCTGAATTGACATATATTGAGGCATTATAATCTTGTACCGTCTAATAGAAGCAATCTGCAATGCTGCTTCGTATAATTAAGTATGCAATAATATAATATTTTTGATTACTGAACTGATTTCCTTTTAGTTTATAGCATGGTTCAAACTTCCGGTCCACAGGTTGGAATTCCGGTGATTTCGTTTCGGTTCCGACATCTACCGGACCGGATTAAGTGGAAATCCAGTTTTGAATTCTAGGGTTTTAAAAAAAAAAACTTACCGTCAAAGTAGAAGCAAGTCGAAGTAGGGACAATCAACAACAAAGCTTCGGAATTTAACATGTATCGTCCATATTTTTTTCGGCTTCATCGATTTGAAGTTTTAGGCACACGGTCAAAACAGGAAAAAGAAATAGCGATGTTTTGGGTGAGGGGAGTGCTAACTTGGGCTGGGCTGGTTACTTCATCAGCCGGGCTGTTTAGTGATTGCTTTTTTTATTACTTTGTTTCTAGGTAAGTGGTTGTTTTTTTTTCAAGTATTTTGAAATTAGCTAGTTGATGGTTTGGCTGTCAAAATAATTTGTAAAAACTTTATCTAGAAATTACTTATAGTTTCAGGTAATTGATCAACGGTCAGCAGTGATAAGACAACATTGACTATAATTCATTAGATACTAAAAGAAACGGATTTTGGCATTAAATTTGTTACAAGTCGTATGTTTTTTGCATTGTATATAATTTGAAAATGACCATGGTTTTGTATTACTATTGAATATTTACAATAAAAGCACCGGAATTTGCAAAGACATATCCACTTTTGATGAGTCTCAAAGACATATCTAAAATTATGAAGCATATGACTATAGTCGACGAAGAGATAGAAATTTGAATGTTGTATATGAAGATCAAGGGGATTAAGATGGCAGATATACTTCTAACAATGTCCCCGGTTTTACGTATTCTACGTCTGAGTACACCGGAGGTTATTCGCATTGTGGGTTAAATCAACCGTATGCTGCTGAGCCATCAAATAGCCAAGATGAACCATCACCATTTTCCAGTATATTATAATCTGACACAAGATGAAGAGAGCGATTGACAAAATTTATATGATGCTCAAAGAAATAGCTTTTGGTACTAAATTTTAATGTTGTATGTTTTGTAACTTTTATGTCACTTGAATAATTTAGTGTAATTGATTATCAGTATTGCATATTTATTTGCGTGTTTATAACAAAAATGTACCGGAATTTACAAACCGGATTTATAACGGAATTTTTGAAAATCCTGAAATGGGACTGAAATTTTGAATTTTTCAGATGACCGGAACGAAAACGGAAACGGAAACCAGAAATTCGAACCTTGGTTTATACACTTCTCGGAGTGTGCCAGGTTAACATTATACTAAGTTAGCTAAATTGGAGATGCATTGTAGTGTCAATTCCATTTGGGACAAATGAAATAAATATGTACCTATAATTGTACAAAATTTTAATAAATATATTGAATCACAGGTTTCTGTATATCAATAAATTTCAATAAAGGGAATGGAACTACAACAACATGCCTTTTCGATCCTCGGAAGTCAAAATTAATGCACCTACGGTATTCACATACCGAAAATACAGATCTTTGGAGTGAAAGAAAAGAAAAAAACAAAATAGAATCTCACAACGTGATGAGTATTCTATAATATATCAATGAATCTTTACAAAAAAAAAATTTATATTAATACATCAATCAAAGTACAATTATCCTATCATCGGACCTTGCACGGTTATAACAACTTGTCTTACAATTTTCTGATAAATACAATAAGAACAAAAAACGAAAGATAAAATATGAGAATACGCCTTCGAGGATCCAGCACGTCTCCTGAAGTTCCAAAGTGTCTAGCAAAATCTGAAAAATCGGCTGACCAGAGCATTATAAGAAAAATAACGTCCGGATCAGTCTGGTAAAACTAGCATGAGAAACACAATCGATTGGACTTTTACAATTATAAAATCTTTCGAAAAATAAAGGTATCTTGTAAGATCGCGTCGCATATAAGATGGGTTTTTATCTTACGATAACCAAACTATTTTTATTAGTGATTTTATAATAATGTCTAGACTGGAAAATAAATATATAAAATAGAGAAATACTTGCATCTCATATTTCAACATAGTTGGGCACAACTAACTCCGTAAAGCCACGTATTGGAGATTGAATTTCCATCAATGAAAAGACTTCAGAAGTACCACCCGCCAAAGTACACCTCTAGAAAATTGTACCGAAGGCCTCACATGGACCCCATGCGAATCAGAGTCGGAGGCCCCTTTAATATGATAAGCCGGATTATATCATTCCCCGAGACCAAGGCTCCAAAAACAATGTGCACCAACCATGGCCCACTTCCGCTCGCATACCAAATCCATAATATCGATTCTAGATCGACGAATGACTGCTCCTAATGGTAGCGAACCGCATAGCTCTAAAGAATATCCCATGTTTTAGTCATTATTGGGTTATGAGGCTTATGAGGACATGGTTACCTTTTTCCTCTCCTAGAAAATCTCACTTGGAATACTGTTAACCCGCCTTTCGGCAAGGCCACGGACATGCGGATTTAACTAAGTCAACGTCTCGATCATCGAGGTTGAAATATGATGGATTCGATTCAAATGGATGATGTTCACTTGGATTGATGATAGGTCGTTCGGTAGGAATGAAGTGGTTCAAAGTGTTTGGAGTTCGACTTTGTGGCTCGGCCGTTCGGCATGGCAATGTTCGGTCGAGGTATGGAAGTTCAGGAAGGTCGTCTGATTGTTGCTCCGCATTGGAAGTCGTTCGGCATCGTACCTCGCTCGGCATTGGAAGTCGCTCGGCATAGGATGTCGTTCTGCATTTCATCTTGCTCAGCATTGGAAGTCGCTCGACACAGGATGTCGTTCGGCATTGCATCTCGCTCGGCATTGGAAGTCGCTCGGCATTGGACGTCGTTCGGCATTGTACCACGCTCGGCATTGGAAGTTGTTCGGCATTGGATGTCGTTCAGCATTGTACCATGCTCGGCATTGGAAGTCGTTCGACATTGGATGTCGTTCAGCATTGTACCTCGCTCGGCATTGGAAGTCGCTCGGCATTTGACGTTGTTCGATATTGACCTCGCTCGGCATTGGCGGACGGTTCGGAATTGGTAAGGACAGGGTCGTTCGGCATTGGCGAGACGGCTCGGCATTGGACGAAGGTCGCTCGGCATTGACCAGGTCAGGGTCGCTCGGCATTGGTGATACGGCTCGGCGTTGTATTGAGGCCGATGTGGCTCGGCATTGTGGAGGTATGTGGCTCGGCATTATGGAGGTATGTGGCTCGGTGGAAGGTCTTGACGGGCCTATACCATTCATAAAGCCCAACAACTCAGGATTTGCCTATAAATACAGCATGTAAGGGTTCAGAAAAGGGATCTTCTCTTTTGCTCTCTGACTTTCTGCTTTCTAAGACTATGGTTGGTCTACCATTTTGTAACTGTAATAAATTATTACAGCAATAAAAAGGAAATTACTGGGGTCGACGTAGGCCTAGCTGAACCACTATAAAATATGTTGTTCTTTACTGCTTTCATTTTAGTTTTACTGTTCTTCACTTTATTACTCTCTACATATATTCTATCTGTGAGTTGTGACTAGTATTTGGTACTTTCGCTTGGATTTGGGTGTTAGTGACCATTTTTGACGCTAACATTTTGGTGCTTTCACTGAGAAGGCAAGCATTTAGGGATTTTGAAGCTAGGAATTTGGATTCTAGGAAACAATGGTCAGGCCATCAGTAAGGAAGCAAGTGATAGAAATGAGCAATCAGGAGGAAAGTCAAGAGGCTTCCTCTAGAGTTGAAGCAGGTCAAGCATCCATCTACATCACCAGAGACGAGATGGAAGCAATGTTGAAAAGATAAGAGGAGATGATGTAGACTCTTCTCAGACAATTTACACAAGCAGGAAATGCAGGAGCTCAGATCCGTGGAACTGGATTGGAAGCGCTCAATCAGCAAGCGGAGGGAATAGCTCAGTAGGGGAAGCTCCCAATCGACAAGCAGCTAACAATCTAGATGGACCTAGACTCGAGGGCACACCACCCGGCAACAATAGACCGGTTCATGAAGAAATTTTAGTTAACACTACACAACAGGATGCTGGCAGTAATGTAGGAGCGCGGGATGAAGAGTATGTACCAGAATTCCCTCAGGGACTTGGGGGGGCAGCCCCTGACAGACAATGCTGGATTGGCTGAGGTTATCAGGCGAACTATGGGCGGAGGTTTGACCAATAGAGATATGGAAGGAGTAAACAGGAATCTGTTTACTTGTGAAATCAGGATAGCTCAGAATCCATCAGAGTTCAAGCTACCTAACGTGAAAGTATACAATGGCAAGGCTGATCCAATTGATCACTTGATGAGATACACAAGACACATGGAAGTGATGGGGCATCGGAGGAAGTTATGACCCGGTGTTTCCCTCTGTACTTAACGGATATAGCTGCTATGTGGTTCAGACAGCTGGAAGAGAGATCTATCGGGACGTGGATGGAATTGGTGGACAGGTTTCTGAAGCAGTTTCGGGTTCATATTAAAAGACCAAAGAACGTGATGATGCTAACATTAATAAAGCAAAGAACGGATGAGTTACTTAGAGCTTTCATAACTCAGTTCAATGCGACGGTTGCTTTGGTGGATCGGCCGGATTCATCGATGGTTTTAATGGCATCATTTTCAAGAGTAAGTGAGGATTCAGATTTCAAAGTGTCTCTAATACGGTATCCACCAATAGATCTCGAGGAATTCTTTCACAAAGCCGAAAGATTCCTTCGGCAGGAAGACGCATGTTCGGATATGAAGTTAAAGGAGGCGAACGCGATTGTGGATGGAGGAACCTCCAGCGGAGGCTTGGAAAAAGATAAAGGTAAAGGAAAAAGGAAGCTTGATAATGATTCAGAAAAGGCTAAGAAACGATGGAGAGAGCCAAATTCTCCACCTACATAGGATTGAATGAAACATTAGAGCGGATATTTGTGGAGGCTCGGAATCGCCTTCCCTACTGAAAGCCAGCAAGGAGAGAACCCCCAGAACGTGAAAGGGCATCATGGAGGCACTGTCTTTTTCACGATTTGGACGGACATGTTACCAACAGTTGCAGGCATCTGAAGGACATATTTGAGGAACGTGTGAGGAATGGACAGTTGCGATAGTATGTCGGGGCTTGGAATGCAGCGGTGGAGCAAGAGCGACCACCATCTACCTCAAACAATGGTGGTGCGGGGACCCGAGTGATGGGCAATTGGTTATCAATTGACAGGGATAATATGAAATAAGTAGCAAGCTACCGTCAAACGGCTAAGTTATTTACTCATGTATGGGAACAGAGATGGCCCCTAGGGATGCTTTGAATGATGATAAACCGCGACGCTATGGTTTGTGAAATATGCTTTTTTCTCTCTTTGGCTTGGACACTTTCTTTTTCTGGTTTGGTGGTGGAGTTTGGTTTGAACTCCGGATGTTGCTTGTTTTTTGGTTTGGATTTCTGTTTTGATGGTTGTTTTTATGCTTGGATGTTGTTTTTGGTTTTGGATGTGCATTTCTGGTTTTTTGATTTGATTTGGATTTTGGATTGGATTTTGATTGGATTTTTGTCTGGTTTTTGTAAACAATCGTCAGGTATGGATTATACCTGGCAAGGGGTAAGTCGCTTTGTCCGAACGTGGCAGATTGACTTATTCACATCGTCGAGTATGGACTATACTTGACAAGGGTCCGGAGCGACCGGGATCTGGCTTAGGACTTAGGCCCTATATTATCGGTTACTATTTCAGGTCGTCGAATATGGACTATGCTTGACAAGGGTTCGGAGCGACCAGGATTCGGCTTAGGACTTAAGCCATGTCAATTATTCTACGTTGTGTGGCATCGTACCTCGCTTGGCATTAGAAGTCGCTAGGCATTGGATGTCGTTCGGCATTGCACTTCGCTTGGCATTGGAAGTCGCTCGGCATTGGACGCCGTTCGGCATCGTATCTCACTCGGCATTGGAAGTCGTTCGGCATTGGATGTCATTCGGCATTGTACCTCGCTCGGGATTGGAAGTCGCTTGGCATTGAATGTTATTCGGCATTGAACCTCGCTCGGCATTGGTGGACCATTCGAAATTGGTAAGGACAGCGTCATCCGACATTGGTGAGACGGCTCGACATTGGATGAAGGTCGCTCGGTATTGGACGAAAGTCGCTCGGTATTGATCAGGTCAGGGTCGCTCGGCATTGGTGATACGGCTCGGCGTTGTATTGAGGCCGGTGTGGATCGGCACTGTGGAGATATGTGGCTCGGCATTATGAAGGTATGTGGCTCGGTGGAAGGTCTTGATGGGCCTATACCATTCAGAAAGTCCAACAACTCAGTATTTGCCTATAAATACAGCATGTAAGGGTTTAGAAAAGGGATCTTCTCTTTTGCTCTCTGACTTTCTACTTTCTTAGGCTAAGCCTAGTCTACCATTTTGTAACTATAATCAATTATTACAGCAATAAAAAGGAAAATACTAGAGTGGTCGTAGGCCGGAGTTAGCCGAACCACTATAAAATATGTTGTTCTTTACTGCTTTCATTTTAATTTTACAGTTCTTCACTTTATTACTCTCTATATTTATTCTATCTGCGAGCTGTGACGGTATTTGGTGTTTTCGCTTGGATTTGGGTGTTAGTGACCATTTTTGGCGCTATCAAATACTAACACTGCCTTTCAGGCATAATGCAATGTCAGCATTCGTCCGTACAAGTTGTTTTGGATATGAACAAACCGAAGGCACTACCTCTACTACATCCATTTTAGAATCAACCTTGGGATTAGTAGAAAGTAGCCCTTGCACTTCAAAGAGCTCCGTCTTCGATTCCATCATCATTAAAGTGTCTTCAATTTGAATGATTGTGTTGATTCGAAATGGTTTTCAGATAATCCATACTTATTCGATCCTGGTCTCTTCGAACCAACATTTGATAGTTTACAATAAACTCAGCTCTGGTTCTTTTGAAAATAATCAGACAGTATATAAGAACAGAGATCACCTCCTAACTGTTAAAGTGGACAGATTTTCTTATCGTTTGTCATAGGAGATCAAAAAGAAATTTATACTCACAGTACAACATCATCGTAGATGACTGTGCCATATAACTTCCGTGTTTCTCCCAGAAATTTCTAAAGGTATATCTTGGCTAAGATGTGATAGTCAATTATTTAACTATAAATAACAAGCAATCAATCATAGATTTAATTCCATATGCAATCCACTAAGCCTCTATAAATAAATCTTTTCAATTATTAAAACCTTTTTCAATTATTTGATTCAAAATACCTTTACAAATGATACATTCACAAACCGCTTATACTCTTTTCAATACTTGGAAAAACATTCATATACTTATCTTAGCAGTATATGAATATTTCAAACTTGTTCATACTTCAAAAATATCTCATACTTCTCTCAACAGTATAAGTATATTAACAAAACTTGAGGGAGATTTTCTCTTTTCTAAAATATATTTAAATGGGCCAAAACGAATATTATTTAAAATATTTCTTACTATAAACCAAACTATTATCCTTCAGTGTTAAGTATGTAAAGAATGTTTGCATACCACCAAAATTAAGAAGGATTAATTGTCAAAACAAATCTCAATCTTTTATAAAATTTCCTTTCTATAAGCTAACTTTATATTTATATATACTTTTATAAATCTTCAAAATAATTTATAAAACTTTTTTTGTAAATCTCTTAAAATGATTTATAAACTCCTTATAAAAGTCCTTTACCAAATATTACTCAAAACCTCCCTTTTGAAATATCATATGTAAATCTTCTTAAATAAATCCTTTTTATAAAATTATTTATCATTTATAAATATCTTTGTTTAACTAATTAATTAATTTTAAACATCATAAATAAATAATTAATTAACTTTAAAACAATGCTGATAAGATAAGTAATTAACTATAGACAAAACTAAATCAATTAACTAACAATATTAATAATAAAATTAAATAACTTAAAATATCATTAATGATATAATTAGTAAAATAATTAAATAACTTACTTTAAAACATCATTTAAAAACACCTAAACTCAAATTGGTATACAATTGAATTTGTTTAAATCCATAACTTTACAAATACAGAAAAAGTCTTAGCGATTACAATGGTACTAAATCAAATTACCATTTAATTCAATTTGACTTTTCAAGTCATATAACTGGTATTTACACAAGTAAACATAGCATATATGTAAATAAAATCAATTAGCAACCACTAGCTAATAATTAAATAACTTAAAGATCTTTATTAAAACAATTAAATAACTTACTTTAAAGCATCATTTAAAAACACCTAAACTCAAATTGTTATACAGTTGAAGTTGTTTAAATCCATAATATGGAAAAAGGCATAGCGATCACAATAGTACTAAATCAAGTTAACATTTAATTTAGTTTGACTTTTCAAGTCACATAACTGGTATTTACACAAGTAAGCTTAGCATACATGTAAACAAAATCAATTAGAAATCACTAGCTAATCCACCACTTATTAAATATTAATTAATCCACACATTAATTAACTTCCATATGAATCAATTTCTTAATTAACATAATAGCAGAACGGGGATTTCATCTGTTAAGCAGATGTCATCGGTAATCTATCTCATTTAATTATAGCAGAAAAGAGATTTATTACACCAAAAAGATATCCAAAATAATCTTTCTCCGTTAAGTTATAGCAGAACGGGGATTTATACTGCTAAACATGTCATCAATAATCTATTTATTTTTGTTTGGATACTTAATGGCACAGACAAAGAGATTCCCTTGTAATTTAAAACATTGTTTGAAAAGAAAGCTACTTTTTAGACAAATCGATCCTCGAAAATAAAAGAATTAAAAATAAACCTTTATTTAATTAATTTAAAATAAGTTTAAACCTTTACTAAAGAATAATTAAATCTTAATTAAAGCCCAACTTAATAAGTAATTAAGTAATAATTAAACCCTGCTTGGTTAATAATTAATTCTTAATTAAACCCCTCTCAATTAATAATTTATTCTTTCTTAAATAATAATTAAGGTCTAATTACCTTTACTTAACAACTAATTAAGTACTAATTATCTTTACTAAATGAATTAATTAAAATATCCTTAAACCCTTACTTAATTAGTAAGTATTTACTACCTTTTAATACTTATAAAATGTATGAAAAACTCTTTAAAAATATTTAAGATGAAAACTTTTTAGTTTTAGAAAAATTGCTCGATTTCATGAACTGCATCTATAGCGACCATCGCTATGAATACCGTAACTCCAAACTAATTTACATATCCAATACCCTCTTAGTCCTTAATTAACGTACTTTACAAAACCAAGTATAAAATTTTAAAGACATAAAAAGTAAAGTTTTTTAACTTGTAAAACTTTCTAGAAAAATAAATAACCAAATCTCGTTTAATTCCAAGGGATCCCAGTGACACACAAAACAAGTGCTAACTTTCTTTTAGCTTATTAACACTATAACATAAGATCACTATATTTGTACATATGAAATACATCAATACACAAGCAAAGTTTTACATTTTCAAACCACCCCTTAACATTTCGTCTAACTTTTTAAGTTTACACAAATCATCACACCTAAACATATATCACGAGCATATCACTTTCAAACTACTATCTAGCAACAATATCTGGCTACAAAAATAAAGTTTGAAACTTTGGTTTTCGAAGGCGAGATTTACTCACCAAAAACCAACCATAGCTAACACAACTTCTACACAAACACACGGACCTATCTTTTCTTTGTTAAAATTTGACCTTTGGACTTTGCGGAGTGAGATTTTGGTTCGGCCTTGGTGGACGTATGAGCTCAACCATGGGGCTTTTGCGATGTTCTTGAGAGGATATAGAAAAGGAAAGAAGTGTTTTAAATAAGGTTTTAAGGTTAAAAGTAGAAAAGGATAAGATTTTTAAACTTTAAAAACTTTGTAAGCCATTAAAATAGGAAGTGGAACTTAAGAAAGAGGAATACAAGTTGAAACGAAGAAGTAAAATGAAAATGAAAAACTAGAGGGAAAAAAGAAGGTAGCTTTAATATAAAGTGAAGTGAGAGAATTACCACCTTGCCCTTACCCCCTTACCCTCCACATATTTTTGCCACTTCATCACATCTCTCTTCCTTTATAAACACGTAAACCACGCCCCCAGGCATCTCACATTCCATCAAAGTACCACACACTCTGTAATATGTTGGATATTAGTGTGTTCTTATTTACCTTTATTTACTTCATTATTTAAGGAGTCTTTTTAATTTTCAATTCAAATTTTATTTTTACTTAAGTAAATCATTTTTAACCTTAACCATTTTATGTGCCATAATATAAGTGTTTGTGTGTGTATTTATTCTTATGTACATAACGTTCCCGACAACTTTTAGACGATGGAAAATCCAAAATCCAAAAAATGATTTTCGATCACATTTTTTGTTTTTCATTGAACTACCTATAATAAACCAGATTCAAAAATGAATTTCGTACCATTATTTAGAAACTAAAAGAGGGTATTTTTATTATTAAAACCATATATTGAATATTTAAAATTAATTAAATATTCACAAATCATAGAGATAAAACTCAAGGTCGTTACATTCTCCCCTCATTAAAAGAATTTCGCCCTGAAATTTTACTACGAGAATACCACACGTTATACATAAGTCTGTATGACCTCATAGATCATCGATCTACAAAATCCAATTTGATCTCTACTCGAATATGTAACTTCACTTCCGAACTAGTATCACTCACCCGATTCTCTAGTGCGGATTTCGATCGAGCTTCTTGATTATAAACCTCTGTTCTCCTTACATAGCAATATACTATGATAAAAAACTTTAGTTCCATATCAAGAACCCTTACCAAGTGTTCGCCGTCAAAAATTGAGTGATGTATCCTTATTTGAAATGGAGTGAAACACCTCAAAATCAGGTGCTCAAATCTTGGATCAAAAACTATGTGAAGAAGAAAATGATCTACGTTCAACTTACATACTTATTCTTATTGGTTCTCGCTATGACCAATTCTTTTTCTGTTAAAATTTATTTATGAAAACATTTCATAAAAGCTAAACTTGTTTTAACTTGTATAATACTTTACTACATCATGAGAGTATATACCATTATCTAGTTTAAAATTTTCCAATTTGAATTTTATCAACCCCTAAGTAAACTCAAGATCCAAATACCCAGTCCAAAATCCTTTTTGAAATGAATTTGTATATTTAACGATAGAAATAGATATATAGCCCAAGTAACTCCAAAATTTTATTAAGGAACTTGGTACAACCAAATAGTATCATATAATCCCCGACCAGGAAGGGTAATACTTAAGAGAAGTGCCTACCATCTGAACCAACCTCTTTCCCACTTTTAGTTATTTTTCGAGCCACTTGAACTAATTAACTTAAAAATACTTCTTCCATTTCAAAATCCACATTGTGAAACAATTCTGTATATACTTCAAGTTCGTTTGGATTTGAACTTGTTTTGTTCGTACAACAATAAGGAAATAATTTACTAAGTGTACTACAATGTTCACCTACTCAAACATCCAATCGTTACTTAGAAGATTATTTAGATCATCAAAAAACTAATCGAGACTCATTCCCCCAACCAACCAAAGAAAATATCCTTGAATGAAAATTTTCTTTTCCAAAATATTTATACTTAAAAATATTTTCAAGTAAAACTATTATTACTTTTCTCAATAAAGTTTGAAAAAATAATATATCTATTTTCATTTGTAAATCAAATCATGCTTTTAGGATTAAATCAAAATTTGTTTCATTAAAATTATTATATAGAAAAATCTTATGGTGGCGTTTCCCTACTTAAAAACTCGAAAATGAACACCGATGATATTGCAGTTTATATCGTAATTATTTCCCAGCGACAGAAGTAAGTTCAGTGCTTCTATCTCATTAAAAATCCCTTGGAAATATTTCTATTCATAAATACTTTCAAACATATTATTATTATTCTTTGCAAAATCTTAGAAACCATTTTTCTAAAGCATTGGATTCAAGTCATCAAATTCTTTACTTAAATCCTTATTATTTATAAGCCATATTCTTATAAACCAATTTTATAAAATAAACTACTTCTATAAGATCATTTCTCAAATATTTATTCTAAAATATTATAACTTCTAATAAACATCTTTTATTAAAGTCAACTTTAACCCAATATTAACATTGAACGTTTTGTAGTCACATTGTGAAATTTAATTCACATGGCGTTCGTTTTCATGTTCCTAAAATTTCTGTCTACCCAATCCAGGTTTTTAAAAAGCAAATTTTCCGACAAACCAACAAAGAATAGTCAACGCCCATAACTAAACAAGCATGATAAATCAAAACTTAAATGACAATAATTTAATACTATCATTTCCTAGCAAATAAACAAATCAAAAATAACTATATTAACTTTTTCTAGAAAATTATATAAAAAAATATTATCCTAGGTAAAATTATTTCATTTACCAATTTAAAAAATATATTGTGTTGGCTGGCTTTGTTCAATGTTTTACGAATCCCTATCAAAAACGTGGACTAGATGCATCAAACAGAATTTATAAACCATTCTACCTATCAAACAACACAAAATAAAATATTTTTATATCACTAACAAACTCATGTATATATACACACACATCAGACTCGTTCTAGGGTGTTACTAATCCTGTCTCTAATGAGTTTACCTCACCAAAACTATGGTTCTTGCTTAACCTTTATCTTAGATACCAAATGTAAAAGTCCGCCTTTTCGATCCCTAGAAGTCAACACTAATGCATCCATGGTATTCACGTGTCAATATCCAAGTGTCATAAAGAAAGATCGTCGGGGTGAAAGAAAAGAAAAAGGTAGAACATAATCTCACAACATGATGAGTATTCTATAATATATAAATGAATCTTGAAAAAAAGAAATTTTTTATATACATACATCAATCAAAGTACAATTATCCTATCATCAGACCCTGGACAGCTATAACAACGTGTTCTTACAATTTTCTGATAAATACAACAAGAATAAATAGCAGAAGATAAAATACAAGAATATACCATGGAGGATCCTGCTCGTCTCTTGAAACTTCAAAGTGTCTAGCAAAATTTGAAAAATATGCTTGGGCTGACTAGAGCATTAAAAGAAAATTAATGCCCGGATTAGTCTGGTAAAACCAGCACGAGAAACACAATCAAATGGATTTGTATAGTTATAAAACTTTCAAAAAATAAAGGTATCTCGTAAGACCACGCCACACATAAACACAGATAGATTTTTTGCTTTACGATAACCAAACTATTTTTATTATAAATCCAATTATATTATAATAATGCCTACATGGGAAAATAAATATACAAAACAGCTAAATTGCTTGCATCTCACATCTCAACATCGTTGGGCACAATTAAGTCCGTAAAGGCATGTACTGGAGATTGGATTTCCATGAATAACAAGACTACCGAGGTACCGCCTACCACATTACACCTCAAGGAAAATGTACTAAGAACCTCACATGGACCCCCTACGAATCATATTCGGTTGCCCCTTTAACATGACAGGTCGGATTACCTCATTCCCCAGGATCAAGGCTCCAAAAAATATGCACCAGCTGTGGCCCCACTTCTATCTGCATACCAAATCCATAAAATATCAATTCTAGATACAAGAAAGACTGCTCCTAATGGTAGCGAACCACATAGCCCTGAAGCATATCCTATGTTTTAGTCATTACTAGGTTGTGAGGTTTGTGAGGTCATGTTTACCTTTTCCTCGCTTAGCAAACCTCACTTGGAATGCTAATACTTCCCTCCAGGCACAATGTAATGCCAGCATTCGTCCATACAAATTGTTTAGGATATGAACAAATTGAAGGCACTACTTCTACTACATCCATTTTAGAATCACCTTTAAGATTAGCAGCGAGTAACCCTTGCACTTCAAAGAGCTCCATCTTTGATTCCATCATTTTCAAGATGTCTTCAATTCAAACCTTTGAGTTAATTCGAAGTAGTTTTCAGATAATTCGTACTTACTCGATCCCAGTCTCTTCGAACCAACATTCGATAGTTTTCGATAAACTCAACTTCAATTCCTTTGGAAATAATCAGACAATATATAAGAGCGGAGATCACCTCCCAACCATTTAGGAAAGATTTCCTTATCAGTTATCCTAGGAGAACAAAACAAGATTTATACATACAGTATAAAATCATCAAAGATGAATATGACATATAACTCTTGTGTTTCACCAAGATATTTTCAGAGTTATATTTTGGCCAAGATTCGATAGTCGATTATTTAACTATCAAATAACAAAATATCAATCATAGATATAATTCTACATGGGATACACTAAGCCTCTATAAATAAAGCTTTCAATTATCAAAACCTCTTTAAATTATTTGATTCAAAATACCTTCACAACATATGTATTCACAAACCTCTTATTACTCTTTTCAATACTTGGGAAAACATTCATATACTTATCTCAGCTGTATATGTATATTTCAAACCATTACATTTTCAATACTTAGAAAATACCATGCAGTTATCTAAATAGTATAAGTATATTAATAATACTTGAGGGAGATTTCCTCTTTTCCAAATCATATTTAAATGGGCCAAAACAAATATTATTTAAAATACTTATTATCATAAACCAAACCATTATCCTTCAGTGTTAAGTATGAAAAGAATATTTCCATACCACAAAATTAAAAAGGATTAATTGTCAAAACAAATCTCATTGTTTTATGAAATTCTCTTTCTATAAGCTCATTTCATTATAAATATCCAAATTAATTTATAAAGTTCTTTTATAAATCTCTTAAAATGATTTGTAAACTCCTTATAAAAGTCCTGACCAAATATCGCTTCAAATCTCCCTTTCAAAATATCATTTTTAATTCTCCTTAAATAAATCCTTTTTACTAAGTAAAATCCTTTTTATAAAACAATTTATCATTTACAAACATCTCTATTCAATTAATTAATTACTTTTAAACGTCATAAATAATTAATTAATTAACTTTAAAACAATACTAATAAGGTAAGTAATTAACTTTAAACAAAACTAAACCAATTAACTAACAAATTAATACTATTATTAATTAAATTTAATATCTTTAAAAATATAATTAAATGACTTTAAACATCTTTATTAAAATAATTAAAATTTTACTTTAAACATCATTTAAAAACACTTCACCTTAAACTGTTGTACAATTGAAGTTATAAACCCATAACTCTACAAGTACGAAAAGAGGTTTAGGAGTCACAGCGGTACTAAATCAAGTTAACATTTAATTCAATTTAACTTCTAAAATCACATAATTAGTAGATATATAAGTAAGAATAGCATATATGTAAATAAAATCAATTATCAAATATTTATTAATCCACACATTGATTAACCAACATATGAATGAATGTCCAAATTAACATAATAGCATAACGGGATTTATTATGCTCAACAGATGTCATCAATAATCTATTCCATTCAGTTATAGCAGAATTAGGATTTATTCTGCTAAATAGATGTCCAAAATAATCTATTTCATTAAGTTATAGCAGAATGAAGATTTATTCTGCTAAAGATATATCCAAAATAATCTATCCCATTAAGTTATAGTAGAACGAGAATTTATTCTGCTAAACTGATATCATCGGTAATCTATTCATATGTCTTTGGATACTTAATGGCATAGAAAAAGAGAATCTCTTGTATTTTAAACCATTCTCTGAAAAGAAAGCTGCTTTTTAAACAAACCAATCCTTGGAAATAAAATAATTAAAAATAAACCTTTAATCAATTTAAAATAAGTTTAAATCTTTATTAAATAATAATTAAATCCTAACTTAATGAGTAATTAAGTAATAATTAAATCCTGCTTGATTAATAATTAACTAATTAATTAAACCCCTCTTAGTTATTAACTAATAATTTAATCTTAAATAAATAATAATTAAGATCTAATTACCTTTACTTAACCACAAGTTAAGTACTAATTATCTTTACTATATAAATTAACTAAAATATTCTTAATCCGTACGTAATTGACAAGTATTAATTACCTTTTAACACTTACATTATGTTTGAAAAACTCTTCAAAAATATTTAAGATGAAAATTCTTTTGGTTTTAGAAAAAATGTTCGATTTCACGAACTGCATCCAGCGTCCATAGCGACTATCGCTATGGATATCATAACTTCAAATTAATTTACATATCCAATACCCACCAAGCCTTTACTTAACTTAACTGGACTTACTTTACAAAACCAAGTGTAAATTTTTTAAAGACTTGGAAAGTAAAGTTTTTGAACTTGTAAAACTTTCTAGAAAAATAAATTGTAAACGACTCTGAATTTTTATCGTTTGGAGTTTTGAATATTAATTTTTAATATTCAGTAATACGGTATTTTAGTCAAAACAAAAATCCTTTCTAATGATAGTTGGTAAAATAAATATTTTTAAACCAAGATAATATTTTGAATTTTCAGATTTTATTTATAAAATAGAAAATTGATCTATTTTGGAATTTCTTATAGAATCATATGAACAGAATATATATATATATATATATATTGAAAATAAATTCATAGAAAATTCAAATGAATATAAATAAAAAGAAAAGAATATATTATAAATATAAATGAATATGACTTATGAACAATATAGTGTATTATAAATAGAAAGAGTTTAAAATTTGAGTTTTTCTTACGTATATGTAAACTAAAAACTAATTCAAAAATATACATAAGTAAATCAGAAGAATGTGTATATTTATAAAAGTTCAAAAAGGAAAATATATTACTTATTAATAAATAAATAATGCATATTTAAAAGTAATATATATATATATATATATATATTGAAAAAATGAAAGAAGAATCATATACGAGAATATTGTATGAGAGAAATGAGAAAATTTTATATAATCATTTTAAAGGGAAATCTTTTACAAATAGTGTTTGACAAAAATGTCATTTCATACTTTTAAAATTAAAATAGCAAAATTTTCATCGCCTTGAGTTATATATTTTTAAATAAAAATAAATATAAAGATGGAGACTTAAAATTGTTTTATTTAAAACACTTTGCAAATTGTTTCAACATATATATTGGAAGCATGTTTTGAATCAAAAGAAAATTTACTGAGTAAATAAAAGAGAAAAAATAACCAAAGGTAAATCGTGTAAAATTAAAACAAAAATTACCAATCAACAACAGCATTTCCTGGAAAGGAATATACAACCTGAAGTAAATAAGCAAATGGGTAATATAAATATATATACATAACACATTTGCCTGGTCAAATATAGTAAAGACCAAAACATTTACCTTAATGTCTTTTCAAAATCAAACAATATATCCTATCAACCACCCTTCATTTCAATCCATCATAAAATTCTTGTACAGCAAAAATCATTTGAGCCATAATCTTGTACGTATACATCCTTACATTCTTGCATATATATATATATATATATATATATATATATATATATATAAGCTATGTGTGTTTAAGCTTCAGTCCGGTAAAAGCCTATAAACAAAAATAATACTTTGTACACAAAAAACACAACTCTCTGTAAAACAAAGCACACTGTAAAAGGAAAGAAAGAAGAGGCATTTCTATTCAAATTCAAAAGCAAAAGCAAGGATTCAAGTCTGTAGATCAAAAACTAAAATTTCAACTTGAAGATGTCAAAAGAATTTAACATGTTTAAGGTGAGAAGCCTTATTTTGAATGCCTGGAATGTGTTTGTTATTCAAAGTATTACTCTGTCATACGCAAACAGAGTTGAAATCTTATATATGCTTTAACTTCAAAAATCAATATCTCTCACCTCTATTTGAATGTGTGAATGATGTAAACTAGTGAAATGTTTGTTTTCGAGTGTAGTTTTCATTAAAATAGTTTGAAGCTTGTTTGTTTGGTATATTTTAAGAAATTTTAAAAATACAGTAAACAACCTAGTTTTCGAAGAAAATCAATGTGTTTAAAATATCGATCCATGTATATAGGCATGATCGTCGTATGAAACTAGGATTTTTAGTGAAGATCTCATGTTGGAAAAAACTTGAGATGATCAAGTTTTGTTTAAAAAATAATTTCCGGCAAGGTGGTCATCGAGGGAAGGTGGGGCCTGGCCTAGGAGGAGCGTGGGAGTGTGGGGAAGAGATTCACCATGGCGGAATTTTGAATTGGTTCTAGTTGGGTGTGGCGGCGATGGGTTTTTAGGGTTTAAGGGCTGTGTTTATGGGGTTCAGGAAAATTGGGTTGCGTGGAAACAGGTTGGCGTCGAACCCGGCCGCGGTTGGTGTGGGGGTGAATTAGGAGTTGGCAACTAAAGTGACGCAGGCGGCATGGGTATAGATAAGCATGGTGGCTGTGGGGAGAAGATCACTGGGCGCGTTTCGATTTGCAAACGGCCATGCTCGTTCGTATTTGGCCAGAGACGTTCGAAGGGTAAGCTAGGGGTGAAGATGGTCGAGCTTGAAAAGGAGCATTTGCGAGTGGTCTCGTTGGTTGAATGGCGGTGGGTTTGTTCGTGTACGTGCACATACACGCGTGCACGGAGGGGATGTTTTTTCGATCAGCTGGTGGAAGATTAATCGAATGTGCTTTTGTGTGTTGCGTTGATTTTGTTAGTTGTCTAGTATACCAAAACAGAGAATAATCAATTATAAACCCGTCGCACAAGTTTATAACTCAGATTTCCACTACACTGGAATTCTGTAGTAATTATTATAACAATATGATGTTGTAAATGAATTACAACAACAGCGTTATACTATTTTGAATAAATAGTATAACCAGAATAACGGATAGAATATAGAATAATGTATATAAATATACAATTAGTCTAACCGGATTATGTCTGAGGCTCGTCGTAACGATTTCCTTAAGAATTTTATTTCAAAATTCTCCCAAGATACAATAGACGAATTCTGCACGAAATTGTAATGAGTATATCACTCTGTGATTTGAATATTAGAACAGCAGTTGTGTTTAGAAGAGAAGAGATAATTCAGATTAAAAATTCGGTGAAGAAAGTGATCAGTTTTCCTCCTTATTTATAATTGGTCTGTATCCCTTCGAACGGTCGCGACTGCACCCGTTTGTCCAAACGGTCGCGCCTGTTGCCCTTTCATCGCACCTGCCTGCTGTCCGGCCGCGTCTCCTCACATGGGCCGCACCTGTTCGTTTGCGCGCGCTTCAGACGTCGTGTCTCTTCAGTCCCGCGTCCGGTTTTACCCGCCTGCTGCTTCTCTTCGTATTCCAGGCCCAGCCCAGTTTCAGCCGAAGCCCAAAAACTGTTAACAATGGCCCAGCAAAAGAATGGTCATTTTAGACCCATACCCGTACCCGAGCCTGGCCCGGTTCGGTTCGGTCGGAAGGACAGCGGCGGCGGCGCGCGCGCGTGTTTGGTGGTGATGCATAATCTCCCTCCTCACAACGAAGCATACATTTGGGAGCCCCAGGCCCCCAACCTCCACTTGAGAAATGCATATATAAACTAATATACCTCTCAATAAATTGGCGATGTGGGACTTCATGTATTTTTCATTCACTTGACCTTTAGGAATTCTAACAATCCCCCACATGAATGATAATATACATATCCCCCACACGAAGCGAAATATCACAGAGTACATATGGAATAATGCTTTATCGTGGATAAGTAGATATTTCACTTTGAACTTTCCCTAGTTTAAACTTATCGGATCTACTTGGCTAATCGGTGAATTATTTCATCTTGAACCGTCGGCCTTCATTGTATATCCAGACAATAAGCTTTACGAAGCATTGATTCCCTTCTCATCCAATCTCTTGGTTGTGTTCATTTTGGTCCTGAATAATTTTTGGTTCTGCGAGTGTTTTTAGAGAATAAAAGCCTTTGAATATTCTCATAGAGCCGACACAGCTCACACTAACATAGGTGATCGCAACAATTAAGAGTATCCTACATATACCACTTGTTATTGTCAAGATATGGTCATCATTAAAAAACATAGTTTTAACCTTTAAACACCTCTGTAGGCATGCATTTATATTTTGCACCATAGGAATGGAGTTGGACTATGTCCACGTAAATGCATTACGTCTTGAGTTATTCAGAACTGGTTTGCCTATTGATCTTAGTCCGTGGGATCTCCAATCGCTAGGATAGGTTTCCGTATAAGATAACTCTTGATGGTTTAGGCTTTTAAGCCCATTCCCCTCGATGCGCCGTCAATTTTCTCTCTTGATAAACCTTTAGTAAATGGATCCGCTAGGTTATCATTTGTCTTCACATAATCAAATGAAATAGTTCCATTAGAGAGTAACTGCCTAACTGTGTTATGGCGACGACGTATGTGTCGTGATTTGCCATTATACACAAAGTTTTTCGCTCTACTTAGCGCTGCTTGATTATAGCAGTGAATACATATGGCCGTCATAGGTTTTGGCCAAAATGGAATATCTTCTAAGAATTGATGAAGCCATTCTGCCTCTTCGCCTGCTTTATCTAATGCGATAAACTCAGATTCCATGGTGGATCGAGCTATGCATGTTTGTTTAGTAGATTTCCATGACACTGCTGCTCCTGCAAGGGTAAAGACATAACCACTTGTGGATTTTGATTCCTCTGAATCTGAAATACAGTTTGCATCACTATATCCTTCTAAGACGGCAGGATATTTTCCGTAATGTAAGGAAAAATTAGTGGTATTCTTTAAATATCCCAACACTCTCATTAGTGCTTTCCAGTGTTCCTTCCCTGGATTGCTTGTATACCTGCTCAAGCGACTTACTGCATAAGCTATATCTGGTCTTGTGCAATTCATGAGATACATGAGACATCCTATTACACGAGAATATTGCAGTTGCATTACACTCTCATTAGTGTTTTTATGCAGTACTTCTGATGGATTAAAAGGTGTATTTACTCCTTTAATTCCAAAATTTTGAAATCTTTCAATCACTTTTTCTACAAAATGTGATCGAGATAACTCAATTCCATTGGTGTTCTTATTATTTTTATTCCCAAAATAATATCTGCAACACCCAATTCTTTCATGTCGAAATTGTTGATCAACATTTTCTTTATGGTCTCAATTACCTGAGTATTTGGACCGAATATTAACATATCATCCACATATAGACAAATCATCACATATGATTGTCCAAGTTGTTTATAATAAACACATTTGTCACATTCATTTATACGAAAACCATTTCTCATCATGACACTATCAAATTTTGCGTGCCATTGCTTTGGAGCTTGTTTTAGTCCGTATAATGATTTGACTATTCTACAGACTTTGTTTTCATTTCCTTTGGAAATAAATCCCTCAGGTTGCTCCATGTAAATCTCCTCATCGAGATTTCCATTTAAGAATGTTGTTTTTACATCCATTTGATGAATCTCTAGATTATAGATGGATGCAATTGCTATTAACATTCTTATAGAGGTTATTCGTGTTACCGGCGAATATGTATCAAAGAAGTCTACTCCTTCTTTTTGACGATATCCTTTGGCTACTAGTATGGCTTTATATTTGTCGATAGAGCCATCTGCTTTCATTTTCTTCTTGAAAATCCATTTGCAGCCAATTGGTTTTATTCCTAGTGGAATATCAACAATTTCCCAAGTTTTATTACCATTTGCAGCCAATTGGTTTTATTCCTAGTGGAATATCAACAATTTCCCAAGTTTTATTACTTAGAATTGAATCAATCACACTTTGGATTGCTTCTTTCCAACATGAAGATTCAGAAGATGACACTGCTTCCTTGTACGTTTGAGGTTCGTGCTCTAATACATATGTAAAAAAGTCCGAACCAAATGTTTTGGAAGTTCTAGCCCTTACGCTTCTTCTTGGTTCAGCATCCTCAATTTCATGATGAGTTTCATCTTCATGCGAATCGTTTGATTCTTCCCTTGTCCTTTTTGGGACATTATTTCCTTCATTCCTTTTGTGTGGAAACACATCTTCAAAGAATGAGGCATCTCTTGATTCCATGATTGTATTTACATGAATATCAGTTATATCAGACTTCAATACCAAAAATCTGTAGGCACTACTATTTTGGGCTGGCCCAAGATAATAACAATCTACTGTTTTTGGTCCAAGTTTGACTCTCTTGGGAGGCGAAACTGGATTTTTTGCCAAGCACCCCCACACTTTGAGGTATTTAAAGCTTGGTTTGTGTCCTTTCCATATCTCATATGGAATTGTTCCCGTTTTATTGTGAGGAACTTTGTTTAATATGTGATTAGACATATTTAATGCTTCCCCCCACAAGTTCGTCGGTAGACCAGAAGTTAAAAGCATGGCGGTAATCATGTCTTTTAACGTTCTGTTCTTCCTCTCGGCTATACCATTTTGTTGTGGTGAATATGGTGCTGTTGTTTGATGAACTATTCCATTCTCTGTATAGAACTGTTCAAACGGTGACTCATATTCTCCACCTCGATCAGATCTCAATATCTTGATCTTTCTATTTAACTGATTTTCTACCTCAGCCTTGTATTTTATAAACGCTGTTATTGCTTCATCTTTACTATTTAAAAGATATATATAGCAATATCGCGTATAATCGTCAATAAAAGTAATGAAATACTTTTTCCCACCTCTTGTAAGTAGTGATTTAAAATCACATAAATTTGTATGCACCAAACCTAATGGTTCGGTGCTTCTGTCAACAGATTTAAATGGTTGTTTGATCATTTTTGCTTCTACACATGTCTCACATTTGTAGTTCTTATCTACTTGGAAATTTGGAATCAATCCCAAGTTTGATAATTTCTTCATTTTTCGGAAGTTTATGTGTCCTACTCTATCGTGCCATAGTAAAATTTTGTGCTCAAGCAAGTAAGAAACTTCAATTTTATTAATAGCACAATCAGAATACATAGTTTTATTGCCGATAACGGCTACATTTGCCTTAAATAGGCCATCACATAAATATCCCCTTCCGATATACATTCCAGCTTTGGACAGAACCATATTGTCTGACTCGAACACCATCTTGAATCCCTTCTTTGATAGGACTGCACCAGAGATGAGATTCTTGCGTATGTCTGGAACGTGGAGCACGTTATTCAGCTTAATAGTTTTTCCAGAAGTAAACTTGAGGATTACTGTGCCACTGCCTTCGATCATGGAAACTGCAGAATTACCCATGTAGAGTTTTTTTTCGTGATCGAATTTCTGATATGTAGAAAACATGGATTTGTCAGAACAAACATGACGAGTAGCGCCTGTATCTACCCACCATTGGTTAGGATTCTGAACCAGATTGCATTCAGATACCACCGCCGAGAAGTTGGACTCGTCTACTTCCATGTTATCCACTATATTTGCCTCTTTATTGCGTTCCTTCTTGAGTCTGCAATCTCTAGCACATGTCCAACTTTTCCACAAACCCAACATTCGCCATTAAATTTCTTGGTTCATTTGTTGTCTTTTGGTTTGTTGTCTTGAGCTTTCCTTTTCTTCTGGAAATTCTTCTTTTTGTTTTTGGTCTTTGACCCTTCAGCCACAAATGCCTCCTCGCTTTGTTTTGTTATTCCACGGTTATCTGCCTCAATTTTCAATCGGACTATGAGATCCTGTAAAGAGATTTCCTTCTTCTTATGCTTTAGATAGTTGCGGTAATCTCTCCATGACGGCGGCAGTTTTCCCGTGATGGCTTCAACCAAAAACGATTCTCCAACCACATGACCTTCCACTTCGAGTTCATGAATGATGATTTGCAATTCATGCAGTTGAGCAGTCACCGGTTTGGAGTCAACCATCTTGTAGTCCATGAATTTGTCTACAATGAATTTCTTAAGACTGATATTCTGCGTCTTGTACTTTGTGGTAAGTGCATTCCAGAGTTCTTTTGATGTCTTTGAAGGCTGATATACTTTGTATAACACCTTGTCGAGACAATTCAGAATATAGTTTCTGCATAAAAAATTGGGATGCTTCCACATATTCACCTCTGCTTCCTTACCTGGTGCAGGAATCGGTTCCTCCTCCTCGAGGTACTTTTGCAGACCAAGTGTGGTGAGATAAAACAACATTTGATTTTGCCATGTCAAGAAATCATCACCATCTCCCTTGAACGGTTCAGGTCTGTTGTGAGTAGTATTCTTTGAAAATTCTACTGTTGCCATCTCTGTTTTAGTAAGAAAACAGTAAAATTCTTAAGATGTTAGTTGTCTAGTATACCAAAACAAAGAATAATCAATTATAAACCCGTCGCACAAGTTTATAACTCAGATTTCCACTACACTGGAATTCTGTAGTAATTATTATAACAATATGATGTTGTAAATGAATTACAACAACAGCGTTATACTATTTTGAATAAATAGTATAACCAGAATAACGGATAGAATATAGAATAATGTATATAAGTATACAATTAGTCTAACCGGATTATGTCTGAGGCTCGTCGTAACGATTTCCTTAAGAATTTTATTTCAAAATTCTCCCAAGATACAATAGACGAATTCTGCACGAAATTGTAATGAGTATATCACTCTGTGATTTGAATATTAGAACAGCAATTGTGTTTAGAAGAGAAGAGATAATTCAGACTAAAAATTCGGTGAAGAAAGTGATCAGTTTTCCTCCTTATTTATAATTGGTCTGTATCCCTTCGAACGGTCGCGACTGCACCCGTTTGTCCAAACGGTCACGCCTGTTGCCCTTTCATCGCACATGCCTGCTGTTCGGCCGCGTCTCCTCACATGGCCCGCACCTGTTCGTTTGCGCGCGCTTCAGACATCGTCTCTCTTTAGTCCCGCGTCCGTTTTTACCCGCCTGCTGCTTCTCTTCGTATTCCAGGCCCAGCCCAGTTTCAGCCGAAGCCCAAAAACTGTTAACAATGGCCCAGCAAAAGAATGGTCATTTTAGACCCGTACCCGTACCCGAGCCCGGCCCGGTTCGGTCGGACGGACGGCGGCGGCGGCGCGAGCGCATGTGTGGTGGTGATGCATAATCTCCCTCCTCACAATGAAGCATACATTTGGGAGCCCCAGGCCCCCAACCTCCACTTTAGAAAGGCATATATAAACTAATATACCTCTCAATAAATTAGCGATGTGGGACTTCATGTATTTTTCATTCACTTGACCTTTAGGAATTCTAACAGATTTTTGGTTGACTTGAGAATGATGGTTCAGGTCATTGCATTTTATCTCGAATCCAGGGTGTTTGGGAATAGGATGGGTAATTGAGTGAACGGTTTGAGCTTCAGGCAAGAAAAGAAAAAAAAGAATGGGAAAGGAAGGAGGGGAAAGGAAAGAAGGGGACGGCCATTGTCTTGGTGAAGAGATTTGGGCTTTGGCCCAGGTATAAATAATAAAAAAGGATGTGGAGGGAAGTTTAAAACAAAATATAAAGTTACAGCTGGGCTTCGGCCCAAGGACACTAATGAAGAAAGTTTTCTTTTATGATTTAAGTGTTTTAATATATAGGAAATTTAAAATAATATAACTGATGCATACGAAACCTGATTGACGCGAAACTTTTTGCGATGGGTTCGTATCGGCGAACACTACGTTGTCATATGAATTGTTGTCGAGTTCTAATAAGTGAAAAATTATGGTATATTTAGATGGCCAGAAATTTAATTTCCTAATTAAAACAAATATCGTCGTTTAAATTTATATGACCCGCCTATTGAAGTTATCTGCCCAGATAAAAATAACAATGAGTTATAATTACGATATTTTTGACATCTATTTAGCAGAATAAAATACCGTTCCGCTAATTATATTAAATTGGACCTTTGTTGGCAGAAAAAATCACCATTCTGCCATTATTAGTGAATATATGTGTTTTCTGGACATTGACTAGCAGAATTAAAACCCTGTTCTGCTATCGTATTTATATAGACATCCATTTATTTTCCTGATAATTGTATTGGGCAATATAATGTCGAATTAATTGTTGAAGATAGATTGATATGAATATCAAAATCTATTATGCTGGATTGTTATGAAATAAATGGTAACTTGACTAAATACCATTGAAATTAATAAGCCTCTTTCTGATTTGGAAGTTGATTTTGGAATCAAAGTTATTTAAAAGATAATTATTATTTATTAATGATATTTTAAAGATAAATAATAATTATTTGAAATGATTTAAAGTTGATTATTTTATTATTCTTAAAAATTATTTAAAAGTATTTAATTATTGTTTCAAAGTTCTATAATTATTCCAATTATTAAAAAGTATATAATTATTAATTAAAGTTATTTATAATGATTCGATTAAGGTTATTATTAGTTAAGGGTAAATCAGTATTAAGATATTATTATTAATTCAAAGATAATTTGTTTAAATATTAATAATGTTCTAAAAATAACATATTATATAGTAAACCTTTTGTAAAAGATTATTTTTCCTAAATTAAACTTGAAAAATTTATATAGAAACTTTATAGATATTATTTTGAGATAATTATTAAATTAAGTGTTCAAAAAGTAATGGTATACTTTCATGGCGGAATCGGAAGGCAGAGATTGTCTGTAGTTAAGTTTGGATTTCTCTGGGATAAGGACGTAATCATTAAGCTGTGAATCCATAGTTGATACCGCATGGTACTTTCCATATTTATTTTAAAAAATATTTCAAATATTTTGAAAAGAAGGATTTGTGAATATACTTATTTCGGTGAGATAAGTACATACCTTTTGATAAAGAAGTTTAATTTATTGAAATTTAAATTAAATAAGGCTTAGTGATTTCAGTGGGAAATGAAATCTTTGGTTGAATGATTGTTATTTGATAGTTAAACCGATTATCAAATCTGGACCAAAATATAACTTTGGAAATATCTAGGAGAAACACAGCGATTATGTGGTACAGTTACCATTTGAGGTGCTATACTATATGAATAAACTTGTTTCGTTCTTCTAGGACGATTATTAGGAAATCCGTCCACTAATGGTTAGTAGAGGATCTCCGATCTTGTTTTCATTTGTTTATTTCCTAAAGAACCGGGGTTGAGTTTATCGGAAATATCAAAAATTTGTTTCGAAGAGACAGGGATCAGATAAGTTATCCGAAAACCACTTTGATCCAACGAATACGTTTTAAAGTGAAGACAGGAGCATGGAATTAAAGACGGAGCATTGAAGTGCAAGGGCTAGTCACTACTAATCTTAATGATGATTCCAAAACGGATGCAGTAGGAAAAGTGTCTTCGGTTTCATTTAAACCCAGAACGGAGTTGCATGGAGGAATGCTTTTAGCACATTGTTATTGGAGGACAATGAGCATTCTAACTGAAAATTTCTTAAAAGGTAATCGTAGCCTCAAACCTCATCAATCGGAATGACGAAAAATCAGGGGAGATGCAGCAAGGTTAAGTGGGTCGCGCTCAATTAAGGTATGTTTATCACCTTTCTAGATACCCTCTGATATTATAAATACGGTGCATGGAAAGGAACTCGATAAGGGTGGAAACACCCAGTGTGATAATATATTCGGTACTATCCAGGTTAGGGGTAGAATAGGTCTTGTGTTGAAGGGGATCTCAGCGAGGTCCTCGGTACATTTTTCTAGAAGTGTACCGTGATAGGTGGCACCCTAGTGTCTAGTCATTGTACGGAATTCATTCTCCAATAAGCACCGTATGGTTTTGATTGTGCCTAACCAAGCATTTCAGCTATTTCCATATTTTACTTTGACCTCTAGACACTATTATAATATCACTAGATTTTCTATAAAAGGGGTTTTGGTTACCGTAAAGGAAAAACCCGTCTTGTTTATGTGTGGCGTGGTCTTACGAGATACCTTTGATTTTAAAAGTATTTTGAAAGTTATAATGAATAAAATTCCTTGTGACTTAAATTATCGTGCTAGTTTTACCAGACTGACTCGGGAGTGGTTTTCCGTATATGCTCAGACCAGACCGGGCATATTTTAAGGTTAGATGGATATTTGGAGCTTCAGGAAAGGAGTTAGGGACCCAGAGACGTATTCACGTAGATGGTTATATTTCTGTTAGCACCAAAATTGGTCATTAAGACCCTTGAATAGAGTTATGTAGAGAGATTAATGAAGAAAATAAATTAAAACAGAGGAATAATGTAATTAAGTGCAAAAAGAACAACAAGAAAGGAAACACCAGATTTATAGTGGTTCGGCGTAATTGCCTACGTCTACTTTGAATATGATCTTTATTACTTGTTCAATCACTTGAGTATAGATACAATCCGTAAATAAACAACTTGAATGCAAATTTGAACAGAAAAGAAGTGAGTACAAAAAACGGCAGAGTATCCCTGGAGTTCCAAAAAAGGTCCCTTCAAGTGTACCCATGCCCCTTTATTTATAGACGAAGATAAGCAGGTTCCCTTGCGCAGGCCCATGACCAAGATAGCTTAGCCCACAATCCTCAATTCAACCGACCGACCCAGGCAATGCCGAACAACTATGGCTGAACCAGGTGTTGCCAACCGTCGATGGCTGAGCTAGGGTCGTCAAGCAGCTGACTTGAAGCAAACTCTCAAGGGACTTGGAGCAACTCATGATATATCTCGAAGGAAAATAATGCCGACCGCCTCATCTTGTCGTAGGTCGCAAAAACATGCTAACTCCCTTATTGTGCATCAAACCAGGAATGCCGACCCATACGTGTTAAGTCATTATGACCGAACCACGATCGTCGAACCAGGACCAAACAAACCACCTTGGCCAATTCATGCACGACCTTTCTTCCTTGATTGAGTGGCATCGGCCGAAAAACCTAGACTGAACGACACACGCCAGCCCATCTAGACCGAACTATACATGGTCTTCCTTCCTTCTAAGGCCGACCCACATGGGTCGGACTACATTTAAAGGCTGATCCACTCAAATAGACTGAGCCACTCAAACATGCCGAACCACTCGTGTACGCCTAACCACCCATATACCAAACTGATCGAGTTACACCGCACCTGTACACCTCCATACTTCTTTTGGTCTGAATCCCGCCTAGGCTCTAGCCTCTACAACTATCGATTTGTAGCCGAGCCAAGTAGCCGGGTAAAATTCGCCCCCCAAAGTGCGTCGTGTGAATCAACATGACGTGCTTTGATTCAGCGAGTAGGTCCTGCTTTCAGGCGCTAGCAATCCCGAATGGTACCTATCTATTGCTTTTCATTGGTCTTCGACGAATCTTCACGTCGCCTGAACATACTAGCTCAATCTCAAAAGGGGCTCTCAATATCCTATTTTTAAATTTTCAGAAGCTAGATGTATATAACTTTTCAAAGGCTGAATCACAATGGATTTTTCAAATCCATGCTTCTCCACTCATTCGGTAGTATTTGTCTCCTTATCACATACCATCCTCATCTAACATTATATATGCATATATATAAATATATTACAATGGATGGGTCGGCGTACGAACACTGAACCAAGCGTTCGACCTACCAGAGACGTTCGGCAGTTTCACTCCCCGAACCATCGAAGTATTCTGACCGGTTCCACAAGGTAAGGCCCGTTCGCCTTCCCTCAACCATATATAAACTCCACGCCTTTGTTCTTTTCCTTCCATCTCTTGCTTTATTTCTAACCTTCTCTAATTTTGCTCCAAACCCAAACTCCTTCCTTCCACCAAACTGCTTTCCCACCTCGTTCCACCATCTTCCAAATGTGTTGCTTTATCTTCCTCAACTCCAAGTCTCAATAATCACCCGCTCCAGCCTCGAATTGACGCATGGGTGAGATTCCATGAGCTAACTCAAATTCTAGGCCATTCCTTCGTGACCTCATATTGGACTAGGATCGTGTGTGCATACAGTCCTATGTGATGAATAAGAGAAGAGAGAAACATGGTGAGTGAGGGGGTAGGCATGGGAAACAGAGCATTTTCGATGGTGGATTGCACCAGGTTGAGAGGAGCTAGCGTAGGTGTTGATTGGAGAGGAAGTCGGTGAAGTATAGGAGAAGAGGGTTTGTTATTTTGTGAGAAAGGGGAGTTCGGCGATTTTCAAGGGTTGATGCATAGGCTGTGGGCACCTGTTTGGCACACCGACCGAGGGGAAGTAATCGGTACTTCACTGAAGTGGAGCTAGACTGGTAGGAGTTGTGCTATAGAGAGGCTCGGTACTTCGAGAGGGAGTGAGTGGGTGGTCAGTACATAGTTAGGAGTGCGGGTCGCTTAGTATTGAGAGAGTTGTCATGGATCAGCGGGAGTCTAAGCGAGACCAGGTCGGTAGTTAGGAGGAGATAGCGAGTGAGTGGGTCGGCATTGGCAATCAAAATTGTTTTAAATCGAACATAACATACATTTGAATAACTTACATCCACAACCAAGCATAGCATAATGACCATGACAAGTAATAAAGCATACAAGTCCAAGGACCCAATTTGAACTAACTACCCCATAGTTTGAACAATCTTAAATGCAAATTTAACCCAACAAATACAAATAACAGCCTTCACACTCTATGATGTCAATGTTTGATTCCAAGACTTCTATTGCAGGTCATATGATAAACCGCCGGAGATGGGCAGCGATGACGGTCTCCAAGGGCAGTAACTTAAAGTACTATCATGCCACACTTGTCTTTAAAACTTTAGTTTCTCCACACTTATGTTTGAGTCATCGCACTAGTTCACACACCACACGGGGAAATACACTATATCTGATATCGATTGTCTTTTAAGTATAGTTAAACAGGTATCTGTCCATACTAAATGCTCATTGAAGATGTCCAAAAAGTCAAGCTCCGCTACTATTTCTGACGAGCCTGAGCTAGGTTCTCGGCAGGAGGTAGTGGGAACCTCGAATCCACCGTCAACCTCCACACATGGCATTCCGGATCCACCTACCATAGTTACAGGCTTGGCTCCCAATGTCGTAGACAGAGCTGTTATTCTGGATAACCCCATTGATTCGGAAGCCTCAAAAATTGGCTAGCCGCTATTCTTCGGTTGTGCTCAATCCATGGAATCCCCTTTGATGACGTGTTGATTCCGTCAGGACAAGATCGGCCTCACCTATCCCTAGCCGGATATACTGCGTGCAACAAATTTATGTGCTGGTTCGGAAGTGTTCCACCTTTCAATTCATTCCTTTGTGAAGTGTTGTGGTATATTGGGATTGCTCCGGCACAGCTACACCTAATAGGCATGCATTTATTCATGGTACATGCGTCCTCTTTATGAGCACCTTATTCAAACTCCTTACTCTCGAGGATATCCATTATATTTACCGCTTCAAGAGACTTTCTGATAGTCCATCCTTCATATTTCTCGAGCCACTCTCCAAATGCCAAATCTTGACAGGTGCGTGGAGTTAATTTTCTCAGTATAAACAAGAGTAGTTTTACGTACGCTGCCCCCTAGTTTTGTGAGAAGATGGCTGGAAGGGAATAAGTTTTAATATTAGATTAATATCTGTCTAAGGCTCGAAGTGCATCCTTTCTGAACTTTTTTCGACTCTTATATGGTATCCGCCCACGACCTGAAGGCGTTGGGTATTCTGAGGCCGTCGAGGCCATTCGAGATATTCCCGTTGTTTGCGCAAAATTTGGTCACAAACCCCAAATACCGTGAAAGCACCGGTGTATGAACACAAATCAACAATATTCAAGCACAAATATCAGATCTTAGCAAACAACAAATAGCAATCCAGTAATAACAGACAAAGACACGAGATTTATATTGGTTCGGCTATCTCCAGCCTACGTCCACTTCAAAGTTTTATCTTTTATTGATTATCCTTGCTGGTTACAGATGGTTGCAGCGATTACAATGAACTAATCTGAATATAACAGCGATGATAAGGTGTAGAATTGAATCCGGCAGAGTCTGGACGTCCAATAGCCAAAAAGTCCTTTTTCTGTAGGCTTCAGGGGGCTATTTATAGGCATAGGAGGCTGATGTCGTGCTCAAACTTCGGGAGACTTCTTCTGGCACGTGAGTGGGCCCACGCGGCCGACCCCACCAAGTTTTGACTCGATCTGTGATTGGTACGAAATAATTTCGTATCCATCAAAAAATGATCCAATCGCAGGAACATTCTTTACCTTGTATGCAAGCTGCTGTGAAAATTTCGTTGCATTTGGATCAGCTGTTTTGGAGATACGATCGATGCAATCTCATGTTTTCCGTAGTCTGCTGTCTTCGAATCCATGCTTTCGTATCCATCTACTTCGTCTCAATCATGGCACGCGCCTATCTGCTGACGTGGTGCTACTTCCCAGGCCAAGTCCTAAATTCGTGCCGAGTTAAAGGTTTCTTCCTTCGAAACATGCATGTCCTTTGCCGCTTTGAACGCTTCTTCCCTTGATTCGTGGATTTCCTTTGTTCGCATCTGCATTTCATGCTTGTTCATATTCATAACATTTTACGTTCGTACCCATCAATTCGTGTCCTTCTTCATATTGACTCCAGGAGTATATTTCGTACCGCTCCCACATGCGCTGATCGATACGAAATAAGCATGGGGGTATCGATACGAAGTGATCGTGAAAATGGACACGAATCTCATCCTTGGGATGGATACGAGCGAGGCCTTACCTAATGGATACGAACAAGGCTTTACCTGATGGATACGAACAAAGCTTTACCTGATGGATACGAACCCCAATAGCCTCCCATGGGTACGGAAGTGTCAAATCCTTCTACTATCGATACGAGAGTACCGATTCGTAACATGCCACCTCTTTCCATCCTGACCGACATGAATCGATTGTGTCGAGTCCATGCTGATCGATACGAACAGTATTGATTCGAGGTCCACTACCATGATCTAACTTGATCGACACGAACGTCATCGATTCGAACAAACCACCGCACGCTTGCTTACCAATCTGGCTCTACTGCCATCGAGTCGAAATCCATCTGGCCTTCCCATCTGATCGGTACGAACGCTATCGAGTCGAACCAAAACCTGATCGATTCGAAGTTCATCGAGTCGAACCACTGTCGATCGATACGAACCCAATCGATATGACACACCCTCTACTGATCGATGCGAAATGTATCGATACGAACCAGTCCATGCGCACCTTAATCCATCCATATCTCGAGCATACAAACTCCGATCGACCAAAAATTTGAAATGTAGCTTTCCTTAACCTTGATCATCATCTCCAATCGATTCCATCCTGATCGGAGCTCAGCCAAATTTTAATGACATCGATTGCAGCCTTGTTTCCAATCCTGATATCCATCATTCCTTACCAATTTGTTGATATTCTAGCTTTGACCAAAAGGTGGGATAACATTTGCCCCCCAAAACATGCCTTGTGATAAGAAGGCGTGTTTTGAATAGTTCCGAATCCAATATCCGAAGTCCATATCGCCAGAGTACATCATCCTCGACTGCTCCGAGTCAATGCCCAATTCCAAATCCAATAACCAAAGCCTTTAGTCAATTCCTTATCCGTCTGAACCCAATAACCGAGCTCTAATCCATCCTTATCCAATAGCCAATAACCGAATCCAGGACCTCTCCGTGTCGATGTCCAAATCCATAACCTTTCCAGGCTCTTGCCAAGCGCAATCCACACCTGACGACCGTGGTCCAGTGTCCCTGGACGTTGAGCTAACCTCTCCGGGTTCTTGCCAAGCGCAATCCACACTTGACGACCGTGGTCCAGTGTCCCTGGACGTTGTACAATGCCATGGCTTAAGTCCTAAGCCGAATCCTGGTCACTCCGGACCCTTGTTGAGCATAGTCCATACTCAATGACCTAAAACAAATCGATAATATGTGGGCTAAGTCCTAGGCCGAATCCTGGTCACTCCGGACCCTTGCTGAGCATAATCCATACTCAGCGACCTGAATAAGACAATTATCCACATGTGGACGAAGAGACTTACCCCTTGCCAGGTATAATCCATACCTAACGACCATTTACCAAAAACCAAATAAAAATCCAATCAAAATCCAACCCAAAATCCAAATCAAACCAGAAAATCAGAAATCCAAACCAACGTCCAAAACAGAAAACAATCATCCAAGCGAAAATCCAAATCAAAAAGCAAACAAAACCAGGAGTTCAATCCAAACTCCAAAACCAAACCAGAAAAATCAGTGTCCAATCCGAAAGCAAAAGGCAAATTTCACAAACCATAGCATCACGGTTTATCATCATTCAGAGCATGCCAAGGGGCATCTCCGTCCCCATACATGTGTAAATGACTTTGTCGTTTGCCAGTAGCTTGTTACTTATTTCATATTATCCCGGTCAATTGATAACCAATCGACCATCATTCTTGGGCCTCACGCCATCGTTGTTCGAGGTAGATGGTGGTTGCTCTTGCTCTACCGCTGCATTCCGAGTTCCGACATATTGTCGCAACTGTCCATTCCTTACATGCTCCTTGATTGTATCCTTCAAGTGCCTATAGCTGTTGGTGTCGTGCCCATCCAAGTCATGAAATAGGCAGTGCCTTCCTGATGCCCTTTCTTGTTCAGAAGGTTCTCTCCTAACTGGCCTTCGGTAGGGAAGGCGATTCCAGGTTTCCAAGTATATCTGCTCCAGCGTCTCGTTCAATCCTATGTGTGTGGAAAACTTTGGATCCTTCCATCGCTTTCTAGATTTTCCAGAATCATCGTCCAACTTCCTTTTTCCTTTATCTTTATCCGAACCTTTGCTGGATGGTCCTCCACCCTCAGTCGCATTCACCTCCTTCAACTTTAAATCTGCACACGCATCCTCTTGTGAAGGAATCTCTCAGCTTCGTGAAAGAATTCCCCGAGATCCAGTGGCGGATCTCGTATTAAAGATACCTTGAAATCCGAATCCTCCCTGACTCCTGACATGGTTGCCATTAAAACCATTGATGGATCCGGCCGATCCACTGACGCAACTGCTGCGTTGAATCGAGTTAGAAAAGCTCTAAGTGATTCATCCGCCCCTTGTTTCACCGACGTTAGCGTCACCACGTTCTCAGGCCTTTTAATATGAACCCGAAACTGCCTTAGAAACCTATCCACCAGCTCCATCCATGTTCTAATAGACCCTTCTTCCAACTGCCTAAACCACATTGCGGCTATATCTGTCAAATACAAGGGAAAACATTGGGCCATAACTTCCTCTGATGCCTCCAGTACTTCCATGTGTCTAGTATATCTCATCAGATGATCTGTCGGATCAGCCTTGCCATTGTATACTTCCACAGTAGGTAGCTTGAAATCAGGCGGATTTCGTGTCATCTTGATTTCCCGTGTGAACGGACTCTTGTTCACCCCTTCCAAATCTCTATTAGTCAGACCTCCACGCATAGTTCTCCTGATAATCTCAGCCAATCCAGCATTATCTGTCAAAGGTTGCCTCCATGTCCCCGAGGGAATTGCGGCACATACTCCTCATGCGGTTCACTAATGTTAGCGCTAGTTCTAGCCTGTTGAGCTCCATCCATAGGCCTTCCAATATCAGATCCTGCGGGCATGCCCCCAAGCCTTTGTTGATTGCCCTCTAGTTCTGCATTTTGTCCTCCATCGGGTTCCGCGACCCTAGTTCCTTGTCCCGCACTTGTAGCTGCCATAGTTGGTCTAAGGTTCTGTGTTCCTACAGCTCTCATCTGTTCGAAGAAAGTCTGCATCATTTCCTGTTGACTTTTCAACAATCTCTCCTGCAATGAATTGGCCATAGCCTCCATTTCATCCTTGGTTATGTAGATCGAAGCTTGTCCTTCATCAGCTCCTGAGGATGCTTCTTGACTTCCTTCATGTTGGCTTCTCTCAGCTCTTTGTCTCCTGCTTGTCTGATGAGTCATTGTCTTTCAAATCTAAACTCTTCACTCTTTTCAAATCCAAACTTCAATCCGATATAGCGGGTGCTAGTCCTTCTCAGTGAAAGCACCAAAGTGTTTGCGCCAAATTTGGTCACAAGCCCCAAATACCGTGAAAGCACCAGTGTATGAACACAAATCAGCAATATTCAAGCACAAATATCAGATCTCAGCAAACAACAAATAGCAATCCAGTAATAACAGACAAAGACACGAGATTTATAGTGGTTCGGCTATCTCCGGCCTACGTCCACTTCAATTTTTTATCTTTTATTGATTATCCTTGCTGGTTACAGATGGTTGCAGCGATTACAATGAACTAATTTAAATACAACAGCAATGATAAGGTGTAGAATTGAATCCGGCAGAGTCTGGACGTCCAATAGCCAAAAGGTCCTTTTTCTGTAGGCTTCAGGGGGCTATTTATAGGCGTAGGAAGCTGATATCGCACTCAAACTTCGGGAGACTTCTTCTGGCACGTGAGTGGTCCCACGCGACCGACCCCACCAAGTTTCGACTCGATCTGTGATCGATACGAAACAATTTCGTATCCATCAAAAAATGATCCAATCGGGATGAAACTTGGCAGGAACATTTTTACCTTGTATACAAGCTGCTGTGAAAATTTCGTTGCATTTGGATCAGCGGTTTTGGAGATACGATCGATGCAATCTCATGTTTTCCGTAGTCTGCTGTCTTCGAATCCATGCTTTCGTATCCATCTACTTCGTCTCAATCAAGGCACGCGCCTGTCTGCTAACGTGGCGCTACTTCCCAGGCCAGGTCCTAAATTCGTGCCGAGTTGAAGGTTTCTTCCTTCGAAACATGCATGTCCTTTGCCGCTTTGAACGCTTCTTCCCTTGATTCGTGGATTTCCTTTATTCGCATCTGCATTTCATGCTTGTCATATTCATAACATTTTACATTCGTACCCATCAATTCGTGTCCTTCTTCATATTGACTCCAGGAGTATATTTCGTACCGCTCCCACATGCGCTGATCGATACGAAATAAGCATGGGGGTATCGATACGAAGTGATCGTGAAAATGGACACGAATCTCATCCTTGGGATGGATACGAGCGAGGCCTTACCTAATGGATACGAACAAGGCTTTACCTGATGGATACGAACAAAGCTTTACCTGATGGATACGAACCCCAATAGCCTCCCATGGGTACGGAAGTGCCAAATCCTTCTACTATCGATACGAGAGTACCGATTCGAAACATGCCACCTCTTTCCCTCCTGACCGACACGAATCCATTGTGTCGAGTCCATGCTGATCGATATGAGCAGTATTAATTCGAGGTCCACTACCATGATCTGACTTGATCGACACGAACGTCATCGATTCGAACAAACCACCGCACGCTTGCTTACCAGTCTGGGTCTACTGCCATCGAGTTGAAATCCATCTGGCCTTCCCATCTGATCAATATGAACGCCATCGAGTCGAACCAAAACCTGATCGATTCGAACTTCATCGAGTCGAACCACTGCCGATCGATACGAACCCAATCAATACGACACACCCTCTGCTGATCGATGTGAAATGCATCGATACGAACCAGTCCTTGCGCACCTTAATCCATCCATATCTCGAGCATAAGAACTCTGATCGACCTAAAATTTGAAATGTAGCTTTCCTTAACCTTGATCATCATCTCCAATCGATTCCATCCTGATCAGAGCTCGACCAAATTTTAACGACATCGATTGCAGCCTTGTTTCCAATCGATTTCCAATCTTGATATCCATCATTCCTTGCCAATTTGTTGATATTCCAGCTTTGATCAAAAGGTGGGATAACACCCGTAAGAGACCAAGACATTAAATCTGTTATTTCCGATGAATTGCTTTCGAAGTTTGGATTACTGGAGGAAGGCCATCGAACTAGACTTCCAATCGACGCCATACAACCGGATCTGCTGCAGAAAAAGGCAAAGAGAAGGCCGGACTTTCGGTGCTCCCTACAAAAGGGGCCCCCGATACAACTGAGGATGGTGAAATCAAAGGAACCGAGGTGCCAGAGGCGATCGATGAAAACATAAGTTCTGGCTAAGTGTCGGTGTCCGATGTACCCAGTGCTGACGAACCACTGCCTCCTTCGAAGAAGAAAACGAGCTTAGCTTACAAGCTGAAAAAGAAGACAGTCGGCGAAACCTCAAAGGTTACGATAACTCTGATTGAGAAGAAATCGTGCTCTTAGAACATAGAAGGCTCATTAAAGGGCCTATCTAACTTGACCATCCTTGACGACATACTAGATTATGGTTTTACTAACCTCGAGGTAATGGGACTTACCCCCGTGAAGAGTGATGAAGGCGCTCAGACTCATCATCAGCGAGAGAAAACTCCAATAAGTAAAGCAAAAAATTCCAGTCCATCGTGGGGGAGGGGGAGGGGGAATACACTAAGATACACACAAACACTTACACTCCACCATGCATTCGAATTTCACTCATCGCGCGATTCCTACTAACTCGTTCTCGTTTAGCTTTCTACGTAAGTGACATGGGGCGTACACATGCCATTGACCGCCTTCTTGGATCTTTCATCTTTTATCATTCCAGTTGGGACTCTGGACCAGGGAAACGGCGAGGCAGGGACGACAACAGCGATAGAGATTATCGTCCCAGAGAGTCGTCGTCTTCTAGAAGGAATACTTATAGCCATTCTTCATACCCAAGCGATCCTCCCCCTCGCCAAGAGAATAGCAAGGTGAAAACTGCTCAGAAGGGATCTCATTTTGAAGTTTCTCGTGACCAACATTCTGGCTCCTCGAGAAATAAGCAATCTCGTGAGCCCTGTAAGAAATCTGTGACTCCAGCAAGGCAGACTCCCACAGCCTCCGCACATGATCTATCGACGGTAGAAAAATCAATCGAGCTCAAGGCTACATTCCCAAAGATATGTTTCGATGGATTGAAATTTCTCCCTGCAATTCATCATATCCCTGAACATGTCAAACAAAGCGCCATTGCCTGCAACAATGATATTTATGTTCAGCATGATGCATTCGTACACTTGGTGGAGAAAGTTTCAGAGGTTTCCATGGAACGTCAACATGAACTTGATCGCCTGAAACTCGAAGCTATTCATGAAAAAAAATATCATTAAAGCCCGGGATGAAAATCTATCATCATACAAATCTCAACTTGAGGTCGTCCAGGAAAATGCCAAGGAGACGGCCGAGGCAGTTAGTCATTTGGAGGCCACTCACAAGAAAGAAATCGATGAAGCAATCCAATGCAGCGATGCTCTAGCTTTAGAGAAAGACTCTATCCAGAAAGAAGAGATATTCTCGCTCGACGGGTTAAAGATCTGGATGAGCTGCTCTTTAAAGAGAAAGAAGAGAAAACTGTTGCGTAGGAATAGTCACAACGATATTGCGATGAAATTGTCGCAACACGACTTCTGAAGACGAAGCTCGATGAGGAGCTTTCCAAGGTTGAAGTGCTAAAGAAGGCAGCTCGTGAGGAGGGTAAGAAAATGGCACTCCCAGAAGTTGACTCTCGTCTTGAGGCGGCTACTCAGATCGGCGAAGAAGAAATTAAGTTCTTATTTATCTGCTCATTACCGAGTACAATGCACAAGTTCTTATGCACTGTGACCTATCTTTTCTAGGCGATGGTTACCTCGAATCATTGGCCAAAGCATGTGATACTTTGATAAAAATAATCATCATCATTGGGTAAGGACGATATTGCTGGCCCGTCCGACACTAAGTCTCCAGTTCCTCCTCTCGTTCAGTCGGCCGATAGCTTGCACTTGAGCCTCCCGAGCAGCATATTGGTTATGATCCGATGAAGCTCGGGGTCGGTGTTCACGTTCTATCCACCTATTCTGGAGGGTGATACTCCTAAGACGGCTGAGAGTCAAATGGAAGCCGGTATGTAGCTTTTCCTTATAGAGTTTAAGAAAGCATCGCTTTTGGCGAGTAACAGATGTATTATAACATTTGTCTTTTATGACTTCATGTAGGCCATTCTGATCCCAAACCAATTCCAAGGAGCGATATTGCCACAGAGCAGGAAGAGAAAGTGGCTGAGGCACTTCACACTAGGGATACCCCTGGACCTGATGCTCAAGTGATCGGGGCTCTAGATGAGGATAAACTTGAGAATCCCTCGCTTGTAGATGAACATGACAAGGTCGAAATCACAGGCGCTTTCGAACATACTTTGAAGCTTAGCATGAAGGAGAAAATCGAGGAAGAGGAGAAAAAGAAAGATAAAGTTAAGATAGAACCTCAAGTGGTGGAAATCGATGACCCCCTAAATAGGCCCCTGAGGGTCATTCTTCCTGGTGAGACCACACCTCTGGAGATCCCTCTTCCATCTTCGGATACCACATCACTGGGAAGCAAGGGGTCCAGAAGAAAATGTTCAACCAAGGAGACTTCGGAGAAGTCGAAGAAGGAAAAAAAAGTCAAAGAAGTAGCTATCATCTGGTCATGCCTCGCTCAGCTTAAATAAGCCAAAATCATGTAGTTATTTCTTTTATTTTTTGTAGTCATCATAGATAAACTTTTTCTCTGGACTTCTGAGAAGTTGTAATGGAACTTAATTTTTGATTAGTAGATAAAATTGTGTTTCTTTGTATTCCATGACTCTCATTGTTTAGCTTATTGCCTAACTTGTAACTGAAATTCAAAGTCGTGTGGGTTACGTAAGCTCTAGTTCACTTTCACATGACTCGGAGATTTTCAAATTATTTATACCCTAGTTCGCACTCCGGGGATTCAAAGTACTCGAATCCATGCTCTGGGGATTTAGAGTACTCTAGTCCACGCTCTAGGGACTTAGAGATTTTTGAATCATTTATACTCTAGTCTGCACTCCGGGGACTCAGAGTACTCTAGTCGATGCTCTAGGGACTTAGCGATTTTTTAAATCGTTTATACTCTAGTCCGCACTCCGGGAACTCGGAGTACTCTAGTCCGCGCTTTGGGGATTTAGAGATTTTTGAATCATTTATACTCTATTCCGCACTCCGGGGACTCAAAGTACTCTAGTCCGTGCTCTAGGGACTTAGAGATTTTTTGAATCATTTATACTCTAGTCTGCACTCCAGGGACTCAGAGTACTCTAGTCGCGCTCTGGGGACTTTGAGATTTTTTGAATCGTTTATACTCTAGTCTGCACTCCGGGGATGCAGAGTACTCTAGTCCACGCTCTAGGGACTTAGAGATTTTTGGATTGTTTATACTTTAGTCCGCACTCCGGGGACTCAGAGGACTCTAGTCCGCGCTCTGGGGACTTAGAGATTTTTGAATCGTTTATACTCTAGTCCACAGTCCAAGGACTCAGAGTACTCTAGTCCAAGCTCTGTGGACTTAGAGATTTTTGAATCGTAATCTAGTCCGCACTTTGGGGGCTTAGAGTACTCTAGTCCACGCTCTGGGGACTAAGAGATTTTTGAATCATTTATACTCTAGTCTGCACTCTAGGGACTCAGACTACTCTAGTCCGTGCTTTGGGGAATTAGAGATTTTTGAATCGTTGGCCGATCGACTTTTAGTTTCATGCGTGCGTTCATATACCAGACAGATTAATGCAATTTTATTTTGCCCTAAAATTACAAAACACAAAACACTAATAGTATATAGAAAAACAGCTTCAAGCCTTTATTGATTGTAGAAAATAAGGACAAACTGAATTGTCTTATTACACGTCGGAAGTAGAGAATAACAAAAGAAACGTATTCTAGAAACAATTGCTACTAAAATGCAAAAGAAATAAACAAAGTGTAATAACAATGCAAATGATCGTTATTCCATGCTCTATGGAGCGTCACGCCATCAGTGGTTGCTAGCTTGAAGGTTCCTTCTCCAAGCTTCCATTCAATGACGTATGGACCTTCCCATATGGGGTTCATATGTGATGGGACTGGAAAAACTCACTTCAAAACAAGGTCGTCCACATCGAAAGTTCTTGGTCGAAATTTTTCATTATAATATCGGGCGACTCGGTGCTGATATGCAGCTGCCCTTAAATCGGCTTCTTCATACTTCTCGTCGATAAAGTCCAATAATTCTGGCAAAAGATCTTGATTCATCCTAGGATCATAATAGGTCACCCAGTGAGAGGGAACCTCAAGTTCCATGGGTGTAACAGCTTCAGTGCCATATGCTAAGGTGCATGGAGTGTGGCCAGTCGTGGATTTGTGGGTGGTTCTGTAGGCCCAGGATGCTATTGGAAGCTCATCCACCCACTGTCCTCTAACCTTATCCAAACATTTTTCCAATATGGACTTGATTATCATATTTACAGCTTCAACTTGTCCGTTGGCTTTAGGGTGAGTGACTGCCGTAAACCTTTTCTCAATGCAATATTTTTGGTAGAACTCTTTAAACTCCCTACTCTCAAACTGAGGTCCGCTGTCAGTAATGATAGTTCGTGGAAGGCCAAAATGGCATATAATGTTTTGCACAACAAAATTAATAACCTTTTTGGTGGTGATCATAGCTAAGGGCTCCGCTTCTGCCCACTTGGTGAAATAATCGACTGCGACAATTGCATATTTCGCACCACCTTTGGAGATTGGCAAGGAACCGATTATATCGATCCCACATATTGCGAATGGCCATGGACTAAACATTTGTGTGAGTTCTATCGGCGGTGCTCTCGGGATCTTTACGTACTTTTGACATTTTTTGCATCAGCTTACGTAGTCTGCGGTGTTCCGATTCACAGTCGGCCAATAGTATCCATAGTGGAGGATCTTTTTGGCTAGCGTCTGCCTCCTAGTATGGTCACTGCATTATCCTTCATGAACTTCTTTTAAGACCCGCTTTATCTCGTCGTGGGCAATGCATCTAAGTAAGGGAACTGAGAATCCTCTCCGATACATTATTCCATCCTGCACTATATACCGCGAGGCTTGCGAACGAATTGTCGTCTCCCGTTCTTTATCTCAGGCAAGGTTCCATGTTGCAGGTATTCTTGGAACGGGGTCATCCACAACTCCCTTTCAGTTTCCGTCGCTAACACAAAATCTACTTTCATTTCGTTTATACTCGGGGCATGTAAGGTTTTGACGGGAACCAAGCCCATCTGTTATGCATCACCAATACTTGTGAATTTTGCCAACGAATCGGCTACCCCATTTTGTTCACGCGGAATGCGTGAAATATCATAGTATTCAAGGTATGCCAACAATTCTTGAACCCAAGCGAGGTATGGGGCAAGCCTTTGCCCCTTTGTTGATAGTCTCCTCGTACTTGGTACACCACCAACTGCAAGTCACAGAAGATTTCAATCGATTTCACTTCAAGTTCTTTAGTGAGCTTCAAGCCCGAGATCAATGCTTCATACTCAACTTCGTTATTCGTAGCGGGGAAATCGAGTTTCAAAGCATAACAAATTGATCGGCTCTCGTGAGTTACAAGAATAACACCAGCTCCAGAACAACGGTTGTTGGATGCCTCATCGGTATATAGCTTCCATCGAGCAGTGGGGGTTACATCACTACTGCTTGACTCGTCTGATATGGTGAATTCTGCAATGAAGTCAGCTAGCGTTTGTCCTTGGATAGCCCTTCATGGCAGGTAAGTGATATCGAACTGACTCAGCTCAATGTTCCATTTGAGTAGCCTCCCAGAGGTTTCGGGTCGTTGGAGCACCTGCCGCAGAGGTTGATCGGTATAAACACTGACTGGTGTGCCTGAAAATACGGACGGAGAATGCATGATGCGATCACCAAGCAGTAGGATAGCTACTCAATCTTAGGATAATTTCTCTCTGCCCCCATTAAATGCTTACCAATATAGTACACTGGCTTTTGGATTCGGTCCCTTCACGAATCAAAGCTGCACTGATGGCGTGCTGAGATACGGCCAAGTAAACATACAATTCCTCATGGTCTACAAGCTTTGACGGAACCGGGGGCCTCACCAAGTGTCTCACCAGAGCTCGGAATGCATCCTCACAGTCCGGCGTCCATTCAAAATTTCTCTTCCCTTTCCATATCACATCAAAGAAAGGAATACACTTGTCAGTCGCTCTGGATATGAATCAACTCAACGCGGAAATTTTCCATTTAGGCTTTGTACTTGCTTTATAGTTCTGGGTGCTTGTATGTCTCGAATAGCCTGAATCTTTTCTGGATTGTCTTCAATTCCCGGTTCATTGACAATGAAACCTAAAAGCTTCCCCGATGCAACACCAAAGGAACATTTCAATGGATTGATTTTCATTCCGTAGTATTTGAATATATCAAACATCTCTGCCAAGTCTCGAATATGGTCGTTTGACTGCCATGATTTCACAAGCATGTCATCTACATAGACTTCCATCGTTCTACCAATCTGATCTTTAAACATCCGATTCACCAAACGCTGATAAGTTGCCCCTGCGTTCTTCAATCCGAAGGGCATCATTACATAACAGTATAGTCCAACGTCTGTGATGAAACTGGTGTGCTCCTGATTCGAAATGTGCATTGGGATCCGATTGTATCCTAAATACGCATCCATGAATGACAATAATTCGTGTCCTGCTGTCGAGTCGACCAGCTGATCAATTCTGGGCAAAGGAAAACTATCTTTAGGACACACGTTGTTCAGGTCTGAGTACTCAACATAGGTCCTCCACTTTTCGTTTCCCTTCCTCACCGGTACGGAATTAGATACCCATTCAGGATAGAGGGTGTCGCGGATGAACCCATTGGCCTTGAGTTTATCCACCTCTTCTCTAGGAGCAGTGGACCTCTCCGGGTCCATGCCTCTCCTTTTTTGCTTCACTGGCACATTTCGGGTCAATGTTCAACATATAACTTGCAATGTTAGGAGAAATCCCATACATATCGGAAAGGGTCCAAGCAAAAACATCCGGATTCGCTCAGAGGAAATCAGTAAGATCCTCTATCATCGAGGCTGCCTTAGCCTCCTTGGGTTCTTCATAATCATCTCTTGCATCTATTTCCCTATAGATCCGACCCTATTGCCCAAGCCGAGGCTCGGCATTACTTGTCAATTTTCTGCAACACGGATGCGGACAGGGTTGCCCGCACCCTTGCCCTTCTCTCTTCGCTGGGCCTCTCTCAGCTCAACCACATAACATGCACGACCAATCACTTGATCGCCATGCACTACACCAACTCTTTTGTCCGTTGGAAATTTCAAGGTCAAACACCATGGGGCCCATGCTGCCCTAAATTCCGCCAGGGCCGGTCAGCCTAGAAAAACTTTATACGGTGAATCAACATCCAAAAAAATGAACGGTAGGATCCACACCCTCCTGCATTCACCTTCCCCTAGTTCAATTGGCAATTCAACAAAACCTACTACATCAGTAGCCGCACTATTAAAGCCATGAATGTGGGTTTTAGATGGTTTTAGATCCTTCGTCTCCATCTTCATCTGGTCATATTCCTTTTTGAAGATAATATTAATAGAACTCCCATAATCAATCAGTATCCTTCTTACAAGCGCCGGCCTAATCGTGGCTGAGATGACCATCAGGTCAATGGTAGGTGCCTCCACCTAATCGGCATCCCTGCTCCTGTATACTATATCATTAGTCATCATTCGTTGTTGTTTCGCTGGAGTCCCGTCTTTTGTGTTCGAGACGCATTGGAAATCCTCATGCAGGGAACTAGCATAGCATTCTATTTGTTGCCAACTCCTGTCCGCCGGATGAGGTCCACCGATTATTGTGTTTATGATCAGCCTTCTTTTAGTCCGAGCAGCTTCCTTAGGTCGATGTAAAGCTTGCCCAAGATTGGGGTCGGATGTCCCATGTCTGCCTTCCTACGGATTCTTAACAAACTGCTGTAACTTCTTCTGTCAAATCAAGTTTTCTATAGCATCATGGAGGTGCCTACATTCCTCAGTATTGTGCCCGTAGGTATCGTGAAATCGACAGTACTTCCCAATCTGTTTTTGGTCCTCAGTTGATTCCTTCAGGCGCGACTTTCAGTATTAGAATGTATTGCAAGTTGATAAATAGATATTCTCCAAAGATGTATTCAGTGGAGTGTATTCACCATAGGTTAGGATTCTTGGTTTCCATTTTCCTGCTTCCCTCTTTCTTTTGGAATTTGTATTCACCATAGGTTAGGATTCTTAGTTTCCATTTTCCTGCTTCCCTCTTTCTTTTGGAATTTCCTTCTCTGGATCATTTAAACTGCACCATCTTATTTTGAACATTGACTTGGACCTTGCCAGAGTTGTTGCTAGATTGCTTTACCACAATGTTGCTTTGCACCGCTTCATTGCTAGGCCCTGGCGCACTGCTTCGCCTTGTCCACTTGGCCTCTTCCCTTCTCATGAATTGGTTCATCTTTGAATAAAAGCGTTCCAGGGTAGTCGATGGTTTTCTTGCCGGCCAATCACCAAACTCTGAGTCCGGATCTACTCCTTGCATCACAGCCATAAGAATAGCATGGTAATTCAGATTGCTAACTTTGGTAGCAGCGATGTGAATTTTTTTGCAAATAATCCTTTAACTACTCCCCCGGAGCCTAGATCACACTGGATAGAGACATCATGTCCTTTGGGCGAGTGGCATGGAGCCATTATCCTAAACGGCTCCATAAATTTCACCTCTAACTCATCAAACCTGGAGATCGATCGTGAGGAAAGTCTTATAAACCACATGGTAACGATCCCGGACAAGGTTTTTGGGAAGCATCTGCATTTGATCGCATCATTGGCCCGTATCGAATCCATCATCCACTCATATATCATTATATGCTGTCGAGGATCAGCCTTCCTTTCATAAGATGAAATACTAGGCATATTGAACCACCGGGGGTACTCATCCTGAAGGATAGCATCTGTGAACAGAGTATGGCTCCTAGATGCACCAATCATCATTGGACAAGCCTTGGTTCTCCCTCATTAGTTGTTTGACGATAGCTGATAAATCCAGAGTTTGGATTGGAGGTGGCAAGCTGGAATCCATCCTGGTTAATCATTCCGGCCGGTGCCTCCTTGGTAGGCGATCTCCCAAGTGCACGCCCCGAGGACCCACTTTGCTACGATCCTGGCGAGGTGGTGGACCAGTTCCCACTTGTGCTTCAGATCCTAAGTTTCCCACTCTAGTTTGGGCATGATTCCCCAGGTGCAGGTGAGGGGCTACAGTTCTAGGTAGGGATCCTAGATCGTTTCTGTTGGATTGCTCTGCTGCACCTGTTTATGCCGTTACAATCCTACGGCGTCTACGCATGTGATGCTCATCTGAAGAAACAGAGCTATCGGATGATGAGTAGAAAGCAGGGCTTCCGCCAGTGTTCTGATGTTGTTGTTGAGCGATTTGGGTCATGAGGTTGGCATTTACTTGGATCTGCTCGTTAAGCTGTCTCCTACTTTCCACGAGCTCTCTCATCAGCTCATTAAACTCCGTTCTGGTGACAACTTTTGAATGGGTTAGGGTGGTGGCTGATCTGGTATGTGGTCTTTCCATCTTAGATTTATCCGTTGGAACTCTAAATAGAATCTACAAACTCTTGAGAATGGACTCGGATCTTCTTCGGGGGATTTCTTTAATCTAGTAGCGACAAGGTAGATCCTAACAGCCTAAGAATGCACGCTCTCAGTAAAAGCACCAAAATTGGTCACTAACATCCTTGAATAGAGTTGTATAGAGAGATTAATGAAGAAAATAAATTAAAACAGAGGAATAACGCAATTGAATGTAAAAGGAACAACAAGAAAGGAAACACTTGATTTATAGCGGTTCGGCGTAATTGCCTACGTCCACTTTGAATATGATCTTTATTACTTGTTCAATCACTTGAGTACAGATACAATTCGTAAACAAACAACTTGAATGCAAGTTTGAACTAAAAAGAAGCGAGTATAAAAAATGGCAGAGTATCCCTAGAGTTTTCGAAAAAAGGTCCCATCAACTCTTCTATTTATAGACGAAGATAGGCAGGTTCCCCTATGCAGGCCCATGGCTAAGACAGCTCGGCCCACAATCCTCAATTCAACCGACCGGCCCAGGCAATGCCGAACCACTATGGTTGAACCAGGTGTTGCCAACCGTCTATGGTCGAACTAGGGTCGTCAAGCCGCTGACTTGAAGTAAGCTCTCAAGGGACTCGAAGCAACTCATGATGTATCTCGAAGCAAAATAATGCTGACCGCCGCATCTTGCCGTATTCCGCAAAAACATGCTAACTCCCTTATTGTGCATCGAACCAGGTATGCCGACCCATACGTGCTAAGTCATTATGATCGAACCATGAGCACCGAACCAGGACAGAACAAACCACCTTGGCCGACCCATGCACGGCCTTTCTTCCTTGATCAAGCGACATCCACTGAAGCATCTGGACCAAGCCACATAAGCTGGTCCATCTAGACCAAACGATACATGGTCTTCCTTCCTTCTAAGGCCGACCCACATGTACCGAACTACGTGTAAAGGCCGATCCACTCAAATAGACCGAGCCACTTAAACACGCCGAACCACTCGTGTAGCCCGAACCACCCACATAGCAAACTGATCGAGTTACACCGCACCTTTACACCTCCATACTTCTTTTAGTTCGAATCCCGCCTAGGCTCAATCATAGCCTATGCAACTATCGATTTGTAGCCGTGCCAAGTAGCCGGGTAACAATTTCTGTTGCATTTTAGTTGTGTTATCGGCAGTTGTAAGGACGATGTGTTATAACCGTCCGTGCTGAATAGGTTAGTATACTCTGATTGATGTCTGTATATGTATACATTATAGTGTTGTTTTATGTAAAGATTTGTTTTATATTATAGGTTATTCGTTTCCGCTGTGAGATTTTGTGTTGTTTGGTTTTCTTTCTATCTTCTTTCTACCTTCTTTCTACTTTCTTTTCTTACTATCCGCCTTTCTGTGAAATTTGGGCTGGACAAGTATGGAAAACGTCGGTTCAAATTTGTACGAAAAAATGGTCTGTGACTAAATAACCAAAACTCATTTAAATCCAAGGGATCTTAACATCACACAAAACAAGTGGTAACTTTCTTTTAGCTTACTAACTTCATAACATAAACTCATATAATATATGTACATATAAAATACATCCACACACAAGCAATGTTTTACACTTTCAAACCACCCCTTAACATTTCGCCTAACTTTTTAAGTTCACACAAATCGCCACATCAAAACATATACATGTATAACACAAGCACATTACTTTCAAACTACCATTTAGCAACAATATCAAGCTACAAAAATACAGTTTGAAATTTTGGTTTTTTGAAGGTGAGATTTACTAATCAAAATCAAACGAAAACCAACCAAAGCTAACACAACTTCTACATCCACACGCAGACCTAGCTTTTCTTTGTTAAAACTTGACCTTTGGACATCGCAGAGTGAGATATTGGTTCAGCCTTGGTGGGGATATAGGCTCGGCCATGAGGCTTTTGTGGTGTTCTTGGGTTTGTTTTGGAAAGAGAGGATATAGAAAAGGAAAGAAGGGCTTTAAGGCTTAAAAGTGGAAGAAGATAAGATTTTCAAACTTTAAAAAATTTGGAAGCCATTAAAATGGAAAATGGAGCTTAAGAAAGAGGAATACAAGTTGATATGCAGAAGTTAAATGAAAATGAAAAATTAAAAGAAAAAAGAAAAGAAAATAACTTTTATATATAATGAAGTGAGAGAATTAGCACTTTTCCCTTACCCCTATTACCCTCCACATATTTTTGCCACTTCATCACCTCTCCCTCTTCCTTTATGCACATGCAATCTTCCATTCCATCAAAGTACCACACACTCTATAATGTGTTGGATATTAGTGTGTTTATTTCCTTACTTAAGGAATCTTTTGAATTTTCAATTCAAACTTCCTTTTTACTCAAGCAAATCATTTTTAACCTTAACTATTTTATATGTTATAATATAAGTGTGTGTATTTATTCTTGTGCACACAACGTTTTCGATAACTTTTAGACGATGAATAATTGAAAATCCAAAAAACGATTTTCGATCGCACTTTTGTTTTTCATCTAGCTACCTATTTTAGTAAAATAAATTCAAAAATGAATTTCCTACCATTAGTTATAAATTAAATAAGGGTATTTTAATTTTTAAAACCATGAACTTAATATTTAAAATTAATTAAATATTCATGAACCAAAGCGATAAATTTCCGGATCGTTACAGAACTGAATGATACGCCGTTAGAATAAGAAGTGATCCAAATGATAAAAGGACAATTTATAAAAATACAGGTTATAATAAGAGCAATATGTTTCTCAATGGTCGGTAATTGCTTACATGTCCAACTATTTGTCATTTATGTATTATAACCTCATTTTACTTCGAACTATAATTTATGAGTGTTATTTGGGTTCGAGCTCTTCACTCAAAGGATCTCTATTCCAGTCAATAACTTGGTCAGATGGAGTATAAAGAATTAGGATTCTGTTTGCACTAGAAATTAATCAACTGGAATCGGTTTCCATATAGTTTAATAAGAAATCACTTTGAAGTATAATGCCTAAATGGTTTGTAAAATGGTTTGCACATCACATAGGTGTACATATTCAATCATCAACCATAAATATAGTAATTGAAGCAATACCATTAGGTGTCACTTTAAAATCGAAGAGAGTTGTTATATGCAATGATCTGAAGTAATAGTAAACCACGGTAAAATGAACAATACTGTGTAAAATATATGGAAAAGCAAATTCTATATTCAGCATTTCCTTCAACCAAAAACCAATTTATTTTTAGACAGGATGAAAACAAAAATGACAGATGCATGATATTTTTTCTTAGGCCTTTCATCAAAAATGTGGCAACTCTACAAGTATACTAATATTTCTTTTTTGTTGCAGACCAGCGCAAATCTAACAAAAGAAATCACATGTGATCAAGCATGGAAGAAAACCCACGTAGAAAAGGATGGTACCAGATTAGATACAACTTTTGCATATTCGCAAGTTAAACAAATAATAACTCAACTATTCTACAAAGTTTTTGTAATACATAGCATTTCAAGTATTATCGTATTTTCCAGATAAAATTGCAAAAATGAAGAAACCAATCAACTATAGTGACGAAGAAGACTTGCCATTGGATGAAGATATCTAATCACAAGTGTTCGAAAAGGATAAAAGAGGTCGGACTTGAAGTATTGGAGTCAAGATATTAAGGACCCAAGTTAAATCTTCTACTATTGCACGTAAACAACTCAAAAAGACTCAAGGAGGCTTGGAAGACTTGAAAGCTAGGGTGGAAAATATGGAGAATACATTGAAGGTGGTCGACTTGTCCAAGGGATACATCAGTCAAGGAAATCACACATCGAATATTGCTTCAAATGAAGGAAGAAGTGGTATGCCTCAGAAAAGTGTTGCCAGAATACTGAACAATGATGTTGCTAAACCATTGAATTCATCCGATTCGACCAATCAAAAATGTGAAATCTCGAATTATGACATAGAGATTATTGCAACAGCTTCTGTATGTAAAGATTCGACAGCATCCATATTATATGGAAAACCTGCACCTTCAAAATATGAGAAGTTGGTTATGGACAATATACTGCTACCAGAAGAGAAAACAACTAAACAAAATCATCTTTTTGCGATGATCTTTGGTGAAGTTGTAATTTGTGGTTATGAGTGCCATCCAAAGAATGTTATTCGGTATCTTTAAACGTAGAAGTAGTATGTATTATACAGTGGTAATTTTACTGTGGTGATACACCATAGTTTATATCTTCACACATAGAATGCAAACTACATACCTGATGATTTCTGCAATTTTCCTTGCGATATGAGTTGTATGAAAATCACATATATTATAATGGGTTAAGTTAAAAATATAGCAGCTTATAGGGGGCCTCTGATAATCTACATTTCTTAATATGAATAATAGAACCAAATAATTGAAACCTGCAAAAATTCCGAGTTCAAACAGCGTCTTAATATGCTAGTAACATTTAAACAGTGTATTTGTTTGCAGCAGCAAGCATAAGTGCTTGAGCTTTACTATATTTCTTCAGGAATACTTAAAGGAATATAGAACTTACATACTCTTCATTGTGAGTATATGTCACTTCTAGAATTCTACTTTTTGTAGTAGCCCATACCTACCATGTAATTAAATCTGTTAAATTTTGAAATATGGCTAGCTTACCTTTATGTTTTATCTAATGAACAATATATTAAAAACTGGTCCCAACACACATAGATATAACGTGTTAAATTGTAATTAGCTGCTTTGATATCAGCAACAAGTTCACACTATTAGAATTTATGGACAAGGATGATGTTTCAAAATAATATACCTGATGCGGATCAGAATGTATTGTTGGATTTAAAGTCTCAATAATAAGATTGCATTCTAAGTTGTTGATTCTAAGTATAATGTTTCCTTTCACTATAGACAATTTTCGGCACTTAATTCAGGTTAAGTAGCAAATTTCATTTTATGGTTACTTATGCTATCTAACTTCAAACAATTTTTGTATAGCTCCAGGTCTCCATCTTTTGCAGTCTATATATGGTTGGTGGTTTCGAAGTGCCAAGTCCTAGTTTTTCCGTCTATATTAGCTTCAATAGTTACTATCTTTTTAGATCATAACTTTATGTGCATCATCAGATTTTGAATTTTTGCTTATTTGATTATTGAGTTTGTCTTTTAATGACAGAAAGATTGCAAGTTTGAAGCTTGATTGATAGATGTATCGATGCTGGTTATATTCAATTATATGCCATGACATTGTTGTGCTGGTTATATTCAATTATATATTTAAATGATGTGCTGGGTATGTATATGTGCATCCAATTTAATTTTTGTTCGATTAGTGCACACAATTAAAAGCATGTATTAATGTTGTAATTATAGGAATATCAAGATCATTTGTAGCAATTTCAGTGGCATTTGCAAAGGCTGATGTAGTCACGGATCTGAAACGTTGTCAATTTATAGACGGCCAGGCTCTAAACCATGGTTAATTTACATTTAGCCACGACTTAGAGCCGTGACAAAAAGTTAACCATTGCTGATTTCGCCATGGTCCTAGCAGTGCCGAAATGATTTTACGTCGGCCTAGAGCTGTGCCGAAATGATTATTCTGATGTATTGGATATTACTTCCTGTTACTTACAGTGTCCTTTATCTTCTTTTTTTACCTCAGTGTTACGCCGTAGTTTCCTCTTTACGCCAGCACAGTATGGATCACATATTAGTTTATTTTCCTCGTAGAAAGCCTTAATGAAAGCTCATAAAATTTGTAAATGCTTTTTCTAATATTCTCTATCCTTTATTTCAATTTAATGGTATTTCTTTTATTTATTTTTTAAGTATTCTCCTTCAATAAATCATAATAATCATTTTTGACATAAGAAATCTTTCAAACTTAAAACCCATTTCTAAAACCATGGTTATAACATCGTATAAAACTTTAATAACATTTCAAAATCGTTAACGTATGTATATACAACTAAACATCTCATGTTCACCTATCTTCCCTCAAACATTAATTAATCTGTTTAGGTGTTAATGAAAATCCATATGAAACTCCATCATATATAATAGTTCATAAGATCTTACGAAACCATATATTTGGGTTATCGTAAAAATGAGTTTAGTATTACTCACTTAGATCTTTGAATTATTTTTCTTTAGTCCCCTAAATCCCCTTTTAGCTTGCGTTTTTCTTATCTCAACTTTATTTGCTCTCTTTAAGCTACCACCATTAATGTTCCTCTCAAGCTTTTATTTTATTTTTAGTAGAATAAAATGAATGAATGAAAAAGATTTGTCTTTATTGTCCCACAATAATTTATGCTTAGGACCTCTTACTCTTTTTCATTACTTCATTGCCCATATTCTTATTTATCTTATTTTCACCCTTTAATTGATTAAGTAACTTAATCCAAAATTGATGGTTGTTACATCTTCTCACTTATGCTATGCACCAACAAGGAAAATAGATATCAAGAAATAATATTGGTACCAAAGTAGCAGCCTTGGTCAATATATATGTTTAATTATATTTCTACTATGAGTTTGCATAGATAACTACTTGGTATACATATATTTATTACATATTACCGGTACCAACGATCCATACCCTAATGAACTCGGGTTTTCGATCTAGTCGAAAATTGGACCCATTAAGATGCATGTTGTTACAGTTACTGCACTTTCCATCATTAGCTACTTTATAGAAGAACTTGGTATTCTTATCCCTTTGTCCATCCATTGGATTTTAGCTTTTTGTTTCCACATAATATCCTCAGTGGTTACAATTGTATTTAATTCTTCTTTTATGTTTGCAAGCATGCTTTCCTCTAATAAGGTCAGGTTCCAGATTCTTCAATTTTGTTTAACTGAAGAATTCCATAAAATAAATTCCCCTTTCTAAGTCTAATATTCATGAAAGTATCCTTGCTCCACTTTTCAAGATTTTTTTTTAAAACTCTAAGTTTTCTTATAAATATCTTAGCTATGTTGCTCGAACATCTATTATTAGAATAACTCAAAGAAAGCCTTCTAGACCCTTGGCTATGAGACAAACACAGTGACTAAAGTGAAAACCTCTTAGACTCCAATAAAAAAGGTAGTTAGGTTTTCAATTAGTTTCTTGTAATAGCGCAATATTAAATTATAATAAAATCAGAACTACGCTATTAATCAGAACTACGGCTTTTAGCCGTCGCCGGCCGTCGCTAGCCGACGCTAAAAGCCGTCGCTATATTTGTCGTCGCCCAATAGTATAGCGACGGCTTTGGCGACGGCTCCGTCACACAAATGGCGACGGCTCGCGACTGCAAATGTGTCGCATGGAAATTTTCCAACATCTAAATGTCGTCGCTAGGCGTCGCTAATCTGAACCAATTGGCCGTCGCTAACCTGGGTAAAATTTTGTGCACCTGCACAGCTCATATACACTTCAAACAATAACTATTAAATACCATCATCACAACCGCTGTACACTATATTCATCAACTATAACCATCATATATCCATCACATAACATCACTATACATTCAAGCAATATAAAATCCAACCAAATCCATTAACCAGAATATGTACATAGTAAACCGAAATACCTACATGATATCCCAAAATATATATACATAATATCCAACCAAATCCACCAAATAGAAGTCATCAAAATATGTACATAATATCCTGAAATATATACACCAAACCAACCAAAATGTGTATATACCAAACTATAACACGAGCAAACAAACATACCTACTCCTCACCATCGTTGCCGTCCTCTCTAAGCATCCTCCCATGCTGTTGCAAATAAGCTGCAATCCGCTCATCCAGTTGTTGCTCGAAGAAACTCTTCCTCCAATCATTTATTTCATCCACTGTCGCCCTCAACTGAGCAATCTCCGCTTCTTGCTGCGACCTTCTGTATGCACTCTGCACTCTCATCGCCTGTAAAATAGTTCATAATTATTTATATATTAATATATATATAATATTATTAAAATTATTTAACTATTCATATGCATGAGTAAATTTATATATTAGTACATGTCAAAATTTACCTCCACATTTCCATAGCTATACCGTCGACGGGTCCGAGAAGGCAGGTCAATAATAACATCCCAAATATGATTCTCCTCCTTTACCGTAAGCTCTTCCCGACCAGTGGACTGTGCTACCCGAGCCCGCTCAGCTTCGTACCTCTCCTGCGATTACAAACAATTGTTTTACACGATAAAAACTGAATTTCAAGTTTTTGAAAATAAAATAAGACAAAATATTGTTATTAACAATAAATTAATTTACCATTATGGATTGTGATTTGTCATCCGTCCACTCGTACGAAACATTGCCATCTTCGTTAGTCCTCTCCACGGCATGCGTCACCTTGAACAGCTCATCCATAGTAGGCTCGCGGTTGTATCTCGCGGCCTGAAAATATATAAATATTATTGCTAATCTGATTATAAAATATTTTAATAAAATGTAAACACAGTTTATAAATTTAATTACCAGCTCTCTCTTATGCTCCTGAAAGGATTTGGAGCCACCACGGTGCAATGCAGGATTTTTATTCCTGTTTGCCCGGTTCCGCGCAGATAACTCCTACAAATTAAGATAAATTATCACGTATATATCTTGCGAGATTTATATTAGATTTAAATAACAAAGCAAACATATATTACTTACTTTTGCTGCCGGACTGTCCCAAAACCGAAGAAAATCATTCCATACACCCTCACTCATCCAGTTTGGCTTTTTCCTGAATTCTTAGCCTTGGACAATGTAACCCTGTAATTTTTCCTCATTCGTTTGTTCCCGTGATTTTAAAAAACGTCCAAGTCGTCAGGGTCAATGCGGACTGCAGCCTGTAAACTAAAATTATTTTAAGTTATATAGATTATATTAATTTACAACTGAAATTCAGACTGCTACTTACAAGCAAATCCGCCTGTATTGCGTTCTTGACATGAGGGGGGATGTCGTCCCAGCGAGGCCAACAACCATCCATCCGGCTCTGAAAAGCCTTCCTCGAAACCTGTAAAATATAATCTGATGGCTCCACCTCAAAGCCACTACAAAAGTTATGATATACATGTTTAGTGGATTTTAAAACTTATACTTTAAATAAATCGATACTTACCCAGCACTTCTAGGAACAACTTCCGCCATCGGACGTAAGTCCGGTGCAATGCCACTACCACCTACACCGGGAGATAGGGATGGCGTGCCTGTCAGACTTCGTCTCCTACCAGACATATCTGCTATAGAAAAACAATATCATCACAGAACAATTATAGAAATTCACTACTACATAGCATGTTTCAATCACTTTCATAGATACAATTATAAAAATTTACTAGTGCAAAACATGGATAAAAATTATATAAATAATCATCACATAACCATAATAGAAATTCACTACTACATAGCATGTTTCAATCACTTTCACAGAACAATTATAAAAATTTACTAGTACAAAACATGCCTAAAAATTAACTAAATGATCATCACAGAACAATTACAGAAATTTACAATTACATATTATTAGGTGGCATGTGTCGTTTTGCAGCTTGTACAACTGCTGTAAATGCAGCTTCCGTAAGGTTGAATTTTGATTTCATAGTTATGTATTCGGCTGTTACTGAAAGTTCGGTTCCGCTTTTACATCCGTCCCACAACGGCATCTTAGCAGAATCCAACAAATCGTATATTTTTTAGCTCCCGCGGTCGGTTCTTCTTCGACATTTTCGTCTTCATCGACAACTTCAGTTGTAGGAAACATTGATCGTGCTGCATCATCCACCATATTTTCTATCGGATTCGTCATCATATTACCGTCCTCTAACACTTCAGTATTAGGTGTAGGTTCAATAAGTTCTCCATGACGATCCCATAAATAATAATCAGGCACGAAACCATATTGATACAAATGTACTTCAACTATATCCGGTTTTCAATACTTCAAATGTTGGCACTTACTACATGGGCAACGAATTTCTATATTGTTTCGGTTAATAGATTTAGCAAATCTAATAAATTTGTGTACACCGTTGTAGAAATGTTGTTTTATTGATCCCTTCTTTCCAGTTCCGACATCATACATCCAAGTACGGTCGAGAAAATAATTGAACATTTTTCCTGATTTGAAAATGTATGTTATACAATTTAAATCATTAATTTTCAACCATTCTCCATTGTAAACGGTTCATCGTTGTAGAAAATTCAAAATATAAACTTCACTTTATTTTTTTATTTTTTGGTATTTTGGTTTTCACTTCAGTGGTCAGTCATCCTACTTCCCATTACAAACACAATAATGTGATTATATTTTATAAATCATTTCAGATTAAACGGTTCAACAAAATTTCGGCAGCACTTCCCTTATGTTCTCTGTATCGTACATAAATGCGTGTACACAGGAACGTAAAGGAAGTGCTATCGAAATTTTGTAAACGTTTAAAATGAAATGATTTATAATATGTAATTACTTTATTGTGTTTGTAACTTGTCCAATACAGGGACAAATCCGACAAATATTGTATCAGATGAATATAAATGTCCGTTCCGTTACAAAACGAACATCCATATAACGATCATATACAACACTTGCCAGACAGGGCCAAAGCCAATCTAAGGGATAAAAAATTTCTTTAAATTTTATCAAATATTGTTGTTCTTTTCAAATTTTGACAATGTTTCAACTGTTTATATTTTATTTCAAAAAATTGTGTATTTAAATTTTAGTTCAACATTCAATTAACAATTTTAGTTCAATATTCATTTCTTTATTTTTTTTACGGCGTAGATTTTATAATGTGACTATTTGTTGTTGTTATATTCATTTCTTAATTTCTTTACAAAATCGATTTTAGTACAATATCAGTTGTTTTTAAAGTATTTCCTAATTTTTTTTTAAAAAATTAGATATTTGCAGAATTTTTAATGTTCTCATATTCATTTTTTAATTTTTTGTACAAACTTTATTTTTTACAATATATACAACCTTTTGCATTTTGGTCGTCGCTAGCCGTCGCTAGTCATCGCTAAAATTATTAAAATGGCTGTCGCTAGCCGTCGCTCAATCAACAGGATAAATAGAAGAATTATCAATGAATATAATTAGAAAACAACAAATTCTAATTATCAAATAGATAATTAGAAAACAATAAAAATCTAATTATTAAATAAAAATTTGTCAATTTAAATTCACTTAACAACTTAAATTTGTAATTTATTAATTTCATAAACTATGAAATACTTTCATGTAAATTTATCAATAACCAAGTTAATCATTAATATACACTATTTTTTCACCTAACACAACTAACCATGTTAATCGTCAACACTAATTATCTACATCAACCATTTATTCAACTTCATGATAAACTAATTAATGTAATACCTAATTCAAGTTCATGATAATAAACTAATTAATCTACCAAATCAACATACAACACTACTAATACTTAATTTAACAACACTACTAATACCTAATTTAATAACAAATCCCAATTTAACAACAAATCCTAATTGAATTAGGGTTTAAACTAAATCTAAAAACATCAAATTGACATTCAAACGAGAGATTAGAAGCATACCTACACGAATTTGGATGATTTGGAGGCTTTGGAAGGTGGAGCGGCGGCTGCGGTGACGGGAGGCGGCAGATTGGGGGAAGGAGGTTGATTTTGGGGGAGAAAGATAATGAATTTGCTGCTCTCGGCTGGGATCTGTGTATTACGTATAGCGACGGGTAGCGACGACCGCCTTTTTTAGCCATCGCCAGCCATCACTAGGCTCCGTCGTTATACAAAGCCTTTCTAGCAGTGTACATCGGTCAAGGAAATCGCACATCGAATATTGCTTCAAATGAAGGAAGAAGTGGTATGCCTCAGAAAAGTGTTGCTAGAATACAGAATAATGATGTTGCTAAACCATTGAATTCATCCGGTTCGACCAATCAAAAATGTGAAATCTCGAATTATGACCTAGAGATTATTGCAACAGTTTCTGTATGTAAAGATTTGACAGCATCCATATTATATGGAAAACCTGTACCTTCAAAATATGAGAAGTTGGTTATGGACAATATATTGCTACCAGAAGAGAAAACAACTAAACAAAATCATCTTTTTGCGATGATCTTTGGTGAAGTTGTAATTTGTGGTTATGAGTGCCATCCAAAGAATGTTATTCGGTATCTTTAAACGTAGAAGTAGTATGTATTATACAGTGGTAATTTTACTGTGGTGATACACCATAGTTTATATCTTCGCACAGAGAATGCAAACTGCATACCTGATGATTTCTGCAATTTTCCTTGTGATATGAGTTGTATGACAGTCACATATATTATAATGGGTTAAGTTAAAAATATAGGAGCTTATGGGGGGGTCTGATAATCTAAATTTCTTAATATGAATAATAGAACCAAATAATTGAAACCTGCAAAAATTCCAAGTTCAAACAACGTCTTAATATGCTAGTAACATTTAAACAGTGTATTTGTTTGCAGCAGCAAGCATAAGTGCTTGAGCTTTACTATATTTCTTCAGGAATACTTGAAGGAATATAGAACTTACATGCTCTTCATTGTGAGTATATGTCACTTCCAGAATTCTACTTTTTGTAGTAGCCCATACCTACCATGTAATTAAATCTGTTAAATTTTGAAATATGGCTAGCTTGCCTTTATGTTTTATCTAATGAACAATATATTAAGAACTGGTCCCAACACACACAGATATAACGTGTTAAATTGTAATTAGCTGCTTTGATATCAGCAACAAGTTCACACTATTAGAATTTATGGACAAGGATGATGTTTCAAAATAATATACCTGATGCGGATCAGAATGTATTGTTGGATTTAAAGTCTCAATAATAAGATTGCATTCTAAGTTATTGATTCTAAGTATAATGTTTCCTTTCCCTATAGACAATTTTCGGCACTTAATTCAGGTTAATTAGCAAATTTCATTTTAAGGTTACTTTTGCTATCTAACTTCAAACAATTTTTGTATAGCTCCAGATCTCCATCTTTTGTCGTCTATATATGGTTGGTGGTTTCGAAGTGCCAAGTCCTAGTTTTTCCGTCTATATTAGCTTCAATAGTTACTATCTTTTTAGATCATAGCACAGAGTTTGAATTTTTACTTATTTGATTATTGAGTTTGTCTTTTAATGACAGAAAGATTGCAAGTTTGAAGCTTTAGATGTATGGATGCTGGTTGTATTCAATTATATGCCATGACATTGTTGTGCTGGTTATATTCAATTATAGATTTAAATGATGTGCTGGGTATGTATATGTGCATCCAATTTTATTTTTGTTCGATTAGTGCACACAATTAAAAGCATGTATTAATGTTGTAATTATAGGAATATCAAGATCATTTGTAGCAATTTCAGTGGCATTTGCAAAGGCTGATGTAGTCACGGATCTGAAACGTTATCAATTTATAGACGGCCAGGCTCTAAACCATGGTTAATTTACATTTAGCCACGACTTGGAGCCATGACAAAAAGTTAACCATTGCTGATTTCGCCATGGTCCTAGCAGTGCCGAAATGATTTTACGTCGGCCTAGAACTGTGCCGAAATGATTATTCTGATGTATTGGATATTACTTCCTGTTACTTACAGTGTCCTTTATCTTCTTTTTTTACCTCAGTGTTACGCCGTAGTTTCCTCTTTACGCCAGCACGGTATGGATCACATATTAGTTTATTTTCCTCGTAGAAAGCCTTAATGAAAGCTCATAAAATTTGTAAATGCTTGTTCTAATATTCTCTATCCTTTATTTCAATTTAATGGTATTTCTTTTATTTATTTTTTAAGTATTCTCCTTCAATAAATCATAATAATCATTTTTGACATAAGAAATCTTTCAAACTTAAAACCCATTTCTAAAACCATGGTTATAACATCGTATAAAACTTTAATAACATTTCAAAATCGTGAACGTAGGTATATACAACTAAACATCTCATGTTCACCTATCTTCCCTCAAACATTTATTAATCTATTTACGTGTTAATGAAAATCCATATGAAACTCCATCATATATAATAGTTCACAAGATCTTACGAAACCATATATTTGGGTTATGGTAAAAATGAGTTTAGTATTACTCACTTAGATCTTTGAATTATTTTTCTTTAGTCCCCTAAATCCCCTTTTAGCTTGCGTTTTTCTTATCTCAACTTTATGTGCTCTCTTTAAGCTACCGCCATTAATGTTCCTCTCAAGCTTTTATTTTATTTTTAGTAGAATAAAATGAATGAAAAAGATTAGTCTTTATTGTCCCACAATAATTTAGGCTTGGGACCTCTTACTCTTTTTCATTACTTCATTGCCCATATTCTTATTTATCTTATTTCCACCCTTTAATTGATTAAGTAACTTAATCCAAAATTAACGGTTGTTACATCTTCTCACTTATGCTATGCACCAACAAGGAAAATAGATATCAAGAAATAATATTGGTTCCAAAGTAGCAGTCTTGGTCAATATATATGTTTAATTATATTTCTACTATGAGTTTGTATAGATAACTCTTTGGTATACATATATTTATTACATATTACCAGTACCAACGATCCATACCCTAATGAACTCGTGTTTTTGATCTAGTCGAAAATTGGACCCATTAAGATGCATGTTGTTACGTTACTGCGCTTTCTATCATTAGCTACTTTATAGAAAAACTTGGTATTCTTATCCCTTTGTCCATCCATTGGATTTTAGCTTTTTGTTTCCACACAATCTCCTCTGGGGTTACAATTGTATTTAATTCTTCTTTTATGTTTGCAAGCATGTTTTTCTCTAATAAGTTCAGGTTCCAGATTCTTCAATTTTATTTAATTGAAGAATTCCATAAAATAAATTCCCCTTTTTAAGTCTAATATTCGTGAAAGTATCCTTGCTCCACTTTTTAAGAATTTTTTTAAAACTCTAAGTTTGCTTATAAATATCTTAGCTATGTTGCTCGAACATCTATTATTAGAATAACTCAAAGAAAGCCTTCTAGACCCTTGGCTATGAGACAAACACAGTGACTAAAGTGAAAACCTCTTAGACTCCAATAAAAAAGGTAGTTAGGTTTTCAATTAGTTTCTTGTAATAGCGCAATATTAAATCATAATAAAATCAGAACTACGCCATTAGTGATAGCATCAAAAATATTCAAAATTGCAAGCCATTAACAAGTGCAAAACCGCAGATCCAGTTCTACAAAACAAGACCGAGTCTAAACATATCAACTCATAGCACGACTCTTTGATGGATGCCAAGCATATGACATGGTCATGCTAATTCTGAAATTTCAAAACCGAATTATCTCGTCTAGATCGAATGATTAATCCATGGCAAACAACTAAAGCCATGTCACTGAAGCACATGTGACAGAATCTAACGACGTTCGTTAAGTATCAGTACGATGTCATTAATCGAATCAACCTATATAATGTCATTCTTCGTAAGGGAAAAGACTATAGCAGAGAAAAAGATCGAACTTTTAGAAAAAAGTAAATTATTACTCAAAAAGCTGTAAACAAAAACTACACTAGATTATGTTCTTGTACTCATAAATAATATTTAAAAATTGATTTGACCAGTGAACGTATGATATTTTATTATCCGAATCTAGTAAATCCTTGAGTTCTTTGTTTTTTTGAATGTGTGTGTATTGTTTATACTTTGGTATCTCCTGAAAATTAGATCATTTAGGCATTTTAATAAACAGTTAATCTACGTTCTCTTAATTGCGTAGGCGTTCAACAATACAATTAATACCTAAAAGGATAATTTAGCAAAAAAGTTGACTAATTAGTTCATGGTTGCATAAGCAATCAACGGTGACTGAAGGACATGTGATAGAATCTAACGACGTCGGTTGAGTATGAGTACTATGTCATCAATCGAATCAATCTATATGTTGTCATTTATTCGTAGAGGAAAGGACTATAGTAGAGGAAAGAGATCGGACATTTAGAAATAAATAAATTATTACCCGAAAAGTTGTAAACATAAACTACATTAAATTATGTTATTTTACTCGCAAATAATATTTAAAAAATTCGTTTGACCAGTGAACGTATGATTTTTCAACATCCAAATTTAGTCAATCTTTGAATTTTTTGTTTTTCTTCATATGTATGTGTATTGTTTATGCTTTGGTATCTGCTGAAAATTAGACCTCTTAGGGATTTTAATGAACAGTTAGTCTACATCCTTTTAATTGTATAAGTGTTCAACAATACAATTAATCCCTAAAACGGTATTTTATCAAAAAGTTAACTTATTAGTTCATAGTTGCATAAGCTATCAACGTGCATTCACTTCAATTGATGTTGTGAAACCTAAAAATCTCATAAACAAATTCATTCAGATTTTCTAGTATTATTGTTTGGACTTGGAAATGGGATTGTTTACACTAGAACAAGCTAAGGTTCCATTTTTCAAACAATAATACCATAAGGTTAGAATGAATTTGATGCATTCTCCTGCGCATAGAAAAATAATATTAGAACCTCTTGAATTTATATATGTATATTTTTTTCCACCTTAAAATTTGTCTTTATATCTTGACTTTACTAGTCTTTTATTTGGAGTTTCCTGTCATCATTCTTTATCAAAATATCAGGTAAAGAACCATACTTTAGAAGGATTGCACGTTAAATTACTGAATTGTCCTTTGAATTCAATCATTTTAAGCTATTTTCAGCCCCGTTTGGTTTGCCAATTTTAGCTTTGAGTTTCCATAAAAACAAAATTGCAAAAGGTGCATATTTTCCACAAAGACAATCAACTTAAAAAATAAAATTAACATACAAAATAAATAAAAAAACAAGTTTATTTTGTTTTCCACAGAAAAACAATCCATCCATCGTCCTCTCATCCTTATAATCAATGTTGAAAATGCACGGATCAAATGAAAATAAAGATACTACTGAAAGTTATAGGCCAAAACTAGTTTCGACATATCATTCAAAAACATCACAAGTACAACTGAATCTTGCCAATGAGCAACAAGCTATAAGGCTAACCAATAACAAAGGGACATCCAATTAGAATCCCCTCCTTTAGTATAATCCCGGCCTCTCTCTAATCTTTGCACAAACACATCAAAACTCATACGCTTTCAAAATCTAACACTATGTTTTCTTCAACCAAATATATCCTCTGAAATAAATAGTTTGCCATTCTCTACACTTGTATCAGGTGGCATATGAATTTGCTGATAGTTCAATTGTCTGGATGCTTCATATAGAGCAATGCCGACACTAACAGAAAGGTTTAAGCATCGAACATAGGTATCAACCATTGGAATTTTTAATGTCCCGCCTCCTATACCTTCTGTAGTACAGTCAAATAAGGCTTCTTCAGGTAGTCCACTTGTCTCAGAACCGAAGACTAACCAGTCTCCTTTCTTGTATTTGAAATCCTAGGCCAAGGAAGAAATATATTATTTGCTTGTTTTATTTCTCATCCAACAAACATAGCATATATACATTATGCTACCGATTCATTTGAATATACATACATGCAGAAACACAAAGTTGTAGGGAAGGGTGAAGTTAATGTTACTGAAAATGTGTTGTTGTTACTACTTGCAGAATCTAACACCATACAATCCGACTATGACAACTTACCGAATGGAATTTCGTACCTCTTTTGGTAAATGCAATTAATCGATTTTCTCCATCCTGAAATAAATTTTAGTTGAATGCTGTTGCTGCTTAACAAATCTAAAACAATATTAAGGCAAACAGATGATGGGTTGATGTTAAAAAACCAAGTACCTGTTCCATGAAATACTCTCGGAAATCATCCCATGATGCATGAACCTTTACAACCACGTATCTAATTGAGTAGTTAAAGGAAAAAAGAAAATGAAAAAACTGTTTATGTGTGCTAGTGGAATAGACATAAGCACCAATCAAATAACATGAACGAGGTTAAACCTCAATTAACCATGAATGAAATTTTGGGATGAAATTCTGGGATGATGATGATTTCACATCAATTAGTAATTAAAAATCAATCTACTGAAAAATCCTTGGAGTCTGCTTGTAGCGATTGGTTTAAACTATTGACTATTGTAGCTGAGTAAATAGAAAGAGCATCTTAATAAGCAAAAAGAAAGCTTCCAAGTTTAATTTCAATGTAAAAAAATGAATGACACTAGAGAACGAATAGTATAAACTATGAAGCCAACAGATAACACATCGATAACACGTTTTTTCAGTTAGGATACGGCCAATAATCCAATCCAGCACGCTTCAGTTTTGTATCGTCAATCTTGTACCCTAGAGGCTGAAGATCAAATACAAATAAGTATTAAAGTATTGTTTAAATAACAAAATATTTTGTTACAGTTCTACTTCACCAGTCTATTGGAGATTCACTATAATTTTTCGGGTACCTATCACACATTTGTTAGCGTATCAGGTTATAATTTTCTACCACAGGAAGCAGGTATATGAATCGACTGTTACATTGTGCATTATGGTATACTCTACACAATTGATCAAGAGTTTTGTACATGGAGCATTGTCATAAACTGAAGTACCATAATAACCTACTATCGGCAATATGGAGCTTGACATAATACATCTTTAGGTATATTAGGGTTAGCTGGACATTAAGTACCATGTTTAATGATTTTTTTTTAAGCTATACGAAGATAAATGATATTTATAATACTAATGAATTGCCTCTTAATTTTTTTATATTTTTTTTTTAAACCAATAACATATATGAGTATTAGGTGGACATATTCAGGAATATCATGCTAAATGGCCATCCAGATTATACAAATTGAAACATCCAGACAGAAGGTCACCTCAACAAGATGCAAGCCAACTGCTGATGCTGCACATGTTCTAGCTATACATCCAGTGTTTCCAGGAATCTGCCAAGGATAAAAGATTTCTCAGAGCCAGCCATCATAAATTTGTGCTGCCTGCAATTAATATCAAGACTTATAAAAAGGTTTACTATTACCAATAATCTTTCATTTCGGTTTAAGATTACAAAAGGATAACATACTGCCAAAGAAGAAGATTTAAAACTGGTTGTTTTGTTTATTTGTATAAATAATAAGTATGCAGTAAGATGAGCCAGCTCAAGAACCAATATTTTAATTGAATAAAAATTTATGGATTAAAATATAATAAGTTGTATGGATACTGTTATTTTTTGAGGTGTAGACTTTTACCGTGATAATTGGATTTCTATCACTGATATTTCTTCTTGGCACATGGCAACTCAATGCCTATATACCTGTCTTATTACAGTTCACACTTTGGCTATCGCATTCTGTTCTAATGCGTTCATTCCGAAATGAAATTCCATCAGGTTCTGAAACATTGAGTGCACATGATTTAGTACACCGATTTTCATGTTTTCAAAATGTTGAATCCAACGTTCCACAATGTTTAATTTAACTTTCCGAAATGTTCATTCTGAAGACTTAAGTGTATTACATCAATATGCATTAAATAATAATTATTTTCTATGGAAAAATATAAATAGGTAACGAAGAATGATTTCAAATCAGCTTTGAGAAGGATAAAAGCCATGTTTCTATTTTTTTAACTTTCGACAAGCATTATAATGTAAAGTGATCCATGGACATTTATAAGCTCCACATCTATATTCGTCTACTCTTCTTAATATTTTGTAATTTTGTTTGGCTTCAATTGTAGTAAGTTATAACTTATAACTAGTTGGGAATGAATGGTCAGGGCTGTAAATTTTGTACGATTGTTCGACGTCTGGCTCAGTCCGAGGTTATAAGACGCACGGTCAGTGTCCGTACGATTCTCATTTAGGACAAGAAAAAAATGCACGAAAATATGTCCATTCAAAAATGTCCGATATTTTTCAATTGTCCGGCTCGTACGAACAATGTCCGAACTTAATGCTTGTCTTATCCGTGTCCATCCGAATCTCTTATAGGACAAGACTAGGACCACCTTCGTCCGGTCCGGTCCATTTACACTCCTATGACGGTATGGTATGTTTACTCATACTAGAATATTTTATTTTACGTTCATCCATTTGTAGTTGATTACTAAATTTCTAATGAACGTCGAAATTGCAATTAAAGATGGGTTTTAGCAAATGTTACTTTACTAAAACCGTGGTTTTAAATGTAAAATGATGAATAATTAAGAAAGTAATAGGTAGCGCAATAAAAATGAATGACACAAAATGTAGAGTGGTTTGATTTTAGCAAAGTTCTATATTCACTATGGTTACTTTTCTTATTGCTTGGTAATTTCAGTTACAGGAAAGATTTTTATGGCGATTACAAGAGTTTAGAGTTAGCAAATGTATCTCTTGGGAGTAGAAAAATCGATCTCGTTAGAAGTGCATGGGATCCTTTATTTATGCCGAAAAGATCATGTCTTGAAGGGCTTGGATTGATGCTTGCGCTAAGTTTCCTCGTTATGGTTGATTGAAATTTACGGTCTAGATGACGGCCAGCTTGGAGAGGGATATTAGCATCATTTCATGGTGCCACGAGTCTGCAGGTTCTAGTTATTAATAATATAGATATAAATGTTAGATCATGTCATTATTGTTGGACCACTAACTTCAATGTTGACAAAAAGAGACGTATTCATCTGTGGTAATTTATATCATTTCATCTCCTGTAATTTACATGCAATGAGTATTTAAATCTTAAATTTATTTCTTACTAGTCGTTGAATGATAGATCTAGAATCTCATATAAAATTCAACTACAATAACTTCAATATTTGAATACTAAAAGCCTTATAGGAAAGTTATCGGAGTTTAGCGTTTAGTAATTGAGTCTAGATTGACTTTTTTCTAATACATGCATCAATATTCTGTTTTAAACAGTTGTCTGAACCAAGGTGTAAGGTTCCGGCCGGAACCACGAGATTTCGACCAACTCGGATCGGTTCCGGCCGGTGGCGGGAGGGAATTAGGGCAAAATCCCGTCCCGCTATCGTGAATGTTAAAAAAAAAAATCAAAAAAACAAAAAGTTCGGATTCACTATAATCAGAGAAAGAAGATGAGAGGAGCGAAAAAAACACGACCGAAACAAAAATTACCACAAATTTGAGCTTCAGCAAATCGAGCTTCAAACCTTCAGCAAATCGAGCGTTGTTGATCGTTTTCGAGCAGCAAGGATTGGCTTTAACAAATTCGAGCATAGTAGAAAGTTAAACTTCTTCGACGCTGATTTTTTTCCTTTCGCCATTTTTTCCGTTCGCGTTTTTTTCTTTTTCCATTCGCTTTTTTTTTGTGTGAGAAGGGTGTGAGAAGGGTTTTCTGCTGATGTGTGTTGGGGGGTTGTTTTTTTAAATGCAGATGAAGTGTTTGTAAATAGATGGGCTTAGACTAGAAATTTAATATTATTGGGCTGAATAGTTATCAAAAGACTTGAACATGTTAAGTTGAATATGGACCTGAATATTAGACTTCAATACGAACTTGAGTATGTTCAACCTAGAACATGCAGTGTATATATACATATATATATATATATATATATATATATATATGATTTGCATCGTTTATCGTTACTATTTCATTAAAAATAAAAAAATTCGATATCAAAACCGAAACCGAAACAAAAAACGAAACTTTCGAAATTGAACGAAACTAATAAAATTTCAAATGGCCGAAACCGAAACCGAGTTCTCGAACCTTGGTCTGAACCCCTATAGGCCATTAGTCTGGATAGCAATAGTCTTGCCAGTAAAACATTACTTTTCAATGAAATTTTGCTCTAACATGTTGGTTAGAAGAACTATATCATCAGGCTAAATCAAAATAAATATTAGCTAGCTAACAATATACAAAATTAGTTTACTGGTAACTTATCACACTAATTGCCATGGATTGTGTTAGATTTATAGTAAGTTCTCTTCGTTACTTGTGGTTAGCGAAGATATATAGTAAGTCTGAAGTTTTGATCACCGACGAAACCAGCCAACAATTCAAGTGGGCGACCACCCACCCTAAATTTTGAAAGAAAAACAATCATTAACATTACTTGACTGTAACAATTCGTAGGTCACAGTTATTAAGATACTTAACATGTAAATAATTGAGTTTTTTTAATATATAAAATAGACTTTGAGCAATGATAGGAATTAGGACTAAGGGTCAATTCCATTGCGTAGATAATTTTAAAAGCTTCAATGTTGTATATTATATCATATGATTTGGAGTTAGAAGCTAGAAGCTATGTATTTTAGAAGTTCGAACATATTTAATAGGATATATGAACTATAAGGTATTGGTAGGCCTATTTACTCAAAGTCGTCAACATAACCCCCATTAGGTTTAGTTGCCTAATCCACTTCTCATTTTCTTCCATCAGATCCTCTTTTCTCTTCCAAACTTCATAACCACCATTTCTCTTTAATTAGCAAAAATCGATAAATTACTACACTAATAAATTAAAAGAAAATTACTTAAGGCATTGTAGAACAAGGAAAACATCGTAGAGGCATCAAAGTTAGATTTTGAGCAAACTAATAATAAAATTTGATTCATAGGATTCAAATTTGGGTTGAATTAAAATTGATTTGTTATTGGAAAGATTAGCGGATTTGATACATATTATTGTTATCATCATCTTATGTTGTAATCTATGTGTATATGTATTAGATAATGAACTTGGAATTGATTTGTATATAATAATAACTCAAAATCATTGTTAGAGCTTAAGTAACTAATTTGGGCATGTTCGGTTGATTTGTGATATTGTTATGTTGCATATTGTTTGTATTTTGTATCGTCCATAATTATGGTCAAAAATGTGATGTCGAAGGCATGTTTTGGGATTTCGAGAATTTTATCTTCGTTGCTAGAAATGAATCCTCATATTTGAAGCTTGCTCAAATGTTTGAGTGCTGAAATGAAGAAGAATAAGTTCAAAATTACTTGAGCTAAATGGAGCCGACAACCGTAAATAGAGAAAAGGCTCGATCATTGTTGGCTGACCCGCGTGCACAATCGATAGGCGTTAGGTTGCTAGTGGTACTCGAGGCATGACAAATGACCAATAACGCATGGATTAGGGCAAATGTGCTTGTGGATCTTTGAGGCAACATGGTGTAGATTCATTGGAGTAGACTATAAAGAATGAACATACAGTGGAGCATGGATCGTTGGATGAAGGCATGCGACCCACTAGGGAATGGTCATTGGTGCTAAATAGGATAAGTTACATGGAGGCTCGGAGTCTATAGGTGATCGACATAGGTTCGATCGCTAGTACTTTAGGAGAAAGCTCGAATGGAGACAAGTAGCTATGCACAATCAAGGGGAGTATGGTTGTTAATACTCCAGATAGTTTGATTGATGGCACTTGTGAAGATGGTTTGCTTGGTGGAAGGGAGTGTGGATGATTTAAGAATGATCACTAGTACCTAAGGAAGACATGCAGCTGACAAAAGATCTATAATGTTACCAAGAGAGACATTGATCCACGATGACTTTTTGATCTGAAGTGCATGATTGACAATCTAGCTACACGGAGTTATACAAACCCCGATCAAAAGGTGCAACATAAGATTGGAAGGAACGCTTACCAAAAGAACGTTAGGAATAGATGCACACGTCATTGATTTGTGTCACTCGTAATATTATAAAGTGGTGGGTCGTCATTGCCAATCAAAATTTTGAGAGCATTATAAGTATGCTTAGTTGTTTAAATGTATTGGATTCATATTTACTCCTGTATGATACGCTAGGTTATGTATATTACCTTACCTTGACATCCTATGGTTGCAAAGTAGTATAATCCTTTGATGTTACTAAACATATTTGGTCATATGTACTCACATCTAGGTATGCAGAGAAATGATCTGAGCGGTGTGATGTCTAGATCTTGATCACTTTGCCATAAAAGTCAGGTATGAGTATTATTTACTTCTACATTTCTTACATATCACATTATATATTATATATTTTTTGTTAGAATCCCTCACATCAAGCTTTCTTCTAACTTGTTTATTTGTTTTATTGTCTTTGACATCTCTTGAGCGCTCTCATGATTGTGTTGAGAGTCATGTTTAAGGGAATGAACTTTAGCTGGTGGAGCATTTAGAAGTAGGCTACGGGAGGGATCTCATTAGTTATTTATGCATTCAACATTATAACAACCTGCATGCACTTGAGGTAAGTTGTTTATTTATTCAGTACATATTTATGTATGAGAGACCATCATTATATACTTTGATGCATGGTTTGAGGTTGCGGCCGAAACCACGAGATTCCGACCAACTCGTACTGGTTCCGCCTGTATGGGACAGGATTAGGGCAAAATTCCGTCCCGCTCTTACAGTCAAAGAAAAATCAAAAAAAAATCACAACGGAACTGTTAAATCAGAAGAAGAATAGGAGAGCCACAATCAAAAATCAAAAATCAAAAATCAGACTCGGAATCAACAATCGAAAAGGCAAAAAAAAGCAAACTTTTGATGTACGTCCAAAATCGAGCAAGCTTCGACATCGCAAAAGGAAAATCGAAATTGCAATCGCATGTGAATTTTGAAATATATTTTCCGCTTTCCGCCCTATTCTTTAATATTCGACTTTTTTCCCTTTCTTCGTTTCCGAGTCAATTCATTTTGTAAACGAGGGTTTTGTAAACGAGGATTGAAGAGAAAGTGGGCTGATTGAAATATAGGATGAACTTGGGCTTTGAAATTAATTAATTTTATTTAATTATGGCTGAATGTAATTAGATAAGTTGGGCTGGGCTATTTTATTCATTTAATTTAGTTTAGAGTATTAGTGAAATTCTAATTATAATTTAAATTTGGGTTAGGGTATTTTATATTATTGTTTACATCGACCATTATCAAATTTTCATTAACAAACCATTGTAAACCCTAATCCGGACCGAAACCGTAACTTCCGAAATTTCTGAAAACTTCCGAAACTAAAAAAATCGAATGAACGAAAACGAGACCGAAACCGAATTCTCGAACCTTACTTTGATGTTAGTAATGGTAACATTTTCTTTCATATTATGTTCCATTTGTATCTATCACGCTTTAGTAGTTATCTTTTAATGTATTACACTTTATCGTTTTCATTGTGAGTTGTAATACATGCATTCTGATAGTTTTTTGTTTACATTAACCGACACTCGTCGTTTTATATGCTCCGGATCATTGTAGTGTTAGTTTGGCAATAGTTTAGAATGTTAGGAAGAACGGTGTATCACATTTGGTATCAAAGTTGATGGTTGAAACATGTGATGAGGGCAACATTTACAGAGTCAAAAGCTCATCGGAGAAGTGCAAAAGTGATCATGTAAAGCGGTTTGTAATCAACTTAGATAGCAACATTGTAAGCAAGGACCAAGTAGTAGAAAACAGCTGAAGCAAGACAGCAATCAAGGGCATGCACAAAGAGTTTTAAATCTCTTTCACTGTCCAAAATATCCCCTAAGCTTCATTTTTGCTCTTGGATGAGACAATTTCAAATGCAGTTTTTAACTTGCTTGTATAGCTTGTCGAAGTATTCTCTCCATCTGTTTTTTTATCTCACTGTCCTTCATCAAAAGTCTATTACTTTTCATCCTGAGCATTTAACTTGGTTGAACCTTCCGTCTTCCTCTCATGGAGCTTGGCTATCATATAGATTTTCCACCATCCTTCGTACTTAGCTTTTGATAGAGATCTTCATACGTCTGACCTCTTGCTTCACTCACCGCTCTCTTTGCGTTCTTTTTTACCGCTTAATACTTTTGCATGTTATCCTCGCTCCACATAGGCGATTTTGTTGATAAGACAGCTTATCGAAAGAGTTAGGAAGCAAAAGAAGGATTTACTTATGGTATTTATCGGTTTAAAAAAAGCTTATGACAAAGTATCTAGAAAAGTTATGTGATGGGCTCTGAAAAAGAAGAGGGTCCCAACAAAGTACATTACCCTTAATAAGAATATGTACGATGATGCTGTGAATGGTATCAAAACATGCGATGGTGAAACCAATGACTTTCCTATTAACATATGATTACATCAAAGGTCGGTTTACGAAGGGCATACAATGTAAGATTCTTTGATTATGCTCTTTGCTGATGATGTTGTGTTAATTGATGAAAATATGATAGGGGTTGATAAACAACAGAAGATGTGGAGACAGACATTAAAATCAAAGGGTTTTAGGCTTAGCAGAACTAAAACATAGTATATGATGTGCAAGTTCAACGGTGTCGGATCAGAGAATGAAGATGTCCCTCTGGCCGGACAAGTAGTGCTTAAGAAGAAATCATTTCTATATTTAGGATCAATGTTGCAGCACGATAGTGAGATTGATGAAGATGTTTGTTTTAGAATTAGAGCGGAATGGGTGAAATGGCGACCGGCGTCTGGCATTCTCTTTGACGGAAAAATTCCACAAAAGTTTAAAGGAAAGTTCTACAGAACGGCAATCGGGTCTGCGATATTGTATGGTGCAGAATGTTAAACTACTAATGACAAGATAAGTGTAGCAGAGATACGTATGCTGCGATGGAACTATGGTCATACAAGACGAGACTGAATTAGAAATGATGATATACGTGACAAACTTGAAGCAGTACCAATTGAAGAGAAGCTAGTCCAACAACGCTTAAGATGGTTTGGACATTTCCGACTGAGACCTCCCAAGAACACTTGTGCAAGTTGGAATTATAGACTGTATCAAATGCTCAACGAGAAGTAGAGGCTGACCAACGCTGACATGGAAGGAATTAATAAAAAGAAACCTGAGAGATTGTAATATATTCGAAGAGCTGGTGTCGGACAAAAGCGCGTAGAAGTTAAAGATCTACGTACCAAAGCCATGAGCTAGGAGTTTTTATGTTGCATAGGGTTGATTTAAGGGTAGTGTTATAAGTTTTAGATTATAGGACTAGTGAATAGGAGCCTAAGATGTAGTGTTTGGTCTTCGGTCTCTATTACTATTAGTATTATTATTATTATCATGGTTTTTTTTATTTATATCTTTTTATTTTTTATTTTATTTTTATCTTTATTTTTATCTTATTTATTTATAATATAATTGTTTAATTATTTTACTTTATTTTATTATTATCATGTTTTTTAAATTGACTTTGTCATTTAGTTTTGGATTTCATCTCTAATCGAGCTCAACTTGTTTGGGAATAATAGTTTAGTTGTTGTAGTAGTTTGGAACTCATCTTACCGAAATTTTAAAATCTCAACTCGAGATATGGACCGAAATATCAACCCAAGATTTCATTCGAAATTGGAGATTTAAAGGCTTACAGACACAAAACGTTGGACAGGGTCATCAGAAAGATTCTCGTTGGAGACAACCATACAACAACTTTGAAGGTGCTCGAGCCAAACCTGACTGAGTGCTTACAATTGACTCAGGCCGAACAGATCAATCCATGTTTAGCCAGAAGTTCGGTGTAGGCGAGCGATCGATCCATCTGAGTGGTGAACGATCAATCTAAAAGTGGAGAGTTCGTGCAGAGCTTTGAAGGGATGGTTGCATGTGACTGTAAAACACTTTAACACGGTAGGATTCGATCGTGCAAGGATGAATTCATACTTCGAGAATAATCGCTAAGTTGGATGATGTGTGAATGAAAAAGAATACTTGTTATTTGTTAATTAGGACTACACACAAGGTTTTCAATTTGCGATTTAAATCACAAATCGTAAAGATTAAATTTTGTACAATCGTAGATTTAATATATCTCTATCTGTAGGAGCACACGGATGTTACATCAATAACTGGATATTAAATTATGAATTTAATTGTGGACTTTGCAATCATTCTAATCATATGCAATACAAAATATAATTATGTACCTGGGGAGAGACTAATACTACTTGTAGCAGTTTGTTGCTGGGAACATCATTTATGGTGCCATTAGAACAATAATCTCTATCACCCCTTTTAGCTGTCAAAATAAAAATTATTTCCAAATACTTCAGTGCATCTCACTTTCAATTATTTATACTCTATGCTAGGGACAGATATATGAATCAAACTATTCGGAAAATTGGTTGGTATTCTTCAAAATACTTCATTAAATACAGTGAATAGTCTTTTTTACCAGAATTTCAAAAATTGTACAAAAGCTATAGCTCATGGTATAACTCTAGCTCATGGTACAGTTTAATGTAGTTTTTACTGTAATAGTTTTGTTCTGGAATCTACATACAATATGATGGAAACAAGGAATGGTTCTTAGATCCCTATTTTCAGTGTAGCAACACAAAAATCAATATTCAATATAATATATACTCTAGTTTCCTATTGTTAATTTTTCGTTAAATATTTTGTTAAAATAAATTATAAGACTACAAATCATACAGAATTATCTATTTTCAACTCTAATTCTTCCTGTGCACATTACACTTGTATTTGACATCCAGCCCGCCCGCATTATCATGGGACAACATTGGGAATAAGGATCTTTACTTAAGGCCCTAACGAAAATGCTTTTGCTTCAACTCTAATTCCTCAATTTTTCTAATAATAGAGTGTAAAGGACAACTCCTCATCATTAGAACGTAGAATCAACTGAACTTCCTAATAAATTTTCACTCCATTTGAAATTCAAACAGTGGTACTTTCTAAATACAAATCTATCCATCGTTTCTTGGCACTATAGAAATATCCTTAAGATACCATTTATTTTACTGGAACGTAATAAGCAACTTGCTAACTACTCCAAACAAAGTCTCCATCTAACGCATTTGAATTGCGAATTTGCTGTCTAACTTTGGGGTAAATGCATTTCAAATATTGTTCAAATTCGTAATCGACGCATATAATATCATTTGCTACAAAGAAAAATTAGCATACATATTACAGGAAATACTAAATATCGTAGCAATATATTAAATAGCCCATAATTCCAGGAGTGTTACTGAACACTTACAAGCACACGAAAAGGAATAGCAAAGCGGAAATAAACGAACCATAGAAGAAGGGACTTTTGATAAATTGTAGTGATTTGGACGATGTGAGGTTAAAGTAGAGCGAAGTAGAGGGCAACGGTTTAAAACTGAAATCGATAATGATCGAAAGTTCAGAACTCTCAAGGTGCTGCCGGCGTCCATGGCCGTTGTGAGGGAGAGGATAAGAAAAGGATGATTTGGACCAGTGGTCGAATTTTCTTTTCCTTTCGTACCAATTTTAAAAGTATCGAAAAACGAATTCTTTTATTGAAAAACGCAGCCCCAACTAGGGAGCCATATCCCGTTGGAACCAAATTCTCAAATAGTTTATATAAGCGTAAATAACACCCAAATAGTTTATATAAACATAAATATACGTCTCCATGGATTAAATCAATCATTTGAGTAATAACATATAACAAATTCTCTTACTTGCTTTATTAATCCGGTTAAATTGGCTACCGTTACTTGCCTTTATTAATCCGGTTAAATTGGCTACCGATCGAACTAACCGAAATAAATTCGGACCGGTTTGCTTCGGTTTTAATATTTTTCAATTTCAATTCGGTTTGACATTTTTTAGCTCAAAACCGACCGCACTTGATCTGGTTTGATTGTTTTTTTTATCACTGTCTTGCTTGGAGTTTAGTAGCTTGCATTGATTTCCACTTGTATACATACATACAGTTATGTGTGTATATAGGTGTGTTTATGGAGTCTGGTTTCATTTTGTTTGATTATTAGCTTGTTGTTTCCTCTGGTTTCACTGCACATATATTTGTGCGTTCCTGCATGTATATGTGTATGTTGTGAAGCTTTGTTGTACTATGTCTTTTTGAGATCCTGTGTACATTGTTCTGTAGCTTGCTCTTGCTCTGTTCACTTCGAGTTATTTATGTATATACATAGTGCACTCGTCTTGAACTTGTGATGTGTGTTTGCGCCAAAATTGGTCACAAACCCTGAATACCATGAAAGCACCAGTGTATGAATACAAATCAATAATATTCAAACACAAATCTCAGATCTCAGCAAATATTAAACAGCAATCCAAAAGTAAAAAACAGAGACACAAGTGTTATAGTGGTTCGGCTATCTTCGGCCTACGTCCACTCCAAAGTTTTTATCCTTTTATTGATTATCCTTGATGATTACAGATGATTACAGCAGTTACAAAGTCCAAAACTTGAAATAAATAGCAGTAATGATGTTATGGAATGATTCTGGCAGCGTCTGGGCATGCTTTCTCTCTCCAAATTCTCCGACCCCTTTTCTGAATGACCAGGGGCTCTATTTATAGGCGTAGGAGGCTGATATTTCTCCTAAAAATCCGGTAGACCGCTTCTAGCACGTGAGGGGGCCCACACGGCCGAAAGCTGGAGATCCGGGCCCACTTTGGGATCGATTCGAAATAAGGTTCGAATCGATCAAGAAACCATCCAATTGAGCTGAAATTTGGTGTGAACATTCTTCAACATGTATGTAAGCTCCTGTGAAAATTTCATTGCATTTAGATCAACGGTTTGGAAGATATGATGGATTCGAATCTGGAGTTGTCTGTTGCCTGACGCCTTCGAATCCATGCTTGGAACCCATGCTTCGACTCCATGCTTCGAATCCATCCAAAGCGCGTGCGTATCGATGACGTGGCGCTACTTCTCTGGGTCGATCCATCTTCCTCGCCGAGTTTACAGGGTTGAATCCTTCTTTTACTCCGAGTTTTACTGGGTCGAATCCTTCTTTTACTCCGAGTTTCACTGGGTTGAATCCATGGATTCGAGATAGTGGATTCGAAGGTGTCCGTTCGAATCGATTGGGGTTGATCGATTCGAAGCTGCCTGATGGATTCGAAGGAGCCTAGAGTGCCATCTGCCATCGATACGAACGTATCGATTCGAAGCATGCCATTTCTTCCCATCCTAACCGATGCAAACTTTATCGAGCTGAATCCATAATGATCGATACGAAGTCCTTCGTCGAGTCGAACAAACACCTGGTCGATGCGAAGTCATTGATCGAATCCGTGCCTATCGGTGCGAACTCCATCGATTCGAAGCAATTCCTATGTGCCAGCCTTCGATCGATTCGAACCTGATGGGTTCGAAATGAACAAAAACCTTGATGGGTTCGAATCTGATGGATTCGAAATGAGCACCATCTTGACCCCTCGATGGGTTCGAACATCCATGCCTTTCCTACCTTGCATCGATCATAACTCCTTCATATGAACTCCGATTAACCTGAAATTTGAAACATAGCCTTTCCTAATCCTTATCATCATCTCCAATTAATTTCGTCCTGATCGGAGTTCAACCAAGTTTTGACGATATCGATCGTAGCCTTGTTTCCAACCCTGATATCCATCATTCCTTGCCAATTTGTCGATATTCCAATTTTGACCAAAAATGGGATAACACTTTGCCCCCCAAAACATGTCTTGTGATAACAAGGCATGTTTTGAATAGTTCCGTATCCAATATCCAAAGTCCATAGCCATATCGCCAGAGTATGTCATCCTTGACTGCTTCGAGTCGACGCCCAATTCCAAATCCCATAACCAAAGCCTTAGCGAATTCTTTATCCATTCGGACTCGACAGCCGAGTCCTAAACCATCCTTATCCAATAGCCAATAACTGAATCCAGGACCTCTCCGGGTCGATATCCAAATCCATAACCTCTCCGGGTCCTTACCAAGCGCAATCTACACCTGACGGTCGTGATCCAGTGTCCCTGGATGCTAAGCTAGCCTCATCGTGTTCTTGTTGAGCGTAATCCACACTTGATGGCCTTGGTCCAGTGTCCCTGGACGTTGAGATAACCTCTCCGGGTTCTTGCCAAGCGTAATCCACACCAGTGTCACTGTACAATGCCATGCCTTAAGTCCTAAGCCGAATCCTGGTCTCTCAGGACCCCTGTTGAGCATAGTCCATACTCAACGACCTGAAAATAACAATTGATAATACAGAGCCTAAGTCCTAGGCCGAATCCTGGTCACTCCGGACCCTTGCTGAGCATAGTCCATACTCAGCGACCTGAATGAGTCAATCTACCACGTTCGGACAAAGTGACTCACCCCTTGCCAGGCATAATCCATACCCGACGACCATTTACCAAAAACCAGATGAAAATCCAATCAAAATCCAATCCAACATCCAAACCCAAAAAATCCAAATCATAAACCAGAAAACCAGAAAACCAAACTAACATTCAAAACCGGAAACAATCATCCAAAGAAAAATCCAAATCAAAAGAAAGCAAAAGCAGGAGCTTGATTCAAACTCCAAAACCAAAATCCGAAAAGAAAAGTAGTGTCCAATCCAAAAGTAAAAGATAGATTTCACAAACCATAGCGTTACAGTTTATCATCATTCAGGGCATGCCTAGGGGCTATCTCCGTCCCCGTACACGTGTAAATGACTTGGTTGCTTGCTAATAGTTCGCTACTTATTCCATATTATCCTGATTAGTGGATGATCGATCGACCACCATCCCTGGGTCTCCCATCACCACGGCGAGAGGTTGTCGGTGGTTGCTCCTGCTCCACCGTTGCATTCCGAGCTCCGACATACTGATGTAACTGTCCATTCCTTACATGCTCCTCGATTATATCCTTCAAGTGCCTGCAGTTGTTGGTGTCATGTCCGTCTAAGTCATGGAAGAGACAATGCCTCTCTGATGCCCTCTCTCGTTCAGAAGGCTCTCTCCTGGCTGGCCTCCGGTAGGGAAGGCGATTCCGAGTATCCATGTATATCCGCTCCAGCGTCTCGTTCAATCCTGTGTATGTGGAAAACTTTGGATCCTTCCATCGCTTCCTAGCGTTTCCAGAATCATTATCCAATTTCCTTTTTCCTTTGTCTTTATCCGAACCACCGCTGGATATTGCTCCAACCTCGATTGCACTAACCTTTTTCACTTTTAAATCCGTACTCGCATCCTCCTGTCGAAGGAACCTTTCTGCCTCGTGAAAGAATTCGTCGAGATCATGTGGGGGATCTCGTATCAGAGATACCTTGAAATCAGAGTCCTCCCTGACTCCTGATACTGCTGCCATTAAAACCATCGATGGATCAGGCCGATCCACCGAAGCGACTGCCGCACTGAATCGAGTTAGAAAAGCTCTAAGCGATTCATCCATTCTTTGCTTCACCGATGTTAATGTCATCACGTTCTTCGGTCTCTTGATATGAACCCGAAACTGCCCCAAAAACCTTTCCACTAATTCCCTCCAAGTCCTGATAGATCCTTCTTCCAGCTGACTAAACCACATCGCAGCTAAGTCCGTCAAATACAAAGGGAAGCATCGGGCCATCACTTCCTCCGATGCCCCCAGCACCTCCATATGTCTGGTGTACCTCATCAAGTGATCTGTTGGATCTGCCTTGCCATCATATACCTCCACGCTAGGCAACTTAAACTTAGGTGGATTCTGAGCCATCCTTATTTCCTGAGCGAACGGACTCCTATTCACTCCTTCCAAGTCTTTGTTGGCCAAACCACCTCGTACTGTTCTTCTAATGATTTCTACTAATCCAGCATTGTCTGTTGGGGGTTGCCCCCGAGGGAATTCCGGTACATACTCTTCATGTGGTTCACTAGCAGCAACGTTAGCTCTAGCCTGTTGAACTCCTTCCAAAGGTCCTCCTGTGTTGGATCCTGTGGGCCTGCCCCCAAGCCCTTGTTGATTGCTTTGTGGCTCCGTATCCTGTCCTCCATTGGGTTCCACAACCCTAGTCCCTTGTCCTGCATCCACAGCGGCTGTTGCTGTCCCTAGGTTCTGCATCCCTGCAGCTCTCATTTGCTCAAAGAAAGCCTGCATCATTTCCTGTTGGTTCTTCAACAATCTCTCTTGCAAAGAATTTGCCATAGCCTCCATTTCATCTCGGGTTATGTAGATTGAAGCCTGTCCTTCCCCAGCTCCGGAGGATGCTTGTTGACTTCCTTCCTGTTGGCTTCGCTCAGCCCTCTGCCTTCTACTATTTTGCCTAGTCATTGTCCTTGAATCCAAACTCTTTAAAATCTCCAAATCAAACCTTCAAATCCGATGTAGCGGGTCCTGAGTTCAATTCTCAGTGAAAGCACCAAAGAGTTTGCGCCAAAATTGGTCACAAACCCCCAATACCGTGAAAGCACCAGTGTATGAATACAAATCAATAATATTCAAACACAAATCTCAGATCTCAGCAAATATTAAACAACAATCCAAAAGTAAAGAACAGAGACACAAGTGTTATAGTGGTTCGGCTATCTCCGGCCTACGTCCACTCCAAAGTTTTTATCCTTTTATTGATTATCCTTGATGATTACAGATGATTACAGCAGTTAAAAAGTCCAAAATTTGAAATAAATAGCAGTAATGATGTTATGGAATGATTCTGGCAGCGTCCGGGCGTGCTTTCTCTCTCCAAATTCTCCGACCCCTTTTCTGAATGACCAGGGGCTCTATTTATAGACGTAGGAGGATGATATTTCTCCTAAAAATCCGGTAGACCGCTTCTAGCATGTGAGGGGGCCCACACGGCCGAAACCTGGAGATCCGGGCCCACTTTGGGATCGATTCGAAATAAGGTTCGAATCGATCAAGAAACCATCCAATTGAGCTGAAATTTGGTGTGAACATTCTTCAACATGTATGTAAGCTCATGTGAAAATTTCATTGCATTTGGATCAACGGTTTGGAAGATATGATGGATTCGAATCTGGAGTTGTCCGTTGCCTGATGCCTTTGAATCCATGCTTCGAACCCATGCTTCGACTCCATGCTTCGAATCCATCCAAAGCGCGTGCGTATCGATGACGTGGCGCTACTTCTCTGGGTCGATCCATCTTCCTCGCCGAGTTTACAGGGTTGAATCCTTCTTTTACTCCGAGTTTTACTGGGTCGAATCCTTCTTTTACTCCGAGTTTCACTGGGTTGAATCCATGGATTCGAGATAGTGGATTCGAAGGTGTCCTTTCGAATCGATTGGGGTTGATCGATTCGAAGCTGCCTGATGGATTCGAAGGAGCCTAGAGTGCCATCTGCCATCGATACGAACGTATCGATTCGAAGCATTCCATTTCTTCCCATCCTAACCGATGCAAACTTTATCGAGCTGAATCCATGATGATCGATACGAAGTCCTTCGTCGAGTCGAACAAACACCTGGTCGATGCGAAGTCATTGATCGAATCCGTGCCTATCGGTGCGAACTCCATCGATTCGAAGCAATTCCTATGTGCCGGCCTTCGATCGATTCGAACCTGATGGGTTTGAAATGAACAAAAACCTTGATGTGGATTCGAAATGAGCACCATCTTGACCCCTCGATGGGTTCGAACAGCCATGCCTTTCCTACCTTGCATCGATCATAACTCCTTCATATGAACTTCGATTAACCTGAAATTTGAAACATAGCCTTTCCTAATCCTTATCATCATCTCCAATTAATTTCGTCCTGATCGAAGTTCAACCAAATTTTGACGATATCGATCGTAGCCTTGTTTCCAACCCTGATATCCATCATCCCTTGCCAATTTGTCGATATTCCAATTTTGACCAAAAATGGGATAACAATGTGCATGCTCATTGATCTAATTGAAATTTGTGGCCTTGGTTTCACTTGAGTCTGAGCTTGTATATGAACTGGTTCATGATGTTGCTCCTTGATTTTCTGGCCTTCACTTGATATCTGCTGCACCATGTAGTAGCTTTGCTTGTTCTTGTGAAACCATCTTTCTTTGTCAAAATAGCTGCTTCCTGGAAAAAAAATCGACCTTGATTTAATCTTGAAACTGCTTTCATGTTCGAATATAGTTTGTGTCCATCGCTGTCTTTTCTGGTGCAGTGTGACCCATTCATTTAGACTCATATATGTGTGTACATATATATGCATATACGTATATATATTTATGTGGTCTTTTTGACACTGTCTGCATATATACATAGATATATATACATATATATATATATATGTATATGATGTATGTATATGTATATACATATATACATATATGCTTATATACATAGATATTTAGATACACATACATACATACATACATAGATATATATAATATGTATGTATGTATATATGCAACAATCCGTTTTTCCGTACCCTTTGAATAGACAATAAACCACACATGTCCAACTCAAATTGCACGAAAAGACGGATCATTAAGGGTGATAAAGAAAAGTAGACAGAACAGAATCTCACACGAATGCAATAACATATAATATTGAGCAAATATTTTTACAGCGGAAAACTTTTAAATACATATATCAGAGTCTAACCTAAATTCAGCTTGGATGGTTATAAAACCTGCCCTTACAATTGCTGACAAACATCAAACAAAATACACTAAGCAAAGCGGATAACAGAATATGTCCATACGTCGATGAATATCTCCAGCTCTCCTTTGGAAACTCCAACCATCTTCGACTATCCTGAAACTACTCGTATCTGACCCGAGTATTGAAAATACCTGGATCAGGCTTGTTAAACCAGCGTGAGAAAAACTCAATAATAAATGACAGTGTCATATATCAGCCTTTGAATTAAATCCTTTTGAAATAAAGAGTATCTCATAAGACCACGCCCACACATAAACAAAGACAGATTTTACACATACAGATTTTTACCTTATGATAACTAAAACACTTTTATATCAAAATCTTTGATATTATTTCTAATGACATTCTTTAAAAACCTTTGCAGATAAACTTATTAATCTTAGTTGAAATTGTTACCATTATTAAATTCCAACATAATAGGTTTACAATCAAGTCCGTAGGTTCTTATTGGAGAATGGAATTCCATACAGATGACCAGGCACAGGATCTACCTTTCGAAATGGGTACACCTCTAGATGGATGTCCCGAGAAACCATCAGAAAGCTTCTCTACCAACACAAGACCGGCCTACCTCTTTAACTAGATAGTACCGAATATGTCATCCCCCGGTCGTTACCGACCTTTAACCGAGCGCTCGTTTTCCATACACCACATTAATTAACATCCCGAACATCATAGCGGGAAGAAATATATCTAGAAGGGGATGATCATGCCCTACTTGGGAATGACCCACTTAGCCTTGCCGCATCTAATCCTATTTCGGTCATTTCCGGTTTGATGAGGCTTGAGGTAGACGATTACCTTTTCACATAGCACATATCACATCTTTGAATGCCACATTGTCATTTCTGTTTAACTACTAATTGCCTTCCATAAAAATACAACCCTTGAGCTCATATGTCTCAAGGAGGGTGTTAAGCTAAGAGAACCTGCATTCTCCGCCACCACTGATGTACGTTTGTAAAAACCAATGTACGTAATCGTTAGAAATGCAATGTCAGACAAACGCCATACAAGTTGTCCAGGAACATGACAAACCGAAGTCACTTTCCTTGGCCATTACTAGGCGAGAAGCCCTTGCAATCCGCAAAATCTCCATCGCGAGGAGACTACTACTATATATAACTCAGGAGCTACCCAGAGCAAGTCAACAAGCAGTCCTCACGCTATGAAGATCCATGGTCTTCAAAAATCATCATCTTCAACATGTCTTAACGTTCGAACGTATACATTAGTTCGAAATGGCTTTCGGATAGGAATTAACCAAATCCGACTCTGGTTCCTTCGAAATCCAATCATCGATAAAAAGTGAATATGAGTATATAGGATTTATTAAGTATCTTTTCACTTTAATTCTTTTCGGATGATTTCGAAATCTCTTTCTTTTAACTTAGGATGATTCTAAGAAATTTATTTTTCTGCTTTGGAAAATATCCCATATTTTCTTACTTAATTTTTGATCCATATTTCTTTACTTTTAAGCGGGTCAAAAACGATGTTATTTAAGACATCGTTTACGATAAACCCTAAATCAATCTTAACAAACATTTTGAAGTAAATTCGATCTTAGAAATCATTCTTTCTGGAGATTGCTTAACTGTCGAATAATACCAATCTTTTTTTATTTCGGAAAACTTAACAGAAATCTTTTTATTTAAGAGCATCCGGGCTTTCCCTTCGATCTGTTTCACCCCTCGCCTAAGAAAAGAAAACATAGGCCAGGTAAGTTCAGGGCATTGGTTGCTCCATCCCTAACCTTAGTTAAACACCTTGTTTTATCTTCCTAGATCTCACAGGCGGGACAAATGTACTAGTCGTTTCCGCATACTCAGATTTTCAACTTTATTTTGAAATTGCTTATAAATATCCCAAATTATCTTTCAAAACACTTAATTATCCTTTTTAAACATTCACAATTGATTCTGAGAAACATCTTTACATTTAAACTTATATTCCAAAAATTATACGATTCGCTGCAGAAAAGTGCCGCCGAAAGTGCTAAATAAGCTTATTTGAATTAAACCACTTTTAAATATTTGAAAACTCATATTTTCCAATCCAAATCTCTTTTAAATCATTTAAATAGATTTATCAAATTTGTTCCATATTTTTCCATAATTAAAAACATCAATTTAAACAAATTTCCTGTTATGGTCACTAAACTGCACTAGCGCGATTTTTCTAGAAAATTGATTTGGACTTAATTAAAATCTACTTATCGAAACTTTGATTTTATTTCTTCTTTAGAAGATATGGATATAATAGTTCAAAATTTTTTTATCTCGAAGAATTTCGAGCCATATTCCACTCTATACACTCCTTTGAACTTTTCGGCGCGAAATCGCGAACTACCGTTGCGCGACGCGTCTAGTTTTAACTTATTTTTCAATATTTGGAATAATCATTTCAAATTAGATTTCAACACTTATAAAATCATTAGAAACCATTTTAAATCAATATTTCACTTTTAAAAGTATTTAAAATGAATTTTCACTATTACCATATTATAATATTATTATATTCACATTATTTTAATATTAAATTTTAAATTTCAATTCAATTTCAATTCTAATCTCAAATTAAACACATTTAAAACTTAGATTTCAAATCTAATTTCAATTTAAACTTCAATTCAATCTCAAATTAAACTTCACTTTTCAAAATTGATTTCAATTTCAATTTCACTATTCATCTTAATTTCAATTTCTAATTAACTATCCTTTTCAAATCCGATTTACTTCAAATTTCAAGTTCTCTTTCATTTTAACTTTAATTTCACTTCTAAATGAAAAGAGACTTATTTTTCCACAATATCTCATATTACTAAAATATGGTCTTCTTAGATAAAGAGATTACTTGATCAAAATGAACATACCCAATATTCATATTTATCTATAACATAACATCCATTCAACTAATCATATGCATATGATTTCAAATCTAACATTCACGATTAATATCATAACGGGATAAATTATCACAATTCACTTAATTTACTAACTATCAAATCATCCATATTAACAATCAATTTGGTATAAAAATTCATATGTCATAAGGGTGTAAATATGATTTATAACATAATCAAAATATAAATTCAAAAGCAATGAGAATTTCTCACCATTAACCAAAACGTTTAACTTCCTACCAACATTCTTATCCAAACCAACACTTCACTAAACATTTCTAAACCTTAGCACAACCATGCTTCCAAGTGCTCGATCACCTCCACCTCTACTTGCTTTGCTCACGGCCATAACCATCCTCCACCACCTTGCTTTCGGCCTAAGGCTATTTCTAAGAGGAAATAGTGAATTAAGAAGAGGTTAGAGAGTAACAAGTGGATTAGTGCATAAGCACTCCACTATTTTTAACCCTCCTACCTCTCTTAAAGAGAGAAACCATTAAAATAGCTTAAAGGAAGAAGAAGAAGAAGAAGAAGAGAATGATTTGTGTGAAAATGGAAGAGGTATGCATGGCTATTTATAGGAAAAAGTTTGAAATAAAATATTATTATGTAAAATGACGAAAATGTCATTTACTTACTTTTTAAGAAACCTTACTTTTTTCAACACTTAACATCACATTTCAAATCATGCTTTATGTCACTTTCACTTAAGAAATAAGAAAAGTAAAGTGATAATTATATTTGGTTTGATTTGATGTTTTACTTTTAGACTTGAAATGACATTTTTGTCTTTTTATGCTTACCTTTTCAAATTGTTTCTAAACTTGTTTATTAAAAGTAAACTTGATTATTGAATTAAATAATACTTATACTATTTGAATATATGTTTATATATAAGAAAATAAAGGTGCAACAACGTTGCGACAACTTGTTTTGCTTGCAAACGTTGTTTTTGTCGACAAATTTTACAGTCAAAATTTGACCTTTTTGTTAAGCTATATATTAATGTAAACCAAACTTTAAAATAAACTTTTTAGTTCTTTAAATAAATTAAAACATGTTTCTTTATATTTTAAAATCATATCAAATTAATATCAAAATCTCTAATTTTACAATGTATGTAAAACTGACAAAATGCGACAAATTTTTGTTATTTTTATAAAACGATTATTAACAAACTTTTAAATCTTTTAACATACTTTTATTATCTTTATAAGTTTTAAATAAGATTTACCTCTTTAAATAAATATTTAAATTCATTTATTTAAGCCTTTATTTATTTTTAACAAAACTTAACTTTTGTCGATTTGTTCTAAAATCCAAATTTATACTTTTTAAACTTATTAACTATAAGAATAGATAATTATTTATATATATAACATATTTATTTAAGATTTAAACTCCTTTTAAATTTAAATCGAACGAAATCTCTCATTTTCGAAGTAGCGAAATTACGGGTCGTTACATTCTCCCATACTTAAAAGCATTTCGTCCTCGAAATGAAATCAAAGACAAAGGAACCTATCACATACTCATCTCCTCAAATAATTTGGCTTATTTCTACTGATGATAGAAAAGAAGAAGGCCGATATCATAACAACACTAAAAAAGATGATGCCAAATATACATACAGAGATTCCCCACACTAACCTGAGTACTAATCATGTACTTAAGGTTATATATACATACATCAAGTTAAATTTTTATTCTACCCATCCAAGTGCATACTGCATATTTAAGATAATATATACAACAACCAAACAAGATTATGCATCCAAAACAATCACACTGATACTATATCAACATAAATGAATACATCCACATAACTCATTCCCTGTCCTGAGCATGTACTATATTTGTGTGTGTGTGTGTGTGTGTATCAAAACATAAGTCCAACCACTATATCTTAATGCCTACTATTTGAGATAACTGTCTAACTACTATGTAGACAGACCCAACACATCATACTATATGTGATATTTGATTCGATCGATTATTTGAATCCACAACTTTTCTTTTGAACTAGTATCGATCCCTCGATTTTCTAGTGAGGACTTTGATCGGACTTCTTAATCACAAACTCTTGCTTTCCTTGCATAGCTCTCAACTATGATTGAAAACTTGTGTACATAATCATAAACTCTCATCAATGTTCGCCATCAAGAATTGAGTGATAAATCCTTTTTCGGATTGGTGTAAACAGCTTAAAGTTCTGTACTCAAATCTTAGATCTAAAATTTTATGTGCCAAAATGATCTACGTTTAACTTATGTACATAGTCACATTCATCTTTACCTAACACATTTCTTTAAAATTTCTATTATTCCAAGTTTATTTCACAACCATTGCTTCCTTCTAAATATATTATTACTTAAGCATACAAATATGACTTAAACTTGTATAATATACTTTTACTTCCTAAGAGTATATATACATATCCCTAATCTTCAAATTATTATTACTTCAATTAGGGTCTTCAACAAATGTGGAATTCTATTATTCCAAAAAAATAAGTTATAAAACTCAGTCCTCGGTTTTCTTTACCTAAGGTTTCCATTTAGCTACTATTATTTATCTAATCCATATATTAATAAGACAACTTTACTAAGTGTACACTTTTTTTTCTTACTGGTTCTATGATTATCTTACTTAACTTATTTACCTACCCATTTTCTAAATCAATTTTCTTAATCTTAAATCCATCAAATACTTTATAGTCAAATTGTGAAACTTAATTCACATGATATTTGTTACTTAATCATTTTCATCCAACAATCAAACTACTAACCATATTATTCACAAATATCGACTTCTAAACTTACTTCATTTTAAATTACAAAGGTTACCCTAACTGTATCACTAATTCAAAGTTTTTATATTAGGATGATATTTTTTTATATCTCTTATTCCTAAATTTTACTTTGACTTTTAACCTAATCAAAGTGTCTAAATTTCAAATTAACTTAGCTCCTTTATAAGTTATACAACTTATCTTTTTATATTATATTTACAGGTAAATAGGCACAAGGAAGAAGTTGCAAAAAAAATTAGTCTCAAGGACAACAAGTTTGGTTTTTAGTCTGAAGGCCACTTTTTAGTGTAAACTGAAAATGATAGTTATAACTATCATTCTGTGATTTCCACTAAAAAGTGTCCTTCAGGCTAAAAAAAAAACTTCTTGTCCTTGAAACTAAATTTTTCTATAACTTTTTCCTTGAGCCTAAAAACTCCTTATATTTACCCCAAATTTCAATCTTGGCTTATCTTCTTCTATCTTATTGATAAGAATTTTTTCTAAGTGTGCATTTTCTCTTCACTTTCTCTAATTACACTTCTAGCTTCAGTATTATCATCAAATATCTTATAATCAAATTGTGAATTTTTCTTCACAAGATATTTGTACTTAGCTTTTAAACCCATCCATTACGATAATCATTTAATCATTATTATTTCTTATTACAAAGTATCTAAGGGTATACGACTAAAGTTCTAAATTCTAGCTTTCAACTAATTGATTCTATATGAAATATTTTATAGTCAAATTGTGCAATTCTAATCACAAGATATTCATATTTTAGTTTCACCAAGCAAAGTCACAATCAATCCTTAACTTCTAACCCAAAAGGTAATAGTATCCCCTTTAATATTTACAATATAAACCTAAGGTAAAATTATTTCATCTACCCATTTCCTTTAAAACAAAATCATTTTTATAAAATTAACAAATACGCGCTCATACATACATACATATATATATACACACACACATATATATATATATAATACTCTCATAACTCATTCTAGGGTGTTACTAACCCTATCTCTAATGAGATACTCATCCTAGGATATTACTAATCATATCTCTGATGAGACTTTACCCATAACAGAGCTAAGGTTCTCACTTAACCTTCAGCTTTGATACCAAATGTAACGAACGGGTTTTTTCGGACCTTTTAAATCGACAATAAACCACACATGTCCAACTCAAACTGCACGAAAAGACGGATCATTAAGGGTGATAAGGAAAAGTAGACAGAACAGAATCTCACACGAATGGAATAACATATATATTGAACAAATATTTTTACAGCGGAAAACTTTTAAATACATATATCAAAGTCTAACCTAAATTCAGCTTGGACAGTTATAAAACCCGCCCTTACAATTGCTGACAAACATCAAACAAAATACACTAAGCAAAGCGGATAACAGAATATGTCCATACGTTGATGAATATCCCTAGCTCTCCTCTGGAAACTCCAACCGTCTTCGACTATCCTGAAACTACTCGGATCTGACCCAAGTATTGAAAATACCCGGATCAGGCTTGTTAAACTAGCGTGAGAAAAACTCAATAATAAATGACAGTGTCATATATCAACCTTTGAATTAAATCCTTTTGAAATAAAGAGTATCTCATAAGACCACGCCCATACATAAACACAGACGGACTTTTGCCTTATGATAACTAAAACACTTTTATATCAAAACCTTTGATATTATTTCTAATGACATTCTTTGAAAACCTTTGCAAATAAACTTATTAATCTTAGCTGAAGTTGTTACCATTATTAAATTCCAGCATAATAGGTTTACAATCAAGCCTGTAGGTTCTTATTGGAGAATGGATTTCCATACAAATGACCAGGCGCAGGATCTACCTTCCGAAATGGGTACATCTCTAGATGGATGTCCCGAGGCTTCTCTACCAACACAAGATCGGCCTACCTCTTTGACTAGATAGTACCGAATATGTCATCTCTCGGTCGCTACCGACCTTTAACCGAGCGCTCGTTTTCCATACACCACATTAATTAACATCCCGAACATCACAGCGAGAAAAAATATATCTAAAAGAGGATGATCATACCCTGCTTGGGCATGACCCACTTAGCCTTGCCGCATCTAATCCTGTTTCGGTCATTTCCGGTTTGATGAGGCTGGAGGCAAATAATTACCTTTTCACATAGCACATATCACATCTTTGAATGCCACATTGTCATTTCTGTTTAACTACTAATTGCCTTCCACAAAAATACAACCCTTGAGCTTGTATGTCTCAAGGAGGGTGTTAAGCTAAGAGAAGTTGCCTTCTCTGCCACCACTGATGTACGTTTGTAAAAACCAATGTACGTAATAATTAGAAATGCAATGCCAGACAAACGTCCATATAAGTTGTCCACGAACAGGACAAACCGAAGGCACTTTCCTCGGCCATTAGTAGGCGAGAAGCCCTTGCAATTCGCAAAATCTCCATCACGAGGAGACCACTGCTATGTATAACTCGGGAGTTGCCCAGAGAAAATTAACAAGCAGTCCTCACGCTATGAAGATCCACGGTCTTCAAAAATTATCGTCTTCAACATGTCTTCACGTTCGAACGTATACATTAGTTCGAAGTGGTTTTCGGATAGGAATTAACCAAATCCGACTCTGGTTCCTTCGAAATCCAATCATCGATAAAAAGTGAATATAAGTATATAGGATTTATTAAGTCTCTTTTCACTTTAATTTTTTTCGGATGATTTCGAAATCTCTTTCTTTTAACTTAGGATGATTCTAAGAAATTTATTCTTCTGCTTTGGAAAATATCTCAGATTTTCTTACTTAATTCTTGATCCAAATTTCTTTACTTTTAAGCGGGTCAAAAATAATGTTATTTAAGACGTCATTTACGATAAACCCTAAATCAATCTTAACAAATATTTGAAGTAAATTCGATCTTAGAAATCATTCTTTCTGGAGATTGCTTAACTTTCGGACAATACCAATCTTCTTTTATTTTGGAAAACTTAACAGAACCTTTTTATTTAAGAGCATCCGGGTTTTCCCTTCGATCTGTTCCACCCCTCGCCTAAGAAAAGAAAACATAGGCCATGTAAGTTCAGGGCACTGGTTGCTCCATCCCTAACCTTAGTTAAACACCTTGTTTTATTTTCCTAGATCTCACAGGCAGGACAAATGTACTAGTCGTTTCTGCATACTCGGATTTTCAACTTTATTTTGGAATTGCTTATAAATATCCCAAATTATCTTTCAAAACGCTTAATTATCCTTTTTAAAACATTCACAATTGATTCTGAAAAACGTCTTTACATTTAAACATATTCCAAAAGTTATACAATTCACAGCAGAAAAGTACTGTCGAAAGTGCTAAATAAGCTTATTTGAATTAAACCACTTTTAAATATTTGAAAACTTATATTTTCCAATCCAAATCTCTTTTAAATCATTTAAATAGATTTATCAAATTTATTCCATGTTTTTTCATAATTAAAAACATCCATTTAAATAAATTTCCTGTTATGGTCACTAAACTGCACTAGCGCGATTTTTCTAGAAAATTGATTTGGACTTAATTCAAAATCTACTTATCGAAACTTTAATTTTCTTTCTTCGTTATAAGATATGGATATAATAGTCCGAAATATTCTTATCTTGAAGAATTCCGAGCCATATTCCACTCTATACACTCATTTGAATTTTTCGGCGTGAAATCGCGAACTACCATTGCGCGACTGCGCGACGCGTCTAGTTTTAACTTATTTTTCAATATTTGGAATAATCAATTCAAATTAGATTTCAACACTTATAAAATCATTAGAAACCATTTTAAATCAATATTTTCACTTTTAAAAGTATTTAAAATGAATTTTCACTATTACCATATTATAATATTATTATATTCACATTATTTTAATATCAAATTTTAAATTCCAATTTCAATTCAATTTCAATTCTAATCTCAAATTAAACACATTTAAAACTTTTTAAACTTCAATTCAATCTCAAATAAACTTCACTTTTTCAAAATCGATTTCAATTTCAATTTCACTATTCATCTTAATTTCAATTTCTAATTAACTATCCTTTTCAAATTCGATTTACTTCAAAATTCAAATTCTCTTTCATTTTAACTTTAATTTCACTTCTAAATGAAAAGAGACTTATTTTTCCACAATATCTCATATTACTAAAATATGGTCTTTTTAGATAAATGGATTACTTGATCAAAATGAACATATCCAATATTCATATTTATCAATAACATAACATTCATTCAACCAATCACATGCATATGATTTCAAATCTAACATTCACTATTAATATCATAACGGGATATATTATCACAATTCACTTAATTTACTAACTATCTAATCATCCATATTAACAATCAATTTGGTATAAACATTCATATGTCATAAGGGTGTAAATATGATTTATAATATAATCAAAATATAAATTCAAAAGCAATGAGAATTTCTCACCTTTAACCAAAACGTTTAACTTCCTACCAATATTCTTATCCAAACCAACATTTCTAAACCTTAGCATAACCATGCTTCCAAGTGCTCGATCATCTCCACCTCTACTTGCTTTGCTCACGGCCATAACCATCCTCCACCACCTTGCTTTCGGCCTAAGGCTATTTCTAAGAGGAGAAGAGGAAATAGTGAATTAAGAAGATGTTAGAGAGTAACAAGTGGATTAGTGCATAAGCACTCCACTATTTTTAACCCTCCTACCTCTCTTAAAGAGAGAAGCCATTAAAATAGCTTAAAGGAAGAAGAAAAGAATGATTTGTGTGCAAATGAAAGGGGTATGCATGGCTATTTATAGGAAAAAGTTTGGAATAAAATATTATTATGTAAAATGACCAAAATGCTTTTTACTTACTTTTTAAGAAACCTTACTTTTTTCAACACTTAACATCACATTTCAAATCATGCTTTATGTCACTTTCACTTAAGAAATAAGAAAAGTAAAATAATAATTATGTTTGGTTTGATTTGATGTTTTACTTTTTGACTTGAAATGACATTTTTGCCTTTTTGTGCTTATTTTCAAATTGTTTCTAAACTTGTTTATTAAAAGTAAACTTGACTAATGAATTAAATAATAATTATACTATTTGAATATATGTTCATATATAAGAAAATAAAGGTGCAACAAAGTTGCGACAACTTGTTTTGCTTGCAAACGGTGTTTTTGTCGATAAATTTTACAGTCAAAATTTGACGTTTTTGTTAAGCTATAATTGATGTAAACTAAACTTTAAAATGAACTTTTTACTTCTTTAAATAAATTAAAACATGTCTCTTTATATTTTAGAATCATATCAAATTAATATCAAAATCTCTAATTTTACAATGTATGTAAAACTGACAAAATGCGACAAATTTTTGTTATTTTTATAAAACGATTATTAACAAACTTTTAAATCTTTTAACATACTTTTATTATCTTTATAAGATGTTTTAAATAAGATTTACCTTTTTAAATAAATATTTAAATTCATTTATTTAAGCCTTTATTTATTTTTAACAAAACTTAACTTTTGTCGATTTGTTCTAAAATCCAAATTTATACTTTTTAAACTTATTAACTATAAGAATAGATAATTATTTATATATATAACATATTTATTTAAGATTTAAACTCCTTTTAAATTTAAATCGAATGAAATCTCTCATTTTTGAAGTAGCGAAATTACGGGTCGTTATAATATATATATATATATACATATATATATATATATATATGTATGTATGTATGTATATATGTTTGTATGTATGTATATAAGTGTATGTACTTGTTTGTATAGTCTACTTTCTGGCATCATCATGTAGTCTGCTTTAAATATTGGACTTGCACTTGGTTTTGTACATTTGTGACTACAGTCAATCCTCTGGCCTGATTTCATTGCTTCGAGTCATGTAAACTTGTTGTCTTCATTTTGAGGCTGCACTTGTACCATTCTATTTTCACAGAAGTTTACATGTAAATATTGCTTCGAGTTTGAAATGCTTGCAAGCTTGGAGTCTTTGTACATTTGAGTCTTCATGTATATTGATCACGTTACATGATTGTTGAGCTGGTTTCTTTCACTGGTGTAGTTTGAGTTGTCGAGTATTTTTCAAGTGTACACATTCATCTGGATTTGTTTTTCGTATTGCACTTAAGTTGAATCTAGCTTAAAGCTCGGGTTTGACCTTGTGCTCATGTCGTCGCTTTATTTGTATTGAACTTGAGTTGAACATGATTTTTAATTGGGTTTGACCTTGTGCTCACCTATTCCTGTAGTTTTATCAAGTGTATATCGGTATGCACGGCCTTATGGCATGTACAGTGATACAGTGTGCATGTCAAAAGCTGTTCATGTATGATGAATATAAAATAAATGATGACGAACAACCCAAATAACCGAGGCAAATAATTTTTTCAAAAATACACATTTTATTTTATACTGCAAATATTTTCTTTTAAATTTTACCGCGTTAGTGTTTCTTTTGCAGATTTCTTAGATGTTGGATTCAATCTGGAAAAGAGTCAAAGATAAATACGAGTGAATGAGCGATATGTAGTGAGGATAGTTGTGTAAATTGAAATGTATTGTAATTGAAATTTTGTATATATAGTGAGAGCACAAATTTGTACTATTCAAAGGTGTAATAAAATATCTGTTTGAATAAAATATCTGTTTGAATTTAAATTCTGTGTTATTTATTTTATTTGGCAAATATTTATTTAATTATGTGAAAAATAAAATAGTATATTAACAAATACATTTAAATGAATATATATGTGTTTATTATCATCAAACAAAAAACATATACTTGCATATTCAACAATCTCACCCTTTTGATGGTAACAAACACATATTTAAGATTTTGAATTTTTTAAATGTATTTGATCATTGGTAGACTCTAGTTGCTCCCCTTATTTTAATGCTCCCTCTCTACAACAAAATTCCCCCTTCATATATGCATGAAAATAAATAAAAATATGCAAATGAGCCTAGATGCAAATAAAAAAATACAAAATAAAATATTTGACCTTTATTTGCCTTTATTTGACAAAATCTTAACTTTTTTGTCCCTTTTTTGTTACCAGCAAAAGAGTAATAGTGTTAGAAAAATAGAAATAGAGTGATAGACATTGATGCAATATTAATACTCAATCGGGTATAAATATTAAATTTCAATAAGAATTCAAAAAAAAAAATCATAAATACTTTGTTTGGCGCATATTCCACTTTAGAATGATTGGGATGATGCAAAACCATATAGTTGTGTCTATTTGTGTTATATTTATACCGGGAATTTGAATATCTACTAACCTTGTATAACCATTAGGACTTTTAAATGAGATTAGTAGTATTTCAAATTTTTATAAAAAAATGAATTCAAGTATCTTCTAAACACGCATAACCGTGAAGATTTTTAAATGGGATTAGAATCAACTTGTCTATTTAATCAATGAATTTGGTTATGAGCATGAAAGCACATAATCAAAAAATTCCATGTAATTCACCCATGCATAATTGTGAGGACTTTTAAATAAAAGTGAATATTTTGGATGATGTTTTTTTATTACTAATAAAATGAAAAATGAATGATTTACTGTTTAAAATACCACATATTGACATACTATATTAGACTTTTATGAGTGATGGTTGATAGAAATATGATAGAAAGAGAAATGGCCATGGGATTTTTACCAATAAAAAGTTTTTATAACTCTTGTTAAAACTTCTAAAGAAATTTACAGTATACTGTCTCAAGTTATAATATATGATTAATATCAACACTCATCACTTTTTCAATCACTGTTTATCTTTTCAATAATCAGTAGGGAGTCAGACTAGTTAATGCAGTCATTTAAGATCAAGTCCAAAAAAAATAATTATCAAATTTTCTAAAAATGGCTAATCTGAAACAAGGTCAACAAAACCGATTTTCTAGAAGGGTTTTATAAAAAAAATGTCCGCTAATTAAAAAAAATTTGTAATGAAATATATGCAGATTTTTTCTTTGAAAAACGATGCAACTACCGAATATCTCAATATAAATCACGTTCCACTAGTAATTTTCTATCAACTAGATTACCAGTGTAATATACATCTGAATTTTCGTTATAGACTTAAGATTATCATTAGTTGAATGTTATAGACCAAACCGTTAAGTGTGCGACCAAATGTCTTAAAATCATTTTTAATGGCTTTTAAATGAAATTGAATTGAAGCCTTGCAAATAAACAAACAATGACAATAGTGCTAGAACAAATATATCCACTTGTATCATAAGTAATCGACAATCAATAAAACACCATCATTATTCCAAAACTCTAATTCAAAGTCTCCAGAAATACATATAGTATTCTTGGCATAAAAAATATAATTTGCCAACAATTTTGAATAAGTCAGAATCAAGATCAACATTCATTTCTTTATCACATAACTAGCTGATTTAAATTCAGAATGTAGTGCAAATTATCACATTTAATATATCGTTCAAGAAAGATGTACCATTACCTATTTTACCTTTACAATAATTTTTCGTTGTTGCCCATTATGATTCTGCAACCTTTATACCAGGCTAAGGAACTTTGATTTGTCGCCCGTTGTGCGTCTGGAACAGCCAGAATCCAGATAACACTATTATTGTTCCTTAACCTGCCACCACACCTACACGAGAAAATATTTTTGTGACCTATTTGTTTTTATAGGTCCATGGTTGCTAGTGGCAACATATTTTTAAAAATAAGTTTGTGGAGACCCAAAACTATTTATGTATGTTCCTTTTGGCACCCAGATTTGTTTAACTTTAAGGGATTTTATGTCTGTGCCTTTTGGAACCCAAATTGGAACGGTTTTTACGTGTTTAGCTCGATACCAACAAATATTATGATTGTGTCAAGTTTTTCCACATATTGTGCACTTTGAATTGACTTGATTAATTTCATTTCTATCACGTTCTAATTGATTATACCCAAGTCTTTGTCTAACCGTATTAACAGTTTGTTTTCCTAATAGCATATTTAATGATCTTTCACTTTTTGAAAATTTTCTTAAAGTCATAGACAGTTGTTGGACTTGTGGTTTGAGAGATTCATCTTCATTTAATAATTGTGTGCACTTTTTAATAGAATTTTCTCTCCTCGTATTTTCACTTTCTTTTAAAATCAGAATTTCTTTTTCAAGCGATTTAATTTAATTTTCTGATTTTTTTAATTTCTTCTTCGAATGTTGGACACGTATCACACTTAGGGCTCTTTGCTTTGATAGTTTTTAACTAATTGATCAAGCTGTTTATTTAAATCTATCAAAGTATCTCTTTTTGATTCAATTTTAGTCTATTTGTCCCTAATTCGTTTGAAACATCCATTTACTTCGTGGAAATATATAGGCAATTTTGAATGAGTAAGTTTTGATACCTCGCTTGGCTCGTCATCATCAATGTTAGTTAGATTACCTCGAAGGCAAAGATCTGCTTTTTCGCTCTCAATGCTAGTGCTTTTATCATCTTCATCTGTTTCATCCCAAGTGGCTGAAAACTTCACCTTTTCTGTTTCTTTCGTTGACTGAATCGATTCTGAGGACAATTGGGCTTGGTATGGCCAGGTTTATTGCACTTGTGACAGATGATTTCCTGCTCTTCCGAGTTATCAAGTACTTTGGATATGCTGCTTTTCAATTATTGATTTAGAGCTAGATATCCGTATTTGTGATTCGACCTTTTTAATTTTTTTTATTAATAGCCCTAGCTCAGCTGCTCCATCATTGCCGTCGTCGTCATCACCTTTTGTTGTTCCTTTGAGAGCTATGGATTTCTTTCAAGTATCACCTTCTTCACGTTCTTCTTTGAATTTCATTTCTAGCTCATAAGTGGTGAGATTTCCTATGAGTTTTTCGACTTTAATTTGTTTCAATTCTTTTGATTCTTGAATAGTTGTAACTTTTGCTTCAAAACTTCATGGAAAGACTCTGAGGATTTTTCGAACTATTTCCAATTCTTTGTATGATTTTCCAAGAGCTTTTGATTTATATACGATATTGGAAAGTCGTCCGTACATTTCTTTGATATTTTCTTCCTCCGTCATTGTGATATTCTCGTATTTGCTACTAAGCATAGCAAGGCAAGATTCCTTGATTTGAGATGTTCCTTCATGAGTCACTTCCAGTGTGTGCTAGATTTCCTACGCAGTTAGACAATGTGAGATACGATTAAATTCAATTTGATCCAATGAACAAATAATAGAATTCATAGCTTTAACATTAGCATTCTGTAGTCTATTTTCTAGATTTGTCCATTAATTCATCAGTTTATCTATTTCCTGATTATCTACCACTATAGTTGGTGCTCTATAACCAATCTCAACAATATTCCAAGCATCAATGGTTTTTAGAAAGATTTTCGTTCTTTTTTCTAATAAGCATATTCACCATTGAATATTGGTGGTCTAACTATGGACCGACCCTTAGCAAAAGCATTATTAAAAGAATCCATTTTAAAAATTAAAATTATATAAAATAAAAATTGGTTTTTGAAAAATCAATTTTTAAACAATAATTGACTTATGTTCCTAGCTTTGATACCACTTATAAGATCGATTTCACCCTAGAGGAGAGGTGAATAGGTTGATAATATTAAAAAAATTAATACGGAAGTACATAAAATAATTTCAACACGGATATAGTAGAATAACAGCAGCACGGACAATAGCAGAATAATAAATGCATAAATAGACCAACACAGATTTACCTAGCTTCGGCAAAACCCTGTCTACGTGATGTCATCAAGGTTTCTACTAGAAATTAAGCAGTCGGACACTTACACACGTAAACTCGCAACACCCACTATCGACTAACCTAACTCTACGCTCAAAACCCTACCACAACTCAGCCACCGAGTTACAAATTCTTGAACTACACCACCGTAGTTCATCCCCTGGTCACACGACTAGAATTTACAAAAGTTTAAAAGAGAAAATACAAATTTAAAAACAATAAACCCTAATTTAAAAATTAAAGCCCAAATGCAATTAAAAAAATGTCGGCCTAATAATTAACTAAAGTGATAAAACAAATCCCCTTCTCTTTTATTTCTTCGGCCCATTCCTTCTTGCTTTGAAAATTAGCTGCTTCGATTCTCTTGAGAAAATTCGGGCTTCGCCAATTTCAATAGATCGATCAAATTAATGTCATCGCGTTGATTGCTCTATTGATCGATTGTCTCTTTGATTTGCTTCGGCTGCTTCAATCAAGTCAAGTTTGATTGTTGCATGAATTAGTACATTTGTTCCTTTTTCGATTTGTACTGTACTTGATTTTGATTCGAGTTGAATGATTATTCCTCTTTATTGTTGCTTGAACTCGAATTGATTTGAGTTATTGATTTGAAACTTTGTTCTGTGTTATTGCTTAAACTCGAATGATTTCTGTATGTCGATGATGTTATGGGTTTTATAGGGTTTAATTCCCTAAAGTTTCGTTCGAATAAATTATTTGAACTCATAGATAATTTTGTTTGCCCATTTGATTGTGCTTGAATGCTTGAGATTTCTCTAACTTGTTCAATTCGTATAATTTCCTGATCTGGCGGCTTGGTCACCACGGCATGTTTTATGATTTGGTTCTGTTCATTTTTCTGACTTGTTCATCGTATTCTTTGATTTCGTGAATATCATGGCTTTGAATTTGACATTTAAATTGACTTGGTTATTTTTGAAATTCCCCGCTTGATTTTGTCTCGGCCTTAAGTACATGTACACTGCATCACTATATCTTGCATACATGTATAAATGTATGTTTATTCATGCATGAATTCATGTTATACATGTACTTGTCCATTGCATTTTCCACTACCGTGTGCTTCAATATGCATTGTGCTTAAAGTTTGTAACTTGGTTCTCTGGTCTCTGTAGCATATATATGTTACTTGTCTTTCATGTAGATATGTACCTGATTTATGTCCATGCTCTTATTTCTAGTCTGGTTGCATAGTGTGGTGAGTTGCTTGTTTCTGATGCAATTTTGATACTGCATGTTGACATAGTCTGGTTGTAGCTTTCACTTGCTTCGAGTTAAACTACATCTTTTACTCTTGCATTTATGTTCAAGTATATGTTTACTTGAGTCTGCGTTGGACCTTTCTTGTTGCACTTGATCTAGTTTGATTGCCTTTTTTATCACTGTCTTGCTTGGAGTTTAGTAGCTGGCATTGGTTTCCACTTGTATACATATATATAGTTATGTATGTATATAGGTATGTGTTTATGGAGCCTGGTTTCATTTTGTTTGATCATTAGCTTACTGTTGCCTTTGGTTTCACTACACATATATGTAGGATCGATTTCACCCTAGAGGGGGGGTGAATAGGGTGATAGTGTAAATTATTAAAAATTAATCGCGGAAGCTTATAAATTAATTTCAATTCAGATCACAGAATAGCAGCACAGATATCGCAGAATATAAATAACAGAATAAAACAGAACAACACAGAATTTACCCAGCTTCGGCAAAACCCTGCCTACGTGCTGCCCCCAAGGTTTCTACTAGAAATTAGATAGTCCCTCGCTTACACACGTAAACTCGCTATACACCGCTATTGACTAATCTAACTCTACGCTCAAAACCTTGACCACAACTCAACTACCGAGTTGCAAATTCCCAAACTACACACCGTAGTTTGCACCCTAGTCACACGACTAGAAAAATTAAAACGGTTTAAAAAGGAAAATTACAAATCAAAAAGCAAATTAAGTAAAATAAAGCCCTATTTAAAATAATAAACTAAAGCCTTTTAATAAAAGAAAGTCGGCCCCTTGTTCACTTCAACCCGTTTCTCTCTTTTTTCCTTCGTGAAAAAATGGCCGCTCCTTTTTCAGATCTAGGGCTTCGTCCCTTTGATTCAATTAGGGCTTTTGAAGTGCCGATCCTACTTCGATCGATTTTGTGATTGTTCACGTGTTGCCTTGCTCGATCGATTCTCGTTGGTCTCTCTCTGGCTACTTCAAGTTGATGGAGTTCGACTTTGATTTGGTATGTGATTTCTGCTTCGTTACTGTTTGATTTTCGTATTCGAACTTCCATGATTATGCCGATGATGATTTTAATTTATATAGGGTTTGTAACCCTAGATTTGCGTCGTATAATCTCTAATTGAATTTGTCAACTGTTTCACCTCGACCACTTGATTTTTCTTGAACGAATGTGATGACTTCTGACTTCTTCAATTTCGAATATTTCGTGTTTACTTGGTTAACACGGTTTGATTCAATTTCGTGATAACCACGGTATTTTGATTTCTGGAATTTTTACTTTGTTGACTTGTTCAATATTGACATGGCGATTTTACTATGACTTCGGCCTTGACACTTTGCATTTCTTGCTTGAGTACTGGGTTGCTATGATACATATTGCCTTTGGTTATGTTGCCATCAGTTGCTTGTACTATCTGGTCAGCAGCTTGTCGAATTTACATGTACATTGATTCTATGGCACGTCTGCATCCTTATTTGCGTTCATCTCTGCACTTTTCCTTTTTTTTTTACTGTAACAGATGCTACACTTGTTTATGTATTCGACATTGTTTGCTTTGACACAAATGCTTTGACACATTGCCATGCTATTCACTGTTGCATTTTGCATTTGGTCTGCACTTTCACCGATGCACTCGAGTTTTGTTCATCCAATTCGTTGATCCTTGCAGCCAGTGTTGCATTTAATCAGTGTATTTGTATACATCAGTTGCTCGGCCATCACTGTGTTCATGTACCACCTGAGTTTGCATTTGGTATGTTCATTTGAGTCTTCAGAAACTTCACAGATGCTTCACTTGGTCTTTGTTCTCTTGCATACTGATGCTGTCCACTGCAGCTGTGTTGGTTTATTTGGTATGTTCATTTCAGTGACTTGTCTTGTTGACTTTGGTCGAACTTGAAATTCAATTGTACAACATGATGTTGATTTTGATTAGTTTGGGATTGTTTGGCCTGTAGCTTGCCACTGCTTGCATTTGATTTGTAGTTGATGTTGTACACTGTTTGACCTGGCACTGGTTCACTTTGTATCATGCTTTCATATATGCACAGTTGGTTCATTGGTTTATCTTGATGGTCATGTACCACTGCATCTTGTCTTGTAACACTTGTGTCACCTATGTTGCAACTGCACTGTTGCCTTGTTGTATTGTAACTGGACATTTGAGTTTGTTGCATTTGTTGGTTCATCACTTCGTTCCAGTTTGATAATGTGTAGCCTGGTCTCTGTTGCATGTGTTGCCTCTGGTGTAGTCTTGTCTGGTGCATTGTCTTTTGTATCACTGAGTTGAGTAACAGCTGTGGTCCATGTTGCTGCTGCTTGGTCATTTGTCTGCACTTTCACTTGAACTTGTAGATGATGGTTCATTTGACTTGGAATTGGATGTTTGTTCATTCCAGTGAGTTGTCTGGATTTATTCAACATAGTTGTATTTGTACATTGCCTTTGTTGTGGTCTGGAGTGTATGTTGGCAACTTGTTCGGTGCATTTGCTGGCAGTTGGTCTTTATTGCATTCATGTCATATTTGAACATAGTTGCATTATATTGGTCGAGCTTTGATTCTTTGTTGGCACTTGCTTGAACTTGATTTGTTTATCTGCACTGTTGTATATTCGAACTGCACCTGTGTTGAATCCAGTTTTATTTGGATTTGACCTTGTGCTGAAGTCGTGATATATTGCATGTTTCACCTGAGTTGAATCCTGTATTTTTATTTGGGTTTGACCGGTGCTCACCTGTCCCTGTAACTCAATCAAGTGTATATATCGGTGTGCACGGCCTTGTGGCATATACAGTGATACACTGTGTATGTCACAAGTTGTTCGTGTATGATGAATTCAAATTTAAATTATGACGAACAACCCAAATAACTGAGGCAAATCATATTTTTAAAATCATCTTTTAATTTATATTGCAAAAATGTTTTCTTTTCAATTTTACTGCGTTAGTGAATATTTTTGCAGATTGCTCAGATGCTGGATTCAAACTGGAATGCAGTTGTAGATAAAAATACGAGTGTGAGTGATATGTAGTGAGGTGAATATGTAAATGTGAAATGTGATGTAATTGTAATCAAAGTTGTATAGTATAGTGAGAGCTTGAAATTGTATTATTCAAAATTGTAATAAATATTTGTTTGAATAAAATATTCGTTTGAATTTAAAATCTGTGTTATTTATTTTATTCAGCAAATATTTATTTAATCTGTGAAAATAAATAGTATATTAACAAATACATTTAAACGAATGTATATATGTTTATTATCATCAAACAAAAATCATATAAGCGCATATTCAACAATCTCCCCCTTTTGATGATAACAAACATATATTTAAGATTTTGAATATATTAAATGTATTTGATAATTTCAATTGCTCCCCCTATTTGAATGCTTCCTTTCTATATGATACTCCCCCTACATATATGACTCCCCCTACATATATGCATACAAACAAAATGTGCAAATGAGTCTATATGCATATTGAAAACTTCTTTGACCTTTTCTCTCCCTTTTTACAAAATCTTAACTTTTCTCTCCCCCTTTTGTTATCAGCAAAAGAATAATAGAAATAGAGAAAAATAGAGATAAAGTAATCGATATTAATCCAACATTAAAACCCAATTGAATATAAATATTAAATTTCAATAGAAAATCAAACAAAAATCATAAAAATATTGTTAGGCGCATATTCCACTTTTAGAATGATGGAGATGATGTCATCATATAAAACCATACAATTGTGTCTATTTGTGGTATTTTTATATCAGGAATTTGAATATCTACTAATCATGCATAACCGTTAGGACTTTTAAATGAGATTAGTAGTATTCCAATTTTATTTTTTAAAAAAAATGAATTCAAGTATCTTCTAACCACGCATAACCGTGAGGACTTTTAAATGGGATTAGAATCAACTTGTTTATTTTAAAAGAAAAAAAATCAACTTTTGATATGCGTTCCATACATGCATAACCGTGAGGACTTTTAAATGAGCATGGAAGCACATAACAAATTCCAAGTAATTCACCCATGCATAACCGTGAGGACTTTTAAATGAGAGTGAATACTTTGGTATTTATTTATTTATTTATTTTTGCTTTTTAAAAAAATGAAAATGAAAAACGAACGATTCCTGCTTAAAGTACCACATATCAACAAACTATATAGAGTTTTGATGAGTGATAGTTGTTAGAAATATGATAGATATAGAGATGGTCATGGAATTTTTACCAACAAAAAGTTTTATAACTCTTGTTTAAATTTCTAAAGAAATTTTCTAATTATACTTTCTCGAGTTATAATATATGATAAATATCAGCACTCATCACTTTTTCTATTACTATTTTTCTTTTCGATAAACATTAGGGAGTCAGATTAGTCAATATAGTCATTTAAAATCAAATTCAAAAATAATTATGAAACCAATTTTTCAAAATGACTAATCTGAAAATATGGTCAAAAATGATTTTCTCCAGGGGGTTTTAAAAGAAAATTTTCTGCTATTTGAAAATTATTTGAAATGAAAAATATGCAGATATTTTCTTTGAAAAACGATGCAGTTAATGAATGTGTCAAAAATTAATCATGTTCCACTAGTAATTTTTCTATCAACCATATTACCAGTGTAATCTGCATCTGAATTTAAATTTCACTCAAAATTCACTCGTTGAATGTCAAAGATCAGATTAAGAAATTTCTCATGATTATTATCAACAAATTTTAAATGAAATTCTCTTGGATTTGAAATGAAAACCGTGTCAACAATCAATCATATATTAAAGTGTCAATTTTAGAAGCCATCAAACGTTATTTTTATTTCAAAGCAATTTCTTAATAGTTTCAACAATTTCAAAAAAAATTTAACATCCTTTTCACAATTTTTAAAATAGAATTCATTAGGATTTTAAATCGAGGCCGTGTCAAAACATGAATATAGATTTAGCCAAAAATATTATAACAACAATATTATTATCCAATCAAAACACTATTTTTCTCTCAAACTTATATATCAAGTAATTCTAGAGAATTTTATAGTGTTTTTGGCATAAGAATATAAATGGCTAATCAATTTTGAATAAAGTCAGAATCAAAATCATCATTAAATCATCATCATATCATAATTGGCTGATTTTATTCAGAAAATGGTACAGATTATCACATTTAATATATCGTATAAATATACTTTTACCTGTCTTTACCTTTACGATATTTCTCGTCATTGTTCATTGTGATTCTGTCACCCTTATACTAGGCTAAGGAACTTAGCTTTGTCGCCCGTTGTGTTTCTGGAACAGCCAAAAATCCAGGTAACACTATTGTTGTTCCTTAGCCCGCCACCACACCTACACGATGAAAATTTTATGTGACCTATTTGTTTTTATAGGTCCATGGTTGTTAGTGGCAGAAAATTTTGAAAAATAATTTTGTGTAGACCCAAAACTATTTATAATTGTTCCCTTTGGCACCCAAATTTGTTTAACTTTGAGAGTTTTTATATTTGTGCCTTTTGGACCCAAATCGGTATAGTTTTCACATGTTTGGGTCTATACCAACAATTATTGTGATCGTGTCCAAATTTTCTACAAATTGTGCACATAGAATTAACTTGATTAATCTTGTTTTCAACAATTTTCGAATTATTAAATCCAAGTCCTTGTCTAACCGTATTAACAATTTGCTTTCCTAATAGCATATTCAACGATTTTTCACTTTTTGAAAATTTATCTAAAGTCGTAGACAATTGTTGGACTTTTGATTTGAGAGATTCATTTTCGTTTAACAACTGTGTGCACTTTTTAATAGAATTCTCTCTCCTAGTATTTTCATTCTCCTTTAAAATCAGAATTTCATTTTCAAGCGATTTTATTTTAATTTCTGATTTTTTCATTTCCTCATCAAATGTTGGACACTTATCACACTTAGGGATCCTACTTTGATAGGTTTTAACTAATTGATCAAGTTGTTTATTACATTCTATCAAAGTATCTTTTTGAGATTCAAGTTTGGCGTATTTTTCCCTAAGTCGTTCAAAACAACCGTTTACTTCATGAAAATATATAAGCAACTCAGAATGGGTAAGTTTTGATACCTCACTTGGCTCGTCATCGTCACTGTCAGTTGTATCACCTCGAAGACACAATTCTGCCTTTTCGCTTTCACTTCCAGTGCTTTGATCATTCTCGTCTATTTCTTCCCAAGTGGCTGCAAAACTTTTCTTTTTCTGTTTCTTTCCGTGGCTGGATTTAATTTGTGGACAATCGGGCTTGATATGGCCGGGTTTGTTGCAATTATAACAAATAAACTTTTGTTCTTCTGAGTAGTCTAGTGCTTTGGCTATTCTGCTTTTTGCTTTATGAATTCGAGCTGAATTTCCATGTTTTTGATTCCATTTTTTGAATTTCCTTATTAACAGCTCCAATTCTGCTGCTCCATCATCTTCATCGTTATCATCATCACTTTCGGTTGTTCCTTTGAGAGCTATTGATTTCTTTTGAGTGTCACCTCCTTCACGCTCTTCTTTGAATTTCATTTCAAGCTCATAAGTGGTGAGATTTCCGATGAGTTCCTCAACTTTAAGTAGTTTTAAATCTTTTGATTCTTGTATGGCAGTTACTTTTGCTTCAAAGCTTCGTGGAAGGACTCTGAGGATTTTCCGGACTATTTCTAATTCGGTGTATGTTTTTCCGAGAGCTTTTGATTTGTATACGATATTGGAGAGTCGTCCGTACATCTCTTTGACATTTTCTTCCTTCGCCATTTTGAAGTTCTCGTATTCGCTGCTTAGCATTGCAAGGCGAGATTCTTTGACTTGAGATGTTCCTTCGTGAGTCACTTCTAGTATGTGCCATATTTCCTGCGCAGTTAGACAATGTGAGACACGATTAAATTCAAATTGATCCAATGAACAGATAATAGAATTCATAGCTTTGGCATTAGTATTCTGTAATTTATTTTCTAGTTCTGTCCATTGTTCCTTTGGTTTCTCTATTTCCTGATCATCTACAGTTATAGTTGGTATTCTATAACCTGTCTCAACAATATCCCAAGCGTCAATGGTTTTCAAAAAAAATTTCATCCTATTTTTCCAAAAAGCATATTCACCATTGAACATTGGTGGTCTAACTATGGATTGACCTTCTGCAAAAGCATTATTAAAAGAATCCATTTTAAAAATTCGAATTTTTAAACAAAAACTGATTTTTTCAAAAAAAATAGAATTTTTAAAACAAATGTTGACTTCTATTCCTAGCTCTGATACCACTTGTAGGATCGATTTCACCCTAGAGGGGGGGTGAATAGGGTGATAGTGTAAATTATTAAAAATTAATCGCGGAAGCTTATAAATTAATTTCAATTCAGATCACAGAATAGCAGCACAGATATCGCAGAATATAAATAACAGAATAAAACAGAACAACACAGAATTTACCCAGCTTCGGCAAAACCCTGCCTACGTGCTGCCCCCAAGGTTTCTACTAGAAATTAGATAGTCCCTCGCTTACACACGTAAACTCGCTATACACCGCTATTGACTAATCTAACTCTACGCTCAAAACCTTGACCACAACTCAACTACCGAGTTGCAAATTCCCAAACTACACACCGTAGTTTGCACCCTAGTCACACGACTAGAAAAATTAAAACGGTTTAAAAAGGAAAATTACAAATCAAAAAGCAAATTAAGTAAAATAAAGCCCTATTTAAAATAATAAACTAAAGCCTTTTAATAAAAGAAAGTCGGCCCCTTGTTCACTTCAACCCGTTTCTCTCTTTTTTCCTTCGTGAAAAAATGGCCGCTCCTTTTTCAGATCTAGGGCTTCGTCCCTTTGATTCAATTAGGGCTTTTGAAGTGCCGATCCTACTTCGATCGATTTTGTGATTGTTCACGTGTTGCCTTGCTCGATCGATTCTCGTTGGTCTCTCTCTGGCTACTTCAAGTTGATGGAGTTCGACTTTGATTTGGTATGTGATTTCTGCTTCGTTACTGTTTGATTTTCGTATTCGAACTTCCATGATTATGCCGATGATGATTTTAATTTATATAGGGTTTGTAACCCTAGATTTGCGTCGTATAATCTCTAATTGAATTTGTCAACTGTTTCACCTCGACCACTTGATTTTTCTTGAACGAATGTGATGACTTCTGACTTCTTCAATTTCGAATATTTCGTGTTTACTTGGTTAACACGGTTTGATTCAATTTCGTGATAACCACGGTATTTTGATTTCTGGAATTTTTACTTTGTTGACTTGTTCAATATTGACATGGCGATTTTACTATGACTTCGGCCTTGACACTTTGCATTTCTTGCTTGAGTACTGGGTTGCTATGATACATATTGCCTTTGGTTATGTTGCCATCAGTTGCTTGTACTATCTGGTCAGCAGCTTGTCGAATTTACATGTACATTGATTCTATGGCACGTCTGCATCCTTATTTGCGTTCATCTCTGCACTTTTCCTTTTTTTTTTACTGTAACAGATGCTACACTTGTTTATGTATTCGACATTGTTTGCTTTGACACAAATGCTTTGACACATTGCCATGCTATTCACTGTTGCATTTTGCATTTGGTCTGCACTTTCACCGATGCACTCGAGTTTTGTTCATCCAATTCGTTGATCCTTGCAGCCAGTGTTGCATTTAATCAGTGTATTTGTATACATCAGTTGCTCGGCCATCACTGTGTTCATGTACCACCTGAGTTTGCATTTGGTATGTTCATTTGAGTCTTCAGAAACTTCACAGATGCTTCACTTGGTCTTTGTTCTCTTGCATACTGATGCTGTCCACTGCAGCTGTGTTGGTTTATTTGGTATGTTCATTTTAGTGACTTGTCTTGTTGACTTTGGTCGAACTTGAAATTCAATTGTACAACATGATGTTGATTTTGATTAGTTTGGGATTGTTTGGCATGTAGCTTGCCACTGCTTGCATTTGATTTGTAGTTGATGTTGTACACTGTTTGACCTGGCACTGGTTCACTTTGTATCATGCTTTCATATATGCACAGTTGGTTCATTGGTTTATCTTGATGGTCATGTACCACTGCATCTTGTCTTGTAACACTTGTGTCACCTATGTTGCAACTGCACTGTTGCCTTGTTGTATTGTAACTGGACATTTGAGTTTGTTGCATTTGTTGGTTCATCACTTCGTTCCAGTTTGATAATGTGTAGCCTGGTCTCTGTTGCATGTGTTGCCTCTGGTGTAGTCTTGTCTGGTGCATTGTCTTTTGTATCACTGAGTTGAGTAACAGCTGTGGTCCATGTTGCTGCTGCTTGGTCATTTGTCTGCACTTTCACTTGAACTTGTAGATGATGGTTCATTTGACTTGGAATTGGATGTTTGTTCATTCCAGTGAGTTGTCTGGATTTATTCAACATAGTTGTATTTGTACATTGCCTTTGTTGTGGTCTGGAGTGTATGTTGGCAACTTGTTCGGTGCATTTGCTGGCAGTTGGTCTTTATTGCATTCATGTCATATTTGAACATAGTTGCATTATATTGGTCGAGCTTTGATTCTTTGTTGGCACTTGCTTGAACTTGATTTGTTTATCTGCACTGTTGTATATTCGAACTGCACCTGTGTTGAATCCAGTTTTATTTGGATTTGACCTTGTGCTGAAGTCGTGATATATTGCATGTTTCACCTGAGTTGAATCCTGTATTTTTATTTGGGTTTGACCGGTGCTCACCTGTCCCTGTAACTCAATCAAGTGTATATATCGGTGTGCACGGCCTTGTGGCATATACAGTGATACACTGTGTATGTCACAAGTTGTTCGTGTATGATGAATTCAAATTTAAATTATGACGAACAACCCAAATAACTGAGGCAAATCATATTTTTAAAATCATCTTTTAATTTATATTGCAAAAATGTTTTCTTTTCAATTTTACTGCGTTAGTGAATATTTTTGCAGATTGCTCAGATGCTGGATTCAAACTGGAATGCAGTTGTAGATAAAAATACGAGTGTGAGTGATATGTAGTGAGGTGAATATGTAAATGTGAAATGTGATGTAATTGTAATCAAAGTTGTATAGTATAGTGAGAGCTTGAAATTGTATTATTCAAAATTGTAATAAATATTTGTTTGAATAAAATATTCGTTTGAATTTAAAATCTGTGTTATTTATTTTATTCAGCAAATATTTATTTAATCTGTGAAAATAAATAGTATATTAACAAATACATTTAAACGAATGTATATATGTTTATTATCATCAAACAAAAATCATATAAGCGCATATTCAACAATATATGTATGTTTTCCCGCATGTATATGTGGATGCTGTGAAGCTTTGTTATACTGTGTCTTTTTGAGATCCTGTGTACATTGTTCTGTACCTTGCTTTTGCTCTGTTCACTTCGAGTTGTTTACGTATATACACGATGCACTTGTCTTGAACTTATGATGTGCATGCTCATTGATCTAGTTGAAATTTTTGGCTTTGGTTTCACTTGAGTCTGAGCTTGTATATGAACTGGTTCATGTGTTGCTCCTTGATTTTCTGGCCTTCACTTGACATATGCTGCACCATGTAGTAGCTTTGCTTGTTCTTGTGACACCGTCTTTCTTTATCAAAATAGCAGCTGCTTGGAAAAAATTTCGACCTTGATTTAATCTTAAAACTGCTTTCATGTTCGAATATAGTTTGTGTCCATTGTTGTCATTTCTGGTGCAGTGTGATCCATTCATTTAGACTCATATATGTGTATACATATATGTGCATATATGTATACATATTTATATAGTCTTTTTAACACTGTCTGCATATATATATATATATATATATATAAGTGTATGTATGTATGTGTACTTGTTTGTACAGTCTACTTTCTGGCATCATTATGCAGTCTGCTTTGAATATTGGACTTGCACTTGGTTTTGTACTTTTGTGATTGCACTTGATCCTCTGGCCTGATTTCATTGCTTCGAGTCATGTAAACTTGTTGTCTTCATTTTAAGGCCGCACTTGTACCATTCTATTTTCACTTGAAGTTTACATGTGAGTATTGCTTCGAGTTTGAAATACTTGCAAGCTTGGAGTCTATATACATTTGAGTCTTCATGTATATTGATCATGTTACATGATTTTTGAGCTGGTCTCTTTCATCGGTGTAGTTTGAGTTGTTGAGTATTTTTCAAGTGTACACATTCATCTGCAACCGTATTGCACTTGAGTTGAATCCAACTTAAAGCTCAAGGTTTGATCTTGTGCTCATGTCGTGACTTATTTGTATTGAACTTGAGTTGAACCTTGTTTTTGATTAGGTTTGACCTTGTGCTCACATGTCCACGTTGTTTTATCTAGTTTATATCGGTGTGCACAGTCTTGTGGCATGTACAGTGATACTTTGTGCATGCCACAAGCTGTTCGTGTATGATGAATTCAAAATAAATGACGAAGAACAACCCAAATAACTGAGGCAATTAATATGTTCAAAAATACACATTTTATTTTATACTGCAAAATATTTTCTTTTTATTTTTACTGCTTTAGTGTTTATATTGCAGATTGCTCAGATGCTGGATTCAATCTGCAATAGAGTCGAAGATAAATACTAGTGAATGAGCGATATGTAGTGAGGATAATTGTGTAAATTGAAATGTATTGTAATTGAAATTTTGTATATATAGTGAGAGCACAAATTTGTACTATTCAAAGTTGTAATAAAATATTTGTTTGAATAAAATATCCGTTTGAATTTAAATTCTATGTTATTTATTTTATTTAGCAAATATTTATTTAATTGTGTGAAAAGTAAAATAGTACATTAACAGATACATTTAAATTAATATGTATATATTTATATATGTTTATTATCATCAAACAAAAGTCATATACTTGCATATTCAACATATGGTAGCATAAAAATTGTTATGAGTAGATCTAGTGGACAGTCATGGATAAGTTTCCCTTATTGTATGTTGATTACTTAATTGACCAAATGGGTAGAGCTTGTGTATTTTGCATCTAGATTTAGTTTTAGCTTTGATGAGATTTAGGCACCTAGACCCGAGAGAGTGCACCGAACTAAGTTGGTCAATCATATAGAAATTATAAGGATCTCTAGGTAATGAGCTAGAACCAAAAGTAACATCACTCTAACTTATTACATAAGCATTTGGGTTCGAGTAGGGTTGACCAAAGGCAAGTAACTTAGGTTGGATTCTGAAAGGGTGATCAAAGATAGGCAACTAGTAGGAAATGGACTCATAGACTTTTAGCTCGACTTACCAATCTTTTATTGGATCATGTGCATTGGCAACGAGACAAAATGAGGAAATTAAAAAAATCCTTCTATTAAGTTGGCACTACATCTTATTTTGTGTTTACATGAATAAACTAAATCATATTTGGTGGATATTAGTAAAAGGAGTCTGTTATTTTTTTAGTTGTGATTTATTTTATATTTAAAACTTCGATGTATGTATGTATATATTACTTTTTAAATAATATATAATATATTCTAATTTTAGTTCAATTTAATTTTAGTTTATCATAAATATTTAGGTATTTCTTTATTAGTGAATTATACGAAGATGATATATGCAGTGGCCTCCTGGATAAAATTAGGAAAAAACTTGGTGGTTAGGAATGTAACTTACTACGTTTAGTTGGTAGGCTAGAACTAATCAGGGCTTGTATTTATCCAATGATATAATTTTGGACATATAGTTTTAGGATACCAAAAGCAACCATCAACAAGATAATTTCAATAATCTCGATTTTTTATGTAAAGGTAAAATGGCTAAAACTACATGGAGAAGAGTGTGTACTCCAAAATAAGAAGTGCAATGACTTGCCCTTTCGATCCTTAAAAGTTGATATTAATACATCCATGGTATTTACATGCCGAGCATTGAAGTGCTAGAAGGACAGATTATTGGGGTGAAAGACATAAGATACCGAACATAATCTCATATTGTAACAAGTATTATATAATATACACAATGATCTTTACAAAAGAAAACTTTAATAGATTGATCAGTGTACTAATCTATAATCAGCCTGGATGGTTATGACAGTCTATCCTTACAATTGCTGATAAATACAAAATAAGAAAATGCAGTGGAAATAAAAAGATACGTGAATACATCTTAAAGGCATCCAACTCGTCTCCTGAAGCTCTAAGCATCCAAAGTAGATCTAAAAATATGCTCGATCTGACCCGCGCATTATAAGAAAAATAACGCTCGGATCATTCTGGTAAACCAGTATAAGAAACCCACATCGGTTGAATTTTAATGTTATAAAAATATTTTGAAAATAAAGGTATCTCGTAAGGCCACATCGCACATAAAAATGGAGGGTTCTTACTTTACGATAACCAAAACATTTCATAGAAAATCTTTTGTTATTATTACAGTGTCTAGGGTTTAAAATAAATCTGGAATCATAGCTGAAATTGTTACATTATTGAATTCCAACATAATAGGTATACAATCAAGTCTGAAGGTTTGTATTGGAAAATGGACCCGAACTACGAAACGGTAAGGGTCTACCCACCGAATCAGTACACCTTTAGATAAATCGTACTGGACAACACGTTGTACCTCTATTACTAAGAATCAACCTTACCACTTACTAGATAGCACCGAATATGATCACCCCTAGGTTGATAAACAATCATAATGGACCCCGAAGCAAACATAAATATCGAATCTAGATAAGGGATGATCATGTCCTAATAGAAGCAACCCACATAGCCATGCGGCATGTCCCTACTTTAGTCATTTACTGGGTGCGAGGCTCGTGAGGTAACGATTACCTAATTCCTCCTAGAAATTCCCACTTGGAATGCTAACACTGCCCTCCAAGTAGAAATGCAATGCCAAAATTCATCCATATAAGTTTGTTCAAGGTCTAAATGAAACCGAAGGCACCACTTCTACTACATCCATTTTGGAATCACCCTCAGGATTAGTAGCAAGTAGCCCTTGCATTTTAAAGAACTCTGACTTCAATCATCTTCAAGATGTCTTCCACTCAAACGCTTATGTTGGTTCGAAGTGGTTTTCGGATAACATATCTGATCTTGTTCTCTATGGATTGATAATGATGGTTTTAAAACCGGTCAAGTTTGATGGTCGGTTATTTAACTATCAAATAAACAACAATCCAATCAGGGATTTATTTCCATAGGGACATTGTGACGAAGCAGAATTCCACTGCTTTGATTTGCGAATATTTAATTAATTTTAAATATTCAATATATAGGTTTTATAATGAAAATAAAAATCTTTTAAAAAATAAATAATGATGATGAAATAATTTTCAAAATTTGTTTGCCAAAATATATAATTCAACGAAAAACAGAAAATGTGACCGGAAACTGTTTTTCCAATTTTCCACGTTTCATCATATAAAAGTTGTTTGAAATGTTGTGACCCTAGTTTATATTTGGAAACAACATTTAAATATTTGTAAACATTCTTAGTTAAGATAAAATAAGGTTTAGGATTATATATATGTAAATATAATTAAGTTAATTAAGAAATAAATATAAAATGCCACATCAGGGAGACAAGATGTGGCATATTGGCAACTTGAAAGGGGACATGAGTACAATATAGGGTTCTTCCTATTGCCTTTCTATGCTAAAAGGTCTTATCTACACGTCCTGTATGGAGGATCTTGGGTCATTTAAGGGCACTATCTTAGAGTAAGCAAGTGAAGACCAGAGTTTAGACCATCCACGACGTCTATCAATTCAAGCCTTTTTTGGATTAGATTTCCGGGCTTATCCATATTTTAAGGAGCACATCTTGCTTCGTCTTGGGAGTAAGAGTGTCGATTGGATTGGATAAACAATTCGCGGAATCCTATAGGGGAAAATAAAGAATAGGCCAGGTTTTTTCTTGAACTAGACGTCATCTTTTCATGTTTAATCTTGAAAATTTCAAAATTTAGAAGAGAGAGACATGGTGAGGTGGAAGCAAGTGTGTGGACAGTAAAGAACATATCTCTACTATTAATAAGGAAAATTCGTTGAACTAATTTACTCGATGTCTTTTGAAATTTCAAAAATGCCCTTGCTTTTCATTTACATGTTTGCATTCAAACAAAATACCAACGTATACAATAATACAAATAGCCCATGTGCGAAGCACGGGCCCATACTAGTGGGTAAAACGCTAGTGCAACTTGTGACTTAGTATTAAAGCAATTTTCCATGTCTTTCTCTCATTCTTTTCTCATTTCTTCTTTTCATTTGAAAATTTCCTAAAGGTTATGAGAAACTCTAATGGCCTTTAATGTTTTCTCTTTAAAAATTCCAAAGTTTAAATTCAAAGTTTTTATTTGTTTAAAATGGTTTTAAACTTGTTTAATCTCCTCCTTTTCATTTTAAAAACTTCTCCATTTTCCCTCCTACTTAACTCGGCCATAACTTCTTCCATACCACTCCAAATTAAGATTTTATTTTTTACAAAACGTATGGAATTCTAGTGGCTACAAATTTTTTTTGAATTACTTTTCCAAATTTTGAATATTTTTGGATCAAAATGTTATTTTGTTCTGACTCATTTATTAACTTATATTATCATGGTCGAAAATACCACTGCTTCTTTTGACCATAACTTCCTCAAAAACAAATCCAAATTAAGTGATTGTCTTTTAATTGTAGAAAAAAGAATTTTCTAAAAAAAATTCATAATTTGTCCAAATTTTGAGCGTAATATAATAAAAATCGGTGAGAAGATAACCTATTTTTGAGTGATTTTTTGTGGTTTTCCAAGATTTCCAAATTCTAAAGCATTTCGAGTTTTCAAAGGATTTTTGTTGAGTAAACTTCTAACTTTTTGTGGAAAGAATCAATCTTTATTATTTTTCCTATTTGGTTATAGATATATTGTTTGGATGGTTGGATTATCACATAGTTTGGATGTACATATGTTGCTAGTTTTTGGTTTGGCGTAGATTTGAGGATCGAATGTTAAAGCAATGTTTTTAATTATAAAGTTGTGATCTTTGTCATGTGATTGGAAGTGATATGTAAAGTTAGTAAGTAAAGTTAGCAAGTGGAGAATTTGGTGAGCAATGTTAGTAAAAGGTGTTTGTGTTCGACATAACAATCCTTCGAGTTTTTAAATTTTGATTACTTGCTTTGTTTTAAACAAAAAGTTTTCTAAAGTTTCAAATGTTTTGTTTTGCTTCCATAACTTTATATTAAGCTCATAAAATAAGTTAAAGTTAAAAAGTAAGTATTTTAAAAGTCATGTTAGTCGATTTGGAAGTTAGGTTATCTATAACGATAGTCGCTACGGATGCAGTTCGATAAAAAGTCCAACTTTTGAAAAGTTAATTTTTGTACGTTAAAGTGTTTTGAAATGTTTTTAAAAACTAAATAATATTGATTAAGGAAAGTTAGTTAAGAATTTAATAATTAATTTTTAATTAATTAGTTTTTTATTTAATAATTAACTAAATACTAAACAAAATTTGTTAATTTTAATTAATTGAAGTTTAGTACTAATTAATTATCTAGTAAAAGTAAGATTAATTTTTAATTAATTATGAGTTAAGTATATGATTTATTTTTAGTTAACTAGTAAGCAAATATAAGGTCAGTTATTTATTTATTTATCTATTTAATCAAGTGTTTAATTATTTTTAATTATAAACTAATTAAGGTTTTAATTTAAATAAATTATTTATAAAAGGTATAATTTTATTAATTTATAACTAAATTAAGTTCAATTTAATAAATAATTATTATGATTTAATAAGAGTTTAACTTGTAATTAATCATTTTATGGAGTTTTAAATTTTTAATCCTTGTTTTCCAAGAATCAAATTGTTTTGACGGTACTTCTTTTTTCAAAGATGGTTTTGAACACAAAGGATTCAAATGTCGATATCATAAGTAGATAACAATTATGAAAGAGTTGTGCAAATGGTTTGATTGTGTGAATATGTGTTAGCAGAATAAATCCTCGTTCCCCTATAAGTTTATTGTTTCATTGTTTGGACATCTGTTAGCAAAATTAATCCCCATTCTATTATAATCTTATTGTTGTTTGTATGGACATGTGTTTTAGCAGAATAAATTCCCATTTTGCTATAAACTGATTGAGTTGTTTGGACATCTATTTGGTAAGACAAATCATCATCCTGCTATTATATTATTTGGGCATTATATGTTGGCGTTTATATTGACATATTATTCTCTGTTTTGGATTTGAATTTAATTTACATACCTATTGACTTATGTAAATGACTATTAAGAAAATTTAAATCGAAACTGAAATTGAATGGTAACTTAAGTTAGTACCATTGGGATTGCTAAGCCTCTTTTGAATTTATAAAGTGGAGTTTTGAGTTAACTTAAATTCTTTAACCAAATTGGGTTTTAAAGTTTATTAATGATTTTCAAGTTATACTATTGTTTAATAAAGGTATTTATAAGCAATAAATTGTTTATAAAAGGACTTTTTACTAAATAAAAGGGTTTTCCTAAAGTGTTTCACAAATGATATTTTATAAAAGGATTTGTTAAAGGAGTTATTTTTTTGGAAGAGGTTTGAATTTAGAAAATAACTTGGGTTTTGAATGATTTTAGAAAAGAGGTTTATAAATGGTTTTGTGATTTGAAAAGGGAAGTTTTATAAATGGTTTAATATTTATAAAAGAGTATTTTTTAAATTAAAATTGGAAATTGATAAAGAAGCTTTATAAATAGATTTGGAGATATATATGAAATGAAGAGATTTTGGAAAGAAGTGGTTGGTTTTCATGGCGTAATTCGAGGGACAGGGATTGCTTAGAGTTGACTATGTTTTCTCTGGGACAGAGATGTCGCCATTGTGTAAACTGTGATGATTGATATTGCGTGGTACTTTCCACAAAAAATTTCAAGTGTTTTTGAAGAAATGGTTCGTGAATATACTTATATCAGTGATATAAGTATACGAATATTTTAGTAAATATTTGAAAGATGACTTTAAGTTAATGGAAGATTAATTTAAGAGGCTTAATGATTTCCATGGAAAATGTAATTTCTATTTGGAATATTTGTTTATTTGATATTTAAATAACCGATTATAAAATCTTGGCCTAAACATGTAATCCTTCTTAATTTTGGTGGTAGGAAAATATTCCCTACTTAACATCGAAGGATTTGAACTCTGGAAGTATCTAGGAGAAACACGGGAGTTATATGATACAGTTAACATCGGTGGTGCTATACTGTACGTTTAAACTCATTTTATTCTTGTAGGAAAAATGATAAGTAGATCTGTCCACCTAAACGGTTAGGGGATGATCCCTGCTCTTATAAATTGTCTGATTATTTCCTAAAGAATCGGTATTGAGCATTCTAAAAAATCAACGATTAGTTTTAGGAGTGCCAGGAAAGAGGAAGTGTATACACGTAAGAGATGACTCAAAACCCATAACCACTTTGAAACCATATACGAATCTACGGAGGAGTTTAGTGATTTATTAAGATATTGGAATTAATGTGTGGTTCCGGGACCCATTGGAGTATGGGTATCCATGTGGGATTCCGTGATCTATTTCGATGGTGATGCATGAGTTGGAATGTTGGACGTAGCCTCATCAGTGAAAATGACTAAAACTAGAGATATGAGCCACGACCAGTAGGGTTGACAAACCCATAGGGTATAGTCGGCTCCACCTAGACGTTACCTACAGTTATTATGCATGCATGGAAGATGCACTTGGTCTTAGCGAGACTAGCTATGTTTTTCTATGGTGCATCACTAGGGATGTTGATGCTTCGAAAGGATATATCTAATCCTTATGCAAGAGGATCGTTTCTCGAAGTACTGAGGGCACCTCCATGGAATCCTACACAATTAGCGAACACGCCTTATCGGTTTTTGATTATATACCTATTATTGTTGTGATGTACACTCACGAGCATCACAACTACCTGATTATTATAATTTTCACCCTCAGACATTATTATAATATCACTGGATTCTCTTATACAAATATTTTGGTTATCATAGGTAAAAACCCATCAGTATTTATGTGCGGCGTGGTCTTACTAGATACATTTGATTTTAAATTTTTTTTAAACATAATAATTCAGTTGTTTGATTTTACTCACACTAGACCCATGTCTGGCTTGGAGTTTTATTTTCTTTCCCTAAAACTTTTGGATGCTCAAATTCCTATAGGTAGCCAAGTTGTTCAAGTTTTCCTCGGATGCATCTTGGAGGAGCTTGGAGCAGGAGGCTTCATCGATAGCTAATTATTATCTTGTTTCTACTGTATTATATGTATCTTGTATCAGTTAGTTAGGGACTGGCTGTTATAACTATCCAAGGATAGAATTGTATTAGTATGACTAAAATGTATCATTTTTGAAATGACTTTGTAAAGTATTACGTTGATTAATATATGCTATTCCGCTGCGTTGTGAAATTCCGTGATTGTTTTTATTTCTTCTATCTTCTTAATTCACCCCTAATGATCGGTTTTTCCAACACTTGAATGCTCGACACACGATACATTGAACGTATTAGTGTCGATTTTCTAGAACTGAAAACCCCGGCCGTTATAGAAACAACACTGGTTAAGCTCATAAGCAACCATTAACCTCTTTAATAAATCATTTCTCTAATTAAAATCACTTCGTAAATACTTACATTAAAATACTTTTAAGATATATTCGCAACCTTTATACTCTATCAATACTTGGAAAATACCCATATACTTATTTCAAAAGTATAAGTATATTCACAAAAATATTAAACTTTCACTACTTAGAAAATGTATTTACATACTTATCTCAACGGTATAAGTATATTCACAAAACACTACACTTTTCCCTACTTAGAAAATGTATTCATGCACTTATTTCAACGGTATATTCACAAAACATCATGAAAGATTTCTTATTTCAAAATCATATCAAAATGGATAAAACAAATATTGTTTTAAAAGAAACAAAGATAAGGATAAACCCAAGTACTATCCTTTCAGTGTTAAGCATGGAACGAATGTCCACACCACCCAAATTAAGAAGGTCAATTTGAGAAAATCCAATCTTTATTTCTTTTATAAATTTCTTTTTATAAGACTCTAAAATAATTTTTAAAACTCCTTTTATAAATCTCTAAAATCATATATAAAACTCTTTTATAAATTTCTAAAATCATTTATAAAACTCTTTTATAAATCTCTTAAACAATTTATAAATCTCTTTTATAAATCTGTAAAACCATTTATAAAACTTTATTCTTTTATAAAACTCCTTTATACATATGCTTTATAAATATCACTCTTTAATAAAACTCTTTTATTAAATGAGATTCCTTTATAAATCAATTATTATTTATAATAAAATTAGTTTACTTTAAACATCCTGAATAAATAATAAATTAACTTTTCAACACCATTAATAACATAATTTATTAACTCCAAACTATTATTATATATTATAATAATAGTTAATCTTCAAACATTGTTATAATAAATAATAGTTAACTTCCAAAACACTATTAGTTAATAAATATTATTAATTCCACAATAGTATTAATAAATAATTATTATTAATTCAAAAACATTATTAATAAATAATAATTATTAATAACAAAACATTATTAGTAATTATTATTATTAACTTTAAAATATCATTATATAATAATAATTATTAATTTCAAAACATTACTAAAGTAATAATTATTATTAACTTCAAAACATTATAAATATAATAATTAAAAATTATTATCACAAAACGTTGTTAATAAATAATGATTAATAATCATTAATTCCAAAACTTTATTAATAAATAATAATTATTAACTTCCAAACATAATTAATAAATAATGATTATTATTATCTTCAAACAATATTAATCATTTAAATAAATAACTTTTTACAATATTAAATATTAATAAATAACTTTAAAACAACATTGAATAGAAACAAACAACTTTAAACATTAATAATCAATAGTTAAACAACTTTAAATAATTATTAAATGATAGTTAAACAACTTTAAACCTATCTTTAAATGATTTAAAAAAGACAAGTACAAAGATTGGGGTAAAATAGAGAAGTTCAAAATCTGCTTAAATAGAAATAATTCAGAAAACCCAAAGATTATATTCGAACCATTCTCCAAATCAAAATCCGATTCAAGCTAAAACGGAAGTTAATAATATTTTCAAAATACTAAATTGAGACTGATAGCCACCAAGCACTTAACCAATGTTGTTATTGATTTTAAGCACTATAGGGTTAATTTTTAACACATAACAATGTCATAACTAATAAGGCCAAACAATCAGGTTTTAATATCCAATAATTCATACAACAGGAATATGATTGAAAATAAATCAACAATGGTAAGGAATCCCGTTAGATCCCTCTACAACTTCCCTTTACATCAGATAAATTCCCTACAAATGATTTCATATATTGACCATTTTCAAAAGTGACAATTCATCAAAACCAAGTAATCAACCAATTAAACATCCAAGCATACAACCAATAATTCCAATCAAACACAAACAGTAAAATTTATCTAATATATATCTTATTAATAAACCAAAAACGCAAGTTTAACTCACCAAAATTTCGGTTTCCATGTTCTGATTTCATCTTAAATCGAACAGTGTTCAATTTGAGGATGAAATTACATTAGCTCAAATCTCAACCAATTCAATTCCAAAATGTAGACATTGTTCCTATGAGTGCAAGACTACTGATCGCGTTCGGTTTTGACGTTGTCTGAACAAGTTATAGAATATATAAGTTTGAGAATTATTAAATCAATTAATTTTCACTAATTACAAATTTAACAGCTAAATTACCCACCCATCTTCCCTAAAACACTACTCGCCCCAAATATTGCTCCATCTCTACAGTGACCAAACGTTCTCGTCCCTCCACGACCCTCATCTCTAAACGGAATCGTAAACCGACGAATCCAATGAACTTCTCTTTACGAATGCTACCTGACCATCACCATAAGAAAGCACCTAACATCTTGCCCCAGTATGCGACTCGCAGCAAACCTGTCAGACGTACACAATGATGCGCCACCCTCCAATCGACTGTGCCTCCTCAAACTCAGTGCCAAGGTGCCAAACTCCACTACAAACTTGAAACTGCTCCTCTGTTTACAAATCGATGCGTATATTGAGAGAAATTGCTAGCCATTGTCATTAACAACCTACCACCACACACTGTCGAGCACCTCGAACTATAGCCGAGACTTTCATAAATCCTAATCTATGTATATTTAAACTCCCTACTCTCAAAGATATCATTTTTATATTTTTGATGATTTTTCTTTGATTTGATTTTGAATTTGTTTTAGAGGATGGATTTTTTTACTGTCGGCTTGAAACCAGAAAGAGAAAGTGAGGAAAAGGAATGCGAATTAGTTTTAAGGGTATGGAGGAGACATAGAAAAGAGACAATCAAAGAAATGTTGTGTGTGGGTTATTTTTATCTTTAATTTTCCAACATCTTACTACACAAATTTTCTATTCACATACGAACTGCGAAAGGCAAAACAAAAATACAGTCGCGCTCAGAGTAGCGACGAGACTCAAAAACAATAATAACATCCACTGGTTAATGGATTCTGTAAAATCACAAAAACACTATCGTCTGCCGATAAATCGTCAAACGAATAATTTAAATATTTTCAAATTAAAGATTATGGAAAAATCAAATAATTTAAACTAAAAATACATCAATAAAAATTGAGTCGTTATATTAATAATTTATTTTCTTACTACTTATTCGAACGGTTTATTGTTGTAAATAAATTTACAAAATTAATCCATCGTTATCGTTTATTAATTAAAAGGAGTTAAATAAAACCGTTGAATAAATTAAATTAATATTCAATTAAAAATCTAGATATGTTAATTCACTATTTAAATACTAACTCCTAATTTAGATAATCCAATAATCCTTATATCCTTTTGAGTTCAAGTTTAAAACTTTAAAAAATAACTATTTTAATATTTAAAATTAAGTAAATACTCAAATTAATGACCAAAACCTCAGGTTGTTACAAGAAGGAAGCACGGAGTTAAAAATAAATTGCAAAAATGAATTAAACTTCTAATACTAGATTAATTTTGAAAACTTCAAACAAGTCGGGCATGTGTGGTAAGTAGTTTCATAGCAAATACGCAGGTGAAAAATCTTTTTGCATGATTAACATCAACAATAATTATTCTGGTACCTTCAAATTCTTGTTGTGTTTGAAGCATAAAGCATCAAAAGTCATAGAAAGGAGAATTATGGATGGTAAATCAATAAAATTGTGGTATGATCCTTAGTTAACTAGTGGCATTTTACTACATAAATTGGATTATCGAGTTTTAACTACTTTAGGAGGTGAAAATATTAAAGTAAGCCAAATTATAAAATGTGGTAGTTGGGTAACATATAGACTTGCTCAAAATATGAACTTGTCAATGGAAATTATAAAAGAGTTAGCACATAATACAATATATGCTATACTACTTTCAACATCATATGGGTATGCTATATTAGGGTACCTACCTCAAGAATACCAACGTCACAAGACATCCAACGATCAAACCAATCATAACAACCATAAGGTAAACACGCAACGACAACCATCCTCAAGGTTTTATATTGCTTCGTTTGTAACCAAGATGTCACCTCGTACGTATCATCATGACCCTTCCTAAGGCCTTATGTCATCACAATTATCGCTAAAGTCTCACTTTGCTGAAACTATCCTCGAAGTCCCACTTCTCCAAAATCTTCACCGAAGTCTCACTTCACTAAGATCATTTCCAGAGTCCCACTCCGTTACAAGTTTCTCCAAGTTCTTCCTTCATCATGACCTTCACAAGATATTCCCAAAGTCCTAACTCGCAATAATCACTTCTGGAGTTTCACCCTATCATAATCCTCTCCGGAGTCTCACTCCATTATGACTTTCTCAAAGTCCACTTTACCATGAACTTAAGGTCTCTTGGACACATGATAACTCGCTCTACGACATCTCAAGACGACGACACCTCATGCCATAAATAGATCTAGCATTCTTTTGGATACTTATCTCATAGATATTAGCCTCTCGGGATAAGACAAACCATCTCATGGTCCATGGTACACAGGCGAGCATCCTCACACACCCTTTGCCCCTTGGAACAACCATCCTATCCAGTGTTACCAACAATCCCTTTAGCGTCTTACTCAATTCGGGACATCTCATTGCTAATCTACATCGCTTCTCCTTGTCGAATGTGCTTCCCTAGACTACTATAATGTCATCCTTCACTTCCTACATAAAGCTCTTGATCAAATGCTTCGCATCTTTGAAGCTCAAAACATCTATATTTGCCCATCTCATGTCATAGATTCCAACTTGTCATGATTTCAAAGTCATCATGTTGAAACGTCACGCCTTTGCCTCGTCGTTTATCGTCGATCTTTATCGCGTTGTAACCATCGAAAATGGACATTGAACAATTGAACAAACATATGTAGTATGACCTCTAGGGCCTCACCATCAACCTTGAGAAGTTAGGCCAAATATGGACACATCTATTCAGGCTAGTATCAATATGAATTGCTTAGCCAAAAATCGAGTTAAGTCTTTCGCTCCTCGACCTCTTTTATTTTTGCTTGCTTTGAGCTCCTTTCCTCGATGATACACTCCTCGAGTCTTAATCGCCCTCCTTGAGCCTCAAAAGGAGATCAATGTTGATTAGATCAGATCAGTACCGATCTATAGATTGTCCCCAAATTTTGGAGTTAGGTCCTTAATTTTATTCCCTTGCTTTCCTCGAAGTCTTTCCCAAAGTTTCATAGTCTAAGGGTTGAAGCAACCTCTTCTACCGACATAAACCGCAGATTCCACCGACATGATTTTGGACATCCAAACCAACTTCAATCTTCATGCGACCAGATCTCTAGACTCCCCAAACTTGCCTCAATAATGTATTCAAGTTTCGTCACGTTACGATAACTTTGGTGCCATTTTCTCCAAACGACGTACCAATTTTCTAACTATGCATAACAATTAGAAAACACATCAAAGAAATCCATAAAACTACCAAACATCGTCATACAATACCCTATAAACACATATAATTCATCCAAACAGGATTTACTAGTCGTTTTAGATCTGTTTTTCTATAAAATAGCAATTCTAGCCGGTAAACAGTATAAATCATATTAGAATACAAATCTGTCTTTTAAACTATGTTCCAAGATGTTGTTTGTATCATATCAAAGATTTCAAACATTTTTACTTTAATATTCATATTAAAAGTCATATTTTTATAGCATAAGTAAGCAAAATATAGCGAGAGAGGTAAAATCATTCACCTTGGATCAAATGCACAAATTTCGAGGTAAATCTGATATGGAATAACAGTTGTTCAAATCCCAAAGCTTCCAAATAGTGGATCTATTATGTTAATTTCTTATAGACTCATTAATTACATTAATTATATTAGAGAAAAAGTGGTTTTTAGCTTTAGTTTGGATTAATGTAGGTTATGAGGTGACCGAGAAGGGAAATGATTATCGACTAGGAAAGAGGGTATTAACCCTAATTTCTGGATTGGGTTAATGGGCTGCACTGATCACTCCATAAGTACCCACTAATTTGCTGACAATTAATCATAACTTCAAACAGTCATAGATCCTATTGGTTGAGTACATATGCTTAATATGACCATTATACAAAAAGAGAAACTATCATCCTGCTTAAATGTAAGTGGTTTTAGACCCTAATTCGACTCATATCAAGAGTTATAACTTCTATAATATTTTTATGGTCAAAACTGTTCAACAAAAATTCTAGAGATGGAAAAAATCACTTGTTAATATTTTCCAAAACTATAAAGTCATAGACCTCATATGAATTTAATAATAATATTTTACGATCCTCTGATACGTAAATATGGGTTGTTACACTTTGCAATGTTGAATGATGTGTGTATATGTCTATGTATGGGTGTGTGTGTATACACACACATACATAGTTATTAATTGTTTTGGATATAATCAAGCATACACACATCGATGTGAACTTAAATTTTTTATCTTGAATTTTTGTTTTGAATCATGATAATTTGTTGTCCACTTAGTCAAGGAACAATTCCAAGATTTGTTTTGTTAATTAGTTTGATTATATGTATAAAACGCATATAAATTATAATTATAGAAGTTTTTTTATATCACACATATATCTATATGTATGTATACAAATGACATTTTTACACAAATATTGTCAAACATATGTATAATTCATAGTACGTTTATTTATTTATACAAGTATTCGCTGATCTTTTCATGCAACTTGTAATTATGTAGGTTTATATGCTTTATATTTCTTTTGGATATGAATAAATTATGGAGTTTACAATTTACTTTATTTGATTTGGATCTGAACTTAATTAGGATTTGACATGAGAAATAGGTAGGAAACCTTTCCAATTTTTAGATGTCAATCGGATCTTTCCGAAAATTTGAATGTCAGATAGATCTATCCAAAATTTTAAATGTTAACTAGATATTTATTTTATCAGTTTTAATTGTGAATTTATTACATTAATTGTTCTTGAATCATTTTGCTACCATGTCACGTCATACATTTGTAATTTACACCATATATGTTCATGTGGCCTTTTTTCATATCCAGCAGTGATAAATGTAACTCCTATTTAATTATAAAGTTGTCACATTTATGTTCCATTACGTTGTTTTCGATAATTGACAACTTTGACCTTTTACATACCTAAATGATTAACAAAAATAATCAACCAAATTACACTTGCGTCATGTCTTACAAATTTGTCACAATTTGAAACATGAACATATTTGATATGTTCTTACCTTTTCAAATTTTATACCTAATAAATAATAAATAAAAGTAAATAATATGATTAATTAAGTAAAACAAAGCAATACTGATAAAATATAATTTTATTGACATCAACTATATTGGATATAGTGAATCCCATCAGACTTCATAGGCCTACTGTGATCCAAATAGGGGAAAATTTTGAAATTAACCCAATTTACCTGCTACTAACCTGGCAGAACCTTCACATTCTTCACTCTAGACAAACGTCTTTCCCTTATGAATGAGGTCAAAGAAGTGTATGCATAAGTCAGTTGCTTTTGTTATGAAGCGACTAATTGTTGTGACCCTCCGAATCAGATCTTGCACTTGTCTAACCAGGAAGAGTATCTGCATATTTTGAATTGCTTGAATCTTGTAAGTGTTGGCTTCAATGCCCTTGGAACTCACTATAAAACCGACGAATTTGTCAAATCGAATGGCGAAATAACACTTCTTAGGGTTGACTTTCATGTTTTACTTATGGAGGATGTCAAAGGTTTTGGCTAGGTTCTCTACATGCCCTCTAACCTCTTAGATTTCACTGACATGTTGTCCAAAAAGAATTCTATAGATTGACCAGTTTTATGATCGAACATTACATTAATGTGCTGTAGATATGTTGTTCCTATATTGTGAAGCCTAAACAAATTAGCATGGTACCAGTAGAGTACTATATTTGTAACGAAGGAAGTGTGTTCTTGGTCTGGACTATACATAGCGATCTGGTTATACTCGAGGTAGATATCCATGAATGTGAGTAGCTCATATTAGCTATTCGCACCCATAAGATGATTGATGTAGAGGAGTGGAAAACTATCTTTTAAGTAGACCTTATTTAGATTTGATAAGTCAATATGAGTTTTCTAAACACTCACTTGGATTGTAGACCAATACCGGGTTGGTTACCCAGACTGGGTGTTCAACTTCATGAATAAACCCATTTGCAAGGAGCTACTCTACCTCTTCCTTATGCACTCCATATCGTTTTGGATTGAATGACCTTCTTTTTTAATGAATGATGTGAGCCTTCGGATCGATGTTAAGGGCTTGGAAGATAATTAAAGGGTCTATGCTAGTTATGTCGGCATTCTCTTAAGAATACACATCTCTGATTTTCATCAAGAAATATATTAACTCACCTCTTATCTTTAAGTTCAACTCCACGTCTATCTGGACAAGGTAGCAAAGCTCTACCATAGATCTCCTCCCTAATCTTAGACCTTGTTACGTTGTCGTCAATTGATTTGTTCCAAGTGGAGTAGCTGGCCCACCATCAAGGTTTTCATTTTCCCATATGGGGTCGAGTGGATCATCGTTATTTTCCTCCATGCTTTCTTTCAGGTTGCACTGGTCCAATGTAGGAATCATGTGTTCCATGATTTCCTTCGCTGGCCGAGAGTCTATGCTCGAACCTAGGAGTTATTGTTGCCCCTGGCCTTCATAGGTGAGTGCGCCGGCATTGTGACAGGGGAAGTTGTTATGTCTATTGTTCCTGCTTGTCGGTGAGACTGGACCTGTTCGTTTCATGTTTTAATAAGCTCCTTTTTATGATTGATCGACTAGGAAAAGATGAACCCCGTCAACCATGTTTGTCTTGGCCTCTGACACGAATAGGTGTTTTAATAACCCATATTTTTCAATAATTTAAAATATTGAAATAAATTACATAATTTTGATAGAATGGGAAATCATCTTTTGTCAAAACTTTTGAATTCGAAAATGAAATGGTGTCATCTCAACCATCTTGTTTTTTTGATGCACATCGTACATTCATTTATTTGAGTCTGAATCCAGATGTGAGTGATATCCCGATTGTTGTGTTTTGAAATTTTTAATTTAAATTTGAGCTGATTCAACTAACTTGAATGGGCACTTCATCAAGGTTATAATTATTGGTTGGTTTCTCCCATTTGAAAATTTAAATCATTTCTATACATGCTCTTTCTATCTTTCTTCCTTTTCTCATCTCAGATAACCCACTTCATTGAAATTCAAATTTCGATTTCAATTCTTAATGAAAATTAACGATATAACCACCAAATCTAAGATGCAAGGGTTATGATCTAATAATAATTAGAATCATGAATTTATCAATTCGAAGTTAAGGCCAATTCCGAATAGCGAGCGATTTGAGGATTTTCCAACCTATGTGAGTGGTTTACATCTAAATGAATATATAAACTATTCAATCTTATCTAGTTCTAAGATAATTATGGATTAAGGTTAGAAATTGGCACTATATGAACGATTACGAAAATATTATGGTAACTAAAGAGTATAATCTGAAATTAAAATCGGATTTGGATGTATAATTAATATGAAATGGTAATTTAGTAGTAATTAGTCAAACTATGAAATATTCGTTTTTATATTAGTGGTACGAGATTAATAATCATGCGAAAATGCATAAGTGAATATGAATTGGAGATAATGGTAATAAATTATGTGAACCAGGGAATGTATACTTAATGAGTATATATGCGTGTGTGTATGTGTAAGTAAAGAGAGGCAGTGGAAGTGAATTTGAGACATATATGTGTATAATTATACACAAAACACCATGCAAACTATATAAAAAACGTTATGAAATATTTTTAGAGATATGTATGAATTGAAATAGATTTTAAATGATTTATTTTGCTATCTATTACTTAAATAGGAAAGGAGAAACCAGAGTAGTCTTCTGTCGCCATGTGTCCTTGTCGAGCCACTCCCTTTCCTTTTCCAACTTTTCTTTGTTAACTGTTCCTCTCCACCTCCCCTATCTCCTCTTCGTCCATTTCAATTTTTAGCCCACACAGCCTCCTAACATTTTCCTCCACTTTCACTCTCCCCTCTCCTCAACATCAATCCTCCTCTACCTCTCCAACAACTGTAAATCCACACTGACTGTGGTCTTCGCTTTGGGTGTTTAGCCGCCTCTTTTCGCAACTACCCACCCTCGATTCTCCTACTCTATGCGCTTTACTCCACGTCTGCCACTTACCTGCCCTCCGCTTCAACCCGACTACCATTAACTGCTGCGATGTATTAGCCGGCCTAACCCTTCAGTCCAAAATAGGTCAGTAATTTTTTTATATTCCTTCCTCCATTTTGGGGATTGCTAATAATCTGTCCACGAATTGCCCCATCTGCACTCTACACATGACTCACCGTTTAACGTTTTCGGGTACCTACGTTTCTGCTGTTCTCACTTACCGCACGGTGCCGACGCCGTCGTTAAACCGCTTACCCTACGTTACCACAACACCACTGTGCACAACTACTGTTAATGTAATTTGAGGGTCAATTGATGTGGAATTTTTTGGCGGAGATGTTACCGCTTACATTTTGACAATTTTCTGTATTCACTCCCTTTCATGTTAAACAAACTTGACACCAATTTGTTTCCCTGCTTTGGCTCCCATTATAAATCCGCAAACCGTATAATAATGATTGCATATGTGTAACATAGTACTTTCGCTCATTTTCATCAATTGTAACGTTGATATGCCATAACAACTACAGTGATTACAATGGTAGCCGACAGTACGATACAGATAACGTTTGGCAGCATATACTGAAGTCTGATCAAACAAACTGACAGATTTTCTTTTTACCTTCCGACCATCAATTTCAGTCCAGCACATATAATCAAATCCGATCTGAATAAGACATTTTCTGTGGGAAAGTGATTTTCCACATCATCCTCTTATCTTAACACCACTTTAACTGCACTGTAGTTTACTCCACATTGCTCAACTTGACATTATAATTTAACTGCAATACGATCTGCAAACATCTCCGGATCTGTATGTCCTCCTTTTCAATTCCATAACTGTAGGTCATATGAAAATATGAGGGAACATGTGTAAAATTTAACAGCTTTTAGCACCGCCTACTGGGAGGTGTGTACATGAAACGGTCAGTGGTAAAACAACATTGTGGAAGTCAGTTAGCAGGTCATCCATATTTCTTTCCACTCTGTTAACAGTTGAAATTGATGAATATAACAAAGGTTTACGGCAGTTCTATGTTTCCCTTCCATTTGTACAAAGATTTTCATGTATTTCTCATCCAGCCTAATAACCCCCTTATGACGCTTTGACTACGTTATCTTTTACAGATTGGAAATGCCAGTAAGGCAGTTATAGTTTTCTTATAACACAACATTTTAACTTTCAAAAATATGTGTGTTGCGAGTTTATGAAGCATTTATGAAATAATGTATTATGATGACCTCAGTTAACTGTTGTAAACAAACAGGTTGCCCTACACCTTTGTTTGGAAATTATCGTTATCTGTTTGTTGACCTACAGTTCCTAATTAATATATTATGATAACTCATTGATTTTATTTTAGTGAGCAAAAAGGTGAACAAGTTAGTTGATCATTTCTGAAAACCTATACATTTATGGTATACATAGTACTGCTAACAGCTGTCTGGCAACTAATATACATAACATTGGGAACATGATGCCTTCCACTCCTGTTCACATTTTACCGTAGTGTTTGTATATTTCTTCTTATTAAACGTGTCACGACAGTTAAGCACAGTATGTATACAATATGGTATGTTTTCCAACATAGCATGTACAACCCGATAACTTTCTCTCCACTGTCTTTTTTAGGAGATCAATTGGGATGATACTGTCTGCTGAACAGCGAAGACTTATGACTCCTGGAAAGGTACTTATCTGTTGACTCATGCCCTCAAATTGTACTCATACTCTTTTTTGCCTCCTTTACTTACTCTTCGACATAGTTTTTGCTCAAAATTTCATATGAATGGGTTTTATTGACTTCTTGCTACTTTTAATCATTTTTACGGTCCGAACATATTTTTTTTCTTCATTTTCCACTGCCTCTTTGTATTATGAGCTCCTACCAAGGGCACATTGTTATTTATACATTCACACACACCCCCCCACACACGCATATACGGAGACAGCAGACAAGCGAAACTTAATTTTTTCACTATTTCCACTGTGCAATAAATACCACATATGGTTAAGAAGAGCTCACATTAATCGCATGACGTTACTCATATCATAATGCCATTAAATTTACTGTGTAGTACACACAACCACTTCGCTTCTGTCCTGTCTGCTGGGCATGGTTTGTTTAATTTTTTAACAGGTGCTTCAACTCAACTAAATTAATCACTATTTTCACTTTATGCACATGTCCAACCACATTCTGTTCTAAATTAGCCATCATTTTTTTACACGTCAATGTGTACTACAATTATAACACTCTGAATTAACTTGATTATACTGTTTGACATATACGTAATTATAAGTTTTATTCACGCAGTATTTGTAACATACATTAATTTAAGAATTTGATAAGTAATTGAAATATACAATTACTTGCACATACTACATTGTAACAAATTGATGTTATATTTGTTTGATTTTTAACGCTTACTGTGTGTTATCTGTACGTCATATGGGTTTAAGGACGTTGTTTTATAAACGATTAAGTAGTGAACTAAATATGTAAACATTGTCGACAATATTGTTTAACACCGAAAATCAGTATGTACTTTTGCTTAGTTCAAGCATTAATGGTCATCATTGCCCTACCTTTCATTGGTGACACCATGGAAATTGTCATTTATCACCTATCGTAGTTCGTCCCTTTTTGTTCTCATTTTTTCCTTTAACAAAGTCCCATGTCGCTCAGTTTTCGGTTTTTAACAACCACAAATAGCGTTTTTTTTCTTAAACAGAACGTCGATTTTTACACAAATGGCGTTTAACTTACAAAGGTAGCAACTACTTATTCACTGTTTGAGCATATACAATTCCATATGCAGTTAAGACAGTATTTTTAATTTTCAGTACTGCATAAGTTTTGATATAGTGGTATGTCTACTTTTTAAAAAGCAAACATTAATTATGGTACCGTGGTTGGCTTCTCTACCACAAATTCAGCAACAACCATTGTTCCACCTGTATATTGCTAGGCTGATTGCGTTTTAGAAATATATGATATGGCTGATAACCCGATGTCTAAGATTTAAGTGTTTTGCTATCAGTAGTACATAGTCATCATACTAGCCAGAATACCAGTATTTAGGTGGTGTTACCATTTGAAGGAAATATAAATGGTTAGCAGTCGTATTTCAGCATTTGTGTCTACAAGAAATACACATTATTTTACTGCTGTCTTTTATGCCTGATATGTAAATGATAGAATTTACTACCCTCATGACTTATCAGCGGTTCTTTGGCGATGTTCAGGAATGAGCTTAGTCCGATAAAATCGGAAGTCGCCATTTAGTCAACGCGGTCATTCCTGTTGGTACTGCATTTCAAAGTGGAATAAAAGTCAGACAACACTTCAACACTTTGCACTCCGCTTCTTATCATGTTGGTTAACAAGACCTGCCTATGGAAGAGGCACTCCTGGTCCTTAGTGCAGTATTTAACTGGACAGACGAACGTTCAGGTATACCAAACGTTGTTCGGTACAACGTTTCTTCTTCTCTACTCGTACTGTACATTTTTTTAATCATTATGTAGTTATCCATAACGGTTTATCATTGCACGATGCACTACTTCATCATAACTGTCCCTCCTCTCCATTTGCAGACAGCAAAGACGAGGATCGTTGATAATTGCATCGCTTCGTGACCAACACTTATGTGGTGATTCCTTTATCCAAATTTGGTAACATATAACTTGTCCTCATTTACTGTCATAATTGCTACTACTACGCATTTAGTTATCGCCATATTCCAACTCACTATTTGATGGATAATCATACAGTAATTTTGTTAAATTTTTTCTTCTTTCCAAACAACTGAACTGTTCACTACCTGCTGTGACAAGTTAAACAATTTGCAGTGAAGTAGTACCCTATTTATTTGTAATCAGTAGTTAATGCTACTTATTGCCCCTGATGCAGGTTGTACATACTCCATACTCTGTACCTGACCGTTGTAACCCCTTGCAAGTCTGTTGCTTAACCATAAATTATGGATACCACAGCTGTCGTTAGGAATGCTAGAGCTGAAAGAAGAGGTGCAATCAATGGGAGGAAAAGAAAAAGGTCTACAATTTTACAGCAGGAGGGGACAGTGATGGAAGATACAAGCGAGTCCCATGGAGATGTGTCATATAGGGCAAAGATAACTTCAGGACGGAGTCGCCGTAATGGTAGGTTCTGTCGGTGTGCATAATGTTATTTCATTCATGTATTAACAGACTACAACTACTGCTTTCCACTGTAACAAAAGCAGGGAAAAAAGAAAATGGACAAAATGCCTCACCAAGTTCACGAATCAGTGTGTTTGCAAAAATAGGCAAGGTAATGGTGTACTCTTATTCTTCCCGTCCCTTACGAACTATAATATAACATGGAATAACCCATTTACTTGTTGCTCCTCTAAACATATTTACATTTGCTAATATCCACTTGATCTATCATATGGTTTGCGCAGTAAAGTTCACTTTACTGTTAAACAAACTTACAACGGTTCCTCTACCTCTTTGTTTACTCTTAGTATGTTTACATTACGCATATGTGTTAAGAACAGTGACTCATAAACTGTTGAAACAGGAGCTGCAGTGCAGCCATGGAATTTTGCTGGTCCTACCTATGTTTGCTCAAGTTATAATGTAACAGTTTGGTATGAAGAAAGGAATAGGAAGTCAAGAAGACCCATGAATCCGAAGTTTTCTACTTGCTATAAGGGCGGTAAATTAAGTTACCAAGGTATAAAAAATGCCCCGACTATTTCATAACCTCCTTGATTACAATGGTGGCCGTGATAGTTCTAATTCCAGAGAGAACATACAAGTATATAACGGGATGTTTGCATTTACATCTATGGGTGGGCGTATTGATAATTCAGTGAACGTAGGTCGGGGTCCTTATGTACTTAGAATTAGCGGGCAGAATTATCATAAAATTGGCTCTATGCTACCCACTGATGGGTAAGCTAAATTTGCACAACTATATATCTATGACACAACCAATGAGGTTGCAAATAGAGTTAATGCACCTGGTTTGTCCGCTAGCCAGTCTACGAACCCTCATATTATTAAAAATTTAATATCTATGTTCAATGACTGTAACTTGTTGGCTAAGGTGTTTCGGATGGCTAGAGACAAGTATGAGAGTAGTAGTTTGACCAATGTTTCGCTTCGTTTGTTGGAAAGGAGGGATAGAGATGGTAGGCAGTACAATATACCAACAACTTCTGAGATTGCAGCGTTGGTTACAGGGAATGGTAGCCGAAGTGAAGGTTATAGGGACATCATAATCGAGGATAAAAGTGGACTTCTTAAGAGAATTAACGAGAAACACCCCAGTTTTATGGCCATGCAGTATCCACTCTTATCTGCCTACGCAGAGGATGGTTACAGACTTAACATACCTTATCAGTCTGTCGAAACAGATGATATCGATAAGGATGACATGGTAACCATGCGTGAATATTATGCCTACATACTGCAATACATAGAGGGAGATGATAATACCTTGCTTTATGGTGGGAGATTGTTGCAGCAGCAAATAGTTGATGCATACTATTGCATTGAGGAGGACAGATTGAATTGGATTAGAAATAACCAACATAATATCAGGTTTGAACTGTACAAAGGGCTGAAGGATGGGGTTGCAGCGGGTGACACATCGGCTTTGTCTATTGGCAGGAGAATGGTTTTGCCATCTTCTTTCACTAGTGGGCCTAGGTATTTGTTCAAAATTACCAAGATGCAATGGAAATTTGCTGATAGGCTGGTTCTCCAGATTACTTTATCACATTCACATGCAACTCTCAATCGCCAGAGATTAAGGAGTGCTTAAAAACAATTCCAGGTCAAAGGGCAGAAGATAGACCGGATATAATTTCACGTGTTTTTCACATCAAGTTGCAGCAATTAACGCATGGCATAAAGGAAAAGGAACATTTTGGAATATTGAATGCAGATCCATCACATCATGCACTAAAATTTCCTTTAAAATAGTTACATACACTGACAATATTAATTAATTTTGATAAATATTTTTACAGCTTTGTACGCTATTGAATTTCAAAAGCATGACTTGCCTCATGCACATATGTTACTGTTTGTACGGGGGGAGGACAGACCAAAAACGACAGCTGACGTGGATAAGGTGGTAAGTGCATAATTACCAGACCGTGAAGCAGCTCCTGTTGCATACCAATCAGTCAGTTTATGGTCCACGGACCGTGCAGCGTTCTTAATCCTAACTGCCCATGTATGATAAACGGTAAATGTTCAAAACATTACCCAAAATGGATTAATTATGAAACGACGTATGACAAACATGGTTTTCCAAATTACAAAAGACGCAACGATAATAACTTTGTCACCACATTATTAGGGGTTAATATAAATAATTATTGGGTAATACCGCATAATGTGAGTTTAGTTGTGAAGTATCAAGCACACATTAATGTTGATATATGCAGTCGTGCAAAGTATGTTAAATATCTGTTCAAGTACATTCACAAAGGCCATGATAGGGCTGCTGTTGTAACTGAGCAAAACAATGTTACAAACCAGAATTTTGTTTGAGAGGTGGATGAAATAAAGACTTATATAGATTGTCGTTACATATCAGCTTCAGAAGCAAGTTGGAGAATTTCAAATTTGATATTCATTATCGAAAACCTACAGTCGAACGATTACACCTTCATTTATCTGAAGAGCAAAATGTAGTTTTTCACGATGACGATAATTTGGTTGAGGCAGTATGTCAACCTGCTGTTAACGATACTATTTTCACTGAATGGATGGAAACTAATAAAATTAGTGAGGAGGCACGAAACTTAACATATGTAGATTTCCTACAAAATGGGTATGGAACAAAAAAATTGGCAACTGGACAGCACGGAAAAAAGGAGACACAATAGGTAGAGTTTATTTTGTTCATCCAACATGCGGCGAACGATTTTATTTATGTACTATTAAACATCGTCAAAGCACCAACCAGCTATGAAGAGATAAGAACCGTTAATTCCGTTGTTTACGACTCCTTTAAAAGAGCATGTGTTGCACGTGGATTACTTGAAGACGATAATGAACGGAACATAGCTTTAACCGAGGCATCACTTTGGGCAACTGCAGCGTCTCTATATGAACTTTTTGTTATGTCGCTGCTTTTCTGCGAAGTATCCAACCCACTACAACTTTGGAATAGAAATTGGAAAATGTTGGCGGAGGATATTGAATGGCGTTGTCTTCGTACGTACGAACAACAAACTGATTGTTTTGATGACTTTCAACTTAAGTTGGAGGCTGTACGTGAAATAGAAAAGATAATGAGTAAAAGTAGTAGATCTGTAGCAGAATTTAACATCATCCCTCCTTCAGACCTTATTTCAATTTGCACAGGTCGATGTAGCTTACTAACAACCGAAAATGATTATGATATGGAAATGTTGAAAGCTGAGTCACAACCGCCTCTGTCACCTCTAAATTTTGAACAACAAAAGGTATTTAACACTGTATGTGATTCTGTTGAGCGAAATGAAGGTGGTTTCTTCTTTGTTTACGGAAGCGGGGGTACAAGTAAAACTTTTCTTTGGAAAACCATTATCACTTACTTCAGAGCAGAAGGTAAGATTGTTTTAGCCGTCGCTTCTTCTGGTATAGCGTCCTTGCTTTTACCTGGTAGTAGAACCGCCCATTCAAAACTCCACTCATTGTGGATGATAATTCAACATGCAATATATCAAAACAATCTCCTTTAGGACAGTTGCTAAAATCGACTGATTTAATTATTTGAAATGAAGCACCTATGATGCATCGTAATGCCCTTAAGACATTTGAAAGAAGTTTACAGGATATAATGCAGGTTGGTATTAATGACGGACCTTCCAGGCTTTTTGGAGAAAAGACAATGTTACTAGGAGGTGATTTTCGACAAACTTTGCCAGTAGTTCATAAAGGTACCAGAGATATGGTGGTCTCTGCTTCCATCAGCAATTCATATCTATGGGCAAAATGTAAGGTTTTCATCCTCACAAGAAACATCAGACTACAACGTTCAACATGCAACTCACGTAAAATGGAGAAAGTTGAGAAGTTTGCACAATGGGTGCTTGACATTGGAGATGGAAACTTGGAAACAGTTTCACTAGACGGTGATGATGATCCTTCTTGGATTACTATACCTTATGAATATCTTATCGACGTTGGAGATTGTGGTCTTAAAAATATGGTTGACATGATATATCCTGATTTGCATAATAGGCTACCAGACAAAGAGTATTTACGCACACGTTGTTTGCTCGTTACGACTAACGAATTTGTTGAGGAAATTAAGTCTTACATCCTTTGTCAAATTAATGGTGAATTAAGATCCTATTGTAGTGCTGATTCTAAGTGGACGATCAACATACCCTTTATCCTACCGAATTTCTTAACACTCTAAAAATATCTGGATTACCTAACCATATTCTGCAGTTGAAGATAGGAGTTCCAAGTATTTTGGTACGAAATTTGAACTAGAGGTTAGGCCTTTGCAATGGAACATGGTTAATTGTAACTCAACATGTTGAAAGGGTTATTGAAGCAGAAGTAATTACTGGTACTAATATCGGTACGAAGGTACTCATTCCTTGCATCATCCTTACGTCCACGGATACAAAATGACCATTTGTGTTACGTAGGCGACAATTCCCCGTGAAGGTTTGCTTCTCAATGAAGATAAATAAAAGACAAGGATAAACATTAGAGAATATAGGCATATACTTTCCCCGCCCTATTTTCAACCATGGACAGCTGTATGTTGCCATATCAAGAACATGTTCGTACCAGAGTATTAAGTTTTTAATTGGTCAGTTGGAGGGTGTACGTCGTGGGCTAACCAAAAATATTGTATATAAAGAAGTTTTCAACGGTTTATCAGGTAGTCATACCTTATATCGTTTACTACATGCATTTTACTACTGACTTTCACAATCACTTCTGTTAACTTTCTTCCTTCTGCTTTCAGGCTGAGGTTACGGAGGGGAAAAATGCGGTTACATGACTGGATTCTGTTGTACCTATTTTTACGGACTACCGTCTATTCAAATACACACTGCAAATTCATTTCTCACTATTTCCTGCTCTCTCTACCCTCACTACTACTGTCTGAATTTCTACCTTATCTTTTTATTCTCCTGAACTTGGATATTTGTAACTTAGTGGTATGATATATTCATTATTAACACAGCTGATTACCTATTTTGGCCGTTTCTCTTCCACAACTACATTTTCAAATAGTCTCTGTTTGATGCTCATATGTAACGATTATTACTAACCGAATGGATGACAGTATGTTTGCACAGGCTGTCATACGTTAAAACCTTATTACTGTCCACCGCACTGTAAAATGTAGTGAGTCAATTACATCCTATATTCATACATTTATTTCTCACTAACTTTGAGTTAATTTAATATTCTATGTTATCGGTCTGTGTCCACTGTATTGTTGACTGCATATTCTGTTTTATGCTAACAACACTAACCTCCCTTTCTACAGTTATGACCTGAACATGCCATCCATAACTGATACTATGTGCAGCAATATGGCAACAATACAGATTTCTCAATCGACAACTAGTATTCTAATACGACAGGTTTTGCATATTACTTGAACAATTATAATAATTGGCTCAACTTATGGACAAAATAATTGGTGACAAGGGAATTGAGGTCATCAGGATTATCATTTGCTACATTGATTTTGATATTATATAGCTGTTTCACTTACTCTTCGTACAGTTTCTTCCTACTGATAAAGCAACCTGAGCACAAATTTTAAAACATATAAATTACAAGTAATCATCACAAGCATTAATTAGTGCTTATTTATCCATTATGACCCATATCTCCAATCAAGTTAGTTCAAAATCCAAATTGAATATAGATTATTAATCAAACTATATAATCTAATGTTATGCATATTTTAGTACTTTGAATTTAAATTTAAGATCCATTTAAGTATTTGAGTGCTTATTTGCAGCAATTTACTTCAACGTGTTTGTCTGCCACATTACTGAATACTTTTACATGTTTTACTGTTACTGGTACACAGTAAATATTAACTCATCTTCCATAGTTCAAAATACTCAACGATTCTCATGTGTTTCTATTTACATCTTATGTTTACTTAATTTGGATGTTCGTTAACAGTCACATACTACATAAAAACATCCAGGGAAACATTTTTAGGGTATATGATATTGTCCTCATTTATAAGCACTTATAGAGCACTACTATTTAGACAATGAATAAATAATATTTAATCTATGAAATAAATTAACTATATGGCATTCATTTAGTTACAACCCCGTGGCTTCAAAGAATTAACAATTTATTACCATCAAAGTTCTTAGTAATTAACGACGTCTCTAATTTTCTCTCTTCGCACTGTTTCTTTATTAAGTTGTTCATTTGTTAATTCCTCAAAATTTGATGGAGCTCAAAATTAAAAAATGCTCAAAATCAAGCTAAAAAATAATTTATTAAACTCAAAGTTCATTTAGCTTTCGTCTATTTCATGATGTATGCAAAATACTTGATTAAAATCACTTATTTTGGGACATCAGATAATTTTTCAAATTATAGGACTTGGCATTAGATCGCAGAGTGACAACGAAGAAAGATAGAATCGTTGTTTATTTAAACTTATGGTGTTTCCATATTTTTATAGCATAATTTTTTCTGTCAAGATTTTATTCCTCATTACATTCGTTCTTTGAAAAATATTTTTTATATCCTTCATCCTCACTTATTAAAAAAATCCAATTTTGGATTTATTTCATCTATTCCATAACCGGAACAAAGGGGGGTACACGTTACACCACGATTTTGAATCAGAAGAGAGATTTCAAGAAACGGCAGATCTATATCCATATATATAAACTATTTTTATTACATATTCATAAATTATGGCTAAATTTGCAAATGATATAAAATATGTGTACATCCATGCAACTACCATAAACAATTTGTGAGCAATTCTACAATTGGATTCTTTGGGCATGAATGAGAGGTATATTATCCAATGGAGGTGGAAAATGAAATATTCATTTTGTCCTCAGTGGATAACAATAAATTACAGTAACTAAGGAGAAAATGTATAACATGAATATAAAGCAACGATAATTTTGTTGGAAGAGATGGCGATAATTAGTAATCTTTTACGGAAGACAATTTTTTGCTCTTATTTAAATAGATACTAAAATTTGTTTTACAACATATTTTTCTTATCATTTACCAATTCATTTCATTAACAGGTTCATGTTGGTTGCTGTTGAGATGAGTATTAGAGGTTGCTTGCGAATTGCTCTAGTTGATTATATCTTTTTGATCAGTTCAATTTCATCATCTATCCATTGACAATAACATTAGGTTTCAAAAGCAGGTACAGTTTCATAATATACGACAATCTGTGTCCATTTTCAACTTAAACTGACGAATTTGTTGTGCACTGTACAGTTTAATTGAATTGCTAAGAAGAGACAACGATAAGGATAGGGATTTGGCAACGAGTTCTTGAGAGAAGATCATGCTCCTTGTGTGCTTAATGCTCAGTAAGTATTTTATTATGTACGTCTCTATTTTCATAGGAATTATGAGGGTGGTTATTTACTCAACTGTTGTACTATCACATCGACTACAAAATTATATGACATAGTTCTGTGAATGTATAACAATACAGTTATGAATGGTTCTTCATGCAACCTAATACGTACTCCATTTTACTCAAAAAAGGTCAAAAGTAATCCATTTCATAGCAACTCCGTTGGTATAAATATGGGCATCCAACACATTGGATTAACACTATAATGTCAACTGACCATTTTTTTTTAAGAAATCAACTATATGATTGGTATTTTTAATATTGGGCTTTACGATGTAGAGAGCGTCTAGTAAACTTAAGATTGCGTAAAATAGAACTGATACTAGGTGCACATAGCACAACTTGAACTTATTCGTAGTCGACTATTAGATTCACGAAGTACGAAACAGTAGTTAATTATGGAAAAAGTTGAAAAAAAATTCTTTGATTCTACAACTTTCACATAATGATCTCATATCTGTTCATCATTCATATATCAACACGTTAATTTCAATTTTTTTACACCTGCATCGCATGTACTGCTTCAACTGAGCAAGAATTAATTGGTTTAATATTGCATGTACTATGCACGCCACCTACCCTCAATTTGTTATCTTTGTGTGTGATAACATAATGAACATATCGACAGCAGTATATCCTTTCTCCTTCTCTTTATTCCTACTATACATTAACTGTCCCAATTAAGTTAACTGTCCCGACGGTTTTAAAACATATAAATTACAAGTAAACAACACAAGCATTAATTGGTGCTTATTTATCCATTATCACCCATACCTCCAATTAAGTTAGTTCAAAATCCAAATTGAATATATATTATTATTCAAACTCTATAACCTAATGTTATGCACATTTCAATACTATGAATTTAAATTTATGATCCATTTAAGTATTTGAGTGCTTATTTGCAGCAATTTACTTCAACGTGTTCGTCTGCCACATTACTGAATACTTTTACATGTTTTACTATTACTGGTATACAGTCAATATTAATTCATCTTCCATCGTTCAAAATACTCTACGATTCTTATGTGTTGCTCTTCACGTCTTATGTTTAGTTATAATGGTTTGGTTTCTCCTTTAACAGAACAGGCAGGCTGTACATATAAAGGTGTGGATATCTGCACGATGTGGGATAAACACCCTTGCTTTTTAAACATCAATTATACTTTTGTTAGTTCCCTGATGGTGTTAAAGCAAAACCAACTAATATTATCAACACCATCTGAGGTTACAAACACGTTGTAGGGAACTTATTTGCTTTTTAAGCATGTATTCTTGAAAATTTAAAATTTTCTGCTAAAAAAGTTGCAAAATAACTTTTCAATAAAGTTTTCTTTTAAAATAATTTTTTTTTAAAATTATTATATTCATATGTTAATCTAGATTAGGAAACAAAAAAATTGCATGGTTTAAACGGACCGACCGGTTGAACCTCCGAAACCTTCGACCTTGGACTATCACGGTTCTATCTACAGTTCGGTCTTCAAAACTATGCTATAAATAAGGTTTCAAATATCGGATTTCAGTCATGTTTCATCCCGTAATTTTTACACAATTTATCTCTTATCGGGGGAGATCTCGGACGAGATGAGTACATATCGGATGTACATCTCGGATTGACATCTCGGGTCTTATAATACATCTCGGGAATATCTGAGATGTACTTATGTGTCTAAAATTGTTGTGTCAATAATTTATTTAACGGTTATAACTTCTTAGTAAAAAATAAAAATGATAACATACTTGATTTACATGGAAAAAGAAATATTTTTAGAAGAGTAGTAGCTTGATTAGCTTAATTGATTTGGTAATGTTTTAATAATATCCTTTTATTTGAACATAATAAAGATGTGAAACCTTTCGCCATGACTCACTAAGATAAAAAGTAAACAACATGTTCAAGAAGTTAGTAAATTATAATTGGATTGAGTAGTTACTTTTGGATCAATATGAAAATAAAAATATATTATGCAAAATAATAAAAATGTATAATTTCGGGTGAGATCTTGGATTGAGATTTTAATCCATATTTCGGGTGAGATTTGAATATCTCGGATGAGATGAGCGTCGATGGAGATATGGAGGAGATTTGATGTATCATCTCATTTAAGTGTGAAAAGGAGATCTCGGAGGAGATCTCGGGCGATATATACAAGATTTAAAACCATGGCTATAAACATCCTTCCGTAGATATATGTTGTTACAAACACTAATTTACCTTTATTCTACTTACATTCACGAAGTTGATATAAATATTTTGTTATGTCTATGACCAAGTCCAACTCAATTTTCCGTGAGTAAGTAACTACCAGTGTAAAAACGCTGATTTATGTAAATATTTTCATGTGTGCTAATAGACAACTAAATCAAAAAATATGCTTAAACCACATTAACCATCCAACAAAGTACAAAAAATTATATAAAAATGAGTAGCAATGATCAAGTACATTGATCCCTATTGAATATAGTCTACATAATGGTATAAATAATACATGAGCAACCAATCTTCTATTCCAGTACATGGTTGGCTATTAACGAATCATTTCAAAGTCTGTAAAAATGCTTGTTTTTACCAGTACCTTTATTCTACTTGCATTCACGAAATTGATATAAATATTTTGTTACGTCTGCGACCAAGTCCAACTGAAATTGCTGTGAATAAGTAACTACCAGTGTGAAAAAAGACTAACCGGATAATTCACTTTAAAACTAACAGTCATATACTACATAAAACTTCCAGGGAAACTTTTTTTGGGTATATGATATTGTCCTCATTTATAAGCACTTATACAACACTACTATTTAGGCAATGAATTAATCAAATTTAATCTATGAAATAAATTAACTATATGGTGTTCATTTAGTTACAACCCCGTGGCTTCAACGAATTAACAATTTATTACTGTCAAAGTTCTTATTAATTAACAAAGTCTCTATTTTTTTTCTTCAGACTGTTTCTTCTTTCAGTTCTTCATTTCTTAATTCCTCAAAATTTAATGGATCTTAAAACTAACAGATGCTCAAAATCCAAGTAAAAACAATTTATTAATCTCAAAGTTCATTTACCTTTCGTCTATTTCATGATGTGTGAAAAATACTTGAGTAAAATCACCTTTTTGGGACTTGAGATTATTTTTCAAATTATAGGACTTGACAGTAGATCGCAGCGTGACAACGCAGAAAGATAGAATCATTGTTTATTTAAACTTGTTCCTTTTCCATATTTTTATGGCATAATTTTGTCTGTTAACATTTTATTTCTCATTACATTCGTTCTTCAAACAATATTTTTTAAATCCTTCATCCTCGCTTATTATCCATATATATAAAAAATATTTATTGTATATTCATAAATTATGGCTAAATTTGCAAATGATATAAAATATGTGTACATCCATGCAACTACCATAAACAATTTGTGGGCACATCTGTAAATGGATTATTATTATTTTTTTATTTTTTTTGAAATGGTACTTTATATACAACAAATCATTGTGACAACATATCACATCTCAATAAACGTTCGAATCACGCTATGCAAGTTTCGAACTTGTGACCTCTCACATCAAAGCCAAATCACTTAACCACTGCGACAATGGTGCTTGTCTGTAAATGGATTATTTGGGGTAAAGGAAGTGAACAAGGTAGTATTCAAAGGCATTAGGCCAATATATATACTTTATGCACTTACAGTTTGACTATATTATGATTATTAAACATTTAAAAGAAGATAAAGCATTCAATTTAGAATCTAAGTAATACATTAATTAATTTGAGTCTTATATTCATTTTTATGGTTATTTTTTGTATATAATTTTTGTACCTATTTTTGGTGTACAATCTAGAATTTTATATGCATATAAATCACTTGCAGAATTCTAAGTAATATTATTATGTTGTATTATGCAAAAGCCGCTGTGACATAAGAAACACGGTAAGGACAAAGAGATAAAGATAGAAGATATGCAAAACACAAAAAGCTCAACAGCTCGCTGTAATTGCAAGATCATTTTACATTCACTTCATGTAGCGTATACAACACTATTGTTTGACCAAAACGCTTACTACATAAGATCTATAGCTAGCTTACTGGGCATGACTTAGAGGTAAGGTAAATTTGCATTACGATTGTGGATTTTCAATACTGAATTTTAAAGAGTTAAATCTCTATCATCTACGAAGGATTTTTTGATGATGCATATTTTAAATTTCTCCTCACATTTTTAAGGTGTAGTATGGAGACCAAGTTTGGTAGTTTCTCCATACTATCATATATTGCATTATTGATTTTGGAAGGCTGACTGAGTGATGACTGATGTCTCCTCTAGCATTATATTTTTCTTAAATTATCACATGTTTTATGCTTCAATTGTGATGAGAGAACAAAAAGTTTTTATTCATGTTGTGTCTGACCCAAAAAACAATAAACAGAATTATGCTTATTGACATCTTTCCACATATTTTCAAACATTTTTGCTCTAAACTCGGTTTTCATTTTACATGCATCTATATACTAAAATTCTTCATTTATGGAAACTATTTCCATATCTTTGCAAGCACTTTCTTTTTAAGTAGCAGAGAAAAACAATTATAACAAAGAATAACAAATACAAATGTACTGTGCGTGCATTAAAGAATAAATGAAATATTTCAACGTTAGCACACAAACGAATAAAACTAACATCCACATGTTTATATTACGTATTAACTTGACAACGTCCCCGTGCATAACACGAGCCACTTTCCATGTTACGATGAGTATCCGAGGCTTGCTTGCAAATTGCTCGAATTGATTATATCTTTTTCATCAGTTCAACCCCATCATCTATCCACTGACAATAACAGTCTGATCAGAGTTCAAAAGCAGGTACAGTTTCGTAATATAGGACAATTTGTGTCCATTTTCATCTTAAACTTACGAATTTGTTGTGCACTATACAATTTTATTGAATTGCTAAGAAGAGAGACTAATAGCGCTACGGATATGGCAGTGTGTACAAACTGTAGAGCATAAAAAAAGTACAACTTGCTGCCCGCTAAAACGAAAACATGGCTGGTCCTGTAGTCTTGAACCGTAACTGCACGTAACGTACGAGGTCGGTGTACTGACCTTACCACATTACTAGCTCATAACATATGGCCAAATGTACTAACATATTACTGTCGTTTTCAGGCTGAGTGAAGATGGAGTAAACGTACGCCAGCTAACCGTGGAAGCAGTTAAGCCAGTAAGAGGAAGAAGGCGTACAGAGGGTGGACACACCTCAAATATTTTGTCAACGTCTTGAGTCCTCTGTATGTATGTATGTATTATTACGAGTAAACTAGATGAATAAGTATTCTAAGTACCAATATTTTTTGGTCGGTTGTCCCCAATCTTCTTATGAATAAAGTATACACTTTTTCCATGATATAGAACGAAGGATGAATTAGTACCGATTCCCATGTTCAACTGTCCTCTTTGATTACGTACATTGATAGGAACTTGGATAACAGAACAAAATTTATGATAATATTGTTATCTTCAGCTGGATGGTGTGTAAATTCCTTACTTTCATTGTGTCAAAATCACACGACTCATATTAACAACCGCATTCTTTGATATTAAGCTTTGCACTAATATACCGATGACCGAAGTAATATTTTAATTTTTAACTATTTTCTGTGCTTTATAAGTTCAAACTGTGTTGTTTGATCATCTTTAGTTAAATATAAATGTATACGCATATTTCACTACGTACTGTTATTATTTCCATGTAATTTGAGTGGTCATGCACATACTACCTTATTTCTACCCTCACTTACGATCAACTACATTACCACTTTTCCATACGTGAACGTCCTAATGCACTGTTGTGTCACCTGTTCATCTATCATCAATACGTATAAAATATAAACTATAACTGACTTCAAATATGGTGTGTAGGCAGTACACCTGTAATCCATCCACGAACTCCAAATGTTTCCCACACAGACAACTGTTATCACCAAGTACTAAATTGTTCAAATGCATGTAATTTTTTTTCGGTTGCAACTGTCCTTTCCATACAGTTATTTCCATCCAGCCAACCGATTAAACCCATTTCCTTAGGTAACTACATCCACTACGAACATATACAACCCAACGTTGGTACACGTGTTCAAAACATGGCTTTTCTACACCGCGCATTAGTTACGCTCTTCAGTTTCAAACTACAAATAACTCACCATGTTCATTTGTTGTCCACCCTACGCCTCAGCAAATTGTTATCTCCCACTGTAGACTGCTTCTCAGGTATTTCCCTCTCTCTAAACAAAATAAAAATCCTTCAGTCGCTAAACCTTTTACGCCACCTACCCCACTAAAGATGATCAAATTTCTACCTGTTCTACTACCATTCTGTTAGCCACTGTTGTTAACCTTTCTTATATTTCTTTCAACAGATATCAGAATGGCAAACCAATATCAACTACTGTCTGAGTTACAAGTGGGTCCTAACTGGGATCGCATACATGTACGACTGTCTAGAATGTGGAATTCAATCTCCAAAGCCGCAAAAGAGATTTACTCGACAAATCTTCATCTTCTCGGCGTAAAGGTAAGTCATAAACCCACTTAATATTTGCACATTTTATTTACCACTTACTTTTATGCTGCAACTAGATCACACTTTACCGTACCGTAGGGCAATCAAAAGCATGCTGTAGTGCCAAAGAATTTGGTGGACAAATACTCACAGACGTTTGAAGAACAATGCTTATACGAGATTGAAACGTTCAACGTCTACCCTTCGCAGAATACGTACCGTCCTATAGATGAGGAGTTGATGATCATCCTTCGTAATAATACCAAAGTCAAACTGCTGCCACCAACACTGTGTAATATTCCTAGATACAAATTTGGTTTTGTTGTTAATGAAACTCTTGCTCAACGCATAGATAAGGTGGCTCAACTTATAGGTGCACTCACTTTTCGTACTACTACACGCCGTATACTATCATTCTACCGTCTCCACTAACACTTCTCATCATATTTTTTTGACCTTCCTCTATTTTTCATCTTCTTACCGGATGTTGGTGGGGGTACTATGAGGTATTTCAGATGTTGTCCAACTGACAACAGGGACCGAATATTAAACATCTAAAAGAGATATTACTGCTTACACTGGAAGGTTTAACATTTATCACTGTGTCACATTTACGTCTACATATTTGCTCACTAACGCTCTCCATTTCAACTTTTACACAGTTTAAAAAATACAACTATTACTCTATGGGCTGACAAAACTGACCTCATAGATGTGGCCGCTATTGAATCTAAAAAACAGCCACCGTCGAAGATATTCACTTCTATGGTAGTCAAACTATTCGAAGGTAAACTGTCTTTACTCCTTTATATTTCATTACTGAATATCAACCTTATCTCTAAACTAATAATTATAGGAGAGTTTACATTTTCATCCACCAACGCTACACAAATATACTTCAGCACTGACTGTCCAGACGTAGCAAAATTACTTTCCGAGTATACCTCCAATTAATTTCTTACAACTATTGCTGATGTGTGCCCTCATCCTCAATCTTATTGCGACTGCATTACATTTCAGTGTCATTGACAGTGAAGGCAGTACCGTTACACCGATTGAGCGTCAACGGCCTACATCTTCAACTCCTTACGAACAGGAAATCAGAACTACCATCGCTAATATGTTAGACGACATACGATCTAATGACTACCACATAATTCATTATATTCTATTTCTATCATTATGTTACATTTACTTTTTGATTAACATTTTTCACTTTCTCCATCGTTTGCAGTCAAAGAAGTATGTCGTAAATGCAACATTGATGAGGATTAACACATCATTAGGCTGGAATTATCTTTCGTGTCCCATTTGTAGGAAGATGGTGACAAAGGAAGCCACTGGTTTTAGCTGCTCTAAATGCAATAACAATATTACCCTTCCACTTAACAGGTTTTGTAAGTTAGTTTATCGTTCAATTTCAACTCCCTTACATTATCTCATATCCTCACAGGTATAGGATATCTATGGAAGTTTTGACCACACCGGTACTGCGACTGTTTTTGACAAAGATACTGCCTACCTCCTTAAATGGAGCATCGATGAGATGATGGATATATCCAAAACGGTACACATCTTACACCTACACTACTTTATCAATTTACAATGCTAACTTCAAACTATCTAACCTTAGCACGCAACTACTGTCCCACTCCTACCTCCGCTCCCTCAGCCTACCTAACACTACTGTTTCTTTTCAATAGACCAACGGTGACGAAGTAATTGATAACTGTTCACCAGCTTGATGGGTACAGAAGCTCGATTTGAATTCAGACCGTCAAAGTACAACATAATGAATTATGGAAATCGCTGGCTGTTAGTAGAATTTCACATATTCACCAACCTAACAACCCTCTGCCTGATCGACCTGACCCCCTGGAACCAAAGGATACGAAGGAAGGTGATGGTACACAGCTAACCGCTGAATCCAGCCCTGTCTCAAAAATTGGTAAAACTCTTTCTCAAACCTTTGTCCATTCTTCCAACGATATATTACATACATTTTACCTACCGACACTTTGATTTTCTTACTCAGGTGTGTTGAACAGAGAGAAGATTAAAGTTAAGCAGGTCTGTACTCCAACCCACACTCCGCCCTTATTTCCACATAACGCACAAATTAACTAACGTATATACTCCCCTTAATTGTAGGAGGCTGAGGAATGTGTACAGGATGGCAGCATATCCAAACATACCGTTGGACGAGAAAGTGAACCTAACTGTCACATACTGCCTAATGGTAGGCAGAGAAAACGTGGACGACTGACTGGTAGTAAAAGGAAGAAGTAGGCAGCCATATGGACAATTGCATGACGAACCATCGTACGTCTGCAACGCCATCCAAACTCTATCTTCCCCAGTCCTAACTTTTTTGTTATGTTTGCAACTATCCATCTTTATTTATTCCTGTACCTATTTCTGCCTTCCACTGCAGACGAAAAAGCCAGCTTTATTTGCTTACTGTATCTGTTTACGTACGTTTGAAGCTGTGTACTACTGTTTATACCCCTTTATTTTTAGCCACTGTTCTGTGTAATAAATGACACACTTTTACACTATCTAATTATGTTTTCTGTATATACACTTCACTTTATTGTTAACCGCTGTTAATATATACATTCTCCAATACTGCATACACTCTTCTCCAACCGTACCTGCCAGTAGTCTTTCAAGCATTTTTATGATGGTTAGACACATTGATCCTCTTACTCCCCTGTTTACTACAAATATGAAAGACAATTTGTAGTCATTAGAAACTTAACTTTCAACAGCGGCAACTTCCTTAACACCACCCATTTTTGAACTCATAAAAGTATTTTATGTTACAACTGTTAATTTCATGCTTTACATATTGAACACATATGCAAAGTGCAATCCTGAAATGAAAATCTTAACATAAATCACCTATTCTCAATTAACATCTTATATTTTACTGCATAACTGTACACAATATCACCTCTTCATTCCGCTTTTCTTCCTTTCGCCACTACATATATTTCGTACGCAATGCAATGCAATATAGTTTGATAATTAAAATACCGTACAGATGTTTATTTTTCACTCTTTTTCGTACTATTTCTATACTAGCTACCCATCAGTCATGTTAGTACTAGCAACCTACATAATATATTTACTCACTATAATGTACAGAAAGTAGATGGTGACAAGGTCCAGTATAGATGTGTGCATACTACAACTCAGTACTATAAATTTTCGAACAAGGATTGTCAAGTGCTAAATAAATTAAATTAGTAATGAACTATCAACTCAACCCTTTCGCATGAATCATAGTGCAGTATGAGCTATCTATTTTGTCCACCTTTGTCATATGCGTCACTTGCTATATCACTCTATCATTTTAGGTTGTTTTTATCACACTTATATATTACGCGACGTGGACATCATTTGGAAACTGTTTTTTTACCACAAATGAAATGTACACCGACAAACGACGTATTTATTATTGATAACAGTTATCTCTTAGCTTTAATTACAATCGAAACACAACGGTCATCATATTCTCTACTGCCTTTGCTTGACGGTGCATCTTGGTTGGGTTTCAACGCCGCAACAATTGTTAACACTTCATTTTCGATTTGTTCAACGCCTTTTCTGATTTTTACTATCATTTACGCAATGTCTAATTATCCATGTACAGTCAGTTAAAAAACCTAAACTTATTTATTTTCAGCAACAAACAGGTTTCCACAAACTAGCAACTACTACATTTGTTGCAACCCAAAAGACTAAATACGTAAAGGCCCAACTTATTTCTAATTATTTTTCCACTTCTCCAACATCAATTTTCAAATCAAGCAGCATGGTATAATAATGCGGCACGATGGGGAATAAAGGGGAAACAAGAGGACAAAGAGCGAATTTTTAAAAACGAAATTTTATTGTTCCCCACTTTTTCAGGACTACCAAAATCGCTCTCTAATGCATTCCACGTCCCTTCCTCTCCAACCACTTTTTCACACCAAAATACAAAATAAAAACTCAAAATTTAACTATCAGCCAAGTGAGCCATAACAAATTCAACCTTTACAATTTTCACCTGCACATAAACAGATTTACACTACATAAATTGAAATCAAAGAATATGGACTGATTTTCCTAACTAAGTTTTAATTTTTTGCTTACAATACTACCTTCCTGCAAACGACTAACTGCATATACACTACCCTACACTTTGAGTATGTCCATACTGCAAAATTTTAACACTATTTTATTTTCTCACAACAGTTTCCAATTGCCTCAATACTCAACATAACGCTGCAGGGGTTAAGAACCAGCACTGCAGATGATCTGTACATACTGCTTTAACAAACAAATGGACTGCATTCATTTTGACCTATAATTACAGGGAAATACCCGCACTACCCGTGTGCATAGCATGGGCCACGCACTGGTATTTAATAATATACTAAAACATGGTTTTTTAAACAAGAAACTTGTTTATATTGAAAATATGACATAAATACATACAAAAATTATGTAAAAATATTTCTAAATTGTCATGTTTTATTTTAGGTCATATTACAATTTTATTTTGGAAATTATAATGATTTTAGGTACATTTTAAAGTGCATATATGTGAAAGTGTATGTTAAAATTTTGAAAACTAGTTTTATAAATACTGAATATTGAAGTAATTTCAAAATGATTTCAACGTGAACCTTTGATGAATTTGAAGTAGATGGATAGTAAAGAATCATATTTAAATTTGAAACAAAATGGATTAGAAATTAGATAGGAAACGAATAATAAAATGTTAAGCAAAAACCAAAAAAATACTTTAGAAATTAACAAGAACTCTTATTCCTATGAAACGCTTACCACTGATCACTGATGGCAGAACCACAAGTCGTATGGTGGTGCTTGTAGATGCATAAGTTAATCTATAAATGATATGTTCTTGTGTGTTCGGGGTTTTCTCTTGGTGTTTTAGCGATATTCTAGTGACTTTTGGCACAGATTTGTGACTCGATATGTCGGATGTTTGGACGTATATATGTGGATGAATGTATGTATGTATATGTAGATACATATGGATATATACATGAGGATAGTTAATTTTTATTTGTGATTGCTTGACTATTGATGCTGAGATCTCTATTGGTTATCATTGTAACATGATCGCTCAGACAGTATTGAAGTATCAAGGTGCATGTTGTTGGTAGGAATGAGCCTATAAGCCGTGTATGGAACCACATCCATTTGATGATTCATCCATATCTTAATGTAATAGGATGGTCCTAGTTTTCGTATATGGATTAGACCATATCATCTACCATTGTAACTATAATTACTATTACCTTTTTTCATGAAGTTAGTCTATTTGAGTAATTTGTTGAATGCATATGAAACAGGACTGAGGTATGATTATTTACTATGGTTGTCTTAGTGTTATTTGGGAACAACTAGAGTATGCATTTGTCTTAGCGTTATTTGTCCCTCTCCATATTTTCCTTTTTTTGTTTCATTGCTAGGTTGATGGACACTGATGTGTCGTATCGAGTGAAGTTGATGGTACGGATGACTAAGGCGTTATTTATGTATATAAACTTGTACATAAATAATCATCTAACATTGACATTGATTGTATATGTGTATTTGAATTTGGTTTACGCTAGATTTGACTACGTATATACTTTGGATCTTTGGTTAGAAATATGGTGATATTTGGTTATATTATATGTTGTTAACTTCCATTTTGAGTGCAGAAAGTGATTGATGGAACATATTTACGTTTTTTCTCATGTTGTCTTAACTTAACAACACACATTTTTGGCTTTTAGGGTTTACAGGTGTGGGTTGTGTTAAATCGAAATGCCGAAAATGGTGGGTTATTACTTTTGGTATGAGAGAAAAGATTTCCTTACATTAAAGATTAAGAACATATTGAAAGAGTGCATTTGTATTTTTCCTATCACATATAGATACCTACACATACACACATATTTATGTAGGTGATTTGAGTACATATGTACACATCATTTACTATTATACTTTCATTCACCCTCTATTGGGTAATTGCCAATAAATCCCACTTTTATTTTCAAATTGTTGAATATGAGTAACTCAACTGGAACAGAGACCAATACTACCAATCCCTATGTGGTTAAGATTAAAGCTGGTACTTGCACCAGGATTGACGTCGAAGATATCCCTGGAGTGAATATTCCTTTATGGTTTCAAAAGTACCTACAAGTAATTAGCCAAAAATTTACCTAAACTTCTTCTATTCCTAATGCTCTTTACACCCCAAAGGTAGTTCCCATCCAACCAGTAACAACAGTGGATTTCCCAAGGCTCTGTAGCAATTTCTCAAGTTCGGGTGGAAAGTCTCATGTGGATACCAAACATTATTTGGTTACCAACGCATGGTTAAGTTCTTATGAGAATAATTTTAGTGTATTGGGTCTAAGTGACATCACTAAGAGGTATTTAGCCGCCTGGCATCTTAAGGGAGAGGCTACTAATAGGTAGATGGTAACCACTGTGAAAGTAGATGAGGATACTATCTCATGGACAGATTTCAAAAGAAGGATTGAGGTTAAATTATTCTTCGAGGTAGGGAAGGGATTACTACTGGAGGATTTTATTCATCTAACGTAAAAAGATTCTACTTCGAGCGAGTATATTAGTTAGTTTAATAAACTGGCAAGTTTTGGATTCCACTTGACCGACACCTCGGAGAAGAAGGCACCGAAGTTCGCTAAGAGTCTTGATTTTCCAATGAAAAAGATGGCACTAAATCAAATACCTTTTGGAGCGATATTTGATGTATTGGTTGAAGCAGCATTATTGAATTTGATTAATGGAAGGCTAGTCGTTGTAGTTAAGGAGTATAATCCAAAGAAAGGAATTAATTAGAATCATAATATGCTCAAAGTTGGACCCTAAGGAGGATAAGGGAAGTAGTATGTTATAGTTTATAGGAGGTGTCACAATAAATGTCATTTGATGAAGCAGTGCAGACTGGACATTTCTAAGGTTAAGTGTTATGGATGTCAATAATTAGGATACATAGGATAACTGTCCGGCTCAGAAAAAGAAGGAAGTACAAGTGGTGAAGGCTTACGCATTGGAAAGCAGTTCTGACTACTAGTATTGTACTATCTACTAATGAGAAGTGGAAGCAGATTCTTACGGAAGGTGCATTATCCCTATTTGGGTTTCCTTTCAGAAATCTTTTTGATACTGGTGCATGGCATTCATTCATTAGTCATGCAACAATGGTTAAATTAAGCCTTAGAACCCAAATTATCTTTAATTCTATCTTAATGTTTAATCCAGTCAGGAGGTCGACCCGTCTATCCTTGGTTTTTTAGAACCTTAATTTGATCATACATGGTGTGGTGTTTCTTTGTAACACATATATACTTAGCTTCACGGGATAGAGAATGATTTTGGGAATGGGCTGGATGGCGTGTTATGAGGTGATTTTGGATTGTGATAGAAGATTACTAATATCGAGGAATGGTGGAGGAAATGACTTTATTGTATGTTGTAGGCTTGATGATTCCACAAAGACTAGTTACCCGCTTTCCCCTAGTATACCATAGGATGATCTATCTTTAACCCTCATAGTGCAGTATTTTTTAGATATCTTTGCTGATTTTCTGATCTTCCACCTCAAAGAGAGATTGAGTTTAGAATCATTTTGTTAAAGATGATACACCTATTGCATTGCCACTTAGGCATATGGTTCCAAAAGAAAGGATGGAATTGGAGAAGTAAGTATCAGAGTTATCGGAGAAATGATTTATTCGGAGAAGTATTTCAAAGAGGGGAGTGCTTATCGTCTTTGCCACTAAAGCCAACGGTTCCCTCAGGATTTGCATCAATTATTGAGAGCTGACCAACATGATGAGAAAGAACCTATATCTTTTGCCTTGCATTGAATAACTTTTTGATCAATTGTTTGGGGATAACGTTTTATCTTATCTTGATTTGGCAGCATGGTTCCATTAGTTAAGGGTTCTAAAGACTGCATTTAGAATTGCTGATGGGTTGTTTGATTGGATAGTCATGCCATTTGGTTTGATTAACGCTTCGGCGTATTTTATGGAATTGATGAGTAGAGTTTTCTATGAGCAGTTGAATAAATTTGTTGCGGTCTTTATGGATGATATCTTAGTATTCATTATAAGCGAAGAACATTACATACATTATTTGAAGGAAGTGTTAGAAGTTTTGAGGAAGAATCGTTAAGAGCAAAATTCTCAAAGCGCCATTTTTGGAAGAAGGAAGTTAGGTTTTGTAACACCCCTAGTTTTTACATAGTACATAATTTAAATATTTAATTAAAGAGTGATTAAATGAGAAGTTGAAATTATGGGATTTGCTAAAAATAACTAATTAATTAATTAACGTGGGTTGGCCTTAATAAATATAATAAAGAGAATAGTTTAAAGAAATTAATAAACATGAATAAGAAGGGTAAAAAGGGAAAGCGATTAACATACCACTCTCTCCTCTCCTTCATTCACTTTCATTTTTCATTCTCAAAAACTAAACAAAGAAAGGAAGGCCATCCATAACTAAACCAAGGAAGATGTAACATACCCTATCTAGAGGATTAAAACTAAGCGCTACAGATGCTGCAGTCATCTATAGTATCGTCTTTTGGCAGCTAAATATGGCTATGCAAATGGTATCTATTATATCAGAAGCATTTGAATATGAAACAAGACACAGATTTCAAACAATTTTATTTCATCACATTTCAAAACCAGATGTTCCAATTCTCAATACATAATCCCAATACGTTCCCAGGCACAGATAAAATATACTTATTACAAAATACGCCAAGAACGGTATATGAAGATACCCCTTTAGATGACCAGAGTCATATAGTCCTAATGGACTTAATACAAACACAACGGAAATTCAACAAAACAAAAGACAAGAACTACAATTCCTAAATAGCTATTTGTTTGCCTCCCGCATGCTTCCGGTAGCCTTATTCGTCATCTTACTAAACCTGAAAAGACCTTAACCGCTTAGCCTACTCAATTTAATTTTTTATCACCTGAGAGTTTAAGGGGAAAGCATAAACTTCGAGTCAGACATAAAGCCTGGTGTGAACAATACTATACATTCCGATTTAATATGTTAAGTGAGACCGCACCGCTTAGCGGAACGGGTTTTCCCTCACTAACACCCTTTTAAAACATATCTTTGCAAAAAAACATTTTTTCCTGCAAACAAAACCAATTAAACACTGTAAAGCATCATCGTGTAAACATACATAAATATCAGGTAATAATGAACTATCAATTCAAACACATAAGTTTTGTTTTGCTAACTTTTAACCTTTGGCTGACTCGGGCCTACCAGACAATATAAACTAAACATATCTATCACCTGTTAGACACTCCTCTTCTGGACGGTCTATCTTTAACTATCTGTTAAATACTTCACTTTTGGACGGTCTGTCCATAGTTTAATAATCTCTCAGGTCTTCCCGAACTTAATGGTTTTCCGAGCTCACCAATAACCTATCTGTGTATTAACATATATTCCCTTCGGTCTGTTATCATAATTTTAGTCTACCTGGTAACCAAGCCTTACACGCAAGAATTTGGGACAACAATTAGCTGGGGCTAATAGCTAATGTATAGGGCGCGACCCTATACCAGTCCCATCTGGTATTCTAATATCTGAGTTCATTTTCAGTTAGGGATCCCTTCCCAAAATTTTCCTTGAAAACCTTTGCAAAATGATTTAAAACCTTTAAATCAAACTATCACAAGGAAATATATAATATTTAGGTTTCACTCAAAATCACATTGCCATGTTATATATATTCTTTACTCAAACCTTAGTTGATGAAAACATTTAACCGTTTAAAAGCACCTCTTTCCAAACCTTAGAAAGCATCTCTTTCGAAACCAAATAAAACCCTTTAATTATCTACGCCAAGAGGCCAAAACTTTACCCTTCGAAACCATACTTCAAACCTTTCGAAACCATTGAAATCATTCCTTTCGAAAGCATTAAAACCATAAAAATCCCACTTTATAACACTTTAAAAAATTGCCTTAGAAAACGTAAGGAAAACCTTCCATTTCAAACTTTTAAAAACCATTAAAATCAAACCTTTCGAAACAATTGAAACTCAAACCACCTTTCGAAACAATTGAAACTCAAACCTTTCGAAACAATTGAAAATCAAACATTTCGAAACCATTGAAACTCAAACCTTTTGAAACCATTGAAACTCAAACCTTTCGAAACCGTTGGAAGTCAAACCTTGTGAAACCATTAAAACTCTAACCTTTCGAAACCATTGAAGCTCAAACCTATTGAAAACTTACTGGGTTCAATTTAAAGCATGAAGAAAATCTTCTTTTAAAACCTTTCTATTTTGTTGAAAGCTTAGCTTTTTACCCTTTTGAAAGCTTTAAAACTTAGCTTTTAAAACAATAAGCTTTGGCCTTTAAAGAACCTTCTTCGAAAGCTTGGGTTATACTTCCATTATATAAACAAGGGTATAACATTTAAGTTGAAAGCTTCCTTTAGAAAGCATGGGAGAAGCGGCTGGTTTTAAAAACAAGCAGTCCTTTCGAATTTGTCGAAAGAAACAACTTCGAAAGGTTGGAAAGTGGCAGTGACCTTTCAACCTCATCGAAAGGATTAAACCTTTATTTGAATATTTAACTTGGTCGAAAGCAATCAAGTCAAAAGCTTTTATTCGAAAGCAAAGGGGGTGATCCTTTCGGCTTGTAAAACAAACGTACTTCAACCTCTTTGGCAACTAACCTTTCGACTAAGTACCCTTTGACCTTGTCCAATTCGTTACGTGACAAGGTACTTGATACCGTACGCATTGGTCTTTGACCTTGTCGAAAGCTATAACCTTTCGACCTTGTTGAAAGGTCTGGGTCAGAAGGATTGATGCCGTAAAAGGCTGATTCTTGCTAAAACTATGTTTTCCTTGTTTTTAACTTAAAAATATAATTTCAGCTAATCTGACTTTGTTTGTCAAATTATTATTGGTTAATAAGTAATTTTCAGGAAAGTGCTGCCATTAATTTCAGAATTAAATGATTATTTAATTTTATAAAATGCCCCTTCTCCTTAACTAAATATATAAAAAATTTAAGTCCCATACCTTAAATAATTTTATGTATTCAAGAAAACACTTAGGAAAAATCTGGAAAAATTCTATAAAATCTATTTTAATATGTTTTCCCAATATAAAATTTTCAAACCCAAATAATCATTATTTTAGCCATAAATAATTTATAACCCAATAATCATTTTCTTCACTAGAAAATTAATATAAAATCCACATTAATTCATAAAATTATAAAAATTAGAATCCGTCTCTAAAATATCATTTCTAACCTATATTTAAATTTTCAAGGAATTTGGATGTCATCTAATAGGGTTTTCATGTCAAACATATCATAAAAACTAATATGAACATGTATAATTCATCAACAAGCATATATATATATATATATATATATATATAACTTTAATATCAAAAACATGGCATGAACTTGCAAAAACAATTTGGATCTATCTTGAAACCAAAAATCATAAGAAAATGGGATGTAGTAAATATTCACCTTAGCTTTGAGATTAACAGATGTGAGGTTTGATGTTGAATATGTTAATTAATCTTCTTTCTCTTGAATCCTAGCTTTATCTTCTCTTCAGAACAATAGTAGTGGCCAGCCTTAGATGTTTTTTTAGTTTGATAAAATGAGAATGAACGAGCATTTCATTCTTAAGGGATTAGGGTATAAGCCTCTCCTATTTCCCATATTGCCCTTACTCATTTCCTAATACATTAGTTTATGTTATCTCATTTTAGTTTGCATATTAACATGGCATGGCTACCCTTAGTTTAATCAAATCTCAACTTATTAATCTTCATATTATTTTATTTAATTTAACCAATTGAATATCCTAAATAATGTTATAAAAATATGGGGTGTTACAGACTCCCTTCCTTAAAGAATTTTGTCCTCGAAATTATGATAAGGTACACATCTAAACAATCAAACGTAAAACATACCATCAACAAAAAGTCAGGGTAATAGTCTCTAATCCTGCTCTCAATTTCCCAAGTATAGTCTCTAGCATTGTTACTCCACTGAACCCTTACTAATCTGACTGTCTTGTTCCTCAACTTCTTCTCAGCTGTAGCCACGATCTGAATCAGCTTTCTAACTATAGTCAAATCTGGCTCTACTACTAAATTTTCTAACCCTGTAAATTCTATAGTAGTCTCCAAGTCTCTAACACACTATATAAGATGAGAAACATGGAAAACATCATGGACTCCTGCCAAACTATTCAGTAACTCCACTCTATAAGCGAGTTTCCTGATCCTCTTAACGATACGGAAGGGTCCAACGAATCTAAGTGCTAACTTTCCTGATTTTCCAAATCTAATCACCTTTCATCAGTGAAACCTTAATAAACACATAGTGTCTAACAAATAATTCCAAGTCTTTCCTTTTTCTGTCTGTATAATTTTTCTACCTAGATCGAGCTTCTTTCATCCAAGCTCGGATCAAATCAATCTTCTCTGCGGCTTCTTTCACCAAATCTAGGCCAAGAACTAACCTATCCCCGGTCTCTAACCAACATACAAGAGATTTGCATGGCCTCCCATACAAAGCTTCAAACGGTGCCATCCCAATACTAGTCCGATAAATATTATTATATGAGAACTCAACTAAATGGAGATAGTCTTCCCATGTTCGCTCGAAATCCAATACATAGGCTCTTAACAAATCCTTCAAGACTTTGTTAACTCTTTCCCTTTTCCCATGAGTTTATGGATGGTAAGCAGTACTCATGTTGAGCTTGGTTCCTAAAGCTTCTTGTAGACTCTTCCAGAACTCGCTGGTAAACAAAGAATCTCCATCACTGATGATACTACTAGGAATCCTATGCAGTCTAACCGCATTCTTGATAAATATCTTTGCCAAAATAAGTGCCGTCCTAGTTGCCTTTATCGGAATGAAATGAGCACTCTTAGTTAGTCTATCTACTATGACCCATATGTTTTCATTTCTTCCATTGGACCTTGGCAACCCATCAATAAAATTCATAGAGATAGAATCCTACTTCCACAACGGAACTTCCAATGGTTGAAGCAATCCACTTGGCTTTTGGTGTTCGACCTTTGCTTGCCGGCAATTCAAGCATTGCCTAACACATTAGACCAATGTCCCGTTTCATGCCTTCCCAGAAGAGACTTCTCTTCATATCCTGATGCATCTTTGTTCCTCTAGGATGGATAGTGAACTGCGAATGATGACATTCATTCAAAAATTCTTTCCTCATGTTTCAGATATTCGAAACACATAACCTTCCATTCTTTCTCAACCATCCTTTCTGGTCAAGACTAAAATCCTTTACGTCACCGCTCTCTGTTCTTTCCCTTAACTTTCTTATCCGTTCAGCCAAAACTAGATCATCCTCCCATTTAGAAGCTATCTTCTCAACCATTACCGGTCGAACTTCTAAACAAGAAAATATAGCACTTCCTGCACTAGAACCTAATTCGGATCTATACTGCATTATATAAGCCGACAATGCTTCCAAGTCTTTCCACTCAACAATCATAGCCTGTACTGCATTCTGATATTTCTTGCTAAGTGCATCTTCTACCTTGTTTCTTTTTCCAGGTGTGTACTCAATTCCAAAATTATAAGCAGCAATATACTCCAACCATCTCTACTGCCTCATGCTCAACTCCTTCCATGAGAACAAATACTTCAGTGACTTATAATCCATATAATGATCGAATCGCTCTCCCAAAAGATAATGCCTCCACACCTTCAAAGCAAATATAATGGCAGCTAACTCCAAGTCATGCGTTGGATACTTAACTTCGTGTGGTCAGAGCTGTCTGGAAGCATAAGCAATCGCTTTACTTCTTTGCATCAATACTGCTCCCAATCCTATTCCACACACATCAGTGTAGACAACTAAATCCTGATTCCCCTCTGGAACCACCAACACTGGTGCATGGGTCAATAAGTGTTTCAAGCTCTATAATGCTTCCTCACACTTATCAGTCTATACGAACTTCAATCTTTTCACTTAAGCTTAGTCATTGGTGCAGGTATCTGCAAAAAATCCTTTATAAACCTTCAATAATATCTGGTCAATCCAAGAAAGCTCTTCATCTCGATCACAGTCTCGGGTCTCTTCCAATTACTCGCTGCCTCAATCTTAGTCGGATCTATAGACAACCCTTTTTCTAAGACTACATGACCAAGGAATTTCACGTCCTTCTTCCAGAAATGACACTTCGAAAATTTAGCCTTCAACTTATGCTCCCTCAACCTTTCAAGCACAACTCTAAGATTAACTTCATGCTTCTAATCATCCTTAGAGTATATCAAAATATCATTTATGAAGACGAAGTGATCTTGAAGATTTTGGCTCATCAAATCCACAAAGAATATCGGCGCATTAGTTAGTCCGAATGGCATAACTAGCCATTCATATGATCCATACCTAGTTTTAAATGTCGTCAAAGGAATACTATCCTCTGCCACTCTAAGCTGATGAAATCCCATCGTCAAATCTAGCTGAAAGAATAGCTTGGCTCCACTTAACTGATCGAACAAATCAACAATTCTCGGCAATGGATATCGGTTCTTTATTGTCTTCTCATTCAACTTACGATAATCGATACATAGTCTCAGCGATCCGTCGGACTTCTTAGCAAATACTACGGCAGCATCCCAAGGCGAACTACTTGGTCGGATAAAATTCTTACCTTCCAAAAACACCAACCGCACCTTCAGCTCTCTCATCTCTGTAGGTGTCATTCTGCTTGGCAGCTTACTCACCGGTTCTGCTCTAAGCACCAAATCAATCCTAAACTCGATGGCTCGTTTCGATGGTATTCCAACTACCGGCTCAAACACATCAGCAAATTCTCTAACCGCAAAGACTCAATGCAACTCATCCTCTAACTCCATGATACACAATAAAGCATTCACTTCACTACTAGGGTTTTATACGGCATAAACTATCCAATCACTATAATTCGAATGTATAAGTGATATTTTCCTATCATGGAAAAATATCCTAGCATCATATTTACTTAACCAATCCATCCCAAGGACAATCCCAAATCCCACAAAATCAAACACATGCAAACAACAATCAAAAGTATGACCTAACAAATCCAAGTCTAAATGGTCCCAACTCATCCCAAGTGTTGCATACCCTCCCATTGGATTTGCAACCCATAAGGAAGTTACTAAATATGAAGGTTCTAGGTTAAGCTTACCTACCAAAAATCGAGAAATAAAAGAATGTGATGCACCAGCATCAAACAGAACGTTAACAGACATACCAAGAATCTTTAGCGAGCCTCCTAGAATAGCCTTCCCTTTCTCCTTCACAACTAGCCTTGAAGTTGCGGGCTCCAATGCATGAACATGCCCCCTTCCTTCTTTAGCAGGCTCCTTTCATTGGTTCTTATAATGGCCGATCTGATCACAATTAAAACATCGACATTCTTCTTTCCAACTGCTTCTTTCCCTTTTCCTTTTCCGACACGACACTTATTAGCATAGTTTCCTTTCTTATCACATTTATAACAAACCACCTCAGCTTTTCCCTTCTTATGTGATCCTCCCTTCTTAACATTCTTCTTATGGAAAAACTTTCTTTTTTGGCCTTGTTCCACCTGGACCTCCTTCATTTTCTTATTCAAACAAGCTAATGCCTCTTCTGCCTTAACGCCATTTCTACCACTACATCACTTAGATCTCTTAGGTGCGACAAGGTAGCACTTTTCAACTCTAGCTTCAAACCTCTTATAAACTTCTCATTCCTCTTGACCGTATCAAAAAAGGCATACCCTTACTAGGCCAACTCTTCAAATCTTCTTATATACTCTAGAACAGACATCTCTCCTTGTTCTAGTTCCGCAAACTTCCTAACCAATGCCGACTGTGCCATCACTGACATAAGCCTTTCTAGAAACCTTCTCTTAAACTGCGCCCAAGTCATAGTTTCCTCGTCAACACCGCTACAACAGTATTCCACTAAAATTGAGCAGCTTCTTGAAGCTGTCTTGAAGCTAATCTCTTCTTCTGCTTATTATTCAACCTTAAATCAACAAAGACTCCCTGACAATGCAACAGCCAGTTCTCTACCTCAATCGCATCTTCAGTTCCAATGGACGGCCTCCCTCCAGCCTGGTATAATCTCTGCTCAAGGTAGAATAATGGTTGACTATTGGAGCTTCCTAAACTCCTCCCCCAGCAGCATTCCCTCCGATAACTCCAGCTGCAATTCCAGCTTGTATCATGTTTATGAAGAACTAATACATGGCTCCCATATCCACTTGGGGAAACCCAATTCCAACATTTTCAGCTTGAGCCTGACCCGGACCTCTTCTAGCATTTGGTCGGGCATTTCCATTAGTGGTGGTGCTCTGTCATCCAAGGATAACTCTACCTCTTCTTCCTTTCATATCCGTACTCAAGCCTCTTGAGATACAAATGAATATTCTAACTAAGATAGGAGTCTAGAAATATAGCAAATATTTATATATAGCAAACACAAGTACGTTACTATAGCGTTATCTCATACCCCAATCTCAACTACAATTACTAAGGATTATGTTTTCAAAAACCATCCTTTAGTCAAAGTATTTCATAAACCATGCTCTGATACTGAGCCGTAACATCCCCTATCTAGAGGCCCAAAACTAAGCGCTACATATGTTGTAGTCATCTATAGTATTAACTTTCAACGACTAAATACAGTTATGTTAATGGTATATAGGCACTTGAGTATGAAATAAGACATTGATTTCAAAGTAACCTTTACTTCATTACATTTTAATACCAGATGTTCCATATTCTTAATATATAATCCCAAATTACATTTTAAAACCAGACTTCCAAATTCTTTATACATAATCCCAACATTACATTTTAAAACCAAAAGTTCCATATTCTTAATACATAATCCCAACATTATATTTTTAAAACCAGACGTTCCATATTCTTAATGCATAATCCCAATACGTACCTAGACACAGATAAAATATACTTATTACAAAATACGCCAAGAGTGGTATATAAAGATAATCCTTTGGATGATCACATTAATATAGTCAAAATGGACTAATACAAACACAACAGAAATTCAACAAAACAAAAGATAAGAAACGCAATTCCTAAATAGCTATCTGTTTGCCTCATGCATGCCTTTGGTAGCCTTATTCATCATCCTACTAAACCTGAAAAGACCTTAACCCCTCAGCCTACTCAAATTAAAATTTGAGCACCAAATATTTTAAGGGGAAAACATAAACTTCGAGTCAGATATAAACCCTAATGTGAACAATACTATACATTTCGGTTTAATATGTTAAGTGAGACCATGTTGCTTAGTGAAACAGATTTCACCTCACTAACATCCTTTTAAAACATATCTTTGCAAAACCTTTGTCCTGTAAACAAGACTGATTAAACACCGTAAAGATCATTATGTAAACATATATAAATATCAGGTAATAATGAACTATCTGTTTAAACACATAAGTTTTGTTTGGCTAACTTTTAACCTTTGGCTGACTCGGGCCTACCAAACAATATAAACAAAATCTATCTATCACCTGTTAGACACTCCTCTTCTGGATGTTTTGTCCTTAACTATTTGTTAAATACTTCGCTTTTGGACGATTTGTCCCTAACTCAATCATCTCCCAAGTCTTTCTAATCCTAATGGTTTTTAGGGCTTACTAATAACCTATATGTATGCTAACATATATTCCCTTCACTGTGTAATCATAATTTTAGTCTACCTGCAACCAAGCCCTACACACTGGTATTTTAGATAACAATTAGCTGGGGCTAATAGCTAATGTAGAGGGCGCGACCCATACCAGTCCCATCTAGTATTTTAATATTTGAGTCATTTTCTACGGATCCCTTTCCAAAATTTTGAAAGAATCTCTTTCGATACCAAATAAAACCCTTTAATTATTTAGGCTAAGAGGCCAAAATTTACCTTTCGAAACCATACTTCAAACCTTTCAAAACCATTGAAATCATTCCTTTCGAAAGCATTAAAACCATAAACATCCCACTTTATAACACTTCAAAACAATGCCTTAGAAAACCTTAGAAAAACCTTCCATTTCAAACCTTTCCAAACCATTGAAAACAAACCTTTCAAAACCATTGAAACTCAAATCTTTTGAAACCATTAGAAATCAAACCTTTGGAAACCATTGGAACTCAAACCTTTCAAAACCATAAAAACTTAAACCGTTCGAAATCATTGGAAATCAAACCTTTTGAAACCATTGAAAATCAAACCTTTCGAAAATTCACTGGGTTCAACTTAAAACATGAAGAAAATCTTCATTTAAAACTTTTCGAATTTGTCGAAAGCTTAGTTTTCTCAAAACTTTAAAACTTAGATTTTAAAACAATAGGCTTCGGCCTTTAAAACACCTCCTTCGAAAGCTTGGGTTATAATTCCATCAAATAAACAAGGGTATAACATCTAAGTCGAAAGCTTCCTTTCGAAACATGGGAGAAGCGACTGGTTTTAAAAACAAGTAAACCTTTCGACTTTGTCAAAAGCAACAACTTTGAAAGGTTGGAGAGCGGTAGTAACCTTTCGACCTCGTCAAAAGGTTTAAACCTTTATTTGAAATGTTTGACCTGGTCGAAAGCAACCAAGTCGAAAGCTTTTATTTGAAAGCAAAGGAGGAAATCCTTTAGGCTTATAAAACAAACATACGATAACCTCTTTGGTAACCAACCTTTCGACTAAGTAAACTTTGACCTTGTCCAATTCCTTACATACCAAGGTAGTTGATATCATACGCATTGGTATTTGACCTTGTCGAAAGCCATAACCTTTCAACCTTGTCGAAAATTCTGGGTTGGAAGGTTTGATGCCGTAAAAGACTGAAACATGCTAAAAGATTGTTTTTTTTTGTTTTTAACTTAAAAAAGATAAATTTTCAACTAACCTGCCTTTGTTTATCAAATTCTTATTGATTAATAAATACTTTTTAAAAAAGTGCTGCCATTAATTTCAGAATTAAACAATCATTTTATTTTATAAAATACCCCTTCTCCTTAATTAAATATATAAAACATTTAAGTCTCATACCTTAAATAATTTTATATATTCATTAAAACACTTGAGAAAAATATGGAAAAATTCCAAAAATTTATTTTAATATGCATTCCAACATATAAAATTTTCAAATGCAAATAATAATTTTCTTAGCTGTAAATAATTTATAACCTAATAAATCATTTTCATCACTAGAAAATTACTATAAAATCCACATTAATTCAGAAAATTTTGAAAACTAAAACCATCTCTAAAATATCATTTTTGACCTATACTTAAATTTTCAAGGCATTTAGATATCATCTAATAGGGTTTTCATGTCAAACATACAATAAAAACTAATATGAACATGCATAATTCATCAACAAGCTTATATATATATATAACTTTAATTATCAAATACATGTCATAAACTTGCAAAATCAATTCGAATCTCTCTTGTAGCTGAAAATCATAAGAAAATGGGATGTAGTAATTATTCACCTTAGCTTTGAGATTAAACGATGTGAGATTTGATGTTGAATATGTTGATTAATCTTTCTTCTCTTGAATCCTAGCTTTATCTTCTCTTGAGAACAATAATTGTGGTCGATCTTACATGCTTTTCTAGTTTGATAAAGTGAAAGTGAACGTGCTTTTAATTCCTAAGGGTTTAGGGTATAAGCCTCTCTTATTTCCCATATTTCCCTTACTCATTTGCTAATACATTAGTTTATGTTATCTCATTTTAATTTGCACATTAACATGACGTGGCTACCCTTAGTTTAATCAAATCTCAACCAATTAATCTTCACATTATTTTATTTAATTTAACCAATTGAATATCCTAAATAATGTTATAAAAATATGGGGTATTACAGAAGAAAAGAGAAACAAAGAGGAAAAGAAGAAGAAAAGAAAGCTTAAGACAAATTCCATCATTTCAATATGGTTAAAGTGAATAATATGCATCCATATCATTGTTTTTGCGTGTGTTAAATTGGGTGTGCTGTAAACCAAAATATTTGGGTATCTATGTATTGCATTTAAATTGAATAATTACTAATATGAGTATTTGGATGATTGGATATTAATTATATAGTTTCTAGGAATTTTTCCACAGGGATTTTAATATGAAAAACTAAGATTTTAATCTCCAAATGATCTAAAATTTTGATATGCTATTTGATTTATTATTTTGGAGACTGTTTTTAATTTAATAATTTTTGGAATTAATATGAGTTTATTATAAATTTTCTAAGTGACAAAATGGATAAGATTTGAAAGTTAGTTATTAAAATTATGAAAAATAATTTTTTTGGTTTGGAATTTTTATAAAAGGCAGAAAATGATAAAAGTGATTTTTGATAAATTTTTGGGGTTTTTTCGAATAATTTTTCATTTTATATGAATTATTTAGTGAAGAAAAACACTATTTAATTATGGAGATAACTAATTGATTATGTTAATTTTTGGGTTTATATTTTCTAGAAAGGGAACTGAAAAGAATAAATTTAGCCAATAGAAATTCAACACCAAATTTGGTTTGGTAAAAAAAGAAGTTGTTTAAGAGAGTAGTACATCAGTTTTTAATTTAATTACAAAACTGTCATTAAAACATTTTTGACAAAGTTAAACTAATCATCCAATGCTAAACTTTATATTGGATCAAGAAAAACTGTGCCTAAAAGCTAAAATTGAAAAGTGAACACCACAAGGGGACCCAATATTTTAATTGGCGAAGGCTAATTTTAACTTACGATAACCCATACATGATTCTTCATGATGACCTATAATTTAGGAAGAGATTTAATATGATTGCTACTGGAGGCTTTTAATATTAATTAACAAAATAGATGAATGGAAATATGACAACACACATGGAAAATAACATGTGAAGGAAAAAACAAGCGTTGATATATATATATATATATATATATATATATAACAAATGATGATGTTTATAGATATAAAATGTAATTGCCATGCATGCATTGCTAAGGCATACATATAATAACATGAGAAGGCCAGCTAAATAATTATACATCAAAGCTGCAAAATGAATTTCTTACTACAACGTGCTAGGAGGAAGTATATTTTAGTACACCAACATGTGGACCTAAGGCAAGTTGTATACGAAAGCTATATAAAACTAAACAAAGGCTATAGCTCGCAAAGGCTCTTTCACACACGAAGGCACAAATGCATAATAAGGTGCATCGATTTGTAGTCCACGATAGCTCTAGAAATATAACCACATGAAACCCTAAACAGATGACTCTAAGCGGGTTTAAATGTGGTGATCTTTATTTTTGTAGGCGATGACTCTGAAAACATTTATGGCACGATGGAATATATTTTAACATACGAAAATAGGTAAACATTTTAGGCACGATAGCCTATGGGTTTAAAAAATAGGGGATAACTATTTTGTAACACTTGAAAGATTTTTACTCTATTTTAGGGCTAAAGTTTACTTAAACAAAAAGTGAATTTTTTTAGTATTTTTATGAGATTTCAAACGAAAGGAAAAATGTATTAGCCCATTTTTGAAAGAGTTTTTAAAGAGGAGGCTATTACTTTAGAAAAGTAATTTGTGTATAAATGGGATATCGTATTGAATATATTTTTAATTGATTCTTGATATGTTGTATGTTCATCTCTATATCTTGATCAATTACTATTGCATATATTGAACTATTGACATGCTCACTTGTATGTTATATGATATCACTGAACATTATAACCTTGGGGCTTTAGAGAATAGATGACCAATTAGGGTTTTTCTAACAGTGGTCATGGTTAGACTTAAGCACTTGAGTGAGTAGAATTGCATTCAAAATATCAAGAAGATCAAATGGTGTTAGGATGCCCGAGCTGATCAAAAGATGAGACTCATTGGCATATTTAAAACCATATTTAAGATTTAAAGGTGGAGGTTAGTGTACGGTCGCTCTCTATGTCCAACCGTTAGCTCCCGATTGGTCAGGTCCACAGATACTAATGCGTAGAGCTTTGCCGATTTAAGCTAAATTTTGGAGTTATGCATCCGAAGGAACTCGTAGTTTGTAGCTCACCTATATTTTCTACTATCATATTTAGGAGACTATTATTATTTTCTCTTACTGTATTTATGAGATTGTTATTCTTTTTTCTACCATTCTTAGAGACAACTGATATTTCTTCTGACTGTATTAGAAGATCGTTGAAATATTTGGTAAATCTTGGCCTGAGTCCGTCGATAGGTTTTTACTTCACTTGACAAAACTAATATAAGTTCATAATGATCTCGGAAACACTATGTCATGGACTGTTCTAGGATTGGGTGATTATGGGAATGTGTAACCCTTTGACCTTAATGAATGCCAGATTATTTATTTTACCCATTATTGCATGATTATATTGTGATTTTGTTCTAATCATTTTAGTTGCAGATATAATATGATTTTATTGATATTAGTGAGGGGAAAACTCGTTCTTCTCAGCGGTAGGGTTTCACTATGCATCTATTTTGGTTCGATATGATAGAATATTATTCACAACAAAAATTTTATCTGAAACTTTGGTTTTTGACTTCCCCTTAAAGTCTCAGGTGATCAATTTGGAACCAAGTAGGTTGAGAGTAGAGCCTTTTCAAATTACAAGTATAAGCTTTCGAAGACGTGCTGGAGACAAGTTACCATATAGAAGATTACATATTTCCACTGTCATTACTTTAACTGCTTTTATTATCGTTGAATGCACGTAATGATAGATACTATAACTGTACAGGATTTAAGACTCTAATAATCCAAAGGGGAATCACCGTATATTGCTCTTGGAGCTGTGTGATCATTATATTTTACTCGAATAATGTATTCTTGGGGTTATGGAAATGAAATGTAATGAATTGGCAAATTAATTAATGAAATGTCTTATTAAAATTTTGTAAATTCTAGTGCATTTGGTGTTAATGATTTAATAATGGATATCATTTTGTCAATGGAAAATAATGCTAAGGATGACTGCAGCATCAATTATATCTATTTCCATGCCTCGAAATAGAGATCTTACAACTTAGTATCAAAGCATAAAATTTTGTAAAACTTAATAAGAGTTTGAAAAACATAACTAGTATGAAATAAGAAGGAATAATCGGGGCTTGGTATAGCGATATTATAATGTACTTATTATTTGCTATATATATAAGTACATATATCAATCTATACCCTACCTTCTGTCATAGACCATTCTTCTGTATCTTATGAAGACTTGTATGCCGATTACAAGAAATTGATACTAGACGTGGAAAACTAAACTTGAGAGGCAAAAGCACCACAACTAATGGAAACGTTTGGGCCAATACTAGGAATGCAAAGCAAACCAGTAACACGAATGTGAATGTAAGCACTAATGTTAATGTGGATATTGAAACCACGGTAGTTTATATAGGGCCAATGTATTGGTTCTTTGTCAATATGATGAAAGCTGGGGTAGCAGTTGAATTAACTTGAGGAAATGATGTTAATGCGGGAAGTCCCATGCTAGAAGTAGGTGCCCATAATAACTATGCCACGTTAAGCCAGAATTATACTAGCTTGGGAGGAAATACATTTTCGGTGACGGAGAATGCCACTGAAGTGAAGGATTGGATTTTTCAATGTAAGAATATTTTCACTGATTTGGCTCGAGGAAATCCATTTTCGATGACAGTTGCAAGGAGTTGCTATCTTCTGGTGAAATAGCATTACCATGGGAGTTCCAAAAGAGGAGTTTACTTGGGCCGAATTCATATGGAGGTTTGAAGAAAAATTTCTATCTAAAGTAGCTAACTCAATGTTGCTGTGGAAGTTCATGGAGTTAGAGCATGGTGAGATGACTTTGTTGGAGTATGCGACGAAGTTTGATGAGCTGTCTAGGCATGGCCATGCTATCGTTAATACACTACTTAAGAAGAACGAAAAGTTTATCTAGGGATTGAAACTGGAGATTACTAGGGCAACTATGCCACATCTTAGAGATCATTTAGTGTTGTTGTTGACATGGATCTTGAAAACAAGGTTTTTCTTTCAGCTTTGGAGAATAACAAGCCTAAGGAGACTAAATGTTTTGAAGGTAAGAAGCAAAGTTCTTTAGTAAGAATGGAGCTTAGAAGGAAGAATTTCTAAAAAAGTGAAAAGTTGGAGTGACTTGCTATAAATGTGATAAGAAGGGGCATTTTGCTAATGAATTTCTCGCTAGTGAAAGTAAGAAAGCCGTTGATAAGAAGAAAGTGAGATATTATAACTACAACAAGATAGGGCATTTCAAGAACGAGTGCCTTGTACCAGCCCAAGCTAAAAAAGGAAAGGTTTTCAGTTTAGAACATGTAGCTTTTGGACCATCTTTAAAGGAGAAGGGAAAGGTTGTGTTATGTGGTACACTTCTTATTCATAGCATTGCTATTAGTGTGTTGTTCGATACTGGAGCATTACATTCTTTTATCTCTAAAAGTTTAGTGTATAGGTTAAACCTATAGTCGACATAAATTATTAGTTCTCCGAGGGTACGAATTTGATATGTGGCTATGAAACTCTTAGAATGAGATGTGACCATACAAAGTTTGACTTATTAGCTCATATGTTTGCCTGTAATTTGTTTGTGTTTGATTTTGTGGGTTTTGGGATCATTATGGGTATGGATTGGTTGAGTTGATATAATTCTAGGGTATTTTGTCGAGATCGAGTAATATCCTTGAAGCATCCTAATTGCCATGATCGATTATATACATATTTGAAGAGCCATGTTTTGATGCATGTGTAATATTGAGTGTCATGGAAGGTGTGGCAGATGAAACCAATCGGGTTTCCATGGTAAGGGAATATGCTGATACTTTGAGTCCATTACGAGACTACCATCAGAACGTGCCATAGAGTTTTGAATAGATCTTATACTTAGAGATGAACCTGTTAGTAGACCACCTAGCAAAATGATACCTACTGAGATGGAGTTAAATGTGCAGCTAGTGGATCTTGAAATGAAGAATTTTATTAGGCCAAGCAGTTTTCCTTGGGAAGCTACAAAGGTGCTTGTTAAAAAACCGGATGGGTTATTCAGGTTGTGTATCGACTATAGAAAGTTGAATGAGAAAACGATAAATAACGGGTATCCTTTCCCTAAAATTATTGATTTATTTGATCGATTGAGTGGAGCCAAGGTGTTCACACAGTTGGACTTAGCTACAGATTTCCATCAATAAAGAGTGGCGAAGAAAAGTACATTGTTGATGGAATTCTGAACAAGATATGGTTCGTATGAGTGGTTAGTCATGCCTTTCAAATTGACGCGCCTTTTTTGGTTTGATGAACCATATTTTTCAAGAGCATTTATATTGATTCATTTTGGGTATTTATAGATGACATTTTGATATATTCAAAGAGTGAACGTGACAATGAAGTTCATCTCATGATAATGTTAGATGCATTGAGGCAGCATCGGCTAAAAGCGATGTTTTTAAAATGTCATTTCTAGAAAAGAGAAGTGAAGTTTCTTAGGATGTAGTTTCAGATAATGGACCGTCTGTGGATTCGTCTAAGATCAAAGCTATTAATACTTGGAAGAGACCTGAGACTATGACTGAGATTAGATGTTTCTTGGGGTTGACAGGCTACTACAGGAGATTTATTAAAGGTTTCTCTCATATAGTAGCAACGATGACTAAGCTAAAGGGGAAGGATACAAAGTTGTTTAGACCGATAAATATGAAGAAGCATTTCAGAAACTAAAACATCTATTAACCAATGCACCCATTTTAGTTGTTCCAGATGAAAATCAAAATATGATTGTGTATACTGGTGCATGTAGATCTAGATTAAGAGCTGCATTGATGCAGAGAGGTAAATTTATTGCTTTTACTTCTCGATGGCTTCGACTGCTTGAAGTAAGATATCCTACCCATAATTCGGAATTGGCAGCGATGATCTTTGCACTGAAGGCGCAGAAACAACGATTCGAGCTTTTATGGATCATATATCCTTATAATATTTATTCTCTCAAAAGGGGTTGAATATGAGGAAATAAAGATGGCTAAAGTGTTTAGCAGCATATGATTTTTGAATTGAGTATACATTAGGGAAAGGAAATAAAAAGACTGATGCAATTTATAGAAAACATTTAGTGAAGTTATCTGAAAGGAACGATTTAAAGGCATTGGGTTTGCATGGAGTAAGAATGAGGTCGATGGCAATTTCTAGTTAGAGACTACGATAATTTCATGTCTAGAGGTTCCATCGGTATTGATCGAAAGAATTACAGCAAACCAAAAGGATGATCCAATATTAGCCGATTGAATAAAGAGATTAGAAGCGGGAAGTGAGATTGATGATTTGAAAGATTTTTCACTCGACCAAAGAGGATGATTAGGAAAGATGCGACGGTTGTGTGTTTCGAGTGTGGGTAATCCTAGAAATGAAGTTCTTAGAGAATGTTGTCGATCTTAGTTTTCCATTCATCCTAAAGGCATGAAGATATAACATGATATAAAGAGGAGTTTCTTATGGGAAGGAACGAAAGGAGATGTAGGCTTATGTGTGAAGCAATGTATGAATTGCCAACAAGTAAGAACCAAGCATCAAAACCCAAGTGACACGCTTCAACCTTTGGTAGTTCTATATGGAAATGAGATTTGAAATCTATGGATTTTATAGATAGGTTGCAAAGGTCGAATAGGGCAAATGAAAACATTTCGGTCATGGTTGATAGACTGACCTAAAGTGTACACTTTATTCCTGTTAATTGACAAGGATGACACCTGTTGAATCTCGCTTTATAGAGATTTTGATTATGACAACTATACATATATATTAGTATCGATTAACCTTGTTTTACAGGAAGAAACTCTACAACAGGAAAATTTCAAGGGTTTAGTTAAAGAGTCTATATATTAGTATTTGTTAAAATCTTCCTTAATGACACACTTGCATGCACAATTGAAAAACATGCACAAGGCATAGCAAACAGACGTCTGAGAATTTTATTCAGACATCTGTCTATCGAAACAAAGATTGATTCAGCATAATATTCAGACGTCCGTTCTGAATTATTCAGACGTCTAAATATAGGTCGAATTTGCCTATTTTCTTGCTGTATAAATTTTAAACTATAAACAGACTTTTGAAATTTTATTTTAGACTTCTGAAAACGAATAGATGCAACTATTCAGCAAAGAGACACAACTCTTGATTAACATCTAATCATCGAATCTCTTCGTGAATAATTGCAAATATTTGTATACTATAAATAGAAGCTTAACCAAATGTTTTATCATTGAATCTTACTCTAATTCTTTCTATCTTATCTATAGCATTCATATTCACAAAAGCTCTCTATTTTAATATTTAAAAGATAACAAATCTTCTCAAATCTTCCATATTCTTTCACGAACTACACTATTATCATCAAGGAAAGATTATAGGAAGGGTGTATATTGATTTGACATAATCCGTGTTATTAAGAACACAAGTAGTCAACAAACTCTTTTGTATTGTGAAAGTCCTCTTCAGCAGTCAAGGCAAGAATTCCCGTTGGGATGTTCGGGTAGTTGTAAACCAATTCCTCCGGGTAAAGTGAGGGTTGTTTTTTGTTAGTGAAATTGCTAAGAGGAGCTTAGGCACTGGACGTAGGATAGTGGTCCGAACCAGTATAAATCTCTGGAGTTACTTTTATTTATTATTGATACTCTGCTATCTACACATTTCTATTCCATACGATCCTGTTGCAACGTCTCTTTCAATTGGTATCAAAGCCAGGTTATCCAATAACCGTAACACCATTATTTGATATTTTGATAATATGGAAAGTAACGCAAGTACTAGCACAACCACTGTCTCTACATTTGCCGAAGGACAATCTACTAAAAGACCGCCATTGTTCAATGGTTTACATTACAATTATTGGGCAACAAGAATGAGGATATATATATATATATATATATATATATATATATATATGCAATCAACCTATTTTGATGTTTGGAATCCAACTCAAACAGAATTCACAGCACCTACAACTAATTACTCTGCATGGACAATAGCTCAGAAAAATGAAGCAAGTACAAATGCCAAAGCTATGAATATGTTATTCTGTGCTTTGGATAGAAATGAGTTCAATCGAGTTAGTATCTGTACTACTGCACATCAGATATGGGAAACACTCAAAACAATTCATGAGGGTACAGACAAGGTCAAACAAACAAAAATCTCAATGCTTTAAAACCAATTCCAAAATTTTAGAATGAGACAAAATGAAACCATCAACGACATGTACTCAAGATTTCAATACATACTTCATGCTTTAATAGGGTTAGGAGAAAAATATAGTGACTTTGATATTATATCAAATGTACTAAACTCCTTGGCCGACGAATGGGAGAGGAAGGTTTTAGCCATTGAGGAAGCCAACGATTTATCAACAACGAAACCTGAAGAAGTAATAGGTAACCTCATGTCTTATAAAGTAAACCTTTAAGCCAAAAATGACCAGGCACAAGAAAAAAAGAGTGTAGCATTTCGTGCGGAAAAAGAAGAATCAGAATCAGAAGATGAGGATCTAGCATTTATTGCAAATTTTTTTAAGAAATTTCTAAAATTCAGAAAGAGTGGCTTCAAAAAGAATTCCTCAAATAAACCTTCATCTTCAAACTTAGAGTGTTTTAATTGTCACAAGAAAGGTTATATGATAAAAGACTGTCCGGAGCTAAAGAAAGAGAATCAAAAAAGCTTCAACAACAAGAATAAGAAAGACAAATTTAAAAAGAAGGCTTTTTCTGTCACATGGGACGATTCAGATTCAGATTCATCAGATAGTGACAGTGATAACAACAATGAACAAGCAAATGTGTGCTTCATGGCTCAAGAATCTGAGGTTAGTGATTTATCTTATGATGATTTAATAGAAGTAAACACTGAATTTTTAAATACTATAAAAATTATCAAAAAGAAACTTAAAGAGACACATGAAAATCAGAACAAAGCTGAATTTGAAAGAGATATGTTAAAAGACAAAAAAATATTGGAAGAAGAACTTGAAAAGGTTCAAGAACCTCTCTCAAATTCAGACAGTCAACTTTTACTTTTGAGCCAAGAAATTGAAACTCAAAAGGAAAAGAATGATGAAATTATGTCTGACAATCAAAATTTAAAAAATAAAATAAAACAAGTTGAATTACAAAATACTAGCCTTCAAATTAAATTAGATAACATTACTAAAAATATTTCTACTTTTAATAAGGGAAGAGAAAATTTATCTAGAATTATCGAAAATTCTCAATCCTCCTCAAATAAAAATGGATTAGGTTTTAAAAAGGAATCAAAAATTCTTTCAAAGAAAAATACTAATTTTAAGAAGGAAGATAATTCAAAAAATAGTATAGTATTGAAAAATAACATACCAAGATTCACTAAAAAGAAAAAGGAAATCAAAATATGGGTTTCGAAAACAAACAATAATTTAATTTCGAACAAATATATAAAATCCTTTATAGAAACAGTTCACAAAAGTAGTAATTATCTTTATAAAAGGGATATTAAACCCACTTGGGTTTGGTTTCCTAAGATCTAACTCTTAGGACCCTATTAAAAGGTGGGTACCAATATATTTATTAATATTTTTTGCAGGTCCCACTCAAGAAAAGGAAATGGATTCTGGATAGTGGTTGCTCAAAACACATGACCAGAGACAAAGAAATGCTCATAAATATTTCATACTTTGATGGTGACTCTGTTACCTTCGGAGATAACTCAAAAGGTTTTATCATTGGCAAAGGAGATGTGTGCAACTACGGTATATCAAATCTACTCCTTATTTCTAATGTTTCTTTAGTTAAAAACTTAAAACATAATTTATTAAGCATAAGTCAACTATGTGACAAAGGCTTTAAAATAACTTTTTCTAAAAATAAATGTTGTATCTTTGATCGAAATAAAAATCTTATCTTTGAAGGAAAAAGAGATAGAAATATTTATGTTTTAAACATGAAAATTAATAATAATAAAGATATGTGTTTAATGGTCAAAGATAATGATCCTTGGCTATGGCACAAAAGGTTTTGTCGTATAAATTTTAAATTTATTCAAAAACTTTCAAAAAATGAACTAGTGAAAGGCTTACCAAAAATAAATTTTAAAATAAATAATCTTTGCGTTGATTGTCAATTAGGAAAATTAACTAAATCATCTTTTAAGTCTAAGAAAGTCATTTCAACTTTACAACCATTAGAATTATTACATATGGATTTATTCGGACCAACACAGGTTTAATCCATTAATCATAATCGATACGTTTTCGTAATAGTTGATGACTTCTCAAGATATACATGGACGATATTTATGAAAAAAAGTGATACATTTGATTATTGCAAAAAATTTGTTAAAAGAATTCAAAATATTAAGAATTTAAAAGTAAAAAATATAAGGAGTGATCATGGAGGCGAATTTGAAAATGAATCATCTGAATTATTTTGTAAAAAGAAAGGAATAAATCATAATTTTTCATTTCTTAGAACTCCACAACAAAATGGAGTTGTAGAAAGGAAAAATAGAACTCTATAAGAATGCACGAGAACATTATTAAATGGAATTGCATTACCAAAGCATTTTTGGACAGAAGCTGTAGCAACTGCGTGTTATGTATTAAGTCGTATTTCCATACGACCTTTAACTAAAAACACTTCATATGAACTTTTTAATGGAAGAAAACCTAATATTTCGTAATTTAAAATTTTTGGGTCAAAATGTTTTATTCTTAACACAAAAGACCAGCTTGGAAAATTTGATCCAAAAGTAGATCATGGAATTTTCGTAGGTTACTTAAAACGAAGTAAGGCATGTCGTGTTTTCAATAAACGAACAAATGTAATAGAAGAAACTTTACATGTATCTTTTGGTGAAAAATTTAATAAGAATACAATCATTAAAGATGATGAAGAAATTATATCTAACACTGAAAATATAAGTTTTGAAAATACTGAAAATAATAATCAAAACAATAATAATCAAATTAGATCTCCTCCTAGAATTCTACGAGATCATCCTACACAAAATATAATTGGAGAGATTGATTCGCAAGTTCAAACAAGAAGTCAACTAAACCAAATGGGTCGTGTTGCTTTTCATTCAACTTTTGAGCCTAAAAATCCAAAAGAAGCTTCAACAGATGAATACTGGATTATTGCCATGCAAGAAGAGTTAAATCAGTTCGAACGAAATAATATTTGGGAGTTAGTTCCTCGTCCTAATGACCAATCAGTTATTGGAACTAAATGGGTCTATAAAAATAAAGCAGATGGATTAGGAAATATTACTAGAAATAAAGCAAGATTAGTAGCACAAGGCTATAATCAAGAAGAAGGAATCGATTACGAAGAAACGTTTGCTCCTGTTGCAAGATTAGACGCAATACGTATTCTACTAGCTTACGCTTGTTTTCATAATTTTAAACTTTATCAAATGGATGTTAAAAGTGCTTTCTTAAATGGATTTATTAAGGAAAATGTATATGTTGAACAACCACCATTTTTTATTCATGAAAAATATCCAGGTTATGCATATAAATTAAAAAAAGCCTTATATGGTCTAAAACAAGCACCTCGTGCTTGGTATGACAGACTTAAAAGTTATTCAATTAACTTAGAATTTCGAGTCGGAAAAGCTGATCAAACTTTGTTTATTAAAAATACTAATAAAGATATTTTAATTATACAAATATATGTAGATGACATTATATTTGGTTCAACTAATAAAAAAATTATGTGAAGAATTTTCAAATATAACGACTAAAGAATTCGAAATGTCACATATGGGAGAACTATCATATTTTCTCAGACATCAAATTAAACAATTATCCAATGGCACTTTTATAAATCAAGAAAAATATTGTAATAATTTAATTAAGCGATTTGGAATGGAAAACACTTCTGGAAAACCTACTCCTATGAGTACTACATCTCATCTTGATCGAGATGAAAATGGTAAAAATGTTGACCAAATATCATGCAAAAGTGTGATAGGGTCGGTACTTTATTTAACTGCGAGTAGACCAGACATTATGATGAGTGTATGTTTATGCGCTAGATTCCAAGCAGATCCTAAAGAATCACATTTAAGAGCAGTGAAACGGATTCTGCGATATCTTAATAATACTAAGGACTACGGTCTTTTCTATCCGAAAGAATGTCCATTTGAATTAGTATCTTTCAGTGATGCTGATTTTGGTGGATCTCGGACAGATAGAAAAAGTACAAGGGGTACGTGCCATTTCATTGGAAAATCACTTGTTTCTTGGTTTAGTAAAAAATAGAATTGTGCTCTCAACGTGTAAAGCAGAATATATATCTGCAGGTTTAGCTTGTGCATATGTTATTTATATGCAACAGACACTCAGAGATTTTGGAATAAATTTATCAAAATCAATAATTTATTGCGATAATACAAGCGCAATAAATCTGTCTAAAAATCCTGTAAATCACTCACGTATAAAACATATTGATATTCGTCATCATTCTTATGAGACAATATCGAAAAAGAAATTATCAACCTAGAACATATTTCAACCGAAAATCAAATAACTGATATATTTACCAAACCACTTTTAGAAAATTCATTTGTTAAACTACGTCGATAATTAGGTTTAGTGTCAGTAAAAGATATTTAAATTTTTAATGAAGAATATAAAAATAAATTACAAAGTTTTAAAATCAAAATTATTATCACAACAGAGGTCAGAGTTGAACTTAGGTCACTTGACTATAAGTTTGATAAACTTAACCATTTGAGCAATACACTTAAATTAGCTACATAACATTACATAAACTAAAACATCCTACTAAAACCATTCATTTAAAAATCAATTATTAACCGATAATTCAATTTCTAGCTTTAAATTCCTATCAATTCTACACCATACTTTCCTTATAACTCTAAGCCTATGTATACATGTTAAAAATTAAAACAAATGAACAACAAATTCTTTGTCAAAACAAAAAGTTCAGACTCTGTAAAAAAATGTCCTCCAACAAATCAAACTCACCCATCATCATAACTTTCTCAACCGATAGCTCAGCTGATTCACCTCATCTTCCTACGCCAACATCAAAACATGAGCCTGTTTATAAATGGGAAAATTATCGAACCGGGTATGCACCAGATTCCAAAAAGGCCAAACGTGCGCTGTTTATCTCCCCAAATACGAAGAGAAAGATCGATGAAATTCATCGCTATCAACATTCGCAAATAGACCTTCGACGTGAGTTGTTTTTTGAACAGAAAGTAAATGCTAAATGCTTAAGCTTTCTTGAACAAATTGGTTTAAAATTTTGCAGCTCAAAGAAAAAGGATGTGAGTGAACCCTTACCTCGACCGGTTAATCCGTTTAATCCATCTTCCTCATATCGTACATTAAAAGATCTGATAAATCCTTGGGTCTCGCCTCAAAGACCTAATATAGCCCAAATTCATAGGACAAGAACTATATGGCTAATGAGGGATGCAGAGATTTAACACCAAATAAGACACCGTCGCCAAAGAGTTAATGTTGGATTATTTGTAATACTGCTAATTATTTTATGTAATAAGTGTATTAACAAATATACATATATTAATAAAAATAAAATTTGCAAAGTGCAGAACCAAAAAAAATAAGGAAACAGACGTCTGTTTCAATGAAACAGACGTCTGAATACTGAAGTAAACACAATTTTTAAAGAAGATTCAGACATCTTGTTTCCATAAAACAGACGTCTAAAAAAGGGCAGAAATGAACTAATTTCCCTCGGGTTTAAAATTTGATAAAAATGACCTCTATTTTAGATTTTCAGACGTCTGGTTTTCGCTGAGTCAATTTTTTTAAAAAGGCATGTCCTCTCGTTTTACCCACCACTTCATCTCCTTCACTCATTTTTTACTTTCCCCTTTTTACCACACAAAAACCTAACCTCCATTATTCTTAAAATTCAAAAATCAACACTTCAAACCAACCAAAATCAATGGCAAATAAACCAAAACGTTCAAGACAACAAGAATCTGGGCTTCCATCCGAAGATCAAATCCAAAGATGGCTGTGGAATGACATTGTAAAGGAAAGGTATAAAGCTATGAAAAATTCGAAATTCTTTGAAGGGGCTTTTGTAAAATTTGATGCTTTTCACGAATATCGTCTTCAACAATATGCTAGGCCCTTCAATTTCGAATCTTTAGTAGATTTTAATATGAACAATGTCAAAATTTACCCTTTTCTTGTCAAACTTTTCTTGGCTAATTTGAACTTGGATCATCATACACCAAGTAATACAACCGATTGCGTATGGTCTATAGTTTGCGGTAAGCGTATTTTTCTTATGATTCAACGTCTAGGGCAAATTTTGCGTTGCGCGTGGCAAGGTCAAGATATTGACACTATAGAAGTTAACATGGAAGAACGTAATGAAGTTTCTCATAAGTTTTTGTCCGACGATTTAGTTAACTTGAAAAATCTTACCTCCACGCATCTACGTCCACAAGCACGTCTCCTAAATCGCATCTTAGTCCGAACAATTCAACCAAGGAATGGAAGTTATGAAAAAGTATATAAACGGGATTTTCAAGCTTTATATGCTATTTATTCTAATACGCAAGTCAATTGGGCTAAGATCATACTTGACAAATGGGCGGATATTACATATAAGCGGAAATATGAGACAATTCATTATAGTGCTTACATTACACGTATTCTTCTTGAGTGTCAAATTGATATACCCGACACTTCTACCTTAAGTGTCAAAGAGATTGGACCAAAAATATTGAAGCTTATGGATATTGACCTGAACCCATCAACATTAGAACATATGTCTTTCCAAACTTGGCAAGAACATATCGCATCACAGCCAGAAACTCCAATAGCGGAATTATCTTCTCGTCGTCGTCATTTTCTTCAAGAAGAAGAAGAGAAAGAAGATATTCAAATTATTTCTCCCGATCTTCCGCCTAAGCAAGCATTGGCTGTACTTTCTCGCAATCAATCAAAAATTCACAAAGATTTGAAGCGTTTTGAGCATAAGACCAATAAAAAGTTTGATTCTTTAAGAAACTTTCTTAACAAAATTTAGGATAAAATTTCATGCATCGGACCTTAATTTTCTCAAGCTTATGATCCGGCTCCATTCCAATGGCCTTCAAGTTCTAACGATGAAGAAGCCCAAGACTCAAGCTCGGGACATGATGGATCTAAAGGAGGTGATGTAAGTATTGACCCTAGCTTGACGGTCACGGAAAGTTGGTAATCTCGGTATGATCTTTACAATATTTTCTTATTAACTAAAACTCTACCATGGTTTGTAATATTTTTTGGTACTTCGCTTTATTTGGCACAAAACTCTACAACGTGTCTGCTTTGTTAGTAAACTCGTATGTATGTGAATATTGTGCATGTTATTGTATGCTATAAATCTTATTATGCATATTTATCTTTACTTATTTATCTCCTTTTTGTCAATGACAAAGGGGGAGAAAATATGTGCATATCGACAGGGGAAGTCACATATATAGTTGTCATTGTCAAAAGGGGGGGGGGGGAGAATGTTGAATCTTGCTTTATAGCGATTTTGATTATGACACTATACATATATATTAATATCGATTAACCTTGTTTTGCAGGAAGAAACTCTACAATAGGAAAATTTCAAAGGTTTAGTTAAAGAGTCTATATATTAGTATTTGTTAAAATCTTCCTTGATGACACACATGCATGCACAATTGAAAACATAAACAAGGCACAGCAAACAGACGTCTGAAAATTTTATTCAGACGTCTGTCTACTGAAACAAAAATTGATTCAGCATAATATTCAGACATCTGTTCTGAAATATTCAGACGTCTGAATAAAGGCCGAATTTGCCTGTTTTCTTGCTGTATAAATTTTTAACTATAAACAGACTTCTGAAATTTTATTTTAGACTTCTGAAAATGAATAGATGCGACTGTTCAGCAAAGAGACAACTTTTGATTCACATCTAATCATCGAAGCTCTTCGTGAATAATTGCAACTGTTTGTATACTACAAATAGAGGCTTAACCAAATGTCTTTATCATTGAATCTTACTCTAATTCTTTCTATCTTATCTATAGCATTCATATTCACAAAAGCTCTCTATTTTCATATTTAAAAGATAACAAATCTTCTCAAATCTTCCATATTCTTTCACGAACTACACTATTATCATCAAGGAAAGATTATATGAAGGGTGTACACTGATTTGACATATCCACAAGTAGTCAACAAACTCTTTTGTATTGTGAAAGTCCTCTTGAGCAGTCAAGGCAAGAAATCCCGTTCGGCTGTTTGGGTAGTTGTAAACCTATTCCTCTGGGTAAAGTGAGGGTTGTTTTTTGTTAGTGAAATTCCTAAGAGGAGCTTAGAGACTGGACGTAGGATAGTGGTCTGAACCAGTATAAATCTTTGGTGTCACTTTTATTTGTTATTGATACTCTGCTATCTACACATTTCTATTCCATACGATCCTGCTGCAACGTCTCTTTCAACACCTAGTTTGGCAAAGTTATTCATGAAGAATTTTGTGAGACTTCATGGAATACTGAGTAGCATTGTAAGTGAAAGAGATCTTTTGTTCATGAGTTTTGGAAGAGTTTGCAGGAAGAATTGGATACTAAGCTAAAGATGAGTACCGCTTACCATCAGCAAACTGATGGGCATACGAAAATGGTAAATAAAGTACTCAAATTTATTGAGAGATTTTATACTGGACTTTGGAGGGTCATGGGAAGACCATTTGCACTTAGTTGAGTTTTCCTATAATAATAACTATCAGACTAGTATATGAATGTCACAATTTGAAGCACTTTATGGAAGGCTATGCAAATAGCATGCATGTTGGTTAGAGATAGGTGTTAGACGGATACTTGATCTAAATTTGGTGAAAGAAACAACCAAAAAGATTGAGTTAATCTGAACATGGATGAAGGAAGCTCAATCAAGGCAGAAAAGCTACGTAGATAAGAGGCAAAAAAACTTGGAATTTTCGGTTGGAGATTTTTTCTCCGTAAAGTATCATCGATGAAGGGTGTTGTATGATTTGGGATAGTACGAAATTGGAAAGTAGATATGTTAGTATGTTTCCTATCATTGAAAGAACTAGGAAACTCACTTACTATATTGAGTTACTAAGTAGTTTGGCAGAAGTCCATAATGTTTTTTGTGTACCTGATCCAAGGAAGTACATGCATGATCTAGAGACTACTGTAGAGCTAATGGTTTTGGACGATTTAGTAATGAAGCTTGATATGACTTTCATTAAGTGACTTATTCGCATAGTCGATAAGGATACGAAGAAGTTACGGAATAAGCTAGTCACGTTAGTGAAGGTTCAATGGAGTACCGATGGATGTGACTATACTTGGGAAACAAAATATAAGATTAGGGAGGCGTATCCTGATCTATTTTGATTATATAATCTATATTGTTGTACAGACTATCGACTAGTAGTTATGCTAGTACAATTGTTTTATGTGTTGTGATACATATTTGTATGATTAAATGCTTATTGTTATTATTTTCCTTACGAAATTCTTTAAGTGGGGGAGCCAGTAACACCACTAATTTTTATATATCACATAATTTAGATATTTAATTTTGGGATAATTAAATGTGGAGTTGAAACTATGGGATTTGCTAAAATCAACTAACTAATTAATTAGTATAAATTGGACTTACTAAATAAAATAAAGAGAATAGTTTAAAATTTTTAATAATGTGAATAAAGAAGGATAAAAAAGGAAAATAAATCAACATACCACTCTTTCCTCTCTCTAGTTCACTTTCATTTTTCATTCTCAAAAACAAAACAAAGAAAGGGAGTCCGTCCATAACTTAAACAAGGAAGAAAAAAAATTCAAGATGAATAAAAGAAGAAAAGAAAGCTCAAGGAAAATCCAATCATTCAACACGAGTTTTAAGGTGAATAATGCGCATCCATCCCATTGTTTTTTCTTGTTTTATATTGGCTTTTCTGTAAATCCAAAATTTTGAGTGTTTGTATCTTGCATTTGGATTGAATAATCATTGATACGGATATTTGGATGATTGCATATTAATTATATAATATTTTAGGAACTTTCCTAAAGGGTTTTAAATTTTAATGTAAAAAACTAAGTTTTTGATCTGTAACTAACTTAAAATTTTGATACTTTGTTTGAATTATAATTTTGAAGATGGATTTTCGGTTTCATAATTTTTGAAATTAAAATGAATTTATTGTGAATTTTCTAAGTGAGAAATTGGTTAAAATGCAAATTCGATTATTAAAAATATGAAAAAAAAATATTTTGGTTCGAAATTTTTGTAGAAGGTAGAAAATGATAAAATGATTTTTGATGGATATTTGGAATTTTTCCCATTAATTTCCATTTTATACGAATTATTAAATATAGGAAAGCACTAATTAATTATAGAGAAAATGAATTAACTAATAAATCAATTTCGTTAATTTTGGGGATTAATATTTCCTTGAAAGGGAACTGAAAAGAATGAATTTGGCTAATAGAAATTCAACACCAAATTGGGTTTGGTGAAAAAAGTTGTTTAAGTGGGTAGAAAATCAGTTTTTAATTTAATTACAAAACTACAGTTGAACCATTTTTGACCAAGTAAAACTAATCACTCAAGGCTAAACTTTATATTAGGTCAAGAAAAACTATGCCTGAAAGCTAGAATAGAAATGTGGAAACCGCACGGGGACCTATACATATTCTTCATGATGACCCATACATATTATTCATGAAGGCATTTAATAAGATTGCTGGTGAAGGCTAATTTTAACTCATGATGACCTATGTATGATTCTTCACGATGACCCACAATTCACAAAAGAATTTAATAAGATTGTTAGCAAAGGCTTTTAATATTAAGTAACTAAAATAGACGAATAAACATGATAGCACACATGGAAAATAGTTCACGAGCCTGTGAGTGAATCAAAACTCTTAGGAAGCAAACATTTCTAGCAAAGGAAAATACATCCAATGGCACACATATATAATTAGCGATGACATTTATTTATATAACATGTGGTGGCCATGCGTGTGTTGTGAAGGCCTATATATAATAACATGTGAAGGCCAGATAAACAATTATACACGAAGGCTGCAAAATGAATTTCTCACGACAACATGCTAGCATGAAATATATTTTCGTACACCAACACGTAGACCCAAGGCAAGTTTTACGTGAAAGCTATATAAAATTAAACAATGGTTACAACTCGCAAAGGCTCTTTTATATGGGAAGGCACAAATGCATGTGATGCTGCTTTTATTTGTAGTTTTGATGGCTCTAGAAATGCAAGCACGTGAAACCCCAAACACGCGATGACTCCAAATGGGTTTGAACTGATGACCTTTATTTTTAATAGTCAATGACTATGAATTTTTTTAAGGCGCGATGACCTATATTTTAATGCACGAAAGTAAGTAAATTTTTAAGGATGATCGATGGGTTTAAAAATTGAGGGATAGCTATTTTATAACACTCAAAGAATCTTATTCTATTTTAGGGCTAAATTTTACTTAAGCAAAAAGATGATTTTGTTAAGTATTTTCGTGAAATTTCAAAAGAGAGGAAAAATGTATTAGCCCATTTTTGAAAGAGTTTTTAAGGAGGAGGCTATTACTTTGTAAAAGTAATTTATGTATTAATTGGCTATCATATTGAACATATATTTAACTGATTGTTGATATGTTGTATGTTCATCTTTATATCTTGATTAGCTATTATCATATATATTGAATTGTTGACATGCTTACTTATATGTTATACATTATCACCAAACGTTATGACATAGGGGATTTGGGAAACAGATGATCGGTTAGGGTTATTGCAATAGTGGGTATGGTCAGACTTAAACTCTTAAGTGAGTAGAATTGCATATAAAAGATCGAGAAGATCAAATTGTGTTAGGATGCCTGAGCTAATCAAATGATGTAACTCATTGGCATTTTTAACACTATATTTTTGGGTGGAGACCAGTGTACGGTCGCTCCCTATTCTCAATCGTTAGCCTCAGTTGGTCAGGTCCATGGATTACTATGTATAGGGCTTTGCCGATTTAGGCTAAATTTTGGAGCTACGCATCCGAAGGAAGTCGTAGCTTGTAGCTCACCTATATTTTCTCCTACCGTATTTAAGAGATCGTTATTATTTTCTTCTATCATATTTAGGAGTCTGTTATTCTTTTCTCCTACCATTCTTATTAGACAACTGATATTTCTTCTGACTTTATTAAAAGACCATTGAATTATCTGGTAAATCTTAGCCCGAGTCAACAGATAGGTTTCTAATTGGCATGATAAAACTAATATAGGTTTCTTTGTGACCCTGGGAAAACTTTGCCATGGACTATTTTGGGATTAGGTAATTATGGGAATGTATTACCCTTTGAGCTTAATGAATACCGGACCATTCATTTTACCATATTACATGAGTATATTACGATCATGTTTTAATCATTTTGGTTGTTGATATGATGTGATATGATTTTATTTAGTGAGGGGAAAAATTGTTCCGCTGGATGGCGTGGTCTTATTATGTAGTTATTTTAGTTTGAGATGATAAAATATTATTCGCACCAGACTTTTTGTCTACCTTGAAGTTTTTGATTTCCCTCTAAACGCTCGTGTTCTTGATTTGGAATTGAGTCAGATGAGAGTAGGGCTCTTCTGGTTTATACAAATAATATTTCAGGGACGTACAAAAGGCAAGCTACTATATATAAGACTATAAATTTATGTTGTGCAGTAGTTTAACTACTTTTATTGTTGATGAATGTATTTAATGGCGGGTACTATAACTGTTGGTAGTTAAGACTTTGATCATCCATGGGGGCATCATCATCATACCCGACTCTTGGAACTATGTGTAATTATTTTATTTTCTCCGAACAATGCATTTGTGGTGTTATGAAAATGAAATGTAGTGAATTTGAAAATTAATCAATGAAATGTTTTGTTAAAGTTTTGTATATTCTAGTGCTCTTGATGTCAATGATTCAATAATGAATCTCATTCTGCTAGTGGGAAATAATGCTACGGATGAGTGCAATAACAATAATATCTATTTTCGATCCTCGGAATAGGAAATCTTACAAGCTCCTTGAGCATATTGTATCAAGTGAAGGTTGGTTGTTGTCCCATGGAAATGGAAAGGGGTAAGAAATTGGAAGACTTCGAAGGATGCTTTGGAGGTTTGTAGCTTTTTTGCATTGGATGGTTTCTACAACAAATTTATCGAGGACTTTGCTAAGATTTCAAAAACTTTGATTAAACTTACTAGGAAGAATTTGTGTTTGTTTGGAACTCAGATTATGAGAAGGTATTTGTTAGTTTGAAGGAATTGTTGACGAGTGCACCTATCTTAACCCTCCCCAATGAATCCAAGCCATTTATTGTCTACATTAATGCTTGCAGGAACAGTTTTGGTGCCGTGTTGATGCAATGAGGGAAGGTGTTAGCATATGCTAGTTGATAGATCAAGATACATGAGAAGAATTACCCACACATGATCTTGAGTTAGCTTCCATTATATTTGCATTAAAATTATGGGGGCGCTATTTATTGGGAGAAAGATTTAATCTATTGATGGATCAAAAGCCTCTTAAGTATCTAGTTTCAAAAAAGGAATTGAATTTCAGACAATAAAGATGGATGGAGTTTCTTTCATCATATGAATTTGGGATTGCCAATATTCCAGGAAAAGCAAACGTGGTTATAGTTGAATTAAGTAGGAAGCATGCTATGATAAACTGTTTGTTGTTGGAATGAAAGAGTTTAGAGTTTATTTTTTATTTTTACTTCTTGCCATCGGATTTTACATCAGGTTTATTGATGGCAATGGAATTTAGACCCACATTAATGGATATAATTGGATTAAGTTGGAGACAAAACATAAGGTTAGTTAAATTCTTAGATAATTGTAATGAGGTGAATAATCGATCCATTTGGAACTATACTCGAAAGATCATGTGCGCCTCTGGTCATGGAATTAATAGAAGAAATTTTAAAGGAATGCCACCATTCTAAGATGACCAATCATCTACATGGATACAAAATGTATAAGGATACGAAGAGGACTTTGTACTGGCCTGGAATGAAGAGGCATGTGGCAGAGTTTGTGGCCAAGTATTTAACATGCCAAAGGGTAAAAACTAAATAGAAAAAGCCGAGTGGGCTATTATTTCTGTATTGATTCCACAGTTGAAACGGGAGAATGTATCCATGGATTTTATTGATAGTCTGCCTCGAAGTAGAAGAGGTAATGAGTATTTGAATAATTATAGATCGAATAACAAAGAGTGCACACTTTATCCCAATGAAGAGTAGAAGGACAACTGCAACATTGGCAATGGTTTATATAAAGGAAATAATTTTGCTATATGGAGTTCTAGTTAATATAGTATGTGATCGAGATCCACTCTTCATGAGAGAATGCTAAAGAAGTCTATAGGATGCTTTGGGAATGGAATTAAATTTGAGTACAACACAACATCCTCAGACCGATGGACGAATGAAATGGGTGAATAGAGTTTTAGAAGACCTACTTGGGGCTTGTATATTTAGCTTTGGAGGATCTTGGGAGGACCATCTTCCATTGGTTGAATTTGCATATAACAATAATTAATAAGCTAATATTACAATGGCACTGTATGAGGCACTGAATGGAAGACCGTAAAAGTCACCCTTATGTTGATGGGGTTGATAGATAAGATAATTCTTCGACTAAAGATAACAAAGGATACTTCAGATAACGTGGAGCTGATAAGGAAAAGGGTGAAGGGGCATAGGATTGACAAAAGTCATACGTCGATAAGAGGAGGACTGAGTTGGAGTTTATAGTTGAAGATTTGGTATTTATGTAGGTTTCACCATTGAAGAGAGCAATGAGGTTTGGAAATTTGAGAAATTTAGCATCAAGATTTGTTGAACCTTTCCCGATGTTAGAGCATATTGGAAGTCTAGATTAAGGTGGAAATCCTAAAGAAGATGGAATAAGTCGATAATGTGTTTCATGTATCACATTTGCGAATATTTATGCATGATTTAAGCACTATTATCGAGCCAAGCCATTTAGAGGATGTGGAGTTGGAGCCTGAGACAAGTTCATCCTATGGTTCAGCCTCTATTATCAAGCATGAAGTGGCTTAGGAATAAGGTGGTGAAGTTGGTAAGAGTGCAGTGGGGAAACAACCCAATGGGGAGCACATAGGAGCCTAAGAAGAAGATGAGGACTTCTCATCCTAATCTCTTTACCAGTATGTTCCTTGATTTTGTTTTGTTCCCTTAGAATCTGGGTTTGAATGCTTAGGATTTGGTTGCTTTATGATTAGCTTAGATTAGTATAAACTGTAAGGATGGTTGAATCCTTGACCCACGATATGATGTGGACATTGCATTTATGTAGATATCTTCCATGCCAATATGCTAGGATTATATTGCACCATGATAGAGGTGGACGAATAGTTCAGAAGGTCGACTACCAAATTACATTCTTGCATTTAGTCAAGTATTATAAGACATGATCATGCATTTATATCTGCTCACTTGTATGTTATGTATGTATTGAGTAATTGAAACTAAATGGTTATTCTAAATCATTTGATTTGAATGTTATGTTTGTAATTTCGGAGACGAAATTGCTTTTAAAGGGGAAGAGTATAATAACCCATATTTTTCGATAATTTCAAATAATGGAATAAACTAAATAATTTTGACCAAAAGGAAAAATTAACATTTTTCAAAACTTTTGAATTTGAAAATGAAACTGATGTCATTGTGACCGTCATATTTTTCCAATGTGCACCGTAAATATTTGTTTGAATTGGAGTTTGAACGGGAGAGATGCCGTGGTTTTTGTGTTTTGATATTTTTAATTTAAATTTGGGCTGACTCAACCTAACTTGAAAAGACACTTCGCCAAGGTTATAAACATTGGTTAGTTTCTCCATTTTGAAATTTTAAATCATTTATGTACCTACTCTTTCTATCTTATACTTCCTCATCTCATACATCCTTTTCACTAAAATTCAAGTTTCCATCTCAATTCTCAACGAAAATTAACGATTCAACCACCGAGTCAAAGAGCAAGGCGAGGCTATGATCTAATACTAACTATAATTGTGAATTCATTGATTTAGAGCAAAGGCCAATTATGAACAATGACCGATTTAGGGATTTTCTAACCTATGTGAGTGGTATACATCTAAATTTCTATATAAACTATTTGGTCTTATCTTGTTATGGGATAATTGTGGATTAGGGATGGAAATTGGGTTTGTATGGACCATTACTGAAATATTATGGTAACTAAAAGAGATATCATTTGAAATTAAATGTGGATTTTGGATTTATAATTACTATGAAATGGAAATTTGTAGTGATTGGCCAAAAAATGAAATGTTGTTTTTGTATTACTGGTATGAGATTAATGATCATATGGAAATGCATAAATGAATATGATATGGAGATAATGACATTAAATTATGTGAAACAGAGAATATACATTTGAAACTTAATGTATATATGTACACATGTATGTATGAATATAAGTAAAAAAGCGACACTGGAAGTAAATTTGAGGCATTTACTAACACACATACATATATACAACTAGGCCTGTCAATGGGCAAGGTTCGTCTGAGTATTATAAAACCCGGACCCGAGTTCAATTACAACCCGAGCCTGGTTCGAACCCGTAGGGTATTTCGGCCCAATATCCGAGCCCGGTCCTGTTGGGATTTTTAAGCCCGCTAGGTAATAACTATATACCTAACTCAAAATATTTATGTTAAAACCATATTTTAAAATTGCAACTTTGGTAAAGTTTGTATGCAAACAATGTTAACATATAAATTAGACGTTGAAGTAGTCAAGCTAAGAATAAAAATATGCAAAAACATCTACATATAAACAAACAAAATGGTAATAAATAACATACGTACTCATGTTTTGATACGACGAAAAACTAATCGTAGGTTCGAAAACCGGGCGGGTTTTAATAAAAACGTACCCGACCCGAATTGGGCCTGAATCGGGCTTGGATAATAAAAGGCAAAATCCTTACTTGCATAAGTAGAGCAGGTTCGGGCCGGGCTCGGGCCGAAACCCGTACTATTGACAGACCTACATACAACATACATACATACACATACGTACGTACATATATAGACACAATTACTATATAAAATACAATTTCATACCACATAAAAACTTTATGATATGTTTTTAGAGATATTTTATACATTTTAGAGAATGTATATGAATTAAAATAGATTTTAAATGATTTATATTGTGATATTTTTGTAATATTGGAAAACAGTGTTACTGGACGAGAATTTTTTTTGTATTTAAAATATGATATAAAATACATATAATTTTTTTAGATGTTTATAAATTGTCATATGTTATTTCATGAAAACTAGTTTTATAAGTATTGACTTCTGATGCAAATTTTGAAACAATTTCAGCACGATCCTTTAATGAATTCGAAGTAGATAGACAGTAGAGAGTCATATTTAAATTTGAAAGAATATGGATCAAAAATCAGATGGGAAATGAATAAGAAAAGATAAAGTAACCAGAAAAAAGTTTGATACTTCAAAAATTGACAGGAACTTTTGTTCTTGTCAAAACACCTACCACCGACCAACCAATCGTAGAACCGCAGGTTGACCCGTGACATCTATAAATGCATAGGTTGACCTGTGAACAATGTGTGCTTGTGTGTGTGTTTTCCTGATTGCTTTGATGATTTCTCTTGGTTTTTAAGCGACATTCTAGTGATGATTCAGAAAGGATGTTTGGACGTGTGTGTATATGGATGAATGTATGTATATTTATGTAGACACACATGGATATATGTATAAGGATAGTCAATTTTTATTTGTGATTTTTTGACTATAGATATTGAGATCGTCTATCGGTTATCACGGTAACATGATCACTCAGAGAGTATTGAAATGCTGAAGTGCATGTTGTTGACGAGCCTGTAAACTGTGTATTAAACCACGTCCATTAGGTGATTCAGCCATTTATTAATGCAATAGGGTAGTCTTAGCTTTGTATATGGGTTTGACTATACCATCAACCATTGTAACAGTAATTGATTAAGGCCTTGTTTCACGAAATTGACTTTGAATGCATGTGAAACAGGACTAAGGTATGATTGTTTAACATAGTTGTCTTAGTATATTTAGGAATGACTAGAGTATGTAGATGTACGTCATCGAACTATAGTCTGACCATGTCTGTATTTTCCTTCTTTGTTTCATAACAAGGTTGATGGACGCTAATGTATTGTATCAAGCGACGTTTGATAACGAGGATGACAAAGGCATTACTTATGTATATTGATTTGTATCTAAATAATCATCTGACGTTGATACTGTTTATTTGTGTGTATTTGGATTTGGTTTGGATTTGACTTCGTATATACTTTGAATCTATCAGTTTGAAGTATGGAGATATTTGGTTATATTATATGCTATTACCTTCTGCTGTGAGTTTATAAAGAGATAGATAGAATATATTTATTATTTTGTCTCTTGTTATCTTAACTTAAAGACTTGTCATTTCTGGCTTTTGGGGTTTACACGACATGGTTGTGTTAAATTAGAAGGTTGAAGATAGTGGGTTGTTACAAGCGTTAAGAGGCTCATATACTCTCTTAAGGGAAGTGGTTGTTGATTCTTCATCTTTAGTGCTGCAGACGACCCCAGCATGAACGAGATCAATGAATAGCTCCTATATTGTCTCGGGTGTGCTTCTGATGAGTTGCTAACCTTTGTTGCGGCAGGAGGACTCCTTTTTTTACTTGTTGGAGTGATAGTTGTAGCAGTCTCTAGAGGCATGTTTCTTGCTATGGACGCACCCTATTCCAACCTTGGCTGAAAGTTTCACTGTTAGCCGCTGGTAGACCACATTTGCATCTAGATCCATGAATGTTGGTCTGCCTATTAAGATATTATATGCGAATGGGCAGTCCACTATAATAAAATTTACATAAATCTTGGACGCGATAGATTATTAGCCGAAAGTGATAATGTAAGGTGTCCCAGGGGGTACTATACTAAAACCCTCGAACCCGTAGATGGGCAATGCACATAGAGTGAGGCTGGAGGTAGGAAGTTTCATCTTGTCAAAAACTTCATTGAACATCACATTGGCGGAGGTACCTCAATCAATGAATACCAGTTGCACCTTTGTACCAACGACATTAACTGATATGACCAAGGGGTCATGATGGGGGAGATCTTCTCTTCTCTTATTCTCTGGAGTGAAAGATATTTCGACTACTTCTTCTCAACCCTAAGAAACTTTGGGGCCCTGAGGTCGGTTGAAATTTTTTGACTGCTAGAGGCGAGCTCTCTTTTGTATCGTGCATGTGCCCGTCTACTACTTTCGACCATGAGCATGCCACCATAAATTAACAGTATCTTTATGTTGATTGCGGCTATGTAGTTGTCATCTATCCATGATGGTTGGATATGTGGATTTGGTCGTGCATCACGTTGTTTTACCTGTTGCGTCACTTACTACACCAATATGCCATCGTGGATCAACCACGTTATTTCATATTTAAAATGTCGGCACTTGTTGGTAGAGTGGCCATTGAATTGATGGAATTGACAATATTTTCCATTTCCTCTAGGCTCCTCCCTCTACTCAGACCGGGAGGGTGTAGGACGTTGGAATGACACATGTTCTCGGACGGCGAGATAGATTTTTACAATGTCAAGATTCAAAGTTGCATAATTTGTGTACCCAAGTTTGTAGCACGAACCGTCTTCTATATGCTTCTTGCTATTTTCTTACCAGTTATTCCTTCTACGATTTCCTTCCCTTGGGCTAGCTTTGTTATCCCGCTCGCTCTCCTCATCATTATCAGAGATGTTGGACCCTTGCAACCTCATTGTTTCATTCGATCCCTGGGAAATCGACCAAAGATAAAGCGGGTGGTTTCTGTAGTTACTTCAATATCTATGACATGTACATTACCTTGGAACACGGTGCGACTACCAAGCTATTCTTTTCCACTTCCTAAAATGGGTTAATTATTTTTTGAAGTAGTTAACATGAAGGAATGGGGCCAGTTGGAAGCGGGTTAAATTGGTTAATTTCAAAAAAAAACTCCATTTTGATCTTTTTGCCTATGAAGCCTAAATGGAATTTAGATCCAAAATCTAAAATATTTTAAATTAAATCTTTGTTTTATTTAATGTGTTTGAATTTTTTTTCTTTTAGATTCTTATTTATTTGTTTTACAACTATAAAAATATACTTGTTTATGTGAAATGTACATGTTATAGGTAAGAAGTGTATATAGTTAATGTAACCGTATGTAGGTGCTGGGATTTACATTACAACAGACCCATTTCCCCTGTACACATGGCTTTGTTGTCTAAGGTTTTAAATTAAAAATACCTACATAATAAAAGATGTGAAATAGTATGTAAATATATATATATATATATATATATATATATATATATATGTGTGTGTGTGTGTGTGTGTGTTGAAATTATATTTGGTAATTTTATATGATTTGAAATCTTGAATTAACAATAATGAAGTTATTTTCAATTAGGGGAAGGTTTGTAATTAAAGATTGCAATATTTCCGTACAATCCATCACATGAATTTGAATTAAATTAATACACATATGTTTCCACATATATAAATATACCAATCAGTGCTTTAGATTTCAAAACAACTAATATATGTAAACATTGTAATTTATAATATATCTGCAGGTATATTTTAACCTGAAGCAAACAAATTAACTCAAATCTTTAATTTGGGAAGAAAACAAAAAATATAAAATTTTACAAAAAACTTTAAATTTTGAAAGAAATATAAATTAGGAGTTTGCACAAAAGTTCACACATGAATTCTATATTGAAAAAACTTTTTTTCTTATGAAAATAATATCCAGAGTAATTATATTCAAAACATCAACAATATAACATAATAAATTGATTTTCAAGGCAAATTAAAGTAATTAACATATATTGTATAAAATTATAAATAGTTTTCAAGTTAAGATTAGTTTTTGTTAAGTTTCATAAAATAAAATAAAAGAGAATTGGATAACATAGGAAAATGTAAATTCGTGACAAGAGCATTCATATTTGTATAACATGAAGAACAACAATTAATTAACATAGGGAGATAAGGATGTAAATTATATGCATCAAAAAGAACAAAAGGTGAATGTAAATAAAAATAGAAGTGGATGTGAATCAAACTAAATTAATAAACATCATATTTTCAATTTAGATGGACAAATAGGGATTTGAATTACATGTCATAAGATGAGCAATTATAAGGCTAATGGATTGTATAGAATCCAGGCTTACGAACAAGAGAAACACATAAACAAATCAAATCAGAGTACTACCTTAGGATTTTGCCAAAGTCACACCTAGAATGAAGAATAGAACTCATAGATTTCATTAAATTAGCCTTCATAAGTTACAATGATGTGAAGCACCACCCTTGCATTTGTTTATTTGATTTTATTTAAATTTATTTTGGAAATATTCCATCTATAAAGATGTGGATTTTCAGCCATTAGAGAGAAGCGAGGAGAGAAAGAAACGTGAATTATCTAGAGAGAATGAACAAAATATCTCTGAAATAATGAAAAAGAATTTGTTTTAAAGGAAACATTGCCTCCTTTAAAACTTTCCCTGTTTAATTCCTTAATAAATCTCATCAAATCCTCTGCACTACCCACCCTCATGCATGGCTAGCCATAAAATAAGGTATATGGAGCTCAAAATTTCCCAAAACGACTTAGCATTTAAACCATTTAAATACTCTATTGATATCGTATATTGATATACGCGTTTATAAATTTTATTTATGCACTTTATTGAATACTAATGGTATTCAAACAATTCAAATAAACTTTAATAATCAATATTTCATAAATGCTAATTAGTTTACAATAGTTTATAAATTAATTAAATTGTTGGTTTTTAGAGTAGTCATTATTACGGTTGTGCGATGCAAAGGTGTAAATTGAGTTAGTGATTAATATTGAATAATTCAAATATTAACATTCACACATTACCCTGGTTAGTGGTGTGATATTTTGGTAGAGTTCATCATTTATACATCTTTTCGGTAAAATCCAGTTTTACTTATTATAAGTGTTACTTGGTAGTAACATTTATTTACACCAATTCTATTTGTCAAAACTATATCACATTAGGACTTATGGAATTTTTTTTTGTTCAAAATTCCAACATTGTCCACATTCAACTTGATTAGTCCAAACATAAAGACGTTGGTTCAATAATAACAATTATTATTAACCATACCACACTAGCCAGATACTTTGATTTTGAGTTGACTACAATTGACATGATACTAGCGCCATATAACTGAGGTGATGAATTCTCTACTGAACAATGTTTCACTTCCAATGCTTCAACTCAGATCCAACTATAGTCATTTGATGGACATCATGCCATGATTTAACTATGATCAATATGGAGTGTCCACATTGAAGTTCAATAGTATTCTCAAGTCAAGAGAACTATGTAATATTGTCACTTCGAGATCTCTATTTGACCTTAATTATATTAACCAATAGAAAATTCTCGAGTGAGTTATTCCACGATTATCCAATAACTATCGTCAGGTAACCCTTTGATGCTTCCAATAGCCATAAGTAATACGCTGCCTAACATTTGAAGAGCATTACACGCTCTAGGTTTAATGGAGGTATCGACATCATGTAACAACCCAAGTCCATTAATTTATGATGATTGGTTTTCATTTAGGTGCTATGTTTATTATTTGCTGCTGATCCGTTAAATCTTATGTGCATATATGATATATTTAACCTAACCTTCTTCAAGGTATAAGTATGTAAGTATATGCCTATCTGCATATATGTCTAACCATTCCACTACCCAAAACCCAGGCTACTTAATTCTTCTTGAATAAGGAGGAGGCAAATCATATAACAGCTACTTAATACCTCAGTTCTCGAAGCAGGCCCTCTGCAACATAACCGCTAGTCAATCGGTCCTAACAACAGAGGCCGATGACACCTAGATAAGGCTTTATAATAATTGTCATATTACTAATGCCTCTCAACTATACAACTTATCCTCAACTGTAGGCCAAAGGTCCTTCCCAATCTTAAGCAAATACCTTCAGTCTTGTCCTAACGTTGTAGTTGATAGTACCCAAGCCACTTAATAACTTTTCGATGGGAACTAGGAAGAGTTTGACCATTTAATACATACATTTAGCTAGGTCCCCATCATTTAATACCTACCTTAAGGCGGACTCCTCTCCGATACTATTTAGTTGTCATCGCAAGGGATCTCATCAGGCCACTTAATACTTCTTTATGGGAGAGGCAAACCTCATAATAGCTACTTAATGCCTCAAACCTGAAGTAGAACCTTCGCCAGAAAACCACTATTGTGTGTAACTGCTAACCATGGCATTAATACTTCCGAAATAGGGAGGAGATGGACTCTATAATAGCTATTCTATACGTCCGTCCTAGTTGTAGGTCCTACATCCTACGCATATCCATTCCCTATAGCTCCTATAGTCGGAGATATCCCATATCAGTACGTAGTAAGTATACACAACTGTCGGTAGCCTTTAGGTAGAGAACAAACTTCAGTTGTGTAACTCTAATGAACCTGCATCCCAATCCATTAACTGAACCAATCACCCAAAGCCTAAGGGTTGGGCTAAGCACACTAATTCACGCTTGTTTTAAACTTTTAATTAGAGTTATATACTACTATGAAAATTTATACCCTTCTACGTATATTAAATAGTATTAATACCTACTTGTTTGCTACATAATTATTCCTAATTTATACGCTTAGGCTTCGTTTCCTTATGATGTCTAATAAATGTCCATTACCCATAATAATTGATCATTTATGTCAAAATTGGATAGTCTCTAATCAATCCTCGTTTAATTCATTTAATATATCTATCAATTTCAAAATCCATCTGTTATGCCTGTTCGGTTTCCCTATAAATATCATATTAAATTGCCTAATCAGTCTCTATTTATTTTCTTTTTAACTCTATATTGGTTATTAATTTATTGTCCGTTAAATCTTTATTTAGTGTCCATAAATCCCTAAAATTGCTACAACATTAATAACTAATACAATATTATTAGCGCCTAAATTGATCACTAACACCCAAATCCAGATGAATGCACCAGCCAACAATCACAGATCACAGATAGAATGTATTAGAGAGCAATAATGTGAAGAACAGTAAAAATTAAAAAGAAAGCAGTAAAAGTAGAGGATTTATAGTGGTTCGTCTGACTCTGGCCTACGTCCACTTCAGAAATTTCCTTTTTATTGATATCAAAATCAATTACCGTTACAATCTAAAGTTTTTAGAACGACAATGGCAGAGCAGCCTTAGTATAGAAGATAAAGGGGGCCAGAATGGAGAGATCCCCTTTTCTTAAGCCCTACATGTTGTATTTATAGGCAAAACCTGAGATACTGGGCCCCCTGAGTGGTACAGACCTATCAAGACCTTTGCCGAACCAACACCCTTCATCGCGACCGACCTTGAGTTCTGTACACGCCGACCCGAAGTATCCTGGGTATTAGCCCAAAGCAAACCTATCCACAACTCAAAGCAAACGAGCAGCCGACCCAAAGCTGCTATATCATGCCAACCCTATGATACGCCTATCCCCACTTCTTCTGTCGACCCGATCCTCTTTAGCCGACCCGAAGGAAGATAGGCGCCAAACCGAGGAAATAAGCTTGTTGACCCAAGGTTGCCTTAAGTCATGCCGACCCACTTCTGCTCAACTACCTTGGTCGAACCAGAACACGAAAACCAACTAGGCCGATCCCATCGAGGCCGAATCACCAATGCGAACCTTATCTAGCCGACCCACCTCAACTTTCACATCATGACCGAACGACATGACCTTTCTTATTTTACCTTACCGAACCTCCTCAATCGACCCACTTCGACCTACCTACCCTTACAGGTCCTACTTGACCGATCCACTCCATGGCCGATCCACTCGCGATGCCGAACCACCTTGATGCCGATCCACTTTGACATTGGACCACTTTAACTCGCCGATCCACTCCAACATGTCTTTTCCATGCATGACCTTCTCTCCTTGGCCGAACCACATATGACCGAGCCACCTACGAGCCACCTTGGCCGAACGACCCACGGCGAACCATCCATGACCAACCATCTATCCATCCAACCAGCTCAAACCCATCGTATTCCAATCTCGACAAACGAGTAGTTGATTTAGTTTAATCCACTTGCTCATGGCCTTGGCAAAAGGCGGGTTAGCATTTTCCCCCAAAACATGCCTTACTATTGGAAGGTGTATTTTGAATAGCCTCAAATATGATATCCTAAGTCATTATTCCATTCATTATCAAGCAATTCCGTTTACATCCGATAGTCTACTCCGCGGCTGCTCCGAGTCGTTATTCAATTCTGAATCCATCCCAAACCCATTAACCGAATCCACAATCTCTTCAGATCATTTTATCCGATTTCTGGACCTTTTCGGGTCCCGTAGTCCAGATTGAGGACCTTGCTGTTTCTAAATCCTAAGCAGGGACCTTGTAGGGTCCTAAAATCCATATCCAGGACCTCACCGGGTCCTTATCCAAATCTATAGCTATTCGAAGCCACTATCCAAATCTATTTCACTCCATGGAAGTTAGTAATCAAATCCTACGATCTCTTTGGATCGTTGATGGCTTCTTCAGACCCTTGTTAAGCTCAATCCAAACTTAATGATTGAATAGGCACATCCTGTTGTGTTTCGGCAAAGCAACTTATCCATTGCACTCCGGTTCAGCATCCCTGAACATTAAACGATGCCTTTATCCTCCTGGACCGATATCAACCTCTCCGGGATCTTACTGGATCCCATACTATCACTCTCTAGTGAAGGGGAAACAGTGTTGAGTGAGCCGATCATGTTGCTCTTTAGCAAAGCAGCGTCACTCCTTGCACTCCGGTCAGTGTCCCTGAACATTAAGCGATGTCATGGCTTAAGTCCTAGACCGATTGTAGCCTCTCCGGGCTCTTGTTGGATCACATCCTGTCACTCTCCGGTGAAGAGGAAGCAATGATGAGCGAGCCGATCCATTCGCTCTCTGATGATGCAGCGTCGCTCCCTACACTCCGGTTCGGTGTCCTTGAAAATTAAGCGATTAATTTTCAACCGACTTCCAATATCCATCCCATGAATCTCTAGTTAGGTGTTTGTTGCATAAAACCAAAATCCGTTTATCAAATCCAAAGTCCAAATGCCTAATAAGAAAAACAGAAAAAGCTAAGGGCTGCCTTTGCGGGCAAAGCAGCCTGTTACCATCTCATAGCATGCCTGGGGATCACTCTGCTCCCCTTACATGTGTAGGTGGCATAATGGCTGTTTTATTTTGTTTTAAAAAAACAAAGTCAGAAAATATTATTTAATGACCAGAGTCCAAATCCTGAACTCGTTCCTTGCTATTACGATCAGCGGATGACGAGCCGTGACTCCATTCCATGGTCGTTCCTGTTTGATCCAAGTGGTAGCTGCTCGTGTTCTACTGCTCTCGTCCGATCCCTCACATTCTGTGGCAGCTTACCACTACTAACATGTTCCTCCACCACGTCCTTCAGGTGGTGCCATTCATCCGTGGAGTGCCCTTCCAGCTCATGGAATAGGCAGTACTTCCCGCTCCTTCATTCCCGTTTAGTGGGATCCCTCCTGGGTGGTTTCCGATAGGGGAGCTGCCCCTGAGTGTCCAAGTAAATCTGCTCCAAATTACCTATTAAATCCGCATACGTAGCGAATTTAGGTTCTCGACCTCTCCTCCGTTTGTCCGAACCACTATGTCCATCATCCAGCTTACGCTTTCCTTTATCCAGTCTTCCTCCTTCATCAGACGTTCCTTCGCCTTGCACGGCGTTTATCTCCTGCCTTTCGGCACGTGAATCCTATGAATGAATTTTTCTACCTCATGATAGAACTCTCCAAGATCCTATGGTGGATCCTATGCTAATGAATCCTTGAGTTATGTTCCTTCCGCAATCCTTGCTACTGCCACCATCAAAATCATTGATGGATAAGTGCGATCTATCGAGGCCACAGCTGCATTAAATCACATTAGAAAACCTCTCATGGACTCTCTTGTCCTCTGCTTCATCGATGCCAGTGTCATTACATTCTTAGGTCGCGTCACCTGGACCATGAATTGTCTCATGAAGCGTTCCACTAGCTCCTCCCATGTCCTGATTGATCCATTCTCCAGCTGCCTGAACCAGAGCACAGCCATATCCGTCAAGTATAAAGGGAAACATCTTGCCCTCACCTCCTCAGACGCCCCCAACACTTCCATATATCTGATGTATCTTGTTACATGCATAGTTGGGTCTGATTTTCCATCATAAGCCTCCAGTGTTGGCATTTTGAATTCTGGAGGGTTCCTTGCATTCCTGATATCCGGAGTGAACGAACTCCAGCTGACTTCCTCCAAGCCTCTGCTCGGCAGTCCTCCTCTCATAATCCTTCTTATTAATACGGCCATCCGCTCGTCTCAATCCAGGGGTAGTCCCCTATTCACATCTCCACTTTGCCCACCATGTTCTGAAGGGTACTCTGGGTAGTACTCTTCATGCTGGCAATTTACGTTCATGTTGGCCACTGCTCATCGAGCTTCATTCATAGCTATTCCAGTATCTAATCCCAGGGTTTGTCCCCAGGCCTTTGCTGATTTCCTTCAATCTTTCCAGTCTGGTTTTAGTTTTGACTGCCAGAAACTTCTACAGCTCTGATACCTTCTTCTGCATCACCAACAGCCGTAGTCGGTCCATTCCCTTGACTTTGTGCTCCAGCTTGTCCAACTTGTCAAAGTAGGTTATGCATTACCTCCTCCTATCTTTTCAGCAATTCTTCCTACATAGCTTCCATCATCATCTCCATATCGTCCCTAGTGATGTAGACAGAGGCTTGATTAGCTCCAGAGTATGCCTTCTGACTTCCCTCTTGCCGACTTCTTTATGTCCTCTGTTTCCTGGTTGATTACATTGCCGTAGTTTCTAGAATCCAAGTTCCTAAGCCTTTAAATCCAAACTCCAAGCTTCTGAATCCCTGAGCGCTAGCTTTCTCAGTAAAAGCACCAAAATTGGTCACTAACACCCAAATCCCGATGAATGCACAAATCAACAATCACAGATCATAGATAGAATGTATATAGACAATAATAATGTGAGGAAAAGTAAAAATTAAAAAGAAAGCAGCAAAAACAGAGGATTTATAGTGATTCGGCTGACTTCAGCCTACGTCCACTCCGGAAATTTCCTTTTTATTGATATTAAAATCAATTACCGTTACAATCTAGAGTTTTTAGAACAACAATGGTAGAGCAGCCTTAGTATAGAAGATGAAGGGAGACAGAATATAGAGATCCTTTTTTCTGAAGCCCTACATGTTGTATTTATAGGCTAAACCTGAGGTACTGGGTTCCCTAAGTGGTACAGGCCCATCAAGAACTTTGACAAACCTACACCCTTCATCGCGACTGATCCTGAGTTCTATACACGCCGACCAGAAGAATCCTGTGTATTAGCCCGAAGCAAACCTATCCACGACTCGTAGCAAATGACCTGTCGACCCAAAGCAGCTATATCATGCCGACCTTGTGATACACCGATCCCTACGTCTTCTGCCAATCTGATCCTCCTTAGACGACCCGAAGGAGGATAAACGCCTAACCAAGGAAATAAGCTTGCCGACCCAGAGTTTGTCCTTAAGTCATGCCAACCCACTTCTGCCCAACTACCTTGGCCGAACCAGAATACCACGAACCACCAAGGCCGATCCCATTAAGGCCGAACCACCAACGCCGAACCATATCTGGCCGACCCACCTCAATTTTTGCATCATGACTGAATGACATGACCTGCCTTCCTTTACCTTACCGAACCTCCTCAACCAACCCACTTTGACCTACCTACCCTAACCGGTCCTACCTAACCGGTCCACTCCATGGTCGATCCACTTGCGATGCCAAACCACCTTGATGCTGATCCACTTTGACGTCGAACCACTTTAACTCGCTGATCCACCCCAACATGTTATTCCATGCATGACCTTCTCTCCTTGGCCGAACCGCATACGATCGAGCCACCTCTAAACCACCTTGGCCGAACGACCCACACCGAACCATCCGTGATCGACCATCTATCCATCCGACTAGCTCAAACCCACCGTATTCTAATCTCGACAAATGAGTAGTTGATTTGGTTAAATCTGCTTGCTCATAGCCTTGCCAAAAGGCGGGTTAACAAATATCGTTGTGAATTACGCTATTTATATATTTTTATTTTTGAATGTCAAACACGGTTATACATATTTATTTATAATTCTAACTATTAATTTCTAAACTAAAACGTTCCTTTCCACATTTTTGTTTATCAGAGTTGCCTTTTCAAAAAGATTACCATTATAACTTTCCATAAACTAACCAAAAGTGAGATCTCTGCTTCGTTTGAAATTACAAGAAAATATTTCTTTTCTTTTATTGAAATGTACATTGTAAACTAAAGAAAGAATATCCATATCTTTCACATCTCTTTTCCATTTTTGTATATCCCTTGTTAATTCAAACGATGCACTTTTGTACATATTTTGTAAGCGGATAATTTATTAAAATTACAAGGAAATTGATATAATTAACTTATACCAACTCTATAAAATTTGAAACATATAAATTCACATTCCAAGTCAACTAGGGCAACCTAATTTGTAACCCAATTATAAATCAGAAATAAACAAATATTCTACAATAATAAATATTTAGGACTAAATTCAAATTTTTAGATCGAGTTGTACATACTATTAATATTCCAATTATCTGTTTCATATAATATGCAGGCAATATTATTATACATTTGTTTTAGGCCTACAATTCACTAGTCCTTATTTAGGCATAATAATTAAATAAAATCCAATAATACACAATTCAATGTTATAGATAAATTATATAATTTTCCAATCACCTTTTCAAGCTTTTCAAATCTCCGAATCTAAATCCATTCATTTGCTTGACTCCTTTTTCCTTTCTAATCCAAAAGAATATCTATAACAAGGCATATACATCATATTAGAATTACAGATCTGAGAAGAGATCTTGGGTTAAGGGGAAATATGGATTTACAATTATAAAATTATATTTCTTCATAGTGTTGATTCGCTGCTTCTCTTCTTCTCTTTTAATTTTTTACCCTTCTTCGATTATATATTTATATGTAATATTTTATAACTTTTATAAGTAGTTAAAAAAAGAAAATGGAAGAAGTTCACTGCTTGGATAATAAAATATAAGAAGAGAAGTGAGGGGTTAGGACAACTCACTTATAGGCACATGAATCAATCATAACCGTTAGATTAAAATAATTAAATCCGGGTCGTTGGCCAAGGTTCAAACCTTAGCCTACATGTTCGAACCGGTCGACCACTGCAGTCGACCAACCCAAGAAGGGGTCGACAGGTGGGTTCCTGTATTTATTGTTTATTTATTCCTTTTTTTTCAATTATTTCAATCTATAAACTTTAAATGTTGATAACTTTTTCGTTTGAGCTCTGTTTGTGGAACTGCATATATGGAAGTTGCTTAGAAAATCGCCACAGACACAATGGTGAAAGATTAGTGGCCAAATTCGAACGTTTGTTCAAATTCCATATTTGGTGCCTTATTATTTATCGTTAATTTTATGGGGTGTGTCACATCCCATCTCGAAACATTTTGAATACGAATATTTAAAATAATTTTTTTTAATGTGGTGAATTTCTCATAATTATAACACCTTGTAATCATTATCACATACCATATCATCTAAGGATTTTCTATTCAATATTCTTTAAATTAATTACTAAATAATTTATAGCATAATCTAATAAGTATACAATAAAAGGAAAACACCTTTTATTTTGAACAAGATCAGTTATCAAGTTTGATATATGTAAAACATTACATAATTGCCTCTAGGGCATACCCCTAACCTATCAATCTCTCACTTACACTTGGGGTCAATTATAATATCATATTCCAACTCCTTCGATTGATTTTCTCAAGAATTACTTAGGCCAGTCCCTCAATGCACGGGTATGTTATTACATTTTAATTATCTATTCGATTAATCAACTCTCTTTGGCATTGATAAACCAACTTTATCACGTGGAACCTTTAGATTTTTTTTCACGTATTCCAATGAGATTATATTCTTTCACAAACTGTATCGTAGCAATATTATCGTATAACATTGTCATAGGATTCTCAATATTTGTAATCATCCTCAGCTTAGTTACCAATTTATGCACGCACGCACATACATGTTGATTTTATTGCGACATACTTCAAGGCAATGTTCTTTGCCTTTTTTTATTGAATCAACCATAATCTCTTTATTTGTACTGTTTCCAACTTAAATCTTCTTAACTAGGTTTGAACATGAATTAGGATTAACATACTATGTTCGATATCATTTAGAAAATTTGAGTTCACACACTCCTTCATAAGGATTTTATTGTTTCTATGTAAAATTCTCTAGTATTTTGCAGGTATTCGAGAACGCTCTCAATTTTAACATAATAATGGTAAATCGGAATTTCTACTTGCTCTATTTATCAAATATATAAGCGAATCATGATATTTAGACAATATAACATGTCTGACATTTCTTATTGCCAATGCATAAGGAAGCCATCTTACATGCTTCATATTAAACAATTTAACACAGTGTCCATGTATATCATTTTGGGATGTTCCAAATATCCTTTTATATTGGCTGTAAAAGATGGTTTTTCGAATCCTATATCGAGAATTAAACAACCAAACAAAAATGATTTTAACATGAGCACCTCGTTAACAATCATAAGTTTGTTGTTTACTTTAAGAAATATTTTAGGTCATTTAACGTTCTTTATTATAGAGATGCACTTCCTTTGCATTTTGATCGAAATACAAACCATTTGATTTCTTTGTCAAAATACTTGCTTAATTGTGATTCTTATTGAATAATACTTTTGTACCATCACTCCGATCATATCAGCAAATTCAGTTATCGCTCGCACTGATTTGGAGACATTTCGGTTGTTATATGAAAACATACTATTTTAAATCATTATTTAGAATTTCAGTTTCAACATATATGTACCAAACCTCAAAGTCATACATAGCGATAAATTTTATGAGTAAATTTGAATGAACTAAAGCATGTTGAATGATGAATTTACTACGTTACTTTCAATAATTAAAATTTACATTAATCCTATAAACGTGTCTTATATTCCAATCGCATTGATCTTCTACTTGAAAATACTTTTACGACCGATGGACCATATACTTTGGGATACCAAAATCATATTTCTATAATATATTTGGAATCCATTCTGGATTCACACGTCGTGCCACTTGGTAGGGTCAATACTAGATGGGTGCTTTGGCCTTAATCGTTTTGAGATGCAATTCACCAGTACCATATGATTCGTAATCATACGATTAAAGGACTATTTCCATTAGATATGGCTTAGTTCATAGTCTCAAAAATAATTGTTAAAATTTTACATGCTTCTATGTTATGTAGCTAGTGCAATAAATACTGTTATTCTAATAGATTTATTCCATAACGAATATTCAAAACATTCATAACAAATAAAATTATATTTATTTTTAGTCAATAATGAAAACTACTATTATTTCATAAATAATATTTGGCATACTTACGAAAAAAATATATTCTTTTGTATCTTGATGCATCCACCCATAAATATTAGATGGTATGCTCCATTGTCTCTGCAATTACTATAACAACATATGAAATATGAAGCTTCTTTTAGCTACCTATTATGGGCTATTTAATTATTTTACTATAACTAAGTTATAGTCAAGATTTTTTGATCAAATACCTTATAGAAAACAATTTTCTGTATTATAACACAATTGGAATAGAAGTCGCATTTTCTATTCAGTATTAAGTATCTATTAGTATTTTATATAATTATCATCTCTGTTTTCTTTTCATGAAGCAGAGTGACCATTCACTCTCTTCATCCCAATCATGCCTATTCTACATCCACTCTCGTACATTAGTTTTCCTTTCCAAAATGGTTGAACCTTTAAAAGGAGATTCTTTTATAATGAATCATATTAAACACATGATTTTGCATTATAGTTTATTTGCTTATATCTGATGAACTAATTTCATTGAATTTTTGTACATTACTAACCATGACCGTTCACTATATAACATTTATATGTGATTGAATATGGGTCAAATTTCCATATTCTTATATTATTATTGCTAGAGTTCGACACTCATAGAAGACAATATATATTCTTACTGGTTGTACAAATTGGCTCTTGCACGAGTCTTGAAGTGACAACATATCAAAAGATTTATTAGTGATTATAATTTATATTTCTATGTAGATCACAATTCAGTTCAATTGGATAATTTAAGTGATAAACATTCTATTAATCATAATGGCTGCATAAATTTATTTGAGTAGATTATTTTAACTTATATAGCATATATTCTTATAATATTATAAAGGTTGAATGTTACCATTTAATTTTCTACTAAGGTCTTAATAGATTTTTATGTTTGTAAAATCCATACGAAACATAGAAATATTTTGATTTCTCTACTATACGTTACAACTCACTTGCCACGGGATTCTGACATTGAGGAAGATCAACAACCATCGGCCCACAAGCAATGGATAATACTTTGTCGATTGTACCAAATACAACTCCTAACCCATGGCCTTTGTCCTAATCTCACGTCGACCTTGAGGAAGATCAACAATTCGAGAGAGATTGTTCACTCGCACCCATTATTTCACGATGGCCTAAGTATAGTGCACGTAACTCTAGGAAAATCAACAAATACATGCATGTATCTTACCTTATCTTGTCAATATACTAATGGTACCACACATAATATCTCTAGTTTGTGGAAGATTAACAACTAAAGAGTATGCAAATATTCTATTAATATATAAATGGTGAAGGCAATATTTTATATAAAAAGGTATATATTGAAGACAAGTAATATTTAATATATTAATATTCAGGAGTAATATCGATTTACGAATAATGTATTTCTTATGAAATACCCTCATGATTCATGCATTAGATATATCTGAAATCATGATGTACATATTGTGCATATGTACTTATTCATTAACCTAATTTGGATTCTTATAGTTCCAATCTATTTAATTAAATCATATTTAATTTGATTTTCTATTTTAATCACATCATATATAATTAATTATTTTAATTAACATTTTATTTTTCATTAATGTTTTAATTTTAATTTTAATTTCAACATTGATTTTACTTTATTCATCCTTAACGGTTTAAAGTGATTATGGACTATGACATTTATAGTAAGTATGTACACATATCATTATACATGCATACCATTTTTTAACTAACTTTTAATTAATTTAGTCAGTCAAAATAATTTTTGATTAAAATAATGTTAATTAAATTTAAAATATTGTCTTCATTTAATATTTCAAGATAAATATTCACGTATCATTATGTATATTTTAATTTAATTAATCAACTTTTAATCAATAAAATAAACTTTGTGATTATTTTACAAACATCATCAATTAGAATGATGATTAATGGCGTCCCAACCTGTTACTCTTAGGCGATTCCTTTTCGATGCCACCCTCCCTTCTATTCCTTAAATTTACTTCAACCTCATCGTTCTTCCCGCTTTTTCGTCCTTCCGTGTCGCCCTTTTGAAAAATCCATATTTTGCCCGACTCTACCGTGTCATTGACCAGATTTAGTCGATCTTTCAACGCCCCATGTATCATCGTATCCGATTGATTGGTAGCTGGTTCTGAAAATGCTTGTCTGGCTATTGGAACTCCGACATCTCCTTCTCGATCTGAATCTCACTCTGGCCTTGAAACTCGATTCGCCAAGTTAGTGTCCATCCTTGATTATTTGACTTCCTTGATTACTGCTTCACCAATCTCAGGCATTGCTATAGGCCATTCACTCGGTATCTCAACCCTTTTATCTCCCCTATTTTAGGTTGTGGTTCTAGGTGATTTTGGTCAATGGTCTAATATATGTAGACCTGACATTCATATTCAGTGTACGGGGAATGAGCATGTTGATGGAACTTTTATGTCTATTGGTAATGATTATGGCATTGGCGATGAAATGGTTGCTGGGTTTGATGTCGGTCATGGTAATGCAGCAAATGGTATATTGGTGTGAGAATTAGAATGCACCTCAGGTGCTTATAGAAATGTAGCCGAGTTGAATGTGCATGTTGTTGCTGCAGCTCTTGTTCCTGTAGCTCCTCCTATTGAGGCTCCTAACTGGTCTCTCTTTTCTAAATTTCCATGAAATGCAAGGGTCTACACTCCCCATTTGTTTGACCATGTTGAAGTCGATAGAGTGATGGTTCCTTCGGTCAAAGTTTTAAAAGTAGGAGTTGATTATTGGTCTGACTAATTTGTAGGTTTATTCTTAGACACTAACCCAGCATATCATGTAGTTAAAGAGCGATGTAGTTAAGTTTGCCAGAGGTGATCCTATTGTGCATTTTGACAACGATATGTTCTATTTCAAATTCTTCAGGAGTAATAAAAAGATGGGAAACCTTTCATTATCACTTTCTGTAGCCTATTGCGGGTAAGGCAAAGGAATAGGTTTTATCAATTCATGTTTGGGCACATTTTTGTCACATCCCTTCTATTTTTCCACCCATGATTGGGCTTGACTGGCTTGCTGGCTTTATTGGTAAGGTGATTTATTTGATTCTAATAATGTGTCCAGGAAGCGGTTGGTGCATGCTAAAGCTTTTATAGAAATCACACCTAAAAGGCCTTTATCTACTATGCTTAAGGTTAGAATTATCGAGGGTCATGATGCCGAGGTTGTTGTTCGGTATAGTTGGAAACCCCATACATGCTCACCTTGTCAATCTTTTGGCCATCTTATGGATGCTTATTCTCTTTGGTCTGTCATTGTTCCAATACCTTTTACTGATAGGACCCCACTTCCTCGGCCCCCGGTAAGAAGTGAGTCTCGAAAGTTTGCCCTATAAACATTACCACCCTCCCTAGTTGTTCCACCCGTGGCTAGGATTCCTTAATCTCCTGTGGATCTAGTGGTGGTGATACTTCTATTATTTCTTTGGTCATAGAGCCTCCTTCTAATTCTATTATTTAGAACTCTGACGAGAAGTCTTGGATTCCTGTTCCTTTTGATATGCGATATTCTATTGAGAGTAATACTTATTATAGTTTTATGACTAAGGATAATGGTAGGCGTAGACGTCTTTACTATCACATTGAGGGTGATGGTTTGACCCTTACTAGGGTGTGTGAAATTAGTGAGGTGAATAAGAATATGTTTCAAGATATCACTTAGGATAAGAAATTTATTTACATCCATAACTTCATTGGTTTTGTCCCTAACATTGCTCTTCTTTTCTCTGGGTTTGTATATGTCATTGGTCCTGACTTGGTTGGTGATAGTGTAGTGCCTCCTCTTCTGATGGGTGATAGTCATAGATATTAGCAGTTTAAGCTTGTTGGCTATCTCCTATGCTGTATTTTTTTTATTTTAGTAGTATGGCCATTATAAAACAATTTTAGCTGTTCTGTGCATGTGTAGAACACCCGTTTGCATTTATTGATAATAGTGGCATGGCCTACTATAAAGCCTACTAGCTTTGCTAAAAAATTAATCAACTTTTAATTAGTTAATTAATTAATCAGTCCAATGAATCAAAAGTTTATAACCTTTATAACATATCATATTTCAAACTTAACTTTTAAATTAAAATGTAAATTTTGAAAACATAATTTTAAAAATTAGCGCAAAGCCTAAAATCATTTTGGGATTTTATATTAGGGATAATCTTGGGCTTACTTTATCCTTCTAGCTAGGCTAATAGCCAAGTAAGGCATAGTACCTAATTACTCAGACCCAACTTTCCACACTACATTTCTAGACACCGTACTAAATGGGTAGATTTTGATCAGTTAGCTCTAACTTTTCTCATTTTAGACTACATGGCCCATTGGGCTTTGGTACCGTTGAAGGAACCAGGCCCATCGAAAGTGGGTTAAATTAGTGAATGTTAATTTTTTTTCCATTTTGATCTTTGTTAAGCCTATGTTGCCTAAATGTATTTGTATCTAGTATAAAACATTACAAATAAAATATTCATTTTATTTAATACTTTTGAAAAAAAATTCTTTCGGATTTTTATTTGTTTATTTTAAAGGTATACCAAACATGCTTATTTGTGTGAAATGTACGTGCAATAGGTAAGAATTATACTGTTAATGCGTTTTTGACCAAGTAGAAATCAATAGGAGTTAGTGCATCGAAACGAGAACAGGATGACCTAAAATTTGGCAAAGACACTCAAAGAACTAAAGGAAGAGCTCAAGAAAGTATGGAGCCCAAAATAGGCTAACTCCTTAACTCGGCTCAAGTTAGATCCTTAACTCGGTATTAACTCTAAATGTCACATCATGGCAACTTCATACTTTGCCAAGTGACACCCTAGTCTTCTATGCATATTCATGAAGTTTCATAGAGTACCAAGGAACAATCATAAAAAATAAAGACTTGACGGTCCAAACCGTGGGATAACCCAAGTCGTGGAAGGATAATAATCAAAACTCGTCAATAACCTACCAAATTACACGGAGGACATCTGATGAAGCAAAGTGCTCAAAATAAAAGGGTTTAGCCAAGTTATGGCTAATAACTAGACTCGGCCTTGAGTCCTCGTTACCAAGTCTAAACCATAACTTGGGTTTTCACAATATTTATTATACCACCTTAGGCCAGCCTCTAGACTTTTTTGGTAGTGAGCTTATGATCCGATGTGACTACTAATCTTATAAATACAAACATAGTGCTACCAAGAAAGGATCAGGATTCTGCTATCACTGAGTAGGAATTATATCTCTTCTTCAACTCTTTCTTGCTCACAACAGTCACTAAGGCAGATCCTCTAGAAAATTCTTAGACTTAGAACTTGTCTAATCCCTGTATTTATGTTTCTTTCTCTCTCAAACCCCTTCTAATCTCATACAAACAAGATCAAATCAATAAGAAAAGTTATAAAGTGGACGTAGCTTAGTTAACAGCCGAACCACTATAAAAATCTTTGTGTCTCTCTCTTATTTCTTTACTTTAGTACTATTTCCTATTATCTTTTCCCTATCCTAACAGGGCTGGTGCTTTTACATAATACTCTTGAGTGTTGATCCGTTTTTTTGGTTAACATTTTAGTGCTATCAATGAGAATTGAACTCTGGCTTAAATCTAGCTATCTACTTTGGATTGAATAGATCCAAAAGTTAGATCCAAAAAGTTTACCTAAAGAAATTAAAGATTTGCTACTCCAATGGCTCCCAAAAGGAAATCCACATTCGGGAGATTCACAGGCGCAACTATTGGTGGTGATGAAACAAACACTCACCAAACCAAAGCTAACAATAGAAGCCCTGCTCTAGGCTCTTATTCTCACTGAGAAGTTATCACAAGAAGTGAACTCAACTAGATGGTTGATGAGCTTAACCAGAAAATGGATGATAACCTAAAATCTCTCATGGGTAAGATTGATGCTTTGCAAGCACTATAGCCATCAAGTGTTCCGAGAGTTAGGCAAGAAACTGTAGTCACTATGGAATAGGAGAATTCCTTTGTTTTAGGATTAAACAGGAGGAATGAAAAATAAAAACTGAAAGAGGTAGCAGACGGAGCTGGAAGGATTGTTGTAGGGGTGATGGAAGTGCTCCCCTTTTCGAAAGACAACCTAGTGCTAACCTAAATCTTGAAGTGAATACCCCATAATCCTCAAGTGAACAACGCGATGCTTTTTTCTCACTCTGAAGATGACTATAACTTGATGGTGATGGATTGGAACTAAATGCTGATGTAAACAAGAAAAACACTAGAAATGAAGTCCAAACTACCTCAATAAGGCCGATTTTGTGTCAACAGAACTCTACAGGGTTGATTCTCGTGGTGAATGGCGAACTTAGGCTTCAGTTGGCAAACCGAGACCATTTGCATAGTCAAACAGTCGACTTAATCCCCGACAGTTGACCGTTAGATTACCGTGCCATCGAAGACTATATTTTTGATAAGGTCAAATAGTTGGTGAAGGAAAGTAGGGGTAGTAAGAATGAAGAGTGGGGTTCCATACCAAGCCAAACTCTATTCACTGTTCTAAGAGAAAAATATCCTTGGATGTTCACTATGCTGACTATGCGATCATATAATGGAATAACAGTTCTTAGACAACAATATCTTCTTAGAAGGATTCGCTTCCATGTGATTTATGAGACTTTCACCAAAATCCATTTCCCCTTTTGACGAACCGGGAAAGAGGTTTTTGGAGCGATTCAGGCTCCATTCTACACGTCCCAAGAACGTCCCAAGGACATGATATTCTGTTTAGCCTGTCGTAACAACCTAAAGATTCACTAAAGGGCTTCTTGAGCTAATGGAACCATGCTCTTATAAACTAATCTTCCTATGCGCATCCATAAGTCGCATATTGCTTCCTGGACCAATGGAGTTGTGTCCTTGCAAGCAAAAACTCCCGTGCGCATCCATGAGCTGCACATTACTTCTTGAGCCGATGGAACCGTGCTTTTGCAAGAAAATCTCCTTATTTGCCTCCAACAAGCCGCAGATCGCTTCTGGAACCAATAGAACTATGCTCTTGCAAGCAATCTCCTTGTGTGCCGCACCTTACTATATGAACCGATGAAACCGTGTTCAAGTATACTTCATTCCTTCATACTTGAACCGATGGAACCATATTTAGGTACGCTACACTTCTTCGTCGCTTAAATGGATGGAACTATGTTTTAGTATGCTCCACTCCTTCACTACTTGAATCGATGGAATTGTGTTCAAGTACGCTCCACTTCTTCACTGCTTAAACCAATGGAACTACGTTCAAGTACACTCCACTTCCTCATTGCTTCAACCGATGGAATCATGTTTAAGTAAACAATATTCCCATATACTGTAATTTGCATATCACTCCTTAAACCAATGGAACTATGTTCTCGTAAGCGATGCGCGCATGCCCTATGCAACCGAGAGATACTTCCTAATCTCCAAATATGAAGTATATAATCCCAGACTGTCAGACAATGGGAAAATTGATCCTAACTTTCTAAGTAGTAGTGTTGACCCAGCAAAGCTGGGAAACTTTCTAAGTCATTGATGTTGCCTAGCAACACCGAGAAGCTATCAAATTTTCTAAGCACCAATATTTCCCCGGCAATGCTGGGAAAGTCTTTTGGTTTTTAGTCATCGGTATTGCCTGGACAACAGCGGGAAGCTATCAAATCTTCTAAGGACCAGCATTGCCCCGACAACATCGGGAAGATACTATATTGAAGGATTGGTGGGAAATCAATCTCTTTGGTAAACAACATTGCTCCGACAGTGTGGAGAACGCTCATAGCCATAGGAACTTAACATCGTTCAGAGATAGGCGACGTCGAAGGAAAATCCAAGGACTTCAGCACACGTAGGTTTTCAAAGATAGAAATTGATATGCGAACGAAATCTCAACATTGAACTTGGAAGGAATCACTCACAGTTAAAATAGGATACTCAAAATCGAGCATCGGAACCATATGTTACCGGAGATAGGGGCCTACCACGCAATTCAGACCAAAGGGGACCGAATGGGTTGCCGAGAACAATCGAACTCTAATTTCCTATTTTCACATATAAGTTGTCTAGGGATACTGGGGGCAACCGACCAAAAAACCCAAAGTACTTGGTTCTTTACCAAGAGCTTCAATCTAGTTAAAACTAGTGTTCGAAGTAAGTAGCCCTGTAGAGTACTTGGTCAGGATAAGCTCTACGGGAAGTCGAACAGAAAACAACCATAGAGTTAGATAAATCGAGATACATCACAATTATGTTATGTAAAACAGTAGTATTTTGGCAATCACAATTGTTAATAAGATTTCTTGTCAACACCTCAAAGTTATTCCTAGAAGAATGGATAAACTTATTTGAATGTAGGCCACGATACCCTCAAGAATTTCTTCATAATTTAGCCATTGTTATTATTGATTCTTGAATTGGACCTTTCGACGTCGTCGAAAGCTTTGGTGCTTGGATTATGTAACCTTTTATCCTGGTTTAACTTGTATGAGGTCTCTTGCAAAAGTTTTCCTCTTTGGTTAGGTTTAAGTTTGTTGAGTTTGTTGTAACATCCCGCCTTCTGAGGCCCAAGACTAACCGTTACTGATGTTGTAGTCATCCATGTTGTTATTTCTTGGCGACCGAATGCGACATAGTTAATATTGATACACAGGAACACAAGAATATGAAAAAAAATTAACTTCAACAAAACATAGTTTCTCATTTCTTATGAATAATATTCAGATTTAATTAAATAATCCCATACGTTAACCGCGTTCAGATCACATAAACATGAACAAAATACGATAAGAGAGACATATGAAGGTGTCCCCTTATGATGATTAGAGAACTAATAATATGAACTTTACAGTTCTTAGTACATCATAGCAGAATACAAAAAAAGACCCTATATAGCTTATATTGCCTCTTGCACGTCTCTGGAAGCTTATTTATCCAAAAACCTGAAATTCTCCTACTTTCAAACTACTCAAATAAATTTTTGAGTACCCGAGAGTTTGTGGAGAAACACAAACTTCGAGTCGGACAATAAGTATGTATGAATAATCCCTTGTCATCTCTCATCACAAATAGATATATAGTAAGACCACGCCGCTTAGCGGAATGAGTTTTCCCCTCACTAGTATCCAAAATAAAACATGCAAATCATTTCCTATGCCCATGCACCCAAAATGATTAGTCTTAACATAATATGAAATAAATCCATAAATCATATACAATGGATGTCCCATCCACCCATTTATTATATATCCCATCTAAAAGCAATATATTGGATTTTACATCTAAAATCAATTTATTAGAGTTCCCCTCTAAAATCTTTAAAATGATTATCCCTCCAAACTTTAGTAGGACTATCCGTCCTAAATCCCTTTAAAATAAATGATGATTATACATCCTACATTGTTTTATAAAAGACGATGTGGGCTATCCACCGTACACTCCATAGTTTTCCTACGATGACTATGAACCCTTGGGTTCCAAATCCCGAGGCTAACTACCTCTGGTAAAACTTTCTTTACTTTGGAAATTTGGTGTGGGCTATCCATCACACATTCCATGGTTTTCCTAGGTCAACCAAGAACCCATCACTTGGCCAATTAAAATATCATGATCCCCATGATTACGTATAAAAATTCATGATCCCCATGATTTTATTTTCTCCAGTATACCACCTGTTTAACCTATTCCCATTGGAAGCCTCAATTAGGTTAAATTAAATAAAAACACATTCACAGCACCAATGTATATTTTAAAAGCATATTTCTGTTTGCAACCCCAAATTATGTATCCAAAACATTAAACACACCCCGATGTCCCAAAGGTTTTATAACATTCAATTTAAATAAGGACCCCCTTTATATATTCAAACAAAGATAAGTATTTTACGCTATAACCCTTCGAAGTAGCCCCTCCGAATTAGCAAAACTTAACTCAAGAAAAAGGGCAAAAAATAACCCTTTAAAACCCTTCGAATGAAATCCCATTCGAAAGCAAATAATCCTCCGAAGTTAGCCCCTTCGGAAACCTTTTTTTGAAAGCATCGTCATACCTTTCAACCTTGTCGGAAGGTTTCTTTTCGACCCAGTAGAAAGGTTCTACCTTTCGAACTTTTCAAAAGCCAGGAGTATCCCCTTTATAAACCATTTATAAACCTTTCGAAAGCAATGAAACTCAAAACCTTTTGCAATCATTGAAGGTAACCACTTCAAAACCTTTCGAAAACAAACCTTTTGAAATCAAAACCTTTCGCAATCATTGAAGGCAACCCTTTCAAAACCTTTCGAAACCAAACCTTTTGAAATCGAAACCTTTCAAAATCATTCAAAAACAATGAAGTATTGGTGTTGGAATTAACCTTTTGAAAGTATATTTCCGACTTATCGGAAGGTTTACCTTCAATTTTGTCAAAAGGTATTAAAACTTTTACTTTAAAAACAATGGAAAGGTTGGGATTTTCCTCCCCTTTCTCTTCGACTTTGTCGAATGGTATAAAAATATTTCTGGAAATCATTTAAAACATTAACTCTTGAAGGTTTTGTCTTTTGATGATCCCATTCGTGGCCCCTCCTTTAGTACATAAAACTTAGTTTTATAAAAATTTATAGAATCGAAGGATCCCCCTTCATCTTAGTTGAAAGCGAGTTTTATTTCCATTAGAAAGCAAAAGAAGCATCTCCCTGACCCTTCGCCCCTCCTTCCTTCATCACCATGCCTACTCTTCGACTTGTACAAAAGGATATAAGCGGGTTTTGGAGTCAGAGGGAACATCTGTGCCTATTGAAGTGATGTTTTATCTTGCTTGTCTAATTGTGATTAGTCGAAGGGCTTCTACCTATGCTTTCGAATAGTAAAAAGTATATCAAAGTCAACCTTTTTATTAAAACACTATACTTCTTCCCCAAATCCATTTTTGAAAGCAATTTTCCCTCTGACTTTGACCAAGGCAAAAGCAATATTGCAGTTTAGCCCTTAGGCTTAATTAATTTAATTACCTTAGTTAACCAATAAGGAAAATCCCCAAAAATCAACCAAAATCTTATAAATCATATGCTTCAACATATTAAAATTTCAAAGCATATGAAGATCAAAACAACTCTAAATTTAATCAAAGCCAAATAAAACGTGTTAATTAGCCTATTAACATTTTAAAACACCCAAGTCTTATCCAAACAAAAGTTTAAATGGTTATATCCTAACCAAAATCACAAACATGAACCGGGTATAACACATAACCGATCCAAATGCAGAAAATGAGACGATAAACATGATTATTCACCTTAATTAGTAAATTGGAGAGTGTGATAATTTCATAGCTTTTTTCCTTAGCTTTTTCTTCAATTTATGCTCTACTTGAAGCTTTTAATGGCCGACGAAGTATATGTGAGGAGCTATAAATGAGAAAGTGAAAGTTTATTAAAATGGAGGAAGAGATATATACTAAGAAATGTAGCCCCATTTTAAAGTTTACCCCTTAGGAAATTCCTCCTTCTTAATTTAGTTAAGTATTATTTCAGTTCATTCATTAAGACACGACCATTGGATTTATTAATCTCATCTCCTTAGTTATTCACATTATTCTATTTAATTTATCTAATTAAATATCACGAATAATGTTAATTAAAATTTAGGGGAATTACAGACTCCCCCTTAAAGAACTTCGGGTTCGAAATTTCAATAAGGACATAACAACAAGCATGTAGCCCATGCAAGAAAAGCTACTATTACCTACTAGTCAAATTTTGTACAAACCCTATATAGAACATACCATCTAAAACAGCCTAAGAAAAGTAGTCCTAATCATGTCTTCTATCTCGCAAGTACAGTCCTTCACGCTATCGCTCCACTGAACTTTCACCAACCTGACTGTCTTGTTTCTTAACCTCTTCTCATCTTCTGCCATAACACGAACTGGTTGCCTTACAAAAGTCATATCTGGTTCCTCCACTAAGTCCTCCAGTGCCGTTAGAGCGATAGTAGTTTCTGGATCATAAACATACTTCCTAAAATGAGAAACATGAAATACATTGCGGACCTCGGCCAAACTGCTCGACAAATCTACTCGGTATGCGAGTCTCCAAATCCTCTCTGATATAGGAAATGGTCCAACATATCTCGATGCTAGCTTCCTGGTCTTCCAGAACCGAATCACGCCTTTCACCGGCGATACCTTGACGAAAACTCTACCTCCAACTAGGAACTCTAGGTCCTTATGCCTTTTGTCTACGTAACTCTTTTGCCTAGACTGAGCTTCTTTCATTCTTTCCCATTTCAACTCATTCTTTTTTGTCGCCTCTTTCACCAAATTTGGACAAAGGACCAATCTGTCTGAGGTCTCCAACCAACATGCTGGTGATTTGCATGGTCTTCCATACAAACTTCAAAAGGCATCATTCCTATAGTAGTCTGATAACTATTATTTTAGGAAAAATCCACTAAGTGCAAGTGATCTTCCCAAGAACCACTAAAATCCTGCACACAAACTCTCAACAGATCTTCCAGTACCTTGTTGACTTTCTCTGTCTATCCATCCGTCCGAGGATGATATGTGGTACTCATCGTGAGCTTAGTGCCTAACACACTCTATAGGCTCTTCCAGAACTTGCTAGTAAACAAAGGATCTCTATCATTGACAATACTAATAGGAATTCCACACAGTCTAACGATGTTCTTCATGAACAACTTAGCCAAAATAGGTGCCATCCTGGTTGACCTTATTGAAATGAAATGGGCACTTTTGGTCAATCTATCCATTATGACCCATATACTTTCATTACCCCGGTTTAACCTTGGCAACCCGTCAATAAAATCCATGGATATCGAGTCCCACTTCCAAACGGGAACATCCAAAGGTTGAACCAAACCACTTGGCTTCTGATGTTTGGCTTTTACTTGTTGACAGTTCAAGCACTGTTTTACCCATAAGCCAGCATCCCTCTTCATTCCTTCCCATAAGAAACTTCTCTTCATATTCCGAGACATCTTGGTTCCCCCAGGATGGACCATAAACTTCAATCGATAACATTCCCTAAGAACTTCCTTCTTAAGATTTCCAACATCCATAACACATAACCATTCCTTCTCTCTTAACCAACCACTGTGGTCAAGAATAAAATCCTTCAAATCATAAATCTCGGTTCCACCTTTTAATCTTCGAATCCTTTCGGCTAATACTGGATCCTCTTTTTCCCTAGAAGCAATCCGTTCGACCAAACTGGTCTAACTTCTAAACAAGACATCATAGCGATATTCCGACTAGATTCAGCAGTCGACCTCAATTGCATACCTCAAGAAACCAGTGCTTCCAAGTCTTTCAATTCCACCAACATAGCTAACACCACATCCTATTCTTTCCTGCTAAGCGCATCCGCCACCTTATTTCCTTTTCCCGGTGTATACTCGATGCTAAAATCATAAACTGCAACAAACTCCAGCCATCTCTGCTGTCTCATGTTCAGCTCCTTCTGGGAGAATAAATATCATAGAGACTTATGATCTATAAATAGCTCAAACCTTTACCCTAAAAGATAATGTCTCCACACCTTCAGTGCGAAGATTACCGCTGCCAACTCCAAATCATGAGTAGGGTATCTCACTTCATGCGGTCTAAGCTATCTAGAAGCATAGGCAATAACATTTCCATTCTACATTAGCACAACACCTGACCCAGTACCATATGCATCGGTGTAAACTACTAACCCTTGATTTCCATTTGGAACTACTAACATGGGCACATTGGTTAACAAATGTTTCAACTTAAGGAATACCTCCTCACATTTGCCAGACCAAGTAAACTTCACGTCCTTCCTGATTAGCATAGTCAAGGATGCCGCTGTCCGAAAGAAATCCTTAATAAACCTTCGGTAGTAACCTGAAAGTCTAAGAAAACTTCTAATCTCACTTACCATCTGTAGTCTCTTCCAATTGTTAACAGTCTCGATCTTATTCGGATCAACTACTAACCCTTCCTTGGAAACTACATAATCAAAATACTTCACTTCCTTCTTCCAATAATGACACTTGAAGAACTTTGCTTTCAGCTAATGTTGCCTTAGCGTCTCCAACACTATTCTAAGATGATCTACATGATCTTTCTCATTCTTAGAATATACCAAAATGTCATCAATGAAAACAAACACGAACCTATCCAAGTACTTTCGAAAAACACGGCTCATCAAATCCACAAAGAAAGCTAGCGTATTAGTAAGCCCAAATGGCATAACCAACCATTCATAAGACCCATATCTAGTCCTAAACGCCATCGAAGAAATACTGTCCTCTGCCACTCTTTGCAGATGGAAACCTGTCACCAAATCCAATTAGGAAAACACTCTGGCTCCACTTAATTGATCGAATAAATCGTCGATTCTCGACAAAGGATAACTATTCTTGATCGTCCTCTCATTTAGCATACGATAGTTGATACACATCCTTAACAATCCATCTGGCTTCTTCACAAATATCGCAGCTTTTCCCAAGGCGAACCGCTTGGTCAGATGAAATTCTTTCCTTCCAATTCCATTAGCTGCACATTTAATTCCTTCATCTCGGTTGGTGACAACTTGCTAGGTGGTTTACTTATGGGTTCAGTTCTTGGTACATGATCTATCTGAAATTCGATTTCCCTTTTTGACGGCAAGCCCAAAATTGGTTCAAACACATCCTCAAACTCTCATGCAACGTAAACCTTCTTCAACTCTGCTTCCGCTCCCATGGCATCCAATAATGCATAAGCATTTTCGTTCAAACTCCTTATCGAGTAAATGACTTAGTTACGGCTTTTAGGGTGTCCTAATGATATTTCCCTCTCCTAACAAAATAAACTAGCATCATATCTATCTAATCGATCCATACCTAATATGATCCCGAAACGCACGAAACTAGAAACATATAAACTGCATGAAAATATAATCCTAAAAAATCAAGTTGTAACCTGTCATATCTCGTTCTCAGAGTTGCCATCTCAACAATAATATGACATGGATCCTGGAAGTTTGATATGGTTGCTCTAGTGATCTCAGGATTCAACGTCTTGATAAACTTATCATTCCTCCGAACGACAGTATCCACATTAGCATATCCGTAACGTGATAGCTCATCAAACTCTGTAGCATACTCAACCAACGATCTATCCCCTTATACTAAATCTGTAAATTTCCTAAGCAATGTTGACTTGGTAACCTCTGGTAGAAATCTTTATCTGAACCTCCTTTGAAATTCAGCCCAAGTCAGGTCTTCCACTGGCTCTCCTACTGTAACTCTGTTCCGCCAAAACAATGATGCTATTTGCAATTGCCTAGAAGCAAGTCTTCTCTTCTGCATATCTATCAAGCCGAGATCTGCAAATATCCTCTTACAATGAAATAGCTAGTTCTCCACTCCTACTGCATCCCCAGTTCCCCAAAAAAGCTTCCTTCCAAGACTAGCATAATCCCTGCTCATCTTGACATGATTATTGCGAACTGAGGCCATCGCATTAGCTCCTCCAGTATTCCCCACAGCCACTCCCGCAGCTGCCCCAGCTTGCATCATACTCACGAATAACTGATACATTATCCCCATATTAACTGGTGGAATCTCAGCACCAACATTAGCATTTTCATCTTGGTTTGCATTTGCATGTCCACCCTAGTTGCTCCTAGTATTGGGGCGAACATTTCCACGTGTTGCGGTGCGTCTCCCACCTTGATTCACTCTTCCATTTCCTGCCTCCATATCTTACTTCCCTACTACCTGAAATCCAACCTTGGTAAGATACAGAAGAACGGTCTAAGAGAGTGGGGAATACATACTTCGATATTTATAGCAAAGTAAAAATACGTTACTATAACGCTTACCCAAGCCCAATGATATTTTTGATTCATTAGATTATGCTTTTAAATCTTTTAAGGTTTAAATTTCTTTTAAGTACACAAACTATGCTTGGTTATCAACTTGTAACATGCCGCCTTCTAAGGTCCAAAAATAACCGCTACTAATACTGCAGTCATCCGTAGTTATTATTTCTTGGCGACTGAATGCGGTATAGTTAATATTGATACAAGGGAACACAAGAATATAAGGAAAAAATTTACTTCAACAAAAAAAATTTCTCATTTTTTATGAATAATATTCATAATTACATATCCCAGACGTTAACCATGTTCAAATCATATATACATGTACAAAATATGATAAGAGTGACATTTGAAGATGTCCCCTTATGATGATCAGAGAACTAATAATATGAACTTTATAGTTCTTGGTACATCACAGTGGAATACACAAAATAGCTCTTATATATCTATACTGCTACCTACACGTCTTCAGAAGCTTAATCGTCCAAAAACATGAAAATCTCCTACTCTTAAACTACTCAAATTAATTTTTGAGTACCTAAGAGTTTGTAGAGAAACACAAACTTCAAGTCAGACAATAAATCCGATATGAATAATCCCCTATCATATCTTATCATAAATTGATATTTAGTGAGACCACACCGCTTAGCGGAATGGCTTTTTCCCTCACTAGTATCCAAAACAAAACATGCAAATCATTCACTATGCCTTGTACCCAAAATGATTAATCTTAACATAATATGAAATACAACCATAAATCATATACACAGGATATCTCATTCGGCCATTTATTAGATATCCCATCTAAAAGAAATATATTAGATTTCCCATCTAAAATCAATTTATTAGAATTACCCTCTAAAATATTTAAAATGACTATCCATCAAAATTTAGTAGGTTCAATCCGGAATGCCAAAACGTCCATTGGAATTCCTGTGAGTATAGCTCAACTCTTTGGATAAATCAGTATGTTATATAGTATATTAAATTTTATTTTTCATGTTTGGTCCAAAATTTTGGCTGAAATATCCAATTTTGAAAAGCGATTGGCATTTGAAATTGAAATGCAACAAAAAATTTCATAAAATTTGGTGTTTGTTTTATATTTAGGGTTAATCATAAGTGGAATATGCAATTCTATTTAGAAAATGGAAAGAGGAGTTTTATATATGAATTGGATTTTATAAAAGTGTTGCAAATAAATTTAGGATTTATAGAACGAGTTCTATAAATGATATTATATAAAAGAAGCTTATAAAAGAGTTTTGTATAAAGAGTATAAAGTATGTTTCTAAAGGAGTTTACTAAATAATTTTGGAGGTTTAAAGGATGTAGTTTAAAATATTGATTTTAGATTTTATAAAAGGAGAATTTATAATTTATAATTAATATTTAATAAAAGAAGTTTGTAAATATAAGGAGCCTTATAATTGTATTTTGAAAATTTATTAATGGAGTTTATAATTTTGTTTTGAGATTTATAAAATGGAGCTTTGGAAATAGAGATGAGTTTTATAAAGTAAATTTTGGAAATGAATTTAGAGCTTATACGTATGAATTTTATAAAAGAGTTTACTTATGAAAGGGATTTGATTCCCTAAATGACCTTCTTAATTATGGTGGTATGGGACATTCTTTTTCCATAGTTAACACTAAAGAAATAGTGTTTTGGGTTATTGATATCTCTGTTTTTTTACATTGGTTTTGACCTAACTAAGTAATAGTTTTGGAAGTGGAATCTTTCATAAGCGTTTCGTGAATTTATTTATACTGATGAGATAAGTATATGAATACTACATGTGTATCTAATACTTAAGTTCATGTTTGTGATAATTCATCACTGAATTAACGAAGTATTTGGAATCATTTTATTGTCATTAGACTTATGATTCCATACATCTATACCAATCCTAAGAGTTAACCAACTCTTGTGTCTCAACGGATGTATCGATATCCCACCTCAAAACATCTTGACTAGGAATATTTGAAATAATACGTTATTTTTATGTGATAAATTCTCATAATTACAACACATTGTAATTACTATATCATAATATAATGTGCAATGACCCAGAATTTCATTCATTTGAAATTCATATATTTAATTCATTTTAAATATTCACAAGTTAATTTTATAAGTTGATTAACTTATATTTCGAATATAGTAATTTAATTGGATAATTAAGCTATTAATTTAATATTTGAAATTGCATAAATAATTGAAAATTGAATGTAATGTGAATGAAAATGATTTATAAAGTTGAATTAAATTCTATTTGAATTAGAATGTTGTTAGCGAACTTTTAAAATTGATTTCAAAGTTAATTTATGGAAATTGAATATTTTAATACTTAATTAACGTGTACAAATAGTCATTTTCAAATATTCTCGGATTTCGACGAAACCGATTTCATTGGATCCGTAATGTTATATTATTATAGAATTTCAAATTTTGTGTTAAACGGATTTACGGTTTAGCGGCGGCAAGCTGAAATTCATAGAAATTTGTTTAAGTGAATTTTAAATTTAAATAAGTCGATTTGAAAACCTATCTTCCAAATACGATGGAATTGGCTCCCGATAAATATTCCATTATGTTCGGAATACGAGTAAAACATTATAAATGCCAGGCGGTACGTTTCGATTGGAGTTCGAAAAAATTTCGGGTGAATAATGTCACGATATAAAAGGACTTCATAACTTTCTTTTTGCACAACCCTAGCCATGAAACCCTAGCTGCCACATTTTCTATTTCAATAGCCAGAAAATAGCCTCCTCGTTTCGATCTCAATCCATTCACTTTCAAGCTTCGATTCCTGAATGAAAATTGTAGAGGGCAAGGAGATCTAGGATATCAACGGCTATGATCGACTAATTCGCCACGTGGGAGGCGCAAATTAGCTGCGAATGTCGTGCGTTCGTTTGCATTTTTCTACACAATAGTAGGGTCGAGCTCTTCGACCTAGCTGGTGTAGGTTGAGCAAGGCAAGGGCTTTGATATGATAGTGTTGGATCGTCGCCTAGATGGATCAGGGAGGAGCGGCAATCGAGGGAAGAATCGCGACTTAGGTTCGGCGGGTCTGGGAACGAACGATGAGAAGTAGAAGGCTTGCACGGACCTGATCTCATGAAGCAAATAGAAGGGCCAGATTCTTTTAAGGTTTAAAAATGAAATTAAAAAGAAAATGTAAATTAATTTATATTTAAATCGTATGTTGTTTAAAATTGCATAATTTCTTCATACAAGATTCGTTTTTGAAGAAACAAGTTATGTTGGGTCCATATTGACGAGCACTACATTTTAGATCTGGTTTGGAGTTGATTGGAGCTAGTGTAAGTTTTGGGTAAAATTAATTGTCTATTCGAGATAAAACGCTGCAACGTCTATTGGAACCAAAATGAGTACAAATCACTCTTTCCGACTCACTATATTTTTGTATAAGTGCGAAATAAATTAATTTATGATGATTGATGATTGTTTGGATGATATATGATATATTATATATATATATATATATATATATATATATATGGATTGGTATTTAGATATATTCCTGCGTATTGGACCATATAAGACCCTATACGTTCTCGTGTATGAGCGGATGACACTTTGTATACATGTCTGCCTCGAAGCGGAAATTTTACACATATTCTCATATGTATATTTGTTGCAGGCGACGGGTTGGAGGGTTCCAACTGGATTCCTCGCCAGTGTTGATTTCATTTATAGATATTGTGATATATGTTGTTATCATGTGATATTTGGATGTTGTGGTTGACGTGAATCACCTGTTTAGCATTTTTGCAGCATTGGGCCTATATTTGTAATTTTAAAAACGTTAAAGTGATGATTTCAATTTCAAAGTGATTTTTAAAATAGTCATTTTATTAATTTTTGAACCGCTTAGGAATGAATTTATTTTGAATAAATAAAAATTATAATTTTTATGTTATAAAAATTATGATTTTTTTGAGATATATCAAAATGTGATTTTTGAGATATGGAGTTAATTATTTTGTAAAATAGTTTAAATTGAGAATTTTGAAATATTATAAACGGATTATATAAAATTTATTTTTATAAATAATAAATAATGGAACTATAATGGAGTTTTATAAGTGTTAAAATGAAGTTATAATTGAATCTTATAAGTGGATAAGATTTATAACTTATGAAGTTATAAAAAGAATGAATTTGTAAATAAGAGATTTATAAGTTAATTAACTTATAATTTGGATTTTTGGAATGTAAATGAGGTATAAATATAATTTGTTAATAGAAGGATTTTATATATGGAAATTTTTATAATATAGAAATGTGAATTTATAAACATTGTTTTATAAATCCAAAATCAACTGTTAATAAATAAATATGAAAGCTCGTTAAAGGAATTTCATCCATGATTTTGGACAGTGGATATCCTTAAAATAAATGTGTAAAAACATTGAATTTAGTAAAGGAGAAATATTCATGATTTTGGATAGTGAATTGTCCTTTGAATTAAATGTTGCAATAGTAATAAATTTGGTTAGAGAATTATATTCACGATTTTGGACGGTGAATAATCTTTTAAATTAAAAGAAGTTTTGAAAAAGGATATTTTAAATAGAGTTAAATTGTTGAAGATGTTTAAAATTTGTTAAGTATCGAATGCATAGATTTCAACATTCATTATTGAAATAGACGTCTTCGAGAAGTAAGGAAATGATGGATTATAACACTGTTGTCATAGTAAATGATTTTCGAAAGGAGATGTTTTATATGGCATATAGGATTTATATATCTATCTAATTTTTGAATCCCTATGCAAGTGACTTTAGGTTGTCGTAATGATGTTTTACACAACATTCGCTTTAACCCAAATACATTTGTTTAATAGAATGTTTTCCTTAAAGAATAAAATATATACTTAGTCTTGATTTAAGTATATGAAATATTTTCTAAGTGTTGAAAATAAATTGATTTGTGAATTACTTATTTTTAAATAATTAGATGGAAATGTTTTCCAATATTGAGATATTGAAATGGTTATGAGACTATATCTTTTTAAAGATAATTTGAAGTGAATATTTGGCAAGTGATTTAATTAATAAAAGATTAAATAAAAAGGGCCTAGTGATTTCTTATGGTGCAAGATATTTGTTTGGTTGCTTTGATAGTTAAATAACCAATTATCAAATTTGGTCATTTTAGTTCCTCGACTTGATGTGGGAACTATTTAGTCATACACTTAGTACGTAGCCATCTATGTAGGCTTGATTATCATTTGTGTTAAGGATGTTGACTCGTGTAGTGCGGAGTGTTACTCCAATCTATCAAGCTTCCTTCTTCGCCGAAGGATAGCAAGTTGAAAGTCGGAGACGTGATAAGTCTATGAGACTTAGTTTCTGTGTGAGTTTGAGAAACGCTTTTGCATTGTTGGTGCAAAGAGACAAAGATCAGATTTATCCGAAAACCGCTTCGGACCAACTTTTGTGTGATGATTGTGCAGGTTGGCTGTGATGATATTGATATTCAAGATTTTCATAGTGTAGGAATACTTGTCAATCGTTTGGGGGTTAAAATCCCAATATACATCCAGTAGCAGTGGTCTCTTCGTTAAGAAATATCCAATGCAAGGACTATTTGCTACTAATTCTAGGGATTTCCCAGTAGGATGTGGTAGGAAAGTACCTTTGTTTGTCCTGTTCCTAGACAACTTGTATGGATGTTTGTCTGACATTGCATTTCTAAAGATTATGTACATTGGTTTTACAAACGTATATCAGTGGTGGCGGAGAAGGCAACTTTTCTTACCTTAACACCCTCCTTGAGACATACAAGCTCGAGGGTTGTATTTTTGTAGAAGGAGATTAGTAGTCAACGAAAATAGCCATGTGGCATTCAAAGTGATGTGCTATGTGAAAGGTAATCATTACATCAGGCCTCATCAACCGAAAATGACCGAAACAGGGTTAGATGCGGCAAGGCTATGTGGGTCGCTCTCATTAAGATATGACAATCCTCTTTTAGATATATTTCTTACCGCTATGATGTTCGAGATGTAAATTATTGTGGTTTGTATGATATGAGGGCTCTCAGGAAAGGTCGGTAACGACCGGAGGAAGATATATTCGTTACTATCTAGTTACGGAGTAAGGATGGTCTTGTGTTGGTAGAGGTTCCTTTGTGATGTTTCTCGGTGCATTCCTCTAGAGATGTATTGTCGAAAGGTAGTCCCTTCACCTGGTTATTTGTATGGAAATCCAAACTCCACTACATACTTGCCATTTTGTTTATAGAGCCTAGTATGTTGGAATTTAATAACGGTAACAATTTTGGCTATCTGAATATTATTTGTGCAATAGATACTATTATAATACAAGATGATTTGATATGTAATGTTTTGGTTATCGTTAGGTAAAAACATGTCAGTGTTTATGTGTGGGCGTGTCTTACAATATACTTTGTTTTGAAAAGGAAAAGTTTGGTAATGTAATAAATTCAGTTGAGTGTGTTTCTCATGCTGGTTTACCAAACTGATCTGGGCGTTCTTCCCTTTCAATGCTCGGGAAAACCAAGTATATTTATAGGTTCAGATTCAGTGCTTTTGGAGCTTCAGAAGGTGAGCTGGAGATCTTCATTTTCGTATACAGATATCTATTTTGATTATCTGCTTTGCGCATTGTTGTTGTATATTATCAACAATTGTGAGGACAAGTTATTATAACTGTCCAGGCTGATGATTAGTGATTGGTTGTTGAACTCTAATTGATATATATATATATATATACAGTTTTTGATTTGTAAACATCACTGATATGATATTATATGTTTTCCACTGCGATGTGAGATTCTGCATTGTTCTGTTTGGTTCTCTCTTTCTTCTCTTTTCTTTTTCTCTCTTCTTTTCTTTCTCTTGACTTTCCATCAATCTGTGCTTTTTTGGGTAGGACATGTGTGGTTTATTTTCGATTTAAAGGGTATGGATTTGTGGGTTGTCACATAATTTAAGTATTTTCCATCTAATACACCTTAATATAATTAATTAATGATATCATAATATAACAAGTATACGATATAAAGAAAACACTTTTATTTGGAACAAGATCAGTTATCGAGTTAAATAGGGCATACCACAAACTCTTTCATGACATAAGAGCGGAGGGTCTTGATCGGACCTTGTCTTATGTTGCCAAACTCACCCGCTAGACCCAAACACAACTAGGCCCACGAGTAGAACTGCTATCTTGGGATGAAGGAACTAGGGGTAACCGGTCTAGTAGGGAGGATTGGCCAAGAGCTGGCCGACATGGTTATCCAGTTGAAGGTGGTGATGTGATCAGACAGATCAGTGCTTCCATCATATTTATCCGTGGAAGGCAAAGCATACCTCCAATGGATATAGGTTCTCAAAATTTCTTCGGAGAAAGGATCTCCATTCTCATTGTTTGAAAGACCCCCACCACATGTGCTCCTAGTTTGGATTTGTGCATTTGCTAGCGCAAGGCGGTCATTTCTTCTCAAAGACCAGCCTCTGCTTGATGTGGATGGCGATGTTCCCTTATTGGGGAGGGACTCCTTATCATCTATCTAATGATGGTGTTTGGTGATGGTAGTATGGTGAGGGCATCGATGGCATCAGACTGGTGTAGAGGACCTATTTTGGATGACTAAGGGTGATTAGTGGGTAGGCCGGCATTTGTGAGACCTAGGTCATGGCACCTCCCAATAGGGTTAGGAGTAGGCTGATGGTTCTTTGGGTTCTAAATATCTACCTTGCCCCCTCTTCCACCGAGGTGATCAAAAGCATAGGTCGTCTATCCCATTCGTTTTCCCAAAGGTGATGAAACACAGACAATCTTTTAGTTGAGGGAGATGATGGTATGTTGGAATTCTCAGACTATTGGTTCAGGTTTTGAGATGTCGTGGGAATTCCCTGCTTTAGGGTAGTATGCACGACTCGGTGGTGGATAGGAAAACCTCCAAAAGGGAACTTTAGCATGATCTCTCACGTGCATCATGCATTATATTGTATGTGATGGGAATAACAAGATGGATGGGGTCCAATCATTCATTAGGGGTATTTTTGGATAAAAGTTTATGGTTATTTGAGCCTATATTCTAGCCCTGAGGTTGATCATGCTAAGTTAAAAGTCGTTGCTCAACCCAGGGATGAGGCATATGGCATTGGCCTCGGTTGCCTCATTGGTGTTATGGCCATTTGATTTTTGGTTTTGTTCTCATTGTAGGGCAGCTTGGTGTGAACTTAAAAGGAATTTATAAAAAAGGAAAGTGAAGAAAAATGAGAGCAAGTGGAGCCCTCATTCTATCGAAAAAATATTGATTAATAATTTAGTGAACCTTGGAATTATGATTAAGAGTTGATATTAACAAAGGTTAGTTGCTAAAACCTTGTATCAAAATGAAAAATAGGATGTAACATACATAAAAAATGTAGAGCGACACATGGTTTACATTGTTTTGATCTAAGTTGATCTACATCCACTATGAAGAATTTCTTATTACTTTGCTTCTCTTACAATAGCTTTGATTATAAGAGACAATAATAAGAAAGTAAAATGCTTAATGGCTTGTGTTATTCAACTTTTGTAAAACCAGATATCTTAGTGTATTTATAGCTACTGGAATGTGTTATTGAATGGTTGAGATAACACTGTTAAGATCTTGAAATTACTCTACGTTGTTGATGAGGATGCATGGCTGATATGCATGCCAAGTAGGATGCCAGAACCAGATCATATGGTGCAGATGATACAAACTAATAATCCATACTAGAGAGTGTTTTGGCCATGGATAGGTGGTATGGGATCAGGGAGTGGTTGTGAAGTGGTGCTCTAATGGCAGCAATGGGCATGGAGTGATTAATGCACAGTGGTGCTTTTATCGGACGAATAGTGTCGTTTCTACCCGTTTTTTCAAAGAAATAGTGTAGGCATGCTTCCTTTTACGGTCGATCGATGAGGAAGGCAAGTAGGGGACTTTACTGGGAAGTAGGTTATTATTTGGGCCATTAAACTGTCCAGGGGCATGTTGTATGTCAGACTGCCATATATTCACGTCTCCCACTAATGGTCGTTAGGAGCTTTCCTTTGACTTATGGGGACGTTGATTTTTAGTGGACCACTTTTTATGGGAGAACTGGCCGCTTGGGCTAGTGTAGACTAAGTAAAGTGGATAAGCTAAAAATAATAGCTTTTACAGAGACCAAAGTATGGGTCTGATGTGCATTGAGCCATTGGTTATACGAATCACGCCAATCGGTTGGGCTACATGGGCTGGCCCATCTTGTACGTGTGATAAAATCGAGCAACATCAGCCATGATAACCATAATCAAAGTGAAGTTTCCACATCAAAGCTTAATATTCTCAAGTCGAGAGAATTGTGTGTTATCGTCCCTTCAAGATTTTCTATTTTGATCAATTTTTCACTAACCAACTAGAAGCTCTCGAGTGAGTCATTTCATAATATTCCAATAATTAAAAATAATTTACCCCTTATGCCTCTAGCAGCCAACCAACATTTGGATAGTTTTACATACTCTAGTCTCAAAGGATGTATCGATGTCCTTTTTCGGAACATCTCGACTAGGAATATTTTAAATAATATGTTATTTTATATTGTGATAATTTTCTCATGATTACAACTCTTTGTCATCATTATCACATAACATATTATTTAAGGATTTTATATTTAATATACTTATATTAATTACTTAATTAATATATCACGGTATAAAACAAACATATAATAGAAAACAAACACCTTTCATTTCGAACATGATTTTATGATAAATCTAATAATTTATAAGAAATTACCGAACTTTCCCTAAGGTATACCCTCAACTCTCTCTAATTTGAGGAAATCGACAATACTGAAGCATCACACTCTTTAAAATAAAAGATAAAAGGGTAATATTTAGTGTTTTGGATGACGATACTGCCAAAATATGGTTAAAGCTTGAGATAACACAAATATAACACAACATCAATCACCAGAGTCCATGATGAAGTAACCCTCCTCTTTGGAGTCGTATTTTATTATTTCCTTGCACATCCTTTTAAACTCAATTATATCGTTTGTTTTTTGTTACTTTAACTATAATGTCCAATATATTCTTTCCAAACATTTTGATTTTTATTACGATTTCCCTCTAACCAAACACCTATTTTATACCAAATTAAAATAATTCTTTAGAATAATATTAACGATAAATATTAATAACAAAACTGTTGATACTCCTTTATTTCCTCAATTGAATCATATAAACACATTCCTCTTTCCTTATTTTACCTATTTCATCCACTTTCAACTGCACCTTTGTAACATCCCATAACTAGAGGCCCAAAAGTAAGTGCTACAGATGCTATAGTCATCTATAGCATTAGCTTTCGGTGACTAAATATGGCTATGTTAATGGTATCACTAATATCAGAAGCATTTGAATATGAAAGAAAATACAGATTTCAAAAACCACATTTACTTCATTACTTTTCAAAATCAAATGTTTCACGTTCACAACACATAATCCCTAAATCATTCCCAGGCACAGATCAAATATAATTATTACAAATTATGCCAAAAGCGGTACATGTAGGTACCCCTTGGTTGATCAGAGTCATATTGTCATAATAGACCTAATACAAACAATACAGCGGAAAATCCATCAAAACATAACAAAAACTGCAAATCCTAAGTAGCTATCCATTGCCACCTGCATGCCTCCGGTAGCTTATTCGTCAACATTCTAAAACCTAAAAAGGAACCTTAACCCCTCAGCCTACTCAAATCAATTTTGAGCGCCTGAGGGTTTAAAGGGAAAACATAAGCTTCGAGTCAAACATAAAGCCTGGTGTGAATAATATTATACATCCCGGAATAATTATGTTAAGTAAGACCACGCTGTTTAGCAAAACGAGTTTCCCCTCACTAACATCCTTTAAAAACATATCTTTGCAAAACCTTTTATAGAACCATATATTGTGCTCATGCATCCACAATGTTAAAATACTGTAAAGTAATCATTATGTAAACAAACATAAATATCAAGTAGTATGAATTATCTTTTTAAACACACAAGTATTGTTTGGATAACTTTTAACCTTTGGCTGACTCAGACTACCGGATAATATAATCAGAATTAACCTAATATCTGTTAGGTATTCTTCTTCTAGATTATCTATCCTTAATAATCTGTTAAACATTTCCCATCTAGACAGTCTGTCCTTAACTATCTGTTAAATACTTCACTTCTAGATGATCTGTCCCTACCTTAGTCTTCTCCCAGGTCTTCCCAATGCTGATGGTTTTTTGGGCTCACCAATAACTAATATATATACAAACATATACTCCTGTCGGTATGTAACCATAATTTTAGTCTACATGTGACAAAGCCCTACACATTGGAATTTTAGACAACAATTAGCTAGGGCTATTAGCTAATATATAGGGCGCGACTCCATACTAGTCCCATTTGATTTTCTAATATCTGAGTCATTTTCACTTAAGGATCCCCTCCTATAATTTTTCTTGAAAACATTTTCAAAATGATTTAAAACCTTTAAATCAAAATTAAACAAGGAAAAGTATATAATCTTTATACTTTACTCAAAATCATATCACCATGTCATATATATATACACATACACACACACACACACACACACATATATATATATATATTCTCTACTCAAAATTTAGTTGATGAAAACATTTAACCATTTGAAAGAATCCCTTTATAAACTTTTGCAATCCTCTCTTTCAAAATCAAACATTAAACCGTTCAAAACTATTCTCCAAACCTTTTGAAAGCTATAAAACTTTGGAAATCCTTCTTTAAAATCATTGTAAAACATTGCCATAGAAAAATCTTGGAAAACCTCCCATTTAAACCTTTCGAATCCATTGAACTAAACCTTTCGAAACCATTCAAATGAAACCTTTCAAAACCATTAAATATAAACCTTTCGAAACCATTCAATATAAACCTTTCGAATCATTGGATTCAAACCCTTTGAAATCATTCAATAAACATATCTTTCGAAACCATCCAACATAAACCTTTCAAACCATTCACTTAAACCTTGGCTAGTTAACCGTTGAATCATTGCATTAGTTAGTTTGAATGGCATAATTAACCTTCGTACGATCCATATCTTGTCCTAAACGTCGTCAAGGGAATGCTATCCTCTACCACTCTAAGCTGATGAAATCCCGTTACCAAATCTAGCTGAGAGAATACCTTGGCACCACTTAACTGATCGAACAAATCGTCAATTCTTAACAATGAATATTGGTTCTTTATCGTCTTCTCATTCAACTTACGATAATCGATACATAGCCTCAACGATCCATCCGACTACTTCGCAAACACTATAGTAGCCCCTCAATGTGAACTACTTGGCCAGATTAAACTCTTGCCTTCCAAATCCGCCAACTGCACCTTCAACTCTCTCATCTCAATGGGTGTCATCCTGCTCGGCGGCCTACTCACTGGCTCTACTCTAGGCACTAAATCAATCTGAAACTCCATGGCTCGTTTCAGCGGCAGTCCAACTATCAGCTCAAATACCTCAGCAAATTCTCTAACTACAAAGACTCGATGCAACTCATCCTCCAATTCCATAATACCCAATAAAGCATTCACTTCACAACTAGGGTTCTCTACGGTATAAACTATCCAATCACTACAATCCAGGTGACTAAGTGATATTTTCCTACCATGGCAAAATATCCTAGCATCATATTTACTTAACCAACTCATCCTAAGGATAATCCCAAATCCCATAAAGTTAAACATATGCAAGTAACAATAAAAAGTATGGCCTAGCTAATCTGATTCTAAATGGTTATGCCTCTTCCCAAGCGTTGCATATCCTCCTATCGGATTTGCAACCCTTAAGGAAGTAACTAAGTATGAGGGTTCTAGATTAAGCCTATCTACCAAACATTAAGAAATAAAACAATGAGATGCTCCAGTATCAAATAAAACACTAACAGATATGCCGTGAATATGCAACGAGCCTCCCAAAATAGCATTCCCTTTCTCTTGCACAACTGGCCTTGAGGTTGTGTTCTCCAAAGCATGAACTTTCCCTCTTCCTTCTTTTGCAGGCTCTGGGGAATTGTTCTTGTAATGACCAATCTGATCACAATTAAAACATCTAACATTCTTCTTTCCATCGGACTCTTTTACTTTTCCATTCCCGGTTCAACACTTATTAGCATAGTGTCCCTTCTTATCGCATTTGTAGCAAACCACTTTAGCCTTTCCTTTCTTCTTTGTTCCCCCTTTATGAGCATGATTTTTTTTGGAAAAACTTCCTTTTGTGGCCCTACCCCATCGGGGCCTCCTTCATCTTCTTCCTCAAGCATTTCAACCACTACATCATTGGGATCTCTCAAATGCGGCAAAGTGGCACTTATCAACTTTGACCTCATGCCCCTTGTAAAATTTTCATTCATTCCTCCTGATTATGGTACATACCAAAGCATACCCGTACTCGGTCAACTCCTCAAACTTCTTGCAAGACAGACATATCTCCTTGTTCAAACTCTGTAAATTTCCTCACCAACACCGACTGCACCATTGTAGACATAAATCCTTCTAAAAACCTTCTCCTAAACTTCTCCCAAGTTATAGTTTCCTCATCAACTCTAGCAGTAACAGTATTCCACCAAAATAGAGCAACTCCCTGCAGCTGCCTCGAAACCAATCTCCTCTTCTATGCATCATTCAATCCTAAGTTGACAAAAATTCTTTCGCAATGCACTAGCCATTCCAACTCAATCGCATCATCTGTACCAATAAACGGCTTCCCTCCAAGCTTGATATAATCCCTACTCAAGTTGGCATACTGATTGACCATCGGAACTTATTGTGCTCCACCTCCAATAGCATTGCCTTCGAAACCTCTGGCTTTTATTCTAGCTTGCATCATGTTTACAAAGAGCAGATACATTGCTTCTATGTCCAACCGGGGAAGCACCAACAATTTCAGCTTGTACCTGACCGGGACTTCTCCTAGTATTTGGTTAGGCATTTCCATTAGTGGTGGTGCTATCTCCTCCAATATTTACTCTGCCTCTTCTTCCCTCCATATCTTTATTCGAACCTCATGTGATACAGATGAATAGCCTAACTAACATAAGAGTCTAGAGAGATAGCGTATACTTATATATATAACAAATACAAGTATGTTACTATAATGTTATCCCATACTCCGATCTTAACTCTAATTTCTAAGGATTATGTTTTCAAAAATTATTTTTAGTTAAAGTATTTCATAAACCATGCTCTGATACCAAGCTGTAACATTCCCTATCTAAAGGCCCAAAACTAAGCACTATAGATGATGCAGTCATCTATAGTATTAGTTTCCGGTGACTAAATACGGCTATGTTAGTGGTATCACTAATATCACAAGCACTTGAATATGAAACAAAACACGGATTTTAAAAACAACATTTACTTTATTACTTTTTAAAATAAAACGTTTCATATTCACAAGACATAATCCTAAATCGTTCCCGGGCACAGATCAAATTTAATTATTACAAATTACGCCAAGAGCGGTATATGAAGATACCCACTTGGTTGATCAGAGTCATATGGTCATAATAGAACTAATACAAACAACAAAACGGAAAATCCATCAAAACATAACAGGAACTGCAAATCCTAAGTAGTTATCAGTTGCCTCCTACGAGACTCTGGTAGCTTATTCATCAACATTCTAAAACCTGAAAAAGAACCTTAACCCCTCAGCCTACTCAAATCAATTTTGAGCACCCGAGAGTTCGAGGAGAAAATATAAACTTCAAGTCAGACATAAAGCCTGGTGTGAATAATATTATACACCCCGAAATAATTATGTTAAGTAAGACCATGCCACTTACTGGAATGTGTTTCCCCTCATTAACATCCTTTTAAAACATATCTTTGCAAACCTTTCGTAAAACCATTACTATGCCCTGCATCCACAATAGTTAAAAACTAAAGCAATCATTATGTAAACATACATAAATATTAGGTAATAATGAACTATCTGTTAAAATACACAAGTTGTCTGGATAACTTTTAACCCTTGGCTGACTTGGGCCTACTAAACAATATAATCAAAATTAACCTAACACCTTCTTCTGGATTATCTATACTTAATTATCTGTTAAACAATTCCCATCCGCATGGTCTGTCCTTAACTATCTGTTAAATACTTCACTTTTGGACGGCCTGTCCCTAACTTAATCATATCCTAGGTCTTCTCGATCCTAATGGTTTTTCAGGCTCACCAATAACCTATCTGTATACAAACATATACTTCTTTTAGTGTGTAACCATAATTTTAGTCTACCTATGACAAAGCCTTGCACATTGGAATTTTGGACAAAATTAGCTGGAGCCATAAGCTAATGTATAGGGCGCGACCCCATACTAGTCCCATTTGGTTTTGTTAATATCTGAGTCATTTTCACTTAAGGACACCTCCCATAATTTTTCTTGAAAACATCTTCAAAATTATTTAAAACCTATAAATCAAACTCAAACAAGTAAAAGTATATAATCTTTGTACTTTACTCAAAATCATATCACCATGTAATATATATATATATATATATATATATTCTTTACTCAAAATTTAGTTGATGAAAACATTTAACCATTTGAAAGAACCTCTTTCTAAACTTTTGAAATCCTCTCTTCCAAATCAAACATTAAACTGTTCAAAACTATTCTCCAAACCTTTCGAAAGCTATAAAACTTTGGACAAACTTCTTTAAAATCACTTTAAAACATTGCCTTAGAAAAATCTTGGAAAACCTTCCATTTAAACCTTTCGAATCCATTGAACTGAACCCATCGAAATCATTCAAAACAAACCTTTCAAAACCATTCAATATAAACCTTTCGAAACCATTCAATATAAACCTTTTGAAAGCATTCAATATAAACCTTTCGAAATCATTGGATTTAAACCTTTCGAAATCACTCATTAAACAAATCTTTCGAAACCATTCACTTAAACCTTTGAAGTCATTCAACTAAAACCTTTCAAAATCATTCACTTAAACAAAACTTTCAAAATCATTGGAATCAACCTTTCGACTAAGTCAAAAGCTCTACTTCGAAAGCTTTAAAAAATCCTTTAAAACTACTCTTTTGAAAGCTTTGGTTTTACTTCAATTTATAAAACAAGGGTGAATCACCTAAGTCGAAAGCTTCCTTTCGAAAGCATGAAAAAGCGGCTAGTTTTTTAAAATAAGTAAATCTTTGTCGAAAGGTTCAAAACAAAACATTTATAAAGTAATAGTAACCCTTCGACTGTGTTGAAAGGTGTCAAAATAGAATAGTATTAAAACAGCAGCAACCTTTTGACTGTGTCGAAAGGTGTAAAACCCTTAGTTTAAAATTTTGATCTGATCGAAAGCAACCAAGTCGAAAGCTCTTATTCGAAAGAAAAGCAGGTAAAAGCTTTTGGTTTATAAAACAAACATACTCCAACCTCTTTGGCCATCAACCCTTCGACTTAGAACCCTTTGACTCTGTCCAATTCATTGCATACCATATTGCTTGATACCATATGCATTGGTTTGACCATGTCAAAAGATTTGAACCTCTCGACCTTGTCGGAAGGTCTGGGTCGGAAGGTATACTACCGTGAAGGCTGAAACATGTAAAATAGATGTCCTTATTTTTAACTTAAAAAGGAAATTTATTCAACTAACCTGCCTTTGTTTATCAAATTCTCATTGGTTAACAATTACTTTCCAGTAATGTGATGCCACTATTTTTAAAATTGAATAATCATTTTATTTTACAAAATGCTCATTCTCCTTAATTAAATATATAAAATATTTAAGTCCCATGCCTTAAATAATTTTATATATTCATCAAAACACTTAGAAAAATTCTAAAAAAACCCAAAAAATCTATTTTAATGTATTGCCTAACATATAAAAATTTCAACCTAAATAATAATTGTTTTAGCCGAAAATAATTTATAACCCAATAAGCAATTTCCTTTACTAGAAAATTGATATAAAATCCATATTAATTCATAAAATTATGAAAACCAAAACCTATCTCTAAAATACGATTTATGACCTGTATTTAAATTTTCAAGGCATTTGTATGTCATTAAATACGGTTTTCGTGTCAAACATATCATAAAACTAACATGAACATATATAATTCATCAACAACACACACACACACACATATATAATTTTAATCATCAAAAGATGGCATATACTTGAAAATCATTTCAGATCTAATCTTAAAATCGAAAACTAAAAGAAATTGGGATGCAATAATTATTCACTTTGCTTTGAGATTATAGATGTGAGATTTGATGTTGATTTAGTTGATTGTATCCTTTCCCTTGAATCTAGCTTTAATCTTCTCCTTGAGAATGATAATGGTGGTCGGCCTTAGTATTTTTAGTTTGAGTAAAATGAAATGAACGTGAGCATTCTATCTCCTAAGGGTTTAGGGTATAAGCTTCACCTATTTTCCATATTGCTCTTCTCATATCCTAGTACATTAGCTTAGGTTATTTCATTTTAGTTTGCACATTAACATGGCACAGCTACCCTTAGCTAATTAATTATCAACTTATTAGTATCCACATTATTTATTTAATTTACCCGATTAATTATTCTAAATAATGTTATAAAAATAAGGGGTGTTACAACCTTTAACTACCCTTTTGCTTTTCCCGTGAAACACCTAAATATATGTCTAAATGGATAAAATATGGAGTTGGACTACATGCACCCCGTTTATATTATATTTTACACCTTATAGGAAGAAAAAATTACTTACCGGTTCACTTTTCCCATTCAACTAACGATACACTATTGATCTAGATCGGTAGTGTATTCTTGATCGAAAATAATAAAACATTATGATAGGTAGTGGTACAACACCAGTTCAATTGAGTAATATGCCTTTTTCTAAAATATGTTAAAACAAATTGAATAATATGAAATATGTAGTAAAATAAGTGCAGATAAAGTGAAGTAATAATAATGCACTTACATCCACTCAAAATTTAACAAGGCCAACTCTATTTGCACCTCGAATTTTAACATCCTCACCTAAAAAAGGCAGCTAATTTCACATTCCCTGGTAATCTCCTTTCACACCCTAGTAAAAGACAAAAATACCCTCTTTCATTTTTACCCTATACTTCCTTTCACATTTACCATTTCATTCTAAAGAAAAAAATCAATCTTTTGTTACTCTAAATCGAAAATAAGAAAGTCTTAAATCAATCGACCCACTTCAAGCAACCTTCCTAAGGCCTAATACAAAATCAAGGCAATAACTCTAAGTTTAAGTTTTTTTGTTGTTATTTGATTGTGTAATTACATACTGAAGTCAAATTCTAATTAGGATTAGATGTTTAAAATTTGGCTATTTTTTTCTCCTGAAATAATTATTTATTGGAGGAGCCGATACCTATTCCAGGGTCGTGCGTGGTACCTTACCGTACTCATGCCTATGATTGCGTGAATGTTATGTACTTCCTCATTTGAGCTTGGCATGGGTAATGTCCAAACCCTAGTGTTTTTTGCATTGTTTGGGTAATTAATCACTACAAACAAATTAATGACCACAATCAAATTAATCACCACACAAAAATTACAACTAACTGTAGGATTAATAACATTATAAACTTTATTTTAAATGTATTTCTATAAAAAAAAGTATTAAAGAGAAATGGATAACGTGGTCAACCCAGCAGTGATCAGCATGATGACCATGCTAGTTCTAGGCCTCATGTGGCAGTGTCTGTTATCCCGCTTTTTGGCAAAGCCGTGATACCAAAAGATTGATCGAAAACAGAAGACGGTTCGTCTCAGAGATTGGTTATACTTCACTTTGCTATGGATATCGATGAATTTTGTCCGAGTCCGGAACGGGCCAAAATTGATAGGACATGACAAGAAAGGTCAAAGGAGTCGCCATTTCAAGTTTCAAGTCAATCCGAGTTCGTTTGCCCAAGTTATGATGGATTCAAGTTGAGAGAGTTGGGCCTTGCTCGGTTCGAATCCATCACCCTTTCATTGTTTCGAACCCATCGTCTTCGAAACCATCTACTCCGAACCCATCCGGTGTCCTTCCTTCGAATCCATGAAGTTCGAACCCATCATCCTAGCAGTAGTTCGAACCCACGAGACATGGCCGTGCCTCGAATCCAGCAGCCATCATGTACTTCGACTCCATTACATTCGAAACCATCGTCTTCGAATCCATTCAAGCCCACCAGCTTCGAATCCAAGTCGCTTCGAATCGATCTTGTTCGAATCGATCGAGTTCGAACCCACGAACACCTTGGTTCGAAACGGTCGCATTCGAACCCAGGGACATTCACTTGTTCGTACCCACCAAGTCAGCCAACTTGGATGACGTGTCGCCCCACGATACGAACGAGGCGAAATCCATGGGTGCGAAGCGGTCAACTCGGAGACAAAACAGGATCGATTCGAGGAGCACGCGCCACGTCACTGCAGAATCACGTGAGTACATGGATTCGAAGTCATGGTTTCGAAGATGATGGGTTCGAACTCCACAGCCAACCGAGAAACATCATTTCGAACCGATCATATCTCCTCAACCACTGATCCAAATGCAACCAAATTTTCACAGTAGCTTCCATACAAGGTAAAGATTGTTCCTGCCAAGTTTCAGCTCGATTGGACCATTTCTTGATGGGTTTGAAATGACTTCGAATCGATGTCAGATCGAGACGAAACTTGGTGGGGTTGGTCGCGTGGGCCCACTCACGTGCCAGAAGAGGTCTCCCGAAGTTTCAGCAAGATCTGGGCCTCCAACACCTATAAATAGCACCCTGAAGCCTTCAGAAAGGGGGGTTTCCGAGAACTTCTGCCATTGAACGCAGAGACTCTGCCGGATTCAAATCTATTCACCAGAATCACTGTTGTATTCAGATTTCAAAGCTATTATCAATTGTAATCCATTGTAATCGATTGAATCGAGCAAAGCAATAAAGAGATATCCTTCAAAGTGGACGTAGGCACGAACGCCGAACCACTATAAATCCTGTGTTTGTGATTGTTGTTTGTGAATTACTGTGACTTGTTACCTAGAGCTGAATTCTATATTGATTGTTGCTGAGTTCTGTGTTGATTATTATCAAGTTGAATACGCAAACGGGTGCTTTCGTGATATTGGGTGTTTGTGACCAATTTTGGCGCAAACATTTTGGTGCTTTCACTGAGAAACTGAACTCAGGAGTTCTACCAGTTGATAATTGATTCAGAGAAAGTTTGAAAGTTTAGATTTGAGAAATTATGACGAGACAATCAAGCCGAAGGCCAAGGCCAGAAAGGAGTGAACAACAAGGAAGTCAGGAGGCTTCCTCGGGAGCGAATCAACCATCGATCTACATCACTAGGGACGAGATGGAGACGATGATGAAGAAGCAAGAGGAGTTGATCCAGAGTTTATTTCAACAGATAGGACAGCTTGGAGCACAGAATAGAGGAGCCAATGGAGTCCAAAACGAAGCAGGACCATCCGGCGTCGCACCCGGATTAGGGGGCACACCCATGGAGAATGTTGGTCCAATTTCGGAGGGAGAAAGAGGAGTATCTGCGCAACCTGGAGACAGCAGAGGAATGAACGCTCAGTCAAGGGGGCAGATTTCAGAGTTCCCTCGTGAACTCGGGGGGCAGGATGAAAGTAACGAACGAAGGTTACATCTCGGAGACACCGACAAGTTGGCAGAGATGGTTAGGCGAGCAATGAGAGGCGGTTTGGTGAATAAAGACCTAGAGGATGTTAATAGGAGTCCTTTCACTCCGGCAATCAGACGAGCTAGAAACCCACCGGATTTCAAATTACCATCGTTGGATATGTATGACGGGAGAACGGACCCCACGGTCCATCTGACAAAATATATGAGGCATATGGAAGTGCTGGGGGCATCAGAGGAGGTTATGGCCCGGTGCTTTCCACTGTACTTGACGGATATTGCGGCATTATGGTTCAGGCAATTAGATAGTGGATCCATTGGAACATGGAATGATTTAACTGAGAGATTTATGAGGCAGTTCAGGGTTCACATTACAAGACCCAAGAATGTGATGACGTTGGCAACTTTAAAACAGAAGGCTGGAGAAACATTGAGAAGTTTCCTGACACGGTTCAATGCGGCGGCAGCTTCGGTGGATAGACCGGATCCATCCATGGTTATGATGGCGGCTGTGTCCGGAATAGCAGACGGAACAGAGTTCAAAAATTCATTAACTAAGGATCCACCCGTAGATCTGGGAGAATTCTATCATGAGGCGGAAAAGTTTTTACGATTAGAGGATGCGAATGCAGAAAGAGAAGAAGGAGATGGGATAGAAGTTTATGCACTCAAAGATGAAAAGCCCCCTAGAAGGGACTCGGACAAGGATAAAGGTAAAAGAAATATTGAGAATAACGGAGACAGATCAAAGCGGCAACGGAGGGAGCCGCGATTCACCACCTACACTGAGCTGAACGAGAGCCTAGAACGAATTTATCAGGATACCAAAGAGCAGATCCCGTATCGAAGGCCGATGCGAAGGGACCCTAGCTCTGACGAAAGAAAATCGGATAAGTTCTGTGTATTCCATGAATTAAATGGTCATAACACTAACGATTGTAGGCACCTGAAGGACGAGGTGGAAGGGCATATCAGGAACGGTATGCTCCTTCAATATGTAAGGAGGCGAGCTCCTGTGGCGGAACCAGAACGACCATCGTCCACATCAACTAGAGGCGATCCTGAATCAAGGCACCGTTTGGTTATCAATTGAGTGAGATAACGATGAACAAGTTGTAAGCTTCCACTAACACAGTTAAATCGTTTACACATGTGCGAGATCGCGAACGATCTCCAGGCATGCTCTGAATGATCATTGACTGTTTCGTAGTGGGAACTTACGCTTCGACATCCATGCTTTGCTTTCATATCATTTCAATTTGAACATTTAGACTCTGTTTGTTTGGACATTATTTTAAAAACTCATCCGTGTAACAGATATTTGATTCTGATAACTCTGGAATGGCTAAGCTACTTACACATGTATGGGGTCGCGAACGATCCTTAGGCATGCTCTGAGATGGCGATGAACCGCCTTGACAAACGATCCAGGATCTCACCCGAACGTGACCCTGGCATCGATAACATCAAGCCCTCCCGGGCGCACAATTCGCCTCGAACGGCACTCGACTTCGAACAGTCACAACTCAACACACCTCAAATGGCTTGATCGCGAACGGTCGTCACTTGAGGTCCAACACCCGACCGCGAACGGTCACAAATTCGCCTCGAACGGCACACGATCGCGAACGATCACTTTCTGCCTTGAATGGCACCGACCGCGAACGGTCAAGGTTCACTAATTATAAAATTCGACCTCGAACGGTCACCATTCGCCTTGAACGACACTTGGTCGCGAACGATCATCAATTGCCGCGAACGGCATCGACCGCGAATGGTCCCATTCAATCTTTTGCCATGAATAGTATCGACCGCGAACGGTCCTATTCCATCATTTGCCGCGAACGGCATCGACCGCGAACAGTCCTATTCCATCCTTTGCCGCGAACGGCATCGACCGCGAACGGTCCCGATTCACCTCAAATAGCATGCGATCTCGAACGATCGACGCATGGATTCATACGCTCGACCGCGCACGGTCGCACTTCACCTCGAATGACTCGATCACGAACGATCGTCATTTGAAGTTGAGCGCTTGACCACGAACGGCCGCGCTTCATCCCAAATGGCTCGATCCCGAACGATCGTCATTTGAGGCCATATGAAAACTATCAAGTTCTTTGCAGGTTGATGAACGGATACGAACATCCAACTCGAAGCATTACAAAACACACCTTCCTACCGCAAGCCATGTTTTGGGGGGCAAAATGTTATCCCGCTTTTTGGCAAAGCCGTGATACCAAAAGATTGATCGAAAACAGAAGACGGTTCGTCTCAGAGATTGGTTATACTTCACTTTGCTATGGATATCGATGAATTTTGTCCGAGTCCGGAACGGGCCAAAATTGATAGGACATGACAAGAAAGGTCAAAGGAGTCGCCATTTCAAGTTTCAAGTCAATCCGAGTTCGTTTGCCCAAGTTATGATGGATTCAAGTTGAGAGAGTTGGGCCTTGCTCGGTTCGAATCCATCACCCTTTCATTGTTTCGAACCCATCGTCTTCGAAACCATCTACTCCGAACCCATCCGGTGTCCTTCCTTCGAATCCATGAAGTTCGAACCCATCATCCTAGTAGTAGTTCGAACCCACGAGACATGGCCGTGCCTCGAATCCAGCAGCCATCATGTACTTCGACTCCATTACATTCGAAAACATCGTCTTCGAATCCATTCAAGCCCACCAGCTTCGAATCCAAGTCGCTTCGAATCGATCTTGTTCGAATCGATCGAGTTCGAACCCACGAACACCTTGGTTCGAAACGGTCGCATTCGAACCCAGGGACATTCACTTGTTCGTACCCACCAAGTCAGCCAACTTGGATGACGTGTCGCCCCACGATACGAACGAGGCGAAATCCATGGGTGCGAAGCGGTCAACTCGGAGACAAAACAGGATCGATTCGAGGAGCACGCGCCACGTCACTGCAGAATCACGTGAGTCCATGGATTCGAAGTCATGGTTTCGAAGATGATGGGTTCGAACTCCACAGCCAACCGAGAAACATCATTTCGAACCGATCATATCTCCTCAAACACTGATCCAAATGCAACCAAATTTTCACAGTAGCTTCCATACAAGGTAAAGATTGTTCCTGCCAAGTTTCAGCTCGATTGGACCATTTCTTGATGGGTTCGAAATGACTTCGAATCGATGTCAGATCGAGACGAAACTTGGTGGGGTTGGTCGCGTGGGCCCACTCACGTGCCAGAAGAGGTCTCCCGAAGTTTCAGCAAGATCTGGGCCTCCAACACCTATAAATAGCACCCTGAAGCCTTCAGAAAGGGGGGTTTCCGAGAACTTCTGCCATTGAACGCTGAGACTCTGCCGGATTCAAATCTATTCACCAGAATCACTGTTGTATTCAGATTTCAAAGCTATTATCAATTGTAATCCGTTGTAATCGATTGAATCGAGCAAAGCAATAAAGAGATATCCTTCAAAGTGGACGTAGGCACGAACGCCGAACCACTATAAATCCTGTGTTTGTGATTGTTGTTTGTGAATTACTGTGACTTGTTACCTAGAGCTGAATTCTATATTGATTGTTGCTGAGTTCTGTGTTGATTATTATCAAGTTGAATACGCAAACGGGTGCTTTCGTGATATTGGGTGTTTGTGACCAATTTTGGCGCAAACAGTGTCTACATAGAGAAAGACAAAGACAAAGATAAATACGTTCATGTTCAGCAATTATAGATAATGTGTCTAAGTAAGAGAGGAAGATGAAGAAACCACAGTGCAATGGTAAAACATAATGTTCAAGCCGACACTAGTTCTCAAGGCGCTGACCCTAATTACGGAGGTCTTACAAACTACAATATTGTTTCGTCATATCAGTCTCTTATAGCTTATGCAATTTGAATTTAATAGACATATATTTAGTACCTTTTCAATTTTGTTAGTTTACACATTTAAAAACATTAATAATAACTACTTTTTCTAGAAGCGTGGCCCTCTAACATGTGATAACCATTCCATGCGTGTTTTGGATTGGGAAATACTGGAAATGTGTCCATATTCCAATTGTAATCTCAAATATAGACCTTTAGCTATAATTTTTTTAGAAGCATCAATAAGTATTTAACTTCTATTTTTGCTGGGAGATGTCACCAAAAACCAAACACTTTCCGCCTACCTTTTGTAAGATGACCATCACCTCGGACGATGTTCATTCACTATTGCACATTCTAGTAGAAGGAAAGCCCTTTGGCGCATCTACATTTAGTAGTCGATAGGCTTTTGACCTTGTCAAAGAACAACTTGGAATAAGCATGGAGCTGCATTTCAAATAATAAATTAAAAAGTCAGCTTTAAATTGAGTTTTACATCTCTTAAGGATGTATTTAGCAAAATGAATGATAGGTGGCCATGTAAGTGTACAGATTAGGCGGTCAGGGCATACTTACTTTTTTTTATAGGCAATATACTATTTGTAGACAAAAGTAAAACTCATGTATCAATTCAATGTTTAACCTTTTTAGAAATTCTGAATGTAGTGCATAAATATTGAAGGGGTTTGATAACACTACCTTATCTATAAATACAGTTAGGTATAGCTAGTAGGTCTGGGATGAAAAAGATTGTAAGGTTTCTTACTTTTTTAGAAAGTTGGATTCATTAGCATTTTCCTTGCTTTCACCCAGGGATGAATTTTTATAGAGTATCTCGCAGAAACCTTGATATTGGTTGTAAGGTCTTACTTCCATAGTAACATCGTTATTTATATATAGTAACATAAAGTCATCTAATTTTTGACCCACACTCTCAAGCATTTCATCAGTTTTATCAAATTTCATGGTATTCTAGCACACTTTTAAGCATCAACATCGTCGAATTGTATCATGCCACTAGAGTTTCGTATTAAATTCCAAGTTTAAGTGCATTAGGCGACCTGTAAGATAGCTTGATGGGAACATGAATAATCATGGTCTCGATTCTAAAGGCTACAAAGTTGAGTATGAATTTATGAACAATATGTTTGAAGACTGTCAAATTCATGTATTTATGCAAATTTATCACTCTACAACATTAAATGAATTGATTTGTACGTCGTCATCTAATTAGTATACAATGACCACCTATTTTCAACATCCAAATTTAGTTATAAACAATGTTGAAATATGCTTATAACTAAATTTAAACATTAAAGATAATGGACTGCGGGTATATATAAAAAATTATAAAACAATGAACGCAAATGGAAAAACTCATCGGGAATTTAAACAGAAATATCATTTCAATGACAACAACAACTATACAATTATAAAGCAAGAGATTTACCCAACCACACCATGGATGCGATCTATTTCAGATCCTTTGTTCCCTTCTTTGCTTCAACCTGCAAACTTTCAGATATACAAATATCCATATGATAAAGGAGAAAAAGGTTTCAAATATGTTTGCACCACGCTTAAACCTATACACTACGACCATAGGCTCAATGGATATTGCATAGAAAAAGACTGTCTACATACCCCTTTTTAGGGGATTAAGCCCACATAGTTTTGATTTTCGCTCTTCTACTGCATCAAAGTACTTGTTAGTACATAACAACCATAGCATCCGTGCAGCTATTGCAATCATCACAACCAATGCATTCAATGCAACAAATGCAACCATTTTAACCATCACAATGAATGCAACTAATGTAAATAGTAGATGCAGAAAATAACCTTCCTACTCATATATCACAATAAATCATCATATAGGTACTAATAACAATAACATACTTTTCCGTTCAACATCAACAACATGCAATATCACAATATCAATCTCAATCATCAAATAAACAAACAACATAAATATACTTACATACATACTAGTTATCAACTATAGTAACACATCATCAATGTAAGTATAATCATCTAATGTATACTAATCACTTTATCATAGTAACTAACATTAATATTATCAAATGTGTACCAATCCAACCAATATTAGTAACACAACATCCATCACCAAATAACCATAACAACACATCACCTCGTAGAAATAATGGTAAATTATGGCATGCTCATCCAAATATGATACCGTCATCAAAGATCCAACAAATATGTGATAATTAAAGTTAATAATTAATTGCACATCCAACTAATATATTTGCATATGTTGCTCCCTTAATTATAAAATTGTTTCATTATTGTTTATTATGAGGTCACTTTTATTTATTCATCCCAAAAACAGTAATATACTCTTTAAATATTCTAGTATACTTCCATTTCCCCAAACACTTCTAAACATAGTAATTTAAATCAAAAATAGTAATAATCGTCAAATCACATTTTAAAACAATATTACTATTATTTAAAGTCTCATTTCATTTTATAACTAATAATACACTTTCCAAATCTAAATTTATATTAGTTATTATTTATGAAGTTCCATAGAAAATCATAAATAATAACCTTGTATAATTCATACTTTGATTTCAATAAATTTTGTTATAGCACCATCGTTTACAAGCACCATCAAAAATGCATAAATAACCTCATTTATCACTTATTGTATATTTTTCTCGTAGCTATCTATTTTATTCCAATTAAGTAATTTTAATTCAAATCAAAGAATTTAGTTTAATTAAACATCTAAAAACATAATGATCAGCAATAATTATCCAGCCAACACACAATACATTCAAAATATCATAACAACCAAATAGCCACCTATAGAAAACATCGTATATCAATAAATATGATTTTTCATAAATTATTATGGATTTTATGATTTAAAATTCAATTAATTAAATTAAATTAACCATACTGATATGCTTTCAAAAGCAACCTTCAAATTCAAAAAACTCAATATCATATCATCCGCAATCCCATCACGAATCCAACGAAAGAAAGCGCGCATGAAACAGAGTTCGTATGCACAAGATATGGAGGTTAGAAGTTTCAACATTTAAATTGCAAATATTAAGTGCTAAAGGAAAAAAATGAAAGAAAGCACCCACCTCAAATGAAGACTAGCCTAGATTTGTTTCAAATCAATGAAGAGTAGTGTTTTCCTCTTCTATCAGAACTCAAATCGCTTTTAAAATCCAGGTGTACACGTTGTTGAGTGAATTCATAATTACCTGTTTCCAATTACTATTCTCTTATGAAATAGATATTACACATCTTGAATTAAGAAGGGAACAATGGTTGTAGAAAAATCCTTAATGGTTGCTTACTTTGTTTTTGGGGTTTGTGCATATTTACAATAGTAGTTACGTAAGGAGGAAGGTGAGAGGAAGGAGGAAGGAAGGAGAATGTTTATTTTGATTCTTCCTTCATTTATTTCCAATAACCAGAGAATAAAATAGATTAACCTCCACTATTGCCAATTCATGTGTAATCGATTGATATCCCAAACAATTAATTTCTCGTAATGCTCATATAGTAAATTAATGTACATTCAAATTTCAAATTAAACTAAAATTCAATAATTAAGACGTAGGGAATATAAATATATATACATATATTCTTAAACTAAATACACACACACACAAGCCTCGGAAATGAAAACTCTAAATATAGAATTTGATTACAACCTTATTGTTAGTTTCTCACAATACATGAAATCAATGCACAAACAAGCTATATATATATTCCACAATTAGGATGTATGGAATAAATTCTTCACATTGAATATACATATATTTATATATCCATAATTTCATACAATTTAAATTGCCGCATACTTAACAAATTTGTATTTCCTTACATCACGTTTACTATGTATAAATCTATATAAAAGCACGTACATACATATATTACTTTTAATAAATATATACGTACATGTATGTGTACATATTGACCATACATCTTTACTGTACCTTTTCTTTCCTACCTCTCTCTCTAGATATGTATTCTTTTATTTGGTTTTCATAGAAACTCATAAACATGTTGCTAGATAGGATTGAACCTATAATCTTTCCAAGTGAACTCTACTCTCTTAGCCAACTACACTAAGCATAGTTTTATTTACAAAATTAAAACATTGAAATTATTGGTCATAGGTGCAAATATTTTAGACTCATGAAATCAATATCTTCTAAAGTGTAACCCGGATCTACCAAAATTATACACCAAATTGATAGCTCGAAAAGACCTTCCTAATGATTGTAAACATGATATATAATTCATATTCTTACTAAAATTCATTTTTAATTAATTTAATATTAACAACTTCAAATTCTCGGGACGTCACATGGTACCCTTAAAGTAACATGTCTAGTCATGGCTGAATCCTCAAAATATTATGGTAATGTAACAAACTTCCTCAAAACAGGTTTAATTCTAATCAAGAGAAGGCCCATCGAAACTTAGACCCATTCTAAAATATGTTGTTTGTTGGTAAAAAGAACAATACATAAAGCTCTTTATCTACTCGTGTTATTTCCTTGTTTCTGATGTACCTATTAAGTGATGTCGTAACTTTGGAATATTGTACTCCGGATAGTTGACGATTGTTTATGGTATCGTGTTATGTTTTCATGTTTTTATGAAAATAGATGATAAAATGGCATTGTTTATGGTATTATGATTTTCATGCTATGATACTAACTGCAACAACCTATACCTCACGGATTCGAATTTCAACAAAACCAAATCCATTAAGGAATGGATCGTTGGTTTTGGTATGTAATTTTCATGCTCTGATACCAAATGCAATAACCCACACCTCAATAGGTCTGAATTTCGACAAAATCAAAATCCAAGTTCATTAGGGTATGGATCGCTCGTTTCAGTAACCTGTAATAAATATAAATATATATCAGAGATCGATCGATCTAAACTCATAACAGAATAGAGAATTTAACACAATATAAATATTGACTGAGGCTGCTACCTTGGAATTAACGATGTTCCTTCGGACATCAAATCGCATTTTCAGTACCGAGCATAAATAAGAAGACTTCTCCGTGTATTCCTATCTTGCTACAATTATTGGAACTAGGCCAGCCCGCAAGGGAGTTAAAGGGTAATATTTCAAAAAAATTACCATTTTGGAGTTTTAGTGGACTTATGAAGTCTAAATGTAATTTGAACTTTTCTAGGTTTCTTTAAATAAAATCAATAGTCTATTTTTATTTCTGTTATCCATATAATTTCCGTATTGGAAGTAGTGTTATAAGCAATGGCATCGTAAAGGAATTAAGGCTCCTAAGTCTTGAATCAAAGAATAAAGCAACATATCTCTTCAAGGGAGTCTCTTCGCACTTTGTCCCTCTATCAATAGCACATCTCTTTGAAGGCTGGAAACATATCTCTTCGATAAATTATCGCATCACACTTCACCATTTCTGTGTGGTTTATCTTTACTAAATACATTTCATTTCCCCTTTCTACACCACGCTGAACCCCCAAAGGCGGGCCAGTCATATCGCATGCAAGGTTGGGAAGGACTTCGACCCAAATCACACCATCCATCACCAACACTATACTCAAATGACTTCGAAGGTGTTGAGAATCATAAAAAATTGATATCAAGGAGTCACCTCATTGGCAGACTACCAATACCATGAAAGTATCCTTTCCTACAGGCACTAAAAAGTACATCGAAGACATTAGAAGCACCGTTATTCAGTTGTCATAACCAAGTAGGCTTATCAACATGCTGATCTTTCACCACTGAAGCACTTCACCATTTAAAAAGAATCCCATGTTCAACCAAAGCGATGTCGATGGTAAGCACCATCAATGTCCTTAAAGACCTTGACGCTGCTTGAAGGACATCAATGGTAGTATTATCAAACCGTGCGAAGACCCTCGCATTGCATAGAGGCGGCAACACAATCCACAACGCTTCGATGATAGCCTTTTTTAAAGTTGTGATGATCAACAACGTTAAGGATGTTAAAGTGAGGTGATGTCGCCTCCACAATATTAAAGCGCAAATCACACCTTCGAAGTTGAAGCTTGTCGAAGTTCACTTGATTGAAGATGTTAGATGTGGAGAGGGGAGCGGCCTGCCTCAAAAAATACAACCCTAGTGGCGCAATTTTGGGGGTCGATTTTTCATTTTCTCTCTGTCTTCTTAAATTAAATCCTTGTAACCCTAAATCGAAATTAGGTATAATTCGATTTGACTATAATCATATTTGAATTGAATGAACATAAACTTAGCCGTGCATATTGATTTTATGACTTTAGTGAACATTATTGACTTGGACTTGCATAATGTAAATGTGCCATGACCAAACTGGCATGAACCTAGTCGAAGTTCCTTGGATTATGATGAAATTTCTATATGCATATTTATACGAAATGCGAATTATAAACTATGGACTTTGAACATAAGGACAAGATGCCTAGCCTAACGTTATACATAATGGACAATAACATGATTTCAAGATTTATTTTCTTTGCTTATTAAACATATGACATAGCATGAGCCCTTTGGATTATACTATCTAACGGAAAACATTGACTCATATATAGATGACACTTCTAATGGCCTTAGAGGACTTCAACTACATTGAACAATAATGAACTTTTCCTCAAGGTCATTTTTCTTCCATTCTTTAGTGATCCTATCATATGATTAGTCTCAAAGTAATAAGTTATACCTTAATGTATCATCATATAAATGTGATGTCCTCAGTCACGTCGATATAAGGTCCTCGCATATACACTAATTACGTCGGTACGGTCAGTCTTTTCTTGATTAGGTCTCCACACATGCATTAGACAAATCGATGATACTAGCTTATTATGACTCCGTACATATTCAAATCAAGGAATAATTTATTGCATTTGGCATCTAAGGTGTTGTACCATTTTTTAGCCTAACATTTTTGGCTCTAGAAGAAGGGCCTGAATCTTCGACCTTGTTTAACTTCCCTCTAAGACTAATTATGTTTTTTTTCCAGGGAATGACAAAATAAAAATGAACTAATGTTATAAAATAGGAAGTTGCACAAACAGCAATTCTAGAAGAAAATATTATCCTAAATTTCAATTAGGAAATGCTGAACCGGGATAGCCGTCTGCGTAGGAATAACCGCTAGTAATGAGGCAAAAATTAAAAGCTTGGAACAACAATTGCTGAATATGAAAGGGCTATTAGAAGCATTGCTCACTCAGAAATATTCTAAGAATACCAAGCTAATGAGTGGAGACGAGGCATAATCTCCACAGAGAAACATAAATGCCTCCCTGCTTAGAAGTAAAAGAAAAAGCGAGAATACTCACGCTCTTTAGAAAAAGGAAGGTAATAAACAAACTAAGGCGGACTATTAGGGAAAAATGAAGAAGAAACTTGAAGAGCGGTCTGGGAGTTTGACTTCTAAGGGATATAAACTAGAGAGGAACAACTACCAAAATGAAGAGTTTTACTTGAGAGACCAGGCAGAGAAGGTGGAAAGGACATGCTCAACCTCAAGGGGAAGAGGAAGATGATCGAACTAAAGATAATGAATGAGAGGCTCCTTTTGCTGACAAGATTATGAGCAATGATCCAAACGACCATCTATTAGCCTTTGAAAGTCAAGTGGATATATATATATTGCATCCAAAGCAATTTGCTGCAAGACTATTTCCAACCATGTTCTAAGGAACAACCGCCAAGTAGTACTGACAATACTGGGAATGATCACCTATTCATGGAAACAATTTTCTTATGATTTCTCAGCATAATTTTATATCTACAAAGACCCAACTGTTGATTACATTGTAGCGGCCAATATCAAATAAAGACCCGGGGAGCTGCTAGGTGATTTTCTCAAGAGATTCAATGTACAAACTTTGAAGGTGGAGAACATGACTGATAGAGATATGTTAGTAGCTATGCATTTACGGTTAATTGAGAAAACTCCATTATGGTGAGAGCTTTACATCCATGGGAATAAAGACTTGTAGGACTTCCATTTCCAGGCCGACAAATTTACCCACGTGGATGAAATGTACCATGCTAGGAAGAAGGCTCAAATCAAGAAGAAACAGGGAATTCAACAATGGCTACAATCATAAGAAGCCAAGGTGGAAAGAAGATTTGAAAGCTAGTCATGATCGCTTTGAATAAGCCACTCTCTTATATATATATATATATATATATATTTATTTATGCCACTATGAAGGAAAAGGATGATTGCCCTATTTCTTATAAAGCCAAAACCGATCCTGAACAAAGAAGGGCATGAGATTACTGTGAATATCACAAGTCAAACAGACACAAAACAGATGAGTGCAAGGTGTTTGTAGGAATAATCCAGTAATAATCCACGATGAACGACTACATGAATTTATCAAAGATGGACAAAAGACTGCCCACTCTGGAAACAACAATCAGAAGCTGCCGAACAATACTACAAATATGGTGGAAGACAATGTTCAACTTGAATACGTTCCATTACTTAACTGGATTTATGTGATTCATGGAAGACCGCACTTGGCCGAAAGCAGCAAAGGGGCTATAAGCCGATATGTTAAGGAAGCGAAGGAAGGAATTTCTCCATTCGAGAAGAACCGTCACTCAAAACCCGAAGATTTCGGATTCAAATGCACACTTTGGTGATCACACCACCAGATTAAGAGGAGTTCACCACCGATACAATGATTCACTGATGATTACCTCACAGATCGTACTCTCTGTGGTCTCCAAGATTTTAATAGATACTGGCAGTGTGGTCAATGTAATATTTAAGCATACTTTTGACTATATGGGGATTTTAGAGGAGAAGCTGGAAAGAAGCTTGGAGCTTATCCTCGGATTCAACTAGGGTCAACTCTAATAGGACAATTGGAGCTTCTCTTACAAATAGGAATTCAGCCATGCCGCAGGATCTTTGAAACCCTCTTTGTTGTTATTTTTATGGACCAGCCATCTTGCTATAATGCTTTCTTTGGGAGGCCTGCTCTAGATGAGGTAGATGCTTTTGTGTCATCAACATATTTAATGGTGAATTTTCTGAGGAAAAAAAGACGGGGAACGAGAAAGGGTGAGCAATTCAGTGCCCGAGAGATGTTGTTACATCCCCCAAGCTGAGCGCTACAGATGCTGCAGTCATCCATAGTATTAACATCCAGTGACCAAATACGGTAATGTTAATGGTATCTATAATATCAAAAGCACATGAATATGAAAACAAAATTACAGATTTCACGAAAACAACATTTCTGATTACATTCCATAAAACATGTTTCATATTCCAGTACATAATCCCATGATCGTTTCCCAAGTAAAGATCAAATATAATTATTACAATATACGCCAAGAGCGACATATGATGATGCCCCCTTTGTTGACCAGAGAACTATATAGTCATAACTGACTTAGTAGAACACAGCGGAATAAAAAAAACAGCAACTCCGGAAGCCACCTTCTCATCTCCGGAAGCTTTATTCGCGTGCCTACTAAAATCCTTTAAACCTCAACCCTCAGTATACTCAAATCAATTTTTGAACATCCAAGAGTTCAAAGGGAAAACATAAATTTCGAGCCAGACATAAAACCTGATGTCAACAATACTATACATCTCGACTATCTGATACTAATTGAGACCATGCCACTTAGTGGAACGGGTTTCCCCTCACAAATATCATTTAAAACATATCTTTTGCAAATCATTTCCTGCAACCAAAATTGATTAAAAATTGTAAAGCGTTATCATGTAAACATACATATTAGGTAATAATGATTTACTTGTTTGAACATTATAGTTTTGTTTGGCCAACTACTAACCTTTGGCTGACTTGGGCCTACCAGACAATATAACCAAAATAATCTAACACATATTAGACACTCCTCTTCTCGACAGTCTGTCCCTAACTAATCTTCTCCCAAGGTCATCTGATCCTAATGGTTCTACGGGCTCACCAATAACCTAACTCTGTACAAATGTATATTATGTTATGTGTGTAACCATAATTTTAGTCTTACCTATGACAAAGCCCTACACACTGGAATTTTGGACTAAATTAGATCAGGCTAATAGCTAATGTATAGGACGCGACCCTATACCTGTCACTTATGGTATTCTAATATCTGAGTCCTTTTACTTAGGGTAATCTTCCCAAAATTTTCCTTGAAAACCTTTTCATCTCAAATTGATTTAAAACCTTTAAACCAAACTTAAACAAGGAAAATACTTATACTTTATGCTTTACTCAAATCACCTTGCCATGTTATATATACTTTACACAAACCTTTGTTAATGAAAACATTTAAAGCTTAGAAAGTACCCTTTCGAATCCATTGAAAGCAACCCTTTCGAAACCAAGTAAAACCGTTCTTTATAACCTAGGCTGAAAGACCAAAACATTCCTTTCGAATCTAATCAATCTTCCTTTCAAAAACACTTAAAGAACCTTTCCCTCGAAAGCTATAAAACCTGGGACATCCTATCTTTAAACATTTAAAACTTTGCCTTTCGAAAACATTGGATAACCTATCCCTTCAAACTTTTTGAAACCATTAGGGAACCACCCCTTCGAAACCGCTCTTTAAACCTTTCAAAAGCATAAATATCTTTATAAATTTCAAACCTTTCGAAAGTATTTGGGTTCAATTTAAGACATGTGGACACATCTTTTTAAGCCATTAAAATCACCTCCTTCGAAACCACTTGGTTCTACCTTCAATAGAGCAAAAGGGTCATAAAACATTTAAGTCGAATGCACTCTTTCGAAAGCATTTCCTAAGCAAAGAAGTGTTGGCGTCGAAACCAACCTTCTGAAAGCATTGGAGAAGCGGCTACGTTTCAAAACAAAGTATACATTTTGAAACCACTGACTATGAAAAGTAAAAAAGCGGCAGCCCATTCGAAAGCACTTACTTAAAACAAAAGGCGCAACCCATTCGAAACCTTTCCTTTAAAACAATTGACTCAGCCGAAAGCCAACCAAGTCGAAAGCATATCCTTCGAAAGCAAAGTAAGTGCGTTTTCATTTAAAAGCAAGGCAACATTTCGACCCTTTCAAAACCGTTAGCTTCGATCCAGTGCCTTTCGCTTTGGTCCAATTCGCTACGTACCAATTACTTGATACCAGGCGCATTAGTTTCGATGGAAATGAAGGCGTAAGTACTTGGTTAGAACCTCTGTTGCCGAAAGTAGTGAAACATGCCAAAAGCATGTAAAAACTGATTTTTACTTTAGAACGAATGTCTTTTCAACTAACCTGCTTGTTTATCAAATATTACTGGTTGCTAATTATATTTTCTAAAGGTGCTGCCAATATTTCAAAAATAAACAATTTAATTTATTTACAAAATACCCCTTCTCCTTTTATAAATATATAAAAAAATTAAGTCGTATACCTTAAATAATTTTATATATTCATCAAAAAACTTAGGAAAATTCTATTAAAAATATAAAAAAAATCATGTTTAATTGTTTTCTAACATATATTAATTTTACACCCAAAACTTATATTATTTAACCGTAAATAATTTTAAACCCAAATAATCATTTTCCTCACTAGAAAATTAATAAAACGTCCACATTAATTCGGAAAATTATGAAAATTGAAATCCATCTCTAAAATATCATTACTAATCTAAGTCTAAATTCGCAAGGTGTTTGGATGTCATTTAATAGGTTTTTACATCAAAGCATACCATAAAATCTATATAAACAAGCATAAATCATCAACAAGCATTTATAAACATTGGATCGGTCAAAAACATGGCGTAATCATCTCTTTGCTTTTCTTAATGATCAGTCAGAAACATTTATAAACAACCTAAGTTTTTAGATTAAGGATTTGAGATTTGATCTTGATTAAGTTGCTTAAGCTTTTCCTCTTGAAATCTTCTCTTTGCTTTTCTTAATGATGGTCGGCCTCTTGTTCGTATTTTTTTTTGTGAATTTAGAATGAACGTGAGAATGATGGAGATAAGGGTTTAGGGTATTGAAATACTCTTATTCCAACTTTTCCCCTTACCTATTTGCCTTAACATTTTAATTCTTTAGTTCATTTATATATGGCACGACTACCCTTACCAATCACAAATCTCAACCCATTAACCATTTTACTTTATTTCGTTTAATTTACTTATTTAAATGTTCCTAATGATGTTACTAAAGATATGGGGTATTACAATCTCCCCTCCTTGAAGAATTTCGTCCTCAAAATTAAGATAAGGTACACAACACATCAATCAAAAAGGTAAAACATACCATCAAACAAATCGGGATAAGCGTTTCTAATCCTGCTCTCAGTCTTCCAGGTACAGCCTCTCTTATCATCGCTCCATTGGACTTTAACTAATCTAACTGTCTTTTTCCTTAACCTCTTCTCATCTCTCACGACTATATGATTTAGCTTTATGGTTATCATCAAGTCCATCTCTAATACCAAATCCACTGACATAGTCAGTGCAATATTAGTCTCCGGGTTTTTAACACACTCCCTTAGATGAGAAACATGGACAACATCGTGGACTTCTGCCAAACTATTTGGTAACTCTACTCTATATGCGAGTTTCTCGATCCTCTCTATAATAGGAAATGGTCCTAAGAATCTCAGTGCCAACTTTTCTGATTTCCTGAATCTAATTACACCCTTCATCGGTGAAACCTTAATAAACACATTATCTCCGATAGAGAACTCTAAGTCTTTCCATCTTCTATTCGTATAACTCTTCTGCTTGGATTTAGCTTCCTTTATCCTAACCCAAATCAATTCAATCTTCTCTATAGCTTCTCAAACTAAATCTGGAGCAAGAACCAACCTATCCCTGGTCTCTAACCAATAAACTGTGGATTTGCATGGCCTTCCATACAAAGCTTCAAATGGTGCCATCCCTTTACTATCCTAATAACTGTTGTTATACGAAAATTCGACTAAGTGTAGATAGTCTTCCCATGATCCCCATCTAATACACAAGCTCTTAACAAATCCTCCAAGACTTTATTTACTCTTTCTGCTTGCCCATCGATCTGCGAAAGGTAAACGGTACTCATCTTGAGCTTGGTACCTAAAATATCCTGTAGACTCTTCCAAAACTCACTAGTGAACAAGGAATCTCTATCACTTACTATACTACTAGGAATTCCATGAAGTCTAACTACATTCTTCATAAATAACTTAGCCAAAATAGGTGCCGTCCTAGTTGACTTAACTGAAATGAAATTGGCACTCTTGGTCAATCTGTCCACTATGACCCATATACTTTCATTTCCTTTATTAGACCTCGGCAATCCGTCAATGAAATCCATAGAAATAGAATCCCACTTCCATAATAGAATATCCAATGGCTATAGCAACCCACTTGTCTTATGATGTTCGGCTTTTACTTGTTGACAGTTCAAACACTGGTCCACCCATAAGCTAAATCCCTCTTTATAGCTTCTCAGAAGAAACTTCACTTCATATCCCGATAAATCTTAGTTCCTCTAGGATGAATAGTGAACTTCGAACGATGGCACTCCTCTAAAACATCCTTCCTTATGTCTCCTGCATTTGGAATATACAATCCTCCCTTCTTTCTCAACCACCCATTCAAGTCAAGACTAAAATCCTTTAAGTCATCGCTCTCGGTTTCGTCTTCTAATTTCCTGATCCTTTCAGATAATACTGGATCCTCCTCCAGTTTAGAAGCAACCTTTTCGATCAATACCTGTTGACTTCTAAAGAAGATAACATAACAGATCCTCCACTAGGCCTAGCTTCAGGTCTCCACTGCACTCTACAAGTCAAAAATGCCTCCAAATCTTTCCACTCTGCTATCATTGCTAACATTGCATTCTAATGCTTTCTGCTAAGCGCATCTGAACCTTATTACCTTTCCCTTGTGTGTACTCAATTCCAAAATCATAAGCAGCAATAAACTCTAACCATCTCTGATGTCTCGTATTCAGCTCCTTCTGAGATAATAAATACTTCAACAACTTATGATCCGTATAAAGCTCAAACCTTTCTCTCAAAAGGTAATGTCTCCATATCTTCAATGCAAAAATCACTGCGGCTAATTTCAAGTCATGCATTGGATATCTAACCTCATACGGTCTAAGCTATCTAGAAGCATAGGCGATCACTTTACCTCTCTACATTAACACAGCTCCTACCCAATGCTACAGGCGTTTGTATAAACTACTAAATCTTGATTCCCTTCCGGAACAACTAATACAGGTGCATGGGTCAATAAGTGTTTCAAGCTTTGAAATGCTTCCTCACACTTATCAGTCCACATAGACTTCACATTCTTCCGCGTTAGGTTGGTAATCAGTGTGGTTATCCGCGAAAATTCCTTTATTAACCTTCGATAATATCCAGCCAATCCAAGAAAACTCTTTATCTTCAGTCATTGTCTCGGGTCTCTTCTAATTATTCACCATTTCAATCTTAGTCGGATCTACAGACAATCCTTTCTCTGAGACTACATGACTAAGAACCTTCGCTTCCTTCTTCCAAAAATGACACTTCAAAAACTTCGCCTTCAACTGATTCTGCCTCAGCTTCTCATGCGCAACTCTAAGATGAACTTCATGCTCCTTCTCATCTCTAGACTATATCAAGATTCATCTGTGAAAACCGACACGAACCCATCCAAGTGCTTTTGAAAAATCGGTTCATCAAATCGACAAAGAATGCCGATGCATTATTTAGTTCAAACGGCATCACTAACCATTCGTACAATCAATATCTAATTCTAAACGTCGTCGAACATATACCATCCTATGCTACTCTAAGCCGACGGAAACCTGTTTCCAAATTCAACTGAGAAAATACCTTGGCTTCACTTAACCGATCGAACAAATCGTCAATTCTAGGAAATAGATATCGATTCTTTATCGTCTTCTCATTTAACTTACGATGATCGATACATAACCTCAACGATCCGCCTGGCTTCTTAGCGAACACTACGGTTGCTCCTCAAGGTGAACTACTATGTCTAATAAAATTCTTGCCTTCGAAATCTATCAACTGCACCTTTAGCTCTCTCATTTATGTAGATGTCATGCTTCTTCTTGGTGGTCTACTCACCGGTTCTGCTCCAGGCACCAAATCTATTTGAAACTCAATGGATCTTTTGGGTGGCAATCGTACTATAGCTCAAAAACATTCGCGAATTTTCTAACCATGAAAACTCGATTCAGATCGTCTTCGACCTCCACAACATCCAACAAAGCATTCACCTCCCAACTATGGGTTTCTACAGTATATACAATCCGATCACTACAGTCAGGGTGTCTAAGCGATATTTTCCTATCATGGCAAAATATCCTAGCATCATACTTACTTAACCAATGCATAACCAAAATAATTCTGATCCCCATAAAGTCAAACACATGAAAACAGCAAACAAAGGTATGACTAAACAAATCAAACTTTAGGTGGTCACACTTCATCCTAAGTGTCGCATACCCTCCTATCGGATTTGCAACCCTTAAGTAAGTAACTAAGTATGTGAGTTCTAGGTTAAGCTTATCTACCAAACAACGAGATACAAATGAATGTGATGCACCAATATCAAACAGAACGCTAGCAGACATACCATGGATATAAAGCGTACCCCCAACACTGCCCTCCCTTTCTCCTGCACTATTGGTCCTAGTGTAGCTGGCTCCAGTGCAAATACCTTGCCCCTTCCTTTCTTAGCAGGCTCCATGCATTGATTCTTATAATGAACTATCTAATTGCAGTTGAAGCATCCAATATTCTTCTTCCCGATCACTTCCTTCGCCTTCCTAGTATGACACTCATTAGCAAAATGTCCCTTCTTGTCGCACTTAAAGTAAAAAAACCTCAGACTTTCCCTTCTTTGCTGCTCCATCTTTCTAAGCACCCTTCTTATGAAAAAACTTCCTTTTTTTGACTATGCCCTATCTGGACTTCCTTTGCCTTATTCTTCTCCTGAGAAGTATCTCTTTATGCCTCCTACAACATCACAAGGATCCCTAATATGAGGTAATGTAGCCCTTGCCAACTCAGGCTTCATCCCTCTTATGAACTTCTCATTTCTCTTCATCATAGTGTCTACAGCGGCATGTCCATAACTAACCAACTCCTCAAACCTTCTAGAATATTCCAACACAGACATCTCCCTCTACTACAACTCAGTAAACTTTTTGAGCAAAGAAGACTACGACATCACAGACATGAACCTCTCCTGAAACCTTCTCCTAAACTCAGCTTATGTCATCGTCTCTTCATCCACTCCAGCCGTCATGCTATTCCACCAGAATAAAGCTGCTCCTTGAAGCTGTTCGAAGCAAGTCTCCTCTTCTACTCATCATTGAGCCTCAAGTCTGCAAAGATCCTCTCACAATGCAACAACAAGTTCTCTACCTCAATAACATCCTCTGTTTTGATAAATGGCTTCCCTCTAAGCCTAACATAGTCTCTACTCAAGATAGCATAATTGTTGACCACGAAGCTTCCTAAACTCCTACTCCAGCATTTTCTCCAACCATACTAGCTGCAATTCCAGCTTGCATCATATTCATGAAAAACCGATACATAGCTCCCACATCCACTTTTCGGACTCCAGCACCAACATTCCCTGCTTGTGCCTGACCTTGGTTCCTTCTAGTATTCAGCGGAACAGTTTTATCTGTGGTGGTGCTTCCTCCAAGATTCACTCTTCCACTTTTAGCATCCATATCTGTATTCAAGCTTTGTGAGATAAAGAAGAATAGCCAAAGAGAGATAGAAGAATAGAGATATAGCGTATACTTATATATACCAAATACAAGTACGTTACTATAGCGTTATCTCATACCCCGATCTTATCTCTAATTTCTTAGGATTATGCCTTCAAAAACTATTTTTAATTAAAGTTTTTCATAAATCTATGCTCTGTACCAAGTTGTAACATCCCTATCTAGAGGCCCGAAGTTAAGTGCTACAGATGTTGCAGCCATCCATAGTAGTGACTTCCGGTGACAAGATACGCTAATGTTAATGGCATCCATAATATCAGAAGCACGCGAATATGAAACAAAATTATAGATTTTAAAAAAAACAACATTTCTGATTACATTCCATAAAATTATTTCATATTCCAGTACATAATCCCATCATTGTTTCCCAGGTAAAGATCAAAGGTAATTATTACAAAATACACCAAGAGCAACATATGATGATGCCCCCTTGGTTGACCAAAGTACTATATAGTCATAACTGAATTAATATAACATAGCAGAATAAACAAAATAAAAGGGCAACCCCTAAATAGCTATCCGTCAGCCACCTGCTCATCTTTGGAAGCTTTATTCGCCAACTTGCTAAAAACCTATAAACCTCAACCCTCAACCTAGTCAAATAAATATTTGAGCACCCGAAGGGGGAAAACATAGACTTCGAATCAGACATAAATCCCGATGTGAATAATACTATACATCTCGTTTATTTGATATTAAGTGAGACTACGCCGCTTAGCGGAATAGGTTTCCTCTCACTGATATCCTTCTAAAATGTATCTTTTGCAAATCATTCCCTACAACCAAAATTGGTTAAAACTGTAAAGCATTATCATGTAAACGTACATATCAGGTAATAAATTAACTATTTATTCGAACATTATAGTTTTCTTTGGCTAACTAGTAACCTTTGGCTGACTTAGGCTTACTAGACAATATAAAAAGTATAATCTCACCTGTTAGACACTCCTCTTCTGGATGGTTTGTCCCTAACTTATCTTCACCCAAGATCACCCGATCCTAATGACTTTGCAAACACTGAATAACCTAACTCTTCACAAAAAATTATATTCTATTCTGTATGTAATCATAATTTTAGTCTTACTTGTGACAAAGCTCTTCACGCTGTAACTTTGGACTAAATTAGCTTGGGCTAATAACTAATGTATAGGGTGCGAACCTATACCAGTCCTATATGTTATTCTAATATTTGAGTCATTTTACTTAGGGTAATCTTCCTAAAATTTTCCCTTAAAACCTTTTCATCTCAAATTGATTTAAAACCTTTAAACCAGACTTAAACAAGGAAAATACTTATACTTCATGGTTTACTCAAATCACGTTGCCATGTTATATATGTACTTTACACAAACCTTTGTTGATGAAAACAATTAAACCTTTGAATGTACCCCTTTCGAATCCATTGAAAATACCCCTTTCGAAACCAAGTAAAACCCTTCATTATAACCTAGGCCGAAAGACCAAAACATTCCTTTCGAAACCATTTAATCTTCCTTTCGAAACACTTGAAGAACCTTTCCCTTGAAAGTTATAAAACCTTGAACATCCTATCTTTAAACATTTAAACTTTGCCTTTCGAAAACATTAGAAAACCTTTCCTTTCAAACCTTTCGAAACCATTGGGGAACCACCCCTTTGAAACCATTCTTTAAACCTTTCGAAAGCATAAACACCTTTATAAACTTCAAACCTTTCGAAAGTAATTAGATTCAATTTTAAACATGTGGAAACATCTTTCGAAACCAATTAAAATCATCTCTTTCGAACCCATTTGGATTCTACCTTCAACGGAGCAAAAGGGTCATAAAACATTTAAGTCGAAAGCACTCTTTCGAAAGCATTTCAAAAGTGTTGGTATCGAAACTAACCATTCGAAAGCATTGGAGAAGCGGCTAAGTTTCAAAATAAAGTATATTTTCCAAACCATTGACTTAGAAAGATAGAAAAGTGGCAGCTAGGGGTTTCAACCCTACCCAAAAGCATTTACTTAAAACAAGGCGCAACCCATTCGAAACCTTTCCTTTAAAACATTTGACTCAGCCGAAGGACAACCAAGTCAAAATCATATCCTTCGAAAGCAAAGCAGGCGCGTTTTCATTTAAAAGCAAGGTAACATTTCGACCCCTTTGGAACCCTTAGTGTAACGACCCAGAATTTCAGTGATTTGAAATTCATATATTTAATTGATTTTAAATATGCACAAGTAAATTTTATAAGCTAAATAAATAATATTTCGAATATAGCGACTTAATTGGATAATTAAATTATTGATTTAATATTTGAAATTACAGAAATAATTGATATTTGAATTTAATGTGGATAAAAATGATTTGTAAAGTCATATTATATCATATTTGAATTAGAATGATGTTATAGAACTTTTAAAATTGAATTAAAAGTTAATTTGTAGAAATTGAATATTTTAATATTTAGTTGACGAGTAAAAATAGTCATTTTTCAAAAAGTCTCAGATTTTGACGGAACCAGTTTCATTAGATCCGCAATGTCAAATTATTGTAAGATTTCAAATTTCATGTTAGTCGGATGTACGGTTTGTCCGAGGTAAGCTAAAACGTGTAGAAATCGGTTAAAGTGAATTTTAAATTTAAATAGTCGATTCGAAAACCTATCTTTCAAATATGATCGAATTTGCTCTCGATATATATTCCATTGCGTTTGGAATAGGGTAAAACCTTATAAATGCCAGGCGGCACGCTTCGATCGGAGTTCAAAAAAAATTTGGATGAATAGTGTCGCGTAATTTTCTGTAAAAGGCCTCAGAATTTCTAATTTACACAAGCCCTAGGGTTTTGTTTCACAGCCGCCATCAAAATTTTAATGGCCCTAAAACTTCGATTCTTCTTCCTCAAATTTCTCTCAATCCATAAATAGTGGCAAAAATCATCAACTACAAAAGCATAGAGCACGATGAGATCTTCCACTTCAACGGCTACGATCGAGTTTGGAGCAGTGAATTGATGGCAAAGCGCATATGAAGTTGTCACATTCGAGAGGCAATTTCTTAACTTGGGGATGACAGAGTCGAGCGTGACTCAAGGTGGAGGTGTACGTGGCGTTGGGCTACGACATTGAGGAGGTTGATCGTGTTCTCGGGGTCGAAGGATGGTGCGACATCAAAAAAATCGAACGAACTATGGGTTCGAACGCGGTTTTCTAACCTAGGGAAGAAGCATAAACAACGGCCTTGATTCTAGGGTTGAAAAACATGCGTCTATGATGATTTCAGATTATTTAAGGTTAAAAATAGAAAAGAAAATTAAAAATTTTATTATTAAAATTCGTATAAACTTTGTAACATCGTATCTTCTTCACACGAGGTCCGTTTCGCACGAAACTAATTGCGTTGGAATCGTATTGACGAGCACTACGCGATGGAGCTGTTTGGGGCTAATTGAAGCTAGAATTTTGGGTAAAATTAAATGTTCGTTTAATTTTATTCGAAATAAAATACTACAACTGCTGTTGGAGACACTGCGAGTACAACTCACTCTTTCTGAATCACTGATATTTTTATATAAGTGAGAAATAATTTATTATATGATGATTGATGATTGTTTGGATGATATATGATATATTGATTGATATTTGGATATATACCTGCCTAGTGGAGCAGACGACCCTATACGTTCCCGTGTATGAGCGAATGACCCTTCGTACGCTGGTCTGCCTTGAAGAGGACATTGTACACATATTCTAATATGTATATTTGTTGCAGGTGACAGATTGGAGGGATCTAACTGGATTCCTCACCAGTAATGATTTATTTACAGTTATTGTTATATATTCTGTTATCATATGATATATGATGTTTTGGATGCCGTGATTGATGTATTTAGTGTTGTTGCAGCATTAGGCCTATTTTGATAATTTAAAAATGTTAAAGTGATGCTTTCCAAATTTAAAAGGATTTTAAAGTGGTTTTTGAAAGTATACGTTTTATTGAATTTTGGAATTGATTCATTTTAAATACATAAACATTATAATTTTTATGTTATAAAAGTTATGATTTTTATGAAATATATATATAATATATATATATATATATATATTAAAACGTGATTTTGGAATATAAAGTTAACTATTTTGTAAATAGTTTAAATTGGGATTTTTGAATTATTATAAATGGTTTATATATAAGATTTATAAAATTGATATTGTATAAATCAGAAATGATGGAATTATAAAGGAGTTTTATAAGTGTTAAAATGAATTATAAATGGATTTTACAAGTGAATAAGATTTATAATTTATGAAGTTATAAAAAAATGAATGAATTTGTAAATAAATGATTTATAGGAAATTATCTTATAATTTGGATTTGACATATAAATGAGATGTAAATGGAATTGGTAAATAAAAGGAATTTATAACTTGAAGTTTTTATAAAATATAATTGTGAATTTATAAACATTGTTTTATAAATCCGAAAGCATTTGAATTTGATAAAATAAATATAGAAGATTTAATTTGGTAAAGCAATTATATCCACGATTTTGGATAGTGGATAATTCTTTAATAAAGGTGTAGAAATGTTAAATTTGGTAAACGAATTATATTCACGACTTTGGACAGTGAATAATATTAAATAAATGTTTTAGGAAGTGATATTTAAATGGAGTTAAATGGTTTAAAGTTGTTTTAAAGTGTGTCAAATATTGAATACATAGATTTCAACATTCATTGTTGAAATGGACATTTTCAAAAATATAAGGAAATGATGGACTATAACGTTGTTGTTATAATAAATGATTTTCGAAAGAAAATATTTTGTGCAGTATTGGGATTTATATATCTATCTTATTTTCGAATCCCTATACTAGTGATTTTGGGTTGTCGTAACGATGTTTTACGTAACATTCGTTTTGATCCAAATAAATGTGTTTAAGAGAATGTTTTCCTTATATAATAAAATATATACTTAATCATGTTTTAAGTATATTGGATATTTTCTAAGTGTTGAAAATATAAATTGAATTGTGAATTACTTATTATTAAATAAGTATTTGGAAATGTTTTCCAATATAGAAGTTCAAATGGTTTTGAAGATATATCTTTTTAAAAGATATTTTTAAGTGAATATTTAGCAAGTAATTTAATTAATAGAAGATTAATTAAAAGGGCCCAGTGATTATCATGCTGTTGAATATTTGTTTGTTTGCTTTGATAGTTAAATAACCGACTATCAAACTTGGCCAAAATTTTAGTTCCTCGACTTGATGTGGGAACTATTTAGTCGTACACTTAGTACGTACCCTTCTATGTAGGCTTCATTATCCTTTGTGTTGAGGATGTTGATTCGTATAGTGCGGAGTATTACTCCAATCTATCGAGCTTCCTTCTTAGCCCGAAGGATAGCAAGTTGAAAGTTGAAAATGTGATAAGTCTATGAGACTTAGTTGTTGTGTGAGGTTGAGAAACGCTTTTGCATTGTTGGTGCGAAGGGACCGGGATCAGATTTATCTGAAAACCACTTCGAACCAACGTATATGCGACGATTGTGCAGGTTGCTTTGTGATGGTATTGATATTCCAGATTTTCATAGTGGGGACTGCTTGTCGATCATTTGGGGTTAAAATCCCAACATACATCCAGTAGCAGTGGTATCTTCATTATGAAATATCCAATGCGAGGATTATTCGCTACTAATCCTAGGGATTTCCTAATAGGATGTGGTAGGAAAGTACCTTCCGTTTGTCCTGTTCCTGGACAACTTGTATGGATGTTTGTGTGACATTGCATTTTTATAGATTACGTACATTAGTGGTAGCGGAGAAGGCAACTTCTCTTAGCTTAACATCCTCCTTGAGACGTATGAGCTTAAGGGTTGTATTTTTATGGTAGGCAATTAGTAGTCAACGGAAATGGCCGTGTGGCATTCTAAGTGATGTGATTGTGCTTTATGAATGGTAATCGTTACCTCTAGCCTCATCAACCAGAAATGACCAAGACAGGGTTAGATGCAACAGGGCTAAGTGGGTCATTCCCACTAGGATATGATCATCCTCTTCTAGATATATCTTTACACGCTATGACGTCGTGTATCTGATTATTGTGGTTTGTATGCTATGAGGGCCCTCGGTAAAGGCCGGTAACGACCGGAGGATGATATTTTCGATACCATCTAGTTATAGAGGTGGGCCGGTCTTGTGTTAGTAGAGGATCCTTAGTGATGGTCCTCGGTACATTTTTCTAGAGATGTACTGCCGAAAGGTAGTCCCTTCACCTAGTCATTTGTATGGAAATCCAAACTCCACTACGTCCCTGCTATTTTGATTGTATTACCCAATTCGGCTATATGCTGGAATTTAATCAATGTAACAATTTCGGCTATGATTAATATTATTTGTATATAGTAGACGCTACTATAATATAACATTAGATTTGATATGAAATGATTTAATTATCGTAAGGTAAAAGCATGTCTGTGTTTATGTGTTGACTTGTCTTACGAGATACTTTTGTTTTGAAAACTAAGGAAAAGTTTGGTAATTTAATAAATTCAGTTGAGTGTGTTTCCCGTGCTGGTTTACCAGACTCATCCGGGCGTTCTTCCTTTCAATGCTTGGGTCAGACCGAGTATATTTACAGGTTCAGCTTTGGTGCTTTTGGAGCTTCAGCAGGAGAGCTGGAGATCTTCATTTCGTATACGCGTATCTGTTTTGATTATTGATTATTTGCTGTGCTTTTTTTGTTGTTGTATATTATCGGCAATTGTGAGGATGGGTTATTATAACTGTCCAAGCTGATAACTATTCATTGATTATTGAACTCTGATTGATGTGTGTGTATATATATACAGTTTTTGTTTTGTAAAGATCATTGATATGATATTATATATTTTCTGCTGCGATGTGAGATTCTGTATTGTTCTATTTTGTTCTATCTTCTCTCTTTCTTCTCTTCTCTTCTTCTCTCTTCTTTTCTTTCGCTTGAATTTCCGTCATTCAGTGCTTTTTGGGTGTACATGTGTGGTTTAATTGTCGATTCAAAGAGTACGGATTTGCGGGTCGTCACAGCTGGTATCAGAGCTTAGATTTTGTATATTCCAAAGCTTTGATGTGTACTTAGTATAGATAGGGACGGTAGCACCCTAGATTGAGTTGAGTGTATTATATATATGAGCGCGTATTTGTTAGTGAATATAAAATGTTTTATATTATGTTTACTTATCCGTTGAGTTGTTTGTGAATTCTGGTCGGTATCTGGGATGCCATATTATCGATAGGGATTTCCAAACACTTAAACGAGGCAAGTTGACATAGTATCATTTTAAATAAGGTAAATGAAATAATTTTACCATAATTATATTTTATATATAAAGAAACAATTTTTCAGAATTGTTGAAGTATATATAAATTGATTGTTTGGTTGTTTGAAAATGTAAATATATATAAGTTAATAAAAGTTGTTTGAATAATCTAAATAGAAACAACAATTGTAAAAGAATAAATTATATAAGCTAACGAATTATATAGTATGAAATTATAATTAAATATGATTTACAATTGTGAAATAATCTTATATATAAGAAGTGAAACTATATGAACATATTTATAAACATGAGTTATAAATAAAAATGGATTTAGACTAATTATTTGTGAAATTTGAATCCCGTTTATTTTGAAAGTTGTTTTTCAAAGTTAAAGATGCTATAATATTATAAATATAAATAAGATAAAAGAATTTGGAACAGATCTTATGTAAGTGAAGTGAAATAGTGAAATTATATAAGTAAGAAGATTTATAAATGTGATTTATAAAGAATAAAAGAAAATATATTTTAAAAAGAATATAAAAAGCACTGAATCCACCACTGTTTCTAGAAAATAATAAGGGTGATGACTGCAGCGTCATCGGTATCATTTTCGAGTTTCTGTGTGATGGATTTGCTACCAATAGTAAATTGAAAATTGAAGTTTTGTTATGATAAACAAATTTGATTTAAATTCCGAGTTGAAATTGATAAATATAAGTAAAATAAGTTTTGGACTTATAATATATGAGATAATAAAATTTTAGCTTTGGTAAAGTTGAAATAAAATTTGAGTTAGCATATTAAATATATGATTTGAAATTTAACTAAAGGAAAGTTAATAGAGTGAATGGATTTGAAATTATAAAATGAGTTTTGTGAATGGAAGTGAACTTAGGTAGATGTTCACGGAATTATGAATAAATAAGTTAGATAACTTATAAAATGAGATAAGGTAAGTAAAACCAATTGTTGAAATGGTTAAGTAAAACAAAAATCTGAATTTGAATGGTGATATGAAATTGACTTAAGTTATATAAAATTGACTTTAGAATTGAAATCTGACTTAGATTTATAAGTTGAAATTTAAGTTAAGTGAAACCAAGTGATGTTTATAAAATGAAATATAACTTAAGTAATTTTGAATCAAGTTGATTTTGGTATCGAAGTAAATTAATAAAGTGATGAATGTGAACTTGAGTTATATAAAATTTCAACTTTATTTATAAAATGAATTAGCATTAGAAAAATGCTGTTGTTAAGAAGATGTGGATTGAATAATTAAGTAAAAGTCAATTTAATGTTAAACCAATTGGAATTAAAAGTATTAAACCAAATTGAAGGTAAACGAAGTAAATTAAATTAATTTGGTAATGTTGGTTATACATTGGTTGTTAGTTTGTTGTTAGTTGATGGTATGGAAATTCATTAAGTGTTAATGAAATTGAATAAATGAAACTGAAAGTTAAATAAGCGAATCCAAATTGGAAGTGAACCAACTTGAAAAATGAACGAAAAAATTAGTGAAGGTAAACTAATTGAATATGAATAAATGAATGTTAGAAAATCAAATATTAATGAATCAAATTTGATTTAAATTGAAAAACCAATTCATTAAATATTAATGAGAAGTGAAAGTGTATTGATTTGGTTATGGATTTATTGGATAGATATTGGATGTTAGTTGGATGACAGTTGTTTGATGGTTGGATTTGTCGCTTTGGATTGCATTTGCTATATTGGCATATATAGTTATTGTAGTGGTATATGTTGTATATTGATATTACTTTCATATATACATGTTTCTCATTTGTGTATTGAGTATTTAGTAGGTGTGTATGGTGCTTGCTTTGCATTTGGAGATTGTTTTCGTGCTATATTAGCCGTATATGCTCGCTAATAATATATAAGGTACATATCTCGGGTTACATATCGTACTTTTACACTTTTTCCCTTCAGGATGCCTCATCCTTGATGATGAGATGTATATTTGTGATATATATGTTGTTATTTTTTTGGATCGAACCGCGCAAAGGAGGCTATGGAGAATTTTTATAAGCTTCAGCAGGAGAGCTGGAAATCATCATTTCATATACGCGTATCTGTTTTGATTATTGATTATCCGCTGTGCTTTGTTTGTTGTTGTATATTATCGACAATTGTGAGGACGGGTTATTAAAACTGTACAAGCTGATAAATATTGATTGATTATTGAACTTTGATTGATGTGTGTGTATATATAAAGTTTCTGTTTTGTAAAGATCATTGATATGACATTATATATTTTCCGCTGCGGTGTGAGATTCTGTATTGTTCTTTTTTGTTCTATCTTCTTTCTTCTCTTCCCTTCTTCTCTCTTCTTTTCTTTCTCTTGACTTTCCATCAGTCAGTGCTTTTTGGGTCGTACATGTGTGGTTTATTGTCGATTCAAAGAGTATGGATTTGCGGGTCGTCACACTTAGCTTTTGCCCACTGCCTTTCGCCTTAGTCCAATTCGCTACGTACCAAGTACTAGATACCAGGCACATTGGTTTCGATGGTAATGAAGGTGGAAGTACTTAGGCGGAACCCCCGGTGTTGAAAGTAGTGAAACATGCCAAAAGCATGTAAAAACTGATTTTTACTTTAAAGGAATTCCTTTTCATCTAATTTGCCTTGTTTGTCAAAATATTATTGGTTGCTAATTTTCTTTTCAAAAAGTGCTTCCAATATTTCACCAGTCAAAAATTTAATTTATTTACAAAATACCCCTTCTCCTTTTATAAATATATAAGACATTAAGTCCCATACCTTAATAATTTTATATATTCATCAAATCATTTAGGAAAATTATATAAAAACTCCAAAAGTTCATTTTTAATATGTTCTAACATATATTAATTTCAGACACAAAACTTATATTATTTAACCGTAAAATAATTTCGAACCCAAATAATCATTTTTCTCACTTGAAAATTAATATACATTAATTCATAAATTTATGAAAATTGAAAACCATCTCTATAATATCATTTCTGATCTAAATCTATATTTGCAAGGCATTTGGATGTCATATAATAGGGTTTTTACATCAAAACGTATCATAAAATCTATATGATTAAACATAAATCATCAAAAAGCATATATAAACATTTAAACATTCAAAAAGAAGGCATAATCATGCAAGGTGAATCATATTAACCTTAGAACCGAAAATAATAAGAAAAATGAGATATAGTCATTATTCACCGTAGCTTTGAGATTAAGGATTTGAGATTTGATCTTGATTAAGTCGCTTAAGCTTTTCCTCTTAAAATTTTCTCTTTGGTTTTCTTAATGGTGGTCGGCCCCTAACTTGTATTTTGATTTGTGAATTTAGAATGAACGGGTGAATGATGGAGTTAAGGGTTTAGGATATTAGAATACTCTTATTCCAAAATTTCCCTTACCTATTTTCCTCAACATTTTAATTCTTTAGTTCAATTGTATATGGCACGGCTACCCTTACTAATCACAAACCTCAACCCCTTAACTGTTTTACATTATTTTATTTAATTTCATTTAATTTACCTAATTAAATGTTCCTATAATGTTACTAAAAATATGGGGTGTTACATATGTACTTTTCAACCGTTGAAAATGAATGAAGCTATCTTTCTCGTTATGATTTGGAGGAAAACCAATTAACTAAGGCCAATATGAAAAAGCCTTTGGATGATGATTCTTCAAACTCATCACCCAGTGCCAAAGTGTAACATGAAGAAACAACTAAGTATGTATTGACAAAGTTTAACTTCTTTGAGAAGAAGAAGAAAAAAAAAGAAGCAAACTTAGTAAAGGACAAAATAGAGGAAGAAGAGATTGATACTAAGCTAGATTGCATGAATGAGAAGGAAAGAATGAAACCGACATAAGACCTTCAGGAAGTGTGCATAGATTTGACAGATAAAATGAAAACAATTAAGATTGAAAAAGAACTAGATTGTCAAACCAAGGAAGTATTAATTCGGTTTCTCCAGTCTAGCAAGGATGTGTTTGCTTTGACTCATTCAGACATGGTTGGGATAGACCCAACTGTCATGTGTCATGCCTTGAAAATAGATTCAAACGTAATGCCAGTTCAACAAAAGAAAAGGCAATTCAACAAGGTTCAGTCTAATGCTCTAAAGGAAGAAGCAAAAAGAATGCTTGAGAATGGATTCATAAGAGAGGTGATATGTCCAAAATGGTTAGACAATCCAGTGCTAGTTAAGAAGTCCACTGGAAAGTAGAGAACACGCATTAATTATACTAACTTAATAAAGCATGCCAGAATGGCTGTTATCCGATCTTAAGGATAGATTAGTTGGTTGATGCGACAAGTGGACATCAACTCTTATCTTTTATGGATGCATATTCAGGCTATAATCAAATCCCAATGTTCAAACCGGATGAAGAACATACCAACTTCATAATGAGTCGGGGAACCAATTAAGGTCATGCCCTTTGGCTTAAAGAATGCTAGAGAAACCTATCAAAGGCTGGTGAATCGAATGTATAGGGAACAGATAGGCCGCAACATGGAAGTGTATGTAGATGATATGCTGGTTAAGTCTCAAGAAAAAGGTAGTCATCTAAAGGATCTAGAAGAGATGTTCGACGTGCTGTGAAGATATGAAATGAAACTTAATCCACTCAAGTGTTCTTTTGGGATCCAGGCTGAAAAATTCCTAGGATATATCGTTAGCGCAAAAAGGATTGAAGCCAACACCGATCAAATTAAAGCAATTAGAGACATGGCTGAACCCAAGACAAACAAAGATGTGATAAGTCTAAATGGAAGAGTGGGGGCATTAAACAAATTTATTTCTAAGGCCGCTGACAAATGCATTCCATTCTTTAATGTAATAAAAAAGAAAAAGAATTTTGAATGGAACAAGAAGTTTTAAAAGGCTTTTGAAGAATTGAAAATTCGTCTAGGAAAACCACCGATTCTCTTTAGCCCAGTAAATGAGGGAAGTCTTTACCTTTATATGGTAGTTTTCGAACATACCAATATTTCGGTATTGGTAAAAGAAGAAAAGGGATCCAATTTCTAGTGTATTACACTAGTAAAAGGCTCAAAGAGCCAGAAACTAGATATCCAATCATAGAGAAGCTAGCATCCTATCTAATATTTATGGCACGCGAATTGAGAGCTTACTTTCAGGCATACCCAATCAAAGTCTTGACCAATTTTTCACCCAAGCAGGTCTTTAGCAAGCCTGAAGCTTCAGGAAGATTAGTTAAGTAGAGGATTGAGCTTAACCCATATGATACTGAATTTCTACCATGGGTATCAATCAAAGGTCAAGCTCTGGCAGATTTTTCGATGAATGCACAAGATTCAGTAAGGAGTGGTCAGAAAAAGAGAAAAAACTTAATCCCTAAATGGAAACTATTTGTAGATGATGCTTCAAGTGAATAAGGAGTTGGGGCTAGATATGCAATCATAACTCCCGGTGGACATCTTCTGCACTATACAATGAAACTAGGGTATCCAACAATCAACAACGTGGTAGAATATGAATCTATGATAGTGGGACTTACCCCAGATCTTCAATTGAAAATCCCAAGAATTGAAATCTTTAGTGATTCACAGTTGTTGGTAGACCAACTAAACAAGAAATATCAAACGAAGGATCTCAACTAGGTGTTATATGCCAAGAAAATATTGAAGATGCTGACTCAATTCAAAGATTTATCAGTACATCAAGTACCCATAGACAAGAACTCTCAAGCGACTCTTTAGCCAAGCTGGCAAGCGCATGAGGAGCACAAGAAGCTCAAATTATGCTAGTAGGATACAAGGAAAATCCTAGTGTTGAGGAAAATAAAACTAACTCATAAAATGATGCTTTAATGCCGACTACACCTTAGGCTTTAACACATAAAGAGAAGGGAGATAAAGTTGGAATTCCATAAAAAGAACTCCCCCACATAAGAACTAATGATCAAGATAAGAACAATTGGATGACTCCTATTGTTGACTATACAAGAGAAGAAAAACTACCAACGGATAAAAAGGAAGCGATAAGGATAAAGCGCTAAGGCCCAATCTTTATCACGGCAGACGGAGTAGTCTATGAAAAGGGATATCCACTCCCTTACTTGAGATGTGTTAGTCCAAAAGCAGGGGCCAATTTGCTCATGGAAGCCCATGAAGGATTTTGTGGTAACTATTTCAATCGGGTAAAATTAGCTAAAATGGTTATGAGGCAAGGCTTTTATTGGCCTTAGATGACTAGCCTGGCCATCAACTATGTGAGAAGATGCGATAAGTACCAAAAATTCACTAAAATTCCTCCTTTACCTCCAAGCGAACTAACTTTTATACTAAGCCCATTGCCTTTCAATATATATGGATTGATTTAATAGGACCACTACTAGTGTTCAAAGGGGGAGCTAAGTACGATGGTAGCCATCGATTATTTTACTAAGTGGGTAGAGGCTGAACCACTTATAAGTTTCACATCAGGAAAGGTTATCAGATTTATATACTCAATTTGAAATCTCGCATAAGATAATTTCCGACAATGGAACCTAATTCGAAAGCGAAGAGTTCACCCAATTTTGCAACAAAAATGGGTTATTAAAAGTATTTCATTTTTAGCCCATCCCAATGCAAATGGAGTTATAAAAGCAGCCAACAAAATTGTAAAAACTATTTTGAAGAAACGATTGGACAAAGCAAAAGGAAATAGAGTGGAGGAGCTACCTCTAGCCTTATAGGCATATAGAACTTCGACTAAAACTATAACAGAGCATACTCCATATTCCCTCACATATAGATATGATGCTAGGCTTCCAATCAAAGTAGAAGTTCCTTCCCATCAAAGGATCGCACATGCCCTTGACCTAAATCAAGTGTTGAAGAAGGAGTCCTTAGACTAATCAATGAATTAAGAGATGAAACAGCCGTACAGATGGTTGGGTACCAATGAATAACAACCAAATACTATAATTCAAGGGTGAAAGTGTAACATCCCCCTACTTGGATGCCCAAAACTAACGGTTACAAATGCTGCAGTCATCCATAGTTATTAATCCTTGGTGACCAAGTATGGCGATATTAGATACATTGATACACAATAACACAAGAATATGGAAAAAAATTAAGCAACAAACAAAATCCACATTTCATTTCAAAATAATCCAAATTGATTACATAATCCCAATTCATCGACCACGTTCAGATACATATAATTATTACAAAATACACCAAGAGCGACATATGAAGATGCCCCCTTGGTTGAACAGAGTATATAATCAGGAAAGAAAAAAATCCTTTACAATCAAAACATACAGCGGAAATAAAAGAACTCTAATAATAAGCTTGTCTCCTGCACATCCTCGGATGCATTATTCATCTAAAGAACACTTGGGAACCTTAACTCCCAACCTACTTAAAGTAATATGAGTATCTAAGAGTTTAAGAGAAAAACAAAAGCTTTAAGTCAGACATAAAGTCTTGTATGAATAATAATTTACCATCTCATACCATTTAGATATCTAGTGAGACCACGCCGCTTAGCTGAATGGGTGTTCCCTTCACTGGTATCCTAAAACATTTATAAAACCATATATTGTGATCCTACATCCACAATGGTTAAAACACAATATTTCAAAACATTATGATGGTATGCAAAATAAAATAAAATCTGGATTACCCATCCCCATTCATTCTGATTATCTGTCTCAATTATAGTTTCTAGGTGACTATTAACCTTTTAAATGTTTATGGGCTATCTGTCCAATTTCATAATTTTCATGGGATCACTAAGAGTCCATTGGTAACTCCAATATCTTTTCTATTATCCTAGTTTTCTTGGGCTAACTAGGAACCTATTAACTAACTGTCAATATCTTAACCCGGATATAGTTTTCATTGACTAACTATAAACCTATTAGCCCCAGCCAATATCAATCATAATTTTCATGCTGACTATGAACCTATTAGCCCGTGCCAATATCTTTAATTTAGATTTTAACATTTCTTAAATTATATTCACTACTGGATCAACCTAGCTGGCTATTCTACCCTTTCCAAAAATACTATTATGTGTTAACACAATGTGAATAAGTACAAGAAGAATTAATACTCTCAATAATCTTTATTTATGCCATGGTATTTTCTTTTAAAATGAAAGTGGGTTATTTGTTTTGAAACCTAAAAACATCACTTTTCAAACCACTAGATGACTTCCTTTGAAAGCATAGAAAACTTCTTTTCAATACTTTATATATATAACTTTCAAAGCTCTATAAATCAATCCTTTCGAAACCAAATCATACCTTTCGAATATATCAAAACTTTGCTTACGGAACTTTATGAAAATAGCTTCGAAACTAATGAAAGTTCCTCTTTTGAAATATTTGGTTTTCTCTTTAAAACATCGTTTGGGTCAAAATGGTTGTATATGAAAGTATCTCCCTCAAAACCGATTATAAAATTATTTTGGGGAAAAGTTAATGGTGTATGAACCATCTAGTCGAAAGCAACAATTCTTTAAATTGAAACTTCAAAGGATAGAGTCGAAACCCCCTTTCGACTCCATTGCCTTCGAAACCCTCAACCCCTTTCGAAAGCATTCAGGAAAAAGGCTTAGTTTAAATAAAAATAATGGTAACCTTTCGATAGCATAGATGGCTTCCATACAGTAGAAAGGAGAGATTGGCGATTGGGTTTCGACTTGGTCGAAATCAATCCTTTCGAAAGCTCTTATTTAAAGGAAAAGGTACCCCTTTGAAAGCCAATACTTAACCATAATAATACAATAACCTTCCCCAAATGCTATTTGTATAAACCTTTTCGAAAGCATACGTTTCGACTTTGTCGAAATCTTTAAGTAAAACAAAGAAAGAACTTAACTTCTTAAAGAAGAATATGGTTTCGACTCTAACGAAAGCATTGCTTGTGACACTGTACCTTTCGCTGCCCACCAATTCACTTCATACCAATAACATCGATACCATGTGCATTGGTTCCGACTATGTAGGTTTCGATTGAGATGGATCGGAGGTAAAGGAGTCAAAAGGTACTACTATTTGAGGCAATACCTACTTTTCTGGATTAAAGACTGAAATGTAGCAACTTTTAGTAATTACTTTATAACCGCTTGCTTATTTGTAAACCTTCGATTGATTACTCTATAACTTTTCAAATACTTTATAATTATAACCGTCGCATTTATCCAGATCTAAATCAAAGGAATTATAATGTTTAAGCCCTTCCATTAACAAAATCGGTATCTACCAATAAGTCCTCTTGAAATAATTTATTTCCCTAAGAAAATCAATTGGAAAAAATCCCCAAAAATCACATAAATTCAATTTTATCATGTAATCAATTATATTAAAATTTTAGATCCAATTTCTACCTGAAATATTCGAAATAAATTTTAAACCCAGTTACATCATAATTTCCTTTAAAAATTCATAATAAATTTTCTATAGCTCGAAAAATTCTGAAATCAAAACCTATCTCCAAAATCATGTTTTACTTGACATAAAAATTTTCCATGGCATTCTAAAATATAAACTCTCGGTTTTACCCTAAAATCATGCAATTCATATAAAAATGAATTAAAATAAATCAAACATAATATAATTCAAGCATATAATCATCCATATCATCATAAAAACGAATTCAATCATAAATTTGAAAACATATAATCATAGAATAAAATAGAGATGGCATGAAATTATTATTCACCTTAGATATGATAAGGAATTTGAGATTTATTGTTGGTTAATCCTTCCTAGCTTTAATAGTAGCTTTATATTGAAGTTTTCCTCTTTTCCTCTTTGTTAATGGTCGGCTCTAATTTAGGTTTACGGTTTTCGTTTGTAAAAGTGGGAAAATGAAACATGAATGGACAATTACAAAGGAGTATAGCCATGTAAGATAAAATGACTATTTAGTAATATGCCTATGTGTAAACTAAGTAACCTTTACACCAATTTAAAGCCCATTTATTTGATTATTAAGCACGGCTCTTTATATAATTTATTCAAATTTCCTTATCAACATTATTCTATTTAATTTATCTAATTAATTTTCTGAATAATGTTATCAAAAAATATGGATGTTACAAGCTCCCTTTAAAGAATTTCGTCCTCGAAATTCAGTAAGGACTAAATACTAAATATAGCAAGCATATGCAACAACTCCTAACAACCATACTAGTCTAACTGACTAGCAACTATCTATATAAATCTAATATAGACATACCCTCAAAGCAGATCAGGATAAGTATCTTTAATCATGTCCTCTATCTCTCAATTATGATCCTTCTCGTTGTCACTTCATTGAACTTTCACCAACCTGACTTCCTTATTCCTCAATCTTTTTTTTGTCTCTAGCTACAACCTAAACTGGTTGTCTAACAAAAGTCAAATTAGGCTCTACTACTAAGTCTTCCAATCCTGTCAGAGGAATAGTAGTCCCTGGATCATGCACATACTTGCAAAGATGAGTCACATGAAATACATTAGGACACCTGCCGTAGTGCTCGACAACTCTACTCTGTATGCGAGCTTTCCAATCTTCTCTATAATCTGGAATAGACCTACATATCTTGGGGCTAACTTCCCTGACTTTCCAAATCATATCACACCCATCATTGGTGATATCTTAATGAAAACTTTATCTCCAACTGAGAAATCTAGGTCCTTATACCTCTTATCTGCATAACTCTTCTGTCTTGACTGAGCTTCCTTCATCCTTCTTCGGGTTAACTCAATCTTCTCCAATCACTACAAGAAAATGTATTATTAATAACGCCATTTAATAATGCATTATTCTAAAGCGTTATTGTTTGCCTTTAATTATTATTATTTTTACTCTATTTGTTTTATACTGCTCACATGTAACGCCTTCACAAAGCGTGAAATCTCCAAATTATTTCGTGGCCGCGGGTTTCTCAAATTATTTCCCTCTCCATCTTTCCTCTTTCATTTCGTTCCAATTTTCCTTAGTCTCCCATACCATTGGAATCAAATCCCCAAATCAATCCTTCAGATCCATCCCTCCTTCATAAACCCTAATCGGATCCAGTTAAATCCTATGCATCAACGGGATCGAGTTCTACTCACCTAGACCCACCCACCATGGTCCCCTCATCCCTCTCCTCCTTCTCTTACTTCTCCTCACCATCACAATCTTCCACACCCACTCCGAAGCTTGACCCGCATTCGTGTGGGTAGGGCCGGCAAGCAACCTCCCATTCTGCAAAACCAACCTCCCTATAAAAGTGCGAGCCCGAAACCTTGTGAGTCGGTTGACCATGCCGGAGAAGATCAGGCTGCTCGTCAATAATGCCATCTCTGTGCCCCGGTTGGGTATCAACGGCTACGAGCGGTGGTCCGAGGCCCTACACAGTGTCTCCAACACCGGCCCTGGTGTCAAGTTCGAGGGTGCTTTTCCCGGTGCCAATAGCTTTCCTCAAGCCATCACCAACGCTGCATCCTTAATGCTTCCCTCTGGCTGCTCATCGGCTAGGTATTCATTCTACTAATCTCCTTGTAGACTTTTAGTCCCCACCTAACATGATATTTTCACCCTTGCTTTCCCTAATTACAATTTTTATGGCAGAAAAGAAAAGGTTGTGTCGGTTCTAAAATAGTGCGAAATACGTAGTTATTGCACTAGAAGTTAACATTGTCAATAATGAATTGAGCTTATGATTGATTCTTATATTGTATGTAGATAGTTGACCAATGTGTTGGATGAGATTCGGCCGAACCAACTCCCTCTCATGCATCCCGAACCAAAGACGCTCTCCCTCATCCACCGAACCAGCCTACTACCGAGCCATCAACCCACCGAACCAACTCCATCTCCATGCACAACCGGTCCACTCACCACCGAACCATCTACTTTCGAACCAAGACACCACCTCGCCTCTAGGGCCCGAACCACTTATCATCGGTCCAGGCTATGCCCTCACCACCGGACCAATGCACATGCCATTCACTACCGAACCAGAAGCAAGGGAGGACACGACCGGACCAACCTTACCAGGCCAGATTGCTTCAGCCCTGGCCCACCATCAGCTATATACATACAGGACCCCTACCCTCAGCCTCACTCTATAAATAGATGGGTAGATGTACAACAATGGCGAACAAGTTTGAGAGCTCAAGCACGGAGAAAACTTTCAAACAACTTTCAGCTACTTGTAATCAAAGCTTTGTACTTGTAATCTGAATAGAAAAGGAGAATAACATATAAAGTGGACGTAGGCACGTTCTGGCCGAACCACTATAAATCTGTGTGTCTTTTACAGTTTAGTCTATCTATTTCATATATCCGTATACATCACCCAAACCATTAAGAACAACATATAATCAACTAAATCATATGACTTGGAGGTGTTTGCCCTTTTTTGTGCAAACATTTTTGGTGCTTTCACTGAGAACTCGAGCTAAAAGCTTCAAGCTTCTCCCACTCAACCTTTTCCCTAACAGCATCGCTCAATGCTTGGGAAACATGCCTCCCAGGCCGAGGAAAGATATTATCAAAGGAAAGAACGCCGCAACTAACAATATCCCAGATCCAGTGATCACGGATCAAGAAAATCATCCTGCTCCCACAACAAATGGAAATCAGGCAAATCCAACAGCCTCTGCCACGGAGCAATCAATTACTAGGGCAGATCTGGACAGAGTTGTGGCTGAAGTAACTAACTGCTTCACATCCCAACAAGAAGTCTTGGTGGATCAACTCATGTCACGCTTAAGGGATGCTGAAGATTCCAACCGCAACACTGAATCGTGGGATGAGTTTCAGTCTGGAGGATCTGAGAGACGACAAAGATCTTTTTTCTACGAAGAGGCTAACAACAGAAACAGCAATGGTAGGAGCCGAGCCCAGACTCATCCCGAATTCCGACCCAAAGAAGCACTTGAAACCGAACCCGACAGGGGAGGTACCAGGCAAGGGTCGGATGTAGCTGAACTCGTCATGCTACCTAGCCATGGGAACGCTACTGAGCGGGGCCGAGCTAGAGTCCAGCCCGAAGTTGGACCCGAGGAAGTGCTTGGAGCAGAACCCAGCAGGGGAAGATCTAGGAAAGGGCCAACTGTAGCTGACCTTAGCATGCTCCCAGAAGATCGAAGGCAGCCATTGGAAAACGTTAGGAGTGATAGACTATACCATCCCTACAGGTCATCTGGACGGGATCGATCCCGTAGGGAAGAACCAAACTCATTTCTATCCTCTCCAAATTCCGATGAAAGGATGGCGCGATTGTTCAGAGAGTGCGTCCAACGGGAGCAAAGGAATCGGGGGATAGGTGCTAGGGTAACCAGTCCCTTCACCCGCAATATCGAAACTGCCATCACCCCCCGGGAATGGAGAATACCAACAATGGAGCCTTATAAGGGAACCTCTGACCCCATCGTACACTTACAGAGATACACCCAGCATATGCTCATGAGCGGAGCAACAGAGGGAGTGTTGTGTAAATGCTTCCCACTATTCTTGGCAGATCTAGCTACCTCCTGGTTCTGCCACCTACCCCAAGGGTCCATCAGCTCATGGGAAATGTTGAAAGAAAAGTTCATCAGCCAGTTCCGCATTCATGTGGAACAACCCAAGGACGCTTATTCCTTATCTAATATCAAACAGAAACCCGGAGAGACAGTGCAACAATATCTAACCCAATTCAACGCCGCGGCGGCCGCAGTCCAAGATGCCGATGAGAAACTTATCCTAATGGCCCTCTGCAGTGGTGTACATCCGGATACTAAATTTGCTAGAAGACTAATCAAGGAAAAACCAACTACTTTACCTGATTTCTTCCATGAAGCTGGAAAGTATATGAGACTTGAAGACGCTGCCATTGAGAGGCAGTCAGGGCAACAGGCTAAGACAGCTCCAGACAGGGTTTCCGCTGCAGCAAAGGATGTTCGGAGAAGTGACTCTAGAGACAATGCTGGGGGCAAGAAGGGAGAAAAGCGCTTATATCGACCAGGACCTAGGTTTGACTCCTACACTCCTTTGAATGAAACAATCGAAAACATCTTCCTAGCCACTCAAGACGAAGTCAGATACAAGCACCCCCCGCACAAGAAGGAGTCAGATAACGCACTCAAGTCTGGAAAGTTCTGCCGCTTCCACGTATCCCATGGACATGACACCAATGAATGCCACCATCTCCGGGACTTAATTGAAGAACACATCAGAAGGAAGAGACTGGAAAACTATGTTAAAAGCCATAACAGGACTCCATCTCCCGGCAATGAAAACCCAGGACTACCCCTCCCAGAAGTAGGAGGAGGAAATCGCAACACCAGCGGCTCTAGTCAAGATAAGATAGTGGTCCATACCATATCAGGAGGACCACACATCGCCGACAGAAGCTGGGCAGAGATGGAAAGATACGGTAAGTCACTTAGGAACGATGAAGGCTACGTTAATTCTGTTATGGAAGAGCGCCACCCGAAACGGAAAGAGAATGACGACATCACATTCAGTAGGCGTGATCTAGAGGGAAGACAGTACCTACATATGGATCCTATGGTGATCTCTGCCTGGTTCGGTCCAGCCAAAGTTATCCAAATTTTAGTAGACACTGGAAGCTCAGTAAATATCCTATTCAAGCATGCTTTCGACAAAATGAAGCTGTCAATAAAGGATGTGTCTCCCTGCAACAAACCACTACATGGTTTCACTGGAGATGCGAAGATGCCCCTCGGGCAAATGGACCTTTTTGTTGAAATAGGAAGTCATCCCCGCTCCGTTGTGCGAAAACAAACATTTGTACTAATAGAGAACCACTCGGCCTACAACGCCTTTTTGGGAAGACCAGCCTTGTCTGACTTCCAAATTGTCCTAGCCCCATGGTGACTGAAGATGAAATTTCCAACAGATAACAGAATAGGAGAAGTAGAGGGAGATCAAGAAGCTGCTCGAGACTGCTATGTAACTGAACTTCGCAATAACCGTAGAAAAGATAAAGGGAAAAATGCAGAGACTGCTTTCTGCATGGAAAACTTGGAAGCATAGCAACTAAAAAAAGCCCCTTCTCTTCGATATACCAGTGATCCTTTCAATGAATTAGACCCAGGGACAAAGAGGAGGAGGCCACCGCCGAGCCTGCAGAGGCTATGGAATTCGTAGCTGTGGACAAACATGACTCAAGTAGACTATTGAAAATCGGATCTCAACTAAAAGAAGAATTAAAGGATCAACTCATTGATTTTCTTCGCCACAACATGGATGTATTTGCATGGACGCACGCTGACATGACAGGAATCTCCCTAGACGTAGCATGCCACGTACTGAACATCGATCCCACCAAGGTGCTAGTAAAGCTGAAAAAGAGAAGCATGGGGGCAGAACGATCAGCAGCCCTCGAGGAAAAAGTAAAGAACCTACTTGCTAATAACTTCACACGAGAAGCCATCTACCCAGAATGGATCGCCAACCCAGTGCTGGTAAAGAAGGCTAATGGAAAGTGGCGAACATGCATCGACTTCTCCAACTTAAATGACACTTGTCCGAAGGACTGCTTCCCACTCCCCCGAATCGATCAGCTCATGGACAGCACAGCCGGACACGAACTCTTATCCTTTATGGACGCATACTCAGGATATAACCAGATCCCTATGCACGCCCCCGATCAAGACCACCCTAGTTTCATCACTGACCGGGGATTGTACTGCTACAGAGTAATGCCTTTTGGACTTAAAAACGCCGGAGCTACTTATCAGCGCCTCGTCAACAAGATGTTTGCGGAACTAACAGGACGAACTATGGAAGTTTATGTGGATGAGATGCAGGTAAAATCGAGGAAAGCCAACGATCATATAAACCACCTAGACGGGATGTTTCAAGTACTTCGCCAATATGGAATGAAGCTGAACCCTCTAAAGTGCTCCTTTGGAGTATCGTCGGGAAAATTCTTGAGATTCATCGTCCATGCCAGGGAGATTGAAGCAAACCCCGAACAAGTTCGGGCTTTGCAAGATATCAAGATACCATCCACTCGAAGAGAGATGAAAAGCCTAAATGAGAAAGTGGCCGCCCTAAGCAGGTTCATCTCTAAAGCAACCGACAAATGCATCCCTTTCTTCGAAGCTCTAAAGAAAGACAAAGGAAAGTTCGAATGGACTGACGAATGCTCGACAGCCTTCCTTAACTTAATCGAACACCTCCAGAGACCACCAGTACTCTCAACTCCAAATGCAGGCGAGGAACTATACTTATACCTTGCTGTATCGTCTCATGCTTTAAGCGCCGCTTTGGTGAGAGAAGACAACCGCGTGCAACGGCCCGTATACTTTGTAAGCAAGAGATTTACAGGGGCAGAGGCCAGATACCCTAAACTTGAAAAGCTAGTGTACTGTTTGCTAATCACGTCACGGAAACTGCGACACTATTTCCAATCTCATTCCATCAGAGTTTTAACCGATCAACCGCTAAGGCAGGTACTCCATCGCCCCGACACTTCTGGGCGACTGCTTAAGTGGTGCATTGAACTGAGTCAATATGATATCACCTACCATCCTCGCACCGCTATCAAGGGGCAAGCCATAGCTGATTTCATTGTCGAATTCACTACTAACGAAGGTAAGGAGTAATCTGAAATAGCAGAAGATATCAAGTGGAATCTCTTCGTAGATGGAGCATCAAATGAACAAGGCTTGGGGGTAGGTGTTGTGATAATCACCTCCAGGGGAAGGAAGCTGCACTACGCCCTAAGGTTGGAATTCGCTGCCACCAACAATGACGCAGAATATGAAGCAGTGATAGCCGGATTAGAACTTGCCCTGGAGATTGGAGTCGGTTCTTTATGTCTCCATAGTGATTCTCAACTTATTGTAAATCAAATACTGGGAGAATTCCAGACTCGAGGAGAACGACTCACATCATATCTAAAGAAGACCAAGCTGCTGCTCAATCAATTGGATCACTATTTAATCAATAACATTCCTCGAGAAGAGAATCAGGAGGCCGACGAACTGGCAAAGCAAGCTAGCATGAAGGACGGCACTGCTTCCCAAACAATAACCATCTCAAAGCAACTAGCCTCGAGTTACGAGCCAATGAATATGATAGCTGCAATCGAAGAGGAAACTTGGATGACTCCCATCTGGAAGTACTTACAAAGTGGCACACTGCCCGACTGGCGTAACGAAGCTGAGAAAATCTTAAGGAGAGCTTCCCGCTACACATTACAAGAAGGCATCCTCTGTCGGCACGGCTTCTCTAATCCCTTATTAAGGTTTATCGCTAGAAGGGAAGTTAGGGAAGTCTTGTCCAACATCCATCAAGGAAGTTGCGGAGATCACACTGGAGGACAGACTCTAGCAAAGAAAATACTCCGATGCGGATATTACTGGCCCACTTTAAACAAAGACACCATAGACTTCGTCAAAAAATGCGACAGATGTCAGAAATTTGCTAAGATTCCTCGACTACCCACAAATGAGATTACTCAAATGACCAGCCCTTGGCCCTTTGCAATATGGGGAATTGACTTGATTGGCGAATTGCCAGTGGGCCGAGGCGGAGCCAAATATGCCATAGTGGCAGTTGACTATTTCACCAAATGGGTGGAAGCGGAGCCTCTAAATAAAATATCTTCGGCAAAAGTTATTAACTTCTTGATCAAAAATGTTTTATGCAGGTACGAGGTTCCCCTCCAAATCATATCAGACAATGGACTTCAATTTGACAGCGAGGAATTCACCAACTGGTGCCAGAGCACGGAATTCACAAAAGCTTTACACTGTGGCTTATCCCCAGGCAAACGGACAAGTCGAAGCTGTCAACAAAATCCTCAAAACTCTAATCAAGAAGAAACTTGAAAAGTCAAAAGGCGCTTGGGTAGATGAACTTCCTACGGCACTTTGGGCCTACTGGACATCTTACAGAAAATCAACAGGGCATACTCCTTTCTCTTTGGCATACGGATCGGAGGCCATGCTCCCAGTTGAAACTGTAGTGCCTTCCCACCGTAGGATCCACTACAACCCAGAAGAGAATGAAGAACTCCTCCACATGTCTTTGGATCTAATTGAGGAGAGAAGAAATGATGCAGCACTCAAAGCAGCAGCTCACAAGCAAAAGGTAGCAACACAATACAACTCTAAAGTCAAGCACCGCAGCTTACAAGAAGGAGATCTTGTCCTCAAGCGGATCTTCCCGCGCCCCGGAGCGCTAGAACATGGAACTTATATTTTGTCAACGGTGGACGGAGAGGTGTTCCAGAGGGCATGGAACATCCAACACCTCCGTTGATACTTTTCTTAACTTGTACTGCCCATATGAAGTGAATTAGCAAAGAGAATCAGTGGACGTAGGCATTTTCGTGCCGAACCACTTTAAAAATCTTGTCTCTTTCTAACTTGTTCCTTTATATCTTGGCTGCTTGTTAAGCTTTATCATTTTCTTTTGAACAAAATCATGCATAACGACATTTCCATTCTGGACACTTCACGGCACAACCTTACCTGGACAAGACCCAATAGGTACTATGTGAATCTATGCACTCGCCAATGAGACACTTTTGCTCCAGCATTCCTCTGCTGCGGGTTAACTCATTGCTCGCGACTGCCCTCAAAGCCAACTGTAATGAGCCGATTATAAGCCATCAAGAAGGTCGACTATAGGCGATGGCAGCTCATTATGGCGTTCGGCTCGCCGGCAACTGTGAACCTACTTTAAGCCCCAACAGAAGGTGTGGCCAGCCAGGGGTAGTTCACGGTTGACGATCGGCACCCACGCTAGCCGGCCACAGTAAATTGAATAATACCCACGATTGCGAGCCATAATGGCTCGGGTAGTTACTGTGCGCGATCTCGGCTCCGATATGTCTTAAGTGTGGCTGCGGTAAAAAAGATAAACTCCCCGCGGAGGCGTAAGATGGGTGACAAATGTCTCCAAGACCCACGGCTAGGAAAAGTGACTACAAAACCCGTTTGCCACGAACTTAAGCATATCGATGACCTTCCGTGATTGGAAGTTTTACTGTTTCTTATATTTCCATTTCATTTAAAAGCTTTTCTCATATCCTATATAACGGTCCCTAAAGTACATGACACCAAATAGGAGACTCGCAAACTGGATGACAAGACACTCAGCTGCATTCCATACTCAGTTACACAAGACATTCAAAACTACCGTCTACAGCTAAAACTTGAAGGGCGGTACTTTCTTCTCTTATACACAAATATGTAACCATAATTTATTCGCACATCCCACAAACATTGCAAGATATGAAATTACATTCTAAGCAAGAACTTAGCATTAAACACAACTGAATCACTAGCACATGCACGGCTATATTTCTTATGCAACACATCAAAGTAACAAAAGCATTCAAATATAGCAGAATCAGTTTATGTTATGAAATTACATGTCAAAAATAAAGTCGTTCATTACAAATGATATAATTACAACCCAAAAGTACATTAATGTTTTGGGACTAGTATATACAGGAATGCCAAGTAGGCCAAAAAATAATCAGCTGCAGCAGGGCTCCGCCTCTATCCTGCTCGCCCTCCGGGATCTACTTGACCGCAGGGTCGGAACTTCCAGCATGCTGGCCAGGGGTCCCACCTGTCCGATTCAGGAAAAGAATCCATCAGATAAATGATACGCAATCAAGTTAAGGAAAGATTGAGAGGGAAGGCTTACCAACATCTGCTCCCTGATCATCATCACCTAGCTGCACGCCTACCTCATCCGCAGTGAGCAACCGCATGCCCTCCTTAACCGCCACCTTCTCTTCCTTAGTGAATTGGGCCGTAACCACATCCATCCTAAAAGCCGCACCACCTTCCTTATCCGCATCGGCCTTAGCCTCCTCCAAAGCCCGAAGATATATCCTAGCCATGACCCGGGGATAGTCGTCCATCCAGGACAGGTTGCCCTGCTTCCAAGTTCGGAAATACATGTCCTGGAGCATCTCATCCATCATCCCCTCGTTCTCCTCAAACTCTTTCATCCGGGCCTCAGAAGCCGACAGCCGTGCGACGGCAGCATCTCTCTCCAATCGGTATCTCGAGCAGTCAGCCTGAAGGGATTTCCGCATCACTTCCATCTCCTCCTTCAGCTTGGCCTGAGCAAGCTCTGCGGCCTCAAGCCCCCAGATAATTCCTCTACCTGCTCAAGATCCACTCCCCGAACCTCATCCACCGTTGCGATGGCCATGTCAATTCGTTCTTTGCAAACAGCCTCCATTTTTCGCAACTCAGCCTTACTAGCCTCCTCCATGGTTTTCTTTAGTCGTCTAGAGGCCGCCTCATGCTGGAATATCTGGATAGCCTGATCGGCAAGCTGTTTGGCCTGATCAGAAACCATTAGCCGCAACTGAATGTTAGCACTTCCGATTTCCTCTCTAGCCTTGGCCAGTCGAGCGTGATGCTCCATTAGCCTCTTGGTCTCTTCAGCCACCCGATCGATGTTTGCCTTGGCCTCATCCCCCATGGTCACAATCCGAGTAGTAAGCAAATCGAGGTTTAAGGACTTAGCCTCATCAAGCACTCATACCATGGGATTGCGGGGAAGAAGATGCTCTCCCGTGGCCTCGTCAAAAGAAATGTCCTGAAAACTCGGGTCCAGATCCGGGTGGCCGACAAATGGGTTGCGAACCAAACCAGAGTGGTCTATCGGGGTGACGGTTGGATTTTCGGACGGATGTGGGGAAGGCATGAACTCAGTATCTTCCTCAGTAATATCATGGATAGGCTAGACTGGAGGCTGAGGGCCAGGTGAAGGTTCAAACAAAGATCGACCCCTCTTCCTCTTTTGCATATCTTCTTCAATAACTCCGAGAAGAGGGCGATAGCCAACCACATCTCCGGGACGGCTAGTTGACGGCTTCGGTTTGGCGGAAGCTTTGAGTAGCTTGTACTGTTCAAGGCAGTGCCGAATATCTGATGTCTTGGCTACCTTACCCGTTCCTGGAATAAAAACCAAGTGTTACAAGAATGCCTTAAATTATGATTCGAGAAATATGTTAAGTTAAAAGGAGTAGGAAAACGCATTTATTTTACAAACCCTGAGGGGGAGTGGGATACTGCAATAAGTCCTGAATCTCATTCCAGGACGGGAGCTGGCCATAAAATATTACTAAGTCCTTATCATAAAGGGAGTCCACGGAAGTCAAAATTTCACCTTGAATCACCGAAGTCTCCTTATCCGGAATACTCTGAGAAGATGAACCGGCACCAGTCCCGGCCTTATCAGTTTCCTTCGGTTTCTCCACTAAGGCCGACCCTTCTTCCAACCCCTCAAAAGCTTGGCGGAAAGCATCATTCGTCCACCCTTGAACCTCACCTACTTGCCTCGAAGACAAAGCCTCGGTGCCATCACCGCTCCGTCCTTCGCCACCCTCATCACCATGACCTTCTCTACCACTTCCTCCCTCTGCTTCACCTCCTTCGTCCTTGCCTTCTCCCTCCTCCACATCCTCTTCCTCCGGAATATCTGGGCATGTGCTAGGGGAGGGTCCATCGGATCTCTTGAGCTTCTTCCCCCCGACGACTAGAGGTACCGAGAAAGGTCTCCTCTTGCTACTCTTCGCAGTGGCCCCGTCTTTAGCTTTGGCAGCCCTCTCCTCGGTTGTATCTCTCTGCTTAACCACAGATTGACGTGGCATAATCAAGTTGTGCTCCAGAAGAGTGGCATTCCTGATCAGGTAAGAAGCTGACCTATCCCTTCCTGAGATAGCCTCTGTCTCCGCAGCCATCTGTACCAGGCGATCATTCTCCACGACCGCAAAGCCACCTGTCGCTAGCAAGAAATAAAAGCATATAAGAAGAAGCATTGCAGTCGGGAAAAAGAAATTACAAGTGGAATTCAACTTACAGCCAGAAGTGAAAAGGCGAAAAGAAACGGAGTCGTCCTTGACGAAGAACCACTCCTTCTTAAACATGGTGAATTTCGAGTATAAATCCAAGACCGACTTGAAGGACACGGCCGACTCTAAACTAATGTACGGAGACCCCTTCTTGTAGCCCCTCGGATTATACAAATATCGGATTTCCCGGTTAGAATGGGGCGCCCATACCTCCTCTGGAAGATAACGAATAGACACACTAAGATGGCATAGGAGTTGGGCTGAAGCTGTAAAGGAGCCACCTTCAGGTAGGTAATGAAGCTGACTATCCATGCATTGATCGGAGGAATGGCCCCGCACATGCAATGGTATCGGCTATAGGCAAAATATCCTTCAGGAGGATCATACGGCATCACACCATCTCCCGGCAGCAGCATGCTCGCTTTGTCAATCCCGAAGGAGCGAGCGATGACATTAAGTTTTCCCTCTTTGAGAGAGCTCAAAAAGCAATCGGGAGGAGAGTTCAGAAGCTCTTGAGGGCCATATCCGTCCACTAATGACCTCGGGGCAGATCCATGTCGCGCTGGTTCCGGCTGGACTGGGGGCACAACGGGAGGCTCATTTTGGTCCATAGGTTTTCTCTTTTCTGATCGAGTTTCAACTTTGTGAGACATTTATCTGCAACACAAGAAAGTACATCGTTATAACAGAGGATATAAACAAACGAGTATATATAGTCCGCAACTTCACTCGAATTCAAAACTCAAAGGATAAAGGTTTTCAGGATCATTCAACACATAAGGTCCCTGAACTCATTCGGCGTTGAAAAGTTTTTTAGTTCATTCGGTACTGAGTCTCTTTATTGTCATTCGGTGAAACGAAGAAACCTCATTCGGTGAAAGAAACGCACCTGATTCGGCACTAAGATGATTCGGCGCTAAGATGATTCGGCACTAGGATTATTCGGCACTAGGTGATTCGGCACTTATGTGGTTCGGCTGTCTCGTATGATGGAAGTTGAACGAAGGCCTGAAGCCCAGACTTATAGGCAATTACGAACGACCGAACCAGTTGGTTCGGCACGCAGGGCCGAGTGAAGATATCCTAGCTAAAACAAAGCATGCCATGTGTATACACCTGCCCTACTTTGGGAGGCAAGTGTTGGATGAGATTCGGCCGAACCAACTCCCTCTCATGCATCCCGAACCAAAGACGCTCCCCCTCATCCACCGAACCAGCCTACTACCGAGCCATCAACCCACCAAACCAACTCCAGCTCCATGCACAACTGTCCACTCACCACCGAACCATCCACCTCCGAACCAAGACACCAACCCGCCTCTATGGCCCGAACCACTTATCACCGGTCTAAGTTATGCCCTCACCACCGGACCAACACACATGCCATTCACTACCGAACCAGAAGCAAGGGAGGACACGACCGGACCAACCTTACCAGGCCAGATTGCTTCAACCCAGGCCCACCAGCAGCTATATACATCCAGGACCCCTACCCTCAGCCTCACTCTATAAATAGAGGGGTAGAGGTACAACAATGGCGAACAAGTTTGAGAGCTCAAGCACGGAGAAAACTTTCAAACAACTTTCAGTTACTTGTAATCAAAGCTTTGTACTTGTAATCTGAATAGAAAAGGAGAATAACATATAAAGTGGACGTAGGCATGTTCTGCCCGAACCACTATAAATCTGTGTGTCTTTTACAGTTTAGTCCATCTATTTCATATATCCGTATACATCACCCAAACCATTAAGAACAACATATAATCAACTAAATCATACGACTTGGAGGTGTTTGTCCATTTTCTGTGCAAACACAATGCATAGGATGCAAACATGTAAGTAGATAAATTATTTTACGTTTTCTCATTTAAAGTTATTATGGTTTACTGAAATAATTATTAATTAGTAACCAAATTGCGGATGATGAACTGGATGTTTAGAATTCAACTATAGCTCCCATACTGTGAAAATTTCAGGCTCAATTTGGAACATAACTCACGTGGCAATGTTGATATATAATATCAGTGCTTAATTATATATGGATATAGATGGTGATCGATATGGTTTGGAAGTTCTTTTTAAACATATGTCACACAAGCTGTAGAATGAATTTCTGGTTGTTAATATTGAACTTCTAACTATCTATTCCATTTATTTTCATGAAAAATGTGCATTGTTTTGAATTTTTGATTAGTGGTCGTAACACAAATTATGGCTACAGGGACCTCTTGCTGCACCAGTTCTACAATTGCTGACGAAAGATGATTTAAATAAGTTCAACTTCGTTGAGTTCCGTGTGTTGGATATCAATGGCATCAAATGCTTCCTTACAAGAACTGGGTATGTTAATGTACTTATATTTTTAATGAAAGTTTACGTTTATTCTTCCTATTCTTTAATAGATTTTACTCATTTAATGGTGTTGGTTAAAGAGAACATTTTCATTAGCTATCATTAAGAAAAATAGAAGCGAATGATTTACTCATATTTACATGAGACATATAAGCAATTTAACATAATGGTTTGTTGAGTGGTAGAGTTATTTAATGGACTTATGAAGCAGCTTACATTGCTCATAATTTCATTTTTTTTGGGTTTGATAATTCATCAGTTAGCAGAACTTTCTTGGATCTCTTTTAAAGAGCATGTTTGGTTTATCATTTTGAAATGTTAGAGTTTTCTAAAGCACTCGAAATGTTTTTGGTCTGTTGGTCTTTAAAATGCATTTTAAATAGACTCGTCTGTGACAATGATCCAATCCGTCAAACTCAAAAGAAGTTTTATTTGAATATGTCTAGAAGACAGAGCAAGAAGCATGAAATGCACTCAAAGGGGCAGAAAACAAAACTAATCCAAATCTGCTTTCTTTTTCTCATTTTGAAATCAATTTTTGAGATATTTAAAAGATAAATACGTTTTCTTTTTTTTATATTATTTTATATTACTTAAAACTGAAAAGGTAAAATGGACTGAAAAAATTTAAAACATAACGATATAAAACCAAATCCAAAACCACCTTGTATATTTGAATTGCGTAACAACTCGCAAAGACTAAGTCTTTACTAATAAAGAAAATACGTAAAACAATGTGGAGCTTTTATAATTATCTAAACTAACTTCTAAAATAAATTCGTAATTACTAAAGTTATATCTAAGATCCTTAATTTAAATCCATGAATTTTTTTCCTTATCTCATTCATTCAAATCTTAAATTTAATTTATAACAGTCAAAAGCTACATGTTAAATTATATTTTATATTTTGAAAAGAAAAAACAACTCTTTTTTCAAGATAACCATGCTGAATCCATGGTACAAAATACTGGTTCATATAAAATATGAAGAAAAAGCAAACTAAAACGTATACAAATATGCACATTTATACTCAAGGATCATGGAAAAATGAAAAAGACAACGAAGTTGAAACTTTTTTTTTGAAATTCAGATACACAGGTGAAGATGGTTTTGAAATATCAGTTCCTCATGAGAACGTTGTCGACCTTGCAAAAGAAATTCTTGAAAAATCAAAAGATAAAGTGGATTTATATAACACAAAAATGCTTTATTTGTTAGTGTTATTATATTTGCAAATTTGTTTAGTTTAGAGGATAAATCGCCTACGTAACGCATTTGAAGTGGCCTGTTTTTTGTTGGCCGCCAATTCTCCAAATTATTCCCCTTTCCCTCTTCCTCAAATTATCTTCTCTAACCTTTAATCTTAAGTCTGCCTCAAGTTATCAGCACCCAAATCCACTTCCTACTATACTATACAAATACATCTTCTCTTTTGTTTCTATCTTCCGCTTTTCTTCCTCTAACCCTAGATTAAATTACGGCCTCTCTCCAATTTTCGTGGAATAATTTCAAACCATAGGAGATTAAATGAAGGACAGGCATAATCAAGAGAGGAGATTACCTAAACGTGTTCCTAGACGGTTCAAAGCAATCGCCCAAGGCACATCGTCCCATGCATTAATATCTAAGGCAACTGAGAGAAATTGGATAAGCAACTGAAGAGTATTCTGCTTCGATACAGGAAGAAGAAACTATTGGAAATTGGGAGATGGGGAGGCCAACTTGTTGGGAAAAAACCAAGATACATTAGATTAGGGTTCGACAGTTCAAGAAGTGGAGAAGGAAATGAGTAAATTGTTTGAGCTCTTGCATATCCATCTGTTTGAGGTAAAAATCCATCTTTCTATTCTTACATCCATTTTGTTGGTTTTCTTCTACTGTTTGAGCTTCAACGGGTTTTGTCTGCATTTTTTTCCCCAATCATGATGTATTGTAAATCCGTAATCATCGCGCCTTAGCTATTTTTGAATATAATTTTTTTTACTGCTTTATAAATTTTAATATTTTCCAAATATATAGAGCCTCCTGACTGTTGTGAATATTGAACTTCAAATTTTAGTTTTTATGTAATTTTTGTTGTTTGGCAATCAAGATAGTTTAAATTGGTGTAACGATCCTAAATTTTGAACAATTTAAATTGTGAATATTTAATTAATTTTAAATATTTGAATGATAATTTAAATTGAATTTCCAATATAACAATGAAATTGGTGATTAAATTTTAAAATTTAATCTATAAAGAGTTGAATAAAAATTTAAATTTGACTTCGGAGTTGAGATTGAATATGGAATTTGTAATTGAAATTCAAACTAATAACTTAAGAAGATAATTTGGATTTAAAAATTTTTATTTTTGTAAATTAGTAAATTAATGGTTAAATTTTAATGACATTTATTCTTTAGCTTAGATAAAAAAATTAAAATCAATACAAAATAAAATAAACAAATACACTTAGTAAAAGAAAAAAAATTTAACAACATAATTTAAACAAAAGTAAATATCTACAAAAACAAAACAAGGTATTTGTGTACAAAATAAAAAAAATTGATGTTTAAAGTAAATTGAATTTAAAATGAAAAATTATATATATATAGATAGAAGAAAATAATAAAACAAAATAAAAATATAAGAGGAAAAAAAAATTGTTGATTTGTTGTTTGGGCTTTGGAAATTTTTGTTGGCCCACGTTTGTTACTAGTGCCATGATTAAGTACCGATCCCCTTTATTCCACTTTCTCGTTCATAACCCTACACCCAAAAAGAAAAAAAAAATGAAAATAATGGCGGCCACGAATTCTCTTTCACTCCTCTAAAAAAAAAACTAGGGCTTGCGATCTAATTTGGGGCTTCATTCTTCGTTCGAGTGTGCTCATTCCCACCTCGGCCGTATTCGATTCGAGATATGGTGAGTTTTCTCACGATTAATTTTATTTCAAGCTTTTAGATTTGTTTGAATTGGGTGTTTGGTTGCATGCTATGATTTGGGGGTTATTCATTATCATTTGCTCGGCTACTTTGAATTCTAAACTGATAGGAACAGATAACACACTGCATGTTGGTTGTTGGTTGTTATTCGCTATCATTTGCTCTGATATTTTGATTTTTATACTGATAAGAACAGATGTTATTGGGAATTTGTTTTTTTTTTTAAAAATGATAAGAACAGATGTTATTTGAAATTGGTTTTTTTCTACTGATAAGAACAGATACTATGTGAAATTTGTTTTTAAACTAATAAGAACAGATGCTACCAAGTACTTGATTTAAATTGATAAGAATAGATGCTACTTGATGATTTTAAATTTAAATTGATAAGAACAGTTGCTATTTAAATTTTAATTTTACTAATGAGGAAAGATGCTTGTTTTGGTTGTTGTTGCATGTGATGGATGTAAATTTATTTATATTATGATGGATACTGCACTTGCATATGTCACTGTACTTGCATATTGTGATGGATAAGAGCAGATGCTTGTTTCAGATTTATCATAACAAAACTGTTCTGTTTTTAAGATTTTTTTTTTTTTTTAAAGAGGTAAAGTTCAAATTTAAAATCTGAAATTGAACTTAGAATGAAATTTAAATCTGAAGATGAATTCAAAATTGTTTGGATTCTTATTTTGTAATAATTTGAATTGCCATCTGTTGCATAGTTTATACACTGTATTTTGGGAGCTGTTCCAGTTTTGATTCTGCCCATAGTGTTTAATCTGTTCATACATGCTAGATAGAGACACATACATTTTGGGCATATTTGATTAACCAATAACTACTGCATTTGTTGTAATTACCGTTGATCTTTTGGAAGGCTATTAGTTTATTCATATGCTTTGATATATGAGTTGATGTTTGAAATAGGTGTTAGTTGAAGGCTATATTAGTATGTTTGCATGAATTTGCTTGTGCATGTTTGTTTTTCAACTGAGATGTCTTTGTCTTAGTTTTAAGACTCAGGTTTATTTCAAAATTCATAACCTCTTGCATTGAATCACTGTCAGGATTTAGAATGCAAACAAAATTTGTTTGGTTTGCGGTTTTCAGTTTTGGATTTTCGTAACAACCGCAATGCATTCAGTTAATTATTTCTGAAAGTTTTGAAAAAAAAAACCGATTTAGAAAATGATTTTAACATATAAAAATTGAATATCACTTATTCTTATTTTCTGCATTTTTGGGAAAACATAAAGATCTCTCCCCTTTACTATTTTCCCCTTTTGTTGTAATGGCTATGATTTTTCCACTTTCTGCTCCTCTTCCATGTTTTTTTAAAATACATACTGAAAATGCAAAACACAAAACTTGAAGTCCAAACCAAACGGGTCCCAAGGATTTAAAACAATATCCCCAAAAGGTCTGTGCTAGCATGCACGAAGTGATTTTATGTTTCTACAGGCAAATCATTATCGCCTCATTTTATAGACTTAACAAATAACTGAAAGAAGTAACACAATTTTAGTCAGAACCAACAGTTGCAGGAGCGCTGCTGCTTTGCCATATTAAATTTTTATATGTTCATCTCCAATGATTTCATTTTGGGATTTAAGTGGCACATTCCACCTGCTAATATTTGATGCTTCATGACACTGTCAATTACAGCTGATTTATTTTGTAAACTCCCTGATGCATTTCTGGACATTTCCCCCTCCCTGTTGCACCTCTGTGCATCCTACTGCACTGTGTCATCATTTGGCTCTGCGATTCATCGCTGTTGCCTCTGTGTTTGTTGTGTCTGCTGCTCCATGCACTTGTTTCACTGCCCTGTACATGATCAACTAGCATCTATGCCTGCTGTTGAATGCTTGTTTGCTTACTGTTTTTTTTAAATTGGCACTGGTTTTGCCTTGAGCCTTTTCTTTGCAGTGATTTGTCTGATTTGCGCTTGCAGCCACACGGGATTGACAGATTTTAAAAATTAAAGCTGTTAATAATGAAAATCCATAATATATTTTGAATTGATTCATGTGATCCATTTTATTCAGTTCATTACAAATTTATTTACTTGAGTTAAGATTAATCCTGACTCGAGTGTTTTTGTGTTTTGCAATAAACGCTCGGGTCAGACCGAGTATTTCTGCAGCTTGAAGATTTTCTCGCAGCGAAGTTAGAGAGAGGGGGATTTCGGCATTCACTAAAGTTTTTCAGTAAAATTTTTCTTGTACTTAATAAATATAAATTGTTCCGCTGTATAAATTCAAATGCAATTAATTGTATAAACTCTGATATATGTAAAAGAAAAATTCATTTATGAATAATATTATGATTATTCTGTGATTCTGTGGCTGATTCTGTTTAAATGTTATAAACTAAATAACAATCCGTCATCTTGAACGTTTCTAGTTGGTTTAATTACCGACTAGAGGCGGTCAGGGCGGCGGGTCGTCACAATTGGATTCACCATGAATCATATCTTAGTGAATTAAGCTATCTAATCAGGTATAGTCACTATAAAATAATCATCATATTAGTTTGAGCTATTGTTCTTATTTTTTGGTTTAGGACAATGAATTTACTGTTTTATATTTTTATTATTTAGTTTTGATTCTTGAAGGCCATATTTGTATTATGCATCTACCTACATAGGTAATATGCATATACCCATATACACCTGGATTATCAAATATTAGATACAAAGTATGACATGCGTTTAAGAAAGAATATTTCTTAAAATACAAACAGAAAAAATATATTTGTAAGTAGTTTTTATCCATAATGTGATCACGAGATTAATTTGTAGTTTAATAGATTGGTATCTGAGTACGTAGCTGACTGGAATTTACTGCTATGGCACAGCTGATCAACTTCTTAAATGGGTAACGAAACCTATGTTCCTTTTCTTTTGCATCTTTGGAATTTATTTTGCATTCATTTGTCTAATATTTATACTTTTGCTCATCATGTTGAATAATCATATCGATGATGAAGAAACTGTTAACAAGGTTATGCTTATGCACAAAGCACAATTATGCTCCTGCATCAAAGTCTTAAGAGTGCAAGTCATAGAAATAGTAATAAGCCACTTATTATTAATGATTCATACTTATGCACAAAGCACAATTATGATTCATTTTTACCGAAAACATTATCATACCATCATTTTTCTCAATGATCCGTCACCATATATATATTTACTTAACATTTTGCTTAATGAAGAGTTTGATGTTGAGACTAAGATTGGAGGAGTTGTCGGTTCCTTGAGGGCCTCTATTTATAATAATTTACTTAGAGAAGAGAAAATGATGAGGTATATAATATTTTTTGAAGATTTTGGATTGTGAATCAATTATATCATTCAATGATTTGAGAATGGTGCAAAAAATCGTCATGTAATAAATTTACTGAAATTATCAATAGGTTATTCTTAATTAATTGAAAAAGTGATGTAGAATGTAACATGACGTCTTTATGATTTGGCAGGTAGTTTCATGAAATGTTAGGATAAAATTTATTAAACCTGCATTGAATTGGAATAGCAGACTCTCTGAATTGAATGGAGTGGTGGAACTCATTGGTGAAAGGTGACCCTGAAATCGATACTAAGAAAGTTGAACCTGCAAATAGCAGACTCTCTGAATTGGAACCGGAAACTCGCTTGACAGTTGAAAAGATGATGGTGATTAAGTTACAACCTAGCTTCTTAATTAAGATGGACTATCTTTCCATTTTATGATGTAAATTTCAAATAAGAAATGTAATGCAGCTTGATCAGAGGCAGAAACTTATGGGCCTTTCGACTAGTGAAGAAATGTAGGAAGAGCAATTGCTCAATAAATTTACGGCTAAGGTCAGTTTACTCTTTTTATCATTCTTCTTCTTCTTTTATCTTTTTTTCTTCCTCCTTTTGTATTACACTGATACTTTTTATTTATTGTTTATACTATATGCTCAAGAAATTTATGGCTGATGTTTCTAACTTCCAAATTTGATGAGTATATGTTTCAAGTCAAAGTATACTTAGAGTCATTTGAATTATCGTTTAAGAAATCCCAATAAACATTAAGTTTAAAACTGACGCAGCCGATAGTTATGCAATTGACGCTGCGTCAATTTTGAAATCCCTATAACCACAAGACATTTGATAATTGCTGTGTCAATTTTGGCTAATGCCTTTGTCTACTACATTTTTGAATAAGATGTAAAGTCATGCTTTGATTTTTTTCATTTTTGGAATAATTGTACTTCATTTTAGTTTGGTAGATGTACTATATCTGAAACTAGAAGGAAATAATAATACAAAATAATAGGAATTCTGTCATAGACAGTTGATGTGCAATGTAAGAAGGCTAGAATTTTGAGTGCAAGTAGCATATTTATACGAAGTCCGGTCGTCAGGTTTAGATAAAGTTCACATGTCTTTTAGATATGCACTGTTGGTTTGATACCTAAAGAACTTCTCGCCAAGGTTGTTATGTATCCTAATCTTTTTATAATCGTTTCTTAAATGTCCCCCTGGATTTGCATCAAATGTATTATCACACAAATCAAAAATTAGCCTTGATTCTTTAACGGTAGTCTTTCACTGCCATGTAACCATAACTTTATTTAATATACTCCAGCAAATCAATTCACATGTTCAATTTTAAAAGCTGAGCATTTCTCATGCTTCATTTCAATGCTAAGTTCTAAAACTGAGCAATGCAATGGCACTGGAAAACTTAGCGCAGTTGCTCAGTTTTTATAACTGAGCAACGCTCCATTTGTAGACCGAGCAATGCTCAGCCTTAAACTGAGTGTTTGCTCTAATTTATAAACTAAGTGCATTTGCTCAATTTATAACTCAGCGTATGCTCGGTTTTTAAAAACCAAGTGCACAACTTTGATTAGCCTACAGTGTGCGTTGCGTGATAAGTTTACACTTAAATATTTACGAGCACTGTAGAAAAATTTATTTTTATAACAGTGAAATGATTGTATCTATGTATTAAATAGCCCGCATTCATATGAAGTATTTAAAAAAATAATGAATATCACAGGGAAATATTCTTACAGTAAAGTTTCCAAAGAAGATTTACTGGAAATAAAGCATATAAGAGCATAATATCTTATAAACAGAGAGCTATTTAGAGCTGATGCATTGGTTAGAAGAAGATCTATATCGAGATTAATGATATGTAAAATAAAAAGTTAAATTTGTATCAAGGGTAAAAAGATTGAGAAAGAATGTTAGGTATGCAATTTCTTTGGCTAGATTAAAGTTTTTGGTTTACAAGAAGATTTTAGAGCAAATCAAGCTTTTGAGACATGGCATTAGCTGCAAAGAGTATGATGTGGTCATGGGTACTCCTTTGTTTGATTCTGAGATTAGTGGTTACTTTTGATTTTATGATCTGTTGTAGTGTTTTTGACGTGAATTTTGTACTGTTGTGATTGTAAGGTACGTTGTTTTTTCTTTGTTGAAGTTGTATTAATTTATAAGACTTGTCAGTTGAAGAAATGAATGATATGAATTTTTGGGTTCATTTGACTATCATTTTATGCTATCTGCTCCTTGACTATAAAATTGCATGTATATTGTAAAACAAAAGCACTGATATGCGCATTTCCAAGCATTTTACACTTTGATACGTGAAATGATTGTATCTATGTATTAAATAGCTCATTGATGACCGCTATTGAATAAATATTTTATAGCGGCAAAATGGTGTTATAAAGATTTCCAATTCCGTTGAGATTTAGCTATATTATAGCAGCTACAATGAGCTATTGAATAAATATTTTATAGCGGCAAAATGGTGTTATAAAGATTTCCAGTTCCGTTGAGATTTAGCTGTACTATAGCGGCTATAATGAGCTATTGAATTAACGTACCATAGCGGCGAATTTGCGTTATAAAACTAGGCTCAACCATAGCGGCATATTTTGTGTTATAAATATTCAACAGTTTTTTATAACATGTCGATATACAGCGCTTATCAAACCGCTACGGTTGTGATTAATAGTGGTTATATGCCGCTATAAAAGACACTTTTTGTTGTAGTGAATACCTCTTTGACCAAATCTAGACCTAAAACTAGTCTGTCTTCAGTCTCCAACCAACATGCTGGTGATTTGCATGGTCTTCAATACAAATCTTCATACGACGCCATTCCTATACTGGTTTAATAAAGGTTATTGTAGGAATACTCGACCAAATGTAGGTGATCCTCCCAAGATCCACCAAAGTCCAATACACAAGCTCTCAGTAGATCCTCGAGTACTTTATTGACTCTCTTTGTCTGCCATCTGTCTGACGGTGATATGCAGTACTCATATTAAGCTTGGTACCCATCACTTCTTGTAGACTCTTTAAGAATTCACTAGTGAACAAAACATCTCTGTCATTGACCATACTAGTAGTAGCTCCATGTAGTCTAACTATGTTCTTTAGAAACAACTTAGCTAAGACAGGTGTCGTCCCAGTTGACCTATTTGTCCACTACGACCCATATACTTTCATTACCCCTATTTGTCCTTGGCAACCCATCTATAAAATCCATGGACACTGAATCCATTTCCAAACTGGAATCTCTAAAGGCTGAAGCAACCCACTTGGTTTCTGATGTTCAGCTTTCACTTATTGATAGTTTGCATACTGCCTAACCCGCAAGCCAGTATCTCTCTTCATGCCTTCCCAATAGAAGATCCTCTTCATGTCTCGATACATCTTGGTTCCTCCAAGATGAATAATAAACTTGGACCGATGACATTCTCCAAGAAATTCTTCCTCAAATCATTAATATTCGGAACACACAACCATTCTTTCATTCTCAATCATCCCTTCTGGTCAAGGCTAAAATCCTTTAAATCATCGATCTCAGTTCCAACCTCAAGCCTTCTGATTCTCTTAGCCAACACTGGATCCTCCTTCTGCTTAGAAGCATTTTTCTCAATCAATACTGGTCGAACTTATAAACAAGACAACCTAGCAGAATTATGACTAGAACCAGCAATCGATCTTAACTGCACATCACAACTGACTAAAGCTTCTAAATCTTTCCACTCTGCTAACATAGCTAACACCACATTCTGATATTTTCTGCTAAGAGCATCTGCTACCTTATTACCTTTTCCTGGTGTATATTCTATACCAAAATACATGCAGCCAAAAACTCCAGCCATCTATGCGGCCTCATATTCAACTCCTTCTGAGAGAATAAATATTATAAAGGCTTATGATCGGTATAAAGCTCAAACCTCTTCCCTTGGAAATAATGTCTCCAAATCTTCAACGCGAAGATCACAACTGCCAACTCCAAATCATGAGTAGGATATCTAACATCATGCAGTCTAAGTTGCATGGATGCGTAGGCAATAAATTTACCATTCTGCATCAACACTACTCCTAATCCAGTTCCACATGCATCACTATGCACCACTAATCCTTGGTTTCCATCTGGAACTACTAACACCGGTGTATTGGTAAATAAATGCTTTAACTTAAGAAATGCTTCCTCATATTTGTCGGACCAAACAAATTTCTCCTCCTTCCTAGTTAGCTTAGTTAAGCGTGTTGCTATCCACGAAAAATCCTTAATGAATCTCTTATAGTAGCCAACAAGTCCAAGAAAACTCCTGATCTCAGTCATCGTCTCTGGTCTCTTCCAATTATTAACAGCTTTAATCTTATCTGTATCGAATGACAACCCTTTCTCTGAAACGACCTGACCAAGGAACTTCCAAAAATGACACTTGAAAAACTTCTCCTTTAACTGATTCTGCCTGAATGTCTCAAGTACCTCTCTAAGGTGAACTTCATGCTCCCTCTCATCCTTAGAGTAGACTAGAAAGTCATCTATAAACACCAATACAAACCTATCTGTATGCTCTCGAAAAACTCGATTCATCAAATCCACAAAGAAAGCAGGTGCATTCGTTAGTCCAAATGGCATCAACAACCACTCGTATGAACCATACCCAGTACGAAATGTTGTCAAAGGAATACTATCCTCCGCCACTCTCAACTGATGGAAACCTGTTGCCAAGTCCAATTGGGAAATACTTTTGCTCCACTCAACTGATCATCTATTCTTGGCAAAGGATAGTTATTCTTAACTGTCCTTTCATTTAGCTTACGACAGTCAATGCACATCCTTAACGACCCATCCAGTTTTTTTACGAACATCACGGCCGCTCCCTAAGGTGAACTGCTTGGTCTATCTGGATCCACTAAGTACACCTTCAATTCCTTTATCTCAGTTGGTGTCATCCTGCTAGGTGGTCTACTCATAGGTTCAACACCTGGCACAAGATTTATTCTAAACTCAGTAGCTCTTTTCGAGGGCATTCCAGTGATTGGCTCAAAGACATATGCAAACTCTCTTGCTACCTGAACCCGACTTAACTCATTTCCTACCTCCATCATAGAGCTAACACTTCGGTCAGTATTCTCTATTGACAATATCACTCAGTTATGACTATCAGGGTGTCTCAGTGATATTTTCCTATCCTGGTAAAATATTATAGCCTCATACCTACCCAACCAATCCATACCCAAAATGATTCCAATATCTATGAAATCATTGACATACAAACTGCATGCAAACTTATGACCTAATAAATCAAGCTCCAGCTGGTCACATTCTAACCTTAGAGTTGCATACCCACCTATTGGGTTCGCAACCCTTAAGGAGATAACAAGGTAGATTGGTTCTAAACATAATCCATAAACTAAACACCAAGATATAATGCACTGGTATCAAAAAATACTATAATTGGAATACTATAGATCAAAAACGTACCTTCCATCACAGTTTTTCCTTGATTAGCTGCACTAGGCCTAGCTGGTCCTATAGCAAAAAAAAATTCATTTGTCCTCCCTAACTGGCTCTGGATATTGATTCTTGTAATGCCCAACTTGACCATAGTTGAAGCACTTCACGTTCTTCTTACTTGTAGCTTTCTTCTTATTTCCTGATCGGCATTCATTAGCAAAGTGACCATTCTTTTCACACTTATAGAAAATTACCTCACCCTTTGACTTCTTAGTAGCATCTCCTTTTTGGGCTCCCTTCATTTTAAAGAACTACCTCATTTTACCTTGAGAACCCTGAGTTTCCACTGGCCTGTCGTTAGCAAAATCAGCAACCAACTCCTCATGGCGAATGGCCATCTCCACCACTATATTACAAGGATCATGGACATGTGTCACGTTCATTCTAGCAAGCTCAGGCCTCAATCCCCGAATGAACCTCTCGTTCCTTTTGATGTCGGTATATATAGTAGCATATCCATATCGAGATAGCTCTTTAAACTTAGTAGCATACTCATACTGACCTATGAAGTTAAAGCGCCCTGCTACTCCATAGCGTTTGAGGTGCAAAAAGTTATAGCGGAGATATATCAAGGATATAGCAGGATATAGCAGACGTCCTTTAAAAAGAGGAACGATGAACATTCTACATTAAAAAGAGGAACAAGTATTACTTATCATTTTCCACTAAGTAAAACAAGTTATAATAAAGTAAAGATAAACAAAGTTGACACTTAAAAAGTTAAAACTAGTTATAATAACCAACCATGTATATCATTGTTACATCAACTTTGAAGTTACTATAAAACCTAAAAGCAAGACGTCAGGCAAAATGATTATTTATAGAAAAGGAGGATACAGCGGGGCAACAAAATCGGGGATATAGCGAATTATTGCCGTAATATTGGGGATAATGGCGAATATGCTATATTGGGTCGCTATACAGGAATATCGATGCCCTAAAAGTCCACTATGGGATATATTGGGGATATATCGATGCAATATCGAGGGATTGACTGCACAACTACTGACATCTCTCCTGTACTAGATCCATAAACTTCCTCATTAGCTCGGACTTAGAAAACTCAGATACAAACTTCTGCTCAAATCTTGTTTTAAAATCAGCCCAAGTTAACTGCTCTTCCAGCACTCCGGCAGTGACATATTCCACCAATGTAGTGCTGATCCCAGCAACGTCTAGAGGCCAACATTCTATTTTCCCCATCATTCAAACCCAAATCAGTAAATATACAATCATAATTCAACAGCCAATTATGAACCTCCATGGCACTCTCAATTTCCAAGAATGGCTTCCCACCCAAACTGGTGTAACCTCTACTTAGCAAAGCATAGTTATTTCCAACAGGAGCCATAGTATTAGCTTCTTCTGCATTTCCAACAACACCAATAGTAGCTCCTTCTTGCATCAAACCAACAAAGAACTGATACATCGCCCATGTATCTACTGATGGATTTCTAGCACTCACATTAGCATCAATGTTTGATTACTAGCATTAGCCTGTTGACCCGGGTTCCTCCTGGTAGTCGGTCAAGCGTTTCCATTAGTTGCAGTGCTTCCTCCACTGAGATTTCCTCTTCCGTTTTCGGCTTCCATATCTTCTTTCTCGTAAATCTGCAGAGCCTTAGTAAGATATAGAAGAACGATATAAGAGAGCAAGGGATATGTACTTATATATATAACTATAGAAAATACAAATACGTTACTATAGCGTTAACCCAAACCCTATCTTATTACCGAATCCATTGGATTATGTTTGGAAAATCTTTTAGGTTTATGTTTCTTTTAAAGTTTCATAAACCTATGCTTTGATACAAACTTGTACATACCCTTCCTTGGGGGCCCAAAACAAATGGCTATAGATGCTGCAGTCATCCATAGTTATTAATCATTGACGACCAAGTACAGAGATATTAGATACATTGATACATAAAAACATAAGAATATGGAAAAAAATTAAATAGCAAACAAATTCCACATTCCATTTCAAAATATTCCATATTGATTACATAATCCCAGTTCGCAGACCACGTTCAGAATAGCATGTAATTATTACAAAATATGCCAAGAGCGACATACAAAGCCGCCCCCTTGGTTGAACAAAGTATATAATAAGGCAAGAATTTTTTTTTGCCTTTACAATCAAAACACACAGTGGAAATAAAAGAACTCTAATAACAAGCTTGCCTCCTGCACATCCTCGGAAGCATCGTTCATCCAAAAAACAACCTAGAAACCTTGACTCTCAACCTATTCAAAAAAATTAAGTACCTAAGAGCTTAAGGGGAAAACAAAAAATACGAGTTAGACATAAAGCCTGGTATGAATAATAATTTACCATCTCAAGCCATTTAGATATCTAGCGGGACCACGCCGCTTCGAGGAAAGGGTTTCTCATTACCAGTATCCTAAAACATTTATAAAACCATATACTTTGCTCCAACAACCACAATGGTTAAAATATGCTATTTCAAAACACTATGATGATAGGTAAAACAAGTAAATCAAATCTGGATTACCCATCCTCATTCATTCTGACTGTCTGTCTCAATTATAGTTTCTAGGGTTACTACTAACTTTTTAAATATTTATGGACTATCTATCTAATTTCATAGTTTTCATGGGACTACTAATAAACTATTGGTAACTCCAATATCTTTTCTATTATCCTAATTTTCATGGGCTAACTAGGAACCTATTGACTAACTATTAATATCTTATTTGGGATATAGTTTTCATGGGATAACTATAAACCTATTGGCCCCTGCCAGTATCAATCATAGTTTTCATGAGCTGACTATGAACCTATTGGCCCCTGCTAATATCTTTAATTTATATTTTAACATTTCTTAAATTATATTCACTGCTGGGTCAGCCTAGCTGGTTATTCTGCCCTTCCCCAAAATACAGTTATGGGTTAACACAATGTGAATAAGTACGAGAAGAAGTAATGCTCTCATTTATTTATGCCATCATATTTTTTTTAAAATGAAAATCGGTTATTTGTTTTGAAACATTAAAATATCACTTTTGTAACCACTGGATGACCTCCTTCGAAAGCATAGAAAACTTAATTCCAAAACATTAAGTATATACTTTTCGAAGCCCTATAAATCAATCCTTTCGAAACCAAATCATACCTTCCGAATATATCAAAACCTTGCTTTCTAACCTTTAGAAATATAGCTTCGAAACAAATGAAAGTACCCCTTTCGAAAGTATTAGGTTTACTCTTTAAAACATCATTTGGGTCAAAATGGTTATATATGAAAGTATCTCTCTCAAAACTAATTATAAAATTGTTTTCGGGAAAAGTTGATGGTGTCAGAACTATCTAGTCGAAAGCAATATTCTTTAAATTGAAACTTCAAAGGATAGAGTCGAAACCCCATTTTGATTCCATTGCCTTCGAAAGCCTCAACCATTTCGAAAGCATTCAGGAAAAAGGCTTAGTTTAAGTAAAACATAGGTAACCCTTCGATAGCAAAGATGGCTTCTATACAGTCGAAAGGAGAGATTGGTGGATGGATTTCGACTTGGTCGAAACCAATCCTTTCGAAAGCTCTTATTTAAAGGAAAAGGTACCCCACCAAAAGCTAATACTTAACCATAATACAACAACCTTCCCGAAAAGCTATTTATATAAATCTTTTCGAAAGCATATGTTTCAACTGTGTCGAAAGCTTTAAGTAAAACAAAGCAAGAACTTAGCTTTTGCAAGCAGAATATGGTTTCGACTCTAACAAAAGCATTGCTTTCGACACCCTACCTTCCACTACCCACCAATTCACTTCATACCAATAACATCGATACCATGTAAATTGGTTTCGACTGAGATGGTTTCGACTGAGGTGGATCGGAGGTAAAGGAGTCGAAAGGTACTACTATTTGAGGCGAAACCTACTTTTCTGGATTAATGGTTGAAATGTAGCAACTTTTAGTAATTACTTTATAACCGCTTGCTTATTTGTAAACCTTCAATTGGTTGCTGTATAAATTTTCAAATACTTTACAATTATAACCACCGTATTTAATCAAATCTAAGTCAAAGGAATTGTAACGTTTAAGCTCTTCCATTAACAAAACCAGCATTTGCAAATAAGTCCTTCACTTGAAATAATTTATTTCTTTTAGTAAATCAATTGGGAAAAATCCCAAAAATCATGGAAACTCAATTTTAACATGTAATCAAACATATTATCATTTCAGATCCAATTTCTTCCCGAAATACTTAAAATAAATTTTAAATCCAATCATATCATATTTTCCTTTAGAAATTCATAATAAATTTTCTATAGCTCGAAAATTTTTGAAAATTAAAACTCATCTCCAAAATCATGTTTTACTTAACATAAAAATTTTCCATCGCATTGTAAAATTGTAAACTCTTGGTTTTACCCAAATACCGTGCTAATTCATATGAAAATGAATTAAAATAAATCAAACATAATATAGTTCAAGCATATCATCATAAAAATGAATCTAATCATAATTCCAAAAACATGTAATCATAGAATAAAATAGAGATAGTATGAAATTATTATTCACCTTAGATATGATATGGAATTTGAGATTTTTTTGTCGGTTGATCCTTCCTGGCTTAGATCCTTAGCTTTAGATTGATTTTTTCCTCTTTTCCTCCTTGTTAATAGCCGGCTCTAATTTAGGTTTATGGTTTTTGTTTGTAAAAGAGAGAAAATGAAATGTGAATGGAAAATTACAAAGGAGTATAGCTGTGTAAGACAAAATGACTATTTACTAATATGCCTATGTGTAAACTAATTAACCTTTAAACCAATTTAAATCCCATTTATTTTATTATTAGCATGACCCTTTATATAATTTATTCAAATCTTCTTATCATCGGTATTCTATTTAAGTTATCTAATTAAATTTCATGAATAATGTTATCAAAAATTAGGGGTGTTACAAATGGACATTCCAAAAAGAAGATCTAGTGCTCCGATGAGTCATGGCAAATGTCAGGAATCGTAAGGATGGACTACTATGGCCAAATTGGGAAGGATCCTTAATCGTGCACAAAGTAATTCCACTAGGGAGTTATAAGCTTTGCCGACCAAATGGCAATGTCATAGTAAGAACATGAATCAACGAGCATTTACGGCCTTACTTCCTAAGAATTGATGAATAAAAAGGAATTTATCAGCTTTGTTACAGAAAGGAGTAGGATTTTCTTAGGGCAAAAGGAAAGGCCCCAGCCACCAAAGGCTTGACCGCAAGAGGTCCCGGCCATCAACGGCCCTAGTCATCAAAGGCTTGATCGTAAGAGTTTCGGGTCATCAAAGGCCTTAACCCACAAAGTCTTGACCGCGAGACGTCTCGGTCATCAAAGGCCTTAAGCCTTCAATGCCATCATCAATGTCCCACTGAAGCGCGTCCTAGAGGGAGGTCGGATAAGCCATTAGTGCCTTCCATTATATAGCATCATTAAAGCACTTAGAAATCCTTCAGCGCCTGTCATCATAGGCACCCGCTGAAGCGCCTCCTAAAGGGAGGTCAGGTAAGCCTTTAGTGTCATCATCAAAGCCTCACTAAAGCACTAGGAAAGCCTCCAGCACTTGTCATCAAAGGCACTCGCTAAAGTGCCTCCTAGATGGAGGTCGGGTAAGCCTTTAGTGTCGTCATCAAAGGCCTTACTAAAGCATCGAAAAAGCCTTTAACCCCTGCATATGTGGTCTGATTAAAGCGCCTCCTAGAGGGAGGATGGAGCAAGCCTGTAGTGCGGTCCTTACTAAAGCATCAAAATCTTCAAAAGAAAGATCGATCAAACTCAAGGCCCAAGTAGTGCTCCAAAATCAATCAAACTCAAGAGCCAAGTAGTGCTTCAAAACTAATCAAAATCAAGAGCCAAATAGTGCTCTCAAATCAATTAAAATAAGAGCTAAGTAGTGCTCCCAAATCATTCAAAATCAAGAGCCAAGTAGAACTTCAAATCAAATCAAGTTTCCAAAAGGAAGAAATGGACTTTCGATCTTCTTATAGGAACTTATGGACTTCTTATACTATCACCAAAAATGGATTTTCAGTCTTCTTGTATGGATTTCTCGTCTTCTTATATCATCGCCAAAAATGGATTTTTGATCTTCTTATATGGATTTTTGGTCTTATTATATTATTGCCAGAAATGGATTTTCGGACTTCTTATATGGATTTCTGGTCTTCTTATATTATCGCTAGAAATGGATTTTTTATTCTTCTTATATGGATTTCTGGTTTTCGGTTATTATCGTATGCGGATTTCTGGTCTTATACTAGATATAGATTTTTGGACTTCTTATTAATGAACATAAATCTATAGTCTTCCTATTCTCAAACCATTAATTTTTGGACTTCTATCATCATTACAGGACTTGAATTTATAGCCTTTCATTGTTGTTTTCAAAAGTTGAATTTATGGGTTCCCTCCATTATCTCAAAGACATTGATTTCTGGAAGATGAATCAAAAATTAGGAAGTATAAAGGAATTCATGGTGTTATCTTAATGAGTAAAAACTTCACATATACTAGGTGGTCTAAATGTTATCCATATAATTTCCGTATTGGAAGTAATGTTATAAGCAATGGCATCATAAAGGGATTAAGGCAACCAAATCCTGAATTGAAGAATAAAGCAATGTATCTCTTCAAGGGAGTTTCTCCGCACTTTGTCACTCCATCAATAGCACATCTCTTCGAATGCTAGAAATGGGTCTCTTCGATAAAGTATCGTGTCGCACTTCACCAGTTCGGCGTGGTCCATCTTCATTAATACATTTCATTGCCTATTTTTACACCACACCGAACCCCCGAAGATAGGCCAGTCATATTGCATGTTAGCAAGGTTAGGAAGCACTTCGACCTAAATCATACCACCCATTATTGACACCATACTCAAATGGTTTCGAAGGTGTTGAGCATCAATGACAAATTGATATCGAGGAGGCACCTTGTCGGCAAACTACCAATACCATGGCAACATCCCTTCCTACAAGCACATTGAAGACATTAGAAGCACTGTTATTCAATCGTTATAACCAAGCAGGCTCATGAACATGCTGCTCTTTGATCGTTGAAGCACTTCACCCTAAGGAATCTCTTGTTCAACCATAGCGACGTTGATGGTAAGCATCATCGATGTCCTCAAAGACCTTGACACTGCTTGAAGGACATCAATAATAGTATCATCAACTCGTGCAAAGACCCTCATGCTGCATAGAGGCGGTAATACAATCCACAGCGCTTCGATAGTACCCATTTTTAAACTAGCGATGATCAACAATGTCGAGGATGTTAAAGTGAGGCAATGTCTCCTCCACAAATATTAAAGCTCAAATCACACCGCCAAAGTCGAAGGTCGCTAAATTCCACCTGATTGAAAACGTTAGATGTGGAGAGGTCGGTCGCCTGCCTCTAAAAATACAACCCTAGAGGTGCCATTTTAGGGGTCAAATTTTCATTCTCTCTCTCTCTCTTCTCAAATTAAAGTTTTGTAACCCTGAATCGAATTGGGGGATAATTCTTTTTGATTGTAATCATATTCGAATTGAATGAATACGAACTTAGCCATGCATGTTGACTTCGATTATTGTTGAATATGCAAGTATATGATTTTTGTTTGATGATAATTAATGTACTATTTTATTTTTCACATAATTAACTAAATATTTGTTGAATAAAACAAATAACACGGAATCTAAATTCAAACAGATATTTTATTCAAACAAATATTTATTATAATTTTAAATAGTACAAATTTGAGCTCTCACTATATATATACACACACAAACAAATTTCAATTACAACACAATTTTGATTACATCACAATTTACCATTTACATTAGCACCTCACTACACATCACTCATTCACTCGTATTTGGTCTTCAACTTATTCCAGATTGAATCCAGCATCTGAATTATTTGCAAAGAAAACACTAACGCGATCAAATTGAAAAAGAAATATTTTTGCGGTGTAAAATAAAATATGTTTTGAAAATATTATTTGCCTCAGTTATTTGGGTTGTTCGTCATCTTTAATTTTGAATTCATCAAACACGAACAACCTGTAACATGCACAGTGTATCACTGTACATGCCACAAGGCCGTGCACACTGATATATGCTGATAAAATTACAGGGACAGGTGAGCACAAGGTCAAACCCAATCAAAATCCAGGTCCAACTCAAGTGAAATTCGAATAAATTCACAATATGAGTACAAGGTCAAACCCGAGCTATAACTATATTCAACTCAGGTGCAATACAAAACTATCAAGTACAAGTGACTCGATGCACAAGAGCAAAAGCTGTAGTGTAACTCGAAGCAAAAACTCAATCAAGCTCCACACAAAGGTCACACTATACTAGGAATGACACAAATGTACAAAACTAAATGCAAACTACAACAAAGGCATACAACGATCAAGTGAAGGCATGGAGGCTACACGGCAGTAGACAGAGCAGTGTAGAGCAACACAGACATATGTATATGCAACTACAAGTGCACCAGGGCAGTACATAAAAAGACAGTACATATTGAAGCACACGGCAGTGGAAAATGCAATGCACAATACATACACACACAAATATATATATATATATATATATATATATATATGGTGCTCGAAAAATTACAAACTGCACATGAGACAGCAGCTCAGATGAACAGTACGGGCTCAACAACAAAGTATACAAGAAAACACAATTAAACCCAGAAATGAAGACTGCGAATACAAGGTAGTATCTCGAATCAAAAATTACATGAAGACATGTACTTGATGCAAACAATAACTCACCACAAAGTGCAACAAAATGCAAGTGTTGACTAGACTGCACAGTCAAGTGCAAGCCCAAGTGCATGACCATGAAAACAATGCAAGCTCAAAAGCAAGTGCAGCCTCAATAGGTAAAATGTACACAGATATGGTGGACAGCATGCATACGAATCAACAGTAAATGAAGACAACATGATGTAACATGAAGACACTACAACATGAAGACAAATAGAAATAGAATTCATCAGTGGACATCAACCTAACGCAAACCAGAAATGAGTCAAAGCAATGCAATGAATAGAGGCAATACTCGAGTACACATGAAAACATCGTGAACAAAAATGCAAGACCAAATTACTTCAGACTGCAACTCAAAAGTGCACAACAACTATACATGAAGAACAACAACAGTTCAACATATGTACACAGTGAAACAGTGAATGGTGATCCACAAAGTATACAAGAGCTAAATACACATGAACTACAAGACTCGAGAACAAAACCATGTACAAGTGTAGCCTCAACAATGAATGCCACAGTGACTTCAACATTAAACCAGACAAATTGATATGCAGACGGTAACACTAATGCTTTCAGACTTCATATATACATATGTTTGCACATATATACACGCGATCAGACAAACAAGCACAGAATCAAGTATACAAATAAAACATATATAGATGCATCGAATCACACAACAACTCAAACGAGGAACTGTAGAAGACCAGTCAACTTGAAAGTAATATCAAAGGCAACAATGATCAAACTGCAGGACAACTAGCACTTGAAGCAAAAGGCAGTGCACATACCAGAACCAGAAACAATGACAGGATGCAGTAAGCAGGTAAAACACAAATGCAAACAAAACAATATCATAGAGAAATTCTCAAATGACCGAAGTAGGGTGATATCAAAAATCAAGTCCAGTTTTAACATAAATGCCGAAGTCAACAAGCACAAAGAAAGGAACCAAAGTTAAGGCTATCAAGTCATGGAATAATGGGGTACAAGTCGAACAAGTCAACAGAATCAAATTCCAAAACAATTCAAAGTCGTGGTGGTCAAGAAATCAAACAGTTCAAAATCAAAGCCGTGTGAATCAAGTAACAAAATATACGAAATTTACCTTGTCTAAACAAATCACAAGCATTCAATCAAAACTCAGTGGCCAAGCTAAAAATTATAAGACGAGTTCAAACAATTTATTCGAACGAAACTTAAGGGAATTAAACCCTATTTAACCTAAATCGTCGTTGGCATGAAAATCCTTCGAGTTTAAGAAACAACAGAAAAGAATAAATCGATAACTCGAATCGAATAGAGGTCAAAGCATATCAACTTGAGGAACAAAGCAATTCACATACCAAATTTAATTCGAACTCAATTCCTTGAAGCGGCCACTAGTAAACCAGAGTGACAAATTGATGGACAAAGCAAGGAAAGCAAAATCACCTATTCGATCAATCAACTAAAGTCAATAGCTTCAACAAAGTAAAACCCTAAAAGGAACTAACGAAGAGAAGCAAACATTTTTCAAAGAAAAGGATTCAGGCCGAAATAACAAAAGAAAATGGGGACACTTATTTTGTCTCTATATTTTTATTTTGGGCCGGTTTATAATTTTCTCTTTGGAATTTAAATTGTTTAAATAAGGATTTTATTATTTTTATTGTTTTAGTTTGTATTTTATTTTAAACGTTTGTAATTTTCTAGTCGTTTGACCAAGGGACGAACTACGGTGGTGTAGTTCGAGAATTCGCAACTCAGTGGCTGAGTTGTGGCAGGATTTTGAGCATAGAGTTATGTTAGTCGATAGCGGGTGTTGCAACTTTATGTACGTAAGCATTTGACTACTTAATTTCTAGTAGAAGCCTTAGGGGCAGCACGTAGGCAGGGTTTTGCCGAAGGTGGGTAAATCTATGTTTTCTATTTTCTGCTTTTTATATTCAGCTAATATATGTGCTGCGATTATTTTGTATAATTTAGCATTAAATTTTTATAATTATTAGTATCACCCTATTCACCCTTCCCTCTAAGGGAAATTAATCCTACAATTATGACTTTATTGAACATTATTGACTTGGACTTGTATAATGTGAACTTGCCATGACCAAATCGACATGAACCTAGTCGAAGTGCCTTGGATCAATGAATTTCTATATGCATTTATATGAAATACGAACTATGAACTACAGACTTTGAACATAAGGACAAGATGCCTAGCCTAATGTCATATACGATGGATAATAGCATGACTTCAAGACTTATTTTCTTTTCCTATTAAACATATGACCTAGCATGAGCCCTTTGGATTATCTTATCTAAAGGCCAACATGGACTAATTTTAGATGACACTTCTAATGGCCTTATAGTACTTCGAGTATATTAATTAATAGCGACAAAGATGAGCTTCTCCTCAAAGGCCATTTATCTTCCATTCTTTAATGACCCTATCATATGATTAGTCTCAAATAATAAGTTCTACCTTAATGTATCATCGTATCAACGCAATGCCCACAATCACTTCGATATGAGATCCTCGCATGTACACTAATCACATCGGTATGGTCAGTCTTTTCTTGAATAGGTCTCCGCACATGTACTGGACAAGTCGATGAGATTAGGTTATTATGACTCCATATATATATTCAAATCAAGGAATAATTTATTGCATTTGGCATCTGAGGTGTCATACCATTTTCTGGTCTAACAATTTCATTGTTAAAGGATTTTTAAATTTAATTCAAATAAATAAGTAATATGATGAATGTATCAAATACATTCATGTGTTTGACTGATAAGGAGAACATACGAGTGGCACATAAAAGTAAGTAAATAAACATATAAATTTTAAAGAAAGAAACCATCTATTTATTTCTCTTAATACAAAATAATTAATTTAGGGAAGGCGGGGCTATAAATGTAAAGAGAGAAACCTTTCATTTCTCTCTCCCTCTTTAATTAGGTTAGTCGAAAAAGGTGTAGACATGTAAATAGAAATAAATAGATAGCTAATTACATAGGGGAAAAGGGGAAATAAATATAGGGTAATAAGGATGATTGATTCAACTTGCCTTTTGGTAAACTCAATTAACGGAGCATACAAATGACAATTAACAGGTGTTGTGACATGAGAATATAAACAGTCAATAATTATGTATGTATATATATGTATATAATTGCCATATTTTAAATTGTTTGTTTTTTGGAAAGAATTCTGATTTCTACTTTTGACAATGTGAAATGCATATAATAAACTTTATATATTCAAACATACCTATAAAATTTATTGTGTGTATATAAGATTAAATCAAATCTTTTCTAATTAACAAAAATTAGAGATATATATCAATCAATATAAAATAGATTAATTGTCAAAACATTAATTGTGTATATAAGATTCAATCAAATCTCTCTAATTAATACAAATTAGAGATTTATAGCAACCAATTTAAAATTTTGATTTACTGTCACAACATCTTCTCTTTTTTTCAAATTTCTAGTATAATCCAAATAAAAGACATATACATATAAACTTTCAAATCTAATATTACATTTTGTTTTGTTTGATTTAAAACATTAACCTACACTATTCATACACAAATTTCAGCTTAATTTGTTAAAGTAAATCCAATCAAAACAATATGAACAGACAAAGTTAGATCTAAAGAATTATACTTCGGACTGAATGTTTACAATATAGTTCTATAATAAATATTGTATTTAAATATATACAAAACCTAGTTTTAATTTAACAAAATAAAAACCTAATTAGTTAATATGAATATACAAATTTCATATCTAAATAATTGCACTTTGATTTGAATGCTTAAAACATAGATCTGCAATCAAACTTTTATTTTTAACTATAAACGGTATCAATTAAGATTATTAAAATAAAACCCCAATCAATTCATTCAACAAATAATTCAAACTGCATAAACAATTTTCAAATTAAATGAGGCAATGATATGTACATAAAGATTATGATAATTAAATTTATTTTTCAACAAACATTACATCAAATGTCTTTATCTATAAAAAAGCATACCTTATTATCAAAACCTTGAAGCACACCTTGAAAATTAAATTCTCTTTAGGATATTGCCTAGAAATCACACCTTGAATGATAATATCTCATCAAATCTTCAAGATCCAGATTATATCGTTGTAAGAGATGGATGAACCACTTTTTTGTTTTATTTTATGTATTTTTATTTAGAGTTAAAAGATTTTGGAAATTTTATTTTATTTTCTGCAATGAAAAATTAGGAGGAGAGAAAGAAAAAGAATGAATGAGAAAGAATGTGTTATATGTAGAGAGTGAATTAGAGAATATGTTTTATTTGAAAGAATGAAACATTTTTCATTCTTTAATTAAAACTTCTAGAATTAATTCCCTTGTTGTCTTTCTCCCTCACCACTTCTTTCTTTTCACAAGATAAGATCGAAGTAACATGCCATCAGTGCCATAAAATTTTGACAAATCACTGCATGCAAATATCATTATTTTTATTTAAATTACATCGACATCTTATGTCAATGTGCACAAATGTAACTTGTAAATGCATTCAAATAATTACAGACAAGTCCCAAACATCAACTAAATTAAATAGTAATTAATATTTCTTAAATATTAGTTAATTAATTTAATAAATCTACAATATCTTATAAATTAATTAAATCATGTGGTTTAGTGGAAAATTCATCACTACCATTGTGCGACTACTAGGTGTTAATTCATTCAGCAATTAATATTGAACAATTCAAATGTTAACGTTCACACGTCACCTTAACCAGTGGTGTGACGTTTTGGCTGAATTCATTACTTATCTATCTTTTGGTAAAATTTAATTTTACTTATTTAAGCACTACCTGGAAGTGATAATTATTACAATAATTCTCTTCATCAAAACTATATCATTTTAGGACTTATGGAATTTGGCAATGGTCAAAATTCTGATTCTTCCACATTTAATTTTATAGTCAAGACATAAAGTCCTCGGTTCAATAATAACAATTATTATTAACCAAACTGCTCTGGCCCGAGACTTTGACTTTGAGTTGACATAGGTTGACTGTGATACTAAGCCCATATAACCGAGGAGACAAATCCTCTCTTGAAAAGTGTTTCATTTTCAATACTTCCACTCGACTCAACTATAGTCATTCAGTGGATACCATACCACGATTTAACTATAATCAAAGTAGAGCTATCACATTGAAGATATACAGCATTCTTAAGTCGAGAGAACTGTCAAAATCATTCATATTGATATTTTCTATATTACCTTAGTTATTTAACAAACAGAAAACTATCAAGTAAATCGTTCCATAGTTATCCGATAACCATCAGTATGTAACCCCTAGGTTCCCCCAATAGTCATAAGTAATACACTGCCTAACATTTGGAGGGTATTGCGTACTATATTGATATCTACTGTCGATGCATCTAGACTAGGAACATTTAAAATGGTATATGTTTTTCATTGTGATAAATTACACACGGTTATGAGAGTTTATAGGATGGATCGTGTAGTGTATATGCAAGTATATGTGACTAACTGTATGATGTAACTAATATAAAATTAATCTAGTAAAATATAAACTAAGCACGCCAGGATTTTATACTGCTTCGGACCTCCTGTCCTACGTCCAGTCCCGAAGCTCCCCTTCGGAATTCGACTATCAAACACCCTCACTTCGCCTGGAGGAATAGTCTTGGTTACAATAGCTTGTTGTTGTCAAGTATGTGTTATGTAACACGGATATTGACTATTAAGTATAAATGCTTCCAATATATATATATATATATATATATATATAGAGAGAGAGAGAGAGAGAATATTGATTGAAGAGTTCTGAATATATGGAAGAGTGAGATACAAGTATATGGTTGCTAGAGATCAAGAATATTTCAGAGTATAAGAGTAAAGAGCGCAAGTAAGTAAGGTAAAATCTTCTCTTGGATTCTTGATGCTATTTATAGTGGTAGAGAGATTCCTTATGTAGTTGTATCCATTAACAAGTGTTTTATAGTCGCTTTTGATGGTGATGAAGAGTTGCAGTGAAGAGAAGCGAAGGTGTCTTTTCAATTGTGACAGTTGTAATTTGAATGTCATCAACCGAGTTCAGTTTCAGACGCCTAGAATATGTCTCAAACGTCTGGCTCTATATATTTTTTGTATATAGTAGCTTTTCAAACACCTAAGTACATTAACCAGACATCTGATTCTGTCTGGTTTGTAATCCAGAGGATTTATTCAGACGTCTGGCTAGTGTACCCAGACGTCTGATCTTTTGCATGTTGCTTTTCTTGTATCTGTATCATTGCTCTTCTAATTCTATCGACTTGTAGCCTCTTGATAAGTTCTTAAGCCTTGTTCTTTCTCTCTAGTGATTTTATTTTAGCAATTACATGTAAATAGAAATATATATGTATATTCGATTTCCATTGTATAGTTGTTGTCATCGAAATGATAAATTTGATTTCCAAAAAATCTCCCCCTTTTTGATAATGACAACTATTCAATGTACTTATATATAATTTATAAATCTCCCCCTGAATATTATTCTTAATGTTTTATAATTATACTTATATTTCTCCCCCCTTGGCATTATCAAAAAAGAATTATAAAATTTTAGCTAATCGGCAAAGATAACACACAAAAGGAAAATTTCATTAATAATTCGAAATTGATTACATTCATAGATTTTTTCAATTTTACAAAAGTAAATTCTAAAATCCTAAAATCTATGATTCCTTTGGAGAAGCTTTGTCTCGATCATCGTCTGTTTCTTCTTTTTCAGAGTTGCTAGGCTTTAGGAGATGTCAAAGCTTGTTTGAAAGGTTCATCCTCAGAAAGTTTGGAATGTTTGGTAGGAGGAGAAGGTATTGGGGTTGGCCAATCTTCAGAAGGTGGTGTTGGACCGCGAACCTGTTGGAATACTTCTTTGAGAACCGATAAGACAGTTGAAAGAGATTCTTCATCTGTTGCTAGGCGTGTAGCAAATGATGTCTCAAAGTTGTCAATCCGCTTAGCCAAAAGTTTTCGATTTTGAGATAATATATGTTGATTTCTAAGTGTGCGATATCGAACACTTTCATTTGGATTCGTATCCATTCGAGTCTCCATAATCTCATCCTGTCATGGATAATCAAATGGTGCGGAAGCAAGTGGAGTTTCTTCTCGATGTTGTTCTTCCTCTTGAGATGGTTCATTGTGTGGTTGAGGTGGAGACTTAACTTGTCTAGTTTGACGATTGTGCGTCCAATCTTCGAAGGATATAAATTCTGGGGGAATCTCGGGTAAGTGCATAAGGGAGAAAAATTTGGTGGAAGCATATTTTGGTGAGATTTCTTCGAAAGTCGATATAACACCATGGCTTATATGCTTTGGTGGAAGCATATTTTGGTGGAAGCTTTATATGCTTTGTGCTCTAACTTGATTATTTGCTTATGGCTTTCCATACATGGAATGATGGTATTGATTACCATTCGATTAAGGAGTCGTGCTTTTGGACATAGATATTTAGAGGCAAACTTTGGCATTTCATCTTCCCAAATTTGATGTGTTCTACCTATTATACCAGGAGTTAGCCTAATGGTGTTGCCATATACGCTAGACCAGAGCCAGTTATCTTCGTCTTCAGTGTTCCACACTGAAGAGCTATCCAAATTGCATGGAAAAGAAATATTGTCAATTGATCGATTTCGGTGTCATTAGGAGTGAATGAAATCACGGTTTCTAGTCCAGCATTCTCACACATTTCATCCAAATCATACATTGGAAATTTAAGTAGGTTATAGAATGGACCTGTGTGAAGCTTTTTCTTTTATATATCGCCATACCTCTTGATTGAATGTGGTGCTCTATTCATCCATCTTTCAATTTGATCATCCGAGTAAACTTGAGAATTTGAAGATGATGTTGGTTGGTCTTGTTTTAGTGTGGATATCTTGGAATTTTTAGTTCTAGGAGGCATTGTGATTTGAGCTCGCATAAAAGGAAGTTTTTGAGAGAAAAATTGTCACTGGGGAAATCGCAAATGAGAAAATTTGAGACGAAAGTAATAAAATGATGTTATCTGGGTTAATTTAAAGAGTCGATTGAATTTCAAACGTCTGGAATCTAAATCAGATGTCTGGTTTGCCCTAAATTGAATACAATATATAACTTCAGACGTCTGGTTGTTGGGTTAGACATCTGGTTTGATCGAATTTGTAAAATGTGATGGTCAGAGAGTTTTTTCAGACATTTGGGTTAAAAATCAAACGTCTGAAATAGGTCATTTTTTTTCAAACTTTATGGCAGAGACATAATTCAGATGTCTAGGTCGAATTTCAAATGTCTAAAATTTTCTGATTTTAATTTAGAGGAGGCAGAGCAAATTTTTCAGACGTTTGGGGGGTATAACAGAAGTCTGACATATGCACGGTGCTTAAAAAATAGACTTATATCATAGTGTCAGACGTCTGAGGTCCATATCCAGACGTCTGAAATAGCAGTTTTTCTAAAAATAGCCTAAAATTTAATGATTTTCCTTATTTTTCGATTCTCTATTTTATTAAAAACAGAATGTAGTAATATTTGTGTGAAACAAATAACAAATAAACATAGATACACATATAATAACAAAAATAATTTGTTTAGAAGGCGATGGAGTTTTACGATCTTCTGACTTTTTACCCTCCATGGTTTAAGTGGAGACCATATATTTCCATGTTCATTGGTTCTCGGGAAGACAGAAAATCGTCTTGTGAAGGGTCTGAAGGAGTACGATACGAAGACAAGGGATCCAAAGAACTGTAAGGTTTTGGAAGTGGTTCATGGACATCTCTCTTTCGTGACATACAAAACTTCATCGCTACTTGCTCCAAAAGCTTAGCCGACGTGTTGTAATGTTCAAAATATAGTTCTCATTGTAGATCTATCTATTGTTTCTGATAGTGATGAATTTCATCAATTTTCTCCTTTGTTGTAGGAGAGACAAATAGAGATCCTTTGGATTTCTTGTTATCTGGAGTCCCCTGTGATATAAGGACCACCTATACGTCGGTTCCTTCTGTGGTGTAGGTGTAGGAAGCCGTTTTGGTGTATCAGCTGAGCTATCCATCGTAGGTGTTGAGATGGATATATAAGAGTTTCCAGAAGACATTATTATATTTTGTTTCTTGAAGGAGATATGAATTGTGTGTATATATTTTGTTGTATAACTGTTTATATGTAAGTTTTTTTTTAATTATTTATAGAAAATTTATTAAAAAAAACTAACTACCTAAAAACAAAAGGTGTAGAAAATATTAATTATAATTTGTGGATAGAAAAACAAATGACTAATCGTAGCCTAAATGAAGTAGTGATTATTAAGTGAGAAATCATGAAGAGAGCAAATCCCTAAATCACGTCGGAGTTAAATAAAAGTTCGTTTATTTAGTGGTTTTGTAAAAATGTCTGTTATTTGATTTTCGGTATTTACGTATTCTAATGAAATGGTTCCTTTTTCAACATTGTCTCATAAAAAATGATGTCGTATATCTATATGCTTAGTTCATGAGTGATTGATAGGGTTTTTTGATAAATTTATTGCACTTGTGTTATCCCAATATATTGGAGATTTATTGATAATTTTTCCAAAATTCGTAAGTGTTTGTTGCATGTATATCACTTGTGCACGTGCTAGAGATGCTGAGATATATTCGACTTTGCAAGTAGATAAACAAACACAATTTTGCTTTTTGCTAAACCCTGAAACTAAGGATTGTCCGATTAAGTGACATGTTCCACTAGTACTCTTACGATCTGATCTACATCCACTGAAATCCACATCGCTATGTGAAACTAGTTCAAACGATGATCCTTTAGGGTAAAACAAACCATAATCTCTATTACTAGATAGATAACGTAAAATATGCTTGACAGCTCTTAGATGAGATTCTTTTGGTTTTGCTTGAAATCGAGCACAAAGACATACACTCATCATAATATTGGGTCGACTAGCCGTCAAATAAAGTAAAGAACCAATCATGCTACAATATAATTTTTCATCATCTTTTCCGTTATCATCCTTTTCTAAGTGAACAGTGGTACTCAGTGGTGTTGATTTGCTCGAAGTTTTATCCATTTCAAAACATCGTAATAGATTGTTAGAATATTTTTCTTGATGAATAAAATTCCATTTTCAAGTTGTTTAATTTGTAAGCCTAAGAAGAAATTTAATTCTTCTATATGTGACATTTCAAATTCATTTTTCATAATATTTGAAAATCGATTACATAAATTTCGTTGGTTAATCCAAAAATAATATCGTCAACATAAATTTGTATAACTAAAATATCGTTATTTTCTCTTTTAATAAATAAAGTTGTATGTATTTGGCCTATATGGAAACCATATGTAATTAAATAATTTTTAAGATGTTCGTACCATGCTCGAGAAGCTTTTTTTAATCCATATAATGCTTTGTGTAATTTAAAAACATGGTCGGGATATTTTTCATGAAAAGATAATGGGGGTTGTTCCACATATACATTTTCTTTAATAAAACCATTTAAAAAAAGCACTTTTGACATCCATTTAAAATAGTTTAAAATTGTGATGAGTTGCAAAGGCGAGCAATGTATGAATGGCCTCTAATCTAACTATTGGAGCAAAGGTTTCGTCATAATCGATACTTTCTTCTTGATTATGGCCTTAAGCAACTAAATGTGCTTTATTTCTAACAATATTGCCATTCTCGTCTGCTTTGTTTTTAAATACCCATTTTGTTCCTATAACTTATTGATCTTTAGGCTTTGGTACTAATTCCCAAACATTATTATGTTCAAATTGATTTAATTCTTCTTGCATAGCTATTATCCAAAAATTATCATTTGAATCTTCTTTATAATTTTTTGGTTCAAAATTTGACACAAATGCTATATGGCTTATTTGATTAAATTGATTTCTAGTTACTCTAGAATTGAGATCTCCAATCATATTATCTTTTGGATGATTCTTAAGAATTCTAGGAGATGATATCAAAGTGTTATTTTGCAATTTGTTTCATTATTAATATAATTTGTTGAATTTGTTAGTGGAATAATTTCTGCTTCATCATTAGTATGATGGTTAAAAAGGTTTTCATCGAACAAAACATGTAAACTTTATTCAATAGTATTATTTCATTTATTAAAAATTCTATATGCTTTGCTACAATCCGAATATCTAACAAAGATACCTTCATCGGCCTTTGGGTCAAATTTTCTTAAGTTATCTTTTGTATTTAATATGAAACATTTTGAACCGAAAGTTTTAAAGTATGATACTTTAGGTTTTCTTTCAAAAAATATTTCAAAACAAGTTTGTTTAGTCATAGGATGTATGGTTACTCGATTCAACACATAACAAACTGTGGCAATAGCTTTTGCCTAAAAGTGTTTTGGTAGACCGCTACTATTTAGTAGCGTTCGTGCACATTCTTGTAGTGTATGATTTTTCTTTCTACTACACCATTCTGGTGAGGTGTGCAAGGAAAGGAAAATTTATGACTTATTCCTTTCTAGTTGCAAAAATTAGAAAAAAGATCATTTTCGAATTCTCCTCCGTGATCACTTCGAATATTTTAATTTTCAAGTCCATTTGTGTTTTAATTCTTTTAGAAAATATTTTAAACATACCAAAAGTATCGCTTTTATGTTTTAAAAACAAAGTCCATGTGTATCTTGAAAAGTCATCAGATATTACAAAAACATATTTGTTGTGATTTATAGATCTTATTTGTGTTGGACCAAATAAATCTAAATGTAATAATTCTAACGGTTGTTTTGTACAAATATTATTTTTAGATTTAAAAGAGCTTTTTTTAATTAGCCAATTTGACAATCGTCACATAAATTTTCTATTTTATAATTTATTTTAGATAAACCTCTAACTAGCTCATATTTAGCCAATTTATTAATATATTTAAAATTGATATGACAAAATCGTTTATGCCATAACCATGGCTCATCATGTTTGGCGATTAAACATAAATTTGAATTTTTATTTATATTCATGTTTAATACATAAATATTTTTGTTTCTAAAACCTTCAAATACAGGTTGTCTGTTATTATCGACAATATTACATCTATCTTTTTGGAAATTTATTTGAAAGCCTTTATCGCATAATTGACTAATACTTAGTAGGTTGAGTTTTAAATTTTCTACTAATAAAACATTTGTAATAATAGAAGAGTTAGAAATACTAGAGTTGATGACTTCTCCAATACCCATGATATATCCTTTCGAATTATCTCCAAAGGTTACCGTTCCACCATCGATGTATATTATATTTGATAATATTTTTGAATTTCCGGTCATATGCTTGGAGCATTCGCTATCTAGTATCCATTTCTCCTTGTTTTTTATTTTGGGTACCTGCAAAATAAAAGATGTTTTAATTGGTACCCATATATTTTGTTAGAGTCCTAATTGTTAGGAGAAGGTAGTCATACCAAGATGGTTTGGTACCTTTATAAATATAATTTTTATTATAGACTACATTCTCTAAGAAATTACTAATATGTTTTTGTCTAATCAAATTATTATTTGTCTTTGGAATCCAAATTTTTATGTTTTTGATATTCATATTAGACGTAGGTAATCTTTTAGTTTTTTTATACATAAAATTTTAGCATCATTTCCTTTTTGTTTAGAAGTATTTTTAAATCCTATTCCATTTCTATTGCCTGATGGTTTTGAAGTTTTTATAAGATTTTCCAAATTTTGTTTTCCTTTATTAAATTTTGACACATTATTTGTAATTTTATCTAATTTTTCTTTTAATTTTCAATTTTCAATTTTCAATATTGCTTTTCAAGTTGACATTTTCTTTTAACAAATTATTCTTCACTATTTTAGTGTTTTCAAAATCAATAGCAATAGCCTCACTTTCTGTCAAATTATTTTTAATTTTTTTTTGAGATAATTCTAGTTCTTCTTCTAAGATAATTTTTTCATCTTTTAACATTCCTACTTCAAGTTCTAATCTATTTATTTTGACTATATATTCTCTGTTCAATTTTTTAAATTTTTCTAAATTTATCATCTAATTCTATGCTAAGTTCTAATAATTCGTCATAGCTAAGTTCCGGATATACCTTATCAGTTTGTGCCATAAAATACACATTAGCTTGTTCTCCGTCACTATCGCTATTGCTTTCAGATGATGAAGAATCTGAGTCGTCCCATGTTAGTTTGAAAGCCTTCTTCTTTTTGAGTTTTTCAAATTTGTTCTTCTTTTTGTTATTATTTAGTTTAGGGCACTCCTTCTTCATATGTCCGTATTGATCACATTCATAACACATGATTTGAGATAGATTTGTTGTGTTGGACTTTCCTTCTTTTTGGAATTTGGTCATCTTTCTAAATTTCATGAATCTGTTATAATTCTTGGCAATGAAGACTATCTCTTCTTCATCTAAATCAGAGTCATCATTCTTTGTTGCTGGGAATGCTGTGTTCTTCTTTTTCGAATTTAGTTTTTTTTCGTGCCTGCAAATTAGCTTCATAGGACATTAACTTTCCTATCAACTCTTCAACATTGAGAATAGAGAGATCATTAGCTTCTTCAATAGCTAATACCTTTCTTTCCCAATCTAATGTTAAAGAGTTGAGTATTCGAGAAACTAAATCAAAATCAGTAAACTTAACTCCTAATGCCATAAGATCATGTTGGATAGTTTGAAATCTAGAATATATGTCAACAATAGATTCATTTTGCTTCATTTTGAATGAGGAGGATTGATTTTGCAAAATTGAAATCTTAATTTGTTTGACCTTTGTTGTGCCTTATTGTAATTTATAAGGTACGCCAAATGTCAAATGCAGTTGTGCATAACATGACACGTGAAAATTCATTTTTATTTATGGAGCAAAATAAAACATTCATAGCTTCAGCATTGTTTGATGCTAATGTCTTTTGTGTATCGGTCCATGTGTTCATAGCAGTAGTAGATGCTTCATATTTATCTTGAGTGGCTGATCAAATTTCTAGACCATAAGCTTCCATAAAAATTATCATACGTGTTGACCAATATGCATAGTTAGAGCCATCAAAAAGTGAGGGTCGTGCTGTGGATTGTCCTTCTTAAAAAATACTTGCCATATTAAAGTGATTCAAAAACGTGTTACTGTACTTTGATCAAACCTTGCTCTGATACCAACTGAAAATCTATAGGATGGATCGTGTAGTGTATATGCAAGTATATGTGACTAACTGTATGATGTAACTAATATAAAATTAATCCAGTAAAATATAAACTAAGCACACCAGATTTTATACAGGTTCGGACCTCCCATCCTACGTCCAGTCCCGAAGCTCCCCTTTGGAATTCGACTATCAAATACCCTCACTTCACCCGGAGGAATAGGCTTGGTTACAATAGCTTGTTGTTGTCAAATATGTGTAGATCAAGAATATATCAGAGTATAAGAGCAAAGAGCGCAAGTAAGTAAGATGAAATCTTGTCTTGGATTCTTGATGCTATTTATAGTGGTAGAGGGATTCCTTGAGTAGTTGCATCCATTAACCAGTGTTCTATGGTCGCTTGTGATGGTGATGTAGAGTTGCAGCGAAGAGAAGCAAAGGTGTTTTTTCAATTGTGACAGTTGTAATTTGAATGTCAACAACCGAGTTCAGTTTCAAACGTCTGGAATATGTCTCAGACGTCTGGCTCTATATATATTTTGTATATAGTAGCTTTTCAGACGTCTGAGTACACTAACCAGACGTCTGATTCTGTCTAGTTTGTAATCCAGAGCATTTATTCAGATGTCTGGCTAGTTCACCCAGATCTTGTGCATGTTGCTTTTCTTGTATCTGTGTCATTGCTCTTCTGACTCTATCGACTTGTAGCCTCTTGAACGTTCTTTAAGCCTTGTTCTTATCTTTCTAGTGATGTTACTTTAGCAGTTACCTATAAACAGAAATATATATGCATATTCGATTTGCATTGTATGGTTGTTGTTATCGAAACCATAGATTTGATTTCCTAACAGGTTACAACAGTTTGTAACTACTATCACAAGACATACCATTTATGGATTTTCTATTAAATATAATTTTATTTAATTAATTAATATAACACATTATATCAAGTACATAATAGAAAGAAAACACCTTTTATTTGGAACGAGATTGGTTATCAAGTTAGATATATGTAACAAATTACATATTACCCTTAGGGCATACACCCAACTCTATCAGTCTCTTACTTGCATTTAGGGTCAATTATAGAATCTTATTCCAACTTCTCTAATCAGTTTCCACAAAGCTAATTGGGTCAGTCCCTTAGTGAACGGGTATGCTATTATGTTTCAATTATCTACTTCGTCAATCAACTCTCTTTGATAGTGAAAACTGTTTTATCATGTGGGACAATTCAGAGTATGTCTCTCGACTTCTAGTGAGCTCTAAGTTCTGTTACGAACAATATCACAACATTGTTATCATATAACAATGTCACGAGATTCTTAACATTTAGAATCATCACAATTATAAATTTATGCACTTAATATTTATATACATTGCTTTTATTGCGGCATTATTCAAGGTGATGTACTTAGCCTTTTCATTGAATCGACCACGATCTTTCATTTGGAACATTTCCAACTTAAAGATTTTTAACTTGACTTTATTACTGACATATTACACTTAATATCACTTATGAAAATTTGAGTACGAACATTCCTCTATAAGGAGTTTGTTGTTTCTATAAACAATTTTCTAGTATTTCAAAAATACACAAGAAAACCTTAAATAACCATTTAGTGATATCAATTCGTGTATGATAATTACTATTGTCAACGCATAAGGAAACCTTCTCACATGTTCCTTATTAAAAAATTTAATAAGGTGTCCTTACATGTCATTTGGGATATTCAAATACCTTTTATATATACTACAAAAGACATTATTTAAAAAATCCAACGCTAAGTATTGAAAAAACTAAACAGATTTCAACACAAATACATCATTAAAAATTAGTACTGTGTTGTTTACTTATATTTTAAAATATCAGTTACCTTTGAACACTCTTACTTATGAACATAAGCTTCCTCTGCATTTTGATTGATGATCAAAATATTTGATATTTCTGTCAAAACAATTATTCAATTATGATGCTTTTTTCGAATGATACTTTCGTATCTATTCTTGGATCATATCCAAAACTTACTAACTCAATACCGCTCCTACTAACTTTGAAACATTTTGGGTATTATGTGTAAATAGTTTACTCTAAATCATTATTTAGAATTTTCTATTTCGATACATACATATCAAATATAAAATCATACTATGCAATAATTTTTTGAGTAAAATCTGAACATACTTGAGCTTATTGAATGGTGAATCTGTTACATTAATTTCAACAATTGTAATTTAAAGTATTATTCTTATCAAAGTGGCTCACTATATTCCAACTGCATTTGTCATTCTCTTAAAGACATATTTATGGCCAATAGATCATAACCTTTGGATACAACTTTCAAAATCATATTTTGATAACGTATTTAGAATCTATTTTGGATTTGTGCACCATACCATATCATAGAGTCAAATACTCTTAATGGCTTAATTGATCGTGGAGTATTATTTATTCTTGACATTAATAAGAAACTCATAGTCTCTCTTCAACATGCAAGTTAGACATTCTAATGCATTATGTTCACTCAGGTTTGGTTAATATCATTCATCCCTCGTAATCAGCTTATTTTTGGATCATGTTCAAATCCTTTCTAATATCAATAATTTCTCAAAGAAATTCCTTAGATTTAAAGTTCGTATTCCTTGAAATAATGGTTGTTTCTTAGTGCAATGAAATACATATTCGTAAACACTTTTTGAATGGCCTTATATATAAAACTGATTTAATTTTAGATTACAATACTTATGTTCAAAATATAAATTAGCCACCCATTGTTTATCGTACCCAAACTTCTCTTGGGCAATCCACACAAGATCAATTATGTACAAATATTATGTGCAGCCTTTCGACTCACACAACCTGCCAACTACTTGTCCTAGGATATACAGGGGTTTCTTATAAACCCTTATCTCGTATGGTTTGGAAAACTACTCTTTGGATAATATTAGTTTTAACCCTATGTGCTATTCTCAAGTACACACTTTATAGAAAGAATTTATCTTAACTTCACTAGTAACTAATCATACTTCGTTCAACAAAGTTCGATTGCTGCTTGTCATTGCATCATTATGTGTCATAGGGAGGAGTGGCTTTTGAGACTAAATCATTATTCAACTTAGACACATATAGAACTCTTTCCAATATACCCACTCATTCAATCAAATAGAATCATTTATATTTTATTGCATATTATTTTAATTATTTTCCTTTTGTATTCTATGATCTTATCATAGACATACCACGTGTTTATCAAATATACATGTCCATGTCTGTGATAAATCATTGATGAATATAACCAAATACGTGGAGCCGATTTGGTATAAATAAACCTATGATCGCATACATCAATATGTATCAATCCGAAGAATTCATCAATTTTTACGATGCTCCCACAATGAGTGCATTACCCTTAATTGTTCAAGATATAATTAGCCAGTATATGATTCATAATCATATAATAAAAATTATTTCTCAAAACTATGGCTTCATCCATAACTCCAAAATAATTGTAAATACTTTTAGATACTTCAATATTTTTCAATGCATCATTCTTTAATGAAACCAAATACCACATTATTATTTTATTTCACGATGAATACTCATAATATTCACATTGAAATATAGTTATGTCTATTTTTCCATCAACATTGAAAGTAATCATTATTTCATAAATATTGTTCAGTATGTTTTATGAAAATAATTTTCATAATTTGATGCAATCAATAAGTGCTATATAGCATGCTTCCATTATTTCCGTTGTTACTTTAATAGCATACTGATTTGGAGGTCCATCGTTCACTTAATATAGATTATTTATTTCACATACTGCAACTTGTTTATAGTAGAGAATTCTTTGATCAAATATCTTGAACGCAAAGAGTAAATCTCATCGAAAATAATTTTCGATATGAAAGTAAATTATGGAATTGAAATCTTATTTTTCATTCCAATGTTAAGCATCAATTATTATTATTATCACGATCCTCGTCTTTGATGTTTCTTTATGAAATAGAAGTGATTGTTTTCTCTTTTCATCCCAACTATATCTTAAATCATATTTACTCTTGCATTTTCCTTTTTAAATACCCAAACCTTTCAAAAGAAAACCCTTACTACAATATCATAACAAACTCTTTACAATGGCGCATTCGATCATCCTTAACATTTAAGGACATCAAATATGTTGCACCTTGCATAAACCGACCAAATTGACATTTCAATAATCGAATTCTTAGAGCTATCTTGTAGTTTTGGTCTAGTGTTACATTTAACACAAGACAATCCTTTTATAATCAATCACATTTAATACTCGATCCCATTGTACTATTTATTGGCTTGTTTCGAATGAACTACATTCATCGAAATATCATATATTACGAACTGTTGTCGTTCACCATATAACATTTATATGTGATAGTGCATGGATTAAATATCCATAGTCTTATATTGCTTTTAGAGTTCGAAATTCATAAAATGAAAAACATGGTCTCAACCAAACAAACACATAAATGACCATATAGTGAATGTAACAAGTAGTTGTAAAATTAGGCACTTGCATGGGTATAGAAAACATTAACATTCAATAGGCATTTAATAGTGAGTATATGCCATATTTCTAGTTGTCAATTTTCAATCCAGTTCATTTGTATATATTAATTGATAAACATTTTATCAATCATATTAAATGTACAAATTTATAAATTGTAATAACATTATTTTGCATATGTTCTTACAATATTTGAAAGGTTAAAATTTTACAATTTCATTTTCTAATAAGGCTCCCATTCGACAAACCCTAAGAAGAAACTAGTGAAGTTTTTCTACTTCACTGGTGGGTGTTAGGACTCGCATGTATTAGGATTATGACCTTGAGTATATGCAACAAATCATAGCCTCACAAATGATGGATAACTCCTTATTGATCGTATCATATAATGTTCCTAACCCTTTGGTACTTTGTCCTAATTTTGCTTCGACCTTGAGTCTTCTCAACAAATTGAAACTAAATTATTCACTCGTACCTACCATATCGCGACGGCCTTAGTATAGTATATGTACCTTAAGTCTGCTCAACAAATACATATCGTTATGTTGCCTTGTCTATTCAATATATTGATAATACTGCACATAACATCCCCATCTTGAGTCTGCTCAACAACTAAGGAGTATGCAAGTAATTTATAGCATATATATGGTAGAGGACAACATTATATTGAAGAATTATAATCTTTAATATATTATATTGTGTGATATTGACTTATGGAATAATGTATTTCTTATGAAATACCCTCATGACTCAAGTGTTAGATACATCAGAAATCACGGCATACATACATTTATGCATGCATTTATTCCTTAAGTCTATTTGGGTTTCTTTAATGTTCCACTTTATTTTTTTACATTCATATCATATAAGTTTTATTGTCATATAAATTTTATATTTCATATTACTTATATGATAGTTTTATGTATAATATTTTATTAATTAAATATTATTTAATTAATTTTTATTAATTAAATCTTTAGTTAATTTTATATTCGCATTCCAATACAACTTTTATATTTGACATGTCTACTATCACCTTTACAGTATAATGCATATATTTCATATATGTGTGTTTTCATTTCATTAATTAACCTTTAATTAGTTTATTCAATTAATTAAACTTTAGTTAATTTATTCAATTAATTAACCTTTAATTAATTTATTTAATTAAACAATTTCAATTGAATTATATTAGTTTCAAAATTTATCTTATGTATACATACATGTATACTTATATTATCTTATACACTTTGAAATAACATAACACACATCAACACATATAATATATGCATATGAGTATTAATTAATTATCTTCATTTAATTGATTTATTTTATTAACCTTATTGATAAATTTTAAATTTCAAAATTAACATTTAAATAGTTTCAAAGATTTTGAAATTTTCACTGCCTTTTTAAACATTTTGAAGATTTGTGTTATATTATAATCTTTTATAATAAACATGTTTTTATTTCAAATTCAACTTTTAGATTTAAAATCTTGTATTAATTTTCAAAATTATTTTGAAAATACCCCAAAGCCTAATTCAAATTGAGCCTTTTCTATTTGGTGCAACCTTTGAGCTCATTTCACCTTTCGGTCCAGGTTGGTAAACAAATAAGACAAAGTACCTGATTATCCAATTCCAATCCAAGACATTTCCTTTCTAGACACCATACTAAGTGGGCAAGCTTAATTAATTAGCCATAACATGACTAATTTAGACCGCATAGGCTATTGGGCTCTTATATCATTATTGAAACTGAGCTAACCTACAGTAGAGTAAAAGGATAATATTTCACCATTTTGAATCTTTAATGGACATATGAAGTGTAAATATACCAAGAACTTTTCTAAGTTTCTTTTAAGTAAAATCAATATTTTATTTTATATCATAATTAATGGATTCTTAAATTTAATTCAAATAAACATTTAATATGATTAATGTATCAAATACATTCATGTGTTTGAATGAAAAGGACAGCATATGAGCAGCATAGAAAAGTATATAATTAGACATGTAAAAGTTTAGAGAAAGAAACTTTTATTTCTTTCTCTTAAAATAAATAATTAATTAAGGGAAGATGGAGCTAAAATTATAGAGAGGAAAAACTTTCATTTCTCTTCCTCTTTAATTAGGTTAATTGACAAAGGTGTAGACATGTAAATAGAAATAAATAAATAGCTAATAACATAGGGAAAAAGTAGAAATAAATAAAGGGTATAAGGATGATTGATTCAACTTCCCTTTTAGTGAACTCAATTAACAGAGCATGCAAATGACAATTAATAGGTGCCGTGACATGACAATATAAACAATCAATAACACACAAACACAGAGATATGTATAGTTCCCGTGTTAAATTGCTATTTTTGGAAAGAATTATAATTTATACTTTTGACCATATGAGATGCATATAATAAATTTTATACACACAAATATATATATATATATATATATATATATATATATATATATATATATTAATACAAATGAGAGATTTATAGCAATCAATATAAAATAGATTTATTATCAAAGCATTAATTGTGTGTGTATAAGATTCAATCAAATCTCTCTAATTAATACAAATTATAGATTTATAGGAATCAATTTAAAATAGATTTATTGTCAAATAATTAATTGTGTGTATATAAGATTCAATCAAATTTCTCTAACTAATACAAATTAGAGATTTATAGCAATCAGTTTAAATTTTAGATTTACCATCAAAACATCTTCCCTTTTTTCTTTGCCAATTTCTAATACAATAAAACACAATACACACACACACAAAAACTTTCAAATCTAAAATTACACTTTGTTTTGTATGATTTAAAACACGAATCTACAATAAAACACTGCACTATTCATACATAAATTTCAGCTTAACTTGTTAAAGTAAAATACAATCAAAATAATATGAACATACAAAGTTTTAGATCTAGAGTATTATACTTTGAATTGACTATATACAACATAGATATATAATAAAACATTATATTTAAACATATACAAAATCTAGTTTTAATGTAATAAAATAAAAACCCAATTAGTTAATGTGAACCAAATTTCAGATCTAAATGATTGCACTTTGATTTGAATGCTTAAAACAAAGGTATGCAATCAAACTTTTATTTTTTTAATCATAAAAAAATAACAATTATGATTTATTAAAATAAAATCTTAATCAATTTATTCAAAAAATAATTCAAAATGCATAAACAATTTTCAAATTAAACGAGGCAATGATACGTACATAAAAAATATGATAATCAAGTTTATTTTTCATCAAACATTACATTAGATGCTATTATCTATAAAAAGAAAACATACCTTATTACCAAAATCCTGTAGCATAGCTTGAAAAATAATTTTTCCTTAGGATATTGAATAGAAATCACACATTGAATGATGATATCTCTTTAGATTTTCAAGATCCACATCTTATCCTTAAAAGAGATGGATGAACCACTTTTTTTATTTTATTCGATGTTTTATTTATTTATTTAGAGTTGAAAGATTTTGGAAATTTATGTTTCTATCATGAAAATTTAGGAGGAGAGAAAGAAAAAGAATGAATAAGAAAGAATGAGTTGTGCGTAGAGAATGAATTAGAGAATATGTTTTATTTGAAGGAATGAAATCTTTCTCATTCTTTAATTAGATGCAACGATCCGCCTTTCATTCCAAAAGAAATACGCATCATTAAGAAGAAAGAAAGGGATAGAAAAGAGAAAATAAAGGAAAGAATAAAACAGACAACATCAAAATCTCACAGCGGAAACGAATAAATTATAATATATCAATAAAACATTACACAGTATCATATACATCAGAGTTATACAGTTAATATAACACAAACTAGACAGTTATAACATTTGTCTAGCAATTTCAATTCAAGTACATCAGAGAAAACAGAAACAACTCAAACACAGCGGAACCACTAAATATATCTACACCTCGAAGCCTCCTGCTCCATTATCTCCTCCAGAACTCGTCAAGCAAATCCTGAATCACTTGACTACTCATACGAAATATGAGTACCCAAGAGTTTAATAAAACAGAAAATAAAAACTCGGGTCAGACATGGGTCTGGTGTGAGTAAACGGGGATAAAAAGTTGCTTAACTTTAGAAAATCCTTTGAAAACAAAAGGTATCACGTAAGATTTCCCACACATAAACATGGAAAAGTTTTTATCTTACGCTGACCAAAACATTTGATAGGAAATCCAGTGATACTATAATAGTGTCTAGGGTTTTCAAGTAAATATGATATAGCCAAAATTGTTACATTCATTAAATTCCAGCTACTAGTCACAAAAGTGGGTAATACAATCAAAATTGTAGGGTCTCGTAGGAAGAATGGGTTTCCATCAATGGCAGGGCTACTGCGGTACCGCCTATCACAGTACGTGGCCTAGATCACCGTACCTAGGAGTACGCCCGGTCCCCTACAACACAAAGCCGGAACCATTCCTTACTGAACAGTTTCGAACAAGACTACCCCACAGATTGGTCGTCGCCAACTGCCACACAGCCGAATATAAAGGGACCTCTAGACAGGGGTAAATCTTGCTCTCAAGTGAGAGCTACCCACGAAGCCTTGCTGCACCTCCCCTGTTTTAGCCATTCACGGTTGATGAGGCTTGAGGCTACGATTACCTTTATAGGACAAATCAATCTTAGAATGCTCATCGTCCCCCTGATGATGTTCTGAAAGCATTCAATCCATACAAGTTCGTTCCGGGTTTGAACGTAATCAAAGGCACTGTCTCGTTGCACTCATTTTGGAATCACCCTCAGAGTCAACGACCATAGTCCTTGCACTCTAAATCACCGTCTCGAATCTATAAGTACTATTCCGTCAAACTCATTACGGAATCACCCATAGAGTTATACTGACGTATAGTTCTTACACCTCGAGTCTTCACTCGCTCCACTTGAGATTCACATCCTAACGTTTAATTGGAATCGATGTGGTTTTTCGGATATCCAAATATGGAAACTCGATCCCGGTCTCACCGAAACCAAACGCCATTTTAATATCCAAGTTGTACTTAAGAGTTTTAAACAATTAACTCATTTCATTATTATCTATTTCACACAGATAGATAAACTACATATCACAATGGATAAATCACATTCTCATCACAAACAGGTAATCTATATCATCATCACAAACAGATAATCATCACAACCAAATAATCCATCACAAACCATTATACTCTAACCATGCATCCATATCATACAGATACGACTCATCACATTACTGAGATCTCAACCATCCAATCAATAACATCCATAAGCAATGATTTCCATCAATTATAGTTAATTTAAAATGAATTAAACTAATTACATATATCTCTAATTAATTTAAAAAAATTAAATTAATTATCACATCTATAAATCCTGCTTAATATCCATTAATTAATTAACCTAGTTAATTAATCACTAAGTATCCAACTTGATTAAACACCTTTGATTAATCATCCACTAATTACAATAAGTAATTAGTCTTTAATTAATTTCCTAAATTAATTAACCTTAGTCATAAGTAATTAACATTTAATTACTTCATTTATTAATTAATTATAATTAATTACATTTATCCATAATTAATTACAATTAATTAATCACTTAATTAATTTATTATTACTTAATTAAACAATTCTTAATTACATCATTAATTATATCAATTAATGATCTCTAATATTTAAATAAATTACTTAATTAAAATTAATTACATTTAGTAATTAATCTGACATTTACAATACAATTATTAATCACCTTGATTATTATTTATCCAGTAATTAACTGTCCTTAATTACTTGTTAATTAATTATTCCATAATTAATTATCTTCATTAATTAATTCCTTAATTAATTACAAAAGTAATTATCCCAATTACTTAAATAAAAACCATCCTTACTAATTACATTCCAGTAATTATTATTCATTACTTCTTTGAGTAACACTGCTCCATTAATTACATTAGGTAATTTCACTTTTTTAATCACCAAATGATTTACTTAAATTAATTAAACTAAATTAATTAATTTCAACAAATAATAATATTAAAATTAATTAAAATAAATAATTAATCTCTTAATTACTTTTATCAAGTAATTATGCTTAACAAATTACAACTGGTTATATTAAATTAATTAATCTAGTTAATTATCATAATTACATTAATTAATTACTTAATTATCCTTAGATAATTATGATTATTAATTAACAATAATTCCTTAAATTACTTCTTTAAGAAATTATTCTTGGATTAATCATCATTAATCATCTCCAGTTAAATTAATTATTTAAAATAAAATAAATAAGTAAATTTTTCTTAATTATCTTAGTTATTCATAAAACAATTCATTTACTTATTAATGACTTTATTTACATTCAAATGTATTTAAAAAAAATACATTTCTAAAATTTAATTCAAATTTCATTTTAAAATTTAAAGATTTCAAAATGTTTAACCATTTAAACATTATCCAAAATTTAAATAAATTTATAACCCTTGAAATAAAAATAAATGTTAAAGAACATTCATTACTTAAATATATAAGAAAGGTTTAAAACAAAATTACTTAATTAAAGAAATCAAGCTTTGAAAATAATTTGATTTTTCTAACTTTCAAATTTAAGTTAAACATTACATAACTTTAGTTCAAATATTAAAGAAAAGGATTCTTTCAAATTTAAACTTTATTTGAAAACAAATTCATTTTTAAATCTTCTTTAAAACATTTGTATCTGTCCATTATTTAAAAATTTACAAAACTGTTTTGAATTCAAAACTGGTTTTCAAAGTAAACCTAAAAACTATATTTAACTTGATTTCAAAACTAAATTTAAATCTCACTTAAATTTAAATTCTTTCTTTTTAAAACCTTGAATTCAAAAGCTCACTTGAATTCAAATTCATCCTAACTTGGAATTTAAATTCTTGTTAAAATCTTGTTTTAAAATTTTAAATTCTTCCCAGTTTTAAAAAAACTGCATACCTTCAGGTTTTAAACCTGTAACATCATTAACCCGAGAAACCCCCATATCTACTTCGAGTTCCCAACCCAGCTGCTTCGAGACAGAATCATGAAAACCCGAGTGTAACTTCGAGTCATCTCCCTGCATCAACCCCACAAGTTCACCAGAGTTAAAAATATGCATGGTGCATATGCACCAGTGCTCAGATCATCACCAGCCACCCTAGGCAACTCCTCGTAGTCGCCGACCATCCACCAACAAGCTTACGACCATCGGAAACCCCTCTTCATCTCGGAACTAAAATCCAAGAAAATAATGTAACCTGGAAACACAACCCAGTAAAACATTCCCAACCTGTCAACGGCTAGACATCCCAACTCCGATCATCATTATCACTGCGACTCCGGCCATAGATCCATCTTCGACCCCTCTCCCGATTCCCAAAGTATTTCATCACTCGATGCAACAGAGAACATGTGATGAATCCAAAACTTCAACACTCAAAGACTAGGGTTTGAAACCTGTAAACAACTATTGCCATCGCCACCACCCACTAACAAACTTCTGACAATTTTCCCCTACCACCCCCTCTGTATTCCACCTCTAGAAAGATCCACAGCCTCCCAAAGTCCACTAAATGATCAGATAGACCCAAAAATCCCATTTCTGTTCAATTCCCAAATGCTAACTCCACGGTTGATTTAAAAATGTGGTGTTTGTTTTAAAATTCTTGTTTTTAAACATGCATTCAAGATACAAAACTGTTTTATTGATTTAAGATGTTTGGTATATGTTTCTATTTTAATGATAACTGATTTTTGTAGTTTACAAAGGCAACAGATTTTGATTAAACTAAATTATAATTTATTTTCAAAATTTCATACTGAGCAACCTTCTTTGCTATCATAACAAATCCTAACTGAAATATATTCAAGAAGCATTGGTTTTTTTTTCTATTTAAATTAAAAGTTTTACAAACAGAATCAAGTATACAGTACCCTGTGACCCTATATATCTGTTTATACATATTCACACACAATATTCATCAAAATAGAATTTCAGACAAGCATGCTCATTCCTAAGTATTTACATGGATCAGAAAATTTTAAACCTTTTTGCATTGTGAGGTTACTACTTCCAAAAAGAAACAGAGAAGTTCTCATCCAAATAGTTTAAATTTATGTGAACTAGTACTTTAGTTCTGGAAATTGCACTTAACTTTGATTTTTAAAGAAAAACTGGTTTTAAAATAAAGAAGTTTACTCACCTTTAAATTGAGGATGCAGAGAACAATTCAAAGAAACATTTACACCATTTCCTGAAACTGCAAATTGAACCTGCATGTTGAATTTCCTGGAACCTGATTACTAGTTGAAGTTGCTTTTACTTGATGATGTAAATTGTTTGAACTTGCATGCAGACCCTTATCTTCATTGCTCAGATTTGAAGTTGAACTTCATATTGATGTTGTAACTTTGCTTTCAGATATGTAGATTTGGGTTTTGCCTATTTGATTTAGCAGATTTATAAACATGCATTGTTTGGGTTTTGCAGATATGAATTTGGGTTGTAGATTTGGGTTTTGAATTTGCAGATTTTAGATGGTTTTGGTTTTGCAAAATTTTGATTGAATTTTGTTTGGTAGGATTTGTTTTGAAATTTCTTTTAAATATGATTTTCAGATTCATTTTGAAGACAATGGTTGAACAAAAATGCATTTGTTATATTTTCTTATCTAAATGAATAAATTTCAAAAATAAACAAACATTGCCACTTGTTGTATTAAGTTTGTAATGTGATTACAAGTGTCTTCTTTATGTATTAAAAATTTAACACATATACAAAATAGTATAAAAGATAGATTTCTTTATTTATAAATGTATTTACATCCTTCTAAAGCCATTTCTAATTTAATTTAAAATGTTTCAAATGTTTTTATCAATATTTAGCCTTACATGTTTACATATAAACTTCCTTATAAAATTATACATTTTAATGTTTGTTTGAATATTTAAAATAATATTTTTAAAACTAATTTTCAAAAGAGAAAATTTTGAAAAGATAAGAATATTGAATTCATTATATTCAAGAGTTTCAAATCAAAATACTATACTCTAATATTAATGAACTAAATCTTATTTCAAAAGAAAAACAAAAAAAAAAAACAAAATAAACCTTTATTATAGAATACAATTTAAACTATATTTATTTTTATAAACAAAATAAATACTTACTTATATTTCTTTGATGATGTAAGAAAGACTTTTTAAATTTACTTTTGAAAAGTTTTCAATACCAATTTTAAATCAAATTAACCAATTTACAATTTATACATTTATATATATATATATAATAATTTGAAAATATTCTTATTAAATTTAAATTTAAATAAAGATTAAATCCCTATTTACAATGCATACACATATATACATTATAAAAAAAATATCTTTAAATAAGCTTAGGAAGATAATTTTATTATTTAAATATTTTTAACATTTGAAAACAAAAAAAATTTCAAATTAAATTATTATTATAAATTTTTGAAAAGAATATCATTTATCAACTAAATAATAATTAATTTTCAAAAGAGAATTTCTGTTTGAATTAGATATTTAAATCAATATTTCACATTTTAAAATAATTATTAATGAAATTATTAAATATTGCCCAAATTTCCGGGACATCACATTCCTCCCCCTTAAAAGAGTTTCGTCCCAGAAATTTAAAAGCAAAGGTAATTTAATATCCCATACAGATTTTAATTTTAAAATAGCAAACATATGCTGTCAACCAAATACTTGCAACCATAGCAATCAATTCAACAAACAATCCTAACTATCCAGACAAAAATCTAGATAGGATTCCCTAGAGTTTCCCAGGTACAACCACCGGGACACTCGTTCTACAAAATCTAAACTAGCTACACCACTCAGATCTAGAGCTCCTGTGTATCTAGATCTACAAATCTAAACAGGATACTGGACTATAGACAAGTCCTGATCAACTTCCAAATGTTCCAGAACTACTGATTCTAAAATCAATGATAGACCATACACGTACTCCCTCAGAGATACGTGAAAACATAACAAATTCCATCCGTCCGAACTGGAAATTCAATCGTGTAGACCAAACACTTAACCCTTGAGAGAAAATAGAAAGATCCAAAACTCTTATCCACAAATCTCTCTTGTCGATCCTGGGCTGCCTCCAACCTTCTAGAACAAACAAATCCACCACACAGACTCTACTACAGATATCAGAAGACTTCAAACATACTACTCCTATTCTGAAACAGAACAGATGCACAAGACGAACAAGCTTCCAGATCCAGAATAAATTTCTTGTAGAAATCCTCTGATCCAAGACAAAACTCAAATTCCTAATGAATCGGTGTTGCTTCTATTCTGGAATAGCTGCCACCATGCTTCCACTGTGCAACTCTGATCTGAGAATGTTGTTGATGAACACAAGTATAAACTTGATCAACTTATCCTGGAAACATTCGTCCATCAAATTCCATAAAATCTCAGTGACCTATCTGATTCGGTCACAAACACCACAGCAAAAATTCAACCAGAAAGCTAGATACGATTAATCCTTCCAGCCTAAACAGATCTCTTTCTCAAAGAACCTCCTACTAAGCTGACCCACCGGTAAAGCTTCAACAACCAAGTCGATACAGAACTCAAACTCTTGATGTGGATACAATCTTAATTCCTTCGAAGATATCCAGAAAAATCAAACCACTTCGATAACTCAAACATCCTCTAGGAATGCTTCAATCCAAACAAAGATCACTCAGAGAACTTCCGAACCATCGCAAGTCACTTTTGCGATTCCACTCAGTTCAGATTCCAAGAAATCATTCTCACTTCAACAAATCAAACAGCTAAAGCCTTCAAATCAAAAGGAGAAACTAGTGGTCCACCTTCAACCACAAACATCACACCCAACTGAGCTTCTAGAAGAAATGGACAAGCATCACTATCTGCCCGGCCTACTGACAGAAGAATCACAGAGACTTCTGAACCATCAAAGAAATAGGCCACTCACTACTGCTACTGCTACCAATGTCTTCCTTATCCAAAAGCTCATCGAACCTCAAAGCTACACCAGCCACTACCACAATAGAGCCTTCAATAGACAGATATCCCTCAGGAAACTCACTCTCAAACCAAGCACACAACATACTGCCAAACTGAGTCTCAAACTCAAATACAGATAGAACTCCTTCTTACGGTTGCTAAGATTCCATTGCTGGCTTCAGTACTCCCAACTGATCTAGGCTCAAGAAAATCCACTCGCACGAGCGTAACCAAGCTTACAATCCAAAGATAAACTCCGAATCTTGGAAAGATTTCCTTCAGAGATCGGTGAAATCCTTCACAACAAACTGCAAAACTACTCAAGATGCCCAAAACTGCTCTAGCAGATTCACTTCCAACCTCAAACACTCGGACTCCATCCATTTGTAGTTGTGTTACACACACCACTACCCTATCTACCTTTAGAACTTATATTGGAAAACCTGAACAGGTAACCCAATCAAATAGGTAGAAATAAATAAATGTATATATATTCAAAATTACAAATACGCTCTCTCAAGATAGATACCACTCCAGAGTCTAGGTATTCGCTCAACCTAGTGCTCTGATACCACAAATGTAACGACCCGCCTTTCATTCCAAAGAAAGACGCATCATTAAGAAGAAAGAAAGGGATAGAAAAGAGAAAAAAAAGGAAAGAAGGAAATAGAAAACATCAGAATCTCACAGCGGAAACGAATAAATTATAATATATCAATAAAACATTACATAGTATCATATACATCAGAGTTATACATTTAATACAACACAAACTAGACGGTTATAAACATCTGTCTAGCAATTTCAATTCAAGTACATCAGAGAAAACAGATACAACTCAAACATAGCGGAACCACTAAATATATCTACACGTCAAAGCATCCTGCTCCATTATCTCCTCCAGAACTCGTCAAGCAAATCCTGAATCACTTGACTACTCATACAAAATATGAGTACCCAAGAGTTTAATAAAACAGAAAATAAACACTCGGGTCATATATGGGTCTGGTGTGAGTAAATGGGGATAAAAAGTTGCTTAACTTTAGAAAATCCTTTGAAAACAAAAGGTATCACGTAAGACTTCCCACACATAAACATGGAAAAGTTTTTACCTTAAGCTAACCAAAACATTTGATAGGAAATCCAGTGATATTATAATAGTGTCTAGGGTTTTCAAGTAAATATGAAATAGCCGAAATTGTTACATTCATTAAATTCCAGCTACTAGCCACAAAAGTGGGTAATACAATCAAAACCGTAGGAAGAATGGGTTTCCATCAATGGCAGGGCTACTGGGGTACCGCCCGTCACAGTACGTGGCCTAGATCACCATACCGAGTAGTACGCCCGCTCCCCTGCAACACAAAGCCGGAACCATTCCTTACTGAATAGTTTCGAACAAGACCACCTCGTAGATTGTCTGTCGCCAACTGCCGGACAACCGAATATAAAGGGACCTCTAGACAGGGGTAAATCTTGCTCTCTAGTGGGAGCTACCCACGAAGCCTTGCTACACCTCCCCTGTTTTAGCCATTCCCGATTGATGAGGCTTGAGGCTATGATTACCTTTATAGGACAAATCAATCTTAGAATGCTCATCGTCCACCTGACGATGTTCTGAAAGCATTCAATCCATACAAGTTCGTTCCGGGTTCGAACGAAACCGAAGGCACTATCTCGTTGCACTCATTTTGGAATCACCCTCAGAGTCAACGACCATAGTCCTTGCACTCTAAATCACCATCTCGAATCTATAAGTACTATTCCGTCAAACTCATTACGGAATCACACACAGAGTTATACTGACGTATAGTTCTTACACCTCGAGTCTTCACTCGGTCCACTTGAGATTCACGTCCTAACGTTTAATTGGAATCGATGTGGTTTTTCGGATATCTAAATATGGAAACCCGATCGCGGTCTCACCGAAACCAAACGCCATTTTAATGTCCAAGTTGTACTTAAGAGTTTTAAACAATTAACTCATTTCATTATTATCTATTTCACACAGATAAATAAACTACATATCACAATAGATAAATCACATTCTCATCATAAACAGGTTATCTGTATCATCATCACAAACAGATAATCATCACATCCAAATAATCCATCACAAACCATTATACTCTAACCATGCATCCATATCATACAGATATGACTCATCTCATTACTGAGATCTCAACCATCCAATCAATAACATCCATAAGCAATGATTTATTAACCATCAATTATAATTAATTTAAAATGAATTAAATTAATTACATCTATCTCTAATTAATTTAAAATAAATTAAATTAATTATCACATTTATAAATCCTGCTTAATATCCATTAATTAATTAACCTAGTTAATTAATCACTAAGTATCCAACTTGATTAAACACCTTTGATTAATCATCCTCTAATTACAATAAGTAATTAGTCTTTAATTAATTTCCTAAATTAATTAACCTTAATCATAAGTAATTAACATTTAATTACTTCATTTTTTAATTAATTATAATTAATTACATTTATCCTTAATTAATTACAATTACTTAATCACTTAATTAATTTAATATTACTTAATTAAACTACTCTTAATTACAGCATTAATTATATTAATTAATGATCTCTAATATTTAAATAAATTACTTAATTAAAATTAATTACATTTAGTAATTAATCTAACATTTACAATACAATTATTAATCACCTTGATTATTATTTATCTAGTAATTAACTGTCCTTAATTACTTATTAATTAATTATTCCATAATTAATTATCTTCATTAATTAATTACAAAAGTAATTATCCCAATTACTTAAATAAAAACCACCCTTACTAATTACATTCCAGTAATTATTATTCATTACTTCTCTGAGTAACCCTGCTCCATTAATTACATTAATTAATTTCACTTTTTTAATCATCAAATGATTTACTTAAATTAATTAAACTAAATTGATTAATTTCAAAAAATCACAATATTAAAATTAATTACAATAAGTAATTAATCTCTTAATTACTTTTATCAAGTAATTATGCTTAACAAATTACAATTGGTTATATTAAATTAATTAATCTAGTTAATTATCAAAATTAATTAAATTAATTAATTACTTAATTATCCTTAGGTAATTATCATTATTAATTAACAATAATTCCTTAAATTTCTTCTTTAAGAAATTATTCTTGAATTAATCATCATTAATCATCTCCAGTTAAATTAATTATTTAAAATCAAATAAATAAGTAAACTTTTCTTAATTATCTTAATTATTCATAAAACAACTAGTTTACTTATCAATGACTTTATTTACATTCAAATGTATTTAAAAAAATACATTTCTAAAATTTAATTCAAATTTCGTTTTAAAATTTAAAGATTTCAAAATGTTTAACCATTTAAACATTATCCAAAATTTAAATAAATTTATAAACCTTGAAATAAAAATAAATGTTAAAGAACATTCATTACTTAAATATATAAGAAAGGTTTAAAACAAAATTACTTAATTAAAGAAATCAAGCTTTGAAAATAATTTGATTTTTTTAACTTTCAAATTTAAGTTAAACATTACATAACTTTAGTTCAAATATTAAAGAAAAGGATTCTTTCAAATTTAAACTTTATTTGAAATCAAATTCATTTTTAAATCTTCTTTAAAACATTTGTATCTGTCCATTATTTAAAAATTTACAAAACTGTTTTGAATTCAAAACTGGTTTTCAAAGTAAATCTGAAAACTATATTTAACTTGATTTCAAAACTAAATTTAAATCTCACTTAAATTTAAATTCTTTCTTTTTAAAACCTTGAATTCAAAAGCTCACTTGAATTCAAATTCATCCTAACTTGGAATTTAAATTCTTGTTAAAATCTTGTTTTAAAAATTTAAATTCTTCCAAGTTTTAAAAAAAACTGCACACCTTCAGGTTTTAAACCTGTAACATCATTAACCCCAGAAATCCCCATATCTACTTCGAGTTCCCAACCCAGCTGCTTCGAGACAGAATCATGAAAACCCAAGTGTAACTTCGAGTCATCTCCCTGCATCAACCCCACAAGTTCACCAGAGTTAAGAATATGCACGGTGCATATGCACCAGTGCTCAGATCATCACCAGCCACCCTAGGCAACTCCTCCTAGTTGCCTACCATCCACCAACAAGCTTACGACCATCAAAAACACCTCTTCAACTCGGAATTAAAATCCAAGAAAATAATGTAACCTGGAAACACAACCCAGTAAAACATTCCCAACCTGTCAACGGCTAGAAATCCCAACTCCGACCATCATTATCACTGCGACTCCAACCATAGATCCATCTTCGACCCCTCTCCCGATTCCCAAAGTATTTCATCACTCGATGAAACAGAGAACATGTGATGAATCCAAAACTTCAACACTAAAAGACTAGGGTTTGAAACCTGTAAACAACTATTGCCATCACCACCACCCACTAACAAACTTCTGACAATTTTCCCCTACCACCCCCTCTGTATTCCACCTCCAGAAAGACCCACAGCCTCCCAAAATCCACTAGATGATCAGATAGACCCAAAAATCCCATTTCTGTTCAATTCCCAAATGCTAACTCCACAGTTGATTTTAAAATGGGTGTTCGTTTTAAAATTCTTGATTTTAAACTTGCATTCAAGATATAAAACTGTTTTATTTATTTAAGATGTTTCGTATATGTTTCTATTTTAATGATAACTAATTTTTGTAGTTTACTGAGGCAATAGATTTTGATTAAACTAAATTATAATTTATATTCGAAATTTCATACTGAGCAGCCTCCTTTGCTATCATAACAAATCCTAACTGAAATAAATTCAAGAAGCATTGGTTTTTTTTTTCCTATTTAAATTTTAAGTTTTATAAACAGAATCAAGTATACAGTTTCCTGTGACCCTATATATTTGTTTATACATATTCACACACAATATTCATCAAAATAGAATTTTATACAAGCATGCTCATTCCTAAGTGTTTACATGCATCAGAAAATTTTAAACCTTTTTGCATTGTGAGGTTACTCTCTTCCAAAAAGAAACAGAGAAGTTCTCATCCAAACAGTTTAAATTTATGTGAACTAGTACTTTAGTTCTGGAAATTGCATTTAGCTTTGATTTTTAAAGAAAAACTGTTTTTAAAATAAAGAAGTTTGCTCACCTTTAAATTGAGGATACAGAGAACAATTCAGAGAAACATTTTCACTATTTCCTGAAACTGCAAATTGAACCTGCATGTTGAATTTTCTAGAACCTGATTACTAGTTGAAGTTGCTTTTACTTGATGATGTAAATTGTTTAAACTTGCATGCAGACCCTTATCTTCATTGCTCAGATTTGAAGTTGAACTTCGTATTGATGTTGTAACTTTGCTTTCAGATATGCAGATTTGGGTTTTGCCTATATGATTTTGCAGATTTATAAACATCATTGTTTGGGTTTTGCAGATATGAATTTGGGTTGTAGATTTGGGTTTTGAATTTGCAGATTTTAGATGGTTTTGGTTTTGCAGAATTTTGATTGAATTTTGTTTGGTAGGATTTGTTTTGAAATTTCTTTTAAATCTGATTTTCAGATTCGTTTTGAAATTTCTTTTAAATCTGATTTTCAGATTCGTTTTGAAGACAATGGTTGAACAAAAATTCATTTGTTACATTTTCTTATCTAAAAGAATAAATTTCTAAAATAAACAAACATTGCCACTTGTTGTATTAAGTTTTTAATGTGATTACAAGTGTCTTCTTTATGTATTAAAAATTTAACACATATACACAATAGTATAAAAGATAGATCTCTTTATTTATAAATGTATTTACATCCTTCTAAAGCCATTTCTAATTTAATTTAAAATGTTTCAAATGTTTTTATCAATATTTATCCTTACATGTTTACATATAAACTTATAAAATTATACATTTTAAGGTTTGTTTGAATATTTAAAATAATATTTTTAAAACTAATTTTCAAAAGAGAAAATTTTAAAAAGACAAGAATATTGAATTCATTCTATTCAAGAGTTTCAAATCAAAATACTATACTCTAATATTAATGAACTAAATCTTATTTCAAAAGGAAAAAACAATTTTAAAATAAAACAAAATAAACCTTTATTATAGAATACATTTTAAACTATATTTATTTTATAAACAAAATAAATACTTACTTATATTTCTTTGATAATGTAAGAAAGACTTTTAAATTTACCTTTGAAAAGTTTTTAATACCAATTTTAAATCAAATTAACCAATTTACAATTTATACATTTATATATATAATAATTTGAAAATATTCTTATTAAATTTAAATTTAAATAAAGATCAAATCCCTATTTACAATGTATACACATATATACATTATAAAAAAATATCTTTAAATAAGCTTAGAAAGATAATTTTATTATTTAAATATTTTTAACATTTGAAAACAATAAAATTTTCAAATTAAAATATTATCATAAATTTTTGAAAAGAATATCATTTATCAACTAAATAATAAATAATTTTCAAAAGAGAATTTCTGTTTGAATTAGATATTTAAATCAATATTTCACATTTTAAAATAATTATTAATGAAATTATTAAATATTGCCCAAATTTCCAGGACATCACATTAAAACATCCCTAATTAATTCCTTTGACTGTCTCTCTCTCCACTCATTTCTTTTCATGTTATATGGTTGAAAATAGATACGATCAAATGACATCAAAATTTCTACAAATCACTAAATGGAATTATTATTAGTTTTATTTAAATTACATCAACATCGTATATCAATGCGTGCAAATATAACTTTTATAAATGCATTCAAATAATCACAGACAACTCCCAAACATCAACTAAATTAAATGATGATTAATGTTTCTTATATATTTATTAATTTAATTAATTTACAACATCTTATAAATTAATTAAATCATATAATTTTTTCGAGAATTCATCATTACGTTTATGCGACTAAAAGTGTAAATTCAATCAATGATTAATATTTAACAATTCAAATATTATGTTCACACGTCACCTCAACTAATGGCATGACATTTTGGTTGAATTTATCGCTTATACATCTTTTGGTAAAATCCAATTTTACTTATTTAAGCATTACTTGGTAGTGACAATTATTCACACCAATTCTCTTCGTTAAAACTATATCGCATTAGAACTTATGGAATTTGGTAATGGTCAAAATTTCAATATCATCTACATTCAGATTTATAGTCCAAATGCAAAGTCCTTGGTTCATAAAAACAATTATTATTAACCGAACTACTCTCGCCAAAGACTTAACCCCATACAACTGAGGAGATGAATCCTCTTCTAAAAAGTGCTTTACTTTCAATGCTTCCATTCGATCCAACTATGGTCGTTTGATGGATGTTGTGTCATGATTTAACTATAATCAAAGTGGAGCTTTCACATTTAAGATCTACAATATTCTCAAGTCAAGAGAACTGTGTAAATCAATCACATCGATATTTTATATTTGACCTTAGTTATATTAACCAACAGAAAATTATTGTGTGAGTCATTCCATAGTTATGAATTAAACATCAGTACGTAACCCCTAGGTGCCTCCAGTAATCGTAGGTAATAACTCCCCAACATTTAGAGAGCGTTGCGTACTATAGCATCAATGGATATATCAATATCTAGTCTTGATGCATCTTGACTATTTAAAATGGTATATATTTGTTTTCATTATGACAAATTACTTGCGGTTACATCACTTTGTAACTACCATCACAAAACAAATCATTCATAAAATTTCTATTACATTTACTTTTAATTAAATGGATTAATTAATATAACACATTATATCAAGTATACAATAGGAAGAAAATATCTTTTATTTTGAATGAGATCGGTTATCAAGTTAGACATATGTAACAAATTATATAATTGCCTCTACGGCATACCCCTAACTCTATCACCAATGACTTGTCCTTCTAAATTTATCGTGTGGGTTGTAATAAGAAAGTGAGTCGGAATAACGTTCCAATGATCGGAAAATTACATACTTTATCCATAACACAAACTTATACCAATTGGTTTCCATTTAAATGTTATATCTATTATTTACGAAAAATCGTTTAATTCTTATATGCACGTACGATGTATCTATCTTAACCTTTTCCAAGGTATGTTATACATATATTGTTTGTGCTAAAAATGGTTACAAACCCAAAAGTACTGAAAGCACTAGTGTTTACATACAAATCCTCAATATCCAGTCACTTGCCCAGATAATGTAGAGAGTAAAAATGAAGAAATAATAAATGAAAAATGAAGCAAGTAAAGACCACAATAGAATTATAGTGGTTCGGCTATCTCCAGCCTACGTTCACTTTGAATTGATCTTTTTATTTCCTTTATACTGTGATTACAATTACAATCCTTTGAGTATCAATAGCCAAAAATGGCAGAGCCTAGCCAAAAGAGAAGAAGATAAAGAGGATCCCCGAGAAAGAAAAAGTCATTTATTAGTTGCAATGGAGGTGTTATCTATAGGCGTAGAGCTTGAAATATCTGCCTTGAATCTTGAAGTATCCTTTCTTATGTATAGGTGGGCCCACATAATCGATCTGGGGTCGTCAGGGATCCATCCCTGATCGATCCATGTCTTCGTATCGATCAAGAAATGGTCCAATCAAACTACGATCGATCGTGGTTGTTCTTGAGTTGTTGCAAGCTTCTGTGAAAATTTCATGGTATTTGGACTTGTAATTTGAGAGATGAGATCGATTCAAGGTTGAGTTTTCAAATGTAGGATGATGATTTCATATCCATCATTTCGTATCCATAGTAATGTGTTCCTTAATTCTCGTATCGATCCAAGTCTTGTGCTATGATCCATGCTTTGTGCTCCATCCCTTGACCGCTTCATTTTTATCAATCGATACTAATGATCGATATGAAATATGCCTCTGAATCCATCTAGCCCCTATCCTTCATATCAATCCCATGCTTGCTCGATCACTACGAAATGTATCGAGACAAAGTTTGATCGATCCAAACCAAAAGTGTGGTGCTAGAATGATACAAATTGTATCGATACGAGATGTATCGATACAAATATTGATTGATCTAAACCAAATGCCACAGTGATCGATACGAAAGTATCGATATGAATCCATTTTTCACAAATAATGATCCATCCATAACTTGAGCGTACGAACTCTGATTAACTTAAATTCAAAGTGTAGGCTCACCAGGGCCTTGTATGTCATTCCTTATTAATCTCGCCTCGATTAGAGCTCGGTCTAAATTTGGCGATATCGATCATAGCTTGGCTTTTGGTCGATCTCCGATCCTAATAACCATCAATTTGTTGATATCTTGGCTTTGACCAAAAAGCGGGATAACATTTGCCCCCCAAAACATGCCTTACGGTAGGAAGACGTGTTTTGAATAGCTGTAAACTTGTGACCTGCAATTCAATTCATTAGTTCTCAAGATCATCATTAATGGTCGTTCAAGACCGTTAGTTAACAATGAGGATGTTTAAGGCAGGGTTTTTATCACAAGATGAGTGGTGGTCGTTTGTGATCGATAGTTATCCACGATGGACGAGGGCTATGTATAGTCGAGTGTCATTCAAGACGAGGTGAGATCATTCAAGATTGTTTGCCATTTAAGGTGTGACATAATCATTCAAGATCAAATATTGTTCGAAGCATAATTTGATCGTTCGAGCTTGGATGTCGTCCAAGACGGAAAATGATCGTTCGAGATCGAGGATGTTCAAAGTAGATGATGATTGTTCGTGATCGAGTGCTGTTCAAAGAAGATGATGATCATTCGTGATCGAGTGTTGTTCAAAGCAAAGGGTGATCGTTCGAGATCGAATGCCATTCATAGATTTAGATAGGATCAATCGACTCATTGTTTCTGACGAGGGGGTTTGCTTACATTATTCTATCTCTCCTCTCAGGGTGAGAGTTCGGGACCATCATTATCAGATTCCATGTTCAAGTGGGTTCATAATGAAATAATTCAATCAAATAAATAAATAGAGTTTAGAATGTCAATAGAAAATAAAGAAAATAAATGTCCAAACAGTGCAGCGTGTGTGCCATTCGGGGCGTGACAGTTTCTCATCACCTTAGAGCATGCCTAGGGACTATTCGTAATCCTATACATGTGTAAGTAACTTAGCCATTTTATTGGAGGAGCATAATGAAAAAACCTATTATGTGGTCAAGGTTCAAGTCCTGAACCTGCCTCTTATCATCACATTCAACCGATGATGAGGCATGACCCTGATCCAGGGTTATTCCTGTTTTCTGACGGTGTAGGCAGGGGTTGCGCTTGTTCTGCGTCTACTCTCTGGGCTCTTACATGCCGTGATAGTCGGCCATTCCTGACATAATCTTCAATTACATCTTTCAGATGCCTGTAATCATTGGTATTGTTCCCATTTAACTCATGGAACACACATATCTTACTGGTCTCCTTTAACTATTAGTGGGATCTCGCCTCATCGGCTTGCGATAGATAACCTGCCCTTGGTTTTTAAGTATATTCATTCGAGAATTTGAGTCTGTTTAGTGTAGGAGGAGAATCTCGATTCCCTTTTAGGTTGTCTTGGGACATCGGAGCTATCAACAGCTTTTCTCTTTCCATTTTTTGCCTTGGCCCTCCTCCAGACGATCCTTCATCTTGAGTAACATTGACATCTTATTTTTCGACCCATGCATCTTCTTGCCGTAAGAATCTATCCGCCTCATGGTAAAATTTCCCGAGGTTCTAGGGTGAATCCCATGCTAATAAGTCCTTGAATTCCATGTTATCGGCTATTCCCGATACAGCCGCGATCAATACCATGGATGGATCTGGCCGATCAACTGATGCCACTGCTGCATTAAATCTGGTCAGAAAATCCCACAAAGACTCCCTAGTCCTCTGCTTTAGTGTCGTTAATGTCATAACATTTTTGGGTCTTGTGATGTGGACCTTGAATTGCCTCATGAACCGTTCAACAAGCTCGGTCCATGTCCTTATAGATGCATTATCCATCTACCTAAACCAAAGTGTAGCCAAGTCAGTTAGATATAATGGAAAACATCTTACCATTATCTCATTGGATCCCCCCAAGACTTCCATATATCGGATGTATCTCATTATATGTGTGGTTGGATCCAACTTTCCATCCTACATATCCAACGTGGGTAGCTCGAACTGTGATATCCCAGAAATTTTGGCAATATAAATTTAATAATCTGTGTAAAAATTAAATTAATTTGATAATAAGTGTTAATAATATTTGAATGGATTTAATAATCTTCTTTTAAATAAATATTTATCTGATAATTTTTCTTTTTAAAAGCTAATTTAAATTGTTTCTATTTATAATGTATATATGTATATATTGGTATATATTATAAATAGATAAGTTTTGTTTTTAAATTTAATAGATAAAGCTATGTTTTCTAATTCTATTATTTTTGATAATTTGGAAATTTAATATTGAATAAATAATAATATGATTTTAAAAATACTCAAGATAAATTTAATTTGTTTAAAATAAATTCTAGCCTAGTTTTAAATTTAAATAAAAAGATTGTTTATTTTCTTTTTAGTATAGTTTGATAAAAATATGGTTTAAATATACTCAAGATAAGATTAAAATATGTTTAAATGATTTTAACTTAAATTTAAAATTAACAAAGGTTGTTTTGATTTTAAATGTGGTTAATAAAATAAGTAATATATTTAGGTAGTGATAATTTCATTTATAAATTATTTTAATTTAATAACGAGTTATTTTAAAACAATCTAAATAATGTAATATTTTTACAAATGGATTTCAATACAAATAGAAATGGTTATTTTAAAATTATTTAAATACATGTATGTGTATTTTGGAGGGAGCTATAATTTGAAAGATGTAAAAATAAGTCTTTTTAAATGTTAAATTAAAATAAACCTTATTAATACTAACCCAAGCATAAAAATAATAAATTAGTATTTGATAGTTATGTTAAAATAAAGGAGAGCTAAAATACTTAAGTTAAAACAACTTTTAATGTACATGAGATAAATACAAACTAGATTTGTATATGTGTAGCCTGTAGGTTTTAAATGGCAAAAGTTAAGAAACAAAGTAAAGTTCAAAACATATGCAGGTAAGAGAAATGCAAAACAAAATATCTAAGCATAAAAATAAGTAAGTTGAGACATAAGGTACATCCACATTAAAAGCTTTCATCTCAGCATAAACTTATGTCATTTCGAATTGTATAGAATCATTCCAGCCTCCCTAATGCAAATATCTTGCCTGATAAAACAAAAACAAAAAAAAGTAAAGCAAAGAGAAAAAAATCTTTGATACAAACAGAAAATGTTTGTACAAGTTTATACAAACCCTGTAAAACTCATTTCTATATATATCTTCTCATCTCTTCTCATTTCAATTCGTTCAAACCAAAGAAGAACTATATTGCAAGCCTCTTCATTTTTTATACAAACTCAAATATAAAACTGAAAACGTTTTTTTGCAACTTCAGCAAATAATACAAGAGGATGTAAGGTTCAAAGCTGTTTGCAAACAACTGTGTTCTGTCTTCATTCCAAAACAGTGAGTAACACTTTTAAAATTACTTAAGTTTTAAAATATGTTGCATGATAATATTTGGATGCTTAAATATATTGTGTGAATATTTATATATTCATTTTTCTCTGGGTGTTTGTGTGATGAAATTCTGCATATTTCAAACCTGCAAATTCAAACTGCCTTCATTGAACTTGCTCTGTTTTTCATTTGCTGTGAGTAACTGTAATTTCTAAATTTAAGTATTTAAACTAGTTGCAAGGTTAAAATCTAGGATGAGTGTGATTTGTATGTATGAAATCTTCTGTGCAAAAGGATGTTGTCTGGAGACATTTTGAAGTCTCTGTAAACAAACCTATTCATTCTGTTTCCATGCTTGAGTTGATTCAAATCATTTTTATCACTTGATCTAATAGCTTTTAGGATTTATAATACAAATAGAAATTGTTTGTTTCAACATAATTTGGAGTTTTAGTTTTATTTAAGTTGAATAAAATTTGAATATTGTTCTGGAAAATTAAAATAACAGTGAAAACTTGAATAAGAGAAAACCCAAACAATTTAAATTATAAATTCAAGAACATACTTTGAATCTCTATAGTAAAATATGAATTTTAAAACTTAAACCAAGATTTTTAGTACAAGAGGTTAAGTACAGTTCTGGTATGAACTAAAAATGCAAATTTAGGGTTTTTGGGGGAATCACTGTTATCTGGGGGGTCGTGCTTGTATGTGATGGACGAGGGGCCTACTGTAACGTGGGGAAAAATACCAAGAGTTGCTCCAGTTCGTCGAGGAAGCGGCGGTGGGGTTTTGAATATTTTTAACCTAATCTTGGTGAGGCCGTCTTGTTCGATTAGTTCCCCGCTTGAATAGATCGAGTGTTGCGTGCTCTTGGGGATTGGAAGTGGGGGAGATGACGAGGCCGTGGCCAGAATTTCAACGCCTCCGGTGGTCGAGGCGGCAAGAGCGAGGCGTTTTACAGGTTTGTGTAGGGGAATGTTTTGTTTTCCAGGTCCTGTTTGCTGCTCGTTTTGATTTAGGTTGAGGGAATGGATTCTGGTGGTCGTGATGTTAACTGGTGGTAGTCAGCGACGTATTGGAGTTCAGGTGGGTGGCCGGAGGTGGCCAGAGCCACGGTGCACGTGCACCGTGTCTATTTGAAGTGCAAGTGGGGGTCGGTTACAGGTTTTGATAAAAACATGTCACTGTGTTTTTTTTTGGGGGGTTGTTTCCTCGGGTTTCACTCGAGTCATTCGAGTTTATGGCTCGAAGAAGAGGGGTATGCGACTCGAAGTCAACTTGGGTTTGAGTTTGGTCAGTGATTGTTCCAGGCTTGTAACCTGATAGCAAAGTGGTTTGAGTTTTTAACAAATTCAAATGAAAACTTAGTTGTTTACCAGATTTTCATCAAGTTTAAATCCAGATTAAATTTGAATTCAAATTTATCTTTGCATTAAAATCGAAAGTGTAATAAAAAGTTAAAATATTTAAATGAGGTTTCAGGTTTAAAACCTGATAATTTTCATATTTTTGAAATTTAATTTAAAATCTGAAATAAAAATTTTAACTGGGATTTAAATTCAAAAATTTAAAGTATGGATGCAAATGGACCTTTGAATCCAAGGTAAAAGTAAAAAAATGAATTTGGGTTTTAATCAAGAATTAAACACCAAGTTTTCAAAAGCAAGTTAAAATGTAATGTAATGTAAAAAAAAAGCTAACTTTTTATCAAAGGAATTAATTAAGTAGTTAATTTAAAGGCTTTCTTATATAAGTAATAAATGTTTCTTTTACATTTCTTTTTTTTAAGTTTATAAATAAATATTAAAATTGGGCTAATGTTAAATGATAAATTATTTTGAAATCTTAAATTCAAAATGGAATTCAAATTTAAATTCAAAGGGGGTAATGTCTAAAATACACTTTAATATTTATTTAAATCATCTTAAAAAGAATTAATTAACTTAGAGATAATTAAGATATTGAAGTGAATTAATTAATAAGTTAATTAAAGGTTGACTTATGTACAAATTTATAAAGTAGTAGTTTAGATCAAATTTGTAATTAGAGATTAATTAAGAAGTAAATTAAGAAAGATTACTAGTTAATGAAGAAAATTAACTAAGGATTATTAATTGATTTATTAATGTGATTAATTTTATTAATTAATTAGATTAATTAATTTAGAGAATCAATTGTAAAGTGGTTAAGGTAATTACTTGATAAAAGAAATTAAGAGATAAATTACTTATTAATCTTGATATAATGATTAAATTAAGTTAATTAATTTAGTTTAATTAATTTAAGAAAATCATTTGATATATTGATAAGTGTAATTACTTAGTGTAATCAATGGAGCATAATTACTTAAGGACGTAATTAAAGTTAATTACTGAATGTGACTAGTAAAAGATGATGTGTTAATAAAGTAATTTGGATAATTACTTTTAATCAAGGGATTAATTAATGGAGACAATTAATTATGGAATAATTAATGTATTAATATATGTAATTAATGATAGTTAATTACTGGAATGTTATTAATCAAGGGTGATTAATAATTGAGTTAAATTAAAGATGAATCATTTAATGTAAATTAATTTAACCAAAGTAATTTAATTTAAATCTAAATTAGAGATCGTTAATTAATATAATTAATGATGAAATTAAGAATTGTTTAATTAAGGAATAATCAATAATGTGGTGATCAATTTATGTAATTAATTAAGAATAAATGTAATTAGTTATATTTAATTAATATAAATGAAGTAATTAAATGTTAATTACTATGAATAATTTAGGATAATTAATTTGTAAAATTAATTAAAGACTAATTACTTATTAGAGAATGATTAATTAAAGGTATTTAATCAAGATGAATACCTAGAGAATAATTAATTAATTTGATTTATAATTAATTAATGATTGTATAAGCAGGATTTATAGATAAAGAGTTAATTTAATTTACATTGAATTAATTAGAAATAGAAGTAGTTAATTTAATTCATTTTAAACTAATTACAAATGGTATGATTATAAATCATTGCTTATGGATGAATGATATTGATACTTCATTTGATGATTGTGAATTCAGATATGACATGAGTAATATCTATATGATATGGATGTTTGGTTTAAGTACGTTAATATTTATTATCTGTTTGGATGATAATATGAATTATCTGTTTATTATGATGATGTGATTATCTACTGTGATATTGTGAATTATCTATCTGTGTATATATTAATAATATTGAATTGAACTGTTAAGACTAAATAGACAACTTGGCCTTAAAAGACACGTTTTGGATTTCGATGAGACCGGGATCGGTTTTCCTTATTTGGAACATCCGAAAACCACATCGATAACGATAGGTCGTGAATCTGAAGTGAAGATGAAGATTCAGAATGCAAGGGTTATTGTCGTTAACTCTTAGGGTGATTCCAAAATGAGTGTAACGAGATAATGCCTTCGGTTTCGTTTGAACCTGGAACGAACTTGTATGGATTGAATGCTTTCAGCACATCGTCAGGTGGGCAATGAGCATTCTAAGAAATATGTTCTCTAAAGGTAATCGTAGCCTCAAGCCTCATCAACCGGGAATGGCTAAAACAGGGGATGTGCAGCAAGGTTAGGTGGGTCATGCCCAAGCAGGACAAGGATATTCCCCTGTCTAGATGTCCCTTTATTTTTCAGCTATGTGGGCGGTTGATTGCAACAACTGCCGGGGTTATCTTGTTCGGGACTGTTCAGTAAGATATGGTTCCGGCCTTGTGTTGCAGGGGGTCGGGAGTGATCCTCGGTACGTTGATCTAGGCCACGTACTGTGACGGGAGGTACCCCAGTAGCCCTGCCATTGTATGGAATCCACGATCCAATAAGTGCCAACGGTTTTGATTGTATTATCCACTTTTGTGGCTAGTAGCTGGAATTTAATAGATGTAACAATTTCGGCTATTTTCTATTTACTTGAAAACCCTAGACCTATTATAATATCATTGAATTTCCTATCAAATGTTTTGGTTAGCGTAAGGTAAAAATTTACCCATGTTTATTTGTGGGGAGTCTTACGTGATACCCTTTGTTTTCAAAAAGATTTTCAAAATTAAGCAACTTTAACCTGTTACTCACACCAGACCCATGTATGACCTGGAGTTTATTTTTGTTTTTCATAAACTCTCGGGTACTCAAATTTTTATGAGTAGCCAAGGGATTCAGGTTAGCTTTGACAAATTCTGGAGGAGCAATGGAGCAGGAGGCTTCAGCGTTGTAGATATACATATAGTTCCGCTGTGTTGATATCTTTGAGTTATTTGCTTGTGTTGTATCGAGTTGTATTAGCTAGACAGGAGTTTATAACTGTTAGTATGTGATGTATTGTCTGTATAAATTTGATTAATGTTGTATATTATGTAAATACTTATGTGATTATTATAATTTATTCGTTCCGCTGTGAGATTCTGATGTTTTTGTTCTTTCTTCTCTATCTTTTCTATTTTTTCACCCCTTTCTTTCTTCAAGACGAAACGGTTTTCTGGTGGTAGGAAGTCGGGTCGTCACAGTTGGTATCAGAGAGCTAGGTTGAGCGAATACCTAGGCTCTTGAGTGATTTCTTTCCTGAGAGAGCGTATTTGTAATTTTGATATTTATTTCTTTATTTCTACCTATTGTTGGGTTACCTGTTCAGGTTTTCCAATATAAGTTATAAAGGTAGATAGGTAGTGGTGTGCGTAGCACAACTACCGATGGTTAGAGTTTGAATGTTTGAGGTTGGAAGTGTATCTGTCGAGACTTTAGACCTAATACCGTCTCGAGTGAGCTTTGAGTGGTGTAAGGATTTCATCGATCTCTGAAGAAAATCGGTTAAGATTGGGAGTTCATTTTTGAAGTGTAAGTTTGGTTGAGCTGAAGTTTTGGATCTGTCGGTTGGATAGAAGCAAGCCATGATATCTTGATACATCAAGGTGCAGTAGCTGTGTGATGAGACACAGTGACTATGGATGTCTCCGAAGATGTTTCTTTGGAACAAGTAAGGAAGAGTGACTGCTTCGGTGTTGTGGCTATGTTCAGTTGGGTGTTCCTGTTTGCTTTGAGGTCCAAGTTTCTCGAAGGGCTTTGGCTTTGAAAGTCTTCTGGATTAGCAATTTTTCTTCGGTAACTTCAGAAGCAGAGTGATTCCATTTCTTCGATGGATCGGCCACATAAGCGTAAGCTGTTCTGATTTGTAAAGAGAGAGCAGTATCTTTGGAATTAGGCTGGATTGATCGCAGAAGTGACTTGCGATAATTTGAGTGTTCTCTTGTGTTTCAGAGATATTTTTCTGGATGTCTTCAAGAAGTCAGAGAATTGCTAACATCTGGAGTTTGAGTTTGGTATCGACGGGATTTCAGAAGTGGTACCGATGGATCAGATTAGTAATTGGATGATTTTTGAGTTTGGGAAAGTAGCTTAGGTTTTGGAGGAACTTCGGAGTTTTATTTTTGGATATGTGAACTTTATTTTTGGAATGTGATGTCCAGTCTATGCTTGAGTTCATAGTCAGCATTTTCATCTATTCAGTCAGAGTTGCGCAGTGGAAGCATGGTGGCAGCTGTTTTAGTTTGGAAGCAATTAGATGTTGCAGTGTTCGGATTAGAGAGTTCTACAGGAGATTTCTCAGAATCTGAGGCCAGTTTGGGGTGCACATGTTCTATCTTTTTCGGATGAGAGAAGTAAGTACTGTTTTCTGATTTTGGAATAGAGTTTGTGTTCTGAATTTGGTTGATATTTGGAGGATCATTTTGTTGGATTGTCTTTGGTTTAGTTTGTTTCTAAGGACATCCGCAATAGTTGAGCTGATCAGTAAGGATGAAGGAAGCCCAGGATCGTCCGAAGAGTTTGGTGGATAAGAGTCGGAGGAGTTTGGATTCCGAAGTGGGGAATTTGATTTTGGATAAGTGTTTGGTCTTCAGGATTGAATTGTCAGTTTGGATAACTGGAATTCATTGTGTTTCATGTATCTCTGAGGGAGTACGTGTAAGATTTATCTCTAGTTGTAGAACCAGCAGTTCAGGGGAGTTTTGGTTGTTGATTCAGACTTGTCTGTAGTCTGATATCCTGTCTTGTTTTGTAGATCTAGATGAGTAGAAGTTATGTAGCTTAGTAGTATTGATTGTTTGGATTCTGTAGAGCGAGTATCCCGGTATTTTTATTTGGAAAACTCAAGAAAATTCTATCCGGAATTTTGTCTGGATAGTTAGATTTGTTTGTTTGGATGAATTGGTTGCTATGGTTGTTAGCATATGATTGATATATGCTTGTGTTTTAAAATAAACATTTAATTGGATTATTAAATTACCTTTGTTTTAAATTTCGGGGACGAAATTCTTTTAAGAGGTGAGGAATGTGATATCCCGGAAATTTTGGCAATATAAATTTAATAATCTGTGTAAAAATTAAATTAATTTGATAATAATTGTTAATAAGATTTGAATGGATTTAATAATCTTCTTTTAAATAAATATTTATCTGATAATTTTTCTTTTTAAAAGCTAATTTAAATTGTTTCTATTTATAATGTATATATGTATATATTGGTATATATTATAAATAGATAAGTTTTGTTTTTAAATTTAATAGATAAAGCAATGTTTTCTAACTCTATAATTTTTGATAATTTGGAAATTTAATATTGAATAAATAATAATATGATTTTAAAAATACTCAAGATAAATTTAATTTGTTTAAAATAAATCCTAGCCTAGGCTTAAATTTAAATAAAAAGATTGTTTATTTTCTTTTTAGTATAGTTTGATAAAAAATATGGTTTAAATATACTCAAGATAAGATTAAAATTTGTTTAAATGATTTTAACTTAAATTTAAAATTAAAAAAGGTTGTTTTGATTTTAAATGTGGTTAATAAAATAAGTAATATATTTAGGTACTGATAATTTCATTTATAAATTATTTTAATTTAATAACGAGTTATTTTAAAACAATCTAAATAATGTAATATTTTTACAAATGGATTTCAATACAAATAGAAATGGTTATTTTAAAATTATTTAAATACATGTATGTGTATTTTGGAGGGAGCTATAATTTGAAAGATGTAAAAATAAGTCTTTTTAAATGTTAAATTAAAAAAAACCTTATTAATACTAACCCAGGTATAAAAATAATAAATTAGTATTTAATAGTTATGTTAAAATAAAGGAGAGCTAAAATACTTAAGTTAAAACAACTTTTTAATGTACATGAGATAAATACAAACTAGATTTGTATATGTGTAGCCTGTAGGTTTTAAATGGCAAAAGTTAAGAAACAAAGTAAAGTTCAAAACGTATGCAGGTAAGAGAAATGCAAAACAAAATATCTAAGCATAAAAATAAGTAAGTTGAGACATAAGGTACATCCACATTAAAAGCTTTCATCTCAGCATAAACTTATGTCATTTCGAATTGTATAGAATCATTCCAGCCTCCCTAATGCAAATATCTTGCCTGATAAAACAAAAACAAAAAAAAAGTAAAGCAAAGAGAAAAAATCTTTGATACAAACAGAAAATGTTTGTACAAGTTTATACAAACCCTGTAAAACTCATTTCTATATATATCTTCTCATCTCTTCTCATTTCAATTCGTTCAAACCAAAGAAGAACTATATTGCAAGCCTCTTCATTTTTTTATACAAACTCAAATATAAAACTGAAAACATTTTTTTACAACTTCATCAAATAATACAAGAGGATGTAAGGTTCAAAGCTGTTTGCAAACAGCTGTGTTCTGTCTTCATTCCCAAATAGTGAGTAGCACTTTTAAAATTACTTAAGTTTTAAAATCTGTTGCATGATAATATTTGGATGCTTAAATATATTGTGTGAATATTTATATATTCATTTTTCTCTGGGTGTTTGTGTGATGAAATTCTGCATATTTCAAACCTGCAAATTCAAACTGCCTTCATTGAACTTGCTCTGTTTTTCATTTGCTGTGAGTTACTATAATTTCTAAATTTAAGTATTTAAACTAGTTGCTGTAACGACCCGAAATTTTTGAGCAATTGAAATTGGAATATTTAATTGATTTTGAATATTTTAATGTTAAATTTTAACTCGAATTCAAATATCACCAATTATTTGATAATTAAACTATTGAATTAAATAATTTGAAGTTGGGTGTAATGTTGAATTTGGAGTTTTAAGCCTGTAAAAATAATAATAATTATTATTATTATTATTATTATTGTTATTTGAAGGCTTATAGAATTTATATTGATAACATTGAAGATAATAGAAGTTTTAAAATTGAACTTAATGGTGATTTGTTTGGTTTTGAAATTTTGTCGTTTAAATTGAATTTAAAAAAAATAGCCTTCTGAGGCACAGCCTCGGAATTTGACGAAATCAGTTCCATTGGATCCGTAATATTGAATTATTATCATTTCATATTGATCGGAGTTGTTATGTGAGCGTACGATACATAAACGCGTAGGAAATTTTCATCGAAATTCTATTTAAAATTTTAATTATCTATTCACGTGCTAATTAACATCCGTCGTTTTTCCTTCAAATCGCTGCATCCTCTCGTACATATTATCATCATCGTATCTTCCTTTATCTTCTGACGCAAGCTTCATTTCCTTAAATGGATTCACCGAAACCTCCTATCTCAATCGAATACTCGGTTGAAAAAAAATAAGAATTATATAATGGCCGAAGCCCTTATCTTTTCTCTTCTCGTTTCTTAATTCACCTCTGTCAATTGAAGTAGTGCGATTCACTAAAAAAAACTAAACAATGGCCAAAGCCTAAATTGTTCTAATCGAATGACGGAATAGGGGGGAACTCGCGTTTAGGGTTTCGCGTGAAGTTGGGGGCGATCGACTTGGGTCTCGCGAAGTTGAAGGCGACAACAGCTGATGGTGGCAAACACGGGACGAGGCGCGTGAGGATGGAGGACAGCGGAGCCTGGGGAGCTCGCGGTTGTTTAGGGTGGTAGCGTCGACTCGATGAAGGAGGGGTGATCTCGGCCTGAGATCACGTGGACGATGCTGGGTTTTGGGATTTCTTCTTGCGGTGAGTATCCTCTGTTTTGATTAAAATCTTATATGTAAAAATATATACAGATTTCAGGATATTTGTATATATGTATGTATCGGCAAGAAACTTTGAACAGTAGAGTAAAATTTATAATTTTACTTACCTAATAGATATAAAATTTAAAGTGAATATTTTTGGAGTTTAAAATCGTGGCGAATGTAAATTGAGTTATTTACTGGGAAGAGATTTGTTTTCAATTAGTTTAAATATTTTATTTGAAAAGAAATTTATATAAAACCAATTTAATAGTTAAAACCGAAGTATTAAGAATTAATTGATCGATGAATTCAAAAATTAATAAAATCATATGATGTTTATTCAAAGGTTGAAATCTGAAATGAAACAAGTCGAGATGGATATGGTGGCAATCATAGGCCAAAGGTGAGTTAATATCACTCAGTTTAAATTTAAATTTAAATGATTAAATTTAAATATTCGATTGTGTGGTTGAATTGATTGATGTGATATAGTATATTATAATTTGAAATTGGCAATATCATGTGATGCTAACGTCTGTGGATGCAGGGAAACCGGTTGGAGGGATCCCACTGGATCCCTCAACATTTAATTAAATTATTTAAATCCCCCAGTTATGATGATTTGATGTTCTGTGATGATTCATGTTGGAATATTGAATGTTATGGTTAGGTTGGATATAATTTGGTATAATGAATTACCATGAAATATGTATAAATTGAATTTTTGGAAAGGAAATAAAAGAAGTGGATTGTAAGTAAGATATTTATAAATAAATTCAAAGAATGAATTCGAAAAGGAATAAGTGACTTTAAAATTCTAATAAATAAATCTTGGGAACGTAAAGGAAGTTTTGAATAAACAGGAAGTTAATGAATTTTAAATCTTTAATGATATTAATTAAAAGAACAAACATTTATTAAAAATTTAAGATTTAAATTATTGGAAGGAATAAAGAAGGAATTGGAAAATCTGAAAATTTTATATTGAGTTAAAAGGTTTAAAATCAAACGGAAAATAATAACATAAATAATAAGTCCATAACTAATGAAATTTGAAATGAATTGAGGAATTAAAGGAACTCATTTTAAATAAAATAAATTGGATATCAATTTGGGAAAATTGATTTAAGTGATTGAAGTTGAAATTTTCTCTGGATAGCCAAGTACATGTTTTAAAAAGAAAATCTTTAAAAATTAATTTGATGGTTTAAACTTGTTTTTTATAGAAAGCAAATTTTGTAAAATTTATTATTTCTAATTTTTAATTTTCTAAAGTAAGTATTTCCTTTTAATCTATTACAGCAATAATTATTAAAAGAGTGATTTAGTATTTGATTTAAAAGAGTAAATCTAGTGGTATATTTTATTAAGTAACTTTATTTCCAAATATTCATATGGTATGTATTTTATTAAATTATTGAAGTATTTTTTAAAATAAATGTTTTAAAGTATATATTTCAAAGTAAATTGTTTTAAATTATTTTAAAAATCTATTTTCGTACTTGGTGATTTCAGAGGAGATAGAAAATATTTGGGAAAGTTTATCCTGAAAAGAGGAATGGTTTTGAAACTGTTTTCAATGGGTTGAAAATAAAAATATATCTTGCGAAGATATTTTGAGGTTAATAAATAATTTGGGAAATTATTTATTATTGGATGGTTGTTTGTGATTATTAATTGATAGTTAAATAACCGACTATCAATATTGGACAAATACGTTGATCGTTTCGAAGAGTCTGGGATCGAGATTAATTTCTCGAAAACCACTTCGATCCGGTTTGTACGTTTCGTGAAAAATGATTTTGGATTCGAAGATGGAGCAGTGAAGTGCAAGGGCTAGTCGCTACTAATCCTGAGGATATTTCCAAATTGGATGTAGTAGGAATAGTGCCTTCGGTTCTGTTCGAACCCGGGACGGACTTGTATGGATGAATGCTTGCGAAACATCGTCAGGGGGACGATGGGCATTCTAAGGAATATATTCTAAAAAGGTAACGCTTAGCCTCAAGCCTCATCAAATGGGAATGGCTGAAAATCAGGGGATATGCGGCAAGGCTTCGTGGGTAGCCCCCACTGGAGGGTGAGGTCATCCCTGTCTAGATGTCCCTTTATTTTGGCTTAGTGGGCGGTTGCTAATCCCAACCGCGGGGTGATCTTGCTCGGGACTGTCCAGTAAGGGATGGTCCGGTCTTGTGTTGCAGGGGAGTTAGGGTGGCTCCTCGGTACGCTGATCTAGACCAGGTACTGTGACAGGTGGTACCCCAGTGCCTAGCCATTAGTTGGAATCCATTTTCCCTACGTGCCCGTACGGTTTTGATTGTGCCCAACTATTGCTGAAACGTGAGATGCAAGCATTTCAGCTAGATTCTATTTTACTTTCTATAGACACTATTATAATATCAGAGGACTTTAATAAAAATGTTTTAGCTATCGTAAGGTAAAAACACGACATGTTTATTTGTGGCGTAGTCTTACGAGATGCTTTTGTTTTCAAAGGATTTTTGAAACTTTAATAATCAATTGAGTGTGGTTTTCTCACGCTGGTATTCCAGACTGACTCGGGTATTATTTAACTGTAATGCTCGGGTCAGACCGATTATTATAGGATATAGGATATGATGCTATGGAGCTCAGGAGACGAGCTGGATGACGATACGTACATTCATACTTGTTATATATATATATATATAATCCGCTGTGTTGAGTTGTTGTGTATCCATTTGTATGATATTGATGTTGAGCTGTGATTGATGTACTCTGATGATGTAATATATAAACAGAGATATTTAAGTTTTGTGTAAAGAGTATTTATTGTCTATTATATTTTATTCCGCTGCGATGGTTAGATTCTGTTGTTTTTTTCTATTTTTCTTCTTCTACCTCTTCTTCTTTAACCCAAATGGTTCGTATTTCTGTACAACTTGAGTTGATTGTTGTAGAATAGTGTTGACTCAAGGGGTATGGATTTGTGGGCTGTTACACTTGGTATCAGAGCCGTGTTGGAGATAACCTTGGCTCTGGTGGGAATTACTCATAAAATAGAGTCCGTTGTACTCTATAATGAGTTTGAGCGTATTAATAGATATGAGCGCGTATTTGTTAGTGAATATAAATTGTTTTAATATTGTGTTGATTGATTTATTTAGTGGCATATGAACCTTCGTCGGCACAGTCTGTGCAACTGTATTGAAGGGGTTTCTAAACACTTGAATAGAACAGTCGACACAGTATTGTTTTAAATGTGGGTAAATGAAATAATTTTACCCAAAAATATATTTTGATATAAAGAAAGTTTTTGTAAACTATTTGACTGATATATGGTTGCTTGGATGTTAGGAATGATGATATTTAAAGTATTATCATTTTTGAGTGAAAATTTAACTAGTAACTGAACATATAACTTAAATTTAAGGGAATAAAGCCATTGTAAAATGAAATTCATAAATATGAATTATAAATGTAAATTATAAATTGAAATATAACCAAATGATAATTTGTATGAGCATAATCTATGCAAATGAATTATAGTAAAATTGATTTATGCAGGATTTGGAAATTCAAAATTCCAGAGATTTTGGGAATGTTATCGAAGTGTTTTGAAGATAAATGATAACATTATTGTTTTGGAGATATTTCTGAAAGTAAATTTGTTTTAAATGGCTTTTGGAAGTAATATAGCATTGAAATCACTTGGATCATTGGAAAATAGTTCTGATGATGATGGCCGCACCATCAGTATTCATTTTCGAATTTCTAAGTGACGGATTGTTGCCAAAATTTGACGTGTTCAGAAAAGCTAGCTGTTTTTGAAAATTTCTAAGGAAATTTGTTGGAAATAAAACCAGGATTGGTTTGAATATTTGGGAAATGTGATTTGAGATGTTGGAGATTTCAAAATAATTTGAAACCAAAGGTCGGGTGTAAAAAAAATCCTGATGAGATAGTTGTAAGCTTATAAATTGAGATGAATTTTAAATCATGAAAGAAATATAAGCTTTGAATAATGGAATTTAAATTTAAAAGTTAAAAATGAAATTAACTTGGATGGGAATAAAAATTTGACTGGATTGAAATTAATCGAATCAGCTGAAAATATTACCAGTTGTATTCGAATCAAGTTGAAATTGAATTGAGTCAAATAAATCTGAGTTAAAGAAAATTGAATGGGAATGAGAATTCAATTGAATTAATGAATGGAATTATATTCTTACCTGAACAAATGGAAAATAAACTGGATAAGAATTAGATTGAAATAAATAAACCAGAATAACTTATAAAAGAATTAAATTGTATGAATAAAATATGCTTGGGTTATAAAGAAGCATAAGGCTTGAGTTAAAATAAAAGAAGAATATATTCAATCTTATGATGAATGGAATTGTATAAAATAATAAGTTGTGACTTATAAATTTTGAAAGTGGAATAGAAAATCCAAAATAAATATTGTTTGATGTTTTGGATAATATAATAAAATAAAAATCTAAACTTGAATTATAAAATAAATTTGAACTTAAGAAAATTAAATGAAGAGATTTTGAGATTAAAAATCAAGTTCTGGATTATAAGTTGGGTAAAAACTAATTAGATAATAAATTAATTAGTGAAATATGTAATGGAAACCTAATGTAGTTAAATAATTGCTGAATTGTGAGGTTATGATGAAGTTTGAAAATAAAACTCAAGTTATAAATCAAATTTGACCTAGATCGATAGTGAAGTAAATGTAATTAAATTGTGGTTAATTAACTAGTTGGTAAATTGGAAATGGATAGTGAATTCAAACTTGAGTTATAAATTGAAAATTTGACTTGAAATGGTAATGGGTTGTATTGCAAATAAAATCCAAATAAGTGAAGATAACTGGGAAAATAGCCAGGTAATAAATTGAATGAGCTGAATCTAGAAAGTTAAAATGTATAATAATTGATCAAATAAATTTGTAGTTTTAAATGAGATTAGAATGAAATAGAATTAAGTTAAATTGAAAAAGGGAAATTTATTTGCAAAATGATGAGCTTAAGTGTGTGTGTGTGTGTGTATATATATATATATATATATATATAATTGAATAAATGTAGTGGAATAACTTAAGCAGAAGAGATGAAGGAGAGTTGAATTGAATTCAACTTAAAACTAAGTGTATTGATAGTGGATTGGATTTAAATCAAGTAATAATGATTTTAATTGAAATAAAATTCGGTGAGTTGCCGACAATATTTAATGGAATGAAAATTCTTAAATAAATATTGGTAAACCATTTAAATTATTAAAGGATTGGAGAAAAAAACTTGGGACAATAAGGAAAATAGAATGTTTCAAGTTTACTAGAATGGTTTAAGTAAGTGTAGATAAACTAATTATGTTGAATAAGTAAATGGATAGAATAAATAAGAATTAAATGGAAGATGGAAGTAGAACTTATTATAAAAAGATATGGAAATGAACTTAAGTTATTGACTTAAGTAAGTGTTGAATAAAATCCGAATTCAAAATAAAGTATGGTTTAAATGAGTTGAGAAATAATTATTGAATGGGATAGCTTGGACTGTTTTCGAGCTAAATAAAATAGTTTGGAATAAACAAATATGGAATGAATGCAAGTGAATGGGTTCAAATATGAAATGCAATGAAAACGAGAATATATGGATTGTGAATAAATTGAAAATGGAATAGAATTAAGTATAAATTGAGTTGAAATCCATTTAAATTGGTTATAAACATAAATACTTATTTATTCACATAAAGCTCGCGAATTGCATGGAATAAATTATCATTGGATGTAAATGGAAGTAATTAAAATTATATGTGTTGATAAGGGTAAAATAAATTGATTTTGAAAGCAATTGAATTAAATATGAGTTCAGTTTGTTTAAGAATAGATTAAATGTAAGCGATTGAGTTTTAAACCATTTAAATTGATGAAGTGGTATACGAATGGGTTGAAAACCATTCAAATTGAATGAAAATGGTTTATAAACTAATTGAAACAGTTGAATTAGTATGGAACTTGTAAAAAATTGCTTCCGGAAAATGTTGGATGTGCATTTCTTTAGAATTCATATGTTTTATCCATTGCAACTAAGTGAAATATAGTTAGACTGCATATATTCGGCACTTACATGTTTAAATTGAGTAAGTACGGGTACCTGTGAGTCGTGTAGCTGGTTTTGGTTGTGCTATTTGCTAAAAATAATAAGCCGCTTGCTTAAAATGCTAAATAAGGTACGCATACGCAATAAAAATAGGAAATATGAACTGTTTTTTGTTTTTCCGACCGTGTGGGTCGATGTATATATATTTATCTCTTTTGTCAAATTGCAAAAGCTCCTCCGTACCAAGGGGACTCGGCCAAAAAATTTCAGAAATTTTGGGAGTTAGAAAATTTTAGAAAAACTTTGGAAAATTGTGTTAACGACTAGCAAATTCAAATTAGAAACTAAACTGAATTAGTAAATGAAACTAACTAAAATAATGACATAACTTAGTTATAAATGAAAAACAAGATTTATATATTCAGAGTTAAAGATAAATTGGATTCATATGGAAATGACAGAATCAATTTGAATAGAAATAGATAAAACTAAAGTCGGAGTGAAATAAATATAAGAAACACATAAAATACTTATACTAACTTAAGTATGAAATGGTGCATTCTTAATTGGAAATGGAATATTACAAATACATTCTAAGTTGATATTTGGATTAATAAATATTGACATTGGTAAGAAAGTTGATATAATGTTTTGGGAATATTGTGATTGGATAATAGTGCTAAGCAGGATATGCAGGTATTATAAAAGGGAAAAGGAAATTGGATTTGATTTCAAGAGATAAATTTGAATTGCCCGACAAAAGGTACGTATTTAAATTTGGTATGGAATTTGATTGGGATTTGGATTTGGATTGAGCCACTTGGCTTTTTGTTTTCTTTTTGGATTTGGGAGGCCGTAGAGCCATTTTGTAGTTGTACCGTGTTAGCCGCGCAAAGGAGACGCTGGCGAAATTTTTCGAAAATTTAGAGAGTTAGAAAAATTTTGATAATTCAAAATTTAGTTTTGAATTATTGTAACGACCCAGAATTTCTGTCAATTAAAATTTGAATATTTAATTAATTTTAAATATTAATAAGTGAAATTTATAAGTCGAATAAATTTTATTTCGAATAATTGGATTTAATTGAATAATTAAATCGATAATTAATATGTGAAAATACAGAAATAATTGAAATTTGGATTATATATGATTGAAAATGATTTGAAAATTTTTATTTTATCATGTTGGAGTAAGAATGATATTTTAGAACTTTTAAAATTGAATTAAAAGTTAATTTGTGAAAATTGAATATTTTAGTATTTAATCGACTAGTGAAATTAGCCAATTTTTGAACAGTCTCAGAATTGGACGAGACAAATTCCATTGGATCCGTAATAGTTAGTTATTACCGGATTTCAATTTTCGTAGCAATCAGAGTTGTCGTTTGATCGTGGCAGCTCGAAACGCATCGAAATTGTTTTAATATTAATTTGGCGAGTTGAAATAGCCATTTTTCAAAAAGTCTCGGATTTTGACGAAACCAGTTTCATCGGATCCGTAATGTGATATTATTGTATGGTTTCAAATTTCGTGTCAATCGGATTTACCGTTTGTCCGGTGCAAGCTAAAACGCCTAGAAAATCGTTTAAATCGGTTTAATTTAAATTGAACGTTTATTGCCATAACTCGCACAGATGAACGAATTAGCTTCCGAAACCTGTTCCATTATGTCCGGAACGCGGGGTAAACCCCAGAAACGCCGGTCATCGCGCGTAAATCGGAGTTTGGAAATTCCAGAATGAATAGTGTTTCGTTCGATTTTCTATAAATAGCCCCCTCTCTTCACACAAATAAAAAAAAACTCTAAACCTAATGCAGCCGCCACCCCTCATATGAACGGCCAGAAACTTCCTGTTTTCTTTCTCGATTATCTCTCGATCCATTCACTTTCAAGCTTCGTGTTCAACTGCAAAGTTATAGACCTCCTCGAGATCTTTAAAACCAACGGTCATGATCGCGAAAGGATTTGTGGATTGGCGGCAAATCAAGCTTGAAGGGGGTATATTTGCGCACGCTTTTTGAGGTGTAGATGGGGCCGAGCTCAGGGAGGTTGTAGCCATGGGTAGGGGAGGCGAAGAGCTTTGCTGTGGTGCCAATATGATGGAGTTTCGAGCGACGTAGGTGGGTGTGTTCGAAACCCTAGATGGGCGTGTGTTGGGTTGTGTTGCGTGCGTGTGTTGCCTGTACGTGAATGAGAAGAGGAAGAAGGAGGGGGGGACGTGCGGCCTGATGGACTTGGAGTTGAAATCAACGGTGGATGATAGGGTTAGGTTTAAAATTAAAAATAAATGTTGTAATTTAGTTATATAATTCGTGTAACTTTGAAATTGCATATCTTTTTCATACGAGGTCGAAAACGCGCGAAACCAGTTGCGTTGGAATCGTATGGACGAGCACTACGCTATGGAAATGGATTGGAGTCGTTTGGAGTTAGTGAGAATTTCGGATAAAATTAAACGTCCGTTTAATTTTATTCGAAATAAATCGCTAAAATGAAATTGAAATCAAGGTGAGAACTTCTCACTCAATCGAATCGATTTCGATTTTTATTTTAAATAGTTATATTTAAAATATTTGAATGCATGTTTAAATGATGATTGATATCTATTGATTGTTAAAATAGACATTATGCGCCGTTAGTAAGCGGATATTATTTATTAAAAACATATACCGCGAATATTTCATAAACAGTGAAATTGGTATGATATATAATAGCAATATATATATATTGGCATATGTATATATTGCAGTTGTTGATTTCCCGCATTGTATAGCGGATGAGACCCTATTGCACCGTCTATTAAGCGGATAATATTTTAAATCCCATATACCGCGATAATTTCGTACTGGAACGGAATTGGTATTGTGCTAACATCTTTGGATGCAGGAAAACAGGTTGGAGGGATCCAACTGGATTCCTCAACAATATTTATTTGATTTCAGATATTTTGATATTTGATTGATTATCATATTGATATATGATGTAGTTGTTGTCGTGATTGATTATTTGGTATGTAGCATCATTGGACCAATTTTGGAATTTTAAAAGGATTTTTAAAGTGATTTTTGAAGAGTATACGTTTTATAAAATATTTTTGGAATTGATCCATTTTAAAATAAAAAACGATATAATTTTTATGTTATAAAAATTATGATTTTTGAGAAAAATAGTTAAAAGTTGATTTTTGAAAATATGGGGTTAATGATTTTATAAAATAGTTTAATCGGGATTTTTGAATTTATTATAAAAAGTTTAAAAATAGGATTTATAAAATTTAATTATTTTATAAATAAAAACGGTGAAATTATAAAGGAGTTTAAAGATGTTTTGAAATAATAATATAAATTGATTTATATAAGAAATTTATAAATTGATATTTATAAATTAAAATATTGGAATTATAAAACGAGTTTTTATAAGTGTTAGAATGAATTGTGAATGAATTTCATAAATGAATGAAATTTATAGAAATATAAACGGTGAAGTTGGAAATGGAATTTTATAAACAGTAGGTTTATAGAATTTGTAAAGTTATTTGAAGAATAAGTTTTGGGTAAATAAATGAATCTTATAAGTTATAAGATTTATAATTTGGAAAGTTTTAAAAAGAACGATTTTGTAAAATAATCGTTTTATGAGCATTTAACTTATAATATGAACTTTTAGTATATCATTGGAATATGAATTGAGATAGGTTAATAAAGGAATTTATAAAAGGAAGTAGTTATAAAATAAATAGAAATGGAATTTATAAACGTTGTTTTATAAATTCGCAAACGACTTATTTTGATAAGTAAATTGTTGTAACTTATTAATGGAGTTATATTCACGTTTTAGACAGTGAATAATCCTTTAAAATAAAGTGTATAGAAAGGATGAAATTGGTTAACGAAGTATATTCACGTTTTTGAATAGTGAATAATATGTTAAAGAAATTGTTTTGAATGTGATGTTTTAAATAGAATTAAAACGATCTAACAATGTTTTCAAAACGTGTTGAGATTCGAAACCATAGATTTCAACGTTTATTGTTGAAATAGACGTTTTCGAGAAATAGAAGGAAATGGTGGACTATAACACTGCTGTTATAGTAAATGATTTCCGAAAGGAAATGTTTAGTATAGTATTGGGATTTATATATCTATTTTAATTTCGAATCCCTATACTAGTGATTTTGGGTTGTCGTAACGATGTTTTACGTAACATTCGTTTTGACCCAAACAAATATGGTTAAGAGAACGATTTCCTTAAAGAATGAAATATATACTTAATTTCGATTAAAGTATATTGAATATTTTCCATGTGTAGAAAATAAATAAATTTTGTGAATTACTTAATAAGTAAGTATGGAAATGTTTTCCAATATAAAGTGAATATTTTGAGAATTTATCTTTTTGAAGATAAATTGAAATGAATAATTGAAATCGTTTATTCATAAATATTTTGAAATATAAATTCATTATGGAATTTATAAATGAAAAGGAGAATTTGTTAAAAATAAATATTGATTTATTTTTGAAGTGTGAAAATTATATATCTTGTAAAGATGTGTTTGGGAAATAAATAATTTGGAAAATTATTTGGAATCTGGTGATGTTGTGCATATCCATTGATAGTTCAATAACCGACTATCAATATTTACCTTTGAATGGGTATTTGTTGTGATTTGCTGAATTTGAATGCTACACTTATTTTTAAATTATTGCGCTCGTTATTCGGATTACCCATTCCGAATAGTGATACGACGTAATGGATAGCATTGAAGATCGGTGTTGAAGACCGGGTATTTGCGAGAGCGATAGGATGACCTGTCGATTGACTCTGCACCGAGTTGCTCCGGTATAGAGTTCTCCATATGTGATGGGGAATCCGATCAGGATTGTGGATATCCGGATTGCAAGGACTTCTTTGTAAGTGCCTTCGGTTCTGTTCGAGCCCGGAACAGACTTGTATGGATTGTATGTCTGACATTACAAATTGAGATATAAAGCTGACTTCTTTCAAATATATATCTGTTGGTGTCGGAGAATTTATTCTCTTAGCTTAACACCCTTCTCTGAGACGTACGAGCTCAGAGGTTATGTAGTTGAATGTTATCAGCGATATATTCCCAAATTGGTAATGTGACATGCTGAGTGTTGCTGTGAAATGATCATTGTGTTGATCATTTGTGATAAGATCATTTGTTTGATCGTTTACCTTGGTGATCATTTCTATGATCATTTGTTGACCCAAAGCACGGCTTTTGTATAAAGTGTGTTTTTGTGGACGTGACTTCGTCGAGCCTCACACCTCGGAATGGTCAAAACAGGAAAGATGCGGCAAGGTTATGAGGGGTAGCTCCCTTTAGGGTATGTGCATTTCCTTCTGGAAAAGGGTGGTATCATGGTATGGAGCCCAGATACTTACTCATGTTGAAACACTTTATTTATGATTGTGTGATGATGGTGACGAGCGTTCGGTTAAAGGTCCCAAAGGACCGGGGGATGACATACTCGTGTCAGTTGTTACCCAGTTAGGGGTAACCCGGCCTTGTGTTGGCAGAGATCCGATTTGGTTCTCGGGGACGTCCTTCCAGAGGCGTTCTCATGTGGCAATGGGAAGTTCCTTGGCCTGATCATTCGTTGGAAATCCAAAGAAACAATACGAGACTTGTACGGTTTTAGTTGTATAACCTGCTATGGAATGTGGCGGTAACCTGCTATTGAACATAGTTAGCTATAGTAGACATACGATTATGGTCGTATGTTAGCTAAGATTTATATTCTACTTTTGAAATTGTTTTATACACTATGCACTAGTAATAATATCAAATGTTCTTTTTAATGCGTATCAAGCATCTTTGACTATCATAAGGAGAAATCTCCTCCGATTCTGCGTTTGCATTGTGTGTGTGTGCGGGAGGCCTTATGGTAGTCTCATTTTTAAAAGTATAGCGAATTGGTTTTAAAAATATTCCTCTATTTTGATTTTAAAGATAAATAAGCTGTTTTGAGTTCTCACACCAGTCTTGCTTATGCTAGGTGATATGTGATGGGGGGTTCTCGCTTCGCGGTTTGGTGGCGAACGGGAGACTCTAACCCCCACACGTCCTCTTTACGGGGTTGGTTAGGCGAAGCCGTGACATTCGAAAGGGTGGCCGTAAAAGCAAGTTTGGGGTATCACTGTGAGCCACGGTGGAGCTGGGATGGTTGAAAAGCCTACCGGTCGCTGCTGGCGGAAATGAGGTCCATCACAGGTGGTATCAGAGCATATGGTTAAGCGACAACCATGGTTCTGTTGGGTATTACTCATTAGAGATAGAGTCAGTAGTACTCTAGAATGAGTTTGAGTGTAATAATAGCTATGAGAGCGTATTTGTTAGTGAATATAAAATTGTTTATATTGTGATGATTGATTTATTGAGTGGCATATGAACTTTCGTCAGCACGGTCTGCAAAACCATGCCGAAGGGGTTTATAAACACTTGAATAGAACAATTCGGCACAATATTGTTTTAAAATTGGGTAAATGAAATAATTTTACCTCGATTATATTTTTATATATAAAGAAATAATTTTTCAGAATTATTAAAGTGTATGTAAGTTGATTGCTTAGTTGTTTGAATAATCTAAGTAAAAGAATAATTGTATAAGCAAAAGAATTATAAGAATTGAATTATAATTAATGTGATTTACAATTGTGAAATAAACTTATATATATATAAGAAGTGAAACTATATGAATATATTTATGAATATGAGTTGTAAATAAAAATGAATTTAAAGTTAAATGGAAATTTTACTTTAGAATTTAGAATCTGAATTGATTTATAAGTAGGAATTTAAGTTATGAAAACCAAGTGATGTTTATAAAATGAAGTATAACTTAAGTGATGTTGAATGAAGTTGATTTTGGTATCAAAGTAAATTAATAAAGTTAAGTGATAAATATAAACTTGAGTCATGTAAATGAAATTCAATTTTTGTAATTGAATTGAATGAATGGATTAAATGTTAATCAATTAAATGTGAATAATTGATATGGAATAATGGATATAAGTGTTAATTCATTAAAATCTAATGTTATTGGAAGTTGAATAAATGAATGAAAATCAATTTAATTAAACCAATTGAAAGCAAAGGAATTTGGTTGTAATAAATATACATTGATTGATATATGATTGTTAGTTGATTGTATATAATTCATTAAGTGTTAATGAAATTGAGTTAATGAAATTGAAAGCTAAAGTAATTGAAATTCAATTGGAAGTTAAGTGAATCTTAAATAGAATTGAATTTGATTTGGAAGTGAACCAACTTGAATATGAATTAGTGAATATAAACTAATTGAAAATGAATGTTAGTAAAATCCAATGTAAATGAATCAGATATGATTAAATTTAAAACCATTTCATTGGATATTAATGAGAATATGAATGAATATTTATTGGTTATGGATGTTAGTTGGTTGATGGTTGAATATATTGCTTTTACTACATTTGCTATGTTGGCATATATAGTTATTATGTTGCTATATGTTGTATATCGATACTATTTTCATATATGCATGATTCTCATGTTGTTTGTTGAGTGTTTAGTAGGTGCGGATTGCGTTTGCTTCGCATTTGGAGCTTGCTTTCGTGCTATATTAGCCGTATATGCTCGCTAATAAAATATAAGGTACATATCTCGGATTAAATATCGTACTTTTACACTTTTTTCCCCGCGGGATGCCTCATCACTTGATGAGATGTATATTTGTGATATATATAAACTGTCATTTTTTTTTCGGATCGAGCCGCGCAAAGGAGACTATGGCGAATTTTTCCGGAAATTTAAGGCGTTAGAATATTTTTGAGAAAAATTGGAAAGTTTTGAAAACTTTAACTTTGATTTGGAATTGAAAGTTAAACAATAGAAGTTGTTTTTGAAAAGATAACTACGTATGATTTGGAAACTTAGTAAAGTATTGTAAGAAATTTAACTATGGATTTATGGGAAATTAATAGATTCTGTAACTTTTCTTACTTAGTAATTTCGAGGACGAAATTCTTTTAAGGGGGGAGGTATGTAACGACCCAGAATTTCTGTCAATTAAAATTTGAATATTTAATTAATTTTAAATATTAATAAGTGAAATTTATAAGTCGAATAAATTTTATTTCGAATAATTGGATTTAATTGAATAATTAAATCGATAATTAATATGTGAAAATACAGAAATAATTGAAATTTGGATTAAATATGATTGAAAATGATTTGTAAAATTTTATTTTATCATGTTGGAGTTAGAATGATATTTTAGAACTTTTAAAATTGAATTAAAAGTTAATTTGTGAAAATTGAATATTTTAATATTTAATCGACTAGTGAAATTAGCCAATTTTTGAACAGTCTCAGAATTGGATGAGACCAGTTCCATTGGATCCGTAATAGTTAGTTATTACCGGATTTCAATTTTCGTAGCAATCGGAGTTGTCGTTTGATCGTGGCAGCTCGAAACGCATCGAAATTGTTTTAATATTAATTTGGCGAGTTAAAATAGCCATTTTTCAAAAAGTCTCGGATTTCGACGAAACCCATTTCATCAGATCCGTAATGTGATATTATTGTATGGTTTCAAATTTCGTGTCAATCGGATTTACCGTTTGTCTGGTGCAAGCTAAAACGCCTAGAAAATCGTTTAAATCGGTTTAATTTAAATTGAACGTTTATTGCCATAACTCGCACAGATGACCGAATTAGCTTCCAAAACCTATTCCATTGTGTCCGGAACGTGGGGTAAACCCCAGAAATGTCGGTTACCGCGCGTAAATCAGAGTTTGGAAATTCCGGAATGAATAGTGTTTCGTTCGATTTTCTATAAATAGCCCCTTCTCTTCACACAAATAAAAAAAAAACCTAAACCTAATGCAGCCGCCACCCCTCATATGAACGGCCAGAAACTTCCTGTTTTCTTTCTCGATTATCTCTCGATCCATTCACTTTCAAGCTTCGTGTTCAACTGCAAAGTTATAGATCTCCTCGAGATCTTTAAAACCAACGGTCATGATCGCGAAAGGATTTGTGGATTGGCGGCAAATCAAGCTTAAAGGGGGTATATTCGCGCATGCTTTTTGAGGTGTAGATGGGGCAGAGCTCAGGGAGATTGTAGCCGTGGGTAGGGGAGGCGAAGAGCTTTGATGTGGTGCCGATATGATGGAGTTTCGAGCGACGTAGGTGGGTGTGTTCGAAACCCTAGATGGGCGTGTGTTGGGTTGTGTTGCGTGCGTGTGCTGCCTGTACGTGAATGAGAAGAGGAAGAAGGGGGGGGGGACGTGTGGCCTGATGGGCTTGGAGTTTAAATCAACGGTGGATGATAGGGTTAGGTTTAAAATTAAAAATAAATGTTGTAATTTAGTTATATAATTCGTGTAACTTTGATATTGCATATCTTTTTCATACGAGGTCGAAAACGCACGAAACCAGTTGCGTTGGAATCGTATGGACGAGCACTACGCTATGGAATTGGATTGGATTCGTTTGGAGTTAGTGAGAATTTCGGGTAAAATTAAACGTCCGTTTAATTTTATTCGAAATAAATCGCTAAAACGAAATTGAAATCAAGGTGAGAACTTCTCACTCAATCGAATCGGTTTCGATTTTTATTTTAAATAGTTATATTTAAAATATTTGAATGCATGTTTGAATGATGATTGATATCTATTGATTGTTAAAATAGACATTATGCGCCGTTAGTAAGCGGATGTTATTTATTAAAAACATATACCGCGAATATTTCATAAACAGTGAAATTGGTATTATATATAATAGCAATATATATATATATATATTGGCATATGTATATATTGCAGTTGTTGATTTCCCGCATTGTATAGCGGATGAGACCCTATTGCGCCGTTTATTAAGCGGATAATATTTTAAATCCCATATACCGCGATAATTTCGTACTGGAACGGAATTGGTATTGTGCTAACATCTTTGGATGCAGGAAAACAGGTTGGAGGGATCCAACTGGATTCTTCAACAGTATTTATTTGATTTTAGATATTTTGATATTTGATTGATTATCATATTGATATATGATGTCGTTGTTGTCGTGATTGACTATTTGGTATGTACATCATTGGACCAATTTTGGAATTTTAAAAGGATTTTTACAGTGATTTTTGAAGAGTATACGTTTTATAAAATATTTTTGGAATTGATCCATTTTAAAATAAATAAACGTTATAATTTTTATGTTATAAAAATTATGATTTTTGAGAAAAATAGTTAAAAGTTGATTTTTGAAAATATGGGGTTAATGATTTTATAAAATAGTTTAATCGGGATTTTTGAATTTATTATAAAAAGTTTAAAAATAGGATTTATAAAATTTAATTATTTTATAAATAAAAACGGTGAAATTATAAAGGAGTTTAAAGATGTTTTGAAATAATAATATAAATTGATTTATATAAGAAATTTATAAATTGATATTTATAAATTAAAATATTGGAATTATAAAACGGGTTTTTATAAGTGTTAGAATGAATTGTGAATGAATTTCATAAATGAATGAAATTTATAGAATTATAAACGACAAAGTTAGAAATGGAATTTTATAAACAGTAGGTTTATAGAATTTGTAAAGTTATTTGAAGAATAAGTTTTGGGTAAATAAATGAATCTTATAAGTTATAAGATTTATAATTTGGAAAGTCTTAAAAAGAACGATTTTGTAAAATAATTGTTTTATGAGCATTTAACTTATAATATGAACTTTTAGTATATCATTGGAATATGAATTGAGATAGGTTAATAAAGGAATTTATAAAAGGAAGTAGTTATAAAATAAATAGAAATGGAATTTATAAACGTTGTTTTATAAATTCGCAAACGACTTATTTTGATAAGTAAATTATTGTAACTTATTAATGGAGTTATATTCACGTTTTAGACAGTGAATAATCCTTTAAAATAAAGTGTATAGAAAGGATGAAATTGGTTAACGAAGTATATTCACGTTTTTGAATAGTGAATAATATGTTAAATAAATTGTTTTGAATGTGATGTTTTAAATAGAATTAAAACGATCTAACGATGTTTTCAAAACGTGTTGAGATTCGAAACCATAGATTTCAACGTTTATTGTTGAAATAGATGTTTTAGAAGGAAATGGTGGACTATAACACTGTTGTTATAGTAAATGATTTCCGAAAGGAAATGTTTAGTATAGTATTGGGATTTATATATCTATTTTAATTTCGAATCCCTATACTAGTGATTTTGGGTTGTCGTAACGATGTTTTACGTAACATTCGTTTTGACCCAAACAAATATGGTTAAGAGAACGATTTCCTTAAAGAATGAAATATATACTTAATTTCGATTAAAGTATATTGAATATTTTCCAAGTGTAGAAAATAAATAAATTTTGTGAATTACTTAATAAGTAAGTATGGAAATGTTTTCCAATATAAAGTGAATATTTTGAGAATTTATCTTTTTGAAGATAAATTGAAATGAATAATTGAAATCGTTTATTCATAAATATTTTGAAATATAAATTCATTATGGAATTTATAAATGAAAAGGAGAATTTTTTAAAAATAAATATTGATTTATTTTTGAAGTGTGAAAATTATATATCTTGTAAAGATATGTTTGGGAAATAAATAATTTGGAAAATTATTTGGAATCTGGTGATGTTATGCATATCCATTGATAGTTCAATAACCGACTATCAATATTTACCTTTGAATGGGTATTTGTTGTGATTTGCTGAATTTGAATGCTACACTTATTTTTAAATTATTGCGCTCGTTATTCGGATTACCCATTCCGAATAGTGATACGAAGTAATGGATAGCATTGAAGATCGGTGTTGAAGACCGGGTATTTGCGAGAGCGATAGGATGACCTGTCGATTGACTCTGCACCGAGTTGCTCCGGTATAGAGTTCTCCATATGTGATGGGGAATCCGATCAGGATTGTGGATATCCAAATTGCAAGGACTTCTTTGTAAGTGCATTCGGTTCTGTTCGAGCCCGGAACAGACTTGTATGGATTGTATGTCTGACATTACAAATTGAGATATAAAGCTGACTTCTTTCAAATATATTTATGTTGGTGTCGGAGAATTTATTCTCTTAGCTTAACACCCTTCTCTGAGACGTACGAGCTCAGAGGTTATGTAGTTGAATGTTATCAGCGATATATTCCCAATTTGGTAATGTGACATGCTGAGTGTTGCTGTGAAATGATCATTTTGTTGATCATTTGTGATAAGATCATTTGTTTGATCGTTTATCTTGGTGATCATTTCTATGATCATTTGTTGACCCAAAGCACGGCTTTTGTATAAAGTGTGTTTTTGTGGACGTGACTTCGTCGAGCCTCACACCCCGGAATGGTCAAAACAGGAAAGATGCGGCAAGGTTATGAGGGGTAGCTCCCTTTAGGGTATGTGCATTTCCTTCTGGAAAAGGGTGGTATCATGGTATGGAGCCCAGATACTTACTCATGTTGAAACACTTTATTTATGATTGTGTGATGATGGTGACGAGCGCTCGGTTAAAGGTCCCAAAGGACCGGGGGATGGCATACTCGTGTCAGTTGTTACCCAGTTAGGGTTAACCCGGCCTTGTGTTGGCAGAGATCCGGTTTGGTTCTCGGGGACGTCCTTCCAGAGGCGTTCTCATGTGGCAATGGGAAGTTCCTTGGCCTGATCATTCGTTAGAAATCCAAAGAAACAATACGAGACTTGTACGGTTTTAGTTGTATAACCTGCTATGGAATGTGGCGGTAACCTGCTATTGAACATAGTTAGCTATAGTAGACATACGATAATGGTCGTATGTTGGCTAAGATTTATATTCTAATTTTGAAATTGTTTTATACACTATGCACTAGTAATAATATCAAATGTTCTTTTTAATGCGTATCAAGCATCTTTGACTATCATAAGGAGAAATCTCCTCCGATTCTGCGTTTGCATTGTGTGTGTGTGCGGGAGGCCTTATGGTAGTCTCATTTTTAAAAGCATAGCGAATTGATTTTAAAAATATTCCTCTATTTTGATTTTAAAGATAAATAAACTGTTTTGAGTTCTCACACCAGTCACATGACTGACTCGGAGTTTATTGTTTTCCTTCCTAAACTCTGGGTGCCCACCAATTTCCACACGGGCAGTCAAGAGTTAGGTTTATCAGGATATTCTGGATATTCTGGAGTTGTTGGAGGCAAGCTGGATGGCAAGGCGTATTACTAGTATATAGTATTTCTTTTCTGCTGTTTGATGTTTGTTTGTTGTTGTACACTCTGATGTAATGAAATGTAATGTATAAAATGTAATAACTGATATAGTTCTTTGTTTAAAGATTATTCATTTATTATTATATGTTGTTCCGCTGCGATTGTGAGATTCTGATATTGTTCTGCTGCTTTCTTTCCGTTCTATTTTCTTTTCTCTCTATTTTCTATCTTTTCTCTCTTCTTCTCTCTCTTTCTTTTTCTTAAACATTGATAATTCGTATTTCTGTTCATCTTGAGTTAATCTATGGAGATTAGTGTATATTCAAGGAGTACGGATTTACGGGTCATCACAATTATATTTTGAATAGTTGAACAAGTAAGTTATTTGGAAACTATAGAAGGTTTTGGAAAAGTTTGGGAAGTTAATAAGAAAGCTAATGTGTCTTTTATTAAAAAGATAGCTGGTAGGATGTTAAATTATTGGTTTGGAAGAAAAAGTAAACGGGTATTGGACCATTCTTCCTAATTAGTAATTTCGGGGACGAAATTCTTCTAAGGGGGGAGGAATGTGACGACCCGAAATTTTTGAGCAATTGAAATTGGAATATTTAATTGATTTTGAATATTTAAATGTTAAATTTTAACTCAAATTCAAATATCACCAATTATTTGGTAATTAAACTATTGAATTAAATAATTTGAAGTTGGGTGTAATGTTGAATTTGGAGTTTTAAGCCTGTAGTAGTAATAATAATAATAATAATAATAATAATAATAATAATTTGAAGGCTTATAGAATTTATATTGATAACATTGAAGATAATAGAAATTTTAAAATTGAATTTAACGGTGATTTGTTCGGTTTTGAAATTTTGTCGTTTAAATTGAATTTAAAAAAAATAGCCTTCTGAGGCACAGCCTTAGAATTTGACGAAATCAGTTCCATTGGATCCGTAATATTGAATTATTATCGGATTCCAAATTTCGTATTGATCGGAGTTGTTATGTGAGCGTACGATACATAAACGCGTAGTAAATTTTCATCGAAATTCTATTTAAAATTTTAATTATCTATTCACGTGCTAATTAACATCCGCCGTTTTTCCTTCAAATCGCTGCCTCCTCTCGTACATATTATCATCATCGTGTCTTCCTTTATCTTCGCACGCAAGCTTCATTTCCTTAAATGGATTCACCGAAACCTCCTACCTCAGTCGAATACTGGGTTGAAAAAAAATAAGAATTATATAATGGCCGAAGCCCTTATCTTTTCTCTTCTCGTTTCTTAATTCACCTCTGTCAATTGAAGCAGTGGGATTCACTAAAAAAAACTAAACAATGGCCAAAGCCTAAATTATTCTAATCGAATGGCGGAATAGGGGGGAACTCGCGTTTAGGGTTTCGCGTGAAGTTGGGGGCGATCGACTTGGGTCTCACGAAGTTGAAGGCAACAACAGCTGATGGTGGCAAACACGGGACGAGGCGCGTGAGGATGGAGGACAGCGGCGCCTGGGGAGCTCGCGGTTGTTTAGGGTGGTAGCGTCGACTCGATGAAGGCGGGGTGATCTCGGCCTGAGATCGCGTGGATGATGCTGGGTTTTGGGATTTCTTCTTGCGGTGAGTATCCTCTGTTTTGATTAAAATCTTATATGTAAAAATATATACAGATTTCAGGATATTTGTATATATGTATGTATCGGCTAGAAACTTTGAACAGTAGAGTAAAATTTATAATTTTACTTACCTAATAGATTTAAAATTTAAAGTGAATATTTTTGGAGTTTAAAATCGTGGTGAATGTAAATTGAGTTATTTACTGGGAAGAGATTTGTTTTCAATTAGTTTAAATATTTTATTTAAAAATAAATTTATATACAACCAATTTAATAGTTAAAACCGAATTATTAAGAATTAATTGATCGATGAATTCAAAAATTAATAAAATCATATGATGTTTATTCAAAGGTTGAAATCTGAAATGAAACAAGTCGAGATGGATATGGTGGCAATCATAGGCCAAAGGTGAGTTAATCTCACTCAGTCTAAATTTAAATTTAAATGATTAAATTTAAATAATTGATTGTGTGGTTGAATTGATTGATGTGATATAGTATATTATAATTTGAAATTGGCAATATCATGTGATGCTAACGTCTGTGGATGCAGGGAAACAGGTTGGAGGGATCCCACTGGATCCCTTAACATTTAATTAAATTATTTAAATCCCCCGGTTATGATGATTTGATGTTCTGTGATGATTCATGTTGGAATATTGAATGTTATGGTTAGGTTGGATATAATTTGGTATAATGAATTACCATGAAATATGTATAAATTGAATTTTTGGAAAGAAAATAAAAGAAGTGGATTGTAAGTAAGATATTTATAAATAAATTCAAAGAATGAATTTGAAAAGGAATAAGTGACTTTAAAATTCTAATAAATAAATCTTGGGAACGTAAAGGAAGTTTTGAATAAACAGGAAGTTAATGAATTTTAAATCTTTAATGATATTAATTAAAAGAACAAACATTTATTAAAAATTTAAGATTTAAATTATTGGAAGGAATAAAGAAGGAATTGGAAAATCTGAAAATTTTATATTGAGTTAAAAGTTTTAAAATCAAACGGAAAATAATAACATAAATAATAAGTCCATAACTAATGAAATTTGAAATGAATTGAGGAATTAAAGGAACTCATTTTAAATAAAATAAATTGGATATCAATTTGGGAAAATTGATTTAAGTGATTGAAGTTGAAATTTTCTCTGGATAGCCAAGTACATGTTTTAAAAAGAAAATCTTTAAAAATTAATTTGATGGTTTAAACTTGTTTTTTATAGAAAGCAAATTTTGTAAAATTTATTATTTCTAGTATTTAATTTTCTAAAGTAAGTATTTCCTTTTAATCTATTATAGCAATAATTATTAAAAGAGTGATTTAGTATTTGATTTAAAAGAGTAAATCTAGTTGTATATTTTATTAAGTAACTTTATTTCCAAATATTCATACGGTATGTATTTTATTAAATTATTGAAGTATTTTTTAAAATAAATGTTTTAAAGTATATATTTCAAAGTAAAGTGTTTTAAATTATTTTAAAAATCTGTTTTCGTGCTTGGTGATTTCAGAGGAGATAGAAAATATTTGGGAAAGTTTATCCTGAATAGAGGGATGGTTTTGAAACTGTTTTCAAAGGGTTGAAAATAGAAATATATCTTACGAAGATATTTTGAGGTTAATAAATAATTTGGGAAATTATTTATTGTTGGATGGTTGTTTGTGATTATTAATTGATAGTTAAATAACCGACTATCAATATTGGACAAATACGTTGATCGTTTCGAAGAGTCCGGGATCGAGATTAATTTCTCGAAAACCACTTCGATCCGGTTTGTACGTTTCGTGAAAAACGATTTTGGATTCGAAGATGGAGCAGTGAAGTGCAAGGGCTAGTCGCTACTAATCCTGAGGATATTTCCAAAACGGATGTAGTAGGAATAGTGCCTTCGGTTCCGTTCGAACCCGGGACGGACTTGTATGGATGAATGCTTGCGAAACATCGTCAGGGGGACGATGGGCATTCTAAGGAATATATTCTAAAATGGTAACGCTTAGCCTCAAGCCTCATCAAATGGGAATGGCTGAAAATCAGGGGATATGCAGCAAGGCTTCGTGGGTAGCCCCCACTGGAGGGTGAGGTCATCCCTGTCTAGATGTCCCTTTATTTCGGCTTAGTGGGCGGTTGTTGATCCCAACCGCGGGGTGATCTTGCTCGGGACTGTCCAGTAAGGGATGGTCCGGTCTTGTGTTGCAGGGGAGTTAGGGTGGCTCCTTGGTACGCTGATCTAGACCAGGTACTGTGACAGGTGGTACCCCAATGCCTAGCCATTAGTTGGAATCCATTTTCCCTACGTGCACGTACGGTTTTGATTGTGCCCAACTATTTCTGAAACGTGAGATGCAAGCATTTCAGCTAGATTCTATTTTACTTTCTATAGACACTATTATAATATCAAAGGACTTTAATAAAAATGTTTTAGCTATCGTAAGGTAAAAACCCGACATGTTTATTTGTGGCGTGGTCTTACGAGATGCTTTTGTTTTCAAAGGATTTTTGAAACTTTAATAATCAATTGAGTGTGGTTTTCTCACGCTGGTATTCCAGACTGACTCGGGTATTATTTAACTGTAATGCTCGGGTCAGACCGAGTATTATAGGATACAGGATATGATGCTATGGAGCTCAGGAGACGAGCTGGATGACGATACGTACATTCATACTTGTTATATATATATATATATATATAAAATCCGCTGTGTTGAGTTGTTGTGTATCCATTTGTATGATATTGATGTTGAGCTGTGATTGATGTACTCTGATGATGTAATATATAAACAGAGATATTTAAGTTTTGTGTAAAGAGTATTTATTATCTATTATATTTTATTCCGCTACGATGGTTAGATTCTATTGTTGTTTTCTATTTTTCTTCTTCTACCTCTTCTTCTTTAACCCAAATGGTTCGTATTTCTGTACAACTTGAGTTGATTGTTGTAGAATAGTGTTGACTCAAGGGGTACGGATTTGCGGGCTGTTACACTTGCAAGGTTAAAATCTAGGATGAGTGTGATTTGTATGTATGAAATCTTCTGTGCAAAAGGATGTTGTCTGGAGACATTTTGAAGTCTCTGTAAACAAACCTATTCATTCTGTTTCCAGGCTTGAGTTGATTCAAATCATTTTTATCACTTGATCTAATAGCTTTAGGATTTATAATACAAACAGAAATTGTTTGTTTCAACATAATTTAGAGTTTTAGTTCTATTTAAGTTGAATAAAATTTGAATATTGTTCTGGAAAACTAAAATAACAGTGAAAACTTGAATAAGAGAAAACCCAAACAATTTAAATTATAAATTCAAGAACATACTACGAATCTCTGTAGTAAAATATGAATTTTAAAACTTAAACCAAGATTTTTAGTACAAGAGGTTAAGTACAGTTCTGGTATGAACTAAAAATGCAAATTTAGGGTTTTTGGGGAATCACTGTTATCTGGGGGGTCGTGCTTGTATGTGACGGACGAGGGGCCTACTGTGGCGTGGGGAAAAATACCTGGAGTTGCTCCAGTTCGTCGAGGAAGCGGCGGTGGGGTTTTGAATATTTTTAACCTAATCTTGGTGAGGCCGTCTTGTTCGATTCGTTCCCCGCTTGGAATCGATCGAGTGTTACGTGCTCTTGGGGATTGGAAGTGGAGGGGATGACGAGGCCATGGCCAGAATTTCAACGCCTCCGGTGGTTGAGGCGGTAAGAGCGAGGCGTTTTACAGGTTTGGGTAGGGGAATGTTTTGTTTTCCAGGTCCTATTTGCTGCTCATTTTGATTTAGGTTGAGGGAATGGATTCTGGTGGTCTGATGTTAACTGGTGCTAGTCAGCGACGTGTTGGAGTTCAGGTGGGTGGCCGGAGGTGGACAGAGCCACGGTGCACGTGCACCGTGTCTATTTGAAGTGCAAGTGGGGGTCGGTTACAGGTTTTGATAAAAACCTATCACTGTGTTTTTTTTAGGGTTGTTTCCTCGGGTTTCACTCGAGTCATTCGAGTTTATGGCTCGAAGAAGAGGGGTATGCGACTCGAAGTCAACTTGGGTTTGAGTTTGGTCAGTGATTGTTCCAGGCTTGTAACCTGATAGCAAAGTGGTTTGAGTTCTTAACAAATTCAAATGAAAACTTAGCTGTTTACCAGATTTTCATCAAGTTTAAATCCAGATTAAATTTGAATTCAAATTTATCTTTGCATTAAAATCGGAAGTGTAATAAAAAGTTAAAATATTTAAATGAGGTTTCAGGTTTAAAACCTGATAATTATCATATTTTTGAAATTTAATTTAAAATCTGAAATAAAAATTTAAACTGGGATTTAAATTCAAAAATTTAAAGTATGGATGCAAATGGACCTTTGAATCCAAGGTAAAAGTAAAAAAATGAATTTGGGTTTTAATCAAGAATTAAACACCAAGTTTTCAAAAGCAAGTTAAAATGTAATGTAATGTAAAAAAAAGCTAACTTTTTATCAAAGAAATTAATTAAGTAGTTAATTTAAAGGCTTTCTTATATAAGTAATAAATGTTTCATTTACATTTCTTTTTTTTAAGTTTATAAATAAGTATTTAAATTGGGCTAATGTTAAATGATAAATTATTTTGAAATCTTAAATTCAAAATGGAATTCAAATTTAAATTCAAAGGGGGTAACGTCTAAAATACACTTTAATATTTATTTAAATCATCTTAAAAAGAATTAATTAACTTAGAGATAATTAAGATATTGAAGTGAATTAATTAATAAGTTAATTAAAGGTTGACTTATGTATAAATTTACAAAGTAGTAGTTTAGATCAAATTTGTAATTAGAGATTAATTAAGAAGTAAATTAAGAAAGATTATTAGTTAATGAAGAAAATTAACTAAGGATTATTAATTGATTTATTAATGTGATTAATTTTATTAATTAATTAGATTAATTAATTTAGAGAATCAATTAATAAGTGGTTAAGGTAATTACTTGATAAAAGAAATTAAGCGATAAATTACTTATTAATCTTGATATAATGATTAAATTAAGTTAATTAATTTAGTTTAATTAATTTAAGAAAATCATTTGATATATTGGTAAGTGTAATTACTTAGTGTAATTAATGGAGCATAATTACTTAAGGAAGTAATTAAAGTTAATTACTGAATGTAACTAGTAAAAGATGATGTGTTAATAAAGTAATTTGGATAATTACTTTTAATCAAGGGATTAATTAATGGAGACAATTATTTTGGAATAATTAATGTATTAATATATGTAATTAATGATAGTTAATTACTGGAATGTTATTAATCAAGGGTGATTAATAATTGGGTTAAATTAAAGATGAATCATTTAATGTAAATTAATTTAACCAAAGTAATTTAATTTAAATCTAAATTAGAGATCGTTAATTAATATAATTAATGATGAAATTAAGAATTGTTTAATTAAGGAATAATCAATAATGTGGTGATCAATTTATGTAATTAATTAAGAATAAATGTAATTAGTTATATTTAATTAATATAAATGAAGTAATTAAATGTTAATTACTATGAATAATTTAGGATAATTAATTTGTAAAATTAATTAAAGACTAATTACTTATTAGAGAATGATTAATTAAAGGTATTTAATAAAGATGAATACGTAGAGAATAATTAATTAATTTGATTTATATTGATTAATGATTGTATAAGCAGGATTTATAGATAAATAATTAATTTAATTTACTTTGAATTAATAGGAAATAGAAGTAGTTAATTTAATTCATTTTAAATTAATTACAAATGGTATGATTATAAATCATTGCTTATGGATGAATGATATTGATACTTCATTTGATGATTGTGAATTCAGATATGACATGAGTAATATCTATATGATATGGATGTTTGGTTTAAGTACGATAATATTTATTATCTGTTTGGATGATAATATGAATTATTTGTTTATTATGATGATGTGATTATCTACTGTGATATTGTGAAGTATCTATCTGTGTGTATATTGATAATATTGAATTGAACTGTTAAGACTAAATAGACAACTTGGCCTTAAAAGACACGTTTTGGATTTCGATGAGACCGGGATCGGTTTTCCTTATTTGGAACATCCGAAAACCACATCGATTCCAAATTAACGATAGGTCGTGAATCTGAAGTGAAGATGAAGATTCAGAATGCAAGGGTTATTGTCATTAACTCTGAGGGTGATTCCAAAATGAGTGTAACGAGATAATGCCTTCGGTTTCGTTCGAACCCGAAACGAACTTGTATGGATTGAATGCTTTCAGCACATCGTCAGGTGGGCGATGAGCATTCTAAGAAATATGTTCTCTAAAGGTAATCATAGCCTCAAGCCTCATCAACCGAGAATGGCTAAAATAGGGGATGTGCAGCAAGGTTAGGTGGGTCATGCCCAAGCAGGACAAGGATATTCCCCTGTCTAGATGTCCCTTTATTTTTCGGCTGTGTGGGCGGTTGATTGCAACAACTGCCAGGGTTATCTTGTTTGGGACTGTTCAGTAAGGAATGGTTCTGGCCTTGTGTTGCAGGGGGTCGGGAGTGATCTTCGGTACATTGATCTAGGCCACGTACTGTGACAGGCGGTACCCCAGTAGCCCTGCCATTGTATGGAATCCACAATCCAATAAGTGCCAACGGTTTTGATTGTATTACCCACTTTTGTGGCTAGTAGCTGGAATTTAATAGATGTAACAATTTCGGCTATTTTCTATTTACTTGAAAACCCTAGACCTATTATAATATCACTGAATTTCCTATCAAATGTTTTGGTTAGCATAAGGTAAAAACTTACCCATGTTTATTTGTGGGGAGTCTTACGTGATACCCTTTGTTTTCAAAAAGATTTTCAAAATTAAGCAACTTCAACCTGTTACTCACACCAGACCCATGTCTGACCTGAAGTTTATTTTTGTTTTTCATAAACTCTCGGGTGCACAAATTTTTACGAATAGCCAAGGAATTCATGTTGGCTTTGATGAATTCTGGAGGAGCAATGGAGCAGGAGGCTTCAGCGTTGTGGATATATATATAGTTCCGTTGTGTTGATATCTCTGAGTTATTTGCTTGTGTTGTATCGAGTTGTATTAGCTAGACAGGAGTTTATAAGTGTCTAGTATGTGATGTATTGTCTGTATAACTTTGATTGATGTTGTATATTATGTAAATACCTATGTGATTATTATAATTTATTCGTTCCGCTTTGAGATTATGATGTTGTTGTTCTTTCTTCTCTATCTTTTTTATTTTCTCACCCCTTTCTTTCTTCAAGACGAAACGGTTTTCTGGTGGTAGGAAGCCGGGTCGTCACACGAACTCTGGGGGTTCCTTGCGTTTCTGATGTTGGGGGTGAACAGGCTTCTATGCACATCCTCTAGATCCTTATTTGTCAATCCTACATGTATGGTTTGTCTTATGATCTCTGTCAATCCGTCATGGCCATTCAGGGGTAGTCCCTGATTTCCTTCAGCTAGCCCTCCAAGTCCGCGAAGGAAATCTGGCACATACTCTTCATGTTGTGCTGTCTCCATGGCAGATCTGGCATTACACAAGGGTGTGCCCCTGAGTCTATATCTATCCAAATTGGTAGCTGTTTGCTGATTGGGGGCTGCCCCCACTTGGACCGCTCCATCTGATTGTCTATCCTTCTGGTCCAACTCTGTGGATCTGTGCTCCGGCAGCTTCTGCTGCTCCTGCTTGTCCAAACTGTTTGAGAAGATTCTACATCATCTCCTCTTGCCTTTTCAGCAACCGTTACTGCATAGAATTCATCATAGTCACATCTCATCCCTTATGATGTAGATGGATGCCTGAGCTGCTCCCGCTCTAAAGGAAGCCTCTTGACTTCCCTCTTGATGGCTCTTTTTTAGTAATGTCCTTCTAGCTGATTTCCTAACCATGATTCCTCCTAGATACGATCCCTTAGCTTCCAAATCTAATGTAGCAGGTGTTAAAGTTCTCAGTGAAAACACCAAAGTGTTTGCACCAAAATTGGTCACAAACCCCAAAAGTAGTGAAAGCACCAGTGTTTACACATAGATCCTCGGTTTCTAGTTAGAAATCATAGATCCAGATAATGTAGAGAGTAAAAATGAAGAAATAGTAAATGAAAAATGAAAGCAAATAAAGACCACAAGAGAATTATAATGGTTCAGTTATCTCCGGCCCATGTCCACTTTGAATTTATATTTTTATTTCCTTTATACTGTGATTACAGTTACAATTCTTTGAATATCAATAGCCAAAATTGACAGAGTCTGGTCAAAAGAGAAGAAGATAAAGAGGAGCCCCCAGGAAAGAAAAAGTCTTTTTTTAGTTGCAGTGGAGGTGCTATTTATAGGCGTAGAGCTTGGAATATCTGCCTTGGATCTTGGAGTACCCTTTCTCATGCGTAGGTGGGCCCACACAATCGATCTGGGGTCGTTTGGGATCAATCCCTGATCGATCCATGTTGTCTTCGAATCGATCAAGAAATGGTCCAATAGACCTGCGATCGATCATGGTTGTTCTTGAGTTGATTTGCAAGCTTCTATGAAAATTTCATGGCATTTGGACTTGTAGTTTGAGAGATACGATCGATCTAAGGTTGAGTTTGCAAGTGCAGGCTGATGATTTCATATCCATGGATTCGTATCCATTATTTCATATCCATAGATAATGCGCTCCTTAATTCTCGTATCAATTCGAGTCTTGTGCTATGATCTATGCTTTACACTCCATCCCTTGACTGCTTCTTTCGTATCGATTGATACGAATGATTGATATGAAATATGCCTCCAAATCCATCCAGTGCTATATTCTTCATATCAATCTCATGCTTGCTCGATTGATATGAAATGTATCGAGACGAAGTTTGATTGATCCAAACTAAAAGTACAGTGCCAGATTGATACGAATTGTATCGATATGAGATGTATCGATACGAATATTGATTGATCTAAACCAAATGCCAAAGTGGTCGATACGAAAGTATCGATATGAATCCATTTTTCACGAATATTGATCCATCCATAACTTGAGCGTACGAACTCCGATTGACCTAAAATTCAAAGTGTAGGCTCGTCGAGCCTTGTGTATCATTTCTTATCGATCTTGCCTCGATTGGAGCTTGGTCCAAATTTGGCGGTATTGATCATAGCTTGGCTTTTGATCGATCTCCGATCCTGATTACCATCAATTTGTTGATATCCTGGCTTTGACCAAAAGCAGGATAACATATATACCTATATACATATATATACATCTTAACATTTCACTACACAAAAACTTGACCACTTGATATTTCTCAAATATGAAGCGGGCCCTTTGCATCCTCAACGCTAGTTTATCAGTTTTAGCTATAGAGACCAATGACTCCTATATAGGGTTTTTGTAATATAATATATAATCTAATCTCATGCTACTAACGCAATTCAAAGACTCGTCTAAGGGTTAACTAGCTCACCTCCACTAAACTAATTTTTCACTTGACCATCTATCATGAGGTCAACGCTATCCTATACGGATTCTACACTGGTAGGAAGCAAACTCCATCCGGGAATAATCTGAGTCTTTACTACCGCTCGTTTGGGATCGCTGGGCATCAAAGCCTATATGTCAGGCTATAACATCCCCCCTTGGAGGCCCAAAATTAATGGCTACAAATGTTGCAGTCATCCATAATTATTAACTCTCGACGACCAAATACGTTAATGTTAGATACATTGATATAATAAAAACACATGGATATGGAAAATATCTAAAATCATGAAACAACTTTCACATCCTATTTCAACATTCATTACATAAACCCATATTCGAGAACCGTGTTCATAGAAAACTTAATTATTACAACATACGCCAAGAGCGACATATGAAGATGCCCCCTTGGACGATCATAGTATATAACTAGGTATTTGACAACTTTTCCTTTACAACAAAACACAGCGGAATCAAAATAGAAAAGAACTCTTATTATCTAATTTTCCTTCTACACATCTCCAGAAGCTTATTTGCCTAATGAGGTACCTGAAAACCTCAACTCTCAAAACTACTTAAAATTAATTGAGTACCAGAAAGTTTAAGGGGAAACATGAACTTCGAGTCAGACATAAATCTTGGTATGAATAATAACCTACCATCTCAAATCATTTAGATATCCAGTGAGACTATGCCACTTAGCGGAATGGGTTTTCCCCTCACTAGTATCTTATCCAAAAATTTATAAAACCCATATACTTTGCTTCTGCACCCACAATGGTTAAAATATAACAATTCAAAATATTATAATCACATGCAAACAAGTAAATCAATTCTAGATTACTCATCCCCATTCATCCTGAATATCTGTCTTAATTATAGTTTTTAGGGTCACTATTAACCTATTAGTTTTTATGGGCTTACTAATAACCTGTTTAAAGCTTATAAACCTCCTGTCTGGTTTCATAGTTTTCACGGGTTCACTAAGAACTTACTGGCCCATGCCAATAACTTTATTGTTTCATGGCTCTTTCTGAACCTACTGGAATCTCCAATAACTTTCCTCATATCCTAGTTTTCATGGGTTGACTAGGAACCTATTGACTTCTGTCAATAATTTTATCTAGATACAGTTTTCATGGGTTCACTACAAACTTATTGGCTCCTGCCAATAACACTTTTTAAACATAGTTTTCATGGTTTTACTATGAACCTGACTATTTGAAAATTAATCAATATTTAGGCATCCTATATTCTGGTCTACCTAACCTCCTAGACGCAATTATACTCATATAGAAGTTAACTCAATTTATATTCACTACTGGGTCAACCTAGCTGGCTATTCTGCCCTTTCTCCTTAAAATATAGTATGGGTCCGTTTGAAGTGAATACACATATCTGTGTGTGTGTGTATTAGAAGAAGCAAACATAATAACATAGTAACACCAACACCTATGGTTTAATATCCTTAAAATCATTTTCATATGAAACATGATTAATCCCTTTAACCTATTATTTTATCAAGGAAAGCTTCTTCAAAAACTCCATACTTAAAAGTTATTTTAAAACTCCTTTATTTATGCCATGGTTTTTCCATTAAAAATGAGATTGGGTTCTTTGTTTTGAATACTAAGGCTTTCGAAACCATAAACTTTTACTTTCGAAGCCATTGGATAACCTCCTTCAAAAGCATTCAAATCTTCTTTTCAAAACACTTAGCATATGCCTTTCGAAACACTTTAAAACATCTCTTTTGAAACCCTCAAAACATACCTTTCAAAAGTATTAAAGTATTACTTAATAACTTTTAGAAGCATAGCTTTGAAACCATTGAAAGTATCCCTTTCGAAACCATTTGAAAGTATCACTTTCGAAACCATTAGGATTATTCTAAAAATATCTTTTGGGTCAAAGTGAATATAGACGAAAGTATCCCTTTCGAAACTATTATACTTCGTATAAAAGAGTTTGAGGAAAACTCATGGCTTCAGAACCATCCTTTCGAAAGCAATAATCATATAAATTAAAACACTTGGAAGGAAAGCTTCAAAACCCTTTTCGAAACCATTGCCTTTGAAACCATTAACCCTTTCAAAATCTTTAGGAAGTGGCTTACTACATTTACAAAACAAAAGCTACCTTTCGATCCAGTTGATTACTTCAATCCATTCGAAAGGCATAAGGTCTGCAGTAGGGTTTCGAGTGGGTTGAAACACCCTTTTTGAAAGCATTGAATTAAAACAAGGCAACACATTCAAAAGCATTCTTTTTGAAACAAAAAGGCGGCAACATTTTTGAAAGCTATTTAAATGGGTATCGACCCTTTCAAAAGCCCCCTTTTAAAAACAAGGCAAACACATACCAACTTATTGATACCTTGTGTATTAGTTACGACTTGGTTGAGGCAGAAGTACAGGGTCGAAGGGTAGTGTCAGAAAGAGGAGAAACATAGTTTGTGGTAAAACTGTTTTAATGCCTTTTTAAGTAATTGCTTTTTAACTAACCTATCTTTGTGTAAACATTTAATAAGTTACCATAAATTTTTCAGATTCTTTTCAAAATAAAACTGCCGTGATTATTTTAGGTCTAATTAAAATAATTTAGAAAATTAGGCATTCCTTAAGCTAAACAAATAAACATTTAAGTCCTTTTTCTAAAATAGTTTAATTTCCATAGTAAATTACTTAGAAAAAATCCCTAAAAATCATAGAAATTCACTTTGAATCTGTTATTTAACATATACAAATTTTCGACCCAAATTCCTTCAAATAATAGCTGAAATAATTTTGAACCCAATTTATTAATGTTCTCCTTTGAAAATTCATGATAAATTTTCCATAGCTTGGAAAATTATGAAAATTAAAACACATCTCCAAAATAATATTTTACAAAACATATAAATTCGTCATGGCATTCGATATCTAATATAAACGATTTTAGCCTTAAAACCATATAAAATGTGACGACCTGCCTTTCATTACACAGAAAGACGCATCATTATTTAGAAAGAAAGGGATAGAAAAGAGAAAAGATAGAGAAGAAAGAACTCAACAATATCATAATCTCACAGTGGAACGAATAAAATATATTACATCACATAGAATAATACATAGTATCATATACATCAGAGTTATTACAACTTTTACATCACAAATTAGACAGTTATAAACACCTGTCTATCATACAACTCAAATACATCACAGAGATACAGACAACACTAGCACATCGGAACCGTAATATATCTACACATTGAAGCCTCTTGCTCCAAATCTCCTCTAGAATTCATCAAAACTAACCGGAATCCCTTGGCTGCTCATAAAATTTGAGTACCTAAGAGTTTAATAAAACAAAAAATAAACACTTGGGTCAGACATGGGTCTGGTGTGAGTAAACGGGTTAAAGTTGCTTCCTGAAAATCCTTTTGAAAAGAAAAGGTATCTCGTAAGACTTCCCACACATAAACATGGAAAAGTTTTTACCTTACGATAACCAAAATATTTAATAGGAAATCCAGTGATATTATAATAGGGTCTCTGGTTTCAAGTAAAATAAAAAATAGCCGAAATTTTTATACTTATTGAATTCCAGCATACATAGGTATACAAACAAACTCAAAGGGCTCTTATTGGAGATTGGATTCCATATAATGGCAGGGTTACTGGGGTACCGCCCGTCACAGTACATTGCCTAGATTATCATACCGAGGATCCACCCTAAGTCCCCTGCAACATAAGGCCGGAACCATCCCTTACTGGATAGTCCCGAACAAGACAACGCTGCAGTTGGCGCACGATTCCAATTGCCCACTAAGTCGAATAAAAAGGGACCTCTAGACAGGGGAAAATCTTGTCCTACTTGGGCGCGACCCACTTAGCCTTGCTGCACCTCCCCTGTTTTAGCCATTCCCGGTTGATGAGGCTTGAGGCTGCGATTACCTTTATAGAACACATCTATCTTAGAATTCTCATCGTCCTCTTAACGATGTTCTGAAAGCATTCAATCCATATAAGTCCGTTTCGGGTTCGAACAGAACCGAAGGCACTATCTCGTTGCACTCATTTTGAATCACCCTCAGAGTTAATGACAATAGCCCTTGCACTCTGAATCTTCATCTCGAATCTGAAAGTCCATCTCCATCAACTCATTTTGGAATCACCCTTAGAGTTTACGATAATAGCCCTTACACTTCGAGTCTTCATCTTCATTTTAGATTCATGACCTAACGTTTTATTTGGATCGATGTGGTTTTCGGATATCCAATTCGAAAATCCGATCCCAGTCTCATCGAAATCCAAAACGCCATTTTAATGTCCAAGTTGTTTAAGGTTTAAATAATTTAACATATTCAAGATAACATTTTCATACAGATAGATGATTCACATTATCACAGATAGATAATCCATATTATCCATTTAAACCAAACATCATAAAGCAACATATATTACATATCAACGGTATCACATCCAAATCATCCAATATCATTCAATCATCCATAAGCAAGATTGATTCATTCTTAATCAAATTAATTAATTCCCAATTAAATTAATTTCCAACTTTAATCACTTGGATTACCTAAATCCTACTTAACATTACTTAATTATAACCCAATTAATTAATCATCCTTTACTATCCATCTTAATTAATCACCATTGATTAACTATTCTTTAACTATATTAATAAATTAACCTTTAATTATCTATTTTAATTAATCATTCTTGATTAATTACTCTTTAATTACATTAAGTAATTAACCTTTAATTATCCATTTTAATCCATCATTTTTGATTAATTAATCTTTAATCACATTAAGTAAGTAACCTTTAATTATCCAGTTAATTAATCATTCTTGATTAATTACTCTTTAATTACATTAATTAATGATCCTTTAATTACTTCCATTAATTAATCACTCTTTTAATTGATTACATTAACAAGTAATTTATCACATTTATCAATTAATCTTAAATAATTACATTAACTTCAATAAATCAATTCTTTAATTAATTACACTAAGTAATTAATTCTTAATTACTTCCATTAAATAACTATTCTCTAATTAGTTACATTTAGTAATTACCCATTAATCACTTCACTAAGTAGTTAAACTTAACTAACTTCCACTAATGATTGTCCTTAATTAATTAATCTAATTAATTATCTTAAATTAATCACATTAATTAATTAATTAATTAATTAATCCATAATCAATAGTTAATGATCTTAAATTAATTAAAATCATTAACTATTCTCTAATTACTTATACTAAGTAATTATACCTTTATTATTATTAACATCAAGTAATTAATCTTTATAAATCTCATTAAGTGATTACTTTTAGATTAATTATACTAATTAATCATCTTCAATTAATCACAACCCTAATTAATTAAAGGTAAATATATAACTTAATTACATCATTAACTTTTTAGAAAAACATTTAAGAATCGATTATAAAAGTATAACTTATTTATAAGCAAAACACTTTAAGCATTAAATTTTATCATAGAAAACTTGTTCAAATTTATTTAATAACTTAAATAAATTCTTGCTTATTTGAAAACTTTGTTATTATCACCTTTTAAAACTTATTCAAATTAAAACTTATTTAAAATTTGATTAATCCTTCTTCTTTGAAAATAAATTATTAAAAATCTTTAAAACTTGCTTTAAATACTTTGCTTTGGACTTAAATCATACTTTAACTTGGAAACCTGTTTTAATTTATTTTAAACCTTGTACTATCTCTATATTTTATAAAAACTGTTTAAGTTTTAGTTAAATTATAAAAGCTGGAAAACAAATCAGACAACCCGAGCCACTTGATCAAAATTTCGATCCTCTACCCAGTCCCACGCTACCCACAAAACCCGAGACAACTCGAAAATTTCTCGAGTCAAAACTCGAGATACAAGCTTCTTCCCAAAACAATCATGGCCTGATACCAGAGACGCGTCGTGCACGTGCACAGCAACCCAGGCCTTCTTCGATCATCTCCTCCGGCTCTAGAGCATCACCCACGACCTCAACCATCAGCATGATAACCCATAAATAGAAATCGAAAGCCAAAACGAAAAATTGACGTTTGATCGAAAATCTAGAAAACAAGCTCATCGAAAAATCAACCGTTGTCGTCGGTCTCGAACACGAGATCCCTCGCCGACATCGCTGGACCTACATCATGACTTCCCGCTCCTAATCCCCACCTCGTGATCACCTCCCATCACTCATGGTCATCGCCATTTCCTCGCGAACATCCTCGTCCCAAAACTGATCTTCGAACTCTAGTTCACCCTCGCCCAGCAACTCCGATCACCAAATAACTCCCAAACTATTTTCCTGTAATCCTCCACTTACGAACGTCCTTCGACAACGACCAAGGCGAACAATCCTCCTACGAATCGTCTGAAATCGACGATTTGCCAAAATCTGATCATCCTCGAATATCTCACCCAATTCTAAACTAAAAATCATCATTCTTATTCCTAAATTCATGAGTTTCAAATTAGAATCAGGTTATAGAATTGATCCATAAATTCCTGACAAATAAATTTGGACTAAATTTTGGTCATACTTGAAATTTATTTATTTTATAAATAAACGATCCATATATATCGATGAACCTATTTTTAAAATTAAGCTTATATGCTTACAATCACCTTCTATTTACAAATCTTAGTATATCATCAGATATCCGGAAAGATATGAATTTTTTTCTATAAATTTAGAAGCTTGGATAATGAACAGAGGACTTCTATTCATTCGCATAGTTTTAAACACGCAAATTCATTCATACACACATACATTCTCATGTATAAACATATGCAAACCATATTTTTCTTTCAAAAATTCGTCATCAACATTTAAACATATTCACATATTTCTAAAACTGTTTTTAAAATTAAATGTTTACTCACCAAAAGTTTAAACAGAGAGATAGGCTTTTGCTTAAGGAATTTGAATTGAATTTGAAACTTGATGTTAAGCTTGCATTGCTGAGATGATCTAGCATATTTGAAGCTTTGAAACTGATGTTATTGTTTGATTTCCAGTTTTTCTTTGATTTTATATTTCGGTTTCATTATTTAAGAAGAAGGAAGATCTTGAGAAAATTTGAACTGAAAACCAAAATGATCAGTTTTCTTTAAACATTTTAATATATGATTTTATTTTACAAAGAGGGATGTATGCCACTTGTTAGTTCAAATTCACAAATGTCACTTGCATGTTTATATTAATTTGCAAGTGTTAAAAATAGAATATTTTATGTTTAAACCCTTGCTATAAAAATCTCTTAAGCATTTTAATCATATAAGTTACAAATGTTATAAATGTTTATTATTTACAAATGTCTAAGCTTAAATTAAAAGTTTACAAATGTGTTAAATTATATTTATTCTTATGTTTACATTAATAGGTTAATGTCTTAATTAATTTATGTATATTTATGTATTCAAATCACATTTATGCAAGTAAAAATTAAAAAGAAAGAATTATTTAAAATCAAAGAAATAAACCTTTAATTAAATATTATTTAAACTTAAGCTAAAATAAAATTTCAAATCAATAAACATATTATAAATGTTATCTTTATTGGATAGGAAATATAAAGTTTAACTCTTGAATAGTTTTTGAAAAGGTTTTACATTAAATTAAATCATAACTTTCAAATTTAAAATTTGAAAACATGTTTTTATTTATTAAATTCAAACCAAAGCTTTTCTATTTACAATATATACAAATATATACACTATAAATAAAACATCTAAATATTAACTTTGAAAATTATTATATTGAATTTGAAAATGTAACCTCAAATTATAGTATGTATATATACATGTATCATAATTATAGTTTTGAAGAGATAAATTTTACCAATTAAATATTATTAGCTTTTAAAAGAATAAACTTGCCAATTTAATTGATTATAAAAGAAAATTATCAAATTAATTTAATTATTAATAAAGATTATTAAATTGATATTGCCAGAAATTCCGGGTCATCACATAAAACATTTATCAAACTTGTTTGAATATAATATATCATGAAATCCAAGCAATTCATCATCAAAAATCATATTAATGGATTTAAACCTAAACCCAAAATCAAATGATCACTAAAAAAATAGAGACGGTTTTAATTATTATTCACCTTGAATGGGATAAGTAATTTGAAATTTGATCCTTGATTAATTCCCCTAGCTTGATTCCTCAGCTTTAGATGAATTTTTCTCCTCTTTTCCTCCTAAGTAATGGCCGGCTTTGAGATTTTAATTTACGTTTTTGAGTTTTGTAAGAATGAACGTGTAAACGAATGGAAATAAGGTTTTAAGGATAATGGGATTATGGGTGCGGCTATTACTCATAAGGCCCGTGTTTTATTCTCTTACTAATTAACCTATAAAACCGTCCATAACTCATTCTTTATTTTTAATTAATTAAACACGGCCTCTAATTGAATTTTCAAATATCAATCCCCTTATCACTCTAAAATTTACATTATTCTATTTAATTTATCTAATTAAATCTCCTAAATAATGTTATTAAATATTAGGGGTGTTAAACAGACCTACTATAAAATACCGGTACCAACTATTAACATAGCCATCCGACCCTCCACGGTTGACAACCCATTTAGACTAACCTAAATAAGTCAAGGAAAATATCCCTAGTGGCTACTTATTGCCACGTATTAGAGATGAAGCAGATCCTATTTCCCAAATGGTACTGGACTATTCAATACTTCAAATCCAAGGTGTTATCCCGCCTTTTGGCAAGGCCGTGAAACCAAGAACTTAAATGAAAACCGAGGACAGTCCATCCCCAAGATCAGTTATACACGGGTCCACTATAGATGCTGATGAATTTTATCGGAGTTTGGATCGACCTACAATTGACAAGGCACGACAAGAAAAGCTATAGAAGCCGTTGTTTCAAATTTCAAGTCAATCCGAGTTCGTATGCTCAAGATATGATCGATGCAACTCAAGTGATCACCTTGTTCGTATTGATCAAGAAACCAGAATAAAACCTCCTTCGTATCGATCAACCATCAGATGCACATGTCTTCATATCAATTAGGGGAGCACAAGTTCGTATCCATAGAGGGCAGTGTTCTTCGTATCCATAGTCTTGCAACCATCCCATTCGTATCCATCAAGTAAGCGATAGTTCGTATCCATCATGATCGCTTCACTTTGTATCCATCAATAAGCAGCATTTTGCATCGATATCCTCCATATGTACATCATATCAGTTTCCTCATCGACTCAATTCATATTGACCAGCCAAAGATTGATACAAAACGCCACTAAAGTTGTCGATTCGAAGGATGTGGAGAGTGATCGTTGCGAAGCAACGTCCAAAACATTGATACGAAGTGGAGTGCATCAGAAGCGATACGAAGTGGAATGCACCGAATCGATACGAAGAAAACACATTCAAAATAGAAGAATCGATAACTCGGCCCAAAAAGTGAATCGATCCAAGAAGTTAGCTCCACGTCAAATTACAAGCACGTGCTCGGATCGATACGAACAGAGCGATGCGAAGAAGGATCAATGCAAATTCAGCAGTCATCGAAAAATACGAACTTGCATCGATCATAACTCCAAATCTATAGGTTCAAATGCTACCAAATTTTTACATGAGCTTGCGTACATCATCTAGAATGTTGATGATCGATCTCAACTCGATTGGATGAAATTTTGATCGTTACAAAGTTTGTTCGTATCGATCACGGGTCGAGTACGAGTAGCATAGGATTGATCGTGTGGGCCCACCCATGTGAGAGAAGAGGTCTCCCGAGATTTGAGCGAGATATTTGCAGCCTTTGCCTATAAATAGCAGCCCAAGGCCTACAGAAAAGGGCATTTGGCCTCTTTTACGTCCAGACTCTGCCGAAATCACTGTTGTACTCGAGTTTTACTGTTGTAATTCGTTGTAACCTACAAGCAAAAGTTAATAAATTCAACCATTTCACAGTGGATGTAGGACATACGCCGAACCACTCTAAATCTTTGTGTTTCTCTGCTATTTTTATGATTATTGTTTGGTGTGTTTGTTAGATAATCCTTTTTTACATTTATTTTCTTCATTTTATCTCTTCAAACACTTCCGAAGAGTGTTGTGTCCAATTTCGGTACAAACATTTTGGTGCTTTCACTTAGAAACCTAGTTTTTCTCCAGCTCATTGGATCTATTATCGATATCGAATTGCATAAATCTAAGAAGAAGATCCAGATTTCAAGCTTAAAGTTCTTCCATTCTATTCAGATTTGCATCAAGTCTAGGAAAGAGTTTTGCCACCTATAATGGTTGACACTAGGACTACTTCAACTACCGCTAATCTAGAAGGACAGGACAGGCAGAATCCCATACAGCTACCTCCTGTCGATCGGAATGTTGCCGGACCATCTGACCCATAGGGCCCTGTCACTAGGGAAGAGTTTTAGCTGCTTATGCAAGAACTAACTCAGAGCCGCAAATAGCTCACTCAACAAGTCCGCGCTAATGCAGAACTGACCAACCAACTGAACCGTCAAAGACGAAGGAGATTCAGGAGGAATCAGGCTTCCTAGTCATCTACTAAGAGTTCAGCCTCTTCAGATTATCATCATAGATCCACATGTCCACGGTTGGATGGGAGTTGTACTCAAGCTATTGGACTTCAGCATACACTGAATATTGGGCAACCAAGAGTTGGCCCGTCAACCGGCCATCAGACTGGACCCTCCTCCCGAGGAGGTACTGTTCCTCATCATGTTACAAACAACCGCACTGCCACTACTACTACTGAATTGGGAGTTAATGCTCAAAATCGGATAGATCCGAACCATCTCCAATATGAATCACTCTCGAACCTTATGTTCTAGAGAACTTAGAACCAAGGAGGCGAGACATGGACCGTCGACCGCGTCTGGCCCATCTTCGCATTGTGGAACCCGACCACACCTTGGCTCAGCAGGCCCAGAATGTCTAGATGTTCGATATCCCGATGATGACCCATCAGATGATCTGAGAAAGTCAAGGCCTCAACAATGACGACTGGGGAATCTCCCGGAGTCATACTCCTTTTACTGATGAGATACTCTATACTGAACACCTTGGCGATTCAGGATGCCTACTCTATCCATTTATGAAGGGAGCTCTGATCCTAATCAACATATCCTGAAGTATGAATGGTTAATGAATACTGCATGAGCTGATGATGCAGTTAAGTGCCGAAGTTTCTCGATCTTACTGGGGTGCATAGTGACTATGTGATTCACCCGTTTACCATCTCGATCTATCTCGTATTTTGATCAGTTGGCAACAAAGTTTGTTAAGCAGTTCTGCATGCATTTAATGAGGCCAAATGATGTTACTACTTGTCTAGTGTCACTCAAGCTCCTGGAGAGACACTCAGATGTTATTTGGAGAGATTCATGCTGCATGCGCGGAGATTAGCAATTCCAATGATAACTCTATTTTGATGGCATTGACTAAGGGGATTAACCCCGATTCTGCGTTTGGAAACTGGTTGGCCGGAAAACGCCTGCATCATTGGATCGTTTCTATTTCAAAGCAGTCCAATTCTTGAGGAGGGAGGATGCAAAACAGTCTACGAAAAAGGATGACGCATGGCTTAGTGTGGAAGGAATTCAGAGCAATGTTGCTGTTAAACAAACCAAGGAGAGTTCCAAAAAAGTGCAATTGAACGTACAGAATAAACAAAATCAACAGAAAGGCGATGGTAATCAAAGTAGGTAGCGAGATCAGAATCGTGGTCCACGATGTAGGGCCTCTATGTTTGATAATTATACTCCTTTGAATACGTCGCTGGAAGATGTGTATTTATAGACCTGCAATACTATTCAGTACAAGAAACCTGCTCCAAAACAGTCATCGGAGTGACAGATTCAGACAGTGAAGTTTTGTAGATTCTACGAAAGCTACGGCCATAACATGAACGAGTGCCGTCATTTGCAGGATATCATTAAAAATTTGATACATGAGATAAAATTGGACCAGTTTGTGTAGGCACTATAGTCTGGAGGTGCGAGCCATCAAATCAAAACCGTGTGCCGAACCAGGTGAGACCGGAGGAACCCGCTCGTACCGACGGGAGGTTGGTGATAAATACTGTTAGTGGTGGTCCTCATCCGACAGACTGAAGCTAGAGGGAAATGGAGTCATATGCTAGTTCTGCAAGGCATGTGAGCTTCGAATGTTGTAGTAGTTTGGAAGATGGGTCTCCGGCCAATCAATAGAAGATGATGACTGATAACATCGTTTTTCGAGACAGAGACGCCGACCGGGTCGAATCCCCAACCATCGATCCACTTGTCATATCGGCTCAAGTAGGACCTGCTTAGATGAAGAGGATCTTGGTAGGAAGTGGGAGTTCTGTGAATATATTGTTTAAGCGAGCCTATGACCAAATGAAAATAAAGACTAAAGATTTGAAGCCTTGTCAGTCCCGTATTCATGGCTTCAATGGGAGTGCAACCATACCCACTGGAGTGGTGGAACTGCTAGTGGAATTAGGAATTGAAGAATGATGGAGAATCCTGATATTACAATTTGTTGTGCTGGATATAGACTCGCCATATAATGCTTTCTTGGGCCGACCGACCCTGGCTGAATTTAGGGCTGCCATTGCCACATGGTGTTTGACTCTAAAGTTCCCCACCGATCATGGACTTGGAGTCGTTCAAGGAGATCGGGCTGTTGGATGAGCCTACTATATCATTGAGCTGCAAGAGGCATAGCAGAAGGAAAAAGGAAAGGGCGTAGAGGAATCTCTCTGCATCCTCTTTGTTTAGAATTGATAATTAACACCTGGGCCCAGGCCTGGGCACCAGAACCAATTCCCAAGGGATCTTGACCCAAGAGATACCGAAAGTAAAGACGAAAGTAAAGACAGTCAAGCTTCTTCGGTAGAGCTGACGATCGATGTCTCAATCAATGATAACAAAGATATTAAAATGATAAAGATTGGATCTCAGTTAAGCCAGCAAATGCAAGAGGAATTGGTTGAGTTTCTCCAGGCAAACCTCGATGTGTTTGCCTAGACACATTCTTATTATGTGGAATCTTCCTGGACATTGCGAGCCACACGTTGAATATTGACCCGTGGCATGTCTTGGTCAAGCAAAAAAGGCGAGGTATGGATCCAAAGAGATCCGCCGCCCATAAGGAAAAGATGGATAAGCTTAAATCGTACGATTTATTCGAGATGCATTATACCCAGTATGGGTATCTAACCCTGTACTTGTCCGAAATCCAAACGGAAAATTGAGAACATGCGTTGACTACTCGGACTTGAATAAAGATTTCCCCAAAGATAGTTTTCCGCTTCCTCGAATCGATCAGCTCGTAGATTCAACAGTTGGCATGAACTCTTATCCTTCATGGATGCATATTCCGGTTACAACCAGATATCCATGCACGTAATCAACCAGGAACATACCAGCTTTGTGACTGATCTGGGACTTTACAACTACCTTTCGGACTCAAGAATGCGGTGCAACTTACCAACGATTGGTTAATCGAATGTTCACCAATTAGATTGGAAAAACCATGGAGGTATACGTGGACTACATGCTAGTAAAGTCATGATTCTCCACTGATCATATAAGAGACCTGGAATCAATGTTTAACATCCTCCGAGAATATAGAATGAAGCTCAATCCGTTGAAATGTCACTTTGGAGACGCGTCAGGAAAATTCCTTGGGTTTATCGTCAACGCTCGAGGAATCGAAGCCAATCCCTAAAAGATCTAGGCAATCATAAATCTCAAAACTCCAAGAACTATAAAGCAGGTCTAGAGCCTCAGTGGGAAAGTAGCAGCATTGAGTAAGTTCATTTCAAAATCCATTGACAAATGCATTTCCTTCTTCGGTCTGATTAGAAAAGGGAAACGAAACTTTGAATGGACTATGAAACGTAAGGGCACATTCTGAGCACTAGTCCAACATCTGTCCACACCGCCTATTCGGTCAAAGCCTATCGATCATGAGAGATTGTATATCAATTTGGCAGTTTCGGACAACGCAATCAGTGCTGCCTTAATTCGGGAGGAAGATCGAGTACAAAGGCCGATCTACTACATTAGCAAATGACTGACCGGAGCTGAGAGAAATTATCTAAAGCTAGAGAAGTTGGCTTATTGTCCTTTTATTACCTCAAGGAAGCTCTGTCCATATTTCTAGGCTCATCCTATCACCATCTACACCGACCTGTAGTTACGACAAGTCGTTACGCGTCCTGGGATGTCTGGTAGGCTACTCAAGTGGAATATCGAGTTAAGTCGGTTTGACATTACTTACACTCCAAGGCGATCCATTTAAGCACAAATCCTAGAAGATTTCATAGCTGAATTTACTATCTCGGAGAATTTACCCAAAACCAGTGAATCTCCCAAGTATGTCTGGAAGCTATACTTTGATGGTTCATCAGATAACCGTTGCTCAGGTGCTGGAGTTGTACTTGAAACTCTCGAAGGACGGTTTATATACTACACTTTAAAGTTTGATTTTCATGCGACCAACAACGAAGCTGAATATGAGGCACTGCTTGTTGGAATGAGGCTTACTAGAGATTTAAAAATCATTGCTGCAGAGATTTATTGTGATTCGCAATTTGTCGTGTGTCAAGTCCGAGGGGAGTACCAGGCCAAGGACCGAAGATTGGCTGCTTACCTTGCTCGGGTTTAGGAAATATTAAATCAGTTCAATTATTATGCCATCTACTGCACACCTCGAGAGCGCAATCAAATAGTCGATTCGTTAACAAAGTTAGCCAGTACAGGTGAAGCGCAACAAATGGGACTCGTTCCTTTGGAAACGTTATCTTCCCCTAGCATTGATTAAATGGAGATAGGCTGGGTATTTGAGGTTATTACTGATAAGGAGTCATGGATGACTCCATTCAGAAATTATCTCGAGCATGGGACCCTGCCAGAGCGCAGGAGTGAAAAGAAACAAATTCTTCGAAAAGCTTCGCTGTGACGACCCGAATTTCTGACCCTAGAAATCCGTTTCATCGTGAAGAAAGAAAGGGGTGAGAAAATAGAAAAGATAGAGAAGATAGAAGAAATAACATCAGAATCTCAACAGTGGAACGAATAAATTATATTAATCACATAAATATTACATAATATACAATATCCCAGAGCTATACAAATAATACATCACATACTAGACAGTTATAAACACTTGTCTAGTTAATACAACTCGATACAACTCAAACAAATAACTCGGAGATACCAACACAGCGGAACTAAATATATCTACAACGCAGAAGCCTCCTGCTCCATTGCTCCTCCAAAATTCGTCAAAGCTAACCCGAATCCCTTGGCTACTCGTAAAAATTCGAGTACCCGAGAGTTTAGGAAAAACAGAAATAAACTCCGGGTCGGACATGGGTCTGGTATGAGTAACAGGTTAAAGTTGCTTAATTTTTGAAAATATTTGAAAATAAAAGGGTATCACGTAAGACTTCCCACAAATAAATATGGTAAGTTTTTACCTTACGCTGACCAAATCATTTAATAGGAAATTCTGTGATATTATAATAGTGTCTAGGGTTTTCAAGTAAATATGAAATAGCCAAAATTGTTACATTATTAAATTCCAGCTACTAGCCACAAAAGTGGGTAATACAATCAAAACCGTTGGCACTTATTGGATTTTGGATTCCATACAATGGCAGGGCTACTGGGGTACCGCCCGTCACAGTACGGGGCCTAGATCACCGTACCGAGGATCACTCCCGACCCCCTACAACACAAGGCAGAAACCATTCCTTACTGAAAAGTCCCGAACAAGATAACCCCGCAGTTGGCGCGACCAACCGCTCACTAAGCCGAATAAAAAGGGACATCTAGACAGGGGAAAATCTTGTCCTGCTTGGGCATAACCCACCTAACCTTGCTGCACCTCCCCTGTTTTAGCCATTCCCGGTTGATGAAGCTTGAGGCTACGATTACCTTTTGAGAACACATCTCTTAGAATGCTCATCGCCCACCTGACGATGTTCTAAAAGCATTCAATCTATACAAGTTCGTTCCGGGTTTGAACGAAACCGAAGGCATTATCTCGTTACACTCATTTTGGAAATCACCCTCAGAGTTAACGACGATAACCCTTGTACTCTGAATCTTCATCTTCACTTAAGATTCACGACATATCGTTAATTTGGATCGATGTGGTTTTCGGATGTCCAAATATGGAAACCTGATCCTGGTCTCATCGAAATCCAAAACGTAACTTTTAAGGCCAAGTTGTCTATTTAATCTTAACAGTTCAATTCAATATTATCAATATACACACAGATAGATAATTCACATCTCATAATAGATAATCACATTATCATCATAAACAGATAGTCTATATCATCATCCAAACAGATAATTAAATATTATCATACTTAAACCATACATCCATATCACATAGATATTACTCATCTCATATCTGAGATCACAATCAATCAATGAAATATCAATACCATCCATAAGCAATGATTTATGAATCACAATCTATAATTAATTTAAAATGAATTAAATTAATTTCTTCTATCCTTGATTAATTAAAGTAAATTAAATTAATTACTCATTCCATAAATCCTGCTCACACAACCATTAATTAATTATAAATCAAATTAATTAATCATTCTCTAATTACAATAAGTAATTTAGTCTTTAATTAATTTCTCAAATGAATTATTCTAAATCATTCATAGTAATTAACATTTAATTTCTTCATTTGTTAACTAAACATAATTAATTACATTTATCGTTAATTGATTACATTAATAATCACCCCATTATTAATTATTCCTTATTTAGACAATTCTTAATTACATCATTAATTATATAAATAATGATCTCTAATTTATATTTAAATTAAATTACTTTATTTAAATTAATTACATTAAGTGATTAATCTTTAATTAAACACAATTATTAATCACCCTTGATTAATAACAAACCAGTAATTACTATCCTTAATTACAAATTAAATAAATTAATTTTCCCATAATTAATTATCTCCATTAATTAATCCTTTAATTAATTACAAAAGTAATTACCCAAATTACTTCATTTACAAATCATCTTGTATCAAGTAATTATCATCTAGTTACTTTCCTTAAGTAATTATGCTCCATTAATTACACTAAGTAATTTTACTTTCAATTAATTAAATGACTATCTTCAAAAAAAGTTTTTTGAGTCGCTTCTTCCCATGTCCGCTTCTTCCCATGACCATGCCGCTCCTGTTCCTTCCATCACGTCCATAGCCATACCTGTACCTCCCTGCCAATATGTTCCATCTTCCCCCGCAAATCTCTCCAGCTTTCACGAGTCTCATACCCTTACCACTGACAATCACCTTCCATCCACCTGTGCCATCAATCTTGATCCGTCTCTTTCTGATCCCCCTCCTCTTCAACCTCCAGACCCACTTCTTACTAAGCCTCCTGTTGTTCCTGCTCTGCCTATTTCCACTGTCCTTTCTACCCCATGTCATGATGAACGTAAATGGACTTCCTTATTCAAGCATAGACCTAGAAATGCTGGGAAGTACATTCCCGTTGATCTTACCCCACTGTATGAAGACGATGTGATGGTGCCTCCCATATGTGTTCTTGACGCTGGTGCAAAAAATTGGACAGATACAGTGGTTGGTTTTTTCTTGGATAAGCCGCTGTCGTATACTGCTGTGGTACAAAAGCTTAAAGGAATTTGGAAACTTAAAGGCTCAGTCAAAGTAAAATCTGATGGTATTGTATTTCTGTTTAATTTTTCTTGTGAGGAAGATAGAAGAAATGTTCTACGGAATGATCCTATCATTATGAACAATAAGATGTTCATAATTAAACAATATGATGTGGCAGTTAGTAATATATCTGGATCTGTAACTTCTGTACCAGTTTGGGTGCATCTCTATAATCTTCCACTGTTTGCTTGGTCGCCATTAGGAATCAACTGGTTGTGCAGTCGTTTGGGTAGATTACTTTGCATGGATGAATTAACTGAGCAACAGAATAGGTTAACTTTTGCTAAGTGTCTCATTGAAGTGAAACCAGACAAGGAGTTAGTTAATGAATTTAAAGTTAAACTGGTGGAAGGTGGCTATCAGAAGATCTATGTAGAGTATCAATGGAGGCCGGATGTTTGTGTTAATTGCAAAAAATTTGGTCATTCTACAAATCAATGTGAGTATAATGAAAAGGTAGAAAGTGTCAGAGGTGACGAAGAACAAAAGAATAGAGAGATAGGAAACAGTAAAGGCAGAAATAGGGAGGCTGTGCATGTTATAAGAAAGGTTAACCCTTTTCAGGTGAAAGTCGCGAGAAGATGGCAACGTGTGAGCAGAAACAAAAAGGAATTGCCTGTGAATGACACTAACAAAGATAATAAAGAGGGAAGCAATGAAGGAGTAGTCTGTGACAAAACTAGTGGAATGGATGTAGTTGAAATACATAATGCTGATAGTAATAGAAATGAAAAAGAAAGTGAGAGAAGTAATATGCCAAAAAAATCCTGTGAGAAGACTGCACCACATGTAGAAGCAAACAGCCAAGCTAATAATGAGGGTTCTGGAAGAAGAAAGTATGGGAATAATAATAATGAAGATAAAGAAACAACTGGTGAACTTATTACTTCTAATAAGTTTGAAGCATTAATGGGAATGGAGAATGATGTTATTACAGATATGGCAATTAATGTAAGTGATAGTGATAGAAGAGATGACAGAGGTAAACATGTAGTACATAGTGTTTCTGCTGTTAACTATGATGTTGAGATTGAAGTGCAAAAGGAACAAAGGAATACAACCACAACTGAAGATGAAACAATACACATATCACAAATGCAAATGCCTGATAACACCATCTCAGACATATCTATGAACAGCGTTGGCATAAATGAGAATGAAATAGAATGTGAGTATACAAATGATAAAGGAAAAAGTGCTGATGATGGGAAAAACAACCAAAGTAAAAGTGGGAAATCTAAAAACAAAAGGCATGCATGGAAAAGTTCTGACATGCACAAGAATGCAAACGAAAACACTGACACATCAACATGTCCCCCTGATTCACTACATTCCACTACAGGCTCTTCTCATAATATATACTCCAAAATTCAACCTCCTTTAGCATTCAAACCAAATCCCAATGCTTCTCCTCCTTCTACCAAACCCAAACATCAAACATCAACCCCTATCCATGCTCATAACCAAACATCCTCTACACAACATCCCAATGTTTCTGACAATAATGAACACACCCCATTATTAGCTACTATTCCAAACTACTTGTCTTCAACTCAGGCAGTAACGAGGAAAATGAAGATTGAGATTCTTAATGCTAAAATTCCCCAATGATGTTACACATTGGAGCTTGGAACATCAGGGGGGCACACCTCATCATAAAACAAGATCAGTGTAAACAACTTATCTCCACCCAAAATTTATCTGTGTTGGCAATTCTTGAGACAAAACTAAATCATAATCTCACTATCAAGGCTGCGGAATATATCAGCTTGGGATGGAAAATAATTCATAATCTTAATGAATCTCCATATGGTAGGATTCTGATTATTTTCAATCCACGAGTTGTCGAAATTTCTCCCATTCTCTCCACCTCTCAACTTATTCACTGTCACGCAATTGATACAACTGATCAAACTTCTTTCTATATCACATTTATATATGCTTTTAATTCTAACGCTGCTAGAACCTCTTTGTTCTCTGTCATTCCTTCTCTGAGACAATCCACTCATCCTTGGATCATATTTGGTGATTTCAACTGCTGCCATACTCTCTCTGACAGAGTGGGTGGTAACCCACTGTCTATTAATGAGATTCTTCCCCTCAATAATGTGATTACTGATGCTGATCTTATTAACATCAAATCAGTTGGAATGCAATACTCTTGGAACAACAAAAGAAAACAAGGAACCAGAACATACTCTAGAATTGATCACTCCTTCTCCAACCATGCTGCACTATCTAAATGGCCCCTTCTTTTCAACTACCTTCCTCCCCCTCTCCTATCTGACCACTCCCCTCAGATTATTCATCTTCATGGAGTGGATATGAGAAGAAAAACAAATTTTAAATTTTTTAATTCATGGACAGCTGATAATGACTTTAAACCTACTGTGTTAAATGCGTGGAATATTAATAAACATGGTAACCCTCTTTTTGTCTTGCAGGAGAAAATTAGAGAGACCAAATGCAAACTTAAAATTTGGGCACACAACAAATACGGCAAAGGAGACAAGATGAGTTCCAATATTATGATTAAACTAGCTGCTGTTCAGAAGTCTATGATGGATAATTATCATGATGCTAGTTTATCTACAACTGAAGCCTTTTTGTCTCAACAATACTCTGAAGCCCTCACACAGGAAAGTGAAATGATTCGACAAAAGTCCCGAATGAAATGGTGGAAAGAAGGTGACAAGAACAGTGCTTTCTTTCATGATAGTCTTAAAGACAAGCACAGAAGAGAGAACATTGCATCCATAATTGATATGAATGAGACTGATCAGACTTCTGCTGGTAAAATCAACTTAGCTTTTGAGCAATATTTTTCTACTATATATTCCAATGCCAATAATTTCAAACCTGCTATTGATGATATCCCTCTTGACATCATGCCTATGTTGACTGATGATAACTATATAATGCTATGTGAAGAGGTCACCAATGAAGAAATTGTCAATGCTATGTTTTCTCTCAATTCTAATTCTTGCAGTGGCCCTGATGGTTTGAATACACACTTTTACACTAAATGCTGGAGTATGGTGTCTGTGGATGTTTGCAAAGCTATTTCTTATTTCTTCACTAAATGCAAGCTCTACAGGTCTTTCAACTACACTAACATAGCTCTTGTTCCTAAAATCAAAAATGCGCACCATGTTAAAGACTTTAGGCCCATATCATGCTGCAACACCATATACAAATGTATATCCAAGGTTATTGCTTCTCGTTTGAAGAAAGTTCTCCCATCTCTTATTTCAATTAACCAAACAGCCTTTCTACCAGGTAGAAACATACTTGACCATATTCTTCTTGCGCATGAAATTATTAAAGGATACCAAAGAAGTAATACTCCCCCCAAAGCTATGCTGAAACTTGATATTATGAAAGCTTTCGATATGTTACAATGGGATAGTATAGTTCGAATTATGGGGTATATGAACTTTCCTCCACACTTCATTGCGTGGATCTATGAATGCATCTCATCTCCTACTTACTCTATTATTGTCAACGGTTCTCCTACTGGTTTTTTCAATAGCAGGCAAGGCATTAGGCAGGGAGACCCCATGTCAGCCTACATTTTCATTCTTGTTATGGAATTGCTTACGAGAATGATCAACAAATCTGTTCAACTGGGGAAGATTAAGCTTCATCCAGCATGTAAAGACCCTCAAATCACAACATTAATGTTTGCTGATGACTTAATCATGTTTTGTTCTCCTGATCTTGAAACTATTGAAAACATTATGCTGACTTTAGAGCAGTTTTATACTATGACCGGGTTAAAAATCAACGTCCAAAAATCTGATATTGTTCTAGCAGGTGTCAGCCATGCTCATGCCAACTTGATTTATCATGTTACTGGATTGAATAGGAATCTTTCCACTGTCTCCTACCTTGGTCTTCCTCTGACTACTTCCAGAATTACTACTAATCAATGCTTACCTATGTATGAAAAAATCACAGCTAGATTAAACTGCTGGACTGCGAGGAGGTTAAGTCAAGCTGGTAGACTTACCTTAATAAAGTCTGTTATTTTCTCAATGCAAGTGTATTGGGCAAGATCATTTGCTCTCCCAATAAAATTAATTAAAATGATAAGATGTGCAATGATGAAGTACCTGTGGAGTGGCAAAACTACTGGTAGATTTATTGCTCCTATAAAGTATGTAACTGTCGAGAAACCATTAAACAAAGGAGGCCTTGGTATGATTAATCTAAAACAGTGGAATACGGCTGCTTTTGCTAGACATATTGACACTTTATACAATTGCCCTGATAGTCTATGGGCTGTTTGGTCTAAGAAGAAGGTCATGAAAGGAAGAGGGTTATGGAATATGTCAACCCAGCAAAATGTGAGTTGGACATGGCGTAATATCCACAAGATCAAAGAACTGTTTCTCCCTATGATACAAATGAAGACTAATAATGAGAACAATGTTTATTTTTGGGATGACCCATGGCTTGAACAAGGCCTTATTCTTAGGAGGCAGCTAACTTATAGTGAGATCCAACACACTGGAATACATGCCCGCACGCTTGTCAGAGATGTTATACATAACTTCCAAACGAGGAATATTTTTTCATCGAACCAAAGAGTGCAAATTATTTGGGATAAAATTAAGTCTTTTTCTCCTCTGCCTTCTTCAAACAATGATATTGTCTGGGGCCAGCAGAAGGGAAAGTTTAAAACTGGTTTGACATATGAGTTCCTGATGCTAAACAACATGAAACAGAATTGGAGATGGTGGAAGAGAACATGGAGCAGTGACAGTAGCTTTAGACAGAACTTAATGCTGTGGAAGGTCCTGAATGGTGCTATTCTGACCAAATCTAAACTTGCTACGTATGGCATGAATGTGAACATGACATGCACTTTCTGCTGTGATTTACCTGAGACCATTGAACATATTTTCTTTGAATGCAGTGTTACGAAGTCGCTTTGGTCTATGGTGATGGATAAATTATGTAGAAGAAGACCTTTAACTGACAATAAGGAGGAATGGGAAAGAATACATTCTGAGACAGGTGATAAACAAGAAGGGAAAAGGATATTTGGTGTTGCTCTCAAGTGTTTTGTTGCAGTGGTATGGAAGGAACGAAACAGTAGGGTTTTTGACTCTACTAATGCCAAAACTGATGAAGGTTTGAAGCTATGTGTTTTACAAGAGATAAATTATTCATTCAAGATGCTATTTGCGTTTGATCCTGGAATATCAGTGCCTTATCTATGCTAACAGTTTGTTGTCTGTCTGTTTGATGTGTTTTTTCTTTTTTTTCTTCCTAGTGTTTTGTAACACCATGTTCGTCTCAGTTTTCTTTGAGCTTTTTGCTCGTTGTTGTATTGTGTAGTTCTTTTTGGTGTTACAATAAAATGGTCGGGGACCATCCAACCCCGTCGGCCTTGCCAAAAAAAAATTAAATGACTATCTTAAATTAATTAAACCAAATTAATTAACTTAATTTAATCGTATCATCGGTTACTTAAGTATTCCAATTAATCATCTTTGATTTAAATAACTTTTGCTACATTCCAGTAGTTTCCTTTAATTTATTTACAAAGATTAATCTTTGAATAAATCCATAGATTAACTATTTGTAATTTATTCCATTCATTCTTAATTTATTACATTGTATTTACCTTATTGATTTATTATTCTCAAATTAGTCAATTTCTAATTTCATCACTAATTATAATAATTAACGATTTCTAATTACATTTTCCATTTAAATTAAATCAAATTGTTGATCACCCTTGATTAACCCCATTCAGTAATTAACTATTCTTAATTACTTTAGCAAATAAATTAATTACTCTATAATTAATTATCTCCAATCAATCCCTTGATTGATTTCATAAAGTAATTATACTCAATTTACTTTCTTTATTTAATCATCCTTAGTTCATTACATCCAGCAATTTTCATTTATTACTTCCCTAAGTAATTATACTTCACATCATCAAATGTTTGTTTAAATTAATTAAACTTAATTAATCAACTTAAACAATTCATATTAGCTTGATTAATTACAATAAGTAATTAATTCCTTAATTACTTTTATTAAGTAATTACTTAAATGATTTAAACCATTGATAATTTTTAAATTAACTAATCTAATTAATTATTAAAATTTTAATCACATTAATGAATTATTACAATAAAATCTTTAGTTAATGACCTTCATTAACTATTAATCAAAATATTAATTAATTTAAATTAGTTAATTATTCATTTCATTAATCATCCTTGATTAATTATCTTTAATTATATTTGACCTCATATTTAAAATTTAGTTTAAATCTCTCTTTTTATTCAAAACTTTACTTTTAAATCTCATCTATTTAAACCTCTTTAAAGTTGTTATAAATAATTAAATAAAAAAACTTTATTTATTAAAAACTGGGATTTAACTCTATTTACATTCCAACTAAATTTTGATCTAAACTTAGTTTAAATGTTTATTTTACATTCTAAAAATATACAGTTTTAAATTGTTTAAAACTTATAGGATTTAAACCTGTAACATACAATCTACCTGAGGCCCCCCCTCCCCGCTAAAACTTCGATACAAAACCCTATATACTTCGAGCCCAGCTATCAAAAACTTCGAGCAAACAACTGGAGCAAATCTCGAGAAACCCGAGCACCCTCTACCTAAAGCACATTCACCCGAAAGAAACCCATGGCACCGTGCACGTGCACGGCGCTGCCACCACCTCCGGCCCTTCGCAGATCATCGAGACGAGTCGACGATCCCCCCTCATCAGTTCCCGATCACCAAAATGCGTCCAACCACCGGAAAACAAAAACGAGCTCCCTCTTCCAAACCTGGAACAAGCTAGACATCCCAACCCACAACCTGTAAAACTCCTCGCTCTCGCCGCCTCGACCACCGAAGACGCTGAAATTCTGGTCACGACCTCGTCATCTCCCCCACTTCCAATCCCCAAGAGCATGCGACACTCGATCGATTCCAGGCGGGGAACGAATCGAATAAGACGGCCTCACCAAAATTAGGTTAAAAATATTCAAAACCCCACCGTCGCTTCCTCGACGAACTGGAGCAACTCCCCAACACCTCCGTAGGCTCCTTCACCCCCACGCCAAACGTCGAGCATTCTGGTCCACTCGATCACCCAAAAATCGACCATAACCCATTTCCGTTCAACCCAGAACTGTATCATAAATCCCACACTAAAAATTGTGATTTTGCTTCTAAAAATCATGATTAGGTATGATGTTTCAAATCCTAGTCCTGAAATAATACATTGTGATACTTAAATTTCTACCAATTTTAGTTTTGATCAGTAAACTTGGTTTCCAGAGTCAAAAAAATATTTTTTGACTTAAGTACCATTTTTAAAACTAGAGTTTACAATTAAGCAATCAAGTTTGACTTGTATATTTAGTTTAAACAGAGACAAGATCAAAGATTTAAATTTTTAACTCAAAACTGGAAGATAAAAGCAGAGAGTACCCAGATGAAACAAAACATACATATGTATAAAGAGAAAGCACTAATATATTCATGCATTCAACATAATGGTTCCAAAGATTTCGTGCAACAGATTACTACTTAAGTTTTACCAAGTGAAGTTACTCACCTTTGCTTTGAAAAGAGAGACAGAGCACCTCTGATTGCAAACAGTTTTTGAACTTATAAAACTGGAAACGGTCTTTACTTTGATATTTTAATCATCTTGCTTGATTGATGTTTCAGTTTGTAAAAATGGATATGCCTACATTTTCTTGCTTTCTGGTTTTCTAAGTTATGAAAGAAAATGAAACAAAGAGTATTGTATATATATAAGAAGACAGGTTTATGTATAAGGGTTAGGTGATATCTGGAACAAGCTTTACTTTAGGTCAGAGATATTTTTTTTATATGGAGGCTGAGATGATCTCCTTCTTTGCTTTGGCCAGATTCTTGTACAAACTGAAATGATTTTCAAACATTTCGAATTGACCAAGTTTTTGTGCTGAGATGATGTTATTTAATGCCTGGTTCCTTATCTTGTTTACATGCTTGCTACAATTTGATTTTTTTTTTAATCTTATCTTACCAGGCAAGATTTTTGTCTTGTTTCATACTTATCCTATTTTGTATATGTACATAGGTATTTTCTTTTGTCTTATTTTGTTTCTTTGTTCTTGCCTTGCATCTGCTATAGGCCATATGCATATTTCATTTATACTTTGTTTCTTTGCCTGGCATACTGTTTTACAGGTAACATAATATACTACTTTTGCCTTGATGCTTTATTTTCTTGTCTCATTTCTTTTCATACTTTGCTTATTTTTGCCTGGTTATGCTTATGTATAATATAAAGTTGTTTTAGTTATTAGTTGTGAATTTTAACTTATGTATTAAGTTCTATGCTTATTTTTATTTCTCTTTTATTTTTAAACTTAAACTACCCAGCATTTAATTTTCTTACTATTTATCTTTATACTTATGTTTTAACCATAAATTTGTTTTATACTTATGTTAATAAATTTTGAAATAGTAATTCCTATCTATATTAAAATCCATTTGTAAAAATATCACATTATTAATATTGTTTAAAAATAACTCATTATTAAATTAAAATAATTTATAAAGAAAATATCTCTTTATTAATAAATTACTTATTTTATCAACTATATTTAAAACAAAAAAAACCCTTTTTATTTAAATTTTAAACTTAAGCTAAATCATTTTAAACAATTGAGTTTTTATCTTGAGTATTTTAAAATCATATATCTATTTATTTATTTAATAGCTAAATATTAAGTTAAATTAAATTTCTAAATTACCAAAATATTAGAATTAGAAAACATGTCTTTATTTATTAAATTTAAAACAAAGATTATCTATTTACAATATATACAAATATATATACATTATAAATAGAAAATTTTTATTAGCTTTTAAAAGATAAAATCATCCATTTAAATATTTATCAAACAATATTCAAATTTATGATTAATAATATTGTCAAATCAATTAAATTTCGACATAGATTATTAAATTGTTATTGTCTAAATTTCCAGGATATCACATTCCTCCCCCCTTAAAAGAATTTCGTCCCCGAAATTTAAAACAAAGATAATTTAATAATCCAATTAAAGATTTAATTTTAAAACACAGGCATATATCAATCATATGCTAACAACCATAGCAATCAATTCATCCAATCAAACAAATCTAATTATCCAGATAAAAATTTTGGATAGAATTTTCTCGAGTTTCCCAAGTAAAAATGCCGGGATACTCGCTCTACAGAATCCAAATAATCAATACTACTAAGCTACAAAGCTCCTACTCATCTAGATCAATAAAACAAGACAGGGTATCAGACTACAGACAAGCCTGACTCAACAACCAAAGCTTCTTGAACTGCTGGCTCTACAACCAGAGGTAGATCTTACACGTACTCTCTCAGAGATACGTGAAACACAACGAATCCCAGTTATCCAAATAGACAATTCAATTCCAAAGACCAAACACTTATCCAAAATCAAGTCTCCGATTCCGGAATCCAAATTCCTCCGTCTCTTATCCACAAAACTCTTCGGACGATCCTGTGTTGCCTGCATCTTTCCTGATCAGCTCAACCCTTGTTGATGCCCTTAAAAACAAACTGAACAAAAGACAATCCAACAAAATGATCTTTCCAAGATCGACCAAAACTCATAACACAAATTCTATTCCAAAATCAGAAGGCTGATCTCACTTCTCTCATCCGGAAAAGATAAAACAGGTGCACTCCAAACTGGCCTCAGATCCTAAAAAAATTCCTGTAGAACTCTCTAATCCAAACATTGCAACATCCAATTACTTCCAAACTAAAACAGCTGCCACCATGCTTCCACTGCGACACTCTGGCTGAACAGATGAAAACGTTGAAGTCAAACACAGATTGGAGGGTTCCACAGATCAAAAAGAAAACTCAGAAGTTCCTCCAAAACCTGAGGTACTTCACCAAACTCAAAAACCATCCTATTACTAAGCTGATCCATCGGTACAACTTCTGAAATCCAGTCGATATCAAACTCAATCTCCAAATGTTAGCAAATCTCTGACTTTTTGAAGACATCTAGAAAATATCTCTGTAACACAAGAGAACACTCAAATTATCGCAAGTCACTTTTGCGATCGATCCAGCCTAACTCCAAAAATGCTACTTTCTCTTTACCAAACAGAACAGCTTACGCTTATTGTAACGACCCGAAATTTTCGATCTCGAAAATTCCAGATAGTTAGAGAAAGAAGAAAGAGATGGAAGAAGAACAGAAAAGAAACACACAATCTCACATTCGCAGCGGATAAAATATAATATCAATAATAATAGTTATACCAAAGAAAACTATATCTATCAATTTATATCGATATATCAGAGTTACAACAATTTTATACAACATTGGACAGATACAATTTAACATGTCTCAGATATACAATATCATAGTGGAAACTCTCCATACGTTCCTGCCATCCAGCTCGCCTACTGAGCTCCAGAACGTCCTTACCTGAAAATATGTAATACTCGGTCTGACCCAAGCATTACATCAAAGTAACACCCGGGTCAAGCTGGAAACCAGCGTGAGTAAACCCATCTAACATAAAATTCTAGTGCATAAAACATATTCCAACCAGGGGTAACTCGTGCCTTATTACGAGTTCTTAACTTGCCATAATTAACATCACATCTTACAATCATATCTAAGCACTACTACCCAGATTTAAATGACCAAGTTTACATCATTTATTTCATTCCAGCCTATTTATTCCAAAATCAAATCCATAAAGAAATTATTGCGGATTTCAAATCGAAGTGGTTTCGGGTGTTTTGCTGATACCCGACCTCAGTCTCTACGAATCTAATATTTTCTTAAACCAAAGCTGTTTAAGTATAAACAATTTCATTATATCCAGAATTACATATTTTCTTAGAAATTTATTTCAGACAGATAATCTGTATTCAAACACCATACCTCAAAACATCACAATCACACCTCAGGGATAACCAATACCCCAAGACATTCAATATCATTTAATTATCTATAATCAAGACTAATTGGTCACTCCATTTCTGCATAACTAAATAAATCACCTCAATCATCTTTAATCCAGCTTACTAGATCATTAATTTGTTATAACTCAACTAATTAATGATCCTTAACTATTCCTTAATTATATGAAGTAATTAACCTTTAATTACTCTTATTAGTAAATTAATTACATTGATCCTCAATAAATTACTTTAATTAATTATTCTATAATCAAGATTAATTATCCTCTAATTAATCATACTCATTATTTAACCAATCCTTAATTAATTTCCTTAATAAATCAATCCTTTAATTAATTTCACCAACCTTTAATTATCACATAGATTGATTAGCCTTGATTAATTACATTCAGCAATTAATTATTCTTTAATTAATTATTTTCATAAATTAATTAACTCTTAATTACATATATAAATTAAGTAACCAATAATTCCATATTGATTCAATATCTATTAATTAATCAGGTCATATATTAAGATAAACTATTATTATACTTAATTATCATCACTAAATTTCATCTGAAATCACTTATGAAATCAATTTGATATTTAATTATCTAAACCAAACAATTTAATTTCCGAAAATCATTCTTAAAAAAAATTAAGATTTGACAAATTGTTTTTAAACTTAGTCTTGGACTTATTATTAAAACTTTGTTTTTTTTAAAAAAAAAATGGGTTAACAAGATTTCAATTCCTATCAAATTTGTTTGAAATCACAAAGAAATAAAATTAAATAATTAACTTATTATATTTAACTTAAAAAAACCCCTAACTTCATTATATTCTTCCACTTCTTTTAACTATCCATCTTTTTTTTCTTTTTATTAATCAATATTAAAACCAAACGGCCCACTACTTTCCGGCCCACCAAGACCAGAACCCATGAAACAATAACTTTCTCTCCCTCTCATCTTCTATTCTAATCAGCGAACAGTTCAAATACAGCTACAGGGATGACACGAAGTCGTGCATGTATCCATGCACACTTCCACCGATGATCATGCCTTGTCGTCGATCATCCCTACCAATCACGCGCGACCATGCCATCCTTTCCATCCACCCAAGTCTTGACGAACTACCGTGATAAAAAAAACAAGCTTCGACCCCCACTGCAAATGACCAGATTCACATCGATCGCCACGCTCCGACCACATATACAACATCATACCCTCAAACTTCATCGGAAGACCCACCTCCTCCTCCTCCATTGTTTCCCCCATGCGCGCAACCATTTATCACCCTCCTTGCTTTGCTACACAACACGAACCTGAAAGCTAAGCGAAGAATGCTTAAACCCTAATACCTAATCAATCTGCTCTCTCGATCGCTAAAAAATTCCAGCATCAATTTTCTTGAGTTCCCCATGCCTTACTCCTCCTCCACGTCAAGTATCACGCCTCCAAATCAACCCAGCCGCACAAATTTGCCGTTATGCCCAATTCAGTTCAACCCTCAAATTCTAGACAACCACATCACTAAAAATTACGAAATCTATATTAAAAATCAACATTTTCACTAACGAACAAGCTCATGTATTCAATTTACCAAATTATGTAATTTGGGATTCGGTCAGTTACAAGTGGTTCTCAGTAAAAATCAAAATTTTCCCTATCAATGACCTGATGGGTCTTCAACTGATTTTTAGCATGTTATAAACTCGAATATAAACACTTCATTAGTTTATACTATCTACAGATTCGAAATATAATTCAAGATATGGATTTTCTTTTGAAAAACTAACATGGCAGAAAGGACTGGGGTAAGAAGGTTTAATACAGGTATTCACACACCTATATGCAGACATATGCATACTTATTTAACTGACATCCTCACCTTCAACTGTATAAAAAAAATTGGATTTTGAAAATAGTTACTCACCAAGATTTTGAAGACTGAGCCTTATTTTTAAAAAAACTGGAAACTGAATTTGCTTTTGCCCCCTTTTTTTCCTCCAAATTCTTCTTTGCATGTTGATAAATCTCCTTGCTTCTGATTTCTTGATCCAATGATGATTCAGGTTCTGATCATGTTTTTGATCAGCTTCAGGTTGTTTGATCTTCAAACTGAAACTGTTTTGATCTGCAGTCTTCTTAATTATAGGTAAAAGAATTTCCTCTCTTTTATGTTTAATTTCATTTTCCTGATTTGCTTTTGTATTCCTTAGTTGAAAACATGAGATGGGTTCTGATTTTGATTTGAAACTCTGATAAAAATTCTTTGATCATTGCTGCAGCTCTTTTTTTTTATTAATAAATTTCTTCTTTTCTATAAATTCTAAACCATAAGAAAATTACATTTAATTGCCACTTGTAAATAAAACTAACACTTGTCATAAACCTTTATTCATTAGTTAACACATGTTATATTAAGTTTTAATATAATAACACTTGTCTTTATATTGTTTTCTTTTTATTTTATATGTTAATAAAGGTTTTAATTAATCTGTTTATGCTTATGCAATATATATGTGAATTTCTTATGTAAAGAGAATGTTAATAAAGGTTTTAACCGTCACAGCTATACCATCCAGACTTCGAAGATCGATCCAAGTTGTAGTTCCATCGACGAGCTTCGAAGGGCAGTTAACTACGCGATGAAACGATTAAATCCTATTATGCAAGGCAGAAGCTCATCGGAGTTAAATGTTCGAATACGTAAAAAAAATCATATTTGTCAAGGTCAAGACTTGGATCGATCGCCAGAAGGTCCGTTCACATCGATCATAGGGGAAACTACTTCATATCGATCACTAGGAAGGAAATTCACATTGATCCCCAAGAAAGAAGTTCGTATCGATCATAGGCAATGTCTTCGTATCGATCAAGATACCCAATGCTTCGAATAGATCAGGAAGTTAGTCTTTCGTATCGATCGCCCCAGATCGATACGAACTCACATTACCTCTTATTGATACGAAGTCGATCAATTAATTCGACATGAAATTCTGCTACGTTTGATCGATACAAACTCCATACACTCAGACCGATATGAATAGCTTTTCTTCGATCGATACGAATGCTTCCTTCCTAATCCTCGACACTCCTTCTTCTCCAATCGACCTGGACTCCATTCGCTTCTCCATCAACAGTACTCCGACCCAATTCCGGCCTCGTCATCATTTGAGTTGGCCATAATTATGGACGAATTGGTTTTAGTCTCAAGTCTCATGGTTCTAGAAGGGATTATTTCAGTTAATTGCCTAATTTAAGCTATCGATTCAAAGGATTAACATTTTGTTTGGTTTGAAGACAAAGGACAGTTTTTCTTCCCAGTCTTTCGATTGACACAAACGCAATTTGTAGAAATGAAAACAAGTGGAAATTTGGTTAAGTCCAAAATGTATTTATACGGACTCGATCCTAAGGGAAAGAGATGATTTTCTCCAAGTTAAATGAATCAGTTGAAACGATCAGAGCCAGAATGATACGAAAGAGCTTTCTTCGTATCCATCTATGATCGATCTTAGGAAAAGTTTTTCGTATCCATCAATCCATCGATACGAAAGGAGCTGCCAGGTTGCACTGGAGCCACGTGACTCCATTGATACGAAGCATTCATTTCGTATCCATCAGTGAAGATTTCATCGATATGAAACCCACAACAAAATTTTATTTGAATCACTTAACTTCATCGATACGAAACACTTATTTCGTATCCGTTTACTCGAAGACCTAAACTTCATATCCATCGATACGATGTACCTCCAAGGGCTATCCATTTCGTATCGATAGCCATCGATACGAAGCATGCATTCTAACATCCCGAATCGATCCAGGAGAGAATCGATATGAAAGAAGTTACTTAAAACGACCATCGATCGTTGACACAACTTGAATTTCACATCGATTTAGGTGAGGATCGATACAAAACTCGATCTAAAAGAACTAAAGAACTTGGCAATGAATCGTGAACAAACAAACGTTGACGAGAGCCAAGTTTATATATATTATATATGCCATGAATCAACATTTAATTCTTAAAATTTACAGGAATTGAATGCTCACCTGGTGACAATTACAACAACAAACGACAGATTACTATCATACAACATTCAGCTACAACAATACATGGTACAACAATTGGCAGTCAACAGTTTATAATTTATATTTCTAAAGATCAATCAAAAGTCACAGCTTTCGACGAAAAGACAACAACCATTCATATGAGTCGGATAAAACTATTCAGGATAAAGTTTGCAACTTTTCAAAGCATGTCATATCCTCACAAGACGTACTTTGTGGGCAAATGTTATCCCGTCTTTTGGCAAGGCCGTGACTCAAGAACTTAAATTGAAACCGAGGACAGTCCGTCCCGAAGATCGGTTATACACAGGTTCACTATGCATGCCGACGAATTTTTTCGAGTCCAGATCGAGCTATAATTGACAAGGCACGACAAGCAAACCTATAGAAGCCAATGTTCCAAATTTCAAGTCAATCCGAGTTTGTATGCTCAAGATATGATCGATGCAACTTAAGTGATCACCTTATCCGTATCGATCAAGCAACCAAAAGAAAACCTCATTCGTATCGATCTGGTTCGAATCCATCAAATGCACATGACTACGTATAGATCAGGGGAGCATAAGTTTGAATCCATAGAGGGCAGTGTTCTTCGTATCCATAGTCTTGCAACCATCCCATTCGTATCCATCAAGTAAGCGGTAGTTCATATCCATCATGATCACTTCATTTCATATCCATCAATGGCAGCACTTCGCATCAATGTCGTCAATATGTACATCGTATCGGTTACCTCATCGATTCAATTCATATCGATCGACCAACGATCGATACAAAAGGCCACTAAAGTTGTCAATACGAAGGATGTGGAGAGTGATCGATGCGAAGCGGCGTCCAAAGCATCGATGCAAAGCGGAGTGCATCAGAAGCGATACGAAGTGGAATGCACCGAATCGATATGAAGAGAACACATTCAAATAGAAAAATCGGTCTATCGGCCTAAGAAGTGGATCGATCCAAGAAGTTAGCGCTACGTCAACTTGCAGGCACGTGCTCGGATCGATACGAACTGAGCAACGCGAAGAAGGATCGATGCAAATTCAACAGCCATCGAAAAATACGAACTTGCATCAATCATAACTCCAAATCTATAGGTCTAATTGCTACAAAATTTTCACAGGAGCTTGCATACATCCTCTAGAATGTTCATGATCGATCTCGACTCGATTGGACGAAATATTGGTCGATGCAAAGTTCGTTCGTATCGATCACGGGTCGAGTATGAGCGACATGGGATCGATCGTGTGGGTTCTCCCACGTGAGAGAAGAGGTCTCCCGAGATCTGAGCTAGATATTTGTAGCTTACGCCTAAATTTAGCAGCTTATGACCTACAGAAAAGGGACTTCAGGCTCTTCTACGTCCAGACTCTGCCAAAATCACTGTTGTACTCGAGTTTTACTATTGTAATTCATTGTAACCAGCAAGCAAAAGTTAATAAAATTCAACCATTTCATAGCGGACGTAGGCCATACGCCGAACCACTCTAAATCTTTGTATTTCGCTGCTTTTTTTATATTAGTGTTTGGAGTGTTTGTTAGATAATGCTCTTTTTACATTTACTTTCTTCATATCTCTTCAAACACTTCCCAAGAGTGTTGTGCAATTTTGGTACAAACACTAGGCAAATCCTCAATATATTTTTCTCTTTCTTATTCGCAACATATATCCCTTTCCAATGAGTCTTGTGGTTGGTGGTTTCCTATAAGTAGTGAGTGTATACAACTATTGGTAGCCTCTGAGTGAAGGGAAAACTTCTATTGTGTAACTCTACTGACCTCACATCCCAATCTATTAAATCAAATTGATTGTCCTAAGTTAACTATTAGGATAAACCCCCAATCTTTGTTTGTCTAATTAGGCTATATAATTTACCATAGTGGCAATTTTACTGCTTTATAATATTTAATTATTACCTAATAAATTTATTTACAGTTTCTATAAATGTCACTTTACGCATAATAAATGATTATTATCTTACCCTAAACATTTCCTAATGACATTGATTTACTTACTAAAATTTTATATTATCTCATTAATTAGTCCCGTTAATCCATTTATAACCTATTTAAATGCTTGTAAATCCTTATTTGTTGAACATTTATTACCTAGTTAATTTTGGAGTTATAAATCTTTCCATCTTTATTTCCCTGTCCCATTATTTATTATGCGATTAAATCTAACGTTCTAATTATATCAATGTGAAAATTAATGTGTATTATGCAGTATTAATTATGTTTTTATTTTGAATGTTTAGTGCAGTTATAGGTATTCATGTATTTATATTGCTGTTTCTAGTCATTATTCCTTAACTAGAATATTTCCTTTCGTATTTTAATCCATCAGAATTATCTTTCCGAAAAGGTTTGTTCTTATAACGTTCCATAAATTAAAATAAAATCATTGGTTTGCTTCGTTTGAAATTACAAGGAGTTATTTAATTTCTTTTATTTAAATAGACGCAAACAACGAAGAATATCCATATTTTACACATCTCTTTCCCTTTTCTTGTATATTCATTGTCAATCAAAACGATGTACTTTTTATATGTATTTAAGAAATTAGACAATTTATGGAGGTTACATGAATTATATTTCCAACAAACTAAAATACAGAAATTCACATTACAATGGAATTAGGGCAAATCTAAATTTTACTAACATCAACCCAATTGTAGAGCTAGAACAAAGTCTACACCTTATCAATATTCAACTTTTAATAACTTGGTGACCATCCTTCAGATCTAGATGTAAATAATATTCCTAAATTGTTGAATATGTGAGCAATGTTTTATGCATTTAATTCGAGCCTACAACTTTTTAGATCCTTATTTAAGCATAATGATTAAATAAAAATCCAATAAAATAATTTTCAATGTTATATATAAATCACATAATTTCCCACTCGCCTTTTGAATCTTTTCAAATCTCCCAAATTTGAATCTAGACCTTTGATTCAATTCCATCTCCCTTTTAATCTAAAGAAATATACCTAATAAAGCATATGCATACTATTATAATTACACGTTTTAGAAGAGGGGTTAAGGGAATATAGATTTCTAACATTGATTTTACCTCTTTATTGTGCAACGTTAATTCTCGTATCCTCTTCTTTGTTTTATTTTCTTCTCGTTTTCAATTTGTATAAATACAAATTATTTTATAGTTAGGAGGAATAGTGGAGAAGAAAATGACAGAACTTAGCAGCTTGAATCAGAAAATATGAAAAAAGAAGCGAGGGGTTAAGCATGTATCTGTAGGCACTCGAATCAATCGTATTCGTTAGATTGAAATTATCAAATATGAGCCATTGGCCAGGGAATAAACCCTAGCCATTGTGTACCAACCAGTCGACTAGACCCCTACAATCGATCGGCCGCTAGCATTGATCGAGCTATAGTGGAGTTCGACCATTGGGGTTTAGGTTATTAATTATATTTATCACTATTTTTGTTCTCCAATTATTTTCATTCTTAATACTTTAAATGCTCGTAACTCTTTGTCTGAACTCCTATTGCACAACTCTAAATAGGAAAGTTGCTCAAAAAATTGCCATGAACTTAGTAGTGCAACTATCATGACCAAATTCTGTCATTTTCTCAAAATCCATTTTGAGAGCCTTATTAACTGTTAATTTATTAATGTAAATTTTATGAGGTGTTAAATTCTTCCCTCCTTAAAGAACTTTGTCTCCAAAATTACTCCAATGATTAAATCATAGGTATTGCATGCAACCATCTTAAGCTATTCAACCAATTAATGTACAACCAATTTTGCAGATAAACGTGTATAAATGCATGGTGTATCACAACTTAGAAAACATAAAAAAAAAACATATACTAGTGTAGCGTATGAAGGCTGCGTAAGAAACTAAGAACCTACGCAGAAAAGAGTAGAAAGAAGTTAGAGTTTGAGGTTGGAGACATGGTGTTTATCAAAATTTCCACTCTTAGGAAAGTCGTAAGATTTGGGAAATTGGAAAAGTTGGCACCTAAAATTATTAGGCTTTTTCCAGTTTTGGAAAGGATAGGAAAACTTGCTTACTGTGTAGAGCTACCGGATAAACTAGCGGGAGTTCATGATGTATTTCATGTTTTGCACTTGAGAAAATGCCTTCATACCACAGCCACCATGGAAGAGCCTGATCAATTGAGAGATATTTAGACAGAGCCAATAACACCTCGTTCCACCGCACACATTATGGAGCACGGAACTAGGATGATCCACAATAAAAAAATTAGGCTGGTTCGAATACGATGGGGCGAAAACCTAGCGGAAAGAACATGGGAAAATGAAGAGAAGATGAGGACTTATCATCATGAGCTTTTCATGGGCAAACTTTTCTCTCCAAAATCAGGTTTTGGTTGCATCATGGTCGCTAAATTGGATGATAGGGGATGGCTGCCAAACATCTCACTATCACTTTGCACTCATATAGAAATTTTTATGCATGTTTAGGATGCTTGCATACATACCTATATATCACTATCACACACTCATGATAGCATTGAGCTCATATATAGTATGTATGCATACATAATCACATTGCACTTTTGGTTGAGTGGATGGATGTGTAGATTACTTGGTTGTAACAGTCTAGTTTTTAAGTGGGAATTAATTTAAGTTAATTATAGTAATTTTATAAATTAAATTAGAACTTGGTGATTTATTTGAAAAATGAGTTTTAGATTTAAATTGTAAAAAATGTAATATTAAATTGAAACAGGTTAATATATGGAAAATAATATTTTATAAAGGTAATGTAATCGAAATACAATATGGATTGAAAAAGAAGTGATTGAAATGTAGTTTGTCCTTATTTAAATAAAATGGAATTTTATTTTAAAGTAGAGGAAAATATAATTTTAGACTTATTCATTTGATTATATTTAACTTATTAAACCCAAAATCTAGGACGCTCAAGCCCAATACCTTATTGTTCAAACTCATCATAATTGCCCCAGAACTTCCCTTACTTCTCCTCTTCGCTAAATAACTAAGTATATTCACTTCAGGATTTTTTGGGGAGGGAGCTTCCTATACTAGATTTCAAAAATTCTCTCCAATTTTAAATTTAAAAATAAATTAAAAAAATTAAAATACAAAATTCAAATATGTTGTTCTCTTCATTGATGTTTACCCATGGCAAGAGAGATATGGGTCTGAGTTGCGAGTAGTGTGAGCTTTGTGCGCATATTCATTTTTAGGTAGAGAACGAAGAATAGAACGCAACTACAGGTGAGTCCTTCGACTTGCAGAATCTATGTGAATCTAATCTTTAGTCTTGTAATTGGTACGTTAAGATAGTGCCTATTGAATTCGTCCCTTTATATATTGAATTCTGATCTATTTAATTAAAAAAATGGACGAACGATGATGGAAGAAAATCGCCAATCAAAGGCGATTAGCTTTGCCATTTTCCAATCCCACCGATTGACCTGCGAGGGCCACCAATCTACTAATCGGTCTCTGTTCTCTGGTGAATTGCGTGTGCTAGTGCGTGCTTTCAAATATGTGTGTCTATATCTTGTCGTGTGCGTGAATAACATAGTATTCGTATGCATTCTTGTACGTGATTACCTGTTTTTTGTGTCTCTTGTTCGCCATTCTGCTGAAATGAATCGAGTTATACCCTTAAAGTATTAATCCTATTTGCATCACTTAATTATATTTCTGGTTTTAGTCCTATCGATATGTTCTATTTTCTTCACTAAATTAGATTGCACCTTCAACTTCCTTACACACTTAGGTATACAAACAGTGCTTGGCTTTGCAATGTTTCTCATTAGCAAGTTAAATAAGTTTTCACCTTATTTATTTGACTATTTATAAGCAACAATTACCGTAGAAATTGGGCTGGCCTATAGTGGAAGAAATGAGCGAACTTCAAAAAAATTAGTCATTTTGGATCTGTAATGGGCCTATGAAGTATAAATATACTTGGAACTTTTCTAAGTTTCTTTTAAATAAAATCAATATTTTACTTTATTTGGCAAAAAGGAATTTTAAATTTAATTTTAACTTATAGGTATTAGAATGAGTGTATAGAATACATTCATTTATGTGAAGTGTAAGTGCAGTATACTAGTTGTGTACAAATGAAATATGTATAAATGAACTAAGAGAAATGGACCATTTGTTTCTCTATCTCTCTTACTTTATTCAATTAATAAAAAGAAGATATGACAGAATGTAAAAGGAGGAAAAATTTTCATTTCTTTCCCTCTCTTATCCTATTCAATTAATAGAGATATGTGGTAGAATATAAAAGGAAGAAAACCATTCATTTCTTACCCTATTTAATTGTAACAATTAATATATCAAATAACATTTATTACTAATCCATCAAATTTACACATGCCTATGTTATCTAAATTCTATTCAATGAAATATATGCATACATTCGTAATAATTATAAATATACATACATATAAAGTGAAAAACTATCAGTTGTTTTAAATAATTTGAAGTCCAAAATTAACATTAATAAATATGATTTCAATTAAGAAAGATTTAAAAAACAAAAATGTTACAATATTACTCATAATCTTTATACAAGTTTGAATTAAACTAACCATTTATATTCTATATATATGATAATTACTATTCAATAATTTAAATTCGAACAACAAAAATTTGCAAGCATTGTAGCATATGATAATTTATATATACATTTTATAAAAGTTTTTTGGTTTTAAAGTTAACAGTTTTCATTAAACTTTTAATTTAGGAGTGAAACAATACTTTAACTTTTACATGAAACTTTAAATATAGAAAACAACAAAGAACTATAATCTGCACTAAAGTCAATTCCATAATCTTAAATCAAAGTTTCCTCCTTACAAAAAACAAAGATTGAAATAATTGTACACACAAATTTAACATATGAATATGATCAATTTCAAAGAATGTCAGACAACTTAACATATATGTAATTCATTAACAATTGAATCAACGAATATTATATCATTATATACATAAAATCTTATCCTACGTCAATTTTCAATTTCATAAGCTTTCAAAATAAAATAAAAGAGACTTGAACAAGGCAGACTGTGAAAATTTGTGATAAGAATTTACAGATCTAAACAATACAAAGGATGGACATAATCTATTAGAAGTAATATGAGAATCAAAACATGTCAATTTATCATAAACATACATTAAAAGGAATTGCTAAACAAGCATAGATCCAAATAACAATAAACATGATTTTAATCAAACTATGCATAAGGCATATTTAATTTACACGTTGCAGGATGAAAAATTGAACAATGAAGTGAATCATAGGAAATCTAATCATCTAAACATATAGACGAATTTAATTAAAGATTACGTTTAGATGCAGCCAATAAATCACACCTTGAATGATGAATTAAAATTCCAAGATTCAAAAATCATCATCTGGATTCCGCAAGGACCTTATTACCTAAAGCCTTGAAACACTACTTGAATGAATTCCTCTTAGGATATTTCCCAGAAGTCACCCCTTGAATGATGATATCTCCTCAGATCTTCAAGATCCCGTCCTATCCTTGCAAGGGATAGATGAACCACTTTTGTTTTATTCTATTTGATGTTTTTATTTGGAGTTGAAAGATTTTGGAAATTTATTTTTGTTTTGTTTTCTACCATGAAAAGTTAGGAGGAGAGAAAGTAAAAAAAATGAATGAAGAAGAATGAATTGTATCTTTACACATATGTTTTATATAAAAGAATGAAAAATTTCCCATTCCCTAGATAAAAATTCCCTAATTAAATCCCTTGATTGGTCCTCTCTCTCTAATCATTTCTTTACACATATGTCATCAAATGACATAAAATTTCCACAAATTATGTCATCAAATGATATAAAATTTTCAAATATCATTTCATGCAATCATCTTTAAAATACACCAATATCATATATCAAATGTGCATAAAAATAACTTTTATTAATGCATTAAAATAATTACCAAAAACTTCCAACGTCAAATAAATAATGGTTAATATTTCTCAAATATCAATTAATTTAACTAATTTACAACATTTTATAAATTAATTAAAATGTGGTTTGTCAAAGAGTTCATCATTACGGTTGTGTGACTCAAAGGTGTAAATTCAATCAGCGGTTAATATTGAACTATTCAAATATTAACATTCACATGTCACTTAATAGATGGTGTGACATTTTGGCCGAATTTATCGCTGACACATCTTTTTATGAATTTCTTTACATTCATAAACTTTTATAAACTTTTTATGAATTTCTTTACATATAAAATGATTTAGCTTTAGTTTACAAGACTTATGTCCAAAACATAAATATGCCATCCAATGACAGTCTTCCAAATACTCTTTTGGGGAGATTCATGCAGATCCCTTACGAACAATTATTACGTGCAATCTTTCGACTCACACAACCTGCCAACTCCTTTGCCTATGATATATTAGGGTTTCTTATAACCCTCATTTCGTATGATTTTGTAAACTATTATTTAGATGAAATAATGTTAACCTTGTGCACTACTCTTAAGTGCATGACCTTATAGAAAGAAACTAACTCAACTTCACTCACAATTAATCACACATTGTCCAACAAAATTCGATTATTCATTATCGATGCATCATTATGTATTACATGGAGGAGTGACTTTTAAGATTGAGTCTTCATTCATTTTTAGGTACGTTCGAAATCTTTTCTAATATACTCACTCATTCGATCAAGTCAAATCATTTCTATTACATGTTTTATTTACTTCTGTTTTATACTCTATGAGTTTACCATAGACATACTACTGTGTATCAAATACACATATCTATGTCATTGATAACTTATTGGTGAATATGATAAAGTATGTGGAACCGTTTTGGTATTAGTAGACTTACCATTGCATACACCTATATGTATCAATCCAAAGAGTTCATCAACTCTTATAATGCTCCTACTAATTGAGTGCATAGCTCTTCAATTATTTGAGATAATCATCATATAATAAAAAGTGTTTCTCAAAACTACGACTTAGTTTATAATTTTAAAATAATTTTAGATACTTTTGCATTTTCAATGCATCACTTCTGTTGTGAAAACAAATACCACATTAGAAGTTTACTTCATAACGAATATTCAAATTATTCGTAATAAAAGATAACTGTGTCTGCCTTTTTAGTCGGCACCAAAAAATACCCATTATTTCATAAATAAAGTTCGGTATATTTTACGAAAATAGTTTTCGTAATTTAATGCAATCAATAAGTGCTACATGACATGCTCTTACTATTTCTACCATTACTATAATGGTATGCTAAATGTGGAGGTTCATCATTCACTTAATACAGTCTATTTATTTCATATAACGTAACTGGTTTACACTCATGCTAGCAAAAAAGCATGGTAAATCAAATAAACCCCACCAATCTTTTATGTGGGTAGTTGGTTAATCCTCGTTAGTTCCAAACGAGGATTGTTTCGTCAACCACATTGTCCCTGAGAGTGGTAGTTGAAAACAATTTTTTTGCATGATTTCAAGATGGTTTTGACATTGAATTATAATAATCCATTAACCCAACTATAGAAAAAAAAATGTCCATTAATTCTGGAGAAAAAACAGGAAGGAACGTAAGATATCACGGTCGAAAACAATAAAGTTCCGTGGTACAAAGGATGTACTATCTTCATCCCCTAGAAAAACATTTAATTCTCTCATTGCTTCATCTTTAGTTATTCCATTTCTTAATAGAATAAGAACATACTCCTGTAGTCATTCACATATTCAAAAAGTGCGAATAAAGATGTGTCCACTCTACACTGCGATGCAGAGTGGAGCCTTGACAACTTTACCCTACCCACTGGCATATGCAATCAGATAAGGAATACACATATTTATAACAACTTAGAAGTAGACTTTTGATGGTGGGAAGCCAAATAAAAATGAGGAATTCAGTTAAAATCTACCTAGGATAGCATTATAGTACATAAACCGGTTCGAAACATAAATCATCATATATGGAACAAAACTAATGAACTTAAAATGTCCATGTGTCTCTATCTACTATGTAAGAAAGATTAAATACAATGGACAGAACCAAAAACTGGAATAGCACTCAAAGCACAGTATATCAACTTTGCAACAGAGAGGATGAGCTGATGAACATCTGTTTTTCAATTGCATCTACTCCAACAGATCTGCCAAGTTATCAAATAGAAATTAAAACTCAATCATGAGTTAAACGACAATCTGAACGATGGGTTAAATTATTTGGATTTTGGAATTAACAGTAAGGGCTTTGTACAAGACATAGTGGATGTAGTACAACTGTTTGACATATATGGATAGAACGTAACCATCGAGTATTTCACAATCAATATATACCAGCTTAAGTAAGACTAGAACTGATTTTAAATGAGTGTAGGATTATCATTAATAAGTCCAGATTTTTAGCCACACTTAGTAATAATGATATGGAAATTAAGAGAAATTTTGAGTTTATCTGATTTAATTCCTGGCGCTTAAAAGGAAATAAGCGACACTTCTGACGAAGGGAGTGTATCTTCCTGCTAACATCGGTAGTTCCCCGTAGTAAAGACGAAAGCTCACTTTTCAATTTTTGGGAAAGACAAGATTAAGCTTCCTGTATTTTTTTGAGCTTCATATTTCACGAAGCAGGAGATACGTTTAATTAGGGGACAAATTTTCATAAGAGACCAATTTTCAAAACAATTTGCAGATATATGCTAGTTTTGAAACTAATTGCAGAAATAGGCTTGTTTTGGTCAGCTCAGCGATGAGCTGGTCATAGTTTAAAAAAAATAACGAAGCGCATTTCAGAAATGCACCCCTTTGTATTTGCACTGGCGCATCTGTAAAATGTGCCAGTGCAAATAGCCATAGTTTAAAAAAATATAACGGGGCGCATTTCTGAAATGCGCCCCTTTGTATTTGCACTGGCGCATCTGCAAAATGCGCCATGCAAATACTTGCCGTACAAACCTGGACAGCAAACTATATATTTCAATTCGAATTCGAATTAAAATACACAAAATCGAAATTCAATTAGACCATCTTAAGTGATAACAAACGTTTATCAATATGCAAGCCAACGAATAAAACTATCATTAAATAAATTCCAGCATAACATAATTAAAATCCGATTACATTCGAATTAAAGCAGAAGTTATAGTTCGATTACAAAAGCAAATTAATAGTAAACTAAAAATAGGAGTGCTCATGGTTGAGTTGGATCATCTTGAGTAGGTGGAGGTTGAGAAGGTCCATCAGGTTGCGATTGGTGTGTATCCTGCCATCTTTTAGTTCTTCGCTCTCTAGTCCGCATAGCTTGTTCGGAAGAGCTTGGCCGTGTTAATCGATTTCTAAAAAGGAGCGTGTCAATAAGTTTCTTCAAATCAAGGCACCGTGGTTGGACTTCTCGTTCGGGTACTCTACCATGTCCGATATCAGCTAACCCTCCTGCTACCGTCTCTAGTACATCGACCTACAAGTTAAAGTTATTTATTCAAAATTAGAAATATAATTCAAGCGAACAAACTAAAAATATCACGATAATATGAAGATTTACCACATCTCGCTCAAGCGGTGCACGAGCGGTGTATGCTCGTTCGTGAGAAGTCCGATCTGCTACAATGAATCTTCGAGTAATCGACCAATACCAAGTCATGTATCTCGAAATAGGAATCGTAGGAAGCTGTTGGTGTACGATACGGTTATGTCTATCGTTCCACTGGACGATAGCAAACTCCAAATCTGGCTTTGGTTCGCATGGATCGGGTATGTGTTGCTGAAGACCAAACTGTCGCATCACTCGATTAGGATTATACATTTCTACATCTCGCATGCATATGATAGGTGTCTTACAAAGGCAACTATGCATCCCACTTAGACATATCTGCGGAAGATCGACTAGCACATCCTGTGTATACGGATTCCATATAACAGCTTCATCTGTTAACATGTCGAGCTGATCGCGATAGTAAGTGGCCACCTGCTTTGGAGACTCAACCCAACTCCTCGAACCAAACCACCTATATATATGGTTATACAAGTAGAGTTTTATTAATACAAAAATACACACATGTAAATGTAGTTGGAAATTCAGTACCTTGCACTATAAGGCAATGTTCTGTCGATTTGCATGGATGAAGTCGCATTTGGACGACCAATGGGAAGATGTGTCCATGCCCAAAGCTGTGAAATAAATTAAAATTTTGAATACTTTAGAATTAAATATTACATATGAGTTTATAGCAAATATATCTATGCATATTGTACCTGTAAAAGCGAGAGACAACCAGCTATCGATTTAGATTTCATGAGTGCAACATTTGTTAACTCGTTATATAATGTTGCCAATATAGCACTGCCCCAAGAATATCGTGCACACTCATCTAGATTTCGCAAAAACAATAACCAAAAAAGGTTTAGTCGTCCTTTAGAATGATCGGGAAATAGACGACAAGATATCAGATGTAGAATAACAGCTCTCGCATGATATTCAATTTCTTCATCCGAAGCATCCGGTGATGGCTCATCTGCAAACATGTCGCGAAGCCATGTCAACTTAACTGTTGCACCTCTTATCTCACTCCGAGGTGGAACCACACCTAAACACTGTTGACAAATATCTTCGTAATTACTTAGCTGTCTGATTGTAACATGATTTCCTTCTACCGTAACACCTAGAAGGCAACTAACATCTGCTAATGTTATGGTAATTTCACCGGTAGGGAAATGGAAAGTTGAAGTCTCTGGTCTCCATCTATCTACCAATGAAGTAATTAGTGCATGATCTATTTTGAAAAAACCCAATCTAGATATTTCTCTGAATCCCGCTCTTTGTAATGCAAGTTGAACTCTAGGAGTATTCGACTTGATTAATTTTAACTTGCTTGAATGATCATGACACTCAAGTGGCTCATCACTCTACATATTTATAAACAAACACTTGCATCAAGTTCATAAACAAACACTTGCATAAACAAACACTCAATGGTAATTTTATTTTTCTTGAAAAATACCTGCATCAAGTTCCTATCATTGCTTCGATATTCATTCTGAAGATACAAAACACTTGCATTCACGGGACCGGGTACCAACTCTTCAAGTAAACAAATGATGTAAATAAATGTAAATATAAACAAATTGATGTAAATGAATGTAAATCTAAACAAATTGATGTAAACGAATGTAATTGCTTTGATGTAAATGCTTTGACGTAAGTGAATGTACTTGCTTCAATGTTCATTTTGGTGGTGCAAAACTAAATTGATAAATAAAATTCCAAATTGCTAAATTCCAAATTGATAAACAAAGTTGAAGATTATACCTCTAACTTGAGAAGATGATGATGATCCTTCCATTGGTCAACAGATTTGACGAAGAAATAACTAAAATTGATGTTGGATATTAGAATTTAGTAGATTTAGGGTTTTAGGGATTTTGAGGGAAATGGTGGGATGAGATGAAATGAGGAAGGTAGGTTGGCTGGGTTGGTATGTTAACAGGACGAGGCGCATTTACCAAATGCGCCCACATAATTTTTCATGGGCGCAACTGCAAAATGCGCCCATAAATTCTGTTGCAAACACGGGGCGCATTTACCAAATGCGCCCACACAAATTTTTATGGGCGCAACTGCACAATGCGCCCATACAATTCTGTTGTCAACAGAGACCCGCTTTATAAATTCCGCCCATTCAATTCTGTTGAACACATTCATATTACGAAGTGAAAATTAACATTGCACAATTTGACGTAATCAAACAACATACAAACTGAAGATTAACATCCAAACCAAACAACATACAAACTGAAGATTAACATCCAACCAAACAACATTCAAATCATTCGCTACAACACGTTCAAATCATACACTACAACATATGCAAATTATTTTGACGGACAAGTTGATCTTTTATGTCCCTTTTGACCATATTTACTACAAGTATTTTGTTTACTTCCTCCCATTTTATCCATCATGCCTTTGATTCTTGTCGACCGTGGAACTTTCTTTTTGTAGGCGGTGGCAATATGGTCGGACCGTGATATGCATCCCAATATCTACTATCTGGAATTGGATGAAAACTTGGAGAGTAACTTGCTTTATAATTTTCTACTGAAAACCACTTTGAACAAAAATCGTAATATGATCTATTCGCTCCTCCAATGGTTCGAGCACAAGCGGCCATCACATGCAAACATGGCAACTTTTGCAATAAAGGTATGTTGCAAGTGCAACTACATATATTATCCTGTAATGTCACTGTAAACGCTTTTCCAAATTGATCATTCACTTGCCATTCGGTTTGATTGAATCTAACAATAGAGCAAGATCTTGCTTGTTTTTCTCTTTTGGCTAAAAGAGTTTCGACTTTTGGACTCATTTGCGTTTCAAATCCCTCGGCATCGGAACGACGTTTCATGAAATAGTCGTTTAAACGATAAAACGTTCTTGCTACTAACGACTTAACTGGCAAAGTACGAGCGCCTCTTAGAACTCCATTAAAACTTTCGGACACATTTGTTGTCATCGTCATAAATCTTCCACCATTATCCTTTCATAGAGCCCAATTTTCCTCCGCACCTCGTAAACTTCTTTCAATCCAAGCATGTGCATCTGGAGCAATAGTTTTCAAGTGTCCCCTTAACTCTTTGTACTGCAAATCATTTGTAGCACTAGCACATGAATAAAACAAGTCTACTAATTTTTTTTGACTAAATCCAGCAACTTGAAAGTTAGCTTTGAGATGTCTAGCACAAAAACGGTGATGGTGTTCTTGTGGCCAATTATCTAATGCTCTCGGAATACCTTTCATTCGGTCGGATATAAAGGTTAAACACCTATTGCGAACACTATGTATATGGTAGTACATGCATCTAAGAAACCAATCCCAACTATCTTTTGATTCAGAGTCTACGATTGCATATGCTAATGGAAAATATACCATCATTTGCATCTACTCCAGTCGCGACTAGCAACGTACCTTGATATTTACCGTATAGATGAGTGCCATCAATGCAAAGCAACGGTCGACAATGCGCAAAACCATCAATAGATGCACCAAATGCCCAAAATGCACTCTTAAAAAGAACTTTATCATTGGTGATTCTTTCGACATCAACTTTGAAAATTGTTCCCGGATTATATTTTTTAATGGTAGCTAAATATTGTGGTAACTCAGCATACGATGTTTCCCAACCTCCGAAAACTCTCTCCAGTGCTTTACGCAATGCTCTATATGCCTTGAAGTAGCTGATTTTGATAAAAAAAGTTTCAGCCATTAGCACTTGAATCGCAGAAGGAGTTGTATTCAAATCCGATTTCACAAAAGGAAGTATTTTATTGGCAATAAACCTGCTTGTAGCTTGTTTATGATTTGAATCAATAATCGGATTAACACAAGTATGATTGCCATCATATTTTCTAATTTCCACCACCCCATCAATGATTTTTAGGGACAATTGCATGTAGTCTCCAATGGCAATTTTTATCAACACTACAAATCGCGGTGTACTCTGTTTTGCGGGATTTTATGGGGTTAAAGAAAAAGAATTCTTGATGGACCACTCACTTAACTGCTGAATAAGTATTTCCTTTGTTTGAAATTGCATTCCCACTTGAAAACCAGAATCAACACATTCTGAGGTAAAAACATCTCTAATAGGAGTTACATTTTCAATTAATGAAACCGCCATAATTTTCGCAGTACATAAATCATCTGTCAAAGGCATCTCAAATTCCATATGTTCATCGTTATCATCGTCATCTTCTTCTTCCACCAAAGATGCTTCGTTAATTTCATTTTCTTTCTCATGATTAATTCAAACTCTAGCGCTTCATTGTTAACTTCCATATTATCCATCCATGACATATCATTATCCATTGAAGCAATTTGCATACTATCTATATGCGGTGAACTATGACCTCCATCATCATTGTTAACCTCTCTAACATTTGTAGGAACGGAGTGTAAAAATTGATCATTTGCCAATCTAGAGCTTGAACCACCCGGATGCATCGTAGAACTGTGAAAAAAATAGTATGAGATCAAAACGCTATAAATTTCAACTACTCGAATGTAAATACTTTAACAAATTACTTACTTTGTATTCACACAAGTAGGGAATACCGGACTTGGAATGCTCTGATAAGGATAACTCGGAATAGTACCAAGAATTTGAGTAGAATGTTGGTTCAAATTAGTAGTATTTGCATCTTCAAAATGTCTCAACTCCTCTTTTATTACAAATAATTCGATCACTTTCATATTAAAGGAAAACATAGCATCGACATCTTCATCATCATTTACGTCGATAGCAGAAGATCCAGAATAAGTAACCCACTTGCTTACTAGTTTTACATCATATTCTTGTGAATTAATTTTTGTCACCCTGTACACCGTTTCTTTTAGTTCATGATAGGAGCAAAAAATTTTAACCTTCGACCCTTTTTGTTTACCACCAACATATACCCGTGTATTGTTTTCTTTTATAGCCAATTTTCCATCAAAGTAGCAAATTACTGGGATGAAATCCGACATACTTCTAAAAAAGAAAACATTATTAATTTTAGAACAATCAATTACTACACAAATACTAATGACATAATAAAGCATAAAAATGAAAGGATGGACATGTGAAAGTTAGAATATGAAAATACCCAAAAATTAAGCTGGGGTTTGAGTTTTTACCTTCAAATTGATGCCAAGTAGCTGATAGAAATAATCCGACTAGTAATCCTTGTATATTTTGGAGATTTAAGTAGATATTGATCAATTTTTGAGCTGAATGGAAGGAAGGTTCGGAATTGGAGTTTGGAGTAGACTGTTTTGTTTCAAATAAAAAAAGTGAGTTGGGTACATTAATATTTTGCTTTCTGTTTTGTGTAGAGATATGCACTGGCGCATTTTGCAGATGCGCCAATGCAAATTCAAAGGGGCGCATTTCTGAAATGCGCCCCGATATTTTTTTTCAAACTATGGCCAGTGGCTGGCCAAAACAAACCTATTTCTGCAATTAGTTTCAAAAATAGCCTATATCTGCAAATTGTTTTGAAAATTGGTCTTTTTTGAAAATTTGTCCTTAATTAGGACGTCTTCATCGAGGAGATAAGCTTGATGCATTGAATGCTATTAGGAGGAATGTAGTTGACCAATCGTTTTTTGGTATAGAGACTCACGATGCATTGTACTCGCAAAAGATTTGAAGTGGAGATGGAAGTCCATGGATTTTTTTCCTCTTAAATTTCCAGTTTTAATTTTGTTTTGCATATTGGCATACCTAGTTTTAACAGTTCTAGTGCAGGAGATTTTTGGCGCAGTCATCTCTTGTTTTGGAGCTAAAACCGAGTCACTATATCTTTGTATGTTAATATATGAATATAATATGTATTATATTTCCTTTATAAGACACCATCTAGGTTAGAGAGGTTGCAAATTTTTGTGCGATATATTACTGGAGTATATGTGTCATGTTAATAAAGTACCAAGTTTCAAAAAAAATGTTTTTGACAAAAATTAACTACCTCTGATGATTCCATAAGCTCCGAATCTCTGTGTCGCACTTTATTTTTTTCGAAACATCTTTGAACAATGATTGTAAGATAGGATGGTTTTGGGTTTAGTTTTTGGAGGAATGAATAAAAAATGAAGAGATGAACGGTAGGATGTGAATGATAATGGATTGAGATGCGAAAAAAAATAAAAATAAAAAAACAAAGAAAAAAAAGAGGGAAAAAAAAACCATGGGCGTGGATTGTCCAGATGCAAATAGAATTGGGCATATGACAACCACGGCGTCCTTGCCCAACACTTAAATAAAATGCCCTCTTCCTCCTTTCTACAAATTTTTTCCCTCTGCTTTATTTTACTAATCGGCATACCGATCCAGGTAAGTGTTCTGCTCGTTTTCTTTTGTTATTTTCCTATCTCTTCGTCGTCTGCGTTCACAGATTAATTTTGGTTGTTTAGTTTTCAAGGAAAATCTAGGGTTTGGTTCTCTAACTTTTTTGGGGATTTTGAGACGGGAATCGCTGTTCCTAATTAGGTATCCTATGTTTCTTATCCTTGCATGTGTCCCTGATTTCCGGTTAATACGATTTTCATTGATTTCCAGAACGATTTGGCTACAAGTCGAATCCGAATTGAATCTTACGATTTTCTTATTTTTAACAACTTAATCCTTCAAAACTTTATTTGAGTGGTAATTATGTACTTCTTAGGCATCACTTAATTTTGGGCAAACTAAAACACAAATTCTTTTGATGGGTAATTTTTGGTTGGTTTGAACGATGTTAAACTTAATACTGTTCTCCAGTCCCGTTTTATAAAACTAGCTGTTTAGGACGGAATATCAATATCGTTTAGATTACAGTTGAGCTTCAATTCGGTTGCCCTCGAAATATATTTATGGTTGTAAAGGATTATCTTTAAGTGGTTTCTTTTAAACTGATCATCTAACCTGAGCTTAAAGAGTGCAGTTACAAAGCCCTTGATTTTCGATCAATATCTTAAAATGGAGAAAAAAGAAGATCCTAGCCTCTTTGTTAATGATGGGTCATTCATGGAAAAGTTCAAACAACTTCAACAAGAGCAACAAGAAAAGAAAACAAGTGAATCTAAACCACCCCCCTCATCAGGTGTAAAGCCTGTTATAATTGCCAACAAGAGACCTTTTGAAATAAAAGCTAACAACAAGAACACCAATAGTACCTCGTCTTCTGGTGGGAAATTAGCTTTTAGCTTGAAGCCAAAGTCTAAGTTGGTGGCTCCTGTTGTAAAATTGAGTGAAGACGAAGAAGAGGAAAGAGGAGATTATGATTCAGGAAGTTATGATGAATCTGCTAAGAGGCAGAAGTTAGTGGTGTCCGATGTTTCGAGACAATCATCAAAACATAGGGATGTTGGTATGTATATATTTTTTGTTTGTTTCTCTAACACAGGAAACTATGCTACCATTAGATGTTTAACTCTGGTTGAAATTAATATTAACATGGATTGTACATGATTTTATTTGCATTTTCAGTTTATAGTATATATGTCAAATGCACTTTTGACTAATTACGCTCGATATTACAATAAAATCATCAAGACTTGCTTTTTATATATTTTTTCATCTACAATTTTCGCCTATTGTTTATACTTGTGCAGATGTTAATCCATAATACATAGCATTAAAATGAACATGATTAATTGACAGCTCAAATGATGCTGCTTTGTATTACACATGCGTATAAATACACAAGTATTTGTTTCTCACTACGAGTTTCTATGGTACATAAAAAGTCAATGCCTCACTTTGATGCTCTTCCTCGAGACCTCAATATTAGCTAGTTTTGCATTGTTAGCCATATAACGTCTGCTATTTTGGAGTGTTTAATTCAGAGATCAGGTTTAACTTTTCACGGGTACCAATGGATAGCACTCTATTTGCAGAAAAACTTTACTTGGGAAACTTATGCACTTGGCATGACCAACATTAATAGTTTTGCATAAACATTTATCTATATAGTTGAACAGTGGATAACTTTATAGAAATGATCATTCGATGTACTTTACTGAATATCTAACCCCCATTATTTTGTTATCATGTCTGCCAAGTATAACGGAAAATCTTTAACATTGCAAGACCTAAATTTTTAGTGTTCTTTCTCATTGTGCTTCAACGTTGCACTCTTATTTACTGTTGTTCCAGATGGACTCTTTAGCTTCGATCTTTCTGTTATTTTGCGTGTTGTTTATGTTTCAGTTTAAAAAACCCTATCCAGATAATTTTACTTTTATAAAGTTGTTGACAATATCAAATTTATTTCAGTGGATGGTAAGAGATTTAGTTAATCTGTACTATGTGAATTTACAAGATATTTCAGAGGTGGGATGACTGACAACAGTTGGTTTACTGCTCCAAATTGTTTCCTTTGTGGTTACTTCTACAATAGGAAATCAAATTGATCGTTAAGATATAATAATATAAAACAGGTTTAAGCCATTCTTTAAAGTTCTCCCTCATGAATGCAGTTTTAAACTTACATATCCATCATCCATGGAGATGTTGATTGAATGAACTGGAAAATGTTGCACGCCTGCTACCAGTAATTTGCATTACCTTGTTCGTACTGTTGGTATTAATCAGTTATTTAAGTGATATGCAGTACCTTCTCCCCCAAGTGATTTTGCAGTCAAGAATGCTGCAGACAAGTTGGCTTGCTTTGTTGCCAAAAATGGAAGGAATTTCGAACATGTTACAAGGCAAAAGAATCCTGGAGACACCCCTTTCAAGTATCGTAGAACTTATTTTTGCCTTGTTTCATCTTTTGTATACATATTTTATAAGCTCTGGTATATCTTCTCTTAGGTTTTTATACGACACAAGATGTTCAGACTATAAGTACTATGAGTATAGGCTGCTAGAAGAAGAAAAAGCCATTGCACAAGCCAAAGCTCAAGAAACAAAATCTGGTGAGTAGATATTGTATCATTCTCATGTTTCTTAAGTACACTAGATTCAATACATAGAAATGCTTATTCTCTTAAATTTTCAAATGGATTAGCAGGTGTTCTTACTTTCATGTATAGTAGGCGGTGTAGGTGTTCTTATAGTTACCGCCCCCTCAGTATAAACCCCTATAATTCTCTCGCACATTTGATACATCTAAATAATTTAGGCCGAGACAAAATTTGTAGATATAATCTTATCATGATCATCCCCCATATGAGTTTTCATATATTTTTTCTTGAAATCGTAAACATGTAATAAAATCCCTCGTTTTCTATGCATTCACCTTAAACATGAAGCAAATGGACTATCTAATATATAAGCTTTCACATAATCAATTGGTCTTAGCAAAACAAAACTAATTTGGGTTGTTTAGCAGTTACAAGTGCTACAGCTTCCAAGACACACAGCACGCCCCATATAAACTCTATTCAGCCTCATTCAAATTTCCAAACACCTGCCTCAGCTTTATATGATGCCGGTGAAGAAAGATCTCATGGTATATATTCTCGTTCCTTTTTGTTAATTTCTTGAGTATGCATTATGTTAACCATAGTTTCCATACTTTCTTATGAAATATGCAATTGTCATTGGACAACTCCATTGATTAAAGTTCTGTATTGTTGCTCTATTACATAAGTAGATCGTTGGTGGCTTGTCATCCCTTGTTACCTGGGATAAAACATTGATGACAACCGTATTTCAATTTAATGACATGTAGGCGAATCTGGTGGGCCTTCTTCTTCTGATCCGTTAGCGATGATGGAATATTACATGAAAAAAGCTGCACAGGAAGAAAGGAAGAGACCGCCTAAACAATCCAAGGATGAAATGCCACCGCCTGCTTCTCTTCAAGGTACGAATGTCTTTTCAACACCAAACTGGCAATATGCAATGTTGTTGTCCACATTCATGTAAAAGTTTCCTTTTTTCCCTTCTTCCTTTTTTTTTCCTTTTCCTTTTTTTTCTTTTTTCCGATGTATTTATAGCATGCAATATGTATAAGAGGAATCTATACAATTATAATATCAAAATCTATAAATAAAACTGTAAAAAATTGAATTTTTTTTTAATACTTTTTTGCCACATTATTATCACATAAAAACATAAATGTAGACGAATACCACATGAGAACTCTAATTGAATATTGCCAAGAACAGATTGGGTGTCCCCAACACATGCAAGTTGGCGAGGAATCTAAGGTACTGGTTGGTTCGACATTTTTTGTTTTGGATTTTCATCCATACAAAAATGCACATGTCGCGTCTATTTTGTGGATAACAACCAATTTAGAAAATGCATTTAACATACAAAATAAAAAATAAATTTATTTTGTTTTCCATGTTTTGATAAATACTAAAGCATGGAAAATAATCCATCCCTATGTCATCCCTCCATCCACTCCGTCGTCCCATCCACCCTCTCTGTCCTTCCGTCATCATCATAGTGACTTAGAATTTAAAATCTTCTCTCCCGCTCTTCTCATATTTTGTAATTAATATTGAAAACGCAAAACTTAAAACGAATCTAACCGGGGCCTACTTTTTTTGCTCTTTTTTGTAGCTACCGAAAAGAAAGGCCATCATATGGGTGATTACATACCACCTGAAGAATTACAGAAGTTTTTGGCTTCATGCAATGACGCTGCTGCACAAAAAGCTGCTAAGGAGGCTGCTGAGAAGGCGAAAATTCAAGCTGACAACATTGGGCACAAGCTTCTGTCTAAAATGGGTTGGAGAGAAGGTAAAAATATCATGATTCACTACAGTGTGATTTCAATTTATATTCTTCATAATTTTGCTACTCATGGTTATTGTTCTTGACAATCAGTACGGATAAAGCATTCAAGCAAGTGCATAGTGCTTTAGTTTCGTTCCAGTTTATCATGCTTTTAGTACTAAAGCACATAAAACCCCTAAAGCTAAGCGTAATATGTTTGACCTGTCATGATACGAGTAAAAACATTGGTGTATGATTGTCATTTTGGTGATGGTAACAAAAATATTAAAATCTTATGTGTCAAATCCTATTTTGAATCGGGAACCTTGTTCAAATGCAATTAGGGAAAATAAAATCATTTAATGCATATTGGGATTAAAAACATCCGTATACTTGTTTGAAGCTACATTTCAATTATCTTATTGTTTTTTTTTTAGAAAAAAGAAATATCCTTTCAGATACATAAATGCCATTCGATAACCTAGCTTTTAGCATAAGTATATATCCTCCGTACAATATGAATCTTTGAATCTACGATTCACGATTTAAGTCCATTTCGATATTTGTCTGAAAATCATGATCGCAACTCACAAATCATTGAATTACAAAAAAATGTTATCTGGTAACTCTTGCATATTGCAGGAGAGGGACTTGGGAGTGACAAAAGTGGACGTGCAGACCCAATAATGGCAGGAGGCGTCAAAACAAACAATCTTGGTGTTGGAGCTTCGCAACCCGGTGAAGTTACCACTGAAGATGATATCTACGAGCAGTACAAGAAGCGTATGATGCTTGGTTATAAATACAGGCCAAATCCATTGGTATAAATTCATGCGATCCTTTGAATACTTCATTCTTTGTTCTGTTTGCATATTCATAATCATTACTTATTAAATCCATTGCTTATTAAACTGCAGGGAAACCCACGTAAATCTTATTACTGATGAAATGGGTTCACAAAGGAAGGTAAGGGCCGAAGTTGATAAACGGTTTTCACTGCTGTCACTATTCTATATTATATACCATTTTGATCATCTTAATGAAGGAGCATGAAGAGTTGTTTATTAGGAGCTACTTGATATTTGTCAAGATTTTATTAGCTTTCTGCAGTCTCTGCTATAGATTTACATCACACATAGTTTTCTTGAAAGTAGGGCTGTCAATGGATGCCCGAAAAATACGAAATTCATCCGCATCCGCAAAGCGGATAAATATCCGATATTCGAAGAACGGATGCGGATTCGGATATCGGATACGAAGACATCCGCATCCGAAAATTATCCGTTCGGTTTTTGTCGAGATTATTGTTCAAATTGTGCGTATTTTACTGCAGCGAAAGATATTTGCTTATTATTTTATTAAGTTAGTAGCTTATGTTATATGCACTTAATGCTTTTTAACCGCTCGAAACTATTTATTATCATCATATTTATTAATTTTTAACACTTTTATAGTCAATGAGATTGAAAAATATTTATATTAAACTAAAATTTTCTTTTTATAATTCTTGATTTATCGGTCGTTAGCGGATAGGATAATTTTCCGATGTTCGTCCGTATCCGCAGATGCAATAGTTAGATATTCGAAAATGATTTCGGATGCGGATGTGGATATGGCACTATCCGCATCCGAAAGCATCCGTTGGCAGGTCTAACTTGAAAGTTATTTGAATGAAATTAAGCTGATTTTTGAGGGCATAATCTGTGATACTCATCTACAAGACTAGAAAGTGAAATATAAGTGGGCGAAGTGGAAGACTAGATCCAACCTTTTTCTGCCATATATTACATACTTGTTTTAAGCTATGTGAATGACCACTAGCTCAAGTGATAAGATATCTAGATTGTGTTCTAGAGTCTTGGGTTCGATTTCCGGAGACATTAATCTGGGTGCTTTGCTTAAAATTTAAGTATCACTTTTGTTATATATATAAAAAAACTTGTTTTAAGAGACGTTTCAATTTTTTCATTTACAGGAAGCTGCATGGGGAAAGTAGAAGGCTAGAAGCCTTACATGGAGCTTGGTGGAATGTGTACGGAAGAAGTAGAAGCCTTGTATGGAGTTGATTTTGTATCTAGATTGGATCATTTTTTCAAAAGATATCTCGCGGTTTACTTAAAAGATGATATTAATTCAAATGTTGTGCTTGTAGTTTAGCTGTTAGCCATCAATCATAGCTTAAAGTTATTACATCTTGCGGCGTATACCTGCTAAACTACTCTTTTTTTTTTAAAATACCTTATGGCTTTTATGTACTTCATTTCCAGCAACCAGTTATGATGATCTAATCAAAACTTTTGTGCATGATGAACATCTCTTGTAAAAAGCACTTGGATTGCATTCTGACGTCCCATGCAATTATAAATTGTTGGACAACGCAAATTGTTCCACTTGTGCAACATGGTATCTTTTTATATGCTGGTAATTTTGGAGGCTTGTGTGTAGGTAAATGTATCATTTGTTAGGTACGGTGCAAAATTACTCTTTTTATCGGACTATAAAATCTGCGTTGGCTAGTAATAATTTACATTAGAAAAGTCATCCAAATAAGTGCATATGTTGCTTTCTGCAATTTTGAAACTATTTGATGTTTAATACGTTTCACGTACATTAAATTTCGTCATAGTTATGAACTTAAAAAAAGATGGTTTTGTGAACAGGATTTAATTGTTTATTATAATATATAGCAGAAGAAACTGAAAGCTTGTTTGGTAAACCTTTAGTGGTACGGTCCCTAAGAAAGCCAGGTCCCTAAGAAAGCCAAGTTCTCACGATTGGTTAACAGTAAGACACTAATCTACAATTTTCAATGGGACCTATTATTTTGGTACTATAACCATTCTTTAAGTCAAACACCATTCCAAAGTTTCAAAATTTACTTTTCATCCGTCAAAAATAGAATTCATGAAAAATTCATATTAACGTTTCAGCGTAAATGTACATTTCAAACTGTTTATATTTGTAGCTCTAAATGCAAATATTTGCATTTTACACTATAAATATTTGCAGTTCTAACTGTACATTTTTATAAAATAAAAATTTACAGTTTACACCACCGGGTTGCACATTTCTGCACTTTAAATATGTACAATCCACACGGCAATATTTTATAAGGGAGAATTAATTTAAAGGACAAAAATTTCTATATTTTTTGCCTCAAGGACACGACCTCAATATTTTTACCATAAGGACAAACATTCTTCTAAAAATTATTCATAAGGACAAACATTTTCCAAAATTATTCATAAGGACAACAAAACTGATACCGAGCTAAAAACTGATACCTAAAAACTGCTACCAATAACTACAAACTGATACCTAAAAACTGCTATCAATAACTAAAAACTGATACCTACATAAAGTTGTCCTTCAGGATAAAATATTGAAGGTCTGTCCTTTAGGCTAAAAAGCTGTGAAATTTTGTCCTTGACAATAATTTCCTGTATTTTATAATATGTACATTTTTAACTTCATATATCTGCAATTTAAACTGCAAATATTTGCAGTTTTAATTACAAAAACGTGTAGTTTAAAATGCACATTCTGCACATTTTCGCTGAAAACATTTACAAGGTTTCGTCAAACCTTGCTTTTCAATGATTATTCAGATATTAAGTTTGAAAATAGAAGCCGGATCCTAATTCCCACTTTCTTTAATCCCACCGTTCCCTTGGGCTGGAGAATTTATTTTATATCTTCTGGAAACAAAATTTTAAATAGTAATTTTTAAACGGTTTTGAGTGATGACAAAAAATATTTAAAAAATAATTTGACCTACGGTAAATGTAGTCGTACAAATTAACTCATAAGCAAACATTTGTTGCGTATAACTTACCACTATTTCTTATTTTTGAATCAACGTATTAAATTATTCCCGTACACTTCAATCATAAAAGCAAATTTTAAGCTACTTTTGATATTTATAAACTGGTGGCAAACACCCCTTAAATCATACGAAGTAACTCATAGTATTAATTATATATAAAGAATATACCTGATTCTATGTAGCTAAGTTTGTAGATATATGTTTTGGGGAAGAAAAAATAAAAATTTCTTACTTTTTAATTCGGCTATCAACATACAAAGAGAACTCAACATAATCCACACATGAATCTAAAATAACTTGATTTTAGTTAAAAAAACAACAAAAGCCTATATATGATCAATTATAAATGTGGTAAAACAAACATATGATAAAACATTGATTCAACACAAAGCAATTCACCAATTTCACATATAATCACAACTTCATGCAATAGATGAACAAAATCAAAACTAAAAAAATAAATGACAGAAGGATTCAAAGATTCCACTACAAATTTAACAGTGTACATTTACTTTTTAAGAGAGCTTCTTAATTACTTTAAAAGACAATTTTAAAAGAAAATGAAGAAATTTTAACAGTGGCTTAATAAAAGAGAAAAGAAGAACTAAATCTCTAGATGACTTTATCTTCAATGAATATATGTCTGATACTTGGGAGAGTAAAAAATTGATTTATGCCGACAAATCAGTATCAGTTACCACATTAATTTGTCATTAATTAAGGAATAAATCCATATGATAACACACTTATTTTCTAGTGTTCATTATGTGAACATCCTTCAGTATCTTCTAGTAAGCATGCACATGATAGCATGCCTCCTATTGGTCAACTAACTAGGAAATCGATTAATTACTTTTCAACTACCAAATTAGTTTTCACTCAATGAAGATAATTAATCGCTTGTAATTCTCTTAATGCAATGAATTTTCATTCAAGTAATGCAATCAAATCGTACCGAAATAGACCACTTCTATTCTTTAATCGATCTAACTTATATATGAACCACTCCACTTCAACATTCCACATTTCACTCAAATATATGTCCAAATGAAGCCTACCACCACTACCTTCAATAATATCCTAGATAATCAAGGCAACAAGAACAAGGATAATTCCCCAATGAGCTCCGACAATGCCGGTCATTGCGTTTTCCTAACAAACCTCGACATGGTGATCGTCGCCAACGAAGTGTTGAAAGTACCCCATGTAAGAAGGTAAAACCAATACAAGCCAATCAATAACAAAACAATCTCAACACTACAAGAAAAAAGCCAAAACCTTCCACCTATAAGCAAAAAGGAGAACCAATAATCTTCCAATCATCAAATATGAAACTCTCTCCAATAATGTGCCACCATACGATACCTAATACTTCAATGAGTGAACCATGTTCGAGCCATGCTCGAACTTCAAGCAAAGTAAATCATTAATAACCAAACGAATCTTGTGCTTTCCAATAGCCTTCACCTTGACGTCGGTTAGGTCCATTGGCTCATCCATAAATGCACCCAATGCATAATCAAATTGGTCACATGGACTAAGATTTGCATCATTGCAATCACCATACCTCTTAGGCGGTTTTTGAACATTACCAACTCAAGTTGCTGATAGGGTTAATATAACGACCCGTATTTTACGTATCGGAGGATCATAAAATAATTTTATTTAATTCATTTTTGGTCATTTTCTAATATTTTGGGATATAATTTTTAGGGATGTTTTACACATTTATGATTTTTCCTGAACTTCTTTGTGGCCATTTTTCCTTGAAGATCTTATTTTGGCTATAACTTTTGATAGAAGACGAATTAGATGGTATAACATGTTTCATTGCTTCGGGACGGTGGTTTTCCATTCCGTAGAGTGGTCATGTAGAAAAATCGGATAAGTGGTTAGGAAGTTATAGAAGTTTTAAGTCTTAAAATCAGCTGGCTGAAATTAGAAGGGGATTAATGAGCCGAATTAGCAAGCCCATTAGTCTAATGAGGTTTGGCTATAAATATGAGGTGAGAAAGACTATCCGAAAGTTTATCCCTCATTTCAAATCAGCCCCAAACCCTAACTCCTCTCTAATTCTAAATTCATCTCGATGGATTTCATCTCAAATCGTCTCTAATTGCAAATTAGACGCTAGATCTTCAACTAGAAGCTTGATCTCATCACTTTGGTTGCATATTAATTCGATTTCTCGTTGTTTGGATCTTCATCGTATAGGTTTGGTGATTTGGCGAGTGATCATAATCTCTCACTGATCTATGATGGATTATATGTTGTAGTTAGGTGATTATAAGTTAGAATTATCAAATTAAATCGATTATACTTAGGTAATTTCAAATTTAGAAACCCTAGATATACCTAATTAAAAATGTGACTGTGATTAGATCATTGGCTAGTGTCATTTATATATATTTGGTTATGAAATTCTATGTGTAGATTAGATCTTTATTAGAATTGTCATGATAGATGGAATTCGATGATTGTATGTTCATATTGGATGTAGTTGGATGATTTGCTATGTTTGATTCGCTTTTATGTTTGAATTGCTTTCTATGCTTTATTCGTTTTCTAGTGTTGTGCATGTTTTAGGATTTAGATTAGTGATTGGAGCATATTGGAAGCAAAGTGCGTCGTAATCGCACGAAACTTGGAGGATAGGCTCTAGAGCACGTCAAGAGGAAGTCTTGTGAATTGTACCACAATTGGAGCTAAGTCTTTGGATCGGACCGATCTGAATTTTGAGCTCCAATTGAGGAGAGACTCATAGGGGGAGAAGAGCATGGATTCTAGAGTGGCTCTATAAAGTTGGATCAAAGGATAGGCCAGGTGTTGAAGATTGGATGGATCATCTTTGTTGGATCGGCTATGGGGTATAGAAGAGAAGAACTGAAGGCTAAGAGGGATGGCTAAGTGTCTATGGCATCTAGACGGAGTGCACTAGAGGCTGGAAGAGAAATGTAGTCCAAAATGGTTAAGTTTTTAGATCCGCACCGATCCAATTGGATCGGATCGACACAGATCCAGTTGGATCAGATCGACAATGATTCAAATTATTGGTTCTATTAGATGTAAGATCTGGGGTGGGGACTCCGGGGTTGTAGTGGATTATGCTAGAAATTGTGGCTCGCTAATTACTTCTACAGTTTGGAAGTTATAGCATGATTCAGTTTCGGCTCTTTGTCGAGGGCTCGGATGAGGAGAGGGATCAAAAGAGTTGATAGACAGCTCGGAATGGAACGAGGCTATGGTATAATGGACTGGGCTGAGTGGCAGGACTCGTGCTCGAAAATAGATTGGAGTTATGAAAGTTGTGAAGATTTAGGAGTATTAAGGAATCGTTGATAACTCGAAGTGTTCTAGTTGAGTCAAGCAGGGGTAATATATATGGCAGCACCCTAGGTCTGGTAGCACCAGTCGTGTATCCTGGACCGCACTGAGAGGGTTTAGTGTCAGACGGTATGGAGGTATTGTAAGAGACAACCGTGTGGGGTTTCAGACTTGAAAGTACGGGGCAACACAATCAAGAACCGGGATTTCCATTAGTCTTTGGCAAGCGAGGACAGGGCCATACGAGTTATCATGTATTCAAGGCATTAGAAGATGATAGCTAGATTTTGGTTGATGGATGCTATGGTTGCTTTGGTTTCTATGTTTGCTATTTATCTTGGGTAGGCTATCATCTATAGGAATGCCGGAGAAGGGATTGTGAATAGGGTCAATGTAGGAGGCTGCTTAGATTCTTCTATCCTATTCTTTTGCAGTATCCTATTGTCGTTTATTTGCGTAGCTTTTATATCTATTATTATGTGCGAACTCTTTAATTGCATGGACATGTCAGGTATGGTTTTTTTATACTTGTCTAGTACCATATTTTCCAGTATAGGCTTTGATAGTCATTTATCGCTCATACCAGACTGTTGTCCAACCTAAGGTTTTATGTTTCCTCTTGTCGTCTTGGGTTTTCTTAAATATGTGTACTAGATGATAGGCTAGAGTCGCAGCTATTGTACGAAGATGAGCTTAAAGAAGTTATGGCGTATTACTCTATATTTGTAGTTTCCGCTATCTGTTTCTATGTACTCTGAGGGATGTAGATAGGAAATGTTGTACTGAGATATACCATAACTCATGATTTAGTGGAGATGTTATTTTCATTCTTATGGCTTACTATATTCTATTGTATATTTTTATATTATATTTTATTCATACGTTGTGAGATATGCAACAAGTCTCTACTTTAAATTTCAACCTTGATAATAGTTCCTTATCAGTCTGGCACATTTATAATGCTCTTTTAGGTCATTGATGTGGGAGTGGTATAGGACGGTCGTCACATTTGGTATCGAAGCTTTGGTTACGAGTTAACCGAAGCAAGTCGAGAGTATAAGCTAAAGGAGGGAGCGTACTTATTAATGAAAATATTATGTTATATAGTAATATTATATAGTACAGTATGCACTTGAGTATCATTACAGCTTTTCTGGGAATGAGGATAACCGTTCTTATTACAGATAAGAATGAATCAAAAAATATGAAACACCGCTAGAAATAATTCCATTTTAGGAGGGAAAGAGGGATAGCGAGCCGCTACACCAGATTTTCAAGCCATGTTCGATGCAATGGTGGCTTCACTGGTGAGGAGAGCCCAAACTACTCTCAGTGTGGCTTTAGTGGTGGTGCTTCTTTGCAAGTGCCTAAAATTGACTTCGTCAAGCTTTGCAAGGATTATTCGATTCTTGGAGGGACGCCATTCTTGGGAATGGAATCATCTGTTGAAGAGAAAAATTGGATAGATACTTGTGTATGAATTTTCAAGGATGCGGACGTGGATGATGCTATAAAGAGGAAGTTTGCTTCAAGACAGCTATAGGGCCAAGCAATGAATTGGTGGAATGCTGTTACCATTGCTACTCCAGATGATCAAATTTCTTAGAATCAGTTTAAGGCTAGATTTGAAGAGAAGTTCATTCCTACGGCTAAGAAGTTCTTTCTGTTCAAGAAATTTGCTGAGTTGAAGTAATGGGAGATATCTTTTTCTGGGTATGTGGCAGAATTTGATGCTTTGTCGAAGTATGAGATGTCTTTTATTGATACACCTTTGAAGAAGAATGAGAAGTTTATCATTGGATTGGACGACCACTTGGGAGAGAAGTTGGTGGACCACATTAGTGTCTTTTGAAAAACTCATGGAGAAAGCCCTTAGACATGAGTGTTTGTGCTCAAAGAATACGACTGCTATTGTTGCTATTGCTGAGAAAGTGGAACCAAAAACACAGCAGGGCGGTGGATGTAAGAAGAAGTGGAATGGAAAAAGGAAGCAACAACAACATGGAAAAGGGTGTCGAGAAAGAATAAGAGTGAAATTTTTTTCTAAGGTTGCAAGGAGAAGGGCCACCATATTAATGAATGCAGGACTATTAAGAAGTGCTGTAACCGTGATAAGCCAGGGCATATTAAGAAGGATTGTCTAGAACAGCCTAAAGATAAGCAGATGGTGAAGGCATATGCTTTGAATGTAGTCCTGACTTCTTTTTGTGCTCCTACTGCTAGGGATACGAGGGAAGGAGTCATGGTGCAAGGTATGCTTTCCATCAGAGTTGTTTCTTTTAGAGTTCCTTTTGATACCGAAGTTTCACATTCTTTCATCTATGGTGATTTAGTATGTAGACTAGATTTGGTACCCGAGATAGTAGACCGACCTTTGATTGTGACGAACCATGTTGAAGTATCTACCAGTCTTTATATGATTTTTTGTGGCTTAGTGCTATCAAGTCATGGATGTTCTTTTGCTTGTGACTACTTTGTTCTTAATTTTGCAGGGTTCAGGATTATTTTGGGAATAGACTGGCTTAAGAGGTATGCAGCTATTGTGGATTGTGAGAAGCTAAAGGTGATAATTGGAAATGTGGTAGGGCGAATGGCAGTGATACAATGCTTACCAGAGGATATGGTATTGGCTATAAATAGTTATAATTATGAAAAAAATAGAACAATACAGAATAACATATTATTTTAAAGATTCTTGGTTAAGATATTTTAAGAAAGGATATCGATATATCCATAAAACTAGAGTATGCAACGCTCTCTAAATGTTGAGTACTGCATAACTCATGTGTAACAACCTGGTTTTGAGCAACAACTAAAAAAGCTAATAATAGTGATTTAGTTAATTAAAATGCATTTTTAAGATTAAATGAGAATAACTTTGGAATTATTTGTGGATGTTTGGAATATTTGAATTCGATAATAAAGTAATTAGCAATGAAATTAAATGGTTTTGAGAACAATTATTTGTTTAAAAAATTGTGAAATAAATTATTTTGGAAATTATTTGATAAACGGGCTTAAAATGTGGATATTGGATATTTAAATTTAACTGAATTTAAATATGGAAATAAAAAGTGCTGTTAATATAATTTTTATTTGGAGTTTTATTGGGATTTTGTGTGAAATAGAAAATAGTTTTATAAAAAGAAAGAAATGGAAAAGGAAATAAATTTCCAACCAAGATTTAGTCCAAAGCCTAAGAACTCGAACCATTATTCCATGGTTTTCCCATCTCCAGACATTTTTTTCCCATAGTTTTCATCATAATCTATAAATAAAACCTAAAATAACAATTTTCCTGCATGAAAATCATAAATCCAACCAAACTCCATCACTTTGAAATCAAAATAAAATCCAAATAAATCCTATAAATTCCAAAATTTGGATATGTGCGTCTCCACACTAATTTAAACTTACACAAGGAAGGAATTTGGGTTTCTTTACGCATTGTAGTTCTGGGGTTGGAACAACAAGAGGAAGATGATGTGAAATCCACAGGTGAGTTTGTTACTCATAAATCTATGTCTAGATCATATAATTCGATGTATATATGTGTGTACGGATTGATGTTGGATTGATATATACAACTTATGCGTTGATTTGGATGATCTATTAGCGAGAAGGAGGTGGTCGGAAATTTAAAATTGATTGAACGATCGACTGGGAAGTGCACTATGGGTGGGTTAAGTAGCCAACCCCTTATGCTCCAACAGATCGACCATAACACGTCGACCGATGGTGCATTTGCTTTAAAAAAAAGGTGTGCCACAGTGCCAAGAGCTCGCACTCTCCTTCCAAACCATCAGGGTTCGAGTCCTACGATATTCTATTTTTGTATATGTATATTTTAATACTAAATAAATTATATTTGCATTGAAACTAAAAATGAGTCATTATGTAATTTATATAATTAGTTATGAAGTAAATTTTTATTAATATGATAGTTGTTAGTTATATTCAAAGTTATTAATTTGTGGTAGAAAATTTGTTTTGATTGTAAATATATTTCTAAAGTATATATAAATCCTGGAAAGCAAGGAAAATATTTTAATTAATATTTTAATTATTTTAAAGTATATTTTATAATTAAATACGTTTAATTAAGAATTATAAAAAAGGAATGCTTATCTATTTAATTAAACAAAATGCGTATTTAATAAATTAAATTTTATTTAAATATCTAATTTAATTTTAGAAAGGTTATTTTATGTTTTGATATTTTTCTTTCGTTGTTAGTATATTGTATTCGATGTGATTATTTAAGGATTATTAAGTGTGCTTTATACGTTTGTATATTTCATTAAATTTGTTTAATTATGTTATTCCGATTTCTCATTCTTTCTATATTGATAAGGATTGACATGAATGATTCACCATTAATATTGATTTGATTTGTGATTTTGATATGATACGGTGATGACACCCTTCTTTATGATTTCATGATATTTAATTCTATGTGACAAGAAATCTAAATAAATAGAGTTATCATACTGTTTAGGATGGGGCATTTGGTAATATTTCTCTTATTTTTCTTTGTACTTGTTATATAAAATATTGTGAAGATTGAGTGTAGTTTATAAGTACTAAATAAACAATTGAGCATCAAGCAGTGGTATGGGACGTCGATGCGATACTTATTTGGTTATTCATTGTAAGCATATGTCACTCAAGTGATTGGAACTGGGATAGTGGAATTATACTTACGTGAGATGATGCTCAGTATAGAGTAAACTCATGGATGATTGATTTATAGGGGTACCACTCTACATATATATTCATAGACATTATCTACTTGTCTAATGATATGCTCCTGTAAATGATTTAGAGCTAAATTGAACCAGATTAGGCCAGTGTCCACCTTGGCAGTCTGATCATGGGCTCACGCCCCAGATCCGTGACACCTTTATTATATTAGATACACATCACGGGATTTTAGTAAAGGGTGGTTAGCCCTAGCCCATTTTTGTCACCTATGACAACAATCTATTATCATAACGGGGTGATCCGAGATCGTGACTAGGAGTCCTCGCATTAGTGAGCACATTAGGTGGATATTGTCATAATTACCAAGAAGGTAACCGAAGACTATAGGAGCAGATCCAGGTGGGTACCCAGGGCTCATAGAGCAAGTGGTTAGATATTAGCCTCCCGTCTATTTCTACATAGAGTGGTAAATAAGTACATATTATTTATATACCTCACTAAGTATAGATATGGTTGGTGTAACCCATACGTTATAATATGACTCTACTTGGGACCTTTTGTCCGTCGTTCAATCAATTCCCGTTACTACTTATTTCTAGATGAAAAGATGAGATTATAATTGTGATGTGATAATTTTCTAGAATATAGTGGATTCTCATATCTTTTATTATATATGATCTTTGATAGGCAAACTATATTTCTATATATTTTATTAATGCTGATATTTTATTATTATGATCGAGGGATATACTTGAGCAATGGTGTATGCTCATATTGATGATTTTTTTGGTTTTGATAATGGTTGGAATTTCGATGATTCACTCATCTATCATTGATTCTATGATTTCCTATTAGATGTGTTCTATATGGGCGGGGACATTTTTATATCTACTTTGATTGATTACATTTCACTTGAGATATCGAAGCTGGTTGCTGTGTGCACTGACTTTCTTATGTTAATTGAGATATCATTATTTATCTTAAATGTAGTATATATGTATACTAACCCATTCATTCAAACATTGTCTGATCCATGTGTTATTTACATAATACTGGGGTCAATCCGAGATATTTTAAGTGCATGGACGATGAGACCAACTTATGTGTTTTCTAAGTATGGAGGAAACTAGTGACATGTACCAAGTTATGATTGCATAAAAAGAGGTCAACTGAATCAGTGGACCGTCTAATCTTTTGCATTAGTTAGGGACATTTACACTTGGTATCAGAGCCAAAGGTTATAAAATTCCTAATTTTTATCTTTTAAACAAAGTAAAGTATTTTTAAAAATAAATGGTTTTAATAGTATTTTTTTTTAGAAAAGAAGCTCTTCAATTTAGAATTAGTTTTCAAATAATAAAGAATTTTTCTTAAAAATCCCCTTAAAGTCCAGTTCAAACTCCTTTCGATTCCAGAGTGTCACACTCTTTTATATCTAGTTCTCATATGGATAGTTTGCACTTAGGCATTTCTTTAGCAGTAGACCCCATCTTTGTTTCAAACCCAATAGGAGGATAGATACCCTTTTCTATGGTTGTAGGGATTTGAAAATTTATATCCTAGGCATAGAATTCTACTACGATGCATATGTTTTGGATTCTCGGGGTATATCATGATCTTGGGTATGGATTGGTTATCCACTTATGGTGTGATATTAGACAACTAGAAGGGAGTTGCTGGATTAGATACATGTAGCGGACGGACTCTTGAAGTTTCTTGCGACATATAGGGGTCGGTCATGTGAGCTTCCTTTATTCCCTCGATTCATCATCATCAGAGTTAAATTCGGTTTCTATCGTCAGAGATTTTCCAGACATCTTTGAGGAGTTTAGGGGGACTACACCCTAAGAGAGATATCTACTTCAGGATTTATTTTGCTAGCCAGTAACATTACCATAGGGCATATGGCGCCTAGGGAAAGGAAGGGATAGAGAAAGCAAATATAGTAAAGGATAAACAGAAGATGTCTATCATAAGAGAATTGAATAAACTCATATAGAAGAACCATTATCCACTCCCTAAGATAGATGATTTTTTCGACCAGTTAGTTGGCTCTTCAGTATTTTATTAGCTTAGTCAAGCCATTGCATCAGCTTAGGGTAGTTGATGACAGCATTGCTAAGATCGCATTTTGGACACCCGACGGATTCATATAAGTGGGGTGTGGAATGTACAATAGGTTTAGTTATAAGAATAGATGAAAACCCATGTGTAGATAATTATAGAAATTATAATTGTTTCATATAAGTGGATTTAACGGTAGTATCTTGGAATAAATCTAACGAAAGATTTTAGTAAGGAAATGAGATTTCCAAGGTTTAAGAAAAGTACTCCTAGGTTAGTAAGGACAAAATCCACTTTATGCCAAGCCCAATAAAATGAAAATTTTGAAATTTAAAAAGAAATAAAATGAAATTGTTAGAATTGAAAATTTTTGTTGTTAATATTTTCTTTTAGAAAATAAATATGGGATTTTTGATGTATGGTATGAAATTTAAATTGGTTTTTATATAATGAAAGATTGGAATTCTTTTTGACGAACTATGGAGTGTATATATATAATCCATTAGTTTCATTGTAAGTAAACAAATATTTTAAACATAAAAACCTAGAGTGTATTAAGTATCGAAAACATAAATGACAACTTTTATTGTTGTAATAAATGTTTTCATGAAAAATAAGGGGAGCATAAGCTATAACACTATTGTTATAGTAAGTGACTCCCAAGAGAAATATTTTTACATATGTATATGAGGTTTATTGGTATTTATTTAATTGAATTCATACACTAGTATTATTTTGGGTTATAGTAATGGTGTTTTACGCAACATCTGTTTTAATCCTAATAAAAATGTATATTATAAGGTAAATTCTAAGTACAGAAACAAAATGGTTTGTAAAGTACACTTATTATTTTTAATAAATATAAGGAAGTGTTTTTTTAGTTATGGAAATATTAAAACAGTTTTGAAGATAAGTTTTTCTGAATGGAAAATGTTTAAGTTAGATATTAGAAAATATTTATCATGGAAGAATATAATTTAAACATATTTTAATATATTGGAATGAAAGGAATAACGGTATGATTTTCTATGAAACTAATAAAAATATTTTGTGCAAGCTACAAGGAATACATGAAAGAGATATACACCCCTTAATATACCCAAAAGCACACATTAAAATGCATGGTGCGTAGTAGGTATAACTAAAACTAACAGAGACTATGATTCACAAGACAAAAATAGGTAAAAACAACGGAAACTAAAATAATAACTTATTCAAAACAAAAACTTCATAATTTCTTCATAAACCAAATAAGTCAAATACCAATACAACATACATGTCTCAAACCCAATATGTCTCGTGAAATAAAAACTCATAGTCTCAACAAAAATCAAAGTATAAATATCCCTCTCAAATGTCAATACAATGAAAGAAAAACGGAAACAAAAGTAGGGAAATACAAAGCAGAATCTTCTCCAAGAAACCTCCAAGTAACTGCAATCTACTACCCTCTCCCTTGATTACCTATAGGGGGAAAAGAGAAAAATAGAGGAGTGGGTCAGACTAAAAGTCTAGTGAATGACAGTAATTATTAGAATCTTTAAGCAAAGTAAAAGTGATAGACCTTACAAAAGTTCAAGTATATAAAAAGAGAACAAAGGAAATATGAAGAAGGAATAAGCTGGAAATAAATACGATTTAACTAAATTGACATGATTGATTAACTTTGATTGTTTGCACTTGTCTTTGATAGCTGCTTGATTAGGCTGAATTTCTAATCCTATAATTAGGCTGAAATCCTAACTCTACTCTTTGATTGGCCTGCTATACCATAGATCTTAATGCGGACTAGACGCTATATAGCTCCCTAGATAGAGGCAATGGTGTCTACGGAAGGTACACATACTAAGCGCTTGGAACTCAGTAGCGACTTATCTCCCATAATTAATGCCGTACGCTTGGTCATCGTTGGTTCGCACTATCTATTTCTCCCTCTTTTGACCTTTTATTTACCCTAGACAGTATAAGCGTGTCCCCATCTCACTTCAGGCTATTGTGAGACTCCGTGTCCATAGAAAATTGGGAATGTTTTTTTTGATATCATGGGGAACCTTAAGATCATGGTATTCATTGATACTCACTTAAGTAAACCCCACGCCGTGTGTCTACCCTGCTTTTATTTTGTCGTCGCACACAGGTGCTTAACGTTGAAACTCCCACTGATGGTTAGGCGCTGGGATTCGAACCTGCCCGGACACAGTCCTTTGGTTCCCATCTTCCAACTCCCTAACCAACCGAGCTACGAACGACGGGTGAAAATTGGAAATGCTGTTGGTACTGGGCCTTGTTAAACAAAATCTAGTTGCATCCCTTGCCCAAATCCCCTTGATTTAGTCTTTTAATCCTTGACTTCTTATCTACATTAAACAGCATATGGGAAATGCTGTCGATACGGACCTTTTTTTAACTATTGACCATTTATCTACCCAAAACAGCATAAGGGAAATGCTACCGGTATGGATCTTTTCTTTTAACTATTGACCGCTTATCTACCCTAAATAGCATAAGGAAAATGCTGCCGGTATAGACCTTTTCTTTTAACTATTGACTACTTATCTACCCTAAACAACATAAGGGAAATGCTGCCGGTAAGGACTTTTTCTTGTAACTATTGACCACTTATCTACCCTAAACAGCATAAGGGAAATACTGCCAGTACTGACCTTTTGTTTCATCTTTGCTTATTCACTTATATAAATTATTTTAAATAAGCCTTTTTTATTATTCTAATTGTCGGTGCTCATTAGTTTATCCTAAGTCTAAAAATAAGCATCATTCTGTTCTGTTTTCTTATTAGAACCTACGTTATAACCATGCATATCACTTAACCCAAGGTCTAAGTGTGAAAATAAGCTTCTTTCATCTTTTACTCTTTTTAGTTATAATTCTAAGTAATAACTAGGCCAATTATCTATAATTAGTCCAATTCTAACATCAATATTATAATTAGGCTCAATTTTGGCCTTAATTCCATATTTATTACAGTCTTTACAATTTACATCTTATCTTCTCTTATTTTAGTATTCTTATAATTTAATCCAAATTCGCGTTTAATCTACTCTAATCCATACATGAAGAAGAAGGGGAAAGAAAACTGAAAATAGAAGAAAATCCAAAGTGTAGGAAAAAGATGTAAATAACGCATAAGTAACAGTAAATAAATTAAAATACTGTAAATAAACTGTAAATAAATGGAAAAGCTTTAATTAACAGAAATAAACTAAAATTAACTGAAAAAAATAGTTAAAAAAATAGACTGAAAATAATTCTAAAAACTGTAAATAAACTACTTAAAAAGGTTATTCCAAAAATCATAGTGAATCTACAGCTATTGGAAGCGCTATTATTTTAAATTAATTAAAGAAATCTAAAATAATTACAATCACTCACATGTGGTCCTAAGCTCTTCCCTTTTGGTCTTCTCGGATCCCCTTAAGGGTATTAAAATATTTTTATTAAAAAGATTCTCTCGTTGAAAATTATTCCTTTTAGAGTCCTTCTTGAAAAGGTGAACCCAAGCTAAGAAAATCTTGAATAAGAAAAAGTGTTAGGCATAGGGTTCTATTTATAGGGTTAAAAGTGGATCTCAGACCATTGAATTTGGGGATTGAATAGAATGCAACCACACAATATGCTGAATAGGAGTCATCGGATGCAAGAATGGAAGGACTGGATGAGTTTAAATAATACAAATACATGTAAAAGCTTGCTGGAACGTTAAAGAACGAAGGAAAATACCCTTTGTTTATTACAGAAGGAGAGTCGACTGCCAGATCGACTGCCCCCATACCCAGGTCGATCGGCTCTTCGACCTAGGGTGAGGTTAGGTCGACCTAGCCAATTTTTTTTTGATTTTTGTTTATCTTGTAACTTGTTCATATTAACTCGAATTCTGACGTTCTATATATAGAAATTGACCAGAAAATTACCATGGACATAATGGTGTAACTCACGTGGCTCAATTCTGATAGTTTCATAAAGTTATGTTATTATTTAGTTAATTAATGAATTAATTATTATGGGTTAAATTTCGGGTTGTTACAATCTCCCCTTCCTAAGGGATTTCGTCCTCGAAATCTCTAAGGATAAAAGAATGTACTATATGTTTTCATCCAATTCTATAACCAACTACTCAATCATCAATAATCTGTTATCCTTAAGTTTTTCTAATGCAATTTAAGATACCTATGCAATTAGTGTACTGTAAATGTCCCTAACTAATGCAAAAGATTAGGCGGTCCACTGATCCAGCTGACCTCCTTTTATGCAATCATGTCCATGCCATGTATCCAAGTAAATGCGAAAATTTCCTAATGATAACTGATAATTCTATACGCGTGCTACAAATATCATACATATGCAGCAATCTTGTGATAATCATCCATTTATAGGAACCATGAAAATACATAAAAATACAAATGCGCACACATCCATATGCATATGCTCTAGTGTCTTACTTAAGCCGATCCCTAAGTGATAATAGTGCCTAGGGTAAGTATATGCTCCCATAGCATCCACTATCAAACACTTCCAACTACCATCATACAAAACATGTTCTAATAACACGTTTACATCAAATCCTATCATCCATAGGTTAAATCCTAAGTTTTACCCTCCTAAAGGGAAATAAAAGAAAGAACCTATTCAAAACTAAAGATGAAAATAGGAAATTCGAAAACTTATTATCAAAGGAATGTGGATACGAAATATGAATTTTCTTTCAATCAAACCAGTCCTCCCCGAAGTCTTCTTAACTATGTCGGAACCAAGGTAATTTCTCTGTAGGCCCTATCTAACATGAAGACGACTTGCGCGATCTTTCATAAGAAGCTTCGATAGGTGCCTTTCTAATGGTACTATCACGTGACGATTCTTTTAACGGAAGATGCTTTTCCTATGTTTCTTCAAAATCAATAATATACGACCTCAACCATGTGTGCCTTGCAATCTTACTTATTTCACTCTGCAGAAACTCTATTATTACTTCCAAAAGTAATTACTACTGTCTCCTTTGTAGTCTTACCCTTTTTTCCGTTACACCTAGGAAATAATTCCTATCTACCTCACATTTAGCAGTTTGGTTCGGTGTTTATGGTCCCATTTTAAAAATTAAGGTTTCTAAATTTTTAAAACATAAAATCCCAAAAATTTTGTCTTAAAAAAGTGTTGTTTTTGAGTTTCTATTAAATTCAAAAATACTTGATTACTTAACATTATTTTCCAATTTAGAAGGGAAAACTTACAAATTCCAAGTCCAAAACTTATTCCTTGTTTTCTTTCAAAGACCTTTTCATTTTTCTATAAAATTTGAATTTTCAAATTCTACTTTTATTAAGTTTTTCATTTCCAAAAACTTATTTACCTTTTCACCAAACCATTTTCTTTCAAATATCTTTAAACTGTTTTTGTGTGTTTCCAGAACATCTTCTTATTATACCTTACAGTCTCATACCTTAATATATTGGAACTACTTTCTCAAATGAGAAATTATTTACGCTAAAATCTTCTATGAACCTTTAAAAGAGAATTTCATGTTTATATGAAATTACAAGAAACTTATTTTATATTTTTCGAAATAGGCTATACAATATATGGTGCTTTCCATACCTCGTATATCTCTTTCATGTATTCCTTGTAACTTGCACAAAACATATTTATTGGTTTCATAGAAAATCATACCATTATTCTTTTCATTCCAATTGATTAAAATATGTTTAAATTATATTCTTCCATGATAAATATTTTCTAATATCTAACTTACACATTTTAACTTATCTTCAAAACTATTTTAATATTTCCATTACTGCAAAAACACTTCCTTGTGCTTATTAAAAATAATAAGTGTACTTTACAAACCATTTTGTTTCTATACTTAGAAATTACCTTTTAAAATACATTTTTATTTGGGTTAAAATGGATGTTGCATAAAACACCGTTACTACAACCCAAAAAATACTAATGTATGGATTTAATTAAATAAATACCAATAAATCTCATATACCTATGTAAAAATATTTCTCTTGGGAGTCGTTTACTATAACAATAGTGTTATAGCCTATGCTCCACTTATTTTCACGAAAACATTTATTACAACGATAAAAGTTGTAATCTATGTTTTCGATACTTGATACACTCTAGGTTTTTATGTTTAAAATCTTTGTTTACTTATAATGAAACTAGTGGGTTATATATAAACACTCCATAATTCTTCAAAAAGAATTCCAATTTTTCATTTTATAAAAACCAACTTAAATTTCATATCATTCTTCAAAAACCCCATTTTATTTTCTAAAAGAAAATATTTCAATTCTAATCATTGTATTTTATTGAGCTAGACATAAAGTGAATTTTCCTATTCACTACCCTAGGAGTATCCTCCCTAAACCTTGGAAATCTCACTTCTTTACTAAAGTCTTTTGTTCCTTTTCCTCTTGTATGCTTATACCTATCTCAAGGCAATACACTTATAATCTTTGGAATTATCTACACATGGGCTTTCTTATTTTCTTATCAACTGCATCTACTCCAATCCTTAGCCTATCTCTCGTTGAATTTTCACAATCCAAGCCTAAATGTACGAAACCATTTCTCAAACTCTTTCCATATGTTGACCTTCTCTAGGCCCCAAGAAACACACTTCCTTATGCCAAAAGCGACACTTCAAAAACTTTGCTCTCAACTGATGAACACGAAGTGTACGAATAACCTCCTCAAAATGTCTGAAACGTCTTTGATGACTAGAACGAAATCTAGGTTTCCTAGTGATGGATCAAAGGAATAAAGGAAGCTCAACATGACTGACCCCTGTAGGTCACAAGAGACCACAAGAGACCTACCACTGCATATCTCTAATCTAACGACTCTCCATTCGTAGTCCAATATTTCTTACAAGTGGATACCCCATCCATTCCCAATTCATTCCATACCTCGAAAATCCCAATACATAGACATCACAGTCAAATTCTATGCCTAGTATAGAAATTTTCAAACTCCTACAAACCATAGAAAAGTGTGTTGATCCACCTATAGGGTTTGAAATAACAATGGGTCTACTGCTAAAGAGATGTCTAAGTGCAAACAACCTACCAAAGAACTACAGATGGAAGAATGTGATGCTCCATAATCGAAAAGAGTCTAAATGGTCAGAAATAGAAATCATAACTTAATAACTTTGTGCACACCCCACACTCCGTAATATACTCAAAAGGACACATTAAAAGTCATGGTGTATTGTAAGTTAAATGAAACTAACAGAGACTAAGATTCACAAGATAAAAATAGGTTAAAACAGCGGAAGCTAAAATAATAACTTATTCAAACAAAAACTTCATAATTGCTTCATAAACCAAATAAGTCAAACACTAAATACAACATACATGTCTCAAAATCCAATATGTCTCATGAAATCAAAAATCGTAGTCTCAACAAAAATCAAAGTATAAATATCCCTCTCAAGTGCTCGTACAAAGAAAGAAAAACGGAAATAAAAGTAGAGAAATACATAGCAGAATCTTCTCCAAGAAACCTTCGAGCAACTGCAATCTACTGCCCTCTACTTTGATTGCATATAAGGGGAAAAGGGGAAAATAGAGGAGTGAGTCAGACTAAAAGTCTAGTGAATGACAGTAATTACTAGAATCTTTAAGCAAAGTAAAAGTATAATACCTTACAATAGTTCTAGTATATAAAAAGGAAATAAAGGAAATATAAAGAAGGAATAAGCTGGAAATAAATATGATTTAACTAAATTGACACAATTGATTAACTTTGATTGTTTGCACTTGTCTTTGATAGCTGCTTGATTAGGCTGAAGTCCTAATCATATAATTAGGTAGAAATCCTAATTCTACCATTTGATCGGCCTACTACTCCATAAACCTTACTGCGGACTAGACGCTATATAGCTCCCTACACAGAAGGCAATGGTGTCTACGAAAGACACACATACCAAGCGCTTGGAACTCAATAGCGACTTATATCCCCTAATTGATGTCGCATGCTCGGTCACCGCTGGTTCGCACTATCTATTGCTCCCTCTTTTGACCTTTTATTTACCCTAGACAACATAAGCGTGCCCTCGTCTCACTTCAGGCTATAGTGAGACACCATGTCCATAGAAAATAGGGAATGTTGTTGGTACCGGTCATTGTTAAACAAAATCTTGTTGCGTCCCTTACCTAAATGCCCATGATCTTTTAATTATGGATTTTTTATCTACCCTTAACAGCATAAGGGAAATACTACCGGTACGGACCTTTTCTTTTAACCGTGGACCACTTATCTACCCTAAACAACATAAGGGAAATATTACCGGTACAAATCTTTTCTTTTAACTATTGACCACTTATCTACCCTAAACAACATATAAGAAATGCTGCCAGTACGGACCTTTTCTTTTAACTATTGACCACTTACCTGCCCTAAATAGCATAAGGACAATTATGCCAGTACGAACCTTTTCTTTCATATTTGCTTATTAACATAGATAAATTATGTTAAATAAGCCTTCGTTATTATTCTTACTATCTGTGCTTATCAGTTTATCCTAAGTCTTAAAATAAGCCTCATTCTATTCTGTTTTCTTATTATAACCTACGTTATAATCATGCTTATTACTTAACCCAAGGTCCAAGTGTGAAAATAAGCTTCTTTAATTTTTTTTTACTCTTTTTAGTTATAATTCTAAATTATAACTATGCCAATCTCTTTAATTCAGTCCAATTAATATCATAATTAGGCATAATTTCAGTCCAATTTCATTTACATTACAGTCTTTATAATTTACACCTTATATTCCATTGTTTCATATTTATTTTAATTTAATCCAATTTCGCGTTAATTCTATTCTAATCCATACGCGAAGAAGAAGAAGAAGGAGAAATAAAAGAAAACTGAAAATAGAAGGAAATCCAAGGCGTAAAAAGAAGATATAAATAACGCATAAATAACTGAAAACAAACTAAAATACTGTAAATAAACTGTAAATAAATGGAAAAGCTAGAAATAAACTAAAATTAACTGAAAATAATTCAAAAAACTGTAAATAAATAACTTAAAAGGTTACTCCAAAAATCATAGTAAAACTGCAACTATTGAAAGCCCTATTATTTTAAATTACTTAAATTTTTTTAAAATAATCACCTCTGGTCCTTAGCTCTTCCCTTTAGGCTTTCATGGATCCACTTGGAGTTTTTAAATATTTTTATTTAAAACGATTTCCTTCTTGAAAACTTATTCCGCTTAGGGTTCTTCCTGAATAGGTGAACCCAATTGGAGAAAATCTTAGAATGAGAAAAAGTGTTAGGCCTAGGGTTCTATTTATAAGGGTAGGAATCTCAGACCATTGTTGGGGATTGAATGTGATGCAACCACATCATAGGCTGAATAGTGGCCATCGGATGTAGAAACGAAAGGACCAGATTGAGTTGAAGAATGAAAAATACGTCACTAACATTCAAACGAACGTTTGTTCATTCGCTTAAAAAAACAAGGCGCGTCGACTGGACGGTCGACTGCTCATGTGGCCAGGTCGACCGGCCGTCGACATGGCCTATATATATATTCTGTTTATTTTGTTTAATTCATATCTCATTCATTTTAGCTCAGATTCTTACGTTCTATATATGAAAATTGACCAGAAAATTACCGCGGACATAATGATGCAACTCTCGTGGCTCGATTCTGATAATTTCATAAAGTTATTTTATTATTTAGCTAATTAATGAATTAATTATTATGGGTTAAATTTTGAATTGTTACAAGTATACTATATTGTTGTATTTGTTTTAAGAGTTATATAGTTTCATATATGTATATCCTTGAATTGAATATAGGACATATCTTGTTCATTTTGTATTAAATATTATCCCTACGATTTTGACTTTATATTCTCTGTTATATACTGTATATTGTGTGTTATTCTGTTCTAGATGCATATATGTTTATTGCCTTGTGCCGACACTGTGTACATTCTATGATGAGTTATATTCCTTGTTTTTTATATGTACCAATGTTAGCCCAAGCGAATATTCATGTATGTGCCTTATATCTGTTAGGAACTGAAGATAGTGGTTTTGATGACAACAACCTTTGTAACTTATTTTATTATAACTTATATACTAACACTATTGTGTGTGTGTGTGTGTGTGTGTGTGTGTGTGTGTGTATATATATGAATGTTATTATGCATGATATATATAAGACAGGTACTGATTATTGAAGACTGTACAATATAAAGATTAAGAATGAAGAAATCAAGTTTGAAGACTCATGAGTATCAAGATTTCAAAATAAATGTCTAGTTTTGTTAGAACTTCATAATAGCATGGAAATCTTTATTCTAAATTTCATTTGGAATGGAATCCATTTATACCTTCTTAGTGGTTTACAAACCCATGACATGTAGCTTACAAACCTACGACAAGTGGCTTACAAACCCACAAACATCTTGTTTTTGTATAAGTTCTCAAGTCCTGATGTGGTGAAATATTCTGCAGGAAAAAGCTTGCAAAAATACTTCAAAATGGTTTTTCAAAATGATTTTCAAAACTGCTTTTCAAAATGTTTTAGCCTTAAAAATTATCTTTTCAAATGATTTTCAAAAAGATGTTTTAGCCTTAAAATATTCTTTGTATTTGTTTTTAAATAAATTCTTGTTTTAAACTTCATTTGGTTTTTAAAACTATCTTCTGATTTTTAAATATTATTTATAATATATATACACACACTTGGGATTTAAAATCAAATTTATGTATACATTATAAAATTATGTTTTTCTACTCTTCTTTATTTTAAAACATAGGAAAATTAGTTTATTTTACTCTAGAATCATTTTATCTTATTTTCCTTTCAATACCATTATCAAACAAATTTTACATTGTTTTTAACTAAGGGATGTATGTTAGTCCGTGAGATGATGGTTTTGATGACAACAACCTTAGAATAGATTATAAAATTTAAATACTAACATTATAAGTTTAGATAAATATGTATATGCAGGATTTAACCATGCAGGTACCAAGAATGAAGACTGTACAGTATAAAGATTCAAGATATCAAGATTGAAGATTAACGAGTATGAAGATTATCAAGAGTTCAAAAATTAAAGTAATTTATTCTAATTAGAAATTTTGTTAAAACTCATAGAAAAGCACTGACATCTTAAAATCCAATTTATTCATGGAATGGAATCCACTTCGAGCCCGTTAAAGGGATGAAACCCTAAGTAGGATGGAACCTACAAAAAATCTAGTGGAACATTATTTTGTATCCACTAATTTTAATTCAAATGATTTTAAAAAATTATCTTGTTTTCAAAACGATTTCAAAACTTTCCTTTTAAAAGATTCAAAACCCTCTATCCCGATTTTAAATAATTTTAGCCTCAAAATTATCTTTAATTTCGAAGTCAAATTACTTCTGATTTTAAAGTATCTTTTAATATAATATATTTAAATTTTAAATATTTGTATTTAAGATTTAAATATAAAATTATAGTTAAATTATATATATATTATTCTCTATATTTACTTATGTATTTTAACTATAGTCAAGTATATTAGAAAAGTTTAAAATAGTTTTAATATAAGATAAATGTTATTTTGAAAGAAAATGAAATCATCAAAATTGCTTTGGGATGTCGATATGGCTATGGTGACCATGTCGACATGGTGTTAGTTGAGTTCAAAATTTAAATTTCAAAAGAAGTGTATATTCGCCATAATTCTTCACGAATGGACATGGCTGTTGTACTTTTATAAATAGGGGTTAGTTTCAACGAATTTGATATCAGATTTTCTAGTTTTTCACTCCTTTTCTTCTTCCACATTTCTTAATACATATTCTTACCATTACTCTGCTGAAATCAACATTGAATCGAACTCGATCTTTCCTAATTTGATTCTCTATCACTATCTCAACAAGGTTCTCAGTGCTATTCAGAGTTAGGCTTCTTTGTAATCTATTAAGTGAGAAAAGGTGTGATTGTGGCCTTGAAAATCAATCAAGCGAGATAAGGTGTGATTGTAGCCTTGGTAAATCAATTGGGTAAACTTGTGGTCTGGAAATCAAGTATCTCTACCTAGAGGATTGTAATTCTGGAGGGTGTACCTCATAGCCTTAAAATCGAGGGTGTAATTGTACAATTTCTTTTAAAAGGAAATCCGTACTTGTGTTGCAGGACTGGACGTAGGGTAACTCTGAACCAGTATAAAATCCGATGTGTTCTTTCCTTTATTGCTTTTACTTTATTTTTGCATTTGTGTTTGTTTATGTGATCATATCTGTGTCTGTATATTGCATACATCCTTATTCAGTACAACATAAATTCAAAAAGATTTAGTAATTCTTTGTAAACACTATTCACCCCCCTTTAGTGTTAATCCTAGCGTTAAGATCCGTAATCCGCATTTCTTTCAATTGGTATCGGAGCGAGGTTTTCAAAGTTTCGTAAATTGATTTTCGAAAAGTTTTTAAAATGGCTATCAACACTGGTACTGTTACTAACACTAGTATTACTGTCACTAGTTCATTTATGGAAGGTCAGTGTACTGTTAGACCACCACTTTTTAATGGCAGTAACTATGCATATTAGTCATGTAGGATGAAAATATACTTACAATCCATAGGATTAGACACTTGGAATATTACACAAACTGAATATTCTGAACCCACAACTGATTTTGCACAGTGGACTGCTGAGCAAAAGACTGTTGCACAAAATAATTCTAAGGCAATGAATATTTTGTTTTGTTCAATAGATAGAAATGAATTCAATAGAATGTTAGTTTGTAAGTCTGCATATGAAATTTGGAAAATTTTACAAGTTACTCACGAAGGAACAAGAAAAGTTAAACAGACCAAAATTTCCATGCTCATAAATCAGTTTCAATTATTTAAAATGAATCCTAATGAGTCTATTTCAGATATGTATAGTGGATTTCAGGATATTATGCATTCTCTAATATCTTTGGGAAAGGAATTTTCTAAAGAAGATCAAGTTAGAAAGATTTTAAATTCTCCTACTCCAGAATGGGATCAAAAGACACTTGTTATCGAAGAGGCAAATGACATCAGTACTTTAAAGATAGAAGAAGTAATTGGAAATCTAATGTCGTATGAAGTTCAAATGATAGGGAGAAGAGAAAACAAAGAATCTGAAAAGAAATCAATGGCATTCAATGCATTGACCGATGGATCAGACTCAAACTGCGATAATGATGAAGAGATAGCCTTTATGACCAGAAATTTTAGGAAATTCCTGAAATATAGAAAGATGAATAATCTCAAGAGAAACAACTATAAGAACTCTAGAAATCATAATGTAGTGCCAAATAATGTCAAATGTTACAACTGTGATGAACCAGGCCATTTCAAAAGAGACTGTCCATATCCAGATAGGCAAAATCCTCCTATGAACAATGATCCAACAAAGAAACAAAAGTGGGCATTTACTTCTACTCTAGATGATTCAGACTCGTCCTCAAGTGATGATGATCAGAAGACAGATAATTCGAATTTATGTTTCACAGCTATTCACGACTCCGACGAATTCAAAGAAACGGATTCAGAAAAAGGTACACAATTACAATACAATTGGTTGAAATTGCTTGCTTAGAATTAGTTGCTTGATTGATTGATTTTGAATTAGTGTGTTGTTTGAATTTTAAAATTTATTTTTTTTGTTTTTTATTATTTTTTATTATTGTCTTATTATTTTATTATTATTTTTATTATTTTTTAATAGTATAATTTTCTGAAATATACTATAAATATTTCAGATTATATATAGACATTAAAAATAATAAGTATATTTATATATATATATATTTTAGAGAACTTAGGAAAAATAAATTATCAAAATTCACTATCACATGTCGACATGGTCCCTACCATGATGTCGACATGGATCCCAGAATTTGAATTTCAAAATTTGAATTCAAATGTTTGAATTTTCCTCCACCTTTTCACTTCATTCAATTATCTGAAAAGCTACCTTTTGAGCAGAGAATATGTCATTTGAGAATCTATTTATTCACTATCTTTTATCATATCTTTTCACTCTCATTTACAAATTCAAACTCTCTCTTCAAAACTTCAAGCTCTCTACTCTCTACTTTAATAGCTTCTTCAAGCAACCCCTCCACCATGAGAATTTCCAGAAAAATAAAAGAGCAACTATTCAATGATCTGGAGGCAATAAAAGCATACATCAATTATGCTAATTATGCCAAAGTCCATCCTGGAAAGTTTGTTATTTTTAAAGATTTCTCTTCTTATGAACTTGATTATCTTTTTGCAAACAATGGAGTTCTTAGTCTTATTGATGCTTCTCAAAATGATTTTGTTTGCTATCCAAATCTTATCAAAATTTTCTATGCTAATTTAAACCGTGGATTTTATCATGGAAATGAGGATGAAATTTGGAGTAGTGTCAAAGGCACTAGAATTGTTTTGAATTGTGATCTTTTGGGTACCATTCTCAATTGCAAGTGTACGGGAATGGATCTTTCTAATTTAAAATCGATGAAAATGATCGTGAGACATTTCATCACATTTTCGAACGGAATGATAATTTTGAATTCAAAAATCGAAATTTTCGACCAAAGGCAAGAATTGTCAATCTTCTTTTGCAATATACTTTGACCCCAAGATCGGGGAATTTTAACAATCCTACTTCAAAAGTTTGCAAAGCTCTTTTTTCTATTTTTGGAATTTATGATATAAATTGGGCGCAAGTTATTTTGGATGAACTTCGTCCTAAAAACCTTGAAACGGGTGACAATACTTTATATCATGGAATTTATCTCACTTGGATCTTTAACAATTTTGGAGTGGATTTCAAAGGCGAAGAATTTGTTTCTAGAAAAGTTTTCAATCATTCCAACATTTTGCTTATGAAAATTCCATTTGTTTTTCAACCTTATGAGACCCTTGCCGAAAAGGAAGAGCGTTTGGCTCATGAGAAAATGGAAGAAGAGGAAGAGGAAGAGGAAGAAGAAGAAGAAGAAGAAGGGGATGAAATAAAAATTGAAAAAGAAGAAGGTAAAATCTCTTTGGAAAGCATTGACTATCCTCCTAATCCATCCACCAAAACACTTCTCAAAAACCAAAAGACGATTGTTGAGAATCAACGGATTCTTAAACGATCCGTCAGTAAGAAGTTGGACAAAATTTCATCTAAGATGAACAAGTTCATTTCCAAAGTCAGCAAGAAACTTGGACTTTCTTCATCATCATCCTCTAACTAGTTTTATCTTTTCGTATCTTGTTGTATGTGTTTTAGCTTGTTTTAAGTCGAAAGTTCATGTAGTTTCGTATGTTTAATCATTGTATCATCTTAGTATGCAATGAAATGAAATTTTCTTTCTGTCATCTAGCTTATCTTATCTCCAGAATAAATGTTAGTATATTATATAAATACACACACACACACGCACACACACAATTATTCACAAAATCTAAATAGTCATTTCTTTCATTAACCCATGTCGACATACCCCTATGACCATGTCGACATGTACTGGTCAGAAATGAAAATTCATTTTGAATTTGAAATTTGAATAACAACCATATGTCTATTCATTTCAAACGAATTTCTACACCTATATATACCTATTTCTTCCAGAATTCTTCACTGAAAATTATTTCCTATCTTCTAATTCTTCATTTCTTTCACAAATTCAATTATGGCTAATCCAATTCACAATTTATCCGAAGATCTTGAAAAAACTCTTAATTCGTTCAAGAGTATTCTCTCGTTCATTCTTCGTAACTAGCGACACTTAGAATTGAGTCAAATGCAGATGATCAAGGGGCAAGAAAGGCATTTCGATGCAATACGATGGATGATTTCCTCCCTACACAAGGATGATAACGAAGCACATCCTCCAGTCTCTCTCACCAACGACAATGATAATTGGGATGCTATTAAGGCAGATCCAATCTTTGGAGAAGAAGGATAGGTGAAAGTTCCACGTAACATTTGATTTTTATTTGTTTGCTTTGTTTGAATTGTTTGTTTGAATTAATTTGATTTGGTTTGGATTGATACTTGGTGTGGATTGATTTCTTAAATTGGTTTGATGGTTGCTACATAAAACATGTATATATATACATTGAAACGTATATAATCCTTGATTAATTATCATGTTCATAAGGATAACTATTTCTTAATCTATCTATTATATATTCCATTGTATAGTTTTTTAATGCAGGCACTCTAGTCCAAGAATGAGGGGGAGTTAATTTTTTGTTGATGACGAAGGGGAAGAAATATGAAATAGGGTAATTAGGCATAGATTAAGGGGGAGTTATTAGTTTTAGGGGGAGTTATTAAATATTTTATAAACAAAGGTTGTCATCATCAAAAAGGGAGAGATTGTTAGTCTGTGAGATGATGGTTTTGATGACAACAACCTTAGAATAGATTATAAAATAAAATACTAACATTATAAGTTTAGATAAATATGTATATGCAGGATTTAACCATGCAGGTACCAAGAATGAAGACTGTACAGTATAGAGATTCAAAATATCAAGATTGAAGACTCATGAGTATCAAGAGTTCAAGAATTGAAGTAATTTATTATTTAATTAGAAATTTTGTTAAAACTCATAGAAAAGCACTGGCATCTTAAAATCCAATTTATTCGTGGAATGGAATACACTTCGAGCCTGTTAAAGGGATGGAACCCTAAGTAGGATGGAACCTATGAAAAATCTAGTGGAAAATTGTTTTGTATCCACTAATTTTAATTCAAATGATTTTACAAAATTATCTTGTTTTCAAAATGATTTCAAAACTTTCCTTTTAAAAGATTCAAAACCCTCTATCCTGATTTTAAATAATTTTAGCCTCAAAATTATCTTTAATTTCAAAGTCAAATTACTCCTAATTTTAAACTATCTTTTAATATAATATATTTGACTTTTAAATATTTATACTTAAGATTTAAATATAAAATTATAGTTAAATTATATATATATTATTCTCTATATTTACTTATGTATTTTAACTATAGTCAAGTATATTAGAAAAGTTTAAAATAGTTCTAATATAAGATAAAGTTTATTTTGAAAGAAAATCAAATCATCAAAAATTGCTTTGGGATGTCGATATGCCTATGGTGACCATGTCGACATGGTGTCTGTTGAGTTCAAAATTTAAATTTCAAAAGAAGTGTCTATTCGCCATATCTCTTCACGAATGGACATGGCTGTTGTTCTTCTATAAATAGGGGTTAGTTTCAACGAATTTGATATCAGATTTTATGGTTTTTCACTCCTCTTCTTCTTCCACATTTCTTAATACATATTCTTACCATTACTCTGCCGAAATCAACATTGAATCGACCTTTTCTAGTTTGATTCTCTATCACTCTCTCAACAAGGTTCTCAGTGCTATTCAGAGTTATAGGCTTCTTTGTAATCTATTAAGTGAGAAAAGGTGTGATTGTGGCCTTGAAAATCAATCAAATGAGATAAGGTGTGATTGTAGCCTTGGTAAATCAATTGGGCAAACTTGTGGCCCGGAAATCAAGTATCTCTACCCAAAGGATTGTGATTCTGGAGGGTGTACCTCGTGGCCTTGAAATCGAGGGTGTAATTGTACAATTGCTTTTGAAAGGAAATCCGTACTTATGTTGCGGGAATGGATGTAGGGTAACTCCGTACCAGTATAAAATACGGCGTGTTCTTTCCTTTATTGCTTTTAACTTTATTTCTGCATTTGTGTTTGTTTCTGTGATCATATCTATGTCTGTATATTGCATACATCCGTGTTCAATTCAACATGGATTCAAGAAGATTTAGCAATTCTTTATAAACACTATTCACCCCTCTCTAGTATTAATCCAAGCCTTAAGATCCGTAATCCGCATTTCTTTCAATGTCGACATCATGGGATACCCCATGTCGACATGGCGGCCGTTAAATTCAAAGGTTCAATTCTCAAAAGAAGTGTCTATTCGTTTAAATCTCTCACGAATGGTTATGACCGTTGGTGGTCTATAAATAGATTTAATATACGAATTTTTTAACTAACTATTTTCTTATTTTCTTTACTCCTTCTTCTCCACAAAACGATATTCTAAAATTTTCATATTGTTAAGATCGTGCCGAAATTCTACTGAATTCTCAAGTGAATCAAATTAGAATTTTATTCTTGTTTGATTCTCTGCCCTCTCTCGATGATCAAAGTGCTATTTAGAGTTATAGGATCAACTTTTAATCAAAAGTTTATCGAGTCTCTCTATAAGGTGTGGTTGTGCTTGGAAATCAATTGGGTGATCTTGTGTCCCGTTAATCAAGAGAGTTTCCCCCGGACTCGAAGACAGGAGGGTACCTCCAGGCCTTTAGAAATTGATGATTGTAATCTCGACATTGGTATAATAAAAATCTGTACGAGGTGTTTGTCTTGGTGTAAGACTGGACGTAGGGTACATTCGAACTAGTATAAAATCATGCGTGTTCTTTCATTTTACTGCTTTTATTTACTTTTTGCATCCGTGTTTGATTCTGTGATTGCTCCGTGATTTAGTTCTGCATTTGTTTATATCATAAATTTTAAATTAGTCAATATAAGTCTTGGAATCCATTAAACACTATTCAACCTCTCTCTAGTGTTAAATTAGCCTTAATATCCTCAATCCGCACTCCCTTTCAATAACGTCTAATTCTCTATGTTATCCGACTTTATTATCTGTTGTACTCTCGGATGGTATGGGTATAGAGGTGGGGTGTTACAAAATTTGTATTAGAGCATGGTTCAGAATAATACATTATATATAAGAGACACGAGTCAAGAACTTAGGTAGACTTGGAGTGTTTTCCGCTTAGGTATTTGATTGTAGCCCCCAATAATAAGTAATAATATGTATATATATAGGATGATTACTGGGATAAACATTAAGGGGCATACTTGATATCATATATTTATATAATTTCTTTTAATCCATTTATTTTGAGTATGTATATAAATGGTTGGAGTAGCAAAGATGAAAGGAGTTAGTCCAACTAGTAGTATTGTGTTGGTGTTGAATATTAGGCCTTTAGTGGCTTAACATTGAATTGTTATATTTTTATTTGATATTGATCAGAGTGCGTAGTGGGAATTGGTGAATAGTTTACCGAAGAGTGCGTAGACTACTGTTTCTTATGTTTGTTGTTTGGTAAATGATTATTTGAATTAGAATTATAATTGTTGTTAAGAATAATATTAGGTAGGAACTATTATTTAAATATTAGAAACTAATTTTAAAATTGAATTTAGTTTTGATTATTATTCGTTTGATGATTATTATTCTATATTTGTTGAAGTTATGAAACAAATTTAATTTTTGATGAGTACTTGTGGTTATAAATAAATGAGTTTGTATTTCTGACATTGAAAGATGTTCAAATTATTTAAGTGATTTATTGTTTTAATGGATATTTGGGAAGTGTTTGGAAATAACTTATCGCTGGCAAGTATTTGTTATAAATTAACATATTTGGTTTATAAATATAGTCAATTAGAGAGTATTTTTTGAAATCAAGCAAATGTTTTAAATTAGAAAATTTTGATTTGATATGGATATATAAAAAGTGATATTTGATTGTTTTGAGGTAGAAGTAAATATTTGTTTTATAGAAGTAAATTATTAAAAGAATATATTTATAAACAAATGTAAGAGATTTTGAAATAATATTCGTGTTGGTTTGTCGGTTAAGTAGTTTAAAATTTCTGGTTAATGTGCCTAACCAACGTTACTGATAGGGAGTCCTAAACAACAGGACGAGATATGTGGAACAATGAACTGAGAAAATTAAAATTCTTGATGGATTAAATGTATTGAATAATTATGGAATGATTTTGTAAAATGTTTTATTCATTTTGGAAGGAAATACCTGTTGTAAAGAAATGTAATAAGATTATGTTGAAAATATATTCAAAGGATGTTGTGAAATTTTAAAAGAAATGTCATAAGTTATATTTTGGAAAATTATATAGTTTAAGTACTGTGATATTATAGAAACTATATAAGTGGAACAAAGGAGTATACTATTTCAAAGACTAGTTCTATATGGAAGTATTTATTATTATGAAAAAGTAAAATATTATTTTGTGACTAGTTTATTATTATATATTGTAAGAATTATTTTGTAACGATTGAGATATTTTATAAATTGTGAATATTTTAAGCGGTAGATGTAGTTAGTAAATCTTAATAGACGGTGGTGGTTTTCGGCGAGGCAATATCATTGTTTTTATAGTATTTGTAATCTGGAATATGTATGTGTGTATTGTATGTTGAAATGAATTTGGTGTGGGTTTTGAATATTTGTATTAGTTTCAATAGATGTTAGAGTAAATTCGCTGAATTTTTACTTTCGAGAATATGAAAAAATGTATGTAGCTTAATTATTCTGGTTTGTTCCAATATGAGATGTGTTAATTTTTTTTATTGAATTTAATATTTTGAGATTAATAAATATTTAAAAAAATTTAAATATGAAATTATTGAGATAAGATAATTTCATGAATTGTATTAGCAATTTGAAAGAATGACTTATAATAGAAGAGTAAGATAAGTTTTATTAAGTGAACTCTTAGAAAGGAATATTTGAAGAATATTTATATTAAGTAGCGTAGTGAAAATTTTCTAGATAATCTTTATAAAAAAGGTTTTGGTTAAGGTATTTTGAGGTTTAGTTGAATGAAATCTGAATATTGTATAGAGTTTAAACATTTTATAAAATGAAAGCTTTGGAAAATGTATTTAGAAATAAATTTTTACTATAAAATATTTGTTAACTTTGGAAGGTAATTTCTAGTTTTAGTAAATATTATTTTTAGAAATAGAAAGGAATTTGCAGCTTTTACTTATTAATATCTTTATTGAGAGATTCCCGAGTTAAATATTTCAGTATTTTAAAGACAAATTGAGTCTTTTGATAAGCCACTGATGAAAGGTCTAATCATTGATTTTGGTGTTACCTTATTTGATGTTTGATGAGTCAATGTAGATTATTATATGTGTTAGCTCGTCATAATATAGTTTGAGCGTTGTGAATTTATTTACAGAGGGTTTGTTTAATGCTTAAATATAAATTGGAAATGGTATAGTTAAGATAGGATTTATCGGCTCAGTTGTAGAATTTTTCCTAATGAAAATAACGAGGATGCATTTTCTTAAGTGGGAAGTCTGTAACAACTCGGTTTTAAGCAACAATCAAATTAATTTAATAACGGTGATTTGATTAATTAAAATGGATTCTTAAGATTATATAAGAATAATTTCAGATTTATTTGTAGACATTTCGAATATTTGAATTTGATAATAAAGTAACTAGGGGTGAAACTAAATGATTTAGAGAATAATTATTTGTTTAAAGGATTGTGAAATAAATTAATTTGGAAATTATTTAATAAATAGGCTTATAATGTGAATATTTAAATGAATTAAAATGTGGAAATAAATCCATAAAATTTTATAATGTCGGGAAAATAATTAAGTGTTGTTAATCTAATTTTTATTTAGAATTTTATTCGGATTTTTTGTGAAATAGAGAATAGTTTTATAAAAAGAAAGAAATGGAAAAGGAAATAAATATTCAACCAAGCTTTGGCCCATAGCCTAAGAACCCAAACCATTGCTCCATGATTTTTCCATATCCAGACATTTCTTCTTTCAGAGTTTTCATCATCACTTGTAAATAAAACCAAAACGAACAATTTTCTTGCTTTTGAAATTTATAATCCAACCAAACTCCATAACTTTGAAAACCAAAATAAAATCCAAATAAATCCTATAGATTCCCAAATTTGGACATGTACATCTCGACACTAATATATACTTATGCAAGGAAGAAATATGATTGATGTTTTGGAGTTTTGGGAGTTGAAGCAGCAGGAGGAAGATGAAGGGAAAGCTACATGAGAGTTTCTTACTCACAAATTTATGTCCAGATCATATAATTCGATGTATATGTGTGTGTGGATTGATGTTGGATTGATATGTACACCTTGTTTGAAGGAGTTATTGATGAGAAGAAGTTAGTTGGAAGTCGGAATTCAATTGAACGATCGACTAGGAAGTGCGTCTAGGGTGGGTTAACAGTCAACGCCCAATGCTCCAACCGGTCGACCACCATACGTCGACCGCTGGTGCATTCCTTCACTAAATATGGGCATAGTGCAGTGATAAGAGCTTGCGCTTTTCTTCTAAGCTACTAGGGTTCAAGTCCCACGTTATGCGGTTTTTTATGTGTATATTTTGATAGTAAATAAATTATATTTGCATTGAAAATAAAAATAAGTTATTATGTAATTTATATAATTATTTATGAAGTGAAGTTTTATTAAAATGATAGTGGTTAATTATACTCAAAGCTATTAACTTATTATAGAATACCTATTTTGAATACAAATATTTATTCAAAAGTATTTATAAATTTTGGAAAACATGACGACCCGCAAATCCATATCCTTTGAATCGACAATAAACCACACATGTTCGACCCAAAAAGCACAGACTGATGGAAAGTCAGGAGAAAGAAAAGAAGAGAGAAGAATAGAAGAGAAGAAAGAGGGAAGAAAAGACAAAACAGAACAATACAGAATCTCACATCGCAGCGGAAAACATGTAATACCATATCAATGATCTTTACAAAACAGAAAATGTGTATACATACATCATTCAGAGTTCAACAATCAATCACTAGTTATCAGCCTGGATAGTTATAATAACATGTCCTCACAATTGCCAATAATGTAAAAAAACTAAGCATAGTGGATAATCAAAACATATACGTTTATGTGAGAATGAAGATCTCCAGCTATCCTGTTGAAGCTCCAAAAACACCAAAACTGAACCAGTAAATATAATCGGTCTGAACCGAGCATTGAAAGGGAAGAACGCCTGGATCAGTTTGGTAAACCAGCGTGAGAAGCACACTCAACTGAATTTATTAAATTACCAAACTTTTCCTTTATCATAATAAAAGTATCTTGTAAGACAAGCCCACATATAAACACAGATATGTTTTTACCTTACGATAACTAAAACATTTCATACCAAATCCTCTTATATTATGATAATATATAGTATACAAATAATATTAATCATAGCCGAAATTGTTACAATGACTAAATTCTAGTATATATCCCAAAATGGGTAATACAATCAAAATGGTAGGTACGTAGTGGAGTTTGGATTTCCATACAAATGACCAGGTGAAGAGACTACCTTCCAATGGGTACACCTCTAGATGGATGTCCCAAGGCACAGAACATCTGCCCACTACCAACACAAGACCGGCCCACCTCTATAAGTATATGGTACCGAATATGTCATCCTCCGGTCGTTACCGACCTTTACCGAGGGACCTCTAGCATACAAACCACAATAATCAGATACATGACGTCATGGCATGTAAAGATATATCTAGAAGATGATGATCATACCCACGTAGGAGCTACCCAGTTAGCCCTGCTACGTCTAACCCTGTTTTGGTCATTTCCGGTTGATGAGGCCTGAGGTAATGGTTACCATTCACATATCACAATCACATCACTTTGAATGCCACACAGCCATTTCCGTTGACTACTAATTGCCTTCCACAAAAATATACCCTTAAGCTCATACGTCTCAAGAAGGGTTTTAAGCTAAGAGAAGTTGCCTTCTCCGCCACCACAGACGTACGTTTGTAAAAACCAATGTACGCAATCTTTAGAAATACAATGTCAAACAAACATCCATATAAGTTATCCAGGAACAAGACAAACCAAAGGTACTTTCCTACCGCATCCTGTCGGAAAATCCCTAGGATTAGTAGTGAATATTCCTTTCATTGGATAATTCATAATGAAGAGACCACTGCTACTATATGTATATTGGGATTTTATCTCCAAATGACCAACAAGCAATCCTCCACTATGAAAATCTGAAACATCAATATCATCGATAACCAACCTGCACAATCGTCGCATATACGTTGGTTTGAAGTGGTTTTCGGATCAACCGATCCCGGTCTCTTTACACTAACAATGCAAAAGCGTTTCTCAACCTCACACAGAAACTAAGTCTCATAGACTTATCATGTCTTCAACTTTAAACTTGCTATCCTTCGGGCTAAAAAGGAAGCTCGATAGATTGGAGTAATACTCCGCACTACACGAATCAACATCCTCAACACAAACAACAATCATGCCTACACAAAAGGAAACGTACTAAGTGTACGACTAAATAGTTCCCACATCAGTTCCAGGAACTAAAATGGAAAAATTTGATAGTAGGTTCTTTAACTAGCAAAGCAAACAAACAAATATTTAGCACCATAACAATCACTAGGCTCTTTTAATTAATATTTTATTAATTAATTCACTTGCCAAATATTCACTTCAAATTATTTTTAAAAAGACATAATCTCCAAACAATTTCAATATTGGAAAATATTTCCATATACTTATTTAAACAATATAAGCATATTCACAAATCTCTTTATTTTCATCACTTAGAAACTATTATATATACTTAAATACGAATTAAGTATACATTTTATTCTTAAGGAAAACATTCTCTTTAAACACATTTACTTGGGTCAAAAGCAATGTTGCGTAAGACATCGCTACAACAATCCAAATCACTAGTATAGGGATTCGAAAATTAGACAGATATATAAACTTCAGTACTGTACAAAAACATTTCCATTCGAAAATCATTTACTATAACAACAATGTTATAGTCCATCATTTTCTTATTTCTCGAAAATGTCTATTCCAATAATAAATGTTGAAATCTATGTATTCGATACTTAACACATTTTAAAACATCTTCAAATCATTTAACTCCATTTAAAATGACCCCTTCCCAAAAATACCCATTTTATTTAATATATTATTCACTGTCCAAAATCATGAATATACTACGTTTACTAAATTTAATACTTGTACAACTTTATTAAAGGATTATCCACAGTCCAAAATCGTGAATATAATCCCTCTACTCGATTCATGAATATTTCACAATTAATTAAAGGATTATCCACTGTCTAAAATCGTGCATGAAATTCCTTTAATAAAATTCTATATTTAACTTGTCAAATTCAATTGAATTTGGATTTATAAAACAATGTTTATAAATTTCATTTTTATAATATAAAAACTTCGATTTGTAAAATCAAATTCCATTTATTATTTTATAAGAACTTCAACTTATAAAATCCCTTAATTAACAAATTCTATTTATATCTCATTTACATTCAAAAATCCAATTTATAGGTTAATTGCTTATAAATCATTTATTTACAAAATTCTTTCTATTTATAACTTCACAAATTCACAAATCTTAATAACTTATAAGATTCATATATAACTTCGTTTTAACACTTATATAAAAATCCTTTATAATTCCATTATTTCGATTTATAAAAATTCAATTTTATAAATCTTATATATAAACCATTTATAATAAGCTCACAATCTCAATTTAAATAAATTTATTCTTTTAATAATTTACATTTGTTATTAAAACTTATATAACTCCAAAAGATCATACTTAAGTATATTTCACAAAAACCATGATTTTTATAAGATAAAAATTATAACATTTATTTATTTAAAACAAATTCATTCTTTTAAAAAAATCAAAATTAATAAAATATCTATTTTCAAAATCACTTGAAAATCCTTTTTAATTTGAAAATCATCACTTTAACATTTTTAAAATTCCAAAATAGGCCTAATTTGAGATGCAGGTTGTAATTTTGGAAAGAGGAGTCACAGGATTTTTGTAAATAAAGTTGAAATGCATGTCTGCATTCATGTTGATGCAGGTAGGTAGTATTTTGGGTTTTGAGGAGTTGTTTGATGTAGAACTTGAATAGGGTTGAAGGAGGCAGATTCAAAAATTAATGAATGCAATATGAAAAGAGGAGCTACAGGTTTGGGAAATGCAAGTAGAAATTTTGAGAAAGAGGAGTTGAATGCATAGTATATGCAGACTTGTATATATTTGGTTTTCTCTTTTATTTAAGAATGAGAAAAGAATGCATATGAAATGAAGAAGCAAAAATGATATGAATGTATTTTCAGATTTAAGTGAATTAAAAGAAAATTAAAATAAATTTGACACTTGTCATTTTAAAATAAAGATAAGTTTACACATGTTAGTATAAATCTTTAATATACTAACACATGTCTTTGTGAATTAAATTAATGTTTAAATATATGTACACTTGTCTACATAAATTAATAAACATGTTTAATTAAAGTTAATAAAGTATTAAGCTTTGTCAATTAATTCTTATACATAATTATGTATTAAATAATCTCTAAAGAAAAAGTAAAGCATTATTATTATAAATAAAATGATATACAAGTTTATCATTTGAAAAGAAACTTTTAAAACAAATTTATAAAAGAGCTTGTAACATATTTTAATATATAACTTGAATTAAAATGAATTTTAAACTAATTAAAACATTTATCTTACATGTTTTAAAATCATAGAGTATTTTATAAAATATTTTTGAAAAGCTTAAATTGAAAATAAATCACAATTCCTATTTTTAAAACATTAAAACTATGATATAATAATTTAATTAAAATCAACTTGTCTATTTAAAAATATATACAAATACATATACATTATTAAATAGAAAACAAATTTATTAACTCATTAAAAATAATTTCACAAATTAAATATTTAAATAAAGAAGATTATTAAATCAATATCAAATTTATTAACAAAAATTACCAATTCAATTTAAATTTAAACTCAGATTATTAAATTTAAATTGTCCAAAATTCCGGGATATTACAATCCTTCCCCCTTAAAAGAATTTCGTCCCCGAAATTTAAAACAAAGTTAATTTAATAATCTATTTACAGATTTTATTTTAAAACACAGCATATGTTAATCATATGCCAACAACCAAAGCAACCAATTCACACAATCAGAACAAATCTAATTATCCAAAAGAATTTTGGATAAACTTCACAAGTTTCCCCGGTATATATATATATCGGGATACTCGCTCTATAGAATCCAATCAATCAATACTACTAAGCTATAGAGCTTCTAACAACAATTCTATATAGAATATCAGACTACAAACGAGTCTGACACAACAAACAAACCATCCTAAACTGCTAGTTCTACAACCAAAAATATCAAACACGTACTCCCTCAGAGATACGTGAAACCACACTGAATCCCAGTTATCCAAACTGGCAATTCAACTTCAGAAAACCAAACACTGATCTCCAAAACACAGAAGAAACCACAACACTACGGAGCTAGCTTCCCAAACTTATAGCTCCTTAGATCAGAGAAAAACTTATCCCAAATCAAATCTCCGATTCCAGAATCCAAATTCTCCCGTCTCTTATCCATAAAAACTCTTCGAACGATCCCGGGTTACCAACATCCATCCTGATCAGCTTAACTCTTGCTGATTCCACTAGAAACAGACTGAATCAAAACAATCCAATGATCTCCTCAAGATCATTCAAAAACCAAGAACACACGCCCTGCTTCTTAACAACAGAAGACAGAACAGACTCTCCTTATCCGGAAAAACAAAACAGAAACATTCCCAAACTGCTTCCGCTGCACAACTCTGATCCGAAACAGAAGAAAATGCTGACTAAGAGCACAAGCACAGACCAGACAACCCAGCACAGAAATAAGGTTCCACATATCCATAAAGAAAACTCAGATGTGTTCTCCCAATCTGAGTTACTCCACCAACTTCTATCTCAAGGAACCATCTATCTACTAACTGAACCATCTGTTCAAAAAGAACACTTAACTATCGCAAGTCACTTTTGCGATCAACTCAGCCTAAATCCAAAGAAAACTGCTCTCTCTCAACCAAACAGAACAGCTTATGCTGGCATAGCCAACTTACACGAGAAAAAGACCCACTCTGCTGCTTCTGAACTCCACTTCAGAAAAACTGCCCAGCCAGAAGACTCCTTACCAACTCAGAAGACTCAGCTAAACTCAGCCACATCATCGAGCAGACTCACCTCTTACTCTTGTTCCAAAGAAACATCTTCGGAAATATCCATATTCACTGCATCTCATCACGCAGCTACTACTTCCTGAGATATCAAGACATCTTTACTCACTGGCTTCTGCCCTACCGACAGATCAAAACTCAACTTAGCACTTCATAGATGAACTCCGAACCTTTACAAGTTTCCTTCAGAGATCGATGAAGTCCTTAAACCAAACAAAACTCACTCGAGACGGTATTAGGTCTACAGTCTCGACAAATACACTTCCAACCTCATCCATCAAACACCAACCAATTTTAGTCGTGTTACACACACTTCTACCTCATCTACCTTTATAACTTACATTGGAAAAACCCGAACAGGTAAACCAACAAATAGGTAGAACCATAAATATATATATATATAATAAAAATACAAGTTCGCTCTCTCAAGATAGACACCACTACAGAGCCTAGGTATTCACTCAACCTAACGCTCCCTAAAGAAAGACACACTTCAGAGCCTAGGTATTCACTCAACCTACAGCTCTGATACCAGCTGTCACGACCCGACTTTCCACTCCCAGAAAATCGCGTCATGAGTTAAGAAAGAAAGGGATAGAAGAAGAAAGAAAGAAGAGAAAGAAGAAACAACACAAGAATCTCAACAGCGGAACGAATAAATTATATTAATAACCAAAGTATTACATAGTATACATCAAATATCAGAGTACACAGACATATACAACTCATACTAGACAGTTATAAACACCTATCTAATTATTACAACTCAATTACAATACATAACAACTCAGAGATACCAACACAGCGGAAAACAATATAACTATACGCAGAAGCCTCCTGCTCCATTATGCTCCTTCACAATTCGTCAAAGCAATCCTGAATCCTAACCTGAATTCCCTTGGCTACTCATAAAAATTTGAGTACCCAAGAGTTATAGAAAAACAGAAATAACTCCGGGTCAGACATGGGTCTGGTGTGAGTAACAGGTTAAAGTTGCTTAACTTTGAAAAATCTTTGAAAAGAAAAGGTATCACGTAAGACTTCCCACACATAAACATGGAAAAGTTTTTACCTTACGCTAACCAAAACATTTGATAGGAAATCCGATGATATTATAATAGTGTCTAGGGTTTTCAAATAAATATGAAATAGCCGAAATTGTTACATGATTAAATTCCAGCTACTAGCCACAAAAGTGGGTAATACAATCAAAACCGTTGGCACTTATTGGATTTTGGATTCCATCAATGGCTGGGCTACTGGGGTACCGCCCGTCACAGTACGTGGCCTAGATCACCGTACCGAGGATTACTCCCTTCATCCCCTGCAACACAAACCCGGACCCGTTCCTTACTGAACAGTTCCAAACAAGACTACCCCGCAGTTGTGATCAGCAACCGCACCACTAAGCCGAAAATAAAGGGACCTCTAGACAGGGATAAATCTTGCTCTCAAGTGGGGGCTACCCACGAAGCTTTGCTGCACCTCCCCTGTTTTAGCCATTCCCGGTTGATGAGGCTTGAGGCTACGATTACCTTTATAGGACATATCACTTAGAATGCTCATCGTCCACCTGACGATGTTCTGAAAGCATTCAATCCATACAAGTTCGTTCCGGGTTCGAACGAAACCGAAGGCATTATCTCGTTACACTCGTATTGGAATCACCCTCAGAGTTAACGACAATAACCCTTGCACTCTGAATCTCCATCTCGAATCTATAAGTGCTATTCCGTCAAACTCATTACGGAATCACCCACAGAGTTATACTGACGTATAGCCCTTACACCTCGAGTCTTCACTCGCTCCACTGGGATTCACGACCTAACGTTATTTGGAATCGATGTGGTTTTCGGATCCCAAATATGGAAACCCGATCCCGGTCTCATCGAAATCCAAAGCGTGTCTTTTAAGGTCCAAGTTGTTTTAAGTTTAAAACAATTCAATTCATTATCTAAATATACATAGATAGATAATTCACAACACAATAGATAATCAACATTATCATTACCAACAGATAATTCATATCATAATCAGATATCCATACTATCATCCAAAAGCAACCAATGCATACATATCACATACACTACTAATCTCATAACTGAGATTACAAACCATACCAATCAATACCAATCATCAAACATAAGCAACTATCTAATGATCATTCCATTCTATAATTAATTTAAAATGAATTAAATTAATTACTTAATCTCTAATTAATTTAAAATAAATTAAATTAATTACTTCATCTTTAAAATCCTGCTTATCTTAATCATCAATTGATTATAAATCAATTTATAAATCATCTCAATATTCATTTCAATTAATCCTTATTGATTAATAATTCCCTAATTACAATAAGTAATTAGCATTCAATATTAATTATACCTTAATTAATCAATTCCAAATTACATCATTAATTAATTAATTAATGATTTCTAATTACATTTAATCAATCTGTAATATAAATTAATTACATAAGTAATTAATCTTCAATTTAAACCATATATATTAATCACCCATGATAAATATCCTTTTAGTAATTAACTATTTTAATTACTCCTCCCATAATTAATTACTCTTAATTAATTATCCTCATTAATCACTTGATTAATTTCAAAGTAATTTAAATCAAATTACTTCTATAGTAAATATCTTTAATTACATTTAGTAATTATTAACTAATTACTTCTCTAAGTAATTACAATCCATAAATTACATAAAGTAATTATTAAACAATCCTCAATGTTTAAATTAATTAATCTTAATTAATCTAAACTAATCACATTAATTAAATTAATTACACTAAGTAATTAATTCATTAATTACTTCATTAAGTAATTAAGCAATTGATTATTATTAATTAATTAATCTAATTAATTATCAAAAATTAATCATATTAATTAATTGTTAAATAACCTTAAGTTAATTATCTTCATTAACACCTCTTAATTACCTAATTAAGAAATTAACTTATAATTAATCATTATTAATTAACAACTAATTAATATTTAATTATAATTTAATTAATCTCTAATTATTAATTAATTAAGTGTTAATTAAAATCTTAATTATCATTAATCACTTGATTAAGTAAATCTTAATCATTAATTAAAACTTAATTAACCATCCTTAATTATAGATTAATTAACATTAATTAATTAATCTCAAATCTTAATTAATTAACTTAAAAATTATTAATTACTTAGTTAATCATCCACATTATTAATTAATTAAATAATTAATATTACATTTAAATTAATTAAATAATTTAAATGAAACCAATTTCTTAAGTTCAAAATTTAGAAACCTTCTTCCTTTATACAAAGTATTTTAAACACTTTCTTTCAAATACAAATTCAAATTTAAAAATTTCTTTTTAAATTTCAAACTGAAACATAATTTAAATTTCATTTCAGATTCAAAATTAAAAATCAAAACTTTACTTACATTCCATCTTCATTTCAAATGCAAATCATTATTTAAAAACAAATTTAAATTTAAACCTTTATATTTCTTTTTTAAAAAAAACTGAAGTTTGAATTTAAATTCCAGATTTAAATTAAATCAAACTCAGATTCATGTCCATACTTTACTTTCCAGATTTAAACTTGTTTTAAATTTCCAATTTGCATTTTAAAGTTTACTTTTAATATAAAACAGAAAAACAGTAAACAATTTCCTGTTTAAATTTAACATCTTAAATTTGAATTCAAAAATGATTCAAAACTTCAGATTAAAATTATTGAATCATATCTAAGTTTCAGGTTAAAATTTCAAATTAAACTCCATCTTTAATTTGAAAATTTCCTTTTAAATCTAAAAACAGAAAACAGTTTCTGTTTTATTCTAAAACCCAGCTTGAATTTAAAAGCATTTTAAATTTAATTCAAAGATTTTAAACTTAAAACTTATTGAATGCAAATCCAACTTCAGATTCAAAGCTTAAATCCAGATTTTTGATTGCATCTATCCTCACTGTATATTTTTAATAACCTGGAAAACATAATACTGCAAATCCTAAAATTGAAGCACTGGAACAACCCGAGCTACCACTATCTTACTTCGAGTCATTTTATCCCCTGCTTCGAGTTATTTCCACATTCCCCCGAGACAATCTCGAGTTCACAAAACCCTGCAACTAAAACTGAACCACCATCATCACCAACCTGCACAACACTTCTGTGCACCCTCATCCCAACTCCGGCCATCTCTGGCCATCAACTCAGGACATCCTCCAACTACCAAAATCCCCTCATCAACATTCAATCACCAAATGCCCTTAATTCAACTTGAATTTAATTTCAAGTTAAAACTAAAACCTGGAACAGCACCTCCTTTCCAATGATCAACCTGTCAACGCAATCAACCCACTACTCCGGCCACCATCATCCTCGAAACTTCGGTGACATGCTCATCAACCCACAATCTATCCACACTCAAAGTATCCTTGAATTCGAATCATTGATGAGGTAGCAGTTCTAACATTTCTTAACCCCAGTAAAACTAGGGTTCAAACTGAAATTCCCAAATCTCATCACCAAATTTTATTTAAAATTCAATTTATTATTTTTCCCATAACATTTGATGGCAATTCTATCTCCAGAAGCAAAATCAATCAATTCAAATGCAAGAATCAAGGGTACTGTATCAAAATATAAAATACAGTATGTTTGAAACTGCATTATATACACAGCACTATAAATTGGAGTTTTTGTTTTAAAATTCTTGAATTCACTTATTGTTTCAATTAGTACCTGAAACATGAATTCCAAAAATTTGAATTTTCACTTAATATAAATTTTACTTTGTCATTTATATTTCCAGGAATTACTGATATTGATTTATCTTACATAAATCTATAAGTTTACTTCATCATAAAATAAACAACTTTCATTCGATTTCAAGCCATAACCTCGACCAGATCATAGAAAGGAAGAAATTTTATCACTTGCTTAACAGTAAACAATCAGATCTTAAATGAATCAAACATGCATCCATCTATACACAAGATCTACTCAGCAATGTATTTAACAACATAGATAAGACTCCTATTTCCATGAACAAATCAAGCAACCATTTTATTATACTTAATTTTTAAAAAGAAGTTATGTTACTCACTTGTAGTTGCAAGATGCAGAGCAAACTTTCAAATTGCAGGCTCCAGATTTAACATGCAGAGCTTTCACTTGTTATAACATGCAGGCTTGTATTTGAAGAGGATTGAACAGAGCTTCTTGAATGCAGACCTCATTTCTAGCTTTTAAATCTTTGATTGTTGCTTTTTTTTTTTAAAAACATGCTTCAGTTTTCTTTACATGCAGGCTTCAAATGAATGTGCAGGCCTTCTTTGTTTGTAAATGATGTGCAGATGCAAAGGAATGCAGTTTTGAAGTATTGCAACTTGATTATGGATGTGGATGAGATTTGAGATGCAGGTTGTAATTTTGGAAAGAGGAGTCACAGGATTTTTGTAAATAAAGTTGAAATGCATGTCTGCATTCATGTTGATGCAGGTAGGTAGTATTTTGGGTTTTGAGGAGTTGTTTGATGTAGAACTTGAATAGGGTTGAAGGAGGCAGATTCAAAAATTAATGAATGCAATATGAAAAGAGGAGCTACAGGTTTGGGAAATGCAAGTAGAAATTTTGAGAAAGAGGAGTTGAATGCATAGTATATGCAGACTTGTATATATTTGGTTTTCTCTTTTATTTAAGAATGAGAAAAGAATGCATATGAAATGAAGAAGCAAAAATGATATGAATGTATTTTCAGATTTAAGTGAATTAAAAGAAAATTAAAATAAATTTGACACTTGTCATTTTAAAATAAAGATAAGTTTACACATGTTAGTATAAATCTTTAATATACTAACACATGTCTTTGTGAATTAAATTAATGTTTAAATATATGTACACTTGTCTACATAAATTAATAAACATGTTTAATTAAAGTTAATAAAGTATTAAGCTTTGTCAATTAATTCTTATACATAATTATGTATTAAATAATCTCTAAAGAAAAAGTAAAGCATTATTATTATAAATAAAATGATATACAAGTTTATCATTTGAAAAGAAACTTTTAAAACAAATTTATAAAAGAGCTTGTAACATATTTTAATATATAACTTGAATTAAAATGAATTTTAAACTAATTAAAACATTTATCTTACATGTTTTAAAATCATAGAGTATTTTATAAAATATTTTTGAAAAGCTTAAATTGAAAATAAATCACAATTCCTATTTTTAAAACATTAAAACTATGATATAATAATTTAATTAAAATCAACTTGTCTATTTAAAAATATATACAAATACATATACATTATTAAATAGAAAACAAATTTATTAACTCATTAAAAATAATTTCACAAATTAAATATTTAAATAAAGAAGATTATTAAATCAATATCAAATTTATTAACAAAAATTACCAATTCAATTTAAATTTAAACTCAGATTATTAAATTTAAATTGTCCAAAATTCCGGGATATTACAATCCTTCCCCCTTAAAAGAATTTCGTCCCCGAAATTTAAAACAAAGTTAATTTAATAATCTATTTACAGATTTTATTTTAAAACACAGCATATGTTAATCATATGCCAACAACCAAAGCAACCAATTCACACAATCAGAACAAATCTAATTATCCAAAAGAATTTTGGATAAACTTCACAAGTTTCCCCGGTATATATATATATCGGGATACTCGCTCTATAGAATCCAATCAATCAATACTACTAAGCTATAGAGCTTCTAACAACAATTCTATATAGAATATCAGACTACAAACGAGTCTGACACAACAAACAAACCATCCTAAACTGCTAGTTCTACAACCAAAAATATCAAACACGTACTCCCTCAGAGATACGTGAAACCACACTGAATCCCAGTTATCCAAACTGGCAATTCAACTTCAGAAAACCAAACACTGATCTCCAAAACACAGAAGAAACCACAACACTACGGAGCTAGCTTCCCAAACTTATAGCTCCTTAGATCAGAGAAAAACTTATCCCAAATCAAATCTCCGATTCCAGAATCCAAATTCTCCCGTCTCTTATCCATAAAAACTCTTCGAACGATCCCGGGTTACCAACATCCATCCTGATCAGCTTAACTCTTGCTGATTCCACTAGAAACAGACTGAATCAAAACAATCCAATGATCTCCTCAAGATCATTCAAAAACCAAGAACACACGCCCTGCTTCTTAACAACAGAAGACAGAACAGACTCTCCTTATCCGGAAAAACAAAACAGAAACATTCCCAAACTGCTTCCGCTGCACAACTCTGATCCGAAACAGAAGAAAATGCTGACTAAGAGCACAAGCACAGACCAGACAACCCAGCACAGAAATAAGGTTCCACATATCCATAAAGAAAACTCAGATGTGTTCTCCCAATCTGAGTTACTCCACCAACTTCTATCTCAAGGAACCATCTATCTACTAACTGAACCATCTGTTCAAAAAGAACACTTAACTATCGCAAGTCACTTTTGCGATCAACTCAGCCTAAATCCAAAGAAAACTGCTCTCTCTCAACCAAACAGAACAGCTTATGCTGGCATAGCCAACTTACACGAGAAAAAGACCCACTCTGCTGCTTCTGAACTCCACTTCAGAAAAACTGCCCAGCCAGAAGACTCCTTACCAACTCAGAAGACTCAGCTAAACTCAGCCACATCATCGAGCAGACTCACCTCTTACTCTTGTTCCAAAGAAACATCTTCGGAAATATCCATATTCACTGCATCTCATCACGCAGCTACTACTTCCTGAGATATCAAGACATCTTTACTCACTGGCTTCTGCCCTACCGACAGATCAAAACTCAACTTAGCACTTCATAGATGAACTCCGAACCTTTACAAGTTTCCTTCAGAGATCGATGAAGTCCTTAAACCAAACAAAACTCACTCGAGACGGTATTAGGTCTACAGTCTCGACAAATACACTTCCAACCTCATCCATCAAACACCAACCAATTTTAGTCGTGTTACACACACTTCTACCTCATCTACCTTTATAACTTACATTGGAAAAACCCGAACAGGTAAACCAACAAATAGGTAGAACCATAAATATATATATATATAATAAAAATACAAGTTCGCTCTCTCAAGATAGACACCACTACAGAGCCTAGGTATTCACTCAACCTAACGCTCCCTAAAGAAAGACACACTTCAGAGCCTAGGTATTCACTCAACCTACAGCTCTGATACCAGCTGTCACGACCCGACTTTCCACTCCCAGAAAATCGCGTCATGAGTTAAGAAAGAAAGGGATAGAAGAAGAAAGAAAGAAGAGAAAGAAGAAACAACACAAGAATCTCAACAGCGGAACGAATAAATTATATTAATAACCAAAGTATTACATAGTATACATCAAATATCAGAGTACACAGACATATACAACTCATACTAGACAGTTATAAACACCTATCTAATTATTACAACTCAATTACAATACATAACAACTCAGAGATACCAACACAGCGGAAAACAATATAACTATACGCAGAAGCCTCCTGCTCCATTATGCTCCTTCACAATTCGTCAAAGCAATCCTGAATCCTAACCTGAATTCCCTTGGCTACTCATAAAAATTTGAGTACCCAAGAGTTATAGAAAAACAGAAATAACTCCGGGTCAGACATGGGTCTGGTGTGAGTAACAGGTTAAAGTTGCTTAACTTTGAAAAATCTTTGAAAAGAAAAGGTATCACGTAAGACTTCCCACACATAAACATGGAAAAGTTTTTACCTTACGCTAACCAAAACATTTGATAGGAAATCCGATGATATTATAATAGTGTCTAGGGTTTTCAAATAAATATGAAATAGCCGAAATTGTTACATGATTAAATTCCAGCTACTAGCCACAAAAGTGGGTAATACAATCAAAACCGTTGGCACTTATTGGATTTTGGATTCCATCAATGGCTGGGCTACTGGGGTACCGCCCGTCACAGTACGTGGCCTAGATCACCGTACCGAGGATTACTCCCTTCATCCCCTGCAACACAAAGCCGGACCCGTTCCTTACTGAACAGTTCCAAACAAGACTACCCCGCAGTTGTGATCAGCAACCGCACCACTAAGCCGAAAATAAAGGGACCTCTAGACAGGGATAAATCTTGCTCTCAAGTGGGGGCTACCCACGAAGCTTTGCTGCACCTCCCCTGTTTTAGCCATTCCCGGTTGATGAGGCTTGAGGCTACGATTACCTTTATAGGACATATCACTTAGAATGCTCATCGTCCACCTGACGATGTTCTGAAAGCATTCAATCCATACAAGTTCGTTCCGGGTTCGAACGAAACCGAAGGCATTATCTCGTTACACTCGTATTGGAATCACCCTCAGAGTTAACGACAATAACCCTTGCACTCTGAATCTCCATCTCGAATCTATAAGTGCTATTCCGTCAAACTCATTACGGAATCACCCACAGAGTTATACTGACGTATAGCCCTTACACCTCGAGTCTTCACTCGCTCCACTGGGATTCACGACCTAACGTTATTTGGAATCGATGTGGTTTTCGGATCCCAAATATGGAAACCCGATCCCGGTCTCATCGAAATCCAAAGCGTGTCTTTTAAGGTCCAAGTTGTTTTAAGTTTAAAACAATTCAATTCATTATCTAAATATACATAGATAGATAATTCACAACACAATAGATAATCAACATTATCATTACCAACAGATAATTCATATCATAATCAGATATCCATACTATCATCCAAAAGCAACCAATGCATACATATCACATACACTACTAATCTCATAACTGAGATTACAAACCATACCAATCAATACCAATCATCAAACATAAGCAACTATCTAATGATCATTCCATTCTATAATTAATTTAAAATGAATTAAATTAATTACTTAATCTCTAATTAATTTAAAATAAATTAAATTAATTACTTCATCTTTAAAATCCTGCTTATCTTAATCATCAATTGATTATAAATCAATTTATAAATCATCTCAATATTCATTTCAATTAATCCTTATTGATTAATAATTCCCTAATTACAATAAGTAATTAGCATTCAATATTAATTATACCTTAATTAATCAATTCCAAATTACATCATTAATTAATTAATTAATGATTTCTAATTACATTTAATCAATCTCTAATATAAATTAATTACATAAGTAATTAATCTTCAATTTAAACCATATATATTAATCACCCATGATAAATATCCTTTTAGTAATTAACTATTTTAATTACTCCTCCCATAATTAATTACTCTTAATTAATTATCCTCATTAATCACTTGATTAATTTCAAAGTAATTTAAATCAAATTACTTCTATAGTAAATATCTTTAATTACATTTAGTAATTATTAACTAATTACTTCTCTAAGTAATTACAATCCATAAATTACATAAAGTAATTATTAAACAATCCTCAATGTTTAAATTAATTAATCTTAATTAATCTAAACTAATCACATTAATTAAATTAATTACACTAAGTAATTAATTCATTAATTACTTCATTAAGTAATTAAGCAATTGATTATTATTAATTAATTAATCTAATTAATTATCAAAAATTAATCATATTAATTAATTGTTAAATAACCTTAAGTTAATTATCTTCATTAACACCTCTTAATTACCTAATTAAGAAATTAACTTATAATTAATCATTATTAATTAACAACTAATTAATATTTAATTATAATTTAATTAATCTCTAATTATTAATTAATTAAGTGTTAATTAAAATCTTAATTATCATTAATCACTTGATTAAGTAAATCTTAATCATTAATTAAAACTTAATTAACCATCCTTAATTATAGATTAATTAACATTAATTAATTAATCTCAAATCTTAATTAATTAACTTAAAAATTATTAATTACTTAGTTAATCATCCACATTATTAATTAATTAAATAATTAATATTACATTTAAATTAATTAAATAATTTAAATGAAACCAATTTCTTAAGTTCAAAATTTAGAAACCTTCTTCCTTTATACAAAGTATTTTAAACACTTTCTTTCAAATACAAATTCAAATTTAAAAATTTCTTTTTAAATTTCAAACTGAAACATAATTTAAATTTCATTTCAGATTCAAAATTAAAAATCAAAACTTTACTTACATTCCATCTTCATTTCAAATGCAAATCATTATTTAAAAACAAATTTAAATTTAAACCTTTATATTTCTTTTTTAAAAAAAACTGAAGTTTGAATTTAAATTCCAGATTTAAATTAAATCAAACTCAGATTCATGTCCATACTTTACTTTCCAGATTTAAACTTGTTTTAAATTTCCAATTTGCATTTTAAAGTTTACTTTTAATATAAAACAGAAAAACAGTAAACAATTTCCTGTTTAAATTTAACATCTTAAATTTGAATTCAAAAATGATTCAAAACTTCAGATTAAAATTATTGAATCATATCTAAGTTTCAGGTTAAAATTTCAAATTAAACTCCATCTTTAATTTGAAAATTTCCTTTTAAATCTAAAAACAGAAAACAGTTTCTGTTTTATTCTAAAACCCAGCTTGAATTTAAAAGCATTTTAAATTTAATTCAAAGATTTTAAACTTAAAACTTATTGAATGCAAATCCAACTTCAGATTCAAAGCTTAAATCCAGATTTTTGATTGCATCTATCCTCACTGTATATTTTTAATAACCTGGAAAACATAATACTGCAAATCCTAAAATTGAAGCACTGGAACAACCCGAGCTACCACTATCTTACTTCGAGTCATTTTATCCCCTGCTTCGAGTTATTTCCACATTCCCCCGAGACAATCTCGAGTTCACAAAACCCTGCAACTAAAACTGAACCACCATCATCACCAACCTGCACAACACTTCTGTGCACCCTCATCCCAACTCCGGCCATCTCTGGCCATCAACTCAGGACATCCTCCAACTACCAAAATCCCCTCATCAACATTCAATCACCAAATGCCCTTAATTCAACTTGAATTTAATTTCAAGTTAAAACTAAAACCTGGAACAGCACCTCCTTTCCAATGATCAACCTGTCAACGCAATCAACCCACTACTCCGGCCACCATCATCCTCGAAACTTCGGTGACATGCTCATCAACCCACAATCTATCCACACTCAAAGTATCCTTGAATTCGAATCATTGATGAGGTAGCAGTTCTAACATTTCTTAACCCCAGTAAAACTAGGGTTCAAACTGAAATTCCCAAATCTCATCACCAAATTTTATTTAAAATTCAATTTATTATTTTTCCCATAACATTTGATGGCAATTCTATCTCCAGAAGCAAAATCAATCAATTCAAATGCAAGAATCAAGGGTACTGTATCAAAATATAAAATACAGTATGTTTGAAACTGCATTATATACACAGCACTATAAATTGGAGTTTTTGTTTTAAAATTCTTGAATTCACTTATTGTTTCAATTAGTACCTGAAACATGAATTCCAAAAATTTGAATTTTCACTTAATATAAATTTTACTTTGTCATTTATATTTCCAGGAATTACTGATATTGATTTATCTTACATAAATCTATAAGTTTACTTCATCATAAAATAAACAACTTTCATTCGATTTCAAGCCATAACCTCGACCAGATCATAGAAAGGAAGAAATTTTATCACTTGCTTAACAGTAAACAATCAGATCTTAAATGAATCAAACATGCATCCATCTATACACAAGATCTACTCAGCAATGTATTTAACAACATAGATAAGACTCCTATTTCCATGAACAAATCAAGCAACCATTTTATTATACTTAATTTTTAAAAAGAAGTTATGTTACTCACTTGTAGTTGCAAGATGCAGAGCAAACTTTCAAATTGCAGGCTCCAGATTTAACATGCAGAGCTTTCACTTGTTATAACATGCAGGCTTGTATTTGAAGAGGATTGAACAGAGCTTCTTGAATGCAGACCTCATTTCTAGCTTTTAAATCTTTGATTGTTGCTTTTTTTTTTAAAAACATGCTTCAGTTTTCTTTACATGCAGGCTTCAAATGAATGTGCAGGCCTTCTTTGTTTGTAAATGATGTGCAGATGCAAAGGAATGCAGTTTTGAAGTATTGCAACTTGATTATGGATGTGGATGAGATTTGAGATGCAGGTTGTAATTTTGGAAAGAGGAGTCACAGGATTTTTGTAAATAAAGTTGAAATGCATGTCTGCATTCATGTTGATGCAGGTAGGTAGTATTTTGGGTTTTGAGGAGTTGTTTGATGTAGAACTTGAATAGGGTTGAAGGAGGCAGATTCAAAAATTAATGAATGCAATATGAAAAGAGGAGCTACAGGTTTGGGAAATGCAAGTAGAAATTTTGAGAAAGAGGAGTTGAATGCATAGTATATGCAGACTTGTATATATTTGGTTTTCTCTTTTATTTAAGAATGAGAAAAGAATGCATATGAAATGAAGAAGCAAAAATGATATGAATGTATTTTCAGATTTAAGTGAATTAAAAGAAAATTAAAATAAATTTGACACTTGTCATTTTAAAATAAAGATAAGTTTACACATGTTAGTATAAATCTTTAATATACTAACACATGTCTTTGTGAATTAAATTAATGTTTAAATATATGTACACTTGTCTACATAAATTAATAAACATGTTTAATTAAAGTTAATAAAGTATTAAGCTTTGTCAATTAATTCTTATACATAATTATGTATTAAATAATCTCTAAAGAAAAAGTAAAGCATTATTATTATAAATAAAATGATATACAAGTTTATCATTTGAAAAGAAACTTTTAAAACAAATTTATAAAAGAGCTTGTAACATATTTTAATATATAACTTGAATTAAAATGAATTTTAAACTAATTAAAACATTTATCTTACATGTTTTAAAATCATAGAGTATTTTATAAAATATTTTTGAAAAGCTTAAATTGAAAATAAATCACAATTCCTATTTTTAAAACATTAAAACTATGATATAATAATTTAATTAAAATCAACTTGTCTATTTAAAAATATATACAAATACATATACATTATTAAATAGAAAACAAATTTATTAACTCATTAAAAATAATTTCACAAATTAAATATTTAAATAAAGAAGATTATTAAATCAATATCAAATTTATTAACAAAAATTACCAATTCAATTTAAATTTAAACTCAGATTATTAAATTTAAATTGTCCAAAATTCCGGGATATTACACAAAGGGTCATCCGCTCATACACATGAAAATATAGAGTCTCATCTGCTCCAATAGACAAGAATATATCGAAATACCAATCAGTATGCATACAATATATCATATATCATCCAAACAATCATCAATCATAAGAAAATAAATTTATTCACATTATATAAAAATATCAGTGAGTCAGAAAGAGTGAGTTGTATTCACTTTGGATTCCACTCCGTCAAACTTTAAGGCAAAGAACTTGAGATCTAACGCATACTTCCTATCATGCTTTGGAGACCAAACGAAAATAAGCACGAATTCCTCCTTCCTAATGCTTGGCCAAGGCTTGAAATGGAGATTGGTCGAAAATATAGAGAAGAAGTGGTAGAGCTTTGAACTTGAATTCTCAAAATTAGACCCGGAAAATATGTCATCTTCTCTCTTGTTTTTGATTCTCTTGCTCTCAAAATTTGAAAAACTTGTTAACTGAAAAGTTATTGAAAATTATTTTCTCTTGAATTTTAACAAAAGAATCACTTTATTCCAAGTTGTTTTGAGGGAGATACGATAGAATGAAGAAGAGGTATTGTCGGACTGACAAAAATGAAGCCTAAAATGCACTTCAAAGAATTGAGTTTCCGGTACATCAAACCTCAAAAATGGAAAAAGGGATGAACATAAATGTTGTAGCCACTGGAATTTTATATGGTTCAAAAAAATTAGTTTATTAATTCGGATCTGTAATGATCAAGTTATAATCAAAACAAAATGGCATATTCTTTGGCTTAGAAACTAGGCCGGAGAATGCACTGGAAAGAAGTGGATTTTTTTACATGTATATGCTACGAATTGGACAAAATTTTCAACATGCAAATTGTAGCCACTGAAAAAAATACATGATTTGAAAAAAATAATTTTACATTTTGGTTCGGGTATGAAGAAGTTATGGCCGAGAGAAGAAGAGGTGAAATATGGAGAAAAGAGGAGTTTGATTTGAAGAGAATAAACATTGATTTCTTTTGAAATTTTTAAATATTTTGGCACTACATCTTTATAATTTTTTTCTATGGCTTGAAATCCATTAAAGAGAAGAGGAAGAAGATAAAGAATCTTGAGAAAATAAGAAGAAGAAATGTGAATGAAAGTGAAGAAGGAGGTGGGTATTCATAGAAAAAGAAAGATGTGGTAAATTTACCCAAATTACCTCTTATCAAATTACCAAATTAACCTTACTTCAACCTAAAGCAATCTCCACTTTTTCAATACTTAACATCATCTTTCACATCCTTACTTTATGTCTTAGTCACTTGAAGATTAAGTAAAGAAAATGAATTATTTTGTTGTATTTTGATGCGATTTGGATTTGATGTTTACTTTTGACTTTTCTTAAACTTACTTTTCTTAATGATGTTCAAGAAGTTTTCTAATAATATTTAGTAAAATTAAATATGTTTACTTATTATAATATGTAATACATATTTTTGCGATAACGATGCGACAACTTATTTTGAATGAAACTTTGATTTCCAGCAAAACGTTTTACGGTCACATTTTGACGTTTTTGTTAAACAATTTATTTATGTAAACCAACTTCAAAATAAATTTCTTATTATCTTTAAATAATTAAAACAAGCATATTTGACTTATAAAATAATATAAAACAATATCCAAATCTTCTTACAAAAATACGACATAGATGTATCGATATGCGATGAAATTTGTCAATTTTATAAAACAAGTTTTATATATTTATCGAACCATTATAAATTAAATTAGAATTATTATCAAATGAGTTTGATATCAATTAAATATTTAAAAGGAATTATTTATCCTTTGAAAAAATTTCTTGAATATTTATCCTACTTTATTGAAATTCGACTTTTGTCAATTTTATAATGGAAAACCAAAATCTTTATTCAATATCAAAAATAAGTTTACCATTCTTATTTATCATATAAAACATGATTGTTTATGTTTGAAAATTAGACATTTGAATATTTAAAATAATTAAATATCTCATTTTCAAGGTGTTAAAATTACGGGCCATTACATTCTCCCATACTAAAAAGAATTTCATCCTCGAAATATCCAAGAAAAAGTTACAAAATCCATTAACTTTTCATAACAACTCGTTCAGACTGGATTACCAAAATCACTTAAATGTTTAACTTTCCCAATATCATTTAGCTAAACTTCTTATAACAACTTCTCTAAGTTTTCAAATCAATTCATAATTCGACTGCTAATTCGTTTTACAACTAAAGTTGAATTTCATTATATAACTCAAATTCATATTCATTATTTCACTTTATTAACTGCTTGTTATTCAACAATAATTTGCATATTCATTTTATTTATCAAAATCAACTTGATTCAACATTATTTAAGTTAAATTTCATTTTACTCTCACTTTCATTTACTTTCACTATACAACTTAAGTTCACTACTAATTTAATTCAAATTTTATTTTATTTAACTTTACTTAAGTCAAATTTCATATTACTATTCAAATTCATATTTTATTCTACTTAACCAGATTGTTTTACCCTTTTAACATTGGGTGTTACTTACATTTTCTCATATTCTAAGTTAAACAACTTATTTATTTAAACTTCAAATTCATATGGCATAATCACTTACCTTTTTAAGATTAATTTCCATTTCAATAATATATCTAGTATAATTCAAATCCAATTCACTTTATTTAACTTTCCTTTAGTTAAATTTCAAATCATTCATTTTTTATTGTAAATCAAATTTCTTTCAACTTTACCAAAGTTAAATTTGTTATCTTATACTATAAATCCAAAACTCATTTCACCTATATTCATCAATTTCAACTTGGATGTCAAGTTATTTGTTTATCACAACAAAACGTCAATTTCAATTTACTAATGGTAGCAAATCCATCACACAGTAACTCGAAAATGATACTGATTATGCTGTAGTATCACCCTTATTTTTCCCAGTAACGATAGTGAATTCAGCGCTTTATATTCTTTTAAAAATTTCTTTTTATATTTATAAGTCACATTTACAAATCTTTACTTATATAATTTCACCATTCACTTTAATTATATAAGATCATTCTAAAATTATTTATCTTTCTTAGATTTATAATAATATAACCTCTTTAACTTTGAAAAATAACTTTCAAAATCAACAGAATCCAAAATTTCAAATTCTTATTCTAAATTTATTTTTATTTATAACTCATATTTATAAATATATTCATATAGTTTCATTTCTTACACATAAGGTTATTTCACAACTGTAAATCATATTAATTATAATTCTATACTTTATAATTCATTTGCTTATACAATTTATTCTTTTATAATTGTTGTTATTATTTAGATTATTGAAACAACTTTTATTAACTTATACATTTTTACATCTTAAACAACCAAACAATTCATTTATACATACTTTAATAATTCCTGAAAAATTATTACTTTATATATAAAATATAATCGAGGTAAAATTATTTCATTTACCCAATTTAAAATAATACTATGTCGACTTGCCTTGTTTAAGTGTTTAGAAATCCCTATTGATAATATGACGTCCCATATACCGATCAGATTTCACAAATAGCTCAACAGATAAGCCAACGCAATATAAAACATTTTTATATTCACTAACAAATACGTGCTCATATATATAATACACCCAAGCTCAATCTATGGTGCTACTGTCCCTATCCACACCGAGTACATATCAAAGCTTAGGAATATACGAAACCTAAGTTCTGATACCACGTGTGACGACCCAAAAATCTGTACCCTTTGAATCGACAATAAACCACACATGTCCGACCCAAAAGCACAGATCGATGGAAACTCAGGAGAAAGAAAAGAAGAGAGAAGAAGAGAAGAAAAGAAAGAGAGAAGAAAAGCCAAAACAGAATGATATAGAATCTCACATCGCAGTGGAAAACATATAATATCATATTGTTCGTCGACGGATATTCTATCGGTTTAGAAAACCGTCGAACGAATTTTGAAATAAAAATAACCGCAAGCGCACGGTGTACGTATGTAGCACGCGGCGAATAAGGGTCGATCCGCAGGGAATTGATGATTTTAAATTTCCTACTCAATCAAATTAACCAAAGTTGAAAGAGTGATTAACTAAAAAAAGAAGAAAAATGACAAAAGAAAATAGATAAAAATATAAGAGTATTAAGACAATTTAGAGGCAACTTCCACTCTCTAGATCACACAAATCAACAAAATGAAGTTATGATCTCTCTTTTCTTTGTCATTAGTTAGCTTAATTGATGTGCTTATCATAAGTATGGCCTATTTGTGCTATTAATTAGCTCGACATAAGCCATCAAACTATAGCACACCCCTTAAACCATTTACTAACTCACATGAAAAATGATAACAAAGTTGAAAGCAAAATCTATTTTAAGTATGGCCTATTAACTTTTAGTTAGAAATATAGACCATCAAATTTTAATCCCAACATTCACTTCATTACCATCATCATATGTAGATGAAGAGGTAATTTGTGTTAGTGATTGTTTAAGTATAGCCTATTTGGTGTCAACAATATAGGCTATCAAATTCAAAGCAAAAACAACAAGTTAACCACTTCATACATTCTCATTAAAGCACAAAAAGAGAGTATAAAACATCAAAATGTTGAAGCAACATGATTAGAGGCTTCATTACCCCTAAATTGAAGGGATTAGCCTCTCATTTGTGTTATCATATCAACACAAGTAGCATGCAACATGAAAGCAAAAGGAAAGAAAAATGAAAGCTAATGGAAAAGAGATCTATTTTATTTGCATAAAAGAAAAAGAGATCTACACTACAACATGAAAGGAAATGAACATGAAAAGGAAAAGATCATACATTAAATTGCATAAAAAAAAAGAAATTACATGAGAATAAAAATGGCTAAGTAGCCATGAAAAATAAAGAGAAAAGCTTTGTTTATTTTGAGCCAAAAACTAACTAACTAAGAGCAAGATCTATATGAAACATAAGGGGTATTTATACAAGTGTTAAAACCCTAATTCATTTTTTTGAGGAATGCCCAAAATGCCCCTTAGGAAGTGTGGAGGCCAAGTTATCATTAACATGTCTTAATCCCCCATTAAGTGTACATGAAGCCATTAACTCCAAAAGCATGTGCATTAGCCTTTAATTTGTACATTAAGGTAGGTGGGTAGGTGGGGTCCTCCATGTTCTTCACTTTGAATTATTTCCATCTTCATTCCATTGTATTAATTTTGTGCATGCATATCTTCATGAAACCACTTCTATTTGAGATCAATTTCCCACAAAAATATATACAAATTTTCAATTAATTTTTCTCAAACAAATATATGCACACAAATGACCGTTTTGCCCATATATGAAGATGAATATGTGACAATTTGGAATAATTTGAATTTTTGGTTTAAACAAGTTAAAATACCCGATATGATCATTTATTTAATTCAAAAGATTAAATATGTTGGTAAAAATATGCACATTTATGTGCACATCAAGTTAATAGCTAAGCCAGTGATACATTTAAACTCCTCAAGAGTGTTTAAGATGAAAAGAATATTCTTAGGTTTCGATTTAGTAAAACAGACAAGATCTTTAGCAAAGAGTAACTGTGTAATGAGTGGTTGCTTACATTTTTGATATAGCTCATGGAGATGAAGAATAACCTTTTCAAGAAGAAGAGAGTTGAGTACTTCGATGACAAGAATAAATAGTAATAAGAATATAGAATCACCTTTCCTTACCCCTTGCTTACCTTATAGTATCCTTGAGACCTACCATTTCTGAAAATAGAGGGGGTTGAGATGCAACAGTTGATCCAGGCAATAGATTGTAACAATCCATATTTTATATATCAAAGGATCATAAATGTTTTTATTTTATTCATGTGAAGTCATACGACTCTATAATTTTGGGATATGACTCTTAGGGACATTTTAGGCATTTACGTTTTTTTGTTGAATTTATGTAACCATTTCGACCCTGAAAACCTTATTTGGGCTATAACTTTTGATAGGCGTTAATTAGGATCTCAAACAAGTTCCATTGCCTTAGCATGAACATTTCACATTCCGTACAATGGTCATAATAGAAAAACGGACTTACGATTATGAAGTTATGCTTGTTGTGAGTTTATACAACTACTGGCCTATACTAGTTGGTAATTAGTTAAGCACATAGTCAGGCCCGATGATATAATTTAGGATTAGTATAAATATGGGGTTATAAGAGTTGAATTAGAACTTTTACCTCTTCTTCAAACCAGTTCAAAATCTCCATTAACCCTAATTTCATCCAAAAACACACAAAATACGCTCCAAACTTAGCCAAATCACTAATTAGAGAGAAGGTCATCAAATAGAAGTTAGATATCATTGTTTTGGTTGATTTGCATTTATTTTTATTGCTGTCCATATCAAATCTAGACTTGAATTAGTTGATTTTGTTAACTGGTAAGTGGTTTGTGCCTACTCACTATCTGATGCATGTTCATATTGTAGAATTACATGTATTAACATGATTTTTGGCCTTAAAACCTTTTCTAGTTTAATTACATGCAATCATATGCATATGACCTAAATTGGTAATCTTTGAAATGGTTTTCAATAATGATTTAGTAATTCTCCTTATTCATATTTATATGTATATGTAATATGTAGATCTAGATTAAAATTGGCTTGTTATCACATTCTTGCATATTGCTTACTGAAATGGATGTATATGCATGTTATTCTATGGCTGTATGTTGTGCTTTGATGTTGTTTGCTAATGTTTTGGATGCTTAGGAAGATAGGTTGGTGAATTTTGAAAATCAAAAGCAAAGATGGCAGTATTAGACGAAATTTGAAGAAGAGTCTCTGGAGTATGGAGGAAGCTAGGATTTCAAGCCACATGTCCAAATTCACTAAGCGGACAAGTCGGCATCGAGTTGTTCATGTCGGTATCGAGTTATCCCTGTTGATCCATGGGCCAGTTATTGTAGGGGACCTCCAGAGCATGGCTAGTATGGGTGGAGCATGGCAAATTGCGAGAGATTGTGTAACATCCCATATCTAGAGGCCCAAAACTAAGCGCTACAGATGCTATAGTCATCTATAGTATTAGCTTCTGGCGACTAAATATGGCTATGTTAATGGTATCTATAATATCAAAAGCTCTTGAATATGAAACAAAACATGGATTTCATAAACACAGATTTCTTCATCACATTTCCAAATAAAACTCGTTCCATATTCTCGTCACATAACCTAAAAATTTTCCTAAGCACTTAATAAATATAATTATTATAAATTATGTCGAGAGTGATATATGAAGATGCCCCCTCAATTGATCAGAGTCAAATGGTCATATAAGACCTAATACATCATTCTACATCAGAAATTCATCAAACATAAGTAAAAGGCAGCAATTCCTAAATAGCCATCTGTTGCCTCCTTCATCCTTTGGTAGGTTATTCGTCGGACAACCTAAAAACCTGAAAAGATCCTTAACTCTCAATCTACTCAAATTGATTTTGAGTACTTGAGAGTTTAAGAGGAAAACATAAACTTCGAGTCAGACATAGTGTCTGGTATGAATAATATTGCACATCCTGGATTAATTATGTTAAGTGAGACCACATCACATAGTTGAAGGGGTCTCCCTCACTAACATCTTTTAAAATATATCTTTGCAAATCTTTACATATAACTATATACTATGCACCTGCATTCACAATGGTTAATCCCACAAAATAAATTTTATGTAATCAAACATAAATATAAGGTAATAGTGAACTATCTGTTCAAATACAAATAACGTTTAACTTTTGGCTGACTCGGGCCTACCAGATAACATAATCATCTTTACTACTAATAAAGAGAATTCCATGAACTATTTTCATCGGTGTCTTTTTGAAATACCCAATTTACCCTTGCATTCATGCTAGTAATCATAATTAAAATTTATCTAACATGTTTTAGATTTTTATATTTAGGATTGTCTATCCTTATTTATCCATTTAACATCTCCCATCAGGGAGGTCCGTCCTAAACTATCTGTTAAATATCTTCCTCCTGGACGGTTTGTCCCTAACTTAATCATCTCCCAGCTTCTCCCGAGCTTAGTGGTTTTTCGGGCCTACCCATAACCTATCTGTATATAACATATGTTCCTTTCGGTGTGTAATCATAATTTTAGTCTGCCTATGACCAAGCCCTACACACTGGAATTTTGGACAACAATTAGCTAGGGCTACAAGCTAATATACAGGGCAAGACCCCATACCAGTCCCCTTTGGTTTTTTAATATCTGAGTCATTTTTACTTAAGGATCCCTTGCCATAATTTTCCTTGAGAAAAATTTCAAAATGATTCGAACCTTTAAATCAAACTTCAAACAAGGAAAAGGAGCAAGTTTTTATACTTTACTCAAATCATATTACCATATTAGATATAGATTCTTTAAAACTTGGTTGATGAAAACACTTTACCATTTGAAAGAATCTCTTTCCATGCTTTGAAATCATCTCATTCAATTTCAATGTTTAAACCTTTTGAAAATCATCTCTAAAACCTTTCAAATTCATTCATAACAAACCTTTCGGAAGCTATAAGCTTTAGACATCCTTTTTTAAAATCACTTTAAGTCATTGCCTCAGAAAAACATTCGAAAAACCTTTCCTTCAAAACCTTTCGAAACAGATCCAGTAATAAACCCTTCGAATGCTTAACACTCTTTAAAACACAGCCTTTTGAAGGTAGATTGGGTTCAACTTAAAAGCAATCTAGAAACTTATATTTTAAAACCTTTCGTCTTTATTAAAGCAACCTTTATAAAATATTCATATAACCTTTCGAAGATATCCGAACAATCTTTTGGAAGCCTTTGGTTATATTTCATAAAACAAGCCGACCACCTAAGTCAAAAGCCTCCCTCCGAAAGCCTTGGAGAAACAGCTAACTTTAAAAGTAGGCGAACCATTCAACTGGGTCGGAAGGTTCAAAGTAAAACCTTTATAAAATAGTGGAAACCCTCCGGTGACGCTGGAAGGCCTCAAAACAAAGTAATGGCGGTAGCAGCTACAACATATCGACACATCGAAAAGTTTTAAAGTCTTTCTTTAAATAACTTGACATGGTCATAAGTGACCAAGCCGAAAGCTCAAGTTCGAAAGCAAAGCAAGTGAAAGCTTTTTACTTATAAAATAATTATATTCCAACCCTTTCGACCATCAATCTTTCAGCTTATATTCAATTAATTACGCACCAATATCTTGATACCTTATGCATTAAACTTTGACTTTATCGAAAGCTACCCCTTCGAGTGGGACAAAAGGTCTGGGGCGGAAGGTGTTTAGCCGTATGGATAGAAACATGGACAAGTGTGAATTTTGTTTGTAAACTTAAAAAGGAAAATTTTCAACTAAACTGCCTTTGTTTGTCAAATTCTCATAAGTCAATAAAATACTTTTCAGAATTTTGCTGCCGCAATCATTAGAATTTATAAAACATTTTGTTTTGCAAAATGCCATTTCCTCTTTGTAAATATATAAAACATTTAAGTTTCATACCTTAAATAATTTTATATATCCCTCAAATGACTTAGGAAAATTCTGAAAAAATCATAGAAAATAAAATTTAATATATTGCCTAACATATTAAAATCTCAAACCCAAATAATAATTATTTTGGCCAAAATAATTTGAAACCCAATAAACAATTTCCTTTATTCAAAAATTCATATAAAATCCATTTTAAGTCATAAAATTATAAAAATCAAAACCCATCTCTCAAATATTATTCCTGACCTATATTTAAAATTTTAAAGTATTCGGATGTCATTAGATAGGGTTTTCATGCTAAACATTATCATAAAATGCAAATAAACATTTATAATTCCATCAACAAACATATATATCTTAAAACATCAAACATGATAATATTATAGAAAAATCATTTTGGATCTAAATAAAAACCAAAAACTAGAAATATTAGGGATGCAGTAATTATTCACCTTGGCTTTTAGAGGTTATAGATGATTTAGAGTGTTGAATTAGTTGATTTCTTCTTTCCTCTTGAATCTTAGTTTTCTTCTTCTTGAGATTGCAAATGGTGGTCGGCCTTAGCAAATTTTTGTTTTTACGAAATGAGAATAGTGAACGTGAATCTCATAAGGGTTTAGGGTATAAGGTGTTGCTATTTCCCAAAATACTCATCTCACTTCGTAACATATTTCTTAGTGTTATTTCATTTTAATTACCCCTTCATTATGACACGACTACCTTTAACTAATTAAATCTCCATCTATTACTCTTTACAACATTTAATTTAATTTAACTAATTAAATGTCATAAATAAGGTTATAAAATATATAGGGTGTTACAGATTGGCCAAGTGTTGGATGTTACACCGTCTTGTTCTAAAACTTGAAGGTAAAGGCTTTGGCATGGGACTGAGTTGTTTTGATGGATGGGTCAGGATCTAAAGCACTTGGGAATGGAGACCTAGAAGCAAGGAAGGTGAGTTAGCCAAAAATTGGCTAAGTAAGCAAGTCGGTACTGAGCTATTCAAGTTAGTGCCAAGTTGTTTTGGTGATTGCAGTGGGGTCAAGCTTGTACAAGGAGGAAGTAGGGGACTTTTAAGATCATGCTGCAGGTATTGGCTCGCTTTCTTAAGGATTGGATGGCGATGTAACGGCATGGTAAAAGCTTTGTATCTTCGGTTGGTGACTCATGAAAGGAGTAAGTACCAAAGATAGCGGCTCGATAAAAGAGGGATCCATGGAATGAGGAATAAGAAGGGTTCCTAGATAATGGAAACTAGATTGAGCAAAAAGAAGAGCTTGGATGTCTATGCTAAGGAATCGTTAGTACTTAGAGTGTTTTCAGTTGTACTCGAAGTAGGGGTATTATAATAGCGGATGCCCATGGGTCATTGGAGTGGATCTAAATACCCTAGGCCAGTGGCTTTGGGTCAAATGTCTAGCTTTGGGCTACGAGACACGTATCTAGCTTTGGGCTATCTGATACGAGAATACACTGAAAACTGAGATTTCATTAGTCCATGATAGTAAGGAGGCCATACAAGTTACCATATATTCAGAGCACATTAAGTGATAGTGAGGATTACTTAATGGTTGCTTTGGTTACTTTCTTTAGTAGGCTATCACTCGAAGATATCATTGGAAGTAGGTACCGAATATAGAGATATCTGGACACCCATCATTCTATTTTAAGTGGAGTACCTTTATGATATTTGTAGAGTAACATATTGTGTTGTTATGTGCTAACTCTTTGGTTGTAGGGACATGTCAGGTATGATTCGTGTACCTCTGTTCCTTACTATATTTACCCATGTAATATTTTGAGATTCATTTATCGCTCACACCAGACTGCTGTCTAACCCAAAGTTTTATGCTTTATTTATTATTATCTCGAATACTCTTAAATGAGCAGGCTAGATAGAAGGTTTAGGTAAAGTAGTAGTAGTGTGGAGGACGAGCGGGATAGAGCTATGTCATATTATATACATATATGGATTTCCATGTTATACCGCCGTACAACACTGTGGAGTCTTGGTAGTGCTTGCTTATTCTTCTTGTAATGAGATAGTTGTTGAGTTTGATCTTATTGTATAAACTCTACTGTATAAACTCTACTGCTTTTGATATATAACTCCATGGATCTATTACTTTGATGATTTTTTACATGGTTATTATGTCTCCCTTGTTATATCTGTGATATTATATTTTATCCATGCATTGTGAGATATACGACATATTATATTTTGTATTTGTTTCATTGTCAACCCTGATGATCGTCCTATATCGACCGAGCACGGGGGCAGCGCATGATTATGATATTATAGGTGTCGGTGTATAGGACGGTCATTACATAAATGGTAAAGGAAAGTTCATTTGTGAGAGCACAACAACAATTGATTCCTATGCAAGCATGTCAAAAGCTTTTTGAATGTCAAGATTTATCATGCAACATGGAGATATGGTAGCTCTTACATAACCCTTGAGAAGTTCTCGTGCTATTGAAATATTATCAGAGATAGACCCGCAAGGCACAAAAGCAGCTTGATTCAAGGAGATTAATGAATTCATAGAGCATAACATTCTAATAGCTAATATCTTAGCGATACATTTGTAAAACACGTTAGCACATGATATAGGCCTATAATTCTTTACAGACAAGGGGTACTTTTTTTTGGGATGAGAATAATATCAATAGAGTTGGTGCTAGGTGGAAATTTAATGGATATGAAAAAAAAAATAGATTGCATTTATGAAGTCTTGAGAGAGAATATCCTAAGGGTCCTTAAAGAAGAAGTTACTGAAACCATCTGGCCTCCTGTACTGTTAGCATTGAGGGAGAAAAGTGCACTCTTGATTTCATCTGGAGTAATTAATTCAATCATAGCATCAAACTGGGAGTTGGCCATCAAACTAGGAGTTGGAGAGGGTAGGCAAGCAATTACCCTACAACCCATTTTGCAACCCTTTCCACGTCTCAATTACTAACAATTTTTTCTATTACTGATTACTAATGGTTAGATAACTCATTACCATGTTATTACCATTACAAAATTTGGTAATACGGTAAATATAAAAAACTACGGTAGTTGGCTTAGTATTTTATCTTTTAGCCTTATCCTAATATCTAATGCTTATTTACCCCTTCGTCCTTCAGATCCACAACGCACTCCACCAGATTGCCATCCCTGCTTGTTTAAACTTCCATCGCTATAAGCTTCTAGGGTTACTACCGTCGATCACTGCTACAATCTGGTAATCTCAAATGTCAAAAATCTCATTGACGAAATAAGAAGGAGAAAATCACAATCAAATCAACCATGGCCATGGCATTTAAATGGTAATCAATCTTCTTTATCTCTACTAACTTTAATATGTCAATTTTTTATGGCAAGTTAAATGAATGTATTTTCATTAACCTTTTATCAGTCAACACTATTAACCATTAATCTTATTTCAACTACAAAAATCAAAGGACCAAATTTAAATTTTCATTTCGAACTTCATTCAAACTCGAACAAATTTTGAGTTCGAATATTGATTTCATCAAATTTTTATGAATTTGAATTCGCGATATTTGGAGAAGCTTACCTATGGTGGCAGAGGTGATGATAGCCACAATGGTTGAAAATAATGGTAGTTCGCTCTGCAAAGTTAGAATTTCGTGCTTGCAGAGGTGAAAAATGATGGGTTTTTTGTTTTGAAAATGGGAGAATGGGATTTATTTTTTGTTGAATTTTTGATGGGGTAGGTGACCTTCCCAGCTTCATAGTGACTCCCTCCTTTTGTCAAAGTAGATGTTAGAAGTTTTTTTTGTACCTGAATTTCTACTGTCTATATCAGAACCTCTATTTATTTTCCACTTGGTCTTTAACATTGTTTGTTTCCATCACATATTGGTAAAAGTGTTTTCTACAATATTCTGTTGAGATTCTTTAGTGGATTTCTTGGATTACGCATCTAGCATTACTTTAAAATTGAAACACACCAAAGCTGAAGAAATAGGACCTTGTCTGTCAGTAGTTGGAGGTTTCATCTCTTAACTTACATCTTGAAGCCATGCAATATGTTGCTAATAAAGCTTGATACAGTGTAAACTCTGTATACTAAATTGGCTTAGGACTATTAGCACTAATATAATATGCATCCTGCTCTGAAAATTATAATGTTGTAATGTGCCATTTATTACATAATCAGGCAAAGGAGATATATCACCGATCATAGACTAACCAACACCTCCAGGTTCTGTGTAATGTTATAATATAGTTAGTGCATTACTACAATATATTTTGGAATAAGTTAACTAAGCACATGGTCTTCTTATGTTTTTTGTCTTCAATGCTGTAAACATGGTCATTTGCAAGACAAGAGAAATGAACTACTTGACATACAAAATATTTTGATTTAAAGACGAATGATTTAAAAAAGTCCATAACTAACATGAATAAATAAATAAGTGATTAATAATTATTTTACATCATTAAAACATAAACTTGAAAAGGAAATTGCATGAATGAATGTTTGATATACTGCTTTCGTAAAATCTTCTATTCAGGTCTAATTGATCGATTCAAGCATGAATCAAAAAGGAAAAAAACAAGCAGATCATGGTAAGTATTTTTCTCTTAACTTGGCTTTTCTAGTTACTTCTGTTTACTATCATATAACACTTATTGTTCTTATCCACAAGTGTTCGTAACCTGTGCATTTAGATTAGAAATGACTGCTAAGTTGATACATTATAATACGATGTTATGCTTAGATTAACACAGGGATCTTAATTGTATAAACAGTACAATTTTAGTGGATAAGCATATTTGTAAACAATGCATGAGTAATAACATGTCAGCACATTTTCTCCAAATAAAATTATCATATTTAACTTAATTAATACATACTTAAGTTCTTGTTTCCTATGAAATTCCTTTACTCTGAGATATCTGAAACACAAATTATTTTTTTGGTGTCATTTTGCAACCCTTTCCACGTCTCAATTACTAACAATTTTTTCTATTACTGATTACTAATGGTTAGATAACTCATTACCATGTTATTGCCATTACAAAATTTGGTAATATGGTAAATATAAAAAACTACGGTAGATGGCTTAGTAATTTATCTTTTAGCCTTATCCTAATATCTAATGCTTATTTACCCCTTCGTCCTTCAGATCCACAACGCACTCCACCAGATTGCCATCCCTGCTTGTTTAAACTTCCATCGTTATAAGCTTCTAGGGTTACTACCGTCGACCACTGCTACAATCTGGTAATCTCAAATGTCAAAAATCTCATTGACAAAATAAGAAGGAGAAAATCACAATCAAATCAACCATGGCCATGGCCTTTAAATGGTAATCAACCTTCTTTATCTCTACTAACTTTAATATGTCAATTTTTTATGGCAAGTTAAATGAATGTATTTTCATTAACCTTTTATCAGTCAACACTATTAACCATTAATCTTATTTCAACTACAAAAATCAAAGGACCAAATTTAAATTTTCAATTCGAACTTCATTCAAACTCGAACAAATTTTGAGTTCGAATATTTATTTCATCAAATTTTTATGAATTTGAATTCGCGATATTTGGAGAAGCTTACCTATGGTGGCAGAGGTGATGATAGCCATAATGGTTGAAAATAATGGTAGTTCGCTCTGCAAAGTTAGAATTTCGTGCTTGCAGAGGTGAAAAATGATGGGTTTTTTGTTTTGAAAATGGGAGAATGGGATTTATTTTTTGTTGAATTTTTGATGGGGTAGGTGACCTTCCCAGCTTCATAGTGACTCCCTCCTTTTGTCAAAGTAGATGTTAGAAGCTTTTTTTGTACCTGAATTTCTATTGTCTATATCAGAACCTCTATTTATTTTCCACTTGGTCTTTAACATTGTTTGTTGACATCACATATTGGTAAAAGTGTTTTCTACAATATTCTGTTTAGATTCTTTAGTGGATTTCTTGGATTACGCATCTAGCATTACTTTAAAATTGAAACACACCAAAGCTGAAGAAAGAGGACCTTGTCCGTCAGTAGTTGGAGGTTTCATCTCTTAACTTACATCTTGAAGCCATGCAATATGTTGCTAATAAAGCTTGATACAGTGTAAACTCTGTATACTAAATTGGCTTAGGACTATTAGCACTAATATAATATGCATCCTGCTCTGAAAATTATAATGTTGTAATGTGCCATTTATTACATAATCAGGCAAAGGAGATATATCACCGATCATAGACTAACCAACACCTCCAGGTTCTGTGTAATGTTATAATATAGTTAGTGCATTACTACAATATATTTTGGAATAAGTTAACTAAGCACATGGTCTTCTTATGTTTTTTGTCTTCAATGCTGTAAACATGGTCATTTGCAAGACAAGAGAAATGAACTACTTGACATACAAAATATTTTGATTTAAAGCCGAGTGATTTTAAAAAAGTCCATAACTAACATGAATAAATAAATAAGTGATTAATAATTATTTTACATCATTAAAACATAAACTTGAAAAGGAAATTGCATGAATGAATGTTTGACATACTGCTTTCGTAAAATCTTCTATTCAGGTCTAATTGATCGATTCAAGCATGAATCAAAAAGGAAAAAAACAAGCAGATCATGGTAAGTATTTTTCTCTTAACTTGGCTTTTCTAATTACTTCTGTTTACTATCATATAACACTTGTTGTTCTTATCCACAAGTTTTCGTAACCTGTGCATTTAGATTAGAAATGATTGCTAAGTTGATACATTATAATACGATGTTATGCTTAGATTAACACAGGGATCTTAATTATATAAATAGTACAATTTTAGCGGATAAGCATATTTGTAAACAATGCATGAGTAATAACATGTCAGCACACTTTCTCCAAATAAAATTATCATATTTAACTTAATTAATACATACTTAAGTTCTTGTTTCCTATGAAATTCCTTTACTCTGAGATATCTGAAACACAAATTATTTTTTTGGTGTCATTCAGGTAATTGTAAAAAAGGTAATAATTCAATAAATCTAGGTAATATTGAAGGGTAGGTTGTTTAATTATATTTGTGGGTCTAATTTAACAAAATGAATATCATAAATTAAACTATAACTTTCTTATGTATTTCTTCATTATTTCTACTTTAAATTAAATTCAAATCGTAAATACTGGTTAATAGTAAATTCAAATACTTCAACCTTATTTAAAAAATTAAGTTACTAAGCCGATAAACTTGTAGAAGAATATCCAATATCATAAATTGTGGTTAATAGTAATTTTCCTTATACTTTATTCATTATTATTAATCCTTTACTATAGATAATTGTTTTTTCTTCCATAAATATTTCCAATATAGAAACGCAATATATTGTGATTTGTAGATTTAGTACGTCAGTGGATTACTTAAGCCATCCATCCAAAAATAGTTCACATCCATTAGATCCATTTGGCCATTGTTTTTAAATGCATTTATTATAATAAGATGTTTTGACTATTTGCATCCACATGATATACCGAGGATGCAATCGAGTATAATTTTGAGAATGAAAACATAACATTGAGTTATGATTTCAAACTTGAAAAACACAGTTGAACGTATTTTTTATACGGTTTCCTTTCCAAATTTTATGTAAGTTATTACTTTCTTAAGACGAAATGAATTGAAGTTAGATGACTATTGATTTCATTTTTAGTCTGATATATTAACATAATTAAATTTTTAGAACTCTTGACCAATGAATACTACCCAGGCTCATAGAATTTGATTGATTATCTTCTTCATAGTTACTAAATGATACTAGTGAAAATCAATTTGTGTTCCAAAGACCAACCGTAAATTATAATCCCTTGTAGATATTTATTTTTCAACCACTTATTTTAAAATAAAACAGCCATAATTTTTGGGGTAAAAAGTTATAATCATTTTTGGATTTGAATTTGACATATAATATTTGATGAATTTGTAGTATTTGTCAACCATAAATCTACACTGTGATGGCAAACCAAACCACAAAGATAATCATTTAGATGCACGTGAATGCTGGATTGAAACTGCTAGACTAAAAGTTGAGGTTAGTATAAATGTTTTTACAGTCATTATTTATGTCTGCAAACTGCAAAAAATAATTCACAAAATTATATATTGTTATTAGACTATTCATGTACCATCCTTATTCAATGTTCAACTGACTTATTCTATTCGTCTTGTGTTCACTATTGAGATGTTCTATAGTGTCCACTTGAATGTAAGTGAAATCGAATATCTTAGACATTATACATCCACATGAATGAATAAAATCGAATATCTTAGACATTATACATGCAAGCACACACACATAAAATACGTACATACATTTGTGAACCATAAGTCAACAAATTGATATAGAGTTTCTTTATATGCTTTTATTTAATAACAATCTTGATAGTCAACTAAAATTGGAAGAGCTCACTAAAGTGTTTGTATCTTTACTTTCATAACTCTGACGCATTTTATTTTTTCTTTGATAACTATATGCAACCTCAAATATCATTGTAGTTTGCATAAAACACACATACATTCAAACACGTGTGTGTATAACGCAGTAGTAAATGCTTTCTGTTTTAAGTTGTGTTGGCAATATATGAAGTATTTAATGACAAATGATGTTTAAAATGTGTGAGAAATTTTACATTTTTTATCAGTAGATATTTCAACCTGTTTGTACAAATGTGCGTGGTAGTACATGTTGCTTTCAATATTGTCATGTTGTAGTATGTGATTGTGTTTGAGAGTTCACTGAGTACAATGAACATGGAAGCTATAGAATTTTTCCAAATAATCCATTTGAGAACAAATTTAAGCAGCAACAATCTCTTTTTTATTTTACTTTTGTTGGTTGTAGGAATAATAGAAAGGATTCTCTATATATCATGTTCACTTAAAACTTGCACTATTTTGCATTTTTTTTCCTATTTGGCGTCATTTAGGATTGGTTGTTGTCGCAATGAGCCAATATTTTCTCAAAATGGAATCTGAAGTTTCAAGAAGGTATGGAACTTAGGTTCATCATTCTTATCTTATAGCATCTCTCAATATATTTTTTTCGTTTGTCAAAATTGGTTATTTTCCTTGTCATATCGTATCCTCCAATATCCTTTGCTGGTTACCAGAACTAAGAACACGCATATAGACCACACCCATTGTGAAGGAGAGTATAAGGATTGGGATCTATTTTTTTAGGATTCTTCTGCAGTGATGGAGAAGGCGGTGCTATGTGAGGCTAGCAAGGAAGGAAGGTGAGAATAAGAGGATGTGTGGTGTCATTAATAACTTTAATCAGTAATGTGATTGATTTGAAAACATATATTATAAAAATAAATATTGTACGACTGGTTGATTCTATATTTAAGAATTTATGTTGATCAATTTTGTGATGGTTTATTTCTTCACCTACTGAACATATGTAAAGTTAGCTTAATATTTTGTCCATGTTATACTACCTCAACATCTGCTTTGGTTGATTTGAGTGTATCATGTAAACAAAGTTGTGGAGGTATATATTTTCATTGTATTTGTAACAATGTTCCCAACAGTTATAGCCATCGAAAACGAGGAATTTACCAATGGACTGTTGATATATTCTCCATTTCCAATTGTTATAACCATTGAGAATTGAGAATTTCCCAACGGCTATAACCCTTGGTAAATTCCATATTTTAAAGGATTATAGCCATTGGAAAATCTATTATAAAATATGTCACGCACCTATTCTTCATGATAATAACCATTACAAATCTCATTTGTAATCGTTATAACCGTTGAGAAAGAGCAATTTTAGTGTTGTGAAGGGGAAGGAGTAAAGCTTTGCAAAATTGGGCTAGTGAGGGTTGTCAGGTGCAAGAATGAATTGAAAGTATTCTAAGAGAGCATCAGAGATGATGTCCTGAGAAGAATGCACGTTGCCATTCATATCAACAATTGTTTGAACCATTTGGAAGGCTTGCTTGCATTTGAGATTAAAGTGAAAATAAGATGTATTCCTGTCTTTGGCATTTTTAGATTTATCTCTGTTCTTTTGATGTAGAATTGCTACTTCAGTGTTGAGACCTAAGTTGAATTCGTCACATAGAACAATCTCTTGATTAGCAAGAGTTGAATTCAGAGGATCATTGGCTAGCATGTCCTGAATTTGCATATCCTTTCTGTCTTGAGTAGATAGTTTATCTTCATTACTAAATAAATCAAAAGCCCATTTTCTCAAGGTGAATTTAAGGTTCTTAACTTCTTTTGAAATTAGAAAATGGGATTTCCATGGGTTGTGGTACTCCAAACTTGTAAAACAAGAAGCTTTTATTGATTATGAGTGGTCTGAATGTTGTGAAAATTAAAAGAAAGAGTAGATACACTGGCACTTACACCCCAGCCTGGAAGAAGTAGACTATGGTCAGAGATGGTAGGCTGAAGGATGGAGCAGTCCAGTGCAGACTACTGGTTCAAGGTAAGATGATTAATGAAGCAACGGTCAAGTTTGCAAAAGGTTACCAGTCCACATCTTGATTTGTCGGTCCAAGTGTGGGTGGGTCTAATAGAACTAAAAGGGAATAGATTAAAAGAAGATAGAGCCTGATTTTGTAGGATCAGGTCTCTTAAAGTGAGAGGGCTACCTCCAAGCTTGTGTAATGAATGATATATTGAATTGAAGTCCCCAACACACAACCATGGAAGTGGAGATGAAATGAGATGAGGATTGGAGAGAAGCGTCCTTTAAATTAATTGGTTGCGACATAGACGAACTTAATAATTAAAGTGGAACTAGTGGAGAGGTGCATACTGAGGCAGTGAATGAATTGGTTAGATAATTGAAGTTTCTGATGTTTATAGGTTTTTGGATTCCATATAACAAATTTCTTCCGTAAGAGGCATGATCCAAGTTATAATCAAGAGACCAGTTTGGCATGATGCAAGCTTTTGCTTTAATAGTTTCATGCAAGTTCAATTTGGTTTCCCAAACGTCCACGATTTGAATCTAATGTTCAAGGATTAGATTTCTAACTTCCAATTTCTTAGAGGGAAGATGAGCCCATCTCATATTTCACATAACAATATTGGACTAAATCATTGAAAAAGGGAGGGTGAGAGGTAAGGCATGTAGCCTTATATGTCTTCTAGAGGGGGTTGACTTTGGAAGTAATTTTGATCTATTCAGGGGTAGGGTTTGATCATTGCTGAAAGATAATCCAGCATTTAAGTCATTAGCAGGAGGATTAAAGAGCGTTTCTCTTTTTTACTACCTTTTTACCTAACAGGAACAGTGTCAAAAGAGGTTATAGAATGGTTAGGGGGAGCTAAAGTTGGATTAGGATATGGTAGCTCAAGGAAGATAAGAGGTTGTTACTTGTTTGATATAAAGATAGGGACTAGAGGACAAGCATCATTGTCCAAGTTGTTAAGTGATTTGGCTTTAGTGCGAGAGATCACAAATTTGAAACTTACGTAGCATAATTTGAACGCTTATTGCATGTGATATGTTGTCCTGGTGTCATGTTGTATATAAAGTATCGTTTCCAAAAAAAAAAAAGAGACTAGAGGGGTTGTTGCTTCTTCGATGAGTTGAAGATGGATGAATTGATGAAGTTATGGATTGAATATTTGGCAAAGCAACCTGATCAAAGTCTTCATGAAGAGAGCGAAGTATTGAAAAGGGTTTACGAGTTAGAGGAAAGGAGGTGGGGCATGTGCTAGTTTGCTGAAAGTATGTGAGTTGAGATCAATGTCATATTGTGATGAGGGAATTAGAGTATCAGGCAGTGGTTGAGTGTGAGTGAAAATTGCATTAGTTGAGGCTTTAAGAGAGATAGGCAATGGTTGTGTTGTTTGATGATTGAAGATACCATGTATTGGAGACTTATGATTAGTTGAAATGCTATGAGAAGAGGTAGAGAATTCATTAATGGGAACAACATGAAACAGAATTAGACATGCATAGATTAAGGAGTGCACAGACTTGTACATGAGATACAGTTGTTTGATTAGGTTGAGATGAAATAACATAAGGGATAACGTAAGAAGGTTTGTTAAATAGTTGAGGAGGTATTTCTTGCAAGTGGGAAGCGATAGATTTACCGGAATGAAGTAAAGCCGCGTAAGAAGAATGTTAAACAAAAGAAGTTTGGTTAACTACGACATATGGTGGAGCAGGTTCAAAAATTGAGGTAGAGGTGCTACGACCAACATGATCATTATGGGAATTGTCATACTCACATGGATTTTGGCCATGGCACCCAACTCCTTTTTCCTTCCTCTTCTTTTCACTTTTCCTCCCCTCCAATTTCAAATTCAATCTCTGCACCTCCTACCAACTTGAGTAAACCTCCTTTGGTCAACTCTCTCCCTATCCAATCCTCCTTTCTAAACCTGCCCCAGCCATCCCTCTGCCTGACCACAATAGCTTCCTTATCCCCTCCAATATCCACCTGTCTACTAAACCCCTGTCACATTGTCCTCCAACATCTACCTCCCTACCCATTGAACCACTTGACCCATCTTCCTTCCATCCTCTTAGCTTTGCTCTAAACCTTAGTCTCCCCTCATCACTTCCTGATGTGTCTATCTACAAATCTAATCTTGATACTCCTAGAAAATGGTCCTCTTTATTTAAAACTAAGCCCCGCAATGTGGATTCCTACCAACTAAGGAAACATCGCTATAGATGAGAGTCCAAAGGCACCTTTTAAGAAAGTAAGAGATGGAGGTATTCCATATTGGTTTAATCACATAGTTGGTATATTTCTAGGTAATAGACTCTCATTTAGAACAGTCTCAACTCATGTCCGTAAATTATGGAAATCAAAAGGGGAAGTAGACATTAAACTTGACAACTTGAACTTCTACTTCTCCTTCTCTAATGAAGAGGATATACCGAGAATCCTTAAATTGGACCCTATTTTTATCAAAGAAAATATGTTTATAATTTCAGCATGGAATCCATCGTATGGATGTGCACAAGTCCAAATTTGTCGTGTTCCAATATGGGTACATTTTTACAACATGCCATTGATAACTTGGACCCTTCTTAGTATAAATTGGCTAGCGTGTCATATTAGGTGCCTTATTTGTTTTAATGACAATGATGTGCACGTAAATATGCATATTTTTACCATCATATTTATTCTATTTGAATTAAATAAATGATCATATCGGGTATTTTAACTTGTTTAAACCAAAAATTCAAATTATTCCAAATTGTCACGTATTCATCTTCATATATGGGAAAAACGGTCATTTGTGTGCATATATTTCTTTGAGAAAAATTAATTGAAAATTTGTATATATTTTTGTAGGAATTTGATCTCAAATAGAAGTGGTTTCATGAAGATATGCATGCACAAAATTAATACAAAGGAATGAAGATGGAAATAATTCAAGTGAAGAACATGGAGGACCCCACCTACCCACCTACCTTAATGTACAAATTGAAGGCTAATGCACATGCTTTTGGACTTAATAGCTTCATGTACATTTAAGTGGGGCAAAGAAGTGAATGTTGAAATTGAAAACTTGTTCGTCGACGGAATTTCTATCGGTTTAGAAAACCCGTCGAACGAATTTGAATTAAAAATTTACCGCAAGCGCACGGTGTACGAATGTAGCACGCGGCAAATACGGGTCGATCCACAGGGAATTGATGATTTTAAAATTCTATTCAATAAAATTATACCGAAGTCGAGAGTGAATAGCAAGAAATGTAAGAAACTAACAAAAACTATCAAAAGAAAATGATAAAAAATATGAGAGTTAAAAGAACAATTTAGAGATAAATCCACTTTCTAGATCATATAAATCAACAAAATGAAGTTATGATCTCGCTTTTCTTGTCATTAGTGAATTAGTTGATGTGCTTATCATAAGTATGGTATATTTGTGCTATTAATTAGCTCAATATAAACCATCAAACTATAACACAACCACTAATACACTTTTAAATCTCATAAAATATGACAACAAAGTTGAAAGCAAAATCTATTTTAAGCATAGCCTATTAACTATTGTTTAGAAATATAGGCTATCAAATTTCAATTTCAAAATTCACTTCTTTGCCATAATCATATTTAGATAAAGAGGCAATTTGTGTTATGTTTGTTTAAGCATAGCCTATTTGTTATGAACAACATATACTATCAAATTCAAAGCTAAACAACATCATTAAACCACTTCAAGTGTTTCCATTAAAGCACAAAAAGAGAGCATAAACATCAAAATGTTGCATCTACATACTAGAGAGCTTCATTACCCCTAAATTGTAGGGATTAAGCTCTCATATTTGTTATCAAATCAACAGATGTAGAAAGCAACATGAAATCAAAAAGAAAGGAAAATGAAAGCTAATGGAAAAGACAACTATTCTAATTGCATAGAGGAAAATCTACACTACTTGCATAAAAGGAAATGAACATGTAATTAAAAAGAAACAATAATTAACATTGCATAAAAAAAGAATTACATAAGAGAAGAAATGGCTAAGTTTCCATGGAAAGAAAGAGAGATTTAACTAACTAAGAGGAGGAGGCCTAAGAGAGACTAAGAGAGGAGGAGGAAGATGGCTACATGAAACATAAGGGGTATTTATACAAGTTAGAAACCCTAATGCATATTTTTGGGGAGTACCCAAAATGCCCTTGGAGGAAGTGTGGTGGCCAAGTTATCATTAGCTTTAATAATCCCCCACTTAAATGTACATGAAGCTATTAAGTCCAAAAGCATGTGCATTAGCCTTTAATTTGTACATTAAGGTAGGTGGGTAGGTGGGGTCCTCCATGTTCTTCACTTGAATTATTTCCATCTTCATTCCTTTGTATTAATTTTTTGCATGCATATCTTCATGAAACCACTTCTATTTGAGATCAAATTCCTACAAAAATATATACAAATTTTCAATTAATTTTTCTCAAAGAAATATATGCACACAAATGACCGTTTTGCCCATATATGAAGATGAATACGTGACAATTTGGAATAATTTGAATTTTTGGTTTAAACAAGTTAAAATACCCGATATGATCATTTATTTAATTCAAATAGAATAAATATGGTGGTAAAAATATGCATATTTACGTGCACATCAAATACCCCCACACTTATCTTTTTATTCGTCCTCGAATAAAGGAAAAACCAAGATAAATCCGTTTTCGTAGGGAGCACGATTGCATTGAGCATATGCAACAAGCCGTTAAACCTCTGGATGTCCCCAGTAGGACGAGTGTTGTCTCGTGAGGGTTTTCAGCGGATACTACCCACAAAATCCAAATGCAGGATGAAAATATTTACAGATGGAAGATTTATTTACAAAGAGATGAATGCAAGTTTTTGAAATATTTACAAAATTAAGGATTTATTTTTAAATCGACACAGATAAGTTAAATATTGGTTTTGGTCATTATCTTGAAAATTTAAGTCATTTACTTGTCAAATTTCCAACAAAAATCAAGTTATCATAACAAATAGACAATAGTTTAACTTGTTGTTTCGGTTGATAACAAAGTGTAATTATAAAATGGATCCTTAGTTGATTATCAAAGTTTATCAAAGTGGTATTTTCATTTATTTTCAATAACAAATCAAATCAAATAAGTAAAAATAGTGCTAGGATTTCAATTGCTTGCTCTCTCATTATTTGCAAGAAAAATTACACACCTAGCTCAGGTAAGTTGAGGCCAGATATACCACCCATGCACTGCCTTTCGGGCTTATGTGAGGGGAGTACAGAGCATGGCGAGTGCACACACTTTCGTTCATACACCTATCGACCGTAAGTGGTTTTTATTATGTTTTTTTTTTGCATGTGTTCCATACATGCATAACCGTGAGGACTTTTAATGAGTATGAAAGCACATAATCAAAGATTCCAAGTAATTCACCCATGCATAACCGTGAGGACTTTTAAATGAGAGTGAATACTTGGATGTTATTTTTTTTATTTTTTGTTTTTAAGAGAGAGAGAGAGAGAGTTTTGCAAAATCATCTTAGCACCATTTAACTAAGAAGACAAAAAAAAATGTTATATCCTTTACTTTAAATCAACCAATTTTTAAAACAAAGATTTTCAATTAGGATATACTTCATAATTAACACGTATGAATCTTCCTATATACTAGTTAAACCATTATTATTTGTAATCAAATTTCATTTTTATTTTTGTTTAGACAAATAAATTTCCAAAAATTTCAATTTAATAAACCAAAGACATATATTTATCTTATAGCGTTTCTTTTAAAAATAAATCAAAAGAAAATTTGTTTTTGGGATTTTTTTTAATTTTTTTTTGTTTTTGTGTTTTTAAAGTAAAAATAAACCATGAAAAAAAATGAAGACGAGTCTTCAAAAAGAGAGAAGAAAGAGGCTTGAAAGTCATTTTTATTTCATAGAACAGACAACACCGAAAACTTGAAATGATTTGAATATGCAACGACGCTCATTGAGATTTCTCCAGACTTTGACCTTCCAGACTTTATTGAATTGAGTGAACTTGGCGATGGATGTGCCATAGTGCTAGTTGAATATGATTGGAAACCGAAAATCTGTAGCATCTATAAAAAATTTGGGCATGCCACCGTGGATTGTGAACATAGGAATGATCTCTCTATAACTGATTATTTTGAAATGAAAACCCCTGCTTTCTCAATGGACCAACCAAGAAAAACCCACACCTCAAATGTAAGTTTTCCACTAATAAAATATCAAATGAAAAGTAACAAGGCCCAATCCCATAAATATTGGGCCAAAAGAATGATGGTCCATCAAGCAGTCCCACTTCAATTGATCTTTCAAACTCCCCTAACCATGTTGACGCATATGTTAATCATTTGCTATAGATGCATGCAAGTTCAATGCCTCAAGTTAAAATGCCCAATCATCATATACACACCTAAAACCCTTTTTCCCTTACAAATCAACTGATCAATCCAAAATCAATGAATTCATAAGCACCAAAGATCCAAAACGACAAGAAAAATTGAAATTCACTCATTTAACCCGTTGCAGCTTGGCCTGGTTACTTCAATGGTATTAGAGGCCTATAGCCTATATGATCTACAATTAGCAATATTTGGGTTAACTTGTTAAAACCTTCTCATTTAGTATGTGTACAGAAAGGTAGTGTCTAAGGTTTGGTTTAGGTAACAAGTACTATGTCCTACCTGGCTACTGGTCTGGCTAGAAGGATGAAGTAAGCTCGAAGGTTATCACAAATATAAAGGCCTGAGTTGATTTTGCACCTCGAGTTAATTTTCAAAATTTGTTTCAAAGATTTAAATTATATCATAGATTTAAAGTTAAGTCTAAATGAAATTTTATAAATGTTACAAAAAATTTCAAAATTTGTCTTTGAAATTATTAAATTATTTTTGGAATTTTATCATATTTATTTAATTAATCAAATTAATTAAACAAATAAACAATTAAAAGTTAATTAATTAAAACTAAAACATATATAATGATATATGTGTATTTATCTTTAAATATTTAAGGTAGATAATAATAAAAATTAATAAGGTAATAAATTTTAATTAGAATTATTTTAATTAGTTAAATGTTAATTAATAAATAGCATACATTTATAATGATATACATAAATATAGTTACTATAAATGTTATAGTCAATATTCTTTTTAAAATTGTTTAAGATGAATATAATTAGATTTTCAAATTTTAAATTAAATTAATTAATTAACTAAATTAACTAAATATGATTTAATTAAAAAACTTAATATCTAATTAATCTGATTTAATTAAATAGAGTGGAACGATAAGAAACCTAAATTAGGTTTAAGTAATAACATATACGTATAGTAGATATACCATTACTTCAGATGTGCCTTACACTTGAATCATAGGGTATTTCATAAGAAATACATTATTCCCTAAATCAATATCAGCAAATATATATATATATTAAAGTTTATGAATCTCTAATATAAATTTTGCCACTTACCATTTATATATTAACAAATTACTTGCTTACGCTCTTATTGTTGAGCAAACTCAAGCTAGAGATGTTATGTGTAGTATTATTAATATATTGATTATAAGAGGTAAGATAATTGTATGTAAGTAAGTTCAAGTACATACATTGTACTTAGGCCATCGCAAAAAGGTAGATGCGACTGAATAATCTCTTTACATCTATTGATAAAATCAAGGTCGAGATGAAATTAAGACAAATCCTCGGGTAAAGATTTATATATGATACAACTGATAATGTGTCATCCATCGCTTGTTGGCCTATGATTATTGAGCAAACTCAAGGTCGAAATCTTAAGGCAAGCATGTCTTAACACTCACTAAAGGAATCGAAAAACTATTCTATTTGAGTTTTGAGATACATATAAATCCTGTGAGAGCTTATTAGTAAATGAAATACAAATATTTAACCTTACTAATAATACAAGTACATTTGCTATGCATAAAATGCCATAATATACTTTAAATAAATTTGCAGAAAATGTCCACAATTTATTTTTCACAAAGTGGCAAGTTTACTGGACCTAATTACATTGACTTGCTAACAGCAATCAAAATAGCACTAATATACGAATGCTTATGATTATCTATATGAGAACTTCTAAAACAAAAGCAGTTGAGGACGTGGATCCCAAAATTAGTGTTTGCTTATAACGATTGAGTTGCAGATCTTGAAATTGCGTAAGTTTACGTACTATCTACTTTAGAAATACTGTTACAAAGGTAGCACGAAGCATGACTGTCAATCAAATCTTCTATAGTCTTAAAGCTTTGTTTAGGGAGCAATCACATTCCGCAAGGTACTTGATTACAAAGAAACCATTCAATACAAAGATGACAAAGGGTACTTATGTAGATGAATATGTCTAAATGATGAAAAGCTAAATTGATAGAGTTTCACAACTAGATGTTATTATAAGCAATGAGATGCAAGTGTACTTGATCTTAGGCTCACTCACTCGACAGTTTGAGCCATTCATATTGAACTATAATATGAACTAGTTGAATGTGAGCCTCGTGGTGCTGCTCAATGTATCGAGATCAACCAAGAGCTCATCTAAAGATCAAGGCATAGTTCTCACTGTAAAGGGAAAGGCATCATTTTCGAATGGTTCAAATAAAATAAGCATGTTAGCAAGAGGAGTAAAAAAAATGCTCCTAATGATAAGGGTGAATGTCATCACTATCACAAGAAAGGGAATTGGTAACAGAATTATCCAGTCTACCTAAAATTCATTAAAGAGAAAAAAAAGAAAAGTTCTACGGCTCCTACATATATGTTTGTAATTCAAAATTATTTTGCAATTAATAAATTATTTTGGATTTTAGATACAAGATCTGGAACTTTTATCTTCAATTCATTATAAGGACTTAGGTAAAGGCGGCATATAACAAATGGTGACATGTGGCTTCAAGTTGCTGATGGATCTGTTGTAGATGCAACTGTAGTTGGAGACTACCATTTACTTTTACCAAGTGGATTTGATTTAATTTTGAATAATTATTATTATGTTAAAAACTTTATCTTTGGAATAATTTCTATATGTAGATTGTCTAAGACTAGATATATTTTTCAACGTGGCAACAATGTTATGAACATTTTGTTTGATGGATATAAAATATGCGGTGGTGTTTTAGATACTGAAATTTATGTACTTAATTTTAATCATGTCTGCATTGTTAATAATTCTTCCAATATTGACATTAATAATAATTATCTGTGGCATTGCAGATTAGGTCATATTAGTGACAAATGACTATACAAATTGAAAACCAAAGGTTTTCTACCATCATTTGATTCTAAATCATCTGAAACTTCTAAGTCATGTCTAAATGAGAAAAATGACCAAGCATCTCTTTAAGGGAAGCAACGATAAAGTCGATAAACTCTTGGGTCTTATATATACCGATGTATGTAGCCCCATGCTTGTATTTACCAAAGACAATACTTCTTATTTTGTAACTTTTACTGATGATCTCTTGAGACTAGGATATGTATGTCTTATAAAGAATAAATTTGATATTTTTGAAAAATTTAAAGAGTATAAGAATGAGGTTGTAAATTTAAATGAACCATAAGATTAAATTACTTCGATCTGATCGAGGAGATGAGTATGTTGGACAAGAGCTCCAATGGTACTTGAAAGATATAGTATTATCTCTTAATGTACTCTACTCTATACTCCATAAGAAAATAGTGTTTTGGAAAGAAGGAATCTAACCCTATTAGATATTTTTCATGCCATGATGAGTAAAACCGAGTTACCTCTTTCCTTTTAGGGATATGTGCAAGAAACTACAATACATACATCAAATTTAATCACTAAAAATCTATGCCTAATGCCCCATATAAGATGTGGTATGGGAAGAAAACGCAACTCAAGTATTGAAGGTATGGGGTTGTCCAACCTATGTTAAGGTTGTTGGCCTCAACAAACTTGAGACAACATCGGCTTTGTGTAAATTTATAGGATATCCAAGAATTCGATGGGATATATTTTATAGAATACCAAGGAATGAAAGGTTACTATTTATCTGTATGTTGTCTTCTTAGGAAAATAATTTCGTACGAAAGAAATTAAAATTGAGATTGTAGATTTGGATACAATCCAAGAAATTAACGTAGAGGCCGAATTGATAGATGAATCAAATTCATTAGTATATGAAAATATGCATATTAGAATGTCTAATAGGGAATCTCTTATACCGGGGGAGGGGGGGTTCTATGGTTGGATGGTGAGAAAGAGGACTACATCTTAGAGGATGATACTCCTCTCTCATTCCAATAAGCATTGCAGAGTAAGGACTCTGCAATTTGGCTTGAAGCTATGAAATCTGAAATAAATTCCATGTATGATAACAAAGTTTGGATATTGGCTGAAATACTTGAAGGGATAAGCCCATTAACTGCAAATGGATTTTGAAGAAAAAACTAAATGAAGTTGGACATCTAGTGACTTATAAGGTAAGGCTAGTTGTGAAAGGGTTTCACCAAATTTAAGGTGTTGTTTATGATGAAACGTTTTCGCTTGTAGTCATGCATAAGTCCATTCGCAAATGTATGTGAAAATGGCATTTTTAAATGGTGATTAAAAAAAACCATTTGCATGTCGTAGCCCGAGGGTTTTAAGGTCAGTGGGAGCAAAGTCAAATCTTACAAATTATTAAGATTGATTTGCGGTCTCAAACAAGCTTAAAGAAGTTGGAAGAAGATTTTGATAAAGTAATCAAACAGTTTAGTTTTTATCTAAATACATAGGAAGCGTGCGTATTTCGAAAAGAATAGGAAAGTACTATGGTGTTTTGATGTCCTACTCCTGATTGGCAATGACATATCATTTGCTACATTCAGTGAAAGTGTTGTTATCTAAGAACTTCTCCATGTAGGATTTGGAAGAAGATAGCCTGCATACTTGGTATCAAGACCTATAGAGATAAATCGAAGAAGTTGATGGGATCATCCTAATCCCTATACATATATACCGCACTGAACAAGTTTAGACAAAGAATTCCAAGCATAGAAATGTTCCAACATAATCTCGAATCATCCTTGCTAAAAAGGACGCTCCTTATACTGGTAAGGAGAAGGAGCATATAAAGAGGATACTATATGCATCTACAATCGGTTCCATAATGTATGCCATCTTACGTATCAGATTATGTATGTCTTATGCTTTACGATGCATAATCCAAGACTAGTCTCATCCTGTTGAGGAACATTGGACAGCTGTACAATGTATTATTAATTATTTAAGAAATACTATGGAGTTATTCCTCATATAGGGGAATGACAACCTCCTTATGAGGGCTTATATGAATTCTAGCTTTTAGAATGCTATCGATGATCATATATCTGTATTTGGTTATTTTTTTACATTAAATGGTGGGGCTGTTAGTTGGAATTTTTTTGAAATAAGAAATACTAGCTAATTCAATGATGGAGGCAGAATAAGTTGCCCTCAAAGAAGCGATACAGATGCTTAAATTTATGGCTAAACTAGGAGTGATTCCGAGCATTGAGAATCTAATGACATTGTTTTGTGACATTAATAATGCATATTGCAAAGGAACCAAGAGCTCATAAGAAGTCAAGGCACATACTTCAGAAGTTCTACCTTATTAGAGAGTTTATCGCAAACACAACAATTGTGATTGATAGAGTACGTACCAAGGAAAATATAGCGGTTCCATTCATGGAGGGACTAGCTTGGTCAGTTCTGTAAAGTGATAGAAGTGATGGGATTGAGATTCAATAATTATCGAAAAGTGGTAGTGGGAGATCGACAGATTTAGGGGTATGCCCTAGGGGTAATTTTGCAATTTACTATAAATTATTAACCCTGTAATAAAATCTCATTCAAAATAAAAGGAGTTTTTCTTTCTATTATACACTAGTCATATTATGATCTGTTATTTAATTTATGTATATTAAATAGAAAATCCTTAAATGATATGTTATGTAATAGTAGTTATAGTGTGTTGTAATCATGAGAACTTTAACTCGTTAAAAATAACACGTTATTTTAAATATTATCAATTAAGATGTTTCAAGACACTAAGGGGTTACACACTGATATTTGTTGGATAACTATGGAATGACTCACTTAAGAGTTTTCTGTTGATTGATATAATAAGGTTAAACAAAGAATCTCGAAGTAATGATATTACACAGTTCTCTCAACTTGAGGATACCAATGAACTTTGATGCGGATACTCCACTTTGATTATAGTTAAATCATAGCATGACATCCATCGAACAACTATAATTGGGTTTGAGTTGAAGCATTAGGACCGAAACACTATTCAATAGAGAATTGGTCTTCTCGGTTATATGAGGTTAATATTACAGTCAAATGACTAGTCAATTCAAAGTCAAAGTCTCTGGCCAGTGCCGTATGATTAATAATAATTGTTAACTAAACTTAAGACTTTGTGTTTTCACTAACCAAGTTGAATATGGACAATATTGAAATTTTGACCAAAACCAAATTCTATGAGTCCTAAAGTGATATAGTTTTGACGAAGAGAATTGGTGTAAATAATTGTTACTACCAAGTACCTCTTAAAATAATAAAATTGGATTTTACTAAAAAGATGTGTAAGCCGGTTGATTCATCCAAACTATAACACCACTAGCTAATGCGATGTATGAACATTAATATTCAAAATGTTTAATATTAATTGCTGACTGAATTTACACCTACATATCGCACAACCGAATTGATAGATTCTGCAAAATACCTCATGATTTGATTGATTCATAATTGTTATAAATGAACTATATTAATTAATATTTATGAAATATTTTTGAAATATTAATTGATTATTTATTTGATGCATTGGGTGCTATTAGTATTTTTAGTGTGTCATTAGTGATTTATTTGTTGCATATATGAAAGTTATATATGTACCAACTGTATACGATGTCGATAGTCACTTAAATTGGATTTAATTATGATTAATTACTTAATGGGTTTAAAGTGTTTAAGGGCCCGTCGTTGCCTTATGTTTGGCCGGCCATAGGTAGAACAAATGATGGGGTTTGAAGTTTTAAATATTAGAACTAAGTGAAAGTGAAATTAGAAAATTAAGAAGAAAAGCTAGAGAGGAAAATTCTCCCTAGGCTTTCTACAAATACCTCCTTGCCCTTTCATTGTTTGATTACTAAATCTTCTACCTTACCTCTGTCATTGCCTCCACTTCCAATCCCTCTCCTTGGTCGAACATTACTGACCCAAAATACAACATCAAATCAATATTAAAGAGGTTCTCCAAGCAGTTGCATAGCTAGAGCTAGTATCAAGATTAAATATAGGAAAGTCTACCAATCATGGTGAAAATCTAGGACAATGTCTTGAAGGTATCGTTTATTATCTATGATTACCATATCATCATGTTAGTAAGTTCTATAGTTATATTTGAACGAATTTATATGCATAAATATTGTCCAATTTAATTTTATTATTCTACATTTATATATATAGTAAAATGAATTTTTTTTGAAATTCACCCATTTTACCCGTTGCAACCTGGCTCGATTCCTTTAAATATAAGATTTAATTTTATATTATATATATTATAATTAAAAAAAGAGAATCTTATATAATGTACATTAAATTAAAAAACAATGATTTCAATAGGTAAAATTAAAATAAGACCTGCAATAACCCGCCTCGAAATAGGCCTAAGTTTCGACTCAGAAAAGGCTCGTCAAAGCATAGACCATTCCAAAGCTGCTCTTAATTGGTATAACGAAAAATACACAGGCCAATTTATCTAATCATTCAAAACTCATAGCAAAAGAATAACATATAATATCGGAACAGTGCACATTTTATTTAAAATTCAAATGTCATAAAAGTATAACACAATACCATAAACAATCGTCAACTATCTAAAGTTCATATTCCAAAGTTACAATATCATTTAGTGGGTACATTAGAAATAAAGGAAATATACAAGTAAATAAATAGTAACTACCACAAGTCTACGCCTTTGGCACCACCTTCGAAAATGTGCATCAACATATCTAACCTGTGTTGTAATGAGTAGGGAGTCAGAAAATCAATGTATGATGAATAAAATCTCGAGCCTTTTCATAATAGTACTTGGGTAGTTTAATTTAAATAAGAATATGTCTTATGTATCTAACCATATTATAAGTTTTCCAATTATAATTCCTAAAGCTTTCCCAGTCCAATTACATAACCCATATCTATCGTCAATAATGTCTTAACAATGTAAGAGATAACACCAAAGCTACTTAATACCTTTTTAATGGGAACTGGGCAGACTCTAACCATTTAATACCTTATTCAAGGTAGGTCCATGTCATTTATTACCTATCCCAAGGCGGACTTCTCTCTAGTACTATCTAGCTGACATTGCATGAAATCTCTTCATACAACTTACTGCTTCAAATTAATATGAAGCGGACCCTCCTTGAGATATCCTCTGCCATGCCCAACCCTGACCATTTAATACTTCTTTTATAGGGAAGAGGCAGGCCCTCAACCAACCACTTAATACCTTCAACTTTGAAGCAGGTCCTTCGTATTATGACCCGAAACCCAACTGTGAACATTAGTCCAACAATTCATAGATAGTGGTAGCTAGATTATCTAGCAAGTTTATCGTATAGAATTTGGGACTAACCTCATATCCATCGTGGTTACTTATTATAGGCAATGTCTCACATTCTAAAATCACATTGTTAGTAGCCAGATTAGCTGAGTAGACTTCTGTGGCTTTTGACTGACCTTGCATTCTTATAACCTAGTCATAATCTATAACACTCTCTTAACATATTATCCTACATCTCATTGCATTCCATATCAGAGCCTTATAAGAAAATTCTTATTTATTCTTTGTAACTTAACTTATTTTCTAAGGGGGATTATATATATATATATATATATATATATATCCCTAATTATTTCTAGGGAATGCAAAGATTGAGCCCTAAACTATCGTTTAAATATCAACACTTCAAATTTATACAAGTCCAATACCATATCAACAGATATACCACATATCAAATATCCATAATTTAATCAGCATACTTGTCTAAAATAGAATCCATACCTAATTTATTTTATACGAAAATAATAGAATCAACATTAATAGAAAATTACAATTCAATTACTTTTATGCTCTATTCAACTTCTTTGTATGAAATTAAGAAAAGGGAATTTCTATTTAAATTGCGGAAATAGATGGTGCAAACTACGAATAAAGAATCCGTACCTTACACACCATTTTTTAATTTACTCTTTTCAAATCCTTTAATCAAATCCAAAGAAAAAGATAAAAAGTGAAATGGAATCAAAACATTAAAACTACAGTACTTACAAAATTTCATTATTTTAATATAAAATAATTGAGATTCTAACTTATGAATTGACATTTTTCTTTTAGGGGAATTTTTAGGTTTTAGTGTGATGTTTGCATAACAAAATTCCCCAAAGGCATATATCAAATCCAAGTTATACTATACAATTACTAAAATAAGAAAGACTAAGATTTTAACTCATAATCATTCCTTAGCTTTTCCCTTTCTAGATTTGATACGCCTGCTTTATTCTCGTAAAGATTGCTACGTTTAGAAATATACAACATGGGTACTATATACGAATTAGATTCGAAAATTTAAGGATTGGAGGACAAAAAGATTAGAAATATAATAATAAACATCTAAAATTTCTTACCTAAAAACCTATAGTATTTCTGAATCTTTGAGCACAGAGATCAGCAGAGCTTCGCTTGATTCCCAAAATAATTTGGAAATAAAAGTGAAGGGGCTAGGCTCTTATTTACAGCGGATAGAAAGCCCAGAACTGTTAGATTTAAGTCGATTTAAAATAGTAAATTTCACACCACTCAAATGCGTATGAACCGGTCGACCACTCCTACCCAACCGATGGAACGTTGGTGGTCGACCGACCCAAGGTTGGAGGTAGACAGATAGCTCTATTATGGGAACGTTTTACTTTGTTCCATTGTGTATTTATTTTATTCTTTAATTATCAATTAACATTAAAATTAATTTTAACATTTACTTAATCCCTAAGTCTAATCTCTGTTAATTTTTGTATTTCGAAATTAATTATTAATTTGAATTCCATTTAAACTATTTTAAATCCAAAACTTCAAACATCCACAACTTTTCTATTTGAGATCCATTTTCAAAACATTGTATATGGAAATTGATTAAAAAGTCACCACGAATGCAATGGCATGACTTTCATAGCCAAATTCCAATTTTTATAAATTTTTTATTTTTAGCCTTATCTTATTTGATTAATTCATTTATTTCTTATTTTTTTATGGGGTGTTACATTCTCCCCTCTTTAAAAGGATTTCATTACCGAAATCTCCCCAAGGAGCAGACAGTGTAGCGCACCATGAACATCCATGTTATACAACCAAGTTATCCATGCATCCATCTACTCATCTAAAAGCGCAACGTGATTATGTATGTAGACATACTATAGATAAGCTCAATCCTAGCATGAGTGTTTGATTGTGACAAATATCCATATATGCAAGCATCCTAAATATGCATAGTATTTCTATATGAGTGTAAAGTGATAGCAAAAATTGTGGCAACCATCTCCTACCACAACAACCACGATATAACCAAAACCTAATTTTGGAGAGAAAAGTTTAGCACTGAAAAGCTCAGGATGAGAAGTCCTAATCTTCTCTTCACTTGCCCATGTGCTTTCCACCAAATTATCTCCTCATTGTACTCGAACCCACCTAATTTCTCTATTGCGGAGCTTCCTAATTCCATGCCCCATAATGCTTGTGGTGGCACGAGATGTTATTGGATCCTTTTCAATATCCTTCAATTAATCAGGCTCTCCCAGAATGGCTGAGCTATGAAGACATTTCTTTAAGTGAAAAACATAAAAAACATCATGGACTCCGACGGTAAGCAAGTTTTCCTATTCTTTCCAAAACTCAAAATGGCCCAACAAATCTAGATGCCAAATTTTCTAATTTCCCAAATCTTACAACCTAAGAGGGGAAACTTTGATAAACGCCGTGACTCTAACCTCAAATTCCAACTCCTTTCTTCTCTTATCCATGTAGGATTTTTGGTGGTCTTATGCGGCCTTCGTACAATGCCTAATCAACTCTACCATTTTTGAATTTTCTCGAATTAAATCTTGTCCGAGTAGGATTCAGTCTTTGGTTTCCCACCAACAATTTGGCGATTTGCATAACCTCCCATAAAGTGCATCATAGGGTGCCATATCAAACGTTGCTTGCTAACTATTATTATAAGCGAATTTGGCTGAAGGCAGGTGTTGCTTACAATGTCCTCCAAAGTCCATGATGCAAGCACCCAACAAATCATCGAAGATGCTATTTACCCTTTTGGTTTTGGCCATTAGTCTATAGGTGGTAAGTGGTGCTAAGATTCAATGAAGTTCCCATAGCTGCTTGCAAACTCCTCCATAATTCACTAGTAAATAAGGGGTCCCTATCATTAATGATGCTAATAGGAATTCCATGAAGTCGAACCACTTCCTTAATATAAATCTATGCTAGCGATGATGCGGTCCTATTGCTCCTAACGAGAAAAAAGTAGGCGCTTTTACTCATCTATCCACTATGATACAAATTGCTTTATTTCCTCTTTGGCTTTTAGACAACCCATCTATGAAGTCCATCGATAAATACTTCCATTTCCAAGTCAGAGTTTCTATAAGAATAACAATCCTTTAGGCTTCCTTTGTTCTTCCTTTATCCTTTGGAATGTTAAATATCTAGAAATAAATTCAACTACCCTCTTTTCATTACCGACTAATAGAAAATTCGCTTCATATCACTGTACATCTTATCTCCTCTGGGGTGAATGGTCATCCTTGAATGGTGACACCCTGCATGTACTTCCTCCAACACACTGTCAATCTTTGAAACAGAAAGGTGCTCATATCTCCTTAAATATCCCTTCTCGTCAATAGTATATCTACTAACATGGAGAAAATATCCTCCTCTACTCAGCTTTCTAAAACATCTACTATCTCCTCATCCTTCTTTTTCTCAAGTCCAATGTGGTCCATTAATGTTGGCCTAGCCTTCATTGCTGTCAAATAGCTTTGAGTGGGTTCTGTTGGCGGTTGGAAGTTGAAAATTCGAGAGGAAATCTAATTGCCTCACTCAAATGTAGCACCTAAGATAGCATGCCTTCAACGAAGGGCATCGGTGATAACATTCCCTTTTCCGAGGGTGTATTGTATTTCAAAGTCAAAATATGCTATAAATCCTATCCACATCTACTGCCTAAGATTAAAATCTTTGGAAAAATAGGCACTTGAGCAATTTATGGTTGGTGAACAACTCAAACCATTCCCTCAAAAGATAGCACCTCCACATTTTCAGGGCAAAAACGATAGCGCCTAGCTCTTCTCACGTTCCTTCAATTGCCTACTAGCATAAACTATCACCCTTTTTTCTTGCATAGGAACTGCTCCCAATCCTATGCCACATGCATCCATGAACTGTAAATGGGTTTATCCCATTAAGAATGGTAAGTACCGGTGCACTTGTTAATATTCCTTTAGATTCTCGACACTTCTGTGCATTTTTCATCCCATGCAAAAACCAAATTCTTTTTGGTTAAACGAGTCAAAGGGAAAGCTATCTTTGCAAAGTCTGTGAATTTCCTGTAGTAACCTTCCAACCCGATAAAACTCCAAACCTCAATGGCGCTCTTCGAAACCTTCCATCCTTGCATAACTTCCACCTTCGTAGGGTCCACGGCTAATCCCTACTCGAAAATAGTATGCCCAAGAAATCTCTCCCCCTTCTTCCAAAGTGACACTTTGAGAATTTGGCTTTAAGTTACTGTTTTCTCAAAGTCCCTAGTGTCTCCCTTAAGTGATTTTCATGCTCTCTTTCACTCTTAGAGAATACTAAGATATCAATAACAAATGCTATGACAAATTTGTTTAGTTGTCTCCTAAATACTCTACTCCTTAAATCTAAAAAGAATGCGGGAGGCACTCATTAATCCAAAAGGCATCACTTCCCTTTTATAAAGTCCATTCGGGGTGCGAAATGCGGTCTTTGGTTTGCTGTTTTCCACTATGCTTTACTGATGAAACCCAGTCGCTAAATCCAACCGGGAGAAGATTTTTGCTCCCATAAGCTGATCTAATAAATCATCTATCATATGTAACACCTCGGAAATTTAAGAAACATTTAATAGAGATTTATAGAAATTGTGGATTATCGATTTTCTGAGACAATGACAAACAAACAAGATGCTTTGCTTAGGGACGAAGTGTATGATGTGCGAACCTGATGCCATGAAATATTCACCTAAGCTAATCCAATGGCATGAAATCCAACCCCATCCCTACAAATTCTAAGCCGATGAAACCCTAATTCTCCATAAAAAAAATTCCAGTAATCAAACTCTAATAACATTTGCCTTGACCTTAATTTATAAAATTCCAAAAATTAAATTGGTTTAACCTAAGAGATTAAAGCAAGCAAATTAACGCGGATCAAGGTGATCGTAGAAGGAGCTATCGATTTTGGGGCTAAATTCTTAGGTGCAAGCATTAATAAGAGCTTAGGCAGGAGGTGAGTGGACACAAATTTGATAAGTTGATTATTGTAGTAAATTTTAAACAATTGTAAATGATTAGAATGTTAGCAAACCCTAAATTGAATACGCTAATATGTTAAAATCTAAGTTTTTAATCCAAACCCTAGTTTTAATTTGCCAGTTAACTATTAATTAGAATTATGCATATACCTTTTTTTCTTGAAATTGGAAAACTAAAATTTGAACCTTAAACCCATTTATAGTTGTTGATTAAACCGTAATTAGGGTTCACAAATCAATGTCAATGACCTGATTTAGTGCATAAACAATCAACAATAGAAACCGGGTGAAACCCCAAAAAAATTTCGTCAACGGTCAACCTGGAAATCCTAATTGTCGACAGGTAGCGGAAACCGAAGTGTATAAGAGGTCGGCCATTAGTATCAAAAACTGGCATCCTGAACCTCGGCCTAAGGCCTAGAAATTTATAAATAAGAATTATATGAAATGTGTATTATTGTGGGCCTATTTAAGGGCAATTAGATACTTGTTAGGACTTATGCGGAAGTTAGTTCCCTATGAGCGGATGCTACCAGATTTAGGATAGTAATCGATTCGAGGTTATGTACTTTCTCGATTGGCACTCATATGAGTTTCCAACAGTGGGCGTGCAGCTGGTGTGGATACCTGATGGAATGGGTCTAATATAATGGGAGTCCTAGTATTCACAATCTCCTGACCCACATGATACACTTAGAGAGGAAGATCCAAAGCATGCAATAAGTGGCCAACGCTATGATCGAGAGTGGAAGCCGATGCAGGCAATGAAAACTTGTGATAAGTCGGCATTTTGGGTTCTTTCTCTCCAGGCGTTGTAAAAGGAAACATTCCCAATAGCCTAGTCACGGTGATAGTAGTGGACGTCTATGTCTACAATATCCTAGTGATGGTATCTTTCATTATTAGTAGCCAAGAGGGAGGTGTCTTATAAATTGAGTAGCTCTAGGAACATTGGTCGATCGTTAGATATGAAATTCGATCCTTAGATCGACCCACTAGATTAGCCTACACAATTTGTGGTGTAGGAATGTACTAAGCAAGAACCCTTAAGTAATGGACCACTGGAATTCACAGACACTTGTATGACACCCTATATCATTTAGAGTAGCATTAAAGTAACTGCATATGATCATCACGTTAAATTTATACTAATTCACCAGACTTCATGTTTGACCCATTCTCTGTCTTCTTTTTCCCTACGATAGGTGGATAAGGCAATAGGTGACTGGCCTATTCTGGATACTTAGAGAGCTAGCTTATATTCGAAGTCTACTTTTGTCCTATTTTACTCTCTATGTATTATTCTAGCTTATCAGTACATTTTGATTCTTATATCAGATTCTAGGAGATATTTTGTTATGTACTCTTTATTCGATCATGAAATAATATTTTTCTAAGACCGACGCTTGATATTATCTAGGATTTATGTTTTTCTATGATATATATATATGTTTATTTCCTTTCGCTGCGAGATCTGAAAGTATAGTATATCTTAGATATATGCTTATATTAGTCTCTAAGATATGATATGTTTAAATCCCGATGATTCACATTTCCCAGCATGGCGTGAGTCCAAAAGTCAGGTTTTGGATCGGCATGTTGGGAGGTGCGGGTTTTCACATCCTAGGTAAGGGATACCTGTTCTTTATCTTCAAATTGTTAAGTTCCCTATAATTGATGCATAGTCTTAATGAGCCGTCTGCCTTAGTGGCAAAAAAAACACAGGCTCCTCATTCTTAATTACTCCATCGGATGAATCCATCCTATAAAAAGCTCTAAGTTCTACTCATCTAACTCTCGCCTTTCTTTTAGGGCTATGTGCCTTAATGGAAGGACGATTGGTCTAGTGTCCTTCTACAAATCAATCCTAAAATTGATCTCCCTGTTGTGTGGGAAACTTGAGACTTCTTCAAATACACTAGAGAATTATTGAACTATGGGTACGAATGAGAGTTCGTCTTGTGATAGGTTCATCGATTATAGATAGCTTAACTCGACTGTATTCTGGGTTATACAGTGAACACAATATCTCATCCTTTCTTACCTTTTAACTATGCAAACCTCATATCAAAATCTAAGATAGCCATGTAGTACGACAACTGATCCATACCTAAGGTAAGTCCATACCCCTTAAAATTAAGAATGTATGCATTGAATATGAAATCAACGTTATATATTTCTACAACTAGGTCTTTGCAAATTGAAGAAAGATGTGTCGACCCCCAAATAGGATTTGAGACTATTATTGGGTGGGTAACAATTTCGGTTTGAAGACTCGATGATTTAGCGATATTCCTAGCTATGAAGGAATGTGATGCTCCAGAGTCGAATAAGGTCAGAATTGTATTCTTGAAAATAAGAGTTATACCTTCCATTGCTGTCTTCCCTTACTCTCTAGAAGGCGTTGTACTCGAGATTGGAGCAGCCCCAATGGTGTAGGCTCGCCCACTCTGCCCTTCTTTCGCAAGCATCAGACACTAATTCTTAAAGTGCCCCTCTTAGTGGCAGTGGTAGCACTTCCCCTTAAAATCTTTCTTCAATAGGTTCACTATAACATCCCAGATTTTTGGTAACATTATCTAGGATATTTAGTTTGCTAAATTAAATAAAATAATGTGTTGATTTAGGGATTGAGATTTATTTAATTGAGGGGTAGCCGTGCCGTTTAAACAATGAATTAAAAGAAGAGTTTAAATTGAAATACATGAGGGTAAAATAGGAAAAATGCCATTTTTATACACTAAACCCTTTGGACTTTTATTTTAAATCTGAGCTTTCGACTAAGTCGAAGCCTTTTTACTGCCTCTTTCTACCTTTCGACCCAGATGGTTTCGAAAGATGTGTTTACTTTATTTTTTAAAATTTTGGCCACTTCTCCAATGTTTTTGAAAGGGATGGTTTCGACACCATCACTTTTTTACTTAGAAAATGGTTTTGAAGCAGATGCTTTTGACTTAAATTTTTTAATACCCATTTTCTATAACTGAAGTAAAACCCAAATGGTTTCGAAAGAGACAGTTTTAAATGGTTTCGAAGCAGATACTTTTGACTTTAATGGGTTTCTGATTCTTTTTCTCTACTTAAGGCAGAGTACAAATGCTTTTGACCGAGACATTTTTCAAAGTGCTTTCGAAGGGATTGATTTTTGACTGTTTCAAAAGGTTTTAATGAATGATTTCAATAGGGGTGGTTCTGCAGGGTTTCGATAGGATCGAAAGGGAAGGTTTTTCCTATGTTTTCGAAATGCAATATTTAAAGGTTTTGAAGGAGGATGTCTAATGTTTTGAAGCTTTCGGTGAAAAGAAAGGAAAGGCTTTTCTAATGTTTTCAAAAGGCTTCTTATGGTTTCGAAAGTGTCACTTTCAATGATTTCGATGGGGTTACCTTTAAAGGTTTTGAAAGGGTTGTTTAAAGGTTTTAAACAAAGGTTTCGAATGTATTAAATATGAAATATAGCCTAAGTATTTTCAAGTTAAAAAGGGTTTTAACTTGTTTTGGAAGGATATTTAATCCTTGTTAAATCTCATCGACATTACTTTGAGTAAAGTATATATATCATGGCAAAATAGCTTAGAGTAAAGCTAAGAATATTTCTCTTATGTAAGTATGATTTAAAATGTTACATCATTTTGAGAAGGTTTTCAAGTAAAAAGATAAAGGGTAGTTAACACTAAGAAAAAGTGGGCAGTTACTCTATTTTAATCTTGACAGTTAGTCCAGTTTATGGGCAGTCAACCCAGTTGTATGGACAGATAGTCATTTGTAGCATAACGGACCTTGCTATTATATTGTGGAAAGATAATTCACTTACTAGTTTTACGGATAGATAGTCCATTTATTAACATACAAGATATTGCTGTTTTGATATAATCAGTTTGATTAACCAGTTTAGTCGTAGAAAAAGATTTGCAAAATATATTTTTAAAGAGGATATTAGTGAGGGGAAACACGTTCCATAAAGCGGTGTGGTCTCACTTAATATCATTAAACCAAGATGTAACAGAATTATTCACACCAGGCTTTATGTCTGACTCATAGTTTTTGTTTCCCCTTAAACTCTCGAGTGCTCAAAATTGATTTGAGTAGGTTGAGGGTTAAGGTTTTCAAGTTTTAGTCTTTTGGCGAATAAAGTTTCCGGGGACGAGTAGGTGGTTGACAAATAGCTAACTAGGATTTGCAGTTTCAATAAGTTTTGTTTCCGCAGTGTATATTAAGTTAGATATGACTATATTGCTTTGATCAACCAAGGGGCATCGTCATATGTTGCTCTTGGCGTATTTTTTGGAATGATTATAATTAATCTTTACCTGGGAAACGATATGAGATTATGTAACTTGGATATGAATTTGTTTGAAATGTAATCAATAAAATGTTGTTTTTGAAAATCTGTGATTTTTTTCATATTCAAGTTCTTCTGATATTGTGAATACTATTATCATTACCATATTTTGTAACTAGAAGTTAATACTATGGATGCTTGCAGAATCTGTAGCGCTTAGCTTTTAGCCTCCAGATATGGGATGTTACAACTTGGTATTAGAACATGGTTTATGAAAAACTTTAAACTAAAAATGGTTTTTAAAACATAATCCTAAGGAGTTAGAGTTAGATTGGGATATGGGATAATGCAATAATAATGTACTTGTATTTTCTATATATATAAGTATACGCTTTACCTTTAGTCTCCTATCCTTGTTAGGTTTATTTTATGTATCTCATAAGGTTTGAATATAGATATGGAAGCTAGAAGATGAAGAGTTAACCCAGGATGAGGGAAAGGCACCGATGGGAATGCCAGATCTAGTACAAGGAGAACCCAAGGCCAGGTACAAGCAAGGAATGTAGGTGCTGGAGTCCCACAAGTGGACATAGGAGCGATGTATCAGTTTTTTGTGAATATGATGCAAGCTGAAGTAGCAGCTAGAATGGTAGGAGGAGATGCTGCAGGGGAAGGGGTTTCGGAAGTTCCGATAGTTAACCATTATGCTAAGATGAGGGGTGATTATGCTAAGCTTGAAGGGAAGCCTTTTTTGGGGACAGAGGATGCCATAGTGGTGGAAAATTGGTTGCTGCACTGTGAGAGAATCTTTGCAGACTTGGGGCTCAATGATAAACAGAAGAGCAGGTTGGCATCCAGACAGCTTTAGGGAGCAGCTTTATTTTGGTGGAACAGTGTGACAGCTGGTGTGGATGAGGAAACTTTGTCATGGGAAAATTTAAAGGGAAGGTTCCAGGAGAGGTTTATTTCTACAACGGCACAGTCAACTCTGATCAGAAAGTTTGTAGAATTAGAGCAGGGGGAGATGCCTGTTCTGTATTATGCTAGAAAATTTGAGGAGTTGGCCAAATATGGGTATGCTTCAGTCAGTGCTGAAGAGGAATGAGAAGTTTTTTAGAGGGTTGAAGCCTAAATTAGCCAGGGCTACATTACCTCATATTAAAGATCCTTCTGACTTTGTGGCAGAGATGGCCTTAAGGCATGAGGAGATTCTTGATTCTCTAGAGAAGAGTAAGGCTAAAGAAGTCCAGGTTGGGCAGAATCAGAAGAGAAAGTTCTTTCCTAAGAAAGGTGCTCAGAAGGATGGAGCAGCTAAGAAAAGAAAGTCTGAGATTGTTTAAATCAAGTGCGATAAGAAGGCACACTTTACTAATGAGTGTCATTCTGGAAAGGCTAAGGAAGTGGCTGGAAAGAAGAACGTCTGGTGCTTCAATTGTGATTAGATTGGCCAACATAAGAGCCAGTGCAAAGAGCCCGCTAAGGATGGAAAGGGCAATGTGTATGCATTGGAGCCTGTTGCTTCAAATCCAATAGCTGAGGAGAAAGGAAAGGCAGTTTTGGGAGGTACGCTTCAGATTCATGGTATGTCTGTTAGCATTCTATTTGATACTGGGGCATCACATTCTTTTATGTCTAAATGTTTGATAGATAAGCTTAACTTAGAATCCACACATTTAGCTACTTCCTTACGGGTTGCGAATCCAATAGGAGGGTATGCAACTCTATGATTAAGATGTAACCAGTTAGAGTTTGACCTCTTAGGTCATACTTTTGTTTTCAGTTTGCATATGTTTGATTTTGTGGGGTTCGGGATTCGTAACGACCCGTAAATTTAATGGTTTTATTTATTTCATTTATTGAATTTTGATGAAATTTTAAATAATAAAATTTTGAAATAAAAATTTAATATTTGAAATACGTCTATTTAAACATGGAAATTGGTAAATTTTCATCAGAAAATATGAATGTTTATTTTTTGTATAAGTCTATTTCAATTAAATCAGTTAGAATTTGATGGTAATAAAATAGTTTTCAAATTTGAATATTTTTTGAAAATGTTTTTGTAAATCATCTTTTGAGTGAGACGTCATATTTCGTTTTTCCAAATTTTGATTTCTATTGCTAAGTTCATCTTAATTTCGGTATTTTAGCAGCATTCTTGGTACCGATTATCGCTTTTGATCGGATGATCCTACCATTGATATCTGTATAACGTTTTGATCATCTCGTCGTGCTGATCTCTATGGTATATTCAATTATGTGTTTTGAAGTCGGATACGCAGCGGAATCCTCGGAAATGGTAACTGTATCGGCACCAATTTTGTGCCTGTTAGGTTTGTGACTTTTCATTTATTCATCATACAATACAAACAGCTGTCAGTGGCTGGAAATTTATTATTTCTTGAATTTAAGTGACGTGACTTTTATTTTTCTACTGGTTCCAACATTAATTACGTTCACTCATTTTCCATTTACTGTTACGCGCTCTTCTTTTTTAGCAATCCACTCGTTCATTTCTTTCAAGCTCCAAACTTCATGGCCGAGATTTAGAAATTTCTCTTTGCATTGCACCTCCACCTCTTCCTTGTGTCACCATCCTTCCACCATTCTTCACTTCGTCGCAGCAACCTCCGCCAGTGCAACATGCCCAGCCTCGACCAAGCAATCGAGCCGCCTCCTTCCCGACCGTTCGCACATCACCTTCTACTACCTAACCCATCCAGTCTCGTGCCTGCGCCTAGCTTCTTCGCGCGACATGTGCTCACCCACCTCAAGCAACCGCACAGCCATCACCGTCTCCACACAACTCTCCTCCATGGCCGAGCTTCGCGGTGCCATTTTAGCTGCCCAGATCCATATTCTACCCCCCCCCATATTTTGACGAATTCACTTGTACAAGTGTGTACTTATATAATCACCGTAGTATCGTTATTCTTTGCATGTATTATATGTATATAGATTTAAAGGCTTACATAATATATATATATATATATATATATCTTATGCATAAAGAAATACATATTGTATATATAGTTTATATTGAAGTAAGTTTTCATATATATATATATATATATATATATATATATATATATATGTAAGTGTACGTCGATTTATAAAAGTAAATATCTATCTTTCTTGTAATATGTCTGTTCTTTCTAGGTTAGTTATATATATATAAATTTAGGCATTCCGTTTGAGTTATATTTGCTAATATAATCTGTCATAAGTTATATGTTATATGTATGAGTAAGTTTTTAAAGTTGTAAAGTCTGTTAGTGTATGCAAATAAATTTCGACAGTTATCTATATATATATTATTTTAAAAGGTATATATATGTTAGAATAATATCAGTTTTAAAATTATATATACATAAGTATATTGCATTTTTAATATGGATATTTATATATATACACACACATTTAAGAATATTGTTTTAAAATATATTATCCGTCTATCAACTGATTCGATTTGTTTTTCATCGATTCCATTCATCAGCTTTGACCGTCGAATTCATGCCAATCTCGCTTTGCTTTGAAATTCGTGCTCAGATTCATAACTCATCTCGTTCTCGTCACCTCTAGCTCTAAAGGTGAGTTTATCACTCTCGACATTCGTACTTATATAATAGTGAAACAATGACATGTGAATTGTAAAAATTGTTATGCTATATTCATATATGCCTATGATATGATTATATGATGTTAAATTCTGCATATATGTATTTGTTACATCACCTGATATATATTTTATGCTATACTGTTCATTTTCTTTTCAGTTTATCACACTACAAGTTTCCTATCACTAAGGGTTGAAATGATACATAGCCGAACGGACTTTAGAATAAGAAAAATTCATTATGGGCTGAAATGATAGGCTCAAGTGATTTTTTTATTGTATTTATTTTATTTGGGATTGCGGGTTTGAACCCGAATTTTCTTTTCTAAATTACGGATTAAAATGATTAATATCTGTACCACTAGACCTAGGTTAGAAAATATTATACAGGCCTATGGTTAATATTTTTTTAGTAATATTTTCCAGAAAAAAATTATTATTAAGTATTTTGAATTTTTAGAATATATGGAATTTTAACTTAAATTTGATTTAATGATTTGAAATGTAAAGAGACATTGGTTTTCTATAAGTTATTTTATAAGTTGATAATTAGTTTTAAATTGTAATTTAAAGATCTTTATTTATGATAAATAACTTAATAATTAAATTTGATTTAATATGGAATCTTGAATCTAACCTAGTTTTTTTTATTGAAGGTTATTTCTTGAAATGGATATGTTATGTATAATGAATAATGTATTTTGAATTGATAAAATGAAATATAGTTTTAATTGGGCATTTTGTAATAAAATTTATTTAACTTGAAATCATAGTTTATTGATGTCTAAATGAATAGATTTATAAGGAGAATTGAATTGTTATATTAGCTATGATAAAATATTTTATTTACGGTTATGTTTTGTAAAAATAAATGATTATGATTTACATGGAAAAAAGTAACTTAAAGATGGCTTAACTTGATAATTGGAAAATTAGTTTTCAAATGAAATTTAAGCTAATTTAGTGATAAAAATATTTTATTTATGAGATGGATATTTTAATAAAGTGTAAAGTTATTTGTTAAAAATAAAAGTTAAGTAAAATAGTGTAACTTTGACTTATAAATGAACTATAGTTAATTTGGATAGTTTTGTTATAAAACTTTATTTTATTTAAAATCATAGGATAAATGATATTAAAATGAATATTTTCTGAAGCGGGAAATATGATTTTCATAAGTTAAAATGGTTAAAATTGAAGTTTTAATGTTTTTGAAATGTTATAATAAAATCTGGAATTTTATCGATGTTGTGGTTTTAAGATAGCATTTGTTAAATGCTATCATTTCTGAAATTTAACCAAGTTCTGAAATAACTAAATACCGATTACAGCACTTTATAAGTGCTGCTATTTCTGAATTTGAACTATTTCTGAAAATACCAATATATCTATTATAGTATTTTATAACTACTGTCGTTTGTGGAACTGAACTGTTTTGAATAACTAAATACCTACCGTAGCACTTTATAAGTGCTGCTGTTTCTGAATTTGACGATGTTTTTGAAATATGGATATATTTACAATGTTTTGGAAATTTATAATTGAATGATTGAACTTAGAAATGTTACAACTTTGAAATGAATATTATTTGACATTGAAGTTAAATGGTTTAAATGAAGAATATTTTAAAGGCGTTATGATTTTCTAAGTATTATGATTTTCAAAAGAATAAAATTCCAAAATGTTATGATTTTAAGTAGTATGATTTCCAAATGATAACATTTAAAGGTGTTATGGTTTAAGATGATTTAAAAAGGAATATTTCAAGTTTAAATACATTGAAGGAAATATTCAGTGATTCGAAAATTTGGATTTATCTAAATGATATCATATTTTATTAATTTTTGAAATGGAAATGATATCATATTGATTTGGTTTCTGAAATAGAAATGATATATTATTGATTTGGTTTTGTAAAGGAAATGATATCATATTTTATTGGGTTTTGAAATGGAAATGATATCATATTTTGGATTTTGAAATGGATATGATATTTTGGTTTCGAAGTATAAACTATTTTAAAATAAATGGATATGACATTATGGTTTTGAAGTATAAATGATTGTGAAATAAATATCCATGGGTTATAATAACGATTGGTTGGCAAAGAGACCGAGGTCGGATATGGGCATACTCTCCGTCGATATCGAAAACTACTTTGACAACCGTGTACGCGGAGGAGATTCCAAAATGAAGTAGGATGGCGGCGATGATCCTATTGAGGTATGAACGTGGACTCGACTCTCGTGAGTTGGCTTAAGGTGGCTAAAACAGGAGCGATCTCGGGCCAAGTGAGGTAACACCTTCGATCGGACTTATTTCTTCGATATCATTCTATTACTTTTGTGATTGATTGGGTGCACCTTTGATTTTGTGAGTGTATTCCGAGGTGGGCAGTAGTGTCTGCTACGCAATACCACCAGCCCGTGTGCGTAATTGGTATATCTACCTTGGCATTGCCTCGTTGTGCCATGTCACCTACCCTATCGTGCCTTGTACGATTTTGGTTTTCTCCCATAGCCTGTGGAGTATTTAAGGTAGCCTCCCAATCTAGAGGTGCGTTGATGCTGGATAGACTACTGGGACTATTACGTGTTATGGTGGAAAATGTAAATCCTAATGCTATTTAAAAGCAAGTTTATTTTACTACGGACATTATTATAATAGTGAAATATTACTACATAGTAAATAGTTTAACGGATCCTTAGAGGATGGGCGGTCCCAAGCATCCTTTATGTTACTTGTACCTTATATTACAATTCACTTGAGTTGGTTTACATTGTATAAGTACGTATGTCCTAACTCGAGTGTTTTATATTTTTATTTACGCTTGGGTCAGATTGAGTGATACGACATTAGAGACTCACCTTCGGAGTTGAGCTTTGCTTGAAGATCCAGCTATCTAATTCAATTTCAGTATTTTGTTGGTTCTAGTTATTCAGTTGATTCCAGTGCTGTATTCAGCTTTGTACTTGATTATCATCTTGTTATTTCTGTTGTATTTTGTTACTTCCGCTGTATCTTGTTTAACTCCGATGTATTTATGTAGTAGCTTCATGAACTACTATCTCTTGCTTCCACTGCATTATTATATTACTCTGTGTCTGTGATATGTGATTTATTTATTTACTGTATATTCTGAGCTTTGCCAAATTTATTTTTGCTATTAGGTATTTTGGGAATTCAAGTCCGGCATATGTGGATGCGAATGGTTGAAAATATTGGGTCGTTACAGTTGGTATCAGAACTTTGGCTCTAGGCAAAACTTAGCATATATGGTAAATTTACTTACAGAATCACATTTGTTCAAGCTTGAATCTCTTCTTTTTGACTCAATTTCCTTTAAATTTAGAACATTCCCCACGATTTCGAAATCCATTCTTGTCTCTCCCTATTCGTCTTCTTTTGATACTGGAGTACCCCATAACTCCACTTCGAATGATCTTTACAGTGAGTCGGCGGTCTCTCCAACCTCAACTTGACTTGTGATGGGGTGAAACTCCTTTGCAATTGGCATTGATTCACCGAAAATATTTATATATCCTCGTTTTAGATGCTAGTATCTCTTGTTATCCCAAATTCTATCTCTTGAGATCGAATGTAGATTTGCCTTGTAATTCTGCATTGATCTTATTCTTGAAGTCACGGTTGACCCGGTTAAGGTTGCCCAAGATTTATATAAGCTTATTCATTCCCTTATTCTGTTATTTAATCATCTTGTCTTTTGTTTCCAACTTATCTTCAAATCATTCTTGAAGTGTATTTGTAAACTAATATTCAAAATGTTTTATTATATATTGTGTCGTTTATGTTGTTGATGTTGATTTGGTTTTTCGATCTATTCATCTTATCAACGCTATCGATAGGATCTCCAAAACACTTGAACAGAGCAAACCGACACAATACGGTTTTTCAAATTTAAATGAAATGAATTTTGTATAATTATATTATATATTAGTAAAATTTTCTGAATTTTGATTGTTAATTAAATTGGTTGTTAAGAAATATATTTGATTTGTATATATCTTGTAATCATTGGCTTTTGTTTCATATATAAATAGTTGAACTATAAAACATGTTACAAATAAATTTAGAAATTATAATGAATTTAAATCTAGAATTTGAGAATTTAATTTCCGATGATTTCGAACTTTAGTTTTAAAGTTCTAAAAGATATATTATTTAAATTATTTTCTGAATAGAAATCATTTTCAAAGAGTTTTTAAGTTTTGAATCAGTGCTCTTCTCTTTATCGCCGGAAAATAATTTCGATGATGACTGCAGCATCATCGACTATCATTTTCGAGTTTCGAAGTGAAGAGACCATTCTGTAGTTTTGCTATACTTTTTCTTTGAAGAATTAAATTGATTTGAATTTCTAAAATATGACTTGATTTATAAAATATATATTAGTATATGATTCCAAAATTTGGTTTAATATATTATGTACATATATTTATGTGTCTCTAAAATAGTTTGAATTTGATCAGGGATTTAATTCTTAAATTGTAAATTAAAGGATAATTTCAATTATAAAATGTAGCAAAATTTATTTTTGAATAAATACTTAAGCTTGAATAATTGAATTAGAAAATTTTATTTGTATAATACTCAATTACATTCCAATATAACTTACCTAAATTATTAAACGTTAAAAATGTAATTGGGTAAGATACAATACAAAAAGGATTTTATAAATAAAATTTGAGTGGTTATAATAAATGTTATACACTTAAATTTTAGTTATAAAAAATCAATAGAGGTAAATAGAATGAAAGGTTAATTGAATAATATACAGTATAAAATGGTGTTAAAAGGAATTTATAAATAAAATGGAATAGTTATAATAAGTTGAAATATACTTAATATATATGATAAAATATATTAAGTGGAATAAATTTAATAACAATTTAGAATAAAGAAGGATTAAATTTATTGAATAAATTATGAGGATTATAAAAGATTTTCAAATGCATGATTTAGAAATTTGTTAATTTAAGATGATTGGATGATAAGATAATGAAATTAGAAATAGTTAAGATTTATTTAACTTAAGTGAAATCAAATGGATTAAAATCAATTATTGAATATTAATTAATTTAAAGTTAAAATATATATGGTTTTAAAATTAATTTTTTTTTCCAAATCTATTTTGTTTCTGGGTATTCTATTCTCCTACCTCGTTCCTTTCGGGGACGAAAAGTTTTGAGTGGAGGACCCGTAAATTTAATGGTTTTATTTATTTAATTTATTGAATTTGGTTAAATCTTAAATAATAAAATTTTTAAATAAAAATTTAATATTTGAAATACGTCTATTTAAACATAGCAATTGGTAAATTTTCATCAGAAAATATGAATGTTTATTTTTTGTGTAAGTCTATTTCAATTAAGTCAGTTAGAATTTGATGGTAATAAAATATTTTTCAAATTTGGATATTTTTCTGAAAATTCTTTTTGCAAATCATCTTCTGAGTGAGATGTTATAATTCGTTTTTCTAAATTTTTATTTCTATTGCTCCGTTTGTCTTAATTTCGGTATTTTAGCAACATTCTCTGTAACGATTATTGACTTTTGATCAGATGATCGTACCACTGATATCTGTATACCATTTTGATCGTCTCGTCGTGCTGATCTTTATGGTATATTCAATTCTATGTTTTGATGTCCAATACGCAGCGGAACCCTCGAAAACTTCATGGCCGAGATTTAGAAATTTCTCTTTGCATCGCACCTCCGCCTCTTCCTTTCATCACCAGCCTTCCACCATTCTTCACTTCGTCGAAACTACCTCCGCCAGTGCAATGCGCCCATCCACGGCCAAGCAATCGAGCCGCCTCCTTCCCGACCGTTCGCACATCACCTTGTGCCACCTAAGCCATCCAGTCTCGCACCCATGCCTAGCTCCTTTGCGCGAGACGTGCTCACCCACCTCAAGCCACAGCACGACCATCACCGTCTCCACACACCTTTCCTCCATGGCCGAGCTTCATTGTTCCATTTTAACTGGCAATTTTAGCTGCCAGTTCTTATTGTGCCCCCTCCCCATATTTTGTCGAATTCACTTGTACAGGTGTGTATTTATATAATCACCATAGTATACGTTCTTCTTTGCATGTATTAAATATATAGATTTAAAGGCTTACATAATATATATATATATATATATATATATATATATATCTGTCTTATGCATAAAGAAATACATATAGGTATGTGTAATGTGTATAAAGTTTATGTTGAAGAAAGTTTTCATATAGTATATATATGTAAGTGTACGTCGGTTTATAAAAGTAAACATGTATCTTTCTTATAATATGTCTGTTCTTTCTGGTTAGTTATATATATAAATTTAGGCATTTTATTTGGGTTATATTTTCTAATATAATCTGTAATAAGTTATATGTTATATGTATGAGTAAGTTTTAAAAGTTGCAAAGTCTGTTAGTGTATGCATATAAGTTTTCGCATTTATCTACATATATTTTATTTTAAAAGGTATATATATATATATATGTTATAATAATATCAGTTCTAAATTTTTATATATATAAGTATATTGCATTTTAAACATGGATACATATATTTTTATATACATTTATGAGTATTGTTTAAAAATATATTATCTGTCTATCAACTTATTCGATTTGTTTTTCGTCAATTCATTTATCAGCTTTGACCGTCGAATTCGTGCCAATCTCACTTTGCTTTGGAATTCGTGCTCAGATTCATAACTCATCTCGTTCTCGTCACCTCTAGCTCTAAATGTGAGTTTATCACTCTCGACATTCGTACTTATATAATTATGAAACAATAACATGTGAATTGTAGAAATTGTTATGCGATATTAATATATGCCTGTGATATGATTATATGATGTTAAACTCTGCTTATATATTTGTTACATCGCCTGATATATATGTTATGCTATACTGTTTATTTTATTTTCAGTCTATCACACTGCAAGCTCTCTATCACTATGAGTTGAAATGATACATACCCGAACGAACTTTAGAACAAGGAAAAATCATTATGGACTGATATGATAGGCTCGAATGATTTTTTTTATTGTATTTATTTTACTTGGGATTGAGGGTTTAAAATTATAGAACCCTGATTTTTCTTTTTTAAATTACGGAATGAAATGGTACATATCCGTATCACTTGACCTCGGTTAGAAAATATTATATAGACTCATGGTTAATATTTTTCTAATTTTTTTTTATTATTAAGTATTTTGAATTTTTAGAATATATGGAATTTTAACTTAAATTTGATTTAATGATTTGAAATGTAAAGAGATATAAGTTATTTTATAAGTTGATAATTGATTTTAAATTGTAATTTAAAATTCTTTATTTAGTTTTAAATTGTAATTTAAAGATCTTTTTTTACGATAAATAACTTAATAATTAAATTTGATTTAATATGGAATCTTGAATCTAACCTAATGATTTTATTAAAGGTTATTTCCTGAAATGGATATGTTATGTATAATGAATAATGTATTTTGAGTTAATAAAATGAAATATAGTTTTAATTGGGCATTTTGTAATAAAATTTATTTAACTTGAAATCATAGCTAATTGATGTCTAAATAAATAGATTTATAAAGAGAATTGGATTGTTATATTAACTATGATAAAATATTTTATTCCTGGTTATGTTTTGTAAAAATAAATGATTATGATTTAAATGGAAAAAAATAACTTAAAGATGACTTAACTTGATAATTGAAAATTATTTTCCAAATGAAAGTTCAAGCTAATTTAGTGATAAAAATATTTTATTTATGAGATGGATATTTTAATAAAGTGTAAAATTATTTGTTAAAAATAAAAGTTAAGTAAAATAGTGTAACTTTGACTTATAAATGAATTATAGTTAATTTGGAAGTTTTTGTTATAAAACTTTATTTTATTTAAAATCATAAGATAAATGATATCAAAATGAATATTTTCTAAAGCGGGAAATATGGTTTTTATAAGTTAAAATGGTTAAAATTGAAGTTTTAATGTTTCTGAAATGTTATAATAAAATCTGGAATTTTATTTATGCTGTCGTTTTAAGATAACATTTGTTAAATGCTATCATTTCTGAAATTTAACCAAGCTCTGAAATAACTAAATACATATTACAGCACTTTATAAGTGTCGCTGTTTCTGAATTTGTACTATTTCTGAAAATACCAATATATCCATTATAGCATTTTATAACTGCTGTCATTTCTGGAACTGAACAGTTTTGAATAACTAAATACCTACCGTAGCACTTTATAAGTGCTGTTGTTTTTGAATTTGACAATGATTTTGAAATATGACTATATTTACAATGTTTTGGAAATTTTACAATTGAGTGATTGAACTTAGAAATGTCACACTTTGAAATGAATATTATTTGACGTTGAAGTTAAATGGTTTAAATGAAAATTGTTTTAAAGGTGTTATAGTTTTCTAAGTATTATGATTTTCAAAAGAGTAACATTCCAAAGTGTTATGATTTTAAGTAATATGATTTCCAAATGATAACATTTAAAAGTATTATGATTTCTAAGTATTATATTTTCAAATGTTTGGTTTCGAAGTGTTATAATTGTGAAAGTACTATGATTTGGAAATGAATTTATTTGAAATTTTATTAAATTAAGATTTGTCTTTAAATGTATCGATTTGAAACTTATCGAATTGGAGATGTAAGAATATGACTTTATAAAGTGGTTTTGGTTTAAGATGATTTAAAAAGGAATATTTCAAGTTTAAATAAATTGAAGGAAATATTCAGTGATTTGGAAATTTAGATTTATTTAAATGATATCATATTTTATTGATTTTTGAAATGGAAATGATATCATATTGATTTGGTTTTCGAAATAGAAATGATATATTATTGATTTGTTTTGAAAAGGAAATGATATCATATTTTATTGGGTTTTGAAATGGAAATGATATCGTATTTGGGCTTTTGAAATAGATATGATATTTTGGTTTGGAAGTATAAACTATTTTGAAATAAATGGATATGACATTTTGGTTTCGAAGTATAAATGATTTTGAAATGAATATCTATGGGTTATAGTAACGATTGGTTGGCAAAGAGACCGGGATCGAATACGGGCATACTATCTGTTGATACCGAAAACCACTTTAACAACCGTGTACGCGGTGGAGATTCCAGGATGAAGTAAGATGATGGCGACGTTCCTATTGAGGTACAAACTTGGACCCGACTCCCGTGAGTTGGCTTAAGGTGGCTAAAATAGGAGCGATCTCGGACCAAGTAAGGTAGCACCTCCGATTGGACACATTTCTTAGATACCAATCTATTGCTTTTGTGATTGATTTGGTGCACCTTTGATTTTGGGAGCATGTTCTGAGGTAGGCGGTTGTGGTTGCTATGCGTTACCACTAGCCTGTGTGCGTAATTGGTATATCTACCCTGGCTTTGCCCTGTTGTACGGTGTCACCTACCCTATCGTGCCTATTTAGGGTAGCCTCCCGATCTTGAGGTGCGCTAATACTGGATAGACTACTGGGACTATTACGTGTTAAGGTGGAAAATGTAAAGCCTTAACGCTATTTAAAAGCAAGTACATTTTACTATAGACATTATTATAATAGCGAAATATTACCACATAGTAAATAGTTTAATGGATCCTTAGAGAATGGGTGGTCCCAAGCATCCTTTAAGTTACTTGTACCTTATGTTACAGTTCACTTGAGTTGGTTTACATTGTATAAGTATGTATGTCCTGACTCAAGTATTTTGTGTTTTGCTTTATGTTTGGGTCAGACTGAGTGATACAGCATTAGAGACTCACCTTCGTAGTTGAGCTTTGCTTGAAGATCCAGCTATCTAATTCAATTTCAGTATTCCGTTGATTCCAGTTATTCAGTTGATTCCAATGTTGTATTCAGCTTTGTACTTGATTATCATCTTGTTATTTTTGATGTGTCTTGTTACTTCTGCTGTATCTTGTTTAACTCTGATATATTTATATAGCAGTTTCATGAGCTAGTATCTCTTGCTTCCGCTGCATTATTATATTACTCTATGTCTGTGATTTATTTATTTACTATATATTCTGAGCTTTGCCAAATTTATATTTACAATTCGGTATTTTGAGCAATTCAAGTCCGGCATGTGTGGATGCGAATGGTTGAAAATATCGGGTCGTTACAGGACTATTCTTGGTATGGATTGGTCAAGTGAGTATGATGCTAGGATATTTTTCCAGGATAGAAAAATATCACTTAGATACCCTAATTGTAGTGATCGGATTGTTTATACCGTAGAAGGTTCTAGCGTTGAAGTGAATTCCTTATTGGGTGATATGGATTTGGATGATGAGTCGAGTCGAGTTTTCGTGGTTAGAGAATTCATAGATGTTTTTGAGCTTGTAGTTGGATTGCCACTGAAATGAGTCATTGAGTTTAGAATAGAATTGGTTCTGGGAGCAGAACCTGTGAGTAGGCCGCCGAGTACGATGACGCCTACAGAGATGAGGGAGTTGAAAGTGCAGTTGGTGGAATTGGAATGCAAGATTTTTATCAGGTTGAGTAGTTTGCCTTAAGGAGCAGCCGCAGTATTTGCTTAGAAGCCAGATGGATCATTAAGGCTATGTATCGATTATTTTAAGTTGAATGAGTGGATGATAAAGAATCAATATCCATTGCCAAGGATTGACGATTTGTTCGACCAGTTGAGTGGAGCCAAGGTATTCTCGCAGTTGGATTTGGCAACAGGTTTCCATTAGTACAGAGTAGCAGAGGATAGTATACCTTCGACGGCATTTAGAACCAGATATGGGTCATACAAATGGTTAGTTATGCCGTTCGGACTGACTAATGTGCCAACTTTCTTTGTGGATTTTATGAACCGGGTTTTTCGAGAGAACTTGGATAGTTCACATTGATTTTCATAGATGTTATCATGATATACTCTAAGGATGAAAGAGAATATGAAGTTCATCTTACAGTGATGCTTGAGACGCTGAGGCAGCATCAGCCGAAGGTGAAATTCTCGAAGTGTCATTTCTAGAAGAAAGAAGTGAAGTTTCTTGGTCATGTTGTCTCAGAGGAAGGATTGTCAATAGATTCGACTATGATTGAAGCGGTGAATAGTTGGAAGAGACTCAAGATAAGTATGGTGATAAAGAGTTTCCTTGGGTTGGCTGGTTATTATTGGAGGTTCATTAAAGATTTTTCGTGGATAGCGGCACCGATGACCAAGCTAACAAGAAAGGATGTGAATTTTGTGTGGAAAGATAAGTGTGAGGAAGCATTCCAGAGTTTGAAACACTTATTGAACCATGCACCGATTTTAGTTGTTCCGAAAGAGAATCAGGATTTGATGGTTTATACTGATGCATGTGGAACAAGATTAGGAGCGATGCTGATGCAAAGTGGTAAAGTGATTGCCTATGCTTCTAGACAACTCAGACCGCATGGGGTCAGATATCCGACACATGATTTAGAATTAGCTGTAGTTATTCTTGCTTTCAGGTGTGGAGAAATTACCCTTTGGGAGAGAGGTTTGAGTTATATGCGGATCACAAGTCGCTGAATTATTTGTTCTCTCATAAGGAGTTGAACATGAGACAACAGAGGTGGTTAGAGTTTATCGCTTCTTATGATTTTGGGATTGAGTACACACCGAGGAAAGCCAACAAGGTTGTAGATGCACTTAGTAGGAAACATCAGAATGCAGCGTTGGCGATGATTGCTGAGTGGAAAGATTTGAAAGCATTAGCAGATTGCAGAGTGCAGTAGAGATCTGAGGCTGGATCTAGCTAATTAACTGTAGTGTTATCTTATTTGGAAGTTCAACCAGTGATGATCGAAACGATTGCTTCTAAACAGGAAGAAGATCTGGTATAGCTAAACGGATCAGAAAGTTAAGAGGTGGACCCGAGAGCGATGACTTGAAAGATTTCAGTCTTGATCAGAATGGGAGGTTGAGAAAGAAAGGGAGATTATGTGTTTCGAGTGTAGGAAACATAAGGAAAGAAGTCTTGGAGGAATGTCATCGTTCGAAGTTCTTTATTTACCCAGGAGGTACTAAGATGTATCAGGATATGAAGTAGAGTTTCTTCTTGGAAGGCATGAAGTGGGATATTGGGTTATGTGTGAAGCAGTGCATGATTTTGCCAACAGGAAAAGGCCGAACACCATAAACCAAGTGGGTTGCTTCAGCCATTGGATATTCTGGTATGGAAGTGAGATTCTATTTATATGGATTTGATTGATGGGTTACCAAAGTCGTACAAAGGAAATGATAATATATGGGTCATATTGCACAAACTGACCAAGAGTGCCCATTTCATTCTAGTTAAGTCAACCAGAATGGCACCTGTTTTAGCAAATTTGTTTACGAAGAATATGGCCAGGCTGCATGGATTCCTAGTAGCATAGTTAGTGATAGCGATCGTTTATTCACTAGTGAGTTATGGAAGAGTATGCAGGAAGTTTTGGGAACCAAGCTCAAGATAAGTACCGCTTACCATCTGTTGACAGAAGGGCAAACAGAGAGAGTTAACAAAGTCTTGGAAGATTTGTTAGTCGAGTTTTCGTATAACAGTAGATATCAGATTAGTATTGGGATGCCACCGTTTGAATCTTTGTATGGAAAGCCATGAAAATCTCCCATATATTGGTTAGAGACCGGGGATAGGTTGGTTCTTGGTCCAAACTTGGTTTGAGAAGCTGCAGCAAAGATTGAGGTCATTCGGTATAGAATGAGGAAGGCTTAGTCTAGGCAGAAAAGTTATGCAGATAAGACGGAAAGATGTATAGTTCTCAGTTGAAGATCAAGTTTTCATCAAAGTGTCACCGATGAAGGGTGTGATTAGATTTGGGAAATTAGGAAAGTTAGCATCGAGATTCATTGGACCTTTTCCTATTGCTGAGAGGATCGAGAAACTTGCGAATATAGTTGAGTTACCGAGCAGTTTGGCAGGAGACCATGATGTTTTCCATGTTTCTCATCTTAGAAAGTGTGTTAGAGACCCGGAGATTGCTATTGCAACGACTGTGCCAGACGATATAGTTGTAGAACCAGATTTGACTATAGTGAGGAAGCCTATTCGTATTGTTGCAAGAGATGAGAAGAGGCTTAGAACCAAGACGATCAGATTAGTCAAAGTCCAATGGAACGACAATGACAGAAACTATACTGGAGAGGTTAAGAGCAAGATTAGAGATACTTATCCTAACATTTTACCTTCTTGTTTTAATTGTTGTGTACCTTATTGTAATTTCGAGGATGAAATTCTTTAAGGAGGGGAGTCTGTAACACTCTAGATTTTTGGTAACATTATTTAGGATATTTAATTAGCTAAATTAAATAAATTAATGTGTTGATTAGGGGATTAGATTTGATTTAATTAAGGGGTAGCTGTGCCATTTAAACAATGAATTAAAAGAAGAGTTTAAATTGAAATAGAGAAGGGATAAAGTAGGAAAGAGGCCATTCTTATACCCTAAACCCTTTGGCTATATACCCCTACATGTCCATTTAATTTTATCAAAAAAAACTGAGGCCGACCAATATTAACAAGGAAAAGAGGAAGAAGATAGAGAAAATACTAAGGAAGGAGCTAATTCAAATCAAATCCATTCACATCTCAATCTCTTTAATCTCATAAGTAAGGTGAATAATGTTTACATCTCTAATTTTAATTATTTTCGGTTTTTAGACGAATGTCGAATATTTTGCATTGATTTGCTATGTTTTTGAACGACGGAATGATTATATATACATGTTGATGATTTATGTATGTTCATATTGATTTTATGATATGTTTTAAAGTGAAAACCCTATAAATGACGTCCAAACGCCTCACGAATTTTTATGAAGATCATAAATATAATTATAGAGATATGTTTCAATTTTCAGAATTTTCTAAAATTATATGGAATTTATATGAATTTTCTAGTAAAGAAAATATTAATTTGGGTTAATAATTATTTTCGATTAACTAATAAAAGATTGGGGTGTGAAATTTTTATATGTTGGTAAATATATTAAAGGAGTTTTTTTTTTTGAAATTTTCATAGATTTTTCCTAAGTGTTTTAATGGTTATATAAAATTATTTAAAGTATGAGACTTAAATGTTTTATATAATTAAGAGAGGAGAAGGGGATTTTTGCAAAATAGTTTAAATCTGTTAATTCTGAAAGTCGGCGGCACTTTTGAAAAATTGCAATACTTTTTATTGGTAAAGAAAGAGGCAACCAATCAAAATTTGGCACATAAAGCAGGTTAGGTGAAAAGAACTATTTCCTACATGTTTTTCACTGTTTCAACACCGTTGGCACCAGGTTCCACCTCCTCGTCTTCGCTTCCGACACAAACGAAACCAATGCACATGGTATCAGAGAACTAGTACATAGTGAATTAGATGTATACGGAAGGCATGGAGTCGAAACAAGGGGTCCTGAAGGGGTTACGACATTACTTTGCTTTTAAATTAAAAATGCGTCTGCTTGCTTCTGACAAATGGCTTTCGACCGAGTAGCTTTTAACTCAATTAACTTTCGATTGGGTTCAAAGGATTTAAATAAATGGTTTCGATTGGGTTGCGCTTTTTTTCAAATGTGAGCTTTCGACTAAGTCAAAGCCTTTATATTGTCGCTTTCTACCTTTCGACCCAGATGGTTTCCAAAGGGGTGTTTACTTTGTTTTCTAAAATTTTGGCCACTTCTGCAATGCTTTCGAATGGGATGGATTCGAAACCATCACTTCTTTACTTAGGAAATGGATTCGAAGCAGATGCTTTCGACTTAAATGTTTTTAAGACCCTTTTTCTACAATTGAAGTAAAACCAAAATGGTTTCGAAAGAGATAGTTTTAAATGGTTTCGAAGCAGATGCTTTCGACTTTAATAGGTTTATGATCTTTTTGCTATACTTGAAGGCAGAATCCTAATGGTTTCGACCGAGGCATTTTTCAAAGTTCTTTCGAAGTGATTGAGTTTTTACTATTTTGAAAGGTTTTAATGAATGGTTTCGAGAGGGGTAGTTCCCTAGTGTTTTGACAGGGTCGAAAGGGAAGGTTTTTCCTATGTTTTCAAAATGCAACATTTAAAGGTTTTAAAGGAGGATGTTTAATGTTTTGAAGCTTTCAGTGAAAAGAAAGGAAATGTTTTTCCAATGTTTTCGAAAGGCTTGTAATGGTTTCAAAAGGGTCACTTTCAATGGTTTCGAAGGGGTTACCTTCAAGGGTTTCGAAAGGGTTGTTTAAGGTTTTAAAAAAAGGTTTCAAATGTATTAAATAGGCAATATAGCCTAAGTATTTTCAAGTTAAAAAGGGTTTTAATTTGTTTTGGAAGGATAGTTAATCCTTATTAAATCTCATCAATATTATTTTGAGTAAAGTATATATATCATGGCAAAATAGCTTAGAGTAAAGCTAAGAGTACATTTTCCTTGTATAAGTATGATTTAAAAGGTTAAATCATTTTGAAAAGGTTTTCAAGGAAAAAGATAAAGGGTAGTTAACCTTAAGAAAATGATTCAGACAGTTAGTCCATTTTGATCCGAACAGTTAGTCCAATTTGCGGGAAGTCAGCCCAGTTGTATAGACCGCTAGTCCATTTGTAGCATAACGGACCTTGCTATTATGTTGTGGACAGATAGTTCACTTACTACTTGTTTAATGGACATATAGTCTATTTATTAGCATAAATGATATTGCTATTTTGATAAAATCAGTTTGATTAACCAGTTTGGTTGCAGGAAAGGATTTGCAAAATATATGTTTTAAAGAGGATATTGGTGAGGTGAAACCCGTTCCCCTAAGCGGTGTGGTCTCACTTAGTATCAGTAAACCGATATATAATAGAATTATTCACACCAGGCTTTATGTCTGACTCGTAGTTTTTGTTTCCCCTTAAACTCTTTGGTGCTCAAAATTGATTTGAGTAGGCAAAGGGTTAAGATTTTCAGGTTTTAGTCTTTTGGCAAATAAAGCTTCCAAGGACGAGCAGGTAGCTGACGGGTAGCTAATTCGGATTTGCAGTTTCATTTTGTTGTGTTTCCGTTGTGTATATTAAGTCAGATATGACTATATTTCTTTGATCAACCATAGGGGCATCGTCATATATCGCTTTTGGCGTATTTTGTAATGATTATAATTAATCTTTACCTGGGAAACGATATAAGATTATGTAACTTGGATATGAATTTGTTTTGAAATGTAATCAGTAAAATGTTGTTTTTGGAAATCTGTGATTTTGTTTATATTCAAGTGCTTCTGATATTATGAATACCATTATCATTACCGTATTTTGTCACTAGAAGTTAATACTATGGACGACTGCAGCATCTCTAGCGCTTAGCTTTTGGCCTCCAGATACGGGATGTTACATTCACTCCACAATCCTTCGCGATATGTCCATTCTTATAGAATCACTTAAACACCCTTTTCCCTCCTTCTTGAACTTCCTATTGGTCTTCTTATTCGCCTAAAGCCTCCCTTTTTGGCCCCTCCTTGATTTTGAGTAGGTCATGCCTTCTCTTTCTCATTTTCCTTCTCCTCTGCACTAGCTGTCTACAGCAATGCCATCTCAACCAATGTCTCATACATAGCACCAATAGGCACTTGGCTTAATAACAAATCTTGAAGTGGGGAGTTCTAGACTTTGATGAATTTCATGGCCTTCCACACAGGGGTATCCATCACACTCATTTCGAACTTAGCTGGCTCCATGAATTTACTAATACACTCCTTCAGAGTGGAGTATCCCTATTTAAGCTGTATAAATCTCTCCAACTGCAAGTTTACCTCAGCCCTCAACATAAATCGCACCGCAAATCGATTTGTGATCTCATCCTAAGTAATAATTCTACACTCATTCTCTTTACCCACAATTTTCCATCAATCTAAGGCTACTCCTTTAAGGTGCCAAGCTGCTTTTCTTTGCTTAATCTGGTCCTCCCAACCAAGATATCGAAATATCCTCTCACAGTCATTTATCCATGCCTTCATCTCCACGAAACCTTATGTTCCTGAATACACTCTTTCTCCTATGTTTAGGAAATCCTTGCACATATTTTGGGGAAGTCGATGGGGTGAGGTGTTGTTTTATTAGGCGAGGCTATGAGTACCGCTAGTGCAGCAGGTTGACGAGTAGTAACTTGTGCTATATGCCTAAGGTATCGTGGGAACCATTCAGGCATCCCTTGGATAATGGGTATTTCTTGGGATGAGTTCCCAGTCTTAGAAGTGGGGTTTTGAAAATACTTCAAAAATAACAAGTATGCCACTCACACATATGCATACCCCATTTGATCGGGAAACCTAAGCCATGATACCAAATGTAACAACCCACCTCTAAACAAACCTCAATTCCGACCTACAAAAGGCTCGTCAAAACTTAGTCCCATTCTAAAGCTTGTTGTTGATTGGTATAAATAACAATACACAACTATTTATCTACACATTCATAAACTCACAACAGAAGGATAAAATATAATATCAAAATAGTAACCATTTTATTTAAAATTCAAATGTCATAAAAACAAAACACAATACCATAAACAATCGTCAATTATCCAAAGAAAAATATTCTAAAGTCACAACAACATTTAATGGGTGCATCAGAAATGAAGGAAATAACACAAGTAGATAAATAGTAATAGGCACAAGTCTGCGTCTCGGTCACCATTTCCAAAAATCTGCATCAACATCTCTAACCTGTGTTGTAATAAGGAGGGAGTCAAAACAACAATGTTTGATGAATAAAATCTCGAGCCTTATTATAATATTACTTGGAAAATATAATTTAAATAAGAATATGTCTTATCTATCTAACTATATTAGAGTTTTTCCAACTATAAGCCCTAAGGCTTTCCCAGTCCAATCTAATAACCCATATCTATCATTAATAATGTCTTCGTAATGTAAGAGATAGCACTCAAGCCAATTAATAATTGTCAATAGGAAATAAGCAGACTCTAACATTTAATACCTTATTCAGGGCAGGTCCTCGTCAATTAATACATATCCCAATGCGGACTCATCTTCGGTACTATCAAGCAGACATTGCTTGGGATCTCTTCGGGTCACTTACTATTTTAAATCTAGCATGGAACCTCCTTGAGATATTCTCCACTATGCCCGACCCTGACCATTTAATACTTCTTTTATAAAGAAGAGGCGAGCCCACAACTAGTCAGTTAATACCTTCATCCTCGAAGCATGTCGTTCGTATTATGACCCATAACCCAACCGCGGCATCTCATATTAGTCCGATATTCGTAGGTACTTATAGCCAGATTAACTGGGTAGGTTTACCTTATTGAATTTGGGACTAACCTTGCATCCTTCTTGGTTACTTATTTTAGGCAATGTCTCACATCAGCCCCAAAATCACACCAAAATAGTTGAACAGACTTCTGTGTACTTTTGATAGACCTCACATCCATATAACTTAGCCATAATCTATAACACTCTCTTAACATATTACCCCACATCTCAATACATTCCATATCAAGGCCTTATAATAAAATTATTATTTCGCCTTTACAAATTAACTTTTATTCTAAGGGTAATTTAATGATGATTAATATACTTAACTGCGTAATTAATATGTTACAGTTATACGCTATTTTACGTGAATATATATACAAATATGTTCCCTAGATATTTCTAACCGTGCGAAGATTACGCCCTAAACTATCATTTAAATGTCAAAACATCAAATTTATACAAGTCCAATATCATATCACAAATGTACCATATATCCAATGTCCACAATTTAATCAACAAACTTGCAAAAAATTGAATCTGTACCCAATTTGTTTTATAGTGAAATAACGGAATCAACATTAATAGAAACTTACAATTCAATTACTTTTACACTCTTTCCAACATTTTTGTATAAAATTGAAAAAGTGAATTTCTAATTAAATTGCGAAAATAGACAGTGCAGGCGACGAATAAAAGAATCTGTACCTTACACACCATTTTCTAATTTATTCTTTTCAAATCCCTTAATCAAATCCAAAGAAAAAGATAAGAAGCGAAATAGAATGTAAGACATTAAATTGCAATACTTACACAATTCCGTTATTTTGATATAGAATAATTGAGATTCCAACTTAAGAATTAACATTTTGCTTTTAAGGAAATTTTTGGGTTTTAGTGTGGTATTTGCAAAAGCAAAATTCGCCAAAGGCACATATCAAATCCAAGTTATACTATGCAATTGCTAAAATAAGAAAAACTAAGATTTCCACTCACAATCAATCCTTAGCTCTTCCCATTTTAGATTTGATACACCTTCTTTAATCTCTTACAGATCTCTTCTTTTAGAAATATACAACAAGGGTACTGTATACGAATTAGATCCAAAAATTTAGGTATTGAAGGAAAAAAGAATAGAAATTGAATAATAAACATTTAAAATTTCTTACCTAAATTTTAGAGTTTTCTAAATTTTTGTGGAGAGAGATCGATGGAGCTTCGCTTGGTTTCCAAAATAATTGTGAATAGAAGTGAAGAGGCTAGGATCTTATTTATAGTGGTTAGAAAGCCCAGAACTGTTGGATTTTAGTTGATTTAAAATAATAAAATCTGCACTATTCAAATGCATACGAATCGGTCGACCACTCCTACCCTACTGGTAGACCGCTAGCGGTCGACCTGCCCAGGTTAGGTGGTCAATCGACAGCTCTATTTTGAGAACATTTTATTTTATGCCATTGTGAGTTTATTTTTTCCTTAACCACCAATTAAAGTTAACGTTAATTTTAATGTTTACTTAGTCCTGAAGACTAATCAATGTGTATTTTGAATTTCAAATTTTGAAATTAATTATTAATTTTAATTTGTATTCCATTTCGATTATTTTGAATCCGAAAACTTCAAACATCCAAAATAATTTCCATTTGAGCTCCATTTTCAAAACTATATATGTATATTGATCAAAAAATCATATGAACATAATGATATGATATTCGTAGCCAAATTTCGACATACAAAATTTCCATTTTTCCTCTTATCTTATTTAATTAAAGCATTTATTTCTTATTAATATTTACAAGGTTTTACAAAACCCATTATAGTTATATGGAATAAATGCATATTTATATACTTATATATGCATATAAAATGGAAAATTTTGTCATTGTATATTGTAAATATTTAATTTTCTTTATGGGCAATAATACTCATTTTTATTATTTTGAGATAATGAACCTCAGATAATGTTGCACTCTACCATTCAAAAAATAAATCGAGTATTATACATGCTTATGGTTGTTGAGCACTCTCCAACAATAAAATATTTTTGTAAGTTCATATAATTCTTATATTGGTAAGAACATTTTTTAGCTTTGTTGAGCAACCTCATGGTTTATAAAATTTTCCATAGACAACCAAAAAATAATGGGTCATGAGTATCTAATTATGTTATGATTTATTGAACATCCTCAAGGTTATAAAGTGATTATAGCAAAGAATGTATGGTTATGAGTAATATATGAGATATAACTAATAATGTATATTTATATGGACTATAATTCGTTGAGTACCCTCAAGGTTATAGTAATGTGATAAATGAATCCTAACACTCGATTGAGGAATTTATCAATTTTTGCATCTCCTTTAGGGTTTTTAAGATATGTAAAATCTAGTGCGAGCCTTATTAGAAAATTTCAATAAACCATTCTAACGAGTATAAGAACGTATGAAATATTAAAATAATCCATTTAATAAATTTGCACAGATAATGTAATTGGTAAAAAAATTATCGATCAAAATATATTAAAAACTGAATATAAATTGGTGAAGAAATGTAAGAATTTTACTTACCAATAAATTAATATTTTGGCATGTTCTCACATCAATACTCATGACAGAGTCAAATAATAAGACCACTAAACTTTTGAGACTTGGTAACTTAAGTGTGAATTTACCTAAGGCTACGTATTATTTTCTATGAGTTTTGAAGTTTAAAATAAAAAATTAGAGTGTGGATGTTCGATCCTTATTCGATCACATGCAAAAGTATTATGGTAAATGGTCGCTTTTCGTACCAACGAAAATTCGACGAAATTGTTATTTGATGTAGTCTAAAGCGGATGAAATATGTAGAATTCAACAGAAATCCTATGTTGAATCATATCGAGTTTATGAAGTCTAAAGGTTGTGTTAGACCCAATCTAATTAATATAAATAAAATCATATTTTATTTAATTTTCTGATTTATTTAATTAGTTAATACAATAAATAGATTTTATATGTATATTATGAGTATATCATTATATAATCATATGTGTATAAACTGGACGTGAAAGATAGTATAGCATGTACATGGACAAGTATATAAATAAGTAGATATTGTGATTTATATATACTATGTATATACTTTGCATTTATGTATATACCAATTGCCATGAATATATAATTTAATATCAAAGAATGTGTGTGTATGTTCATGCTTATAACGTTCATATTGTATGTATTAAAGATACCAAATAATAGTAAATTTTAAAAGAAATATCTATTTTGACTCTGTAAACAAATATTTAATTCAAATCTATATCTAAGATATTTATTTGAAATAATTTTTCTTTGATATAAACTAGTAAAAGTGATAGAATACACACACAAACACATACATACACTAATATTAAATATATATATATATAGTCGATTTTTGATTTAAGTAAAAATAAAGTTTAAAAATTACATAAATGTATATATATGGAATTTAAAAATTATATTATATATAATATGGAAACAAAATATATACAAATATTTAAAATATATTTTGGCCAAAATTAATTTTCTTAGTTTTTTATTTTGCTATTCCCGTGAGCAATTTAAAATATATATGTATGAAATAATAGTAGAAATGTTATTATGATTCAATATAGAAATTAATATACATATACATACATATTTATATATCGACCTTAACAATTTTTTTTTTATTAACTGCCATGAATAATTATATATATATATAAGATGTAAAATTCTTTTAAGTTTTGTTATATGAATTAATATATGTGTATATATATATAATCATATAGTTCAGCCTTAACAATTTTTTTTATTTTTCATTGGCAATTATATTTATATATGTGTATGTGTGTACTTACATTACTGTATTAAATACAATGAAGATTTAATTAAATCATTTTTTATAATTTAATTATTTAATTAATAAATGACAACTTATAATTACTATAAAAATATGTTTTATTCATTTAAAGTTATTCTCTACCTTTTAACATACTATTATGACATAGAAATAATTGTAGACATATAAACACACTCACGTAGATATATATATATATATATATATAATTTTAAAGTAACGTCAATATTCAATGTGTACACAGACTATTTATTAATTAAATTACAACTAAATAATTATGGAAACGACATATACGAAAATGGTGACATATAAACATATAATTAACTTATGATATATTATAAATGCATGCCTTTTAAAAGATCCGGCCATAGGATCACAAGTGCACCTAAACAATCTCTTAGATCTCTTAGATTTGCACCCTATGTTGCAAGTGAGTGGTGTGCAAACATCAAATCTACTATATTTAATTGAATAGAGGTGAACAGAGTTAAAAGATAAGGGGTGAAGTGGAAGTTATTTTATCCAAGCTTTATGAAAAGGATAAGAAAAAAATGTGTAAGAGAAATAGCGGCTTCAAGTAGAATTAATAGTGTGGTTTGGAAAAATATCTCCAAAATTATCTCATATCAGTTCAAACTTTGAAAAGCCCACCTTCCTCCTCTTCTAAGGCTGACTATACCCAAATCCTAATGGATAAATATACTTGTTGTATGCGTATGTGCCTAAGAAGTTAGTCTTAATGTGATAGTCAGATGACGCAAAGGAAGGATGGTAGGGAAGAGAAGGCAAGCATAAGGAGTTGAAGAGATAAGGAAGAGCACAGCCCTCTGTTCGGTGTCGTAAATACTAAATAAGTTTTCTGTTCGGTAGGATTTGCTCCAACAGGAAACCCTGTTCGACATTCTTAGCACCGAACAAAAAATCATATCCGATAGTCATGATACTGAACAGAGTTTTCTATCCGATGAGGATTGGCACGAATAGGAAATAATGTTTTGTAGAAGGTGAAGACAAACTGAGGCAAAGTGAGGCATTCCCGAACCACACATGTGTACTCGAGAACCTAGTCAACAAGACATCCATGTGCATCAATCGGCCCAGCATATCTCAGACCGAGCCTCCTAAACCATGCCGAGCAAGTTGAATATTGCGACGACCCAGAATTTTGAACATTTGAAATCGAAATATTTAATGATTTTAAATATTTGGGAGTTAATTTAACTTGAATTTCAAAATTTAAATATGAATTTGGCAATTAAATTATTGAATTTGATTTATTAGTGATGGGTAAAAATTTGAATTTTTAATTTTAAGCTTATTAAAAATAATTTGATGGCTTAGAAAATTTATACGGGTAATGCTGGAGGTAATAAAACTTTTAAAAGTGAATTTAAAAGCAGTTTGTTTGGTTTTGAAATCATATTGTTTAAATCGATATTAAAAAATAGCCTTCCAAGGCACAGTCTCAGATTTCAATAAAACTAGTTCCATTAGATCCGTAATATTGAATTATTATCAGATTTCAAATCTCGTAGCTTTAAGAGCTATCGTATGAGATATAAACGCCTAGACAATAATTAATCGATTTAATTTAAATATAAATTTATATACTCTGGTCAACAACCAAAATTTCTTTCCATCAGCCATCCTATTTTTGAGAAAGCCGACCTACACCTCTCTACTTCATCACGTACCCTTTATCTTCCCTTAGAAGCTAAAAATCAAATCTCGTACTCCCTCTTCTCTATTCACACGAGTAATGGCCGCATTAGAAAATCACCATTGGCTGATATTAATAAATTCTCGTTCAAGCGTTCAATTTGAACAGAAGGCACTATCGATTATTTTTGATCGCGTAAGGTGTCGCGATGGGGTGCTGTATGCAGCCGCGTTAGGGTTTTCAATCTGGGAATTCTCGAGGCAATGGATTCGTGAGTTCCTAGTCTTCATCAAACCACACGGCAGCGTTTGGAGATGATCGCGGCCGATGTCAGGGTGGCAGCAGGATTCAATCGAACTCAATTTCGAATAGGGGCGAAGTCTCGAGATTGGCAACTCGAGCATGTTGGCGTCTCGTGGTCGTTAGGGTTCGCGTTCGTTTTAAGGCTCAAGATCGTGGCCACGGCATTAAGTAATGGATCATCTCAATCGATGGCGCGCGCGCGTAGGCCGATGTAGATGGAGAAGCGTGCGGGCGGTGGCAAAGTTTGCCGAGCGCGGTGACGAGTTCATCAACGAAAGCGTGAGCTGGGACGGCTATATTTATCAGTTTGGGGAAGGTATCTTCTGCTTCTGATTTTTTTTATAGGATTTGTAAATTTAGAAGAATGGTAATCAGGTTAAACAGAAAAAAAGAAAACGAAGAAAAAAGAAATAAAGCCTGTTTCAAAATTTTTAAACAATAGGTTTTTATAAAGAAAGTGATATGTACATATGTATCTATATATTTATACGAGTTAAAGTAATTTTGTTAACAGTAAGGTTTTAAAATTAGTAGTTTTATATTTTAATATGTATAAATGTATGTATGTATGCAGGAAAAATTTCTATTTACAGCAAAGAATTTTATACAGATAGATTTTGGAATTTTATACATATAAGAATTTTAAAGACGAGGAGTTTATATAACTTTATATTTTTATCTATATGGATTATTATATAAGCATATATATATATATAAGGAGTTTCAAAATAAATGTGTATATATATATATGAGTATTTATTAAAGAGGAAATTTGGTTTTAAATTTAATTTACTTAGTTAAATAAATTTATTAAGAGGAATTGGTTTAAAATTAAAGATATTTGTCTAAAATAAAATCTTGGTTGAATAAATTTACCTAAAGGAAATCAGTTTAAATTTTAAATTATTAGTTCAAAATAAAATCATTGGTAATTAAATTTTAAAATGGGAATTTAATTGTTCGATTATTTTGAATATTAATAAATCATATAAATTGTTTGTTACAAGGTCTAAAAATCATAGAGGATCAAGCGGGAATGAAAATGAATTACATGCAAAACAAAGGTGAGATCTTCTCACTCAATCAGATTTTTCTGATTTAATTTTAAATAGTTAGATTTAAAATTGTTGATTGTGTTGATTTTGTGCTTGGATGATAAATAATTATCAGTTATATTGAAATAGACCCTATGCGACGCATAATAGCGAATGATATTTATAAAACCCATATACCGCGATATTCCACCTCGAAGTGGAATTGGTATTATATATGTATTTGGAGTTGTTGATTTCCCACATTATATAGCGGATGAGACACTATGCGCCGCATAGCGGATGATATTTTATAAAACCCATATACCGTGATATTCCACCTCGAAGTGGAATGGGTAATTAATTGTTGTGCTAACATCTGTGGATGCAGGGAAAACAGATTGGAGGGATCCAACTGGATTCCTTAAATATTTGAATTTGTTTCAATATTGTGTGCTGATTTATTTAAAATATATGTGTGATTATATTGTGATTGAAATCGTTGAAGGTTAAAAATTTAGCCGAATATATTTTTGGTATCGTACGATACCATAAATAAATAAAATTTGATTTTTGAAATTTAGTAGAAAATTTATAGTAAATTAATTTTAGAAAATTAAATAAATTTAAAAGAAGGAATTTGTTTCAAAAGATAATATATCAAGTGTTGAAATAAATTTGAGAATCAATTTGAAATTTGATTTGGTGTTTTGAAAATAAATTAGAAAATCAATTTGATGTTGATTTGGTAAAAATAACAAATATTTGGGAATCGATTTGAAAATCGTAAATTAGTGGATATTTAAAAATTTAAATCCACAAATAGGAATTTGAGAAAAGAAAGGGAAATTTGTTTTAAAAATAAATATTGTTTTATTTTTAAAAGTGTGGAAAGAAATTTACGGATTTGGAACGTAAATTTAAAATAGACCCCGAAGGATTTATTAATTGATTAAAAATGATCCATTTTGAAAAGGAAGGTGTATTTTCCCTGGAAAGCCGAGCATGTTTGTAAAATAGCTTTGAAAATATAAATTAAACGTTCTAGGGTTGGGTTTAAAAGAATATTTTGGAGAAATTAGTTTCTTGAAGTTATTTGGAAAATCTTTAAAGTAAAGATTTATTTAATTAATTATGGAAGTAATGATTTAAAGATTTAATTGATATTGGTTTTTGAAATTGAATATTTAATTAGTCATATCTTACGTTTAATTTTATTTAAAAATTAGTTTGGACTTGAATTTTTATATGCGACATTAGTACAATATTTTCATAACTAATATTTAAGCAAGTGTTTCTAAATAGTTTTATTTTAAATATCTCTAGGTATATTTTGGATAAGCATTTTAAATTATTTTAAAATATTTGAACTCGGCAGATTTTCAGTGGAAATAAATAAATATTTGGAAATGTATTCCGCGTAAGGAAAAGTAATTTGAAATTTGTTTTCAAACGGTTGAAGTGTAAAATATATCTTGTGGAAATATTTTGAAATTAAATAATTTGGGAAATTTATTTAAATTCGGCAAATTATTGTGGATGTTGATTGATTGTTAAATAACCGACTATCAATATTGGCCTTTTTAATGTCATTTGAATTTCGATGCGACCGGCGGTCGGATTCCAAGTGGATATCCGAAAACCACATCGAACCTTTGTGATTGTGATGGATCTTCTGTTTAAAAGATCAAAGTGGAAATTTGTTGTGATTCGTTTGAATCTGAATGTAACACTTATTTTTAAAGATAAGCGCTCATTATTCGGATCAGCCGGGAGAGGACCTTGTGTCATAAAACCCACTCCGAATAATGACATGAAGAAATGGGATTATATTTGAAGACGATGTTGAAGAGCGGGTATTTTCGAAAGCAAAAGGATTACCTGTCGAATGTCTCTGCACTGGGTTGCTCCGGTATAGAGATTTTATCACCTTTGTGATGGGGATTCCGGACGTGATTTGTGAATATCCGAATTTGCAAGGGATTCTTTTGAAGTGCCTTCTGTTCCGTTCGATCCCGGAACAGACTTGTATAGATGTGTGTTTGACATTACACTTTGAGATATAAAGCCGATTTCTATCAAATACATTTCTATTGGTGGCGAAGAATTTATTCTCTTAGCTTAACACCTTTCTCTGAGATGTACGAGCTCAAAGGTTATGTAGTTGATGGATATTAGTGATATATTCCCAATTTGGTAATGTGATATACGAAGTGCAGCTCATCATTTGTTGATCAAAGCATGACTTTGTGAAAAGTGTAGCTTTGTGGACGAGACCTCGTCGGACCTCACACCCCGGAAATGGTCGAAACAGGAAAGATGCGACAAGGTTATGAGGGTCGTGCCCTTTAGGGTATGTCATTTCCTTCTGGAAAAGGGTGGTATCATGGTATGGAGCCCAGATACTTAATCTATGTTGTTACTGCAAATTTATTATACTTTGTGGTTGTTGTTTTATGGTTGAGGATCTTCGGATAAAGGTCCCAACGGACTGGGGGATGTCATACTCGAGTAGTAGTTACTAGCTACAGAGTTAACCCGGCCTTGTGTTGGCAGAGATCCGGGTAGGTTCTCGGGGCATCCCTCCAGAGGCGTACCCATATGGCAATAGGAAGTTCCTTAGCCTGACCATTTGTTGGAAATCCAAACTCCAATACGCGCCCTATACAGTTTTGATTGTATAACCTTCCATTTACTTATGGTGGTCACCATTGTTTAGATGGTAGCTATAGTAGGCATAGTTCGGAATGTCTATGCTGGCTAAGATTAATATTATACTTTCGAAACGTTTTCTACACTATGCACTAATAATAATATAGGAAGGATTTTGCGTATTAAGCATGTTTGACTATCATATGGAGAAATCTTCTCCAATTCTGTGTTTGCGTTGTGTGTGTGGTGGGAGGCCTTATGGTAGTTTCATTTTCCAAAAGCATAGCGAATTTCTTTTTATTTTCTTTGTGAAAATAACTATTTTAGATCTCACACCAGTCCCACGACTAACATTGAGTTTATTGTTCCCTTTCTAAACTCTGGATGTCCATAATTTTCCATACGGGCAGCCTAGAGTCAGGTTGTCAATTATTATGGAGCGAAATCAAGAATTCGCTATGGAGATCTGGAGGCAAGCTGGATGGCGAGACATACCACTTATACTATCTAGTATCCGTTGCGTATGGTTTGTTGCGAAGTTCAGTTTCATGTAGTCAAGTTATAGAGACTGTCGGTGTTGTGCCTTTTTGTTGTAAAACTCTGATGATGTACTGTAATAATTGATATAGTGCTTTTGTTTTAAAGATTATTCATTTATCTATTATATGTTGTTCCGTTGCGAAATGTGAGATTTTGTTATTGTTTCTGTTTCTCTTTCTATCTTCTTCTTCTTTAAACCCTAACGGTTTGGTTTTTCGGCATTCGACTGCTCGGCATTCGATACAGTGGACGTATTGAAGTCGACTTTCGGGCGTCGAAAAATTAGGTCGTTACATTGTGGTATCAGAGCATTTGGTTTAGCGACAACCTTGCTCTGTTGGGTGTTACTCATTAGAGATAGAGTAAGTAGCACTCTAGAATGAGTGTGAGTGTAATAATAGATATGAGCGCGTATTTGTTAGTGAATATAAAATTGTTTTATATTGTGTCGACTTATCGGTTGATTGTTTATAGATTCTGGTCGGTGCAGTTTGGCCAACTGTATTGACAGGAGTTTCTAAACTCTTAAACAAGATAAAATGACATAGTATTGTTTTAAAATAGGGTGAATGAAATAATTTTACCCAAAACTATTTTCGTAGATAAAGGAAATACTCTTTGTAAATTATTATAGTGTATGGTTGCTTTTTTGTTAGGAAGTGATAATATTAAATTATTATCATTGAAATTGAATAAGAAATTGATATCATAACCAAAAGCTAAGAAAATAAAATCCATATACAAATTGAGTTTGAGAATATAATTGTAAATGTGATTTGTAATTTGAAACGGAATTCCAGAGAAGTATTTGGAAATGTTTTGAAAAGAATTTGAAAATTTTGGAGATTTGGAAAGTTTAAATCCCTTTTGATTTTGAAGATGATTTTCAAAGGTTTTGGAAAAGGGTTTTGGAGGGATAAAAGCTCTAAACTCTTTTCGGTCACTGGAAAATAATTCCGGTGATGATTGCGACATCATCGGTGTTTATTTTTGGGTTTCCAAAAGAGGAATTACTGCTAAATTGTTTTAAATGAAAGTTGTTTGGAAAATTTGGGTTTGGTTTTGAAATTCAAAGGATAATTTGAATTGTTTTCAATAATGGTTTTGGAAAAGGTGGAAAGACTCTGGAATTTTAATTAAAATAGTTATGGAATAATAAGTTTGAAAACTTAGGAAATTCAGAGTCAAACTGAAATTAATTTGAGTTAATTTGAATAAAGGTGAATTTTAGAAGTCTCATAGACTAAATGATTGGAATAAAAATCTATAAAGGTAGAAAATAAAATTTTGGAATAAATGAATAAATTCACAATTGCAAGTCAATGAAAGGGAAATTGAATGTTGAAATTCATTTCGAATTTGTAAGTAAATAGAATTGGAATTGGAATTAAATTTGATTTGTATTAAACAAAGTGAAATATTGCAATAAAATTAGTAAATAAAACTAATTAAGGGAATGACGAAATTGAATATGATTTGAAATGAATCGAAATTCAGTAATTATAAACAAAAGGTGAATTGATTCCATATAGAATTGGAAATCCAGTTTAGTATAGGTAAATATAAACCAAAGTGATGAATTAAAATAAATATAAGAAGTATATAGAATATTTGCATTGAACTTAAGAAATGAAGTGTGAAATTCTTAAGTAAATTTTGTGTTAGGAATATACCAGGTTAATCATTAAATGATGGTTAAATTGGAAATCGTGAAATGGTAATAGTGAATTGAAAATAAATTTTTGGAATGAACAAAAGAATAAAACTGGAATTGAAACTGAATATTGAAAACCAGTTTGAATTGTGTGAAATAAAATGAAGTTGTAAAATTAGTTCGAAGTCAACTAAAGATAATAAAGGTGAAATAAAAATGGTTTGAGATAAAATCAATTGGAATTTGTAATGAATTAGCAAATGAAACTAATTTAAAATAGTGAGATGAGTCAGTTGTGAATGAAAGATAGTTGATAAAAATTTAATATTTAGAAGTTAAATTTGATCCAAATAGAGTTGAAAGTGTAAGTTGAATTCAAAGGAAATTGAAAATGTGAGATTGAATGAAAATGGATACATAACTTCAATAGTGAAATAAAAATGGTATAAGAAGTATATATTGAAAATTTTGTAAAGAAATGTGCAAAAATGAATTTTGAATGTTGTAATTGAATATTATGGATATCAGGATATACAGGTGTATTAAAGGAAATGGAATTGGGATTTTGATTTTGAAGATAAACTTGAAATTGCTCGACAAAAAGGTGTGTATTTAAATTTCAGTATGAAATTTGATGATATTCTTGTCTAGCCACTTGGCCTTTTGTTTTCTTTTTGAAATCTGGGGACCGTGGTGCCATTTTTGTAGTCGTACCTAGCTAGCCGCGCAAAGGAGATGCTGGCAAAAATTTTCGAAAATTTAGGGAGTTATAAAAATTTTGAGAAAATTTTGAAAGTTTAAAATTTGAATTTAAATTTAAATTTGAATTGTTAAGAAAACAATGTTGTTTGGAATCTATGATTAATTTTGAAAAGTAAGTTGAAGAGATAATGGGTTGTTAATAAAAAAAGATTTGTTTGGTAAGTTGATAAATCTGTTTGGTTTGGAAAATATTAAACGGGTTGAGGATCATTCTTCTTAAACTAGTAATTTCGTGACGAAATTCTTTTAAGGGGGGAAGGATGTGACGACCCAGAATTTTGAACATTTGAAATCGAAGTATTTAATCAATTTTAAATATTTGGAAGTTAATTTAACTTGAATTTAAAATTTTAAAAATGAATTTGGCAATTAAATTATTGAATTTGATTTATTAATGATGGGTAAAAATTTGAATTTTTAATTTTAAGCTTTTTAAAAATAATTTGATGGCTTAGAAAATTTGTAATTTATACTGATAATACTGGAGGTAATAAAACTTTTAAAAGTGAATTTAAAAGCAGTTTGTTCGGTTTTGAAATCATATTGTTTAAATCGATATTTAAAAAATAGCCTTCCGAGACATAGTCTCATATTTTAATGAAACCGGTTTCATTGGATCCGTAATATTGAATTATTACCGGATTTCAATCTCGTAGCTTTCGGAGCTATCGTGTGATCCTACGAGATATAAATGCCTAGACAATAATTAATCGATTTAATTTAAGTATAAATTTATATACTTTGGTCAACAGACGAAATTTCTTTCCACCGGCCATCCTATCTCTGAGCAAGACGTCCTACTCCTCTGTCTTCATCACGTACTCTCTGTCTTCCCTCAGAAGCTAAAAATCAAATCTCGTACTCCCTCTTCTCTATTCACATGAGAAGTAATGGCCGCATTAGAAAATCACCATTGGTCGATATTAATAAATTCTCGTTCAAGTGTTCAATTTGAACAGAAGGCACTGCCGATTTTTTTTGATCGCGTGAGGCGTCGCGATGGGGTGCTGTATGCAGCCGCGTTAGGGTTTTCAATCTGGGGATTCTCGATGCAATGGATTCGCGAGTTCCTAGTCTTCATCAAATCGCACAGCTGCGTTGGGAGATGATCGCGGCCGATGTCAGGGTGGCAGCAGGATACGATCAAACTCAATTTCGAATAGAGGCGAAGTCTCGAGATTGGTAGCTCGAGCATATGAGCGTCGCCTGGTCGTTAGGGTTCGCGTTCGATCTGGGGCTCGAGCTCGTGACCGCGGCATTAATTAATGGGTCGTCTGGATCGATGGCGCGCGTGTAGGCCGATGTAGATGGAGAAGCGTGCGGGTGGTGGAAAAGTTGGCCAAGCGCGGTGACGAGTTCATCAACGAAGGCGTGAGCCGGGACGGCTGTGTTTATCGGTTTGGGGAAGGTATCTTCTACTTCTAATTTTTTTTTGTAGGATTTGTAAATTTAGAAGAATGGTAATTAGGTTAAACAGAAAAAAGGAAAACAGAGAAAAAGAAGTAAAATCTGTTTCAAATTTTTTAAACAATAAGTTTTTATAAAGAAAGTGATATGTACGTATGTATCTATATATTTATACGAGATAAAGTAATTTTGTTAACAGTAAGGTTTTAAAATTAGTATTTTTAAATTTTAATATGTATAAATGTAAGTATGTATGCAGGAAAAATTTCTACTTACTGCAAAGAATTTTATATAGATAGATTTTGGAATTTTATACATATAAGAATTTTAAAGATGAGGAGTTTATATAACTTTATATTTTTATCTATATGGATAATTTTATAAGTATATATATATATATATATATGGAGTTTCAAAGTAAATGTGTATATATATATATATGAGTATTTATTAAAGAGGAAATTTGGTTTTAAATTTAATTTACTTAGTTAAATAAATTTATTAAGGAATTGGTTTAAAATTAAAGATATTAGTCTAAAATAAAATCTTGGTTGAATAAATTTATCTAAAGGAAATCAGTTCAAATTTTAAATTATTAGTTTAAAATAAAATCATTGGTAATTAAATTTTAAAATGGGAATTTAATTGTTCGATTATTTCGAATATTAATACATCATATAAATTGTTTGTTACAAGGTTTAAAAATCATAGAGGGTCAAGCGGGAATGAAAATGGATTGCATGCAAAACAAAGGTGAGATCTTCTCACTCAATCAGATTTTTCTGATTTAATTTTAAATAGTTAGATTTAAAATTGTTGATTGTGCTGATTGTGTGCTTGGATGATAAATAATTATCAGTTATATTGAAATGGACCCTATGCGCCACATAATAGCGAATGATATTTTATAAAACCCATATACCGCGATATTCCACCTCGAAGTGGAATTGGTATTATATATATTTGGAGTTGTTGATTTCCCGAATTATATAGCGGATGAGACCCTATGCGCCGCATAATAGCGGATGATATTTTATAAAACCCATATACCACGATATTCCACCTCGAAGTGGAATGAGTATTTAATTGTTGTGCTAACGTATGTGGATGCAGGGAAAATAGGTTGGAGGGATCCAACTGGATTCCTCGAATATTTGAATTTTTTTCAATATTGTGTGTTGATTTATTAAAAATCTGCGTGTGATTATATTGTGATTGAAATTTTTGAAGGTTAAAAATTTAGCCGAATATATTTTTGGTATCGTAAGATACCAGAAATAAATAAAATTTGATTTTTGAAATTTAGTAGAAAATTTATAGTAAATTAATTTTAGAAAATTAAATAAATTCAAAAGAAGGAATTTGTTTCAAAAGATAATAAATTTGGTGTTGAAATAAATTTGATAATCAATTTGAAATTTGATTTGGTGTTTTGAAAATCAATTAGAAAATCAATTTGATGTTGATTTGGTAAAATAACAAATATTTGGGAATCGATTTGAAAATCATAAATTAGTGGATATTTAAATTTTTTAATCTGTTAGGAACTGAGTTGATGATGTTTTGATGACAACAACCTTATATAGTTATTATACTTTACTTTATAAAATATATACTAACATTTCCATATATATATATATATATGTGTGTGTGTGTGTGTGTGTATGTATATAGGAAGTATATGCAGGTATCATCGAAGACTGATCAGTATAAAGACTCAAGCATCAAGATGAAGATTAGAGATTCAAGATTCAAGACTCTAGAGAATCAAGATTTCAAGATCTCAAGATAAGTGTCTAGTATTTTGTTAAAACTTCATAATAGCACTCTCATCTTTCTTCCAATTTTCTTTTGGGATGGAACCCAATTTCTATCGAAACCAGTGGCTTACAAACCCATGACAAGTAGCTTACAAACCTACGACAAGTGGCTTACAAACCCACGAAAATCAAAATCATTTAAACTACTTTGTACAAGTTCTCGAGTCCTATGGAGGAGCTCTGTAGGAAGGTTCTTGCAATTTCAATTTGAATAGATTTTTCGAAATGTTTTTAAATCTGTTTTCAAAATGTTTTAGCTTTCAAAATCATGTTTTCAAAAATATTTTCAAAATTTGTTTTAGCCTTGAAATATTCCTCTATTCTGATTTTAAAAACTTCTATTTTTAAAACATCAAAACTTATTCTAATTTTAAATATTACTTATATAATTGACAGTCTATATCAATTATATATATATTTAAAATAATGTTTTATATTCATTCTCTATCTCAAAATATTGTTTAAATACTTTACTTTGCTTCAGAGAAGTTTCAACTTGTTTTAAATTCAATTGTCTTTACAAAACAACATCTCTATAATTTTGAACTAAGGGATGTCGACATAAGGGGATACCCCATGTCGACATGGTGACAGTTGGATTCAAAATTCAATTTTCAAAAGAAGTGTCCATTCGTTCGAAAACCTTTCGCCAATGGTTATGACTGTTGTGCATCTATATAAAGGCTTCCAAAACGAATTTTTTTTAACAACTACTTTCTTATTTTCTTCACTCTTTCTTCTCCACCATTCCATATCCATAAAACTTCATATTTTCAAGATCGTGCCCTCATTCTGCCAAATTCTCAATAGGAAATTATTTAGATACTCTCTCTATTTGATTCTCCATCATTCTACTAAAGATCAAAGTGCTATTCAGAGTTATAGGATTAATTTGTATTCAAAAAGTCCATAGAGTCTATCCATTCAAAAGGATTGTTATTAAGAAGTATTAGAGTGATCTTGTGTCCCGTAAATCAACAGAGTTTACCCCAGACTCGAAGATAGAAGGGTTCCTCAAGGCCTTAGAAATTGAGGGTTGTAATTTGGATATTGGCTTATAAAAATCTGTACAAGGATATTGCCTTGGTGCAGGACTGGATGTAGGAGGATTCCGAACCAGTATAAAATCCGGTATGTTCTTTCCTTTTACTTGCTTTACTTTACTATTTGCATTTGTTATATGTTCTGTGATCATTCTGTGTTAGAATTCTGTTTAGATTTGTGTTGAAAGTTTTAATTTAGTCATATAGTTCATATATTCTTTAAAACACTATTCACCCCCCCTCTAGTGTTATTTCTGCCTTAAGATCCTTAATCCGCATCCCTAACAAAATCCACAAATGGGAATTTTAGAAAAGAAAGGGAATTTTGTTTTAAAAATAAATAATGTTTTATTTTTAAAAGTATGGAAAGAAATTTACGGATTTGGAACGTAAATTTAAAATAAATCCCGAAGGATTTATTAATTGATTAAAAATGATCCATTTTGAAAAGGAGGGTGTATTTTCCTTGAAAAGCCGAGTATGTTTGCAAAATAGCTTTGAAAATATAAATTAAAAGATCTTGGGTTGGGTTTAAAAGAATATTTTGGAGAAATTAGTTTCTTGAAGTTATTTTGAAATCTTTAAAGTAAAGATTTATTTAATTAATTATGGAAGTAATGATTTAAAGATTTAATTGATATTGGTTTTAGAAATTGAATATTTAAATAGTTGTATCTTATCTATTAATTTTATTTAAAAATTAGTTTGGACTTGAATTTTTATATGAGACATTAGTATATTATTTTCATAACCAATATGTAAGCAAGTGTTTCAAAATAGTTTTATTTTAAATATCTCTAAGTATATTTTGGATAAGCATTTTAAATTATTTTAAAATATTTGAACTTGGCAGATTTTCAGTGGAAATAAATAAATATTTGGAAATGTATTCCACGTAAGGAAAAGTAATTTGAAATTTGTTTTCAAATGGTTGAAGTGTGAAATATATCTTGCGGAAATATTTTGAAAATAAATAATTTGGGAAATTTATTTAAATCCGGCAAATTATTGTGGATGTTGATTGATAGTTAAATAACCGACTATCAATATTGGCCTTTTTAATGTCATTTGAATTTCGATGCGACCGGTGGTCGGACTCCAAGTGGATATCCGAAAACCACATCGAAGCTTTGTGATTGTGATGGATCTTTTGTTTAAATGATCAAAGTGGAAATTTGTTGTGATTTGTTTGAATCTGAATGTAACACTTATTTTTAAAAAAAAGTGCTCATTATACGGATTACCCGGGAGAGGACCTTGTGTCATAAAACCCATTTCGTATAATGACACGATGAAATGGGATTGTATTTGAAGACGGTGTTGAAGACCGGGTATTTTCGAAAGTGAAAGGATTACTGTCAAATGCCTCTGCACCGGGTTGCTCCGGTATATATATTTTATCACCTTTGTGATGGGGATTCGACGTGATTTTTGAATATCCAAATTTGCAAGGGCTTCTTTTGAAGTGCCTTCGGTTCCGTTCGATCTCGAAACGGACTTGTATGGATGTGTGTTTGACATTACACTTTGAGATATAAACTTGATTTCTATCAAATACATTTCTGTTAGTGGCGGAGAATTTATTCTCTTAGCTTAACACTCTTCTATGAGACGTACGAGCTCAGAGGTTATGTAGTTGATGGATATTAGTGATATATTCCCAATTTGGTAATGTGACATACGAAGTGCTGCTGATCATTTTTTGATCAAAGCATAACTTTGTGAGTGTAGCTTTATGGACAAGACCTCACACCCCGGAAATGGTCGAAACAAGAAAGATGCGGCATGGTTATGAGGGTCGCGCCCTTTAGGGTATGTCATTTCCTTTTAGAAAATGGTGGTATCATGGTATGGAACCCAGATACTTAACCTATGTTGTTACTGCAAATTTACTATACTTTGTGGTTGTCGCTTTGTGGTTGAGGATCCTTGGATAAAGGTCCCAAAGGACCGGGGGATGGCATACTCGAGTAGTAGTTACCTAGTTATAGAGGTAACCCGGCCTTGTGTTGGCAGAGATCCGGGTAGGTTCTCGGGGCGTCCCTCCAGAGACGTACCCATGTGGCAGTAGAAAGTTCCTTAGCCTGACCATTTGTTGGAAATCCAAACTCCAATACGCGTCCTGTACGGTTTTAGTTGTTTAATCTGCCATTTACTTATGGTGGTCACCACTGTTTAGATGGTAGCTATAGTAGGCATAGTTCGGAATGTCTATGCTGGCTAAGATTAATATTATACTTTCGAAACGTTTTCTGCACTATGCACTAATAATAATATCGAAAGGATTTTGCGTATTAAGCATGTTGGATTATCATAAGGAGAAATCTCCTCCAATTCTGCGTTTGCATTGTGTGTGTGGCGGGAGGCCTTATGGTAGTTTCATTTTCCAAAAGCATAGCGAATTTCTTTTTATTTTCTTTGTGAAAATAACTGTTTTTTTAGATCTGACACCAGTCCCACGACTGATGTTGAATTTTTTATTCCCTTTCTAAACTCAGGGTGCCCATAATTTTCCACATGGGCAGCCTAGAGTCAGGTTGTCAATTATTCCGGAGCAAAGTCAAGAAATCGCTATGGAGATCTGGAGGCAAGCTGGATGGCGAGACGTACCACTTATACTATGTAGTATCCGCTGCGTATGGTTTGTTGCGAAGTTCAGTTTCATGTAGTCAAGTTATAAAGACTGACGGTGTTGTGTCTTGTTGTTGTAAAACTCTGATGATGTACTATAATAATTGATATAGTGCTTTTATTTTATTCATTTATCTATTATATGTTGTTCCTCCGTGAAACGTGAGATTCTGTTATTGTTTCTGTTTCTTCTTCTATATTCTTCTTCTTTAAACCCTAATGGTTCGGTTTTTCGGCATTCGACTGCTTGGCATTCGATACAGTGGACGTATTAATGTCGACTCTCGGGCGTTGAAAAATTGGGTCGTTACATATATGGAGTAAGATCTGGATATATATGGAAATTTATTATCAAGTCTTTTATATTTGGAAATATCTGAACCAAGCGAGATATACATGGAAATTCCCTGATTTGTTGGAATAACTGCACCACCTCCATACTCCTACAAATATCCAAGCTTTTAGCAGCCATGGGAATAATTTTTTGGAACATAGAGCTTCTAGCACACAGAAATCACCGAACAGGGTTCCCGGATTTCCATAAATAGCAAAAAAAAATCATTCTATTTCATGCTAAAACACTTGTAAAGGCCTAAATATAATAAAATCAATAAAAGGAACAGTGGACGTAGGCTAATTACAGCTGAACCACTATAAATATGTGTGTAATTTACTTTCTCTACATTCTATTTCTATTGAATTTGATTCTGCAAGTTTGATTGGAGGTGATTTCCCATTTTTCATGCAAATATTTTTAATGATTTCATTGAAAGCTAAACTTAGGATGGCTCCTTAATCTAAAAGTAAGAATGGTGGTACTAGAGGTAACATCAACCAAGTTACTGATAATCAAGGCAACCATTCATCCAGTACTCCAAGGCCAGACACCATCATCAAAATTGACTTGGATAGAGTTGAACGCCGAGCCAAAAAGGGGTGGTGATGAACTAGGGGCGGTCGTGGCTGAACCTACCCAACCTATGCAACGCTCTCCAGCCTTGGAAAATGTAGTTGGTGATGGAGGGTGAGCTTATTTCCATAAAGGGTCCTGAAGTAGAGAATGAAGTTGAGATCGCCAAACAAGCCATCGTAAAAGGTATGAAAGAAGCCACTTGCATCGACGGGAGAGGTTGACCAGTTTTGCTCATCCCCTAATAGGAAGATCGTATGGCATAAATTATAAGGGAGTGTGTCTACCGCGAACAAATAAAGCATGGAATCAAAGCAAGTGTTGGTAGTCCATTTACTATGGAGATAAAGATTGCTTGAAATTCTAAGAGCTTTCGGATGCCTACTATGCACCCTACCAAGGTTTGATTGATCTCATAGTGCATCTGTAACGATGCATGCGACATATGTTTATGAATACAGCAACATAAGAGGTTTTTTGTAAGTGCTTTCCTCTCTTCCATGGATTTGGCGACCATATGGCTTTACCGCCTTCCCCCCAGTTCAATTCATTCATAGAGATGTTGAAGGAAAATTTTATCAGCCAATTCTAGGTTTGTATCGAATAACCTAAAGACCCATACTCTTTGTTGGATGTGAAACAACGAGAGGACGAAACACTGCAGCAATACTTGATTCATATGAACAATGCAGCCGCTAGCATCCAAAATGTTGTTGAGCAATTGACTCTTATGGCGCCATGAGGTAGTGTTCATCCTAACACAAAGATGGTTTGAAAATTGACTAAGGACAAACCACCTACTTTGTAGGACTTCTTGTACGAATAAGAAAAATATATGAGGCCGGAGGAACCCACAATGGGGCGGCAAGCTGGAGCGGTTGTTAAGCCATCAAAAACATCTAATTGCATGAACACCTTGGTCAAAAATGATGGTGGTCATACAAATAAAAAGATAAACAACAACCTCAAAACAAATATGGTAGAAAAAAAACATAACGAAGGAGGTTTAAGCCTAGCACGAGGTTTGACACTTATACGAAGTTAAATGATACTGTAGAATAAATCTACCCTTCTATGCAAGCATAACTCAAATACAACAAGCCCACACCAAAGAAAAAAAACCGAAATTGAGATGAACACAGTAAAGTACTGTAGGTTTCATGAATCCCATAGGCATAAAACTAATGAATGTCATCATTTACGGGACATAATTGAAGAACACATTAGGAAGAGAAAGATGAAGCGGTACATAAGGAATCCAGATGCTTCCCTTGCTCTTAAGAAGTAGGCCCCGGGGAAGCTCCTCCCTGGAAAGGGGGCGAAGGATCCAGCGCTAATTGTGGAAAAGATGAGAGTCCGGTGACTAATACTATAGCGGGAGGACTGCACATTGCTAATAGGAGATTGGCTAAGATGGTGAGATATGCAAGGTCATTAAAGAACGGAGAATCTTTGTATACACTGTAGGCGAGGAGCAAAAAACCATGGAACTGCGTCGAGAACAAGATGGGATAACCTTTAATGAAAATGACTTGCGAGGTAAGCAGTACCCGCATATGGACTCACTAATAATTTCGGCAATGCTCGACCCAGCGGAGGTGCATCGAATTCTGGTAAACAGTGGAAGTTTAGTAAACATTTGTTCAAGGATGCATTTTATAAGATGGAGTTGTCCATAGAGGATATCACACCATGCAATCAGCGGTTACATGCTTTCTAGGATGGGGCCTTAGGAAGGCTGGATATGTTTGTCGAGAATGGAACTCATCCATGATCAGTCATACGAAAGTAGACTTTCATTTTGGTGGACGGATTCTTGGCATACAATGCCTTCCTAGGGCATCCAGCCTTTGGACATTCACGCGGTGGTAGCTTAGTGGTGCTCATCCATGAAGTTCCCTACGACCAACGAAGTAGGTGTGGTGGAAACGAATCAAAATGTCGTCAGGGAGTGCTATATACCAGAACTCCGAGAAAACAAATGACGATAAAAATGGAAGGGTGTAGAAGTTGCGTTATGCACCAAGAATTCTATTGCATTGTAATTAAAGAAAAAAGGACCCCACTTGTGTTCGCAGTCAATCCTAACAATAAACTTGACCCAAGAAATGGAGGGGAGGGTGCCACAACCAAGGGATGGAGAGGCAATAGAATTTATGGAGATAGATGGTAGCAATCCAACAAAACTTACGAAGATTAGATCCAAACTAGAGTAGGACCTCAAAGTGCAATTAATAGGATTTTTATGGGATAACTAGGACGTATATGCTTGGTCTTACATGGATATATGTGGAATTCCCCCTCGATAGCATGCCATATATTAAATATTAACCCTTGGAAACCCCCTGTAAAGAAAAAGAAAATAAGCATAGGTCGAAGTAGTTGGTCACTCTTAACGAAGTAGTAGAGACTTTATTAGCCATTGGCTTCATTTGGGAGTCTCGGTATCCGGAATGGATTGCAAACTCGATTTTGGACAAAAAGTCTAATGGAAAATGGCGTACGTTTATTGACTTCTCCAACCCAAATGACTCTTGTCCCAAGGACAGTTTTCCACTCTCGAGGATCGACCAGTTAGTAGACGAAACAGCGGGACCCGAGCTCTTATCTTTCATGGACGCGTACTCAGGATACAATATGATTGCAATGTATGTCTTGGATCAGGAAGACACTAGCTTTGTTACCAACTTAGAACTCTATTGCTACAAGGTTATGTTGTTTGAAATAAAGAATGCAGGAGTGACATACCAGCTTTTAGTCATCAAGATATTCGCTAGCTAGATCAGAAGGACTATGGAAGTTTATATCGACAATATGCTGATGAAGTCAAGAAAGGCTAAGGACCACATCTTACATCTAGACGAGATGTTTCAGATTCTACAAAAATTCTAAATGAAGTTAAATCCTTTGAACTATTCCTTCGGGATATCTTCTCCTAAGTACTTGGGATTTATCATACATACTAGGGAATCGAGCCTAACTCGGAGAAAATCTGGTCTTTGAAAGACATCAAAATCCCTGAAACTCAGATGAAAATGTAAAGTCTAAACAGAATGGTAGTCGCATTAAGCAGGTTCATATCGAAGGTTACAAATAAGTGTATTATGTTCTTTGAAGCATTTAAGAAGGAGAAAGGCAATTTTACATGGTAGATGAATATCTGACTGCATTCCTTAACTTATTGGAAAATTTGCAAAAGCCTTTCGTTCGCACTGCATCGGTGAAATGGGAAGATCTCTTTCCATACTTGGCAATATCCTCCCATGCCCAGAATGCCACACTGGTTTAGGAAGAAGATCGGGTGTAACATTTAGTATATTATATGAGCAAACGCTTCATGGGGCTAGAATCTAAGTATCCTAAGCTAGAGAAGTTAGCCTATTGCCTATTAATTGCATCCAGAAGTTGAGACATTATTTTCAGTCGCATCCTATCCGAGTGTTAACCGATCAGCCCCTGAGACGGTCCTACATCGACCAAATACCTCGGGAAGGCTCACCAAGTGGAGTATTGAGTTGAGTCAGTATGTGATTACCTATCATCCATAAATAGCAATCAAAGGGCAAGGCTCGACAGACTTTATTGCGGGGTTCACTATTAGAGAAAGCGAAGTGGAACCCCAAGAGGAAGAAGCTCTTAAATGGAAAATGTTGTGGATGAAGCATCAAAGGAGCACGATTCTAGAGTAATATTGTTGACACCTGGAGGAAAGAAGCCGAGAAACGCAATATGATGGGATTCAAGGACTCTAATAATGAAGTAGAATATGAAGCTTTAATAGTAGGGTTGGAGATATTGAAGGAGCTAGGAATTAGGTCGGTGCGTTGTGCATCCATAATGACTTGCGGTTGGTTGTAAACAATGTGCTTGGAGATTCTGGGATAATGGTGACCACATGATGTCCTATTTAGGGAAACTAAAAGTTCTACTTAATGAAATGGAGAACTATGTGATTAAATTACCAAACACATTCCTCGAGAAGAGAATCAAGATGCAGACGAGCTGGCAAAGTTGGCATGTTTAGGAGTTAGGCCTTTGTCGAGGTCGGTACCCATTATAACCTTTCTTATCCCAGCTTTTAGGAGATGAATGTGATTGCAGCTATCAATGATGAAGAGACCTAAATGACACCACTAACGAGATATATTAATGAAGGGGTGTTAACAAGTAGCTAGAATGAAGCTAGAAAAGTTTTGTGCAAGACGCCTTACTTCATCATTTAGAATGGAGTGCTATATCAGAGAGGATTTTCCAGCCTACTACTAAAATTCATCACTGGAAAGGAAGCCGAGGAGGGATTGGATAATTTGCTTCAAGGAAGCAGTGGAGATCATACTTGGAGGTAGACCTTGGCAATGAAGGTGTTGTGGTATGGATATTTTTTTCCAACATTAAACCATGATGCAGTGGAGTATGTAAAGAGGTGTAATAAATACTAGAAGTTCGCGAAGATACTAGGGTTTCCCTTAATCGAACTAACTCAGATGGTTAGCTGATGGCCCATTGTGGTCTTGGGAATAGATCTGATCAGAAAGCTTCTAATGGCACATGACGGATTTAAGGATTCTATAGTAGCATTTGATTACTTTAATAAGCGAGTGGAGGCTGAAACCCTTACTAAGGTATCAACGACAAATGTTATAAATTTTTTGATGAGGAATGTGATATGCAAGTATAGAGTTCTCCAACATATTATCTTGGACAATATATTGCACTTTGACAGTGAAGATTTCGCTGATTCCTGCCGACGGTAGGGGATAAAGAAAAGCTTCTCCGTGGTAGCATATCCGTAGGCTAATGAACAAGTGGAGGCGGTCAATAAGGTTCTGAAGGCCCTTATTAAGAAGTGATTGGAAAAGGAAAAAGGAGCATGGATGGACAAGCTTCCTCTGGCATTATAGGCTTATCGCACTTCCTTCAAGACAATAACAGGATATACTCCTTTCTTGTTGGCTTACAGGTCAGAAGCGATGTTGTCAGTGGAGACTACAGCACCGTCACACTGGTAGATTCACTACGAACCAAATGAAAATGAGGAATTGCTAAACATGTCACCGGATTTGGTTGACGAAAGGCGTAAGGACAAGCAAAGGATAGCTATACGATACAATTCTAAGGTCAAGCGCCGCCCGCTCAAGAAGGAGGATTTGGTGCTGAAACGAATATTCCTTAGACCAGGGGAACTTGATCCAATCTGTAGAGGACCGTATTTTATCCATAAGGACATGGGAAAAGGAGCTGTCATCTTCAGCATGGTGGTTGGAGCAATATTCAAAAAAGCTTGGAATGAATAAAATCTCCATTGCTATTTTATTTAATTTTATATTGTTTCACTAATCATATTATAAACTTGTAATTCAAATAGTAATGAAGTGAATTCTAATAAAATGTGCTTTTCTTGAAATCTTGTTATGACAGATAACAGATACGAGATATAACTATGTGTTATAACCCAAGCGCATCGAGATAACATTAACACCTAGAAAGTGTCGCATATGCTAGATGGGCTCCAACTCTACACTTGGGGGCAAACGATGCCGCTATGTAAATGGGTTCCTCTTCTCAAATTTCTTGCCAGCAATGATGGACCAGAGTGACCGTTTGAAAATCATCTCAAACTTCTTATCGATAGTGATGGACTAGGCTGACCCTAACCGGGTGTCCGTTATTGATGATTTGCTTAAACTTCCCGCAGTAATGATGGACCAAAGCGACCCTAACCAGGTGTCTATTACTGATGATCGACTTAAACATCTCATCGACATTGATGGACCAAAGTGAACGTAACTGGGTGTCCATCATTGATGTTCGGTTCAAACTTCTTGCTAGCAATGATGGACTAGAGTGACGCTAACCGGATGTCTATCATTAATGATAGGCTCGAAATTCTTGCCGATAGTGGTGGACTAGAGTGATCCTAATTGGGTGTTCATCATTGACGATCGGCTCAAACTTCTCACCGGCAGTGATGGACTAGAGTGACCTTAGTCGAGTGTCCATCATTAACGATCAGCTCAAACTTCTTGCCAGTAGTGATGGACCAGAATGACCCTAATTGGGTGTCCATCATTGATAGTTGGCTCAAACTTCTCGCCAGCCAAAATGGACAGGAGCAACCCTAACCGGGTGTCTATCGAGGATGATTAACTTAACTTCCTTATCAACTACGGAGGAGCAAAGGCGACTTTAGTTAGGATTTTACCCTTGACAATAGTCTCAAAGTACTTGGTTGTTCGTAGAGAACTCGACTTACAGACGGTCTATGTATGACCCTCGCCTAGTCAGTTCACCTCCGACAACTAACCTCTGATTCTCAGCAATAGGAAATACATAAGCCTATCAAGGAGGAGAGAGTAGCTATAAAACAAAATTATCCTAAAATATACATGGATGCATATGCAACAAACGACAAGAAGAAGAAATGAAAGTGTGGCAAAATAATAAAAGTAGAGATACAAAGATGATAAACGCAAAGGTCAACACTGCCAGATAGCCACACGTTTATAGCACAACTTCTTAGGTACTAGGAAATAACATATGTTCGCCTCCTTAACACATAAAAATTGGGCAAGTACTAATAATAATATTTATTACATATAAGTGGAACTCACTAGTTCGATCAAAAGAAAAAGAAAAAGGGAGCCAGGTGCCACTACTATATGGATCGGGACTTAGAGATGGTCTGCTTGCTGGCTTATGACATCACCGCTCAACTTCTTTCTCCACATTCTCTTGCTTAGGTGCAACCACCTCATCGAGTTTAGCTTGTTTCTTCTTGATCAGTTTCAGCTACTCCATGACTTCAATCTTAACTCTTGCCATCTCCTCGGGAAATCTCACCTGGACTTGTTGCTTTAGAGCTTCCCTTATCAAACTCCTCTATGGACTCTGTGGCACTCAATATCTCAAGGTCGGTGTCATCCTTGAGGGAGACAACCATCTTGTTATAGGCCTCATCAATAAAAGGATCAGAGAGCTAGGGGCACAGTTCCTAATAACAGAGCTCTAGAAGTGATTGCAGCCTCAACAGGATTCATCACAAGTATATCACCTGCATGAAAATGAGGAGGGTTGTCAGATATGGATTTACCCACAGACTCAAATGTATTAAGCGGTTCCCCATGGATTATAAACGAGAATCCTACCTCCTTTAGGAGAACTTTAAATAATGCCAGGAGGCCGAATTTGATCCATAGGTAGAGGCATTTCCCGAGGTTGGCTTGCAATGGATGCATCTGAAGAAATGTGGAAAACAGTCAGAGGAACATCATGCATGGGAGTATAAGTGACCGATTTCGAAAACTGACCTTACTTTGTTTCCCAGAGGTCGACCCCACCGCTATATCAAATGTCCAACGAGTTCAAATAACACCAAGCTGTAACGACCTCACCGCTGTGCCCAGTTTAGCAAAGAACATTACAAGTAATGTCGTTTACTAATCCAAAAAATATGACTGGTTAATGGAGATCGAATGTGAATATATCTTTATACTAACACTGACACGTCTTATTTATCTTTTTGAGGATATGAACTGAAAGTTGGACGTGTATAGTATTAATATAAAGTTATAAACACACCGATTAAAAATATTCAGAATAGTATTTAATATAGGTTATCAGAATCAGAGTCACAGATCACATCGGAATAATATACATGGTTCTAAATCATGTTAGGTTTACTCGATGAATATCTTTTTATGACAGACCATTTATATACAACTTTTATTGCCATTTTACAACTTTTCATTTATCTATATCTATTGGATTGATATGCCTTTTGTGAATTTTTAGGTTTTAGGCATATTTTGAGATGACTTATTTTAGACTTTAGTCATTCATGGATTTATATATTGAATTTAATTCATATGCCTTGTTATAATTATCTATTCGACATATTTTATATGACTTATTATTTTCCATCATCCTTCCTCCTCTCTTCCTCTTCCTTCCAGGCCATTTCAGCTTCGGCTAGCTTGATGTAACCAAGGCAAACGACTTCCATTTCCTCTGCTGAAAAGCAAGCACCAATGGCATCAAGGCTAAAGGGTGGAACACCCTGCTCACTAGGCACTTTAGCTTCTTTAATTAGTCGCTTGTGGATTAAAACCATGTCTTCCTGATAATCATTCATGCCAGGCTTTTCTCCGTAAACATCCTAAAATAAATTTCACCTAAAAGTGCCTCCACCTAGTCTAACTAGCTATTCATTTCATCCCACTCTGCTTGTAGCTTCTTAACCTTGGAAATTTCGACTGCTTCTTCGAGTGATAGGGCCTGGAGCTCTGCTCGTAGGGAGACCCGTTTAGCTCACCACTCCACAACTCCCTTCTTCAGATCGACAATACCAAGCTCGAATTTCTTAATCGTCGCCTGGAGCTCATCTAGCCTCTTAGTGTATTTAATCTTGATGTTCCTATAGTCATCAAAAACTTCCCAGCATAATCGTTATACTCCTTCTTGGTAGCTTTGATGTTGGCAGAATTATGTCGTCTCATCTACTCCAGAAAGCGTGGGCAGCTGTAACATCCTCCATTTTGAGGTCCGAAACTAAGTGCTACAGATGCTGCAGTCATTCATAATATTAATTTCGCTAAAAAAATGTAGTTATGTTAGTCATATCATTAATTAGAAGCACATGAATATGAAATTTTTTAAACATACTTTAATGACAAACATTCACATTTAATTTCACAAATAATATTACATTCATTACATTATCCCATTCACAATCCTACATTAAATATAATCATTATGAAGTACTCTAAGAGCAACATATGAAGATGGCCCTTTGGTTGATCAGAGTTTGATACTTAGAAATTATACCACTTTGCCATTACATCCATACAGATAAAATCAATAACACAACGGATTTGATAAGAGCTCCTAAATAGCTAGACTGCCTAATGCACGTCTCTGGAAGCTTATTTATCTTATTGGAAACCTAAAATACCTTACTCCCGACCTACTCAAATGAACACCTGAGAGTTTAAGGGGGAAAATAGAAAATTCGAGTCAGGCAAACAGTCTGATGTGAATAATAAATAAGCTACAATCTCGAACTAAAAACATATATCTGTGAGACTATGCCACTAAGCGTAACAAATTTTCCCCTTACTAGTATTTTAATCAAAAATCATTAACCATATATTATGCTCCTGCACCCACAATGGTTAGATCATACAAAATAAGTATTTGGAGTTACGCAACATATATTGGAGTACCCATTCCAGTTTATCAGACTATCCTTCCCACCTGACTATTTGTCTTAATTACAATTCACTATCTATCTTATATTTATATGGACTGCCTATCTCACATGTAATTATTTGGATGACCCATCCCCTACCATATGAACTACCCCTCCCATAAGGTCTCATTATCAAAGTTATGTGGACTATCCATCTAACGTATAAACATTTTCATGGATTATCTATCCCCTCCCATATAGATTTCCCATCACATATGGTTTCATTTATTTAAAATGACGGGGACTATATATCAAACATCTCATAGTTTTCCTAGGATGACAATGACCCTTCAATAACCATATAGAGACTATCCATCTCCGACATGATATCGACTATTCATCACATCTCAAAGTTTTCCAAGGATAACTATGAATCTATCACTTGTCAATATGATGCATTTTTAACCTACATATTCAACCTATGTCTATTGGTGTCCCTAATTAGGTTGTATCTCCTTTACACTTATAACTTCTCAAAATGATGTATATTGGTATCCCGATGTAACAACCCGCAAATCCATACCCCTTGAGTCAACACTATTCTAGCTAAATCAACTCAAGTTGTACAGAAATACGAACCATTTGGTTAAAGAAGGAGAGGTAGAATAAGAGAGAACAAAAACAACATCAGAATCTAACCATCATAGCGGAATAAAATATAATAGATAATAATGATCTTTACTCAAAATCAAATATATCTGTTTATATATTACATCATCAGAGTACATCAATTACAGATACACACCAATAACATACAACTGGATACACGGCTACTCAACACAGCGGAATACATATATAAACAAGTACGTGAGTACGTATCGTCATCCAGCTCGTCTCCTGAGCTCCACAGCATCAATCCTGTATCCTATAATACTTGGTCTGACCCAAGCATTACAGTTAAATAATACCGGAGTCAGTATGGAATACCAGCGTGAGAAAATCACACCCAATTGATTATTAAAGTTTCAAAAATCCTTTGAAAAACAAAAGCATCTCGTAAGACCACGCCACAAATAAACATGTCGGGTTTTTACCTTACGATAGCTAAAACAATTTTTATAGAAATTCTCTGATATTATAATAGGGTCTATATACAAATACTTATAAAATAGCCGAAATTGTTACATCTATTAAATTCCATCTACTAGCCACAGAGTGGGTAATACAAACAAAACTCGTACAAGGCTCGTAGGAAGAATGGATTTTCAACCAATGACTAGGCACTGGGGTACCACCTGTCACAGTACGGGGGCTAGATCACCGTACCGAGGAGTACGCCCGCTCCCCTGCAACACAAGGCCGGAACCATCCCTTACTGGACAGTCCCGAGTGAGATCACCCCACGGTTGGGATCAGCAACCGCCCACTAAGCCGAAAAATAAAAAGGGACATCTAGACTGGAATGACGTCACCCTGCTTGGGTGCTACCTACCTAGCCTTGCTGCATAACCCCTGATTTTCAGTCATTCCCATTTGATGAGGCTTGAGGCTAAGCGTTACCTTTTTAGAACAATATCCCTTAGAATGCCCATCATCCACCTAACGATGTTTCGCAAGCATTATCCATACAAGTCCGTCCCGGGTTCGAACGGAACCGAAGGCACTATTCCTACTACATCCATTTTGGAAATATCCTCAGGATTAGTAGCGACTAGCCGTTGCACTTCACTGCTCCATCTTCGAATCCAAAATCGTTTACACGAAACGTACAAATCGGATCGAAGTGGTTTTCGAGAAATTAATCTCGATCCCGGTCTCTTCGAAACGATCAACGTGTTTGTCCAATATTGATAGTCGGTTATTTAACTATCAATTTCTTATCCACAAACATCCATCAAACAATGAATAATTTTCCAAAATTATTTATTAACCTCAAAATATCTGTGCAAGATATATTTCTATTTTCAACCTTTTGAAAACAGTTTCAAAACCAACTTTCTTCCCAGAATAAACTTCCTCAAATATTTTCTATCTCCTCTGAAATCACCAAGCACAAAACTAGATTTTTAAAATAATTTAAATCACTTTACTTTGAAATATACTTTAAAACATTTAAGTTAAAACTACATCAATAATTTATTAAAGATACCATACTATATGAATATTTGAAAATAAGGTTACTTAATAAATATAAAACTAGATTTATACTTTAAAAATAATAATATTAAGTCATTCTTTAAATAATTACTACTATAATAGATTAAGAGAAAATACTTACTTTTGAATTTAAATATTAGAAATAATAAATTTTTCAAAACATACCTTTAAAACAATTTTAAAACCCTTTAACTTATATTTAAAAATTTACTTTGAAACGTACCGGGTTATCCAAGGAGAATTTCAAATCTCACTCACTTAAATCAATTTCCCAAACTGATTTCCAATTTATTCATTTGAAATATATTCTTTTACTTAACAGTTCATTTCCAAATTCAGTAGTTATGGACTTTATTATTATTATTATTATTATTTCTTCTTTACCCTTTCAATAATCCAAATCTTAAATTTTAAATAAATGTTTGTTCTTTTTAATTAATAATACTGCATTTTAAAATTCATTAACTTTCTGTTTATTCAAATTTTTCTTTCCATTCTCAAGATTCATTTATTAGAATTTTAAAGTCACTTTATTTCTTTTCCAAGTTATTCTTAAATTTATTCTATAATTATTTTACTTGCAATTTCACTTCTTTTATTTTCATTTCCAAAATCAAATTTATAATTTCGGTAATTCATTATACCCAATTATATCAACCAAGCCATAGCATTCAATACTTCCACATAATTCATTATAGAATATCAAACAATCAGAACAGAGAATATAAAATAATTTAAATAAAAGTTGAGGGGTCCAGTTGGATCCCTCCAACCTATTTTCCCTGCATCCACAGACGTTAGCACAATATAATACATCAATTCCAAAATATCATGTACTATAGCACATCAAACAATTCAACCATCCCAACAATTATTTAAATTTAATCATTTAAATTTAAATTTAAAAATCAGCTGAGTGAGATTAACTCACCTTTACTTAAATTTTTGCAATCCAATCCATCTCGACTTGTTTTCCTTCAAATTTTGACCTTGTAAAGACATTATAAGGTTTTATTAATATTCGAGTCAATTGAGCGATTTAAATTTCCATTTGATAATTAAATTAACCATCAATTAAATTTATATTTAACTAATTCTCCTTTTAACAGATTATTTTAACAACTAATTAATTTTATAAGTTAATTCAATAAATTACTTTCCAAAAATACACTATTTAAAAATAACCTAGTAAATTATGACGTGTACAAGTAAATTCATTTCCTTTTGAACTGCATAATACCAAAGATCCACAGAGATTTCGAAACCAAATTTTTATATACATATATGATTTCCTATTTCGAAATTCCTTATACCAAATGACCTACAATCTTTTATATATATATATATATTTATATAACATACCTTACTGTAATTATATAAATTCCTTGTACATATATATATGTAAACTCTAGAATTTTAAAACTAGACAGTAAACATTTTCTTTATTTATTTATATACAGATAAATTAAATGTTACCTCTCAATCGATCGCGAGCCTCCAGGACCACCAGAACGCGCCCTCCTCGAATAACTCGCCCCGACCTCCATCTCGAACCCGAGCCCTAACCAAGATGGCCGCCAACACACGCCACGGCCTCCTCCATTCGCCAGCACAATCCATCTCGAAACCCTAATCGCGAGCCAATCCTTCCACCTCGCGAGCACACGGCGCCTACTCCGATTCCCAATGCTACGCCGGCCCCCCTCCCCCTTCTCTTGTGATTCGAAGAGGGATATACGTATTCGATATACTGGCCTCTGTTCTTTTCTTTTTATTCCGTAGATCTCGATTAGGTTTTGTTCGTGTTGGACTTGCGAATGGAGCTGGAAAGAAGGAAATGGAAGAGGAGGACTCACTTATTTTTTCCCGATTTTATTCTGCCATCTTTTTTTTTTGTTTGAAAGTTTTGTTTCTTCGATTGTAAAAAGAAATGAACTCGAGGAGAGGTGTGTTAGAGAAGGGATGCTCAGTGATTTTAGTGAAAGCGAAAATGACAGATGGGACAGAATGTAGGCTGATGTTGACCAATATAAATTTAAATTTAAATTGAATTCGATATAGATTTCAACGCGTTTGCTTATCGTACGCTCACACACCAACTCCGGTCAATACGAAATTCGAAATCCGATAATAATTCAATATTACGGACCCAATGGAACTGGTTTCGTCAAATTTCGAGACTGTGCCTCGGAAGGCTATTTTTAAATATCGATTCAAACGATAAAATTTTAAAACTAAACAAATTACTATAAGTTTAAATTTTAAAACTTCTATTATCTTCAGTACTATCAATATAAATTTTACGAACCTTCAAATTATTTTTAACAGGCTTAAAATTCTAGATTCAACATTTTACCCAACTTCAAATTATTTAACTCAACGGTTTAATCACCAAATAAATAGTGATATTCGTAATTCAAGTTAAAATTACTCTATTGAATATTTAAAAACAATTAAATATTCCGATTTTAAATGCTCGAAAATTCCGGGTCGTCACATTCCTTCCCCCTTAAAAGAATTTCGTCCCCGAAATTACTAGTTAGGAAGAATGGTTCAATACGCGTTACTATTTTTTTCTTCAAACCAACAATTTAACATCCTACCAATTATCTTTTTAATAAAAGTCACATTACCTTTCTTATTACCTTTCCAAATCTTTCCCTAATTTGCAAACAAACCTATTTGCCTAATCATTCAAGTTTCAATTTAAAACCAATTTGGAATTATCAAAATTTTGATAACTCTCTAAATTTTCGAAATTTTTTGGCAGAGTCCCCTTTGTACGGAGGAGCTTTTGCAATTTGACAAAAGAGATAAATATATATACATCACCCACACGGTCGAAAAAACCAAAAACAGTTCATATTTCCTATTTGTATAGCGTAGGCGTACCTTATTTAGCATTTTTAAGCAAGCGGCTTATAATTTTTAGCAACTCGCGCAACCAAATCCAGTCACAGGGCTTCCAGGTACCTGTACTTACTCAATTTAAACATGTAAGTACGATATGAATGAAGTTTAACTACAATTTACTTATTTACAATAGTTAAACATGTAAGAAATTCACACCAAGTATTTTTCCATAAGCAATTTATATAGTTTCCATGCCAATTCAACTGTCTCAATTTATTTATAACCATTTTCATTCAATTCGAATGGTTTTCAATCCATTCGTATACATCTTTATCAAATTTGAATGGTTTAAAACATAACAGCATACCTTCAATTTATTCTTAAGCAAATTGAACTCATATTTAATTCAGTTGCTTTCAAAATCAATTTATTTTACTTCTGTCAACTCATAGAATTTTAATTACTTCCATTTACATCCAACGACAATTTATTCCATGCAATTCGACGAGATTTATGTGAATAAATAAGTATTTATGCTTTATAACCAATTTAAATTGATTTCAACTCAATTTATACTTAATTCTATTCCATTTCAATTTATTCACAATCCATATATTCTCATTTTCATTGCATCTCAGATTTGAATCCATTCACTTACATTTCATTTCAGTACCTATTAAATTTCCTTTTATTTTAATTCATTCACAACCATTTATTAAACTCGACACATTGCATTCCATATTTGTTTATTCCAAACTATTTTATCTAGCTCAAAGACAATCTAAGCTATTTCATTCAATAATTATTACTCAACTCATTTAAACCACACTTCATTTTGAGTCCGGATTTTATTCAATACCTACTTAAGTCAATAACTTAAGTTCATTTCCATACCTTTTTATAATAAGTTCTACTTCCATCTTTTATTTGATTCTTATTTATTCTATCCATTTATTTATTCAATATAGTTAGATTATCCATATTCACTTAAACCATTCTAATAAACATGAAACATTCTATTTTTCTTATTGTCTCAAGTTATTTCAATCCCTTAATAATTTAAATGGTCTACAATCATTTATTTAAGAATTTTCATTCCATTAAATATTATCTGTAATTCACCGAAATTTAATTCGATTCAAATTTATTTTTACTTGGTTTTAAATTCAATCCAATATCATTAAACTTGGTTTAAGTTGAATTAAATTCAACTCTCTTCCATCCATTCAGCTTAAGTAAATTTACTTCAATTTATTCAAATTTTATACTTAAGCTCATTTTCATTTTACCAGCAAATTTTACTCTTTTATACTCAACTTAACTCAATTGATTCCAAGGCCATATCCTTTATTTCCACTTATTGGATTTCATTTACCCATTCAAACCATTACTATATTAATCAATTTACATTTTTATTTATTCGACACATTCCTAACTATATTTAATCTGTTAACACTTCAGGTTAAATTTTAATTTATAACTCAAGTTCCGAATCCACTGTCCATTTCCAATTTTTCACCAATTTCCTGGACTCACAATTCAATTACATTCTCAGTTCATTTAATTAATTGCAAGGCCAATATCAATTATCTTTCTTCACTAATGATTCAAGTCGAATTTGATTTATAACTTGAGTTTTATTTCCAAACTTCAAAATTGACTCACCAATCCAGCTTTTCCTTAGCTACATTGGTTATCATTATATGTTTCGTTATCTAATTTATTATCTACTTAGTTTTTCCTTAATTTATAATTCAATACTTGAATTTTAATTTCAAATATCACTCCATTCAATTTGCTTAAATTCAATTTATTTTATAATTCAAGCTTGGATTTTTGTTTTATTTCCCAATTCATCAAACAATATTTACTTTGGATTTTGTATTCTATTTTCAATTTTATAAATCACAACATATTATTTACACAATTCCATTCATCATAGGCTTGAATATATTATTCTTATTTATTTATTCCAATTCCAACCCTTATCCAATTTATATTTTCATTTATTTAAGTAAGAATATAATTCTATTCATAGTTCAATTGAATTCTTATTCCAATCCAATTTTATTTGAACTCATTTTTATTTAACTCAATTCGATTCAATTTTATTCATCAATCCAAGTAAATCTCATTTTTAACTTCACCTTGTAAATTTAAATTGCATTATCCAAAGCTTAAAATTTCTTCCTGATTTACAAATCATTTCCATTTATAAGCTTACAACTTATCTTATCCGGATTTTTAAACACCCAGCTTTGGTTTCAAATTGTTTTGAAATCTCCAACATCTCAAATCATATTTCTCAAAAATTAAACCAATCCTGGTTTTATTCCCAACAAATTTCCTTTGAGATTTTCAAAAACAACTAACTTTTCTGAACAAATCAATTTGGCAGTAATCCATCACTTAGAAACTCGAAAATGAATATCGATGATGCTGCAGTCATCACCGAAGTTATTTTCCAGCTACTGAAGTGAATTCAATGCTATATCTCTTCCTAAAATTTATTTGAAACAATTTCCTTTCAGAAATACCCCAAAACAACCATGCTATCAATTATCTTCAAAATACTTTCAAAATCTCCGGGTTTAAAGTTTCAAAGTCTATTTTAAATTCAAATTTAACTATAATGCATTTGTATAGTTTATGCTTATATAAATTTCCATTTGATTGTATTTCAATTCATAAATTACATTTATAATTCATACTTATACATTTTATTTTATAATGAATTCATTGCCTTGAACTTTGGTTATATTTTCAATTTCTAGTTAAATTTTCACTTAACAATGATAATACTTTAATATGATCATTTCTAACATCCAAGCAACCATATATTAGCTAAATAGTTTTCAAAAACTATTCTTTATATCAAAAATATATTTTGGGCAAAATTATTTCATTTACCCACATTTAAAACAATACTGTGTCGAAATGTTCTATTCAAGTGTTTAGAGATCCCTATCAATGACATTAATTACTCGTATTGACCAGAATCCATAAACTTCTCAGTAAACCAATCAACACAATATAAAACAATTTTATATTCACTAACAAATATGCACTCATATCTATTAATATGCTAAAACTCATTCTAGAGTACCATCGACTCTATTTCAATGGGTAATTCCCACCAGAGCCAAGGTTATTGCCAACCTAAGCTCTGATACCAACTGTAACAACCCGCAAATCCGTACCCCTTGAGTCAACACTATTCTACCTAAATCAACTCAAGTTGTACAAAAATACGAACCATTTGGTTAAAGAAGGAGAGGTAGAAGAAGAGAGAACAAAAACAACATCAGAATCTAACCATCGTAGCGGAATAAAATATAATAGATAATAATGATCTTTACTCAAAACCAAATATATCTGTTTATATATTACATCATCAGAGTACATCAATCACAGATACACACCAATAACATACAACTGGATACACGGCTACTCAACACAGCGGAATATATATATAAACAAGTACGTAAGCACGTATCGTCATCCAGCTCGTCTTCTGAGCTCCACAGCATCAATCCTGTATCCTATAATACTCGGTCTGACCCGAGCATTACAGTTAAATAATACCCGAGTCAGTCTGGAATACCAGCGTGGGAAAATCACACTCAATTGATTATTAAAGGTTCAAAAATCCTTTGAAAAACAAAAGCATCTCGTAAGACCACGCCACAAATAAACATGTCGGGTTTTTACCTTACGACAGCTAAAACAATTTTTATAGAAATCCTCTGATATTATAATAGGGTCTATAGACAAATACTTATAAAATAGCCGAAATTGTTACATCTATTAAATTCCAGCTACTAGCCACAGAGTGGGTAATACAAACAAAACTCGTACAAGGTTCGTAGGAAGTATGGATTTCCAACCAATGACTAGGCACTGGGATACCACCTGTCACAGTACGGGGCCTAGATCACCGTACCGAGGAGTACGCCCGCTCCCCTGCAACACAAGGCCGGAACCATCCCTTACTGGACAGTCCCGAGTGAGATCACCCCGCGGTTGGGATCAGCAACCGCCCACTAAGCCGAAAAATAAAAAGGGACATCTAGACTGGAATGACCTCACCCTCCTTGGGTGCTACCCACCTAGCCTTGCTGCATAACCCCTGATTTTCAGTCATTCCCATTTGATGAGGCTTGAGGCTAAGCGTTACCTTTTTAGAACAATATCCCTTAGAATGCCCATCGTCCACCTGACGATGTTTCGCAAGCATTCATCCATACAAGTCCGTCCCGGGTTCGAACGGAACTGAAGGCACTATTCCTACTACATCCATTTTGGAAATATCCTCAGAATTAGTAGCGACTAGCCCTTGCACTTCACTGATCCATCTTCGAATCCAAAATCGTTTACACGAAACGTACAAACCGGATCGAAGTGGTTTTCGAGAAATTAATCTCGATCCCGGTCTCTTCGAAACGATCAACGTGTTTGTCCAATATTGATAGTCGGTTATTTAACTATCAATTTCTTATCTGCAAACATCCATCAAACAATGAATAATTTTCCAAAATTATTTATTAACCTCAAAATATCCGTGCAAGATATATTTCTATTTTCAACCTTTTGAAAACAGTTTCAAAACCAACTTTCTTCCCAGAATAAACTTCCTCAAATATTTTCTATCTCCTCTGAAATCACCAAGCACAAAACTAGATTTTTAAAATAATTTAAATCACTTTACTTTGAAATATACTTTAAAACATTTAAGTTAAAACTACATCAATAATTTATTAAAGATACCATACTATATAATATTTGAAAATAAGGTTACTTAATAAATATAAAACTAGATTTATACTTTTAAAAACATAATATTAAGTCATTCTTTAAATAATTACTACTATAATAGATTAAGAGAAAATACTTACTTTATAATTTAAATATTAGAAATAATAAATTTTTCAAAACATACCTTTAAAACAATTTTAAAACCCTTTAACTTATATTTAAAAATTTACTTTGAAACGTACTGGGTTATCCAAGGAGAGTTTCAAATCTCACTCACTTAAATCAATTTCCCAAATTGATTTCCAATTTATTCATTTGAAAAAAATTCTTTTACTTATCAGTTCATTTCCAAATTCAGTAGTTATGGACTTTATTATTATTATTATTATTTTTTCTTTATCCTCTCAATAATCCAAATCTTAAATTTTAAATAAATGTTTGTTCTTTTTAATTAATAATACTGCATTTTAAAATTCATTAACTTTCTGTTTATTCAAATTTTTCTTTCCATTCTCAAGATTCATTTATTAGAATTTTAAAGTCACTTTATTTCTTTTCCAAGTTATTCTTAAATTTATTCTACAATTATTTTACTTGCAATTTCACTTCTTTTATTTTCATTCCAAAATCAAATTTATAATTTCGGTAATTCATTATACCCAATTATATCAACCAAGCCATAGCATTCAATACTTCCACATAATTCATTATAGAATATCAAACAATCAGAACAGAGAATATAAAATAATTTAAATAAAAGTTGAGGGGTCCAGTTGGATCCCTCCAACCTGTTTTCCCTGCATCCACAGACGTTAGCACAATATAATACATCAATTCCAAAATATCATATACTATAGCACATCAAACAATTCAACCATCCCAACAATTATTTAAATTTAATCATTTAAATTTAAATTTAAAAATCAGCTGAGTGAGATTAACTCACCTTTACTTAAATTTTTGCAATCCAATCCATCTCGACTTGTTTTCCTTCAAATTTTGACCTTGTAAAGACATTATAAGGTTTTATTGATATTCGAGTCAATTGAGCGATTTAAATTTCCACTTGATAATTAAATTAACCATCAATTAAATTTAAATTTAACTAATTCTCCTTTTAACAGATTATTTTAACAACTAATTAATTTAATAAGTTAATTCAATAAATTACTTTCCGAAAATACACTATTTAAAAAAAACCTAGTAAATTATGACGTGTACAAGTAAATTCATTTCCTTTTGAACTGCATAATACCAAAGATCCACAGAGATTTCGAAACCAAATTTTTATATACATATATGATTTCCTATTTCGAAATTCCTTATACCAAATGGCCTACAATCTTATATATATATATATATATATATATATATATATTTATATAACATACCTTACTATAATTATATAAATTCCTTGTACATATATATATGTAAACTCTAGAATTTTAAAACTAGACGGTAAACATTTTCTTTATTTACTTATATACAGATAAATTAAATGTTACCTCTCAATCGATCGCGAGCCTCCAGGACCACCAGAACGCGCCTTCCTCGAACACGAACCCGAGCCCTAACCAAGACAGCCGCCAGCACACGCCACGGCCTCCTCCATTCGCCAGCATAATCCAGCTCGAAACCCTAATCGCGAGCCAATCCTTCCACCTCGCGAGCACACGGCGCCTACTCCGATTCCCGATGCTACGCTGGCACCCCTCCCTCTTCTCTTGTGATTCGAAGAGGGATATACATATTCGATATACTGGCCCCTGTTCCCTTTTCTTTTTATTCCATAGATCTCGATTAGGTTTTGTTCGTGTTGGACTTGCGAACGGAGCTGGAAAGAAGGAAATGGAAGAGGAGGACTCACTTATTTTTTCCCGATTTTATTCTGCCATCTTTTTTTTTGTTTGAAAGTTTTGTTTCTTCGACTGTAAAAAGAAATGAACTGGAGGAGAGGCGTGTTAGAGAAGGGATGCTCAGTGATTTTAGTGAAAGGGAAAATGACAGATGGGACAGAATGTAGGCAGATGTTGACCAATATAAATTTAAATTTAAATTGAATTCGATATAGATTTCAACGCATTTGCTTATCGTACGCTCACACACCAACTCCGGTCAATACAAAATTCGAAAGCCGATAATAATTCAATATTACGGACCCAATGGAACTGGTTTCGTCAAATTTCGAGATTGTTCCTCGGAAGGCTATTTTTAAATATCGATTCAAACGATAAAATTTTAAAACTGAACAAATTACTATAAATTTAATTTTTCAAACTTCTATTATCTTCAGTACTATCAATATAAATTTTACGAACCTTCAAATTATTTTTAACAGGCTTAAAATTCTATATTTAACATTTTACCCAACTTTGAATTATTTAACTCAACGGTTTAATCACCAAATAAATAGTGATGTTCGTAATCAAGTTAAAATTACTCTATTGAATATTTAAAATCAATTAAATATTCCGATTTTAAATGCTCGAAAATTTCGGATCGTCACACCCGAATGATTTATGTCGAAGTTGTAGAATTAAATACATTGGCATCCCCAATGATCTATGTTGAAGTTAAAAATTAAATACATTGGTATCCCCTACGAACAATGTTGAATTCACAAAATAATAGAGTTTATATGATATACGTTGGTATCCCTAATGGTCAACGTCGTCTTTCTAAAGCATATGACATGTCGAAGTTAATCTACATGGGTATCCCCAATAAATGTGAAACAAAAACTATAGCTCCCCATTGATAATATAGAAGATATACATCATTCATGTTGTACTGTAAAACACTGATCCTCTATCCAAGGTTAGGAACAAAGACTTAAATTCTTTTAAGTATAAAAACTTTGTGTCGAAAATGAGGTTGTCGATGCACATATGATACAGGCTATCCATCTTTTAATACCAAACTTTTGTTAACATAAAAACAAGGCAATACGGCCTATAAAAACTCAGTGGCGATATAGAAGAAATGTGGCACCAATACCGCCTGGCAAGGTCATTGAAACAAAGGATTATAGGATGTCGACGCTGATAAATGATGACATTATTACATTAAGTCAAAATAGTTACTTACAACATGTTAAAGTAATAGGGAAAGCATGGTACTTTGGCTATTATGCCGCCAAACATATAATGTTGACATCTTACGCCATCAATGATTCCCACAATCCTTAGATGCGCTATTCCCATAACGATGACGCCGCACGCATTTCACATCTCATAATTCTGATATAAGTATCCCATGCGTAATTCCATGTCGATGCCACTTTTCATTACTGATGTCGAACAATATGAGAATACTACATAACAATGGTATAGTTGTAGTTATAATAAAATTGTTTTCTTTCCTTTTAAAGTAAATTCTTTTTACTTGCTTCCAATTCTTGTTAAAATATAATAAGTCTTCAAGCAAAACTTTACATTTTCTTTTCAGATTTGCTGAAATAAAATTTACTTTCCCAAAACATTTCTCAACTTAATTAATTTCCTTAATTAATTACTAATCTAAAAATGCCTTTCTAGCATACTAAATCCATAGTAATTTATAAACATTTGGGAAAAATCTCCAAATATCATAGAATTTAAGGATTATCATATTCTTTACATATAAAAATTTCGAGGCCAAAAACATTAGTTAATTATTTTTAATAATTAAACCCAAAATAAACATAGTTTCCTCCTTAGGGAATTCATAAAATATTTATTTTTATTTAGAAAATTATAAAAGTTAAAAATCCATCTCCAAAATTTCATTTTACAAGACATATTGAAAAATCAAAGCAATTAAAGATCAAAAACTTAGGTTTTTCCCTTTAAACCCATTCAAATAATTTCATAAAATTCCATAGATCATTATTCTATCCAAACAATGATTATATATCCAAAACTTGGCATAAACTATTAAAACATTACGTATACTACCCATATTTGAATTCAAGAACAAGAGATAGAGATGATTTACTTATTATTCATCTTAGATTTGATGTTGGAGTTGAGATTTGATAAAGCCTTTAATTCCCTTAGTTTCCCCTTTGGTTTGCCCTAGTTTTCCTCTTTTAATTTCCCTAATAATGGTTGGCCTCTTCCCTCAGGTTTTACATTGTTTCGATGTTGTAAAATGGGAACAAATTATAGGGTGAAGGTTTTGGAGGAAAAAGTAGATTTATTCCAAATATACCTTTCTCATTTATTCCTCCTTGGATCAAGTTTAAATAATCTTGCTTAATTGATTAATGATGGCTTAACCATTATAAATTTTCCAATCCCATCTCCATGTCCCATTACATTACTCTATTTAACCTATCCAATTAAATTTTCTAAATAATGTTAAACTAAAATTAAAGGTGTTACAAGCTCCCTTTCTTAAATAATTTAGTCCTAAAAAATCAGTAAGGACTATATATTAAGCATATCAAACATGCAAACAATGCTAGTATTCCTATCGGGTACTAAGTCTATATACAAAAAATATAGAACATACCATCATAATAGCTCAGGATAAGTATCACTAATCCTATCTTCTGTCTTCCAAGTATAATCTTTCTCGTTGTCACTCCACTGGACTTTCACTAATTTGACTGTCTTGTTCCTTAACCTTTTCTCATCTCTAGTCACAACACGAACCAGTTGTCTCACAAAAATCAAATCCGGTTCCACTACTAAATCTTCCAATGAAGTTGGAGCAATAGTAGTCTCTAGATCATACACATACTTCCTAAGATGAGAAACGTGAAAAACAATATAGACTCCTGCCAAACTACTCGGTAACTCTACTCAATACGCTAGTTTCCCGATCCTCTCTATAATAGGGAACGATCCAACATATCTCAATGTCAGTTTTCTTGACTTTTCAAATCATACCACTCCCTTCATCGATTATACCACAATAAAAACATGATTTCCAACTGAGAACTTTAAATCTTTATACCTCTTATTGGCGTAACTTTTCTGGCTAGACTAAGCTTCTATCATCCTAGCTTGGATTAACTCAATCTTTATTGTGGCTTCTCCCACCATATCCAGACCAAGGACAAACTTGTCTTTGGTCTCCAACCAACTACTAGTGATTTGCACGACCTTCCATATAAAGCACTGAAAGACATAATTCCTATATTAGTCTGATAACTATTATTATAGGATAACTCGACTAAGTGTAAATGGTCTTCCTATGACTTACCAAAATCTAGTACACAAGCTCCCAACAAATCTTCAAGTACCTTATTGACTCTCTCTGCATGTCCATCCGTCTGTAGGTGATAAGCGGTACTCAGCTAAAGCATGGTACCTAATACCTCCCGTAGACTCTTCTAGAATTCACTAGCGAACAAAGCATCTCTGTTACTGACTATACCACTAGGAATCATTTGCAGTCTAACTATTTTCTTCATAAACAACTTAGCCAATATAGGTGCCGTCCTAGTTGACTTACATGAATGAAATGTGCACTCTTGGTCAATCTATCCACTATGATCCAAATACTTGCATTTGCTGGCAATTCGAACACCACCTTACCCATAAGCCTACATCGGTTTTCATAACTTCCCAAAAGAAACTTCTCTTCATATACTGATACATCTTAGTTCCTTCAAGATGAATTATAAACTTTAATCGATGACGTTCCCTAAGAATTTCCCTCCTTGGGTCTCCAACATCCGAAACACACAACCATCCCTTCTTCCTTAACCATCCTCTCCGATCAAGATTAAAATGTAACATCCGCCTTTTTATACGTTTTAAATCGACGATAAACCACACACGTCAGACTTAAGCCATATAGAAGGATGGATTGTTATAGGGAAAATAAGAAAAAGCAAAGAAGAAAAACAAAATAGAATCTTGCAGCGGAACGATAAAATATAATAATTAAATAAAAAGTTCATGAAGTTGTTTACAAAATATTTGATTATACTTGTACAATACATATCAGAGTTTCACATACCATAGAATAAAAAATGTAGTGGAGTACATGATGCAGTGAAATAATAAAATAAATAATAGTAAAAAAGTCTTCGTCTTCGTCCTCCAGAAATAAAGTCTTCAAATCCTGAAATGCTCAGACTGATCCGAGCGAATTGAAAAGACAAAACACTCGGGTCAGAACTAAAAGATCTTATGTAAGTTAAATCAACTGATATAAATATGAGTGTAATGGCGTCAAAGATGTTTACGGAATTTGACATCTTCTATCCAGTGTCAAACGTGAGTGCAGTAACTTAGGAGATGCTCGGGATTCCCATCTCCTAAGGATCCGTTAAACTATTTACTATGTAGTAATATTTCGCTATTATAATAATGTCTATTAGTAAAATAAACTAACTTTAAAATAGCATTAAGGGGTTACCCATATATCCCTTAACACGTAATAGCGTCAGTAGTCTATACACTACTTGCATATCTCCTGATCGGGAGACTACGAGAAGATACTCCATAAGTACGACACAAATCAAACTCGTAGTAAAGCTCGCTAGGGTAGGTGACACGACACACAAGGCAATGCCAGGGTAGATATACCAATTACGCACACGGGCTGGTGGTGACGCATAGCGCGTAGCTACCGCCCACCTCGAGCCACACCACAAAAATTAAAGGGCCCAGTCAATCACAGAGTAATATAATGGTATCAAAGGGAAGTGTCCGATAAGAGGGGCAACCTCACTGGCCCAAGATCGCTCCTGTTTTAGCCACCTTAAGCCAGATCACGGGAGTCGGGTCCATGTTCATACTTCAAAGGAATGCCGCCACCATCCTACTTCATTCTGGAATCTCCACCGGGTACATGGTTGTTAAAGTAGTTTTCGAAGTTGGAAAAGAGTATGAAAACTTCCGATCCCGGTTTCTTTAACAACCAAACGTTAATATAACACCGCGGTCATTTCAAAAAAAATTTTTACTTCAAAACCATAATATAATATCCATTTCAAAACCATACAAATACGATATCATTTTCGTTTAAAAACCAATCAATATGATATCGTTTTATGAAAACCCAAATCAATATAATATCATTTTTATTTCAATATATATATCCTTTCTAAAATTATAACACTTCAAAGCTATACCATTTTGAAATCAAAATACTGGAATATAACATTTTCAAATTATAATGCCTTGAAACTCATAACTTTAAAACATCACTTCCACCACTTAAACGGTTTAAAATATTAGAATACTATATGTAATAAAATAGCTTCTTAAATTTCACAAATCAATTCCAAACAACTCGAGTTTCTAGATTTTAATTTAACTAAATCCCAAATCACAAATTTCAATTCAACTCAGTTTCTAAATAAACTTTTCCAAATTTTGTCGTTTTCAAGACCATTTCAAATTCAATATATTTCACACTTTAAGTATTCAACCATTTCAAAACTAAGTTTGGAAATTTCAATTTGATAATTCAATTTCTATTATTTGGTTTTGAAATAATTTACATAATAAATCCATTAAAATTTAAACATAACCCAAATTTCAGATAACTGAATATTTCCTTAAATTTAATTATACTCGAAATATTCATTTCAATTACTCTAAACCAAATCAAGTTATCAAAATCATATCCTTTAAAATCTTAATTTTTATCTAAATTTCAAATCAAATTTATTCGCGTATAATTCTTAAATAAATTGATTCAAATCAATTTCGTATTTATCTTCCAACTTCAAACTTATTTAAGTCAACATAAACCCTATATACAACATAATTTTAAACATATACTTAATCATATTATATAAACAATCAAACTTTATTATTTATTTATATTTCAAAACAAATTTAGACATAGCTAAAATAAATAATGAAATAACATCTATATAACTTCAAAAATCAATAATTATATAACCCATATATTTCTTTATAAAACCGTAGAAATCATTTCAAATTATTTTTATATATAGACCGCGGTGTCTGTATATAATTTTCTAACTTATAGTCAAGTGATACGGATATTTATCATTTCAATCCGTAATTTAAAATAAAAATACGGTTCTATGTCATTTCAAACTGCAATCTCGAATGACATGAAAATGCATAACAACTTGCAATTTATAACAATCTAAAATACAACATCCATTCATCCAATATCAATCATCAATCATTTATCACAATCATCATCCAATTCAAAAAATAACATCAATATAAAACAGATAATAAATAATAGGTATTTACTGGTAGCTTATATTAAGCAATAAATTAAATAACAATTTAACTGACAGTTTATATGCAATAATAAATTAAATAATGATTTAATTCAATAAATTCAATTTAACGGGAATGATGATAAAAATATACCAAACAACCATAAATAAATTTTTAATCACATTGGAAATTAATTTAGCACATATAAGAAATTTTAGAAGTTGTGAGTTGGTTAAAACACTCACCTTTTGAATTTAAACCAAAAATTTGAACAGTCTCAAAATCCATCCAAACAAGAGCCAAAGTGTCCAAAATCCCAATACGAACCTAGCGGAGAAAACCGCGTGTGAAACAGGCCTTGTATGTGAAAGTTATTAAGTTTTGAAGTAAGACGATTTATATATAAAATAAATAATAATAAAATAAAACACACGTACACTTCACCTGCCATCTCCACCTGCACGTTCACGTGTAGAAATGCTCGAACCCAAAAACATGACTTCGACCGCCCTTCCTCGCCACCACCGGCCTCCGTTGGCCACGGCGCCATCCTTCTGGAGCTCGCATCGGCGAGATGCGTCGACGGGCACCATCGCGGCCTCCCACGGCAGCGCCGTCGCCGCCACTCTTTAGGGTTTTCGAAACCCTAAATAGCCAATCTCTACCGCTAGAGCCAACAATCAACGACATGAACACCACCATACAACTCTGCATCACGATCTCTCTCTGGTCCAATTACCAATTTCACGAATCGGCGACATACAAAGATTTGCCCAAATCACAATTTCGGTTGCGCGATTCGAACTTTGACCATGATTTGACGATGATTGAAGCACAATTACGAGAAACGAGCAACAGATGCTGATTCGTATCGATGACATCTTCGGTTTACATATTTTTTTGAATTTTTTCGAGGAGTTTGAAATTTTAATTAGATTTTGAATTGTAATTGGATTTGTAAGTGAGAATTTGTTTGTCTGCCATTGAGGAGGAGAGATAGCTGAATTGTACGTACAGAAAAAATGAACATAAGAAATAGGCTAGGGTTTATAACTGGATATATATAGTCAATGCTGAAATAGAGATGAATGGACACGATTGGTTTGGAGCGTTGTACGATAAATGGCCCAGAAAGCCCGTTTTGACTCCGGAACGAAATTGGGTCAAGCCATATATCAAAATAGATGTTTTTGAATATTTTAAAATCCATGGAATAGGTTTCAGGTCCAATTTCCATCGTATGAAGAAGTATGCTAAAATCAATTTTTTTTAATTGGTTTCAATTGATTTCTAGGCATTTTCTACGATCAAACGACAAGTCCGATCGTTAGGAAACTTGAAATCCTACAATAATTCACCGTTGCGGATACGATGAAACTGGTTTCATCGAAATCCAAGTCAGTGGCCAAAATGGATATTTTTTAGTTAATTCAATAAATTAATAATTGATTAATTAAATCAAGTTTTCAATTTCAACTCTATAATTAACAAATTTCATCATTTTAAATTTCTTAATCATTTATACTAATTTAACCAAATCTAGATATCAATTTAGAGTTAATTAATCCATCAATTGCAATGTTTAATTTCAATTTCATTAAATTCGAAAATTATAAATTAAAATACCCAAAATTCATTTATTAAAATTTTAAACTTTGTTATTCAAGTCTTATATTACAGTAAGGGTATAACTAACATTGTTTCATGATTTCTTATGTTAAAATCTTAAAATTTCATCTTAATTTCCCATTAACGTAATATCTAAATATTCAATTCCATTTATTTACAATTAATCCAATTATTAAATTTAAATTCTAATTGATAAATCTTGATTACATCAACCAATTGTCATATTATAAATAGAATTAACATTACTCCCAATTATTTCCTTCATTTAACTAACATTGATTTTATCAAATTACATTTTATTAAGTGTTGAGAAATCCCTATTGATGCCATAGTGTCCTATGCACCAACCAGAATTTATAAATACAAAACGGAACAAATTAACACAATATTAAAACCTTTTATAATATTAACAAATACGCTCTCTCATATATATACACTCAACGACTCATCATAGCGTATTACTACCTTATTAATAAAGAGCCAAACCCCACAAAACTAAGGTTTATTGCCAAGCCAAAGCTCTGATACCAGATGTAACATCCGTCTTTTTTTACGTTTTAAATTGACGATAAACCACACACGTCGGACTTAAGCCATACAGAAGGGCGGATTGTTATGGGGTAAATAAGAAAAAGTAGAGAAGAAAAACAAAATAGAATCTTGCAGCGGAACGATAAAATATAATAATTAAATAAACAGTTCATGAAGCTGTTTATAAAATATTTGATTATACCTATACAATACATATCAGAGTTTCACATACCAGAGAATAAAAAAAATGCAGCGGAGTACATGATGCAGTGAAATAATAAAATAAATAATAGTAATAAAATCTTCGTCTTCATCCTCCAGAAATAAAGTTTTCAAATCCTGAAACGCTCAGACTGACCCGAGCGAATTGAAAAGACAAAACACTCGAGTCAGAACTAAAAGATCTTATGTAAATTAAATCAACTGAAATAAATATGAGTGTAACGGCGTCAGAGATGTTTAGGGGATTTGACATCCCCTATCCAGTGTCCAACGTGAGTGCAGTAACTTAGGAGATGCTTGGGATTCCCATCTCCTAAGGATCCGTTAAACTATTTACTATGTAGTAATATTTTTCTATTATAGTAATGTCTATTAGTAAAATAAACTTATTTTAAATAGCGTTAAGGGGTTACCCATATAGCCCTTAACACGTAATAGTGTCAGTAGTCTATACAGTACATGCATATCTCCTGATCGGGAGACTACGAGAAGATACTCCATAGGTACGACACAAATAAAACTTGTAGTAAAGTTCGTTAGGGTAGGTGACATGGCACACAAGGCAATACCAGGGTAGATGTACCAATTACGCACACGGGCTGGTGGTGATGCATAGCGCGCAGCTACCACCCACCTCGAGCCACACCCCTAAAAATCAAAGGGCCCAACCAATCACAGAGTAATAGAATGGTATCGAAAGGGTGTGTCCGACAAGATGGGCTATGTCACTGGCCCGAGATCGCTCCTTTTTTAGCCACCTTAAGCCAACTCATGGGAGTCGGGTCCACATTCATACCTCAAAGGAACGCCGCTGCCATCCTACTTCATTCTAAAATCTCTACTGCGTACACGGTTGTTAAAGTGGTATTCGGAATTGCCAGAGAGTATGACAACTTCCAATCCTGGTCTCTTTAATAACCAAACGTTATTATAACACCGTGGTCATTTCAAAAAAAGATTTACTTCAAAACCAGAATATTATATCCATTTCAAAACCATATAAATACGATATCATTTCCATTTAAAAACCAATCAATATGATATCGTTTTATGAAAACCCGAATCAGTATAATATCATTTTTATTTCAATATATATATCCTTTCCAAAATTATAACACTTCAAAGTTATACCATTTCGAAATCAAAACACTGGAATATAACACTTTCAAATTATAATGCCTTGAAACTCATAACTTTGAAACATCACTTCCACCACTTAAATGGTTTAAAATATTATAATATTATATGTAATAAAATAGCTTCTTAAATTTCACAAATCAATTCCAAACAACTCGAATTTCTAGATTTTAATTTAACTAAATCCCAAATCACAAATTTCAATTCAACTCAGTTTCCAAATAAACTTTTCCAAATTTTTTCGTTTTCAAAACCAATTCAAATTCAATATATTTCAAACTTTAAGTATTCAACCATTTCAAAACTAAGTTTGGAAATTTCAATTTGACATTTCAATTTCTATTATTTGGTTTTGAAATAATTTACATAATAAATCCATTAAATTTTAAATATAACCCAAATTTCAAATAATTGATATTTCCTTAAATTTAATTATACTTGAAATATTCATTTCAATCACTCTAAACCAAATCAAGTTGTAAAAATCATATCCTTTACAATCTCAATTTTTATCTAAATTTCAAATCAAATTTATTCGAGTATAATTCTCAAATAACTTAATTCAAATCAATTTCATATTTATCTTCCAACCTCAAACTTATTTAAGTCAATATAAACCCTATATACAACATAATTTTAAACATATATTTAATCATATTATATAAACAATCAAACTTTATTATTTAACTTATTTATATTTCAAAACAAATTTATGCATAGCTAAAATCAATAAAAAATAGCATTTATATAACTTCAAAAATCAATAATTATATAACCCATATATTTATTTATAAAACCATAGAAATCATTTCAAATTATTTTTATATATAGACCGCGGTGCCTGTATATAATTTTCTATCCTATGGTCAAGTGATACAGATATTTATCATTTCAATCCGTAATTTATAATAAAAATACGGTTATATATCATGTCAAACCGCGATCACAAATTAAATAAAAATGCATACCAACTTGCAATTTATAACAATCTAAAATACAACATCCATTCATCCAATATCAATCATTAACCATTTATCATAATCATCATCCAATTCAAATAATAACATCAATATAGCACGGATAATAAATAACAGGTATTTACTGGCAGTTTATATTAAATAATAAATTAAATAACAATTTAACTGACAGTTTATATGCAATACTAAAATTAAATAACAATTTAATTCAATAAATTCAATTTAATTGGAGTGATGATGAAAATATACCAAACAGCCATAAATGAATTTTTAATTATATCAGAAATTAATTTAACACACATAAGAAATTTTAGAAGTTGTGAAGGAGTTAAAACACACCTTTCGAATTTAAATTGAATTTAAATCCAATTTAAACCAAAATTTGAACAGTCACAGAATTCGCCCAAACTAAAGCCAAAGTGTCAAAAATCCCAATATGAACCAAGCGGAGAAAACCGCGCATGAAACTGACCTCGTATGTGAAAGTTATTAAGTTTTGAAGTTAGACGGTTTATATTTGAAATAAATAATAATAAAATAAAACACATGTACACATCACCTGCCATCTCCATCTACATGTTCATGCGTAGAAACGCTCGAACCCAAAAACACGACTTCGATTGCCCTTCCTCGCCACCACCGGCCGCCGTTGGCCACGACGCCACCCTCATGGAGCTCGCCTCGGTGAGATGCGTCGACTGGCACCATCGCGGCCTCCCACGGCAGTGCCACCGCCGCTCTTTAGGGTTTTCGAAACCCTAAATCGCCGATCTCTACTGCTATAGCCAACAATCGGCGACACGACCACCACCATACAACTCTGCATCTCGATCTCCCTCTAATCCAATCACCAATTTCACGAATCGGCAACATACAAAGATTTTCCCAAATCACAATTTAGGTTGCGCGATCCGAACTTTGACCATGATTTGATGATGATTGAAGCACAATTACGAAAAATGAACAGCAGATGCTGATTCGTATCGATGACATCTTCGGTTTACATATTTTTTTGAATTTTTTTAAGAGTTTGAAATTTTAATTTGATTTTGAATTGCAATTGGATTTGGAAGTGAGAATTTTTTTGTCTTCCATTGAGGAGAGATAGCTGAATTGTACGTACAAAAAAATGAACATAAGAAATAGGCTAGGGTTTATAACCAGATATACGTAGTCAAGGCTGAAATAGAGATGAATGGACACGATTGGTTTGGACCGTTGAACGATAAATGGCCCTAAAAGCCCGTTTCGACTCCGGAACGAAATTGGATCAACCCATATATGAAAATAGATGTTTTTGAATATTTTAAAATCGATGAAACAGGTTTCAGGTCCAAATTCCATCATATGACGAAGTAATGCTAAAATCAATTTATTTCAAATTGGTTTCAATTGATTTCAATTAAATTGATTTTTGGGCGTTTCGAGTCCGTACGATCAAACGACAAGTCCGATCGTTACGAAACTTGAAATCCTACAATAATTCAACGTTACGGATCCGATGAAACTGGTTTTCGTCGAAATCCGAGTCAGTGGCCAAAATGGCTATTTTCTAGTTAATTTAATAAATTAATAATTGATTAATTAAATCAAGTTTTCAATTTCAACTCTATAATTAACAAATTTCATCATTTTTAATTTCTTAATCATTTATACTAATTTAACCAAGTCTAGATGTCAATTTGGAGTTGATTAATCCATCAATTGCAGTGTTCAATTTTAACTTCATTAAATTCGAAAATTATAAATTAATATTCCTAAAATTCATTTATTAAATATTTAAACTTTGTTATTCAAGTCTTTTATTACAGTAAGGGTATACCTAACATTGTTTCATGATTTCTTACGTTAAATTCTTCAAATTTCATCTTAATTTCCCACTAACATAATATCTAAATATTTAATTCCATTCATTTGCAATTAATCCAATTATTAAATTTAAATTCCAATAAATTGATAAATCTTGATTTCCATTCTTTACATCAACCAAATGTCATATTATAAATAGAATTAACATTATTCCCAATTATTTCCTTCATTTACACTAATATCGATTTTATCAAATTACATTTTATTACGTATTAATTCATCAATTTACATACTTTGAACTTATTTTCCATTTTATTAATTACAATCAAATATAACTTTACAATTGGTTTCAATTAATTGGGATTGCACTAAATTAATTATTTATTCACTTGTATTAACATTATTACCTTTAGTTTAGTGATTTCATAATTAAACTACAGAATTTTATTTTTCTTTCCGAATTAAATTACCAAAACTAAATAAATTAACAAAATTTAATTATCGAAAATTTCAGGTCGTTACATAAAACCTTCTAGATCATCAATCTCAGTTCAATATTCCAATCCTCTAATCCTTTCGGCTAACAATGGGCCATCCCTTTACTTAGAAGCAATCCTCTCGATCAATACCAATCGAACTTCCAAGCAAGACAACGTGGCAGTACTTTGACTAGAACTCGCAGTCGATCTTAACTGCACGGTACAAGTAGTCAACGCCTCTAAATTCTTTCATTCTACCAATATAGCTAACACCATATTTTGATGTTTTCTACTAGGTGCTACTGCCACTTTGTTTCCTTTCCTTGACGTATACTCAATACCAAAACCATAAGTTGCTAAAAACTGCATCCATCTCTGCTGTCACGTATTCAACTCTTTCTAAGAGAATAATTACTTCAAAGACTTATGATCTGTATACAACTCGAATCTTTCTCCAAAGACATAGTGACTTTGCACTTTCAATGCAAAAATCACCACTGCCTACTCCAAATCATAAGTCGAGTATCTGACTTCGTGTAGTCTGAGCTGTCAAGAAGCGTAGGTAATTACTTTACCCTTTTGCATCAGCACAGCTTTCAACCTATTCCACATGCACCTGTATACACCACTAAATCCTGATTACCATCTGGCACAACTAACACAACTGCATTGGTCAAAAATGCTTTAACCTAAGGAATGCTTCCTCGCATTTATTAGACTAAACAAACTTAACGTCCTGCCTGGTTAGATTGGTCAGAGGCGCTGCTATCCGTGAGAAATCCTTGATAAATCTCTGGTAACAGCCAGCTAATCCAAGAAAACTCATTATCTCGGTCACCGTCTTAGGTCTCTTCCAACTTATTATAGCTTCGATCTTAGCTAGATCCATTAACAACCGTTTCTCTAAACTATATGACTAAGAAACTTCACTTCTTTCTTCAAAAAGTGACACATTGAAAACTTCACTTTTAGTTAATGCTACCTCAATGTCTTAAGCACCATTCTAAGATGAATCTCATGGTCTCTTTCATCCTTAGAATAGATCAAAATGTAATCAATGAACACTAACATGAACCTATCCAAGTGCTATTTGAAAATTCAGTTCATCAAGTCCACAAAGAAACCTGGCGCATTAAGTCAATCCGAATGACATTACTAACCATTCATACAAACCATATCTCATTTGAAATGCCAATTAAGGAATATCATCATCTGCCACCATTAATTGATGGAATCCTATCACCAAATTCAATAGAGAAATGCTTTGGCTCCACTTAATTGATCGAACAAATCATCACTTCTTTGCAGAGGAGGTCTATTCTTTATCATCTTCTCATTCAGCTTATGATAATCAATAAATAATCTCGACCTGATTTTTTCATGAACATCATGGCTGATCCCCAAGGTGAACTGCTCAGTCTAATAAAACTCTTTCCTTCTATATCCATTAGCTTCATCTTTAAGTCTTTCACCTCAGTAGGTGTCATCCTGCTAGAGGTTCTACTTACGGGTTCAGCTCTAAGCACAAGATCTATTCGAAACTCCATAGCTCATTTCGGTAGTAGTCCTGTAATAGGGTTAAAAACCTCTATAAATTCTTTTACAGCATAAACCTGATTTAACCCATCTTACACTTCTGTGACACCCAATAAAGCCCAAACATCTGAACTCAAATTTTCAACCGAGTATATGATTCTGTCACTACTATCAGGGTGTATCAATGATATTTTTCTATCCTGGCAAAATACCCTTGCCTCATATATGCTCAACCAATCCATACCCAAAATAATCCTAAAACCCACAAAATCAAACATAAAAAACTACAAGTAAAAGTCTAACTTAGCAACTCAAGCACTAGATAGTCACATCTCATCCCAAGAGTTGCATAACCTCCTATTGGATTAGCTACCCTTAAGGAAGTAACAAGGTATGATGAGTCTAAATTTAACTTATTTACTAAACATTGCAAGATAAACGAATGTGATTCTCTAGTATCAAACAAAACTCTAACTAGTATGCTATGAATAAAAAGTGTACCTTCCATCGCAGACTTTCCATTCTCAGCAGTAGTTGGTCTAGATGCAGACGGTTCTAAAGCAAACACCTTTCCCTTTCCTACCTTGGCCATTTCTAGACAATTGTTCTTGTAATGCCCCACTGGGTCGTAGTTAAAACACTTCACATTCTGCCTTCCTATAACCATCTTGCCCGTACCAAACCGACATTCATTAGCATGGTGCCCTTCTTATCATACTAATAACAAAAGATATATGCTTTCCCCTTTTTGGCAGCTCCACTCTTCTGAGCTCCCTTCTTCTCAAAGAATTTCCACTTCTTATTCTAGGAACCTTGGGTCTCCACTGACTTCTCCTTCTTGAAGGTCGAAACCATTTCCTCATTCTTGATAGCCATTTCCGCCATTACATTCGATGGATCCTTAAGATGCGGCATAGTTACCCTAGCAATCTCCAACTTCAACCCCCAGATGAAATTCTCATTCCTCTTGATCACGGTGTCAATAGTAGTGTATCCATACCTAGATAGCTCATCTAACTTAGCAAAATATTCCAAACACCGACATTTCCCCTTGCTCCAGTTCCATGAACTTCCTGACCAGGGCGGACTTTGCTACTTAAGATAAAAATCTTTCATCGAATCTCCTTTGAAATTCAGCCTAAGTCAATTATTCTTCTGATACACCTATGGTCGGCCCATTCCACCAAAATAATGCAGCTCCTTGCAACAGTCTCAAAGCCAACCTCCTTTTCAGCTCGTTATTCAGACCAAAATCAATAAAAATTCTTTCATAATTCAACATCAAGTTCTCCACTTCAGTAGCATTTTTAGTTCTAAGGAAAGGCTTTCTACCGAGATTAGTATAATTCGGTTCATCTTAGCATAGTTATTACCAACCGGTGCCACCGGATTAACTCCTCCCGTAATAGCAGCATTTACTCCAACTATACAAATAGCTGCTCTGGGTTGCACCATGTTGACAAAGAACTGATACGTAGTCCCTATACTTACTAGTGGCATTCTAGCATATACATTAGCATTTGTGTCCGTGCAATTAAAGCGCTCGGTAGATTCAATGCGGTGGAGGTGCAAAAAGTCATCACGGGGATACAGCGTGAATATAGCGAGATATAGCTGATGACTCTAAAATAGCATATAAAACTCGTACTTGATGTTTTTTCAAATATATAAATGGTAATTAAATGAAAAATTAACACTCATTTGAATTATAATTAATACATAAATAATTTTAAATAAAAACCTGTGCGAATATATTGTAAATAAATGTAAAACTGTTATATAACATAATTTAATTTAGTAGAATATTAGAGTATATTCATTTCTAAAAATATATTAAAAATTCAATTAGAAAAATTAATTTCATAATTTTTATAATGTATAAATGTCAATTTTCAATTCTTTTCTTTTAAAGAAGATATAGCGGAAAAGTGAAATATAGCGGGAATAACGGGATATAGCGGGGTTTAAAGCAGACCTATATTTAGGGTTATATGAAAAAATCGTAGCGGTAAAAATCCGCTGTGAGATATACCAAGGTTATAGTGGGGTAATAGCAGGGCATTAACTGCACAGATTTACATTTTGCTTAGAATTTGCCTTTGACTTTGGTTCCTTCTGGTATTGGGTCGAACATTTCCATTGGTCGTAGTGCTTCCTCTATCAAGATTCACCCTTTTGTTTCATGCTTTCATATCTTTCATTCTCGTAATCTGCATGTGAGCCTTAAAAAGATATAGAAGAATGGTCTAAGAGAGAGGGGAGAATACATGCTTACATATAGTAAATACAAGTACTATAGCCTCATCCCATACCCCAGTCTTATTCTTTAATTCACTAGAATTTTGTTTCAAAATTCTTTTAATCTTTTAAGTTTGAGATAAACCTATACTCTGATACCAAATTGTAACATCCTCCCATTTAAAGCCCAAAACTAAGTGCTACAGAAGCTGCAGTCATCCACAGTATTAATTTTCGGTAACAAAATGCTGCAATGTTAGTCATATCATTAATCAGAAGCACACGAATGTGAAAAAATTTAAACACAATTCAACGACAAACTTTCACATTTCATTTCATAAATAATATTTCATATTCATTACATAATCCCATTTGCAATCCCATGTTCAAAGAAAATATAATTATTATAAAATACTCCAAGAGCGACAAAAGAAGATGCCTCTTGGTTAATCAGAGTTTAATACTTGGCAATCGTATAACTTTTCCATTATATCCATACAGACAAAATCAATAATACAATGGATTAGATAAAAATCATAAATAGCTAGATTACCTCTTACACAACTCCAAAAGCTTATTTGTCTTATTGGAAACCTGAAACACCTTATTCCCGACCTACTCAAATGAGTACCTGAGAGTTTAAGGGAAAAACAAAAACTTCGGGTCAAACAAACAATTTGGTGTGAATAATAACCTACCATCTCAAACCAAAAACAGATATATAGTGAGACCACATCGCTAAGTGGACCGGTTTTCTCCTTACTAGTATCTTAATCAAAACACATTAACCATATACTATGCTCCTATATCCTTAACTGTTAGAATATTGAAAACAAGTATTTGGCTATTTGCAGTCGCGCAACATATATTGGACTGCTCATCCCAATTTATTAGACTATCTGTTTTAACTACAATTGATTATCTGTCTTATATTTATATGGTCTACCCATATCACATGTAATTATTTGGATTACCCATCCCCTACCATATGGACTACCCATCCCATATTGTTTCATTATCAAAGTTTTTATAGACTATCCATATACAATATAAACATTTTTGTGGATTATTTATCCCTTCCATATAGATTGCCCATCACATATGGTTTCATTTATTTAAAATGATGTGGACTATCTATCACACATCCTATAGTTTTCCTAGGATGACTATGAACCCTTCAATAACCATATAGAGACTATCCATCTCCGGCATGATATCGATATCCATTACACATCCCATAATTTTCCTAGGATAAATATGAACCCATCACTTGTCAATTTGATTCATATTTAACCTACATGTCAATTAATGTCTATTGGTGTACCCAATTAGGTTGTATCTCCTTTAAACTTATAACATCTAAAAATGATCTATAATGGTATCCCCAATGATCTATGTTGACGATAAAGAGTGAAATATGTTGGTATCCTCAATGGTTAATATCGAGATTCATAAAATAGAATATATTGGTATCCCCAATTATCCATGTCGCATTCATAAAACAATGGATTCTATATGCGATACATTAGTATCCTTAATGGTTAACGTCAAACATCTAAAGTATATAACACGTTGAAGTTAATCTACATTGATATCCCCAATGAATGTCAAAACAAACCTATGGCTCCCTATCGATAATACAAGAATAAACGGCATTCATGCCGCACTATACAATGCTGAACCTCTATCCAATGTTAGGATCAAAAAATTCAATTCTTTTAAGTATAAAACTTTATGCCAAAAATGAGGTTGTCGACACATATATGATATAGGCTATCCACTTTTAAAGCCAAACTTTTGTTAACATAAAAACAAGGCAATACCGCCTATAAAGCCTCAATGGCGATATAGATGAAATGCGGCACCAATAAAGCCTGGCCAGGTCGTCAAAAACAAAGAATTATAGGATGGCGATGCCGATGAACAACTACATTATTACTTTAAGTCAGAATATTTACTTACGGCATTGTTAAAGTAACAGGGAAAGTAGGTACTTCGGCTATTATACCGCAAAACATATAATATCGATACTGATGACTTACGCCATCAATGATTCCCATGACCTTGAGATGTGTTGTTCCAATAACAACGATGCCGCACGTATGGCCCAACGCATCATATACTTATGATATAAGTATCCCATGTGTTATTCCATGTCGATGCCGCTTTTCATTACTAACATCGAACAACATGGGAATGTCGCATATCAGTGGCATAATTGTAGTTATCATAAAATCTATTTTCTTCCCTTTTAAAGTAAATTCTTTTTACCTACTCCCAATTCTTGTTAAAATATAATAGCTCTACAACAAAACTCCACATTTTCTTTTTAGATTTTCTAAAACTAAATTTACTTTCCCAAAACATTTCTCAACTTAGTTAATCAATTCTTAATTAATTATTAATCTAAAAATGTCTTTCTAGCATAATTAATTTATAGTAATTAATAAACATTTGAGGAAAATCCACAAAAATAGTAATTCAAAATTATCATATTCTTCACCATACAAAAATTTTGGAGCCAAAATATTTAATTATATTTAATAATTAAACCCGAAATAAACATAATTTCCACCTTAGGAAATTCATAAAATATTGGTTTTAACTTGAAAAATTATGAAATTGAAAACTCATATCCAAATTATCGTTTTACATAACATATCAGAAAATCAAAGAAATTGGAGATTAAAAAACATAGGTTTTTCCCTTAAAACCTATTCAAATAATTTCATAAAAATTCAATAAATCATTATTCTATCCAAACAATAATTATATATCCATACGTTGGCAAAAACTATTAAAACAATTCAGATACTACACATAGCCAAATTCAAGAACAAGAAATAAAGATGGTTTACTTATTATTTACCTTAGTTTGACGTTGGAGTTGAGATTTGATAAAGCCTTTAATTCCCTTAGTTTCCCCTTTAATTTGCCTTAGTTTTCCTCTTCAAGGTTCCCTAATAATGGTCGACCTCTTGCTTTAGCTTTTAGATTGTTTTGATGTTGTAAAATGAGAAGGAAAGAAAGGATGATGGTTTAGAGAAAAGACGGTAGATCTTCCTAATATACCATTTTCATTTGTTCCTCCTTAGATCAAGTTTAAACAATCTTGCTTAATTAACCAATGATGGCTCGACCTTATAAATTTTCAAATCTCATTCCCATGTCCCACTACATTACTCTATTTTATCTATCCAAATAAATTTCCTAAAAGGTACTAAACTAAAATTAAGGGTGTTACGGTAGCATTGTGCCTCTTGATCTCTTTAGTTTGATAGCTCTCCAGTGCATCTACTATGTAACAACCTGCACTTTTCGACATGAATCATGCTGAGAAAATATAACCTATTGGGTTTTAAAACATTATAGAGCATAATTATAAGGATATATTTCTAAGACAATCTACACTTTCAGGTCTCGCGATAGAAGGAATTAAAAATATAAATATATAAAAATAAATATTTCATAAAAACATTTTCCAAAATATTTCATTTACAAAATACATTATTTCCAAATTACAATATAAGTTTACAGACTTCTAATACAATATTTAATTGTTAGAGAACAACAAAGAATATTAAAACTCCTTCATTGAGCTCCTTTCTTCCCTATGCTATAACAAATCACCGCTATCCTATCAACCTGCGGTAGGGGAAAAAGGAAAGAAGTGGGGTGGGTTAGAAAAAATCTGGTGAATAAGGACAAGACTAATAAGATGATTAAGTGCAATTAATTCTATATCTATCCTAAGTGTCATGGAGTGTAAATATAGCATGTCGGTGCATTCCTAAGGTCATATACCTAAGGATAATTATCTAACTCACTGGGTCAGATCAACAGAACATAACCGCACACTATTGATCAACTAAATCGAGATCTACCATCACTTATCTACTCACATTACGCATGGAGAGGGAGAATATGGTACATAAACTCGCGTAGTGACTCATCGTATTAGCCCGTGCTCATCTCTCGATCGTAGTGGCAAAATGCCGCTTATTAACTAATCTGATGTTTACCACGTAAAAATCACTGCCAATACTAGGCCCCCACCTAGTATTGTCATGTTTCCTATGGCCATTTATTATCCGGCTCCAGCGTCCACCAGTACCACGTTGCGTAAGAAAATGTGTCATACCTGAATCTCCTATTAGGACCGAGCCCCCTCAGGAAATGCTCCCGCCAGTGTTGTTCCACCCATACGTAACACTCCCTGGATGCAAATAAATCGCCCTCATTTTACTAAATCCAGTTTTGACATGCGCCTAATAGAACACCCAATTACCTACGTTTATGGATCTTCTGGATCTTATTCACTTAGCGAAATAAATTTGCCTTACAACTCAGATAGGAAACTATCTTCCCTATTTCCTTGCATAGTCATCAGACATTGTAATATACAATTCAACATTCATCAATTTCATATACTAAATGGGCCTAAAGCCTAAAAATCCAAAACGACCCGATTAATAAGCTGGACGGTCGAGTAGGAAGCACCATAGGTCGACCGCCCATGGCCAAACTATGGTCTTCACGATCGACTGTTCCAATTCATTTTTGTAAAGGTTCAGGTTTTAAACTTTTTGACTATTATGTGTGATTAGTTTAATTTAATTTCGTTTGTTAATTTAATCCGGTTAGTTTTAGTGCCATTAGCAACAGTAATTAGCCTAAATTTCAATTCTCCACGTGCAACTTGCTTACTATTAAACCTACTTTTTAATCCAATTAATTCCCATAAATTTCTCTAACAATTCTAAGGTTTATAGTTCAATAATTTGATATGTAAATTTTATAATTTCTATGTCCAATCCTAGTTAAGATTTAGGGTTTACAGTTTGACATATCCAAATAATTAGATTTAACTTCAAATTCTATTTAATTTACAGATTTATAATTTAAAAATTGAATTTAGGTGTTTCTATGTGTAATCAACTTAAATTAAAATTAAAATTAACTAATTTAACCATTTATTAGATCAGTGCCCACTAACCTCGGTCCTAAGCTTTAGATTTGAGAAGATTGGCCTCCAATTGATCTTCCCACTGATCTCTTTGGCCTCTTCTTTAATTTCTTACTTGCCCTTAACCTTCCTCCTTGATTTGATTTTAATCCAGGTTTAATTGGGGTTTTACTTTTGATTTGGGAATTTGATTAATTCTAAGGTTTAATGGATTTTAGGATTTGAGGAGAGAAATTAACAACATCTGGTTCCTAGTCGTTCAGACCAAGACTTAGGGTCTAGTTTAGCGATAACTTTATAGGGTTAGTCTATAATTTAGGGCCATTAGATCAACCTAACAAGCAATCCAGTTCATTTATCGTTTACTTCAGATCGAAGTACTTAATATCTACCGTTCAACTCACGTCCTTGGAAGTCAAAACTCACGACTTTTACATAGTGACGGTCGACCATCATCAGCCCATGGTCGACCATGAGCGGTCGACCTTCATCAGCCTACAGTTGACCATCACACTGTAAATTTTGCACATATTTAATTTTTAAGTTTTTAATTTATTCTAATGTCCGTAACTTCTTTATACTAACTCGGATTACGACGCATTATCTATGAAAATCTTCCAGAAAGTTGCTATGAATGCAATGATGCAGGTTCATGGTCAAATTCGAAAGCCTAAGAAAATTTTATTTTTAGTCATAGTTTTATTTAAATTTATTTTTATTATTAAAATTTACGTAAATTTCTGAAGTGCTACATTCTCCCATCCATAAAAGGATTTCTTCCCCAAAATATCTAAGGGCCGAAAAATGCAGCTTACAACCAGCAACCAAATCCTATATCCATCTACTCAACCATCATCTATGGAAACCGTAGTCCTTAATAATTTCTAATTTAATTATGTGTTTATGCATCATGGAATGCATATGAACCTAAACTATCTACTAATACTATCGACCTCCTGTTTACAAGAATACTTATGCTAAGCTTCCAAATGTATGCAAAATCCTAATGATAAACTGGTAATTCTACATGCATGCCGAACCATACAACCATATGCAACATCCATATGCATAACATCTATATGTAGCAACAAATTAAGAAATAACATGCACATGATATGAGTGTGTGTACCTATATGATCGACTATCCTAACGTGTGGAAATGCAACCAATTACATCCATTTACGTCCATTAGCATCCATCACTCATAATATGTCTTATTGACACGTTTGTAGTCATTTCTATCATCCAAATGTTTCTACCTAAAGGGTATACCACCTAAATCCTAAGTTCAAAGATAATCTAAGATTTTCTAGCTAAAATGGCTTGACTAAGTAATTATGCCACATTGACACTTCCACGATTACCTAATGATGGGTTCCTAATATTTATGTCATATCCTATCTCTCTTTGCGGATATTCTACTTGCATGTTATCCACCATGGATTCGACTCCACGGACTCTATATGAACTCAGCTCCATGGACTACCCCATGCCTCCTATCGGTACTTTCTTCCAGCCTATTTGTTACAATCCTTGTCTTTCCATCAAATGAATCTCAAATATACTCACCAATTCTCGCCATAATCCAAAACTTTCAATTTCAATCATATATGCATTGGTAACTTTAAACAATCCTTGCTAATAACTCAAATGGTGACATCTTGCATCATGTTAAACAACTCCAGCATGAGTATGCTCTCGCTAACGATAGCTCCATAAAACCCCCAATGCAAAACATACTGCCTTGACTCTTTCAACGATGTACCTAATCATCTCTATGCCTAGATACCAAGTGGGATAACTCAACTGCGGATTGTACTTCTTCTTTCTACTGTACTTCCCACTTAGGCCTTTGCCATATTTCATTTTCCCTGAATGTTTCCCAAACTAGTGATGTCCTAAATATAAAATGATATCACAAATTCTTTTCCAAATTCAGCACAACTCAAGTCATTTCTCTTTACTCTTGGATTGTTTTCCAAACTCTCTAAAGTCATGGTGCCAAAGTGTCATGCTTATGGTCTACATAGTATCTATCCAAGTTCTATAGATGGAAGTTTGGCCCATCTCCCTTTAGCCATAACGACAAAAGTCCTCAAATTCATTAGATCTATAATTTAAGACCATTCAAACCAAATAATATCCGCTTTAGGTTACTTCCCTCGCATGCGGTTGGTACGCACATGACTATGTATTACATATCAGTCTTCCATAAATTTTCTTAAGCAAATAACCTTCCCCTGATCCCAGCGATGTTTGAGAAAAATCCTTTTATTCCTTTATTCAAATCTTACCCAAAAATTCTTCAATCTTCTTTTACACGAAAATTTCCTGTGCATTCTCAATGCATGCTATAAAAACACCTTTTTCTTCACTAAGACCTAAATTATTTAATTAACTAGCCATTCCAAAAACTGGACTAAATTATTATTCGGGATATCCTCTTTGCATTTTGAAATTTTCAAAATTTTTATTATTATTTATATTTTTTATTCCTTGGTATCATCTCACAAATGGGGTTTTTACCAGACATAGCCTTTTATTACTCCATTCTGAACATCCTATGGTTAAGGCAGCCAAATACGAGGTGACCACTTGCTATTCTAATCCAATTTACATAATAATAAATACTTTTGTTAGACTTAGGGGCATTTAATGCATTAGAACTACATTTTTTTTCGAAACGAAAATGTGGACACTGGACCTTTCCATAAATTATCTAAAGATAATTTGTGCCATGTTTGGAATTACAAGGAATTATCTCTTCTATTTATTTTCAAAATAGGAAATATAAAATACGGTGACCGTCCCTATTATGTACATCTATTTCTTTTGGGGTATTCCTTTTTATTTCAAACGATATACTTTTATACTAAAACTGGATAATTTATAAAAAAAATACGTTGCTACATACTTCATTCCAATGAATTAAAATTACTTAAATTCCATTCCATTTTATAACAACTTCCTTTTTGGTGTTTACTATGCCATATCAATTATTCAAAAATTTGCTATGCTGACTAACTATACATTTTTATTTGCTCAAGTCATGTAGGTCTACAAATGTAGAACTTATCATACTATTTCCTTTATGAAGGTCCTCATTCATTTTAGGGACTCTTCTTATCTTATTTTCCGTATTCCAATATATGCTATACTTAACTCGATAATTCCAAGATTTACATTAAGCGTACATGGAACAAATCTACACTGATATAAACCAATAACATAAACCAAAGGTATACTTTCCCATTCATGCCCACTTGGTCCACCCACAGCCTTCAAATGAGCAACATAATACCTGGACCGCCCGTAGCCTATAGGTATCATATTATTACCTATATGGTATCAACCTCACTGCGATAGTGTTGAGCCTACACCTACTGTTCCAGTTAGATTGCCTAATGTAATCAAGGAAATGCCTATTTTTTACCAAACATTCTCTATTCGAAGTAGACTCTACTTGGCCCTCTTACCCTTTATACTGAAAAACTTTTCGCATCTACAACATCCTTGATGTAATAAAGCATCTTAGCATACTATTTCCTTACTAGGAAATATGTTCACCCAAATTGAACATTTCAATCTTCCTTATGCATGGATCCTATAATTCCAACCATACTTGGGTGGAAAGACGCATGGTGACATTTACTCTTCACTATTTCAGAAAGTTTGACTTGTTACTTTTAATTATTGATTGAAAAAGTCATTGAATTCCCATTTTACCTTTTTATCTTTGTGTCAATCATTCCAATTCTTTCAAATTCCACGGTCAATCTTTATCCTAATGACCGTTTAATCCCATTTATCTAACTTTGAATGTATTTCTTTTCTTTTAAACTATAAGTGATAGTCAAAATATTCTTACTTTACTTTTTTAAATCAAAATCTTTAATTTTAATTCACTTTTTCAAAAAACTAGTAAGTTTTAAAACTGTAAACTCTCTTTTTATTTTTAACAAGTGTTTACTTCTTACTAAGATTATAATATTTTTCTTTAATCAAATCATCAATAATGATTAATTTAACTGAGAAAAAATATACATAAACACATCATTTTAAAATTTCCTTTCCTAGTAAGAAATTTTCGCAAAACGTATTTTAACTTATTATTTTAACTTTATTATTTTCATTATCATTTTTAAAGTATGACAAAAACAATTATGAAATATTTTCAAATACAAACTCATTATCTAATCATAAAGGTGTTCAAAAGTAGTGCCTTACAAACTTTTCCCCAAGTTCTATAATTAAAAGCAAAACACACATTGGGGTTAAGTGCGACAATGTGCAAAAAAGACAAAATAAAAGCTCTCTAAAGTAGTTATTGGAAAATAGTTTTTCACAAATTCTCTACTTTTAGTTTTTAAGCAAAATCCTATAAAGTTTGTCTTACTATTTATATAAAATTATAAACCAACATTTTTTTTCAAAAGTTTTTTTTTTAATAAAATGTGGTGCATATTGAAGTAAGTGTAACAATGTGCTTAAGAGACAAAATAAAAGCTTTTATGACAGTTGTTGAAAATTAGTTTTTTATCAAATCATTTTAATCCCACTTTTTGAACAAACTTTTTAATATAGTTGGTGTGGTTATTTTTTAAAAAATAAAATCCAACTTACTTTTCTTTTTAAAATATAAAACGTCTACCGTCACACATTTTCCAAAAAACATTTTCACAGTTTTATCACTTGAATCGGAGAAGACAGTAGCAACCTATTCCCTAAGCCCACTTCTACCAATCAATGCCTTAAATGCATAATATTTTCCATTTTTCTTTACAAGTTGGTCAAATCAAAATTTATTTCCAAATACAGTGCTTAACTTAAAATGGAAATGGTTCAAGTATTCCTTGAAGTGAATGTGAGTCCTTACAACTACTACCAATAGGTTTTCTACTTTGACTGGGGAGACTTGCCTTAAGGTCATAAAGTCCTCTTTCATATTCTTATAGTTTAGCTTCATCTCATTCCATCATATGGGTATCATGGTGCTAATCGTCTTCATTCACCCTTAAGTCCATTGTTTATTTGTCACTGCTAGTTGGTATAAGAGACCTACACTAGCATATCTTACCAAAATAAATATGAAAAGTCCATCATATCCCCTAAAACTTATTCTCATTCTCATTATCTGTGTTTGGGAATTATTTTTCAACTTTCCCTACAGATAGTACAGGCACTAATAGAAGAAATTCGGACATATACAGATAAAATCTTTGGAAATCACTTTGAAAACTTTTATCTACACACACATGCGCACGCGCATAATATATATATATATATATATATATATATATATATATATATATATATATAACCAAATTTTGAAACCTTCATGAAAACCTTTTGAAAATCCAATTTTTTTTTCAAAAACCTTTCAGGTGCAATCTTCCAGTATGTTCCTAATCTCTAGGGAATCCTAAACCTAAGCTTTAATACAAAATGTAGTCGTCTGCACTTTCCAACATGAACCATGCCGAGAAAATACAAGCTGTTGGATTTTAAAAACATTACAAAGCATAATTAGAGATAGAGTTCTAAGACAATCTACACTTTAAGATGTCACAGCGGAAGGAACTAAAAATATAAATAAAAAATAGACATTTCATAAAAACATTCCCTAAAATACTTGATTTACAAAATACCTTATTTCCATATTACAGTATATGTTTATGGACTTCTTATACAATAAGTAACTGTAACAGAACAATGAAGAATATTAGAACTCCATTGTTGACTCCTTTCTTCCTCGTGCTATAACAAATCACTACTAACGTGCCATTTATGGTTGAGGAAAAGGAAAGAACGGGGGTGGGTTAGATAAAAGTTTGGTTACTGAGAATAACACTAATGAAATGATTAAGTGCAATTAATTCTAAATCAACCCTAAATTCCATAGCATGTAAATATAGTGTGTCAATTCATCCCTACGGTCATATAACTAAGGATAATTATCTGACTCATCGGGTCAGATCTATTGGTCATAACCTCACGCTGTCAATCGGCCAAATCAAGACTACTATCCCTTATCTACTTACACAAGGCTTGGAGAGGAAAACCCGTATGCAAACTCTCGCAGTGACTCATCATATGCGCCTGTGCTCATCTCTCAATAGTAATGGCAAAATCCCTCGACTGACTCGGTGTTTACTGCATGTGAATCACCGCCAGTATTGGCCCCCACCTAGTATCATCATATTTCACATGGCTACTTATTGTCCAGCTCAAGAGTCCACTAGTACCACGTTGCATAAGTAAACATATCGTGCCCGAGTCTTCTATTAAGTCTGGGCTCCTCTCAGTAAGCGTTCTTGCCAGTGTTGTACCCACTCATACGTAACACTTTCTGAAACAAAATCGAATAAATCATCCTCGTTTCACTAAATCCTGTTTTGACATCCGCTTAATGGACCGCCCAATTTCCTACATTTACAGATCTTCTGGATCTCATCCACTTAGCCAAGTAAATTCACCCTACAACTGGGGTAGAGAATAAACATCCATACTCCGTCACATATTCATCAAACAGTGTAATATACAGTTCAACATTCATCACTTTCATTTGCTAATTGGTCCTAAAGCCCAAAATCCATAGTCGCCCGATTAGTAAGCTGGACCTCGACTTGGAAGCACCATAGGACGACCATCCACGGTCAACTTATGGTTCGTATGGTCGAATGTTCCAGTTATATATTGTTATGGTTTGAGTTTTAAACATTTTTAATTACTATGTGCGGTTAATTTAAGTTGATTTCGTTTATTAATTTAATTCGATTAGTTTTAGTGTCATTAGGAAGAGTAATAAGCCTAAATTTCAATTCTCCATTCTTTCAATATTTCAATTCTAAGTCAATTTGGGTCTACGTCAGGGTTTTACAGTTTCAATGGTGATTTTTCTAATTGGATTAATTTACTTTCATGTGCAACTTGTTTACTGTTAATCCTACTTTTTAACATCAATTTTTCAAACAATTCTAGGGTTTATAATTCAACAATTTGATATCTAAGTTTTATAATTTCTAAGTCCAAACCCAGTTCAGGTTTGACATATCCAAATAATTAGATTTAACATCAAAATCTACTTAATTTATAGAATTATAATTTAACAGTTTAATTTTGGTATTTCTAGGTTTAATCAACTTAAAATAAAATTAAAGTTAGCTGATTTAACCATTTTGTTATATCTGCGCCAATACATTTTGGCCCCCAGCTTCAGATCTGAGTAGTCTGGCCTCCAATTGATCTTTCCCTCAGATTTCTTTGGCATCTTCTTTAATTTCTTACTCTCTAATTTACCCTGCTCTTTGATTTGATTTTAATACGGGTTTAATTGTTGTTTTATTTTTGATTTGGGAATTTGATTGATTCTTGGGTTTGAGGAGAGAAATTGACACATCTAATTACTGATCGTTCAAACCAAAAATTAGAGTTTATGTTTGAGATAAATTTATAGGGTTAGTTTATAATCTAGGTTTGTTAGATCAACCTAATAAACAACCCAGTTCGCTCATCGTTTTCTTCAGGTCAAAGTAATTAATCCCTACCGTTCAAATCGCGTCGTTGGTAATCAAAACTCATGATTTTTACACAGCGACGATCGACTATCATAAACCCTTGGTTGACCTTCATCAACCCACATCGACCACCACAACATAAATTTTACATATTTAATTTTTAAGTTTTTAATTTATTCTAAAGCCCATAACTTCTCCATACTAAATCCGATTATGAAGTATTGCATTTGAAAATCATCCAAAAAATAACTACGAATGCAATAATGTAGGCTTCGAGCCAAATTTGGAATATTATGAAAATTTTCTTTTTAGTCCTTTTTTTAGTTAAGTTTATTTTTATTATTAAAGTTTACGTAAATTTCTAGGGTGTTACATACCACTTTTTTGTGATCTAAATCCTTCTAGTGTGGCTGTTTCCTTAATTTGAAGATTTCTAAATTTTACTCAACATTTTTCTTGCTAATCTCCTCCCTGACCTTAATCACTCTACGATGGAAATCTGACAAGGCGTCCGCACCACTCTGCCTGTCCACTAAAAGATCGATTGATCTTGAATAGGTGAGAGGATGCATCTTAGCAACCAACCGGGCAAGGGGATCTCTAGGCAAATAGGGCTGCTAGAACTCATCAAAGTTTGGGTTTGTGGGACCAGTGATGATTACTACCCCTTCTTTATCCTTCCCTTCGTCTTTTCTTTTGGAGGCTAGAATGATTTCTCCCCTTTTAACCATCTGTTCCTATTATTTAGAGGTTTTTTAATAAGATAAAGGAAAAGGAGAAGCTTTTGGAGATTTGGATGCGCAGATTGGGGTTTTGATCTTGATTTGCTGCTAGGAGATTGATAACTTTTTCTTAAATCATGTTTCGGGTCTTGGTTACCACTTTCCGCAACTGAGTAGTAAAATACGGTCTCCCCTATCTTTAGCTCTATGGCTGGTTTCCCAACATTTTCACTTGGTCTAAATGAAGATATAAATTTTTGGATGTCCTTGGGAAGCACTTCCGACCATAATTGCTTCATCTCGAATAGCATCTTCTCCCTTTTTTAGCTCATGCTTCTGCAATTGCATAAAGAAAACAAGTTAGAATCAAGTAACCACCTAAAAGTCACTTAAATGTGGCACAAATGTGTGAGAGAGTGTGTGCAGGAAGAAGTGCAGGTCATTTGGATAAACCCTTAGACTCCTAATGAGTCTCCAACTGCTGTTTGATTTCCACTATCGACGTAGAATCCACATAATTAATTCATAGTTTTGGGTCTATAAGATAATCAGATACGGAAATATTTCTAGGAATGAAGGTTTCCTCCTCCAAAAGCAAAAGACGGTGTAAGGCCATTTCTATGAGTAGAATAAGTGTGATATCGAGGCCAGTGCATCCTGAAGAGTGGGTCTCATTGTGATTTGAAATGGAGCGCTCGCTGTCTGGGAATATGTATAATCCATAACCTTCATCCATACGCTATCATTATCCCATTCCTATGAGGAAGCCGACCGCCTTCATGAGAATTAATCTTGAAAGAGTGCAATTGTAACGACCCGAAAATTTCCATCCAGAAAATTCCAAATAGTTAGGAAAAAAATAAAAGAGAAAGAAGAAGAAAACAGAACCAAACCAGAAACCTCACATTCGCAGCGGATCAAAATATAAGATCACATAAATAACAGTTTTACAAAGAAGAACTGTATCAGTACTCTTATATTTTATACATCGGAGTTACAACATTCACACAAAGTTGGACAGTTTAAACAACATGTCCCATATAATCAGCAATAATCCTCACAGCGGAAAACGCTCCATACGTTCCTGCCATCCAGCTCGCCTCCCGAACTCCAGAACGTCCTTACCTGAAAATCTGTAATACTCGATCTGACCCGAGCATTACATCAAAGTAACACCTGGGTCAGGCTCGAAACCAGCGTGAGTAAACCCATCTAACAAGGAATACAAAAAAAACATACAACTTATATAACCCGGGTAACTTGCATCAATATACAATTACACAAGCTGTCATAGTCATTACTTATTTCTCATATCAATTTCCAGTACCAAAAATTTGATTAAATAGTCCAATTTGCTTAGATCATTCCATTCCAGCTTATTGATTTCACCTATAAATTAAATATTAATCGAAGTGGTTTCGGGTATTTACTAATACCTGACTCCGGTCTCTTCGAATCCACTGTCATCTAAACCCAGGTTATCCAATTAAATACCGTTCAACTTAATTACCGGATAACACTTTTATATAGCAATTTATAATAGATAGATAATCACATTATCATCGTCCATCCAACATATCATATCACAAGCAATTTATATCAGAGATATCAACCAATTCAAAACACTTATCATCATTCAATCATTAATAAGCAAGATTGATCAATTCCATTAATCACATAAATTAATGGTCCTCTAATTTCTTTCATTAGTTAATTATTCTTAAATTTCATTTAATAATTAACCTTCAACTTAATTACGTTCATTAATCACAATCAGAATTTAACTTTCCTAATTTACTTCATCAATTAGATCATCTCCTTGATTAATTGTATTAAATAATTTCTTTAATTACACTGAGTAATTATCACTTAGTTCTTTCCACCAAGTAATTTTCCTTTAATTACTTCCCATCAAGTATTCCCTTTAACTAACTACATCCAGTAATTAGCCACTAATTACTTCCCTAAGTAATTATACCTCATTAGTTATCTTAAGTGATTATACTTAACTCAACATCAAATGATTACCTTTAATTAATTAAATTTAATTAATTAACTAGTATTAACCATTTTAACTAAATTAATTACACTAATTAGTTTAATTCTACCCATTCACATTGATTATATTGATCCATAATTAATTACTCGAATTAATTCTTCTATAATTACTTACACTGATTAATTATCCTCTAATTAATCTGCTTTCTTAATTAACCAACCCTTTTATTAATTCCCTTAATTAATCAATCCTTTAAGTAATTAATTAGTCACTAATTACAACTTAATTACTTAATTAACTAACCTCTAACTATTAGTTAATAAATTTTAAACTTTATTAAATTAAACTAATTAATTATTCTTAATTACATTCTTTAATTAATTAGTCATTAATCATCCAAACCTTACTTATCTCTTAAGATAAATCTTTATTTTTATTAATGACTTACTTATCATTAACAAATTTTAAATACATTTCCAAAACATTCCACTTTAAAATTGTACTTTGGATTTGAAATGATTTAAAATTTAACTTAACAAATTTAAGTTAAACAAACTTTATTTTATCAAAATCTAATTGTACATTCTAACTTGAATCTATATACTTAAATTTTATTTAGACTCAGTTTTAAACTTGATTTAATTTAAAAACTAAAATTTTAAAAACTGTTAACTGGTATGGGTTTTAAACTCTGAACCCAAACTACTCGAGCCTCCCTGGTTTACATCGAGTTCGACATGAAGTTTCCTCGAGTAACGCTTGAGAAAAAATATGAGAAAACTGCATTCCTTCCAAAAAAATCAGCCCCTCTAGAATCAGATATGCATCGTGCACCCTGCACATCCACGGCGAGACTCCGATCATCGCCGACACTCCCCACAAGTCGATTATCATTCTTGAATCTGACAACGACCATCAAAACCCCTCCGATTCGACTCGAACTCGAGTAAAAAAAATCAAAACCTGGAAACACTCGCAAGCCTCCACTCCACAAACCTGTCACTGATTCTCACTCGACGCTCCGACCACCTGAGAGCCATCACCTCTGACCATGGCCTCGTCATCGACCCAGCTTGCGTCACCCCGAAGTTCGCTACACTCGATCGTCTCGTGGTGACGAAATCACCTTGGTTCCAGACCATGCTAAAACTAGGTCACCAAAATTCGAATGCCTCCCGCCGCCGCTATGGTCATCGGTCGACCATCACGATATTTTTCGTGGGACCACCCTAGGCCCCTCCATCTCCACGAGACAACTCAACCCCCCTAGTTCATTGCAACGCCGGAATATGATCAAACTACCCATTCCGATCATCTTCGAACTGCCCTTAAATCCCGCCTATAAAAATCATCAAACCTACCTTAAAAATCATCGCTTCCGGTAAGGATTCAAGTTATATACTTGAATCAATATTTCGTGAAGTTCGAAATCTCCAAAAATTAAAGTTTTTACTGTAAAAATTTGATTTTCCACTTCACATGCATTTATACTTTACGAAACCATTTTTAGATTATAATTCATACTAAAACACAACTATTTTGTTTTGAAACCAAAACCTGATATTGATTAGAAACAAGGAAATGGATTTTTTTTTTGTTGGTTTGGACCTTGTAAAGTAAACAGAGAGGAAGAACAGATATAGACACAGCGCTTCAATCATATTCACAAGTTAAAATTTCTAGTTGATATTCACAGATGTTATCATTTCCACAAAGCATTCATATAGAGGTAGATACAACCATGTTCATTTATAGCAACTTCAACCTTTAAATTTAAAAAAAAATAAAGTCACTCACAGGTTAAAAGAACAGAGACACTTCTGGAAATAGGTTTGAAAATTATAACTGAAGCACTTCCACCGATTCTCTGGTGATTTGAGTTTTGATTTATGTTCAAGTAGAACTTTGTTTTGGTTTACGAACTAAAGAAGGGAAGACTGAGATATACAGAAAGAGAGTAGATAGGGTGATAATTTTATATTCAAAACAGTGTTTTATTTTGTACAATACAGAGATAGCTTCCCATTGTTTATTTGCCTAAGCAGATTTACTTAGTTCAAGCATGCAACCAATTTAAATTCAAGTATTACAGAGAAAAATCATGATATTCATTCACAAAGCAAGAAAATCCAGGGTTAAAACTGCTTTTAAAATATCATTTACTCACCTTTTTTTCTCTTCTTGGACAGAGCATTACTTGCCTCAAAATAGAACTGTTGCTAATTTGATTTTTTTTCTGCTTGATCATTGAACTGGGAATCTTAGTTGAGTTTCCCCCTATTTAAAATCTTGTGTAAAATTCTGAATTGTAGATGCTTGACTCTATTTTGATCTGCTTTGATTTATCTCAAGTTTGCTTTGCATGCTTTTGTTGTTTCAGGTTTGAAAAGAAAATGTTGACAGGATTTGTTTGATCATAAAAAGAATGGTCTGCTGGCTTTTGATTTTGATTTTGCATTTGTATTCATTTTTGGTTGAGATGAAGAAAGAAATTTGCTGAAAATTAAAACACTTCCATTTATCATATTTTTATTTTCAGATTTTAAATTAAAGAGAAATGACACTTGTCTACCATGATGCATTAGTTAACTTACACTTATGCATATTGATTTACAAACGTCCTTATGTTTAAATTAATGTCTTACAAGTGTTATGATGTTTAATTAATATTTACAAAAGTTATTTTTTTATTATTTTTTATGTTTTAGTAATGTTTTAAATGTTATTTTCTTTTTAATAATTTATTTAAGCTATATACATGTATTTATGTAATATTTAGATAATTATAAAAATGTAAATTTATTTTATATAAATAAGCTTTGGATTTCAATAAATATTCATGTGAATTCAAATAAACATTTATTAACAAATAACTTATGCTTTTGATTCAAATTTATAAAAAAATCTTGAAATTCAATAAAAATATAACTTCCAATTCAATGCATATATATACCTATATATTATATATTATGATTAGAAAATCACTTTTATTAATTCTAGAAAGATAAATTTGTCCAACTAAGTAATTATAAAAGAAGATTGTTAAACTAATATTATCAAACTTTAATACTTTAGTTAGGAAATTATTAATATAAATATTTATCTAGATATTTAAAATTCAATCTTTATTTTATTTTAAATTTTCATTTGTTAATTTTCAATTAACAGATGCCCAAAGTTCGGGTTATCACATTCCTCCTCCCTTAGAATCTTTTCGTCCTCGAAAAGGAACGAAGCCAGAATTTATTAAAATGGTTATTATCAAAAAAAATTATTCTTTGATAACTTTAAAATATTTTAAAATCTATATTATATTACCAATTTTTTTTTTAAAAAAATACTTTTATAACTCGATGTTTCCTCAAGTCCATCTTCAATCTCACAGAAATTCGGTCATACGTTGATCAGCGTAGGACTGAAAATCTATAAGTACTTAGCAGACCCATTTTCAACACCCAGTGAAATTACTTTAAATTTTTTTTATTGAAAATATAGAAAATACTTTTGAAAATAGAGGAAATATTCTTGGTGAGAATGCTCTGGAAATCATCACTCTAATCCATGGTCGCAGTTACATACCAGGGTTACGTTGCCATCGCATCAAAAGTCCATGTAACTGCAGGCTCTCCGCGGTCTCTAAATTATGCCATGGAACCCACAACAGATCGCAGTTACATTCCAGGGTTACGTTGTCATTGCAGCAAAAGTCCATGTAAATGCAGGCTCTCAGCGGCCTCGTATTTTCACTGTCGAAATGAAACTTCTCCACTCCTACAAAGGTCGCAGTCTACCGATATAAAATCAAACGCAGACTGTTGGCTCTCAGCGGCACACACGACTTTCGCTATGGTATACTCTACTCATAATCCCCATGAACTAGTTTTGTCCGGACTCCTCATAGGATCAACTTTAGAACCCCTTTTGGCCTCAAGGCAGCACCTCCCGGTGGTACTCCTAAGAAGTTCATTTCAAGGGAGCGCCTTTTTCCCCAGAGCCATCATCAAAACATTTTATACTCTACACATATAGTATCTTTCAACTTATACACCTAGTATGATCTCATACAAAGCTCCTTTATACAAAATCAATTATTCCAAAATCGATAATTCTCAAACTAGGCCTTTCAAATTCTCATATTTATTTTACACAAAAATCAAAAGCCTTTCCAAATCCCAAGGTTCCTAAAACCTTTTCTAAAATCCTTATAAGATCCTTTATATATATATACAAATATATGAAAAAATTAAAACTTTGGATCATTTCAAACTTGTATAAAACTCCTTTTATACTTCAAAACACCTTCAAAATTCTTTTCTTCTGGCAAAAGTTTCAACAGGGGGAGTTCCATTTTATAAAACAAAGATATTTAACTTTGTTTACTCAAAGTCAAATATTCAAATTTGATTACTCCTTTCAATATCATTTTCATTCAAATCCGTACGATGTACACATATCATCCGTATGCTATACCAATCTGATCGCTCACTCGACCATACAATTTCACTTTCGAACTAGCATCGTCCACTCGACTTCCTAGTGCGGAAACAGACCTGGTTTCTTGATCAGAAACCGCCATTCTCCTTGCATAGCTTAACTATGATAGAGAATACCCAGAACCAATCAACAATCCATATCCAGGTTCGCCGTCGAAAATCGAGTGAAAAATCCCAACTCGGATCGACATACTATCTCGAAATTCTGTGCTCGAATCTGGATCAAATCATCATGCGAATAGAATAACATATGTACACCATACGTATTTATCTTTGTTGGTTATTAGCCAAATTAATTATCGTACCGATTAATTATCGTCTTTGGACGATTACTTTTCCTAGCTAATTGCCAATTGAAGTTTTAAAATTTGAATTAAAAATTCTTTTATAAATTGTTAAAAAGATTGATGGGCTTTGAAAATTAGGTAGTGGCCCATGTTTTTACGAGGCTGTGAAAATTTACAAGGGCCAAATAGCCGTTCCCTTTTTATTTCTATTCGACCCGTCCCCTTCTATCATTTTCTCAACCCTAACCAAATAAAACATACGAACGATAATGGCGGCGGCTCTTCGTTCGTTCCTCTTTGTAATTTTTTGGGCTTCGTCCCTTCGATCCAATTTAGGGTTTGTTGTAGCTGCTTGTTCGATTCAATGCTATTTGACTTAGCTTGCTGATTGTTTCTTCTAGCTCAGCTTCAAACGTGATCGAGACTGGTTACGAATTTGCTTGCTTTGGCTGCTTCGATTCGTGAAAAGGTGAGTGGTCCTCCACTCGCATCTAATTCAAGTCATTCTTGATGATTTATTGCTAGTTCATATCTGTGTTTATCGTTGTTTAATTAATTGATGCTCTCGGCTTTGATTTCCTTTGGCTTTGCCCAATTTTTGATTTCGTGAATTTAATGGTCGGCTTCGACTTTGATTCTTCCATGACTTTGACATTTACATTGTTCATTAACATGTTTTCGGCCATTCGATTTTTTTGTTAAACGTTGATGATTTATTTGACTTTGTCAATTTCGTATAATTTGACACTTGCGTCCCACGGCTTCGATGTTTATCTCGGTCAAATTTCCTTTGCTACCACGGTTTTCGAATTTTACTTGTCCGTTTGAGTTGACTGTGGTGATTTTACTGTTGCTTCGGTTTTGCTTTGCGTTGACCTTCAATTTGCTATTGGCTGTAAGAATTTGTTCCATATTTATTGCTTGGTTTACTTGTGCATGTTGCTGCCGTGTTGCCATATTGATGTCTCTGTTTGCTTTGACTTCACTGCATAGCATATTTGTGCATTTTAAAAATGTTGCATCATTTAGTTGCACCGTACTCTGACCTTGTTGCCTCTGTTATGTTGCTTGTTGCACTTGTGTATTCGAGTCAGTCTTCTGCTTCATTATGGCCCGGTCATTTGTATATATTCATGAGTATTGGTTTGGTTGCATATTGATGCTTGTTGCACTTGTGTACTTCATATATGCACTGTGTTTTGTATCACTTGTGTCACTTGTGTTTTTAAGTATGCACTGCATACTTGGTTTGCACCCTTTTCTGGTTGGTCTGGCCTGAACTTCACTTGAGTATTGCTCCATGTATACTTGGTGTTGTAGCCTTGAGACTGTTGACTGCATCACCACTGAGCCTCATTGTAGTTGTGGTTGCTTCTGTGCATTTGCATGAGTCACTTGCATAATCGGTCGTGCTGTCCACCCGAGTTTGAGCATTGCAGTTTTACTGTGCCTTGTTTATATTTTCGAGTCTGATTGCTTGGTGGTCCAGATTCACTTGATTTTTGATGCTGTGCTCATTCCAGTTGTTGCAGTTCCACTACTTTGGTTGGCATTGTATATATACAAGATGCCTTGATTTTCATTTGGCTTCACTTGAATTTTCTCTGTGCCTTAGTCGACACTGAGCATAGTGTAGCTGGTCATTGCATTTGTTATTTTCACTATGACCTGTTTCACTGTCATGTTTGCATTTGAGCTCCTTGATGTTGCACTGCTTCATCATGGCACTTGACATATTTATGTGATGTTGCATCACTTGATATTGTCCTGTTCCCTGACTTTTGTTGCCTCTGCACATGTTACACTGAGTAGATGTCGACTGCATCACCTTATATCTGTTGCAATTCTGTCCACTGCCCTGTCCTATTGCACATGCTTACAATCAAATTGAGTATGATACTTGGTCTTGATATCATTGGTGCACTTGAGTGTGCACTATGTATACTGCTTGACCATTTTTGCATTGTGTTGAGTCATGATTGCAGTGACTTGACCTTTGCATTTCGTTTAATTTCCGAAATTTCACCCGAGTTGAACCCATCTTTTTATTTTGGGTTTGACCTTGTGCCCGGTTGTGTACATCATCACTGTAGTGGCAAGGCAGTGCACGCAAGCGTGAACTGCAGCCATACTGTACTGAGTTTTTGGGTACATTATCACTGTAGTGGCAAGGCAGTACACGCAAGCGTGAACTGCAGCCACACGGTATGGATTTTATGATATTCTATCTTGTTTTGATTTATTGATCTTTTGCATATTCCATATGCTGTAGTGGCGAGGCAGTGCACGCGTGCGTGTACTGCAGCCCTACTTGAATTGTCATTTTAATTGATATTTCAATATTTTGTGTCGTATTCCGATTGTTATTTTCTAAATTATCTTCATTGATAATCTTTTTAATTTATCTCCTTTGATAATTTGGATTTGTTGAGTTATTGTTTAACACCGTTACGTGTTATATTTATCGTTATCCGATTTCTTTATTTAAGGATCGGATAGACGAGATTTTTGTGACTGTCGTCTATTTGTTACTTAATTATTATTGCTTCTGTGCACTAATAACTGAGTTTGAATTAGACTGACCCGTGTATTATTTTCTTTTGAATTTAATACTCGGGTCAGACCGAGTTGTTACAGGTTGTAGATATCCTGCTTTGGGTTGCTGCTAGAGCTATGAAGTCTTTTCATATCTTTTGGAGTTGTCGTGTCATAGTATAGGTTGATATGTATTCATGTATATTAGTCGATAATGTACTTGTGTATATATAACTTCCAGAGTCGACTGTTGTAGTTGTATCATATGTATTGTGTCAAATGTATTGTAACTGAAATCAGTTATATATATATATAAGACTTTTCTGTTTTATCCGTGTTCCGCATTTATTGATATTATCTGTGTTATTATTATACCTACTGTCCTAAACTATTATGAACCATCGTAGTTCGTTTTACTGGAATTGGGGTATGCCGATGGGAGTAAATAAAATCAGAGATGAAAAATGAAAGAATATATATATATATATATATATATATATATACCGCTCCTATCGTGATAACAATACTAGTGTTAGCCCTAACTACTGATGGCCGCTCCTCAACAGCCTTATTATCCGCGCTAGTTGACAGCATTACACCGTACTGTTCTTGGCTAGCGTGGGTATAGAGGTGGGGCAACACAGCTTGGTATCAGAGCCTGGGGTTTAGGACAAATATAAAACATAACTTAGATAATACATGTGTTACAACTATTTGTCGATGTTTTATCGCTCATCTTTGCCTATGATTATCTTTGATTGTTAGGTATGAATTTCTAACGCTTATTCATGTGCATTTGATTTTGATTTCATAAAAGTATTTTGGCTTCGGCCTCCGTTTTCTTTGCGAACTCAAGTTGAGTTTTTGATGATGAGGATTTTGTTCTTGTGTTTTCGGCTTTGAATTGATTTAGCCGATGTTGATTTTGTTCGAATCTCAACGATTTTGAACTTGATATTTTGTGTTTTCCTCGGCTTGATTTCCATTCGAATTCGGTCACTTTGTTTTCGTGAAATTGCTAGTTTCTTGATTTCCAAGACTCTGACTTTGTTTGCCGTTGAATTCTTTGTATGTGAATTCTTGTGATTGATTGTTTCTATAATCATTTTTGAGATTGTCACTTTAAAAATATAAAGGTTTTCTATACTAGTAGTCAATATCAAAACCCTTTTCTCTAAACGATTTCAAAACTATTTTACTACAAAGCTCTTTTCCTAAATCGTTTTCCAATCTACTAGTATATACAAACCTTTACCTCACTCGTATGAGAAATCTAATTAAACGACTTAGTAAAACGAGTGGTATGAAACGCTTGCGTTTACTTCGCCGGTTAATTCTTGGACTTATTCGATTGAATCTTTTGTGACAATTTTCTAGTGAAGATCTACAGTTCGTTCGTAAATATTTGAGTTAAGTAAGTGGTCATGGGACATGAAGTTAAACTTTTATATTTACTAGCTTAGTGTAATTGACACTTCTCGTTGATCATGACGATCATTTTATGATTTAGACTAGCAATTGTGCGATGTCTCTTTGTTTGCTTCCTGGTTAGGCTAGACACCATTTGTGTGATTCCATTCACACATACCTTTTTGCTTTTTGGTTAGCCTAGACACCATTTGTGTGATTCCACTCACACATATCTTTTTGCTTTCTGGTTAGGCTAGACACCATTTGTGTGATTCCATTCACACGTACCTTTTTTCTTTTTGGTTAGCCTAGACACCATTTGTGTGATTCCATTCACACATACCTTTTTGCTTTTTGGTTAGCCTAGACACCATTTGTGTGATTCCATTCACACATACCTTTTTGCTTTCTGGTTAGGCTAGACACCACTTGTGTGATTCCACTCACACATACCTTTTTGTTGCGAGGTTAGGCTAGACACCATTTGTGTGATTCCATTCACACATATCTTTTTGCTTTTTGGTTAGCCTAGACACCATTTGTGTGATTCCACTCACACATATCTTTTTGCTTTCTGGTTAGGCTAGACACCATTTGTGTGATTCCATTCACACGTACCTTTTTTCTTTTTGGTTAGCCTAGACACCATTTGTGTGATTCCATTCACACATACCTTTTTGCTTTTTGGTTAGCCTAGACACCATTTGTGTGATTCCATTCACACATACCTTTTTGCTTTCTGGTTAGGCTAGACACCACTTGTGTGATTCCACTCGCACATACCTTTTTGTTGCGAGGTTAGGCTAGACACCATTTGTGTGATTCCATTCACACATACCTTTTTGCTTTTTGGTTAGCCTAGACTTCATCTGGGTGATTCCGACTCATCCATATGGGGTAGCTCCCCACGGTCTACGGACCATTCGTGTGTCAAAATTTAATGGTTAGCCACCATGAGATAACGTCTCGCTTTGCGTTACACGTGTAGGTGAGTTTTCATGCTCACGTGTAGGTGAGTTTTCATGCACCCGTTATCGCTTTTCGTTACACGTGTTGGTGAGTTTTCATGCTCACGTGTAGGTGAGTTTTCATGCTCCCGATCTCGCTTTGCGTTACACGTGTTGGTGAGTTTTCATGCTCACGTGTAGGTGAGTTTCCATGCTCCCGTTCTCGCTTTGCGTTGCACGTGTTGGTGAGTTTTCATGCTCACGTATAGGTGAGTTTTCGTACTCCCATTTGAGTTTTCATACTCCCATTTGAGTTTTCATACTCCCATTTGAGTTTTCATACTCCATTTTAGTTTTCATACTCTCATTTTGTGATTTCTGGATTTCTTGTGTAGTCTTCTGGAACTTGTGCTTCACCAATTTTCGTGATTTCTATCGATAAGTTTTATCAATTTTTGTGCATTGGTGAATTCGTGTGTCATTGACTTGTTATGAATACAAGTTTAGGGTAAGATACCCCTTTCTATCTTTGAGAAGATTCTTGTGACATTTTTGATGAATGAAAATTCACTGGTATTATGTTTTAATGCCAATTATTTTGATGAAATTTTGACGTACAAAAATTACTGTCGCTTTGACTTCAGTAACCATCAATTTTAAAATGGATTTTCAAGTGGTTATCCCGCGATGCTTATTTTGTTGTCCGTTTTTATGGTATTTTGAGAAGTGCAATTTCCTTGTCGAAGTTGCTACTGATGTTGCTGTTTTAATCACGTGTTTTAAAAATTGTTTCAAAATAAAAATTGAAATTGTTTTTAAATTTTTTACAGTTTACGCTTTCAAAAGAATGAGGAAGCGATTTAAACGTTTCAGCAAAATCGAGGACCATGACCCCTTTCTTTTACTGATTCGTTTAATTTCGGACTTGTCCGTTTGAGAACGTAAAATGTTATTTATTTAAAATACACAATTTTGCACTTTCAAGGAAACGATTAAGTGAATTAAACGATTTAGTAAAACTCGTGGTTATGGGACATGTGCGTTTGCTATTTCGGTTAATTCCGGACTTGTTAATTGAATAATTGTGATTTTTGATTATCGTTTTTGATAATCGGATATTTGTGATTCCTGATTATCGTTTTTGATAGTTAAATTTGTTGATTTTGCTATTTTCTAATTATCGTATCGATAATTAGATATTGCTGTTTTGTGATTTCTGTATTCAGATTATCTATTTGATAATTAAATTTTGTAGAGAATTTGTGAATTTCTTTTGTGAAATTAAAAGATTTCTTTGGTGTTTATATTGTACTACGCCGGTGTCCGGCTCAATTTTTTGCTATTCATGACGTTTTCCACGTCTTCCAATTACGGAAATGCCTTAGGGATTTCAGATTTTTATTCTTGAGCCCAATGTTATAGAAGAAATTGAAGTTTCACCAGATTTGACTTTGAGCAAAATTCTATTCACATCATTGCTTCGGAGGTTGAGCACCTTTGAAATAAAGATGTTTCTCCTATGGAGATTCTCAATGATTCTCAAATTCTAGGGATTTCTCTTTGGAATCCAGAGAATTCATGGAGCAAACACGTTCAGGCTTATTCTTTCATGCTCTATATGGTGAACTTCCTATTTCAAATTTCTTCATCTTGTGATGATATGCTTTTATGGTTGTTACCTTTTGTCCCTTTATTCCTTATGATTGCGAGGACGCAATTTCTTTAAGGAGGGGAGTCTGTAACAACCCGGTATTTCATACCGATTAATTATTGTCTTTGGACGATTACTTTTCCTAGCTAATTGCCAATTGAAGTTTTAAAATTTGAATTAAAAATTCTTTTATAAATTGTTAAGAAGATTGATGGGCTTTGAAAATTAGGTAGTGGCCCATGTTTTTACGAGGTAGTGAAAATTTACAAGGGGAAAATAGCCGTTCCCTTTTTATTTCTATTCGACCCGTCCCCTTCTATCATTTTCTCAACCCTAACCAAATAAAACATACAAACGATAATGGCGGCGGCTCTTCGTTCGTTCCTCTTTGTAATTTTTTGGGCTTCGTCCCTTCGATCCAATTTAGGGTTTGTTGTAGCAGCTCGTTCGATTCAATGCTATTTGACTTAGCTTGCTGATTGTTTCTTCTAGCTCAGCTTCAAACGTGATCGAGACTGGTTACGAATTTGCTTGCTTTGGCTGCTTCGATTCGTGAAAAGGTGAGTGGTCCTCCACTCGCATCTAATTCAAGTCATTCTTGATGATTTATGGCTAGTTCATATCTGTGTTTATCGTTGTTTAATTAATTGATGTTCTCGGCTTTGATTTCCTTTGGCTTTGCCCAATTTTTGATTTCGTGAATTTAATGGTCGGCTTCGACTTTGATTCTTCCATGACTTTGACATTTACATTGTTTATTAACATGTTTTCGGCCATTCAATTTTTTTGTTGAACGTTGATGATTTATTTGACTTTGCCAATTTCGTATAATTTGGCACTTGCGTCCCACGGCTTCGATGTTTATCTCGGTCAAATTTCCTTTGCTACCACGGTTTTCGAATTTTACTTGTTCGTTTGAGTTGACTGTGGTGATTTTACTGTTGCTTCGGTTTTGCTTTGCGTTGACCTTCAATTTGCTATTCGCTGTAAGAATTTGTTCCATATTTATTGCTTGGTTTACTGGTGCATGTTGCTGCCGTGTTGCCATATTGATGTCTCTGTTTTCTTTGACTTCACTGCATAGCATATTTGTGCATTTTAAAAATGTTGCATCATTTAGTTGCACCGTACTCTGACCTTGTTGCCTCTGTTATGTTGCTTGTTGCACTTGTGTATTCGAGTCAGTGTTCTGCTTCATTATGGCCTGATCATTTGTATATATTCATGAGTATTGGTTTGGTTGCATATTGATGCTTGTTGCACTTGTGTACTTCATATATGCACTGTGTTTTGTATCACTTGTGTCACTTGTGTTCTTAAGTATGCACTGCATACTTGGTTTGCACCCTTTTCTGGTTGGTCTGGCCTGAACTTCACTTGTGTATTGCTCCATGTATACTTGGTGTTGTAGCCTTGAGACTGTTGACTGCATCACCACTGAGCCTCATTGTAGTTGTGGTTGCTTCTGTGCATTTGCATGAGTCACTTGCATACTCGGTCGTGCTGTCCACCCGAGTTTGAGCATTGCAGTTTTACTGTGCCTTGTTTATATTTTCGAGTCTGATTGCTTGGTGGTCCAGATTCACTTGATTTTTGATGTTGTGCTCATTCCAGTTGTTGCAGTTCCACTACTTTGGTTGGCATTGTATATATACAAGATGCCTTGATTTTCATTTGGCTTCACTTGAATTTTCTCTGTGCCTTAGTCGACACTGAGCATAGTGTAGCTGGTCATTGCATTTGTTATTTTCACTATGACCTGTTTCACTGTCATGTTTGCATTTGAGCTCCTTAATGTTGCACTGCTTCATCATGGCACTTGACCTATTTATGTGATGTTGCATCACTTGATATTGTCCTGTTCCCTGACTTTTGTTGCCTCTGCACATGTTACACTGAGTAGATGTCGACTGCTTCACCTTATATATGTTGCAATTCTGTCCACTGCCCTGTCCTATTGCACATGCTTACAATCAAATTGAGTATGATACTTGGTCTTGATATCACTTGTGCACTTGTGTGTGCACTGTGTATACTGCTTCACCATTTTTGCATTGTGTTGAGTCATGATTGCAGTGACTTGACCTTTGCATTTCGTTTATTTTCCGAAATTTCACCTAAGTTGAACCCATCTTTTTATTTTGGGTTTGACCTTGTGCCCGGTTGTGTACATCATCACTGTAGTGGCAAGGCAGTGCACGCAAGCGTGAACTGCAGCCACACGGTATGGATTTTATGATATTCTATCTTGTTTTGATTTATTGATCTTTTGCATATTTCATATGCTGTAGTGGCGAGGCAGTGCACGCGTGCATGTACTACAGCCCTACTCGAATTGTCATTTTAATTGATATTTCAATATTTTGTGTCGTATTCCGATTGTTGTTTTCTAAATTATCTTCATTGATAATCTTTTTAATTTATCTTCGTTGATAATTTGGATTTGCTGAGTTGTTGTTTAACACTGTTACGTGTTATATTTATCGTTATCCGATTTCTTTATTTAAGGATCAGATAGATGAGATTTTTGTGACTGTCGTCTATTTGTTACTTAATTATTATTGCTTCTGTGCACTAATAAGTGAGTTTGAATTAGACTGGCCCGTGTATTATTTTCTTTTGAATTTAATACTCGGGTCAGACCGAGTTGTTACAGGTTGTAGATATCCTGCTTTGGGTTGCTGCTAGAGCTATGAAGTCTTTTCATATCTTTTGGAGTTGTCGTGTCATAGTATAGGTTGATATGTATTCATGTATATTAGTCGATAATGTACTTGTATATATATAACTTCCAGAGTCGACTGTTGTAGTTGTATCATATGTATTGTGTCAAATGTATTGTAACTGAAATCAGTTATATATATATGAGACTTTTCTATTTTATCTGTGTTCCGCATTTATTGATATTATATGTGTTATTATTATATCTACTGTCCTAAACTATTATGAACCATCGTAGTTCGTTTTATACTGGAATTGGGGTATGTCGATGGGAGTAAATAAAATCAGAGATGAAAAATGAAAGAATATATATATATATACCACTCCTATCGAGATAACCAATACTAGTGTGAGGCCTAACTACTGATGGCCGCTCCTCAACAGCCTTATTCTCCGCGCTAGTTGGCAGCATTACACCGTAGTGTTCTTGGCTAGCGTGGGAATAGAGGTGGGGCGTCACATGCTTCAATCTATTTGGATTATCACCTCTATTCTTATCTCGACTGGGTATTTAACCAATAACAGTTTGAACTCCGACCAGTGTATTTAAAAAATAGCTTGCAAAATTTAAAAATAGATAAGTAGTTGGAAAATAATTACTAGTTTGTAAAATAGGTGTAAAATAGTTAGAAAATAGTTAAAATAATTATAGAAATTATAGATAATAGCAAAATAATAGAAAGATAATAATTAGTTTTTATAAAATAGATAGAAAATTGTTAAACAATTTCAAAAATAATTATAAAACAAGTATAAGATAGTTTGGCTTTTAAAAGAATGGTTGTATATATAATGAATAGCTTGGAAAAATAGGTTTATATTAAAACAATTTATATTAAAAATAGTCCAGAGTCAAAACTATTTACTTCCCAATCTCCATTCTCATCAATTAAATATAAATTTCCACTTCCTTTTAAATTGATCCAATTCCAATTTAAATAACTTCAATTTCCATTGAAATTGATTCAACCCCAATTCAAGTTGAATTAACCTCAGTTTCTTTCCAAATTTAACTTTATTCAATCTTGATCTCAAATTCTACTAATTCAAATAAATTTCAATTGAACTAGTTCCAATTTGAATTCATTTCAACTCCTGTTTGAATTAATCCTAATTTCAAACTCCATTTCCAAATCAAGTTGAATTATCCTTGATTTCCTCCCAAATTCAATTCAAATTCCATTTGAATTTTAAAAACTATTCAACTTTAATTATAATTCCAAATTATTTTAAATCAAATTTCAATTTGAACTAATTTCGAAATCAATCTCACTTTAAATCATCTCGAATTATATAAATTCGAGTTAAATTTCAAGTGTTGGCTTAAACTCTTAGACCAAATTATCCTTTATTTAAAGTTTCTAAACAATTTAATTATGAGTCCAAATTCATATATTCTAATTTAAATTACCCTTTACTTCTTCATAAACTTATTTCTAAGTTCAAATCATAATTCAAACCCTTTTAAACAGCTCATTCTTTAAAATTCAATTTATTCCCAAATTGAAATTTTGAAACCAATCCTTAACAATTTGAACTTCCAAGTTCCTTTAAACATCCAAAACTTTAGATCAAAGTGATTCCACTTTCACAAGCTCACTTTTAACCTTAAAATTCAACTTATTACCCATTCATCTCAAGAATGGATGTATTACCACACTAAATTGTCTTCATTCATTTAAACAAATCCAGTTTTCAGCTTAAAGATTATTAATAACAATGGAATGGTATCATTCAAATTATTTTAAAATATCCATCCATTTCCAATTTTCGGATCTCAAACCCATTTTGAGATCACTCAAACTTCCTAATTCAAATCAACCATTTAACTTTCCAAGTTAAATCCCAATTTCATCTTGAAATTTCCAAATCAGCTTGACCATTCCAACTTATTTAACTTTTCCCCAGGTTAAACTTAATTCACTTAATCCATCCAACCTTACCCAATTTGAACTTCCATTTCAAATTTTGAACTTCTCATAAATAATCTTCCTACTTTTAAAGTTCAAAAACTTATTACCTTGGGTATCATATCTCACTCCAGACTTAAAACTCAATATTAAGAGTTTATTTCAAATTATCCTTGATATCATGTATATCCATTTCAAACTTATCTTTATTTAACTTCAATTTGGTTGTTTTTCTATTACTTCTTAATTTAATTCAATAATTTAACAACCAATTCCCTTAATATTTATTAGAAAGAAATATTGCTTTATATATCAAAATATATTTTTATATAAAATCATTTAAAATCATTATATAAGAAAATAACAAGTACGCTCTCTCATATATACACTCAACTCATTCTAGGGTACCATTGACCCTATCCTTAATGAGTATCCCACCAGAGCCAAGGTTCTCGCTTAACCTTCAGCTCTGATACCAAAATGTAACGACCCGGAAATTTCCATCCAGAAAATTCCAGATAGTTTGGAAAAGAAGAAAAGAGAAAGAAGAAGAAAACAGAACCAAACCAGAAACCTCACATTCGCAGCGGATCAAAATATAATATCACATAAATAACAGTTTTACAAAGAAGAACTGTATCAGTACTCTTATATTTTATACATCGGAGTTACAACATTCACACAAAGTTGGACAGTTTAAACAACATGTCCCAAATAATCAGCAATAATCCTCACAGCGGAAAACGCTCCATACGTTCCTGCCATCCAGCTCGCCTCCCGAACTCCAGAACGTCCTTACCTGAAAATCTGCAATACTCGGTCTGACCCGAGCATTACATCAAAGTAACACCCGGGTCAGGCTGGAAACCAGCGTGAGTAAACCCATCTAACAAGGAATTCAAAAAAACATACAACTTATATAACCCGGGTAACTTGCATCAATATACAATTACACAAGCTGTCACGGTCATCACTTATTTCTCATATCAGTTTCCAGTACCAAAAATTTGATTAAATAGTCCAATTTGCTTAGATCATTCCATTCCAGCTTATTGATTTCACCTATAAATTAAATATGAATCGAAGTGGTTCCGGGTATTTACTAATACCCGACTCCAGTTTCTTTGAATCCACTGTCATCTAAACCCAGGTTATCCAATTAAATACCACTCAACTTAATTACCGGATAACACTTTTATATAGCAATTTATAATAGATAGATAATCACATTATCATCGTCGATCCAACATATCATATCACAAGCAATTTATATCAAAGATATCAACCAATTCAAAACACTCATAATCATTCAATCATTAATAAGCAAGATTGATCACTTCCATTGATCACATAAATTAATGATCCTCTAATTTCTTTCATTAGTTAATTATTCTTAAATTTCATTTAATAATTAACCTTTAACTTAATTACGTTCATTAATCACAATCAGAATTTAACTTTCCTAATTTACTTAATCAATTAAATCATCTCCTTGATTAATTGTATTAAATAATTTCTTTAATTACACTGAGTAATTATCACTTAGTTCTTTCCACCAAGTAATTATCCTTTAATTACTTCCCATCAAGTATTCCCTTTAACTAATTACATCCAGTAATTAGCCACTAATTACTTCTCTAAGTAATTATACCTCATTAATTATCTTAAGTGATTATACTTAACTCAACATAATGATTACCTTTATTTAATTAAATTTAATTAATTAACTAGTATTAACCATTTTAACTAAATTAATTACACTAATTAATTTAATTCTACCCATTCACATTGATTATATTGATCCATAATTAATTACTCGAATTAATTCTTCTATAATTACTTACATTGATTAATTATCCTCTAATTAATCTTCTTCCTTAATTAACCAACCCTTTTATTAATTCCCTTAATTAATCAATCCTTTAAGTAATTAATTAGTCACTAATTACCACTTAATTAACTTACCTCCAATTATTAGTTAATAAATCTTAAAGTTTATTAAATTAAACTAATTAATTATTCTTAATTACATTCTTTAATTAATTAGTCATTAATCATCCAAACCTTACTTATATCTTAAGATAAATCTTTATTTTTATTAACGACTTACTTATCATTAACAAATTTTAAATACATTTCCAAAACATTCCACTTCAAAATTGTACTTTGGATTTGAAATAATTTAAAATTTAACTTAACAAATTTAAGTTAAACAAACTTTATTTTATTAAAATCTAATTGTACAATCTAACTTGAATCTATATACTTAAACTTTATTTAGACTCAGTTTTAAACTTGATTTAACTTAAAAACTAAAATTTTAAAAACTATTAACTGATACGGGTTTTAAACTCCGAACCCAAACTACTCGAGCCTCCCTGGTTTACATCGAGTTTGACATGAAGTTTCCCCGAGTAACGCTCAAGGAAAAAAATGAGAAAACTGCATTCCTTCCAAAAAAACAGCCACTCCAGAATCAGATATGCACCGTGCACCCTGCACATCCACGGTGAGACGCCGATCATCGCCGACCCTCCCCACAAGTCGACTATCATTCTTGAATCTGACACGACCATCAAAACCCCTCCGATTCGTCTCAAACTCGAATTCGAGTAAAAAAATCAAAACATGGAAACACTCGCAAGCCTCCACTCCACAAACTTGTCACTGATTCTCGCTCGACGCTCCGACCACCTGAGAGCCATCACCCCCGGCCATGGCCTCGTCATCGACCCAGCTTCCATCACCCCGAAGCTCGCTACACTCGATCGTCTCGCGGTGACGAAATCACCTTGGTTCCAGACCACGCTAAAACTAGGTCACGAAAATTCGAATGCCTCCCGCTGCCACCATGGTCATCAATCGACCATCACGATATTTTCCTGGGACCACCCTAGGACCATCCATCTCCATGAGACAACTTGACCCCCTAGTTCATTGCAACGCCGAAATATGATCAAACTACCCATTCTGATCATCTTCGAACTGCCCTAAAATCCAGCCTCTAAAAATCATCAAACCTATCTTAAAAATCATCGCCTTCGGTATGGATTCAAGTTATATACTTGAATCAATATTTCGTGAAGTTCGAAATTTCCAAAAATTAAAGTTTTTACTGTAAAAATTTGATTTTCCACTTCACATGCATTTATACTTCACAAAACCATTTTTAGATTATAACTCATACTAAAACACAACTATTTTGTTCTGAAACCAAAACCTGATATGGATTAGAAACAAGGAAATGGATTTTTTTTGTTGGTTTGGACCTTGTAAAGTAAACACAAAGGAAGAACAGATATAGACACAACACTTCAATCATATTCACAAGTTAAAATTTCTAGTTGATATTCACAGATGCTATCATTTCAACAAAGCATCCATATAGAGGTAGATACAACCATATTCATTTATAACAAATTCATCCTTTAAATTTTAAAAAAAATAAAGTTACTTACAGGTTAAAAGAACAGAGACACTTCTGGAAATAGGTTTGACAATTATAACTGAAGCTCTTCCTCTGGTTCTCTGGTTATTTGAGTTTTGATTTATGTTCAAGTAGAACTTTTTTTTGGTTTACGAACTAAAGAAGGGAAGACTGAGATATATAGAAAAGAGAGCAGACAGGGTGATAATTTTATATTCAAAACAGTGTTTTATTTTGTACAATACAGAGATAGCTTCCCATTGTTTATTTGCCTAAGCAGATTTACTTAGTTCAAGCATGCAACCAATTTAAATTCAAGTATTACAGAGAACAATCATGATATTCATCCACAAAGCAAGAAAATCCAGGGTTAAAACTGCATTTAAAATATTATTTACTCACCCTTTTTTCTTCTTGGATAGAGCATTACTTGCCTCAAAATAGAACTGTTGCTAATTTGATTTTTTTCTGCTTGATCATTGAACTGGGAATCTTAGTTGAGTTTCCCCCCTGTTTAAATCTTGTGTAAAATTATGAATTGTAGATGCTTGACTCTATTTTGATCTGCTTTGATTTATCTCAAGTTTTCTTTGCATGCTTTTGTTGTTTTAGCTTTGAAAAGAAAATGTTGGCAGGATTTGTTTGATCATAAAAGGAATGGTCTGCTGGCTTTTGATTTTGATTTTGCATTTGTATTCATTTTTGGTTGAGATGAAGAAAGAAATTTGCTAAAATTAAAAATCTTCCTTTTATCATATTTTTATTTTTAGATGTTAAATTAAAGAGAAATGACACTTGTTTACTATGATGCATTAGTTAACTTACACCTGTGCATATTGATTTACAAATGTCCTTATGTTTAAATTAATGTCTTACAAGTGTTATGATGTTTAATTAATATTTACAAAAGTTATATTTTATTATTTTTTTATATGTTTTATTAATGTGTTAAATGTTATTTTCTTTTTTAATAATTTATTTAAGCTATATACATGTATTTATATAATATTTAGATAATTATAAAAATGTGAATTTATTTTATATAAATAAGCTTTGGATTTCAATATATATTCATGTGAATTCAAATAAACATTTGTTAACAAATAACTCATGCTTTTGATTCAAATTTATAAACAAATCTTGAAAATCAATAGAAATATAACTTCCAATTCAATGCATATATATACCTATATATTATATATTATGATTAGAAAAATCACTGTTATTAATTCTGGAAAGATAATTTTGTCCAACTAAATAATTATAAAAGAAGATTGTTAAACTAACATTATCAAACTTTAATACTTTAATTAGGAAATTATTAATATAAATATTTATCTAGATATTTAAAATTCAATCTTTATTTTATTTTAAATTTTCATTTGTTAATTTTCAATTAATAGATGCCCGAAATTCGGGTTATCACAGCAATATTGACTCTTCAATGTCTGTAATCGCAGAAGGGTCCCCTCTATGAGGATTTATAGTCATGATGGCACCAAAGACGAAAGGTAAAGAGGATAGTGCTTCACACGTCTTAGCAGTTGAGGAAGTTTTTCCCTTTCTCTTCTTGGTGGGCATATGAGTGCAAGGCGCCTTTCCTTTTCCAGTTGAGCGGCCATCTACTAATATTTCGAGCTGCCTCGGGTTATCATCATTGACCAAACAAGGGACTTCCCTAAACTTTGTCGGGATTTGCTAAAGTCTTCATAGCATGTCTTCCAAGTTATTTCCAGTCACTGCATTCATCATACCTGAAGGAGAAGTCCAAAGAAGGAAAATATTAGTAACTATAGCAAAGGTTTCTTAAGGCGAAAGCGTAAGGAGGAATGGATGAAGAGAGCTTACATATAGAATGCCATTAGTGGAGGCACGGTAGGTCATCTCAAATAAAGAAATACTCCCTATTAAACAAGTTGTATTTGGATTATAAGTTTTTGACTAGCTTGAAATTACTGCACGCTTCAAGATAAATAAAAGGGAAGCCTTTAGGTTTGCCTTTTATAGTGTAGTGAAACTTGATTTAACGGTTAGTGGGGTATACCTAAAACTTACTCATGAAAATAGCATATAGGCTGGTCAAGATGGCATAGCCAATGGAATGCAACTGGAATGGAGCAACCTTCACATACATAAGGAAGCCTGTGACCCGTTAGGGAAGAGGGGGCGGGGCTCCGACCGCCCAATGATATCGTGAATAGGCCATATATTCCTTAGGTGGGGGCATGAGCTCGTTGATCGAAAGTGGGCATAGGAACATCTTTCCTAAGAAGACCTAAGTGGCTTAGATAATGTCCAACTGCTTAGGAGTCAAGATAGAGGTCTCCATCAATAAGGTCAACCAATAATTCAAATAACCCATATACATACAATAAAGAGCAGGCAAAACTAGACTGGTTATTCGTACCCTCCCATGGTGCAGGATCTGGGAGAGTGGAAAATGATGATGGAGACAATACCCAAGAGGTAGTCTATGAATGGGTTTGGTGGCGACTTGACAAGTCGCTCCCAACATACACACTCTATTTTCTGCGTTCAATCAAAACCGAGCAAATGAAAACCCTAACCTATTAACCAACTATCGGGCAAATCCTGAATCATAGCATACGATTTAATGACATGGATGTGAAGATGGGAAAACGTGCTTACCAAAACGAATGATGGTCCTGGACGATGATTACGATGAGTTGAAGGCATTTTGAGCGAAAATCAATGCTTATATTTGGAAGAGAGGCGAAGGATCTCAAAAAATTTAGGAGTTAGAAGAACGAATAGGAGGTTCAATGGGAGGAAGCTTGGAAGATTATATAGGTGTGTGGTTTTGTTCGATGAAAAATCAAAAGCATGTCGAACCAACTGAATATAGGTACGGTGACTTATATTTGCAAAGGGATTCGTTGAGCATTCAACAAAGCCTACCTCGTAGTTTATGAACCAAGCTTTGGGGGTAAGTATTTTATATGTTTGCCCCCAAGAAGTTAGTCTTAAGGGGATACTCAGATGAAGCAAAGGAAGGGTGGTAGGGGAGAGAAGGCAAGGCACTAAAGGTTAGAGGGATAAGTAAGAGCACACCCCATTATTCGATGATCTTAATTACAAACAAAGTATCTTATTTGGTAGGCTTGGCACCAAATATGTGACGACCTGGTATTTTTAACAATTTAAATTAGAATAATTAATTGATTGTAAATATATAAAAGTTAATTTTTAACTTGAATTCAAATATTATTATTATTATTTAGCAATTAAGTTATTGGATTTAATAAACTGAATATAGGTGAATTTTTGAATCTTCAGTTTTAAGCCTGTTAAAAATAATTTGAAGGCTTATAAGATTTATAATGATGATACTGAAGATAATAGATTGGTTGAAATTTAATTTAAAGGTGATTTGTTCAATTTTAATAGTATATCGTTTAAACTGAATTTAAAAATAGCTTTCTGAGGCACAGTCTCAGAATTCGATGAAACCAGTTCCAATGGATCCGTAATAGTTAGTTATTATCGGATTTCAATTTTCGTAGCGTTTGGAGTTACCATTTGTCCGTACGGGTGAGAAACGCGCTGAAATTTATATTGAAAATTTCATATAATAACTGGGTCAAAAATCTATCTTCTCTATACGATCGATCGAGGCTCGAAACCTATTCCATTGCGTTCGGAATAGGGGTATAACATTAGGAACGCTTAGCAGCACGCCTCAATCAGGGTTCTGGATTAAATATCTAGATATTTTGAATTTTAATATAATATATTTCCATCGATTTAAACTACACACTGAACCCTTTCTTTTCAGCCGCACTTATATTCACTTCAGCCACCCTACCATCTGAATCGCGCAGATCTACTTTCTCCTTCTCGTTTAAATCACGCGTCTTCCTTCTTCTGAAAATCAAAGCCAAGCATAAGAAATAAAAGAAAATGGCGACTGTTTCCCTCTCCTCTCTCCTCTAATTCATTCGTACAAGATCAATGGCCGAGTTTTCTCCTGTACTAAAACCAAATCAAATCTTCGTATAAAAAAATGGGGGAGAAGATTTCGATCGAATCAAACTAGAGGGAAGTGTTGTGTCGTTCTCCTCTCCTACTCATATTTCCCCTCATCATCCAGTTCCTCCCGCGGTGCTCTACCCATCGACCGACGTTGCTACGGCATTCGATTTTCATTCCTTGCCTTTTGATTTTGTATGCTTTTCCCTATTCGAGTTATCGCAATCGAATCTAGGCAGTTTGGTTAGTGCCGCGTGGTTGCTTTTGAGGTGTTCTGAAGTGATGCATAGGCGAACTGGCGGCTTTGATCGCTAAGGTTAGGCTGCAACATCTCAAGAAGTATGGTTGGTGCGATGGCTTTCTCAAGCGTATAGTTAGGGTTGATGAGGGCTGTGTTGACGTGATGGACAGGGGATTGATGGTGGGTTCGTGTTGAGTCGGCGGAGCAGTTGGGTTGCAGCCGATATTCATTGCAGTATTGCAGGGTGGGGGTCGTGCTGTGACTATTTTGTTCTGGGAGTAGCATCATCAGATTTTTGGATAGGTACCGATCGTGTGGGAGGGTAACTTGCTGTCTGCATTCTCGATTTATATTAATAAATTCACTTAACTTAAAGTGGAAACTTATAAAATTTTATAATGTCTCATATGAGGTTCAAATGGATGGCGATAGTCGGGTTGGTTCGTAGCCGTGAGACCTACGCGTTGGAATTTTTGTTGGACTGGATTGCAAGCATCAAAAACAAAGGTGAGTAAATCTCACTTTGTTGGATTTTTATTTAAATTTAAATGGTTAAATTTAAATAATTGGTTGAATGATTAAATTGATTGGATGTGCACAGATGATGATGTGACTTTGGTTTTGGTTGGTTCTCGAGTTAATTGTGGTTTGACTCGAAGTATTCGGGTTTTTAAATTGTTTAAAACTTAAGTCATAAATAAGAAAATGTTTTCATTTTAACGTTGATAAGGGCTTAATGATTTGTGATTCATCAAATTAGTAGGGTAATTAAAATGGATAATTAATCAATTCAATTATAATTAAGGGTTTGAATTAATTAATTAAAGTTTAAGTTAATTTATTAAGTTTAATTAATTAGAAAAATCAATGGATGGTTTGATAGATAATTACTTAATGTAATTAATAAAATATAATTACTTGTGAAATTAATCAAGGGATTAATTAAGATAGTTAATTAAGGAGTGATTGATTGATTTAATGAAGTAAATAAAAAGATATTAATTACAGTTTGGGATTAATCGAAAATGATTAATACTGTGGTTTAATTAATGTAATTAAATTTGATTAGGATAAATTAAAATATAATTGGAAATCCTTAATTTATATAATTAATGATGTAATCAAAGATTGATTAATCCATAATAAGTGATTTATGAGAAATTAATTAATATAAGTAATTAAGGATAAATGAAATTAATAGTTAATTAATTTATGAGGTAATTAAAGATTACTTATTGATTTTGGTTAAGCATAGTTAATATCGTGAAATTAATTAAAGATAATTACTTGAATGTAATTAAAAGATAATTAATCCAGGGTGATTAATTAAGATGAAAAACGAAGGGTTGATTAATTAATTGATTTGGAATTAATTAATGACAAGTGAAGAAATCTAAGCGATTGAGGTTAGAAATTCAGTTAGAATTAATTAAATTAATTTGGAAGTGAACAAGTTTGCTTATGGATAATTGAATGGTATTGGATGTTTTGAATGAGCTGATATCTCTGATAAGAAATGTTGTGGATTTCATTTGGATAACTTGGGTTAGGATGACATGAGACTCGAAGAGACCGGGGTCGGGTAATAGAAAATACCCGAAACCACTTCGAATTTTAATAGATTGATATGTGAAATCTATAGGCTGGAGTGAAGTGATTTAAAGGAATTGGACTATTTAAATCTAAACCATGGTGCTTAGAAAATGGATGTGTGGAATAAGTGATGTCTCTAATTAATTGTGGCTTTGTGAATTGAAATGAGTTACCCCGGGTTTTATATAAATTGTTTGCTTTGGTATTCCATGTTAGCTGGGTTTTCTCCCGCTGGTTTCCAGCATGACCCGGGTGTTACTTGATGTAATGCTCGGGTCACACCGAGTATTACAGATTTTCAGGTAAGGACGTTCTGGAGCTCAGGAGGCAAGCTGAATGGCAGGAACGTATAGAGTATTTCCGCTGTATCATATTATTGTAAATCTGAGACATGTTGATTTGTATATGTTCAGTGTTTGAGTGTATATGTAACTCTGATGTATTAAAATGTAATCGATAGAATATTATTCCTTTGTAAACTGTTATTATTTATTATTATATTTTATCCGCTGCGAATGTAAGATGTTGGTGTTTCTGTTCTTCTTCTTCTTCTCTCTCTTTCTTCTTTTTCATAACTATCTGAAATTTTTGGGATCAGAAATTTCGGGTCGTCACAGTTGGTATCAGAGCTGAAAGGTTAAGCGAGAACCTTGGCTCTGGTGGGGATTACTCATTAAATAGAGTCCAAAGTACTCTAGAATGAGTTGAGTGTGTGTGTGTGTGCGTGTGTGTGTGTGTGTGTGTGTATGAGAGCGTACTTGTTATTTTCTTATATAAGGGTTTTAAATGATTTTATATAAACATGTATTTGATATATATAGCAATATTTTATTCTAATAAATATTAAGGTGATTGGATGTTAAATTAATAGAATTAAATTAAGAGGTAATATAATACAACCAAATTGAAATCTTGAATTGGAATTAAATTAAGTAAAAACAGAAATATAACCAAATTAAAATTAAATAAAGGTAAGTTTGAAATAGATTCAAACTGAAATTTAATCTTGAATTTATAAAAGTAAGAATAATATAAAAAGGAATTGGTATCTAGATATGATAACCTTGGGTATTATCATAAATAGTTATTGTGTTTAATAATGATATATTTGTTATTAAGTAAGGCAAATGAAGTAAATTTATAAGATGAGTGTAACATCTAAATTAAAGTAGGTTTTAAAATTGCGAAGTTTTAAAACCTAAGTCTAGAAACAATCAATTGTTTCAAAGAGTTAAAGAAAATAACAAATAATATAATTTAGACTATTTTGAACATAGTCTTATTTTAAAACAAGAAATGTTTGGAAGATTTTTAAGGGATTTGTTTTGAAATTAAAACCAAGGGTGGTTTAAAATTTAAAGGTAACCTGGAGTGTAAAGGAAATAAGTATGAAATTAACTCTAAGGTTGAGTTGTGAATTTTCTTTGGAATGTGATGTGAAACCCAAAGTAAAGCAAGTTTTAAACTTAAGTGGAAAGGTTATTAATCTGAAGGTTTAAAATTTGAATGGGAATTGGGATCAAGCAGGAATTGAAATGATTTGAAATTGAAGTGGATTCAATTTGAAATTAGTCCAAATTTATTTGAATAATTTGGAACTGCAAATAAAGTTGAATAAGTAAGAATCAAATGGAATTTGATTTGAAGTTGGAAAGAAATTGAGAATTAATTCAACTTGAATTGGGAATAAATCAAGTCCAATGGAAATTGGAGTTATTTAGATTGGAATTGAGTCAATTTAAATGGAAATGGAAATTTAAATTGAATTGATAAGGGAGTGAACAGTTTTGACTGGCTATTTTCAATATAAATTATTTTAATATAAACTTGTTTTTCCAAGCTATCTAATAAAAACAGCTTTCTTTTTAAGCCAAATTATTTTATATTTGTTTTACAACTATTTTTGGAACCATTTAACAATTTTTCAACTATTTTACCATTTAATTACTATTTTACAACTATTTTGCAATTATCTAAAATCTCTACAATTAGTTAACTATTTTACAGCTATTTTACAAACTAATAATTATTTTTCAACTACTTATCTATTTTTAAAATTTTCAAGCTATTTTCTAAAAATAAACTGGTCGGAGTCCAAACTGTTATTGATTAAATACCCAACGGGGATAAGGATTGAAGATATAATTCAAATGAGAATTAAGGAAAATGTGATTAAGTGAATAAAATTCAAAGTGAGGATGAATAGAAAGGAAATTGATTTGGCTAATAATCAATGGAAATAAATACGTAGGATGTACGTATATTATTCTATTCGCATAGTGATTTGATCCAGATTCGAGCACAGAATTTCGAGATAGTTATATCGATCCGAGTTGGGATTTTTCACTCGATTTTCGACGGCGAACCTGGATATGGATTGTTGATTGGTTCTGGATATTCTCTATCATAATTATGGCTATGCAAGGAGAACGACAGTTTTCGATCAAGAAACCAGATCTGTGTCCACACTAGGAAGTCGGGTGGACGATACTAGTTCGGAAATGAAATTGTGTGATCGATCGAGCGATCAGATTGGTATAGCGTACGGATGATAAATGTACACCATACAGTTTTGAATGAAATTGATATTGGAAATAGTAATCAAATTGGAAAATTTGATTTTGAATAATAAAAGTTATATATCTTGGTTATATATGAGATGAAACTCCCCTTGTTGAATCTATAACCAGAAGAAAATGGATTTTTTGAAATCATTGAAGTATAAAAAGGGTTTTATACAAGTTTAAAATGATCCAAAGATTTTTATCAAGGATTTTATATATATCTATATATATAAAGGATCTTATGAGGATTTTGGAAAAAGGTTTTGGGAACCTTTGGATTTGGGAAGGCTTTTGATTTTTGGGTAAAATCAATATTGGAATTTGGAAGCCTAGTTTGGGAATTATCGATTTTGGGATAATCGATTTTGTGTAAAGAAGCTTTATATGAGATCATACTAGGTGTATGATTTGAAAAATACTACATGTGTATAGTATAAAGTATTTTGACGATGGCTCAGGGGAAAAAGGCTCTCCCTTGAAATGAACTTCTCAGAAATGCCACCGGGTAGTGCTGCCTTGAGCCCCAAGGGGGGTTTTAAAGTTGATCCTGTGAGGAGTCCGGACAAAACTAGTTCCTGAGGATTATGAGTAGTGTGTACCATAGCGAAAGTCGTATGTGCCGTTGAGAGCCAACGATCTACGTTTGATTTTATATCGGTAGACTGCGACCTATGGTAACATAGCGAAAGTCATGTGTGCTGCTGAGAGCCAATAGTCTATGTTTGATTTTATATCGGTAGACTGCGACCTATGTAGGAGTGGAGAAGTTTCATTTTGACAGCGAAAATCGAGGGGCGCCGATGCCTACAATTACATGGACTTTTGTTGCGATGGCAACGTAACCCTGGAATGTAATTGCAATCTGTTGTGGATTCCATGCCGTAATCGAGGGGCGCGGAGTGCCTACAGTTACATGGATTTTGCTGCGATGGCAACATAACCCTGGAATGTAACTGCGACTATGGATGGGGGTGATGACTTCCAGAGCATTCTCACAAAAGATATTTCCTCTATTTTCAAAAACTATTTTCTGTATTTTCAATAAAATTATTTTCCAAGTATTTTCACTGGGTGTTGAAACGCGTGTACCAAGTACTTATAGATTCTCAATCCTACGCCTGATCAACGTATGACTGAATTTTTGTGAGAACAAGGATGGACTGGTTGAGACATCGAGTTATAAGAAGTATTTCTTTCATAAAAGTTATTTTAATAGTATTATCTGAATTTAAAAGCATTTCTAAAATTTTAAAATAAAGTGTTAGAATTTTAGAAAAATCAAGGAAAATCCAAACTGGAATTATGAAAAAAAATTAAACTCGGGAAATTTTAATAAAGTGATTTTTTGTAATAAAATTGAATATTGATTTAAAAATTCAAAGTAAGCTAATTGGCTAAATAATTATTCGATAGAGTATGTTAATAAAATTTAACTCGGTTAAATAAAATGGATTGTAAGTAATATTGGATTTTGGAAATGAATTCGAATTTTAAATAGAATTCGACTTGGATTTGATAATGAATTAAATAAGTGGAGATGCTGTAAATATAAAAATAAAATAGAGTTGAATGGAAGTAGTGATGGTTTGAATTATGAATAAAATTTGAGTGTAATATGAATAATATCAAATGAAATTTGCAAGTAAATTAGATATAAGGGAAATGTTGTCGAATGAAATGGAAGTGAATTATAATAGACATGGTTTGAGTTGCAAACAAAACCCAGGTAGGTAGAATAAATTGAAAATGGCCTTGTAATTAGTTAATGAGTCGTGAATGAATTGAATTTGGGAATTTAATTTATAATAGCTAATCAAAAAAATTTGTAGACTGAAATGAGATTTGATTGAAATAGAATCAAGTTAAGGTGAAAAAGAAAATTTATTTGCAAATGATGTGAGCTTAAGTTAGAAGTTGAAATAATTTGAAGAAAGTAAATTAACTTAAGTTTAGAATTAATAGAAGTTTAGCTTTGAGCAAAAGTGAAAGATCATAAAAGTATGAGTTAAATTAATTTGGAAATGGTCATTAATTTATAGTATTGAATGTGCCAAGCTTAATAAATTGCTTTGAGTGGAACAATTGCGGAAATGAAATGAAATGCAATGAATGGTTGGTGAATAAATTTGAATTGAAATAGAATTAATTACAGAATGAGTTAAAATTAATTTGAAGTAGTTATAGACTAAAAATAAATACTCATTAAGCGAATATTGTCAAATTTGCATAGAATGAATTGTCGTTTGACGTAAACAAAAGTAATTAAAATTCTATGAATTAATAGAAGCAAATAAAATTGATTTTTGAATCATTTGAAGTGAATATGAGCTTGTTTGGATTAAAAATTCATTGGATGTAAGCAATTGAGTTGTAAAACAATAAAATTGAACGGAATGGTATATGTTTGGTTGAAAGAATGAATTAGTGTTGAAATCATATCAATTGCTCATGGAGGTTATTTAGAATGCATTTCTTTTAGAGTTGATGTGTTGTAGTTGTTTAAGTAAGAGAAATGTTATAAATTTCATATATATAGTGCTTACATGTTTAAATTGAGTAAGACAGGTACCTGAAGGACGTTTGGCTGGATTTGGATTATGCTAATTGCTAAATAATAAGCCGCTTGCTTAAAATGCTAAATAAAGGTACGCCTACGCAATAAAAATAGGAAATATGAACTGTTTTTGCTTTTACCAACCATGTGGGGCGATGTATATATATTTATACCTCTTGTCAAATTGCAAAAGCTCCTCCGTACGAAGGAGACTCTGCCAAAATTTTCCGAAAATTTTGGGAGCTAGAAAATTTTTGAATTTTTTTGAAACTTATTGTTAGCAACAAAACGAATTTAAATATGAAACTAAAATAAATTAGGGAATGAAACTAATTTAAAATAATGATATGAATCAGCTATAAATAAAAGATAAAATTCAATATTCAAAATGAAAATAAATTGGATTCATATGGAAACGAGAAAAACTAATTTGAATAAAAATAGATATGAAAACTTCTGTAACGAAATGTATAAAATGATTTGAAAAGTTACGATTGGATATTACTGCTAGGAAAGTTATGCAGGTATTATAAAGAGAAAAAGAAAATTGAATTTGATATTAGAAGATAAATTTGAATTGCCCGACTAAAAGGTATGTATTTAAATTTCTGTATGAAATTGGATTGAGTTTTTGATCTAGCCACTTGGGTTTTTGTTTTCTTTTAGAATTTGGGAGCCTGTAGAGGCATTTTGTAGTTGTACCGAGCTAGCCGCGCAAAGGAGACACTGGCAAAAATTTTCGAAAATTTAGAGAGTTAGAAAATTTGATAATTCAAAATTTGGTTTTAAATTGAAATTTAAATGATTGAGCAAAAAGGTATTGTTTGAAAAATGTGGCGAGAGTGGGAAGTTAGTAAGAATGATAATGGTCTTTTATGAAAGGATGGTTGGTAGGATGTTGATCTGTTGGTTTCGGGGGAAAAGTAAACGGGTATCGTACCATTCTACCTAACTAGTAATTTCGGGTACGAAATTCTTTTAGGGGGGGAGGTATGTGACGATCCGGAATTTTTAACAATTTAAATTGGAATAATTAATTGATTGTAAATATATAAAAGTTAATTTTTAACTTGAATTCAAATATTATTATTATTATTGTTTAGCAATTAAGTTATTGGATTTAATAAACTGAAATTAGGTGAATTTTTGAATCTTCAGTTTTAAGCCTGTTAAAAATAATTTGAAGGCTTATAAGATTTATAACGATGATACTGAAGATAATAGATTGGTTGAAATTTAATTTAAAGGTGATTTGTTCAATTTTAATAGTATATCATTTAAATTGAATTTAAAAATAGCTTTCCGAGGCACAGTCTCGGAATTCGACGAAACCAGTTCCAATGGATCCGTAATAGTTAGTTATTATCAATTTCAATTTTTGTAGCGTTTGGAGTTACCATTTGTCCGTACGGGTGAGAAATGCGCTGAAATTTATATTGAAAATTTAATATAATAACTAGGTAAAAACTATCTTCTCTATACGATCGATCGAGGCTCGAAACCTATTCCATTGCATTCGGAATAGGGGTATAACATTAGGAACGCTTAGCGGCACGCCTCAATCAGGGTTCTGGATTAAATATCTAGATATTTGGAATTTTGATATAATATATTTCCATCGATTTAAACTACACGCTGAACCCTTTCTTTTCAGCTGCACTTATATCCACTTCAGCGACCCTACCATCTGAATTGCGCAGATCTACTTTCTCCTTCTCGTTTAAATCATGCGTCTTCCTTCTTTTGAAAATCAAAGCCAAGCATAAGAAATAAAAGAAAATGGCGACTGTTTCCCTCTCCTCTCTCCTCTAATTCATTCGTTCAAGATCAATGGCCGAGTTTTCTCCTGTACTAAAACCAAATCAAATCTTTGTATAAAAAAATTAGGGGAGTAGATTTCGATAGAATCAAACTAGAGGGAAGTGTCGTGTCGTTCTCCTCTCTACTCGTATTTCCCCTCATCTTCCAGTTCCTACCGCGGTGCTCTACCCATCGACCGACGTTGCTACGACATTCGATTTTCATTCCTTGCCTTTTGATTTTGTATGCCCTTCCCTATTCGAGTTAGCGCAATCGAATCTAGGCAGTTTGGTTAGTGTCGCGTGGTTACTTTTGAGGGGTTCTGAAGTGATGCATAGGCGAACTAGCGGCTTTGATCGCTAAGGTTAGGCTGCAGCATCTCACGAAGTATGGTTGGTGCGATGGCTTTCTTAAACGTATAGTTAGGGTTGATGAGGGCTGTGCTGACGTGATGGACAGGGGATCAATGGTGGGTTCACGTTGAGTCGGCGTAGCAGTTGGGTTGCAACCGACATTCATTGCAGTATTGCAGAGTGGAGGTCGTGCTGTGACTATTTTGTTCTGGGAGTAGCATCATCAGATTTTTGGATAGGTATCGATCATGTGAGAGGGTAACTTGCTGTCTGCATTCTCGATTTATTTCAATAAATTCACTTAATTTTTAAAATGGATACTTATAAAATTTTATAACAACTCATATGAGGTTCAAATGGATGGTGATAGTTGGGTTGGTTCGTAGCCGTGAGACCTACGCATTGGAATTTTTATTGGACTGGATTGCAAGCATCAAAAACAAAGGTGAGTAAATCTCACTTTGTTGGATTTTTATTTAAATTTAAATGGTTAAGTTTAAATAATTGGTTAAATGATTAAATTGATTGGATGTGCACTGTGATGGTGTGACTTTGGTTTTGGTTGGTTCTCGAGTTAATTGTGATTTGACTAGAAGTATTCGGGCTTTTAAATTGTTTAAAAATTATGTCATAAATAAGAAACTATTTTCATTTTAACGTTGATAAGGGCTTAATGATTTGTGATTCATCAAATTAGTAGGGTAATTAAAATGGATAATTAATTAATTCAATTAATTAATGATTTGGGTTGATTAATTTAGTAATTAAGGGTTTTAATTAATTAATTAAAGTTTAAGTTAATTTACTAAGTTTAATTAATTAGAAAAATCAATGGATGGTTTGATAGATAATAACTTGATGTAATCAATAAAATATAAATACTTTGTGAAATTAATCAAGAGATTAATTAAGATAGTTAATTAATGAGTAACTGATTTATTTAATGAAGTAAATAAAAAGATAGTTAATTACAGTTTGGGATTAATCGAAAATGATTAATACTGTGGTTTAATTAATGTAATTAAATTTGATTAGGATAAATTAAAATATAATTGGAAATCCTTAATTTATATAATTAATGATGTAATCAAAGATTGATTAATTAAGATTGATTAATCCGTAATAAGCGATTTATGAGAAATTAATTAATATAGGTAATTAAGGATAAATGAAATTAATAGTTAATTAATTTATGAGGTAATTAAAGATTACTTATTGATTTTGGTTAAGGATAATTAATATCGTGAAATTAATTAAAGATAATTACTTGAATGTAATTAAAAGATAATTAATCCAGGGTGATTAATTAAGATGAAAAATGAAGGGTTGATTAATTAATTGATTTGGAATTAATTAATGACAAGTGAAGAAATCTAAGTGATTGAGGTTAGAAATTCAGTTAGAATTAATTAAATTAATTTGGAAGTGAACAAGTTTGCTTATGGATAATTGAATGGTATTGGATGTTTTGAATGAGTTGATATCTCTGATAAGAAATGTTGTGGATGTCATTTGGATAACTTGGGTTAGGATGACATGAGACTGGAAGAGACCGGGGTCGGGTAATAGAAAATACCCGAAACCACTTCGAATTTTTATAGATTGATATGTGAAATCTATAGGCTGGAGTGAAGTGATTTAAAGAAATTGGACTATTTAAATCTAAACCATGGTACTTAGAAAATGGATGTGTGGAATAAGTGATGTCTCTAATTAATTGTGGCTTTGTGAATTGAAATGAGTTACCACGGGTTTTATATAAATTTTTTGCTTTGGTATTCCATGTTAGCTGGGTTTTCTCACGCTGGTTTCTAGCCTGACCCGGGTGTTACTTGATGTAATTCTCGGGTCAGACCGAGTATTACGGATTTGCAGGTAAGGACGTTCTGGAGCTCAGGAGGCGAGCTGGATGGCAGGAACGTATAGAGTATTTCCGCTGTATCATATTATTGTAAACTGAGACATGTTGACTTGTATATGTTCAGTGTTTGAGTATATGTGTAACTCTGATGTATTAGAATGTAATCTATAGAATATTATTCCTTTGTAAACTATTATTATTTATTATTATATTTTATCCGCTGCGAATGTGAGATGTTGGCGTTTCTGTTCTTCTTCTTCTATCTCTTTCTTCTTTTTCATAACTATCTGAAATTTTCGGGATCGGAAATTTCAGTTCGTTACAAAATAGGATACCCTGTTCAGCATTCTTGGCACCAAATGGAAAATCCTATTTGGTAGTCTTGATACCGAACAAGTTTACTATGCGGTGGGGGTTGGCATCGAACAGGAAATCCTGTTCAGTAGAAGGTAAAGACCGAACCAAGGCAAAGTGAGGCGTAGCCGTACCCGACATGCATACTCAGGAACTGTAACGACAAGAAATTTAATCATTTTAAATATGGATAATTAATATATTATTTAAATAAATAATAAATGGATTTTATTATTCAAAATATCCCTTTTTGAATATTAAATGTAATGGTGAAATGAGTTTCAAAATGCATTTACAAAAATAGTTCAAAGGAAATTAGAAAATGTGACCGAAATGCTTTTTCCAAAAATTCAATTTTTCAGCATTAAAAGGTTGTGTAAAACGTTGTGAATAGCTTAGTACACTTAAAACATACTTATATAAATAATGAGTGCTTAATTAAGTATATTAAAATTATAAATATATATGCTCATAAAATCACGATTTGCAATATCATAAAATCCAGTGTTTGTGACCTTATTATAAATAGATCCAGATTTCTCAAACATAACATAAACAATCCTGAAGAAATTACTGTAAGATGGGAAATTCTACCTCTGCGACCAGACAACAACATTACCTCAACCCTGAACCCTAAATCCCCAAACATAGCAACATCCTCACGGTACATGATTGATAGAGAAGATGATGAAGCTGAGAGTTCTAGATCGTCTAGATGCACTGATAGTTTTAACGCGAATGTTGAAGGAGAAGAAGGCTTGCCATGAAGAGTTTACGAGCCGCCATGATTAGATATGGTTGCTAGGTTTTTGCAGTGTGTTTAGGGCATTGCTTGCGGATATGTTCTGTTATGTAACTCGATTTTATTGCTTGTATATAGTGTATGTAATGTTTTACCATTATCAATAAAGTGTTTGACATTTATTCAAATATATATATATATATATATATATATATATATATGCTCATAAAGAAAAGAAGCAATGTGACAATTTTCGAAGGTTTGAAATTAAAATAAATAAGATAAGATGTAATATCATTGTCATTTCACATCAAGTACAAGGAGGAGGTGTATTACATGGTGATTAAAAGGGTGCTCCTATGAGGTTGACATGCAAAAGAGAGGAGGATGTGATGGGGCGATGTTGTGGCATAATTCTAATGGAGGGTAATGTACCATAGGGTTATTTTAGTAATTTTCTAAGTCCAAATTATATAAAAACAAATCCAAAAATTTCTCTCTCCATCCTCACGTCATTTTCCACTTTTTAAAATTTTTATACCTTTCTTTCTCAGCCTTTAAACCCCCCAATGGTTTCCATGAAATTTCAGAAGTTTAAAAATCTTTGTTGTATTTATTTTTAAATTCGTAAACTTGTATAAAGCCTTTTCCTTCACTTCAACAACAACTTCTTGCCAAAACAAGACCCTTCTCCACCTTTTCATCCTTTGGCCGTGCCCAATACCTAATAGGTTGAGCCTAACTTGTGATGTTTAAGTCCAAAAATCAAATTTTTCCAAAGGTTTTACATAGTTCTAGGTTCTATTTCAAATTTGAAAAAGATATGGTTGATTTGGTGTGTAAATTTCTTTCTTTTAAGGAAATTTTTTAACCTTGATATGTTATCTACTTTGTTGTTTTAAATCTTGGTTGATGTTGAGTAGTTTGTGTATAAATGTGTTTGGTTTTGATGTAGTATAAACTTGAAAATGGAAGTTAAATATTAGTTAAAGCTTGCAAATTATGTATATGATGGATGATGTAAATGTAACGACCCAGAATTTTTGATAATTAAAATTTGAATATTTAATTAATTTTAAATATTAATAAGTGAAATTCATAAGTCGAATAAATTTTATTTCGAATAATTGGATTTAATTGGATAATTAAATCGATAATTTAATATGTGGAAATATAGAAATAATTGAAAATTTGGTTAAATATGATTGAAAATGATTTGGAAAATTTTATTATATCATATTGGAGTTATATCAATGTTATAGAACTTTTAAAATCAAATTAAAAGTTAATTTGTGGAAATTGAACATTTTAATATTTAATTATCGACTGAAAAATAGCCAATTTTTAAACAGTCTCAGAATTGGACGAAACCAGTTCCATTGGATCCGTAATAATTAGTTATTATTGGATTTAAATTTTCGTAGCAATCGGAGTTATCGTTTGACCGTGGCAGCTCGAAACGCATCGAAATTGTTTTAATATTAATTTGGCGAGTTAAAATAGCCATTTTTCAAAAAGTCTCGGATTTCGATGAAACTAGTTTCATCGGATCCGTAGTGTGATATTATTGTATGGTTTCAAATTTCATGTCAATCGGATTTACCGTTTGTCCGGTGCAAGCTAAAACGCCTAGAAAATCGTTTAATCGGTTTAATTTTAAATCGAACATTTATTGTCATAACTCGCACAGATGACCGAATTAGCTTCTGAAACCTGTTCCATTGTGTTCGGAACGTGGGGTAAACCCCAGAAACGCCAGTCACCGCGCGTAAATCGGAGTCCGGAAAACCGGAATGAATAGTGTTCGTTTATTCTCTATAAATAGGCCATTTTTGTCACAAAAAAATTAAAAAAATAAAAATAAAACCCTAAACCTAATAGCCAGCCGCCGGCTACAGATTAATGGCCGAAAATTCTCGTTTCTTTCCCCCTTGATTTCTTCAAATCCACCAAGTAATTCGATAAACTTCCTTAACGAAGGTTGTAGAGCGCAGCGAGATCTACCATTTGAACGGTGGTGATCGTTTTTAAAGCCATGGATCGACGGCAAAAGGGTGATGAATACCAACGTTTCGTGCACGAATCCCTAGGGCTAGGCGTAGCCGAGGGTGGCCGCATCTCGAGCGTGGGTGGAGTAGAGTGAGGCGGTTCCCGTGGTGTGTCCTGATCGAGGTATATGTCGACGTGGTTGGTCGCGCGAATAGGGTTGTTAGGCGGCTATTTTGGGTTGCGTACGTTTGTTTACCTGGAGCAAGAAAACGCGTGAGTTTGGGGAAGATAAAGAAGGTGCAGTCCAGATGAGGGGTTTGGAGATCAACGGCTGTAAATAATATAGGTTAAATAAATTATAAATAAATGTTGTAAATGTTATATAAAACTGTGTAAAACTTTGAAAAATCATATCTTTTTCATACGAGGTCAAAAACGCGCGAAACAGGAAGCGTTTGCTTCGTTTTGTCGAGCACTACGCGATGCAACTGGTTTGGAGACGATTGGAATCAGTGAGAATTTCGGGTAAAATTAAACGTCCGTTTAATTTTATTCGAAATAAAAGGCTGGAACGGAATTGAAATCAAGGTGAGAACTTCTCACTCAATCGAATCGGTTTTGATTTATATTTTAAATAGTTAGATTTAAAATATCTGAATGCATATTTGAATGATGATTGTTATTTATTGATTGTTAAAATAGACATTATGTGCCGTTAGTAAGCGGATGTTATTTATTAAAAACATATACCGCGAATATTTCATAAACAGTGAAATTGGTATTATATATAATAGCAATATATATATATTGGCATATGTATATATTGCAGTTGTTGATTTCCCGCATTGTATAGCGGATGAGACCCTATTGCGCCGTCTATTAAACGGATAATATTTTATAAATCCCATATACCGCGATAATTCCGTACTGGAGCGGAATTGGTATTGTGCTAATATTTTTGGATGCAGGGAAACAGGTTGGAGGGATACAACTGGATTCCTTAACTGTATTGATTTATTTACAGATATTTTGATATTTTTTGATTATCATATCGATATATGATATTTGGATGTCGTGATTGACTATTTGGTGTTGTTGCATCATTGGATCTATTTTTGAGGTTTTAAAATAATGATTTTTGGTTTTAAAGGAATTTTTAAAGTGATTTTTGAAAGTATACGTTTTATTAAAATTTTGAATTGATTTATTTTAAATAAATTAACGTTATAAGTTTAATGTTATAAAAGTTATAATTTTTGTAAAATATAACCAAATTAAGATTTTTGAAATAAATAGTGATTAATTTATAAAATGGTTTAATTGGGAATTTTGAATTATTATAAACGGTTTCTATAAAAGATTTATAAAATTGATATTTATAAATTAAAAATACTAGGATTATAAAACGAGTTTTTATAAGTAATAAAGTGAAATAAAAAAAATGGATTTCATAAGTGAATTGAGATTTATAAATTTATGAAATATGAATATATAAAATGGATAGATTTTGTAAAATATAAGATTTATAAGTAATCAACTTATAAATCGGATTTTGGCATTTAAAATGAGATATAAAAAGGATTTTTATAAATAGAAGTTTATAAAAATATAAATGGAGTTTATAAACGTTGTTTATAAATCCGAAATCAATTGAATTTGATAAGTTGGATATAGGAATATATGAAAGGAATTATATTCACGATTTTGGACAGTGAATATATTATTAAATGAAATGGATATGTTTTTGGGGAAGGAACATTATGAAATGAAGTTAATGATTTTAAAGACGTTTTAAAATGCATTAAGTATCGAATACATAGATTTCAACATTCATTGTTGAAATAGACGTTTTCGAGAAATAGAAGGAAATGGTGGACTATAACACTGTTGTTATAGTAAATGGTTTCCGAAAGGAAATGTTTTGTATAGTATTGGGATTTATATATCTATTTAAACTTTGAATCCCTATACTAGTGATTTTGGGTCGTCGTAACGATATTTTACGTAACATTCGTTTTGGCCCAAACAAAAATGTTTAAGAGAATGATTTCTAAAGAATGAAATATATACTAAATTTTCGATTTAAGTATATTGAATATTTTCTAAGTATTAAAAATAAATGGATTTGTGAATTACTTATTAATAAATAAGTATGGAAATGTTTTTCCAATGCGAAATGAACGTTTTAGAATTTATCCTTGTAAAGATAAATTAAAAGTGAATATTTGAAATCGATTGAAAATCGTATATCATAAATATTTTGGGATTATAAATTCACTAATGAATTTATAAAAGAAAGGAGAAATTGTTTAAAAATAAACGATGATTTATTTTTAAAGTGTGGGAATGAATTTACGAATTTGGAACGTAAATATATAAAATAAATCGGTAAGGATTTATTAAATTGGTTTAAATGAACCATGTTGAAATGAAAGAAATTCCGCGTAAGGAAAAGTCATTTGAAAATTTGTTTTCAAATGGTTGAAGTGTGGAAAATTATATATCAAGTAAAGATATTTTGGAAAGTAAATAATTTGGGAAATTAGTTGGATTTGGTGATGTTGAACACGCCTATTGATAGTAAAATATCCGACTATCAATATTTACCTTTAAATAGGTATTTGTTGTGATTGTTTGAATTTGAATGCCACATTTATTTTTGAATAAGCGCTCACTATTCGGGTTAGCCAGGAAAGGACCTTGGGGTCGTATAACCCATTCTGAATATGTGATACGTCGTAATGGATTGCATTTGATGACCGGTGTTGAAGACCGGATGTTTGTGAAAACGGAAGGATTACCGTCGAGTTACTCTACATCGGCTGATCTCCGATATAGAGGTTTTATCACCCTTAGTGACGGAAAGTCCGGTCGTGATTAGTGAATATCCGAATTGCAAGGACTTCGTTGGAAGTGCCTTCGGTTCTGTTCGATCCCGGAACAGACTTGTATGGATTGTATGTCTGACATTACAAATTGAGATATAAAGCTGATTTCTTTCAAATATATTTCTGTTGGTGGCGGAGAATTTATTCTCTTAGCTTAACACCCTTCTCTGAGACGTACGAGCTCAGAGGTTATATAGTTGAAGGTTATTAGTGATATACTCCCAATTTGGTAGTGTGGCATGCTGAGTGTTGTTGTGAAATGATCATTGTTTGATCATTTGTGATAGGATCATTTATTTGATCATTTATCTTGGTGATCATTTCTATGATCATTTGATTGACCTAAAGCACGGCTTTTGTATAAAGTGTGGCTTTGTGGACGAGACTTCGTTGGACCTCACACCCCGAAAATGGTCAAAACAGGAAGGATGCAGCAAGGTTATTAGGGGGTAGCGCTCCTTTAGTGTATGTCATTCCTTCTGGATAGAGGTGGTATCATGGTATGGAGCCCAGATATTTAACCTATGTTGTTGCTGCATATTTTGTGGTTGTTGGAAATCGAGGATCCTCGGATAGATCGGTTACGATCGGGGGATGACATATTCGTGTCAGTAGTTACCTAGTTAGGGGTAACCCGGCCTTGTGTTGGCAGAGATCCGGTTTGGTTCTCGGGACGTCATTCCATAGGCGTATCCATGTGCAAATGGGAAGTTCCTTGGCCTGACCATTTGTTGGAAATCCAAAGAAACAATACGATCTTGTACGGTTTTGGTTGTAGAACCTATCATTCACTTATGGTGGCGCCCCACTGTTTGGATGATAGCTATAGTAGGCATACGATAATGGTCGTATGTTGGCTAAGATTTATATCTTTACTTTCGAAATGAATTTTTCCTACACTATGCACTAGTAATAATATCAAATGTTTCTTTTTAATGCGTATCAAGCATCTTTGACTATCATAAGGAGAAATCTCCTCTGATTCTGCATTTGCATTGTGTGTGCGTGCGGGAGGCCTTATGGTAATCTCATTTTTAAAAGCATTACGAATTGACTTTAAAAATATTCTTCTATTTTGATTTTAAAGATAAATAAACTGTTTTGAGTTCTCACACCAGTCTCATGGCTGACTCGGAGTTTATTGTTTTCCTTCCTAAACTCTGGGTGCCCACCAATTTCCACACGGGCAGTCAAGAGTTCAGGTTTATCAGGATATTCCGGAATTCAGGAGTTGCTGGAGGCAAGCTGGATGGCATGGCGTATTACTAGTATATTATATTTCTTTTCCGCTGCATGTTGTTGTTGTACACTCTGATGATGTAATGTAATGTAATATGATGTAATGTAATAACTGATATAGTTCTTTGTTTAAAGATTATTCATTTATCTATTATATGTTGTTCCGCTGCGATTGTGAGATTCTGATATTGTTCTGTTATTTCTTTCTGTTCCGTTCTTTTCTCTTTATTTTCTATCTTTTTCTCTCTTCTTCTACCTTTTTCTTTTTCTTTAACCCAAAATTTCGGTTTTTCGGAAATGAAAAATCGCGATCGTTACATTTGGTATCGAGCTTATGGTTAAGCGACAACCATGGCTCTGTTGGGTGTTACTCATTAGAGATAGAGTCAGTAGTACTCTAGAATGAGTTTGAGTGTAATAGTAGCTATGAAAGCGTATTTGTTTGTAAATATAAAATTGTTTTATATTGTGATGATTGGTTTATTGAGTGGCGTATGAACCTTCGTCAGCACGGTCTGTACAACTATGCCGAAGGGGTTTATAAACACTTGAACAGAACAATTCGACATAATATCATTTTAAATTGGGTAAATGAAATAATTTTACCTTGATTATTTTATATATAAAAAGGAATAATTTTTCAAAAATATTTAAAGTGTATATGAATTGATTGTTTGGTTGTTGAATAAAAACAACAAATTTTTAAAGAATAATTGTATAAGCAATTGAATTATAAGTGTGAAGTTATAATTAAAATAATTTACACTTGTGAAATAATCTTATATATAAGAAGTGAAATTATATAAGTAAAGGATTTATAAATGTGATTTATAATCTGAAAATAAAATTCCAGGAAAGTGTTTTGAAATGATTTGATATTTGGGAAAATTATTTTGGAGAAATTAAAGCTCTAAACTCTTTTCGGTCGCTAGAAAATAATTCCGATGATGACCGCGGCATCATTGGTGTTCATTTTCCAGTTTCCAAAAGAGGAATTGCTGCCAGATTATTTTAAAAGAAAAGTTGTTGGAAAATAAGGGATTTGGTTTTGGAAATTCAGAAGGTAATTTGAATTGATTTCAAAAAAAATGGTTTTGAAAGGTTGAAAAGACTCTGGAATCCTATTTAAATATTATGGAAATGATAAATGAGTTGATAACTTATACAGTTTGAATTTTGATAGAATAAATTTAACTTAAAGGATGAAGTTAAATTAAAGGAAGTATAAGTAAATCAATAAAATCCAAGTAGTAATTGTTGAATATAAGTTGTATAACTTATAAGATGATGAATATAAGTGAAATAAGTTTTGAACTTATGATAGGAGTTAATAAAATTAGCTTTGGTAAAAAGTTAAATAGGATTGGAATTTGAATTGAATTTATAAGTGAAAACTTAAGTTAAATTAAACAAAAGGTGTTTGGAATGAAATATAACTTAAGTGAAGTTAAATGAAGTTAATTTTGGTATCGAAGTAAATTAATAAGTGAATTAATGAAGTGAAGTCATTAAGAATTTGAACTTGAGTTATATAAATGAAATTCAACTTTATATTGTTAAAGGAATTAGCAATTGAATTGAACTAATGGATTAAATGTTAATCAATTAAATGTAAATAATTGATATGAAATAATGAATATATAAGTGTTAATTCATTAAAAGCTAGTTGAATAAATTGAATGGAAGTCAATTTAATATGATCCAATTGAAATTAAAAGTGTTGAACCAAATTGAATGTAAAGTGAATAAATTTGGTTGTATTGAATAAACATCGGTTGTTATTTGATTGTTGATTGATTGTATATAAATTCATTAGGTGTTAATGAAAGTGAATTAGCGAAATTGGAAGCTATGTAACTAAATTCAAATGGATAATATATAAATTTGAATAGAATTGAATGTGAATTGGATTTAAATTAGTAAATGTTAACTAATTGAATTGAGAATGAATGTTGATAAAATCCAATGTAAACGAATCAAATGTGAATAAAATTGAAAACCAATTCATTGAATATTAATGAGAATATGAATGAATATTTAGTTGGTTGATGGTTTCGTTTGTTGCTTTAGTTGCATTTGCTATATTGGCATATATAAATGTTGCTATATGATGTATATTGATACTATTTTCATATATGAATGATTCTCATGTTGTTGTTGAGTGTTTAGTAGGTGCGGATTGCGCTTGCTTCGCATTTGGAGCTCGCTTTCGCGCTATATTAGTCGTATATGCTCGCTAATAATAAATAAGGTACATATCTCGGATTAAATATCGTACTTTTACACTTTTTCCCTGCGGGATGCCTCATTACTTGATGAGATGTATATTTGTGATATATATACTGTCATTTTTTTTCGGATCGAGCCGCGCAAAGAAGACTATGACGAATTTTTTCGGAAATTTAAGGCGTTAGAAAAAATTTGGGAAAATTGAAAATTTTTGAAAAGTATAACTTTGATTTGGAATTGAAAGTTAAACAATAGTAGTTGTTTTTGAAAAGATAACTAAGTATGATTTGAAAACTTAGTGAAGTATTGTAAGAAGTTTAACTAAGGATTTTGGAAAATTAATAAATTCTGTAACTTTTCTTACTTGGTAATTTCGAGGACGAAATTCTTTTAAGGGGGGAAGTTTGTAACGACCCAGAAAATTTTTGATAATTAAAATTTGAATATTTAATTAATTTTAAATATTAATAAGTGAAATTTATAAGTCGAATAAATTTTATTTCGAATAATTGGATTTAATTGGATAATTAAATCGATAATTTAATATGTGGAAATATAGAAATAATTGAAAATTTGGTTAAATATGATTGAAAATGATTTTTAAAATTTTATTATATCATATTGGAGTTATAGCAATGTTATAGAACTTTTAAAATCAAATTAAAACTTAATTTGTGGAAATTGAACATTTTAATATTTAATTATCGACTGAAAAATAGCCAATTTTTAAACAGTCTCAGAATTGGACGAAACCAGTTCCATTGGATCCGTAATAATTAGTCATTATCGGATTTCAATTTCGTAGCAATCGGAGTTATCGTTTGACCGTGGCAGCTCGAAACGCATCGAAATTGTTTTAATATTAATTTGGCGAGTTAAAATAGCCATTTTTCAAAAAGTCTCGGATTTCGAAGAAACCAGTTTCAACGGATCCGTAGTATGATATTATTGTATGGTTTCAAATTTCATGTCAATCGGATTTACCGTTTGTCCGGTGCAAGCTAAAACGCCTAGAAAATCGTTTAATTGGTTTAATTTTAAATCGAACGTTTATTGTCATAACTCGCACAGATGACCGAATTAGCTTCCGAAACTTATTCCATTGTGTTCGGAACGCGGGGTAAACCCCAGAAACGCCAGTCACCTCGCGTAAATCGGAGTCCGGAAAACCGGAATGAATAGTGTTCGTTTATTCTCTATAAATAGACCATTTTTGTCACAAAAAAATTAAAAAAATAAAAATAAAACCCTAAACCTAATAGCCAGCCGCCGGCTAAAGATTAATGGCCGAAAATTATCGTTTCTTTCCCCCTTGATTTCTTCAAATCCACCAAGTAATTCGATAAACTTCCTTAACGAAGGTTGTAGAGCGCAGCGAGATCTACCATCTGAACGGTAGTGATCGTTTTTAAAGCCATGGATCGACGGCAAAAGGGTGATGAATACCAACGTTTCGTGCACGAATCCCTAGGGCTAAGCGTAGCCGAGGGTGGCCGCATCTCGAGCGTGGGTGGAGTAGAGTGAGGCGGTTCCCGTGGTGTGTCCTGATCGAGGTATATGTCGACGTGGTTGGTCGCGCGAATAGGGTTGTTAGGCGGCTATTTTGGGTTGCGTACGTTTGTTTACCTGGAGCAAGAAAACGCGTGAGTTTGGGGAAGATAAAGAAGGTGCAGTACAGATGAGGGGTTTGGAGATCAACGGCTATAAATAATATAGGTTAAATAAATTATAAATAAATGTTTTAAATGTTATATAAAACTGTGTAAAACTTTGAAAAATCATATCTTTTTCATACGACGTCGAAAACTCGCGAAACAGGAAGCGTTTGCTTCGTTTTGTCGAGCACTATGCGATGCAACTAGTTTGGAGACGATTGGAATCAGTGAGAATTTCGGGTAAAATTAAACGTCCGTTTAATTTTATTCGAAATAAAAGGCTGGAATGGAATTAAAATCAAGGTGAGAACTTCTCACTCAATCGAATCGGTTTCGATTTATATTTTAAATAGTTAGATTTAAAACATCTGAATGCATATTCGAATGATGATTGTTATCTATTGATTGTTAAAATAGACATTATGCGCCGTTAGTAAGCGGATGTTATTTATTAAAAACATATACCGCGAATATTTCATAAACAGTGAAATTGGTATTATATATAATAGCAATATATATATATATATATATATATTGGCATATGTATATATTGCAGTTGTTGATTTCCCGCATTGTATAGCGGATGAGATCCTATTGCGCCGTCTATTAAACGGATAATATATTATAAATCCCATATACCGCGATAATTCCGTACTGGAGCGGAATTGGTATTGTGCTAATGTTTTTGGATGCAGGGAAACAGGTTGGAGGGATCCAACTGGATTCCTCAACTGTATTGATTTATTTACAGATATTTTGATATTTGTTGATTATCATATCGATATATGATATTTGGATGTCGTGATTGACTATTTGGTGCTGTTGCATCATTGGATCTATTTTTGAGGTTTTAAAATAATGATTTTTGGTTTTTAAAGGAATTTTTAAAGTGATTTTTGAAAGTATACGTTTTATTAAAATTTTGAATTGATTTATTTCAAATAAATTAGCGTTATAAGTTTAATGTTATAAAAGTTATAATTTTTGTAAAATATAACCAAATTAAGATTTTTGAAATAAATAGTGATTAATTTATAAAATGGTTTAATTGGGAATTTTGAATTATTATAAATGGTTTATATAAAAGATTTATAAAATTGATATTTATAAATTAAAAATACTGGGATTATAAAACGAGTTTTTATAAGTAATAAAGTGAAATAAAGAAAATGGATTTCATAAGTGAATTGAGATTTATAAATTTATGAAATATGAATGTATAAAATGGATAGATTTTGTAAAATATAAGATTTATAAGTAATCAACTTATAAATCGGATTTTGGCATTTAAAATGAGATATAAAAAGGATTTTTATAAATAGAAGTTTATAAAAATATAAATGGAGTTTATAAACGTTGTTTATAAATCCGAAATCAATTGAATTTGATAAGTTGGACATAGGAATATATGAAAGGAATTATATTCACGATTTTGGACAGTGAATATATTATTAAATGAAATGGATATGTTTTTGGGGAAGGAACATTATGAAATGAAGTTAATGATTTTAAAGACGTTTTAAAATGCATTAAGTATCGAATACATAGATTTCAACATTCATTGTTGAAATAGACGTTTTCGAGAAATAGAAGGAAATGGTGGACTATAACACTGTTGTTATAGTAAATGGTTTCCGAAAGGAAATGTTTTGTATAGTATTGGGATTTATATATCTATTTAAATTTGAATCCCTATACTAGTGATTTTGGGTCGTCGTAACGATATTTTACGTAACATTCGTTTTGGCCCAAACAAATGTGTTTAAGAGAATGATTTCTTAAAGAATGAAATATATACTAAATTTTCGATTTAAGTATATTGAATATTTTCTAAGTATTAAAAATAAATGGATTTGTGAATTACTTATTGATAAATAAGTATGGAAATGTTTTTCCAATGCGAAATGAACGTTTTAGAATTTATCCTTGTAAAGATAAATTAAAAGTGAATATTTGAAATCGATTGAAAATCGTATATCATAAATATTTTGGGATTATAAATTCACTAAGGAATTTATAAAAGAAAGGAGAAATTGTTTAAAAATAAACGATGATTTATTTTTAAAGTGTGGGAATAAATTTACGAATTTGGAACGTAAATATATAAAATAAATCGGTAAGGATTTATTAAATTGGTTTAAATGAACCATGTTGAAATGAAAGAAATTCCAAGGAAAAGTCATTTGAAAATTTGTTTTCAAATGGTTGAAGTGTGGAAAATTATATATCAAGTAAAGATATTTTGGAAAGTAAATAATTTGGGAAATTAGTTGGATTTGGTGATGTTGAACACGCCTATTGATAGTAAAATATCCGACTATCAATATTTACCTTTAAATAGGTATTTGTTGTGATTGTTTGAATTTGAATGCCACACTTATTTTTGAATAAGCGCTCACTATTCGGGTTAGCCGGGAAAGGACCTTGGGGTCGTATAACCCATTCTGAATATGTGATACGTCGTAATGGATTGCATTTGATGACCGGTGTTGAAGACCGGATGTTTGTGAAAACGGAAGGATTACCGTCGAGTTACTCTACATCGGTTGATCTCCGATATAGAGGTTTTATCACCCTTAGTGACGGGAAGTCCGGTCGTGATTAGTGAATATCCGAATTGCAAGGACTTCGTTGGAAGTGCCTTCGGTTCTGTTCGATCCCGAAACAGACTTGTATGGATTGTATGTCTGACATTACAAATTGAGATATAAAGCTGATTTCTTTCAAATATATTTCTGTTGGTGGCGGAGAATTTATTCTCTTAGCTTAACACCCTTCTCTGAGACGTACGAGCTCAGAGGTTATATAGTTGAAGGTTATTAGTGATATACTCCCAATTTGGTAGTGTGGCATGCTGAGTGTTGCTGTGAAATGATCATTGTTTGATCATTTGTGATAGGATCATTTATTTGATCATTTATCTTGGTGATCATTTCTATGATCATTTGATTGACCTAAAGCACGGCTTTTGTATAAAGTGTGGCTTTGTGGACGAGACTTCGTCGGACCTCACACCCCGGAAATGGTCAAAACAGGAAGGATGCAGCAAGGTTATTAGGGGGTAGCGCCCCTTTAGTATATGTCATTCCTTCTGGATAGAGGTGGTATCATGGTATGGAGCCCAGATATTTAACCTATGTTGTTGCTGCATATTTTGTGGTTGTTGGAAATCGAGGATCGTCGGATAGATCGGTTACGATCGGGGGATGACATATTCGTGTCAGTAGTTACCCAGTTAGGGGTAACCCGGCCTTGTGTTGGCAGAGATCCGGTTTGGTTCTCGGGACGTCATTCCAGAGGCGTTTCCATGTGGCAATGGGAAGTTCCTTAGCCTGACCATTTGTTGGAAATCCAAAGAAACAATACGAACTTGTACGGTTTTAGTTGTAGAACCTATCATTCACTTATGGTGGCGCCCCACTATTTGGATGATAGCTATAGTAGGCATACGATAATGGTCGTATGTTGGCTAAGATTTATATCTTTACTTTCGAAATGAATTTTTCCTACACTATGCACTAGTAATAATATCAAATGTTTCTTTTTAATGCGTATCAAGCATCTTTGACTATCATAAGGAGAAATCTCCTCTGATTCTGCATTTGCATTGTGTGTGCGTGCGGGAGGCCTTATGGTAGTCTCATTTTTAAAAGCATTACGAATTGACTTTAAAAATATTCTTCTATTTTGATTTTAAAGATAAATAAACTGTTTTGAGTTCTCACACCAGTCTCATGGCTGACTCAGAGTTTATTGTTTTCCTTCCTAAACTCTGGGTGCCCACCAATTTCCACACGGGCAGTCAAGAGTTAAGGTTTATCAGGATATTCCGGAATTCAGGAGTTGCTGGAGGCAAGCTGGATGGCATGGCGTATTACTAGTATATTATATTTCTTTTCCGCTGCATGTTGTTGTTGTACACTCTGATGATGTAATGTAATGTAATATGATGTAATGTTATAACTGATATAGTTCTTTGTTTAAAGATTATTCATTTATCTATTATATGTTGTTCCGCTGCGATTGTGAGATTCTGATATTGTTCTGTTATTTCTTTCTGTTCCGTTCTTTTCTCTTTATTTTATATCTTTTTCTCTCTTCTTCTACCTTTTTCTTTTTCTTTAACCCTAACATTTCGGTTTTTCGGCAATGAAAAATCGCGATCGTTACATTTGGTATCAGAGCTTATGGTTAAGCGACAACCATGGCTCTGTTGGGTGTTACTCATTAGAGATAGAGTCAGTAGTACTCTAGAATGAGTTTGAGTGTAATAGTAGCTATGAGAGCGTATTTGTTAGTAAATATAAAATTGTTTTATATTGTGATGATTGGTTTATTGAGTGGCGTATGAACCTTCGTCAGCACGTTCTGTACAACTATGCCGAAGGGGTTTATAAACACTTGAACAGAACAATTCGACATAATATCATTTTAAATTGGGTAAATGAAATAATTTTACCTTGATTATTTTATATATAAAAAGGAATAATTTTTCAAAAATATTTAAAGTGTATATGAATTGATTGTTTGGTTGTTGAATAAAAACAACAAATTTTTAAAGAATAATTGTATAAGCAATTGAATTATAAGTGTGAAGTTATAATTAAAATAATTTACACTTGTGAAATAATCTTATATATAAGAAGTGAAATTATATAAGTAAAGGATTTATAAATGTGATTTATAATCTGAAAATAAAATTCCAGGAAAGTGTTTTGAAATGATTTGATATTTGGGAAAATTATTTTGGAGAAATTAAAGCTCTAAACTCTTTTCGGTCGCTAGAAAATAATTCCGATGATGACCGCGGCATCATTGGTGTTCATTTTCCAGTTTCCAAAAGAGGAATTGCTGCCAGATTATTTTAAAAGAAAAGTTGTTGGAAAATAAGGGATTTGGTTTTGGAAATTCAGAAGGTAATTTGAATTGATTTCAAAAAAAAAAATGGTTTTGAGAGGTTGAAAGGACTCTGGAATCCTATTTAAATATTATGGAAATGATAAATGAGTTGATAACTTATACAATTTGAATTTTGATAGAATAAATTTAACTTAAAGGATGAAGTTAAATTAAAGGAAGTATAAGTAAATCTATAAAATCCAAGTAGTAATTGTTGAATATAAGTTGTATAACTTATAAGATGATGAATATAAGTGAAATAAGTTTTGAACTTATGATAGGAGTTAACAAAATTAGCTTTGGTAAAAAGTTAAATAGGATTGGAATTTGAATTGAATTTATAAGTGAAAACTTAAGTTAAATTAAACAAAAGGTGTTTGGAATGAAATATAACTTAAGTGAAGTTAAATGAAGTTAATTTTGGTATCGAAGTAAATTAATAAGTGAATTAATGAAGTGAAGTCATTAAGAATTTGAACTTGAGTTATATAAATGAAATTCAACTTTATATTGTTAAAGGAATTAGCAATTGAATTGAACTAATGGATTAAATGTTAATCAATTAAATGTAAATAATTGATATGAAATAATGAATATATAAGTGTTAATTCATTAAAAGCTAGTTGAATAAATTGAATGGAAGTCAATTTAATATGATCCAATTGAAATTAAAAGTGTTGAACCAAATTGAATGTAAAGTGAATAAATTTGGTTGTATTGAATAAACATTGGTTGTTATTTGATTGTTGATTGATTGTATATAAATTCATTAAGTGTTAATGAAAGTGAATTAGCGAAATTGGAAGCTATGTAATTAAATTCGAATGGATAATATATAAATTTGAATAGAATTGAATGTGAATTGGATTTAAATTAGTAAATGTTAACTAATTGAATTGAGAATGAATGTTGATAAAATCCAATGTAAACGAATCAAATGTGATTAAAATTGAAAACCAATTCATTGAATATTAATAAGAATATGAATGAATATTTAGTTGGTTGATGGTTTCGTTTGTTGCTTTAGTTGCATTTGCTATATTGGCATATATAAATGTTGCTATATGATGTATATTGATACTATTTTCATATATGAATGATTCTCATGTTGTTGTTGAGTGTTTAGTAGGTGCGGATTGCGCTTGCTTCGCATTTGGAGCTCGCTTTAGCGCTATATTAGTCGTATATGCTCGCTAATAATGAATAAGGTACATATCTCGGATTAAATATCGTACTTTTACACTTTTTCCCTGCGGAATGCCTCATTACTCGATGAGATGTATATTTGTGATATATATACTGTCATTTTTTTTTCGGATCGAGCCGCGCAAAGGAGACTATGGCGAATTTTTCCGGAAATTTAAGGCGTTAGATAAAATTTGGGAAAATTGGAAAATTTTGAAAACTATAACTTTGATTTGGAATTGAAAGTTAAACAATAGTAGTTGTTTTTGAAAAGATAACTAAGTATGATTTGAAAACTTAGTGAAGTATTGTAAGAAGTTTAACTATGGATTTTGGAAAATTAATAAATTCTGTAACTTTTCTTACTTGGTAATTTCGAGGATGAAATTCTTTTAAGGGGGGAAGTTTTTAACGACCCAGAATTTTTGATAATTAAAATTTGAATATTTAATTAATTTTAAATATTAGTAAGTGAAATTTATAAGTCGAATAAATTTTATTTCGAATAATTGGATTTAATTGGATAATTAAATCGATAATTTAATATGTGGAAATATAGAAATAATTGAAAATTTGGTTAAATATGATTGAAAATGATTTGTAAAATTTTATTATATCATATTGGAGTTATAGCAATGTTATAGAACTTTTAAAATCAAATTAAAACTTAAGTTTTGGAAATTGAACATTTTAATATTTAATTATCGACTGAAAAATAGCCAATTTTTAAACAGTCTCAGAATTGGACGAAACCAGTTCCATTGGATCTGTAATAATTAGTTATTATCGGATTTCAATTTTCGTAGCAATCGGAGTTATCGTTTGACCGTGGCAGCTCGAAACGCATCGAAATTGTTTTAATATTAATTTGGCGAGTTAAAATAGCCATTTTTCAAAAAGTCTCAGATTTCGACGAAACCAGTTTCATCGGATCCGTAGTATGATATTATTGTATGGTTTCAAATTTCATGTCAATCGGATTTACCGTTTGTCCGGTGCAAGCTAAAACGCCTAGAAAATCGTTTAATTGGTTTAATTTTAAATCGAACGTTTATTGTCATAACTCGCACAGATGACCGAATTAGCTTCCGAAACTTATTCCATTGTGTTCGAAACGCGGGGTAAACCCCAAAAATGCCAGTCACTGTGCGTAAATCGGAGTCCGAAAAACCGGAATGAATAGTGTTCGTTTATTCTCTATAAATAGACCATTTTTGTCACAAAATAATTAAAAAAATAAAAATAAAACCCTAAACCTAATAGCCAGCCGCCGGCTACAGATTAATGGCCGAAAATTCTCGTTTCTTTCCCCCTTGATTTCTTCAAATCCATCAAGTAATTCGATAAACTTCCTTAACGAAGGTTGTAGAGCGCAGCGAGATCTACCATCTGAACGGTGGTGATCGTTTTTAAAGCCATGGATCGACGGCAAAAGGGTGATGAATACCACCGTTTCATGCATGAATTCCTAGGGCTAGGCGTAGCCGAGGGTGGCCGCATCTCGAGCGTGGGTGGAGTAGAGTGAGGCGGTTCACGTGGTGTGTCCTGATCGAGGTATATGTCGACGTGGTTGGTCGCGCGAATAGGGTTGTTAGGCGGCTATTTTGGGTTGCGTACGTTTGTTTACCTGGAGCAAGAAAACGCGTGAGTTTGGGGAAGATAAAGAAGGTGCAGTCCAGATGAGGGGGTTTGGAGATCAGCAGCTGTAAATAATATAGGTTAAATAAATTATAAATAAATGTTGTAAATGTTATATAAAACTGTGTAAAACTTTGAAAAATCATGTCTTTTTCATACGAGGTCGAAAACGCGCGAAACAGGAAGCGTTGGCTTCGTTTTGTCGAGCACTACGCGATGCAATTGGTTTGGAGACGATTGGAATCAGTGAGAATTTCGGGTAAAATTAAACGTCCGTTTAATTTTATTCGAAATAAAAGGCTGGAACGGAATTAAAATCAAGGTGAGAACTTCTCACTCAATCGAATCGGTTTCGATTTATATTTTAAATAGTTAGATTTAAAATATATGAATGCATGTTTGAATGATGATTGTTATCTATTGATTGTTAAAATAGACATTATGCGCCGTTAGTAAGCGGATGTTATTTATTAAAAACGTATACCGTGAATATTTCATAAACAGTGAAATTGGTATTATATATAATAGCAATATATATATATATATATTGACATATGTATATATTGCAGTTGTTGATTTTCCGCATTGTATAGCGGATGAGACCCTATTGCGCCGTCTATTAAACGGATAATATTTTATAAATCCCATATACCGCGATAATTCCATACTGGAGCGGAATTGGTATTGTGCTAATGTTTTTGGATGCAGGGAAACAGGTTGGAGGGATCCAACTGGATTCCTCAACTGTATTGATTTATTTACAGATATTTTGATATTTGTTGATTATCATATCGATATATGATATTTGGATGTCGTGATTGACTATTTGGTGCTGTTGCATCATTGGATCTATTTTTGAGGTTTTAAAATAATGATTTTTGGTTTTTAAAGGAATTTTTAAAGTGATTTTTGAAAGTATACGTTTTATTAAAATTTTGAATTGATTTATTTTAAATAAATTAACGTTATAAGTTTAATGTTATAAAAGTTATAATTTTTGTAAAATATAACCAAATTAAGATTTTTGAAATAAATAGTGATTAATTTATAAAATGGTTTAATTGGGAATTTTGAATTATTATAAACGGTTTATATAAAAGATTTATAAAATTGATATTTATAAATTAAAAATACTGGGATTATAAAACGAGTTTTTATAAGTAATAAAGTGAAATAAACAAAATGGATTTCATAAGTGAATTGAGATTTATAAATTTATGAAATATGAATATATAAAATGGATAGATTTTGTAAAATATAAGATTTATAAGTAATCAACTTATAAATCGGATTTTGGCATTTAAAATGAGATATAAAAAGGATTTTTATAAATAGAAGTTTATAAAAATATAAATGGAGTTTATAAACGTTGTTTATAAATCCGAAATCAATTGAATTTGATAAGTTGGATATAGGAATATATGAAAGGAATTATATTCACGATTTTGGACAGTGAATATATTATTAAATGAAATGGATATGTTTTTGGGGAAGGAACATTATGAAATGAAGTTAATTATTTTAAAGACGTTTTAAAATGCATTAAGTATCGAATACATAGATTTCAACATTCATTGTTGAAATAGACGTTTTCGAGAAATAGAAGGAAATAGTGGACTATAACACTGTTGTTATAGTAAATGGTTTCCGAAAGGAAATGTTTTGTATAGTATTGGGATTTATATATCTATTTAAACTTTGAATCCCTATACTAGTGATTTTGGGTCGTCGTAACGATGTTTTACGTAACATTCGTTTTGGCCCAAACAAATGTGTTTAAGAGAATGATTTCTTAAAGAATGAAATATATACTAAATTTTCGATTTAAGTATATTGAATATTTTCTAAGTATTGAAAATAAATGGATTTGTGAATTACTTATTAATAAATAAGTATGGAAATGTTTTTCCAATGTGAAATGAACGTTTTAGAATTTATCCTTGTAAAGATAAATTAAAAGTGAATATTTGAAATCGATTGAAAATCGTATATCATAAATATTTTGGGATTATAAATTCACTAAGGAATTTATAAAAGAAAGGAGAAATTGTTTAAAAATATACGTTGATTTATTTTTAAAGTGTGGGAATAAATTTATGAATTTGGAATGTAAATATATAAAATAAATCGGTAAGGATTTATTAAATTGGTTTAAATGAACCATGTTGAAATGAAAGAAATTCCGCGTAAGGAAAAGTGATTTGAAAATTTGTTTTCAAATGGTTGAAGTGTGGAAAATTATATATCTAGTAAAGATATTTTGGAAAGTAAATAATTTGGGAAATTATTTGGATTTGGTGATGTTGAACACGCCTATTGATAGTAAAATATTCGACTATCAATATTTACCTTTAAATAGGTATTTGTTGTGATTGTTTGAATTTGAATGCCACACTTATTTTTGAATAAGCGCTCACTATTCGGGTTAGACGGGAAAGGACCTTGGGGTCGTATAACCCATTCTGAATATGTGATACGTCGTAATGGATTGCATTTGATGACCGGTGTTGAAGACTGGATGTTTGTGAAAACGGAAGGATTACCGTCGAGTAACTCTACATCGGCTGATCTCCGATATAGAGGTTTTATCACCCTTAGTGACGGGAAGTCCGGTCATGATTAGTGAATATCCGGATTTCAAGGACTTCGTTGGAAGTGCCTTCGGTTCTGTTCGATCCCGGAACAGACTTGTATGGATTATATGTCTGACATTACAAATTGAGATATAAAGCTGATTTCTTTCAAATATATTTCTGTTGGTGGCGGAGAATTTATTCTCTTAGCTTAACACCCTTCTCTGAGACGTACGAGCTCAGAGGTTATATAGTTGAAGGTTATTAGTGATATACTCCCAATTTGGTAGTGTGGCATGCTGAGTGTTGCTGTGAAATGATCATTGTTTGATCAATTGTGATAGGATCATTTATTTGATCATTTATCGTGGTGATCATTTCTATGATCATTTGATTGACCCAAAGCATGGCTTTTGTATAAAGTGTGGCTTTGTGGATGAGACTTCGTCGGACCTCACACCCCGGAAATGGTCAAAACAGGAAGGATGCAGCAAGGTTGTTAGGGGGTAGCGCCCCGTTAGTGTATGTCATTCCTTCTGGATAGAGGTGCTATCATGGTATGGAGCCCAGATATTTAACCTATGTTGTTGCTGCATATTTTGTGATTGTTGGAAATCGAGGATCCTCGGATAGATCGGTTACGATCGGGGGATGACATATTCGTTTCAGTAGTTACCCAGTTAGGGGTAACCCGGCCTTGTGTTAGCAAAGATCCGGTTTGGTTCTCGGGACGTCATTCCAGAGGCGTTTCCATGTGGCAATGGGAAGTTCCTTGGCCTGACCATTTGTTGGAAATCCAAAGAAACAATACGATCTTGTACAGTTTTAGTTGTAGAACCTATCATTCACTTATGGTGGCGCCCCACTATTTGGATGATAGTTATAGTAGGCATACGATAATGGTCGTATGTTGGCTAAGATTTATATCTTTACTTTCGAAATGAATTTTTCCTACACTATGCACTAGTAATAATATCAAATGTTTCTTTTTAATGCGTATCAAGCATCTTTGACTATCATAAGGAGAAATCTCCTCCGATTCTGCGTTTGCATTGTGTGTGTGTGCGGGAGGCCTTATGGTAGTCTCATTTTTAAAAGCATTGCGAATTGACTTTAAAAATATTCTTCTATTTTGATTTTAAAGATAAATAAACTGTTTTGAGTTCTCACATCAGTCTCATGGCTGACTCGGAGTTTATTGTTTTCCTTCCTAAACTCTGGGTACCCACCAATTTCCACACGGGCAGTCAAGAGTTAAGGTTTATCAGGATATTCCGGAATTCAGGAGTTGCTGGAGGCAAGCTGGATGGCATGGCGTATTACTAGTATATTATATTTCTTTTCCGCTGCATGTTGTTGTTGTACACTCTGATGATGTAATGTAATGTAATATGATGTAATGTAATAACTGATATAGTTCTTTGTTTAAAGATTATTCATTTATCTATTATATGTTGTTCCGCTGCGATTGTGAGATTCTGATATTGTTCTGTTATTTCTTTCTGTTCCGTTCTTTTCTCTTTATTTTCTATCTTTTTCTCTCTTCTTCTACCTTTTTCTTTTTCTTTAACCCTAACATTTCGGTTTTTCGGCAACGAAAAATCGCGATCGTTATAGTAAAGTTGAAACCTTTACTTGTGTTTGTGATTTATTATATGTTGTGTATGTTATGGACATGATTATGTGTTTGTATGCTAAGAAAAGTTGGCACCTTTATATGGTATTGGTGACATGGATTCCTTGTGGAAAGTTATGTTGACTTATTTTCAAATGAAAAATCATCTTCAACTTCTAAACTTAATTTTACTTTATAAGCACTTACTTTATATTTTGGAACGGTAAGTGAGCTTCCAAAAGTGATAAGTTTTCAAAGTAAACTTAGGAAAACAATTTCAAGTTATGGTATCCATAGCGATAGTTGCTATGGATGCAGTTCGCTGAAAATTTAACTTTTTACAAAATTAAGTTTTTATACTTAAAAGTATTTTAGAAATGTTTATGAACTTAATAATGATGTTTAAGAAAGTTAGTTAAGAATTTAATAATTAATTAACTTTGGTAATTGACAATTAATTAAGTATTAAACAAGGTTTATTAATTTTAATTAAGTGGAGATTAGTTGCTAATTAATTATCTTGTAAAGTGAGATTAATTTTAATTAATTATTAATTACATAAGGATTAATTATTAAGCAAGTTTTTAATTATGTTAAATAATTAATAAAGGGTTGTTATAAGTTAGTTATTTCTTAATTAATAATTGAGTTTAAGTTAAGGCGTAATTAAGATTTAACTATGATTTAATTAAGGGTTTAATTTGTATTAATTACCTAAAAAGAGGTTATAGATTTTAGTTACTTGTTTTTCAAAGATCTAATTGTTTTAAAGGTAATTTTATTTTATAAAGGATAGTTTTGAACACAATGGATTCTATTGTCAATACCATTAAGTAACCACACAAATGTGAAAATGTTGTACTACACTTTGACATTGTTAGAAGAATAAGTCCCCGTTCTGCTATACCTTAATTAAATAGATTACTTGGACGTCTGTTTAGCAGAATAAATCCTCATTCTACTATAAATAAATTAAGTAGATTATGTGGACATCCATCTAGTAGAATACATTCTCGTTCTACTATAAATAAATTAAGTAGATAATGTAGACATCCATCTAGCAAAGTAAATCCCCGTTCTGCTATTATATTAATTGGGACATTGAATTGTATAATGGTAAATTCATATTAGATAAGAGATGTTCTCTATTTATGTATCATTATTACTTGCCTTTTATTCGTGCTCACCCTTAAGTTATGTGATGTTGGAATGGAAATGTAATTCCCTTTGAATTTTTTTTGTTAAATCTCGTGCATGGGTTTTACAAAGATAATGAATTTTTTAAAATAAAGGTGAGATATAAGTTAATTAATTATGTTATTAATGGCATTTCAAAATTAGTTAATCATTTTCAGTAATGATAATTAAACTTAATTAATTATTAAATAATGATGTGATTAAGATTTGTTAATTATTTTATTTATGACATTTTAAAATTAATTAATTATTTTAACTAATGATGCTTAAGGCTAATTTATTTTTTAATTAATGATGATTAATTATTTTTGTTAATGATGTTTTAAGATTAATTAATCACTTAATAATGTTTTTAAATTTAAGTAATCAATGCAGTAATGCTGTTTAAAGTTAATTAATCATTTTAATAAATAATGTTTAAGGATTAACGAATTATTCTAATAATAACGTTTTAAAGTAAATAAATCATTTTAACATGGGTGTTTTAAGTTAATTAATCTTTTAAAATAGTGTTGTTTTAAAGTAATTAATCAGGACTAAAGCTACTTATTTTATTTTAAATAAAAATGTTCTGAAAATAATTAATCCTCTATTTAAGTTGGTTTATCATTTTAAGTAATGATAGTAAAAGAAATTATCAGATTTACGAGGTAATGAATTTGTATTTAAAGTAAATTAAATCATTTTGATAAAGTTCTTTAAATTAATATTTTTAATGTGAAACCCTAGCACAAGTTTAGTTTTAAAAGTAAAAGTTCAATTTGGTTATGGAAAAGTAGTGCCACAAACGATATCGTTTATATGGAAAGGATTTAGTCATACTTTTAACACTAAATGTCAAGGCACGGACTCATTTCGATCTCAAAGGTTAAAAATGTTGTCAAGGTAATGCCTAGAGGCAACACTACCTCAAATTACCTGACTTCATTTTCAATCAAGGGATAATACTTGTTTGGAATCGGCGAGTGGTGGTAAGAATATGAAATTCAATTTCCATATACGATTATTTTTAATTATCTCCGATAGTTTATTTATTTGCTATCAGATCAGCTTTTTCCTTTGGATATCATCGGTTTAAACGATTAGCAACTACGATTTGTTGCTAATTTGAGCTTTGTTATCCTTTGTCAGAAATGGCTAAAACCAGAAAACGAGTGGGGGCTAAGTTATGTGGGTTTGCTCCCATTAGGTTAATTCACATCGACTCTAGGTTGGTTTCGGTTATATACGCACTAAGAATTGAAATACTTGGATTCTCGTTAAGGTTGGCGGGGTCCAGCTTGAAGTTCCCAAGAGGAATCATATGATAGAATGACCCTCTCAAGTATATTAACTAGAGGTATATTTTTAGTGAGGGGGGCACACCCTCCTAGTCATTTGTTTGTAAATTTCCCTCCCTTTCCTTTGATTCCAAAATTTTAAATTTACTTCTTTTTTATTTGCATCGGGAAGTGTTTTGAGCACTTCATGATTTTTAATTATTTATATCCATTGTTGTGATTGGATATTGTTATTGTGAGGGAAAAGCCATTTCACAGATGGCGGCGTAATCTAACTTATTATATTTATTTCCACCATTTTGTTTGAGATTTACTCATACTAGACATATTGTCTAACCCGACTTATTTATTTTCCCTAAACTCTTAAGTACTCAATTATATTTTTGTCGTCCAGGAGCAACAGGTTCTGTTTAGGCTCTTTAAAGACGATGGACGAGTAAAAGCTCCATAGTTACCTAGTTATTTATTTCCGTTGTTATGTTTATTATACATGTATATTTTGTATCAGCATGTGTAAAGGCATAGTGTATACTGCCTAGTCTGATATTTGCAGTAAATTTGTGTAACTCTGATAACTCTATGTAAGGAATAATCTTTTTACTATATTATTTGTATTATATATAACCATTCCATTGTGAGGTTTTTCTATTCTATAATGTTCTGTTCTTTTATTTTACCCCATGACGACTTGTTTTTCGGACGCTCAACAACACACGAATACCATGGATGTATTAAGTGTCGTTTCTGATATCATTGGCTATAGACAGCGTGATAGGGGGCTCTCACATTGTGAACTATGTGAGGAAGCTGTCTCTCAACCCTATATGTCCCTTTACGGGTTAGTTAGAAAATGACCTACAATCGAGAGGCCAACCATAAAATCAGGAATTAGGTACCATTTGTGGTCACCTACAAGTAAGGAAAACATCACAGGAACCTAGTCAATAAAACATCCACGCGCGTCAACCGGGCCGGCATATCCCAAACCGAGCTTCCCCAACCGAGCGAAGCAAGTTATTTATGAAATAAAATCTGGATATATCTGGAAATTTGTGATCAAACCATTTATATATGGAAATATCTGAATAGAGAGAGATATACATAGAAATTGCCTTATTTGTCGGAATAACCATACTACTACCAAAACTCCTATAAATATCCAACCTTTTAGTAGCCATGGGGACAATTTGTTGAACCTAGAGCTTCTACCAAACAGAAATTGCAGAATAGTGTTCCTGGATGCCAATACATAGCAAAAAAACTCATTGTATTTCATTCTGAAACACTTGTAATGGCTCAAATATAAGAAAAATAATAAAAAGGAACACTGGATGTAGGTTAATTACAGCTGAACCATTGTAAGTTTGTGTGTAATTTACTTCCTTTGCATTCTATTTCTATTGAATTTGATTTTGTAAGTTTGATCGGAGATGTTTGCCCATTTTTTATGCAAACATATATTTTAACCCTTTAGTAATTTATAATATTTATATCTAATTTAAAATACATCGATATCATATATCCAATGTACATATATAACTTTTATATGCACACCTAGTATATTATTAATAGCATCCTAAACAATTCTATATGACACATATTTTAATAGACACACTCCACACAGTACCACAATAATTAATATTTCTAAAATATTAACTAATTTAGTTAAATTATAATCATTGTAAATCAATTAAATCTACAGTGTTTCGAAGACTAGATACATTCAGTTGTGTGACTCACAGATCTGAATTTTACCAACAATTTATATTCGAATAATTCAAATACTAATGTTCACATGTCATCTTAGCTAGTAACGTGACGGTTTGACTTAATTAATCTCTTACTAACCGTATTGGTAAAATCCAATCTTATAAATTTAAGCGACGCCTTATAATAACTATTATTTACACCATTTCTCATTGTCAACACTATATCACTTTAAGTTTTATGGGATTTGGATTTGATCAAAATTCCAGTATCATCCACATTCAACTCAGTTAGTCCATAAACAAAATCACTGTTTCAGTAATAACATTTATTATTAACCATATTACTCTGGCGATATATTTTGAATTTCGTTGACTACAGTTGATGGTGGTAGTAACCTCATACAACCAAGGAGACGGATTTTCTATTGAATAGTGTTTTATTCTAGTGTTTCAACTCAGACCCAACTTTAGTCCCTCGATGATCGCTATGCCATTATTCAACTATAATCAAAGTGGAGTATCCATATTAAATTTAAACGGTATTTTCAGGTTAAGAGAACAATGTAATATCATCAGTTAAGATTTATTGTTTGACCTAATTATTATTGACAAATAAGAAACTCTAAAACAAATCATTCCATGGTTATCCAACAACTATCAGTACGTAATCCCTTAGTACCCCAATAGCCATAAGTAATACCTGTCCAATATTTGAGGAGCATTACATATTCTAGTCTTAACAGATGTGTCGATATTATTTCTCGAAACATCCTGATCAGATAAATTTAAAATAATATGTTATTTAGTATTGTGATAATTTTCACATGATTATAACTCTTTGTCATTATTATCACTTAACATATCAGTTAAGGGTTTTTCTATTAAATATACATAAATTAATTGATTAATATATCACAATAAAATAACTACATATAGAAAAACAAACACCTTTTATTTCGAACAGGATTTATTGTTGATTTGATATTTCAAAATAAATTACAGAATTTCCCCTAGAATATACCTCTAACTCTCACATTTTATTCTAAACGTGCAAGTATACCATGGTGCAAGATCTTATGTTCTGTACAGTTCAATACAATAAGGATCTTGTTGGATTTGAAACAACACTAAACCAAGGGCTATAGAGATACCACATAATTCAATCACTGAAATGTTTATTTTGATTTGTTTACTTAACTGCAACTTATTCAATCTCCTTGATCACCTAATAGAGAAAGGGTCCGTCTGATATAATCTTCTAGTAAAGGGTTCGTCTATTGAAGGTTCGACATCTAAATATAGATAGGGGACGTTTGAGGGTAGAAATAATGTTGGCATGTTTTGGATGCAGAGAGGGTGAATGATCACTACTGCTTCATGAAGAAACATCGAATATATAATTGTATAAAATATTTTTAGATGCATAATAAGGGATAAGGAACATGGTTCTGCTCCAAATATTTTTTTCATATAGATAATTATTCTTTCTAAGGTCAATTTATTGAGTTCGTGATACTTGATTTGATTTGAAACTCTCGCCTATAAATTAGTTATCGTAAAAGAAATAAATAGTCCATAGTAAGTCATTGAATGAAGCTTAGTATTTTAAATATTTTAGCGTAATAGTAAAAAGGTAGGAGCATACTGTATAAAAATAGCTAGTGGATGCTTTAAGGGGTTGAAAAATTACTTTCATATATACCAAATGGTATCTATGAAATAATAACCGTTAACACACTTTGTAGCAAAGCGTATTCCAACTGTAATTAGAAGGTCAAAGCAAAGGCATAATGATTCACAGACTTGGAAGCACCTAGAGAAAGACTATAGAATTGAGCTCAGGAAGTTTGGTTGAAAATTATCTAAGTCCAAAACTCACCCCGGTTAAGTCCTTAACTCACCCTGAGTTAAGGCCTTAAGTCAACCCTCCAAGTTAAGGATTTCAAGGAGTTAAGGATTTTAATGAGTTAAGGATTTCGACGGGTTAAGGATTTCGATGAGTTAAGGATTTGAGTTGGTACCGAGTTAACACTAAAGCATCTCAACTGGACATAAAAGATTCAAACGGAATCAGAATGACTTGAAATTTGGCGAGAGCACTTAGTAAAGGCAAAAGAAGGACTTGGAAAATTTTCATCATGATTGGGCCAAAGCACCTCAACTCATCCTAAGTTAATGATTTTACTCGGGATGGCTTGGGTCTTCTGGTATGACTCCATGCTATCTCCTGGGCTTCATTGCTTTTGGGCTCATGACTCAATGTCACCCGATTCCTCTATACATATCAACCTACCTGCTACCATAAAAGGATCTTCTCTCTGTTGAATCTTCATTAAGGCTCTTGGACTTGGAGCTACACTAACACTTTCTTCACTTTTTATCTCTTCCAAACTTATTCAAATTCATTGTGACTTAGATCTAGGGAATTATTAGTTATAATTTGGAGAGATGACAACTAACAACCATTGATAAAACTTGATTAAAGTGGACATAGGTCGAAGATTACGTCGAACCAATATAAAAACTTCTATGTGTACATGTCTATTCTCTACCTTTTCTATTACTTTTATCTGAACTGGTGCTTTCATCCGATTTTCGAGCGTTGATCCATTTTTTGGGTTAATAATAATTGTTTTTGATTTTGATTGACAATAGATGTAGGTTTGTTTTAATATGAATATTTTTTATAAAATAATTCTTTCTGTTATTTTTGTGATGGAATTTGTTTTAACAACAATAGTGATGTATTAGTTATAGAAAATACTAAAGCATCTAAAATATTTAGCTATTATTTTTTGGAATCATGAACTAAGACATATCTTTGAGAAATTATTCTTTAATTATGTTATTGGAAATCATATGCTTCTTATGATATCAAAGAATTATTAGTAAAACACCCAATTAGTGGGAGCGAAAAAAGAAGTTGCAAACTCCTCGGCGTGATACATACAGATATACATAATCCATGGTCTAATAATATCGAAAGTAGGTACACTTGCTTCATTAAATTCACCGATGAATTTTCTCGCATATGAATGTAAGTATCTGATACATATGTTAGATAGTTATGATAAGTTCATAGAGTATAAAACAGAAGCAGAAAATTTAACATGTAAAAGAATTAAAACAATCTAATTTGGTTGCATATGCGAGTATCTTGGATAAGAGTTCAAAGAGCACCAAAAAGAGAAAATGATTCACTCTTAAAATCACTTTTTCTAATGCCACACAATGATGTATCGATAAAGAGTAATTAGGCTCTACTGGACAAAGTACGATTGATAACGATTGAAGTTGAGCTACGTCTTTTTTAAGGATATGTACTTATGAGTAAACACTCATGTTTAACTTATTTCACTTAAAGCTGACATCATAATTCCATGCAAAATATGAATTTGGAAGAAACCTCATCTTAAATTATTTAAGGCATGTAGTTTTATGACCCACGTTATGAATCTAAGTTTCATGAACTTAAACCTAAATTTGTTTTATTTAAGTATATAAGTGGTGCATAAAATTTTTTGAATTCATATACGTTCGCATTAAAAAATAAATTGTTGTTTCGAGACATACCATCTTGATAAATGAATTTGTTATTGGAGAAATTAGTGGTAGTGTGACAGATTTGGATGCGATCTAAGATTCCAGCATGCAAACATATTGTATAAATCATAAAAATTTAACCAAGCCTAAAAGGACACAACTTATTGTTCTAATAACAAAATCTCGCACATTAATGTCTTATTGTTGTCGAAAAATAACTTGTTAGTAATGACCGTCTCCTCATTTTTGGACAACTCAAAGAGAGTATAGATGTTAACCCGCCTTTTGGCAAGGCAGTACACAAACGGAATTAACATAACAAACTTCAAGATTATCATGGTAGAAAGCCCAAAAAGATGGTTACATGATTGGAGATCTATTATGGACAAGACTATGAATGATAGTCATACGGATTCATGCGAATAGCATTTTGGAATTGGCTAAGTATGTATTTCACATTTCAATTGCAAAAAGGATTGAGTACGATCGTTTTTCATAATGGATCGGTTATGATCCTTCTTCAATATGGATCAGTAATAATCCATCTCCATTATGGATTGGCTATGATCCATCTCCAAAATTGATCAGCTATGATCCATCCCCAATATGGATCGGACGTGAAACATTTTTATTATGAATCGACGTGAATCGATATGGATACAGATCGCTTGGATTGACACTACAAATCAACGATGACCGATAAATAACTTAAAATCTCGGAATAGCAAGATATTACATGGAAGGATCCACCATATCGATCGAACATGAGAAGAAGCAAGAAAAACGATCGACATCGATCGTTATCATTATGGAAGTGGGGCCCGCGATTGATAGGGTAACCTCATCTGGATTTGGAGACTCCGCTGCCAAAATTTTGGAAAGATATTTTGCCGTCTTCCCCTATAAATAAAAACTTCATGGTTCATTCAAGGGATCTTATTCCAACCGGCTCTTCTTCTTCACTATCTTCTCTTCCTCGATTACTTTTCAAAGGCAAAAAACAATTGTACTTGTAACCTTACAGTATAAACAAAAGATTATTGGAGTGGACGTAGGCTAGAGTTTGCCATACCACTATAAAACTTACATGTTCATTTACTTTTCTACAATTTCTTATATGATCTATGTTCTTATCTTTATTTGGATATGGTTATTGGATATTGGTTCTTTCAAATTCAATCGGGTGTTGCTGGCCATTTTTGATGCCAACATTTTGGTGTTTTCATTGAGAAAGCTTACCCCATGAATTTAGAATTTGGATTAAGAGTTTGGAAAAGATTTAGAGCTTAGATTTGGAGCAATAGTGGGACAATCAACAAGGAGGGTACTACTGAAAAAGGAGCCACTATGGAGGGAGTCAGGAGGTTTCATTAGGAGTGGGAGCTAATTAAGCATCTATCTACATGACTAAGGATTAATTGGAAAAGATGATGGATGTTATGCAAGAAAGGATGTTGAAAAGACAAGAGGAGATGATTGAATTTACTCCGACAGATTGGACAAGCTGGAGTGTGAACCAAGGGAATAGAGTAGCAGGAGCTAGTGGCAACTTAGATCAAGGAGTAAAAGCAACAGAAATCGCTGGAAATCAAAACTGAGAACATGGTGACAGTGCTATTAGACGAAGGAATGGAGTAGAGCAACCGAGGGCAGTCCCGACCATCTTAGAGTGATCGGTCCAAACCCCTCCAGAGGGGCCTCGATCCTCAAAGGCTTAGGGGCACAACCTCGGGTCTGGTCGATCGTGATGTTAGAGGACCTGCAATCAGTCCCATGGAGCTTGGTGCGAATTGAAATTCGGATGCTTGTCCGAAGGAGTACGTTTCGAAATTCCCTTATGGACTCGGAAGGTGGTTTGGAAATGATGATAGGATATTACTGCTAGATGACAATGATAGATTTGCAAAGATGATCAAGCGAGCTATGCGTAGAGGATTGGTGAACAGGGATATAAAGGATGTAAATAGAAGTCCATTCACTTCTAATATTGGGAATCCTAAGAACCTACTAGAGTTTAAAATACCAACACTGGAAGCTTATGACAAAAACTCGAACCAAACTATGCATATGATGAGATATATATGGCACACAGAAGTACTAGGGGCATCAAAGGAAGTCATGGCACGATGCTTTCCCTTATATCTAATGGATATAGCTGCACTGTGGTTCAGGCAGTTTAAGAGTGGTTCGATTGGCACATGGATGGAATTGGTCGAAAGAGTTATGAGGCAGTTTAGAGTTCACATCTCGAGACCCAAAAATGTGATGACTCTGGAAACATTGAGACAAAAGACTGGAGAGTCTTTAAGGAATTTTCAAACACGATTTAATGTCGTGGCGGCATCGATGGATCGGCCAGATCCATCCATCGTTTTAATGGCGATTGTATCAAGAATTACCGATGGTAGAAATTTTAAGAATTCATTGGTGCAGGATCCACCTATGGATCTCAGGGAGTTTTATCATGAAGTAAAAAGGTTCATGCGGTAGAAAGACGCACAAACCAACAAACCATAGGTGAACGTTGTGCAAAGCGGAGGATCATCGGGAGATGCAAACAAAAATGAAAGGGCAAATAGAAACTGAATGATGGATATGATGGGTTGACAAGGTGATGGAAAGAGTGGGAGCCAAAGTTCTCTTTCTACTCGAATTTGATGAAAAGCCTAGAACAAATTTATCTAGACACTAAAGTGCAACTACCCTATTGAAAATCGGCAAGGTGGGATCCCATGGAGCGGGAGCATATGTTTGGAAAGTACTACATGTTTCGTGAATTGAACGGACACACTATGGATGAATGTTGGAATTTAAAGAATATGATTGAGGAGCACACCATGAATGACATATTGCCACAGTACGTGAGGAATCAGACAATGATGGTGGAACAAGAGCAGCCACTGTCCACATTGAATGGAAACAGGAATGCCCTTGGATTGGGGTAACGGATCACCATCAACTGATCGTGATGGCAAAGGTCGAGTTCAGGACTTGGACTCCGGTCATAAAAATAATAATAAACTCTATAATAAGGCAGCTAAGTCACTTACACATGTATGGGGTCGAAGACGATCCCTAGGCATGCTCTGAGATGATGCTGAACTGTCATGCCTGGAGAGGCATCCTTAGGATTTTTAGTTTTTTCAATTTTTGGATGTACGAACTCTTATTCATTAGGTTATTCATTATCTACATTACTGCGATGAATAAAACAGGACGCAATTATTATCACAACCGAAGTGACAGGACGGTAACTGCAAGGTGTGAGTCCTTTTGTCGGAGAGCAACATAATGGACTCATACATGGATTAAGTCCTAGATTGGACAGTCGAGGTTGGAGAATAAAACCTAACAGGATGTCAGGTATGGATTATGTCGGGCAAGGAGTAGGTCGCTTTGCCGAAGAGCGACATGACTGGCATACTCAGGTCATCGACTATGGATAATGCTCGGTAAGGGTCTAGAGAGACCACGATCGGCTTAGGACATAGACCAAGGCATCACTTAACGTTTAGGGACACTGAACTAGAGTACAAGTAGTAACTCCTCTTCATTACAGAGTGACAGGATCGGCTTACTCAATCTACGAGTATGGATTGTGCTCGGCAAAGACCCGGAGAGGTCACGGATTTGGATATGAAGTTCGAACAGCTATGGATTTGGACATTAACTGAAGTGGTTGTGGACATGGATATAGGCCCAGATCGGTCCCAGATTTGGCTAACGACTTGGAGAGGTCATGGATTTGGATATCAGCCTTGAATGGCAATGGATTTGGCTTCGGATGGACACAGATTTGGATGAAATGACCGAAGAGATTGTGGATTTGGAACTAGATATCGACTCAGAATGGTCAAGGATTTCATTAATGATCCAGAGAGATCATGATTTGGATTAGTAATGGATTGAACTTGAATTGGATAATATGGCTAACAATGGATTATGGACTTCGGATTTTGGGTTTATGGCAATTCAAAACAAACCTTCCTATCTAAAGGCATGTATTGGGAGGCAAAGTGTTAACCCGCCTTTGGCAAGGTAGTGCATAGGCAGATTTAGCCCAACGGACTTCATGATCATTAAGACAGAAAGCCCAAAGATATGGTTACCAGGATTGGAGATCAATTATGGATAGGACTATGGACGATAGTTGTACAGATTCATGCAAATAGCATTCTGCAATTGGCTAAGTATGAATTTCACATTTCAACTAAAAAATGATCGGGTGCGATCGTTTTTCACAATGGATTGGCTATGATCCTTCTCCAATATGGATTGGCAATGATCCATCTCTATTATGGATCGGCTATGACCCATCTTTGAAATGGATCGGCTATGATCCATCCCTAATATGGATCAGATATGGAACATCTTCATTATAGATTAGCGTGAATCGATATGAATACGGATCGCTTGGATTGGCAATACAAATCAACGATGCTAGATCAGTAACTCAAAATCCAAAAGTTAATTACACATGAAACTTTGGAAATAGCAAGATATTACATGGTGGAACCCACCATATCGATCGCACGTGAAAAGGAGCAAAAACAAAACGATCAGCACCGGTCATTATTTCGATGGACGTGAGACTTACGATCGATAGGGTGACCTCATCTAGATCTGGAGGCGTCGCTGCCGAAATTTCAAAAAGATATTTCACCATCTTCCTATATATATATACAAGCTTCATGATTCAACTGAAGGATCTTTTTCTGGCCAGCTCTTCTTCTTCACTATCTTCTCTTCCTCCATTACTTTTCCAAGGCAAAATACAACTGTACTTATAATCCTACAGTATAAATAAAATATTATTGGAGTGGACGTAGGCCAGAGTTTGCCAAACCACTACAAAATTTGCGTGTTCATTTACTTTTATGCAATATATTTTGTGATCTGTGTTCTTATCTCTATTTGGATATTGTTATTGGATTTTGGCGCTTTCAGATTTAATCCGTTGTTGCTGGCCATTTTTGACGCCAACAATAGACATGCCACATGGCATGATACTTTAATCCAAAATGAATTCCAAGTGCATTGACAAAATTTGAATTTGGAAATTAACCTCAAAAAGAATTGATACATTGACCATAAGTGAGTATTCGAGAAAAAGATCAATGTAGTTGGAAATGTATAAAGAAAGATTGATGAGAAATGCCCTCATCAATTTCAAACGTTGAAAGTAGCGAAGCAATTTTGACAGTCGACATGCTTAAGTCTATCCGTATTCTACATACAAATAATCGCACAGTTTGACTATGTGGTTTGCCACATCGACATTTAAATAGAATTTCTAAATAATGATTTAGAGAAGAAAGTTCACATACCATGACCAAATGTCTTGAAGTTGGTAAGGTGTTAATAAAGCTTGCGGACATTTTGGGATTAGTACATGATTCTAAATACATATTGAGCAAATATTCCATTATATGAAGAAATCTAAACTAAAACACATACGTAAATTGATTTAATGTTATCTACTCCTCTAGAATCTCTACTGTTACAGTGCTACGCCAACTTACAACATGACGTGTTAATGATTTGATACATCATTTGATTACATATCTCTAAATATTCTCTCACTTACTTAGTTGAATCGTTCCCATTAAAAGGCTATCTATCCAGACTTGTAAAATTTGTTCCTAGTTTGATAGAATCCATTTGAGCTTCTCCCCTGTCTATATTTTCTAACTAGATTATCATTTTAAGCAAGCAACTATTGAAATAGAGCATTTTTTATTAAAGGTTATGCAACATTACGCTGCATGGCCTGCTACACACACATATATATTTGAAAATGGGTATTTCTTTAATAGGGCATTACAACCTAAGTGGATTGGCCCAAAGCCACATGTTAACTAACGACAATACAAAAAATTTAACCGTAACATTCCTTACGTACCCAAACCCTTTTTAGATCTAAAAACTTAAACCCAAATCGTCTACGGCATTCATGGTGAAAGGAAGTGCAAGTAGCTCGTGCTTGGGGTTCCTCCCGATGGTCGCGGCACGTTCGCTTCTTCAAAACCGCTTGCTGCTCGTCCCTCGCTGCTGGTAAGTTGCTTCGACCTATTGCGCTTCATCACCAGTTTCATGTCCAACAAAGCTAATCTAGTTACTTCTTGTGCACTGTGGCTCCTCCTCTGAAATGTACGACAGTTGCACTCCTTCCAAATCCACCAAAACAACTACTGTCAACTAGACACCGTACATTTTGGCATTGAAGTTTGCACTTCCAAGTAACTTCTAGGTGCATGATAATTTGCAATAGGTTAAAATCAGGATAAGTGAAATTAGTTGCTTTCTTACATAGATCCCACACCATGCTTGAGAAAACATAATCAAAAAAATGTGATTGAGGGTTTCCTCGTGATTTTCGCATAGATTGCAAGTAGTATCATTGGCGATTCCCCATTCAGACAAACGATCTTTAGTCATCAACCTTCCTAAAATGACTTTATATATATTCCATCTAACAAGCCAAGCTTGTGGCTAAAATAGCAGTTCCTGAGTATAAAAAAACTTAGACTACATGAAAGTACCAACATCATAAAACACACACATTATAACATGCTATCCAGTAGAGGACTAGCATAAACTAGCACAAAAAATACAAACACGGACGTATATACAGCCACAAGTTCCATATTCGAAGACTAGGTATATGAGCAATCAAGGTAGATTGTTACTCCCCTTTGATTCTACCCTATTGGAGTTCATGAGCAAAAATTGCATAGGCCATGCACCAACACCTGTCCAAGTACATATTATGGACATGAGAATTTAGCAACCAGTTAACAACTTTTAGAAACCTAATTGAAACATTTATTGTTTCTCTCAAATCCAAATCACCCAACAAAAAGCCAATGCCAGACTAGCTTCCTAGGAGTCTGGACTGTTAATCCAAAACTGAAGAGGTTCCAAATCAAGAAAATAGGTTGAAATATGGAGATTAATTGTGCATAAACTCCAGACCTGGAAAGCAAAATCACACTGGAAAAAGATATGTGAAGTTGCATCTGTGAAGCCGCCACATGGGAAGCAAGGATGAACAAAGCCTAACTTCTTAGACACTAATAGTGCAATAGTATTAAGTTTGTTGAGTAAAATCAACCATATATGAATCTTAAATTTAGCAAGGGATTTAGACTTCCACATGTTGGATAGGTTAAAGCGTATACCGACAAAGTTATAAAAAAATTGCGATCTCACCGTGAAGCATTCACTTGCATTAAAACCCTAAGAGTAGTTGTCTCTTACCTTCCTTAATGAAAAAAGCGAGGACTCGGCTATGATCTTACATAGATCCCTAAGGTTTTCCCTCGAAATCACACAATAGAAGTATGGACAACAATAACCTAATAAGAAAACTTGATTCATCAAAATGGCCTTATTGGAAGCAAGGCTGAATAATGTAGGATACAACGATGAAAAAGGAATAGGAGACAACCAGGGATCCATCCAAAAAGCAATTTACAATCCATCACCCAGTATTTGTAGGGAAGCCAATTTTAATTTCTGATCAGCAACCAAGAATTCCTTTCCAAATGGTGGATGCTTGAGGAGAGTCAAAATTGAGATCTAAACGAGTGAAGAGGCCCTAATAATAACGGTGACAAATCCATAATACCAATGGCTTATCATAGCCAGATAATAGCTGCCAACCCTATGTCTCCAGCAATGCTTTTTTAAAATGCGATAGATTAATTACATCTAGCCTTCTCTCATTCTTCGGATGACGGATCTGCTATTAAACAACTAAATAGTTGGATGAAGAGACGGAGTCAGAACCCTTCCAGAGAAAAGCACTTCTAATACTATCAATTTTACTAATCACCCAATTAGGCACTTTAAAAAATGAAAACCAAAAGGAATGGAGGGAGGATAGGACGGAGTTAACCTAACACCCAGATTTTTAGTAACATTATTTAGAATATTTAATTGGTTAAATTAAATAAAACTGTGTGTTGATTATGAAATTGAGAATTGAATTTAATTAAGAGTAGCCGTGCCATTTAAACAATAAACTAAAATAAGAAGTTTAAATTGAAATAGAGGAGGGGTAAAATAGAAAAGAGGTCATTTTTATATCCTAAACACTTAGGCCATGTATCCATACACATTCATTTTCATTTGAGTTTTTTTTATAACCCAAGGCTGGCCCCTATTAACAAGAAAGAGAGGAAGAAAAGCTAGGAAGAAGCTAATTCCAATCAAATCTATTCACATCTCAACGTCTTTAATCGCTAAAGCAAAGGTGAATAATGTTTACATCTCATTTTTTATTGTGTTTTTGGGTTTTTAATGAACAGGAAATTATTGTCAAGGACAAAATTTCACAGCTTTTTAGCCTCAAGGACAGACCTTCAATATTTTATCATGAAGGACAACTTTCTGTAGGTATCGGTTTTTAGTTATTGATAGAAATTTTTAGGTATCAGTTTGTAGTTATCGGTAGCAGTTTTTATGTATCAGTTTTAGCTCGGTAGCAGTTTTGTTGTCCTTATGAATAATTTTGGAAAATGTTTGTCCTTGTGAATAATTTTTAGAAGAATGTTTATCCTTGTGGTAAAAATATTGAGATCGTGTCCTTGAGGTAAAAAATATACAAATCTTTGTCCTTTAAATTAATTCCCCCTTTAATGAATGCCGAATATTTTGCAATGATTTTCCATATTTTTGAATGATGGAATGAATATATATACATGTTGATGAATTATGTATGTTCATATTGATTTTATGATATGTTTTAAGGTGAAAAACTTATAAAATGACATCAAAATGCCTTGATAATTTTTATGAAGACCGCAAGTAATATTTTAGAGATAGGTTTCAATTTTCAGAATTTTCTGAAATTATGTGGAATTTATATGAAGTTTCGAGTAAAGAAAATGTTAATTTGGGTTAATAATTATTTTCGGTAAAATAATAAAAGATTTGGGTCTGAAATTTTTATATGTTAGAAAACATATTAAAAGAGATTTTCTGGAATTGTTGTAGATTTTTCCTAAGTGTTTTAATTGATATATAAAATTATATAAATTATGAGACTTAAATGTCATATAATTTAAAAAGGAGAAGAGGCTTTTTGTAAAATAACTTAAATTATTAAATCTGGAAAGTCGGCAGCACTTTTAAAAAAGTGCATTACTTTTTATTGGTAAAGAAAGAGGTAATCAAACACAATTAGACATGTAAGGCAGGTTAGGTGGAAAGAACTATTTGCTACATGTTTTTCACTGTTTCGACACCGTCGGCACCAGGTTCCGCCTACTCATCTTCGCTTCCGACAGAGTCGAAACCAATGCATATGGTATCAGTTTACTGGTACATATTGAATTTGATGTAGGCGGAAGGTAGAGAGTCGAAACCAGGGGTTCCGATGAGGTTGAGGCAGTTCTTTGCTTTTAAGTTAAAGATGCGCCTACTTGCTTTTGACTAAAATGGCTTTCGACTGAATAGCTTTCAAATAAGTCAAATGGTTTTAAAAGGAATGGTTTCAATTGGATTGCCCTTTTATTTTAAATGATTGATTTCAACTGAGTCGAAGCCTTTAAATGTCGCTTCCTACCTTTCGACCCAGGTGGTTTCGAAAGAGTTGTTTTGTTTTCTATAAACCTGACCACCTCTCCAATGCTTTCGAATGGGATGGTTTCAACACCATCACTTCTTTATTTAGGAAATGGTTTAGAAGCAGATGCTTTCGACTTAAATGTTTTTAAGATCATTTTTCTATAATTGAAGTAAAACCCAAATGGTTTCGAAAGAGATAGTCTTAAATGGTTTCGAAACAGATGATTTTGACTTTATTGGGTTTCTGATCCTTTTTCTCTACTTGAAGGCAAAATCCAAATGGTTTCGGCCGAGTCGTTTTTCAAAAGTTTCAAGGGGGTAAATTTTTGAATGGTTTCGAAAGGTTTCCACATGTTTTAAATAGAACCCAAAGTGCAATCGAAAGGACTGGGTTTGACTGTTTTGAAAAGTTTAAATGAATGGTTTCGAAAGGGGTGGTTCCCCAGGGTTTTGAAAGGGTAGAAAAGAACGGTTTTTCCTATGTTTCTATAAAGCAATATTTTAAAGTTTTCAAAAAAGGATGTCGAATGTTTTGAAGCTTTCAGGGAAAATAAAGGAAAGGCTTTTCCAATGTTTTCGAAAGGCGATAATTAATGGTTTCGAAAGGGTCTTTCGATGGTTTTGAAGGGGTTACCTTCAATGGTTTCGGAAGGGTTGTTTAACAGTTTTAAACAAAGGTTTCGAATGTATTAAATAGGCAATGTAGCCTAAGTATTTTCAAGTTAAAAAGGAACTTAACTTGTTTTGGAAGGATAGCTAATCCTCATTAAATCTCATCAGCATTATTTTGAGTAAAGTATGTATTTATCATGGAAAAATAGAGTAAAGCTAAGAATAAATTTTTCTTGCATAAGTATGATTTAAAAGGTTAAACTATTTTGAAAAGGTTTATAAGGAAAAAGATATAGGGTAGTTAACCCTAAGAAAATAATTTAGGCAGCTAGTCCATTTTGATTCAGACAGTTAGTCCAGTTTGTGGGCAGTCGGCCTAGTTGTATGGACAGATAGTCCATTTGTAGCATAACGGACCTTGCTATTATATTGTGGGCAGATAGTTCACATATTACCTGTTTTACGGACAGATAGTCCATTTATTAGCATAAAGAATATTGCTATTTTGATATAATCCGTTTGATTAACCAGTTTGGTTGCAGGAAAGGATTGCGAAATATATGTTCTGAAAAGGATATTAGTGAGGGGACCCATTCCGCTAAGCGACGTGGTCTCGCTTAATATTAGTAAATAGAGATGTGATAGAATTATTCGCACCAGGCTTTATGTTTGACTTGAACTTTTTGTTTCCCCTCAAACTCTTGGGTGCTCAAAATTGATTTGACTAGGCTAAGAATTAAGGTTTCCAGGTTTTAGTCTTTTAGCGAATAAAGCTTCCGAAGACGAGCAGGTGGCTGACGGATGGCTAATTAGGATTTTGCGGTTTCATTTTTTCTTGATTCCACTATGTATATTAAGCCAGATATGACTGTATTACTTTGACCAACCAGGTGGGCATCGTCATATGTCACTCTTGGCGCAATTTTGTAATGATTATAATTAATCTTTACCTGGGAAGTGATATGGGATTATGTAATTTGGATATGAATTTGTTTTGCAAAGCAATTAGTAAAATATTGCTTTTGAAATCTTTGATTTTATTCATATTCAAGTGCTTTTGATATTATGGATACCACTATCATTACCGTATATTGTCACTAGAAGTTAATATTATGGATGACTGCAGCATCTGTAGCGCTTAGCTTTTGGCCTCCAGATACGGGATGTTACACTTAACCAATACCAAATGATTTACTCTTGTTAAAGAAGTCTTGAAAGCCTATCTGGATCAAGTAATATGAATAGTTCTATTAAATTAAACTTGTGTATAATCACAGTGGAAATCAATAACTATAAAGTAAAGTGCTCCAGAGATTTTTATACTGGTTCGAACTTCCCGTTCTATGTCCAGTCTCAGACTTCTTCTGAATTTAACTAACAAACGTCCTCACTTAACTCGGAGGAATAGGTATTATAAGCCACCCGAGCTACCGAACAGGACTTCATGCTTGAAGATCTCCAATAGGAATTCGACTATAAAATGTAGTAAAGTATTTTGACTTCTTATGCTCTAAATATAACAGATGAGTCGATATAGTATAACCTTCCTATTACCTTCTTCGTAAGTGATATAATATGCATATTTGTGAAGAAATGGAAGTGTATGATCAAACTAGAAATTTAGCTTGAATGTACAAGTGATCAATAGTGTGCAATATAAATCTTTTGAATGTAATAGAATTAAAACAAGAATTAGAGGTTAAAGAGCAATAGAACATTATTTTAATTCTAAAATCAATTGCTTTATATAGATAACTAATGGATGCAACTATTAATGAAAAAAATAGATTAAGAGAAAGAGTTGCAGCCATTGTTGAATAGTAGTGTCTCTTTATGGAGAAGAGCATCTCTTTAGAATTTTGAATTAAAAAATAGTTTTTATGACATTCAGCGACTAAATAAAATCAACCAGCTGGCTGAATTTGATCAGAGACAAACATTTTCAAAATAGAAAAGAAACAGTGCAAAAATAGGTAGTTTCGGTCGAATGAAATCTTCAATTCAGTTGAATGAACATATGGTTAGTTGACTGAATTGAATAATTCAGTTGATTGATTAGTGTTGATGAACATAGTTCAAAGAACACGGATTCAGTAAACTAAATATACCAAGTTAGTCGACCGAAATCTGTTTAAGAATAAAAGTTGTCTTAGCTCAGTTGCTTAGAACACTTGCTTTCTAAATTAGTAACCCAAGTTTGAGTCTTGCTCCATGCATTTTTGGAAACTTGATTTTCATTTAAAATATGAGTGCACCAATGACTCGAGTTCGAGTTTTGCTTCATGCATTTAAAATATTTTGATTGGTGTATGTGTGTGTATACCACTTTGAAGTGATTTTGATATATGTATAATCTTAACATGACACTCTATGACTAATAGTACTTTGTTTGTCACCTTTATTTTGTCACTATCATGTATATCTCTTCTCGTATCTTCGTATACACACACACACACACACACACACACACACTTTTATCCTCTTTTGTACTGTATATCTTCATGTTGAACTTATTTGTTTGTCTTTTTTGATATTCATGTGCCTGCAAGTTAGCTTAGAGGTTATTTGGCATAATTGTATAGTTGTCGTCACTGAGTTTTTAACATTCTCCTCCTTATTTATGATTGCAACTATACAGTTTTTGTGTTTATTCTATGTAAAATGATATTATAATAAAAAAATAGCTCCATGTAAGTATTACATCTATCTTATCGATACACATATGTATTTCTTCCCCATTGTTATTATCAAAAAGAATGAGGAATATAAAAATATTGCCTTTTAGGTAAAAATATATTATAAAGAGCAATACTTAAATCTCTTCTTAACTAAAATATTTCTATGTATAAGTGAAAATTAAGTAAATGTGTCTTTCTTAGAAAATATTGTTAAGAAATATGTTCTTTCAATATATTTCTCTTTATATCTTATATAAGAATGTGGTCATTTCAAAAAGATACAGATTATACTATATCCAAAATATGAGTATTAGTTTTTCGAAATAACTTAGTATTCCTCAAAAAAAAAAAGATTACCCCAATATTAAATATGGAAAAAAAAATAAGATAGATTTTACCAAATTCGTTAAAGTCTTATTTCATTGGAAGCACATAATTCCATCAAATGTATGTAACATCCTTAAAATTAAAAATCTGAATCCTTTTCCTTTCGTTTCTCCAAGTACTTGCAATAAATAATAATCATTTTTGGTACCCACTTACTGCGTTGGGGTCTGTAACATCCCGATGTTTTCAACCATTCACATCCGCACATGTCGGACTTGAATCGCTCAAAATATCATATTGTTAATTTATTTTTGGCAAAACTCGGCATATAAAGTAAATAAATCAATCATAGAATCACAGACACAGAGTAATATAACAATAAACAACGGAAACAAATAAATAGTAGTTCCCTGAAGCTACTATATATATATATAATAGAGTTAAATAAGTTACAAAAGAAGTCTCGAATACATAGAAGTCTCGAAACAATAGTCAAATAAAAAATCTGAATATATCACTGGAGTCAACTGAATAACAGAAAGCTGAATAGATATAGATGGATCTCCAAGCGAAGATCCAAACTCCAAAGGTGTGTCTCGAATGTTGTGACACTCAGTTTGACCCAAGCGTAAAGAAAAAACACAAAATACTCGAGTCAGGATTAACATTCTTATATCAATAAATCCAGCTCAAGTGAAATATCTACCGAAATACAAGTAACTAAAAGGATGTTTGGGATAACTATCCTCTAAGGATCCGTGGAACTATCTACTATGTCGTAATATACGCTATTATAATAATGTTTATATTAAAGTAAACTATTAATATATCGTTAAGGTGTTACCCATATCCCCCTTAAAACATTTTATAGTGCCATAGTCTATACAATACCATGATACCCCGTAAACTGGAGCTATCAGAGGGCACTCCAGAGGTATGACACAAAACAAACTCATAGTGGTCTCGATATGGTAGGTAACACTACACAACTAGGCAACGCCAAGGTAGATATACCAATTACACTTCCGAGATGGTGGTAACGCAGATCCTGCCCACCTTGATCTACACTCCCAAAAATTCGAGGGTGCACCCAATCAATCACAAAGTAATAGAATGGTAAATGATGGAGTGTGTCTGATAGGAGGAGCTACCTCACTTGGCCCGTCAATTGCTCTTTTTTTAGCCACCTTAAGCCAACTCACGGGAGTCGGGTCCATGTATATATCTCATATAGGATCGTCGCCACCATCTACTTTATTCTAGAATCTCCACCGCGTACACTGTGGTTAAAATGGTTTTCGGTATTGGGAGAGAGTATGACAATATGCGATCCCGGTCTCTTTAACAACCAAACGTTATTATAATACCATGGTCATTTCAAAATAGTATATACTTCAAAACCAAAATATCAGTTCCATTTCAAAACCATATCGGTACGATATCATTTTTCACTTCAAGTATATCCATTTTCAAATATCATAGCACTTTCAAAGTTATAACACTTTCGAAACCAAAACACTTGAAATTATAACACTTTTGAAATCATACACTTTGAAATCATAATACTTTGGAAAACTATAACTTTGAAATCATAACTTCCACCACTTGAACAGTTTAGATATTAGTAATAGTATATATAATAAAATAGTTTATAAAATAAAATAATTTATATAATAATAGTTATAAGTTAAAATAGTTTATATAAAATAAAATAATTAGAATATTAAAATAGTTTATAATAAAATTAGTTTTGTAATAAAATGTTATATTAAAAAAGTTTTATATTAAAATAATTTATAAAGTAAAATATATAAATAGTTTACAATATAATTTAAAATATTTTTATAATAAATAGCTTCCTCAAATTTCAGAAATCAATTCAAATCAACTCGATTTCAAAAATTCAAATTTAATTCAATCTCAGTTCATCAATTTCAATTCAATTCAGTTTCTCAATAAACCATTTCAAATTATATCGATTTCAAATATAGATTGAACCACAAAATAAACCATTTCAATTTCAATATATTTCAAAGCTTTAAATATTCAACATTTCCAAAATTAAATCTGACAATTCCATATATATAACAAATTCACTTTACTATTATTTATTTTTGAAATATTAACTTAATCATTCCAACAACATTTAAATAAAACTTCAAATTTCAAATTTAAATAAAATTAAATATACCATTTTAATTTATATAAATTTGAAATGCCCATTTAAATCACTTTTAATCAAAATCAAGTTATAAAATCATATCATTAAAATCCCGAATTTAATAAATTTCAAATCAAACTTATTTGAGTATAATTCTTAAATATATACAATTTCAAACCAACTTCTATTATGAACTCTATATTTGAAATATTTTTTTAAATAAATACTTAATCATATTATTAAATTTATTTATATGTTAAATTTATTTATATATTTTAAAAATAGAAAAATTATAAGTAAATTCTTAAATTTATAATTTTAAAAATTATCCTATAACTATAAAATTTTCAAAACATATAATTTTAAAAGACTAAAATTTAACCTTTGTAAAATACATTATATAAAATATTAAAATCAATATTTATTAAACCATATGTTTCTTTACAAAACCATAGAAATAATTTTCAAAGTATTTATATATTGACCAACGGTGTCTGTATATAATTTTTCTATCCCATGGTCAAGTGATACAGATATTTATCATTTCAATCCGCAATTTATATATATATATATATATATATATATATAGGTATATATCATTTCAACCAGCAATCCCAAATTCAACTCAATGAAAATCGCCTGGGTTTATCATTTCAACCCATAATGATTTTCTCATTTTCTACAGATCCTTTGAGTATGTACCATTTCAACCCATAGGGAATTCTAAACTAACTGGGAACTTCTAGAGTGATAACAGATATGATAATAATATAATAGGCATATATCATCAATATAAATAATAAAATAATGGCGTTAGATGTCATAAGTGAACAAATACAAATAATAGCATATATATAGCAATGTAAATAACTAACGGTAGCATATTTCAACTGTCGTTTCAATTGAAATCAAATCTAATAAATATAAGAACGTTAATCGTGAGTGATTGCTCACCATTCGAGGCTAGAGAAAATAGACAACACGACAAGCAACTATATGAATCACGATCTAGATGATCGACCAATCCAAACAGCAAATCTCAAAGCGAAGTAAGCTGAAAGCGGATTTAACGAATAAAGATGAAAGATAGGAACTGATGAGAAAAGTCAATCATCTTGATATAAACCGAGAATATATATATATATATAATCAAATTTTACCTTAAAATCAATATTTTAATTCAAGACATATTAAAATAATATACATATATGTATATGATAAAGATCATTATTCTTAAACACATATATTTAAAAATCCATATTAAACTTAACACACATCCAACTTAAAATCTATATATATTCATTTTCAAAATCACCAATTTCTTAAAATATCTCTAGTAAAATTAAATATCTATATTTTATATTGTTAGTATCCACATTCCTCAAAATAAATGTTCTTTTATATGTAAACCCTAGAAAACTTACATATATATTAAGCTATTAACCATCATATACGCAGACTATCAACAAAATGTATGTATATATATGCTCTACTAAAATCATCCAATAGGTACATGCAGATAAACATATGCAGACTAAAATAATTATGCATATGAAATTCCAATAAAATATATATACAGGTTATGACTTCACATGTACCCAAACCCTATATGCAAATAGGTTATAAATTTTTTATATAAACATATATATAAACCCATATAACTCAATAGAAAAACACCAAACTTATATAATTTACATAATCTGACAACAGAAAAGTTATATGCAAATCCTATATGTATATATATAAATCTTATATAACTTATATCCATATAAAAGACAGGTTATATATATGAGCAAATATATAAAAGGTATACGTCTCTGTTAAAACCCAGGTGTATATATATACAGTGCAGCATACATATATATACACAAACATTCTATATCATATCTATATATAAAAATATTTATACATGGATAGATATAATACTAATATAAGTTTACATACCAATGTGTATAGATATATAACTAACAGGTAAACAAATTTTTTTAAACTCCTATATACTTACATACACTTATATATATAACTTTTTATAATATATATATATATATATATATATATATAAAACACTTATACGCAGCAACCTATAGTAAAATATAAATATTTCTATGAATAACATACATACAAATATATAAACACATACATAAAGCATATATACATTATAAGAATCAAAAGATTAACATACAAATAAATAAAAGAAATATATATATAGACATATATACATATATACCTTAACTATATATTCACTGCCAAACATGCAGTAACCATAGACTGCAGAAAAAACATAAGCCCAATATGAACACGTAGAAAATGGAAACAATCATATATGCGATGTATATCCATCTTATAATATATATGAGTAAAATTTAGTACTCTAGCTAAACTATAAATAAGAAAGAGTATAATGAAAGAAGTCAAACATCGGTTATAATATATTTATATAAACCAACGCAACAGATACGAAATAGATTATAAAACATATAATATAACAGATAAAAAAATAATATAAACTTATATAATTTGTATATGTAAAAAAACTCAAACAGATAATATCAAACTGTCAATACACACTTGCATACTAATATAAACTAACCTCTATATAAAGGAGAAGAAGGAGGCTGAGATGCGGAGGATCGCGGGTCAGAGGTAGAAGGCGTGCTAGAAAGGAAGGAGCTTGAGGGTGGGTTCGTGAGGCTGTGGCAGATCTGGTCTCGGCCAGAGGGTGGAGAAGCAAGCGGCGCGGTGGTTGTTGATGCAGGCGTAGCATTCGGTTGTTGGAGGGGAAAGACTTAGTTGTGGCCTCGGCGTTGAGATGGTTGTAGGCGGCCATGGTATTGGAAACAAGTAGGGGAGAGGAGAAATAGGCTCGGCTTCGTGTTATATTTTTTTATAAAATGGCCGATCAAATGAGAATGGGAAAGAGAGAGTAGGAAATAGGAATGAACTGGAAAAGCAATGAATAATTATACAAAAATGTAGGGAATAGCAAAAGTTAGGTGAGTTTCTAGGAATATAAAAAGGTAGTGGCTGTTGGATTAATATACGGTGGACAAATGAAAGGTCGCAGGAAGGTGAAAGGCTCAAAACGGTATCGATGCGAATCGTTTCATAGATTTCGCCCTCTCCTAGATTCTGAAACACACAAACGAATAAGCTACGGAGATCAGCACGACGAGACGATCAAAACGATATACAAATATCAATGGTATGATTATCCAGTCAAAAATCAAAAATCGGTACCGAAAATGCTGCTAAAACGTCAGAATAAGGTAGACGGAGCAATAGAAGTCCAAATTTGAAGAAACGAAATATGACATCTCACCCAGATGATGATTTACAAATTTATTGTATAAAAGGAATGAGGTAGGAGAATAGAAACAACCAGAAAGGAAAATAGATTGGAAAACACAATAAAACAATTAATTTAAAACCATATAAATTTCAGTTTACATTAATTAATACTCAATATTTGATTCTAAATTCAAGGTATTTTCATCCGGTTAATTTAATTTCAATTTATTAATGTTTGTTGCAAAAATGTTTTCATTCGAAACAAATTTATTTATCTCATTTATTATTCATTTAACTTTACTTAAATTATATACTGGAATGCAATTGGGTATCATATAAGTTTCTCCCTATTCAATTATTTCAAATTTAAATATTTATTCAAAATTTTGGCTTCATTTTATAATTAAAATCACTTTTTAACATAAATTCAAGAATTAAATATTCGATTCACTTCAAACCATTTAGATATAAATATATATATACACGCACACTATACATATCAAATCAAATCTATAAAAATATACCTATGTATATATATTATAAATCAAGTCATACTTAAGAATTCAAATCAAAATTTATTTACTTTTTTTTTGAAAACAAAAGTGTGGCAAAGCTATTGAATGGTCTCTTCACTTCGAAACTCGAAAATGAATGTCGATGATGCAGTCGCCATCACCGAAATTATTTTCCAGCGACAAAAGAGAAGACTATTGATTAAACATTTAAAATTTTCTGGAAACAATTTCTATTTGAAAATACTTTAAGTAATATACATTTTAGAACTTTAAAACCATAGTTTGAAGTCACCGAAAATTTAAATTCTCAAATTCTTAATTTAAATTCATTTCAAATTCTAAATCAATTTATAAACCATGTTTATATTTTCATTTATTTATTATGTGGAAATAGTCAATGGTTTAAAACAATAAGTGAAAGTAAAATATTATCATTTTAAACATCCAATTTATTTAACTATTTAATTTCAGAAATTATACTTATATATAATATAATAATACAAAATTTATTGTGTCAGTTTGCTCTATTCAAGTGTTTTGGAATTCCTATCGATAGTGTTGATCAGACGAATCGATCAAAACCCTAAATCAACATAAGAACTCAAACAACACAATATATAGAACATTTTAAATATTAATTACAAATACACTCCCTCACTCGATGATTTAAGAATAAATTCAGGAATATGTATAGAGATTCGAATTTAGAGGAATTCTGATCAAAAAGAATTCTAACTAAGAAGATAGGCTCGAAAGAGCGATAAGATGATTAAATAACAGAAGGGAAAAGATGGATAGACTAATATAGATTGCGAGCGACCTTAATTGGGTCAACCGTGACTTCAAGAATAAGATCGATACAGAATTTTTGAGGCAAATCGATATTTAATCGCGAGAAATAGAATTCGGATATAACAAAAGATATCAGCATCTAAATCGAAGATACAGACATCTCCGCTGAATCAATGCTAATTGTAAAGGAGTTTCACCCCTTTACAAATCATATAGTGGAGTTATGGGATACTCTAGAATCAAGAAAACACGAATAGAAAGAGACAAGAATGGATTTTGGAACCGAGGGGAACGTTCTAAAATTCAAAGCGGATGGAATTCAAGCTCGAACAAAGGCGATTCTGCAATTAAATTTACTCTATATGCTAAGTTTTGCCAAAACCAAAGCTCTGATACCAACTGTAACATCCCGATGTTTTCAACCATTCACAACCGCACATGTCGGACTTGAATTGCTCAAAATATCACATTGTTAATTTATATTTGGCAAAACTCAGCATATAAGTAAATCAGTCAATCACAAAATCATAGACATAGAGTAATATAATAATAAGCAGTGGAAACAAATGAATAGTAGTTCATGAAGCTAGTATATATATATAACAGAGTTAAATAAGATACAACAAAAGTCTCGAATACATAGAAGTCTCAATACAATAGTCAAATAACAAAATCTGAATATATCACTGGAGTCAACTGAATAATAGAAAGCTAAATCGATATAGATGGATCTCTAAGCGAAGCTCCAAACTCCAAAGGTGAGTCTCGAATGCTGTGACACTCAGTCTGACCCGAGCGTAAAGAAAAACATAAAACACTCGAGTCGAGATTAACATTCTTATATCAATAAATCCAACTCAAGTGAAATATCAACTGAAATATAAGTAACTTAAAGGATGTTTGGGATAACCATCCTCTATGGATCCGTGGAACTATCTACTTTGTAGTAATATATGCTATTATAATAATATCTATAGTAAAGTAAACTATTAAAATAGCGTTAAGGCGTTACCCATATCCCTCTTAACACATTTTATAGTGCCATAGTCTATACAATACCATGATACCCCATAAACTGGAGCTATCAGGGGGCACTCCATAGGTACGACACAAAATAAACACGCAGTGGTCTCGATATGGTAGGTGACATGGCACAACTAGGCAATGCCAGGGTTGATATACCAATTACACTTCCACGCTGGCGGTAACGCAGACTCCCACCTTGAGCCACACTCCCAAAAATCCAAGGGTGCACCCAATCAATCACAAAGTAATAGAATGATAAACGATGGAGTGTGTCCGATCGGAGGAGCTACCTCACTTGGACCATCAATTGCTCCTGTTTTAGCCACCTTAAGCCAGCTCACGGCAGTCGGGTCCATGTATATACCTCATATAGGATCGTCGCCATCATCCTACTTCACTCTGGAATCTCCACCGCTACACGGTTGTTAAAGTGGTTTTCAGTATTGGCGGAGAGTATGACAATATCTGATCCCAGTCTCTTTAACAACCAAACGTTATTATAACACTATAACACCAGGTCATTTCAAAATAGTATATACTTCAAACCTAAAATATCATTAACCTTTCAAAACCATATCGGTACAATATTATTTTTTCAATTCAAATATAACCATTTCCAAAAATCATAGCACCTTCAAAGTTATAACACTTTCTCAACCAAAACACTTGAAATTATAACACCTTTGAAATCATACACTTTGAAATCATAATACTTTGGAAAACCGTAACTTTGAAATCATAACTTCCACCACTTGAAAAGTTTAGATACTAGTAATAGTATATATAATAAAATAATTAATATAAAATTAGTTATAAGTTAAAATAGTTTATATAAAATAAAATAATTAGAATATTAAAATGGTTTGTAATAAAATTAGTTTTACAATAATATAGTTATATTAAAATAGTTTTATATTAAAATAACTTAGAAATTAAAATATATAAATAGTTTTAAATGTAATTTAAAGTACTTCATATAATAAATAGCTTCCTCAAATTTCACAAATCAATTCAAATCAACTCGAATTCCAAAATTCAAATTTAATTCAATCTCAGTTCATCAATTTCAATTCAATTCAGTTTCTCAATAAACCATTTCAAATTATATCGATTTCAAATATAGATTGAACCACAAAATAAACCATTTCAATTTCAATATATGTCAAAGCTTTAAATATTCAACATTTTCAAAACTAAATCTACAATTCCATATATATAACAAATTCACTTTACTATTATTTAGTCTTGAAATATTTTCTTAATCATTCCAATAACATTTAAATAAAACTTCAAGTTTCGAATTTAAATAGAACTAAATATATCATTTTAATTTATATAAATTTGAAATATCCATTTAAATCACTTTTAATCAAAATCAAGTTATAAAATCATATCTTTAAAATCCAAATTTAATAAATTTCAAATCAAACTCATTTGAGTATAAATAAATACAATTTCAAACCAATTTCTGTTATGAACTCTATATTTGAAACATATTTTTAAATAAATACTTAATCATATTATTAAATTTATTTATTTGTAAATTCTATTTATATATATTAAAAATAGAAAAATTATAAGTAAATTCTTAGATTTATAATTTAAAAAATTAACCTATAACTATAAAATTTTCAAAACATATAATCTTAAAAATCTAAAATTTGACCTTTATAAAATACATTATATAATATCTTATAATTAATATTTGTTAAACCATATATTTCTTTCTAAAACCGTAGTAATCATTTTCAAAATATTTATATATAGACCAACCGTGTCTGTATATAATTTCTATCCTATGGTCAAGTGATACAGATATTTATTATTTCAATCCGCAATTTAAATACATATGGGTATATATCATTTCAACACGCAATCTCAAATTCAATTCAATGAAAATCGCTTGGGTTTATCATTTCAACCCATGACGATATTCTCCTATTCTACAGATCGTTCGAGTACGTATCATTTCAACTCATAGGAATTCTAAACTAACAGGGAACTTGCAGAGTGATAACAGATATGATAATAATATAATAGGCATATATCATCAATATAAATAACAGATAATGGTGTCGGATGTCACAGGTGAACATATACAAATAATAGTGTATATATATAACAGTGTAAATAACTAACAACAACATATTTCAATTGTCGTTTCAATTGAAATCAAATCTAATAAATATAAGAACGTTAATCGTGAGTGATTGCTCACCTTTCGAGGCTAGAGAAAATAGACAATATGACAAGCTACTATATGTACTATGATCTAGATTTTGATCGACCAATCCAAACAGCAAATCTCAAAGTGAAGTAAGCTTAAAGCGGATTTAACGGATAAAGCTGATAGATAGGAATCGATGAGCAAAGTCAATCAGTTTGATATAAATCGAGAATATATATATATATATAATTAAATTTTTCCTTAAAATTAATATTTTAATTCAAGACATATTAAAATAATATACATATATGTATATGATAAAGATCATTATTCTTAAACACATATATTTAAAAATCCATATTAAACTTAACGCACATCCAACTTAAAATCTATATATATTCATTTTCAAAATCATCAATTTCATAAAATATCTCTAGTAAAATTGAATATCTATATTTTATATTGTTAGTATCCACATTCCTCAAAATCAGTGTCCTTTTATATATATACACTCTAGATAACTTACATATATATTTAGCTATTAAACATCATATATGCAGACTATCAAAAAAATGTCTATATACGCTCTACTAAAATCATCCGTTAGGCACATGTAGATAAGCACATGTTAGACTAAAATAAATATGTAGACTCCATATGAAATTCCAACAAAATACATATATAAGTTACGACTTCACATATACCCAAACCCTATATGCAACAGGTTATAATTTTTTTTATATAAACTCATATAACTCGATAGAAAAACACCAAACTTATATAATTTACATAATCTAACAACAGACAGGTTATATGTAAATCATATATGTATATATATAAATCTTATATAACTTATATCCATATAAAAGACGGGTTATATATAAGCAAATATATAAATGTTATATGTCTCTATTAAAACCCAAGTCTGTGTATATATATATACAGTGCAGCATACATATATATATACAAACATTCTATATCATATCGATGTATAAAAAAATTTATAAACAGATAGATATGATACTAATATAAGTTTACATACCAATGTGTATAGATATATAACTAACAGGTAAAAAAATTTTATAAACCCTTATATACTTACATACACTTATATATATAACTTTTTATAATAATTATATATATAAAACACTTATACGCAGCAACCTATAGTAAAATATAAATATTTCTATGAACAACATACATACAAATATATAAACATATGCATAAAACATATATACATTATAAGAATCAAAAGATTAGCATACAAATAAACAAAAGAAATACACACACACACACACACACACACACACATATATATATATATATATATACTGTAACTATATATTCACTGTAAACATATAGTAACCATAGACTGCAGAAAAAACATAAGGCCAATATGAACACATAGAAAATGGAAACAATCATATATGCGATGTATATACATCTTATAATATATATGAGTAAAATTTAGTACTCTAGATAAACTATAAATAAGAAAGAGTATAATGAAAGAAGTCAAATATTGGTTATAATATATTTATATAAACCAACGCAACAGATACGAAATAGATTATAAAACATATAATATAACAGATAAAAAAATTATATAAACTTATATAATTTGTATATGTAAAAAAACTCAAACAGATAATATCAAACTGTCAATACACACTTGCATACTAATATAAACTAACCTCCATATAAAGGAGAAGAAGGAGGCCGAGATGCGGAGGATTGCGGGTCAGAGGTGGAAGGCATGCAAGAAAGGAAGGAGTTTGAGGGTGGGTTTGTGAGGTTGTGGCGGATCTGGTCTCGGCCAGAAAGTGGAGGAGCAAGCGGCACGGTGGTTGTTGATATAGGTGTAGCGTTCGATTGTTGGAGGGGAAAGACTTGGTTGTGGCCTCGGCGTTGAGATGGTTGTAGGCGGCCATGGTATTGGAAATAAGTAGGGGAGAGGTGAAATAGGCTCGGCTTCATGTTATATTTTTTATAAAATGGCCGATCAAATGAGAATGGGAAAGTGAGAGTAGGAAATAGGAATGAACTGGAAAAGCAACGAACAATTATACTGAAATGTAGGGAATCGCAAAAGTTAGGTGAGTTTCTGGGAATATAAAAAGGCAGCGGCTGTTGGATTAAAACATGGTGGACAAATAAAAGGTCACAGGAAGGTGAAAGGCTTAAAACGGTATTGATGCGAATCATTCCATAGATTTCACTATCTCCCAGATTTCAAAACACACAAACGAATAAGCTACGGAGATCAGCACGACGAGATGATCAAAATGATATACAAATATCAGTTGTACGATTATCCAATTAAAAGTCAATAATCGGTACCGAAAGTGTTGCTAAAACATCAGAATTAAGGTGGACGGAGCAATAGCAGTCTAAATTTGAAGAAACGAAATATGACGTCTCACTCGAAATACGATTTACAAATTTATTGTATATAAATATTCAGGTTCGGAAAAGGTTTTATTATCATCAGTTTTAACTGAGTTGAATTTGAATAAAATTGTACAAAAAAATTACTTTCGTATTATTAGATGAAATTTTACCGTTTGCTATGTTGAAATAGGCATATTCCAAATATTAAATTTTTATTTCCAAATTTAATTATTTTTTCATAAAAATTCCAGTTAATTACGGTATTAAAACCATTAAATTTTGTGAGTCGTTACAAGGTCCAGGGGTTAATCATAGGATGAAAACCTTACCAAAATAGGTGTGGCTGTACCCTCTAAAAAATAAAAGTAATGAAACATTTTCATCAAATAGTAATTACTTTACAATACTTTTGATTACATTAAAACAATAGTATTTTGATTAAAATGCTGTAGAAATCCTATTTTTTATAGCATTTCATAGTAATTTGCTATGTTTTAGCGTTATAAGTAGGACTGCCAATCGTTAATAAGTAATTACTACTTATAAACTAGGGTATCCATAATAAAAATTAACATTTAAAGCTGCGATACCCAAGGTTCTTATAATATCCTAAGTTTTAGGAACTATACCCATCTGGGTGTGGTTGAACCTATATAAATATATTTCTCATTATAAATCACATTCTTATAATACTTGTTAATATAAAGTTGTTTATCATAATCAATAATATTAGTAGGAATCCATATTTTAATACTATTAGTTATTAGCTTAGTACTTGAAAAATATTTTCTATCATTTCTAAACAAAGCACTATTATGATTGTAAGTGGTTTTAGGATTATCTTGGTTACTACGACTAAAATCAGCATACATGAATGCATATCTACTGTGATCTTTATTTTTAGCATGTTTACAGCCTGAATCGTTTCTATCATTGTGAGTTTTCATATTTGTAACCAAGGAAGATAAGATATCTTTATCTTTGTTAAAGTTTACGATTTTTTCATTTATTCTTTCAAAATTTGCTTTAGAATCACAAACTTCTTTTCACAAAATATTACTATTGTCTTTTAAAATCTCATAATCTTTAGATAATTATAAATTAAAACTTTATTCTCTTTTTCAAGAGACAAAATTAAAGAGCTAGAATTATTTATAGAAATTTTCAAAAATGTATTTTTATTTTATAAAAAACTAATTTCCTTCGAAAGATCATTATTTTTAACTTCTAACTTCTCGTTTTTCTTTTTGTAGGAAATCTTTTTGTAAAACATGTACTTCTACCATATTTTCAAAAAAATAGTTTGTTTTACCAAAAATTTGTTTTCCTCTTTTAAATTGAAAATTTCTTGCTTACAATCTTTTAACTTAACTAATGCAAATCTATTAACATTATTCAAAATTTTACTATCTTTTAATAATTCATCACATTCTAACAAAAGATCCTTGTATAAAGAATCTAAGCATGCCGATTTTGATATGAGTTTAGCCATGAAGCATTTGTTTGTTTGCTCCTTTGATTCTTCTTTATTGATCTTCCACTTTCTATTACCCCGATTTGATCTCTTTATGGTGATTTATTCTAGGATGTTGTTACAATCTCTAGAATCCTAGGCTCTGATACCAAGTGAAAGTCTATGCGGACCGAGTAATACGAATAGTTCTATTAAATTTAGACTTGTATATAATAATAGTGGAAATCAATAAATAAAGTAAATTGCACTAGAGATTTTTATACTGGTTCTAACTTCCTGTTCTAAGTCTAGTTCTAGACTCCTTCTAGTCTTAACTAACAAACATCCTCAGTTAACTTGAAAGAAAAGGTATTAAAGACTGCTTGAGCTGTCGCTTAGGACTTCGTTCCTGAAGATCTCCAACATGACTTCAACTACAAAGAGTAATAAAGTGTTTTGACTTCTTGTGCTTTAGATAAAATGGACGAGTCGATATAGTACAACCTTCCTATAATATTCCTCGTAAGTGGTATAACGTGTATATTTGTGAAGATATGGAAGTATATGATCACTCTAGAGATGTAACTTGAATGTACAAGTGATCAATAGTGTGCAATATCAATCTTTTGAATGTAACATAATTCAAATAAGAATTACAGATTAGAGAGCAAGAGAATTGTTATTTTAATTCTAAAATCAATTGCTTTATATAGATAACTAATGGATGCAACTGTTAACGAAAACAATAGATCAAGAGAAAGAGCTGTAGCCATTATTAAATAAGAGTTTCTCTTTATGGAGAAGAGCGTCTCTTCAAAATTTTGAATTAAAAAATAGTCTTCACGACTTTTAGTCGACTAAATGAAATCAACCAGTAGACTGAATTTGATCAAAGATAGACGTTTTCAAAAATAGAAAAGAAACAGTACAAACATAGGTAGTTTCAATCGATTGAAAACTTCAATTCAATCGACTGAACATATAGTTAGTTAACTGAATTAAATAATTCAGTTGACTGACCAGTGTCGATGAATATAGTTTAAAAAACACAGATTCGGTCGATTGAATATACCAAGTTAGTCATCTGAATTCTGTTTAAGAATAAAAGTTGTCTTAGCTCAGTTGGTTAGACACTTTCTTTCTAAATTAGTGACTCGAGTTTGAGTTTTGCTCCATGCATATTTGAAAACTTGATTTTCATTTAAAATACAAGTGCACTAATGACTCGAGTTCGAGTCATGCTCATGTATTTAAAATATTTTGATTATGTGTATGTGTATGTATACCACTTTGGAGATATTTTAACATATGTATACTCTAGACATGACACTCAATGACTAATAGTACTTTGTTCGTCACCTTCGTCTTGTCTCCGTTGTGCATATCTCTTCTCGTATCTCCATATATGTACTTTTATCCTATTTTGTACTGTATATCTTGGTGTTGAACTTATTTGTTTGTCTCTTTTTGATACTCGTGTATTTGCAAGTTAGTTTAGAGGTTATTTGGAATAACTGTATATAGCTGATGTTAAAAATCCAACAAGAGAGGCTCTAACATATCTCTTCCAGCCATCTAACCTCTTTCGAACCTTATCAATAAAAACATACCAGTCCTCTCTGCTAAACTTCGAGGCCCTCAAGACGAGTCTAAGATAAGTATAGGGGAAGCTACCTAGGGAGTAGATAAGGCTATGAGCAACAAGGTCCCTAAGGATAGATTAGGGTTGACCGTTAGTACAGAACTCTTGGAGAAGTTAATACAAAGACCAAAGATCATTTCGAATGTGTATAGATTGACTTTGATAGTGGAAATTGGGGAAGGAGAAGGGGGCGAAAATAGAATAGTATCATTAGCATATTATAATAAATTTATTCTCAATTGGATGATATTATTTCTAGGACAAGTCAGAAGACCAAAAAAAACAAGCCAAATCCACCATTTTGGCTAAAATATCTACAACAAGGTTTAAAAGTATCGTGATATTGGGTCACTTGCCTAAGGCCATGGGACATCCTAAATTGATTGCCTTTTTTCCATTAATACATACATATGAAGAGGAAGTGGAAAGGATGAATTTGTTCCGGTTAATGAACTTAGGTCAAAATGGTCTATGAGGTAGAATAGCAAGAATGAAATCCCAACTAACTGTATCAAATGCCTTGGAAAAGTCAAGCTTGATGACAGCACAGTAAGAACGGGAGGATTGACAGTACCAAATAGCTTCTTGAACTGCCGCAACGTTGTCAAGGAGGGATCTACCCAAAGTGAACGCAGATTGCCTAGGCCTAATGATAGAATCCATAAAGGGCTTAATACGGTTGGCCAAGACCTTAGATACAAGCTTGAAGATGGAATTCTCAAGACTAATTGGGGGGGAATCTGATGTACGGTGGCCACCATCAAATTTTGGAATAAGTATGGTGTTAGCATAATTAAATTTCTCAATAAGAGCAGACTACATAAAAAATTTGTCAAAAACACTCACAATATTAAAATTGAGGAAGCCCCAATATCCTCCTTTAAAGAACAAAGGCGAAAATCCGCCAGGGCCAAGAGCTTTGTCGCAAGCCATATCGAATAGGGCCTCTTAGATTTCTACGATATTAAACTCCGCAGTCACACCTTCACTGATAAGCTGAAAATCGAGGAATATAGACTCCTAGTAGACTATATCCATTCTAGATTATTTGTGTTGCATTATGCCCTTATAATGAAAGGTGAATATACACAAATCTCCACCTCATCCACCACTTCACGATCCCTATCCAAAATACTAGAGATGAGATTCGATCTATGCCTACCGTTAGCGATTCTATGAAAGTAAGCAGTGTTGAGATCCCCTCCTTAAGCCATTGAGCCCTTGATCTATGCTTCCAGGCTATTTCTTCTTGCTGCATAATTCTGTACTGATCTGTTTCTAGTTTTCGAAGAAAAGCTCGGTTAGCAACAAATAAAGGGGAGTACTCCTCTTTAATGTTCAAATCTAGGATTTGATTTTGAAGATGCTCCTTTTTGGTTTTAATCGACCCCATATACTCACTGACAATTTTTTTAGAGCGTTTTCAAGAAGCCTGAGCTTAGTGACCAATACTTTCATAGTGGACCCAAACAATGGAAAGAGGCTTATCGAGACTTCACCAACTCATCAAAACCAGACCCTAAGGTCCAAAAAAGCTTGAATTTGAAAAGAGGTCGATGTAGAGATCCATCCCCAAAATCAAGAAGGATAGGGCAACGATCTGAAATGATGGAAGGAAGACCTCACTGATTGGTTAAAGAATGCAAGTCTTCCAAGGAAGTATTAATGAAAAATTCATTAAGCCTAGGGAGAGAAGGAATATTACATTTGTTAGACCAAGTGAAGGCATAATTATTTAAAGGAGATCAATAAGATTCATGGAGTCAATAAACGTATTGAACTGGTCCATACCATAGGACCCAATCTCTGAATTACATTCTGAGCTAAAGCACACGACATTGAAATCAGCACCCATATCCTAGGGTCCATATATACGGGATCTAAATTCAAGACAGTCTACCCAAAGAAAACTTCTCTCTTCCTAGGCATGGGTCTGTAAATGTTAGTTATAAAGTCAAATATACCATAAGAGTTGTACTTGAGAATTACACATAAAACATTACTAGTAGATAGCATTTGAGAATGAGTCCAAATCGATTCATTCCAACAAGTGGTAATTTCCACCTCTAGATTCAACAGAATCTAGTACAATCCAATTGGAAAGGGCACTGCCTTTGATATCCCTCGATAGCGATATCGAAGGACTATAAACTTAAACTTTTGAATTAAAAAAAACTTCTTAATGTAAGGGACGAATAAAATTTCCAATCAAGCTGCATTTGTCCCTACACCCTAGTCCTCTAACATTCTGGGACAAAAGCTTCATGGGAAACTAAAAGCCTGCTAATTTTGTAAATTTCAAATAATCAAAATATTAGGCGAATATAGAACATTACCGAAAGCAGATGCAGTAGAAATCAAAGATGCGGAGTTGTGAGTAGAAAGAATATTGGGTACAAAAACATTACCTTGCATTGGGTATCCAGCTGAAGCAGCCGACCTGGGAAGGTGATGTTCGCTTCTATGGACAGAGGCAGGTTGCGAGCAAGTAACATGATGAGCAGAAGGACGAGATGTGGAAGGCTAGGTAGATATCGCTAGAGGAACTAGTTGAGGTGTAGCCAGACCAAGGTTCAACACAAGATCCATAACCATGTCTTTCTGTAAGTACTTCTCCTGCTCCACAAAGTTCATATCAGACTAAAGAGGAGGCCACCAGGCTGAAGGGCCTGGACCTATAGAAGGCTGAACCAACTCATAAGAAATAATAGTAACCAGCCTTTTACCATCAGCTATGCCTTCCCTCCTTTGCTGAATAAGTGCCTCTTCAGACATGACGTCATTTGCAAAACTAAGATAGGAGTAGGCATATCTGACCAGGACTTAAGTCCTCCATCACTGAAAAGGAAGATAGGCTTCTCTGCCTAATATTTGCATGAGTTAGCATCCTATAAGATTATGTTTGTTGGCGCAATAGGGATATGGTGGTGAATCCAGTGGTCAAAACTGATCTTGAAGTCGTACCGAAATGCATTTGTCACCAAGTTTCTAGGTACCTCAGCACACATATCTAATTTGATCTGAACATAATATACATACAGTCAATGGAGACCCAATCACAATGGTCAAAACCCAGAACCTCCCCGATCAAAAATATGATAGACCTGAGCTCAACATTATCATTGAGAAAAGGAGGAATTCTAAACACATATATTTAGGAAGGATTATAAAATTGGCATCGGTGGCACTCTCTTTCGAGACATCACCGGCGAGCGTAAATTGTTCTATTATCATTATGGAAGAAAGCTTTCTTCACCGCCATAGTTAGCAGCTGACGATCTAGGAATCTGAGCAAAAGGGAACGATTTTAATAAAGAGTGATTTTCCATCCACTGCGGCGAAAATGGAAGTCAAGGCAACACCTGAGATCCTCCATAGTCCACATACCAAAATGGAAGTCAAGGCAATGATTGAAATAAAGCATTAATGTCCATGGCTCTTTCTCCTACATTTTATTGAGCATCACATTCTAATGAGTATTATCACCACCAGCATTCTCTGTACTTTTTTCCTGCATTGTTGTTATCACTAGCTTCATTTTGCCCCACTACTTATCATCATATTTATTTCTTGCTCATGGTAAGATGTTCAATTAGAAAAGGCTGATGAGTATAAGGATATCCACATAATTATTATATAAAACAACAACATTGATTACCTCTCCTTGATAATAATCCCTCATAGTCATCTCCCCTCCTTAAGAGGGTGAACATACATTACTAGGTTATATTTATCCTAAGTGTCTCAAACTTATAGGTCAACTTCCATAAGGTTTTTATATCTTATCTCTATATTATGAACCTTATCTCTAAAACTTAAAAGTGATGTCATATAATATCTACTTTTAGAAGAAGTTTATTATCCAAAATGTAGAGAACGTAGTATTAAACTTGTTATTGACTGATTATTTATCCCTTGGCCTAACATTGACCTGCTTTTGATTGAAAATGGTCATTGTCTTCAAAAAGAATTGAGAGACATATATGATAAGGAATTAGGAACAACACTAATTAACTAACAATCCAATATTTCACAGTCATAATGGTATATAACACAACATCAAAATCTTTCTCTAATGTATAGGTTATATACGAAAATGCTTAAACACTACAAAAAACGTACTCTCTATTTATACTCACTACACATGAAATTATGCTCTTACAAAATAAGACATTTCAATCAATTAAATATCTTCAGCTACAAGTGTATTCATGTAAGTAAGCAAGTGTTACAATAAATGATAGATAAAACCATTATATAAAAAATTTATAGGTTCATGTTTTTTATGTTGTTTACAAAAAAAGTTTCTACAACAATGAATATGTAAATTATATCTCTATTTTTTAAAACCAAAGAATACAAGATAACTTACACTTTTTTGAAACATACCCAAAGTTATTTCTACGATCAGAGAAAAAAATGCAAGTTGACTTGCATTTTTCGAAAAAAATAGAAATTCTAGAAAATTTGAGAATAGTGAAAAACGATAGTTGTTTACTAAAATTATACTTAAATAATGGTTATTATTATTTATGAATAAATAAATTTGATTTTTTTAAAATTTTAAAAGCGTTTGGAAAGCGTAAATTAACTTTCACTTTCTAACAAAAAAGTGTAAGCTAGTTTGCATTTTTTTTGAAAAATAGAGACCTAATTTACATACTCAATACTACAAGAATTTTTCTTATAACAGCATCACAAATAGGGACCTGAAGTGCAAAGCCTCAAAAACATTATTTATTGCGAGAGAATCCATTATCCAAAGTATAACAATATATCATGTACGAATTAAATGTAGATCAAGCCATCAACGGAAACCATACAACGGTTCCTTATTTGTTGTCCAACTTTAGGCTAAACTTTACAACAATGCTAAATAGGGATTATTTTTTTGTTAACTAACCAATAAATTGCATGTGATTGTGGTTCACTTTTACCTAAATTTCTACAACCTTCTTATCTATCATTGGAAATATCTCCACCGATGAAAATACTTTAATGGCCGATATCGTGTTTGGTTTTCTCTTTTTATCCTCAACCTATTAATACTTGATGGAAACTCTATGTTCAACAATGGTCTCTCATATCAAATGTTAGACACAAATTATAATGCCCTTGCTTGATGGACACCATAACTTATACCCTTCATTTCTTTTATAGCCCACTAAATATGATTTGCTTACTTTAGGTTTTAACTTAACCTTACTCACGTGTAAATAAGCTGAACAATTAAATACTCTAAGGGTAAATAACTAATTGACTCTCTTTTCCAAACGCCTCCAAAGTCTTCTTATTTAAAGTTATGGAATATGTGTACCACCATATATATAGTCTTTGCTCAAAATATCCTTTGCACTCCAATGGTTAGTTTCAGACACTCTGAACTCTCTATGTTTATATGTATTATACTCTTGATCACTCTACACTTTGACCTCTTATACTCTTGATCACCCTGCACTTTGAATTCTGTATGTTTGTAAGCTTATACTCTTGATCAGTCTGCGCTTTGAACCTCTATGTATGTAAGTCTTATACATGTATGTCTTATATTCTTGATCACTCCACAAAATTGACTCGATCACTAACGTCAGAACGGTTAATGAATTCTTGTGGCAAACACTGTTAAGGTATAGAGGTTGTTATCCAGCTTTTTAACCAAGCAACTTTAAACTGAATCTGAATGTTAGGACGAATACGAAATGATTCACAAACATAGGAACATGCTTGGAAAAGCAATAAAAAATGGAATCAAGGGTTGAGGAAGCAAAACAAGCAAAGAAAACATGTCAATACCAACCTCTTTGGTCGGTACCGAACAATTTTTAGGCACCTCACTTGGTTTCAAAGCTTAGGCATGGGTACTTTGACTTGAGAAATCATCTTGGGGTGCACTTCTAAGGAAATGATATTAGAACCTCTCGAAACATGATAGGTTGAAGGTAGAATATCAAGTGAAGGAAGACCTACCTTGAAAAAATAAGGTCGGTACTGACCACTTCAGGTCAGTATGGAGTAAAATTTATGATTTATGGGACTACATCTTCCTCTCCTTCTTTCTCGGATCAAAAGTTATAGTTGGTATATTGGTATCTGATAATTCTACTGGACAATTTCACTATAAATACAGCACCTATGGCATTTGGAAAAGAACTTTTGACACTTGCTTTCTTCATCCTCTAAATCTCCTCAACCCTAGTCACTAAGGAAGTTACCCTTGGTTATTTTAGGTTGTTAGACTCGCCATAACTTTATGCTTATGACTATAATCTATCATCAAAAACAAGACAGTGGACGTAGGACTTTTATTTGTTGAACCACTATAAAATCTTTGATGTTCTCTCTATTTTATTTATTTTTCTTTCTAGATCTCTTTATATTAATCATTATTGGGTGTTGTGCCATATCCGGCTCAACATTTTGGTGCTTTCACTGAGAAAGGCATTTCTCAGACGTAGATCTAACTATCAATTATGGATCAGAGTGTCCAAGGTTAGATCCAAAAGATTTTGATTAACGAATTTGAAGAACTTACATACTGAAATTAACGACATCATCAAGGAAATCCAGCAGATCTAGAGTCATAGCTGGTGTAGATGTTAGAGCTTCTCATCGTATAAAAGTTAGAAACTAGTGGAGGGGTTGGCAAGATCATCTACCCTACAGGTGATGGTCAAGAGAACGGAGTTTGATAAGATGATGCAAGAGATGAATCAGAAGATGGTTGATAGTCAAAATGCTCTATTTGGATGCTAGCATAGCTTTGCTGATCTAGCAGTCAAAGAGAACTAGGAGGAGGAGGAGGGAGACTTCACCTATTGGATTTGAAGAGGATAACTTCTTTGCTTCTGGTCAGAATAGAAGAGATGGGAAATAGAGGCAGAAGGAAAAGGATACTGGAGTAGCAAGGATGGTTGCTAGAAAAATAGGAGAGCTTCCTTTATGAGGATTCAGATCGGCACTGACTAGAATCAAGTCGGTACCGACATGAATCTAGGACCCTTAGAGGGGCAGGAAGCTAAGGCTGCTGACTTATCAAATTCTAAGGATGACCTGCAACTTGATGGTGATGGTTATGAACAGGATGTACAAGTTTGAGATGTTGATGCATAAACAACCATTATGGAGCCAATTATAAGTCAGACAAGAACTGAAGGAGTGGTTCTCCTAGAGATTAGAGAACCTAAACGTCAATGAGAAAATAGAGACCATTTGTAGAGTCAAACACTCGATGCAGCTTTTAATGGTCATCTTTAGAGTACCAAGCTAGTGAGGAGCTCATAGCAGATATGATTAAGTGATTGATGGGAGGAAATAAATTGAGGAAGAATGAAGATTGGGGTTTGCTACTAGCAGAACTCCATTCATGGAGAACATTCTAAGGGAAGAATATCCTAGGAAATTTTCCATGCCAACAATGTCATCATATAACGGGACTACCAATCCCAAGCAGCATTTGTTAGAACATAAGTGGCATATGGATGATGCCAAAGCTACGAACACAGTTTAATACAGATGTTTTTCTATTTTCCTGGATGGTATGGCATCAATGTGGTTTGCTCGGCTCACGCCAAAATCCATATCGACCTTTGATGAATTGGCAAAAAATTTTATGAAGCAGTTTAGGCTCCACACCGCCCGACCTAAGGGTGTGGTGTCCTTGTCGTGCCTTTCCCAAGGACCTCGGTAATCATTGAAGGAGTTCTTCAACAGGTTTAATATTCAAGTTATGAAGGTTAATAACCCGAAGGAAGATTTGGTCTTTATGGCATTGGTCCAGGGCATACATGGACAAGGATTTTAAAAAATGGCTGAAGATGAAGCAGGCAACGAATATGAAATAATTACACCGATAGCTAATCATTTTTTGCATTTGGAAGAAGCAAGTAAAGCAGCTGGAAAGATTGATAGTGGATAGTCAAAGGAGGCGATTCAAGGTAAAATGGAGATTAAACAAATCGGTGAAAGTTTCAATAATGTGGCAGTAAACGATGGTAATTCTAATAACTAGAAAAAGAGAAATCGACGATTTGGTGGTAGGCGGAATAAACCTAAGAAATACCTAAGGAATATGAAGTAGATGAATATATGCCTCTAACCAGTACATTTGAGACGTAGACCTTATTATGCAAAGCATGGAGCAGTATAAATGACCGCCTAAAAGGGAGGCGATTGAGGAAGAGCAATGCTCAAGCAAGTACTATCATTTTTATGAATCTAATGGACACATTACGAATGAGTGTCAGCATCTTAGGGATTTTATCATGGAATTAATAAGAAACAAAAAATACAACAATATTTTAGAGAGTCGTAGGATGGTGGTCAAAATGCAAGACCCCAAGGGTCGATTGCCTAAGGGAACCAACCTGGACCTAGTGGAGAAAGGGATAGGTAGACCGATGGAAGGATAGTCATAAACCCTATAACTAGAGGACCTCATCCAGCAAAAAAAACTAGAGGAAAATGGAGCGGTATGCGAGCTCAATAAGGCACGCACCATAGGAGAGCTACTTCGTCATTGAGGATGAAGCTTCAACTAAGCAGAAAATAATGACAATGTATGATATTGTGTTTAGAAATAGGGATTCAGATGGAGTCGAAGCGTCAACCTTTGACCCTATGGTGATTAGGCTATTGTTGGTCCTGCAACGGCACGTCGAGTTTTCGTGGATAGCGGAAGTTCTATAAATATTCTACTTAAAAGAACGTTCAATCGGATGATGATTAGAATGAAGGATATTAAGCCTTATAAATTCGGGATTTAAGAATTTGTGGGTGAGGTGAAGCAACTGATTAGGACAATTGACTTCTCTGTGGAGTTGAGTGATGGGAGTCACAAGGTGGTGTAGAGTCAAAGTTTATTATAGTAGATGAATATTCAGTGCTACATAGTTAATGCCCCGCTATTACCCCGCTATATCCCATAGCGAATTTTCAACGCTATGATTTTCCCAAATAGCGTTTCCTCTTTAAGCCCCGCTATATCCCAATATATTCCACTATTCCTGCTATATCTTCTTTAAAAGAAATAAATTAAAAATGACATTTATACATATAAAAATTATGTTATGAAATTAAGTATTTTAATTGAATTTTTAACATATTTTCAGAAACAAAAATACTTTAATATTCTATTAAATTTAATTAAGTTAAATAACATTTTACGTTATTTACAATATATTTACACGTATTTATATTTAAAATTAGATATATATTAGTTATAATTAAATTTAATGTTAATTTTTCAACTAATTACCGTTTATATATTTGAAGCATTAAGTATGAGTTTTATATGTCATTTTAGAGTCATCCGCTATATCCCCTCCATATCCTCACTGTATCTCCACTATGACTTTTTTCACCTCCACCGTATTGAATCCATTGAGTGCTTTAAGTGCACGGATTTTGGGTATAATGCCTTTCTAAGCTGATTGGCCTTGGCTGATTTCAAGATAGACTGTCTCCTTGAAGCTTAATAATGAAATTCCTATAAAGAATTGGGTCAGATTTATTAGAGGGGACTAAAGTACTGGCAAGGACTGTAATGTCACTCAACTAAGAGAAGTTTCTAATCTAGTAATCCACTTCATATTGTTGGGTACAATACAAAACGGCTTAGGAGAAAGTCTGTAAAGTTAGTGAATGCACAATAGAGCAGAAGTGATGACGATTGTATGTGGGATACTGAGGAGAGCATGAGGACTACGTGTTCGGAGCTCTTTGAACGGTAAGAACCACCATTTATCGTATCTACTTTCACAGTTGTATATTATAATTGATAGTTAGTATTCTGCATGTAAGGGTAAGTTCACCTATCTATTAATTGCATGGCTGCTTGGCTGAGATGTTTGATGGTTTCTTATGATTGATAGGCATGTGGGATATCTATACTATTATACTTTTGGTCATATAGGGATTTTGGGTGCGAAATTCCTAAAGGGGAAGAATGTAATGACTCGTATTTTATGGATTGAAGGATCATATAATATTTTTTATTTTATCCATATTAGGTCGTACGGTTTTATAATTTTAGGATATAACTCTTAGGGACACTTACACACCTATGATTTTTCCTAAATTTTTATGTAACGATTTTGACCTTGAAATTTCTTGTTTGGGCTATCACTTTTGATAGGAACTAAATTAAGGTCTCAAACTAATTCCATTGCTTCAGGATGATGGTTTATTATTCCGTAAAGTGGTCATAATGGAAAAAAATGGACATACAGGAAGGTATGGTTGTTGTAAGTTTTAATAGCTGCTGGCCAGGAACAGTGTTTAATTATTTAAGCTCGTTACTCTAATCCGACTTATTTTTGTTGATCAAATAGCTCGGTGGTTGGCATATGATGATAGAGTATGGCTAGTAGAGTTGACCCAAGGCAAGAAATAGAAGATTGGCTAAGGGTTGGGGGTTATGCCAACGTGTTTCTAGAACATGAAGTAGAATGCTTTGGAGTGAAGGCCGAGTTGTTTGGATGGGTAGGTCGAGGTCAAATCATCTAGGCATGGAGTATTAGAAGCAAGGAAGGTGTGGAACGAAATTTGGCTAATAATGGGTTAAGTGGACAAGTCAATACTGACTTTTTTATTCCAGTACCGAGTTATCCTGGTTGGTCCAGATAGAGTGAGACTTCGAGGAGTTGAAGTAGAGGTCTTGTAAATCATGCTGGAGGTGTTGGCTCGTTCGCATCAAGGTTGGATGGCGATGTAATAGTATTACAAATGCTTTGTATCTTCAGTTTGTGAATCATGGTGGGAGTAAGTACCGAAGATAGTAGCTCAATAAAGGAGAGAGCTGAAAAATGAGGAACCCGATGGGTTCTTAGATAATGGAAACTAGATTGAGCAATAGAAGGGCTTGGAATCCAAATGGAGCAAAGGAGGGCTCAGATGTGAATGTGCTAAGGAATCGTTGGTACTATGAGTGTTTTTTATTGTACTCCAAGCAGGGTTATTGTATGTGGGGATGTCCATGGATCATGTAGGAATCTGTATGCCTTGGACCAGTGGCTTTGGGTCAAGTGTCTAGCTTTGGGCTCCGAGACATGTATCAAGCTTTGGGTTGCGTGATAGGAGAGTATAATGAAAGTGGGGATTTCCGTTAGCGTCAGGCAGTAAGAAAGCCATACGATTTATCATATATTCAGAGCACGGGGATGAGTGATAGTAAGTATTGCTTGATGGATGTTATGGTTACTTTGGTTGCTTTCTTTAGTGGGGCTATCAATCGTGGATATCATTAGGAGTAAGTATAGGAGATATAGATATTTGGACATCCACTATTATGTTTTTTTGGTACCTTTATGATATTTTAGAGTAGCATATTACAGCGATATGTGCTAACTCTTTGGTTGCAGGACATGTCAGGTATGGTTCGCGTACTCTTGTTCCTTACCATATTTACCTATATAGTATTTTGGGATTCATTAACCATTCACACAGACTTTTGTCTGACCTAAGGTTTTATGCTTCACTTCTTATTATCTTAGGTACTTCTAAATAAGTAGACAAGATAACATGTCTAAATGATGCAGTAGCTTTTTGGAGAATGAGATAGATGGAGCTATCTCGTATTATATACATAAATGGACTTCTACACTTTTCCACTGAGCAACATTGTGAAGCCCATGGTTGTGCTTGCTTATTTCTATTTGTTGAGATAGTTTATTGAGTTGGTCCTGTTGTATACTCTATAACATTTAATGTATAAATCCGTGGATATTAAACTCTGATGATTGGTTCACATTGTTATTACTGCCTCTTTCTTGTATCTGTGATATTATATTTCATCCATGCACTATGAGATATACGACAGGTTATGTTCTATGTTTGTTATTATTCACCTTGATGATCATCCTATATTGGTCGGACCCGTAAATTTTCGATAATTAAAATAGCTAATTTAATAAGATTTCGTGATTTAATGTTAGAAAAAAATTGTAATTCATTTGGAATAATAATAACTGGAATGAATTGCAACGATAATTATCCAAGTAATGAAAAATTAAGCTACTTAGTGAATGCCTTTGCAATCAATAGTTGAATAGGATATTAAATGTTGAATTCATTGGGTATGATAGAGTAATTGATTGATAAGTAAAATCTATTTGAAATCAAATATTGAATATTGAACACGTAATTGTTTAAATTAAATATTTAGAACTTATTGAATAATTGAATAACTGTAAAATGAAAATAGTGTTCTAAATTTTGAAATGGTTTTAAAAGTTGAATCTTATAAGTTCAATTTCAATATTTCAAAAGATAATGAATTATTGGATAAGCGAAATTGTCTAAATTAAATATTTGGAATTTATTGGATAAATAAAATAACGGATTTAATATGATTAAAAATGATTTGTAAAATTTTATTTTATCATATTGGAGTTATAGTGATGTTATAGAACTTTTAAAACTGGGTTTAAAATTTATTTGTGAAAATTGAATATTTTAATATTTAATTATCGCCTGAAAAATAGCCAATTTTTGAACAGTCTCAGAATTGGACGAAACTAGTTCTATTGGATCCGTAATAGTTAGTTATTATCGGATTTCAATTTTCGTAGCAATCGGAGTTGTCGTTCGACCGTGGCAGCTCGAAACGCGTTGAAATTGTTTTAATATCAATTTGGCGAGTTAAAATAGTCATTTTTCAAACGGTCTCGGATTTCGACGAAACTAATTTCATCGGATCCATAATGTGATATTATTGTAAGGTTTCAAATTTCAAGTCAAACGGATTTACCGTTTGTCCGGGGCAAGCCAAAACGCATAGAAAATCGTTTAATCGGTTTAATTTAAAATCGATCGTTTATTTCCGTAACTCACACAGACGATCGAATTAGCCTCCGAAACCTATTCCATTGTGTCCGGAACGTGGGATAAACCCTAGAAACGTCAGTTACCGTGCGAAATTCGGAATTTGGAAAAGCCGGATAAAAATTATTCGCCGTTTCCTATAAATAGACCATCCATCTCTTCACAAATAAAAAAAAAAAAAATATATATCTTAGGTTAAAAACAGCGGCCGCCGTTCATAGTAATCAATGGCCAGAAATTCACGTTTTTCTTCGATTAATCTTTTCCGATCCATCCACTTTTATCAAAAACCTCCAACATGAAACTTCTAGAGCTCGAAGAGATCTTCAATTTCATACGGGGATGATGGGTTATCGTCATCATTTGGGGGCACGGGATGGCCGCGTTAGTGACGTGTTCGTGCACGCGTATCGAGTCGAGGGGGCGACCGAGCTTCGCTTCCTTCTTAGCGATGGTGGAGCATGCTATGGCGTGTCGTTCGGTGCTACTCGATCGTCTTATCGATCGATGGTTAGCTCTCGAAAATTTACCCTAAATCGGCGGCTTTGGGTTCGAGTACTGCGTGCGTGCTGGGGATGGAAGAAGGCCATATGCGGCTGTGATTTTGCATAAGGAAAGGGGCGGCCCAGATAGCATTTAGGTTAACAATTAGAATTGAATTTGTAAATTAAATTTATTTAAATTCATGTTAACTTTAAACTGTCATAACTGTGTCATGCGAGGTAGGATTGCGACGAAACGAATTGCATTGCAATCGTTTTGTCGAGCACTACGCTATGGAGCTGGATTGGAGTCGGTTGGAGCTAAAGAAAATTTCGGGTAAAATTAAACGCTCGTTTAATTTTATTCGAAAGAAAACGCTGGAACTGCATTGAAATCAAGGTGAGTGTTTTATAACGCTCACACCGTACTAAATATCTTTATGCTAGTTAAATTTGACATTATGAAGTGTTATGATTTTATTTGTCGTTGTTTGATAAAAATTTAATTGTCATATAGCTTGTCATTTGAATTAACCGTTGAAAAATTAAATTGACAGTTAAATTGAAATCAAAATTGAATTGCGATTAGATTATCTGACATTGATAACTATGAAACTGCCATGAATTGTATTGTTTATTGGATGATGTATCTGATGGATGCTATTGGTTGATAATTGAATGTTTGGATGTTTATTTGCTTATATAGAACCTGTTAGGCATACATATGATACTGTGATTTAATTTAAGTAATATATACTCATCCCTGACATTTAATTGAAATAAAGATTACTTGGCCATAGGATAGAAAATTATATACGGACACCGAATTGGCTAAATTATTAATTTTTGAAATCGTCGATTTGAAATTTATTTAAATGTTCGATTTAAAAGTTATAAATAGAAATAAATTTATAGAAATCGAATTTATCGGGAAATTGAGTTTGGAATGTTGAAATAAATTTTGGAAAAAGGGAAATTGTTAAAAAAATTTAAGTTGAGACTTTGAGAATAAAATTTGGGATATGATTGAATTTCGAAAATCTATTTGATTTAAAGATTGAACATTATTTCGAACTTTGAGTATTACTACGTAAAAGCAACATAAAAATGATATTTTGGAATTGAGCTTGAAATTGAATCATATTTGAAATTTAGATTTAAATTTGAGTATTGAAGGATAATTAAGTAAAAGTGAGATATAAGCGATATTTTGAAATCAAGCTTGGAATCGAATCATGTTTGAAATTTGGATTTAAACTCGTATATGGATGGATAATCTTGTAAGTGTTCTAAATGGATATTTTGAAAAACCAAGCTCTAAATCGATATAAATTGAAATTGAATTAATTGAAAGTGGATATAAAATTGAATAAATTTGAAGTCAAAGATTGACGTTGAATTGAATTGAAATCGAAATTGAAATCGGTAGAATGGAAATTGAAATTGATTTGAGTTGGGAAGATGTAATTGAAATGAATTGGTTTTGAAGCTGTTTATTTTGTTTTTCCAAATTACTCGGTTATATAAACCATTTTGAATACTTAAACTATTTTAATCTATTTTAAATCTACTTAACCCAATTTAAATTATTTTAAACTAATTTATCTATTTTAAATCCATTTTAAAGATTTTAAGTGTTTTTAACTATTTTAATTGTTTAAAACTACTTTTAAACTACTTAAAACTATTTTTCTAAAATCCTAAGCTGGTCAATAAGGTGAAATGTTTATATTTAAATCTTGAATTTAAATATGAAATCTGATATTTTGAAAGATACGATGATATTTGAATGGATTTGATTTTTGAAGCGAATATGATATTTTGATATCAATTATGAATCGATTTGAAATATAAAGAGCCAAAGGTGTAATAATACGTAGTTATTAAAGAGACCGGGATCGGATATGGACATACTCTCTGTCGATACCGAAAACCACTTTAATAACTATTATACGCGGAGTGATGATCCAGAATGAAGTGGATGGTTTGGTGAACGCGATGACTGAAGAAAGAGAACGATTATTGGATGACCCCTGACATGACTAAAACAGGAGCCGCGCCGGGCCATTGAGGTTCGCCACCTCTAGCGGACACACTTCTTCGATACCATATCTATTACATTTGTGATGCGATTTGGGTGCACCCCTTGATTTGGGAGTGTTGTTTCGCGGTGTTGGGGTAGCTGCTGGCTATGCTCAACATCAGTCCGGATCACGCAACTACTAGTATCCTAGTTGGTATCGCCTCATGTACCTTGTCATACTGATTATCCTATTCGCGACCACTACGTTTTGATTTGTACCTTGAGTATATGGATTGCCCTCTGGTGACTTCCGGTTTTGGGGAAACTACGGTCTTGTATATGCTTTTGGGAATATAAAATGTGTTAAGGGGGATTATGGTAACGCCTTAACGCTATTTTGATACTTTATATTACTGATAGACATTATCTACTTAGCGTATATTACTACATAGTAGATAGTTTCACGGATCCTTGAGAGATGGAAAATCCCGTAACATCTCTTGAGTTATTGCACGCACGTTGACACTGGATATGAGATGTCAAACCCCGTAAACATCTCTGACGCCGTTACACTCATATTTATTTACGATTGATTTAACTCTCATAAGGATATTTTAGTCCTGACTCGAGTGTTTTGTCTTTTCATTACGCTCGGGTCAGTCCTGAGTTTTCAGTTTAGGTTGAAGATCATTTCCTTGGAGGACGGAGACAAAGATTTGGTATATTATCTACTACTATTATATTCATTCCATTCCGCTGCATTGTTGTATGATATTTGTTGTGTATGTAACTCTGATAAATGTTGTATAATAATAATCAAATGTATTCATTTCAAATGTATTCATTTAATTAACAGCTTCATGAACTGTTATTTTATTATTATACTTTAGCCTTCCGCTGTGAGATTCTGTGTTGTTTCATTTCCTTTATTTCCCTTCCTTTTCTTTTCTTAATTACCCCAATAACTATCTGCCCTTTTAATGGTTTGGAATCGACATGGGTATTTGATCGTCGGTTTAAACTGTCCAAAAAGGCGGGTCGTTACAGTTGGTATCAGAGCTTTGGTTTAGCGATAAACCTTGGCTCTAGTGGGGAATAACTCATTGAAATAGAGGTAAACTATATGAATGAGTTGAGTGTATATGAGAGAGCGTACTTGTTATTTGATATAAAATGGTTTATATTGTGTTAATTTGTTCCGTTGAGTATTTATGAATTCTGGTCGATACTTGGGACGCCAAGGCGTCGATAGGAATTTCTAAACACTCGAATAGAACAAACCAACACAATATTGTTTTGGAATATATTTTATATAAAAGAATTATTCGAATATTTATTCATTTTGATTGAATTGATTGTTAGGAGATGATAATATTAGATGATTATCGTTATTATTTGATCAGTCAATATTTATAACAATTGATTAAATAACAATGGATTTAGGAAAATGAAATCTTATAAACACAATTGATAATGAATATAAATGAATTTTAACTTGGATTTGAGAACTTAAATTCCGGTGTTTGAAATTGACTTACAAGAATTTGAAAAATATAATACGAGTATTATATGATAGTATAATTGAGTTGAAATTGTTTTCGAAGGATTTTTTTTATGATAAGTGTTATATTCCCTTCTCTTGACGATAGAAAATGATTTCGGTGATGAGTGCACGCATCATCGACGTTTATTTTCGAGAGTCCGAGTGGGGGAGACCACTTAATAGCTTGTCTAAACCTTGTTTGATTCAAATTTCATTTTATTTTGTATTCTCTATAGTATGATTTGATATATAAATTATATAAGTATATATTATTTCAAACTTGATTTGAAATGAAACTGGGATTGAAATTCTTAAGTCCTTTAATAATTAATGATTTCTTTTAAATGATTGAAATGAATTTAGACTTGAATCATTAAGGAACTTCTGAATTGTGAAATGAGAAATGAACCTAAAAGCTAAGTGAAATATCAATTGGAGTAGAAATCCTTAGAATTAGGAAATTATGAACTTAAAATAAAAATTGAAACTGTAAAACTCGCATAGTATTAAATTTCATTCTATAGCATAGATATAACTTACCAAAATATTTAAGAAGTTCAAAAATGTTATATGAATTGTTAATTGGATAATATACAAGTATAGGTTTGAATAATGAAATATGCATTTAATTATTGGTTTGCAAATATAAATAAAATTGTTAGTAAATAATTGGAATTTAAATTAACATTTAAAGGTGATTCACAGTTATGTTAATATAAAATGGAAATACTATATGTGAATGAAAATGTGAAAAGATTATAGTGAAATTTAAGTAATGACTTAAGAATTGATAAATTGAAAATTCAACTTTAAATGAAAAGAAGTTGTATGTTGTTTAACTACATTCTATTTGCATAACTATAACTTACCAAATACTTAAAGGGTTTAAAAAGCTAATAAGGATAAGTAGAGAAATAATATACCAGTGTGAGAGTGAAAAATAAAATGTAAAGATCTATTGATAGTTGTAAATATAAAAGAAATTTAAGCTGTAAAATGAATGATACATGTATAAGTGAATGAATAAAATTTAAACTTAATGAAATATAAAATTGGTAAATGGAAACTAATTAAATGTGAATATAACTAAATGTCAATAAACTTGGAAGCGTATGAAATTAAATTTGACTTGGAAATGTATAATTGATTTAGTGTAGATTTTAGATGGATGTTAATGTTTGATATGCATTGGTTGTTAGATGAATGAAAATTGATTAACTAGAATTCATTAGTGTTAATGGAATTGAATAAACGGAATAAAATTTTAAAATAATTAAATTCATATTTGAAGCAAAGTGAAATTAAATATTATTGAATTCAATTTAAATTGAAGCAAATTGACTTGAATTTAAAATGTGAATGAAACAAACTTGAATAAATCGGAAACAAATTGAATGTAAACCTATTGCATGAATGAATAAGAAAATAAATGACTTTGTGTTATGATTGTTCTTTAGAAAATTTGAAGTTTTGATGGTTTGCACTTTGAAATAATAAAAGCAAATTTTTGAGAAAAATCCAAATTTGTCCAATATATGCTGAAACGAAAACAACCATAACTTTTAAATGACTCAACGAAATTCGACGATCTTGGACTTTTCGGAAAGCTTAGAAACTATAGCACAACTTTTATTTGGAGTGTCTTGAGAAATTCCTTCGTCTACTAGGTTAAAAACTTGAATGTTACTCGCTGTCCTGTGTAAAAATAAGTAAAATCTGTAGTATACACCCTTAGTATTTTTGACATATCTTTTTACTGGTTTATCGGATTTTGATGATTTTGTACTTTCTGGAAAGCTAAGAACATAAACTAAAACTTTTGTTTTAAGTGTTTTGTGTTTTGATATTGTTTAGAAGGTCGAAAACGCGAGTGAACGTCACAGACCTGCGCAATGCATTGCTCAGGCTGAGGCGTATACCCTAAGTAAAACGGCCATAACTTTTGAACGGATGATCCGAATTCGATGATTTTGGACATTCCGGAAAGCCTGAAATGAATGCAACAACTTTTGTTTAGATTCTATTGTCAAATTTTACCGTTTAGGTGACCTAAAGCTAAGATTTGTTTGCTGTCCAGAAATTGAAATCTCAGTTTTGAAGCTAAATATGTTATATATATGTTGTGTAGGCTAAGTATAGCGATCTATCTTTATATGCATGGTTCTAACTTAGTTACTGAGCATTTTAGTAGGTAGCAAAGGGGTTGCGCTTTGTTGTGGAGCTCGCTTCTACGCTAAACGCATAATGTAAGTAAAATGCTAATAAATGCTACATAAAAGGTACGCTTACGGTTTTATATGATATTGGTGATATTTATATGTTGTTTCCCCACATATGGGATGCCTCATCATTGAGATGATATGTATATTTGTGATATATATGCTATTATATTTTTTCCGATCGAGCCGCGCAAAGGAGACTCTGCCGAATTTTTCCGTAAATCCGGGTGTTAGAAAATTTTTTCAAGTTTTAATTTTTTTTATAACTTGTTTTGATTACTAACTTTTAAAGTTAGGAAGCCGTTCGGAGTAAGTTAGTGGAAGCGTTGTTATGACTTTATAAATGGAATTTCATTGTTTTATAAGTTGGTAACTTTGAATAAAATATATCTAATGTTGAATTCTATACTTAGTTTCTTTTCCTTTCTTTTCCCTTCTTTTCCTTTTCGAGGACGAAAAGTTTTGAGTGGGGGAGAGTGTAACGACCCGTAAATTTTCGATAATTAAAATAGCTAATTTAATAAGATTTCGTGATTTAATGTTAGAAAAAAATTGTAATTCATTTGGAATAATAATAACTGGAATGAATTGCAACGATAATTATCCAAGTAATGAAAAATTAAGCTACTTAGTGAATGCCTTTGCAATCAATAGTTGAATAGGATATTAAATGTTGAATTCATTGGGTATGATAGAGTAATTGATTGATAAGTAAAATCTATTTGAAATCAAATATTGAATATTGAACACGTAATTGTTTAAATTAAATATTTAGAACTTATTGAATAATTGAATAACTGTAAAATGAAAATAGTGTTCTAAATTTTGAAATGGTTTTAAAAGTTGAATCTTATAAGTTCAATTTCAATATTTCAAAAGATAATGAATTATTGGATAAGCGAAATTGTCTAAATTAAATATTTGGAATTTATTGGATAAATAAAATAACGGATTTAATATGATTAAAAATGATTTGTAAAATTTTATTTTATCATATTGGAGTTATAGTGATGTTATAGAACTTTTAAAACTGGGTTTAAAATTTATTTGTGAAAATTGAATATTTTAATATTTAATTATCGCCTGAAAAATAGCCAATTTTTGAACAGTCTCAGAATTGGACGAAACTAGTTCTATTGGATCCGTAATAGTTAGTTATTATCGGATTTCAATTTTCGTAGCAATCGGAGTTGTCGTTCGACCGTGGCAGCTCGAAACGCGTTGAAATTGTTTTAATATCAATTTGGCGAGTTAAAATAGTCATTTTTCAAACGGTCTCGGATTTCGACGAAACTAATTTCATCGGATCCATAATGTGATATTATTGTAAGGTTTCAAATTTCAAGTCAAACGGATTTACCGTTTGTCCGGGGCAAGCCAAAACGCATAGAAAATCGTTTAATCGGTTTAATTTAAAATCGATCGTTTATTTCCGTAACTCACACAGACGATCGAATTAGCCTCCGAAACCTATTCCATTGTGTCCGGAACGTGGGATAAACCCTAGAAACGTCAGTTACCGTGCGAAATTCGGAATTTGGAAAAGCCGGATAAAAATTATTCGCCGTTTCCTATAAATAGACCATCCATCTCTTCACAAATAAAAAAAAAAAAATATATATCTTAGGTTAAAAACAGCGGCCGCCGTTCATAGTAATCAATGGCCAGAAATTCACGTTTTTCTTCGATTAATCTTTTCCGATCCATCCACTTTTATCAAAAACCTCCAACATGAAACTTCTAGAGCTCGAAGAGATCTTCAATTTCATACGGGGATGATGGGTTATCGTCATCATTTGGGGGCACGGGATGGCCGCGTTAGTGACGTGTTCGTGCACGCGTATCGAGTCGAGGGGGCGACCGAGCTTCGCTTCCTTCTTAGCGATGGTGGAGCATGCTATGGCGTGTCGTTCGGTGCTACTCGATCGTCTTATCGATCGATGGTTAGCTCTCGAAAATTTACCCTAAATCGGCGGCTTTGGGTTCGAGTACTGCGTGCGTGCTGGGGATGGAAGAAGGCCATATGCGGCTGTGATTTTGCATAAGGAAAGGGGCGGCCCAGATAGCATTTAGGTTAACAATTAGAATTGAATTTGTAAATTAAATTTATTTAAATTCATGTTAACTTTAAACTGTCATAACTGTGTCATGCGAGGTAGGATTGCGACGAAACGAATTGCATTGCAATCGTTTTGTCGAGCACTACGCTATGGAGCTGGATTGGAGTCGGTTGGAGCTAAAGAAAATTTCGGGTAAAATTAAACGCTCGTTTAATTTTATTCGAAAGAAAACGCTGGAACTGCATTGAAATCAAGGTGAGTGTTTTATAACGCTCACACCGTACTAAATATCTTTATGCTAGTTAAATTTGACATTATGAAGTGTTATGATTTTATTTGTCGTTGTTTGATAAAAATTTAATTGTCATATAGCTTGTCATTTGAATTAACCGTTGAAAAATTAAATTGACAGTTAAATTGAAATCAAAATTGAATTGCGATTAAATTATCTGACATTGATAACTATGAAACTGCCATGAATTGTATTGTTTATTGGATGATGTATCTGATGGATGCTATTGGTTGATAATTGAATGTTTGGATGTTTATTTGCTTATATAGAACCTGTTAGGCATACATATGATACTGTGATTTAATTTAAGTAATATATACTCATCCCTGACATTTAATTGAAATAAAGATTACTTGGCCATAGGATAGAAAATTATATACGGACACCGAATTGGCTAAATTATTAATTTTTGAAATCGTCGATTTGAAATTTATTTAAATGTTCGATTTAAAAGTTATAAATAGAAATAAATTTATAGAAATCGAATTTATCGGGAAATTGAGTTTGGAATGTTGAAATAAATTTTGGAAAAAGGGAAATTGTTAAAAAAATTTAAGTTGAGACTTTGAGAATAAAATTTGGGATATGATTGAATTTCGAAAATCTATTTGATTTAAAGATTGAACATTATTTCGAACTTTGAGTATTACTACGTAAAAGCAACATAAAAATGATATTTTGGAATTGAGCTTGAAATTGAATCATATTTGAAATTTAGATTTAAATTTGAGTATTGAAGGATAATTAAGTAAAAGTGAGATATAAGCGATATTTTGAAATCAAGCTTGGAATCGAATCATGTTTGAAATTTGGATTTAAACTCGTATATGGATGGATAATCTTGTAAGTGTTCTAAATGGATATTTTGAAAAACCAAGCTCTAAATCGATATAAATTGAAATTGAATTAATTGAAAGTGGATATAAAATTGAATAAATTTGAAGTCAAAGATTGACGTTGAATTGAATTGAAATCGAAATTGAAATCGGTAGAATGGAAATTGAAATTGATTTGAGTTGGGAAGATGTAATTGAAATGAATTGGTTTTGAAGCTGTTTATTTTGTTTTTCCAAATTACTCGGTTATATAAACCATTTTGAATACTTAAACTATTTTAATCTATTTTAAATCTACTTAACCCAATTTAAATTATTTTAAACTAATTTATCTATTTTAAATCCATTTTAAAGATTTTAAGTGTTTTTAACTATTTTAATTGTTTAAAACTACTTTTAAACTACTTAAAACTATTTTTCTAAAATCCTAAGCTGGTCAATAAGGTGAAATGTTTATATTTAAATCTTGAATTTAAATATGAAATCTGATATTTTGAAAGATACGATGATATTTGAATGGATTTGATTTTTGAAGCGAATATGATATTTTGATATCAATTATGAATCGATTTGAAATATAAAGAGCCAAAGGTGTAATAATACGTAGTTATTAAAGAGACCGGGATCGGATATGGACATACTCTCTGTCGATACCGAAAACCACTTTAATAACTATTATACGCGGAGTGATGATCCAGAATGAAGTGGATGGTTTGGTGAACGCGATGACTGAAGAAAGAGAACGATTATTGGATGACCCCTGACATGACTAAAACAGGAGCCGCGCCGGGCCATTGAGGTTCGCCACCTCTAGCGGACACACTTCTTCGATACCATATCTATTACATTTGTGATGCGATTTGGGTGCACCCCTTGATTTGGGAGTGTTGTTTCGCGGTGTTGGGGTAGCTGCTGGCTATGCTCAACATCAGTCCGGATCACGCAACTACTAGTATCCTAGTTGGTATCGCCTCATGTACCTTGTCATACTGATTATCCTATTCGCGACCACTACGTTTTGATTTGTACCTTGAGTATATGGATTGCCCTCTGGTGACTTCCGGTTTTGGGGAAACTACGGTCTTGTATATGCTTTTGGGAATATAAAATGTGTTAAGGGGGATTATGGTAACGCCTTAACGCTATTTTGATACTTTATATTACTGATAGACATTATCTACTTAGCGTATATTACTACATAGTAGATAGTTTCACGGATCCTTGAGAGATGGAAAATCCCGTAACATCTCTTGAGTTATTGCACGCACGTTGACACTGGATATGAGATGTCAAACCCCGTAAACATCTCTGACGCCGTTACACTCATATTTATTTACGATTGATTTAACTCTCATAAGGATATTTTAGTCCTGACTCGAGTGTTTTGTCTTTTCATTACGCTCGGGTCAGTCCTGAGTTTTCAGTTTAGGTTGAAGATCATTTCCTTGGAGGACGGAGACAAAGATTTGGTATATTATCTACTACTATTATATTCATTCCATTCCGCTGCATTGTTGTATGATATTTGTTGTGTATGTAACTCTGATAAATGTTGTATAATAATAATCAAATGTATTCATTTCAAATGTATTCATTTAATTAACAGCTTCATGAACTGTTATTTTATTATTATACTTTAGCCTTCCGCTGTGAGATTCTGTGTTGTTTCATTTCCTTTATTTCCCTTCCTTTTCTTTTCTTAATTACCCCAATAACTATCTGCCCTTTTAATGGTTTGGAATCGACATGGGTATTTGATCGTCGGTTTAAACTGTCCAAAAAGGCGGGTCGTTACAGTATAGGAGATATAGATATTTGGACATCCACTATTATGTTTTTTTGGTACCTTTATGATATTTTAGAGTAGCATATTACAGCGATATGTGCTAACTCTTTGGTTGCAGGACATGTCAGGTATGGTTCGCGTACTCTTGTTCCTTACCATATTTACCTATATAGTATTTTGGGATTCATTAACCATTCACACAGACTTTTGTCTGACCTAAGGTTTTATGCTTCACTTCTTATTATCTTAGGTACTTCTAAATAAGTAGACAAGATAACATGTCTAAATGATGCAGTAGCTTTTTGGAGAATGAGATAGATGGAGCTATCTCGTATTATATACATAAATGGACTTCTACACTTTTCCACTGAGCAACATTGTGAAGCCCATGGTTGTGCTTGCTTATTTCTATTTGTTGAGATAGTTTATTGAGTTGGTCCTGTTGTATACTCTATAACATTTAATGTATAAATCCGTGGATATTAAACTCTGATGATTGGTTCACATTGTTATTACTGCCTCTTTCTTGTATCTGTGATATTATATTTCATCCATGCACTATGAGATATACGACAGGTTATGTTCTATGTTTGTTATTATTCACCTTGATGATCATCCTATATTGGTCGGACACGACTGCAACGCAATATTTATATACTATTGGTGTTGATGGTATAAGGCGGTCATCACATTTGGTGTCAAAGTTTTGCTAAATGATTAGCTAAAGCTAATATTGTGATCCGGTATAGATAGGTAAGGTGGTATCACCTTAGACTGGATCGAGTGTGTGTATATGTGTGTGTGTGTGTGTGAGTGCGTAGTTGTTATGCACTTTGGTTTTCAAAACTATATAATAATATTATAAGTTAAGTCGCATGCATACGAGCACTATGGACATTGTTTCCTTTAAGAGAGATTGATCATTCTTGTTACAGATAAGAATGAGCTGACATGCAAGGAATACTGTGCGATCTGCTTTAGGAGTTTAGGGAAGGAAGAAAATCAGGAGCTGATATGCTTGATTTTCAAGCTATGTTTAATACTATAATGGTGATGATGATGAGGAATTTTTCTGGTATGGATGTTAGTGGAGGTGCTCCTATGAAAAGATTACCTTGCTTTAGGAGAAAAGCCATTTCGTGGAACACAATCAGCTATAGAAGTGCAAGATTGGACTGATCCTTGTGAATGCGTCTTCAGTGATATGGAAGTGGATGACACTATAAGGAGAAATTTAGCTTCTAGATGACTCCAAGGGCGGGCCATGAAATGGCGGAACACAGCGACTATTGCTACGCTAGAAGATTAGCTTAGTTGGGAATAGTTTAAGACAAGGTTCGAAGAGAAGTTCATTCTAGCTGCCCAGATGTTGGTGCTGTTCAGGAAGTTTGATGATCTTAAGCAAGGAGGAATGTCAATTTATGAGTATGTGGCAAAGTTTGATGCTTTGTCAAAGTATGGGATGTCATTCACCAATAGTCCATTGAGAAAGAATGAGAAGTTAATAATTGGCTTAAATGACTATCGTAGAGAGAAGCTGGTAGACCACATAGAAGAGCCATTTGAGAAGCTTATGGAGAAAGCACTTCGTCATGAGAATTTGTATCTTAAGGCTAGGATAGCTATGACTGTTTCTACTTAGAAGGAAGAGCCCAAACCACAGCAAGGTGGTGGAGGTAAGAAGAAGTGGAATGGAAAGAGGAAACAGTCGCAAGGGAAGAATGGCCAGAAGAAGAGTAAGTAGGAACCTCTTTATTATAGTGCAAGGAGAAAGGTCATTTGATCAAGGACAACAAATCGATCGATAAGAAGAAGTGCTACAATTATGATAAGCTAGGGCATTTGAAGTAAGATTGCCTGGAAGAGATGAAGAATAAGCAGTTTTGAAATCGTATGATTTAGGCATAGTACCTATTTTGTTGAATGCTCCCTCGGCGAAGGAGAAGGGAGTCATTATTCAAGAAGTGCTATCTATTGGTGATGTTCCTATTCGAGTTCTATTTCATACCGGGGCATCACATTCATTCATATATAGTGATCTTGTAGGAAAATTGGGATTAAGAATCAAGATAGTAGACCGACCCTTGATTGTGACAATCCCTATTGGAGGTTGAAGTAGTCTTTGCATAGTTTGCCATGGCGTAATGTTATCGGGTCATGGATGCTCTTTTGTTTGTGATTGCTTTATTTGAATTTTGTTGGGTTCAGTATTATCTTGGGAATGGACAGGCTAAAGGAGTATGCGGCTATAGCGGTGAAACACCCCCACACCCCTTCATATACCTAAAAGGACACATTAAATGGCGTGATGCGTTGTGGGTATAACTGAAACTAGCAGAGACTAAGATTCACAAAACAAAATAGGTAAAATAGAAGAAACTAAAATAATAACATATTCAAAGCAAAAAATTCATAATTGCTTCATAAACCAAATAAGTCAAATACCAAATACATATATATGTCTCAAAACCCAAGATGTCTCATAAAAACTCATAGTCTCAAAAATTAGAGTACATAACATAGCTCATAATAAGCCAGTACACAGAAAGAACTAAAGTTAGAATAAAAGAAATACAAGGTAGAAATCTTCTCCAAGAACCCCCCAAGTAACCGCGATTTACTATCCTATCCCTTGATTGCTTGGGGGAAAAGGGGAAAATAGAGGAGTGGATCAGACTAAAATTCTGGTGAATGATAGTAATTACTAGAATCTTTAAGCAAAGTGATAGTAATAGACTTTACAACAGTTCTAGTGTATAAAAGAAAACAAAGGAAATAGAAAAGAGAGAAGCTGGAAATAAATATGATTTAGCTGGTACTCAAATTAATAAGATAGGTCAACTTTGATTGCTTGCACTTGTCCTTGATAGCTGCTTTGATTAGGCTGAATTCCTAATTCTACCCCTTGATCGGCTTGCTATTCGATATAATCTACTATGGACTGGATGTTTCCCTACATGGTTGATTTTGGTGTCTACGAAAGACACACTTACTAAGCGCTTGGAACTCATAGCGATTACTGAGCACCAAAATGGAAGTCGCACGTGTAACTGCCACCATGCTGATGTTACCTATTGCTCCCTCTTTTGACCTTTTATTTACCCTAGTCGGCATAAGCGTGCCCCTTGCCTCACATCCGGATTATGTGAAGCACCTCGTCTCACTTCAGGTTTATGTGAACACTGTATTCATAGAAAAATAGGGGAAATGCTGCCGGTACCAGTCCTTATAAAACAAAGATCTAGTTATGCCCCTTTTTCAAATCCCCTTGATTTGGACTATCATGGATTGACCGTTTACTACCATTATAAGCATAAATGTACCCCTTGCCTCACTTCAGGATTATGTGAAGCTCCTCATCTCACTTCATGATTACGTGAAACACTGTAACCATAGAAATATTAGGGAAGGCTACAGGTCATACTCTTATCTTTGCATATTAACTTAGATAAATTATTTAAATAAGCCTTTATTTCAATTAATTACTATTATTACTTATTAATTTACCCTAAGTATTAAAATAAGCACCATAGCTTCCATAGTTTACCATAGTTTCCATATTTTACCATAGTTTCCATACTTTATCAATTTATAACTTACGTTATAATTATGCTTATTACTTAACCTAATGTCTAAGTGTGAAAATAAGCTTCTTTCTTCTTTTATTCTTTTTAGTTATAATTCTAAGTTATAACTAGGCCAATCTTCTTAATTTGGTCTAACTAATATCATAATTAGGCATAATTTCAGTCCTATTCCAATTATATTACAATCCTTATGATTCACATCTCATATTCCATTATTTCATATTTCTTATAATTTAATCCAATTTCACGTTAATTCTATTCTAATCCAAATGGAAGAAGAAGAAAGAAAACCGAAAATAGAAGGATATCTAAGGCGTAGGAAGAAGATGTAAATAATGCATAAACAACAGTAAATAAATTAAAATACTGTAAATAAACTATAATTAAATGGGAAAAGCTATAATTAATAAAAATAAACTAAAATTAACTAAAAAGAATAGCTAGAAGGAATAGACTGAAAACAATTCTAAAAATGTAGATAACTTACTAAAAAGGTTACTCCAAAAATCGTAGTTAAACTACAACTATTGGAAAGCCTATTATTTTAAATTACTTAAAGAAATGTAAAATAATTTCAATCACCCAACTCCAGTCCTTAGCTCTTCCCTTTAGGCCTTCATGGACCCACTTGAGGGTATTAAAATATTTTTATTAAAAATATTCTCTTGTTGGAAAATTATTTCTTTTAGGGTCCTTCCTGAAAAGGTGAACACAAGCGGAGAAAATCTAGAATAAGAAAAGGTGCTAGGCCTAGAGTTATATTTATAGGGGTAGAAGTGGATCTCAAACCGTTGGATTTAAGGATTGAATAGGATGCAACCGCATTATAGGGTGAAAGGGGCCATCGGATGCAAGAATAGAAGGACCAGATGAAGCCAAATAATGCAAATTATGTGTTCAACTTTCAAATGAACGAACGCTCATTCGTTCGTTAAAATAGACAGGCGGGTCGACCGCCCTTGTGCCCAGGTTGACCGGCTGATCGACCTGGCCTTATATATATTTTTGATTATTTTGTTCCTTGCTCGTATTAAATCGGATTCTGACGTTCTATATATGGAAATTAACCAGAAAATTACCACAGACACAATGGTGCAACTTTCCTGGCTCAATTCCAATAATTTCACAAACTTATTTTATTATTTAAATAATTATTGAATTAATTGTTATGGGTTAAATTTTAGGTTATTACATTCTCCCCTTCTTAAGAGATTTCGTCCTCGAAATCTCTAAGGATAAAAGAATGTACTAAATGTTTTCATCCAATTTTACAACCAACTACTCAATCATCGACGATTCATCCATTGTCTTTTAGTATTTCTAATGCAATTTATGATACTTATACAATTAGTGTATTGTGAATGTCTCTGTCTAATGCAAAAGATTAGGCGGTCCACCGATTCAGTTGACCTCCTTCTATGCAATCGTGTATGTGCCATGTATCTAAATGAATGCAAAAGTTCCCTAATGACAACTGATAGTTTTATATGCGTGCTACAAACATCATTCAAATGCAAAATCATGTGATAATCATCCATTTATTACAGCCATAAAAATAGAATAAAAATGTACACATCCATATGCATATGCTCTAGTGTCCTAATTAGGCCGATCCCTAAAGAATAATTGTGCCTAGTGTACTTATATGCGTCCATTAGCATCCACTAGCAAACACTTGCAACCACTAGCATATATCATTCATAACATGTTTACATCGAATCCTACCATCCAGAGGTTAAATCTTAAATTCTACTCTCCTAAAGGATAATAAAGGGAAGAACCTTTTCATAACTAAAGATGGAAATAGGAAATTCTAAAAACTTACTATCGAAAAAATAAGGATAGGAAGTACAAATCTTTTCTTCTGCTTCCCAAGTGGCGTCTGCAACATCATCTCTCCATTGCACCTTTACTTGAAGAACCTCCTTATTCCTTAGTCGCTTGATGTCTCTTCCAACAATCTTCATGGGGATACGCTGAATAGATGCTTGCCTTTCTACCTCCACCTCCTCTAACTGACTATACAACCTCCGTCGAGTCATGTAAGCACTTTCGCAAGTGTGAAACATGGAAAACGTCATGTACTCATGCAAGCTTATCTAGCAACTTCACTCGGTAAGCCATCTTCCCAACTCTCTCTATGATAGGAAATGGTTCAATAAATTTGGGGGTTAATTTTTCATTTGATCCGAACCTTACCACCTTCCTAAGCGGGGATACTTTGATTAAAACTAAGTCTCCAACCTCATACTTAATGTCACTCCTTCGTTTATCCGCATAAGACTTCTGCCTATCTTGGTTGTCTTCATCCTTCGCCAAATTAAATCCACTCTCTTCGATGTTTCCCTCGCCATGTCAGGCCCAATTAGCAACTTCTCTGTAGGCTTCACCCAACATGAAGGGGACTTGCAAGGTCTTCCATATAAAGTCTCAAATGGTGCCATTCTTATGCGCGTTTGGTAACTGTTATTATATGCAAACTCAACCAATGGAAGATGCTCCTCCCAAGTTCCTCCAAAGTTCAAAATGCACATCCGTAGCAAATCCTCAAGCACCCTATTCACTCTCTGTTTGGCCATCCGTCCAAAGGTGATAGATCGTACTCAATCTAAGTTGCGTTCCCAACGCCTCCTATAAGATTCTCCAAAACTCACTAGTGAAAATAAGATCTATATCACTCACCATGCTAGAAGAGACTCCGTGAAGTCGGACTATCTCTCGAATATAAAGGGATACCAAATATGATGTCATGCGCTTACTCGTAACTAGGATAAAGGGGGCACTCTTGGTCAACCGATCAACAGTCACCCAAATGCTAGTATTCCCCTTCCTAGAATGGGGCAAAACATTTATAAAATCCATAAAAATACTATCCCACTTCCATCCTGGCACATCTAAGGGTTGAAGTAATCCATCGGGCTTCTACTGCTCTGCTTTTACCCTTTGGCAACTGAGGCATTTAGCTACGAACTCTGACATGTCCTTCTTCATGCCATTCCAATAGAACATCCTCTTCATATCCCGATACATTTTGTCACCACTTGGATGAATAGACATACGCGAATGGTGCGACTCCTCCAAAACTTCTCCCAACAAACCATTGGCAAGGAGAACTCAAAGCCTCCTCTCTCTCCTAAGCCACCTTTTGCTATCAATGGAATAATGTTGGAGATGTTTAGAGACCTCTCCTCGGCTAATCCTATCCATCACATCCATAAGCTCTGAATCCTCTCGCTGCTTTGAGCCAATCTGATCGATAAGGGTAGGTCTCACCTCTAATGCCGCTAACAATCTGGGAGTAATGTTCATAGAGGGCTTAAAATCAAAAGTAGAAATGAACTCCAAGCCCTTTCACTATACGAACAAAGGACTAAGGGTTTCTTTCTTTCTACTCAATGCATCTGCCACCACATTACCCTTGCTAGGGGTATAAGCTATCTCAAAATCGTACGAGGCTAAAAAATCCATCCATTTTTGTTGCTTCAAGTTCAAGTCCTTCAAGAGAATAGGTACTTCAATGACTTATGGTCGGTGAAAAGCTCGAACTTCTCTCCAAGCAAATAGTGCCTCCAAGACTTGAGTGCAAAAATTATGGGAGCCAACTCCAAATCATGGGTAGGGTAGTTCTTCTCATGTGTCCTCGACTGCCCACTGCCATAACATACCACCATCCTTTCTTGCATTATCACAACTCCTAGGCTCGTCCCATATGCATCAATGTATATGGTTAAAGGCTTAGCTCCATCGGGTAGTACTAATAATGGTGCACTAGTAAAGGCTCTCTTAAGCTTTGTGAAGGAATCCTCATAATCCACATCCCACATAAAAGCTTTATTCTTCTTAGTAAGGCCCGTGAGTAGTGCCGAAATCTTGGCAAAGTCTCTTATGAACTTCCTATAATAGCCAGCCAATCCGAGGAAGCTCCTAACCTCGGTGACGTTTTTGGGGACCTTCCAATCTTGTATTGCAATAACCTTTGTAGGGTCAACAGCCAAACCTTTCTTCGAGACCACGTGCCCTAAGAAACGTACCTCCTCTCTCCAAAAATGGTACTTCGAAAACTTAGCTCTAAAATGGTGACTATGAAGTGTGCAAAGAACTTCCTCTAAATGAACAGCATGCTCCTCTATATTCTTGGAAAATACCAGGATGCCATCCACGAATACCACTACGAATTTGTTTAGGACTTATCTAAAGACACGACTCATCAAATCAACAAAGTATGCTAGGGAATTGGTTAGCCCAAAAGGCATAACCAACCACTGATAAAGTCCGTTTACGGTCCTAAATGTTGTCTTATCTATGCTGTCATTGGAGACTCTAAGCTAATGGAATCCCGTGGCAAAATCAAGCTAGGAGAATAACGAAGAGCCAATTAGATGGTCCAAAAGATCATCAATCCTAGAGAGTGGATATTGATTCTTCTTTGTGAGCTATTTTAATTCTCTATAATCAATGCAACGTCGAAGAGAACCATCCACCTTAGTAGCGAAGACGAATGGTGCTCCCTATTCTGATATGCACCTTCTTATGAATCCCTTCTTCATAAGCTCATGAATTTACTTGCTCAATTCCTTCCTCTCTCAAGGTGCCATGTGACTCACTAGTAATGCTACTGGATTAGCATTCTCGACCAAATAAATCCTGAAGTCAATCTCATCTCTTAAGGGGTAGTTCACTAACCTCCTCAAAGACGTCCAAAAAATCTTCGGCAATAGGAACCGAATCAAGCTCTACTGAAGATGAATCGAGGAATAGAGAAAACTCAACATGACTGACCCTTGCAGGTCACAAGATACCTCGAGAGTCCTGCCACTGCATGTCTCTAATCTAATGACTCTCCTCTCGGAGTCTAATATAGCTCCATATGTGGATTGCCAATCCATACCCAAGATCATCCCATACCCCTAGAATCCCAAAACATAGGCGTCGCGGTCAAATTCTACGCTTAGGATATAAATTTTCACACCCTGCAAACCATAGACAAGTGTGTGATCCACCCATAGGGTTTGAAACAACAATGGGGTCTACCACTAAAGAAATGTCTAAGTGCAAACAATGAGAACTAGAGATAAAAGAGTGTGAAGCTCCAGAATCGAATAAAGTTTGAATGGGAAAAGCAGATATAGAAATCAAACATTCAACTGAGACTTTCCTACCTCTATTCGGAATGCTGCCCGAAGGTGCTGCATCTAATGCCTGGATCTTTCGCGACTGGTGCACTAGCCCCCTGCCCTGCTCTGGGGACAATTCCTACTCAAGTGACTGGGTTATCCACAGTTGATGCACTTTCCCTTTATCTTATCCCTTCTGCAATCCTTGGCGACATGTCCAAGAATCCTACAGTTACCGCACTTCAAACCTTTCTTAATCTGCTTCTGAGGACCATCACCTTTCTTCTTCTCCTTATTTTTTTTCCACCACTTCTACTTTGAACCTTCTGACTTAACCACTTCTTTAGACTCTTCTTCCTTGACTGCATCTGACATAAGCGTCATCTCAACCAAAGACTCACAAGTAGCTCCCATCGGTACGTGAGGTAATAATAATCCCTGAAGGGGTTCATTCAATCCCTTCGCAATCTTCATAGCTTTCTTGTGCGGCATATTCACTAACTCCATACCAAATCGTGAAAATTCATTGAACTGATTGATGTATTCCTTAACAAACAAACTCCCTTTCTTCATATTGATAAACCGCTCTAGCTGAACACTTTCTTCCGCTTGAGACAGAAACTTCCTCTCAAACCTCTACCTAAACCCATTCAAACCGACTTCTCTTCCTTCCAACTCAACAACCTCCCACCAATGAGAAGCCTCCTCTTTCAGCTGTCAAGAGGCCAGTTAAACCCGCTACTGGTCCTCTAATCCCAATAAGCCAAATATCCTCTCGGTGTCCTTAAGCCAAGCTCTCGCCTCCATAAAAGTCTCCTTGCCAGAAAAAGTCTTTCCGTCCAAACTCGCAAAATCCTTAGAAAGCTTAGAGAAATTGATGGTGGTAGGTGGGTTGATAGGGTTCCCATCTGCTAGTGCAGGATTGGGGATGGCCCGTGCACCTCTAGAGTCATGGCTTGTAAGTACCTATGAAACTAAGCTGGGACTGGAATTCCCTTGGGAAGGTTCGGGGCATTATTCATTCGACGAAAAGAAAATGATAGTTTAGGAAAGAGTCAAAGGGAGACTGAACTGGACTTATGAGGGGATTTTTATGAAAACTCTTTTATACTTAAAAACATTTCTAACAGTTCTTTCCTGAAAAATACTTTTTAAAATAAGTTATTTCGAAAGATACTTTACTTCTAAAATAAAATTTAAGGGATCTTGTACCCTCAGGCTCTGATACTAAGTGAAACACCCCCACACTCCTTAATATACCCAAAATGACACATTAAAAGGCATGGTGCATTGTAGGTATAACTGAAACTAGCAGAGACTAAGATTCATAAGACAAAATAGGTAAAAACAACGAAAACTCAAAAAATAATTTATTCAAAACAAAAACCACATAACTACTTCACAAACCAAATAATTCAAATACCAAATACACATACATGTCTCAAAACCCAAGATGTCTCATAAAAACTCATAGTCTCAAAAATCAGAGTACATAATATCCCTCATAATAAGCCAGTACATAGAAAGAACTAAAGCTAGAATAAAAGAAATACATGGTAGAAATATTCTCCAAGAACCCTCCAAGTAATCGTGATCTACTGTCCTCTTCCTTGATTGTGTAAGGGGAAAAGGAGAAAATAGAGGAGTGGATCAGACTAAAAGTCGGATGAATGATAGTAATTACTAGAATCTTTAAACAAAGTAAAAGCAATAGACTTTACAACAGTTTTAGTATATAAAAGGAAACAAAGGAAATAGAAAAGAGAGAAACTAGAAACAAGTACGAATTAGCTAGTACTCAATTTATAAGATAGGTCAACTTTGATTGTTTGCACTTGTCCTTGATAGCTACTTTGATTAGGCTGAATTTCTAATTCTACTATTTAATCGGCCTGCTATTCTACAAAATCTACTGTGGACCGGACATTTCCCTACACAGTAGACTTTGGTGTCTACAAAAGACACACTTACTAAGCGCTTGGAACTCACAGCGATTACTGAGCACCGAAATGGAGGTCGCATGCGTAACTGCCACCATGCCCATGCTACCTCTTGCTCCCTCTTTTGACTTTTTATTTACCCTAGTCAGCATAAGCATCCCCCTTGCCTTACTTTAGGATTATGTGAAGCACCTTGTCTCACTTCAGGGTTATGTGAAACACCGTGTCCATAGAAAAATAGAGGAAATGCTGCCGGTATTGGTCCCTATCAAACAAAATCTAGTTGCGCCCCCTGTTCAAATCCCTTGATTTGAACTATCATAGATTGACCATTACTACCATTATAAGCATAAGTGTACCCCTCGTCTCACTTCAGGATTATGTGAAGCACCTCATCTCACTTCAAGATTATGTGAAACACCATAACCACATAAGTATTAGGGGAATGCTATTTGTTAAGAGGTCCTACTCTTATCTTTGCTTATTAACTTGGATAAATTATTTAAATAAGCCTTTATTTGTATTAATTACTATTATTGCTTATTAATTTATCCTTAGTCTTAAAATAATCACTATAATTTCCATAGTTTACCATAGTTTCCATAGTTTATCAATTTATAACTTACGTTATAATCATGCTTATTACTTAACCCAATGTCTAAGTGTGAAAATAAGCTTCTTTCTTCTTTTATTCTTTTTAGTTATAGTTCTAAGTTATAACTAGGCCTATCTTCTTAACTTAGTCCAGTTAATATCATAATTAGGCATAATTTCAGTCTTATTCCAATTATATTATAGTCTTTGTGATTTACATCTCACATTCCATTATTTTAGATTTCTTATAATTTAATCCAATTTCATGTTAATTCTATTCTAATCCATAGGCGAAGAAGAAGAAAGAAAATTGAAAATAGAAATATCCAAGACGTAGGAAGAAGATGTAAATAATGCGTAAACAATAGTAAATAAATTAAAATATTATAAATAAACTGTAATTAAATAGGAAAACTATAATTAATAGAAATAAACTAAAATTAACTAAAAAAATAGCTAGAAGGAATAGACTGAAAATAATTCTAAAAAAATGTAAATAACTTATTAAAAAGGTTACTCCAAAAATCATAGTTAAACTACAACTACTGGAAATCCTATTATTTTAAATTACTTGAAGAAATGTAAATTAATTACAATCACTCACCTCTGGCCCTTAGCTCTTCCCTTTAGGCCTTCACGGATCCACTTGAGGGTATTAAAATATTGTTATTAAAAGGATTCTCTTCTTGAAAAATTATTCATTTTAGGGTCCTTCCTTAAAAGGTGAACTCAAGTGGAGAAAATCTAGAATGAGAAGAAGTGTTAGGCCTAGAGTTCTATAGGAGTAGAAGTAGATCTTAGACCGTTGGATTTAGGGATTGAATAGGATGCAACCACATCATAGGCTGAATAGGGGCCATCAGATGCAAGAATAGAAGGACCAGATGAAGCCAAATAATGAAAATTACGTGTTCAACTTTTAAACGAACGAACGCTCATTCGTTCCTAAAAATAGACAGGTGGGTCGATCTGGCGGTCGACAGCCCTTGTGCCCAGGTCGATCGATCGGTCGACTTGGCCTTATAATTTATTTTTTAGATTATTTTGTTCCATGCTCATATTAACTCGGATTCTGATATTTTATATATGCAAATTGACCAGAAAATTACCACGGACACAATGATGTAACTCCTATAGCTTAATTCAGATAATTTCACAAAGTTATTTTATTATTTAAATAATTAAAGAATTAATTATTATAGGTTAAATTTCGGGTTGTTACAAGTGGATCGTGAGAAGCTGTTGGTAACAATCAAAGATGTGGAAGGGCGAACGGTAGTGGTTAGCTATCTACCAGAGGATGGGGTAATGTTTAGCTTCCTATATTCACTAGAGGTTCTGTAGGAAGGGTTTTCATCTGTGTCGAATGCTAGAGTGTATCCAGATGTCTTTGAGGAAGTGATTGGATTGACGCCGCGGTGAGAGATTGAGTTTCGGATAGACTTATTTAAAGAAAGCCAGACCTATAGTTATGCTTTTAAGCCGTATGACCCACAGAGAGCATAAAGAAATAGAGGTGCAAGTGAATGACCTATTAAGGAGAGGGTACATTCGAAGGAGCATATCTAAATAGGGTGCATCTGTAGTATTCATGACTAAGGCAGATGGCTCCTAGAGGTTGTGTGTAGACCACCATAAGCTGAATAAGGTGACAAAGAAGAACAAGTATCTAGTCCCATGTATTGATGAATTGTTTGATTAGCTTCACGGTGAATGGCAACCAACGAGAATTCACCAGTTCAGAGTAGAGATGGAGAGTATGCCTATTACTGGATTTCATATGTCATCGAGTTGTTGGCAATGCCATTTAGATTGACCAATGCTCCAACATACTTGTACATCTCATGAATTGGACTTTCAGAGACCAGCTGAAAAAGTTTGCACTTGTGTTCATGGATGGTATTTTGATCTATTCCAGAACTGAAAAGGAGGACAAGACACACTTAAGGATTGTGCTAGACAAATTGTGGAAGCGCAAGTTGAGTGCGAAGTTCTCTAAGTGTTACTTCTAGAGAGAAGAAGTGAGATTCTTACGTCATGTCATTTTGAGAGAGGGTATAGCAATATATCCTACAAAGGTAGCAGCGGTTCAAGATTGGAATCAGTCCAAGAAAGTTATGGATGTGAGGAATTTCCTAGGATTGGCGGGATATTATAGACGCTTCATCAAGGGCTTCTCAAAGATAGCAGCATAGTTGACCAATTTGAGGAAGAAGAATCAAGCATTTGTTGGAATGCGAAGTGTGAGCATGCGTTTGAAATTCTGAAGGAGAGGTTGACGAGTACACCGGTATTGACCATTCCAAGTGGAAATGAGCAGTTGAGAGTATATACAGATGTATGTGGCACCGGATTGGATGCGGTATTGATGGAAAAGGGAAGCGTTGTTACCTATGCTAGTCGACAGCTAAAGCCGCACAAAAGGAATTATCCATCTCTTGATTTGGAATTGGCGGTGATAGTGTTTGCTTTAAAGATGTGCAGGCATTATTTTCTAGGAGAAAGGTTTGAGCTGTTCATGGACCAAAAATCCTTGAAGTACCTTTTCTCTCAGAAGGATCTCAACCTTTATCAGCAACGATACTTAGAGTTCTTGGCCTCTTATGATTTTGGTATTTCCTATGGACTAGGAAAAGGGAGTGTGGTCAATGAGGCATTGAGTAGAAGACATGCTAATTTGGGAGAAATGTACTTAGAATGGAAGAATATTGAGTATATTGTTGGATATGATTTCGGGACTAATTGCAAGCAGGAACCAGATATGTTGGCAAGTTTGTCGATCAGACCTACTCTAATTGAAAGGATCGGTACTAATTAGAAGCGAGTTGCTAGGCTAGTGAAGATCATAACAAAGATAGAAGGAGTAGAATCTGTATAAATGAAGCAATACGTACTTGACTGAGAAAGTTGGCTTCATAAGGATGGAAGACTCTTTGTTCTCGATGTTAATGGATTAAGAGATGAAGTGTTACGAGAGTGTCATCATTCTAAGTAGACTATTTATCCTAACGGTAATAATATGTACCAAAATGTGATGCGAATTTATTACTGGGAAGGTATGAAGAGGGATTCTGGGGCATTTATCTCAAAGTGATGAACTGCCGGTTGATAAAGGCGGAGCAGAAGAAACATAGTGGACTATTGCAACCGCTAGGTATTCCTAAGTGGAAATGAGAGCAAGTATTAATGAATTTTATTGATGAACTCCTGATGACTCAAGCAAGGTACGATGATATTTGGGTCATAGTGGATCAATTGACCAAGAGTACGAGATTTATACCCATTAAATCAAGTAGAATGACGTCCAAGCTGGTAGAGTTGTACGTAAACTGGATTGTACGGTTTCACGGGGTGCCAAAGAGCATTGTGAGCGATCAAGACCCATTGTTCACTAGTGAGTTTTGAAAGAGTTTACAGGAGGTGTTAGGGACCGAGCTGCACCTTAGTACAGCCTATCACCCACAAACGGATGGGTAGACCAAAAGAGTAAATCGAATATTGGAAGATCTCTTATGATCATGCATTATAGTTGTCGAAGGATCATGGGATGACCATCTACATTTGGTGAAGTTTGCACACAATAATAGTTATAAGTCTAGTTTTGGTATGGCACCATATGAGGCATTGTATGGCCAACAATGTAACACTCCTTCATGTTAGTAGGAAGGGGACGAGTAACTGATACTTAGGCCAGATATAATTAGAGAGACAATGGAGAAGATTACGGTCATTAAACATGGAACGAAAGCTACTCAAGATCAACAGAAGAGTTACGCTGAAAAGAGACGAAGAGATTTATAGTTTTCTGTCGGGGATATGGTATTCATGAAGGTTTCTCCTCTAAGAAATGTAGTTTGATTCGGTAGGAAGAGGAAGCTGGTGCTGAGAGTTGTAGGTCCTTTTTCGATAGTCGAGAGGATTGGGAAGCTAGCGTATAGGGTCAACTTACCTCAGAAGATGGCAGACGTGCACAACTTCTTTCAAGTCTCTTGTCTATGGAAGTTTGTGCATGACTCGGTCATGATGGTTGCATCGGATCAGCTAGAAGATGTTGAAGTAGAAACAGAAGTTTCTAGATCTCGTAAGCCACTTGGTATTATTAGGTATGATATGAAATAGCTTTAGAGAAAGTCGATGAAGCTAGTGAAAGTACAATGACATAGAAGATATGATGATTATACGTGAGAGACTGAAGAGAGCATGAGAAGTACGTGTTCAGAGCTCTTTGAATGGTTAGAACCACTGTTTATCGTATCTACTTTCACTATTATATATTATAATTGATAGGTTAGTATTCTATATCCTAGGGTAAGTTCATTTATACTATTGATTTCATAGTTACTTGTTTGAGATGTTTGATGGTTGCTTACGATTGATAGGCATGCGGGATAACTATGGTTATTATACTTTGGGTTGTTTAGGGACTTTGGTGGTGAAATTACTAAAAATGGGAGATGTAATGACCTGTATTATACAAATCGAAGGATCATAAAATATTTTTTATTTTATTCATATTAGATCATAAAGTTCTTTAATTTTGGGATATAACTGTTAGGGATATTTTGTACACCTATGATTTTTCCCGAATTTCTATGTGACCATTTTAACACGGAAATTTATTTTTTGGGCTATCACTTTTGAGAATTAGAGTGTCAAACTAATTCCATTGCTTCAAGATGATGGTTTCTCATTTTGTAAAGTGATCATAACAGAAAAATAAATGTACGGTTAGGAAGTTATGGATGTTTTAAGTTCTAATAGATGTTGACCTAGATTAGTGTGTAATTAATTACACTCGCTGGTCATATCGAGAATCATTATAGATAGAAGGCTGAAGATTCAAATTAAAACTTTTCCCTCTCTCCCAAATTAGATCAAAACCCCCATTAACCCCAGATTCGTCCAAAATTACCCAAATTATTCTCCAAATCAAGCTGAAGTGAATAATAGTGAATAGATCATTAATTAGAAGATAGAGATCATTGATTTTGTTGATTGTCATTGCTTTTGATTGATGTCCATATAGTATTAACACTTAAATTGTTTGAATTTGATAATTGGTGAGTGGTTCATGCCTTCTCACTATCTATACATGTTTATGTAGCAGAATTTTATGATTTAACATGATTTTTGTCCATAAAACCTTTTAAAACTTTAATTACATTTTAAACTATGCATTTATGTTGAATTTGATTAGAAATTACCCTTATTCATGTAAAATGTAGATCTACATAAGAATTGTCTTGTTTATCATATTCTTATGTTTTGATTGCTTGAATGGATTTATGTGCATGTTGATCTATGTTATGTGATTTGTTAGTGTTTTGGATGTTTAGAAAGATAAGTTGGAGAATTTGGCAAATTGGAGGCAAAGACGGACAGAATTGGATGAAACTTGGAGGGGAGGCTCTGGAGTAAGGAAATAGCTTAGGTTTCAAGTCGTAGGTCTAGATTATCTAAGTGCAAAACTTGATATCGACATGAAGAGGTTGGTGCCGACTTATTTCTTTTATTCAGATAGCTCGGTGGTAGGCATGGGATGATAGAGTATAGCTAGTAGAGTTGACCCAAGGCAAGAAATCAGAGATTGGCTAAGGGTTGGACGTTATGCCAAATTTTTTCTAGAACGTGAGGTAGAATGCTTTGGAGTGAAGGTCGGGTTGTTTGGATGGGTAAGTCAGGGTTGTGTACTAGAAGCAAGGAAGGAGTGGAAAGAAATTTAGCCAATAATGGACTAAGTGGACAAGTCGCCACCGAGTTATCATGTAGAATAAGGCTTCTAGGAGATGAACTAGAGGTCCAGTAAATCTTGCTGGAGGTGTTGGCTCGTTCACATCTAGGTTGGTGAAGTAAAAACATGATAAAAGCTTTGTATCTTCGATCCGAGACTCGTGGTGGGAGTAGGTACTGAAGATAGCAGTCGATAAAGGAGAGAGCTGTAGAATGAGGAACGTGGTGGGTTCCTAGATAATGGAAACTAGATTAATCAATGGAAGGGCTTGGAATCCAAATGGAGCAAAGGAGGGCTCATATGTGAATGTGCTAAGCAATCGTTGATACTCGAAGTGTTTTCTGTTGTACTCAAAGCAAAGGTATTGTAAGTGGGGATGCCCAAGGATCTTGTGGGGATCTGTATACAATGAATTAGTGGCTTTATGTCTAAGGTCCAGCTTTGGGCTATGAGATACGTATCGAGCATTGGGTTACGTGAAACGAGAGTACAACGAAACTAGGATTTCAATTGGAACCTGGTGATAAGGAGGCCATATGAGTTACATATATTCAAAGCACGGGGATGAGTGATAGAGAGTATTTCTATATGGATATTATGGTTGCTTTGATTACTTTCTTTAATGGGCTATCACTCGTGGATATAATTGGGAGTAGAAACTAGAGATAGGGGTATCTGGACATCCACTATTGTGTTTTATATGGTACCTTTATGATGTTATAGAGTAGCACATTATAGTGTTATGTGTTAACTCTTTGCTTGTAGGGATATGTCAGGTATGGTTTGTGTTCCTCACCATACTTACCTATATAGTATTTTAGGATTCATTTACCGCTCATACCAGACTGTTGTTTAACCCATGGTTTTATGCTTTGCTTCTTATTATCTTGGGTATTCCTAAATGAATTGTTAACCCAAAAAATGGATCAACGTCCTAGATTGAGTATGAAAGCACCAGCTCTGTTTATCAAGGCAAATAAAATAGAAAGCAATAGTAAACCTGTAGAAAAAGTAAATGAACAAGGGATTTTATAGTGGTTCGGCTGTTAATGAAGCCTACGTCCACTTTATAACTTTTACTATTGGCTGACTACAATTACAAATTGAATTTGATTACAATGCGATTGTATCTTGTAAGTTAGATCAAGTCACTGGTGTTGGAGTTCACTGGAGAATCACAGTGAATCCTATTGATGACTGTTGTATGGGAGGAGAATAGTAGTTTCTGTAGAGTTTCAGCACCTAGTCCATAAGATCTAGTTTATGCTATAGTTAGGATCGTATTTATAGGAATTGAAGAGCCATTGGGCAAGGCCGCCTTGCCAGAAACTTACCGTTGGAAATATGAAGGTGCACTGAAAATTTCACCATCATCCAAGCCAATTTGATGGATCGCTAGCAATCCATAGGTCTAGTTTCTAGGTTGCTAACAATTCAATTCCTTAGGACATTTTCCTTCATCATTTCCTTATATTCCATGGTTATCCTTCCCAATCTGATGGATCGCTGGCGACCCATATGTGATGGATTGCTAGCGATCCATTACTTAGTGGATTTTTAGGCTCTGTCTTTTGGATTGCACTTACTATCTTAGGTAGGTGCTCTTCATGTAATTTCGTAGCTTGTCGCCTTGTTTTGATGATGATCCATACACTAGTTGCATTGGACTACTGATTAAATCATACGAATGCTCACTTCTCTATCTAATTAGCTTGGAATTCCATCAAACTTAGCAATCATTCCTATAATACCTATTGGATCATAATGCAAGAGGATTGCAGGACCTACGAGCGATCCTTATAGCTCGCTAGCTATCCATCACCTTAGCATATTTTTGCCTTCTTTTTCTTTAGCCTTTCTTTATTGGTTCTTCTACTCCTTTTGGTTGGCTCTTGATTTTTTATGACTCGACGTAGAAGTTCTGACTTCCTTTGAATCTTGTCGGGTTAAAATCTCGGATAACATCTGCACCCCACGGCATGCCTTCATTGGAAACAAGGTATGCTCTAGAAGTAACTGTTTTTGAGTCCCTGCTTGGAGAAGTTCGAGTGATCGCGTTGAGGCCATTACGCAAATTTGGTTCTGGTCATTCAGCTTTCTGTTAAATTCTGACAGGGAATCATCATTGCTTATAACAATGAATCAATTTCAATCTGACAACCTTTAAGAGGCTTGCAAAAGACACATGGATCGTGCTTGGAGAATGGGAAAATTTTGGCCATAACTGCAAGGATCACCAGCGATCTATGGACTTAGCATATTTTTCTTTCCGTTGTGCCCTACTTAATCTATTCGAGCCGACACTATCTCATTCATGCTTTCTTATGCGATTCAACTTTTCCGCTCTATGACCCAATCTAAGAATTCCAAAACCTAAATCTTCCTTTGCCATCACCACTGTCGTTCTTCGCCACTGGAGCTCCTCGCCTTCAGCCATCTTTGAATTTGCCGTTGCCTTGACCAAGCTACGCATCTTTGTTTCTCCGCCTTTCTAAATCGCCACCGACCTTCCCCTAGATCGCCGCTGACCCTTCTTGCCATAGGTCACCAGCATTCTAAGTCCATCTACGTTCTCTTCTTGATTCTCGGTTATAGGTGGGTAATGCTGATTTTGTTCATTTTCAATTCGAAGACGAAGTTGTATGGTGATGATCGTTGTAGAGAATTCGAGTTGATTGCGATTTTGTGGAAGAAGATACAAATCGAGTTTTGAGTTCTTCATGAAACTGCTCGGGCTTTGCTCTAGCGCTTGGCATGTTTTGCTATCTTCATCCACAGAATCAGAATTGACTTGCAATAAGTTACATTTTTGATCCAAAACGATGTCTCGAGAATTCGTTTTAGTTTTTTTGGAGGGGAATAGTAGCTTAGGGTAGGGGTGGGCATAAACCGCACGTTATATGGAAACCACCAGCACCGAACCTTAAAAAAAGCGCAGAAACCAGCACTAAATCTTCTAACCAAAGAACATGCCCCAAACCAGACCGACCCGCATCGATATAGTTCAGTTGCGGTTTGGACGATTGAACAAACCATATTAAACCGGACCAAACCGAAAATTTACGATGGTAATCTTATGATAAAAATATAGGTAACTCCTATCTTATTTTAGATTCTAACGATGTACATTCTATTTTCAGCGTATGTTGATGTTATATTAATAATAATCACTGTCATAAAGGAAGAAGTTATAGTTTTGGTTTAATATTTTTCATCTCATTTTTCTAGATAAATGCTAATTATAATCTTATTCTAGTCATTTTATTTAATAATTAGCATTGATTAATGTTGATGTTTGGTTAATCTACTAAAAAAATCTCACTTGTAGGTAAATTTCAAATTGAAATATTTATACAATTAAGAACTAATCTTTCATTCAGTATAACATTGTGTGTTTTAACCTTTAAGTGTAAAAGTTTCGCATAGTTACGTTCGTAAATTGATTGTTAATGGAAGTAATTCTCTTATTTCATATTCAATATGAGTTCGAACCGGACCAGATTGATACCAAACCGTATTACATTCAAAGCAGACCAAAACAAACCGTTTAAAAGATTAGTGTAATGGTTTGTATTTTTGATTAACCATTTGATGCGGTGCGGAAGCGGTTCGGGCTCCAAACCACACCAAACCGACCTGCGGACAGCTCTAGCTTAAGGTAGCATTTCTCATGCAGTTTATGTTATTATCGCCTTCCAGAGAGTTTGGATTGGTCATGTTATTACACTCTTGGTTTATCTGAAATGGAAAGAGCTTCCCATGTCACTTCGAACAACAGATCCATTATCGATCGATAACGGGTAAGTTTAGGGGAAATGACTTCAATAAAAGATATGAGTGGCCACTTTCATTCTTCACTGCAAGTGAGATATCTACATGAGATAGAGCGTTTGTAGTGCTCAGGACACGGAGCTCAACCCACATAGATCACACACTACATTTCCCCCGGTCTATACTTGAAATCTGATGTGTCGGTGTAAACTGATATTCTTTCGAAATTCAAGCGTTGTAGGGGAATTTTTAGTTAAAGATAGAATTACCTGAACACGTTAGATGCAAGTTATGTTGTATAGAATGAAGAATCCATCCTCTTGTCGTAAGTCCAGTGGAGGAAGTCCAGCACTTTCAGAAGCTGATTCATCATCTGTTGTGCCTTCCTCTTTTGTTCGTGAGCTGAATACGGTCAAATTGTTCCAATGAGCTCGATTATAGACCAGACGCCTCCAAATTTCAGAGTTCTACTTAATCCCCTAGAGAGAGCTTCCTCCGTAATCTCTGTTAAGGTTTTAATAACATTTGTGTATAACACGACATTCGGGAGGACGATGTGCACCTTTCGGAGAAGAATGAGTTTGCCCATATGCCACCTTCGGGATACACCGCTTGGCACTAGTATATGTGCTTAAATAGGGGCAGTGCCCTCTTCAATATCTTCTTGAAAGAGACTCTTCTGAACTTGGGAATTGCTCCATTCTAAATTCATCCTAATGGATATGCAATTTTGACCTGACTTCACGTCATGTTTATGTGGACATTTAATCGTGCCTCGAGTTTTGATGAGTTGAGATATTCTCTCTCATTTAATAAGAGAGACGAGTTCCCATCACTTGTCATCATCGAAGCCCAAAGGGATTGGAAGATCGTGTTGTAGCTCTAAAGCAATCTATCTCGATTCAAGACTCGGTATTTCTTTGTTAGATGTCCCGAAGGATTTAACCGCCTTTGGCATATAAGGGGTAACCACTCGCTTTTACTTATTGAGTTTCGATATCTCGGTGTGGGATTTTTAATTGATCAAATACTCCTTGCAGTTATTCTAAGACCGAATAAAGACATATCGCTTAATCAGATTTTCCATACTCCGAAGGTCGTAGATGCCGAGGAGAGATCGGTTAAATTTTTACTAACTGATGAAAACTTGATCTGTATGGGCTACTGCTTCCTGGGAGATCCGCCGTGGCTGTTGAAGACCCATCTGCTTCCCGTTCTAGAGTATGAACACGTTCCACTTCTTCATCGCATGGCTCTAAAGAAGGTGTTTTCCTAGAAAGAGAAGGCCCATCTGGCGAGTCAATCGAAGAAACTAATGAAAGAAGGGGTGTCACAACTAAAGCCAGCTGTCCGGCCAGAATGCCTCCAATTCTAAAAGAAGGGGAAGAAGAGTTCAAGCAACGAGAGGGCAAGGCTACAGTGGAAATAGAAACGGAGGAGGGTGAGGTTGAGGGCAGCAGTAGTTATGATTCATCCTCGAGTGATGATGATTTCGACGTAGGCTCCGATGATGGAGACTCTGAATCATGTGATGAGACTCCGAGAATGAGTCCCATTATCTTGGATTTACCTTCAAAAGAGATTCGCGAAAAAGATGCTCCCCTAACAGCCAAGCGATGTTAGAGTTCCCCGATTAAAGATACTGAAGTAGACTTTGGGGATTTGAGAAATGTTTACATCGATATCGATGAACTTATGGTGGAGGATTTCGAATTCGAGGGGATGTCTCCTCACCTTTGGTCATATCGTGTCTAGAGTCAGCCCGATTTCTACCATGGTGGCTTTCCGATCCAGTTTGTGACGTCCTTTTGGACCCTCTAAGACACATTACATATTTCGCTAGGGTGGCATTCACTTACACATGCATTATTTAGGCTTACTTCTTATTGATAAAGCTCTTTATTTTACTATTGATGCCAGGCACCATGATAGGTCGTGGACTTTACAATGATCTTGAACAATTCAATGATTTGCAATGTTTGTCAAGACGATCTTCAAGCTTCCACCAGCCCCGTGAAACAGAGGAAGAGAGGGGGAGGCGTAAAGACTCGAAACCCGAGGCTTGTCGTCGAGATGACAGAGAATGGGGTCAGACGTATAAGTGTGGTTACGAGAAAAGAAAAACCTCTGAATACCAAGAGGAACCATCGAAGAAGTTGAAGATTGATCATGGTTCTTGTCCTTCTAAGCATCAGGCATTTGCCCTACCCCAAGTTTCTACTGATCTTGAAGTTCCGGTCTCTTCCATTCAAGCTCTGTTTTCATCTCAAGCCACTTCTGGTTCCTTGCGTTCCCACAGTAAGCCGGCTTACATTCTTCCGTCTGGTCCCCTTAGACACGAAGCTGCGCTCCCTGGGTTATTTTTAAAGGAAGTTAAGTTGAAAGAAGAGCTCGAAGCTCGTGACATGATTATTGAGGCCCAAAAGAAGACTATTGCAGATCATGACAAAATTGTTCAAGGGAATAACAAAAAAATTGCTAAATGCATGGAAATTGTGGAATCCCATGCTAAGACCGTTTCTGATCAAGCCTAGATGATCGCTTCGCTCCAAGAAAGAGTTTTATAGCTTGGCGCAGAGAAGGTTCGTGTTGAAATTGAGAAGGCCGTCGTAACAATGAATTACCTAGAGTTGCATGACACGTTTGAGAAAAAGATGGAAAAGATGGACGATACTATCTTTAATTTCTATGTTAATTCCTTGCCGCATCAAGGGAGCCTTGGTTATTTGGTTCCTAAATTTCCACGTACCCTTACCGTGGTTTAGGAAGAAATCTTGGCCCGTTTCCGAGAAAACAGGGATGTATATACTGAGCAAGAGTTGGAGGATGCCTACCTCAATGAGGAGTCGAAGAAAGCACTAATAGAGGGCGGAGAGGTCCTTCGAATCGAGAAGGAATAGGAGGCTGTCGATGCTGCTATGATTGCAACTATCAAAACATTGTCGAAGCCTTTCATTTCTAAGCCCGAAGGACCATCAGAACAGTCTCATGATCAGTTAGCGGGTTCTACCGACGCTGCTTTGTCACTTGTTCCTCCGGTGGTTGTCTCCGAAACTTCAAGTGGCCCCAGAACTTCATCGAAAATCGTGCAACCATTAAAAAAGGGAGAAGGCGTTGAATACGACATTGACATTCTCGGTCATTCCTCTAATGCAGGTAACCTTCTTATTTTCCCTGAGTTTGGCAATTTTCATCTCATGCCGCAAGAATAAGACTAACTTAATGCTTTACCTAATGACTTGTTGGTTTCCTTGAAGCTTGGGCTTGTCGCTATTTCAACTGGCTCGACGCGTATCTCTGTAACCACTTTGATTATTGTGCTTACGTCTGGCTCGTAGCCAGGAACGGAATTCGAGAAGATTGCTGCATTGCTTGCCTAGACGACCCTTCTGTATCTTTAAAGGGTGACTTCATGGCAGTTTCAAGCTCGAGAGCATGAGGACCAGACCGGCCAGTTGCATAAATCTAGATAGCAACTGGTTGTCGTTAAGAAGGAAAAGGTTGAAGCAATAAAATATTCAAGGAGCTCCCAAAAATTCCAAAAAGTCAAGGCCAAGGAGGAGTCTTCCGACAAGGTCTGAGAGCAGCGACACCACCCCTAGCCAACATTCTGAGGAGAAGTAGAAACTCCGAACTAAAGGTGGGAAGGGGAGCGGTGTAAAGAGGCATTGATAGGTCTGGGTAGCAGCGGGGCCAGTTTTTGGGATATTTTGTTTTGTTTCATGCGTGCTTTGTTCAAGTGCGAAGTCTGCACTTACTACTTTGATTGTTGTAGCATCTGTATTTTTCTTTCTGTTTGTCGATATTGTGTGGATACGGCCCCTATATTTTTGACTTTGTATAGAATATGCTATAAGCAATACGATGTTGACATTTTGATTGTAACTTTATCCGTTTACTTATATGCGTTTCATGCACTTGTGCTGGCTTTATTTACTGTTATTTTATCTTATCTAATCCTATAATTACAACCAAAATTATTTGTATGGAGTAATAGAACTGTGAAATGTTTTTGTTTTTGAGTATTCATTATTTGGGTATCGTAGCCTGCTCGTGTGTGTCCCCCAATTTACGGGGCTGCTTATCTCAAACACTTGAAAAATGACCGGTTGATTCGAGTGGTTTTTGGATGTCTGTAATCGGACCTATTTTGTGTTTCCTCTCTTTGGGAACTTGTGATTTGAATGGCTTAATTTCAGATATATTGTCGGCCAACAATCAAATTCTCTACTGATTCGTAATTGATTGACATTGTTGGACTCATACCCATTACTTCCGATAATGGGAGTGGATTAATTCTTGTTGTTCCTGCAATGGACGAGTTTCTCAATATTACTGACGCAATACTAGCACTTAAGAGTGTGGGCGGCTTATTGGGTGCATGGCTTTTAATACCCAGATGACCTGTCGATCCAAAACAGTTTGGGACTCCTCGACGTTACCAATCTTCGGCAACGTGAGGAGTTCATGCTTCGAGAGTGTATTCCACGGATCAAAAGGTAATGCACGGATTATGGGAGTGCACGGCTTTTAAGATTATGCTTGACTGGATGTAATTTCACAATCCAAAACGTGATGCGCGGCTTGCGGAATGCGCGGCTTTGATTTGAGCCTTCCCGACGTCGTCGAAGCAACACCGGTTCTTAGAAGGCGGGGATTGGGTTCTGTCGATCCAACAGTTTGAGTCGATTTGCTTCCGTCGACCCAGCGGGTATATGGGGCATACTTGAGCATGGTTCCACTATTTCACGTAGCGATCAAATGGGTTTGAGCCGATTTGACTCCGTCGATTCGGTGGGTTACTTATATGAACACAGTTTTATTTGTTGAGAAAGCAAAGCGATTTTATTAAGAAAAGTTGGGCAAATTGTGCCTATTTAAAATGCCCTCGGTATTCCGAGATTGCTTATTTACTGGAAATAAGAAGTACATAAGATAGTTTCATATAAAGTAACGACGCAGCGATTCGATGTTCCATGCTTGGAGAATTTGGATCCATCAATGGTTGTCAGTTTAATGTTCCACTCCTAGCTTTTGACCGATCACATATGTCCCTTCCTGGTTTGGTCCAAAGGTTCCTAACACGGGATATACTCGTTTAAGGACAAGGTCCCCCACTTCGAAGGATTGGTTGTGAACTTTTGAGTTAAAGTACCATGCGAGCTTTTTTGGTGAGAAGCGATCCTTAACCCGGCTTCCTCCCTCTTCTTGTCGATCATATCAAGCGACTCGAGTAGGATCTGCTCGTTTTTCCTCTGATTGAAAGGCTACCTTCGATGAGAGGGGACTTCTAGTTTGATGGGGATCATTGCTTATGAACCATACACTAAGGAAAATAGGGTGTGCCCAGTTGCTGCTTTGTGTATTGTTCTGTAAGCCCATAGCGCGAGTGGAAATTCATCAACCCAATTCCCTTTAGCTTTGGTTAGCGGTTTTTTGATGGTAGACTTGATGATCTTGTTTATTTCTTCCACTTGCCGGTTTATTTGTGGATTTGCGTTTGTGGAAAAGCTCTTCTCAATTTGGAAGTGTTTGCAAAATTCTTTGAACTCAGCGCTTTCGAATTGGGTCCTGTTATCAGTGATGATTTTCTATGGCACACCAAACCTGCAAATAATGTTTTTAATGACAAAGTTAATGACTTTGTTTGTGGTAATGGCGGCCATCGATTCCGCTTCGGCCCATTTGGTGAAATAGTTAATGGCAACTATAGCATATTTAGCGCTTCCTTTAGCTATTGGTAATATGCCAATCAGATCAATACCCCATATTGCGAACGTCCATGGTCTGAAAATCTACATAAGCTATTAAGGGAGTTCTTTTGATCTTGCTAAACCTTTGGCACCAGTCACACCGTCTGGCATAATCTGCTGCATCGCACTTTACTATTAGCCAGAAATACCCATATCGGAGGATTTTCTACGCAAGGGTTTGCCCCCTGATATGGTCTCCTCAGTCGCCTTCGTGAACTTCTCTCAGAATCCTCTGAGCTTCATCATCGGTCACACATCTGAGCAAAAGGGTAGAGAACCCCCTTCGGTAGAGCATTCCATCATGTATCATAAATCGCGGTGCCTTTCGGAGAAGCTTGTTTCGCTAGTTCCTATCTGCGGGAAGAGTTCCTGTAAGAAGGTAGTCTTTGATTGGCGTCATCTATGTTTCTGGTTCAATGGTGGTCTCAAAAATCCAGTTGACATCTATTTCGCTTATGCTTGGAGTGGTCAGGTTTTCAAGTAGGACTAGTCCCAACGATTGAGATTCCCCGAAACTGGCCAGCTTAGCCAAGTAGTCAGCTTTTGTGTTCTGCTCCCTTGGGATATGAGTTATGGTGTAATGTTCGATGTCGTTTAGCAACTCGTTCAATTTAGATAGATATGGGGCAAGGTTCCCCCCTAGAGCCTTGTATTTGCCTTTCACCTGCTAGACGACTAACTAAGAAACGCCATAGATGTGTGTGGATTTTATCTTCGGCTCTTTCACAATTATTAGCCCTGCTATCAATGCCTCATATTCTGCTTCTTTATTTGCCGCTGGGAATTCTAATCGTAAGGCATAACAAATGGCTTGTCCTTCAGGAGTCTCGAGCACTACCCCTGCCCCTGAGCGGAAGTTATTAGATGCGCCATCGACGAAGAGCTTCCATCGTGTTTCCACATTCGGTGTAATTTCTTCTTCATCGTCCTATATGGTAAATTCGATGATGAAATCTGCCAAAGCTTTCCTGTTGATTTCCCTTCTAGGATGGTAAGTGATTTCATATTGACACAATTCGATATTCCATTGGATGAGCAACTCGGAAGTCTCATGGCGGTACAATACTTGCTTTAAGGGTTGATCGATCAATGCTTTGATCGGGTGTACTTGGAATACGGCCATAACTTCGTGGATGCCGTCAAGAGACAATACGCTAGCTTTTCCAGTTTTGGATAATTTTTCTTGGCTCTAGTGAACCGTTCACTAATGTAGTATACGGGTTGCTGGATCCTAGCTTCTTCACGTACAAGAGCAGCACTTAATGCGTGAGGTGAGATTGCTAAGTAGATGAACAAGTCCTATCCATCTACTAGCTTTGAGAGAATCGACGATGTTTCCATATGTCGTAGCAACTCTTCAAAAATGGTTTGGCAAGCCTCATTAGATTCGAAATTCTTCTTTCCTTTCTTTAGTGCATCAAGAATGGTATGCATTTCTCGGTGGCTTTTGAGATGAACCGGCTTAGTGTTGCGATTTTCCCATTCAAGCTTTGTAACTCCTTCTTGTTCCTTGGGGCTTCGACTTCTAGTATGGTAGTAATTTGCTCTGGATTTGCTTCAATGCTCTGGAGCTCACTATGAATCCCAAGAACTTTCCGAAGGCTACCTCGATTTGACATTTGAGTGGATATAACTTCATCCATGTTTTCAGAGTATTTCAAACATTTCATGAGATTATCCAAGTGGTTGGCAGCTATTCACAATTTAACTAACATGTCACCCACATAGACTTCCATGGTCTTCCCGATCTGACGGTTGAACATGGCATTCACTAATCTTTGGTAGGTTGCCCTAGCATTCTTTAAACCGAATGGCATTACCCTGTAGTAGTATTACCCTAGATCCGTGATGAAGCTGGTGTTTTCCTAATCAGGTTCATGCATCAGGATCTGGTTGTATCCTGAGTGTGCATCCATAAACGATAGCAATTCATGTCTAGCAGGCTTTGTTTAAGTCCAAGTAGTCGATAAAGGTTCTCCATTTTCCATTGGACTTCTTGACCAAAACTGGGTTAGATGCCCATTCGAGGTAGGTCGCATCATGGATAAAACCATTGGCCATCAGCTCGTCTACTTCTTGTCTCAATGCCTTAGACTATTCGGGGACTAGGCTGTGTCTCTTCTTCTTTACCAGTGTATACTTGGGATCAATGTTGAGTGCATGACATGTAATTCCGGTGATACCCCACAAATATCAGAATGTGTCCAGGCGAACACATCCAAATTGGCGTGAAGAAATTTGGTGAGTTCCAATCGCATCATGTTTCCATGGTGCGATCCAATTTTCAAGACCCATATTGGGTCATCCATACCAATTGGGACAAACATGTCAACTCTGTCGGTACTACCCGATCCTCCCCTGAACTCTTCTTTCTAGGATCTAAAGCCTTGTCGAATCGGCTATGGTCCCCAAGCTAGGGCGTCTCTGTAGTTTCTATTTAGCAGGTTCATGAATGTGGAGAGTTCTCCCCACATTCTTCGCATTTTCTTTTCTTTTAAATTCATGAAATTCTACGATATAAAATTCTCTAGTGGAACTTTGGTCTCCTTTGATCATTCCAACTCCATTCTTCGTCGAAAATTTTATGGTAAGGCACCACTGGGCTAAAGCAATTCTGAGGTCTGCCAGTGCAGGCTGTCCTAAGAAAGGCATTGTATGCGGAAGCTTCATCTACGGTCATGAAAGTTTGGACGCGGGTGACTCTTCGGTCGCCTTCTCGAAGTTCTACAAGAAATTCAACCGTTCAGATGGGTTGTTTGGGTTCGCCATTGGTGAATCCTTGAATTTTTGTTTGGCAGGCGAATATGTCTTTCATATCGATCTTCGTATGATCAAAGGTGCATTGAAAAGGATATTCACAAAACTGCCGCTGTCAACCAATACTCATCGGATAATGGCGGGTCTGATCCCTACTGACACGACCATGGGATCAAGAGTTGGAGCTTTAATCCCTTTAGTGTCTCGATTTTGGAATACTTTATCGCCATAGGGTCCTTTGCTACTTGATAGGGGCTCCATATTCGATCGCAAGGCACGAATCCTTCAGTGCGTGTTTTACCAAGCTCGCATACCACCTCATTTCTCCCCAACTCCTCTGTGCAGGATTAGGTCCTCTATATATCGTTCCAATGATGAGACTTCGATTAGTTCGTTTAAATCCCTCTTCGCTAGTTCCAACTTGGTTTCCTCGATCCTTAGGATCTTGGAGAGTTGCGGGTTGGTCAGAGCGATTTTCTCACGTATTGCTGAAGTTGTTCTCCCATGCCAACTCTCCAATGAAGTTCTTCAGGTGAAGGCACTCATTCGTGTTTTGGCCAAGCGTTTTGTGGAAGCAACGGTACTTCGCAGAATGCTTTTTCTATTCGGTTGCTTTCTTTTTAGGGCGTTTCTTGCATTCCTCTATCCCCTATGTTGCAAGATAGATGTTTTTCAAAGTATCATTAAGCAAGGTGTAATCTTCAGACCAGTAGCCTTTAAGCCTCTTATTGTTACCATTTCATTTGTTGGAATTTTGATTTTTCCTTTTATGGTTTCCGTCTTTTTCCACACTTCCTTCAGCGGTCCCGGAGATATTTATGTCCTGGCTAATTGCTATGCCACTCTGCCCAACGTTTATTGGTTCTAAGCTAGTATATTTCCTTTCTAACTCATGCGCCTCTTTAAATCTCATATATTGACTCGCCTTACGGTTTAAGTCCTTCCTAGTGGTAGATTGTTTCATTCTGATTCATTTTCTGAACTCAGTTTCAGGGTGGATAGCTCGGACCAAGGCTATAAAAACCATATCCTCTTTCGGATTGCTTACTTCTATCATCGTGGTGTTGAAATGGTTCATGAAAGATTTAGAGATTCATTTTGTTCCTAGAATATACTGGACAAGGACATCACATCTTTAGGTTGCGCCTTGTGAAGTCTGAATTGGTTAGGAATCTTGCTATTAGTTGATCGAAAGTGGATATGGATCTTGGCGGAAGTCCAGTGAATCACATGGAAGCAATTCCCTCCAAAAAAATTAGGAAATATCTACATCGAATGGCGTTCGAAGCATTCGCTCCATCCATGTACCAACTGTACTTATATAAAGGGCGTTTCGGGTCTCTCGTTCCATCATAGGATGGAATTGTTGGCATAGTGAATTTTTCTGGGTATCGCTCATTCAAAATCTCATCAGTGAGAGGATTCCGATTGGAGTGGATCCTCATTCATCATCCCTTCTATTCTTACTCTCATCCATCAACCTCTTGACCATGTCTACGATATATGCCTCAGATGTCTGGTGATTCGGGTGTCAGCTGTCAGTAACTACTCTGAGTGTTTGACTTTGCAAACAATCTTGGTGAGTGGGATGAAGCCTAGGCTCTTCTGTCTTCGAAAGAGCCACTCCCTCGGGATTTCTTTGGCCTGCAATTAGCTTAAATAGGGCAGTTTGATTTCCCTAGCATTATTGAATGCATTGGCATTTCCTTCCAACTTGTCGTCGTTATGTTGCTCTCCATTTTTCGAATCGAAGAGGTCCATGGCTATATTTTTTGTTGTCAGGTCTTCGCTCCTAGATTTAAGTTCGTAGCTGGTTTTCTTATTATTGGTGGAGTGCTTGTGTTTCCTTTTACGTTGATTCCACGGTTCCAGCTATCGCTCCTTTCTACGGCTACTTTCCATTCCTTCTGTTTAGGCCAGAAAAGAAAGGATTTTCTTGTTCTGCGACAGCCGCGGGTTCTGTCATGGTTCTTGAAGTAGCATGTGATTGTAAGGTCAAGAGGGATTTACCTTATAGCTCTCTGACTACTTTCCATTTTCTGATTGATTTCGTCAACTATTTTATTCAATTCGTCTCTAGTTACAACTTCGTGTTGATTAGAGGATCCTGGCACCTGATCTCCTACGTTGGCGCAATTTACTTCGATTTATTGACGATTCACTCTTCTCCGGCAATTACCTCCTCTATGGATCTTCCATAAGCAGTTCTTTTTCTTCCCGAAACCATTGATTCTTATCAGTAGATCTTTCGAATAGAAATTAAGGATCTAACTTCTAAACCTATCTAATCCAAAGTAGATACTAGATCTTTGCCTGGGTTGGGTTCTTAGTGAAAGCATCAAAATGTTAAACCAAAAAGTGGATCAACACCCTGAATTGAGTATGAAAGCACCGGCCTTGTTTATCAAGGCAAATAAAATAGAAAAAGCAATAGTAAAACCACATAAAGAGTAAATGAGCAAGGGATATTTATAGTGGCTCGGTTGTTAACGAAGCCTAAATCCACTTTATAACTTTTATTATTGATTGAATGCAATAACAAGTTGAATTTGATTATAATGCGATTGAATCTTATAAGTTAAATCACGTCACTGGTGTTAGAGTTCACTGGAGAATCACAATGAACCTAGTAGATGATTGTTGTATGGGAGGAGAAGAGTGAAGAATAGTTTCTGCCGAGTTTCAGCAGCAGTCCAAAAGATCCAGTTTATGTCGTAGGTAGGATTGTATTTATAGGGATTGGAGAGCTATTGAGCTAGACCGCCTCGCTAGGGCTTGACTTTAGAAATACGAAGGCGCATTGAAAATTTCACAATCATCCGAGCCAATCTGATGGATCGCCAGCGATCCATAGGTCTAGTTTCTGGGTTGCTAATGATCTAATTCCTTAAGAAATTTTCCTTCATCATTTCCTTATATTCCATGGTTATCCTTCCTAATCTGTTGGATCGCTAGCGACCCATATGTGATGGATCGCTAGCGATCCACGTACTTAGTAGGTTTTTGGTCTTTATCTTTCGGATTACTCTTGTTATCTTAGGTAGGTGCTCTTCATGTAATTTCGCAGCTTGTCGCCTTGTTTTGATGATGATCCATACACTGATTGCATTGGACTGTTGATTGAATCAGACGAATGCTCACTTCTCGATCTAAATAGCTTGGAATTTCATCAAACTTAGCAATCCTTCCTAGAATGCCTATTGGATCATGATGCAAGAGGATTGGAGAACCTACAAGTGATCCTTATGGTTCGCTAGCGATCCATCACCTTAGCATATTTTTGCCTTCTTTTTCATTAGCCTTTCTTGGTGGTTCTTCTACTTGTTTTGGTTACTTCTTGAGTTGCTCTGAATCGACGTAGATGTTTTGACTTCCTTTGAATCATGTTAGGTTAAGAACCTGGATAACATGAGTAAACTAGGTAACAGGTCTAAGCGACGAAGTAGCTGTTTGGAGGACGAGCCGGATGGAGCTATCTCATATACATATATAAATCTCTATGCTTTTTCGCTAAGCAGCACTATGGTGTCGGTGGCAGCGCTTGCTTATTTCTATTTGTTAAGATAGTTTATTTAGTTGATTCTTTTATATACACTATAAAATTTAATGTATAACACCATGGCTATTATTCTCTGATCATTGATTTACATTGTTATTACTGTCACTTTTGTTGTATCTGTGATATTATGTTTTACCTATGCTCTATGAGATATACAATAGGTTATATGTTGTATTTGTTATTATTCATCTTGATGATCGTCATATATCAGTCGGGCACGACAACAACGCATTATTTTCATACTATCGGGACTGGTGGTATAGGGTGGTCATAACACCAAGTATGTTATAGTTGTAGTGGATAACTTCACGAAGTGGGCAGAAGCCGAATCACTTGCCATAATCACAGGTAAAAAGGTAATCAAATTTGTGGCGAAAAACATTATAGGTTCAGAGTACCTCAAAAGATTGAATGGATAATAAAACCCAGTTTAAAAGTCTAAATTCATGGATTTCTACAACCAATACAAGATTGAAAAGATTTTCGACGGTAGCACACCCTCAAGCGAACCGAAAAGTGGAGGCGGTGAATAAAATTATCGTCCATCTTGCAACTGGGACAATGAGCTTCCATTGGCATGGTAGGCTTATAGGACGACCCATAAGTATGTGATGGGACATACACCATTTGCTTTGGCCTACGAATTGGAGGCCATGAACCCAATAAAATTAGAAGTCCCTTCTCATTGTATAACGCATTATGATCCAAAGATAAATAAGGAACTCTTGCTTAAGTCCCTTGATTTGGTTGATGAAAAGAGAGAGTAAGCTGAATTAATGGCAACTGCTCACTAGAAAAGAGTAGCATGGCACTTTAACACCAAGGTCCAAAACTGTACCTTCGAGGTAGGGGACCTTGTTTTAAATGAGTTCTCTTGGGTACATGGCAACATGGTCGGAATTGGAAAGGTCCTTATGCAGTCGATCAAAAGCTTAGAGATGGAATTATCAAGCTAGCTACTATTGATGGAACCCCGATTTTATGAAAATGGAACAAAAATCTGTTGCGACGCTATTTCATTTAGTTTTATTTATTTTATGTTTTGCAAAATTGTAACAACCCATATTTTTGTTAACATTATTTAGGATATTTAGTTAGTTAAATTAAATAAAATAATTTGTTGATTAGGAGATTGAGATTTGATTTTTATTAAGGGGTAGCCGTGTCATCTAACTAGTGAATTAAAATAAGAGTTAAAATGAGATAGAGGAGGAGTAAAATGGGAAAGGTCCATTCTTACACCCTAAACCCTTGGCTGTGTATCCCATACACGTTCATTTTCATTTATCAAAATTTTAAACCTTGAGGCCGGCCACCATTAATAAGAAAAAAGGGAAGAAGATTAAGAAGAGCTAAGGAAAAAGCTAATTCAAATAAAATCCATTCTCATCTCAATCTCTTTAATCTCTAAAGCTAAGGTGAATAATGTTTACATCTCATATTTGTTTTGTTTTCAGTTTTAAGATGAAACCCAAAATATTTTGCATTGATTTGCCATGTTTTTGAATGATGAAATTATTATATATACTATTTGATGATTTATTATTGTTCATATAGATTTTATGACATGTTTTGATATGAAAATTTTATTAAATGACATCCAAATGCCTTGTCAATTTTTATATAGAACAGAAATATTATTGTGGAGATGGGTTTCATTTTTCATAATTTTTTGAATTTATATGGAATTTATATAAATTTTCTAGTAAAGAAAATGTTATTTTGGGTTAAAAATTATTTATGGTTAAATAATTAACGGTTTGGATATGAAATTTATATATGTTAGAAAACATATAAAAAGTGATTTTTTGGAATTTTGTAGAATTTTCTTAAGTGTTTTAATGGGTATATAAATTATTTACGGTATGGGACTTAAATGTTTTATATATTTATAAAAGGAGTAGGGCATTTTGTAAATAAATTCAAATTGTTAATTCTGGAAAGTCGACAGTGCTTTTAGAAAAGTGAAACATGCAACCAATCACAATTTGACAAACAAGGCATGTTAGGTACAAAGAAATAGTTTAAAAAGGACTAATTTACATGTTTTTCACCGTTTCGATGTCTTCGGCACCAGATTCCGCATCCTCAGAATTGACTCTGACACTATCGAAACCAATGCACATGGTATCAGGAAACTGGTACATAATGAATTGGATGTAGGTGGAACGTATAGAGTCGAAACCAAGGGTTTCGAAGGGGTTGAGGCATTACTATGCTTTTAAAAAGAAATTGTGCATGCTTGCTTTCGATTGAGTAACTTTCGACTAGGTTGGCTTTCGACCAGGCCAAACGGTTTTAAAGGAAATGGTTTCGATTGAGTTGCGCTTTTATTTTAAATGATTGTTTTCGGCTAAGTCAAAACCTTTTAACTGTCGCTTTCTACCTTTCGACTCAGAAGGATTTCGAAAGGGTTGTTTTGTTTTGCTTTTTTAACTTGACCACTTCTCTAATGCTTTTGAAGGGATGGTTTCGACAACATCACTTCTTTACTTAGGAATGATTTTGAAAGAAGTTCTTTCGACTTTAATAGGTTTTGATTCTTTTGCTCTACTTGAAGGCATAATCCAAAGGGTTTCGACCGAAACAGTTTTCAAAGGTTTTGAAGGGGTAAATTTTTGAATGGTTTCGAAAAGTTTCCACATATTTTAAATTGAATCCAAAGGTTTTCTAAAAGTTTAGTATTTTAATGCTTTCATAAGGGTTTTAATGAATGGTTTCGAAAGGGTGGTTCCCCAGGGATTCGAAAGGGTTGAAAGGAAAGGTTTTTCCTATGTTTTCGAAAGGCAATATTTAAAGGTTTAAAGAAGGATGTCTAATCTTTTGAAGCTTTCGATGGTTTCGAAAGGGTTACTTTCAATGGTTTCGAAAGGGTTACTTTCAAGGGTTTCGAATGGGTTGTTCAAAGGTTTTAAACAAAGGATTCAAATGTTATTAGTTATGCAATATAGCTTAGGTGTTTTCAAGTTAAAAAGGGCTTTAACTTGTTTTGGAAGGATAGCTAATCCTTATTAAAATTCATCAACATTATTTTGAATAAAGTATATATAACATGGAAAAATAGCTGAGAGTAAAGCTAAAGAAGTATTTTCCTTGTATAAGTATGATTTAAAAGGTTAAATCATTTTGAAAAGGTTTTTTTTCAAGGAAAAAAATGAAGGGTGGTTAACTCAATATAAATGACTCGGATTAAAAGACCAGATAGGACGTGTGTAGGGGCTCGCCCTGTTTTCATTAGCTATTAGCACCTAGCTAATTTACAGATTTCCAATGTGTAGGGCTTAGCCATAGGTAAGACTAAAATATTGGTTACACACATAAAGGATATTTATGTACAGAGGTAGGTTATTGGTTTGCCCGCAGAACCTTTAGGATCAGTTGACCCTTGAAGAAGTAAGTTAAGGACAGACTGTCCATAAATTTTGTCTAACAGATGTTTAGATCATTTGATATTTATTTGGCAGGCCCGAGTCCTCCATAGAGATAGTTAGTCCAGTTTGCGAGCAGTTATCCCAGTTTCGAACATATGGCCCATTTATTACCTATTTTTAGCATAACGGATATTGCTATTGTTATTATTATTATGATCAGTTTGATTAACCAGTTTGGTTATAGGAAATATTTGCAAAATACAGGTTTTGAAAAAGATATTAGTAAGCGGAAACCTGTTTCGCTAAGCGGCATGGTATCACTGAATATCAATAACCTAGATGTAACAATATTATTCACATTAGGCTTTATATCTGACTCGAAGTTTTTGTTTTCCCCTTAAACTCTCGGGTGCTCAAAATTGATCAACGTACGCTGAGGATTAAGGTTTTTAGGTATTATAAATTTTGGCGAATAAAGCTTCCGGAGATGAGCAGGTGGCTGACGGATAGCTAGCAAGGAGTTATAGTTTTGTTTTTGTTTTTTGTTTTTATTTTTATTTTTTTTCCGTTGTGTATATTAAGTTAGATATGACTATATTGACTCTGGTCAACCAAGGGGCATCGTCATATGTCGTCTTGGCATATTATTGTAATGATTGTATTTGATCTTTACCTGAGAAACAATATGGGATTGTGTAACTTGGATATGAATTTGTTTTGAAATGTAATCGGTAAAATGTTGTTTTTGGAAATTTGTGATTTTTTTCATATTCAAGTGCTTTTGATATTGTGGATACCACTAGAATTCCATATTTTTTCACCAGAAGTTAATACTAGGGATGACTGCAGCATCTGTAGCGCTTAGCTTTTGCCCTTCAGATATAGGATGTTAAACAAATAAACCACCCAAAGATTCTAAGGGCAATGTACTAGGACAGGATCAGCCATGTTTTTCGTTTATAAATAAAATTAGTTTCTTGAACCAATAGAACTGTGTTCTTACAAGAAAAACTTGTACGTTAGGATTACTGGTGCAGTCACGTACCTAGAAGGAGGTACCAACTCCTTTAGACCAAGATCGGGGCAAAGGAGTACAACCATAAGGGTCGATCAGACAATTCGACCATATACCTCCAGTATTGACCATTGCTCGAAAGTAGGCAAGGTCGGTAAGGAATATCCAGAATCAGGAAAGCACCAGTTTTCGAGGAAAGAAACTGGTGTGCAGATGGAAATTTTATGACCATGCTTGCGGCCAGGCATGATATGTCAGGCCGAGGATAAGCGAGGATGGTCAATGGGCACTCTCTGTCAACGCTATGGAATAGGTGTAGCCGGGACGGGATGTACGGAGATAGGCATTTGAGTCACCGATTCTCGGAGATAGGAACCAATGAATGGACAGGACTTTCACAACTGCGCTTTCGGCCAAGAAAGATGTGATTGGCCTAGGATGAGCGACGATTGTCGTTGATATTCGAAATTAGGTACTCTCGAATTCCTCTAATCCAGGAATAGGGGTGGAAGAATATAATCGAAATGGGGGTAATAGGATGATTTGCACCACAACATTATTATTCGACCAAAGCCCAAAAATAGGCAAGGTTGGAGAACGATGCCCAGATTTTGGCATTAGAGCTGCAAGTCATGGAAACATGACTCGCTATGTGATAGGACTTTGTAAGAAGTATGGTTTCACTCGTGGCTTAGCAGGGTTCACTTCGCCGAGGTTCGAAAGTATAAACCAGGGATAATATTGATCATACCCAATTATCGATGAGATCGAGGACATCGGGAAGTGGATGTTCAGGCTGTTGTTTCTCGGAGATAGGAAATAGCATAGGACTTGGATCGTCTACAAATCTGTTACCCGATTGATTGACCATGTAACAAGAGATTCGACACAGATCTCACTCGCCACACCTCCCCTCGCTAGGCATCTTTCCTCTTTCGGCATTGAGAGGCCGCTCGGCATAGAGTCTCATTCGGCATTGAGAGGCCGCTCGGCATAGAGTCTCGTTCGGCATTGAGAGGCCGCTCAACATAGAGTCCCGTTAGGCATTGAGAGGCCGCTCAGCATAGAATCCCATTCGGCATTGAGAGGCCGCTCGGCATAGAGTCCCATTCGGCATCGAGAGGCCACTCGGCATAGAGTCCCGTTCGGCATTGAGAGGCCTCTCGGCACAGCACCTCGCTCGGCATCGAAGGGTCGTTTGGCATCTAACCTCGTTTGGCATTGAGGGTCGTTCGGCATTGAAGGGTCATTCGGCATCTCACCTCACTCGGCATCGAAGGGTCGTTCGGCATCTCACCTCACTCGGCATTGGAGGGTCGTTCGGCATACGAGCACAATTCAATGTACACCCCTCGCTCGGCATACGAATGTCGTTCGGCATACGAGCACAATTCAATGTACACCCCTCGCATGGCATATGAATGTCGTTCGGCCCGGGGTGTGGCTCGGCATGTGAGTACCGCTCGGCACTGAAGCCTCGCCCTGTGTTCTTTGGTCGGACCAACCTCATTTGAGAATTGTCATTCGACAACTATGACTCGACGCGTAGAAGTTAACATGGGCCGAGGTACTTTGTTCCTAGGCCCACTAGGGAAGTCCGACCCATCTTTATCTATAAATAGAAGGGTTGGGGCACAGTGAACGGGACCTTTTTTCGAGAACACTGGGGAGACCCTGCTACATTCAAGACTCATTCTATTTTACTTAGCTCTTGTATTCAAGCCATTATAGTATGGATTATATCTGTATTCATTCACTTATGAAAGCAATAAAGATCAAGAATCAAAGTGGACGTAGGCAGTTACGCTGAACCACTATAAATCCGGTGTTCTTGTTTTTTAACCTTAATTTAGCATACGATTCTATGTTTTAATTTACGTTCTTCATTTATCTCTCTACATAAACTTACTTGAGGGTGTTATTGACCAATTCTGGTGCTAACATCTTGGTGATTCCACTGAGAATCGAATTCTCAGGCCACTAGGATCTGCTTTGTAGCTACTAGATTGAATAAATCCCCCGAAGGAGATCCAACTTATTCACACGACGTCCATTGAATCTACTCGGAGTTCCTATCAACTACTCTACTATGGGAAGACCATGTACCAGATCTGCCTCACATAAGGCGGACGTCAACGAGACTGCTAGTGTACAGCAGATAGGACCTAGCAATCAGCAAGTTAATCCTTGCGTAGGGACTGTTGGCACTCTAGCCAAACGAAAGTTGTTACTAGGACGGAGTTCAACGACCTGATGATAGAACTCATGGAAAGCATGAGACAACTTGCTGAACAAATTCAAGCTAACGTAAACCTCATGACTCAGCTTACTCAACAACAGCATTAGAATGCTGGAGGTAGCCCCATTCCTTACTCTTCATCTAATAGCTCGACCTCGTCTGACGAACCTCCCAGGCGTAGACGCCGCAAAACGGAAACTACACAAGCAAGTGCTACTAATCGATCAACAAGGGATCACTTACATCTTGGAGACCACACCCAAGCCGGAATGGAAAACTTAGGAGCTGAAGCACGTGTAGAGACTGGACATCCGGCTCACCAAGACCCTAATGAAGCTGGTCCCTAAGATACACGTATGGCTGACCGCCAACAAAGGAGGCATCAACCTAAATGGTCTCGAAGAACAGATTCCAACCTTCCACCCACCATACAAACCCTGAACTTATCAGCTATGATCAGGAAGTTGATGAGAGAGAATCAAGGCTTGCAGTGAAGATTGGAGGATATCCAGGAGTCATACTTCATTCACGGATACTATTCTACAGGCCGAGTACCCCAGGAAGTTTAGCATGCCAACTATCCCGACCTACGAAGGGAAGACTGATCCTAGATAACATGTGATAAGGTATGAATGGATGATGGATTCGGCTAGAGCAAATGACGCGACCAAGTGTAAATGCTTTCCAATTACTTTATTCGAAATTGCCACCATGTGGTTCACTCGACTTCCCCACGGTCTATATCCAGCTTCGACGAATTAGCGACGAAATTTGTGGAAATGTTCAGGATACATGCCACTCATCCCAAGGATGTGATGTCCTTATCTAGTGTAATCCAGGCTCTGAGGGAGTCATTGAAAGAGTACTTACAGAGATTTCATGTTGCGGCTACCGAAGTTAGCAACCCAAACGACCACGCAATTATGATGGCGGTAATGCGAGGTGTGGATCCGGATTCAGAGTTTAGAGATTGGCTGGCAGGAAAGCCTCCAACTACGGCGGAGCGTTTCTATTCAAAGGCACATCAGTTCATTAGGAGGGAGGAAGCTAGATGGAGGAGACAAGATAAGGCGCCATAGCCTATTCAGGAGATTGTGAAAAGTAAAATCGCAATGAAACAATCCGGTAACAACTCAGGAAAGGTTCAAATCGGTGTCGAGAACAAGCCTGGACAATCTAAAGGCTCCGGAGGAGGAAATCTCGGAAAGAAAAGAGAAGCAAGGAAATGGAAGCCGAGGATTCCAACCTACAACGAATACACCCCACTGAATGCATCTCTTGAGAATATTTATCTGTCAACCTGTAACATTTTTCAATACAGAAAGCCTCGCGCAAAGGAGTCAACAGAGGAACAGAAGCGTACTGGGAAGTACTATCGCTTCCACGAGACTTACGGGCACAATACAGAGGAGTTTAGACACCTCCACGATGCCACTAAAAAGCTGATTAGATAGAAAAAAATTTAGGAGTTTGTCAAGAACCCGTAGGAACGAAGGCAAGGAACATCGGACCCCGAACGCGGGCCGGACCCACGCCATCTAGAGGAACCTGCCCAAGCTATAGGGAGACTGGTCATAAGCACTATCGTCAGTGGACCTCATCCTATAGACAAGAACTGGTAGGAAATGGAGTGGTACACCAACACCTTAACGCATCTGGATTATGAGTGTTGTTCGAATATGGAGGACGGGATCCCCACTAAGGAGCAATGCATGATGACAGATGATATAGTATTTAGGAGCCAAGATGCGAACAAGGTGGAGGCTCCTATCGTCGACCCGATGGTCATATCTACGACGATCGGGCCAGCATATGTGAAGAGAATTTTAATTGATTGTGAAAGTTTCGTTAACATCATCTTCAAAAAGGTGTACGACCAAATAAAGATGGAGACGAAAGATTTAAAGCCATCTAAAGCATGTATCCATGACTTTAATGGTGCAGCGACTAATGCAGTGAGGTATGTTGAGTTGTCAGTTAAACTGGGAGAAGGTGAGCGTAGGAGGGTGCAAATCCTACCGTTTATAGTGTTAGATGTTGATTCTCCATATAATGTATTTATGGGTAGGCCGGCCCTGGCGGAGTTTAGGGCAGCTTTGGCCCCGTGGTATTTGACTTTGAGTTTCCCAATAGACAAAGGAGTTGGTGTGGTGCATGGAGATCAGGCGACCGATCGTGCATGTTATGTGGCTGAGCTGAGAGAGACCCAGCAAGAGAGAGAAAGGAAAGGTTGCGGACAATTTCGTCCGCATCCGGTATACTGACAATTGACAAATAGTCCTCGAGCCCTGGTTCGGGCCACATTCTCAGATCCATAGAGACATAGATCCGAGAGATGATGATGGGGAACCTAGGGAAGAAAAAGCAACACCAGTTGAATTGACGATTGACATTCCAATCAGCCGAGATGACCCATCACGAGTACTCAAGATTGGATCACAACTCGACCCATCAGTAGCCAAGGATCTCATTGATTTCCTCCGAGCGAATCTGGATGTTTTCGCTTGGGCACATTCTGACATGTGCGGGATTTCTCCTGCTATTGCGAGTCATATGTTGAACATAGACCCAAAGTATGTTTCGGTAAAACAGAAAAGGAGAGGCATGGACCCGGAGAGGTCCACTGCTCTCAGAGAGGAGGTGGACAAACTCAAAGCCAATGGGTTCGTCCGCGATGCCCTCTACCCTGAATGGGTGTTCAACCCTGTGCTAGTAAGGAAAGCAAATGGGAAGTGGAGAACTTACATTGATTACTCTGATTAGAACAAAGCACGCCCGAAGGATAGTTTCCCTTTACCCAGAATCGACCAGCTCATCGACTCGATGGCTGGGCACGAGTTACTGTCATTTATGGACGCATACTCGGGATATAATCAGATCCCGTTGCACATTCCTGGCCAAGAACACACAAGTTTTGTCATAGACATTGGGTTATATTGCTATGTAGTGATGCCCATCGGATTGAAAGACGCGGGAGCGACTTATCAGCGTCTGGTGAATCGAATGTTTAAAGACCGGATTGGTAGGATGATGGAAGTCCAGGTGGATGACATGCTCGTGAAGTCACAGCAGTCAAACGACCACATTCGGGACTTAGCGGAGATATTTGATATACTCAGACATTATGGAATGAAGATCAATCCTTTAAAGGGTTCCTTTGGCGTTGCATCAGGAAAGTTTTTAGGTTTCATTGGGGATGTGTGGGGAATCAAAGCTAACCTGAAAAAGATTCAAGCTATTCGAGACATACAAGTGCCTAAAACTATAAAGCAGGTACAGAACTTGAATGGGAAGGTGGCCACGCTGAGTCGATTCATATCCAAAGCATAGATAAGTGTATTCCTTTCTTCGATGTGATAAAGAAAGGAAAGAGAAATTTCGAGTGGACATCCGATTATGAGAAAGCATTCCGAGCTCTAGTAAGGCATTTAGAAAGTCCCCTGATACTGTCGAAAGAGGTAGACCATGAGATATCGTACGTTTACTTGGCTGTATCCCAGCATGCTATCAGTACGGCTTTGGTTCACGAGGAGGACAGAGTTCAAAAGCCAGTGTACTATGTCAGTAAACGTTTAACGGGGACAAAAATAAATTGTCCTAAGATTGAGAAACTATCCTATTGCTCGGTGATTGCATCATGCAAGCTCCGGCCATACTTTCAGGCACACTCAATTAGTGTTTATACCGATCAACCCTTGTGGCAGGTACTCCAATGACCGGAAACTTCTGGAAGGATGTTAAAATGGAATATCGAGTTGAGTTAGTTCGACATTACCTACCCACCATGAAGGACCATACAGGGAAATCCCTAACAGACTTCATTGCTGAGTTTACTATATCAGACGAGTTAGACGGTAATAATGTCATACCTCCCGTTCGATGGAAGATGTACACCGATGGGGCATCTAACGACCGTTGTTCGCACTACAAGAAAACTGATTTTTTGTAGCGCCCAAAAACCGCCACTACATATTTTTAGTGGCGTTCTGATAATCGTTACGAAAAAACATGCCACTAAAAATCCTCGAGTATTAGTTGCACTTTTTTAAACGCCACCAAATTTGTTTTTTTGATAGCGTTTTTATAACGCCATAGAATTCCTTTTTTGTAGCGCCTATTTACCGCCAACGAAAAGGTTTTCTCCTCCATGATACTTTTTTATGGCGTTATCTAAATTTTTTGTAGCGCCTGTTTAACGCCACCGAAAGGGTTTTCTCCTCCACGATACCTTTTCATGGCATTATATACATTTTTTGTAGCGCTTAATAAACGCCAGCATAAGTGTACTTGAGTTTTTAATCACTCTTTTGTAGCGACATTTTAACGCTACCAAAATAAATAATATCCAGTAGCGTTTGTTTCCCTCCACCTGCTGCTCCAGATTTACCCCTGATCTAGCATCCAATTATATAATAACAGAATACGCAAGCACATACACTTTTGAACACAATATATTAAATAACTACAAAATACATATACGCATTGAAGATCCACAAGATACGTAGACATTCATACATAGACATTCATACATCCACATACATAGGTGTCGACAAAAAGCTACCCGTACACATACACAACCAAATTACCATAAGTGTTATAACCAAACTACCATAAGTGTCATAACCGTACATATACATCTGAAATAAACATCTGAAATAACCAAAGTACCGAGCAAAACCTGAACCGCCATAAAAACCTGAACTACCTGTCATTGCTGATGTCTTCAAAACCTGAACTACCTGTCAACAAAGAACAGAACAAAAGAGTGAGAAAACAAAACCTGAACTTAAAACTGCATCACTAACATTCCACCACAATCCATACATAACTCCTCACCATTAATTATTTTCACTCCCCTGAACCTGAACCATCAATCACAATCATTCAATCACAATTCGAATATAACACCCCTACTTATGTACTTTTATCATTTTACCAAAAATCTATCTGCACTTTAGATGATAGCATTCCTAATGTATATATAAAAAAAATTTATATACCTTTCATTTTGACTTAATAATGATTTTTTCCATTGGCCAAGCTATGGGAACGCCAAAGCAATCATCCATGCACGTCAGACCCGATGTTGGTCTCCATATCTCTGCATCTGGAACTATCACCAGTTCAATCCAAACTTTTACAGCATTACGTCCCAATGGACGACAATGGATCATCGTTATCGGATCAGTTGATGCAATACTTCCTTCAGCCACTACGTCTGCTCCACCCAAATCGATCAACTGGCATTTGGCATCCTTTTGCATGGTTGCAATCGGCTGAAAGAAAAGAGTTTATTATGAACAATGTATACATGCACATTAAATAAACTTTCATACACAGTTAACTTCTTCAAATTTGAAAATTAATAATTACATTTTGCGATTTATTCATGACCATATGTGCGGATTTTATGGGAGAATTCACAACATTTTCAGTATCATCACGACTCTCATCTAGTTTTCTTGATCAGCTTCTACTTTTGATCTTGGCCATGCTACTTTCCTACCAACTGCATCTCCAATGCACGACATATCAGATGTGGGTCGCCACAAATAAGCATCTTTATTTACTACTTTGTCCACCCAAATCACAACAGCAGACGGACCGAGTGGAATACCATTAACAGTATATTTTGGATCAGTGGCGTGGATTCTTCCTTCGGCAACTACACCTTCACCCTCAGTCCAACCGTAGATCTTGCAAGTGTCTTCGATGATGCTGGTACTCTAAAAATGAGAAGTGAAATTCAAGACTTTAGTATGCTATACAAAAACAACGAGTATGTGTTAAATTTTTATTCAGATGGGGGGTGTGCTCGCTGCATTTTAGACATCAATAAGCTCGCAGCATATTACACTAATATACTTAACGTGAAAAAAATTACCGTACTGGCTGCACTACAGTTCAACCGTGTTCGCAGCGGGACCTTGATGCAAACTGATGGCCAAGCAACTACCTTATTCTTAGCGTCTGCTAAGACTGCCATTTCAGGTGTAGGCCTCCATAAATAAGTATCTGCTTTATCCACTGAATTTATAACAACGCTCCCAGCATTTGGTCCAAGACGAATGCCATTGACAACGTCATCTGGGTCCATGGACAACAGCCTCCCATGGGCAACAACTCCAGAGGTTCCATCCCAATTCAACAGCAAACATACTTCGTCGTCGCTCTACAATTAATCAACCGAAAATTAAATCAATTACTGGATTAAAAAATTAAAATATAAAATTCATTTATTGAGTAATATAAATATTATTTTTACCGAATCAGGTGAGTTCCTTCTCGAACTTTCTTTACCCTGCAGCGAAGCACGAATATAAATTAATATTTTACAAATATAAATTAATTTCCAAAAATTTACCTTCTGGTCCATCAGAGTCTGTATCATTCCCTTCAATTCTGCTATTTCCTCTCGACACCGAGACACTTGTTTATCTTTGGACTGGGCCAAAGCTAGGTTGGTTAAAGTGCAACCCCTACCCAATGCCCTTAACCGTCCTGGTTTATCTTGTCCCGGTACATGTACAAGAGCATCTTTTCCAATATCAGTCTGTGTCGAGCCGGATTGGGATAGGCTACCATATTTTTTGATCTCCTCCTACATAAATAAATACACATAGATAATGTACAATGGTAAAAATATCATAGTTTCAAAAAAATATACCAATAAAATTAAAAACAATTTTACAATAGTATTCTTAGCTTCCATGTTCACTGGTTCACCATTTTTTTTAATGTGAGACCTAATCCACACATCAGCTCTACTTATGGACGATGGATCTACACTTTCTTTTTTCTAAAAATAGAATAACATTAAATTAATAAACTGATAGGTATAAAATAATGTTAAATAATGCTATAGTTAATTAACTTACCATGTCTTCGATCTTTCTAGCCATTCCCCTACGACCGGTTGTATGCGGAATTTGTGTGTACCTAAGGGCTGAATATTTCTCACTTTTTTGCTGAAAATATTGAAAGATGCTAGAATTTAACAACCAAAATCATAAAAAGAAAAACTATCTAATATTTATAATGCAGGGTAAATATGTATGGTGAGGATTGCAATTTATTTGAAAATCAATTCATCATGGTCATATACTTATTTGGTATTATTAATGCTGGATAACTCAGTGACATATACAGCATTCCATATCTACTAATAATATTTATAGATTGAACTAACTTGCAAAGTGTTTTTTTTTACTTCATCTAAAATGTTCATGTGCTTGTCATAACGCATTTGTATTTTGTACTGTCATAGGTTCCTGCAGCTAATACCTAAACAGGAACCCTCAGCATCCACCAACACTTGGACTTCACTTCTAAAGAAATTTATCGGTTGCTAACTATGTAGATAGATTTGCAGAAACATGCTAGACGAGTTTAGTAGGAATGATTTACCTTAAACTCCGGACTTGTTTTCGCCTTCACAAACTTCCTCCAATCGGTTATGCTTTTTATGTTCGTAGGTTTCAGTTTAAGTCTTTCCTCATCGTTCTCCGCTTTTTGCAAATTTCGAACCAATTTGCTTTTTGACGATCTCCAAAGTACTCCCACTTGTTGAAATATAGTTTTTCTTTGCCATTCCTCTTCCAATTTAAATCTAATCTGCAACAATACATCAAAACATGATATTAGTAAAATTTATTTAATTTAAATACGACAGATTTAATTAAATCTAAAAGGTTTTGTGAAGTTATTAGAGGGCAATTTCAATTTATAATTGGCAAGAACTATTTTTCAATTTATCCAGAAGTTATTAGATGGCAATTTCAATTTATAATTGGCAAGACCATGCAATATTAGAAGTCATTTTCAAAACATATTAGAGTCAGAATGTTAAATAATAGATGCCTGCTTCATACCAGAACCGACTGCCACAAAACTTCTTTTAAGTCATCACTAATATTCCTCCAATCATCAATGGTGTATGGAACCTGCTCCCGCACAAGCGGTCCAAGAAAAGAGGATAAATATACCGACCCTTGCCCTACTGGTATACCTAGATCATTGAACTCAACTTCAATTCGATCTTGACTGCATGACGGGAGTCTTTTTTCTTTTGCTGGACCTCTACCGCCTCTTTTCTGAGATGTACTTCCGATTTCAGCTTCACTTTGTTTCCCAACTTCCAGCTCGACATCAGCAGTTTGTTCGGGACGGGTTTCATTTTCTGAGCGGAGTCCTTCATTTGGGTCAGAGGGGATATCATCTAGTGGTTGTTCGTCTTCTTCATTGTGAACAGTGGCTTGCTTCTTAGCATTGTCTGGTTGTTCTTCTGTTTCATTTATACTAGTTGGAACTTTATGTTTTCGCTTTGACTGTTTGTTCTTAGCTTTGAGTGTTTGTTCTTCAGCCTTTCTCTACAAGAGGGTACGTACAGATATTGTAGACATATTTTTCTGCAAGTGACAAAAAACACAGTATAAACTAATAAGCACATGTAAACAATAAGCAGCGATAAATATTAACAAACAACACTTAAATATCATCAACATGTAGCTGAAAAGAGATATGGCAGTTTGCAAACCAAACAAGCAGGCCTAAAAGCCTTAAGATGATGAACAGATTTGTAATTTTATGAGAAAATGTACATGTAATGCAAATAGAATTGATAAGAACACTACTCATTATCAAGCAATATACGCAAACAGAATTGATAAGAACATATAATGCTTTGTCTATAGAAGTATACAAAGATCAAAACACAAAGAACAAAAATTGAATGGTACATGCATTTGCAATGGATTAGAAAATTAAATGGTGCAAACTAACAGCCATTCGCAACATTAAAAAAAAACAAAGCATTTGTGCAGCAAATGAACAACAATCACTAAAGAAAATCAATACAAGTTCAATGAAATTTCCAAATAGCCCGGATTAAATATATAAGTTCAACCATCACTAAAGCAAATGAACAACTATGCTCAAGTAGAACATATAATCTACTCAATTATACCCTCGCAATCCTCTCTAACATAGCAAACATCTTCATCATCCGCTTCAGTTATTTCATCTTCCACCACTTGAATATCTTCCTCGATGCAATCGTGCTCCTCTATATCATTAAAACTTCTTGATGGTGCTTTCATTACAACGTACCAATTAGAAACATCGTTCTCTCTTGAATAAAATACTTGTTTTGCTTGAGATGCAAGTATGTATGGGTCTCGTGAAAATGATGCTTGATGTAAATTAACAAGAGTGAACCCATCATCATCAGCTTTTACTCCATTTCCTTTATATGTCTAACGACACTTGAAAACTGGAATATAAAAAAAATGATAATCTAATAAAATTATATCTGTCAATATTCCATAATAAGTGACCACATCAACCACTTGGGACATATCTTTAGCACTTGCTCTACACATAGTAGTTGCATCAAAAGTCACCCCACAATTCTGAGTTTCTCTCTCTAAATCTTTTACATGAAAACGTTTCTCGTTGATGATATATCCTTTGAAAGACATGGCATCATCCTTCGGACCATAAGCAATCCATTTTAACATGTCATTATGATCCTTGGAGGTAATAGGTATCTACAACAAATTTCATTTAGCATGTAAATTTATATAGTAATATTGATAGTTGAATGAGAATATATTTGAAATCTAACCAACCTTCCTTTTAATCCAATCGACAAAACTTTTTGTATGTGTTTCCCAAAGTAAGGTGGCATTTTTGTCATGCGTTGGTCTGAATTTTCTAATTCCTCCAAATGCAAACTAGTATTGAACAATTGATTATAAGTTATATATATCATTGCGAACACATCAAAATATTTAAAACAATATAACATAAACTTACTCTATAAACGGTTCCACCACGGCCATATTCATTAACACGGCTAAATGAGCACTTTCTTTCTCATTAACTGGCAATTTAATTGTCTTCGATACTGAAATTGGACGTCCCTCTAATATTCTACTACTTTCATAATCTTCATTTCGAGCTCCTTTCTCCTCTATATGTCCTGATTTCTTCAAAAATTTATTGAAAAACAACATGCATTCTGTTGCAAGATATGATTCTGCAATACATCCCTCTGGTCGTGCATAGTTTCTGACATAATCTTTGAGTGTCTTCATATATCTTTCGAATGGGTACATCCATCGAAAATGAATAGGTCCACACATTTGTGCTTCTTTTCCAAGATGAATGGATAAATGTATCATTATATCAAAGAAAGATGGTGGAAAAAAATTTCAAGCTCACATAAAACGTCAATAATTTGAACATTGATTTGTTCTACCTTCTCTCTATCAAGAACACGTTGACATAATTTGTTGAAAAAGGAACATAAGCGAATTATCGCTTTTCTTGCCTTCTTTGCCATGAACCCTCTTGATGCTACTGGCAATAAATGTTGCATTAATACATGGTAATCACGTGACTTCAATCCACTAATTTTGCAATCCGACAACGAAATCTGATTTTTTAAATTTGAACAGTAGCCATCCGGTCCTTTGAAATCATACGGTCTTTTGCAAAATATTTTTCTCTCGGATTTTGACAACATATATGGAGCCGGTGGAAGATATGTTTTATTCCCACGAGGTTGTGTATGAAGATCACTTCGAATTCGCCAATCCTCTAAATCCTTTCTACAGTTGGTTCCATCTTTGGATTTATTTCCATGCAACATTGTGCCCAATAGGCTTTCACCAATGTTCTTCTCCACATGCATCACATCTAAATTGTGACGTAATGGAAGTTCCTATGAAAATCAAAACAATAATGCATTATTGGGTTTTTCTTGTATTAAAACAATGAAAAATAAATAAATTAACCACTAACCTCCCAATAAGGCAAATCAAAGAAAATTGATCATTTTTTCCACCTTGATAGCTCTACTTCTGTAGAACTGTTAGTATCATCATATTCATCTTCTTTATCATAGACATGCTTTCTCTTCTTACTTTTCTCCTCTATTCCTTTTCCAAAATCATTTGGATAATCCTTCAATAATGCATAGATGTTTCTCCCAGAAAGCATTCTAGGAGCACCATCTGTCTCTATGGTATTATAAAACAATGCCTTTTGTTTCCTCCGTGAATCTGAAGGAGGTAGAAATCTTCTATGACCCATGTAGGCGAACTTTCGACTATGTTTCAACCAACGAGAATGGGTATTGACACCATATAATGGGCAAGCTTTTTGCCCTTTCACACGACATCCAGCAAAATTTCCATAAGCCGGAAAATCATTAATCGTCCATAACAAAATTGCATTCAATTTAAACAAAGTTTTACTAAATGCGTCATAAGCAGTAACTCCATTAGACCACAAGTGATGCAAGTCTTCCACCAAAGGCACCAAATATACATCAATATCATTCCCGAGTTGCTTCGGGCCTGGAATAAGTAAAGTTAACATAATATTTTCTTTCTTCAAACACAACATAGGCGAGAGATTATATGTCACAAACATTACCGGCCAGCAACTATATTTCGAACTCAACATGGAAAATGGATTGAATCCATCTGTAGCAAGACCAAGCCTAAGATTGCGTGGATCAGATGAAAAAGATTTATACTTTTCATCCACCATTTTCCATGTCATAGAATCCACGGGATGACGCATTTTTCCATCGTTACTTTTATTATTGAAATGCCATCTTAATTCTTCAGCCATCTTTTGAGATCTATACATTCGTCTAAACCTTGGAATGATTGGGAAATATCTCAATACTTTAACTGGAACACCTTGTATAACCTCTTCAATATCTTGATTTTTCTTCCATCTCGAGGAACCACATTTTGGACAACTTTCCAAATTTTTGTATTCTTTTCTGAAAAGGCAACAATCATTCTCACAAGCATGTATCTTTTCAAAATCCAAGTCGAATGCTTTAAGAAAATTCTTGACTTCATATAAGGTTTTGGGAAGCACATTATCCTTCGGCAGAAATAGATGTTGCATAGCTAAAAGCTTATCAAAACCACTATCGGACAAGCCAGTCTCGCATTTAAGATTATACAAGATGGTGATGGCAGATAATTTTGTGTGATCTGTGCAACCAGGATATAATGGAGTTTCTGCATCTTTCAAGTTCTTGACTAACTCATCCTCTTTTCTTCGAGAATCAACATCGTCTTTATCATCATCAAAAAAATCTTGACTCAAAAAATCTTCATCTTCATAGTGAATCATCTTGAATAGTTCATATACGTCAAACGTATTTGTTTTATTCTCTACATTTATCTCTTCACCATGGTTAAACCATACACCGTCAATGTATTTAGGATCCATTCCTTTTATAATTAAATGTTCAACGATGATTTGGTCATCATGACGACTAAGATTCCGACAATCCTTGCAAGGGCATAAATTTTTTTGTACACTTCTTACATTCCTCTTTGCAGCATGCATGAAATTCTTTGCTCCTTGTCGGTATTCTATACTAGTTCTATGAAAAAAGTAAAAAAAAAAGTGAGCTTTAGTATTAGATTATATGTTCTAATTCTCAAAATACATATTAAGTTAATCATGGTTTTATCATCTGTTTAAAAAAACCCAGCCTTTTTCCATTATCGACATTTGAAGGCAAATAAGTTTCCAATCTTTGACGTATAAATTGGTTATCTGTTGTAATCAAAAAAATAACTAGACGTTGAAGTACAAATATTTGTAGCACTACTGCATATAACCATGGTGGTTTAGTAGACAAAGGCAAAGAATACTTTTCCAAAAATATAAATTTTACACTTATATTTTGCATTTAAACTCAGATTTACATGTAATTATAATTAATCCATGCATGAATTCAAAGCCTAAGTCTAGCAACTTATAGAATTACTGCATATAAATTCAAAGCCTCAGAATGTACAAACCAACAGTTTCCTCTTACCAAACCAACAGTCAACTTCACCGCCTCCTCTTCACTACCTCACATCCACACAACTGACATATTTCCAGTGCCTGCCAATCCACAAAAGACTATTTATGCTCCAACATTTACCACTCTCAACCATCGAGCCAGCCAATACCCAATCGCAAACAAACTCGCGACCTCCATCGATGCTACTTGAACCCACCAAATTCCCAAAACAGCAAACTCAACCTCCTCTCAGCAAGCAACCATTGATTCACTGAACCACTTCAACAGAACATTCATATACTAAAAGAAATCAAAGCAGATATCCCAACAGATCATTGCAATTAGGGTTAAATCAACCATTTCAGTAATAGTTTAGGAAAAATACGAAAATAAGATGCATTCAAATTCATATAAAATCCAAATAGAATCACAAAGTCGATTTAAAAGATTCATACCTAAATATACCAAATCGATTTAAAAGATTCATACCTAAATATACCTAGATCTGCTGGCTGCCGCGACTCAATGTTGAGTAAGGGGGAAACGACAGAGTTGACGATGATACTTAAGTGCGATGAAAATTTAACACGATTAAAAGGGGAAAAAAATTCTGAAGAAGAAAGCAAATTAGGGACGAGAATTTTCTTAAGTACGAGAGTAAAATGATAGGTTACGTTTATATAGTTCGCGCGGACTCTTTTTTTTAGAAGCGGGAAACGTGAATTATTTTTTGCCACGTTTATATTATTTGGTAATCTATTTTTTGTTGCATTTACAATAAAACGCCACCGATTTTTGCAACTATAAATGGTTTTTCTTGTAGTGTCGGGAGCTGGCATAGTTCTTATGACTCTCGAAAACCGATCAATTTGTTACGCTTTGAAACTCGAATTCCCAACAACAAATAACGAGGTCGAGTATGAAGCATTGATTACCGGCTTGAAATTTGTCAGAGAGCTGGGGGTATAATCGGTTGAAATCTTTTGTGACTCACAACCGGTGGTATACCATGTGCGGGAGGACTATCAAGCAAAGGGGCAGAGACTTGCCTCATACCTTGCTCGGGTTCAAGAGCTGCTAGCAAATCTGGAATATTATGATATTTCACAAGTCCCGCGTGATCAAAACAAGGAAGCAGATTCATTGGCAAAATTTACAAGTACGGGAGATGCATAGAAAATGGGATTGGTTCCTATCGAAACCTTACACGCTCCAAGTATAAATGTAATGGAGATGGATTTCATGTTAGAAACAGAAATCGAGAAGGAGTCATAGTAGACCCCCTCTTCAAACAGTACTTGCTGCACGGGATCTTTCCCGAAGGAAGGAGCGAAAGACGACAAGTTATTCGTAAGGCTTCACGATATGCAATGCAGGACGGAATAATGTATCAAAAGGGATTTTTGACCCCTTACTCCATTGCATTTCCCACGATGAGATAAAGCAAGTCCTGAAGGAAGTCCATGAAGGAGAATATGGTGGCCATATTGGGGGGCAGACGTTAGCAAAGAAAATCCTCCGCTATGGGTACTACTGGTCAACTGTAAATCGAGATGCTGCAGATTACGTAAGGAGATGTGACAAATGCCAGAAATATGCAAAAATCCCGAGAGCTCCATCAACGGAACTCATGCAAATGGTTAGTCCCTGACCGTTTGCAATGTGGGGGATCATATAGTCGGTTCCTTACCCATATCTAAAGGTGGTGCGAAATACGCGATAGTTTCGGTCGGTTATTTTACCAAGTGGACAGAAGCAGGGCCGTTAGCCACAATCACCACCAAGAAGGTCCTTAATTTCGTTGTACGAAATATTATATGCCATTTTGGCCTCCCACTAACTATCATTACGAACAACGGAACTCAATTCGAAAGCAATGAGTTTAAAGAATTTTGTCAAAAATATGGCATTGAAAAAAGGTTTGCAGCAGTTGCTCATCCAAAAGTTAATGGACAAGTGGAAGCTGTGAACAAAATAATCAAGTCCACATTGAAAAAGCATTTGAAAAGGGCCTGAGGCAAGTCGGTGGATGAACTTCCAACGATACTTTGGGCTTATAGAACCACCCAAAAGTCCACAACTGGCTACACTCCATTCGCATTGGCATATGGCACGAAAGCTGTTACACCCATAGAACTTGAAGTTCAGTCACATCGGGTAACTCATTACGACCCTAAGATGAATCAGGAACTTTTGCTGGAATCGCTGGACTTCACTGATGAAAAAGATAAAGAAGCTGATTTAAGAGCGGCCGCGTAACGACACCGAGTCGCTCGATATTATAGAGAAAAAGTCCGGCCAAGAATCTTTGCATGGGCGACCTCGTTTTGAAACGAGTTTTTCCGGTCCTGTCGCATCTGAATCCCACATGGGAAGGTCCGTACATTATTGAACGGAGGCTTGGAGAAGGAACTTTCAAGCTAGCGACCGTTGATGGCGCGACACTCCCCCGAGCACGGAATAGCAAGCATCTATGGCATTATTATACTTAGTATATTCCTTTCATGTTTTAGTTGCAATTATTTCCAGCATATTTTTATTTCGTTGATTCTTAGTTTTCAGCATGTAATAAAACAATTTATCGTGCTTCAGCAATAAAGGCTTGAAGCCATTTTTTCCATGAATTATTGATGTTTCCGTGTATGATAATTTTATGGCAGAAAACTAGAGTTATATTATTCAGTCTGACGTACAAATGCGCATAAATGACTTAAAATCTCCTAGTCCTCTAAGTGTGGACTGGATACTCTAAGTCCCCTGAGTGCGGACTAGTGTATAAACGACTTAAAATCTCCAAGTCCCCTGAGTGCGGACCAAAGTACTTTGAGTCCCATAAGTGCGGGCCAGAGTATAAACGACTTAAACTTTCCAAGTCCCCTGAGTGTGGACTGGAGTACTCTGAGTCCCCTAAGTGCGAACTAGAATATGAACGGCTTAAAAATCTCTAAGTCCTCAGAGTGCAGACTAGAGTACAACTGACTGGGAGTCATCAAGTCCCCGATGTACGGTCTGAAAAATATTCTAAATACCCGAAGCATGGAATAAAAGATGTACAATTTCAAAGAATTTCCAAGTTATATGAAGATGGATTGGGGGTTTATCTAACTCCCAATAGCTCAGTTTTCGACCACAATAATACAAAAAGCTAAAAAGTAAAATTCATTTGAAACACAAAAGAACTAAATTTTATTTATTCATCCAAAATGAGTTTCTATCACAACTCCTCCAAAATTCGAAGTCAAAAGTCTATCTACACTGACTACGGAAATAAATAAAAATAATTACATAATCTAAGCCAGTTCTTGTTGAACGAGTGTAACAGCTACTTCTTTGACTTCTTGGGTTTCTTTTCCTCCTTTGTTTTCTCAGGTGACTCCTCCCCCCATGCATTTGCATTTGGACGTTTTGCTTAATGGAGAGGTAACAACCGAGGAAAAACGAGGGAACTCTAGTGGCCTGGACCCACCAGGGAGGATGACCTTCAAAGGCTTGTTCAAAGGATCATCTAGATCCACGACTCGGGGCTCGACTATGATTTCAGCTGTCTTTTTCTTTTCCTCCACGAGCAGCTCCTTCATGCTCATTTTAGAAGTGTGTCCAGAGGCGCTTGTGATCTTAATTTCATAACTTTCTTCGACAGGAGACGAAGTCTCAAACTTATCCTCATCAAGAGCCGCAATCACTTGAGAATTTGGATCGGGAGTCACTCCCACGTGAGTAGCCTTGCTCATTTTCCCCTTCTCCTCCTTGGTGTCATCGCTCCGTGGAGTTGGTTCAGGATCAGAACGGCCTATGCAAAATCATGAGACAAATGTTAGAATACAATAACCTCTCTTCGAAAACGATGGCTCTTTTAACTTTAAGAAGAAGAGTTATATATCGGTTTCTTGCTGGCTCTCAACCGTCCGAGGAGTCTCTCCCTCTGGAATGAGAGATAGAACATGAATGCCGAGGCCAGGGTCTTCTGGGTCATAACCAGCGTGTTGCTCGAATGGATCAAGTACTGGCCGATCAGCTGATTGAGTAGGAGGAGGAGCCAGAGGGTCCATTCTAGATGGACCGGCTATGACATCCTTTCCTTTTGACGAGGAGGAACTTTTACAGTAGAGGGCCTTCGCTGCAGACAAGTCTGAAGGCTCGTTTCCCCTAAGAAATTCCTTTATTAAAGCCTCTTCATCAACCTCCTCAGTGCCTGACTCGACTTTTCTGATCTTTATCAAAGTTTCCCATGCCTCAGCTAGAGATTCAAAGTAGCCCTCGCTAAGAAAAGTTAGGTCCCGATGCATGAGTACTCGGGCATTGTACTCCGCTATAAGCGGGTCAAATAAGCACTTGATCTCCTCCTTGCCAGCTTCTGTAGCCGCCTCATTGCGAGAGTCAATCTCCGTGGATGCTATTCTCTTGCCTTCTTCACGGGTTTCATCCTTCAGCATCCCGACCTTAGAGAGCTCGTCGTCAAGCTTTGCCTTCAGGAGTCGTGTAGCGATAATCTCATCGCAATATCGTTGCTACTCTTCCTAGGCAGCAGTTTTTCTTCTCTCTCTCTCCGTGGATTAGATCTTCCAACTCTTTGACTCTTAAGGCAAATGCATCCCTTTCCTTTTGAACAGAATCCTTTTCTAAAGCCAAGGCCCCGCAGCATTGGACCACTTCGTCAATTTCCTTCTTATGTGTCGTCTCAAGACGATTGACGGCCTCCATAGTATCTTTAGCACTTTGTTAGGCGGCTTCAAGCTGGAATTTGTACGAAGAGAGCTCTTCATCTTGAGCTTTGATAATGTCCTTATCGCGAATGGCTTCGAGCTTCAGCGATCAATTTTGTGTTGGCGCTCAACAGAGACTTCCGAGACCTTTTCGGCGAAATGAAAAAACGTGTCATGTTGAACATAAGCATCATTGTTACAAGCAGTAGCGCTCTGTTTGACGTGTCTCGGGATGTGATGGATCGTTGAAAGAAACTTCAGATCATCGAAGCATATTTTGGGGAACTTAGACTTAAGATCAGCTAGCCTCTCCGATATCGTTGGATCTATTGTGGGAATAGAAGGAGATGGCTTTGAAGGTTCAGTTTTCTTGTGGGGTTACCGAGATTTTCATGTGCTGGATAAACCAGAGTGTTGATCACGGGAGGCATCAGATTGGGAACCGTTATGGCCATATTTCTCCCTGCCTTGCTCCGAGTGGGAAGGAATATTATAATGGTATGAAGGCTGATGATAAGTTTTCTTTCGAGAGGATGAATCCCTGTAGTGATAATCCCTATCGGCGTCATCATCTCTATCCCGACGACTTTCGGAGCCCGAATCCCATCCATAGTAGTAAAAGATAGATGACCCATGATGACGATCAAGCACATATGTACGCCCCATATCACCTGAATGGAATTTAAATAACAACAAGTTAGCAAAGAGTAGAGCAATGGCAGAAATTTAAGTGCAGGTGAAGTGCACGTGTCCGTGTGCATCCTAGTGCTTCCCCCCGATGGACCAGTTTCTTTATCTTTACTAATAGGAGTTTTTTCTCCCTGGTTTTGGTTTTGATCGCTTGTATTGCATCTCACGGGATAATGAAGCTTAAGGGCTTCCGGATCATTGAAGCCATAGTTAAGCAGGTCATCAGGGATAGTGAGGTTCGACAGGCCTTTCAAAGAACTCTCTAAGCTTTGAGGAGAAGGCTCTCTCTCCACTGGGGTGATTGTGACCTTAGAGGTTCCACCCATTGTCTTCTTCCTCATCTTGTAGGTCAATTTTTTATTTCCTTTCATAGGGGGAGGCGTTACTTCAATGTCATGAACCTCGACTACCGACTACCGAGCGGGGCTAACATTCTCGCTATGTACTTCGGGAGTTTCAGCTTTTTAATTTCCCCATCCTCAGATGCGTTAGGGACATCGCATGTTGAAGGCCCGACTTGCTTTTTCCTTTGCCCAAAGTAGACCCGGTTATGGTGACCCCTGGAGGAAGGCTTATCCGACAGCCTGCCACCAGAAGCCCAAACTTCGAGAGCGATTCGTTCAAGATAAGAGATCTAATGTCCCAGTCTCCTACAGGGGATAGCTCGAATAGCCTTAACGGCTTTAGAATACCCGAAGCCTTCGGAATGTGGTCCGATACATATAGAAGTCAATAAAGAGTTAGAAAAGGAGCGATCACCGTTGAATGCAAGTGTTAATCTAGAAAGGAAACTTACTTCCTTCTACCCATCTCCTTGCGAAGCCAGAGGGCAACGCACGTAGAACCAATCCCGCTTATATTGGAAGAATTTGATCCATATCCCGGTCAGAATTTGACACTTGTGTGGTTCGAGAAATACAAAAGATAGGCTGTGAGATTGTCTCTTGAAACGATAGATATAACGGATATCACTGGGAGTCGGGAGGCTGAAGAGGATGCACATAAAGAGAATGCAGGTGCTGTATACGAATGCACGACTGTTGGTGTAATTGTGATGGAGCGATCTCAATATACTGTAATAGGTCGCGAAGAAAGAAGTTGAATAGCGGCACGCTACCAACCCAACACATAAATTTGTTGCAGGCCGTGTATCCGACTGGGGGCATGTGAGGACGAACTTGCCTTAATGGAACCAACAAATCATCGAAAGGAATTCCGTGCACCGAGCATAGGCGATGAAGAGCGTTTCACTAATTCTCGAGGCTTGAGAATCGATGGATCAACTAAAAAGATCGCTGCATCTAGGGCATCAGAAACTATGATAATGGATGCGATCATAGGGCTCGGCATATCTTGAACAGGAGTAGATGACGGATTTGAAGTCCCAACTACTTCTTGTTGAGAAGATGGCCCGGGTCTGTCCGAGATCGTGGCAGAACTTGATTTCCTAGACATCTCTAATGTGTGTAGAATCTGATGAAATACATGTTTGAACTATACTTGAAAAATAATCGACATTAGACTTAACGACAAAAATACTCACCCCGTGAGGTATGTGAACTAGTGTTATCATTCAAGTATAAGTCCAAGAAATTAAAAGTCACAGAGTTGATGAAGTAAATTTAAGCTTTGGACTTTCATCTTCGAAGACCGTCATCCCTGACCGTCTCCGAGAGCTTGTCGCATGGTGGTTTTTGTTTGAAGCTCAACATCGACACTGTACGTGGAAGGTTATTGCCTGCATTAATCAAGTTAAATTCATGATTATGGTTGTCAAAACAGAAGAGTTATCAGTCTGGATTGTCTGATATGCTTAATTGCTCAAGTCCTTGTCCTTGTTCACTGTTATTTGTTCGGGCATAATAGGTTGAGTCAACTATACATTATGTTCGACTAGTGTTGCTGTTGTACACCACTCTCCTACCATCTATTACTACCGTTCGGCATGCCGCAAGACATGCTGAACCGCAATCATGCCGGACCGCGGACATGCCGAGCCGCCTCACTTGCCACTTTTCCCTTAATGCCAACTTCCTTCCTACACTTCCTCTCTACCACTTGGCACAGACGAGTCATCCAGTAAGTCATGTCGAGCCGCCTCGTTCGACACTCTACCCATCTCCCACTTTTCTCCTACACTTCCACACATCGTTCGGCATGCGGAATTCATGCCGAGCCACAGCCGTACGTCCAACTCCAACTTATTTTTTCGAGCAAACCAGATACCCTCCTAAGTGGCCAGTCGACCACCACTCCAATTCGCATTCCACCTTCGACCGACCATCACAACCCTCACCGATTCCTACCAGGCCGACATCCTCTTCCATCATCCTCTCCATTTAACCCTAAGGCTTATCCAAACCTCACATCCACCTTCATTATGTATGCGGTTTTCCACTATCCGTGGGTTAGGGAGAGGTCGTGAATTCAAGTCTTGTCCAAAATCCATGACTGTAGAAAGTCGAGCAAGTGAAAGATTCATACCTAGTAGGAGGGGTCATAGTATAATGATATGCTCAACTTAGAAGTGGAATCGTCTCAGATTTGTTGAGGGCGGTCGAGAAGTGACGTGTAGGATTCGAGAGTCAAAAAAGGGGGTTAAAGTGTTGGCCAGAGTCTGGAAGGAAGTAGGTTCGTAAGAATGTTAGAGCGGAGGTAAAAGGTAAAAAAGGAAAAAGAAGAGAAATGCTGACTTTTATAGTAAGAAGGAAAGAAGGTGAAGGGACAGTGATCGGTAGAACAAGTCAAGGCACCTCCCTCATTCGGCAACGATGTCGTTCGGCATCCACGTGCCGTTCAGCACCCATAAGTCGTATGGCATCCAACCTCGTTCGGCATCCAATGTCGTTCGGCATCCATAGGTCGTTCGGCATTCATTGCCTTGGTCGGCATTCAGGAAAATGCTATCGCGAAGGCAGAACGAGGGCTTAAAGGAAAACATGGAGTACTCATGATTCAAAGCGCATCATGTTCGTCCACATGATACACTTTGGGGGGCAAGTGTTACCCGATTGATTGACCATGTAACAAGTGGCTCAGCACAGATCTCGTTCGGCACACCTCCCCTCGCTCGGCATCTTTCCTCGTTCGGCATTGAGAGGACGTTTGGCATAGAGTCCAGTTCGGCATTGAGAGGCCGCTCGGCAAAGAGTCTCGTTCGGCATTAAGAGGCCGCTTGGCATAGAGTCCCGTTCGGCATTGAGAGGCCGCTCGACATAGAGTCCCATTCGGCATCGAGAGGCCGCTCGGCATAGAGTCTCGTTCGGCATTGAGAGGCTGCTCGGTATAGAGTCCCATTTGGCATTAAGAGGCCGCTCGGCACAGCACCTCGCCTGGCATCGAAGGGTCGTTTGGCATCTAAGACCCGTTCAGCATTGAGGGTCGTTCGGCATTGAAGGGTCGTTTGCTCAGCATCGAAGGGTCATTTGGCATCTCACCTTGCTTGGCATTAAAGGGTCATTCGGCATTGAACCTCGTTCAGCATACGAGCGCAATTCAACGTACACCCCTTGCTTGGCATACGAATGTCGTTCGGCCTAGGGTGTGGCTCGGCATGTGAGTACCGCTCGGCACTGAGGCCTCGCCCGGCATTCTCTGGTCGGACCAACCTCGTTCGGCAATTACCATTCGGCAATTACCGTTCGGCAACTATGACTCAACGCGTAGAAGTTAACATGGGTCGAGGTACTTTATTCCTAGACCTGCTAGGGAAGTCTGACCCATCTTCGTCTATAAAAAGAAGGGCGGAGGCACAGTGAAAGGGACCTTTTTTCGAGAACACTGTGGAGACTCTGATGCATTCAAGACTCATTCTATTTTACTTAGCTCTTGTATTTAGGCCACTATAGTACGGATTGTATCTGTATTCATTCACTTGTGAAAGCAATAAAGATCAAGAATCAAAGTGGACTTAGGCAGTTACGCTGAACCACTATAAATTCGATGTTCTTGTTTTTTTCCTTAATTTAGCATACAATTCTCTGTTTTAGTTTACTTTTTCATTTATCTCTCTACATAAACATACTTAAGGGTGTTAGTGACCAATTATGGTGCTAACAAAATTACTAATGGTCAAAGGAAACTCGATCTAGAGTAAACAGTAACAACTGTAGAGTAGGTTAATCAATAGTTTTATTTAACCAAGGGGAAACACTTTAGCGACGATAAAATAGAACTAAGTAATAAAATATGACCAAAGAAAATGTATGAATTTTATTTATATGCATAGAGTTATAGTAGGTAAAAGCATCGCAAGAAAATAGTTATATGTAATATGGATAAACTGCGGTACATGCATGCGGTTGTATATAGACAATAATGGAATATAAAGTGCAGAAATGTAAATGAGATAGATATTGAAATAGAAAAGGAAGTTTTTCATTTCATTCAAACTTAATACATAGTGAATGCAGGGGTCGGTCTGGCATAAACACGGCCTATGTACAATGAACTGAAAAATTAAAACTACAACCGAAAAGGAGACAAATAGAATCTATCTCGTAGTCGTTTGATGATGGCCAAGGAGCCTATTTCTTGAGACCCTTCCTCTCCTTCTTCCTAGCATTCCTGCATGAGCCGTCATGGATCCTCTTCTGGCCCTTCTCATCTTTTGGTGTGCTGCCTTCGAAAGGGGTGGTATCGCATTCAGTAGTAATGGTGGTAAGATCTTCAGGATAATAGATGGTACGCTCAGAGGTCTCTATAACGGCCTTGGTACCGCTACCCTTTGGAGACTCAATAGTGATAGAAAGAACTCGAGAAGAAGGTTTAGGCCTTTTGGTACTCGTAGGCTTTTCGAGTTCAGGCTCGATCTTGATCTTGACCTTGGAAGTATCCATCTTTAGTTTCTCCACCATCGAAATGGGCTTGGTTGGGCCTAAGGTGCTGATAATGGTGACATCCTCCTCTAGATACTAGGAAGCGTCATCCAGTCCCTCTAAAGCTACAATCCTCTCTAAATCAGGACCGGGAGTAAAGCTGAAGGGAAGACCCGAAACGACTAGTCTTGGGGTCATGGAGGGTGATTCAATTATGATAGCAGTAGTGCCCATGCCTTGAGTAACTGGCGGCGGAGGAGGTGGAAGAGAAGAATGACTGTGACTTCATAAATAGAGAAGTAAATGTTAGTTGCATTCTCAGACGAGAACTGAAGGATTTTGAATACTCAAGAGATAAGAGATATACCTTTACTTGGACTTGGTTACTGAACAGGGGACTTAGAGATTTCTCCCTCTTTGAGTGAATGCTGAGTTGGTGGATCAACAAAGGGGGGTCATAAGGTTCAACGGGAGTAATTGCCATGGAAGCTAAAATCGTTTAAGTGGCCTCGAAATTGGTCTTCTCAACTATAGGAATGTCCATTATAAGATCTTGAGGCATAGGAATTGACAATTCTGCCTGATCCGATGCACTTGGATCAGTAGGAGTTTCAACGGTAGCTTTAGTAGCAGCATCTTCCTCGATGAGAATGGCTTTCCCTTTTCGAGTTTTTGAATGTCTTTAGCATCAAAGAACTTGGTTTTAAGCTCATTCTCAGAGAGGCCTACAGTGGCCACCTTTGAACGGCGTAATACCTCCTCCCAAGCATCGTTGAAGGTAACAACATATGTACTCCCCAACCTCTTTAAGTTCTTGTAGTGGATAACATTAGCGAAGAACTTCTAAAGGGTGGTGTTCAATACTTCCCTTTCTTTGGCCTTTTGCTCTTTCAGCTCATTTAGATCATGCATGGCAATAATATAGTCGACTTCAGCCTCTAATCTTTCTGTTTTTACTATGAGTAGTCCAGATTCATGTTTCTCTTTTTCAGCATGGAGCTTATGGATTTCAACTGCCTATCATTGATAATTTTACCCTTTGCTTAGATAGTTTCTTCCTTTTCATAGAGGGCCAAGTCCTTAAGAAAGTTGTGTCTTGAGAGCCACGTTTTCTTCATGGGTAGTCTTTAACATATCTTTTATTATGATCTAGTCTTAGTTATGGACTTTCTTCATCTCCTCCATCGGGATTTTGGCCTTTGCCTTGGATTTTAGAGTCACGTCTCTCTCTCTTTCCTCTTCTTCTTCAAATCCCCTTTGTGCCCTTTATGAGGTCGTCATAAGTTTTCTTTTGAGATTAAAACAATTGGATATTCATTTGATTAATTCGGTTAACATTAGAGAAGCATAGAAAAGCTTCTTCCATTTGTATCCTTGAACAATAAGCTCTTGGACCCATCCAACCTTTTGGTCCATCTTTTCCTCAGGAGTATTTTTGATGCATGGTTAAACATGACTCTAGTTATGTAGAGATCAGGGAAGGTGGCCAACATGTAGCTGGACAAGGATAGAGGAGGAACGGTAGTAGCAAGTGAAAGGAAAGCCAAAGTATGTTGCTTTGGATGAAGCTATGGTTGAGATTGAAGTGGAGGAACGCCATAGAAGGAACTACAGCAGTCATGAGAATCTTTGTGCTTTTCCCATGATAATAGTCTTCACCATGTCCCTTCCTTCTATCACTCTCTACCTCGTGCTCTTTTCTGTGGACTCTTTCTTCTACAGTCTCCTGCTCTATGAAATAGCTAGAGCGTGGTGGATATGGATCGGAGTATGCTTCTTTTTATAAGAAATACCATACTGGATATCACTGAATTGATCTATACCAATTTTATCTGAAATAAAAGAAAGCAGCAGTTCAGTTTTAGAATATCAAAATTTAAATGAATGCAAGGAATGTGTGTTCGTGATCCTAGGAGTGTTTGAAGTGTCGGTGTCCCTCTAAGTACACTATGGACTATGTTTGGAAAGATGTAAGGATGGAGTCTTGCCTCCTTCGACAAGGATGCCTTCAAAAGGGAAGCTAAAGCCTTGGGATCACTCCTTAAGAATATCGATGATTGGATTGTCAAAATTGCTTGACAAAGCAAATATATCATCTGAAGAACCAAACGGAGGAGTCATCTTGGCTAATGACATCATATCAATTCTATAGTTTGCTTTAAAATCTTCCTAATAATGTGTTTAGGGTGCGGCAAGGTAGGAAATTCAATGCCTTCGGGAGATATTTCTCTACAGGACTCATCTCCTCCTTAGCCAGAGTCATCTTCATCATTGTTTCCTTCATCTCCTTCATCCTCCTCTTTGTCCTCTTCCACTTCTTCTCTTCAATCCTCTTCTTCGTGGATCATTTGCATTTCAACTCTCCCATCTCCTTCTTCATGAACTTTACCAATAATGTGCTCTTTCGCTACTCTATCAAATGGCTCATTAACATTTAACGTGCCGGAAGAGCGTTCTATTTCCCCTTGGATATTGTCGTTGCTCGAAGGAGCAATGGTAAGAAGGCAAAGCATTCGGGGTGCAAGCGGTTGCATCAATGAAGGTTCTCGTTTGTTAGAACATAAGAAGTGGTGGTGCGATATCTAACATTGATTCTCTGAATAACATTTAGAGTCTCAACATTCTCTTCGCTCTTGTCTTGAGCAGGAATATCTATGAAGGAAGGAGATAACGGGTTAAATACTGGAAAGATGAAAGTTGAAGCACAAAGAAATACAGAAAAGGAAGGGTTGTACTTCTAGAAAGCCAAGGCCTATTGAAGCCGTATGGGCATCGGACGAAGAAATACTCGTTCATAAAACATACCGTTTCTTACGAAGCGCTTTAATGACCTTGCATCGGCACTAGACTTTGATGATCATCTAAGATGGTGATTTACGTTGTTGCATGAAGCCCAAGATGTGTGTTAGCACTCTGAAGTTTGGAGGCCGCAGAAAATGATTCATGAACAAAACATGCAGAGAGCTCAACAATGCATATCCATTGGTATGGGCTAGGGTCGAAGCTAGCCCAAGCTCCTAGAGAAAGATACGTAGGATTGAATTAAAAGGTGGTATAGCACTTCCTAAACACATGTATTTGACGTAAGCCGTATAACCCATTGGAGGATCCTGTGCTCATTGACCTTGGGTAGGAACAAAGACATCGCTTTTAGGAATCCTGTGTAGCCGGCAGACGGTCCAAAATGTTTTGGGAGTTAGAACCGTTGGCATTTATTTGGGAGGATCATCCAGGACTCTTAAGCCAATGTGTTCGTTTAAAGGAGGATGCTATTCTTGGATCGGATCTATTCATATGACTATTCTTTACAACTCAGCAGTAATTGAACACTTAGGTCTGGAAGGCATGAGAGTCGAAGCCTGAGCGGTGGTAGACCAAGCTTTAGGAGGAGTCGATGGCCCAACGCTAACGTCAAATCTGGAAGAGTGACATGTCATTCTAAACAGGAAAACATAGCGTTCAACACGGTCGGATATGTTTTATTTCATAATTCTATTTTAAATTTGACCCCGTGTGAACTGTGCCCAGCATCCAGCAGATGTCAACATGTGTTGACCAATTGGATTTTAAACGTTGACCAGAGTGAGTGAAAGTGTTAATCTATGCAGCGAGAGTCGTTTGTCCCGTAGATGGCAAGCAGGCCATTCAATGTAGATATCCCGCTCTTGTTGGAAAATGAGTCATATTGCATGATGGAACCATGCATCAAATCTTACCAGCTATCGTCGGATAGTCGATTATGAAACTGTCTGGAGCAACGTGGAGTTTATTTTGCAGGAATACAAGAAGTGCAATAATTAAAAAAATTATGCAGCGAACCAATCAAATGCCGAAGCACGTTCGACACGACCTTTCTTTGGAAAAGAACCATCTTATCAGAATTGAAAGGATGAATCAATCACATGCCAGTGGAGTGTACACTTAAGTTTTGGAGTGGGAAAAAAGGTGATTTACTGCAAAACCAAAGTGAGCCTGGAGCAAAGGAAAGGGTGGCCCAAGGCTGACGGGAAATAAGTGAAAAAGTCCAACACGTTATGTTGTGTGCTCCGGGTTGTGCTCAAGGCCTATTTGGAGGTATAAGAAGTACTTGTAATGGCCAAAAATTAAAGAAGGGGCGATCACTAATCAACGGCTCCAGGCTGATCTCCAATCGAAGGAGAACTCGACCATGGCCAACGATGACCTAGCAATTACCATTGTAGCAATGGTTAATGAAGACCTACCTTAAGACTGGATCTAGATGTCGGCAGAAAGAGGTTGGGCATAATCTGTAATGAATGAGGATTTTCGACCCTCGAAAACCGACATTAATATGTTTATTGTATAGAATGTCGAGCAATCAAGTGCCGGAAATACCAAATCACTAGGGGTTAAGAAGAAAAGAGATAGAAGAAAAAAAATAGAAATAATAGCAACACAGAATCTCACAATCACAGCGGAACAAAATATAATATAATATAATATAACAGATTTTTATACAAAAGAATCAACAACTATTAATATACATCCAAATTATTAGTGTACAACCATCAACGTAGAAATCTGAACAGTTATAATAACTTGTCCTCTAAAATGCTGAATATACAGCCTACAATACACAGTGGGATATAAACAAGCATGAGTAATACGTCTCTGTCATATAACTCGCCTCCTGAGCTCCATAGCATCCTAACCTAAATTTATAATGCTCGGTCTGACCCAAGCATTACAATAAAGTAACACTCGAGTCAGTCTGGAAAACCAGCATGAGTAAACAAACTTAATTTGAATTACTTAGTTATCAAAATCCTTCGAAAACAAGGGTATCTCGTAAGACCGCATCACACATAAACACGACAGGTTTTTCCCTTACAATAACCAAAACATTTTTATAGAAAATCCAGTGATATTATAATAGTTTCTAAGTATAAGTACTAATTAAACTGGCCGAAATTGTTACATTAATTAAAACCTAGCACACTAGACTCTACAATCAAACTGTTAAGGCTCGTGATGGCTACTGGATCGAAATGGTTCCGGATAATGCTGATATCCGATCCCAATCTCTTCGAATCCAAATGATAATTTTAAAGTCCAAGTCATTTAAATAACAATTTCACAATCAGTGTGTTAATATTTACATATGGAAATTCATCCCACATGTTTACTTTATCATGACCAGTCCATCGAGATTTATTTGCTTGTACTCATTTCATTTTTTTTGAAACTGGAATAATGATTAGTACAAGTCGATTTATTTTTCAATAAAATGTGTCAACGTTTTATTCTATTTACTTTAAATTTGTTGGCTGCTTAATGGGACGGATAATTGAATCAATATATATAGGAGCAATATCGTCCAACATAAATCAATGACTAAATCAAACATTTACAATTGATATTAAATCAACTTACCAATCAGAACTGTATGGATTTAATTAACCGAGTCAAGCTATATATATATATATATTTATTCTGATTATTGTCAATAAAATAAATTAAATAGAATAATTTATTCTAAATAAATTTAAAATTGAACAGTTCGTTAAATAATTAATTGATTTATTAATATATAATCAATTACAAAGGAAATTACCTATTCGTTTATTTTAAACTGAATAAATTATTAAATTTTACATTGCAGAATGCTCGAAGATATTATTTCAGATGACATTACTCCACGATGGGATCTCGACGCAAAAATCTACGGGTTATTTGAATTCGGAATGGAAGAGAAATAAGGTTTTTAACTTATAGGTTATTTTTAAAATAACACCAGTTTAATTTTTTCTTTAAAATAAACAAAACCTGCCCACTACCTTACCAACTCAACCCAACTCCCCTTTCTTTCTCCTTTCTCCAATTCTCTCATTTGAACATAAGGGAACGTGTAGGAAATGATGCACATGCACACGACCTTCGATAACCCATCCTTGTCGCCGACCATCAATGCAAGTTCGCCCACGTCTCCACATCACACCTGGCCACTTGGAACCCACAGCGATGCTTCAGGTCGAAATCGAACTTCAACACCCAAACCCGAAACTACCCATGCCCACTTAAACTCCTCTCTCCACCACCTATGACCACTATCACCCACCAGATTTCACCCCTAGCTCCGCGATCGTCACCTCTTCCCCTTCCCCCATATGCGCACGCCCCTACCTTCTTCTTCTCTTCGCCATTGCCCAAAACCCAAGAACAACCTTCCTAAACCCCTAAAATTCTCGACCAGCCTACACACCCATTTAGAAACCACTGCACCATTTTTCCCTGATGCGCCTTCGGCCAACGCTCCTCCATGCCAAAAACCAGGCCACGACATCGCATACGTCATCGGAATTCGACCAAATGCACAATTCTGATCAACTCCACCTTTCTTTCCCCACATACCACTAAAAACCCTCAAATAACCTTTAAAAATCGAGTTTTCCAACCATGATGTTGACTATATGATCCATTATTTAAATTATGATGGTCGAAACTCATCCATAACCAAACCACTTACTGTTAACTAAGTTTTTCTCCCTCTCTACTTGATAAAACTTGATGAAATAAATTTTAAAACAATATATATCCAAAAAAAGAAACTTTCCTTTAGGAATCAAGAGTTAAACTAAGTGGTTGATGAGATAATGATTTTTGAAGTGAGAATTTTAACTGTTTTATCAAAGAAACATGAACAGAGAAGAATAGAAGGAGCACAGTGATGAGTTGCTGGTTAACTACTATATCTAACACATATATATAAAAGCATGTATCATATTAACTCATGTACTCTTAACATAAATAAGGATTCATTCAAGATCATAGATATATCATAACCAGTAAAAAAAAGTCAGATGTTTTACTCATTATTTTAAAAAGAAGGAATGGCTGTTGCTCTGTATTTTTCTCTCTGATCGACTATCTTCTTCTTAAATTTTGAATGGCAAATTTCTTTTTCTTTTTTCTTGTATGTGAACAAATGAACCGGGCAAGGCCATATATATAGATATAAGGGGAAGGTAGGCCGGTGAACATAGGGTGGTTGTGATTGTTACAGGCCTCAAATCTTTCATATTTTTATTTTATTTTATTTATTTTCTTTTGTTTTAAGGGCTGATTTGATATTATGGGATGATTTGATATTTTGTGTGATTTAATTCATTATGAGGCTTGATTTAATATTTTGGGGGCTTGTCTTTGAAATTTCCATTGTGGTGTTTTCCTCTGTGTGTGTGTGTATACATATACATGCATATATGTATAGATATATACACTTACATGCACATATTCTCACCATATATATATATATATATATATATATTTACATATACTTATTTTATACAACATATAAGAATATACATATGCTTATATATTATGTCACATCTACATATGTATGTATGTATGTATGTATGTATTTTTAGATATACACAAATTTTCCTATATATAGATATTTATATTTCTATAAACCTATATATATAATCATAAGTTTGAAATTTACCATTATGAAGTTTATACATTCATGTACATATATTTATTTGTATATACAATATTTTTATAAACAATATATACATATATATAACTCATATATATTTTTATCATCAAAATGGTGCTTGTATATATTTTTATATCGATATACAGGATATTTTATCGCGAGTTTGAAATGGTGAAGTTTATACACACACACAGAGATATATATATATATATACATATATTAATTTTTCCTTATTCATAAATTTACATTTTAAATTTTATAGTTTAATCAATTTATAGATTCTGATATTTCAATTTATCAGAAATTTATCTATTTGACTTATAAAAAATAATATTCCAATAATTAAAATTAGTTAATAATCTCAATATCAGATGGCTAAAAATCTGAGTCGTTACAATCTCCCCCTTAGAACTTTTCGTCCTCGAAAAGGAACGAAGCGAGAATTAGAATTTTGATGTATATTATTAAATTAATCATCTTTTAAACATTTTGAACTTCTTACTCTTTTATTTTACATTTTGTGATACATCCACTTTAAATTACAAGGTATTACCAAGCTAGTTTGATATAAAACAATTTTTCATAACTCAATGTCTTAACAAGTCCATCCTTATTCTTATAGAATTTTAGTCATACTTCGATCAGGCGTAGGACTAAAAATCTCTAAGTACTCAATAGACCCGTTTCAACACCCAGTGAAAATACTTGAAAAACCTTTCAAAAATAATACGGAAATTATCACCCCCTTTTCCTTCTTTACCACCATGGATCGCAATAAACACGAAGATTGTGTCGCCATCCTAGCGAAATCAAAAGTAAAATGTAGGCATCAACACCCCTTGGTTTAGGCCACACGATAGACCGCAACTACATGATGATTGTGTCGCTATCCCAGCGAAACCGTAAGTAGTCCGTAGGTAATCTCTGCCCCTCGAATTACGCTATCAAAACAAAACCACATGGATTGCAGCTAATGATGTTACGTCACTATCTCAGTGAAATCATATGTAGACTGTAGGCAATCTCTGCCTCCCGAATTATGCTATAGAACCACGATAGATCGCATTTACACAAATGTAAGGACCTGATTCTTCGACTTCCGAAAACCAACATCAATACATCCACTGTATCAACTGCCGAGCAATCGAATGCCGGAAAACCGAATTCTTATGGTTTAAGAAGAAGAAAAAAAATATAAGAAGAGAAAAAGAAAAAAAAGCAACAGAACAATATCAGAATCTCACTATCGCAGCGGAACAACATATAATAGATAAATGAATAATCTTTAAACAAAGAACAATATCAGTTATTACATTACATCATATTACATTACATCATATCATCAGAGTGTACAACAACAAACAACAACTAACAACGGAAAAGAAATACTATATGCTAGTGAATACGCCATGCCATCCAACTTGCCTCCTGCAACTCCTGAATTCTAGAATATCCTGGTAAACCTAACTCTTGAATGCCCGTGTGGAAATTGGTGGGCGGCCAGAGTTTAGGAAGGAAGCAATAAACTCCGAGTCAGTCATGTGACTGGTGTGAGAACTAAAACAGTTATTTTCACAAAGGAAATCAAAAGAATTTCGCTATGCTTTTGAAAAATGAAACTACCATAAGGCCTCCCGCCACACACACAATGCAAACGCAGAATTGGAGGACATTTCTCCTTATGATAGTCAAATATGCTTACTACGCAGAATCATTTGATATTTTATTATTTTGAGTGCATAGTGTAGAAAACATTTCGGAAGTATAATATAAATCTTAGCCAACATATGACCATTATCGTATGCCTACTATAGCTACCATGTTCAATAGCAGGTTACCGCCACATTCCATGGCAGGTTATACAACTAAAATCGTACAGGTTTCGTATTGTTTCTTTGGATTTCCAACTAATGGTCAGGCAAAGGAACTTCCTATGCCGAAATGAGTACGCCTCTGGAAAGACTCCCCGAGAACCTAACCGGATCTCTGCTGACACAAGGCCGAGTTACCACACGCTTCTGGGTGCAATGAAGCTATAACTTGATAACTCCCACAAAAAGTATGCCATCCCCCGGTCGTTACCGACCTTCATCCGAGGATCCTCAATACCAACAATCACAAAGTAATAGATTTGCAGCAACCACATAGGTTAAATATCCGGGCTCCATACCATGATACAACCTCTATCCAGAAGAAAATGGACATACCTTAGGGGCGCGACCCCTAAAAAAACCTTGTCACAACATTCATGTTTCGACCATTTTCGGGTTGTGAGGCTCGACGAAGTCTCGTCCACAAAGCTACGCTTTTTCACAAAGCCACGCTTTGATCAACAAATGATCAATAAATAATCATCACACAGCAACACTCAACATGCCACATTACCAAATTGGGAGTATATCGCTGATAACCTTCAACTACAAAACCTCTGAGCTCGTACGTCTCAGAGAAGGGTGTTAAGCTAAGAGAATAAATTCTCCGCCACCAACAGAGATGTATTTGAAAGAAATCTGTTTTATATCACAAAATGTAATGAAGACACGTAACCATACAAGTCCGTTCCGGGATCGAACGGAACCGAAGGCACTTCCAAAGAAGCCCTTGCAATCCGGATATTCACTAATCACGTCCGGATTCCCATCACAAAAGGTAATAAATCTCTATATTGGAGATCAACCGATGCAGAGACATTCGACGGTAATCCTTTCGTTTTCAAAAATATCCGGTCTTTAATGCTATCCATTACGTCATATCACTATTCGGAATGGGTAATTCGAATAACGAGCGCAATAATTTAAAAATAAGTGTAGCATTCAATTTCAACCAATTCACAATAAATACCTATTTAAAGGTCAATATTGATAGTCAGTTATTTAACTATCAATCAATATTCACAACATCACCCGATTATAAATAATCTTCCCAAATTATTTATTTTTCAAATTATCTTTACAAGATATATATTCCACACCTTAACCATTTGAAAACCAATTTCAAATCAATTTTCAACTTTACAACTTTCATTTCAAAATGGTTCATTTAAACCAATTAAATAAATCCTTACCGATTTATTAAATTTACGTCCCAAATTCGTAAATTCATTTCCACACTTTAAAAATAAATCAATGTTTATTTTTAAACAAATTTCTATTTCTTTATAAATTCCATAGTGAATTTATCTTTCCAAAATATCTATGAATATACGATTTCCAAATCGATTTCTAATATTCATTTTCAATTTATCTTTAAAAAGATAAAATCTCAAAACATTCACTTCATATTGGAAATACATTTCCATACTTATTAAATAATAAGTAATTCACAAATCTATTCATTTTCAACATTTTGAAAATATTCAATATACTTAAATTCAAATTAAGTATATATTTTATTCTTTAAGGAAAACATTCACTTAACACATTTATTTGGGTTAAAACGAATGTTGTGTACAACATCGTTACGACAACCCAAAATCACTATTATAGGGATTCAAAATTAAGATAGATATATAAATCCCAATATTATATAAAATATTTCCTTTCGGAAATCATTTACTATAACAACAGTGTTATAGTCCACAATTTCCTTATTTCTCGAAAACGTCTATTTCAACAATGAATGTTGAAATCTATGTGTTCAATATTTAGTGCATTTTAAAACATCTTTAAATCGTTTTAAATTCTGTTTAAAACGTCATTTCCCCAAAACATTTCTTTAATATATATTCACTGCCCAAAATCGTGAATATACTTTATTAACCAAATTCAACATTTCCTACACATTTTATCTAAAGGATTATCCACTATCCAAAATCGTGGATATACTTCCTTTAATAAGCTATAATAATTAACTTATCAAAATAAGTTGATTTCGGATTTATAAAACAATGTTTATATATTCCACTTATATTCATTTTATAAAAATTTCCACTTATAAAATCCCTTAATGGACAAATTCTATTTATATCTCATTTAAATGCCAAATCCAATTAATAAGTGAATTACTTATAAATCCTTTACTTTACAAAATCTATTCATTTTATAAGTTCACAATTTATAAATCTATAAATTTCATTCACTTGTGAAATCCGTTTATACTTCATTTTAACACTTATAAAAACTCGTTTTATAATTCCAATATTTTTAATTTATAAATATCAATTTCATAAACCTTTTATATAAATCGTTTATAATAATTCAAAAATCCCAATTTAAACCATTTTACAAATTTATCAACTATTTATTTCAAAAATCACATTTCGGTTATATTTCACAAAAATCGTAACTTTTATAACATTAAAATTATAACGTTTATTTATTTATAATGAATCAATTCCAAAATTACATTTTATTATGAAATCTCAACTTAAATTTTCAAAAATCCAATTTTATTTATTTTCGGCATCTAACGATACCAAAAGTACATTCGGCTAAATTTTAGCCTTTAACGATCTCAATCACAAAGATAATCACAAAGATTATAAATAGATCAACACACAACATTGAAACCAATTCAATCATTTGAGGAATCCAGTTGGATCCCTCCAACCTGTTTTCCTACACCCACAGATGTTAGCACAATACCAATTCCGCTTCAAGATGGAATATCGCGGTATATGGGATGTAAAATATTATCCGCTTAATAGATGGCGCAATAGGGTCTCATCCGCTATATAATGCGGGAAACCAACTCCAAGTATATAAATAATACCAATTTCACCATACGGTGAAATATTCGCGGTATATGTTTTAATAAAAAACATCCGCTTACTAACGGCGTATAATGTCTATTTTAACAGTCAATAGATAATAATTTATCATTCAATCATACAATCAAGCAATTTTAAATCTAACTATTTAAAATTGACATCGAACAATTTCGATTGAGTGAGAAGTTCTCACCTTGCTTTCAATTCCGTTTTCAGCTTTTATTTCAAATAAAATTAAACGGACGTTTAATTTTATTCGAAATTTTCGCTAGCTCCAAATGACTCCAATCCAGCTCCATAGCGTAGTATTCGATAATATGAACGCAACGCAATTTGTTTCGTGCGTTTTCGACCTCGTATGAAGAAGTTACAACGTTTTAAAGTTTATACAAATTTTTATATAATTTAATTTACAAGTAAATCTAAATTTTCAAACCCTATCATCATCCAGCCATTCACTCCTGCAACCTAAATCAGAGCCGTCCCAAATTCTTCTTCCCCAACCCAGTATACGCACGCGAGAACCCACCAACGCCGCCACTACATCAAATTTCGCGACCCCCACCGTCAACTTCCACTCGATCAGCGAACTTCATTCGAAAGCCCACGTCCCCATCTACCACCGCGCCAAGTTTCAACGAGCTTGGCCCCCTATCTTGCTCGAAAACGTGTATGAACCGCCGCGCTTCCAACCCAAATTCGCGTCGATCCTTTGCTCCATATTCCATCATCTCCGTATGGATTTCAAACACTTGCAATCCTCTACAAGTTTCCAGTTGACAACTTTCGACAATTGTTGGTGGATTTGAAGAAATTAAGGGATGAAGGTGGGAAGATTTCGGCCATTGGAAATAATAGGGGAGGGCGGCTGAAGCTAACCCTAGGGTTTGAGTGTAAATTGAAGAAATGAAGGTCCTTTTATAGAAAATTTGCAAATTACTATTCATCGAAAATTTTCCGAACTCCAAACGAAGTGTGCCGGTTGGCGTTTCTATGGTTTACCCCGTGTTCCGGACACAATGGAACGTGTTTCGGAGGCCAATTGGATCATTTGTGCGAGTTACGGCAATAAACGATCAATTTTAAATTAAATCGATTTAAACTAATTTCTAGGCGTTTTGGCTCGCCCCGGACAAACGGTAAATTCGATTGACACGAAATTTTAAACCTTACAATAATATGACATTACGGATCCGATGAAACTAGTTTCATCGAAATCCGAGATTGTTTGAAAAATGACTATTTTAACTCGCCAAATTAATATTAAAACAATTTCGATGCGTTTCGAGCTGTCACGGTCAAATAAAAACTCTGATTGCTACGAAAATTAAAATCCCATAATAACAAACTATTACGGATCCAATGGAACTTGTTTCGTCCAATTCTAAGACTGTTTGAAAATTGGATATTTTTCGGTCGATAATTAAATATTAAATTATTCAATTTTCACAAATAAACTTTTAATTCAATTTTAAAAGTTCTATAACATCACTCTAACTCCAACATGATTAAATAAAATTTTACAAATCATTTTTAATCATATTTAACCCAATTTTCAATTATTTCTGTAATTTCAACTATTAAATTATTGATTTAATTATTCAATTAAATCCAATTATTCGAAATAAAATTATTCGACTTATAAATTTCACTTATTAATATTTAAAATTAATTAAATATCCAAATTTTAATTAACAGAAATTCTGGGTCGTTACAAACTTCCCCCCTTAAAAGAATTTCGTCCCTGAAATTACCAAATAAGAAAAAGTTACAGAATCCATTAACTTTTCAAAACAAACCATTCAAATTAGATTTTTTACAAATCTCTTAAGTGTTTAACTTTCCCAAAATTCATAGTTAAACTTCATACAATATCTCTACTAAGTTTTCAAATCATACTTAGTTTTCAAAAATTTCCCGATTTTCTCAAAAATATTGCAACGCCTTAAATTTTCGAAAAATTTCGCCAGCGTCTCCTTTGCGCGGCTCGATCCGAAAAAAAATGACAGTATATATATCACAAATATACATCCCATCAAGTGATGAGGCATCCCGTAGGGAAAAAAGTGTAAAAGTACGGTATGTAATCCGAGATATGTACCTTATTTATATTATTAGCGAGCGTATACAGCTAATATAGCGCGAGAGCGAGCTCCAAATACGAAGCAAGCGCAATCTGCACCTACTAAACACTCAACAAACAATGAGAAACATGTATATATGAAAGTAATATCAATATACAACATATAGCAACATAACAACTACATGTGCCAACATAGCAAATGCAACAAAAGCAACAAATGCAACCATCAAACAACTATCATCCAACTAACATCCAATAAATCCATAACCAAATCAATATGCATTCACTTCTCATTATTATTCAATGAATTGGTTTTCCAATTTAATCACATTTAATTTGTTGTCGTTGGATTTTCTAACATTCATTCATATTCAATTTCAACTAATTTGCATTCACTAATTTATATTCAAGTTGGTTCATTTCCACATTCAAATCAAATTCACTTAACTTCCAATTTGATTTATAGCTTTCAATTTTCCTTAATTCATTTTCATTTAACACTTAATGAATTATACACAATCAACTAACATCCATATGACAACCAATGTATATTCAACATAACCAAATTATTTACTTCTCTTACATTCATTCAATTTGGTTTTAACACTTTTAATTAGCTTTAACGAATTAACATTTACATCCATTATTTCATATCAATTTATTCACATTCAGTTGATTTACATTTAATTCATTCATATTAGATTGATTAATATTCAATCCGTTTATTTATTCAATTGCTAATTCATTTTACATTCCAAGTTGAATTTCATTTATATAACTCAAGTTCATATCCTTAATGACTTCATTTGATTAATTCACTTATTAATTTATTTCGACACCAAAATCAACTTTATTCAATTTCACATTCCAATTTTGTTCAACTTGTCTTAATTTATATTCCATTTTAAAAATGGATATGGAAAGCACGTTCCCCATGGATCACAGTTACTCGGCGGTTACGCTACTATCCCAGTAGAATCGCTTGTAATCTGTAGATTTCACATCTCTTGAATTTCGCCATGGTTGTTGCCATAGATCATAGTTCACACGGTGGTTACGCCACTATCCCAGTGGAATCGCTTGTGACCGTAGGCATCTCGTCCCTCGAATTTCGCTTTGGCATCTAAATCGCAGTTTACACGGCGGTTGCGCCACTATCCCAGTGGAATCGCTTGTAACTGTAGGCATCACGCCCCTCAAATTACGCTAGCATACATCATGATCAATCAACATGATCCCATCACGCGGGATTCCAATTCAAATGGACACTCATACCGAGTTGCAACACCTTCACAAATTTTCAATGGAAGGTACTTTTCCATATCCTTTGAAATTCATTTTCAAAATCAAAAGGAATTTAAACTTTCCAAATCTCCAAAATTTTCAAATTCAGTTTTAATTACAACCCATATTTATAAATATATTCATACAGTTTCACTTCTTATATGTAAGATTATTTCACAATTGTACATCATATTAATTATAATTCCATAGTTTATAATTCTTCGCTTATACAATTCATCCTTTTACAATTGTTGTTTTAATTTAACTTATTCAAACAACTTTTGTTTACTTGCATACATTCTTACATTTTCAACAATCAACAATCAATTTATATACACTAATAATTCTGAAAAATTATTTCCTTTATATATAAAAATATAATCGAGGTAAAATTATTTCATTTACCAATTTAAATAATACTATGTCGACATGCCTCGTTTAAGTCTTTAGAAACCCCTATTGATAATATGGCATCCCATCTACCGACCAGAATTCATAAACAGCTCAACGGATAAGCAAACACAATATAAAACATTTTATATTCACTAACAAATACGTGCTCATAGCTATTATTACACTCACACTCATTCTAGAGTACTACTGACTCTATCTCTAATGAGTAATACCCAACAGAGCCATTGTTGTCGCTTAAACATATGCTCTGATACCACTTTGTAAGGACCCGATTCTTCGACTTCCGAAAACCGACATCAATACGTCCACTGTATCAACTGCCGAGCAATCGAATGCCCAAAAACTGAATTCTTATGGTTTAAGAAGAAGAAGAGAAAAAGAAAAAAAAGCAACAGAACAATATCAGAATCTCACTATCGCAGCGGAACAACATATAATAGATAAATGAATAATCTTTAAACAAAGAACTATATCAGTTATTACATTACATCATATCATCAGAGTGTACAACAACAAACAACAACTAACAGCGGAAAAGAAATACTATATACTAGTGAATACGCCATGCCATCCAACTTGCCTCCTACAACTCCTGAATTCCAGAATATCCTGATAAACCGACTCTTGACTGCCTATGTGGAAATTGGTGGGCACCCAGAGTTTAGGAAGGAAACAATAAACTCCGAGTCAGTCATGTGACTGGTGTGAGAACTAAAACTGTTATTTTCACAAAGGAAATCAAAAGAATTTCGTTCTGCTTTTGAAAAATGAAACTACCATAAGGTCTTCCGCCACACACACAATGCAAACGCAGAATTGGAGGAGATTTCTCCTTATGATAGTCAAATATGCTTACTACACAGAATCATTTGGTTTTTTTTTATTTTCAGTGCATAGTGTAGAAAACATTTCGAAAGTATAATATAAATCTTAGCCAACATATGACCATTATCGTATGCCTACTATAGCTACCATGTTCAATAGCAGGTTACCGCCACATTCCATGGCAGGTTATACAACTAAAACCGTACAGGGTTCGTATTGTTTCTTTGGATTTCCAAGTAATGGTCAGGCAAAGGAACTTCCTACACCGAAATGGGTACGCCTCTAGAAAGACGCCCCGAGAACCTAACCGGATCTCTGCTGACACAAGGCTGAGTTACCACATGCTTCTGGGTGCAATGAAGCTGTAACTTGATAACTCCCACAAAAAGTATGCCATCCCTCGGTCGTTACCGACCTTTATCTGAGGATCCTCAATACCAACAACCACAAAGTAATAGATTTGCAGCAACCACATAGGTTAAATATCTGGGCGCCATACCATGATACAACCTCTATCCAGAAGAAAATGGACATACCTTAGGGGCGCGACCCCTAAAAAAAACCTTGCCGCAACATTCCTGTTTCGACCATTTCCGGGTTGTGAGGCTCGACGAAGTCTCGTCCACAAAGATACGCTTTTTCACAAATCCACGCTTTGATCAATAAATGATCAATAAATAATCATCACACAGCAACACTCAACATGCCACATTACCAAATTGGGAGTATATCGCTGATAACCTTCAATTACAAAATCTCTGAGCTCGTACGTCTCAGAGAAGGGTGTTAAGCTAAGAGAATAAATTCTCCGCCACCAACAGAGATGTATTTGAAAGAAATTTGCCTTATATCTCAAAATGTAATGTCAGACACGTAACCATACAAGTCCGTTCCGGGATCGAACGGAACCGAAGGCACTTCCAAAGAAGCCCTTGCAATCCGGATATTCACTAATAACGTCCGGATTCCCATCACAAAGGGTAATAATCTCTATATCGGAGATCAGCCGATGCAGAGACATTCGATGGTAATTCTTCCATTTTCAAAAATATCCGGTCTTCAACACCGGTCTTCAATTCTATCCATTACGTCGTATCACTATTCGGAATGGGTAATCCGAATAACGAGCGCAATAATTTAAAAATAAGTGTAGCATTCAATTTCAACCAATGCACAACAAATACCTATTTAAAGGTCAATATTGATAGTCGGTTATTTAACTATCAATCAATATTCACAACATCACCCGATTATAAATAATCTTCCCAAATTATTTAATTTTTCAAATTATCTTTACAATATATATATTCCACAGTTTAACCATTTGAAAACCAATTTCAAATCAATTTTCAACTTTACAACTTTCATTTCAAAATGGTTCATTTAAACCAATTAAATAAATCCTTACCGATTTATTAAATTTACGTCCCAAATTCGTAAATTCATTTCCACACTTTAAAAATAAATCAATGTTTATTTTTAAATAAATTTCTCTTTCTTTTATAAATTCCATAGTGAATTTACCTTTCCAAAATATCTATGAATATACGGTTTTCAAATCGATTTCTAATATTCACTTTCAATTTATCTTTAAAAAGATAAAATCTCAAAACATTCACTTCATATTGGAAATACATTTCCATACTTATTAAATAATAAGTAATTCACAAATTTATTCATTTTCAACATTTTGAAAATATTCAATATACTTAAATTCAAATTAAGTATATATTTTATTCTTTAATGAAAACATTCACTTAACACATTTATTTGGGTTAAAACGAATGTTGCGTAAAACGTCGTTACGACAACCCAAAATCACTAGTATAGGGATTCAAAATTAAGATAGATATATAAATCCCAATATTATATAAAATATTTCCTTTCGGAAATCATTTACTATAACAACAGTGTTATAGTCCACCATTTCCTTATTTCTCGAAAACGTCTATTTCAACAATGAATGTTGAAATCTATGTGTTCGATATTTAATGCATTTTAAAACATCTTTAAATCGTTTTAAATTCTATTTAAAACGTCATTTCCCTAAAACATTTCTTTAATATATATTCACTGTCCAAAATCGTGAATATACTTTATTAACCAAATTCAACATTTCCTACACATTTTATCTAAAGGATTATCCACTATCCAAAATCGTGGATATACTTCCTTTAATAAGCTATAATAATTAACTTATCAAAATAAGTTGATTTCGGATTTATAAAACAACATTTATATATTCCACTTATATTCATTTTATAAAAACTTCCACTTATAAAATCCCTTAATGGACAAATTCTATTTATAACTCATTTAAATGCCAAAATCCAATTAATAAGTGAATTACTTATAAATCCTTTACTTTACAAAATCTATTCATTTTATAGGTTCACAATTTATAAATCTATAAATTTCATTCACTTATGAAATCCGTTTATACTTCATTTTAACACTTATGAAAACTCGTTTTATAATTCCAATATTTTTAATTTATAAATATCAATTTCATAAACCTTTTATATAAACCGTTTATAATAATTCAAAAATCCCAATTTAAACCATTTTACAAATTTATCAACTATTTATTTCAAAAATCACATTTCGGTTATATTTCCCAAAAATCATAATTTTTATAACATTAAAATTATAACGTTTATTTATTTATAATGAATCAATTCCAAAATTATATTTTATTATGAAATCTCAACTTAAATTTTCAAAAATCCAATTTTATTTATTTTCGGCATCTAACGATACCAAAAATACATTCGGCTAAATTTTAGCCTTTAACGATCTCAATCACAAAGATAATCACAAAGATTATAAATAGATCAACACACAATATTGAAACCAATTCAATCATTTGAGGAATCCAGTTGGATCCCTCCAACCTGTTTCCCTGCACCCACAGATGTTAGCACAATACCAATTCCGCTTCAAGACGGAATATCGCGGTATATGAGATTTATATATATTATCCACTTAATAGACCGCGCAATAGGGTCTCATCCGCTATATAATGCGGGAAATCAACTCCAAGTATATAAACAATACCAATTTCACTATACGGTGAAATATTCGCGGTATATGTTTTTAATAAATAACCTCCGTTTACTAACGGCGTATAATGTCTATTTTAATAGTCAATAGATAATAATTTATCATTCAATCATACAATCAAGCAATTTTAAATCTAACTATTTAAAATTAACATCGAACAATTTCGATTGAGTGAGAAGTTCTCACCTTGCTTTCAATTCCGTTTTCAGCTTTTATTTCAAATAAAATTAAACGGACGTTTAATTTTACCTGAAATTTTTGCTAGCTCCAAACGACTCCGATCCAGCTCCATTGCGTAGTATTCGACAATATGAACGCAACGCAATCTGTTTCGTACGTTTTCGACCTCGTATGAAAAAGTTACAACATTTTAAAGTTTATACAAATTTTTATATAATTTAATTTACAATTAAATCTAAATTTTCAAACCCTATCATCATCCAGCCGTTCACTCCTGCAACCTAAATCAGAGCCGTCCCAAATTCTTCTTCCCCAACCCAGTAAACGCACGCGAGAACCCACCAACGCTGCCCACTACATCAAATTTCGCGACCCCCACCGCCAACTTCCAAGTCGATCAGCGAACTTCATTCGAAAGCCCACGTCCCCATCTACCACCGCGCCAAGTTTCAACGAGCTCGGCCCCCTATCTTGCTCGAAAAACGTGTATGAACGGTCGTGCTTCCAACCCAAATTCGCGTCGATCCTTTGCTCCATATTCCATCATCTCCGTATGGATTTCAAGCACTTGCAATCCTCTACAAGTTTCCAGTTGACAACTTTCGATAATTGTTGGTGGATTTGAAGAAATTAAGGGATGAAGGTAGGAAGATTTCGGCCATTGGAAATAATAGGGGCGGCGGCTGAAGCTAACCCTAGGGTTTGAGTGTAAATTGAAGAAATGAAGGTCCTTTTATAGAAAATTTGCAAATTACTATTCATCGAAAATTTTCCTAACTCCAAACGAAGTGTGCCGGTTGGCATTTCTAAGATTTACCCCGCGTTCCGGACACAATGGAACGTGTTTCGGAGGCCAATTCGATCATTTGTGCGAGTTACGGCAATAAACGATCAGTTTTAAATTAAATCGATTTAAACTAATTTCTAGGCGTTTTGGCTCGCCCCGAACAAACGGTAAATCCGATTGACATGAAATTTGAAACATTACAATAATATGACATTACGGATCCGATGAAACTAGTTTCGTCGAAATCCGAGACTGTTTGAAAAATGACTATTTTAACTCGCCAAATTAATATTAAAACAATTTCGAAGCGTTTCAAGCTGCCACGGTCAAATGAAAACTCCGATTGCTACAAAAATTAAAATCGGATAATAACAAACTATTACGGATCCAATGGAACTTGTTTCATCCAATTCTGAGACTGTTTGAAAATTGGATATTTTTCAGTCGATAATTAAATATTAAAATATTCAATTTTCACAAATAAACTTTTAATTCAATTTTAAAAGTTCTATAACATCACACGAACTCCAACATGATTAAATAAAATTTTACAAATCATTTTTAATCATATTTAACCCAATTTTCAATTATTTCTGTAATTTCAACTATTAAATTATCGATTTAATTATTCAATTAAATCCAATTATTCGAAATAAAATTATTTGACTTATAAATTTCACTTATTAATATTTAAAATTAATTAAATATATAAATTTTAATTAACAGAAATTCTGGGTCGTTACAACAAAGGTTGCATTGCTATCCTAGCAAAACCATACATAACTGTAGGCAATCCCTGCCTTTCGAATTACGCTACCAACACTCATAGATCGACAAAGGTTGCGTTGCTATCACAGCAAAATTATATTTAATTGTAGGTATAATACCCCTCGATTTAGGCAACACAAACCAATGATCACTAGGAACTCATAATTTTTTGTCCATATATTCTCTAGGATCCCAATTCTAATTGAACCCACCATGTGGAGTCTAAGGTAGACCCACCCGGTGGATCTCCTACTTCAAATTTTCAACTTTCATGGCGGGTGCATTTCCATACTTTTAAATTCAAAACATATCATACTACATACCCACACAAAAAAAATATCTTCCAAGTCATACCTCTATACGTATCACATATAAATTATATATATATATATATATATATATATATATATATATATATATATTGATACCTTTAAAAATCGATAGTTTTTGAATTCATTTTATCCAATTTCGAAAATCGACTATTTGCCAAAACCAAAAGTCTTAAAGATCAACAGGTTCCAAAACTATTTTCAGTTTCATTCTCATATACATATACGATCATTCTTTCCTACTTGAATAATTTTAGTGTCAATAGTTTTTGAATCCGCTTCATATTTATATAAACTCCATTTAGTATTTTCAAGCACCTTTCAAGATCACTTCCTTCTGGTTATAAATTCAACAAAGGGAGTTTGAATATATAACTAACGTATAAAATCTTATTCATGCCAAATCAAATTTCCTAGTCCGATTACTTTACAAAGTTATTTGTAACATTTCTAACTTTTTATAATGGAAATTTCAATTACAGTTACTACTCAATCTTCAATCTAATAAATTTTCACGTTAGTAATTATAAATTTACATTCAAATTAATATACAAAAAGTGACTTTTTTATATAAGACTATATTTCTTAAAAAAAATCACAACGTTGACAGAACACAACAACTAGTGAGTTCAAAAATTACATCCATTCATCAACCAATTTATTTAATTTAGTTTTTTCTACTAATCCATCTCCGAATATCTTCCATTGGATTTCCACAACCCAACTCTATATTTATTCTATGGGGTTATTTCAATTACAATCAATTCCATTTGGCTCTAGTTCTATTTCAATATTCAATTCACTAATTAATTTATCTAATTGGTTCATTTCCACCTTCCAAAATCTTTTTTTTTCTCAAACATCACTTCATTTGGGTTTTTACTTGGGTTCAACCTTATTTTCTAATCCAAATTGGATTTCCATTTCTCTATTACATATTTAACCATTTTTAAGTTATTAGTTCATTCAATCCATTCATCTTGATTTACCATCAATATCTTTCGTTAACACATTCAAAATGAATTTAGTTGCTAGTCCTTTTAAGTCAAATTCTATTTATAATCAAGTCCACATGTACTTCTTCTTATTTCATTACAAAATAAATTCAACTTCCTTCGACTTCCCTATTTACTCAACATAAGGAAAGTATCAATATCCAAGGTTAGAATAAATTGATAATTTGGTTCATTATTAATTTCAGAATTCGAAACCCGTTTTATTTCAAAAATCGTTTTGAAACCATTCACGCATAACATCTTTTCAGCCTTTTATCAAATCTACACCTTTCTTTTTTTATAATTTAATTTATTTAACTTCCATAAGTTAAATTTTAATTTATCTTGAAATTTCCAATTTCAGGTTATAGGTTCAAAATTTATTTAATTTGGCTTGACTTAATTTCTAATTCGTTCAATCCATTAAACTTACTCAATTTAAAATTTAAAATCCCAAAATTCAATTTTCACATTTCTTTTCTCATTAACATCGCTTCCACTCATAAGTTCAAAACTTATTTTTCTTTGGTTCTACTTCTCTTTTTAATGGGAATCCCAAAATTCAAACACCAGGTATTTATTTTAAATCACCTTGAAATCATATATATATATATACATATATATCACATTATATACCAAATCACACTTTTAAATTTTAAACCAACCTTGGGTTTTTCCCTAAAACAAATTCCTTTGGAATTTCCAAAACAATCCTTGTTTTCAAAACAAAATCTCCATATCAAAAATATTCTAAATAAAATTACTTATTATTTCCTCAAACACTTTGAAACACATTTCAAAATTTCCGGGACTTGGATTCCAAATTTTTCGATTTAAATCCATAATTTATAAGTCGCATTTATAAATTAGGTTTATATAATTTCACTTCCTTAAAACATTTCAACATGTCTTATCATTGTTTATGTTGTAATAACCATTCTTAACTAAAGAACAACACCGGATTTATGATAATAATCAGTATTATCGTATCTAAAAACCAAACACACCATATATTCCAGAATAGTTGTCTGGAAAATTATTTCTCTATATAAAAAACATAATCAGGATAACACCTTGGAAAACATTTCAAAAAATCTCCGGAATTTAAATTCTGGTTTGAATCTATTTTTAGCTTAACTCAATTGTATAATTCATTCTTATCTAATTTCTTTATTTGGTTATATATATATAACTACTTAAATTTTATAATCTTATTTGATTATAATAATAACAACCAATCACCTCCATATACTGTAATAATTTCAAAAAAAAATTATTTTATATCAAAATATAATCTTACACAAAAATTAATTTAAGATCGCTTATCCTTTAAAATTATTATATAAGAAAATAACAAGTACGCTCTCATATATTATATACTCAACTCATTCTAGGGTACTACTGACCCTATCTCTAATGAGTAATTCCCACCAGAGCCAAGGTTTTCGCTTAACCTTCAGCTCTGATACCACATGTAAATAACGGGGATTTTCGACGCTCGAAAATCGACAATAATATGTTCGTTTTATAGAATGTCGAGAAATCGAGTGCTGGAAATACCAGATCATTAGGGGTTAAGAAGAAAAGAGATAGAAGAAATAAAAATAACAGCAACACAGAATCTCACAATCGCAGCGGAACAAAATATAATATAATATAATATAATTTTATACAAAAGAATCTGCAACTGTTAATATACATACAAATTATCAGAGTACAACCATCAACGAAGAAATCTGGACAGTTATAATAACTTGTCCTCTGAAATGCTGAATATACAACCTACAATACACGGTGGGATATAATCAAGTATGAATAATACGTCTCTTTCATCCAGCTCGCCTCCTGAGCTCTATAGCATCCTAACATAAATCTGCAATACTCGGTCTGGCCGAAGCATTGCAATAAAGTAACACCAAAGTCAGTCTAGAAAACTAGCATGAATAAACAAACTTAATCTGAATTACATAAGTTATCAAAATCCTTCAAGGGTACTCGTAAGACCGCGTCAAACATAAACATGATGGGTTTTTCCCTTATGATAACCAAAGCATTTTTATAGAAAATCCATATTATAATGGGGTCTAAATATAAGTACTGATTAAAGTGGCCGAAATTGTTACATTAATTGAAATCCAGTATACTATTCTCTAACATCAAACTGTTAATGTTCGTGGTGGCTATTGGATCGAAGTGGTTCTGGATAATACTGATATTTGATCCCGGTCTCTTCGAATCCAAACGATAATTTTAAAGTCCAAGTCGTTTACAGAACAATTTCACAATCGGGGTGTTAATATTTATATATGGAAATTCATTCCATATGTTTACTTTATCATGGCTAGTCCATTGAGATTTATTTGCTTGTACTCGTTCAACTTTTTTCTAAAATTGGAATAGTGATTAGTACAAGTCGATTTATTTTTCAATAAAATGTGTCAATGTTTTATTCTATTTACTTTAGATTTGTTGGTCGCTTAATAGCACGGATAATTGAAATCAATATATAAAAGAGTAATATCATTCAAACATAAATCAATGAATAGATCAAACATTTATAATTGATATTAAATTAACTTATCAATCAGAACTGAATGAGTTTAATTAACCGAGTCAAGCTATTTTTTTTATTCCTACTATTTATCAATTAAATAAAATAATTTATTTTAAATAAATATAAAATTAAACAGTTCATTAAATAATTAATTGATTTATTAATATATAATTAATTACATAAGAAATTACCTATTCGTTTATTTTAAATTGAATAAATTAATAAATTTTACATTGCAGAATGCTCGATGATATTATTTCAGATGACATTACTCTACGATGGGATCTCGACGCAAAAAATCTACGCGTCATTTGGATTCGGAATGGAAGAGGAATAAGGTTTTTAACTTATAGGTTATTTTTAAAATAAAACCAATTTAATTTTTTCTTTAAAATAAACACAACTAGCCCACTACCTTACCAGCCCGGCCCAACACCCCTTTCTTTCTCCTTCCTCCAGTTCGCACACTTCTTTCTCATTTGAACATTAGGAAAGGTGCACGAAACGGTGTATATGCACACGACCTCTGATAACCCAGCCTTGCCTTCGACCATCCATGCAAGTTCGCCCACGTCTCCACATCACACCTGGCCACCTGGAACCCAATGCGACGCTGCAGTTCGAAATCAAACTTCCAAACCAAAACCTGAAACTACCCGTGCCCATTTAAACTCCTCGCCCCACCACCTATGACCACTATCACCCACCAGATTTCACCCCTAGCTCCGCCATTGTCACCTCTTCCCTTTCCCCCATATGCGCACGCCTCCACCTTCATCTTATCTTCGCTATTGCCCAAAACCCAAGAACAACCTTCCTAAAACCCTAAAACTACCTCGACCATCCTACACACCCATCTAGAAACCACCACACCGTTTTTCCTTGATGCGCCTCAGCCAACGCTCTTCCACGCCAAACACCAGGCCACGACATCACCTACGTCACCGGAATTCAAGCAAATGCCCAATTCTGATCAACTCCACTTTTCTCTTCCCAAACGTCACTAAAAACCCTCAAATCGCCTTTAAAAATCGATTTTTCCAACCATGATCTCGACTGTATGATCCATTATTTAAATTATGATGGTCGAAACGCGTCCATAACCAAACCACTTACTGTTATTTGAGTTTTTCTCCCTCTCTACTTGACGAAACTTGATGAAATAAATTTTAAAACAATATATACCCAAAAACAAGAAATTTCCTTTTAGAATCAAGAGTTAAAACTAAGTGGTTGATGAGATGATTTTTAAAGTGAAAAGTTTAACTATTTTATCAAAGAAACATGAAAAGAGAATAATAGAAGGAGCACAGTGCTGAGTTGCAGGTGAACTACCATATCTAACACACATATGTAAAAGCATGTATACATATTAACTCATGTAATTTTGACATAAATAAGGATTCGGTCAAGATCACGGATATATCATAACCAGTAAACAAAAGTTAGATGTTTTACTCACTGTTTTAAAAAGATGGAATGACTGTTGCTCTATATTTTTCTCTCTGGTCAACTATCTTCTTCTTAAATTTTGAATGGCAGATTTCTTTTTCTTTTTTCTTGTATGTGAACAAATGAACCATGCGAGGCCATATATATATAGATATAAGGGGAAGGTAGGTCAGTGAATTAGGGTGGTTGTGATTGTTACAGGCCTCAAATCTTTCGTATTTTTATTTTATTTCTTTTCTTTTGTTTTAGTGGCTGATTTGATATTATGGGATGATTTGATATTTTGTGTGATTTGATTCATTATTAGGCTTGATTTAATGTTTTGGAGGGTTAACTTTTAAATTGCCATCATGATGTTTTCCTATGTATGTGTGTACACACACAAGTATATATGTATGGATATATGCACTTACATGCACATATTCTCACCATATTTTTTTTACATATACTTATTTTATACAACATATATGCATATACATATGCTTATATATTTTGTCATATCTACATGTATATATGTATTTTTAGATATACACAAATTTTCCTATATATAAATATTTATACTTCCATAAACCTATATATAAAATCATAAGTTTGAAATTTGCCATTATGAAGTTTATACATTCATGTACATGCATTTATTTGTATATACAATATTTTATAAACAATATATACATACATATAACTTATATATATTTTTGTCATCAAAATGGGGCTTGTATATATATTTGTTTATAGATATATAGATATTTTATCACGAGTTTGAAATTGTGAAGTTTATATGTGTGTGTGTGTGTTAATTTTTCTTTATTCGAAAATTTTCATTTTAAATTTTATAGTTTAATCAATTTATAGATTCAGATATTTCAATTTATCAGAAATTTATCTTTTTGACTTATAAAAATTAATATTCCAATAATTAAAATTAGTTAATTATCCCAATATCAGACGGCTGAAAATCCGAGTCGTTACGTGATCTCTTTGAAGCAATCGACGATGATTACAATGGTGATCTAAGGGTTGGGGTGGCTTTAAGAAGGTGGCGGCAATTCGATGGAATCATCAGCGAGCGGTCTTGGCAAGAGAGCTCTGATCGCAAGGATCCAGGGGAAGGAAGTTCTGAAGGAAGGTAGACAAGTACAAGTGATATCAAAATCTCTCGAAAACAATACGACTTCTAGGAAAATGTGCACGAAACATAATGGGTTAAAGGTAGAATATCAAGTGAAGGAAGATGGAGCGACCTACCTTTAAAAAATAAGGTCGATACCGAGTAGAATTTATGATTTGTGGGACTCTGTCTTCCTCTTATTCATTTTTGAATTTGAAGTTAGACTTGGTATATTGGTATCCGATGATTTTGCTGCACGATTTTCTTATAAATACAGCATCTATGAATTTAAAAAATGACTTTTGGCACTTGTTTTCTTCATCGTCTCTCTTATCAACTCTAGTCACTAAGGAAATTACTCTTGGTTGTGAGACCCGCCAAATCATTGTACTTATGACCATAATTTATAATTAATAACAAGACAGTGGGCGTAGGTCTTGAATTTGCCGAAGCACTATAAAAACTTTGATATTCTTTCTGTTTTATTTATTGTTCTCGCTAGATCTCTTTCTTTTAATTCGTTTTTGGGTGTGATGACATTTTCCGGCTCAATAGATGTTCTTTTGATAAAATACGATTGGTTTTGATATGTGATTTTCATTTCACTTCAGGGATGCAGTATTCAAATTCTCTTTGGTCCCTTGTGGTTGGATGGTCATGCATCAAAAAGGAAGTGCAGGATTCGAACTATATGCATTCCTATGGTTCATTTTGTGAATCCAACCAGAAATTAACAACTGCTTTGCATAGGAAAAATCGTATTCATATAACAATGCAGCAACCCCTTATTTTTTTGCCGTCAGTATTTAGATCCATCTATTTCTTACACTTTCCTACCTATCTATCGTTGCTCTTTTGATGTTCCATTTCAACAATAAACTCAGTTTTCACTTTCAGCTTTCTACTAGTGATATTCACATCGTAGCACAAACATTCCATAACAACACAGTAATAATTCCTGCACACGCAGAAACAACCAAAAGTCGTATATCGGTTTCAAGATTGCAAAACCTGTAGAAATATTGCATTTTTATTTTATTTTAGAAAAGCGAATATACGATATTCATATAGCATCATGTAGCTCTAATTTCAACTCCTTGATAACACAGAAATTAACAAACTCATTTTATACAATAACAAAGGTATGTCTTTCAAAAAACTTCTACTTCTACTTCTGTATATTCCTAGTAATGCAAACGATACAAAGCTTAAGCATCCAACTTTAAACAAAACACAACAAAATAACTGTAAAAAAAGGTTCCAAATCCTTACACTAGCCACGAACTCAATACTTTATAATTCAAATAATAGAAAGATTAGACAATTCTCTTTCCTTTTTCTCTCTCTTTTTTGGAAAAAAAGAAGAGAAGATGCAAATGAAACAACTGTTGATGAACCGGCTAAGCAAAACAAGAGAACCAAGGCCGTTGTCCCATCATCTACTTCTCCTTTTCATATTCACAATCATTTTACTAAAAAAATTCCTCCGTTCTCGATTTTTTTTTTTTTCTTTTTTTTCCTTCTTTTTATTATAAAGGACTTGAAAGAAACAAGGAGGGAGGTAATTGCAGTCCTTTATTCTGTCAAATACATCATTATCCATTCTGGCTTCTTAATAATAGCACATTAACATGCATGGTTAAACTTCTCACATTTTCAAACCAGAACCAATCAACAACGGCTAAGAAGAACCCGTGCTTGGATTGACTTTCAATTCAGGTCTAACATAAGTGAGATTACGGGTTGTTGGAGATAATACATTGTTTGCGGTACTTGCTGCATGAGGAGAGGGGCCATCTCTCTTCCATTGCAAGCTTCGAGCTCCTGGTTTGATGGTAGGTCGGCCTCTAAATGCACCATGATTGAATCCTCCTCTAGGAAATGCTGTTCTGCTGCCACTTGATGCAAACGGCTGGGCCCGAGCTACACGAGGCCAACCCGCTACTTCCGCAGACTCGATTTTGCGGACTACCTGCACCATGGTTTGATGGGTTTCAAACTTAATTTTCATTCATCTCTACTATAAACAGATGGGATTGGTTGTATAGAGTTCACCAGAAATACCCGTTTTGTTTTTCATTTTCTATTGCATATGTACATCACGTACATGTATGCACGCTTTGTGCGTGTCTCGTTCAATTGAGTGTACAAAGGCAAAAGCTAAAAGATGTGAGCCCAAAATGAAGAACTTTGTGGATGTTTTCATGACAGAAGCATTATACACATTTAACCAGGAAGGACTAGTGCTTTTACTATTATAAATTTGGAAATGGTATTTTCCCTAAAGTTTTGACTAGGAAAGACACTTCTAAACAAAAAAAAACATTTCAGTATAAATAAGGAGTTCAAATTCGTGAAACTCCAAGGTGGTGTTTGGTTTGAAAATGAGTTTTGTGTTTTTCGTTTTTAATATATGTCAAATTGCATAAGAGATAACGAAGGGTTGGAAAATCCTATCCATTCTAACAAAGGAGAGAAGAGAAAGAGCGAATATAATTTTCATATTTCCCAAAAGACAGAAAACAAGGAAAAATCATTTTCAATTTTATATGTTAAAACCATTTTTCAACAGAGCCGTTTTCCACTCCATTCTCTTCTTCCATGCATTTTAAAATACATTGTTGAAAACGCAAAACACAAAGCTTGTTTTCAAACCAAACCCTATCTAAATTTTTAGAGCATTTCCATTGCAGTTGTCTTTCATTATCTTGTTGAGTCATGTGAGGCACAAAATAACGCTCTAAAGAAAACACAAATTTCAATGCTTTTAAGTCATTACAAGAAAGTGAATTGAAATTTGTGTTTTCTTCAAAAAAATATGGTCATTTGTGCCACAAAAGATGAGACGGAGGACTTAACAACACAATAAAAGACAATTGCATTTGACTATAACTATTTTAAAATGTCTAAGCAAAATGAAGGCTCTGTGCTACAACAAATGTAAATGAAATGATGTTAATGCATGCATGCAATCATACATCACCCACCAACTTGTTCCAAAGGATTGAAATTCAGATCCCTATGCAGAAAGATATGTAGTATAACTTGTGGATATGAATCTAAGAACATTTTACATACCAAGTAAAAACAAGCTTAGCTTACCTTCAAACTCCGAGACATAAAATAAGTGCCGTTCAAGGACAAAGCAGACTCGGCAGATTCTTTGCGTAAAAACTCCACATATGCCGCCCTGTTTCAGTTATTAGATTTCAAATAAATGGGATAAGGATAAATAGTTGATGCAATTCTAAGATGCATGTTCTAGCTCATTTACCCTTTAGGTTGACAAGTTGTTGGATCATTTAGGATAATCACTTTTAACACTTCACCAAACTTATTGAAGTGCCTAGACAGTGCATCTTTGGTTGCAGCAAAATGGACCTTCAAACAGAAAGGTCAGCTCTATAAAGACGTGAGTTTTTACAGGATTGTAATTGAAATGTACAGGATACAACGACATAATATACTTACATTACTAACATAGACGGTTCGAGATTCAGAATCTTCAGATGGGCGGTTAGCAGTATATGAGGCTGCAAACCAAGGTATAACTGATGTAAATAAATTACCATTGCTTTATAAAATAAAAATTAGGTGATGTATATTCGCTACAAACCAGGTGCTGATGGAACTGTCTTTTGCTGCCCAGATTGGACATTTGTTTGCACCATTTCCTGTGCAGAAATTAGAGATATAAATTGGTATACGAAGAGTAAAGAAAGGGCAATGTTGCAAGCACAATAAAAATTATCAGGAGAATGGCATACACTAGGGTTGCAAACAGATTTAATGAAATCTGGTAAAGCATTGACTGTGTTCTTATCGGTGTTTTACAGACCCGACCCGACCACGGTTCAACCACGTTTAACATTCAACCTTGAAGTGCTACGGTTTTGAAAATGAAATAACATTGCGCATGCGTGAACAAACGATCTAACCTCAAAAACCTGAAAAACCCTCTAGACCAAGTTGTTTGAACCACACGGGTTCATCAAATTTGAGAGAAAAAGTATTGCTTTATTCTTCATTTTTTCACATAATCAATTTAACTAAATTTCACAACCTTAGCCACCAAATTATTAGATTACCTCTTTTATCTTTAAAAAAAAATAGGAAATTTACATTTGAAACTAAAAAATTTGTTATAGAATTTTTTAGTTGATGTTTATCACCAAATGTTCGATAATAATTGTTTTCAAAATCGATGACAATTATAAGGACGGATTTAATTTTTATGCCAAAAAAAAAATGTTTTTTAATTTTTGGCCTCGTTCGAAATTAATTAAGAAAATAGGTCTTTTATTTCTTATATTGGCATTTTATACTCGCATCAATTTGAATTTGCGCAAGCACAAATTCTTAACATACACACAAACACACTTATGCAAAAATTGCGCAAGTACAAATTTGTGCATACTCTAAAATTGCGCAAATACAAATTCTAATCTAGTGAAAACTAGACTTATTTTTTTAATAAGTTTTGAACGAGGCCTAAAGTTGAACTATGTTTTTTTTCTCATATCTATAAATAAAATTTGGCCCGATTATAATTAGTAAAATTTTCACATTAACTGAAATAAATTTACATTTAGATCATGGTTTGAGGTTCCGGCCGGAACCACGAGATTCCGACCAACTCGTACCGGTTCCGACCGGTGACGGAATGAGATTAGGGCAAAATCCCGTGCCGCCCAAACAGTCAAAGAAAAATCGAAAAAAAAAATCATACGCGAAATTGTTATATTAGAAGAAGAATAGGGGAGCGACGATCAAAAATCAAAAATCACGCTCGGAATCAAAATCGAAAAGACAAAAAAAAAAAAAAAAAAAAAGCAAACCTTTGTCGTTTGCTCAAAATCAAGCTCCAAAATCAAGCAAGCTTTGACATCGCAGAAGGAAAATTGAGTATACGATCGCAATCGCAGGTGAATTTCGAATTGTTTTTCGCTTTCTGCCCTTCGTTCTTCGATGATCGGCTCTTTATTTTTCTTTTCGTTCTTCGTTCCGAGTCGCTGTTTTTTTTTTTTTTGGAACGAGGGTTTTGTTAAGAAGGGTTGAAGAGAAAGTGGGCTTATCGAAATATAGGATGGACTTGGGCTTTGAAATGAATTAATTTTATAAATTAGGGCTGAATGTAATTAGATAAGCTGGGCTGGGCTATTTTATTCATTTAATTTAGTTTACAGTATTAGTGAAATTCTAATTCTAATTAAACAAATTTAAATTTGTTTAATTTGGTATAAACATATTGGATCACGGTATTTTATACTATTATTTACATTGACCGTTGTTAAATTTTCATTAACATATCATTGTAAACCATAACCGAAATCAAAATCGAAACTTCTGAAATCGTCCGAAACTAAGAAAATTTCGAATGAACGAAACCGAAACCGAGTTTTCGAACTTTGATTTAGATTTAAAAAAATAAAAAATACGATTAATGCGATTCTCACGGTCTGATTGGTTGAATTACTAGAACCTTTGACATTTCACTGTCATGGTTCGACTCACGGTTTGGTCTTCGAAACTATTGTTCTATAGAACTTCCTAGTGTTAGATTCAGATGAGACTGTAGAAGGGATACTATGACAAACTAAAATCAGATATTGACACCACATATAAATACTAATCACAAATAGGATTTGCATTATTAAAGCTAATATGAAAATATGTCATTACGGACAATAATAAAATGCAATCATATTCAACTAAATGTACAAAGATACACATATACATAGCATAAGGATCCACTACACCCCGCTTTCGCTACACCTCGCCGTAGCTATGAAAGATGTGGTGAGACGTCACGATTGCGCTTTTTAACTGTATGGTGCAACGCACATGAAAACACGCACTATATGGCACACAAGGCGCATATGACATGCTGCAACAAGCTCGCATTTTCAATCTTTTGCTATTTCTTTATATTAGTTATGTTTTTAATTATTATTTTCATGATCCAAAATTACATAAAAATTAGTATTTCATCATATGATTGCATTTACAAATTAGTTTATCTATTTAGGGCGTAAAGGATGATTTTTTTTCTCTGATTCTCTTTGCTTGAAAACAAACGCCTGTAGTCATTGATATGGGAAAACTAATTTCTTGTATGTAATATACATTCTAAAAGCAAGCTATAATATAGCTTGATCATGTATGCACACCAACAAATATTAACCAATATTAATGTTTGAGTGTATTATATATTTATTCAAACAATTTTATGATATATTGACGTAAAACCTTAATTACAGACTTTTATAGTTCGATGTGATCAAAATACACTAAATAATTGTTGAAGATAATAAATGCAATATAAACTAAACATATAATAGTAACACAAAGCAAAATAAATATACCAAAATCACACCACAGAAACAAAATAAATATATCAAAATAACACCACAAAGCAAAATATAATGCAATATACTAATATCATATCTCTTCATTTTTTTCTCACTAAAGATAATAAAATCATTTGTAAGCTTATACTTGGAATTTGATTGCTAAACAATGGTTATCTTTTAACTCAAAAATAAGTTTCTAAAGAAATGATTAAACATTAAACAATGTAACAAAGTTAACTATTCATGCTTATGGTGATATATTGAATGATATTTTTGCCAAATGATTAGTAAAATAATACATAAATCAACAAGGCACGTGCAGTTTGTCGTGATGTGCGCCAAACCTCATAAAGACCTTGCGCCTTTTTGCACCGTGCATCGTTAATAACTATGCACATCATTCTACAACCCTACAGTTTTAGTACAACATCATGCGAAATCAAAAGAAACTTTGGAGAAGTTCAATCTATACTACGAAAATCATGTTCACAAAAAGTGTATGTTTCCAAAACATCTAACATGTTCTAAAATGTTAAGTCAATATCAACCGTAAAAACTTTATTTTAAATGTAAATTTGAAATATTATTTTGAATATGTTACAATTATTCAAATCAACTTTATGAAAATGACCTTGAGGCATATAGGAATAACTCTATGAATTTTCATCCGATTTCAAATGTGGAGCTCAAAAAATCATGGGGTTGTAGTTGGTGGAATGTAGCAGATAGAGGTGTGGCAGAACCCTTTGCATATGGTCACAGCTTTTGGGATTTGGAGAAAAGAGATAATAATCTTTGTTGACCATGTAAAGTTGGTTTTGGTTTCTTTTTTGGTTTGGGCTGTGGGCTATTGGACATAGCCCTGAATTTTGTGCAACTATACTTGGTTATTATTGATAACAATTGCCCTTCTTCAATACACACACACACATACATACATACATATATATATATACACACACACACATATAGTGTGTGTGTGTATGCGTGCGTGCGTGCATGCAGTTATTGTGCACCAACTGCATAGGGAACTGGAAATCAAGGTACAAAGCTTATCAGTTTGCTGCAGTTCATTCATCACATATCTAAGTCAGAAAACACTTCATATTTATCTATATGTAACTCGCATCATAGTATTTTCTTCTTTAAGGTTTTTGAGTGCATCAGATTTGGACGTGCAATCTTTGAACTTACAATATAGAACTTAGTTTTTGACTACCTCAGATTCGAGTTATAATACGATCTCAAATCATTAAATTATATTTTTGTATGCTGTTTTAATAAACATAAATTGAAAAAAATGAAGAAAAATAATATAAATATTTTTGTTAGAACTAAGATTCGAATTCAGGACCCTAATTATATATTTGAATTTTCAAAAGGGAATAAATGTCAACTGATAGTGTTAGTAAGATTTGAACTTGTGACCTTAATAGAAAAGGCATTTTAGGAACTTCACAATCAGATCAAGAAATTGCAAAATTACTCCAACTGTTAATAACAATGATAAAAATGTATAAATTTTTCATGCATCCAGTAGAATACTAAAAAAGGTATTAAAAAACATAACTGCTACATAGCAGTACATGCAAATTTCAAATGCATGCATCAAGTGCAAGTCATACCTTTTCCGTCATAGCAGCATCGTTCTCTTTTGGAAGCTGTGTGTTAGTTCTTCCAACAGTCACTGCATTATTATTATTATTATTCACAACCATCTGACTCTCCACCTTGCTTACAGCTCTAGGTACCACATAATTAGGTGGTTTCCATGTATTTACATTAACAGATATATTAACAATATCACCAGATGACTTGTCTTTTCTGTTATAATTTAGTCCTTGATCGACGAACCTCGCATCTCTTGCAACTTCATTAGCATTTTGACCAACATTATACTGCAGTGTCAATGAATCCTTTGGTTTGTATACAGAAGAAGCACTAGCACCATCATTATTGTATCGATTTGAAGGCAAACTTCCATGATTAATATTAGAATTCCCATCAAGCATAGACACATCTTCATCGTATACACTTTCTTTATCATATTCCGGACCGGAACTTATTCTATCAAAAACGCTTCTTGGATATCTTATCTTAGCAGTGTCTTCTGCAGCTTCTGCTGCAGCCATGAGTGCAACTGATCTTACTCTCTGGGGTTCCTCGACAGTATCTGGAGTAGATGTTGATACTACAGAACGTAGTCTTTTAAGCGCTGGAACTGGTTTTGGTACTGTTGATTGCACAGGTTTTACTATCGTCGATTGCACTGTTTTCACTGCATCACGAACAGCGAACTGAAGAAGGCGACGCGATGCACCATTTTCATCTCTCTGAAAGTGAAAAAAGGTCAAAATACTTACCCCGTCCGTATCTGCAAAATTCAGATTTGCTATATACAACTATTTCTATAATCTGGCTATAGCTAGAAACACGAAAATTGAATATGCCGGAATTTTGATGGACCTTCGAGTCGATCAAGTTAGACCAAAAAAGTGTACATGAGAAGGGGGAAATGCGTCTATTGTAGTGGAGACCTTTTTTTTCAATACAAATGGACATCTCTAAATCACGATCAGTGTAAAATGTTTTGGACGTTATTTTGTACAGTGCCCGTTAGTGTTGCTAAAAGAGTTTTGGCTGAAAAAGATAAAGAAGATTGCAAAAAAAAAAAAATTAAGGTAACAATTGTATGCAGTTTTGATCGCACGGACAGGCAAAATGTGAATTCCAATTGTGCTGAATGAAATCTGAGTGCTATATATCCAATAATACCAGAAGAACAATATCTAATGGATAATGAGAGTGTATTATTAATGGATGTTCATAAACAGAAAGAAAATACACAATATGGTTAAGATATTAATTGAGAAATTTGAACTCGGTAGTTTTAATAACTATGAGAGTGGAAAAGAATTAAAAGATCAGGAAAAAACAAACAAAAAATCATGGTGAATTCAGCTCCATTTGAACTTTTGGATGATTGTAGAGGAACTCATATGAAAAAAGGAAAAAATAAAATGGACGGAGGATCTTATGCGTTCTCTTTTGACTTTCAATTGTGTTTCAGGACTGCAACTTAGAGGTTTTGTCAGGTTTCTTGGGTTAAACCGGTTTTAAATATTTCTAATGCACAAGAGACAGTTCTCAATGTATATTGGGCAACACTCGAAGCTTTTTATTGCTTTCCAGAAAAAGAAGATGCTAGAATTATGACATATCCCAGATAGTCTTGGGCTTTCGTAATATTGTAAGTATTAATCTATATTTCTAAGGAAAAATATTATAGAATTTGGCATAACAGTTTTTGTGTCGCAACAAATTTTGATGTGACAAAAAGTCACGGTTTTGACTCCCAGTGAAAACATTTTTTGTTATTTTGTCAACGTATTTATTTCTTTTTTATATTTAGTAGAACATGTCAATAATTTTTCTAACTAATACGTGTGAAACAAACATCTAAGGAAAAAAAAACATTAACTGAAACAATAAAGAAAATAATTTTGCATCTATCGTTGATTATCTTTAATGTCTATATAATGACATAAACAAAATTTACATCTTAAAATGATTTCAGGATTATCGCATTCTAGATAAAAGATTAAAAAGTAAAAATAAAAAAACTAACATAAAAATTTAGTTTATTGAAATAAGTTTGTTTTAAATGACTTCAATATCATTTCAAAATATACAAGGGTAAAATTTCTAAACGTTGCGGAGAATAAGTTTCTACAAGAAATATATTGTACACACGATTAAGTATAAAATATGTTTGGAAAAACGAAACATATCTAACAAAAAAACTTTAAACAACAAAGTTCAAACTCATACAAAATAAGAAATAGTTCATTCAATATAAATCCATAATAAACCATTAAATAATGATCTGCTGAAGGAACATATTGAGCTAAAATAATATAAATCAATATTTCAAGTTTCTTAAACTGTAAAATAATGATAAAGATGTATGTACTTATGGGAAGGGAGCGGCATAAAATTTGCCACAACAAATATTGACGGTTGGCATATTTATCTTTACATGGAAAGTGAAAATCAATGGACGATCTAATGGTTCAGATCTGTTAAGTTACATTGTGTCCAAATAGAATATTCCTTATGAGAAAGTATTTGAACACAAATTGTAACGACCCGTAAATTTAGATAATTAAATTGGTTAATTTAATAAGATTATTGTAATTAAATTTAGAAAGAAACAAAAAATTTATAATTTATAATGAAATGAATGCTAAAATGAAGTGTAGCAATGGTAATTAAAAACTAATTATTGACGATTGATGTGAAATCCCAATAATGAAATAGTGTAAATTGTTGCACTTGGTTATAGATTTAAATATAAGTAAATAAATGTAAATGTTGTATAAATAAAGGAATTTGTACATAATTAATGGTAATTGAACGAATTCGGCATTATGTAATTATAATAATTGGTTGAAGTATAATAAACTTAAGTGTAACCTTTGGCTTGTAAACAATTATTATAAGTTACCTGTTTAATTAGTTGATGGAATTGAAAATAAATTTTAATAAAATAAATAAATGTTACCGTAATGGAAAATGTAATACAATGTTTAGGAGTTGTGAAATTAGAGTATGGTAAAGTAATGAAAGGTTAAACAAAGGTTAACTAGGTTATAGAGTAGTAATGAACTTAATAAAAAGATTGGAATTGAAACAAACTAATTTATTGAAATTCAATTTATAATAAATGGAATTATTGTGGCAAATGAAATTTAATACTACGATGATTAGAATTAAGATGAAATTGTGTTACATTAATGTAATAGATATGAAACAAAATAATTATACATAAGAAGAAATTTATTGAAAATAGATGGAAAGCTAATTTCATTGGATTATTGGATATTTAATTTATAATCTATAAACAATTGAAACAGAAATTTAAAGCTTTCACAGTGTAGAATATGCAACATTTAATCCATATGAAAATTGGTTATGAAGGATTGTAAATTTCTAAGCAATCCGAATTGATAGAAATTGAAATAATGATAATTGAAGAGAAAAGTGATTTAATTTAATTTAATATTAATTTATTTAATTAACTGAAAAATAGTCATTTTAGCCACTGACTCGGATTTCGACGAAACCAGTTTCATCGGATCCGTAACAGTAAATTATTGTAGGATTTCAATTTTCGTAACGATCGGACTTATCGTTTAATCGTACGGACTCGAAACGCCTAAAAATCAATTTAATTGAAATTTAGACGTGAAACATGTTACATTGCGTTTAAAATATTCAAAAACATCTATTTTGATATATAGGATGACCCAATTTCGGTTCGGAGTCGAAATGGGCTTTTTGGGTCATTCTAGCGTTCAGGGTGTAAATAAATCGTGTCAATTCATCTCTATTTCTGACTTACCTATATATACCTTATTATAAACCCTAGCAGCGCTTCTTATCCCTCATTTCTGTACGTACAATTCAGCTGTCTCTCCTCCTCAATGGCAGACAAATAAATTCTCTCTTCCAAATGCAATTGCAATTCAAAACCAAATCAAAATTTCAAACTCCACGAACCATATCATATTTTATATCTCGGAAAGCTCTCGAAGAGCGCATCTCAATTACTGTAATTCGTTTTTCAGTACGATGCATCGTTTATCCAGAAATTCAAGTTGAACCTCAGCCGTCCATAGGCTAGGATTTTGATCCAACGGTGGATCGTCAACCGTTTGACGATCGGGTAGTAGCGTTGGGAAGCTGGTGTCGAGCAAGTCCTAGCGTGGTCGTCGCTCAGTGTAAGTCGTTCAGAATTCGCCAGAAATTGGGGTAATACGTCACGGCGGTGGAGGTGGTTCCAGCCACCGGAGGGGGCGTGTGTGGCCGTGTTTGGGTCAGCTGGGGTCGTGGAGCTCATCAACGGCGTGGATTAGGGTGTCATCGTTCGTGGTGGCGCTGGACGTTGGTCAAAGGGGAGTAAGCGTGCGTTGGGTCTGGGTTCTTCGTGCGTGCGTGTTTTGCTGCTCGCAGGTTACGCATGAACCAAGAGGAAGGTGACGTGTCGTTATCTTAATCTATTTTATTTATTTCAATTTTTAATCATGTGATGTTCTAATGCCGATAACTTTTGCATACGAGGTCCAATTTACGCGCGGTTTTCTCCACTAAGATCGTGTTGAAATTCCGGACAGTTTGACGCTGCTTTGGACGGATTCTAAGTCTGTTTGAATTTTGGGTTTAGAGTGAATTTAAATTCATTTTAAATTCAAAATGTGAGTGTTTTAACCCACTCACAACTTCTGAAATTTCTTATGTGCGTTTAATTAATTTCTGATGTGATTAGAAATTTATTTATAATTGTTTAGCATATTTTATCATCATTCCAGTTAAATTGAATTTATTGAATTAAATTGTTATTTAATTTATTATTACATATAAACTGCCAGTTAAATTGTTATTTAATTTATTATTGAATATAAATTGCCAGTAAATACCCGTTATTTATTATCTGTTCTATATTGATGTTATTGTTCGAATTGGATGATGATTGTGATAAATGGTTAATGATTGATATTGAATGAATGGATATTGTATTTTTTTTATTGTTATAAACTGCAAGTTGTTATGCATTTTTATTTCATTCGGGATTGCGGTTTGAAATGATATATAACCGTATTTTTATTTTAAATTACGGATTGAAATGATAAATATCCGTATCACTTGACCATAAGATAGAAAATTATATACAGACGCCGTGGTCTATATCTAAAATATTTTGAAAATAATTTCTATGATTTTGGAAAGAAATTTACGGTTTAATAAATAATAATTTTTGATATTATATAAATATTATTTTATATATAGTTAAATTCTTGAATTTAAGCTATGTATAAATTTGTTTAATAGAAAGTTTAACAATGGAGTTTGATTTTATTAAAATAAAATATGGTTAAGTATTTAAATCATACTTTAATATAGAGATTATAATGATTTAAATAAATTAAGGTTGGAAGGTAAATTGAAAATTTATTTGAAATTGAGTTTATTTAAGAATTAAACTCAAATAAGTTGACGTAAAATTTATTAAATTTGAAATTTTAAAGGTATGATTTTTATAACCTGATTTTGGGTTTAGGGTGAATTAAATGAATATTTCAAATATAAATAAATTGGAGGAAATATTTAGTTATTTGTAATTTGAGTTCTATTTAAATGATAATGGATTTATTATGCAAACATTACAAATTTAAATAATAGAAATGGAAATGTTGAAGCGTAATTACCAACCTTAGTTTTGAAATGGTTTAATACTTAAGTTTGAAATATATTGAAATTGAAAGTTATGAATTGAGATTTAATTTAAAGTGAATAAAATTGTGAAGGCGAGGAAATTATTTTACTTTATAAAGAAATTTTAAATTCAAACTATTTTATTTTATATACTTTTTGAATATCCAAATCATTTAAGTTGGAAGTTATGGTTTAGAAGCTATGACATTCGAAGTATTATGTTTTGAAAGGCTACATTTCAAGCGTTCGGTTTCGAAATATTATAATTTTGAAAGTGCTATGAGTTTGGAAAGTATATATATTCGAAATAAAAATGGTATTATATTGATTTGAGTTTTGATAAAATGATATCATATTGATTGGTTTTTGAAATGAAAATGAAATCGTGTTTATATGGTTTTGAAATGGATATTATATTCTGGTTTTGAAGTATAATTTATTTTGGAATGACCGCGGCGTTATAATATCGTTTGGTTGTTAAAAAGACAGGGATCGAAAGTTGTCATGCTCTCTACCAACTCCGAAAACCACTTTAACAACCGTGTACGCGGTGAAGATTCCAGAATGAAGTAGGATGGTGGCAGCGTTTCCTTTGAGGTATATACGTGGACCTGATTCCCGTGAGTTGGCATAAGGTGGCTAAAACAGGAGCGATTCTTGGGCCAATGAGGTCATTCCTCTGATAGGACACACTCCTTCGATATTATATTCTGACTTTGAGATTTATTTGGTGGCCACTTTGGATTTTTGATTTGAAGGGTGGCTCGAGGTGGATGGTAGTAGCTGCTACGCGTTACTACCAGCCCGGATAACAATTGGTATATCTACCTGGCATTGCCTTGTGTGCCGTGTCACCTACCCTAGCGCGTCTTGTACTAGTTTGGTTTTCTCCCATAGCCCGTGGAGTATTTGGGGTAGTCTCCCAATCTGAAGATGCGCTGATACTGGATGGACTACTGGGACTATTACGTGGTAAGGGCTATATGGATAACCCCTTAACGCTATTTAAAAGTAAGTTTATTTTACTATAGACATTATTATAATAGCGAAATATTACTACATAGTAAATAGTTTAACGGATCCTTAGGAGATGTGAATCCCGAGCATTTCTTAAGTTACTGCACTCACGTTAGACACTGGATAGGAGATGTCAAATCCCGTAAACATCTCTGACGCCGTTCCACTCATATTTATCATGTTGATTTGACTTACATAAGATCTTTTAGTTCTGACTCGAGTGTTTTGTCTTTTCAATTCGTTCGGGTCAGTCTGAGCATTTCAAGATTTGAAGACCTTATTTCTTGAGGACGAAGACGAAGAATTATTATTACTATTTATTATATTCCGCTACACCATTGTATTCCGCTGCATAAATTATTATTCTCTTGTATATGCAACTCTGATATGTATTGTATAAATATAATCGAATATTTTGTAAACGGCTTCATGAACTGTTTATTTGATTATTATATTTTATCGTACCGCTGCAAGATTCTATTTTGTTTTTTTTCTTTCTCTGCTTTTTCTTATTTACCCCATAACAATCCGCCCTTTTATATGATTTGAGTCTGACGTGTGTGGTTTATCGTCGATTTAAAGCATACAAAAAAGCGGGATGTTACATCTGGTATCAGAGTTTTGGTTTTGCGATAAACCTTAGCTTTGTGGGGTCGACTCTTTATTAATAGGGTAGTAATACCCTATGATGAGTCACTGAGAGTATATATAAGAACGCATTTGTTAGTGTTATAAAAAAACTTTGATATTGTGTTAATTTGTTCTGTTTTGTATTATAAATTCTGGTTGGTGCATAGGACGCTATGACATCAATAGGGATTTCTAAACACTTAATAGGACAAACCGACACAATATTTATTTTGAATATAGGTGAATGAAATAATTTTGCCTATAATATTTTTTTTATATAAAATAATTTTTTTTATATAAATGATATATATATATATATATTTGGTTGTAATATATTGGTTGTTTGGTAGTGAAGCTTATAAATGTGTAAAATAAAATTTACAAATAAAAATAAAGTAAGATTAGAAATTTAGAACTTGAGTTCCGGGATTTTTGAAGAAAAAAATTCGTTTGAATGATTTTGGAATATAATAATAATATTATTTAGAAGTATTTTCTGATATAGATATTTCAATAAGATTTTAAAAAAATTGTTTTAAAGAAATTTTGGAAAGAAATAAGTTATGTACTCCCCTCTCTGTCGCTGGAAAATAATTTCGGTGATGAGTGCACGCATCATCGACATTCATTTTCGAGTTTCGAAGTGGAAAGGCCACTGTAGTAGTTTTACTATAGATTTATTTTGATAAACAAATGTAACTTCAAATTGTTTTAAATATAATTGGATATATAAATTGTAAACGTATACATTTATCTATTATTTTAAAATGATTTGAGATTTAACCCGGTATTTAGTTCTTAAGTTCAATAATTAATAGTTTCAACTATTGTAGTGAAATGGAATGAAATTAGTTAATAATTGGAACCTTTAATTAAAATAAGAGATTAAATGCTATGTTATAAATGAAATAACAAGAAAGTTGAAATTGTAACCTATAATACAAAAGATATAATTATTGAACATTAAATTAAATTAAAAGAAATGAGATAAACTTGTATAAATTTCAATTGCATTCTTAAAAAGCATATATATATATATATATATATATATAACTTACCAAAGATTTAAAAGTTGAAATGTTTAATAAGAAAATGGAAAAGGATATTGTACAAGTAAAAACTTGAAGTAATGAATGTATTCAATGAATTTGCTTTTATAAATAAGAATTTAATGTTACAATTATTGTAAACTTAAGTATGAGTGAAAGGCCACTAATTAAATATAATAGAAAAGTTATAAAGAAATGATAATAAACTTAAGTGAATGTTGAAGTTAATTATAATGAAAATAAGTGAAAAGATGAATACTGTAAATAAGTAAAATTAAGTAGTGAATAAATGAATGAAATACAATAAAAAAAAAAAATTTACATGATACGAATAAATGGACAATTGTAAGAAGTTAAATGTAAATTAAAAAGGATAAATCATCATATGAAAGAAAAGAAAATCAAACAACAAATATTCTGAAATGAAATTAATAGGTATGAACTTGATCTATTATTTGAAACTGCTGTTTGTTGGTTTATGGTTGTTTGGACAAGGATACTTTAAAATTATTTGAATGTAGGAATAATCTATTTAGTTTCATCTAAGACTGTTGAGTAAATGATGCACTTAGTAGGTTATTCTTCATTCTGTACAATTTAAAGTTTTGAACCCGAACAACTATTTGTTTTGTTTGATGCGAATGGATACTTGATTTGTGTTAATTGTATATGATGATTGTATGTTGGGTTGCAAGTGATGGTTGTTTATATTGATTGTTCGTTAGTGGTTGAAACAACTTTAAATATTTCATTTTATATAACTATTAACTCTTTTGGATTATATAAGTGAAATTACAGGTTATGAAAGCAATTGCTACTGTTTTTGGTTTCATAAAATAAGTGTAAATTGCCCGACAAATAGGTAAGTTTTCGGATTACGGTTTATAGCGTTATTATATTATTTTCCCGTGTTGGGATATATATTATTTTGAAAAATATATGTTGTATATTGTTATATTTGACGTTATATATTCTCCCGAGCCACTCCACACAAAGGAGACTCAGCCAAATTTTTCCGTAAATTTTGGACTTAGAAAAATTTTGAAAAAGTATTTTCAAACTTTATAAATTTGAGTATAAAAAGATTTAATGGTTATAAATTGGTATATTTTATTTAAATTAATTAATTTTATAAATTTATTTGTTTATAAAGTTAATATTTTTGAATAAGATGTATTGTCTACCCAATCCCTTCTTTTTCCTTTTCGGAGACGAAAAGTTTTGAGTGGAGGAGAGTGTGACGACTCCTAAATTTTGATAATTTAATTGGTTAATTTAATAAGGTTTTTGTAGTTAAATTTAGAAAGAAATAAAAACTTTATAATTTATAATGAAATGAATGCTAAAATGAAGTGTAGCAATGGTAATTAAAAACTAATTATTGACGATTGATGTGAAATCCCAATAATGAAATAGTGTAAATTGTTGCACTTGGTTATAAATTTGAATATAAGTGAATAAATGTAAATGTTGTATAAATAAAGGAATTTGTGCATAATTAATGGTAATTAAACGAATTCGGCATTATGTATGTAATTATAATAATTGGTTGAAGTATAATAAACTTAGTGTGACCTTTGGCTTGTAAATGTTTGTTATAAGTTACATGTTTAATTAGTTGATGGAATTGGAAATAAATTTTAATAAAATAAATAAATGTTACCGTAATGGGAAATGTAATACAATGTTTAGGAGTTGTAAATTAGAGTATAGTAAAGTAATGAAAGGTTAAACAAAGGTTAACTAGGTTATAGAGTAGTAATGAACTTAATAAAAAGATTGGAGAAACCAATTTATTGAAATTCAATTCATAATAAATGGAATTATTGTGGCAAATGAAGTTTAATACTACGATAATTAGAATTAAGATGAAATTGTGTAACATTAATGTAATAGATATGAAACAAAATAATTATACCATAAGAAGAAATTTATAGAAAATAGATGGAAAGCTAATTTCATTGAATTATTGGATATTTAATTTATAATCTATAAACAATTGAAACAGAAATTTAAAGCTTTGAGAGGATGGAATATGCAACATTTAATCCATACGAAAATTGGTTATGAAGGATTGTAAATTTCTAAGCAATCCGAATTGATAGAAATTGAAATAATAATAATTGAACAGAAAAGTGATTTAATTTAATTTAATATTAATTTATTTAATTAACTGAAAAATAGCCATTTTGGCCACTGACTCGGATTTCGACGAAACCAGTTTCATCGGATCCGTAACAGTAAATTATTGTAGGATTTCAAGTTTCGTAACGATCGAACTTGTCGTTTGATCGTACGGACTCGAAACGCCTATAAATCAATTTAATTGAAATCAATTAAAATCAATTTGAAATAATTTGATTTTAGCATAACTTCTTCATACGATGGAATTTGAACGTGAAACATGTTCCATTGCGTTTAAAATATTCAAAAACATCTGTTTTGATATATACGATCACCCAATTTCGGTCCGGAGTCGAAACGGGCTTTTCGGGCCATTCTAGCTTTCAGCGTGTAAACAAATCGTGTCCATTCATCTCTACTTCTGACTTACCTATATATACTTTGTTATAAACCCTAGCAGCCCTTCTTATCCCTCATTTATGTACGTACAATTCAGCTGTCTCTCCTTCTCAATGGCAGACAAACAAATTCTTCTTCCAAATGCAATTGCAATCCAAAACCAAATCAAAATTTCAAACTCCACAAACCATATCTTATTTTATATCGTCGGAAAGCTCTCGAAGAACGCATCTCAATTCTGTAATTCGTTTTTCAGTTCGATGCATCGTTTATCCAGAAATTCAAGTTGAACCTAAGTCGTCCATAGGCTAGGGTTTTGAACCAATGGTGGATAGTCAACCGTTTGACGATCGGGTAGTAGCGCTGGGAAGCTGGTGTCGAGCAGGTCCTAGGGTGGTCGTCGCTCAGTGTAAGTCGCTCAGAATTCGCCAGAGATTGGGGTAATACGTTGCGGCAGCGGAGGTGGTTCCAGCCACCGGAGGGGGCGCGTTTTGCCATGTCTGGGTCGGCCGGGGTCGTGGAGTTCATCGACGGCGTGGATTAGGGTGTCATCGTTCGTGGTAGCGCTGGACCTTGGTCAAAGGGGAGTAAGCGTGCGTTGGGTCTGGGTTCTTCGTGCGTGTGTGTTTTGCTGTTCGTAGGTTACGCGTGAACCAAGAGGAAGGTGACGTGTCGTTATCTTAATCTATTTTATTTATTTCAATTTTAAATCGTTTGATGTTCTAATGCCGATAACTTTTGCATACGATGTCCAATTTACGCGCGGTTTTCTCCACTAGGATCGTGTTGAAATTTCGGACAGTTTGACGCTGGTTTGGACGGATTCTGAGACTGTTTGAATTTTGGGTTTAAAGTGGATTTAAATTCAATTCAAATTCGAAATGTGAGTGTTTTAACCCACTCACAGCTTCTGAAATTTCTTATGTGTGTTAAATTAATTTCTGATGTGATTAGAAATTTATTTATGACTGTTTGGCATATGTTATCATCATTCCGATTAAATTGAATTTATCGAATTAAATTGTTATTTAATTTATTATTACATATAAACTGCTAGTTAAATTGTTATTTAATTTATTATTGAATATAAACTGCCAGTACATACTCGTTATTTATTATCTGTTATATATTGATATTATTGTTTGAATTGGATGATGATTGTGATAAATGGTCGATGATTGATATTGGATGAATGGATGTTGTATTTTTTTATTGTTATAAACTGCAAGTTGTTATGCATTTTTATTTCATTCGGGATTGCAGTTTGAAATGATATATAACCGTATTTTTATTTTAGATTACGGATTGAAATGATAAATATCTATATCACTTGACCATAGGGTAGAAAATTATATACAGACACCGTGGTCTATATCTAAAATATTTTGAAAATGATTTCTATGGTTGTGGAAAGAAATTTACCATTTAATAAATATTGATTTTTGATATTATATAAATATTATTTTATATATAGTTAAATTCTTGAATTTAAGCTATGTATAAATTTGTTTAATAAAAAGTTGAATAATGGAGTTTGATTTTATTAAAATAAAATATGGTTAAGTATTTAAATCATACTTTAATATAGAGATTATAATGATTTAAATTAAGATTGGAAGGTAAATTGAAAATTTATTTGAAATATTAAGAATTAAACTCAATTAAGTTGACGTAAAATTTATTAAATTTGAAATTTTAAAGGTATGGTTTTTATAACCTGATTTTGGGTTTATGGTGAATTAAATGAATATTTCAAGTATAAATAAATTGAAGGAAATATTTAGTTATTTGTAATTTGAGTTCTATTTAAATGATAATGGATTTATTATGCAAACATTTCAAAATTAAATAATAGGAATGGAATTGTTGAAGCGTAATTACCAACCTTAGTTTTGATTCGAAATGGTTTAATACTTAAGTTTGAAATATATTGAAATTGAAAGTAATGAATTGAGATTTAATTTGAAGTGAATAAAATTGTGAAGGCGAGGAAATTATTTTACTTTATAAAGAAATTTTAAATTCAAACTATTTTATTTTATATACTGTTTGAATATCCAAATCATTTAACTTGGAAGTTATGGTTTAGAAGCTATGATATTCGAAGTATTATGTTTTGAAAGGCTATATTTCAAGCGTTCGGTTTCGAAATATTATAATTTTGAAAGTGCTATGAGTTTGGAAAGTATATATATTCGAAATAAAAATGGTATTATATTGATTTGGGTTTTAATAAAATGATATCATATTGATTGGTTTTTGAAATGAAAACGAAATCGTGTTTATATGGTTTTGAAATGAATATTATATTCTGGTTTTGAAGTATAATTTATTTTGGAATGACCGCGGTGTTATAATAACGTTTGGTTGTTAAAGAGACCAGAATCGGAAGTTGTCACACTCTCTGCCAACTCCGAAAACCACTTTAACAACCATGTACGCGGTGGAGATTCTAGAATGAAGTAGGATGGTGGCGGCATTTCCTTTGAGGTATATACGTGGACCCGACTCCCGTAAGGTATATACATGAACGATTCTCGGGCCAATGAGGTCATTCCTCTGATCAGACACACTCTTTCGATATTATATTCTGACTTTGAGATTTATTTGGTGGCCACTTTGGATTTTTGATTTGGGGTGTGGCTCGAGGTAGGCGATAGTAGCTGCTACGCGTTACTACCAGCCCGAACAGCAATTGTTATATCTACCCTGGCATTGCCTTGTGTGCCGTGTCACCTACCCTAACGCGTCTTGTACGAGTTTGGTTTTCTCCCGTAGCCCATGAAGTATCTATGGTAGTCTCCCGATCTAGAGATGCGCTGATACTGGATGGACTACTGGGACTATTACGTGGTAAGGACTATATGGATAACCCCTTAACGCTATTTAAAAGTAAGTTTATTTTACTATAGACATTATTATAATAGCGAAATATTACTACATAGTAAATAGTTTAACGGATCCTTAGGAGATGTGAATCCCGAGCATCTCTTAAGTTACCGCACTCACGTTAGACACTGGATATGAGATGTCAAATCCCGTAAACATCATTGACGTCTTCCACTCATATTTATTATGTTGATTTAACTTATTCTGACTCGAGTGTTTTGTCTTTTCAATTCGCTCGGGTCAGTCTGAGCATTTCAGGATTTGAAGACCTCATTTCTAGAGGACAAAGACGAAGAATTATTATTAATATTTATTATATTCTGCTACACCATTGTATTCCGCTGCATAAATTATTATTCTCTGGTATGTGCAACTATGATATGTATTGTATAAATATAATCGAATATTTTGTAAACGGCTTCATGAACTGTTTATTTGATTATTATATTTTATCGTACCGCTGCAAGATTCTATTTTGTTTTTTTCTTTCTCTGCTTTTTCTTATTTACCTCATAACAATCCGCCCTTTTGTATGGTTTGAGTCTGACGTGTGTGGTTTATCGTCGATTTAAAGCGTACAAAAAGGCGGGATGTTACACAAATAAATGACACAGCTAGTGACATAATAAACCTCAATCATTATGTCTTCCCCTATTTTCAACCTCATATGTAAACATAAAATATCAACGGCGTTACGTATATTGTGCCTCATTTGTGTTTTATTTTGTGTCCAAACAGTCGTCTCATACATACACATACATGCATACAACTACATGCATGTGTGTGTTCAATAGCACCTTTCTTTTGTAGCCCACTTTAGCACCCCTAATTTCAACCATTGTTTTTTATTTAAATAATAGTATAATATGGTAAAAGAGAGACAATAAGCATTTAAATAAACATGTGGTTGAAAATAGAGGGCAGAAGGGTTGCTACAAAAGAGGGTACCGCTGAACCTTCCACTGTATACACACATGTACATATGTGAATATGTGTGTATGAGCAAGGTTCAATGACATCCATATTTTTACCAACTAAATGCCCCCGCTTTCCACAATTGGATTCATCATATCAATGTTGGATGACACATGCACAAAAGAGGAATTTTGTCTTTATTCGTTTTTGTTATTATTTAAATTCCACCATTAAAAAATGTCACATGCACAAAAGATGGAAGTTAATGGGTATTTAGGATGCTAAAAATAGGGTTTCTATTGAACCTTGCTCTATATGTGTGTAGAGAGGGAGGGAGAGATGTTCCACATCACCCCTTTTCACTGCATCCCAATTATATTTTGAGTTACACTATCTCAAATGCTATAAAAATTTGTAGAATTTTACTCGTATCAATCTCAAAATCATCTCCACGCATTTGGTCTGATTTGAGTCTCTTTAGCACAATCAAATTTATATTTTAAATAATGGTTAAAATGTAAGTTTTAAGTTTTAACGGCTAGTAGACATATGATTTTGATGAGAAAGTTTTAAAATGATTTCATACTTTATAGACATGATATTCATAATTATCACATATCCACATAATTTTGTAGCGTTCATAATTTTGTAGCGTTCAGACAGTGCAACTGATGATATGAAGAAGTGCTGAAGTGATGCTATAAAAGAGGAGTGTCATGAAACTTTATATATATTTATATGTACATATATAAAAACGAAAAGGTCCTGCTACACCATATATACACCCTTCAATTTTTTAAAGCTACACAATTAATAATTAAACAAAAATGTATTGATCGTATTTTTTCATAAAACAAAATTATATTTACGGAATCTTGGTTAATTTGGTTACTCATTACTATTTAATTAATATTTAAAATTGATGGTTAATTAAATATGTTAATGGTTGATATTGATTTAACTTTTGGAACATGCTGGAAGTTTAGAAATAATATCACTTTTATGGGCATGATGTCCATGGTGCAAACTGAACATTTTCAAAGTTTCATTTGATTCGAATTGTATAATTCTAGAAAACAGCTGAGATCTAGAATGGGGCGTAGCAAAAAAATGACGTAGCAAATCTTTGTGTGTGTTTGTATTTATGTGTATGTATATATGTATGTGTGTGTGTATATGTGTGTTTGTGTGTGTGTTTGTAAACGTGATCTGAATTTAAATAATTTAGAAATCGTACGAGTGAACTGAAGTTCATAAATTTCAAACTACAAAAACTGTATCAGCCTGTTTGTAGATAAATCCAAGAAAGGTTAACTAATAATTTGATTTGTAGTATAACAATTGAATGAAGAATTTAATGTTAATCGTAGCTGATTGCTAGTTTTGCGCTTCATTCTCGTCTTTTGTTTATTCTAAGTTTTCATGTTTATTTTTTATTCAATATAAGTCTTAATTAGACATAACATATGCCACATATAAAAGATATAGCATCAAACTCTTATCGTGACGCCTTGGCTATGAGAATATATGAAATACTAAAAATCGTATTGAATCAAAACAAATCAGAAAAAATAATGCTGTAAAATAGTTGGAAATGACTTCAAGGCTTTTCATCATAAGCAAATCAGAAAACTGTAAAAATAAAAAATAAAAATAAAAAAATCTTCTAAAACCAAATATATTAAAAGATACAATGAAATGTTTTAGCAAGGTTCGAGATCTCGGTTTCGGTCTTTAGTAATTATAGAAATTTCGACCTAATTCGGAAATTTCGATTTCGGTTTCGGATCTTGTTATTTATTTTTCATATAATTATACATATATTTGTTTAATTTATTGAAACAAAACGTATAATTTAAACTTAATTGAAAAATAAGATATACACAAACAATAACGGTTAATTATAAATATTTGAAACATATTCATTACTTTATTTTCAACTTTTTTAGTTACACCATTTATATATTTTGTGAATTTGTATTTTTCTAAGTTAGAATTTCATATTTTGAATATTCCTATATTTGAAAATTCAAATTAATTCCATTTTTGAGTTTTTTCTGTATAATTTAAAGTTCAATGGGTTTTTTTACTAAACCGGAATTTCGGTTCGGTTTCATTTCGGCCCCTACTGAAACCTAAACGGAACGATCGAAATCTCGGCGTTTCGGTCGAAACCGCAAACCATGGTTTTTAGATTAAGAATTATTTGTTTTTATTTTAGTACAAAAAAATTTAAATTCCGTACCATCATTTTTGACTTGTGGATAAATGTGCTTGAAAGGAAAATGCACTTTTAAAAACTAAATATACTGAATCAAAATTAAATCCAATGTTTCATGAGAAAATGATTAAGTTACAAAATAATGATAAACTGGTTAGTCCTAAGCAATTTTAAGGCTTAAATAAAATTGAAACAAGCATAAAAATATAAACATTAAAAAATTTGAAGTTTGTTTTAGTAAAACCAACTAGCCAAAAGTATTTATTAATAAGAATGTCATGGTGAAGATAGTGAGTGAACTAAGTAGAATAATAAAAATATGAAGAATTTACAGTTACAAAAGGCATATAGTGATATTAAAAATAAAAAACTTTTCTAAGTGAAGGTAACAGTGATAAATTGTTTTTTCGTAACTAGAAATCAAACTCATACAAAATTCCTTTGCAATAAGAAATTTTAGGATAATTGATTAATTTTATATGTTAACCAAATTTCAAATTAAAGATGAAAGCACAGTAGTAAATGTTAGAATTTACATTAAAAAATTACGACGTCAAAGATATTACAACTATACATTAACTGTTAAGGAGATAATGTCTGTGTGCGTATGAACTACAAACAACTATACTTTATTTGGATCATCAATACTTAATGCTTTGATCTAACTGTCACATAAAATTGATGTAAAGGAGGTCATGATTTTGTTTCAAGTGAAAGCTTAAATTTGTATTTTTTGCTATTTAATAAATGAGAAAATTAGGGAGAAGGACAAACTTATAAGAAGAAAAATTAGGCTGAAGGACAAATGCTAGTTATAAATAGCATATATTCAACTATTACACTATAAAAATTACACTGTACAAAATGCTAGTTATATCTAGCATTGTCCTTCAGCCTAATTTTTTTCTAAGTTTGTCCTTGTGCCTATTTTCCTTTTGATAAAATGCCTCAAACAATTATTTTTGAAATGTGTATGCACTCTTTTTTTTAGTGACTCTAATGTTTTAGGGATCGAACTCAAAAAACCTTTAGCAACAACTCAAGCTAAAAGCCGTGTTTTCGAATATAACATTTTTTTTGCTTTGGTAGCTCGTGTCACAGTAACTGTAGCACATGTCAGGTTCAAACTTTAAAGTATGTTTTCTAACACAAAATAAAAATAAACTAATAAAAAGATGAGATGAAACTTGATTCCACTCAAATGATAGATATTATTATTTTAGTCATCCAACCACAGATCTAATACGTTTTTACAACTTAGATTATTTATCTGTAAAATTAACATAGTACTATAAACTTAAAATAATGCTGCAACCGAAAAAAAATATTATTAACAATTCACGGTATGTTAAATTTTAAACCTTAAATACATTTGTGTGTGTGTGTCAAAAATCAAGTATTACTTCTTTTTTGAAGTTTATATTATTATTTTTTCAAAATCTTTCAAAAATATTTGATTTTACACACTCTTAAATATTTAAGCAACATGCTTTCTAATCCCCTTCACGATGTATTTTATTAGAGATTTTTCTTGTTTTTAGTTTTGCATTTGTTCATTCGTCAGTTAGAATAATTATGTCGCTCTCTAACAAATAGCTTTGATAAAATCCTCAAATGCGTCCTCCAACAAATAGCTTTCTTTAAAATCCTCAGATGCACTCATAACCCTCACAAAATATATAACAAAAAATTAAATTAACAGTGCGAAGATTGGTAAGTGACCTCAATGAATACTGATTGAATATATATCTTTGATGTAATAAAAAAATGCAAAATTTTATTTTCAATGGTTTGAAACTTCTTTACTGATATATATTTCTTAAATAGCATATACCAGTAAATCAAGAGTGAAAGTTGATTAAATTTTATTCGAAAGAGCATTTAAAGATGAAATTTTATAATACCAACTTTTAGAAACAGAAAAGAAAATAATTCGGCTTGGTAAAAGTTAGAACTAAAATATGATTTTGCAGAAAGCTCTATGTCCAGAATACAATGTTAAAATGTTGTTGCTCTATCTTCAAAAGGAATAAAGCCAGTAGAAATATCTATTAAAATTCAAAAGTAACAAAATTTCCTCATGTTCGTTATTTTGTTAAAAACAATATAAAAAAATAGAAACAATTCATTAATATTCATTCATAACATAGTTTTAATATTTTTTTGAACTCAAAAATCATTTTTACTAACACAGGCATCTCATATGCCAAAGAAATAGTCATATTTATGCAATTTCATAGATGGTACATTAAAAAATAGGAGGAAAATGTGATATTTATTAGCAAACAAGTTGGATGGTTGCAGATGTCGTAAAGGGAGTATGTAGCAAGGTTTGAACATCAAAAATTAAGGTAGAACTATTCATGCTTATTCAAGATCCATTACTGACAATATAAACACAATATAAAGGTATATCATAAAATCTGGATAGCAAACCTTCATGGGTTGATCATCATCTACGCTCCGCTTCCTGGCAAAGCGTGGTCGAGGAGAAACCGATCGTCTAGCGTTGGACTTAATATCGTCTCTATATTCTGAACGCAAAATTTTTGTCACAGTGCTACGAAGAGGAAAAGAATCTCTAATTTCCTGATCTGAATGTTTCCATTCTATTCTTTCCTTCCTTCTTGAAATTTTAGAAAACTCGGCTCCCTCTTTCTCTGATTCGGAATTGAAATTTTCACATGCTTGCTCCTGTATTGAGTTGGGTTTCTCATGCTCAGGCAGCAATTCTTTTGGCGCAGCATAAGATTTTAAATTTGAAGATAGATGATCCCATAACCTGCAAGATTGGCATAGCATTATAATAATCCATTAACCCAACTATAGGAAAAACATTTGCCCATAATTTCTGGTGAAAAAACAGCAACATAAGTAGTCTCGGTCTAAAACAACAGAGTACCAGGATACAAAGGATATGCTATCTTCATCCCCCAGAAAAACATTTAATTCTCTCGTTGCTTCATCTTTGGTTCTTCCATTTCTTAGTAGAACAAGAACATACTCCTGCAGACATTTAAGGTACATTGAATTAAGTCTTTTTATTAGCTAAGTTGCCACGAATGTCACAAGATGTCATGTTCCACGTTAACTGGTAAAAGCATACAAGAGGTTCTAATTCACCATAACCTATGTTATGGACTGAAGGTAGAACTGAGCCACGGAAGACCAGGAAGGGCATTGAAACTGTGTAGTTCTGTACTGGCATAAATCACTGAAAAATACTTAAATTCTAAAACAAGAGGAAAAAGCCAAGTCCCGTATTCAAAATGAGTGCTTCCCATAATTCTAAGCAGCAGAAAGTTTACAGGAACTCCCAAAGCAGCTATGGACCAACGGGTTTTTACGTAGTACGCAACATTTGTAGTATATATCAAAGCTATGTATTATGTTTTTTTATCAGTGCTTTAAAAAAAGCAAGCAAGGCCATAGTTATTAATGGCGCACAGCGCAAAAAGACGCAAAGTCTCCCTAGAGCATTAACATTCAGCACGGCAAATGACGGGCGCGCTTTTAATTTACTGCGTATGTTCTTTTAAAAAAATTATAAATTTAATATACACACATGCATAACAATTAATTTAAGTTTAATACAATTTATATTTTTTTACTCAAACATGTAATAAAGACATTTTAATCATTTTGCAAAAAACATCATCAAATATAATATCATAAGCGTAGCCTTTCAAGTATAATAGTGTTCAAAAGCCAAAATCCAAGATAATAATACATATTACCGATAAACTAGAAATCTGAATTTGATTAAATAATCATATTTTCTAAATCAATATATGCATCATCAGATTCATAAATTTCAATATCTTTTTAGTTATCTTATATCGACTAACAATTTGTTCGGTGCGACCGTAACAAGAATGGACAGTTCGAAGTTCGTTGAAAATTAATTTGAAAAAACATCCGTTTGAGATTATGTGTTCGGTGCAACAATAATTAGAATAGATAGTTCGAAGTTCGTTCGAGATTAATTTGGAGAATGCGACCGTTCAAAATTATTTGTTCGATGCAAAGGTGGTAATTAGACCCACAGTGCAAGGATGGTAATTAGACCCATCGGGTTGGATCTAGACCCGATCCAGCGGGTCTTGATTCTAGTCGGGTTTGGTTTTGTCGAGTCTAACTTGTATATTTTAAAACCTTGTCCCGACCTGAGGTTCGAATCGGGTCGGTTCAAGTCCGATTGAATAATAACACTAAAAAGTGTGTATTTTCTCGTTTTTTGTCCAATCTTCTGGATAAGATCAATTTTCATGTTATTCTTCATTAACTAGATCAGACTCGGGATCCATGGGTTCAAGTCGGGTTCGGATCGGTTTGATTCAGATTTGTGAATTTTGGTTCTAATTGCCTATCGTAGTTAGATGTGGCAATAATGTAAATAAATAGTTCAAAGTTTGTTGTAGATTAGTTTAAGGTGTACTCGTATCATTGTGTAAAAAAATATAATACATTCAACATTTGTTGGAAATTAGTTTGGATTGTAGAATTGAAAAAAAAAAGAATAGAAACACAACAAAATTATGAAAAGGCATGTCATATTTGCGCCGTGCACCCTTTGTACCGTAAGCGCCATTTACGCCATTCGATGCGCATTTCCATCACGCCATACGGAAGAATGCGCAAACGTCACGTCACGCCTTGCGCATTGAACCATGGCGCACGCCTATCATAACTATGCATGAGGCGTAAAAAACGAATCGAGGCGCACAGAAAAAGGCGTTTTACTAGTGAGGCTTACGCCTCAAACGACTGAGGTGCAAAAAAGTATGCCTCGGAGCCTCAATGTGGCGAGGCTTAAGCCTTTTAGGTTAAAAAAAACTTTAATTGTTGTGTATTTCACAAACCTTACTCCTATCTCATTCATCATTCAATAAAAAATGAGCTAAATAAGTAAATATTTGAAACAGAATTCCACAAATGCAATTATTTGGAATCGAATTCGATTCCACTACTTCGATTACCGGAATCGAGTAGATTCCGGTTACCGGAATTGATTTAAATTCCAGTTTAGAAATTTTATAGCTTTTAAAAAAAAAATGAGATGCATTCTGTAAAAAAAAATTGTTTGAATTGCTTCGAACGTTTTAAGAATGTTTTATGTTCCTTACATAATATTTGACATTTAATGTTGTTCTATGTCAAATTTGATGTGTTTTGTGTTTTTTTCAATCCGAAAAGCTTACACCCCATCATTTCGAGGCTTACGCCTCGCTTCATGGATCTAAAAACGCATCGCGTACACTTTCATCTTTTAGAACAATGACTTTTATATACATTGCTAAGCTCATTCATCCCTAAAATACCTCCCATACTGTTAGTGAATTAAATTTCATGGCTTCTTTCTGACTTCCAATACTTGAATAGAAATTTGCTTCAATTCTGATTTATGTTTCCACCGTGATCAGGATAGAAATTTAACTTAGGTCGCTATTTTAAAGAAGATATCAATCTCAATTTGCTAATCTCAATTACATACTTGATCAAGATTTGTAATTAATTAAGAAAATAGGAAATGTATTAACCAAATGTAGCACGGTTGATTAATCTAATCATGAACTATCTAGCCACTTGAACTATAATGTAGCAAGCATCACTAGCCTTGATGTCAAATTTATTATTTAGCTATATTTTACTGTTGCATATATACCATCGTCATGATAATTAGAAAGTATGATGTTTTAACTCAATTTTTTTAAAGAAAAATAGAAAATAGAAGAAAGTTTTTAGTCAATATATAAAATATTGATACAGATTTATCTCGACAAGTTGCTTATAAGAGCATCTCCAACCCATGTTTATTTTGAATGTTAAGTGGAAGTCGCCTCATTAATTAACAAAACAGTTGAAATTGATTCTTCAATGCAATTGTTAATTACAAATTAAAAATGACATTGTGAAGTATGATGTCTAGCTTTAGACATCGAACATCATAATGTGAAGTATGACACATCGTCAATTATTAATTAATTTGACATGTTAATGCATAAATTATTCTATTATTATAAAAAATAATAGTCTTTATCCATAGAATAGTCAACACATATAAAAATTAGTTTCTAACACATTGAGCATTGGAGGAAAGAAGAAGATAGCATTGTTAAGTGTACTTTGCATTTTGGAAAGGGCCTTGATACGCAAGATTTACAAGACAATATGTTAGTTGTGCATTGATGATGCTTGTGCATTGATGATGCTCTAAAGAAAGGGATGTGGCATAAATTGTTTTTGAACATGTGCTAGTAATTTTATCTTTCTTTTATTGTTAATATCTATTGTCTGATGAACAAAATAATAAAAGTTAAACATGTTGCGGGAGCTAATGGAATATTATATTCACATTTGGTTCCTATGAAATCCATATTGATTTCTGTGGTCCAAAAAAGTAATTGATTCATATTTTTCTTGAATCCGTTTCTTGCAAATTGAATGGTTTTCCAAGTAAATAGTACATATTTTCTTCCTTCTTTCTTTCTTTCTCTCTCTTTTTCGCACGTAACTTGATCAACATTCAACATGCTACCTAATCGCTCAGCATTAAACCGTCTAAGATTAAACTTATATATCAACTGAAAAAACAGGGAAGCATGTGTATGGTCTGTTGATGAACAATCCTTAAGCATCTAATATGAAATTTGTTCAAGCCAGCTACATATATTTAAGCCAGCAAAATTAACACATTATATATGTACGTGTGTGTGTTCCAGTAAACAGTCGACATCAAATAAGCTAAAGCACCTATGCTTCAGTTATACATTCACTAATGCTAATTGGAGATATAACTAAATTTGCTTAATCACACACCAAGCCTACATTCCAAATGCAAGTCATATCATGAAAAAGGTAGCATGTTGACCTAAGGGATGGTAAAACAATCCAAATTCTACTCATATCTGTTTTTTTTTTCTGGCACAATTTTACACAAGTCCAATCCATAAACAGTATAGCTTCAATTCTTTTCATATGATAAAACAAAAAACAATAAAAACTGGAATTGGTACATAATTAACAATATTGTACCACTAGAGTGTCATCCATATAATCGCCCATAACCTCCTTCAGTTTCTCGTTTACTTTCTCCCGCAGCCTCGAAGTACCATCGCTGCCAAAATTGATCTTGAACGAGCGATCTCCCATTTTTAAGATTGTGGAATAAATAGATCGATGATACAAGCAGGACTTTTTGTGGGGAGATTCGGTAGAGACAAGAAGCCCTAATTTTGAGATTATATTATGATTTTATTATTTACATGAACAATTTTTGATAGTTCTGAGTGCACAGAAATGTAATGTTTTCTATAAAAGAGTGCAATTGAGGAAAAACCCTATCAACTGTAACAACCGCAAATGGCCCTTTTACACCAAATTTATGTCTAAGGCACTCTGAGAATCACGGTGGAAGTTTACAATGGCACTTGAGTAAAAAAGATAACTGTTTGCATCAAAAAGGACACAAACATTCGAAAGCAATTGAAAATACAAAAAATATGCAGTTCTAGTGAAATAAACGTAGAAAAGATACAATTTTCAGAGGGATCGGCAAATACTTCGACATATGTCCACTTTAATCTTTGTTATTGATTGTTTTTTCTTCATATTAACATGAATCCAATTAGATCTGACCATAATCGAAGGGATCGCGGATTTAAGAGCATTTAGAGTCTTTGGAGTATTTAGGGAGAAGAAGAAGATAGAAAGGAAATCCAAATGTCAAAAGTCCATTTCTTGTTGCTCCAGGTCTTCTATTTATAAGAAAACCGTCTAGCAGAACCGGGGCCCACAAAATATTAAGTTCAGGTTTATGTCCAAATATGTAGAAGTGAGCATGAGGATCCAAACATCGATAAAAACCTCTCGTTACCGATTGATTTTGGTTGATGTCGAGATGTTTCGCCTACATGCTTTCTCGGTTAGTCTTCAAGTTCTGGATTTTCGAATTGAGGTTTCCGACGAGAGGTTTTCGACAAAAGGTCGTCGACGAGAGGTTTCCGACAAAAGGTTTTGCATATTTAATACTTAGCCAAAAATTATTGAGTTCATTTGTCATTCTTGATAGTTTTCAAGCATTTAAATCGATTTCTTGATCGCTTTGTAGTCCAATTCGCTCGTTTAAGTTCGTTCGAATACTGCGGAAAATTTGATTATAACACCTGCCCTTGAAAGTTACCTAATGGACGTAAGGTGTGTTTTGCTCAAGAATAAGTTTCTGCAATAGTCGAGTTCTAGCAGTCAAGCTTTCCAATTATCCACCGACAAGTTGTGTTAAAACCATCTGGTTCCTTCGGATTTTCGTGCAAATCTATGGTCATTCTAGACCATTAGAGGTAAGGACTCTATCATTGCATAAGTGTTAGTCATAAATCATAATCATACCATTTTCATCAGGGGTTATCATATCATATATCAAAACCGTCCCATGTTCGTTCGAAATATATATATATATATATATATATATATATATATATATATATATATTCTAATCACAAGGCGTTCAAATCCTAAGGCAAAGTCAACGTCTACTTAAGGTCTGATCTCGTCGAATCGTTTATCATCCAAACTAGGGTTCGATCTCTCCGGATCGTTTATTATCCAAACTAGGGTTCGATCTCTCTGGATCGTTTAATATCCAATCAAGGGTTCGATCTCTCCGGATCGTTTAACATCCAATCTAGGATTCGACTTTTCTAGATCATTTAACATTCAATATAGGGTTCGATCTCTTCGGATCCTTATTGAGTTCAATCCACTCGCTCTTTGGCAAGGGGACTCAAAGTCTAAGCAAGTCCATCCGCTCACTCTCCGAAGAGGAGACTTACTTTCATACAAGCCCAATCCACTCAATTTCGGACAAGGGGACTTATACCTTATGGTCATCGCTCTCTCCAGTCAGGACTACCACGATCAATCTGTACCAACCATCACAATCAAGTAGTTTGTAAAATCCTAATCAATTTCAAGGGGTCATCAATCTCCATTGGTGTTTTTTAATCGATGTCAGCCATCACTCATGAAGCCTAAGTCAGAGCATCTAGCAAACATCAAAACGTATATTCCTATCAAGGATCACCTTCGAACTTCCAATTCAGACCATGACCAGGGACCGAGTAGGATCCCCTATACATATAAGAGGCCTGATAATAATATTGCATCATTTATTTAAAAAAGGTGGGGGTAATGGAATTGAATCTAAATCCAATATATCTCTATTATATGGTTATGATCCAATGGAAGTCTCTAATCCATAACTTAATTCTTCCCCTTTCTCCGTTCCTACGTCGAGCTTCTAGTTCCAGCACCTACAGTTGTGCGTTCACATTCCAATCTGCCTTTTTGGGTCCAACGTTGCCCGCTCCAAGCATTAGAGCTCGTCCTAAGTCCAAATTGACCTTACCCTCGAGTAAATTCATCTCCATAACGACCAGATTCAGGTCACCGACCTGTTTAGGTCATGGGGGTACTGTTCCAGTCTTCTCTGCTTCAACTTCGTATGTTCTTATATTGATTTATGGTTTAGTTCTAAATTCCAACTGATGTGGTTGTTTTTTGTTGATCCTTCCTTCTAAAAAATATCCATCTAGCATTATTGTTATCGAGCCATTATTCCTTCTTGACTCTCTTTTATCATCCTCTCCATCTCTTCTCTAGTCACATTGACCGATGGATTTGAATTTGAGAACACCTTCTGTCTGCCCCTTGCTTTGGTTGACTTCCTCCAATCAAAAAATCTAGTGTTAAACCTCTTCATCTTTTTCAAACGTCAGATCCAAGCTTTAGGTTATCGATTCTATCTCTTTCTAAGTGAAAGTATCAAAATGTTTGCCCCAAAAAGGCACAAACATCCCAAAAGCAATTGAAAGCACCAAAAATGTATGGATCTAATGGAATAAACATAAAAGTGGTAGAAAAGACACAATTTTTATAGTGGTTCGGCAAATACTAGGCATACATCCACTTTAATATTTGTTGTTGATTGTTTCCTCTTCTGATTACAATGAATTCAATTAGATCTGACAATAACCCAATGGATCTCGAATTTAAGAGTATTTGGAGAAGAAGAAGTTAGAAGAGAAATCAAAGTGTCAAAGTCCATCTCTAGTTGCTCTAGGTCTTCTATTTATAAGGAAACTATCTAGCAGAATTGGAAGCCCGCGAAATATTAAATCTAGGTCCAAGTCCAAGTATGTAGAAGTGAACATCGTGGCCTAAACATCGATAAAAAGCTCTTAGTACCGACTAGTTTTGGTTGATGCTGAGAGGTTTTGTCTACTTACTTTCTCGATCTTTCTTCGTGCTCGTCCAATCTTCAAGTTCTAGATTTTCGACGAGAGGTTTTTGATGAGAGGTCTTCGATGAGGGGCGTTCGATGAGAGGTTTCCAACGGGAGATCTCCAACGAGAGGTCTTCGATGAGAAGTTTCCGATGAGAGGTCTTCGTTGAGAGGTCTTCGATGAGAGGTTTCTGATGAGAGGTTTTAAACAAGAGCTCTCCAATGACATGTCTTCGATGAGAAGTTTTCGACGAGAGGTCTTCAAGGGGAGGCTTCCAACATGTGGTTTTTCATCTTTAATACTTAGCCAAAAATTGTCGAGTTCCTTCATTTTATTATCCTTGATAGTTTTCAAGCTACTAAATCCATTTCTTCATCAGTTTGTAGTCCAATTCGCCTGTTTAAGTCCATTCGAAGGATGTGGAAATTTTGGTTACAATAATAACATGTAATGAGTTTGTCACATTAAAGATATAGAACATAATGAGCTTTGAATATTAGTGCACTAAGATAGACTATATTATTTATGTGACATGCTTTTGTTTTATAGTCGAATATCATTAATACAAATTAGGATTTGCATCTTTGTTATGTGAATGAGATATAATTTGTATGAAAATGATAAAATCATATAAAATGACAACACAAATATTTAGTTGAGAACCGCATCATTATATTTACTAAAATTTCACAAACAAATGTGATGCCCCTAATACCAAGCATTTGTAAACAGAAAATATTTCATTTATCAAACTACAATTGTGAATCTTACAAATTCTAATTTTCAACGTTTGTAAATTAAATGTCTCCTTAATAAATATATTTATCTTCCATTGTAAAATAAAAGATGTTGTAAGTGCATAGTGGTTATGCTTTTAATTATTTTTCAAAATTGATGTATCCACCGTGATAATATTATGTCATTAATATAAACTACGTATCATAAAATCAATCTTGATTCTTGTACAACATTTTTTTTCCCAACAACTTAATAGTGAATTAGTCGATTTTTCATTAATATATTATTGAAACATCTCAAAAAACTATTGTGTTTACTAATAGAAAAGAATGTCCCATGAAGAGGTCACGTATCTGAACCTTTATATTGCTAAGTTCATTTTACCTATTGCATATCAAATAGGTAGTAAAAACATACATAAATTCATCAAGTCTTATTAATAATGATTCATCCATTGTGTTTATGAAAAAAATGAATCAATAATTATCATATGATAATCTTTATTGAATCACCTCCTACATTTCATGACATTAATCATTCCTAATGGTTAGGAAAACATCTCATTTGAGTGTCATGTATAATAAGAAGATGTTCTTATTTTCTAATATTTATATTCAATGCTAACTTTGTTTTTATACTTCAACTTATTACCCTTATAAATCAATTTCAAGTAATGAGTTTCTTTCAATGTTATCATATAGAAACAAATTAATAGTAGAATTCAAAATAATTTTCGAAATGATAATTTACTTATGCATTGTTGAGTAGTTGTTTGTCTGTGCATGCACCCATACATGATATGATTGCATTTTCTAAAAGATTGTATAGTACGCAAAAAGTCTATACCTTGAAACGAAGGTGCTTAAAAATTTCTCATATACATCATTGATTATGTCACAAGTCGTTGATATCAAAAATACACGTACTCTCGGTTCATTCTAGTCCTCGTTATTAAGTTCCACTAATGCAACACATAATCTCTAAATAAGAAGTTGAAAACCTTAAATCCGAACTGGAAGTAGAAGATTAGAATTTATAATATGTTGATTTTGTTGCAAAATTCAACTTTTAGTCAATGTTTGCATTGAAACAATAAGGATTGGAAAATAATTTATCTTTAACCGAAGACAATTTTTCACGAAGGTGCAACCAACATCCAATGCGATTGTTTAGAAAATAAATCAAAAATAAAGAAAATAATAATTCTTAAAGAGATTAGTTAACGCTTGACCAAGAAGATAGAAAGTGAATTATTGGATTAAATGTAGTGATAAAATTCGTCATTCTAATGATTAAGAACGTAGAAAAGTAAGATTATGACTTATTGTGGAAGACAGTTACGATGGACTGAACTTATTTTGCAGAGGAAAATGACGAATTTTGCAAGGAAAACTAGCTTTTATAGTGGCTCGTCCACTTTTTATTAAAAAAAAGTTATTATGTGTGTAAGAATAACTACCTTAATAACTTCAGCATGTATGCGTTAAGAGCACTCGTACTCAAACAAGCTGCATGGAGCAATCTCATGATATAATTGCTCAACATCACACGTCAAATCCAGAATCACTATTAGCAGCTAACACTTATACATATAAAACATCACATATTCATGGCACCAATACATGGTATCATTCATTTCAAGATAATACAACCTTAGTCCAATCCTCATTAGGAAACTTCATGATACCACAACCGCATTTTAGGTCAAATTAGGCAACTTCGAAATAATACAACCTATAGGCCAAATAAGGCAACGTGGTAAGTATAACATATGCAACCAAGCTGGAGATCATCAAGACCCAAATCACATGAGCACAAAAATGACCGACTCACCAACCATCAAGAACCATGAAGTATGTCAATTACATCAATAAAGAGCCCAACATCTGTTGCATCGTAGAGGAAATCGCAACGTAGGTTGCCGATGTGAAAGGAAAGATAAGAAAGGAAAATGCTCCCTTTATAGCAAAACCATCCACCACCAACAAATGAAAGGAGTTGACAACCTCAAGCAAGGAGCACATAACATACAGAGTAACAAAACACCCTAAACATTCCACAAAAAATAAGTATACACCAAACCATCATCCTAAAGAAAAACTGCACACTACAAAATAATAACAACCAATAGAACTAGTGATAGAAGAGCCTCTTGAACCCTGTTGCATCAAGGCAGTGAGTAGGGCCAAGAAGACCTCAACATCAAGTGGAGCGTATGGAGTCGTCAAACCTCAAGTGAGTCCAAGAAATTGTTAAGCATTTTGAGCGGAGGCAACAAATTATAGTTAGTAGTTGATCTACAATGATGGCAAGAGTTACGGTCTAACGAGTTGAGACTAGGAATAAGTATATTGGGTAGAAGAAGATTAGAGGTGGACCATTGTGATAACGGCATGAAAAGTCATCGGTTAAAGGGGCTAAGAAACCAAAAACAAAATAACATAAGGTGGAGAGTGGAGGGAATTAGTAGATGTAAATATGGGGAAAGGAGGGACAAAATTTTGGTCGGTTTGAATGAGGATTTAAAGGAGAAGAAAGTGGCAGCTGCAAAAATCTAATCCCCTATTCATCTACATCTTGACCTTTTAATACCCTCTATTACAAGGCAATCCCGTTTTTTAAGTGGTCCATCCACCTTTTATGTAAATTAAAATAGGTGTGGTGTTAGGTTCCCCAACAGGTGCAAAACTCACACATCACCTTACATACGCATACATGAGAAATAAAAGCACAAATAATCAATATCATAGTTATCAATACATAACATGGACTATGATAAAAAAGTCAGTTATGATATACTCTATTCCATCATCCAAGTCATCAGGATCCAAGATCTCTGTCTTGTCAAAAGAAGCCAACTAAGAAGTATCGCCTCACTCCTGAACATGACCATCAGTACAACAAGGTCCTTGTCTGGTGAAATAGTAATATCTATATATATGATAGATGCAGCAACGGTCGTAATATAAGCCTTCAGCATCAAGAGGGCTTCAGGATCGTGTGGCATTGAGAGGGCGAGCTATAAAAGTAGAAGTTTTCGAAGAAGGAACTGGAAATGTAGTGCACTTAAATTTCCATTAACGATTGGGAGATTTTTGAATTGGGTCTTTGATAGTAAGAGAGATACCTCGCCTTTCGATGGAGGTGACTGCAAAGACAGTCTGTGCGGCTAGAAGAGTGTCAAAAGGTATAGATCAGGGTAGACAACGGGTATTCAATATCAATACGATCGGTTCTTTGTGTGGAAAGGGCAAAAATATGGAATGGTAATAACGAAGAGGTTTTAACTCTACACGGGCCCTAACATACTCAAATCTAACCATGTGCTCGGTATTCTCGTCAAAGCATATGTAACACCCCTAATTTTAATTAACATTATTCAGGAGATTTAATTAAATAAACTAAATAGAATAATGTAATGTGTAGTGTGATAAGGAATTAAGATTTGATAATCAACATGGTCGAGCCATAATTAACTGACTAATTGGTTAATAAGATTGTTTTGTGACTTAAGAATAATAGATATATGAGAGAGGTAATTTAGGAATAAAAAAAACACTTTGTACCTTAAACCATCCCTCTCCCCTATCATTCTCACTTTCATAAAACATAAGCAATCAAAAGAATATAAGAAGGTCGACTATTGCTAAAGTGGTAATCCATGGTGCATCGTATTCTTACATATTATCATATATTATTGTGTTTTAACCATTGTAGATGCAGAAACATAGTATACGGTTAATGTATTTTGGTTAAGATACCAGTGTGGGGAAAAACCGTTCAGGTTAGTGATGTTGTATCTAACTAGATATCTAGTTGGTTCAAGATGGTAGGTTATTGTTCATACTAAACTTTTCGTCTGACCCGAAGTTTTTGGTTTTTCCCCTTAAACTCTTAGGTACTCATTTGAGTAGGTCGGAAGTAAGGGATTTCAGGTTCTAGTTAGAAGAAAAAGCTTCCAAAGGCGTGTAGAAGGCAATCTAGTTATTAGGAGCTTTATCTATTTCTGCCATATAGTTGTGTTTTTTCTATTTGGATGTAATGGCGAAGTTGAATAATTGCCAAGTACTCTAATCAACCAAGGGGGCATCTTCATATGTCGCTCTTAAAGTATTTTATATAGTTATATTTTCTCTGAACGTGGAATCACAAATGGAATTATATAATGAATATGAAATCATATTTTGAAATGGAATGTAAAGGTTATTTTGAAATTGTGTTTGAAAATATTTTATATGCATGTGCTTTTGATTATTGATATGATTAACATAGCCGCATTTTATCGTCAAGGATTAATAACTATGGATGACTGCAGCATCCGTAGCGGTTAGTTTTGGGCCTGAGAACATGGCATATTACAGTAGGTATTAGATAATAGGTTTATGTGGAACTTATAAGAATTTTAAATCTAAAGAGTTTTCAAAAACATATAATGAATTAGAGAATAAGATTGGGACATGAGATAATGCTATAATAACATACTTGTATTTGCTATATATAAGTATGTATCATATCTCTATTCTCCCCTCTCTCTCGGACCATTCTTCTATATCTTACTAAGGCTCATATATAGATTTACGAGAAAGAAAGATATAGAAGCAGGAAATGGAAGAGTAAGTCTAGGTGGTAGAAGCAGCACAACCAATGGAAATGCTTGGCCTAACACTAGGTGGAACCAGGGTTGATAGAAAAATGCTAATCAAAATGCAAATGCCAATATAGGCACTGCAACCCCACCAGTGGATATGTGAACCATGTATTAGTTATTCATCAACTGATGCAAGCGGGAGTAGCTGCATGAAATGCTACTAATGCAGGAGGAGTCAATCCGCGCCAGTTGGTAGTAACTATGCCAAGCTGAGCCGAGATTACACCGGTCTGGATGGAATGCCTTTTCTGGGAACTGAAGATGTAATTGAAGTGGAAAATTGGCTATTGCACTACGACAAAATTTCGCTGGTTTGGGATGAATGATGGAAGAAAAGAAAATTGGCTTGTGGACAAAGGGAGCTGCTTTATTCTGGTAGAAAGTAGTTACTATAGGAGTGTGTAAAGGCCCGTTTTCCCGTACTCTTTGAATTGATAATAAACCACACATGTCCAACTCATATTACACGAAAAGACGGATCTTTAAGGTTAATAAAGAAAAATAGACAGAACAGAATCTCGCACAAATGGAATAACATATATTATTTCAATAATAATCTTTACAGCGGAAAATTTTAAAATACACTATCAGAGTCTAACCTAGATTCAGCTTGGACAGTTATAAACATCTGTCCTTACAATTGCTGACAAATATCAAACAAAGTACACTAAGTACACTGGATAATAGAATATGTCCATACGTCGATGAATATCTCCAGCTCTCCTCTGGAAACTCCAACCGTCTTCGACTAACCTGAAACTATTCGGATCTGACCCGAATATTGAAAATACCTAGGTCAGGATTGATAAACCAGCGTGAGAAAAACTCAATAATAAATGACAGTGTCATATATCAGCCTTTGGATAAAATCCTTTGAAGTAAAGAGTATCTCATATGACCACGTCCATACATAAACACAGACGGGTTTTACCTTATGATAACTAAAATATTTTTATATCAAAACCTTTGATATTATTTCTAATGACATCTCTTAGAAAAAAATTGCAAATAAACTTATTAATCTTAGCCGAAATTGTTACCATTATTAAATTTCAGCATACTAGGCTCTACTAACAAAACCGTAGGTTCTTATTGGAGAATGGATTTCCACACAAATGACCAGGCACAGGATCTACCTTTCGAAACGGGTACACCTCTAGATGGATGTCCCGAGGCACAGAACATCTGCCCTCTGCCAACACAAGACCGCCTACATCTGTAACTAGATAGTACCAAATCTGTCATCCCTCGGTCGTTACCGACCTTTATCCGAGAGCTCTCTTTCCATACACCACATTAATTAACATCCCAAACGTCATAGCGGAAAGAAATACATCTAGAAGGGGATGATCATACCCTAATTGGGAATGACTCACTTAGCCTTGCCGCATCTAATCCTGTTTCGGTCATTTCTGGTTTGATGAGGCTTAAGGCAAATGATTACCTTTTCACATAGCACATATCACATCTTTGAATGCCACATTGCCATTTCTGTTGACTGCTAATTGCCTTCCACAAAAATACAACCCTTGAGCTCGTATGTCTCAAGAAGGGTGTTAAGCTAAGAGAAGTTGCCTTCTCCGCCACCACTGATGTACGTTTGTATAAACCAATGTATGTAATCTTTAGAAATGTAATGTCAGACAAACGTCCATACAAGTTGTCCAGGAACAGGACAAACCGAAGGCACTCTCCTACTACCACTAGTAGCGAGTAGTCCTTCCAAAAAATCTCCACAACGAGGAGACCGCTGCTATATATAACTCGGAAGATACCCAGAGTAAGTCAATAAGCAGTCCTCACGCTATAAAGATCCACTGTCTTCAATCATCTTCAACATGTCTTCACGTTCAAACGTATACATTGGTTCGAATGGCTTTTGGATAAGAATCACCCAAATCCAACCCCGGTTCCTTCGAAATCCAATTATCGATAAAAAGTGAATATGAGTATACAGGATTTTGTTAAGTCTTTTTTCACTTTAATTCTTCTGTGATGATTCCGAAATCTCTTTCTTTTGACTTAGGATACTTTCTAAGAAATTCATTCATATGCTTTGGAAAATATCTCAGATTTCCTTACTTAATACTTGATCAAATTTCTTAACTTTTAGGCGGGTCTAAAACAATGTTATTTAAGACATCATTTACGATAAACCCTAAATCAATCTTAGCAAACATTTTTAAGTAAATAGGATCATAAAAATCATTCATTTTGGAGATTGCTTAAATTTTGGATAATACAAATCTTCTTTTATTTTGAAAACATCATACGATCCTTTTATTTAAGAGCATCCGGGTTTTCCTTTCGATTTGTTCCACCACTCGTCTAAGAGAAGAAAACATAGGTCAGGTAAGTTCAGGACACTGGTTGCTCCATCCCTAACCTTAGTTAAACACCTTGTTTTATCTTTCCAGATCTCACAGGCGGGGCAAATATACTAGTCGTTTCCGCATACTCAGATTTTCAACTTTATTTTGGAATTGCTTATAAATATTCCAAATTATCTTTTTGAAACGCTTCAATATCCTTTTTAAAACATTCACAATTCATTCTGAAAAATGCCGTTATATTTAAACTCATATTCCAAAAGTTATAGAATTCACAACATAAAAGTGCTGCGGAAAGTGCCATATAAGCTTATTTGATTAAAACAACCTTTAAACATTTGATAATTCATGTTTTTCAATCCAAACTTCTTTTAAACTATTTAAATAGATTTATCAAATTTATTTCATATTTTTTCATAATTAAAAATGTTCATTTAAACAGATTTCTTGTTATGGTCACTTAACTGCACTAGCGCAATTTTTCTAGAAAATTTATTTGCACTTAATTCAAAATCTACCTATCGAAACTTTGATTTTCTTTCTTCGTTTAGAAGATATGGATATAATAGTCCGAAATTTTCTTATCTCGAAGAATTCCGAGCTATATTCCACTCTACACATTCATTTGAACTTTTCGGCGCGAAGTTGCGAACTATCTTTGCGCGACGCACCTAGTTTTAACTTATTTTTCACTATTTGAAATAATCTATTCAAATTTGATTTTAACCCTTATAAAATCATTATAAATCATTTTAAATCAATATTTTCACTTTTTAAAGTATCTAAAATGAATTTTCACTATTACCATATTATAATATTATTATATTCCCATTATTTTAATATTAAATTTTAAATTCCAATTTCAATTCAATTTTAATTCTAACTTCAAATTAAACACATTTAAAACTTAGATTTCAAATCTAATTTCAATTTAAACTTCAATTCAACCTTTATCTCAACTTTAATTTTTCATAATTGATTTCAATTTCAATTTCACTATTCACCTCAATTTCAGTTTCAAATTAACTATCCTTTTCAAATCTGTTTCACTTCAAATTTTAATTTCTCTTTTATTTTAACTTTAATTTCACTTCTAAATGAAAATAGACTTATTTTTCCAAAATATCTCATATTACTAAAATGTGATCTTATTAACAAAGTGATTACTTAATCAAAATGAACATATCCAATATTCATATTTATCACTAACATAACATCCATTCAACCAATAACATGGATATGATTTCAAATCTAACATTCACTATTAATATCATAACGGGATATATTATCACAATTCACTTAATTTACTAACTATCAAAACATCCATGTTAACAATCAATTTGGTATAAACATTCATATGTCATAAGGGCATAAATGTGATTGTTTTAATGCAACTAAAATATACATTCAAAAGCAATGAGAATTTTTCACCTTTAACCAAAACGTTTAACTTTCTACAAACATTCATTTAAATCAACGCTTCACTAAACCTTTCTAAACCTTCTCATAACCATGCCCAAGTGCTCGACCATCTCCATCTCTACTTGTTTTGCTCACTCCTCCCCTTATCAACTCCCAAACTCACGGCCTAAGGCCATTTTTAAGAAGAGAAGAAGAAGAAGTGAATTAAGAAGAGATTAGAGAGTAACAAGTGGATTAGTGCTTAAGCACTCCATTATTTTTAACCTCCTACCTTTCTTAAAGAGGAGAAGCCATTAATGAGGAAAAGAAAGCCCAAAAATGAAGAAGAAGAAGAAGAATGAGAGGCGTGAAGAAAATGAGTGAAAGCGTAGTGGTATTTATAGCAAAAATTTTCTTTGTAAATTACATTTTTAACCTTAGCCAAAATGACTAAAATACCCTTCTACTTTTTGAATTTTCAACTTACTTTTTTTCCTTTCCAAGATGAGAAAGGATGTGCATTAATGAGAAGAGAAGGTTGGATGTGATGTTAAATTCTTAAGTAATGATTTTATGTTTTTTCTTTACTTTTTAAATTACACAATTACCCTTTTGCTCCTTTTCCATGCATACACATAACATCCCATAAATGAGACATGACATATATGTAATGATGTTGTTTGTAAATATTTAAAATAAAATTTAATTAGTCAAATCATGTCTTTTCACTTTTTACATTCTTTTATGTAAACTTTTCAAAAGTAAACCATTTTTGTCTTTAGTGATAAATGTAAAGCGTTTAAATAGTTTGTATAGTTGTATTTATGCATATGTGTATGTTAGAAAATGTATTAAGTTGTAATAACTTGTCGACAACTTATTTTGGTTGAAAATGGTGTTTTTGTCGATAAATTTTACCGTCAAAATTTGACCTTTTTGTTAAGCTATATATTGATGTAAACCAAACTTTAAAATGAACTTTTTACTTCTTTAAATAAATTAAAACATTTCTTTTTATACTTTAAAATATCTTATATTAATATCAAAATCTCTAATTTTACAGCGTATGTAAAACTGATAAAATACGGTAAATTTTGGTTATTTTTGTAAACCGATTATCAATACTCTTTTAAATCTTTTAAATATACTTTTATTATCTTTATTAGATGTTTTAAACAAGATTTATCTTTTCAAATAAATATTTATACCTATTCATTTAAGCTTTTATTTATTATTAACAGAACTTAACTTTTGTCGATTTATTCTAAAATCCAAATTTATACTTTTTTATTTATTAATTATAAGAATAGATAATTATTTATTATATATTTTAAGATTTAAACTCCTTTTTAAATTTAAATCGAACGAAATCTCCCATTTCCGAAGTAGCGAAATTATGGGTCGTTACATTATCCCCTACTTAAAAGCATTTCGTCATCGAAATGAAAGTTAGATAAATGAATCTATCTAATACTCATATCCTCAAATAATTTGACTTATTTCTACTGATGATAGAAAAGAAGAAGGTCGATATCATAACAACACTAAAACAAATGATGCCAAACATACAATAAAGATTCCCCATGTTAACCTGAGTATCTATCACGTACTTACGGTTATATATACGTATATCAAGTCAAACTTCTATTATATCCATCCTAGTGCATATTGTACATTTAAGATAATTATACAATAACCAAATAAGATTATGCATCCAAAACAACCACACTGATACTATATCAAGATAAACGAATACCGCCACAAAACTCAATTATATACCAAAATCCAAATTATAAGTTAATTCACTTATATCATTTATTTACAATTTTGTTCTTTTATAACTTCACAAATTATATAAATAGTATTCATTTATAAAATCCATTTATAACTTCACTTTAACACTTATAAAATTTGTTTTATAATTCTAATATTTTAATTTATAAAATATCTATTTTATAAATCTCCTATATAAACCATTTTACAAAATAGTTAACTTCACATTCCAAAAATCATATTCTGGTTTTATTTCACAAAATCATAATTTCAATTATATTTCCCAAAACATCATAATTTTTATAACATAAAAATTATCACATTTATTTATTCAAATTAAATCAATTTTTAACGATTCAAAAATTCAATAAAACATTTATTTTCAAAATCACTTTTAAAATTCTTTTAAATTCTAAATCGTTACTTTTATATTTTTAAAATTCCAAAATAGGCCCAATGCTGCAACAACACCAAATACATCAATCACGGCATCCAAAACGTCATATATCATATGATAACAGAATATATTACAATATTTGTAAATAAATCAATACTGTTGAGGAATCCAGTTGGATCCCTCCAACCTATTACGTGCAATAAATATACATATTGGAATATGTGTACAATGTCCACTTCAAGGCAGACGCGCGTACAAAGGGTCATCCGCTCATATACGGGAACGTATATGGTCATCTGCTCCACTAGGCAGGTATATATCCAAATACCAATCAATATATCATATATCATCCAAACAATCATCAATCATCATAAATAATATTTATTCTCACTTATATAAAAATATCAGTGAGGCAGAAAGAGTGAGTTGCTCTGATACCAAATTTAAAGGCCCGTTTTCCTGTACTCTTTGATTTGACAATAAATCACACATATCCAACTCAAATTGCACGAAAAGACGGATCTTTAAGGTTAATAAAGAAAAGTAGACAGAACAGAATCTCACATGAATGGAATAACATATAGTATTTCGATAATAATATTCATAGCGGAAAATTTTAAAATACACTATCAGAGTCTAACCTAGATTCAGCTTAGACAGTTATAAACATCTGTTCTTACAATTGCAGACAAACATCAAACAAAGTACACTAAGTACAGTGGATAATAGAATATGTCCATACGTCGACGAATATCTCCAACTCTCGTCTGGAAACTCCAACCGTTTTCGACTAACCTGAAACTACTCAGATCTGACCCGAGTATTGAAAATACCCGGATCAGGCTTGATAAACCAGCGTGAGAAAAACTCGATAATAAATGACAGTGTCATATATCAGCCTTTGGATAAATTCCTTTGAAATAAAGAGTATCTCATAAGACCATGTCCACACATAAACACGGACGGGTTTTTAACTTATGATTACTAAAATGCTTTTATATAAAAACCTTTGATATTATTTCAAATGACATCTCTTTGAAAACATTTGCAAATAAATTTATTAATCTTAGCCGAATTTGTTACCATTATTAAATTCCAGCATACTAGACTCTACAAACAAAACCGTAGGTTCTTATTCGAGAATGGATTTCCATACAAATGACTGGGCACAGGATCTACCTTCCGAAATGGGTACACCTCTAGATGGATGTCCCGAGGCACAAAACATCTGCCCTCTACTAACACATGACCAGCCTACCTCTATAACTAGATAGTACCGAATATGTCATCCCCTGGTCGTTACCGACCTTTATCCGAGAGCTCTCTTTCCATACACCACGTTACTTAACATCCCGAACGTCATAGCGGGAAGAAATATATCTAGAAGGGGATGATCATATCCTAATTGGGAATGACCCACTTAGCCTTGCCGCATTTAATCCTGTTTCGGTCATTTCCAATTTGATGAGGCTTAAGGCAAACGATTACCTTTTCACATAGCACATATCACATCTTTGAATGTCATATTGCCATTTCTGTTAATTACTAACTGCCTTCCACAAAAATACAACCCTTGACCTCGTATGTCTCAAGGAGGGTTTTAAGCTAAGAGAAGTTGTCTTCTCCACCACCACTGATGTACGTTTGTAAAAACCAATGTATGTAATCTTTAGAAATGCAATGTCAAACAAACGTCCATACAAGTTGTCTAGGAACAGGACAAACCGAAGGCACTCTTCTACTACCACTAGTAGCGAGTAGTCCCTTCAATCCGAAAAATCTCCACAACGAGGAGACCACTGCTATATATAAGTTGAGAGCTACCCAGAGCAAGTTAACAAGCAGTCCTCACGCTATAAGGGTCCACGGTCTTCAATCATCTTCAACATATCTGCACGTTCGAACGTATACATAGGCTCGAAGTGGTTTTCGGATAGGAATCAACCAAATCCGACCCCGGTTCCTTCGAAATCCAATTATCGATAAAAAGTGAATATGAGTATACATGATTTATTAAGTCTCTTTTCACTTTAATTCTTCTCGGATGATTTCGAAATCTCTTTCTTTTGACTTAGGGTACTTTCTAAGAAATTCATTCTTTTGCTTTGGAAAATATCTCAGATTTCCTTACTTAATTCTTGATCCAAATTTCTTAACTTTTAGGTGGGTCAAAAACAATGTTATTTAAGACATCGTTTACGATAAACCCTAAATCAATCTTAGCAAATATTTTTGAGTAAATAGGATCATAGAAATCATTCATTTTGAAGATTTCTTAAATTTTGGACAATACTAATTTTCTTTTATTTTGAAAATTTCATACGATCTTTTTATTTAAGAGTATCCGGGCTTTCCTTTCGATCTGTTCCACCCCTCGCCTAAGAAAAGAAAACATAGGCCAGGTAAGTTTAGGGCACTTGTTGCTCCATCCCTAACCTTAGTTAAATATCTTGTTTTATCTTCCCAGATCTCACAGGCGGGACAAATGTACTAATCGTTTCCGCATACTCAGATTTTCAACTTTATTTTGGAATTGCTTATAAATATTCCAAATTATCTTTTCGAAACGCTTCATTATCCTTTTTAAAACATTCACAATTGATTCTAGAAAACGTCATTACATTTAAACTCATATTCCAAAAGTTATAGAATTCACAGCATAAAAGTGCTGCGGAAAGTGTCATATAAGCTATTTGATTAAAACAACGTTTAAACATTTGATAATTCATATTTTTCAAACCAAACTTCTTTTAAACTATTTAAATAGATTTATCAAATTTATTTCATATTTTTCCATGATTAAAAACGTTCATTTAAACAGATTTCCCGTTATGGTCACTTAAATGCACAAGCGTGTTTTTTATGAAAAATTTATTTTGACTTGATTTAAAATCTACCTATCGAAATTTTGATTTTTTTTCTTCGTTTATAAGATATAGATATAATAGTCCGGAATTTTCTTATCTCGAAGAGTTCCGAGCTATATTCCACTCTACACATTCATTTGAACTTTTCGGCACGAAGTCGCGAACTACCTTTGCGCGGCGCGCCTAGTTTTAACTTATTTTTCACTATTTGAAATAATATATTCAAATTTGATTTTAACACTAATAAAATCATTTTAAATTATTTTAAATCAATATTTTCACTTTTTAAAGTATTTAAAATGAATTTTCACTATTAGCATATTATAATATTATTATATTCCTATTATTTTAATATTAAATTTTAAATTCCAGTTTCAATTCAATTTCAATTCTAACTTCAAATTAAACACATTTAAAACTTAGATTTCAAATCTAATTTCAATTTAAACTTCAATTCAACCTTTATCTCAACTTCAATTTTTCATAATTGATTTCAATTTCAATTTCACTATTCATCTCAATTTCAATTTTAAATTAACTATCCTTTTCAAATCCGTTTCACTTAAAATTTTAATTTCTATCTTATTTTAACTTTAATTTCACTTATAAATGAAAAGAGACTTATTTTTCCAAAATATCACATATTGCTAAAATATGGTCTTATTAACAAAGTGATTACTTAATCATAATGAACATATCCAATATTCATATTTATCACTAGCATAACATCCATTCAACTAATTACATGCATATGATTTCAAATCTAACATTCACTATTAATATCATAACAGGATATATTATCACAATTCGCTTAATTTACTAACTATCAAATCATTCATATTAACAATCAATTTGGTATAAACATTCATATGTCAAAAGGGTGTAAATGTGATTGTTTTAACATAACTAAAATATACATTCAAAAGCAATGAGAATTTCTCACCTTTAACCAAAACATTTAACTTTCTACCAACATTCATTTAATTCAACGCTTCACTAAACCTTTCTAAATTTTGTCATAATCATGCTTCCAAGTGCTCGACCATCTCCATCTCTACTTGTTTTCCTCACGTCCTCCCCTTATCAACTCCCAAACTCACGGTCTAAGGCCCTTTTTAAGAAGAGAAGAAGAAGAAGAAGTGAATTAAGAAGAGGTTAGAGAGTAACAAGTGGATTAGTGCTTAAGCACTCCACTATTTTTAACCCTCTTACCTCTCTTAAAGAGAAGAAGCCATTAATGAGCAAAAGAAAGCTCAAAAATAAAGAAGAAGAAGATGAGAGGTGTGAAGAAAATGAGTGAAAGTGTATTGGTATTTATAGCAAAAATTTCCTATGTAAATTACATTTTTAACCTTAGCCAATATAACTAAAATACCCTTCTACTTTTTGAATTTTCAACTTACTTTCTTTCCTTTCTAAGATGAGAAAGGATGTGCATTAATGAGAAGAGAAGATTGGATGTGATGTTAAGTCCTTAAGTAATGATTTTGTCCTTTTTATTTACTTTTTAAATTGCATAATTACCCTTTTGCTCCTTTTCCATGCATGCACATAACATCACATAAATGAGACATGACATATATGTAATGATATTGTTTGTATAGATTTAAAATAAAATTTAATTAGTCAAGTCATGTCTTTTCACTTTTTACATTCGTTTATGTAAACTTTTCAAAAGTAAACCCTTTTTGTCTTTAATGCTAAATGTAAAGTGTTTAAATAGTTTATAAAGTTGTATTTATGCATATGTGTATGTTAGAAAATATATCAAGTTGCAACAACTTGTTTTTGTTGTAAATGGTGTTTTTGTCGATAAATTTTACCGTCAAAATTTGATGTTTTTGTTAAGCTATATATTGATGTAAATCAAACTTTAAAATGAACTTTTTACTTCTTTAAATAAATTAAAACATGTCTCTTTATATTTTAAAATCATCTTAAATTAATATTAAAATCTCTAATTTACAGTGTATGTAAAACGGACAAAATGCGACAAATTTTGTTATTTTTGTAAAACGATTATCAATACTCTTTTAAATCTTTTAAATATACTTTTATTATCTTTATTAGATGTTTTAAATAAGATTTATCTTTTCAAATAAATATTTATACCTATTTATTTAAGCATTTATTTATTATTAACAAAACTTAACTTTTGTCGATTTATTCTAAAATCCAAATTTATACTTTTATTTATTAACTATAAGAATAGATAATTATTTATTATATATAACATATTTATTTTATGATAAACTCCTTTTTAAATTTAAAACAAAAGAAATCTCTCATTTTCGAAGTAGCGAAATTATAGATCGTTACAGAGTGCCTAAGGAGGAGTAGACTTGGGCAAATTTTCGAAGGAGGTTCGGGACATTTTTTTGTCTAAAGTAGCTAAGTCCACTTTGCTCAGGAATTTTTTGGAGTTGGAGCAAGGGATATGATGGTATTGGAATATTCTGCTAAGTTTGATGAGCTATCTGGATATGGATACACTACTATTAACATAGTGATTAAGAGAAATGAGAAGTTTATCCAAAGGTTGAGGCCTGAGATTGCTAGGGCAACCATGCCACATCTCAAGGGTCCATTGAATGTATTGGTGGAGATGGCTATTAGGAATGAGGAAATGCTTTCGACCTTTAAGAAGGAGAAGTCAGTAAAGAACCATGATTCTCAAAATAATAAGAGAAAGTTTTTTAAGAAGAATGCAACTCAGAAGAGTGGAGCTTCCAAGAAAGTGAAAGCTGATCTTGTCTGCTGCAAGCGTGACAAGGAAGGGTATTTTTCTCACGAGTGCTGAATCGGCAAGAGTATAAAGGTTCCAGATAAGTAAAGTGTGAAGTGTTTCAACTGCCGTCAAATTGGGCACTACAAGAATCAATGTCCAGAGTCGATCAAAGTTGATAAAGAAAAGGTTTTTTCTTTAGAACTATCATCTTTTAGACCGATGACTACTGAGAAAGGAAAGTCTATGGTGGATGGTACGATTTTGATTCATAAAATACCAGTTAGACTATTATTTGATACTGCTGCATCACATTCTTTTATCTCTCAATGTTTGGTAGATAAGTTATGTTTAGAGCCATCATACCTTATTACTTTATTAAGGTTGCGAATCCAATAAGAGGATATGCAACTCTAGAGATGAGATGTGACTAGTTAGAACTTGATTTATTAGGTCATATGTTTGCCTGTAGTTTGCATGTATTTGATTTTGTGGACGTCGGGATCATATAGGTTTTGGATTGGTTAGATAGATACGACGCTGGGATATTTTGCCATGAAAGGAAATAGTATTAAGACACCGAAAGAGCCGTGGTCGAATCATATACCCAATGGAGAATTCAAGTTTGTATGACTGTAATTTTTTGGGTGCAATAGAGGTAGAAGATGAGATAAATCAGGTTTTGGTTGTAAGAGAATTCACATATGTATTTGAGCCTGTTACAGGACTACCACCGAAATGAGTTATTGAGTTTCGTATAGATCTTGTACTTGGAGATAAATATGTGAGTAGACCACCTAGAAGAATGACACCTATCGAGTAGAAGGAATTAAAGGTGTAGCTAGCGGTCCTAGAAGGAAAGGATTTTATTAGACCAAGTAGTTCATCCTGGGGAGCGGGCGCGGTGTTCGTGAAAAAGCCTGATGGTTTGTTGAGATGATGTATTGATTATCGAAAGATGAATGAGAAGATGATAAAGAATAGATATCCTTTGCCAAGAATCGATGATTTGTTCAATCAGTTGAGTGGAGCCAAAGTGTTTTCCTGGTTGGATTTGGCAACATGATTCAATCAACTAGGGGTGGTGAAGGACAGCGTTCCTTTTATAGCGTTTTGAATAAGGTATGGTTCATATGAATGGTTAGTAATGCCATTTTGGTTAACTAGTGCACCGGCTTTCTTCATGGACTTGATGAACCAGATTTTTTAGGAGCACTTGGATAGGTTCATATTGTTATTCATAGACGACATTTTCATATACTCTAAGGATGAAAGAGACCATGAGATTCACCTTAGAATAGTGCTTGAGACGTTAAGGCAGCATCAACTTAAAACAAAGTTACCGAAGCGTCATTTCTTGAAGAAAGAGGTGAAGTTTCTTAGTCATATAATTTCTGAGAATGGGCTATCAATCAATCCAACTAAGATTGAAGCCGTTAACAGTTGGAAGAGTCCCAAGACGATGATCGGGATAAGAAATTTTCTTGGACTAGCTGGCTATTACCAATGATTTTACAAGGACTTCTCGCAGACAACAGTGCCTTTGACTAAACTAACCAGAAGAGATGTGAATTTTATTTGGTAGATAAATGTGAGGAAGAATTCCTTAAGTTAAAGAATTCATTGACCAATGCGCCTGTGTTAGTTGTTTTAGATAGGAATCAGGATCTATTGGTGTATATGGATGCATGTGGAACAGGTTAGTAGATGTATTGATGCAAAAGGGTAAAGTAATTGCTTACGGTTCTTGACAGCTCGGACCACTTGAAGTTAGATATCCAACTCATGATTTGGAGTTGGCAGCGGTGGTTTTTGCATTGAAAGTCCGGCGACACTATCTTTTGGGAGAAAGATTTAAATTGTACACGGATCATAAGTCTTTAAGATATTTATTCTCTCAGAAAGGTTGAATATGAGACAGTAGAGGTGGCTGGAATTTTAAGCAGCTTATAATACGGTATTGAGTAAATATCGAGGAAAGGAAATAAAATTACGAATGCTCTTCGCAGAAAACATCAGAATGTAGTGTCGACTATGTTGCCATTGTGGAAGGATCTAGAAGCATTGACTACATGTAGTGTGCAGTTAAGATCTACTGCTAGTTCTAGTCAGAGTACCACAATGTTATCTTGTTTGGAAGTTCGACCAGTATTGATCGACATATTTGCTTCTAAGTAGAGAGATGATCCATTGTTAACCGAGAAAATTAGAAGCTTGAAAAGAGGAACCGAGATCGATGATCTAAAAGTTTTTAGTCTTGACCGGAGAGGATGGCTAAGAAAGAAGGACGGTTATGTGTTCGATGTTAGTAACCTAAGATGGGAAGTCCTTAGGGAATGTTATCGATTAAAGTTCACGATTCATCCTGGAGGAACCAAGATGTATTAGGACATGAATGGAAGTTTCTTTTGGGAAGTTATGAAAAAGAATGTAGGCTTGTGGGTAAAGCAATGTTCGAATTGCCGACAAGTAAAAGCCGAGCATCAGAATCCGAGTGGGTTGCTTTAGCCTTTGGATATTCCAGTTTAGAAATAGGATTCAATATCCATGGAGATCAACGGATTGCCAAGGTCAAACAGGGGAAATGAAAGTATTAGGGTCATGGTGGATAGACTGACCAAGAGTGCACATTTCCATTCCTGTTAATTCAATTGGGATGGCACATGTATTGGCGAAGATGTTTATGAATAACATTGTTAAACTACATGGGATTCCTAGTAGTATAGTCAGTGACAGAAATGCCTTACTCACTAGCGAATTCTGGAAGAGTCTACAAGAGGTATTAGGTACCAAACTTAAGATGAGTACCGCTTATCACCCACAGACGGATGGACAGATAGAGAGAGTCAATATGATACTTGAAGGTTTGTTGAGAGCTTGTGTACTAGATTTTGGTGGGTCGTGGGAAGACCATTTGCATCTAGTCGGGTTTTCCTACAATAATAGTTATCAGATTAGTACAGGAATGACGCCTTTCAAAGTGTTGTATGGAAAGCCATGTAAGTCACCATCATGTTGGTTAGAGACTGGAGACAAATTGGTCCTTGGTCCAGATCTTGTGAGAGAAGCAACATAGAAGATTGAGTTATCCAAGGTAGGATGAAGAAGGCTCAGTCTAGACAGAATAGTTATGCAGATAAGAGGTGTAAGGACATAGAGTTCTCGGTGGAGACAAAAATTTTATCGAAGTATCACCATGAAGGATGTAATGCGGTTCAGAAACACATGAAAGTTAGCATTAAGATATGTTAGACCGTTCCCTATCATAGAGAGGATCAGAAAGCTCACGTATAGAGTATTGTTATCGAGCAATTTGGCTGGTGTCCACAATGTGTTTCATGTATGTCATCTTCGAAAGTATGTGTTCAACTGCACTGGAAGACTTAGCGGTAGGGCAGGATATGACTTTTGTGAGATAACCAGTTCGAGTCGTAGCAAGAGATGAGAAGAGGTTAAGGAATAAGATAGCCAAGTTGGTAGAATTTTAGTGGAGGGACAACGAGAAAGATTATACTTGGGAGACAAGAGACATGATAAAAGAGACTTATCTTGCACTGTTTTGAGGATATGTTCTATATTTGTTATATATAGACTGCTTACTGGTTAGATAGGCTAGTACCATTGTTATATGATGTTACAAGTGTTTGAATGTTCGATATGCTTAGTATATGGTCCTTACTGAATTTCGTGGACGAAATTCTTTAAGGAGGGGAGCCGGTAATACACTTAATTTTAATTAACATTACTCAAGAGATCTAGTTAGATAAATTAAATATAATAATGTAATGTGTAGTGGTATGAGGAATTGAGATTTGATAATCAACATGGTCGAGCCATAATTTACTAACTAATTGGTTACTAATATTGTTTGTGACTTAAGACTAATAAATATACGAGATGGGTAATTTAGGAATAGGAAAACCCTTCATACCTTAAATCCTCCCTCTCCCCTATCATTCTCACTTCTACAAAACATAAGAAATCAAAAGAATATAAGGAGGTCGACCATTACTAAGGGGATAATCAAGGGTATATTTCATTCTTGCATATTATCATAGATTATTATATTTTAACCATTGTGGATGCAGGAGCATATTATATGGTTAATGTATTTTGGTAAAGATACTAGTGAGGGGAAAACCTGTTCCAATCAGTGGCGTGGTCTCACTAGATGTCTAGTTGGTTCAAGGTGGTAGGTTATTACTCATAGTAGAATTTTCATCTGACCCAAAATGTCCGTTTTCCCATTAAACTCTCATGTACTCATTTGAGTAGGTCGAAAGTAAGGGATTTCAGGTTCCTATTAGACGAAAAAGCTTTAGAGATGTGCAGGAGGCAATCTAGTTATTAGGAGCTTTATCTATTCTTATTGTGTAGTTTGGTTTTGTCTATTTAGATGTAATGGCAAAGTTGAATAATTGCCAAGTATTTGACTCTGATCAACCAAAGGAGCATCTTTGTATGTCGCTCTTGGGATATTTTTTATAGATATATTTCCTTCGAACATGGAATCATAATGGGATTATGTAATGAATATGAAATCATATTTTGAAACGGATTATAAAAGTTATTTCTGAATTGTGTTTGAAATTTTTTCATATTCATATGCTTTTGGCTATCGGTATGATTAACATAGCCGTATTTTATCACCGAGGATTAATAATCATGGATGACTGCATCATCCGTAGCAGTTTATTTTGGACCTCGGAATGGGGGATGTTAAAGCATACAAGCTGACCAATATGAACAAGCCAATGGTTAAGACCCTCCAAACATTGAAGAGAGAAAGTTATGTTCAAAAACTGAGCCCAAATGAAATAATCAAAACTTGTTCTCAAGCCGAGTCAACAGAATAACTCCACCTGGTGATAGTAAAAACTTTCTTATATATTACACATGGATCTTCCTTTAAAACCATACACCTCTCATGAGGATGTGAAATGTCCAAGAAAAATATGACCTTAGCTTTCAAAGAACCCTTTTTATCTTCCATCTATTCCTTAAGTGAAATCTAACAATCAAACACATATGTCCCTCATCTAATAAAAATCCAACAAGCGTATCCTTCCATAATGCAACTGCTTTAATAATATACGGGGCACAAGTAATTCATCATAAATTTCAACAATATTAAATAGTTTGAAGACATACCTCCCCACATTGCAGGGTTTAGTAGAGATGAAGGATTTTCATGCTGGTATTTGCTTTGTAGAGTTATCTTTAATTGCGATTTCAATTGTAGAATGCCGTTGTAGGGTAGAGACAATGGCAACTTTGAATTTTGTCATAGTAGAAACTTGACATCGACCAATGTCATTGTCATTATTTTATGGTTTGCAAGAATCGAATATATCCTTAAGGGAAAAAAGAAATGTGAAAGTATAAGGGGAAATGGAGTATGTCACAACAATCTTTTGAGCAGTAGACTGTAAGGAAGGTGCAAGCATGCACTTACACACCGAGCCAGGAAACTTGGGTTGTGTTATAGCATTGACAGTTGTGGGTTCAGCTAATCTTTCTGGCTGAGGAACTAAAGACATAAAACCACCTTTTGACTTGAAGAAAGCAAGCTTCATCTATGAAAAAGAAGGGAAGGAAGACAACATGAGCAAGAGGGGAGGTTGGAGCAGATAGAGTTAGCGGTATGCCCTAGGGAAAATTCTTTAATTTATTGTAAATTAATTAACTCTGTAATCAATCCTCGTTCGTAATAAAGTTGTTTTTTTTCTATTATTTATATTGTTACAATGTGTTACATATTATTAAATGATTAATTAAAATATTTTAATAGAAAATCCATAAATGATATGTATGTATGTGATAATAATTACAAATAGTTGTAATCATGATTATTGTATCACAATATTATATAACACATCATTTTATATGTTCCTAGTCAAGATACATTAAAACTAAATATCGATGTATCCGTTGAGACTAGAATGCATAACACTCTCCAAATGTTGGACAGTGTATTACTTAGTAATGCTGGGGCATTTAGAGGTTACGAACTGATAGTTATTGGACAACTATGAAATGACTCACTCGATAGTTTTCTGTTGATTAAAATAACTAAGGTCAAACAAAAAATAACAATGTGACTAATTAACACAGTTCTCTTGACTTGAGAATACCGTCAATCTTTAATATGAAATCTCCTTATCGAGTATAGTCAAATCATGGTACAACGTCCATCGAGTGACTACAGTTGGATCAAGTAAAAGTATTGGGAGTGGGACATTATTCAAGAGAGGATTCATCTCCTCAATTAGATGGTTTTATTATCACGGTCAGCTCAAGTCAATCCAAAGTCAAAATCTCTGGCTAGGGTAGTATGGTTAATAATAATAATAATTATTATTGAATTTAAGGACTTTGTGTTTGGACCATAGAGTAGAATATGAAGAATGTTGGAATTTTGACCATTACCCAATTCAATAGGTCCATAGCGATATAGTTTTGACGAAGAGAATTGATGCAAATAAATGTCACAGCCGGGTAATTCTTAATTAAAGTAAAATTGGATTTTACTAAAACTAAGTGATAAATTTGGCCAAAATGTCACACCACTTGCTGATGGTGTGTGAATGTTAACGTTCGAATAGTTCGATGTTAATCGCTGACCAATATTTACACTTGTCGAGTCATACAACCGAAATGATGCTTTCTCTTTAGATCAAACAATTTAATTAGTTTATAATCATTGTAAATTAATTAAATTAATTGATATTTATGAATTATTTATTATAAAATTTTAAATATGATTTGAAGAATAAATATTATTATATATATTTATAATAGTTATAGATATATTGATCGATATGCGACATCGACAAGCAACTAGATCAGATTTAATAAGTAATGTTTATTTGGATTTAAATGGCTATTAGACAATGGCATTATGGTGATTTTGGTAGCAATTGGGATGTAGGAGGCGGTTAAAATTGGATTAAGGTTATTTTAGATGGATGGCTCGAATTTAGGGAGATTCACCTTTCTCTCCATTCCTTCCACTATAAAAGGACTCATGATCCTAATGCAAAACAACCTTCTTGACTGCCTTTTCCCATCATTTCTAGACGAATTTATCTATATAGGAGGTCCAACAAATTCATCTCAAATTAATTTCAAAGCAACAACTATAGGATAGTCAACGGTCTACGATTCAAGGATTAGTAGTCTACCGAATCGAGAAAAGTTCTATGGAGTGAGATTCATTATTACAAGGTATACTTCAAAGCATTGGTTTTGGTATGTGTTTAATATACCATATGACTTATGATTACTGTAATATTGTATTGTTTGTTTGTTATTATTATATTGTTAGTTATGTGAGATTCTTATAAGTATCAATGGATTCACATATTAGATTGGTTATATGTACGTATATTATTTAAAAAAAAACATTTTATAGACCTAATGTATATATAGCCGAATAAATTTATTTTGATTATTATTCTTTTGTTAATTAATATTTATATATACATATATATCTTATATATAAAGCAAATACTTCCCTTAGTGAAGCCTTTTTTGGATTGACAAAACTACCCTTCGTTTTAAACATAAGAAAGTAAAAAACGTAGTTCGTAGTCATTGGGTATAGTTGTAATTCCCTTAACCCATGTTCACTAATAACCACAATTCATTAACATTTGTTTCCCCACTCCCAAAATCATCGTTCCTCCATAGTGAAAAATTGAATGTTGAAAGAAAGAGAGAAATCATAAACCTATAAATAGCAGAGGGAAGGAAATTGTCGATGACATTAAGCAGCTCAACATCCTCTTCTTTTATATGTCGCTTTCCAACTCTTACAGTAGGTACAAACCGTTATTTTATCATCGTTAATCCGTTGGCTCTCTATACTATCTTTTATGCTTGATTGCACTTCGTCATTTCATCCTATAACCCATTGTTTTATACAGTGAAAAATTGAATGTTGAAAGAAATTGAGAAATCATAAACCAACAAATGGCATAGGGAAGGAAATTGTCGACGGCATTAAGTAGCTCAACCTCCTCCTCTTTTATATGTCGCTTTCCAACTCTTAGAGTAGGTACAAACCGTAATTTTATCATCGCTAATCCATTGACTCTCTATACTGCCTTTTATGCTTGATTGCACTTCGTCATTTCATCCTATAGCCCCACTGTTTTATAATTTAATGTTCCTGGAGTTCAGATTTGTATTATTTCAACTCAATCCAAGATCTATCAACGTATTGCTTTTGCTTTTGTGATTCATTTTATACCTATATTTAACTTAATGTGATAATTTGATTAATAAGCGGCTAAAACTGTTCGTTTTCATTTCTAAAAGAGGAGAAATTATAGAATTGTTTGCTTATGATAATTAATTTTCTACAGGTTTAGGTAGAAGCAGAAAAGGAGGTTCTGATGATGGTTTGATAGAGATAGGAAATATATTGTTCATTAAGGTAAATACAGTTATGATGATTCCTAATTTTTACTTCACAAATAATTTCTCCCCTTTATAATCAATAGCACATACTCTTTCTACATATATAAAATTATAAAGAAGCCGAGATCTCACTGAGCATATAGAGAATTGTGATAGTGAAAAGCATATATTTTATATCTTCCAATTAGCTATTAAGTTCAAAATGACATTGGAAGATGGGGGATTCGGTCACCTTCCAGTTCTTTCCAGTCAGTCAATCAACATATGATGACTATAGGTGGTGAGGTTACCTCCTTTAATGAGTCTTCTGATGTGGAAGTGGCGCAAAGAAGAGCAGAAGGGGCCACGCTTGAGGAGTTATCAATACAGAGGTGTTAATTTCTGTAAAGAACGGGGAAATGGGAATCTCATATTTGGTTAGTTTTATGTCTTTTAACCCGCTGCCAAAATTCTTCAACTCAAAGATCTTTGGACCTTGAACATTACTGGCCCATAGTTTTGGTATTTTGATTTTAATATTTCCTATTGTAAAAGGTACATTTATTGCATAATCTTTATAACAAATTTCTTTTTCTTGTATATCTAAAGCAATTATAGATGATCCATCATGAATCCACCATTTCTGTGGTAAAATATATTTTTTACACAAAGATATCCCTGATCCTGTATCAAAATATGCATTTAGCATTAGTGGTTGGTAATAAGGTATTTCTATGGTCCCTTCTATGTATGTGGAATATGGTGCGGAGACTACTGCCTTTTTTATATGTTGTTTATTAATTCTTGGAAATTCATATTGATCTAACTGTATGAATGATTCTTTTAAAGTAAAAGTATATTTGCAATAAAATTCATTCCTAATAATATTTCATTTTTTGCTAGTTTATCATCTACTAACATTTCCATTTGTATTTGCAGGATTTTCCCACTTCTGTCTATAAGTGATAATCTTACTTCTACACTTTTCTTTAATTCATGTATTTGTCCAAAGTAGTCTATATATTTATAGGGGTTTTGTATAGTATAGTATGAGTATGTTTGTACTAGCAAAGAGTTAATATGAGAGGATGTTGCGCCTATGTCTAAGAGCACATTTACCTCCTTATTATCTAAAAAGCCTTGTATATATAATTGTTTGCTTGATTCTATTAGATTTAGCTTGTCTAATGGTTCTAATTCTAATCCTTTTCTCTGGGATGATATATTTATATCTTTTAACTGATCAGAGGTAGATGTTTCATCATCATAACTTATTCTAAAAGAGTTTCTACTATGTGTTTTTACAGTTGGTTGAGTTCTATATCTATTTTTTCTATGAAGAATTAGTTCTTGAGGAAAATCTAATTCTTCATGCTTTAGTTCTCTGGGAGGTATAACTTCACATATATCAAAAAAATGGTTTAGCAATATTGATATTTTCTTCTTTGAATTTCTTTGTAGTAATATGATGTTTAGTTGAATAAGCATATACCATACATGCTGTAATACTACATACTTTACTTCCTGCTGGCATTTTAAGTCTTTCAATTTTATGGTACATTGTAAGTCCTAATTCTATATTTTGGTCTGATAATGAAATTGCAAAATCAGGAAATATTCTCATTTTTATTGTTTGATATGCAAAATTTCCCCTTATTACTCCTAGTAAGGCATCTTTTGCATCATGAAGTATCCTATCATCTGATATCCAAAATGTACAGGGAACATTCATTCCTCTTCTGCATGCACATTTTATAATTAGTTCTATTCCTCCTAGATGTAACCATTTTACTTGTTTATTAAATTCTTTTGAAAAGTTTTTCCTATCCTCTTTTATTGCTTTTTGTGTAAGTAATTTTAAAGGAATTTCTCCTTCCATAGTAAAGACATCTATAGGTTGTTCAAAAGTTTTTATAACATATTTTTCTTTAGACATATATCTTATTAATGGCATTTCATAGCATTCATCTCTAGAAAGTGTATGTTTTATTTTTTCTATTTGATTATATTTTTCTTCTGACATTTGTATGGTCTGTTCGTATCCAGTTTCATCATCTTTGATCTCAGAGATTTCTGAAGATTCCGATGTTGAAATTATATTTGTTTCCATAGAAGGTTGTTGTTCTATATTTGTTTGTTCATTCATTAATTCTTGGAATTCTTTTTCAATTTCTTCTGAGTTATCAGACATAGTGCTTTCACTATCTGTAGATGAGATTTCAGAAATAGCTTCTTTTGGTTCTCTTTCTTTTACTACCGTTATTTTTCTTAATGCATCTAGATATGTTTGGACACTATATTTTTCTCTATCAAAAATTTGTATTTTACCATTGGATTTCTTACTTATTATTACATTTTGTCTAGTTTTTATAACACTGTATATTTTATGATCAAAAATGTGATCACATGGAATAACCTTTTTATGTTTAGGTCTTTGTTTTATATTTTTCTTTTCTAGTGGTTCTTTAAATTCTAGAATATCATATGGTACAGGTGTTTTCACTAATTTTTCAAAATTTTCATTATATTGCTGTACAAAGTTTTGAGAATTTGTCCTTAATATCTTATCATTCACCATGCTTAGTCTGTGTGGTTTATGATTATATTCTTCTTCAGATTCTGTATCAGTGTCTGATTCGGAGTCTGAGATTAATTCATATATTTCGTCATCAGAATCATATTCAGTTTCTGATTGTATAGGTATTACTTGTTCAGAAAACAACCTAAATGCTTTTACCGCTGTTTTCTTATATTTTCCTTTTTCCGGGCACTCATTAGCATATTGCATGCCCAACATCTACATGTCTTTTTGGCCAAATCTTTTTTATTTTTAAAATTTTTTCTTTTAAAATATCTTTTATTTTTAAAATTAGGCTGTTTGTGTTTCTTTAATTTGGCTGGCTTAAAATATTTTTTAAATTTCTTTTTATATTTTTTACCAATTGGAGTACACCCCCATTGGGTTGGTATTCCAGAAGTTTCACATGACAAACCCTTTTGTCTAGAATACTGTCTGGCGCTTCCCATAAGAGATTGTTGCATGCAATAGTAATCAATTCTGTCTTTAGCAAACTTCATTTGTATTCCCAAGGATGGAAATATATCCGGATTATTTCTAAGATAACTTTCATAATCTTTTGGTAATATGTTTGCCCATGGTAAAGGTAGTTTTAAGAAATATAGAGTAATACATTCTCCATTGTTCCTTCGTCTGGTGCAGATGCATAATAATATTTAACAAATTCACAATTATATTCATCAAGGTATTTTAAATCACATATTGTAAGGTTAGCAAGTTTTATTCTTGCCTTTTTCTTTTCTTCATCCTTTAATTTTTTGTCTTCAAATGGTAATCCACCAAATTCTGTTTTTAATATTTTTCTAAATGATTCAATTAAATTCAAAGGATCTAATAAATTAACAGAATTTCTTGATCCTGTGTTAATTAATTGTTTAGCTTCTTTAGTTAGATTCTTATACCAATTTCTTACATTACCTACAAATGTGTTTTCTATAATACATAACATATCTATAGATGACTGTATATTTTTTGTAATTCTTAAAGTTTGTAAGTCTCCAGCCCATGCGTCTAGTAGTTGAATAACATTTTTAGCGCAATCAAGATCTAAGACTGATCTTGAATGTTCTTGTAGCTTTTTAATTTTTGGTTTATATAATTCAGAATATGTTTTATATGGTTTTTCCTTTTTTGGAAATACATATTCATTATATATTTCTTCCCCTTCATGTTGTGTTACTGATTCTAGATTATCTGTGCGGTCGTCTGTACGCGGGGGATTTTGTCCAGATACTATACTACTACTGGTGGCTTCCATTTTTAAATGTTCTACAGATTTCTTAGCATGTTGTTGTAATACCGACAATCTAGACATGGCTATAGCTATGTCACCTAGTTGGGAGCCATCAGCTATATCCCAAAGCAATTCTAATTCTTCCGTAGTTTTGTCATCATACTGAGTATGTGACTCAACAATATTATTCATTTTACTATTTTCTATTGAGGATTTAGGGTTAATAGTAAATCCTCCTGAAGTAGAAGACTTTATACTTATTGGCAACATTTCTTCCAATATACCTAATCTCCTTATCATTTTATCTATCTTATTATTACTTTCTATGATAGTTACATAATCACTAGGAGCTTGTAGGGAGGCTAATCTTAGTTGATTATATGTAAGAATATTGGCAAACAAATTATACTCTGGAGTACCATTTTTAATGATAAATAAGTTTTCTTCAGTTTCTATTATGGATTTTGCCATCAAGAATACTGATAGTCTACTTTTAAGATCTTCATATATCTTATCTACCTCCATGGCTCTGATACCAAATTTTGTAGATTTTGAGTTTCTCAGTTTTTAAATTGAAAATTTTTTCTTATTCAAAAGGACAGAATTCAAGATACAAGTTTCTATAATAATTTTCAGTATATAAATTTTTTTTTTGGGGAATTGTACTCTTTTTTTTAATTACATTTGACTTCTGTAAAAATTTCTAAATTAAGAGAAATCAAAAACCGGCAATCTCTAGTTATTACCTCTTTGGGCCCAGCACGCTTCCGATCCTTACGATTCTCCTGTTCTTCTACGGCTTCACAGCTCACTCTGCCAAATGCCTAAGAACACTGGATACTAATCAGGACTCCAGGAAATGGCTGAAGGATTCCCAGCAGTAAATAAACTTAGAAGCTTTTGTTTATGATTTTCTAAACTCAGAAATTTTGTAAACAGATAATCTCACTCAGAACAAACTTTTATTGATGATTGAGGAAAATACAGATTACAGTACACACAATCTCACACACTAATTTACAAAATATATTTGCTTTTCTCTTATTTTCGAATGCCCTTTCTGAATGTCTTCTGATGCTTTTATAGTTGATTTCTACCGCCTTAGTCTCTTTCAGAATAGGCTTCTTTACTCGATGCTTCTTTTCTTTTGTTAGTGGGTTCTTCTTTTTAAGATGCTTTTGTTATCTTATCTGGACAGGTGTTCATCCTTCAAGAAAATCCGTGTCTCCTCCAGAATTGTCTTCCAACTTGTCATTTTCTTCATGCTTATCTTTTTTGCTTGAGGGGCCTACCATCATGTCTTGATCTTCATACTGTAATGTCTCCCACTTTATCCCATGCACTTGTAATTTGTTTTTGAGTTCTTCTGTCACATTCTTGACGAAATATTTATATGCATTTTTGTGTGCGCTTCATTTTAAAATACTTTCTATAAATTGAATTATATCTTTTTTAGCTCCTGCCTTTGGGACTTTGCTTACTGCTAGAATCAACTCATTAGGATCAGATTCATAGGTCCATATATTGTTTGATAGAGCTTCAATGGTTCTTGATACTAGACTTGCTAACTGCTATGCTCTTGTAACTGATATTATATCTTCTTCAACTAAGAACATATTTTGAAAGAATTATGGAGTCAACCTTTTTGATCCCATCTTCATTTCTATCATGGAGAGGCCTTTTTTACCTTCTTCAGGACTAACTTGGTTACATGCTAAGTAGATATTGCTATGCTTAATTGCTTTTTGAGAAAGTATATACTGCATTTCTTATTTTTGGTAGTTCCTTCAGATTATGAAGGGTACTATCTGTATAAATACAGTAAATTAATCCTGCTTCATATAAGTTTTTCACCACCAATGGACCAGCTTCATGGTGAATATATACTTTATTCAAATCACAGCCATATCCTGAATATATCCCTTTATAAGGGTTTGTCTCCAGTAATATTGGTTTTACCAATTTACTGAACCATATTATAAATTCTTTGTTTTGCTGTTTTACCTCAGAGGGCTTGTTGACCGAATTCTCAGTGATTTGCGTTTGATGAGTTATCCGTTCTTTTCTAAGCATATCCTTTTGTACTTCTCTAAACATATGCTCTGAATAAGAGATCATGTGATGAAAGAAGGATCTTAGCTCCTCCTTTTTCTCATTATCTGCTTTGATTAAGTACTGCTCAAAGGTCTCTTGTGCAATTAATACTTCTTTATATATTTCATCGAAGATGCTAAGATAATCAATTGTATCTTCACTTCTATCTGCCATTATGTAACTCTCTGCTTAAAGTATCTGCAAGAAAGTTAGTTTTTCCAGAAATATGTTCAATTTCAAAATTAAATTCAGAAAACCATGACTGCCATCTTATTAATCTTTTATTGGGTCCTATGTCAGGGATTTTGTTTTTTATTCTGGATTTTGCAATAATAGAGTCTGTGCGTACCTTAAAGGGTTTATTTAGATACAAATAAAAGGCTTTAATACTATTTTTAATAGCCAAAAGTTCTTTATCATCAGAGTGATAGTTTAGTTCACTTTGTTTAAATGTTCCAGATTTATATCTACACAATTTTTCTTGGTTATTTCTGATAGCTACTAGAGCTGCTCCCCAGTATGAATCTGAAGCATCTGTATATATGATTAAGTCATCAGTTTCTAATGGTAAAGATAATTTGGGCATATGTTCACAAACCTTTTTAATATGTTGAATATATTTTGTATCATCTTCTGTCCACTGCCATTTATTATTCTTTTTAAGCTTTTGTTGCAAAGGAGCTCTTAATCTTGCTAATTTGTTAATAAATATATCAGCATAATTAAGACATCCTAGAAATCTTTGTAATTGTTTTATATCTTCTAATTGGTCAGGAAATTCTTTAATTTTTGTAAGTATACGAGGTTGTAATTCTATATCTCCATTATCTATAGTTATGCCTAAAAAATCTATTTTTTGTACTCCAATAATTGCTTTTTTAGCAGAAAGAGTTATTCCTCTTTTAATACATGTGTCTATCACAAAATTACAATGTTTAATATGGTCTTCTAAATTATCAAAGAATATTAGAATATCATCAACATATACGATACAATAATCATCATGTTGTTTTAATACTTCATCCATTCTTCTTTGAAATATTTGTGGTGCGTTTTTTAGTCCAAAGGGCATAACTAACTATTCATATTGTCCTTGTGGGCAACTAAATTCAGTATATGGTATAGATTCCTCTGTTAATCTTATTTGCCAAAATCCACTTTTACAATCCATTTTTGTAAACCATTTTTTATTTTGTATTTTATTTAATAATACTTCTTTATTTGGTAAATAATATCCATCAAAGATTGTGGCATCATTTAAAGCTTTATAATTAAAAACTATTCTAGCTTTACCTCTAACAATTTCACTATGTTTTCTGACTACAAATGCAGGAGAACTATACGGACTGTTAGAAGGTCTGATTACTTTTAATTCTAAAAGTTCTTTAATTTGGATTTTAAATTCTTCTAAGTCTTCTAAAGAATATTTCATAGGTCTTACCCTTATTATTTTATTAGGGTCTTTTAATTTTATTGTTGCCAATGTTTTATCTTTATCCCACGCTGCTAAGGGATTTTCATTATATGTTTCTTTGAATCTTGATTAATATTTTCAAGATTATCAATGCTTTCATGTTTTAATATTGGTATTTTTTCAATTTTTGGAATGTCACCACGCTGTGCTGGCGTAGGTTGATAACTTGGATCAAAAGCATATGCTTGTTTAAGCCTAGGTGCTAAAATTATTGTTCCGCATGGTGTAGTAAAGACAATATGATCTGTTAACTGAGTCATAGGTTGATATTGTAGACAGAAATCATTTCCTAACAATATGTCTGGACCTTGAACATTACCGGCCCATAGTTTTGGTATTTTGATTTTAATATTTCCTATTGTAAAAGGTACATTTATTGCATAATCTTTATAACAAATTTCTTTTTCTTGTATATCTAAAGCAATTATAGATGATCCATCATGAATCCACCATTTTTGTGGTAAAATATATTTTTTACACAAAGATATCCCTGATCCTGTATCAACATATGCATTTAGCATTAGTGGTTGGTAATAAGGTATTTCTATGGTCCCTTCTATGTATGTGGAATATGGTGAGGTGACTACTGCCTTTTTTATATGTTGTTTATTAATTCTTGGAAATTCATATTGATCTAACTGTATGAATGATTCTTTTAAAGTAAAAGTATATTTTGTAATAAAATTCATTCCTAATAATATTTCATTTTTGCTAGTTTATCATCTACTAACATTTCCATTTGTATTTGCATGATTTTCCCACTTCTGTCTATAAGTGATAATCTTACTTCTACACTTTTCTTTAATTCATGTATTTGTCCAAAATAGTCTATATATTTATAGGGGTTTTGTATAGTATTGTATGAGTATGTTTGTACTAGCAAAGAGTTAATATGAGAGGATGCTGCGCCTGTGTCTAAGAGCACATTTACCTCCTTATTATCTAAAAAGCCTTGTATATATAATTGTTTGCTTGATTCTATTAGATTTAGCTTGTCTAATGGTTCTAATTCTAATCCTTTTCTCTGGGATGATATATTTATATCTTTTAACTGATCAGAGGTAGATGTTTCATCATCATAACTTATTCTAAAAGAGTTTCTGCTATGTGTTTTTACAGTTGATTGAGTTCTATATCTATTTTTTATTTGAAGAATTAGTTCTTGAGGAAAATCTAATTCTTCATGCTTTAGTTCTCTGGGAGGTATAACTTCACATATATCAGAAAATGGTTTAGCAATATTGATATTTTCTTCTTTGAATTTCTTTGTAGTAATATGATGTTTAGTTGAATAAGCATATACCATACATGCTGTAATACTACATACTTTACTTCCTGGTGGCATTTTAAGTCTTTCAATTTTATGGTACATTGTAAGTCCTAATTCTATATTTTGGTCTGATAATGAAATTGCAAAATCAGGAAATATTCTCATTTTTATTGTTTGATATGTAAAATTTCCCCTTATTACTCCTAGTAAGGCATCTTTTGCATCATGAAGTATCCTATCATCTGATATCCAAAATGTACAGGGAACATTCATTCCTCTTCTGCATGCACATTTTATAATTAGTTCTATTCCTCCTAGATGTAACCATTTTACTTGTTTATTAAATTCTTTTGAAAAGTTTTTCCTATCCTCTTTTATTGCTTTTTGTGTAAGTAATTTTAAAGGAATTTCTCCTTCCATAGTAAAGACATCTATAGGTTGTTCAAAAGTTTTTATAACATATTTTTCTTTAGACATATATCTTATTAATGGCATTTCATAGCATTCATCTCTAGAAAGTGTATGTTTTATTTTTTCTATTTGATTATATTTTTCTTCTGACATTTGTATGGTCTGTTCGTATCCAGTTTCATCATCTTTGATCTCAGAGATTTCTGAAGATTCTGATGTTGAAATTATATTTGTTTCCATAGAAGGTTGTTGTTCTATATTTGTTTGTTCATTCATTAATTCTTGGAATTCTTTTTCAATTTCTTCTGAGTTATCAGACATAGTGCTTTCACCATCTGTAGATGAGATTTCAGAAATAGCTTCTTTTGGTTCTCTTTCTTTTACTACCGTTATTTTTCTTAATGCATCTAGATATGTTTGGACACTATATTTTTCTCTATCAAAAATTTGTATTTTACCATTGGATTTCTTACTTATTATTACATTTTGTCTAGTTTTTATAACACTGTATATTTTATGATCAAAAATGTGATCACATGGAATAACCTTTTTATGTTTAGGTCTTTGTTTTATATTTTTCTTTTCTAGTGGTTCTTTAAATTCTAGAATATCATATGGTACAGGTGTTTTCACTAATTTTTCAAAATTTTCATTATATTGCTGTACAAAGTTTTGAGAATTTGTCCTTAACATCTTATCATTCACCATGCTTAGTCTGTGTGGTTTATGATTATATTCTTCTTCAGATTCTGTATCAGTGTCTGATTCGGAGTCTGAGATTAATTCATATATTTCGTCATCAGAATCATATTCAGTTTCTGATTGTATAGGTATTACTTGTTCAGAAAACAACCTAAATGCTTTTACCGCTGTTTTCTTATATTTTCCTTTTTCCGGGCACTCATTAGCATACTGTCCTTCCTTATTGCATGCCCAACATCTACATGTCTTTTTAGCCAAATCTTTTTTATTTTTAAAATTTTTTCTTTTAAAATATCTTTTCTTTTTAAAATTAGGCTGTTTGTGTTTCTTTAATTTGGCTGGCTTAAAATATTTTTTAAATTTCTTTTTATATTTTTTACCAATTGGAGTACACCCCCATTGGGTTGGTATTCCAGAAGTTTCACATGACAAACCCTTTTGTCTAGAATACTGTCTGGCGCTTCCCATAAGAGATTGTTGCATGCAATATAATCAGTTCTGTCTTTAGAAAACTTCATTTGTATTCCCAAGGATGGAAATATATCTGGATTATTTCTAAGATAACTTTCATAGTCTTTTGGTAATATGTTTGCCCATGGTAAAGGTAGTTTTAAGAAATATAGAGATAATACATTCTCCATTGTTCCTTCGTCTGGTGTAGATGCATAATAATATTTAGCAAATTCACAATTATATTCATCAAGGTATTTTAAATCACATATTGCAAGGTTAGCAAGTTTTATTCTTGCCTTTTTCTTTTCTTCATCCTCTAATTTTTTGTCTTCAAATGGTAATCCACCAAATTCTGTTTTTAATATTTTTCTAAATGATTCAATTAAATTCAAAGGATCTAATAAATTAACAGAATTTCTTGATCCTGTGTTAATTAATTGTTTAGCTTCTTTAGTTAGATTCTTATACCAATTTCTTATATTACCTACAAATGTGTTTTCTATAATACCTAATATATCTATAGATGACTGTATATTTTTTGTAATTCTTAAAGTTTGTAAGTCTCCAGCCCATGCGTCTACTAGTTGAATAACATTTTTAGCGAAATCAAGATCTAAGACTGATCTTGAATGTTCTTGTAGTTTTTTAATTTTTGGTTTATATAATTCAGAATATGTTTTATATGGTTTTTCCTTTTTTGGAAATACATATTCATTATATATTTCTTCCCCTTCATGTTGTGTTACTGATTCTAGATTATCTGTGCGGTCGTCTGTACGCGGGGGATTTTGTACAGATACTATACTACTACTGGTGGCTTCCATTTTTAAATGTTCTACAGATTTCTTAGCATGTTGTTGTAATACCGACAATCTAGACATGGCTATAGCTATGTCACCTAGTTGGGAGCCATCAGCTGTATCTCAAAGCAATTCTAATTCTTCCATTGTTTTGTCATCATACTGAGTATGAGACTCAACAATATTATTCATTTTACTATTTTCTATTGAGGATTTAGGGTTAATAGTAAATCCTCCTGAAGTAGAAGACTTTATACTTATTGGCAACATTTCTTCCGATATACCTAATCTCCTTATCATTTTATCTATCTTATTATTACTTTCTATGATAGTTACATAATCACTAGGAGCTTGTAGGGAGGCTAATCTTAGTTGATTATATGTAAGTATATTGGCAAACAAATTATACTCTGGAGTACCAGTTTTAATGATAAATAGCTTTTCTTCAGTTTCTATTATGGATTTTGCCATCAAGAATACTGATAGTCTACTTTTAAGATCTTCATATATCTTATCTACCTCCATGGCACTGATACCAAATTTTGTAGATTTTGAGTTTCTCAGTTTTTGAATTGAAAATTTTTTCTTATTCAAAAGGATAGAATTCAAGATACAAGTTTCTATAATAATTTTCAGTATATAATTTTTTTTTTTCGGAATTGTACCTTTTTTTAATTACGTTTGACTGCTGTAAAAATTTCTAAATTAAGAGAAATCAAAAACCGGCAATCCTGTATCAGTGTCTGTGTAACATCCCGCCTTTTCGCACACTTTAAACCGACACACGCGCGAATTCAAAGCATACGCAAGGGCGGATTGTTATGGGGTAAATAAGAAAAACAGAGAAGATATAAAAACAAAACAGAATCTCACAGCGGAACGATAAAATATAATAATAAATATACAGTTCAAAACAGTTTACAAACACTTGATTTGCTTTATACAATAAATTTCAGAATTACACATACCAATAAAATCAATGCAGTGGAACAGTATGAGTGTGGTGCAATACTATAGATAATAATAATACGACTCCTTCGTCTTCGTCCTTCAAAGCTAAAGTCTTCGCTCCTGAAACGCTCGGACTGACCCGAGCGAATTTGAAAAGACAAAAACACTCGAGTCAGACTAAAAGATCTTATGTGAGTTAAATTAAAAGAAATAAATATGAGTACAGTAACTCAAGAGATGTTCGGGATTTACATCTCCTAAGGATCCGTTAAACTATTTACTATGTAGTATATTGCGCTATTATAATAGTGTCTATTTATAAAATAAACTTACTTTTAAATAGCGTTAAGGCTTTACATTTTCCACCTTAACACGTAAAATGCCAATAGTCTATACAGTACCGTAATACCTCCTGATCGGGAGGCTACCAGAGGATACTCCATAGGTACGACACAAATAGAAACTAGTAGTAAAGACTCGGTATGGTAGGTGACACGACACAACTAGGCAATGCCAGGGTAGATATACCAATTGCTATCCAGGCTGGTGGAAACGCGTAGCCGCAGTTACCGCCCACCTCGGACTAACTCCCCAAAATCAAAATATAGATGTGGCCACTGAATCAATCCAAAATCAAAGTATAATATCGAAGAGGAGGGTCCGATCAGAGGAATGACCTCATTGGCCTGAGAATCGCTCCTGTTTTAGCCACCTTATGCCAACTCACGGGAGTCGGGTCCACGTATTTACCTTACACGAAACGCCGCCACCAACCTACTTCATTCTGGAATCTCCACCGCGTACACGGTTAGTCAAAGTGGTTTTCGGTATTGACAGAGAGTATGTCCATATCCGATCCCGGTCTCTTTGCCAACCCATCGTTATTATAACACCGCGGTCATTTAAAATAGTTTATACTTAAAAACCAGAATAAAAATTTCCATTTCAAAAACTATGAGTACGATATCATTTTAAACCCAAAGCCATATTTTATCACTTATCCCAAATATAATTCTTTTCCAAAATCATAATGCTTTAACTTCATAACGTCCGAAAGTCAAATATTTCAAAGCATAATATTTTGAAAATCATAATTTAAAACCATAACTTCTAAAAACTTGAATGGTTTGGACATTCAACGGTACATGAATTAAATGGTTTAACTTAAATGTTACTTTGTAAAGAAAATAGTTCTCATGGCTTTACAAATACATTTCTTTATTAAAGTCTAAACCAAAATTTATATTATCTCTCTCAAGTTCCAAAACCACTTCAATTTATTTATATATACGTATATCCATTTTGAGTATCAATATTTCAAACTAAAGTTGGATTTTATTCTTTCAACAAATCAATTGTTCTATTAATTAGTCTTGAATATTCATATAAAATCCATAAATAATAAGACTTCAATTTCTAGTAATAAAAAATATATATTTTTCCCAATTCAAATTATACTAGAATATTCATTTCACTTTATTTTGGGAAAAATCCAATTATAAATATCATATCTTAAAATTTCCAAACTTAACATTTAAACACATGATATAAATTATTAAACTCCATTTTCTAAATTTTCTTCCATTTTTAATAAAGATACTTATACACCTTTTAATTTCAAAATTTTCAACTTCATATGTATATATATATGGAAGAAAAATATTTATACAATATAAAATTTAAGATTATTATAAACCGTATTCCATCCAAACCATAGAAATCACATTAAAATGGTTATATATAGACTGCGGTGCCTGTATATAATTTTTTATCCTATGGTCAAGTGATACAGATATTTATCATTTCAATCCGCAATTTAAAAGATATAAAATTTTGCGGTTGTATATCATTTCAAACCACAATCCCGAATGAAAGGAAATATGCATGATAATTTGCAATTTTATGAAATACAATAAAACATCCATCAACATCACCCATCATCCAATCACAATCATCAAGCAATATCAATCAATAACAATTTATATTTGATAATATATAACAGGTAATAACTGGCAATTTTATTCAGATTAAATTTAACAACTATTAATCTAACAGTTTATATTCAGTAATAATCTATATAACTGTTAACTAGCAGTTTATAGGCAAACAAATAAATTCTAACTATCAATTAATACGCAATAAATAAATTAAATTAACAGTTAAATTTAATAAATGCAATTCAACAAATATGAGTGAAATAAACATGCCAAATACTCATAAATAAATTTCTATTCATTTCTAAAATTAATTTAACAAACATAAAAGCTTCTAGTAGTTGTGAGTGGGTTTAAACACTCACCTTTTGAATTTAAATCGAATTTAAATTCGATTTAAACCCAAAAATTCGCCCATCTCAGAATTCGTTCAAACCAGCGTCATCAAGTCCGGAATTTTAATACGATCCTAACAAAAAAAATCTCGCGTGAATCGGATGTCGTACGAGAAAGTTACAGAGAAAATTGCGAGTTGAAAATCAAAAAAATAAAAATAACAAAAGAACACAATCACCTTTAATAATTTGGCCACGTCATCACACGTTTTCTCCCCCCAGCACAGTGAAACGCGCACGTATACTCCCAGCCGAACCCATCTCGGCAATGATTGACCGATCTTTGACCATCTCTTGCCACCAACTCTGGCCACTTTACCAACGCCGACCACCGCCTTTCTCTTGCCATCGCCGAGCCGCACGCCCCACCAAAGTCCGGTCGCCCTTAGTGCCTCCGCCGCCGCCGTTTTAAACCTAGGGCCGACCCCTAATTCGACAATTCCAGTCGATCTGGCCGTTGATTCGCGAAAACATTTACATAGATCGACGCCCCTCAGTCCCCTCTACAAAACCCAGAAACCATTCGACGATCAGACGAAGTTTGTTACGGCGATGATGAACGGTTGGGGCTGTTTTGAATTTATTCTGGTCAAACGAATGTCCAAAACAGAAAACGAATTGCACCAGTAGATTACGTGTCTCGAGAACTATGACATATATTTTTGTGGAATTTTTCTGGAGAGTTTGATTTTTCACTGAAATTTGGATTGGAGTAGATCTAGTTTTGCATCCATTTGAGGAGGAGAAGGAGATGAAGAAAAATGTACGTACAGCCAATGGCAATAGGATGGAGCTATGGTTTATAACTGTATATTTATAGTTAGGGTTGGGTTAGAGCGTATAGACTAGAAGGATGAACGTACGCCACAAACTATGGCCCAAAAAGCCCGTTTAGCCTCCGGAACAAAATTTATTAAACCCATATATCCAAATAGGTATTTTAAAATATTCTGAACGCGATGGAAAAAGTTTCACGTCCAAATTTGATCGTATGAAGAAGTTGTGCTGAAAACAAAATTTTCAAATTGATTTCAAATTGATTTTATTAAAATTGATTTCAAGGCATTTCACGCCCGTACGATCAAACGACAAGTCCGATCGATACGAAACTTGAAACCCTATAATAATTCACCGATACGGATCCGATGAAACTGGTTTCGTCGAAATCCGAGTCCGTGGCCAAAATGGCTATTTTTAATATTCATTAAATAAATTAAATAAATTATAAAAATCCAATTTTTACATCTAAATTCAAAAATTGACCAAATTTTCTCCCTTTAAATTTTCTTAACTATTTACTCCAATTCTAAACAATTTAAGTGTCAATAGTTGTTCTATTCATCAATTCAAATGTAAATTCTTAACTTCAATATTAATTCCAATTTTAATAAATTCAACATTATAAGTTTGATTAAATTTATTAAATTCACTTTCTTTCTATTATTCAAGGTTGTTGATGTCAATTTAATGAAGCTAACATTGGCTCAATATCTATACATTAAAAATCTCAATTCTAAACTTAGATCTCAACTTATGAAATAGTTAAATAATAAATTCCATCTAAATCTACATCTTCCTACTATCTAAATATTTAGAAAAATTACTTACCACTTTTTATTGTAAATTTCTAAACTAGTAGATTTGTGTCATTTCTAGCCCTCTGGATATTTTATATTAACTAAAAGCAAATTTACATACAATTTCCATCGTCAATTATTTTAGTGAATAAATCTTCAAAGGTTACTGCAATTAATCCCCTAAATTGAAATAAATTCTAATAAATTTGACTCTATTTGATTACAACTCACAAATAAATCAATTATTCCCCAACTACATAGTTACCGTTTCTTATATATATATCACTACAGTAATACTTCCAAATGTTCATCTTTTGTTTGCATAAATTACTGTATTCAATTGAATTGTAATATTGTTAACTTACACATAAATAAAACTTAACAACTAATAGAATAAATAACTTACAAAATTTGTTGTCATAAATATATTTTATAAGTCTACACTTAATTATTATCTTACAATACGTTTTTACGTTACTATAAAATTTATACACTCTTCCGTTACCATAATAATAATTACTAAAGTAACGTTCATTCTTAATAACAACGTCTATTCAACATATAAAAGGACTCCATTCCCCAAATACATTCATTTATATTTATTCCCTTAAAGTTCTCCTTTATTGACTAGACACATTAATTTAGATTCATTTATATCGAATGCCTTTCTTAGCTATATACTCAATACATGTTAAATCTACATAATTTTTACCCTTTTATTCAAATTCACTTATACCATCAATAACAAAATGTTGCCCTAAATTTAGATTCAATTATATACATTAGATAAATGGGTAAACTTTTGTAATTATCCCATATATGAAAATATTTTTATGCATACATTTCCACTTACTTACTATGCATTCATTTATTAAATTACTAATTGCCTTAGTCAACTTATCCCCTATTTACTACCAAATTTCAAATTTAACTATGGCTTATCAATACATAAAATTTACATAGGCAAAACAAATTTTATTACTATCTTAAGTCTATTTATTATTGACAACATTCATTAAATTTCCTTATCAACACTTATTGCATTCATTTATTCAGCGGTCACCTTTTATTTAGTTACTATCCATTTTACAATCCAATGTAAGTCTTCCACTATTTATTTTATATTAAATGAATTCCATTTTACTTAAATCTTTTTATTGATATTCACTAATTCAACCCTTATATCAGTTTCTTATATTTAACTTTAAATCAAATTGTGACAATCTACATTATCCAAATCTATTGTCATAAAATTTTATTGTTACACTAAATTACAACTACTATACCAAATTTCTACATTTATTCTCAATTAGATTAGAAATTATATTAATTCAATTCATTTAATATTATTAATTTAACGGGTCGTTACAGTCTGATTCAGAGTCTGAGATTAATTCATATATTTCGTCATCAGAATCATATTCAGTTTCTGATTGTATAGGTATTACTTGTTCAGAAAACAACCTAAATGCTTTTACCGCTGTTTTCTTATATTTTCCTTTTTCCGGGCACTCATTAGCATAATGTCCTTCCTTATTGCATGCCCAACATCTACATGTCTTTTTAGCCAAATCTTTTTTATTTTTAAAATTTTTTCTTTTAAAATATCTTTTCTTTTTAAAATTAGGCTGTTTGTGTTTCTTTAATTTGGCTGGCTTAAAATATTTTTTAAATTTCTTTTTATATTTTTTACCAATTGGAGTACACCCCCATTGGGTTGGTATTCCAGAAGTTTCACATGACAAACCCTTTTGTCTAGAATACTGTCTGGCGCTTCCCATAAGAGATTGTTGCATGCAATAGTAATCAATTCTGTCTTTAGTAAACTTCATTTGTATTCACAAGGATGGAAATATATCCGGATTATTTCTAAGATAACTTTCATAATCTTTTGGTAATATGTTTGCCCATGGTAAAGGTAGTTTTAAGAAATATAGAGATAAAACATTCTCCATTGTTCCTTCGTCTGGTGCAGATGCATAATAATATTTAGCAAATTCACAATTATATTCATCAAAGTATTTTAAATCGCATATTGCAAGGTTAGCAAGTTTTATTCTTGCCTTTTTCTTTTCTTCATCCTCTAATTTTTTTTCTTCAAATGGTAATCCACCAAATTCTGTTTTTAATATTTTTCTAAATGATTCAATTAAATTCAAAGGATCTAATAAATTAACAGAATTTCTTGATCCTGTGTTAATTAATTGTTTAGCTTCTTTAGTTAGATTCTTATACCAATTTCTTACATTACCTACAAATGTGTTTTCTATAATACCTAACATATCTATAGAGGACTGTATATTTTTTGTAATTCTTAAAGTTTGTAAGTCTCCAGCCCATGCGTCTAGTAGTTGAATAACATTTTTAGCGCAATCAAGATCTAAGACCGATCTTGAATGTTCTTGTAGTTTTTTAATTTTTGGTTTATATAATTCAGAATATGTTTTATATGGTTTTTCCTTTTTTGGAAATACATATTCATTATATATTTCTTCCCCTTCATGTTGTGTTACTGATTCTAGATTATCTGTGCGGTCGTCTGTATGCGGGGGATTTTGTACAGATACTATACTACTACTGGTGGCTTCCATTTTTAAATGTTCTACAGATTTCTTAGCATGTTGTTGTAATACCGACAATCTAGACATGGCTATAGCTATGTCACCTAGTAGGGAGCCATCAGCTGTATCCCAAAGCAATTCTAATTCTTCCATTGTTTTGTCATCATACTGAGTATGAGACTCAACAATATTATTCATTTTACTATTTTCTATTGAGGATTTAGGGTTAATAGTAAATCCTCCTAAAGTAGAAGACTTTATACTTATTGGCAACATTTCTTCCGATATACCTAATCTCCTTATCATTTTATCTATCTTATTATTAATTTCTATGACAGTTACATAATCACTAGGAGCTTGTAGGGAGGCTAATCTTAGTTGATTATATGTAAGAATATTGGCAAACAAATTATACTCTGGAGTACCAGTTTTAATGATAAATAACTTTTCTTCAGTTTCTATTATGGATTTTGCCATCAAGAATACTGATAGTCTACTTTTAAGGTCTTCATATATCTTATCTACCTCCATGGCTCTGATACCAATATTTGTAGATTTTGAGTTTCTCAGTTTTTAAATTAAAAAAAAACATTTTTCGCTTTATGTTCACTGCATGGTTTTCACGTAACTATATTAATGTTGCATGTTTCATACATTAGTTTAGTTTTCATACTGGTTACGTGCATTAATTTAGTTTTTGTTCATATTTGCGTACCTTATCTCATACTCACGTAACCATCTTTTAGTAGCTTGCCTTTTCACTTTCATAACTCATCTAGCTTGCATTGTCACTTTCAAGCATTCATTTCCAAGTATTCATTTTCGCACGTAAGGTCATTTTTCAACATAGTTCACATGTAAGTAAGGTCATTTTTCACATTTAGTGATTACTGTTACTATATTTCAAAATAAAATAAAAAAATAAATCGTTTTTCTCATTCGCTATATATTTTCAAGTTTCCATTTGGTTTAGCTCTGTTTGCTTTTCACGTTACATTTTGCATGTTATTTCCATTGCTGTTTTGGGAACATGCATGTAACATGAACCATTCTTTAATCTTGCTTTAAACTTTCTACAGATTTGCTAAAAAAAAAACAAAAAAAAAATACATTTTTCGCTTTTTGTTCACTGCATGGTTTTCACGTAACTATATTAATGTTGCATGTTTCATACATTAGTTTAGTTTTCATACTGGCTACTTGCATTAATTTAGTTTTTGTTCATATTTGCGTACCTTATTCTCATACTCACGTAACCATCTTTTAGTAGCTTGCCTTTTCACTTTCATAACTCATCTAGCTTGCATTTTCACTTTCAAGTATTCATTTTCACACGTAAGGTCATTTTTCAACATAGTTCACATGTAAGTAAGGTCATTTTTCACATTTAGTGATTACTGTTACTATATTTAAAAAAAAAATCGTTTTTCTCATTCACTACATATTTTCAAGTTTCCATTTGGTTTAGCTCTGTTTGCTTTTCACGTTACATTTTGCATGTTATTTCCGTTGCTGTTTTGGTTTCCACGTAACCAAAAACTTGTTTAAATTGTTTTAATGCAACTGCTATTTTGGTTTCATTCATATGTCAGTTGAATATTTATTCACCCTTCTGTTCACATTCACCGTATTTGCATTTTGTTTAGTTTAGTTTCTGTCTATGCTTTCATTATCTACGCATAACCACGTTATTTTTCTGCATTCACTTTGCACTCATTTTCACCACGTTATTTTCACACATAGATTTTCACATAACAGAAGCATACTTCATTGCATTATTTCAGTCACGTTTGCATACATACTTGCCTCTTGCTGCATTTTCATTCACTAACACATCATTTTTAAGTGAACTGCTGTAATTCACGCATGCATCTAACATAAACCATTCTTTAATCTTGCTTTAAACTTTCTACAGATTTGCTAAAAAAAAAAAAACATTTTTCGCTTTATGTTCACTGCATGGTTTTCACGTAACTATATTAATGTTGCATGTTTCATACATTGGTTTAGTTTTCATACTGGTTACGTGCATTAATTTAGTTTTTGTTCATATTTGCGTACCTTATTCTCATACTCACGTAACTATCTTTTAGTAGCTTGCCTTTTCACTTTCATAACTCATCTAGCTTGCATTTTCACTTTCAAGTATTCATTTCCAAGTATTCATTTTCACACGTAAGGTCATTTTTCAACATAGTTCACATGCAAGTAAGGTCATTTTTCACATTTAGTGATTACTGTTATTATATTTCAAAAAAAAAAAAAAAAAATCGTTTTTCTCATTCGCTGCATATTTTCAAGTTTCCATTTGGTTTAGCTCTGTTTGCTTTTCACGTTATATTTTGCATGTTATTTCCATTGCTGTTTTGGTTTCCACGTAACCAAAAACTTGTTTAAATTGTTTTAATGCAACTGCTATTTTGGTTTCATTCATATGTCAGTTGAATATTTATTCACCCTTCTGTTCACATTCACCATATTTGCATTTTGTTTTGTTTAGTTTCTGTCTATGCTTTCGTTATCTACGCATAACCATGTTATTTTTCTGCATTCACTTTGCACTCATTTTCACCATGATATTTTCACACATAGATTTTCACATAACAGAAGCATACTTCATTGCATTATTTCAGTCACGTTCGCATACATACTTGCCTCTTGCTGCATTTTCATTCACTAACACATCATTTTTAAGTGAACTGCTGTAATTCACGCATGCATCTAACATAAACCATACTTTAATCTTGCTTTAAACTTTCTACAGATTTGCAAAAAAAAAAAAAAAAAAAAAAAAACATTTTTCGCTTTATGTTCACTGCATGGTTTTCACGTAACTATATTAAGGTTGCATGTTTCATACATTAGTTTAGTTTTCATACTGGCTGCTTGCATTAATTTAGTTTTTGTTCATATTTCCGTACCTTATTCTCATACTCACGTAACCATCTTTTAGTAGCTTGCCTTTTCACTTTCATAACTCATCTAGCTTGCATTTTCACTTTCAAGTATTCATTTCCAAGTATTCATTTTCACACGTAAGGTCATTTTTCAACATAGTTCACATGTAAGTAAGGTCATTTTTCACATTTAGTGATTACTGTTGCTATATTTCAAAAAAAAAAAAAAATCATTTTTCTCATTCGCTGCATATTTTCAAGTTTCCATTTGGTTTAGCTCTGTTTGTTTTTCACGTTACATTTTGCATGTTATTTCCATTGCTGTTTTGGTTTCCACGTAACCAAAAACTTGTTTAAATAGTTTTAATGCAACTGCTATTTTGGTTTCATTCATATGTCAGTTGAATATTTATTCACCCTTCTGTTCACATTCACCATATTTGCATTTTGTTTTGTTTAGTTTCTGTCTATGCTTTCATTATCTACGCATAACCACGTTATTTTTCTGCATTCACTTTGCACTCATTTTCACCACGTTATTTTCACACATAGATTTTCACATAACAGAAGCATACTTCATTGCATTATTTCAGTCACGTTTGCATACATACTTGCCTCTTGCTGCATTTTCATTCACTAACACATCATTTTTAAGTGAACTGCTGTAATTCACGCATGCATCTAACATAAACCATTCTTTAATCTTGTTTTAAACTTTCTATAGATTTGCTAATTAAAAAAAAAAAAAAATTTCGCTTTATGTTCACTGCATGGTTTTCACGTAACTATATTAATGTTGCATGTTTCAATCATTAGTTTAGTTTTCATACTGGCTACTTGCATTAATTTAGTTTTTGTTCATATTTGCGTACCTTATTCTCATACTCACGTAACCATCTTTTAGTAGCTTGCCTTTTCACTTTCATAACTCATCTAGCTCGCATTTTCACTTTCAAGTATTCATTTCCAAGTATTCATTTTCACATGTAAGGTCATTTTTCAACATAGTTCACATGTAAGTAAGGTCATTTTTCACATTTAGTGATTACTGTTGCTATATTTCAAAAAAAAAAAAATCGTTTTTCTCATTCGCTACATATTTTCAAGTTTCCATTTGGTTTAGCTCTGTTTGCTTTTCACGTTACATTTTGCATGTCATTTCCATTGCTGTTTTGGTTTCCACGTAACCAAAAACTTGTTTAAATTGTTTTAATGCAACTGCTATTTTGGTTTCATTCATATGTCAGTTGAATATTTATTCACCCTTCTGTTCACATTCACCATATTTGCATTTTGTTTTGTTTAGTTTCTGTCTATGCTTTCATTATCTACGCATAACCATGTTATTTTTCTGCATTCACTTTGCACTCATTTTCACCACGTTATTTTCACACATAGATTTTCACATAACAGAAGCATACTTCATTGCATTATTTCAGTCACGTTTGCATACATACTTGCCTCTTGCAGCATTTTCATTCACTAACACATCATTTTTAAGTGAACTGCTGTAATTCACGCATGCATCTAACATAAACCATTCTTTAATCTTGCTTTAAACTTTCTACAGATTCGCTAAAAAAAAAAAAAAAAAAAACATTTTTCGCTTTATGTTCACTGCATGGTTTTCACGTAACTATGTTAATGTTGCATGTTTCAATCATTAGTTTAGTTTTCATACTGGCTACTTGCATTAATTTAGTTTTTGTTCATATTTGCGTACCTTATTCTCATACTCACGTAACTATCTTTTAGTAGCTTGCCTTTTCACTTTCATATATCTAGCTTGCATTTTCACTTTCAAGTATTCATTTCCAAGTATTCATTTTCACACGTAAGGTCATTTTTCAACATAGTTCACATGCAAGTAAGGTCATTTTTCACATTTAGTGATTACTGTTACTATATTTCAAAAAAAAAAAAATCGTTTTTCTCATTCGCTGCATATTTTCAAGTTTCCATTTGGTTTAGCTCTGTTTGCTTTTCACGTTACATTTTGCATGTTATTTCCATTGCTGTTTTGGTTTCCACGTAACCAAAAACTTGTTTAAATTGTTTTAATGCAACTGCTATTTTGGTTTCATTCATATGTCAGTTGAATATTTATTCACCCTTCTGTTCACATTCACCATATTTGCATTTTGTTTTGTTTAGTTTCTGTCTATGCTTTCGTTATCTACGCATAACCATGTTATTTTTCTGCATTCACTTTGCACTCATTTTCACCACGATATTTTCACACATAGATTTTCACATAACAGAAGCATACTTCATTGCATTATTTCAGTCACGTTCGCATACATACTTGCCTCTTGCTGCATTTTCATTCACTAACACATCATTTATAAATGAACAGCTGTAATTCACGCATGCATCTAACATAAACCATTCTTTTATCTTTCTTTAAACTTTCTACAGATTCGCTAAAAAAAAAAAAAATTATATTTATCAACCTACGCCAGCACAGCGTGGTGGCATTCCAAAAATTGAAAAAATACCAATATTAAAACATGAAAGCATTGATAATCTTGAAAATATTAAGGAAAGATTCAAAGAAACATATAATGAAAATCCCTTAGCAGCCTGGGATAAAGATAAAACATTGGCAACAATAAAATTAAAAAACCCTAATAAAATAATAAGGGTAAGACCTATGAAATATTCTTTAGAAGACTTAAAAGAATTTAAAATCCAAATTAAAGAACTTTTAGAATTAAAAGTAATCAGACCTTCTAACAGTCCGCATAGTTCTCCTGCATTTATAGTCAAAAAACATAGTGAAATTGTTAGAGGTAAAGCTAGAATAGTTTTTAATTATAAAGCTTTAAATGATGCCACAATCTTTGATGGATACTATTTACCAAATAAAGAAGTATTATTAAATAAAATACAAAATAAAAAATGGTTTACAAAAATGGATTGTAAAAGTGGATTTTGGCAAATAAGATTAACAGAGGAATCTATACCATATACTGCATTTAGTTGCACACAAGGACAATAGAATGGTTAGTTATGCCTTTTGGACTAAAAAACGCACCACAAATATTTCAAAGAAGAATGGATGAAGTATTAGAACAACATGATGATTATTGTATCGTATATGTTGATGTTATTCTAATATTCTCTGATAATTTATAAGACCATATTAAACATTGTAATTTTGTGATAGACACATGTATTAAAAGAGGAACTACTCTTTCTGCTAAAAAAGCAATTATTGGAGTACAAAAAATAGTTTTTTTTAGGCATAACTATAGATAATGGAGATATAGAATTACAACCTCATATACTTACAAAAATTAAAGAATTTCCTGACCAATTAGAAGATATAAAACAATTACAAAGATTTCTAGGATGTCTTAATTATGCTGATATATTTATTAACAAATTAGCAAGATTAAGAGCTCCTTTGCAACAAAAGCTTAAAAAGAATAATAAATGGCAGTGGACAGAAGATGATACAAAATATATTCAACATATTAAAAAGGTTTGTGAACATATGCCCAAATTATCTTTACCATTAGAAATTCATACTGGGGAGCAGCTCTAGTAGCTATCAGTAATAACCAAGAAAAATTATGTAGATATAAATCTGGAACATTTAAACAAAGTGAATTAAACTATCACTCCAATGATAAAGAACTTTTGGCTATTAAAAATAGTATTAAAGCCTTTTATTTGTATCTAAATAAACCCTTTAAGGTACGCACGGACTCTATTACTGCAAAATCCAGAATAAAAAACAAAATCCCTGAAATAGGACCCAATAAAAGATTAATAAGATGGCAGTCATGGTTTTCTGAATTTAATTTTGAAATTGAACATATTTCTGGAAAAACTAACTTTCTTGCAGATACTTTAAGCAGAGAGTTACATAATGGCAGATAGAAGTGAAGATACAATTGATTATCTTAGCATCTTCGATGAAATATATAAAGAAGTATTAATTGCACAAGTGACCTTTGAGCAGTACTTAATCAAAGCAGATAATGAGAAAAAGGAGGAGCTAAGATCCTTCTTTCATCACATGATCTCTTATTCAGAGCATATGTTTAGAGAAGTACAAAAGGATATGCTTAGAAAAGAACGGGTAACTCATCAAACGCAAATCACTGAGAATTCAGTCAACAAGCCCTCTGAGGTAAAACAACAAAACAAAGAATTTATAATATGGTTCAGTAAATTGGTAAAACCAGTATTACTGGAGACAAACCCTTATAAAGGGATATATTCAGGATATGGCTATGATTTGAATAAAGTATATATTCACCCTGAAGCTGATCCATTGGTGGTGAAAAACTTATATGAAGCAGAATTAATTTACTGTATTTATACAGATAGTACCGTTCATAATCCGAAGGAACTACCAAAAATAAGAAATGCAGTTTATACTTTCTCAAAAAGCAATTAAGCATAGCAATATCTACTTAGCATGTAACCAAGTTAGTCCTGAAGAAGGTAAAAAAGGCATCTCCGTGATAGAAATGAAGATGGGATCAAAAAGGTTGACTCCAAAATTCTTTCAAAATATGTTCTTAGTTGAAGAAGATATAATATCAGTTACAAGAGCATAGCAGTTAGCAAGTCTAGTATCAAGAACCATTGAAGCTCTATCAAACAATATATGGACCTATGAATCTGATCCTAATGAGTTGATTCTAGCAGTAAGCAAAGTCCCAAAGGCAGGAGCTAAAAAAGATATAATTCAATTTATAGAAAGTATTTTAAAATGGAGCGCACACAAAAATGCATATAAATATTTCGTCAAGAATGTGACAGAAGAACTCAAAAACAAATTACAAGTGCATGGGATAAAGTGGGAGACATTACAGTATGAAGATCAAGACATGATGGTAGGCCCCTCAAGCAAAAAAGATAAGCATGAAGAAAATGACAAGTTGGAAGACAATTCTGGAGGAGACTCGGATTTTCTTGAAGGATGAACACCTGTCCAGATAAGATAACAAAAGCATCTTAAAAAGAAGAACCCACTAACAAAAGAAAAGAAGCATCGAGTAAAGAAGCCTATTCTGAAAGATACTAAGGCGGTAGAAATCAACTATAAAAGCATCAGAAGACATTCAGAAAGGGCATTCGAAAACAAGAGAAAAGCAAATATATTTTGTAAATTAGTGTGTGAGATTGTGTGTACTGTAATCTGTATTTTCCTCAATCATCAATAAAAGTTTGTTCTGAGTGAGATTATCTGTTTACAAAATTTCTGAGTTTAGAAAATCGTAAACAAAAGCTTCTAAGTTTATTTACTGCTGGGAATCCTTCAGCCATTTCCTGGAGTCCTGATTAGTATCCAGTGTTCTTAGGCGTTTGGCAGAGTGAGCCGTGAAGCCGTAGAAGAACAGGAGAATCGTAAGGATTGGAAGCGTGCTGGGCCCAAACAGGTAATAACTAGAGATTGCCGGTTTTTGATTTCTCTTAATTTAGAAATTTTTACAGGAGTCAAACGTAATTAAAAAAAAAAGAGTACAATTCCCCAAAAAAAAAAAAAATTATATATTGAAAATTATTATAGAAACTTGTATCTTGAATTCTGTTCGTTTGAATAAGAAAAAAATTTCAATTTAAAAACCGAGAAACTCAAAATCTACAAAATTTGGTATTAGAGCCATGGAGGTAGATAAGATATATGAAGATCTTAAAAGTAGACTATCAGTATTCTTGATGGCAAAATCCATAATAGGAACTAAAGAAAAGTTATTTATCATTAAAACTGGTACTCCAGAGTATAATTTGTTTGCCAATATTCTTACGTATAATCAACTAAGATTAGCCTCCCTACAAGCTCCTAGTGATTATGTAACTGTCATAGAAATTAATAACAAGATAGATAAAATGATAAGGAGATTAGGTATATCGGAAGAAATGTTGCCAATAAGTATAAAGTCTTCTACTTCAGGAGGATTTACTATTAACCCTAAATCCTCAATAGAAAATAGTAAAATGAATAATATTGTTGAGTCTCATACTCAGTATGATGACAAAACAATGGAAGAATTAGAATTGCTTTGGGATACAGCTGATGGCTCCCAACTAGGTGACATAGCTATAGCCATGTCTAGATTGTCGGTATTACAACAACATGCTAAGAAATCTGTAGAACATTTAAAAATGGAAGCCACCAGTAGTACTATAGTATCTGTATAAAATCCCCCGCGTACAGACGACCGCACAGATAATCTAGAATCAGTAACACAACATGAACGGGAAGAAATATATAATGAATATGTATTTCCAAAAAAGGAAAAACCATATAAAACATATTCTGAATTATATAAACCAAAAATTAAAAAACTATAAGAACATTCAAGATCAGTCTTAGATCTTGATTGCGCTAAAAATGTTATTCAACTAGTAGACGCATGGGCTGGAGACTTACAAACTTTAAGAATTACAAAAAATATACAGTCATCTATAGATATGTTAGGTATTATAGAAAACACATTTGTAGGTAATGTAAGAAATTGGTATAAGAATCTAACTAAAGAAGCTAAACAATTAATTAACACAGGATCAAGAAATTCTGCTAATTTATTAGATCCTTTGAATTTAATTGAATCATTTAGAAAAATATTAAAAACAGAATTTGGTGGATTACCATTTGAAGACAAAAAATTAGAGGATGAAGAAAAGAAAAAGGCAAGAATAAAACTTGCTAACCTTGCAATATGTGATTTAAAATACCTTGATGAATATAATTGTGAATTTGCTAAATATTATTATGCATCTGCACCAGACGAAGGAACAATGGAGAATGTATTATCTCTATATTTCTTAAAACTACCTTTACCATGGGCAAACATATTACCAAAAGATTATGAAAGTTATCTTAGAAATAATCCAGATATATTTCCATCCTTGGGAATACATATGAAGTTTACTAAGGATAGAGTTGATTACTATTGCACGCAACAATCTCTTATGGGAAGCGCCAGACAGTATTCTAGACAAAAGGGTTTGTCATGTGAAACTTCTGGAATACCAACCCAATGGGGGTGTACTCCAATTGGTAAAAAATATAAAAAGAAATTTAAAAAATATTTTAAGCCAGCCAAATTAAAGAAACACAAACAACCTAATTTTAAAAAGAAAAGATATTTTAAAAGAAAATTTTTTTAAAAATAAAAAAGATTTGGCTAAAAAGACATGTAGATGTTGGGCATGCAATAAGGAAGTTCATTATGCTAATGAGTGCCCGGAAAAAGGAAAATATAAGAAAACAGCGGTAAAAGCATTTAGGTTGTTTTCTGAACAAGTAATACCTATACAATCAGAAACTGAATATGATTCTGATGACGAAATATATGAATTAATCTCAGACTCTGAATCAGACACTGATACAGAATCTGAAGAAGAATATAATCATAAACCACACAGACTAAGCATGGTGAATGTTAAGATGTTAAGGACAAATTCTCAAAACTTTGTACAGCAATATAATGAAAAATTTGAAAAATTAGTGAAAACACCTGTACCATATGATATTCTAGAATTTAAAGAACTACTGGAAAAGAAAAATATAAAACAAAGACCTAAACATAAAAAGGTTATTCCATGTGATCACATTTTTGATCATAAAATATACAGTGTTATAAAAACTAGACAAAATGTAATAATAAGTAAGAAATCCAATGGTAAAATACAAATTTTTGATAGAGAAAAATATAGTGTCCAAACATATCTAGATGCATTAAGAAAAATAACGATAGTAAAAGAAAGAGAACCAAAAGAAGTTATTTCTGAAATCTCATCTACAGATAGTGAAAGCACTATGTCTGATAACTCAAAAGAAATTGAAAAAGAATTCCAAGAATTAATGAATGAACAAACCAATATAGAACAACAACCTTCTATGGAAACAAATATAATTTCAACATCAGAATCTTCAGAAATCTCTGAGATCAAAGATGATGAAACTGGATACGAACAGACCATACAAATGTCAGAAGAAAAATATAATCAAATAGAAAAAATAAAACATACACTTTCTAGAGATGAATGCTATGAAATGCCATTAATAAGATATATGTCTAAAGAAAAATATGTTATAAAAACTTTTGAACAACCTATAGATGTCTTTACTATGGAAGGAGAAATTCCTTTAAAATTACTTACACAAAAAGCAATAAAAGAGGATAGGAAAAACTTTTCAAAAGAATTTAATAAACAAGTAAAATGATTACATCTAGGAGGAATAGAACTAATTATAAAATGTGCATGCAGAAGAGGAATGAATGTTCCCTGTACATTTTGGATATCAGATGATAGGATACTTCATGATGCAAAAGATGCCTTACTAGGAGTAATAAGGGGAAATTTTGCATATCAAACAATAAAAATGAGAATATTTCCTGATTTTGCAATTTCATTATCAGACCAAAATATAGAATTAGGACTTACAATGTACCATAAAATTGAAAGACTTAAAATGACACCAGGAAGTAAAGTATGTAGTATTACAGCATGTATGGTATATGCTTATTCAACTAAACATCATATTACTACAAAGAAATTCAAAGAAGAAAATATCAATATTGCTAAACCATTTTCTGATATATGTGAAGTTATACCTCCCAGAGAACTAAAGCATGAAGAATTAGATTTTCCTCAAGAACTAATTCTTCAAAGAAAAAATAGATATAGAACTCAACCAACTGTAAAAACACATAGCAGAAACTCTTTTAGAATAAGTTATGATGATGAAACATCTACCTCTGATCAGTTAAAAGATATAAATATATCATCCCAGAGAAAAGGATTAGAATTAGAACCATTAGACAAGCTAAATCTAATAGAATCAAGCAAACAATTATATATACAAGGCTTTTTAGATAATAAGGAGGTAAATGTGCTCTTAGACACAGGCGCAGCATCCTCTCATATTAACTCTTTGCTAGTACAAACATACTCATACAATACTATACAAAACCCCTATAAATATATAGACTACTTTGGACAAATACATGAATTAAAGAAAAGTGTAGAAGTAAGATTATCACTTATAGACAGAAGTGGGAAAATCCTGCAAATACAAATGGAAATGTTAGTAGATGATAAACTAGCAAAAAATGAAATATTATTACGAATGAATTTTATTACAAAATATACTTTTACTTTAAAAGAATCATTCATACAGTTAGATCAATATGAATTTCCAAGAATTAATAAACAACATATAAAAAAGGCAGTAGTCACCTCACCATATTCCACATACATAGAAGGGACCATAGAAATACCTTATTACCAACCACTAATGCTAAATGCATATGTTGATACAGGATCAGGGATATCTTTGTGTAAAAAATATATTTTACCACGGAAATGGTGGATTCATGATGGATCATCTATAATTGCTTTAGATATACAAGAAAAAGAAATTTGTTATAAAGATTATGCAATAAATGTACCTTTTACAATAGGAAATATTAAAATCAAAATACCAAAACTATGGGCCAGTAATGTTCAAGGTCCAGACATATTGTTAGGAAATGATTTCTGTCTACAATATCAACCTATGACTCAGTTAACAGATCATATTATCTTTACTACACCATGCGGAACACCAATTTTAGCACCTAGGCTTAAACAAGCATAATAATATACGAGGCACAAGTAATTCATCAAAATTTTCAACAATATTAAATAGTTTGAAGACATACCTCCCCACATTGTAGGGTTTAGTAGAGATGAAGGATTTTCATGCTGGTATTTGCTTTGTAGAGTTATCTTTAATTGCGATTTCAATTGTAGAATGCCGTTGTAGGGTAGAGACAATGGCAACTTTGAATTTTGTCATAGTAGAAACTTGACATCGACCAATGTCATTGTCATTATTTTATGGTTTGCAAGAATCGAATATATCCTTAAGGGAAAAAAGAAATGTGAAAGTATAAGGGGAAATGGAGTCTGTCACAACAATCTTTTGAGCAGTAGGCTGTAAGGAAGGTGCAAGCATGCACTTACACACCGAGCCAGGAAACTTCGGTTGTGTTATAGCATTGACAGTTGTGGGTTCAGCTAATCTTTCTGGCTGAGGAACTAAAGACATAAAACCACCTTTTGACTTGAAGAAAGCATGCTTCATCTATGAAAAAGAAGGGAAGGAAGACAACATGAGCAAGAGGGGAGGTTGGAGCAGATAGAGTTAGCGGTATGCCCTAGGGAAAATTCTTTAATTTGTTGTAAATTAATTAACTCTGTAATCAATCCTCGTTCGTAATAAAGTTGTTTTTTTCTATTATTTTTATTGTTACAATGTGTTACATATTATTAAATGATTAATTAAAATATTTTAATAGAAAATCCATAAATGGTATGTATGTATGTGATAATAATTACAAATAGTTGTAATCATGATTATTGTATCACAATATTATATAACACATCATTTTATATGTTCCTAGTCAAGATATATTAAGACTAAATATCGATGTATCCGTTGAGACTAGAATGCATAGCACTCTCCAAATGTTGGACAGTGTATTACTTAGTAATGCTGGGGCACTTAGAGGTTACGTACTGATAGTTATTGGATAACTATGAAATGACTCACTCGATAGTTTTCTGTTGATTAAAATAACTAAGGTCAAACAAAAAATATCAATGTGACTAATTAACACAGTTCGCTTGACTTGAGAATACCGTCAATCTTTAATATGAAATCTCCGCATCGAGTATAGTCAAATCATGGTACAACGTCCATCGAGTGACTACAGTTGGATCAAGTGAAAGTATTGGGAGCGGGACATTATTCAAGAGAGGATTCATCTCCTCAATTAGATGGTTTTATTATCACGGTCAGCTCAAGTCAATCCAAAGTCAAAATATCTGGCTAGGGTAGTATGGTTAATAATAATTATTATTATTATTGAATTTAAGGACTTTGTGTTTGGACCATAAAGTAGAATATGAAGAATGTTGGAATTTTGACCATTACCCAATTCAATAGGTCCATAGCGATATAGTTTTGACGAAGAGAATTGATGCAAATAAATGTCACAGCCGGTTAATTCTTAATTAAAGTAAAATTGGATTTTACTAAAACTAAGTGATAAATTTGGCCAAAATGTCACACCACTTGCTGATGGTGTGTGAATGTTAACGTTCGAATAGTTCGATGTTAATCGCTGACCAATATTTACACTCGTCGAGTCATACAACCGAAATGATGCTTTCTCTTTAGATCAAACAATTTAATTAGTTTATAATCATTGTAAATTAATTAAATTAATTGATATTTATGAATTATTTATTATAAAATTTTAAATATGATTTGAAGAATAAATATTATTATATATATTTATAATAGTTATAGACATATTGATCGATATGCGACATCGACAAGCAACTAGATCAGATTTAATAAGTAATGTTTATTTGGATTTAAATGGCTATTAGACAATGGCATTATGGTGATTTTGGTAGCAATTGGGATGTAGGAGGCGGTTAAAATTGGATTAAGGTTATTTTAAATGGATGGCTCGAATTTAGGGAGATTCACCTTTCTCTCCATTCCTTCCACTATAAAAGGACTCATGATCCTAATGCAAAACAACCTTCTTGACTGCCTTTTCCCATCATTTCTAGACGACTTTATCTACACAGGAGGTCCAAAAAATTCATCTCAAATTAATTTCAAAGCAACAACTATAGGATAGTCAACGGTCTACGATTCAAGGATTAGTAGTCTACCGAATCGAGAAAAGTTCTATGCAGTGAGATTCATTATTACAAGGTATACTTCAAAGCATTGGTTTTGGTATGTGTTTAATATACCATATGACTTATGATCACTGTAATATTGTATTGTTTGTTTGTTATTATTATATTGTTAGTTAGGTGAGATTCTTATAAGTATCAATGGATTCACATATTAGATTGGTTATATGTACGTATATTATTTAAAAAAAACATTTTATAGACCTAATGTATATATAGCCGAATAAATTTATTTTGATTATTATTCTTTTGTTAATTAATATTTATATATACATATATATCTTATATATAAAGCAAATACTTCCCTTAGTGAAGCCTTTTTTGGATTGACAAAACTACCCTTCATTTTAAACATAAGAAAGTAAAAAACGTAGTTCGTAGTCATTGGGTATAGTTGTAATTCCCTTAACCTATGTTCACTAATAACCACAATTCATTAACATTTGTTTCCCCACTCCCAAAATCATCGTTCCTCCATAGTGAAAAATTGAATGTTGAAAGAAATCGAGAAATCATAAACCTACAAATGGCAGAGGGAAGGAAATTGTCGACGGCATTAAGCAGCTCAACATCCTCTTCTTTTATATGTCGCTTTCCAACTCTTACAGTAGGTACAAACCGTTATTTTATCATCGTTAATCTGTTGGCTCTTTATACTGTCTTTTATGCTTGATTGCACTTCGTCATTTCATCCTATAACCCATTGTTTTATATAGTGAAAAATTGAATGTTGAAAGAAATTGAGAAATCATAAACCAACAAATGGCAGAGGGAAGGAAATTGTCGACGGCATTAAGCAGCTCAACCTCCTCCTCTTTTATATGTCGCTTTCCAACTCTTACAGTAGGTACAAACCGTAATTTTATCATCGCTAATCCATTGACTCTCTATACTGCCTTTTATGCTTGATTGCACTTCGTCATTTCATCCTATAACCCCACTGTTTTATAATTTAATGTTCCTGAAGTTCAGATTTGTATTATTTCAACTCAATCCAAGATCTATCAACGTATTGCTTTTGCTTTTGTGATTCATTTTATACCTATATTTAACTTAATGTGATAATTTGATTAATAAGCGGCTAAAACTATTCGTTTTCATTTCTAAAAGAGGAGAAATTATAGAATTGTTTGCTTATGATAATTAATTTTCTACAGGTTTAGGTAGAAGCAGAAAAGGAGGTTCTGATGATGGTTTGATAGAGATAGGAAATATATTGTTCATTAAGGTAAATACAGTTATGATGATTCCTAATTTTTACTTCACAAATAATTTCTCCCCTTTGTAATCAATAACACATACTCTTTCTACATATATAAAATTATAAAGAAGCCGAGATCTCACTGAGCATATAGAGAATTGTGATAGTGAAAAGCATATATTTTATATCTTCCGATTAGCTATTAAGTTCAAAATGACATTGGAAGATGGGGGATTCGGTCACCTTCCAGTTCTTTCCAGTCAGTCAATCAACATATGATGACTATAGGTGGTGAGGTTACCTCCTTTAATGAGTCTTCTGATGTGGAAGTGGCGCAAAGAAGAGCAGAAGGGGCCACGCTTGAGGAGTTCTCAATACAGAGGTGTTAATGTCTTTTAACCCGCTGCCAAAATTCTTCAACTCAAAGATCTTTAGCCGTCGCTACAATTGAAGGAGTTTTGATATACTCAATTGATGATTCTTTTCTCTTTGATCCTACTGACCTTGACATATATGTTACATCTTAGGTATGTAATTTATCAATTTTTTGATATTATTAAAATATTTCTGTATATTCATGACACGTAGCAATTTTATCGTGCATTTAATATGGATTCTGTTAACTATAAAGCCTTATATGACTCATTATTGTCAACATGTGCAATAGTTACTCGCATGTTTAGAATTTATTCCTTAATGTAGTCTTAGCACTCACAAAATAATCATTGGTATAGTTGTAATTCCCTTAACCCATGTTTGCTAATAATCGTAATACCCATTCATTAACATTTGTTTCCCCACTCCCAAAATCATCGTTTGATGACTTTTTTCTCTTTGATCCTACTGACCTTGACATAGATGTTACACCTGAGGTATGTAATTTGTCAATTTTTTGATATTATTAAAATATTTATGTATATTCATGACACGTAGTAGTTTTATCGTGCATCTAATAAGGATTCTGTTAATTGTAAAGCCTTATAGGACTAAATATTGTCAATATGTGCAATTGTAACTCGCATGTTTAGAACTTATTCCTTAATGTAGTCTTAGCACTCACAAAATATCTTCTGAAACTTTCTGGAACAAAAGTAGCGGAATAATACAATATATTCAAGTGTATATGGGATCAATTTATTAAAAACTCATGGTATTATAAGAAACGATACTTCATGCAATTTTCGCCCTTTAGTTTTTTCTTCTTCGTCTTTTTTCCATTTTTTCTACACTTGACATATTTGAAAGTTGAACATATATGCTCTATATCTGTACATGGTTTAACCCACTGCCAAAATTTCTTCAACTCAAAGATCTTCAGCCGTCGCTACAACTGAAGGAGTTTTGATATACTCAGTTGATGATTCTTTTCTCTTTGATCCTACTAACCTTGACATAGATGTTACACCTGAGGTATGTAATTTATCTTTTTCAGACATATCGCGATTCTTCTGTTTTCATATTTATATAAGTGAAGTATTAATTTGTTATATATTTTATCTATCTCCTAATTTATTCTTTGACTACTGTTTTAGTTCGTGAATTAGGAATATCTTTTATGTACTTCATCTCAATTTTAATATTTTGTTCGGTTTAGCTACGTATGTCATATATAAACTGGTTGAGCAACATATATTGAAAGCATTAGTGCTCACGGTTTGCCTTATCACTATCTTCAAATCAGATTATTGGTGTAATTTGTTTCTCCTAATTTATTCTTTGACTACTATTTACGTTCACGAATTAAGAATATCTTTTATGTACTTTATCTCAATTTTAATATTATTTTTTCAGTTTAGCTATGTATGTTATATATAAACTAGTAGTACAACATATACTGAAAGCATTAGTGCTCACAGTTTGCCTTATCACTATCTTCAAATCAACTTATTGGTGTATTTTTTTACATGTGATTCTTGAAATGATTTGTGTCACAAACTGATGATTATTATCTGCAGTTGCTTTGCATAGATTTTGAAGTACTTAGTTGTAGAGTGGTAAATTTTATGTATTTGACTTTCTTTATGTAGTTTTCTTCCTCTGTCATGAAGTTTCTTCACTTAATGAAGCTAATGAAGTAATACAGTGCATAAATCAAGGGATCAAACCAAACTTTCCTATGCTAAACTGGTGAGTGTTTGGTAGAGTTTTGCTTATGTGCTGATCACTAAAGCTGTGGTTTTACTACAAATTCAGATACTGAACTGAAGACGCTTGATTGACGAAACCGAGGATATGGAACTAGATTGAATCATGGAACCGAAGAAGGTGGTATCCACTTAGCAGCCCAATTATGGGCAACCATAAAGCTGAAGTAAGCAGTGTAAATTGAAGAGAAGTGAAGGTTTAAAAATGAACAGAAGAACAACTGAACCTTATCAGGTAAAACTGAAAATGTCGAGCAGTTAACACAAGGATGACTGAGGAGTATAATTGCATAATCGGTCAAGGTGATAGGCCACATCAGTGTATAAACTGTAAACAAGAACTGGATCATCTAACCATCATAGTATTATTGTAACTGTGTCATAACAGTGATTTGTTTGTCTTTATTTCGTTTATCCATTTTTTATTCTTTTACTTTGTACGTCATATGTTAAGCATCATATGTTAAGCACACCGATATATTCTTCCTTAGATGTGCTATCAATAATAATATTCGGGATGTTGGCTCTTTATTTGTTACCATTCATTTTTCCAAGGTTCAACTTGCCTCTTTCAAAGTACTTCTTTAGCTTAACAAAAACACAACTTTAATGTCTCTCTATGGACAGTGCTACTATTAGAACAAATACTTGAAAGGATATTATCTTTCCGTCATATGGGAATATAAATTTTAAAACAATAATAAATGCACGAGAAGACTGATCTATAACAAATAAATGTCAAGTACAACTTGGGATTCACAAAAGCCTAAGATAGTCGATGTATAAATATAGTCCTTATTCTACAACTTCTCGGTGATGTTTGAAATGATGATCTCAACTGTAAAAAGTTTTCTCCCAAGATTCTATAGTAAAGAGGCATTTTCATGCTGGTTTAGATGACTTTTTAAATATACGATTGTAACACGTGCGTTGCACACGATATGTGGTAAAAAAATAATATTACTATATTTGAAAAATATGATTTATTATGCAATATCTGATAAATTTTGTTAGGATAAATGAGTATAGATTAAAATTACTATATTTATAACTGTGTATTTTTATTATGAGATTCATACATTTTTGTATTTGAATGAAAATTAAATTATCATTTCTGTTGATAAAAATGAATTATATATCGATTTATTATTTTTTAGGATTCGTTATTTGACAATCAAATAAATGAAAATAAGCATTCTTAATAAATTTTGAAATTGATATTTTTATAAAATTTCATGAATAAATATTCATGTACATATATTTTGAAATTGACATTTAGGATTTGATACATTTGACTAAAAGATAAATGATGTATGCATTAAATTTCAAATATTACTTGAGATAATGACGACAAATACTTCAAAATAGAAGTGTAATGCCGAAGACTCAATATATTTGTATTCATATATAGTCCTTACAGCACATATTTATCAAAATAATTATAGTATTAGAGTGATAATTTTTTTTTGTTTAACTACTAAAAGAAATATTAAGTGAAAGTAAGATTTGGAACGTTACAGATCACATTGTCAATTTAATTATGTAAAAAAAATTTAATCCATGGTTTCCTACATTACTATTTTTATTTTATAATAAAACTTTCAAAAAATATTTAACATTTATGTAAAAAAGATAAGATAATATGAAAGAAAAATATTTCTAATAAAAATATGGTATAATTTTTGTCCATTGATTAACTTAAATTACGAATATAACTAATCAAAATATAATTTTTAGTACAAAATGTACTAATTAAAAATATTTATTCTTTTTTCAATATTACAGAATACAAACATTCATCACTTATCATTAATAATAATAAAGAGTCCATTTGACTTATCAATTTTATGAAGGAAAAACGTTATACATGTTTGTAATGATGTACCAATTTTGAAAACAGTTTTTTACATATATTTGTTTATAATGGTACCAGCTTTAAAAGATAAAATTATGTAAATATTTCTTTGTATTAAATAACTAATTTTAGAAAGAAAGAAATTTTATGAACTTAAATGTAGAAAAATGTAAAAGTATCAAAGATAATTTTGTATATAATTGTGAAAATATTAAATAATATGGAGTTGAATGAAAATATACTTTTACCACCTATGTCGATACAAATACGGTATACACATTAAACTATCATTTTTTATGATTTATTGGATCAACTAATAAATATTTATTAATTGGATTTAGTTAAAAAAAATTAAATTCAAGCTCAATTATTAAATTCAAAAATATGAACTTCAATGTAAAATAGTATAAGAAAACTTGAAAGAAATTCCTAAATAACTGTAGAAATTATTGAATGTTGGCATTTAAATACAAAATGATAAGAGAGAATATTGGTAGAACATTGTAATAGTTTGTATATAATTGTGGAAATTTAAAACTATCTGGACTTGAATGAAAAATTAGTTTTATCATGTTTGTCAATAAGAATGCAGTACACGTATTGAATTGTCATTTTTAAAAATTTATTAGACCAATTAATGAATACCTGTTATTGTATTTAGTTAAAAAACTTAAACTTAAGATCACCTAACAAATTTAATACACACACACACACATATATGGACTTAAACGTAAAATAATAGAAAAAACTTGAAAGAAATCTGTAAATAATTGTTAAAATTAATATTAAAATTTAACGATACAAAAGATAAATAGTAGAAACATTGTAATAACTATAATAACAATAAATTATGAAGATGTGAAAATAAAATATTTTGAGAGAATTAAGGAGAGAGTGGGAAATTCCTAAAATTAATAAGAGAGTTTTAAATTATTCAGCTTTACTATTATTTAATAGATTTACAAATGCATTAGTATTAAGGTATATGATCTTTTTGAACTATTTTTAGTTAAATGCACTCATAATTTCATAGATCTTATGGCAAGTAAACATGCAACTGTTTAGTTCATGCTGACAGTTTTTCATATATGATGGTTATATTTTTTAGTTATGTAGAGTATTTATTAATTCACATTAAAATTGCTTCGTACACTGTCATTCAGTTCATATCATGCAACCCCACATTTCTACATTTTTACGTAACTGTTAAAAAAGTGGTGCAGCTCACTGGTATTTCTATATTTATTCCCTTAGCACGTGATCCGCTATTACTGCCCATGTTTCCTATAACTGCTCCTTTAACTTTTCTTGCAGACTAGGCTGATACGTACTTTTCCACTCAGAAATTTTAGTACGTCATTTTATAACCACGTCTCTTTTAACTGTCTCCACACACTACACCGTCTATCCTCAACAACTCATCCCCATAAATTCTACCGCCTTCGTGAATTTCATTCCAACTTCCTAAACCTTCATATTACTTTTTATGTGAAATGACAAATGTACTCCTATACTATCTTTTGTTCACACATTTACTCTATTCTATCATATGCGGGATTTTATGGATAAAGGCACTTTCAGACATATTCTATTCAAAAGATTTTGCACATGCTTTTTCAGACATATAGTATATTCGTTTATGCATAAAAGCTTTTAGCTATAATAGCTTTACACAAGATGAGTATACGAAATATTTGAATATTGTTGATTTTCACAAGTTTCACTGTCATTTCTTAAATATGCAAGTTATTCTGTACACCTACATACGCAGTTCAAAGTCCAAAATCTATTTAATTATTAGCTATCTAGTATCTCAATCCGTATATGTACCGCTCGTACGTTTTTCCACAAGTTACCATTTTTTTCCTGTAGAACAAATATACACAACAAGGTAAAGAGTCTGCATTATCCCCTTCCATAGACAAATTCAAACGTAGAAATACGCGTTTAACAAAGCACTTTCAATATGCTACTGGTGAACAAGTTAATGCTTCATCCAACGTCTCATAGTTTAATCTTTCTCAGATTAAATCATACAACGTTAACAAACCAACCCACTCTATTCAGCTTCCTCCAGTTACGACAATTTTTTTTGAAACCAACGACAACTTATCAAAATCTTCCACCTGTGACATACAAATGTCACAATCTGATAAACTCTAGTATTTTCCACAATGTTGTCAAGATGATATATGGGAAGACTTTTTTACTCGTGAAGTGGTATGCCAAAATTTAATCATTTGATACAGACACAGAAACACACACTCACATACATACACACACACACACATATATGTTTATACTACATACTAATTATAAATTTTTATTTCTCCTACAGATTGAACAATGTAATGCAGCTATTGAGCAATTTTCTCAAAAACCGTACTTAATACAACTTCAACTCTTGTTAGCCAATAAATTGTCCATTTTGCGCTTCCGTACTTTTTCCTTTGGTCGCCATTAAGACAAACTTATTTGTTTCCAATGTATTTGTTACTGTTACATTAAATTTGTCGTGTACTCCATGCTTTCGTCATTAAATTTGATGTTCTTTTCACGTGCACGTAACTGCTGTTAAAAATTTATGTGCGTTATATTATCCGAGGCTAATACATGTACTATTTATCTGACCCTGATACTGCCTTGAATACATATATGAATTATCACTAAACATACGTGAACTATCAGTAAACATTGATGAAGAGTTATCATGTTCGAACGAAGCAAAAAATAATACCGAAGATTATGTTCAAATCTAAGTATACACAGTTAGCTTATAAGTGACCGTTCATCAACTTCCTTTTGCTTCAACAACTTAATCGCTTAAAACATGCAGACAGCAAATCATTTAGTGCTATGAAAATTTATTAAACCTTGCTTAAGAAATCATTAAATCACTAATCGGACATTTCTGAACAAAAAAAACTATCTGCTTTTATAAAGTTTTCTGCATATTTTAGTGCACAAACCTGACCATTTTAATATACAATGAAACTGCAATAAAAAGATGGCGGAAACTTATTTCGCAATTCATTTCTTAAACTAATCAGTTGGACGCGTTTTATATTTGCTAATAACACTGATACTGCCTTGAATACATATTTTTTACAAATTTAAGTCTATGCTTCAAACTGAATTGCAAGATGGTTTACTATTATTACCCTACCGGTAACGTATTTTTGAACAAAAAAACTATCTGCTTTTATAAGGTTTTCTATATATTTGAGTGCACATACCTGACCATTTTAATATACAATGAAACTGCAATAAAAAGACGGTGGAATCTTATTTCGCAATTCGTTTTTCAAACTCATTAGTTGGAAGCTTTTTATATTTGCTAATACCACTGATACTGCCTTGAATACATATTTTTTACAAATTTAAATCTATGCTTCAAACTTAATTATAAGATGGTTTACTATTATTACCCTACCGGTAACATATTTCTGAACAAAAAATCTAACTTCTTTTATAAGGTTTTCTGCATATTTTAGTGCACATACCTGACTATTTTAATATACAATGAAACTGCAATAAAAAGATGGTGGAAACTTATTTCGCAATTCATTTCTTAAACTAATCAGTTGGAAGTTTTTATATCTGCTAATAGCACTGATACTGCCTTTACATATTTTTTACAAACTTAAGTCTACGCTTGAAACTAAATTGTAAGATGGTTTACTATTATTACCCTACCAGCAACGTTTATCAGTACCAACGTAAACATATTTTATACTTATTACATACGACCACAGTTTTCTACATGCCGATTTTTCTATGATTACCATGTTATTATGGCCCCTTTAACGCAATGGTATATAATCAAATTTCACCCATTACTAAATATCTGCAACACATATCCCAGATCTCTACCATTCAATAATGTTTACCTACTCATTTTCAGCAGTTATACCAACTTACGTAACCGTTGGCTTATCTATAAATACATACTTTCCAATAAACTGTCCTTCACTTACTAATGTACTACCGTTTCTGCTACTTCCATATATCTCTGCAAATCAATCACAAATAAAAAACTTATCTTTGCTGCTATTTATTACCTCTTCGGTTTACCTTCAATATTTAATGGAACAGCAACAAAAAGAAAGATGTAGACTTAGTCTACGTAGACGCGCACAAGCGACAGAAATAGGTATTGCAAATAGAAGAACTCGATTGAGTGAAGGCTTTCACAGTCCAGGTTTGTCAGGTAACTATTTTTTTGTCTCTCCGTCCTCCCCACATTCACACCAACTCTACACCTCAGTTGTTGTACTGGGTTACTTTACTGTGTAGCACATTTAAATAGTTCATACTTATTTTTTAATTTCCCATGTCTTGGTCCACTTCATAGTATGATTTTTTTTATGGGGTTGCATGATATGACAGGAAAGTTGGATCACACATCAAACCCTTAATATAGTACGGTGCACACATCCTACAACATGTACACAGCCGACCTATTACTTTTAAATATTTCCACTGCTGCACCTGTATAACAAGTTATTAGTACATCATAATAATCACCTTAAAGTTTGTGACCCTACAGAAAACATAAGTAGCGCATAACCTACAACGTATGTGTGCCTATATTGTATATTTTACTCAAGTTATCCAATTTTTAACCCCATAACGCGTACGGCGGTACACGGGTCTCATTATTTGACGAAAAATAAAATACACCACTGCTTTTGCTTAACCCCCTGAATGCGAAACATATTTCATAAGTATAGCAATGTAAATAAAGCTTCAAACACTACAAAACAGCCATATAAAACTTATACACACCCATCGTACGCTGCTTATAACATTACTAATTATAGCTAATAAATTATGAATAGGAAAATGTCAAAAAAAATTAATACACACCCAACTGTATGCACCTTATACCATTACTAATTATAGCTAATAAATTATGAATAGGAAAATGTCAAAAGTGTAAGCTACTACTTGGTTTTGACTGAGGGATATAGGCTGCAATTCAAACTCAACAATATTTTTAACCATGGCTTAGGCATCCTTTCCAACATATATGATTAAGGAGATCCAACTATCTTCAATATTTGTCATCCCTGCATTTGATACTATTATATATATATATATATATGAAAAGTTGGTCATACGTCGGTTGATAAAATGTGTACCTATATTTGACTTTTGTCTTCCATAAGGTTTGTAAAATTTAATAATGTCTCATATCATATGTTATGTTGACACACCATTGGCCAATATATTCTATGTTCATTGATGCAATCCCCAATGGCTAGTACGTTGGATATTATAGATAATTTGGTAAAAAAATACATTGTTGTCAACTTTAATAAATGGTACGTACACCTCTGACATTATAGCTTTCTTTCAATAGAAACCGCAAAACTAAAATATTGACATTACTTTGTAAAACACAGCCAACACTGTGTGATATTTTCATGTCGGCATAATTGATTTTGGACTAAAAAATTAGACTTTTCCTTCCTATCACGGTAACTTTTACTCCACAGATCGACAATATATGATTAGTATACTTCAGTAAGAAGATACGATTTGCAAACATACTAATGTGTCTTGGAATAAAATAATTTATGTATCACATGTTGAACTCTTATGTATATAATTTATTTTCATGTAAATACGTACTTTATTATAGTAGGAAAACAAATTCAATCTTCAGTAAGAAGTCAGACTTACTGAGAGTCATCGAAAATAATTGTAACTAAGAGCTTAAAAGGGAAAAAGTAAATAGATAGTTGTTATGTTGCAGAGCTGAGAAGTAATTTCTGAGTGTCAAAGAGGAATAAAAATGAAGTATAGTATTCCATCCCCTCTAAGATATCAGAGATATGATTTCAATTAATTTAAGATTAGAATTATAAGTTCACACAACGGAGGAACAATTATATTGAATAGAAAATATAATTTAAAGCATTATTGAAGTCGTATCTACTTATGTCCGACGCATTTAACCCGTTTTCCTTTTTTTTTTTTCGATTGATTGATTAAATAGGATCGTCTATATTTTTGCAAAATTGATGTTAAACTTTGAGAAAAAGGACCCAACAAATTGGCAAGTAAAAAATATTACATCGTAGAAAATTTATGGTCTATGACATGTAGCATAGTTTTAGAGGTTGATCGACAATTACATGTACTGTTTACTGAATATCAACTTGCAAAAGGGTACACTCGATTATACAGTACGATATTTTGTTTAACTGCTCTATTTCTATTACTTCGATATTTTACTCACTACTGTATAATTGCTATACTGAATACTAACCTTATTTTTTAGGTTCTTCAATACCACGGGATGGCGAAGAAATGATACTACGGACTATACTAAGCAGTAGTCATAACCGTGGTCCAAATTTTGGAGCAACCATTCCTACCACAAACATCGACTTCCGCAACCCACTTACTACGATTTTTGCAATGCTAAAATATTTTTCCACGAAAGCCTACATAATTGTCGCTCTAGAGGTTCTATCGACATTCATCGACCTACTACAACACCACAACAGTTACTAAGCTTATTCCAAGATCAAGGTGAAGTAGGTACCCATTTTTGAACAAACATTCGATCCTATAATAATGCATTTTCGTTCACGTCTATGGGTGCATCAATTAACAATAACCTGGCCAATGCTAGAGAAGGAGTTTACACATATTGCATGCAAGGTTCAATATATCATAGTATTGGAAGTCTTTTACCCGTGGCTGGAAGTAGACCAAAATATTTACAACTGTACATATATGGCATTGACCATGAGATTGAAAACCAACTTTAAGATAGTGAAGTAATGTGACCGGAGATAATAATGATTTTGAAACAGATTTTAGATACTCAACCCATATGTCTCCATACTTCGACAGTTGGGGCAACAACCTGATGTGCAAATATGTAGGATCAAAATCAAAGAGATCATAATAGATCGCCATCTTCATGAGCTGCCAACCACATCCCAAGTAGCAGGTATAATAATTGGAGATGAACCAGACAATTTGCAAGGTCGAGATATCATTGTTGAGACATTAAGTGGAAATCTATGGAGAATATCAAATACTGTAGGTTTTTACGACCCGCTGCAATATCCACTATTGTTGCCTTATGGTCAGCATGGATGGGATTTAAACATCCACGAAAATGGAGATACACCAATAAGTTGTGCATCCTACTACTCTCATATTTTATAGGTACGTATAGCCTATTTGATATCCAGTATTATTTATTCGTAAATAACACAAAACTTCACTCATATCAACAACACTACTAATGTTACTTGCATTTTGTCTATCGCCTACTCATATCGATACGATCAACAGAGACATCACTTATACTGCTTGGTGGTTGTTTATTTCAACGATATGTCGTTGATATGTATGCAAAAATAGAAACAATGCGTTTAAGGTTTCTTCGCAACAATCAGACTACTATTAGAGCGGAGTTATACCAAGGTTTACAAGATGCCTTCGCTATTGGAGAAATATTTGCCAGTAAGTTTCTTTACCTCCTTCATTCAACCATTTGTTGCTCCCAGTAATTACTAACCACTTATTTCACTACTACTCGATCCTATGACTTTTCACACATTAGGAAATGTTAGGTAAAGTCATTGCCCATGTCCATGCTTTTGAATTCCAACAAAGAGGACTACCACATTCTCACATTCTACTTATCCTAAATGAAAACGATAAAATTAACAATCCCTATGATTATGATGCTTTAGTTCGAGTTGAAATTCCATGTAAAGATTTAGAACCCAAACTACACAAAGCTGTAATGAAACATATGATTCATTATCCATGCAGAAATTTTAACCCAAGAGCCGTCTGCATGAAAAATAACCGCCGTAAGAAGGGTTTTCTAAAAGCTTTTTCTTCATTTCCTTTACAAGGAACTGACTCTTACCCTAACTATAAAAGACGCGACAATGGAATACAATATCAAACCGAAAGCCACATAATCGATAACCGTTGGATAGTACCTTATAATCCTTACTTGCTTTTGAAATATGATTGTCATATAAATGTTGAGATTTTTTCAAGTATTAAATCTGTGAAATATTTATACAAATATGTTTACAAAGGTTCAGACCATGTATCTGTAGGATTATCCAGTACATATGATCATAACGATGAGATTTCAAAATTTGTTAATGCTAGATGGATTTGTGCTCCAGGAGCTTTATTGAGAATATTTAAATTTTCCCTAAGTAATAATTTTCCTTCTGTTACTAGCTTACAAATACATTTACCAAATAGACAACAATTATTATTTCCTGCAGAAGAGCACATACACACTATTTTGTATGATCAACATAGATCTAAAACAATGCTTACTGAATTTTTTTGTAAAAATGTTTTTGATGAACAAGCATGTCAATATTTATAATACGAGTTTCCTGAAAAATATTGGTGGGATTCTACAAGTAAGCAATAGAACCGTAGACGAAATAACCATAGGGCAATTGGTAGAATTTATACTGTATCTCCCACTGAAGGAGATCGTTACTATTTGTGCCTACTATTAACACATTTTAGAGGTCCTCTATCTTTTACTGACTTACTAACAGTTAATCGAATAGAATATAACACATTTAAAGAAGCAGCTGAACATAGAGGTTTACTTGAAAACGATGAGGGTTTAAAAGATTGTTTGGCAGATGCTTCAAACACACATATGCCTAATGCTTTATGAAGATTATTTGTTACAATTTTAGTATACTGTGACCAATGTCATGTGTGTGAATTGTGGGAAGAGTTTTCCCCTTTCTTACTTGAAGACTATCCTACGACATCTGCTACTACTATGCCCAATTCATTTTCAGTAATTCAATTTCTGTCTGACCTCAACAACCTTCTCAAACAATATAACAAAAAAAAATTTGACTATGACATTTCACATACTAATTTCAACAACTTTACTTAAACAAATACATCCACTCTTAGTTCAGAAAAGCAATGCATAGAAATACCCAATAATGATATGAATTCTATAGATAACTTGAACTCCGAACAAAAGAAGGCATTTGACACGATAATGTCTTCTATTGAAAGTGGAGCTAATGCTATGTATTTCACAGATGGCCCTGGAGGTACAGGAAAAACATATTTATATAGAGCAATCTTAGCACATTTACGAATTCAAGATCATATAGCAATTGCAGTCGCTACTTCTGGAATTGCTTCTCTTGCTATTCCAGGAGGTCGAACTGCACATTCTCGATTTAAAATACCAATTAATTTAGACTTTTCCTCTACATGTCATATTCCCAAGCAATCTAAACTCGCAAAACTTTTATTGACTGCTACTGTTTTCCTATGGGATGAAGCTACCAGGGCTCACCGCCATGTGTTTGAGGCCGTAGACAGAACATTAGAGATTTAACTAATTTGGATGCACCATTTGGAAGAAAGATTGTTATTTTAGGCGGTGATTTTCGTCAAGTTCTACCAATAGCCGTAAACGGTACTAGAGCTCAAACCGTCGATGCATGTATAGTACGATCATATTTATGGGAAAATGTTTAAGTAATTCATTTAACATAAAATATGCGCACAAGAGACGATCAACCATATGCACAATACCTTTTACTTATTGGAAATGGAGATGAACTCTATGCTCAAGTGGATATTATACAGCTCCCAAATGATATTGTTGAACCTTGGACCAATACTTCTTCACTCTATGCTCTGATTAATGAAATCTTTGCTGAACTCAATGACAAATTAGGCGATCCTAATTTTATAATGGTCTACAAACGAAATAGTAGATGACATTAATAACAAAGTTATAGAATTGTTTCTAGGTAGCGCACACATTTACTACTCCTTTGACAAAGTCGAAGAAGATACATATAATCTATATCAATATGAATTCTTAAACTCACTTGCTCTGGGAAGTCTACCAACACATAAAATAAGACTAAAAGTAGGAGCACCAATCATGTTGCTTAGGAATAGTGATCCACGAATTGGATTATATAACGGAACCAGATTATTATGTCGTGTCTTTCATAAAAATCTCATAGATGCAGAAATAATTGTTGGACATTTTCATGGTACATGAGTATTTATTCTACGTGTACCACTAAAGCCTTCTGAGAATACTAACATGCCTTTCAATTTAATACGTAAACAATTTCCAATTAAATTAGCTTTTTCCTTAAAGATTAATAAATCACAAGGACAAACTATCCCTCGGGTTGGTATTTATCTTCCCGAACATGTTTTTAGTCATGGTCAGCTATATGTTGCTTTATCAAGAGGCGTTTCACAAAAAAAAAAAAGTTTTGGTGAAAAATGAAAAGATTCGAAATAGAAATGGCACATATACTAGAAATTTTGTATATAAGGATGTGTTATTACGATGTACTCACGAACTCAATTAACAATACTTCATTTTTCCACTTCACATGCTATACTTTTACTATAATTATTACTCTACACCGATTGGTATGGATATAAGTTCTTCATAATTGTTTTATTACTCTATTTAAATAATTAAGGGATTTTTTATATGACCATAAATGAGTAACATATGCACTTATAATCTTTTTCTCAATTTTATTGTTTTTCGGTCATATATTCAACTACACCTTCTACAAAATACAAAAATGGGGTAACAAAAATTTCCTCCTTTACTATATTAACTCACTTTCGGTTGACATAAAAAATCCTTTATAAAGCGTTTTTAACTCCGCCGTCAACTTACTGCTGATGCCGGTCTCAAGCCCGGAACAAGGAGGAGAGAAAACGGTTACGACAACTACATTTACTACCTACAATTTACCATCAAATAGTTTTTTAGCTGCAATAATTCATTTGGTTTCCCTCTCCTCCCAAAATGCAATCGTATCTTTTTCTGATCACCTACTATATGTAACGAAGAACATATTCTACTTCCGTTACAGACCAAAGTTATTCTCTACGATTTGCATGAACATGCATTAATAATTCATTACACCATATGTACATACCTTTTCTTTCTGTCCACACAATGTCAGTCTGATATAACGCTTCTTCCTATGTTGGATACAAATTTTGTATGTCCATGTCCATCGAATGTAGATTCATTCTACATGTCAATATTCAAAATATTCAACAATACGTGTACGTCACACTCATTTTATCGCTTTCAACAACCTTGACAAACATTGTTTCTTAACACTAGTTCCTTCTGCGCACGTGCCAAACTACTCGTGTATATGTGTATATGTGTATATATATATATATTAGTATGTCATATAGCATAAATTAAATGACTTATATTTAATTATGTCATCATATCATGTTAATAATTGATCTTATATTTTATATATGTATACTAACATTAATTATAATTTTAGAAAACCGTAAAGTATTTTAATGACTATTTACTATTATTTAAATCCAAATACAAGTTGAATAATTCATACAAAATAATATATGTTTTGAAAATTATATTTTAATTTTATAAAATTATTTCATCACATTATCTATCGATCAAAATCCTAGAATTTAAAAAATAATTTTTTTATTTTTAAAAACTCATTTATATGTGCAACCGATAATAAAAAATTAATAAAAAAATTTATTTTTAGTTAAAAATTATGGAACTTTTTCTTGACCTTAAAATATCATGTTTGAATTTTCGAAATTTAAATTTGTGAAATATATTGCAAAAATATTATAATTTTTTTCTTAACCTTAAAATATCATGTTTGAATTTTTGAAATTTAAAATTTGCAGAATATATTATGAAAATATTTTTAACATTGTGTTAATGATTTTCGAACAATTGATATATATATATATATATATATATATATATTTATATAATTTAATAATATAAAATTACCATTAAATATTTCATGTGTTGTGTATTCGATCTAGAATGTAATAAAAAAATATTTGTTTTTATTTAGTTTTCATTATTGATATAGTTATATATATTTAAATACATATATTTATAAATATTTATATATAAATATAATTGTATATTGTTACATGTGTGTATATATATAATTTTGTTACTGTAAAATATATGTGTATATTTTATTTTAAAAAAACTTTATACATTATGTATATGTTTATCTATTTATATAATAATTTATTTAATTAATATCTAATCCAGTATGTGTATATATATAAATACTATACATATATGCAATACATATATTTTTCATATATATATATATATAAGTATATATCTATAATTGTTTTAATATTTATTTAAATAACAAGTTTATATATGTACATACACATGCATATATGTATATGATGAGCTAACATATCCATTGTGATGCAAATATCAACACCTATATACGTGCATATTATACCGTGCATGGATTATTATATTACACGTGCATACACATGCATATATGTATATGATACAAATGTGTACCATTTTTTTATTGAATATAAATTAAATGAAATTCCATCTATTACTTATAAATTTAAATGAAACAAGAGATTTTATTTAAATTAAATTTAGAATTATTCTAAATATATCAGACTTCATAGGCCCAATATAGATCCAATAAAGGAATTTTTTGGAAATTCACCCATATCTTCCGCTGCGAGCCGGCCCAGTTCCAATAATAGTATCGAAGCTCAGTAGCCTATGCGGTCTAAATTAGTCATGTTAGGGTTAACTATTGAGTCACAGCCCAAAAGTTGTCCCTAATAGAAAATCCCCAAATTTGAATCGGGTCTTGGGCTAAGTTTCAGATTTTTTTTTAAAAGTTTAAAATAAAAGATTTTAAATATAGCATAACATAAAATATTATAAAATTATAGTATAATAAAGTTTTTCAAAATGTTTGAAAATAATTTAAAATAATTTTGAAATTTTTATATATTTATTAATATGATTAATAAATTATATAAACTGTTAGCTGGGATTTTAACCCAGTAGAATTCAACAGGAGTTAGAACATGTAGACTAAGCCAAAATGACTTGAAAATTAAATATGACATATAAAATAACAAGCCAATGGAACTTAAGAGAAACAAACCAAAAATCCAATAAGTAGATGGATCGGTGGCGATCCATCATCCATGGATTGCTAGCAACCCAAAAGGAAGCACCATGAGTTGTCAAAGCCTATTGCATCATGATCTACCACCTCTTCTAAGAATATTTTCCAAGTTTCAGAGCATTCCAAACAATATAGCTCGAGAAGCGAAGACTCATCAGATTCAAACCGTGTGACCAAAATCAGCTAACTTAAAATGGATATAGAGAATTCATGCGAAGTCGGATTGACTTAAAATTTTGATAGAACGCTTAGAAGAGATAAAAGAAGACTCACAAAAAAGGGGATCAATTGGAGGTTGTTTGATGGATCATTAATGATCCTAGCGACCTAACTTGATGGTTCGCTAACGATCCATGTAGGTTGGGCCTCACAAACTGAAATTTATAGGGTAGGTCCTACACACCCTAGAGAGAGAGAGTACCTTCAACGTTTCGTCTGGTTTTGTTAAGTTTTAAGTGGGTTATCGATGATTCTTCTTCGAATTGGACCAGTTTGATCCATCGAGTCCAACCCATGAGGGGTGGGCTCCGTGACCTATGATCCATAAAGGAGGCTCTCCTACTCGTCTACATTGCATATGTGAAGTTTCATGTGATTTGGTTAAGTATCTAGTGAGTTATGGACGATTCTTCTAGACTAGATGAACCATGAAGACGGATGATCAAACAAACTCCAAACTACTTGATATTTGGACAAGGCACTTAAATAGAAGATGGAAAGACAACCAAACTAAAATCACTCAAAAATATGCTAATGGATCGATTGCTAGCGATCCATCCCCTATGAGTAACTAGCGATCCATCCCATATAGATAGCCAGCGATCCATCAAGATAGGTCGAATTGCCATCAAACATTCCAAGCTCCTTCATAGCACTAACTAAAGGCTTCTGGTAGAAAATATGCTAAGCTGATGGATATCTAGCGATCCATTCGCTATGGATAGATAACGATCCATAGAAATGACTTGGCATAACAACTGGACTCTTCTGCACTTGGATTTCTAGCCCAATACTCAATGAGCTCCCCTATAAATACTCACTTATCTACATCATAGAGAGGCTCTTTTAGACTGGCTGCTGGAACTCTATAGAAATTATTCTTCACTTTTGTCCTCCCACACAATAACCATCTAAGGGTTTATTGTGATTCTCGAGTGAACACATGTACTTATGACTTGATCTCTAACGCCCTGTAAATTTTAATAATAAATTAAAATGTTAATGAAAATAAAAATGCAAATTTACATAAAAGGATGAAATTGTAAAATTTTACAAATGAAGGAATTTGAGAAATCTGACTTTTACATTGTGTCAAATAGATTTTTCTAGCCCAAATTCATATATAATATATTAGAAACATACAACGTATGAAAAAGATACGAAATGTTTATTGTAGTGCGCATTTTGTGTTTTGCGCATATTTTGGTAGTAAAATTAAAGATTAAAGAAAAAGTTAAGAAGACTTGTTTGTTAATAAATAAGTTGAATATGTGTAGATTGACTATAAGAAAAGGAAAAAAGTATAATGATGAGTATACATTTAAAAAGAAAATAATGAAAGACAAAAGCATGAGTGGCACAGTGGTAAGACATGTGCATTCCAACCAAGTAATCTGGGTTTGAGTCTCGTAGAGTACATTTTCTTACGAGCACATTTCAACCATAAATAAATGCATAAGAAGTTAAAAGACTAACATAAAATAAGTATGTAACCAAACATATTAATTAATAGGGGTATTTATTACCAAATACAGAAAGTTCATATGTTTATGAAACGTTGATTAAAAGAAGAGAAGGAATATGTTTCAGCTTATTCACATATATATGTAGGTTTTTCTTTCAGATTTACTAATTCAAATGTGATTATGTATTACCGATTAAGGGTAGAAAAGATAAAAATATGTATAAATACACATATTTGTGTGTATGTATATATTTAATTATCTATGCTTAAATGGTTAGCAACATATGTATGTAAATGTATAAGTTAATTGGTTAGGAAGATATATATATATATATATATATATATATATATATTAAGATGTAATTGACTAATTAAATTAAGGAGGATTTAATATTGGTTAAAAAGGGTAACATTTATGTGAATTAGGGAAGTTAATTAATACCAATCATTTTCAAAATTGATTGCGCGTTAGATAGTAAAGAATATGGTCAATTATATACATATATGTATGTTTGGTACCAATTAATTGATTTATTAATAGACTAAATTAAAAGCTTAAACAAGTACATAATTTATTTAGAAAAGTGTCTAAGTTCAACGTATCTTATTCAACACTCCTAATTAATTCCCTCCACCTGAGGCAATTATCCAACGGCGTATATAAATTTACAAATCCTATAAATTCAGCCTAAACCTAACATAATTCTCATTCTGAAAACTATTCTCTATTCTATTCCTATTTTGGTTTCTCTTCCTCTTTTAAATTTTTTCTTCTTCATAGAATAAATTATATACAAATAAAATAAAGTTAGAAGCAGACTAATAAATAGCAAGAGGGCTTGAAAAGGAGGAGTTAGGTACGCTTATATGCATTGCAAGGATTCAGGTGAGTGGAATCTAAATTCTTAAAACAAAAGTTTAATATTCAGATTCAGATCTTCTTCTACTTCTTCTGATCTAAAATCTATTCTGATTTTTATCTTTATTTTAATCTCTAATTTCAAGTGTAATAAAGATTCCTCTCAGGTCTAAATTATAAATTTGTTAATTTGGAATTGGATAAAATGATGACTTGGTTTATATTAAATTTTGGGTAAAATGAATAGATCCTTGGAACTCTAAAATAGATCTAAACAAATCAAAGGAAATTATTTATAAACCATACAAGTAGAAGAATATCGACTTAAAAATCAGGATTGGTGAATAAAACAAGGGACAAATGAAATTGAATCTGAATAAAAAGAAATAGATCAGATCCTTATTTTTTAATTATTTGTAAATCAGAAAAAGGATGGCGACTGTTTTTAACACAACACCAACATAAATAAAAGGAACATATTTGCCTAATTCTATTTTTAGGCTAACTTATGGATGATTTCAACCTATATATATATATATATATGTTTTTGTGAATGAAACCCCCTATGAAGTTAATGGGCTGAAAAGAAAGTTTATGCACTTAGATTTTATACTTGTAGGCATTTGGCGGCCTAGGTTGTGTTTTCTTATACCTGTAGGCATTTGGCGGTCTAGGTTATGTTTTCTTATACCTGTAGGCATTAGCGGTCCAGGCTACATTTTAATACTTACAGGCATCAGGCGGTCTAGGTGTCGTTACAGAACTTGTAGGCATCAGACGGTCCAGGTTCGGGGTTTTATGGGATATTGTTTGGTACTTCACAGTGTAAGCATAAGGCGGACCACTGGCAGAGTCTGCAATGTAAGCATCAGGCGGTTCGTTATAGGATACATGATGTAAGAGAATGGCAGTCCATCATGTTTGTGCGACTTTTTTTGGGTTGGCTGTGATGTAGGCATTTGGCGGTCCAGGTTATACCGGTAGGCATTTGGCAGTCCAGGTTACACCGGTAGGCATTTGGCGATCCAACGGTAGGAACTGAGGGTACGTTGATAGGAGTCCTGTCTAGCGGTATTCACACAATATTGTTATGGAACTGGGGTAGACATAGTAGACATTTGGTCACGGTACGACTAGAGAAGGGCATGGGTTGTGCCCGATGATCCCTTGGGTAGACTTCCTCACATGCTCTTCTCGTGGTAGTCACATGGTAGGTAAGGATAGTAGTTCCGATAGGCCGATCTATGTTTTGACGACTTTGGTTTGACCTTTTTAGTAGGACCTAAATTACAGGCTCATTCGTATTAGGAATTATATCTAAGATTGGCACTCATATTATTCCTACTTTATGGAGTATGGAGCGGCTTTGGCTCTAGATGGTTCACTTTTCTTTTTAGTTTAGCTTCCATTCACTAGATTTTATGTCTAACCCATTCACATTTTCCCACCACAGGTTGACAGGTTGGCAATTATTGGGATATAGTAAAAAGCCAAGTTTCACTCCTAGGTTGAACACTATTAGGGGGCAGTAGCCTAATCTTGGTTATTAAGCATATGTTGAATACTTTATCATTATTCCGCTGTGAGATTTTATAAACATTACTCTGACCCATCTTTGTTATTTGCAGGATACCAAACTAGAAAATCGTGCTTTAGTAGACTTAGATTTTCGATTCATTGAAAATTTAAGCCTACTGGGTGCGAGTCATCACATGATCTAGCCTAAAAGATTCAATCATATTATAATTCGATTACCCTTGTAACAACAATAAATCAATAGAAAGTTATAAAGTAGATGTAGAATTCATTAACAGTTGAACCACTACAAAAATCTTATTGTATTTTTACTACTTTTGCTCCTTTTACATTTATTTTCTATCTTACTGCTCTGTAAGAACATGGATGGTGCTTTCATACTCAATTCAGGGCATTGATCCATTTTTTAGGTTAACATTTGGATGCTTTCACTGAGAACCTTACTTGGGTTTAGATCTAGCTATCTGCTTTGCATTAGATAGTTTCAGAAGTCAAATCCTTAGTCTCTGCTTAGAAGATTTACTGTTGAGAATCAATGGCACTAGGAAGAAAGAGAACTACCTCCGGAAGATCCATAGAAGCTACCATTGCTAGAGAAGAAACAAACCCTCATCAAATTGAAGTCAACAACCCCAACAACCTGCTGTTAGGAGCTAACTCTGGAGATCAGGATCTAGGATCCTCCACACAACATGAAGTTGTGGCTAAGGGAAGATTAAACAAGAAGGTTGCTCTCTTAGCGCTCCAATCACTAATCACTCATAGAATGATGCCTGAAGCTGTGGCTGCTGCGGAGCAAGAGCATTCTTTTGTTTCTGGCTTGAACGAAAGAAAAAGAAGGCAAAAGCAAAGGGAAGTAGTAGGCGGAAATCCAAGAATCATGAACAAAGAAAATGTTAACACTCCACCCACTGCAAAAGTACCTGGTACAAACTCGAACTTAAGGGTGAAAACCCTACGAGAAGTTATAACGATGGATCTCTCCGGCTCTGAAAATGACAATTAATTTGAGGAAGACAAATTGGATGAAAATGCTAACGTATAAAATGATAGAAGAAGCTCTAAAACCCATGTCTCAGCACAGTGCCAAGCAACGGACGTGGAATTGCTACTCAAATGGTACTCCCAAAGGCAGGAGAACCAAGAAATATGACACAAACTAGGATAGATTAAAGGCCAAGCCCCCGTGGTATATTATGACCACTCCCAACTGACCAGCTTTCAATTCCATAATGGAGTTCCCATCGTCAAATAACGAATGTTCGTCATGGAAAATCGTGGAAAATCGCCAAAAACCGTCAAAATGGTCATTGAAAAACTCACTTTAGGGTTGACTCGAAGTCGAACTCACGTAATTGCCTAGTTGACTTGAAGCAGATTCTGAAAGTCCTGACTCGAAGTCGAACTCGAGTAATCACCCATTTGACTTGAAGCAAACCTCGGAAATTCTGGCCCAAAATCAAACTCGGGTAAAAGCAAGATTTTCTCCAGGAAAACATGCAAATGACTCCAAGCACCATTCGTTACCAAACCAGCACTTCAAATTATGTGACTCCAAGCAAATCATGTGCTGACTCCAAGGAAATGACAAATTTTCTCGGTTTGGACTCCAAGTAAAATACTACCGTTCCATCGACGCTGATCCATCTTCTTTTACCCATAACTCAAACATGTGAACTCCAAGTGCCTTGAAATTTGAAATTCAACCTTATGGGACCTTCCTTGTTCCCCCCAGACCGATCTCACCTAGTTTGAAATTTTTTGGGGATCGTCAATAATCCATGACCCCATCCTAAGTGATTTGCCATTCAATCGGCATTTTCAATCATGCATATATCATTCTCAAGTATTATAAACATCTTGTAACTTGAAAACAGACCAGACGAAAAACGATTACAGATCTTCCCAATCGAGACCCATTCACCGAAGTCGTTCAGTATGTAGAATATCTAAAGAAGTTAATCATGCCAATTATACCTTCCAACAACTGATTCGAAATTGTTTTTCATAGGTATGACTAGCATATGGACGAAGCGAGGGTAACAGATGCAGTCTACTACAAGACCCTTAGGAATCATAAAAGATAAAACAACCTACTACCCTCAGAATTCTATGAGAAGGAAAACCAGTTCTATAGACTAGTTGTAGTGCAAGTGGAAGGAAAACCTGACAATTTGCCAAAAAACATACCAAACGGTGAAGGAGCTACTGGACCTCTGGGACCTTTTGCTTGAGCAAGGCCTAAGACCTAGTAGAAAAGCACATAGGCTAATTGACGAAATCAGATGAAAGGATGATTATCAAATAACACTCTGGACAGCTAGCTACTAATAAATGGGGCTGCAACCTAAAGCAATACGTTCTCATCCATCCTTGTCTACTTTCCTTTTCCGGTAGAGCCGTGTTGACGAGTCTTGTCGATGAGTCTATGCCCTCGATGTCACGTCGATCCCCCTTCTTAGAACCGACATTGCTCTAGTAGCATCGAGAATTCTTATTGAAAGAGTCATTGAACAAATGTATCCGAACCCCTAATCTCCCAGAATTGATAAAACTGTGTTCCCACGAGCCAAATCCTAAAAATTTCTCTTGAAGTCAATGAATATCACTTTAACATCATCGAGCCATCGAACACACGATCCAAAATTCTTCTTAGATTCGATGAATTATCAATCCAAGCCATCTAGTCGTCGAACATTCGACCAAAATTCCTCTTGAAATCAATGAATCATCACTTTTAAAACCACTAGGCCATCGGATACACGATCCAAAAATCTTCTTAGAGTCAATGAATTATTGCTCCAAGACCATTTATTCGCTGGACATCCAACCAAAATTCCTCTTTAAGTCGATGAATCATAGCTTTAACCCCCGAGCCGTTGGACACACGACCTAAAAATTTTCTTGGAGTTGATGAATAATTGCTCTAGGGCCATCTGGTCACTAGACATCCGACCAAAATTCCTCTTGAAATCGATAAATTATTGTTCCAAGGCCGTTTGATCGACGGACATCCAACCATAAAAACCGTAACATCCCCTACTTGGAGGCCCAAAACTAACGGCTAGGAATACTGTAGTCATTCATAGTTATTAATCCTCGACGATCAAATACGGCGGTGTTAGATACATTGATACATAAACCACAAGAATATGAAAAAAATTAACAAATTAAAAACACATTTCCAGTCAGAACATTTAATGTTCATTACATAATCCCGCAAACGCTATAATTATTATTACATATATGCCAAGAGCGACGTATGAAGGTACCCCCTTGGTTGATCAGAGTATATAGTAAGGCTAATAAGTCTGCCTTTACATCCAAAATACACAACAGAAAAAGATAACTGCAAATAACTAACTGCCTCCTTCATGCCTCCAGAAGCTTTATTCGTCTAAGAAGAGAACCTGGAAATTCTAAACCTCAAACTACTCAAAATCAATAGAGTACCCAAGAGCTTAAGGGGAAAACAAAAAATTCGAGTCAGACATAAAGCTTAGTATGAATAATAATTTAACATCTCAATCCATTTAGATATCTAGTGAGACCATGCCGCTTAGCGGAACGGGTTTTCCCATCACTAGTATCCTAAAACCTTTTCAAAACCATATACCGTGCTCCTGCATCCACAATGGTTAAAAACATAGCATCTCAAAAAAAATGATGATATGTATATATAAACATTTTGGATTTCCCATCCGTAGTTTAATCGACTCACTGTCATATTTATAATTTATATGGTCAATATTAACCTATTAGTTTTCATGGGTTACTAATAACCTTTTTATAATTCATGGACATCCTATCCTATTTCAAAGTTTTCATGAGATCACTAAGAACCTATAGGCCCCTTCCAATTAACTTAATTAATTCATGGGTTTCCCTGAACCTGTTGGCATTTCAATAACTCATATTATGTCCTATTTTTCATGGGTTGACTAGGAACCTATGGTTTACTCCAGTAACTCCCTTTTTAGCCTAGTTTTCTTTGCTTGACTAGGAATCTACCAATGCCTCCAATAACTTCTTTCTTATCCTAGTTTTCATTGGTTGACTAGGAATCTACCAATGCCTCCAATAACTTCTTTCTTATCCTAGTTTTCATGGGTTTACTAGGAACCTTTTGACTAATGTCAATACTTAAGCAGGATATAGTTTTCATGGGTTTACTACAAACCAATTGGCCCCCACCAACCATCTTTAATATGTAGTTTTCATGGATTTACTATGAACCTGTTGGTTACCCCCAATAACTTCCTAATCATAGTTTTCATGGGTTTTGTAACATCCCGTATCTAGAGGCCAAAAGCTAAGCGCTATGGATGCTGCAGTCATTCACAGTATTAACTTCTAATGACGAAATACGATAGTGTTAATGGTATCCATAATATCAGAAGCGCTTGAATATGAAAAAAATCATGGATTTCTAAGAATAATAATTTCAATGATTACATTTCAAACAATATCATATCCAAGTTAAAAAATCCCCAATATCCCAAGCATTGATCAAATATAATTTATAACAATACGCCAAGAGCGATATATAAAGATGCCCCCTTGGATGATCAAAGCAATATAGATATAACTGTCTTAATACATAGCAGAAACAATTTTAAAACAGAATTCCAAATTTAGCTATCCATCATCCATCTGCTCGTCTTTGGAAGCTTATTTTCCAAAATCTACGAAAACCTGAAAACCTAAAACCCTAAAGACTACTCAAATTAAATTTTGAGCACCCGAGAGTTTAAGGGGAAACAAGAACTTCGAGTCAGGCATAAAGCTTGGTATGAATAACTTCTGTTACATCTATGTTTACTGATATATAGTAAGACCACAACGCCTAGCGGAACGGGTTATATTTTGCCAATCCTTTCCTGCAACCAAACTGGTTAATCAGCTGATAATAATAATAATATAGCAATATCCATTTTGCTAAAATAGGAAACAAATAGACTAACTGTCTAAAATTTGCGCTATCTGCTCTTTACTAGACTATCTATCCTAAAACTGATTATATCAAAATAGCAATTTCTTTTATGCTAAAGAATGGGCTATCTACCCAAAACAGGTAAAAGGGCGAACTAACTGTCCTTAAAAAATAGCAAGGTCCATTATGCTAATAAATAAACTAACTGTTCATATCTGGGCTAACTGCCGCTTATATGGAGTAACTGTCATCTAGGCTGACTGCCCTCAAAATGGAATGACAGTTCAAAATTTAAATGAGCTAACTGCCCGAATTTTCTTTTAGATTAACTATCCTTCAAAATACTAGGATAAATGCCGTTCAAATTTTCCTTGAAAACCTTTTCAAAATGATTTAGTCCATCAAACCATATGTATACTAGGAAAATATTTCTTTAGCTTTACTCTAAGCTATTTTTGCCATGTTATATATACTTTACTCAAAATAATGTTGATGATGTTCGATAAGGATTATCTGTCCTTTTAAAATAAGTTAAAGTCCTTTATAACTTAAACACTTTGGCTATCCGCCTAGTTATTCCATTCAAAAGCTTTGTTTAAAAGCTTTAAACAAGCTTTTGGAAAGATTGAAGGCAACACCTTCAAAACCATTAATAAAACCATTTGAAAGCGTTGAAGGTAACTCCTTCATATCCTTTAATAAACCTTTTGAAATCATTAAAGGTAACTCCGTTAAAACCTTTTAAAAGCCTTCATTTTACAAGCTTTAAAACATATGATATCCGCCTTCTAAATCCTTTAAACCTTAGCCTTTCGAAAATAACGAAAAACCATACCTTTTGACCTTATCGAAATGTCCTACCTTTCGACCTTGTCGGAAGGTTTCTTTTCGGCCCAGTCGAAAGGTTTCACCTTTCGACTTTGTCGAAAGCTTGGGGTACCACCCCTATAAAATCGTTTATAAACCTTTTGAGAGAAATGAAACTCAAAACCTTTCAAATACGTTGGGTTCATTTAAAACAAGTGGAAACCTTTCGAAACCATTCAAAGTTAACTACTTTGAAACCTTTAAAGCGTTTCAACTTAAAACATTTGGATTATGCCTTCAAGTAGAGAAAAAGGATCAGAAAAACATCAGAGTCGAAAGCAACTGCTTCGAAACCTTTATAAAACCTTTCGAAACCATTTGAACCAATGAAGTGTTGATGTTGAAACCAACCCTTCGAAATCAATGGAGAGAGGTGGCAAGTTTTATAAAACAAAAGAAAACCTTTGACTCCATCCGTGTCGAAAGGTTTGGAAGCGGCAACTAAGCTTTAAACCTTGTCTATACCTTTCGACTTTGTTGAAAGGTTTCAATTAAAACAAGAAAGCAAACCAATTGAAACCTTTTTCTTTTAAACCATTTGACAGTGTCGAAAGCTCTTTGTTAAAAGCTAGCAAGCGTCTTTCTTTAAACCCAAAAAAAACTTCATCTCCTTCCAAAGCTCTAACCTTTCGTCCCTAAACCTTTCGACTTCATCCAATTCACTACATACCAATTGCCTGATACCATGTGCATTGGTATTTGACCTTGTTGAAAGGTTTGATACCTTCGACATTGTCGGAAAGTTTGGAATGGAGGCAGAAGCTCTTACCGAAAGAGTTGAAATAGTAGAAAAACTATTTATTTGTACTTTAAAATAGTTCTTTTGTATCCCACCTACCTTGTTTGTCTAAATATGATTGGTTGTCAGAATTTTGTATTCAAAAATGCTGCCGACTTTCCTTATTTGGAAATTTGAATAATTTTGGAAAAGCCCATTTCTTCTTTAAAATTATATGAAATATTTAAGCCTCATTCCTTAAATAATTGTATACAACTATTAAAACACCTTGGAAAATTCTGGAAAATTTCCAGAAAATCAATTAATATATTCTCTTCAACATATAAAATTTTCCAATCCAAACAATAATTATTTTTCCCACAAATAATTTAATAATCCAAAATACCATTTTCTTCCTTAGAAAATTCATAATGATTCAAAAAAAATTCATAAAATGCTGAAAATTAAAACCCTTCTTTAAAATAACTTTTTAGATCATAAAGAAAATTTGCAAGGCTAACGGATGTCATTTAACAAGGTTTTCATCTTAAAAAATGTCATAAAATCTATATGAACATTAATAAATCATCAACATGTATATATAATCATTTTATCATTCAAAACATGGTAAATCTTTTCAAAACTATTCAGATTTAATCCTAAAACCGAAACCATAAAAATTTAGAGATGTAAACTTTATTCACCTTTGCTTTAGAGATTAAGAGCTTGAGATTTGAACGAGTTTGATTTGAATTTGCTTATCCTTAAGCTTTTCTTTAGTTTCCTTTTCTTCTTTCCTTGTTAATGGTGGCCAACCTTGCTTTTAATTTTTTTAAATGAAATAAACCTGTGTAGCGATACACAGCCTAAGGAATGTGACATAGGAATGGCCTCTTTACCATAACATCCCTCTAATTCGCTTTAAACCCTTCATTTAATTTATTAGTTTAAAAAGTGCAGTTGCCTTAATTAAATCAAATCTCAATCCCCTAATCAACACATTATTTTATTTAGTCTATCTAACTAAATCTCCTAAATAATGTTATCGAAAATCTGGGGTGTTACAAGTTTACTATGAACCTATCTCCCGGACAACTTTAAGATTTAGGCACCCTATATTTTGGTCTCCCGAATCCCCCCGGATGCAATTCTACTCATTTAGGAGTTCAATCAATTTATATTCACTACTGGGTTAACCTATCTGGTTTTTCTAGCCCTTTATCCCTAAAATACAACTATAGGTTCTTTATCATATAAATATATTCATATTTTAAGAAGCAAACATAGCAGCTTACAATACCACTCCTGTGGGTTTAAAGTCCTTGAAATACGTTCTAAAACATATTTAGTCCCTTTAACCTACATTTTATCAAGGCAATACTTCTTCAAATTTACATACTTAAAGTCACTCAAAACTCCATTATTTAGCCATGGGTTTTTCCATTAAAAATGAATTTGGGTTTAAATAGCCTTTCGACACCTTTGAAGCCTTGCTTTTGACTTCATTGGGTAACCTCCTTCGAATGCAATAAATTCTATCTTTAAAACACTAGGCTCCTACCTTTCAAATTCTTCAAAACATCTCTTTCCAAACCTTTCGGCCTTGTTAAAGTATTATCATATAAGTACAGAAGAATAGCTTCAAAACCATTCAAAAATACCTCTTTTCAAACCATTGAAGGTTACCCTTCTAAACCAATACCTTTCAAAGCCATTGGGTTTATATTTAAAATAACATTTTTGGGTTAAAGTGAACATAAGCGAAAGCATCTCTTTCAAAACCATTTTTATATAAAAAAGTATTGGAGGGGCTGATGGCGTCAAAACCATCCTTTCGAAAGCATTAAAACATCAGGGCGAAACAATTGAAGGTTGGCTTCGAAACCCCTTTTGAACCCATTGCCTTCGAAACCCCTAAACCCTTTCGAAAGCAGTTGGAAGTGGCTTATATTAATAAAAACAAACAGTAACTTTTGACAACAATGATGTCTTCAATACCATTGGAAGGCATCTAAACACAGAAGGGTTTCGGCTTGGTCGAAACTACCCCTTTCGAAAGGTTCAAATAAAAACTAAGTAACTTCTTCGGAAGCTGCTACTTGAAAACAAAGGCAGCAGCTCTCTTTCAAAAGCTTCTTTAGAAATATCCTTTTGAAACAATTGATTTTGGCTACTTCGGAACCCTTTTGTAAACAGGCAAGCGCTTTTCTTTTAAAACAAAAAAAATACAAAGGAACCACCCCCCTCGGAAGCTACGTTTCGGCACCCTACCTTCTGCCTTTCTCTAATCCACTACGTACCAGCTTAATGATACCATGTATATTGGTTTACTAGTATCAATCTAGAAGGCTTCGACTAGTTTGGAGGCGAAAGCTTTGGGTCGAAGGCTCCTTCCAAAGAAGGCGGAACCTGCTTTTCTGAGAAAAGACTGTTTTTGCTAAATAAAGTAAACTTTTTGTAACTAACTTGCCCACTTGTAAACACCTGATTATTTACAATAACATTTCAAATTATTTTTCTAATATTTTCCACATTTTCTATGATCTGAAAACTAAACAACATTTAACAAATCAGCCCTTCCTAATAACGAAACAATTAAATCATTTAGGTCCTCCTTAAAAATAATTTAAATTTCATACTTAATCACTTAGTAAAAATCCCCAAAAATTCCAAAAATTCACTTTAATCATGTTGTCTAACATGTCAAAATTTTAGACCCAAATTCTCAGTAAAATCTCCAAAATAAATTTATAAACCCAAATAACCATATTTTTCTTTGAAAATTCATAACTAATTCTCCACGGTTTGAAAAATTATCAAAATTGAAACCCAACTCCAAAATCATGTTTCTCATAACATATAATTTTCCTATGGCATTTAAAAATCATTTAATCTTGGTTTTTCCTTAAAACCGTGCATATCTCTTATAAACAAAAGATTGATTGAGATTGATTTCTTCTAGCTTGATCATAAGCTTTATATTTGATTTTCCCTTCTTCTCTTCTTTCTAATGGTTGGCTCCTTTTCTTATGTTTATAATTTTTATTATGTTAAATATGAACGTGTATAGATAAGGGAAAATAGTATATGGGTAGGTACATGGAGTGGCAATTAACCCTAATTCCCCTAGGTTTGTTTAGTTTACACTTAACCATTTATAAGCTCATTCATTTTAATTAAGAACGACCACTTAGTTTATTAATCAAGCTCAATCTCCTTATCATTCTACATTATTCTATTTAGTTTATTCTAATCAAATCTCCTGAATAATGTTGTCAAAAGTTAGGGCTGTTACAAAAACTCCTTTACGAATTAAAGCGTCCTGAAGGTCCTTTACGAACTAAAGTGTCATGAAGACGAACCGGTAGATCAATAGTCATCTGATACAAAAATCTTTCACGAACTAAAGCATCGCGAAGGCCAATTGGAAGATTAGTGGTCATCTATCCAGAACTGCGCGAAGTCAGCGAAGTCATGCTTTGGGGCCACGAATCGACAATCACATCAGTCACTTTGCAAAATTAACATAATCACTTCCAACGACCAATGAGACAAACAGTGCTGAATTCCATAGCTCAAAGTTGCTTAAAGAAACTAAGCCAAAACTGAACCGACCTTGTGATCAATCAGAGGCCGACTCGAATCAAGCCAAGATTTGGCATCTGGGAGAACCAAGAATCTCAAATCCTTAATATATAAGTCTCTAAAGATAGAGGTTTTCCTATGCTTTAATCATCTAGAAGATATAGTTGCATCCTTAGACCGCATGCAACCAAACGAGTTGTGGAAAAACCTCAGATACAGTTTAAGTATGTGAACAGCCTTGTGGCATGAGGGGCACCACAAATACTTGAATAGCTACAAGGAAAGCTAAGACTAATTATACTACAGTTCTTTTACACCCGATCGAAAATTCTAGCAAGCCGACAACCACGAACTTAATGAGTTAGCTAGCGCAACAAATGAAATAGAAGCATAATACTTGTTTACTTCTTTCTAACTCCTCCTTTACCACCCTTGGCGACCAGTTCCTTTTCCTCTTATAATGTATGCCAGTTGATGACCAATTCTCTAAAAGGCGGTTTAGACCAAAAACTGAGAGTCTTGGCCTGAACTCCCACAAGCTCTTTCTTCATAACCATCTCCATGCCATCGGCTATAGATTTCTCCACCATGGCAACTTTATTAGTTTGGTCATGCATATCTTCTTGAAATATGGGAGGATCGTCCAAGCCATGGTTACCTGATCCAAAAACCGCTTATCTCTTAGAGTTAACGAAATCGCGTTCCAGCAAAGTCAAATCGCCGGATTGATGGGAAAATTCGATCCTTACCTTCTAAGAACTAGTATCACTCCTCCAGCATTGGGAAGGCCCTAACCATTGTGCGCATCCCGTAAGCCGCACCTGGCCTCTTAAACTAAAAAACCATGTTCAAGCAAAAACCTACCGAGTCGATGGGGACAAATCGACTCAACCCGCTGGATCGATGGAACACGATCCCAGTATCCTCTGAAACTGGTGTCGCTCCGACAGCATCGGAAAGTTCCAAACCATTATGGATCAACAGGTCATATCGATCCCATAGTCGCGCAACCTTAAGCTGCACATCGCTTTTTGAGCTGTGAAGCCATGCCCTCGAAGAACGTACTCCTCACATTATCCAGAGATTGGCAACGTCGAAAAGTTCCAATCCATTCCTAATCAATGGTTCGTATCGATCCCATAAGCCGTGCACTTCCATAAGCCACACATCACTTCTTGAGCCGTTGAACAACACTCTTGAAGCATGGACATCTCACATTACCCGAAGATTGGCAACATCGAGAAGTTCCAAACCATTCCAGGTCGATGGGTCCTATTGATCTCATAAGCCACACGCTCCCATAAACCATGCACTCCCATAAGTCACACATAACTTCTTAAGCCGTGGAACCACACTCTCGAAACCTGAACTCTATATTACCCAAAGACTGGCAACATCAAGAAGTTCCAAACCGTTCTGGATTAATGGGATCATATCAACCCTGTAAGAACGCACTGCCATAAACCGCGCATCACTTCATGAGCCATGGAACTATGCTCTCGAAACACGAACTCCTCACGTTACCCGAAGATTGGCAACTTCATGAAGTTCCAGTCCATTTTGGATCGACGGGTCATATCGATCCTATAAGCAACGTATTTCCATAAGCCGCGCATCACATTTTGAGCCATAAAACTACGCTCTCAAAGCACAAAATCCTCACATTTCCCAAAGATTGGAAATGTTGAGAAGTTCCAATCCATTTCGAATCGATGGATTGTATCGATCCCATAAGCCGCACACTGCCATAAGCTACGCATCATTTCTTGAGCCATAGAACCATGCTCTTAAAGTAAGAACTCCTCATGTTACCCGAAGATTGGCAATGTTGAGAAGTTCCAATCTATTCTGGATCGATGGGCCGTATCGATCCCATAAGTCGCACACCGCCATAAGCCACACATCACTTCTTGAGCCGTGGAATCACGCTCTCAAAACACGAACTCTTTACGTTACCCGAAGATTGGCAACGTTGAGAAGTTCCAAACCATTCTGGATCGAAGGGTTGTATCGATGCCATAAGCTGAGCACTACCATAAGCCATGCATTACTTTTTGAGCCGTGGAACCATGCTCTTGAAGCATGAACTCCTCACGTTACCCAAATATTGGCAACGTCGAGAAGTTCCAATCTATTCTAGATCGACGGGTTGTATCAACCCCATAAGTCACGCACTGCCATAATCTGTGCATCACTTCTTGAGCCGTGGAACCACGCTCTCGAAGCACGAACTCCTCACATTACCCGAAGACTAGAAACGTCAAGAAGTTCCAAACCGTTCTGGATCGATGGGTCGTATTGATCCCATAAGCCGTGCATTTCGTAAACCGCGCACTCTCAAAACCATGCATCTCGTAAGCTGCGCACTCTCAAAAGCTGTGCATTTCGTAAGCCGTGCATTTTCATAAGCCGTTCAAACACTGCTTGACGTTTCTTTTTCATCATCAACGAATCGTAAAATTTTCTTAGTACAGGTGTTGTCCAAACAACGTCAGAAACTTGTCTATTACAGGGTTAACACGGATCAACTCCCGCTACCCAAAAGAACCGTCATTGCTCCTCCTGTGCAAAGTTCACTAATGAATAAGTCGGTAGAATAATTCTAATCTTTGATCAAAGTTAATGTATAAAATGTCTAAATTCAAGACATCCAAGTCACGAGTTCCCGGAGATGGGAGCTGTGATGCACCTTTGACCGAGGTTATCCAAGGAGTCATCCAGAACATCAAGTCTCACATTAATTGTTTAGAATAATCAGCCCTGTGGACCAAGGATGTAACATCCCCTATTAGAGGCCCAAATCAGATGCTACAATCATCCATAGTTATTAATTCTCGGTGATCAAATGTGGTTATGTTAGATACATTGATATAATAGAAACATATAGATATGAAGAATTTTAAAATCATAAAACAAATTTCTCGTTTAACTTCAAATCATATTTCAAATTCATTACATAATCCCACTTCATAAACCACTTTTAGGTAAATATAATTATTACAAAATACGACAAGAGAGACATATGAAGATGCCCCCTTGGTTGATCAGAGTCTAAATATAAGAAAATAAATAACTTTGCCTTTACACCCAAAACACAGCGGAATCAAACAGAGAAAAATCCTAATAGCTAGCTTGCCACCAGCATGTCACCAGAAGCTTATTTGTCTAAAGGAGAACCTAAAAACCTTAATTATCAAACTACTCAAAATTAATTGAGCACCCGGGAGTTTAAAGGGAAAACATTAACTTCGAGTTAGACAAAAAGCCTGGTGTGAATAATAACCTACCATCTCAAATCACATAGATATCTAATGAGACCATGCCACTTAGCGGAACGGATTTTTCCCTCACTAGTATCTTCACTTAATTTATAATAACCATATATTGTGCACCTACATCCACAATGGTTATGACGTAACATAATAATATGTATCATGATGATATGCAAACATGTAATATGTGCTGGATTTCTATTAATCGACTAGTTTTCTAACGGTTTAGAATATAGTCAAGAAATTTCAAATTAAATTTACCGCAAGCGCATGACGTACAATTTTAGTACGTAGCGAGTATGGGTCGATCCGTAGAGAACTTTTAAAATTTTAGAATTCTATTCAATCAAATTAAACCAAGGTGAGAGGAAATTGTTAACTACGAAAAGAAGTTAAAGCTAGAATTGAAATGTGATTTAAAAACTATTAGACTAAAGAACGATTTAGAGGAAAATCCACTCTCATGTTTTTGTAAATCAACAAACAAATAATTTATGATCTCTAACTTTGATATTAAGTGAATTAATCATTGCATTTATCATAGGTATAGTTTGTTTATGTTATTAATAACATAACTCAAATCATCAAACTATAATACAACAATTATACCACTTATACTTCTCATGAAAGTGAAGCCAAAACAAAAGTTATTTTAAGCATGATCTATTTACTATTTTAAATAGTAATATAGATCATCAAATTTCATTTTTAATTTCATTTCAAAATCAAAAACAGATTAGCAAATGATGATGCAAATTGTGTTTATGTTAAATAAGAATAGTTTATTTGGAAAAGCAACATGAGCTATCAAACCCACTTGTATAAACTTGCATCAAAATTCACTTTCATGAAGCATAAACAAAAAGAGATCATAAATCATAGAAATGTTGAAATTACGTAATATTTGAGTATTTTATTACCCCTAAATTGAAGTGGTTTAGCTACTCGTTTGTGTTATCAAATCAACACATGAAAATTTCAACATGAAGGCAAAGAAATGAAAACTAAGCAAAGGAAGAAAGAGAGATTAACTACTAACTATTTGCATAAAATTAAATCAATATTACTTGCATTAATGTAAATCTAAGCTGTGAACGTTAAAAGAAAGAGAGCATAGAAATAAACATTGACATAAAAACAAAGAAAAACATGTAGAAAAGAGAGGAGAAAGAGGCTTGGAAGCTATTTTATTTCATAAACCATTGTCATTACAACTTTCTTTCTTAATTTCCTAACTAATATGAAAGAGTAGAAGATATGTTCATGCACATAAGAAGGTTATTTATGCATGCATAAAACTCTAATTCCATTTTTAAGGTGCTTCCCAAAATACCCCTTAGGAAGTGTGGCCACCATGTAACCATTAGCCACTAATTAATCCATCATTTGATGTGCATGAAGTTTAATCTCTACTTAGTTGTCCATTAGCTCCTAATTGTACATTTAGGTAAGTGGGTGGGGTCCTTCATGATCTTGAACTTGAATTATTTCCCCTTGATTTATATGTATTTCCTTGTGCATGCATATATAATCATGAATCCCACTTCCATATGCCTCAAAATATCCTATAAAAATCACAAAAATTGTCCAAGTAAAAATTCTTAATTTGACACGTGTACAAAAATGACCATTTTGCCCCTAAATGAAGATGAAAATATGATGGTTTAAAAATAATTGAATTTTGGTTCTACACACGTTAAAATGCCTAAATATGATGTTTATTTAAAAAGGAGATAAAATATGGATGTAAATATATGCACATTTACGTGCACATCAAATACCTCCACACTTATCTTTTTATTCGTACTCGAATAAAGGAAAACTAAGATAAATCAGTTTTCATAGGGAGTACAATTTCATTGAGCATATGCAACAAGCCATTAAACGTTTGGGTGTCCCTAGCAGGACTAGTCTTGTCTCGTGAAAATTTTCAGCGGATACTACCTACAAAGTCCAAATGCAAAGTGAAAATATTTACAAAATGCAAGATTTATTTACAAAGAGATGAATGCGAGTTTTTGAAAATATTTACAAATGAAAGGTTTACTTTTTAATAGACACAAATAAGTTAAATGCAAGTTTTGGTCATTGTCTTGAAAATTTAAGTCATTTACTAGTCAAAATTTCCAATAAAAATCAAGTTGTCATAACAGATAGACCATAGTTTGGCTAATTGTTACGGTTGATAACACAATGTAATTATGAAATGCACCTTTAGTTGATTATCAAAGTTTATTAAAGTGGTTTTTTCATTTCTTTTCAATAACAAGTTAAATCAAAAAGTTAAAATGGTGCTTAGATTTTAATTGCTCACTCTCTCTTATTTGAAATTTTTGTTGATATTAACAATATTTACATATGCCTAACTCAAGTAAATTGAGGCCAGATATATTACCCATGCACTGCCTTTCGGGCTTATGCGAGGAGAATACAGAGCGTGATAAGTGAACACACGAATGTGAATACCTATCGACTATAAGCATTATTAATAAAAAAATTATATATACATAGACCTAGCTCAAATAAACTAAGGCTAGATATACCGATCATGCACCGTCTTACGGGCTTACGTGAGAAAGGTACAGAGCATGGCGAGTGTACAAACAAGTGTGTACACCTGTCGACCGTAGGTGTTAATAGAAAATATTTACATACAAAAATATTTTATTTTATTTTATTATTTTATTTTTTTTGTGGAAAGGGAGAGGTTTGCAAAATCATCTTAGCACCACTTAACTTAGAAGGTAAAAAAGATGTTGTATCTTGTACTTTAAATCAACCACTTTTTAAAATAAAGATTTTCAATTAGGATATATTTCATAATTAACATATATGAACCTTCCTATATACTAGTTAAACCATTGTTATTCATAATCAAACTTCATTTTTGTTTTTCTTAAGACAAATGAATTTTCAAAAATTTTAATTTATTAACCAAAACTTATACCTATCCCATAGCGTTTCTTCAAAAATAAATCACAATGCTAGAAAAAGAAAATGTTTTTGAGATTTAGAAATTTTGAGATTTTTTTTAAGTTAAATGAAAATTCAAAAATGGCATGAAAAAAAATGAAAATGAGACGCCCCCACACTTAATTTTGACTATGTCCCTACAGTCAATGTACGATATAATGAGTGTAACGGAGAAAACTATGTACATATTTACAAAAGAGGGTTAACATTCTTACTAGACATACCTTGGCTCATGAAGGATCATGAGCTCCTCCTCTTGGTTATTTGGCAATTCCAAGAAAGGTTTCAAACAATGATAGTTGACTTTGAAAATTGATCCATCCCTGCGGTTTTCTATTTCTATGGCACCATGTGGAAAAACAGTTCATATCACAAATGGTCCAATTCATCTCGATTTGAGGTTTCTAGGGAATAAATGAAGTCTTGAGTCATATAAAAGAACTTTTTGGTTAGGCGAAAACGTTTTCTTTAGGATTGACTTGTCATGAAATTTTTTCGTTCTTTCTTTGTAAATTTTACATTTTCATACACGTCGTTCCTAAGTTCTTCTAATTCATTGAGTTGTAGTTTTCATTTTTTCCAGCTTTCTCAAGATCAAAGTTTAAGTTCTTTATTGCCCACAATGCTTTGTGTTCGATTTCAACGGGTAAATGACAAACTTTACCATAAACTAGACGAAACGGGGACATCCCAAGGTTAGTTTTAAAAGCAGTACGGTAAGCCCAAAGCACGTCAGTTAATTTCCAAGACCAATCTTTTCGATTTTTGTTAACAGTTTTTCCCAAGATTTATTTTATTTGTCGATTTGAAACTTCAACTTGACCACAAGTTTGAGGATGATATGGAGTGGATAAATTGTGGGTTATCGAGTATTTCTTCATTAATGTTTCAAAAGATCGATTGTAAAAACGGGTTCCATTATCAATGATTATTGTGCAAGGTGTGCAGAACCTCAAAAAGATGTTTTCTTTGAGAAATTTCACAATAATTATATGGTCATCGGTTTTGTAAGGAATGGCTTTGACTTACTTTGAGATGTAATTGACAGCGAGAAGGATATACAAATTTCCAAAAGAATTGGGAAAAGGTCCCATAAAGTCGATACACCAAACATCAAAGATTTCGATCGTAAGAATGGGGTTTAGAGGCATCATATCTCATCGAGAAATTCGTCCAAGTATTTGACATTAATCGAAAGTTTTACATAATTTAAACGAGTCTTTGAAAAGAGAAGGCTAATAAAACCACACCGAAGCACCTTTTCCATAGTTTTTCGAGGACCGATATGTCCACCGCACGCTTGATCGTGGCAAAACGAGAGAACACTCCTTATCTCATTATCCGGAATGCAATGTCGGATGATTTGGTCGGGATAATTTTTGAACAATTATGGATTGTCCCAATAGAAATATTTCATTGGGACGTGAATTTGTATTTTTCATGTTTGGACCACGATGAGGGAGTTTCTTTAGTGACTAAGTAGCTCACTATATCAGCGTACTGTGGATCGACAAAAATTGAAAGAAGTTTCATCGGGGAAGTTTTCGTTGATTGGCTAAGAAGATGGTGCGTTTGGAAGACGAGATAAGTGATCAACTATGACATTATCGTATCCTTTTTTGTCTTTAATTGTAAGGTCAAATTCTTGAATTAAAAGGATCCAAAGAATCAAATGGGATTTAGCATCCTTTTTAGCGAAGAGATATCGAAGCATAGAGTGATCCGACACAGTAATGTGTGAACCTATCAAGTAAGGTCAAAACTTTTCGAGTGCAAAAACGACAACTAGAAACTCTTTTTCGGTTGTTGTGTAGTTGAGTTGAGCGTCGTTCAAAGTCATACTCGCATTGTAAATGACAAGAAGTATTTGTTGATGCGTTGTCCTAAGACAACACCAACCACAAAGTTAGAAGTGTCACACAATATTTCGAAAGGAAGATCCCAATTGGGTGTGCAAATGATTGGAGCAAAAATAAGTTCATTTTTGAGACGCTCGAAAGAAGAGATACAATTAGAGTTAAAATTGAATTGAACTTCTTTTTTGAGAAGAATTGTCAAAGGATGAGCGATTTTGCTAAAGTCTTTTACAAAGCGTTGGTAAAAGCCAACGTGTCCTACAAATGATCGAATGTCCCTAACAGATTTGGGAATGGGTAGATATGCAATGACATCGATTTTCGCTTTATCTACCTCAATGCCTTTATTTGAGATGATATGTCCAAGTACTATGCCTAGTTTGACCATAAAGTGGCATTTTTCCAATTCAAAGTCAAATGTTTTTCTTTACATCGATTTAGAACCAAATCGAGATGATGTAAACATTGGAAAAAGGAATCGCCAAAGATAGAGAAATCGTCCATAAAAACTTCTAGAAAGCATTCAATCATGCCAGAGAAAATGCCAACCATTGGAAAGTAGCAGGAGCGTTGCAAAGTCCGAATGGCATACGTCGATAGGAAAAGGTACCGAATGGACACGTGAAAGTCGTTTTCTCTTGATCTTCGGAAGCGATTGGAATTTGGTTATGGAATAACCATCAAGGAAACAGTAGAATTCATGGCCGGCTAAACGTTCGAGCATTTGGTCGATGAAGGGAAGAGGGAAGTGATGTTTATGTGTTGCGGCATTTAGTTTTCGATAGTCAATGCAAACACGCCAACCCATTTGAGTACGAGTTGAAATAAGTTCGTTTGAGTCATTCTTGACAACGGTTAGCCAAGACTTTTTCGGTTCAACGTGCATTGGGCTAACCCATGAACTATCAAAGATTCGGTAAATGATTCGTTGTCGAGAAGTTTAAGAATTTATTTATGCACCGCATCTTTCATTTTTGGATTAAGCCTTCGTTGCGCATCACGAACAGGCTTGGCATCGTCAATTAAATGAATGCGACGTTGAACAAGAGCGAGATTAATTCCCTTAATATCGGCAATGGACCATCCCATCACTTCCTTTTGTTTTGAAAGAATAAAGAGAAGAGAAGTTTCTTGGTCAAGAGAGAGAGAGAATTGCAAAAATTATGATGGGCAATATTTTGTTTTCACCTAAGTATGCGTACTTTAGGTGATCAGGAGGTGGTTTGAGGTCCAACTTCGGGCGTTGCTCGATCGAAGAATTAGGTTGAGAATCAGACTCAACATAAAGAGATTAAAGAGCAAGAGTATTCAATATCATTGGGAATTTCTTTGTGTTCGTCATTAAGGTTAAGTGTCTCATTTTCGAAGTTTTTTCGTGAATGGCACTAACTTCCAACGTTTGGTCACGAGGTTTGTTCGATTGGATTTCAAGATTGAAAATGTTAAGATCCAAAGTCATGTTCCAAATGAGATTTTCATCGAACCATTATGAAAATTGATTAAGGCATTTGAGGTGGCTAAGAATGATCGGCCTAAAATCAATAGAATTTGACTCGCAAGATTTGTCACGGGTTGTGTTTCAAGAATGATAAAGTCAACGGGGAATATGAATTGCCCTACTCGAGTGAGCACGTCTTCGATTTCGCCCACGGGCTTCTTAATGGAACGATCGATGAATTAAAGCATAACTTTTGTGGGTTTGAGCTCACCTAAGCCTAATTGTTCGTACATGGAGTATGGAATCAAGTTGACATTTGCGCCTAAGTCTATCAAGCATTTGTTCATCGTCTTGTCTCCAATTGTACACGAAATCGTAGGGCAGCTAGGATCTTTGTATTTAACGGGCATGGATTGGGACAAGACTTCACTCAAACTGGCGGCTAAGAAGACTTTTTTTGGGTGCTTGAGTGTGTCTCTTTTGGGTACACAAGTACTTAAGAAATTTCACGTTAGTGGGGACTTATTGAATGATGTCAAGAAGCCGGATGTTCACTTTGACTAGTTCAAAAGTTTCCCACATCCTTTTCATTTGGTCCGAGTATTTCTTTGGTCGAAGACGATGTGGAAATGAAACACGATACTCGATAGGCGGGTCTACTCGAGTAGAAGAAGAATTTTGATTGGCATTTGATTCAACGTTTGGCTCCACGATTTGTTCAGATTCGTTCGAAGTGTCGAGAGAGGTTTTCGGTAAATCTTTGGATTACCGACTTGATTATCGATTTGTTTACCGGAACGGAGAGTTGTAGTAGCATTCTATTGGGTGAATCTTGAACAGTATGGGCTTGATTTGAATTTGCGTTTTGATTTCTGGGATTTGGTGTAGGATCTAGATTAACCCTAGAGGGGGGGGGGGTGAATAGGATTATAGCAAATTTTCTCGAATTAAACACAGAAATAAACTGCAGAAATAAATATGCTGAAAAGTAAATCACACACAAAATTTACCCAGCTTTGGCAACCCCTGCCTACTGCTGCATTCCCAGATTTCTATTAGAATTAAACAATATCCCGCTTACAAACACTCTACTAGACTCGCAGACCCTTTTGCTCCCGCTCACAAACACTCTACTAGACTCGCACACCCTGCTCCCGCCTATAGAGTTTCTCTTACTCGCAAACACTGCTCCCGCCTATAGAGCTTTGCAAACTCGCACACCCTGCTCACTGAACTAATTCTAACTAGACAATCTGACACTACCTAAACCCTAGGTGGTGATTTACAAATTCTTTGACTCGAAAAGAAAAAACAACTTCAAAAATAAAACCAGGAGCAAAAATTAAAATAAGAACTTTGACTCTATAATTTTTGCTCAAAAATAAAAAACTAAAAACCCCCTTTTATAAAATTAAAAACTAAACCCCCTTTTAATAATAAGGCCGGCCCCGTATTCTTGAACCTGATCTACTATTATTTTTTGACCCGTTCCTTTCTTCTCGTGTGAATAATGTCGGCCGATCTTCTGAAATTAGGGCTTTTATGCTATCGATCCAAATTCAGGCTTTCGGCTCTTGCTCGTGCTTCGATTTCTGATGATCGATTGTTGCGTCGCTTGTTCTCTGATAATTGATGCTTGTTGTTAGCTCGTTCTCTGATGATCGAGTTGTTGATGATTTCGGTATGTGATTTCTTTTGTTGCTCGTTTGATTGCTTGCTCTTTATCTCGATGCCGATGATGTAAATTGGGATTGATATTTATATGAATTCACGACTTCATCACTTTCCTGATTTTCTAATGCCTGTTGCTCACGTCTTTCCTGATATACTTACACCTTGATACTTACGGCCTTGACTTTTACACGTTGGATTCTTCTTGTGTTACACGGCATTAAAACTTTCCTTTTTTTTGATACTTTGACTATTTCAAAAATAAAGATACGAATTTTTTTCTTTATCCTGTTTCGTGCATTCTGTAACTTGCTTCTTGTATTCACCGTCTATCCATACAGTTGACATTTGGGTTTGTTGTGCACTTGTCTTCTGTTCACCTGTATCATGCTTGTGCATTTCTCTGCCTGGTTGACACTTGATGCTTGTAACTTGTGGTTTCATGCTTCATGCATGTTCTCTGTTCATATGTTCTTGGTGGCATTTCTTTGGTCTGCACTGCTTGTTGATGTTGCTTGTGCACTGCCACATTTTGGTCATGTTGCCTTCAGTAGCTTCACTGTTGCATTTTTCATTTGTTGTTGACATGCCTTGTACTTGTAGTCTTCATTTTCAGCCTTGACTTTGGTTGATGAAGTTGTAACTGTTATATCACTTTGAATTGCATTCACTTGAGCATATTGAAGTTGCTGTTATCTTGTACAACTTGTATCACTGTTGGGTTGCTTTACATATGAACTTGCATTCATTCGAGTTGTATTTATATTCTGGTCGTTGAAGTATGTTGTCACTTGTTGTCTGCATTTCATATGCTTGCAACCTTGCTACTGCATTCATGAGTTTTGATGCTTCATGTAGCTGTTGGATCTTGCATGCTTTACATACTGTATTGTCTTCAAGTATATTGCTGTTGGGTTGTAGTTTGCTTTATGTTGGTCGAGCTTGCATTTGTTACAGTATTCATGTACTGATGCATTTGGAATTTGAGTTGTCTGCTCTATGTTGTCACTTGATCTTGCAGTAATGTATACTTGATGGCTTTTGTAGTCGAGTTGCATTGCTGTATCTTGTGGCACTTTGTGCATGCTGTACTACTCTGGTCTTGCATAGTTCCATGTTGTTGTATTGTATCATCCTTAGTTTCTGTTGGTCGTGGCTTGATTTATGTGAACACATTTGTGTTGCATTGCATTGATGATTTTGGTTACTCTGTTGCTTCATTTGGGCTGCTGGACTTGTCGTACATTGCATAGTGCATTGCCTTGTTTGTTGAAGTTGTGCTTGCACACTTGCTATTTTTGGCTGCGCACACGAGTTGGCGAGGCAGTGCACACGTGTATGAATGTACACGTGTGTATTGCAGCCACTTATGATTACCTGTCCTTGTAATATCTATATGCACGACTTTGTGATGAATTCAAGTGTGAATGATGACATACAACCCAAATAACTGAGGCAAATGATATTTTCAAAAAACATATTTTATTTTATATTGCAACAATATTTCTTTTTCAATTTTACTGCGTTAGTGAATATTTTTGCAGATTTCTCAGATGCTGCATTCAAACTGGAATGCATTTGAAGACAAAATACGAGTGTGAGTGATATGTAGTGAGGTTATAAATGTAAATTGAAATCGTGATGTATTCAAAAATGTATATGTATAGTGAGAGCTTGAAATTGTACTATTCAAGATTGTAATAAATATCTGTTTGAATAAAATTTCTGTTTGAATTCAAATTCCATTCAAATTCAAATTCTGTGTAATTTATTTTATTCAACAAATATTTATTTAATCTATGAAAAATAAAATAGTACATTACCAAATACATTTAAATGAATATATATGTTTATTATCATCAAACAAAAACATATAAGCGCATATTCAACAATCTCCCCCTTTTGATAATAACAAACATATATTTAAGATTTTGACCGTGTTAAATGTATTTGACCAATTATATACTTTAATTGCTCCCCCTATTTAAATGCTTCCTCTCTACATGATGCTCCCCCTACATATATGCATACAAATAGAAATATTCAAATAAGCCTAGATGCAAATGGAAAATTATTTGACGTTTGCTTGATTCTATTTGACAAAATCTTAACTTTTCTCTCCCCCTTTTGTTATCAGCAAAAGAATAATAGTGTGAGAAAATAGAGATAAAGTGATCAATATTAATCCAACATTAAACTCAAATTGAATATAAATATTAAATTTCAATAAGAATCAAACAAAAACCATAACTAGCCTTGTTAGGCGCATATTCCACTTTTAGAAATGATGGATATGATGTTCATATAAAATCATACAGTTGAATCTTCTTGTGGTACATTTATATCAGGAATTTGATTATCTACTAATCATGCATAACCGTTAGGACTTTTAAATGAGATTAGTAGTATTCGAGTTTAATTTTAAAAATGAAATCAAGTATCTTCTAACCACGCATGACCGTGAGGACTTTTAAATGGAATTAGAATCAACTTGTCTATTTAATCAATTAATTTTGATATGCGTTCCATACATGCATAACCGTAAGGACTTTTAAATGAGCATGGAAGCACATAAAAAAAACCAAGTAATTCACCCATGCATAACCGTGAGGACTTTTAAATGAGAGTGAATACTTTGGATATTTATTTAATTTAAAAAAAAATAACATGAAAAACAAATGATTCCTGATTATAGTACCACATATCGACAAACTATATTGAATATTTGATAAACCATGGTCGATAGAAATAATGATAGATATAGAAATGGTCATGGAATCTTTACCCAACAAAAAGTTTTATAATTCTTGTTTTAATTCCTAAAGAAATTTTCAAAATATACTCTCTTGAGTAATGTATGTTAAATATCAACACTCATCACCTTTTCAATCACTATTTATCTTTTTGATAATTAGTAGGGAGTCGGATTAGTCAAAATTTGTCATTTAAAATCAAATCAAATGACTAATCTGAAAATATGGTCAAACAATTATTTTCTCGAAGGGGTTATATGAGAAAAAATTCTGGTAAATGAAAAATTATTTCAAGTGAAAAATATGCAGATATTTTCTTTGAAAAACGATGCAGCAAATGAATGTTTCAAAAATTAATCACGTTACACTAGTAATTTCTCTATCAACTATATTACCAGTGTAATCTGCATCTGAATTTAAATTTCACTCAATATTCACTCGTTGGATGTCAAAGACCAGATTGTGAAATTTCAACAAACTATCTCAGAATGTAATTTGAAATGAAGCCATGTTCACATTCAAACAAATATCATGGTGTTAATTTCAGAAACCATAGGATAAACAATTATATTCATGAGTAATCAACAGTCAATCAACATCATCATTATTTCAAAAACAATTTTTTGAAGTTTCAACAATTTCTTAAAATCCTTTTTAACAGCTTTCACATGAAATTTGAAATCGTGCAAATTTACAAGCAGTGACCAAAATGTCAAAATATATCTATGAGTAGCATGAGTAATCAAGGATCAATAAAATACCATCATTTGACCAAACAAATTTATATGGATTAGTTCACAGTTGAAAATCTGATTGGTCATCATTTAAGCACAAATCAAGGTCATAAATAAGAACAAGTCAAAAGAAAAATCATATCAACAAGTCGGAATTAAAGTCATCATCACATCATTATCACAATTTTGGCCGATTTAATTCAGAATATGGTGCAGATTATAACAATTAATATATCGATCAGATAAGTATACCTTCACCTGTTTTACCTTTACGATAATTTTTCGTGATTGCCCATTGTGATTCTGTCACCTTTATACTAGGCTAAGGAACTTTGCTATGTTGTCCGTTGTGTTTCTGGAACAGCCAAAATCCAGAGAACACCGTTGTTGTTCCTTAGCCTGCCACCACACCTAAACGATGAAAGATTTTTGTGACCTATTTCTAGGTCCATGATTGTTAGTGGCAGAAGCATTATGAATAAACAAACCCTTTGGAACCCAAACTTGTTTAGTCCTTTTATTCTTGTTCCAATAGACATGAAATTTGTTTGTAGAATTCTTAGGAACCCAAACTTGTATAAATTTTGTGTTCTTGTTCCTATGACTACAATTTTCAACACGATGTCCAATTATTTCACATCTATCAAAGACACTCTTCCCTTTTGCATTATCCTCAACTTGTGTTTTCCCAAAACCTAGTCCTTTTCTGTTGTTAGCAAAAATTTGATTTCCCAATAGCATGTTGAAAGATTTTTCGCCTCTTGAAAAGTTATTCAAAGATTTCTCAAGATTTTGGACTTTGGTTTTTAGTGTTGTGTTTTCAGTGACAAGTGAGGTGCATCGATTTATAAAATCCTTTTTCCTAGTGTCAATGATTTCCTTAAGACTCAAATTTTCGTTTTCAAGATTCTCAGAGTTATTCTTAAGTCTTGTCAATTCTGAATCTAAAACTTTACATCTTTTACATTCTAGGTTTTGAATATTTTCAAGTTCAGTTTCTAACCTAAAATTTTCACGAGCAAGTTCTCTCCTATCAGTTTTCAGTTTTTCAATTTTAGATTCAAGAGCATCAACTACTTTAGTAAGATCAAGACATATAAAAACAAGATCTCTATAGGAATACTCACCTGCCTCACTAGATTCCTCAGAGCTTGATTCTAATTTCGCCATAAGACATAAGTTAACCTCCTCTGAGCTGTTATCTGAAACTTCCTCTCCTTCTTCATCATCCCAAGTCGCTGCAAATACCTTCTTCGTCTTTTTCTTTCCTTTGTTGTTTTTGAGAAGTGGGCATTTTTGTATGAAGTGTCCGGGCTTCTTGCAGTTAAAGCACGTCGGTTCATTATCGGAATTGTCAGAATCTTTTGGCCTATTACGACTTGTTTTCTTCTTGCGTGGCTTGAATCTCGACCATTTTCTAAGATTATTGACAGCCATTGCAAGTTCTTCAATTGGATCTTCTCCTTCTTCATCGCTTTCTTCTTTGCTCTTTAAGGCAATCGTCTTCTTCTTTGGTTCGGAGTTGTTGCGTTCTTCCTTTGCTTTTAACTCAAGCTCATATGTCATCAAGTTACCAATCAACTCCTCCATGCTTAGTTTACTCAAACCTTTTGATTCTTGGATTGCCGTGACTTTTGCCTCAAAGTTCATCGGTAAGACTCGTAGTATCTTTCGCACAAGCTCTACCTCAGTGAATACCTTCCCAAGCGCTCTAGCGTTGTACACCAAAGTTGAAAAGCGTCCAAACATGTCTTTTATGCTCTCGCCTTTGTCCATCACAAAGTTTTCGTATTCATTGCTGAATAGGGCTAGACGAGACTCCTTGACTTGAGAAGTTCCTTCGTGTGTCACCTCCAAAGTGTGCCAAATTTCCTGTGCTATTGTACAATGAGAAATTCTATTAAATTCATTTTTATCAAGAGCACATATCAAAGCATTCATGGCTTTAGCATTTGTCGTTTTCAATCTCTTATCGTTAGCATCCCACCTATCCTTAGGTTTAGGAATCTTAGTATCACCAACGATTATAGTGGGAGGTTTATAGCCAGTTTCAATAATATCCCAAACATCATAATCAACGGAACTAAGGTAAATACTCATCCTAACTTTCCAATAAGCATAATCATTCCCGTTAAACATGGGTGGCCTAACAATAGATTGCCCCTCAGAAAACGCACTATTTGACGGATTCATGACTCTAGAGTTAAAGAAAAATACCTCGCTCTGCTACCACTTGTAGGATCTAGATTAACCCTAGAGGGGGGGGGGTGAATAGGGTTATAGCAAATTTTCTCGAATTAAACACAGAAATAAACTGCAGAAATAAATATGCTGAAAAGTAAATCACACACAAAATTTACCCAGCTTCGGCAACCCCTGCCTACTGCTGCATTCCCAGATTTCTATTAGAATTAAACAGTATCCCGCTTACAAACACTCTACTAGACTCGCAGACCCTTTTGCTCCCGCTCACAAACACTCTACTAGACTCGCACACCCTGCTCCCGCCGATAGAGTTTCGCTTACTCGCAAACACTGCTCCCGCCTATAGAGCTTTGCAAACTCGCACACCCTGCTCACTGAACTAATTCTAACTAGACAATTTGACACTACCTAAACCCTAGGTGGTGATTTACAAATTCTTTGACTCGAAAAGAAAAAACAACTTCAAAAATAAAACCAGGAGCAAAAATTAAAATAAGAACTTTGACTCTATAATTTTTGCTCAAAAATTAAAAACTAAAAACCCCCTTTTATAAAATTAAAAACTAAACCCCCTTTTAATAATAAGGCCGGCCCCTTATTCTTGAACCCGTCTACTGTTATTTTTTGACCCGTTCCTTTCTTCTCGTGTGAATGATGTCGGACGATGTTCTGAAATTAGGGTTTTTATGCTATCGATCCAAATTGAGGCTTTCGGCTCTTGCTCGTGCTTCGATTTCTGATGATCGATTGTTGCGTCGCTTGTTCTCTGATAATTGATGCTTGTTGCTAGCTCGTTCTCTGATCATCGAGTTGTTGATGATTTCGGTATGTGATTTCTTTTGTTGCTCGTTTGATTGCTTGCTCTTTATCTCAATGCCGATGATGTAAATTGGGATTGATATTTATATGAATTCACGACTTCATCACTTTCCTGATTTTCTAATGCCTGTTGCGCACGTCTTTCCTGATATACTTACACCTTGATTCTTACGGCCTTGACTTTTACACGTTCGATTCTTCTTGTGTTACACGGCATTAAAACTTTCCTTTTTTTTGATACTTTGACTATTTCAAAAATAAAGATACGAATTTTTTCTTTATCCTATTTCGTGCATTCTGTAACTTGCTTCTTGTATTCACTGTCTATCCATACAGTTGACATTTGGGTTTGTTGTGCACTTGTCTTCTGTTCACCTGTATCATGCTTGTGCATTTCTCTGCCTGGTCGACACTTGATGTTTGTAACTTGTGGTTTCATGCTTCATGCATGTTCTTTGTTCATATGTTCTTGGTGGCATTTCTTTGGTCTGCACTGCTTGTTGATGTTGCTTGTGCACTGCCACATTTTGGTCATGTTGCCTTCAGTAGCTTCACTGTTGCATTTTTCATTTGTTGTTGACATGCCTTGTACTTGTAGTCTTCATTTTCAGCCTTGACTTTGGTTGATGAAGTTGTAACTGTTATATCACTTTGAATTGCATTCACTTGAGCATATTGAAGTTGCTGTTATCTTGTACAACTTGTATCACTGTTGGGTTGCTGTACATATGAACTTGCATTCATTCGAGTTGTATTTATATTCTGGTCGTTGAAGTATGTTGTCACTTGTTGTCTGCATTTCATATGCTTGCAACCTTGCTACTGCATTCATGAGTTTTGATGCTTCATGTAGCTGTTGGATCTTGCATGCTTTACATACTGTATTGTCTTCAAGTATGTTGCTGTTAGGTTGTACTTTGCTTTATGTTGGTCGAGCTTGCATTTTTTATAGTATTCATGTACTGATGCATTTGGAATTTGAGTTGTCTGCTCTATGTTGTCACTTGATCTTGCAGTAATGTATACTTGATGGCTTTTGTAGTCGAGTTGCATTGCTGTATCTTGTGGCACTTTGTGCATGCTGTACTACTCTGGTCTTGCATAGTTCCATGTTGCTGTATTGTATCATCCTCAGTTTCTGTTGGTCGTGGCTTGATTTATGTGAACACATTTGTGTTGCATTGCATTGATGATTTTGGTTACTCTGTTGCTTCATTTGGGCTGCTGGACTTGTCGTACATTGCATAGTGCATTGCCTTGTTTGTTGAAGTTGTGCTTGCACACTTGCTATTTTTGGCTGCGCACACGAGTTGGCGAGGCAGTGCACACGTGTATGAATGTACACGTGTGTATTGCAGCCACTTATGATTACATGTCCCTGTAATATCTATATGCACGACTTTGTGATGAATTCAAGTGTGAATGATGACGTACAACCCAAATAACTGAGGCAAATGATATTTTCAAAAACCATATTTTATTTTATATTGCAACAATATTTCTTTTTCAATTTTATTGCATTAGTGAATATTTTTGCAGATTTCTCAGATGCTGGATTCAAACTGGAATGCAATTGAAGACAAAATACGAGTGTGAGTGATATGTAGTGAGGTTATAAATGTAAATTGAAATCGTGATGTATTCAAAAATGTATATGTATAGTGAGATCTTGAAATTGTACTATTCAAGATTGTAATAAATATTTGTTTGAATAAAATTTCTGTTTGAATTCAAATTCCATTCAAATTCAAATTCTGTGTAATTTATTTTATTCAACAAATATTTATTTAATCTATGAAAAATAAAATAGTACATTACCAAATACATTTAAATGAATATATATGTTTATTATCATCAAACAAAAACATATAAGCGCATATTCAACATTTTGAAGGGGCTGGCTTGGGAATGTTCCTCGTTCACGTTCACTTAGAGATGTGGCTAATTGACTCATTTGCATTTCGAATTTTGCAATCGATTGGTATGTGTTTTGCGTATATGAGGTCCATAAATTTTGCAAATTGACGTTTGATTGAAGACTTGGAGTAGTTGCTTTAGCCAATGTTTCAAGAGTTTTCTCAAGTAAACTTAAATGTTTATTGTCTTTGGGAGGATGAGCAGAATTTGGTTGAAAATTTTATTGTTGCGGTTGATTATGGGACGGACCCGCAAAGTTTGGTTGAAAACTATTAGGCCAAAAGAATGGATTCGAGACATTATTCGGGAATGCTTGAAAATTGGGACGAATCGTATTCATGTTGGGATTGTTTTGGTTCCACGCAAAATTTGGATGATTTCTCCAACCAAGGTTGTATGTGGAAGAAAACAGATCGTTTTTGGCTTTATTGAAAGCATTGATTTATTCGACAAAAAATGGGACATGGATCGGCTATATGATTTGGATCATTGCATTTGTAACACATCGGTTGGGAAGCTTGGTTCATTTGCTTCGATGAGAAAAAATTATCAAATTTTTTAATCATTGCGTCGATCTTAGCTTCCAAAGTAAAAGAAGATCCTATCGAGTGTGCACTCGATAGTGGGTAAATTGATTTTTCGTTCGATCGTTCCCATTGGGATGATTTTTCAGCGAGGTTTTCAAGAAATTGCCAAGCATCGTCATGATATTGGGCAAGAAAGTTGCCTTGGCACATTGATTCGAGCATGGTTTGTGAGCTGTTTTCGAGTCCATCGTACAAGATTTGGCAAATTGTCCATTTTTCAAAGTTTTGTTGTGAACATTTCATCAAAAGCCCTTTGAATCTTTCAAAATACTTTCGAAATGGTTCTCCCTTGAATTGATAAAAATTTACAATTTTATTTCGTATTCTATTCGTTTTTTCCAAGGGGTAGAATTTTTTAAGAAAGCTTTTACGAATTCTTCCCACGTTTTAATCGAGTTCGATGGTAAGCTGTACGACCATTTTTTTAGCATAATCCGTAAGAGCGAATGAGATTAATCGAAGTTTGATTCCGTCATCGAAAAGTTGTTGGAGTTTAATGGTTGCACAAACTTGTTCTAATTTAGTCAAGAAAATGTACGGGTCATCGTTTTGGAAATTGCCAAATTTCAGAAGTGTGGAAATATGGTACGATCGAATTTCGAAATGGTTACCCCTAGCGGTGGGTAATGTGGTGTAAGATGGAAAGAAATTCTATTAGGAAAGATTCTATCCATAAGAGTTAGAGGGGCGTTTTCATTCGCTATTTCGAGAGGATCATTTGTTCGAGTTAAACGGTTAGTTGTCGAGTCGCGAGTCCAACGATTTGTTGTTGTATCACGAGTCCAAGTACTCATGCACAAGTGAAAGTCGAGAAGAGAAAGAAGTTAGAAACGAGTTTAGAAAACGAAAGAAGATTTGAAAAATAAAGTGAAAAATTATTTTTGATTTTGTTTTCAAATTTTAGTTTTTTTGGTTTTTGAAGTAAAAAAATTTCTTTTTGAAAAGATTTTATATTTATTTATGTTTTGGACTTTTGTTTTTGATTGAAAAATCTTCAAAGAAAAGGAGAAAAAGGATTTTTTTTTGGATTAAAAACTAAGTGAAGTAAAATTTACAATTTTTCGGACTTCGGATTTCGAATTTTTTTGGTTTTTTTAAATATGCATGAACTAATGCAACTAATTGAATGCAAAGGACTTTATTATAATTTTCTGTCCTTAGTAGCTCCTAACCCAAAATTATATACTCACCCTTTGTCTTAAATCAACAAAAATATTTATCAGCCAGATAACTGACATGGTGTTTGCGCAAAAAATGGACAAACATCTCAAAGTCGTATGATTTAGTTGATTTTATGTTGTTCTTAGTAATTTGGGTGAGTTATGCAAATAAGTAAAAAACAGGGGCTAAATTGTAAAAAGACACGCAGATTTATAGTGGTTTGGCCAGAACGTGCCTACGTCCACTTTATATGTTATTCTCTCTTCTCTTTCAGATTACAAGTACAAAGCTTTGTATCCAAGTATATGAAAGTTGTTTGAAAGTTCCTTCCGTGCTTGAGCTCTCAAACTTCTCCCCATTGTTGTACCCCTGCCCCTCTATTTATAGAGTGAGGCTGGGGGCAGGGGTCCTGGATGTATATAGCTGCTGGTGGGCCTGGGCTGAAGCAATCTGGTCTGGCGATGTTGGTTCGGTATCCACTTGGTCCGGTAGTGGTTGGAGTGAGTTGGTTCGGCATGGCTTGGGTGGAGAGTTGGTTCGGTGGGACATTGGTCCGGCAGTGGCTAAGTGGAGTTTGGTCCGGTGATGGAGGAGAGGGGATCTGGTTCGGTGTGGGTTGGCTCGGTGACGGAGGAGAGGGGATCTGGTTCGGTGTGGGTTGGTTCGGTGATGGAGGAGAGGGGATCCGGTTCGGTGTGGGTTGGTTCGGTGTGGGCCGGTCCGGTGGTTGTTGAAGGTGAGGCTTGGTTCGGTAGGAGGTGGCCTGGATCGGTAGTTGTTGGAGGTGAGGCTTGGTTCGGTAGTGGTGTGGAGATGGAGTTGGACCGGTGGTCTCCTTCTCCTGGATCGGTGGTAGGGATGGAGCTTGGTTCGGCTATGGAAATGCACACAACATTGATATTCCAGTTTTGACCAAAAATGGGATAACACATGGGTTATCGGTGCACCACGAATCACTGTAGCAATGCAGCCGAAGGTTTAAGTATCTTCAGAGGAACAACCAGTATAATATTTACGAATCACCATAATTTTTATATCTGGTTACTAAGCTTCCGTAGCCTAGACACTAAGAAATAAAATTGTTCAAAATAAATAATTGTGAAGATACAGTTAAGCCCTAAGTGAGCTTGTGACACCCTTAAGTCCAACGTCTAATCTTTATTATTAGTCAAATTCTATGATGAAATGCGTTTGTTGGCTAAGGAAAGGGTGATGAAATCCCTCACCTTATGTGAATTGGGGTATGACCCTTAGAAATGAAAATAAGATGAGATGAATGCAAAACAAGAAATTAAACGGGTATTAGAAATGCAACTAAAATGAATTTTTTTTTCTTTTCTTTGCATTTTGAATTTTTTATATAAATGCAAATGCAATTAGAATAAAAATAAGGGCTAAGAGCACGATACCAGAGCGTGTAGAATTATTAGTAATTTTATTTTTAAGCAGCGATTTTTTTTAAGCAAGCTACGCAGCGGAGCAAACAATTTTTGGCAAGCAATTTCTTTTTATTTTCTACTTTGGCAACCTGAAATTTCAAACAAAATATATACAAGTTTTTCTTTTGTAATGGATGGAATACTAAAACCAAACAAATCAAAACAAAATAAATGAAAATGACACCAAACAAATTAAAGTTAAAACAAATATGTACGATTGAAACCCCCTTTTTTTCAATTTTTTTTAAGAGAGAATTAAAGCAAATTAAAATGACACAACTTGAAAACAAAATAAAATATAAAAAAAAAGAAAAATAAAACACACCAAACTTTTCAACGGGCCCCAAAAACAAGCCCAGGCCCAACTAAATTCTTAAACACTAAAAGAAATCAACAGACTACATTTCATCAAATTTTATACTAAAAAAATCGCGAATTTACGATTTCTTAAACTGATTTCGAACTCAAAATGAAATCAAAAACTGATTATTTGAGACTGTTCAAGGCAATTGTGGGGCGAGGAGTTCGATTTCGGTGAGATGTTGCGGTGGTTTTAGGGTGTCGGCAGATTGCAATGAGTTGCGTAGCTGGCGATGTTAGCAGCTGGAGGGTGGGTTTGTGATGGTGAGAGAAGCATGGGAAGTGGCGTTCAGTCACTGGTGTTTGTATGCACAGTGGCAGTTGTAAGCTTATGCTTGGTGAAGTGGATAGGCGGTGGTGACGTTCTGGTGGGCGCTGATTTTGCAGTCGATTCCTGGTGGCAGAGTTTGTTTGAATGTGGTCAGGTTAGTGACGAACTGATGTAGGTTTGTGTGTGAACTGTCGTATGCTATAGGACAGTGAATATGACCGTGAATGAGTTGATGATAGTCGTGGTTTAAGTCGGTCGTGGCTACTGTTTGGAAGACAATTAAGGAGGGGGTTTCGGCAATTGATGAAGTGTGGCTTCAGTTGACTGTCAGTAGTTGTTCGAGTTTGGGAGTGGTTTGTTGCGACTGAATTTGTGTAAGCTTATCAGTGATTATGTTGAGTATGTTGATGATTTTGGGGGTGTCTTGTCTGCTGTTGGTGGGGAGACTGTCGTGATCAGGCTTGGAGAAGCAATGGTTAAGAGGAGTGGCAGTATATAGAAGGATTTGCTGGGTGGAATGACAGAACTGTGGGTAGTGCGAGTTATGTGACATGGAGGTTTGTGGTTAGGGAATTGATGATAGTGCAGGAGTAGATGATTTAGTGGTCGCGATATTTGGTGGCTGCTAGCAGTAGAGAGTGGTAGCAAGGGGATGTCTGGTTGTAAGTTGTAGCAGAAGTAAAGAAGGCAGTGGGGGAAGGTCAGTGGAGATGGCAATAAGGTTGTGTTAATGTGTTGCAGTGGAGGGCTGGCTGAAGCAGATGGTTGGATGGTGAAAATTGTGGCTATTTGAAAGCAGTGGAGAAGTTGCTGTTGTTCGGACTTTGCAGGGGTAATCAAGGGCAGGTTGTAGGAAAACTGGTTGGTGAAGTTGTAGAGAGAGGTAGCAGTTGCACTATGGTTTGAAGGTAGAAACAGTTTTGAAGATGCACAGTTTGTAAATAGAAAATGAAAAAAATGCAGTGTAAACAAAGAGGGGCAGCAAAGATAATATGCACAGTGTAGATGGTATGTGAGGCAGAAAAAATGTAAATTTGTATGGACTGAAATTTGAAAATGAAAATGAAATTTGAAAATAAAAATGAAATTTGAAAATGAAATGTTTTTGTTTTTGTTTTGAAATTGTGAAGTGTTTTTTTTTCGTTTTTTTTCTTTTTCTGATATGCAAATGGAAGTAGACTAACAACTAAAAAAACAAAAACAACACACAAACAAAAATGCAAACAAAAATAACACAAACAAACAAATTTTTGTTTTTTTTATACAAACACACAAAAATCATACAACAGACAATTCAAAGTAGAAAATCAAAATCAAAACCATTTTCTGGCAACGGCGCCAAAAAGTTGTTAATCGACTAGTTTTCTATTGATTTAGAAAACAGTCGAGAAATTTCGAATTAAATTTACCACAAGCATACGACGTACAATTTTAGTACGTGGCGAGTATGGGTCGATCCGCATGAAATTTTTAAGATTTTAAAATTTTATTCAATCAAATTAAATCAAGGTGAGAGGAAATTGTTAACTATAAAAAGAAGCTAAAGCTAGAATTGAAATGTGATTTAAAAACTATCAGACAAAAGAACAATTTAGAGAAAAATTCACTCTCATATTTTTGTAAATCAACAAACAAATAATTTATGATCTCTAACTATGATATTAAGTGAAATAATCATTGCATTTATCATAAGTATGGTTTGTTTATATTATTAATTAACATAACTCAAACCATCAAACTATAATACAACAATTATACCACTTATAATTCTCATAAAAATGAAGCCAATGGAAAAGCTATTTTAAGTATGATCTATTACTATTGTAACTAGTAAGATAGATCATCAAATTTTATTTTTACTTCCATTTCAAAATCACAAATGGATTAGCAAATGATGATGCAAATTGTATTTATGTTGAATAAGAATTGCTCATTTGCAAAAGCAACATAAGCAATCAAACCCACTTATATGAACTTGCATCAAAATTCACTCTTATGAAGCATAAAAAAGAGAGATCATAAATCATAGAAATGTTGAAATTACATAATATTTGAGAGCTTCATTACCCCTAAATTGAATGGGTTTAGCTACTCATTTGTGTTGTCAAATCAATACTTGTAAATTTCAACATGAAAAAGCAAAGGAATGAAAACTAAGCAAAGGAAGAAAGAGAAATAACTACTAACTATTTGCATAAGAATTAAAGCTACATTACTTGCATTAATGTAAATCTAAGTTATGAACATTAAAAGAAAGTGAGCATAGAAATAAACATTAACATAAAAACAAAGAAAAGCATGTAGAAAAGAGAGGAGAAAGAGGCTTGGAAGCCTTTTTTATTTCCTAAAACATTGCCATTACAACTTGCTTTCTTAATTTCCTAACTAATGTGAAAGAGTAGAAAATATGTTCACGTATATATTATTTATGCATTCATAAAACCCTAATTCCATTTTTAGGGAGCTTTCCAAAATATCCCTTAATAAGTATAGCCACCAAGTAACCATTAGCCAGTAATTAATCCATCATTTGATGTGCATGAAGCTTTAACCTCCACTTAGTTGTCCATTGGCTCCTAATTTGTACAGTTAGGTAAGTTGGTGGGGTCCTCCATGATCTTGAACTTGAATTTTTCCCCCTTCATTCCTTTGTATTTCCTTGTGCATGCATATATCATCATGAATTCCACTTCCATATGCTTCAAAATATCCTATAAAAATCATAAAAATTGTCCAAGTAAAATTATTAAATTGACACATGCACAAAAATGACAATTTTTCCCTTGAATGAAGATGAAAATATGATGGTTTGAAAATAATTGAATTTGGGTTTTACACATGTTAAAATGCCCAAAAATGATATTTATTTAAAAAAGAAATAAAATATGGATGTAAATATATGCACTTTTACATGCACATCAATTTCCCATCCCCATTCATCTGACTATCTACCTTAGGTTATAGTTTCTAGGGTCATCATTAACCTATTAGTTTTCATGGGCTAAATAATAACATGTTCCAAGCTTACGGGCTATCTGTCCGGTTTCATAGTTTTCATGGGATCCTAAGAACCTATTGGTATCTACCAATAACATCATCCAATTATAATTTTCATGGGCTAACTATGAACCTATTGGGTTCTCCAATAACTTCTCTCATATTATAGTTTTCATAGGATGACTATGAACCTATTGATCTTTGTCAATAACTTAATTCGAATATAGTTTTCATGAGATCACTAAGAACCTATTGGGCCTTGCCAATGAAAATTTCCATACCCAATTTTCATGGGCTTACTATAAACCTGTCTAAAGCTATAATTCTTTGATCAGTCTTCGAGCATCCAACATTCTGGTCTACTTGACCTACTAGATGCAATTCTACTCACACAGGAGTTAACTAAATCTATATTCACTACAAGATCAGCCTAGCTAGTTATTCTGCCCTTAACACCCCAAAATGTAGTTATGGATTGATTATAAAGTGAATATGTTTACAAAAGAAGCATACATGATAACTGATCATAACATAATAATATAAACATCTATGGTTTAATTTCCTTGCAATCATTTTCAAATGAAACACGGTTAATACCTTTAACCTATTATCTTTAACAAGGAAAGCTTCTTCAAAAACTCCAAAGTTAAATGCCATTTCAAAACTCTTTCATATTGCCATGGGTTTACTTTTAAAATTGAGATTGGGTTTCTTGTTTGAAAACTAAGGCTTTCAAAACCTTAGGCCTTCTCTTTCGAAACCATTAAAAGCATATCTTTCGAAAGTATTCATACCTTCCTTTCAAAACACTTAAAGATATATCTTTCGAAACACTTAAGACAATCCTTTTGAAAGCATTGAATTGAAACCTTCATTTCGAAACAAGTAAAGATATTTATTTTGAAAGAATTAAAGCTTATCTTTTGAAACTACATAGTTCAAGTAGAACTTATGGAAGCATAGGCTTTGAAACCATTTGAAAGTATTTCTTTTGAAATCATTAGATTTAGCATTAATTATAACTACTGGGTCAAAGAGATCAGTATCAAAAGTATCCCTTTCGAAAGCATTGATGTTTAAGTAAAATAATTAGAGAAAAGGATAGCTTCAAAACAACCTTTCGAAACTATTGCCTTCGAAACCTTTAATAAAAGCAGCTATAAGAATCCTTTCAAAAGCATTGGGAAGAAGCTTCAATATTAATAAAACAAAAGCTTCCTTCAGAACTCTTTGTTACAAGGCTATAAAGAAAAGCGGCCTTTAACTAATTCGAAAGGTATGAAGACATCAACTAGGTAACAAATAGGTTCAAAATGCAACAACATGTTCGAAAGCTTCTTTCTAAAAGTAAAGGCAGGTCGTTTGATTCGAAAACCCTTCGAAAGCTAATAAAATTGACTCTAAACCATTCGAAAGCATCTTTTATAAACAGAAGTAAGTAGTGGATAATTTCTACCCCTTCGAAAGCTGGGTTTCGAGATTGTCCTTTCCACCTTTTTCCAATCCAATACGTATCAATGGCTTGATACTATGTGTTTTGGTTTCGAATGGGTTCATAAGCGGAGGTATAGTGATGAAAGCTAGCAATTGGAAGTGGCTAAGTGGTAAATTATGTCAAAACTGATTTTATGCCTTACGAATTAACTTCTTTTCATCTAACTTGTCGATTTGTCAAAATATAATTAGTTGTCATTTCTTTATCAAAAATCCTTTTTCTAAAAAGGTTGCAGAATTCAATAATTATTAACTAAAATCATTTAACAAATAAGCCATTCCCTTCAACAACATATTTAAACATTTAAGTCTTCCAATCTTAAATAATTTAATACCCATATTAAAATGCTTAAGAAAAATCCTTGAAAATCATCATAATTTACTTTTAATATGTTTTTTGATATATATCATTTCCAAACCCGAAGTCCTCTATATAGCTACCGTAATTAATTTTAAACCCATATGGGATGAGATGGAAATTCACATTCAAAAAGTGGCTACTAAGGTGTTCGGAATAACGAAAAGAAATAAATGAGAATATAAAGATTCGGTGGTGGAATAGTGATGTGCAAAAGGATATGAATAAGAAGAAGGAATGTTATAAGTGCTTACATCATCATAAGAGCGAGGACAACATGCAAAAGTACAAAGTGGTAAAGAAGAACGCTAAGAAAGCGGTGAGTGAAACAAGGGGTCGGGCGTTTGAAGACCTATATCATAAGCTAAGTATGAAGGAGGTAGAAAAAATGTCTATATGATAGCTAAGCTCCAAGAGAGGAAGATAAGATACTTCAACCAAGTTAAATGCATCGAAGATGACAATTAGACTTTTGGTGAAGGATGATGAGGTAAAGAATAGACGGAGAGATCACTTCGAAAGCTATTTGATGAAGAAGGTGATAGCATTATGATCAAGATAGAAGACTCTTTTGATGACACCACTAGACATTTTGTTCGGAGAATTCAAGAATCCGAGGTAAAGGAGGAGCTAAAATGGATGAAAGTAGGCATTAAGGCCTGATGACATCCTCATTAAGTTGTGGAGATATTTTTGGAGATGCAGGTATAATTTGGCTAACTAAGTTGTTCAATAATATTTTCAAATCAAACAAGATGCCAGATGAGTGGAGGAGAAGCATATTAGTTCCAAATTTTAAGAATAAAGAAGATATCCAAAGTTTCATAAACTACAGAGGAATTAAGCTAACGAGTCATAAGATGAAGCTTTTAGAGAGAGTCATTGAACATCGATTAAGAACAATGAGAAGCTTTTCAAAAAACCAATTTGGTTTCATGCCTAGAAAGTCGACCACAGAGGTGATTTTCTTGATAACACACTTATGTAGCAGTTTAGGGAGCAAAAAAAGAATCTACACATGGTATTTATCGATTTGGAGTAAGCTTATGACAAAGTACCGCGAAAGGTGATGTAGCGGGCTCTAGAAAAGAAGAGAGTCCAAACAAAGTATATTACCCTTATCAAGGAATTGTACGATGATGATATGACTAGTGTCAGAGCATGCGATGGTGAAAGCAGCTTCTTTCCCATTAACATAGGAGTACATCAAGGGTCAGCTTTGAGCCCCTACATTTTTTCCGGAGTGATGGATGAGGTTACAAAGGGTATACAAGGTGAGATTCCTTGGTGTATGTTATTTGCTATTGATTTTGTGATAATTGATGAAAGTAGGATTGGAGTGATAGACAACTGGAGCTGTGGAGACAGACTTTAGAATCAAAGGTATTTAGGCTTAGTAGAACTAAAACAGAGTATATGAAGTGTGAGTTCAGCGGTGTCAGGTCAAAGGATGGAGATGTCACTCTGGCTGGACAAAAAATTCCCTAGAAGGAATCCTATCGATATTTAGGATCAATATTGCAGTTTATGGTGAGATTAATGAAGATGTTAGTTATAGAATTCGAGTGGAATGGATGAAATGACGACAACCGTCTGGCATTCTCTGTGACAAGAAAGTCCCACAGAAGCTTAAAGGAAAGTTCTACAGGACGACAATCAAGCCTGCGATGTTGTATGGTGTAGAATGTTGGCCTACTAAAAGCCAACACATCTAGAAGATAAGCGTAGCAGAGATGCGTATGCTGCGACAGAGCTGCGGTCATACAAGAAGAGTCCGAATTAGAAATGATGAAATGCATGATAAACTTAGAGTAGCACCAATTGAGGAGAAGCTAATTCAACATCGCTAAATATGAGTTGGACATCTTCAATGGAGGCCGCCTGAGATACCTATGCACGCTGGAATTATAACTGCATCGAATGCTTAAAGAGAGATAGAGATCGACAAAGGTTGACATGGGAGGAAGTAGTAAAAAGGGACTTGAAGGATTGTGTATATCCGAAGAGCTGGTGTCCGACAGGAGCGCGTGGAAGTTAGCGATCCACGTACCAAAACTATAAGCTATGAGTTTTAGATTATAGAACTAGGAAACAGGAGCCTAAGACGTAGTATTGGGTCTTTGGCCAATATTACCATTAGTACCATTATCACTATTAGTATTATTACTATTATTATCACCATTTTTTCTGTCTTTATGTATACATACATACATACATACATACATACATACATACATACATACATACATACATACATGTATATATGTATATATTTATTTTTATTTTATTTAATTATTATTATTAGTTTACTTATTTGACTTTATTTTATTATTGTTATTGTTATTGTTATGACTTTTAGATTGACTTTGTCATTTAGTTTTGGGTTCCATCTATAGCTGGCTCCAACTTATTTGGGAATAATGACTTAGTTGTAGCTGTTGTAATTTTAAACCCAAATTATCTACTCTTCCATTCAAAATTCATAATAAATTACCCATAGCTTGGATTATTATGGAAATTTAAATTCATCTCCAAAATAATGTTTTACATAACATATTCAACACTCATGGCATTCGAAACCCGTTTTACATGATTTTAACCTTAAAATCGAATTATACATTTACACAAAAATACTTGATTAAATCAAGCATGACATATAATCAAAGCATATCATCATTCAGTTTATCCAAAACAGTTTTAAAACCAAAAACCTGACATTAAAATGTTCATTAAGACATATAAGATGGTTTAGATTATTATTCACCTTGTTTTGATAAGGATGTTGATATTTGTTCTTGCTTTAATCTTCCTAGCTTGAATCTTAGCTTCTACTTGATTTTAAACTCTTATTCTCTTAGAGTAATGGCCGACCTTGGTCCTCCTTAGTTTTTGTTTTTGTTTTATGAAAGTATGAATGAAAATGAGGTAAGGGTTTCGGGGTTATAGGGTTTATATGGCTACTGACATATTACCCTTACCTTATTCTCTTTCGTATTTAGCTAATAAAACCATTTTATAAACTCGTTTAGTCAAGGAATGACCCTATTTAGTTTTCAAATCTCAATTCCCTTATCACTTTAGTCTCTATATTATTCTATTTAATTTATCTATTAAATATCTTGAATAATGTTATTTAAAATTAGGGGTGTTATAAAGGGGCACATAATACTTTAACATTTGGTCAGGATAATAAATCACTCCAACTTGCAATAAAAGGAGAAACTTAACGTCATCCAGAGATAGACAACAACGGAAGGCATTTTCGGAATCAAATCATTCACGCACCAGTTTCCAAAGACAGAAGCAGGTGCTCAACTGAGGTCTTAAACCCCAACTTGCAGAAAACCAGCTGTTATCCGAAGACAGACAACGATAAGGAGAGAACGCTCAAAATCGAGCACTTAAAATATTGATTCCTGAAGATTGGAACCAACAAATAAGGATGACATCTGTAACAATGCTATCAACCAAGTATAACACATATGGCATAAAACAAGCAAGATTAGGTGTCACAGATTCAAGAAAACATTACCAAACTCTATCAGTTCGTGATCAGGATAGGAATGAGCACGGTCATACTGACATCAATGTGATGACTTGCTCCACAATTTCTAATTTTCTATAAGAACCTGGAATTTGACACCTAGAAATGAAGGGTACCGCCTAGAAATTAATAGTTTCTCAGATAGAAGTCAGATAAGGAAACCAGTTGGAGGAAATCTATTTTTTCATGAATAAGAATAACCATGGAATTGGTTAAGAAAAAACCCTGCATTTTCAAGGGTAACACTTGATGGGGGTAAACAAGGCTAGGCAACAAAAACGCTTGGGACTCTCATCCTTCCAGAACATGATGTACCCCGAAGTTAAGCAACGTTGAGAAAACAACCACATTGGGTTGAAAGAGATCTACTCAACTATATAGGATCAAATGAATGATTCAATCCTAATTAACATGACTTTAACATTATCCGAAGACAGCAACACTAAGAAAAGACTTCTATAATCCAATCATCGAAGTGCGAGTTTTCCAAGATCGAAACTAATGCCCACCTAGATTAAAAGCATTACTAGATCGGTGGGGAAATCAATCCTAACTGTAACACCCCTAATTTTTGTTAATATTAATCAGGAGTTTAATTAGATAAATTAAATAGAATAATGTAAAATAATGAGATTGAGATTTGAATAAATACATAGAGACCGTGCTTAATAAATTTAAGGGGCTTAAGAATGGTTTGTAAGCTAAATAAATCACAAAAAGGCATAATGGGAAATAGCTACACCCTATTACCATAACCCTTATATATTTTCGTTCCTTACACCATTCACGTTCATTTCTCATTTTCATAAAAATAAAACACAAATATAGGAAGATGAGCCGGCCATTATTAAGGAAGAAAAAGAAGAGAAATTAAAATAAAGCTTAGGAAATAAAGCAAGGGGAATAAATCTCAATCTAATCATATCTCCTTATCTTAATCAAGGTGAATAATAATTTATACCATCTCTATTTTTTTTATGATCATATGTTTTTGGATTTAAGATTAAATTCATTTCTATGATGTTTTGGATGATGATATGCTTGAACTATAATTTATTTGATTTAAACAAGATTGTTTAAATGGGATTTATGCGGTTTTAGGGCAAAATCGGTTGAAATTGATTTTTGAATGCCATGAAAAGTTATATGTCATGTAAAACATGATTTTGGAGTTGGGTTCTAATTTTGATAATTTTCGAAGCTACGGAAGGATTATTATGAATTTTCAAAGGAAAATATGGATAATTGGGTTTAGAAATTTATTTCAGAAATTAAATTGAAGATTTGGGTCTGAAATTTAGATATGTTAAATAACATGTTAAAAGTAAACTTCGGTGATTTTTGGGGATTTTTTCTAAGTATTTTCTATTAAAATTAAATTATTTTAAAAGGACTTATTTGCTAAATTAATCCTGGTTTAGATCTGAAATTATGCGACAATTATTTTGGTAAAGAATTTAAAAAGTTGAGGCAACCAATCACATGTTTAAATGTGGGCGGGTTAGTTAGATAAAATTTGCTTTAATTGGCATTATTCAGCTTTTACTCAGAAAAGCAAGTTCTGCCTTTAATAGAAGTACGTTTCGACTCCAACGCTTCCGCTTTGACTCAATCGAAACCAACCTAGGCTGAAACCAATACACAAGGTATCACTTAGATGGTACGCAGTGGATTAGAGGAAGGCGGAAGGCATGATGTCGAAAGCATTACTTCCGATGGGGTCGAAATCTTTGCTTTGTTTTCAAATATTAAGCACCTGCCCAGTTTTCATAAAAGCTTTCGAAGGGGTCGAAATAAATGCTTTTGAAGGAGTTTTCTAAACAACTTTCAAAAAGGGTTCCATCTTATGTTTTAAATTTAAGTTTATGAATGGGTTTCTTTATTTATAAAAATGATGCTTTCGAAAGTAGTGGTTCTGACTAAGTCCAAAACCCACCCGTCGTTCTTTTGGCTTTCGGGTGTATTGGAGTCATCAATGCTTTCGAAGGGCAGTGTTTGTTTTAAAAATGTTTTAAGCTACTTCCTAAATGCTTTTGAAAGGGTCCAAGGGTTTCGAAGGCAATGGCTTCGAAAGGGGGTACCGATGCTATCTTTCAATGTTTTGCTTAAATGATTTGAAGCTTTTGACAGGATGATGCCGATGCCATCAAGTTTTCCTCAAACTTTTATATAATAAAGAATGGTTTAGAAAGAGATACTTTCGTTTATATTGACTTTGACCCAAATGATATTTTTAAATATAAACCCAATGGTTTCGAAAGAGCGACTTTCAATGGTTTCGAAGGGATAATTCCAATGGTTTCGAAGCTATGCTTCTAAGAGTTAATAAGTATTATTTTTTACATTCAAAGTTTTGAAAGAGAGGTTTTAAAGTATTTTGAAAGGCAGAGAACTAATGTTTTGAAAAGAGATTTATATGCTTTCGAAGGAGGTTATCCAGTGAGGTAGAAAGTAAAGTTTTGAAGGTTTCGAAAGCCTTAGTTTTTCAAACAAATAACCCAATCTCATTTTAAAGGAAAAAGCCCATGGCTAAGTAAAGGAGTTTGGTAATGGTTTTAAGAAGAAGCTTTCATTGATAAAATATTAAGTTAAAGGGATTAACCATGTTTCTTACAAAAATAGTTTCAAGGATATTAAACCCACAGGAGTGGTATATTGTTACGTTGTTATGGTTGCTTCTTCAAATATATATATATATATTCACATTGTAATGAAATCATAACGGTAATCTGTGGGAAGAACAGAATAACTAGCTAGGTTGACCCAATAGCATATATAAATTAAATTAATTAAAGATATTGACAGAGGACAATAGGCTCACAGTAAGCCCATGAAAATTGTGTATCGGAAAAGATATTGGCAAGGGCCAATAGGTTCATAGTAAGCCTATGAAAACTATGCATAAATGAAGATGTCAGAAAGATAGGTTCATAATTAGCCCATGAAAACTATGATTTGATATTGGTAGGGGCCAATAGTTTGTGGTTAACCCATGAAAACTATATCCGGATTAAGATATTGACAGAAGTAAATAGATTCCTGGTCAACCCATGAAAACTAGGATAGGAAGATAGATATTGGAGTTACTAATAGGTTCAGGGAAAACCCATGAAACAGTAAAGATATTGGCAGAGGCCAATAGGTTCTTAGTCATTCCATTAAAACTATGAAACTGGACAGGGAGTCCACAAACATTAAACATGTTATTAGTTAGCCCATGAAAACTAATCGGTTAATAGTTGCCATAGAAACTATAAATGAGACAGTTAGTCAAAATGAATGGGGATGAGAAATCCAGAATTGATTTACTTGTTTGCATATCATCATATTATTTTGAGATGTTTTAACCATTGTCGATGCAGGAACACAATATATGGTTTTATAAAAATTTTAGGATACTAGTGAATGGAAAACCCGTTCTTCTAAGCGTCGTGGTCTCATTGGATATCTAAATTGTTTGAGATGGTAGATTATTATTCATACCAGCTTTATGTATGACTCGAGATTTATGTTTTCCTCTTAAACTCTCAGGTACTCAATTGATTTTTGAGTAGTTTGAGAGTTAAGGTTTTCAGGTACCTCGTTAGATGAATAAGCTTCTGGAGATGTGCAGGAGGTGTGATAGCTACTTAAAATTCTCTTTTATTTTGATTCCCTTGTGTTGTTGTTGTAAAGTCAAAGTTGTTAAGTTAACTATATATACTTTGATCATCCAAAGGGGATCTTTATATGTTGCTCTTGGCTTATGTTGTAATAAACATATTCTCTCTAAACATGGTTAACGATTGTGGGATTATGTAATGAATTTGAAATGTTTTGGAAATGGAATATGGAACTTGTTTGATGTTTTAATTTTTTTCACATTCATGCGTTTTTATGTATATTGTATCTATCATTACCGTATTTCGTCGTCGAGGATTAATAACTATGGATGACTGCAGCATCCATAGCCGTTAGTTTTGGGCCTCCAAGTAGGGGATGCTACACCAACCTCCCGAGTATCGGTGTTGCCCCAGCAACGCCAAGGTCTTTTCTCATTTCCTAAGTACCGGTGTTGCCCTGGCAACGCAGAGGAACTTTGTATTTCACAAGTATCGGTGTTCCTTCGGCTATGCTCAAAAACCCTAATGCTCAAAAACCCTAATGCTCAAAAACCCTAATGCTCAAAACCCCCCTATTTCCTAAGTACTAAATTGCCTCGGCAATGTTGGAAAATGTGCTATTCACCATGTACTGATGTTGCCTTGGAAACACCAGGAAATTTTTATCTACTAGTTCGATGAGAAACACTCGTCATTGTAAACCATCAACGCACTAGCTTCCATAGATAGAAGTTGGTCCTCAAATGAGATTCTACCTTTGTCTTTAGAACACTACCGTTGCCTGAAAATGGGAACCAACAGGAGGACATAACCTTTCGTTGGTCAGCCAGATTGCTCGACCTTTCATCATAGGATCGGCCATTACACAGGAATAAAGCAGCGCTGAAAGGAAATCCCAGGATTGAATTGCTCGTATGCTAATTTCTAGGAATGAAAGCTGGTGCACGATCAAATTTCCCAAATTCAACTTAGAAAAAAGTCAGATACAGCTAAAAGATAGAAAGCCTTAAGGAAATGTTGCTTTAAACCAAGCAGCTAGGTTATCAATTCCCAAAGACAGGAATTGGCGTATGAATAGAATTTCCATGACGACAACAATCAAGCAAAGCAGCATAACTAAGGACATGTAGAGACAATCACAGAAGGTTGGAATTAAAACCATCGGACTTCCTCAATCCTAGAATAGGATTGAGAGCCAGACCAGGGGCAATCAAATCATTTGTCCCAAACCTCTCCAACTCCCACAATCGCCCAAATACAGGCGTTCAAAATAGCTAGACCCTTTAGCAAAGATAGATGCACAGATGCTTGATCAAAAGAAATGTTGCAAAGCCCAAACATGAATAAAAGCGAGTTTAGTTAGATAACGGTTCTGTATCGCGAAATAGAGCATTCTGGCTATAAAATCGCCAACAAAGGAAATGAAGGATTTAACGTTTAGAAATCAACCGTCGCTCGTAGTTTGGCAATGATGAGAAGGATCGATGACCTACTTATGATCTAACTAGATAATTTGGTTCTGACTTGTAGGAATATGCCATTACCTAAGTTTGGTGATGCTAAAAAGAAACCCCTAGAACGAACCTATCGATACATCGGCTTTCGGAAATAGAAGTAAGAGTTTGATTGAATCTCCAGCCCTACCTTCTGGCATCTCATGCTATTTGAAGATTCGTAACATCATCAAAAAATCCATGGAATTGAGTCATCCGCGCATGAGATTTTGGAGATAGAAACTGATACATGATTAGGGTTTCAACACTGGACTTGGAAGAATCCACTCTAGCAAAAGATGATGGAGACGCATCTTTCCAGCACATGTACCTAGAATGACATTGGATGATGATGTCAATTTGGAGGAATTTAGTTGCAGTCGGTAAACATACATCATTGAAAAATTAGTGCTTGGAATCAGGAGACAAAGTCCCTAGTTCCTGAAGGTAGGAGCTATCGTTACAATCAAACTAGGGTAATCGAACATATTGCCCATGAGACCTAGTCTCCCAAAAACATATAAACTTAGTATTCACAGAAATCAGCCCTATGGACTAGAGCAAATGCACCAACACTTTATTAAATTGAAATCAACTGAGCATAAGTAAGGATTAGTTACAGAACTGGCTAGACCAAGCTACTCAAATAGTTTTGAACAAAGCTACGAAATAGAATATGCCGAAATGACCGCGTAACTATTGCTTACATGTATAGAATTACCATAAACGAGTATGCTGCACATGAACACAAGAGGTGCAATAGCGAGAAAAATCAATGCTCGAAATCGAGCAATTAAATTAATAGTCCCTGGAGGTAGAGACTGGTGTGCAGGTTGAATTCCAAAAAACGCAAAGAAGGATAACCACAATTGAATAAGTCATGCCCTAGTTTCCATAGACTGAAACTATGCTTGATCGAACTTCAACTACAACTCTACAAGAGTAGCTGTGCCTTGTAATTTAACTGTCATCAATCATCCGAATATGACAGGAATAATAAGAAAAACCTAAGTTGCAAAGGACCCAGCTTTTGGAGGAGTGGAAGTACTTCGCCAAATTAAACATTGGATGACCGAAAAATCATTTTCAATAATAAAAATTGCCATTCAACCCTATCAGATATGTTTTACTTTAAATAATATCTTCATATAACCAATACCCAGTGTCCAAGGAAAGTCGATGTATGTTGACAGTGGGGTTCTGAGCGTTGGCCGGGGAAGATGCGGTGTGTTATATACATAAGAAGAGTCCAGTATTCGAATAAACGAACAACCTAGTGCATACAGCTTGCTTACATTTGAAAAATAGTCCAATCAGCCTCTAAAATGATCTTTTCCACTTTTACCCGTTATCGATCAACGATCAATAGTAGAGCCACTGTCTAAAGCGATGCAAGAAGCTTTTCTTTTCAAGATCACTAAAGTATAGAAACGAGAAGAGCGATATGATTGAATCATCCACTACATCCGATTTTGGAGTAAATCATCGCATTAGAATTCAAAACGACAACATGAACTTAACCAAGTCCTCAAAAAGAAATAGTTAAAGACAAAGAGCAAGACTTGTTTCCAGAATGGCATATAATCATTCGAGACAAAACTTAGCTTCATCGTCTGCCGAGTTAAAACTATATAGGTCGACACCAAACCTACGTTGTGCACCCACATACCGACCTAAACCCTTGTGTGGACTATGGAGCAAAGATTGCATCGTCAATACCAGGAATTGAAATTCAGATTGAAACCAAAAAATGAATGCCTATCATAAGTCAGTTAATTGAAAAAACATCTTGAGATGGACTCCGGCGATTCACTAAAATTCACAGAATAGTAATCTGAAACTTGTCTTGTTCCAGAGAACACTTATTTTCTAGTGAAATCATACTTTGGAAGGAAAATGTTGACTTGGTTTTAAACCCGGCAGAATTCAACAGAAATAAGGACATCCAGACAAAGCCAAAATGATTTGAAACTTGAATAAGGCATCTAAAAGAACAAGCCAATGGAACTTAAGAGAAACAAGCCAATAATCCACTAAGTATATGGATCACTGGCGATCCATCATCCATGGATCACTAGCGATCTAAAAGAAATCATCTTGAGTAGTCAAAGCCTCTTACATCATGATCCACTACCTCTTCTAAGAATTCTTGCCAAGTTTCATAGCATGCCAAACAATCTAGCTCGACAGGTGAAGTCTCATCTGATTCAAGTTGTTTGAACAAAAATAGCTAACTTAAAATGGACCTAGAGTACTCATACGAAATCACATTGACTTAAAATTTTGGTACAACACTTAGAAGATGCAAAAAAGGCTCATGAAAAAAATGGCGTCATTTGGAGGATGTTTGATGGATCGCTGGTGACCGAACTAGATGGATCACTAATAATCCATGTAAATTAGGTCCATATTCTAAAATTTATAGTGTAAGTCCCACAAACCCTAGAGAGAGTATCTGTAAAGTTTCTTCTTGTTTCGTTAAGTTGTAAGCGAGTTATGGATGATTCTTCTCCAAATTCGGCCAGTTTGATCGATCAGGTCCGACCCATGAGGGATGGGCCCCATGACCTATGATCCTTAAAGGAGGATCTCCTATTCATCTACATTGCATGTGTGAAGTTTCATGTGATTTGGTTGTATTGAGCGAGTTATGGACGATTCTTCTAGACTAGATGAACCATGAAGATGGATGATCAAACGAACTCCAAACGAATTGATATTTGGACAGGCACTTAAATAGAAGATAGAAAGACAAACAAATTAAGATCACTGAAAAATATGCTAAGTGGATGGATAGCCAACGATCCATCCTCTATGGATAGCTAGCGATCCATCCCTTATAGATAGATAACGATCCATCAAGATAGGTCAGATTGCCCTCAACCATTCAAAGCTCTTTCGTAGCACTAAGTAAAGGCTTATGGTAGAAAATATGCTAATTTAATGGAAAACTTATGATCCATCCCCTATGGATAGCTAGCGATCCATCCTCAATGAATAGTTAGGGATCCACAGAACTGACTCAGATATATTTGAGATTTTCAGTGCTGACTGGGCATAACAACCGGACTCTTCTGCAATTGTCTTCTGGCCCAATCATCTAGTAAATATTCGACTAAAAGTCATCTAGGGGTTTATTATGATTCTTAGATGAACTCTTATATTATGACTTGATCTAACTTGAAAGATTCAATTATATTGTAATCCAATTCCACTTGTAATAGCGGCCAGTTAATAGAAAGTTTTAAAGTGGATGTAGGCTTCATTAACAATCGAATCACTATAAAAATCTTCTTTTCTTTTTACTATTTACGGTCCTTTTACATTTATTTTCTATATTATTGCTCTGTAAGAGCAGGGCTGGTGTTTTCGCACTCAATCTAGGGTGTTGATCAATTTTTTAGGTTAACATAAATTAATTAAATTAGTTAATTAATGGAAACTAATACATGTATTATATATTATGATATATGTTATGATATTTTAAATTGTTTAAGATATCGTAAGTGTACATGTATGTTATAAATAGTGAATTTTGAAATTAAATTTTTTTTCATCAAAATATTTTAGGTAAATAATATATGCATATATATATATATATATGTGTGTGTGTGTGTGTGTGTGTGTGTGTGTGTGTGTGTGTGATATATGATATATGTTTTATACTATAAAGGTTATGATATATATGTATATATATACAATATATTTATATAAAATAAATTAAAATGTTAATTTATTAAAATTGATAAGATTTAATTAATATAATTTTATACATAAAATTATTATATAAGTAATATGAAATATAAAAGTTATATAATAAATAAACTAATACAATATGAATGTATAGATTTAACGGTGGAACAATAGTAAACCCTAAATAGACTTAAGGAATAAGTACATACGTAATTGTACGTATAATGTGATTTCTGATGTGACCGACACTTGAATCAAGAGAGTAATTCATAAGAATTACATTAATCCATAAGTCGATATCACTCAATTGTATGCATGTTGAAGATTGTGAATCTTCAATATAATGTTGTCCTCTACCATATATATACTAATAAATTACTTGCATACTCCTTAGTTGTTGAGCAGACTCCGGCTAGGGATGCTATATGTAGTATTATAATATATTGAATAGATGAGACAAGATAACTATATGTATTTGTTGAGCGGACTCAAGGTATATATATGTTAGCGCTAAAATTGGTCTATAACACCCAATCGTCGATGAAAGCACCAACTAATGGTCAAACAGATAGAGTGTATGTGGAGAATATAAATATGAAAAACATTAAAAATCAAAAAGAAATCAACAATAACAGAGGATTTATAGTGGCTCGGCTGACTCTAGCCTATGTCCACTCTAGAAATTACCTTTTTATTTCAATCACAGTTACAATCTAGTGTTTTTAAAACATAATGGCAGAGTAGCCTTAATGAAGAAGAAGAAAGGAAACAGAATGAAGATCCCTTTTACTGAGGTCCCGCTTACTGTATTTATAGACAAAACCCAAGTTACTGGGCTACCTGAGTGGTCTGAGCCCACCAATACCATAGTCGATCCAAAAGCCATCACTATGACCGATCCCTTGTTGGAGTTTTGCTGATCTGAAGTAAACATAGCATTGGCCCGAAGCATGATCATCTATGACTCGAAGCATCGTCCCTATGGCTAAACCCCTTTTGTTTCCTATAGCCGACCCGAAGCTCACACGTAGCTGACCCGGGGAACATGTACTGTAGACCCGAAGTAAAGGGAAAAAATGCTGACCCACTCCAAATTCCAACATGCCAATCCACTCCAGACCCCAACATGCCGATCCACTCCAGACTCCAACATGCCGATCCACTCCGGACTCTAGCATGCCGATCCACTCCAGACTCCACCATGTTGATCTACTCCAGACTCCAACATGCCGATCCCATCCACTTACCGATCCCAAAACCAAGCTGCCGAATCGAATATGAAACTCACCGACCCGGAGCAAACCAAAGGCACCGATCCCCTAGAATGCTGACCTGATTCCCAAGTGCCAGCCCAAGTAAAATTTAGTGTTTTCCCGAAGATATAAACGTGCCGACCTGAAGCACTCCTCGATGCCGATCCAATGTCTGCTGACCCCGAGCCCATGGGTATGCTAATGTCTTAGAAACTCGAAATAAACCTACCAACGACTCGAAGCAAACCCCATCCATCTCAAATCAACTTGACTTTTGTTGAAACTCATATTTCCAGTATCCTGTGACTTTTCCCATCGACTATGCCGAATCCCAACTTCATAATCATGTTTATCATCCGTGATTAACCGTCTATCTATCCAGTTGATTCAAACCTATCGTATTCTGGTCTCGATAACCAAGCAATCGATTTAGTAAAATCCACCTACCTACGGCCTTACCAAAACGCGGGTTAACATTTGCCCCCCAAAACATGCCTTGAGGTAGAAAGGCGTGTTTTGAACAACTTTCAATCCTTCATCCAAAGTCCATATGTTGTCCATATCCATACCGTCCAATTCATAATCCAATCCATTTTATCCAAATGCCATTGCTTTATCCTTATCCAAATCCACGACTACTCCGAGTCGATATCCAATCCCTATCCAGTAACCCCTTATCCAATTCCACATCCATCCAAATCCAATAACCAAGTTATAACCCATCCATATCCAATAATAATAACCAAATCCATGACCTTTCCCGGTCGATATCGAAATTCAGGATCGCTCCAGATCATAGCCAATCCTTAGCCATTCAAAACTAAAATCCGAATCCGTAACCTCTCTGGGTTCTTACCAAGTGTACTCCACACTCGATGACTTGTGTTAAGTAATGCCATGGTGCTCCTGGTTCGGTGTCCCTGAACACTGAGTAATACCGTGGCTTAAGTCCTAAGTGGAATCTTGGTCGTTTCGGACCATTGCCGAGCATAATCCATGCTCGAAGACCTTAAATAGCAAGTGATAGACAATATGTGGCCTAAGTCCTAGGCCGAATCATGTTCTTCTCAGACCATTGCCAAGCATAATCCATACTCGACGACCTTTTAGCCAAAAACTAGATAAAAAGCCAATAAAAATCCAATCTGAAATCCAAATTCAAACCAGAAAGCTAGAAATCCATATTAAAAGTCCAAACCAAAAGACAAATGTCCAAACCAGAATCCAAATCAGAAAACAAACATAACCAGGAGTTCAAACCAAACCCCAAAATCAAACCAGAAAAAAAGTGTCCAAGCCAAAAAGAAAAAAATAGATTTCACAAACTAGAGCGTCATGGTTTATCATCATCTCAGAGCATACCTAGGGGTTGTCTCCGTTCCCATACATGACTAAGTGACTTAGCCGTCTGTCTAGAGTTTGCTACTTATTTTATACAACCCTGATCAGTTGATGACCAACCGACCATCATTCCTGGGCCTTGCACTATCATTGTTTTAGGTAGATGGTGGCTGCTTCTGTTCCACCACCACATTTTGAGTTTCGACATATTGTCATAACTGACCACTCCTTACGTGCTCCTCGATTATATCCTTTAGATATCGATAGCTGTTAGTATCATGCCCGTCTAGGTCATGAAAGAGACAGTGCCTTCCTAATGCCCTTTCTCGTTCCGAGAATTCCCTCCTTGCTGGCCTTCAATAAGGAAGGCGATCCCGTGTATCCAAGTATATTCGTTCCAATTTCTCATTCAATCCTGTGCAAGTGGAGAATTTTGGTTCTCACCAGCGCTTCCTCTTTCCATTATCCTTGTCTTTACCAGAGCTTTCACCAGATGGTTCTCCATCCTTAACCATGTTTACTTCCTTTGACATCATATCCAAACATGCATCCTCTTACCGAAGAAATCTCCCAACTTCGTGAAAAATTCCCCAAGACCATTGGTGGGTCCCGTATCAACAATACTTTGAAATCCGAATTATTCTTAATTTCTGACACTGCCGCCACTGGAATCATTGATGGATCCGGCCGATCCACTAAAGCAACCGTTGCACTAAAAGTCCTAAGTGATTCTCCCATGTTTTGCTTCACCGACGTCAGTGTCACCACATTCTTCGGCTTTTTGGTGTGAACCCGAAACTATTTCTAAAACCTGTCCACCAATTCTGTCCATGTCCCTATAGATCCATCTTCCAGCTATTTGAACCATATAACAGCTATATCGGTCAAGTACCGTGGGGAAAACCAGGCTATAACTGTAACGACCCGCTATTTTGGACTATTCTCTTCCGCACATGTCGGACATGAATAATTCAAAATACCGAGTTGTTAATTTAAATGTGGCAAAACTCAGATATACAGTAAATAAATAATCATAGGATCACAGACATAGAGTAATAATATGCAGCGGAAGCAAAAGATGGTAGTTCATGAAGCTACTATATATATATATATATACAGAGTAAATAAGTTACAACAGAAGTCTCGAATACAATAGTCAAATGCAAGAATCAGAATATATCACTAGAATCAACTGAATATCTGAAAGCTGGATAGGTAGCCGGATCTCCAAGCGAAGCTCCAACTCCAAAGGTGAGTCTTGAATACTAGTATACTCAGTCTGACCCGAGCGCAAAGCAAAACACATAACACTCGAGTCGGGATTAATATTCTTATATCAATAAATCCAACTCAAGTGAAATAACAACTGAAATACAAGTAACTCAAAGGACGTTGGAATAACCATCCTCTAAGGATCCGTTAAACTATCTAGTATGTAGTAATATATTATAAATAGATAATGTCTATCGTAATATAAAGTATCAAAATAGCGTTAATGGGTTACCATTATCCCCCTTAAAACATTTTATGTAAGTGTCATAGATTATACAACACTGTAAACTCCACCGTAAATTAGTGGGATATCAGGGAGTACTCCATAGGTATAACACAAAACAAATTCTTAGTGGTCGTGTATATAGGGATACAAGTATGACAATGCACATGAGGCAATACCCAAGGTAGTGAAACTACCATTTGCCTGATCTGGACTGGTGAAAACGCATCACCGCAACGATCGCAACACCGCGAAACAACACTCCCAAAATTTTGAGGGTGCACCAGTCAATAACAAGTAATGAGTAGTTTACGAAGAAGTGTGTTCGCTCGAGGTGGCTAACCCCATTTGGCCCGGTATGGCTCCTGTTTTAGTCATTTCCAATTTGACACAAGTGTCAAGGCTATCCACTATCGTTCTCTTTCTTCAGTCATCACGTACATCATTCCAACCACTTCATTCTGGATCACACTCCGCGTATAGTTATTAAAGTGGTTCTCGGTTTAGACAGAGAGTATGTCCATAACCGATTTCGGTTTCTTTAATAACTTTCTTAATTATTACACCGATTGGTCGTTTAATAAATTTCAAAAAACCAAATCAATTTCGATCTCACATTAGAATTTGAAAGTCAAAACAATTTATTTGTCTTTCTATGTCAATTTCCATAGTTTACGTTTCAAAACTTCCAAATTACCATTTCAAAATCTTATAATTCAATTTCAATTTTTATTTAAACATTTCAAATATTGATTCAAGTTTGTATATAAGTTTCATTCCATAATCACTTAAATTAATTTAATTTAACATTCAAATCAATTTAAATCCATTGATTGACTTCATTCAATATTCATTAAGTTAATTTTTCATTCAAAACAATTTCTATTTAATTTCCAACTCATAAAATCAATTTAAGTTTCCCTATATCATTTCAAACTTCTAAATTAAATTAAATTAAATTTGTCAAATCAAATTCTTTAAATTTCAATTCTTATATTAATTTCAATAAATCACATTTTATTTCTTGTTAAAGAAATTCGATTTCACTCATTACTTATTTAATTTAAACAAATTTCCAAAACTTAATTTTTATAGAACTCAATTTCACATTTTGCAGAAGTTCAATTTCAGTTATCAAAGAATTCAATTTTATTTAATTATTAAATAATTCAATCTCATTTAATTATTAAATAATTTCAAAACTTAATTATTAAATAATTCCAAAACTTAATTACTAAATAATTCCAAAACTTAATTTAATCATTTCTTAAATTAAACAACGTTTTTTTAATCAATTACTTTGTTAATATTTTGTTTCAGATTATTAAATATTAACATTTAATTTTCACTAGAATTCAAATTCCAATTTCATTAAAAACCCTTATTATTTTATTCAAATGAAATCTTTATTTTTATTCCTAAAATCAAATTATTGACCAATCGGGTTTTTATTTAATTCTCTATCCTAAGTTAAAGTTTTATTTGGGTATTTATTATTTCAACCCGATTCCATTTCAATTCAAAAATCAAAGAATAGCAAAGGGAATTTGCAGTGTGATAACCGGGATGGAGTCAAAGTAAATAAACAAGCAATAACAACAATCCAATAATTGATTCAAATAATCCCGAAATAATCGTATTAATTCACATTGTTGTTTGTGCAAATTAATATAATTATTTCTAGAATCTACACTATTATTTCATGTAGATTAAAGATTATTACACTATTATTTATATGGTTCTTCAATTGATATCTATTATTCAATTTCATACTACATCGATTTAATCAGCATACATTTAAACGGTTCAAGGTGCAATTAACCATATTTCTACATGTCAATTTGTTTAAACATTTAAAAGGGTATTATTATGCAAATGTCATCCAATCACATATATCAAATCTAACTATCCTACGTGAATTTCAATTCCAAATTATTTATCACTTACTACATTAACAATTTAACGTCCAATGTCAACATCAACCAATCAATCATTTATCAACCAAACTGAATTATCATTATATAATTAACAGATAATGGTGTCTGATGTCACAGGTGAACTGATACAGGTAACAACATATAGAACAGTGTAAATAACTAACAGCAGCATATTTCTATTGTCGTTTCAATTGCAATCGAATTTAATAAATAAAAGAACATTAATCGTGAGTGATTGCTCACCTTTCGAGGCTAGAGAAGTTTGAAACACAACCAGCTACGAATTGGATCACGATCTAGAAAATCGAACAATCCAAACAACAGTATCAAAGTGAAGTAAGCTTAAAGCTGATTTTGATGGACAAAGATGATAGATAAGAATCGATGGGAAATGAATCAGAATCAATTAGATAGAAACAGAATATATATTATTATCTTCCCATGAAATCAATATTAAATTTTAAGACGAATGTTAAAATTAAAAATCATTGTTTACATTCAAAACACCTAAACTGTTTAGATGTTGAAAATAGTGCATATATTAAAATACTTTAAAATAGTTATATATTAAAATAATTTGTATATAAATTTAAAATCAATAAATAACTTTTAGAACAAATCTTTATATATATACACTATATACACACATAGATATATCACTCATGTACCTTTCTTTCATATGTTTAAATATTTTTAAACATATATATCCAAATGCAGACACCACATACTATATGTAGACAAAAGAAATCACTTATATATAAACCAATGCATAGAGTAATATGTATATATAACCTTACATATGCAATCTATATCAATGCTTAATAAAACAAATATACTTTATATAATAATATAAGTTTTTAAAACAATCATATCAGCTATATAAACCTCTGGAAAAATTTCATGTATATATGACTATAAGTGTGACACAGCATTACCGAAATAATATAAACATATGTACTATAGAATACAAGATCTGATATACAATAGATTATATATTTATAATTATAAACACATACAACAAATAAATTTATAACCCAAACGTAAAATATACATACCAAAAACTTTTATAAACATTTAAAGTTTTATAAACTCTTATATATATAATAGACCATATCTATCAAATTATAGGTTTAATACGTAAACATAAATAAAAATTTCTAGACACGTACGAATAGCTCAAACTCGTATATACTTATCAGAATAACCAATAGATAGTCCTATATACTTATATACAAAAATATTTACTTACACTGTCATATAAATCTCTATACATACAACATATATAAGATGATAGATTACACACAAAAAAAACTAATATATAACATAGATAACATTTCATACTTTATAATATATAATAACTTGATATGAGTTAAACTGTATATACTTTATACTTGCAGCATACTTTGACAATATATATATATATATATATATATATATATATATATATATAACTAAGATATCATAATATAACTCATAATATATATATTTATATACCCAAACAAACCTATACTACTATAAAACACTTAGTAACAAATTGATTTATATAACCTTTATATAACTTATGTGTATATAAGCTTAAATACCTATTCAATAGCTAACTAACAATATATAAACATATAACTTATAGATAAGAATATGCTACTGGAACGATGAAAGATGGAAGCAAGGAAGGAGGTTGCGGATCTGCTTCTGTGAGGAGTAGCCATGGGCTAAGGTGCTGTCATGAGCAGCTATGGTCGAGCAAAGAAAGAAGAGAACGAGCTGCTCTGGTGCACGGAAGCCAATGGGAAGAACAGTTCATACATGGCATGAGTTGTCAGATGTCGCACGAGTATGCGAATAGTCGAAGGCTGACCGATGAAGCATGGCTGGTCTGAGGATGAGTGGTTCGGCCAATGCTTGGAAAAGAACGAAAAAAAGAGGTGCATAAGAGGCACGACAGCGGCAAAGGGTATGGCGATAGGTCGGGTTGGTGACAGCAGATGGGAGTGGGAAAGGCACAGGTGGTTGTCGTGCTAATGGTGTTTATTGAGGCAGGTTTGTTGGTGGCGCACGGCTGTGGCGAAGGTGGAGGGTTAGTGGGCTGCTGTGGTGAGGAGAAATGTGAAGGGCCTCGGCCCCTTTTTCTTTTTCTGTGAACAAAGATGAGGAATGGATGAGAAGGGTTCAGGGAATATAAATGAAAGTGAGCAGATGTGAGAAGTAAATGGGAAGCCAGATACAAAATGAACGTGAGCGAAAATGAAGGATCATGGTCAGGGAATTACAAAGGTCATATGTGTGAATGGTTGGGAATAAGGATGGCTGTTTGTTTTCAACATACAACTGAAAGGTCATATAACTCAAAAGACAAACTACATAACCGATTCGGTTATCTGTTTTGCGATTTTCATCGTGCAACGAATACCATCATATAGAAATGAATACATTATTAAGATCAGCACAATGAGACAATCAAAGCGATATACAGATATCACTGATATGATTGAATTACGAAAATTTGAATTTTCTACTAGCGGAAAATGCAACAAAAATGCGAAAAAATAAGATCGACGGAGCTAAAGAAGTCCGAATTTGGAAAAACGAAAAATGACGACTTGCTTAGAAGATGATTTAGAATTTTTCTTTGTAAAAATATTTAGGTTTCGAAAACCATTTTATTTTCATCGATTTTTAACTGATTAAATTGAAATAAATTTACGCACGAAAATAAACTTTCATATTTTTGGATGAAAATTTACCACCTTCTATATTTAAATATGCGTATTCCAAATATAAAATTTTAATTTCAAGTTTCCTTATTCAAAATTTCTCCATAAATTCAATTAAATACGTTGCTAAAACAGTTAAAATTTACGGGTAGTTACACTTTCTCCCACTCAAAACTTTTCGTCTCCGAAAAGGAAGGAGGTAGAAGAATAGAAACAATTAGAAAGAATACAGACTAAAAACAAAATAATTTTTTTTATTCAAGCCATATAAATTTCAATTTAAATTGATTAATACTTAACAATTTATTTCAAATTCAAGTATTTCATTAAGTTGATTTAATTTCAATTTATTTATATTTGATACAAAAGTTTTCTTTCAAAATTTTCTTTAGTTTGTCTTGTTTACTATTAAATCAACTTATTATTCTATTTGTAACGACCCAGAATTTTCAAGCCCGAAAATTCCAGATAGTTATGAAAAAGAAGAAAGAGATAGAAGGAGAAGAACAGAAACACCAAACATCTCACAATCGCAGCAGATAAAATATAATAATAAATAATAATAGCTTACAAAAGAATACTATCTGTCCATTACATTTAATATACATCAGAGTTTCACATTATATACAGTCACTGAATATTTACAATTACCAAGTCTCAGATTATCAATAATATAAATACAGCGGAAAATACTCTATACGATATTGCCATCCATCTCGCCTCCTGAGCTCCAGAACGTCCTAACCTGAAAATTTGTAATACTCGGTCTGATCCGAGCATTACACCAAAGTAACACCCGGGTCAGGCTGGAAACCAGCGTGAGTAAACCCAACTAACATGGAATACAAAAGAAATCAACTTATATAAAACCCGGGTAACCCATTTCAATTCACAAGCCACAATTTTATTATAGCCATCACAAATTCCACACATTTATTTCCTAAGTACCAAACTTAGATAAAATAATCCAATTCACTTAAATCATTTCATTCCAATCTATTTATTCCCACAACAATTTATGTTTAATCTGAAGTGGGTTCGGGTGTTTCCCTAATACCTGATCCCGGTCTCCTTGGATCTCATATTATCCTAATCCCAAATTATCCAAATGAAATACACAACATTTTGTATCCGCGATATCAACTCATTCAAAGTATCGCATACCATTCAATCATCCATAATCAAATTTGATCACTCCAAATTAATTCAGTTGATTCTAATTGGATTTCAATCCTCAATCATTTGGATTTCTTTACTTGTTAATTAATTAATTTCAAATCAAATAATCCAATCATCCCTTCAATATTCATCTTAATTAATCAACCTGGATTAATTATCCTTTAATTTCATTCAAGCAACTATCTTTAATTAACTTCACCAAATTACTTATCCTTAACCAAACGATAAGTAATCTTAATTACTTCATAAACAAATTAAATGTTTTAATTACATTAATCCTTAATTACTTATATATTGACTTCTCATAAGTCACTCATTCTTGATTATCAATCTTAATTAATCAATCTTTAATTCCGTCATTGATTATATAATTTAACGATTTCCAATTATATTTCAATTGATCCTAATCTAAAATAATTACATTAATTAAATCCCAATATTTATCATTCTTGATTTATCTCAATCCTGAAATTAACTACCTATTTATTTACTTCATTAAATAAATCACATTTCTCCTTAATTGATCATCTTAATTTATTTCTTGATTAATTTTATTAATTTCATTAAGTAATTGCTTATCCCATCATCCATTGATTATTCTGGATTAATTAAACTCAATGGGTTAACTTAAACTTTAATTAATTAATTATTTCGGACCTTTAATTACTAATTTAATCACCCCACTCATTAATTGACTAAATTAATTTATTATCTATTCTAATTACCCTACTAATTTAATGAATCACAAATCATTAAATCTTTACTAACATTAAAATGGAAACAATTCATTTTTATGATTACGTTTAAACAACTTAAACCCCAATATTTCGAGTCAAATTACAATTAACTCGAGAATCATCCAAAATCACAGACCGGATCATCAATTCACAGTGCATATCAAATTAGTTCAACCATTCAACCAAATATTTAAATTTAACCATTTAAATTTAAATAGAAATTCAACAGATTGAGATTTACTCACCTTTGCTCTTATTTGCAATCTTCCTCAAAATTGCCTTGGTTTCCTTGATTTTTTTTTGACCTTGAATAAATAATTATAAAATTTATTAACATTTGAACAGATTGAACAATCAAATTCCCATTCGAAGTTAGAAAACCTTGAATTTACTCGAGATAAACATGTTCTTTGTTAAATACAAATCACAATAATATTTAACTTATTGTAAAATAATTAAGTTTAAGCATCTTTTATGCATTTAACATACCTAATTTATCAATAACTCAAACTGTCTTCGTTTAAGCTTGAAGAGCAGTTAATTTATAGGGTTCATAACGATTTTAAACAATTATATATATATATATATATATATATTTACTATTTCACTTTACCCTAAGTTTAAAAACAACCAGAGATTAAATAAGTAAACGAAGGGAAGATTTACTCACTGCGAACGACAACCCAAATCGTGCTTCCCCCTTCTTGAACACATGCTCGCAGCTTTAACAACGACACGAAGAAACCCTAGCTGGACATCTTTTGCAAAACTTCACCGCGATGCTACCAGATTTCGAGCACCATCGGCCTGTGTCCAACGACTCCATCGCCGTCTCGTCGCCCCCCTCTTCTCACGAATCACCAATTGAACGCGCGACATGATTCTAAGCTTCGGCTATGATTCACTTTGCAGATCGAAGAGCATCGAAGAACAATGGAGATCAATCGACCATTTATTCTCCTTCTTCTCTTTTTTTTTTATTTTTTTATTTTCTGTTCTTGAACGATGGTTTCGATCTCCTGTTGAAACACGACTAAGAAGAAGGTAAAAGGGGCAAGAGGGAGCTTCTTGAATACGCTTATTCACTTATCAAAAATCTCTGACAATAATGTACTTAAATTTTTATTATAAAACACTGAAAATATCTCGCGTTGTATAACGCAAAATCCCGAGCCCCGAATCAGACATCCCGACAGACGTTCATAAGGTTTTACCCCCGTTCCGAACACAATGGAACGTGTTTCGGAAGCTAATTCGGTCGTATGCGCGAGTACAGAAGAAAACGATCGATTTTAAATTAAATCGATTAAAATAGTTCTAAGCGTTTTGAGCTGCCAGGGTCAAATGACAACTCCGATTGCTACGAAAATTGAAATCCGATAATAACTAACTATTACGGATCCAATGGAACTGGTTTCATCGAATTCCGAGACTGTGCCTCAGAAGGCTATTTTTAAATTCAATTTAAACGATATATTATTAAAATTTGAACAAATTACCTTTAAATTAAATTTCAACCATTTTATTATCTTCAGTATCCTCATTATAGATTTTATAAGCCTTCAAGTTATTTGAAACAGGCTTAGAATCTCAGATTCAACAATTTACCCAATTTCAATTATAAAATTCAATATTTAAGCTATACAATTCAATGATTTTATTATCAAGTAAATATTGATATCTTAAATTCAAATTAAAATTAACTTTTAAATATTTAAAACCAATTAACTATTCAAATTTAAACTGCCAGAAATTCCGGGTCATCACATTCCTCCCCCTTTAAAAGAATTTCGTCCCCGAAATTACTAATTAGGAAGAATTGACCAATACCTGTTTATCTTTTCCAAAATTCACAATTCAACATCCTACCACTTATCTTTTATTAAAGGTCCACTAACACCTTATCCAACTTTTCCAAAACCTTCTATAGTTTCAATCAATACTCTTCTGCTCAATCAATTAAATTTCAATTTAAAACCAAATTTTGAATTATCAAAATTTCTCAAAATTTTTCTAACTCTCTAAATTCCCGAAATTTTTTGCCAGCGTCTCCTTTGCGCGGCTAGCTCGGTACGACTACAAAAGGCCTCTACGGGCTCCCAAATTCCAAAAAGAAAACAAAAGCCAAGTGGCTACATCAAAAACCCAATCCAATTTCATACAGAATTTTAAATACATACCTTTTTGTCGGGCAATTTACATTTATCTTCTGATATCAAATCCAATTTCCTTTTCCTTATAATCCCTGCATCTCTTATTTAACAATAATATCATATCATAGCCCTTTCAAATCTTTACATACTTATCCTTATAAAAGTTTTCATATCCTTTCCTATTCAAACTAGTTTTCCCCACTTTATATGAATTCAATTTACTTTAAATCTTGAATGTTAAATTTTATCTTTCAAGTATACCTGATTCATATTAGTTTCATATACTATTTTACTTTAGTTCCAAATTTGAAATTGTTTTGTCGTTAACAAGATTTTTCCAAAAAATTTCTATCTCCCAAAATTTTCGGAAAATTTTGGCAGAGTCTCCTTTGTACGGAGGAGCTTTTGCAATTTGACAAGAGATATAAATATGTATACATCGACCCACCCGGTCGGAAAAAGCAAAAACAGTTCATATTTCCTATTTTTATAGCGTAGGCGTACCTTATTTAGCATTTTAAGCAAGCGGCTTATTTATTCTAGCAAATAATGCAATCCAAATCCAGCCAACCGGCCTTCAGGTACCTGTACTTACTCAATTTAAATATGTAAGTGCCATATAAGAAAATCTATTTGCATCGCACTTATTTTTAATGGCTAAACACAAGCATTTCACTTACTTTCCAAAGCTAAACATATATATTACTAAACACCCAACACCAAACACTTCCCATAAACAATGTACATGCTTTAAAGCTAATTCAATTTCTTTCCAACCAATTCATATGTCGACTCATTTAAGTTTTAATGGTTCACAACTCAATTTATGATATTCCATCGATTATAATTCAAACAAACTCATATTCATTTTCAAATGATTCAGAACCAATTTTATTTAATCCCTATTAACTCACAGGAATTTAATTACTTTTGTTTATGCCAAACGACAATCATTGTTATGCAATTTTGACGATATTCGCTTAATAAAGTATCTATTTTAGTTTATAACTATCTTAAATTAATTTTCAAATCATTTCATATTTAATTCCATTTCATTTCTAATTTATTCACCCACCATTCATTAGCTCGACATATTTCATTCTTGTACACTACTAGCCATTCCCAAATTAATTCAATCCAAGCTTTTATTTAATGGGCTTTCACTCTTATTCGAAGCCAAACTTCCATAAATTTTAAACTTAAGTGAATTTTCTTCAATTTATTCCAACATCAACCTTAAGTTTACTTCTATTTGATTCTCATTTAATCAACTTCCATTAAATTCAGTTAGTCATCAAGTTGAAATTTAAATTTTAAATTCACCTTTTAATTTATCAAAATAATATCCAAGCACATACTTATCTCATTTATACTTCAAATTAATATACCACTAAATTTAAGTTCAGTCTGATAATCCAATTCCAATCACAACTTTGATTTAGTTTTTATTCAACCAGACTTCATCCATTTATTATTCAGCTCAATTAACCCACTTAAAATTTTTAATTTACTTACTTAATTCGTTATCGAATTTATTTTATTGATACAAAGTCATTCTCAATTTATTTCTATTCACTTGGGGGTTTTTGTTTTGCAACTCAAACCATATTATCATAATCACTTCTATTTCATATAACATCACTTCTCTTATATCCAATTTACTTGCAGACTTCATTAAATATTATTCAAATCACCCTTGAATTTTATTTGCAATTCATCCCATCACTACTTCGATCCCATTCTATTTTATTCTTATTTTACAACATCACTTCCTATTTAATTTATTATCAAATCCAAGTCGAATTCTATTTATAATTCGAATTCATTTTCCATGCCCCATTATTAACTTACAATCCATTTTATTTAACCGAGTTAAATTTTTTTAACATTCTCTATTAAATAATTTATTTAGATAATTAGCTTACTTCCACTTTTAATTCAACATTGGATTTTTAATTACAAAGAATCACTTCATTAAATTTTCCCGAGTTTCAACTTTATTTTACAATTTTAGTTTGAATTTCCCTTGATTTTCCAAAATTCCATCTCTTTTATTTTAAAATTTTAGAAATGCCTATAAAATCTCATAATATTATTAAAATAGCTTTTATAAAATATTTCTTATAACTCGATGTCTCAACCAGTCCATCCTTGTTCTCACAGAAATTCAGTCATACGTTGATCAGGCATAGAACTGAAAATCTATAAGTACTTGGTAAACCCGTTTTCAACACCCAGTGAAAATACTTGAAAAATAATTTCATTAAAAATATAGAAAACAGTTTTGTTGAAAATAGAAGAAATATCTTTGGTGACAATGCTCTGAAAATCATCACCCCCATCCATGGTCACAGTTACATACCAGGGTTACGTTGCAGTCACAACAAAAGTCCATGTAACTGCAGGCTCTCCGCGGCCTCTCAATTACGCCATGGATCCCACACAACAAATCATAGTTACATCCATGGTTACGTTGCCGTCACAGCAAAAGTCCATGCAACTGCAGGCTATCCGCGGCCTCTGATTTTCGCTATCGAGATGAAACTTCTACTCTCCTACATAGGTCGCAGTCTGCCGATATAAAATCAAACACAGACTGTTGGCTCTTAGCGGCACACACGACTTTCTCTATGTTATACCATAGGTCGCAGTCTACCGATATAAAATCAAATGTAGACTGTTGGCTCTCAGCGGCACACACGACTTTCACTATGGTATACACTACTCATAATCCTCAGGAACTAGTTTTGTCCGGACTGCTCACAGGATCAACTTTAGAACCCCCCTTGGGCTCAAGGCAGCACCACCCGATGGCACTCCTGAGAAGTTCATTTCCAAGGAGCGCCTTTTTCCCCAGAGCCATCATCAAAACATTTTATACTATACACATATAGTATCTTCAAATCATACGCCCAGTATGATCTCATACAAAACTCATTTATACAAAATCGATTATCCCAAAATCGATAATTCTCAAAATAGGCTTTCCAAATTCCCATATTGATTTTACCCAAAATCAAAAGCCTTTCCAAAACCAAAGGTTCCCAAAACCTTTCCCAAAATCCTCATAAGATCATTTATATATATACCGATATATATAAAATTAACACTTTGGACCACTATAAACTTGTATAAAATTCCTTTTTATACTTCAAACACTTCCAAAATCCTTTTTCTTCCAACAATAGATTCAACAAAGGGGTTTCATCTTAAATAAAACAAAGATATATAACTTTGTTTATTCAAAATCAAATATTCCAATTTGATTACTCTTTTCAATATCAATTTCTTCTCCATTCACTTATCCACCTTTACATTAATCCCCATTTGGATTATCACTTCAATTCCTATCTCAGTTGGGTATTAAATCCATAACAGTTTGAACTCCGACTAGTTTGTTTAGAAAATAGCTCGAAAAATTGAAAAACAAATAAGTAGTTGGAAAATAATTACTACTTTTGTAAAATAGTTAGAAAATAGTTAACTAATCGTAGAATAGTTGAAAAATGGTTAAATAGCTTCAAAAATAATCGTAAAACAAGTATATAAAATAATTTGGCTTTAAGAAAGAACGGTTGTATATATTTAATAGCTTAGAAAAATAAGTTTATATCAAAACAATTTATATTGAAAATAGTCAAGAGCCAACTGTTCACTTCCCCAACAATTCAATTTAAATTGACCCAATTCCAATTCAAATAACACCAAATTCCATTGGACTTGATTAATTCCTAATTCAAGTTGAATCAATCTTGATTCCTTCCCAAATTTAAATCAAATTCTAGTTGATTTTAATCCTGTTCAATTTTAATTATAATTCCATATTACTCCAATCAATTTGAATTATTATCAATTGAATCCATTTCAAATTCAAATCATTTCAATATAATCCAATTCAATTTCCCATTTAAATTTTAAACTTATACATCTTCAATCACCAATCCAATTAATTCAAAACAAATTCGATTTTGAACTAACTCAATCTAAATTTTGAATTTAAACTATCTCGAATTATATGAATTCGAGTTAAATTCTCAAAGGTTGGTTTAACCCTTTAAACCAAATTAACCTTTATTTAAAGGTTTTAATCAATCTTGAATTTCTAAGTCCAATTCTTCATTTCAATATATCTCTACTTATATTTTTCAGATTCAAATAAGAGCTCAATACAATTTTATTTGTTTTCAAAATTTAATTTATTATTCAATTTTATCTTCCAGTTTGAAGCCAGTTCTTAAACAATTTTAATTTACAAACTCAATTATTCAAATTCTATTTTATTTATACAATACCATTCTCAATTTAAAGATTTTATCAACAATAGGATGATAACATCCAATTTATTCTAAAACATACATCCATATTCAATTTTTAAATCTCAAACCCGCTTTGAGATCACACAAATTCCCTATTCAAATCACCATTTAACTTTCCAAGTTAAATTCCAATTTAAAATAATTTGGTAGCAATTTCTCTTCTAGAAACTCGAAAATGAACATCGATGATGCTGCAGTCATCACCGACGTTATTTTCTAATGACCAAAAGAGTTCAATGCTTTTATCTCTTTAAAAACATTTCCAAATGTTTTTGATTTCAAATCCCCCAGATTACAAATTCAACACAAAATATCTTTTGAAATCATGCTATTATTCCTCCAAAACCCATGAAAGCCACTTTCAAATCCAAAGGAAAATTAAATTTTCCCAAAAATTCCAAATTTCCAATCCATCCAATTCATATTTAAACTTACTCTGGAATTTTCATCTTACTTTATTTTCAATTATTCTCGGAAATTCTATTTCAAATTTTAATCTCATTTATTATGAAGTTTATTTCAATTTATAATTTACATTCACAATCTATATTTCAAATTCCATTTGGTTATATAAGTTTGTTCTTCAACTTTGGTTATAAGTTTCAATTTTGTCGTATTTTATATTACTTCTTATCTTAGTTTCAATAATTTAACAATCATCCACCTAAATATTCATTAGAAGGAAATATTTCTTTATATAACAAAATATACTTTTATATAAAATCATTTAAAATCTTTATAAGAAAATAACAAGTACGCTCTCATATATATACACTCAACCCATTCTAGAGTACTACAGACTCTATTTAATGAGTAATCCCCACCAAAGCCAAGGTTCTCGCTTAACCTTCAGCTCTGATACCAAATGTAACGACCTAGAATTTTCAAGCCCAAAAATTCCAGATAGTTATGAAAAAGAAGAAAGAGATAGAAGGAGAAGAACAGAAACACCAAACATCTCACAATCGCAGCGGATAAAATATAATAATAAATAATAATAGCTTACAAAAGAATACTATCTGTCCATTACATTTAATATACATCAGAGTTTCACATTATATACAGTCAATGAATATTTACAATTACCAAGTCTCAGATTATCAATAATATAAATACAGCGGAAAATACTCTATACGATATTGCCATCCAGCTCGCCTCCTGAACTCTAGAACGTCCTAACCTGAAAATCTGTAATACTCGGTCTGACCCGAGCATTACACCAAAGTAACACCCGGGTCAGGCTGGAAACCAGCGTGAGTAAACCCAACTAACATGGAATACCAAAGAAATCAACTTATATAAAACCCGGGTAACTCATTTCAATTCACAAGCCACAATTTTATTATAGCCATCACAAATTCCACACATTTATTTCCTAAGTACCAAACTTAGATAAAATAATCCAATTCACTTAAATCATTTCATTCCAATCTATTTATTCCCACAACAAGTTATGTTTAATCCGAAGTGGGTTCGGGTGTTTCCCTAATACCCGATCCCGGTCTCCTTGGATCTCATATTATCCTAATCCCAAATTATCCAAATGAAATACACAACATTTTATATCCGCGATATCAACTCATTCAAAGTATCACATACCATTCAATCATCCATAATCAAATTTGATCACTCCAAATTAATTCAATTGATTCTAATTGGATTTCAATCCTCAATCATTTAGATTTCTTTACTTGTTAATTAATTTCAAATCAAATAATCCAATCATCCCTTCAATATTCATCTTAATTAATCAACCTGGATTAATTATCCTTTAATTTCATTCAAGCAACTATCTTTAATTAACTTCACCATATTACTTATCCTTAACCAAACGATAAGTAATCTTAATTACTTCATAAACAAATTAAATGTTTTAATTACATTAATCCTTAATTACTTATATATTGACTTCTCATAAGTCACTCATTCTTGATTATCAATCTTAATTAATCAATCTTTAATTCCGTCATTGATTATATAATTTAATGATTTCCAATTATATTTCAATTGATCCTAATCTAAATTAATTACATTAATTAAATCCCAATATTTATCATTCTTGATTTATCTCAATCCTGAAATTAACTACCCATTTATTTACTTCATTAAATAAATCACATTTCTCCTTAATTGATCATCTTAATTTATTTCTTGATTAATTTTATTAATTTCATTAAGTAATTGCTTATCCCATCATCCATTGATTATTCTGGATTAATTAAACTCAATGGGTTAACTTAATCTTTAATTAATTAATTATTTCGGACCTTTAATTACTAATTTAATCACCCCACTCATTAATTGACTAAATTAATTGATCATCTATTCTAATTACCCTACTAATTTAATGAATCACAAATCATTAAATCTTTACTTAAAATGGAAACAATTCATTTTTATGATTACGTTTAAACAACTTAAACCCCAATATTTCGAGTCAAATTACAATTAACTCGAGAATCATCCAAAATCACAGACCGGATCATCAATTCACAGTGCATATCAAATTAGTTCAACCATTCAACCAAATATTTAAATTTAACCATTTAAATTTAAATAGAAATTCAACAGATTGAGATTTACTCACCTTTGCTCTTATTTGCAATCTTCCTCAAAATTGCCTTGGTTTCCTTGATTTTTTTTTGACCTTGAATAAATAATTATAAAATTTATTAACATTTGAACAGATTGAACAATCAAATTCCCATTCGAAGTTAGAAAACCTTGAATTTACTCGAGATAAACATGTTCTTTGTTAAATACAAATCACAATAATATTTAACTTATTGTAAAATAATTAAGTTTAAGCATCTTTTATGCATTTAACATACCTAATTTATCAATAACTCAAACTGTCTTCGTTTAAGCTTGAAGAGCAGTTAATTTATAGGGTTCATAACGATTTTAAACAATTATATATATATATATATATTTATTTACTATTTCACTTTACCCTAAGTTTAAAAACAATCAGAGATTAAATAAGTAAACGAAGGGAAGATTTACTCACTGCGAACGACAACCCAAATCGTGCTTCCCCCTTCTTGAACACATGCTCGCAGCTTTAACAACGACACGAAGAAACCCTAGCTGAACATCTTTTGCAAAACTTCACCGCGATGCTACCAGATTTCGAGCACCATCGGCCTGTGTCCAATGCGACTCCATCGCCGTCTCGTCGCCCCCCTCTTCTCGCGAATCACCAATTGAACGCGCGACATGATTCTAAGCTTCGGCTATGATTCACTTTGCAGATCGAAGAGCATCGAAGAACAATGGAGATCGATCGGCCATTTATTCTCCTTCTTCTCTTTTTTTATTTTTTTATTTTCTGTTCTTGAACGATGGTTTCGATCTCCTGTTGAAACACGGCTAAGAAGAAGGTAAAAGGGGCAAGAGAGAGCTTCTTGAATACGCTTATTCACTTATGAAAAATCTCTGACAATAATGTACTTAAATTTTTATTATAAAACACTGAAAATATCTCGCGTTGTATAACGCAAAATCCCGAGCCCCGAATCAGACATCCCGACAGACGTTCATAAGGTTTTACCCCCGTTCCGAACACAATGGAACGTGTTTCGGAAGCTAATTCGATCGTATGCGCGAGTACAGAAGAAAACGATCGATTTTAAATTAAATCGATTAAAATAGTTCTAAGCGTTTTGAGCTGCCAGGGTCAAATGACAACTCCGATTGCTACGAAAATTGAAATCCGATAATAACTAACTATTACGGATCCAATGGAACTGGTTTCATCGAATTCCGAGACTGTGCCTCGGAAGGCTATTTTTAAATTCAATTTAAACGATATATTATTAAAATTTGAACAAATTACCTTTAAATTAAATTTCAACCATTTTATTATCTTCAGTATCCTCATTATAGATTTTATAAGCCTTCAAATTATTTGAAACAGGCTTAGAATCTCAGATTCAACAATCTACCCAATTTCAATTATAAAATTCAATATTTAAGCTATACAATTCAATGATTTTATTATCAAGTAAATATTGATATCTTAAATTCAAATTAAAATTAACTTTTAAATATTTAAAACCAATTAACTATTCAAATTTAAACTGCCAGAAATTCCGGGTCATCACACTATTTATCTCTATTAACATTTTATAATTAAACTTTAAGTGTATAACATTTATCATATACACTCAAATTTATTTATAAAGACATTTTATGTTATATATTGTCCAATTATCTTAAATTAACAATTTCAAAGATCATAAATTTGAATAGTCATTTATTATTGTCATATTTTATTCGACAAATTTAATTTTCTTCATTCCAACTTATAATTAAATTTACTCTACTTAATATATTTTATCACATATATTAAGAATATTTATACTTATTATAACTGCTCAAATTTATTTAAAAATTCCTTTGATATCATTTTCTACTATATAATATTCAATTACATAGTTAACTTTTGAAAATTTAGGTAAGTTATATTGAATGCAATTGAGTATCAATAAATTTCTAATTCAATTCTCTCAAGTTTAAATATTAATTCAAAATTTTGGTTTCATTTATAATTGAAATCATCCTTTACCCAATTTTAAGAATTAAATTTCCTATTAGGTTCAAACAATTTAGAGATAATTATATACATACAATATATCCAAGTCACATCCAAATCAAACTTATATATATTTTAAATAATGTCACACTTTAGAAATTTCAAATCAAATTCATTTCAAAACAAAAGTGTAGCAAGCTACTGATGGTCTCTCCTCTTCGAAACTCGAAAATAAATGTCGATGATGCGGCTGTCATCACCGAAATTATTTTCCAGCGATAGAATAGGAGAGCACTGATTTAAACATTTAAAATTCTTTGAAACAATTTATATTCAAAATACTTTAAATAAATAAATATACCCTTTAAAACTTTAAAACCATAGTTTGAAATCATTGGAGATTAAATTTTCAAATTTAGATTTAAATTCATTACAAACTCCAAATCAATTTACAACTAAAATTTATAAATTCATTTATTTATATTATGAAATAGTTAATGGTTTATAAAACAATAAATGAAAATTAAATATTATCATTTTGGACAACAAATTCATTAACAATTTAATTTCAGAAAAAATTATACTTGTATATAATATAATCATACAAAATTAATCTTTTACCACATTTGGAAATAATATTATGTCAGTTTGTTCTGTCAAGTGTTTTGAAAATCCTATCGATAGCATTGATTAGACGAATCGATCGGAAACCCTAATCAACATCGACAACTCAAACGTTATAATATATAAAACATTTTTTATATTAATTAACAAATACACTTTCTCGCTCGATGATACAAGAATGGACTTCAAAGCAAGTATAGAGATTCAAATATTGATTGACTCAAATCAAAGAGAATTTGGATTCGAAGATAGGTTCGAAACAAAAATAAGATGATTTAAATAACAAAATATAGAGATGGATAAGTTTATATAAATCACAGGAAGCCTTAACTGGGCCGACCGTGACTTCAATAATAAGATCGATGCAGAATTCCGAGGCAAATCGACATATGATCTCAAGAAATAGAATTCAGGCATAGCAGGAGATAGATATCATCGTAAACCGAGAATACAGAGATCTCTGGTAAATCGATGTCTATTGTAAAGGAGTTTCACCCATTTACAAATTAATTTGAGATTGGCGGGACCACCAATTCTTTTAAAGGTCATTCGAAGTGGAGTTATGGGATACTCCAAAATCAAAAGAAGATGAATAGTGAGGGACTCGAATGAATTTTGAAACCGCAGGGAACGTTCCAAAATTCAAAGGAATCGAGTCAAGAAGGACAAGATTCAAACTCGAATGAGAGTGATTCTGTAAATACATTTACCATATATGCTAAGTTTTGCCTAGATCTACCAAAGCTCTGATACCAACTGTAATGACCTGCTATTTTGGAGTATTCGCAACCGCACATATCGGACTTGAATAATTCAAAATACCGAATTAATTTAAATTTGGAAAAACTCAGATATACAGTAAATAAATAATCACAGAATCACAGACACAGAGTAATAATATGCAGTGTAAGCAAAAGATAGTAGTTCATGAAACTACTATATATATACAAAGTAAATAAGTTACAACAGAAGTCTCGAATACAATAGTCAAATACAAGAATCAGAATATATCACTAGAATCAATTGAATATCTGAAAGCTGGATAGATAGCCGTATCTCTAAGCGAAACTCCAACTCCAAAGGTGAGTCTTGAATACTGCTATACTCAGTTTGACCCGAGCGTAAAGCAAAACACAGAACACTCGAGTCAGGATTAACATTCTTATATCAATAAATCCAACTCAAGTGAAATAACAACTGAAATACAAGTAACTCAAAGGACGTTGGAATAACCATCCTCTAAGGATCCGTTAAACTATCTTCTATGTAGTAATATACGCTAAATAGATAATGTCTATCGGTAATATAAAGTATCAAAATAGCGTTAAAGGGCTACCATTATCCCCCTTAACACATTTTATATAAGTGTCATAGACTATACAACACTGTAAACTCCACCGTAAACTAGTGGGATATCAGGGAGTACTCCATAGGTATAACACACAAAAAATTCGTAGTGGTCACGTATATAGGGATACAAGTATGACAAGGCACATGAGGCAATATCTAAGGTAGTGAAACTACCGTTTGCCTGATCCGGACTGGTGAAAACGCATCGCCGCAACGATCGCAACACCGCGAAACAACACTCCCAAAATTTCGAGGGTGCACCAATCAATAACAAGTAATGAGTAGTTTACGAAGAAGTGTGTTCGCTCGAGGTGCCTAACCCCATTTGTCCCGGCACAGCTCTTGTTTTAGTCATTTTCAATTTGACACAAGTGTCAAGGCTATCCATTATCATTCTCTTTCTTCAGTCATCACGTACATCATTTCAACCACTTCATTCTGGATCACGCTCTGCATATAGTTATTAAAGTGGTTCTCGGTTTAGAAAGAGAGTATGTCCATAACCGATTCCGGTTTCTTCAATAATTTTCGTAATTATTACATCGATTGGTCGTTTAATAAATTTCGAAAAACCAAATCAATTTCGATCTCACATTAGAATTTGAAAGCCAATAATTCATTCATCTTTCTATATCAATTTCCATAATTTACATTTCAAAACTTCCAAATTACCATTTCAAAATCTTATAATTCAATTTCAATTTTTATTTAAACAATTCAAATATTGATTCAAGTTTGTATATAAGTTTCATTCCATAATCACTTAAATTAATTTAATTTAACATTCAAATCAATTTAAATGCATTGATCGACTTCATTCAATATTCGTTAAGTTAATTTATCATTCAAAACAATTTCTATTTAATTTCCAACTCATAAAATCAATTTAAGTTTCCCTATATCATTTCAAACTTCCAAATTTAATTAAATTAAATTCGTCAAATCAAATTCTTTAAATTCAAGTCTTATATTGATTTCAATAAATCATATTTTATTTCTTGTTAAATAAATTCGATTTCACTCATTACTTATTTAATTTAAACAAATTTCCAAAACTTAATTATTATAGAACTCAATTTCTTTTATTGTAGAAGTTCAATTTCAATTATCAAAGAATTCAATTTTATTTAACTATTAAATAAGTCAATCTCATTTAATTATTAAATAATTTCAAAACTTAATTATTAAATAATTACAAAACTTAATTATTAAATAATTTCAAAATTAAATTCAATCATTTCTTAAATTAAACGACGTTTTTTTTATATCAATTACTTTGTTAATATTTTGTTTTAGATTATTAAATATTAACATTTAATTTTCACTAGAATTCAAATTCCAACTTCACGAAAAACCCTTATTATTTTATTCAAATAAAATCTTTAATTTTATTTTTAAAATCAAATTATTGACCAATCGGGTTTTTATTCAATTCTCTATCCTAAGTCACAGTTTTATTTGAGTATTTATCATTTCAACCCGATTCCATTTCAATTCAAAAATCAAAGCATAGCAAAGGGAACTTGCAGTGTGATAACTGGGATGGTGTCAAAGTAAATAAACAAGCAATAACAACAATCACTAACAATCCAATAATTAATTCAAATAATTCCAAAATAATCGTATTAATTCACCTTGTTGTTTGTGCAAATTAATATAATTATTTCTAGAATCTACACTATTATTTCATGTAGATTAAAGATTATTACACTATTATTTATACGGTTCTTCAATTGATATCTATTATTCAATTTCATACTATATCGATTTAATCAACATACATTTAAACAGTTCAATGGGTAATTAACCATATTTCTACATGTCAATTTATTTAAACATTTAAAGGGGTCATATTATGCAAATGTCATCCAATCACATATATCAAATCTAACTATCCTACGTGAATTTCAATTCCAAATTATTTATCACTTACTACATTAACAATTTAACGTCCAATGTCAACATCAAACAATAAATCATTTATCAACCAAACTGAATTATCATTGTATAATTAACAGATAATGGTGTCTGATGTCACAGGTGAACTGATACAGGTAACAACATATATAACAGTGTAAATAACTAACAACAGCATATTTCTATTGTCGTTTCAATTGCAATCGAATTTAATAAATAAAAGAACATTAATCGTGAGTGATTGCTCACATTTCGAGGCTAGAGAAGTTTGAAACACAACCAGCTACGAATTGGATCACGATCTAGAAAATCGAACAATCCAGACAACAGTCTCAAAGTGAAGTAAGCTGAAAGCTGATTTTGACTGACAAAGCTGATAGATATGAATCGATAGGAAACGAATCAGAATCAATTAGATAGAAACAGAATATATATTATTACCTTCCCATGAAATCAATATTAAATTTTAGGACGAATGTTAAAATTAAAAATCATTGTTTACATTCAAAACACCTAAATAGTTTAGATGTCGAAAATAGTACATATATTAAAATACTTTAAAATAGTTAAATATTATAATAATTTGTATATAAATTTAAAATCAATTAGTAACTTTTAAAACAAATCTTTATATATACACACTATATACACACATAAATATATTACTCACGTACCTTTCTTTCATTTGTTAAAATCTTTTTAAACATATATATCCAAATGCAGACACCACATACTATATGTAGACAAAAGAAATCACTTATATATAAACCAATGCATAGAGTAATATGTATATATAACCTTACATATGAAATCTATATTAATGCTTAATAAAACGAATATACTTTATATAACAATATAAGTTTTTAAAACAATCGTATCAGCTATATAAACCTCTGGCAAAATTTCATGTATATATGACTATAAGTGTGACACAGCATTACCGAAATAATATAAACTTATGTACTATAAAATACAAGACCTGATATACAATAGATTATATATTTATAATTATAAACACATACAACAAATAAATTTATAACCCAAATGTAAAATATACATACCAAAAACTTTTATAAACATTTAAATTTTTATAAACTCTTACATATAATAGACCATATCTATCAAATTATACGTTCAATACGTTAACATAAATAAAAATTTCTAGACACGTATGAATCGCTCAAACTCATATATATACTTATCAGAATAACCAATAGATAGTCCTATATACTTATATACAAAAAAATTTACTTACACTGTCATATAAATCTCTATACATACAACATATATAAGATGATAGATTACACACAAAAAAACTAATATATAACATAGATAACATTTCATACTTTATAATACATAATAACTTGATATAAGTTAAACTGTATATACTTTATACTTGCAGCATACTTTGACAATATATATAACTAATATATCATAATATAACTCATAATATGTATATTTATATACCCAAACAAACCTATACTACTTTAAAACACTTAGTAAAAAATTGATTTATATAACCTTTATATAACTTACATGTATATAAGCTTAAATAACTATTCAATAGCTAACTAACAATATATAAACATATAACTTACAGATATGAATTTGTAACTGGAACAATGAAAGATGGAAGCAAGGAGGGAGGTTGCGGATCTGCTGCTGTGAGGCGTAGCCATGGGCTAAGGTGCTGTCAAGAGTAGCTATGGTCGAGCAAAGAAAGAAGAGAACGAGCTGCTCTGGTGTGCGGAAGCCAATGGGAAGAACAGTTCATACGTGGCATGAGTTGTCAACTGTCGCACAAGTAAGCGAATAGTCGAAGGCTGACCGATGAAGCACGGCTGTTCTGAGGATGAGTGGTTCGGCTAATGCTTGGAAAAGAACGAAAAAAAAGAGAGGTGCATGAGAGGCACGACAGTGGCAAAGGGTATGGCGGTAGGTCGGGTTGGTGACAGCAGATCGAAGTGGGAAAGGCACAGGTGGTTGCCGTGCTAATGGTGTTTATTGAGGCGGGTTTGTTGGTGGCGCACGGCTATGGCGAAGGCGGAGGGTTGGTGAGCTGCAGTGGTGAGGAGAAATGTGAAGGGCCTCGGCCCCTTTTTCTTTTTTTGTGAACAAAGATGAGGAATGAATGAGAAGGGTTCAGGGAATAGAAATGAAAGTGAGCAGACGTGAGAAGTAAATGGGAAGCCAGATACAAAACGAACGTGAGCGAAAATGAAGGTGCATGGTCGGGGAATTACAAAGGTCAGATGTGTGAATGGCTGGGAATAAGGATGGCTATTCGTTTTCAACGTACAACTGAAAGGTCATATAACTCAAAAGACAAACTACATAACCGATTCTGTTATCTGTTTCACGATTTTCGTCGCGCAATGAATACCAAAATACATAAATGAATACATTCTTGAGATCAGCACGATGAGACGATCAAAACGATATACAGATATCACTGATACGATTGAATTACGAAAATTCGAATTTTCTACTAGCGGAAAATGCAACAAAAACGCGGAAAAATAAGATCGACGGAGCTAAAAAAGTCCGAATTTGGAAAAACGAAAAACGACGTCTTGCTCAGAAGATGATTTAGAATTTTTCTATGTAAAAATATTTAGGTTTCGAAAACATTTTATTTTCATTGATTTTTAATTGATTAAATTGAAATAAATTTGCACACGAAAATAAACTTTCATATTTTTGGATGAAAATTTACCACCTTCTATATTTAAATATGCGTATTCCAAATATAAATTTTAATTTCAAATTTCCATATTTAAAATTTCTCCATAAATTCAATTAAATACGTTGCTAAAATAGTTAAAATTTACGGATCATTACAATAACCTCCTTTGATGCCCCCAACACTTCTACATGCCTTGTGCACCTCATCAAGTGGTCAGTGGGATCCGTCTTACCATTATATACTTCCAGAGTAGGCAGCTTGAAATCGGGTGGATTCTTGGCCATCCTGATGTTACAGGTAAACTGACTTTTGTTTATTCCCTCCAAATCCTTGTTTCTCAGACCTCCACGAACAGTTTTCCTAATAATGTCAACTAATCCAGTGTTACCTACCAAGGGTTGCCCCCATCTACATTTCTTAGCTGCCCTCCAAGTCTTCGAGGGAATTCTGGTACATACTCCTCGTTACACAATCATGTATTTCTGTTAGCGACGGGTTGCGCCGCGTCATCTAGTATCCCTCCATGGATTGTTACAGCATTACCTTGTGGTGTGCCCTCGAGTTTAGGTCCATCCAGATTGATAGTTGTTTGCTGATTGGGGGTCGCCCTCTGTTGAACTACTCTATCTGCTTTCCTGTTGAGTCCTTCTGATTCAGCTCCATGGATCTAAGCTCCTATAGCTCCTGCTGTTCCTGCCCGTCCAAATTGTCTAAGAAGGGTCGGCATCATTTCCTCTTTCCTTTCCATCAACTGCTCCTACATAGTATCCATCATAATCTGCATCTTGCCCCGAGTGATGTAGATGGATGCCTGATCTTATTTAGCTCTTAAAGAGGCCTCTTGACTTCCCTCTTAATTTCTCCTTTTTGTCACTTGTCTCCTTGTCAATGTCCTAAACATTATTCCTCCCAAAATTCGAGTTCCTAAGCTCTCAAAATCAAAATCTTTGATCTGGAATCCCTAAGTTCTACCTTTCTCGGTGAAAGCATCAAAATGTTAGCGCCAAAATTGGTCACAACACCCAATCGTCGATGAAAGCACCAACTAACAGTCATAGATAACATATAGAGTGTATGTAGAGAATATAAATATGAAGAACAGTAAAGATTAAAAGGAAAGCAATAATAACATAGGATTTATAGTGGTTCGGCTGACTCTGGCCTACGTCCACTCTAGAAATTTCATTTTTGTTGATATCAGAATCAATTACAGTTACAATATAGAGTTTTTAAAACAATAATGACAGAGTTGCCTTAATGAAGAAAAAGAAGGGAAACAGAATGAAGATCCTTTTTTTTGAGTCCCCGCTTGTTGTATTTATAGACAAAACCCGAGTTACTGGGCTTCCTGAGTGTTCTCGGCCCATCAATACCATAGAGAATCCAAAACCCATCACTACGACCGATCCTTTGTTGGAGTTTTTCCGACCTGAAGTAAACTTAGCATTGGCCCAAAGTACGATCATCCATGACTTGATGCATAGTCCCCGTGGCCGAACCTGTTTTGTTTCTTATAGCCGACCCGAAACTCACACGTAGCCGACCTGAGGAACATGTACTGCCAACTCGAAGCAAAGGGAAAAAACACCGACCCACTCCAGACTCCAACATGCCGATCCACTCCAGACTCCAACATGCCGATCCACTCCATAATCCAACATGTCGATCCACTCCAGACCCTAACACGATGATCCACTCCAAACTCCAACATGTCGATCCACTCCAGACTCCAACATACCGATCCACTCCAAACTCCAACATGCTGATCCCATCCACTCACCGATCACAAAACCAAGCTGCCAATCTGAATATGAAAATCACTGACCTGGAGCAAACCAAAGATGCTGATCCCTTAGAATGATGGCCTGACTCCCAAATGGCAACCCGAGTAAAATTAAGTGCCGTTTCGATGCTATGAACGTGCCAACCTGATGCACTCCTCGATGCCGATCTAATATCTTCCGACCCTAAGCCCATGGGTATGCTGATCGCTTAGAAACTCGAAGTAGACCCACCAGTGACTCGAAGCGAACTCCAACCATCTCGAATCAACTCGACTTTTGTTGAAACTCATATTTCCAGTATCCCGCGTCTTTTTCCCATCGACTACATCGAACCTGGCTTCATAATCATATTTACCATTCGTGATTGATCATCTATCCATCCAGTTGACTTAAACCTATCGTATTCCACCCTCTATAACTGAACAATTGATTTAGTTAAATCCACCTGCCTACTTCCTTGCCAAAAAGCAGGTTAACAATACACTATACTTAGGTCGTCGCAATATGGTATGTATGATTGATTAATTTTGTTTTGATTTATTGAGCAAACTCAAGGTCAAAGCGATATTAGGACAAGGCACCAAAGGGTTAGGAGTTGTATGTGATACAACCGATAAGGAGTTATCCATCGTTCATGGAGCTATGACTAGTTTAGGAGACTCAAGGTCAGTATTCCAAGACGAACGAGTCCTAACACCTGCTAGTAAAGTCGAACGACTTCTATATTTTGACTTAAGGTTCGATGAAAAATAAAAGACCAGTGGGAGCTTATTAGTAAATTGAAATACAAAGCTTAGCCTTACTAGTATTATAAGAACATCTACTATGATTCATCCTAATAATCTACAACTTAAACTTGTAGAAAATGACAACTCCAAAACTATTTTCTAAAAACGACAAACTTACCTGACCTAACTATATCTACTGGGTAAGAGCAATCAAAATAGCGTGCCTTACAAGTGCCTTTAGACTACTTTTACATATGAACCTAAAGAACAACCCCCCCTCCGATGATGCGGACCCCAAACTAAGACTTGCTTATGAAAAATGGATATCAGACCTAGAGATCGCTCAAGTTTTCATGCTTTCTATGATAGACAAGCCATTGCAGAGGCAACACTAAAATATGTCTATCCTTGAGATATTCAATAGTCTTGAGGCTTTGTTTGGTGAATGGTCACTTTCCACACTGTCTATGCTTACAAAGAAACTGTCCAATACCAAAATGATAAATTGATAGAAAGTGGATAATAATGTGCTAATGATGAAGGACTATATTGATAAGCTTTCATAGTTGAACATATAAATAAGCAAAGAACTACAAATAGACTTTATCCTTAGTTTCCTTACTTCTCTGTATGAGCCGTTCATATGGAATTATAACACAAACCAATTAAATGTGAATCTCGTGGTCATCTATCATATGTTGAGGTCGGCCGAGTTTACATGTAAGGATCAAGGTGTCATACTTGCTATGAAGGGTAATCATCATCTTTGAAGAGTTCGAAGAAGCAAAAAAGAGAAGGTCAAAAGAATAAGAAAAGTAAGAAGACTGATGACAAGGGTGAATGTCACCAATGCTGCAACAAAGATCAGTGGAAAAGGAACTGTCCTGACTACTTAAAGACTATTAGGGAAAGGAAGCAAGATGGTTCTGTGGCTTCATTAGGTACATTTATGATTCAAATTTTTTTTGTAATCAATAAAATATCATTGGTTTCATATACTGGATCCAGTACTCATATATGTAATTTGTTACAAAGGCTTACAAATTGGCATGCATGGCAAAAGGAGAGATAAGGCTCTAAGCTGCTGATGGATCAATAATAGATGCAATGGTAGAAGGATACTACCATTTAGTTTTTCCTAGTTGATTAGTATTAGTATTAGTATTAAATAATTGAATTATGTAAAAGACTTTATTTGTGAGATTATTTTGTTTCTAGATTATCCGAGACTGGATATATATTTCATTGTGAAAATAACGTTATGAACTTTAGTTTGGATGGAATAAAGTTTGCGAAAATGGTGTGCTTGAAAATGGCATTTATGTGATTAATATTAATTATGTTTGTTTTGTTCATAATGCATTAAAAAATATAAATGATGATTACCTTTGGCATTGTAGGCTCGGTCATATTAGTGAGAGAGGACTACACATTGTAGACTAAAGGCTTGGGGTTATTTGACACATGTGAGTCATGTCTTAAAGGTAAAATGACTAAGCACCCCTTTAGTAGAAGTAATGAAAGAGTTGATGAACTCTTAGGGTTAGTATATAGTGATGTATGTGGTCCAATGCCTATAGTTACCAAAGATAATAGTTCTTTCTTTGTTACCTTTATTGATGATTTCTCAAGATTAGGATATGTGTATCTTATGAAGAACAAATCCAATGCCTATAAGAAATTTGTTGAATATAAAAATGTAGTAGAAAATCAAACGGGCCTTAAGATTTAGATCCTTCGATCGGATTGAGGAGGCAAGTACATTGGATAGGATTTCCAATAATAATTAAAGGATAATGGGATTATCTCTCAGGTCACTTCATCCTATACTCCACAACATAGGTATGTCGGAGCAAAGGAACCGAGCCATATTAGATATGGTTCGTTTTATGATGAGTAAAGCCGAGTTAGCTCTGTCCTATTAGGGACATGCGCTAAAAACCACAACATATATGTTGGACTTGTTATCGACTAAATATTTGCCCAAAACACCATAAGAGATATGGTATTGTAAGAAACCCTAACTCAAGCACTTGAAGGTGAGAGGTTGTCCAGCGTACATTTAGAGTGTTGGTCCAGATAAACTAGAGGCAAGATCAATACTACGTAAATTTATAGGATATGTCAATAACTCGATGGGATATATTGTATAATACTGAGGAACAAAAGGTCAATGTTTCTCGACATGCTCTCTTTTGAAAAAAAGAATTTCTATCTAAGGAAATTAACAGTGAGGATGTAGACTTGGATGAGATCTAAGAAATTAACACTGAAACTGGAACAGTGTGAGAACCAAGTACATCCGTATACGAAAATGCGCAACCTATTAGAAGGTCTAGTAGGAATCTCATGCACTAGAAAGATACTATGGTTTTTTAGATGGCAAGAAGGAGGACTATGTCTTGGATGGTGACATTCCTTTATCCTTCCAACATGCAATACAAAGTAAAGACTCTGCACTATGGCTTGAGCAATGAAATTTGAGATGGATTCCACATACGAAAAAAGAGTTTGGACCTTGTTGGACGTATATAAAGGGATGAAACCCATCAGTTGCAAATGGATTTTTAATAAAAAGCTAAATGCAGACAGGGAAGTGGAGACTTATAAGGCAAGGCTAGTTGTTAAATGATTTCATCAAATTCAAGTGTTAATTATGAAGAAACTTTCTTACCCGTAGCTATTCTTAAAGCTGTTTGGATCATGCTAGCTATCACTGCATTCTTTAATTATGAAATATAGCAAATGGATGTAAAGATGACTTTCCTAAATGGCAATTTAGAGGAAACCATTTATATGTCACATCCTAAGGGTTTTGTGGTCAGTGGGAGAGTGAGCAAAGCTTCCAAGTTGTTGAAGTCCATTTATGGACTTAAAGAAGCCTCAAGGAGTTGGAATAAATGTTTTGATAAAGTAATTAAACAATTTGATTCTCATTAGAACACAAAGGAAGCATGCATATAAAGAAAGGAATAGGGAAACACTATCATATCCTTAGTTCTTTTTATCGATGATCTGTTATTGATTGGCAATCACATTGTTGTTGCAATCAATGAAAGCTTGGCTTTCTAAGAACTTCTCCATAAAGGATTTAGGAGAAGTGGCCTATATATTTTGTATAATGGTCTATAGAGATAGATTTAAGAGGCTGTTGGGATTGTCATAATCCCTGTACATAGACACCATACTGGAAAGGTTCAGTATAGATAATTCAAAGCACGGAAACATTTCAACGCAATTTGGAATCGTCCTTTCTAAGAAGGATGCTCCTCATACCGATGAGGAGAAGGAGCGTATGAAGATGATTCCCGATGCCTCAGCCATAGGATCCATAATATACATTATGATATGTACTAGACTAGATGAGACATTCATATTAGGATGCATAAGTAAATATTAAGCTAATTTTGGAGAAAAACATTAAACAACTGTGAAATGTATACTTAAGTATTTCAAAAATACTAAGGAATTATTCCTCGGATATGGGAATGACTCCTTATGAAGGGGTATATAGATTGAAGTTTTGAATATGGCATAGATGATAGTAAATTGGTGTTTAGTTATCATTACGATTAATGACGGAGCCATTGGTCGGAAAAGTTCCAAACAAGAAATAGTTTTTGATTCCATGATTGAGATCGAGTACATCACCCTCAATGAAGTAGCTAAAGAGGCAGTTTGGATGTGCAAGTTTTTGAGTGAGCTCGGAGTGATTCCGGATATGAGAATCCTATAGCATTACTTTGCGATAACAATGCAATGATACAAAGTGCAAAGGATCCTAGAGCACACAAGAAGTCACGACATATTCTTCTAAAGTTCTACCTAATTAGATAGTTATGTTGAGAAGAAAGAAGTCGTGATACAAAGGGTAGATACTACGGGAAACATATCAGATCAATTCACTAAGGGCCTGGCTCATTCGACTCTCGAGAAACTGATTAAAGAAATGGGATTGAGATTCCATAATTGGCCCCAAGTGCAAGTGGGGGATTGATAGAGTTAGAGGTATATCAAAGGGGAAATTCTGTAATTTATTGTAAGTTAATTAACTAATCAATTCTCGTTCGTAATAAAGATGTATTTCTTTATGTTATATATATTTGTTATAGCGTGTAATAAATTATTAAATAATTAATTAAAATATTTTAATAGAAAATTGATAAATGGTGTGCATATGATAGTAATTACAAATAGTTACAGTCATGAGTATTGTATCATAATATTATAAAACACATCATTTTAAATGTTTCTAGTCAAGATACATTGAGACTAGAATACGCAGCGCTATCCAAATGTTGTATAGTGTATTTTTCATGATTGTTCGGGCACCTAGAGGTTACATACTGACTCACTTGTTGGTTTTTCGTTGGTTAATATAACTAATGTCAAGCTGAAAACATGCATGCGACTAAGTAACACAGTTCTCTTGACTTGAGAATGCTATCATTCTTCAATATGAAAACTCTGTTTTGATTATAGTCAAATCATGGCATAATGTCCATCGAGTGACTATAGTTGGGTCGAGTGGAAGTATTGGGAGTGAGGCACTATTTAAGAGAGGATTCATCTCCTCAGTTATATGAGGTTAGTATCATAGTTAATTTAAGTCAACCCAAAGTTAAAATCTCTGGCTAATGTAGTAGATTTAATAATAACTATTATTGAATCAAGGACTTTATGTTTGGAATATAGAGTTGAATATGGAGGACGTTGGAATTTTGACCATTACCAACTTCAATAATCCGTAAGCGATATAATTTTGATGAAAACAATTAGTGTAAATAAATGTCACAACCAGGTAAAATTGGATTTTACTGAAACTATGTAAGTGATAAATTTGGCCAAAATGTCACACTACTTGCTAAATGACGTGTGAATTTAAAATTCGAGTAGTTCGATGTTAATCGTTGACCAAATTCACCTTCAAGCCACACAAACTAAATGATGATTTCTCTTTAAACCAAACGATTTAATTAGTTTATAATTTTTATAAATTAATTAATATTTATGAAATATTGATTATAAAATTTTAGATACGATTTGAGGAATAATTATTATTGGATATATTTATAATAGTTATAAATATATAGATCGATACATAATATCAAAGAGCAATTAAATCAGATTTAATTAGTAATATATATTTGGACCTAAATAGGCTATTAGCCCATGATATTATGGTGATATTTCGACAGTAATAGGGATGTAGGAGGCGGCCAAAAATAGGCTAGGATTATTTTAGAAGGATGGCTCAGATTTAGGGAGAATGGGTATGAAATATGATTCACCTTTCTTTCTATTCCTTCCACTATAAAAGGATTCATAACCCCAATGCAAAAATGACCTTCTTTAGCTACCATTTTCCATCATTGCTGGTCAAATTTATCTACATAGGAGCCCCAACGAATTCATCTCAAATTAATTTCAAAGCAATAACCATTGGATGTCAATAGTCTAAGATTCAAGGGTTAGCAATTTGCCGAATCGAGAAGAGTTCTAAGGAGGGAGACTCATTATTACAAGGTGTATTTTAAGGCACTGGTTTTGGTATGTGTTTACTATACCTTATGACTTATATCATATTTTATTGTTCATTTGTATATCATTATTATATTGTTAGCTGAGATTCTTATAAATATCAATGTTGTCATATATTAGATTGATTATATGTATATGCACTATTAAAGAATCAATTTTTATAGATCTGATGTATGTGTAGTTGAATAAATTTATAGGCCCCATATAGATCCAATAAAGAAATTTTAATTTGAAATTCACCCATATCTTCTACTTTGGGCTGTTCCAGTTCCAACAGAAGCTGACTTGAATCGTAGAGCTATAGAAATACACAAGATTTGGAAGTGTAGCGATGAGGGATTTGAAATCTATTTAGGATAATTATATTAAATTTATCTTGCATGTTTTTGTGTGAAAAACTGGATGAAGAAAGAGAAAAATAAGAAAAAATAAGAGTTGAGTGGAAATAAAAAATAAAATCCAAAAAAATTTCTTAGTTGATAAAAGGAAAAATTCATAAATCACGATCACCTTCTTTTTAACCTTTAATTTGGAAAAACGAGAAATTTGATTTTTTTTTGGAATATTGAGAAACGTGGATTTATAAATAAAAATATAAGGAAAACAAATAAATTATCTCAGATCTAAGTTCATATATTTATTCATTCAACTTTATGTGCTTTTTTATTCAAGATTTTGCATGCTATCATATAATATGGGTTATTTGTACGAATTAAAAGTCACCGCCTCTTAAATTACTATGGTTAGTTATTAAAATTCCACTAAAGGTGATAAACTATGAGCCATGCCTATGGTCGATAAGCATATGAATTCATTTTATTCACCATGCTTTACTAAATTTGCACAACATCAATATTTAAATAGTTTAAATATTAGAAGAACCGAAGTCGGACCTATGAGTCAAACAATAGAAAATTGTAATGGTGGGCCGAAATATTATAATATAAACTTTTTTATGACTATTACAGTTATTATGGAGATGGTATACATGTTTATGTGTGTATATGTATGTATGCATGTATGTGAATAACTTAATTTTTTAGACTATAAAAATAATCGAGTTAAATGTGTATGATTGTTGTATATATTTAAAATAATTTAAGTGGATAGTATAAAATATATAATGTATGTATTTTATGCCATGTATCAATATACATATGTATGTATGTATATTGATAAAGTTATAAGTCGCAAAACGTCCTTCACTGCTTATAAAGTGATGCAGAATGTTATAAATACTACAGATTAGCTATAAGAATGGGGGATGAATTTCCCAACTACAAGTGTGCTTAATGGATAAGAAGAAGAAAATAAGGAGCATTTGTTTTTAAGTGCTCTTATAGTTTATATATTTGGACTTTGATGAAACTTAAGTTAAAATTCGATTCAACAAGTTCAAAAATCCCAAATGACGAAATTAAAGAAATGGAAAATGAACTTACCTAAGATGATCAGATTACAGCTGTAAGTTTGGTGACTATAATGCTTTATCTTTGGTAGGAGAGAAACACTCGGATTTTCAACTCAAAAAAGTTGATGAAGATTCATGGTCAAAGCTAATACAAACAAAGACTGTTATTATGATGAGGGCATCAACGAAGTCAACCAGGAAGACTTTAAGGAATTTGGAGATTTGTAAGCAACGTGGAATTGATTTGAACGATGGCAGTTAAGGTGAAGAAGCAAAAAGCGGACTGGGCTAAAACAGATTTTCTTGATTGGGATGAAACATATTTTCTTGATTGGGCTGATTTTAAACGTAATCGATTATTAATATTGGAGTATACGTGTACATTGTATGACATTAGTTGATATCACTCTTTTTCATCACCGCTCTGGTATAGTTTTTGTAGGAAGGTGGATCAAACCAATGGTTCTTTTACATTATAATAAAGAACCGATTTTCATATATATATATATATATATATATATATATATATATGTAAAGTAGTATATATAGTTGATCTTATGAAGAGGAAAGAGACGATCAAATGTGATTGGTCCAGGTGGAGAAATAAATGAGGTCTAATATATATAGTGTTGGATCTAGCCCGATTTGCAATGGGTGAAATGGGTAAATATAAAAAAACCCTAACTAGATCTTAATGGGTCTATGAGATCTGTTAGTTGAAATTAAAACCAATATATTTATTTTAATAAAATCAAATTTTATTTTTCATTTATTTAATCTGTATTCATTAAATACAACATGCTTATAAATATAAACATATCTAATTTATATTGTAACAACCCGCACCTTTGGACATAACGATTCAAAGTCAAAAATGGCATTTGAATTCGTCTCGTGCCACGAAGTACAAGTTGTTGAGTTTTAAGAGTTTACGTGATACATGGACAATTATAAGTTTAAGATGTTCTACGCTTTCAGAGCTCATAGAGGAAGGAAATAAATATAAATACTGAAAATAATTCCAAAACAACATAGTCTCTAAATCAACATAGCACATTCAACGATTGACAAAAATAAAAATCTCTTGATAACATAATAAATAATTCCGAATAATATGTCATATGGTACATAGGAGAATGACCGTAAATAAATAAGTCTCTAACGTCATGTCGCCATCTCCACCACCTTTCCATATCAATTCACCTGTTACTCTGTCCTCTTCTAATGGATGTAAAAGGGAAAGAAAGGAGGGGATCAGACAAAGTCTTGTGGATGAATTGTATTACTAGTGTATGATGTTCACAAGTACTTAACTTCATTTATAATTTACATGACCTATAGCAACCCACGCTTTCTGACACACCGATTCAAAGCTCAGTGGGCTTTCAGCTTTGTGTCATGCCGAGAAGTACGAGCCATTAGGATTTTAAAGCATTATAGAGCATAATTTTAAGGGTAAGTCTAAGTCATTCTACACTCTCAGATCTCACAGCAGAAGGAAACAAAATACAAGTACACAAAAATAGACATCTTAGAAAAACAGTCTTTAAAAATATTTTTTTACATATATACACCATTTTCAAAGTACAATATAAGCTTTACAGACATTTGATAAAATAAGTGACTACAAGAGGAACAACAAATAATATGAGAACTTCAACGTGAAGCTCCTTTCTCTGTGTACTATGCCTAACCAACCGCTAACATGTCATCTTGTGGTGGTGAAAAATAGAAAGGAGAGACTGAGTTAGATGAAAGTCTAGCGAACGAGTACAAGTTTAAGATGTGATGATCACGAACAGTTAATTTCAAAGCTGTTCTAAATGACATAATGTGTGCTATAAGGGTCCATGAACTCCTGAGGACTAATACCTAAGAGTTCTTATGTAACACAAAGGGTCGAACTACTACTCGAACCTCACACTAACGATCGGTCAAAGCGGGAACTAATCTCCTTTCATACTTATCATCAAAACTACTGGAAATGGAGAATAATGTAATGCAAACTCGCATAGTGACTCATCATACACACCCATGTTCATCTCTCGATCGCAGTGGCAAAATGCCTCTTATCGTATTGCAACAGTGTTCACCATAGGAACTCCCATTAGTACCGGGCCCTAATTTAATTCATAGCTCTTATTGTGCTGTGCCAGTGTCCTCCTACATGATGATTGGCCAGCAATCGTGCATAGATGCATCTCCTATTAGCATCGGGCTCACCCAAGTCGTGTCTCCTCCAAATCTATGCCTACCTATACAGAATACCTTTAAGCCTATATGAAATACATCTCCTTAATCAACTCCGTGTTTGCGAAATAAATTACCCTGATCAAAATCCATGTTTGCAAAATACATCGCCCTAGCCAACTCTAATGAGAACTAATTTCCCTACTTCCTTAAGCATATGCAAAATACATCGCCTTAGTCAACTCTGATGGGAACTGATTTCTCTACTTCCTCAAGCATGCGTACATAGCCTAAAATAGGCTCAAACAAACAAATCATTGTTCATATAATTTCTTACTAAATTATATGATTTTTATCATTTAAATTGGTCTTAGGTCGAGGTTTAGAATGCGCGGTTTTTGTTCTGAACGGTCGACCGCTGTTCCACTACAGCTAACCACTACCGGTCGACCGTCGAGGTTCCAGGGTTGATCTTTCATGTAGTAAAATTAAGGTTTTTCTCCGATTTCAATTGTCGATTTCTATTTATTGTTTAACCGTATGTTGTCAACAAATTTTAGAACCTAATTACTAAGTGAAAAGTTCATATTTCAATTAGCTATTCGATTTTGGGTTTGTTAATTTAGGGTTTGCAAATTTAACAGTAAAAGAGGTTATAAATCAATATTCAATTAGCAGTTTATAGTGTTTCAATTCTAGTTTAGTTTGCATATTCAAATTTAGGGTTTTATATAATTCAAGTTAAATTTTTAGCACCCTAAATCAAATAAAATAGTTTAATTTAACTATAATAATTATCTTATTAAAGTTGTTTCCACTTACCTCAAGCCTTAGCTCTTCCTATTTGCTTTGCCTAAGAGTTACCCTTCTGAATGCTAGCACCACTTGTTCCATCTATTGTGTCCTTCTAGATTGATTTTATTTTTTTAAGAATATTAGAGGTTGGAGAAGAGGGAAAATTTTGATAGTGTTTCATTACTGTAAACTGTTATATGAGAATTAGAGTTATGTTAGGCTATATTATATAGGGTTTATAAAATAGTTTGGAGCTTTAGATTTATCTTAGGGAATATTTTCATTCATCAAGTTCGTTCATCAAAACTTAGCCTAGAAGGAACAATTAAAGCCCACATAATGCTCTAGGTTTCTATATTTTTGCTCCCCAGGGTCAACCTAAGATGACTTATGGTCGACCTATGCAGGTCAACCATGACATCCATAGGGTCAACCTATTGATGTATTTTTTCTATTTTATTTATTTTATTACCAAGCTTTCGACTCCCATAAATTCTCCATATTAGCTCCAATTTCAAAGTGTTATATATGAAAATTGTCCAAAAAAGCTACAAAAATAGGGTAAAAGGTTTCATAGCCAAATTCAAATGTCTGTGGAAATTTCTTTTTCAGTCCTTGTTTTAATTAAATTTTCTTTTCTTATTAATTTTCCATTTAAATTTCCATTAAATTCTTGTTGAATTTTACATAAATTTTTAGGATGTTACATTCTCCCCCCATAAAAGTGTTTCGTCTTCAAAATCTAAAAGGATGGAAAAATGTAACTTATAAACACAACAACTAATTAGTACAACCATCTACTCATTTATCATCCACGATAATCACTGTCCTTAGAAATTGTCTAATGCTACATGTACATATATGTGCAACGTGAAATGCACATGAACCTACGTTAATGCAAAAAGAAGGCGCTCTACTGATCCAGTTACCTCTCATCATGCAAATTCTCATGCCATGCATGTATGCAACATCCTAAATAAGTATACATGCAATTCTACATATATGCGCAACCATTTCATCCATATGCAACATTCGTATGCACTATAAACAAAAATCAAGCATCTATATGTATCATATAAAACAAGTTAGACAATAATAAGGGATATTGTGAATGTGTGTGTACTACCTAGAGGATACACTGTCCTAAGCATGTAGAAGAATACAATCTAAACAATACATCCATTAGCGTCCATCATCCAGAACGTGTCCTATTGACATGTTTACGACCATTCTTACCATCCAATGGTCTCTTCCTAAGCTAGAAACTATTTACAAAATAATTTCTTCTAACTAAATTGGAAACATGCCAGAAAAGAGTTCAGGATGGGTAGCTTGGAGTTTCTTCCTATAGTTCCCATGTACTCTCAATTGGATCGTCTCCCTACCAGTATCTAACCAATTTAATTATTTCATAGCAGAGTCGATTTTCCCCATACCAAAAAATACGGGTGAGTGCATGGCGAACAAGGGACTCACCTATCCTTTATAGCTTGACCTTGGTAATTGCATCGCATAGACACATCCGCTTGTACCTAATGATGGCTTCTCCATAATTCAGCCATGCTTTATCTTGCCTTGGAGATTTATTACTTGTATGTTTTCCAATCGTGGACTCAACTCCATGGACTATAGAGGACTCAGCTACTTGGACTACCTCATATGTCTCCTATTAGTACTTACTTCTTGCTTATCTCGTGCAATCCTTACTCTTCTATGAATCAAATCCTGGCTAGCCTTATTGACTTTTACCCTTGGCATAAATTCTTAATTCTATTATATATGCATTGGCAACCTTTCACAATCCCTATTACTAACTCAAATGATGTCGGCTTGCAATATGCTAAATAACTTAAGCATAAGTATACTCTCACTTACTATAGCTCCATAAAATCGTCCATATTATCCTAACTCTTCCAGTGGCATGCCTAATCACCTCAACCCCTATATACCAAGTGAGACAACTCAAATATGGATGGTATCTCTTCCTTGTAGCTATCCAAACTGGTGATTTCCCAATTGCTAAAAATAGCAAACTTCTTTTACAATTTGATTCAACTTAGGTCAACTCATTTTACTTTTGAATGGTTTCTTCAGTCCTTTAAAAATCGTGGTACCTAGTTATCATTTTTATGGTCCATATGGATCTACCCTAAGTTCTACAAGTGAAAGTTTAGTCTATCTTCCCATTCATCCTTAATAATAAAAGTCCTAAAATTATTTTGAGTTATAATCTAGAATCATTCTAGCATTGTTGATAATTATCTAAGAAATACTTCATTCGCGTGCGATTGATATGCATACGGCTACGCATTCTATGTTAATCTTTCATGAATTTCCTTAAGAAAATAATCTTCCTCCAATCCTAGTGATGACTGTGAAAAATCTTTCTATTCATTCCTCCGAATCTTACCAAAGATATTTTGATCCTCTTTCCTATGAAATTCGCATTCGCATCTCAATGCATGCAAATAACCATATCTTTCTCTCGACTACTACTTTATGTAGGATACACTTTGTAATTTTGAACTTCAAAAATTTATCTTCTTCTATGTCTTGATGTTTTTCTATGAATGAGACCTTTTCACCAAGTTAATGCACTTCATGGTTAGGGCAACTTACTGTGGAATGGCGTCTTGCCATTTTTATCCAATAGACACGATGAGCATTATTTTGGTTTATACCTAAGGATTTTTGCATTTTAATGCATTGGAACCACACTTTTTCCCAAAAGGAACTTGAACGCTGTAACTTTTCATAAAATATCTAAAAGGGAATTTGTGTTATGTTTGGAATTACAAGAAATTAACTCTTCTGTTTATTATTGAAATAGACAATACGAAATATAGCGACTATACATATTTTATCTATCTCTTTCTTTTTGGTACATTCTTTGTTATTTCAAATGATACACTTTTGTACTAAACTGGATAATTTACAGAGATTTACATTGTCCTATATTTTCATTCCAATGAATTAAAATACCACTCAAACCGTACTTCATTTTACAACAATCTCCAAATTAATGTTTACAAATTCATGTGGCTTACCCAACAATTACTATAACGACTAATTTCACATTTTTACTTGCATAAGTGATTTAAGTCTACAACTCTAGAACTACACATATCCTATATGTCTCAGGGACTACTACTTCCCAAAATTTTCCAGATATAAGTATGTCCAACATTTAACCCTACAATTCAAAGATTCACATCCAGGCATCCGTGGAACACAACTACTACAATATAAATTCAATAACATGTGTAAAATGTATAATTTCCTAGTTATGCCCATCTGATCGCCCGTAGCCTTCATGGGATAACATAATACCTGGACTGCCCATAGCTTACGTGTATCATATTCTCATATATATGGCGCCGATCAATACCATGCCGCTATAATGTCGAATCTATACTTGCCGTCCCATTTTAGATTGCTTAATGTAATAAAGGAAATGCCTACTTGTTACTTAACACTCTTAAAAAAGATTGAAGTAGACCATACTTTTCCCTTTAACACTTCAAACCGAAAACTTCTTGCATCCATAGTATTCTTTAATACAACAAAACATCTTTGACTCGCTCTTTTCTTATTTCGAAATAGGTTTACTCAGTTCATGCTCTTCAATCTTCCTTACATAAAATATTCTATAGTTTAAACCATACTTGGGTAGAGAAACAAAGTGTGGTGCTCCCATTCCACTTCTATAGGAAGTTCGAACTGGCACTATATCTTTTCTATTTTAACCATCGACTGAAAAGATCATTAAATTCCCATGTTATTTCTTATCTTTATCCCAACCATTTTAATTCCTTCAAGTTCCATAGTCAATCTTGTCCTTATGAGTTACTTAATCCTATTTATCAAACTCCAATCTGTTTCTTTTCGTTCAAGTTTAAGTGAGATTCAAAATATCAAAACCTTTGATTTTTTACCATTACTACAAAACTAGTAAGTTTTCAAAATCTCAATGCCCTTTATTTATTTTAACAACCATTTATTTTACTAGGGTCATAACAGTTTCTTTAATTAGATTATCAAAAATGGTTAACTTAATTTAGTAAAAATGTACATAAAAACACGTATTTATAAAATTTTCTTTTATAAATAAGAAATTTTCTTTTATAAATAAGAAATTTTCACCAAAGCATATTATATATATATATATCCGTCTAAAATATAGTATTTTTGACATATTATTATTATTATTATCATTTTAGGAATATAATAAAAACATTTATAAAAACATTTTCGGGTACATAGCCATTTTTTTGTTTACCTAAAGGAATTCAAAAGTTAGGCCTTACATACTCTCCAATCTTTTTTCTTCGAAATTTCTATTGTTAAAAGCAAGTGTACATTCAGTTAAGTATAACAATATGCCAAGAACAAAACAAAGCTTTTAATAACATTTATTAAAAATAACTTTTCACCAAATTCTTTAATTTCGCTTTTAAACAAATCCTATGAAGTTTATCTGACTATTTTATATAAAATCATAAGCCATTTTTTTCTATTAAATATCAGATACCGACCATTTCTAACTTTTTAGAAAGCATTTTGTTGGTTTATCACTTATGTTGGAGTAGACAATAGTAACTAATTATCTAAGCTCACTTATACCTAACAATGCTTTAAGTGTATAAAATTATGTCTTCCTTTTAAAAGATGGTTACTTAAGTTTATTTTCCAATAAAGTGTCCAACTAAATATGGAAATGTTCCAACCATACTTTTAAGTAAATATGATTCCTGTCAAACTCATACAAATATGAAGATCTGGTTTCTGTTATAATTGGCAAAATTTGCCTTAAGTTTGTGAAGTCCTCTTCTATGTTCCCTTTACGTATTGTTGGCATATTACTCTTATTACATGGGTCTCTTGGTACTAATCCATAATTTACTTATTGCTACTAGTTGGTATAAGGAACCTCACTATCCTTCTTTTATGGGGTAAACTCCAGTAAACATGAAAATTTCAATTTTCACTTTTATTGTTATAAACTCAACACTTATTCTGACCCACAATTGTCCGCTTCTATAAGGAATAAGCCAACAATTACCTTATGAGTCAAAATATATATGTTGTTGCGTATTAATACAAATATCATAAAATTATAATTATGCTCTCCTGATTAGATTCGGCTCATCTTATCTCCTTGCTTATGGACACAAACGAAATATATAGGGATGTTCACGCTTGGAATCCTAGCTCCTTTCTAGGTCGTTCTACTAAATTTTATACTCATTCTCACTATCTGTGGTTGGAAATAATTTTCAACTTTCCACATAGAGAGTATAGGCATGAATAAAATAAATTTCAGTATATATAGTTAAAATTTATGGAATCTTTTCGAAAACCATATATATATATGTGTGTGTGTGTATATGTGTTTTAAAACCCATTTTTGAAAACTTTTGGAAAACATTTTGAAAAACCATTTTATTTTCAAACCTTTTCAAGTATGCTCGCTCAATTCGTGCCTAAATCATTGGATATCCTAAACCTAATCTCCGGTACCAAATGTAACTATCTGCACTTCCCGAGACACCGATCCAAAGTTCAGTGTGGATTTTAGCCTCGTGTCGTGTCAAGAAATACAGGCTATTGGGATTTTATAGCATTATAGAGCACAATTATATGGAGTTCTAAGACATTCAACACTTCCAGATCTCACAGTGGAAGAAACTAAAATGTAAGTACACAAAATAGACATTTTAGAAAATAGTCTCTAAGATACTTGTTTTGCATATACATCGTTTTCAAAGTACAATAAAGCTTTACAAACATATACAATAAGTGACTATTAGAGGAACCGCGAGTAATATGAGAACTCCAATGTGAAGCTCCTTTCTCCAGGTACTATGTCCAGTCAACTACTAATCTATCATTTTGTGGTGGGAAAAATGGAAAGGAGGGAGTCAGTCAATTAAAAATCTAGTGAATGAGTACATGTTTAATACATGATGATCAAGTGCAGTTAACTTGAAAGCTATTCTAAATGACATAGGATATGCTACAAATGTCCATGAAATCCTAAAGTCCAAGACCTAAGAGTTCTTATCTAACACAAAGGGTCGAACTACTAATTGAACGTCACACTAATGATCGACAAAGGGTAGTGTCTTTACCAGTGTTACGCCCACCCGTGTGGAACGCCCTTGAGCCTCTATGGAATACATTGCCTTAATCAACCCTATGTTTGCAAAATACATCATCCTGATCAACATCCATATTTGTGAAATACGTCGCCCTATTCAACTTTGATAGCGAACTAATTTCCCTACTTCCTCAAGCATATGTACTTAGCTTAAATAGGCTCAAACAAACAATTCATCGTTTATATAATTTCTTACTAAATTATATAATAATTTTTTTATTATTTAACTTGGGATTTAGGCTGAGGTTCAACATGTGTAGTTTTTGTTCTGAACTATCGACCACTGTTCCACTAGGTCGACCATTGAGGTTCTAGGGTCGAATATTCACGTAGTAAAATTAGGGGTTTTCTTTTATTTCAATTGCCGATTTCTGTTTGTTGTTTAACCGTATGTTGTTAACAAATTTTAGACCCTAATTACTAAGTGACAAGCTCATATTTCAGTTACTATTTAATTTGGGTTTGTTAATTTAGGGTTTGCAAGTTTAACAGCAAAAGAGGTTTTACATCAATATTCAATTAGCAATTTACAACACTTCAATTCTATTTTAGTTTGCATATTTAAATTTAGGGTTTTATATAATTCAATTTAGATTTCTAGAACCCTAATCAAAAAAATAGTTTGAATTTAACTGTAATAATTTGAAAGTGTGCTATGGATCGTGTAATATAGATATATGATAATACAGAGTATAATGATGATAATAATACTGTAAATAGTGCGGAATAAAAAGAAATATAGTAAAATGACACCAGAGATTTTTATACTGGTTCAGAGCACCGTCCTATGTCCAGTCCTAGACTCCTTCTAGAATTTCACTAAAACAACAACCCTCACTTAACCTGGAGGAACAGGTATACTCCCCTGAGCAGCCGAACGGGGACCTGAGCAGCAGAACAGGATTTCGCCTCAACAGCCAAAGAGGACTTCACTTGCTTGAGCAGCAGAACAGGACTTCAACTAATACAAAAAATAGTTTTCACTATTGTGTGTTCTGATAACACGGATTTGTCACTTGTAGTACACCCTTCCTATAATCTTCTCCTCGAGTATAAATATAATATTTAAAGTATATGAAGAATAGAAAGGTATAGTATTGCTTTAATGCAGAATAATTGAAAGTATGATGGCAAATATATTTCAGAAAGTTACATCAGAGAGTAAGAGAAATTGATTGTGATTAAGTACTTTGGAATGAAACTGGAGTTTGTATTTATAAAGGTTAGAAAGCAACGACTATTGGTGAAGAGTTTCGATCGAAGTGCTGTGTCCGAATCTTTTCGTTAAAGGTACGCAACTCTTCACAAAAGTCGTATCCTTTCAAAAAATAGTTGTTATAAAAATTCAGTTGACTGGGCTACAGAGTCAGTCGATTGAAGGTTCAGAAGTAATTTTAAATTTAAATTCGTATACATTTGTGTAACTGTGCATGCTGCACAAAAACCCCAGTGTCAGTCGACTGTCTCAGCAGGTCAGTCGACTGACCTGGTTATTTTTGTGCAGTTTGCACAATTACATACATACATACATATATATATATATATATATATATATATATATATTTCCATAACTTTAAATTACATTAATAATTTAAATGTGTGCTTATATATGAATAAAAATTTAGTAAATATAGTGATTAAATATATATAAGCTAGTGTAGACATAATCGAGGAGAGATTTTAACAAATATTGACCTAAGACTTAAAAACAAAATACCATAGCTGATGCACCGGTTTTTAAAGTCTTGTCTCATTGTCTCTTTTTGTCGTAGTAGTCGTCAAATTTGTATGTTGTAGTGATAGCTTCGTGTCATGAATCAAAACCAAGTCTCAACATTCTCCCCCTTTTTGTTTGATGACAACCTGTAAATAGATATAGATTTCAACTGTATATATAAAATATAAATACTTACTCCCCTTGAATTTTTGATGCTCTATATCCTTCATTCTAATGTGAAACTTTGACACTCTATATCCTACATTCTAATGTGAAATAATATTTCTCCCCCTTTTTCATCGACAAAAAGGAACAGGTAATATGATATTATATTGTGAAAGATAATGTGAAAGAAAACCAAGGGCAATCATCCATACATTTAACATCCATAGTCAAGAGTGTTCAAAATAAATAAACTAGAATGGCCATTTAGTACAAGCCATATGAATTGAAAAATAAATGTATGGAATTAAAAGAAATGAACATCTTACGCCATTGGTTGTTTACACCTACCACTATCTCCTCCACCACCACCGTTATCACTACTACTAGCTTTATCGTCGTCAGAAGAAGAAGAAGATCATGTAAATACGGGCTGCTTACCCGGATCGCTTATAGTAGCAGTAGATGTACCGGAAGAACATGATATAGCTTGCCACAATTTAGTGAAAAATCCTTTGACTTTATCGAGCTTCTTATCAACTTTGACGATGATTGGTCGTAGAATTTGTTGATTTCGACACATTACATTGATGGCTTCATGTGGTTGAAGATCTTCATTTGGAATCATAATTTATTCTTATTGATAATGAGTCGATCTTTGACGAGATGGTCGGTGAGATGGCTCGCCATGTTGTTCTGGTTGGACTTGAGCTGTTTGCCTTTGGGTCCATTCTTTAAAAGATATTATATTAGGGGGTCGGGCAACCGGTAATTTCATCAAGGCAAAAGTCCGAGAGTTCAAACATCCAACGGTAGACACCGGTGAATCCGGTTTCGGAACTTCACAAGCTTTCAAAAGACGCATAATATATTCGCCGTAGTAAATTATATTCATCTTACCGTTGTTGAATCTTAAAAAATCATCAAGAATTAAACGAAGCCAGTTTACTTTGATGTTCCCAAAAATTGCATACAAAGCTCTAAAGTTATGTTCATAGAAAAGTTCATAACACCCGGTTCTAGGAGTTATGGTTTTCATTAGAGCCCGATGAATAATTCGTGCCTTTGGTCGTAAAGACATCGATTTTAATTGATGCATATCGTCTTCTAAAAACAAATGGCTTATGCGGTCTCGAACAACCAAATCAACATCAATAGTAGCTAATTTAACACTATCATTTTCTGTTTGTAGGATATGAGCCATGCGGTCTAGAGAAAAGAAGATGGGCTTACCACATACGAGACTCCATATGCAATCTTGTTGATTTGGAACATCTTGGTGACCCAAATTCAGGTTAGCGTAGAACAATTTGACCATAATTTGGTTGATTTTGTGTTAATTGTCGTCGATATCAACTAGTGACTCTAAATTGCTCCTTCGAGCTAATTCTTGAATGTGATATGGTGAAAAATTAGCGAATTTGACGAAAGAACCTTCGAATATTCTAGAATCTTGCATCCGTCTCCACCTCTTCATTGCGGTGTCATCAAATAGGCACCGCTGAATTTGTTCATTCGATGGAGGTTAAGATGAGGAGGAGGCTTGACCCTTACGTTGTTAAGATGAAGTTGTAAAGAGGAGAGAAGGTAAAGTGAAAGGGGTAAATGGGGTAGGTTGAAAGATAAAAAGCAATTCAGATCTATGGCTCAGTCTCCTGTCTCAGGGCGTCAGTCGACTGAAGCCGAAGATTGAAAATTTTCGATCTTCTGGTCCAGTCGACTGAGGCCCTGCAACAATCGACAGGGCATGTTTATATAAAAAAATTATTTCCGCGTTAGTCGACTGTCTCAGGGTGTCAATCGACTGATGCTGAAGGTCGATAATTTTCAACATTCTAGTCCAGTCGATTGAGGCCCTGCAACAGTCATTGGCCGTGTATATAAAAAAATTGTTTGCAGCGTCAGTTCACTGATCTCCTGATTCAGTTGGCTGACCAGTAGTATTTTGCACAAAGAATTTTCTTATGTTGTGAGTTGTATATATTTAATTTATTTTTGTTAATTTTATAATTATAGATAATTTTTATTTTAATGAATGGTTTAGAACTAACTTTATTTTGCTGTTAAATGTTAATATTTTTTATATATGAGTTGTCGTTTATCACACCGGAAATAAATTTATTTCAAATATAAACGTTCATATATAGAGAATTTGTTTGAAAATACAACGAAAAATGATTATAAACTATGATTATTTCTTGGGACTCGGTGTCTTGAATTCTTTCAGTTGCTTATGACGAACATTTGAAGCTTCGTTGCGATCCCACGAATTTGGTAAGCATGGTGGTCGGGGTGGAGACGAAGTTGATGGTCGTCTGATAGGCGAAACAACATTTTTGTCTATCGCGTGTGACGATGCACCGCAGAATTTCATAGCGATGTGCTCGATTATGCCTATACGTCTGGAATTTATTTTCTGTTCATAATACATCTCCCTTTGTAGCATTAGAGATTCCTGCTGATAATGGTGGACATCGTCAATCTTTTGTTTTTTTTGGGGAAATATCAACGGTTTTCTTTCCCTTTTTCTTTTTCGGAGTATATCTGGTGTGGTAGACCGATGATGGTGAACATTTATGGTCCAGAGTTTTTAGAGAGTTGGTCGAGGCAATGATTTCGATAGAGTCTGTTGTAGAGGAAACTGACATTGTTTTTAACACTGCTGTTAATTAATGCTTTACTTCAGAGAGAGAATCGAATGATGTATTTGCTTTTATTTCGAGTGCATAGAAAAAGGAAATGCACCTATTTATAGATTTGGTTTTAGGAAAAATAGGATACTAATTGGTGGATCATATTAATTTTAGCCAAGAAGTATGTAGAGACATTGGTTTTCTATTGACTGAGCTAATTTGAACAATTTTAATATTTATAAAATAAGTAACGCAGATTATAAAGATAAATGTAACATAAAATACTTGTTACCATATAATAAAATGGCCATAATAGACTAGAATAGAAAACATTAATAGCTTAGGTGGTTAAGACACATGGGCTATTCACAACAGGTCATTAGTTTGATTCTCAGCATGGTCAGAATTTTGAATTTTTCGTAAAAATTTTTGTTTTTGAATTTTTAGTTTAAATTTTTTTATATTTTTATTTATTTATATATCCTTATTTGAAATTATACCGAGCTCATGTCGCTATTTTAAAACATATCCTCTAATAGTGGTTTAGTAAAAATATCGGCTAACTGATTTTCTGATGGTACGTAGTCCAGATTTATTATGTCTTTTTCTATATTATCACATAAAAGTGATGTCTAATATCTATATGTTTAGTTCTCAAGTGATGTACTGGATTTTTAGATAAATTTATTGCACTAGAATTATTGCAGTAAATTGTTGATTTTGATATATTGATTCCAAAAACCTTAAGTGTCTGTTGCATATAAATTACTTGTGTGCAAGCTAGTGCTGCAGAAATATATTCTGCTTTACAAGTTGATAAAGAGACATAATTTTGTTTCTTACTAAACCATGATATTAATGATTTACCAATGAAGTGACACATACCACTTGTACTTTTTCTATCTGTTCGTGATCCTCCGAAATCAGCATCACTGTATGATACTAATTCGAACGAACACTCTTTTGGATAGAACAGTCCGAAATTTATAGTTTTACTAAGATATCATAGTATACATTTTACTGCACGTAGATGTGATTCTTTCAGGCCTGCTTGAAATCATGCACATAAGCATACACTCATCATAATATCTGGTCTACTTGCTGTTAAATAAAGTAGTGATCCTATCATACTACGATATAATTTCTGGTCTACACTTTTGGCGTTTTCATCTTTATCAAGATGTACTGTTGTACTCATAGGAGTTGGCTTGGCAGAAGTGTTTTCCATTCCAAAACGTTTGATAAGATTATTACAATATATTTCTTGATTAATAAAAATTCCATTTGAAACTTGTTTATTTTGTAGTCCTAGAAAATATGATAATCCTTCCATATGGGACATTTCAAATTATCTAGTCATTATTTCAGAAAATTCTTTACATAATTCATTATTAGTTAAGCCAAATATAATGTCATCGACATATATTTGAACTATTAATATATCATTTTTAGAGTGTTTTATAAATAATTTTTGATCTACTTTTCCTATTTCGAATACAGAATTAATTATATAGCTTTTAAGACGTTCATATCAAGCACATGGTGCTTGTTTTAAACAATATAAATCTTTCTTAAGTTTATATACATGATCTAGATATTCTTCATGAATAAATAAAGGATGTTTTTCAACATAAACATTTTATTTAATACAACCATTTATAAATGCACTTTTAACATCCATTTGATAAAGTTTAAAATTATTAAAACATGCGTATGCTAGTAAGATTCGTATTGCTTCAAGTCTAGCGACTGGAGAAAACGTTTCTTCGTAATCTATTCCTTCTTCTTGATTATATCCTCGTGCTACTAATCATGCTTTGTTTCTAGTTATATTTCCTAATTCTTCTGCTTTGTTTTTATAAACCCATTTAGTTCCTATAACCGTCTGATCGGTTGGTCTGGGTACTAGTTTTCAAACTTCATTTTGTAACTGATTTAATTCTTCTTGCATAGCAATAATCCAATTTTCATCGGATGATGCTGCTTTAGTATTTTTAGGTTCTATAGTAGAGAGAAAAGCTACATTACTTATTAAATTTATTTGACTTCTAGTTCGAACATTTGAATTTATTTCTCCAATTATATTTTCTTTAGGATGATTTCGTAAAACTCTTCGAGGAGATCTTATTATTAGTAGTATTTCTGTTCTCTAAATTATTAACAATGTTTTCATCTTCTTTAGAAAAAATGATATCATCTCCATCTCTTGAATTGTTTATTATTATTTTTGTTTTATTAAGTAAGTCATTGTGATTAATTATAGTAGAAACAAGTTTAGCGTTTTCATTAAAAGATACATGGAGTGATTCTTCAATAGTATTTGTTCGTTTATTGAAAATTCAATAAGCTTTACTTCCATTCGAATATCCAAGAAATATTCCTTCGTCACATTTTGAATCGAATTTGCCGAGCTGATCTTTAGTATTTAATATAAAAATTTTGATCCAAATATGTTAAAATATGATATGTTTGGTTTTCTACCGTTAAATAGTTCGTAAGGAGTATTTTTTGTTAGAGGTCCTATAGAAACACGATTCAAAACATAACAAGCAGTTGCAATCGCTTCTGTCCAAAATTGTTTTGGTAACGTGCTTTCATTTAGTAAAGTTCTTGCACATTCTTGTAGAGTTCGATTTCTTCGTTCCACAATTCCATTTTGTTGTGGAGTTCTAGGAAATGAAAAGTTATGTAATATTCCTTTTTTTTTTTCAATAGTTATCAAATGTATATTTTCGAATTCACCTCCATAATCACTTCTAATATTTTTAATTTTAATACCTTTTAAATTTTGAATTTGTTTAATAAATGTTTTGAAATTTTCAAAGGTGTCACTTCTATTTTTCATAAAAATAGTCCATGTGTATCTAGAAATATCATCAACTATTACAAATACGTACTTGTTATGATTTACGGATTGTATTTGGGTAGGGCCAAACAAGTCCATATGAAGTAACTCGAACGGTTGTATTGTCGAGATAATTTTCTTAGATTTAAATGAGGATTTAGCTAGTTTACCTAATTGACATGAGTCACATATATCATTGACTTTAAAATTCATATTTGGTAATCCTTTTACCAGGTTGTTTTTAGAAATTTTATTTATATTTTTGAAACCGATATGACAAAATCGTTTATGCCATATCCATTGATCATTTTCTTTATTTATTAAACACATATCTGAGTTATGATTAACTTTCATATTTAAAACGTAAATGTTTTTATCTCTATTTCCCTCGAAAATAAGATTTTGATTTTGATGAAGAATGCTACACTTATTTTTAGAAAATGATATTTTAAATCCTTTATCGCATATCTGACTTATACTTAATAAATTATGTTTTAAATTCTTAACTAATATATTTTTTGTAATTAGAGGTAAATTAGATGTACCATAATTGCTCACATCGCCTTTGCCGATTTCTTATCACTTGGAATTGTCTTCAAAAGCGATAGAACCTCCATCTGAGTATGTAATATTTATCAGCATATCCTTATCTCCTGTCATATGTTTTGAGCAAGCACTATCGAGTATCCATTTTCCTCTTTTCTTGAGTGGGACCTGCAAAAAATATGAGATATCGTTGGTACCCACTTTTCAATAGGGTCCTAAGAGTTAGATCTTAGGAAAACAAACCCAAGATGGTTTAGTATCACTTTCACAAATATAATTTTTATTATTATGAACATCTTTTATGAATGAGCTAATATACTTCTTCCTTATTAGTTGGTTATTAGTTTTAGGTATCCACATATTTATAGTTTTAGAAACCAATGTATTTGAAGATGTGGATGTTTTAACTTTATTACTAGATTGTGACTCTTTTACTTTCTTTTTATATCCTATGTTAATAGATTGTGAATTCTCAATAATTCTAGATAAATTTTCTCTTCCTTTATCAAAGTTTGAAACATTTTATTGATTCCATCTAGTTTGGTCTTTAGACTTGAATTTTCTAGTTCTACTATTTTAATATTAGTTTTTAAAACATGATTCTCAGAAACAAGACTATCATTCTTTTCTTTTTGAATTTTAATTTCTTGACTCAATAATATAAGTTGAGAATTAACATTAAAGAGAGATTCTTGAGTTTTCTCGAGTTCTTCTTCCAATATTTTATTCTCATCTTTATGCATATCTCTTTCGAATTCTGCCTTGTTCTGATTTTCTACGGCTTCTTTATATTTTCTTTTAAGAATTTTTAAAGTATCTAATAATTCATAATTTATTTCTATCATGTCATCAAAAGTAAAATCACCTACCTCATTAGCTTTAGCCATAATACATACGTTAGCTTGTTCATTATCGCTGTCACTTTCACTTCCCGAAGAAGAGGATGAGGAATCTCAATCATCCCATGTGACTGAAAAGGCTTTTCTTTTGAATTTGTCTTTCCTTTTAGTTCAGTATTCTTTCTTATGATCTGGATAGTCCTTCTGCATATGTCCCTTTTTGTGACAGTTCAAACATTCCATAACTGATAAAGACGATGGTTTATTGCTGGTTGAGCTTCTCTTGCCATTATTTCCGTTTCCTTTTCTATATTTCAAGAATTTCTTGAAGTTCTTTGCAATAAAAGCAAGGTCGTCTTTGTCTGAGTCCGATTCTTTTTGTTCTTCATGAAATGCTATATTCTTTTTATCTTGAGCCTAAACTCTTTTTGCCTGCAAATTCACTTTATAGGACATTAGGTTTCCTATTAATTCTTCTGAAGTTATTTTGGAAATATCGCTCACTTCTTCACTAGCGAGAAATTTTCTTCCCATTCTTCCGTTAAAGAATTAAGGATTTTGGATATGATATCAAAATCTGAATATTTTCCTCCCTAGTCCTACTAATGAATGATAGATATCCTAAAATCTTGAGTACATGTCATTTATGGATTCATTTTCTTTCATTCTAAAGTTTTGAAACTGACTCTCGAGCAAGGGTAATTTGCTTTGTTTGACCTTGTTGGTTCCTTCATGTGTGACTTTGAGTATACGCCAAATTTCATATGCAGTATTGCACATGCTAACACGGTTAAACTCATTTTTGTTTAAGGCGCAAAATAACATATTCATGGCTTTTTCATTAGCTGTGGCATCTAATTTTTGTGTATTTGACCAAGTGGAATATTCTTTAGTAGGAATAGTATATTCTATCTGAGTTGTATTCCATGATTCAAAACTATTTGCTTGCATATATATTCTCATTCGTGTGGCCCAATAGTTATAATTCATGCGATTAAATAGTGGTGGACGTGCAATGGATTGTCCTTCAACAATGCTAGTGTTAAGGCTAGTGCCAGTGCTGGTGTTAGTGTCTATATTATTAGATTATCATATAATTGTGTTACGGTTATATGATGACCTTGCTCTGATACCAAATGAAAGTGTGATATAGATCGTGTGATATGGATATATGATAATACAGATTATAATGATGATAATAATACTATAAATAGAGTGGAATAAAAAGCAGTATAGTAAAATGACACCAGAGATTTTTATATTGGTTCGGAGCACCGTCCTACGTCCAGTCCCAGACTCCTTCTGGAATTTCACTAAAACAACAACCCTCACTTAACCTGAAGGAACAGGTTTATACTCCCCTGGGCAGCCGAACGGGGACCTGAGCAGCAGAATAGGATTTTGCCTCAACAGCTGAAGAGGACTTCACTCGCCTGAGCAGCAGAACAGAACTTCAACGAATACAGAAAATAGTTTTGACTAATGTGTGTTCTGATAACACGGATTTGTCACTTGTAGTGCACCATTCCTATAAATTTCTCCTTGAGTATAAATATATATATTTGAAGTATATGAAGAATAGAAAGGTATAGTATTGCTTTAATGCAGAATAATTGAAAGTATGATAGCAAATATATTTCAGAAAGTTAGATCAGAGAGTAAGAGAATTCGATTGTGATTAAGTAATTTGAAATGAAGTTGGAGTTTGTATTTATAAAGGTTAGAAAGCAGCGACAGTTGGTGAAGAGTTTCGATCGAAGTGTTGTGTCTGAATCTTTTTGTTAAAGGTTCACAACTCTTCACAAAAGTCGTGTCCTTTCAGAAAAATATCTGTTATAGAAATTCAGTCGACTGAGCTACAGAGTCAGTCGACTGAAGATTCAAAAGTAATTTTAAATTTAAATTCGTATATATTTATGTAACTGTGCATGCTACATAAAAACCCCGGTGTCAGTCGACTGTCTCAACAGGTTAGGCGACTAATCTGGTCATTTTTGTGCAGTTTGCACAATTACATATATATTTATTTCTATAACTTTAAATTACTTTAATAATTTAAATGTATGCTTATATATGTATAAAATATTTAGTAAATATAGTGATTAAATATATAAGCTAGTGTAGACATAATCGAGGATAGATTTTAACAAATATTGACCTAAGACTTAAAAACAAAATACCATAGTTGATGCATCGGTTTTTAAAGTCTCGTCTTCTTGTCTCTTTATGTCGTAGCAGTCGTCAAATCTGTATATTGTAGCGATAGCTTCGTGTCATGAATCAAAACCAAGTCTCAACAATAATTATCTTATTAAAGTTGTTCCCACTCACCTCAAGCGTAAGATCTTCCTATTTGCAATCGCCCTTCTGAATGCTAGCAACTGTCGCTCCGTCTAAATCCAATTGTTTATATTCTTCTACGTTGATTTTATTTTTATTTTTGTAAGAATTTTAGAGGTTGGAGAAAAGGAATTTTTTAACAGAGTTTCATTGATGTATACCATGATATAAGAATTAGGGTTAAATTTGGCTAGTATTTATTAAGTTTGCAAAATAGTTTAGAGCGTTAGATTTAGCTTAGGAAATATTTTCAGTAATTAGGTTTGTTCATTAAAACTTGGCCTGGAAGGAGCAATCAAACCAATCCATATAACGCTCACACGACGCTCCAAGTTTCTGCTTTTTCGCTTTCCAGGGTCGACCTAACATAACCCAAGATTGACCTATACCAGTCGATGATGGCATCCCTAGGGTCGCAACCTATGGATGTTGTTTATTTTTTTCTATTTTGTTTGTTTATTCCTAATCGTCTGACACCCATAACTTCTTCATATTAGCTCCGATTTTGAATTGTTATATACGAAAATCGTCCAAAAAATCATTCAAATGAAATGACGTAGGTTTCGTAGCAAAATTTGGACGTTTGTGGAAATTTAGTCCTTGTATAAGAAAATTACTTTTCTTATTAAATTTTCATTTAAATTTCTATTAAATTATTGTTAAATTTTACATAAATTCTCAGGATGTTACATGGCCTATGGCATTTACCAGCATTCATGGACTATTTATATGTAAAGAGCTGGAAACTGGCACGTTGAAACCACTTAACACCAGTGTAACAGTCACCCTAAGTGTACTTAACATTGAATAAACATGCTTAGTGATGGATTTTCGAACTACTACACTAACCAGACATTCTCCAAGCTGCATCCCAAGTATCGATAGTTAACACATCCTGCTAAGCATACCTCACAATGTCTAGGCCCACTTGCCCCAAAAGCATTAGGTGACTTATTCCTTAACATTCACTATCTATGCTCAATATCGGGCATACACCATAAGGTCGAGGTCCAATTGCCCTAAAATCATCGACTAACCACCTGTTAGTGCCTGATACCATGCACCAAAATGCCTAAACCTAACTATCGAATAACATCAAGTAATGTCACAGTCCGTTTTTCCGTACTCTTTGAATTGAAAATAAACCACACATGTCCAACTCAAATTATACGAAAAGACGGAACATGATGGGTAATAAAGAAAATAGACAGAACAAAATCTCACACGAATGGAATGATGTATAATATAGAGCAAATATCTTTACAGCGGAAAACAACCTAAATTCAGCTTGGTTAGTTATAAACATTCGTCCTTACAATTTCCGACAAACATAAACTAAAACAAGCAAACCACATCGGATATTAAAATATGTCCATACGTAGATGAATATCGCAAGCTCTACTTTGAAACTCCAACCCTCTTCAACTAAACCTGAAACTACTCGAATCTGACTCGAGTAGTGAAAATACCCAGATCAGGCTTGATAAAACAACGTGAGAAAAACTCAATTATAAATGACAGTGTCATATATCAGCCTTTAAATAAAATCCTTTGAAAAGAAAGAGTACCTCATAAGACCATACCCACACATAAACACGGACGGGTTTTTACCTTATGATAACTTAAAACACTTTTATATATCAAAATATTTGATATTATTTCTAATGAAATTTCTTGAAACATTTGCAAATAAACTTATTACACTTAGCTGAAATTGTTAACATTATTAAATTTCAATATATTAGGCTCTACAAACAAAACCGTAGGTTCTTATTAGGGAATGACTTCCATACAAATGACCAGGTAAAGAGACTACTTTTCGATGGGTACACCTCTAGATGGATGTCCCGAGGCAGAGAACATCTGCCCTCAACCAACACAAGACCGACCTACCACTTTAATTAGGTAGTGTCGAATATGTCATCCCTCGGTCGTTACCAACCTTTGATCGAGCGCTCGTTTCCATACACCACATTAATTTACATCCCGAATGACATAGCGAGAAGAAATATACATCTAGAAAGGGATGATCATAACCTAATTGGGAATGACCCACTTTGCCTTGCCGCATCTAACCCTATTTCAGTCATTTTCAGTTGATGAGGCTCGAGGCAACGATTAACTTTTCATATAGCACATCTCTTTCACTTTGAATGCCACATTGTCATTCCACATTCACACGACTGATTTCTACAAACATATACATTCTTGAGCTCATATATCTCAGGAAAGGGTGTTAAGCTAAGAGATGGTGTCTTCTCCGCCACCGACTGATATACTTTTAAAGAGATCACTCATTATGATTTGGAATGCAAGGTCAGACATTCTTCCATACAAGTTCTTCCTGGGACCGAATGAAACCAAAGGAACTAGGCGAGAAGCCCTTGTGGTTTCGAGGTTTTTCATAACAAAGAGACCACTGCTACAATATAGTGAGTTGGGAGTTTATCCCCAATTAATCAACAAGCAGTCCATCATTATTATTTGTCTCAATATCTCCATCTTCGAACACGTAAACTGGTTCGAAGCACTTTTCGGATAGGAATCACCCAAATCCGACCCCGTTTCCTATGAAATCTGATTATCGATAAAAAGTGAATATGAGTATACATGATTTGTTTAGTCTCTTTTCACTTTAATTCTTTTTGGATGATTTCGAAATCTCTTTCTTTTGTCTTAGAATTATTTTGAGTAATTCATTCTTTTGCTTCGAATAATATCTCAATTTTCCTCACTTAACTCTCGATCCAAATTCTTTAACTTTTAGGCGGGTCAAAAATAATGATATTTACGATATCGTTTATAATAAACCCTAAATCAATCTTAGCAAATATTTTTTAGTAAATTGGATCATAGAGATCATTCTAATTTTACTAAACATCAATTTCCGTATCCAACAAGTGCTAGGGCGGAATAACAATGAAATCACCTTTTAAATTCCATGAATAGGACGAGTTCCCTCTTCGAATTTCAATACCATTTATAAGAAGACTATATCTATGCAATCCAAGTTGTAGTTTTTTCATTTTGGAGATTGCTTAAATTTTGGATAATACCAATCTTCTATTATTTTGGAAACTTAATACCATCTTTTTAAGAGCATCCGGGATTTCTTTTCGATTTGTTCCACCCCTCGCCAGAGAAGAGAAAACATAGGCCAGGTAAGTTCAGGGCACTGGTTGCCCCATCCTTAACTGTATTTAAACACCTTGTTTTATCTTCCCAGATTTCACAAGCGAGACAAATGTACTAGTCATTTCCGCATACTCAGTTATAACCTTTATTTTGGAATTGATTATAAAGATTCCAAATTATCTTTTAAACAATCAATTTTCCTTTTGAAAACAATCACAACTGATTACAGGAAAAGTTGTCGTGTTTAAACTCATATTCAAAAAGTTACAGAATTCGTAGTATAAAAGTGCTGCGAAAAGGCTATATAAGCTTATTTGATTCGAACAACTTTTTAATATTTGAAAATTCATAATTTCCAATTCAAATCTCTTCTAAACTATTTAATAGATTTATCAAATTTATTCCATATTTTTTCATAATTTAAAACGTCAGTTTAAAAAGATTTCCTGTTATGGTCACTTAACTGCACTAGCGCGATTTTTCTAGAAAATTGATTTGGACTTAATTCAAAATCTAATCAACAAAATTTTGATTTCTTTCTTCGTTTAGAAGATATAGATATAATAGTCCTGATTTTCTTGTCTCGAAGAATTCCAAGCTATATTCCCCTCTGTACACGCTTTTGAAATTTTCGACGCGAAATCGCGAACTATCATTGCGCAACGCACCTGCTTTTAACTTATTTTTCAACTTCTGAAATAATCTATTCGAATTGAATTTTATCACTTATAAAAATCGTTACAAATCATTTTATATCAATATTTCGACAGTTTAAAGTATTAAAATGTATTTTCACTATTTCCATATTATAATATTATTTTATTTATACTATTTTAATATTAAATTTTAAATTTCAATTTCAATTCTAACTTCAAATTAAACTCAATTAAAACTTAGATTTCAAATCTAATTGAAATTTGAATTTAAATTTCAACCTTAATTTCAAACTCAATTTTCAAAATGGGTTTCAATTTCTTTTCACTATTCGTGTCAGTTTCAATTGCAATTTATCTATTCTTTTAATCCCGTTTCACTTCAAATTTCAAATTTCCTTTTATTTTTAATTTCAATTCCTATTCAAAAGAGACTAATTTTTCCAAAGTATGTCATATCACCAAAATTGGGTCTTTAACAAAGAGATCACTTAATAAAAATGGTAGAAATTTGATGTCCATACATCACAATCATACAACCAATCATATGGCATTAACATATTTAATATGGGTGTAGTACGATAAATGTCATAACATTACTATGGATTATCCAACATTCAAGCAATTATTCAAACATTCATATCACAAAATGGTGATTATCTACCAAAGCAAATCAACTTAATCATCATTATAAATTATATAGCGGTGAGAATTTTCTCACCTTCATATCCACTATATTTAACTTTTCTCTAAACCAACGTGCTCCTTCTCGAACGTCTCGAGTTTGCTGTTTCCTTTCTTTCTTTCTCCTTTTCTTTTCTTCTTTTTTATTTTATTTTTATTTTTTATATGTGTGGTCGTGGGCATTTTGGAAGGGGTATGGAGTGTATGGTCTTCGAGTGGAGTGTGTATGGCTTTGGGCGCAATTATGGAGGAGGGTATATGGGTGTTTGAAGGGGGTATGGGTTTTAGGAGGTGGGTAGGTGGTCTAGGGGCTTGGGTATGGCGTGCAGGGATTGACTGTGGGGTCCTTGTGGTGGGTGTGTGTGGGGTACGACGTGTGGGTGTCTATGGTAGGGGCTGGGTGCTTGGAAATTTGGGTACGGTCGTGGGTTTTGTGGTGGGTGGTGGTGTTAGAGCTTGGGTGGAGGTGTGTATGATGGTGTTGCTATGGGTTGTGGTGATGTGGAGGTGATGGCTTGAAGGTAGAAGGAAAAATGGAGGAAGAGAGGGAGTTTTAAGAATTTTATAGAATGAAATGTAGTGAAAAAATGAGAGATTTTGGCTTGTATTTATAAGTGGAGAATTGAGTGGCAAATGAAATTAATACCCTTGTTTACTTTTGGATTTCTATTAGCCTTGATTTGAGTTGCATCTAATGTATGGAATGATGGTTTAGGAAGAGTGTGTTAAGAGATAAGGATGTGTCATCTTCTTATGGTTTGTAAATATGTAAATGCATAAGTTTGCACCTTTTCTTTGCATATACATAACAACTCATAAATAAGATATGATATAAAAGAAATGTTGTGGTTTATTAAAGAAAAATAAAATGTAAATAGTTAAATTATACCGTTTTATATTATATATTTATTTAAACTTTCCTAATATTAATATTTTGTTTTTAAGTGCTAAATGTAATGTGTTATAAATTTGTAAAGTTGTCATTATATATGTTATAAAGTAAAAACATTTATTCAATGTTGCCATAACTTGTAGCTGTTGAAAACAGTGCTTTTTGTTAACAAATTTTACGGTCAAAATTGACGTTTTTGTTAAACTATATACTGAAGTAAACCAAACTTAAAAATGAACCTTTTTACTTCTTTTAAGTAAATTAAAGCACGTCTATTTATATTTTAAAATTATATTTAAATAATATCAAAATCTCTATTTTTAAAGTGTATGCAAAACTGACAAAATGCGACAAATTTTGGTTATTTTTGTAGAATGATTATTAATACACTTTTAAATATTTTAATATACTTTTATTATCTTTAGTAGATGTTTTAAACAATATTTAACTTTTCAAATAAATATTTAAACCTATTTATTTAAGCCTTTATTTTTATTTTTTACAAAACTTAACTTTTGTTGATTTGTTCTAAAATCCATTTTTTTAAATTATTAACTATAAGAACAAATATTTTCTCGATTATTATGTACTATATATAACTTATTTATTTAAGTTTTAAATTCTTTTTAAATTTAAAAAAAGCGAAATTTCTTATTTCTGAAGTAGCGAAATTACAGGTCGTTACATTCTCCCCTATTTAAAAGCATTTCGTTCTTGAAATGAAATAAAAGATATAGAACTATATAGGTCAACAATATATGTAAAGGAAATACTACTAAATACTGATCATGAAATACAATCTTCAATCCTAGTCCCAACCTTAGTGCGTACGACACACTTGAGGTAAATACATAGTCACAAGTCAACCGTCTACATCAGTCAACCAAAATATCATACTAAAGGACTAAACCCCATATCTTAGCGCTTAATACGTGCTTAAGATAGTAACAAATGCTATATCACAAACCCAAGATATCCTAAAATATCCCAAAATGCGTAAGACTACTCATCAGATAAACTCTCTGATGGTGCCTCCAGGTCAATCTCTACGGGTTGCTCTACTTCCTCCCCATCGTCTACTAGCTCCTTATCATCTATCATCTCTGGAGCCAAATCCCAACCAAGCAGCTACCACTGCTGGCCTCCCCCAATCCACGGCATATGCTCCTCCATATCAATATCCTCTAAACCGAGATACTTGGCTATCTCTGGAACGTGAGATCCTATCTCCTGAATGGGCATACCCATTTCCCAAATGATCTGCTCATCATTCTTCGAATCATCATCCTTATATAACCATGCATCATAAATCCCCAAGTCATCTGTCTCCACTGCCATGGGTTCCTCTATTAGCGGCTCGATCTCCTTCGGCTCTTCCATGGGCTCCTCTTCCTTGGGCTTCTCTATAGGCTCTTCTTCCTCAGGCTCCTCATCCTCACTCAATGGATCCAACATCCAATCATCTGCCTCAATGTCGGTCTCTTCCCCTGCATCAATGTCTGCGCCTACGGGCAACACATCCTCCTCATCTGGAATAACTATCAAATCCTCATCCTTTAAGATATATATCGGATGGTCGAGCATATCCTCCTCTTCACTCGAAATCCGTGTATCCAAAACTTCTAAGTCTTTGTATCTAGACAAGGCTTCCCTAAATCTATGTCTAATTGCTATTCTTTCTGCCTTGGTTACTTTCTACAATTTTATATAAGAACGTAAAATCAGTTAATCATTTCTTATCAAAAATTCTGTCTCAACTTTATTTATTTCATCTCATTTTATTAAGTGCTTCTCCCTTATTATTGTTTATCCCTTTTCATTCTTTTTAAATGGGATTAAATCTTCTTAGTTTTTCTAATGAGTTCTAAAAGAATTTGGTATTGACAAAGGAGAAAAATGATAGTCTATATATATATATATTGATTCCCAAAATATATTCATACTAGGTAACTTCTAAGAAGTACAATCAATTTTTTTTACAAAAGTCATACGGTTAATATACTTAAATGGTGTTTACTAATACATGCTTAACTAACTTATGCTTCCACAATCCCTTTTCCTTTTTTTCAGTAGTAGGTGAACGGGTAAGGGTAACAAAAGGCCTAGGATGTTCTGCTATCTTGAGCATTGGGTAGTCTCTGGCGATATGTCCCATTATATGGTAGAAATAATAACTCTTTAGGGCAGCTTTCTTAAAGGTCCTGATTTTTACTCCTAATCTACATTCTTTTGCAAGGTGACCACTTTTTCTACATTTGAAACAACAAACTTTGTTCTCCTTAAGCCTTTTCTTTTGGCTAGTACTTCAGTAGTTAGCTGCGGAACAACATCTTCGAATTTCAGGGCATTGCTTATCATCTCCCTAAATGACATGGATGAAGCTTATCATGCTATGTTGGAGCTTATCGCACTTACTTAACCAACCCTTAACTTCCATGATCTTTTCTAATCCCAAAAACTTTGTTTGACTTAGGATCTCAAATTCCCGACAAAATGAAGCGAAATTCAGTGGGTTTGATCCTTCCTTAAAAGAATATTATTTTTCTACACATTATCATCAAATACCTTATAGTCGAATTGTAAAACTTAATTCACAAGGTATTTGTTCTTAGTCCTTTTAAATTAACTCATTCTATACTTACCAAATCGTTATTACTTCTTAAGGCTAAATGTATAGGGCTATATGATGAAAAGTTCTAAATTCTAGTTTTTAACTAATTGATTCTTATCTTTATAGTTAAATCGTGAAATTCTAACCTTAAGATGTCCTTTATGAATTTGTTTTTAATTAATTCAAGTTGCTTATCTATATTTCAAAAAATCATTTCCTAACTTTAATATTTTCAAAATTATTTATCTTTTTAATATTTAAAATATAAATCCAAGGTAAAATTATTTCATTTACTAACTTCTTTAAAACAAAAGCATTATTATAAAATTAAATGATACATGCTCATATGTATAATACTCCCATAACTCACTCTAGGGTGTTATTAATCCTATCTCTAATGAGTTACTTATCCTAGGATATTATTAATCGTATCTCTGATGAGTATTTTACCCAACCAAAGCCAAGGTTCTTGCTTAACCTTTGGCTCTGATACCAAATGTCACAGACCATTCTTCCATACCCTTTGAATTGAAAACAAACCACGCATGTCCAACTCAAATTGTATGAAAAGACGGAACATGAAGGGTAATAAAGAAAATAGACAGAACAGAATATCACACGAATGGAATGATATATAATATTGAACAAATATCTTTACAGCAGAAACTTTTAAATATATATATCAGAGTCTAACCTAAATTCAGCTTGGACAGTTATAAACTCTGTCCTTTTAATTACCGACAAACATCAAATTAAAGCAAACAAACCACAGCGGATAATAGAATATGTCTATACGTAGATGAAAATCTCCAAATCTCCTCTAGAAACTCCAACCATCTTCAACTAAACCTGAAACTACCCGGATCTGACCCGAGTATTGAAAATATCTGGATCTGGCTTGATAAACAAGCTTGAGAAAAACTCAATAATAAATGACAGTGCCATGTATCAGCCTTTAAATAAAATCTTTTGAAAAGAAAATATCTCATAATACCACGCCCACACATAAACATAGATGAGTTTTCACCTTATGATAACTTAAAATACTTTTATATATCAAATCATTTAATATTATTTCTAATGATATTACTTGAAAACATTTGCAAATAAACTTATTAATCTTAAATGAAATCGTTACCATTATTAAATTCCAACATACTAGGTTCTACAAACAAAACCATAGGATTTTTGGAGAATGGATTTCATAGAAATGACTTGGTGAAGGAACTACCTTCCGATGGGTACACCTCTAGATGGATGTCCCAAGGCATAAAACATCTATCCTCAACCAACAGAAGACCGACCTACCTCTTTAACTAAGTAGTACCGAATATGTCATCCCCCAGTCGTTACTGACCTTTGACCGAGCGCTCGTTTCCATACACCACATTAATTTAAATCCTGAACATCACAGTAGGAAGAAATATATCTAAAAGGGGATGATCATACCCTAATTGGGAATGACCCACTTAGCCTTGCCTCATCTAACCTTGTTTCGGTCAATTCCGGTTGATGAGGCTCGAGGCAATGATTACCTTTTGACATAGCACATATTCTTTCACTTTGAATACCACAATACCATTTCACATTCACACGACTGATTTCTACAAACGTATAACTTCATGAGCTCGTATGTCTCAGGAAAGGGTGCTAAGATAAGAGAAGGTGTCTTCTCCGCCACCGACTGATATACTTTTATAGAGATTACTCATTATGATTTGGAATGCAAGGTCACACATTCTTCTGTACTAGTTCGTTCTGCGATCGAACGAAACCGAAGGAACTTCCCTCGACAATTTCTAGGCAAGAAGCCCATGTGGTTTTGAGATTTTGAGGTTTTTCATAACAAAGAGACCATTACTACAATATAATTAATCGGGAGTTTATCCCCAATTAATCAACAAGCAGTCCCTCGTTATTATTCGTCTCAATATCTCCGTCTTCAAACATCTTCATTCTTCGAACTCGTAAACTGGTTCGAAGTGGTTTTCGGATAGGAATCACCAAAATCCAACCCCGGTTCCTTCGAATCTGATTATCAATAAAAAGTGAATATGAGTATATAGGATTTATTAAGTCTCCTTTCACTTTAATTCTTTTTGGATGATTTCGAAATCTCTTTCTTTTGTTTTAGAATAATTCTAAGTAATTCATTTTTTTGCTTTGAATAATATCTCAATTTTCCTTACTTAACTCTCGATCCAAATTTCTTAACTTTTAGGCAAGTCAAAAACAATAAACCCTAAATCAATCTTAGCAAACATTTTTCAATAAATAGGATCATAGAAATCATTCTAATTGTACTCAACATCAATTTCCATACTTAGTAAGTCTATCGGTAGAATAATGGTGAAATTACCTTTAAAATTCCATGAATAGGACGAGTTCCCTCTTCGGATTTTAATACCAAGTATAAGAAGATTATCTCTACGCAATCCAAGTTGTAGTTTATTCATTCTGGAGATTTCTTAAATTTTGGATAATACAATCTTCATTTATTTTGGAAACTTAATACCATCTTTTTAAGAGCATTCGGGCTTTCCTTTAGATCTGTTCCACCCCTTGTCTAAGAAGAGAAAACATAGGCCAGGTAAGCTCATGGCACTGGTTGCTCCATCCCTAACCTTAGTTAAACATCTTGTTTTACCTTCCTAGATCTCACAGGCGGAACAAATATACTAGTCGTTTTCACATACTCAGTTATTAACTTTATTTTGGAATTGATTATAAAGATTCCAAATTATCTTTTAAACACTTAGTTTTCCTTTAAAAACACACACAATTGATTACAGAAAAAATTATCACGTTTAAACTCATATTCAAAAAGTTATACAATTCGCAGCATAAAATGCTGTGGAAAGTGCTATATAAGCTTATTTGATATGAACAATTTTTCTAATATTTGGAAATTCATAATTTCCAATTCAAATTTCTTCTAAACTATTTAAATAGATTTATCAAATTTATTATTTTTTTCATAATTTAAAACATCTATTTAAAAATATTTCCTATTATGGTCACTTAACTGCACTAGCGTGAATTTTCTAGAAAATTGACGTGGACTTAATTGAAATCTACTTAACGGAATTTTGATTTTCTTTCTTCGTTTAGAAGATATGGATATAATAGTCTGAAATTTTCTTATCTCGAAGAACTTTGACATATATTCCACTCTATAAACTCATTTGAATTTTTCGACGCGAAATCGTGAACTACCGTGGCGCGACGCACCTAGTTTTAACTTATTTTTCAATATTTGAAATAATCTATTCGAATTGAATTTTATCACTTATAAAAATCATTAAAAATTATTTTATATCAATATTTCCACATTTTAAAGTATTTAAAATGTATTTTCACTATTTCCATATTATAATATTATTTTATTCCTATTATTTTAATATTAAATTTTAAATTTCAATTTCAATTCAAACTTCAAATTAAACTCAATTAAAACTTAGGTTTCAAATCTAATTTCAATTTAAATTTCAACCTTTATTTCAAATTCAATTTTCAAAATCGATTTCAATTTTAATTTCACTATTCATCTCAACTTCAATTTCAATTTAACTATCCTTTTTAATCCCGTTTCACTTCATATTTCAAATTCTCTTTTATTTCTACTTTAATTGAAAAGAAACTTATTTTTCCAAAGTATGTCATATCACCAAAATTGGGTCTTTAACAAGAGATCATTTAATCAAAAATAATTGAAATTTGATGTCCATAACATCATAATCATACAACCAATCATATGACATTAACATATTTAATACGTGTTTAGTATGATGAATGTGATAACATTAATATGGATTATCCAAAATTTAAACAATTATTCAAACATCCATATCATAAAACGGTGATTATGTATCATAGCAAATCAACTTAATAATCAATATAAATTATATAGCGGTGAGAGTTTTCTCACCTTCATATCCACTCCGTTTGACTTTTCTCTACACCAGCGTTCTCCTTCTCAAACGTCTCCAGTTTGTCGTTTCCTTTCTTTCTCCTTTTCTTTTCTTTTTTTATTTTTTTTTATTTTTTATATGTGTGGCCGTGGGATTTTGGAAGAGGTATAGAGTGTACGGTCTTCAAGTGGAGTGTGGCTTTGGGCGCAATTATGGAGGAAGGTATGTAGGTGTGTGAAGGGGGTATGGGTTTTAGGAGGTGGGTAGGTGGTCTAGAGGCTCAGGAATGGTCTGTAGGGCTTGGTCGTGGGGACCTTGAGGTGGGGGTGTGGGGGTACGACGTGTGGGCGCTTGGGTAGGGGCTAGGTGTATGACGACCCACAAATGCGTACCCTTTGAATCGACAATAAACCACACATGCCCGAGTCAAATAGCACAGACTGATGGAAAGTCAAGAGAAAGAAAAGAAGAGAGAAGAAGAGAATATAAGAAAGAGAGAAGATAGAACCAAACAGAACAATACAGAATCTCACATCGTAGCGGAAAACATATAATATCATATCAATGATCTTTACAAAATAGAGACTGCATATATATACATCAATCATAGTACAACAATCAATCACAAATTATCAGCCTGGACGATTATAATAACCTGTCCTCACAATTTTCGATAATATTCAACAATTAAGCACAGTGGATAATCAATAATCAAAACGGATACGTGTATACAAAAATGAAGATCTCCAGCTTGCCCAGTGAAGCTCCAAAAGCACCAAATCTGAATCCTGTAAATATACTAGGTCTGACTCGAGCATTGAGTAGGAAGAATGCCCGGATCAATATGGTAAACCAGCATGAGAAACATACTCAACTGAATTTATTAAATTACCAAACTTTTCCTTTATCAAAAAAAGTATCTCGTAAGACATGCCCACACATAAACACAGACATGTTTTTACCTTGTGATAACTAAAACATCTCATATCAAATCATATGATATTATACCAGTGTCTAGTATACAAATAATATTAATCATAGCCGAAATTGTTACATTGATTAAATTCCAACATATAGCCCAAAATGGGTAATACAATCAGAATGGCAGGTACATAGTGGAATTTGGATTTCCATATAAATGACCAGGTGAAGTGACTACCTTGCGGTAGTACCTCCCTAGAAGAATGTACCAAGGACCATCACAACGGATCCTTTACCAATACAAGACCGGCCCACCTCTATAACTAGATGACACCGAAAATATCATCCTCCAATCGTTACCGACCTTTTCTGAGGGCCCTCACAACATACAAACCACAATAATCAGATACACGACATCACAGCGTGCAAAAATATATCTAGAAGAGGTTGACCATATCCTACTTGGGAATGACCCTCTTAGCCTTGCCGCATCTAACCCTGTTTTGGTCATTTCTGGTTGATGAGGCCTGAGGTAACGATTACCTTTCACAATCACATATTTCATCACTTAGAATGCCACATGGCCATTTCCGTTGACTACTAATCGCCTTGCACAAAAATACAACCCTTAAGCTCATACGTCTCAAGGAGAGTGTTAAGCTAAGAGAAGATGCATTCTCTGCCACTACTGATGTATGTTTGTAAAAACCAATGTACGTAATCTTTTGAAATGCAATGTCAGACAAACATCCATACAAGTTGTCCAGAAACAGGACAAACCGAAGATACTCTTCTACCACATCCTGTTGGAAAATCCCCAGGATTAGTAGCGAATAGTCCTTGCATTGAATATTTCATAATGAAGATACCACTGTTACTATATGTTTATTGGAATTTTAACCTCAAACGATCTACAAGCAATCTTCCACTATGAAAATCAAGAACATCAATATCATCACAAGCAACCTGCACAATCGTCGCATATACATTGGTCCGGAGTGGTTTTCAGATAAACCGATCTCAGTCTCTTCGCACCAGAATGCAAAAGCATTTCTCAACCTTACATAGAAACTACGTCTCATAGACTTATCACGTCTCTAACTTTCAACTTGCTATCCTTCGGGCCAAGAAGGAAGCTAGGTAGATTGGAGTAATACTCCGCACTACACGAATCGAAATCCTCAACACAAATGATAATCAAGCCTACACAAAAGGCTATGTATTAAGTGTATGCCTAAATAGTTCTAACATCAAGTCGAGGAACTAATATGGCCAAATTTGATAGTCGGTTCTTTAACTATCAAAATGAACAAATATCTGGCACCATAAGCAATCACTAGGTCCTTTTAATTAATCTTTTATTAATTAAACCATTTGCCAAATATTCACTTCAAATTATCTTTAAAAAGATATATTCTCAAGAACCATTTCAACATTGGAAAACATTTCCATATACTTATTTAATAATAAGTAATTCACAGTTCACTTTATTTTCAACGTTTATAAAATATTAATATACTTAAGTCAGGATTAAGTATATTTTATTCTTTAAGGAAAACATTCTCTTTAAACACATTTATTCGGGTCAAAATGAATGTTGCGTAAAACATCATTACGATAACCCAAAATTACTAGTATAGGGATTCGATAAGTAGATAGATATATAAATCCCATATACTATACAAGACATTTCATTTCGAAAATCATTTACTATAACAACAGTGTTATAGTCCATCATTTCCTTACTTTTCGAAAACGTCTATTTGAACAATGGATGTCGAAATCTATGTATTCGATACTTAACACATTTTAAAACATCTTCAAACCATTAAAATATCACTTTCCAAAAATATCCATTTTATTTAATATATTATTCACTGTCGAAAATCGTGAATATAGTCCATTTACCAAATCCAATATTTCTACACATTTATTAAAGGAAAATCCACTGTCTAAAATCGTGGATATAGCTCCTTTACGCAATTCATTACTATCGCACATTTAATTAAAGGATTATCCATTGTCCAAAATCGTGTATGAATTCCTTTAATAATTTCTATAGTTAACTTAACCAATTCAATTGATCTCGGAATTATAAAACAATGTTTATAAATTCACATTTTCATTTTATAAAACTTCCATACACAAATTCCTTTATTAACCAACGTTATATATATATACCAAAATCCAAATTATAAGCCAATTCATGTACAATTCATTTATTTACAAAATCATTCTTTTTATAACTTCTTAAATAATAAATCTAATCCACTTATAAGATTCATTTATAACTCCATTTCAAACACTTACAAAACTCCTTAACAATTCCATCATTTTGATTTATAAAATATGAATTTATAAACCTTATATATATACACCATTTATAATAAATTCAAAATTATAATTTTAAACTATTTAACAAAAATAGTTAACACCATATTTCAAAAATCACATTTCGATATATTTCACAAAATCATAATTTTTATAACATAAAAATTATAACTTTTATTTATTTAAAATAAATTTATTTCTTAACAATTCAAAAATTATACAGAACATCTATTTTTAAAATCACTTGAAAATCCTTTTTAATTTGGAATCATCACTTTAATATTTTTAAAATTCTAAAATACGGCCTAATGCTGCAACAACACTAAATACGTCAATCACGGCATCCAAAACATCCTATATCGCATGATAACAACATATTTCACAATATTTGTAAATAAATCAATACTAGTGAGGAATCTAGTTGGATCCCTCCAACCTGTCACCAGGAACAAATGTACATATTAGAAATATGTGTACAATATCCGCTTCGAGGTAGAAGCGCATACAAATGGTCATTCGCTCATACACGGGAACGTATAAAGTCTCATCTGCTCCAATAGGTAGGAATATATCCAAATACCAATCAATATATATATATATATATAATATCATATATCATCCAAACAATCATCAATTATCATAAATAAAATTTATTCTCACTTATATAAAAATATCAGCAAGTCTGAAAGAGTGAGTTATACTCACATTGCTTCCAATATCAGTTGCAGTGTTTTATTTCGAATAAAATTAAACAGCCGTTTAATTTTACCCAAAATTTACGCTAGCTCCAATCAACTCCAAACTAGCTCTACAATGTAGTGCTCGTCAATACGAACCCGACGCAACTTGTTTCATCAAAAACGAACATCGTAGTGACAAAGTTATGCAATTTTAAAGATTATACGAATTTATAATATAATAATTATTATTTTTTAATTTATTTTAAACCTTAAAATCTTGGCTGCACACTCTAACTTCAGGAAAATCAACGCTGCTTCTTCATCTTCCTTCTCCATGCATTTGAAACCCAGGCCTTCACGTAAAAAATGGAAACCCACCACGTCGTTCAAATATCAAACTGCCGCGACCACCTTGAGATCACTTGACGATGATCCATGACCACTGTTCGAAGCGCCTAGCCACCATGCCCCTTCGGCCAAAGATCGGCCCCACGCGGTTGCACCATTACATCGAAAATCGTGATAGAACGATGCGCCTTTATCACTAGATTCTTGCGAATCCAAGCCACTACAGCAAAATTCCACCGTTGGATCGATAGATCTTGATGCCCTATACGTTTTTGCTTTAGAACTCAAAAGTTAGTTCTTCATGGATTGAGAGATTTTGAGGGGGAAATATTGAAATTTTATGGCCATTCATAATTAAGTGGCAGCTATGGTTTAAGGATGGGGACACTAGTGAAAAATGAAAAAAAATTAAAGCCTTTTATAGAAAATTTAACCTCACTATTCATCCGGAAAATTTTCCAACTCAAAACGAAGCGTACCGTCTGTCGTTTATAATGTTTTACCCATATTTCAAATAAAATGGAATATATATCGGAAGCCAATTCGATCATATTTGAAAGATAGGTCTTTAAATCGACTGTTTAAAACTTAAAATTCACTTAAACGAATTTCTAAGCGTTTTAGCTTGTCCCCGACAAACCGTAAATTCGATTGACATGAAATTTGAAATCTTATAATAAAATAACATTACAGATCCAATGAAACTGGTTTTTTCAAAATCCGAGACTATTTGAAAAATGGCTATTTTTACACGTTAATTAAATATTAAAATATTCAATTTCTATAATTCAACTTTTAAACAATTTTAAAAGTTTTCCAACATCATTCTAATTCAAATATAATTTTAATTCGTCTTTATAAATCATTTTCATTACATATAATTCAAATTTCAATTATTTACATATTTCAAATATTAAATTAACAATTTAAATATCCCACTAAATCCTTATATTCGAGATATAAGTTATTCAGCTTATAAAATTTACTTGTGCATATATAAAATCAATTAAATATACGAACTTCAAATGATCAATATTCTAGGTCGTTATACTCTTCCTTACTTAAAAGAATTTCGTCCTCGAAATTACTAAGTGAGAAAAAGTCATAAAATCAATTAACTTTCCAAAAACAATTCGTTCAAATTAGATTACCAAAATCATTTAACCTTTTAACTCTTCCTAAAATCCATTCGTTAAACTTCTTATAACAACTTCTCTAAGTTTTCAAATCCATTCACAATTATCTTTTCAAAACCAACTAACATCGTTTAACTTTTAACTCCAAATCAAAACTTTGTTCTGACAAATTTTCCAAAATCTCAAAAATTTTATAACGCTTTTAATTTTCAAAAAATTTCGCCAGCGTCTCCTTTGTGCGGTTCAATCATAGTAGGATCACAACACACGCACACAGATATATATATATATATATATATATCACAAATATACATCTCATCTTCGAGGATGAGGCATCCTGTAGGGAAAAAATATAAAAGTACGATAGGTAATCCGAGATATGTACTTTATATATTATTAGCGAGCATATACAATTAATATTAGCGTGAAAGCGATTCCAAATGCGGAGCATTCACCATATGCTTCTACTAAATACTCAATAAACAAATGAGAAACATGTATATATAAAGTAATATAAATATACAATATATACCAATACAACAACTATATATGCCAATATAGAAAATGCAATCAAAAAGCAACAAATCCAATTATCAAACAATTATCGTCCAAATAACATCCAATCAAACCAGTATCTATCTAATCAGTCTATAACCAAATCAATATAAATTCATTTCTTATTAATATTCATTGAATTGATTTTTCAATTTAATCACATTTGATTCATTTACATTGGATTTTACTAACATTCATTTATTCGAATTCAATTACTTTACATTTATTAATTACATTCAAGTTTGTTCACTTTCAAATCAAATCAAATCAAATCAATTCTATTAAAATTTACTTACTATCAATTCGAATTCAATTATTTAGCTTTGAATCTCATTAATTAAATTTCATATGAATTTCTATTCAATCAACTAATATCCATCTATTAACCAATGCATATCCAACATAACCAAATTTATTTACTTTACTTTACATTCAATTTGGTTTAACATATTTAATTTAAATTGGTTTAATATTCAATTGACTTTCATTCAATTTTCAATTTCATTAGCTTTTAATGAATTAACACTTACATCCATTATTCCATATTTTATCTACTTATCTATTTCATTAGTTCAATTCATTCATTAATTCAGTTTCTAATTCATTTAACTACTTCATTTCTTTAACTGCTTATTATTCAAATTTACTTTGCATATTCATTTTTATTTGTCAAAATCAACTTGATTCAACATTACTTAAGTTATATTTCATTTTATTTTCACTTGCATTTACTTTCACTTATAAACTTAAGTTCATTTCTAATTTAAATCAAATTCTTTTTCATTTAACTTTTACTTAAGTCAAATTTCATGTCATTATTCAGATTCAGATTTCGTTTTGCATAACAAAATTGTCTAACCATTTTAATATTTGGCCTTACTTACATTTTCTCATTTTATAAGTTATACAACTTATTTATCTAAACTTCAAATTCATATTATACAATCACTTAACCATTTAAGTTTAATTTCCATTTCATTAACTTATCTAATCCTGTTCAAATCCAATTCAATTTATTTATGTAACAACCCATAAATATTTTAAATGTTTTAAATACAATTTATTTGAAACTTTGATTTTTAAACCATTTAAAACTTAAAGATTTGGAATTTTACAATGTAATTTTGGGATTTATTGAGAATTATTTTTCCAAATATGATGAAATAAAGGTTTTTCAAAAAATCTAAATTTTGGTCAACTTTGGTCAAAGTTTGACTTTCAGTTGAAATTTTTGAATTTGAATTTTTAGTTTCTATTCTTTTTCTTTGAAGCTAGACTTGATTCTAATCTTCTCTATGCTTTTCGTTTCTTCAAATTCTGGTTTATACTTTTTAAATCTACAAAGTTTCAGCGTTTTACATGCGAATATTTTCAGTATTTTATTTTCTATTTTCTATTTTGGCCTTGGGCTTGATTTTGTTTGTGTTTTTAGCTTGTTTTGATATTGGGCTTTGCTAATGGGCTTAGGAATTTCCTAAGAGACAAATCTTTGTCCATTCATTTGAAAAGATGCCTCTCCAAAACTAATTCAGGCACCAAATTTCCTCTTCTCATCTCTTTCTCATTTCCACTTTCCTGAACAAAATTTCTTGTAAGTTTTCCTATCTCTTTCTTCTTCCTTTTATTTGTTTTCTTTTTGTTTTATCCTAAAGCATAGTTCGTGTAACGACCCAGAATTTCAGTCATTTGAAATTCGTATATTTAATTGATTTTAAATATGCACAAGTAAATTTTATAAGCTGAATAAATAATATTTCGAATATCTGGATTTAATTGGATAATTAATTTTTTAATTGAATATTTGGAATTGCAGAAATAATTAGAATTTGCATTTAAAGTGAATAAAAATGATTTATAAAGTTGAATTAAATTTTATTTGAATTTGAATTATTTTAGAGAACTTTTAAAATTGAATTAAAGGTCAAATTGTAGAAATTGAATATTTTTATATTTAATTGACGTGTGAAAATAGCCATTTTTCAAACAATCTCGGATTTCGACGAAACTAGTTTCATTGGATCCGTAATGTTAAATTATTGTAAGATTACAAATTTCGTGTCAATCGGATTTATGGTTTTCCGGGGCAAGCTAAAACGCGTAGAAATCGGTTTAAGTGAATTTTAAATTTAAATAATTCGATTCGAAAACCTTTCTTTCAAATATGATTGAATTGGCTCCCGATATATATTCCATTGCGTTCGGAATATGGGTAGAACATTATAAACGCCAGGCGGCATGTTTAGTTTGGAGTTTGGAAAAATTTCGGATGAATAGTTTTATCAAATTTTCTATAAAAGGACGTTATAATCTTCATTTTGCAAAACCCTAAAGTAAACTAGGTCTAGCCGCCAGTTTCCATTCAATGGCCGAAAATATTCATTTCTTCTCCTCTTAATCTTTCCAATCCGTAAACATTTAACCAAAGTTTTCAACTACAATGTTGTAGATCCAGATGAGAGCTTTAAATCTATACGAGTATGATCTAAAATAGTGGAGTAAATTGATGGCAATTAGAGTTTGAAGGCGTGCGATTGGGCACGATTTTCAAGACAAATAGGGGGTCGAGTGTGGCCGGTCTTCGGCTAGTGGTACAGCTCGGCTTTGGCATTGAAGTGGAGATAGTTGATCGTCGTTGAAGTCGACGTGGTGGGTGCGAAAATTCGATTAAAAGTGGCGGCTTTGGGTTTTGTTTGAACGCGTATCACCTGGAGGGGAAGAAGATGCTAGTTGCGGCCGTGATTTTCTATGGGGAATGGATGGTCCAGATTGCAAGTAGGGTTTAAAGAAACTAAAATATAAAATGAAACTGATTATATATTAAATTGTACAATCTTTAAAATAGCGCAACCTTTTCATACGAGGTTCGTTTCGCACGAAAAAAATTGCGTTGGGTTCGTATTCGCGAATACTACGCAATGGAGCTGGATTGGGGTTGATTGGAGCTAGTGCGAATTTTGGGTAAAATTAAACGCTCGTTCAATTTTATTCGGAATAAAACACTGAAACTGTTATTGGACGCAATGTGAGTACAACTCACTCTTTCTAACTCACTGATATTTTTATAAAAGTGAGAAAATATTTATTATATGATGATTGATGATTGTTTGGATGATATATGATATGATGATTGGTCTTTGGATATATACCTGCCTATTGGAGGAGATGAGACCCTATACATTCCCGTATATGAGCGGATGACCCTTTGTACGCGCGTCTGCCTTGAAGCGGACATTGTACACATATTCTAATATGTATATTTGTTGCAAGTGACAGGTTGGAGGGATCCAACTAGATTCCTCAACAGTATTGATTTATTTACAGATATTGTTATATATTATGTTATCATATGATATATGATATTTTGGATGCCGTGATTGATGTATTTGGTGTTGTTGCAACATTAAGCTTATTTTTGATAATTTAAAAATGTTAAAGTGATGATTTCCAAATTTAAAAGGATTTTCAAGTGATTTGAAAATATATATTTTTGATTGATTAAGTAAATGAATTTATTTTAAATAAATAAAAGTTATAATTTTTATTGTTATAAAAATTATGATTTTTGTGAAATAACACTTAAGTATGATTTTTGGAGTTATATAAGTTTTAATAACGATTTGTAAATTTTCAAAAGAATAAGTTTATTTAAATAAGAAATTTTGAATTATTATGAATGATTTATATATAAGATTTATAAAATTGATATTTCATAAATAAAAATAATGGGATTATAAATGAGTTTTGTAAGTGTTAAAACGAGGTTATAAATGGATTTTATTAAATAAGATTTATGATTTGTGAAGTTATAAAAGAAAGAATTTTGTAAATAAAGGAATTATAAGTATTTAACTTATAATTTTATTTTTTAGTATAAAATTGAGTTATAAATGGAATTGGTTAATAACGGATATTTATAAATTGAAGTTTTTATAAAATATATAAATGTGAATTTATAAACATTGTTTTATAAATTCAAAATCAATTGAATTTGATAAGTTAAATATAGAAGTTTATTTAAAGGAATTCTATTCACGATTTTGGACAGTTGGATAATCCTTTAAATCAAATATGTAGAAGTGTTAAATTTGGTTAGAGATTTGTATCCAGGATTTTGGACAATGGATAATTCTGAATTAAATGTGTAGAAGCTTTAATTTGGTAAACGAATTATATTCACGATTTTGGACAGTGAATACTATATCAAATAAATGCTTTGGGAAGTGATATTTAAATGGAGTTAAATGGTTTAAAGTTGTTTTAAAATGTATTAAGTATCGAATACATAGATTTCAACATTTATTGTTGAAATAGACGTTTTTGAGAAATAAGGAAATGATAGACTATAACACCGTTGTTATAGTAGATGATTTTCGAAAGGAAATATTTTGTATAGTATTGGGATTTATATATCTATCTAATTTTCGAATCCCTATACTAGTGATTTTGGGTTGTCGTAACGATATTTTACGCAATATTTGTTTTGACCCAAATAAATGTGTTTCTTCCTTAAAGAATAAAATATGTACATAATCGTGATTTAAGTATATGTAATATTTTCTAAGTGTTGAAAATAAATTGAATTGTGAATTGCTTATTATTAAATAAGTATTTGGAAATGTTTTCTAATATAGAAGTGAAATGGTTTTGAGAATATATCTTTTTAAAGATAAATTGAAGTGAATATTTGGCAAGTGAATTAATTAATAAAGATTAATTAAAGGGCCCAGTGATTGTTATAGTGCTGAATATTTGTTTGTCTGTTTTGATAGCTAAATAACCGACTATCAGACTTTGCCAAAATTTTAGTTCCTCGACTTGATGTGGGAACTATTTAGTCGTACACTTAGTACGTAGCCTTCTGTGTAGGCTTGATTATCGTTTGTGTTGAGGATGTTGATTCGTATAGTGCGGAGTATTACTCCAATCTATCGAGCTTCCTTCTTGGCCTGAAGGATAGCAAGTTGAAAGTTGGAGACGTGATAAGTCTATGAGACTTAGTTTCCGTGTGAGGTTGAGAAACGCTTTTGTGTTGTTGGTGCGAAGAGACCGGGATCAGATTTATCTGAAAACCACTTCGGACCAACGTATATGCGACGATTGTACAGGTTGCTTGTGATGATATTGATATTCCGAATTTTCATAGTGGAGGATTGCTTGTTGATCGTTTGGGGTTAAAATCCCTATATACGATGTGAGATTCTGTATTATTCTGTTTGGTTCTATCTTCTCTCTTTCTTCTCTTCTCTTCTTCTCTTCTCTTCTTCTCTCTTCTTTTCTTTCTCTTGACTTTACGTCAGTTTGTGCTTTATGGGTCTGACATGTGTGGATTATTGTCGATTCAAAGGGTACGGATTTTCGGGCCGTCACAGTTCTGCCTCACCAATTCTCCCTTAGCCGACCTCAAATCCACCCTAATCACCACCATATGCTCGACCATCACTCATCTCCACAATCGTCCCATGCCGTGACTTCCCTAGGCCAAATCACCACATCTCCTTGCCAAAAAACCCTACCCGACCCCATCCTTTCCCTTCCTCTCTTCCTAATTGCCTCGACCACCATCTCCTATTGCCTAGCCGTGACCATTCCCTTTCCTTTTCCGTGCCTAGTTGCCTTCAAACCATCATAGCCATAACCATTCACTTAGTAGCCGAGCACGAATCATCTTATGCCAAACCCAATGGACCATGGCCGAACCCAAAGGGCATGTGCCTTGACCTTTTGCCTTCCTAATGACCTTTGGCTTGCCACCACTTCATCTACCCATAGCCATACCTTATGCACATCATAGCCGAGCCTAGCATGCTTCAAAACAAGATGGCCGAGTTATGATATCATGTTGGCTAACTTTCTTGCAAAGTGGCCGAGCCCACTAGGTCATAGTAGACCATTTTGCTTTGTTTTAATTCATATTTTCATGTGTTGTATATATATTTATGTATGTTGTATTTTGTTGTGTACAAGATTTGGATCTTGGCTCTACTTCCTCTCAAATCTAATTCATGCTTTGTCGTGCTTTTCGGAGTTTGTTCTTGTGTCTGGAATTGTCATCTTTAGCTTAAGAAGGTGAGTTTATCACTCTCGACTATGTACTTATATTATAGTAAATTGATGACTTATGGAATTATGGTAGTGATATGCTATGTTGATAGTACTTTCATATATGCCTATGTATGATATTATATGATGTTATCACCTTATGTTATACCTGTTTTATCACATGACATGATATGCTATGTTATTCAGTTACTTATATTCTGCTTCTCATACTGCAAGTTCCCTGTTAGTATAGAATCACTATGGGTTGAAATGATACATACCCGAACGAACTTTTGAATAGAGAAAAATCTTTTAAGCTGAAATGATAGGCTCAAACGATTTTTATTTTATTTGACTTGGGATTACGGGTTTGAAATGATAAAACCCAAGATTTTATATTTTACGGATTGAAATGATACATATCCGGATCACTTGATCTAGGTTAGAAAAATTATACAAACCCATGGTTAATGTTTAAATATAATAGTTTTCTCAAAATTATTAAGTATTTTGAATTTTAATATATGAAATTTTAACTTAAATTTTGATTTAAATGAGTTAAATAATATAGATTGATTTTCTAATAAGTTAATATTTTATATGTAAATAAATGGTTTGTTTAAAACTAAATTTAAAGATTTTATCTAGGATATAAAATTTAATATAACTTGATAATTTAATTTAATATAGGATTCTAAATCTAACCTAATGATAGTGACATATTTGATTTATGAAATGGATAGGTTTTGTATAATAAAATAGATTTTATAAAACTATGATAAAATTGAAATATTATGTTTTAGAACAAGTTGTAGTAAAATTTGTAGCATTCTCAAAATGCTATGCTATTTTTTGTTATGCTTTTAAAATGCTATGCTACTTTAGGTTATGTTTTAAAAGTGCTACTATTTCTTAAATGTAACATTTTCAAAGTGCTATTAAATAAGGGTCATATTTTTAAATTGTTATGGTTTCTAACTTATTACATTTTTAAAATGTTATAACTAAGTGTATAGTTTTTGAAAGGGTTACAATTTTGGAAATGGATATTGTTTTGATGGTATAATAGTACTGAATTTTAATGGTATTGAATTTAAATGGTTTTGAAATGAATATGCTTGATTTTGAAAGGATAAACCATTTGAAATAAATAACCATGGGTTCTAATAACAGTTGGTTGTTAAAGAGACCGGGATCGGAAGTTGTCATACTATCTGCCAACTCCGAAAACCACTTTAACAACTGTGTACGCGGTGGAGATTCCAGAATGAAGTAGGATGGTGGCGACAATCCTATATGAGTTATATTACGTGGACCCTACTCCCGTGAGTTGACATAAGGTGGCTAAAACAGGAGCAATCGACGGATCAATGAGGTAGCTCCTTTAATCGAACACACTCCTTCGATACCATTCTATTACTTTATGATTGATTGGGTGCACCCTTTGATATTTTTTGGGAGTGTGGATTGAGGTGGGAGGTAGTGGCTGCTACGTGTTACCACCAACCGAAAGAGCAATTGGTACATCTACCCTGGCATTGCCTAGTTGCGCCATGTCACCTACCCAATCGTGCTTTCTACGAGTTTGATTTGTGTCGTACCTATTGAGTATTTATGGTAGCCTCCCGATCTGGAGGTATGATGGTATTGTATAGGCTATGAGCACTATAAATTTATTAAGGTGGAAAATGTAAAGCCTTAACGCTATTTTTAAGTAAGTTTACTTTACTTTAGACATTGTTATAATAGCGTATATTACTACATAGTAGATAGTTTAACGGATCCTTAAAGGATGGATGATCCCAAGCAACCTTTAAGTTACTTGTGCATTTCTATTACAGTTCACTTGAGTTGATTTACATTTTATAAGTATGTATGCCATGACTCGAGTGTTTTGTGTTTTGCTTTATGCTCGGGTCAGCCTGAGTATCACAGCTTTGGATTTCATCTTTTGGAGCTAGAGGATTTGCTAGAGATTATCTATCTATCTAGTTATCCATCTATTTCTTTTTCAGTTATTTCTATTCATCTTATGTATTAGTGGACTTTTATCGTATTTGCTTTCAGACTCTAGCATTTTATATTTGTTTTGAGACTGTGTATGTAGTAGCTTCATGAACTACTATGGTTATTTTATTTTCGCTGCTAGTTATTCTGATATTCCATGTCTGTGATTGGTTTTATTTGCTCCAAATTATATTAACAATCTATTGTTTTGAGTTATCCAAGTCCAATATGTGTGGTTTAATTATCGATTTGAATGGTCCAAAATAGTGGGTCGTTACATTTGGTGTCAGAGCTTTGGTTTTAGGCAAACCTTAGCCTACGGAGCAAAAACTCATTAGAGATAGGGTAGAAATAACCTAGAATGAGTGAAATCAATCATAGGATCATTTATTTGTGAGAGAACATATTTTAAAGTATAAAATTATTTTTTAAGATTTTAAAGGTTATTTTGGATATAAATTTTCTTGTTTTAAAATCTAATTTTTTCTAAACTTCCTTCCTTTCCTTATCCACCTTGTTAATTAAATTCTTGATTAGGATCTCTATTCTTGTTGAATTTTGTCTTTTGTTTCTCAATTACCTTTGTCCTAAAATTCATTCTTGATTCTTCTGGATGGATCGTAGGAATGCCAGAGGTAGGGGTCGTGGTGTTGCCTCAGTTCCTAAGACCGTTGAACCCATTAGGTTCACTACTCTCTGTAGGGAATTCATTGAGCTTGGTGGTACCAAGTTTACTGGATCAGAGAGCATTATCGAGGCTCAGCAGTGGTTAAGGGGTTTAGAGAGGATTTTCTTCGGTCTTGAGATCACTGATGCTCAGAAGCATCAGTTGGCAGCTTGTCAATTGAAGGGGCAGCCTTGGATTGGTGGGAGTCCGTTATTGCTTAGACTATTGAGGCTGATATTTCTTGGGAGCAGTTTTGGTATCCTTCTGTGCTAATTTTTAATTTGGTTCAGTTTCACCTTTTGGAATCTTTCTTATGTTTCGATATCGTGTTTTAGGGATGCTTTTGTGGTGAAGTGGATGCCCGAAGCAAGGAAGTCTCAGCTATATAGGGAATTTATGGATCTTAAGCAGGGAGACATATCAATTTTTGAGTATGAGCGGAAGTTCAATGAATTTTTCAAGTTTGGTCCTAGCCTGATTGACATCCGTCTTAAGAAGAATGAGAAGTTTATAGCTGGAGCTCATCCAGAGTTTTAGATATGAGAATCCTACTTCTAAGGATCCTTCTATTTCTCATGCCTCTTCATATCAGCCTTTCTCTATAATCCTAAGAAGAGAAAACCTAACTTTCAGCAGAAGAAGAATTGGAATAAGACTCCTGGTTTGGAATCTTCTCCTTCTCAGAGGCAGCCTATCCATTTATCTTCCGTCACTTGCTTCCAGTGTGATCAGAAGGGACACTATGCCAATAGTTGTCCTACTTTAATTGGTGTTGCTTTTCCTCCTCCCGTTCAGTTGAATAGGCGTGATCTTTGTAATATTTGCTTGCAACCGGCCACTTCAGGAAGGATTGTTGTACTCAACAGAAGGGCAAGCCATCTGGTATCTTTACTATTACCTCTGCCACTCCACCTGCTCCACTTACTCTACCAGCTCCTAGTGATACTCAAGGTACTCTTCAGGGCACCTTTTCTCTGTTTAATTTTCCTGTTCGTGTTTTATTTGATACTAGAGCTTCCCATAGCTTTATTTCTATGAATCTTTGTGATAAATTTGAGCATCTCATTTTCCGGAGTATGCTTCTGAACCTTTGTGTGTTAAAAATACTATTGGTGGTTCCGCGAACCTTAGTAGGATTTGTAGAAGGGTGAAACTCATCTATGCTGGTTATCATTTTTCTAGTGATTTCTATGTTCTGGGTTTTGATGCTTTTGATCTATTTCTTGGAGGTGATTGGCTGATGAATCATGAAGCTGTTATCTTTTGTAAAACTCGAACTGTTTCGTCTGTTGGTGATAAGGGTGATTCTTTGGTGATTCAGTGCCGTTTGCCTCAGGATTATGCTGGCAGTTTTATTTATTCTCTTGACTCTTCTCCTAATGATCTTGACTCGACTCATGTAGTCAAACTCTATCCCGATGTATTTGGTGAAGTCACTGCTTTACCTCTTAAGAGGGAAATCGATTTCCGCATTGTTCTTATTCCTGGAGCTCGACTGTAGTTCTTCCTCCTAGAAGAATGGCACCCCGTGAGAAGGTTGAGTTGAGAAAGAAAATTGAGACTTGTTCTACAAGGGTCTGATCAGACCTAGCCATTCTGAATGGGGAGCAGCGGTGGTTTTCATCACTAAGTTTGATGGTTCTTTAAGGATGTGTGTTGATTATAGGGAGCTGAACAAGCTCACTATAAGAAACAGATATCTTAAGCCTCGTTTTAATGATATATTTGATCAGCTCTATGGAGCTACTATTTTCTATCAGCTTGATCTTGCCACAGGTTTCCACCAGCTCAGAGTTGCCGAGGAGAGTATTTCCAAGACTGCTTCCCGTACTGAGAATGGTTTTCATGAATGGTTGGTTATGCCTTTTGGTTTGACTAACGCCCCAGCCTTTTTTGTTAATTTGATGAATAGTGTTTTCTGTGATATTCTTAGTAAGTTTGTTCTAGTCTTTGTCGATGATACCCTTGTCTTCTCTAAGTCAAGGGAAGAGCACGAGTCACATTTGAATTTTATCCTAGAGACTCTTAGAAATCATCAATTGAAGGCTAGGTTCTCTAAATGTCATTTGTGGAAGGATGAAGTCCGATTTCTCGGGCATATTGTTTCTAGTAATGGAGTTTTTGTTGATCTAGTTAAGATAGCTGCGATCAATGTAAGTCTTTCTTCTCTTTTCTCTTTGTAAAGATCACTCTATCTTTTCTATGGTCCTTATTTCTCCTTATTCTGTTACAGGATTAGGAAACTCCTAGGACTCCATTTGATATTCATATTTTTTTGGGCCTTGCTGGTTATTATCGGAGATTCCTTGAGAATTTTTCTCGGATTGCTGGACCTCTCACTTCTTTGACTCGTAAGATGCTAAGTTTGTATGGAATGATAAGTGTGAAGTTGCATTCAATGAGTTAAAGAGTAAGCTTACTTCCGCACCAGTTCTTACCGTTCCATATAGAAACGAGGGATTAACGGTATACACTGATGCTAGTCGTGAGGGTTTGGGAGTTGTTCTGATGTAAGATGGAAAGGTTATTGCTTATTCCAGTTGTCGTTTGAAGACCCATGAAGTCAATTATGCAGCCCATGATTTGGAATTGCTTTCCGTGGTTTTTGCTTTGAAGCTTTAAAGGCATCATCTTTTGAGTACTAAATTTGAGCTCTTTACGTATCATCAGTGTTTGAGATATATCTTGACCCAAAAGGATTTGAATCAATGATAGGTTAGGTGGCTTGAGTTCCTTGTTTCTTATGACCTCGACATTAGTTATACCTATGGGAAGGCTAATGTTGTGGCTGATGCTTTGAGTCGGAAGAAGGCGATATTGTGTCAGCTTGTTGTTTCCTCTTCTCCTCTTATAGATAGTATCATGGCTAAGCAGAATGAGGATAGAATTATTAGATTGATTAAGGAGAATGTTTGAAATAGGGTTGGTGGTAGTAGTCTTGATGGTAGTGGAGCTCAGATCGATTATAGATGGATTTCAAGGATTAATAATTTGATTTGTGTCCTGAATGTTGATGGATTGAGGCAAGAGTTATTTCGAGAAAATCATCGATCCAGACTTTTTATTTATCCTGGTGCGACGAAGATGTATTAGGATATGAAGAAGCTTTATTGGTGGAGGGGTATGAAGCGAGATATTTCTATCTTTGTTAGTAGGTGTGCGACTTGTCAGCAAGTCAAAGCCGATCATCAGAAGACCCCTGATTTATTGCAGCCTCTTGAGGTTCCCAATTGGAAATGGAAACAGGTTTCTATGGATTTTATTGATGGATTACCCAGCATTAGGAGGAGTAATAAGAGTATTTGGATTATTGTGGATAGATTGACCAAGTCATCTCATTTCATTCCGGTCAAGTCTACCCATTCTACTTCTAGTTTGGCTGAGATTTATATGAGGAAGATTGTTTGCCTTCATGATGTTCCTGTCAGTATTGTTTGTGATAGAGATCCTATCTTTACCAGTCAGTTTTGGAGAGCTTTTCAGGAATGTTTGGGTACTCACCTGAACCTAACCACTGCTTACCATCCGTAGACCGACGGTCAAACGGAAAGAGTGAATCAGTTTTTAGAGGATCTTCTTCGTGCTTGTGTTCTTGATTATGGAGGATCTTGGGAAGATCATCTCCATCTTGTTGAATTCACCTATAACAACAGTTATCAGGTATAATCTCAAATCCTATATTTTAATCTTGTCGTAATCATCTATCTATCTCATTTTATCCTTAAATCCAGGCTAGTATTGCAATATTTCTGTTTGCTACTCTTTACGGACAACCTTGCAAATCTCCATCTTACTGGATTGAATCCGGTAATCGTTTGGTTCTTGGTCTTGATATGATTATGGAAGCTTTTGAGAGAGTTGAGGAGATTAAGAGGAAGACGAAGAGTGCTCAGGATAAGCAGAAGAAGTATGCAGATCGGCGTAGGAGGAGTTTGGAGTTTTCTGTTGGTGATCAGGTTTTCCTTAAGTTCTCTCCCTTAAGGAATGTGATTTGGTTTGGTCGAAAAGGGAAGCAAGCTCCTAGGTTCATAGGTCCTTTCCATATTTTAAAGATAGTTGGTTCTTTAGCTTATCGCCTGGATTTGCCTGAGAAGCTGTCTAGAGTACATAATGTATTCCATGTTTCGCATCTTCGTCGATATCTCCATGATCCATCTTTGGTTGTTCAGCCTCCTGCTCTCGAGAGTTTGCATATTGAGCCAAACCTTACAATCGAGAGGAAGCCACTTTGTATTATCGATAGAGGTACGAAGCAGCTGAGAAGGAGATCAGTCAGCTTAGTCAAAGTGTAGTGGAGTACTGATGATCGGGATTGTACCTGGAAGATAGAGAAGAGCATGCATGCTTCTAATCCGGAATTGTTTGTTTTAGGTATTCGTTATTCTATCTTATCTTTGTTTGTTTTCCGTATCTCATTCCTTTTTTAGGACGAAAAGTTTTAAGTGGGGGAGAATGTAACAACCCATAAATTCTGTAAATATTTTAAATACAATTTATTTGAAACTTTGATTTTTATATCATTTAAAATTTGAAAATTTGGAATTTTACAATGTAATTTTGGGATTTGTTGGGAATTATTTTTTCCAAATATGATGAAATAAAGGTTTATCAAAGATTTTAAATTTTGGTCAACTTTGGTCAAAGTTTGACTTTCAGTTTGAATTTTTAAAATTTGAACTTTTAATTTCTATTCTTTTTCTTTGAAGTTGGACTTGATTCTAACCTTCTCTATGATTTTCGTTTCGTCAAATTCTGATTTATACTTTTTAAATCTACAAAGTTTCAGCGTTTTACATGCGAATTTTTTCAGTATTTTTATTTTCTATTCTGGCCTTGGGCTTGATTTTGTTTGTGTTTTTATCTTGTTTTGATATTGGGCTTTGCTAATGGGCTTAGGAATTTCCTACGAGACACATCTTTGTCCATTTATTTGAAAAGATGCCTCTCCAAAACTAATTCACATACAAAATTTCATCTTCTCATCTCCTTCTCATCTCTTTCTCATTCCCACTTTCCTGAACAAAATTTCCTATAAGTTTTCCTATCTCTTTCTTCTTCCTTTTATTCTTTTTCCTTTTGTTTTCTCCTACAACATAGTTTGGCCTCACCAATTCTCCCTAGCCGACCTCATCTCCACCCTAATCACCACCATATGCTCGGCCGTCACTCATCTCCACCATCATCCCATGGCCGTGGCTTCTCTAGGCCAAACCACCACATCTCCTTGCCAAAAAACCCTAGCCGACCCCATGCTTTCCCTTCCTCTCTTCCTAATTGCCTCGGCCACCATCTCCTATTGCCTAGCCGTGACCATTCCCTTTCCTTAGCTGTGCCTAGTTGCCTTCAAACCATCATAGCCGTGACCATTCACCTAGTAGCCGAGCACAAATCATCTTATGCCGAACCCAATGGACCATGGCCTAACCCAGAGGGCATATGCCTTGACCTTTTGCCTTCCTAATGACCTTTGGCTTGCCACCACTTCATCTACCCCATAGCCATACCTAATGCATAACATAGCCGAGCCTAGCATGCTTCAAAGCAACATGGCCGAACTATGTTATCATGTTGGCTAACTTTCTTGCAAAGTGGCTGAGCCCACTATGTCATATTAGACCATTTTGCTTTGTTTTAATTCATATTTTCATGTGTTGTATATATATATTTATGTATGTTGTATTTTGTTGTGTACAAGATTTGGAATTTGGCTCTACTTCCACTCAAGTCTAATTCATGCTTTGTCGTGCTTTTCGAAGTTTGTTCTCGTGTCTTGAATTGTCATCTTTAGCTTAAGAAGGTGAGTTTATCACTCTCGACTACGTACTTATATTATAGTAAATTAATAACTTGTGGAATTGTGGTAGTGATATGCTATGTTAATAGTAGTTTCATATATGCATGTGATATGATATTATATGATGTTATCACCTTATGTTATACCTGTATTATCACATGACATGATATGCCATGTTATTTAGTTATTTATATTCTGCTTCTCACACTGCAAGTTCCCTATTAGTATAGAATCACTATGGGTTGAAATGATACATACCTGAATGGACTTTAGAATAGAAAAATCATTATGAGCTGAAATGACAAGCTCAAGAGATTTTTATTTTATTTGACTTGGGATTGCGGGTTTGAAATGATAAAACCCAGGATTTCATATTTTATGGATTGAAATGATACATATGCGGATCACTTGACCTAGGTTAGAAAATATTATGCAGGCCCATGGTTAATGTCTAAATACAATAGTTTTCTAAAAACTATTAAGTATTTTGAATTTTAATATATGAAATTTTAACTTAAATTTTGATTTAAATGAGTTAAATAATGTAGATTGATTTTCTAATAAGTTAAAATTTTATAAGCAAATAAATGGTTTGTTTAAAACTAAATTTAAAGATTTTATCTAGGACATAAAATTTAATATAACTTAATAATTTAATTTAATATGGGATTTTAAATCAAACCTAATGACAGTGGAAGATTTGATTTATGAAATGGATAGGTTTTGTATAATAAAACAGATTTTATAAAACTATGATAAAATTGAAATATTATGTTTTAGAACATTTTGTAGTAAAATTTGTAGCATTCACAAAATGCAATACTATTTTTAGTTATGCTTTTAAAATGCTGTGCTACTTTAGATTATGTTTTAAAAGTGCTACTATTTCTTAAATTAATATTTTCAAAGTGCTATTATATAAGGGTCACATTTTCAAAGGGTTATGGTTTCTAACATATTGCATTTTTAAAATGTTATAACTAAGTGTATAGTTTTTGAAAGGGTTACAACTTTGGAAATGGATATTATTTTGAAGGTATAATGGTATCGAATTTAAATGATGTTGAATTTAAATGGTTTTGAAATGAATATGCTTGATATTGAAAGGATAAACCATTTGAAATAAATAACCATGGGTTATAATAACAGTTGGTTGTTAAAGAGACCGGGATCGAAAGTTATCATGCTCTCCGCTAATTCCGAAAACCACTTTAACAACTGTGTACGCAGTGGAGATTCCAGAAGAAGTAGGATGGTGGTGACGATCCTATATGAGGTATAATGCGTGGACCGGACTCCCTTGAGTTGACATAAGGTGGCTAAAACAGGAGTAATCAACGGACCAACGAGGTAGCTCCTCTGATCGGACACATTCCTTCGATACCATTCTATTACTTTAGGATTGATTGGGTGCACCCTTTGATATTTTTTGGGAGTGTGGATCGAGGTGGGCGGTAGTGGCTGCTATGTGTTACCACCAGTCCTTAAGTGCAATTGGTATATCTACCCTGGCATTGCATGGTTGTGCCGTGTCACCTACCCTATCGTGCTTTCTATAAGTTTGAATTGTGTCGTACCAATGGAGTATTTATGATAGCCTCCCGATCTGGAGGTACGATAGTACCGTATAGACTATAGGCACTATAAATGTGTTAAGATGGAAAAGTAAAGCCTTAACGCTATTTTTAAGTAAGTTTACTTTACTTTAGACATTATTATAATAGCGTATATTACTACATAGTAGATAGTTTAACGGATCCTTAAAGGATGGACGATCCCAAGCATCCTTTAAGTTACTGTGCATTTCTATTACAGTTCACTTGATTTGATTTACAATTTATCAGTATATATGTCCTGACTCGAGTGTTTTGTGTTTTGCTTTACGCTCGTGTCAGCCACAGCTTTGGATTTCATCTTCTGGGGCTTGAGGATTTGCTGGAGATTATCTATCTATCTAGTTATCTATCTAATTCTATTTCAGTTATTTCTACTTAGCTTATGTATTGGTGGATTTATATTGTATTTGCTTTCAGATTCTAGCATTTTTTATTTGTTTTGAGACTGTGTATGTAGTAGCTTCATGAACTACTGTGGTTATTTTATTTCCGCTGCGAGTTATTCTAATATTCCGTGTCTGTGATTCCGTGGTTGGTTTTATTTGTTCCAAGTTATATTAACAATCTGTTGTTTTGAATTATTCAAGTCCGACATGTGTGGCTTTAATGTCGATTTGAATGGTCCAAAATAGTGGGTTGTTACAATTTAACCTTCCTTATTTCAAATCATATATTTATTATGCTAATTCAAATTTTATTTCAACTTTACTATAATTAATTTATTTCATATTATAAATCCAAAACTCATTTGATTTATATTTATCAATTTCAACTTGGATTTTGAATTCAAATTTGTTTATCACAACAAAACTTCAATTTCAATTTACTATTGGCAGCAAATCCATCACATAGAAACTCGAAAATGATACTAGTGACGCTGTAGTCATCACCCTTATTATTTCCCAACAACAGTAGTGAATTCAGTGCTTTTAAATCTTTTAAAAATTCCTTTTATATTTATAAATCACAATTATAAACCTTCTTACTTATATAATTTCACTATTTTACTTTAATTACATAAGATCATTCCAAATTTATTTATTTTACTTAGATTTACAATAATATAATCTCTTTAGCTTTTGAAAATAATTTTCAAAATAATCGGGATTCAAAATTTTAAATTCTTAGTCTAAATCCATTTTTTTATAATTCATATTTATAAATATATTCATATAGTTTCATTTCTTATATATAAGATTGTTTCACAATTGTATATCATATTAATTATAATTCCATACTTCATAATTCATTTGCTTATATAATTTATTCTTTTACAGTTATTGCTTTTATTTAGATTATTCAAACTTCTTTTATTAACTGATATATATTTACATTTTCAACAACCAAATAATCAATTTATATACGCTGTAATAATTCCTGAAAAATTATTTACTTTATATATAAAATATAATAGAGGTAAATTATTTCATTTACCCAATTTAAAATAATACTATGTCGACTTGCCTCGTTTAAGTGTTTAGAAATCCCTATTAATAATATGGCGTCCTACATACCAATCAGTATTCATAAACAACTCAACGGATAAGCAAACACGGTATAAAACATTTTATATCACTTACAAATATGTGCTCATATATATATATATATATATATATATATATATATATATATATATATAATACACCCAACTCAATCTAGGATGCTACTTCCCTATCTATACCGAGTATACATCAAAGCTTAGGAATATACAAAATCTAAGATCTGATACCAAATGTGACGATCCGCAAATCCCTACATTTTGAATCGACAGTAAACCACACATGTCCAACCCAAAAAGCACAGCTGACAGAAAGTCAAGAGAAAGAAAAGAAAAGAGAAGAAGAGGAGAGAAGAAAGAGAGAAGATAGAACCAAACAGAACAATACAGAATCTCACATCGCAATGGAAAAGTATATAATATCATATCAATGATCTTTACAAAATAGAAACTGTATATATATACACACATCAATCAGAGTACAACAATCAATCATAAATTATCAGCCTGGACAGTTATAGTAACCTGGCCTCACAATTGCCGATAATATACAACAACTAAGCACAGTGGATAATCAATAATCAAAACAGATACGTGTGTATGAAAATGAAGATCTCCAACTCGCATGCTGAAGCTCTAAAAGCACTGAATCTGAATCTTGTAAATATACTTGGTCTGACCCGAGCATTGAAAGGGAAGAACGCCCAGATCAGTCCGGTAAGTCAGTGTGAGAAACACACTCAACTGAATTTATTAAATTACCAAACTTTTCCTTTATCAAAAAAAAATATCTCGTAAGACACGCCCATACAAAAACACAGACATGTTTTTACCTTGCGATAAGTAAAACATCTCATATCAAATCATGTGATATTATACCAGTGTCTAGTATACAAATAATATTAATCATAGCCGAAATTGTTACATTGATTAAATTCCAGCATATAGCCCAAAATGGGTGAAAAAACCAAAATGGCATGTATGTAGTGGAGTTTGGATTTCCACACAAATGACTAGGTGAAGTGACTACCTTCCGGCATTACATCTCTAAAAGAATGTACCGAGGACCATCACAAAGGATCCTCTACCATCACAAGACTAGCCCACCTCTATGACTAGATAGTACCGAATATATCATCCTCCGGTCGTTACCGACCTTTTTTGAGGGCCCTCATAGCATACAAACCACAATATTCAGATACACAACGCCATAGCATGTAAAGAAATATCTAGAAGAGGATGATCGTATCCTACTTGGGAATGACCCACTTAGCCTTGTCGCATCTAACCCTGTTTTGGTCATTTTCGGTTGATGAGGCCTGAGGCAACGGTTACCTTTTACAATCACATATCACATCACTTAGTATGCTACATGGCCATTTCCATTGAGTATTAATTTCCTTCTAAAAATATACAACCCTTAAGCTCATACGTCAGAAGAAGGGTGTTAAGCTAAGAGAAGTTGCCTTCTCCGCCGCCATTGATGAATGTTTGTAAAAACCAATGTACATAATCTTTAGAAATGCAATGTCAGACAAACATTCATACAAGTTGCCCACGAACAGGACAAACCGAAGGTACTTTCCTACCACATCCTGTCGAGAAATCCCTAGGATTAGTAGCGAATAGTCCTTGCATTGGATATTTCATAATGAAGAGACCGCTGCTACTATATGTATATCGGGATTTTAACCCCAAACGATCAATAAGCAGTCTTCCACTATGAAAATCTGAAATACCAATATCATCACAAGCAATCTGCACAATCATCGCATATACGTTGGTCCGAAGTGGTTTTCAGATAAAACGATCCCGATCTCTTCGCACCAATAACACAAAATCGTTCCTCAACCTCACACAGAAACTAAGTTCGTAGATTATCACGTCTCCAACTTTCAACTTACTATCCTTCGGGCCAAGAAGAAAGCTCGGTAGATTGGAGCAATACTGCACACTACATGAATCAACATCCTCAACACAAATGATAGTCAAGCCTACACAGAAGGCTACATACTAAGTGTATGACTAAATATTTCCCACATCAATTCGAGGAACTAAAATGGCCTAATTTGATAATCGGTTCTTTAAATATCAAAACCGATATACAAATATCTGGCACCATAAGCAATCACTAGGCCCTTTTAATTAATCTTTTATTAATTAAACCATCTGCCAAATATTCACTTAAAATTATTTTTAAAATGATATATTCTCCAAAACCATTTCAACATTGAAAAACATTTCCATATACTTATTTAGTAATAAGTAATTCACAGTTCACTTTATTTTCAACACTTACAAAATATTCATATACTTAAATCAGGATTAAGTATATTTTATTCTTTAAGGAAAACATTCTCTGTAAACACATTTATTCGAGTCAAAATGAATGTTGCGTAAAACATCGTTGCGACAACCCAAAATCACTAGTATAGGCATTCGATAAGTATATAGATAGATAAATCCCATATACTATACAAAACATTTCCTTTCAAAAAATAATTTACTATAACAACAGTGTTATAGTCCATCATTTCCTTACTTTACGAAAACGTCTATTTCAACAATGGATGTCGAAAGCTATGTATTCGATACTTAACACATTTTAAAATATCTTCAAACCATTTAAAATATCACTTTCCAAAACTATCCATTTTATTTAATATATTATTCACTGTCCAAAATCGTGAATATATTCCATTTTCCAAATCCAATATTTCTACACATTTATTAAAGGATAATCCACTGTCCAAAATCGTGGATATAGCTCCTTTACCCAATTCATTACTATCGCACATTTAATTAAAGGATTATCCATTGTCCAAAATCGTGGACGAAATTCCTTTAATAATTTCTATATTTAATTTATCAAATTCAATTGATTTCGAATTTATAAAGCAATGTTTATAAATTCATATTTTTATTTCATAAAACTTTCATAAAAAATTCCTTTATTAACCAACCTTATTTATATACCAAAATCTAAATATAAGTCAATTCACTTATAATTCATTTATGTACAAAATCATTCTTTTTATAACTCCTTAAATTATAAACCTTATCCACTTATAAGATTCATTTATAACTCCATTTAAACACTTGCAAAACTCCTTAACAATTCCATCATTCTGTTTTATAAAATATCAATTTATAAATCTTGTATATATACCATTTATAATAAATTCAAATTCTCATTTTTAACTATTATACAAAAATAGTTAACTCCATATTTCAAAAATCACGTTTCGATATATTTCACAAAATCATAATTTTTATAAGATAAAAATTATAACTTTTATTTATTTAAAATAACTAAAATAAATTCATTTCTTAACAATTCAAAAATTAAATAAAACATATTTTTTCAAAATCACTTGAAAATCATTTTTAATTTGAAATCATCACTTTAATATTTTTAAAATTCCTAAATATGGCCTAATATTGCAACAACACTAAATTCATCAATCATGGCATCAAAACATCGTATATCACATGATAACAGCATATGTCACAATATATATAAACAAATCAATACTGGTGAGGAATCTAGTTGGATCCCTCCAACCTGTCATCTGGAACAAATATACACATTAGAAATATGTGTATAATGTCTGCTTCGAGGCAGACGCGCGTACAAAGGGTCATCCGCTCATACACGAGAACGTATAGGGTCTTATCTGCTCCAATAGGCAGGAATATATCCAAATACCAATCAATATATATATAATATATCATATATCATCTAAATAATCTACAATCATTATAAATAAAATTTATTCTCACTTATATAAAAATATCAGTGAGTCAGAAAGAGTGAGTTGTACTCACATTGCTTCCAATAACAGTTGCAGTGTTTTATTCCGAATAAAATTAAATAGCCGTTTAATTTTACCCAAAATTTACACTAGCTCTAATCAACTCCAAACAAGCTTTATAATGCAGCACTCGTCAATACGAATCCGACGCAACTCGTTTCATCAAAAATGGACCTCATATGATAAAGTTATGCAATTTTAAAGATTATACAAGTTTATAATATAATAATTTTAATTAATTTAATTTATTTTAAAACCTTAAAATCGTGGTCGCACACTCTAGCTTCAGGAATATCAAGGCCGCTTGTTCATCTTCCTCCTCCATGCACTTAAAAATCACGCCTTCACATAAAAAAATGGAAACCCACCACGTCGTTCAAATCTTAAACCGCCGGGACCACCACAAGATCACCTGATGATGATCCAAGACTACTGTTCGAAGCGCCTAGCCACCACGCCCCTTCGGCCAGAGAACAGCCCCAGTCGGCTGCACCGTTGTGTTGAAAATCATGATAGAATGCTACGCCATCATCACTTGATACTGGCGAATCCAAGCCACTACAACAGAGTTCCACCGTTAGATCGATAGATCTTGATGCCCTCTACATTTTTGCTTTAGAACACGAAAGCTAATTCTTTATGGATTGAGAGATTCTGAGGGGGAAGATTGGAATTTTCCGTCCATTCATAATAAAGTGGCGGCTAGGGTTTAAGGATGGGGACGCTTGTGAAAAACGAAAATTTTTGAGGCCTTTTATAGAAAATTTGACAACACTATTCATCTGGAAAATTTTCAAACTAGAAATGAAGCATGCTACCTTGCGTTTATAATTTAGTTCATCTTTATAAATCATTTTCATTCACATATAAGCCAAATTTCAATTATTTACACAATTTCAAATATTAAATTAACGATTTAATTATCCCATTAAATACTTATATTCGCAATATAAGTTATCCAGCTTATAAAATTTACTTGTGCATATATAAAATCAATTAAATATACGAATTTTAAATGACCAAAATTTTGGGTCGTTACATTCTCCCCTACTTAAAAGAATTTCGTCCTCGAAATTACTAAGTACGAAAAAGTCATAAAATCAATTAACTTTTCAAAAATAATTCTTTCAAATTAGATTACCAAATTCATTTAACCTTTTAAAATTTTCCAAAATCCATCATTAAACTTCCTATAACGACTTCTCTAAGTTTTCAAATCTATTCACAGTTATCTTTTCAAAACCAACTAATATCGCTTAACTTTTAACTCCAAATCAAAACTTTGTTCTCACAAATTTTCCAAATCTCAAAAAAATTCCAACTCCTTTAATTTTCAAAAAAATTCGCCAGCGCCTCCTTTGTGCGGTTCGATCGTAGTAGGATCACAACATACATATATCACAAATATACATCTCATCTTTAAGGATTAGGCATCCCATAGGAAAAAATATAAAAGTATGATATGTAATCCGAGATATGTACCTTATATATTATTAGCGAGCATATACGACTAATATTAGCATGAAAGCGAGCTCAAATGCGAAGCAAGCACCATATGCACCTACTAAATACTCGATAAACATACGAGAAACATGTATATAAAAAGTAATATCAATATACGACATATATCAACACAACAACTATATATGCCAATATAGAAAATGCAATCAAAAATCAACAAATCCAATCATCAAAAAGCTATCATCCAAATAACATCCAATCAAACCAATATCTATCCAATCAATTATAACCAAATCAATATAAATTCATTTCTTATTAATATTCATCGAATCGATTTTTCAATTTAATCAAATTTGATTCATTTACGTTGGATTTTACTAACATTCATTTATTCGAATTCAATTAGTTTACATTCACTAATTACATTCCAGTTTGTTCACTTTCAAATAAAATAAAATCAAATTTACTTACTATCAATTCGAATTCAATTATTTAGCTTTCAGTCTCATTAATTCAGTTTTATATGAATTTCTATTCAGTCAACTAGCATCCATCTATCAACCAATGCATATCCAACATAATCAAATTTATTTACTTTACTTTACATTCAATTTGGTTAACACATTTAATTTCAATTGGTTTAGTATTCAATTAACTTTCACTCAATTTTCAATTTCAACTCAATTTCCAATTTCATTAGATTTTAATGAATTAACACTTACATCCATTATTCCATATTTTATCTACTAATCTGTTTCATTAGTTCAATTCATTCATAAATTCGATTGCTAGTACATTTATCTACTTCATTTCATCAACTTCTTATTATTCAAATTTACTTTGCATATTCATTTTTATGTATCAAAATCAACTTGATTAAACATTACTTAAGTTATATTTCATTTTATTTTCACTTGCATTTACTTTCACTTATACAACTTAAGTTCATTTCTAATTTAAATCAAATTCTATTTTATTTAACTTTCACTTAAGTCGAATTTCATTTCATTATTCAAATTCAAATTTCATTTTGTTTAAAAAAATTGTCTAACCATTTTAATATTTGGTTTTACTTACATTTTCTCATTTTATAAATTATACAACTTATTTATCTAAACTTCAAATTCATATTATACAGTCACTTAACATTTATGTTTAATTTCCATTTCATTAACTTATCTATTCATGTTCAAATCCAATTCAATTCATTAACCTTCTTTAGTTAAATTTCAAATCATGTATTTATTATGTTAACTCAAATTTTCTTCAACTTTACTAATGTTAAATTTATTTCATATTATAATCCAAAACGCATTTCACTTATATTTATCAATTTCAACTTGGATTTTAAATTCAAATTTGTTTATCACAAAAAACTTCAATTTCAATTTACTAGTGGCAGCAAATCCATCACATAGAAACTCAAAAATGATACTGACGATGTTGCAGTCATCATCCTTATTATTTTCCAGCAACAGTAATGAATTCAGTGCTTTTTATTATTTTAATAATTCCTTTTATATTTATAAATCACAATTGTAAACCTTCTTACATATATAATTTCACTATTTTACTTTACTTACATAAGATCATTCCAAATTTACTTATCTTACTTAGATTTACAACAACATAATCTCTTTAACTTCTGAAAAATAACTTTCAAAATAACCAGGATTCAAAATTTCAAATTCTTAGTCTAAATCCATTTTTGTTAATAATTCACATTTATAAATATATTCATATAGTTTCATTTCTTATATATAAGAATGTTTCACAATTGTATATCATATTAATTATAATTCCATACTTTATAATTCATTTGCTTATATAATTATTCATTTACAATTATTGCTTTTATTTAGATTATTCAAACATCTTTTATTAATTGATACATATTTACATTTTCAACCACCAAATAATCAATTTATATACACTGTAATAATTCCTGAAAAATTATTTCCTTTATATATAAAATATAATAGAGGTAAATTATTTCATTTACCCAATTTAAAATAATACTATGTCGACTTGCCTCGTTTAAGTGTTTAGAAATCTCTATCGATAACATGGCATCCTACATACCGATCAGAATTCACAAACAACTCAACGGATAGCAAACATATTATAAAACATTTTATATCACTAACAAATATGCGCTCATATATATATATATATATATATATAATACACTCAACTCAATCTAGGGTGCTACTGTCCCTATATATACTGAGTACACATCAAAGCTCAGGAATATACAAAATATAAGCTCTGATACCAAATGTGATGATTCACAAATCCATAGCAGGGTAATCGACAATAAACCACATATGTCTGATCCAAAAAGCATAGACTAGCGAAAAGTCAAGAGAAAGAAAAGAAAAGAGAAGAAGAGAAGAGAAGAAAGAGAGAAGATAGAACCAAACAGAACAATACAGAATCTCACGTCGCAGCGGAAAACATATAATATCATATCAAAGATCTTTACAATATAGAAAGTATATATATATATACATCAATCGGAGTAAAACAACCAATCACAAATTATCAGCCTGGACAGTTATAATAACATGTCCTCACAATTGCCGATAATATACAATAACTAAGCATAGCGGATAATCAGTAATCAAAATAGATACGTGTATATGAAAATTAAGATCTCCAGCTCGCCTATGGAAGCTCCAAAAGCACTAAATCTGAATCCTACAAACATACTCGATCTGACTCGAGCATTGAAAGGGAAGAACATTCAGATCAGTCCGGTAAACCAGCGTGAGAAACACACTCAACTAAATTTATTAAATTACCAAACTTTTCCTTTATCAAAACAAAAGTTTCTCGTAAGACACGCCCACACATAAACACGGACATGTTTTTACCCTATGATAACTAAAACATCTCATATCAAATCATCTGATATTATACTAGTGTCTAGTATACAAATAATATTAACCATAGCTGAAACTGTTACATTGATTAAATTTCAGTATATAGCCTAAAATGGGTAATACAACCAAAATGGCATGTATGTAGTGGAGTTTGGATTTCCATAAAAATGACCAGGTGAAGGGACTACCTTCGGACAGTACACCTTTAGAAGAATGTACCAAGGACCATCACAAAGGATACTCTACCAACACAAGACCAACCCACCTCTATAACTAAATGGTACCGATTATATCATCCTCCGGTCATTACTGACCTTTTCTGAGGGCTCTCATAGCATATAAAACACAATAATTAGATACACGACGTCATAGCATGTAAAGATATATCTAGAAGAGGACGATCTATCCTAGTTTGGAATGACCCACTTAGCCTTGCCGCATCTAACCCTATTTTGGTCATTTTCGGTTGATGAGGCCTGAGGTAATGATTACCTTTCACATCGCATATCACATCACTTAGAATGCCATACGACCATTTCTGTTGACTACTAATTGCCTTCCATAAAAATACAACCCTTAAGCACATACTTCTCAAGGAGGGTGTTAAGCTAAGAGAAGTTGCTTTCTCCACCACCATTGATGTACGTTTGTAAAAACCAATGTATGTAATCTTTAGAAATGCAATGCCAAACAAACATAAATACAACTTGTCCTAGAACAGGTCAAACCAAAGGTACTTTCCTAGCACATCCAGTCGGAAAATCCCTTGGATTAGTAGCGAATTGTCCTTGCATTGGATATTTCATAATGAAGAGACCATTGCTATTATATGTATATTTGGATTTTGACCCCAAACGATCACCAAGTAGTCTTTCGCTACGAAAATCCAAAATATCAATATCATCAGAAGCAACCTGCATAATCATCGTATATACATTGGTCTGAAGTGGTTTTCAGATAAACCGATTACGGTCTCTTCGCACTAACAACGCAAAATCGTTTCTCAATCTCACACAAAAACTAAGTCTAATAGAGTTATCATGTCTCCAACTTTCAACTTGCTATCCTTTGGGCCAAGAAGGAGGTTCAGTAGATTGGAGTAATACTCCGCACTACACGAATCAACATCCTTAACACAAATGATAATCAAGCCTACATAAAAGGCTACATACTAAGTGTACGACTAAATAGTTCCCACATTTAGTCGAGGAACTAAAATGGCCAAATTTGATAGTCGGTTCTTTAACTATCAAAACAAACAAACAAATATCTAGCACCATAAGCAATCACTAGGCCCTTTCAATTAATCTTTTATTAGTTAAACCATTTGCGAAATATTTACTTCAAAATATCTCTAAAAAGATATACAGTCTAAAAAACCATTTCAACATTGGAAAACATTTCCATATATTTATTTAATAATAAGTAATTCACAATTCACTTTATTTTCAACACTTAGAAAATATTCATATACTTAAATCAGGAATAAGTATATTTTATTCTTCCAGGAAAACATTCTCTTTAAACACATTTATGCAGGTCAAAATGAATATCGCGTAAAACATCGCTACGATAACCTAAAATCACTAGTATAGGTATTCGATAAGTAGATAGATATATAAATCCCATATATTATACAAAACATTTCCTTTCGAAAATCATTTACTATAACAACAGTGTTATAATGCATCATTTCCTTACTTTTCGAAAACGTCTATTTCAACAATGGATGTCAAAATCTATGTATTCTACTCTTAACACATTTTAAAACATCTTCACACCATTTAAAATATCACTTTCCAAAAATATCCATTTTATTTAATATATTATTTAATGTCCAAAATCGTGAATATTTTACCAAATCCAATATTTCTACACATTTATTAATGGATAATCCACTGTCCAAAATCGTGGATATAGCTCCTTTACCCAATTCATTACTATCGCATATTTAACTAAAGGATTATCCACTAACCAAAATCATGGATGAAATTCCTTTAATAATTTCTATATTAAACTTATCAAATTTCATTGATTTCGGATTTATAAAACAATGTTTATAAATTCACATTTTTATTTTATAAAACTTCCATACAAAAAATTCCTTTATTAACCAACCTTATTTATATACCAAAATCCAAATTATAAGTCAATTCACTTATATTTACAAAATCATTCTTTTTATAACTTCTTAAATTATAAATCTTATCCGCTTATAAGATTCATTTATAACTTCATTTTAAACACTTACGAAACTCCTTAACAATTCCATCATTTTGATTTATAAATTATCAATTTATAAGTCTTATATATACCATTTCTAATAAATTCAAAATTCTCATTTTAAACTATTTTAGTTAGCTCCATATTTCAAAAATATAGTTCGATATATTTCACAAAATCATAATTTTTATAACATAAAAATTATAACTTTTATTTATTAAAATAAATTCATTTCTTAATAATTCAAAAATTAAATAAAACATATATTTTGAAAATCACTTGAAAGTCCTTTTTAATTTGAAATCATCACTTTAATATTTTTAAAATTCCAAATATGGCCTAATGCTACAATAACACTAAATACATCAATCACGACATCCAGAACATCATATATCACATGATAACAACATATATCACAATATTTGTAAATATACATATTACAAATATGTGTACAATGTCCTCTTTGAGGCATACGCACGTACAAAGGGTCATTTGCTCATACACGGGAACGTATAGTGTATCACCTGCTCCTATAGGCAGGAATATATCCGAATACCAATCAATATATATATATATATATATATATATATATATATATATATATATATCATATATCATCCAAACAATCATCAATCATCATAAATAAAATTTATTCTCACTTATATAAAAATATCAATGGGTCAGAAAGAGTGAGTTGTACTCACATTGCATCCAATAGCAGTTGCAGTGTTTTATTCCGAATAAAATTAAACAGCCATTTAATTTTACCTAAAATTTATATTAACTCCAGTAAACTCCAAACCAGCTCTATAATGTAGTGTTCGTCAATACGAACCCGATGCAACTTGTTTCGTCAAAAATGGACCTCGTATGACAAAGTTATGAATTTTAAACATTATACGAATTTATAATATAATAATTTCAATTTTTTTATTTTAAAACCTCAAAATCATGGTCACACACTCTAAATTTAGGAAAAACAAGGCCGCTTGTTCATCTTCCTTCTCCATGCATTTGAAACCCAGGCCTTCACGTAAAAAAATAGAAACCCACCACGTCGTTCAAATCTCAAATCGCCGCGACTACCTCGAGATCACCTGACGATGATCCAAGACCACTATTTGAAGCGGCTAGCCACCACGCCCCTTCGGCCAGAGATTGGACCCACTCGGTTGCACCGTTGCGTCGAAAATCGCGATAGAATGCTGCTTCTACAATGCTTGATACTGGCGAATCCAAGCCACTACAACAAAATTCCACCATTGGATCGATAGATCTTGATGCCCTCTATGTTTTTGCTTTAGAACTCGAAAGCTAATTCTTTATGGATTGGGAGATTTTGAAGGGGAAAGATTGGAATTTTCTAGCCATTCATAGTAAAGTGGCGGCTAGGGTTTAAGGATGGGAACGCTTATAAAAAATGGAAAATTTTAAGGCCTTTTATAGAAAATTTGACGACACTATTCATCCAGAAAATTTTCAAACTCGAAACGAAGCGTTTCGAACACAATGGAATATATATCGGGAGCCAATTCGATCATATTTGGAAGACAGGTTTTCGAGTCGAACTTACGAATTTCTACATATTTTAGCTTGACCCGGACAAACAGTAAATCCGATTGAACACGAAATCTTATAAAAAAAATAACATTACGGATCCAATAAAACTGGTTTCGTCAAAATCCGAGACGGTTTGAAAAATGGCTATTTTTGCACGTTAATTAAATATTAAAATATTCAATTTCTACAAATCAACTTTTAAATCAGTTTTAAAAGTTTACCAACATCATTCTAATTCAAACATAATTTAATTCATCTTTATAAATCATTTTCATTCATGTATAATTCCTATTTCAACTATTTACAAATATTAAATTATCGATTTAATTATCCCATTAAATCCTTATATTCGGAATATAAGTTATTCAGCTCATAAAATTTACTTGTGCATATTTAAAATCAATTAAATATACGAATTTAAAATTACCAAAATTCTGGGTCGTTACAGGGTGCATGGAAATTTGGGTACAGCCATGGGTTTTGAGGTGGGTGATGGTGTTGGAGCTTGGGTGGAGGTGTGTCGGATGGTGTGGCCGAGGGTTGTGGTGATGTGGAGGTGATGGCTTGAAGGTATAAGGAAGAATAAAGGAAGAGTGGGAGTTTAGGAATTTTATAGAATGGAATGTTGTGAAAAAAGGGGAGATTTTGGCTTGTACTTATAAGTAGAGAATTGAGTGGAAAATGACATTAATACCCTTGTTTACTTTGGACTTTGATTAGCCTTGGTTTTAGCTACATTTAAAGCGTGGAATGATAGGTTAGGAAGAATGTGTTAAGAGATAAGGAGGTGTCATCTTCTTATGGTTTGTAAACATTTAAATGCATAATTTTGCTCCTTTTCTATTCATATACATAACATCTCATAAATGAAATATGATATAAAAGAAATGATGTGGTTTATTAAGGAAAAATAAAATATAATTAGTCAAATCATACCTTTTGATATTTATATATTTATTTAAACTTTACTAATACAATTTTTTTTCTTTTAGTACTAAATGTATTGTGTTTTAAAGTTTGTAAAGTTGTTATTATACATGTTATAAGGTGAACGCATTTATTGAATGTTGGACAACTTGTTACGGTTGAAAACGGTGTTTTTTGTTGACAAATTTTACAGTTAAAATTTGTTGTTTTTATTAAGCTATATATTGAAGTAAACCAAACTTAAAAATGAACTTTTTTTTACTTCTTTTAAATAAATTAAAACTTGTCTATTTATATTTTAAAATAATATCAAAATCTCTATTTTTACAGTGCATGTAAAACTGAAAAAATGCGACAAATTTTGGTTATTTTATAAAACGATTATTAACATACTTCTAAATATTTTAATGTACTTTTATTATCTTTACTAGATGTTTTAAATAAGATTTAATTTTTCAAATAAATATTTAAACCTATTTATTTAAGCCTTTATTTTTTTTACAAAACTTAACTTATGTTGATTTGTTCTAAAAACAAATTCATATGTTTTAAATTATTAAGTATAAGAATAAATAATTTCTCTATTATTATCTATTATATATAAATTGTTTATTTAAGTTTTAAATTTTTTTAAATTTAAAACAAATGAAATCTCTTATTTTCGAAGTAGCAAAATTACGGGTGGTTACAAGTAACATCCAGTTAGTGTTTGTAACTATAAATAACACCTGGCATACCACCACAGTTCCTAGGCCTTGCTGCCCCTGAGACATCAAATATCCTCCCGTTAGTGCACGTATGCTATATAGCATGCAATCATGCTAGAACTGCATGCCATGTCAAATGCCATGCCTTATAACTCCATAAAGTGCGAACCTTGGATATCACCAAGTGTGATACTTTTACATCTTGTTCCACGACCTCTTTTAGTTTCATGGATGCTCCCAAAGTAAAAGTAGCATGAAAAAGTCCCCTATTTCGCCTTAATTGGCCTACACCAGGTCCTGATTCGACTTGGGGTATTTTTCAATCGTTTAGATATCTGAATCCCTATAGAAATATTTTGCTACAAATATTCAAACTTCTGACTCTATATCTTCATATGTCTAAATTTGATCTCAAACGTTTTATAGATGGTTTTGAAGGAGTCATCGATAATGTTTTCAAAAGGTTGTTTAAAGGTTTTAAACAAAGGTTTCAAATGAAAGGACTAGGTAGATAGCCTAAGTGTTTTAAGTCATAAAGGACTTCAACTTATTTTAAAGGATAGACAATCCTTATTGAACATCATCAACATTATTTTGAGTAATATATATATATATATATATATATATATATATAACATGGCAAAAGTAGCTTAGAGTAAAGCAAAAGATGTATTTTCCTTCTTTATATATGATTTGATGGGTTAAATCATTTTGAAAAGATTTCAAGGAAAATTTAAAGAGCAGTTAGCTCAGATATTGTAGAGCAACTAGCTTAGATATTTTGAAGGGCAGTTAACCCAAAAGAAAATTTAGGCAGTCAGCTGATTTTAAATTCAGACGGTTAGTTCATTTTGAGGGTAGTTAGCCCAAATGACAGTTAGTCCAGAAAGAGCAGTCAGCTCTGATATGAACAGATAGTTCATTTATCAGCATAATGGATCTTGCTAAATTTTTAAAGACAGTTGGTCCACCCTTTTTTACCTGTTTTGGGCAGATAGTTCATTATCTAGCCTAAAAGATAATGCTATTTTGGCATAACCAGTTTTAGGACAAATAGTCCAAAAAGAGCAATTAGCTCAGAATTTAGGATAGATAGTCCAGTAAAGAACAGTTAGTTCAGATTTAGACAAATAGTCAATTTTATTTCCTGTTTAGCATAATGGATATTGCTATATTATTAAAATCTATTGATTAACCAGTTTGGTTGCAGGAAAGGACTTGCAAAATATATATTTTGAAAAGAGTTATTAGTAAGGGGGAACCCGTTCTGCCAAGCGGCGTGGTCTCACTATTTATTAGTAAACTGAGATGTAACATAAATTATTTATACCAGGCTTTAAATCTGACTCAAAGTTTTTGTTTTCCTTTAAATTCTTGGGTGCTCAAAATTTGGTTTGAGTAGGCTGAGGGTTTAGGTTTTCAGATTTAGCAGATTTTGGAGAATAATGCATCCGAAGACGAGCAGGAGGCTGACAGATTGTTAATTTAGGGATTCCGTTTTAAAATTGTTTTTGCTATGTGTTGAGACAATTATGTCTATATTGGTTTGATCATCTAAGGCGGCATCTTCATATGTCGCTCTTGGCATATTGTTGTAAATTATATTTGATCAATGCTTGAGATTATGTTTGGGATTTTTTTAACTTGGATATGATATGTTGAAATATAACCACTGAAATTATTGTTTTTGGCAATCTGTGATTTTGTTCATATTCAAGTGCTTCTGATATTACGGATACCATTAACATTGTTGTATTTCGTCGCCAGAAGTTAATAATGTGGATGACTGCAGCATCCAAGCGCTTTACTTTTGGCTTCTAGATACGAGATGTTACTTTTACTTTATCTAATACTATCTTATGTATTTCCTATTTCCAGCAAATAAGCTATCCTAGAATACCGGAGTTATTGTAAACAGGCAAAACTTGCATAACTTTTATAAAGCTACTTTGCTTTTTAAGCCAACAAAACTGTGTTCACAAAGTAACCTACTAAGCTCAGAACCACCCAATCGCTGCTTAAGATAGTGGAATCACACTCAAATGCACCCCACGGACCCATTGAGTCGACGGAAGTAAATTGACTCAAATCATTGGATCGGTGGAACCCGATCTTAAGAGCTGCTGTCACTCTGGTGACGCCGGAAAGGCCCAAATCAAAGCCGTACATTTTGTAAGCCACACACCACCTCTTGGATTATGGAATTACATCCAAGCAAGCACAACTATTAAAGCTGCATACCTCCATAAGCCGTGCAATACTTCTTGAGCCATGGAATCATACTCTCGAAACACGAACTCCTCTACCCGAAGATTGGTAATATCGAGAGATTCCAAACCATTCCGGATCGACGGGTGATATCGATCCCAAAAGCTATGCATCCCATAAGCCACACATACTCTTAAAAGCCACGCATTTCATAAGCCGACATAATCTTAAGTACCAGTATTGTCCCGACAGTGCCGTGAAACTCATCTATCGCAGGCCTAACAAGAATCAATCCACTCCCGCTATAAGAAGTAATGGGCATTAATCCAGCAATGTCGCGCAACTATGAATCGACAAAGAATTCTGATTGTTGACCGACAAAATCTCTAGAATCAAGACGCTTAAATCATAAGTTCCCGAAGATAAGAACAACAAAGTAGACTCAATTATAGATATTTGAGGAATAACATGGATCAACCAAGGATTTGTCAAGTATTTGAAGTAAACAGCCCCATGAACCATAGGGTGCATACACCAATACTCAACCAAAAAACCAAACACTTCAATGTTCAGTTACTCCAAACAAAAAAAATTGGCGGTGATTACAAGACTAAATAGTGATAAATAAAATTGGCAAAAGTGCATGAAACATAGATAAGTAGACAAATAAAGTTACAATCAAAATATCAACATTGTATTACTTATAACATTTTCAATGTACAACAACAAACAACGGGTGCTGTGCCCTTATAATATCAGCAAAAAATAGAAAAATACAAAATATCTATTCGACATTAATAAGAAAAGTGCTAAGTGCAGACTCTGCAATTGTACAAAAGGTGATCAAAAAACGACAAAAGGAGGAAAAGACAAATCACGTCTTCTTTTCACAAATTTCTCGGTCTCCTTTCCTACCTCTAATTTGCAATTTCTGGGCTTATCCTTTCCCGGGAAATTTCACTCTTTGAAGCATGGCCATTGGAGGACCCTTTTTTCCCTTTATGCTTCCAGGATCGGTGAGAGCTCATTAATGACCTCTCCTGTGCTTCAAACTTCCCCCTTTTCACTATGATCATCTATTTCTCGGTCTTCGGCTGCTCGATCTCTGCTCTTTCTGGTTCGCTGTCTTGGTCTTCTTTCTCTCATGTATCACCAGCTGCCAAGCTCTCGTCTTGAGAAATAGAGGGGTCGTCCAAACCATATAGTGCCACAGTTTTCTCAGAATGCGAACCGGGCTGTGAGCCAGAAGCGAAGACGATGGTTGGCCCAGTTAAAATGTAGCAGACTAGGTGTCCATATGAGAAGGGAATTCAGTGGAAGAGAAGTTAGTTTACAATATCAGAATAAAGGGTGGTTATATGGGCAATCTCTTCAGGTGTGAGTTGAGAATCTTTAAGCACGTGAGAGATAAGTAAGTTATCTACTATGGGGGTTTGTTCATGTATGACAATTTCGAAGCCTTTGCTGTTGCCTTCCTTCGATAATTGCACGACTATAGGAGAAGTGTCAGCGATCCCTCGCTAGTATGAAGATGCGAAGATGGCTCATCTGAGCCTAAAGGAAAATGTTCAATAGTAGCCTCTTCGATGGTGGCCGTGACATCGATGGTTTCACACTACCTTTCCAGCTTTAAGATTTTATGGCCTTCCACTAGAGCTAGGCAGGATTCTTCGTTCAAATAGGCTCGAATTAACTCCTCTTTGGAGTAACTGCCGCCCATGTCTTGATACCAGACCAGAATTTCTTTCCAAACTAAAGCGAGCATGCAAGAGAACAATGGACCTAGTAACTGAGACTACCTTGATGAAGCTTGAAATTAACATATAAGCCTAAAATGGTAGCATCCAAGACTTCCATTTTCTAAGCGAAAGTACCTTGGTGCTTCAAAAGGCTGGCTTCAATGCCAGCCTTCTCTACTGCCAGTTGATTTTTATGAGCTTCAAAAGTCAAAATTTACATACGTAGTGAGGTAATTTCCTGGGATTGTTCGGTGACTACTTTCTTCTCCGCCTCAACCATTGTCTCAATTGCCTTTAGTTTTTCTCTCAGCGCCACCACATTAATGTGGCACTTCTTTATTTCATCTTTGAGTATGAGTGCGGTTCAGTTGGTAGACTCCATCAACTCCTTGAATAAAGAAGCTCTCCTACTTTCTCTCTTCAAGGCGCCATTCCTCACCTTCTTCAATCTCTCAATTTCCGAGTCACGGTCCGCAAGCTGCTTCTTGTATTCATCATTTTCAGAGTTGAATGAGAGAATCTCCTAGTAATTGTTTCGATCAACGGTAGAAAGCTGCTCGCACAATTTCTTTCACTCCTTGGCTTGTTCTAAGGCTCTCTTAATCGTATGGAGGTGGGGTGAATAAAATTATATGCAAACTGATTTCAAGTCGGATTTATCGAAAACAACTCCCCTTAAGAACAAGTTTGAAAATGCAGCTTGCAGGAGCGATGGACCGACAAGAAGATAGGGGGCTCCTCTTGATATCGGGAGAAAAGCGGCCATAGCAGTATGAGTGGTGGAAGCCACAACTCCAAAAGCGGGAACGACGATTCTAGTAGAAGTAGGATGATGTACGGCAGGTACATGTTCTTGATCTTTCTTCAGCTTCTTTGATGGGTCTTCCTACTTAATCAGGCTTTTTATTTTCTCATGGCCGCTTCCTCTATCACGGTGTTGATCCTTCTTAGCTCGACGACGCACTTCTACCTCCTTATATTTTCTCCTCCTTCTCTCTTCGTCGGTTTCACGGGAGGCGTATTATCTGGATGAATACCTTTCCAATTATTGAGACTCAAGTACTCAGTTAGGATCACTGTAAAAGCCATTAGATCCCTGTAGCAAATAATAAAATGACTTCAAAAAAACGCATTTGATGGATTAATATATCCTAAGAGAATAACAGTGAAATGCGTGATCCTAGTGAAGTGTGTGCTATAGTTTAACAACCTCAGCAGAATACACAAACTGGTTCAATCGCCAACAAACATCGGGACATCCATTTCTGTAGGAATGATTTAGGTAATTTGGGAAGGAAACCCTTCTAAAGTGAAGTCACCCATTAGGATAACCATATCTATAAAAATGTTGCTTGCATCTTCCAAGTCAAAATCGGCGCCCTCCAACAAAGGGCTGGGAATGGGCTCGTTCTTGGGAGGAGCTTCTTCAAAATATTCCTTCAAATGAGTCGAGGGAGTATGAGCCGTGGAGTATGTCCGGGACTCGATTTCAGAACCTTGTCACCTAAATCGACATTGCCTTCGTTGGTACCTATATTCCAACTTATTTCTTATTCGATTAAAGGGAGCCCCTTAATGGTCTCTCTTTTCTCCTTTCCCTTAATCAATGGAGCTTTGCTTGTCAGATGAACAAATTCTTCTTCTTTCTCCTCCTGGATCAAAGGCATCTTGGGCGGACTGTCAACCCCAACTTGAACATAAGCCTCTTCAGAAGTTTTCTCTGACCCGCCGGACGAGTCAGTTTCTTCCTTCTTATCACCATCATCGTTACCTTCATCAGAATCAAGGGAAGAGGAAACTAAGTGAGCCCATGTTTTAGAGTGAGAAGGGGCACTAACAAATCCAACAATTTCTTGGGATGTAAGAGCCCATACCAGTGAAGATTTTCATCTGTAACCAGAAACCTAATCATGCACTCTCGAGCATCGACCGCTTTCAAGGCATTGAAAATAAGTTTGAGTGCCTGATCTTTGTTAATCTTCGAGAGAACTATAAAAGAATAGATGATCGTTCAGAAGGCTTTTTAGTAGCTAAAGGAAATTCCATGCATGGTGAAAGAAACTTACCCCTTGTGGTCCATAGACGGGTGAATCCCTCTGGACACATGCCAAAATGAGTGATGGGTTAGCTTCCTCTTGTTAAATAACATGAGACACTGTAGCCTGGCAAAGCTCAAGGTGTGATTATGTGTTCACAAGAACAAAATATGCAAGTAAGTTAGCATGGCGTAACCATTCGGGAGGATTTAGAATGGAGCCAACCCCATATTTTGAAGAGTCACCATAAGAAAATAATTAAGTGAGGGCACCGCACCATACATACACATGTGGCAATAGCAAACCATATATCCGGAAGGTGGTCTATGAGTGAATTCTCGATTGGACGGTAGAAGCACATCGTCCTTTGGGACGTCGTATTGTGAGCAAATGCTTCGCAATGCCCTGTGTGTAAGGATCAAAGAGGTTTTCTCTAGAGGATCAAGCAAAACCCTAAATTTATGAGGAGTGCCGTCGATGATGGGGCCAATTAGGATTAGACGACCATATTTCCCCGAGGCCATGGAAGTAGCTTGTCCAGCTAGGATCGACGAAGATTCCACTTCAGAAATATGTGAGTTTTCTTCAACTAACTTGCACCGGGAGGATTTGTGCATCATTCTATATAAGAAAGCTTATGCTCAAAAGGTCAGGTGTATAAAATTATTAAACTATAAACACCTAACCTAGATAATACTTGGAATTCAGAAGGTTATTGACATCTACCAATCATAGATCGAATTTCGAATATTTACTTTGAATGCGAGTGAGGTGTAATCTATGTATGAACGGGCTCGGCGTCCTAAATACTATGAACAGACCATTCCATGTAGATGGATCACTCACACCGAAAAGAGCATCCATATCAGCTATTAATGCAACCCATTATCGATCAACGATCGATAACAGTTCCATTGTCCGAAGCGACATGGAAAGATCTTCCTATTCCAAGTATGCCACTTTACAATGACAAGGCCAAACAAATACAAGGAATTACAGACCGATGAGTACGAATTGGGAAGAAAATTATCATTATAAGTCAATTTTAGTTTCCTAGAAAGTAATAACAACCTAAGCTGCATGCAAGATGCTATCCTAAGTTAACATCACCTCTTAGAAAAACCAAAGTCAATCTATAATCCATAGGATGTCATGCCGGAATCGACTGTGAAACTTGGTACAAGTTAATGTTGATTCTGTTGATGAAAATAACAAAACATGTCGAGCATTGAGGCACAACCCTGGCTTTGTTCCATTAGGAACTTCAGACTCGATTTACTATTTTCTTCGACAAAATCAAAATCATCTCGAATCTTCCACTGCATCCGTTATCAACATAACCTTACCATCGAGATGATGTAATATTACATCAAAATCCACTTCATAGACCTTCAAATTGAGAAAAATGATGATCTTCGATTTAAGAAAGCTCGAACTAGGGTATTGGATGAATTGGAACGATAATGCTTCGCCGCAGGTGTAATCACAACAGCGGTGGGTTCAAAATGAGACAATAGGTGGCGCTAAGGGAGAAGATTAATGGCGGTGGCTATCTGGCAATGGTAGGTGATGAATCGACGAAAGCTTCGTGAGTTTTGGTTCATATGGCTGGAAAACGTAAAGTGAAAAATGGACATCCGAACCCACTAATATAAAAAACAGACAGGAAAGTGGAAATTTTTCCTAAGTACTTGGATTGGTGCCGATCCGATCCGATCCAATTGGATTGGTACCATCCAATTTATTTCCCATGAATAACCTCAAACTTTCCTTGTTTTCCCGACTCGATGTTCGTATTCATTCTGGAAGTTATCAAGTCAAGATCACTTTGTAATTACAACTAACGGAAATTTCTACTACGGACTGGATAGTTAGCCGGAACGTCATAGGTAGCTACTCAAGAAAGCTAGATACGACTAATAATGCTTCGTGAAATGGAAACTGGAAGATAAATAATTCCAGAGCATACCTTGTTTCCAACGAAAACACGCTCTAAGGGGCAAAGGTTAATCAAAAAAAGAAACAGTAGTAATGGACAAGGTTATCTATTTTATGCGAACTATTCTATATTTGGGCCATTAACCTCAATCATCATTTGTCAGGACTTATTGGAGTAAGCTTCTTAGCTTGGACAGGACATTATCTCATTTCTTTCATTCTATGTCTACTCTCCCCAATAAAGAAGGAAGACTTAAGGGAGCTTGAATCTTTGATCCAGCGGAATTCGAAAGGAGTTCGAACATTCAAATTGCACCAGAATAACTCGAAACTTTACCGGAATACATGAAAGCACATGACAAAAATCTTGAAAATTTAGACTAAAAGTTTGCTAAGTATTTGGATCGGCACTAATCCAATCCAAATTGTTGACAAGTGGATTCTCCAATCCACATGCATTATATTCGTACATCTCTCCTAAACTTATCTACCAAGTTTGATAACATTTCGAGCATCTGAGATGAAGAATTCAAGAATTGTCCAATTTGGATTATAGTTCAATTTAATTTACCGGTGAACCATCATCAAAACAAGTCAACAAGCTATGAAATCACATGGGTAACCTCGCATGCAAGAAATGAAGCCAACGAGGAAGCATTTGTGCAAAAATTGCATAACATTTTGGATCGGTACCGATCCAGTCCAATTGGATCGGTATCAATCCAAAAACTTAGTTTGAAATCACCCCGAACTTTACGTGCCTCCTTCTATGGATGACTACAGGCTTCTGGTACTCTGGTTCTTATCCAAGTGCTATCTAAATCCTATATATACCATCCTATCTTTAAGAAAGAGGGGACTGGCCGCTCTAATCATCGAGAATACTCTGCTAGTAAGATTTTTCAACCTTCTTTCCCCTCACAATTGCTACCATAGGACAATTGAGATCCTTACTTTTGTCTCCATCAATGGTGGTCTGATCTTTCTTTGTTCAATTACTAGAATTGTAAATATCTTGTACTTGTGATCAACAGTCAATTTATCAATAAAACCTATAAAATGGATGTAGGCTCTACTAACAGTCGAACCACTATGAAATTCTTGTGTTTCTTTACTTTATTTGGTCTTTTCTGCAATTTGAAGAGTGTTTTGCTCTACTTTATTTTTCCAGATAAATAGTGCTGGTGCTTTTACAATCATATCAGGGTGTTGATCCATTTTTTGGGTTAACACATACATTCTAACATTCCTTTACAGCTGTCTTTCATCAGATAGGGCGACGGATCAATGGTTGAATGCCTTCCTGCCTTTTTCCTATGTGATCCTAACCATCCATTATATAGTCACTATAAATACCCCATGCATTGCCAATTCAAAGGGGATGGAAATTATTAAAATTTGGTTATTATCTCCTTTTTATAGCTCCTCACACAACAAATCAAAACCTTTAAGTTCTTAAGATTATTTATATTTTTAGTCTTAAGTGTATATTTCTTATTATTCTCTTGTAATTTCTTATAATTGTAAGAGAGAAACATATTAAGGGATGTTTATACTGGATGTAAGCATGCTTGCCGAACCACTCTCTATTTGGTGTCCTTTACATTATTTTTCTTATTTCTTCCTCATTTTTTATTTTTATGCCTAGTGATTAACAAGTAACCTTTTCTTTCACAATGCGTCGATCTGATTCCTAGGTTGACTAATTTTTTAGTCAATAATTTCGTGCTAGAAGGAGGGCCCTCTCCTTAAAGCTCTCACCTTTCATTACTATCTTCTCTTAAAAAATTTATTCTAACTTGGTACAATGACTAAGTTCTTGAAAAAGAAGGTATTAACTCCAATGAGCATAAACCCATGGCAATACCATCGATAGTGTTTCTTACCTCATTCTTGGGATAGACACCGAGATGTGGCATACCATGTTGAAATAATTGACATACATGGATACATTGGCCCGATGGAGTGCAAATCCTGAGAATGCGGTTGGACGCCCAAGCCATTATAAACTTTTTCCTACTAGCTCCTTTTGTAGTTGACATAATCAACCCACCTTCTAACTAACCTACCCTTCCCAGTGCCTATGCCGTTATGTACACTGTTGAGGAATGGGAAAGAGTTGTGCTTGAAACCCTACTTTTGGATGTTGCTTGTTTAGCGAGGTATGTTGTGTGTGTGCGAAGTCATATTATTAACATCGCGTCACACCAAGAGAATAAAGACACCATCATTCCTCTTCAATGGAACGATAGTCTGTTTTTGAGCTTTTTGAACATTTGGTTTTAACATCTAAATGATGGTTATCCTACTGTCAATAGTGAGCAAGGGGATACCTCGAAAAATTCCAAACCTCATAAGGGTGCTGCTAGGAATATACCGAAAGAGGGCTGGGCTAGACACTCAAGGTCGTCCTAGGTGCATAAGGAGAGGAGATCTTCCGCTCTAGCTCATCATCATCATCACCACTCTCCTTTATGTCATCGATCTCCCACTCCATATAGATGCCAGTTGAGGCCACAACCGGTCGTCGACCAGGCCATCATGTAGCAAGTAGATGCTGGCCTCTTGGAAGAAATGAGTGTCCTTTACATAAAACTCAACAAAATGCAAGCTGGGAATCATGGGAGCGAAGCTTTCTCTTGATGAGTAGAATAGAGACTCATTTTTTGAAGAAATCTTGAACATATACATTTACAGGCAATATGCCTTGTCATCCATTGACGAGTATGATGGGAGTGATTACCCATCTGATCATATAACTGCCTTTAACCCCACTAACCGTACTAGGTAGATTTCTGACCTAGCAAAGTGTTCGCTCTTTCCTATCACTCTCACCGGAATGGTCTCCTGCCGGTTCTTTTGGCCAGGCAGCATCAGTTATGCGCTTAACAATGTGTAGATTTCAAGACCAAGTTCTTCACTTCTAAGGCCTATGTTATGATTGTTAGTGATCTATGTAACATTAGATAGGGACCGACTGACAGCCTCAACTTCTTCAATAAAGAATCCACTCGGGCTAGAGGTGCTGACATAGACAGTTTAGCCATTGCCCATTGCTTGAGTGTCAAGTACAAGTCTAGAATATGGAAAGAGCTTTAAAAGAAACCGATTACATCCCTGACTAACTTCTGTCAATGGGTGAATAACATAATAAGGATGGAGGATATAGGCCTTTCAGATAGTGATAATGATATTTGATGTTCCACTCAAGCTGGTCCTCGTGGTAATACTAACCACTGGCCTAATGGTTGGTAGAACAGTGCTAAAAGGCGTGCTGAGGTTAGCAACCAATACAAGTCCGGTACGTTAAACATGATACTTTGAATAGGGTTATGGACACAACATATCTTGTTAACGACACCAGTTGCAATTTCAAAGAATAAGCACTTCTGGAAATGAAAGAAGAGAGGAACCTCGTAGCAACACCAAGTATTGCCAATTCCACAAAATCAATGGACATTCCACCAGTGAGTGTCGGGTCTTAAGCATGAGATTGAAAGACTTATTCGGAAAGGCATTCTGTTAGAAATTGTTCGTGATCATGTAGAATGAAGGAACAACCACAACAACTAGTCGGCTTCACCCATAAATCAACAACAATGTCATAACAATAACTGATATCTTAACCATATGCGGAGGCCCATATGTGGCCGATAGCAGTCGCGGAGCACAGTCCCCATATCAGAGGGAAGTGGGTTCAGGTGGCTAAGTGTATTTATTGGAGAATCGAGCATCCAATGCACCTAAGTTAGAACTAGATCATCTCATTGTATTCATAAGTGAAGATAGAGAAGCAATCTCTTACCTCCACATGATCCTTTGGTTATCGCTCTTGCAATGGCTAACTCAAATGTTTATCGAGCCTTCATGGATAGGGGCGGCTCAATCAATATCATGATCAAATATGTCTTCGAGGCACTTAAGGTTTCTGCCTCTAGCCTCATTCCATGTGCCTTGCTGATTTACAACTTTTGGGTATGGGCATAGTTTCAATGGGAATTACCGCACTTATGACAACTTTTGGCTGAGAACCCCTTGTTGCAAAGATTCAAGTAGACTTTGTGGTGGTTGACCACCTATTTGAAAACAGTCTATTAATAGGATGACCAACACTTACCAAATGGATGCCTTTATCTCCTACAAATGTCTCGTCATGAAGTTCCTCATCTAGAGCGGAGTTGAAGAGATCCGAGGTGATCAAAAGAAGGTCAGGAAATTTAGTGGAAAATCCCTCAAATAGGCAAAGAAGGGTGTACTCATACTCCTGGCGAGATCTGAGGTGATCAACAAATGGTCAGGAAGTTTTGTGGAACCTCCCTCAAATAAGCAAAGAAGGGTGTACTCATGCTCCAATTAGAACTAACAACACTCAACGACAAGTTACTCAAGAGAAACATCAAACCAATCAACACCCTGGTTTATGCCAAGACCACCCTCGATTATGAAATATCAACATAAAATCCTCCTGCTGGCAATAATTCACCTAAGAAAGCTATGGTAAGCAGCAATGTGTCACCCAAAAGAACACCAAACACTCGTGTCAGGACCATTCTAGCCCTTAAGGAGACAACTACCGATGGCCTATCACCCGAGAGTACTTTCAAGCCAAGCAACGCTTAGGGTCAAACCAAGACCACCCTCGGCCCTAAAGATGCATCAACTGGCTGCGCATTTCTAATGAAGGGGTTTTTTCTTCCATTAAAAAAAGAAAGTCACCTATGAGTACCCTCAAGCCCGGTAGCGCTCATGGTCATATCGAGACTGTCAGTCATAATAAAGACTGGTATTGCAGGAATCCTATATCCTTGGCCACTCTCCAAAGAACTAGAGAGCTTATCACGATATAAAATGAGCAAGTCTCTCCTAGTTGGCGATCAAGGACATCCAGCATGGCAGCTCCAACTCTCTCAATGTTAACATACTCATCTACGAGTGCCAAGGGCCGCCCATACCCGACTCGAGCATGGATATTTGTCCTAACCGAGGATGTCATAGAGAACATGATTTGCGCTCTAGACCAATGTGACTTAGAAACCAACTCAGATCTAGATGATGACCCATTAGACCCTCGCGTAAGTGACTCAAGAATTGAGGGTGAGCTAGCCACTCCCTTGGACTCGATCACTATACATAGTGAAAAACCTAGTGAAATAATTTAAATCCACATTGAAACTTGGCCTTGAAGTTCTAGATGAGTTGATTAAGTTCCAATGGAAAAGTAAAGATATCTTCGCATGGGGGCACATCGACATGATCGACATTGATCCGAGGACATTTGCTATGCACTCAACATTGAACCCAAGACCATACCCATCCATTAAAAATGTCTACTACTAAACCTAAAAAGGTGCCTCTTAAAGAAAAAGTAGAGCAGCTATTAGCCAACGGCTTCATTTTAGAGGCCAAGTGCCTGGTTTAGGTAGGTAACCCAGTACTAGTCTGAAAGCCAAATGGAAATTAAAGAACCTGCATTAACTTCTCCAATGTCCACAAAGCCTACCGCAAAGATAAATTTCCCTTATTGTGCAGTGACTAGCTTGTAGATAAGACTATTGGACATAAGCCCCTCACCTTCATAGATGCCAATTTTGGATACAATCAGATTGCTATGCATGGCTCGGACCAAGAGCATACCTCCATCATCATAAATGCCAGCATGTACTGCTATTGCACCATGCTTTTGGTTCACAAAATGTAGGCGTCGCATATCAATGAATCGTCAACTGTACATTGTCTAAATAGATCATTCAATCCATGGAAGTTTACGTGGACGGCATGCTGGTGAAGTCTGAAAGGGGAGGGGCATGTACAGAACCATGCCAAGACTTTCAACATATTGAGTTAATACAACATGAAGTTAAATCTAAGGCAGTGCTCCTTTTCCATCCGGTCCGGTAAATTCCTTGGGTATGTTGTAAGTAACAAGGGCATTGAAGCTAATCCTAACAAAATCCAAGCCAACCAAAATATGAAAGTCCCTATAACTATAAAACAGGTGCAAAGCCATAATTGGATGGTTGTAGCATTGAGTCAGTTCATGTCAAAGGCCCCTGATTAGTGTCTTCCTTCCTTCAGCCTCATCAAGAAGGGAAATCATTCACAAGAATGATGAATGTGGTAAGGCATTCAAGAAACCAAAGAAATGTTTAGCCACTCCTTTTGTATTATTCAAGCCCATCGACGGAGAGGATCTGCACTTGTATTTGGTAGTATCTAACCGCACAATCGGCGTTTCCTTAATCAAAGAAGACAATACGGTCTAATGTTTGGTTTACTACATCAATAAGACGTTGACCAGTCCATAACGAAATATATATAAGGCTAGAGAAACTTGCCTTCTACCTACTCATGGCAGCCCAAAAACCTTGATCGTTAGTTCAGGCTCATCCCTTCCAAGTCATAACCAACCAACCTTTGAAGTGAGTCCTTAACCGACCAGATATCGTCAGTTGGCTATTGAAGTGGTCTATATAGTTTGGGCAACATTACTTCTCTTTCTTGCCTCACATTTAAATCAAGGGTAGGGTGTCACAAATTTCATTACCAGGTGCTCAATCCTTGGCAGCGATGAAGTGGAGACCTCACAAGACAACAAGTTTAGCGCATGTATGTTGATGGAGAATCAAATCAGAAGGGGCATGGGATAACATGGTCCTTTTCACGCCTGGATGAAGAGAGTTATGTTTTGTAATCTACCTTACTTTAAAGGTAACCAATAATGAAGCAAAGTATGAAGTGGCCCTAATCGGCCTTAGGATGGAAAGAGAGTTGCATGTGGAGGCCATCCATATACTTTGTAATTCATCACTAGTCATCAATTAAATCGATGAGCGCTTTCAAGTCAAGGGTAAGACTGTCCTTATAAGTTATTAAGGCTAAGAAGATGATTAACACGTGTGACGAGTTTAAGTTAGAGTAGATACCTATGGAGAAGAATGCAAAGATTGATCAACTGGCCAAGGCGGAAAGCGCTTCTCGAAAAAAGTTACTCCTTGGGTTCCCTTGGGGATTCAAGATACCTGTACTATGAGCCATGCATAAAAACATTAGAGATTTCATGCAATCAATAGACAACTAGATGGTGCCTCTTATCAAATACTTAGCAAGTGAGAAAGTTCCCGCTAATTGAAAGAAACCCCAAAGGGTCCTCTATAAGCTCCCTATTACGTGATCGTGGATGGAAAGCTCTACGAACGGGAGTACTCCATTAGTGGTGCATGTCTGAAGATGAAGTCGGCCAGATCCTGGAAGAGATGCATGAACATTTTTTTAGGGATCACATCAGAGGGCAAATCCCAGCAAAAAGGCCGCTAGATAAGACTATTATTGGCCAACAATGATAAAATATTCCATAGACTACATCAAGAAAGGTGACCGATGTTAGAGGTTCGCCATGATCCCCAGAGCCTCTCCTACCCTTCTTACCACTATGACTTCCCCACCATCATTCATCACATGGGGGCCGACTTAATCAAAGAGCTACTTAATGGATAGGGAGGGTACAATCACGCCATAGTTGCCGTTTACTACTTAACCAAATGGGTCAAGGCTGAGCTCCTTTATGGATTACCATCCCTAAGATTCTCAACTTCATCATCAAGAACATTGTTTGCTACTGCGCTTCCCAAAGAAGATCATTACTGATAATGAAACTCGATTGGAGAGGAGCCTCTTTCAAGACTTCTTCTTAAGAAACAGAATCAATAAATGCTTCTCTTCCGATGCCTATCCTTAGGCCAATGTACAAGTCGAGGCCATTAACAAAACCATCAAGCCTACACTCAAGAAATGCCTCACGTAAGCTAAGTGGAAGTAGTCCGAAGAATTGCTGCTCGTTCTTTGGTCCAATCGCACTTCCCGCCCCATTTCCACCGAGCATTCTCCTTTATCATTATCCTATGGGTATGAAGCCATGCTACCCATAGAAATGGGCATCCTATCACCTCAATGTTTGACCTTTGAGCATGAGAAAAACATTGAGCTACTCAACTTTAGACTCGATACCATAGAAGAACGAAGAGCCGAAGCCAAACTCCGTACCAAGCTTATAAGAGGAAGATCATCAAGCACTACAACTTAAGAGTGAAACCATAACAATTCATTATCGATGATCTAGTCCTATATCGGGTGTTTACAAATGCAAAGAACTTGGCCAAAGGAGTGCTTGGCCCAAACTGGGAGGGGTGTATGTCATAAGCATCGTCCTAACAAGTAGTGCTCACTGCCTCTCTCATCCGGATGGAACCTACATTTTCACCACTTGGAACCCATACACTTTCACGCCTATCATATATAAGAGCCTGCCACTATTGTAGACTATGTAATAAATCTTTTTGTGAAGAATGCATCGAAGACTCTAGATTGAACATTATTCAACATATTTACCAAGGCAGTCTAATGAAGGATGAATTATTATGTGCTCATTACTTTGTTTGGGGACTGCCAACCATTTGCTGCCAATTACTATGCGAGCCACGCTCTGTTCCTTGTCGGCAAGCTATCCAATGAAGGTCAATTACCATGCATTCACGTCCTTATCCAAGGACTATCACCTAGCATTCTAGTTTGAGCTAGGACCACCTTTCACTCTCAACCGGCATCGTGTCATGCCGGAGAACCTTCAAACAGCCTAAGCTACCCAATAAAGAAGGATTTATTATGTGTTCATGACCTTATTGGGAACTTTCGACTTTTGTTGCCAAGGAATGCATGAGCCAACCTCCCTTCCATGCCAGTCGACTATCCAGGAGGGTGAATTGCTATGCATTCGCTTCCTTGGGGACTGCTAAGCTGGCCAGTAAGACAAAATCACCATGCATTTGATTTCTTTCTCGGGGACTGCCTATTGCAACGTGAGTTTGGTTGACAAGTCGCTCCCCTTCAAGTCGGGGTGCATCGATGAGCCGAGGCGTGAATACAATGGTCACATATCCCTTTCCCATGATGCTACTCGTCTCTCATGAAGAATGGGGCACTATTGCCAAGACCGGCCCTATTACCCTATGTAATGCTGAAGTCCAGCATCCATAGTGTACCTGAATTAAACATAATCTTTGCCATCCTTTGATTGGCAGTGTGCTACCAAAGAGTAATCTTCAAGTGACACGATGCTTAGTTTCATGTCGGGACCGCCTACCAATCATTCTTGCACCTGTCACCCAAGAGTAACCTTCAAGCCACTTAGCACTTAGGTTTGTGTTAGTTCCGCCTACCACTCTTTGTAGCGTTTCACTTGAGAGAACCTTCAAGCCACTCAACGCTTAGGTTCATGCTTGGAACACCTACCACTCATGCTTATCATGTGTCACCGAGGAGAACATTGAGCAACTCAGCGCTATTGCTCATGTCGGGACCACCCAACAGCAGAGCAACATAGTGATGCCTAACTATCATATGCCAGCCTCAGTGGTTAAATAAGCAATCAGGTTGCATGGTTAAAGCTCGCGTCCGATTTGATTAATCGACTCATCCTATCAACCATCGTTGATCAATTCAATACAAGGGACTTTCAACTGTTCAAAGTATGCTACCACACAAGCTTGCACGGATGGATCGGAGCTGATAAAGAAACATATACTTAAAAAATTCAACAAAATGAATTATATTCATTCATAAAATTGAAAGGCATATAGCCTTCCCCTCTAGGGTTAAAAAGGAGAAAAGAAAACATATCTATAAGCCAAGCTCCTCGATTGTCCGGATTAACGAGTCTAGCTGCTCCCTGGTCAGCACAGTTGGCACCGAAAACCCTTCGGTCCTCATTTGTTTAGCCACCTCCACTCTGCCCTTGCAAAACCAGTGGCATCGAGTCTATTAATGGAAATTAAGAACCAGTAGTTTTCCATATATAGGGTCCTTATCATGTTCCTTAGCCAATTTTGCCACTTGGCATCCTTATCCTTTTTAATGATAGCAGCGTCCTCATTTATCCAGCCCTCAGTTGCATTTTTGTCAGATTAGCCCATAGAAGGTTGACCTCCTTCTCCGACTTATCATACCTCTCCTTTAGGTCTGCCTCCGCCTTCTCTACCATCTCACCCCTCGCCCTGAGATCTACCTCTTCCTTCTCCACCTTCTTGGCCCTCTCTCAAGCCTCAATTGTCTTTCGTGCTGACTTCTCAACCGCTTCAATCACTTCCTTACTGACCTTCTCGGACACCTCCTTCTTCTGGGCCTTAGTGTCCCCCTATCTACCTAATTGTTGAGCCTTCACATTGCCTTTAGATCGTTCCAAAACTTCTTCACATCCCTTTGGATGCACATGTAGTGCTACTCCACCTAAAGATGAGCAAGTGTTAAAACAGCTAAGTAAAAGTAAAGATGTTCGAAGTTAGTAGCTTACCAGTAGTGATTTATGGGTATGGTAGTCTGTCACATTTTCCAGAGAGTGTGGGGTTAGGCCAGAATGGGTGCCTTAAGGGTAGGAAAGGACCTCTATCGACATTACTTGGAAGGCATCAAGCATTCGATCTATGTTAGGAGCATCCTCGGCATTGCAAAGATCCAGGGCAACCTAACCCAATGGCACAACATATTCATCGACGTCTAGCTCCTTTATGTTATAAATATGGAGGAACTTCTTGAAAGGAGTGGCCACCTCAGCTGTTGAGGATGAGACAACCATTTCCCTCTTACTCTTCTTATTCTCAATGGATTGCAACTTTAAGGGATTGGGAGATACATCGATAGCCTACTAGATGTGTTCAAGCACAGAAAGGGCCTTGTGTGCAGCAGGCATGACGGTTACGATGGGAGAAGTGATAATTTGAGTCGCGGTGACCTTCCCTCACCGAAGGCATCAAAATCCAAGTCGTTGGCCACTGCAGCAACAAAGAAGGAATAATATTTAGTTAAAATGTTCAAGTAAAAGAAGATAAGTGCATGTAAACTATCGTTCTTATTGGCATGACCTCTATTTCTTACAAGGGGCGGGTATGATGAGGCTGGCTGCTAACACTAGTTCGGTCATTCACTATAAGAGGCTCACTAAAAGACCCCCTTTCGTATCCAGGGTACAACGGGTCATATGTAGGAATTTTCCTGGAGGAGGGACCTATGTCCCTACTGATGCTCAACTCTTAAATCCCTCCCCTAACACTGCTTTCCTTAGAATTCGCCTTAGTATCCCACTCCTTGAGCAATGACTCACAACAAGGGACTGGGATATCAACTAATTGTTTTAGGTCAAATTTATTCCACTACGGTATCGACACAACATCACTCAATTTGTGAAGATCAACATGTTTCCACACTTCAGCTCCTTATTAGTGATGACGTCATCATCCTTGGTTTTGGCTCGTGATCAATCCTATGTCGGTGTATAACAAATTGACTTTAGAGTAGTCCTACTTTCCATGACTAGCTTCTTTTTTATGACCGTTGTTATCCAGCCTTTTGACTAGGAAATATTCGGACAGATTGGACAAGTCAAACTTGGAGTTATCGAGGTGGGAAGCCTAGAAAGATACCTCTAGAATCTAAAAACCAAGCACAAACAAAGCTACGGACAGAAGGATAGCAAACTCTAGCCAAAGGAAACAGGAATCCATCAAAGTCATGAGTCGGTTCCGAACTCACTTTTTGGGTCGGTACCGATTCATGTTTTCACCTCGATATTCACCCATCTTCTACCCACATGCCATATATGATGCTTGAAGCCTATACCAAGTGTTATATTATTGATCCAATGCAATTCTCTATTGATCTCCACTAACTCCTGAATTGACACTCTGTTCTTCTACCGATCCATCATTTGGACTCAGAAACAAGCTAATACTAGTGCAAACAACTATGGACACGAAGCTAACCACAAGATGAGCCCAAGCAAAGAGTTCAAGATGACTAAATTACCCATCTTTCGTGTCGGTACGGATCCAAGCACTTGGAGTCGTCGTTTGGCTCTTGTATTTCGTACTCTTAATTTCTTGTAATCACAGTCGGAGTTGTACCAACTCGTAAGAACTTCTACCTCCAAGTCAAAACATAAGCAATAGAATCATTAAGTGGACATAGGCTTTGATTTTCTGAACCACTATAAACTACCGTGTGTTCTTTCTTACTCATTTTTTAATTTTATATCTCCACTTTTATTTCTCTACATAAACTCATGGGTGTTTGTGCCATTTTTGTTTCATACAACCACCTTCTTTACTAACTTCATCTTTAGGAGCCAACTCGCCGAGCATCATTTATTTTGACCTCATCAGCCCCACCCGGTGAAGGTTGGCATCAATCACCAAGAACATCTAGCCCCGATGCTTGGTGACAATTGTCTTCAGTAGATTCATATTCTCATTCAGCATCGTGAAAGCAACACTGGCTTACAAGGTCTTCTCCTATCAATGGGCAAGATATGTAGAGTAAAACAAAGAGAAAGTAGATGGAAAAAAGAAGCGAAGACTTACCAGGGGTTTAGATATTGTAGGGAACAAAAAAGTATATAGTTATTCAACCGGGGGAGGTTTTGTTGGGAACACCCAAAGAGATTATAGGCTTGGTGTAAGCCTAGAAGTGATAGTAAGTACAAATTGGGTACCTGACCTCTTTCTACAGCTAAAAGGTCATCTCGAAAAGATTAGAGTTTGGCTTAGGAAAGCCGAGCGCCATATAAGCAGCAGTAGTTGTTGGGATTTAGTTGACCGAGGGCAAGCCGATTTGCGTTGAGGATAGAGACAAAATGAGGATGGAGGGTTAGCATAACCCCCACCTTGAAATCGCCCAAGGAGAAAGCGAAGTAGCCTGGAGGGGTCGATCAGGATAGTCGGTGGGACTGTGGTAGCGAATCATCCCAACATTACATCCATAGCTGGCCAAAACCTTGGCCAGGTCAATTCCCGAACTCAAGCTCGGTCGCTTTAAAACTAGTAGTGCCTGTGGTCGTAAATCTGCATGTGAATGTGGTTTTCGAGGTGGCCATTTAAAACAAAAGAGGTTTAAGCCAGATAAAGCCCCAACATCTATGCTCGACAGCAAACCAAGGTAAAAGCATGATGACCATCCCAAAGGCATGTTAGGACAAAGCACAAGGTGAAGGTTGACTTACATATTAACACCAAAGCTTAGTAAACAGGCTTTACAGCTCTCCAGATATGTAACATACCCTATCTAAAGTCCTAAAGCTACGCGCTACAGATGCTGCAGTCATCTATGGTATTAACTTTCTGTGACTAAATACGGCTGTGTTAATAGTATCCATAATGTCAGAAGCATTTGAATATGAAACAAAATCACATATTTCAAAAACATCTTTTCACATTACATTTTCAAAACACATGTTTCACCTTCAAATTACATAATCCCATAATTGTTTCCCAGGTTCAAAAAAAATATAATTATTACATAAATACACCAAGAGAAACATATGATGATGCCGCCTTGGTTGACCAGTGTACTATATAGACATAACTATCTTAAATACAACACAGTGGAACAAAACAAAACGAAAGTGCAACTCCTAAATAGCTATCCGTCAGCCAGCTGCTCATCTCTGGAAGCTTTATTAGTCAATCTACTAAAAGCTGTAAAGCCTCAACTCTTAGACTACTCAAATCAATTTTGAGCACCCGAGAGTTTAAGGGGAAACATAGACTTCGAGTCAGACATAAAGCCTAGTGCAAATAATACTATACATTTCAGTTATTTGATATTAACCGAGACCACGCCACTTAGCGGAATGGGTTTCCCCTCACTAATATCCTTTTAAATATATCTTTTGCAAATCATAATACTGCAACCAAAACTAGTTCAAACTATAAAGCATTATTCTATAATTATACATATCAGGTTACGAATGGACTATCTGCCTGAACATTGTAGTTTTTTCTGGCGAACAACTAACCTTTGGTTGACTCGGGTCTCCTAGATAATATAACAAAATAATCTAAAATATGTTAGACATACCTCTTTTGGATGGTTTGTCCTTAACTATCTATTAAATACTTCTCTTTTGGATGGTCTGTCGGCTGTCCCTAACTTAACAACTCCCAGAGTCACTTGATCCTAATGCTTTTGCGGGATCACCGGTAACCTATCTGTATAAAAACATATATCACCTTCTGTGTGTAATCATAACTTTTATTCTTACCTGTGACAAAGCCCTACACATTGGAATTTTGGATTAAATTAGCCGAGGCTAATAGTTAATTTATAGGGCGCGGCCCTATACCACTCCCATCTGGTATTCTAATATCCGAGTCATTTACTTAGGAAACCTTCCCATAAATTTTCCTTGAAAAACTTTTCAAACCGATTTAAAACCTTTAAATCTAACTCGCACAAGGAAATACATATACTCTATGATTTACTCAAAATCATCTTGCCATGTTATATATATATACTTTACTCAAACCTTAGGTGATGAAAACATTTAAACCTTTGGAAGTACCCCTTTCGAATCCATTGAAAGTACCCTTTTCTAAACCATTGAAACCACCTCTTTTGAAACCAACTAAAACCCTTTATTTCACCTAGGCCAAAAGACTAAAACCTTCCTTTGAAACCATTCTCAAAATCTTTCGAAACCCTTGGAAAACCTTCCTTTTGAAATCTTTAAAACCTTAGACATCTTTCTTTTAATACCTTTAAACATTGCCTTTCGAAATCAATGGAAAACTTTTTCTTTCAACCTTTCGAAAACATTGGGGAACCACCCCTTATAAACCTTCTTTAAAACTTTTGAAAGCATTGGGGAAACATCTATTCAAAACCATCATTTAAAACCTTTCAAAAACATTAAAATTTGTAAACAACAAACCTTTCGAAAGAATTTGGGTTCAATTTAAAACATGTGGCGAACACCTTTCGAAACCAATTAAAACCATCTCCTTTGAAACCATTTGGGTTATACCTCAATCAGAGCGAAAGGGTCACTAAAACCATTTAATTTGAAAGCCTATCTTTCGAAAGCATTCCTAAGAAAAGAAGTGATGGTGTCGAAACCACTCTTTCAAAAGCATTGGATAAGTGGTCAAGTTTAAAGATAAAGTATACCTTTCAAAACCATTGACTTCGAATGGTAGGAAAAGCGGCAACTAGAGTTTTCGAACCCTTCGAAAGCCTTTCTTAAGGCAAAAGAGTGCAACCCATTCAAAAATATTCCTTTGAAATTTTTGACTAGGTTGGAACCAACCCAGTCGAAAGCTAACTCTTCAAAGGCAAAGTAAGCGCTGTTTTATTTTAAAACAAAGGCATGCTTTTGACCCCTTCGAAACCCTACGTTTTGATCATATACCTTCCGCCTCTATCCAATTCGCTGCATACCAAATATATTAATATCATGCACATAGGTTTCGAAAGCAATAGTGGCAAAATATCTAAGTCGGAACTCCTGGTACCGAAAATGGAAGAACATGCTAAAAACATGTAAATTTTGTTTTTAACTTAAAAGAGAAACAAAACACTTTTCAACTATCTTGCCTTGATTGTCAAAATCTTATCGGTTTCAAAATTTATTTTATAAAAGTGTTGCCAATTATTTCAAACATAAACAATCTATTTTATTTACAAAATACCCCTTCTTTTTTTCTAGATATATAAAACATCTAAGCCACATACCTTAAATAATTTTATACATCTATGAAAACACTTAGGAAAATTCAATATAATTCCAGAAAATCTTTTTAATATGTTTTCTAACTTATATAAATTTCAGACCCGAATTATATATGATATAACCGTAAATTATTTTAAACCCAATAAATCATTTTGTTCACTAGAAAATTAATATTAAATCCATATTAATTCAGAAAATTATGAAAATTGAAACTCATCTCTAAAATATCATTTCTGATCGAAATCTAAATGCGCAAGGCGTTTGGATGCCATTTAATAGGTTTTTTACACTAAAACATATCATAAAATCTATATGAACAAGCCCAAATCATCAACAGCATATATAAACATTTAATCATTCAAAATATGAAATAATCATGCAATATAAATTCATATTAACCTTAAAACTGAAAATCACAAGAAAATGAGATGTTGTCATAAGTCACCTTAGCTTGAGATTAAAGAGTTTGAGAGTTGAAATGAATTTGATATTGATTAAGCTTCCCCTTTATCTTTCTTCCTCTTGCTAACGTTGGCCGGCCTTAGAAATGTTTTAGCTTAAGAAAATATAAAATGAACATGTGTTTTAATTTCTTTAGGGTTTAGGGTTAAGTATATCCTTCTCCCTATTTTTCCCTTACCTATTTTGTTTCATGTTCGATCTCGGTTTGATTTACTCATTAACATGCCACGACTACCCTTTAATAATCACAAATCTCAATCCCCTAATCAACTTACATTATTTAATTTTATTTAACTAATTAAATATCCTAAATAATGTTACTAAAAATATAGGTTGTTACAATCTCCCCTCCTTAAAGAACTTCGTCCCCGAAATTACGATAAGATACACATCAAAACAATCAAAGGTAAAACATACCATCAAACAAATTAGGATATGCGTCTCTAATCCTGTTATCAGTCTCCCAAGTACAGTCCCTATCATCGTCACTCCACTGGACCTTCAATAATCTGACTGTCTTGCTCCTAAACCTTTTCTCATTTCTTGCGACTATCTGGACAGGCTTCCTAACTATAGTCATGTCTAGTTCCACTACTAAATCCTCTAACACAGTCCATGTTATAGTAGTGTATGGATCCCTAACACACTTTCTCAGATGAGATACATGAAAAACATCATGGAATCCTTCCTTCCCTATCTCGGTGCTAACTTCCCTATCTTCTCAAACCGGATAACACCTTTCAACGATGATACTTTGACAAAACATGATCTCTAATAGAGAACTCTAAATATTTTCGTCTTTTACCTACATGGCTCTTCTTCCTAGACTAGGCTTCCTTCCTTCTCGCCCTTATCAGCTCAATCTTCTCCGCAGCTTCTCTTACCAAATCGGGATCAAGGACTAATCAACCTTTGGTCTCTAACCAACAAGAAGGAGATTTGCATGGCCTTCCATACAAAGCTTCAAACGGTGTCATCCCTATACTAGTCTGATAACTATTGTTATACAAAAACTCGATTAGGTGTAGATGGTATTCCCATGATCCTCCAAAGTCTAATACACAAGCTCTTAACAAGTCTTCTAAGACCTTATTAACTCTTTTTGTTTGCCCATCTGTCTGCAGGTGATAAGCGGTACTCATCTTGAGCTTGGTTTCTAAACTTTCCTGTAGACTTTTCCAGAAATCGCTAGTGAATAAGGAATCTCTTTCACTAACAATACTACTAGGAATTCCATGAAGTCTAACTACATTCTTCATAAATAACTTAGCCAATACATATGCCATCCTATTTGACTTAACGGGAATGAAATGGGCACTCTTGGTCAATCTGTCCATGATTACCCATATACTTTCATTTCCTTTATTAGATTTCAGCAACCTGTCTATGAAATCCATAGAGATAGAATTCCACATCCATATCGTAATATTCAGTGGTTGAAGCAACCCACTTGGCTTCTGATGCTCGGCTTTCACCCATTGACAGTTCAAACATTGTTTCACCCATAAGCCAATGTTCCCTTTCATTCCTTCCCCGAAGAAACTTCTCTTCATATCCTGATGCATCATCGTTCCTCCTGGATGAATAGTGAACTTCGAACGATGGCATTTCTCTAAAACTTCCTTCCTTATGTCTCCCACATCTAGAGCACATAATCTACTCTTCTTTCTCAACCACCCACTTTAGTCAAGACTAAAATCTTTTAATTCATCGCTCTTCGTTCCATCCCTTAACTTCTTGATCCTTTCAGTTAACATTGGATCCTCTTCCTTTTTGGAAGCAAACTTCTCAGTCAATACTGGTCAAACTTCTAAATAAGATAAAATAGCAGATTCTCCACTAGACCCAGCCTTAGATCTCCACTGCACTCTGTAAGTCGACAATGCTTCCAAGTCTTTCCATTCTGCTATCATAGCAAACACTGCATTATGATGCTTCCTACTAAGCACGTCTGCAAGCTTGTTGCCCTTTTTTAGTGTGTACTCAATTCCAAAATCATAAGCGGCTAAAAACTCTAACCACCTTTGTTGTCGCATATTTATCACCTTTTGAGAGAATAGATATTTCAAGGACTTATGATCCATAAGCTCAAACCTCTCTCCCAAAAGGTAATGTCTCTACACCTTCAAAGCAAAAATCACTGTAGCTAACTCCAAGTCATGAGTCGGTTATCTAACCTCATGCGGTCTAAGATGTCTAGAAGCATGGGAAATCACTTTACCTTTCTACATCAGTAAAGCTCCTAGTCCAGTACCATACGCATCTGTATAAACTACCAAACCTTGATTTCCTTCTGGGACAACTAATACAGGTACATGGGTCAATAAGTATTTCAAGCTCTAGAATGGTTCCTCACACTTATCAGTCCTCATAAACTTCACATCCTTTCGCATTAGCTTGGTCATCAGCGTTGCTATTCGTGAAAAATCCTTTATAAACCTCTGATAATATCCAGCCAATCCGAGAAAACTTCTTATCTCAGTCACTGTTTTTGGTTTTTTCCAATTGTTAACTACTTCGATCTTATCTGAATCAACTGATAACCCCTTTTCTGAGACCAAATAACTGAGAAACTTCACTTCCTTTTTCCAAAAATTACATTTTGAAAACTTTGCCTTCAACTGATTCTGCTTCAACATCTCAAGCACAATTCTAAGATGAACTTCATGCTCTTTCTCATCCTTAGAGTGTATAAAAATATCATCTATGAACACCAACACGAATCTATCCAAGTGCTCTCTGAAAATTTGGTTCATCAAATCCACAAAGAATGTCGACGCATTAATTAGTCCTAATGGCGTAATTAACCATCTATATGATCCATATCGAGTCCTAAACGTCGCCAAAGGTATATTATCCTCTGTCACTCTAAACTGATGAAAACTTGTCACTAAATCCAACTGAGAAAATATCTTGGCTCCACTTAACTGATCGAACAAATCATTATTTCTAGGCAATGGATATTAATTCTTTATCATCATCTCATTCAGCTTACGATAATCATAGCCTCAGCGAGCTACTCAGCTCTTAGCAAACACTAGGCTGCTTCCCAAGGTGAATTATTTGTTCTAATAAAACTCTTACCTTCCTTATCCACCAATTACACTTTCAAATCCCTCATCTTTGTGAGTGACATTTGGGTTAATAGTCAAATTACCGGTTCTGCACTAGGCACCAAATCTATCCGTAACACAAAGGCTCTTTTTGGTCGCAATCCTACTACCGGTTAGAAGACATCTATGAATTCTCTAATTACGAAAACTCGATTCAACTTGTCTTCTAACTCCACAACACCCGACAAAGCATTCACCTCACAACCAGGGATTTCTACGATACTGATCATCCGATCACTATAGTCAGGGTCTCTAAGTGATATTTTCCTATTATTGCAAAATATCCAAGCAACATACTTATTTAACCAATCCATACCCTATATAATTTCGAACCCTACAAAGTCAAACACATGCAAACAAAAAACAAAGGTATGACCTAACAAATTAAACTCTAAATGGTCATACTTCATCCCTTAAGGATACCCTCCTATCGGGTTTGCAACCCTTAAGGATGTAACTAAATACGTGGGTTCTAGGTTAAACTTATCTACCGAACATCGAGATATAAAAGAATGCAATGTACCAGTACTAAATAGAATGCTAACAAAAATACCATGAATCTGAAGCATACCTCCCAAAACCGCCTTTCCTTTTTTCTACACTGTTGGCTTCAAAGCAGCAGGCTCCAATGTATACACCTTGCTCTTCCCATCCTCAGTGAGCTCTTTGCATTGGTTCTTATAATGGCCAATCTGATCAGAATTGAAGCACCTGATATTCTTCTTCCCGATAACTTCCTTAGCCTTTCCGGTATGACACTCATTAGCAAAATACCCTTCTTGTCGCACTTAAAACAAACCACTTCATACTTCCCTTTCTTCGCTTCTCCACCTTTCTGAGCACCCTTCTTGTGAAAGACTTCCTCTTCTGACCTTGCCTAACATGGACCTCCTCCTTCTTCTCCAAACAAGCAAGCATCTCTTCACGTCTTAATGCCATCTCCATACCACATCACAAGGATCTATGATATGCAGTAAGGTAGCCTTGGCCAAATCAGGCTTCAACCCCCTGATAAACTTCTCATTCCTCTTCATCACCGTATCAACGGTGGCACAACTATACCAAGCTGATTCTTCAAACCTGCTAGCAGTACGGATTTCCCCTCACTAATATCATTTTAAAGCACACCTTTTGCAGTTCATAATCCTACAACCAAAACTGGTTAAAACTGCAAAGCATTATTATGTAATCATATATATCAGGTAACAAATGGACTATTTGTCAAAACTGTAGTTTTATTTGGTTGCCTACTAACCTTTGGTTGACTCGGGCCTTCCAGACAATATAACAAAATAATCTAACATCTATTAGACACCCCTCTTCTAGAGGGTCCGTCCTTAACTATCTGTTAAATACTTCTCTTTTGGACGGCTGTCCCTAACTTCACATCTCCCAAGGTCACCTGATCCTAATGGTTTTACAAGCCCACATATAACCTATCTGTATATAAACATATACCCCTTCTATGTGTATTCATAATTTTAGTCTTACCTGTGACAAAGCCCTACACATTGGAATTTTGGATTAAATTAGCCGAGGCTAATAGCTAATGTATAGAGCGCAACCCTATACCAATCTCATCTGGTATTCTAATACTTGAGTCATTTTACTTAGGGAAACCATCCCAAAAATTTCCTTGAAAACCATTCCAAACTGATTTAAAACATTTAAATCTACTATACACAAGGAAAATACATATATTCTATGCTTTACTCAAAATCACCTTGCCATGTTATATATACATTACTCAAACCTTAGTTGATTAAAACATTTAAACCTTTGAAAGTACCCCTTTCAAATCCATTTAAGTATCCTTTTGTAAACCATTGAAAGCACCTCCTTCGAGACCAAGTAAAACCCTTCATTTCAATTAGGATGAAAGGCCAAAACCTTCCTTTCGAAACCATTATCAAAACCTTTCAAAACCCTTGAAAAGCCTTCCTTTTAAAAGCTTTAAAACCTTAGACATCTTTCTTTTCATACCTTTAAACATTGCCTTTCGAAATCTTTGAAAAACCTTTCCTTTCAACCTTTCGAAACCATTGGGGAACCACCCCTTAGAAACTTTTCTTTAAAACTTTCGAAAGCATTGGGGAAACATCCATTCGAAACCATAATTTAAAACCTTTCGAAAGCATCAAACCTTTGTAAATAACAAACCTTTCAAAGGCATTTTTAAAACATATGGAGAACACCTTTCGAAATCAATTAAAACCATCTCCTTCAAAAACATTCGGGTTATACCTCATTCAGAGCGAAAGGGTCATTAAAACCATTTAAGTCGAAAGCCAATCTTTCGAAATCATTCCTAAACAAACAAGTGATGGTGTCGAAACCACTCTTCAGAAAGCATTGGAGAAGTGGTCAAGTTTAAAACAAAGCATACCTTCCAAAACCATTGACTTTGAAAGGTAGGAAAAGCGGCAGTTAGGAGTTTCGACTCCTTCGAAAGCATTTCTAAAAATAAAAGAGCGCAACCCATTCGAAATCATTACTTTGAAATTATTTGATCGGGTTGGAACCAACCTGGTCGAAAGCTAACTCTTCAAAAGCAAAGCAAGTACTACTTCATTTTAAAACAAAAGGCATGCTTTTGACCCCTTTGGAACCCTACGTTTCGATCCTATACCTTCCACCTCTATCAAATTCACTACTACCAAATGTATTGGCACCATGCACATTGATTTCGAAAGCAACAGTGGCGAAACATCTAGATCGGAACCCTGGTACCGAAAATGGTGGAACATGCTAAAAACATGTAAATTTTGTTTTTAACTTAAAAGGGAAACGCTTTTCAACTAACCTTCCTTATTTATCAAAATTTTATTGGTTGCTAATTTTCTTTTCTAAAAGTGTTGCCAATTATTTCAAAAATAAACAATGTATTTAATTTTCAAAATACCCCTTCTCCTTTTATAAATATATAAAACATCCAAGTCCCATACCTTAAATAATTTTATATATCTATGAATTTTTTACAAAAATTCCAGAAAATCCTTTCTAATATGTTTTCTAACATATATAAATTTCAAACCCAAATTATATACAATTTAACCATAAATTATTTTGAACCTAATGAATCATTTTCTCCACTAGAATATTAAAATAAAATCCACATTAATTCAAAAAATTATGAAAATTGAAAATCATCTCTAAAATATTATTTCTGATCTAAATTTAAAATTGCAAAGCATTTGGATGTCATTTAATAAAAACTTTACATTAAAACATATCATAAAATCTATATAAACAAGCCTAAATCATCAACAAGCATGTAAACATTTAGTCATTCAAAACATGGCATAATCTGCAAATAAGTTCGAATTAAACTTAAAACCAAAAACCATAAGAAAATGAGATGTAGTCATTATTCCCCTTAGATTGAGATTAAAGAGTTTGAGATCTGAAATGAATTTGATGTTGATTAAGCTTCCCTTTTAACTTTCTTCCTCTTGCTAATGGTGGCCGGCCATAGAAATGTTTTTACTTGAGAAAATATGAAATGAGCGTATGTTTTTATTTCCTAAGGGTTTAGGGTATAAAAATATTCTTCTCCTTATTTTTCCCTTACCCATTTTATTTCATGTTATCTCGGATTGATTTACTCATTAACATGGCATGACTGCCCATTATTAATCACAAATCTCAATCCCCTAATTAACTTACATTATTTTATTTTATTTAACTAATTAAATATCCTAAATAATGTTACTAATAATACGGGGTGTTATAATCTATTACTCTATTATATTACTTAAAGCCTATATCGGTGATATTGAGCTTATCCTATGGCTCATTACCTGACTTACTTATTAATACCATCATTAAATGTTTACAGGCCTTCAAGAGTCCATCAACGTTAATCAACCACTATTGACATGGTGCGATCGTTGATCATTAAAGCACTCCATAATTTTTATAATAATTAATTAAAAAGAAATTGACTAACAAATAGTGACATCAAATGTTTTTTTACACACGTCAGAGTTTGGCTACGAAACTTGCACCATTGGGTTCATGGAGATTTCTCGATCAATTTTCATATATAAAGTTTTTCGATTGGGGTTCGAAAGAAAAGGTTATCAAACATCGAAAGTTTTTGAATCGAAAATAATTGTGTATGCAATTGAGGAAATATAAAGCGATTGATAGAAATTAATAACATTAACAGTTGCTTAGGGTTTAAGAAAAGTTAATATGGAAATAAATTATCTTGATCAGTTGAAAACGGAAATAAATTAACAAAATAAAAGGTACACAATTAATTACCATAACTAAATACAACTAGTTGACCCCTAGTAGTTGACTAGTAGGGAGGCGATGGTTGACTGGTTGAGGTGACAAATGTGCAATTCTGATGTGGTCGAATGATCAGGATTTAAAATAATTTAATCAAATGGTTGACATCCCCTCACTTTCTTCTCATATTTTCTAGAGCGAAACTTTGCCATTTTATTTTGTCCACAAAATTCTTAATTCTTAAAAATAGTTATAGCTTACATATACACACACACACACAAATGGAGAATAGTTGAGGATGATTGAGGAGAAGAATAGGATCGAATAAAATCATCAGAACCAAGGTAAATTATAAATTCAGATTTAAAATCTAAGTTAAATCCAAATCTCTTCTCTAGCCTAGATTTCTGATAGGTATACGCATAATTGTGGCATATGTATTCAAATAGGGAGAAAAAGGGAATCAAACTGAATAACATGGATTAGATATGGAGATTTGAAAAGCTAAAAAGGTGAGTGGAATATTATATATTTTTATATAATATTGGATTTATATCGTTTTAGATCTATTCCTGTATGCCTAAATGTAAACTTGGAGTTGTAGACTAAAATTGTACACGTGTAATGAATTTGTAAACCCCCTACATATTCTATGGTTAATAACATGTATTTAATATTGCATGTACTTAAATCCGGAATGTATTGGGTAGTAGTAGTCCTTGAATTTATTATTGGGTAAAAGTAGTCCCCAATTTTGATGAATTATATTGTAGCTCCAGATTTGTTGATTAATTAATTTATGCAAGTAAATGTAAATCAGAAGCTATCACAATAAATTATTAGGGTTTAAGTTGTACTTTAATTCATTAGAATGTAGGGTGTTGTAATGATTTTTTTATAGATTATCAAGTCCAAATTTGTAAATAAAAGTGTATTATTTGAAATAACAAGGAATATACCTAAAAGAAAGAGATGTATAAAATATGATATTTACTGTATTTTATACTATCTATTTCAATAAATACGAAAAAGATAATTCCTTGTAATTTCAAATGCAACATAAATTCTCCTTTTAATAAGACATAGAAATTTACGATGTTAACATTTTCTTTACGGAGAGATGTAATTCCAGTGTTAAAATGCAGAAATCCCTAAGGATTAGTTAGGATTAATTAAAGAATCGTAAATCCGATAATAATAATGGTCAAAGAGAAGAATTAATATATATGCAATATAAACAAGGCTAAAATTAAATAATAATGATGAAAAGGTAGGCAGGTAATAATTTAAAATAAAAGGGTATGGGAAGTACACTAACCAAGGGAGATAAATAAAGGTTAAAAAGGGAAAGAGATAAAAATTAAATTATGAGAAAAGGGAAGTAAAAGAGAAAAGATACTTAAATCTTTTAAAAAGAAAGCAGTAAATAACATTAAATTGAATAAGAAGTAACTGCATGAGCAAGTAAAGAAATATTATGAATAGTAGAACATTAGAGGCATAATAATTAAACAAGTATGAATACACACACACACATATACACCATATATATAGACGCAGCCTCAAGTATGCATTCATGATGGGTGTGAATTATCAAAGTTAGTAAATATCTTACTTGGATAAGAATGATATATTTGTTAAAGTGTGTTGGAATGCGATGTTAGTTATGTTACAAAAAGTAGAAGTCTGCCTATTGTAAGGGGCTATAAGCATTTGTGTTATATTGATGTGGGACTATCCAATTCTAGGACCTATGGAATTATATACGCTTGCGTATAGGTGAATGAATAACCTAATAGGGTCAACTTCAATCTTTTATAAGGGGTATTGCCTTGATTTCATTAGGCAATAAAAATGAGATGGTGAGCAAGGCTTGGTGCTATATCAGTGTGTTTGGTATTATATTATAGAGTAGGAGCTATACATAGGTCAAGAACGTCATCGGTCCTGAGCGATCAGTGAAAAGACAAGGGTTACACATAAACGGTGTATACCTCCTACTAGTGTAGGTCATAGTTGTTTGCTATTTTTCATTTAGGGGAAAGGCTAGATTACCCTTAAGTGAGGTTTTTCAAAACAAGTGGGGTAGTCCGAGGTGCCGAGTCCTCTATAGTCTGAGGAGCTGTATACTCTATAGTCCATAGAGCTGACTCCACAAAAAGAAGCAGGAAAGTAAGTAAATTCCAAGGCGAGATAGGATGCTATTAAACTATTATGATGCCATTATTAGGCACTGCGGGAGTTCCTTGGTGTGCATGAAGACGAGGACGTGATACCGCGTTGATAATTGATCCTGACAGGATGCTAGGTTATGATACTAGTGGGGATAGTATCTTGGTTTAATAGGGGACTGTGGTACTTACATATTATATACATATGCATATATGGTTATGGTCTACTTTGGGTAGAGGGCCCGTATCGTATGTGTACATGGAGTGGAGGCCGTTAAGTAAAATAAAACGACATAACATGTGATGGAAGACAATTCAAAATAAACTAGTGTTATGTGTAAAATATATAATTTACCAGTCACCAGAACGTTATTCTGACCCCTCCCTATTACAATCCACATGATAGCTTTAGAGGGATAAATAGTGGTGCAAGGTAGGAATAGTGGAAGGATAGGTTTTCTTGTGTATGTTCAACACTAACTAGGACACTAGACATTGGAAGTGTCAATCTTGGTTAGTAACTATGTGGTTTATTATAGTTTACTATTCCACTATGAGTTATATCGATAGTGCTTTGATATGCATTTATTTATCTATTTGCAGGATACCAAACCAATGATTCATACATTGGTGGACTTGAGATTTTGATTTAGTGAAAATTCAGGCCTATTGGGGTGCAGGTTGTCACAATTGACGTCCAAAGATGGCCAAAAAAAGCAGATTCCAATCAAGGCAAATGAAAGCATTACAACATAACCAGCATTACAATGGAAACAGCCTAAAAATAAAAAAAGGAAAACAATAATAGCAAAGGATGCAAAAATTGCAAAAAAGCAGCGACTATGCCCATAACCACATTGCCTACGGCCGCGGAGAAGACGACAAAGAGTAGACTGGCTTTTTATCGAACAAGAGGCTGGAAGTCAAATTTTCTGGAGAGTGATAAAGATTTTCAAAGGTAGTTTTCACTCTTCTTTTTCATCAAGAATGGTAGAAGAAGGAGAAGCATATTTTGTAAACCTACCGCATTAATCACAACCATTGAATCGAAATCGCCATTAAATCTTGGTCATCCAGGTGAAATGAATGTAATTGTCACATCATCCACTTTGGAATTGACCCCTTTACCACATTTGAAAAAAGCAAACTATTTGTACCAAAATTGGTCACAACACTCTTCGAATGTGTTTATAGAGATAATATGAAGAAAGTAAATGTAAAATGAGGCAGATCTAACAGGCACACCAATCAACAGGTAGGAAACAGTACAGAAACACACGAATTTAGAGTGGTTCGGCGTATGGCCTAGGTCCACTATGAAATAATTGATGTTTGTTGATTATAACTCGTTGGTTACAAGAGGATTACAATAGTACAATAAAAGTATACCAGCAATTTCGACAGAGTATCGACGTGGAAAGCCAAAAAGTCCCTTTCTGTTTGTCCAGGGTCACTATTTATCGACGTAGGCAGCAAATATCTTGCTCAGATCTCAAAAGACTTCTTCTCTCACTGGGTGGGCCTATAGAATCGAGTTTAGTTGATTTCTAATCAATCTGGGAGCGATACGAATTGAGTTTGTATCGATCCATATATGGTCCTTTTGGGCTGAAATTGATAAGGTACATTCTTAAGGTTGTAGGAAAGCTCCTGTGAAAATTTGGTGGCACTTGGACTTGTAGATCTTGAGTTATGGTTGATGCAAGTTCGGATTTTTCACGTATAACTAAGCTCATATCTCTTCCCCTAGTGTTGATCTTTTTTGTGTCGCTACTAGGCACGTGATAATCAATGACGTGGCGCTATTTTCCATGATCTATCCACTTTTCATGCTGGGTGACCAAGTCTTCCTCTTCATTGTGCCTCGTTCATATCGACCTGGTGTGCTTTCTTCATATTGATAGTCATTGCCTTACTTCGTATCGATCGTGAGATGTGGTTTCATTTCGGTGATTTCCATGCTCTTTGTACCGATACCCAGCTTCTCCCTTGGCATCGATCAAGTGAATGATTGATATGAGTTCAGTTGCTTTTATTTAATGGATATGAATCAGAATGGAATGATGGATGGATACGAAAGTGGGCTAGTGTGTCGATGGATACGAGTCGGTTTGTTGCACAGTGACGGTTACAAACTATATGGATACGAACAACTTCCAAAACAGAATTGTGGATGCTTGATTATCGTTGGCCATTATGGATACGAAGGGGATGGTGAAGGATGGATACGAAGTGAAGGGCCTGGTTGGATACGAACTTTGCTATTGTAAGGTGAGGGATACGAATTGAAGCAATCATGATGGATATGAAGTAGTGTTCCCATGATGGATACGAACAGTGCTGGTTTTCCTTGACCTTGATCGATCAATATCTTAAGCATACGAACTCTGGTTGACTCAAAAGTTGAGAAGTAGGCTTATAGCTTTGCTTGTCATGTCATATCGATTGTTGCTTGATCGAGACTCGGACAGAATTCACTAGTATCTGTAGTGAACGTGTGTACAACCGATCTTTTGGATGGACCGTCCTTGGTTTCCAGTTTAATTCTTGGTGTCACGGCCTTCCCAAAAGGCGGGATAATATTTTCCCCCCAAAGTACGCCTTGTGAGAACATAACATGATTTGGAAATCTACAATCTCTACTTTAAAAAAGTTCTTTTCGATTCATTGAATAGCTATTGTCTCTTCGTTAAAAGATGTAACTTGTGATTGATCTCAAGTAATAAAAATACTGAATTATTGACTATCAATTGTTGTATTATGCACTGTTGTAATTGAGTGTTGGATGACGACAAAATGTTGTTCAAGGTCGTAATTGACATTAGGTGAGCATTCAGTTCCTGTGAATTTTGAAAGTTGAATGTTAATTTGTCACATTTATAAGTGCATGTTAATCCGACTCCCATTATCGTTCGTACGTTCACGAGTCGTTGCCAGTTTTCTCATATCGAATTCCCTATCGATCCTCTCTTGAATCGATGTGAAATTTGAGTTGTAACAACGCTTGACAGTTGTTTTGGAGTATCTCTTCATATTGAACCTCTCGTGGATCGATGTGAAAAGTTGAACAATTATTTCCATATCGATGTCGATCGACATGAATTTGGTTGGAGTTTCAATGTAGTTCGTATCGATAGACACGAGTAAGAAGTTGCTCTGGAAAAACTTGGTTACAGAAAAGTTTACATATCGACAACATTACATTCTTCTTGATTGGGCCATTGGATATGAAATAACCAATTCGTGTCGAAAAATCAACTGTTCCAACCGGTAGCGATGATTGGGAGACGAACCGTCATTTTCTTTTTATATATACTCTACACTTAGGCTGCCTTTATATCGCTTCCAACTGAAGGAAACTCACATCTCTTTCGCTATCAAACTGAAGTAAGCTCCGAATTTCTTTAACCTCCTGTTAAACCTAGGTAACTAGGCCATAAACCGTTTGTTAGAACGATGAGATTTGGAGTCTTTAGCCATTCCCATTGATTCCATGATCGATTTTGGTGATATGGTGGTCGTGGATGGCCGGAGCAAGGTCAAGGATGAGCAGCAACATGGCATCTACTTGAGGAAAAAGAAGGGGCGATGGAGTGAGGTATACGAAAGAAATTACTCGTATCGATTGTGGATGAGGGAGAAATTTGTATCGATCTTGGATACATTGGAGTTTCGTATTGAATGTATGAGTTGTATCGTATCGATGGCTGAGTGTACATTCGTATCGATCTGTCGATGGTTGGCATTTGTATCGATCCAGAGCGATCGATATGAAATTTTGGGCCTGATGATCGATACGAATCAAAGGACTTTGCATCGATACGAAATCAAATTTTGGTGACCAATACGAAACGTTGTTCCATGATGGATACAAATTAATGTCTGCCATGGTCGAAATGAATTTTCCATTTGTGATCGATTCATGTTCAAACCGTGACTGATTAGAAATTTTTGCATATTCAAACATTTGACTCCGGCGTGCTTCAGCCTTGCATAACTGGATATAATCGTTTCATTACATGTTTGACTACCTTTCGAAGCTCGTCGATGGAACTGTAACTTAACAACCTTTGATGAATCTCAACTTGGATCGATGGCTAAAGTTTAGATGGCACGGTTGTGATGATCAGCGATGATGGTCACTCCGGTTGAATTCTGAAGTCTCGTCGTTCGAATACTTTATTAATCTTCATAGAATTTTCTTTAATAACTCATAGCACTGCACTGCACAACACATTTATGTATTTCACACTGGGGAACACATGGGATAATTTTTACCTAACGATGGTTTTTGATGAGTTGATTAGATATGGAACCGGGGATTTGATTAACTATTATCACCTCTTTCGATAATAGAAATGCCAACCATGGCGCTCGAAGTCATAAGTCCAGCTTCGGACGAGCTACCAGGAGCAACCTTCATTGGAAATCCATAGGATTCTGTACCATCCAATGTTTTCGAAGATATGTTGGGAGAATTTGATTGCGGCACTGGTTATCCTTGAATGATGTCCTGCTACCAGGGTCGAACGACAGGCCACATACTCCTTCAGAAGGGTACACCACTTTTAATCGATTTTCCTGCATAGCCAGGATGCCCCACCATTCAATCAATATATTCAAGAGGTGTTATCCTATTTAGGAATTGCCCCGTCGTTGTTACAACCGAATAGGTACACTCTTCTGAACAGCTTATTTATCATTTTCATGGAGCACCTTTTTCGACCCTCGACTCTAGAGGAAGTCGGATTTTTATTCAACATAAAGAATCGAGAAGATAGCCCTCTTTCACATTTCTAGGAGTCAAAAATTTCTAAATTGTGATTGGGACTTGGACCAAAATTAGCTACTTCAAAACCGAGTGGTTCTATGTTCGATGCCTGCCAGGATTCGCAAGACGGTGGCTAGTTAGACATAAGTGTTGCAATTTCTTTGGAGACTAATTGGTTAATCTCCATTGATACCAAGTCTAATGTTGTTTTCCATTTATAGCTTCAATTCCTCGACTTGAAGGCGATCAATTTATGGAAATCGTTAGGATTCTGCAGGAGGTGCCAGGCGAGATTAAAGAGATCGAAGCGGTGCATACAAATGAAAATATGAGGGTCATTGGGCTAATTGAAAGAGACTAGAGCATAAGGCTTGAAGGATCTCTTAGGGTAGCCACGACAAGACGAGTTAGGCGTAGAATGCCTAGAATGGTAATCGCTGAGCAGGGTGGCGAAGAGGATATGATCACTGAAGACGAACCCGTAGCCGGGGCCTCAGACAATCCTCAACATTTCATGAAAAAAGAAAGTCAAGGCGGTTGCTCATAAGCTTCGCAAGTCTATGATATGGAAATTTATGGTTTGTCCCTGCCAGCTGCTGGTGTTATAATTTCAAAGGCTCTTCCCTCACACATGGAGAATCCCTTCAAAGTACTTACAGACATTCCAATTCTAGATTATGTGTCGCTCCAACAAGATACCCGATTGGAAAGGCTTCAGAGCGCTTTAGATCTAGACGATTCAATTCCTTCGAGTATAGCCGATATAATCAGTTGGTCGGGTATTTTCCACATACATACACACACTTCACAACACCACACAATCTCTAATCACAGGTTATTCATCTTTGGGAAATACCAACTCTGTTTCTCTTTTCATTTTACAGTTACGATGTCGAGGCAGGAATCTATGCTTGGTAGCCTTCATTCTACGTGCCATTCATCTAGCTCATACTCTGAGTCTCATAAACGTGAGGCCGATAGAGACCGCGATCGCGGCTATTCCAGTTAGGAGAGGGAGTGTTACGAAAGGGAAACGGATAGGGAGAGGGAGTATAGGCGATGTTCTCGGTCACGCTCTCCCCCGCCTAGAGGACCAACACAACCTTTTGGTTCTGGCGAACAACCCTTTCAATCTTCGCGCCAAATACCACCTCCTCAAGCAGATAGGCCTGACCAACAGCATCAGAGGACTAAAATCGAGGCTCCTATTGCCACTGAACAATCCATCACAGAACCCACCGGGGAAGGAGCGATTAGGATTGCTAAGTTGAAAAAGGATTTTTCGAATACTATTTTGACGGGTTCATCTTTCCCTCGCACTTAAAGAGAATCCCTAAAGAGGTAGAACATATGATGCATGACCACATACACAATGTTTATGGCCAATATCGAGAATGGATGAAGACCGTAGATAAAGTATCAGCGGTGGCCTTTGAGCGGGCGAAGAAAATTGAGAAACTAGGAACCGATCTCTCTTCGAAGGACCACATAATTCAAGTGCTTAATGATGAAAATGAGTCTGTGATAAATTCAGAAACGGAGGCCGATAAAAGAGCTGATAAGACAATCCGAAGGATGGAGGAGATGAGGTGAACATACTTAGCCCTGACTGGGGAAATGGGGCACCGGACCACCACATTCACGGCCGAAAGAGATAGTGCACTAAAAGAGCTTGAGGAGATTAAAGCTAAGTTTGCTGAAGTTGTCAAAGAAAAATACAATCCAAATAAAGATGCTCAGAAAGCATGCGAGTAGGCTGTGGTGCTCAGGGACGAGAGGGATGCGGCAATGCTAAAGGTTCAGGAAGCCGAAGATAGGGTTGAGGGTGAAGTGAGAACAGTAGATGCTAGGTTGGAGGGTGACATTGAAGATCTCCTCATTACATATAATGCCAACGTTTTGAAGTATCAAAATCTACGTTGGCTTGAAGTTTATCCATTACATCTTTACAATGCTTGTTGTGTTTGGTTGAAAATTTAAAAGCAGAGCACCACATTGAATCCACTGATGAGTTTGAATTAGAGATCGGGTGCTTAACGAGGATGAGAGAAGAGTTCTTCATGACGTCAATATCACATTTGAGAAAGAGAGACTCTGTACTCAGAATCCAGGGACTGGAGAGGGTTCCGGCGTTGAGCATCATGATGCGGCCTCCGAAATTCCTATGCCAACCCTGCCCGAATCTAATCCTATGGTTGATCCTCAATCTGTGCCCACATACAACCCTGATCAACTGCAGTTGTCTCCAGCTTGTGAGCATGTCCATGAAACTACTCTGGCTCCACGTGCGAGCCATTCCGAGGAAGGTATTCTAAACATTTCTCGCATTTACTCGGAGTCGGTAGTGTTGTTTGAAGTAGCTACTAATACCTTTTCTCTTATCTCTATTCAGTGATAAGAGCTGCATTGGTCGTGCCCCTTGCAACTTAAGAGCCACATCATGAGCAAGAGGCCATTACAACAGAAGTAACCACAACAACGCCCGCAACATCAATTGATGGAGTGTAGGGGAGCGCTTTTACGTTTGATGAGAAGATATGGCGAAACTCCTTGGTCATCAAAGTGATCCACTTAGTGTCCTACCATTCGTCATGGGCCAAGGCGCATTCATGGCCAGCCCTTCGGGCCCAACTGGCGGCATTCCCGAGGATGCTTAAACAATTCATGAAGAAGAGATAATAGTGGAGATCAACGCCGAGATGGAAGCAGTTGCATGGGCCAGTAGTATTGGAAGTGGGATGGCGGGTCCCGATCTAGCTCCTTTGCGAATGATTTCTCACATTGGCACGGTTATTGACATCGGTGTGCCTTCCTTGTATTCTAACATCGAGAGTGTTCCTATCCCCTTCGACTCTGCATCGGTGTTCCAATCCCTGTGACTTTGGAGGAACAGGTCACCGTAATTCCTCCGGCAGAATATTAACCATCAAATGGCAAAGGATCGAAGAGGCACCGAAGCGGTTGCTCCAGTGGGTCAATGTCGAAGAAGAAGCAATCGAGAGAATAAACATGTCTTCTTGCTTCCCTTTTTTGGTAGATAGATAGGAATTTCTTTTTGCTTCCCGTAGATAGATGCAGGTTCGGCCCCTGCTAGTAAGATTTCTTAGAATAATTTTGTACTTATCCTTCTTTTCCAAAAAATAGTTGAAATAAAATTCCATTTTTTCTCCAACGCAGTTTTGCGTCTATTCGATTAAGTGCTTTCGCGCTTGAACTTCCATTCAATGTACTTGTGAGGCCTAGCCTCTGAATCAGACCTGAGTTTATTTGTTAAGTCCCAAAGTTACAGCTTCGGGTTAGAATCGAAAGTTAAGTCGAGTTTCAATATTGTACTGTTCCAGTCAATAGCTGGTACTTAGATTTTGGGCAGTCGCTTTCTGGCTTCGATAAATCAAGCTTAACTTAGTCGGAACGAAGTTGAAAAGAGATGGGTTCGAGTGATCGGATCACACTCGCTCATCTGTTAGTAATCGCATCAACACTTTAAGGATTGCACCTGTACATCGACGGTCAGTCACACCCGCTTATGTTTAAGGACACGTCCGCACTCCGGGACTTAAGTTATTCAACGGGTGGTCAGTCACACCCATTTGATATTTAGAATTTTGTCCGCACTCTAGGGACTTAGATTGATTCGTGGGTGATCAATCACACCCGATTTGTGTTTTTATTCTCTGGTCCGCACTCCGGAGACTCGAAGTTGACTCATAGATTGTCGGTTCACACCTGGTTTGATGTTTATACTCCAGTTCATGCTTTTGGAATCTGAAGCTGGTTAATAGACGGTTTATCACATCAATTTTGAGTTTTAGAATTTCGTTTGCACTTTGGGAACGATAGATTTATCAGGATTGTTGACAGTCGGATCGCACCCACCCTGAGTTAACAAGTGAGGTCGTTAGATGGATGGATCCATCCTCCTCGGACTTAGTTTAAACATAGGAAAAGTCGTTAGGTGGACGGATCCACCCTCTTCGAGCCTGCATTTGTAAGTTTATACTTTAGCTCACACTCTGGGGGCCGGAATTAGTTAGAGGATTGTCGTGTATGAATCTTTTTCTAGCTTCAATGTGATGACTTGCCCCCAAGCTTGGTTTTTACTTAGTGAATGACCGGTCATATCTCAGTCACTCCCTATTTGAATAAATCCCACCGTAGGGTTGAACTTAGCTCTCCGTGCATTGTGATGGTTGTATGATGCATTTTAAGAATCATTGCTCTGGTTCGAAGAAATTGGGTTTTATTGCTGAAATAAGAAAATATGGTGAAGTCAATTATCGTTACAAATTCAAATTTCGAAATGCTTAAACAAACTGCAAATGAAAAGCAGAACGAATGAACAAATAAAGCCTGTTATGCGTAGTAGCGATAAAGACTCTCGTTGTTCTAGGCTCTTGGCAAAGTAAAACCATCAACGATTGATAATTTAAGGGTTCTATTTCCGAGTCTTCGTTTGATAACATACGGCCGTTCTCACATTGGTTTCATATGCGAAGGGACCGAGTAAATTCTCTTAAGGACGAGATCTCCAAGTTCAAAGTTTGGGATAAGACCTTGACATTGTACAATCGGGCGACTCGACTTCGGTATGCCACTGCCCTCAAATCAGCCTCTTCTCGTTTCTCATCCAATAAGTCCAAAGATTCGACGAGTAATATAGCGTTTGTCTTTGGGCCATAATATGTCATACAAGGAGAAGGAACTTCCAACTCGACTAGGATAATGGCTTTCGAACTGTAAGAAAGTGAAAACGAAGTATGGTCGGTCGCAGACTTGTGGGTTGTTTGATAAGCCCATAGGGCCATAGGAAGTTCATCGACCCAGTTGCCATTGGCCTTTTCCAGTTGTTTCTTCAGAATGGACTTTATAACTTTATTAACAGCTTTGACCTGTCCATTCACTTAAGGGTGTGCAACAGTAGAGAATTTCTGCTGGATATGGAATCGATGATAGAAATTCTTGAACTCGATGCTATCAAATTGGGCTCCATTATCAGTGATGATGGTATGTGGGAGACCAAATCGATAGATAATGTTGCATACAACAATGTTGATCACTTTCTTCGTTGTGATAGTAGCAAGGGGCTCGACTTCCGCCCATTTGGTAAAGTAATCAACTGCAAAGATGGCGTACTTCGCGCCGCCTTCAAATAGAGGTAGAGACCCAATAATGTCGATGCCCCATACTGCGAATGACTATGGACTGGCCATCTGAGTTATTTCGGTAGGTGGGGCTCTTAGAATCCGAGCATGTTTCTGACATCTTTCACATTTCCTGGCATAATCTGATGCGTCATGATTTACAATCGGGCAATAATAACCATATCGGAGCACTTTCTTAGCAAGAACTTTCCCTACAGTGTGGCCGCCACATTCTCCTTCGTGTACATCATGAAATACTTGATTGATTTCATCGTGGGCGATACATCAGAGTAAAGGAACAGAGTACCCTCTTCTATACATGACTCCATTCTGAATAGTGAACTGTGAAGCCTTTCGAAGAACTTGTCTTTTTCACTTCTGTGCTCTGGCAGGGCCCCATGCTTGAGATAGTTTCTGAATGGAGTCATCCATGACTCCATGTCGGGTATGACTTCAAGTACCCAGTTGGTCTCCATTTGTTCAATACTTGGGGAAGATAATGTCTCAATGGAAACGAATCCTATTTGTTTTGCCTCACCTGCACTGGCTAACTTTGCCAAGGAATCTGCCTTTTGATTATGTTCTCGGGGTATGCAATAAATGGCATAATAATCAAATTAATTCAATATTTCTTGGACCCGAGCGAGAAAAGAAGCTAGTCTCCGGTCTTTGGCCTGGCATTCCCCCCAAACTTGATATACGACTAATTGTGAATCACATTAAATCTCCACAGCAACAATTCTTAGCTCTTTGGCAAGCCTTAGTCCAGTAAGCAGGGCTTCGTATTCGGCCTCGTTGTTAGTTGCATGAAAATCGAACTTTATATCATATCATATAAATCGGCCTTCAGGAGTTTCAAGCACAACTCCAGCGCCTAAGCAGTGGTCATTTGATGCACCAGCATTATGTAACTTCCAGACATGTTTGGGAGATTCACTGATTTCAGGCAAGTCCTCCGAGATAATGAATTCAGCGATGAAGTCTACTAGGATTTGTCCATGAATAGCTCCCCTTGGTGTGTTAGCAATATCGAACTGACTCGGCACAATATTCCATTTGAGTAACCTACTAGACGTCTCAGGCCACATAAGGACCTGTTGTAATGGCTGGTCAGTGTAGACAGTGATAGGATGAGCCTGAAAATATGGATGGAGGTTTCTCGAGGTAATGACAAGGCAGTAAGCTAACTTCTCCAACTTCAGATAATTTCTTTCAGCTCCGATCAACCATTTTCTAATGTAATAGACTGGCCGTTGTATACGATCCTCCTCCCGAATTAAAGCGACACTGATTTTTTTTTCTGATGCCGCTAAGTAGATATACAGTTTCTCGTGATCATAGGTATTGACAGAATGGGTGGTGTGGATGGTTCATCAACCAGTGCTCGGAATGCGCCATCACACTCTATATCCATTCAAAGTTCTGTTTCCTTTTGCTGATTACGTCGAAGAAGGGAATGCATTTATCAGTGGATTTTGAAATGAACCTACTCAGTGCTACTACCTTCCCATTGAGGCTCTGCACTTTCTTTATAGTCCTTGGAGTCTCAAGATTTCTAGTTGCCCAGATTTTCTCGGGATTAGCTTCGATTCCCCAGGCATTGACGATGAATCCAAGGAATTTTCCAAACGCGACCCCGAAGTGACATTTCAACAAGTTAAGTTTCATTCTTTACTCTCAAAGGATGTTGAACATCGTTTCCAGGTCATTGATATAATGTGTGGAGAACCGTGACTTTACAAGCATGTCGTCCACATATACCTCCATGGTATTTTTGATCTAGTTAGCGAACATTCAGTTGACGAGTCTCTGATAGGTTGCCTCAGCATTCTTAGGTCCGAACGACATCACTTTATAACAATAGAGTCCCAAATCGATGAAAAAGCCAGTATGTTTCTGGCTAGGTGCATCGGTATCTAATTGTAGTCAGAATATGCGTCCATGAAGGATAAGAGTTCATGTCAAGCCATTGAGTCTACAAGCTGATCAATCCAGGAAAGTGGAAAACTGCCTTTAGGGAAAGATTTATTCAAGTCCGAGTAGCCAACGCGTGTTCTCCATTTCCCATTAGGTTTACTGACAAGTACAGCATTAGACACCCATTCCGGATACAACGCATCTCGAATAAACTCGTTCGACCCAAGTTTATCCACCTCTTCCTTAAGGGCATCAGATCTCTCTGGATCCATACCATGCCTTTTTTGCTTGACCAGGACATACCGTAGGTCAATGTTCAATGCGTAGCTCGCGATGTTCGGCGAGATCCCATACACGTCGGAGTGCATCCAGGCAAACATGTCAAGGTTTGCCTAGAGAAACTCAAACAATTCCTCCTTCATTTGTTGGCTTAGTTGAGATCCAATCTTTACCATTTTAGAATTGTCATCTTTATCGATCGGAATATCGATCGTCGGCTTTGCCGAAGAAGCCTGACTGTCTTTGACTTCATCTTTACTTTTGGTATCTCTCAGTTCAAGATCTCTTGGGAATTAGTTGTGGTGTTCGGGCCTTGGTCCAGGCGTTAACTGTCAATTATTTGCAAAGCGGACACAGAGAGATTCCTTTACCCCTTTCCTTTCTCCTTTCGCTGCGCCTCCCATAGCTCAACAATATAACAAGCTCATCCAGTAGCCTGGTCTCCCTGAACGACTTCGACTCGTTTGTCAATGGAAAACTTCAAAGTTAGGCACCAAGGGGCAATAGCGGCACTGAACTCGGCTAGGGCTGGTCGGCCCAAGAAAGCGTTATATGGTGAGTTAATATCCAATACAATAAACTACAATATCTGGACTCTCCGGCACTTTCCAACCCCCAACTCCACTAGTAGCTCAACTATCCCAATAGGTATAGTCGCATTTCCATTGAAGCCATGAATATGAGACTGACAAGGCTTCAAATCTTTCGCTTCCATCTTCATTTGATCATATGCTCGCTTAAAGAGTATATTCACTGAACTTCCACTGTCCACCGAGATCCTCATCATCCAAGTAGGACCTATCTGAGTCGAAATGACTAGTGAATCAATTGTTGGGGCTTTGACTCTATCATCATCCTTGTCTTGAAATACGATGTCGTCAGTCCTTGTTTTCTGTTGTTTGGCCGGAGCCCCATCTTCCAAATTACTACAACATTCGAAGCTAGCATGCCTAATAGAGTTGGCATACGATTCCATTTCCCTCCAGCTCCAAGCCACTGGATGAGTACTTCCACTAACAGTGTTAATCACTAAACTTCTACCGGTATGAGCGGGTTCCTCTGGTCTAACCTGATTTGGTATTTGGTTTTGATTTGATGGGAATGCACTTCCAGACTACGGCGCCCGAACAAACTGCTCCAACTTTCTTTCTTGGATCAACTTCTCGACAATATCTTGTAAATGATGGAACTCGTTTGTGTTATGGCCATAACTATCATGAAACCTACAAAAATTCCCCGTTTGAATCTGTTTCTCTAATGATTGCTTTGGAGAGGGTTTCTTATATTGGATAGTATTACAAGTTTCAAGTACACATTTTCCTGAGATGTTTTTAAAGGAGTATATGTTTCAAACATGGGAGCCCTACATCGCGATCCATGATTCTGATCTCACTTCCTACCTTGATTTCCATCACCATTCTACTGATTTTGTTTATTCTATGTATTTAACTATACCTTTTCGGAATTCTCCCTAGTTTTTTTCACAGTGACATTGCTTTAGATTCCTACCACACTAGGCCCTGCATCATCCTTTTTCCTAGACTTTTTTTACATCCTCTCTTCTGAAGAACCGAGATGCCTTGGAATAGAAACAGTCCAATGACATAGGGGGTTTTCTGGCCAACCAATTACCAAATTCAGAATCGAGATCAATTCCCTTAGTCAGTGCCATCAGAATGGAATTGTCATTAGGATTATTAATCTCAGCGCATGCACCGTGAAACATCTCCAGATAACGTCTGAGTGTCTCTCCGGAAGCTTGAGTGATACTAGAAAAGGTATTAACATCTTTGGCCCTTATGACATGCATGCAAAACTGTTCAAAAAACTTTGTTGTCAACTGGTCAAAACATGAGATAGACCGAAATGGTGGGGATGTAAACAACATAGTCGTAATGCCCTTGGGAAGATTGGTAAACTTCGGCACTTGACTGCATCATCAGCCCGTGCGGTGTTCATCAACCACTCATAATTTAAAATGTGCTGGTTAGGGTCAGAGCTCCCTTTATAAACCAATAGTGTTGGCATTCTAAATCACCGAGGTAGTTTAGCGTAGAGGATGTCATCAATGAAATGGGTATGACTCCGGGAGATTCCCTAGTCATCATTAGTGAGGCCTTGGCTTTCACGGATCATTTAATGGATCATTGTTAGGATGTCTGGAATTTGGACATTCTGAGCATGCTGAGCTAAGGTATGGTCGGGTTCCAAACGTGGGGATGGGTCGATCGTGGTTGGCGGTCCATATCTCGCCTCCTTGGCTCTAGGTCTTTAGGAACATAAGGCTTGGGAGTATAATCATGTTGGCGATGGTTCAGATCCGTTCAATTTTGAATATTAGCTCCCAACTCAATAGCAGTGGCAACAACACAGTTGTCAGTAGTGTGATGTCCTCAGGATGATGGTCAGGTCTAGTGGCTGGTTGACGGAACAACTCTCGATTGCCCAAGATTCAAAGTGCGCTAATGTCTGATAGCCTATGCATAATCTCCATCAAGTAGTGGGCACGTAGATCTATGATTGTAGTTAGGAGAAGCTGAACTTTCAGTTGATGAAAAGGAAGCCTAATCCCTTTTGGATTTCCGTCTTCTTTCACGGTTCTACCAATTGGTTAACTTCGCATTGGCATGAAGTTGTTGGGTAAGCTGTTGGGGGCTTTGAGTCAGCTCTTGCATTAGTAGTTGGAACTCCTCCCTGGTGACAGGGCCTTATCGATCCGAAGGTCCAGCAGTGTTCTGGTCTGTAGAGGGAAGTTGTGTGGGGTTCTGCCTATCTCGTCTTTCTAGAACTGCAGCGATTGAGATAGTCCTGGTAGCAACCTTGGTGAATAGTGAAGTTCTCTCCTAGGCTTGAGATCTGGATCTTCTCCACAGATTCTCACAATCCAATATTGGCAATAGATCCAATGAGCAGGAGAAAAGCTGGGTTTTCTTAGTGAAAAAACCAAAGTGTTTGTACTAAAATTGGGCACAACACTCTTGGATGTGTTTTAAGAGATAAAATGAAGAAAGTAAATGTAAAATGAGGAAAATCTAACAGACACACCAATCAATAGGTAAGAAATAATATAGAAACACACGAATTTAGAGTGATTTCGCATATGGCCTACGTCCACTATGTAATGATTGATGTTTATTGATTATAACTCGTTGGTTACAAGAGGATTACAATAGTACAATCAAAGTATAGTAGCAATTTCGGTAGAGTATCGACGTAGAAAGGCCCAAAAGTCCCTTTTTGTTGGTCCTGGATCACTATTTATAGGCATAGGAAGCAAATATCTTGCCCAGATCTTAGAAGACTTCTTCTCTCACATGGATGGCCCCATGGGATCAAGTTCAGGTGATGTCGACTTAATTTGGGAGCGATACAAATTAAGTTCGTACCGATCCATAAATGGTCCTTTTAGGCTACATTTGAACGTGTACGTTCTAGAGGTTATAGACAAGCTCCTGTGTAAATTTGGTGGCATTTAGACTTGTAGATCTCGAGTTATGATCGATGCATGTTTGGATTTTTCACGTATAACCGAGCTCGTATCTCTTCCCCTCGTATCGATCTTCTCTGTGTCTCTTCTAGGCACGTGACTGTCAATGACGTTGCGCTATTTTCCAGGATTGATCCACGTTTCATGCCGAGTGACCGAGTCTTCTCTTAATTGTGCCTCGTTCGTATTGACCTGATGTGCTTTCTTCGTATTGACAGTGATTGCCCTACTTATTATCGATCATGAGATGTGGCTTTGTATTCATAGTACTTGTTGACTTCGTATAGGTGATTTCCATGCTCTTCGTACCGATACATGGCTTATCCCTTCGTATCAATCAAGTGAATGATCGATACGAGTTCGGTTGCTTATATTTGATGGATACGAATCGAAACGGAATAATAGATGGATACGAAAGTGGGCTAGTTTGTCAATGGATACGAGTCGGTTAGATGCATAGTAGAGATTATGAACTATATGGATACAAACAGCTTCCAAACCAGAATTGTTAAGGTCTGATCATCGTTGGCCACTAATGGACACAAAGGGAATGGTGAAGGATGGATACGAACTCGATGCTCTCTCCATGGATACGAATGAGATTGTGGCTTGGCTACCTTATGAAATGGATGGACATGAAGTGAAGGGCCTTATTGAATATGAACATTGCAATTGTAAGGGGATGGATACGAATTGAAGCAATCATGATGCATACAAAGTAGTGTTGCCATGATGGATACGAATAGTGCTGGTTTTCCTTGACCCTGATCGATCGATATCTTGAGCATACGAACTCCGATTGACTCGAAACTTGAGAAGTAGGCTTTTATAGCTTTGCTTGTCGTGTCATATTGATTGTAGCTTGATTCGGATTTGGATAGAATCCACTAGTATCCATAGTGAACATATGTATAGTCGTCTTTGGGATGAACTGTCCATGGTTTCCAGTTAAGTTCTTGGTGTCACGGCCTTGCCAAAAGGCGGGATAACACAAACCACTACAACCAATCACAGAGCGCCACGTGGGAATGCATTAAATGCATAGCAGAGGATTTGGATGATAGTAGCTTTGTTAAATGACAAGTTGACAATGGCATTGTGAAATGACAAGGCCTCCCCTGCTCATAGAGAAGGGCTTAAGGGAAAAATATTACTATATTTTCTTACAAGTATGATTAGCAAGCCAGATAAGGTACAACCTGGCCCAATCAATGCCGGCTCAGCTAATCAACTATTGACACGACCGACTTACTCATGTCGGTCCAAACTCTAGTTGTCCTAAGCTAGCTCACCTATTCAGTAGTATATCAGATCGACAACCAACCGGCCAACCCAAAGCGGCTTCAACAGCCAACTCATCATACAAGGACATAACTAAGCCTAGACTAGCTCAGACCATACTAGCCCATCCCACTACGACTAGTTCCCTCGTGCCAGTCCACACTCAGTATGGATTTAGGTCAGCCTATCCACCTACTAAGCAACATCCATAAGACTACAGGGCGGCCGAAGTCATGATGGCTGTAGCATCCAACTTACTAGACAAGGCCCAGCTCAAGTATGACCTGTCTCTATCCCAGCGTCATTACAGCCCGCCTTCAAGGGGTCTCATATAGCCCGCCTCATCATCTCATAGCTGGCATGCCATCTCCCTTTTAACTTGGTCCTTAGCACCATTCAAATTTCCTCAGTAAACTTTGGCAGTGAGCAGTCAGCTCTGTCATAATTGTCCATGTCCAATCTGGCTGTAAGCCAATCTAACACGTCTAAGTTCATTGTCGACTGGCACCACTCATGGAAGCTTCAATAGGATATTCATTAAGCTAGACCGGCTCAAGCAAGACCCCTCTTTAGCCTGGCATCATCATAGCTCATCCTGTCATCTTACAACTTGCTCTTTAGTCCTTAGTAATGCTTAGCTCTACTCATGTGTCATCGTTAGCCAACTGGCCATCGACAGCTAGTGGAAGCCACTTGTCTGCCCTTCCACATAGTCATATATAAACAAAAAAACATGACATATAGCCAATTGTACTAAGTATTGTAGCAAAGCGGCCAAGAGCATACCTACTCTTGTAGCCTGCCATAAGCATTTAATGCACATCAAATACAATGTATATGCCTAGTATTGTGGGACAACCAGCATATTTCTCAGCCACACATTCTAGCATTCCTTTACAATCGTCTTCCATCAGAGAGGGCAACTGATCAATAGTCGAACCCCTTCCTACTTGTTTTCTTGTGTGATCTCTACTATCCATCATCTCCTACAACCAATGCAAATACTCCATATATTGTCGCTTCAAAGAGGCCAGAAATGGTTAGAATTCCATTTACTATCTGCATTCTATAGCTCCTCACATAGCAAATCAAAACCATTAAGCTATTAACATTAGCTATATTTTTAGTCTTAAGTGCTTACTCCTTATTATTCTCTTGTAATTCCTTTTAATTATAAGAGAGAAACATTGATGGACGTAGGCAAGCTTACTAAACCACTTTATGTTTGGTGTCATTTTCTTTAATTTGTTTACTTTCTTTCTCATTTTACATTTTAAGCATAGTGATTAACAAGTAACCTTTGCTTTCATAATACATTGGTCGAATTTTGAGGTTCCTTAATTCTTTAGTCAATAATACTAATTACCATAATTAAATTGTTTAATACATAAGTAATATTTTGAAATTTATGTTTAATAAAATAATAAATATTCTATAAAATATCACATATGGCAGGCTGAGTCAAAAGTTTCAATTTGATTTTTTAGATAACATACCTAATATTAATTTGGTAAACATACATCTAAAATTCAAATCTTAATCTAAGATATTTATTCAAAACTGTAAATTATTTTTTATTTGGCTAAGTAATATTGCTATAAAATATGTGTATTGACTCAAATATAATATGGCCAAAAATAATTTTATTTAATTTAATTATATGTATTTGTGTTTAAAATATTTTGAGTATAAACAAATATTATAAAATATACACACATAATATATATTTTCGATAATATATATATATATAATTCTATTCTATAAAAGATGAAAGCAATTTAATTAAATATATGTATATTTAATTTATATTAACATTAAATTTTAATTATCGTTTTAATTATATATACCTATTTTTTAGATAGCTGATAGCAATTTTATTCGGAATTATTCATTTATTACTTTAAATTCGAGAGTGATATTAATTAATAAATAATACTTTAGCATTACAATTTTTTTAAAATTTAAAAAATTGTTTTACACATTTTAAAATTAACAATAAGGATGAAACTAGTTATTACATATATGATTTATATGTGTTAAAATGAATCGATGCATTTAACTAGTTATTTAAAATTATTGAAATGGCATGTAAATTATAGCATGGTATTATAAAGAGCATATAGTAGTAGTAATAATAATATATGTTATTTAAATCATAACTAATGAAGATGTTGCCTAATAGACACATGTCGATCCAAATAGCCTCCTAGCTCTCCTAGAACTCTACTCGAATATGCAATCTTCAGCATACCATCACATATATTAAGTTGTTAGATAATTTGTGATAAATGGAACTCATCTTTAAAGAGGTAGGGCTGAAGAAAATAACAGCTAAGATAAGGAAAGAAGGAAATTAAACAACTTAGGTTTTAGTTGCTTATCAGAGGAACAAGTGGAAAATATATTCCACTATTTTCTCTTGCCAATTCCATCTCCAACACCTCTTCGTTACCTCCTATGGCTGGCATCTATTTGGTCCCTTAATGGACCTAATGGACTTTAAAACCCATTTGTAATTAATTCCATTCAAATCCAACTTAAATTTTTATCGATATTATATATCTATACCTACATATACAACTTTTATTTACACATCCAATTAATTACTAATAGCTCTCAAAACATTTCTAAAGGCTACGTCGTTTACTAAATTGACCCCAAACATTAAATAAAATAGTAAATAAAATTTCTTAAATATCAATTTTAATTAATTTATAATACTTTATAAACTAATTAAATCGAGTGATGTTTCATGGATTGTATGAATTAGTTATGTGACTCATAGTGGTGAATTCAGGCGTGGTTAATATTTGAAAATTTTAAAATATTAATGTTCACACATTATCTTATATAGAGGGACGATTGTTTGGCCAAATTTATTGTTTATAGATCTCAACGGTAAAATTTAGTTTTTAGTATGATTAAGCGTTAGCTTTTAGTAACGATTATCTACACACGTTCTTTTCATCAAAATTATATCACTTTAAGATATTGGAATTTGGCATTTATCAAAATTAAAATACCATCCACATTCAACTCGATTAGTCCATAAAAAAGTCATTGGTTTAATAACAACGTTTATTGTTATTCATACTTCTCTTGCCAGTGGTTTTGACTTTAATATGACTAATACTCGATTGTGGTACTAACATGATATAACCGAGGAGACAAATTCTCTATTGAATAGTGCTTCACTTCCTATAGCTCTACTCAGACCCAACTATAGTTGCTTGATTGTTAGCATGCCATGGTTTGACTATAGTCAAAGTGGAGTGTTTATATAGAAGCTCCATAATTTTCTCAAGTCATGAGAACTATGTAACATCATCTTTTTGAGATATCCTACTTTATCTAGTTGTTGTTAACCGATGGAAACTCTCAAATGAGTCATGTAACATTCCTCATTCCAAAACCCAAAGAGGGAACTCAAATGTACGGCAGTCACATTGAAATTATCTTTTGACGACAAAGATGAGATCATCTATATATCTATGTATAGTTTAAGTAAATAGAGTAGCTAATACATATCATACCACATAACCATTCTAAATTCATCATGAGAAAATTGTTCGATTTAAAATCGACCCAAAATGTTAAAACCAAAATAACCATTTAAGAAACATAAACAAACAAAACCAAACCAATATTTTTTTAAAATGAAACTGACCAAACCAATAATAATTGGTTTTGTATAGTTGGTTTATTTAGTTTATCTTAAAATAAATTAGATCTTTGGGTTGTTGATATAATATAAGATTAAAACAATTAATTGAGTCCATGCAATGCAAGCACTTTGATAAATAAACTCTTCTTCTAAAAATATTAAAATGAATTCAAAGAAACTAATAATGTTATTAAAATAATAGTGTTTTCAGTAGTAATTTTGTTATTTTAAAATAATTTAATTTTTGAATTTAGTTTAATTGGTTGGTTCGATTTTGAAAATTGAAAACCAAACCTGATTAATAAACCAAAATATAAAAACTGTAATCAAAACCTACCGATTAACTAACAAAACCGAACCAAACCAACCAAATTAAATTGATTTGGTTGGTTTATTTGATTTTATCCAGTAAATGCTCACCCCTATTCTACATATTCAAATTATTCCCATAGTATGCCAATGCAGGTGTCCAAAAATATAATACAATCATAGTTAATAATGTCTTGCTCAACATATGAAGATGCGGACATGTCTAGTTAATACAACTAAAATAAATCAACATTTATATCATTTAAGCCTTCTACCTCATCTTAAGAACTCCACATACATCTTCCAAGATCCATAAACTCATCCTAATCGAACGAGCATCCGAGAATGTAAGGAGAAAACAATGATAAAAACACGGGTCAAACATAAAGTCTAGTATGAGCAATATATTACCCTAAGCATAAAACACAGTAAAACTAAGCCCCTAAGGCATGAAACATAATTTCCCTTACTACAACATAATATTCATTTTTAACAACTTTAAAGACCATCCTAAATCAATATTTCCCCCTCAAGGTTCTTATTTGTACAAACTTCCATAACCGAAATCAATAGCCATTTCCCTTGGGATGTCATTTGGTAATCATTATCTTTTCTTACCAAAACAAGTAACATACTATCTTTACCTGCCACCGAGGCCTTACGACTTTCACTTATGAAGAAAGGTTAAAGTTTAGCATTCCGTTTCCACTAAAGCCTTATGCCTTCATTGCTTCCCTGTTTCCACTATATGGACTATCAGTTTTAGTTGCAAATTAGGTCTTAAACTTCACTTTCATGTTTTGGTTACTATTAAGGCCTTACACCCGCGCTTTCATATTTCGGTTGCCATGCAGGCATTACTCTGCACTTCATGTTCTTGATTTCCATATCAGGCCTTATGCCATCACCCAAACCTTGCCTTAGTTACCACATTAAGGCTTGCAACAATACTTGCTGTTACAGATTCCACCTTAGGTCTTACTTCAACACTTTCGCCTGTGGTTGCCACTTTAGGCCTTACACCGTCGTTCTTGAGTTCGGTTGCCACATCAGGCCTTACACCCATGCTTTTGTATCTCGGTTTCCATACAATCGTTGCATCTATGCTTTCAGCTCTTGGTTGCTACAACAAGCCTTACACAATCTACCAAATATTCTACCTAACCATTCATTTTTTAGGCTTTATCTATAGTTATTCGTTGTGATAGTCTAAGTCCGACTACCTTTAATTAGCTTCACCACTTATTACATCATCTTTAGTGTTCTAAGTGCTATTTTTGGCCATCTAAATATTAGCATAAATTCCTTATTTCAGAATAATAAGTCCGCTTTCAACTTCTTGCCAAGATATAATTTACCAATGCCAATCAATATTATCAGTCTCGTCTGGGGAAGCCTGATTCAATTTAGTTTAGTTAATAAATGGAATTTCGACTCTAGGTCTAATCTATCGCCTCCACTATCTATAATTCCTCTTTGACCCTCAATTTTATAAACATAATTTCTTTCTTAGTATTTCTTACCTTTCTTACTTAAGTATTTACACTTAAGGTTCTTGTTCATCCCCTCTCGGTTTGGCTCCAATGCCTTTCGGTATTTACCTCTCGGTACACATTGGAAACAGTTTTCTAAACATTTAACGCATGTTAACTTCTGATTAGTTTGACTTAATACTTTATTACCATTATTATGTACCTTCTTTACATGTTCAAAGTCTATTAACCAAATATTAAATAATTTAATCACTTAAATTTTCTCCTGGCCTCCATTTATTAGCCTTTTGGCACCCCTAAGTATCCCTTTTGCCAACTGTGACGCCCCACTCGAGACCCACACTAACAAAGGATATTATAGAGCAATATCGTTTGCTAGTGTAGAGAATAGGGTTTGTTAAGAGCGACCATCCGTGAATTTTATTTTAGCGAGCATGGATACGTCGATTAATATGTTATATATTTTTCTTCCATCATAAGTGGAATAAACATTTGCAATCCAGGCTTAAAGAAAAACTACAATGGCTAAAATAATAATCCGGTACAATATATGATAAATACAAATCATAGAATCACATATTATAGAATATGCACAACGGAATACAAATATATACAGGTTGATCAAATCGAATAGATACGTAATATCAATACAAGGCTGAGGTCAAAATGATCCATATAATACATTTGTACTTCATCTCCTGAAATAAATACGTACACAAAAGAATCTAGGCTCAATAATAGATACAACATTATGTGAATATGTACATATACACAAGATGAAGATAAGATAATGATAACTAGACAACTGGAGTGAAATCCTCTCTAGGACTACCAAACCGGAGCACCTGAAATATCTCGGTCTAACCCAAGTATTATAAGAGAATAAACATGTTAGTCTAGACTATAATAAATGGATTAAGCAAGATAAATAGTGGATGTAATGACATAAATATCAAATATGGACATAAAGACAGGAATTAGCTAATCATAAGAATGCTTCGATAAACTTTGAGTGTGTAATCACCAAATATAAAAACCCAAAATAGCTTCTAAAAGAAAAATCCCTAAAATAATTTAGTGAAAACACAAATAGCATCAAATCTAGAAATTATATAAGGAATCCCAAAAATCACATAAAAGGCAAAAGGTGCCAAAACTCCAAGATTGGTGAATAAATTCACCTACATGCATGTAACCTCAAGATGGACGTATAAGTCTATAAACATCAAGATAGGAACAAGTCGTGTAAACTCCAAAATAGACACGTGACCTATAAATATCAAGATAGGAACAAGTCCTATAAACATCAAGATATGTATGAGACCCATAAACGTCAAGATAGTTACGAGACCTATAAACTTCGAAAGCGAGTCATAAACTCATCGATAAGTGTCATATACCTCTGAATAGTATCTGAATAAATAACAATCATCTATCCCATTCCACACAGAGTTTATTTAAATTTTTACTATAGGTTAGTAGACTCCACCTGTGTGAATAAATGGCTCAATCGAACAAGTCCATAAATTAATCTAAAAAATAAATGCGAGTGTGTCACACCACTCGTTTTATTAATAAGTTTAAATAGGTTTCTCATTTGATTGATGTCATGCAATTTTATAAAATAATTTACTTTAAAATCCCTTTCGAAAATATTGTTTTATAAACTAGAATATACGTGTGTGTGTGTGTTGGAAAGCCTTTGCTAAAATATATGCTTGTAAGTAAAATTTTAAACCTTTGTCCCAAATCAACGTTAAAACCATTATTATTATAAATAAATATATTATATATATATATATAACAAATACTTTTTATGGAAAATATATATCATACATAAAATAATTTGAGAAAATGGTTCGGATTAAAAATCAATCATTTGAAAATTCTAGTTGAAAACGGGTAATCGAAGTTGTGCGTTGCATCATGAACGCATAAAACGATTCTATGGTACAATAAACTCCAAGATGAATTCACAAATTCATAAATAAAAATCCAGAAATAGCATTGAAATCGGCATAGAAAGTAGTACCAAAATCAAGCAAATAAGTTCAAGCGATCAAACGAACAAACGAAGGAGCAAACGGACACAAATAGAGCCCAAAATGGCACGAACTGGGCTCAGCCCAGGTCATGATCGGTCCACCAGTCATGGTGACCAGTGCACTGGTTGGCATGCCTGGGCTAAGTCCTAGGCTACACCTGCTGTGCTCTGATTTTCCGTTTGTGGTGTTTTCTTCTCTGACTTGAACTAGACATCTATTAGATTGAATAGGCTACCATGCAAGCAACCATATATGTACTACTTAATGCAAATCATGATCATATGATGTGGATTTCAAAAAAATAGTGAATAAAATAACAAATTATGTGAATATCACAACTGAATTGAGAGCCATTTCCACATAGAATCAATCAAATAATGAAACAACAACTTGCCATCATTCATATCTAGAAGTGTGAGACACACTTACCTCACTAAGCTTGATTTGATGATTAGAACCTGGGATCCACTTAGCTAAAAACTTTCGGCTACAACCTAGGTTTGATTTTGAACGATTGCAAAAGCATGAATTACAATCATGATCAAGGCTGAGATTAAAGACCCAATAGATGTAAGATATGATGGCAGAGATTACCTTAGATTTACATCTTCTATTAATAATCAAAAGTGCTTTGATTTAAACTTGATTTGGAGATTTAATCTGGTTTCTAAGGTTTGAAAATAAGGATAACTTATTTTAAATTTTTGATCTTGGCTGAAATGAGAAAGTATGAAGCAAAACAAAGGTATGTGGATTATTATTCACCCTTAACATGAGCCTAATGGGTATCCTATAACCCGATAAGAAAATGTTTACTACTTTCTATTTTTTTCTCTCATAAAACACTAATTAATACTCAACTATGTTTATGGAAGCATAGACTAATTTTCCTTAAATTTTATCAAAGCCCTAACATATTGAAAATTCCGATTTTTATTAATATTGAGATATTTTGTAAAATTAAATATAACTATTAAAATTGAAAATTATTCTCATTTTTGCTAATAAATTAAACTATTAACTATAATAAAATTTTCATTTTAAACAATAAATCGCAATATTAACATTTTATTAAATTCATAACATTTGTTGTAATAATTTAAAACGGAAAATATTTATCATAAATCTCCACTTAGAATAAATAAGTGAATAAATCTTGGAAAAACTCGCATTATAAATTACAAAATTATTTCCACATATTTTACTGCCTCTTATTTTTCCCCAGATTATTCTTATATTAACAAATATAAGATTTAAGTTACATAAAAGAATATTTTTTGAAATATCAAATTTAATTAATCTCAAATTTATTTCAAATTTTGAAATAATAACAATTATAAATATAAATTCCCCATATTTATCAATAAAAATTAGTTATGATTAATTAAATCATATTTTATTGTATTTTAATTTTAGGTACTCTCGACCATGGTTGTTACAGACTCCCTCCCTTGTTAAAATTGTATCCCGTAATTTTATTAAGAAAAAAGTCTATAACATAATACCAAGAACGTATTTACTCAAAGGAAATTGAGTTATAAATGAGAAATAACACGAGACAAAAGACTCATCACAAATGAACACAAGAAATTACATCAGATACGTTCGCTTAATGAACTCTCTAGTTCCACAAGAGTAGTCCTTAGGCTCATCGGACCATTGGACTTCGATAAGAGAAATGATTTTATCTCGAAGTCATTCCACCTTCGAGGTAATAAATAAATTGAGCCCTGATTATAAGCTAGATTTTTCATGAGGTCTCGAGTGAACAAGGATTCTATGCCTAAGAATAGAATTAGAATTTCTAAAGTGTTTCCAAGCTTGACTAGAAAAGAACTCAGTAAGCAACAGAGCTACTATACTCAATGGTTGGGTAAGGTACATTGCATCAAAGAGCTACCATCCCTAATTTATTGAAATATCAGTCATCCAGCCAAGGAAGAAACACGAATAGAGATATTATTTCCAACAGAAATTTCAAAGATCTTACCAAAAGATTCACAAATAGAGTTGGGACTTAAGATCAATTTCTTTCCCCGGCTTAAGCCAATCAGAGAGTGGTCGATATGATTCCTTAGAAAAAGGTTCGAAAGGAGTCATACCGATATCGGATTAGAAACTATCAACAATGGAAAAATTCAATCAAGGTAGATACGATCCTCTTGGCTCCTACTCGAGTCAAAGTACAACATTAGGTAGATTTCTAAGATTTTCAATCATTAAGAGTTCACTATTTAATTTTTCCCATTAGATACAGTTTTTCTTATATTTATTTGAGATAAACTCAAACAATTATTTGAAAGCTTTAGATCGTTAATGGATTAAAAAATTTCAATTTCCAATCTCAACTATCAACAAAAGTTATAACTCAAAATAGATTCTTAATTGTAAATTTCTAAATAAGTTTTTAATCTTAGTTTTCAAATCTCAATTTATCAAAATTATTTTCTCTATTCAAAATACTTATTAATCCTAATATTATAAAATATTGCTTAATTAATCCTATTCAAAAGTTGTGGATTAATTCTAAGATTTCTCCTTAATATAACTTCTTGATTCATAATGTAACTTTAACTTATCACAAAACCCATTTACATATTATATTCTTTCAAAGTCCAGGAAAATCAAGTCCAACTCGATCACAAGGATGGTGTATAAAAATCTAGGAATATACTTCTTAAGGATCTATAGCCCCAGCCAAACACTAAAAGAGAGTAAATTCTAAAGTGCCAAATACTATCACTCTTAGTAATCATAGGAATTTAATGAAAATGTCCCATACTATATGGTGAAATTCAAGAGTTTACTAAAATCTAGTAAATCTTACTTATTTCGGATATCACTGAAAAACCTGAAGTATGTTCTCTTAAGCATCTATCAGCCCCATGCGAAACACCAAAAGAGAATACGATCCAAAAGTGTCAAGTATTGTTACAAAGACAATCATAAGGATTTAACCCAAGTATCCCATACTATCCAATGAAATTCATGTGTTCATAAATGGCTTAGTAGTACATTCAACTCAAACATTCTATTCAATGTGTTATACCATATTCGACGAAGCGTTACTTGAGATCATTTAAGCTAATCAATAACACTAAGTCGATCATTAGTATTCTCCATATTATAGAGTTAATTTTTCAAAATATTTATTTCAAAAAGTTTTCTCCAAATCCAAAAGGTCACACAAATTTGCCAAAATAGTATTTAAATAGCCAAAAGCTAAGTTTAATAGAATCTAATAAGAATTTATAGTTCAAAAGCAAATAACTGTATTTTTTCATATAATAAATAATTTCTTAAACACTTTATATATGCTTATGCATTTTCAAACTCCTTATAGAACAATTTTTTGTATAATTAGAAAAGTTCAAAATATTTAACTCATTCTAAAGCATTCGTGTAATTTAATTACAATTCCAAAGGAGGTTTTCACAACTAACTCCCCTATAAGTCTATCACTATTAGTTATTATACAGTAAATAAACCAATAGAATTCATTGATAAGAATTATCCTTTCAAATGGTTGACTTTATCTTTTCCCAAAATTTTAGACGGGATTTATATTATTTCAACCATGTTTATATTGGGTAAAACCCAACATATAAATATAGTCTTATTCTTACCCTTGGCTTTTACATTTACATTTTTTTATCTTTTGAAATTACAAAACATTTTAAAATTTTGATTATTCTAATTTTAAATATTAGGCATTACTTAATTTAATATAGAGTCAATATATATACACTACATGTATATATGCATCCCACAGATTATTATTAAGTCTCACACTCCTTTTAGGAATACATCAAATTTCCTTTAATATTTCAATATATAGTTAGAAATTATATCTCAAATTTTTGTATTATTTATCATAAGCTTATTTCTAAGCTTACAAAATTTGCTTCCAATTGTTTTAAGTAAAAGAACCATGCTTCTATTTAGCTTTTGATAATTTGGCTATTTAAAGATTTGCACATGTGTGTTTTTACTTAGATTGTGATGAATCCTTCATAACTTAGCAAAAGCTTTATATCACATTCAATTTTATAGAATAAATCTTAAAACATTATTCAAATATTCTAAAAATCACATAATGTTACCTCTCCATTTATTCTAAACAGATAGCCATAACATTGACTGCAGCGTTGATAAAAATGGACATCGCCTCGCTATTGTTCCCGGCGAACTCTATGATTAAGCATTTAAACCCATTATTAAGTTATTACTCATCTAATTTATCTTGATTGATATTTCTATTCTTTTTATGATATGGAAATACCTTTATATTTTCCAAGACTTTGATATATAGATATATCATATCTTCTTATGCATCTTCCAAATATCATTTTATTTTAAACCACATTAGTTTTCAAGAATATTTAATTATTTCTTGAACTAAAAATATTTCCGAAAATATGGTTTTTGATTTTTTTTCCAAACCACTAATTTAACAAAAAGGGTATGTCCAATTGCCTCGTTTAAATGTTTAGAAATCCCTATCGAGTATGTTGGCGAAGCATCCACGACCAGAATCTTTAAAGCATCCAATGGGTAATTTTACACTCAAAAATATATAAATCACGAACCTATTTAAAATGGAGAATACTTATATCTTTATATAGCCTAATTTAGACATATAATAACAAGCTTCTAATTATCACCATTAGGCATCTTATAATTACAAGTTTTTGATTCTTGTTTATCTTATACCCAAGAAATTCAATTTCTCTTGCGGTGATTTCTAATACGAAGATACGGCAAGATTCAATTATTCATCTTCAAATAGAATTTGAAATTATCAAAGAATGACTCTTAGTTTAATTTAGAATATCACTAAAAACCCTATGCAAATAAGCATCCAATAAAAACCAATCCGAATTCTATTAGATAATGCCCAGCAGAAATAGTCTAATTGATTCCGCTGTGCAATTCTGATCTCAAAAATATTGATATTATGCTTTATGAGTTGTTGGACGAACTATGCACTACGTCTCACTGGGCTCATCGGATTGCCCTATACTAGAATGAGTGACTCAACCACTAGTCAACTACACTTCTTAAATGGATAAGATTGGAACAAAAATTGCTTAGGAGTCACTTGATTTGATAATAGGAATATCGAAGAGTGGATACGATGGAAACGCTTCTAAAATCCTAAAAAACACTTCTTATTCTAAAAGAGACGATTCCTATTATCTACCCAAGAATCCCAAATGAACAGTCTCTAAGACTCTACTAGTCCAAGATTTGAGTCTGTAATATCATATTTTGTTCTAAACTCGGCTCTGATACTAAGTTGTGATGCCCCACCCCGAGACCTACACTAACAAAGGATATTGCATAGTAATATCATCTGCTAGTGTAGGGAATAGGGTTGGTTAAGAGCGACCATCCACAAATTTTATTTTAAGCGAGAATCGATATGTCGATTAATAGGCTATATTTTTTTCCATCACAAATAAAATCGACATATGCAATCCAGGCTTAAAACAAAACTATAATGGAAAAAATAATAATCAAGAACAACATATAATAAATACAAATCACAGATTACAGAATGTACATAGCGGAATACAAATAGATACCTACTGATCAAATAAGTAGATACATAGTATCAAATACAAGACCGAGGTCAAAACGATCCATATAATACATTTGTACTACATCTCCTAGAACAAATATGCATATAAAAGAATCTAGATTCACTAATACATATAATACCATATGAATATGTATACATATACGGGATGAAGATAAGATGAATGATAACTAGATAACTGGAGTGAAATCCTCTCTAGGACTATCAAACTGAAGCACCTAATATATCTCGGCATGACCCATAAACAAGTCAGTTTAGACTATAATAAATGGGTTAAGCAAAATAAACAATGGTTGTGATGACATAAATATCAAATATGAACACAAAGCCATGAATTGGATAACAACAAGAATGCTTCAATAAACTTTAAGTGTGTAATCACCAAATATCAAAACCCTAAATAGCTTCCAAAAGAAAAATCGCTAAATCATTCAGTGATAACACAAATATCATTGAATCTAGAAATCATACAAGGAATCTAAGAAATCACATAAAAGGGGAAAGGCGACAAAACTCCAAGCTTAGTGAATAAATTCACCTGCATGCGTGTAACTCCAAAATAGACGTATAAATCTATAAACATCAAGTTAGGTGCAAGAGCTATAAACATCAAGAGAGGAACAAGTCCTATAATCTCTGAAATATATATGAAACCTATAAACATCAAGATAGTATGAAACTTATAAACTTCAAGATAGGTACGAGACCTATAAACTCCGAAAACGAGCCATAAACTCGTCGATAAGTGTCATATACATCTGTATAGTAACCGAATAAATAACAACAGTCTATCCCACACCACATGGGTTAATTTAAACATTTACTATAGGTTACTAAACTCTACTTATGTATATAAATGGCTCAACAGAACAAGTCCGGAATTTAATCAAAAAATAAAATGCAAGCATTTCATACACTTGTTTTATTAATCCATTTAAATAGATTTCTCATTCAATCAATGTCATGCAATTTTATAAACTAATTTACTTTGAAATCCCTTTCCAAAATATTTCTTATAAACTAGAATACACACACACATACATACATACATACATATGTATGTATGTATGTATGTATGTATGTATGTATGTATGTATGTATGTATGTATGTATGTATGTATGTATGTGTGTGTATAGGAAAGCCCTTGCTAAAATATATGTATATAATTACAGTATAAACCATTGTTCCAAATCAACATTAAAGCCATTACTATTATAAATAAATATATTTTATACATATAAATATTTGAAATATATTTTATAGAAAATACATACTCATACTTAAAATGATTTGAGAAAATGGTTCGGATTGAAAATAAATCTTCTGAAAACTCTAGTTGAAAATGTGCAATGGAAGTTGTATGTTGCGTCATGGACCCATAGAGCAATTCTATGATATAATAAACTCCAAGAAGAATCGAGAAATTCATAAATAAAAATCTAGAAATAGCATTGAAATCGGCATAGAAAACAACATCAAAATCAAGCAAATAGGTTCAAGCGATCGAACGGACGAATGGAGGAGCAAGCATGCATAAATGGAGCCCAAAATGACGTGACCTAGGTCTCAGCCTAGGTCATGACTGGTCCACAAGTTGGCACCCCTGGGATGAGTCCCGTGTGAGGTCGATGTTGCTTTGGTTGCCATTTGTGGTGTTTACTTCTCTGACTTGAACCTAGACATCAACTAGATTAAATAAGCTATCATGCAAGCAATCAAACACGTACAATTTGATGCAAATCATTATCATAGTGTGGGTTTCAACAAAACTATGTATGAAATAACAAAATATGTGAATATCATAACCAATTTGAGAGCCATTTGAACATAGATTCAATCAAACAATGAAACAACTTACCTTCATTGGTGGTCTAGAAGTGCGAGATAAACTGTAACGACCCAAAATTTCGGTCATTTGAATTTGGAATATTAAATTTATTTTTAAAATACTGAAAAGTAAATTTATGAATTGAATGACTTGAATTTTCAAATATGGCCATTTATTTGATAATTGAATTGTTAAATTTAATATTGGAAGTGTTTAAAATAATTGCATCTTTGATTTAAATTGGATAAAAATGATTTCAAAGCATATTTAAATTCTACTTATTAAGAATGAAGATAGTAAACTTTCGAATTTGAATTTAAAAGTGATTAACTGATTTATAATAATTCGTTTTACTTAACATGTCAAAATAGCCTTCCAGGGGCAATGTCTTGGATTCCAACGAAACCAGTTTCAATGGATCTGTAATAGTGAATTATTATATGTGTCGAATGTCATGGCGATCGGACATAACGTTTGGTCGTGCGAATTTGAAACGCGTAGAAATTAATTAAAGGAATTTTAATTAATCTAATATGATTTGAAAAGTTAACTTCTATATATGATGGAATTGGCTTTCAATATATATTACATTATGTTCAGAATAGAGGTATAATATATAGAACACTAGGTGGCACGCTTCGTTTGGAGTTTGAAATTGTAACGATTGAATAGTGCCATAAAATTTTCCCTATATGAGGACCTTAACGTTTCTCATTGGAAACACTAAACTAAAAATATAACAATCACCACTTTTCTTTTAAACCCTAGCAATCCAATGGCCTAGATTTCACGCATCGAACAGGGAGGATTTAGGCCAAACATTCTACATAAAAGACGAGAGGCTTGAGGGGGCGAGTTCATCGGTGGCAACCAATTAATGGATGGTAGTGCGCGGAGGGGTGAATCTTGGCTCAAAATGGCGGTGAGTTTACGCGAAGTTTTGGTGATGAAGGCGATTTTAAGTGGCGCAATGAGGGTCATAGGACTCGGTAGAGGAGGGGAGACGTTGGCATAGGGCGCGATGGTTGATGGCAAGATAAAGAGGTCGCGATTTTTTGGTTAAGGCTTGCATTCGTGAAGTGTGAGCATGTTTTGGAAGGGAGGGTAATTTATTTTCAAAAATATTGTTTATTAAAAGGTTAATTATAATTTAATTATTTAAATCATTCATTAATGCATAAATTTTTAATATGAGGTTGGTTATGAACATGCCAAGTTGCGTTGCGGTCATATCAACGAATGTTACAATATGGAGTTGGATTGGATGGGTTCGAAGCTAGTGAAAAGTTTGGTCGAAATTGAATATCTGTTCAATTTTAAATCAAAATGAAATGTTTTGGTGACTACTAAAATCAATGTGAGTTAATCTCACCTTTTTGGTTCATCGGATTATATCATATAGTCAATATAATTATTTATTGGAAGTGTGGATATTTTACCGTTGATTGTTATTGACTATTTGGATGATTTATATTTTATATTTTGGTTTGGATATATTCGCGCCTATTGGAGCAGATGAGACCATATTACATTCCTATGTAAGAGGGGATGACCCTTTATACGAATCCCACCTCGAAGCGGTTGATTTATATTTTTGTGTTTATATACTATATTTAATGCAAGTGGACATGGTGAAGGGGTCCAACAGGATTCCTCACACTGATGATTTATTTTCATATAAATTGATATACGATATGTTGGATGTTATATTTGATGACATGATCACGATTTTACTTAATTAGTGCTTGCAAGATACCAGACTATATTTTGGTATTTTAAATACTATAAAATAATGGTTTGATTCAAAATAGGATTTCAAAGTGATTTTGGAATTTTATGTGTTTAAATAATTTTCCTAAATAAAGGTATGATTTCGAGAAATTATAAATTTATAGTTTATAAAATATTTTAAATAGAAATTTTTAACTGTGGATAAAGATTTCAAAATGTTAAAAATCAGTCCGTGTTTTATAATAAAGTAATACAGTTTTAAAAAGAAGATGGAAATATATGGTATAGAAAGTTGTTAGCCGTTTTATACAAAGTGATACATATATTATATATTCATGTATTAAGATTTATTTATAAATGTGGAAATTTATAAATGTGATAAATTTATAAAAGTGATATTTTACAAATGAAGTGAAGATTTGTAAAATCGTATTTTTGTTAATAAAAGGTATGGATTATAAGTGGTGTTTATAAATAAAAGAAAACTATTATTATGGGATAGAAGTGGGAAAATAAATCAAAAGGTGGATTTATTTTATGATGTGGAATATTGTTTTAGAAAATAGTCGATTTATTTGGAAATTGGAAGTGAGGGTAAATTGGGATTGTTAAATGATATTTTATAATATAAAGAAAATTATAAAAGAAATCTATACCTATGAGATCAAAGTTAAAATGGGTTGAAATTATGTTTTGAATGGGACTTGATGAATAAGTGAGATTTATAAAAGAATGAAGTTATAAATGGGGTTCAAAAATAAAGTGATTTTATGAAAGGAAATTTCATAAAATAGAAGAGATTTATAAATATAACTTTATAAATATGGAAATGATTATATGGTAGATTAAATATGATTTTTTGTCAAAGAAAAACATTTATGTTTTAAAAAGTTGGTTATTTATACTAATATTGTTTTAAAGTGGGTTATCGGTATTTTTAAATAATTGGAAGTCAACTATTTAAATTGTTAATATTGTTTGTGATTAAGTTTGATTATTTATCAATATAGTTTTGGAAACCGGTTGTTTTTATTTATAAAAATATTGAAGATAAATTTATTATTTTTTATTTAAAATGCTTTGAAATTTATCAATAACTATTTTTAATATGTTTAAAGTTAACACTTATTTATTTATAATATATATTATTATATAATAATGTTTTAAAGTAAATGATCATTATTTATTTATATATGCTTCGAGATATATAAATAAGGTTTTACAAACAGATTTAGGCTAATAAGAGAAGTTTATAAAATGTTTTGGAGATTTAAAGGAGAATCATTTATAATTTATGAAGAGAGCTTTGCAAATGGTTTTAGATAATTATAAAGAAAATTTTAAATCGGTTTATAGGTTTATAGAAGAGCCTCATAAATAGTTGCATGCATTTATAAAAAAGTTTATAAATGACGTGAGAAATGATATTTATAAATGGTTTAAAGGTCATAAATGGTTTTATAAATGTTTTTAGATTGGTAAGGGATATCTAAATGATTTTTGCATTGTATAGAAAGGAAATCTTCCTTAGCTTTGTGAATATACTTATAACGTTGAGATAGGTATATGGATATTTTTCTAAGTATTGAGAAACATGGATCGGTGAATACATACATATATATATATATATATATATATATATATCTTTGTAGATGGATTTTTATTCGAGTATGTATAAGTGAATCCAATAAACGAAAGATTATTAAAAGAGGATTAGTGCTGCATGATGCTTAACTAATTTTTTTTGCCCTATGGAATTTAAATCCCGATTGAATGTCTGTTATTCGATAGTTAAATAACCGACTATCGAAATTGAACCTAAAATGTTACTTAGAAGAAACATATGAGTTATATAGTGCAATCATCTTTGATAATGTTGTACTGTGCATATAAATCTTGATTTGTTCTCCTAGGTCAATGATAGCGAAATCCATCCAATAACTGTTAGGAGGTCACCTCTGCTCTTATTTTTGACTATTTGTTTCCTAAAGAACTGGGTTGAGTCTACCAAAAACTATCGAAAGTTGTTTCGAAGAGACCGGCATCGAATACGTTATCCGATAACCACTTCGATCCAACTTAAGCGTTGTGAAGTGAGGTATTTTTAAGATGATGGAAATTAAAGACGGAGCTCTCAAGTGTTTGGTTCAGTCCCAGAATGAACTTATATGGATGAATGTTGATATTGCATTGTTTCCTGGAGAGCAATGTTAGCATTCCAAGTAGGAAGTTCTATTTAAAAGGTAAATGTTGCCTCAAGCCTTACAACCTGGGAAATGGCTAAAACAGGGTAGATGCAGCAGGGCTATGAGGGTCGCTCCCATTAGGATGTGTCATCACCTTTCTAGATCATTATATTATGGATTTGGTTGGGCACAAGGGCTCTCGGTTAAGGTTGGAAAGCACTTGGGGTGATAACATATTCAGTACTATCCAAGTTCGACGGTAGGCCGGTTTGTCTTGGCAGGGGTAGGCCAAGTTCAGGGTCTAACCCCAAGTAAATTTTATTTAGAGATGTAATATTGTACGATAGGTAGTCTCTTACCTTGCCATTATTGGATTCCATTATCCAATAAGCACCGTGCAAACTTGATTGTAAACCTGTTATGCTCGAATTTAATAATGTAACAATATTTGCTATGATTAATAAGTAATTTTATCCAGACACTATTATAATATCAAAGAATTTCATATAGAAAATGTTTTGGTTATGGTATCTAATTAAATGAAATAATGTAAATGGTTAAAGGATTGAGAATTGTATAATAAAGGGGAGCCGTGCCTAGTTGAACAAATGAACTAAATGGAATTTAAAATGAAATAGGTTAGGGAGTTAGATAAGGGGAAAATTAGGAATAAGTCTTACCCTATACCCTAAACCCTTACTCACTCTCATTTTACACGTTCATTTCCACAAACTGAAACTAAACAAGAGGTCGACCACCATTAAAGAGGATAATGGGGAAGATAAGCAAGAATCAAGAGGAAGAAGCTAACCAACTTAATTCAAGAACAAATCTCAACTCCTTAACAACAAAGCTAAGGTGAATAATAGATTACATCTCATGTTTTTGATTTTTAGTTGCTAGAATGATATCTGAATTTATTTGCAAATGTTTTTCTATGTTTTGATTGTTTAAAATGGATATATATACTTGTTGATGTTTTAGGCTATTTCATTGAACTTTACGGTACGTGTTGATTTAGAAAACCTATTAGATAACATCCAAATGACATGCAATTTAGATATGAGGCCAGAAATGACATTTCAGAGATGGGTTTCAAGTTTCATAATTTTTTGAATTATTGTGGATTTATTATGAATTATCTAGTGAAGAAAATGCTATTTTAGGTTTAAAATTTATTTACGACTAATATATGGTAGCTTTGGGTTAGAAATTTAAATATGTTAGAAAACATATTAAAAGTGATTTATTGTAATTTTTAAAGAATTTTCCTAAGTGTTTTGTTAAGTATATAAAATTATTTAAGGTATAGGATTTAAATATTTTATGTGTTTAAAATAGGAGAAGGGGCAGTTTGTAAATGTTTTAAATAAATAAACTCTGAATTTGACAGCACTTTTAGAAATGATTTTGAAAAAGAAATTGGCAACTAATTATGACAAACAAACCAGTTAGTTGGAAAGAAAGCACTTTGTTAAGAAAGAAAACAGTTTTTGTAAGTATACGTTGTTTCGCTATCTATGGCAACTACCTTTCGATCATATGTCTCTACCGCCAACCAGTTCGAAACCAATACACATGGTATCAAAGACTTGGAACGTAGTGGATTGGAGATAGGTGAAAGGTAGAGGGTCAAAACATGGATTTCGAAAGGGTCGAAACCTTTTTGCTTTTAAAAGAAAACGCGCTTTCTTTGCTTTCGAATGAGATAGCATTCGACTTAGTTAGTTGGTTTAAAGATAAGCTTTCGACCTAGGTTGTTGCATTTTGTTTTAAATAGGCTTTCGATAGTGTCGAAACCCTTGTTGCCGCAATTCTACCGTTTGTCCCATTTGAGGCCGCTTTGCCTTTAAACATGGTTTCGAAGGGGTGATTTTGAATTTATTAAAGAAGTCGCTTCTCTAATGCTTTCGAAAGGGATAGCGTTGAAACATCAACTTTCTTTAATTAGGAAACTGCTTTTGAAAGAGTGCTTTCGACTTGGTTGTTTTAAGACCCTTTGTTCTATTGAAAGATAAACCCATAGGTTTCGACTTGAATGGTTTTAATTCTTTCGAAACTATGTTCCAAGAGCTTTCACATGAACCTAATATTATCGAAAGGTTTGTTTAAGTAGTGAACTTTGATGCTTTTGAAAGGTACTTAAAGTATTTTAAATGGAAGATTTCCAATTGCTTTCGATTGGAAAGCTTTATGTTTTGAAAAGATGATGTCTAAGGTTTATAAAGCTTTCGAAAGAGATATTTTCAATGTTTTCGAAAGGACTATTGCAAATGGTTTCGAAAGCTATGTTTTCGCCTTTCGGCCAAAGGTTATAAAGTAAAGTAGTTTATTTGTATCTAAAGGTAATTTCAATGGTTTCGAAAAGGTTGTTTAAAGATTTTCAATAAAGGTTCGAATGATATACCTTCACAATATAGCCTAACTGTTTTTAAGTTAAAAAGAGTTTTAACTTATTTCGGAGGGATAGCTAATCCTCAATATATTTCGTCAACATTATTTTGGGTAAAGTATATATAACACAGAAAATAGCTTTGAGTAAAGAAAATGGTATGTTTTCCTTGTTTAAGTATGATTTAAAGGGACTGAACCAATTTGAAAGGTTTTCAAGGAAAATTTAAAGGGGAGTTAACCTTAAGTAAAATGACTTAGATATTTGTATACCAGATGGGACTAGTATAGGGTCGCGCCTATGCTTTAGCTATTAGAACCTAGCGAATTTAGTCCAAATTATAGTATTTAGGGTTTAATCACAGGTAAGACTTAAATGATGGTTACACACATAAAGGAATATATGTGTACGGAGAAGAAGGATAGGTTATTGGTAAGCTTGAAATTCCATTCGGATCAGGTAACATTGGAGAAGTAAGTTAAGGACAGACCTATCAGAAGTATGTCGAACAGTTGTTAGATTATTTGTTTATTTTGTCTGGTAGGCCCGAGTCAACCAAAGGTTAGTAGTTAGCCATATAAAACTACAATTTTCGGACAGATGGTCCATTTATTACCTGTTTTTGAGCATATATGATATTGCTATTCATTGATATATTCAGTTTGATTAACTAGTTTGGTTGTAGAATTTTGATTTGCAGAAAGATATGTTTTAAAAGGATATTGGTGAGGGGAAACTCATTCCACTAGGTGGCATGGTCTCTCTTAATATTAGTAAACCGAGATGTAACAGTATTATTCACACCAGGCTTTATGATTGACTCGAAGTTTATGTTTTTCCACTTAAACTCTTGGGTGCTCAAAATTAATTTGATTACATTAAGAGTTAAGGTTTTACAGGTTTAGTAGGTGGAGGAATAAAGCTTCGGAAGATGTGAAGGAGGCAAAGTTTGCTATTTGGGAGTTGTTATTTAGTTTTATTTTCGCTGTGATGTATTAAGACTTATAGGTCTATTTAGTACTCTGATCATCCAAGGGGGCATCTTCATATGTAGCTCTTGGAATATTTTGTAATGATCAAAACCAGAGAATCGATTATGGGATTATGTAATTTGAATATGAAATATTTCTTTGAAATGTGATCAGAAAAGTTGTTTTAATCTATGTTGCTTTTATTTCATATTCATGTGCTTATGATATTATGAATACCATTAGCATTATCGTATTGTTACCCGAAGTTAATACTATGGATGGCTGCAGCATCTATAGTGCTTAGCTTTGGGCGTCAAGATAAGGGATGTGACAAATTGGTATCAGAACATAGGTTTATGAAAAAATTTAAACTAAAATGATTTTGAAAACATAATCCTAAGGAATAAGAAAGAAGATCGGGGTATGGTATAACGCTATAATAACGTACTTGTATTTGCTATATATAATTATACGCTTCATCTCTATTCTTCTATCTCTATTCGCTATTCTTCTGTATCTTATGAAGACTCGAATGCATATTTGGATGCTAGAGGTGGAAGAGTTAAGCTTGGTGGGGGAAGCACCACAGTAATGGAAACGCCCGCCCAAATACCAAGAGAAATCAAGGTTAGGCATAAGCTGCAAATGCCGGTGCTAGAGTCCCGCAAGTGGACATGGGAGCAATGTATCAGTTCTTTGTCAACATGATGCAGGTGGGAATTTATGCTGGAGTAGTTGGAGGAAATACTGAAGGAGGGAACCAAGAAGCTCCAGTGGTTAAATAACTATGCTATTTTGAGTAGTGATTTGGCCCGGCTGGGAGGAAAGCCGTTTATTGGTACTGAAGATAGAACCAAAGTAGGGAATCGTCTACTTCATTACGAGAGGATTTTCATTGACTTAGGGATCAACGATAAGGAGAAAAGGAGACTCGCTTCTAGACAACTTTATGGGGCAGCACTATTTTGATGAAACAGTGTGACTGTTGGAGTAAACGACGAGAATATGACTTTGGCTGAGTTTAGGAGGAGGATCGAGGAAAGGTTTGTGTCAAAATTGCTAAGTCCACTCTGCTTAGGAATTTTTCTAAGTTGGAGTATGGGGGTATGATTGTGCTCGAGTATGTGACAAGGTTTGAGAAGCTAGCGAGATATGGTTATGCTACGATTGATACCATGATTAAAAGGAATGAGAAGTTCATCAGGAGGTTAAAGCCTGAGCTTGCTAAAGCCATGCTACCACATATCAGGGATCCAAGTGATGTTGTTGTTGAAATGGCCTTGAGGAACGAAGAGATGCAAGCTTTTCTTGAAAGAAATAAGGCCAAGGATGCTCAAAGAGGGCAGAGTCAAAAGAGAAAGTTTTTCCACAAGAAAGGAGCTTAGAAGGATGGAGCTGCTAAGAAGAGAAAGGCAGAAGTGGTCTGTTACAAGTGTGACAATTTAGGACATTATGCAAATGAGTGCCGGATAGGCAAGGGAAAGAAAGCTGCCGAGAAGAAAGGGATAAAATGTTTCAATTCTGATCAAATTGGACACTATAATAACCAGTGCAAGGAACCAGCCAAGGATGGAAAAGGCAAGATGGTTTCATTGGAACTAGCTACCTGGAGACCAACAGTAGAGGAGAAGGGAAAAGATGTGTTGGGAGGTACACTTTTGATTTATGGTGTATCAGCTAGAGTTCTGTTTGATTCCAGTGCTCGCATTCTTTTATACCTCATTTTTTGGTAGATAAGCTTAACCTAGAACCCTTATACCTAGTTACTTCCTTAAGGGTTGAAAATCCGATAGAAGGTTATGCGACTCTTGGGATGAGATGTGACCACTTAGAGTTTGAATTATTAGATCATAAATTTGCTTGCAGTTTACATGGGTTTGATTTCGTAAGGTTCAAAATTATTTTGTGTATGGACTATTTAAGTAAATACGATGCTAGAATATTTTTCCATGGTAGGAAAATATCACTTAGACACCCTAACTATAGATATCAGATCATATACTCTATTGGAAACCCTAGTTTTGAAGTCAATGCTTTATTGGGTGTTGTGGAGACAGAAGACGAGTTGAGTTGAGTTTTTGTTGTTAGAGAATTCACAAATGTCTTTGAATCTGTAGTAGGATTGCCACTGAAACGAGCCATTGAGTTTCAGATTGATTTGGTACCAGAAGCCACCGGAAGGTGCCGTTGGTGGATTTAGAGGGCAAGAATTTTATCCGGCCAAGCAGTTTGCCTTAGGGAGAAGCTACAATGTTCGCAAAGAAGCTTGACGGATCATTGAGGTTATGTAATCGTAAGTTGAACGGGAAGACGATAAAGAATCAATATCTTTTGCCTAGAACTGATGATTTTTTCGACCTGTTGAGCGGAGTCAAAGTATTTTCCCAGTTGGATTTAGCGACAAAGTTCCATCAGCTTAGAGTGGAAGATGATAGTATTCCTTTGATATTATTTAGAATTAGATATGGATCATACGAATGGTTAGCTAATGCTCTAGCATTCTTTATGGATTTGATGAATCAAGTTTTCCAAGAGCAATTGGATAGGTTTGTGTTGGTTTTCAATGTTGATATTTTGATATACTCTAAAGATGAAAGGGAGCATGAAGTTTATCTTAGAGTGGTGCTTGAGAAGCTGAGGTAGCAACGGCTAAAAGAAATTTTTTTGAAGTGTCATTTATGGAAGAAAGAAGTGAAGTATCTTGGCCATGTGGCCTTAGAGAAAGGGTTGTCTGTAGATCCGACTAAGATTGAAGCGATGAACAATTGGAAGAGTCTCGAGATAGTGACTGAGATAAAAAGTTTTCTGGGATTAGCTGGTATTATCAGAGATTCATTAAGGGTTTCTCACGGATAGCAGCATCGATGACCAAGCTAACACGAAAGGATGTGAAGTTTGTTTGGACTAATAAGTGTGAGGAGGCATTCTAAAAGCTGAAACACTTATTAACGAATGCACCTATGTTGGTTGTTCCAGAGGGGAATCAGGACTTGGTAGTATATACAGATGCATGTGGAATGGGGTTATGAGCTGTGTTAATGCAAAGAGGTAAAGTGATTGCCTATCCATCTTGACAGCTTAGACCACATGAAGTTAGGTATCTAACGCATGATTTGAAACTAGCTACGGCAATTTTTGCATTGAGGCTATGGAGACATTACCCTATGGGAGAGAGATTTGAGCTGTATACGGATTATAAGTCACTAAAGTATTTATTCTCTTAGAAGGAGTTGAATATAAGACACCAAAGGTGTTAGAGTTTTTAGCCGGTTATGACTTTGGTATTGAGTACACACCAGGAAAGGGAAATAAGATTGCTAATGCACTAAGTAGAAAACATCAAAATGTAGTATTGGTAGTGATAGCTGAGTTGAAAGATTATAAATGCTGACGACATGCAGAGTGCAGTGGAGATCTAAAGCTAAATCTAGTAAGGAGACTGTTGTGCTATCATGTTTAGAAGTTAGACTAGTGATGATTGAAAAAATTGCTTCTAAACAGATGGAGGATCCATTACTAGTTGAATGGATCTAGAAGTTAAGGGATGGAACAGAGAATGATGACTTAAAAGATTTTAATCTTGACCAGAACGGTGGTAGAGAAAGAAAGGAAGATTATGTGTTCTGAATTTAGTCTTAAGGAATGCCATCGTTCGAAGTTCATCATTCATCCGGGAGGAACTAAGATGTATCAAGGCATGAAGAGGAGTTTCTTCTGGGAAGGTATGAAGAGAGATGTAGGCGTGTGGGTGAAGCAATGTTTGAACTGCCAACAGGTAAAAGCCGAACATCAGAAACTAGGTGGTTTACTTCTACCTTTAGATATCCCCATATGGAAATGGGATTCTATCTCGATGGATTTTATAGACGAGTTGCCAAGGTCAAACAGAGGAAATGAAAGTATATGGATCATAGTGGACAGGTTGACCAAGATTGCCCATTTCATTCCAGTTAAGTCAATCAGGATGTCACCTGTTTTAGCTAAGTTGTTTATGTAGAATGTAGTTAAACTTCATGGAATTCCTAATAGTATAGTAAGTGATAGATATTCCTTATTCACTAGCGAGTTCTAAAAGAGTCTACATGAGACTTTGGGTAGTATGCTCAAGATGAGTACTACTTACCATCCGCAGATAGATGGGCAAACGGAGAGAGTTAACAAAGTATTAGAAGATTTGTTATGAGCTTGTATGTTAGATTTTGGAGGATTATGGGAAGACCATCTACACTTACTCAAGTATTCATATTACAAAAGTTATTAGGCTAGTGTAGGGATGAAACCATTTGAAGCTTTGTATGGAAAGCCCTGCAAATCTCCAGTTTGTTTGTTAGAGACCGGGGATAAGTTAGTTCTTAGTCCGGATTTAGTTAGAGAAGCTGTAGAAAATATTGAGTTGATTCGAGCTAGGATGAAGGAAGCTCAGTCTAGGCAGAAGAGTTATGTCGATGAGAGACGGAAAGACATAGATTCTCAGTTGGAGATCGTGTTTTCATTAAAGTATCAACAAAGAAGGGTGTGATCAGATTCGCGAAATCGGCAAAGTTGGCACCGAGACTCGTTGGACCATTTCCTGTTGTAGAGAGGATCGATAAACTCGCATATAGAGTAGAGTTACAGAACAATTTGGCAGTAGTTCACGATGCTTTTCATGTTTCTCATCTAAGGAATGGTATTCTAGATCCAGAGACTATCATAGCACCGACTGTGTTCGAAGACTTAGTAGTGGAACTGAATTTGACTATAGTTAGAAAGCCAGTTCTTATAGTTGCGAGAGATGAGAAGAGGCTAAGGAGCAAGACAGTCGGATTAGCTAAAGTCCAGTGAATGATGACGAGAGGGACTGTACTTGGGAAACCGAGGACCTGATTCGAGATGCTTATCCTGACTTGTTTCATGGTATGTTTTACCTTTATGATAGATTTTGATGAGTGCATTATCGTAATTTCAAAGCCGAATTTCTTTAAGAAGGGGAGTCTATAATGACCCTAATTTTGATTAACATTATTTAGGATATTTAATTAGATAAATTAAATGAAATAATTTAAATGGTTAAGGGATTGAGATTTGTATAATAGAGAGGAGTCGTGCATAGTTGAACAAATGAACTAAGTGGAATTTAAAATGAAATAGGTTAGAGAATTAGATAAGGGGAAAAATAGGATTAAATCTTATTCTTATACCTAAAACCTTAATCACTCTCATTTTACATATTCATTTCCACAAACTAAAATTAAACAAGTGGTCGGCCACCATTAAAGAAGATAAAGGTATAGATAAGAAAGAATCAACAGGAAGAAGCTAATCAACTTAATTGAAGAACAAATCTCAACTCCTTAACAACAAAGCTAAGGTGAATAATATATCACATCTCATGTTTTTGATTTTCGGTTGCTAGAATGAGATCCGAATTTATTTGCAAATGTTTTTCCACGTTTTGATTGTTTAAAATGGATATATATACTTGTTGATGTTTTAGGCTATTTCATATGGATTTTTTGATAAGTATTGATTTAGAAAACCTATTAGACGACATCTAAATGACTTGCAATTTGATATGAAGCCATAAATAACATTTTAAAGATAGGTTTCAAGTTTCATACTTTTCTGAATTGTTGTGGATTTGTTATGAATTTTCTAGTGAAGAAAATGCTATTTTGGTTTTAAAATTTATTTATGGCTAATATATAAAAGATTTGTGTCAAAATTTTAAATATGTTAGAAAGTATATTATTGGAATTTTTGGGGAATTTCCTAATTGATTTGTTAAGTATATAAAATTATTTAAGGTATGGGATTTAAAAGTTTTATATGTTTAAATTAAAAGAAGGGGAAGTTTGTAAATGTTTTAAATAAATAAACACTGAATTCGGCAGCACTTTTAGAAAAGATTTTGGAAAAGAAAGTGGCAACTAATTATATTATGACAAATAAACATGTTAGTTGGAAAGAAACTACTTTATAAAGAAAGAAAATAGTTTTTATAAGTATACGTTGTTTCGCAATCTTCGACAGCTACCTTTCGATCACATAACTCCTCTTCCAACCAGTTCAAAACCAACACACATGGATTCAAATACTTGATACGTAGTTGATTGGAGATAGGCGAAAGGTAGAGGGTCGAAACATGGCTTCCGAAAGGGTCGAAAACTTGTTTTCCTTTTAAAAGAAAACGCGCTTGCTTAACTTTCGAATGAATAGCTTTCGACTTGGTTAATTGGTTTATAGATAAGCTTTTGACCAAGATTACCACCTTTTGTTTGAAATAGGCTTTTAGCAGTTTCGAAACCCTTGTTGCCACAATTCTACCTTTCGACCCAGTTGAGGTCACTTTGCGTTAAAACATGGTTTCGAAGGGGTGCTTTCGACTTTATTGAAGAAGCCGCTTCTCCAATGCTTTCGATAGGGATGGCGTCGAAACTGTACACTTTCTTTACTTGGGAAACTGCTTTTGAAAGAGTGCTTTCGAATTGGTTGTTTTAATACCTTTTGTTCTATTGAAAGATAAACCCATAGATGTGACGACCCGCAAATCCATAGTCTTTGAATAAACAATAAACCACACATGTTTGAACCAAAAAAGCAAGACCAATGGAAAGTCAAGAGAAAGAAAAGAAGAGAGAAGAAGAGAAGGGAAGAAAGAGAGAAGATAGAGAAAAATAGAATAACGCAGAATCTCACATCGCAGCGGAAAACATCTAATATCATATCAATGATCTTTAGAAAATAGAAACTGTATATACATACATTAATCATAGCACAACAATAAATCAATAGTTATCAGCCTCAACAGTTACAATAACATATCCTCACAGTTGCCGATAGTATAAATAACTAAGCAGCGGATAATAAAATAGATACATGTATACGAAAATGAAGATCTCTAGCTCTCCTGTTGAAGCTCCAAAAGCATCAAATCTGAACCTGTAAATATATTCGGTCTGACCCGAGCATTGAAAGGGAAGAACGCCCAGATCAGTCTGGTAACCAACGTGAGAAACACACTCAACTAATTTTATTAAATTACTAAACTTTTCCTTTATCAAAACAAAAGTATTTCATAATACACACCCACACATAAACACAGACATGTTTTTACCTTACGATAACCAAAACATTTCATATCAAAATTCTCTTATATTATACTAGTGTCTAGTAATACAAATAATAGTCAAAATAGCCAAAATTGTTACCATTATTAAATTTTAACATACTAGGCTCTACAAATAAAATGGAAGGTACGTAGTGGAGTTTGGATTTTCATTCAAATGACCGGGTGAAGGGCTACCTTCGGCAGTGCATCTCTAGAGGAATGTAGTGAGCACCATCACAAAGGATCCTCTACCAACACAAGACCGGCCCACCTCTATAACCAGATGGTACCGAAAATATCATCCTTCGGTCGTTTCTGACCTTTAACGAGGGCCCTCATAGCATACAAACCACAATAATCAGATACATGACTTCATAGCATGTAAAGATACATCTAAATAAGGATGATCATACCCTACTTGGGAGCGATCCACTTAGCCCTACCGCATCTAACCCTGTTTTGGTAATTTTCGATTGATGAGGCCTGAGGTAATGATTACATTTCACATATAACAAATCACATCACATTGAACGCCATACGGCCATTAATTGCCTTCCATAAAAATACAACCCTTAAGTTCATACGTCTCAAGGAGGGTGTTAAGCTACGAGAAATTGCCTTCTCCGCTACCACTGATGTACATTTGTAAAAACCAATGTAAGTAATCTTTAGAAATGTAATGTCAAACAAACATCCATACAAGTTGTCCGGGAACAGGACGAACCGAAGGTACTTTCCTACCACATCCTATCGAGAAATCCCTAGGATTAGTAGTGAATAGTCCTTGCATCGGATATTTCATAACAAAGAGACTACTGCTACTGGATGTACATTAGGATTTTAACCCAAATGATCAGTAAGCAGTCCTCCACTATGAAAATCCGGAATATCAACATCATCATAACATGCACAATCATCGCATAAATGTCGGTCTGATGTGGTTTTCAGATAAATCGATCCCAATCTCTATGCACCAACAACGCAAAAGCGTTTCTCAACCTCTTATAGAAACTAAGCCTCATAGACTTATCACATCTCCAACTTTCAACTTGCTATCCTTTGGCCAAGAAGGAAACTCGATAGATTGGAGTAACATTCCGCACTACCCGAATCAACATCCTCAACACAAACGATAATCAAGCCTACGTAGAAGGTTACGTACTAAGTGTATGACTAAATAGTTCCTACATCAAGTCGAGGAACTAAAATGGCCAATTTTTTTATAGTAGGTTATTTAACTGTCAAAGCGAACAACAAATTTTTAGCACCATAAACAATCACTAGGCCCTTTAAAATAATATTTTATTAATTAAATCATTTGCTAAATATTCACTTCAAAATATCTTTTTAAAGATAAAATTCCAAAACCATTTCAACTTTAATATTGAAAAAAAATTCCATATACTTATTTAATAATATGTAATTCATAAATCAATTTATTGTCAATACTTAGAGAATATTACATATACTTAAATCAGGATTAAGCATATATTATATTTTGTAAGGAAAACATTCTCTTTACGCATATTTATTTGGGTCAAAATGAATGTTACATAAGACACCGTTTCGACAACCCAAAATCATTAGTATAGGGATTCGATAATAAGATAGATAAATCCCATATACTGCCAAAACATTTCCATTCGAAAATCAATTACTATAACAACAGTGTTATAGTCCATCATTTCCTTACTTCTCGGAAATGTCTATTTCAACAGTGAATGTTGAAATCTATGGTTCCGATATTTAACAAATTTTAAAACATCTTTAAATTATTTAACTACGTTTAAAATGCCATTTCCAAAACCTGTCTTTTAATTTATAAGATTATTCACTGTCCAGAATCGTGAATATAATTCTTTAACCAAATTCATTGCTTCTACATATTTATTAAAGGATTATCCACTATCCAAAATCGTGGATATAATCTCTTTACCAAATTCATTACTATTGTAAATTAAATTTAAAGGATTATCCACTGTCCAAAATCGAGAATATATCTTCTTTAATAAACTTCTATATCTAGTTTATCAATTTAAATTGATTTCACATTTATAAAACAATGTTTATAAATTCACATTTATATTTTATAAAACTTCCATTTATAAATATCCCTTTACTAACAAATTCCATTTACCTCTCATTTACATACCAAAATCTAAACTAAAAGTTAACTACTTATAAATCTATTTATTTCCTAATCCATTCTTTTTATAACTTTCATAAGTCTATAAATCTTATATACTTATAAAATCCATTTAAAACTTCATTTTAACATTTACGAAACTCCTTAATAATCCAATTATTTTGATTTATAAAATATCCATTTATAAATCTTATATATAAACCATTCATAATATTTTAAAAAATCTCAATTTAACTTATCTTTAAAATAGTTAACTCCATATTCAAAAATCACATTCTAATTTTATTTCGCAAAAATCATAATTTTTATAACATAAAAATTATATCTTCTATTTTGTTTAAAGTAAATCCATTTCCTCAACAATTCAAAATTCAATGAGACGTATATTTCCAAAATCACTTAAAAAATCCTTTTTAATTTTAAATTATCACTTAAACATTTTTAAATTTACCAAAAAATAGGCCTAATGCTACCACAGCACTAAATACATCAATCACAGCATCCAAACATCCAAAACATCATATATCATATGATAACATCATATATATCAATATCTATAAATAAAATCGACATTGGTGAGGAATCCAATTATATCCCTCCAACCTGTCACCTGCAACAAATATACATATTAGAATATGTGTACGATGTCCGCTTCAAGGAATATTGCGTACAAAACGGTCATCCGCTCATACACGGGAACGTATATGGTCTCATTTACTCCAATAGGCAGGAATATATCCAAATGCCAATCAATATATATATATAATATGTCATATATCATCCAAAAAATCATCAATCATCATAAATAAAATTTATTCTCACTTATATAAAAATATCAGTGAGTCAGAAAGAGTGAGTTGTACTCATATTGATTCCAATAGCAGTTGCAGTATTTTATTCCGAATAAAATTAAACAAGCGTTTAATTTTATCCAAAAAATTTACAGTAGCCCCAATTAAATTCAAACTACTTCTAAAATGTAGTGCTCATCAATACGGACCCAACGTAATTCATTTCGTCAAAAATGGACCTCATATGAAGAAGTAATGCAATTTTAAACATTGTACGAATTTATATAATATAATTTCAATTTCAATTTTATTTTTTAACCTAGATTCACCGCAGCCGTTCGATTTCACTTTATCACATATGGACACTCGCCCCTTCTTTCTTCTCCTTTGCATTAACCTCCAGGCCGAACAAACCCGTACGCACGTGCTGTGCAGTTAATGTGCTCGGTAGATTCAAAGCGGTAGAGGTGCAAAAAGTCATAGCGGGGATACAACGAGGATACATTGGGATATTGTGGAAGGCTCTAAAATAGCATATAAAACTCGTACTTAATGTTTTTACAAATATATAAATGGTAATTAAATGAAAAATTATCATTCAATTGAATTATAAATAATACATAGATAATTTTAAATAAAAACATGTGCGGATATACTTTAAATAAACGAAAAACTGTTATATAACATAATTGAATTTGATAGAATATTAGAGTATTTTCATTTTTGAAAATATATTAAAAATTAAATCAAATAAATTAGTATCATAATTTTGTAATGTATAAATGCAATTTTTCAATTCATTTTATTAAAAAAGATATAATGGAAATAACAAAATATAGCGGAAATAACTGGATATAGCGGAAATAGCGGGGATTAAAGCGGAAAGGCTATATTTTGGGGCTATATGGAAAAATCGTAGCGGTAGAAATCCACTTTGAGATATAGCGGGGTTGTAGCGGGGTAATAGCGGGGCATTAACTACACAGCGCACGTGTCTTCCTTCGCGTGCCGCTCCACCATCGATCATTTTAACGACGATCGAACGACGCCGTCATGTAGCCCATCATGAACACCACCTCTGGCCTGAATCTCGTTGAACTCGGCTGCCTCATGCTCTCAAAATCATATTCGAATGAAATGCATTTGGATGAGATTTGCCACCAATCCATTGCTCTAAACTCATCATCACTATTGGATTGAAGGATCTCGTTACGCTCTACAATCTTTTAGTTGAAGATTTTTCGCAATTGTTGATGGATTGGAAGAAAGCGGGGAAGGAAGGATTAAAGCATTTTCGGCCATTGAAGAAAAATGGCCACTAGGGTTTAGAAATGAGGGTTTGTGAAAAATGGAAATTATAACGTCCTTTTATAGAAAATTTTCCAACACCATTCACCCAAAAAAATTTCGAACTCCAAATGAAGCGTGCCACCTGGAATTTATAATGTTTTACCCCTATTGCAAACACGGCGGAATATATATCGGGAGCCAATTCGATCGTATTTGGAAGATAGGTTTTCGAATCGACTTGTTTAAATTAAAATTTACTTAATCAAATTTCTATGCGTTTTAGCTTGCCACGACTAAATCGTAAATCCTATTAATATGAAATTTGAAATGCTATAATAATATAACATTATGGATCCAATGAAACTGGTCTCGTCGAAATCTGAGACTGTGTGAAAAATATCTATTTTTACACGTTAATTAAATATTAAAATATTCAATTTCTACAAATTTGCTTTTAATTCAATTTTAAAAATTCTCTAACATTGTTCTAGTTCAAGTAGAATTTAATACAACTTTATAAATCATTTTCATTCGCATTAAATTCGAATTACAATTATTTCTACAATTTCAAATATTAAATTATCAATTTAATTATCCAATTAAATCACTATGTTTGAAATACAAGTTTATTCAGCTTATAAAATCAATTTGCGAATATTTAAAAATAATTAAATATTCAAATTTCAAATGATAGAAATTCTGGGTCGTTACAATAGGTTTCAACTAGAATGGTTTTAATGATTTCGAAATTTGTTCCATGAGCTTTCACTTGAACCCAATGTTATCGAAAGGTTTGTTTAAGCTTTGTACTTTAATGCTTTCAAAAGGTACGTAAGGTATTTTAAATGGAAGGTTTCCAATAGCTTTCGATAGGCAAGTTTTATGTTTTGAAAAGAGGATGTCTAAGGTTTATAAAGCTTTCAAAAGAGATGTTTTCAATGTTTTTTAAGGACTATTGTAAATGGTTTCAAAAGGTATGTTTTGGCCTTTCGGCCTAAGCTTATAAAGTAAAGTAGTTTACTTGTATCTGAAGGGGTACTTTCAATGGTATCAAAAGAGGTACTTTCAATGGTTTTGAAAAGGTTGTTTAAAGATTTTAAACAAAGGTTTCGAATGATTTACCTTGGTAATATAGCCTAAGTGCTTTTAAGTTAAAAAGGGTTTTAACTTATTTAGGAGGGATAGGTAATCCTCAATATATTTCATCAAAATTATTTTGCGTAAAGTATGTATAACTGGAAGATAGCTTTGATTAAAGCACATAGGATGTTTTCCTTGTTTAAGTATTATTTAATGGGATTAAATCAATTTGAAAGGTTTACAACAATTAGCTATTAGCCCCTTGTTAGTTTAGTCCAAATTCTACTATGTAAGGCTTAGTCACATGCCAGACTTAACTGAAGGTTACACACAGAAAGAATATATATGTATAGAGAAGTAGGATAAGTTATTGGTAAGCCCGAAAAACCATAAGGATCAGGTGACTTGGAGAAGTAAGTTAAGGACAGACCATATAGAAGTATATCTAACAGTTGTTAGATTATTTTTTTACTTTATATGGTAGGCCCGAGTCAGGAAAAGGTAGTAGTTAGCCAAACAAAACAACACTTTTCGGACAAATGGTCCATTTGTTACTTGTTTTTGAGCATATATGATATTGCTATTTATTGATATAATCAGTCTGATTAACCAGTTTGGTTGTAGGATTTTAATTTGCAGAAAGATATGTCTTAAAAGGATATTGGTGTGGGGAAACCCATTCCAGTAAGTGGCATAGTCTCACTTAATATCAGTAAACCGAGATGTAATAGTATTATTCACACTAAGCTTTATGTCTTACTCGAATTTTATGTTTTTTCCCTTAAACTCTCGGAAGCTCAAAATAAATTTGAGTAGATTGAGAGTTAAGGTTTTGCAGGTTTAGTAGGTGGCCGAAAAAAGCTTTCGAAGATGTGCAGGAGGCAAAGTCAGCTATTTAGGAGTTGTTATTTAGTTTTATTTCCGCTGTGATTTATTAAGACTTATAGGTCTATTTAGTACTCTGATCATCCACTGGGCATCTTCATCAGTCGCTATTGGAATATTTTGTAATAATTATATTTGATCAAAACTTGGGAATCAATTATGTGATTATGTAATTTGAGTATGAAATATTTCTTTGAAATGTAATCCAAAAAGTTGTTTTAATCTGCGTTATTTTTATTTCATATTCATATGCTTTTGATATTATGGATACCGTTAGCATTACCATATTTGTCACCGGAAGTTAATATCATAGATGATTGCAACATCTGTAGCGCTTAGCGTCGGGCCTCAAGATAGAGGATGATACATGTTTTTCTCATGCTGGTTTTCCAGACTAACTCGGGTGTTATTTCATTATACTGCTTGAGTTAGACCGAGCATATTTATTGATATCTTTTGGATGCATTGAAGCTCAGAAGATAAGTTGGAGGTCTTCAAGTTGTATTCACGTATATGTTTATTTTCTGTTGCTTTATAGTTTAAATCATCAGCATTTGTGAGGATGGGATATTATAACTTTCTAAGCAGATGATTGTGATTTTCTGACGTGTATATATAACAGTTTCTCTTTTGTAAAGATCATTGATATTATATTATATGCAATATTTGTACTTCAAATCTACGTCTTCGTGGTCTCTATTTGCTCAAAAGTTGGACAAACACCTCTAAATTTGGTTTTTTTTTAAAGTTAAATCTCGTTTGATTTGATTGATTTGTGGTTTTTAATGTTCCAACATATTATGGAATGAATTTTAGTAAGTGCAGAGACAGTTCACAAGTTCAAAGTTCGGAAATCAGATAAAGAAAGTAAATAACAAGAGTTTTGTAGTGGTTCAGCTCGAATGTGCCTACATCCACTTTCCATCTTATTATTCTCTCTTTGATTTGATTACAAGTAAAGATTATTCGAAAAGAATAAAAACTTTAGTAGCCGAAGTGATGGATTTTCAGCAGAGTTTTCTCTCTTTTTCTCCAAAAATCCATCCCCATTGTTGTTGAGAAGCTCCAGTATTTATAAAATGGAGTTGTGAAGTGTGGAGGAGAAGTTATAACTTCTTGAGTTTGGTTCGGCATTTGGGTCAGAGACAGTTGGATAGACATTTAGGTTAGGAAGTTTGCCTGGTTCGATGGTCCTTTTTTGCTTTGGTTCGGCGATCCTGCCTTGGAGTACCTTACTTGCCCGTCGAAGCATTTGATTCGACATGTTTGTCATACTAGACCAAATGTTTGGTCCGACAATTGATGTGTTGTGCTGGACCAAATACTTAGTCCGACATATCAGAGAATGTCGGACCAAATGTTTGGTCTGACATCTCTAAGGATACCGGATCAAACACTTGGTTCGATATACCATAGGATGCCAGACCAACTATCTGGTCCGGCAAGCCGGTCCATATGTTTCGTTCGGTATTTTTACAAATGCCAAACCAAGCATCTGGTCCAGTAATTATGTTTCCTATACCCTTGCAGCCTTTGCCTCCTTCTTCCTTCGCTTGCCAGAAAGCTAAGCCAACACTTGTCCTCCAAAGTATGTTGTGAAACTACGTAACATGCTTTGTTTTTGGTTTGCCGTTGAGCTTCCACCACTGAATAAGACTGGTGACTGTTCTTCTTCCCCTCCTTTTCCTTTAAATACACCTTATTCCCTTCACTCTTTTACTTTCACTTTCTCTTAATCAAATTTCTTCAACTCTACTAGGTCGACTGAAACTGATTTAAGCTCGCTTTCTCCTTTTTCGAATTCGGATTTTATCGTGCTAGCATAGTTTGAGGTACGTGTGTTTTAATTTGATTACATGCTATTAGAGTTATAGGGTTTCGATGTGTAGGAGATTTTTAGAGCAGGGGTGTGTGACTTTGGTCTTGAACTGGTAAGGAGGTACTTCTTTTGAACGAGTGCCCGAATGATTATAGAATTTTGATGGTCATGAAGAATAGTAGATTGAGAGATGTTATTTGGTTGATAGAACGTGAGAGGTTGTGACCAATTTCATGCAAGGCCATTTTCCCATTAGGTGTTAGACAAATTGTTTGACCGGCTAATGTTTATTACTTGGGTCTTGAAAGCATAGGTTAGTTATATCGGTCTCGTTTATAATTAGAACCCGTATTGCGTATTGTCTGGGGATGATGTTTAAGCTGAGAACAGGTAAGGATGTTAGGGAGGTGTGCCTTGGGTCGACAGTTAAGGATTGTGGTTTGACATTCTTCATATGATAATACCAAACCAGATTTGTCGAGCGCATTATTTCTGAGTTTGCCAAACCAAAAGAAAGTCTTCCCATGAGATGTTAGGCAAGAGATATGGATTCAATTGGGCTAGACGATAGGAGATTTCCATGCATGTTTTAACTTCTATTTATGATTTGGACCTTCGCTTGACCTTTATTTTTTTGCACAGGGAATATGTCTTCTGTTCGTGAGCTTCGTTCCAAGTTCGCAGCTTCACGGCCTGCCGGGGGTGATCCTTCTTCTTCTGATGCCCCATACAATCCTCCTAGGCAACTCGATTCTATTTATTCTTTGGTGGAAGGTTGTGCTCCTAATCAAACATTGGTTAGGCCTTCAGAGTCCCGGCATTTTGATGATAGAGAAGCTGAACTCCATAGCTACAACATTTAGGATAGACCGTCGGGACATGATAGTACCTAGTCCGAATGATAAAGAATGCTTTCCCCTAGGTGTGTATATGGCATATAGCAAGTATCATTGTATGTGTGGCGTGATTCCTCCACTTACCAATTGGATTGCTAGCTTCGTGATATACTTGAAGGTCGCTCCCATGCAACTTCAACCGAATTCTTATGCTATCCTAACATGTTTATATTTGATATTCACGAAGCATTATCGGAGACCCCTACCCAAAGAGAGATCAGATATCTGTATAACCTGAGGACTTATCGAAAGAGGAGTCCTTTTATCAGCCTAGAGTCTACCCATAATTTCAAGCCTTTCCTTGGTCTATATTCCAAGTTTAGTTTGTTCAAGAAGGAATATTTCTTTATACGTGATGATACCGTGGCTCAACATGCTTTTAATTTTGGCTATAAGTTATCGTATTGTCTTTTCTAAGCTTTCTGTCAGCTTGGCTTCTTATTGCTCTATAACTTTCATGTTGTGTGAAGGCGGTGGAGGATGATGGCTTAAAAAAGATGATCAAGGAAATATTGGCTATCTCGGAGGCCGGGCGGGAAGCCTCATTCCTATTCCATGATATAGCCCTCCGATTCTACAACTTGATCGGCCCTAGACAATCCATGCACAAGATTAGGCCAAGTTCTGCTGAAAGAACAGCGGGAGCCGGAGGGGACGGGGGTGACGGAGACAAAGGTAAGGGGCCAAATAAGAAGGGTGGTGTGGCTGAAGCCCCGAAGAAACTGAGACATAAGAAGAGCGAGTTCATCCTCCCCGCTCGAGGAAATCTCTGTGTATTCGAGATGCTCCTTCCCTTGGCGACGAGGGAGATCCTCATTTGGGAGGTGAAAGTAAAGAGGAGGAAGGATCGGAGAGTGACTCTGAAGCAACAAAAGGGGATGTTCATGTATCTCCAGACGTGGATATTGTAAGCAGCGAGGGATTGGGCATGGATCCTTTAAAGAATGACGAGGCAGTGCCAGAGCGGCTCGAACAGTTGGAACAATCCGAGCCAGTCCCATGATCAATTCCTGCCACTGATTTTTCCTAGGAAAATATGGCTCCGAGTGATTTAAGCGGAATACTGCCTCTTCCAGTACAAGGTGGAGCGAGAATCGGCGAGGAATTCGGGCTTTCCCTAGGTACTTTTGATTACCATATAGATTTTGAGATACTTCTTGAGAACTTTTTATTTTTTAATGGGTCCCGGCCTCTACCTGCTCCTCAATCTAATGAATTATGGTCACCATATGTTCCCCTTCCTTCATGTGGAGTCATGTCCTAGTGTATTCCCTTCTTGAGTGAGACCCCATCTCGGTCACATGATCCAGTTTATCCTAAGGGTTTGAAGTGGCTTGTAGTGTCCTAGTGTCTTGAGTGTTTTCATTTTTATGCTCTCTTCATTTCTTAGTTCTAATGTGTTGCATGTATTCCAGGGAAAAGGAGGAATCCAAGGAGGAATGAAATGTCCAGGCGGCTTGAGCAGTTCGAACGGATGAAAATGGCTTCCGTATCTTCCAAGACGACTTTTTAGGAGGAAAAAACTTTGCAAGAGAATATTATGGAGACCCCGTCAGGCCCAGATAAGGGAGAGATCCATGAGTTGTCCTAGAAATATACGAGGTCCCTAGACAAGGAAGCCACCTTCCCTAGTTTACAAACTTCCTTCCGCCGTCGCAATCACTATCTGATGGGTTTTGAAGTGCACGAAGTGCTAGATGAGTTGGGAGAGGGAAATATTAATCCTTTTTTCTTGGATTATCAACAGTCGATGCGGAATCCCTTTGAGAGTCATCCTGATATAAATCTCAACTATGTCGATCGTCGTGCGGCAGATCCTAACACTGAGTTCCTTTTACCTCGAAAGCCATTGCCAATGGGTATAAGCTATTGGCGGAGAATGAAGACGATGAAGATGGCTTAGATCTTAAGGGACTTGGTGATCCGCGCCACGCCAACGCAGGTATCATGTGTTTTTAGTTTCGATTCCGCCGTTACCTATTATGGATTGCAAAACTTAAGATCCTTCATGCTTGCACTGCGTAGGGACATCTTTAGGCCAAGATGGGCCTTCGCAAAGGGAAAATGAGCCTTTGAAAGATATAGCAGGAAGGAGTGAGTCGGGCGGCAAAAATGCCCCCCCCCCCCCCCCCCCCGTCTTGAAGAGGTTACCATTTTATTTTCTATATTTGGTTGAGAAGGATATCTGGTTATTTAGTATTTATATATATGGACAAAAAGCTATGTGTGTGAAGATTTCTAATGTGTAATGTTTAATTTATGTCTTTCATTTACTTATCTAGAATGAATTTTGCGATGTACGATTTTTATAGCCTGTTTGTGAAATGTTTACAACTTGGTTAATCGTTATTATGTTTAAAATACGCTGAAAATCATAATCGTGTTGTCATTCAAGGCCGGTCGCTAACGATAACTACTCGGGTTGGTACCCATATCATGAGTATTATTCGATTTATCTTTGCCGGCATGTGTAATGTCGATCGTCAAGTGTGAACAACCCCTGGCTACATCCACGCCTTAATCATGGGGTTTATAATCGATTCGCAGTTGCCGGCAAGCCAAACGCTAATGATGAGCTACCTAGGCTATAAATTGTGCATAATCTGTTGCTTAGATCGGTCCATCATTGTCGGCTTGGGTGTGCCAATCGTCGGTAGTGAACTTCTAAGGCTTATTTCGTGCCCTTTATCATGGCTATCATATTTCCACTGCTGTCGGCGAGTGCCCGCGATTGCTCGCAGTAGAAATAGTCATTAGATAAAATAGTTAAATGGAAGAACATTTAAATAAGATAAGTAATGTAAGACACAATAATTTTATAGTGGCTCGGTCGAAATATGCCTACGTCCACTGTCTTTCTTTTATTGCTTTAGTACATGTTTCTTCACAATTCAAGAGAAGTAGCGGCGAAGGCGTTGGAGATTCCATGCTTTCCCAAACAACTCTCCATCTACAGTTGACAAGATTTAATCTCCATTGTGAATATCCTTATGAATAACAAACGAATCTTCCCAAATTGGATCTAGTGCTTCAGGTCGTAGGAAGACTCATTTGAGTACAAAGTCTCTTTCCTATAGTGTTCGAGGCTTCACCTTAGAGTTGTACTGCCTTGCCACTTTCTACCTATAGGCGGCGGCTTGGAGGGCAACGATCCTTTTCCCCCGATTAGGTCAAGTGATTCAAGAGTTTCTCATATTATTCTGGATTGTAATGTATCTTGCGGTGCGAGGGGATGAATGTTTCGACTGGGTGCATAGCCTCGGTTCCGTCTACCAATGCAAATGGTGTGTGCCCTGTCGCTGTCTTATAAGAAGTTTGGTAGGCCCATAAGGCAGTAGGCAGTTCGTTGACCATGCTCCCTTAGACTTGTCTATCTTCTTCTTGATTAGTGTCTTCAACACCTTGTTCACTACTTCGACTTGTCCATTTGCCTGGGGATATGCTACAACTAAAAAGCTTTGGACAATCCCATGTTCATGGCACAATTGGAGAATTCTTCACTGTCGAATTGAATTCCGTTATTCTATATGATTTTCTACTGCACCCTATACCTGCACAAGATGTTACGTATTAGGAAGTTTATCTCTATGGTAGATGAAATTTTGTTTAAAGGCTCCGCTTCCACCCATTTGGTGAAATAATCCACTGCCACTGTAGCATATTTTGCTCTCCTTTACCTATCGGGAGTTCGCTGATCATGTCAATTCGCTAGATGACAAAAGGCCAGAGGACGAACATCTGGATTAAACCGGTAGGTGGCAATCTTGGGATTTTGGCCAAACTTTGGCATTTATCACATTTTCTAGTAAACTCGGCCGCCTCCTTGTTCAGTGTGGGCCAAAAGTATCCATAACATAGGATCTTTCTTGCTAAAGTTTGCCATATGGTGTGGTCGCCGTAACTTCCTTGATGTATGTTGTTAAGGATATCTTTGGCTTCACTCCCGGCGATACACCTTAGTAGCAGATTGGAAAAGCCGCGATAGTACAACATGCCATTTTGGATGGTGTAGCGGGATGCCCTCCTCAATATTCTTCCGACTTCGTTTTGATCTATTGGAAAGGTTCCTTCTTGTAAGTACCTGACGATGGAGGCCATCCATGTCTCCTCCTTCTCTGTGATCGCTGTGATTTGCAACTCGAAACTCGGTGCGGATTGTCTCATGATAGGGATTGCCCTCAGCGTTGGTTCGTTTCTTATGCTAGCCCCTTTGCAAGGGCATCTGCCTCTTGATTTTCCCCTCGCGTGATGTGTTTTATTACATAGTAGTCCAGCTCATCAAAGAGGGTTTTGGCCTTTTTGAGGTAGGACGCAAGCTTTTGTCCATGGGTTTGGAATTCTCCAAGGATCTGGTTAACAATTAGTTGTGAATCGTTGTGCACACATATTGATCTAACTCCTATTTCTTTAATGATTTCTAGGCCGGCTATTATTGCCTCATATTCAACTTCGTTATTAGCTGCAGCGAACTCTAGTTTTAGTGCATAGCATAATTTCCTTCCTCGAGGTGTGACTATTATGACACCTGCCCCGAGCCGAGCTTGTTCGATACTCCATCAACGAACATATTCCATTTGACAGCTTCCTTAATCCTTGTCGTAGCCTCCTCGTCTCATATTGTGAACTCAACTATGAAATCAGCCAAGGCTTGTCCCTTAATTATGGTGAACTGGTGGTAGGTAATGTCGTACTGGCTCAACTCAACGCACCATTTTAACAGCTTCCCTGATGTGTCCTGTTTATGCATGACTTTCCTCAAAGGTTGATCCGTTAGAACTTTAATGCAGTGTGATTGAAAGTAGTGTCGTAATTTCGTGGATGCTATCAGCACATAGTAAGCCAATTTTTCGAACTGGGTATCTAGCTTTTGCCCCTGTGAATCTCTTGCTAATGAAGTATACTATTCTTTGAATACAATCATCTTGTCATACTAATGCGGCACTTAGTGTGTGGGAGATACAACTAGGTATAGGTAGAGGCTTTCTCCATTTAGCAGAGTGGAGAGTATTGGAGTCTTCTGTAGGTGCTCCGGAAAAATCCGAAAGGCTGAGTAGCATTCATTGGTCATTCAAATTTTCCTTTTTCCTTTTTGAGGGCTTCGAAGAATGGTACGCACTTACCCGTGGCCCTAGATATAAACCTACTCAGAGTAGCTACCTTCCTTTTAGGCTTTGCATTTCCCTCCGTGTAGTTGGGATTTTGACGTCTTTTAAAGCTGGTACTAAGGATTCACCTCTATTCCTCTAGCGTGCATAATGAAACCTAAGAATTTACCTAAGACATCCCGAAAGAGAATTTCAGAGGATTAAGCTTTATTTGGTATTTGTGTAATATTTTTAACATCTCGTCTAAGTGGCTCAAATAATCTGTTTCTCTTCTTGAGTTAACAAGCATGTCGTCGACATGGACTTCCATGGAGTGACTAATTGGCTGCTCAAACATCTTATTAACTAGAGGTTGATAGGTAGTGTCGGTGTTCTTAAGCCCGAAGGGCATGACCATGTAGCAATATAGGCCTAGATTCGTAATGAAGCTAGTATGTTCTTAATCTGGCACATGCATGGGGATCTGGTTATATCCTGAATACGCATCCATGAATGACAATAACTCATGTTTTGTGGTTCCATCTACCGATCGATCGATTTGGGGCAAAGGAAAATAGTTTTTGGTGAAAGCATCATTGAGGTTGGAGAAGTCAATGCAGGTCCGCCATTTCCCAGTAGGCTTTTTCACTAAAACCGGGTTGGAGATCCATTTTGGGTAAATGACTTCGTGGATAAAACCACTGGCGAACAAGTTCTTCATCTCTTCGTTAAGAGTAGTCGACCATTCTATCCCCATGCTTCTTTTCTTTTGTTTGATCAAGATCTTGGCTGGGTCAATATTGAGGGAATAACAAGCTTCTTCTGGGGATATTCCCACCATGTCTTCTTGGGTCCATGCGAATACATCCAAGTTCTTTCATAGAAATCCTACTAGCTGGATTTTTAGGTTTTGGTTCAACTGAGAACCTATCCTTAAAAGCCTTGTTTTGTCGTGTTTGTCTACCATCACATGTTCCATTGCCTCCATGGGATCGGCGTTGACCTCCTCCTCTCTATCTTTGGGGTCTAACTCATTAAAAGGGTTACTAGTATATTCGAGAGGAGGTGCCTTATTTGATTGCTATGCTTTTGCAGTTTTGGCATAGAGGGCGACCCCTATGCTCTTACCTTTTTCCTTCCTTTTGTATTGGCAGAGTTCTGTCACATAGCAATCCTGAGCTGCGTCTTGGTCGCCTTCAACCTCTCCTATTCTGTTATCTATTGGGAGTTTCATTTTCAGGCACCAGGGGCAAAGACTATCTGGAAATCTGACAATGCATGCCTCCCTAAAAATGTATTATAGGCAAAGTGTCCATCTACCAACATGAATGTTTGCTTTCGGATTATGGATCAGAGGTGACTTCCTAGCTCAATAAACAAGTCTAACTGTCTAAGTGGCATCATAGCCTCCTCCATGAACCCGTGTGAGGGCTTGTTGCACGAGGATTTATCTTTCACTGATAAATTCATTTTGTTGAAGGCGTATTCGAAAAATATATTCAATGAGCTTCCTGTATCAATTAAGATGTGGAACACCTCTGTCGAGCCGATCCGGGTGGAGATAACCATGGGAGCGGTATGCCGATACTGCTTTTCAACCAAATCTTCATCGCTAAAGGTTATGTTGGCCCTTTCTCTCCATTTTGCGATGCATCCTTCAGTAATGGAATGAACATATCCTTCCTTATCTTTCAAAGACTTTATGTACCTCTCCATCTCGGCCCAACTTCCGTCGACCGCATGCAGGCCCCTAGATATGATTTGGACAACTATCTTCTCTTGGTTGGAGTAGCTTGTTCCTGCTCCTTATTTGTTATTTCCTTGTGGGTGCAGCCCAGGTCCCTCATGGACTGGAGCGGGCGAGTTATGTCTTTGCTGCACGTATCATTCCAGTTTCTTTTTTCAGATGTACTCCTCAATAAGATCCCGCAAATGCTGACATTCTTCGGTGTTATGCCCGTGAGACTCATGGAAGCGATAATATTTTCCTGTTCTTATTGCAACTTCTGACTTTTTTTATATGGAGGACGTTTGTATTTTAATTCATGTTGAGTAGCCAGGTAAATGTTCTTCGTAGTGTCATTCAAAGGAGTGTATGAATCGAATCTCGGTCTAGGTTTGTATCATCGCTTATTAACCTTTTCAGCTCCTGAGTTACGATGATGGTTACTTTTTCCTTTGTTTTTGGCTTACTCCCGTTTCCTCTGGGTGGGGCACTCATGTTTTCTTAGATGCTAGAACCCCCTGTGGGTTGCTCGCTATGTCGGTGAGCGGCTGTCTCCCAATCTCATGTATTTTCCGGCTTCATGAAAGAATTCTTGAAGAGTTAACGGCTTTTCCTTCGTCAACCTTCTTGCAAGCTTTGAATCGGGGTAGATGCCTACAGCATAATGCCATCAGTATAAGCCTTTCATCCTCATTTTGTACTGCTACTGCAGCAGCGTTGAAACGGGTAAGATATTGTTGTAGCGGTTCTCCAGCTTTTTGTTTTACGTCTAACAAGGAATAAGTATCCATGGGTTGTTTAGATGGATTTGGAATTGACTTATGAATTTTTCATTCAACATTACCCAAGAGCTAATGGAGCCATGCGGTAGGCGATAAAACCATGTGGCTGCTATGTTTGATAGGAACAGCGGAAAACATTTACACAGCACACCATCTGTTGCTCCATTCATGAGCATGTGCTGGATGTAGTGCTGCAAGTGGATGATTAGGTCAGATGCACCTTTGTAGGGATCTATGGTGGGCATCTTCCATTCTCGAGGAGCGGCTGTCACTTCTATGTCCCTGGTAAAGGGGATAGACACCTATGCCCCTATCCCTCTTTCGAGTTGTTCACATCTAAGATATTCCCTGAAGAGGTATGTCATCCTCTCCTCGGATTCTGGGGCAGCCCTAGGAGAAGTGATGGCTTCCCTATGATGGAATTTGGAACCTTGGTTGAGGCTGGATTGGCGATGATTGGCTTAAAGCATGACATCAGCCACAGTCGGTCCTTGCCGGCTGCCTTCTTGACTGGGCCCAGCTCTTGATGCTCTTTCAGGACCGGATTTGGGCTGAATCCTGGCTCGGCTTCAAGTTCTTGTATCTTCTTAATTGAGGTCCTCATTCGCAGAGGATCTCTTCTCTCTACGCGGCTCTTCGGATAGAGACTGACCTCGAGATTCGGTGTTGTGAGTGGATTCCTCCGTCCCTCTCAAGCATATCATGAATTGGTCCACTAAATCTTGTTCTAGGCAACGAAGCGGTCATTCATCTCATTCACAACCCTATATAAATCTTATCGGGTGATAGCCGAGTCTAGAGGTTGAGAGTGGGTAGCTGATTTTCTTAATCTTCTTGGATGGGGCTGAGTGTATCGGTAATGGCCACGCTCTTACCCTTATCAGTGTTGCGCCTAGAGAGAGCCATGTTCTAAGGCAAAGTTATGGTTCGGAAGGATGGCGGCTAGAAAAGTTCGGTTCTCCACATGGCCTCTCTTAGTGAAAGCACCAAAAATGTTTGCTCAAAATTTGGACAAACACTTCTAAATTTTATTTTTCAGTTAACTCGTTTGATTTGATTGATTTGGGGTTTTCAAATATTCCAACAATTAATGGAATGAATTTCAGCAGGTGTAGAGATAGTTCACAAGTTTACTGTTTGGAAAGCAAAAAAGGAAGGTAAATAACATATGAGTTTTATAGTAGTTCAGCCCGAATGTGCCTTCATCCACTTTTCATCTTATTTTCTCTCTTTGATTTAATTACAAGTACAAGATTATTCGAAAAGCGTAAAAACTTTAAGTAGCCAAAGTGATGGATTTTCAGCGGAGTTTTCTTTCTTTTTCTCCAAAAAATCTATGCCTATTGGTGTCGAGAAGCTTCGGTATTTATAAAGTGGAGTTGTGAAGTGTGGACGAGAAGTTATAGCTTCTTGAGTTTGGTTTGGCATTTGGGTCAGGGACAGTTGGATCGACATTTAGGTTAGGAAGTTTTCCTGGTTCGGTGGTCCTTTTTTGTTTTGGTTTGGTGATCCTGCCTTGGGGTACCTTACTTGTCGATCCAAACATTTGGTTTGGCATGGTTGTTATACCAGACCAAATGTTTGGTCCGCAAATGATGTGTTGTGTTTGACCAAATACTTGGTCCGACATATTAGAGAATGCCGGACCAAATTTCTGGCATCTCTAAGGATACCAAACTAGATACTTGGTCCAGTATAAAATAGGATGACGGACCAGAAATCTAGTCCGACATCCGATCCATGCGTTCGGTTCATCATTTTTGCAAATGTTGAACCAAGCATTTGGTCTGGTATTTCTCTTTCCTATACGCCTACTTGCCTTTGCCTCCTTCTTCCTTCTCTTGCTAAAAACCAAGCCAACAGTCTCCAAGATGAAGTATATGAGTGTGCTATATTGCCTGTAATTTAGGTGGGAGTTCACCGGTCAAAGTTTTGTCTGATTCGGAGTTAGTATGAAGAAGTTATTGCAGTCTAAAGAAAAGATAGCAGCTTCTGCCTATGCGGAGTTCAAATATAAGGATGTAGCCTATTATTTTCTAAGTACAACTATTAGTCACCTGGAGAGCTACAGTGAGCTTTGAAGTGGGTACATAGCCTGTAATTTTCTAAGTACAATTTTTATTCACCGTGGCGAACTACAGTGTGCATTCAAAAGATGAAGTATCTGAGTGTATCATATTGTCCGTAATTTAAGTGGGAGTTCAACAGTTGAAGTTTCTTTTGATTTCGAGTTAGTATGAAGAAGTTATTGTAGTACGAATAAAAAAGTAGTGCATTCTGCCTAGGCAGAGTTCAAATACAAGGATGTAGCTTGTTATTTTCTAGGTACAACTGTCAGTTCCCATGGAGAACTACAGTATGCGTTCACAAGATGAAGTATCCGAGCATACCATATTGTCCGTAATTTAGGTGTGAGTTCATCGGTCGAAGTTTTTCCTGATTTCGAGTTAGTATGAAGTTATTGCAGTCTGAAGAAAAAAAATAGTGGATTCTACCTAGGCGAAATTCAAATATGAAGATGTAGCCTGTTATTTTTTAAGTGAAACTACTAGTGACCATGGAGAACTACAGTGAGCGTGGAGGTGGGGATATAGCCTGTTATTTTCTGAGTACAACTGTTAATCACGATGGAGAACTATAATGTACGTTCATAAACTTAAGTATCCAAGTGTTCTATATTGTCTGTAATTTAGGTGTGAGTTCATCGATCGTAGTTTCGCCTGATTTCGAGTTAGTATGAAGAAGTTATTGCAGTATGAACAAATAAATAACGGCTTCTGCCTAGGCGGAGTTCAAATACGGAGATGTAGCCTGTTATTTTCTAATTACAACTGTTAGTCATCATGGAGAACTACGATATACATTCATTAGATGAAGTATCTGAGTGTACCATATTGTCCATAACTTAGATGGGAGTTCATCGTTCGAAGTTTTTCCCGATTCCGAGTTAGTATGAAGAAGTTATTGCAGTCTAAAGAAAAAAAACAGTGGCTTCTGCCCAGGAAGAGTACAAATATAAGGCTGTAGCCTGTTATTTCCTACGTACAACTATTAGTCACCACGGAGAACTACCGTGAGCATTGAGGTGGGGATATAGCCTGTAATTTTCTAAGTACCACAGAGAACTAAAGTATACGTTCATAAGCTGAACTATCCGAGTGTTCTATATCATCCATAAATTAGGTGGGAGTTTATCGGTCGTCATTTCGCCCGATTCTGAATTAGTATGAAGAAGTTATTGTAACATGAACAAAAAAAATAATGGCTTCAGCCTAGGCGGAGTTCATGTACGTGGATGTAGCATGTTATTTTCTAGGTACAACTGTCAGTCACCATGGAAAACTACGGTATACGCTCATTAGATGAAGTATCCGAGTATTCCTTATTGTCTGTAATTTAGATAGGAGTTCACCGGTCGAAGTCACTCCTGATTTCAAGTTAATATGAAGAATTTATTTCAGTTGTGAACAAAAAATAGCGGCTTATTGCCTAGGCGGAGTTCAAATATGTGGACGCAACTATCAAATCTACTTCCATAGGTACAACTAAAAATGCATGTACTTTGTGATCAAATGCAAGCCCACCTGGACGTACATATGTACTCATACACAATAAGGAGAGAAAAGACAAATCACTCACAAAAGCATCAAAAATACAAGTTTTGCACGTAAATTAAGGCAAATCTGAAAATCGACAGCAAAGATTAAATTTTCCTCCTCAAAAATGTAGATTTGAAGATCTTTAATAATTCCCCTTGCTAATCTAACCCTAATATGTGATTTGGACACGATTTCGAGGAGAAAAGAGAAGGTTTTGGATGAAGGATGGGTTAATGGAGGCTTAGATCCATTTGAGAAGGTGTAGAAGTGATTTGGGATTTATGGTTTTGCCTACAAGGTCTCAAAACCTGAAATGGGTTAGTGGACTTGCCTCCAAACTCACTAATTATCCTCCGAACTTCTACAAAAACTATCAATCTTCAAACAGTCATATCTTCTAGTCAGAAAGTCCAAATCGCTATTATGACCACTCTACGAAAGGGAAACTACCATATCTTTCCAATGGAAGTGATATTAGATTCTAATTTCGCTTCCATTAAAAGTTATATCAGAAAAAAATTTCCAGGGGTAAAATCGTTTGGAAAAATTATGAAGATAGGAAATATCACTAATAGGCATTTCCCAAATTTATATAGATATACGACCTTATATGAATCTAAAAATAATATTTTATGATCCTTCGATACGTAAAATATAGGTTGTGACAGAGGGGCTTACCCAATTAGTTTTGAAGAATCTGATTGGAGAAGTTGGAAAAAGAGTACATAATTGACCCCAAGTACATGTAGGAGATTGATAGAGTTAGGATATTTCATAGAAGCAAATATGTAATTTGTTAATTAAATCAACTTGATAACTATCAACCCAGAAAATAGATCGACACCCAGAAATCAGTGAAAGCTCTGTTTCTCTTATAATAAGTGGGAAAGCATTAGAAATCCCAGATCAAACAAGTAAGAATAGCAAAAAAGTAAAGAACGCACAAGAATTTTTATAGTGGTTCGGCGCAATCTCTGGCCTTCGTCTACTTTAATCTCTTTTATTAGTAGTTCCCTCTCTATATTACAACTAGTTATATCAGATCTGACCATAATCTAGTGGATCTCAGATTTACAATGGGGTTTCTAGAGTGTTTGAGAGGTAGAGGACGGGAGTGAAGGAGAAGAAGTCTCCAACGGCAGAAAGATCAAGTTTAGAAGCGAGAGAAGAAGAAGAAGATTCTTGTAACGACCCTGGATTTTTGACCCCGTTTATTTTAATATATATTTAGTTTAACTAAATAAAAAGTAGTTTGATCATATTAAAATGAATGTGATTTAGGATTATTGCTATAAACTGTATTTTAAAAAAGGAGATTGATTTGGCACTTTGGAATAAGCATCTCAATAATATTTATAATAAAATTTATCTTATATGTTTAAATTAAAAGTTTTACATTTTGCTAACATTTGATAAACATATACATATGAATAATAATGTTTGGGGTTTACAATCAAATTCTAGTAATATAGAGTATAAATGTAACATATGAGTCAAACTTATGTATGTAATTTGAATAAATTATAATTGGAGATAAATATAAAAATAAGTATTACATATAAGTGAAACTTAATAATATAATGTAAATTTTGATAATCAAAATATAAAATATAAATAAATAAGCAAGCAAATAATAAAATTTGTTCTTTTATATCTTCACATGTAATCCAAACCTGAAGTGTAAAATGAAATGAAAACAATTTATAACATAATATAAGACAAGTGTTTATACAAAACAATATATATTCTCATAAACAAAACTTCACACTCAAAAACTAAATATCTATCTGCAAATGTACTTTTCATACAACAAAAATCTTTATACATAGTACAACATACTTTCATTCATAAGGCAAACATCTTCCTGCAAGTATAATATAGTATCTGACAATACATGTGACAATACAATATAGTAATTCCTGCAAGTATAATATAATTAGGCTAGAAGTAATAAAATAAATGTTTATATATACAGTATAGCTTCATATACAAGCCAGGTCTAACTTCAAAGAAGATATATAAATACCTTTGTGCATTCATAATGATATGAATTAAATACAAAGTTATGTGCTGCAGGAAAATTTTTATTCATAAGAAAAGCAAAGCTTTACTTCAAATTAATAAAAACAAGAAAAAATCTGTAGCTTGTACAAAACAAACAGGAAAACTGAAACATTCATTACTTGTTAGCATAAGCATTTATTAGTTGTAAGCAAATAAGAAAACAAAGTTCTACTTCAACATAAAACAAAATATGTGTGTCTTGCAAGATAGGCTAGCCGAAATATGATAAATATCTTTGTACCAAACAATATAACAATCAGTAAAACATTTATTTCTTGTTGTCATAATTAAAAGCATGAACATTAAATAGCCTAACTTCTTGCTTAACAAGTACATATAGCCGAAATCTCCTATATGATTTCATACTGCAGTGAATTTTCTTAGCCAATAAAAAAGAAAATGACAAATAAATACTAACTGTCCAGTTACAACCTGATTAGTAGCTTCTATATCAATCTACCTATATATCATCAGTTTATATATACGAACCTAAACTTAAAGAAAACCTGAGGAAAGCATTGTCTTGCTTTGCAATATACATTAATTTAAAAACAGAGAAACAGGTAAAAAAAAACAAAAGACAGGAAACTTAGGAAGGTTTCAGGGAAGTTTCAACTGCAGTGTCTTCTTCAACATATCTTCTGTTCAAATTATTTTTGGTGAGTAAACAAACTAATTTCAACTTTGGCTTGTATATTTGCTTATTAATGATATGTGATGATATAGTTTAAACATATCGTTCTATGTATGTTTTGTTTGCACTGGAAACTTACATGGTGGTTCTTGATTCAGTATTTCAAGTTTGAACAAAGTAAGGCCAGTAAATTTCCAATACCTATTCATATAATTGTCTGATCTTGGTAGTGAGCTAATTCAAGTTGGTTTATCCTAAACAAAAGTCTGCAAACATGTTTTAAAGTTTAAAGCATGTTAATACTGTATTTTCAAAACTACAGGTAAAAAAAATCAAAGTTGAAAATTCAAGTGTTTAAATTTGTAAATTCAACAGTATATTTAGATTTCATAAACATAATTATGATTTTTAACATGAAAATTTTGATTTGAAAGCAAAGATTTTCAGAGCAGTTTTAAAAAAAGAGTTTCACTGAATTTTTGTCAAATTTGGAAGATTGAGTACATTTTAATTTCTGGAATTTGGAATGAGGCAAGATTGAAGTTGTATTAGCACTAGAAAAATGTCAATTTATTTTTCAAACGCATAAATTTTGAGTATGAATCAAAAATAGGGTTTGAGTGCTTAAACTTTTGATGCTCTGTAAATAATTGATTTCGGCATCATATGTAAATCGAGTTGGCCGCGTTTCTAGGTGGAGTTAGAGGGGGGTGTGATCGAGGTTCTGGTGAATTTTCATCACCTCCGGTGATGTGTGGTGGCCGCGCGATTGATTTGTCAGTGGGGGATTTTGTTGCCATGCTCGAGCTACATGTCGAATTTTTGTTTCGGCTTGTAATTGAACTTTTGGGTTTCGACTTCGTTTGAGAGGGTAATTTGTGATGCGTGGGGGTTGCCGTGAGGCGCCGGAGGCCAAGCGCACCACCGTTCACGTGCACGGTGGCGTAAGCGCGCCAGTGAGATTTGGGTTAGCTCTGTCTCGTATGATGCTCGAGTGGGTAATCGTGTAAGGTGGTAGGATGGCTCGAGTGTGGACTCGCATTTGCGTGAGAAGCTTCTGCAGTTTTTAAATAGATAAATAAAAAGAAAAAAAAGATAAGAGGAAGAAATGTTATAGGAGGAAGAAGAACAGGATGAGTGAGAGGTAGAAACGCGGGTAAGATGCGAAGATGACTCGAGACTTGCTCGAGTAAAAGAAGATGCAGACTCGGGTCGTTTTTCTTGTGGGTCGAACGTAAGTTTGTTTAAGTATTATGATTTTAATTAAGTTAACTAGGCAATTAGTAGTTAGATTTATATCTGACTAAAGGTTTAAATAAGGCAAGTATGTAAAGATAGGTAATTATTAATAAGTAATTTGAATTAATTTATGTTTGGAATTTAATTGATAACTTAGAATTATTTTGTAACTAAAAACAAATCTTATGTTAAATCAAATTTAAAATTTAAGAACGTTAGTTAATTACTTAAAAGTTAATTGGTAAATGATAATTAACTGAAGTGGTTAATTTAAGATTATATAATTAATTAAATTGATAATAATTGACTAATTAAAGTAATTTGAGGTAATTACATAAGTAATTACTTTTACTAAGTAAGTTATTAATTAACTAACTGAGTAATTCAGTAACAGTTTATGAATAGAAGTTAATTAATTAATTAATTAATTAAAGATTAGATGATTAATAAATTAATAATTAATGATTAACCAATGGATTAATTGATCATTAATAAGTTAATTACTCAGTAAATTATTAAACAGAATAAAATAGTTTATTCTTAAGCAAATAATTTAGTCAAGTAAAACTAAACTGTTTGGTATGCATTGATATTTCTGTTTGATTGACTTTGATATCTGTTGATGATATTTCTGTGGTATGCTGTGATGTTATGGATATCTGTGATAACTGTGTATGATTTATCTGTTATATCTGTTATGTTAATTCTTGATATTAAATTGAACTGTTAAGTTAAATAGACAACTTGGCCCTTAAAATGGCGTTTGGATCCGATGAGTCCGGGATCGGAAGAATCAATTTTGATTCTCCGAAAACCACATCGATCCAAATTAAATGATAGGTCGTAACTTATCAAATGGAGATCGAGATGGAGTTTCAGAATGCAAGGGTTATCGTCGTTAACTCTGAGGGTGATTCCAAAATGAGTGTAACGAGATAATGCCTTCGGTTTCATTCGAACCCGGAACGAACTTGTATGGATTGAATGCTTTCAGCACATCGTCAGGTGGACGATGAGCATTCTAAGATATGTTCAATAAAGGTAATCGCAGCCTCAAGCCTCATCAACCGGGAATGGCTAAAACAGGGGAGGTGCGGCAAGGTTAGGTGGGTCATGCCCAAGCAGGACAAGATATTTCCCCTGTCTAGATGTCCCTTTTTTATTTCGGCTTAGTGGGCGGTTGCTAGCTACAACCGCGGGGTTTATCTTGTTCGGGACTGTTCAGTAAGGAATGGTTCCGGCCTTGTGTTGCAGGGGATGAAGGGAGTAGTCCTCGGTAAGGTGATCTAGGCCCCGTACTGTGACGGGCGGTACCCCAGTAGCCCTGCCATTGTTGGAAAACCATTTTCCCTACGAGACCCTACGGTTTTGATTTGTATTACCTACTTTTGTGGCTAGTAGCTGGAATTTAATGAATGTAACAATTTCGGCTATTTTCTATTTACTTGAAAACCCTAGACACTATTATAATATCACTAGATTTCCTATGAAATGTTTTGGTTAGCGTAAGGTAAAAACTTACCCGTATTTATTTGTGGGGAGTCTTACGTGATACCTTTATTTTCAAATGTTTTCAAAGTTAAACAACTTTAACCCGTTTACTCATACCAGACCCATGTCTGACCTGGAGTTTATTTTTGTTTTTCATAAACTCTCGGGTACCCAAATTTTTACGGGTAGTCAAGGGATTCAGGTTAGCTTTGGCGAATTCTGGAGGAGCAAGGGAGCAGGACGCTTCAGCGTTGTAGATATATATATATATATATATATATATATAAACGTTGTGTTAGTATCTCTGAGTCATATTGTTTGAGTTGTATTGTATGGAGTTGTATTAACTAGACAGGTGTTTATAACTGTCTAGTATGTGATGTATTATCTGTATACCTCTGATTGATGTATTATATTATGTGAATACTTATAATTTATTCATTCCGCTGTGAGATTCTGATGTCGTTGTTCTTTTCTTTCTTTTCTTTTCTACTTCTATCCCTTTCTTTCTTTATGATGATACGTCTTTCTGGTAGCAGAAAGACGGGTCGTCACAGTTGGTATCAGAGCATAGGTTGGTGATAACCTTTGCTCTGGTAGGAATTACTCATAAAATAGAGTCAGTAGAACTCTAAAATGAGTTTGAGTGTATTAATAGATATGAGCATGTATTTGTTAGTGAATATAAAATTGTTTTATATTGCGTTGATTGATTTATTGAGTGGTATATGAACCTTCGTCGGCACAGTCTCGAAAACTGTATCGAAGGGGTTTCTAAACACTTGAATAGAGCAATTCGACACAATATTGATTTTTAAAGTAGGGTAAATGAAATAATTTTACCCAAAATTATATTTTGATATAAAAGAAATATTTTTCTGAAATTATTATATATTTTTGGATGTGTGATTGTTAATACAACAACCAAATAAAAATTTAAATTTGAGTGGTCTATAAATAAATAAAATTGTCTAAGTATGATCTTTAATACAAAAGACATAGCTAAAATTTGATTAAACAAGAATTTAAGTCCCGAAAATTTGAAAGGTGTTTAAAAAAAAATTAAAACAAAGGATTCGGAAATTTAAAATCTTGGGAATGTTTGAAATGTTTTTCCAAAGATTTGAAGGAAAAAAAATGGAATCTTGTTTTGGAAAAATATTGTTGAATGGAAATTGTTTTGAGAGAAATTGTGAAGGTAAGAAAGCACTGAACTCACTTCAAGTCGCTGGAAAATAATCCTGATGATGATAGCCACATCATCAGTATTCATTTTCGAGTTTCTAAAGTGATGGATTGCTTCCAGGATAGTTGGTTATGATATTGTTTGGGGTTGTTGGGTATACAAGTTGTTTTAAAATTTTCAAAGGAGAAAATTCATTTTGGTGAAAACAAGTGTTTGGAATTTGAAAATTTGATTTGATGTACCAACTGGGTATGTGTAGTTATCATTTTAAAATGATTTTGGAAATGAAAACCGGGCAATTGAACACTAAGAATTCGAATTAATAATGTGTAAGTTTAGATGAATCAACTATTGGACTTATAAAGTAAAGTTGATATTAATAAGATGAAATTGGGAATTTTAATCCAGGAATTAAAATTTAATTTAAGAATATGAAGGTGAAGAAAATATATTTGAGTTTAACCTGAGATAAGCTAAATGAGACTGAAGTTCAAAATGAACTTAATTGGATATAAAATTTGAGGGAAAAATGATTGTGATGGTAAGGTGAAAATTTATACCTTAAGATAGTAAGTGTTATATATATATATATATATATATATGTAATCTGAAATTGTTGTTATAAGATAAAATGACTCAAATGAGCAATATAAGCTTTTAAGTAAACAAATAAGTTTTGAGCTCATATATTGAGAAATAAAATTGAATTTAAATGAATTCAATCGAGTTACTGATAATATTGAATGAAATAAAATTCTTAAGTAAATAAGTAAGTAATGAATTGAGTTAAAATTGGTGTGAGTGTAAATAAGTCTAATTCAAGCATAAATTGAATAACCTTATTATGAATAAATTCAATAGTGAATTGTTAATGTAAATTAAAAATTTAAGGATGGATAAAAGAATAAATTAATCAAATATATTAGTAAAAAGTTGGGATTTGATTAAAGGAAAATCAAATCAAAGATTTAAATGGAAGTTGGTGGAATAGAATAAATTTAAGTTGTTAGGTGGAATAGTTTGAAGAAAATAAATGAATTAAGTAAATTGTGAAATGATTCTTTAAAATATTGGCTGTCGAGTTTAATAAAATGATTTGGAATCAAACCTGTTGAAATGAAAGAAAATGCAATGTAAGGATTGTGAATAAATTAAATAGGATGGAGTCAAGTGTAAATTGAGTAGGAATCAATTTAAGATTAGCTATAAAGCTTAAGTGATTGTTTATTCACAATAATATTGTTGAATTGAATTAGGAAATGGGTTGTTCAAAGTAAATGGGATTGAATAAAAATTTATGAATTGTTAGAAGCAGAATAGGATGATTTTGAATATGAGTCTGTTTTACTTAAGCAAGTAAGTGTAAATCACTTTAACTAAAAGAAATGATTTGAAAATTGATTGGAAATAATTGTAATAAGTGTTGTAAACCTTACATATGTGCTTATGAAAATATGTAATGCTAAACAAATGGAGACTCTGTCAAAACTTTTCAGAATTTGGAAACTATAAAAAAATGATTGAGCAACAAAACAATTTAAAATTGGAAATTGAAAATAAATTAGTGGATGAAATTAATTTAAAATAATGATATAAATCAGTTATAAATGAAAGACAGTCAATAAAATTAAATATTCAAAGTTGAAGAAAATTTGAATTCACATGGGATTAGGAATTCAAATTTGAAATAAATAGATATAAGAGGATATAAAGGCTAAAATGGTAGAGGAATAATATAAGAGTATATATAATGCTTATATTAAGCTTAAGAAATGAATGGTGGAATTCTTAAGTAAAATTTGATAGTGGGAAAAATTATTCCAAGTGGATAGAATCAGAACAATGTGAATAAAAGAAAATTGATATGGTTGATAATCAATGGATATAAATACGTGGGATGTACGTATATTATTTTATTCGCATAACAATTTGATCCAAATTCGAGCACAGAATTTTGAGATAATTATATATCGATCCGAGTTAGGATTTTTCACTCGATTTTCGACGACGAACCATGGATTTGGATTTTGTATTAATTCTGAAAATTCTCCATCATAGTTGTGACTATGCAAGGAGAATGACAGTCTCTAATCTAGAAACCAGTTCTGAGTCCGCACTAGGAAGTCGGGTAGACAATACTAGTTCGGAAGTGAAATTGTGTGATCGAGTGAACGATTGGATTTGATACTGCGTACGAATGATATATGTACATCATGCGGGATTGATTTAATAAGTATTGAAATTCTGTAAAGAAGTCGATAAAATTTAGAAAGAGTTAATACTGTAGCTTTTAAAATTGAATTGCTAGAACAAGTGTCTGGAATTTATTGTGTATTCCATATATCCCATCTAAGGGAATTTGTTTGTGATTCCTCATTATTTGTTAAACTAGTTATTCAAGAATTTGGAAGTTGAATCAAATTTAACTGTGGTCAGGAATCCAGTTTGGATTGTTGATCATCGAGAAACAAACTCTCGATAATTGTAGGGAAGTTTATCTGGATTTGTGTTCGGATAACTAGTGTTGGTTGTTAAAATGGATTGTTTGGTTGTTTGTTAATATGTAAATATTTATGTTTGAATGGTTGGTATACCAACTTTTAAATTGTCTTTGTTTTAAATTTCGGGGACGAAATTCTTTTAAGGGGGAAGGAATGTAACGACCCTGGATTTTTGACCCCATTTATTTTAATATATATTTAGTTTAACTAAATAAAAAGTAGTTTGATCATATTAAAATGAATGTGATTTGGGATTATTGCTATAAACTGTATTTTAAAAAAGGAGACTGATTTGGCACTTTGGAATAAGCATCTCAATAATATTTATAATAAAATTTATCTTATATGTTTAAATTAAAAGTTTTACATTTTGCTAACATTTGATAAACATATACATATGAATAATAATGTTTGGAGTTTACAATCAAATTCTAGTAATATAGAGTATAAATGTAACGTATGAGTCAAAATTATGTATGTAATTTGAATAAATTATAATTGGAGATAAATATAAAAATAAGTATTACATATAAATAGTGAAACTTAAGAATATAATGTAAATTTTGATAATCAAAATATAAAATACAAATATAAATAAATAAGCAAGCAAATAATAAAATTTGTTCTTTTATATCTTCACATGTAATCCAAACTTAAAGTGTAAAATGAAATGAAAACAATTTATAACATAATATAAGACAAGTGTTTATACAAAACAATATATATTCTCATAAACAAAACTTCACACTCAAAAACTAAATATCTATCTGCAAATGTACTTTTCATACAACAAAAATCTTTATACATAGTACAACATACTTTCATTCATAAGGCAAACATCTTCCTGCAAGTATAATATAGTATCTGACAATACATGTGACAATACAATATAGTAATTCCTGCAAGTATAATATAATTAGGCTAGAAGTAATAAAATAAATGTTTATATATACAGTATAGCTTCATATACAAGCCAGGTCTAACTTCAAAGAAGATATATAAATACCTTTGTGCATTCATAATGATATGAATTAAATACAAAGTTATGCGTTGCAGGAAAAATTTTATTCATAAGAAAAGCAAAGCTTTACTTCAAATTAATAAAAACAAAAACAAAATCTGTAGCTTGTACAAAACAAACAGGAAAACTGAAACATTCATTACTTGTTAGCATAAGTGAAGCATAAGCATTTATTAGTTGTAAGAAAATAAGAAAACAAAGTTCTACTTCAACATAAAACAAAATATGTGTGTCTTGCAAGATAGGCTAGCCGAAATATGATAAATATCTTTGTACCAAACAATATAACAATCAGTAAAACATTTATTTCTTGTTGTCATAATTAAAAGCATGAACATTAAATAGCCTAACTTCTTGCTTAACAAGTACATATAGCCGAAATCTCCTATATGATTTCATACTGCAGTGAATTTTCTTAGCCAATAAAAAAGAAAATGACAAATAAATACTAACTGTCCAGTTACAACCTGATTAGTAGCTTCTATATCAATCTACCTATATATCATCAGTTTATATATACGAACCTAAACTTAAAGAAAACCTGAGGAAAGCATTGTCTTGCTTTGCAATATACATTAATTTAAAAACAGAGAAACAAGTAAAAAAAAAAAACAGAAGACCGTAAACTTAGGAAGGTTTCAGGGAAGTTTCAACTGTAGTGTCTTCTTCAACATATCTTCTGTTCAAATTATTTTTGGTGAGTAAATAAACTAATTTCAACTTTAGCTTGTATATTTGCTTATTAATGATATGTGATGATATAGTTTAAACATACCGTTCTGTGTATGTTTTGTTTGCACTGGAAACTTACATGGTGGTTCTTGATTCAGTATTTCAAGTTTGAACAAAGTAAGGCCAGTAAATTTCCAATACCTATTCATATAATTGTCTGATCTTGGTAGTGAGCTAATTCAAGTTGGTTTATCCTAAACAAAAGTCTGCAAACATGTTTTAAAGTTTAACAGCATGTTAATACTGTATTTTCAAAACTACAGGTTAAAAAAAATCAATGTTGAAAATTCAAGTGTTTAAATTTGTAAATTCAACAGTATATTTAGATTTCATAAACATAACTATGATTTTTAACATGAAAATTTTGATTTGAAAGCAAAGATTTTCAGAGCAGTTTTAAAAAAAGAGTTTCACTGAATTTTTGTCAAATTTGGAAGATTGAGTACATTTTAATTTCTGGAATTTGGAACGAGGCAAGATTGAAGTTGTATTAGACATAGAAAATGTCAATTTATTTTCCAAACGCATAAATTTTGAGTATGAATCAAAAATAGGGTTTGAGTGCTTAAACTTTTGATGCTCTGTAAATAATTGATTTCGGCATCATATGTAAATCGAGTTGGCCGCGTTTCCAGGTGGAGTTAGAGAGGGGTGCGATCGAGGTTCTGGTGAATTTTCATTACCTCCGGTGATGTGTGGTGGCCGCGCGATTGATTTGTCAGTGGGGGGTTTTGTTGCCATGCTCGAGCTACAGGTCGAATTTTTGTTTCGGCTTGTAATTGAACTTTTGGGTTTCGACTTCGTTTGAGAGGGTAATTTGTGATGCGTGGGGGTTGCCGTGAGGCGCCGGAGGCCAAGCGCACCACCGTGCACGTGCACGGTGGCGTAAGCGCGCCAGTGTGATTTGGTTTAGCTCTGTCTCGTATGATGCTCGAGTGGGTAATCGTGTAAGGTGGTAGGATGGCTCGAGTGTGGACTCGCGTTTGCGTGAGAAGCTTCTACAGTTTTTAAATAGATAAATAAAAAGAAAAAAAAGATAAGAGGAAGAAACATTACAGGAGGAAGAAGAACAGGATGAGTGAGAGGTAGAAACGCGGGTAAGATGCGAAGATGACTCGAGACTTGCTCGAGTAAAAGAAGATGCAGACTCGGGTCGTTTTTCTTGTGGGTCGAACGTAAGTTTGTTTAAGTATTATGATTTTAATTAAGTTAACTAGGCAATTAGTAGTTAGATTTATATCTGACTAAAGGTTTAAATAAGGTAAGTATGTAAAGATAGGTAATTATTAATAAGCAATTTGAATTAATTTATGTTTGGAATTTAATTGATAACTTAGAATTATTTTGTAACTAAAAACAAATCTTATGTTAAATCAAATTTAAAATTTAAGAACCTTAGTTAATTACTTAAAAGTTAATTGGTAAATGATAATTAACTGAAGTGATTAATTTAAGATTATATAATTAATTAAATTGATAATAATTGACTAATTAAAGTAATTTGAGGTAATTACATAAGTAATTACTTTTACTAAGTAAGTTATTAATTAACTAACTGAGTAATTCAGTAACAGTTTATGAATAGAAGTTAATTAATTAATTAATAAAAGATTAGATGATTAATAAATTAATAATTAATGATTAACCAATGGATTAATTGATCATTAATAAGTTAATTACTCAGTAAATTATTAAACAGAATAAAATAGTTTATTCTTAAGCAAATAATTTAGTCAAGTAAAACTAAACTGTTTGGTATGCATTGATATTTCTGTTTGATTGACTTTGATATCTGTTGATGATATTTCTGTGGTATGCTGTGATGTTATGGATATCTGTGATAACTGTGTATGATTTATTTGTCATATCTGTTATGTTAATTCTTGATATTAAATTGAACTGTTAAGTTAAATAGACAACTTGGCCCTTAAAATGGCGTTTGGATCCAATGAGTCCGGGATCGGAAGAATCAATTTTGATTCTCCGAAAACCACATCGATCCAAATTAAACGATAGGTCGTAACTTATCAAATGGAGATCGAGATGGAGTTTCTGAATGCAAGGGTTATCATCGTTAACTCTGAGGGTGATTCCAAAATGAGTGTAACGAGATAATGCCTTCGGTTTCGTTCGAACCCGGAACGAACTTGTATGGATTGAATGCTTTCAACACATCGTCAGGTGGACGATGAGCATTCTAAGATATGTTCAATAAAGGTAATCGCAGCCTCAAGCCTCATCAACCGGGAATGGCTAAAACAGGGGAGGTGCAGCAAGGTTAGGTGGGTCATGCCCAAGCAGGACAAGATATTTCCCCTGTCTAGATGTCCCTTTTTTATTTCGGCTTAGTGGGCGGTTGCTAGCTACAACCGCGGGGTTTATCTTGTTCGGAACTGTTCAGTAAGGAATGGTTCCGGCCTTGTGTTGCAGGGGATGAAGGAAGTAATCCTCGGTACGGTGATCTAGGCCCCGTACTGTGACGGGCGGTACCCCAGTAGCCCTGCCATTGTTGGAAAACCATTTTCCCTACGAGACCCTACGGTTTTGATTTGTATTACCCACTTTTGTGGCTAGTAGCTGGAATTTAATGAATGTAACAATTTCGGCTATTTTCTATTTACTTGAAAACCCTAGACACTATTATAATGTCACTAGATTTCCTATGAAATGTTTTGGTTAGCGTAAGGTAAAAACTTACCCGTATTTATTTGTGGGGAGTCTTACGTGATACCTTTATTTTCAAATGTTTTCAAAGTTAAACAACTTTAACCCGTTTACTCATACCAGACCCATGTCTGACCCAGAGTTTATTTTTGTTTTTCATAAACTCTCGGGTACCCAAATTTTTACGGGTAGTCAAGGGATTCAGGTTAGCTTTGGCGAATTCTGAAGGAGCAAGGGAGCAGGATGCTTCAGCGTTGTAGATATATATATATATATTTATATTTATATATAGATCCGTTGTGTTAGTATCTCTGAGTCATATTGTTTGAGTTGTATTGTATGGAGTTGTATTAACTAGACAGGTGTTTATAACTGTCTAGTATGTGATGTATTATCTGTATACCTCTGATTGATGTATTATATTATGTAAATACTTATAATTTATTCGTTCCGCTGTGAGATTCTGATGTCGTTATTCTTTTCTTTCTTTTCTTTTCTACTTCTATCCCTTTCTTTCTTTATGATGATACGTCTTTCTCATAGCAGAAAGACGGGTCGTCACAATTCTAATCTCACTTTGGTTGTAAATAAGTTAGTATTTATAGAGAAACAAAGCTATGGAGTCAGAAGCCCGCTTGTAATAAAGTTTAGAACATAGCCCAAAGTCATATAAGAGATTGAGGAGCATCACGTGCTAAAATCTCAACTCGGTACTGACTCGAGCATTATCAACTAGGTACTGAGCTATGGAGTTTAGTGCAAACTCCTCTTCGAATTTTGCTCTGCTCTTTTATCTCTTAGTTGATGTGTTTTGAGCTCTTTTCGATCGTTCCTGAGTTGATTCTAGCGATCTTATTAATAGCTCTTGAGTTATCCTGGTTTCTTAGTTGTCATCTCACCATTCTTTAAATATATCGTTCAAACTCTAGAAAAAACACTTGATACCGAGTCATCGGATTTGTGTAGGAGTTGTATGAAGTTTTGAAGGAGAACTGGGGAGATGTGATAGGTCGATGCCGACCTATGGCCCTAAACTCGGTACCGAGTTAAGGTCTTTGCTTCAATCCAAGTGAAACTTTTCCAAGTTGCTTCTCTAGCTCTTTTAAGTGTATTTCCATGTTCGTGAATCATTTCGTTCTCATGTTGATCTTATAAGTTTAATTGTATTCTGCTTTGGCTTGAAAGCGGGTTAACATTTACCCTCCAAAGTACGCATTTTGAATGTAAGATGTGCTTTTCTCAAGAACAACTTCTAGCAATCAACTTTTAATAGTTGATCCCTCCGGGATCCATTGATCATAATCTTGTTGAATCATCTAGTTCCTCGGATTCTCTTGCAAATCATAGATCATTTTGAACCCGTCATAGCTAAAGATTTTAGCTTTTCCTTAGGCTTTGTTTATACATTATAATCATTCCGATTCATTCGAAGTTATTACATTACATAAAAAAATCATCCCGTGTTCATCCAGGATTTATCTATTTTACTCTAATTGCAAGGCGTTCATATCCTTATACTAAAACTATCTCCGTTCCAAGGTTTGGTCTCTCCGAATCATTTTACATTCAATTTAACATGCGATCTCTCCGAATCTTCATGATCCAATATAGGATTTGATCTCTTCGGACCGTTGAACTTCCAATCTAGGGTTCGATATCTCCAGATCATTTATCGTCCAATTTATGGTTTTAATCACTCCGAATCCTTATTGAATCGACTTGCTCTTTGGTAAAGGAACTCAACAACAAAGAAGCCCATCCGCTCACTCCCCGGTGAGGGGACTTACTTTTCGTATAAGCCCGTCACTTTTTCTTCGGTAAGGGAGCTTGCACTATTCACTTTGGTCCTGTCTCTCCGGTTGGGAGTTAAGGTGATCAATATCACGCAAGTCCATCCACTCGCTCTTCGATGATAGGACTTGCACCGTGCACTCTGGTCCTATCTCTTCGGACTGGACTTAAAGCGATCAATATTAGTCATCACATTCAATGTGGATTTTTCAGAAGTCAAATATTCAAATCAAAGCAAACAAGCAGAAATCCTAAGTATCCATCCCTGGCATCCAACTAAACACGTGCTTTGAAACCATTCTAGGTCTCATACACGTGTAAGCGGTTTGAGGTTATTGTTATCCTAAATAGTCATCCCATACATCTAATTCGGAGCATGCCTAGAGTCAAATCTAGGTCTCATATATGTCCAAGCGATCTGGGGTTAATTTATCCTAATTACTCAAAGCAAGAAAAAGCGAAGCAAATGAGTCAAAACTGGCTCCCGGCCATCCTGATCATGGGATTTCGAGTCTTAGACCAGATCCCTTGCTGTTCCTTAATGCATTCACTACAAATGGTGGTTGCTTCGACCATAATAGTACAGTTTGGTTTCTCATGTACTGTTGTAGCTAGTTGCTCCAAACCAGTTCTTCTATTAGATCATGAAGGTGTTGGTACTCATTTTTTTCATGTCCCTCCAGCTCATGGAAGAAGCAAAACTTTCCATGTAACAACCTGCCTTTTTGGACGTTTTAAGCTGACATACACGTCAGACTCAAACCATTCAAAAGGGAAAATAGTTATGGGGTGAATAAGAAAAAGAGAAAGAAATAAAACAAATACAAAATCTGCCAGCAGAGTGACAAAGTATAATATTCAAATAACAGTTTATGAAGCTATTTTATAAATACATTTGTTTATTCTTTACAACACAAACATCAGAGTTACATAAACAGGAATAACTAAATAGATGCAGCGGATCAACATGATGCAGTGGAATAAATATAATAAATAATATATAATAAATAATGATAGTACAATCTTCGCCTTCATCCTCTAGAAATAAGGTCTACAACCTTTAAATGCTCAGGCTGACCCAAGCGAGTTGAAAATACAAACACTCGAGTCAGAACTAAAAGATTTTATGTAAGTTAAATCAATGGTAAATATGTGTGTGATGGCATGAGAGATGTTTACAGGTTTGACATCTACTATCCAGTGTCTAACATGAGTGCAGTAACTTAAGAAATGCTCGGGATTCACACCTTTGAAGGATCCATTCAACTATCCACTATGTAGTACAATATGCTACTATAATATGTCTATAGTAAAGTAAAAGTATTAAAATAGCGTTAAGGCGTTAGGCATATCCCACTTAACACATATTACATATTCCCATAGTCTATATAGTATCGTACGCTCCTCCGAGAGGTTAACACAGAGGCACCCCATAGGTATGGTACAAAATAAACTCGCAGAAGGCACGATAGGGCATGCGCCACGACATATGAGGAAATGCCAGAGTAGATATACCATTTGCGTATCCGGACTGGTGATAACGCATAGCAGCTACTACCATCCACCTTGGAACACACTTCCAAATCAAAATCAAGGGTAGCCACCAAATCAAATCACAAGGTCAGAATATAATATCGAAGAAGTTTCCCCAATAGGAGGAATGACCTCACTTGGCCCGGTGTGGCTCTTGATTTTAGCTGCATCAAGCTGACTCATGGATGTCAGGGTCACGTAAATAACTCATACAGGAATAGTTCACCAAACCATCCTACTTCATTTTTGGAATCTCCACCACGTATATAGTTGTTTAAGTGGTTTTCGGTATTGGCAGAGAGTATAACAATATCCGATCTCGATCTCTTTAACAACCAAACGCTTATTTCACATCGGATGGTTCTTTTACATTTCAAAAGTCAGTCCACAATTTATATCAAAATATCATATTCTCAAAACCATAATCCTTTCGGAATCATATTTTCTTTTTCAATCATATCGTTTTCGAAATCATATTTTCTTTCAAAAATCATATTTCCAATTAGGTTAAATTCCCACTTCAAAATCATCATGTTCAATTAGTTATAACATTTAGATTCCAACTTAGGTTATAACATTATTTAACTGTATTCTCCTTTAAATCAATGACTTTGGACATAAACGATTCCCCTTTACTTAGTCTGAAAATTTAGAAAATAGTTAAATAGTTATAAATAGTTAAAATACTCTAAAATAGTTTAATTATAGATTAAAATACTGTTTAATTTACTTACGATAGTCAAATAATTTTAAAATAGATTAAATATAACTAAAATAGGTTAAATAGTTTTAAAATAGATTAATTAGATTTAAAATAAGTTAAAATGGGTTAATTAGTTTAAAATAAATTAAATGGTTTTAAATTGGTTAAAATGATTTGATATAGTTACTATAGGTTAAAATAGTTCAATAATTTGAAAATCTTAAAAATTAAAGTCTTTAAAATATTATATTTTTAAAACAGTTGATATTAAAATACGAGTTTCAAATTAATATCAATTTAACTACTTATTTTATTCCAACATATTTGGACCATTTCAATTTCCAAATCAACAAAGCCTCATTTCAAACTTCCAATTCAAATTTCCAGTCAAAATTTTCTATATAGATTTAATCCATGTTTAAAATGTCAATTTAAATTACTTAAATTTCAATATATCTCAAAGTTATATTTCAAATAATTTTAATAACGCAATTGCGATAAATTTCCATTATACTTCAAAATGACCTTAAGATTTCAATTAAATTCCTTTAAACAATTCCTTTAAATCAATTCCATTTTTTTTCATACACTTGGATTTTGATAATAATTCGATTAATATAATCAAATTTCATTTCAAAATATCATTTAATTAAATTCAAGAAAATTAAGAATTTAAAATCATCAAATTTAACCAATCCGGTGTCTGTATATAATTCTCTACCCTAGGGTCAAGTGATATGGATATTTACCATTTCAATTCGCAATTTAAAATTTTACGGTTATCTATCATTTCAAACCGCAATTCCGAATTAAATAAAATCCATAAAATCGCTCGAGTCTATCATTTCAACCTATAATGATTTTTCCCTAATCTATAGATCGTTCGGGTATATATCATTTCAACCCGTAGTGATTTTTCTAAACAATAACAAAGGGAACTTGCAGAGTGATAGTATTTCATAAATCAAATATAACATCCAATCATCCAATAATAGTTCAAACATCAATCACAATCACCATCCAATACGACCAATAAATATCAACAATTAACAGAATATTGTATACAGGAAATTAACTGGCAATTTAAATTCAATAATAACTTAAATAACGATTTAATCGAAATAAAATTCAAATTAACTGGAACATCAATTTTAATATATCAAACATTCATAAATAAATTCCTAATCACATCATAAATTAATTTAACAAACATAAGAAATTTTAGAAGTTGTGAGGGGGTCAAAACACTCACCTTCGATTTTTAAATCGGATTTAAATCCAATTTAGGGCCCAAATTCAAACGATCTTAGAATTTGTCCAAACCAGCGTCCAAATGTCGATACAATCCCAACGCAAGAAACTACATGTAAAATGGACCTCATATGCAAAAAGTTATTCAAACTAGAGCGATCAAAATTTAAGATTTAAAATTAAAAAAACACACCTGCCTCCACGCTCACATGATACCCACGCGCAACAAACCCTAGCCCACAGTCGAACGACCTGTAACCGCCACCATCGCTCGATCGCATGCCTCCGCACGCCGACTCCGACCAGTCGCGGCCACATCCCGACCTCCGCTGTACTCCACTACCCCGAGTGACCACCAACGCCATGTCCCGATCACCAACAACACCACCGGCCGCTACCAAATACCAAACCCTAGTCCAATTAATACCACATCCAATCGTTGATCGACCAAGCGAATGGCATAGATGGACAACGCTCGGCGCCATTTACATTCTTGTATCGTTGGTTGATCGATCAAACGACGATCATTGGACGCTAATGAACAGCCGAAATTAATTCACTCAATTTTAGCCACACAGAAACCCAATTTGGAAAACAGACAGCAAGTTTGACTTGCGCACGTCGAGTGCTTCAAATTGATATATAATTTATTAGGGTTTGGAGGAGTTAAATTTTTGGAATTGGTTTTGATCTTTGAAATTGTAATTTGGGAATTTATTGCTCTGTCATTGGAAAGTAAGAAACAGATGGAATTGTATGTACAAACAAATTGAGTTGAAAAACAGTAGGGTTTATAATGAGCTATTTATAGGTAGGTCAGAAATAGAAATGAATGGACGGGATTGATTTTGAAGTTGAACGATAAACGATTCGAAAAGCCCATTCTGTCTCCAGAACGAAAATTGGTCCCATATATCAAAATAGATGTTTTCTCAATGGAATAGGTTTCAAGTCCTAATTCCATCGTATGAAGAAGTTACGCTAAAATCAGCTTATTTCAAATTGATTTCAATTAATTTCAATTTAATTGATTTCTAGGCGTTTCGAGCCCGTACAATCAAATGACAAGTTCGATCGCTACGAAACTTAAAATCCTACAATAATTCACTATTACTTTTAAATTCAAATTTAATAGTTTATAATTTCTGTCATTTTTGATTACTTAGACATTTACTATAATTTAAAATGAATTTAGATATAAATTCAAAGTAAATTATTTTACTAGTTACAGTATTTAATTTCAATTGTAATTACATCCAATCCTTTATAATTAATTCCAATAAATTGGACTTTTTCAATCTTCATACTAAACCAATTATTATTCTATGGACATAGTCAATATTTGTTCCTCTTTCATTACATTAAAATTCTTCAATTTTCATCTTTTATTTGTGTTAACTACTATATTTCCATATAGTGAATTTTTATAAATTTTACACATTAATGTAAATTTAAAATCTCAATTTAATTTGTTTATCTTGATTTCACTCTTTTATTAATCAATTATTTCCTTGTGAATAAAAATTAACATTTCTATTCATTTTATTACGTTCACAAATTTCAATTATTGTCTTAACTCACATAATGTAACATTTAATTACATTTAATTATAATTGATTTCTTATTAAATTTATTAGACTAAATAAATAGGTAACGTATAATAATTGTTACCATTAACCTTTAATCATACATATAAGTTATACAATCTATGTTCCAATTGCTTATAAATTTCCTACATAACAATGATTTTTCTCAATTACCATTAATCATATATTATCTCATTAAATGAATTCAATATTTATATTAGTTTCCTCATATTCAATATATAAGCAAGTATCATTATTTCAGTTTGATTGGAATTCCATTTAAAATTGTTAATAATTAACTTAAATTAACATTATTACATTTCATTTTTGTTATTAATTCATTTATATACCATAAATTTTTATTTCTCCCAATATTAAATCACAAAATCTTATTGAATTAACTATTTTAATTATCGAAAATTTACAGGTCGTTACACTCTCCCCCACTCAAACTTTTCGTCCCCGAAAAGGAAAAAGAAGGGAAAAGAAGGAATTTCGAAATCAATATATATCTTATTCAAAATATTAAATTTATAAAACAAATAAATTTACTGAGTCAAATAATTTAAATAAAACATATCAATTTATAAACAATTAAATCCTTTATATTTAAGTTAATAAAAGTTTGGAAAACGTTTCACAAATTTTTCTAAGTCCAAAATTTTCAAAAAAATTCGGTAGAGTCTCCGTTGTACGGAGAGGTCTAGTAGAAATAATTATATCAAAATAACAATATATATCGAATAATTTCAAAATAATATACCCCAACAACGAGAAAACAATATAGTATCGCTATAAAACCGTAATCCGAGAACGTACCTATTGTTGCGCAAACAATGCTTAAATTATGAAACCAAAAGCAGTAGCAATTGTTTCATAACCTGTGTTTCACTTAGATAATTCAAAGAAGTTAATAACCATATAAAATGTTTATGTTGTTTTAATTACTAACAAACAATCAATATAACATTGCAACAATCATTTGCAACCACGAGCATACAATCATCACATGAAATCAAAGTAATCAATCATACATCCATATCAAGCAAAAAAATGGTTTGTTCGGGTTCAGAAACTTTTAATTGTTTAAAATGACAAATAACTACTAAGTATACCATATACTCAATAGTTTTAGATAAAACTCAATAGATTATTCATACATCCTAAACAAGTAGAAGTATCCTTTCCCCCAACAATCCATAAACCAAATAAACAACAAATTCCAAACTTTATTTAAGTTATACTTATTAAAAAAAATTCATAACATTTACTGTTTATTCATTTTCACTCATACAACGATCATTTTATTCATTCACATTTATTTATTACACATGTCATTGCATTTCTTACATATGTTACTCATATATAATTATTTTAAATAAGGTACTAAATAGGTCTCTTTGTAAATAAATTCACATTCATTCATCCAACACTTATTTTCATTTATTTTCATTCACTACTTACAAAATTCATTTATTCATTTATTCATATAATGTCAATTTCTTTTCATTGTTTTACGTTCATTTCTTACATAAGTTCTATCCATTCCATTCTTTACAATAACTTATGATTTCATTATTTAAGTATTTCATTTTTTTTTTTTTGCAGTTTAGTTCACACTTATTAATTTATATTCTTGACTACCATTAGATATTAATATTCATTAGTGTATAAATTCATACTCAAGTTCCTTATTTTTAATTTACATTCATTTCCTTATGTAATGTCATTGGATATTAAATCCCTTTTCTAAATCATTTCAACAATTTCTGAAGTTATAACCATTTAGTTTATTATAGTATTCATTTTTGTACTCATTTCAGTTATAAATGGCTTCCATCGTTAATTTAAGTTTGTAATAATCTACTTACAGTATTCAACCTTTCTACTCATTTTTAATTATAAATAACTTCAAACATTAACTTAAGTTTACACTTACTTATTTATAGTATTCATGTTCAATTCAATTACTTAGCATATTAATTCAATAACTTAAGTTTATAACTATGTACTTACAATACTTACTTTCTATTGCATTAAATTTGTAGCATTTCACGTATAACTTAAGTTTATAACAACCATAATATCAAAGTTCCTATTTATAAAAGAATTTCATTGAAAGCTTTCGTTTTCCAAGTTTTGCTTGTATAATACTCCATTACATTTTCTTATTAAACATTTCAACTTTTAATAATTGGTAAGTTATATATATTGTCCTAAAAATGCAATTGAATGTTACACAAGTTTATTTTATAAATTTTTAATTTGAAAATTGCTCAGTAGTTATAATTTCTCATTTTCATATCCTTTTTATTTACAGGTTACAAACTTCAAATTTCTTGGATATTTCATTTATAACTGAGCATTCACTTTCTTATTTTCATTTTAGAAGTTCCAATTATTAAGCGGTAAAGTTTCATTTCATTTCAATAATTAAAATCTCTAATTGTTAGAAATTTAAGAACTAAATGCTAGATTCCATTTCAAATCATTTAAGACGATATATATATAACTATATCTTTATATCTCAAATCATATATAAAAAATTTAAAATCAAGATTTATTTATGAACAAGATGTCGTTAACTACTATAATAGTCTTCCCACTTTGATACTCGAAAATGAACCATCGATGATTCGTGCACTCATCACCGAAATTATTTTCCCACGACAGAGAGGGGAGTACATAACTTATTTCTTTTCAAAATTCCTTTTAAAACATTTTTTTTCAAATTATATTGAAATATTTATATCGAAAAATACTTTCAAATAATACTACTATTACATTCCAAAATATTTTAAAAGAATTTTCAGAATCCCTGAACTTCAGTTCTAAACTTCCAATTTATATCCATTTTATTTGTAAACCCTACTTTACAATCAATGTTTATAAAATTTCTCCACCTAACAAACAAAATTACCACCGAATATATCATTTATAAAATTTTTATTTCATATAAAAAAATATATAATAGGCAAAAATTATTTCTTTTACCTATATTTCAAACAAATATTATGTCAATTTGGTCTATTAAGTGTTTAAAAATCCCTAACGATGTCATAGCTTCCCATGCACCAACCAAAATTTATAAATACAAAATGGAATAAATTAACACAATACAAAAACAATTTATAACACTAACAAATGCGCTCTCTCATATATATACACTCGGCGACTCATTATGGGGTATTACTATCCTATTTAATATGAGTCAAACCCCACAAATCTAAGGTTATCGCTAAACCAAAGCTCTGATAGCAACTGTAACGACATGCCTTTTTGGACGTTTTAAGCTGACACGCACGTTCGAATCAAACCATTCAAAAGGAAAGATCGTTATGGGGTGAATAAGAAAAAGAGAAATGAATAAAACAAATATAGAATCTCACAGCGGAATGACAAAATATAATAATCAAATAAAAGTTCATGAAGCTGTTTTATAAATACATTTGTTTATTCTTTACAACACAAATATCGGAGTTACATAAACAGGAATAACTAAATTGATGTAGTGGATCAACATGATTTAGTGGAATACATATAATAAATAATGATAGTACAATCTTCATCTTCGTCCTCTAGAAATAAGATCTTCAACCTTAAAATGCTAAGGCTGACCCGAGCAAATTGAAAAGACAAATACTCGAGTCAGAACTAAAAGATCTTATGTAAGTTAAATCAACAGTAAACATGTGTGTGATGACGTCAGAGATGTTTACCGAGTTTGGCATCTCCTATCCGATGTCTAACATGAGTGCAATAACTTAAGAGATGCTCGGGATTCACACCTCCTAAGGATCCGTTAAACTATACTATGTAGTACAATACACTATTATAATACGTCTATAGTAAAGTAAAAGTATTAAAATAGCGTTAAGGCTTTACCCATATCTCATCTAACACATTTTATATATTCCCATAGTCTATACAGTACCATACGCTCCTTCGAGAGGTTTAAATAGAGGGCACTCCCTAGGTATGGTACAGAACAAACTCATAGAAGGCACGATAGGGCATGCACCATGGTACATGAGGAAATGCCAGGGTAGATATAACATTTACGTATCCAGACTAGTGGTAACGCATAGCAGCTACTACCACCCACCTCGGAACACACTCCCTAATCAAAATCAAGGGTTGGCCACCAAATCAAATTACAAAGTCAGAATATAACAACGAAGAAGTATGCCCGATAGAAGGAATGAACTCACTTGGCATGGCTCCTGATTTTAGCCACATCAAGCTGACTCACGGGAGTCAGGGTCACGTCAATACCACATATAGGAATCATTCACCAAACCATCCTACTTCATTTCTGGAATCTCCACCACGTATACAGTTGTTAAAGTGGTTTTCGGTATTGGCAGAGAGTATAACAATATTTGATCTCGGTCTCTTTAACTACCAAACGCTCATTTCACACCGGATTGTTCTTTTACATAAACCATAATCCTTGCGAAATCATATTCACTTTTCCAATCATATAGTTTCCGAAATCATATTTTCTTTAAAAAAAATCATATTTCCAATTAGGTTAAATTCTCACTTCAAAATTATCATGTTCAATCAATTATAACATTTAGATCCCAACTTAGGTTATAATATTATTAAATATTGTAATCGCATTCTCCTTTAAATCAATGACTTTGGATATAAACGTTTCCCCTTTACTTAGTCTGAAATTTTAAAAAATAGTTAAATAATTATAAATAGATAAAATAGTTATAAATAGTTAAAATACTCTAAAATAGTTTAAATATAGATTAAAATACTATTTAATTTAATTATAATAGGTAAATAATTTTAAAATAGATCAAATATAATTTAAGTAGGTTAACTAGTTTTAAAATAGATTAATTAGATTTAAAATAAGTTAAAATGGTTAATTAGTTTAAAATAAATTAAATGGTTTAAAATTGGTTAAAATGATTTGATATAGTTAATATGGGTTAAAATAGTTTAATAGTTTGGAAATCTTAAAAATTAAAGTCCTTAAAATAATATATTTTTAAAACAGTTGATATTAAAATATGAGTTTGAAATTAATATCAATTTAACTATTTATTTTATTCCAACATATTTGGACCATTTCAATTTCCAAATCAACAAAGCCTCATTTCAAAACTACAATTCAAATTCCCAATAAAATTTTCTATATCGATTCAATCCATGTTTAAAATGTCAATTTAAATTACTCAAATTAAATATATCTTAAAGTTATATTTCAAACAATTTTAATAACCCAATTGCGATAAATTTCCATTATACTTCAAAACCAACCTTAAGATTTCAATTAAATTCCTTTAAACAATTCCTCTAAATCAATTCCATTTTTTTTTCATACACTTGGATTTTGATAATAATTCGATTTATATAAGCAAATTTCATTTCAAAATATCATTTAACTAAATTCAAGAAAATTAAGAATTTAAAATCATCAAATTTAATCAATCCGGTGTCCATATATAATTCTCTACCCTAGGGTCAAGTGATATGAATATTTATCGTTTCAATCCACAATTTAAAATTTTGCGATTATATATCATTCCAAACCGTAATCTCGAAGTTAATAAAATCCATAAAATTTCTCAAGTCTATCATTTAAACCCATAACGATTTTTCCCTAATCTATAGATCGTTCAGGTATATATCATTTCAACCTATAGTGATATTCCTAAACAATAACTAAGGGAACTTGCACAGTGATAGCATTACATAAATCAAATATAGCATCCGATCATCCAATAATAGTTCAAACATCAATCACAATCATCATCCAATACGACCATTAAATATCAACAGTTAACAGAATATTGTATAAAGGAAATTAACTGGCAATTTAAATTCAATAATAACTTAAATAACGATTTAATCAAAATAAAATTCAAATTAACTGGAACAACAATTTTAATATACCAAACGTTCATAAATAGATTCCTAATCACATCATAAATTAATTTAACAAACATAAAAAAATGTAGAAGTTGTGAGGGGGTCAAAACACTCACCTTCGATTTATAAATCGAATTTAAATGCAATTTAAGGCCCAAATTCAAACGATCTCAGAATTCGTCCAAACCAGCATCAAAATGTCTGGAATTATGATACGATCGAAATGCAAGAAACCATATGTAAAACGGACCTCATATGCAAAAGTTATTCAAATTAGAGTGATCAAAATTTAAGATTTAAAATTAAAAAACACCCTTGCCTCCACGCTCACGTGAAGCCCACGCGCAATAAACCCTAGCCCACAGTCGATCGACCAGTAGCCACCACCATCGTTCGATCGCACGCATCTGCATGCCGACTCCGACCATTTGCGGCCACTTCTCGACCTCCGTCGTACTCCACTACCCCGAGCGTCCACCAACGCCACGTCCCGATCACCAACAACACCACCGGCCGCCACCAAATACCAAACCTTAGTCCAAATAATACACTACATCCAGCCGTTGATCGACCAAGCGAATGGCATAGATGGACAACGCTCGTGGCCCCCTACAACCTCGTATCATTGATTCATCGATCGGACTACGATTATTGGACGCCAGTAAATGGCCGAAATTAATTCACTCAATTCTGTCCACATAGAAACCCAATTTGGAAAGCAAACAACAAATTTGACTTGCGCTCGTCGAGTGCTTCAAATCGATATGTAATTTATTAGGGTTTGGAGGAGTTAAATTTTTAGAATTGGTTTCGATTTTTGAATTTGTAATTTGGGAATTTGTTTGTCTGGCATTGGAAATTAAGAAACAGATGGAATTGTACGTACAATCAAACTGAGTTGAGAAACAGTAGGGTTTATAACTAGCTATTTATAGGTAGGTCAAAAATAGAAATGAATGGACATGATTGATTTGAAAGTTGAACGATAAACGATCTGAAAAGCTCGTTCTATCTCCCGAAGAAAATAGGTCCCATATATCAAAACAGATGGTTTTGATAATTCTAAACTCAATGGTAGAGTTTCAAGCCCTAATTCTATCGTATGAAGAAGTTACGCTAAAATCAGCTATTTCAAATTGATTTCGGCTAAATTGATTTCTAGACATTTCGCACCCGTACGACGAAATGACAAGTCCGATCACTACGAAACTTGAAATCGTACAATAGTTCACCATTACAGATCCGATAAAATTAGTTTGTCGCAATCCGAGTTAATGGCCAAAACGGCTATTTTCACGTTAATTAAATAAATTAATATTAAATTAATTAAATCACTTTTAAATTCAAATTTAATAGTTTACAATTTCTGTGATTTTAGATTACTTGGACATTTATTATAATTTAAAACTAATTTAGATATCAATTCAAAGTAAATTATTTTACCAATTATAGTATTTAATTTCATTTGTAATTATATCCAATTCTTTATAATTAATTCCAATAATTTGGTTTTTTCAATCTTCATACTCAATCAATTATTATTCTATGGACATGGTCAGTATTTGTTCCTCTTTCATTACATTAATATTCTCCAATTTTCATCTTTTATTTGTATAACTACTATATTTCCATTATAGCGTATTTATATCAATTTTACACATTAATATAAATTTAAAATCCCAATTGATTTCACTTTTTTATTAATCAATTATTTCCTTGTGAATAAAAATTAACATTTCTATTCATTTTATTACGTTCACAAATTTCAATTATTGTCTTAACTCACATTAATGTAATATTTAATTTCATTTAATTATAATTGATTTCCAATTAAATTTAATAGACTAAATAAATAGGTAACGTATAATGATTGTTACCATTAACCTTTAATCACACCTATAAGTTATTATTTACAACCTATATTCTAATTGCTTATAAATACCTACATAACAATGATTTTTCTAAATTACCATTAATCATATATTATCTCATTAAATAAATTCAGTATTTATATTTGTTCCCTCATATTCAATTTATAACTAAGTATAATATTTACATTATTTCACTTTGATTGGAATTCCATTCAAAATTGTTAATAATTAACTTAAATTAACATTATTACATTTCATTTTTATTATTATTTCATTTATATACCATAAATTTTTATTTCTCCCAATATTAAATCACAAAATCTTATTGAATTAACTATTTTAATTATCGAGAATTTACGGGTCATCACATTCCAGATCTTTTCTCCTGATCAATGGACTCCCTTCTAGCAGGCTACTGAAAGGGGATTTGCCCCCATTGTATATAGATATATCCACTTCGGGGTCTTTGTTAAATCAGTGTAGGAAGAGAATTTTGACTCCCACCATTGTTATTTTGCTTCCCCAAAGTCCTCTTCAGCTCTTCTTTTTCCTTTTTCCTTTTCATTTCCCGCTCTAGACAGTCCTCTATCATCCACGGCATTAATTTCAACATCCTTTGCTTTGGGGTCCTCCTGATGCAAATGTCACTTGGCTACATGGCAAAACTCTGGAAGATCCATAGGTAGATCCATTTCCTGCGCAACTTTGAAGTTAGTCTTGCTCACGACTCAAGATACTACCGCCATTAGGATTATTGATGGATTTGACTTATCGACTGCTACAGTCGCCACATTGAATCTTGTCAAATAGGTTCTCAAGGTCTCTTCGGACCTTTATTTCATACTTGATAGCGTCATCAAATTCATCTGTCGCGAGACGTGAACTCTGAATTGTCTTAAGAACTTGCCGACCAAGTCAGTCCATGTACTTTTGGACCCTTTCTCAAGCTGTTTGAACCACATCGCCACCAAGTCCGTTGAATATAATGGGAAGCACCGCCCATTACCTCCTCAGAAGCACCCAGCACCTCCATATGTCTGAGGTATCTCATCAGCTAAACCATCAAATCCGACTTTTCGTCGTATATTTCCAGCGTCGGAAGCTTGAAATTGGGAGGATTTCTCATGCTCTAGATATTAAAAGTGAATGGACTCCTATTTACATCCTTCGTGCTCTGATCTGGGGGCCTACCTCTAACTATTCTCCTTGCAAATTTAATAATTCGACTTTCACTGTCCAATGATGGTCTTCGTCCAAAAGTGTAACATCCCCTATCTAGAGGCCCAAAACTAAGCGCTACAAATGCTGCAGTCATCTATAATAATAGCTTTCGGCGACTAAATACATCTATGTTTATGTATCAATAATATTAGAAGCGTTTGAATATGAAACAAAACACAAATTTCAAAACAAATTATACTTCTTTACATTTCAAAACCAAATGTTTCACATTTCCAACACATAATCCCAAATTCGTTCCCATGCACAGTTAAAATATACTTATTACAAATACGGCAAGCGCGATATATGAAGGTGCCCCCTTGGATAATCAGAGTCATAGAATCATAATAGACTTAATACAAAACACAGCAAAAATACATCAAAACATAAAACAAGAACTACAACTCCTAAATAGCTATCATTTTGCCTCCTGCAAGCCTCCGGTAGCCTTATTCGTCATCCTGCTACACCTGAAAAGTCCTTAACCCCTCAGCCTACTCAAATTAATTTTGACCACCCGAGAGTTTATGGGGAAACATAAACTTCGAGTCGGACATAAATCCTGGTATGAATAATATTATACATCTCAGAATATATATGTCAACTGAGACTACGCTGCTTAGCGGTACGGGTTTCCCCTCACTAACCTGCTTTTAAAACATATCTTTGCAAACTTTTCCCTGCAACAAAACTGATTAAACACTGTAAAGCATCATTGCGTAAACATACATAAACATCAGGTACTAATGAACTATCTGTTCAAATACATAAGTTTTATTTAGATAATTTTTAACCTTGACCTGACTCGGGCCTACTAGACAATATAATAGAAATTAATCTAACACTTGTTAGCTATTCTTTTTTTGGATTATCAATCCTTAACTATCTGTTAAATACTTCACTTCTGGACGGTCTATCTTTAACTATTTGTTAAATACTCCTCTTTTGTACGATCTGTCCCTAACTTAATCATCTCTTAGGTTATCCCGATCCTAATGGTTTTTCGGGCTCACCAATAACCTACTTGTATACAAACATATATTCCTTTTGGTGTGTAATTATAATTTTAGTCCACCCTTGACAAAGTCCTACACACTGAAATTTGGGACAACAATTAGGTAGGGCTATAGCTAATGTATAGGGTGCGACCTCATACTAGTCTCATCTAGTTCTCTATTATCTGAGTCATTTTCACTTAAGGATCCCCTCCCATAATTTCCATGAAAACATTTTCAAAATGATTTAAAACCTTTAAGTCAAAATTGTACAAAGAAAATATATATTCTTTATGCTTTACTCACCATGTTATATATATACATATATATATTCTTTACTCAAACATTAGTTGATGATAATATTTAAACATTTGAAAGTTCCCCTTTCTAAATCTTTGAAAGTACCTCTTTCCAAAACCAAGTGAAATTTTTTTAATTGTCTAGGCCAATATGCCAAAAACTTACCTTTCGAAACCATTCATCAAACCTTTTCAAACCATTGAAAAGAAAACCTTTCGAAAGCAATAAAACGTTGGACATCCTTCTTTAAAAATCATTTAAAACATTTCCTTAGAAAAACATTGGAAACCCTTCCACCTCCAACCTTTCAAAACATAGAACTAAAACCTTTCGAAATCATTGACCTTAGACCTTTCGAAACCATTAAACTCAAACCTTTCAAAGTCATTCGATAAACAAACCTTTCGAAATCATTTAAAAAGTATACCTTTCGAAGGCATTAATCCTTCTAAAACATAAACCTTTCGAAGACTTACTTGGTTCAATTTATAACAAGCGGAAAATCTACTTTTAAAATATTTTGACTTCACTAGAAGCAACCTTTCGAAACCATTCAATAAACAACCATGCGACTTCATTGGAAATAACTTTTCGACTTCGTCGAAAACTTTAAAACTTAACTTTTAATCAATAGGCTTCAGCCTTTAAAACAACTCCTTCGGAAGCTAGGGTTATACTTCAACTAGAAAAATAAAGATAAGTCACCTAAGCTGAAAGCTTTCTTTAGAAAGCATGGAGAAGCGACTAATTTTGCAACAAGTAAACCTTTCGACTTTGTCAGAAGGTTCAAATCAAAATAAAACAAAAGCGACAGTAACCATTTGGATGTGTCGAAAGGTTTCAAAATAAAATAGTGATAAAACAGCAGTAACCTTTCGACTGTATCGAACAGTTTAAAACTTTTATTTTAAACATTTGACCTGGTCAAAAGCAACCAAGTCGAAAGCTCTTATTCAAAAGCAAAGCAGACTATCTTTGGTTTATGAAACAAACACACTTCAACCTCGTTGGCAACCAACCTTTCGACTTAGAACCCTTCGACTCTGTCCAATTCATTACGTACCAAGTAACTTGATACCATATGCATTGATTGGACCTTGTCAAAAGCTATAAACCTCCCAACCTTGTCGAAAAACCAGGGTCGGAAGGTTTAACGCCGTAAAAGGCTGAAACATGCTAAAAGTATGATTTCTTTGTTTTTAACTTAAAAGGGATAACTTTTCAACAAACCTGCCTTTGTTTGTCAAATTCTCATTGGTCAACAAATATTTTTCAGAAAAGTGCTACCATTATTTTCAGAATTAAATAATAATTTTATTTTATAAAATGCCCTTTCTCCTTAATTAAATATAATTAAACATCTACGTCTCATCCTTAAATAATTTTATATATCCATCAAATCACTTAGGAAAAATCTAGATAAAACTCCGGAAAATCTATTTTAATATGTTTTCCAACATAAAAAAATTTCAAACCCAAATAATAATTATTTCAGTCGTAAATAATTTATAACTCAATAAATTATTTTCTTCACTAGAAAATTAATATAAAATCCACATTAACTCAGAAAATTATGAAAATTGAAACCCATCTCTAAAATATCATTTCTGACATATATTTAATTTTTTAAGGCATTTGGATGTCATCTAATAGGGTTTCATGTCAAACATATCATAAAAAACTTGCATGAACATATATAATGCATGAACAAGCAAATATATAACTTTAATCATTAAAACATGGCATGTTCTTGACAAAAATTTTGAATCTAATCAAAAACTGAAAAACATATGAAAATGGGATGTAGTAACTATTCGTCTTAGCTTTGAGATTATAAGGTGTGAGAATTGGTGTTGATTATGTTGATTATCTTCCTTTACTTGAATCCTAGCTTTTTCTTCTCTTGAGAACAATAATGGTGGACGCCCTTGGTAAAATTTTAGTTAGAGTGTAAATGAAATGAACATGGATTTCATTTGATAAGAGTTTAGCATATAAGCCTTTCCTATTTCCCGTATTGCCCTTACTCATTCCTAACACATTAGTTTAAATTGTTTCATTTGATTTATAATTAACATGGCACGACTACCCTTAATTTAATCAAGTCTTAACCCATTAATATCCATATTATTTTATTTTATTTACCCAATTAATTATTCTGTATAATGTTACAAAAATATGGGGTGTTACAGATTCCACACCTTCAAGAATTTCGTTCTCGAAATTAAGATAAGGTACACAATCAAAACAACCAAAGGTAAAACATACCATCAAACAACTCTAAATAAACATCTCTAATCCTTCTCTTGGTCTCCCAAGTACAGTCTCTAGCATCGTCACTCCGCTGGACCTTTACTAATTTGACTGTCTTGTTCCCCAACTTCTTCTCATCTCTAGCCACAATCTGAATTGGCTTTCTAACTATAGTCAAGTTCCGCTCTACTGCTAAATTGTAACAACCCGCATATTTATCGATTTTATATTTAAATATTTTATTTAAATATTTTATCGATACTCGGAATTTAGTCTGAAAAGCTACTTTTTGCATACGGTCGAATTAGGACTCGGGACCACTTCCATTGAGTTCAAAACGCCGTTTGCGATCTTTTTGAGTATAAACCTTGATATGTTTGGAGTTAGTGGAATTTTGCCACTTTTCACTTAGGGCTTTGGTTTGGGCTGAGCCCTATAACCTCACTTATTAACTCAGTCCCAACCCTCTCCTCTTCATTTACTTCCTTTCTATTTTCCTAATACTCAAGCTTTTATAACAATGGAGAGTGGAATGGGAAATTGAAACTCAAGCCCTAGTTTTCTTTTGCAAATCAAGCTCTAGCTCCAAACTAATAGAAGAAACTTTGGTAAGCCTCTTCTTCTTCTCCAACTCATTCTCTTATCAATTTTAGAAATTCCTAAACCTAACTTTGGCAATGTTCTTCTTTTTGAGCATAGATTCAAGCTTGTTTGGGTCGTGTTGAAGAGTCGTTGATTCTCCCTTTGCTTTCAAGCTTCTTCTTCATTGTTTTTGTGAAAAGGTGAGATTTTTATCTCACATCTTAGTCTATAACTATCTTCGAATTGTTAGGTATGAATTCCTAACGCTTATTCTTGTACAATAGCTTTTGGTTTGGATTGATTTGGTGAATATTCCAATTTTTGGTGTTTTGGGTTCAATTCTTTAAAAATCATAGCTTTGATGTCTTGATCATGTTTTTGGTGATGAACCGAAGAGCTTCTATGGCTGGGTAGTCGATTGGCGTAAACCCTTAGTGTCGTTGCTCGACCGATAGCAATTGGGAAGGGAATGGCATTTATTAGATAGGCATGGGAGTGCTGGCAACAGGCTCCGGTCGACCGAGCTCAGGGCCCGGTCGACCGACCTGCTACCCGAGCACTTCCTGCCTCTGGTTTGGAAGTGCAGGTTACAGGCTCCGGTCGACCTGTAACGACCCGCCGCTCTGATCGCCCCTAGTCGGTAATTAAACCAACTAGAAACGTTCAAAATAACGGATTGTTATTTAGTTTATAGAATTTAAACAGAATCAGCCACAGAATCACAGAATAACAATAATATTTCTCATAAATGAATTTTTTTCTCTTTTATACAAATATCAGAGTTCATATACAATGAATTAGATTTTAATACAGCGGAACAATTATCTATATATATATCTTTTAAAGTACAAAAGAAATCCTGAAAAAGCTTTAGTGATGCGGTAATCCCCCTCTCTCTCTAACTTCGCTGCATGAAAATCTTCAAGCTGTAAAAATACTCGGTCTGACCCGAGCGTTTTATGCAAAACACAAAAACACTCGAGTCAGGATTAATCTTTATTCAAGTAATTAAATTTGTAATGAACTGAATAAAATGGTAACAGAGATGACGAATCACATGAATCAATTTAAATCTATTATGGATTTTCTTATTAACAACTTCAATTTTTAAAATCTGTCAATCCTGTGTGGCTGCAGTACACACGTATATTTATACACATGTGCACTGCCTCGCCAACTCGTGTGCACCAAACAAAAACACAGCTATCAGACCAATACAAGGTCAGCTACATATCAAGTTCGAGTGTCATCAACTAAACAGTGGCAAAAGAAGTACAGTATGCAACAACAGCCAGTGCAATGAACAAAGAACACAAGTACAGGCAGCAGTCTCAAGTGACACAGTTGCAAACCACAAAATAGCATCAAAGGCAAAGACTCAGCAATGTCAAAGCCAAGAAGAAACTACATGACAAGCTAAATACAGTCCAGATAATCAAGCCAGAGCCACCCAAGTGCAGAGCAACTGCAAAGTGCAGTAGAACCTACAATAGTGCATACAACAGAGACCAGACAAGCATACATGAATGTATGTATAAAAATGACCAGCAACTACAAAGTGCAGTGGAACTACAGAAATGCACCAATGTAACAAAATTAAAAAACTCTTAATGACAATCTTAATGATGACATATACGGTAGTGCAGACTACAAATGAGTGCAACAAAATAACCCAAATGCAACAGTTATACCAACATAGTGCAACAATGAAGCACTGAATAATATGCAGACCAGATACATCAAGTCCAAATGCAACAGAATGGTACAAGTGCAACAGAACTCCACTGTGAATATTAACAACATGATGAGCAACGCAAGGGCAGTGGACAGTGCAGACAAAAATGAAAGATACCAGTGAATGGAAAGACATACATGAACATGGAACCAAACAGCAAAGGAACAAGATTCAACTTCAAAAATGAAACAAGTCAAAGTCTGCAGCTCAACTAAACAGGCAAGCCCGACTCAAGTACACCAGTGACAACCAAAGTACTAACAAACCAATATGCAGACAAAATGCAAATACCAGTGATACAAGTGCAACACAGTTGCAAACAACATGGTGAACAACACAGTGAAGATGACAAATACATCCAGAACTATACAATGAACAAACAAGTGCACCACTGAGCTATTCGAATGAAGCAAAGTGGCAACATCAAAATACAGGTCAGAAGTTCAAGTACACCAGTGACAGTGATACAAGTCAGATCAAGTACAATGCACAGTGCACCAATGACCAGGCTACAAGATACCATGTATGCAGACCAGTGCAATCAATGTCAGACCATAACATGAATGCACAATTCAAGAAACATGCAAATGAAGATCACAAATGCAAGTGCAGTTGCAGTAACAGGTGAACAGAAGTAACGAGTAAAACAAAATCAACACAGTGAAGATACCAGTGAAACAAAGCAAAGGATCAAATCAAAACAAATGAAACTGGGTTCAAAATTTTCTTAACATTAAAAGCTTCAGATTTAAAACTTTGAAACTGATATTCATTTCAAATTAGAGGGGAAAATTTTATTTACAGACACATACATACATCACATATGCACTGGAGTTCCAACAAGCACATGCAAACAAAATTTTCCTCATCTAGATTCAAAGATCCATCACATGCAGCAACAACAAACAAGCAAAGTTTTTGGTATAGCATATGTTCTTATCAATTTAAAACAAACTACAAATAGCATCTGTTCTTATCAGTTTAAATTAAAATTTAAATAGCATCTGTTCCTATTAGTTTAGATTCAAGTAACCGAGCAAATGATAACAGACAACACCCAACAAACAACCATGCAGTGACTTATCTGTTCATATCAGTTTAAATTGGATTGACCGAGCAAATGATAACAAATAACGCCCCAAATCATAGCATGCAACCAAACACCCAATTCAAACAAATCTAAAAACTTGAGTAACGATTAATCGTGAGAAAAAACTCACCTTTATAATCGAAACAGCCGCAGAGAGTAATGAGCACAATTGAACGAAGATCGAAGCCCCTAATTGGATCGCAAGCCCTAGTTTAACTTCAAAGTGGAACGAACGAGGAGAACACGGCCGCCATTATTTTTCTTTCGTTTTCTTTTTATATGATTGAAATGATTTGAACGAAAAACAAAGGGGAGGGGGCGTTTTACTTTTGAAGAGGAGATCGCGATTTGTTTATACCGTAGGGTGGCTGATAGGTACGAGATTTGCAGAGAGAAGATACATAGCAGTGTACTAGAGATTTTGTAATCTCCTTTTTCTCTTATTTTATTTCATTATCATTTTAATTTTCATTTTTTTTTCAAATACAATTTGTTATTTTATTTTTTCCAAATACAATTTGTTTTTTTTTCCACACGAATCCCAACGCGTTTAGACATCGTATGCTCACACATCAACTCCGAATGCCACGAAAATTGAAATCCGGTAATAATTCAATATTACGGACCCAATGGAACTGATTTCGTCAAATTCCGAGACTGTGCCTCGGAAGGCTATTCTTAAATTCAATTTGAACGATAAAATTCCAAAACTGGACGAATCACTTTCGAATTTAATTCGGAAGCTTCTATTATCTTCAGTATTATTAATATGAATTTTCTAAGCCTTTAAAATATTTTTAATCAGCTTAAAATTGAACATTCAAATTTTTATTCAACTTTCAATAGATTAAATTTTTAAAATTTAATCGCCAAATTCATTGTTATATTGGGAATTCACTTTAAATCATCATTCAAATATTTAAAATTAATTAAATATTTTCCAATTTAAATAGTTCAAAATTCAGGATCGTTACGATCTCCCCTCCTTAAAAGAATTTCGTCCCGAAATTACAAGTGAGGAAAAATGATTGTTAAAATTTCATTGATGTTTATATTCTACACAATTTTTATCAAGCTAAAAATTTATTAAAAAATAAATAAACATAGGATTCATTCCATTTATTTTATCTCCCTAGCTTTGTTCATTATTTTCTAAAATCAAGACATAAAAGATCTTTTACTAAAATTTTCGACTTACAAAACTCAAATTTAAACTTGAAATTCTTCATTTAAGAGATTTACATAGTATATCTTTTCCAAAGCTGTAGACTTTCAAAATATCTCAAAAATCCTCTTCCTTAATTTATTAGGTTGGAATTATGTAATTTTAATTTCAGACTATTGATTTACTATTCAAAGTTTGAAAATACTTGCTAACTCGAAATTTAACAAGTCCATCGTCGTTCTTAAAGACATTAGGCATACGCTGGCCAGACGTAGGACTAAAAATCTCTAAGTACTAAATATACTTGCTTCAATTCCCAGTGAAAATACTTTTAAAAATTCTTTTAAAAAATGGATATGGAAAGCATGTTCCCCCATGGATCACAGTTTACCCGGCGGTTCCGCTACTATCCCAGTAGAATCGCTTGTAAACTATAGATTTCTCATCTCTTGAATTTCGCCATGGTTGTTGCATAGATCGCAGTTTACTCGGCGGTTGCGCCACTATCCCAGTGGAATCGCTTGTAACTGTAGGCATCTCGCCCCACGAATTACGCTATACCATCAGATCGCGGTTTACACGGCGGTTACGCTACTATCCCAGTAGAGTCGCTTGTAAACCTAGGCATCTCGCCTCTCGAATTACGCTATTTCATATCATCTAGATTGCGGTATACCCGGCGGTTACGCTACTATCCCAGTAGAATCGCTTGTACCCATAGGCATCTCGCCCCTCGAATTCCGCTAGTTCCCGATCCCAAACACGATGATCCATCGTGGGGGATCTTAGTCCGAATGGACATTCCACATATGGAAATTCAACGTAGCTACGAATTTCAAATGGACACTCATATCGAGTTCCAATACCTTCTCCAATTTTAAATGGAAGGTACTTTTCCATATCCTCAGTTTGGAAAACATAATATCATACATACATAGTACTTCATTTCATAGTTCGTACATATCATACTCATGTACTTACATAAGTTTTCCATAACAATTTCTTTCCAAACTAATGGTTTTCGAATTTATCGTATTCTCATATATACGTTCTGAAAACCACAATATTTCATATCCATAACAAATAGAGGATTCCAAAATTTTCCATTTCATTATCCATTTCGAATTTTCCTCTAAGTCGATTTGAAAATTTAAGGTTATTTCAAACCCGATTCACATTCATAATTCAATTCATTATCGACTTCACATTCGATTTGGATTTCACGTTACATCGTCAATTCTCAACACATAATTGATGTCTACCGATATATAACCTCTAAGCTCGTACGTCTCAGAGAAGGGTGTTAAGCTAAAAGAATAAATTCTCCGCCACCTCAGATATATATTTAATAGAGATCAATTGATATGTCGTCAATTCACAACGTTAGACATACAATCCAAATCAACCATTCAAAGTTCAACTTATATTGTTTTTGGTGTCAAAGTTAAACTCAATTTTAACTCAAGATTCAATCATTTTGAAAAATTTCCAAGTTGAACTAATTGTTCATATTTCCCAAAAATATCTTTACAAGATATATAATTTTCACACTTAGCCATTTGAAACAAATTTCAAATATTCACTTTTCAATTTATCTTCAAAAGATAAAATTTTAACCCTTTCACTTCATATTGGAAAACATTTCCCTACTTATTCAATAATAAGTAATTCACAAATCCATTTATTTTCAACACTTTGAAAATATTCAATATACTTAAATCATAATCAAGTATATATTTCATTCTTTAAGGAAATCGTTCTTTTTAAACACATTTTTTTGAGTCAAAACGAATGTTGCGTAAAACATCGTCACGACAACTCAAAAATCACTAGTATAGGGATTCGAATTTAAGATAGATATATAAATCCCAATACTAAATAAAACATTTCCTTTTGGAAATCATTTACTATAACAACAATGTTATAGTCCACCATTTCCTTTCTTTCTCTCGAAAACGTCTATTTCAACAATGAATGTTGAAATCTATGCTTTCGATTCTTAACACATTTTAAAACAACTTCAAATGGATTTACTTCATTTCATAATATTATTTCCCCAAAAACATTCCCATTTAACTTTTTCAACTTCGACTTAATTCATAGTTTGAATTCCGCATACATTTCAAAATATTGGTTTTAACCAACTTCAAATTTTCAATATTAAGTTTTCCACTTAACTTATTTCTCTGCCCGTTCAAGTTCAAATTCATCATTGAATCTATTAAATCTATTCTGAATTATCATGTTGACAAACATCAAATTTGAAATCTAAATTCAATTAGTTTCGAATTTATAAAAAACCTTTTCAAATTCCACTTCTATTTGTAAAACTCCGAGTTATAAATCTCCTTTATTAATTCAGTTCAATTTATATAACTCAGTTATATACCAAAAGTTCACATATAAGTTAAGTACTTATAATCCATTTATTTACTAAATCGTTTTTCACAACATTTGAAATCAATTTTCAAAAGAATTCAGAATCAAATTCTCAAGTTATAGTTCAATAATCCCCTTGGTTATAATTAAATTGACATGTCATTTCACTTCACAATTATTACTTTGGAGATATTCACAATATTTGATTTAAACCACTTTATCAATTCACTTAATTCATATTTTATTTTTCCATAACTCTCAAAAATTCGATAATGAGTTTCCGAACGATTGAAACTCAAATCTAATGAGACCTCACCGAAGAGAACTATCGCAAACCTAAATTTAGAGAGGGAAATTTCCAAAAATAATTCTAATTTTGAAAATAACTTTTATCTTTCAAAGAAAACAATTTTATACTTCTTTAGATTTGAAAACATTTTCTTTAATAGTGATTCTAGTAACTATTCATATTAAACGCCATAAACTAAGCTTTGTGTAAACCAAAGCTCTGATACCACTTTTGTAACGACCCGCCGCTCTGATCGCCCCTAGTCGGTAATTAAACCAACGAGAAACGTTCAAAATGACGGATTGTTATTTAGTTTATAGAATTTAAACAGAATCAGCCACAGAATCACAGAATAACAATAATATTTCCCATAAATGAATTTTTTTCTCTTTTATACAAATATCAGAGTTTATATACAATGAATTAGATTTTAATACAGCGGAACAATTATCTATATATATATCTTTTAAAGTACAAAAGAAATCCTGAAAAAGCTTTAGTGATGCGGTAATCCCCCTCTCTCTCTAACTTCGCTGCGTGAAAATCTTCAAGCTGTAAAAATACTCGGTCTGACCCGAGCGTTTTATGCAAAACACAAAAACACTCGAGTCAGGATTAATCTTTATTCAAGTAATTAAATTTGTAATGAACTGAATAAAATGGTAACAGAGATGACGAATCACATGAATCAATTTAAATCTATTATGGATTTTCTTATTAACAACTTCAATTTTTAAAATCTGTCAATCCTGTGTGGCTGCAGTACACACGTATATTTATACACATGTGCACTGCCTCGCCAACTTGTGTGCACCAAACAAAAACACAGCTATCAGACCAAAACAAGGTCAGCTACATATCAAGTTCGAGTGTCATCAACTAAACAGTGGCAAAAGAAGTACAGTATGCAACAACAGCCAGTGCAATGAACAAAGAACACAAGTACAGGCAGCAGTCTCAAGTGACACAGTTGCAAACCACAAAATAGCATCAAAGGCAAAGACTCAGCAATGTCAAAGCCAAGAAGAAACTACATGACAAGCTAAATACAGTCCAGATAATCAAGCCAGAGCCACCCAAGTGCAGAGCAACTGCAAAGTGCAGTAGAACCTACAATAGTGCATACAACAGAGACCAAAGACAAGCATACATGAATGTATGTATAAAAATGACCAGCAACTACAAAGTGCAGTGGAACTACAGAAATGCACCAATGTAACAAAATTAAAAAACTCTTAATGACAATCTTAATGATGACATATACGGTAGTGCAGACTACAAATGAGTGCAACAAAATAACCCAAATGCAACAGTTATACCAACATAGTGCAACAATGAAGCACTGAATAATATGCAGACCAGATACATCAAGTCCAAATGCAACAGAATGGTACAAGTGCAACAGAACTCCACTGTGAATATTAACAACATGATGAGCAACGCAAGGGCAGTGGACAGTGCAGACAAAAATGAAAGATACCAGTGAATGGAAAGACATACATGAACATGGAACCAAACAGCAAAGGAACAAGATTCAACTTCAAAAATGAAACAAGTCAAAGTCTGCAGCTCAACTAAACAGGCAAGCCCGACTCAAGTACACCAGTGACAACCAAAGTACTAACAAACCAATATGCAGACAAAATGCAAATACCAGTGATACAAGTGCAACACAGTTGCAAACAACATGGTGAACAACACAGTGAAGATGACAAATACATCCAGAACTATACAATGAACAAACAAGTGCACCACTGAGCTATTCGAATGAAGCAAAGTGGCAACATCAAAATACAGGTCAGAAGTTCAAGTACACCAGTGACAGTGATACAAGTCAGATCAAGTACAATGCACAGTGCACCAATGACCAGGCTACAAGATACCATGTATGCAGACCAGTGCAATCAATGTCAGACCATAACATGAATGCACAATTCAAGCAACATGCAAATGAAGATCACAAATGCAAGTGCAGTTGCAGTAACAGGTGAACAGAAGTAACGAGTAAAACAAAATCAACACAGTGAAGATACCAGTGAAACAAAGCAAAGGATCAAATCAAAACAAATGAAACTGGGTTCAAAATTTTCTTAACATTAAAAGCTTCAGATTTAAAACTTTGAAACTGATATTCATTTCAAATTAGAGGGGAAAATTTTATTTACAGACACATACATACATCACATATGCACTGGAGTTCCAACAAGCTACATGCAAACAAAATTTTCCTCATCTAGATTCAAAGATCCATCACATGCAGCAACAACAAACAAGCAAAGTTTTTGGTATAGCTTCTGTTCTTATCAATTTAAAACAAACTACAAATAGCATCTGTTCTTATCAGTTTAAATTAAAATTTAAATAGCATCTGTTCTTATTAGTTTAGATTCAAGTAACCGAGCAAATGATAACAGACAACACCCAACAAACAACCATGCAGTGACTTATCTGTTCATATCAGTTTAAATTGGATTGACCGAGCAAATGATAACAAATAACGCCCCAAATCATAGCATGCAACCAAGCACCCAATTCAAACAAATCTAAAAACTTGAGTAACGATTAATCGTGAGAAAAAACTCACCTTTATAATCGAAACAGCCGCAGAGAGTAATGAGCACAATTGAACGAAGATCGAAGCCCCTAATTGGATCGCAAGCCCTAGTTTAACTTCAAAGAGGAACGAACGAGGAGAACACGGCCGCCATTATTTTTCTTTCGTTTTCTTTTTATATGATTGAAATGATTTGAACGAAAAACAAAGGGGAGGGGGCGTTTTACTTTTGAAGAGGAGATCGCGATTTGTTTATACCGTAGGGTGGCTGATAGGTACGAGATTTGCAGAGAGAAGATACATAGCAGTGTACTAGAGATTTTGTAATCTCCTTTTTCTCTTATTTTATTTCATTATCATTTTAATTTTCATTTTTTTTTCAAATACAATTTCTTATTTTATTTTTTCCAAATACAATTTGTTTTTTTTTCCACACGAATCCCAACGCGTTTAGACATCGTATGCTCACACATCAACTCCGAATGCCACGAAAATTGAAATCCGGTAATAATTCAATATTACAGACCCAATGGAACTGATTTCGTCAAATTCCGAGACTGTGCCTCGGAAGGCTATTCTTAAATTCAATTTGAACGATAAAATTACAAAACTGGACGAATCACTTTCGAATTTAATTCGGAAGCTTCTATTATCTTCAGTATTATTAATATGAATTTTCTAAGCCTTTAAAATATTTTTAATCAGCTTAAAATTGAATATTCAAATTTTTATTCAACTTTCAATAGATTAAATTTTTAAAATTTAATCGCCAAATTCATTGTTATATTGGGAATTCACTTTAAATCATCATTCAAATATTTAAAATTAATTAAATATTTTCCAATTTAAATAGTTCAAAATTCAGGATCGTTACACGACCAACCTACTACCCAAGCACTTCCATCTTTGGTTCGGTCAACCGACTCAGGGAATCCGGTTGACCGACCTGCTCCTATTTGCCAATTTTGCATATATTGCCTATTTTGTTGAATTTCCAACTTTAATCGATTCGTGTTGTTTCCCTTTTGTTGTTATCAATTATTATCGACTTTGATGATATTTTCTTCGGGAATTTTCGAAATATCCATTTTGATGGATTTGATATCGATTTCTTTAGATTTTATTCACGTCTTCGAATGTGAATTTTGGTGATTGATTTTTTTACAATCATTTTTGTGATTTGTCACTTAAAAAATATAAAGGTTTCAATACTAGTAGTAAATATCAAAATTCTTTCATCAAAGCGATTTCAAAACTATTTTATTACTATCCTTTCTTAAATTGTTTTCCAATCTATGTATATACAAGCCTTTACTTCACTCGGATGAGAAATCGAATTAAATGGCTTAGAAAAACAAGTGGTATGAAACGCTTGCGTTTGCTTCGTCGGTTAATTCTTGGACTTGTTCGATTGATCCTTTTTGTGACAATTTCCTAGTGAAGATCTACAGTTTGTTCGTAAATATTTAAGTTAAGCTAGTGGTTATGAGACATGAAGCTAAATTCATATATTTACTAGCTTAGTGTAATTGACACTTTCTTGATGATCAACGACGATCATTTTTATGATTAAGACTAGCAATGTGCGATGTCTCTTTGTCTGCGAGGGAGACTAAACCCTGTTTTGTGGAGTTTCGACTCAAATTGGAGGGGTAGCAACCCATGGTCTTCGGACCGTTTGTGGAGCTTTGACTCAATTTGTGATGGTTAGCAACCATGGAATTAGCGTTCCGTTTGTGATACACGTGTTGGTGAGCTTTATGCTCCCATTTGTGATAGGCCTTTCCCCCTTTTTGTGATTTCTGGATTTCGTATGTTGATTTCTGGAATTTGTGCTTCACCAATTTTCGTGATTTTCATTGATAAGTTTTATCAATTTTTGTGCATTGGTGAATTCGTGTGTCATTACCTTTTTGTGGATTTGGATCTTTGAGAAGGTTCCTATGATATTGTTTAATCTCTTGTTGATTATCATTTACATACTTAAAGTAGTATGTCATTATGGTTATTATACGCTTATGCCATATCTTTTATTCTATATCATTTCATTTGATATTTATAGCTAGACTGGTCCGTTTATTATTTTCTTATTAAATAATACTCGGTCAGACCGAGATGTTACAGGTGCTTCTGCTTAACTTCTCACCAGGGATTATTGTCCTAACTTTTGGCTAAATACTTAGATTAGTAGTTTTTGGTTGTATACGTTTGAGATATAGACTCATAGTTGTGTACTTATTCTTTTGTATAGCACATGTAGCTATACTTTTGTGTCATTGTGGATCTTTTTGACCACTACTCCGATGAAAACTTTTATGTGTTATATGTATTCATGTCTATTTCCGCCTTTGTGATATGAATTATCTGTGACTGATTTGTGTTATGTTTATTTCTATATTTGTTTCCGAAGACATTATAGCCACTGTGTAGTAGCTTTGAGTTTGTGTCGGTATGTTGGATTTCCATATTTTATCTGGCATATCGGTACTCGCACAAGGCAATTATACAGATGGTCGCTCCTCAACAGCCTTATTCTCCGTGCTAGTTGATGGCATTACACCATAGTGTCCATGGCTAACGTGGGTATAGAGGTGGGGCATCACATAAATCTTCTTATACTGTAGGTGCTATAGTAGTCTTTGGGTCTCTAATACATTTTCTAAGATGAGAAATACGGAATTCATCATGGACTCTAACCAAACTTCTCGGTATCTCTACTCTATAAGCAAGTTTCCTAATCCTCTCAATAATACGAAAAAGTCCAACGAATCTAGGTGCCAACTTCCCTGACTTTCCAAATCTAATCACACCCTTCATCGGTGAAACCTTAATAAACACATAGTCTCCAACCGAGAATTCCAAATCTTTCCTTCTTCTATCAGCATAACTATTCTACTTAGACTGAGGTTCCTTCTTCCTAGCTCGGATCAACTCAATATTCTCTACGGCTTCTTTCACCAAATCCGGACCAAGAACCAGTCTATCCTCGGTCTCAAACCAATATACGGGAGCTTTGCATGGTCTTTCATACAAAGCTTCAAATGGTTCCATCCCAATAGTAGTTTGATAAATATTGTTATACAAGAACTCAACTAAATGGATATAGTCTTCCCATGATCCCTCGAAATCCAATACATAAGATCTTAACAAATCCTCTAATACTTTGTTAAGTCTTTTCGTTTGCCCATTGTTCTGTGGATGGTAACCGGTACTCATGTTAAGCTTGGTTCTTAATGCTTCCTGTAGACTCTTTGTAACGACCCAATTTTTTGACTTTCGAAAGTCAACATCAATACATCTACAGCATCAAATGCCACGCAATCGAATGCCGGAAAACCAAACCATTAGGGTTAAAGAAGAAGAAGATAGAAGAAGAATAGAAACAATAATCAAATTCTTACATTTCGCAGTGGAACAACATATAATAGATAAATTCATGTCTTTAAAACAAAGAACTATATCAGTTTTGCATACATCATATTAACAGAGTTTACAATGACACAATACAAACACTGGATTGTTGGTATAACTTGACTCACATGGAAAATTTTGACTTGCACCAACCCAAATGCAACGGACACTACATAGTATAAGTGGTATGTCTTGCCATCTAGCTTGAATTTCATATCTCCACAGCATACTTCTTGACTTTGCTTCAGAATAATGATAACCTGACTCTAGGCTGCTCGTGTGGAAAATTAATGCACCCAGAGTTTAGAAAGGGAACAATAAACTCCAGGTCAGTCATGGGACTGGTGTGAGATATTAAAAACAGTTATTTTCACAAAGAAAGGTAAAGAAATCTGCTATGCTTTTGGAAAATGAAACTACCATAAGGTCTCCCCGCATACACACTGTTTGCACCAAAATTGGTCACAAACCCCAAATATCGTGAAAGCACCAGTGTATGAATATAAATCAGCAATATTCAAACACAAATCACAGATCTCAGCAAACAACAAACAGCAATTCAGAAGTAATAAATAAGAACACACGATTTATAGTGGTTCAGCTATCTCCGGCCTATGTCCACTTCAATATTTTTCCTTTTTATTGATTATACTTGCTGATTACAATCAATTACAGTGATTATAGTGAAGTAAATTGTTTACAACAGTGATGGTTGCGAGTAGAATCGAATCCGGCAGAGTCTGGATGTTGAATGGCAAAAAAGATCCTTTTTCTGTTGGCTCTTGGGCTCTATTTATAGGCGTAGGAGGCTCAGATCTCGCTCAAACTTCGGAAGACTTTTTCTGGCACGTGAGTGGGCCCATGCGACTGACCCCACCAAGTTTCGATTCGATCTGTGATCGATAAGAAGTCATTTCGTATCGATCAAGATGATGTCCAATTGGGCTGAAATTTGGTGGAGACATTCTTCATCATGCATGCAAGCTCCTGTGAAAATTTCATGGCATTTGGATTAGTAGATCTCTAGATATCGTGGATACGAAGTGGAGTCTTTTAGTTGCTGTCTGGTTCGAATTGATTCCTTCGAATTGATGCCTTCGACTCCATCAGCTCACGTGGTTCTGTGATGAGGTGGCGCGCGTCCTTCGAGTCGATCCAGTCTTCTCTCTGGGTTGTACGCATCAATTCCTTAGATTTCGTCTAATTTTCACCGAGGGTCGACACGTCATCTTAGCTTGTTGACTCGGTGGATTCAAGTGATCGTCATCCATGGATTCGAACAACTGTCACATCGATGGATATGAATAAGTCTTTATCTATGGATTCGAACGATAGTCTTTATAATGGACACGAAGCACACTATCTTTTGATGGATGCGAAGTGAGATCGTCTGATGGATGCGAACTAGATGGAGTCGAACTGAGGCATGAGGATGGGTATGAACTTGACCGATACGAACGAGATCGGTTCGAAGCGACTAACTCCTGATGGATTCGAACCTGATGGATTCGAATGGAGCGAGACGATGTTGTGCTGATGGATTCGAACCTGATGGATTCGAATGGACCATCACCTTGACCTCTTCATGGATACGAACAGCATGCTCTTTCCTTAGATTGAATCGATCATAACTTGCACATACAAGCTCGGATTGACTTGAGCTTTGAAACGCTGGCTTCTACAGCTTTGCTCATCATGTCTTGTCAATTGCGGCAGGATCCGGACTCGAAAAAAATTCATCGATATCCATAGTGAACCTACAGCGTATAATCGATATTTGCAACTAGGAATCATTGAGTTTCTGTTAACTTTTGGGTATCTCGGCTTTGCCAAAAGGTGGGATAATACTTTGCCCCCCAAAACATGCCTTTTTGTAAAAGGTATGTTTTGAACGGTCTAAATCGAGTGTAGTGAATTTACGTTTTATTCATAGCTGCAGTATTATCAATCAAGTTTATGGCTGTTCAAAGACAAGTTGTTATCAATCCCTTCCAGTGGAAGTTAAGAATGAAATTCTTCAGTCTCTCTGGGCTATCGATGTTCACTCCGGACCCTTGCCAAACCCATTCCCGACTTAGCGATTGAATAGAAAGATCCTATCGCACTCTGGCGTTGCCTTCTGTCCCTTACACTCTGGTCCCGGTTAGGACGTATAGCAACGTCTTGGTCGTTCTAGACCGATCATAGCCTCTCCGGGCTCTTGCTGGATCCCATTCTGTCACTCTCCGGTGAATGGGAAACAACGTTAAGTGAGTCGATCCTGTCGGTCTCCGGCGAAGCAACTCACTTCTTGCACTCCGGTTCAACGTATCTGAACATTAAGCGATGTCATGGTCGCTCTAGACCGATCATAGCCTCTCCGGGCTCTTGCTGGATCCCATCCTGTCACTCTCCGGTGAAGGGGAAACGGTGCTTAAGTGAGTTGATCCTATCGCTCTCCGGCGAAGCAACTCACTTCTTGCACTTCGGACCCCGTCTCTCCAGGTAGGGTCATAAAGCGATCATTTTTATATTGGTATTTAATGTTCATCCTTTAAATCTCCGGTTAAAGGTTTATTTAAAGAAATTCAAATTCATTTATTAAATTCAGGCCCTAGATGTTCAATCTCAAACATCAGGAAAAAGCTAAACATTGCCTCTCTGGGCATATCGGTTTATCTCCATCTTAGAGCATGCCTGGGGATCTCTCCGGTTCCCGTACATGAGTAAGTGGAGTAACCGTTTATTTTGAGAACAAATCTAAACGAAATTATTCGACCGAAGTCCAAATCCTGGACTCGGCCCTTGCCATCTTTAATCAGTGGATGACTAGTCGTGATCCCGATCCAGGATCATTCCAGTTAGGTGGAGGCGGTGGTTGTTCAGGCCTTACCGCCGCTGTCCGTTCTCTGACATATTGTGGCAATCTACCACTCCTGGCATGTTCTTCCACCTCATTTTTCAAATGGCGGCATTCATCTGTAGTGTGCCTATCCAGCTCATGGAATAGGCAATATTTACCAGTTCTATGCTCCCGCTCCGTGGGATCCCTCCTGGGTGGCTTTCAATAGGGGAGTTGCCCCCGAATTTCAGTGTAAATTCGTTCCAGGCCTGCAATCAGATCCGTGTATTGCCTGAATCTTGGTTCTCAGAATTTCTTCCGTTTATCAGGACCATCATAACTGTCATTCTGTTTCCTCTTTCCTTTGTCTACTCCATATTGTTCTCTGGAGGTTCCTTCGCCTTGTGTGGCATTCGTTTCCTGCCTCTCGGCTCGTGATTCTTCTAGTCGGATGAACTTTTCAGCTTTATGATAGAATTCTCCGAGATCTTGCAGTGGATCTTTAGTCAGAGAATCTTTGAATTTGGTGCCTTCCCCAACTCCTGCCACCGCCGCCATCAAAATCATTGATGGATCTGGGCGATCTACAGAAGTCACCGTTGCATTGAACCTTAGTAGAAAATCTTTTATGGACTCTTCGGTCCTTTGCTTTATCGAGGCTAAAGTCATCACACTCTTGGGTCGCGTCACATGGATCCTAAACTGTCTCATGAAGCAGTCTACAAGCTCGCCCCATGTTCTGATTGATCCAGTTTCTAGTTGCCTGAACCAAAGCACAGCCAAATCTGACAAGAATAAAGGGAAACATCGAGCCATCACTTCCTCGGATCCCCCCAGCACTTCCATCTTCCTAATATATCTGGTAATGTGCATGGTCGGGTCTGACATCCCGTCATAAGGATCTAGCATTGGTAGTTTGAATTTTTGGGGGTTCCTTGCATTTCTGATGTTGGGAGTGAACAGACTCCGACTGACTTCTTCCAACCCTCCGCCGGACAATCCTCCTCTCATGATTCGTCGCATTAGACGAATCATTCTCTCATCTTCGTCCAGGGGTTGACCCCTTGTCAAGTTTCTGTCCTGCCCCACGAGCCTCAAAGGGAATTCTGGTACATACTCTTCGGGTGGCTCGTTAGCATAAGCATTGGCTCCAGCTTGTTGAGCTCCGTCTATTGGTCTTTCGGTATCGGACTCTGAGGGTCTGCCCCCAAGTGCTTGTTGATTACCTTCAGCTCCTGCATTCTGGACTTGAATCTGACCTTCATTAGCTTCTGTAATCCTGATTCCTTGTCCCGCACTTGCAATTGTTGTAGTTGTTCCAAGGTTTTGCACATTCTCCGCCCTCATTTGTTCGAGGAAATTCTGCAGCATCTCCTGTTGAGTCTTCATCATGCTTTCGCGTAATGAATTAGCCATAGCCTCCATCTCATCTCTAGTGATATACATCGAAGCCTGTCCCTCTCCAGCTCCAGAGGATGCTTCTTGGCTTCCTCCTTGTTGGCTCTGATCAGCTCTTTGTCTTGTTTGTCGAGTCATTGTCTCTAAGTCAGGATTCTTCGAACTCTCAAATCTGAATTCTGAATCTGGCGTAGCGGGTGTTAGTTCCTTCTCAGTGAAAGCACCAAATTGTTTGCACCAAAATTGGTCACAAGCCCCAAATATCGTGAAAGAACCAGTGTATGAATATAAATCAGCAATATTCAAACACAAATCACAGATCTCAGCAAACAACAAGCAGCAATTCAGAAGTAATAAATAAGAACACATGATTTATAGTGGTTCGGCTATCTCCGGCCTACGTCCACTTCAACAGTTTTCCTTTTTATTGATTATCCTTGCTGATTAGAATCAATTACAGCGATTATAGTGAAGTAAATTGTTTACAACAGTGATGGTTGCGAGTAGAATCGAATTCGGCAGAGTCTGGATGTTGAATGGCAAAAAAGATCCTTTTTCTGTTGGCTCTGGGGCTCTATTTATAGGCGTAGAGGCTCAGATCTCGCTCAAACTTTGGGAGACTTTTTCTGGCACGTGAGTGGGCCCATGCGACTGACCCCACCAAGTTTTGACTCGATCTGTGATCGATACGAAGTCATTTCGTATCGATCAAGATGATGTCCAATTGGGCTGAAATTTGGTGGAGACATTCTTCATCATGCATGCAAGCTCCTGTGAAAATTTCACGGCATTTGGATCAGTAGATCTCTAGATATCGTGGATACGAAGTGGAGTCTTTCGGTTGTTGTCTGGTTTGAATCGATTCCTTCGAACCGACGCCTTCGACTCCATCAGCTCACGTGGTTCTGTGATGAGGTGGCGCGCGTCCTTCGAGTCGATCCGGTCTTCTCTCCGGGTTGAGCACATCAATTCCTTAGATTTCGCCTAATTTGCACCAAGGGTCGACACGTCATCTAAGCTTGTTGACTCGGTGGATTCGAAGTGATCATCATCCATGGATTCGAACAACTGTCACATCGATGGATACGAATAAGTCTTTATCTATGCATTCGAACGATCATCTTTATAATATATACGAAGCACACTATCTGTTGATGGATGCGAAGTGAGATCATCTGATGGATGCGAACTAGATGGAGTCAAACTGAGGCATGAGGATGGGTACGAACTTGACCGATACGAACGAGATCGGTTCGAAGCGACTAACTCCTGATGGATTCGAACCTGATGGATTCGAATGGAGCGAGACGATGTTGTGCTGATGGATTCGAACCTGATGGATTCGAATGGACCATCACCTCGACCTCTTCATGGATACGAACAGCATGCTCTTTCCTTAGATTGAATCGATCATAACTTGCACATACAAGCTCGGATTGACTTGAGATTTGAAACGCTGGCTTCTACAGCTTTGCTCATCATGTCTTGTCAATTGCGGCCCGATCTGGACTTGGACAAAATTCATCTATATCCATAGTGAACCTACAACGTATAATCGATATTTGCGACTAGTAATCATTGAGTTTATGTTAACTTTTGGGTATCTCGGCTTTGCCAAAAGGTGGGATAACACACACAATGCAACCGCACAATTGGAGGAGATTTCTCCTGATGATAGTCAAATATGCTTGATACGCAAAATCCCTTTTAGTATTATTATTAGTGCATAGTGCAAAACATTTGCAAGTACAATATTAATCTTAGCCAGCATACGTACCATTATAGTATGCCTACTATAGCTACCACATTAAATGGAAGGTTCTACAACTAAAACCGTATAAGGCGCGTATTGGAGATTTGATTTCCAACAAATGGTCAGGCTAAGAAACTTCCTATGCCACATGGGTATGCCTCTGGAGGGACGCCCCGAGAACTTAACCAGCTCTCTGCCAACACAAGGCCGGGTTACTTCTATAACTAGGTAACTACTACACGAGTATGCCATCCCCCGGTCGTTTGCGACCTTTATTCGAGGATCCTCAACCACAAAGCAACAACCGCAAAGTAATAAATTTGCAGCAACCACATAAGTTAAGTATATGGGCTCCATACCATGATACCACCCTTTTCCAGAAGGAAATGACATACCCTCAGGGAGCGCTACCCCTAAATAACATTGTCGCATCCTTCCTGTTTCGACCATTTTCGGGGTTTGTGATCCGACGAAGTCTCGTCCACAAAGCTGCACTTTTCACAAAGTCATGCTTCGATCAAAAAATGATCAACAGCACTTCGTATGCCACATTACCAAATTGGTAATGTATCACTAGTAACCATCAACTACATAACCTCTGAGCTCGTACGTCTCTGAGAAGGGTGTTAAGCTAAGAGGATAATTCTCCGCCACAACAGAAATGTTTTTGATAGAAACCAGCTTACATCTCAAAGTGTAACGTCAGACACACATCCATACAAGTCTGTTCCGGAATCGAACGGAACTGAAGGCACTTCAAAGAAGTCCTTGCAAATCCGGATATTCACTAATCACATCCGGAATCCCCATCGTGATAAAATCTCTATACCGGAGCAATCTGGGGAAGAGACATTCGATGGGTAATCCGTTCACTTTCGAAGATACCCAGTCTTCAACACCATATTCAAATGCAATCCCATTTCGTCGTATCATTATTCGAAATGGGATTTATGACCCAAAGTCCTCTCCCGGATAATCCAGATAATGAGCGCTTATTTTTAATAATAAGTGTTACATTCAAATTTCAAACAAATCACAACAATTTCCACGTTGATCTTTTAAACAAAAGATCCATCACAATCACAAAGGTTCGATGTGGTTTTCGAATATCTATTTGGAATTCGACCTCCAGTCGCATCGAAATTCAAACATCGTTTAAAGGTCAATATTGATAGTCGATTATTTAACTATCAATCAACATTCACAACAATCATTGGATTTCAAATAATTTTCCCCCAATTATTATTTTCAAAATATCTTCGCACAATATAATTTTAACAATTCAACCATTTGAAAACAAATTTCAAATCACTTTTCACCTTTCAATCTTTTGAAAACAAATTTCAAATCGCTTTTCACACTTCAATCCGTTGAAAACAAATTTCAAATCACCTTCGTCACATGGAATAAATTTTCAAATATTTATTTAATTCCATTGAAAATTTGTCGGGTTCAAATACTTTAAAAATAATTTTAAAATACTTATCCATAATATACTTGGAAACATTTAAAATAAAATCATTTTAAAACACTTGCTCAAATATTAGTTATGAAAATATTATACTAATATGTCATATAAAAATACAAGTTCAAACTAATTTTAAAATAAAATTAGTAGATAGGATATAACTATCTAAATATCTATTTACTAAAACAAATATCAATTAAAACTTTAAATAATCACTTCTATAATAAATTAACATATATCTTTACTCTAAAGTTTTTCAATATAACCTAAGCAAATAATTTCTCCAAAATATTCTTTCCTCAAAACCATCTTTACAACTTTAATTTATATTTATAAACTATATTGAAAACATGCTCGGCTTTCCAGGGAAAGTACACCTTCCATTCTAATATGGTTCATTTAAATCAATTTATAAATATTTCTAGATTTATTTTAAATTTACATTCCAAATTCATAAATTCCTTTCCACACTTTTTTTTAAAATAAAACAATATTTATTTTTAAAATAACTTACTCTTTCCTTTTTAAATTCCCATTGTGAATTTAAATTTTCCAAATATCTACCGAGATACGATTTTCAAATTGATTTCAAAAATCATTTCCAAACGCCAAATAAATTTCCAAACTGATTTCAGCTTTTATTTTAAACATCAAACCAATTCCAAATTGATTTATAAATTTATTTTAAAAACCAAATCAAATTCTAATTTGATTTCTAATTTGTTTTCTTTTAAAATAAATTCCTTTATTTCTTCCAAACTATTTAAAATCCGTATTTTAAAATAAATTCTTCAGCTATTAAACAATATTACTCAAAAACCATTTGTTAAAATCTTTTCCTATATTTTGGAATTAATTCAATAGGATTACAAAAATAAAACTTTATCCTTTTAAAATTCCTTCTCTTAAATTTATTCAATTCCCTAAAATAAATTTAATATTTCTGGTATCCTACAATAACAAAAATATATTCGGCTAAACTATAGCTTTCGACGGTTTCAATCACAAATATAATCACACAGAGATTATAAATAAAACGACACAACATTTAAACAAATTCAAACATTTAAGGAATCCAGTTGGATCCCTCCAACCTGTTTTCCTGCATCCATAGATGTTAGCACAACAATTAAATACCAATTCCACTTCAAGGTGGAATATCGTGGTATATGGGATATATATAAAATATCATCCGCTATTATGCGGCGCATAAGGTCTCATCCGCTATATAATGCGGGAAATCAATCACTCCAAATACATATATTATACCAATTCCACTTCAAGGGGGAATATCGTGGTATATGGATTTAACTTCATATCATCCGCTATTATGTGGCGCATAGGGTCTAATCCAATACAATTGATAATAATTTATCATCCAAGCACACAATCAACAATTTTAAATTTAACTATTTTAAATTAAATCAGAAAAATCTGATTGAGTGAGAAGATCTCTGCTTTGCTTTGCATGCAATCCATTTTCATTCCAATTTGATTTATTTCAGATATTGACCTTATATAGACAATTTTATACAGTTGATTAGTATTCGAAATAAATCAAATAATAAATTTTCACTTAGTAGATTTATTTAATTTAAATTAATAATTAAATTTCTTAAACCCATTTTCCTTTAATAAATTTAATTAACTGACAATTTTGACTTTAAACTAATACTTTTAATTTTAAACAAATTTTTCCTTTTTAAATAAAATCATTTAGTAACTAAAATAATTAAATAGGTTAACTAAAAAAATTTAACCACTAAAATTTATTGCTTAAAAACTAACAATTTAATTTAACTAATAAATTTCCTTTTTCAAATATATATATATATATACACACACTTATAAAAATAGATTTCAAAATTTTAACTTATATAAATCCCTTCAATATTTAAAATTCCTTTTTTAACTTGTATATGTAGATATTAAAAATAATTTAAGAAAATACTTTTATCTGCATGCATATATATATATATATATCCTTAATATGTAAATAAATTGGTAAATTAAAAATATTTATTTATTTTCTTTACTGTAAAGTATATCTTCGTAAATATAAAATAAAAATCTGATTTTTAAAGTTTTGTTTTCAAATCTGATATATATATTTTCTGACTAATTTTTTTTCTATTTTATAACTTACTGTTATATTTTTATATATATATACTTCTGCCTTTATTTATTCATTAAATCAAAATTAATCAGAAAAAAGTTCGAATACCAGATTAATATCCTCACCTGCCATCACCAATGTTCCTCCTTCGTCATCGAACAACGCGCCGCCACTGACCCTCGTGCGCATTCCATCCCAAATAGAATGATGAACCGTCCCCATCGCACAAGTCGTCACTATCCAGAGCTCTTCCACCACTCGTGAAAATCGAATCTCACATCCTCCTTCCACATCGCGACCCCTGCCTCCACGCAGAATCATCGACGAGTCGCTGCCCACAAATCGAATTCGAGCCCAAGATCGAACTCGAACATCACTGCTGCTATTAATTCGCATGCCGCTCGAACAATTTCGAGCTTCTAGACGAACTACCTCGACCCACGAACGAGCGCACTTTCCAATGCGATCGATTCTTCATCACTATATTTTTTTCCTCGAATTGATTTTTTTCGAATGATAAATTTGATTTGAAATTTCTGGGCCATTTATTCGTTTCTAGGCCATTTACTCGTTTTTGTTCTGTTAGATTTAGATTTTCAAATTGAAAAAAAGCGGCCATTATTTCTTAGCTACGAGTTACTTTCTTTTTATTTGGACGAAGGAAAAAAGCTTTTGTTTGTTTTATAATTTTTCTTTTCTCTTGAACAAACACGTGTTGGAATTTTGCCAAGTGTCTTAAATAGATGAAACGTGTAGTTTACCTTGTGAAAAAAATATTATATTAATTTCATATATATATATATTGTTTTTAAATTCAAATTTAAAATTTAAATCGTTCCATTCGCAACTCAAAATTTTGACTTTCAATCGAAGTGTGCCGCCAGGCGTTTATAAGGTTATACCCCTATTCCGAATGCAATGGAAAAGGTTCCAAGTCCAAATTCGATCATATGGAGAAGAAAGCTTTTTAGACCATAGTATTATACTAAATTTTCGATTAAATTTTAGCGCGTTGGCTCATCGCACGATCATATGACAACTCCGAATCCTACGAAAATTGAAATCCGATAATAATATACTATTACGGATCCAATGGAACTGGTTTCGTCGAAATCCGAGACTGTGCCTCGGAGGGCTATTTTATAATATCGAATATAAATGACATAAACTCAAAACTGAACAAAACAGTTTTAAATTCAACTCTAAAGCTTCTATTATCTTCAGTATCATTAATATAAATTTTCGAAGCCTTGGAAATATTTTTAACAAGCATAAACTCTGGATTCAGATTTTTACCCAACTTTAATAAATTAATTTCAATAAATTAAATTGCCAAATCCATAGTTATAATTGAAATTCAAGTTTAAAACTAACTTCCAATTTTTAAAATCAATTAAATATTTCAAGTTCAAATGTTGAAAATTCTGGATCGTCGCATCCTTCCCCCTTAAAAGAATTTTGTCCCGAAATTACTAGTTAAGAAGAATGATCCTTTAACCCTTTCATCATTTACCAAAAACAAAACAGTTTTATCAACTTTCCAAAACAAATCTTTTTATTTAAGACCCCTTATTACTTCAACTAACTTTACAAATTTAATCATAAGTTCCAAACAACATTGTTAATTCAACCATTCAAATTTCAATTCAAATTTAAATTTTCTAAATTTTCTCAAAATTTTTCTAACTCCCTAAATATTCGAAAATTTTCATCAGCGTCTCCTTTGCGTGGCTCGCTCGGTATGACTACAAAATGGCACCACAGGCCCTCAGATTCAAAAAGAAAATGAAAAGCCAATCGGCTAGACGACAAAATCATCAAATTTCATACAGAAATTTAAATACATACCTTTTTCGAGCAATTCAAATTTATCTTCAAAATCAAAATCCAATTCCTTTTGTATTTAAATCACATGTATATCCTACTAATATTAATTTCCAATCATAGCTTTCAAAAATCATTTTATACTTTTCTTTACAAAAGTTTGAATATTTATTTCATTCAAGTCTGTACGATATACTTATATCATTCGTATGCAATTATCAAATTTGATCGCTCACTCGATCACACAATTTCACTTTCAAACTAGTATCGTTCACCTGACTTCCTAGACTCAAATCTGGTTTCTTGATCAGAAATCGTCATTCTCCTTTGCATAGCCATTAAACCGTGATAGAGAATTTCCAGAATCAACCAAAAATCCATATCCAGGTTCGTCGTCGAAAATCGAGTGAAAAATCCCAACTCGGATCGATATAATTATCTCAAAATTCTATGCTTGAATTATGGATCAAATCGCTATGCGAATAAAATAATATACGTACATCCTACGTATTCATTCCAAATTGATTATTGGCTTTATCAATTTCTTTTCTTTTATTCACATTACTTTTGATTTTCATTCACTTGTTCACAATTATCCATTTTACAACTTTCAGTTTAATCTTCACTCAATTATTAACTTAGAATATTTTCACAATTCAAAATTTTACTTAAGCATTTCACACTTTATTTCTTAAGTTCAATATAGATATTCTATATACTTCTTATATTTATTTTCAATTCACCATTTTGGTTTATATCTACTTATACTTAAACTAGATTGCCAATTCCATATAAATTCAATCTATCTTTCATTTTTAACTATTGAATTCAATTCTGTTATCCTCAATTAGTTCCACTTACTAATTTATTTCTATACTTTGCTTTGTTTATCACAAATCAAATTCGATTCCAATTCCAGTTTTATTTACTTACAAATTCAAAATGAATTTCAACATTCAATTTCACTTTCACTTTCATTTACTTGCAATTGTAAATTCATTTATTCATTCACAATTTTATTTTCCACCTTAATAAATTTTATTCCATAACTATCTAATCAGATTCCAGAGTCTTACCATCTTTTCAAAACCATTTTTGAAATCAATTCAAATTATCTTTTGAATTTTCAAAACCAAACCAGTTTTCCAAACAACTTCCCTTTTAAAATAGTTTGGCAGCAATTCCTCTCCTGGAAACTTGGAAATGAACATCGATGATACTGCAGTCATCACCAAAGTTATTTTCCAGCGACTGAAAAGAGTTTGGTGCTTTTATCACTTCAAAAACATTTTTCTAAAACCTTTGAAAATCATTTTCAACTCAAAAAGGATTTAATTTTCAAACTTCCCAAATTTCAAATCCTTCAACTTTATTTCCAAATATTTCTCTGGAATTCTATTTCAAATTATAAATCACATTTACAATTTATATTTACAATTCCCATTTGTATATGAATTATATTTTATTAGCTCTTTGTTTATCATTTCAATTTCTTATTCAATTTCAATGATAATAATTTAATATTATCACTTCCAAACAAACAAGCAACCATATACTATAATAATTTACGGAAAATGATTTCTTTTCTATACAAAAATTTGGGTAAAATTGTTTCATTTATCCCATTTTAAAACAATATTATGTCGATTTATCCTGTTTAAGAGTTTAGAAACCCATATCGATATAGTTAGCCAAACTGCACCGACTAGGATCTATAAACAATCAACCGATAAGTCAACATAATATAAAACATTTTTTATATTCACTAACAAATACGCGCTCATATCTATTATTACACTCAAAACTCATTCTAGAGTACTACCGACTCTATCTCTAATGAGTAATCTCCATCAGAGCCAAAGTTGTCACTTAACCAAATGCTCTGATACCAAAAATGTAACGACCCAATTTTCTGACTTTCGAAAGTCGACATCAATACGTCCACTGTATCAAATGACGCGCAATCAAATGCTGGAAAACCGAACCGTTAGGGTTAAAGAAGAAGAAGATATAAGAAGAATAGAAACAATAATCAGATTCTCACATTTCGCAGTGGAACAACATATAATAGATAAATGAATATCTTTAAAACAAAGAACTATATCAGTTTTACATACATCACATTAACAGAGTTTACAACGACACAATACAAACACTGGATGGTATAACTTGACTCACATTGAAAATTTTGACTTGCACCAACCCAAATGCAACGAAAACTACATAGTATAAGTGGTACGTCTCGCCATCCAGCTTGAACTCCAGATCTCCGCAGCATACTTCTTAACTTCGCTCCAGAATAATGATAACCTGACTCTAGGCTGCTCGTAGGGAAAATTATGGGCACCCAGAGTTTAGAAAGGGAACAATAGACTCCAGGTCAGTCATGGGATTGGTGTGAGATCTTAAAAACAGTTATTTTCACAAATAAAGAAAAAGAAATCCGCTATGCTTTTGGAAAATGAAACTACCATAAGGCCTCCCCGCACACACACAATGCAATCGCACAATTAGAGGAGATTTCTCCTTATGATAGTCAAATATGCTTGATACACAAAATCTCTTTAATATTATTATTAGTGCATAGTGGAAAACATTTGCAAGTATAATATTAATCTTAGCCAACATACGTACCATTATAGTATGCCTACTATAGCTACCATATTAGATGGCAGGTTCTACAACTAAAATGGTACAAGGCGCGTCAACAAATGGTCGGGCTAAGTAACTTCCTATGCCACATGGGTACGCCTCTGGAGGGATGCCCCAAGAACTTAACCAGCTCTCTGCCAACACAAGGCCGGGTTACCTCTATAACTAGGTAACTACTACACGAGTATGCCATCTCTCGGTCGTTTGCGACCTTTATTCGAGGATCCTCAACCACAAAGCAACAATCATAAAGTAATAAGTTTGCAGCAACCACATAAGTTAAGTATCTGGGCTCCATACCATGACACCATCCTTTACCAGAAGGAAATGACATACCATAGCACTACCCCCAAATAACCTTGCCGCATCCTTCCTGTTTCGACCATTTTCGGGGTGTGAGGTCCGACGAAGTCTCGTCCACAAAGATACACTTTTCACAAAGTCATGCTTCGATCAACAAATGATCAGCAGCACTTCATATGCCACATTTCCAAATTAGGAATGTATCACTAGTAACCATCAACTACATAACCTCTGGGCTCATACGTCTCAGAGAAGGGTGTTAAGCTAAGAGAATAAATTCTCCGCCACCAATGAAATGTATTTGATAGAAACCAGCTTTACTTCTCAAAGCGTAACGTCATACACACATCCATACAAGTCTGTTCCAGGATCGAACGGAACCGAAGGCACTTCAAAGAAGCCCTTGCAAATCCGGATATTCACTAATCACCTCTGAAATCCCCATTACAAAGGGTGATAAAATCTCTATACTAGAGCAACCTGGTGCGGAGACATTCGATAGGTAATCCTTTTTCTTTCGAAAATATCCGGTCTTCAACACCGTCTTCACATGCAATCCCATTTCGTCGTATCATTATTCGGAATGGGTTTTATGACACAAAGTCCTCACCCCGCTAATTTGAATAATGAGCGCTTATTTTTAAAAATAAGTGTTACATTCAGATTTCAAACAAATTACAACAATTTCCAATTTGATTTTTCAAACAAAAGACCCATCACAATCACAAAGGTTCGATGTGGTTTTCGAATATCCATTTGGAATTTGATTCCGGTCGCATCGAAATTCAAACGTCGTTTAAAGGTCAATATTGATAGTCGGTTATTTAACTATCAATCAATATTCACAACAATCATTGGATTTCAACTAATTTTCCCCTAATTATTATTTTCAAAATATCTTCGCAAGATATAATTTTAACACTTCAACCATTTGAAAACAAATTTCAAATCACTTTTCACCTTCCAATCTTTTGAAAACAAATTTCAAATCGCTTTTCACACTTCAATCCTTTGAAAAAAAATTCAAATCACCTTCCTCACGTGGAATAAATTTCCAAATATTTATTTAATTCCACTGAAAATTTGCCGAGTTCAAATACTTTAAAAATAATTTTAAAATACTTATCCAAAATATACTTGGAAACTTTAAAATAAAATCATTTTAAAACGCTTGCTTAAATATTAGTTATGAAATTATTGTACTAACATATAAAAATTCAAGTCCAAACTAATTTTAAAATAAAATTAGTAGATAGGATATAACTATCTAAATATCTATTTTCTAAAACAGCTATCAATTTAAACTTTAAATAATCACTTCTATAATAAATTAATATACATCTTTACTTTAAAGATTTTCAAAATAACCTTAGTAAATAATTTCTCCAAAATATTCTTTCCTCAAAACCATCTTTACAACTTTAATTTATATTTATAAACTATATTGAAAACATACTCGGCTTTCCAGGGAAAGTACACCTTCCATTCTAAAATGGTTCATTCAAATCAATTTATAAATCTTTCTCGATTTATTTTAAATTTACGTTCCAAATCTGTATATTCTTTTCCATATTTTTTTAAAATAAACAATATTTATTATTAAAACAAATTTCCCTTTCCTTTTTAAATTCCCATTGTGAATTTAAATTTTCCAAATATCTACCGAGATACAATTTTCGAATTGACTTAAAAAATTATTTTCAAACGCCAAATCAATTTCCAAATTGATTTCAAATTTTATTTTAAACACCAAATCAATTCCAAATTGATTTCTAAATTTATTTTAAACAGTAAATCAAATTCTAATTTGATTTCTCATTTATTTTCTTTTAAAATAAATTTCTTTATCTCTTCCAAACTATTTAAAATCCGTATTTTAAAATAAGTCCTTCAGTTATTAAACAATATTACTCAAAACCCATTTATTAAAATATTTTCCCATATTTTGGAATTAATTCAATAGGATTACAAAATAAAACTTTATCCTTTTAAAATTCCTTTTAAATTTATTCAATTCCCTAAAATAAATTTAATATTTCTCGTATCCTACGATAAGAAAAATATATTCGGCTAAACTATAGCCTTCGAAGGTTTCAATCACAAATATAATCACACAGAGATTATAAATAAAACAACACATAGCATTTAAACAAATTCAAACATTTGAGGAATCCAGTTGGATCCCTCCAACCTATTTCCCTACATCAATAGACGTTAGCACAACAATTAAATACCAATTCCATTTCGATGTGGAATATTGCGGTATATGGGATTCATAAAATATCATCCGCTATTATGCGGCGCATAGGGTCTCATCCGCTATATAATGCGGGAAATCAATCACTCCAAATACATATATAATACCAATTCCACTTCGAGGTGGAGTATAGCGGTATATGGGTTTAATATAATATCATCCGCTATTATGCGACGCATAGGGTCTAATCCAATACAGTTGATAATAATTTATCATCCAAACACACAATCAACAATTTTAAATTTAACTGTTTAAAAATAAATCAGAAAAATCTGATTGAGTGAGAAGATCTCACCTTTGCTTTGCATGCAATCCATTTTCATTCCAACTTGATTTCTTTCAGATATTGACCTTGCATAGACAATTTTATATAGTTGGTTAATATTTGAAATAAATCGAATAATAAATTTTCATTTAGTATATTTATTTAATTTAAACTAATAATTAAATTTCTTAAACCCATTTTCCTTTAATGAATTTAATTAGCTGACAATTTTGACTTTAAACTAATGCTTTTAATTTTAAACAAATTTTTCCCTTTTAAATAAAATCCTATAGTAACTAAAATAATTAAATAGGTTAACTAAAAAATGTTAACCACTAAAATTTATTTTTTAAATACTAACTATTTAATTTAACTGATAAATTTCCTTTTTCAAAAATATATATATACTTATAAAAATATATTTCAAAAATTTAACTTATATAAATCCCTTCAATATTTAAAATTCCATTTTTAACTTGTATATGTAGATACTAAAATAATTTACGAAAATAATTTTATCCGCGTGCATATATATATTTCATTAATTTATAAATAAATTGGCAAATTAAAAATATATATTTATTTTCTTTACTGTAAAGTATATTTTCGTAAAAATAAAATAAAAATCTGATTTTTAAAATCTTGTTTTCAAATCTGATATGTATATTTTCTGACTAATTTTTTTTCTGTTTTATAACTTACTGTTATATTTTAAATATATATATACACACACACACACATACTTCTTCCTCCCATATGCATTCATTAAATCAAAATTATTCTAAAAAAAATTTGAATACCAAATTAATATTCTCACCTACCATCACCAATGTTCCTTCTTCGTCATCGAACAACGCGCCGCCACTGACCCTCGTGCACATGCTATCCCAAATCGAACAACGAACCACCCCCATCGCACAAGACCTGCCATCTAGAGCTCTTCCACCACTCGCGATTCGAATCTCACATCCTCCTTCCACATCGCGACTCCTGCCTCCATGCAGAACCATCGATGAGCCGCTGCCCACAAATCGAACTCGATCGCCCAGATCGAACATCACTACTGTTGTTAATTCGCATGCCGCTCGAACAATTTCGAACTTCCAAATGAATTACCTCGACCCACGAACGAGCATGCCTTCCAATGCAATCGATACTTCATCACTATATTTTTTCCTCAAAATGATTTTTTTTTCAAATGACAAATTTGATTTGAAATTTCTAAGTAGAGAGGGAAGTTGTGGCCATTTATTCGTTTTTTATTCTGTTAGATTTACATTTTCGAATTGAAAAAAATAATAGCGGCCATTATTTCTTAGCTACGAGTTGCTTTCTTTTTATTTGGACGAAGGAAAAAAGCTTTTGTTTGTTTCATAATTTTTCTTTTCTCTTGAACAAACATGTGTTGGAATTTTGCCAAGTGTTTTAAATAAATGAAACATGTAGTTTACCTTATGAAAAAAATATTGTATTAATTTCACGTATATATATTGTTTTTAAATTCAAATTTAAAATTTAAATCGTTCCATTCGCAACTCAGAAATTTGACTTCTAATCGAAGTGTGCCGTCAAGCGTTTGTAACGTTATACCCCTATTCCGAACGCAATGGAAAAGGTTTCGAGTCCAAATTTAATCGTATGGAGAAGATAGCTTTTTGGACCACAGTATTATACTGAATTTTCGATTAAATTTCAACGTGTTTGCTTATCGTACAATCACATGACAACTCTGAATGTTACGGAAATTGAAATCCGATAATAATACACTATTATGGATCTAATAGAATGAGTTTCATCGAAATCCGAGACTGTGCCTCGAAAGGCTATCTTAAAATATCGAATTTAAACGATGTACGTTCAAAACTGAACAAAACAGTTTTAAATCCAACTCTGAAGCTACTATTATCTTCAGTATCATCAATATAAATTTTCGAAGCCTTGAAAATATTTTTAACAAGCATAAAACTCAGGATTCATATTTTTACCCAACTTTAATAAATTAATTTCAATAAATTAAATTGCCAAATCCATAGTTATAATTAAAATTCAAGTTTAAAAATAACTTCCAATATTTAAAGTCAATTAAATATTTGAAAATTCTGGGTCATCACACTCTTCCAGAACTCACTAGTAAATAAAGAATCTCTATAACCGACATTACTACTAGGAATCTCGTGCAATCCAACCACATTCTTCATAAACAACTTTGCCAAAATGGGTGTTGTCCTAATTGACTTCACCGGAATAAAATGGGCATTCTTTGTCAATTTATCTACTATGACCCGTATACTTTCATTCCCTCTACTAGACCTTGGCAACCCATCTATGAAATCCATAGAGATAGAATCCCACTTCTAAAATGGATCTTCCAACAGTTGAAGCAATCCACTAGGCTTTTGGTGTTTAGCCTTTGCCTATTGGAAATTCAAGCACTTTTTAACACATCCACCAATGTCTCGTTTCATATCTTCCCAGAATAAACTTCTCTTCATATCCTTAAACAACTTCGTTCCTCCTGGATGGATAGTGAACTTCGAACGATGGCATTCATCTAAAACTTCCTTCCTTATGTCCCTACATTCGAAACACACAACCTTCCTTTCTTTCTCAACCATCCATTTTGGTCAAGACTAAAATCCTTTAAGTCATCGGCCTTTGTTCCTTCTCTTAACCTTCTGATCCGTTCATCCAAAACTGGATACTCCTCCTGTTTAGAAGCCACCTTCTCAATCATTACCGATCGAACTTCTAAACAAGACAATACAACACTTCCTACACTAGAACCTGCCTCGGATTTGAACTGCACTCTACATGCTGATAATGCTTCTAAATCTTTCCACTCAATAATCATACCCAATATTGCATTCTAATTTTTCCTGCTAAGTGAATCCATTAACTTATTCCCTTTCCCAGGTGTGAACTCAATTCCAAAATCATAGTAGCAATAAGCTCCAACCGTCTCTACTGTCTCATGCTCAGCTCCTTCTGAGAGAACAAATATTTCAACGACTTATGATCTATATAAAGTTCAAATCACTCTCTCAAAAGTTAATGCCTCCATACCTTCAAAGAAAATATAATGGTAGGTAACTCAAAATCATGTGTAGGATACCTCACTTCATGTGGTCTGGCTGTTTAGAAGCATAAGTAATCACTTTACCTCTTTGCAGCAACACAGATCCCAATCCAGTTCCACATGCGTCAGTATAAACAACCAAATCTTGATCCCCTTTTAGAACCACTAACACAAGTGCATGGGTCAATAAGTGTTTCAAGCTCTGGAATGCTTCCTCACACTTATCGGTTCATAAAAACTTCATATCTTTTCGTGTAAGTTAGTCATCGGTGCACAATTCACGAAAAATCCTTTATAAACCTTCGATAATATCCAGCTAATCCAAGAAAACTCTTTATCTCGGTCACCATCTCAGGTCTCTTCTAATTATTCACCACCTCAATCTTAATCGAATCTACATACAACCGTTCTCTGAGACTACATAACCAAGGAACTTCATTTCCTTTTTGCAAAAACGAAACTTCAAAAACTTAGCCTTCAACTGATGCTCCCTCAATGTCTCGAGCACAACTATAAGAGGAACTTCATGCTCCTTCTCATCCATAGAGTATATCATAATATCATCTATGAAGACCAACACTAATCTATCCAAGTGCTCTCGGAAAATTTGGTTCATTAAATTCACAAAGAATGCTGGCGCATTAGTTAGTCCGAATGGCATAACTAACCATTCGTACAATCCATACCTTGTCCCAAACACCGGCAAAGGAATACTATTCTTTGCCATTCCAAGCTGATGAAATTCAGTCGCTAAATCCAGCTGAGAGAATACTTTAGCCCCACTTAACTGATCGAACAAATCGTCAATTATCGGCAATGGATATCGGGTCTTAATTGTCTTCTCATTCAACTTATGATAATCGATACATAGCTTTAACGATCCGTTCGACTTCTTAGAAAAACCGCGGCAGCTCCCTCTGGCGAACTACTCGGTCGAATAAAATTCTTCCCTTCCAAATCCACCAGCTGCACCTTCAACTCTCTCATCTCCATAGGTGTCATCCTACTTGGTGGCCTACTCACCGGTTCTGCTCCAGGCATCAAATCAATCTGAAACTCAATGGTTTGTTTCAGTGGTATTCCAACTACCATCTCAAACACATCAACGAACTCTCTAATCATAAAAAATCGATACAACTCATCCTCTAACTCCATGATACTCAGTAAAGCATTTACTTCGCAACTAGGGTTCTCGATGGTACAAACTATCTGATCACTACAATCTGAGTGACTAAATGATATTTTTCTATCGTGGAAAAATATCCTAGCATTATATTTACTTAAAAAATCTATCCCTAAGATAATACCAAAACCCACAAAATCAAACACATGCAAATAATAATCAAAAGTATGACCTAGCAAATCAAACTCTAAATGGTCATACCTCATCCCAAGTGTTGCATACCCTCCTATCATATTTGCAATCGTTAAGGAAGTAACTAAGTATGAGGGCTCTAGGTTAAGATTATCTACTAAACATCGAGAAATAAAAGAATGCAATGCACAAGTATCAAATAAAACGCTAACGGACATACAATGAATCTGTAGCGAGCTTCCCATAATAGCCTTCCCTTTCTCCTGCGCAACTGGCCTTGAAGTTGCAGCCTCCAACGCATAAACTTTCCCCCTACCTTCTTTAGCAGGCTCCTTGCATTGGTTCTTATAATGTCCATCTGATCACAATTAAAGCATCAGATGTTCTTCTTTCCAACTACTTCTTTCCCTTTCTCTTTTCTTTTTCGAGTACGACACTCATTTGCATAGTGTCCTTTATTATCACATTTATAACAAACCACCTCAGCTTTTCCCTTCTTTTGTTCTCCTCCCTTTTGAGCATTCTTCTTAGGGAAAAACTTTCTTTTCTGCCTTGTCCCAACTGAACCTCCTTCATTTTCTTCCTCAAACAAGCTATCGCCTCTTCCTGCCTCAGTGTCATTTCCACCACTACATCACTTGGATCCTTTAAGTGCGGTAAGGTAGCACTTATCTACTCCAGCCTCAAGCCTTTTATAAACTTCTCATTCCTCCTGATCACCGTATCAACCAAAGCATACCTGTACCGGCCAACTCTTCAAATTTTCTTGCATATTCTAGAACAGACGTCTCTCCTTGCTCCAGTTTAGAAAACTTCCTAACCAATGCCGACATGCCATCACCGACATAAATCTTTCTTGAAACCTACTCCTAAACTATGCCTAAGTCATGGTTTCCTCACCAACACCCGCTTCAACAGTATTCCACCAAAATAGAGAAGCTCCTTGAAGAGGTCTCGAAGCTAATTCGCTCTTTTGCTCGTCACTTAATCCTAAGTCAGCAAAAATCCTCTCGCAATGCAAGTTTTCAAACTCTGTCGCATCTTCAATTCCAATGAACGGCTTCCCTTCAACCTTAATATAGTCTCTACTCAAGTTTGCATACTGGTTGACCATAGGAGCTTCTTGAACTCCACCTCAATCAGCATTTCCTTCGACAACTCCAGCTGCAATTCCAGCTTGCATCATGTTTACAAAAAATTTATACATGGGTCCCATGTCTACTTGGGGAACCCTAGCACCAACAGTTTCAGCTTGATCCTGACTGGGACCTCTCCTAGCATTTGGTCGGTCATTTCCATTAGTGGTGGTGCTATCTCCTCTAAGATTAGTTCTGCCTCTTCTTCCTTCCATATCTGTGTTCAAAACTCGTGAGATACAAATGAATAGCCTAACTAAGATAGGAGTCCAGAGATATATCGTATACTTATATATATAGCAAATACAAGTATGTTGCTATAGCATTATCCATACCCTGATCTTAACTCTAATTATTAAATATTATGTTTTCAAAACCATTTTTGGTTAAAGTATTTCATAAACCATGCTTTGATACAACGTTGTAACATCCTCTATCTAGAGGCTCAAAACTAAGTGCTACAGATGCTGCAGTCATCTATACAATTAGCTTTTGGCAAATAAATACGGAATGTTAATGGTATCCATAATATCAGAAGCACTTGAATATGAACCAAAACATAGATTTCAAAACAAATTATACATTATTACATTTCTAAACAAAATGTTTCACATTTCCAACACATAATCCCAAATTCATTCTCACGTACAGATAAAATATACTTATTACAATTACACCAAGAGCGGTATATTAAGTTACATCCTTGGATGATCAAAGTCGTAGAATCATAATAGACTAAATACAAAACACAGCGGAAATACATCAAAATATAAAACAAGAACTACAACTCCTAAAAAGCTATTTGTTTGCCTCTTGTAAGCCTCCGGTAGCCTTATTCGTCATCCTACTAAAGCCTGAAAAGACCTTAAACCCTCAGCCTACTCATATTAATTTTGAGCACTCGAGAGTTTAAGGGAAAACATAAACTTCAAGTCAAACATAAAGCGTGGTATGAATAATACTATACAACCTGGAAAATATATGTTATATGAGACCATGCCGCTTAGCGGAACGGTTTCAACTCACTAACATTCTTTTAAAACATATATTTGCACAATCTTTTCCTGAAATCAAAACCGATTAAAAACTATAAAGAATCATTATGTACACAAACATAAACATCAGGTAATAATCAACTATCTATTTAAACACATAAGTTTTGTCTGGATAACTTTTAATCTTTGGCTGACTCGTGCCTACCAGACAATATAATCAAATTAATCTAACATATGTTAGCTATTCTTCTTTTGGATTATCTATCCTTAACTATTTGTTAAATACTTCACTTCTGAACCGTCTATCCTTAACTATCTGTTAAATACTCCTCTCCAGGACAGTTTGTCCCTAACTTAATCATCCCTCGGGTCTTCCAGATCCTAATGATTTTTAGGGCTCACCAATAACCTACCTGTATACAAACATATAGTCCTTTCGATGTGTAATCATAATTTTAGTTTATCTGTAACAAAGCTCTACACACTGGAAGTTTGGACAACAATTAGCTGGGGATAATAGCTAATGTATAGGGCGCGACCCCACAGTAGTCCAATCTGGTTTTCTATTGTCTGAGTCATTTTCACTTAAGGATCCCCTCCCATAATTTTCCTTGAAAACATTTTCAAAATGATTTAAAACCTTAAAATCAAAATTATGCGAGGAAAATATATATTCTTTATGTTTTACTCAAAATCACATTACCATGTTATATATATATATATATGTATGTATGTATGTATGTATGTATGTATGTATGTATGTATGTATGTATGTATGTATGTATGTATGTATGTATGTATGTATGTATGTCTTCTTTACTCAAACCTTAGTTAATGAAAACATTTAAACATTTGAAAGTTCTCCTTTCTAAATCTTTAAAAGTACCTATTTCCAAAACTAAGTGAAACCTTTTAATTATCTAGACCAATATGCCAAAACCTTACCTTTCGAAATCATTTATCACCATTTTGGAACTACAGTGTGCATACACAAGACGAAGTATCCGAGTATACCATATTGTCCGTAATTTAGGTGGGAGTTCATAGGTCGAAGTTTTGCCTGATTTCGAGTTAGTATATGCAGTCTAAATAAAAAAATACCGGCTTTTGCACTAGGCGGAGTTCAAATATGGGGATGTGGTAGCTTGTTATTTTCTAAGTACAACTGCCAGTCCCTATGGAGAACCATAGTATGCGTTCTCAACATGAAGTACCCGAGTATTCCATATTGTCCATAATTTAGGTAGGAGTTAATCTTTCAAAGTCTTGCCAGATTTCGAATTAGTATGAAGAAGCTATTACAGTCTGAACAAAAAATTAGCAGCTTCTGTACTAGGCGGAGTTCAAATACGGGGATGTGATAGCATGTTATATCCTAAATTTTCAGCCCCTATGGAGAACTACATTTTTCATTTACAAGATGAAGTATCCGAGTGTACCATATTGTCCGTAATTTAGGTGGGAGTTCATCAGTCGAAGTTTTTCCTGATTCTGAGTTAGTATGAAGAAGTTATTGCAGCGTGAAGAAAAAAATAACTGCTTCTGCCTAGGCGGAGTTCAAATATAAGGATGTAGCCCGTTATTTTCTATGTACAACTATTAGTCACCATGGAGAACTACAATGAGTGTTGAAGTGGGGATATAGCCTATTATTTTCTAAGTACAACTGTTAGTCACTAAGGAGAAGTACAGTGTGTGTTCACAAGATGAAGTATCTGATTGTACCATATTGTTCGTAATTTAGGTGGGAGTTCATCGATCGAAGTGTCGCCTATTTTCGAGTTAGCATGAAGAAGTTATCGCTGTCTGAATGAAAAAAAGCGGCTTCTGCATTAGGAGGAGTTCAAATATGGGGATGTGGTAGCCTGTTATTTTCTAAGTACAACTGTCGGTTCCCATGGAGAACTACAGTATGCATTCACAAGATGAAGTGCCCGAGTGTTAGCTGTTTTCCTTAATTTAGGTGGGAGTTAATCGTCGAAGTCTCACCGAATTCTAAATTAGTATGAAGAAGATATTGCAATCTGAACAAAAAATAGCGACTTCTGCACTAGGCGGAGATCAAATAATGGGATATGGTGGCATGTTATTTTCTAAGTGTCAGTCCCCATGGAGAACTACAGTGTGCATTCATAAGATAAAGTATCCGAGTGTATCATACTATCCGCAATTTTGGTGGGAGTTCATTAGTCGAAGTTTTACCTGATTCCGAGTTAGTATGAAGAAGTTATTGCAACGTGAAAAAAAAATAGCGGCTTCTGCCTAGGCGAAGTTCAAATATGAGGATGTAGCCTGTTATTTTCTAAGTACAACTATTAGTCACCATGAAGAACTACAGTGAGCGTTGAAGTGGGGATATAGCCTGTTATTTTCCAAGTACAACTGTTAGTCGCCATGGAGAACTACGATGTGCATTTACAAGATGAAGTATTTGAGTGCACCATATCATCTGTAATTTAGATGGGAGTTCATCGGTCAAATTTTTGTCTGATTCCGAGTTAGTATGAAGAAGTTATTGCAATATGAACAAGAAAAGTAGCGGCTCCTAACCAGGCGACGTTCAAATAACGGTATGTAGCCTGTAATTTTTTAAGTACAACCGTTAGTCACCATGGAGAACTGCAGTATGCGTTCACAAGATGAAGTATCCGAATGTACCATATTGTTCATTATTTAGGTGGGAGTTCATCGGTCAAAGTTTTGCCTGATTTCGAGTTAGTATGAAGAAGTTATTGTAGTCTGAAGAAGAAAAATAACTGCTTCTGCCTATGAAGAGTTCAAATATGAGGATGTAGCCAGTTATTTTCAAAGTACAACTATTAGTCACCATGGAGAACTACAATGAGCGTTGAAGGGGGATATAGCCTATTATTTTCTAAGTACAACTGTTATTGGAGAAATATAGTGTGCGTTCACAAGATGAAGTAACCGAGTATACCATATTATCTGTAATTTAGGTGGGAGTTCATTGGTCAAAGTTTCGTCCAATTCTGAGTTACTATGAAGAAGTTATTTCAGCATGAAAAAAAGAGGGGCTTCTGCCTAGGCGAAGTTCAAATACGGGGATGTAGCCTGTTATTTTCCAACTGTTAGTCACCATGGAGAACTACAGTGTGCGTTCATAAGAAGAAGTATCCGACTGTACCATATTGTCCATAATTTAGGTGGAAGTTTATCGGTCGAAGTTTTGCCTAATTTCGAGTTAGTATGAAGAAGTAATTACAGTCTAAAGAAAAATATAGCGGCTTTTGCCTAGGCAGAGTTTAAATATGAGGATGTAGCATGTTATTTTCTAAGTATAGTTGCTAGTCACCATGAAGAATTTCAGTGAGCATTAAAGTGGGGATATAGCATGTTATTTCCTAAGTACAACTGTTAATGACCATGGAGAACTGCGGTATACGTTCATAAGCTGAAGTATCCGAGTGTTCTATATTGTCCGTAATTTATGTGGGGGATCAATGGCCATAGTTTCATCCGATTCCGAGTTAGTATGAAGAAGTTATTGCAGCATGAACAAAAAAATAGCGGCTTCTGCCTAGGCGAAGTTCAAATACGGGGATGTAGCCTGTTATTTTCTAAGTATAACTATTAATAACCTATGTTCACTAGATGAAGTATCGGAGTGTACCATATTGTCCATAATTTAGATGGGATTTCATAGGTTAAAGTTTCATCTGATTTCGAGTTTGTATGAAGAAGTTATTGCAGTCTGAAGGAAAAAAAATAGCGCCCTCTGCCTAGGCGGAGTTCAAATATGAGAATGTAGCATGTTATTTTCTAAGTACAACTCTTAGACACCATGGAGAACTCTAGTGTTCTTTGAAGAGATAAGTATCCAAGAGTTCCATATTGTTTGTAATTTAGTTGGGAGTCTATCGGTCGAAGTCTCATCCGATTTCGAGTTAGTATGAAGAAGTTATTGCGGTATGAACAAAAAAATAGCGGCTTCTGCCTAGGCGGAGTTCAAATATGAGAATGCATCTGTTATTTTCTATGTACAACTATTAATCAGCATAGTGAACTATGATATACGTTCATAAACTGAATTATCTAAGCGTTCCATATTTTCCATAATTTAGGTGGGAATTCATCGGTCAAAGTCTCGCCTGATTACAAGTTAATATGAGGAAGGAATTGCAGTTTAAACAAAAAATATAGCGGCTTCTGCCTAGTCAGAGTTAATATATGGGGATGCTACTATCAAATCTATTTCCATACACTAAAAACTCATGCACGTTACTATTAAATGCTGGCCCACCTGGACATACATGTACAATATAATAATAATAATAAACTATTAAAGGATAAGCATAAGGTCGTAACTTATCCAGATGCAAATTAGTCTTTTATGTCAAGTATGGTGGCATCATAGCAGAAGAAGACCCAAACGATGTTGCATGTCGATAATCACCATCTTCAACGAGAGTTCATTGGATGAAATTCCCTATTGCGTAATATCTCTGTCTCCTTTTCCCTGTAATCTACTTTCTTCTTCGATTTCTTAATAAGTTTTCTACAGTCCTAAGTTCTAAGAAAATATAATAAATCTGGATTAGTATGCATGTTCAATGATTTTATCATTTCTTTTGTGCCAAATATGTCATATAGTAGTAGTGATGAAAATGTCGGTGGTGTCCTCAATTATATCCTTCTTCTTGAATTTGTCAGTGGTTTTTGGATATTTTGATTGATAACTTCTATTGGGTCTATGTTCAATTCTAACATATTGTTAATTTTGTCCCAATTATTTTGGAGTAATCATAGGAGAAGAAAATAAGATGAAGTCTTTCTTTTTCTGTATCACAGAGAACACAGTTAATATCTAGAGAACTTCCCCATATTTGCTAATCTATACAAAGTGTGAACATAAAGCCAGTTTTGGAGCATTTGTTCCAAATATGATATAACCATTCAGTACTTGTATTGTTGCTTTTAATTATATTCGATGCTAATTTGAAATAAGACTACCCGTTTGAACATTGAGACCACCACCAAATAGTATGCATTTGTATTTTAATAGATAAGATTTGCAACGGATCAGAGTTATTATGAAGAAAAAATTGAAATGAAATAGTGATGTGATTCTTTATTGCAGAAATGAATTACTGATTACAGTTTTCTTTCATGCTACATTCTGTTGCCAGTAGCATTCTCTTATATACAATTTAAAACAACGAATGGGCTTTGGGATTTCGGGTATGGTAACAGCCCCTACAAGCTTTCACAATGCTGAAATAAAATACACAACAAACCGCACTCTCTCTAATTCCCCTCTCAAACCAATATTAGGTTTAGGGTTATGTTAACATTTCAGATCCATGGCGGCGCTTGAGAGAGTGATTGCGAATTTCTTCAATCCTCTACATTAATTAATTCTTCACTGCAAGTCCTCTCCTTTAACTGATAATTCCCAGTAACTTTTGGTATCCCTTCAGAGTTCGGCTTTAGATCTTCCTCTTTAGATCTGGTTCTAGTATTATTATGAGACGATTTGCTTGATGAAGTTGCCTATTTGAGACGACTTGATTCGAGCTCTCTTCTCTTTGTCGAATATTGTCTCTATGAGATCTGCCTTCATCTCTACCTTCAGTTCGGCTAGAAATTTTAGAAAGTTTCTTGCTGACAAGGCCTTGGTAAGCATGTCTGCACGTTGGTAAGTTGAAGGTATGTGATTGATTTGCAAATTTCTTCTCTGAACTTGCTCACGAACAAAATATAAGTCGATTTCGATGTTGTTTTGTTCGTGCGTGCAATATTCGGTTGGCTGCCATGTACACAGTGCTTTGATTATCACACCATAATATTGGTTTGACTGTTGTGTTGATTTGTAATTCTTTTAGTAGAGATTGTAGCCAAATTATCTCTGCAGTAGCACTTGCAACACTTCTATATTCTGCTTCTGTGCTTGATCTTGATACAGTGGTCTGTTTTTTTAGCACCATGACACTGGATTGCCTCCAATGTAAATGCAATATCCTGTTACAGACTTTCGATCATCGATGTCTGTAGCCCAATCTGCATCTGCATATGCTACGATGTTTAAGTTACTGCATGCTCTTAACATTCATCCAAAGTCCATTGTTCCTTTAAGATATCCGAGAATCCTTTTTACTGCCTTAAAGTGTTCATCATGTGGTTCCTACATAAATTGAGAGACTTTGTTGACACTGAATGATATATCTGGTCTAGTAATAGTTGTGTATTGTAGTGGTCCCACAATACTTCTATATTGTTTGATATTTAATATGGATTCTCCCCTGTTTTTGGACAGTTGCTGAGTGCTGACCATAGGAGTTGGTTGTGATTTTGCCTCATGCATCTTTGATTTGATAAGTATCTCTTTAATGTAGTTCTTCTGACTTAGCAATATCTCTGCCTTTGATTTTCTGTTGACTTCAATCCCTAGAAAATAGTTGAGATTGCCAAGATCTTTGATGGAAAATTGCTTGTCAAGATATTGTATGATATTTGTAATCTCTGCATTATAATCACCTGTTATGATCATATCATCAACATATATTAGAATATATGATTATTATATCTTTTGACAAATAAAGAGTTATCAGATTTGGTAGATTGATAGCCTAGAGAAGTTAGTTTGGCCTTCAATCTATCAAACCATACTCTTGGTGCTTGTTTCAAGCGATATATAGCCTTGTTCAATTTGCAGACTTGATTATCATTTTGTCTGTACCCCTGTGGCTGTTCCATGTAGATTTCTTCTTGTAGAATCCCATTCAAGAATTGTTAATATCCAGTTGCCTTATGTCTCAATTTTTGCTTAAGGCAATTGTGAGCACAACTCTGATAGTTGTTGGTTTTGCTACAGGTGAGAATGTCTCGCTGAAGTCAAAACCATACTGTTAAGTATATCCTTTGGCAACTGATCTTGCCTTATATTTGGACACTGTTCCATCTGGATTTTTCTCAGTTTATAGGTTCATTTGCATCCTATTATGTTTTTGTTTGCTGGTGGAAACACAAGATTCCATGTTTTATTCTTCATCAGTGCTTGATATTCTTCATTCATTGCTGTTCTCCAGTTTTCATCTCTATATGCTTGTTCAAATTACTCTGGTTCTTCAGTATTTGTTGTTGCTATATAGATTTTTGGCTTGAATATTCCTCTTTAGATCTAGTGATCATGTGATGACCTGTTCTGGTTGGTAATTCAGTATCAAATGATGTTGAATTATCATCCTCACCAGTGTTGTCCAGAGATTGCTCTTGTAATGTGTCAGTACTAATCCTTTGACTTTGATTGCTTGATGTAGTTGGTGATTGAACAGATATGTCAGGTTGTTCTTCTGTTCCATGACCTGGTTCAGGCAACATAGTGTGTTGTGGTTCAGAAACACCTGCTTCCTTGAGGTTCCGTGCTTTAGAATATACAGGTATATGTGAAATAGATGTTCTTGGATTGTATATCTTCTGAGTGGGTTTTATATTTGCTGAAGCAAAAGGAAATGCCTTTTCATTGAATACTACGTGTCTACTAATAAATATTTTTTCTGAGTTGTCCAAGCATTTGTAACCTTTCTGCCTGGTTGCATAACCTAGGAATGTGCAAGGATGGGATCTAAAATCTAATTTGTATCTATTGTATGGTTTTAGATAGGGAAAACACAGACATCCATATGTTCTAAGATCATCATAATTGGGTTTGATTCCCATGAGTTTTTCAACTGGACTTACTCCATTTAGTACTTTAGTTGGAAGTCTATTGATCAAATATACTGAAGTACTAAATGAGTCAGGCCAGAATTTCAGGGGTAAAGATGCCTGAGCAAGTAAAGTTATTCATATTTCTACTATGTGTCTATGTTTTCTCTCCACTAGACCATTTTGTTCGGAGGTATATGGACATGTGATTCTATGTATTATGCCTCTGTTTAAGAAAAACTTGTCAAGTGATTTGTATTCACTTCCACCATCACTTTGAATAACTTTAACTTTATGGTAGGTTTGTCTTTCAACTAGAATAATAAAATGTATAACAACATTATAAGTCTCTGCCTTAGTTTTTAGAAAATATATCCATGTATACCTAGTAAATGCATCAACAAAGGATATGTAGTATCTATAGCCATAGTCAGAATTAATGGGTGCAGGACCCCAAAGATCAGTTGTGATCAATTCCAGTGGCATTTTGTATTCAGTAGTAGAATCAGCAAAGGGTAATTTGTGACTTTTGCCCATTTGGCAATAAGTACAAACATATGGCAAAGTGAGATCATCAAAGGAAACTTTAATCTTTTTCAAAACCTTTTTTACAACATTTGCATTGGGATGTCCCAATTTATAATGCCACTGATCAAATACATTTTTATTATTTTCAACAGATGGTGTTTCACAGTTATTGTTACACTTTACTTTCTCAACAGTGCTTCTGCAATTAGTCACAGTGAACTTGTATAGTCCATTCACTGCATCACCACGCAAAAGTTTTTCACCGGTTAGTATGTCTTTAACTAAACGGTATTTTGGATAAAATTCAAAATAAACATTATTATCATGTGCAAATTGAGAAACACTCATAAGATTTTTCTTAATTCTTGGTACTCTTAGCATATTGTTAAGGTATAATTGCCTTTTACCTTTGATATGGGCATTACCAATATGAGTGACCCCAATAGGCTTACCATCTCCCATAAGTGTTGACTGTTTACCTCTATACTCCTTGTTGCCAAGATTTAAGTTGTCAAGATTATTTGACAAGTGATTGGTTGCACCTGAGTCTGGATACCATGCTTCATCTTGTATATGTTGATCTTGCTGTTTCATCTTGATGTTAATTCATGCCATTACTCTGTTTATTAGACTCTTGCTGAACTTGTGCTATGTTTTCACTGTGATTACCATTTCTTTGATTGTTTGAGTTTTGTCCTGGAACATAATTAGCATTGAATCTGAAATAACATTTTGGTGTAGTGTGACCAATCTTCTCACAGATCTGACACTTTGGTTTGTTGTTGTTGTTGCTCCATCTTCCCCTGCCTCTGCCTCTTACAGTAGGGTTTCCCCTTTGAAATTGCTGAATTTGATTTTTGTTTTTATTATTATTTGAGGCAAAGTTGATAGACATGTCACTGTCTATTAGTTTCTTGAACTCCAATCTTCCTTCATATGCAAGGAGGATGGAACTGACATACTCAAGAGATGGTAAAGTTTCTTGAGAAGATATTACTACAACTACAGATTCATATTCATCACCTAATCCAGTTAAAATAGTTAACACTTGCTCTATATTTGAAACTTTGTGTCCTGAGCTTCAAGCATATCACATATGTTCTTGACCCTTCCCAGATAGTCTCTCATTGTTTGATTTTCTTTTTTGACATTCTGTAATTGCCTTTTATAATGCATTACTCTGGCTGCAGATTGAGTGTTAAAAATTCTTTCCATTGTCAACCAGATTTCATTAGCAGTTCTATATCCAATTACTTGAGGCAATAGTTTAACATTTATTGATGAAAGTAGCCAAGAACTTATAAGACTGTCTTGCCTTTGATACTTAACATATTCTCCATTGCTTATATTTATTTTCTGAATCAGTGATGAACTTGGGTGGAACAGCAGTGGTGCCAAGAATGAACCCTTCCAAGTCATACCCTCTTGCAGCAGTCTCAACTTGAATTTTCCAAAGAAGATAATTATCTTCTTCAAGTTGTGCAGTGATGAGTTGAAGTTGAGGACTAATTGTGGCTTTCAAGAGATTCTCTGCTGCGGCAGTGGTTTGCTGTGGTGAATTAGATGTATTGTTAGAGGTTTCTGAGTTGTTATCAGCCATGAAGAAGCTTCTTGAATCAAGAAGCACTCAAACAATCTGAAATCAGATAGAGAGATCAAGAACTCGTTTTTGCAGAATTCATGTATGTTGCAACTAGGTTTAAATGATGATTTTTAATCTGATAAGCCAGTGGTTTGGCACTTTCCTCCTTTCTGTTTTGATGAGATTCTTGAGATCTTGACTGATTTTTTATTTTTCTTTGATTCTGAGATTCCGACTTAATCGATGAGAAAGACCGAGTGCAGCCAGAGCTTTCTAGACGAGGCGCTAGTCTTTGGAGATAAGTCATGTTATACCCAAATGATGATAATGTTTCTGATGGGTATTTAATCTCCAAATGATGAGATTACTCTGATGGAGATTAATATCTTCTTCTTTGCAATGAATTTTAATGCAGTTTTGTCTTAAACTGGCTCTGATACCAAGATAAGATTTGCAATGGATCAGAGTTAATATCTTGAAGAAGAAATTGAAATGAAATAGTGATGTGATTCTTTATTGCAGAAATGAATTACTAATTACAGTTTTCTTTCATGCTACATTCTGTTGCTAGTATTATTCTCTTGTATACAATTTAAAACAACGAATGGGCTTTGGGCTTTCAGGTATGGTAACAGCCCATATAAGCTTTCACAATGCTGAGATAAAATACACAACAAACCGCACTCTCTCTAGTTTGAATGAATCTTGATATCATGGATTTCATTTTTGATATGTTATGACAAGTTGATGTTGTCGAGGCACAATGCATGACAAGTATTAAGGGAATTTTGCGATATGGTTATTTAGAAGGTGGAATTCACTCTATTATTTCCGTTATTATTGTACGGCAACCAAACAATCAATTTAACAATAAGTATTCTTTAAGGATAGGAGTGACTTTATTCAAGTGAATATTTATTTTGATGTCTCAAGCGTTCAAATCTAAGACCTTTCACACCTCAGTTTAAAAGTGTCTTACTATTTTCCAATTAAGTTATATTTGACCTTAGTACAAAAGAGACAGGATATAAAGCAGAAAACCTCAAGATGAACGCACCCTTTAATTTCTGATTATAAATCAAATAATGCTTGTTCAGTCTAACTTGTTAATGTATACAAAAGTAGTTAAATCCCTAATCAGTCGAAGAACATATTGTCTTTATAGCCAATAATTGTAGCAGTTATCCAAGTAATGACTGGTTTTCATGGAGGATCATTCATCAAAGAAAACTAATGTGTTAGGTATTACACACAATTCTACAAAATGCATAATAAACACATACAGAGGGCATTCACAGTTGCCCAAGGGATAGTTCATCGCCAAAGTTCATCAGAGGTGCATAAAGGTGACGTAGACAATAGCAAGAGTAATGAGGAAGGAGATGATATAATGAAGGGGAGTGAAATCTTAGGGTGTGCATGTGCTCACGTGTTCACATGTACGTGGGTATGCATGAAAAATATGAGCTTAGGGTTTGTTAACTAATATAGTCGTTGTGAAATCTGGTGTAAATAGCATTGTAATGTGGTTAAATGATGTATCTGATAAATTCTAAAGTATAGCAATTAGTTTTCTCCTCATTAATTCTCCTTATCATTACCGTTATTCTTTTTCTATCTACATTCTCTAAGCCAATAACTCTCGTCTCTCCTCTAAATCTCTCTCATTAACTCCCCAAAGTGAACTCCATGCAAAAATTTCCACCGGAATGAGGAAAAAGAAAAAGAAGCTCACCACAATTAGAAGTAACAAGTAACACACATCTCACGCTTGCTTCCTCAACCATCAGATCGTCATATATCCAACGGCCTATATCATGTTCATCTATTTGCTGTGGATTACTATAATACTGGGCCAAGCCCATTTGCTATATTTGTATATAAATAGTTTGCCGTGTATCATGAGATCATTATGTAACATTTTACTGTTAATTTTCAGTTTGAATCAAAATTCATTTCATTACAAATCAATTCTCTTTATGGTATCAGAGCTCATGTCAAACGAATGATCATCAGAATCAGCTCCATGATCTTCATCGAGCCATCCAAGAAGAAAGACTAATAGTTAAATCTTCGGTTGCTCTCAGCCTTCATAGAGCATCTCATCATTTGATTCTCCTATTCCCTCTTAACCCTAAATCAAATTTCATATCTGTTCTTATCAATTTTTCCTCTTTCAAGATTTACTTTCTTGATCAGCATCTGGCTGCAAATTAAAATCTGCCTCACCAGTATCTGATCATTTCATAATGTCAGAAGAGAGTGCAACTGTTGCTACATCAGAAGTCAGGGCCAACAACGCTGCCATTTTCTCTGGAATAATAAAATTAAAAGGTCAGACAACAGTTCAATTAGATGAAAGCATTATATCATGTGGAAATATCAAACAGAAACTGCTATTAAAGGTCACGGATTAGAAGAATATATTAATGGTACTCTGACCATTCCTCCCAAAATGATAACTGACAATCAAAACAAGGTGATTCCCAATCAAGAATTCACATTCTATCAGAGGCAAGATAATCTTCTTGCAACATGGCTGATGTCATCAATCAGTACCATCATTTTATCTCATATTGTTGGGTGCAAAACTTCACAAGAAATCTGGGAATCCATTGAACAATTCTTTAATTCTCAATCCTCTGCAAGAATTATACACTACAAAAGTCAACTACAGAACTTAAGAAAGAACGATATGTCAATGAGGGAATACTTAACAAAAGCCAAAAATTTCTATGATCTCCTCAGCACAGCAGGATATAAAGTATCTGAAACTGAGCAAATTCTCACAATCTTGAGTGGATTGGATGAAGATTATGAATCCATGGTAGTTGTTATCTCTGCTAAGAAGAATTTACCAAACATTCAGTATGTTCATGCAACCCTTCTTGCACATGAACGAAGAATTGATCAAAAGAAAATACAAAATACAGACTACTCTATCAATTATGCATCTGTCAATAAAAAGAAAGGTCAAGACACTACTCAAAACTCAAACAAAAATCAAACTGGAGGGTTTAGAGGAGGAAATCAAAGCAGTCAAAGCAGCAAAGGTAGAGGGAACAATTTCAATCGACCGAAGTGTCAAATTTGTGAAAGAATAGGGCATACGGCATCAAAGTGCTATTTCAGATTCGACCAAAATTATTCACTCAACAACAGCAACAATAACAGTCAAAGACCAATTAATCCAAATGCTAACATAGCACACACTGGAGTGGATACCAGCAACCAAAATACTGCACAACCTTCAAAAAATGAGGATGCATCATATGAAGAATGGTACCCAGACTCAGGAGCTACAAATCACATTACAAACAATTTGGAAAATCTGAATCTAGGCAACAAAGAATACAAAGGTACACAATCAATTCTTTTAGGTAATGGTAGATCCATAAAAATCACACACACCGGGAATGCTAAAATTCTTGGCAAAAGAGAATTACACTTAAATAATTTACTTAGAGCTCCTCAAATAAAGAAAAATCTTATAAGTGTTTCTCAATTTGCCAAAGACAATCAAGTATACTTTGAATTTTTTTCCAAAAACCTGTTTAGTTAGAGATGCATCAACTAGAGAAATTTTACTGCAGGGTAATATGCAAAATGGGCTATACTCATTCAACCTGAGGGAGCATAATAGGGTTCCTAACTCTGGAAAATGGTGTAACAATGTTGAAAATAACATCAGAAATAACAAAATCTTTGATCTCTGGCATTGTAAACTGGGTCATCCCAGTATTACTACTGTAAAATCCGTGTTGCAGAATAATATAGTTGATTTTGATATATCTTTACCCTACATATGTTCTGCATGTCAAATAGGAAAAAATCACAAATTACCTTTTTTGAGTCATTAACCAAATATACTAAACCATTAGAAATGGTAGCTACAGATTTATGGGGACCAGCCCCAATAAACTCTGATTTTGGATTCAAATATTATATATCTTTTGTTGACTCTTTTTCAAGATACACATGGATATATTTCCTAAAAACTAAAGTAGAAACATATAAGGCAGTTATTCAATTTATTACTCAAGTAGAAAGACAACTCAATCATCAACTAAAAATAATTCAAACTGATGGAGGGGCAGAATTCAAACCATTGAAAAATTATTTTCTAGAAAAAGGAATAATACATAGAACTACCTGCCCTTATACCTCTGAACAAAATGGGTTAGTTGAGAGAAAGCATAGGCATATTGTTGACACTGGCATCACTCTTTTGGCACATGCTTCAATGCCACTCAAGTTCTGGCCTGATGCTTTCTATTCAGCAGTGCATCTCATCAACAGAATGCCAACAAAGGTACTGCATAATAAAACTCCTTTAGAATTATTATTTAACACTATTCCAGATTACAATAGTCTCAAAACATATGGTTGTCTATGTTTTCCCTATATGAGACCATATAATTCTCATAAATTAAGCAACAGATCAACATCTTGTACCTTTATTGGCTATACTTCTAATCGAAAAGGATACAAATGTTTAACTAGTGATGGAAAAATTATAATATCTCGACATGTTGGATTTAATGAAACTATATTTCCATTTGCTAATGCAGAAAACAAAATAACTGAAAAGGTTTATAATGCAAAAAAGGTCATACCTGGTATACCCATCCTTTCTCACAATAAAATTGATGAAACCACAAATCAGAGTCAACTCAAATCTCAACTCACAATATCCAATGAAGAATCAGGTCAAAATTCAAGTGACTCTAATGATGATCTCAACAACAATGAATCCAGCACAAAGACTATCTCTGTTCAAGAAAACCAAAGCAACACTACTCCTCATCACTGTAATCCCAATGAGGAAGGAACTGGTCATCATGTGATGACTAGATCAAAACATGGTATATTCAAACCCAAAGCATATCATGTCCTCAGCAACTCATCTGAACTGCTTGCTTTGATGAAGCCATACAGGACGAGAAATGGAAAGCTGCAATGGACGATGAGTACAATGCTTTCATCAAAAATGGAACATGGACTCTTGTTCCTACACCAAAGAATAAAAATATCATTGGTTGTAGATGGACATATAGAATTAAAAAAAAAATCTGAAGGCAATATTGACAAATATAAGGCCAGGCTTGTAGCCAAGGGCTATTCTCAACAATATGGGATAGATTTTAGTGAAACTTTTTCACCAGTTGTAAAACCCACAACTATAAGAGTTATTCTCACTATTGCTCTTCATAATAGGTGGCAAATAAAACAATTAGATGTCAATAATGTATTTTTAAATGGTGAACTTCATGAAGAAGTTTTTATGCAACAGCCATCAGGATATATTCAAGATAACAGAAAAAATTGGGTGTGTAAACTCAACAAAGCCATATATGGGCTTAAGCAAGCTCCACATGTCTGGTATGAAAAACTTAAATCTACTCTTGTTGATCTTAACTATCATCCCACTAAATCTGATAATTCTTTATATGTCAAAAATTACAACAATATTACTGTGTTCATACTTGTTTATGTAGATGATATCATAATCACAGGAAATTGCATGAAGGAAATCAGGTATGTCACTGATTACTTAAACAACAAATTTTCCTTGAAAGACTTAGGAAATTTAAAATATTTTCTAGGTATTGAAGTCATAAGGAAATCTGAACATGAACTTGTTCTCTGTCAAAGAAAATATATACATGAAGTTCTAAATAGAACAAAAATGAGTGCTGCAAAGCCCATGCCTACCCCAATGTCAAGCAACTTACGCTTATCTAAAGACAAAGGGGAAGCCTTTGATAATGAAAAACTTTACAGAAGTACTGTAGGGGCTTTGCAGTATATCACGATCACTAGACCTGATTTATCATTTGCTGTGAATAAAGTTTGTCAATTTATGCAGAAACCACTAGAGCCTCACTGGAAAGCAGTCAAACATATCTTACGATACTTAAAAGGAACTATCAATCAAGGTCTAAAGCTGACTGTATGTAAAGATTTATCTATCAAAGGGTTCGCCGACGCGGACTGGGCATCAGATTCTGACGACAGAAGATCTACGACAGGTTACTGCATATATTTAGGAAGCAACCCAGTGTCATGGTGCTTAAAGAAGCAACTCACCGTGTCTCGCTCCAGCACTGAAGCGGAATATCGAAGTGTGGCAAGCACAGCAGCTGAAATTATTTGGCTCAGATATCTTCTCAAAGAAATCAAAGTCAATTTCTTGAATCAACCAGTAATTTGGTGTGACAATTCAGGAGCTGTTTCTATCTCCTCAAATCCTGTTCTTCATTCGAGAATGAAGCACATAGAAATAGATCTATATTTCGTGTGAGAACAGGTTGTCAAGAAGGAACTCACTGTTAATCATATTCCAGCAAGCCACCAGATCGCTGATATTTTGACTAAAGCCCTCTCGAGGCATAACTTTGAAAGATTCAAAGCTAATTTAATGATCGAAAATGTTGAAAGCGGATCTGGGATAAAAGAGGAGGAGAATAAATAAAAAAAAGGAAAAGAATGGAAACCCTAGATCAAATTGAGGGCGGCAATTAGAAGTAACAAGTAACACACATCTCACGCTTGCTTCCCCAACCATCAGATCATCATATATCCAACGGCCTATATCGTGTTCATCTATTTGCTGTGGATTACTATAATACTGGGCCAAGCCCATTTGCTATATTTGTATATAAATAGTTTGCCGTGTATCATGAGATCATTATGTAACATGCTGTTAATTTTCAGTTTGAATCAAAATTCATTTCATTACAAATCAATTCTCTTTAACCACATTGGCATCACAGCCTAAAGATGATCAGACTTTTGATTATTACAACAATGAGCATGACAACTTTGATCAAGATTACAGTGCCATTGATATCACAATAGCCAATGAGGCATAAAATTCATGGTAAAGGCAAGATCAAAGCAACACTAGAACCTATGTAATATGGAGAAAATTGTACAAATATAAACAAGAATTACAACATACCACTAAAAATTGCGACATTACAAACAAGTTCTCAAGAAATGAATCTTAAAATTGATAACTTAATAGATTTTCTAGGTTTAGTGATGAATGAATTGAAGAAATTATAAACTTCATTATGCAAACACATCAAGATAATTCAAATCACACAACCAAAACAAACACTCAAACACCTTCTCCATACATCCTCAATTCCAAAGATTACCTTCTAGAACATTTCAAGAACTGAACAAATCTAGAATTCACAAAAGAAGATATCATATGATCTGTCCATAACCACTAATGGATTGTTACCCACACCATGACTGCTTTAAAATAGCATTATCAAACCGGAGTTTCCCATATTTTCTCATGGCAATACTATAATGGAGTGGTTGATTCAAATGGAGTAAATTTTTAGATACCGTCATGCACTAGAATTAGAATAGGTACCCATTTGCTCATTTCACTTAAAATAAGAAGCTCAACAGTTGTATAACTCGTTTAAGAAATTTAAGAGAATATGAAAACTAGATTGTATTCTAGAAGAGATCATCAGGAGATTTGCAGTAACTTAGTTAAGAAGACCTTTTGGGAGTTATGCTAACTTAAAACAAACCACCATAGTGTTTTCTTATCTTAATAGGTTCGAACAACTCCAAGGAAACTCAAGCAACTACATCTATAGTATGTATTTAATAAAATTTTGAATTGTATCAAAGAAGAAATTAGATATGACAATAGAAGCCTCAAGGCTAGCTGACTTTAGAGAGGAAGTATCACTTGCCAAGATTTTTGAAAAGAAGTGGAATAGCATCAATAAGGGCAACAAACCCCAAACATACTTATCAAATACCTCCAGTATCAGTATTATTAAACCCAAGTTACACTTGCCTCGATCTGCAAAAGCAGGAGGAAAAAAGGATCCTTTAGAAACATTTTCCAAAAGTAAGGGATTAAACCTGGAGAAAACACTGATAAAAGGAGGAAGAATTTGTTTTTTTGGTTGCAATGAGAGATGGCATGTTTGATATGACTGTAGGAATTTTAAATTCATTATCACGAAAAGAATAATGTCTTTCGAAAATCAAGATGGAACTTAGAAGATAAGCATGGAAAATATGGAAAAATATGTTCATAATCACTCAGAAATGAATTTTAAGAACTAGTGAATAATCTTTCTCTATCACCCTACGTTCCATGTATGAAATACCCCACTTAACACTATCAAACTAAGGGGTAGCATTAATGGAAAACCAGTTTAAATACTCATTCTGGATCTACTCATAGTTTTGTGAGTACTACCATAGCAAAAATATTAAGGCTAAGAATCAATGAATTCAAAATCTATGAAAGAATGATTGTCAATAGGGAAAACTCAAGGGCACTAGCATTATCCATCAAGCCAAATTGAAGTGTCAAGAATGTACTATGCATGTTGATCTCATACTACTACCATTGGAAGGTTGCCAGTTAGTTATAGGAACTCAATGGAAGAAAAACCTACAACGAGGAAGTACAAAATGGACAATTAGCCCTAATGGTATATTATTAAGAAACTACATCAGAGATAGAGAGTGAAACATCAGAAATTCCTCAATAAGTTTAATGAATCTTACAACAATTTCCTATTTTGACCTCTCATGTAACCACTTTATCATCCCCGTAGAGTTTATGATCGTCAAAAACCTTTAAAACTAGGATTGAAACCTATCTTCCTGAGACCTTAAGTAAGAAAAGTAATACAATACAAATGTTTGATTTGAATAATATTTGATGAAGAGATTGTTTCATTATCTCAGTTACAATCAGAATGATGAATTGAAAATACACATAGCAATTTATATATGATACATATAAGAGCATTGGGCTTTAAACAGATTAGCCCATGATCTGAAGTAAATCTATAGTGAGATGCCAGCCCTTGGATTGCACGAGCGGTTGAGATGATGAGTTGAATGATGTGCGGATAGATGAGCAGCGAAAGGTGAAAACACATCTCCTTTTACCCCCCCCCCCCTCAAACCCGAATAGTCTAGGGTTTTCTAGAGAAGGAAAAACAATAGAGGCTGCTCTTCTCAAGGCGACAGCTCTGCTCAAGGAGGAAATAAAACAAAAAATAAATGATCTACAGAGGAGAGCATGCAGAGAAAAACATCAATCTGGTATGAAGATTATTCTTTGAGATCTTTGACTTGGGTTAGCAGCATTAACGTTGAGTTCTTCTCTTAATTTTGTGAAACTTGTCCTCGATAATGGTTTAGTAAGTATATCTGCTTTTTGATGCAGAGCTGGTATGTATCCAACTCTTAATTTCTCTTTAATTACTTGCTCTCTAATAAAGTAGAGATCCAATTCGATATGTTTGGTTTTTGAATGAAGAACCGGATTTGATGTTAGAGAAATTGTACTAACATTATCACACCAAATTGTTGCTCTTCTATTTGGTTTGATGTTGAGTTCACTTAAAAGAGACACTGGCCACATGACTTCTGCTGCTGCACTTGCCACGCACCTAAATTCGGCCTCTGTGTTGGATCTTGACACAATGTTTTGCTTCCTTGCACTCCATGATACAGGATTTTTACCCAAATAAATGCAATAGCCAGATGTTGACTTTCGATCATCTGTATCTGTTCCCCAGTCAGCATCAGCATATGCATTTATGTTAAGTGTGTAGCTAGATTTTAAGATAAGGCCATGCTTTATAGTTCCTTTGAGATATCTAAGTATTCTCTTTACTGCTTTACAGTGACTGTCTAAAGGATTTTGCATGTACTGGCTAACTTTATTAACACAAAATGGTATGTCTGGCCTTGTTATAGTCACATATTGAAGTGCACCAACTATGCTCCTGTACTGTTTTTCATTTTGAATTGCTTCACCCTTATATTTTGATAGTTGATGATTTGCAACCATTGGAGTTGGTAGGGGATTAGCTTTGTCCATTTTGGCTCTTGATAATATTTCTAAAATGTACTTCCTTTGATTGAGGTGTATTTCTGATTTTGAGGTTCTTTGTACTTCAATTCCTAGAAAGTAATTCAAGTCTCCCGATCTTTAATTGAGAATTCTGAGTTAAGCATTACAGTGATTTTCTTAATTTTTGACTCACTGCTCCCTGTAATAATAAAATCATCAACATAAATTAGAATATAAGTAGTGGCAAGGTCATTAATTTTAGTAAATATGGAGATGTCAGATTTTAAAGAGTTGTAGCCGAATTTCACAAGTGTTGACTTGAGCTTATCAAACCAAAATCTTGGAGCTTGCTTTAAGCCATAGATATCTTTATTGAGTTTGCACATCAGCCCTTTGTCTGATTTCTGAGTAAACCCTTCTAGTTGCTCCATAAATACTTCTTCCTATAATACACCATTGAGAAAAGCATTATTAATATCTAATTGTTTGATGGTCCAATTTCTGCTTAAAGCAATGGTTAGAATGACTCCAATTGAGGAAGGCTTCACAACAGGGGAAAAAGTTTCTAAAAAATCAACCCCATGCTGTTGAGAATACCCCTTTGCAACCAACCTTGCTTTATATTTAGAAATTGATCCATCAGCATTTTTCTTTAATTTAAAAATCCATCTGCACCCAACTATATTTTTGTTTTCTAGTTTTTTAACCAGATCCCAAGTTCCTTTGTTAATTAGAGCATTACATTCTTCCTGCATAGCAGCTCTCCATTTATCATTTTGAGCAGCTTCTATGTAGGATGAAGGTTTTTCCTGAACAACCATGTTGTTGATAATCTTTGGTTTATAAATACCACATTTTTCTCTAGTTAACATTGGGTGAATATTGATATTATTTCTGACAATGCTGTCAGAGTTGCTGTTTGAACTGCTGTAGGTCATAGTATCATCTATGATGGCTTGATCATGATTTGAACTGCTTGTATCATGACTTTGAAAATTCTAATTGTTGCTATCATCTTCATGTGTAGCTTGCTCTTGACCTGACTCTCTAGCAGTCGTGGTGTGTTGTGAGCTTGTACTGATGTCATTCCTTATAGGCTGTGTTGAGGGTAGAACTTCAATCTCATCATGTGGATCAGGAATCATGAATTTTGAATTTCTCACTTTTTCTATGATTTTAGCTTCAGCATTGCTATATGGAAAAACCTGCTCATTGAATCTTACATGCATGGATATATATATTCTTCCATTGTTGTCTAAACACCTATACCCCTTTTGTTTATTACAATATCCTAAAAAGGTGTAAGGAGTAGATCTGAAGTCTAATTTGTGTTTGTTATTAGATCTTAAACAAGGAAAACATTGGCATCCAAATATTTTTATATGCTCATAATCTGGTTTAATTTTAGTTAACACTTCTTGTGGACACTTAAACTTAAGAGTTTTTATTGGTAGTATATTTATCAAGTGTACAGCAGTGTTAAATGCCTCTGGCCAAAACTTTAATGGCATAATGGCTTGTGCTAGTAAGGTTAACCCAGTTTCTACAATATGTCTATGTTTTCTTTCAATGATTCCATTTTTTTCAGATGTGTATGGACATGTAGTTCTACGATTAATACCTTTCTTTTCAAAGAAAATTTTTAAAGGAAAAAATTCTTTTCCACCATCTGACTGAAATGTACATACATTATTCCCAGTCATGTTTTCAACCTTGTTAATGAACTGCATTACTATATTACTGGTTTCAGATTTAGACTTTAGCATGTATATCCATACAAATCTTGAATAAGCATCTATAAAAGATATGTAATACTTGTAACCATAATCTGAGCTAATAGGTGCTGGCCCTAATAGATCACTAGCAATTAACTCAAGAGGTCTTGTGTAACTTGTGTGTGAATCTAGAAATGCAAGTTTATGACTCTTTCCCAATTGGCAAGAAGTACAAAAGTAAGAATCAGGGATGTTACTAGATGAAATGTTATTACTACTCATGACATGTTTTACAATTTTTATACAAGGATGACCCAGTTTGCGATGCCACAAATCAATTTTACTACAATTTTTAGAATCACTAGAAACATTCATTACATGAGTATTTTCCTTATTCTCGGAGATTTTTGAATTTGTAAAATCAAATCTGTACAATCCATTGTTTTCCTTACCCTGCAAGATAATTTCTTATGTTAGTATATCTCATGTGTTAGGATAAAATTCAAAGTAAACTTTGTTATCTTTTGCAAATTGGGAAACACTCATTAGATTCTTTTTAATTGAAGGAACCCTTAACAAATTTCATAGAAGAAGTTGTTTGTGTCCATGTATTCTTGCATTTCCAGTGTGTGTAATGTGCACAGCTTTACCATTACCAACAAAAAGATTTTGTGTACCTTTGTACTCTTTGTTTCCCAAGTTTAGGTTGTTGAGATTGTTGGTCACATGATTAGTAGCCCCTGAGTCTGGGTACCAGCAGTCATCTCCAGTATCATCATTTGTTGTTGTTTTAGTGTTTAGAATTTCTGCTTGATTTGAGCTGCTGTCTTTTGGCACAGTGACAAGGTTTACATTTGCATTGCTACCTTGTTATGAAGGAGTATAGTTCTTGTTGAATCTAAAGTAACATTTATTTGCCCCATGGCCATACTTCTCACATATTTGACACCTTATTTTATTGCTGTTGTTGCTTCTGCCTCCTCTTCTTCCTCTGTTAGATGGTCCACCCCTTTGAAAGTTATTAAACTGTCCTCTGGTACTTGGGTTTTGTTTACCTTTGTTGTATGTGTAGTTGATAGAGATATCTGAACTTACTGTTTTGTTGTGTTCTATCCTTCCTTCATGTGAAAGAAGGGTAGAATACACAAACGGTAAGGGTGGTGTAGGCTCCATAATGGAGATGATGGTCACAACAGCTTCATATTCAATGTCTGGACCACTGATTATATGCAGCACGTGCTCTGATTCAAACACTTTGTGTCCAGCTGAAGCTAGTTGATCACATAAGTTTTTGACTTTGAGCGGATATTCATTCATTGACATATCATTCTTTCTGATATTTTGTAGTTTTCTTTTGTGGTGCATGATTCTTGCAGATGACTGAGAAGTGAAGTTTCTTTCAATTGTTGTCCATACTTCTTGAGCAGTTTTATAGCCTATAAGTTGTGGCAGAATTGATGCACTTATGGATGACATCATCCATGCACATACAGGCTGTCTTGCCTTTGGTGTGCTATGTATTCTTGATTTGGCACCAGTTTGTCTTCATTATCTTTAACAAACTTTGGTGGAGTAATTCTGGTGCCAAGAATATAATCCTCTAACCCATAACCTCTGATGGATGTTTCAACTTGTAATTTCCAGAGAAAAAAATTCGATTCGTCAAGCTGAATGGATATCATCTGGCTCTGAGGCTTGATTATGGCCTTTATCAGATCATTCACCAGATCTGACTGTGGTTAGCTTTGAGATACTCTTGTGCTTGATAATTGGGGTTGATTATTCATCTCTTCACTCATGATGATTTCAGAAATAAGAAGAATACAGAAAAGCAATAGAAATGCAAGGCAACAGAAACTATTCAATTGGAAACAGAAAAATAAAGGTACCGAGTCAAGAATTTCTCACAGTAAAACTGATGCTACCGTATGACATAGATGATGATCAACTTCTTACTTCCTTTGATCTGATATGTCGTGCAGGAGGGCACTTTCTTTAATTTTGAGATGACTCTTGATTTCTTGATTTCTTTGTTTTTCTGGTTTTCTTGATTGAATTTTTTTTATGAGTTGATTCTTCTGCAGCCACAATTGTTGGCACGGCACAAAATTATGTCCCTGACACGATGCACCCTTCAGATGATGAGACACAGTTCCTGATGAAGGTGATCACCCAAATACTGATATTGTTCTGATGGTGTTTGATCAAATGATTAGATGGTTGTTAAGCCTTTGATTGCTCTGATACCTAGTAAGAAAAGTAATACAATACAAATGTTTGATTTGAATAACATTTGATGAAGAGATTGTTTTATTATCTCAGTTACAATCAGAATGATGAATTGAAAATACACACAGCAATTTATATATGATACATATAAGAGCATTGGGCTTTAAACAGATTAGCCCATAATCTGAAGTAAATCTATAGTGAGATGCCAGCCCTTGGATTGCACGAGCGGTTGAGATGATGAGTCGAATGATGTGCGGATAGATGAGCAGCGAAAGGTGAAAACACGTCTCCTTTTACTCCTTATAGCTATTCCCATCATGTTAAAAATGAGTTAGAGAATTCAATCAATTAAATACATGCATCAGGCACCGTCAAACCCATTTCCAACTATTAGTCTTCACCGGTAGTGATGATCAAGAAGAAGATGGTATATTGATCCTTTGCACAAACTACAGAGCTCTTAATGATCAAATATTTAAATACAAATATCATATTCCTTTGATTGATGATTTATTAGATGAATTATATGGTTAAAAATACTTTTAAGAACGAGATTTCATATTAGTTTATCCTCAAATTAGGATGTGTGAATATGATATATATAAAACAACTTTCGAAGCAAATTAGGGGAATTATGAGTTATTAGTCATCCAATTGGGTTATCTATGCACCCTCTGTTGAAATATTAAACTTGATTTGTTAATTTCTAGAGGTTTCTTATTATTAAAGTTTCCAGAATCTTCTTGTATTTAAAAGAATTTGGAGAGAGCTCTAGAATTTTATATTAGTTGCTAAAAATAAGAATTATATAATAGTCATGTTTTTAGAGTTGTCTAAAGAGAAAGTTCTAGTGCTTTCAAATGAGTCATATTTGTAGAATATTCTATATCTAGATTGTTCTATTGAGTCGTATAAATAGAAGAGCTCTCCCCTCATTTTATATCAATCAATCAATGAAGCAAGAAAGAAATCATCAATAAAGAAAAGTTTTCTACAATAAAATAAAATAAAAAACTCCTCTTTCTTATATTCTTTCCCTCTTTCTCCAAAAATATTCAACAAAGTGGTATCAGAGCAAGGATTTTTAAAAGATAGAGATGGCGAATAATGGCATTCCCCTACAAGTTCCAATTCTTACCAAGAACAATTACGATAATTGGAGTTTAAGGATGATGGCTCTCCTTGGAGCACACGATGTGTGGGAGATAGTTGAAAATGGCTATACTGAATATGAAAATGAAGATGGTTTATCTCAAATTCAAAGAGATAGTTTTAGAAAATCAAGGACAAGGGACAAGAAGGCTCTTTGTTTAATTTATTAAGCATTGGATGATGATACCTTTGTTCAAGTCAAAAAGACCATGTCAATAGAGGAACTTCTAAGCTCATTGCAAGCTTATGAAGAAAAGAAAAAGGAAGATAGAAGAGACTGTGGAGCAAGTCTTTAAGACACGGATTGATTCAAAAAAGGAAGAAAGTAATCGAAGCCAACAAAGATGGGGTGGTGGCCAAGAAAGAGAAAGAGGTCGTGCACATGGATATGGACGAGGTTGGAGGCCCAACTATGAAAACAACAACAGCAACAACAATAAAAGAGGAGAAAGCTCAATAAGAGGTCGTAGGAGAGAAAATTCAAGGTATGACAAGTCACGTGTTAAATGCTACAATTGTGAGAAATTTGGACATTATGCTTCTGAATGTAGAGGTTCAAAGCATAATATAGTTGAAGAGAAGACCAATTACATTGAAGAAAAAACCCAAAAAATGGTACTTTGCTGCTGGCTTATGAGGAAAAGAAAGAAGAGTTAATCTGCAAAGGATTATCGAAGATTGTCGAGAATGATTATGAATGGTCGAATGATTTGGAGAACGTGTCGCAAATTGACAAGAAAGCATTTGCGAAATTACGATGTAATGACCATCGTTCTCATGTTGTGATAAGTGAGAACGTTGATGAAGTAGATTATGATCATATACTTGGAGAAGATTCCATAAAAGAATCGTTGAATTTATTGAAAGAAGTATATGGAAAGAATGATGCAAAAATAACAGAAGAAGACAATCTGATTCATGAAAAAGAGAGAATGAAGAATAGTGACAATGAGAAAGATGTTGAAAAATTATTTCAATTTGAGGAGTTAGAGAATGATAAATTGAAATAAGAAGGGAAACGTGTAGATGACAAAAAAGAAGAAGATGAAGAAAATAAAGAAAGCAAAGATGACACCGATAATGAAAAGTATGAAAGTAAAGGAGATGACAATGAAGAAGGCTTGAATCAAGAAGATAAAATTCAAAAGCATAGAGGAAATTTGATGTACTATAAGAATCTAAAGACGTGGAAAAGGAGAATGAAGCCAAAGTGGAAAGCGATTATTTTCATCATGAAAATAAGAAAGTGAGCAAAGCTTATATAATTTTGAACAAACCAAATTTTCAAGTAATGTTTTCAGAAATGACGGACGAAAGTGAAATTTGGAATGCATACATAGAAATTGGATTGATCAAAAACCGTAAGTGCGAAGTTATGAAAGAATGCAAAATTAGAATATATGACTCATGCAAAATTTATGAAATAAGACGGATGTTAGAATGCTTATTTTATGGAAGATTCTATTGTGGTGAAGAAGGACGAAAAAAAATAAAACAAGAATATGTGAACTTGCATTGAAGATCTCAACGTTTGGCAAGAAGGTCAATGCTATGAAGAAAGTTTGGATGATATCTCTATTCCTACCAAGCATGTGAAATACAAAGATTACAAGTACTGCTTGGAGTCACAAATCAAGTTTAAAAGGGGGTGTTGAAATATTAAACTTGATTTGTTACTTTCTAGAAGTTTCTTATTATTAAAGTTTCTAGAATCTTCTTGTATTTAATAGAATTTGAAGAGAGCTCTAGAATTTTATATTAGTTGCTAGAAATAAGAATTATATAACAGTTATGTTTCTAGAGTTGTCTAAAGAGAAAGTTCTAGAGTTGTCAAATGAGTCATGTTTCTAGAATATTCTATATCTAGAATGTTCTATTGAGTCATATAAATAGAGAAGCTCTCCCCTCATTTTGTATCAATCAAGCAAGCAAAAAAGAAATCATCATTAAAGAAAAGTTTTATACAATAAAATAAAATAAAATAAACCCCTCTTTCTTATATTCTCTCCTTCTTTCTCCAAAAATGTTCAACACCCTCAACCTTTCTATCCCTAATAAATACAACTTTTATGCCTTGTTTTAGAAAAAAATTATAAGTATTTTGTGATGACAAAATGGTTTATAGGCGGACTCGGTCTGAGCATTTGCACCATCTTGAAATAATTATGTACCTACTATCTCTACATAGCTTAGTGGTTAAGCTATCAAAATGTACATTTGCCAAGGAGTCCATCAATTGTTTAGGGCATATGATTTTAGCAAATGGCACTGAACTAGATTAAGACAGGGTGAAAGAGATAGCGGAGTGGCCAATCTTGAAAACAATAAAAGAATTGAGAGGATTTTTAAGCTTAACTAGATATTATAGGAAAATTTTAAGAAGTTACAGCATTATAGTAAGTACCCTACTGAATTATTCAAGAAGAATTTATTTATTTGGAATGATACAGGAACACAAGCTTTTGAAACATTCAAGCAAAGCATAATACAGCTGCGTATACTAGCCATGCTTAACTTTGATCAAGAATTTGCTATGAAATGTGATGCCAATGGGTATGGCTAGGAGATATTATATTGTAGAATGAAAGAACACTTGCGTATATAATTCATGCATGGCATGGTAGGAATTTAAACTTGTTAAACATTTATTTTAGCTACAAGGAAGTGGTCACAATATCTCATTTTAGGTAATTAATCATCAAAATAGATCATCAAAGTTTGAACCATCTTTTGCCTCTGAAAATAAGCATAAAATTGTTAGGGAAAAGGTAACAAAATTATTGGCTTATGATTATAGGGTTGAATATAAAAAGGAAAAGGAGAATGAAATAGCTAATTCACTATCAAGAAGAAATGAACCACCATCAGATTCCACTCAATGTCAAGTTATATCCATTCTAAAATCAATTTTGGTATAGGAATTAAAAAACACTTATAGTGCTTCGGATTACTACAAAATATGGAAGCGAGGTTGCGAAAAGAGAAACTAAATGTCCAAAAATATAAGGAAGTAAATGATTTATTCTTTTACAAGAGGGAAGTACTGCTTGATTACAAAAATCCTACTATAATAAAAATTGATTTAAATTAATATCATTCTGCTCCATTGGGAGGATCGGGTTAAAAGAACTTTGCATAGAATTAGGCAATACATTCACTAGAAGGGTATAAAATCGGATGTAGAAAAGTATGTCAATGTATGTGATACGTGCCAAAGGAATAAAAATGAATATAGTAACATACCAGGCCCCTTGAAACCATTACATATGCTAGAGAGGATTTAAACTAATTTATCCACAGATTTTATTACCAATCTCCCTAAAAGAAACAAATGCACATCCATACTTATGGTAGTTAATAGATTCTCCAAGTACTTCTACTTCTTTCCTTTACATCATCCATACACGGCAAAGGAAATAGCCCAAATATTTTTGATAAAGCAGTAAAACTACATGGCCTTCTCTAACAATTGTAAGCAATGGGGATGTTATGTTCCAAAGATTATTTTGGCAAGAATTGTTCAGATTATAAGGCTGGTCACTAAAGCTAGGTTCATCATACCATCCTTAAACTAACAGTCAAACTAAAGTGAATAACATAATTTTATAAGTATATTTAAACTATTTTTCATGATATAAGCACCATGAATGGATTAAGTGGTTGCTCTTGCTGAATACTAGTATAACATTATATATAAAGATGCTACTGAATCTACCCCTTTATAAATAGTCTATGGAATAACCCCTCCTACCTTATTATCATTCATTCCTAATACTACCAAAGTACAACAAGTGGAAGAAGAGTTGTTCTCTGGAGATATAGCCTTGCAATTACTCATAGATAATTTACAAACAGCACCAAAAAGGATGAAGAGGTTAGATAGTCAAAAGATGGCTGCTAGGTAGTTTCACGTTGGGGATTAGGTCTACTTAAAACTCTAGCATTATAGAAAAATCGCGATCATATGTCAGAAAATCTATTACACCACATAATTTTACATAATTAAATAATTAAATTAAAAAGGGTTGAATCATAATTTTACATAAAGGACAAAATAGTAAAATTGGAAAGAATTGGAATTAGGCTTAGTACCTATTACATTACATTCAAAAAGTTGCATATAGTCATAGAACATATATAACTTGCTTAATTTGGTTAACGGGCTATAAGTTAGAAGAAATAAAACTCAGTGGCATTTTCGTAATAAATGATTATCATATTTTAGGCTAAATATGTGTTAATTCCAACCTATTAATAGAATTGCAAACCTTTTTTCTAATTCTATCTTAATCAAAAAATCTTACCATACAGTCTCCATCAAAATTCTAAGCAAATTCAAAACAAAAATCTCATACTTTTTTAACTATTTCTTTTCTTTTTCCTCTTCCCACTTCTCTGAAAGGAACAGCGATTAAGGATCTTAAAGATAATTTAACACTAGAGGGGAGTGAATAGTGTTTAATGAATTCTAAGACTTATATGAACTAATTTAAAATTATGACACAAACAAATGTATAACTTAATCACAGAACAATCACAAAATCAAACACAAACGCAGAAAGTAAATAAAAAGCAGTAAAGAGAAAGAATACACCGCATTTTATACTGGTTTGGAGTTACCCTACATCCAGTCTTGTACCAAGGAAAACCACCTCATAAAGATTTTTATTATACCAATGTCGAGATTATATTCCTCAATTTCTAAGGCTATGAGGTACCCTCCTGTCTCACGAGTCCAGGGCAAACTATCTTGATTTACGGGCCACAAGATTACCCAATTGATTTCCAGGCACAACCACACCTCATAGAGAGACTCAATAAACTTTTGATTACAAATTGATCCTCTAACTCTGAATAGCACTTTGATCTTCAAGAGAGGGCAGAGAATTGAACAAGAATGAGATTCTAATTTGATTCACTTGAGAATTCGACAGAATTTCGGCACGATCTTAAAAATATGAAAATTTTAGAATTTGGATTTATGGAGAAGAAGAAGTAAATAAAATATGAAAATAATTAGTTAAAAAATTAGTTTGTGAAGGCTATTTATAAAGCACCAATAGTCATAACCATTCGTGAAGAGATTTAAACAAATAGACACTTCTTTTGAAAATTGAAACTTTTGAATTCAATGGCCACAATGTCGACATGGGGTATCCCACGATGTCGACATCCCTATGTAAAAAACTATGTAAAATTTGTTTTTGAAAATGGAGTTTAAAACAAGAGTTTATTTAAAACAAAAACAAAGAATATTTTAAGGCTAAAATATGTTTTTGAAAATCATTTGAAAAGATAATTTTTAAGGCTGAAACATTTTTAAAAGCAGATTTGAAAATCATTTTGAAAAGATAATTTTTAAGGATAAAACATTTTGAAAAGTAGATTTGAAAATCATTTTGAAAAACTATTTTGTAGTAGTTTTGCAAGCTTCTTCCGGCAGAATATCTCATCACATCAGGACTCGAGAACTTGTACAAAACCAGGATGTTCGTGGGTTTGTAAGCCACTTTCGTAGGTTTGTAAGTTACTATTCGTGGGTTTGTAAGCCACTAAGAAGGTATAAAAGGGTCCATCCCAAATGAAATTCGGAATGAAGATTTCCATGCTATTATGATATTTTAACAAAAACTAGACACATATCTTGAAATCTTGATCTTGATACTCTAGAGTCTTCAATCTTGAGTCTTGAATCTTTATATTGATCAGTCTTCAGTAATCAATACCTGCATACACACACACACATATCCTGCATATACATATCTTTCTAGACAACAGTGTTAGTATATATTTTATTATAAGATAAGTTAAAAAGATTGTTGTCATCAAAACCAACATCTCAGTTCCTAACAATCTCCCCCTTTTTGATGATGACAACCTATTTTTATAAAATATACTTATCATACCATAACTCCTATCATAACTCCCCCTTACTCCAAGCTAACTATTATTTTATAACTTCTCCTCCTTTGTCATCAACAAAAACTTCTTAAAAATCCTTGAACTTGTTATAAGATAATCAACCATAATAAAATAGGGAAAACCATATATAAGTGCTAAGTGTGATCATAAGTGTAATCCAAAAAGTAAATCAATCATCAACCAATCATATTTACAGTAATTATTCAATCTAAACATATATACAAACCATACCAAATAAGTTAAGTCAATCAAGTTTAAAACACACCAATCAAATCAACCAAATAACATACAGAATGACTAGACATTCCTTGCTACTTCCACCTATCCATCTTCTCCAAAGATAGAGTCTACTTTGATGGCATCCCATTCTTCTTTATCTTTGTCGAGAGTGATTGGTGGATTTCCTTCGAGATCGTCCTTGTTAAGGGCTGAGATCATCCAACGAAGGACGTCGAAATGTCTCTCTTGCTCCTTGATCATTTGTATTTGACTGAATTCTAAGTGATGCTAATTATGAAGTATGAATGTAAGAATATTCTTGAAGGAAATGAGATTTTCTTAAAGATTATCACTTAGATTCTTAATCGAAAAAGCTATAATTCAAGAAATAGGAAGACTATGAAAGAGAGTGATTAGAGATGAAGTTTTACAATTTATTCTGGAAGAAACAGATATAAATAGGGGTAGAAAGTCATTTGAAATGAATAGAAACAAGTTAGTTACATGAAATTAAATTTAAAAGTGTAACTAGTTTCTGCCTGTTGGATGTCGACATGGGGGGATGGTGTTTGCCTCTGCTTAAAATGACATTTTCCTTTGTTTTGAATATTATGAACAAATCTATTAAACTAAAATTTGTATAATATAAAGACAAGAAATTACAGAGACAAGTGAAGTTGAATAACAGGAAATGAAAGATTCCATTAATAATTCTAGTCAACATTACATAAGATAATATAATATTAACTAAAATAAAGGAGATACAAAGATAGAACTTAAGATAACATGAACTAGTAAGATGAAGATGAAGAGGATGATAGTCCAAGCTTTCTACTAATTTTCCTAAGAACTTGTTGATTTTAGTGGAAATCTTATCCATTTTCTTACTCATTAATCTTTTAAGTGTCTTTCGATTTTCCACTATAATTCTTAGATTATTGAGAATGGTTTAGTTGGATGGATTAGCGTATTAGTAGGATATTCAATACTTTCTAAGGAGGTTTCTTGATCTTCCTCTTCCTCCTCTACAATTTCCATTCCTTCCTCTTCCACTTCTTCTTCTCTTCCTCCATTTCTTCCATTTCTTCATGAGCAAACCTTTCTTCTTTTTCCGTAAGTATTTCATATGGTTGAAACACTAATGGAATTTGCATAAGGAAATGTTTCCATGGTTGAACACTTTTCTAGTTATAAATTCTTTCCTTTTGAAATCAACTCCAAAGTAATAAAAAATCCGGGTGAGATAAATTCCATGATATAGTGTATTTTCATCCATAGTAAAATTCTTGGGCCTTAGCTCATCCAAAATAACTTAAGCCCGATTAATATCATAATTTCCAAAAATTGCAAAAAGAGTTTTGCAAACTTTTGAAGTCGGGTTGTTGTAGTTTTCCGATTTTGGTATAAGAGTGTGTTGGATAAGAAGATTAACAATTGTTGCTTTTGGACGAAAATAATGATTTTTGAATTCGAAATTGTCATCCCCTTCAAAGATGTGATGAAATATCTCTCGATCATTTTCATTGATTTGAAATTCCGATATCTGGTATACTTACATCCCAAAATATTTTTCAAAATTTCACAATCCAAAACAATTTGTGTTCCTTTAACACTACTCCAAATTTGTCCTTCTTCCCCATCATAAAAACCACGATTCAAATCCGCATAAAACATCTTAAAAAGATTTGGATAACATACAAAATTATTTTGTTTGTTATCAACTAAACTAAGAATAGGACATTGTTGAAAAAGATTTTCAATTGCATAAGAAGGAAAATCTTCAAAAATAGCAAATTTTCCCGTATGAATTTTACAAAAGTTTACATAGTTGATGTAAGCTTTGATAGCTTTCGGGTCATTAAAAAAAATTGATAGATTTTGAAAGCCTAATGGTGTTAGGAGTGCTTGAAGAGGCCATTTAAGAAGTTTGAGAGGGGTCAAAGATAATGAAGATAAGTTTGATATTTGAAATAAAAGTGAAAAGTGATGATAAAGAGAGTGAGATAAATAGAGATTCTATAGACAGGTTCTTTGGTCAAGAGACATCTTTCTAGAGCATTGAAGTTGGTGAAAAAGTGGAGGGAAATTCAAAAGTTTGAATTCAAATTCTGAGGGGCATGTCGACATGGGGTATCCGGGTATGTTGACATGTGCCTATTGAATCAAAGGACAAGTTTCTATTCCTAATTTCTAATATATATATATATATATATATATATATATATATATATATTATATCATATATATATATATATATTATATCATATATTCTAATTATATAATTCCTATAATAACATTAAATATAATAATACTTAAATATTAATAATTTAATATTTAAAATATTACTAAAATAATATTATTTTTGAATTTAAAATTCAAATTTCAAGGGATAAATTTGAATTTGAAAATTCAAGGAATTTTAAAACAATCACGCAAACAAACAAGCGTCCATTCAAACAAGAAAATGAAAAATAATGTAAATGCGTACCTATTTTTAGATCCATGCTCCTACCGTCATCTGATTCATGAATAGCGGTGAAACACAGATTTGAATTATCCGTCTTCTTTTCATCGTCACTGGATGATGAGTCTGAATCATCAAGAGTTGCTGTGAATGCTTTCTTTCTTTTCCTTGACGAGTCATTATTTCGAGGGAACAACTGTTTATCTGGATATGGACAATCATTTCTATAATGCCCGACCTTATTGCGATTGTGGCATCTATCATTGTTAACGTTCTCCGTATTATTTTTGGAATTCCTTTGATCATTCCTATTGTAATTATTCATTTTTCTATATTTTAGGAATTTTCGAAAGTTTCTCGTCATGCAGGTAATCTCCTCATCACTGTCTGGTTCTGAATCTTCAGTTGTTGCATTGAATGCTAATGACCTCTTTTTTGTAGCCTTGTTTTCTCTTCTTCCTTGCAGTTGAACTTCATAAGACATTAGATTCCCAATCAATTCTTCTATTTTCATGAGACTGATATCATTTGCTTCATTGATTGCAAGTACATTTTGATCCCATTCTAGAGTGAGTGAATTTAGAATTTTTCTAACTTGGTCTTCCTCCGAAAAGCTTTTTCCCAGTGCAATTAGTGAATGAACAATATCTTGAAATCGACAGTACATGTCGGAAATGGACTCATTTGCATGCATTTTAAACAATTGAAACTGATTAGTTAATATGGAAACTTTAGTCTGTTTAACTTTGCTTGTTCCTTCATTAGTAACTTGCAAAGTTTTCCAGATTGCAAATGCAAACTTACAAACAGACACTCTATTAAACTCATTCCTATCTGGTGAACAAAATAATATATTAATAGTCTTTGAGTTATTTTGTGCCACGCCCTTTTGCCCAGCAGTCTACTAGGCGAAATTGGTAGTTGGTTCAATATACCCAAGTGATATTCCAAGTGTCTAATCCTACAGATTGTAAATAAATTTTCATTCCATAAGCCCAATATGCATAATTACTGCCATTGAAAAATGGTGGTCTGACAGTAGACAAACCTTCTACAAATGAACTAGTATTAGTGATAATAGAACTAGTGCCAGAGTTGACACTACCAGTGTTGGTAGCCATTAAAACAATTTTCAAGTTTCATATTATGAAAACTTTGAAAACCAATACTCTGATACCAATTGAAAGGGACAGCGGATTAAGGATCTTAAGGCTAATTTAACACTAGAGGGAGGTGAATAGTGTTTAAAGGATTCTAAGACTTATATGAACTAATTTAAAATTAGACACAAACAAATGTAGAACTTAATCATGGAACAATCACAAAATCAAACAATAATGATGAAAGTAAATAAAAATCATTAAAGGGAAAGAACACGCCGGATTTTATACTGGTTCGGAGTTACCCTACATCCAGTCCCGCACCAAGGCTAACCACCTCATACAGATTTTTATTAGGCCAATGCAAGATTATATTCCTCAATTTCTATGAGGTACCCTCCTATCTCACGAATCCGGGGCAAACTCTCTTGATTTACGGGCCACAAGATCACCCAATTGATTTCCAGGCACAACCACCCATATAGAGAGACTCGATAAACTTTTGATTACAAATTGATCATATAACTCTGAAAAGCACTTTGATCTTCGAGAGAGGGCAGAGAATCAAATAAGAATGAGATTCTAATTTGATTCACTTGAGAATTCGGTAGAATTTCGGCATGATCTTAAAAATATGAAAATTTTAGAATATGGATTTGTGGCGAAGAAGAAGTGCAGAAAATATGAAAATAGTTAGTTAAAAAATTCGTTTGTGAAGGCTATTTATAAAGCACCAACGGTCATAACCATTCGTGAAGAGATTTAAACGAACACACTTCTTTTGAAAATTGAAAATTTTGAATTCAATGGCCACCATGTCGACATGGGGTATCCCATGATGTCGACATCCCTATGTAAAAAACTATGTAAAATTTGTTTTTGAAAATGGAGTTTAAAACAAGAGTTTATTTAAAACAAAAACAAAGAATATTTTAAGGCTAAAATATCTTTTTGAAAAGATAATTTTTAAGGCTAAAACATTTTTAAAAGCATATTTGAGAATCATTTGAAAAGATAATTTTTAAGGCTAAAACATATTGAAAGGATGATTTGAAAATCATTTTGAAAAACCATTTTGAAGTAGTTTTGCAAGCTTCTTCATGTAGAATATCTCATCACATCATGACTCGAGAGCTTGTACAAAACCAGGATGTTCGTGGATTTGTAAGCCACTTGTCGTAGGTTTGTAAGTTACTTGTTGTGGGTTTGTAAGCTACCAAGAAGGTAGAAATGGGTTCCATCCCAAATGAATTCGGAATGAAGATTTCCATGCTTTTATGAAGTTTTAACAAAAACTAGGCACATATCTTGAAATCTTGATCTTGATACTCTAGAGTCTTTAATCTTGAGTCTTTATAATGATCAATCTTCAGTAATCAATACCTACAATAATATATATATATATATATATCCTTCATATATACATATCTATCTAGACAACAGTGTTGGTACATATTTTATAGTAAGATAAGTTAAAAAGGTTGTTGTCATCAAATCCAACATCTCAGTTCCTAACAATCTCCCCATTTTTGATGATGACAACTTGTATAAAATATACTTATCATACCATAACTCCTATCATAACTCCCCCTTACTCCATAACTCCCCTTACTCCAAGCCAACTACTATTTTATAACTTCTCCCCCTTTGTCATCAACAAAAACTTCTTAAAAATACCTGAACTTGTTATAAGATAATCAACCATAATAAAATAGTGTAAACCATATATAAGTGTAATAAGTTCTAAGTGTGATCATAAGTGTAATCCAAAAAGTAAATCAATCATCAACCAATCATATTTACAGTAATTATTCAATCCAAACTAATATACAAACCATACCAAATGAGTTAAGTCAACTAAGTTAAAAACACACCAATCAAATCAACCAAATAACATACAGAATGATTAGACATTTCTTGCTACTTCCACCCATCCATCTTCTCCAAAGATAGGGTCTACTTTGATGGCATCCCATTCTTCTTTATCTTTGTCGAGAGTGACTGGTGGATTTCCTTCGAGATCGTCCTTCTTAAGGGCTGACATCATCCAACGAAAGGCATCGAAATGTCTCTCTTGCTGCTTGATCATTTGTATTTGACTCAATTCTAAGTGACGCTGATTACGAAGTATGAATGTAAGAATATTCTTGAAGGAAGTGATATTTTTCTTCAATATTATCACTTAGATTCTTAATCGGAGAAGCCATAATTCAAGAAATAGGAAGAACTACGAAAGAGAGGGATTAGAGATGAAGTTTTATAATTTATTCTGGAAGAAACAGATATAAATAGGGGTAGAAAGTCGTTTGAAATGAATAGACACAAGTTAGTTTCATGAAATTAAAATTTGAAAGTGTAACTAATTTCTGTCCGTTGGATGTCGACATAGAGGGATGGTGTATGTCGACATGCCTCTGCTTAAAATGACATTTTGCTTTATTTGAATATTATGAACAAATCTATTAAACTAAAATTTGTATAACATAAAAACAAGCAATTATAGAGACAAGTGAAATTGAATAATAGGAAATGAAAGATTCCATTAATAATTCTAGTCTACATTACATAAGATAATATAATATTAACTAAAATAAAGGAGATGCAAATAGAATTTAAGATAACGTGAAATAAAGCTAGTTAGATGAAGACGAAGAAGATGATAGTCCAAGCATTCTACTAATTTTCCAAAAGAACTTGTCGATTTTAATGGAAATCTTACCCATTTTCTTACTCATTGATCTTTTAAGTGTCTTTTGATTTTCCACTATAATTCTTTGATTATTAAGAATGGTCTTGTTGGATGGATTAGCGGGATTAGTAGGATATTTGATACTTTCTGAGGAGGTTTCTAGATCTTCCTCTTCCTCCTCTATAATTTCCATTCCTTCCTCTTCCTCTTCTTCTTTCTATTCCTTCATTTCTTCCATTTCTTCATGAGCAAGCTTTTCTTCTTTTTTTGTAGGTGTTCATATGGTTGAAACATTAATGGAATTTGCATAAGCGAAATGTTTCCATGGTTGAACACTTTTCTAATTATAAATTCTTCCCTTTTGAAATCAACTTCAAAGTGATTAAAAATCCGGGTGAGATAAATTCCATGATATAATGTGTTTTCACCATAGTAAATTCTTGGGTCTTAGCTCATCCATAATAACTTGAGCCCAATTAATATCATAATTTTCAAAAATTGCAAAAAGAGCTTTGCAAACTTTTAAAGTCGGTTTATTGTAGTTTTCCGATCTTGGTATAAGAGTGTATTGGATAAGAAGATTAATAATTCTTGCTTTTGGATGAAAATAACGATTTTTGAATTCGAAATTGTCATCCCCTTCAAAGATGTGATGAAATGTCTCTCGATCATTTTCATTCATTTGAAATTCCGAGATATTCATTCGGTATACTTACATCCCAAAATATTTCCGAAAATTTCACAATCCAAAACAATTTGTATTCCATTAACACTACTCCAAATTTGTCCTTCTTCCCCATCATAGAAGCCACGATTCATTTTCACATAAAACATATTAACAAGATTTGGATAACATACAAAATCATTTTGTTTGTTATCAACTAAACTAAGAATAGAACATTATTGAAAAAGATTTTCAATTTCATAAGAAGGAAAATCTTCAAAAATAACAAATTTTCCCATATGAATTTTGCCAAATTTTACATAGTTGATGTAAGCTTTGATAGCTTTTGGGTCATTAAGAAGAAAGTTTTTGATAGATTTTGGAAGCCTAATGGTGTTAGGAGTTCTTGAAGAGGCCATTGAAGAAGTTTGAGAGGAGTTGAAGATAATGAAGGTAAGTTTGAAATTTGAAATAAAAGTGAAAAGTGATGACAAAGAGAGTGAGATAAATAGAGATTCTATAGACATATTCTCTGGTCAAGAGACATCTTTCTAGAGCATTGAAGTTGGTGAAAAGGTGGAGGAAAATTCAAAAGTTTGAATTCAAATTTTGAATTCAAATTCTGAGGGGCATGTCTACATGGGGTATCTGGGTATGTTGACATGTGCCTATTGAATCAAAGGACAAGTTTCTATTCATAAATTCCTAATATATATACATATATATATCCTACATTCTAATTATATAATTCCTATGATAACATTTAATATAATAATACTTAAATATTAATGATTTAATATTTAAAATATTATTAAAATAATATTATTTTCGAATTTAAAATTCAAATTTCAAGGTATAAATTTGAAATTAAAAATTCAAGGAATTTTAAAACAATCAAGCAAACAAACAAGCATCCATTCAAACAAGAAAATCAGAAATAATGTAAATGCGTACCTATTTTTAGATCCATACTCCTATTGTCATCTGATTCATGAATAGCAGTGAAACACATATTTGAATTATCCGCCTTCTTTTCATCGTCACAGGATGATGAGTCTGAGTCATCAAGAGTTGCTGCGGATGCTTTCTTTCTTTTCCTTGACGAGTCATTGTTTGGAGGGAACAACTGTTTATCTGGATATGGACAATCTTTTCTATAATGTCCCACCTTATTGCAATTGTAGCATATGTCATTATTTACGTTCTTAGTATTATTTCTAGAATTCCTTTGATCATTTCTTTTTTAATTATTCATTTTTCTATATTTTAGGAATTTTTGGATGTTTCTTGTCATGAAGGAAATCTCCTCATCACTGTCTGGTTTTGAATCTTCAGTTGCTGCATCAAATGCTAATGACTTTTTTTCTATAACCATGTTTTCTCTTCTTCCTTGCAGTTGAACTTCATAAGACATCAGATTCCCAATCAATTCTTCTATTTTCATGAGACTGGTATCATTTGCTTCTTCGATTGCAAGTATCTTTTGATCCCATTCTGGAGTGAGTGAATTTAGAATTTTTCTGACTTGGTCTTCCTCCGAAAAGCTTTTTCCTAATGCAATTAGTGAATGAACAATATCTTGAAATCGACAGTACATGTCGAAAATGGACTCATTTGCATGCATTTTAAACAATTGAAACTGATTAGTTAATATGGAAATTTTAGTCTGTTTAACTTTGCTTGTTCCTTCATGAGTAACTTGCAAAGTTTTCTGAATTTCAAATGCAGACTTACAAACAGACACTCTATTAAACTCATTCCTATCTAGTGAACAAAATAATATATTCATGGCCCTTGAGTTATTTTGTGCAACACCCTTTTGGTCAGCAGTCCACTGGCAAAAATTGGTAGTTGGTTCAGTATACTCAGTTTGTGTGATATTCCAAGTGTCTAATCCTACGGATTGTAAATAAATTTTCGTTCTACAAGACCAATATGCATAATTACTGCCATGGAAAAATGGTGGTCTGACAGTAGACTGACCTTTTACAAATGAACTAGTGTTAGTGATAACAGAACTAGTGCTAGAGTTGACATTACCAGTGTTGGTAGCCATTAAAAAATTTCAAGTTTCATATTATGAAAACTATGAAAACTAACGCTCTGATACCAATTGAAAGGGACAACGGATTATGGATCTTAAGGCTAATTTAACACTAGAGGGGGGTGAATAGTGTTTAATGGATTCTAAGACATGTGAACTAATTTAAAATTATGACGCAAATAAATGCAGAACTTAATCACATAACAATCACAAAATAAAACACAGATGCAGAAAGTAAATAAAAAGCAGTAAAGGGAAAGAACACACCAGATTTTATACTGGTTCGGAGTTACCCTACAACCGATCTTGTACCAAGGCAAAACACCTCATATAGATTTTTATTATACCAATGTTGAGATTACATTCCTCAATTTCTAAGGCCTTAAGGTACTCGCCTCACGATTCTGGGGCAAACTCTCTTGGTTTACGGGCCACAAGATTACCCAATTGATTTCCAGGCACAAAACACACCTTATAGAGAGACTCAATAAACTTTTAATTACAAATTGATCGTATAACTCGGAATAACACTTTGATCTTCAAGAGAGGGCAGAGAATCAAACAAGAATGAGATTCTAATTTGATTCACTTGAGAATTCGGCAGAATTTCAGCACGATCTTAAAAGTACGAAAATTTTAGAATATGGATTTGTGGAGAAGAAGAAGTTAAGAAAATAAGAAAATAGTTAGTTAAAAAATTCGTTTATGAAGGCTATTTATAAAGCACCAATGGTCATAACCATTCGTGAAGAGATTTAAACGAATAGACACTTATTTTGAAAATTGAAACTTTTGAATTCAAAGGCTACCATGTCGACATGGGGTATCCCATGATGTCGACATCCCTATGTAAAAAACTATGTAAATTTTGTTTTTGAAAATGGAGTTTAAAACAAGAGTTTATTTAAAACAAAAACAAAGAATATTTTAAGGCTAAAATAACTCTTTGAAAATCATTTGAAAAGACAATTTTTAAGTCTAAAACATTTTGAAAAGAAGATTTGAAAATCATTTTGAAAAGAAATTTTTTAAGGCTAAAAAATTTTGAAAAGCAAATTTGAAAACCATTTTGAAGTACTTTTGCAAGCTTCTTCCTGTAGAATATCTCATCACATCAAGACTCGAGAACTTGTACAAAACCAGGATGTTCGTGGGTTTGTAAGCCACTTGTCGTAGGTTTGTAAGCTACTTATCATGGGTTTGTAAGCCACTAAGAAGGTAGAAATAGGTTCCATCCCAAATGAAATTCGGAATGAAGATTTCCATGCTATTATGAAGTTTTAACAAAAGCTAGACACAAATCTTGATCTTGATACTCTAGAGTCTTCAATCTTGAGTCTTGAGTCTTTATACTGATCAGTCTTTAGTAATCAATACCTGCATATATATATATATATATATATATATATATATATATATATCCTGATATACATATCTATCTAGACAACAGTGTTAGTATATATTTTATAATAAGATAGGTTAAAAATGTTGTTATCATCAAACCAACATCTCAGTTTCTAACGTTCTCCACCAAACTTTGAGAATTCATAACTTGTTTATTTCTCAATGATTTCGATAAAACCAGTGGAAAATCTAAGGATGCAAAGAATACTAAGATTTCATACTATTTTGGAGGGGGGATTTGTAAGATCATAAGTGAAGATAGTGAAGAACAATGATGAAATCTCATACACCGCTTTTATCCTTCTATATCAAACTTAAAAATGGCTCTCTCTCATTTCTTAACATATTTTAACTATTTACCCATTAAAACGACCATGGAGACTAGTACTATGATTTGGTACAGGAATACTAGAAAATTTCTAGGGTTTTCTAGGCCCAAATGGTACATGACAGCAAAGACGTATTGAGTTCTTCTTCATTCGAGAGTTTCGGTGAGTGAGATATATCTTATTTGGGTATATATTAGTAAGACATAACTAGTCATTCATTCCCGATGGTTGTAAATCAAATTATAAATCATGAAATTGAATTATATATGCATGATAAGGATGTACAATGCCATAGCTGGATAATTAAAAATGTGGTTTTTTTATTGTAAATAGACAAAGTTTGATCTCTCTCGAATTAAAAAGTTTAAAGCACAAAAGTACTCCAAATTAGATATATTATATGTCAAAATTTTATTTCTTGATGACACAAATCAATTGGTGGTATTTGTATGATGATATAAAGTTATATTATTCAATTAAATTATTTAATAAATTATGGAAATGCACATGAACTTTAAATGCTTATAACTCTCGCATATGACCTCTATTTCGTGAACGGTTCATGGTACTCAGATCACGGGAAGACAAGGAATATTTTGATAATTTGTTTGATGTATTTTGAGAAAATTTAGAAAAAAGCTTTATTTTTAAGTTTCATTATGGGGGGTTCCACTAGAGTGTCTCAATAGGCGTATAAGAAAATTGGTCCTAGATTGTACTAGTGGCAATTGGCAATGACGGGTTGGCGCTTGAACCAACTGCTTCATAAACAGTGGGGAGATGATGAATTTTTGGCTTGATCGTAATAGTGTTATAGGCTATTAGGAGAATGATTAGCATGGACTTGATCTTGAACATACAACAGAGCAAGAGTTGAGTCCTCAACATACGATAGTCCAAGGAGTCGAGTCCTCAACATATACAATAGTCTGAGAAGTTGAGTCCTTAATATATGATAGTTTGAGAGCTAATTCCTTAGCATATACAATAGTCCAAGGAGCTGAGTCTTTAATATGCGATAGTCTGAGGAGCTGAGTCCTCAACGTATATGATAGTCTAAGGAGCTAGTCCTCAATATATAATAGTCCAAGGACCGAGTCCTCAATATACAATAGTTCAAGGAGCTAAGTCCTTAGTAATCAAATTGGCAACACGTGATTAGAGCAGATGAGTCCTTAATATATGATTTGATGATAACGGGTTACGACCTTTGGGTTAAACATGGGCATATGAATATGCTTAGGAAAGATTTTAGTGAGACCTTAACATATGATGTCACTATAGTATTATATTACATTTAGCTGACTTGTTGGGTGTAAGTGACATAGGTTAAGGTATGGTTTTCAATCCTAAGTGTTATTTTACTAGCTTATTAGTATTATATACTCATAAGATGCATTTCGCTCGCCAGATGTATGTCTGACCCCCCTATCATTTTCTTTCTTTTCTAGTAATACTCTAATAGGTCGATAGAAAGGACTGATTGTGACGTGAAGCATGATGGTCTGATGAAGGCGTACATTTATTCATCTATTAGCTGTCTACTATTTTATTCCTAGACATTAGACTATTTATGATGAAAGTATAAAGAGGTTTTGTAGTTTGAATTTATTTTGATATTACATTGTTTTATTTATCAAGGATTGTATTGTTGATTTTTATATTTTATTCCTTCCGTTGTGAGTTTCAGAAAGTGTAGAATATTATAGATAGCTATGTGATCTAATTTACTTCAAAAACGATCTACCGTCAATGACATCTGTGATGTCGGTTCCACTTCCAAATGTGAATTGGGACGTCCTAGATGGCGAGTTATTTCTTAGTATCGAATCATAGGCTAGACAGTTCCTATTAAATTAGGATCTATGAAAGCGCGTAGTTGTAATTTTTATTATTTTTATTATATATATATGTGTGTGTGTGTGTGTGTGTGTGTGTGTGTGTGTGTATGTATGCATGTATGTATGTATGTATGTATACGTATATATATATATTACGCAAAACCCCATATATTTTGACTCGTAGACGTAGTTGTTGGCGTATTCCTTATAAAAGTAAATAACTATGGTTTAAATGAATATTGAGATTTAAATAGTATGGGGTGGAAGATGAATCCATCACATTTGTTGTCATTTACTCCATAGAGAATTGTTAAAAGAGGGTTTATATGCCAAGTAACAGTAGAGTAAATTGTGGGACCAGGGATGAATAAAAAGAAGAGCAGTACCCTTAGGTCCATAGAACACAATGTGATGTTGATGAGACGTAATGAAAGTGCTTAAGCATTATTTTAGATTATATGACTGAATTGGACTTGTGTATGTTATAATCTACTCCAATTGAAGTATTTAAATTAACTGAAATGTTTTCCTAAAAAGTTAGAAACATTAGCATTTAAGATTCTAGGGAAAAGATCGAAGTTGAAGTTTTTTTAATATATTGATACCTACTTGAAAATTTATTTAGAAGTAATTTTCCAAAAATATTTTTAAAGATTTTATTTTTGTTTAGTGAAAGGAACATTGTTATTTTGATATGTACTTTTCTTTGAATAAAGAAACTTTAGAAAGTAAATTGAGAAGTAAATACGAAGTATCTTTTTGAATGTTGTTTACTTTATAAATATTTCAGTTGCACTTAGAACTTTTTTTTGAACAACACACTTTCCTTACACTTTTACAAACATTTTTTATTTATAAAAGTAAATTTTAAAAGATACATTTAATGCATATTTCTCTAAGTTAAATTGAACCATTTTGGATAGAATTTAGACTGAAAAAAATATTAAAATTATTATTATGGAAATTTTCTATTTTTAGATGTATGTATTTCAAATGGAAATCGAAGTTTTGTGATACAAACTCTTGAAAACATGCATTAGTAAATGGTTTAAAATTTTGGAAATTAATTCCAAATTCGATATGAATATAGTTAGTAGACTTGAATTTTTTTCAAAAAAAATATGTATAAACATGATGTATTATTTAATGGTGTTGGAAATTGACTAATTATAAAAAAGATGATTTATACTTGTATATATGGTAAAATGTTATAAATTATATGAAATAATGTTGTAAAAATAAAGTGTGTGTATTTTGGAAACTAACCGAAGTTATTTCAAATCAAATTATATTTTGAGTAATTAATATTGGATTGGTAAAACAATAAAGAATTGAGTTTTGAAGTTAAAAGTATAATAATTATTTATTTGAGGATATATAAATAGATATGAAGTGATTAAATTAAAATAAATTTGAGTTATGATTTCTTATGAAGTGATTTAATGTGAAAATGTCTAAATTAAAACTTTTTGAAATTTGTTAAGCAGAGTTTAAAGAACTAATTTTGAAAAAAATGTGTGATGATCGAAATTAAACATTGATTGAAGTTAATAAGAGAATTTTATGGTTTTCAACTCTTACTAGTTTCTTAAAGAATAATATGTGGGAGTTGGAAGGTTATTGATATTTTCGACTGAAATTTGATTAGAACTTGAAACAAATTACAGAGTTTCTAAAGTTTGAATTAATTATGAAGAGCTAGCTAGTATGGTCAATATGCCAGTGTGTTAAGACTTGTTCGATATGAATGTTATGGATTTATGATTTATGGATTTATACTTAAAACTAATTAGGATATTATCTACGAATTTTGGGAAAACTCTAAAACAATAACAAAAAATCTATTTTGAACCGAGAATATTATTTATAAAGTAAGGTGTAATTTGAAATAATTGTAATATGGCTTTTGGAGAAGGGTTTAAAATATAGCAAATAATAATAATATGATTGTTTTATAGAGTGTATGAAAAAAATTATTATTATTTAAGTAATAAAAATAAAAGGTATTTTGTGAATAATAATAATAAAGGGATATTTTCCATGAATATTTTTGGGATAAATTATTACTATGTTTGATATAAATAATAATAATAAAATTGGTATTTAATTTAGAATGTTGTTATTTTTGAATTAGGTGATAACAGAGTGGCCGTGAAAATAAATATTCAAATAAATAGCGTTATTTAATGTGAACTGATAATAATATTATTATTCTAAAGGAACGTTTATGAAAAATATTATTTTGGATTAAGCAATGACGTTTGAAATATTTAAAGTGATCTGTTGAAACAAAGGATTTCTGAAGTATATTACCAATTTGAAAAAAAAATTGAGATAATAGAGAAAAAGTATTCTTATAATAAATAATACAGGGATGATTATACTTGAGAAGAAAATAAATTTTAAATTTATTATTTTGAATTATTTAGGTATATGTAATTAAAAGTTGTTTGAAATTAATATATATGTTTAAGTTAAGAGCTAGGAAATGCTTATATAAGATGTGAGAGGCATGAGAGCGTAGTTAAGTAAAAACTTTCTTAAGATTAAATAATAAAAGACTGGTTGTATAAGACAGTCACCAATAGATGATGACTATATTTGTCTAGGTAAAGTGTTTTTGGAGTACGCCGATGTACATAAGGTACTCTAGCCATATGTTAGTTTGCAGCACTTCATAAGTATGTGGAGTTAATATTATTTTTAAAGTGGCAAGTGTTGTATGATTTCCAGATATGAAGTAAATGTCTTGACCTGCACGTACTAAGGTATGAAAGCAATTTTAAGAAAGGTAAGATTTGGAAGAAAATTGACGAAGTTGTAATATTAGTTCTTTTCAATCATCACTTAGATTGGAAGAACTATCTTATTAAGTCAATTTTATGAAATAGTCACTTTTGTGCATAACATAATTTCAATGCCCATTTGATTGCTGATATGAAACAACAATTCACGAATCTACGACTATGACAACATTCGGACTTAACGACTCAAAATTATGGTTTATATAATTATATATTTTAACAAGAGTCATCAAATATGTATATAGAGTCTAGTTTAGTGCTTTGTTAAAATCTTTCCTCAAGAATCATCATTCACATTCAAATAAAATTGCATGCATATTTTAATCAAAATCAAATTTTCAAAAAAAATGCATGGAGAGGGGCTCAAACCCGAGTCACTAGTTTAGAAGGCAAGTGCTCTAACCAAATGAGCTATGGTGATTTTCGATTATCAATAGAATTCAGTCGACCGAACAAAGTCATTCAGTCGACTGAATATCTATAAACAACCTATTGAACTTGTGCACATATGTATACACGTTTATATTTTCAAATTCAGTCGACTGACCGAAAACATCCAGTCGACTGACCATGTTTATTACATAGATATGCACTATTTTTTCACTGTTTTTGAAGTTTGAGTCAACTGATCGTTTTTCTCCAGTCGACTGACCGATTCTAACAGTCATTTTTTCTGAAGGGACACTTCTATCTGTAAAGAGTTACGATTCAATTTGAAGGGATATGGCTGCATCTTTTGATTGAAACTCTTCGTGGATAGTTGTAACTATTTGTTTACTATATAAACATGTTAGAATCACTTCTCAAATCACCAATTTTTTATTTTGATTTTTTGCTATATTTTCTATCTATCTATTTGTGCAATCTACAAGCAGTTACATTCTATATTTCTTGAATCTCTAAATTAATTAACTTATTCTTCGATTCAAAACAATATTTTCCTTTTTAATCATTACACACATAATATATACTTGAGGAAAATACTACAGGAAGGGTATACTATCAAAGACAAATCAGTGTTATCAAGAACACAAAGTGTCAAACAATTTTATTGAAACTGTTGAAGTCTTGTTAGTTTGTATCAGGCAGAAAAGTTCCCTTCGGTTGTTGAGGCGGAAAAATCCTGTTCGGCTGCTCAGGAGTTGTTTACCTATTCCTCCGGGTTAAGTGAGGGTTATTGAGTGAAATTCCAGAAGGAAGTCTAAGACTGGACGTAGAACGGGAAGTTCGAACCAGTATAAAAAATCATGGTGTGCTTATTCTTATTTACTTTACTATTATTATCTATTTCCACATTTAGATTATAATGCATTCCATATTACACGATCCTAAGTGATAACTAGCCACACAGTTGTCACTTTCACCCAATGCACATGAAAAGTAAGTGAAAAATGCACAACATATTCTATGAATTTGTTATAGTAATATTATGTTCACCGAAGTTAAGGCGCCATCCATTTGTGATGTTTGTACTTAAATGGTGATCAGTAAAAGGTTTACCTAAGAATCCAAAATGTTAGTCCACTTAGAGCAGAGAGCCATCTCTTATCATATTGTCATTCATATGGACTTAAAGAAGGAGTTTAGTAAGGTATGTTAAAGATACCAAAAGGATTTTTTTTAGTTGGGAACGAAGAAGTAAGTGGCGGAGTTTGTTACATGGCATTTAATAATGGAAATATGCCAATAATGAAGTCTGTTCAAAATAAAGCTATACTTAGATACTACATGGTTAGAGATGCCTCAATGATAAGCAAAAGAATGAAAACCGTGTAGGATAGACATGCATAGAGAGTTCCCGGTGGGTAGCTTGGTAGGCGAAGGACTCATTATTGAGATACATGAAAAAACTAGTACCATACGTCATTGAGTCTTTCCTGGCTGTATACGGAGTAGGGAAGTCAGCATGTTGAGTGGGCTTCTCGAAAAGTTGGCGAATGTTCATGCCCGTTCTACTTATCCTATTTGCAAATATACATTGATGATCTAGCGGTTATGGTAGAGCCTAATCCTCTTGATGAGGCGAATGTAGAGTCAGAGTCTAGAATACTCTATAGGCGTATTCAAACCTTAGATCTTGATGTAATACGACATAAAATAGAAAAATGATATTGGTCCAAGTACGGTGAGGAAAAGTTTGAATACGAGTATGAGGAAACTCAAGGAGATAATCCTTGTTTTCAATCACGAGCGTCTTCCAATAAGTTCCTTTTTTTGTTAATTTGTTCCTTAGGTGGTTATTTGTTTACATGGTTGCTTTAGCTAGCTATCTATTGGCATGGATGTATGGACGATGGGGTTGGTTGTATGCACATCCATATGATGTGTTTTCATTGCTCTCGTTGCTTTGTTTGAGTTATATCAGTTTAGTACCGCATTGGCTTGTATGTATATACATTCCAACCTAGGGTAGAGATCTATAGTTAGAAGTTTTAACATATGCTAGATGGTTATATATATACTATTTATTGTTTCTTTGTATATATGTGTTTATTTATTGGTTGTTTATGGACGTGATTATTACTTGCTTTCCGATATGGATGATAGACGGGCATACATATATAATGTATGTGTGTGTATTAGGATATTTGCATACATGTTGGTTGTCGATGCATGCACATTCATATAGGAGCCAATTTAATTGCATTCGTACTCATCTCACCTCATATCATTCTAGTTTTATCTATCAAACGAATTATATGCCCTTGGTTGTTTGTTTACTTATGTTGTATGTTGGATGCTAGATGGATGTAGCTATGTTTGATTTATGTATTTGCATGCTATAAATTGACTTGCATTGTCCGTGTCTTGGAATTCTGGGGACGAAATTCTTTTATTGGAGAGAATGTAACACTCTGCAATTTTACGCAATTAAATTAAGAAGGTTAAAATCATATTTTTTTACACAAAGAAAAAATAGTAAAATTTATAGGAAAATAGGCTATGGGACTTATCTTATTGTGTCCGAAATATTGTTTACAGTTAGAAAACATATATAACTTGCTAAATTTGGTTAAACGGACTAGAAATTAGAAGAAGTCAACCAAGTGGCTTTTTCATAATATAATGATCACGAGATTTTATGCTAAATACATTTATTTTCAATCTATAAATTTAAGTGCAAACCCTATTTTCTAATTCTATCTTAATCTAAACATCTTACCACTAATCTCCATTAAATTTTAAGAAAATTCAAAACAAAAATCTCATTTTATTTTTAATCGTTTCGTTTCTTCTTCCTCTTCCATTTTTCCACCAAACTTTGAAAATTCATAACTTCTTCATTTTTCAATGGATTTCAATGAAACCATCGAAAAATCTAAGATGCAAAGATTCCTATGATCTCCTATCATTTTGGAGGCAGAATTTGTAAGAATATGGGCGAAAACAGTGAAGAACTCTGATGAAATCCCGTACACCATTTTCATCCTTCTCTATTGAACTCCAAAATGATATATCTCTCTCGTTTCTTTATGGATTTTGATGGCTACCCATCAAAATGGCCATGGATATGAGTACTATGATTTGATAAAGGAATATTGGCAAATTTCTAGGGTTTCTAGATGCAAATGGCACATGATAGCGGAGATATTATTGAGTTCTTCTTCATTCAAGAGTTTGAGTGTGAATCTTCCTATTTGATTATACATTAGTAAGATATAGTCATTTCATCCCTTATGGTTGTAAATCAAATTATAAATGATGAAACTAAATTTTAAAAGAAAGGTGATTTTTTTAATATACATGACTAGGATGCAGTATGATATACCTAGATAATTAAATAGTGGTTTGTTTTTATCGAAATTGATAAAGTTTGATCTCTCCCTAATTAAAAAGTGTAAAACACAAAAGTACTCCAAATTAGACATATTATATATCAAAATTTTATTTCTTGATGACATGAATCTATTGGTGGTGTTCATTTGACTATATAAAGTAATATCCAATAAATTACGAAAATGCCTCTAAACTTTAAATTCTTATAACTCTCACTTTAGATCATTGTTACATGCATAGTTTGCAGCATCAGAAAGTGGCGAGACAAGAAGCGTTTTGGTATGTTGTTTACTATGTTTTGAAATACTTCAGAAAAGTGCTTTATTTTAGTAGATTCGTTATGGGGGTTCCACTAGGGCATATTTGTACGCATACGAGGAAATTGGTCCTAGGTTGTACTAGTAGCAATTGGCGACAACGAGTGGGGGCTTGAGCCGGTAGGTTCGTAGATAGTGGGGCGATGTTGAGTTTTGGGCTTGTTTGTAGTGTCGCAGACCATTAGGCGAATGACTAGCATAGACTTGACCTCAACATATGATAGTTCGAGAAGCCATGTCCTCAACATATGATAGTCTTATGAGTCGAGTCCTCAACGTATATGATAGTCTGAGAAGTGAAGTCCTCAGCATACGATAATTCGAGAAGATGAGTCCTCGGCATATACAATAGTCTAATGAGTTGAGTCCTCAATATATGATAGTCCAAGTAGCTAATTTTTTAACATATATGATAGTCCGAGTAGCTGAGTCATCAATATACGATAGTTTGAGGAGCCGAGTATTCAATATATGATAGTTCGAAGAGTCGAGTCCTCAATATTTGATTTGGTGGCATGACATGATTGGACGAGATAAGTCCTTATTATATGATTTGACGATAGCGGATTGAAACTTTGAGGTCAATCGTGGCCATGAGTATGCATAGGATAGATTTAAGTGAGATAAAATATGATGTCACTATAGTACTACAATATGTTCAGCTGATTTGTTAGGTGCTAGTGACACGGGTTAAGATATATTTTATAAGCATAAATGTTATTTTACTAGCTTATTGGTATTATATACTTATATGACATGTTTCACTCACTAGACATATGTCTGACACCCTCTATCATTTTCTTTCTTTTCTAGTTGTACTTTGATAGATCTATAGAAAGGACTGGTGATTTGAAGTGTGATGGTTCAATGAAGACGTATATTTATTCATCTATTAGTTATCTACTACTTTATTCTTAGACATTAGACTATTTCTAGTACCAATATAAAGTGGTTTTGTAGTTGGAGTTTGTTTTGATATTAGGTTGTTTTATTTGTCTGGGATTGCTTTATTGGTCTTTATATTTTATTCCTTCCATTGTGGGTTTCAAAAATAATAGAATATTGTAAATGGCTATGTGATCTGTTTTACTTAAAGTGATCTGTTTTACTTTAAAATGATCTGTCGTCGACAACATCCACGATCCCAGTGCCACCACTACAAGGAATACGGTTATTTCCGATGGCTCCAAGCCGTCGGCGGTCGTTGGAAGTGTCGTAAGTATATAGAACATGGCTTTTGTCCATTTTCGACGGAAATGACGATGGATTTGCGACGGCCTTCGACGACTTTTTTGATGGCAGTTCCGACTTTTTTTCCAACGGTGCATGCGTCCACTTTCCTTAAAAACACACTTGAAAACCGTCGAAAGCCGTCAGTATATACGACCGAATAGTCGTCGGAAGCCGTCGGAGTATTTCGACCTATAAGCCGTTACCGTCGTCGGAAATCTGGATACAAAAAAATTTCAGCAGCCCGACAGCGCATCAATATCAATATATATCACAACAAATCAAAATCAATATATATTAGATATATAAGCTAAATCAATATCGATATCAATAATAATATAAAACTCAAACATTACCATCTCAAACTCAAACATTCCAATCATACAAACTAAATCATCCATCATCACCCCACGATGTCCAAATCCAACATCAGTGTAAAATATATACATCCAGCATTAAACTCCACAAATCAATATGAAGTACCAAATGTTCACGAATCAATATCACCATCTCTCATTGTATATATGCACTAGTTTTAAAAACAAAAATGGCAAAACATACCTCATGACTCGTCATCGGCTCCGAAACCACCAGACGAAGGGGATGCTCCATGATGCTCCATATACTCAGCCAAACGGTGGTTTAGTTGCTCCATTTGCGCTGCTCGGAGGCGGTCATGCTCTTGCAGTTGTGCAACCTGTTGTCAAAGCTCATTAGTCTATGCGTCGTCCTGAGCCCTTTGGTAAGCCCTTTGCGATGACCGAGCCTACAAAACAAGTCGAAATATGTTTAAGTTATTACGTAACATCTATAAAATAAAGAAAATTTTACAACTCAGTTAATTTTTATAAACTACTGATTGATTGTGGTAGCCGCAACCCCTATTTCTCTGGGTCGAATCCATAACAGAATCAAAGATCATGTCCTCCTCATCAGTGGTCAACTGCTTTCCTCTCGAATGCTCAAGCATCTGCGCACGTGCTTGCATAAATTTTTGCTACAATGCAAAACTAAATACAAGTAAATATTACATGTCAAATGACCATTATTAATAATTTATAACTTAAAATATACTTACATGTACGGCGTATGTTCTATCATCCTCATGTCAGACATTTAAACATGTATCTATTTTTTGATATGGCAAACCAAAAGCAATCATAAGTTTTTTCACTTCATAACGATTTTCACACTTAAATTATCGGACGACATATGTCGTTTTCAGCTTGTACTATAGTTGTAAACCCGGCTTCTGCGAAGTTGTATTTTGATTTCATCGCAAGTATTCTGCAGTTACTGATAGTTGAGTACCGCTTGTATAATCATCCCAATGGGGTTTTTTAGCAACATCCAATAAATCATAAAAAAAATTGCTCCAATACTTGGTTCTTCGACATTAACGTCATTACCATCAACTTCTATGGTAGGAAACATTGAACGTGATGTATCTTCAACCACATCTTCTATGAGATTCGTCGGAACAATTTCAGTATCCACCTCCGCCAATGTACGGGATTAGGTGCTATAAGTTCTCCATGAAAACCGCACACAAAATAATTCGACACGAAACTATATTAGTGCAAATGAACAATTATTATATCCGGTATCAAATGCTTCAATAATTTGCATCTACTACATGGACAACGAATTTCTTCATTGTTCCCATCATTACTTAAAGTGAATTCAATAAAGACGTGTATGAAAATGTTCACTTATTGAGCCTCCAATTTCTCTTCTTTGTTGGTACATCCAACTCTGATCGATAAAATAATTGATAATTTTTCCTATTTTAAAACATACTAATAATTTACTTGTTGACAATTTATTTTTCAATTAAATCATACATTTAAATTTTTATACATACATAATTGTATTATTTAATTTTATTTTCAAACAGATCTACACAAATTATTATATGAATATAATCTACAAATTTTAGGTTATTGTTTTACATTTTAATGGTTGGTCATCCTACTTTCCATTACAAACACAGTAGTAATTATATTTTACAAATCATTTTATTTTAAATGACTCAACAAAATTTCGGCAGCACTTCCCCATTGTTCTCTGTATCGTGCACGTATATGTGAACACATAGGACAAAAAAAGTATTGTTGAAATTTTGTGAACCGTTTAAAATGAAATGATTTGTAAAATATAATTACTCTATTGTGTTTGTAACTTATCCAATACATGGACAAATCCGACAAATATTGTATTGGATGAATACAAATGTCCGTTCTGTGATAAAAACGAACATCCATACAACGATCATGTACAATATTTATCAGATGGGGCCAAAACTCTCTAAGGGATGTATAAGAAGTAAATCGTATTTTTACAATAATTTATTTACATTCAAAGAAACGCATACACTAAATCGTCGTTTTCGTGATCTTGAAAACGCATACATTAAATCTTGAGCATCGACTCTAATTAATCCAAACTAGCCCTAATGCGCGTATGCACTAATTAATCAACGCGTATACACCAATTAAAGCACATATACACTAAACAAATTTTCTCTCTCAACATTTCAATGATAAACAATTATAACAACAACCTAGTTAGCATACAATAGGGTATACCAAACAATCAATGAGGTATTATACAACTATAATAACAAATTAAACATAATTTAACAAATCAAAATTAATTAGGGTTTAGGAATAAAACCTGATTGGAGATTGATGAAGTTCCTTGGTTTGTCGAGGGAGGAGAATGATAAGGTTGGAGATGCTTGGGGAGGCGCGGCGGCTGGCTGACGACGGGAGGTGGTGGAGGTATTTTTTTGGTGAAAAGGGGATTGATGAATAATGAAGCAGCTCTCGGCCTGGACACGATAATTTCCGACGGTTAGCGACGGCAATTTTACGTTAGTTTTCAACGGCTTGTGACAGCTATTGTAATTTATTTACGAAAACGTCACGGAAAACGACATCCATCGCTAGCCATCGAAAACAGCCGTCGGAAGGTTCCTTTGCTATTTAGTTGTGTTCTAGTGGTGCAATTCTAAACGTGGATCGGAACATTGTAGATGGCATATTGTTTCAAAACCCACAAACTCTCACCAAAATACTAGAGTCCTTTTCAGATTGTGGAAACATTAATAGAATGATGCTTACAAATTGCAGTTACCAATGCATGCTTAGGTTCATCCTATGTTTTATGTGTCAGAATTAAAAAAATTTAGGAGCAGATGTACTAATTCAGCGAGATACCCCTAGCCATTTAGGAGAACTGCTTAATGAGCCTGAAAGTATTTCGGATTGAAGATTGATCCTTAGAAACAATAAGATCCAAAATTTGGTGAAACGGAAGCGAAGACCTATAGAAGCAACATGGGAAGACAATTGCGATGTTATTAAGAGATTTCCTTGCCTGAACCTTGAGATAAGGTTTGATTTTTAATTTTTAATTTTCTTTTTGGTAGGGTGGAGGTTGGAAGTGGTCAATTACACACAATTTAACAAAACGCATAAAAAAACACACACACGTATACAGGACACTCACAGTTGCTCAAGGGAAAAGTTCGTCGGCAAAGTTCATCGTAGGTGGCCATGAAGGTGGTGCAGACAGTGGCAGGAGTAAGTGTAATGCGAAACGAGATGTGATAAGGGAAGGGGAGTAGGGTGTGCACGTGTACGCAAGTTTGCATGAAAAACAAGGACATAGGGCTAGTTGCATGCGTTTAGGTTTTGTTAACTAATATGGCCGTTGTGGTTGAACGATGTATTGGATAAATTTTGAAATAAAGAATTAATTCTCTGTTCATTACTTCTCATCATCGCCGTTTCTTCTCTTTTCTATCTAAAATCTCCAAGCCAGTGCCCCTCTCTCCTCGTAATCCCTCTCATACACTTGCTTATCTTCTCTCTTCTATGTGGTGTTAAATCCTCACCACTTCTCTCCATTCCCTGCAGCAAATACCTTTTGTAATATCTCATGCAACTTGATCTATGCTATTTTCGAGACATGGTAGAAGTTGGGTACCTTTTGTAATTGGTTGGAAGCATCAATCAACTATTTTAAGGCCGCGGAATAAGATAAGAAATAACCACAACATCCAAAAATGCATGACTTTATCTTGAAGGACTAGTTCAGTCCCAGTCTTGTTTTTAGCCTCTTCCGCCACATAAACGAATTTGAAAAAACGTTGTGCTTGTTCCTGCTTAATTATATTTTTATGGTCTTGACCCAAAAAAAAACTTACAATAAATATACGGTTTCACCATCCTTTTCTAAAGAAATTGTCCCACCATCCTCCGCCTTCGCCAACTTTAACTTGATTACCATAAAGATGTTGCGCTTGAAAAGAAATAAAAAATAAAAAAAAGCGTACATGTTGACGCAGCAAAAGCGTTTGCAAACACAGCCTCCATGTCAAAGATGGACCGATGTTGATAAGCAGAGCATAATTCATCAGCAACCATTTATGATTAGTGCAAAACATCTAAACAGTGAGGTCATACATGTCCTTTAGTTCTTTAGAACGTCCACGGGAAGAGTGCAAAAAAAATGTTGCAGGAAAATCGGCAAAGTGCATTAGTTTTAATTAATATTATAATTCAAAAGCATATGTTGTATAACTCAACATTGATATACTTTTATCCTTGTCCTTTTCGATAAATACAATGCTGTATAGCTCATCCTTCACAAATTTTATCTGTATTTTTTTTTCAGTAAATACAACGTTACAAACAACCTGTATGACCTTTGGATTGTATCATTTCCGGTTCCCTGCATCAGTTCTGCGCAGAAGAGAAATAATTAATCAAGCATTAAAATTAAGGTCAGCAACAAAAGATAAAACATAAAGTAAAATATAACCTAAAAAATAATTCTACAGATTATATGCAGTCTTAATAGGGGGAAAAAATTAATAATAGGTTTCTCAACATAATTATACAAAGCCTCTTGATAGGTATTTACATGTAAGGTTTTGCTATATAAGCTAATGATTTTGTGAAGCTAGCATATCTAACTTCTTGAAACGCCAACAAAAAAAAACCAGGATTGAGAAGAAAATATAAACTCCAAGATTCATATCCTCATACTCATATTGCTATCAATCTTAAAGATTATTATTACAATCACAAAGATGACGCAGCCACTTTCCTATTCAATGTGTACCGCAGCAAAAAAGGTAACAAGTTGAAAGATTTCTTCATATAATAAATTACCTTCGCTATTTATCAACTTTTGAAAGCCAAAATCTACGAAAAAGAAAACCTGAACGATTATCCAACTATCCCAATCATCCCTCCATTGTTTATCGTTTCACTGTTTCATCATTTGTGGGCATTTAACCAAAATGAGGTGACTACTAAAGCAACCATGAAGCTGGACAAGGTGCATCGAAAATTATTTCGCTGTTAAGAGCGCCCTTATTTAACCACCACATAATTTATTTTTCAATTTCACATCGTCGTCCAACAACTGATAAAAATATGGCGCACCCAAAAAAATTTTCTAACTCCTCTCTCTCCCTAGTTTTTGTTTATCCCTTTAATAGCACTCGTTATCCCGAAATTTCCAAAGTTTGAACAAGAACGAAGCTATCGAGAGTTCGAAATCAACAAATTATCGAGGATTAAACAAGCAACGAAGCCATCGAATATCAAAGTTGAAGCTATCAACTGTTAAAAGTGCAAAGGAACTATCGCATGCTACAGTATATCAAAGCTATTGAGGTTCAAGATGCAACGAACAATCGCATGCTAAAAAGCAAAACTATCGAGTACTATATTGGGGAGCTATGAGTGCTAATTCCTGAAAGGCTATCGCATGAGCAAAGCTATCGCGTACTAATTCCTGAAATGCAATCGCAGCAAAGCCGTCGAGTTTTGATTCATGAAAGGTTATTGCATGCTAAATATATTAATGTTATCGAGGTTCAAGATACAGGAGCTAACCATGACAATTTAATGCTATCGAGTATCAAAAAAGGGCAAGCTATCACTCACCAACAATTATGCTATCGAGTGTTAAAGAATAGAAGCTATCACATGCTAAGTTATGAGCTATCGAGTGACAAGAAACGATAAGCTATCATATGTCTACGATAGTGCTATCGAGTGTCTAAAACCGATGTTATCGCATGACTAAAAAATTAAGCGTAAAATGTTTGATTGGTCACGTGGCAGCTTTTGGTTATGCCAAGTCATCACGAAAGAAGTAAAATAAGTTATGTCATATGTCACATCGATAATGTACCAGTCAGCAAAATCTCAATCGTTCAAATTTGACTAGCGTCACCTGTCGAAAATCTAAGAATGCAATTTCTCTATAAATAGACATTATCCTCAACTAAGAAGGAACAAATTACAAATTGTACTTCTTACTCATTTTCATTTTCATTTTCATTTTGCTCAAGCATAAATTAAAAAAAAAACCCGACTTTGGAACTTCAATGGCCTTGTAGGTTAAATCCAAATTAGGACTTTGTGACTAAGTACTTGCATAATTACCTGTTTACATATCTAGTCATTTGATCACATAGTAACTTGAATACTTATCTAAGAATCCAACCACTTGTCCAATTACCATTAACTTTGTTGACTAGACATATAGTTAAACCCAAATTTTGATCCAACATGTTTTGTGTTCTCACTGAGAATTAGTTCAGATCGATTCTCTCTAGGAAATCCACTATGACTACTTTCTAACAAGGGCATTCAAAGCCGAACTTGATTCATTCAATTTTCCAATGGAATATTGCACAATTTAATGAAGAACGAGTATTGAAAAAGGAACTTAACCCTTCAAACATTGGTGGAATAAAAAGGTCATGTCATATAATCCGGACAAATGGAGCTTAAAATCCCCTTCACATAGAATAAAAGCTTATTTTTGCTTCAATGACAGAACCGAAAAAGAAAGGACCAACTCAGAAACAGGGGGAAAATGAAAAGTTGAGAAATGATCCATTTGCTCGGATAAGAATGAATATTTAATCCCAAGCTAGAGGGACTATTTGAAACAGAAATGAACCTTGAGTTTGACCGGTTTGCTAAGAAATTGAGAAAGGTAGTAAACATATCCTTGGAGGAAAAAAAGAATATTCTCAAACTTTAAAATGGAAATTGGGAATGAGTAAAGAGGAAGTCCCAATTCCACGAAAGAGTCATAGGAATGAGCAAGAAAGGTGCTTCTAAAAGACCCAAAGGTAAAATAACAACTCCTCTATGTGTTTCGTAAGAAGAAGTTTACTCCCTCGTCAAAGAAAAATGAATTATTGGGTCCTTGAGAAGAGCATAAAAAGGGAAGAAAAATGTGGAGAAGGTGAATACAATTATCACAAGTCCAATAGGCACAAGACTAATTATTGTAGAGCATCAGCTGGAATCATTGAATACCTCGTAAGATGAAGGGAACAACAGAAATTTGTTAAGTATGAGTTATCAAGAAATTAAAAGAAAAGGAATTGATAATCTAAACCATAGCATTATATTTCTATTACAACTTCTAATGATAAGAGTCGACGTTCAAAAACAAATATTCAAAAGAAAATAACTTCATATGGAATAAAGAATCAATTTAAGCATTTGGTTCCGCTACGTCTGGCCAAAGTAACCGTCCAAAGAGTGATGCCGATTTAAACATTTAGCACCGCTCCTGCGTTTGGCCAAAGCATACATCCAAAGAATGATAGTCAATTTAAACATTTGATCCCGCTTCTACGTATGAGTAGAGCATTCATCCAAAAATGATAGTCGACCTAAGTCTATTTTCGAACGTGGCTAAAATATCCATCCAAAGTGTGATGAATATAGGGCCGTCAATGAGTATGCAAAAAAACTGAAATCTGTCTGTATCTGTATTCGAAATATGAAAAATTATTCGATATCTGAAAAACGGATACAGATACCGTATCTGATAATTATCCGTTCGGTTTTTATCAAGATTATAGTTGGTTTTTTATGTATTTTAGTACATAAAATGATTGTCGTTTACTATTTTATCTAGATAAAAAAAATTAATGTATATAAAAATCAATTTTTACCACATAAAATTAATTTTCTTAGTGTATTTATTATTTTTTATATATTTAGTACAAAATGGATTTATAATACATCAAAATTTACTATTTGCTCATTTAGATTTATTGGTTGTGAACTGGTCGAAGTATATCCGATAAATATCTTATATCCGTCTGCATCCACGAATATGGATATCCGATATCCGAAAATGATTTCGAATACGGATACGGCACTATCGGTATTCGAAAGTATCCGTTTACAGGCCTAGATGAATAACTAAAACTTTAAGTTGCATTTTCGATTTAAGTCTCACTTTCGAGCTCGGCTGAACCAACCATCCGAAGAACGATAGTCAATTCAACCCGTCAAAGAGTGGATAAATAAATGAAATAGCAAATGATATGCAGAAAGGCTAAGAGAATGCAAACAATCATACCAAAAAACAATAGAGGTAATCAACATGTCACGTAGCAGTATGCAAAAGGCATAAAGATAATTTTGTCGTAACATATATTTACACATAAATGAAAAGGACTTTAATATTACAAATTTTATATAAAGACGGTTATTTACATACAATTTTTTGATTGAAGAATGACTTTTACAACCACAATATCACATAATTTATGGTTCCAAGGGTGCAGAACTAGATGATGTTGGTATACTAATTCTTTTTATTTTTCCTTGAACATTCAAAGTACAGGAATGAATCTCGCTTGATGAACCGATGTTTTTATACAAAATAGAAGGTCCATCTTAGTCTTTAAGAATACCCGAACACCCATATAAAAAAATGGTGATATCTCTAATAACTAGCAGCAACGACTTTTCTTAGTCGGCAGTCTCTTTCTCGACGTAAGGATGAAAAATCAGCCTTTAAATCGAAAGCAACAACGATTTCAATCAAATAGTCCACTAAGGAGTCCAGTTGAGGAATCCTAAAGGTAAAAAATTGCATCAATTCTAGTTGATCTTTAGTTCCTTTACTTCATCAGAGTCTCCACCACGGAGGAAGGATGGGTAATGTGCTGAACTGCCACGGAAATGTATTTCTTTAATTTTTTTCCCCTTACGACTAATAACATCAAGGGCATCTATCGAGTCAAGTTGAGTAATTATAGCTCGTTTAAAAGTTTAATTAACATCCTTTAGTTGAGAGTTCTGATGAAATTGATTTTTATTATCAGTTTTCAACTTTTGTATCTTCGAAGTAAGCTTGTTCTTCTCTCGCTCTAACTTTCTATTTGAATTCGAAGGTTGGAGAACTCCTCGATATACTTCTTGTTCCAATAGTCTTGCTTACGTTTACATTCGAACTTAAAAGATATGCTCAAATTCCTGAATCATTTTCTTAGGCAAGAGTTTACTTGAAAACAGAAAATTTGCCGTCTTGTTTTGAACCACGGGATCAAGAAAATATTTACGAACACAATCTTTTAGAAAAAAATGAGTTGAGGGTAGGGTTGGAAGTCGTGTTTCTCCCTCCGTTATAATGACTTCATAAGATTGACAATTGTTTCTTGACTTCATTAACTCGGTTTTTAAATCAAATATTCGTTGATCAAGTTGGGCAATCCTTGTGTCATACTCAAATTGTTGGGGTGAACTCTTGAACTGAGTTTTTCTATTAGCTTTTGAATCTCCTTGTCCTTCAAAAAAGTTTCCTTTCAAGACTAGAGATCGTTTCTTGAGAAGCCCTTGAAGTAGACTTAATCGTTGTATTTGTCATACAACTTATTTGTTTAAGCATTATCAATCGATGATAACCCAAAAATAGAACGAAAAGGACTAGTTTCAATGTTTGAGATCAACTTAGATTAAATGTTACCGAGACATTGAGTGAGGTTAGGATCGTCAAGTGACAAAGGTGGGTCTTGATCCTAAACCAAAACATAAAATAACAATTGAGAAGAATACTTAATAAGTTAAGATAACACAAATAAGCTTTTTATTGATAACGTGGTATTACAAGCAACGTCATTAAATCTAACTATGATTACACAAAAGATAATTTTCAACTGATGTTTAAATTTCAAAAGAGCATCTTGAATTTTCTTATAAGAAAAAGGAGAGATAGGAAAGGTCGCTGCAAAGGAACTTCGATATTAGAAGCATTAACGAATGGGGAACTTTTGTAATCCATTCTTCGAAAGGAGTGCTAATTCCACCACATAGCAATTTTTCGTAATTGGTTCGAGTCTCATGAAGATAATGATCTTCTTATTCCTCTAGAAAACTAAAGTCCAGATAAGAGAATCGTCTATATGTATAATGAAGGTTACAAAGAAAACAATATTTCGCTTGGTGAGACCTTTCAAACGAGGAAGAGCTTTCCTTAAAAGTTGTTTTTAACTTGTTTACTTAAATATTTTGTGAGATGAAAGACATAGTAGAAATGGGTAAAGACTCATAAACCTACATTCCAAGGATAAATTGAAGCTGAAAATTAAATCATAGAATTTGCGAAACAAAAAATCAAATATTATAAAAGAGTTCATACATGATATATCTCTTACCATATTCAAAAATGAACTCATCCTTATTATGTTTGACTTCATCCGAAGGAAGCAAGTCGACAGTTAGAAGAAGCAATATTAGCTTTAACTAAATATTCCTCATGATAAGGGCCTAATCTGCGTTTGTCAAGATATATTTGATGGAGTCGCCTAATTAAACTTTCACGGTTACTTCATACGAAAGAAAAGTCGGTCATTAAAAACCTGACATAAACTAAGAAAAGACGATCCATGGATTTGTCTGTCTTTGAGAAGCATACAAAAGCAGCATGTTCTTCGTTTTCTTTCTGAAAGTTTGACGGGTGAAAACGTGACTTTCGAAGAAGGGGTGCGAATCATTTATTCCTAAAGTTTTCCATACACTCGAAATGTTTTAAAAGTCTCAAATATTTATGATTATATTCATTTATATTCTTGCAAAGTCTCTCTCCTTCTCTGCTTAGTCATAAGATTTCGCTACTATTTTTATCTAGCTGAATCGCAAAGTAAATTTGCTTTTCCTTCTATTATGCTCATAAAAAATAAAATTTTAAGACTATAAAAAATTTCAAAATAAATAGAAACGGCTCGAAAGTTACATTATGTGAGAAGAAAATGTTGAGAATTTTGGCTTTGAGGATAAAGCTTTCAAGATCCAGAAAGACGATTGGCCAAATTAGCCTAAATTTGATGAGGTGGGCACACCAAATGGACCTTTGGAATGTGGAGTATTTTCAGTTCTAGGTTCAGTATTAGGAAAAGGAAAATCATTATGATTTAACTCATAAATCGTGTCTTGCTCCCCCAAACTATTACTTCTTGGGTCATCATCATCTGTCTTTTCTCGACGGGTCATTCTTGGCTTTACCATCAACCCCGTCATCGTTGTCAATTTTACCTTTTCCTTTAATTCATGCTTCATCGCCATGTCGAGAAGAATCGTCAAAAGTTAACTAGTCTTCCGGTTTGACACGATCGTTCCCTCCAAATTCAGATAAATCTCAGGGATTCGATCAATCATTATGTCAAACTTTCTTTTATAATCAATCCTTGTCGAATCCAGAAAAGGAAAAGCTAAATCCAAATACCGACCAATGTTTTCTTTATAAACCATAAACAAAGCTTCCTCAACGCATCTATCTTTCCAAGAAGGCAGATCTTGTTCAAGAAAGAAATAAATTTTAGCTTTGATGGTCTTTAGAGAAGCATTTAACCAATCCAAAGAATTTTTCATTGTTATACTTTCCTCAAGGCGGATAACTTTAGCCGAGGTATGTTTTGCTTCATCTCTAGCTAACCCAAGATCTTTTTTCATTACCTTAATTCTCTCCTCCATAAATTTCACTTTATCTTTTCCACGTTAAAGATTGAGGCTTGCAAATTCTTGACGGTAATGGAATTTCATAGTTCGCCTTAGTGATGGATGAGGTTACGAGAGGTATACAAGGTGAGATTCTTTGGTGTATACTATTTGTTGATGATGTTGTGCTAATTGATGAAAATATGATGGATGTTGATAGACAACTACAGCTGTGAAGACAGATTTTAGAATCAAAGGATATAGGCTTGGCAAAACTAAAACAGAGTATATGAAGTGCGAGTTCAGTAGCGTCAGGTCAGAGGATGAAGATGTCACTCTGGCCGGACAAATAGTTCCTAAGGAATCATTTCGATATTTAGGATCAATATTGCAGTATGATGGTGAGATTGATAAAGATGTTAGTTTTAGAATTCGAGCGGGATGGATGAAATGGCGACAAGCGTTTGACATTCTCTGTGACAGAAAAGTCCTACAGAAGCTTAAAGAAAAGTTCTACATAACAGCAATCAGACCTGTTTTATGGTACAGAATGTTGGCCTACTAAAAGTCAACACGTTCAGAAGATAAGCGTAGCAGATATGCGTATGTTACGATAGAGTTGCGGTCATACAAAAAGAGAACGAATTAGAAGTGATGATATATGTGAAAAACTTGGGGTAGCATCAACCGAGTAGAAGCTAATTCAACACCGCTTAAGATGGTTTGGACATTTCCAACGGAGGCCGCCCGAGGCACCTTTGTGCATTGGAATTATAGGTCGCGTCCAATGCTCAAAGAGAGGTAGAGGTCGACCAAGCTTGACATGAGTGAAAGTAGTAAAAAGGGGCTTGAAGGATTGAAATATATCTGAAGAGCTTGTGATGGGCAAGAGCGTGTGCATGTTAGCGATCCACTTACCAGAACTATGAGTTATGAGTTTTATAAATTTTAGATTATAGAACTAGAAAACATGAACCTAAGACGTAGCGTTTGGTCATTGATCGATATGACTATCAGCATCATTATTACTATTAGTATATTATTATTATTATTATTATCATTTTATATATATACACATATATATGTATTTTTATTTTTATTTTACTTAGCTACTATTATTATTAATTCACTTATTTGACTTTATTTTTTTATTGTTATTGTTATAACTTTTAAATTGGCTTTACCATTTAGTTTTGGGTTCCATCTCTAGCCGACTCCAACTTGTTTGAGAATAATGGCTTAATTGTTGTTGTGCAATTTTCTGCCTCAAGAGCTTTGATGTTACTAGAGAAGATTGAATTCGGCTCTTGAAGGGAAGATACTTGCTGAGAGGAGTTAGATGAACATCACTGCATCAAGAATATTCATTTCCAACCTAAAACATAAAACTTAATTAGAATACAAAGATAGGACTCGATGAATTGGATAAAAGAAGAAAAGTATAACGAGATAAGTTGATGAATTATGCGTAGAAGCTAGTCTGGAGAAAAAATGATAGGAGAATCTGAAACACCCAGAGATGAGATCAAAGGAGCAGAGAGCGGATAGTAACTGTCCTCAAAACTAGACGAGGTTCTTGTATTACTATCAAAAAGAGTAGTTAAGCCCCAAAAATTTGTGCGAATTCGCTAATGAATTCAAAAGAGGAGTATTCATTGTGTTAATTTCAAGGCTATCTGAAGAAAGAACACTGAATGCAGTTGTGATAATTGCTTCAGAAGGAGCAAAGGTGGCTTGTACGGATGAATTATCTCCCTTAAGCTTTTGGGGAGAAAGAGACTAATGAGAAACTTCATGTTGGTCAAAGGATCTTGGGCGCTTTGTAATCTGGCAGGTTGGAAAACATCGCTGATTGTAGCAACCACAGATGAAGTAGTTGTCTTCGGGACCGGAATGGTTCAAAGTTCAGATTAAGTAGTTGTGACTTTTGACGAGGTAGCTAAATTGATTAAACCAACACGTACACAAAGCAAATAAAACATGAGAAAATGAGTTTTGACTTAAAGCAAAAAAAACAAATACAAAAGATACCAGGGGAATACCCAGGGCTATCATACAATATATGCTAAATGAGGCTGTCAACGGAAAAATATTCCAGCTTTTTAACCATAAGAAATTTAGCATCGTTTATAGCGTTCTTTATCATTGGAACTTACCCTAAGATTCAGTGAAATGGTTGAACAAGAGCAAAAAATTTCAATTTATCTACAACGAGTCCTAGCCAACTTTTAGAGCACTGTCTTTTCCAAATTTAGGAATCTTTGTAACTGCATTGGGGTCAATTTCCTTTGAAGTAGGATCTGTATAAACAAAAGATGTTGCTAAAAAGAAAAATAAGTACAAATTAACAAAGAAGTGTGATAATAAAAGATTAAACTCATTTTTTTTAATAATTCATATGGAATCATCAAACTCGTAAACCAGTGGAAAAGACATCAAACAAAATTTAAATCCCACAAAAACATACTAAATCAAAAAGCGAGCGGAAATCGTAACAAAAAGGTAAAATTATCTCAAAAAATTAAATCTAAAATATCAAAGATTTTTTAGATCAAATGTGAATTTTAATTTCAATTTTGAAGGAAAATGGTAAAAGTGAAAGGAAGAAAAAGATGAGTATTTTTAGAGAAATAAGGATAGGCGATGACTGATGATTTAAAACAACAAAATATTCTACGGCTAAGATGTTAAACCCGAAAAATGCCAAGAGTTTTATTGGAAACAAAGGATAAGCATGTTTAGCTTATACTAAAGTATAAAATGCTCTTATACAGGGGATAAATGTTATACCCAAAGTTTCAAAGCTTGAACGGGAATGACACTATCAAGAGTTCAAAGTCAACACACTATCGAGGGTTAAACAGGCCATAAAGCTATGGGGTATCAAAGTGGAAAGCGCTATCGAGCATCAAGATGGAATAAGCTATCGAGTGTTAAAAGTGCAAAGGAACTATCGCATAGACCTATCGAATTCAAGATGCAATGAGCTATCACATGCTAAAACACAAAGCTGTAGTATTAGGGAGCTATCAAGTACTAATTCATGAAAGGCTATCATACGAGCAAAGCTATCGAGTGCTAATTCATGAAAGCACTATTCCAAATCTCAGAAATCTAAATTGAGGTCTTGGCGAAGATCTCGATTTAGTCTCCCCACAAAACAAAACTACAAAAATCAAAGAAAATCTAGTTTTTAATAAATCGGCCAAGATATGTAAATATCAGCCGATATCTCGACCAATACGATTTTGCAATATCTCGATCGATATTGCCTTTTTTGAGAATTTTTTCTTATTTTGAGAAATTTGTTCTTTTAATGTTGGTTTATTTATTATTAGATTATTTTTTGAAATTTGTTTAGGCACTTTGAGAGTTTTTATTGACTAGTAGTTAATCTTTGCTAGTTCATTTACTGACTTCGTAAGTTCATGTACTTTCTTTTTCTCTTATAACATTTATTCCTACAAAATGTTATTGCAAGTTATGCACTTTCGTATTCTTAAGTATTTGAATTCTTAATTGTCTTATGTTATGCACTGATAAAATATTGGTTGTAATATCAAATATTATTAGTAAGCAGTAACTATGTAATTGTGCACTGCAGCAAATACATATTTAGCATATGTAGTAAATGAAGTTTTAGCATCTGCAATTTTATAAATATGCAGTTTATGAATACACAGTAAATCAATATGCAATTTTTATGCATAAGTAGCTTTAAAAATGTAGTTCTATGAATATGCAGTTTCATGGCAAATGAATACGCAGTCTCATGAATATGTAGCAAATAAATACAAATGAATACGCAGTCTTCTAAATATGCAGTTTTAGTATATGTAGGGAATGTAGTTTAGAATATGCAAAATAATAAAAGCAGTTTTAGAATAATATGCATATGTAGGTTGAAGTATTGTAAGATGTTCTCTTGAGATATTGATGAGAAGAGTGTGATATGCAAATCAAGTAAGTTAAAAAAATATGAGTATTAATAAACATTGTTGTATAAGCAAATCAAATTTAAACATGATATATACTCCGAGATATTCCCAACATGAATTTTGAGATCCGAGATGTAAATTCGATGTGAAAGCCAGAGATGCATTCATCTCGTCCGATATCTCCACCAATACGAGATCAACTCTCTGAAATTTCCAAGACGAAACGTGACAGAAATCCGAGATTTAAAATCTTGCACAAAAGGCAATCGCAGCAAAGCTATGGAGTATTAATTCATGAAAGGCTATTGCATGCTAAAGATATTAATGCTATTGAGTTCAAGATTCAGGGAGCATGACAATTTTAATGCCATCGAGTGCCAAAAAATAGCAAGCTATCACACACTAGCAATGATACTATCGAGTGTTGAAATAATAGATGTTATCGCATGCTAAGATATGAGCTATCGAGTTACAAGAAATGATAAGCCATCGCATGTCTACTATAGTGCTATGGAGTGCTTAAAACTGTTGTTATCGCATGACTAAAAATCAAGTATAAATTATTATTTTTATTGGCCATGTGCAGCTTTTAGTTATGTCATGTCACCATGAAGGAAGCAAAGTAAGTTGTGTCACATGTCACCTCGACAACGTGTCACATTAGCAAAATCTTAACCGTTCAAGTTTGACTGGCGCCACGTGTCAAAAATCCAAGAATGCAATTTCTTTATAAATAGACAAGTACCCCCAACTAAGAAGGAGCGGATTACAAAGTATATTTCTTCATTTTCATTTTGCTCAAGCATAAATAGAGAACTTGACTTTGGGATTTAATGGCCGTCTAGGTCAAATTCAAATTAGGACTTTGTAATTAAGCACCTGCAAAATTACCTATTTGCATAATGACTTGCATGCTTGTCCAAAAGTCCAACCTCTTGCCCAAATACCATTAACTTGGTTGTAAATGAAGACGAGTCATTTGAGAAGGATTGATAAAAAGTGCAAATTTGAATTCGTCCCTTATTTTCAGTTTTCGAACATGAAATACCCTTCTTAAAAACACGTCTTAAATTACACTTTTATTTTTAATTTCAGAAAAAATTTCTTTTTTCGCTTTTTTAAAATTAAATCCGAACATTAATAGCATTTTTCCATGATCAAAATTTTTTTTTTTTTTTTTTTTTTGAATTCTTTTGAAAACATACATATATTTGCAGAGTCCTGTACAGATATTTGCAGACTTCTCTGCAAATATTTGCAATTTCAAAACTTCAAATATTTGCGGACTTCTCTACAAATTTCTCTGAAACTTCCAATTTTTTAAGGGTTCTCTGCAAATATTTGCAAAATTTCGACAGATATCCTGAAACTTTAAAATATGGTTTTTTTTTAAACTTGTTTTTTAGGAGAGACGGTTGTGCATTTAAACTCAAAAGGGTGTTTCACGAAAGTTCCCTGATAAAAAGTCAAGTACTTCACCCAATCTATGTTCTATTTCATTTCCTAGTTATGATGCTAAAAAATTTCCATATATACTAGAGATTCAATGAGAAAGGGTGAGTACTGGTCATACTGGAGACTAATAATATTTGTTTCATGTATGACGAGTATCCAACTTCAAGTGTTGGACAAAAGGAGAGGAGTTCATCAACAGTGTGTACATGTATGTACTTATGTGCGCGCGCGCACAAAATAAATATGACAATAAAGATGAATTATCCACAGTCCTCTTCTTCAACAAATAGATCTAGTTAGTAGAATGAAATGGATAAGGTAAAAAATAAAGAATTGTTATGTATGTAAATCAGGAAAATCACGATAGAAATAGATTATCACCATTTTATTTTTTGCTTGCCGTAAAAAAACGATGCTGTAATCTCGAGGTGCAGGAGTCCAGGCAGAATGTTTATTGTATTTTTGGAATGGGGTACATGAGACTGTGAATATAATTTAACCTGAAAATGAAGTAACTAAAGGTTAATACAATGACATGGAAGTTGACAAATTAACAAAATTTTAGTTTCAGAATCCATTTGAATAATTTGAATCATAATAATGGTACTGGAATAAGAACCATCAAAGACAAAATGTGTACTGCACAAACCAATCATGATACATGGCACTGAAGAAATATTAAGGTAAAATTAATTCATACTTGCTATTAGCTATAGATACGCTATATGCAACCAATCATGATACATGGCAGTAAATAGATAGACAAATTAATCAATTTATACATGGCAGAATCCATACCAATTCATACTTGCTATTAGTTATATGTATCCTATATGCAACCAATCATGATACATGGCAATAAATAGATAGACAAATTAATCAATTCATACTCACAATGAACTATAGGTGAATCAAGATGACCCGATATGCAACCGATCAAAGAAATCTGAAAGCCTGGGATTAATCAAAATAATTGTCACAAAAGTGAAAATATTCAATTCACTGTATTTCCACCCATAACAAACTCAAGTAGGTGGCACATTTCAGATGGCCTGCATTTGGTAAATATTAATCCAAGTGGGCCACTTAGGTAAGTTTGTAGAGTGCAATAACCCGAGTTTGTGTAGCACATCAGGATAGTTTTCTCATGGTTTAAGCAAAATACAAACCTAATGTTTTTTGCAATCACAGTTTCTCCATCTTCGGAATTAAGGTGCCTCAATATCACTTCTTCTAAACTGCCATCCCTGTAGGCATGCTGGAAAAACAAGAGGTAAAATAAATAAATAAATGTGACCGAGTGATATGACCTCAAGCTCGATTTGTGTTTTATACAATTATTCCAGAGAGTAGTACTTTTTAAAGAGAACTAGAATTTTATAACATTAACTCAAAATTTGGAAGTTAATGTATGGCATTGCTTGTCATGTTGGAGATAGATTAGATGCATTTAAACATCGCTCGACCTTAGATATTTCTTCCAAGGAGTTCAAGGATTAATCCCCACTACAGAGGTTAACTGGTCACACTGACTAATGCAGCATATGGTTTGACTAAGTTAACAATGCATAGATTAAAAACCTGAACTGACAAGCTGCAGGTTCACACATTTAACTGAGACCGAACATACCTTATAGAAACAACTAGTCCCAAAGGGGCACGTGCCATTTCCGAAGTCAAAGTATTTGCAATCAATTGATCTGTCAAAATAAAATACTCCAACTCAATATTATAGTTTGAAAATTTAAGCCTGTAGATTGAAAATGAGGGTTTTCAAATGGTGAAAGATAAATATCAATCAAAATCCAAGTAAGACGGTGCATAATGCAGCCAAATTACAGACTGGCAAACATCTGTCTTGATGGAGCTACAAAAAAAGGATATATGATGAAAGCATTAGCGGCCAATAATCTGTTAGTAGTCCAGGTATACATTCTACTTAGACCAATGAAATTAAAGAAAGACATATACAATGAAAATCTTAATAATCCAGGAATAGTATATTTTATATAATTTCCCACAAGGCCTATTGTTTATCATGGTTTATGGCTATCTAAATGAAACTCAGACAAAAGTGGTATGAAAAGAATCAGAAACGGTTAGGGAGTAGTATAATACTTGAGCTTCTGTTTGTAGCTATCAATAATCTCTTGCTTTTCCTCCTTGTTAGAGTACCAAATAACGCTTGGAATAACAAAATGTGATTGCTTTCGGCATATAGGACAGCTTCTTAAAGTAGAATTCACATCCATGCCAGAAGATGGGGAGTTATTGCGCCAATTTCGGATACATGAAATACAAAAAGGATGGTCACATTCTGACAACAACCCAAATTTTCTTTCAGCAGCAGTTGGTTTAGAAAGGACAAGGTCCAAGCAAACACTGCATTCTATATCTTGGCTTCGCTTCAATGCTTCAATTCTTTTGCTATTTTTCTCACATGTTTTTATATGTTGCTCCCTTTCATCAGGTCTAAACGGATGTAAGCAATGCTTTCCACATATAGAACATAAGTCACCATGAATGTGAGGACAGTTGTCACCGTGAGGACAATTACCAGCAGCAGCGAATGAACATATCGGTAGGTCAGAAGTCAGGTACTCTGAATTTTCTGGCCAATCAAATTGATCAATTAATGTTGATTGCTCTAGGCTACTTGGCACTGGTTTAAATTCGCCATTCCAAGAAAAACCAAGGCGAGTTAACTGATCGGTCTCTGATTTTATTTGAGGAAGTGAACTGGAAGAGGATGAGACCGGTTTAGAAGGACGAGAAACTTTTACATGATCATATCTGCATCTACTACCATAAGAGCATGCCCCTTTTTGATAAAAGGTGCAAACCTGTTTTGATAACACAAGAATATATCAATATATTCACTTAGAGGTAGAATTAACGAGGTAATAGATTACATTGTTGACTGGGGCCTTCCAATCATGTGCAAACTCACAACATTCTCCTTTCAGACATGCTCCATGTGCGAAGAATTTACACTGAATCCTGGATAAACCGGATATGTATTATAATAAAAACAAGAAAATGTGAGTACATGCAGGTGTAAAATCAAAAAGAAAGCAATTGATAGTGAAAGTATTAGCACTTGGAAATGCAAAATGATATGGTGTCTATGAAACACTTAAAACGCTGTGTGAAAAAGTAAGCTACTTCTATTGTTTTATAATTATCATCAGCTTATAAAGTAAGATTTCTGAACACTTCCTTTTTCGACATGTTATTGATACAAATGTGCAACGAACACGAGTTGTAAGTGTTTGTGAAGGGTGGGTAGGGGAGGGTTTTGCCATGCACAATTTAGAATAAATATTGTAGTACACAAATATAATCAGATAATGCCACCTCACCACCTTAAATTGAATGTAATGCTGTTGGTTATTCTCGGAAATTTATAAATTAATATAGATCAGATTTTGCATGTAAAGACATAGATACGTATCACATGTTTATGCAATCTAAAATAGATAAACCAGAAATGTTTGAATGACATCAAAACAATGGCCCCTGTTATGTCAAACTTAAGGATCTGATACAAGCATCTTCAAGTTAATCGTTGTAGAGGACACTTTCAAGAGAAAATAACAGCAGTAACAATATCATATGCCTGATAAAAGGTTCAACAAAATAAGTATTTTAAGCAATGTTCCATCGGAGAGTAATAGATCAATGCAAATAGAATGGTGTCGATTTTACTCGATGTTTCATTAGAGAGTTTCTAAAATAACTATTTATCAAACTATTTACATTTCTTCACACCTATGCTTTAGAAGGAATTAGGTAACCAAAATTATAACTCCAAATCCAATAGAACTGATTTCCATGCAATGTGGTTTCGCCTCAAAACAGTATCAAAAAGTGTTTCACATGGCCAACGAGAAGAAAGATGAGTTTTGAACATTCATATAGCTGCCTGCTGCCTTCTATTTAATTATACTCGACTAATTAGTTAGTGATGGGCAAGGTTTTCAAATTGAGATTCAAACCGTTGAGTTGAAATTTCAAATCGAAAAGTGGACCTAAATGATGAAGCGTAGATTCAAATGATTCATATCATGCTAAAAAAATTGCTCGATGTAGGTTATAAAATAGCATTCGAGGCATCTCACGATACGGTCACGTTTCGTCCCGGGAATTCTAAAGATCTGATCTCCTATCGGGGGAGATCTCGGATGAGATGAGTACATCTCGGGCGTCCATCTTGGATTTACATCTCGGGTAATAAAGTTTGTTTCAAGAACACCTCGTATATGTTATCTTCAAAATTGATTTGCATGTACAATAGTATCTGCAAATGCCACCTTAAAAACAACAATGTTCACTTGATTTGTTTTTCATTGGTTCCCCTCTAAATCATCGAATTCTATTTCTAACTGATTTAAGTCATCTCACGATACAATATTAAACTAAACACAAAAGTGAAAATTTTCATAAATTGAACCTCTTTTACCAAATTCAATTAAATTACATATAGTAAAGTTTCCATAACTCTCTTACAAATTAAATCAACGTTTTCTAATGTAATTTAGTTATCTTCTAATTAAATATAATCTTCTTTTAGTATCAAAATTAATCACACACTAATAAATTTATCACATTAAAGTATGATAGGAAAATAACAACCAATCATGTATCAGAGGGATTGGTGAGGTATTTACTGATTTCTCTCAATCATGATCAGATTTGAATTCACTTTTTTCTCATCCTCGTCTCTAAATGTTTTATCATCTCACTATATAGTTCTCATCAAATGACAAACAATATCAGAAATAGAGGGAATAAGGTGTTTATGACTCGCGATTTTTGGCCCAAAAATTGAATTTTTAAATCCTACCAAAACAAAAATCAATTCCTCTCAAAATATTTTTAGTGGTCCTCTTGTACTGCAATTTAGTTGGATAAATTTATGTAGATTCCGAAATTATTAGTTTTAGTGTAGGTCATATCTCGAGTTATGTGCATCCAAAGACAATTTGGCTTATACCTTTTGCTTTTATTGTTGTCAAAAAAACTCATTTATACTTGTCATTTACATATATAAATATTTGTTATCTATTAATCACATGGTTTCGATTTTCATCAAAATCCAAGTTATCATAAACAAACCTTAATATCGGCCGAGATATCGAAATTTATCTATCGACCGAGATACAAAGATCTCGGCCGATATATGAACAACGAGATTTCTGCCAGAATTTTATATTTTGTTTCCCTATAACTTCTCCTGAGAGATTTGAAACAATGCTAACGATACTGATATCATATGTTTTTTAAATTGATTTTGATGTTTGAACTTCAACATTTTGAACTTAAAATTTCAGTTTTCGTTTTTATTTATTTCACTTTGTCTAGAAAACAACAAAATTTGAATTGAAAATTCAGATAGTCATCATGATATATTTCTCAAAACCTGAACTGAATGAGTTCTTTAATTGTGTATTCAATTGGGTTGTGAACCGCAATTTAAGAATTAAATCGTAATTGGAAAGGTTCAATTTAAAACGAGGTTCAAACCACACAATTTTAAAATTGTTGATAACAACGACCATGCGCTAAGCATGAGCTTAACATTGGCCCAAGCCTTTTAATCGAAGATCTATAAAATGATTATAGGTCAACATAGTATTCATTTCAAAATTTTAATGAAAAGTTTCTCTTCTCCATTGAGCTGCTGCTCTTCTCCTTTTTATCTAGAGTTCTTTTTCCAACCCCTAATCTTGGATGTTTCTCTCCCATTTCATCAGTTTATCTCTAGTGTCTTCCTTTAATAGCAATTCCAATCATAGGATCATCACATATGGTATCAGAACCAATTGATAGAGCTTTCGATGAAGAAATTCAGATTGTGGATGAGCAAAGTTTCAAATAAAATTCAGACTCGAGTTGTTTTACGAAAACAACACGAGTTGATTGACAACCAAATCTACATAGATATCAATCCCCTAAAAAATTCCTCAAAATAATTTTATAAATTTCCACTCAAACCGAGATAAATTAAAGCAATTAAAAATTAAAAGGCTTCAAACAGTAAACCCTTCACCAGAAAACATGAAACGCTTCAATCTTTTACGATAAAGCTTAAACATTCTCAAATGGATGCAACAAACATCATAAATAAAAACATAGATTCTAAAGACCACATTGAATCAAGCAGTTTGCTAGGTGGGATTTCAAAGAATTTTGGCAAAGGATCATTATCGATTGTGTGCGCGTGTGTGTGCATGTGCAGACCATTACCACCTCAACATAGAACGTGACCGTTACCAATATCAAATTTTGAGACCTCAGCCAATTCCTATAATCAATGTAATTGTGCAACATGGTTGGAACCATTGTTGCCAAACATCCTAAAATCCTATGATGCAAATCCCATTTCAAATAAAATCTTTTCTATTACGGTTCGGTTTTCAAAATACTATTCAAACTCAACTGAAATCACAATTGTCTAGACTATTCGATCCATTTTGAAACAAAAAAAACTAATACAATTGGCTGATTTACAATTCAAAATTTACTATTTTGTAGACAAGATAAAATAACCAAAAAAGGAAAGGTTCGATGTAGAAAATCAAACATCAAAGTTAATTTCGAAAATATAAATATTACGAATAAGAAGAATATCATTGCTTTTACATATTTGATGTTATTTGATAATCTACGTATAAGCAAAATTCCAACACCTTAACTTGTATAATCTTTAAAACATGAATATATTAAATTTAAGATTCACGATTTAAATCCACTTTCAATTCGAAGTTTAGACTTAATGATTTACGTTTCCAAGTCTCGTTTGGAAAACAATAATAGGTACTAACAAGGAAAAAGTAAGAATTTTTTGTAGCGCTTGTAAGAAATTTAATGCTCTGCATATAACACTCTTACTTGGATTGTGACAAAAGCTCTCATTGGGACCATTATTTCCGGATTCAAGTAGAATATTTTCCAATCAAGTCTTACCATAGAAAAATCAATGAGATTCATTTCAGAAGTCCTGATGCCTTGTAGATGATGGAATTTGTGAAATAAGTGTTAAAAAGCTGGGGATTTTAGACCTTGATGAAAAAGCTGGACTAAATTAAAATGAGATTCAACAAGAATGACGATTTTAAAGGTAAAGAGCATAAGAGCAAGGTAGAAGATATGCTCTACAAACTCAACCTAACATATACCGCTTGTGTAGAAGTATGTGATGCTATGTCGCAGTTTTTACAAAATGGTAATTTTGATCACACGACCATTTGAATACATGCAAAATACTGCAAGTGCAAGAGGACAAACAGAAACCGAGTCAGGATATTCCAAAAAAAAGAACCTCAATCCATGCGCTTTACACTGGAATCTGGATGAAGATTTACGTATTGTTCCATCTACATTATTTATGCATACGCCTGCATCAAGACCACTTGTTTCACCTGGTCGTAGTAACGTTGCATTTGTTTGCAATTTAAAACTTCCGATTAGAACTAAGAAATATGTTTCTTTTGACGAACATACACGTCTTTGTTAACTGGATTTTCAAACAATGATTATTAAAAGGAAGAATTTGATATATTGAAAAAAATTTGAATAAAAGTGGTAAAATTTAAATGTTTTAATCTGAAAACGGTATTAATAAGAGATTTGAATACTAAAAAGTTGAAAAACTTTTTTTTTGGAAGAATAAAATTTTGAAATGATCAAGTGTGGAATTTCTAATGTCCAAAATTATAATTTTAAAAAATTTGAAACTTTTAACCTAATATAGGAATTCTTCTACTAGATAAGAAGTGAACATTCTTTTTTTAACGCAATGCGATGAGCTTAGCGAAACGAAAGTTAAGAAAGCATCAAATCTTGAGGTACTGCAAAAAAATATACTTTTAGTTTTGGAGTAGTTTGAGCAATTTGAAACAAATTAATTTTGCCCTTGGTGTACAATTTCCAGTGGCCATAGAAGTAACAATTTCAATAATGAAATATATGTATTTGGCAGCGGAGTTAATTCAAGTTTTGGTTCTCAAAATTTTAAGTATTCAAACTGATAAACATTTGAAAAAGAGTATAGATGATATGTACAACCTGCTGATGAAAACGCTTGAAAGTCAAAGAAACACAAGTATACATTTAATGTGTTTACATGTGATGTTGACAATATAGTGTTGTATAAGTCACCATGGCCACCTATTTTTACCCCTATTGCTTGCACATCATAGATATGTTAGATGTCAGTTCTAATATTGAAGAAAAGGTATATGTTAGTAAAGATCATGTTCTAAATATGTTGAAAGAATCAAAAGTCAGAAACAATGTAATATCTTCAAAAAAAAGTTTAAAAGAATGCCACGAAATTCTAAAACTGTGTGAAATTGGATCAAACTCTCATTGTGATCTCCAAGCAACAAACAATGTAGTGGCTGATGGATCAATACTGGACTGGAGCATGACTTCATCAATGCTATACTATTACAGCTACCAATACAAGAATGTCATCACTTGAACATACATTTGATCATTACTACTCTATGTTAATAAGTAAGGTTGAGATATTCTACGTGCAGTTGGTAAACCAACAATAGATACTACTAAAAAAGTTCCTACTTATTCCTTGACACAGCAAAAGTAGGAAGATGCTGTATTTGTTTGAGTTAAGCATTTGTTTGTAGTATATTTATTTCACACTTCGACATTGGGGACAACATCAATTTTCCAAGGAGGAGCAATGTTACACATCAGGATTGGAACAATCCGAAGAAAGAATAGTTCATAGAGCTGCCATCTATTTGAATAAATAGTTAGTTATGGATTTAGTTTGGGATTAACATGGTCCCAAGCCTTTTATTCCAAGATAGCTAAAATGATGGTAATCAATGTAATATTCAGTTCAGAAAATTAATGAATTGTCTGTTCTTCTTTTGAGCTTCTGTTCTTCTCCGTTGTCTCTAGTTCTCTCTCCAACCCCTAACTGTCAACTGTTTCGCCCCAAATTCGTCACTCGATCTCTAATGCTCTTCCTTAAATGGTAATTTCGATCATATAATTGTAACAAAAAGCTGTTTAATTTCCTATAATTCATATACCAGCTATAATACATTTGCTTATTTAGTTATGCTATTTCCTCCAGCTCGATACATGATTTCAAACTGAATAACAAACCAATTGAGTACAAATTATATTTACTAACAAGTAATAATCAAATTAAAAACAACTGAATGTTCAATACAGCATGTATAATCAGACCAAAAGGTCGATTACTCGCATTATTTTCCAATTCACAGCCACAGCAATCAAGCAATACAAAATCAATGAAGCAACAGAATATAGGGAATTACACATCAAAGAAATAATTACCTGTTAGACATGAGAAAATATAGGTAGTAATTGAGTTTCTGGAGGAAAAGGAGAAATTGGGGAAAAGGAAAGAAATTCTCACCTGCTAGTTGAGGGTTTAATGCGGTCCATTCACTCAAACTAATCGAACTAATAATATATATCTATAATAACCATCGTTTTGTCTCTTAATTTTCGGAAATGCCGCTGGATTGTAAATAATGAAGAATCCGATCGCGTTTTTTCTGAAACATACGAATTAATTAGGGCCACCGGTGCGAAGCTTTTGGCCCAGGCGATGTGTGTCACTTTTAATTTAGTGTTTGACCGGAGATACGCAAAAGTTGCTTGTAAATACTAAGAAAATAAACATCGACCCCACAATACATAGTTTAGATAAATCACAAGAATGTATAGTTGGTGATGGTTGAACCATCGACCTTTAAAATAAGCATCATATGTCCTAACCACCACACTACCTTGAGGATTATCAACAATTTATTTTGCAACATCTAAAATTTATAATTTATCAGCGAAAATATTTGTATGTATTTAGACTTAGATTGTTTGATCAAAATTAATTATAAAATTGTTTCATAAACTACAACTAACAAATAATTGTTTTTTTAATTTTCATTTATTAGCTACTTTTGCAAGTTATTGTAAGTTCTCAAACACTAAAATTGAATAAGCTAATAGTGAGTATTTTTTTACTACTACCATACTTAGGAGTTATCAAACATGTTCTACTTTTAATGTAAACACTACATTCAAAAAGATTAACCTCAAATGATAGTAACAAAAGTGTTGAAATAAAATGTAATGGAGATTCTCAAATGATAAAAACAAAATGTTGTATTGGATTTAAGTTACACAAGAAAAATCAAATACAAATGCGTCATGTTATTTTAAGTTCTTCAAAAAATCATCAACCTCTTGGCACCATGTTAAATTCGTGTGATTCAACTATTTGGCAAAGAATAAAGAGAATTAATTAATTGATTCAATTAATCATGTATTGTATATGGCAAGGAAAAAAGGAAAGTTATGAGAATATTTTTGTTGAAAGAAAATAAATTAATTAGCCAATCAATTGATTAGTCCATAAATTTATAATACAAGGAAAGGTCGTTTCACAATATGAAAAGAAAAAAGATTATGCATAGAGATATGATCAAGTAAGAAAAATTATATAATCCATGAACACGTTAACTATTTGTGTTGAAATCAAATCATGTAAATTTGAAAATGTTTAAGATAATTGGACAATTAATTTACTTAGTCTAGTGTCATTACCCTTAAGTCTATTTAAATGAAGATGGTTCGGTTTTATATTTGATGTATGAGAAAATCCACCATCATTCTCTTATTCAGTAAACCATGATTTATACAACAAAATCAGGAGTTTTGAGTGTAATCAACTATTTAGAAATATTGATTACTTAATATGTAATTATAATTCGGCAGCTTTTTGTTCAATTTCTCGTGGAGTCAAATTCTCATCAGTACGAGTCAAGGGGATGGTTTCTTGGCCTCTGATTTCCATATAAAGAATACGACGAGGAAAAAGACCCTCTTTAACCTCCATTCTGATTGATTGGATAGTATATTCACTTTTCCAGCTGTAATTTTATAATTTTTCTCGTGTACTCTCTTTCTTCATAAAATAAATAATAGTTGTTGGGTTTGTGGACTAGGTAATCAAGCTGCACCACGTTAAATCTATGTGTTCTTTATTTTTTTTATTTGTTCTTGTTTGTTCATTGAATTAGTTCAAAATTAATCGAAAGCTAGATCATTGGTTATTTTACATGTAAGCCTAAATTTTCACAGCAGTTTGGTACAAAAGCTAGTTATCCTATCCTAAATTAATTATCGATGGCTAATTCTTCTAGAATTTGTATGAACAATCATGGCATAACCAAATTTGCTGAAAAATGAGTTTTTGAAACATATAAGGTGTAGATTAACAATCATATATTTCAATAGCAAATTGATTCTTCTAAAGGAAGTGATAAGAGCCAAAAAAATTACCTTAGATGTACAAGGAATATGCATAGTTCTCATTTCATGGTCTTAAGTGGAGTGCTTATTGCTATTGTAAGGAGAATGAGAATTTCATACGAGAATGTTCAGCGCTTAAAAAGAAGAGATAGAAAGCAAAAGCTTTAGTTTCGATAGAAGCACAATAAGATGTAGATAGTAGTTACAATGATACATTAACATTTCAAACGGTCTTTCATCTTTAGGAAGTATAGGTTGGACAATTGATTATGTAGCCTCTTTTCATATGATGCCGAATAAGATCTATTTTTTCACTTATATGGAGATTAATGGCGGAGCAGCTCATATTGGGAGTGATGCATTTTGTCACGTTATTGACAATGGAAGTGTGAGGTTTGGGATATTAGATATTGTTGTTTGGACTATCATGGATGTTAATAATGTTTTGACGTTTCATAAGAGTTTGTTGTCAGTAGGAGTTTTGAGCAGACTTGGTATGAGGATATCAGTCAACGGAGAGAAATTGAGTGGCAAAATGGTTCCTTATAGTGATAAGGGGGTGCAAGTTGATGGCATCTATGTGCTTTAGGATGAAACGGTGTTAGGAGAGTAGTTTCTATTGATTACATTATTTCAGATTCTACTCAATCATGACATCTTCGTTTATGTTATGTTGATGAGCATAGTCTTGACTTTCTACAAAGTTAGGGGTTAGTTTATGATGCTCATTAGTCGAAGACTAGCTCTTATGTTTAGAAGAGAAAGCACGTCACATTCGTTGTTGGGAGACATAAACCTATTATATTTCTTGATTATATTCATTCTTATATATAAGGACCCACCCTTGTTGCATCTTTAGGCAGAGCAGGTAACTTTTTCTTATTTATTAATGATTTCTTGCATAAGGTTAGGTATATTTCTTCTAGACAAAAGACAAAAAATTTGTCCGGTTTTATAAATTGAAGACCTTGCCATGGAAATAGTTAAGGAAGTTTTGGAAGTTCTTAACGTTGGAAGTCTGTGCATGTAGTTAAATATTTTCCAATTTCTATTGAGTTACATTATTATGAAGTGGTGGAGAGTATGATTTGGACATGGTGAGAGATAGCTATGAGCTTAAGATTGACTATTTGTTTGGAAGAGGTATTTTGGGAAGAGTCGACATCTATGTCGGTATTTCTCATCAACCACAAACATTATACTGTCATAGAGACGAAGATCTTTGAGGAGATATGGAAAGGTAAGCATGCTAGTATATTATTGCTTAAAGTGTCTGGCTATTTGTCTTATTTAGATGATGATAGAGATGACAAGTTGAAGTCTATGTGGTGCAAGCACATTTTTTAGATTATAGAGAAGAAATGGAGAAGTAAAGGTTATGGTGTTTAGCAGGCAAGAGGCTTGTGAATACAAGGCATGTGACTTTTTTTGAAAGGATTGGTACTGTATTTAATATAGATGTTTACAATTTTCCTATTAGTGACCCAAACAAGTATAAAAGATAAATTAAGAATTAACTCAAAAACACTGTTATATATTCAATAATGGGAGTAGCAATAACATATTACTGGAAGAAAAAGTACTTGTTACAACCTAAATTTTATTAAAAAATAGTAGGTATGAATGCTGCTATCGAATGTCAAAAGCTATCACATATTAAGAGATAGAGCTATCACAAGTTGACACGTTAGAGCAATCACATGTTGAAATGATTATGTTATCATAGGATAAAGCCAGCGTAAGTTGAGGTGTTGAAGTTCTTATAGGTCAAAATGATTGATTTATTGCAAGATGAAGCCATTGAAAGTTGAAATGATTAAGATTATTGCATGATGAAGCCACCGCAAGTTAGGATGTTTGAAATCGTCGCAGGTTGAAATGATTAAGTAATCGCAAGATGGGGCCATCGCAAGATGAGATGTTGAAGCCATCGTAGGTTGAAATGATTAAGTTACCACAAGATGAAGAGCCAAAGCTATCACAAGTTGATATAAACAAGTTATGTATGTTGAGCAAGCCAAAGTTATGGCAAGCTGATGGACAAGCTCTCGGATATTAAGAAAGCCAAAGCCATCACAATTTAATGAAATCAAAGCGATCGCAAGTTTAAGGGAATAGGCTATCGTAAGTTGATGAAACCAAAGTTATCACATGAATGAGAATACGCTGTCGCATATTGAAGATGTCAAATTATCGCATGTTAAGAAAACTGTTAATTATCCATATGGCTATTCTTGATTGGTCTAGTGCTGCCATGTCATCATCAAAAATGTGTTATGCACGTGTTAATCAACAACATGTCATGTCATCAAAATCTCAACCGTCCATTTACAAGAAATACAATTTATCAAAGATCTAAAGGTACAACTTTTTTCTCTAAATAGGCATGTACCCTTATTAAGGAAAAGGCGAATTCCAAACTAATCTTCTTCTTCATTTTCATTTGTAATCTCCAACTTGATTGAGCTCTATTTTGGGACATTAATGATTGCTAAGGGCAAATACCAGTTGTGACTTTATAACCAAGGACTGTAGGATCTAGATTAACCCTAGAGGGGGGGTGAATAGGGTTATAGCAAATTTTCTCGAATTAAACACAAAAACAAACTGCAGAGAAATAAAAATGCTGAAAAGTAAATCATACACAAAATTTACCCAGCTTCGGCAACCCCTGCCTACTGCTACATTCCCAGATTTCTATTAGAATTAAACAGTCTCCCGCTTACAAACACTCTAACAGACTCGCACACCCTGCTACCGCCTATAGAGTTTTGCAAACTCGTACACCCTGCTCACTGAACTAATTCTAACTAGATAATCTGACACTACCTAAACCCTAGGTGGTGATTTACTAAGACTTGATTCGAAAAGAACAAATAAAAAATAAAACTTATAAACAAAAACCCCCTTTAAAAATAAACCAAAAAAAAACTAAAGCCCTTATTGCAAAAATAAAACAAGAGCCCCTTATAATAAAACAAGGCCGACCTAATTGTTACTATTCTCTAGCCCGTTCCTTTTCTATTTTCTTTGAGAAAATATGGCGGCTTTGATTCTTTGATTATTCCTCTTCGTCCAGATTAGGGTTTTTCTCAAATCGCCTGTTTGGTCGATTCTTTGGTTTGTGCGTTGCCTTGCTCGATTGAGAGTGTTGCTCTTTGCTTCTCTGATGATCGATTCTCTTATTGCTTTGCTTGCGCTCGTTCACAGCTGCTCCTCTGTTGATCGTTTTGTGATGATGTCGGCCGCTCCTATTTGATCGAGTTCACTGTTTGCTTCGGTATGTAATTTCCTTGTTTGTGCTTTTCTGATTTTCGTACTCGAACTCGATGCAGTGATTATCTTGCCGATGATGATTGTGGGTTTATATTTGGATTCGATTCGATTTTTCCACACACTGATGATGATTTGGGGTTTGGTATTTATATGAATTCCGAGACCCTAATCAATTTGATACTTTCCTATATTTTTGCTTTCTGTGACTTGATGCGCACAGCTTTGTTTTTGAAGCGTTCGATTTTCCCTTGGTTGATACGGCAAAAACTTTCCTCTTTTAATTTTTGACTTTTTCAAAAATATGCATTTGAATTTTATACTGCGTTGATTATTTTGCATCTGCATTGTTATTCTTCGACTTGTTTACTTCTTGATTGCCACGGCTTCGGCCATCTATATGTTCATCCCTATGAGCTTCGTCTCTGGCCATCTTTGTTTCAGTGCTTGTTTGTTGTCTGGACATTTGCTGTAGTCTTCATTGTTGTGTCTGCATTGTCATAATGTATACTCTCTATATACATACTTGAGTCTTGTTCCATGCATCACTGTATATCCATACTGTTGGTATTCTTCATGTTGTTCAACACATGATGCTTGTTGCATTTATTTGTTTGTTGCAGTCCTGTTAGTCGAGCTTGCATATTTCACTGTCACTGCTGGAATTGTTGTATACTTGTGGTCTTCATTTGGGTTTGTTGTTGCATTCATGTCTGCTTTGTATCATTCTTAGAGTCTTCATTATTGCTGTTATGTTGGTGGCAATCTTGTACAACTTGTATTTGCACTTGCTCTGTGCTATGTCTTGATAGTCAAGTTGCACTTACTCCTCAGTCTGCACTGTGCCTTGTTGTAGCTGGACTTGTTGTTGTATTCATGTACACTGCTGTGTTCATTTCTCTGCCTGTCTTTGTGTTCTGGTCATTGCTTGAGTTGTTGCACTGGTGCATTGCCTTTGTGGTCTTCACATTCATGTGTGTCTGGTCATGCTTTTCCATTGTAGCTTGGATATTGAACTGCTTCATGCTTCAGTTTTATTGTGCCTTGTGAGTTTTCATGAGTGATCTTGTGAACTGTTTTGATCACTGTTGCATTATGTTGGTCTGAGTTGTGCACTTGCTTGAGTTTCACTGAGTTTGGTCGAGACTTGTTTCTTTGATGTTGTTTATGTCTGCATCTTGTGGTTGTGTTGCATTGCATTTGTTTCATGAGTATTTTGTATGCTTGCAATTTTGGTCTTACGCTGCTTCATTATGTTGCATACTGATGTTGCACTCGGTGTTTGTAGCTTGCCACTGACTTGTGTTCCATTTGTGGTCATTGCTGTATTGTTTACTTGATTACTTGAGCTTTGGTGTAGTTTGCCTTGTTGTGTACTAAGTCTTGCCTTGTATCACTGCAAAACTGCATGTTATATTTCTTGAATTAATCAAAACTTGGTTTTGCTTCATGGTTAGTAGTGCACTGTGCCTTGTACTTGTAGTCTTGGCTCTATTCTTCGAGACAATTTACATTTCATTGATATTGAAACATGTAGTCTTCATTTGCAGCCTTGACTTTGGTTGATGTGTATGTCACTGATTTTCTGTTGCACTTTGGTCTTGCATTTGGTCTGCACTTGCATGCATTGCTGTTTGGTTCTTGATCATTTCATGTTGATTTTTGAAATTTCACTTGAGTTGAATCCAGTTTCAAAACTCGGGTTTGACCTTGTGCTCGTGACGTGATTTTAAATATATTGCACGTGAGTTGAACCCGGCTTTTCATTTGGGTTTGACCTGTGCTCACCTGTCCCTGTAGCATTATCAAGTGTATATCGATGTGCACGGCCTTGTGGCATGTACAGTGATACATTGTGCATGTCACATTGTTCGTGTATGATGAATTCAAATGTGAATGATGACGAACAACCCAAATAACTGAGGCAAATCATATTTTCAAAAATCATATTTCATTTTATATTGCAAAAATATTTCTTTTTCAATTTTACTGCGTTAGTGAATATTTTTGCAGATTGCTCAGATGCTGGATTCTAACTGAAATGAAGTTGAAGATAAATTACGAGTGTGAGTGATATGTAGTGAGAAATTTATGTACATTGAAATTGTGATGTATTGTAAACAAAATTGTATATGTATAGTGAGAGCTTGAATTTGTACTATTCATAAATGTAATAAATATTTGTTTGAATAAAATTTCTGTTTGAATTCAAATTCTGTGTATTTAATTTTATTCAGCAAATATTTATTTAATCTATGAAAAATAAAATAGTACATTAACAAATACATTTAAACGAATGTATATATGTTTATTATCATCAAACAAAAATCATATAAGCGCATATTCAACAATCTCCCCCTTTTGATGATAACAAACATATATTTAAGATTTTGACTGTGTTAAATATATTTGGTCAATGATATACTCTAATTGCTCCCCCTATTCAAATGCTTCCTCTCTACATGATGCTCCCCCTACATCTATGCATACAAATAGAAATATACAAATGAGCCTAGATGCAAATGGAAAATTATTTGACCTTTGCTTGATTTTATTTGACAAAATCTTAACTTTTCTCTCCCCCTTTTGTTATCAGCAAAAGAATAATAGTGTTAGAGAAAAATAAAAATAAAGTGATCGATATTAATCCAACATTAAACTCAATTTGGATATAAATATTAGACTTCAATAAAAATCAAACAAAAATCATAGCTACCCTTGTTAGGCGCATATCCACTTTTAGAATAATGGAAATGATGTTCTCGTATAAAATCATATAGTTGTATCTACTTGTGGTACATTTATATCAGGAATTTGAATATCTACTAATCATGCATAACCGTTAGGACTTTTAAATGAGATTAGTAGTATTCCAATTTAATTTTTAAAAATGAATTCAAGTATCTTTTAACCATGCATGACCATGAGGACTTTTAAATGTGATTAGAATCAACTTGTCTATTTAATCAATCAAATTCGATATGCCTTCCATACATGCATAACCGTGAGGACTTTTAAATGAGCATGGAAGCACATAATCAAAAATCCAAGTAATTCACACATGCATAACCGTGAGGACTTTTAAATGAGAGTGAATACTTTGGTATTTATTTATTTTTACAAAAAAATATGAAATGAAAAACAGATGATCCATGATTATAGTACCACATATCGACAAACTATATTGAATTTTTGAAAAACAATGGTCGATAGAAATATGATAGATATAGAAATGGTCATGGAATCTTTACCCAACGAAAAGTTTTATAACTCTTGTTTGACTTCCTAAAGAAATTTTCCAAATATACTGTCTTGAGTAATGTATGAAAAATATCAACACTCATCACTTTTTTCAATCACTATTTATCTTTTCGATAATTATTAGGGAGTCGGATTAGTCAAAATTTGTCATTTAAATCAAATTCAAAAATAATTATGAAATCAATGACTAATCTGAGAATATGATTAAAAATGATTTTCTTGAAGGGGTTATATGAGAAAAATTTCTGCTATTTGAAAATTATTTGTAATGGAAAATATGCAGATATTTTCTTTTGAAAGACGATGTAATTACTAAATGTCTCACCATAAATCACGTTCAATTAGTAGTTTTCTCTCAACTAGATTACCAGTATGATCTGCATCTGAATTTCTCTTTCACTCCAAAATATCACTAACTAAATTTGATAGACCAGATCATGAAGTGTGCATAAATATTCAAACTCAATTTTTCAAAGCATTTTAAATGACATTCTCTTGAATTTGGATTAAAGCCATGTAAATAATCAGAAAACCGTGAATATAGAGTTAGCCGTAACCAAAAATATTGTCATCCAACAAAACACTATTTTTAATCCAAACGTATATGTATGAAGTAATTCAAAGAATAGTGTTTTTGGCATAAATATAATTGGCCAACTATGTCAGAATCAAAAAATCATCATCTCTTTATCATCACATTATTATTGGCTGATTTAATTCAAAATACGGTGCAGATTATCACATTTAATATATCGATCAAATAAATGTACCTTCACCTGTTTTACCTTTACGATAATTCTTCGTGGTTGCCCATTGTGATTCTGTCACCTTTATACTAGGCTAAGGAACTTTGCTTTGTTGCCCGTTGTGTTTCTGGAACAACCAAAATCCAGAGAACACTGTTGTTGTTCCTTAGCCTGCCACCATACCTACACGATGAAAGATTTTTGTGACCTGTTTGTTTTTATAGGTCCATGATTGTTAGTGGCTGAAGCATTGTGAATAAACAAACCCTTTGGAACCCAAACTTGTTTTGTCATTTCATTCTTGTTCCAATAGACATGAAATTTGTTTGTAGAATTCTTAGGAACCCAAACTTGTATAAATTTTGTGTTCTTGTTCTTATGACTACAATTTTCAACACGATGTCCAATTATTTCACATCTATCAAAGACACTCTTACCTTTTGCATTATCCTCAACTTGTGTTTTCCTAAAGCCTAGTCCTTTTCTGTTGTTAGCAAAAATTTGATTTCCCAATAGCATGTTGAAAAAAATTTCACCTCTTGAAAGGTTATTCAGAGATTTCTCAAGATTTTGGACTTTGGTTTTTAGTGTTGTGTTTTCAGTGACAAGTTAGGTGCATCTATTTATAAAATCCTTTTTCCTAGTGTCAATGGTTTCCTTAAGACTCAAGTTTCCTTTTTCAAGATTCTCAAAGCTATTCTTAAGTCTTGATAATTCTGAATCTAAAATTTTATATTTTTTACAGTCTAGGTTTTGAATATTTTCAAGTTCAGTTTCTAACCTAAAATTTTCACGAGCAAGTTCTCTCCTATCAGATTTCAGTTTTTCAATTTTAGATTCAAGAGTATCAACTTCTTTAGTAAGATCAAGACACATAAAAACAAGTTCTTTATAAGAATAGTCACCTCCCTCACTAGATTCCTCTGAGCTTGCTTCTGAATCTGATTTTGCCGTAAGACACAAGTTAGCCTCCTCTGAGCTACTATTCGAAACTTCCTCTTCTTCTTCATCATCCCAAGTCACTGCAAAGGCCTTCTTCTTCTTTTTCTTTCCTCTGTTGTTTTTGAGAAGTGGGCATTGTTGTTTGAAGTGGCCAGGCTTGTTGCAGTTAAAGCATGTCAGTTCATTATCGGAATTGTCAGAATCTTTTGGCCTATTACCACTTGTTTTCTTCTTGCGTGGCCTGAATCTTGACAATTTCCTAAGATTATTGACAGCCATTGCAAGCTCTTCAATTGGATCTTCTTCTTCTTCATCGCTCTCTTCTTTGCTCTTTAAGGCAATCGTCTTCTTCTTTGATTCGGAGTTGTTGCGTTCCTCCTTTGCTTTTAGCTCAAGCTCATATGTCATCAAGTTGCCGATCAACTCCTCCATGCTTAGTTTACTCAAATCTTTCGATTCTTGTATTGCCGTGACTTTTGCCTCAAAGTTCATCGGTAAGACTCGTAGCACCTTCCTCACAAGTTCTACCTCAGTGAATACTTTCTCAAGCGCTCTAGCATTGTAAACCAAAGTCGAAAAGCGTCCAAACATGTCCTTTATGCTCTCGCCTTTGTCCATCACAAAGTTCTCGTATTCATTGCTGAATAGGGCTAGACGAGACTCCTTGACTTGAGAAGTTCCTTCATGTGTCACCTCCAAGGTATGCCAAATTTCCTGTGCAGTTTTACAATGAGAAATTCTATTAAATTCAGTTTTATCAAGAGCACAGATCAAAGCATTCATGGCTTTAGCATTTGTAGTTTTTAATCTCTTATCGTTAGCATCCCACCTATCCTTAGGTTTAGGAATCTCAGTATCACCAACAGTTATAGTGGGAGATTTATAGCCAGTTTCAATAATGTCCCAAACATCATAATCAACAGAACTAAGATAAATACCCATCCTAACTTTCCAATAAGCATAATCATTCCCATTAAACATGGGTGACCTAACAATAGATTGCCCCTCAGAAAAAGCACTATTTGGTGGATTCATGACTCCAGAGTTAAAGAAAAATACCTCGCTCTGATACCACTTATAGGATCTAGATTAACACTAGAGGAGGGGGGTGAATAGGGTTATAACAAATTTTCTCGGATTAAACACAAAAACAAACTGCAGAGAAATAAATATGCTGAAAAGTAAATCACATACAAAATTTACCCAGCTTCGGCAACTCCTACCTACTGCTGCATTCCCAGATTTCTATTAGAATTAAATAGTCTCTCGCTTACAAACACTCTAACAGACTCGCACACCCTGCTACCGCCTATAGAGTTTTGCAAACTCGCACATCCTGCTCACCGAACTAATTCTAACTAGACAATCTGACACTACCTAAACCCTAGGTGGTGATTTACCAACACTTGATTCGAAAAGAACAAATAAAAAATAAAACTTATAAACAAAACCCCCTTTAAAAATAAACCCAAAAAAAACTAAAGCCCTTGTTGCAAAAATAAAACAAGAGCCCCTTATAATAAAACAAGGCCGGCCCAATTGTTATTATTCTCTAGCCCGTTCCTTCTCTATTTTCTTTGATAAAATATGGCGGCTTTGATTCTTTGATTATTCCTCTTCGTCCAGATTAGGGTTTTTCTCAGATCGCCTGTTTGGTCGATTCTTTGGTTTGTGCGTTGCCTTGCTCGATTGAGAGTGTTGCTCTTTGCTTCTCTGATGATCGATTCTCTTGTTGCTTTGCTTGCGCTCGTTCGCAGCTGCTCCTCTGTTGATCGTTTTGTGATGATGTCGGCCGCTCCTATTTGATCGAGTTCACTGTTTGCTTCGGTATGTAATTTCCTTGTTTGTGCTTTTCTGATTTTCGAACTCGATGCAGTGATTATCTTACCGATGATGATTGTGGGTTTATATTTGGATTCGATTCGATTTTTCCACACACTAATGATGATTTGGGGTTTGGTATTTATATGAATTCCGAGACCCTAATCAATTCGATACTTTCCTAAATTTTTGCTTTCTGTGACTTGATGCGCACGGCTTTGTTTTTGAAGCGTTCGATTTTCCCTTGGTTGATACGGCAAAAACTTTCCTCTTTTGATTTTTGACTTTTTCAAAAATACGCATTTGAATTTTATACTGCATTGATTATTTTGCATCTGCATTGTTATTCTTCGACTTGTTTACTTCTTGATTGCCATGGCTTCGCCATCTATGTGTTTATCCCTGTGAGCTTCGTCTCTGACCATCTTTGTTTCAGTGCTTGTTTGTTGTCTGGACATTTGCTATAGTCTTCATTGTTGTGTCTGCATTGTCATGATGTATACTCTCTATATACATACTTGAGTCTTGTTCCATGCATCACTGTATATCCATACTGTTGGTATTCTTCATGTTGTTCAACACATGATGCTTGTTGCATTCAATTGTTTGTTGCAGTCCTGTTAATCGAGCTTGCATATTTCACTGTCACTGCTGGAATTGTTGTATACTTGTGGTCTTCATTTGGGTTTGTTGTTGCATTCATGTCTGCTTTGTATCATTCTTGCAGTCTTCATTATTGCTGTTATGTTGGTGGCAATCTTGTACAACTTGTATTTGCACTTGCTCTGCACTGTGTCTTGATAGTCAAGTTGCACTTACTCCTCAGTTTGCACTGTGTCTTGTTGTAGCTGGACTTGTTGTTGTATTCATGTACACTGCTGTGTTCATTTCTCTGCCTGTCTTTGTGTTCTGGTCATTGCTTGAGTTGTTGCACTGGTGCATTGCCTTTGTGGTCTTCACATTCATGTGTTTCTGGTCATGCTTTTCCATTGTAGCTTGGATATTGAACTGCTTCATGCTTCAGTTTTATTGTGCCTTGTGAGTTTTCATGAGTGATCTTGTGAACTGTTTTGATCACTGTTGCATTATGTTGGTCTGAGTTGTGCACTTGCTTGAGTTTCACTGAGTTTGGTCGAGACTTGTTTCTTTGATGTTGTTTATGTCTGCATCTTGTGGTTGTGTTGCATTGCATTTGTTTCATGAGTATTTTGTATGCTTGCAATTTTGGTCTTACGCTGCTTCATTATGTTGCATACTGATGTTGCACTCGGTGTTTGTAGCTTGCCACTGACTTGTGTTCCATTTGTGGTCATTGCTGTATTGTTTACTTGATTACTTGAGCTTTGGTGTAGTTTGCCTTGTTGTGTACTAAGTCTTGCCTTGTATCACTGCAAAACTGCATGTTATATTTCTTGAATTAATCTGAACTTGGTTTTGCTTCATGGTTAGTAGTGCACTGTGCCTTGTACTTGTAGTCTTGGCTCTATTCTTCGAGACAATTTACATTTCATTGATATTGAGACCTGTAGTCTTCATTTGCGGCCTTGACTTTGGTTGATGTGTATGTCACTGATTTTCTGTTGCACTTTGGTCTGCACTTGCATGCATTGCTGTTTGGTTCTTGATCATTTCATGTTGATTTTTGAAAGTTCACTTGAGTTGAATCCAGTTTCAAAACTCGGGTTTGACCTTGTGCTCATGACGTGATTTTAAATATATTACACGTGAGTTGAACCCGGCTTTTCATTTGGGTTTGACCTGTGCTCACCTGTCCCTGTAGCATATCAAGTGTATATCGATGTGCACGGCCTTGTGGCATGTACAATGATACACTATGAATGTCACATTGTTCGTGTATGATGAATTCAAATGTGAATGATGACGAACAACCCAAATAACTGAGGCAAATCATATTTTCAAAAATCACATTTCATTTTATATTGCAAAAATATTTCTTTTTCAATTTTACCACATTAGTGAATATTTTTGCAGATTGCTCAGATGCTGGATTCTAACTGGAATGAAGTTGAAGATAAACTACGAGTGTGAGTGATATGTAGTGAGAAATTTATGTAAATTGAAATTGTGATGTATTGTAAACAAAATTGTATATGTATAGTGAGAGCTTGAATTTGTACTGTTCATATATGTAATAAATATTTGTTTGAATAAAATTTCTGTTTGAATTCAAATTCTGTGTATTTAATTTTATTCAGCAAATATTTATTTAATCTATGAAAAATAAAATAGTACATTAACAAATACATTTAAACGAATGTATATATGTTTATTATCATCAAACAAAAATCATATAAGCGCATATTCAACAAGGACTTGCGTAAATACCTATTTGCATAATTGACAAATCGACTTATGACAACACATTTGCCAAGGAGATTGCTCTCTTGTCCAAATACCATTAACTCCCTTGACCTAATCATATAAGTTAGGCTTAATTTTTAGTCTAACAATACCTAAACATATACAACCGTAACTCATGCATTTTGTAACATCATAAAATATTATATCCACTTTAGTAAAGATAGACTTCATTGCTTGACTATTTTCTCATCTCTTGAGTTCCAAATCTAGTTCTAAGTGATAAATTGTCATGGCTGAACTTAAAGTAGGTAGCATTTCTCAATTAGTGAGAATCTCTTATCATACATCACGGTGAAAGCGAGGATGGGTCTCTTCCATTCTCTTTTCTTCGTTATAACAGAACTCTTTGAAAGTTGCTTCGTTTCCATTTAACTCTTCGATTCTGATTGAGTAGTGCTTCATCGGATCTTTAGAGTATTGAATAATCATTGATAAACATATCTAGTATGCCATGTTTATGAAATTTAAGGATGAATTAACCAGGGAGTTTTAATTAAAAGAACTCAAAATATTCCATTCTCCAAATTGATGAAAATATCCCAATTTAATTTCCTTCGGTTGTTTTCTTTCTTCTCTTCTGTTCATTCCATAGTCTATATTACTTTTCCTCTTCTAAATAAATTCAACTCCAAAACAAATCAAAACATCAAATAAAATAAATAACTACATAGTTCATTTGTCTCTTATAAAGCTTGGGTGTTGATTTTAAGTATTTATGGAGAGATATCCACATCAAAGTGTCGCTATTTGGCTAGATCTATAAGGTGTGACCTAAATTTGATTTATTTATTGGATGTAGTACAGTCATCACAATATTATTGGATGTAATACAATATGTTAATAAACATGATCTATTTTAACTTAATATATTAAAACTAAAAGTTATGTATACAAATAAAACTATGTTTTAGGTAATGAATTTATGTTTTAATATTACCAATAATAATACTCTAAACATATTATATGATTTAATGATTCAAATGTTTATGTTTATTTTTTAATTAATCTTAAAACATAGAGTTTGTTGATATCTTATTTATTTTAAAGTATGCAACTTTGGTTTTATAATTTTTTAACTATTTTAGAATTTTTTTATTATTTAGACTAAAATTTTATTTATATGCATGTATGTATGTATATATATTTGCAAGTACACCAAAAAAGTTAAATGTAATATGGATGTATGTTTTGAGTCAATTGGAAATTGTTTTGGCTTAATCATTATATAAGCATCTATTGGTGTGTGTGTGTGTGTGTGTGTGTTTATATTTCATTCTATTCAGGTGTGTATTTTAGTAACAATTTTATCCATGGAGTTGTTTTACATTGAAAGTTTTCAAATTGAGGCAGTAATATATGTGTGTGTGTGTGTGTGTGTAACGAACGTATCTACCAAATATATATAGCGAATATATACATAGTGGGCATAAACCTAAATATCTGCACATGTATATATTAACCATGTTATTATTTGTTGTTTTTACTATATAAACATATTATCATCACCTATCATTTTGTATAAAAGTTAAATGTAGTATCAATTAAATATTTGCACAAGAGGAAGGTGGAAGCAATGAATGGCATCACCTTTATCTCTTTCCATTTAAATCTTGATATAACTATATATAGGTCTAATTTCATGTGTGTTCCCATCTTTAAACACCAAGTAATTATATTTATTATGTGTTCACAAGTATGCCACACCATTTATAAATATGAATATATTTAATATATTTAATATATTCGTGCTTATTCAAATTCCATACCTAATCATCAAGTATTTTATTAATTATGAATAAGATAATCCTAATAAAATACGATTTTATTAAAATAAATAGATTGGATCTGAAACTAAACATTGTATTTTATAGGCCTACTAAAACTCGATTAGGGAAAATTTTGAAATCTACTCATTTCACTCGCTGCGCAATGGACCGGATTCCTTCAATGGTATCAAGGCCCTTGTGTATTCTAATTTGTCAACATTTAGGGCAACTAATAAAGCATACTTATTTGATGAGTGTCTAGGATAATGATATTTAGGCTTGAGATTGAATAATTAAGTATTCTCCCCTCCTTGGCTACTGGTCTTGCCCTATGGATAGAGTAAGCCCAAAAAGTTGGCCCAAATGTAAGACCTAGAGTTTTTTGGTCATTCAACTAATTTTCAAATTAAGATTTGAAATTTTAAACATACCTTGTAAATCTAAAGTTAAGTTTAAAATATAAAATAAAATTTTATAAAGGTTATAGAATAAACTTAATTTTCAAAATTATTTTAAGAAATTAAATAACTAAATTTGAAAATTTAATATATATTCAATGGATTCGATTAATTGAAAAAAAAAATTAAGTAAAATTTACTGACATATGTACGTAACTATGATTTTATAGTTGTATATTTATCTTAAATTGTTTAAGATAAAACAAAATTGAAAATTTTAAATTAATTAAAATATTTTAATTACATTTTAAATAAAAAATAATTTTTTAATAATTAAATTTTAGTTAATACACACATACATATATCGATATCTATGCATGAATAAAACTATAAATCTTATAGCTACTTATTTATCTCAAACAGTTTAAGATAGTTAACAAAAAATTATAGAAATATGATGTAAATAAAATTAGTTAAATACGATATAATTAATAAAATTATAATTAATTGTTTAACCAAAAGATGGCACAACAACCCCAATCGAATGAAAACGAGATATGTCTAAGTAATATCTGCGAAAAAAATAAAGAACACGAAGAATTTTACAACCGTTTGGCAAATTCTATAGACAAGTCCACTTTAATCTTATTTGATTCAGATAAGTCTCAAATATAAGATCTTTTCAAGTGATTTCAGATCTAAAAAACAAGGAAACACCCTTAGTCAGAAAGGTGGAGTGGAGAAGAAGACATGAAGAATACGAAGGTCCTAAAAGTCTTTTCTAATTGCCACGGTGCCTCTGTTTATAGCAGAATCATCCATCCTAGTCGCCAAATCACAAGAATAGGTAAAATGTCAGATTCAACATAGTACGGAGGAAGAAAAGATCTTTCTAATGACAAAAATCATATCGATACTACCGACATAATGTTCTTCTTAATGCAATGTTTAAGTTTAAGTTTCTTTTTATGCTTGTCCATATCTTCAAGTCTTGAGCTTCGTTCACAATTTTGCCCATCTAATCATGTTAATACCAATATGATTTGCCTCTTATGGGACTTTTCTTCTCTGGAAAAGCATTGGAGCTCTGACGAGATCCTTCATGTACCATCAAGTAAGCACCGATATGGTTTCTCCATTATTCCATCCGTAGATTATGTCGTGAGCTAAATATGAAGTTCCATTTGAACCGAGCAGCTTCTAAGTAGATCTGGACATCAAGATGAATATGAGATGGTTCGAGGCTTAGGAGCAAGCTTAGAGTGACTATGGAAAGTAGATCAAGAAGATTGAAGGCAAAAAGAGCAAAGAAATTATGATCTTGTGCTCTTTTTGCCTTCAATCTTCTTGAGCTGCTTTCCATAGTCGCTATAAGCTTTCTTCTAAGCCTCGACCTATCTCATATTCATCTTGACGTCCAGATCTACTTAGAAGTTGCTTGGTTCAAATGCTGGATAATGCTTGCTCTCCAAAGTATGCTTTCGTGAAACAAATCATGTTTTAGATCATGTCAAAGAGTGTAGCCATAGTTGTCCATGGGTCTTCAGGTAGCCAACGGTCATCTTTAAAGCATCATATCTATTTTGAAGATAACCGTTCATTACTTCAAATAGTCAGCATACCATCTCTTTCCCTGTAACCAAGTGGAGATTCATACCATCTCGGAGATCGTAGTTTGCCTTGATCGGATATGCTCTCCAACCTTTCCTTTTCTATTCTTTTTTTTAATTTGAATCATGTTGGTACCGACATGATTTTTAATGTTGTTCTGATTTATATAAGCCTAGGATTGAGCATTTTTCCTCCTCACTTTCATTTACCAGTGCTGGTCTATTTTCCCCTTGCAATTTTGAGCTTCCAATCGCTGTCGTTCAAGTTACTTTGATGTAGCCAACTAGCTACCGCTTCTATTACCTCAACAACCATTGTCCACAATCTCAATCAATTCAGCCCAGAATTCCTTGGTTTGCTATTTTCATATCTAAGCCAAATAGGTGGTGTCACTGGTGTTGCCACATGAGCTCTTACTCGTCGTCCCTACTATCTAATTACGGTCAAGGAAAGGTGCTCGTAGTCTTAGATTCATGGTTTTCCACTCACTATCACTTCATCTTGCATGGCATAGTCAAGGCTTTGATGGTTTTGGAAAAAACTAGGGTTGTGCTCAAAGCAGACACTTTATGCTCGGGGCTGACACTAAGAGCTCATGCATTTTCGTTAAGTTTTTCATCTCCTTCGATACTTGGTATTTTATCTAAGTTCCCCTAGCTTAAGCTTTGGGTTTTTCCTAAAGTTGTCTCTCGCATTGCATTGATGTCAAGCCTTTACACATGAAGTATGTAGCAAGCAATCTCATCAAATCCTGGTCGAATATGAATTGATGGACAAACTTTGGTGAGACGGTTTTGAGGAATGGTCTCATTGAATGCATTTTGACATCCATATTAGATTTTCCAATTGATATTTCAAACCACAATACGAACTTGTGTTAATGCAAAGAAAGCTCCATATTACTCTAGATAATGGTTTCGTTATCATTCACTTTATGATAACGGGTAAAATCGATACACGGTTCTATTATGCAACGAAGCTCGTTTGCCAACACTAGAGGGCTATCTACATAGAGTATTCCATACACATGCTTCGAACATAGGATGCACACTGAAAAAATTGACACTTCACATTGTCTTGGTCGATGTCTAGAATCTGATCCATCAACATACATCAACATTTGTTGGATTCAACGTTGGTTATCATGCTTTTCGAGTTATAATGAATTGATGATAACATCGGTTTTAAATAAAGTAAATTTCAAAATAAAACATACCTGACTGCATTCGTTATCAAGCTTTTCGGTTTATAATGACTCGATGATCACCTCGTCACAAAGTTGGCTCTGAACCTTCTACCCTCATATGGCTGGTTCTTTCACAGCTTTGGCATCCACTCTACTCCATCTAGAGCAAAGTGTTCAATAACAACTGAACTTTAGGGGAACATCGTCCCAGTGGCACATATTCAAAATTGGCCTCCTCTATTGAATAATTAGTGTACCCCGAGAGTCTTGGACAACCCTCTAAAGCAAACACCTTCTTTGCAATCGTATATCCAAACCATCTAATTTCCTCATGGAATCCCAGAGAGTGATGTTCTATTGCCGACGATTGACCAATGGGCATATGATTGACCCTAAGGATAAACAACTTGCTATAAATATATGTGCTTGGGTGTAGCCATTTAGCCCTTCAATAAATTCCTTAAATTCTTCTTAAAAGAGCCCAGGTTAGCTCTAGCTCAAAGGCATCTGTATAGATATGCTCTACTCAATTCTCCATAAATAAATTTAACAGTGAGACTGAATCATCCCCTAAATTTCAAGGAGTTGACTTATCTTTTAAGCTTGAAGAAGTGAGTAAACGCACCTTCTCTATTGATCGTTGAATCTTGGAACCGCTGAAAGGTAATCGAGGTGCTTCATAATAAACACAGTTATTTCAAAAGTGGATAGTACTTCGTTCTCTATCTTTATGGCTTCATTTGTCTTTGGTTGTTAGGATGTAATTCTCTTTCTATATTGCCTTCCCTTTGCTTAGATTCTCCTTGTCCAAACACGTACCTTCTCTTCTATGCTCTTCACAGACCTTCCTGATCGAGATAATAGTACCGCACTACCGATACTCTAGCATTGCTGAAGGAAGTTGATTACTAGTCCCGCACCACCTTCTACTTGCTCAATAATGTAATGAACAACCAGATTAAAGTACCCATTAAATGAATAACAAGCTTATGGCATAAATCAAGGCCAAAGATGAGAAGCTACATGCCAAGAAGTTGGAGTTGAAGGCACTTTAGACTAAAGTCGATGGCCTTAAGGCTAGTTTAAAAGCAGAAATAGACTTTATGGCTTGGGTTAAAGTCGATCTCGCTTTGGCCGTTGATGAATCGCGAATCTTAATGCACAAGATACTAAGAATATCGAGGAGATGAATACTACACTCCAGCATTTTTTTGCTAATGTCATCGAAAAATAAGAACTTGAAATGGCTAAGCCATCATATTGGTCGATGCCTAGGAGGGAATACTTCATGGAGCAGTGACATTTGGTAGAGGCATGCCTAAAGAAGAATTGAAGGCAAAAAGCTTAGATGCCAAAAATATTGGCTTCTCTGAGGAAGGAAAAACCATTATTGCCACACAGGACATATCTATGGGGAAAGCAGCTAGTGGGGCTCCTATTGATTCTGTTGCATTGGATTGGGCAGAATCATCCACTCTGAAATCCACAGAGTCCACAACTTCTACAGTGGCTACCTGTAAGTCCGCCAACACTGAAATCCCTATCTCCGCTCAACAACCATCAATATTCCTCTTCCTATAACTCACCTCCCTCGGTCGTTTATTATAAAAGGTGGAATTGCCAAGTCTCTAGTTCACCCCGCGAAGGTATTTCTCTTATCTCCCTAGTGTTCGAGAAGCTTCAGTACTCGCCTGAGATAGTCTATAATCTTTATTTCACTGTTTGTCAACCCATAGGTCATAGGTTGCTTCCTTCTCTGCCACTAGAAACTCATGGCTTTGGTCCCAATACCATCTCTACTAACTCAACTTCCATCACTATAGAGCTCATCATTCCGACTACTCATTCTAGCTTCAGCCCTGGCCCAGATTTGCAAAAAATAGAGGCATTGGATGTATTGGAGGGCGTCAGCCAATCCCAAGAGGAAGATGTTATAATTACCAGTGCAAAGGCCCTAGTGATCACATTACTAAGGTGGAGAGGTTAAAGATGGATATAAAAAAAATCACAATTAAGAAAAGCCAAGAATTGGAAAGCCTAGCAGCTTGGAAAAACCAAGCCCTACTCTAAAGCTTCCACCACTCAAATTCAAGCCTCCAAAAGATCATGGCACTAATGGTTCTTTACAATTTTCTAACCCTACCATTGACAAGCTTGAAGTCTCCATTCAACTTCCTACTAATGAAGAAACTATACTTTCGAGCGCATCACTTCAGAGGAGGGAAAGGCTAAGTATCGAAAGGACTCGAAGAAATGCTATGCAAAGGATTAAATAGCAATAGTAACAAGCAGGGAAAGTAGAAATAGGTTTTCAGCTTCTGTTTTGCATTTTTGCTGTATTTTTTTCTTTTGCTTATTATTGACATTGTGTGGGAGCAGCCCCCGCAATTCTTATACAAAAAATAAGTGTAAATAAAATACTATTTTTCTATATAATCTTTATCTTATTTACATTTAGGCGCTTCTACTTTATCTGCCTATATACAATTGCCTGTATATATATAATATAATCATTTGTGATGCTATTTCATTTACATTTCACATGCATGTGTCTGTGCAATGCCATTAATTATTATAGATCTGTACATGTAAGTAAATTTCTACGGTTGCTTAGTAATATTTTATTATTCGGTTATGTTTACCATTACCAAAATATTTCTTTCTTGACTAAACAAAACTTGTTACTCATTCGGCCAACTCTATACCCAATCTCATTTATTCTGGGTCGTGTTCTGCGTGATTGTGAATAAGGTTGTGGTTAGAGAACCACTTGGCTTCACATTATTTCCTATCCTTAGGAAACAACATTCTGAGTGTCTATCTCTAGATATCAAACTTCGATCTCATCTATCTTCGAGGTTTAACCGAATTCGTTCTTTGACGTTCATCACTTATCATCGGTCGAAGTTGTTTTCTACGCCATAACCATGGTCATGGTTTTAGTAGTTTAATCATTCATCGATCCCTATCTTTGAGGATTGATATTTCTGATGCTTAACTCCGAACATCGACTTTCAACCTCGCCTATCTCTAGGCATTGATCAGAATCACTGACCAACTATCATCGTTTATATTTGGCTGGGCAAGTCTTGCCAGGCCATAAACGTAGTCGTGAAAGCTTCGACATACATACCTATCCTTACCTCCAAGAACCGACAGTTTGGTTGCAAACTTTTGGCATCCCTTGTTAACTTACCTGTCTCCTAGCATTAGTCAAAGATCGAAGGAATAAGAGAAAACCATCCGATCTACCCCTGTGTGATTATACTCCCCTGACTTGATCGTGGATCAAAGGAGTCAATAGTTTCCTGTCTTTGGGTACCCGAGTGCACTACTAATCATGTAGCATAAGGTTTAGCTTACAAGAACACGGCTTTACTGGTTCTAGAAGCTAGCTTTATTTGCAAGCAAAGGGAGTGGCAAGTCTTGCCTTATTACATTGCCCAAAACTTACGGTGGTGGTTTATTTGTAGAAAAATAAATAAATAAAGCTAAGTGAAATAGCATCGTAAATGATCACTTTTCTATGCCCATGGAATTAGGATCCCATCAACAGTTGCTGGCTTGAAAATTCCATCTCTAAGATTCTGTTCAAAAACATAAGGACCTTCCCTGTTCGGACCAAGTGCCCCATACCAAGGAAGACTCATTTCAAAATAAGGTTCCTTAACTCAAAGGTACAATTCCTAACCTTAGAGTTTAAGTGTCATGCTACTCTTTTCTAGTAAACAACCATCGTAAGTTCAGCTTCTTTCTATTTCTCATCGACCAAGTCGAGGAACTAAAGTAAGAGTTCCTCGTTCATCTTGGGATCGATGTTTTCTTTGATGGGAATGAATTTCCAATGCTATTAGAATCATGTCCTCGATTTCACCGGCCAAAGAAAATTAGCATGTCCAGTTGTAGACTTATGGTTTGTTCAATAAACCCATAGTGCTAGTGGTACCTCATCAACCCGCTTGCCCTTGGATTTTGTCAGTCGTTTCTTTAGGATGAATTTGATGATCTTGTTCATTGCCTCCACCTGTCCATTCACTTACGGATGTGTTACTATTGAGAAGCTCTTTGTAATTCAATACCGGTTATAGATGTCTCTGAACTCATTACTTTCAAATTGATTTCCATTATTAGTAATGGTTTTTTATGAAACTCCATATCTGTATATGATGTGCTTTACCATAAAGGTGATCAGTTTCTTTATTGTGATTGTGCCTAGCTATTCCGCTTCACCCACTTTGGAAGTGGTCCATAGCTGCAATGGCATACTTTGCTCTACCTTTCGACATTAGTAATGCACCGGTGTTATCAATTCCCTAAACGGCAAACAACCATAGGATAATTATTTGCGTAAGCTTTATAGATGGGGCTCTCGATATTTTTGCAAACCCTTGGCACCCATCAAATTGTTTGGTATAATCAACTACATCTCTGTTTATTGTTGGCCAAAAGTATCCATAGCTAAGTACCTTCTTCACCAAAGTCTTCCCTCCTTTGGTAGATCACCATAGCTTCCTTCATGTACATCCAAAAGGATTTTCCTTGTTTCATCTTTAGTGGCATACTACAGTAGGGGATTTTCTTTGCTTTATATTTACCCATCTAATCATGTTTATAGGATGGCATCTTAGGTCCACATTCAATGTCTGGCATGCTATCTCCAGTGATAATTCATGGTGTCAAAATGTGTTCTGGCAAACGCATCCAAATTTTCCTGGGAAAACCCTACCAATTCCTTTACCATCTTTACGCCGAGCTAAGTTCCAATCCTGAAGACCCTAATAGGATCATCCACATCATCGGATGTTGGTCATCAGCTCCACTTATGCTGCCTTCATATCCTCTGAATTTTTTGGAGGTTCCATAGTGATAAAGTTAAGGGTATGTCCTAAGAAAAATTATATAATCATTACATATATCTAACTCGATAACCAATCTTTTCGAAATAAAAGGTGATTTAATGTGTTACATTAATTAATCAATTTAATTAAAACCATATTTAATAGAAAATCTATAAATGGTATGTTTTTGATAGTAGTTATGATGTGTTGTAATCATGAGTGATTTATCACAATAAAATAAATGTACCGTTTTGAATATTCCCAGTCAAGATGTTTCGAGATTGGATACGATACATTCATTCAGACTTAAGTAGTAACGCTCTCCAAATGTTGGGCAGTGTATTACTCATGGCAGTTGGGGGAACCAAGGGGTTATTTGTCGATAGTTATTAGATAACCGTGGAATGACTCACTCAGTAGTTGTTTATTGGTTAGTATAACTAAGGTCAAATAGAAAATAACGAGGTGATAAAATTACACAATTATCTTAACTTGGGAATACAATCAAGCTTCAATGTGGAAACTCCCCTTTGATTATAGTTAAATCATTTCACGACGTCCATCAAACAACTATAGTTAGTCAAGTGAAAGAATTGAAAGTAAGACACTGTTCAAGAAGGAATTCTTCTCGTCAATTATACGGGGTTGTTATCACGGTCAACTGAAGTCAACTTAAAGTCAAGTTCTCTAGCCAAAGCATTTCGATTAATAATAATAATTATTATTGAACCAATAACTTTTTTTAGGCGATAAAGTTGAATATAGATGATATTGGAATTTCTACCATTACCAAATTCAGTAAGTCATAATGTGATATAGTTTTGACAAAGAGAATTGATGTAAATAATTATCACTACTAGGTAACACTTAAATAAAGTAAAATTGGATTTTTACCAAAATCAATTAAGTGATAAATTTGGTAGAATGTCACATCACCTACTACGTAATATTTGAATGTTAATATGATCATTTGATATTAATCGCTGACCAAATTTACACCTAAGAGTCATAGAAACGAAATATTGAATACTTCTATTACCATTAGATTTAATTAACTACAATTATTATATATTAATTAAATTAATTATTATTTATGAACCATTAGTTATAAAATTTATTTAATTTGTGTTGATTAATTTAAATAATGTGTAAAAAAATAGTTATAACACACGTATTGATATACGATATCGTTATGCTTTGAATTAGATTTAAATGCAATTTTTACTGATCGAGATTGAACTGATTTTGAGGCCTATAAGAAAGCCTATTATAGGCGATTGTAAGAGAGGATGAGGAGGATGGCCAAACCAAGAGAGGGAGGGTGGATTTTGAATTCAAAAGAAGGAGATTTCATAAGAGCAAAGGAAGGATCTAGATCCTCTTTTCACTCCTTGACTCTCGTTATTTATTTGACTCCAACCCTTATTATTCTCAATCTTTTGCTCCATTCTAGACTAGTAAAGGCCGACCTCTAGTCCCCCTATCCTTTTCAAAATTCAATCTCCCGAGCACTAAATTAAGTCAAATCCATATGCTGATGTTAGCTGCACCTACATTCAGGACAATAGAACTTTCTAAATTCTGAAATCATTTCAAATGGTTCCAATTCTACGTTTCAAGGTGTACTATCTGGGCATTTAGAAAAGGTAAAATTCTTATTTATAATCTTTTACAATGTATAATGCTTATTATATCATATATATGTGCGTGCGTGTGTTTAGATTGCAATTGAATATCACGAATATATATATATTAGTGCTGTCTCTATTGGATGGATTATATATATATAATACATTAATATATATATATATATATATATATATATATCTACATTTGTTTAAAAAAAATTGTATGCATATCATATAATATGCTCATGGACAAATTAAAAAAATTTATATTAAACTTTCGAATTTAACAATAATATTAAATTTATTTTTAATACAAAGGTTAAGTTAATACAACATATAATTACACAATGCACGTTTTTTATTTTATTAATATTAATATATGTATATATATAATTTAGAAATATTTTTTTTATATACATTTAAATCCAAATATATATTACTTAATTTAAAGTTAAATTTAATTATATATAATATATACATATTTTCAAAAATTTAATTTTTTATTTTATATATATTCCCATAAGGAAATAAACTAGAAAAATTAAACAATTTTAAAAAAAAAATAAAAAAATCTTTATATGGTCGAAAATATATTTATGAACAAACACACGTATACACACACACACACACACATATATATATTTATATTTAATTATTATTTTATTAGATATATTTATACGTATTTACATATATATATATATAATATTTAAACAATATTTTTAATACATACGTATATGTATAAAATACATATAAAAATGAAATTATTTTTGTTTTCAAATTATTTAAATATATAAATATATTTTTTCAAATTAATTTATTAGTTAAATTTGAAATTATGTATATATAAATTTAAAATATAATATTTAAATATTATGTTTCATTTTGAAATTAGAATTCATTTTTATTAAATTTAGAATTGTTTTATAACATAGTTATATATATGTAGTTATTTTATAAACTTTTGCATTTTCAAGTAATGTTTTGTTATACATAAATTACATGTATATACACACGCGTGCGCGTATATACGTATTGATAGCACACATGTATAAAGAAGGGATAACATGTCCGCTGCAATGTAAATCCCAATATCTATAAAATGACATGTCAAACCATGTACACTATTTATGTTGCACGTGTACGTACATACATATGTGTGTATGATACACATATTATATAACATAATATAAACTTAACTATAAATAAAACTTTATTTATATGTTAAATAAAATATTGATTTTATTTAAAACAAATTTAGACAAGATCTAAATAAATTTATACTTCATAGGCCCAATAAGATCTAAATGGAATAAAATTCTTAAAATTTACACATTACTCCACTGTGTACCGACACAGTTCCAACAATGGTATCCAAGCCACATAACCTATGCCATCTAAATCAGAAGTATTAGGGCTAACTTATTAATGTCTGCCCATATAGTAGGTTGTCTAGAAAATTAGTGCCTAAGGTTGAGTTTGGGAAATCAAGTACTTTGACCAACCTAGTTACTATCCCAGCCCGAATGGATAATGTAAGAGCAAAGGTTATTCCCAATATAAAGGTCCAAATTGATTTGGGCATTAGGATAAAATCTGTTTTGAAATTAAAATCTTAAATTTCAAAGGTTAAATTTAAAATATGCGATGATCTTATGAATGTTATAAAATAATTTTCAAAATTGTTTTAAAAATAAAATAATTATTTTCAAATATTTGTAACAATTAATTAGACTAATTAACGAAATAATCAATCAAAAATTAATCAACTAAATTAAATAACATATATATTGATTTATGTGACATTATCTTAAAATGTTAAGGTAATATAAATATATATGATCTTCAAAATTAAATATAACCGACTAATTTTTTTAATTAAATAAATTAGTTAAATGTCAATTAATAAATAATATACACACACACGATATTTGTGTATAACCATAAATGTTGTAGCTCACATGTTCAATTTAAAATGTTTATAATAAATAAAATAAATTAAATTAAAATGTTAAAGAATTAATTAAACATGCTTTAATTATTAAAATTAATATAAGATTATACATAAGGTTATTGTATAAGTTAATTAAATTATAAAATGTTATACGATAATTAATCTAATATAATGTGAATGCATAATTAAAAGGTGGACTAATAAGAAACTCTGTTAGATTTAAGGAATAAATTTATACATAAAGTACTTATATCATAATTTCAGATGTGTCCAACACTTGAATTGTGAGGGTATTTCATAAAAATACATTATTCTGTAAGTCGATATTACTAAATTAAATATATTGAAAATTATGAATCTTTAATATAAAGTCGTCCTCTACCATTTATATATTAATAGATTACTTGCATATTCCTTAGTTGTTAAGCTTTCCTCAAGCTAGAGATGTTATATGTAGTACTATTAATATATAGAATAAACGAGGTAAGATAACTGCACCGTTAACTACGCTTTTAACACAATAGAATTCAATAGAAACTATAACATCCATGTCGAGTCAAAATAACTCAAGAATCAACTAATATGACTAGAAGTAGAAGCTAAGAAGAACCCAAAATGAAAGATACAAAAATAGGCTAAGTGGATGGATAGCTAGAGATCCATAAGGAGTGCTCGTGGATCCTATACACTTCTTGCATCATGAACCAATGTCTTTCCTAAGGATATCTACCAAGTTTCATGATATTCCAAGCAAGCTAGTTTGAGAAGTGAGCATTCCTCTGATTTAGTCATAGTTCAATGCAACATATATATATATATGAATCACCATCAAAACAACACAAATAGTTATGAAATTACATGGAGAGCATCTACATAAGGCAAAGAGTGCAATCCAAGTGAAACGATCCAGAAAAACTTAAACTGGATGGATCGCTAGCGAGGCTATCGATCCATCCGGATAAGTTGGTTCACTGTGAATTTTTGGGCATCTTTGTATCATCAAGTATAGGCTTCTGGTAAAGTGGCCTAGGCCAATAGCTCTCCAATCCCTATAAATACTCAACTATCTTTCACATAAAGAGGTTCTTGCAGACTGGCTGCCGGAACTCTACGGAGATTATTCTTTACTCTTCTCCTCCCATACAATAATTATCTAAGGGTTCATTGTGATTCTTAAGTGAACTCTTGCACTTTTGACTTGATCTAACTTTGGAGATTCAATCGTATTGTAATCCGATTCCACTTATAACAGCAATTAGTTAATAGAAAGTTACAAAGTGGATGTAGGCATTAACAGCTGAATTAGTATAAAAATCTTCTTGTTTCTTTACTTTTCTGTGATTTACAATTCCTTTTCTACTTTATTTACGTTGATAAGCCGGGTTGGTGCTTTTACACTTAATCTAGGGTGTTGATCCATTTTTTGGGTTAACATTTTAGTGCTTTCACTGAGAACCCAACTTAGACTTAGATATAGCTATCAACTTTGGATTAGACAGGCTCAAAAGTTGGATCCTCAAACTTTGCTTGGAAGATTCGTTGTTGAGTATCAATGACACTGAGAAGAAAGAGAACCGCTTCCGGGAGATCGATAGGAGCTGTAATAGTTGGAGAAGAAACCAATCCTCGGCAAGTTGAGGTCAACGGTGCCAACAATCCATTAATCAAAGAAAATTCTGGAGCCAACACAGGAGATCAGGTATTAGGATCTTCTATCCAGCGTGAAGTTGTTACTAGAAGCAAACTAAATAAGATGGTTGATGAAATCAATCAAAAGATGGAAAACAACCAAATAGATCTTATGGAAAAATTAAATGCTCTCTTGTCCTTGCAATCACTTGCCATTCCAACAACCATGCCAGAGCCCATGACCGCTAAAGAGCAGGAAAATTATTCTGTTTCTGGCCTAAATAGGTGAAACGGAAGAAAGCAGCAAAAAGGAGTAATATGTGGAGCTGTAGGAATCACTATAGAAGGAAATGTAAGCACTCCACCAGTGGTAAAGAAACCCTCTACGAACTCGAATCTAGGGACAAAAACCCTATAGGAAGATATACTAGTAAATCTTTCCTACTTAGAAGGTAGTGAGCAACTCAATGACAATAAGTTGGAAGAAAATACTAATGCACTCAATAGAGGCAGGGAGGTCTGAACTACCCCTACACAATCAAGTTCAAGCCAATGGAACTCCAAGGAGTGGATCTCTTGAAGACAGGAGAGCCTAGGCTTCAGCCCAATTACCAAGACCATTTGCAAAATCAAATACTTTGTATAGTCACTGACAGCCAACCCACAGATTAACGGACATCCAAGGCCTATATCGCGGACATGATCAAACACCTAATGGAAGAAAGTAAGGATCGGAGAGATCATTAATGGGGATCCGCCCCAAGCTGGTCTCCCTTTACTAATGACATTCTGCATGAACGGTATCCCTAAAAATTTCACAATGCTGATTATTCCATCGTATAATGGAACTAGAGATTTGAAACCCCACTTGTACAAGGACAAAGAAAATTCTCGAATGCTGTTCGATGTAGATGTTTTCCAATCTTCCTAGAGGGAATCGCTTCCATGTGGTTCATCATGCTCCCACCAAAATCCATCTCTACCTACAATGAATTAGCAACGAAATTCCTCGATCAATTTAGGCTTTACAAGGCACAGCCAAAAGACGTGATGTCCTTATCTGGCCTGTTCCACAGGCGAAATGAATCTTTTAAATCTTTCATGAGTAGGTTCAACACCGCGGTGACTGAAGTAAGTAATCCGAACGAAGACATGGTCTTCATGGCCCTGGTCTGCACTATCTATCTCGACAATGAATTCGAAAAATGGATCAAAATAAACAACCTACTAGTTGGAAGGACTTTAACCAAAAAGCAAGCCAATACTTGAGATTAGAGGAGGTAGAGGACCTAAAAGGAAAATCTGCTAACCTACAACTAACCAACACTGGCCAGAATAGTATGGCAGCGAACCAAGATGCAAATACCCCTAGGACCGCTGTAGGAAACATGGAGAAGGATAGGAATCAAAAAAGGAAGAACTAGAATTCCAACAAGCGAAATGGAAGTAACAAGTGATATAAAGGATTGAGGCCTCAAGACTACACCCTGCTCAATGATACTCCAAAGAACATCTACCTTGCGACACAGAGGACGGAGAGTGCAAGAAGCCGCCTAAAATGGAAGCGACTAAACATCAAAAGTGTATTGGAAAGTACTGCCGCTTCCATGGAACATATGGTCACAAAACGAATGAGTGTCGTCACTTGGAGAACCTAATTGAGGAACCAATTTGGGAAAACAAGCTCCAATAGTATGTGAGGAAATTGCAAAATCTTGACCAGCTTGTACCACCCCAAGCTCCTAAAGACCGGGATACCATGCTGGAAATAGTAAAGAGCGATCTAGGTGGACTAGTCAAAGACTCATCATTGGAATAATATCCGGAGGGCCTTATCTCATGCAAAAGAGTTAGTGAGAAATAGAGCGATATGCAAGCTCATTGAGACACACTCCAAAAAATTCGTGCTTCGCGATCAAAAGTGGGACTCCAACCAAGCAGCAAAGAACCTTGAACGACGACATAGTATTACGGAGTTGAGACACTAAAGGAATAGAAGCTTTGACCCTTGATAGGAATCAGACCAGCCATGGTCCAACAAGTGTTGGTGGATAGTGGCAGCTCTGTGAATATCCTAATTAAACACACGTTTTATCAAATGAAGGACGTATCCGCTTGACGAACAAAGATCCAGGGATTCATCGGTGAAACTAAGAAACTAGTTAGAATAATTGATTTACCTATAGAATTTGGGGAAGGCAACTAAAGAGTCATCCTAGATGAAATATCCACCTGTAATGCTTTCTTAGGATGGCCTACTTTGGCAGACTTCAGGATTGCTTTAGCTCAGTGGTGTCTGACCATGAAATTTCTGACGAATAACGTAGTCGGAGTGATCCAAGGATATCAAAGTGCTACTTGAGAATACTACATCGTAGAACTATGTGAGTCTAGAAGAAAAGAAAAGGGGAAGAATGTGGGAAGAACTCTCCACATTCGTGAACCTACCAAATGGAAACTACAGAGGATCCCCTGGCTTGGAGACCACAACCGATTCGACAAAGCTTCGAATGCTAGAAAGAAGAGTTCAGGGGAGGAACGACCAGCACCGACAGAACTAATAGTTTCTGTCCTAGTCGATATAGATGACGTAACACGGGTCCTGAAAATTGGATCACATCTTAAAAATAAGTTGCGACCGGAATTCATCAAATTTCTTCGCACCAACCTGGATGTATTTTCTTGGATACATTCTGATATATCTAAGGTTTCATTGGAGATTGCATGCCACATACGTAATATATATCCCAAATATGCACCAATGAAGCAGAAGGGACGTAGCCTAGAACTCGAACAGTCTAAAGTGCCGAGAGAAGAAGTGGGTAAACTGAAGGCGAATGGTTTTATCCATGATGCAACCTACCCCGAATAGGTATCCAACCTAGTCTTAGTTAAGAAGTCCAAATGGAAATCGGTGAACTGGTATCGACTACTTGGACAAAGATAGCTTTCTTCTGAATTGACCAACTTATGGATGAAACAGCTAGACATGAACTACTATCACTTATGGATGCTTACTCGGGATACAACCAGGTCATGATGCATGAACCTGACCCAGGAAATACCAGTTTCATTACTGATCTGGGATTATACTACTACAAAGTGATGCCATTCGGCTTAAAGAATGTTGTGGCAACCTACCAACGACTAGTAAACCCCAAGTTCAGACATCAAATTAGGAATACTATGGAAGTTTATGTAGATGATATATTGGTTAAATCATGCATGGCCACAAATCACTCAACCTTGTAGAAATATTTAAACTACTCCGCAAATATGGAATGAAACTCAATCTACTTAAATTTCACTTCGGGATAGCCTTTGGACAGTTCTTAGGATTCGTTGTAAGCATTAGAGACATCGAAGCAAATCCTGAACAAATTACTGCTTTACGCGAAGTCAAGGCCTCGAGAAATAGGAAGGAGTTACAAAGCTTGAATGGAAAAGTTGCAGCACCAATCCAGTTTCTCAAAAGCAACTGACATGTATGCCGTTCTTTGACGTGATAAAGAAGGGAAAGAAGAACTTTGAATGGAATCACGCTTGTCAAATTGCATTCGAAAAGCTGCTGCGACATATGGAAACCCTGCCAATCTTACCTAAGCCGATAGACGAAGAAGATTTGTACATCTGCTTAGCAGTCTCGCCAAGAAGCTAAGACCCAGCGACCCGTATATTACATCAGTAAACGATTCACTATAACCGAGAAGAACTATCCAAAATTGGAAAAACTAGCATTTTTCCACTTGACTGCATCTAGAAAGTTACAACCTTATTTCTAGGCACACGCGATCAAAGTGCTAACAGATCAACCCTTGAAGCAAGTGTTATTTTGCCCCAAGACCCGTAGACGGCTTAATAAACGGAACGTTGAATTAAGTCCGTACAAAATCACATGCCATCGTCGAACGGCGATCAACGAGCAGGCACTGGCATATTCATTACCGAGTTTATGATACGGGATAACGAAGAAGAAATTACTTCGAAAGTGGAGACACGACAGATATTATTCATCAATGGTGCATCTAACAACCTCTGCTTAGGAGTAATGCTTGAAAATCCCAAAGGACGATCTGTTTTCTATGCCTTATGATTGGAATTCCCTGCAACAAATAAGAAAGCGGAATATAAAGCATTGATAGCTGGACTGAATGTTGTGAAGGAACTCGGGATAAAGTCCGTACACATCTATAGTGACTCTCAACTAATCGTCCGCCTGGTGAAAGGTGAGTACCAAGCTCGGGGAGAGAACCTCGCCTCGTATCTATCTAAAGTGCAGGAACTTGCATCGAACATTACACCATAACTCATATCTAGAAGGAAAAAACATGAAGGCAGACTGTCTAGCCAAATTGACCAGTTCTGGTGCTCAGTCCTTGGGGCTAGTCCCAGTCGAAACTCTGATCGCTCCAAGCATAAGCGAGATGGATATTGTTAACCTCCCTTTTACCAAGGTAGTATATAGGAGGATTTAACCCAACAAACTTCGCGATTATCAAGGCCGGTTTATCCAAAGTGATGACCACGGGACCCAAGAATCAAATACAGATAATAACATGAAGTCGAGATTGAATGGAATTGATTGATATGCAAGACAGAATGTTTGAAGTATGGAATATGGTTCAACACATAGCTGCAAGTGCATTTCGATAGAAAACAATTAATAACTCAACATCCAGAAGAGGGATCAAACTGAACTTCTAGAAATAAGAAGAGGGGACCCTAGGGAGTTCGCTTTAGGGGTCCACCCCAAAACATGCAAATTAGAGGGATCGGTACTGATCCATCCATAAGGGTCAGCACTCTTCCCTTATAGGGGTCGACTATATTCAAACTCTGGTAGTGATTAGTCAATATCTCATTATATACTGATCCAATTGACACGAAACTTAGAATATAACTAATTACAACATATGGAACACCTTATAGGGGTCGCATATCATTTATAGCAAGTTGGAGGGATAGGTACCTATCCCTCTATAGGAATTGGTAGAAATCGGAATTCAAGCAACATTACTTCATGGAAAATGCAATATTTCACAAACCGTCCGTTAGAATTGTACGAAATCTGGAGAGTAGGTAGCTAACATCATGGGGCGCCCCTCATAGGGTTCGTAGCCTATTAGACACACTAATATAGATCGGTCCCAATCCCTATTGTGGGCCTCAATGGGCCTGGAAATTTTTGGGTGGCCTCGTCTTGTTCTCTTGAACCTTCTTTCAAAATTTCAACCTGATCCGTGCACGCCTTCCCTTATAAATACATCAGGCATGACATCACAAAAGGTACCTTCTTATGCTTCCCTTTATCTTCAACTTTGGATACACTCCACCAATTTTATTCTTGGATTTTGGAATATAACTGTAAACAAAATTCAGTATAATAAAAAGGATTATTTGGGAGTGAATGTAGGCCATAGTTAGCCGAGCCATTATAAATCTTGTCTCTTTTTACTTGCTTTATGATTGTTTTAATTTTGTTCTTCATTTATTTCTCTTCATATTTTTGTGATTGGATTGGATATTGGTACTTTTACATAATTGGGTGTTGGTGGTCAATTTTGACGCTGACATTTTGGTGCTTTCACTAAGAAAGCAAGCCCCCATAGATTTGGAGTTCTGATTTGGGGCAACGATGAGACAATCAAGAAAGAGTCAAGTAGTAGATAGAAGCCACTATGAAGGGAGTCATGAGGCTTTCTCAGGAGCTAGAGCTAATCAAACATATATCTACATCACCAGATATCAAAATGGGAATAACGATGGATGCTATGCAAGAATAGATGCTGAAAAGACTGGAGGAAAGGATGCAGAATCTATTCTAATAGATCAGATAGGCTGGAGCCATAGAAGCTGCTGGAATGCAAAACCAAGGAGTTGGAACGATAGGGATTATTAATGTAAAGGCCCGAAAATCCGTACTCCTTTGAACTGGCAACATTCCACAACAATCCAGCCAAAGAGGAACAAACTTACGAGTCTTTAGGTTAAAGAAGGAGAAAATGGTAGAAGAAGAAGAAAGAAGAAGAAACAGAAAACAATATCAGAATCTCACAATCGCAGCGGAGCAACATATAATAGATAAATGAATAATCTTTCAACAAAGAACTATATCAGTTATTACATCACATCATATTACATTACATTACATCATCAGAGTGTACAACAACAAACAGCGGAAAAGAAATACTATATACTAGTGAATACGCCATGCCATCCAGCTTGCCTCCAGCAACTCCTGAATTCCAGAATATCCTGATAACCTAACTCTAAATTACCCGTGTGGAAATTGGTGGGCACCCAGAGTTTAGGAAGGAAACAATATACTCCAGGCCAGTCATGGGACTGGTGTGAGAACTTAAAACAGTTTATCTTTAAAACAAACAGCAGGAATATTTTAAAATAGATTCGCAATGCTTTTTGGAAAATGAGACTACCATAAGGCCTCCCGCACACACACACAATGCAAACGCAGAATCGGAGGAGATTTCTCCTTATGATAGTCAAATATGCTTGATATGCATTAAAAAGAAACATTTGATATTATTACTAGTGCATAGTGCAGAAAACATTTCGAAAGTAAAGATATAAATCTTAGCCAGCATAGTCATTCCGCACTTATGCCTACTATAGCTACCATCTAAACAGTGGTGACCACCATAAGTAAATGGTAGGTTCTACAACTAAATTGGTACAAGATCGTATTGTTTCTTTGGATTTCCAACAAATGGTCAGGCCAAGGAACTTACCATTGCCACATGGGTACGCCTCTGGAAAGACGACCTGAGAACCTAACCGGATCTCTGCCAACACAAGGCCGGGTTACCCCTAACTGGGTAACTACTGACACGATTATGTCATCCCCCGATTGTAACCGATCTATATCCGAGGATCCTCGATTCCAACAACCACAAAGTAATAAATTTGCAGCAACAACATAGTTTACGTATCTGGGCTCCATACCATGATACCACCTCTGTCCAGAAGGAATGACATAAACTAAAGGGGCGCTACCCCCTAATAACCTTCCTGCATCCTTCCTGTTTTGACCATTTTCGGGGTGTGAGGTCCGACGAAATCTCGTCCGCAAAGCTACGGTTTATAAAAAAGCCGTGCTTTGATCATCAAATGCTCAACAGCACTTCGTATGCCACATTACCAATTTGGGAATGTATCACTAGTAACCATCAACTACATAACCTCTGAGCTCGTACGTCTCAGAGAAGGGTGTTAAGCTAAGAGAATAAATTCTCCGCTACCAACAGAAATATAGTTTATAGAAACCAGCTTTACATCTCAAATTGTAACGTCAGACACACATCCATACAAGTCCGTTCCGGGATCGAACGGAACCAAAGGCACTTCCAAAGAAGCCCTTGCAATCCGGATATTCACTAATCATGTCCGGACTTCCCGTCACTAAGGGTGATAAAACCTCTATATCGGAGATCAACCGATGTAGAGTCATCCGACGGTAATCCTTCCATTTTCAAAAATATCCGGTCTTCAACACCGGTCTTCAAATGCAATCCATAACGACGTATCACATATTCGGAATGGGTTATACGATCCAAAGGTCCTTTCCCGGCTAACCCGAATAGTGAGCGCTTATTTTAAAAATAAGTGTAGCATTCAATTCAAGCAAATCACAATAAATACCTATTTAAAGGTAAATATTGATAGTCGGTTATTTAACTATCAATAGGTATGCACAACATCACCAGATTCCAAATAATTTTCCAAATTATTTATTTTCCAAAATATCTTTACTAGATATATAATTTCCACAATCCAACCATTTGAAAACAAATTTCAAGTCACTTTTCACCTTTACCACTTTTGAAAACAAATTTCAATCATTTTCCTTACGTGGAAATACTTTCACAAATCTTTATTCATTTTCATTTCAAAATAGTTCATTTAAACCAATTAAATAAATCCTTACCGATTTACTTTATATTTACGTTCCAAATCCGTAAATTTATTTCCACACTTCAAAAATAAATCAATGTTTATTTTTAAACAAATTTCCCTTTCTTTTATAAATTCCATAGTGAATTTACAATTCCAAAATATCTATGAATATACGATTTCCAAATCGATTTCTAATATTCATTTTCAATTTATCTTTCAAAAGATAAAATCTCAAAACATTCACTTCATATTGGAAAACATTTACATACTTATTTAATAATAAGAAATTCACAAATCCATTTATTTTCAACACTTGAAAAATATTCAATATACTTAAATTGAAATTAAGTATATATTTCATTCTTTAAAGAAAACGTGCGCTTAAACACATTTATTTGGGTCAAAACAAATGTTGCGTAAAACATCGTGACGACGACCCAAAATCACTAGTATAGGGATTCGAAATTAAGATAGATATATAAATCCAATACTATATAAAACATTTCCTTTCATAAATCATTTACTATAACAGCAGTGTTATAGTCCACCATTTCCTTCTATTTCTCGAAAACGTCTATTTCGACAATGAATGTTGAAATCTATGGTTTCGACACTTAATGTATTTTAAAACAACTTCAAATTGTTTTAGTTCTATTTAAAATATCACTTCCCCAAAACACTTTAGTATATTATTCACTGTCCCAAAATCGTGAATATTCTTCGTTAACCAAATTCAACATTTTTCTACACATTCTGTTTAAAGGATTATCCACCATCCAAAATCGTGAATATATCTCCTTTAAAAATCTAAAATAATTGACTTATCAAAATAAGTCGATTTCGGATTTATAAAACAATGTTTATAAATTCCCATTTATATTTTATAAAGACTTCAATTTACAAAATTTAAAAATCTTACTACTTATAAAATTCCATTTATAACCTCATTTTCAGCATTAACAGAACTCCTTTTATAATTCCATTATTTCAATTTATAAAATATATATTTTATAAATCTCATCTATAAACCATTTATACTTATTCGAAAATCTCAATTAAAATGCCAAAATCCGATTTATAAGTTAATTACTTATAAATCTTTTATTTTACAAAAATCTATTCATTTTATAACTTCCTAATTTATAAATCCATAATTTTCATTCACTTATGAAATCCATTTATACTTCATTTTAACACTTAATAAAACTCGTTTTATAATTCCTATATTTTAATTTAAAAAAATATCAATTTTATAAATCCTTTTATATAAACCGTTTATAAAAATTCAAAAATCCCAATTTAAACTATTTTATAAAATTCATTAACTCCATATTTCAAAAATCACATTTTAACTATATTTCACAAAAATCATAATTTTTATAATATTAAATTTTATAGCGTTAATTTATTTAAAATGAATCAATTCAAAAATTTAATAAAACATATACTTTCAAAAATCACTTTAAAAATCCTTTTAAATTCAAAATCGTTACTTTAATATTTTTAAAACACCAAAAATAGGCCAATGCTGCAACAACAACAATATATCAATCACGATAATCAAAACATCATATATCAATATGATAATCAACAAATATCACAATATCTGTAATCAAATATATACTGGTGAGGAATCCAGTTGGATCCCTCCAACCTGTTTCCCTGCATCCACAGATGTTAGCACAATACCAATTCCGTTCCAATACGGAATATCGCGGTATATGGGATTCATAAAATATTATCCAATATTATGCGGCGCAATAGGGTCTCATCCGCTATATAATGCGGGAAATCAACTCCAAGTACATATATAATACCAATTTCACTTCAAGGTGAAATATTCGCGGTATATGTTTTTAATAAATAACCTCCGCTTAATATACGACGTATAATGTCTATTTAACACAATAGATAACAATTTATCATCCAAACATACATTCAAGCAAATTTTAAATCTAACTATTTAAAATTTAAATCGAAACAAATTCGATTGAGTGAGAAGTTCTCACCTTGGTTCCAATAACGGTTTCAACTTTTATTTCGAATAAAATTAAACGTGCATTTAATTTTATCCAAAATTTTCACTAGCTCCAATCAATTCCAATCCAGCTCCATTGCGTAGTGCTCGACAAAACGAAGCCAACGCAACTTGTTTCGTCCTTTTTCGACCTCGTATGAACAAGCTACAGTGTTTTAAAGTTTACACGAATTAAAATAAATATAAATTACAATTTCTTTTATTTAATTTAAAACCTGACTAATCAGAGCCGTTGGATCTTGCTTCTGAAGATCAGGCCGTCCCCCCATCTTCTCCTTTCCACGTTCTTGTTCCAGTAAAAGAAACGCAATCCTAAGCCATGAACGTCGCCACTAGGGTTGAATATCGCGACCTCCACGATCAACTTCAGGTCGATCAACGACCTTCACCTTGTAGCCCTCACCACCTCCCACCATCGCCATGAGTATGGCCAAGCTCGGCTGTCATTGAGCCTCGAAAAACGTGCCGAACTCCCTGATGAACGCGGCCAAAAATCTCCACCATCGTCGCTCCATATCCCATCATCCCCATATAGATTCGAAGAGCTCTTTTCCCTCTACAGTTTCTTAGTTGATGACTTCTTCTAATTCTTCACGGATTGGAAGAAATTGAGGGAAGAAGAAGAGAAAATTTCGGCCATTGGTGAGATAAGTGGCGGCTAGGGCTGAAGATGGAACCCTAGTTTTATTTTTTGCAAAATTAGAATTGTTGTGGCCTTATATAGAAAATCCTACGAAACACTATTCATCCAAAATTTTCCGAACTCCAAACGAAACGTGCCGGCTGGTGTTTCTAAGGTTTACCCCGCATTTCGGACACAATGGAATATGTTTCGGAGGCTAATTCGATCATTTATGTGAGTTACGGAAATAAACGATCAAATTTAAATTAAATCGATTCAAACTAATTTCTATGCGTTTTGGCTTGCCCCGGACAAATGGTAAATCCGATTGACACGAACTTTGAAATCTTACAATAATATCACATTACGGATCCGATGAAACTGGTTTCGTCGAAATCCGAGATTGTTTGAAAAATGGCTATTTTAACTCGTCGATTAAATATTAAAATATTCAATTTTCACAAATCAACTTTAAATTCGATTTTAAAAGTTCTATAACATCATTCTAACTTCAATATGATATAATAAAATTTTACAAATCAATTTTAATCATATTTAATCCAATTTCCAATTATTTATGTATTTTCAAATATTAAATTATCGATTTAATTATCCAATTAAATCCAATTATTCGAAATAAAATTTATTTGACTGTTTAATTTCATTATTAATATTTAAAATCAATTAAATATACAAATTTTAATTAATAGAAATTCTGGGTCGTTACAAACTTCCCCCCTTAAAAGAATTTCGTCCTCGAAATACCAAGTAAGAAAAGTTACAAAATCCATTAACTTTCCAAAACAAACCATTCAAATTGGATTTTTCAAATCTCTTAAGTGTTTAACTTTTTCAAAATTCATAGTTAAACTTCTTACAAAATCTTTACTAAGTTTCCAAATCCAAACTTAGTTTTCAAAAATTTCCCAATTTCTCAAAAATATTCTAACGCCTTAATTTTTCGGAAAAATTCGCCATAGTCTCCTTTGCGCGGCTGGATCCGAAAAAAAAAATGACAGTATCTATATATCACAAATATACATCTCATCAAGTGATGAGGCATCCCGCAGGGAAAAAAGTGCAAAAGTACGATATGTAATCCGAGATATATACCTTATATATTATTAGCGAGCATATACGGCTAATATAGCGCGAAAGCGAGCTTAAATGCGAAGCAAGCGCAATCCGCACCTACTATACACTCAACAAACAAATGAGTAACTTGTATATATGAAAATAACATCAATATACAACATATACCAACAACTACATATGCCAATATCGCAAATGCAACAAAACAATAAATGCAATCATCAACCAACTAGCATTCAACTAACATCCATAACCAAATCAATATTTATTCATATTCTCATTAATATTCAATGAATTGGTTTTCCAATTTAAATCACATTTGATTCATTACATTGGATGTTTTTACTAACATTCATTCATATTCAATTTCAATTAGTTTGCATTCACTAATTTACATTCAAGTTAGTTTACTTTCCATTCAATCAATTCAATTTCATTAATACTTAATGAATTATATACAACCAATTAACAATCAAATAACAACCAATGTATATTCAACATAACCAAATTATTTAATTTACATTCAATTTGGTCCAACACTTTTAATTCCAATTGGTTTATATTAAATAGATTTTCATTCAATTACTCAACTTCCAATAACATTATCTTTTAATGAATTAACACTTACATTCATTATTTCATATCAACTTATTTACATTCGATTGATTAATATTTCATCCATTTATCAATTCAATTTCTAATTCATTTAACAAATAAGGTTGAATTTTATTTATATAACTCAAGTTCGTATTCATCACTTCTCTTGATTAATTTACTTCGACACCAAAATCAACTTTATTCAACTTCACTTAAGTTATATTCCATCTCAAACATCATTTTTTTAACTTTACTTAAAATTCCACTTATAAATCCAATTCAGATTTCATTTCTATTTAACTTTTTACCAAAGCCAAATTTTCATCACTTATTCAAATTCAGATTTATTTTGCTTAACAAAATTGTTTAACCATTTATCATTTGGTTTCACTTATATTCAACTATTAAAACTTTGATTTAATAGATTCACTTATACTTACTTTAATTCAACTCCATCCTTTAAGTTAAATTTATCCAACTTAATCCCAATCAAATCTCATTTCAATTTATAAAACTCATTTATACATTCACTTTACCAATTTCATTCCATTAATGAATTTTATTCCAACTTATAAATATTTTCAATTTACATGCTCAAATTCCATTTGTATATGAATTCATTCCTTTATCCTTTGGTTATTATTTCAATTTCTTATTTCAATTTCCATTTTAATAATGATAATATTTCAATATCATCGTTTCCTAACAACCAAGCAACCATATATTATAAACATTTACAGAAAAACATTTCTTTTAATATACGAAAATAGTTTGGGTAATTATTTCATTTTTCCAATTTCAAAACAATACTGTGTCAGTTTATCTTGTTTAAGAGTTTAGAAACTCCTATCAATTATGGTTGTACTTCCCGCACCGACCAGAATTCATAAACAATCAACCAATAAGTCAACACAATACAAAACAATTTATATTCACTAACAAATACGCGCTCATAGCTATTATTACACTCAAACTCATTCTAGAGTACTACTGACTCCATCTCTAATGAATAATTCCCAATAGAACCATGGGTGTCGCTTAACCATATGCTCTGATACCAAATGTAAAGGCCCGAAATCCGTACTCCTTTGAACTGGCAACATTCCACAACAATCCAGCCAAAGTGGAACAAACTTACGAGTCTTTAGGGTTAAAGAAGAAGAAAAGGGTAGAAGAAGAAGAAAGAAGAAGAAACATAAAACAATATCAGAATCTCACAATTGCAGCGGAACACCATATAGTAGATAAATGAATAATCTTTAAACAAAGAACTATATCAGTTATTACATCACATCATATTACATTACATTACATCATCAGAGTGTACAACAACAAACAACAACAAACAACGGAAAAGAAATAATATATATACTAGTGAATACGCCATGCCATCCAGCTTGCCTCCAGCAACTCCTGAATTCCAGAATATCCTGATAACCTAACTCTAGACTGCCCGTGTGGAAATTGGTGGGCACCCAGAGTTTAGGAAGGAAACAATAAACTCCAGGTCAGTCATGGGACTGGTGTGAGAACTTGAAACAGTTTATCTTCAAAACAAACAGCAGGAATGTTTTAAAATAGATTCGCAATGCTTTTTGGAAAATGAGACTACCATGAGGCCTCCCCCCCCACACACACAATGCAAACACAGAATTAGAGGAGATTTCTCCTTATGATAGTCAAAGATGCTTGATACGCATTAAAAAGAAATATTTGATATTATTACTAGTGCATAGTGCAGAAAACATTTCGAAAGTAAAGAATCTTAGCCAGCATAGGCATTCCGCACTTATGCCTACTATAGCTACCATCTAAACAATGGTGACCACCATAAGTAAATGGTAGGTTCTACAACTAAAACCGTACAAGATTGTATTGTTTCTTTGGATTTCCAACAAATGGTCAGGCCAAGGAACTTCCCATTTCCACATGGGTACGGCTCTAGAAAGACGACCCGAGAACCTAACCGGATATCTGCCAACACAAGGCCGGGTTACCGCTAACTGGGTAACTACTGACACGAATATGTCATCCCCCGATCGTAACCGATCTATATCCGAGGATCCTCGATTCCAACAACCACAAAGTAATAAATTTGCAGCAACAACATAGGTTAAGTATCTAGGCTCCATACCATGATACCACCTCTATCCAGAAGGAATGGCGTACACTAAAGGGGCGCTACCCCCTAATAACCTTGCTGCATCCTTCATGTTTTGACCATTTCCGGGGTGTGAGGTCCGACGAAGTCTCCTCCGCAAAGCTACGCTTTATAAAAAAGCTGTGCTTTGATCATCAAATGCTCAACAGCACTTCGTATGCCACATTACCAATTTGGAAATGTATCACTAGTAACCATCAACTACATAACCTCTGAGCTCGTACGTCTCAGAGAAGGGTGTTAAGCTAAGAGAATAAATTCTCTGCCACCAACAGAAATATATTTGATAGAAACCAGCTTTACATCTCAAATTGTAACGTCAGACACACATCCATACAAGTCCATTCCGGGATCGAACGGAACCGAAGCCACTTCTAAAGAAGCCCTTGCAATCCGCATATTCACTAATCACGTTCGGACTTTCCGTCACTAAGGGTGATAAAACCTCTATATCGGAGATCAGCCGATGCAGAGTCATTCGACGGTAATCCTTCCATTTTCAAAAATATCCGGTCTTCAACACCGGTCTTCAAATGTAATCCATAACGACGTATCACATATTCGGAATGGGTTATACGACCCAAAGGTCCTTTCCCGGCTAACCCGAATAGTGAGCGCTTATTTTAAAAATAAGTGTAGCATTCAAATTCAAGCAAATCACAACAAATACCTATTTAAAGAATATTGATAGTCGGTTATTTAACTATCAATAGGTATGCACAATATCACCAGATTCCAAATAATTTTCCAAATTATTTATTTTTCAAAATATCTTTACTAGATATATAATTTCCACACTTCAACCATTTGAAAACAAATTTCAAATCACTTTTCACCTTTACCACTTTTGAAAACAAATTTCAATCATTTTCCTTACGCGGAAATACTTTCACAAATCTTTATTCATTTTCATTTCAAAATGGTTCCTTACAGATTTACTTTATATTTACGTTCCAAATCCGTAAATTTATTTCCATACTTCAGAAATAAATCAATGTTTATTTTAAAACAAATTTCCCTTTCTTTTATAAATTCCATAGTGAATTTACAATTCCAAAATATCTATGAATATACGATTTCCAAATCGATTTCTAATATTCATTTTCAATTTATCTTTCAAAAGATAAAATCTCAAAACATTCACTTCATATTGGAAAACATTTCCATACTTATTTAATAATAAGTAATTCACAAATCCATTTATTTTCATAACTTGGAAAATATTCAATATACTTAAATTGAAATTAAGTATATATTTCATTCTTTAAAGAAAACGTGCGCTTAAACACATTTATTTTGGTCAAAACGAATGTTGCGTAAAACATCGTTACGACGACCCAAAATCACTAGTATAGGGATTCGAAATTAAGATAGATATATAAATCCAATACTATATAAAACATTTCCTTTCAGAAATCATTTACTATAACAACAGTGTTATAGTCCACCTATTCCTTCTATTTCTCGAAAACATCTATTTCGACAATGAATGTTGAAATCTATGGTTTCGACACTTAATGTATTTTAAAACAACTTTAAATTATTTTAGTTCTATTTAAAATATCACTTCCCCAAAACACTTTAATATATTATTCACTGTCCCAAAATCGTGAATATTCTTCGTTAACCAAATTCAACATTTTTCTACACATTTTGTTTTAAAGGATTATAAAATATAATCGTGAATATCTCCTTTAAAAGTCTAAAATAATTGACTTATCAAAATAAGTCGATTTCGGATTTATAAAACAATGTTTATAAATTCCCATTTATATTTTATAAAGACTTCAATTTACAAAATTTAAAAATCTTACTACTTATAAAATTCCATTTATAACCTCATTTTCAGCATTAACAGAACTCCTTTTATAATTCCATTATTTCGATTTATAAAATATATATTTTATAAATCTCATCTATAAACCATTTATACTTATTCGAAAATCTCAATTAAAATGCCAAAATCGGATTTATAAGTTAATTACTTATAAATCTTTTATTTTACAAAAATCTATTCATTTTATAACTTCCTAATTTATAAATCCATAATTTTCATTCACTTATGAAATCCATTTATACTTCATTTTAACACTTAATAAAACTCGTTTTATAATTCCTATATTTTAATTTATAAATATCAATTTTATCAATCCTTTTATATAAACCGTTTATAAAAATTCAAAAATCCCAATTTAAACTATTTTATAAAATTCATTAACTCCTTATTTCAAAAAATCACATTTTAACTATATTTCACAAAAATCATAATTTTTATAATATTAAATTTTATAACGTTAATTTATTTAAAATGAATCAATTCAAAATTTTAATAAAACATATACTTTCAAAAATCACTTTAAAAATCCTTTTAAATTCAAAATCGTTACTTTAATATTTTTAAAACTCCAAAAATAGGCCAATGCTGCAACAACAACAATATATCAATCACGACAATCAAGACATCATATATCAATATGATAATCAACAAATATCACAATATCTGTAATCAAATATATACTGGTGAGGAATCCAGTTGGATCCCTCCAACCTGTTTCCCTGCATCCACAGATGTTAGCACAATACCAATTCCGTTCCAATGCGGAATATCGCGGTATATGGGATTCATAAAATATTGTCCGCTATTATGCGGCGCAATAAGGTCTCATCCGCTATATAATGAGGGAAATCAACTCCAAGTACATATATAATACCAATTTCACTTCAAGGTGAAATATTCGCGGTATATGTTTTTAATAAATAACCTCCGCTTAATATACGGCGTATAATGTCTATTTAACACAATAGATAACAATTTATCATCCAAACATACATTCAAGCAAATTTTAAATCTAACTATTTAAAATTTAAATCGAAACAAATCCGATTGAGTGAGAATTTCTCACCTTGGTTCCAATAACGGTTTCAACTTTTATTTTGAATAAAATTAAACGCGCGTTTAATTTTACCTAAAATTTTCACTAGCTCCAATCGACTCCAATCCAGCTCCATTGCGTAATGCTCGACAAAACGAAGCCAACGCAACTTGTTTCATCCTCGTATGAACACGTTACAATGTTTTAAAGTTTACACGAATTAAAATAAATATAAATTACAATTTCTTTTATTTAATTTAAAACCTAACTAACCAGAGCTGTTGGATCTTGCTTCTGCAAATCAGGTCCGTCCCCCCATCTTCTCCTTTCCACGTTCTTGTTCCAGTAAAAGAAACGCAATCCTAAGCCATGAACGTCGCCATTAGGGTTGAATATCGCGACCTCCACGATCAACTTCAGGTCGATCAACGACCTTCACCTAGTAGCCCTCACCACCTCCCACCATCGCCATGAGTATGGCCAAGCTCGGCTGTCATTGAGCCTCGAAAAACGTGCCGAACTCCCTGATGAACGCGGCCAAAAATCTCCACCATCGTCGCTCCATATCCCATCATCCCCATATAGATTCGAAGAGCTCTTTTCCCTCTACAGTTTCTTAGTTGATGACTTCTTCTAATTCTTCACGGATTGGAAGAAATTGAGGGAAGAAGAAGAGAAAATTTCGGCCATTGGTGAGATAAGTGGCGGCTAGGGCTAAAGATGAAACCCTAGTTTTATTTTTTTGCAAAATTAGAATTGTTGTGGCCTTATATAGAAAATCCTACGAAACACCATTCATCCAAAATTTTCCGAACTCCAAACGAAACGTGCCGGCTGGCGTTTCTAAGGTTTACCCCGCATTCCGGACACAATGGAATATGTTTCGGAGGCTAGTTCGATCATTTATGTGAGTTACGGAAATAAACGATCAAATTTAAATTAAATCGATTTAAACTAATTTCTATGCGTTTTGGCTTGCCCCGGACAAATGGTAAATCCGATTGACACGAAATTTGAAATCTTACAATAATATCACATTACGGCTCCGATGAAACTAGTTTCGTCGAAATCCGAGACTGTTTGAAAAATGGCTATTTTAACTCGTCAATTAAATATTAAAATATTCAATTTTCACAAATCAACTTTAAATTCGATTTTAAAAGTTCTATAACTCATTCTAACTCCAATATGATATAATAAAATTTTACAAATCAATTTTAATCATATTTAACCCAATTTCCAATTATTTCTGTATTTCCAAATATTAAATTATCGATTTAATTATCCAATTAAATCCAATTATTCGAAATAAAATTTATTCGACTGTTTAATTTCACTTATTAATATTTAAAATCAATTAAATATATAAAATTTAATTAACAGAAATTTTGGGTCGTTACAATTAAAGCTATGGATCAAGGAGTTGAGGCGGCAAGGTTCGTAAGAAATCAGAATTGGGAGCATGGAGATGGAGCTATTGGACAAAGGAGTGGAAATGAGCAGCCGGGAGTAGTTTCCTGCCATCTAAGAGGAATCGAGATTGATCCCTTCAAAGGGATCTACATGGATCACCAAAGACATAGGGACATGCCCTTGGGTCTGGTCGATCGTGATGCTGGAGGATCTATGTTCAATCCCCCGAAGCTTGGTACTAAACGAAATTTGGATGCTCGTACATAGGAATACGTTCCAGTATTCCCTCATAAATTCAGGGGCAGTTTGGACATGATGATAGGAGACTACCACTAGAAGAAAATGACAGGTTTGCAGAGTTGAACATGCGAGTTATGCATGGAGGATTAGTGAACAGGGATTTGGAGGATGTAAATAGAAGTCCATTCGCTCATAATATCAGGAATGCTAGAAATCCACCAGAATTCAAACTACTAACACTGGAAGCTTATGACGGAAAGTCGGTTCCATTTATGCATATGATGGGGTATATATGGTACATGGCAGTACTGGAGGCTTTGGAAGAAGTCCTGGCAAGATGCTTCCCCTATACTTAACGGATGTAGCAGCGCTATGGTTCAGACAGTTGGAGAGTGGTTCTATTAGCACATGGATGGAATCAGTCGAAAGATTTATGGAGTGGTTTCGGGTTCACATTACAAGACCCAAGAATGTGATGACATCGACATCAATAAGCAATGGGTAGGAAATCACTCAAGAATTTCTTAACCTGGTTCAGTGCGATAATTTTTTTGGTAGATCAACTAGATCTATCGATGGTTTTGATGGCGGTAGTGTCAGGAGTTATAGACAATTCAGATTTTAAGACATCATGATATAGGATCTACCGATGGATCTCGTAGAATTATACCATGAAGCAGAAAGGTTTCTACGACAAGAAGATGCGAAAACTGATAAAGAAGCAACGTAAGTTAATACGGTATGGGGTGGCGTACCACTCGGTGAAAGCTCAGGAAAGGACAAAGGTAAATATAACATGGATAATAGCTTCAATGGATCAAAGCGGTAGAAGGAGGGAACCCATTTTCTCTTCTTATTTAGAATTGAATAAAACCCTAGAATCGAAGGTCGGCAAGGAGGGAACCCTTCGAACGCAAATGGACACAAGGAAAGCGCTGCCTATTCCATGAGCTAGATTGGCATAATACAAATAACTTCATGCATTTGAAGGATATCATTGAGGAATACATGGGGAATGATCAGTTACAACAATACGCGAGGACTCAGGCTGAGACGGTGGAATAGGAGTAGCCACCATCCACCTCAAATGAAAATGCAACTGGATCAAGGCATTATCATCAACTTGTCATCAATTGATCGAGATGACATGGAACAAGTAACAAACTCTGCCTAGGACGGTTAAGTCACTTACACATGTACGGGATCGAGGATGGTAGCTAGGCATTCTCTGAGATGATGACAAACCGTAGTGCTCGGGTTTGTGAAATTAGTTTTACCTTTTCTTATATTTTCTTCTTATTTGCTTCAAACACTGGTTTATTAGTTGTACAGATTCTTATTTTATATTTTGGTAAATAGACTTAGGAATGTTTAAGTTTGGATCAATGTAATAATAACACAGGTCTTTAGGTATGGACTATGCCTGCAAGGGATAGGTCGCTTCGCTCGAACACAATGGATCGGCCTAATAAGATCATCGAGTATGGATTGTGCTTGGCAAGGATCTAGAGAGATCAAGGTCGTTAGGTATGGACTATGCCGTCAAGGGGTAGGTCGCTTCACTTGAACGTGATGGATCGGCCTACTCAAGTCATCGAGTATGGATTATGCTCAACAAGGATCCAAAGAGATCAAGGTCATCAGGTATGAACTATGCCTTGCAAGGGGTATGTCGCTTTGCTCAAATGTAATGGATCATCCTACTCAGGTCATCGAATATAGATTAATCTACAAGGATCCAATGAGATCGAGGCTTTGGATTTGGCAAACGATCCGGTAAGATCATGGATTTAGCTATTGGCTTTGGATAGATAGGGATTCGGCCAAGGATTTGGAATGTATATAGAATTGGATATCGACTCAAAACAATCATGGATTTCAGTAACGGTCCAACGAGATCATGGATTTGGATTAGAAATGAATCGGATTCTAGATTAGAAAATATGGCTATCAATGGATTATGGATTTCGGATTTTGGATTTACAGCAATTCAAGACACACCTTACTACCGTAAGGCATGTTTTGAGGGGTAAAGTTTTAACCTACCTCTTACCAAGGCAGTATATAGGTGGATTTAACCCAATAGACTTCACGATTATCGAGACCGATGATTTCAGAGTGATGACCATGGGACCTGGAAATCAAGTAAAAATAATAACATTAAGTCATTATTGAATGGAATTGATAGATATGCAAGGCAGAATGTTTGAAGTATGGAATATGGTTGAACACATAGGAGCAAGCACATTTCGATAGAAAACAATTAAATAATTCAACAAGCACAAGTGGGATCAAAGTGAAACTCTAGAAATAGGAAGAGGGGAGCCCAGGGACTTTACCTTAGGGGTTGCACCTCAAAACATGCAAATTGAAGGGATCGATACCCATCCCTCCATAGGAGTCGACACTCTTCCCTTGTAGGGGTCAGCTATATTCAAACTCTGGCAGTAATTAGTCAACACCTTAATATCTACAGATCCAATTGATATGAAACTTGGAGCACAAGCTAGTTAAAACATATGGAACACCCCATATGGGTTGCATATGATTTGGAGCAAGTTGGAGGGATCAATACCTATCTCCCATAGGGATCGGCAGAAATCAGAATTCAAGCAACACAACTTCATGAAAAATGCGATATCTCACAAATTGTAAGTCGAAATTGAACGAAATTTGGGGTCAGGTAGCTAACATCATAGGGCAACCTTCATAGAGATTGCAGCCCATTTGGGCACACTAAAGGGATCTATAACGATCCCTATTGTGGGCCCCAATAGTCTTGGAAATTTTTGAACGGCCACATCTTGATCTCCTGAACCTATTGTCAAAATTTCAACCCGATCCATGCATGTCTTCCCTTATAAAAACAACAGGCATGGCGTCAGAAAGGGGATCTTCTTTTTTGCTTCCCTTTATCTTCAACCTAGGCTACACTCCGCCAATTTGATTCTTGGATTTTCGATTGTAATTGTAAACAAACTTCAATATAATAAAAAAGATTATTTGGGAATGGACATAGCCGGAGTTAGCCGAAACACTATAAATCGTGTCTCTTTTTACTTGCTTCTTGAATGTTTTAATTTTGTTCTTTATTCATCTCTCTTCATATTTTAGTGATTGGATTGGATATTGGTACTATTACATAATTGGGTGTTGGTGGCTAATTTTGACACTGATAGATATCGACTGGGTTTTTAGAATAACAAAGGAACTAGAAACGTGGACGACACCGATCAAGGACTACCTGCTCGGAGGAACACTCTTTATGGACAAGAACCAATGGAAAAGACTTCTTCGAAAGGCACCGGGTTTGTAGTACATAAAGGGATGCTCTAACATAAGGGGTTCTTTATCCACTTGCACAGTGCGACCAACGACGAAGCTCGAAGAATCCTCAAGAAAATTCATGAAGGCAACTACCGAGATCAAACTGGGGTGCAAATCCTCAAAAAAGAAAGTTCACCGATATGGGCATTTTTGGCCAATAGTAAATCGCGATGCGGTAGATTATTCAGACGATGTAACCAATGCCAAAGATTTAGCAAGATAAAAAACTCCTTCAATAGAGCCGACAAAGATTGTCAGCCTATGGCCATTTGCGATCTGGGAATCGATCTGATTGGTATATTACCAAAGGCCAAAGGAGGAGCGAAATATGCTATAGTTGCTATTGGTTATTTCATCGAAGTGGAATCAATGGACACTATTAACACAAAGAAAGTTATTAATTTTGTCACTAAAAATCTTATTTGCATGTTTAGAGTGCCATAAAAAATCATTATGGATAACAAGACTCAATTCGAAAATGCTGAGTTCAAAGACTTATTCAAACGTTTTTGAATCAAGAAAAGCTTTTCTGGTGTTGCACATCCGTAAGCAAACAGGCCAGTGGAAGCAACGAAGAAGATCATCAAGTCCACCATCAAAAAGCCGTTAACTAAAGCTAAAGGAAATTGGGTTGATGAACTTCCACTTAAGCCATGGGATTACAGGACAACGCACAAATTTGCAGCCGAGCACTCCCCGTTCACCATAGAATATGATTTAGAAGCAATGATCCCAGTCGAGCTAGAAGTCCCCTCTCATCAAAGGCAAAATGAGTAGCTCCTACTCGAGTTACTCAATATGGTCAACGATAAGACGGAAAGAGCCGAGTTAAGGACTGCTGCTCACCAGAAAAGATTCAAATTATATTTCAATACCAAAGTCCATAATCATACTTTCAAAATCGGGGACCTTGTCCTTAAACGGGTCTACCCTATACCAGGAACATTCAGGCTAAACTGGGAAGGGCCCTATGTGATAGGCCAGAAGCTAAAGAACGACACATTCAAGCTAACAACCATTAATGGATCCTAAATTCCCCAAGCTTGGAATAGAAAATCGCTGCGTCGTTACTTTATCTAAAACTATCTTATGTATTTCCTATTTCCTACAAACAAGCCATCCCTGAATACCGGAGGCATTGTAAATAGGTAAAATTTGCCCAACTTTTATTAATTAAATTCTTTTCTTTTTGAACCAATAAAACCGTGTTCACAAAAGTAACCTGCTGAGTCGATGGGGTCAAATTGACTCAAAACTATCCAATTGCTGCTTGAGATAGTGGAACCATGCTCAAGTACTCCCGTCTACTAGGGAGTCGATGGAAGCAAATCGACTCAAACCGTTGGATCAACATAACTTGATCCTTGCCTTCTAAGAACCGATGTTGCTCCAACACTGGGAAGACCCAATCAAAACCGTCCATTTCATAAGCCGCGCACCGCCTCTTGGTTTATGGAATCACGCCCAAGAAAATATAACTACTGCAGCCGTGCATTTTGTAAGCAACACACTCTCAAAAGTCATACATTTCATAAGGTGCGCGCACTCTTAAAGCCCATGCATTTGATAAGCTACGCACACTCTTAAAAGCCATGCATTTCGTAAGTCATGCACTCTTAAAAGCCATGCATTCCATGCAAGCACTACTTGATGTTGCTACGGCACTATCAGCAAACCATTAAGATCTTGTCAGTACCGGTACTGTCCTGACAATACCAGGAAACTCTTCTATTACAGGACTAACAAGAATCCACTTCCACTATCAAAAGTAATTGACATGAATCCAGAAATGTCAGATTACTAGAAATCGGCAAAGAATTTCGATCGTTGACCGACAAAATCTCTGAAATCGAGATGCTTGAGTGACAAGTTCCCAAAGATAGTAACTGCTAAGTTGATTCAGTTGTAGACATTCGAGGAATCACTCGAATCAACAGGCCATTCAATGATTGTTCGAAGAAAACTATCCTTTAAACTGAAGGCACACATACACCAACATTTGGTTGAAAGGAAAACTATCCCACTGGCCCATTTCTTCAAACAAAGAATTTTTGCAATCATAATGGATTTAGTTATGAAGTTAAAAAATGCATATATAATGCGTGAAATCATGAAAATAAAGGCATCGTATACCGTGAAACATGACATGGCAATATGAAGTATAGAAATTGCAGAGCAAGCAATCATGCCATGTCCGCACATAAGTATATAAAAGCAAGTTAAATACATGACAAATAAGGAAGAACACAGAAGAGATGGTAATAGAAACATAAATCTTTTCATTCCTTATAACATTTTCTGTACAAAGCCAAAATGTGGGGGCTGTACCCACCAATATCGGCTAACAAAAAGAAAAGTATCGATGTTATAGCAGCAAAAGTAATAAGTGCAGATTCTACACTTGTACAAAATGCATGTCAAACAAATCAGAATGTTCCAGTATCTGGCTCCACTGTAACTTGAGTCGGTCAGTGTTTCTTTCTGTCGCTTCCCTTCCCGCCTTTGGTCGAAAGTTTCTTCTTCCTCTCAACATCCCCACCAAGAGTTGTATCGCTGTTAGAGATATCAACTATCCACTCCGTGCTCATGTCTCCTCCTTATTCATTGACCCCCTCGGAAGACTTCCCTTTGGTCTTAGGCTTTCTGGACTTGCAAGAGCTCCTCGAAGACTATCTCTCCTCAATCTTTTCCGTTTTAGCTGCCACCATCTGCTGTTCAGTTTTATTTAGCAAGCTCGCTTGGTCTATCTGCTCTCGAGTATCCACTATTGTTAAATCGCCTTCCAAAGATACAGAAGGGTCGTCTAGGCCATGCAACGCAGTAATTTTCTCTGATTTTGGCCCTGCTTGTTAGCCAGCCATGGGCGTGGTCATCGAAGCAGCTATAGAAACGAGCATCGAAGTAGTCGAAATAGCAGCAGGCCCCGAAACCGAAGAAATTGGTGGTTCAACATGTAAAGAAGATATACTTATAAGATCAAAAATGAAAGTATTCAATTCGTCTTGTTCTTGCTGCGTGAGCTGAAAATTGTCAACCTTGGGAGAAGCAAGAAGGTTGCCTGTATTAGAAGTGTGGCCGAGAATTTCAACCTCATATTTCCTACCACCTCCTTCTTTGGATGGCTGTACGATCTTTGGTGAAGTTCCAGGACCACCCAAGGCTTTGGAGAAAGTTGTTAAAGGGGCGGTCAACAAAGCAAATACCGGTCGAACCCGCAATAGTTCCCGACTGATCATGAGGCTTCTTTGGTAATTCACCGGGCCCGAAAATGAAAGGTTCTAATAGCACTTTAGCAGTTGCAATAGCATTAGTGGCCTCCTGCTCCCTCTCAATCTGAATAACCTCTCGGCCCTCTATCAAAGCCTTCTTCAACTCTTCGTTGAGATAGACATCCTCCAACTCTTGCTTGGTGTATGCATCCTTGTTTTCTCGAAAACGAGGATCTTCTTCTTAAACCACAACAAATGTATATAGGAATTTGGAGCCCACATAGCCAAGGCCACCCTTATGCAGCAAGGAGTGGACATAGAAATTCAAGATGGTTTCATTCATCTTCTCCACCTTCCTTTCGAAGGTATCCTACAGCTCTAAGTAGTCAGCTTCTACTTGGGTCTTTTCAATGTTAAGTTGCGCAACTCTTTCATAAAACAAAGCAATCATGTGAGCCTGGTCGGAAATGGTCTTGTCATGGGATTCCACCATTCCCGCATAATCAGCGATTGCCTTTTTATAAGTTTTGACGGCTTTGTCATGACCATCAATAGTTCTCTTCTGAGCTTCGATGATCTCGTCTCGAATTTCATGCTCATTTTTCAGCTTAACCTCTTTTCAATCTTGATTTTTTATGGGCCTCTTTCAATTCCATTAGCAAATTAGCATTACTCTTACACAATCGAATTGCAGCATCCCTCTCCTTTGTCAAGTTGCCAATTCTGGCATCACGTTCCTTTAATAGCCTCTCGTAATCATCCTTTTCTGACTCAATTTTGGTATTTGTTATGATTTGTGTCCGCCAGTTGCTTACATAATTTCTCTCATCCTTCAGCTTGATCCAAATTGCTCTGAATCGCCTAGAGATGGGGTATATAAGAATGCTTACGGATCGAATGCAAGTCATGATCAAATTTAACTCCCTTTAGAAACCATCTGGGGAGCACGGCTTCAAGCTTAGGGGGACCAGACTAGAGAATATAAGATGGCCTCCTGTGGGGGCATAAAGAACTAGAAGCAAGCACTACATGAGCCGATGGAGTCTGGGTTGATGGAAAGACTTGAAAAGTAGAAGTCGATTTCAATTCCAACGGAGACTGTAGCCGGGGCAAATGCTTGGTGCTCGAAAGGATGAGAACCACGATCAACCTTCGATTTCTTGAATGGTTCTTCCCGATCGTCGGGAGTTTTCCTCTTCTTATAACCACTCCTATAAACTCTACCTCGGTCCCTATAGTCTCGATGATAAACTTCAGCTTCCAAATCTATCCTCCTTCTCCACTCTTCCTCAATTTCTCAGGGCCGATGGTGGTTGAAGTCCGTCTTGGCCGGCATTGTGCATCTGTAAATTGTTCTAGGTCTCATAAAGTCCATGATCTCCTATAGTACTTGATATAAAAAAATGAATAAAGAACTTTGGCGATAGAAAATGAACTCAAATAATGCTTATACAAGTGTACATGACCCTAGTGAAATGTGTAATATGTCATAGGAGGCCTAAAAGGACTTCACAAACTGGATCGGGAAGCGACTATAGTGGGAGCAAGGCTAACTCTAAACAGAGCATGACCGAGGTGAGAAGACAATGCCTCAAACTCGAAATCATCTCCTATGAGTTCATCGATGTTTACATAAACATTTCTCAAGTCTCGAAAGTTGATATCGGTTTCCTTTGGTGGAGAATCATGAAGTCGTTTGGCTATTGGGGAACATCTTTAGCAATAATCTCTTAGGGAGGTGAATCTGGGAGAATAGGATTCATTCCCGGAGTTTCATCGCATGATAGAAGTTTCCTTCACTGGAACTTGCATCAAATTCCTCATTACAAGAGGAGAAATTATAGCTACTACTACTCTCCATTTCACCCTCCTCCTTTTCTATGATCCCGTAGCCTTGCCCTTATGCTGCTTGAACTCCTCTTTCCCCTCCTTCGGAATCAAGGGCATCCTAATCAAGTAACTGGCTTTGGTCGTAATGCCTTTTCCCTTATGAATTTCTTCAGTTGATCCATCGGATTGACCTTCTCCTTCACTAGAACGCCCTCTTCGGAGTCGTGCGATGAAGAGTAGAGCGTGTTCAAATCCTAGAATAGAAAGGAGATGAAACTTCAATGGCGATGGTAGATATTCCAGGATGCAACAACCCATACCGAAGCAAATTATCATCCTTAGCAACGAATTGACTGATCTCTCTCACGCGTCTACGGCCTTCAGAGTATGGAGAATGGAATCAAGTGATGGACCTCTATTTGGCCTTAGAATAACTGCAATGAGTATTTGGTCTATTAAAAATAACACACCATCGTATTAAATCTCAATGAGTAAAAGAGAAGACTTACCCCGTCATCCAAAGGCGATTAGATCCTTCAAGACACCTAACAAAAAATATTGGCTCTTGAACTAGGACAAATTACTTTGAAGCTGTAGCAAAATTTTGTGATTTCTTTGGGCCTCGATGATCACAAGAGACCGACATTCATCTCTCTTCTTGAATGAGAGGAAATATCTGAGATCATCAAAGCTTGGGGCATGATTGAATGCCCGCATAAACAAAACATAGAGGCAAGTCTAAATCGCTTATCCGTTGGGGTGAATCTAAAATGGAGCAATTCCCAAGTTCAGAAGAGTCACTCTCAAAAAATAATTAAACAGGGGCACTCCTCCATTCAACACATGTACCGATTGTAGGCCGTGTACCCCGAAGGTGGCATGTGTGAAAACTCGTTTTTAAATGGAAGGCGCATGTCATCATCTGGACTGTCAAGTTGTAAACAAATGTTATGTAGAGCTTTAGTAGAAATTATGATGGAAGTTATCTTCAGAGGGTTGAGTAAGACTCTAAAATTCGAAGGAGTTAGATCTATAATTGGACCAACTGGAACCAATTGACCATATTCAGTTGGTGGTGCAGAAGAAGTAGGCGCTGCTAAAACCATTTGTGAAGGCATAACTATTGTCGATTTGGCTTTTGAGAGTGCCAGACTTCCTCCATTGGATTTATGACGGGATGATGGGTGCTTCATTCTATATAACAGAATTTATAGCTTATGCGATCAGGTAATTCTATTCATAGCTAAAAGTCTCCCTACGCTTAACTCTTGAATTTCAAAAAAATATTGATTTATGCCAACTCATCGGATTTCAAACGTTGACTGGGGCAAGTGCGATGTGTTATCTATGTGGATGGGCCCGATTTCTTGAATGCTACGAATGCTCTATCCTATGTAGATTGTTCACTCGCAATGGAGAAAGGAAAAAAGCCTTTGCATCATTTAATAAAGTTATTCCTCCTACAATTACCCATCACCGATCAACGATCGATAACTGATCCATTATCTAAAGCGACACGGGAAGCTCTTCCTATTCTAGGTACACCGACTGTGTAATGACATGACTAATCCAAAGTGAGCAACTTTAGATCAATGGGTTCAGATCGAGTAGAGAATTCTCAGCATAAATCAATTTCAGTTCTCTAGAAAGTGATAACTGCATGAGCTACATACAAGACACTGCCTTATCTATTATCACCTCCTAGGAAAACCAAAATCAATCTGCAAGATGCCGTGTCAGGATCAATGGTGAAACTTAGTGCAAGTTAATTCTGACACTGTGGATGAAGATAGCAAAACATGTCAAGCACCAAGGCAAAAACCTGGCTTTGTTCTGTGAAGAATTCAAGGCTCGATTTACTATCTTCTTCCATAAATTCACAATCAACTCGAATTATCCATTGCATCCGTCACCAACATAACTTCATCACCAATCGCTAATACTATTCCAAAATTCATACTACCAACCTCAAATCAGAAGGCAAGCACGGTCAATTTCAAGTTGCTAGCTATGCAAAGTGGAAAAGCTAGTAGCGATTTAGGCGGACAATGATTCAGGTGCTGGAAATTGGGTTATAGAACAGATGAGGCTAGGCAAGGTCGGAGGCAGAGAGCTTCCGCAGTGGAGACCGATGTTGGAGATGGTGTGAGAAAGCTTAGGGTTTGGTGGCGTTTGGATCGGGTCGCAAGAGATGTTAGCTTGTTTCGTAAGGGATGTGAAATAATGAAAAGTCGGCCCGAACAAAGTTAAGCAGGAGATAAATGGAAAAATTTGCTAATTCCTTGGATCGCTAGCGTTCTATCGAGTTGCAATTGATTTTTTCCAAACTCGCCAAGTATGATCTAAGTGTTATGTGCATGAATTTGGGAAATTATAGGATTGAGATTAATTTATCATTACAAGCAACAATGGTTCATATTGAAGACTCAACAGATGGTTGAAAAGCTAAAGCCAAGTTCGCATGATAGCCTCAACACGATCAATTAAACTTCACGAAAGGGGAACTCAAAAGCAATTACTTCCAGAGCATACCTTATTTCCAATGAAGTCATACTTTGGTAGGCAAATGTTGACTGGGTTCTTAACCCAATAGAAGTCAACGGGAACTAGAATATCCATGTTAAGTTAAAACAACTCAGGAATCAATCAAAAGGACCAGAAAAAGAAGCTAGGAAGGACTTAAAAGGAAAGATGCAAAAATAGGCTGAGGGGATGGATCACTAGCGATCCATAAGGATTGCTCGTGGATCCTCCAAACTTTTTACATCATGAACCAATGTCTCTTCTAAGGATATCTACTAGTTTCATGGTATCCCAAGCAAGCTAGATCGAGAAGTGAGCATTCATTGATTTCAGTCATAGTTCAATGCAACCTGTATATGAATCATCATCAAAATAAGACAATTAGTTATGAAATTACATGGAGAGAATCTACATAAGTCAAAAAGCGCAATCCAAGTGAAATGATCAAAAAATACTTAAATTGCATGGATCATAGCAATCCATCTTGATAAGTCGGCTCGCTATAAAAAAATTGAAGCGTCTTCATTTCATCAAGTATAGGCTTCTGGTAAAGCGACCTAGCCCAAAAGCTCTCCAATCCCTATAAATATTCACTTACCACAGCATATAGAGGATCTTCTAGACTAGCTGCTGGAACTCTACGGAGATTATTTTTCACTCTTCTCCTCCCACACAATAGTTATCTAAGGGTTCGTTGTGATTCTCCATTGAACTCATGTACTTATGACTGGTCAAACTTAGAAGATTCAATCATATTGTAATATGATTCCACTTGTAATAGCAGTCAGTTAATGGAAAGTTGTAAAGTGGATGTAAGCTTCATTAACAGCTGAAACACTATAAAATCTTCTTGTTTCTTTACTTTTTCTATCGTTTACAATTCCTTTTTCTACTTTATTTGCCTTGGTAAATAGGGATGGTGCTTTGACACTCAATTCAGGGTGTTTATCCATTTTTTGGGTTAACATGCACATATTTACTGAGCTTTCCATAAGGTATGTGCATTATACTTAAGTCGTCGTGACCAACGGCAGAGGAGAAAGCTACCTCGAGACCAACGGAAGAGGAGAAAGGAAAAGCTATGTTGGGTGGTATGCTTTTGATTTATGGTGTATCAGTTAGAATTCTATTCGATACCAGTGCATCACATTCTTTTATATCCTATTGTTTGGTAGATAAGCTTAACCTAGAACCCTTATACCTAGTTACTTCCTTAAGGGTTGCAAATCTGATAGGAGGTTATGCGACTCTTGGGATGAGATGTGACCACTTAGAGTTTGAATTGTTAGGTCACGTGTTTGGTTGCAGTTTGCAAGTATTGATTTCGTAGGGTTTGGAATTACTTTGGACATGGATTGGTTAAGTAAATACGATGCTAGGATATTTTTCCATGATAGAGAAATATCATTTAGGCACCCTGACTGTAAAAATAGGATCATATACCCTAAAAAACCCAAGTTTGGAGGTTAATGATTCGTTGGGTGTTATGGAGGTAGAAGACGAGTTGAAATAAGTTTTCGTTGCTAGAGAATTTGCAGATGTCTTTGAACCTGTAGGGGGATTTCCACTAAGAAGAGCCATTGAGTTTCGGATAGATTTGGTATCAGGAGCAAAACCAATGAGTAGACAACTAAGTAGAATGACACCTACCGAGATGAAAGAGTTAGAGGTGCAATTGGTGGATTTGGAAGGAAAGAATTTTATAAGACCAAGTAGTCCGCCTTTGGGAGTAGACATAATGTTTTCTAAGAAGTCGGACGGATCATTAAGGTTATGCATCGATTATCATAAGTTGAATGAGAAGACCATAAAGGATCGATATCCGTTGCCTAGAATTGACGATTTATTCGATCAGTTAAATGAGGCCAGAGTATTTTCCTACTTAGATTTGATAAAAAGTTTCCATCGGCTTAGAGTGGAAGAAGATAGTATTCCTTTGTCGGCATTTAGGACAAGATATGGATCATACTAAAGGTTAGTAATGCCGTTCGGACTATGCGCCTGCATTCTTTATAGATTTAATGAACCAAATTTTCCGAGAACATTTGGATTGGTTAATTAATGTGACGACCCGACTTCCTATCTCTAGGAAGTCGCATCGCTAATGAAGAAAGAAAGATATAGAAGAAGAAAAGAAAGAGAAAGAAAGAAACAACAACATCAGAGAACTCACAGCGGAACGAATAAAATATAATATAATACATAAAATATTACATAGTATCACATTACATCAGAGTACACAACTTATACAACAGATATTAGACATTTATAAACATATGTCTAATTATACAACTCAAGTACAACAGATACAGATACCAAACAACACAGTGGAACCATAATATATCTACATGTGGAAGCCTCCTGCTTCATATCTCCTCCAGAATTCGTCAAGCAAACCTGAATCACTTCACTACTCATACATAATATGAGTACCCAAGAGTTTAATAAAACAGAAAATAAACACTTGGGTCCGACAGGGGTCTGGTGTGAGTAAACGGGTTAAAATTGCTTAACTTTAGAAAACCTTTGAAAGAAAAGGTATCACGTAAGTCTTCCCACACATAAACATGGAAAAGTTTTTACCTTACGCTAACCAAAACATTTGATAGGAAATCCAGTGAAAATATAATAGTGTCTAGGGTTTTCAAGTAAATAAGAAATAGCCGAAATTGTTACATTCATTAAATTCCAGCTACTAGCCACATAAGTGGGTAATACAAACAAAACCGTAGGGTCTCGTAGGAAGAATGGGTTTCCATCAATGGCAGGGCTACTAGGGTACCGCCCGTCACAATCCGGGTCGTTACAATCCTTCCCCCTTAAAATAATTTCATCCCCGAAATTTAAAAGCAAAGGTAATTTAATAATCCAGCAAAGATTTCAATTTCAAATCAGCAAAGCATTCCTGTCAACCAGTTACTAACAACCAAAGAAATCAATCAAACAAACAAACCTAACTAATTATTCTGACACAAATCAGAATAAATTTCTAATACTATCTCGAGTTTCCCAAGTATAAATCACTGGGAGACTCGCTCTACAGAAGCTAACAAACTATACTACCAAAATCCAGAGCTCAACTCATCTCTAGATCCATCAATCTGAACAGAACATCAGACTATACTCAATCTAGCTCAACTTTCAAATCTAACTGAACTACAGATTCAATAACCAATCGATGAATCATACACGTACTCCCTCAGAGATACGTGAAATTCAATGAATTCCAGCTATCCAAACTGGCAATTCAATCTTATCCTATCAAAAACACAGATAAGAAATATCAAATGCCACAGCACTATCCAACCAATCTAACCCAATTACTGCCCTCTCTTAACCAGAGAAATCTTAACAACAATGAAGTCCCCAACTTCGAATTTCAAACTCCTTATCTCGTATCTACATAACTCAACAGACAATCCTAGGCTGCCAATCTTCTTCCTGAACAGCTCAACATATGCAGATGCTTCTAGAAACAACTAGACCAAAACAAACAAGCTTCTGGATCCTATTCAACAGAAGAGTCCTCCAAAATCCGTCGAAATCCAGAACACAAGCTCTACTTCTCAAGCAATAGCAAACTGGACTTACTTCCTTCTTTGCACAGCTACTACCTCGCTTCCACTGCACAACTCTGATTCTGGAATAGATAAGAATAATGTCGATGAACACGAGTACAAACTTATCCAATATATCAAAGAAACTTTGTTCATCAAATCCACAAAAATCTAAGTGACACACCTGACTCAGTTACACAACTTTACAGCAGAATCCAACTCAAAAGCTAGATATAACAAATCCATATTCGGAAAAAAAATCTGAGTTGCTACACCAAATCTTCCTTACTAGGCTGACTACCAAAATCGCTTTTGGAACCAAAACAATATGGAACTCAACTCTAGATGCAGACAACTTCTGATTACTTCAGTAGCTCCTACTGCACATAAGAATTCTCAGTCTCAAACAAAAGATTGCTCAAGAAAATTCCCAAATTAATCGTAAGTCACTTTTGCAATCCTACCTAGTTCGGATTCCAAAGAAACTATCCATTCTTTACCAATTAGAACAGCCTTAAGCTTTTCCAAACAAGGTTAACGCCCCAGAAAAACTTTCACCAACTGCCCGGGCTGCTGAAAGAAGAACCACCAAGATTCCTGAACCATCGGAGAAACAACCACACTACTGCTGCTTCCAAGCTCTACCTCGATGATACTGCAGAGCTAAAAGGCCTTCTCGACAGCACACCGAACACTTCGAGTTGAACTGCTACAACAGCTAACCAAAGACTTTTAATCCAAAGGCTTCTCGAAAACCAAAACCATCAACAAACCACACAACGGACCTCCGAGATGGCAGACAACCTCTCAAGAGATTCGGGCTCCAAACCAAGCATCCACATCTCGCTCTCCTTAAGGAATGACAAATGAGACCATGCCGAAGCGAAACAACTCCTAGACATTAGTCTCATATTCCAAAACAGACAACCTCCTTGCTACAGATCCAGATAAATTCTACGCAGACGAGTCTTCCCCGTAGCAGGTACAGACTGCTCCACAACAACTTATAAAACTGCTTCAAGAGAAAACATCTTCAGAAAATATCCATGGATACTGCATCTCATCACGTAATTATCAAGATATCATCACTTACTTATGCACTTTCGATAGATTCAAACTCAAGAATAATTCGCTCACCCGAACGAAATTCAAACTTACACTTTAAAGATAAACTCCGAATCTTTTAAAAGATTTCCTTCGGATATCAGAGAAATTCTTACTCCAAACTACAAATCTCACTCGAGATGGTATTAGGTCTACAGTCTCGACAAATACTTCCAACCTCAACATATGAACCTCTTCCGTCAGTGGTAGTCGTGTTACACACACAAACCACTACTCCATCTACCTTAAAACTTTGGTGGAAAATCCGAACAGATAATCCAACAGATTAGGTATGTATAAATATATATATATATATATATAGATATATATATTACAAATACGCTCTCTCAAGGAAGACACCACTATAGAGCCTAGGTATTCACTCAACCTAATGCTCTGATACCAAATGTGACGACCCGACTTCCTATCTCCAAGAAGTCGCATCGCTAATGAAGAAAGAAAGGGATAGAAGAAGAAACGAAAGAGAAAGAAAGAAACAGTAACATCAGAGAACTCACAGCGGAACGAATAAAATATAATATATTACATAAAATATTACATAGTATCACATTACATCAGAGTACACAACTTATACAATAGATATTAGACAGTTATAAACATCTGTCTAACTATAGATCTCAAGTACAATAGATATAGATACCAAACAACACAGCGGAACCATAATATATCTACACGTGGAAGCCTCCTACTTCATATCTCCTCCAGAATTCGTCAAGCAAACCTGAATCACTTAACTACTCATACATAATATGAGTACCCAAGAGTTTAATAAAACAGAAAATAAACACTCGGGTCAGACCGAGGTCTGGTGTGAGTAAACGGGTTAAAATTGCTTAACTTTAGAAAACCTTTGAAAGAAAAGGTATCACGTAAGATTTTCCACACATAAACATGGAAATTTTTTTACCTTACGCTAACCAAAACATTTGATTGGAAATCCAGTGATATTATAATAGTGTCTAGGGTTTTCAAGTAAATAAGAAATAGCCAAAATTGTTACATTCATTAAATTCCAGCTACTAGCCACAAAAGTGGGTAATACAAACAAAACCGTAGGGTCTCGTAGGAAGAATGAGTTTCCATAAATGACAGGGCTACTGGGGTACCGCCCATCACAGTACGTGGCCTAGATCAACGTACCGAGGAGTACGCCCGCTCCCTTGCAACACAAGGCTAGAACCATTCCTTACTCTCCAGTGGGAGCTACCCATGAAGCTTTGCTGCACCTCCCCTGTTTTAGCCATTCCCGGTTGATGAGGCTTGAGGCTGCGATTACCTTTATAGAACACATCTATCTTAGAATGCTCATCGTCCACCTGACGATGTTCTGAAAGCATTCAATCCATACAAGTTCGTTCCGGGATCAAACGAAACCGAAGACACTATCTCGTTGCACTCATATTGGAATCACCCTTAGAGTCAACGACCATAGCCCTTGCACTCTAAATCACCATCTCGAATCTATAAGTACTATTCCGTCAACTCATTTCGGAATCACCCACAGAGTTATACTGACGTATAGTTCTTACACCTCGAGTCTTCACTTGCTCCACTTGGATTCACGACCTAACGTTTAATTGAAATCGATGTGGTTTTCGAATATCCAAATATAGAAACCCGATCCCGGTCTCACCGAAACCAAACGCCATTTTAATGTCCAAGTTGTTCTTAAGGGTTTTAAATAATTAACTTATATTCAGGATGATATAACAGTTAGATGAATAACATTATCACAACAGATAATTCATATCAAACATTCATCTCACAAAGCAACATATCACGTATCATAGATATCCAAATCATCCAGTATCAACCCATTAATCACCCAATATCAATCACTCAATATTGATCATCCAGTATCAATCAATTAACCAATATTAATCAATCATCCAAAACAAAATTGATTAACTCGTAATCAATTAGATTATCCTAAATCCTTCTTCATTTATTTATTTCAAATAAATTAATCATCTCGAATGATCTTCCCAAATTAATCTTCCTTGATTAATTATACTTAATTACATTTAAGTAATTATCCTTAACCATATGCAGTAATTACCTTTAATTACTATCATTAATGACAATAATTAATAATCCTTCATTTACTCCCATTAATTAATCAATTATAGTTAATTACACTAAACCTTAAATAATTACAATTAATTAATCACACTTAAATTAATTACTTATACTAATAAACTTTGATTAATATCATTAATTACATTAACTAATTATCCCCGTTAATTAATAATTCTCTTTAATTAAATAATTAACTTGTAATTGATCAACTCATTAATTATAATTAGTAATTAACAATTTGTAATTACTTATCTTAGTTAATTAATTTCCCATTTAATTAAGTTAACCCTTGGTTAATTAATCTAATTAATTAAACTTTAACTACTTAAAGTAATTATTAAATAATTAAATTAATAAATAAATCCTTAATTAATTACCTTATTAATTAATTACTTTTTAATTAATTAAACTTAGTAATTAATCATAAATAAATTTCATTCAGAAATTAATTAATGACACTAATTAGTTAACTAAAATAATTAAGTAATTAACTCTTAACTACTTAACAAGTAATTATCTTTTAATTACTATCATTAATCAGTCTTGATTACTTCCTTAATTAATTACTTAACAAGTAATTAATTCCATTATTAAATAATACTTAATCCTTTAATTAATTAATTGCTCCATAATTAATTAACTTAAAAAAAACAATTTAATTAATCAATTTCTTAATTGATAACATTAAGTGATCATCCATTAATCACTTCCATTTAATTACTCCCATGAGTAATTTCTCTAATTACTTTCATAAGTAATTACCATCCTTATTACATTCAAAAATTAACCATTGATTACTTCATTAAGTAATCACACTTAATTAATCCATAATTAAGTGATTATTTAAAATTAAATAAATAATTAAATAATTATTTAAAATTAATTAAATAATTAATTAACTAGCTTCTTATATATAACAATCCTTAATTACTTAAGGAAACATTATTCTTAATTAAACTCACTTATTAACAAATCATACTTAATTTAGTATTCTTAAGTTAATAATAAAGATAAATTAACCCTATTTATCTTCATAATTAAATTATTTGAAATTAATCAAATTTTAATAACCTTAAAAACAAATTATTCTCTTTTGATTTCAAAATTATAACAATAACCTTATTTTGAAAATAAGGAATTTAGAAATCAAATTCTAAAATTTAAAACGCTTAAATTATCTAATTCAAACTTATTCATTTTCAATATAAATTAAAACTTAGTTTTTAAATCATTACTTTATAAATTCACTTTAAAACTTTGATTTAATACTTAAGTTCAAAACATTCCTTTTAAATTAAAACTCAAAATTTAATGAAGTTAATTACTTCCAAAAAAAATCATTTTAAACAAATTTAAATTTAAAATAAATTCAATTAATACTTAAAGGTTTGATTAACATTTACTTTAAAAGAACAAGTTTTAAAATTTGTAAATTAATTTCCCTTTTATAAAAACTGTTTTATATTAGCACCAAAAAAGTGGTATCGGGTCAAACCCAAGAGGAACCCATCAAAACCCTAAGTCACCCACCCTTCTGCATCTACTTCGAGCCGATACCCTGAAAACACGAGCGACACTTCAAGACTACCTTCGTCTTCCCCAACGAAAACTTCCTCGTCCCAAATCGTGCACAACGTACACGTGTGTACGTGCGCGTCCAAACCTAGCAACTTCGACCATCCATCTGATCACCGACCATCACGCACGATCTCGCCAACCTCCCCCACAGCCCAGATCGAAAGATCCAAGCACAAAGCGAAATTCGACCCTAAGGCTCAAGAAAACTGCAGCTGCTCGACCCAAAAACCATCGCCTCAGATGATCGCACCACCTCTTGAAGCTCCAGTAACCTCTCCCAAGCACCGCAACATCACCGTGCCACCTTCCATCAAATCGCGATCACCCCCGGTCCACTACCCTTGCCGCAAACGTCACGTCAGTCCAGCCAAATGCAAATACAAACTTAAACCCTAGAACCCCCAATTCCAACCACCACGTAGCACTAAAATTCATGTGACCATTTTTCCCTTGATCGCCCATCTACCTTCCTCCTCCAGACCCAAATCCAAGGCCAAAAACCTCTTCGTTCGCCGGAATTTGGTGAAAGTACCAATTCCTTTCACCACCTAAAATCACAATGAATTCTGACCTAAAAATTATGTTTTCATCATCGAAATTTATGATTTCATACAACAAACACAATCATACCCTTCCAAACTAAAATTAGGATGGTTGATTTTTATCATAAATATGCATTCCTCTGCTATCATCCCTTTAAACATTATCTGTTAAATTTAAAATCATGTAACTATTTTTAAAACCTTCATTATACATCAATAAACAAATTTCCTTTATATACCCAAAGCTGATACGGATTTGATTCATAGATATTTAAATTTTCTTGATAGCAGAACTTACACAGTGAACAACAGAGGACATACTTTAATGAATATAAATAGACAAGGTCACACAACAAATATATATATCAATTCATATAAATTCAAGGCAACGAACTCCAATACAAGCTAAATCATCAAATGCATGGTAGTTAAAACCAATCAAACTGTTTTTTAAAAAAAGTTTACTCACCTCAATTTTGCAGTGAACAAAACAGAGAATAGAGCAGGTTTTTTTTTAATTTTCCAGGCTCTTGAAATCTGAAGTGTTTTGCTAATGATAATCTACTACATGCTTACAGATTGCTTTGCTGATGAAGTTTGGATTCTTGCATGCTTCAAATTGATGTTCTAAAGGTTGAAACTTGCGGAGAAGACTTGAAGTTGCAGGTTTGTAAAATTGCAGATTTGATTTCAATTTCAGGTAGTATTTGTTTTTAGTTTTTATTATCTGGTTTTGATAAAATAGTTTTCTGATTTTGAAAAACTTCCTATTTTGAGTTAAGAAACAAGAATAAAGAAATGGAAGTGTTATATTTATTAAAATTAAAGAAAATGTATTCCAAAATAAAGACACTTGTTAAACACTTGTCACTAACACTTACACTTGTCATTTTAATTAGCTTATTAGCTTTACACGTGTTATTAAAATGTGATAATATGGTTATATATGTACATAAGTATTTAAATAAATTTTATTAAATTTTAAAATGTAATATGACTTTATTATTAAAGTTACTTAATTAATAAATACTTATGTATGCCTTTAAAAGAAAATTTGCTAAAAAAAATTATAAATAAATTCCTTATACATGTAGTTTTAAAAAAAATCTAAAACACACACACACACACACACACACACAGATATATATATTTATAACCATTTTATATTAAGTACTTGAAAGAAAACAAAACAAAATGTTTAAATCTTTTAAACTATCATATTTAAAATAAATAACAATCTTATATTTTAAAAACAAACAATTATCTTATACTTGAAAACAATTTGATTAATCTAAATTAACTTTTAAAAGATATTACTTCTAAAACAAAGCTTCAAATTATAATATACATATATAAATTATCAATAGATTAAATTAAATTTCAAAACAATAGCAAATTATAACATATACGTACATATATATTACAATTTGAAAATAAAATCTTTATTTAAAACAAAAGATCTTTCTATTCACAATATATATCAAATATATATATTATAAATAGAATAAAATTTTATTAGCTTTGAAAAAAATTAATTCTTACCAATTATTACCAGATTAAAAATTTATTAATCTTTAAAAAGAATAAATTTACCAATTTAAATTGAAATTATAAAGAAAAATTATCAAATCAATTAAATGATTAATACAGATTATTAAATTGATATTGCCCAAATTCTGAGTCGTTACAATCCTTCCCCCTTAAAGAATTTCGTCCCCGAAATTTAAAAGCAAAGGTAATTTAATAATCCAGCAAAGATTTCAATTTCAAATCAGCAAAGCATTCCTGTCAACCAGTTACTAACAACCAAAGAAATCAATCAAACAAACAAACCTAACTAATATTCTGACACAAATCAGAAAAATTTCTAAATCTATCTCTAGTTTCCCAAGTGTAAATCACTGGGAGACTCGCTCTACAGAAGCTAACAAACTATAATACCAAAATCCAGAGCTCAACTCATCTCTAGATCCATCAATCTGAACAGAACATCAGACTATACTCATTCTAGCTCAACTTTCAAATCTTACTGAACTACAGATTCAACAACCAATTGATGAATCATACACGTACTCCCTTAGAGATACGTGAAATTCAATGAATTCCACCTATCCAAACTGGCAATTCAATCTTATCCTATAAAAAACACAGATAAGAAATCTCAAATGCCACAACACTATCTAACCAATCTAACCCAATTACTGCTCTATCTTAACCAGAGAAATCTTAACAACAATGAAGTCCCCAACTTCGAATTTCAAACTCCTTATCTCGTATCTGCATAACTCAACAGACAATCCTGGGCTACCAATATTCTTCCTGAACAACTCAACCTATGCAGATGCTTCCAGAAACAACTAGACCAAAACAAACAAGCTTTTGGATCCTATTCAACAGAAGAGTCCTCCAAAATCCATCGAAATCCAGAACACAAGCTCTACTTCTCAAGCAATAGCAAACTGAACTTACTTCCTTCCTTGCACAGCTACTACCTCGCTTCCGCTGCACAACTCTGATTCTGGAATAGATAAGAATAATGTCGATGAACACGAGTACAAACTTATCCAATATATCAGGGAAACTTTGTTCATCAAATCCACAAAAATCTAAGTGACACACCTGACTCAGTCACACAACTTTACAGCAGAATCCAACTCAAAAGCTAGATCTAACCAAATCCATATTCCAAAAAAAAATTCTGAATTGCTACACCAAATCTTCCTTACTAGGCCGACTACCAAAATCGCTTTTGGAACCAAAACAATATGGAACTCAACTCTAGATGCAGACAACTTCTGATTACTTCAGTAGCTCCTACTGCACATAAGAATTCTCAGTCTCAAACAAAAGATTGCTCAAGAAAATTCCCAAATTAATCGTAAGTCACTTTTGCAATCCTACCTAGTTCGTATTCCAAAGAAACTATCCATTCTTTACCAATTAGAACAGCCTTAAGCTTTTCCAAACAAGGTTAACGCCCCAGAAAAACTTTCACCAACTGCCCGGGCTGCTGAAAGAAGAACCACCAAGATTCCTGAACCATCGGAGAAACAACCACACTACTGCTGCTTCCAAGCTCTACCTCGATGATACTGCAGAGCTAAAAGGCCTTCTCGACAGCACACCGAACACTTCGAGTTGAACTGCTACCATAGCTAACCAAAGACTTTTAATCCAAAGGCTTCTCGAAAACCAAAACCATCAACAAACCACACAACGGACCTCCGAGATGGCATACAACTTCTCAAGAGATTCGGGCTCCAAACCAAGCATCCACATCTCGCTCTCCTTAAGGAATAACAAATGAGACCATGCCGAAGCGAAACAACTCCTAGACCTCAGTCTCATATTCCAAAACAGACAACCTCCTTGCTACAGATCCAGATAACTTCTACACAGACGAGTCTTCCCTGTAGCAGGTGCAGACTACTCCACAACGACTTCTAAAACTACTTCAAGAGAAAACATCTTCAGAAAATATCCATGGATACTGCATCTCATCACGTAGTTATCAAGATATCATCACTTACTTCTGCACTTCCGATAGATCCAAACTCAAGAATGATTCGCTCACCCGAACGAATTTCAAACTTACACTTCAAAGATAAACTCCGAATCTTTTAAAAGATTTCCTTCGGATATCAGAGAAATTATTACTCCAAACTACAAATCTCACTCGAGACGGTATTAGGTCTACAGTCTCGACAAATACTTCCAACCTCAACATATAGACCTCTTCCATTAGTGGTAGTCGTGTTACACACACAGAACACTACTCCATCTACCTTAAAACTTTGTTGAAAAATCCAAACAGATAATCCAACAGATCAGGTAGATATATATATATATATATATATATATATATATATATATATATATAAATTACAAATATGCTCTCTCAAGGAAGACACCACTACAGAGCCTAGGTATTCACTCAACCTAATGCTCTGATACCAAATGTGACGACTCGACTTCCTATCTCCAGGAAGTCGCATCGCTAATAAAGAAAGAAAGGGATAGAAGAAGAAAAGAAAGAAACAACAACATCAGAGAACTCACAGCGGAACGAATAAAATATAATATAGTACATAAAATATTACATAGTATCACATTACATCAGAGTACACAACTTATACAACAGATATTAGACAGTTATAAACATCTGTCTGGCTATACAACTCAAGTACAATAGATACAGATACCAAACAACACAGCGGAACCATAATATATCTACACATGGAGGACTCCTGCTTCATATCTCCTCCAGAATTCGTCAAGCAAACCTGAATCACTTGACTACTCATACATAATATGAGTACCCAAGAGTTTAATAAAACAGAAAATAAACACTCGAGTCAGACAGGGGTCTGGCGTGAGTAAACGGGTTAAAATTGCTTAACTTTAGAAAACCTTTGAAGGAAAAGGTATCACGTAAGACTTCCCACACATAAACATGGAAAAGTTTTTACCTTACGCTAACCAAAACATTTGATAGGAAATCCAGTGATATTATAATAGTGTCTAGGGTTTTCAAGTAAATAAGAAATAGCCGAAATTGTTACATTCATTAAATTCCAGCTACTAGCCACAAAAGTGGGTAATACAAACAAAACCGTAGGGTCTCGTAGGAAGAATGAGTTTCCATAAATGACAGGGCTACTGGGGTACCGCCCGTCACAGTACGTGGCCTAGATCAACGTACCGAGGAGTACGCCCGCTCCCCTGCAACACAAGGCCGGGACCATTCCTTACTGAACAGTCCCGAACAAGACAACCTCGCAGTTGACGTGCGATTCCAACTGCCCACACAGCTGAATAAAAAGGGACTTCTAGACAGGGGGTAATCTTGCTCTCCAGTGGGAGCTACCCTCGAAGCCTTGCTGCACCTCCCCTGTTTTAGCCATTCCCGGTTGATGAGGCTTGAGGCTGCGATTACCTTTATAGAACACATCTATCTTAGAATGCTCATCGTCCACCTGACGATGTTCTGAAAGCATTCAATCAATACAAGTTCGTTCCGGGATCGAACGAAACCGAAGGCACTATCTCGTTGCACTCATATTGGAATCACCCTCAGAGTCAACAACCATAGCCCTTGCACTCTAAATCACCATCTCGAATCTGTAGTACTATTCCGTCAACTCATTACGGAATCACCCACAGAGTTATACTGACATATAGTTCTTACACCTCGAGTCTTCACTTGCTCCACTTGGATTCACGACCTAATGTTTAATTGAAATCGATGTGGTTTTCAGATATCCAAATATGGAAACCCGATCCCGGTCTCACCGAAACCAAACGCCATTTTAATGTCCAAGTTGTTATTAAGGGTTTAAATAATTAACTTATATTCAGGATGATATAACAGATAGATGAATAACATTATCACAACAGATAATTCATATCAAACATTCATCTCACAAAGCAACATATCACATATCATAGATATCCAAATCATCCAGTATCAACACATCAATCACCCAATATCAATCACTCAATATTGATCATCCAATATCAATCAATCAACCACTATTAATCAATCATCCAAAACAAAATTGATTAACTCATAATCAATTGGATTATCCTAAATCCTTCTTCATTTATTTATTTCAAATAAATTAATCATCTCTAATGATCTTCCCAAATTAATCTTCCTTGATTAATTATACTTAATTACATTTAAGTAATTATCCTTAACCATATGCAGTAATTAACCTTTAATTACTATCATCAATTACAATAATTAATGATCCTTCATTTACTTCCATTAATTAATCAATTATAATTAATTACATTAAACCTTAATTAATTACAATTAATTAATCACACTTAAATTAATTACTTATACTAATCAACTTTGATTAGTATCATTAATTACATTAATTATGATCCCCATTAATTAATAATTCTCTTTAATTAAATAATTAACTTGTAATTGATCAACTCATTAATTATAATTAGCAATTAACAATTTGTAATTACTTATCTTAATTAATTAAATTCCCATTTAATTAAGTTAACCCTTGATTAATTAATCTAATTAATTAAACTTTAATTACTTAAAGTAATTATTAAATAATTAAATTAATAAATAAATCCTTAATTAATCACCTTTTTAATTAATTACTTTTTAATTAATTACACTTAGTAATTAATCATAAATAAATTTCATTCATAAATTAATTAATCACAATAATTAGTTAACTAAAATAATTAAGTAATTAACTCTTAACTACTTAACAAGTAATTATCTTCCAATTACTATCATTAATCATCTTGATTACTTCCTTAATTAATTACTTAACAAGTAATTAATTCCATTATTAAATAATCCTTAATCCTTTAATTAATTAATTGCTCCATAATTAATTAACTTCAAAAAAAAACAGTTTAATTAATCAATTTCTTAATTGATAACATTAAGTGATCATCCATTAATCACTTCCATTTTATTACTCCCATGAGTAATTTCTCTAATTACTTTTATAAGTAATTACCATCCTAATTACATTCAAATTAACCATTGATTACTTCATTAAGTAATCACACTTAATTAATCCATAATTAAGTGATTATTTAAAATTAATTAAATAATTAATTAACTAGCATCTTATATTTAACAATCCTTAATTACTTAAGGAAACATTATTCTTAATTAAACTCACTTATTAACAAATCATACTTAATTTAGTATTCTTAAGTTAATAATAAAGATAAATTAACCCTATTTATCTTCATAATTAAATTATTTGAAATTAATCAAATTTTAATAACCTTAAAAACAAATTATTCTATTTTGATTTCAAAATTATAATAATAACCTTATTTTGAAAATAAGGAATTTAGAAATCAAATTCTAGAATTTAAAACGCTTAAATTATCTAATTCAAACTTATTCATTTTCAATATAAATTGAAACTTAGTTTTTAAATCATTACTTTATAAATTCACTTTAAAACTTTGATTTAATACTTAAGTTCAAAACTTTCCTTTTAAATTAAAACTCAAAATTTAATGAAGTTAATTACTTCCAAAAAAATCATTTTAAACAAATTTAATTTTTAAAATAAATTCAATTAATACTTAAAGGTTTGATTAACATTTACTTTAAAAGAACAAGTTTTAAAATTTGTAAATTAATTTCCCTTTTATAAAAACTGTTTTATATTAGCACCAGAAAAGTGGTATCGGGTCAAACCCGAGAGGAACCCATCAAAACCTCGAGTCACCCACCCTTCTGCATCTACTTCGAGCCGATACCCTGAAAACACGAGCGACACTTCGAGACTACCTTCGTCTTCCCCAACCAAAACTTCCCCATCCCAAATCGTGCACAACGTACACGTGTGTACGTGCGCGTCCAAACCTAGCAACTCCGACCATCCATCTGATCGCCGACCGACCACGCACGATCTCGCCAACCTCCCCCACAACCCAGATCGAAAGATCCAAGCACAAAGCGAAATTCGACCCTAAGGCTCAAGAAAACTCAGCTGCTCGACCCAAAAACCATCGCCTCAGTTGATCGCACCACCTCCTGAAGCTCCAGTAACCTCTCCCAAGCACCGCAGCATCACCGTGCCACCTTCCATCAAATCGCGATCACCCCCGGTCCACTACCCTTACCGCAAACGTCACGACAGTCCAGTCGAATACAAATACAAACTTAAACCCTAGAACCCCCAATTCCAACCACCACGTCACACTAAAATTCATGCGACCATTTTTCCCTTGATCGCCCATCTACCTTCCTCCTCCAGACCCAAATCCAAGGCCAAAAACCTCTTCGTTCGCCGGAATTTGGTGAAAGTACAAATTCCTTTCACCACCTAAAACCATAATGAATTCTGACCTAAAAATTATGTTTTCATCATCTAAATTTATGATTTCATACAACAAACACAATCATACCCTTCCAAACTAAAATTAGGATGGTTGACTTTTATCATAAATATGCATTTCTCTGCTATCATCCCTTTCAACATTATCTGTTAAATTTAAAATCATGTAACTATTTTTAAAACCTTCATTATACATCAATAAACAAATTTCCTTTATATACCCAAAGCTGATACGGATTTGATTCATAGATATTTAAATTTTCTTGATAGCAGAACTTACACAGTGAACAACATAGGACATACTTTAATGAATATAAACAGACAAGGTCACACAACAAATATATATATATATATATATATATCAATTCATATAAATTCAAGGCAAAGAACTCCAATACAAGCTAAATCATCACATGCATGGTAGTTAAAACCAATCAAACTGTTTTTAAAAAAAGTTTACTCACCTCAATTTTGCAGTGAACAAAACAGAGAACAGAGCAGGTTTATTTTTTTTATTTTCCAGGCTCTTGAAATCTGAAGTGTTTTGCTGATGAAAATCTACTACATGCCTACAGATTGCTTTGCTGATGAAGTTTGGATTCTTGCATGCTTCAAATTGATTTTCTAAAGGTTGAAACTTGCCGAGAAGACTTGAAGTTGTAGGTTTGTAAAATTGCAGATTTGATTTCAATTTAATGTAGTATTTGTTTTTAGTTTTCATTATCTGGTTTTGATAAAATAGTTTTCTGATTTAGAAAAACTTTCTAGTTTGAGTTAATAAATGATAATAAAGAAATGGAAGTGTTATATTTATCAAAATTAAAGAAAATGAATTCCAAAATAAAGACACTTGTTAAACACTTGTCACTAACACTTACACTTGTCATTTTAATTAGCTTATTAGCTTTACATGTGTTATTAAAATGTGATAATATGGTTATATATGTACATAAGTATTTAAATAAATTTTATTAAATTTTAAAATGTAATATGACTTACTTATTAAAGTTGCTTAATAATAAATACTTATGTATGCCTTTAAAAGAGAATTTGCTAAAACTAATTATAAATAAATTCCTTATACATGTAGTTTAAAAAAAAAATCTAAAACATCTATATATATATATATTTATAACCATTTTATATTAAGTACTTGAAAGAAAACAAAACAAAATGTTTAAATCTTTTAAACTATCATATTTAAAATAAATAACAATCTTATATTTTAAAAACAAACAATTATCTTATAATTGAAAACAATTTGATTAATCTAAATTAACTTTTGAAAGACATTACTTATAAAACAAAGCTTCAAATTATAATATACATATATAAATTATCAATAGATTAAATTAAATTTCAAAACAACATCAAATTATAACATATACGTACATATATATTACAATTTGAAAATAAAATCTTTATTTAAAACAAAAGATCTTTCTATTCACAATATATATCAAATATATATTATAAATAGAATAAAATTTTATTAGCTTTGAAAAAAATTAATTCTTACCAATTATTACCATATTAAAAATTTATTAATCTTTAAAAAGAATAAATTTACCAATTTAAATTGAAATTATAAAGAAAAATTATCAAATCGATTAAATGATTAATACAGATTATTAAATTGATATTGTCCAAAATTCCGGGTCGTTACAATGAGATGATATATTGATATACTCTAAGGATGAGAGAGTGCATGAAGTTCATCTTAGAGTAGTGCTTGAAACGTTAAGGTAGCATCAACTAAAAGCAAAATTTTCGAAGTGTCATTTCTAGAAGAAAGAAGTGAAGTTTCTTGTTCATGTAGCCTCAGGGAAAGGGTTGTCTGTAGATCCGACTAAGATTGAAGTGGTGACTAATTGAAAGAGACCCAAGATGGTGGCTGAGATAAAGAGTTTTCTTGTATTAGTTGGGTGTTATTGGAGATTTATAAAGGATTTTTCTAAGATAGCTCCACCGATGACCAAGCTAACGTGAAAAGGTGTGAAGTTCATTTGGACCGATATGTGTGACGTGGTATTCCAGAAGCTGAAACACTTATTGACTAATGCACCTATGTTAGTTGTTTCAAAGGCGGATTGGGACTTAGTGTACACAGATGCATGTGGAATAGGGTTAGGAACCGTGTTAATGCAGAGAGGTAAATGATTGCCTATGCGTCTCAACAGCTTTGACCGCATGAGGTCAGATATCCAACGCATGATTTGGAATTAGCTGTGGTAATTTTTACATTGAAGGCGAGGAGACATTACCTTTTGGGAGAAAGATTCGAGTTGTATACGGATCATAAGTCCCTGAAGTATTTATTCTCTCAGAAGGAGTTGAATATGAGATAACAGAGGTGGTTTGAGTTTTTAGCCACTTATGATTTTGGTATTGAGTATACACCTAGAAAAGGCAACAAGTTTGTGGATGCACTTAGCAGAAAACATCAAAATACAGTGTTAGCGATTATAGCTGAGTGGAAAGATTTAGAAGCGTTGACGACATGCAAAGTGCAGTGGAGACCTGAAGCTAGATTTATTAAGGAAACTGTTACGTTGTCATGTTTAGAAGTTCGACCGATGATGATCGAAAGGATTTCTTCTAAGCAAGGAGAGGATCTAGCATTAGCTAAGCGGATAAAGTAGTTAAGGGATGGAACAAAGAGTGATGATTTGAAGAATTTCAGTCTTGACCAGAACGGGTGGTTGAAAAAGAAAGGAAAATTATGCGTTTCGAAGGTAGGAGACATTAGGAAGGAAGTTTTAGAAGAATGCCATCGTTTGAAGTTCACTATTCATCTAGGAGGAACTAAGATGTATCAAGATATGAAGATGAGTTTCTTCTTAGAAGGCATGAAGAGAGATGCAGGCTTATGGGTGAAGCAGTGTTTGAACTGTCGACAGGTAAAAGCCGAAAATCAGAAACCAGGCGGGTTACTTCAGCTTTCAGATGTTCCAGTTTGGAAATGGGATTCGATCTCAATGGATTTTATAGACGGGTTGCCAAGGTCAAATAGAGGAAATGAAAGTATATGCGTCATAGTGGACAGGTTGAACAAGAGTGCCCATTTCATTTCAGTTAAGTCAACTAGGATGACACCTTTTTAGCTAAGTCATGTATGAAGAATGTAGTTAGACTGCATGAAATTCCTAATAGTATAATAAGTGAGAGATTCCTTACTCACCAGCGAATTCTAGAAGAGTCTGCATGATATTTTAGGTACCAAGCTCAAGATGAGCACTGCTTACCATCCGTAGACAGATGGGAAAAAAAAAGAGTTAGCAAAGTATTAGAGGATTTGTTATAAGCTTATGTTCTATATTTTGGTGGATCGTGGGAAGAACACCTACATTTGGTCGAATTTTCGTATAATAACAGTTATAAGCTGGCATAGGGATGGCACCGTTTGAAGCTTTGTATGGAAGACCATGCAAATCAATAGTTTATTGGTTAGAGACCGGGGATAGGTTGGTTCTTGGTCAAGAATTGGTTAGAGAAGCTGCAGAAAAGATTGATTTAATTAGAACTAGAATGAAAGAAGCTTAGTCTAGGCAGAAGAGTTATGCTGATAAGAGATGGAAAGACTTAGAGTTCTCAGTTGGAGATCATGTTTTTCATTAATGTATCAGTGATGAAAGGTGTAATTCGATTTGGGAAATCAAGGAAATTGGCAAATCATTTGACCATTTCCTTTTGTAGAGAGGATCGGGAAACTCGCATATAGGGTAGAGTTACCGAACAGTTTGGCAGAAGTCCACGATGTTTTTCACATTTCTCATCTAAGGAAGTGCATTCGAGATCCAGAGACCACCATAGCACCGACTATGTTAGATGACTTAGTGGTGAAACCGAATTCGCCTATAGTTAGCAAGCCGTTTGTATAGCCGCGATAGATGAAAAGAGGCTAAGGAGTAAGACAGTCAGATTAGTTAAAATCCAATGGAGTGACAACGAGAGGGACTGTACTTGAAAAGTTGAGAGCAGGATTCGAGATGCTAATCTTAACTTGTTTCATGGTATGTTTTACCTTTATGATTGATTTTGATGAGTGCCTTATCGTAATTTCGAGGACAAAATTCTTTAAGGAGGGGAGTTTGTAATGACCCTAATTTTAAATAGCATTATTTATGACGTTTAATTAGTTAAATTAGATGAAATAATGTAAATGGTTAAGGGATTGAGATTTGTTTTAATAGAGGGTAGCCATGCCAATTTAAACTAATGAACTAAGAGGATTAAAATGAAATAAGTAAGGGAAATAGGATAAAGGCAATATAGGAATAAGTTATATTCCTACACCCTAAACCCTTAAGCCATATTCGTTTTACACATTCAAAAATTAAAACAAACCTAAGAAGAGGCCAGCCACCATTAAGGAGAAGTAAGGGGAAGATAAGCAAAAACCAAGAGGAAAAGCGTAATCAAGTTCATTCAAGATCAAATCTCAGATCCTCAACAATAAAGCTAAAGGTAAATAATAGATCATATCTCATTTTTGATGTTTACGGTTTCTAGACCAGATCCGAGTATTTTTGCAAAGTATATTGCCATGTTTTAAATGTTATATAGACGTATGTGCTTGTTGATGAATTATGCTTATTAATATTGATTTTTTGATAAAATTTTATTTGAAAAACCTATTAAACGACACCCAAATGCCGTGAGATTTAGATATTTGGTCAGAATAATATTTTAGAGATGGGTTTCAAGCTTCATAATTTTTCTGAATTAATGTGGATTTATTATGAATTATCTAGTGAAGAATTTTTTTTAAATTGGGTTTAAAAATTAGTTACGGCTATTTTATATTAGTTATGGGTCAGAAACTTAAATTTGTTAGAAAACATCAAAAGTGATTTATGGGAATTTTAAAGAATTTTCCTAAGTGTTTTAATAAGTATATAAAATTATTTAAGATATGGGGCTTAAATGTTTTATATGTTTATAAAAAAAGAAGGGGAAATTTGCAAATGTTTTAAATTGTTATTTCTGAAACCCAACAGCACTTTAGAAAAGAATTTGGAAAAGAAATTGGCAGCCAATCATATGTTGACAAACAAGGCAAGTTAGTTGAAAAGAAATCACCTTTTTAAGTTAAAAATTAGTTTATAGAAGGTTTTGCTGTTTTGCCACTTTCGGCAGCACCTTTCAACTACATACTTCTTCCTCCATCGAGGTCGAAGCCAATACACATGGTATCAAAGACTTGGCACGTAGTGGATTGGACATATGTGAAAGGTATGGAGTCGAAATAGGGCTTTCGAAGGGGTCGAGACCTTGTTTTGTTTTCAAAAGAAACAAATGTGCTTGTTTTGCTTTCGAGAAGAATGTTTTCGAATAAGATTGCTTTCGAGTTGGTCAAATGGTTTTAAGGGAAAGAGCTTTCAAAAGAGGTTGCACTGATGTTTTAAGAAATTTCTTTCGAAGGGATCGAAACCCCAACCTGCCACATTATACCTTTCGAAATAGTGCTTTCGAAAGGGTTCTTTGTTTTAAAATCAGCGCCGCTTCTCCAATGCTTTCGAAAGGGTTGGTGTCAAAACCTGCCACTTTCTTTTACTTAGAAAATTCTTTCGAAATAGTTGCTTTCGGCCTAGTTCTTTTAAGAACCTTTTGAGATTTTGAAAGTTAAACCCAAAGGTTTCGAAAGGAAGTTCTTAAATAGTTTCGAAAGGTTTTTCCACATGTTTTCACTTAAACCCAATGCTATCGAAAGGTTTGATTTATGAAAAGAATTTAATACTTTCGAAAGGTATATGATAAAGATTTCAGAGGGGCGGTTCCCCAATGTTTTCCAAAGGCTTAACTTAGTGATTAATGGAGATTTTCCAACGTTTTCAAAAGGCATGTTTAAAGTGTTTTGAAAAGAGGATGTCTAAGGTTTTAAAGGCTTTCGAAAGATATGTTTTCAATGTTTTCGAAAGGACTATGGTAAATGATTTTGAAAGGTATGTTTTGACCTTTCGCCCTAAAGTTATAAAGTAAATAAGTATACTTGTATCGAAAGGGGTAATTTCAATGGTTTCAAAACGGGTACTTCCAAAGTTTTCAAAAGAAATTGTTTAAATGTTTTAAAAAAACATTTCGAATGTGCAGTATATAAAACATGGCAAAGAGATTTGAGTAAGGCATAGAGTATATTTCCTTGTTTACGTATGATTTAAAGGGTTAAATCAAGTTGAAAAGGTTTTTAAGTAAAATCTAAAGGGTAGTTAACCCTAAGTAAATGACTCAGATATTTGAATACCAGATTGGACTGGTGTAGAGTCATGCCCTATACATTTGCTATAGCCCCATGCTAATTTAGTCCAAAATTACAATATGTAGGGCTTAGTCATAGGTAAGACTGAAATGATGGTTACACATATTAAGGAATATGTATAGAGAAGGAGGAGGATAGGTTATTGGTAAGCCCGAAAAACCATTAGGATCTGGTGACCTTGGAGAAGTAAGTTAAGGAAAGACCATCCAGAAGTTGTCTAACAATTGTTAGATTATTTGTTTATTTTTTCTGGTAGGCCCGAGTCAGCCAATGGTTAGTAATCAGCTAAAGAAAACTATATTTTTTGGACAAACGGTCCATTACTTCCCTAATTTTTATGCATATATGATATTGCTATTATTGTTTTACCAGTTTGGTTACAGGATTTTGATTTTCAAAAGATAAGTTTTTGAAAGGATATTAGTAAGGGGAAACCCATTCCACTAAGCGGCATGGACTCGCTTAATATCAGATAACCGAGATGTATAGTATTATTCTTACAAGGCTTTATGTCCATCTCAAAAGTTTATGTTTTTCCCCTTAAACTCTCTGGTTCTCAAAATTATTTTGAGTATATTGAGAGTTAAGGTTTTACAGGTTTAGTAGGTGGACGAATAAAGCTTTCAAAGACGTGTAGAAGGAAAAGTTAGCTATTTAGGTTTATTCCGCTGTGATGTACTAAGACTTTTGTGTCTATTTACTTCTTTGATCTTCCAAGAGGGCATCTTCATATGTCGCTGTTGACATATTTTATAATAATTATATTTGATTAAAAACTAGGAATCACTTATGGGATTATGTAAATTGAATATGAAATATTTTTAAATGTAATCCGAAAGTTGTTTTAATATGTGATGATTTTATTTCATATTCATATGCTTCTGATTTTATGGATACCATTAACATTACCGTATTTTGTCACCGAAAGTTAATACTATGGATGATCGCAACATCTGTAGCACTTTGCTTCAGGCCTCAAGATTGGGGATGTTGCTATGACCAACCCTAAAATTCCCCTTTCGATTTATCCTCCCCGAACCTGAAACAGTGACATCTCGATGTCGACCCCGTTTGTATGCACACAAACAAGGAGTATGAATTGGAAGCATGAACTAAAATGAACTCAAGGAACCTTGTTTTGCATTTTTTTGTTGAGTAAAAAATTTGGTTTTGATTTTTTGAGCTATGTGACCATTTTTAATTTTTTGAAAATGAAGAACGAAAGGGAGACAAAGTGGAAAAGTTTGAACTGTTGAAAGTCGATGTTGAGTTGGTTTTTCCTTTAAATTTTTATAAACAAACCAAAATCAAAAACCAAAAGGACTTGCACATGCATAAGGACAGTGGAATATTTTTTGTGTGCACACAGTATATTTTATTTATTTTTGAAAAGTAAATAAGTTTTAGGGTACGATGATACACAATATCGTATGGACCGCGAACGACAAATGAAAATATGATCGCGAACAACATTGTGACATGATCCCAAAACAATTATAAAAAACACTGGTTATTAAATTCTGTGAAGTTTTAAAAATGCCGACGTTTTCCATAATACGTTAAATGGAAATTAAATTATTTTCCTAAATTAAAATTTATGGAAAAATCCTATAAATTAAATTTACAACGCGTCATCATAAATCAAGTTATTTCATTAAATTTGATTTTCTTATTATTTATGATATTAGAACAATATTTTGTTGTAAATAAATTTACAAATGAGCTTACCATTATTATTTATTAATTAAAAGATGTTAGATAAAATTATTAAACCCATTCAATTAATATTTAATTAACAAATTCAAATATTTTAAATAATCCTTATATTTGAATTCAAGTTATTAAGCTTTTAAAAACCAATTATTAAACATTTAAAATTAATCAAATATTCAAAGTTAAAATTGTTAAAACTCTGGGATGTTACATCCTCCCCTCCTTAAAAGAATTTCGTCCCTGAAATTATCATAGATCGGAAAATATAATATCCAACCAAAAAAATCAAATTACTTACTTGGTTTTCAGCAACCTGATTAGCTATATTTTCCTTATGGACAATTCCTTATCAACACTTAAAATTCCTAGCCACGCGACGCTAATCCTAACGCCTAAGTTATGCATTGTTTCCTCATGAAAGAGAATAGAAAACACAATACACACTTGCTAGTCGAAAGGCAAGTTAACTGAGCATATCGCACCACCAATTCTTATGACAATCAGTGACGTCAAAACCTTACGCTAACTTTCCTTTCAACTTAATCTAGAATTTCGAAAAATTCGACAGCACTTCCTTTGTGCAGCCGATCCATAAAAACTACAAATTGCCATTACGACCTAAACCAATCAAAAGAAAATAGAAGTCAAGTGACCTCCCATTTCTAGGGCATAAAACCGTCAACCAATTTCAATTTCTAAATCTACTACATGCTATTTCACATTTAGTTTCTAATTTTTTGTAAGCAATTTATTATCTTGATGCAAATGCAGGTGTATATGGATCAAATAGCAATCTCTTGCTTACCTGTGCTTACACAATCCAAAAGAGAGTTAGGCTGACAAAAGAGTAATACACTAGCTATCTCTATCATAAGCTCAAATAGTATAAACAGTGTAACAATTATATATATAATAAGGCAATATGATGCAACTTTACATGCAACCAATAGCTACATAACAAGCATATGCAGCCAAAAGTACATAAACTATCCTATAATAAAATGCTATGCATCCTAATATTTCAAAAGATCAATTTTAGAACTAAATGCCCTAGATTTTATATTAGAAATATATTTTCAAATTTCTCCAAAGATAAATAAATCAAAATCAAAATTCATTATAAGGAGAGGGCTCTTCTAACCAAAGCATGGTATAACTCTAGAATAAAACAACATGAAGCATCGAGTGATATTCTGGTTCCTCTTAAAACAATATTAGAGCAAACAAATATATCCGGCAAGTCTTTCAAATCGGGAAACCCCCAATTTCCCAAACTTAGTCATATACAAAACATTTGAAAAACCACTTCAAAATATTATTTTCAAATGTATGAAACAATAACATTTCATTAATATTTTTCAAAATAATATTTTAACTGTTTCTTTTCATAAATTCTTCTGATATCACTTTTTCAAAAGCACCAGGATTTAAGTCCTAATAACCAATAATACAAAAACTTATTTTTATAACTTCAAATTTAAATAATGATGGTATATAAAATCACACAATCAGTCAAATCATATCAAATCAAATTCCATATAGGAACAAACTAATAGTTAACATTATTTGAAATGTTAAATGACTAGCAATCAAATCTTAGCTTAGGTTTAAAACTTCTTGATTGTCGAAGTATACAGATAATTATCCAAGCATACCATTTTGCTCATCAGCCTTTAGCTATTGCCTAGAAGATTGTCCAAGCTCCCTCGGACAAAATTGAAAGCCACTCTCTAAATTTACTGGTTTTTTAACTGCACTAATTTTTCTAAATCACTTTTATTTTATATTTAGTATTTTATTCAATATTAATTACTTATGAATTATGTTATCCCGCTTTTTGGCAAAGCCGCGATACCCAAAGATCGATCAGAAACGGAGAACAGTTCGTCTCAGAGATCGGTCATACTTCGTTTCGCTACGGATATCGATGAATTTTGTCCGAGTCCGAATTGTGCTACAATTGATAGGACAAGACAAGAAAGACCTTAGAAGCCTTCATCTCAAATTTCGAGTCAATCCGAGTTCATACGCTCAAGTTATGATCGATTCAACTTGAAGGGGAAAGCACCGGTTTCGAACACAACGGAGTGCCTCGGTTCGAATCCATCAACTTCGAACCCATCTAGTTCGTATCTGTGGACCTCGTGTCCATGGAGGGGTTGCAAAGCTCATATCCATCCAAAGAATCCTTGTTTGAATCCACCGAGCATCAGTTGTTCGAACCCCATCACGGAAGCCTTGTTCTAACCCATCACAGAAGCCTTGTTCGAACCCACCTGTGAAGCTTCATTCGAACCCACTGGGTCAACTAACCATGATGACGTGTCTTTCATCGGTTCGAATGCGCCGAGATATATGGAGTCGAAGCGGTCAACTCGAAGTGAAGACTGGATCGATTCAAAGTTTGCGCTCCACGTCACTACGAAGGCGCGCGCCACCATCGGTTCGAAACCATCGGTTCGAATGGATGGTTTCGAACCAAACAGCCACGCAGTGAACCCCATCTCGAATCCATCATATCTCTCAATCCACTGATCCAAATGCCATGAAATTTTCACAGAAGCTTGCATTCATGTAGAAGAGTGTCCACGCCAAATTTCACCTCGATTGGATGAATTCTTGATCGATTCGAATGGAGTTCGAATCGATGCCAAAGTGGGCCCAAACTTCCTAAGACCAGACGTGTGGGCCCCCTCACGTGCCAGAAGTGGTCTCCCGAGTTTTCAGCAAAATATCAGCAGTCTACACCTATAAATAGAGCCCCAGGGCCAACAGAAAAAGGATCTTTCGACTCTCATGCGTCCAGACTCTGCCGGATTGAGATCTTCATCATTCGACATCGAGTACTAGCTGTTGATTTCGAATTTTCAGTTGTAACATGCTGTTGATTGCTGTAACAACTTGTAATCATTGAAAGAGAATCAATAAAAACATCAAAAAACTTCACAGTGGACGTAGGCGACACGCCGAACCACTATAAATCGCTTGTCTACTCTTTTACCTTACTGTTGATTGGAGTTTTTGTTAGCTAATATCTGTTTTGAATCTATATTCTCCGTTATTATCTCTTCAACGACTCCCGAAGAGTGTTGTGACCAATTTTGGTGCAAACACTTTGGTGCTTTCACTGAGAAAACCCAGATTTTCTCCTGCTCGTTGGATCTGTCATCGATACCGGATTGAATAAATCTAAGAGAGAGATCTAGATCATAGAATCCAACTTCCTTCCCTTCTATTCAGATTTGCATAAAGTCTAGGAAAGGAATTCAACTATCAAGATGGTTAGCACAAGAACCACCTCAAACGCTGTCAATCAAGAAGAACAGGATAGACAAAATCCTGTGCCCCCACCTCCATCTAATCAGGATGCTACTGGGCACTCTGAACCGTCCGATCCGGTTACTCGACAAGAGTTGCAGTTGTTACTCCAAAAGCTGACCCAGAGTCGGCAACAGCTAGAAGAATAACTACGCACTAACGCTGAGCTAATCAACAAGCTGGATCGCCAGAAACGAAAGAGATCCATGAGAGACCATGCTTCTTGCTCATCCAGCGAAAGTTCTTCATCCTCTGATTATCATAACCGGCCTCCACGACCCCGGCTAGATGGGAGTCGTATGCCACTCGTTGGAAATCAACCGACACTGACCGTTGGACAACTTAGAGTTGGTCCGTCAGCCAGTTTCCAAACCGGACCCTCCTCCCGAGGAGGTGCCGTTCCTCACCGCACCGCAGAATACCGCACCACTAACGTTGCGGCTGAACCAGGGGTTGACGCCCAAGATCAGTCGGACCTGGACTGTCGTCATAGCGGGCGTACTCCTGAACCATATGTCCCAGAGGACTATGAGCCGAGAAGGCGAGACTTGGACCATCGACGATATCCGGTTCAAACTCAATGTATGGAGCATGATCATACTTCGGCGCAAATGCCGGATCTTTCAACTATGATACGTCAGATGATCCGTGAGAGTCAGGGATTCACAAACGACAATTGGGGAGTTTCCCGAAGTCACACTCCCTTTAAGGACGATATTCTTATTGCTGAACCCTCGCGGCGATTCCGGATGCCCACTCTACCCATGTACGAGGGAAACTCCGACCCTACCAACATATTCTAAAATGTGAATGGTCGATGACTGCTGCCAGGGCTGACGATGCAGTGAAATGTCGTAGTTTCCCCATATCCTTGGGGGGCATCGCTACCATGTGGTTCACTCGGTTGCCACCTCGATCCATCTTTTCCTTCGATCAGTTAGCCACAAAATTTGTCGAGCAATTCCGCATGCACGTCGCAAGGCCAAAAGATGTCAACACTCTATCTAGTGTCACGCAAGCTCCTGAGAGACACTCAGACACTACTTAGAGAGATTCCATACTGCATGTGCGGATATTAGTAATCCAAACGATAACTCCATTGTTATGGCATTGACTAAGGGGATCGACCCCGATTCTGAATTTGGCAATTGGCTAGCTGGGAAACCACCTGCATCATTGGACCATTTCCATGCCAAAGCAACTCAATTCCTGAGACGGGAAGATGCGAAACAATCTAGGAAACAAACTGACGCAGGATCAAATGCGGAAGGGATCAAAAGCAATGTTGCAATAAAATAGTCCGGTGAGAGCTCCGGGAAAGTCCAGTGAACATTAAAAATAAACAAGCTTGGCGAAGAGAAAGCGTGAATCAAACTAAAAAACAAGATCAAAATCGTGGCCCGCAGCGCAAGAATCCAATGTTCGACAGTTACACTCCTCTAAATACATCACTAGAGGACTTGTACTTACAAACCTGCGATACAATTCAATATCAAAAACCTGCACCAAGACCGTCGTCAGAGAGACAAATCCAGACGGGAAAGTTTTGCAGGTTCCATGAAAGCTACGGGCACAATACGAACGAGTGTCGTCACTTACAGGATCTTGTTGAAAAACTGATCAGAGAAAGGAAGCTGGAACAGTTTGTGCGGACACCGCAGCCCAGAGAAGCGGGCCCATCAAATCCAAACAATGGACCCAATCGGCCAGGACAGGAGGACTCGACTTGTCCTCGCGGAAGATTGGTGATAAACGCCATCAGTGGCAGACCTACTTTCTCAGGAGTCTGGAATGACGAAGATCTTCGTCGCTGTCATACATGACAGGCTCATTCAATCCATGACTTTGCAATTTCCTTTACATTATGAGATTTGAATTTGTAATAAGGCACTGACTTTGCCATATTTTCTTATTTCAGCAATAAAATACCATCTCTTCAAGCTAGAGCTGTGATTCATCGAATACAACGTTCAACAATCACGACACACGAAGAGCTAAGTTCCATCAAACAATGGAATTTATTGAAATAGCGAGTGACTGTGATATGACCGGCCACTCACTAAGTGAAACCCCAGCTCGGGGGCAAGCCAACACATCAAAGGCTGAACTGGACCAACACACAATAATCCATTCAATAATTCGTTCTCGGAGTGCGAACGGACTCCAACTTCCCAGAGTGTGAATTGGAGTATAAACATTCAATAATTCGTTCCTAGAGTGCGAACGGACTCCAACTTCCCAGAGTGCGAATTGGAGGATAAACATCATACAAATCATTCCCACAGCACGAACGGACTCCAAATTCACAGAGCGCGAATTGGAGGATAAACATCATCCAAATCGTTCCCACAGCGCGAACGGACTCCGACTTCCCAGAGCGTGAATTGAATATAAACATTCAACAATTCGTTCCCAGAGTGCGAACGGACTCCAAGTTCCCAGAGTGCGAATTGGAGTACAAACATTCATTAACTCGTTCCCAGAGTGCGAACGGACTCCAACTTCCCAGAGCATGAATTGGAGTATAAACGTTCAATAATTCGTTCCCAGAGTGCGAACGGACTCCAACTTCCTGGAGTGTGAATTGGAGTATAAACATTCAATAATTCGTTCCCAGAGTGCGAATGGACTCCAACTTCCTGGAGTGTGAATTGGAGTATAAACATTCAATAATTCGTTCCCAGAGTGCGAACGGACTCCAACTTCCCGGAGTGTGAATTGGAGTATAAACATTCAATGATTCGTTCCCAGAGTGCGAACGGACTCCAACTTCCCAGAGTGTGAATTGGAGTATAAACGTCAAATCTATCGTTCCCAAAGTGTGAACGGACTCCCAAAAAGCCCAAATAGATGTGACCGACCATCCAGCGGCTAACTCCAGATTCCCGAAATGCGAGTCGAAGTACAAACATCAATTCTAGGTTCCCGAAGTACGAACCCAAACATACATGTTTTCTCCAAGTTCCCGGAGTGTGAATTGGAGCACAAATACCAAGTCAAAGTTCCTGGAGCACGAACCGTGTTACAAACATCGATAACTCTCGAATTCCCGGAGTGCGAACCGGATTATCGATCTCAAATTATCTTAAGTCCCCAGAATGTGGACATGTGCTTAAGGTTTTCAATAAACGCAGTCAACCACCGGAACACAAATGTTATTCCCCGAGACTAGGGGGCAAAAAAAAAGCTAAGTGTTAATCGCTAACCAAAGTGATACAATGTCCGAAGTTCGATTATTCATCGATCACAACTTGCGACCAAGATTCTCAGACTTGGCGAATAAAAACGAATTCTACTTGACGGTAAAAACACCACAAGTGCACCGGACTGAAAACAAAACACTACAAACACTTAAGCACAAAAAGAAATGAGAATTGAAACAAAGAAACTGAATTTTATTTCAATCGACCAGAGACAAGGAATTACATGATGATGAGTTCTTCCAAAAAAATTCCTACTTGCAGGGGCCGAACCTGCATCTATACACGGCCTACTAACATAAAACGAAAACAAGTTCCTATCTACCAAAAAATCTGTTTGGGAGGCCGATCTATTCCTTCTTTCTTGGCTTCCTAATCAACGATTAGTCATCAGAATCACTAGGAACGGAAATCCTTCGTTTGGACGGCCTCCTCTCCGGTGGTTGCTCTTCGGCAGGGGGCATAATGTCAATGTACTCCTCAGAGCTCGAGTCCAAATGAAGGCTCCCTGCCGGAGGAGTAGGAGGGACCGGACCCACGATGGAAGATGGGATAGTGCCACCTGATGTTGTTGTCCTTAAAGGCGTTGGGCTATGCGCCGCCGTACTGCCGCCAATACTACTACTTTGCCCCGCTGCTTCTAATTCTGCTTGAATCTCGGCCAAGATCTCTTCATCATGAATCGTTTGGGCTTGGCTGGGGCATCCGCGATCTGCATTGAAGAGCTAGAGGTTGGCGGGAGGTCACTAATAATAAATGGCAAGTCTGTAAGAGGGTCACCCTGTTGGCCAAGCAGCTCACTCACCATTTGTTCGTCGAGAGATAAGGATCTCCCCTGCGCCACCTCAGTAGACACTGCCGTCGTCACGACAGTTGTTTCAGTAGTGATGGCTTTACGCCCTTGAATAGACTCCTGAGCTGAAGATGCCGGAGTAATTTTGGTAACTGAACAAAGAGGAAAAGAAGATATAAGCAATCTCTTCAAAACAAACACTTTAATAAAATCACACTTGATATATGTTCAAGTACCTTCCTCAGTTTGACTCGTTGACGGTTGGACGGCCTCAGAGACGTGCTCCCGAATGGGAGATAACCGCGGCTGTTCTGGGTCATAAGCAGAAACAGGTTGTGTACCGACCACAGATACAGGCACTACCGAAGGTGGAGCGGTGATTTCAATAACAGTGGAGTGATGCTCAACACCTGATCCCTCTCCAACCTCTAGAGATCGGCCACCAATCATCTCCTTCTCATGAGCGATAATAGCGTCATGAAGGACCTTCTTCTCATCGTCTGTCAGCAGCCGGTTTTCAAGTTCGAATCGGTCGACCGATTCACCCAGACATGCTTCCTCTTCTTCCTCAACCAATCGACCCCAAGCGCTGTGGAGGTGTATCGGGTAATCTTGGAGCCAGGCCAAATTTCGGTGTCTCAACACGTTGGCATTGTAAGTGATGAGCAAATCTTCAATATCGGCCTCCAACCTGGCCTCCGCTTGATGAACTTTCTCCTCAACCTCCGTCTCAACCACCTGGACCTTGGCTACTGCTGCATCCCGTTCAGTCCGGAGGATCACGGCTTGTTCACACGCCTCCTGGGCCGCGTTATTCGCATCATCCCTATCCTTGGCGATTTCGGCAAATTTAGACTTAAGCTCGTTCAACTCCTTTAGGGCTGCGTCCCTTTCGGAAGTAACCATGGTGTTTCGATGACCCATGTCCTCTACCGTGGCATAGTGCTCACGTTTCATCCTATCCATTGTTGCCTGGGCTTCGTCGGCTTTTTTGATAGCCTCCATTTTAGACTTCCGAGAAGATTCAGCTTCAGTGTTTAGCACATCAATAATACGGCTCTTTTGAGCTAACTCGGCCTGCAATTTCTCGATGGTGGCCCCATGCTCAAAGGCCAATGACGACGCTTTCTCGGCTGCCTTGTACCACGCCCTGTATTGGGCATAAAAGTCGTGCACATAATCGTGCGCCGTCTGCTCGGCCTCCGGCGGGATTCTTTTCAAGTGAAGAGGAAAAATGTAGTTATCAAAGCAAAGATTTGGAAAGTCCTTCTTCAGTTGAGCAAGCCTGATTGCTCCTTCCCCCGAAATTTCAGTAGGAGTTTGTTCCACGACTATTGGAGGCATTGCCTCAGATCTGGGATGGCGAGATTCATTCTTAGAAGATTGAGAGGCCGACTGGTAGTACGAGGAATCAGAAGAACGAGAAACATGGACAAGAGGTTGTATAGGAACTCTTGGAGGAGGAGTGTGCGATCGAGACCGATGTCTGTAATCCCTATCTCTCCGTTCTTGGCTAGAATACCCGGAGTACCTGCGATCGTGATCCCTATCTTTTTCTCTCCGTTGTGACTCGTAATATGAGGAAGATCTGCGAGCATGTCGTGGGCTCCCCAACATCGAACCGCGTCCAGTCATAATGTCTGCAAAGCGAAATAAGAATAAAGTTAGTGGTTTCTCGAAACCAATGACCTAGGACTCAGGGCTATGTAGTGTCGTGAAATGTGTGTGAGTATATATTCCCCCCGACCAACCAGAAGTGTCGGCTGAGCTAGTAATAAAAGGCTCGCTCAATTCTAGAGTACGATGGAACTCCTCCAACCCGACATCATGTTGAAAAGACACATCATCCGGGATTGGAAGATCGGTAAGCCCTTCGTAAAGACTTTCAGTTCGCGGAGGAGACATCTCAGAAATTCTAACTCCGGGAGAGGATCGGGCCGTCACGACCGATTTCCATCTCCCCTTCTTAGTTAGCGTGACGACGGCTGCCTTGCCTTTTCTTTGCTCTTCAACATCCTGAACCACGTCTGTAGGCTCCAACAATGGCTCGTCGTCAGTATAAGTTCTTTCAGAATCAGCCTCCTCGGCTATGATAACTTTGGGCTTCTTGTGCTTGACTCGTTGTTTAGAGACAATCCTTAGTGCCCCGTCAAACAGTATGCTCTGCCCTCGTTCAATAAACCTGTAAGTCCTAAGATTCCTATCCGTCAAGAGCGACTCGATATCCCTATCTTCACTCGGGACTTCTCGAAGTACTCGTACCATCTCCTTAAAGTGCTCGCCCTCAGGTCGCTGAATCGTCTCTGTAAAAAAGAGAAAAAACATAAGTTTCGCTTTGACCGCAATTGCCTTAGTAATTACTTGATAACTCGGCTACACTCACGTCTGAATAACCATCGCCGGGCAAACCCCGAAGGACACCTGACATAGAACCATTCCGTCCTATAGTAACTCAACCTGGTCCAGGACCCAGTGACCACTTGGCAGTTCCTCACCGCTTCCAGAAATGTGAAGGAAGGATAATCACCTCGAGTTTTGAAATTAAATAGATATCTGATCTCGGTCGGGACCAGTGGTCTATGAAGGCACTCCATGAAGACGATGAATAAACTATTCACGGAGGCATACCCGTTCGGGTGTAGTTGAGATGGAGCGATCCTCAAAAAAGACAACACCTCCCTTATGTACTCATTGAACAGAGGAAGCGCCCCAGCCGCGCACGAATGGCGATTAAATGCTGTATATCCCTCCGGCGGGTTGTGTGGTCTATCATTCGGCCCCGGCAATAAGACGTCATCCAGTGATAGGCCGTGCCTCAAGCATATTCTCCCCAACATATCATCATAAATATTGGATTGAATGGAATCCGACGGATTGGCAATGAAAGACGCATTGGGAAGTTCGTCTGGGGCCGGACCAATGATCTCAGGTTCAATATCTGGGACCTCTAGTCTCGGAGCAGCTGTACTTTGAACCTCCTGCTGTTGCAAACTTGAAGGTTCCATAACTAGCTAACTCATGAGAAACCATCATTAGACGACAAAGGACCCGTGCGTTCCCCAGTGTAAAGTGTATGAAAAAATGTTGTGCAGTGCCATGCATTACTCGAATAAATATCGCAGAGTTAAAGGAATTATACAAACGACAAAGCTAATTTCCCCAGTTATAATGACCTTCATCGCTGACCGTCATCACTAAACCGTTTGTATGATGGAATTTGATTTGGATAGAAGTTGTTATGGTTCCATCGACGAGCTTCGAAAGGTGGTCAAGTATGCAATGTGATTATCAAGTCCAACTATGCGAGGATGAAGCTTGTCGGAATCATGCTCAGAAAATGTCAAACTTTGGTATCCATCATAGAGGGTTCGGACCGATTATATGGAACTCATTCGAACCCATCCTAACGTCACTTCAAATCGATGCAGAAAGGCACGCTTTGAATCGATGATCAGGTGTCAAGTTCGAATCTATCAATGAAGGATGACTTCGAATCGATCCTTGGTTGGCTAGTTTGAACCGATAAGGAAACCCTCAACTTAACATCAACCAAGTTCGAATCGATACCCTTCGTATCGATGCAAAGTTGAGAACTTCGAAACGATAGCTGATGGATTCGAATCCATCGATTCGAGTGGAACCACCAAAGATGGTCAATTGGTACGAACTATGTCACCCTCATAAAGTCATTCCAGGGATCGATGCGAAATCCAACGAAGAATGACGCCGCCATCATCGATTCGAACTCGAATCCACGCATCAGTTCGAAGCCTTCCCAAATCAGATCTGGTTTTGCCAATCTCGAGACTGAGCAATCGATGAAGAAGAGATAGGTTCGAAGTAACTTTGCTGTTTGGATTCGAAGCTAATTACCTAGTTTAAGTGATGGATTCGAGGAGTTAAAGTCTTGGATCTTGAATGGTTCGAGTACGTAACACGGAGTTGTCTTCTCAGAAACTTCGAAACGATGCGAAACACAGTAAAAGCAAGGCGAGAGTAAAAAGTGAAAAGTGAAAAAGTGGCCAGCCCACTGCTATTTATATGGAGTTTTGAGGGTGACCGAGACGATTCCCCTTCTTGTAAACGCGGCCGGACGCAACCAGTCATAGCATAGATCGATTCGAAACCTCCATTTGAAGCCATTTAACTAATGCCTTTCGGATTCGAAGTTAACCTCATATTTCATCGATACGAAGCACACAGCAGGACAACGAGTTGCATCGATGTGAAACGCGCAGTGGGCACATCGATTCGAAGCCCCTGTTTGTAACTCCATCCACAACCAACCAAAATGAACTACTAGTTCGAATCCATCCTTTCACATCGGTTCGAATGTCTGTTTCGAACCCATCACGACACAAGTATACTCCATCCATACGAATGTAGATTTCGAACCCATCAATGCTCCAACACATCGGTTCGAAACATTACATTCACGCAACGCAGAGTCGTTTCCTTCAACCTTCTACATCGGTTCAGGAGAGGATCGATACGAAGGAACCTCCCAAAACAACGATCAAGCGTTGTCTCAAATCGAATTTCCAAATCGGTTCAGGAGAGAATCAATACGAAATTCAATAGCAATCCAAACTGACAACAACTCGTGAATGCACGACGTCAACAAGGGTCAAACGCACATATGTGCATATATGTCAAACTAACATTCGATCTTAAACATTTACAGGGATCGAGCACTCATCCTGTTGCAAATGCAACAGCCAACGGCTAAGCGCTATTATACAGCAATCAATCATATCAACGCAAGGTTACAGCAATACAGAGTACGAGTCCCAACAAAAAAGGAGCAATGATTGTTCAGAGAGAAATTGCAGCTATTCAAAGCACGTCATGTTCCCACAAGACGTACTTTGGGGGGCAAAATGTTATCTCGCTTTTTGGCAAAGCCGCGATACCAAAAGATCGTTCAGAAACGGAGAACAGTTCGTCTCAGAGATCGGTCATACTTCGTTTCGTTATGGATATCGCTGAATTTTGTCCAAGTCCGAATTGTGCTACAATTGATAGGACAAGACAAGAAAGACCTTAGAAGCCTTCATCTCAAATTTCGAGTCAATCCGAGTTCATACGCTCAAGTTATGATCGATTCAACTTGAAGGGGAAAGCACCGGTTTCGAACCCAACGGAGTGCCTCGGTTCGAATCCATCAACTTCGAACCCATCTAGTTCGTATCTGTGGACCTCGTGTCCATGGAGGGGTTGCAAAGCTCATATCCATCCAAAGAATCCTTGTTCGAATCCACCGAGCATCAGTTGTTCGAACCCATCACGGAAGCCTTGTTCGAACCCATCACAGAAGCCTTGTTCGAACCCACCTGTGAAGCTTCATTCGAACCCACTAGGTCAACTAACCATGATGACGTGTCTTTCATCGGTTCGAATGCGCCGAGATATATGGAGTCGAAGCGGTCAACTCAGAGTGAAGACCGGATCGATTCGAAGTTTGCGCTCCACGTCACTACGAAGGCACGCGCCACCATCGGTTCGAAACCATCGGTTCGAATGGATGGTTTCGAACCAAACAGCCACGCAGTGAACCCCATCTCGAATCCATCATATCTCTCAATCCACTGATCCAAATGCCACGAAATTTTCACAGAAGCTTGCATTCATGTAGAAGAATGTCCACGCCAAATTTCACCTCGATTGGATGAATTCTTGATCGATTCGAATGGAGTTCAAACCGATGCCAAAGTGGGCCCAAAGTTCCTAAGACCAGGCGTGTGGGCCCCCTCACGTGCCAGAAGTGGTCTCCCGAGTTTTCAGCAAAATATCAGCAGCCTACGCCTATAAATAGAGCCCCAGGGCCAACAGAAAAAGGATCTTTCGACTCTCAAGCGTCCAGACTCTGCCGGATTGTGATCTTCATCATTCGACATCGAGTACTAGCTGTTGATTTTGAATTTTCAGTTGTAACTTGCTGTTGATTGCTGTAACAACTTGTAATCATTGAAAGAGAATCAATAAAAACATCAAAAAATTTCACAGTGGACGTAGGCGACACGCCGAACCACTATAAATCGCTTGTCTACTCTTTTACCTTACTGTTGATTGGAGTTTTTGTTAGATAATATCTGTTTTGAATCTATATTCTCCGTTATTATCTCTTCAACGACTCCCGAAGAGTGTTGTGACCAATTTTGGTGCAAACAAATTATTTCATAATTTTTTTACTTAAGTTTATAATTTTTTATAAAGACATTTCTCAATAAAACAGTAACTAAAAACTTACTCCACTTTATCTAATTGTATCACTCTCTTTTATATCCTAAGAGTATGTTCGAAACACCAATTTTTTAATTTTACTTTCAAAATTTTAGATGTAGGTCGAATCAAAATATGGGTCTTTAAAAGTTAAGTCAACCTATCAACATCTTTACTTTAAGATGTTACGATGAAAGATGTTTATGGGTATGCCCAATAACATTATATAGTTTACACTACTTAGATGTTTTAAAAAAAGCTATGGTTAATAAAACAATGTCTATTAAAACCTTTCTATCTAGTTTAACCCGTTTTAAAATTAGAGTCAAAATATCTCTTTTTTGTCCAAGAGTTTAAATTTTCATTTATCAAATCATTATTCAAAATAACTTTTATTTTAAACCAGTTTCCTTTAAGGAGACTTAAGACTAATTACCCAATTTTTATTTCAGAACTCATTTTTGAAAACATTCCATAAATATCTTAAATGAAATAACTTCAAGGATTTATGTATTAAAACTCACTTTGGGTTCGTTCGGATTCGAACTCATTTCGATGGCACCATGTGAAAAAGAATAATTTACTAAGTGCACTATAGTGTTCGGTTAAGAAAAATCTGGTCGTCACTTAAAAGATTATTCTGATTACCACAAAACCAATCAGGACATTTTCCCCGAATCATCACAAAGAGAATGCATTCCATTTAGAATTTCTCTTCCAAAATATTTATATTTAGAAATACTTCAAAAGTAGTACTACTATATATATTTTCAAAAACATTTTGAAATTATTTCAAACAATTCTGGGATGTAAATTCAAAAATCCTTTTTAAGACATATTTATAAACCAAATTTATGTAAAATTACCTTAATATAAAATCATTTCATATTATAATAATTCTACTTTTTATAAAAAAATCCTCCCAAATATTTATTCTCTAAATGTCTTATCTTACCATTTATATTATATTAAACAACTTTTATTAAAATTTTACTTTTAACCAATAATCATAACCGAATACCTTATAGTCAAATTATGAAAATTAATTCGTAAGAGGTTCATTTATAATCAAAATAACAAATGCTTATAATAAGCTAAAGACAATTAACCAGAAATCAAATGACAATCAATGCTCCTAATTTAATTAATCATGATTGATCAAAAATAGTGATAATAATAAAATATTATCACATTAAAAAACAAACACACTTTATAACTATATAAAGTTTGAAAATTATTCCTTTATATATATATGTATAAAATATAGTCCTAGGCAAAATATTTCATTTACCAAATTTCAAAAGTGTATATTATGTCTGCTTGCCTCGTTCAAGTGTTTAGAAATCCCTTCGACAAGGTGGCTTCCTACATTTTCGACCTGAATTCATAAATCGCTCAATAGACTAATTAACACAATATGTTTTTGCAACATTAAAAAATGCGCCCTCATATATGTAATACTCTCAAACTCATTCTATGGTGCCACTTACCGTATCTCTAATGAGTCATACGCTACCAAAGCCAAGGTTCTCAATTAACCTTCAGCTGTAATACCTAATGTAATGACCCTCCTTTTCGATCATTAAAAGTCGTTGCCGAATACATCCACGGTATTCAAATACCGAGCATTCAATCATCAAAAGGGCAGATTATCAGGATAAAATTAGAAGTAAAGAACAAAGAACAGGTAAAACAGAATCTCACAGAGGAATCGATAACATAATATAACAAAGTCAGTATAAAATTCCATTTCAAAGTATAGAGTAAATCAAAGTTAAAAGTAAGTCTTATCAGTTGGATAGTTATAAAATCTTGACCATACTGTTGCTGATAGGTATACAATATAATACAGTGGAAAATAAAACACTACGATAAGTGAACATCCAGCTCTTCTTTAATAACTCTATATAAATAAAGCCAACTTGGGAAAAACTCAGTCGGACCCGACCATTATAATAAAATAACACCCGGGTCAGTCAGGTAATAAGATGAACATAAAAAAGTTCTATGAAACCATGCCGCTAATGCGAAATGGATTTTTACCTCATAAGAACAACATCCACAAATGAAGAAATGGGAAACAAATCAGAACAACAATCCAATCAAGAAAGAATGAAAATAAACAACAGAAACAATCCAAATAAAAATGGCGGGTAGTAGTAAAAACAAATCTCATACTTAATGAATGGACATAAATAAAGTCAAATTCCAGACTCAAAATAATAGACACAAATAATTAAATATAGGGAAGAGCACATGGCAGTACTCAATGCAATTAAGGAAACAATTCAATGACTTGAATTAATAACAAGAGAAAGAGAAATTTTTCCAATAATGACTAGGAGGGTGCACCCCCATACCGAAAGTGTACCTCTAGAAATACACTTGAGAACTCTGATGGCTGTCGGGCACATCCAAGATGGACCCTGCCAACTATTACCGGGTATCCAAGTATTTAGCATCTTTATGCATAAAACCGAATCCAGTTTAAAATGAATGTGAAAACGCCCTAATGGGAGCAACTTCACATAGCTTGGCTTTCACTCGCCTTTTGGGTTTAGTCATTTTCAAAAAATTATAATAAAGTTCAATTGAGCAAAACATCGTCTTAGAGTGACAAAATATAAAGACGATAGCAAAATCAAAATCGATAGTCTATATATCAACTAACGGGAATGACAAAATGATCGTTCACACTTACACTTTACTATCACATCATAGCACTTTTAAAGGCACTTTAAAAGCACTCTTTAAAATAATCTTTTAAAAGGGAAAATTATATTTTCGAAGTGCATTAAAACCAAGATTAAAACAAATGTCAAAACATTGTTTATTATAAACCCAAAACAATTTATACTTAACTTTATTTTGAAACTATTCTTTCTAAAATATCTTTTTATTTAAAAACTATTATTTATAAAATTTTCTACAAAATTTATTATCCCAAAAGATAATAAATCAATCAAATTACTTTTATAAATTAAAAACAAATGTCAATCATTCCGATAGATAACTTATAAAAATCTTTTTATGACTTTAAAACCACAATAGTTTTCCCCAAAGAAAATAAATCAAATTTAAAATCTTTTTATAAATTTAAACCAATAGTAATTGTTTTGAAAGATAATTATCACATTTATAGTGTTTTATAATTTTAAAAACAATATTAATTATCACTAAAGATAATTAATCAAATTTGTAATCTCTTTTATAACCCAATCGGTTATCTTTATTAAAATAGTTAATTATCTCTAAAACACTTTTATTTAATCAGTAAATTAACTTTATACCTTTATTAAATCGGTTATTAACTTTAACATACTAAATTAGTTAACTCATTTCAAAACACTTTCATTAAGTTATTTAATTTTTTAATCACTTTTATTAAATGAACTAATTAACTTAAATACGTTTGAATTAACTCTAAACATATTTAGTTAAAATAATTAATTATATTCAAATATCACTAATTAGAATGACTTCTTAAATTTCAAATATCATTAATTAAAAATGATTAACTAAATTCAATTATCTTTAATTAAAAAGATATAATTAAATTCAAACGTCGTTAATCAAAACAATTAATTATACTCAAATATCATTTATTAAAATGATTAACTAAATTAAAATATCATTAATCAAAGTGATTAATTAAATTCAAATCTCATTAATTAAATGATTAATTAATTTTAAACATCATTAATTAATTTTTTGTTAAATTCAAATAATCATTTGTTAAATGATGGAATAAATTAAAAAATTATTAATCAAAATTATTAATGAATTTAAAAATGTGAAAATACAAGCTCAAGTTCAACATAGACATAAGGTTTAGAAGATGATATTGAATAAATGATGGTATAACTAAAATTGTAATAACGAGATTTAATCAATGTAAATAGAATATCATGATTAATTTCAACTAAATATTAATATAGGCAACATAAGGAAATAAATAATTATTATTAGTGAGAAACCCCTTAGGGTCTCTCTACAAATATTCCCTGCAAAATAATGGTTACGGACAATAATCATATGGGTTCGCAACAATTAAGTTAACATATCATCCGTTTTAAAAATGGGATTTCAACCAAAGAATTAATTAAATAACAACAATATCTAAAATATAAACCAAGCATTCCAATTTATCACTGAAGCGTTCCGGTTTGAATATGTCCGATTTAAGCATAAAATTCTACAAGCTCCAAACTCGATCAATCCAATTCCATTGCAAAGAAATCATTGATATAAGTCCAACGCGACTAATCGCATTTGAGTTTGACTTCGTAGATATTGAATTTTGTAAAGATTTGGATTAAATTAATAATTAATTCACTTAATTAATCAGGTTAGGTTAAGTACCCTTAATTAAAACCTTAATTACACTTAAACATCTCTCCTCCTAATTCAAATTCCCACTTAAACACCAACAACAACTTCTCATCCCTGCCCCCATTGCCCTCACCCCTGCCCTCATTGCCACCAGAGCACGGCCGCCCTCCTCAACCACGTCGTCATCCCTAAGAAGATTCCAAAACACCCTACATGACCAACCTCGATCACTATAATCAGATCATGACTTCCTTAATAAAACCTTGACCGAGGGTTGATCACCTCTCCTGCATGCCGCAGCCACCTTTAGGCTCCACCAGCACCATCGAGACCCTCCCCTAACCAACACGCATGCAACCAACCCTCAAATTCCCCTTCCGATTCGTCCTCCCCAAACCCGTAACCATGACATCTCAAAGTTAACCCCATTTTTTCGCACATAAACAAGGAGCATGAACTGGAAGCACGAATTAAAACAAACTCAAGGAACCTTGATTTTCATTTTTTTCCTTGAGAAACAATTTTGGTTTTGACTTGTAATAAGATATGTGGCCATTTTTAATTTCTAAAAATGAAGAATTGAAAGGAGACAAAGTGGAAAATTTTGAAGTGGTGAAAGTTAGTGTTGAGTTGACTTTTCCTTTGATTTTTTTACAAATAAACCAAAACCAACAACAAAAAGGACATGCACACGCACAAGGATAGAAAAAAAATTGTACAAGATTTGTGCGTGCGTAGTATATTTTATTTGTTTTTAGAAAAAAATAAGTTTTGGGGTACGGTGCTACACAATATCACATTCACGTATGGACCACGAACGACAAAAATAAAAGTACGATCACGCACGGCAATGTGGCAAGGTCCCAAAATAGTTATAAAATACAATGATTATCAAATTCTATATAGTTTCCAAAAAGGCCAATGTTTGCTATAAAATATGTCAAACAGAAATTCAATTATTGTCTCAAATTGATTGTTTTGGAAAAATCTTATAAATTAAATTAAAAACACTTCATCATAAATTAAGTCATTTTATTACAATTTGATTTTCTTATAATTTATGATATTCAAACCATTATTATTTATTAACTAAAAGGAGTTAAATAAAATTATTAAATCCATTTAAGTAATGTTTAATTCACAAATTCAAATATTTTAAATTATCCCTATATTTGAACTAAAGTTATTAAACTTTTAAAAACCAACTATTAAATATCTAAAATTAATTAAATATTCAAAATTAAAATTGATAAAGTTTTAGAATGCTACATGTTATATATAATATAATATAAAATTAATAATAAATAGAAATTTATTTGTAAACTAAATAAATATTGATTTTATTTAAAACAAATTTAGATACGATCTAACCAAATTTAGACTTCATAGTCATAATAAGATCTAAAAAGGAATGGTTTTTTGAAATTTACTTATTTACCCCATTGCGCTGGCCCAGTTCCAATACATAGGCTTGTAAAACTCGCTATGAGACCCAAGCCTAGGCTCTGGTGGTAATTGTTATGCGTCTGCAGTCATGATGCAGGGAGCCTTCTTGGCACCCTTTCCTTCCTTACGTTGCTTCTCCTCTCTGAGCTTAGTGACATAGCATTTACGACCTGTGCTCTAGTCGCCTTAAATGGCTCCAATACCATTTTCAGTCCGGAACTTCATTAGACACCACAGAGGCAGTGGTATTCTAAAATTGGCTAGGGCGGGTTGCCCTAAAGACATTATAAGTAGAGAACTTGTCAATAATCACGAAGGTAGCACCCGCATAATCTTGCAGTCACCTTATCTAACTCCATCGATAGGCAAATACATCCAATATGCTCTTTTGCCTCTTCGGTAAATCCTTGAGTGTGGGATTTACATGGCTTTTTGCCCTTTGGACTTATCTTCACTTGATCAAATGTTTTTTTGAACAAAATATTAATTGAGCTTCCACAATCGATCTAAATTCGATGTGTAGTTGTAGGCCCTATTACGACCATAGCATTGGCGTTTGCACCCCACTAGAATATCTATCTTGAAAAAATATATCATCGATCATTGTCTTCAATTATGTTTCCGGAGCTCCATCTTCGATAGCAAAATAACTCTCTTGCGGCACATGGTTTAACAAAGTTCCATACCGCTCCACCATATTCCCTCTCTTCTATGTTGGATGAGGTACTCCAATTATCACAATCCTTCCATCCAATTACCTAGGCCCCTCTCCATTGCATCCGGCATGGTTCCTCCAAGAGTGTTCTACCCTATAGTCTAGCATTTTTCCCACCATCTTACGGATCTCCATACATTTGCAACTTCTTTTTACGTATCAGGTTTTCAGTCACGTCTCTTAAATAATGACACTCATTGGTAGTGTACCCATGACTGTCGTCAGAGTGGCAATACTTCCCTATGTGTCGTTCGGCTTCAGTTGTTTCCCTCCAAGGGGCTTCTTATAATTCTTAGTTCTTTGTATAACAAGTTATATATTCTCAACTGTATCATTCAATATAGTGTAATCCTCTAGATTCAAGTGTCTCGGATGCATTTATTATCACTTCTTTTTACCTTCAATGCCTTAATTTATCCTTTTTTTATTATTATTAGCAATTCCTACATTTACCACAATTTTACTCGCGGTCCTTATAGGTTTGCTTAACAGTGACGTTGCTTTGCACATTTTCGATCGACTATCTCCCATCATCCTTTTTGGTGGTAATATCTGCCTCTTCCAAGCATGGGAACTTGGTCGCCTTTCAATAGATTTCCCCAATAATTGGTGTCTGCTTCATCTTTAGCTATCTGCCAAAATTTATGTCCAGGTGTATTCCTTTGATCAATGCCATCAACACGATATCCTCCTTTGAATTGTTCATTTCTATTATAGCTGTAAATTGACTTAGAAAATCCCTTAGTGGTCTCTCTAATTCCTAGTAAATAATCGACAAGGTCACTACATCCTTCAATTGAGTGGTGTGGAGCCTAAACTACTTCATAAAATTTCTTGCCAATTGATTAAACATAGATATAGATTTCGACATAAGCTGAGTAAACCACATCGTAGCCACCCCATCTGAGAATATGGGGAAGAACCTATACCTTACAAGTCGGTAGCTCTGGCACCATCCATATGCCACTTGTAGTTTAGTAGATGTTGTTTAGGATTCATTGTCCCATTACACAATAGCATCATTAGCATAACAAACTTTCTGAGATACTCCTCCCATAAGATATCATTAGTGAATGGAGTCCTGCTAGGTGTTGGACCCCATTCTTCATTCTTTCTCCATCGGTTCTCATTCAATGACCACCTCATCATATCAATAGTTAACTCTTGACCAGCTTGATTATCTGGGTGGCGACTACCATGAATAGCTCTAAGTTTTTGACTCTGTAAATTACCTCAGTTTGTTTGACAACATCTAGGCTCTCCCATCTCTAGGAGAGCCACTAGCTCTGATCTTTTATGATGCATAGTAGGTTCCGTGTTGTTTGTTTAGGTGTCATAATTCTATGCACCAGCAATTGTTCTAATATTGTTAATAATATCCTGCAAATCATTTTCACTATCAGAAAAATCAATGGCTTTAGGTAAATCCAATCCAGCATCACCTTCGTTGTGCTCGGTATCGACCTGATTTTTGGTCGGTACTGACCACATTATTCGTGGCCAAATTCTAGCTGCTCCCCTACACTTCTTTGATATCTTAACAGTCTTCATCTTTCGCTTGCTTTCTCCTGTTCTAACCTGATGAAGACGAGCTATCTTCTTTAGAACTTGAAGGTGGTGAATTCTTATGGCTCCTTTTATGTTGTGTTTGTTGGGTTACTAAGGCAAAATTTTCTACCATCTTATCAAAGAGATCTTTCAGACTATCTCACATCGTTTGGTTTATCTCAGCCATTAGCTTATTAAGTTAAACTCTTAACCTATTTTCTATAGGATAGATAGTCCAGGCTAAGTGTTGAATTGCTACTTAATTTCATTATTAAGGCGAGAAACATCATCTTCTCCATCGGTGGCTCCAGACCTCATAGAAGGTTTCTTAAGGGCCATTTTCTTTAGATTTACGACAACCATCCTTCAAATCTAACTTCTAGACACTTGCAATCCATGATATTAAGTTAGATCTACCCTTGAGAGATCTATTCATAGTGAAAGCACAAAAAGTGTTGAACCAAAAGATAGTACAATACTCTAATTGAATGAAAACGTGATATATCTAAGTAATATCCATGAAAACAGTAAAGAATACAAAGAATTTTATAGTGGTTCAGCAAATTCTATGGTCTATATCCACTTTAATCTTATTTAGTTTGGGTTAGTCACAAGTACAAGAGGCTTACAAGTGATTTTAGTTCTAAACAAGAAGCAAGCAACCCTTAGGAACAAAAGTGGAGTGAAGAAGATATTAAGAATATGGAGGTTCGAAAAGTCCTTTCTAAGTTTCCATAGTGCTTCTATTTATAGCAAAATCATCTGTTTTAGTCACTAAATCATGATAAAATGGGTAAAACTTCAAATTTGAAAAACCAGGGAGGAGGAACAGGTCTTCTTGATGAATAAAAATCATGATACTGACTGTAATTATGGTATGTACCGACCATAATGGTCTTCTAAATGTTGTGCTGAAGTTTACTTTTCTTCTTATGATCATCCATATCTTCAAGTCATTAAACTTCATTCATAATTTTTCCCATTCAATCATGTTGATACTAATATGATTTCCCTCCTATGGGACTTGTCTTTTCCTATAAAGCTTTGGACCACTAATGAGATCCTTCAAGTGCTATTAGCTTATCATTATATGGTTGCTCCATTATTCCACCCTTAGATTGTGACATAAGCTAAACATAAAGTTCCATTTGTCAAAAATCTTGGTACCTACCATAATTATGGTCGGTAACGACCAAAGTCTCCTTGCTTTTTTAGCTTTCAAACTACTTGAGCTACTTCCCATAGTCACCCAAGCTTGATCTTAAGTCATCGAACCATCTCGTCTTTGCCTTGATGACCGGATCTAATTTGAAGCTGCTCGGTTCGATTGCCGGATAACATTAATTAAATATGGTTTAGTTAATAAAAAGTACTACTAATTAAGTGTGATTTAATTAATAAGATACACACACATTATGCAAGTTTTTTTTATAACAAGAGTAATACATTTTCAAGCAGAATACTCACTATAATGTCTCAAGGACTCAAACGCACAACCTCTAGAACCTTTATCTAAAGCAACATACCCCTGAACAATTGAGCCATAGGTCCTTGATCATTATGTAAAGTTGTAACAGTTACAAACAAATTGAACTTGTATAACTATATATGTATAAAATAATGTAAATGGAATTGAAACAAGCCTAAAATGGATTTTTGGAGTAAGTATGTATGTAAAGTATGTATACAATGATGTCAAATGTATCTATCACTTGAATCATGAGAGTATTTAATAAGAAATACATTATTTCTTAATTTGATATCACTCAAAATATATTAAATGTTTATGAATGTTTAATACAGGTTGCATTCTATCAGTTGTATTTTGATAAACTACTTACATATGCAATAATTGTTGACTAAACTCAAGCTAGAGCTGTTATGTGTAGCACTATTTGTATATTGCCTAAACAAGGCAAGACACATGCATGTATTTGTTGAGCAAATTCAAGCTATGTGCATTATATTTAGGCCTTCATGGAATGATAGATACAAGCGAATAATCTTTTTGGATTTGTTGAGAAAACTATGGTTGAAGTCGAGATTAGGGCAAAGATTACAGTTAGGAATTATATACGATACAACTGATAAAGAGTTATCCATCGCTTGTTGGCTTATGGTTTGTTGAGCAAACTCATGGTCAGAATTTCAAGGCAAGCGAGTCATAACACTCACTCAAGAAATCGAAAGATTACTATTCTCTTAGGGTTTTGAGAAATATAAAATTCTAGTAGGAGCCTTTAGAAAAATGAAATAATAATATTGTAAGAATGAATGTATGTTATACAAAATTGAAGCTGTCAACTTCGGTAAATTTATGTAACTAGTTTAACTAATAAAATTATTTATCGATCAATATCTACTAAAGAACTTAATTAAGACCAACAAAGTAAAATAAAATACACTTACCAATTAATCTTTTGGCATATTGCCTTCAAGACCTATGCAAGAGCCAAACTATACAACTACTAAAAACATTCGTACTCGGTTGCATGAGTGTTTATTTCCCTAGGGTTGTGCATTGTCTTCTACAAATTTTGACCTCTAAAGAATTATAACTTATGGATTTTTGATTCTATTTAGACCACATACAAAATTTGTATGGTGATCAACCATGTTTGTTGTATTTGAAATCTCAATAAAATTGTTTTGCTAGGAATGAGCAAATAAACCATAGTGCAAGATCATGTGTTCGGTGTGATTGGATACAATAAGGGTCTTGTTGTATTAACAATAACGAAAGACTATGGACCAAAGACAAACCTTGGAATTTTATTGCAAAATGTTAGTTATAATTAGTTTACTTCAGTGCAACCTATTTGGTGTCCTTTAAATGTGAGGTTGTCCAAAAGCACTTTCATAAAGAACTTAATGCAGTCTCATATTAAATTTTCCTATGTATGATTTGATCATTTCAAATGAAAAGGAATGTTCAAGTATTGATGTAAAATAAGCATTGTTGGATGAAGAGAGTGAATCATAGGCTTTACTTCATAAAGAGACGTTGAGAGCGAGAATTGTGTAAAATTTGGCGGGATAATTAATATGGAATAAGAAATGTAGTTCCCATTCCAAACGCATTCTAGTACCAAAAACTAATTTTTATAAAATATATTACCATGAGCTCAAGATATTTGATATAAAACTTGGCTATTAAATATTTACATTAGACATAATTAATAGCCCATAATAAGTGGTTGATGGAGCTTCGGGTTTCATACACTGTTATAGTAATGGCAGTAACAGTGGAAGTAAATCGTATAATACTTAGACCTAGATACAATTTCTTTCATATATATATATATATCAGATATTATTTATGAAATATTAATTATTTTTCAATATTAACAAAAAGTAAATATAGTTTTAATTTTTATGAATATTATGAATTGTAATTATAAAGTAAATCTATTATCGTATTTTTTCCCCATAAAATTAGCGATGCATCGGCGAGAGAAAACACAAAAGTATCTAAAAAGTTAACAATTATTTTGGGATTATAGGATAAGCTTAGCATATATATTTGAGAAATAATTCTTTGATCATATGATTGTGAATCAAGTGATACTAGTGAATTGTATCTCAAGCAAATAAGGACGAAGAACTCATTTAGTAGAAGTGACGAAAGATTTGATGAACTCTTCATATAAGATGTATTCAATTCTAGGTCAATCGGTTTCATTACAGATCCATTTACTTTGTAAAATTCATCGATAAATAGTCAAAGGCATGAATATGTATATTTAGTATATGATTTATATATCTCTGATGCAGTCATTAAATATAAAACGAAAATATAAAACATAACATGCAATAGAAATAATGCAATTCGATTTGAACAGATGAGTATATTGGAGAGAGTTCCAAAAGTACCTAATTCGAATAAAATTCAACCTTAAAGTCACTTGTCGCTATGATGCATAATGATGTATAGATAAGGAGTAATCAAACTTTTTTGGACAAAGTCCAGTTGAAGATAAATGAATTTAAGTAACTTATTTCTGTAATGATATGTACTTAAAGTAAGTACATATGTTAAACATAATCTCATCTGTAGCATAGTTTGCGAGGTCACATGAGATATGAGTTGATGAGAAACTTCTATATTTCATAGGTCAAGGGGTTGCCAGCTTTGTGAGTTGAGAGGTTGCATAAACTGCTTATGTGTGACGATGACCCCAAAGGAGATTGGGACTAACCAAAAATGGTTGACTAATTTATGTTATGAACACAAGTTCTATGAATTTAAAATTGATTTGATTTTATATAAGTATTGGAAATCAACCAAAGACTCTAACATAGAAACTGCTTATTTAAAATGGAATGAAATCTCCCAAGCCTATAATGGACGCGACTCATTATACCGTGTAAATAAATTCTCACATTAAAAAGAAACATTGAGATTTATACCAATGTCGAGAAAAATGATTGTTAGTGGTAACATTCTTCTCGATTCCCAATACGTCATGAAGAGCATAAACTCTATATATGGCATGATGCTTAAAAATGGAAATACATTCCAAGTACATTATCAAAATATGGTTTTGATAGTTACACCCAAAGGGATATAATCCATTTGTCGTAGGTGTGCCTTCAAAAAGAAGACCGATGCAATTGCATTATGGTAAGCAACATTGATGAGAATAATCTTATATTTTCAGCTAATAAAATTAGCGCAAAGGATTCATCATTTAGCGTGCATGAGTTAATTGACTTTGAATTTTGGTATATCTTTGTTGGAATAGAAAAATTAAATGATGATTTAGAATAGACTTTCGCATGACACCTAAAATGTCACAAGGTTAGGGGGAGCGACGTCTAAGTTTATAGGTGTTGGATAAGACCCAAGAACTGATGAATAATATTTTTCGACAAGCATCAGAATCGAGCAAATATTTTGATAGAGAAATCAAATAATTTGATTATTAGTCAAAATGTAGAGAAGCATGTGTCTGTAAGAAAGACTGTTAAGGGGTATAAAAATATCTCCAAAACTATAAGTAATAATGTTGGGATTGTTCCAAAAAATATACACAAACACTATGTTAAAATGTTTAACATGGAGAATCTGAGATGGATTCTTTATGCATTGGTAATAAGAATTAGTGTATATGTTGTGCTATTCGTTATATTGCATATCACTAAATGGTAACTAAGAGCATTCTTGAGTATTCAAGAAAAACTAGATAATTGTTTATGGAAACAACGTATTCCTTATGAAGGAGTATTTGGACTTGAACATCATGAGTGATACATAATATATTAGTCATTTCTAAATTGATATTTAACCTTAGTCAAGAAGTTTTAAGTTGAAAATGTTCTAAATAATAGGTGGTTGTTGAATGAACGACTTTGTAAAATGCCTTGAATATCGCCACAATAAAAACAATAAAAATATAAAGGCATAGATTTATAATCGAACTAGGGATGATTCCAAATTTTTAGAATCCCACAACGTTATTTGAGAAAACAATGTTGCGATACAAATCATAATAGAAACCAGCGCTCATAAGATGTCCAAACACATACTCCGAAAGTAGCACATGAAAGAGCCAGTTTATCGATGATGGAGAAATGCTAACTGATAGAATATATACGGTAATATAGTATAACAAATCTATTCACTAAGGAAATAGATTAATCCACTCTGACTGATCAGAGGAATTAAATAAATATTCTATAGTATATCCTAAGTGCAAAGTGGGAAATTGAAAGAGATAGCATTATTCCTTAGGGGAAATTATGTGATTTTTTTACATGTATCTTACTCTGCCATTGATCTTAATCATAGTATCAGTGTTTTTTTCCTTTCTAATTTGAGTTGTATTTTAATATTATTCATTAATTTGAAATATATAATAACAAAATCTTTAAATGAAATTGTAACGACCCACAAATTTGACACTATTAATATAAAATTAATGAAAAATAGAATTTTAAAGAAATGGATGAATTGAGGGTTGTATTTATAATTGTTGCTTAGATCTTTTCTAGGCGATCAGTTTAGTATATTATTTTGATAGATTTTGATTTACAATTTGCAAGTTAGAGACATTACAATGTTCATATAGAGTATGTAGTTACTTTTGGGCCAAACGGTTACACATAACTGAATCCACCTCATTGTTTGGAGAAATAATATTCAAAAATCCTAGAAGTGAATCTGACACATCAATTATCCTTTACTAATCTCAATATACTCTGTAACCACTTTGTAATGGAGATGATCTATAATTATCCCCACTAGTTTCTAAATACAAAATATGACAAATTATAAATTAACTCGAATGTATGCCTTATGATATGTCGTTTCATACGGCGTGCTGACATAAACACAATGGCGAAGTTGGTTTTTTAAGATTTGATGCACCTGGTTGTAATACTCTTTGGAAGTCATAAGGGATATTACACGCTCGTCTAAAGTGGTTAATGATAAGATAATGATGATGATGAAATCGACTGGTACTAGTGTGACGCCGCACCTCGAGGTCCATATTAACAAAGAGAATTATAGGGTAATTCTATCTGCTAATGCAGAGAATAAGGATGGTTAGGAGCGACCATCTATAACCTTGTCTTAAATATCTACTTAATGCGACGATAAATGCTCTATACTTTTTATCTCTCGTGGATCGACATATCCAATAAATTCTTAATACAAAACTATAGGTGGTTAATGGATCTACTAGAACAAAGTACAATCACATAATGCATATCACATCAGAGAACAGTAAACATCATATATATAAATACATATACACTGATACATCCTAGTACAATAAAAAATGATACACAAAAGTGGTTCAGGGACTGCACTATATAAACCTAATCAAAATACATATCAGAGTCAAGGGGAAAAAAATATAAACTACACAAAAGTGCTAGGCTGATATCCAAGCAGATGCATCAAAGCTAAGTCCTATAACTGAAAGCTAACCTGAAACAACTCGGTCTGACCCGAGTATAAAATACATGGGTCAATCTAGCTAAAATAATCAGTTAATAAGAATAGACAATCATATGAAGCATATGATACATGGAAATAATAATTCTTCTCGAATGAGAAGAGATAATAGCAAAGCATATCCATATCTTAAGTGAATAAATATCACTTAAGCACAAAGAACGTCTAAAGAAGTAACTCAAAATAAATAATCAAGTGTAGCAGTCACCTCATATCATCGACAATAGCCAAAAGTAGCTATAAAGGTTTCTCTAACCTTATCTCTTAAATAGAAAAGAAAAACTCAAATGATAAATCTCAAAATGGGGAAACCTCGAACACAAAATACGGCAAAATGGCAAACTTAGATATCTCCAAAAGGAGAATATGATCTCAATCTTGAAAATAGGACCTAACAGCCCGAATATAAAGCCCAAGAGCTATAAATAAAATATGGACCCAATAGCCCAATAATAGCCCGACAGCTGTAAAAAGAGAAAGTATCCAACAACCCATTTGTAGCTACAAAAACCCAGATCCGACCAAACAGCCCAATAAAAAGCCCAATAGCTATAAAATATAAAAGGACCAATAGCCAAATCTATGGCCCAACAGGCTGCCAAGTACCCTATACAAGAGACCACCGGCCTCTTTTAGGACCCAACAACCCCTAAATAGCTCCTCGGCTATATATAAGTACATGTACACATAGAACCCCATAGCTCAAATACTGGCATTCACTCGTGAATGTGTAACAAACTCTCAGCTAGGAACCCGAAAAGTGGTAACGTGCGTCCCATACCATAGGTTCTCACTAAACGGTTTACTAACCGCTAATCAATGCCATATTGGAAAACTCAAAAATTGTCTCATCTCCTCGACAAGTATAAATAAACCTTGTGGTGGTTCATCATGAACCATAAATCTTAAAATAGGAAATCACAAACTCAAAACTTGCCTTATATCATCGGCAAGTATAAAAACATAGTGATGGTTCTCATCGATCATAACTCCTAGATTAGGAGTCTCAAACCATAAAACTTGCCAAATATGGGCCATCCCTTATAATTCCTATAAATAGGAATTATATAACTCAAAATGCGCCATAAAATGGCAAAACAACTCAGAATCGAAAACCTATGATATCTTTGATCGTACAAGTCCGAAATTAACCGAAATAGTAAACGCCCATGTCCCGTACCATGTGTTTTACTGGATCATTTAATTCTCTTTCTCATATGTTCGAATAGTGCAAAAATGTGTATTTAATATTTAAAATAATTTACTTTAGTAAATAAGCTTTTAAACCAATTTACGAAATCAGTTTTGAAAACCGTATATTGAAATTCCCTTACTATAGAGTATAAATATATTTTTACATTTGGAAATACTTTTAAAGTACTATATAATAATTATTTGAATTTCCCATTTTATTTTAAAATTATTCCAAAAATTGTTTGGAGAAAGCCATGCTCGAAAACAAGGAAAAGCCAATAAAATACTCAAAACCGATAACTCCAATTCAATTCAAACTCAGTCTAAACATAATTCAAATTCAACTCAAATTTGAATTTCAAATTTTCCAAAATTTAGTTAGCCTATTGATAGGCATCATAGCTCTTAAAACGTCTTGACGAATAGGGAAGGTCCAAAATTCAAAGGAAACCGAGTCAAAAAGGAAGGAATTCAAACTCGACGAAGGCGATTTTGTAATTAAATTTACTTATATGTTAAGTTTTGCCTAAAACCTCGCTCTGATACCAACTGTAACATCTCGATATTTTGAATCATTCGCATCCACACATATCGGAATTGAATTGCTGAAAATATCGTATTGTTAATTTATATTTGGTAAAACTCAGTATACAGTGAATAAATAAATCACAGAATCACAGACATAGAGTAGTATAACAATAAGAAGCGGAAACAAAAGAATAGTAGTTCATGAAGCTACTATATATATATATATATATATAAGAGTTAAACAAGATACAATAGAAGTTATACACGGAAGTCTCAATACGATAGTCAAATACGAATCTGAATACATCACTGGAATCAACTGAATAACTAAATGCTGGAAAGATTTAGACGGATCACCAAGCGAAGCTTCAAACTCCAAAGGTGAGCCACGAATGTTGTGACACTCAGTCTGACCTGAGCGTAAAGCAAAAACACAAGACACTCGAGTCAGAGTTAACATTCTTATATCAATAAATCCAACTCAAGTGAAATATCAACTGAAATACAAGTAACTTAAAGGATGTTTGGGATAACCATCCTCTAAGGGTCCATGGAACTATCTACTATGTAGTAATATACGCTATTATAGTAATGTCTATAGTAAAGCAAACTATTAAAATAGCGTCAAGGCGTCACCCATATCCCCCTTAACACATTTTATATTGCCATACTCTATACAATACAATGATACCCCTCATACTAGAGCTATCATAGGGCACTCCATAGGTACGACACAAAACAAACTCGTAGTGGTCTCGATATGGTAGGTGACATGACACAACTAGGCATGCTAGGATAGATATATCAATTACACTTTCGGGCTAGTGGTAACGAAGAGCCACAGCAATCGTCCACCTGAGCCACATTCCCAAAAATCCAAGGGTACACCCAATTAGTCACAAAGTAATAGAATGGAAAACGGTGGAGCGTGTCCGACCGAAGGGGCTACCTCACTTGGCTTGTCAATTGCTCATGTTTTAGCCACCTTAAGTCAACTCACGAGAGTCGGGTCCACATATATACCTCATATAGGATCGTCGCCACTGTCCTACTTCATTCTGGAATCTCCACCGCGTACACGGTTGTTAAAGTGGTTTTCGACATTGGCAGATAGTATGACAATATCCGATACCGGTTTCTTTAACAACCAAGCGCCATTAACAACCAAACGTTATTATAACACTACGGTCATTTCAAAATGATTTATACTTCAAAACCAAAATATCATTCCATTTCGAAAAACATATCAATACCATTTTCACTTCAAATATATCCATTTCCAAAATCATAGCACTTTCAAAGTTATAACACTTTCGAAATTATAAAGCTTAGAAATTATAATACTTTGGAAATTATAACACTCGATAACATAATACGTTGAAATTCATAACTTTGAAATCATAACTTCCCACTCAAATAGTTTAGATATTAATAATATTATATATAGTAAAAAAGTTCATAAAATAAAAAAGTTTATATAAAAAAGTTATAAGTTAAAATTGTTTATATAAATAAAATAATTAGAATATTGAAATAGTTTATAATAAAATTAGTTTTATAATAAAATAATTATATTGAAATAGTTTTATATTAAAATAATTTATAATGTAAAATATATAAATACTTTTAAATATAATTTAAAATACTTTATATAATAAATAGCTTCCTCAAATTTCACAAATCGATTCAAATCAACTCAAATTCCAAAATTCAAATTTAATTCAATCTCTGTTCATCAATTTCAATTCAATTTAGTTTCTCAATAAACCTTTTTAAATTATATCGATTTCAAATACATATTGAACCACAATAAACCATTTCAATTTCAATATATTTCAAAGCTTTAAATATTCAACATTTTCAAAACTAAATCTGACAATTCCTTATATATAACAAATTCACTTTACTATTATTTAGTTTTGAAATATTTACTTAATACTTCTAATAACATTTGAATAAAATTTCAAATTTCAAATGTAAATAAAACTAAATATACCATTTTAATTTATATAAATTTGAAACATCCATTTAAATCACTTTTAATCAAAATCAAGTTATAAAATCATATCTTTAAAATCCCAAATTTAATAAATTTCAAATCAAACTTATTTATAATTCTTAAATAAATACAACTTCAAACCAATTTCTATTATGAACTCTATATTTGAAGTATATTTTTAAATAAATACTTAAACATATTATTAAATTTATTTATATATTTGATATATTTATATATTTTAAAAATAGAAAAAATTATAAGTAAGTTCTTAAATTTATAATTTCAAAAATTAACCTATAACTATAAAATTTTCAAAACATATAATTTTAAATATCTAAAATTTAACCTTTATAAAATACATGTATGTAATATCTTAAAATCAATATTTATTAAACCATACATTTCTTTCCAAAATTCATTTTCAAAATATTTATACATAAACCAACGGTGTCTGTATATAATTTTCTATCCTATGGTCAAGTGATACAGATATTTATTATTTCAATCCACAATTTTAAATATATACGGGTATTTATCATTTCAACTCACAATCCCAAATTCAATTCAATGAAAATCGCTTGGGTTCACCATTTCAACCCATAATGATTTGCTTCTATTCTATAGATTGTTCAGGTATGTATCATTTCAACCCATAGGGAATCTAAACCAACAGGGAACTTGCAGAGTGATAACAGATATGATAATAATATAACATGCATATATCATCAATATGAATAACAGATAATGGTGTGAGATGCCACAGGTGAAAAAATACAAATAATAGCATATAAATAGCAATGCAAATAACTAACAACGGCATATTTCAATTGTCCTTTGAATTGAAATAAAATCTAATAAATATAAAAACGTTAACCGTGAGTGATTGCTCACCTTTCGAGGTTAGAGAGATTCGACAATGGATTGAGTTACAAATCCAGGCACGAATTCCATAGCAAAGCAAGATTTGCACGATTCGACAATCAAAGCTGATAGATAAGAATTGATGAAAATGAATCAAAACTATCTTGATATAACTAAACTATACACACACACACACATATACATATAATTTTTTTTCTCAAAATCAATTTTTTTAAACATACATTTAAAATAAGATATATGTATATATTATACATATACATATACATATACATATACATACATACATACATACATACATACATACATACATACATACATACATTCCTAAACAGATCGTAGATACACTTTTATAAATTCATATTTATAAAACAAATTGATCTATAGTTTATATATATATATATATATATATCCACTTTAAAACATATTATAAAATAACTTGCTTTCTCAACAACAAGTGATATGCAACTCTCAACATACAAGTGGATGAACAACTTATATGCAGCCTCATATTTTTTTAAAACAATTATTTGATCAAATAATTCTTAACACACATAAATCTAATTTTAAACATATCATAACAGCGAAATATACTAAGTATCATCATATATATACAAGATGTCATATATACTAACGTATATAACTGCTTCACAATAATATATATATATATATATATATATATATATATATATATAACACTTATATACATTAACCTGAAGTAATACGCACACACATGAGAAACACACACACACACACACACACACACACACACACATATATATATATATATATAAATGTACACATACATGATTATCATAACATATACAAATATATGACCGTTAAATATATTTCATGTTATAAAATATAGCTTATACTAAAATATATCTATAAAAACTATATACAACAGATCATAGCTTATATAACTTACATCTATATATATAATAGCCGCAAATACATATATATAGCAACTTGCAAACTTACATTTTTTTTCTTTCAAACTGCAACTATTTAAAAGAAAGCTATGGACACACACACACACATATAACTAACATAGGCTTGTACATATCAAATCAAATAAATTTTCAACAGATAATATAATTTATAAAAGTATTATATATATATATCAATAGATTTTTGAAAGCTTATATAAAACTTACATATAAATATATATGCACAAGAAAGGATGATCGACCGAGGCAAACTCAGGTGATTCGAAAAAAAATGATAAGCTTGGCTGAAGGCTAAGGCAGGCGGAGATGGGTTACATGGGACGTGGGAGGGGGGAGAAGTGGCGAGCTTGGGCTGCTAGGCTTGGGGTGAACTGGTTCGAAGGCAAGGCGGAAGGTGGAAAGTGGGGAGAGACGCAGACACGTCGCCAGAGGCGGGTTGCTGGCTCTCGGCCATGTCAGGTGGAAGGCTATCGAATGAAGAAGGGAGTTATACAGGTTGGACTCAGGCGATGGGATTGCTTCGGCAATTGGAATGGAAGGTGGAGGAGGTAAGGTCGGGTAGATCGACTGAGCTAGATGGCGGTTCTGCTCGGTGGTGAGGCGCGGAGGGGAGGTGCAGTTCGGGTGGAAGTGACGGCAAGAGATGGGTTGTGGTGCTTGTAGAGGAGGAAAGGAAGGCGGGTCAACTCTCTGGTGATAGTTAATGGCGGAGGAGAATGAGAAGGGTGAAGGGAAAAATTTAAGGGAGATAAGCAGCTTATCAATAATATAAAACTTATAGATAAACGTATATGCCCAAATGAAAGGTCATAAAGAATTTTAAACGAACCAAAAATAAAAATCAAAGCCAGGGAAAAGCAAAAGTCATCAATCGAACAGTTGGCTGAAATTATTAAGCTCTTCAATTCACGTGGGTAACTGAAAAGACAAAAGAAACCAAAAGATTATAAAACCAATACGGATACGAAATTGTTTTCGCGGATATCGCTGCGTATCGGACTACAAAACACAGAATTGAATATACCACAGAGATCAACATGATGAGGCGATAAAAATAGTATACAGATATCAGTGGTACGATCATCCCATCAAAAGTCGATAATCGGTACCGAAATGCTATTGAGACGTCGAAATAAGATAAACGAAGCAATAGCAGTCAAAATTTCAAGAAAGGAAATATGACGTCTCACTCAGAAGATTATTTACAAATTTATTATATAAAAATATTCAGGTTTGAAAAAGTTATTATCATCATCAATTTTAACTGATTTGAATTTGAATAAAATTATACAAAAAAATTTACTTTCATATTATCAGATGAAATTTTACAATTTCCTATGTTGAAATAGACGTATTACAAATATTAAATTTTATGTTCAAATTTAATCATTTAAAATTTCATAAAAATTCAATTAAATAAATAAATAAAATCACTAAAATTTACGGATCGTTACACTCACCCCACTCAAAACTTTTCGTCCCCGAAAAGGAATGAGACTGGATAATAGAAATAACCAGAAAGGAAAATAGAATGAAAAATAAAATAAAACAATTAATTTAAAACCATATAGATTTCAATTTAAATTTTATATTTAGCAATTTGGTTTAATCCATTTTATTGAATCAATAAATAGTCATTAAATTCAAATTTGTTAGTTCAAACTGTCAATTCAAATCATATAGATTTCATTTAGTTTTAAATTGATTTCTATTTAATCATTTCAAGTTTTAAATATTTATTCAAGATTTTTGGCTTCATTTATAATTGAAATCATCCTTTAAGAAAATTTAAGAATTAAGTTTTTGATTTTACTTCAAACCATTTAGAGATAAATATAAGTACAATCAATACAAGTCTAAAATCATATATATATGTGTGTGTGTATGTGTGTGTGTGTGTGTGTGTATCAAGTCATACTTCAGAAATTAAATTAAAATCCATTTTTTTTCAAAAAAGCGTAGCAAATCTAAAGAATGGTCTCTCCACTCAGAAACTCGAAAATGAATGTCGATGATGCTACAGTCATCATCAAAATTATTTTCCAGCGACAAAGGAGAAGAGTACTGATTTAAACATTTAAAATTCTTTGGAAACGATTTCTATTCGAAAATACTTTAAATAATATGCATTTTAAAACTTTAAAACCAAAATTTGGAATCACAAGAAATTTAAATTCTCAAATCCTTGATTTAAAGTTATTTCAATTCCAAATAAATTTATAAACCTTGTTTATATTTTCATTTATTTATAATGTGGCAATAGTCAATGGTTTACAGAATAATAAATGAAAATCAAATATTATCATTTCCATTAACCAATTTATTTAACCTTTTAATTTCGAAAAACTTTATACTCATATATATAATAATCATAAAAAATTTATTCAATTTACCAAATTTGAAATAATACGGTGTCGGTTTGCTCTGTTCAAGTGTTTTGGAATTCCTATCGATAGCGTAGATCAAACGAATCAATCGAAACCACAAATCCACATAAGCAACTCAAACAACACCCTATAAACAATTTAATCACAAATACACTCCCTCACTCGATGATTCAAGGACGGATTTCAAAACAAGGATAGTGACACAAATTAGGGGAACTCTAATCAAAAGAATTCTAACTAGAAGATAGGCTCAAAACAAAGGTAAGATGATTAAATAGCGAAAGATAAAAGATGGATATACTAATGTTAATCGCGGGTGACCTTAACCGGGTCAGCCGAGACTTTAAGAATAAGATCGATGTAGAATTATGAAGCAAATCAACATTCTATCACAGGAGAATTTACCCTGGTTGTCTACTAGAGAACACTGGGGTACGACAAGAGTCAACAACATCTAAATGGAGGATATAGAAGTCTTCGGTAAATCAATGCTGTTGTAAAGGAGTTTCACCCTTTTACAAATCATTCAGTGGAGCTATCGGATGCTCCAAAATCAAGATTACGCAAATAGGGAGAGAGAAGAATAGATTTTAGAACGAACGGGGAAGTTCCAAAATTCAAAGGAAACCGAGTCAAAAAGGAAGGAATTCAAACTCAACCAAGGCGATTCTGTAATTAAATTTACTTATATGTTAAATTTTGCCTAAAACCTCGCTCTGATACCAACAGTAACATCCCGATATTTTGAAACATTCACATCCACAAGTTCGGAGTTGAATTGCTCAAAATATCATATTGTTAATTTATATTTGGCAAAACTCATCATATAAAGTAAATAAATAAATCATAGAATCACAGACACAGAGTAGTATAACAATAAGCAGTGGAAACAAAAGAATAGTAATTCATGAAGCTACTATATATATAACAGAGTTAAAGAAGATACAATAGAAGTTTCGAATATAGGGAAGTCTCAATAAATAGTCAAATACAAATCTGAATACATCACTGGAATCAACCGAATAACTAAATGCTAAAAATATTTAGATGGACCTCCAAGTGAAGCTCCAAACTCCAGATTTGAGTCAAGAATGTTGTGACACTCAATCTGACCCGAGCGTAAAGAAAAAACACAAAACACTCGAGTCAGGAGTAACATTCTTATATCAACAAATCCAACTCATGTGAAATATCAACTGAAATACAAGTAACTTAAAGAATGTTTGGGATAACCATCCTCTAAGGATCCATGAAACTATCTATTATGTAGTAATATACGCTATTATAGTCATGTCTACAGTAAAGTAAACTATTAAAATAGCGTTAAGGCGTTATCCATATCCCCTTAACACATTTTATAATGCCATATTCTATACAATACCATGATACCCCATAAACTAGAGCTATCAGAGGGCACTCCATAGGTACGACACAAAAAAAACTCGTAGTGGTCTCGATATGGTGGGTGACATGGCACAACTAGGCAATGCCAGAGTAGAAATACCAATTACACTTTCGGGATGGTGGTAACGCAGAGTCATAACAATTTCCCACCTCGAGCCACACTCCTAAAAATCCTAGGGTGCACCCAATCAATCACAAAGTAATAGAATGGTAAACGATGGAGTGTGTCCGATCGGAGGAGCTACCTCACTTGGCCCGTCAGTTCCTCCTGTTTTAGCCACCTTAAGCCAAATCACTGGAGTCAGGTCCATGTATATACCTAATATATGATCGTCGCCACCATCCTACTTCATTCTAGAATCTCCACCGTGTACATGGTTGTTAAAGTGGTTTCGGTATTGGCAGAGAGTATGACAATATCTGATCCTATACTCTTTAACAACCAAATGTTATTATATAACGTTTGCGACTTTTCGATGCTCGAAAACCGACATCAATACTTCCACTGTATCAACTGCCGAGAAATCGAAGGCCGGAAAACCGTACTGTTATAGTTAAAGAAGAAGGAGATAGAAGAAGAGAGAAAAAGATAGAACAGAACAGAAAGAACAACAGAACAATATCAGAATCTCACAATCGCAGCGGAACAACATATAATAGATAAATGAATAATCTTTAAACAAAGAACAATATCAGTTATTACATTACATCACATTACATTACATCACATTACATTACATCATCAGAGTGTACAACAACAAACAGCGGAAAAGAAATACGACATGTGCTAGTAATATACTACGCCATGCCATCCAGCTTGCCTCCAGCAACTCCTGAATTCCAGAATATCCTGATAACCTAACTCTTGACTGCCCGTGTGGAAATTGGTGGGCACCCAGAGTTTAGGAAGGAAAACAATAAACTCCGAGTCAGTCATGTGACTGGTGTGAGAACTAAAACAGTTTATTTATTTTTTAAACAAAATAGAGGAATATTTTCAAAGTCAATTCGCAATGCTTTTTAAAATGAAACTACCATAAGGCCTCCCGGTACACACACAATGCAAACGCAGACTTGGGGGAGATTTCTCCTTATGATAGTCAAAGATGCTTACTACGTAAAATCAAATCATTTTTGACATTATTACTAGTTCATAGTGTAGAAAACATTTCGAAAGTAAAGATATAAATCTTAGCCAGCATAGGTACCATTATATTATGCCTACTATAGCTACCATATTAAATGGCAGGTTCTACAACTAAAACCGTACAAGGTTTGTATTATTTCTTTGGATTTCCAACAAATGGTCAGGCCAAGGAACTTCCTATTGCCACATGGGTACGCCTCTGGAAAGACGACCCGATAACCTAACCGGATCTCTGCCAACACAAGGCCGGGTTACCCCTAACTGCGTAACTACTGACACGAATATGTCATTCCCCGATCGTAACCGATCTATATCCGAGGATCCTCGATTTCCAACAACCACAAAGCAATAAATTTGTAGCAACAACATAGGTTAAGTATCTGGGCTCCATACCATGATACCACCTCTATCCAGAAGGAATGACATACACTAAAGGGGCGCTACTCCCTAATAACCTTGCCGCATCCTTCCTGTTTTGACCATTTCCGGGGTGTGAGGTCCGACGAAGTCTCGTCCACAAAGCCACGCTTTATACAAAAACTGTGCTTTGATCATCTAATGCTCATCAGCACTTCATATGCCAAATTGCTAATTTGGGAATGTATCACTAGTAACCATCAACTATATAACCTCTAAGGGTGTTAAGCTAAGAGAATAAATTCTCCTCCACCAACGGAAACATATTTGATAGAAACCAGCTTTACATCTCAAATTGTAACGTCAGACACACATCCTTACAAGTCCGTTCCGGTATCGAACGGAACCGAAGGCACTTACAAAGAAGTCCTTGCAATCCAGATATTCACTAATCACGAACGGACTTCCCATCACAAAGGGTAATAAATTTCTATATCGGAGATCAGCCGATGTAGAAACATTCGACGATAATCCTTCCGTTTTCACAAATATCCGGTCTTCAACATCGGTCATCAAATGCAATTCATAACGACGTATCACATATTCAGAATGGGTTATACGACCCCAAGGTCCTTTCCCGGCTAACCCGAATAGTGAGCGCTTATTTCAAAAATAAGTGTAGCATTCAATTTCAAACAAATCGCGACAAATACCTATTTAAAGATAAATATTGATAGTCGGTTATTTAACTATCAATAGGCGTGTTCAACATCACCAAATTCCAAATAATTTCCCAAATTATTTATTTTCCAAAATATCTTTACTAGATATATAATTTCCACACTCCAACCATTTGAAAACAATTTTCAAATCACCTTTCACCTTTACCACTTTTGAAAACAAATTTCAAACATTTTCCTTACGCGGAAATACTTTCATTTCAACATGGTTCATTTAAACCAATTAAATAAATCCTTAACGATTTACTTTATATTTACGTTTCAAATCCGTAAATTTATTCCCACACTTCAAAAATAAATCAACATTTATTTTTAAACAAATTTCCTTTCCTTTTATAAATTCCTTAGTGAATTTACAATTCCAAAATATCTATGAATATACGATTTCCAAATCGATTTCTAATATTCGTTTTCAATTTATCTTTAAAAGATAAAATCTTAAAATATTCACTATATATTGGAAAACATTTCCATACTTATTTAATAATAAGTAGTTCACAAATCTATTCAACACTTGGAAAATATTCAATATACTTAAATCGAAATTAAGTATATATTTCATTCTTTAAAGAAAATGTGCGCTTAAACACATTTATTTGAGTCAAAACGAATGTTGCGTAAAACATCGTTACGACAATCCAAAATCACTAGTATAGGGATTCGAAATTAAAATAGATATATAAATCCAAATACTATATAAAACATTTCCTTTCGGAAATCATTTACTATAACAACAGTGTTATAGTCCACCATTTCCTCCTCTTTCTCGAAAACATCTATTTTAACAATGAATGTTGAAATCTATGTATTCGATTCATAATACATTTTAAAACATCTTTTTAAAATAATTAACTTCATTTTACAATATCGCTTCCCCAAAACATAACATTTTATTTAATAATATATTCACTGTCCCAAATCGTGAATATACTTCACTAACCAAATTTCAATATTTCTACACATTTTATATAAAGAATAGTTCGCTATCCAAAATCGCGAATATACTTCTTTTAATAAATTTCTATATTCAATTTATCAAATTCCATTGATTTTCGAATTTATAAACAATGTCTATAAATTCCGTTTCTATTTATAAACTTCGATTTATAAATCTCCTTTATTAATCCAATTCAATTTATATATCTCAAATATATACCAATAGTCCATATTATAAGTTAAATACCTATAATTCATTTATTTACAAAATTGTTCTTTTTAAAACTTCTATTGCTTATAAGATTCCTTTATATTTTATAACAACTTCAACTTATAAAATCTCCTTATTAACAATTTCTATTAATATCCCATTTATATGCTAAAATCCAGTTTATAAGTTAATTACTTATAAATCTTTTATTTTACAACATCTATTCATTTTATAATCTTCACAATTTATAAATCTATAATTTTTAATGAAATCCATTTTATACTTCATTTTAACACTTAATAAACTCGTTTTATAATTCCAATATTATATATATATATATTTATTATAAATATCAATGTTAAAAACCTTTTATATACATCCTTTATAATAATTCAAAAATCCAAATTTAAACTATTTTATAAATCTATTTATTTTAAAAATCACCTTTTGGTTATATTTCACAAAAATCTTAATTTTTATAACATAATTTTTTTTAACGTTTTAATTATTTAAAATGAATCAATTCAAAAATTTAATAAAACGTATACTTTGAAAAATCATTTTAAAAATCCTTTTAAAATCAAAATCGTTATTTTTAAACTTTAAAAATGGATCCGATGATGCAACAGCACCAAATAGTCAATCACGACAACAAACATCATATATCATCATATGATAATCAACAAACATCAAAATATCTGCAATCAAATAAATACTGGTGAGGAATCCAGTTGGATCCCTCCAACCTGTTTCCCTACATCCACAAACATTAGCACAATACCAATTCCGTTCAAAGCGGAATATCGCTGTATATGGGATTTATAAAATATTATCCGCTTAATAGACGGCGCAATAGGGTCTCATCCGCTATATACTGCGGGAAATCAACTCTAAGTACATATATAATACCAACTCCAATCAAGATGAAACTATCGTGGTATATGTTTTTAATAAATAACCTCCGCTTAATAACGGCGTATAATGTCTATTTCAAAAATCAACAGATAATAATTTATCATTCAGGCATACAATCAAAAATTTTAAATCTAACTATTTAAAATTTAAATCGAAACTATTTGATTGAGTGAGAAGTTCTCACCTCGCTTTCAATTTCCGGTTTAGCGTTTTATTTCGAATAAAATTAAACGGGCGTTTAATTTTACCTGAAATTTAAACTAGCTCCAAACGACTCCAATCCAGTTCCATTGCGTAGTGCTCGACAAAACGAATCTAACGCAATTCCTTTCGTAATTTTTCAACCTCGTATGAACAAGTTATGTTATCACAAAGTTTATACAATTTCTTATATAAATAAATATACAATTTCTTTTATATTTTTATACCCAATTTAACCAGAGCTGTTGATTCTTGCCCCTTAGATTCCAGGCCGCACGTTTAAACTTCTTCTCCCTCTATCCCACGCACGCGACATTCCCAGGTGATATTCGAGCCCATGCCACCGTCTTCCCCTAATTATCGCGACCAACCTACCCGCCTTGAAGACGATCAGGCATCGCCGTTTGAATGCCACTGCCGCCACGTGCCACCGCCCCCAAACCGGCCCCACTCGGTCAACCCTAGCTCCTCAAAATCGATCACGAACAGTAGGAAGTCACGGCCTCCTTACTCCCTCCACGTTGCTCCATTTACGATCATAACCGTTCATCTTCAAGATCTCGCCACCCTCTTCATTTTTGTAGTTGAAGTCGAAGTCTATCAGGGAGTGGATGAGGAGATAATCGAGGAGAAACGATGGAAGACGCCGGCCACTGATTTTAAGGGGGTGGCGGCTCTGAACAAAACCCTAGCCTTTGTTGCAAAGTGAAAGATAACGTCCCTTTTATAGAAAATTTACCGAAAATCACTATTCACTCGATTTTCCGAACTTCGAATCTCGCGCAATGACCGGCGTTTCTAGGGTTTATCTCGCGTTCCGGACACAATGGAATAGGTTTCAGAGGCTAATTCGATCATATGCGAGAGTTACGGAAATAAACGATCAAATTTAAATTAAACCGATTAATCAAATTTCTGTGCTTTTTGGCCGCCCCGGACAAACGGTAAATCCGATTGACACGAAATTTGAAATTTGACAATAATATCACATTACGGATCTAATGAAACCAGTTTCGTCGAAATCCGAAACTATTTGAAAAATGGTTATTTTTACACGTCAATTAAATATTAAAATATTCAATTTTCACAAATTAACTTTTAATTCGATTTTAAAAGTTCTATAACATCATTTTAACTCCAATATGATAAAATAAAATTTTCCAAATCATTTTCAATCATATTAAACTCGATTTTTAATTATTTCTGTAATTTCAGCTATTAAATTATCGATTTAATTATCCAATTATTCGAAATAAAATTTATTCGACTTATAAATTTCACTTAATAATATTTAAATTCAATTAAATATACGAATTTTACTTAACAGAAATTCTGGGTCGTTACAAACATTCCCCCTTAAAAGAATTTCGTTCTCGAAATTACCAAGTAAGAAAAATTCACAAAATCCATTAATTTTCCAAAACCATAGTTAAACTTCTTACAATAATTTTTTTTTACTAAGTTTCCAAATCATACTTAGTTATCTTTTCAAATCCAACTACTACTGTTTAAGTTTCAATTGCAAATCAAAGTTATAGTTTTCACAAAATTTTCCAATTTTCTCAAAAAATTTCTAACGCCTTAAATTTTCGGAAAAATTCGTCGGAGTCTCCTTTGCGCGGCTCGATCCGAAAAAAATGACAGTATATATGTCACAAATATACATCTCATCAAGTGATGAGGCATCCCGTAGGGAAAAAAGTGTAAAAGTACGGTATGTAATCCGAGATATGTACCTTATTTATATTATTAGCGAGCGTATACGGCTAATATAGCGCGAAAGCGAGCTCCAAATGCGAAGCAAGCGCAATCCGCACCTACTATACACTCAACAAACAATGAGAAACATGTATATATGAAAGTAATATCAATATACAACATATAGAAACATAACAACTACATGTGCCAACATAGCAAATGCAACAAAAGCAACAAATACAACCATCAAACAACTATCATCCAACTAACATCCAATAAATCCATAACCAAATCAATATGCATTCAATTCTCATTATTATTCAATGAATTGGTTTTCCAATTTAATCACATTTAATTTGTTGTCGTTGGATTTACTAACTTTCATTCATATTCAATTTCAATTAGTTTGCATTCACTAATTTACATTCAAGTTAGTTTACTTTCCATTCAATCAAATTCAATTTCATAGCTTTCCATTTATCAATTCAACTTCATTAACACTTAATGAAGTATGCACAATCAATTAACAATCAAATAACAACCAATGTATATCCAATATAACCAAATTTATTCAATTTACATTTCTTTACATTCAATTTAGTTCAACACTTTTAATTCCAATTGGTTTATATTAAGTTGATTTTCATTCAATTATTCAACTTCCAATAACATTAGCTTTTCATGAATTAACACTTACATTCATTATTTCATATCAACTTATTTACATTCAATTGATTAATATTCCATCCATTTATCAATTCAATTGCTAATTCCTTTAACAATATAAGGTTGAATTTCATTTATATAACTCAAGTTCACATTCTTAATGACTTCACTTCATTAATTCACTTATTAATTTACTTTGATACCAGAATCAACTTTATCTAACTTCACTTAAGTTATATTCCATCCTTTCCCATTCTATAAGTTATACAACTTATTTATTAACTTCCAAATCCATTAACTTATCCAAATCTAAATTTATTATTCATATTATAAGTTCAAAACTTATTTCACTTATATTCATCAATTTCAATAGCTTATCTAATCCAAATCAATTTATTTAACTTTCCTTTAGTTAAATTTCAAATCACATGTCTTTGATGACAACTCAAATTATTTTAACTTGGATTTTAATTTCAAATTTGTTTATCACAATCAAACTTCAATTCCCAATTTACTATGGTAGAAATTCTATCACACAGAGACTCGAAAATGATACTGATGATGCTGCAGTCCTCACCCTTATTATTTCCCAGTGACAATAGTGAATTCAATGCTTTTAAATTCTTTCAAAATTTTCCTTTCATTCATAAATCATATTTATAAATCTTACTTATGAAATTTCACTATTTTCTCTTTACTTATATAAGATCATTTCACGATTGTAAATCGTTTTAATTATAATTCCACACTTTATAATTCATTTTCTTATACAATTCATTCTTTTACAATTGTTTTATTTAACTTATTCAAACAACTATTATTTACTTGCATATAACTTACATTTTCAACAACCAACAATCAATTTATATACACTAATAATTCTAAAAAATTATTTCCTTTATATATAAAAATATAATCGAGGTAAAATTATTTCATTTACCCAATTTAAAATGATACTATGTCGGTTTATCTCGTTTAAGAGTTTAGAAACCCCTATCGATAATATAGCGTCCCATCTACCGACCAGAATTCACAAACAGCTCAACGGATAAGCAAACACAATATAAAACAATTTATATTCACTAACAAATACACGCTCGTATATTATTACACTCACACTCATTCTAGAGTACTACTGACTCTATCTCTAATGAGCAATTCCCAACAGAGCCATGGTTGTCGCTTAACCATAAGCTCTGATACCAAATGTAACGTTTGCGACTTTTCGACGCTCGAAAACCGACATCAATACTTCCACTGTATCAACTGCCGAGAAATCGAAGGCCGGAAAACCGTACCGTTATGGTTAAAGAAGAAGAAAGAGATAGAAGAAGAGAGAAAGAGATAGAACAGAACAGAACAGAAAGAACAACAGAACAATATCAGAATCTCACAATCGCAGCGGAACAACATATAATAGATAAATGAATAATCTTTAAACAAAGAACTATATCAGTTATTACATTACATCACATTACATTACATCATCAGAGTGTACAACAACAAACAGCGGAAAAGAAATACAACATATGCTAGTAATATACTACGCCATGCCATCCAGCTTGCCTCCAACAACTCCTGAATTCCAGAATATCCTGATAACCTAACTCTTGACTGCCGTGTGGAAATTGGTGGGCACCCAGAGTTTAGGAAGGAAAACAATAAATTTCGAGTCAGTCATGTGACTGGTGTGAGAGCTAAAACAGTTTATTTTTTTAAAAACAAAATAGAGGAATATTTTCAAAGTCAATTCGCAATGCTTTTTAAAATGAAACAACCATAAGGCCTCCTGGCACACACACAATGCAAACGCAGACTTGGGGGAGATTTCTCCTTATGATAGTCAAAGATGCTTACTACGTAAAATCAAATCATTTTTGATATTATTATTAGTGCATAGTGTAGAAAACATTTCAAAAGTAAAGATATAAATCTTAGCCAGCATAGGTATCATTATATTATGCCTACTATAGCTACCATATTAAATGGCAGGTTCTACAACTAAAACCGTATAAGGTTCGTATTGTTTCTTTGGATTTCCAACAAATGGTCAGGCCAAGGAACTTCCCATTGCCACATGGGTACGCCTGTGGAAAGATGACCCGAGAACCTAACCGTATCTCTGCCAACACAAGGCCGGGTTACCCCTAACTGGGTAACTACTGACACGAATATGACATTCCCCGATCGTAACCGATCTATATCCGAGGATCCTCGATTTCCAACAACCACAAAGCAATAAATTTGCAGCAACAGCATAGGTTAAGTATCTGGGCTCCATACCATGATACCACCTCTGTCCAGAAGGAATGACATACACTAAAGGAGCGCTACCCCCTAATAACCTTGCCGCATCCTTCCTGTTTTGACCATTTCCGGGGTGTGAGGTCCGACGAAGTCTCGTCCATAAAGCCATGCTTTATACAAAAGCTGTGCTTTGATCATCAAATGCTCATCAGCACTTTGTATGCCACGTTACCAATTTGGGAATGTATCACTAGTAACCATCAACTATATAACCTCTAAGGGTGTTAAGCTAAGAAAATAAATTCTCCGCCACCAACGGAAACATATTTGACAGAAACCAGCTTTACATCTCAAATTGTAACGTCAGACACACATCCATACAAGTCTGTTCCGGTATCATACGGAACCGAAGGCACTTACAAAGAAGTCCTTGCAATCCAGATATTCACTAATCACGACCGGACTTCCCATCACAAAGGGTAATAAATTTCTATATCGGAGATCAGCCGATGTAGAAACATTCGATGGTAATCCTTCCGTTTTCACAAATATCCGGTCTTCAACACCGGTCATCAAATGCAATTCATAATGGCGTATCACATATTCAGAATGGGTTATACGACCCCAAGGTCCTTTCCCGGCTAACCCGAATAGTGAGCGCTTATTTCAAAAATAAGTGTAGGATTCAATTTCAAACAAATCACGACAAATACCTATTTAAAGGTAAATATTGATAGTCGGTTATTTAACTATCAATAGGCGTGTTCAACATCACCAAATTCCAAATAATTTTCCAAATTATTTATTTTCCAAAATATTTATTTTCCAAAATATCTTTACTAGATATATAATTTCCACACTTCAACCATTTGAAAACAATTTTCAAATCACCTTTCACCTTTACCACTTTTGAAAACAAATTTCAAACATTTTCCTTACGCGGAAATACTTTCATTTCAACATGGTTCATTTAAACCAATTAAATAAATCCTTAACGATTTACTTTATATTTACGTTTGAAATCCGTAAATTTATTCCCACACTTCAAAAATAAATCAACGTTTATTTTTAAACAAATTTCCTTTCCTTTTATAAATTCCTTAGTGAATTTACAATTCCAAAATATCTATGAATATACGATTTCCAAATCGATTTCTAATATTCGTTTTCAATTTATCTTTAAAAGATAAAATCTTAAAATATTCACTTCATATTGGAAAACATTTCCATACTTATTTCATAATAAGTAATTCACAAATCTATTTATTTTCAACACTTGGAAAATATTCAATATACTTAAATCGAAAGTAAGTATATATTTCATTCTTTAAAGAAAACGTGCGCTTAAACACATTTATTTGAGTCAAAACGAATGTTGTGTAAAACATCGTTACGACGACCCAAAATCACTAGTATAGGGATTCGAAATTAAAATAGATATATAAATCCCAATACTATATAAAACATTTCCTTTCGGAAATCATTTACTATAACAACAGTGTTATAGTCCACCATTTCCTTCTCTTTCTCGAAAACATCTTTTTGAACAATGAATGTTGAAATCTATGTATTCGATTCATAATACATTTTAAAACATCTTTTTAAAATATTTAACTTCATTTTACAATATCGCTTTCCCAAAACATAACCATTTTATTTAATAATATATTCACTGTCCAAAATCGTGAATATACTTCACTAACCAAATTTCAATATTTCTACACATTTTATATAAAGAATAGTTCGCTATCCAAAATCGCGAATATACTTCTTTTAATAAATTTCTATATTCAATTTATCAAATTCCATTGATTTTCGAATTTATAAACAATGTCTATAAATTCCATTTCTATTTATAAACTTCGATTTATAAATCTCCTTTATTAATCCAATTCAATTTATATATCTCAAATATATACCAACAGTCCATATTATAAGTTAAATACTTATAATTCATTTATTTACAAAATCGTTCTTTTTAAGACTTCTATTGCTTATAAGATTCCTTTATATTTTATAACAACTTCAACTTATAAAATCTCCTTATTAACAATTTCTATTAATATCCCATTTATATGCTAAAATCCAGTTTATCAGTTAATTACTTATAAATCTTTTATTTTACAACATCTATTCATTTTATAATCTTCACAATTTATAAATCTATAATTTTTAATGAAATCCATTTTATACTTCATTTTAACACTTAATAAACTCGTTTTATAATTCCAATATTATATATATATATATATATATATATATTATAAATATCAATGTCAAAAATCTTTAATATACATCCTTTATAATAATTCAAAAATCCAAATTTAAACTATTTTATAAATCTATTTATTTTAAAAATCACCTTTTGGTTATATTTCACAAAAATCTTAATTTTTATAACATAAAAATTTATAACGTTTTAATTATTTAAAATGAATCAATTCAAAAATTTAATAAAACGTATACTTTGAAAAATCATTTTAAAAATCCTTTTAAAATCAAAATCGTTATTTTTAAACTTTAAAAATGGATCCGATGATGCAACACACCCAATAGTCAATCACGACAACAAACGTCATATATCATCATATGATAATCAACAAACATCAAAATATCTGCAATCAAATAAATACTGGTGAGGAATCCAGTTGGATCCCTCCAACCTGTTTCCCTACATCCACAAACATTAGCACAATACCAATTCCGTTCAAAGCGGAATATCGCGGTATATGAGATTTATAAAATATTATCCGCTTAATAGATGGCGCAATAGGGTCACATCCGCTATATACTGTGGGAAATCAACTCCAAGTACATATATAATACCAATTCCAATCAAGATGGAATTATCTCGGTATATGTTTTTAATAAATAACCTCCGCTTAATAACGGCGTATAATGTCTATTTCAACAATCAACAGATAATAATTTATCATTCAGGCATACAATCAAAATTTTTAAATCTAACTATTTAAAATTTAAATCGAAACTATTTGATTGAGTGAGAAGTTCTCACCTCGCTTTCAATTCCGGTTTTAGCGTTTTATTTCGAATAAAATTAAACGGGCGTTTAATACCCGAAATTTAAACTAGTTCCAAACGACTCCAATCCAGTTCCATTGCGTAGTGCTCAACAAAACGAATCTAACGCAATTCGTTTCATAATTTTTCAACCTCGTATGAACAAGTTATGTTATCACAAAGTTTATACAATTTCTTATATAAATAAATATACAATTTCTCTTATATTTTTATACCCAATTTAACCAGAGCCGTTGATTCTTGCCCCTTAGATTCCAGGCCGCACGTTTAAACTTCTTCTCCTTCTATCCCACGCACGCGACATTCCCAGGTGATATTCGAGCCCATGCCGCTGTCTTCCCCGAATTATCGCGACCAACCTACTCGCCTTGAAGACGATCAGGCATCGCCGTTTGAATGCCATCGCCGCCACGTGCCACCACCCCCAGACCGGCCCCACTCGGTCAACCCTAGATCCTTAAAAAACGAGCATGAACGGAAGGAAGTTGCGACCTCCTTACTCCCTCCACGTTGCTCCATTTACGATCATAACCGTTCATCTTCAAGATCTCACCAACCTCTTCATTTTTGTAGTTGAAGTCGAAGTCTATCGGGGAGTGGATGAGGAGATAATCGAGGAGAAACGATGGAAGTCGCCGGCCATTGATTTTAGGGGGGTGGGGGCTCTGAACAAAACCCTAGCCTTTGTTGCAAAGTGAAAGACAACGTCCCTTTTAAAGAAAATTTACCGAAAATCACTATTCGCTCGATTTTCCGAACTCCGAATCTCGCGCAGTGACCAGCATTTCTAGGCTTTATCCCGCATTCCGGACACAATGGAATAGGTTTCGGAGGCTAATTCGATCATATGCGAGAGTTACGGAAATAAACGATCAAATTTAAATTAAACCGATTAATCAAATTTTTGTGCGTTTTGGCTCGCCCCGGACAAACGGTAAATCCGATTGACACGAAATTTGAAATCTTACAATAATATCACATTACATATCCGATGAAACCGGTTTCGTCGAAATCCGAGACTGCTTGAAAAATGGTTATTTTTACACGTCAATTAAATATTAAAATATTCAATTTTCATAAATTAACTTTTAATTCAATTTTAAAAGTTCTATAACATCATTCTAACTCCAATATGATAAAATAAAATTTTCCAAATCATTTTCAATCATATTAAACTCGATTTTCAATTATTTCTATAATTTCAACTATTAAATTATCGATTTAATTATCCAATTAAATCCAATTATTCGAAATAAAATTTATTCGACTTATAAATTTCACTTATTAATATTTAAATTCAATTAAATATACGAATTTTACTTAACAGAAATTCTGGGTCGTTACATATTGTAACACCGTGGTCATTTCAAAGTAGTTTATACTTCAAAATCAAAATATCATTCCATTTCAAAAAGCATATCAATACGATATCATTTTCGCTTCAAATATATCCATTTCCAAAATCATAGCACTTTCAAAGTTATAATAAATCTAAATTAGTTAGTATTCAAGTAAAATGGATCCATAGAAATTATACTGAATCAAAATCATTTCTCATAAATCATATTGCAAAACATTTTTGAGTAAAAAAGGGTTGGGAGAAATTATACCAATTCTACTTAACATCAACTTTCATATTCAACCTTTACTATCCGCTGAATAACGTTGAAATCACCTTTTAAATTCCCATGGATAGTATGGGTTCCCTTCTTAAAATTTAATGCCAAGTGTAAGAAGATTATTTTTATACAATCCAAGTTGTCTAAATTTGGAAAATTAAATCTTTTATACTTGTCTTGTTTTGACATTTCGACCTTGTGTATTCCTCACCCAAAAAAGGCTAGGTGTGCCAGGGAATTTATTGCTCCTGAATATCCCCTTAGTTTAAGCACCTCACATTCGGATCTTAAGAGCAGAAAAATCTAGTCTACTCGTCTGCATTAGAGCCAAGATTTAATCACTTGATTTTAACTGCTTTTCTTTAAATCATTTATTTAAACTTTTTAGAATAAATTATAAAACCTTAAAATAATCTTTAAAATAATTAATTATTTATTTGAAAACATTTATAAAATATTTGGAAAAGAACACTTAAGTTCAAAGCTATATTTCAAAATTTATTTCAAGTGCGCCAAATAGTGCCATAAATAGTGCTTTTGTACTTAACTGATTAAAATAGATTTTCTATCATTTTGAAATATATTTTTATAAATCAAATCTCTTTTAAAACATTTTTAAAGATTTATAGAATTTATTACATATTTTTAAAGATTTAAAAAAATAATTTATAAAGAATTTGTCGCTTTGGTTCCGAACTGCCAAACCGTGACAATTTTGAGAACTTATTTTGCTCATATTTCAAAACCAACTAAACTAAATCTCAACCTTTTGCTTTTATTTGAAAAATATGATTATAAAAGTTTGGAAAATTCCTATTACAAAGAATTCAACTCCGAAACCCATTGTATAAGTTGATTTGACTTTCTACGACGTGAAATCGTGAATTGCCATTACGCGATGCGCCTATTTTTGACTCAATTTTCATAACTTGTCAAAACTTCGCCAAATTGGATTTTAGTGTTTATAAAAGATTTATAAACCATTTTAAAGAGGTTTAACAATCCAATACACACCATTTCATTTATTAAAGGAAATTTATTTCCTTTGTGATATTCGACGTGTATTAAATGTGAATCATTTCAACATTAGAATAAACATATAATCAACATCCAAGCTTGAAGATCAAACATAGTAACATCCATAGCAAATATGTCACATCATCATTATCATATATATATATATATATATATATATATATATATATATATAGTTTCTCAACTTTATTGGTTTCAAACTTCTCGAAAATTCACTATAGCTTTGCTACGATCGAATTAGCCTACGAAATCAATCCTTGGACCTAGGAATGTGCTCGATTGGGAAGCGGTAGAGTGCTTAGCCTTGGTTATAGGAGGTGGTGGCCGTCAGTTTATAAGGTGGAGAGGAGGTGATTGTACTAGTTTTGAAGTAGATTGACATAGTACATATTTTACTTTATTTTGGAATATTATGCCATAGCTTTGCTACTTTTTTCTTGTGAACTAGATGCCATTAAAGAGGAGTATAAGAAGATGATGAAGCCTAGGAATTTGTGAGTGAATAAAGTGAAGATGGATGGTGGTATATATAGAAAAATTTATGAACTAAAATATCATGATATTTATGTGCATACACATCAAAATTTTATCACCATTATACTTCACCCTCCCTTCATCATGCTCGGCCATGTACCCCTCCTCATGTGTGTGTACTATATGCTTGTACTTAGTGTGTAAGAGTTTGACTTTATTTTTACTTAAGGGTTGCATTTTAGGAAAATATCTTGGATAATTTGTAATATAAATATATAAGTATATTTTTATGTATATATGTGTTCATGTATGTGTTAGAGCATCCAAGTGTATATTATATGTGTGCAACAGACATATAAACAAGGTTGCAACAACTTTGAACAACTTCCGTTTGTCAAACCATCGAAAATTGGGAAGCCGATTCCTGATCATAATTTCACTAATAAATTAATTTTCATATAAATGCAAGACAAATTTGAAAAATAATTTCTTATCGTTTTTAATATAATTATAAAACCATATAATTTAATATTAAACAATTTTTTATAAAAAGTGTTATTATATCGATAGAGCAATACAGATTTACTTATATTTTAAATCAAGTATATCTCTACTTAAATTGTTATAAATGACTTTTTATCACTATATAAGTAGTTAAAATGAATTATTATAATTTTAAAATAGTATTTTGAACAATTATAATTCCTATTAAATCATTAAATTTCAATTTAAATTCATAAATCAATTATTAAATACCATTATTGATGATGTCATAAATACATTTTATTCCCACAAATAAAATAAATTATTTTATTTCATAATCTTGTTTAAATGGATAAATAAGTGATATATCCAGCTCCATGCATGACTTTTGATAATTATAGAGTTGTTTATTGATAAAACGGTTTTCTGTCATTTTATCAATTTCCGAAGTATATATTTTGCAAATACTTATTTAAAATAAGATTACCATGATTATTTATTGTTCAAGACAACATAATCTATATTAAAAATCTTACATTTGAATATTATAAAAATAAATATGATTTATCAAACTGATAAATTTATGGGTTGTTATAGTTTTCCTGTGACATTCAAAATGATGTGAATTATTCAGTGAAGGGAAAATGAGGAAAATAACATTTAATTGGTTGATCGTGGTATTTATTTATAGGATCGATTTCACCCTGGGGGGGGGGGGGGGGTGAATAGGGTGATGATATTAATTATAAAAATTAATTGCGGAAGCTTATAAGATTATTTCAACACAGATCACAGATTAATAGCAGCATAGAAAAATAGCAGAATAATAAAACGCAGAAATAGAATGACACAGAATTTACCCAGCTTCGGCAAAACCCTGCCTACGTGCTGCCCCCAAGGTTTCTACTAGAAATTAAGTAGTCACACGCTTACACACGTAAACTCGCGACACCCGCTACTGACTAACCTAACTCTGCGCTCAAAACCCTGCCACAACTCAGCCACTGAGTTGCGAATTCTCAAGCTACGCCACGTAGCTTGTCCCCTAGTCACACGACTAGAAAATTAAACGGTTTAAAAAAGAAAATACAAATTAAAAACAATTTAAAAATAAAGTATCCCTAATTTAAACATAAAAAGCCCTTATATAATATAAAAGAGAAATAAGCCGGCCCCTTTTGTTTTATTATTCGGCCCGTCTTCTTTATTTTTGGTTAGTGGCGGCTTTCTCTCGTTCATTCCTCTTTGTGAAATTAGGGCTACGTTCTCTTCGATCCTGTGCTCTCAAATTAGGGCTTTCAAATTGTAGTCGCCGCCTTTGATTGCTTGTTTCTCTGATTAACTCGTTTCTCTGATTAGCTCTCGGCTCTTCAATTTGGATCGAGTTCGTCTATGATTTCGGTATGTACTTTTCTTCTTTTTCTTTGCTGGTTTGATGCTTACTTGAACTCGATGCTTTTTTAAATTGCCGATGATGACGATTTGAGGTTTTAATGCTTTAACTCGATTGATTAATATTGCCAATGATGTTGATTCCTATTTATAGGATTCGACCTTCTAAATTTAAGTCGTATATTACTTATTTGAATTCGTCAAAATATTTTCTCTGCCGATCGATATTTGTTGAACGTTAATGATTTGATTGACTTTTTCAATTTCGTATATTTTGACACTTGCGTCCCACGGCTTTGATTTTTAACTTGGTCAAATGCCTTTGCTACCACGGTTTCCAATTTGACTTGTTCTATGGTGATTTTACCGTGACTTCGATTTTGACTAACTTGATCTTTTACTTGATCAACTTCGATGTTGATTTGTGAGTTCAACTCTGTCTTTACTCATCGTGTTTACTTCAGCCATTTTTTGATTACATGAATTTTTTGGTTTCATGAATTTCCTGTACCTCTGCGGCCTTGACTTGAGATTCTTCACTGCCTGTATTTGTGTGATTCTGGACTTGCACGGCTTCAACTTGAATATGTTTTGACTTTGGTGAAGTGGTTATCGTCTCTGTATATTTTTTGCTTCCCTGACCTGTGCATTCCATTCTTACGTGTTCATATCTGTAGTTGATGTTATACACTGTCTTGTGTTCATTGGTGCATTGTTGCTGTAGCTTTTGGAGCTCGAGTTTCTTAGCTCTGTTCACTTTGAGTTGTTTGAAGTTTGTTCATTTGGTTTTGTGTATGCACTGCATGTGTGCAGTTTTACTACTTTGGTTTCATGTTGGATTGGGTCTGGGTTCTCGTTTCATTTGGTATGCTGTTTCGAACCATGTTCGTTGTGGCACTGAACTCGGTTTTGCTTCATGATGTACTTTAGTCCGATGCCCGTGTCACTTGTGCATTGCTGCTCCATATCTTGTAGTTTGCTTTGGTGCACTGTTTTGGGTTTTTTTTTTTGATGTTTGTTGCAGTCCATGTTGCATGCATTGAGTAACTGGTCTTTGCATTTCCAGCTTCATCACTGTTTCACTTCCACCCTGTTGCATTATTGTTCACTTCTCTTGTATCATTGGTACATGTACATTGCTGCTATATTCTTGCTTCACTGCATCTGTTGCAGTTGCTTTGTACTTCACTGTGCTGTTGACTTTGTTGTATACTTGTGGTCTTCATTTGTATTTCACTGTTGGAGTTGTTGTGGCTCTATATCTTGTGCAATAGCTTGCATGCTTCATGTTGTCTTGACTTCGGGTTGCACTGATTTTCTGTTGCACTTTGATCTGCACTTGCATGCATTGCTAGTTGCTTTGGGATTAAACTTGAGCTTTGTACATCCACTTCAATGCTGAGTTATTTGACTTGTGTTTCTCACCATGTTCAAGTGTGTCTCGTCTTTGCTTGTGACATCCATGTATGCACTTGTAGCTGGACTTTGTCTCCATGTATTTCATGTTGATTTTTGAAATTTCACTTGAGTTGAATCCAGTTTCAAAACTCGGGTTTGACCTTGTGCTCGTGTCGTGATTTTAAATATATTGCACGTGAGTTGAACCCGGCTTTTCATTTGGGTTTGACATGTGCTCACCTGTCCCTGTAGCATTATCAAGTGTATATCGATGTGCACGACCATATGGCATGTACAGTGATACACTGTGCATGTCACATTGTTCGTGTATGATGAATTCAAATGTAAATGATGACGAACAACCCAAATAACTGAGGCAAATCATATTTTCAAAAACCATATTTCATTTTATATTGTAAAAATATTTCTTTTTCAATTTTACTGCGTTAGTGAATATGTTTGCAGATTTCTCAGATGCTGGATTCTAACTGGAATGAAGTTGAAGATAAAACTACGAGTGTGAGTGATATGTAGTGAGGAAATTATGTAAACTGAATTGTGATGTAATTAGAATCAAAATTGTATATGTATAGTGAGAGCTTGAATTTGTACTATTCAAAAATGTAATAAATATTTGTTTGAATAAAATTTCTGTTTGAATTCAAATTCTGTGTAATTTATTTTATTCAACAAATATTTATTTAATCTATGAAAAATAAAATAGTACATTAACAAATACATTTAAATGAATATATATATATATATGTTTATTATCATCAAACAAAAACATATAAGCGTATATTCAACAATCTCCCCCTTTTGATGATAACAAACATATATTTAAGATTTTGACTGCGTTAAACGTATTTGATCAATGATATACTCTAATCGCTCCCCCTATTTAAATGCTTCCTCTCTACATGATGCTCCCCCTACATATATGCATACAAATAGAAATATACAAATGAGCCTAGATGCAAATGGAAAATTATTTGACCTTTGCTTGATTCTATTTGACAAAATCTTAACTTTTCTCTCCCCTTTTTTTTATCAGCAAAAGAATAATAGTGTTAGAGAAAAATAGAGATAAAGTGATCAATATTAATCCAACATTAAACTCAAATTGAATATAAATATTAAACTTAAATAAAAATCAAACAAAAATCATAACTACCCTTGTTAGGAGCATATTCCACTTTTAGAAAGAATGGAAATGACGTTTTAATATAAAATCATACAATTGTATCAACTTGTGGTACATTTATGTCAGGAATTTGAATATCTACTAATCATGCATAACCGTTAGGACTTTTAAATGAGATTAGTAGTATTCCAATTTAATTTTTAAAAATGAAATCATGTATCTTCTAACCACGCATGACCGTAAGGACTTTTAAATGGGATTAGAATCAACTTGTCTATTTAATCAATTAATTTTGATATGCGTTCCATACATGCATAACCGTAAGGACTTTTAAATGAGCATGGAAGCACATAATCAAAAATCCAAGTAATTCACCCATGCATAACCGTGAGGATTTTTAAATGAGAGTGAATACTTTGGATATTTATTTATTTTTATAAAAAAAATATGAAATGAAAAACAAATGATCCCTGAATATAGTACCACATATCGACCAACTATATTTAAGTTTTGATAAACAATGGTCGATAGAAATATGATAGATATAGAAATGGTCATGGAATCTTTACCCAACAAAAAGTTTTATAACTTTTGTTTGAATTCCTAAAGAAATTTTCCAAATGTACTCTCTTGAGTAATGCATGTTAAATATCAACACTTATCGCCTTTTCAATCACTATTTATCTTTTTTGATAATTAGTAGGGGATCGGATTAGTCAAAAATTTGTCATTTAAAATCAAATAAAAATGACTGATCTGAAAATATGGTCAAAAAAATGATTTTCTTGAAGGGGTTATATGAGAAAAATTTCTGCTATTTGAAAATTATTTGTAATGGAAAATATGTAGATATTTTCTTTGAAAAACGACGCAGTTACTAAATGTCTCAAAAATCACGTTTAACTAGTAATTTTTCTATCAACTAGATTACCAGTGTAATCTGCATCTGAAATTCTTTTTCACTCAAAAACATCACTAATTAAATTTGATAGACCAGACCACGAAGTGTGCATAAAAAATTTCAAACTCAATTTCAACAACAATTTAAATGACATTGTTTGAATTTGAATTGAAGCCGTGTAAATAATAAAAAACTGTGAATATTGAGTTAGCCGAATTATAACCAAATGCATTATCATCCAACAAAACACAATGTTTAATCCAAACAAATATGTATGAAGTAATTCAAAGATTAGTGTTTTTGGCATAAATGTAATTGGCCAACTATTTTGAATAAGTCAGAATCAAAGTCATCATCTTTTCATCATCTCGATATTGGCTGATTTTAATTCAGAATATGGTGCAGATTATCACATTTAATATATCGTTTAAATAAATATACGATTACCTGTTTTACCTTTACGATATTTTTCGTTGTTGTCCATTGTGATTCTGTCACCTTTATACTAGGCTAAGAAACTTTTCTTTGTCGCCCGTTGTGTTTCTGGAACAGCCAAAAATCCAGAAAACACTGTTGTTGTTCCTTAGCCTGCCACCACACCTACACGGAAAAAGTTTTATGTGACCTATTTGTTTTTATAGGTCCATGGTTGTTAGTGGCAGAAGATTTAGAAAAATAATTTTGTGGAGACCCAAAACTGTTTATATATGTTCCTTTTGGCACCCAAATTTGTTTAACTTTGAGAGATTTTATATTTGTGCCTTTTGGAACCCAAATTGGTATGGTTTTCACATGTTTGGGTCTATACCAACAATTATTGTGATCGTGTCCATATTTTCTACAAATTGTGCATATGGAATTTTCTTGATTAATATCGCTTTCAACATTTTCAGATTGATTATATCCAAGTCCTTGTCTAGCTGTATTAACAGTTTGCTTCCCTAATAGCAGATTCAACGATTTCGCACTTTTTGAAAATTTATCTAAAGTTATTGACAATTGTTGGACTTGTATTTTGAGAGATTCATTTTCTTTCAATAATTGTGTGCCATTTTTGATAGAATTTTCTCTCCTAGTATTTTCGTTCTCTTTCAAAATCAGAATTTCATTTTCAAGTGATTTTGTATTAGTTTCTGATTTTTTGATTTCTTCTTCGAATGTTGGACACTTATCACACTTAGGGATCCTATTTTGATAGGTTTTAACTAATTGGTCAAGTTGTTTATTTAAATCTATCAAAGTATCTTTTTGTGATTCAAGTTTGGCATACTTCTCCCTAAGTCGTTCAAAACAACCATTCACTTCGTGGAAATATATAAGTAATTCCGAATGAGAAAGTTTTGATACCTCACTTGGCTCGTCATATCACTGTCAGTTATTTCACCATGAAGACACAAGTCTGCTTTTTCATCCTCACTGTTAGCACTTTGATTATCTTCATCACTTGTATTCCACGTGGCAGCAAAACTTCTCCTTTTTGATTTCTTTTCAAAGTCGCGTCGATTTTGAGGACAATTGGGCTTGATGTGTCCGGGTTGATTGCACCTATGACAGATGATCTTTTGTTCTTCTAGATTGTCCAATATTTTATTTATTCTGCTTTTCAATTTTCGATTTACAGCTGAATTTCCGTATTTGTAATTCCACCTTTTGACTTTCTTTATTATCAGCTCCAATTCTGCTGCTCTATCATCATTATCATCACTATCACTTTCTGTTGTTCCTTTAAGAGCTATTGATTTCTTTCGAGTATCACCTCCTTCACGTTCTTCCTTGAATTTCATTTCTAGCTCATAAGCGGTGAGATTTCCTATGAGTTCTTCGACTTTCATTTGTTTCAAATCTTTTGATTCTTGAATGGCAGTCACTTTGGCTTCAAAACTTCGTGGAAGGACTCTGAGGATTTTTAGGACTATCTCCAACTCTGTATATGGTTTTCCAAGGGCTTTTGATTTGTATACGATATTGGAAAGTCGACCATGCATCTCTTTGACATTTTCTTCTTTTGCCATTGTGAAATTCTCGTATTCGCTGCTTAACATGGCTAGGCGAGATTCTTTGACTTGAGATGTTCCTTCGTGAGTTACTTCGAGCGTGTGCCATATTTCCTGTGCAGTTAAACAATGAGAGACACAATTGAATTCAAATTGATCCAATGAACAGACAATAGAGTTCATAGCTTTAGCATTAGCATTTTGTAATTTATTTTCTAGCTCTGCCCATTGGTCCATCGGTTTATCGATTTCCTGATTGTCTACAATTATAGTTGGTGATCTATAACCTGTCTCAACAATGTTCCAAGCGTCAATGGTTTTCAGAAAAATTTTCGTTCTATTTTTCCAATAAGCATATTCACCATTGAACATTGGTGGTCTAACTATAGACTGACCCTCAGCAAAAGCATTATTAAAAGAAGCCATTTTAAAAATTCAAACTTTTTAAACAAAAACTGATTTTTGAAAAATGAAATTTTAAAACAAAAATTGACTTCTATTCCTAGCTCTGATACCACTTGTAGGATCGATTTCACCCTAGAGGGGGGGGGGTGAATAGGGTGATGATATTAATTATAAAAATTAATTGCGGAAGCTTATAAGATTATTTCAACATAGATCACAGATTAATAGCAGCACAGAAAAATAGCAGAATAATAAAATGCAGAAATAGAATGACACAGAATTTACCCAGCTTCGGCAAAACCCTGCCTATGTGCTGCCCCCAAGGTTTCTATTAGAAATTAAGTAGTCACACGCTTACACACGTAAACTCGCGACACCCGCTACTGACTAACCTAACTCTACGCTCAAAACCCTGCCACAACTCAGCCACTGAGTTGCGAATTCTCCAGCTACGCCACGTAGCTTGTCGCTTAGTCACACGACTAGAAAATTAAACGGTTTAAAAAAGAAAATACAAATTAAAAATAATTTAAAAATAAAGTATCCCTAATTTAAACATAAAAAGCCCTTATATAATATAAAAGAGAAATAAGCTGGCCTCTTTTGTTTTATTATTCGGCCCGTCTTCTTTATTTTTGGTTAGTGGCGGCTTTCTCTCGTTCGTTCCTCTTTTCGAAATTAGGGCTTCGTTCTCTTCGATCCCGTGCTCTTAAATTAGGGCTTTCAAATTGTAGTCGCCGCTTTTGATTGCTTGTTTCTCTGATTAGATCTCGGCTCTTCAATTTGGATCGAGTTCGTCTATGATTTCGGTATGTACTTTTCTTCTTTTGCTTTGCTGGTTTGATGCTTACTTGAACTCGATGCTTTTTTAAATTTCCGATGATGACGATTTGGGGTTTTAATGCTTTAACTCAATTGATTGATATTGCCAATGATGTTGATTCCTATTTATAGGATTCGACCTTCTAAATTTACGTCGTATATTACTTATTTGAATTCGTCAAAATATTTTCTCTGCCGATCGATATTTGTTGAACGTTGATGATTTGATTGACTTTTCAATTTCGTATATTCTGACACTTGTGTCCCACGGCTTTGATTTTTAACTCGGTCAAACGCCTTTGCTATCACGGTTTCCAATTTGATTTGTTCTGTGGTGATTTTACTGTGACTTCGGTTTTGACTAACTTGATCTTTTACTTGATCAACTTCGATGTTGATTTGTGAGTTCAACTCTGTCTTCATTCATCGTGTTTACTTCAGCCATTTTTTGATTACATGAATTTTTTGGTTTCATGAATTTCCTGTACCTCTGCGGCCTTGACTTGAGATTCTTCACTGCCTATATTTGTGTCATTCTGGACTTGCACGGCTTCAACTTGAATATGTTTTGACTTTGGTGAAGTGGTTATCGTCTCTGTATATTTGTTGCTTCCCTGACTTGTGCATTCCATTCTCACATGTTCATATCTGTAGTTGATGTTGTACACTGTCTTGTGTTCATTGGTGCATTGTTGCTGTAGCTGTTGGAACTCGAGTTTCTTAGCTCTGTTCACTTTGAGTTGTTTGAAGTTTGTTCATTTGGTTTTGTGTATGCACTGCATGTGTGCAGTTTTACTACTTTGGTTTCGTGTTGGATTGGGTCTGGGTTCTCGTTTCATTTGGTATGCTGTTTCGAACCATGTTCGTTGTGGCACTGAACTCGGTTTTGCTTCATGATGTACTTTAGTCTGATGCCCGTGTCACTTGTGCATTGCTGCTCTACATCTTGTAGTTTGCTTTGGTGCACTGTTTTGGTTTTTTTTTATGTTTGTTGCAGTCCATGTTGCATGCATTGAGTAACTGGTCTTTGCATTTCCAGCTTCATCACTGTTTCACTTCCACCCTGTTGCATTGTTGTTCAGTTCTCTTGTATCATTGGTACATGTACATTGCTGCTATATTCTTGCTTCAATGCATCTGTTGCAGTTGCTTTGTACTTCACTGTGCTGTTGACTTTGTTGTATACTTGTGGTCTTCATTTGTATTTCACTGTTGGAGTTGTTGTGGCTCTATATCTTGTGCAATAGCTTGCATGCTTCATGTTGTCTTGACTTCGGGTTGCACTGATTTTCTGTTGCACCTTGATCTGCACTTGCATGCATTGCTGGTTGCTTTGGGATTGAACTTGAGCTTTGTACATCCACTTCAATGCTGAGTTATTTGACTTGTGTTTCTCACCATGTTCAAGTGTGTCTGGTCTTTGCTTGTGACATCCATGTATGCACTTGTAGCTGGACTTTGTCTCCATGTATTTCATGTTGATTTTTGAAATTTCACTTGAGTTGAATCCAGTATCAAAACTCGGGTTTGACCTTGTGCTCGTGTCGTGATTTTAAATATATTGCACGTGAGTTGAACCCGGCTTTTCATTTGGGTTTGACCTGTGCTCACCTGTCCCTGTAGCATTATCAAGTGTATATCGATATGCACGGCCATGTGGCATGTACAGTGATACGCTGTGCATGTCACATTGTTCGTGTATGATTAATTCAAATGTAAATGATGACGAACAACCCAAATAACTGAGGCAAATCATATTTTCAAAAACCATATTTCATTTTATATTGAAAAAATATTTCTTTTTAAATTTTACTGCGTTAGTGAATATGTTTGCAGATTTCTCAGATGCTGGATTCTAACTGGAATGAAGTTGAAGATAAAACTACGAGTGTGAGTGATATGTAGTGAGGAAATTATGTAAACTGAATTGTGATGTAATTAGAATCAAAATTGTATATGTATAGTGAGAGCTTGAATTTGTACTATTCCAAAATGTAATAAATATTTGTTTGAATAAAATTTCTGTTTGAATTCAAATTCTGTGTAATTTATTTTATTCAACAAATATTTATTTAATCTATGAAAAATAAAAAAGTACATTAACAAATACATTTAAATGAATATATATGTTTATTATCATCAAACAAAAACATATAAGCGCATATTCAACAATTATTGTTTTAACTGAAGGAGAATTATTTCCTAAAATGTTATAAACAGAAATTTGAAAAGGTAATTATTGAGCAAATGGAAATTTTACATGTGGAAAGATATGGCGAAAAGTAACCACTATAAGGCGAAATAAATTAATTGTGAAGTTAATTAACAAAATGCCATTTTAGAGTAGCGATAACTCATTTTAACATGCGATAGCATGCTGCAATGCTCAGTTTAAACATGCAACAACACATTTTTGATAATGCGATAACTTGTTTTAGATATGCGATAGCATATTTTTGGAAGTGCTTTAGCTTTAAACTTGCGATAGGTTTGGACATGCGATAGCATTAGACATGCAATAGCTTTGAACATGCAATAGCTTGTAAACATGTGATAATATTGATATGTGATAGCTTATTTGGAGGTACGATAGCTATATGTGAGATATCCCCGATTTCAAGATCGATATCCTTATTTGACACATTCGACATCACATTGCTAATTATCAAACCAAACTATTCCTGATAACCAAGGATGCGTTGTTAAATTTATAGACTTGGACAAAAGCACATATCCCTTGTTGGGTAGTGATAGCTATCTTATTAGGGTCAGTTATCATAACTATTCGAAACCTATAAACTATTCTTAAAGATAGGCATGCTTAAAAACGTTAAACATTTATCTTGAAAAATCTCACAATGATTTATAAATGTGAGGAAAAGTTAAACTTAACCAAAAATTATTTAAGTTTATATGAAATAAAAGGTATGCTTGTCTATATGTGACTTATGTGCAAATGGTTATCATGAGAATATATTTATACTGTTGGTGATAGCTTTGTACTTTCAATTCAATACTTGATCAGTTATATTGCCTATGATATTTTTTAATCTTCTCATTCATATGTAACTACCAAACGTTATGACATTAGCGTTAGGACTTGGTAACCATACAGTTGTTCTATTAGTATATATGGTCAGGCTAAACTCTTGTATGCATAGAATTGCATCCAGGAGATTGGGAAGATCATGTGTTTGGATGTCCAGAATTGATCATAATAAATGACTTGTTAGATGCATAAAAAATCAGATTAAGTTATATGGATTAATGTTGGAGTAGCGCCTCACCTTATAGCCGGTTAATCCCTACGACTATCAAGGTCAATGATTCTAATGCATAGAGCTTTGCCAACATTGTAACACCCCTTTTAGAAAGTTAATACAAAGACCTATTACCAAAGTGGTTTGTGCATGTGTTTCTTTCTAGGGTGCTACTAGTTCAAATCCTATGGTTGCCATTTTTGGTAGTAGAGAACCAATCAGAATTGTGTGTTGCAACACAATAGACATCATTCAGTATGGTACTGATGCATGTTACAAACACATCACCTGTTTAGTTAGTGACGATGAGTAAACGAGGATGTTAGGCCACTTCAAGGGGTAATCTGAAACATCCCATTAAAAAAGTTAACACAAAGTTCTGTTAGCACAGTAATTGCTACATGGTGTTTCTTTCCGAGGCGGTAGGGGTTCGAATCTTACGGTCATCATGGGTGCTCTTAACTACATATGGAAAGTTAAGAAGCTAGGTGTGTCTTTCTACTCGTTAAAAGTCGAGATAGTTGCTTGCCACTTGATTCAAATTTAGGTTGTACATGTGTACTTCCCACCCATAGAATTACGAGGTTTTGTTATAGTGGACAATTCTATATGGGGTAAAGGACTAGATGAAAGATTGGGATTCCAAACAAATATAAAAATTCCCAACGTCACACTTTCTACTCTACTTTTTATTCTTATTTGCAATATTATTTGCATTTGATTGTGATACTTAATTGACAAGTTTGAAAAATAGAAGTTAAACCATCAACAATTTTAAATACAATATTCAATCCCCTCTAGTGTTATAATAGCCGTAGGATCCATTCCCATGAGAATTGGGGAATTTCGCATAACCCATATAATTGTATCGAAGCATTAGATTTTCATATTTCCTCGTACGATTTTTGAAATTTTTAATAGTAACACGAGTAACACTTCATTTAACACATTTGTACAAGGTCAATCCACTGTTAGACCACCACTTTTCAATAATAGTAACTATGCATATTGATCATGTAGAATAAAAAATTTATTTATAATCTAATGGTTTAGATGTATGGAACATTACATAAATTGAGTACACGAAGCCTCGAACCAACTATGCGCAATGAAAAATAAGCAAAAGGCATAAGAATTCAAAAACTTAAGGGCAATGGATATTCCATTCTACGCCCTAGATAAAAATGAGATTAGTCGAGTGTTTGTCTATAAAATTGCAAATGAAATTTGGAATACGTTACAAATCACACACGAAGGCACTATTAAAGTTTAATAGATCTAGATTTCGATGTTAACTAACTAGTCTCGACTGTTAAAAATGAAACTTAATGAATCTCTTGTTCGACATATATTCTAGATTTCAATATATATTACGTGCACTAATATTATTAGCGAATAATTTCTTTGAAGAGTACCAAATCTGTAAGATCTTAAACAAAACTGTCTAGTAAATGGGGTCTAAATAATTAAAGAAGCCTATCTGTACAATGAAAGTAGAATAGTTAATTAGTAATTTAATTTCATATGAAGCACAGTTAAAGGAAGAAAATAAGGTCAAGCAAATGAAAAGTAAACTATAACATTCAAAGCTACAACAAAGAATCAAGGATCAAATGAAGAAGAAGATGATGATATCGGTGTAAGAAATTTCAGAAAATTCTTAAAATATAACGAAAGAAACAAATTCCAAAAGATGGACAATAATACAAATAATTTAGGAAATGAATGTGATATCAAATATTTTAAATGCAAAAATTTTGGACATTTGAAGCAAGACTGCCCAAATATGAAGAAGCTAAAGACATCATCTAATAATTATTCAATCAAGAAAAGGAACGAAGCATTCATAGCAACATGGGAAAATTCTCAAAAAATTATCGGCGGTGCTTTGTGACTAATAACAAATGGGTATATAATTCTAGAAAGGAAAAATGGGTACTAGGTAAAGAATCCTTATGGAATATGATCGAAAATCAAAAATGGTAACATCCCTTAATTTGGGACCTTACAATGAACATCAGTAATACTGTAGTTGATCAAACCGAGACAACATGCAATGGGTTAAACGGGAGATTTTTTTTACCATTTTACAACTTATTAGGCCTATGGAGTCTAAATTGATTTAGATCCGATCTAAATAATTTTGAATAAAATCATTATTATATTTAATTGATTTATATAAAGATTTGATATTGTAGACATAAGTAATATATAAAGTTTACATCTGCATTAAATACTAATAAACGTACAAGTGTACATGCAACATATAACTGTGTACATGGTTTAATTTCCCATGCATAAATGCTAGGATTTATAGTGCAACAGGCACATTAGCACATTTATATATGTATTTGCTATCTATTATTATTTTAGTATTAATTTACTTTAATGTACACTTATATATATACAAATTCATATACATACATATATATATGCACACACATAATAATTGTGTATAAATTTTAATTTTAAATATTAGAAAATTCAAATTTTATTTGAAATAACTTAGGATAAATTTAAATTTGAAAACAAATCTAGATCGAAAATAATATATTATTTTAAAATTCAAATTTAAATATTAGTATATTTAATATATAAATATATACACACATGTGCGTGCACATTTGAAAAAAGTTTTTATTCGAAATTAAAAAAAATATGTATTTTTAATCTTCATAAAGTACTACTTTGTAATTAATAATAATAATAATAATAATAATAATAATAATAATATATTCAAACATATTAGGGAAATGGTTTAGGAACTTTAATACTAATAATGTTAATTTGAAAAGAACTAGTTTCTAATCAATTTTTCGGAGGCTCTCATAATATACACCAATTAACGTCTCGCAACCACGACAACTTGTTACATTTTTAGAAATTAGTTTTAAAAAGCTTGGATATTTTTAAACAAGGAATTGGTAATGTTGTCCATTTAGGTAATAACGCATCCTTCTTGCGTAACTACTGGATCATTTCTATTCCTCTTAATGTTGAACTTACAAAACTCTGCGATATTTGTAATTTTAAATAAATCCTAATTTCGGAACTCTATGGACCTAATTTGAACTTTCCTTAGGAGTTTGACTTTAATTGTGCGTTAAAGAGAACAAACTTTCCACTAGTTCGCCCTTCTATGTGTTAAATTAGAACTTTATAATACAGATAATAATAATAATGATGATATCAAAATTTGCTGCTAGGATATTACTAACAATTTTACATCTAGTTCATGTTACAAATTTCTGAATCTATCACGTGTTGAATCTAATTTGTTTAAACTTATACGAAAAGCGAATGCAACCCCTGAATCCAAGCTATACTTATAGTTAATATTACATGGGAAACTTAATACCACTGAACGTTTATAAAGGAAGAAAGTGCATATTGATAAAAATGTATTTGCTATAGTATGAACCTTGAAACAATTGCACACTTATACTATAAGTATAAGTTTGCTAATTTTACATTCTAAGAATTTTTTATTTTAGTATTAGTTCTAATAATCTTAATTGTGAGTCGTATTGGTCAAGATTGACATTTCTCTTCCTCATGCTCCGCAATTCTTATTAGGCATTATTTTCACGCTTTAGCATGGAATTAACTACATAAGTATTACATGGGAGAATTGTAATTAAAAACAAAAATAATAATGCTATAAGTATCATCCTACCAGATGAGAATCTACACGATCATTCTGGCTCACTACTTCTATTGGGCATCCAGCTCATGTCAAGATTTATTATACTCTAGCTGACTTGTCTTACGTGGCTGCTATACCTAGTACATGTTTCTTCTTATCCTCTTACATGTATATGATATGTATATACATATATATGTGTGTGTTTGTGTGTTTGGGCCTCACATTGTTGTTGAGTTTTCAGTTCTAGCTATTGACATGGGTAGTACGGATCGTGCCTCCTTGTTCACTGATGAGCCGAGTATTGATTTGTTATCGAGCCCTTTACAGCTTATTTGGACTTTCTTGACGACTATCGAGGTCATTTTCATATTGAGGCCTTATCTTCGATGCTACCAACAGATTATATCATTTCTAATTTTATTTTTATTTTTTATCCTTTACATGAATTTTAGTTTTAGGGAGGGTTTTTTATTTTAATTGTATGGGTTTATGGGAAAAAGCCACCTACCAGGCTTGTTGGTAGCTCCTTTTTAGGTGCATAATAAGATTACATGAGTGTTCTTCTCCTCATGAAGAATCACTCATTTTTCTCAAAATAATATATATGTGTGTGTATATATATATATATATTTAAACATTGAAAAAATTAATTTTTCCTTTCAGTCGAAACCTTTTTTTACAAAATATATTTTTCAAAACTATGCGATACAGACTTGAAATATGAAAGCCATATGCATTTCAAAATCTTTTTTCACTACAAAATTCGAATAATATATATATATATATATATATATATATATATATATATATATATATATAATTTACAGGAAAATAGGCGTAGGGAAGGAGTTGCAAAAAAATTTACTCTCTAGGACAACAAGTTTGCTTTATAGTCTGAGAGTCACATTTTAGTGCAAACAGAAAATGATAGTTACAAATATCATTCTATGATTTACACTAAAAAGTGTCATTTAGCCTAAAAAGCAAACTTCTTATCCCTGAAATTAATTTTTTCTCCAACTTTTTCCCTGAGCACAAAAGCCCTATAATTTATTAACATAATATAGTTTGAAATTGTTTTTAAATATATGTTAATTAAAATTTTGCTTTTCATAATGAATATATATATATATATATATTTCTTATGTATACGCACACATGTAAATAAGTAAATAAATAAATATTTTTTAAATTAACATATATATATATATACACACTTCTACAAATTATAAAATACAATTTTAATTTCAAAATGTCTTTTAAATAAATTTAACTTTCAAAAAAGTTCTATTGATCGAAAATAAAAACATGTATATATGTATAAAAAAAATTGTTTATTATTATTTTATGTATACATACACATATAAAAAAATCTAACGATGACTATATATATATAAATTTAATAAAGCATATTTTCTGTTTACACACATTTAATGATGTAAATGGAGATGTATGTATGTAAATATAATAATATATTATCTATACTACAACCTTAATATAACACTTAAGCATTGAATCCTAATAACATCTTAAAATGAATTCGTTCTCTTTTGGAAATGCAACGTAACATCCCATTATTTAATTAATAATAGTAATAATGTATTTTAGAAGTCGATATTGGAATTTTTATATATAAAAGGATTTTTCAAATTTAAATCGAATAAATTTGAATTTCAAATGGATTTGATTTATGGAAAACTATTTTAACATAATAAAAAGTTAAAAATACAAGATTAGAAATAAATCCTGGGATTTTATTGAATTTAATTCAAAGAAGTGAATTTTTGGATTTAATCGACAATAAAAGAAATACATTGACTAAAATTTGAATTTGAAATTTGAATTGTCTTTTAAATATTTGGAATTTTTTCAAAAATTTATTTATCGAAACAATTAATATTTGTGGAATTTTGAAATTTGTTGTAAGGAATAAATAAGTATTCTAAATTTTTTTATGGATTAAGAGTGGTATTTTTACTATCGAAAAAATATTTTTGGTAGAAATAAAACATAGAAAAGTTTTGCATTGATTTGAATGAATTTTTTATTTTTAAATAATTAAAATAATTTGAAAAATGAAAGTTACTTTGAAAAGAAGAGTCAAAATCAAAATTCTTTTCATATAATTGGGCCTAATAAATTCCTTTGAAGCCCATTAAACCATTCTTATCCCCATGCTTATCTTATCGTATTTCATCATTATTCCCTCTCAGTCGTCCCTTTTTTATTTCTACCAAATTCAACCATAAAGGGAAAATTGGAAAATAAAATAAAATAACGGAAGTGCTAACTATCGATGGAAGCAATCGATGTTGAAATTGCGATTAATAGAAGGTGACGATGAGGTAGCTCTACAACAAGAGGCACGCCATTCAAAGAGGTGCCGGCGATTCAATGGTGGTAGGTTAGGGCTAAAGCAGTAATTTTAGGAATTTCTTGCATTGTTTTTAGTCGGTTTAGCAATCGATTAAAGTGATTACATCAAGTTATGTTGATTACATATAAAATGAATTGCTGTCAAATAGAATTACGTGTTGGTTTAGGTTTGAATAGCTTTATGATGATGATGTGTATTTATAACACCATATTAGAAAAGTTTGAATTGATTATATAAATGTGTAGGTTAAATTTCTGAATTATTAGGTTTTAAGAAGTGTTTGAATTCAAAATTTTAATTCATCAAGTTGGTGGAAATGTGATAAGAAAAAGAGAGTGCAAGGTATTTCAAGTATTTAAGGAGTTTGAAATGAGATGAATTTGAAATGAAATTGAAATTAAATTTGGTAATAATTTTTAAGCCGAAATTTTGAAGATATTCGAGTATGACTTTTAATGAATTCCAAATTCATTTTGTATGTCTTCGTAATATCTCACATACATACAAACAAATATATATATATATATATATATATGTATGTATGTATATGTATATGTATATGTATGTATGTATCGTTGTGTGTGTATAAAATGTAAAGCATCATCGAAAGGTTTTAAAAATGAGTTCTAAATTCCTTTAAAGGTACATAAAATATGAATGTTTTTGTATGAATATTTTATTATGAAATACAGTTGAAATATAATATTGAAAGTAATGACCAAGAAGTGAAAAAATGGAATTTTACAAATGAATTTGAATCCACCTAGTTAATAAATTAAAGAATATGGTTTTGACATAAATACCAAATGGTATTGATAAATATTTAGCTTATTAAATAGCTATGAAATGATTTTTGGAAAGATTGGGAATTTCGAGTACATTAGTTTTGTGAAATATGATGTATAAGCATATATTTTAGGTGATCAAATAATTTTTTAGAATCAGACTATCTACTTGAAACCAAAGGATGGAGATTTTATAAAAGAATTGGGATAATTTCAAAGGATTAAATTTTAATTATTATGGAATTGATTGAAATATGATATTGGGATGGTATTAAAACAATCACTCATGCCATAAGGTGTTTGGATTTATATATTACTAATTGGTGGAATAAGGAGTGTGATCCTATGGGATGTAAAAAAAAGGGATAACAACTTTGTTTATAATACTTGGTTAATTAAAATTGTAAGAGTATGATTTTGATAAATAAATACCAAGCATATATTTGCTTTGAGATACACAAGTATATATCATAAAATATGAAATATAAGTATGTATTGTAGGTGATTAAAACTTTTCATTGATTTTGTAAAAGATTGACTTGTAAGCTTCACCCATACCATGCGAATATATTTGTGTTTGGTTGAGTCTTCAAAAACTTGCTTGGTTTGGATGTGAATGAATTGAATGATGTTTGATCATGGTTGATGTGTGAAATATATCATGTTTATAATTAACTGCCACGTATGATTTAAATGAATGTGTACTTTGAATGGTTGTGGGTGATTTTTGGATGATTATTTGATTTTATACAATCATATCAGTAATGTTTGATTTACCCATGTTTTATACGTGCAATTTTATTTTATCCCACATTGTATATTGATGTGAATATATGAATCATTGTGTTTCAATTGTTAAGTTTTAGGCATCGATATTTTGTAATGCTGATATGCCCATACACAACATTTATTTGATGAAAATGGGATATACCATATTTTTATGGAATATTGATGTTTTGGAAAGCCAAATATTTTTTAGAATTAAAATTTAACATTTGACTGGAATGGTACAAGGTAGTGACTGCTGGACTGCTAGTTTCCATACTAGCGGATTGATTTAAGGATTGCAACTCGAATCGTGATGACTTTGTCCCTTGTCATAGTGTTCAAAAAAACTATTTCCAAGACATATGAAGTTATTAAAGATATCATGTAATTACCGAAGGAGCAGTGCAAACGAAGAGTAGTAGCCGCAACCTATTGGAGATATAAAGATGAAGTGGACTATAACATGAGTAAGATTTATCACATCTCTAGATATTTGAAGGGTACGATAACAAATTGACCGTGTGGGGGCCAACCACAACTAACTGGAAGTATGTGGGTGAAAAAGACCATGTTGACTTGTTGGGGAATATAGTCTATGTAGAAGGTAAATCCACCGAGGAGATTTGTTAACGTGATTTCCTACTGGGACTCACAGAATGAGAAGATGTTTAAGCCTTCTCTTAAGTATAACTAGAAACACCAACCTCGCAAAATGATTCTTTTGAAATGAGGATTTGAATTTATATAACAAACAATAACTTATATAATTTAAATAGATTGTGATATCCCAATTGACTAGAGTTGTAGCCGTAAGTCACGTTGACTAGAGCTGTGACACATGTGTTATCATCGATTTTTGAAAATGAATTATGGGAGGGATTTGGTATGGTGTAAGTGATATTTGTGTGTTTGAAAATGTCACCTTTAAACCTGAAAACGCATGTTTATTATTTATGATTTTTTTATACTCACAGCTAGATTTCTATCCTAACTTGAGATTTGTTATGTACTTAACAACTTCAGGTCAAACCGAGGTTGTTTTACAGGTCAATAGTATGCGTGTATCTGTTTTTATGGGTGGAGATATGGAGTTTGATGGTGAGTATTTATTCTTTTGTATTTTGTACTGGTAGATGTGATTTATTGGTGTAATGAGTTATATATATATATATATATATATATATATATATATTGTATCAGATTTTGGATATGATGTAGAGTTCATTTTTTTTATTAACTTCGATTGTTAGTTCGGAATACTTTTTTATCTTCCTCTAATACATTATTATTCAAGTCTATAACTCATGCACATTACCTTTTGTCGAGACGAGATACTAATTGCAAGACCCGTAGATTTTTAATAATTAAGATTGTAATTTAATAAGATTTTTGTAATTAAATCTAGTAAGAAATAAAACCTTTATAATTTAATATTGAAATAAACGCTAAAATGAAATATAACAATGCTAATTAAAACTAATTATTAGTAATTTGAATAAAATTCTAATAAATGAAGTAGTGGAAGTGTTATGCCTTGATTAAATTGAATATGAGAAAATAAAAGTAAGTATTGAATTAATTAATGAACTTGAATGAACATTGCAATTTAATAAAATAATTTAAATGTTATGACTAAGTTATAAATGGAATATAATAAAAAAACAAATGCAATTATTGTATTAATGTGTGAAATAATATGATAGATGGTAATTGCTGTGGAGAACAACCATACAAGTATTATAAAGAGTATATTGGTGACAAATGGTTATTGTTACTAGTTAATTTACCAACTACAAATAAAGGTAATTAAATATTACTTTAAGGAATTAATATAATAACAGAAAGTGGGAATGTACATTTATACATATGTAATAGAAAGCCTTAAACAAAGTAAATGAATTTATTGAGAATATTTAATCGTAATTAATGTATATATTTGGCAAAGATATAATAAAGCGAAATAGGATAGTTAATAACAAAGGAGTTAGGAATTTGAATATATTAATGTAACATTAATACAAATGTAAGATGTAAATAGGCGTATTTTAGTGTAATGGGAAATAAATTCAAAGTTATATTAATTGATGAAATAATATGTAATAAATTGCAATTCGATAGAATCAATGATAGATAAGTAACTATAATAATTGTTGGGTGATAATTAAGTATGAATGTGAGTAAATTAGGCAAATAGTGATAATTTTTAATTGTTTACCCATTTATTTAATTTATTAAATTAGATCTAAATCAATTGCAACATTTGGTTGTTAATAATAGCTTATAAGTGAAATTTAACGTTAATGGTGAAAGGAAATAATGTCAATTATATTTATAATATGACAATTGGTTGAATAAAAAGAATGAAAATAAAGTTTTATTAATTTACTGGATTTGAACTATAATAATTGGATTAATTGCAATTAAATGAAATTAAAAATTTAAATATTACATAAATGGGAATTTAGATGAAATGTGAGAATATTAATATAATGGATTTTGAATCCAATGTTAATCTCATCCGTTTGATAATAATAAATTGAATAATAGAATGAAAAGTAAACTAAATAGAATTTTTAGAAATTTAATTTATAATTTTGAATTTAATAGGATTGAGGTCAATACGGAAATTGATAAGTTTATCAACTCTAAATTGACATCTTAATTTGTTTAAATCATTATAAATGATTGTGAAATCAAAAATGATGAAGTTTGTCAATTAAAGAATTGAAATTGAGAATTTGATTTAATTAGTTAATTAATTAATTTATTTAATTAATGTAAAAATGGCCATTTTGGCCATTGATTCGGATTTCGACGAAACTAGTTTCATCGGATACTAATGGTGAATTATTGTAGGAGTTCAAGTTTCGTAGCGATCGGACTTGTCGTTTGAACGTACGGACTCGAAACGCCTAGAAATCAATGAAATTGAAATCAATTTGAAAAAATTGATTTTGGCATAACTTCTTCATACGATGGAATTTGGACTTGAACCCTGTTCCATTGCGTTTAAAATATTTTAAAACATCTATTTTGATATATGGGTTGACCCAATTTTGTTTCGGAGTCAGAACGGGCTTTTCAGGCCACTTTATCGTTGAACGCGTATATCCAATCGATCCGATCCATTCTAATTTCAGCTTGCCTATTTATACCTCGTTATAAACCCTCGCCTACCTCTATTTATCATTTGTTTATGCGTACAATTCCTCTTAACCTTCTCATTTCAATGGCAGACAATTCCAAATCCAATTGCAATTCAAAAATCAAACTGAAATTTCAAACTCCTCAAAAAAATTCAGAAAAATTATATATCATAGATCTTATCGATACGAATCTACGTCAAGTGTTCATTTCTGTAAATGATGCTCGAGTCAACCGGAAATCTCGGTCAAAGCCGCAACTAGGGGTTTTGATTTCGTCATCAATCAACGAAATTGATTGAGGGGTTTCATGGAGATAGTCGCGTGGAGTCATGGAATGGTGACCGAGTAGGTTCGTTTGGCCTGACGCCGCGTGAAACTGGTGAATAGGGTTCGAAAACCCTAATTTTTCGACGGCGGGGGGCGTGGCCCTGGAGGGCCGCGGTGGTGCCGGTCGATAGAGGGGAGATGGGGGAACTCGGCGACGGCAGTGGCTCGACGTATCGTGGCTTCGGGTGGGCACACGACGCGGTTAAAGGATGGGTCAATAGCGTGCTCATAGGTTCAGTTTGGTCTCGTGTTCGCTGCGTTCTGGAAGGAGAGGCTGTGGGTCTTCGTGTAAGTTTCCATTTATTTATTTTATTTACTAATTTAAACTGAATATCTTCTGATATTAATAAGTATTGCATACGAGGTCCGTTTCACGCGCAGTTTTCTCCGCTAGGTTCTTATTGGGATTCCAGACATTGTGGAGCTGGTTTGGACAAATTCCGAGGTTGTTCAAATTTTGGATTTAAATTGGATTTAAATTCAATTTAACTTCAAAATGTGAGTGTTTTAACCCACTCACAAATTCTAAAATATTTATGTGTGTTAAATTAATTTCTGATGTGATTGGAAATTTATTTATGGCTGTTTGGTATATTTTTATCACCATTCCAGTTAAATTGAATTTATTGAATTAAATTGTTATTCAATTTATTATTGCGCATAAACTGCCAGTTAAATTTGTTCAATACTGAATATAAACCTCCAGTCATTACTTGTTATTTATTGTCTGTTCTATATTGATGTTATTGTTTGAATTGGATGATGATTGTGATAAAGCGTTGATGATTGGTATTGGGTGAATGGATGTTGTATCTTATATTGTTATAGATTGCAAGTTGTTATGCATTTTATTTCATTCGAGATTGCGGTTTAAAATGATATATAACCGTATTTTTATTTTAAATTACGGGTTGAAATGATAAAAATCTGTATCACTTGACCATAGGATAGAAAATTATATACAGACACCGTGCTCTATATATATACATATTTTGAAATGATTTGCTATGGTTTTGTAAAGAAATATACGGTTTTATGAGATATTGATTTGGATATTTTACAAATGTTATTTTATACATATTTAAATTCTTGGTTTAGGCTATGTATAAAATTGGTTTAAAGTATAAAAGAAGTTTAATAATAAAGTTTGATTTCATTAAAATATAACATAGATAAGTATTTACTTAACTTATATTTTAATATAGGGTTTATATTGATTTTTATAAATGAAGGATGAGAAGATAGTTTGAAATTAATTGGGATTTTATTTAATTAAGAATTATACTTAATAAGAATCCATTTGAAACTTATTGCAATTGAGATTTTAAAAGAATATTGTAACGACAAGGATTATCGACTCACGAAAGTCGACATTAATAAGTCCACTGTATCAACTGCCGAGCAATCGAAGGCCGGAAAACCAAATTGTTAGGGTTAAAGAACAAGAGGCAGAAGAAGAAAGAAAGAAGAAGCAACAGAAAAACAATAACAGAATCTCACATTTCGCAGCGTGACAACATATAATAGATAAATGAATAATCTTTAAATCAAAAGAAATGTACATTTTATACATTCCATCACATTACATTACATTATCAGAGTTTACAACAACAAATAGCGGAAAAGAAATACTATATACTAGCTGATACGCCAAGCCATCCAGCCTGCCTCCAGATTTCTACAGCAACTCCTGAATTCCAGAATGACCTGATAACCTGACTCTAGGCTGCCCATGTGGATATTGGTCGGCACCCAGAGTTTAGGAAGGGAACAATAAACTCCAGGTCAGTCATGAGACTGGTGTGAGAACTTAAAACGGTTTATCTTAAAAAAACAAACAAAGAATTATTTTAAATTAGATTCGCAATGCTTTTTAGAAAACGAGACTATCATAAGGCCTCCCGCACACACGCACAATGCAAACGCAGAATCGGAGGAGATTTCTCCATATGATAGTCAAACATGCTTGACACGCAAATTTCTTTGATATTATTACTATAATTGCAAAGTGTAGGAAAACATTTCAAAAGTGTAATATAAATCTTAGCCAGCATAGACATTTCGCACTTATGCCTACTATAGCTACCATGTTCAATAGCAGGTTACCACCACATTCCATGGCAGGTTATACAACTAAAACTGTACAAGGCTCGTATTGTTTCTTTGGATTTTCCAACAAATAGTCAGGCCAAGGAACTTCCCATTGCCACATGGGTACGCCTCTGGAAAGATGCCCCGAGAAACTAACCGGATCTCTGCAAACACAAGGCCGGGTTACCCCTAGCTGGGTAACAACTGACACGAGTATGCCATCCCCCGGTCGTAACCGACCTAAATCCTGAGATTCACCAACAACCACAAAATAATAAGTTTGCAGCAACAACATAGGTTAAGTATCTGGGCTCCATACCATGATACCACCTCTATCCAGAAGGAAATGACATATACTAAGGGGGCACTATCCCCTAATAACCTTGCTGCATCTTTCCTGTTTTGACCATTACCAGGGTGTGAGGTCCGACGAAGTCTCGTCCACAAAGCTATGCTTTATACAAAAGCTGTGCTTTGATCAACAAATGATCAGCAGCACTTCGTATGCCACATTACCAAATTGGGAATGTGTCACTAGTAACCATCAACTACATAACCTCTGAGCTTGTATGTCTTAGAGAAGGGTGTTAAGCTAAGAGAATAAATTCTCCGCCACCAACAGAATTATATTTGAAAGAAACCAGCTTTACATATCAAATTGTAACGTCATACACACATCCATACAAGTCCGTTCCAGGATCGAACGGAACGAAGGCGCTTCCAAAGAAGCACTTGCAATCCAAATATTCACTAATCACGTCCGGACTTCCCATCACAATGGGTGGTAAAATCTCTATATCGGAGATCAGCCGATGCAGAGTCATTCGACGGTAATCCTTCCATTTTCAAAAATATCCGTTCTTCAACACCGGTCTTCAAATGTTATCCATTACGGCATATCGCTATTCGGAATGGGATTTATGACTCAAAGGTCCTCTCCCGGCTAAACCGAATAACGAGCGCTTATTTTAAAATCAATGCAGCATTCAAATTCAAGCAAATCACAACAAATACCCATCTAAAGGTAAATATTGATAGTCGGTTATTTAACTATCAATAGATATGCACAACATCACCAGATTCCAAATAATTTCCCAATTATTTATTTTCCAAAAATATCTTTCTAAGATAAAATTTCTTCAACACTTCAACCGATTGAAAACAAATTTCAAATCACTTTTCACCTTTCCAACTTTTGAAAACAAAATTTCAAATCATTTTCCTTACGTGGAAACACTTCCAAATATTTATTCATTTTCATTTCAAAATGGTTCATTTGAACCAATTAAATAAATCCTTACCGATTTACTTCAAATTTACGTTCCAAATCCGTAAATTTATTTCCACACTTCAAAAATAAATCAATGTTTATTTTTAAAACAATTTTCCCTTTCCTTTGTAAATTCCATGGTGAATTCACATTTCCAAAATATCTAGTAATATACGATTCTCAAATCGATTTCAAATCACTTTCAATTTATCTTTAAAGGAAAAAATCTCAAAACATTTCACTTCATATTTGAAAACATTCCCATACTTATTTAAAAATAAGTAATTCACTACTCTATTTATTTTCAACATATGGAAAATATTCATTATACTTAAATCACAATTAAGTATATATTTTATTCTTTAAGAAAATATTCCCTTAAACACATTCATTTGAGTCAAATCGAATGCTGCATAAAACATAGTTACGACAACCCAAAATCGCTAGTATAAGGATTCGAAATTAAGACAGATATATAAATCCCAATACTATACAAAAACATTTCCTTTCGGAAATCATTTACTATAACAACAGTGTTATAGTCCATCTTTTTCTTATTTCTCGTAAACGTCTATTTCAACAATGAATGTTGAAATCTATGGTTTCGATACTTAATACATTTTAAAACAACTTCAAATCGTTTTAATTCTATTTAAAATATCACTTTCCAAAACATTTCTTTAATATATTATTCACTGTCCAAAATCGTGAATATACTTCGTTTACCCAATTCAACACATCTACATATTTAATTTAAAGGATTATCCACTGTCCAAAATCGTGGATATATCTCCTTTAATAAGCTTTCATATTTACTTATCAAATTTAATTGGTTTTGGATTTATAAAACAACGTTTATAAATTCACATTTATATATTTTGTAAAAACTTCAACTTATAAAATTCCTTAATTAACAAATTCTATTTATATCTCATTTAAATGCCAAAATCCATTTTATAAGTTAATTACTTATAAATCTTTTATTTTACAAAATCTATTCATTTTATAACTTCACAATTTATAAATCTATAAATTTCATTCACTTATGAAATCTATTTATACTTCATTTTTACACTTATAAAAACTCGTTTTAAAATTCTAATATTTTAATTTATAGATAGCAATTTTATAAATCTTTTATATAAACCATTTATAATAATTCAAAAATCCCAATTTAAACCATTTTATAAATTATTTATCTACTTGTTTCAAAAATCACATTTCGGTTATATTTCACAAAAATCTTAAATTTTATAACATAAAAATTATAACGTTTATTTATTTAAAATGAATCAATTCCAAAATTCAAAAAAATGTATACTTTCAAAAATCACTTGAAAATTCTTTTAAATTCAAAATCGTTACTTTAACATTTTTAAAACTTCAAAAATAAGCCCAATGCTGCAACAGCACTAAATATAACAACCACGACATCCAAACGTCATATATCAATATGATAACAGAATATATTGCAAATATCTGTAAATAAATCAATACTGTTGAGGAATCCAATTGGATCCCTCCAACCTGTTTCCCTGCATCCACAGATGTTAGCACAATACCAATCCCGTTTCAATACGGAATATCGCGGTAAATGGGTTTATATAGATTATTATCCGCTATTATGCGGCACAATAGGGTCTCATCCGTTATATACTGCAGGAAAATCAACTTCAAGTGCATATATAATACCAATTCCACATCAAGATGGAGTATCGCGGTATTTGTGTTTAATAAATAACATCCGCTTAATATATGACGTGTAGGGTCTATTTCAACAATAGATATATTTTATCATCCAAGCATACAATCAACAATCAAGCAATTTTAAATCTAACTATTTATAATTTAAATCGAAACAATTCGATATTGAGTGAGAAGTTCTTACCTTATTTCCAATAATAGTTTTAGTGTTTTATTTTGAATAAAATTAAACGTGCGTTTAATTTTACCCAAAATTCTCACTAGCTCTAATAAACTCTAATCTTGCTCCATCGCGTAGTGTTCGTCCATACGAACCCAACGTAATTCGTTTTGTGCGAAACGGACCTCGTATGAAAAAGTTATGCAATTTTAAACATTATTCGAATTTATATAAAATTTATTTCACAGTTTATTTTTATTTTTAAACCTTGCTGCATTCTGGGCCGTTCGATTTTGTTTGCCCTAGATCCTGGCCGTGCTCTTCTTCCTTCTCCCTCTCCAGTTAACTTCACGCGCGACAAAACCCATAGCCGCCGTCCATGCTTCAATTAACGCGACCACCACCTTCATCTATACCTCGATCAGGAGCTTCCACTCAACTGCCCTCGACGAGAGCCAACCACAGCCACGAGCACGGCAAGCTCGGCGTCCCCAGTGCTTCGAGAAACATGCATGAACGGCGCGCCTTCAAGCTCAAATTGCCGTTGATTTGCTCGCCTATCTTCGATCATAACCGTTGGATTGAACGATCTCGTCGTGCTCTACGTTATTGTAGTTGAAAGTTTCTCGAATAAATGTGTAGATTTGAAGAAAATTGAGGGAGAAGGATTGAAATTCACGGCCATTGATAGAATAGAGTGGCGGCCTGTAACCTTGAAACCCAAATTTGTGAAAATAATGAATATTGAGGTCCTTTTATAGAAAATTCTCGCGACACTATTCATCCGGAATTTTTCCGAACTCCAAACGAAGCGTGCCGCCTGGCGTTTATAACGTTTTACCCCCATTTTGAACGTAATGGAATATATATCGAGAGCCATTTCGATCAAATTTGGAAGATAGGTTTTCGAATCGACTATTTAAATTAAAAATTAACTCAAACCGATTTCAGTGCGTTTTAGCTTTCCCCAGACACCCTGTAAATCCAATTGACACGAAATTTGAAACCATACAATAATATAACACTACGGATCCGATGAAACTGGTTTCGTCGAAATCCGAGACTGTTTGAAAAATGACTATTTTTACTCGTCAATTAAATATTAAAATATTCAATTTCTGCAAATTAACTTTTAATTCAATTTTAAAAGTTCTATAACATCATTCTAACTCCAATATGATTTAATACAACTTTATAAATCATGTTTAATCACATTAAACCATATTTCCAATTATTCCTGTAATTTCAAATATTAAATTATCGATTTAAATTATCTAATTAAACCTAGATATTTGGAATAAAATTTATCCGACTTACAAATTTTACTTGTTAATATTTAAAATTAATTAAATATATGAATTTCAAAGGACAGAAATTCTGCGTCGTTACAAACTTCCCCCTTAAAAGAATTTCGTTCTCAAAATTACCAAGTAAGAAAAAGTCTTGAAATCCATTAACTTTTCAAAACCATTTGTTCAAATTAAATTTCAAATTCATTTGAGTGTTTAACTTTTCCAAAATCTATAGTTAAACTTCTTACAATAACTTTACTAAGTTTTCAAATAATACTTAGTTATCTTTTCTAAATTTTTCAATTTTCTCAAAAATATTCCGCAGGGAAAAAGTGTAAAAGTACGATATAATAATAATAATGCAGCGGAACAGTATGAGTATAGTGGACTAATAATAATAATAATAAATCTACGTCTTCGTCCTTCAGAGCTAAGGTCATCGAAATCTTGAAACGCTCGGACTGACCCGAGCGAATTGAAAAGACAAAACAATCGAGTCAGAACTAAAAGATCTTATGTAAGTTAAATTAACAGGAATAAATACGAGTGCAACAACTCAAGAGACGCTCGAGATTTATATCTCCTAAGGATCCATTAAACTATTTACTATGTAGTATATTTCGCTATTATAATAGTGTCTAATTGTAAAATAAACTTACTTTTTTCTTAGCATTAAGGAGTGGCCCAATATTCCCCTTAACACGTAATAGTTCCAGTAGTCCATCCAATATCATAGTCCCTCCTGATCGGGAAGCCACCAGAAGATACCACACAGGCTACGGGAGAAATCCAAACTCGTACAAGGCGCGATAGGGAAAGTGACATGGAACAACTAGGCAATGCCAGGGTAGATATACCAATTACGCTTCTGGGTTGGTGGTAACGTGTAGCTATAGCTACCGCCCACCTCGAGCCACACCCCTAAATTAAAAAAAATCAAAAGTGGCCATCGAATCAATCCAAAAGTCAGAGTATAATATCGAAGGGATGTGTCCGATCAAAGGTGCTACCTCAATTAACCCGTCAATCGCTCCTGTTTTAGCCACCTTATGCCAACTCACGGGAGTTGGGTCCACGTATTTACCTCAAAGGAAACGCCGCTACCATCCTACTTCATTCTAGAATCTCCATCGCATACACGGTTGTTAAAGTGGTTTTCGGAGTTGGCAGAGAGTATGACAACTTCCAATCCCGGTCTCTTCAACAACCAAACGTTATTATAACACCGCGGTTATTTCAAAATAATTTATACCTTTAAAAACCAGAATAAAATTTTCATTTCAAAACTACATAAATACGATATCATTTATATTTAAAGACCCAAATCCATATGATATCAAATATATCATTTTAAAAAATCATAGCCTTTTCAAATCTATATACCTTGAAACCATAGCTTTGAAACATAACTTTTACTATTTAATGGTTTAAATACTATATTACTTAATATAATAAAATAGCTACTTTAAATTTCATAATAAAATCCCAATATCAATTTGAACCTCCAAATAAACCATTTTAATTCCTATATATTTCACAGCTTAAATATTCTATATTTCAAAACTTAAATTTTTATAGTTCATATTTTCCACTCTTTAAATATTCCACTATTTCAAATGGATTCTTTGAAAATTTAATATATTAAATCCAATTCCTATTATTTAAAACTTGAAATGTATACTTAATAGAACAAAAATTATTTAAGTAAAACCCTTAAACTACAATAAGAGGATATTCTTTTTAATTAAATTAACTTGATAATATTCTTTAAATCAATTGGATATTCATTTAAATTCTCAAATCAAAAATCAAGTTATACAATCATACCCTTTAAATCTTAGTTATTTACATTTCAAAACAAATTTTTCGAAGATAATTCTTAAATACTTTAATTCAAATCATATTCACATTTATCTTCAACCTTACTATTATTTGAGTTATTATAAACTCTATATAAATAGAATTTTAAACAGCTACTTAACCATATTTTATAAAAGAAATCAAACTTCATTTTTTTAGCTTATTTTATAATTCAAAACAAATTTATACATAGCTAACTTCAATAGTAAGATGGCATTTATATAATATCTAAAATCAAAATCTATATAACCATATATTTCATTACAAAACCACAGAAATCATTTTAATTTTTTTTTACATATAGACCGCGGTGTCTGTATATAATTTTCTATCCTATGGTCAAGTGATACAGATATTATCATTTCAAACCGCAATTTAAAAATAAAATTTACGGTTATATATCATTTCAAACCGCAATTCCGAATGAGATGAAAATGCATAATAACTTGCAGTTTATAACAGTAAAAATACACCATCCATTCATCCAATATCAACCATCAACCATTTATCGCAATCATCATCAAATTCAGCAATACATCAATATATACCAAGAAATAAATACAGTCATTTACTGGCAGTTTATTATGCAAAATAAATTAACTAATAATTTAACTAGCAGTTTATATGTAAAATTAATTAACTAATAATTTAACTATTAGTTTATATGCAATAATAAATTTAACTAGAATTTAACTGGCAGTTTATATGCAATAATGAATTAAATAACAAGTAAATTAAATGAATACAATTTAACTGAGATAATAATGAAATATATGCCAAACAGTTATAAATAAATTTTTAAACACATCATAAATCAATTTAACAAACATAAGAAATCTTAGAAGTTGTGAGTGAGTTCAAACACTCACCTATTGAATTTAAATTGGATTCAAATCCAACTTAAACCAAAAAATTTCACAGTCTCCAAATCCGTCCAAACCAACGCCAAAAAGTCCGGAATTCCAATACGAACCTAGCGAAGAAAACCGCGCGTGAAACAGATCAAGTACGTAAAAGTTATTCACGTTATAACGATTTGAAATAAAATTAAAAATTAAACAAAAAAACAGCTCACCCCCAAAGAAAATCCACGTCATCCTCCTTTTCCCTTTCACGCGGAAAACCCGTACCCCAACTGTACATCGCAACGACCCATCGAAGCCAAATGCGAGTACACTGCCGTTGTCTCCAGCGCCTGCCGCGCCACGCGCCTCCTTGGCCAAGACGATCGCTCCTGCCTCCACGCCTCACGATGCCGCCGTACGCCCTGACGCGGTCACCAAAACAGCCGGCCGCCTCTAAATTTAAGAACCCTAATCGAATACTGCACGAAATCCAACCGTCGATACCCCAAACGAACATCACCGATGCGTTCCCCTCAACGATCTCCACAAAACGCAGAAAGGGTTTCCCGATCCATCGACGTTGATTACGACCCCATTGAACGACCGAGAACTAAAACGCAATTTCTGATCAAACGATAAACTGAATGAAAAAAGAACACCACCAGTGAATTACGCTATTCGAGAGCTTCAACATATATTTTTTTCAGATTTTTCTGAGGACTTTCAATTTTAGGCTTTGGATTTGATTTGAGACTGGATCTAAAATTATGTTGTCTGCCATTGAGGAGGAGAGAGTTGAGATATACGTATAACCAAAGAAAATGAGGGGAATTAGGGTTTATAACGATATATTTATAGCCAAAGTTGAAATATGATGGATCGGATAAGATAGATGTACGCGCTAAACGATATATGGCCCGAAAAGCCCGTTTCGATGCCGGAACGAAATTGGGTAAACCCATATATCAAAATAGGTGTTTTAAAGTATTCTAAACGCGACGGAAAAAGTTTCACGTCCAAATTCCATCGTATGAAGAAGTTATGCTGAAATCAATATTTTCAAATTGATTTTAATTAATTTCAAATAAACTGATTTCAAGGCGTTTCAAGCCCGTACGATCAACCGACAAGTCCGATCGATACAAAACTTTAAATCCTATAATAATTCACCGATACGGATCCGATGAAACTGGTTTCGTCGAAATCCGAGTCAGTGGCCAAAATGGCTATTTTCCACTAATTAATTACATAAATAAATTAGCTAATTAAATCAAATTTCAAATTTCAATTCGAAAATTTGACAAATTTCATCACTTATGATTGCTCAATCATTTACAATGATTTAAAAAAATTTAAATGTCAATTTAAAGATGATAAATTTATAAATTTCAATATTAACCCTAGTTTCATTAAAATGTCGACCAATCCTTCCTAATTCACATTTTTGTTGAAAAAATTTCTTTTGTAATTCCTTACATAAGGACTCAGAAAATATCGGATCCCCACCGACACAAGCAAATTGTTGATAAAACTCCAAAATGGCATTTTCTTTGGATCCAATCTTTTGGCTTCGGTTTTCTCGAAACTGGCTACTCCTTATGATATGCCACCTCAACCCCCGATCTAAGAGCATCTGAGAACATCTCCGGCGAGGGAAACTCAGATAACCGGAATGATTGGCCTTCACGCCTATCCCCATCGATCGGAACTGGCAACAGATCTTTCAGCGAATGTAGCAGTGGATCAATATCAGCTGTGTTCAACTCCTGTTACTGGGTCAACTCCAAACCAACATTCGGGAAGGGAAGCCAAACTACTTCTTGAACTAAACTACTCCCTGCTACCCTACTTGATACTTCTTCTAGCCGCTCCCCGATTGACTAGCTGAATGTAATCATCGATGGCGTCTTGCACCGGTCCCATTTCAGCGTGAACATTGAGTGGGAGTTTTATAAACTTAATTTCTAAAATTCAATTAGATTCACTTTACATTCTATTATTCAATTCACTATTCATAAATGGATAAAATTTTTCATTGAATTTGCAAACTATTAACATAATATTCTTACATTCCATCTAACTTTTTATTAACGTAATTATTAAGTGTTAACTTTCATTTATTTTCCATTAATTCAATTATTGAATTTTTCTACACTTTAATGAAATTGAAAATCTTACTTTCCATTCTTTTAAATTCAGTCAACCATTATCTTACGGGTAAATTTTACATTACTGGAAATCCAATTCCCTAATATTTTACAGTAATCAACTAAATTTTTATCAACGTAGTCATTAATTACGTTTTATTGGAATGGATTTAGATCTAATTCACTAAATTATATACATAGGTAAACAATTAATAGTTATCACAATAAGCCAAATCTACTTCCATTCATGCCTATTAACAATTGACTCAAATAAAATTTCTTACCTATCATCGATTATGTCAAATTACAATTTTACTGCGCATTATTTCATCAATTGTTATAACTTGAATTTAATTTCCAATTTGCTGATTTCAATCAATTAAAACTTTACCATCTGTTTCAGTTAATTGGATATGCACAAATTTAGCTATTCAATCAATTTCAATTTACGGTACAATTATCATGGTTTATATCATATTGCATTAATATCCCTATTTATCTTAGTTTCAAATGATTGAAAATTAAATTCAATTTACTACAATAGATCCAACTTGTTATATTATGAATGAAACTAACATTAGTTACATCCTCTGGAATTAACAATTTTTTATGACAAATCAATTTATCCTAACTGAAAATTAGGTCACTTAACTGCAATAAATTTCACATTAAATTTTATAAATTATCAATTGAAACTTTAACAAATCCGTTACTTGATTTAAAACCCTGCTATTCAATAAATTGACATTTATAGGTGAAATTAACATTGACTTATATTTCATATCATAAATGCATGCTTTATCTCATACTATTTAGTTATATTTTCCAAGTATGTATATTAATTACTAATTATATTCTTAATTAATTTACTTCCTTGGTTTCATACTTAATAAGTTTTCACTTCCAACAATACTATAATCACCTACAGGACATTGATGTTTTTTCTTCTTCATGAATTCATTAATTAATCCAATAAATGCCTTTGTTTCCTTATATTCAATTTATTACCATTTAAGTACGTTTATTATCAACAACACTTATTATAATTACTTATCTACAACTATTTCATTGGCTTATTCAACAGTTACTTTTGTTTACTCATTTTCTAATTTATAACCAAATGTAACAAATGTCACTATTCATTAATTACTACCCTATAAATAAACTTACGTTTCTATTCAATTTTACATTATTTCCAATTAATTGCAATATAAATTTTAAATTGTAAACTTTAATTTCAATTGTTTCCTCAAATTTCTAACATTCGTTTCAATGTAAATTTATAAGATTTTTATTTCCTTCTAATTTAACTAAAATCTTATTAATTTAACTCATTTAAATCGTTGAATTTTACGGGTCGTTACATTCTCCCCCATTCAAAACTTTTCGTCCCCGAAAAGGAAAAGAAGGGAAAAGAAGAATTAAAAAAATAAATATATCATATTTATATATTAAATTTATAAACCTTAAATTATTTTATATTCAAATTAATAAAGTTTTGAAAACATTTTCTAAGTCCAAAATTTTACGGAAAATTTTGGCAGAGTCTCCTTTGTACGGAGAGGCTCGGGAGAAAATATAATATAAAAAACAACAATATATAACATATATTTTCCAAAATTATATATATCCCAACACGAAAAAACAATATAATAGCGCTATAAATCCGTAATCCGAGAACGTACCTATTTGTCGGACAGTTTTACGCTTATTATTATGGAACCAAAAGCAGTAGCAATTGCTTCCATAACCTGCGTTTCACTTATATAATCTAAAAGGGTTAACAATTATATAAATGAAATATTAAAGTTGTTTCAACCATAAACAAACAAATCAATACAACCCAACAACTATTAACAACAAGGCATACAACCATTACATAAAATTTTACACGAAACAAACATTCATTCATATCAAACGAAGCAAGTAGTTGTTCGGGTTTAAAATTTTAAATTGTATAGAATGAAAAATAAACTACTAAGTGCATCAATTACTCAACAGTCTTAGATGAAACTAAATAGATTATTTATACATCCAAACAACCTTAAAGTATCCTCACCTAAACAACCATAAACCAAACAACAATAATTCCAAACAACAAATCAAATTTATTTATTATTAATTTCATTTCAAACATTTGTTGTTTGAAATTTTTTTAGAATGATTTCTTATAATTCACATTTATTTCTTGAAAAATTTCATTTCATTCATTTATTTATTTGCATTACATTCATTTCTCAAATTTCATTTACTTATTTAGCGCTTACATTTTTATTATATTAAATTTTAGAAATACTTCAATTCAACTTAAGTTTATAACTCTATATCATCAATTTCTTATTTTAATTTATCATAAATAACTTCAATCCTTTTTAAAATTATTTTCATTTCTTTATAACTGTTCTATTATATTTAATAAGTGGCCTTTCAGTCATAACTTAGATTTATAACAATTATAACATTAGATTCTTTTTAATAACAGCAATTTATTGAACACTACATTACATACTTTTACTTGTACAATTTCCATTACATTTCTTATTAAACATTTCAACTTTTTATATTTGGTAAGTTATATATGTTAAAGAAAATGCAAATGAACTTATACAAGTTTTATCTCATCCTTTAATTAAATTTAATGTTCAATAATATTATCCTTTGTTTCATAGGGTACAGTTCAAATTACCTTTAATTTCATTCATAACCTAGTATTAAATTCCTTATTTTAATTTATTAAGTACCTACATTCCACTTCACTCTAGTAACTGAAGCTATTAATTAATGGAAACTTAAGAATTAAATACCGGGTTTTATTCAAAATCATTTAAAATAACAGATAAATTTATATACTTACACTCTATATATCCAATTATATTTAGAACAATTAAAAATTTATATTTGTTTATCAAAAATGGGTCTGCAGTAAACTACTACAGTGGCCTTCCTACTTCGAAACTCGAAAATGAATGTCGATGATGCGTGCAGTCATCACCGAAATTATTTTCCAATGACAGAGAGGGGAGTACAAAACTTACTTCTTTCCAACAATCTTCTTTAAAACAATTCTTCCAAATTATATTGAAATATTTATATCCGAAAATAATTCTAAAAATGTTATTATTATATTCCAAGAATCATTGGAAAGAAATTTTCAAAACCTCGAAAATTTAGTTCTAAAATTTTCAATTTTCATTTATTTCATTTCCAATCTTATTTAAGCTATTATTTATATTTTCATAACCTAAAAACCAATATTTAACAACCAAATATAACTTATTTATAAAATTTTATTTTATATATAGAAAATATAATAGGCAAAATTATTTCATTCACCTATATTCAAAACAAATATTGTGTCGGTCTGTCCTATTAAGTGTTTAGAAATCCCAATTGATGTCATAGCGTCCCATGCATCAACCAGAATTTATAAATACAAAACGAAACAAATTAACATAATATCAAAACCTTTTTATAACACTAACAAGTACGCTCTCTCATATATATACAATCAACGACTCCCATAGGGTATTACTACCCAATCAATAAAGAGTCAGACCCCACAAAGCTAGGGTTCATCGCTAAACCAAAGATCTGATACCACACTGTAACATCCCGCCTTTTCGCATGCTTTAAATCGACACACATGCCAATTCAAACCGTTCGGAAGGGCAGATTGTTATGGAGTAAATAAGAAAAACGAGAAAGAAATAAAACAAAAATAGAATCTCACAGCGGAAGGATAACATATAATAATCAAATATACAGTTTATAAATCTGTTTTACAAAATATTCGATTATGCTTACACATTTATCAGAGTTACACATACCAATAACAATGCAGCGGAACAGTATGAGTATAGTGGACTAATAATAATAATAAATAATAAATCTCCGTCTTCGTCCTCCAGAGCTAAGGTCTTCGAAATCCTGAAATGCTCGGACTGACCCGAGTGAATTGAAAAGACAAAACACTCGAGTCAGAACTAAAAGATCTTATGTAAGTTAAATTAACAGGAATAAATATGAGTGCAGTAACTCAAGAGATGCTCAGGATTTACATCTCCTAAGGATCCGTTAAACTATTTACTATGTAGTACATTTCGCTATTATAATAGTGTTTAATTGTAAAATAAACTTACTTTTTTCTTAGCATTAAGAAGTGACCCAATATTCCCCTTAACACGTAATAGTCCCAGTAGTCCATCTAATATCATAGTCCCTTCTGATCGAGAAGCCACCAGAGGATACCACACGGGCTACGGGAGAAATCCAAACTCGTACAAGGCGCGATAGTGTAGGTGACACGACACAACTAGGCAATGCCAGGGTAGATATACCAATTATGCTTCCGGGTCGGTGGTAATAAGTAGCCGCAGCTACCGCCCACCTTGAGCCACACCCCCAAATAAAAAAAATCAAAAGTGGCCACCGAATCAATCCAAAAGTCAAAGTATAATATCGAAGGGATGTGTCCGATCAAAGGTGCTACCTCAACTAACCCGTCAATCGCTCCTGTTTTAGCCACCTTATGACTCACGGGAGTTGGGTCTACGTATTTGCCTCAAAGGAAACGCCGCCACCATCCTACTTTATTCTGGAATCTCCATCGCGTAAACGGTTGTTAAAGTGGTTTTCTGAGTTGGCAGAGAGTATGACAACTTCCGATCCCGGTCTCTTCAACAACCAAACGTTATTATAACACCACGGTTATTTCAAAATAATTTATACCTTTAAAACCAGAATAAAATATTCATTTCAAAACTACATAAATACAATATCATTTATATTTAAAGACCCAAATCCATTTGACATCAAATATATCTTTCTCAAAAATCATAGCCTTTTCAAATCTATATACCTTGAAACCATAGCATTGAAACATAGCTTTTATTATTTAATGGTTTAAATAGTATATTACTTAATATAATAAAATAGCTTCTTTAAATTTCACAATAAAATCCCAATATCAATTTGAACCTCCAAATAAACCATTTTAATTCACATATATTTCACAGCTTAAATATTCTATATTTTAAAACTTAAATTTTTATAGTTCATATTTTCCACTCTTTAAATAATCCACTATTTCAAATGGATTCTTTGAAAATTTAATATATCAAATCCAATTCCTATTATTTAAAACTTGAAATGTATACTTAATAGAACAAATATTATTTAAGTAAAACCCTTAAACTACAATAACAGGATATTCTTTTTAATTAAATTAACTTGATATTATTCTTTCAATCAATTAGATATTCATTTAAATTCTCAAATCAAAAATCAAGTTATACAATCATACCCTTTAAATCTTAATTTATTTACATTTCAAAACAAATTTTTCGAAGATAATTCTTAAATACTTTAATTCAAATCATATTCACATTTATCTTCAACCTTACTTTTATTTGAGTTATTATAAACTCTATATACAGTAGAATTTTTAAACAGATACTTAACCATATTTTATAAAAGAAATCAAGCTTCATTTTTTTAGCTTATTTTATAATTCAAAACAAATTTATACATAACTAACTTCAATAATAAGATGGCATTTATATAATATCTAAAATCAAAATCTATATGACCATATATTTCATTACAAAACCACAGAAATCATTTTAAGAAATAAAAATTTACATATAGACCGCGATGTCTGTATATAATTTTCTATCCTATGGTCAAGTGATACAGATATTTATCATTTCAATCCGCAATTTAAAAATAAAATTTACGGTTATATATCATTTCAAACTGCAATCCCGAATGAGATGAAAATGCATAATAACTTGCAGTTTATAACAGTAAAAATACAGCATCCATTCATCCAATATCAACCATCAACCATTTATCGCAATCATCATCAAATTCAACAATACATCAATATATACCAAGAAATAAATACAGCCATTTACTGGCATTTTATTATGCAAAATAAATTAACTGATAATTTAACTGGCAGTTTATATGCAAAATAAATTAACTAATAATTTAACTATCAGTTTATATGCAATAATAAATTTGATTAGAATTTAACTGGCAGTTTATATGCAATAATGAATTAAATAACAAGTAAATTAAATGAATGCAATGTAGCTGAGATAATGATGAAATATATGCCAAACTGTTATAAATAAATTTTTAAACACATCATAAATCAATTTAACAAACATAAGAAATCTTAGAAGTTGTGAGTGGGTTCAAACACTCACCTTTTGAATTTAAATTGGATTCAAATCCACTTAAACCCAAAAATTTCACAGTCTCCAAATCCGTCCAAACCTGCGCCAAAAAGTCCGGAATTCCAATACAAACCTAGCGGAGAAAACCGCACGTGAAACGGATCAAGTACATAAAAGTTATTCACGTTATAACGATTTGAAATAAAATTAAAAATTAAACAAAAAAAACAGCTCACCCCTAAAGAAAATCCATGCCATCCTCCTTTTCCCTTTCACGTGCAAACCCGTGCCCTAACTATACATCGCAACGACCCATCGAAGCCAAACGTGAGTACACCGCCGTTGTCTCCAGCACCTGCCGCGCCACACGCCTCCTCGGCCAAGACGATCACTCCTGCCTCCATGCCTCACGATACTGTCGTACGCCTTGACGCGGTCACCAAAACAGCCGGCCGCCTCTAAATTTAAGAACCCTAATCGAATACTGCACGAAATCCAACCGTCGATACCCTAAACGAACACCACCGATGTGTTCCCCTCAGCGATCTCCACAAAACCCAGAAAGGGTTTCCCCATCCATCGACGTTGATTACGACCCCATTGAACGGCCGAGAATTAAAACGCAATTTCTGATCAAACGATAAACTGAATCAAAAAACGAACACCACTAGTGAATTACGCTAGTCGAGAGCTTTAACATATATATTTTTCAGATTTTTCTGAGGACTTTGAATTTTAGGCTTTGGATTTGATTTGGGATTGGATCTGAAATTATGTTGTCTGCCATTGACGAGGATGGAGTTGAGATATACATACAGCAAATGAAAATGAGGGAATAGGGTTTATAACGATATATTTATAGCCAAAGTTGAAATATGATGGATCAGATAAGATAGATGTACGTGCTAAACGATATATGGCCCGAAAAGCCCGTTTCGACTCCGGAACGAAATTGGGTAAACCCATAAATCAAAATAGCTGTTTTAAAATATTCTGAACGCGATGGAAAAAGTTTCACGTCCAAATTCCATCATATGAAGAAGTTATGCTGAAATCAATATTTTCAAATTGATTTCAATTAATTTCAAATAAACTGATTTCAAGGCGTTTCAAGCCCGTACGATCAACCGACAAGTCCGATCGATACGAAACTTGAAATCCTACAATAATTCACTGATACGGTTCCGATGAAACTGGTTTCGTAGAAATCCGAGTCAGTGACCAAAATGGCTATTTTCCACTAATTAATTAAATAAATTAGCTAATTTAAATCAAATTTTAAATTTCAATTCGAAAATTTGACAAATTTCATCACTTATGATTCCTCAATCATTTACAATGATTTAAACAAATTTAAATGTCAATTTAGAGATGATAAATTTATAAATTTCAATATTAACCCTAATTTCATTAATTTCAAAATTTATAAATTTAATTTCCAAAATTCTACTAGATTCACTTTACATTCTATTATTCAATTCACTATTCTTAAACGGATAAAAATTTTCATTGAATTTTCAAACTATTAACATAATATTCTTACATTCCATCTAATTTTCTATTAACGTAATAATTAAGTGTTAAATTTCATTTATTTTTCATTAATTCAATTATTGAATTTTTCTACACTTCAATTAAATTAAAAATCGTACTTTCCATTCTTTTAAATTCAGTCAATTATTATCTTATGGGTAAATTTTACATTACTGTAAGTCCAATTCCCTAATATTTTCTAGTAATCAACTAAATTTATATCAACGTAGTGATTAATTACGTTTTATTGGAATGGATTTAGATCTAATTCACTAAATTATATACATAGGTAAATAATTAATAGTTATCACAATAAGCCAAATCTATTTCCATTCATACCTATTAACAATTGACTCAAATAAAATTTCTTACCTATCATCGATTATGTCAAATTACAATTTTACTGCGTATTATTTCATCAATTATTATAACTTGAATTTAATTTCCAATTTGCTGATTTCAATCAATTAAAACTTTACCATCTTTTCAATTAATTGGGTATGCACAAATTTAGCTATTCAATCAATTTCAATTTACGGTACAATTATCATGGTTTATATCATATTGCATTAATATCCCTATTTATCTTAATTTCAAATGATTGAATATTAAATTCCATTTACTACAATAGATCCAACTTGTTATATTATGAATGAAACTAACATTGGTTACATCCTCTGGAATTAACAATCTTTTATGACAAATCAATTTATCCTAACTGAAAATTAGGTCACTTAAATGCAATAAATTTCACATTAAATTTTATAAATTATCAATTGAAACTTTAACAAATCCGTTACTTGATTTAAAACCCTGCTATTCAATAAATTGACATTTATAGGTGAAATTAACATTGACTTATATTTCATATCATAAATGCATGCTTTATCTCATACTATTTAGTTATACTTGCCAAGTATGTATATTAATTACTAATTATATTCTTAATTAATTTACTTCCTTGTATTCATACTTAATAAGTTTTCACTTCCAACAATACTATAAATCACCTACAGAACATTGATGTTTTTTTTTCTCATGAATTCATTAATTAATCCAATAAATGCATTTGTTTCCTTATATTCAATTTATTACCATTTAAGTACGTTTATTGTCAACAACACTTATTATAATTACTTATCTACAACTATTTCATTGGTTTATTCAACAGTTACTTTGATTTACTCATTTTCTGATTTATAACCAAATGTAACAAATGTCACTATCCATTAATTACTGCCCTATAAATAAACTTACGTTTCTATTCAATTTTACATTATTTCCAATTAATTACAATATAAATTTTAAATTGTAAACTTTAATTCAATTGCTTCCTCAAATTTCTAACATTCGTTTCAACATAAATTTATAAGATTTTTATTTCCTTCTAAATTTAACTAAAATCTTATTAATTTAACTCATTTAAATCGTTGAATTTTATGGGTCGTTACAATTTCACTATTCCACTTCACTTACATAAGATTATTCCTGATTGAATTATCTTACTTATTAATATAACATCTTTGACTTTGAAACACAACTTTCAAATTCATAGTCCAAATTTATTTTTATTTACAACTCATATTTATAAATATATTCATATAGTTTCACTTCTTATATATATTCTTACATTTTCAACAACCAAACAATCAATTTATATACACTTTAATAATTCTGAAAAATTTATTTCTTTATATATAAAATATAATGAAGGTAAAATTATTTCATTTACCCAATTTAAAATGATAGTATGTCGGTTTATCTTGTTTAAGAGTTTAGAAACCCCTATCGATACAGTTAGCTAGACTGCACCGACCAGAATCTATAAACAATCAACCGATAAGTCAACACAATACAAAACAATTTCATATTCACTAACAAATACGCGCTCATATCTATTATTACACTCAAACTCATTCTAGAGTACTACTGACTCTATATCTAATGAGTAACACCCAACAGAGCCAAGGTTGTCGCTTAACCAAATGCTCTGATACCACATTATAACGACAAGGATTTTCGACTCGCGAAAGTCGACATTAATACGTCCACTATATCAACTGTCGAGCAATCGAAGGCCGGAAAACCGAATTGTTAGGGTCAAAGAAGAAGAGGTAGAAGAAGAAAGAAAGAAGAAGCAACAGAAAAACAATAACATAATCTCACATTTCGCAGCGGGACAACACATAATAGATAAATGAATAATCTTTAAATCAAAAGAACTGTATATTTTATACATTGCATCACATTACATTACATTATCAGAGTTTACAACAACAAACAGCGGAAAAAAACACTATATATTAGCTGATACGCCAAGCCATCCAGCCTGCCTCTAGATCTCTACAGCAACTCCTGAATTCCAGAATAACCTGATAACATGACTATAGGCTTCCCGTATGGAAATTGGTGGGCACCCAGAGTTTAGGAAGGGAACAATAAACTCCAGGTCAGTCATGGGACTGGTGTGAGAACTTAAAACAGTTTATCTTAAAAAAATAAACAAAGAATTATTTTAAATTAGATTCGCAATGCTTTTTGGAAAATGAGACTACCATAAGGCCTCCCGCACACACACACACACACACAATACAAACGCAGAATCGGAGGAGATTTCTTCTTATGATAGTCAAACATGCTTGATACACAAATTTCTTTGATATTATTACTATAAGTTCAAAGTGTAGGAAAACATTTCGAAAGTATAATATAAATCTTAGCCAGCATAGACATTTCGCACTTATGCCTACTATAGCTACCATGTTCAATAGCAGATTACCGCCACATTCCATGGCAGGTTATACAACTAAAACTGTACAAGGCTCGTATTGTTTCTTTGAATTTTCCAACAAATGGTCAGGCCAAGGAACTTCCCATTACCACATGGGTACACCTCTGGAAAGACGCCCCGAGAACCTAACCGGTTCTCTGCCAACACAAGGCCGAGTTACCCCTAGCTAGGTAACAACTGACACGAGTATGCCATCCCCCGGTCGTAACCGACCTAAATCCCGGGATTCACCAACAATCACAAAATAATAAGTTTGTAGCAATAACATAGGTTAAGTATCTGGGCTCCATACCATGATACCACCTCTATCCAGAAGGAAATGACATACACTAAAGGGGAGCTATCCTCTAATAACCTTGCTGCATCTTTCCTGTTTTGACCATTACCGGGGTGTGAGGTCCGATGAAGTCTCGTCCACAAAGCTACGCTTTATACAAAAGCTATGCTTTGATCAATAAATGATCAGCAGCACTTCGTATGCCACATTACCAAATTGGGAATGTATCACTAGTAACCATCAACTACATAACCTCTAAGCTCGTACGTCTCAGAGAAGGGTGTTAAGCTAAGAGAATAAATTCTCCGCCACCAACAGAAATATATTTGAAAGAAACCAACTTTACATCTCAAATTGTAACATCAGACACACATCCATACAAGTCCATTCCGGGATCGAACGGAACCGAAGGCACTTCTAAAGGAGCCCTTGCAATCCGGATATTCACTAATCACGTCCGGACTTACCATCACAAAGGGTGATAAAATCTGTATATCGGAGATCAGCCGATGTAGAGTCATTCGACGGTAATCCTTCCGTTTTCGAAATATCCAGTCTTCAACACCGGTCTTCAAATGCTATCCATTACGACATATCACTATTCGAAATGGGATTTATAACCCAAAGGTCCTCTCCCGGCTAAACCGAATAACGAGCGCTTATTTTAAAATAAGTGTAGCATTCAAATTCAAGCAAATCACAACAAATACCCATCTAAAGGTAAATATTGATAGTCGGTTATTTAACTATCAATAGATATGCTCAACATCACCAGATTCTAAATAATTTCCCAATTATTTATTTTCCAAAAATATCTTTCCAAGATAAAATTTCTTCTACACTTCAACCGTTTGAAAACAAATTTCAAATCACTTTTCACCTTTTCAACTTTTGAAAACAAAATTTCAAATCATTTTCCTTATGCGGAAACACTTCAAAATATTTATTCATTTTCATTTCAAAATGGTTCATTTAAACCAATCAAATAAATCCTTACCGATTTACTTTAAATTTACGTTCCAAATCCGTAAATATATTTCCACACTTCAAAAATAAATCAATGTTTATTTTTAATACAATTTTCCCTTTCATTTATAAATTCCATGGTGAATTCACATTTCCAAAATATCTATTAATATACGATTCTCAAATCGCTTTCAAATATTCACTTTCAATTTATCTTTAAAGGATAAAATCTCAAAACATTTCACTTCATATTTGAAAACATTCCCATACTTATTTAAAAATAAGTAATTCACAACTCTACTTATTTTCAACATTTGAAAAATATTCAATATACTTAAATCATAATGAAGTATATATTTTATTCTTTAAGGAAAATATTCCCTTAAACACATTCATTTGAGTCAAAACGAATGCTGCATAAATCATCGTTACGACAACCCAAAATCACTATTATATGGATTCGAAATTAAGATAGATATATAAATCCCAATACTATACAAAAACATTTCCTTTCGCAAATCATTTACTATAACAACAGTGTTATAGTCCATCTTTTCCTTATTTCTCGAAAACGTCTATTCCAACAATGAATGTTGAAATCTATGGTTTCGATACTTAATACATTTTAAAACAACTTCAAATCGTTTTAATTCTATTTAAAATATCACTTCCCAAAACATTTCTTTAATATATTATTCACTGTCCAAAATCGTGAATATACTTCGTTTACCCAGTTCAACACTTCTACATATTTAATTTAAAGGATTATCCACTGTCCAAAATCGTGAATATATCTCCTTTAATAAGCTTTCATATTTAATTATCAAATTCAATTGGTTTTGGATTTATAAAACAACGTTTATAAATTCACATTTATATATTTTATAAAAACTTCAACTTATAGAATCCCTTAATTAACTAATTCTATTTATATCTCATTTAAATGCCAAAATCCAATTTATAAGTTAATTACTTATAAATCTTTTATTTTACAAAATCTATTCATTTATAACTTCACAATTTATAAATCTATAAATTTCATTCACTTATGAAATCCATTTATACTTCATTTTAACACTTATAAAAACTCATTTTAAAATTCTAATATTTTAATTTATAAATATCAATTTTATAAATCTTTTATATAAACCATTTATAATAATTCCAAAACCTCAATTTAAACCATTTTACAAATTATTTATCTACTTATTTCAAAAATCACATTTCAGTTATATTTCACAAAAATCATAATTTTTATAACATAAAAATTATAACGTTTATTTATTTAAAATGAACCAATTCCAAAATTTAAAAAAATGTGTACTTCCAAAAATCACTTGAAAATCCTTTTAAATTCAAAATCGTTACTTTAACATTTTTAAAACTTCAAAAATAGACCCAATGCTGCAACAGCACTAAATATAACAACCACGACATCCAAACGTCTTATATCAATATGATAATAGAATATATCGCAAATATCTGTAAATAAATCAATACTGTTGAGGAATCCAATTGGATCCCTCCAACCTGTTTCCATGCATCCACAGATGTTAGCATAATACCAATCCCGTTTCAATACGGGATATCGCGGTACATGGGTTTATATAGAATATTATCCGCTATTATGCGGCGCAATAGGGTCTCATCCGCTATAAAATGCGGGAAAATCAACTCCAAATACATATATAATTCCAATTCCACGTCAAGATGGAATATCGCGATATATGTGTTTAATAAATAACGTCCGCTTAATATACGGCGTATAGGGTCTATTTCAACAATAGACAATATTTTATCATCTAAGAATACAATCAACACAATCAAGCAATTTTAAATCTAACTATTTAAAATTTAAATTGAAACAATTCGATTGAGTGAGAAGTTCTCACCTTATTTCCAATAATAGTTTCAGTGTTTTATTTTGAATAAAATTAAACGTGCGTTTAATTTTACCCAAAATTCTCACTAGCTCCAATCAACTCCAATCTAGCTCCATCGCGTAGTGTTCGTCCATACGAACCCAACGCAATTCGTTTCGTGCGAAACGGACCTCGTATGAAAAAGTTATGCAATTTTAAACATTATACGAATTTATATAAAATTTATTTCACAATTTATTTTTATTTTTAAACCTAGCTGCATTCTGGGCCATTCGATTTTGTTTGCCCTAGATCCTAGCCGTGCCCTTCTTCCTTCTCCCTCTCCAGTTAACTTCACGCACGAAAAAACCCATAGCCGCCGCCCATGCTTCAATTAACGCGACCACCACCTTCATCTATACCTCGATCTGGAGCTTCCACTCAACTGCCCTCGACGAGAGCTACCCACAGCCACGAGCACGGCAAGCTCGGCGTCCCCAGTGCTTCGAGAAACATGCATGAACGACGCGCCTTCAAGCTCAAATTGCCGTTGATTTACTCGCCTATCTTCGATCATAACCATTGGATTGAACGATCTCGTCGCGCTCTACGTTATTGTAGTTGAAAGTTTCTCGAATAAATGTGTAGATTTGAGGAAAATTGAGGGAGAAGGATTGAAATTCTCGACCACTGATAGAATAGAGTGGCGGCCTGTAACCTTAAAACCCTAATTTGTGAAAATAAAGAATATTGAGGTCCTTTTATAGAAAACTCTCGCGACAATATTCATCCGGAATTTTTCCGAACTCCAAACGAAGCGTGCCGCCTAGCGTTTATAATGTTTTACCCCCATTCCGAACGCAATGGAATATATATCGGGAGCCAATTCGATCAAATTTGGTAGATAGGTTTTCGAATCGACTATTTAAATTAAAAATTCACTCAAACCAATTTCAGTGCGTTTTAGCTTGCCCCGGACACCCCATAAATCCGATTGACACGAAATTTGAAACCATACAATAAAGAACATTACGGATCCGATGAAACTAATTTCATCGAAATCCGAGACTGTTTGAAAAATGACTATTTTTACTCGTCAATTAAATATTAAAATATTCAATTTCTACAAATTAACTTTAAATTTAATTTTAAAAGTTCTATAACATTATTCTAACTCCAATATGATTTAATACAACTTTATAAATCATGTTTAATCACATTAAACCCTATTTCCAATTATTCCTATAATTTCAATATTAAATTATCGATTTAAATTATCTAATTAAACCTAGATATTCGAAATAAAATTTATCCGACTTACAAATTTTACTTGTTAATATTTAAAATTAATTAAATATATGAATTTCAAAGGACAAAAATTCTGGATCGTTACAAATATATTTCATAAATTAATTCGGGTTTAAGGTTATTTAAGTGAATATATCAAATCTACATAAATTGAGGAATATTCAGTTATTGAAATTTGAAGTTTTATTTAAAGGATATTGGATTTATTAAGCAAATATTTCAAAACTAAGTAATAATAAAGTGAATTTGGTATATATATGAATTATAAAGTTTAGTTTTGAAATATTGAATATTTAAGCTTTGCAATATATTGAATTTGAAATGGTTTGTTTTTTTACGGATCAAATCTGTTTTGAAATCGATATAATTTGGAAATGGTCTATTTGAAAACCAAATTGAATTGCAATTTATGATTTGGGGATTTGGTTTAATTTAAGAGTTAGAAATTCGGATTGTTTGGAAATTGATTTGCAAAATTTAAGAAGCTAGTTTGTTTTATAAAATATTTTAATATTTAAACCATGTAAGGGTCGGAAGTTATGTTTCAAAGTTATTAATTTCAAAGTATTACGATTTGGAAGTGTTATAGTTTTAAGTCTTTGGTTTTGAAATTTTATAACTTTGAAATACTATAATTTTTAAAATGATAACATATAGGTTTGATTATTGAAATGGAGAGGATATCGTATTTATATGGTTTCAAAATGGATATTATATTCTAGTTTTGAAGTATAATTATTTGAAATGACCGCGGTGTTGTAATAACGTTTGGTTGTTGAAGAGACCGGGATCGGAAGTTGCCATACTCTCTGCCAACTCCGAAAACCACTTTTAACAACCAGGTACGTCGTGTAGATTCCAGAATGAAGTAGGATGGTGGTGGCGTTTCCTTTGAGGTAAATACGTTGACCCGACTCCCGTGAGTTGGCATAAGGTGGCTAAAACAGGAGCAATTGACGGGAGAAGAAGGTAGCACCTTTTATCGAACACATCCCTTTGATATTATACTCTGACTTTTGGATTGATTTGGTGGCCACTTTTGATTTTTTTTTGATTTGGGGGTATGGCTCGAGGTGGGCGGTAGCTGCGCGCTACACGTTGCCACCGGCCTGGAAGCGTAATTGGTATATCTACCCTGGCAGTGCCTAGTTGTACCGTGTCACCTACCCTAGCGCGCCTTGTACGTGTTTGGTTTTCTCCCATAGCTCGTGGAGTATTTAAGGTAGTCTCCCGATCTGGAGATGCGCTGATACTGGATGGACTAGTGTTAAGGGTAATATTGGGTCACTCCTTAATGCTATTTAAAAGTAAGTTTATTTTACTATAGACGTTATTATAATAGCGAAATATTACTACATAGTAAATAGTTTAACGGATCCTTAGAAGATGTGAGTCCTGAGCATCTTTTATGTTATTGCACTCACGTTGACACAGGATAGGAGATGTAAAATCCTGTAAACATCTCCGACGCCATCCCTCTCATATTGTTTACCATTGATTTAATTTACATAAGATCTTTTTGTTCTGACTCGAGTATTTTGTCTTTTCAATTCGCTCGGGTCAGCCTGAGCATTTCAGGATTTGGAAGACCGTATTCTGGAGGACGAAGACGAAGATTTATTATTATTTATTATAGTATTCCACTACATTCATATTATTCCGCTGCATTATTTATTGTTCACTGGTATGTGTAACTCTGATATGTATTGTACATGTATAATCGAATATTTCGTAAAACAGCTTCATGAACCGTATATTTGATTATTATAACTTATCGTTCCGCTGCAAGATTCTGTTTTGTTCTTTTTCTTTCTCTGCCTTTTCTTATTTACCATATAACAATCTTCCTTTCTGTATGGTTTGAGTCTGACGTGTGTGGTTTATCGTCGATTTAAAACGTACAAAAAGGCGGGAGGTTACATTTGGTATCAGAGCTTTGGTTTAGTGAAAACCTTAGCTTTGTGCGTTTTGACTCTTTATTAATAGGGTAGTAATACCCTATGATGAGTCGTTGAGTGTGTGTATATATATATATATATATATATATATATATATATATATATATATATATATATGAGAGAGCGTATTTGTTAGTGTTATAAAAAGGTTTTAATATTAGGTTAATTTGTTCCGTTTTGTATTTATAAATTCCGGTTGGTGCATGGGACGCTATGACATCAATAGGGATTTCTAAATACTTAATAGGACAGACCGACATAATATTTGTTTTGAATATAGGTGAACGAAATAATTTTTCCTATTATATTATCTGTATACAAAGTAATGAGAAGTTTTAAAAGGTTATATTTGGTTGTAATGTATTGGTTGTTAGGTAGTGAAATTTATAAATAATAATTGAAATGAGATTTAGAATAATATAAATGGAAATTGGGAATTTAGAACGTAAATTCCAGGGTTTTGAAAAATTCTTTTGAATGATTTTGGAATATAGTAATAATAATAATATTTAGAAGTATTTTCTGATATAAATATTTCAATATAATTTGAAAAGAATTGTTTTAAAAAAAATTGAAAGGAATAAATTCCATACTCCCCTCTCTGTCGCTGGAAAATAATTTCGGTGATGAGTGTACGCATCATCGACATTCATTTTTGAGTTTCGAAGTGGGAAGGCCACTGTAGCAGTTCAACTACAAAATTACTTTGATAACAAATATAAATTTTAATTATTTTAAATATAATTGGATATATAAGTTGTAAGTATACATTTATCTATTTTTTTTAAAATAATTTGAAATTAAACCCGATATTTAGTTCTTAACTTCCATTAATTAATAGTTTCAATTAGTATTGTGAAATGAAATTCAGCTATTAATTGAAACCTCTAAGGGAAATAAGAGATTTAATCCTAGGTTATGAATGAAAGTAAAGGAAATTTGAAATTGTAACCTATGAAACAAAGAATAATATTATGGAACATAAATTTAATTGAAAGAAATAAAATAAACTTGTGTAACTTTCTATTACATCCTTAAAAGAATATATATAACTTACCAACTATAAAAAGTTAAAATGTTAAAAGAAAATGTAATGGGAAATTTCACAAGTAAAATTTAAAATAATGAAAGTATTTAATGAAATTCTTTAATAAATAAGAAATGGATGTTTTAGTTGTTATAAACTTAAGTATAATTGAAGGCAAGTTTATAAATAAATGAATAAATGAGATTAAGTAATAAATGAATACTGTAAATAAATGAAATTAAGAAGTAAATGAATGAATGGAAATTCAAAATTTGCAAGAAATAAATGTGAAATAAAAAGATAAACCGTTATATGAATGAAAAAGAAATCAAACAAAAAATGTATGAATGGAATTAATAAGAATAAACTTAATCTATTGTTTGAAATCGTTGATTGTTTGGTTTATGGTTGTTTGGGAAAGGATACTTTAAAATTGTTTGGATGTATGAATAATCAATTTAGTTTCATCTAAGACTATTGAGTAAATGATGCACTTAGTAGTTTATTTTCATTCTGTACAATATAAAGTTTTAAACCCGAACAACTATTTGTTTGTTTGCCATGGATGATTGATTTTATTGGCTTCATATGGTGATTGTATGTTGCGATTGCAAGTAATTGTTGTTTATATTGATTTGGTTGCTAGTGGATGAAACAAAATTAATATTTTATTTTATATAATTATTAACACTTTTAGATTTTATAAGTGAAATGCAGGTTATGGAAGCAAGTGCTGCTGCTTTTGGTTTCATAATTAAGCGTAAATTGCCCGACAAATAGGTACATTTTCGGATTATGGTTTATAGCGTCATTATATTGTTTTCCCCGGTTGGGATATATATTATTTTGGAAAATATATGTTGTATATTGTTATATTTGATACTATATTTTTCTCCCGAGCCTCTCCGTACAAAGGAGACTCTGCCGAAATTTTCCGTAAATTTTGGGACTTAGAAAATATTTTGAAAAATGTTTCTCGAAACTTTATTAATTTAAGTATAAAAAGATTTAATAGTTATAAACTGATATATTTTGTTTAAATTATTAAATTTTGTAAATCTATTTGTTTGTAAAGTTAATATTTTTAAATAAGATGTATTGACTACTTGATTCTTCTTTTCCCTTCTTTTTCCTTTTCGGGGATGAAAAGTTATGTGTGGGGGAGAGTGTAACGACCCGTAGATTTTTAATAATTAAGATTGTAATTTAATAAGATTTTTGTAATTAAATCTATTAAGAAATAAAACCTTTAAAATTTAATATTGAAATGAATGCTAAAATGAAATATAGCATTGCTAATTAAAACTAATTATTACTAACTGAATAAAATTCTAATAAATGAAGTAGTGGAAGTGTTATACCTGGATATAAATTGAATATGAGAAAATAAAAGTAAGTATTGAATTAATTAATGAACTTGAATGAACATTCCAAGTTAATAAAACAATTTAAATGTTATGACTCGGTTATTAATGGAATATAATAAAAAACAAATGCAATTATTGTATTAATGTGTGAAATATTATGATAGATGGTAATTGTTGTGGAGAACAACCATACAAGTATTATAAAGAGTATATTGGTGACAAATGGTTGTTGTTACCAGTTAATTTACCAACTACAAATAAAGGTAATTAAATATTACTTTAAGGATAATTAATATAATAACGGAAAGTGGGAACGTAAATTTATTTATAAGCCAGTAATTGGTGTAATAGTGTGATAATCTGGATTTCTGGGCATCTGTTAATTGGATGATTAATTTATTTTTGTTTGGATTAAACAGATAAAATGGATAATTAAAGATGTCTGGATGTACATAAGTAAATTTGAAGCTATAATAATAATTGAAATAAATTGATGACTAATAGCAAATCATTATATATATATATGTGTGTAAATTCTATTATTTTTGAAAACTTTAAAGTATATCCATACACATGTATACAAGTGTGTGTATGGTGATTAAAAAGCTATTGTTTGGGTTCTATTTCATAATTTGCAAAAGCTATTTAAAATATACTCTATATTTAATTAAACTTCATCAATTACATTTATTTAAATATATGATATGTTTAAAATATGAATTTATAAATATTAATACTTTCTTTGAATTTATATAGGATGTGTATATATATTAAGGAATTAAGTTTTTTTAAAAAAATATAGTATAAAATATTTAAAATATAGAACATAAGAAATATTAACTTTATAGAATAAAACATTTTAAAAATATAATTACATATACAAAATACAAGTGTTGGATTATTAACACATAATTTGACAAATGTAATCCTAGGAATTTACGTAATCAACAAGTGTCCTCTTAATTTTTCTCTTTCTTTTATTTTTAATTAAATAAAAAATGTGCTTATAGAAACTTTATCTCCGTTTCCTATTCTTTTCATAACTTAAGTGATCTTCAGCCAACATCTAAACCAAAATCTGAAATCAACATTCATACTAAAATTTAAATTCATTTGAAGATTTATTCAAAACCAGAAAATTTGCTCAAAACAAATCCTGCAAATTCCCCTCAAAACAAATCCGAAACCAATAATTTCCTCCAACCAAATCAAACTACAGCTATCTGAATCATCTTTAAAACCAAAGTGCAAATCAAAGTTTAAACTTGAAGCTCTCCTCAAATTCATCAACCTAAAGAGCAATTTGCAACTCAAAGCTGCATGCAACTGCAGATCTTTCCTTTTCTGTTTTGAAAATAACTTCCAAAAGTCTGCATTTTTTTTCCTTTTATCTGGAAACATGTAGCTGTAATTCAGGATAAACATTTGCAGTAAAATCAAGATTGAAGTAATATATATATATATATATATATATATATAAGGAAGCAACTCAAAGTTCCATTTCAGTTTTGCAAGAAGGAAGCATTTCCAGATTTTAGTTTAAGGTCTCTGATCTTCTTTTGCAGGTGAGTGATCTGACCTTTTTTTCTGTTCTTTTAATTCCTGTGAGTAAAACAATGCTTAAAATTTGTTTAAATCTGATGCATGTGAAAGATGATTGGAAAGATGATGTGTTATGCAGTGGTGTTTGAATTATGCTGTAAAAAAAAGAGAGAATTGTAAGAATACAAGTCTAAACACATATATATCTCTGTTCCAGTTTTGAAGTTGATTCAAAAATCAAGTTATTCCTCCCTGATCATTGTTGTCACTTGGTGTTTAAATGAAACTTGTTCGATGTGATGTAATACAAAAGATAAATATATTTACAAGCAAAATTATTTAATAAATGTTTAAAAAAATGTTTGAAATTACCGTAGAAAATCTAATACAAGTCAAAACCGATGTGTGTAATTTCTTATTTGGATTTCATATTCAGATTTGAATTAGAAAATAATGATTTTTAAAAAAATCATTTCATAAATTTTAAGTTTGTTTTTATGGATAATCTCAAAGTTGAACCATATTTGAATTATCATCAAATTCTGACGATCTCGACGCTCGGACGTGTCGGGGTTGAGGCCAGGGATTGTTGGTTGATCGTTGATTGTGGGAAAAATAATCAAAGATTTTCTGGAGTATCATGGTGGCGTGGCGAGATAAATCTAGGGTTTAGCAGAGTTTTTATTCGAGGATGGTTTCGAGGCTACTGCGGTATTGTCATCGCGTCGAACTTGATCGCGTGAGGGGGAAATGGGTATGACGGCTGTGGCGCGTCTCTTGATGGGACCGTAGAATATCTGATAGGGGAGGTCGTCGATACGGTGAGGATTTGTCAACTGTTTGAGGGTCCAGCGTGAAGCGAATTGGTCGATTTTGTTCTTCGTCGCTATTGATGAAGCTGGGTAATTGGATGGACTATGGGAGTCATGGTCGACTTGGAGGATGGCTGGAGAGTTCTTCGGAGTGCGTGGTTACGGCGTGCACGTACACACATGCACGTTGATGTCTGGGTTGATCTGGGTATGGGAATGATGGCGTTTTCCTTGGGTGGGTGTCGAGTAGATTTGTGAGATTCTCGAGGTGGAAAGGTTCGAGTGGAATTGTTGGGTGGCTCGAAGTTATGTTCGTGTTTTTGAAGTCAAGGCTCGGGATTTCTTTTTACTCTCGTTGCCAGGTTTAGTTTTTTTGTTGTTGTTGTTGTAATTCAACTTGTGCTATTTTAAAAGGAATTAAATAGGTACAGGTTGTAAAAAAAGCATTGTAACTGAAAATTTATTCATGTATTGAATTTGTGAGGTTTAAGTAAAGGTCAATTAATCAATAATTACTTAGTATGAGTAATTAGTGGGTAGTTGATGATTGTAATTAATATAAATCACTTGCTAGTGATTATAATGATTAATTAAGATAGTTAATTTAAGATAATTAATTTGTAAATTAATTAAGAATAATCACTAAAGGAAATTGATTAAGTTTAACTACTTAATTAATAGAGTGCGAATTACATAGAGTAAGTAATTAATGGTTAAGTGTAATTCAATAAAAGGGTAATTACTCAATAAGAGTGATTAAAGGTTAATTACTTAGTGTAATTAATCAAAGAATTTGTTAGTTAAGAGGTTAGTTAATTAAGGTAGGTAATTAATTACTAATTGTAATTAATCCAGATTTATTGATGAATGTGATGGGTTTAAATAAGGAGGATAATTCTTTCTGGAAGTAATTAACGAGGAATTACTTAGTGAAATTAATTAAAGAAATAAGTAATGTGGATGATTTAGATTAGTAAATTACTGAATGAAATTAATCAAGGTTAATGAATAAGTGTGATTAATTTAAGGTTTCTTGTTAAATGTAATTAACAAAAGGGTAATTAATTACGGAAGTAATTAAAGGATCATTACTGAATATAATAATTAATCAAGGGGATTAATTAAAAGGAATGATTTGAGAATGATTAATTATTTGGTTTATAATTAATTAATATTAAGTAAATGGTAATCTAAATAATTAAGATTTGTAGTTAATTTAATTAGAGATAAATTAAATTAACTTTTGGAAGTGATAAACCTTGCTTGGGAATGATTGAATAATATTGCATGCCTTAGATGATTGATATCTCAGATATGTGATTTGGAATGCCATGTGATATGCTAGGTTGGTATTAAACTAAGATAATATAGTTATCTATCGATGATGAATTAATGTGGATTGACACTCTGTATTTAGAGACTGAATTATGTTTCACTTGAATATTTGGGATAAGATGGTATTAGATTCAAAGAGACAGGAGTCGGGTATTAATTAATACCCGAAACCACTTTGATTCATTATAGATTGATATGTGAAATCAATAAGCTGGTTTAGAATGATTTAAGTGAATCGGACCATTTAATCTAAGATTTGACACTTAGAAATTGATGTGTGAAATAGGTGATGTCTATAACAACTTGTGAAGTTGTAAATTGATAAATTTCCCGGGTTTATATAAGTTGTATGTTTTGGGAAATCCTTATTAGATGAGTTTACTCACGTTGGTTTCCAGCTTGACCCGGGTGTTACTTTGATGTAATGCTCGGTCAGACCGAGTATTACAGATTTCCAGGTTAGGACGTTCTGGAGCTCGGGAGGCGAGCTGGATGGCAATATCGTATAGAGTATTTCCGCTGTATTTATATTATTGTTAATCTGAGACATGATGATTGTAAATATTCAGTGACCGTATATAATGTGAAACTCTGATGTATTAGAATGTAACCGACAGATATAATATTCTTTTGTAGACTGTTATTATTTATTATTATATTTTATTCGCGGTGAATGTGAGTTTTTGTGTTTCTTTTCTGTTCTTCTTCTTCTATCTCTTTTCTTCTTTTCTCTAACTATCTGGAATTTTGGGGATCGAAATTTCCGGGTCGTTACATTTGGTATCAGAGCAGAAGTTTAAGCGAGAACCTTGGCTCTGATGGGTATACTCATTAAGGATAGAGTAAGTGGTACCCTAGGATGAGTTAAGTATATATATATATAAGCGTACTTGTTATTTTCTTATATAAAGGATTTTTAAATGATTTCAAAAGTAAATGAATCTTATATAAGAAATAGATTATCTATTATATTAAGGAAATTGGTTGTAGTATTAATTAAACTAAAAATAATAGTAAGAATTAAGAAGTAATAGAAATACAACCAAACTGGAATTAAATTTGGGAAAGGTTTCAGGATTGGAAATGATAAATAAAGAGGGAGTTACTTAATGAAGTAACTAGAGGTAGGTAATTTAAGGGATAATTAATTAATGAAGGTAATTAAGAAATAAGTTAATTACCGAATGTGATTAATTGGAATTAACTAGTGATGTAATTAATTTAAAGAAACAATAAATAATATTATTTAATGCAATTTAATGAAATGGTCCTATTTCAAACAAGAGTTGTTTGAAAATTTAAAAGAAATTTGTTTTGAATTAAAAACCAAATGCGGTTTAAAATTTTAAAGTATAACTTGGTATGTAAAAGAAGTAAATATGTATATATGAGAGATATACATAATGTCAAAGATGCTTTGGGATAAACTCTAATTGAGTTTTAAATTAGGAATGAGATGTGATACCCAAAAGTGATAAGTTTTTGAACTCATAAGTGGGAAGATTATTTATGAAAAGTTCAAATTTTGAAATGGAAGTTCAAATTGGGTAAAGTTGACTGGATTAAGTGAATTAAGTTTAACCTGGAGAAAAGTTAAATAAGTTGGAATGATCAACCTGATTTGGAAATTTGAAGATGAAATCAAGATTTAACTTGGAGAGTTAAATGGTTGATTTGAATTAGGAAGTTTGAGTGATCTCAAAATGGGTTTGAAATCCGAAATTGATGGATGTTTTTAAAATAAAGGCTAATTTGATTTGTGGTATAATATGTTAGGTTTGAATTGTGAATTGAATTGTTTAAAACTTTAAAGGTAAATTGATTTAAAGAATTAAATCAATATTTGAAGTATTAACTCGAATTTATATAATTCGAGATGGTTTAAGCTTGAAATTTGAATTAATTCAAATTGAATTTGATTTGAATTAATTGAAATGGTGATTGAAGATGTATGAGTATAAGATTCAAATGGAAAATTTGAATTGGATTGATTTGAATAATTTGGAATTGTAATTAAAGTTGAATAGTATAAAATTCAAATGGAATTTGAATTGAATTTGGAAAGAAATCAAGAATAATTCAACTTGATTTGGAAATGGAGTTTGACATTGGAATTAATTCAAACTGGAGTTGAAATGAATTGAAATTGGAACTAGTACAATTGAAATTTATCTAAATTAGAAGAATTTGAGATCAAATTTGAATAAAGTTAAATTTGAAAAGAAACTGAGGTTAATTCAACTTGATTTGGGGTTGAATCAATTTCAATGGAAATTGAAATTATTTAAATTGGAATTGGGTCAATTTAAATGGTAGAGGAAATTTAAATTGAATTGATGAGATTGGAGATTGGGAAGTGGACAGTTTTGACTCTGGACTATTTTTAATATAAATTGTTTTAATATAAACTTATTTTCCATGCTATTCATTATATAAACAACCTTTCTTTTAAAAGCCAAACTATCTTATACTTGTTTTACAATTATTTTTGAAAATGTTTAACAATTTTCTAACTATTTTATAAACTAATTACTATTTTCAACTACTAATTACTATTTTATAGCTTTTTTGCAATTATTTAAAATTTCTATGACTATTTAATTATTTTCCAATTATTTTACAATTACTGAACTATTTTACACCTATTTTACAAACTAGTAATTATTTTTCAACTACTTATCTATTTCTTTAACATTTTAAGTTATTTTCTAAATTTAAACTGGACAGAGTTTAGACTGCTATTGGTTGAATGCCCAATCGAGATAAGAATAGAGGGGATAATCCAAATGGATTGAAGCAATTGCGAGTAAGTGAATGTGAATAGAAATGGAATTTATTTGGCTAATAACCAATAAAGATAAATACGTAGGGTATACGTATGTTATTCTATTCGCATAGTGATTTGATCCAGATTCGAGCACAGAATTTTGAGATAGTTATATCGATCCGAGTGAGATTTTTCACTCGATTTTTGACGACGAACCTGGATATGGATTGTTGATTAGTTTTGGATATTCTCTATCATAGTTACGACTATGTAAGGAGAATGACGGTTTTTGATCAAGAAACCAGATCTGTGTCCGCACTAGGAAGTCGGGTGGACGATACTAGTTCGAAAATGAAATTGTGTGATCGAGTGAGCGATCAGATTGGCATAGCGTACGAATGATATGTGTACATCGTACGGATTTGAATAAAAATGATATTGAAAGGAGTAATCAAATTTGAATATTTGATTTTGAGTAAACAAAGTTAAATATCTTTGATTTATAAAATGAAACTCCCCTTGTTGAATCTTTTGCTAGAAGAAAAGGATTTTGAAAGTGTTTTGAAGTATAAAAGGAGTTTTATACAAGTTAGAAATGATCCAAAGTTTTAAAAATTATATATATATATATAAAGGATCTTATGAGGATTTTAGAAAAAAGTTTTGGGAACCTTTGGATTTGGAAAGGCTTTTGATTTTTGGGTAAAATCAATATGAGAATTTGAAAAGCCTAGTTTGAAAATTATCGATTTTGGAATAATCGATTTTGTGTAAAGGAGCTTTGTATGAGGTCATACTAGGTGTATGATTTGAAGATACTATATGTATATAGTATAAAATATTTTGATGATGGCTCTGGGGAAAAGGCGCTTCCTTGAAATGAACTTCTCAGGGGTGTCACTAGGTGGTGCTGCCTTGAGCCCCAAGGGAGGGGGTTCTAAATTTGATCCTGTGAGGAGTCCAGACAAAACTAGTTCATGGGGATCTTGAGTAGAGGTTATCGTAGCGAAAGTCGTGTGTGTCGCTGAGAGCCAACAGTCTGCGTTTGATTTTATATCGGTAGACTGCGACCTATGGTAACATAGTGAAGGTCGTGTGTGTCGCTGAGAGCCAACAGTCTGCGTTTGATTTTATATTGGTAGACTGCGACCTGTGATAACATAGCGAAAGTCGTGTGTGCCGCTGAGAGCCAACAGTCTGCGTTTGATTTTATATTGGCAGACTGCGACCTATGCAGGAGTGGAGAGGTTTCATTTCGACAGCGAAAATCAGAGGTCGCCGAGAGCCTGCAGTTACATGGACTTTTGCTGTGATGGCAAAGTAACCCTGGGATGTAACTGTGATCTGTTGTGGGTTCCATGGCAAAATCGAGAGGCCGCGGAGAGCCTGCAGTTACATGGACTTTTGCTGCGACGGCAACGTAACCCTGGAATGTAACTGTGACCATGGATGGGGGTGATGATTTCCAGAGCATTCTCACCAAAGATATATCCTCTATTTTCAAAAACTGTTTTCAATATTTTCAATAAAATTATTTTTTCAATGTATTTTCACTGGATGTTGAAAACGGGTCTGCCAAGCACTTGTAGATTTTCAGTCTTACGCCTGATCAACGTATGACCGAATTTCTGTGAGAACGAGGACGGACTTATTGAAACATCGAGTTATAAAAAAATATTTTTATAAAAACTATTTTATAATATTATATAGATTTTACAAGTGTTTTAAAAGTGTTTCAAAGAATAATTTTTTAAAAATAAGCATTATAATAAACTCTGGCTTCGTTCCTTTTCAAGGACGAAAAGATTCAAAGGGGGGAGGAATGTGATAACCTGGATTTCTAGGCATTTGTTGATTGGATGATTAATTGATTTTTGTTTGGATTAAACATATAAAATGGATAATTAAAGATGTCTGTATGTACATAAGTAAATTTGAAGCAATAATAATAATTGAAATAAATTGATGAATCTAATAGCAAATCATTATATATATGTGTGTAAATTCTATTATTTTTGAAAACTTTAAAGTATATCCATACACATGTATACAAGTGTGTATATGGTGATTAAAAAGCTATTGTTTGGGTTCTATTTGATAATTTGCAAAAGCTATTTAAAATATACTCTATATTTAATTAAACTTCATCAATTACATTTATTTAAATATACGATAAGTTTAAAATAAGAATTTATAAAGATTAATACTTTCTTTGAATTTATATAGGATGTGTGTATATATTAAGGAATTAAGTTTTAAAAAAAATATAGTATAAAATATTTAAAATATAGAACATAAGAAATATTAACTTTATAGAATAAAACATTTTAAAAATATAATTACATATACAAAATACAAGTGTTGGATTATTAACACATAATTTGACAAATGTAAGCCTAGGAATTTATGTAATCAACAAGTGTCCTCTTAATTTTTCTCTTTCTTTTATTTTTAATTAAATAAAAAATGTGCTTATAGAAACTTATCTCCGTTTCCTATTCTTTTCATAACTTAAGTGATCTTCAGCCAACATCTAAACCAAAATCTGAAATCAACATTCATATTAAAATTTAAATTCATTTGAAGATTTATTCAAAACCAGAAAATTTGCTCAAAACAAATCCTGCAAATTCCCCTCAAAAAAAATCTGAAACCAATAATTTCCTCTAACCAAATCAAACTACAGTTATCTGAATCATCTTTAAAACCAAAGTGCAAATCAAAGTTTAAACTTGAAGCTCTCCTCAAATTCATCAACCTGAAGAGCAATTTGCAACTCAAACCTGCATGCAACTGCAGATCTTTCCTTTTCTGTTTTGAAAACAACTTCCAAAAGTCTGCATTTTTTTCCTTTTATCTGGAAACATGTAGCTGTAATTCAGGATAAACATTTGCAGTAAAATCAAGATTGAAGTAAAAATATATATATATAAGGAAGCAACTTAAAGTTTCAGTTTCAGTTTTGCAAGAAGGAAGCATTTCCAGATTTTAGTTTAAGGTCTCTAATCTTCTTTTGCAGGTGAGTGATCTGACCTTTTTTTCTGCTCTTTTAATTCCTGTGAGTAAAACAATGCTTAAAATTTGTTTAAATCTGATGCATGTGAAAGATGATTGGAAAGATGATGTGTTATGTAGTGGTGTTTGAATTATGCTGTATAAAAAAAGAGAGAATTGTAAGAATACAAGTCTAAACACATATATATCTCTGTTCCAGTTTTGAACTTGATTCAAAAATCGAGTTATTCCTCTCTGATCATTGTTGTCACTTGGTGTTTAAATGAAACTTGTTCGATGTGATGTAATACAAAAGATAAATATATTTACAAGCAAAATTATTTAATAAATGTTTAAAAACAATTGAAATTACAGTAGAAAATCAAATACATGTCAAAACCGATGTGTGTAATTTCGTATTTGGATTTCATATTCAGATTTGAATTAGAAAATAATGATTTTTTAAAAATCATTTCGTAAATTTTAAGTTTGTTTTTATGGATAATCTCGAAGTTGAACCATATTTGAATTATCATCAAATTCTGACGATCTCGACGCTCGGACGTGTCGGGTTGAGGCCAGGGATTGTTGGTTGATCGTTGATTGTGGGAAAAATAATCAAAGATTTTCTGGAGTATCATGGTGGCGCAACGAGATAAATCTAGGGTTTAGTAAAGTTTTTATTCGAGGATGGTTTCGAGGCTACTACGGTATTGTCATTGCGTCGAACTTGATCGCGTGAGGGGGAAATGGGTATGACGGCTGTGGCATGTCTCTAGATGGGATGGTAGAATATCTGGTAGGGGAGGTCGTCGATACGGTGAGGATTTGTCAACTGTTTGAGGGTCCAGCGTGAAGTGAATTGGTCGATTTTGATCTTCGTCGCTATTGACGAAGCTGGGTAATTGGATGGACTATGGAAGTCATGGTCGACTTGGAGGATGGCTGGAGAGTTCATCGAAGAGCGTGGTTACGGCGTGCACGTAATACGTGCACGTTGATGTCTGGGTTGATCTGGGTATGGGAATGATGGCGTTTTCCTCGGGTGGGTGTCGAGTAGATTTGTGAGATTCTCGAGGTGGAAAGGTTCGAGTGGAATTGTTGGGTGGCTCGAAGTTATGTTCATGTTTTTGAAGTCAGGGCTCGGGATTTCTTTTTACTCTCGTTGCCAGTTTTAGTTTTTTTTTTGTTGTTGTTGTAATTCAACTTGTACAATTTTAAAAGGAATTAAATAGGTACAAGTTGTTAAAAAAAAGCATTGTAATTGAAAATTTATTCATGTATTGAATTTCTGAGGTTTAAGTAAAGGTCAATTAATCAATAATTACTTAGTATGAGTAATTAGTGGGTAGTTGATGATTGTAATTAATATAAATCATTAGCTAGTGATTATAATGATCAAATAAGATAGTTAATTTAAGATTATTAATTTGTAAATTAATTAAGAATAATCACTAAAGTAAACTGATTAAGTTTAACTACTTAATTAATAGAGTGTGGATTACATAGAGTAATTAATTAATGGTTAAGTGTAATTCAATAAAAGGGTAATTACTCAATGAGAGTGATTAAAGGTTAATTTTAGTGTAATTAATCAAAGAATTTGTTAGTTAAGAGGTTAGTTAATTAAGGTAGGTAATTAATTACTAATTGTAATTAATCCAGATTTATTGATGAATGTAATGGGTTTAAATAAGGAGGATAATTCTTTCTGGAAGTAATTAACGAGGAATTACTTAGTGAAATTAATTAAAGAAATAAGTAATGTGGATGATTTAGATTAGTAAATTACTGAATGAAATTAATCAAGGTTAATGAATAAGTGTGATTAATATAAGGTTTCTTGTTAAATGTAATTAACAAAAGGATAATTAATTCAGGAAGTAATTAAAGGATCATTACTGAATATAATGATTAATCAAGGGGATTACTTAAAAGGAATGATTTGAAATGATTAATTATTTGGTTTATAATTAATTAATATTAAGTAAATGGTAATCTAAATAATTAAGATTTGTAGTTAATTTAATTAGAGATAAATTAAATTAACTTTTGGTAGTGATAAACCTTGCTTGGGAATGATTGAATAATATTGCATGCCTTAGATGATTGATATCTCGGATATGTGATTTGGAATTCCATATGGTATCCTATGTTGGTATTAAACTAAGATAATTTAGTTATCTATCGATGATGAATTAATGTGGATTGACACTCTGTATTTAGAGATTGAATTATGTTTCACTTGAATATTTGGGATAAGATGGTATTGGATTCGAAGAGACAGGAGTCGGGTATTAATTAATACCCGAAACCAATTTGATTCATTATAGATTGATATGTGAAATCAATAAGCTGGTTTAGAATGATTTAAGTGAATTGGACCATTTAATCTAAGATTTGACACTTAGAAATTGATGTGTGAAATAGGTGATGTCTATAACAACTTGTGAAGTTGTAAATTGATAAATTTCCCGGGTTTATATAAGTTGTATGTTTTGGGATATTCCTTGTTAGATGAGTTTACTCACGCTGGTTTCCAACCTGACCCGGGTGTTACTTTGATGTAATGCTCGGGTCAGACCGAGTATTACAGATGTCCAGGTTAGGACGTTTTGGAGCTCAGGAGGCGAGGTGGATGGCAATACCGTATAGAGTATTTCCGCTATATTTATATTATTGTTAATCTGAGACATGATAATTGTAAATATTCAGTGACTGTATATAATGTGAAACTCTGATGTATTAGAATGTAACCGACAGATATAATATTCTTTTGTAGACTGTTATTATTTATTATTATATTTTATCCGCTGCGAATGTGAGTTTGTGTGTTTCTTTTCTGTTCTTCTTCTTCCATCTCTTTTCTTCTTTTCTCTAACTATCTGGAATTTTCGGGATTGAAATTTCCGAGTCGTTACAAATAGAAAGCCTGAAACCAAGTAAATAAATTTATTGAGAATATTTAATCGTAATTAATGTATATATTTGGCAAAGATATAATAAAGGGAAATAGGATAAGGAGTTAGGAATTTGAATATATTAATTTAACATTAATACAAATGTACGATGTAAACAGACGTATTTTAGTGAAATGGGAAATAAATTCAAAGTTATATTAATTGATGAAATAATATGTAATAAACTGCAATTAGATAGAATCAATGATAGATAAGTAACTATAATAATTGTTGGGTGATAATTAAGTATGAATGTGAGAAAATTAGGCAAATAGTGATAATTTTTAATTGTTTACCCATTTATTTAATTTATTTAATTAGATCTAAATCAATTGCAACATTTGGTTGTTAATAATAGCTTATAAGTGATATTTAACTTTAATGGTAAAAGGAGATAATTGGAAATAATGTCAATTCTATTTATAATATGACAATTGGTTGAATAAAAAGAATGAAAATAAAGTTGTATTAATTTACTGGATTTGAACTATAATAATTGGATTAATAGCAATTAAATGAAATTAAAAATCTAAATATTACATAAATGGGAATTTAGATGAAATGTAAGAATATTAATGTAATGGATTTTGAATCCAATGTTAATCTCATCTGTTTGATAATAATAAATTGAATAATAGAATGAAAAGTAAACTAAATAGAATTTTTGGAAATTTAATTTATAATTTTGAATTTAATGGGACCGAGGTTAATACTGAAATTGATAAATTTATCAACTCTAAATTGACATTTTAATTTGTTTAAATCATTATAAATGATTGAGAAATCAAAAATGATGAAATTTGTCAATTAAAGAATTAAAATTGAGAATTTGATTTAATTAGTTAATTAATTTATTTAATTAATGTAAAAATAGCCATTTTTGTCCACTGACTCGGATTTCGACGAAATTAGTTTCATCGGATCTGTAACGGTGAATTATTATAGGATTTCAAGTTTCGTAGCGAACGGACTTGTCGCTTGGCTGTACGGACTCGAAACGCCTAGAAATCAATGAAATTGAAATCAATTTGAAAAAAATTGATATTGGCATAACTTCTTCATATGATGGAATTTGGACTTGAAACCTTTTCCATCGCGTTTAAAATATTTTAAAACATCTATTTTGATATATGGGTTGACCCAATTTCGTTCCAGAGTCAGAACGGGCTTTTCGGGCCACTTTATTGTTGAACGCGTATATCCAATCGATCCGATCCATTCTAATTTTAGCTTGCCTATTTATACCTTATTATAAATCCTAGCCTACCTATATTTCTCATTTGTCTGTGCGTACAATTCCTCTTCACCTCCTCATTTCAATGGCAGACAATTCCAAATCCAATTGCAATTCAAAAATCAAATTGAAATTTAAAACTCCTCAAAATAATTCAAAAAAATTATGTATCGTAGATCTTATCGATACGAATCTACATCAAGTGTTCGTTTCTGTAAATGATGCTCGAGTCAACCGAAAATCGCGGTCAAAGCCGCAACTAGGGGTTTTGATTTCGTCGTCAATCGGCAAAATTGATTGAGGGTTTCGTGGAGATGGTCGCGTGGAGTCATGGGATAGTGACCGAGTGGGTTCGTTTGGTCGGAGGCGGTGGGAAATTGGTGAATAGGGTTCGAAAACCCTAATTTTTCGGGGGCGGCAGCGTGGCTCTGGAGGGCCGCGGTGGTGCCGATCAATAGAAGGGAGATGGGGGAACTCGACGACGGCGGTGGCTCGACGTATCGTGGCTTCAGGTGGGCGCTCGGCGCGGTCAAAGGATGGGCCAACGGCGTGCTCATGGGTTCAGTTTGGTCTCGTGTTCACTGTGTTCTGGAAGGAGAGGGTGCGGGTCCATGTGTACGTTTCCATTTATTTATTTTATTTGCTAATTTAAATTGAATATCTTCTGATATTAACAACTATTGCATATGAGGTCCGTTTCACGCATGGTTTTCTCCGCTAGGTTCGTATTAGGATTCCAGACATTTTGGCGTTGGTTTGGATGAATTCTGAGACCGTTTAAATTTTGGGTTCAAATTGGATTTAAATTCAATTTGAATTCAAAAGGTAAGTGTTTGGACCCACTCTCAACTTCTAAAATTTCTTATGTGTGTTAAATTAATTTCTGATGTGATTAGAAATTTATTTATGGCTGTTTGGTATATTTTTATCATCATTCCAGTTAAATTGAATTTATTGAATTAAATTGTTATTCAATTTATTATTGCACATAAACTGCCAGTTAAATTAATTCATTATTGAATATAAACTACCAGTATTTACTTGTTATTTATTATATGTTCTATATTGATGTTATTGTTTGAATTGGATGATGGTTATGATAAATGGTTGATGATTGATATTGGGTGAATGGATGTTTTATTTTGTATTGTTATAAACTGCAAGTTGTTATGCATTTTATTCATTCGGGATTGCGGTTTGAAATGATATATAACCGTATTTTTTTTAAATTACGGGTTGAAATGATAAAAATTCCGTATCACTTGACCATAGGATAGAAAATTATTTACAGACACCGTTGTCTATATATATATATATAAATATTTTGAAATGATTTTCTATGGTCTTGTAAAGAAATATATGGTTTTATGAGATACTGATTTGGATATTTTATAAATGTTATTTTATATATAGTTAAATTCTTGGTTTAGGCTATGTATAAAATTAGTTTAAAGTACAAAAGAAGTTTAATAATAAAGTTTGATTTTATTAAAATATAATATGGATAAGTACTTAATTTATATTTTAATATAGAGTTTATATTGGTTTTCATAAAACAAGGACGAGAAAATATTTTGAAATTGATTTGAGATTTTATTTAATTAAGAATTATATTTAATAAGAATCGATTTGGAACTTATTGCAATTGAGATTTTTAAAGAATATGGTTTATAACTTAATTCGGGTTTAAGGTGATTTAAGTGAATATATCAAATCTAAATAAATTGAGCAATATTCAGTTATTGAAATTTGAAGTTCTATTTAAAGGATATTGGATTTATTAAGCAAATATTTCAAAACTAAATAATAACAAAGTGAATTTGGTATATATATGAATTATAAAGTTTAGTTTTGAAATATTGAATATTTAAGCTTTGCAATATATTGAATTTGAAATGGTTTATTTTTTGTGTGGATCAAATTTGTTTTGAAATCGATATAATTTGGAAATGGTCTATTTGAAAACCAAATTGAATTGCAATTTATGATTTGCGGATTTGGTTAAATTTAAGATTTAGAAATTCAGATTGTTTGGAAATTGATTTACGAAATTTAAGAAGCTAGTTTATTTTATAAAATATTTTAATATTTAAACCATATAAGGGTCGGAAGTTATGTTTCAAAGTTGTTAATTTGAAAGTATTATGGTTTGGAAGTGTTATAGTTTTAAGTCTTTGGTTTCGAAATTTTATAACTTTGAAATACTACGATTTTTAAAATGATATCATATTGGTTTGATTATTGAAATGGAAAGGATATCGTAATTATATGGTTTCGAAATGGATATTATATTCTGGTTTTGAAGTATAATTATTTGAAATGACCGCGGTGTTATAATAACGTTTGGTTGTTGAAGAGAGCGGGATCGAAAGTTGTCATACTCTCTGCTAGCTCCGAAAACCACTTTAACAACCGTGTACGCAATGGAGATTCCAGAATGAAGTAGGATGGCGGCGGCATTCTTTGAGGTAAATATGTGGACCCGACTCCCGTGAGTTGGCATGAGGTGGCTAAAACAAGAGCGATTGACGGGCTAAGAAGGCAGCACCTTTTATCGGACACATTCCTTCGATATTATACTCTGACTTTTGGATTGATTCGGTGGCCACTTTTGATTTTTTTTGATTTGGGAGTGTGGCTCGAGGTGGGCGGTAGCTGCGCGTTACCACCAGCCCGGAAGCGTAATTGGTATATCTACCCTGGCATTTCCTAGTTGTGCCATGTCACCTACCCTAGCGCGCCTTGTATGAGTTTGGTTTTCTCTCGTAGCCCGTGGAGTATTTAGTGTAGTCTCCCGATCTGGAGATGCGTTGATACTGGATGGACTACTGGGACTATTACATGTTAAGGGGAATATTAGGTGACTCAACGCTATTTAAAAGTAAGTTTATTTTACTGTAGACATTATTTTAATGGCGAAATATTACTACATAGTAAATAGTTTAACAGATCCTTAGGAGATGCGAATCCCGTGCATCTTTTAAGTTACTGCACTCACGTTTGACACTAGATAATAAATGTCAAATACCGTAAACATCTCCGGCACTGTCCCTCCCATATTGTTTACCATTGATTTAACTTACATAAGATCTTTTAGTTCCGACTCGAGTGTTTTGTCTTTTCAATTCGCTCGGTCAGCCTGAGCATTTCAAGATTTGGAAGACCGTATTCTGGAGGACGAAGACGAAGATTTATTATGATTTATTATAGTTTTCCACTACATTCATATTGTTCCTCTGCATTATTTATTGTTCTCTGGTACGTGTAACTCTGATGTGTATTGTATAAGTATAATCGAATATTTTGTAAAATAGCTTCATAAACTGTATATTTGATTATTATATTTTATCATTCCGCTGCAAGATTCTGTTTTATTCTTTTTCTTTCTCTGCTTTTTCTTATTTACCCTATAACAATCCTCCCTTCTGTATGGTTTGAGTCTGACGTGTGTGGTTTATCGTCGATTTAAAGCATACAAAAAGGTGGGACGTTACACTAGTTATTTCAAACATGTTCAGGTATTTAAACATAACCGTGTTGACCCACAGTAGTGTATACGATAGATTTCTCCTTCCATGCCCATTAATCTGGCTATTAGACAGTAAACTCCCTATGATATTTCGGTCACCGAGGCCAGGGAATTAAACGAAGCTAACTAAAGAGATCACAATACCTTGGTATTATACTTGATTTGACTTAAATTTTGGATTAGAAATAAAGAGGATGGAGGGTTAGTCTATATAGCTACAGCTAGGAGGAAGGAAGGCAAAAGTAGAGCAACAAATGAGTGGAATATTGAACTTAAATAGGAAAAGAAAGAAAGCAAAAAGGGACCTAGAATTCTCTTCTCACCTCTTCTCCTTACTAATTGAAAATTCTTATTTCAAACAAATACCACCCCATTCTCCACTTCTTTTCATTGACGGCCATACTAATAAGTTCATGGGCCCATAAAATTTCCAAACCAATCAATATTTTTACATTATATACCAATTTAAATATTTATGATTGTTGTGTATATATATGTACATATAATTTTTTTACATAAATAGTATGTTAAATACTGATTCAAATAAGTCAAATAAAATTTTATAATAAATATTTCACAAATATCAAATAATTTAGTAAATTATAAAAATTATAACTTGATTAAATCGTGTGGCATTTCAGAGCATTCAACACTGTGGTAATGTGACTCATCGATGTAGACTTAGTTAGCGATTAATATCGAGTATTTCAAATATTAACCTTCACATGTCATCAGAGCTAGAGGTGTGACAGTTTGGTCAGATTTATCACTTACACAATTTTGGTAAAATCCAAGTTTATTATTTTAAGCAGTCCCTAGTAGTGATGATTATTTACATCGATTGTCTTCTTCAATACTGTAGCACATTAGGACATACAAAATTTTGTTTTGGTCAAAATTCCAATATCATCTGCATTATACTTTTACGATCCAAAATCAAAGTCCTTAATTCAATAACAACAATTATTATTAAGTGAACTACTCTGCCATAGAACTTTGACTTTGAGTTAAGCACAATTTGCCATGATACGAAACCGTATAACCAAGGAGACGAATTTTCTATTGAATAGCGTTTCACTTCCAATGCTTCAACTCAAACCCAACTATAGTTGTTCGATGGAGGGCATGCCATGATTTAACTATAATCAAAGTAGAGTTTCCATATTTAAAATTCAACAGTATTCTCAAGTTGACAGAAATGTGTAATATTGCCATATCAATATTCTTTGTTTGACCATAGTTATATTAACCAACAGAAACTATCGAGTGGGTCATTACATAGTTATCTAAATACTATTAGTACGTAACCCCTTGTTACCCCTAGCAACTATGAGTAATAACTACCCAACATTCGGCAAGTATTACGTACTCTTGTCTGAATGGATGTATCAGTTTCCGGTTTCGATACATCTCAACTAGGAATATTTGAACCTTTATGTTTCTTTTTATTATAATAAATTTCTCATGATTACAACACATTGTAAATTCTACCAAAAAACATATTATTAATGGATTCCATATTAAATATAACTACATTAGTAAATAATTAAATATAATAAATTATAGCAGGTATATAATAGAAAGAAAAAGACCTTTTATTTGGAACGAGATTTTATTACAGAGTTGATAATTTACAATAAATTACAGAATTTTCCATAGGGCGTAGCTCTAACTTTATTGGTCTCCAATTTACACTTGGGGTCAAATATGGAATCTTAATCCCATCACATTGACCAGTTTGATTAGAACTGATCAAGCTAATCCTTTATGAGTGGATACGCTATGTTATTTTAATTATCTACTCTATCAATCAACTCTTTTTGATGAAGAAAAATGGCTTTTATCATGTGGAGCTATTCAAAATATGTTTCTAGACTACTAGTGAGCTCTTATTATGATATTCTTATCATATAACAATGTTGTGGTACCTTCAATACATGGAATCATCGTAGCTCAGTCATAAATTTGTGTATTTATATTTATATATTGCTTTTATTTTGGTTCCATTCAAGGCATTGTACTTCAACTTTTTGTTAAATAAACCACTACCTTTCATTTGGAATATTTCCAACTTAAAACTCCATAACTAAGGTCTGAAATGAATTTAATATTGACATAGTGTACTCGATATCACTTATAAAGATTGAGTCCAAATACTTTTGTATAAAAGCTCGTTATTTTCTATAAAAAATTCACTAGTATTTCACAAATACTATAGAAAACTCTTAACAGCCATTTAGCAATCTTAACACTTATTTTATATATCATATACATAAGCTAATTACGATATTGTAGAAAACATGACATGTATGATAATTCCTATTGCCAATGCATAAGTGATCCATCTTACATTCCATATTAAGCATTTTAATATAGTGGTTATGCATATCATTTGGGACAATCATCATACTTTTATATTGATTATAAAAAGATGTTTTTGTTCAAATCCTACATCGTGAACTAAAGCTAATTTTAACATAGGTACATCGTTAACAATCAGCAATATGTTGTTTACCTATAGTTTAGAAATATCTAGGTACCTTTTTAATATATTATTTCTAATAGACATATGTTTCCCCTAATTTTAACTTCAAAATACTTTAGTTTTTATATGCAAACAATCTATTCAAAATCATTATTTGAAATTTCCTATTTCAACACTTGTGTACCAAAATCCAAAGTCATACCAAGGGATAATTCTATGAGTAAAATTTGAATTAACTTAAGCACATTGAAAGATGAATTTGTTATGCTAGTTTCAACAATTGAAATTTACGATGTTATTCTCGTCAGCATTGCTCACTATATTTCAACTGCACTGGCATCCTTCTTGAAAACACATTTGCAGTCTATAGGTCATATCCTTTGGATACAACTATCAAAATCATATTTTGATACTATACTTGGAATCTATTTAGGATTTGCACATTATACCATGTGGCAGATTCAATACTGTTAATGATTTTATTAACAATCGAGGAATGTATATTCCTAAGATCGAAAAGACACTCATAGTTTCTTTTTAGTGTGTGGGGAAATTTACTAGACATTCTTATGTGTTGTGCCAGTTAGGTTTGGTAGATTTCATTTCATCCCTCTTAATCAGTTTTATTTTTAGTTCATATCCAAATCCATTTTACTACTAGTAATTTCTAAAAAAATTCCTTCAATACTAAATTGGTATTTCTTAAAACAACAATTGTTTCTCAGTGCAATGGAATGGGTATTCACAAACATTTTACGAATTCCGTAGATATATATACAAAACTTGTGCTCAAAACATAAATTGATCAATTAATATTGATTGATTCCAAATTCCTTTATGGTGATCCACACAAGGTCCCTCGCAAACAATTATTATGTGCGGTCATTCGACTCACATAACTTGTCAACTTCTTAATCTAGGATATGTTGGGGTTTCTTATAAACCTTTCTTTTATGATTTTGTAAACTATTCATTAGATGAAATTAAATCTGACCTTTTGTACTAGTTTTAAGTATACGACCTAACAGGAAGAAGTTGACTCAACTTCATTCATTGTCAATGATACTTTTTCAATAAAATCCAATTACTCCTTATTGATACATCATTATATGTCATAGGAAGGAGTGACTTTTGACATTGAAGCTTTGTTCATTTAGATAAATTTGGAACTCTGTTTGCACCCAAAATGGTCGCAAAAACCCAAGAACAATTTTTGTAGAGAAGTAAGTAAGGAAAAGAAAAAATTAAACTAAGTAGATAAATTAATAAGCATCAAAGAATAAGCAGTAATTAAATACATAGAAGTTTATACTGGTTAGGCGTTGTATGCCTACGTCCACTTTGAAGATTATTCTTTATTAATCTCTTATGAATCTGATTACAACAATAGAAATAAGTTAACACTTGATTACAATGGAGTCTAGAGTAACAAGCAGCAAAAAGATCCTCAGAATGACCATCAAGCCAATATTTATAGATGAAGACGGCCAAATATCTCTCTCAAATATCGGCTGAAGGACCTTCAAAACTGTATGGGCCCACTAGAGGGATTGCTAGGCCCAATGCCCAAAGAGGAGGGATCGATATTGATCCGTTCTTTGTCTAATTTTGGGGGCAATCCCTATGGTGTCTTCCTCTTGCAAAAATATGTTTATCCTTCAAATTCATGTCATTTGGATCATTTGAGCTCAAGTTATTGCTTGATCTATGTTTAAACAAGGCTTGTATGCTGCTTTTTGTTGATCCCATCCAAGAGATATATACCGATCCCTCCAACCTTGTCCTTTTGATGTATGATCCCTAGGGTAGGTTCCTTAGGGTCCTTATGTCTTGCTCTTCAAATTTCATAGGCATTGGATTTGTAGATCTTGAGACATTGATTGTTTTTCAAAAGAATGCGCTTGTACTTTGAAACATGTCGATCCCTTTTGGTAGAGCCAATCTACACCGATCCCTCATATGTATTGATCCTTCTTGCATATCAAACATCCTACATTTCCCCTCTATTAATCCCATTCAATCTTGACTTCATATTATCATTTGTACTTGACTTCTGGACCCCATAATCATCGCTCTTGTGTCATCGGACTTGATGACAGTCAACTAAAACCCATGCAATTAGTTTAATATAGCCGAGTTATAATGCTAGATAACACTTTCCCCCAAAGTACGTCTTGTGATGAACACGACGTGCTTTGAAATTGAAGCGAATTAGAGTTGTTGAAATGAAATCCATCCGGTTTCCTAAATATTTGCTACCCATCTGTCGAGTTATTTTTCCAAGATGTTGTATTTCTTATTGGTCGTGATGACGCTTGGTCAGTTTCTAATAGTATAAATACGGGTGTATACTACTTCTGTTGATGTATATAAGTCCGGTTCCATAAGACTAACAAGCTTTGGTTATTTGTTCCAGCCTTAAGCTTGAAAGCTTCAGGCTCGATTACCAATTTTCATTGTATTTTGTATGTACATGCTTTTAGTAATTCCTATACTCATGCTGATTTGCATACACGCTCATAGACAATCCCTCATTTCATCTTTTTTTATTGTTTGTAAAAAATGGCATATGTTTAGTCGATCTCTCCTTTCCATTCCTTACGCTTACAAGGATTGGCATGTTTCTAGTCGATCCTATCCTTTTTCTTTACATTTGCAGGGATCATAAACTTTCATGTCGATCCCTCTCCTCCTGCTTAAAACGTGGGCTAACGCCTTTGTTCCCTTATATAAACTAACATCCCTTCTTCCCAACCTTCACGTATCCAACATTTCTACTTTCTTCCCATTCATATCCTTATGACTGAACCCTCTTTTACCATAAAAAATCTAAACCCCTCCTTCCTTACTCAAACATTGCCTTCATACAAACATTAACCTTTCGACTTAGATTTAGATTGTACCTCGCCTTTCATTCGAAACATACTTCATTCTTTCTCCTAAAATCACCCGTCCCTAACGCATTTAGGTTGGTATTTGCCATTAAATTTTGATTTTATGATGAGATGATGGATTTGTTCTATTGGCGACAATATGGAGTTCGATGCGATGGAAACCCAAAGGCCGAAACTACTTGGAGGAGGGGAGAACTTGAATGCAGTAGGGTTTAGCTATAAGGTTAGAAGGCTTGCACAAGAAGGTGGAAGGAGAGGGATCGATTGCTTTCGATCCATAGGGAGGGTTTGGTGGTCTTAATGGATTGAGGAGGAATTGGTATCCTTGCTAAATAAAGGAGTGGGCTAGTGTGGAAGGTTTGATATTGGAAGTTAGGAAAAAAGGCATCGGTGGAAATGGGTAGCATGCTTGGATCGTCATATTTTGTTAAAGGAAAGGGATCGACATCATTTGTTTGAAGAGAGGGATCGGTACCGTTGCTCTGGGTTAGGGGTTGGCATATAGGGATCGACCTATAGGATTCATCCTATAGGGTCAGCATAATGGGATCGACATTTATGTACTTGGTTAATCTATAGGCTGTGAATTAAACTCGAAACCTAATCCATAATCACGACTAATCCACCTTAATGAACTTGAACATTTGATGACGATGAACAGTTGAACTAGCATATTGACTATAGAACTTGAGATTGAACAATCAAACCCTTGGAACTTTCAAGATGGACTAAAATTTAGCAATATGGACTTGAATGATAAATTTCACTCTTTGATATGCCAATAGTCGATCCTAAAGCTTTCGCAGTCGATTAATCTCTTCACCGGTTGAGACAGTCAGCCATGACGGTCACTCTAGTCAGGATCCAAAGTCTAATCATTTAACCTCGTTTTTTTATTTAAATTTTTTGATTTCTATTATTCACTAGACTACACCGCACTAGCTCACACTTAGCACGGGTACAACATGTAATTTTTCTAATCTCAGTTTTCTACAAAGTATAGTTAACATGGACTCCAAATGCTTAGAGAATTTAGATGCAATGCTTTCTAAACTAGCCTCGCAGCATAGCAATCTTGAAGCAAAGTCGAGCTCCGTGACGATATCTGACATGCCTTCTCCTAGTCATAGGACTAAACAAACGGAAGTTTCTGGCTCGTCAATCAAACTTTTTTTAATGTTTCTATCCTCCCAAGGGAGGATGTATATCCTATGTTTGATGCGGTAGAAGGTGCCATTCTCTTAGATAACCCGATGGATTCTCAAGCCTCCCGAATTGGTGAGGCTGCCCTTCGCAGGCTATGTTCCATACATGGAATTCAATTCAAAGTCCTCCTGGTTCTTTCCATAAACGACAAGGCTCGCTTGCCCATAGATGTGCACATAGCGTGCAACAAATTCATATGTTGGGCCGAATGTGTATCTCCATTCAATTCTTTTATTCAAGAAATGTTAAGATATCTTGGAAAAGCTTCCACTCAACTTCACCCAAATAGCTACGGCTTCCTCCATGGAACTTTTCCACTATTCATGAGCGTTCTATTTCGCCTGCTAACTCCTGAGGACATAAGGTTCATTTATAACTTTAAACGATGGTCGGGAGGTCCATCCTATGTTTTCCTTAAGCCTTCACCCAACTACTAAGTCTTAGTGGGTGCTTGGAATAAACTTTCTCTTTTTAAACATGAGTGGTTCTATGTTCGATGTTTGTCTAGCTTCACAAGGCAATGGTTGGAAGGACATAAGTTTTGTCTCTGCTTTACTCTTAAATCTGTTAATCCTAGTCATATTTTTGAATCAACTAACATCTTGAATATCTATAGGTGCCCACCCACGTCTTGAGGACAATAGTTTTTTAAGAGTGATCTCCGCAATTTGTGCCATCCCCGTCGAAGACAAGGACATTAGATTTCTCGTAACTAATGAGTTGTTATCTCTATTCGGGCAGCTTGAAGAGGACATAACATTGGGTTCCTTGGAAGTACAACATTACCCAGAAAAATTGTGACCAAGAAAGTGATGTCAAGAAACCTATCATACCCTTAGTCGAGGGGACTCTGGATGACGTCGAAGAAGGAAAAATTAGGGGCGCCCAGACCAATGATCCTAGCGGCGCTAACGCGAGCCTAGGAAAGGCTCCTATAGTCAAACCGTCATATGGCGAGTAATCCTAAATGCCAACTAAGAGAAGGAAGAAACTTACATATAAAATTTGCAGAAGAAAAGTGCCAAGGATCCAAAAAATGTGTCACTTCTGTTGATGAAGAGTTATCTTCCCAACACTTAGAAAGTTCAATGAAAGGATTTTCATATCTGCAAATCCCCAATGACATTATGAGTTATGGTTTCCCAAAAACCAATATCGAGGTGCGCAATTCCCTCGCCAGGAGTGGTGATGACATTCTTCATACTGACAGAGGGGAGAAAACGCTTATAAGTGAGGCTAGAGCTATTAGTCTATAAAAGAGGGACACAAGGACACTTACAGTCATGTCCACTCCATTGCACGATCTTCAGCTATCTTTTGAATATTGGTTGCTTACACATTTTTGTTTGGTCTTTGCAGGTGCAATGACTCAGACTCGAGCTTTTGGTCGCTTAAGAGGCGCCTCGATGCATTATTTGTAACGATCCAGAATTTTAATTTATTAAAATTTAAATATTTAATTAATTTTAAATATCAATAAGTGAATTTTATAAGTCGAATAAATTTTAATTCGAATAATTGGATTTAATTGGATAATTAAATCGATAATTTAATATGTTAAATTATGGAAATAATTGAAAATTGGGTTAAATATGATTGAAAATGATTTTTAAAATTTTATTTTATTATATTGAAGTTAGAATGATATTTTAGAACTTTTAAAATCGAATTAAAAGTTAATTTGTGAAAATTGAATATTTTAATATTTAAATCGACTAGTGAAAATAGTCAATTTTTGAACAGTCTCAGAATTGAACGGAACCAGTTCCATTGGATCCGTAATAGTTAGTTATTACCGGATTTCAATTTTCGTAGCAATCGGAGTTATCGTTTGATCGTGGCAGCTCGAAACGCATCGAATTATTTTTAATATTAATTTGGCGAGTTAAAATAGCCATTTTTCAAAAAGTCTCGGATTTCGACGAAACCAGTTTCATCGGATCCGTAATGTGATATTATTGCATGGTTTCAAATTTCATGTCAATTGGATTTACCGTTTGTCCGGTACAAATTAAAACGCCTAGAAAATCGATTAAATCGGTTTAATTCAAATTGAACGTTTATTGCCATAACTCGCACAGATGTCCGAATTAGCTTCCAAAACCTGTTCCATTGTGTCCGGAACGCGGGATAAACCCTAGAAACGCTGGTTACGGCGCGTGAATCGGAGTTCGGAATTTCCGGATGAATAGTGTTCGATTTTTTTCCTATAAATAGACCAACCACCTTCATAAATAAAAAAATAAAAACACTAAACCCTAATCTATAAACCTAGCCGCCACTTTAGTATTGAATGGCCAGAATTTGATTTCACTTCCTCCTCAAAATCTCTCAATCCATTCACAATCAAGCGAAGTGATCAACTACAACATTGTAGAGCATGAAGAGAGCTAGAAATCTATACGGTGATGATGGGTTTTGGTGCAACGTAGAGGGAGCAAAGTGGGGCCGTTTGTGGCAAGTTGCGCATGCAAATCGAGGAGGTAGGGGGGGCCGAGCTTCATGCTGGGGGTGGTGGAGGTAGCTCTTGCAATGGGCTTCAACATGGCAGTGGTTTGATGAAGTTTAGTCGAGTATTGGCGGAGCAAATCGAAACCCTAGTTCAACGTGATGGGTTCTTGTGTTCAGCCTGTAGATGAACGAAGGGGAGAAGTAGGTGACGTGCGGCCTGATGTTGAGCAGTGCAGATCCAAGGGTCTTGATTAGCTTTGGGTATAAAATTATAAAATAATGTTGTAAATATTGTATATAAAAAATCGTGTAAAACTTTGATAAATCATAACTTTTTCATACGAGGTCGAAAACGCGCGAAACCAGTTGCGTTGGAATCGTATGGACGAGCACTACGCGATGAAATTGGATTGGAGTCGTTTGGAGTTAGTGAAAATTTCGTGTAAAATTAAACGTCCGTTTAATTTTATTCGAAATAAATCGCTAAAACGAAATTGAAATCAAGGTGAGAACTTCTCACTCAATCGAATCAGTTTCGATTTTATTTTAAATGGTTAGATTTAAAATATTTGAATGCATGTTTGAATGATGATTGTTATCTATTGATTGTTAAAATAGACATTATGCGCCGTTAGTAAGCGGATGTTATTTATTAAAAACATATACCGCGAATATTTCATAAACAGTGAAATTGGTATTATATATAATAGCAATATATATATATTGGCATATGTATATATTGGAGTTATTGATTTCCCGCATTTGTTTAGCGGATGAGACCCTATTGCGCCGTCTATTAAGCGGATAATATTTAATAGAAACATATACCGCGATAATTTCGTACTGGAGCGAAATTGGTATTGTGCTAATGTTTGTGGATGCAGGAAAACAGGTTGGAGGGATCCAACTGGATTCCTCAACAGTATTTATTTGATTTCAGATATTTTGATATTTGATGGACTATCATATCGATATATGATATCGTTGTTGTCGTGATTGACTATTTGGTATGTAGCATCATTGGACCAAATTTTGGAATTTTAAAATGATTTTAAAGTGATTTTTGAAAGTATACGTTTATAAAATATTTTTGGAATTGATTCATTTTAAATAAATAAACGTATAATTTTTAAAGTTATAAAAATTATGATTTTGAGAAATACGATTAAAGATTTATTTTTGAAAATATGAGGTTAATGGTCTTATAAAATAGTTTAAAATTAGGGATTTGAATTTATTATAAAAAGTTGAAAGAATAGGATTTATAAAATTTAATTATTTTATGAATCAAAATGGTGAAATAATAAAGGAGATTAAAGACGTTTTAAAGAATAATATAAATTGATTTATATTAAGAGATTCATAAATGGTTATTTATAAATTGAAATATTGACATTATAAAACGAGTTTTTATAAGTGTTTGAATGAAGTGAAAATGAATTTTGTAAATAGAAATGGAATTTATAAAATTAAAATGGTGAAGTTATAAATGAAATTTATAAATAGTAAGATTTATAAATTTTATAAAGTTATTAAAAGAATAGTTTTGAATAAATCATTGAATCTTATAAGTTATAAGATTTATAATTATGAAGTTTAAAAGAACGATTTTGTAAATAATCGTTTATAAGTATTTAACTTATAATATGGACTATTGGTTCATAATTGAGATATAAAGTGAATAGGTTAATAAAGAAAATTTATAAAGAAAGAAGTTATAAAACAAATAGAAATGGAGTTTATAAACGTTGTTTTATAAATTCGAAAACGACTTATTTTAAGAAGTAAATTGTTGAAACCTATTAATGGAGTTATATTCACATTTTTGACTGTGAATAATCCTTTAAAATGAAATGTATAGAAATGATGAAATTGATTAACGTAGTATATTCACGTTTTTGAATAGTGAATAATATATTAAAGAAATTGTTTTGAATGTGATATTTTAAACCGAATTAAAACGATCTAACGATGTTTAAAATATGTTGAGATTCGAAACCATAGATTTCAACATTTATTGTTGAAATAGACGTTTTCGAGAAATAAAAGGAAATGGTGGACTATAACACTGTTGTTATAGTAAATGATTTCCGAAAGGAAATGTTTTGTATAGTATTGGGATTTATATATCTATTTTAATTTCGAATCCCTATACTAGTGATTTTGGGTTGTCGTAACGATGTTTTACGCAACATTCGTTTTGGCCAAAATAAATATGTTTAAGAGAATGATTTCCTTAAAGAATGAAATATATACTTAATCTCGATTTAAGTATATCGAATATTTTCCAAGTGTTGAAAAATAAATAAAATTTGTGAATTACTTATGAATAAGTAAGTATGGAAATGTTTTCTAATATAAAGTGAATATTTTGAGAATTTATCTTTTTGAAGATAAATTGAAATGAATAATTGAAATCGTATATGCATGGATATTTTGGAATGAAAATTCACTATGGAATTTATGAATAAAGAAAGTGGAATTTGTTTAAAAATAAATATTGATTTATTTTTGAAGTATTGAAAATAATATATCTTGTAAAGATATGATTTTTGGGAAATAAATAATTTGGAAAATTATTTGGAATCTGGTGATGTGTGCATATCAATTGATAGTTCAATAACCGACTATCAATATTTCCCTTTGAATGGGTATTTGATGTGATTTGATTGAATGTGAATGCCACACTTATTTTTGAATAAGCGCTCACTATTCGGGTTAACCGGGAAAGGACCATGGGGTCGTATAACCCATTCCGAATATGTGATACGTCGTTATGAATTTCATTTGAAGATCGGTGTTGAAGACCCGGTATTTGCGAGAGCGATAGGATGACCTGTCGATTGTCTCTGCACTGAGTTGCAACGGTATAGAGACTCCCTAAGTGATGGGAAATCCGATCAGGATTGTGAATATCCGGATTGCAAGGACTTCTTAGTAAGTGCCTTCGGTTTTGTTCGATCCCGGAACAGACTTGTATGGATTGTATGTCTGACATTACAAATTGAGATATAAAGCAGATTTCTTTCAAATATATTTATGTTGGTGGCGGAGAATTTATTCTTTTAGCTTAACACCCTTCTCTGAGACGTACGAGCTCAGAGGTTATGTAGTTGAATGTTATCAGCGATATATTCCCAATTTGGTAATGTGACATGCTGAGTGTTGCTGTAAATGATCATTGTGTTGATTATTTGTGATAGGATCGTTTATTTGATCGTCTATCTTGGTGATCATTTCTATGATCATTTGTTGACCCAAAGCATGGCTTTTGTATAAAGTATGTTTTTGTGGACGTGACTTCGTCGAGCCTCACACCCCGTGAATGGTCAAAACAGGAAAGATGCAGCAAGGTTATGAGGGGTAGCGCCCTTTAGGATGTGTGCATTTCCTTCTGGAAAAGGGTGGTATCATGGTATGGAGCCCAGATACTTACTCATGTTGAAAACACTTTGTTATGATTGTGTGAATTGATTACGAGCGCTTGGTTGAAAGGTCCCAAAGGACCGGGGGATGGCATATTCGGTCAGTTGTTACTCAGTTAGGGGTAACCCGGCCTTGTGTTGGTAGAGATCCGGTTTGGTTCTCGGGGATGTCCATCCAGAGGCATTCTCATGTGGCAATGGGAAGTTCCTTGGCCTGATCATTCGTTGGAAATCCAATTCCCAATACGAAACTTGTACGGTATTAGTTGTAGAACCTGCCATTCACTTATGGTGGTCACCACTGTTTGGATGGTAGCTATAGTAGGCATACGATAATGGTCGTATGTTGGCTAAGATTTATATTCTACTTTCGAAATGAATTTTTCCTACACTATGCACTATTAATAATATCAAATGTTTCTTTTAATGCGTATCAAGCATCTTTGACTATCATAAGGAGAAATCTCCTCCGATTCTGCGTTTGCATTGTGTGTGTGTGCGGGAGGCCTTATGGTAGTCTCATTTTTAAAAGCATTGCGAATTGACTTTAAAAATATTCCTCTATTTTGATTTTAAAGATAAATAAACTGTTTTGAGTTCTCACACCAGTCACATGACTGACTCGGAGTTTATTGTTTTCCTTCCTAAACTCTGGGTGCCCACCAATTTTCACACGGGCAGTCAAGAGTTAGGTTTATCAGGATATTCTGGATATTCTGGAGTTGCTGGAGGCAAGCTGGATGGCATGGCGTATTACTTATATAGTATTTCTTTTTCCGCTGCACTGTTTGTTGTTGTTTGATGTTGTACACTCTGATGATATGATGTAATGAAATGTAATGTAATAACTGATATAGTTCTTTGTTTAAAGATTATTCATTTATTATTACATGTTGTTCCGCTACGAATTGTGAGATTCTGATGTTGTTCAGTTGTGTTCTGTTCCGTTCTATTTTCTATTTTCTTTCCTCTCCATTTTCTCTCTATTTTCTACTATCTTATCTCTTCTTCTCCCTCTTTCTTCTTCTTAAACCATAACATTTCGGGTTTCCGGCCTTCGATTTCTCGGCAGTCGATAAAGTGAGTATCGATGTTGAATTTTCGAAACTCGAAAATTTCCGGGACGTTACATTATTGATCTAGTCGTAGCTCAGAATCAGGTAGGCATATGGAAAGAGGCGACGGTCGGGAAAAAAGTCATCATTTAAGGGATTCTTCTTCTTCCAAGCGCAAGTCCAAGTCTTAGTCATTCCACCAAGAAGATCAACCCAATCTTCCTGTTTATAGTGGAGATCAGACTTCCTTCCAGGGACCTCAAATTGTCATATCACACAAGCAGTAATATGATACTTCCAACTCCAGGAAATCTCGTGATCGCAGATCGAGCGAGCGTATAATTTCCACTTCGAATCCATCTTTGATGACCGCCGCTCCTAATACTTCCACGATAGAGAAATTATCCGAGCTTACGGCCACTTTCTCAAAAAGCTATTTTGAAGGGCTTAAGTTCCTGCCCTCAAATCATATTATCCCGGTGCACTCCAAAGTAAGCTCACTCGCAAGTGTTAATAACGTTTTCGTGCAACATGTGTCCTTCCAACACATAGCGAAAAAGATCTCTGAGCTATCAATCAAGTGACAACATGAAATACAGCGTCTCAAGCTAAAGGCGATCCATGATAAACATATAATCAAGCACCAAGATAGTGAGATCTCAGAGTTGACGATAAAACTTAATAAGGCAGAAAAGAGTGCCAAGGAAACGTATAAGGCAATGAGTCATTACGAAGCTTCCCATAAGATTGATGTTGGCCTCAATTGCAGTGGTGCGCTCGCTCTGGAAAAGGTTTTCTTGCAAAAGGAGAAAGATATCATGGCCCACTGCATTAGGGAGCATAAATAGTTTCTTTGGAAAGAAAGGGAAGAAAAGATGGAGGCTCAAGAAGAATCATAAAGATATTATGAAGAGGCTATTGAGGCCAGGAGTCTAAAAATCAAACTCGACGAATAATTTGGTAAAAAGAAGCCCTCAAAGAAGAGGTGAAAGAGGTAGGCCATAAGGAGATGATAGAACAAATTAAAGCCCAGGTGGAGGATGCTAAAGTGTCTGGTCGGAATGAAATTAAGGACATGTTTGGTCCCCTAATCGTCGATTGTAATGCTAAAGTCCTTATCCACCACGACTTGAGCTTTCTTGGTGAAGGTTATCTTGAGTCACTCCCTGAAGCCTAGGAGTGTATTTTCAAGATGAAAAAGAAGGAGATGGGCAAAGCCAAGTCAGGTGAAGAGAAATTAGTGTGGGAGATCCTTCGTGAAATGAATCCCTTGACCTTGCTGCCGCGAGACTCCAATATTTCGACATTCCACCGCCTTTTGGTAAATGGAAAAATATTGCCAAATCCTTGGATTCTGATCCTGAGCATCAGCTTCTTTTGGCCTGAGGCAAGATTTGAGCTATGATCCGAATAAACCTAGTTACCAATCTAAAGTTCTGACCCCTATTCTGGAAGGGGCACTCCGGCAACATTTGAGAGCCAGCCAGATGTAGGTATTCTACTTTACTCTCTACGTTTCGGGAGGTTTCGTTCTTCGTGCTAAATGGTTTTAGGCTTATCTCCTTATTTTGACAAATCCGAAAGTCTTTCGGGTCCTAACCAAACTTCTAAAAGTGATGCCGCCATGGAGAAACAAGCAATATCAACAGAGAATTTGGTGGACATCTATGTTTTAGAGCCCAAAGCGCAAGTCATCAGAGCACTCAATGATGATAAGGCTGAAGACCCGCTGTCGATTGATGAATCTGATGATGTTGTGAGTACCGGCGCCTCCGAACACACTGATGAGATCACTTGAAGGAGCACATCAAGAAGGAGGAGTAGATGAACAGAAAGGCCAAAGCTAAGCCCGTCGAGGTGGACATTGATGATCCAAATCTCATCTTACTACAAGTCATTCTGTCCGGTGGGTCGATTCCCAGAGAACTCCCTTTAAGCTTCGAACACTTTCTCGCAAAGGGCGGTAATGGATCAAGGAAGAGAACAAGCGGAAGTTCAGATAGTGCCACTTCTGAGAAATTTAAAAAGGAGAGAAGACAAATGAAATATTCATCACTTCAGCTCAATGTATGCATAGTTTGCACAAATGTTTTTTGTTAGTCATGGTTATATGGGTGGACTCCCGTTTTTTTGAATAAACTTACACAACAATTTTAAATCTTATCATGTGAATAATTTTTTTTATTTTCTGTCAAGCTCTTATGTGAACTTTTATTTAAGTAGTTGAACTATTACTTTCTATTCAATGTACTTGTAATTCATTGTTCGTTAATTTTGATAACAATCCACAAACTCTATCCCAAGGTCTCCATGTGATCGTGGCCTTGAGTCGCATCAAACATTGGGCTCGAGCCTTAATGTTACGCCGTTGAATTTAGAAGTTTGAGTGATTATACTTCTACCCCTAGTCCTACGTTAGGGGAGTTAGATAGTGGATGATTGAACTCCATCCTTAGCATGTTTGTACCACTCCTGTTGGTTTCAAGCAAAAGTTTATGGAACAGTGGGTGGTCAAACCGCACTCATCTATTTATCTATACTCATACCCACTCTATGGGGATAAGAATTAGATAGTGGGTGGTCTATTCACACTTGATTTATGTTTATACTCTAGTCTGCACTCTTGGGACTTAGAGTTAGTTTGCGGATAGTCGATTCACACCTAATTTATGTTTATACTCGTGTCCTCACTCTTAGGACTTAGAGTTATTTTGGGGTTGGTCGATTCACACCTGATTTATGTTTATACTCTAGTCCGCACTCTACGGACTTACAGTTAGTTCATGGATTGTTGATTCACACCTGATTTATGTTTATACTCTAGTCTGCACTCTAGGGACCTACATGAGTGGTTGATTCACACCCGATTTATGTTTATACTCTAGTCCGCACTTTGGGGACTTAGAGTTATTTCGCAGACTGGTTGGATCGTACTTTCCTTAATTGATTGATTCACTCCTAAGGTTCATGTTTTGATTTAGCGAGCAATCGGTCATGTCACAATCTCTCTTGTTTTATTTCAGTCGCATCATTCGACAGGATTTATATGATCATCGGATGGTCAAGTCATACCCATTCCTTATTACGTATCCCCTCCATTGGTTTATGAATGAGAGTTATAAAATGAACTATCAAACCATGCTCTTCTTGCTTAGTTCCATTAGGAACTGGCATAAATGATTAGTTCCTAACCATAGGAATTTATTCAAACATATCGACATCAATCAGTTTCGTAATGTAACTAATACGTAATGCTATAGCAAACATAAATATAAAGGAAATTCAAAAATTTATTTGCTAAATGGAAAGGAATGACATAAACCATCTTATGACATATGTGGAAGTCAAATATCAAAGCAAATTTTGAAAGTAAATACAATTGAATAAAAAAGAAATAAACTAAGTGAAATAGTGTGCTCATTGTTCAATACCTTGGGGAGTATGATGCCATTAACAATCGCTAGCTTGAAAGTTCCCTCTCCAGACCTCTGCTCAATGATATACAGTCCTTTCCACGATGGTTTCTTGTGCGACGAGGCAGGAAAATCCCATTTCAAGACAAGTCCATTGATTTTAAAGGTTTTAGATCGGGCTTTAACGTTGTAGTATCGGGTGATTCGTTGTCGGTGCGTGGCTAAACTCAAATCATCTTCCTTGCGCTTCTTATCTATAAAGTCTATAGATTCAAAGAGGAGATCTTTATTCATTTTGGGATCGTAGTAAGTCACTCGATGAGAAGGAACTTCGAGCTCATCAGGAATAACGGCTTCGGAACTGTAAGCAATGGAAAATGGTGTATGACCATTCGTGTGCTTGTAATTGGTCCTATAAGCCCATAGTGCTATTGTGAGTTCATCCACCCACTTGCCTCTAGCCTTTTCCAAGCACTTATTTAAAATGGATTTTATAATTTTGTTCATAGCTAATTTTGTTCCAAGCACTTCACACCACCTTCAGAGATCAGCAAGAAACCAATATATATATATCACACATGGAAAATGGCCTTGGGCTGACAATTTGCGTGATTTCCATCGATGGAGCTCTTGGAACTTTTGCATATATCTGGCACTTGTCACATCGCTTTACATAGTCAGTAGCATCTTGATTGACGGTTGGCCAATAATACACATAATGGAGTATTTTCTTTGCTAGAGTTTTCCCCTCTCCCCAGTATGATCGGCACATTCCCCCTCATGAACTTCCTTTAGGGCTCGTTTTATCTCATCATGAGTGACACACTGGAGTAGGGAACATAAAAAACTTTTCTGTACATAACTCCATCCTATATGATATATCATGAAGCTTTACAAAGGACATATCGCTTTTCATTCCTTTGCTCGGGTAGGACTCCCTCTAGTAAATAGTTTTTAATCGGAGTCATCCACGATTCTCTTGTATGCTCTATATCTAGTACCCGGTCAATATCTATCAGTTTATACTCAGTGCATTTAATACTTCAACCAGAACCAAGTCCATTTGTTGTGCGTCCCCGGTGCCAGCAAACTTTGACATTAAATCAACTCTCTATTTTGATCCCGTGGAATATGCGTAATGTCATAGTACTCAAATTCAATCAACAACTCTTGGACTTAAGTAAGGTATAGAGCAGTCTTTGTCCCCTAGCTTGGTAATCTCTGCTGACTTCGTATACTACCATTGTGAATCATAAAAGATTTTAAGAGACTTTATTCCTAGTTCTTTGGCGAGCTTAAGTTTAGCAATCAAAGCTCATACTTTGCTTCATTGTTTATCACTGGGAAATCAAGCTTTAATGCATAACAGATCAACCGATCTTTGCGAGTTCCAACTGCGATTCTTGCTCTAGAAAAATGATCATTGGATGATCCATCAGTATACTATTTCTACCGTATGGTAGGAATTTCAATGCTCTCCAAGGGATCACCCTACGTAGAAAATTCTGCTATAAAATCCACCAGTGCTTGAAACTAGATAGCCCTCCGTGGGAGATAAGTGATATTGAACTGACTAAGCTCAATATTTCCCTCGAGTAACCTTTCAGACGTTTCAGGTCACTACAGGACCTGTCGTAACGGCTGGTCGGTAACATTGATCGGGTGTGCCTGGAAGTATGGCCAGAGCTTTCTTGATGCAATCAGCAAGTAGTATATTAGTTTCTTTATTTTCGAATAGTTCCTTTCAGCTCCAATTAATCGCTTATTGATGTAATGAACCAGTCTCTTGATTCGATTCCCCTCATGTAGTAATACAACACCTATCATATGTACCAACACGGCCAAATAGATATATAAATTTTCATGATCCACTGGTTTCGATAAGACGGGAGGCCTCTCTAATTGGTCCACCAAGGCTCGAAATGGGTCTTTACAATCCTGCGTCCATTCAAAATTCCTTTTTCCTTTCCTAATCAAGTCAAAGAAAGGAATGCATTTATCGGTAGCTCTGGAAATGAATCGACTTAAGTGTATAATGACGGAAATTCTATCAAATTAGAAAACCGTCGAAAAATTTAGAAATAAAAATAACCTCAAGCGCACAGTGTATGAATGTAGCACGTGGCGAATATGGGTCGATCCATAGGGAATTGATGATTTTAAAAATTCTATTCAATCGAATTATACCAAAGTCGAGTGAGAGTTAAGCTAGAGAATTAAAAATTAGCTAACTAACTAAAAGAAAAGAGATGCAATATAAGAGTTAAATGATAATTTAGAGAATAAATCCACTCTCTAGATCATATAGCTCAACATATATGAAATCATGATCTCTCTTTTATGGTCATTAGTGCTTAGTTGATGTGTTTATCATAAGCATGCCTTATTTGTGCTATTGATTAGCCAAAACTATAACACATCCCTTAAATCACTTACTAACTTTCATCAAACTTTGACAAAGAAAATGAAAATGAAATCTATTTTAAGTATGGCCCGTAAACTATTTATTAGAAATATAGACCATTAAATTTGAATTTCAAACACTTTCTTATGCCATAATCATATTTTGACGAAGATGCATTTGTGTTAGTGATTGTTTAAGAATAACCTATTTGGTATTAAAAATATAAGCTATCAAATTCAAAGCAAGAACAACAAATAAAACACTTCAAGCATTGTCATTAAGCACAAAAAGAGAGCATGAATTAACAAATAGTTGAAGCTACATAATTAGAGAGCTTTATTACCCCCTAAATTGAAGGGTTTTAGCCTCTCATATTTGTCATTAAACAATAAATGTAGCTTGCAACATGATAGAAAAAGAAAAGAAAAAAGAAAGCAAGGTAAAGAAAAACTATTCTACTTGCATGAAAAATAAATCTACACTACAACATGATAGTAAATAAGCATGAAAAAGAAAGAACATGTATTGAAGTTGCATAAAAAAACTTACATAAAGAGAAATGGCTAAGTAGCCATGAAAAGAAAGAAGAGAGATTGGTTTTATTTTGAGCCTAAAACTAACTAAAGAGAGACTAAGAGAGAGAGAGAGGAAGATTACATGAAACATATGTGTATTTATACATGTATGAAAACCTAATTCATATTTTTGGGGAATGCCCAAAACGCCCTTGAGGTAGTGTGGCCACCAAGTAATCTTTAGCATGTCATAATCCCCATTTAAGTGTACATGAAGCCATTAATTCCATGAGCATGTGCATTAGCCTCTAATTTGTACATTAAGGTGGTGGGTAGGTGGGGTCCTCCATGATCTTCGCTTTGAATTATTTCCATCTTCATTCTTTTGTGTTATTTTTTATGCATGCATATCTTCTTTATGAACAAGTTGTAATTGAAATCAAATTCCTACAAAATAGTATGGAAATTTCTAATTAAATTTTCTCAAAGAAATATTTGCACAAAATAACCGTTTTGCCTCTATATGAAGATGGATATGTAACAATTTGAAATTAATATGGATTTTGGTTAAAACAAGTTAAAATACCCAATATGATTAAATTTAAATAGAATAAATATGATGGTAAAAATATGCACATTTACGTGCACATCAAATACCCCCACACTTGTCTTTTTATTCGTCCTCGAATAAAGAAAAAAACTAAGATAAATCTGTTTTCGTAGGGAGCACGATTGCATTGAGCGCATGCAACAAGCCGTTAAACCTCTGGGCGTCCCCAGTAGGACGAGTGTTGTCTCGTGAAGGTTTTCAACAGATACTACCCACAAAATCCAAATGCAGGATGAAAATATTTACAAAATGCAAGATTTATTTACAAAGAGATGAATACAAGTTTTTGAAAATATTTACAAATGAAGGATTTATTTTTAAATTGACATAAATGAATTAAATATAGGTTTTGGCCATTATCTTGAAAATTCATGTCATTTACTCGTCAAAATTTCCAACAAAAATCAGGTCATCACAACAAATTGACTATAGTTTAACTCTTTGTTTTGATTAATAACACAGTGTAACTATGAAATGGATCCTTAGTTGATTATCAAAGTTTATCAAAGTGGTATTTTCATTTCTTTTCAACAACAGATCAAATCAAATAGGTAAAAATAGTTCTAGGATTTCAATGCTTTCTCTCTCACTATTTTCAAGAAAAATTACTTACCTACCTCAGGTAAACTGAGGCCAGATATACCACCCATGCATTGCCTTTCGGGCTTATGCGAGGGGAGTGTAGAGCATGGCGAGTGCACACACCTTCGTGCATACACCTATCGACCGTAGGTGGTTCGTATTAAGTCTTTTCTTTTTTTACTCATTTTTTATTTTATTTTTACATGTGTTCCATACGTGCATAACCATGAGGACTTTTAAATAAGTATGAAAGCACATAATCAAAGATTCCAAGCAATTCACCCATGCATAACCGTGACGACTTTTAAATGAGAGTGAATATTTTGGATGTTATTTTTTTTTTATTTTTTTTAGGAGAGAGAGTTTTGCAAAATCATCTTACCACCATTTAACTTAGAAGACAAAAAAATGTTATATCTTTACTTTAAATCAACCACTTTTTAGAACAATAGTTTTCAATTAGGATGTATTTCATAATTAACACGTACGAATCTTCCTATATACTAGTTAAACCATTGTTATTTGTAATCAAACTTCATTTTTTTTGGTTAAGACGAATAAATTTTCAATGATTTTAATAAACCAAAAACATATATTTATCCTATAGTGTTTCTTTAAAAATAAATCAAAAGAAAATTTGGCTTTTGTTTTTTTTTTTTTTTTTTTGAGATTTTAAAACAAAAAAGCAAAAATAAACCATGAAAAGTAAAATGAAAACGAAGTTGAGTCTCCCCCCACACTTGATTTTTACCGTGTTCCCACAGTCAACCCAAGTGGAAGGAGAAAAACAAAAACAAAAACATGACCTTTATTTAAATGAAAATGAAAAGATTATTATTTACAAGAGATAAGAAAATACACAGTTAAAGAGTAAATGAAACGGTCTTTCAAAGACCGATTCATTTGTCTCACCAAGTACGCGAGACACGGCTTAAGCGTAGAAAACCAAATCATAAAATATTTTGGAATCGAATGTGGATTTGGAAAAGCGAATGTCATTTTATTAAAAATCGTATGAGTTGTTTTAGTTTCGATGATTTTTGGGGTTGATAAAACAATTGATTGAAGTTCAAGTTTATTTTCACCAATTTGAAGTTCAAGCTTATCATTGAAAACATTTTTGGAGTTATTGATTTCAAAATCAAAATGGTGATCCCCGTCGGAACTTAACAATTCGTCATCCAAATGTCCAAAGAATTCATGTTCATTAAATTCATCTTCCTTTGTTGGATTATCAACAACTTTATTACATGTCTTAAGTTCAAAATTCAAAGTTGTTGTATTCAAATTTTCGAAATCGAGAAAAGGAAGATCGAATTTTAAATTTGGTTTCACACCCTCAAAAGAATTGAAATCCAACTCAATTACCGTGTTTTCTACAACTTCATTAAGATTTTTGTTTTCAATTTCAAAAGTTGTTATTTAAAAATCGTCGATTTGGGTAAAAGATGGATTATTATTTGACTCGTCATTGGAATTCGATTTTGTTTTTCATGTTGTTTCATATATGTTTCAAATAACGAATTCATGTGATCATCGTAAAGTTCGTTCATTTGCTCAACAAAATCAAATTTGTAATTATTAACTCGAAAATTTTCAATTTGGACTTGTTGAGAACTAGAATTGTCAATTTCAATAAACGGTAGATTATTATTTGATTCTTCGCAAATTGAGATTTGATTGTGATTTTCACGAAAAGTTTTATATTTTTCAAGTAATAAATCCCCATTATCTTTTTCCGTTTGGTCAACAAAATCAAACTCAAGATTATTAATTTGAAAATTTTCATTTTGAATTTGTTGATAACCAAAGTTTTCAACCGTATCGTTATTGAAACTATTCCCATTGCCAAAATCATTTGAAAATTGGTTCACATTTTCGTCTTGATTTTGAAATTCATTATGAAGCTCGAAATTAAATTTGCATAGGTTATACTCGAAATCATTTGAATCAAATTTTCATTATTTTGAAAATTTTGACTTGAGTTATTAGACAAATTGAATTACACAAACCATTCATCTCTTGATTTTGTTGTGTAGAGATTTCAAGTAGAGATGAAATGATATTTTCGAGATTCGAGGGTTGTTCATAATTTTGAAAATTTTATGGTTCAAAATTTGAATCGTTTACAGAATAGTTGTTGATAAAATATCGGTACGAATTTGGAGTGAAATCATATGGATTATGTTGATTTTCACAACTATTGGAATATTCAACTGAATAAGGAAAAGGAAACTCGAACATTTTCCAGAATTTTTATTTTTGGTTTTTTTACAAAGGAAAAATATTTACAAATAAAATTTATTTTTTAAAAGGAAATTGATTTTTTTTATTTTTCAATTTTTTTGAAAAGGTTTAATAATATTTTTTTAATTTTTTTTCTTTTTTTAATTTTTTGAATTTTTGAAATTTTAGAGAAAAAGGATTTGAAAATTTCAAAGGAAAAGGAATATTTACAATTTTTTTTAGTTTTGGATTTTGTAATTTTTTTTTAAAAAAATGCATGAACTAATTCAACTAAATGAATGCAAGAGTCTAATTACAAATTATTTATCCTAAGTTAACCCAAAATTGTATAATCACACTTTGTCTTAATTCAACAAGATAGTTCTCAACCAGGTAACGGGCAGGAGTTATTGGTGCACCACGAATCACCGTAGCAATGCAGCCGAAGGTTTAAGTACCTTTATAGGAATGACCACTATAATATTTACGAATCACTGTAATATTTATAAATGGTTATTACTCCGCCGTAGCCTAGACACCAAGAAATTAAATTGTTAAAAGAAGACAAATTGTTAATATACAATTAAGTGTTATTGATATCTAACCCTTATTATTAACAAATCCTAGTATGAAATGCAAAACAGAAATTAAACGTGTATTAACAATGCAACTATAAATGATTTTTTTTAAAAGATGCAAATGCAAGCAACCAACAATGCAATTCAAATAAAACTGAAATGAAAGCAGAATTTCTTTTGAGCTAGCAAGCAGAGCAACTTATTTTGGTTAGCGAAGCAAGCAACTCCTCTTGATTTTTTGCTTTGACAACCTGAAAATCAAAACAAGATATATACAAGTAATTTACAAAAAATACCAAAGAAGTAACTAAAGCAAAGGAGAATCAAATCAAAAGAAGTCAAACAAAACAAAGAAACTTGTTTTTTTCCAATTCAACAAAACAACAAATTTAAAACTAACGAAACAAACCAATTTCTTAATCTGGCCTTCAATCCAAACCCGGCCTGTTAAATGAATAAATCACTCTTTATTAGAACGTACAACTCAAAATCGAAAATTGCTTATCAAAATCACGTTTCAATTCAAAATCGCACAAAGAAAATTATCCCACAATCGAAAACAAAACACAAATCAAAATAAAATCAACGTTGGAGTCTCATTTTTTTATTTTTGATTGTTGCTGTTCTTTGAAGAGTTTGAGGCCGTGTTTTTGGTTTTAGTTTCGTTCGTCGTTGTTGATTTGAAGTCGCGATTGGGTTAGCAATGAACGCGGTTGAAGTGGTATCGATTTGAGCGGTCGATGTCAGGAGTTCGTCGATGCTCGGAGATTACTAGGGTCAAGGCAATTTCGAATTGTTCGAATAGGGGATTCTGAGTGAGTTCGAGTGAATTTCGAAGCTTGAGTAGATGTCACGATTGTTTAGTGTTTTGGGATGCACGTATGTAGTTGAATCGGTGAGATTGACGGCAACAGTGGGTTCGAGTGTTGGCTGCGTGTTCGCGGTTCAAGGAGGTGATGCGAACTGTGTTCGATTTGGTGAGGCGATGTGGTGGCAAGTAGGTGGATGTGGGTTTGACTGCGATCAGAGGTGGGAGGTTATCTTGGCTGCAACGTTTGAAGTTGTGAAGGATGAGGGGGGTTCGACTGTCGCCTTGTTCGATTGTGGGAAGATGCTTGATGTGGTGTGAAGCAGGATGTGGTTAAGGTACGCGACGATGATAGTTTCGACAGCAATTTTTTTGGTTTGTTGTGATGAATGAATGGGTAGCAGTGCTCAGAGAAGTGAGTTGTAGTTGTATGTTAGGTAGTTTGAACTTGGTTATGAAGTTGGGGTGGAAATGAAATGTTGCATGGTAGTGGGTAAGATGTTGTAGTCAGTGAGTGAAATGAAGTAACCTAGCGGTGAGGAGTTGAAGTTAAGTGGTGATAGAGTTGTTCAGGCAAGGTCAGGGGATGGTGGAGCTGTCACAATGATGGTGATGCTGTCAGGTGAATGGTGCTGGAAGTTGAAAGTTTGAATGTTGAAGTGTTGTAGTTACAGGAAGATGACTGGGTTGCGGGTTGGGTATGGTTATGAATTGGAGATGGTCGAGTTATATTAGGCAGTACAGTTGTGGTCACTGTTTGAAGTGGTAGTGCAGTTTGGAATTTGGGTGGGTGATGAGGCTGGTTTCGACAGTGAAGAAAGTGTAGATGTTGGTGTGAGATTGTGGAGTAGCAGTTGCTTGATGTATAGTGGAAGTGCACTGTTGAAGGGGAGCTGCAATAGTTTGTTCGAAGTAGGAAGCAGCGATTCGGTGGTCACTGGTGGAGTTGTTATGGGTTTGTAGGGGGAGGCAGAAGATGGTGAGTGCACACACCTTCGTGCATACACCCATCGATCGTAGGTGGTTTTTATTAAGTCTTTTTTTTATATTTATTTTTTATTTTATTTTTACATGAGCTCCATACATGCATAACCTTGAGGACTTTTAAATGAGTATGAAAGCACATAATCAAATATTCCAAGCAATTCACCCATGCATAACCGTGAGGACTTTTAAATGAGAGTGAATACTTTGGATGTTATTATTTTTTATATTTTTATTAAGAGAGAGAGTTTTGCAAAATCATCTTAGCACCATTTAACTTAGAAGATAAATTTTTTTTATATCTTTACTTTAAATCAACCATTTTTTAAAACAATGATTTTCAATTAGGATGTATTCAATAATTAACACGTATGAATCTTCCTATATACTAGTTAAACCATTGTTATTTGTAATCAAACTTCATTTTTATTTTTGTTAAGACGAATAAATTTTCAATGATTTTAATAAACAAAAACCATATATTTATCCTATAGTGTTTCTTTAAAAAATAAATCAAAAGAAAATTTGTTTTTGGGTTTCTTTTTAAAATTTATTTTTTTATTTTTTTATATTGAGATTTTAAAACAAAAAAGCAAAAATAAACTATGAAAAGTAAAACAAAAATGAAGATGAATGAGACTCATCTTCATTTTTAATTTTTCATAGTTTATCTTTGCCTTTTCTTTTAAAAACTCAAAAAAAAATTAATTAAAAAAAATCCTAAAAATAAATTTTCTTTTGATTTATCTTTAAAGAAACACTATAAGATAAATATATGGTTTTGGTTTACTAAATTGAAAATTTTGAAAATTTATTTGTCTTAACAAAAAAAATTAAGTTTGATTACAATTAATAATGGTTTAACTAGTGTATAGGAAGATTCATACGTGTTAATTATGAAATACATCTTAATTGAAAATCTTTGTTTTAAAAAGTGATTAATTTAAAGTAAAGGATATAACTTTTTTTTGTCTTCTAAGTTGAATGGTGCTAAGATGATTTTGCAAAACTTACTCTATCTTAAAAAAAAATAACATCCAAGTATTCACTCTCATTTAAAAGTCTCCACGGTTATGCATGTGTGAATTACTTAGAATCTTTGATTATATGATTTCATACTCATTTAAAAGTCCTCATGGTTATGCATGTATGAAACACATGTAAAAAACAGACTTAATAAAAACCACCTACGGTCGTAGGTGTATGCACGAAAGTATGTGCACTCGCCATGCTCTATACTCCCCTCACATAAGCCCGAACGGCAGTGCATGAGTGATATATCTGGCCTCAGTTTACCTGAGTTAGGTGTGTAATTTTTCTTGTAAATAATGAGAGAGCAAGCAATTGAAATCCTAGCACTATTTTTACTTATTTGATTTGATTTGTTACCGAAAAGAAATGAAAATACCACTTTGATAAACTTTGATAATCAACTAAGGATCCATTTTATAATTACACTTTGTTATCAACCGAAACAACAAGTTAAATTATAGTCTATTTGTTATGATAACTTGATTTTTGCTGGAAATCTTGATGAGTAAATGACATAAATTTTCAAGATAATTACCAAATCATATATTTAACTTATTCATGTCAATTTATAAATAAATCCTTCATTTGTAAATATTTTTAAAAACTTGCATTCATCTCTTTGTAAATAAATCTTGCATTTTGTAGATATTTTCATCATGCATTTGGATTTTGTGGGTAGTATCCGCTGAAAAACCTCACGTGACAACACTCGTCCTACTGGGGACATTCAGAGGTTTAACGGCTTGTTGCATACGCTCAATGCAATCGTGCTACCTACGAAAACGGATTTATCTTAGTTTTTCTTTATTCGAGGACGAATAAAAAGATAAGTATAGGGGTATTAGATGTGCACGTAAATGTGCATATTTTTACCATCATATTTAATCTGTTTAAATTAAATAAATGATCATATTGGGTATTTTAACATGTTTTGGCCAAAATCCATATTAATTCCAAATTGTCAAATATCCATCTTCATATAGGGAGAAAACGTTCATTTATGTGAATATATTTCTTTGAGAAAAATTAATTAGAAATTTATATATATTTTTGTAGGGATTTAATCTCAAATATGAGTAGTTTCATGAAGACACATGCATGCACAACATGAATATAAAGGAATGAAGGTGGAAATAATTCAAAGTGAAGATCATGGAGGCCCCACCTACCCACCACCTTAATGTACAAATTAGAGGCTAATGCACATGCTTACGGAATTAATGGCTTCATGTACACTTAAATGGGGATTATGACATGCTAATGATTACTTGGTGGACATATTACCTCAAGTGAATTTTGGGCATTCCCCAAAAATATGAATTAGGGTTTCATACATGTATAAATACCCATATGTTTCATGTAATCTCTCCTCTCTCTCTGATTCTCTATTTAGTTTAGTTTAGGCTCAAAACAAAAAGAAAGTTTCTCTTTTATTTTCATGGCTACTTAGCCGTTTCTCTTTCATGTATTTTTTTCCTTTTTTTATGCAACTTCATTTTATGTTCTTTTTCCTTTTACGTGCTTCTTTTGTTTATTTACTTTCATGTTAGTAATGTAAATTTATTTTTCATGCAAGTAGAATAGTTTTGTTTCTTTGCTTTGCTCTTTTTTTCTTTTCTTTTTCTTTCATGTTGCAAACTATATTTGTTGTTTTGATAACAAATATGAGAAGCTAACCCTTCAATTTAGGGGTAATGAAGCCTCTAATCATTTAGGTTCAACATTTTGATAATTATAGCTCTCTTTTTGTGCTTAATGACAATGCTTGAAGTGGTTTAATTTGTTGTTTTTATTTTGAATTTGACAGCCTATATTGTTGACACCAAATATGCTATGCTTAAACAATCACTAACGCAAATGCCTCTTCATCAAAATATGATTATGGCATAAGAAAGCGATTTGAAATTCAAATTTGATGGTCTATATTTCTAATCAATAGTTAATATGCCATACTTATCAATAGTTAATATTTCTAATCAAAATATGATTATGCCTACACTTATCTTTTTATTCGTCCTCGAATAAAGAAAAACTAAGATAAATCTGTTTTTGTAGGGAGCACGATTGTATTGAGCGTATGCAACAAGCCGTTAAACCTCTGGGTGTCCCCAGTAGGACGAGTGTTGTCTCGTGAGGGTTTTCAACGGACACTACCCACAAAATCCAAATGTTGGATGAAATATTCACAAAATGCAAGATTTATTTACAAAGAGATGAATGCAAGTTTTTGAAAATATTTACAAATGAAGGATTTATTTATAAATTGACACGAATAAGTTTAATATAGGTTTTGGTTATTATCTTGAAAATTTATTTCATTTACTCGTCAAAATTTCCAACAAAAATCACTTTATCATAACAGATAGACTATAATTTAACTTGTTGTTTCGATTGATAACAAAGTGTAATTACAAAATGGATCCTTAGTTGATTATCAAAGTTTATCAAAGTGGTATTTTCATTTCCTTTCAATAACAAATCGAATCAAATAAGTAAAAATAGTGCTAGGATTTCAATTGCTTGCTCTCTCATTATTTACAAGAAAAATTACACACCTAGCTCAGGTAAACTGAGGCCAGATATACCACCTATGCACTGCCTTTTAGGCTTATGTGAGGGGAGTATAGAGCATGGCGAGTGCACACACTTTCGTGCATACACCTATCGACCGTAGTGGTTTTTATTAAGTCTATTTTTTACATATGTTTCATACATACATAACCGTGAGGACTTTTAAATGAGTATGAAAGCACATAATCAAAGATTCCAAGTAATTCACACGTGCATAACCTTGGAGACTTTTAAATGAGAGTGAATACTTGGATGTTATTTTTATTTTTTTAAGATAGAATGAGTTTTGCAAAATCATCTTAGCTCAATTTAACTTAGAAGACAAAAAAATGTTATATCCTTTACTTTAAATCAACCACTTTTTAAAACAAAGATTTTCAATTAAGATGTATTTCGTAATTAACACGTATGAATCTTCCTATGCACTAGTCAAACCATTATTATTTGTAATCAAACTTCATTTTTATTTTTGTTAAGACAAATAAATTTTCAAAAATTTCAATTTAGTAAACCAAAACCATATATTTATCCTATAGTGTTTCTTTAAAGATAAATCAAAAGGAAATTTATTTTTGGGTTTTTTTATTATTTTTTTGAGTTTTTAAAAGAAAAGGCAAAGATAAACCATGAAAAATTAAAAATGAAGATGAGTCACCCCTCACAATTGATTTTGACCGTGTCTCCACAGTCAACCCAAGTGATAGGTTTATTATTATTTACATGAAAAAAATGATATTTACACGAGATCAGAAAGTATACCGTCAAAAAGTAAATAAAACGGTCTTCCAAAGACCGATTCATTTGTCTCGTCAAGTATGCGAGACACAGCTCAAGCGCAGAAAACCAAACTGTAAAAGATTTCGAAGATGAAAGTTAATTTGGAAAAATGAATGTTGTTTTTATTGAAAATTATACGAGTTGTTTTGTTTTCGATGACTTTTGGGGTCGATAAAAGAATTTATTGAAGTTCAAGTTTATTTTCACCAATTTGAAATTCAAACTTATCATTGAAAACATTTTCAGAGTTATTGATTTCAAAATCGAAAATGGTGATTATCATCTTCTCCATTGGAATTTAACAACTCGTCATCCAAAAGTCCAAAAAATTCTTGTTCGTTAAATTCATCTTCCTTTATTGGGTTATCAACAATTTCATTATGTATATAATTTTGAAAATCCAAAGTTGTTGTATTCAAAATTTCAAAACCGAGAAAAGGAAGATCGAATTTTAAATTTGGTTCCACACCCTCAAAAGAATTGAAATCCAACTTAATTACCGTATTTTCAACAACTTGACTAAGATCGTCATTATCAATTTAAGAGTTGTTATTTGAAAATCATCAATTTGGGTAAAAGATGGATTATCGTTTGACTCGTCACTCATTGAAATTTGATTTTGTTTCTCACGAAAATTTTCCAATGTTTTAATCAACAAATTTGTGTGATCATCGTAAATTTCATTCATTTGCTCAGCAAAGTCAAATTTGTAATTATTAACTTGAAATTTTTTGATTTGGACTTGTTGAGAACAAGAATTGTCAATTTTGATAAACGGTAGGTAGATTATTATTTGATTCTTCGCAAGTTGAGATTTGATTATGATTTTCACGAAAAGTTTTGTATTTTTCAAGTAATAAATCCCCGTTATCTTTTTCCATTTGGTTAACAAAATCAAATTCATGATTATTAATTTGAAAATTTTCATTTTGAATTTTTTGATAACCAAAGTATTCAATCGTATCGTTATTGGAACTAGTCCCATTGCCAAAATTATTTGAAAATTGGTTCACATTTTCATCTTGATTTTGAAATTTATTTTGTAGCTCGAAATTTAATTGGCATGGGTTATACTCGAAATCATTTGAATTTTGAAGTGAATTTAAATTTTGATTATTTTGACTTGAACAATTGCACAAATATGAGTTACACAAATCGTTTATACTTTGATTTTATTGTGTAGAGAGTTCAAGTAAAGATGAAATGCTATTTTTGAGATTCAAGAATTGATCGTCGTTTTGTAAACTTTGTTGTTCAAAATTTGATTTATTTACAAAATAGTTTTAGTTAAAATATCCATAATAATTTTAAGTGAAATTATATGAATTATACTGATTTTCACAACTATTGTAAAATTCACGTAAGCGGGGAAACTCGGACATTTTCAAGAATGTTTTTTTATAAAGAAAAATATTTACAAATAGAATTTATTTTTCAAAAGGGAAATTGATTTTTGTTTTTTTATTTTTCAATTTTTTTGTTTTTTTGAAAAGATTTTATATTTTTTTACTTTTGGTTTTTCTTAAAAAAAAACTAAGTAATTTTTTTTTGTATTTTTTAGAATTTTGATTTGAAAATTTTCAAAGGAAAAGGAAAAAAAAAACTAAGTTAAGAAATATTTACAATTTTTTTTGTTTTGGATTTTGAATTTTTTGTTTTTTAAAATGCATGAACTAATGCAACTAAATGAATGCAAGGTTTTAATTACAAATGATTTATCCTAAATTAAACCAAAATTGTATAATCACACATTGTCTTAGACAAACAAGATAGTTCTCAGCCAGGTAACGAACATGATTTACCGGTGCACCACGAATCACCGTAGCAACGCAGCCGAAGGTTTAAGTACCTTCAGAGGAACAACCAGTATAATATTTACGAATCATCGTAATATTTATAAATGGTTATTACTCTACTGTAGCCTAAATACCAAGAAATTAAATTGTTCAAAGAAGACAAATTATCAATATACAATTAAGTGTTATTGATTTCTAACCGTTATTATTAATTAAAATCTGAGATGAGATGCAAAGCAGAAATTAAATGTGTCTTAACAATGCAACTACGAATAATTTTTTTTTCAAATGCAAGTAAATACAATGCAAGACAAATAACGAAATAAGGCTGCAATTCTTTTTAAGCAAGCAATTTATTTCTAGGCAAGCTAAGCAAAGAAAGCACTCCTCCAATCTGCTTTGGTAAGCTAAAAATAAAGACAGGATATGTATACAGTTTTTTTAAGACAAACAAGTAAAGAACTCAAACTAAACAAGTCAAACAAAAGAAACAAATTAAGCAAACTCCATTTTTTTGTAAATGCAAAACAAATCACACAAACTCAAAACTAAAAACTAAAATCAAAACAAATCAAAATTAAACGAAGTCACACAAACTCAAAATGATTTAAAACAATATAAAGTATAACAAAAACGAATACACTCTTTTTTTAAGTAGCAAAACTAAAAAACTTGCTCCTTTTTCTCTCCCTTCTTTTTTCTATTTAATTACACTAACCAGGGCCCGACCCAAAAATTGAACGTATACAAAAAAAAAGATGAAATACAGCAGCTATTAACCACGTTCAAAAATTGACTTCCAAAAATCAAAATCACAATCAAAATTTAATTACGAAAATCGAAATCGGATTTGTGGAGATTTAATCCAAGTAGTCTAATTCGAAGGCATGTGATTCGATTGGGGATTGCATTAGTAGGTTTTGGTTCGCGACTGTAAGGAGGTGGTTGAATGGGTTGCTCTGGGTTGCGGCAGATTCGAGGCGAGGTTGTGGTCGTGATTAAGTGGTCTTGTGGAGATGGTTGCAGGCGAGCAGAGTCAAGGTGGTTTTGCAAGGTTTGCTGATTGCAGAAGAGGTTGGTTTCTCTAGATTAAAATTGATTGGATGTTTTGAAGTTTGGGGAAGGCGATTTCAAGCGATGATTTGGTGGGTTGAGGGCGATTCAGTTACGTGTTAAATGTATGGTTGGGTTGCGAAGTCGGGTTGTACGACTGGAAGTAGAAGGCTTGATGTTGGCTGAGGAGTGTGGGTCGTGATGAATATTATTGGAGTATGCAGTGGAAGGGGAATTTCGACGAGGAATTGTGAGGTAGTCTGTGAATTTTATGGTTTATGGAGTTTGGGAAGAGGGAAAATTGCACGGTGGTTTTTGTAGTTGGTTCTTTGAGTGTATGAAGTGGAGTGTTGGCGTGATGGTCTGGCTGTTGGTGATATGAATGATAAAGTTGTGGACAGGTTGTCGAGGCAGTTGATCGGTTTAGGAAATTTTATTGGCAGTAATGAAATGGTAGGCTGTGAAGTATGTTTTATGGTTGGGAAATGGTTTAGCAGTGATAGAAGTAGATGAAATGGTTGTGATATGTAGTAGGGGGAGTTTGTGGGATGTGTTATTTTTGGAAGATATGGTAGTAAACTGTTGTATGGAGGTGTGGTGTAGTTTGAGGAGTGATGTTTGGTATCAGTGAACAATGATGTAGTGTTGGGCAGTGTTGATACTGTATAAACTGTGAGTTATGAACAACTGTATGAAGTTTATGTTGCTGCTGTACGAATGGTTGTATGGGAGAATGAAGGCAGTTGAATGATGGCTTGATGAATGAAAGGGTGGTGGTGGTGGGAAGTGACTGCTGTGGCACAGTTGAAGTCACAGGAGAAGGGGATGGGTGATCAGCAGTAAGGTCAGGAAGGTGTACAGAGAAGAGAGAACAGTGTTGAGGGCAGAGAAGCAACAGTAAACATAAATGAAAACGGAGAGGAAATAGAAATTGTAACAGTGTTTTGAAAATTGTAACAGAAAACATAAATGCAATAAAAAAAATTAATTGTGATTGTGTATTAGTTTTTTTAATATAAAAATGCAATGCAAATAAATGCCAACACACGCAGACAAATGCAAGCAAAATCCACACAAAAACACACATTTTTTTTAAAAAAACAAATAAAATGCAACACACGAAACAAACACAATAAAAATCAAACGAAAATAATTCGAAGAATAGAAAATCAAAATCAAAGAAACTTCTCGGCAACGGCGCCAAAAATTTGTTTAACGAAGGAAATTCTATCGAATTAGAAAACCGTCGAAAAATTTAGAAATAAAATTAACTGCAAACACACGGTGTACGAATGTAGCACGTGGCGAATACGGATCGATCCACAGAGAATTGATGATTTTAAAAATTCTATTCAATCAAATTATACCAAAGTCAAGTGAAAGTTAAGCTAGAGAATTAGAAAATTAGCTAACTAACTAAAAGAAAAGAGATGCAAATATAAGAGTTAAATGACAATTTAGAGAATAAATCCACTCTCTAGATCACATAGTTCAACATATATGAAATCATGATCTCTCTTTTATGGTCATTAGTGCTTTAATTGATGTGTTTATCATAAGTATGCCTTATTTGTGCTATTGATTAGCCAACATAAGTCATCAAAGTATAACACATCTCTTAAATCGCCTACTAACTTTCATGAACTTTGACAAAGAAAATGAAAATGAAATCTATTTTAAGTATGGCCTATTAGCTATTGATTAGAAATATAGACCATCAGATTTGAATTTAAAATCACTTTCTTATGCCATAATCATATTTCGATGAAGAGGCATTTGTGTTAGTGATTGTTTAAGCATAGCCTATTTGGTGTTAACAATATAGGCTATCAAATTCAAAACAAGAAGAACAAATAAAACACTTCAAGCATTGTCATTAAGCACAAAAGAAGAGCATGAATTAACAAATAATTGAAGCTGCATAATTAGAGAGCTTCATTGCCCCCTAAATTAAAGGGGTTTAGCCTCTTATATTGTCATTAAAACAATAAATATAGCTTGCAACATGAGAGAAAAAGAAAGGAAAAAAGAAATCAAGATAAAGAAAAACTATTCTACTTGCATGAAAAACAAATCTACACTACAACATGAAAATAAATAAGCACGAACAAGAAAAGAATATGTATTGAAGTTGCATAAAAAAAATTGCATAAAGAGAAATGGCTAAGTAGCCATGTAAAGAAAGAAGAGAGCTTGGTTTTATTTTGAGCCTAAAACTAACTAAAGAGAGACTAAGAGAGAGAGAGAGGAAGATTACATGAAACATATGGGTATTTATACATGTATGAAACCCTAATTCATATTTTTGGGGATGCCCAAAACGCCCTTGAGGTAGTGTGGCCACCAAGTAATCATTAGCATGTCATAATCCCCATTTAAGTGTACATGAATGCATTACTTTCATAAGCATGTGCATTAGCCTCTAATTTGTACATTAAGGTGGTGGGTAGGTAGGCTCCTCCATGATCTTCACTTTGAATTATTTCCACCTTCATTCCTTTGTGTTATTTTTTGTGCATGCATATCTTCTTCATGAAACAACTTGTAATTGAAATCAAATTCCTACAAAATAGTATGGAAATTTCTAATTAAATTTTCTCAAAGAAATATATGCACAAAATGACCGTTTTTCCCCTATATGAAGATGGATATGTGACAATTTGAAATTAATATGAATTTTGATTAAAACAAGTTAAAATACCCAATATGATTTAATTTTAATAGAATAAATATGGTGGTAAAAATATGCATATTTACGTGCACATCATTACGGCAACAACCTTGCCATTTAGCTCTGTACTTGTTTGATAATCTTTGGTGCTTGGATATCGCGGATAGCTTGAATTTTCTTGGGATTAGCTTCAATTCCGTGGGCATTAACAATAAAAACTCAAGAGCTTCCCTAATACTACACCAAAATAACACGTCAAAGGATTAATTTTCATCTTGTAATGTTGGAGGATGCCGAAAATTTCTGCCAGGTCCCTAATGTGGTTGCTTAATTGTCATGACTTTACAAGCATATCATCCACTTATACTTCCATTGTTTTTCCAGTCTGATCTTTAAACATTCTATTGACTAAGCATTGGTAAGCTGCTCCTTCATTCTTTAGTCCAAATGGCATCACTACATAGTAATATAATGGAATGTCGGTAATGAAACTGGTGTGCTCTTGATCGGGAATATGCATCGGGATTTGTTATATCTTGAGTATGCATCCATGAAAGATAGCAATTCGTGTCCTGTAGTTGAGTCCACCAACTGATCGATCCTTTGTAGGGGAAACTGTCTTTTAGACATGCCTTGTTCAAGTCTGAGTAATAAATGCATGTTCTCCATTTCCTGTTCGCCCTGTTCATAAGCATAGGATTAGATACCCACTTAAGGTAGAGGGCGTCGTGAATACACCCGTTTTCTTTGAATCTGTCCACCTCCTCTTTGACTCTATTCACCTCCTCTTTGAGAGCGACTGATCTCTCCAGATCCATGCCGTTCTTTTTATTTCAATGAGACATGCCATGGGTCGATATTCAATGCATGGCTTGCAATAACAGGCGAGATCCCATGTAGATTAAAGTGGGTCCAAGCGAAAACATTGAGATTCATTCGGAGAAATCCAGTAGGTCCTTTCATCATTGGGGTCCGTGTTGTGATCTGATCTTTAGGACCCACAAAGGGTCATCATATCTAACCATGAAGTCAGTTGTCAGCTCAGTCGGTGCAACCTTGGTTTATTTAGGCTCCTCTACATCATCCCTTGGGTCTATATCTATACGGAACCGACTGTGGTGCCCACGCTAAGGCTCATGTTCTATTTGTCAATCTAAAGCAGCTTGGATATGGACTGACTTGTCCACACCCTTACCTTTCTCCTTGCCTTGAGCATCCCTAAACTCATATACATAACAGGTACGTCCGGTCGCCTGGTCACCATAAATAATTCCAACGCCATTGTCTGTTAGAAACTTTAAAGTCAAATGCAATGGGGTAAGAGCTTCCCGAAATTCAGCTAGGTCCGGTCGGCCAAGAAAAATGTTGTAAGGAGAGTCAACATCCAAAACAACGAATGGTAAGATTCACACTCTCCTATGGTCACATTCTCTTAAATATACTAATTAACCATAACCAACGACTTTAGTTGTAATACTGTTAAAACATGTATGCGAGCTTTAGACAACTTTAAGTCCTTGGCTTCCATTTTCATCTGATCATAGGCTTTTTTGAAAATTATATGTACTGAACTTCCACAATCAATCAATATTGTTCTCACTAAATTAGGGCCGATCATGGCCGAAATGACCATTTAGTCAACCGTCGGAGCCTCCACCTTGTTTGCATCTCTATTTCTGAAACATGATACCTTCTACCAATGTACATTGCTATTTTTCCGAAGCTCCATCTTTTGTACTTGAACAATATTCAAAATCCACATGCTTAATCACGCTAGCATCGCGCTCCATCTCATGCCAACTCTTATCTACCAGGTTTGGTCCCCCAACTATTATATTTATTACCAGTTTCTCCACCGGTTTGTGTAGGCTCCTCAGCCCTGCATGGTACTTATCCTAGGTTGGGGTTGAATGTCCCTTACCAACAATCTTGTGGGGTTTTTACAAATTAATGCAACTTCCTTTCTCGAATCAGCTTTTCGATAATATCCTGTAGATACTTGTATTCATTCATGCCATGTCCAAGTGTTCATGGAACTGACAATATTTCTCGGTTTGTTTTCTGTTTCTCTTTTGATTTTTTTGGAGGTGGCTTCCTGCATTGCATGGTATTGCAGGATGGACAAATAGATATTCTCCAAAGACATATTCAATGGTGTGTAAATATTGTCCATCAAAATCCAAGGCTTCCCTCTACCAGAATCCCTTTTTCGTTCCCGACTCCTATCTCCGCCATTCTTTTGATGATTCGGGTTGTTTTGGACATTCACTTGAACTTTTCTAGAGCTATCATCGGACTGCTTTATTGCAATATTACTACATACTCCCTCTCCTCTCGGTCGTACAATATTCTTCTTCCTAGAGAACCTGGCTTCCTCTTTTCTCAAATATTAAGCTGGCTTTGCATAAAAGCGTTCCAATGATTTGGGTGGCTTGCTAGCTAACTAATCCTAAAAATTAGATTCTGGATCTACCCAGTCGTCACGGCCATCAACATTGCATGGTCATTCGGATTATTGATTTCTATAAAATCTACATGAATTCTCTCCAAATAATCTTTCAACGATTCACTTAGAGCGTGGATCACGCTGGATATGGACATTACATCCTTGGGGCGAGTTGCGTGCATTCGGAACTACTCCACAAACCTTGTGCCAAATCATCGAATTTATAAATTGATCATAGGGGTAACCTTGTGAACCACATCATTGCTATCCCAGAGAGAGTTATGGGAAAGCATCTACACTTGGTTGCATCATTTGCTCGGGTGGAATCCATCAGCCATTCATACATCATGATGTGCTACTTGGGGTATGTTTTTCCCTCATAGGCGGCATCGATAGAATGCTGAACCTCCTTAGATACTCCGCATGTAGAACATGGTATGGCTTCTCAAGATTCCCGGTCATCATTGGTTAAGTTCTGGCTCTCTCTTATTAACTGTGCGATCGTAGACGGTAAGTCCGGCGCTTGGATAGTCAGTGGAAGGTGTGGTCGTGCTCCACCTCACGTGAATGGTTCGGTCGATGTCTACGAGTCATTCTACGCCTTCTTGGTTCACTATCTACCCAATGTATATCTTGTAAATTCACTTCATCGTCATTCCGGGGAAGCATTTGGTCAATAGTTTGAACTCCATTATCCAAACTAATTGAAGGAGCTTCAGCTTGATTCCCATGATGCATGGGTTGGTTCCCTCTTCTAGGGCAGGGATCGGTACCGATCCCTATGGAGGGATCAGCACCGATCGATCCTGGTAGACTATGATGGTCTACTGGTTGATTTCCCAAAGTTTCTATATGATATTTGTATGTTCTACGATGCCTATGCCTATGATGCTCGTTTGATGAGCTAGAACTCTTCGATGCCGAGTAAGAAGTGGTGTCCCTTCTAGCTTTTCCTCGCTGCTACTAATGGAGTTATTTCATTAAGTTGATATTGGTCTGAATTTGTTGATTTAATTGTCGATGGCTCTCTATCAGCTTTCTCATTAGATTCTAAAATTCATCTCTCATAATAGAATCGGTAGGATTCTAAACTTCAACTTGTTTAGCATTCACATCCATTGGTTGATTGCTTAGGCCTCCTTATTGCATGTTAGTATTCTTATTTCCTTCTACATTCTGAGATGTAGATATACTGTTCCTCACCATTGTCAATAGCTTCACTTAGTTTTTGCAAATGTAAGTAGAACGAGCAAACTTCCTGAAGATAACTATGGAACTCCTTCAGAGGATTTATGCAATCCACTAGCGACAAAGGGATCCTAATAGGCTGAAAATCAAGGCCCTCAGCAAAGCACTGAAATGTTTGCACCCAAAATGGTCACAAACACCAAGAATAGTTTTTTATAGAGAAGTAAGCGAAGAAAGTAAAAATTAAACTGAGCATATGAATAAGTAAGAAATAGAGAATAAGCAGTAATCAAAGGCACAACAGTTTATAGTGGTTCGGCGTTATATGCCTATATCCACTTTGAAGATTATTCTTTATTAGTCTCTTGTAAATCTGATTACAGTAGTAGAAATAAGTTAGCACTTGATTATAATGGAATCTAGAGTAACAAGAAGCATAAAGATCCTCAAAATGACCCATTAAGTCAGTATGTGTAGAAGAAGACGGCCAAATATTTCTCTAAAATCTCAGCTGAAGGACCTTCAAAATAGTATGGGAACACTAGAGGGATTGCTAGGCCTAATACCCAAAGAGGAGGGATTGTGACCGATCCTTTTTTAGTTGAATTTTAGGGAGCGATCACTATGGAAATTTCCTCATGTAGGATTTTGTTTAGCCTCTAAATTTCATGTCATTTGGATCATTGAAGCTTAAGTTATTGCTTGATCTTTGTTTAAACATAGCTTGTATGTTGCTTTCTACAATCCCTTCGAAGGGATATATCGATCCTTTAACCTTGTCCTTTTGATATGCATCCACAGGGTAGGCTCCTTAGGGTCCTTATTTTTTGCTCTTCAAATTTCATAGGCATTTGGCTTATAGATCTTGAGATATTGATTGTTTTCCATAAGAATGCGCTTGTACTTTGAAACATGCCGATCCTTCTTGTTGGAGCCAATCTATGCCGACTCCTCTTATGTGTTGATCCATATTTCATACTTCGAACATCCTACGTTGCCCCTTCATTAATCCTATTTAATCCTGATGGCAGCTGAATCTAACTCATACAATCAGTTCAATATAGCTAGGCTATAATGCCAGATAACAAATTCTATCAAATGTACTCACATATTCAATCAAATTAAATCATTATATTTCCTTTTGCATGTTGCATTACTTGCTTTAGTTTTATATTCTATGAACTTACTATGGACATACTACATACGTATCAAATATACATGTTTATTTCTGTGATAATTAGTATGTGGATTTAAATGAAGTATGTAGAACCATTTGGTATCATTAGACTTACAATTGCATACATTTATATGTGCCAATCCCAGAGCATCAACTCTTATGCCGCTCTCAACTGAATGGGTGCTCTATAAGATACAATTCACTAGTACTATATGAATTATGATCGTATGACTAAAAACAATTCCTCTAAACAGTCGCTTAGCCTATAATTTCAAAAAAAACTACAATTTTTTTTGGATTGCTCGTATTTACCAATGCATCACTTTTGTTATGAAAGCAAATACAACTATTATAGTTTTATGCTATAACAAGTATTTAAAATAGTCATATTGAAATAGAACTATGTCTATATTCAGTCAATACTATAAATAGCTATTATTTCGTTAATAATATTTGGTATTCTTACAATAACAATTTTGTAACTTGATGCCATCACCGAGAACTGTTATGTAGCACGCTTCCGCTATTTCCACCATTGCTATAATAGCATATGAAATATAAAGCTTCATTTAGCCACTTAGTATGAGCTATTTATTTCATTTACTGTCTTTATTTTTAAAGTGAGAGTTTTCAGATCAATTATCTTAAATTCAAAGAAATAAATTTCGTTGAAAATAATTTTCTATACGAAAATATAATTTGGAATAAAAACCATATTTCATATTCTTTGTAAATTATTCATTATTATTTTATACAATTTTTTTTTTGATGTCTCTTCATGAGACAAAAGCAATCATTCACTCTCTTCATCACAAATGTGCCATAATTTACATTCACTCTCGTATGTTCGCTTTCCATTCCAAACCGTCGAACTATTTAAAAAGGAAACACTTACTACAAGACTAAAGAATTCTTTACAAAAAAAAGCATTAGGTTATCGTTAATATTTAAGGATATAAAATAAGTTCCACTTTACCTAAACAGATCAAACCGACATTTCAATGATCGAATTCTTATATTCATCATGTAACTTTTGGTCTAATGTTACATTTAGCATAATAAGATCCTTATTTTAATCAATCATATATAATCTCGCGCTATGATTAATTTTTTTATTTTGAATTAGCTAATTTCATTAAAGTTTCATGCATTACGAATTATTGTTCACCATATAACATTTATATGTGATTATATATGGATCAAATATCCATATCCTTCTATTTCTTTTAAAGTTTGAAACTAATAAAGGATATAGTCTCTAGAAAATAAACACAAGTGACCAAGTTATGAATGTATTGAGTAGTAGTATAATTAAGCGCTTGCATGGGTCTTGAAACAAAAATATGCAAAAATATTTATTGAGAAGTATATTTTGTAATTTTTATGTCAAACTTGATTCAATTCATTTGTATATTTTAGTCAATAAACATGTATCAATTATTTTATTAATTACATTATTGCATAAATTTATTGAAGTAGATTTCTTTAATTTATACATAACATATGTTCTTATAATATTAGTTTGGTCAAACATTACACTTCATTTTATTAATATGCTCATACTGGACTTTTAAGTTTCTATAACAACCCAAAATTTAAGCTATAATAATTAATTAATGAATTAATTAAATGATAAAATAAGTTTCTGAAATTTTCAAAATTGAGCTATGGAGTTGTATCATTGGTTCCGTAGCGATTTTCTGATCAAATCCATATATAACTTGTCAAAATCCGAGTCAGCATGGAGAAGTTACGAGAGAAACAAGAATCAAAATATTATAAAAAAGAAAATGAAAATAATAATAATAATAATATTCCACCATAAGTCGACCCGTATTAGGGTCAGGTCGAACTATGGGTCGACCCCTAAAGGGGTAGTGTCGACATGCATTTCTGCCTGGACGTGAAAACGTAAAGGTACGAGCCGAACAACCTATTTTGCAATTTTTGTCAAATCTCGTGTGTTCTTAGCTGCATATGCGGTTCATAGTGAACCTATGATGTGGTTGCACCAGATTCAGTCTTCAAATCCAACGGCCTGAGATCCCTAAGCCACACTATAAATGAGACTCTAGACCTAGCTATTTTTCTCATTTAGATTTTCTCCCAATTGGGTTCATTGCCTGAGGCTAAACCCTAATTAGAAAATTTTTCTAGGGGGACGATCTTTTTAGTAAAAATATTCTACGCCCTAGAAGTGGATCGAGGAAGGCCAAGGAATAGAGCTAAGGACCATAGGTGAGTGTTTTGTAATTATTTTAGATTCTTAAGTAATTTAAAATAATAGGGTTCTCAATAGTTGCAGTTTTTCTACAATTTTGAGAGAGTTTTATGTAAGTTTATTTACAATCAGTTTTTAAGTAAATTTCAGAATTTCTTTCTAGTCTATTTTTATTCAGCTATTTTATTTAGTTATTTTCAGTTATTTTCAGTTATTTAGAGTTGTTTACATCTGTTTTAAGTTGGAATTTAGCCTGTAAATATTAGTTTCTTTTTATAGAGATTTAATTCCTTTTTACGTGAATAAATTAAAAAGAAGAACGTGAATAAATTAAAAAAGAAGAATTTGATAATATGGAATAAAATAGAAAAAACAACTAAATTTACTGAAATCACATGTAAAATAAGAAAAACCGAAACAAAATAAAGATGCACTGAAATAGATAAATTTAAGATATTTACAAGCATAATTGTAACAAGTGGTTATAATTAAAAAGAGAAAATAAAAGAATAACAGTTGTAAGAACAATTATAACACAGGTTATAATTAGAAAGAAAGATATAACAGAAAAGATTTATTTTAAAACTTAGATCTTGGATTAAAGTAATAAGCAAATATAGCAGAAATGATAGAAGAGGCTTATTTAGAACTTAGATCTTGGATTAAGTTAATAAACAAATATAGAAGAGATAACATAAGAGGCTTATTTTAAAACTTAGATCATGGATTAAGTTAATAAGCAAATATAACATAGACAACAAAAGAGGCTTATTTTAAAACTTAGATCTTGGATTAAGTTAATAAGCAAACATAGAAGTAGGGCCCGTACCGGCAACATTCCCTTTCAGATCTTGGGCCGATGGTCTCACAATAGTAGGTAAGGCTAGGACATGCTTATGCTAATTAGGGTAAATAAGTGGCAAATAGATAGAGGCTCAAATCTGGGGATTTGGACAAGAGGCGCAAAAATAGAAGATTGTTTGTTAGAACCAGTACCGGCAACATTCTCTTTCAGGACTAGTACTGATGGTCTCATAATAGTTAGCTAAGGCTGCGCAACATTCCCTTTTAGGTCTAGGACTTATGGTCCCACAACATTTAGGTGAGGTTGGGCACGCTCATGCCGATTAGGGTAAATAAGAGGTCAAATAGGGGCAACAGTTAGTGTGTACTAGCGATGACCGAGCGTGCGGCATTGATTAGGGTAAATAATTTACTACTACGTTCTACGCGCTAAAGAGGTGTCATTTGTTGTGGAACCAATACGATTGGATCAGTTCACAGTGGCACAACAAAGATAGATTAGGCCGATCAAAGGGTAGTATTAGGATTTCAGCTCGATCAAGTTAGCAATTGAGATAGGATTAGGGTTTCAACCTAATCACGACAATTTAAGACAAGTGCAAACAATCGCAATCAAAACAATCAGTCAAATAGAATCAGAAATAGTATTTTATTCAAGTTTTATCTTTTCTGTATTTTTCTTTCAAGCTAGAATTATTGCTTAGTCTGTTATCTTTATCCTGCTTAGAAATTCTAGTAATTACTTTCACTCGCCAAACTTATTGTTTGACCCACTCCTCTATTTCCCCCTTCCCCCCATAGGCCAGTAGAGTCGAGTTGATTTAGGTTACTTGGAGATCCATTCCCAAAGTTTTCTCATTTCAGATGTATTCTTCTATTTTTCATCTTTTTCATTTGACTTATGATGGATTGGCACTTGTGAGAGGGATTATGATTATTATTGTTGCTTTTGTACTCTGATTATGTGAGATTGAGATGTATTTTCATGAGACATGAGAGATTTTGAGTTTTTGAGGCATGTTATGTTTTTAAAACTTATTTTGAGATAAAGTTTAATTTTGAATGATAAGTTATTATTTAAGTTTTTCCACTGCTTTTACTTATTTGTCTTGTGGATCTTAGTCTCTATGATGCTTTATCTATACCTATAAAGCACTACATCTTTTAGTGTGGCCGTTTTGAGATTACTAAGGGGTGTGGGGTGTTTCACTTGGTATCAGAGACTACGGTTATAGGATTACTAAAAAATTGTTTTAAAAGTAGTATTTTTAAAAGATTTTTAAAAGGTAACGTATCTTCAAACTAAAAGTATTTTTCAGAAAGAAACTCTTATCACAGAAATAGTTTTCAAGTATAAAAGAGATAAAAATCCCCTCAAATTCTAGTTCAACCTTCTTACGATTCTTTTGAGCCTTAATTTTCTTTTCTTTGCATAGAATGGCGGACACCCCAAATCTTCCAGAAGGTATCCAAGCCACTGCCCGCTTCCGTTGATACCACTAAGTTATGGCACTGAAGGTGCACAGGCAAGCGCCCAATGCAGGGCCGGTCGGTGGAGATCCCATTAATCCACCTGCAGCAGCCAATTTTACCGAGCTCTACATGGACTTTGCTATTCTAGGAGGCAAGACGTTTTCTGGCATGGACGATTTCGTAGAGGCACGAACTTGGTTGTGGAATACGAAGCAGATATTTGGGTTGTTTGGATTGGAGGACCAGCAGAAAATTTAGCTTGCATCTTGGCAATTGAAGGGAGAGGCTTCTTACTGGTGGAAGACTTTAGGAATGGAGGGTAGAGACAATGGTTGGTTTGGATTTCGGGAAAGTTTCGAGAGAAAGTTCTTGTTGCAAGCTGAGGAAAGCATGCAGTTGGAGAAGTTCATTAGTCTGAAGCAAGGGAGTCTTTCGGTGAAAGAGTATATAAATCAGTTTAATGGGTTATCATGATTCAGAATGGAGCTTGTTAATACATCTCATAAGAAGGCCACCAAGTTTGCTAAGGGTTTGAATCAGCCCCTCCAAGGATTGGCAATGACAGATGTACCTATGGGAGCGACGTATGAATCAATTATGGAAATGGCTCTCATATTAGATGTTGCTAAGAAAGAGGAAGTTAAGGAGGTTCTTAAATCAGAAAACTCTAAGTAGCAGTGTGGAAGAATAAGAAAGACAAGGACAAGAAGAAAGAAGGAGGACCTCAAAAGGAACGGATCAAGAAAGGCGAGAAATGTCATAATTGTGGATTGATTAGGCATTTCACAAAGGATTGTAAGAATGACACAATGACGGGGAGGTGTCACAAATTTGGACAGCTTGGACACCTTAGTAGAGCTTGTCCTCAGAGGATGGGGTAGAGAGTAGGCATACCTACGTGCAAGCACAGGCTTTGGATGCAGCACCCTCTAGTAGTGGACCGGATCGAGCTAGGAAAGCCTCTGTAGAAGGTTTGATCTCTATTTCAGATTTTCCTATTCGAACTCCTTTTGACTCTGGAGCATCACATTCTTTCATTTATAGTTCCTTAGTTGATTGTTTGCATTTTAATATTTCTCTAGATCGTATAGTTGCTTCAAATCCCCTAGGAGGATCAGCACATTTATCCATGATTTGTAGGGGTTTGAAAATGTTTATACTAGGCGTAGAGTTTGATTGTGACGCCTATGTATTGGGAATTTTGAGATATGGGATGATTTTAGGGATGGACTGGTTATCCACTTATGATGTGATATTTGACTATGAGAGGAGAGTCTTTAGAGTATTGACATGTAGTGGATGGACTATCGAGGTTTCTTGCGACCCACAGGGGTCAGTCATGTTGAGCTTCCATTATTCTCTTGATCCATCACTAGGAGAATTAGATTCAGTTCCAATTGTTAGAGATTTCCCAAACATTTTTGAGGATGTTAGGGGACTACCCGTTAAGAGAGAGATTTACTTTAGGATCTACCTGAATGACAACACTAAGCCAGTGGCTTCGCTCGTGGGACATATGGCTCCTAGGTAGAGGAAGGAGTTAAGCAAGCAGATAGGTGACCTACTAGAGAAAGGCTTCATCAGATGGATCATATCTGAGTGGGGAGCGCCAATCCTCTTCGCTACAATGGTAGATGGTTCCCTTTGGCTTTGCGTAGACTATAGAGAGTTGAATAAGCTCACAAAGAAGAGTCGTTACCCACTTTCTAGGATAGATGATCTTTTCAATCAGTTGGTTGGATCTTCAGTATTTCCTTAACTTGACTTTTCCACTGGATTTCATCAGCTTAGGATCATTGACGATAGCATCAGTAAGACAACATTTAGGACACCCGATATATTTTGTGAGTGGATGGTTATGCTGTTTGGGCTGACCAATGCCACAGCCTGTTTTGTAGATTTGATGAAGCCGTGGTTTGCGATATGTACTACATAAGTTCGTTGTAGTATTTGTGGATGACATTCTGGTGTTTTCCAAGAGTACGGAAGAGCATGCTATTCATCTTGAGAAGGTTCTTCGTACACTTCATGTTCATTAGTTGAAAGAGGGGCGTTTCTTGGGTAATGTAGTCTCAAGAGAGAGTTTAGCTATGGATTCTGCTAAGATAGTGGCAGCACAAGATTGGAAGTCCCCCAAGAATGCTACCGAAGTTAGAAGCTTCCTAGATTTAACTGGTTATTATAGGAAGTTTATCAGAGATTTTTCTAAGATTTCAGCATTTGAGGTTAAGGCTACCCTTATAGATCAGACTGACTCAACGCAGCAAGAGGATTCAGAGCTTGTGGATATTTTGGATAGGATTAGCAGTGGAGAGGTCTCTAGACATCTCCAACGCTATTCCATTGATATTAAAGGATGGTTAAGGAGAGATGGAAGACTTTATGGCCCCCACACTGGTGATTTGATGGGTGTAGTTCTAGCAGAAGCACACCATTCTCGGATGACTATTCATCCGGGTGGTGATAATATGTACAGGGACATGAAGAGAGTATCTTATTGGAGTGGCATGAAGAAGGATGTAGCAGAATTTGCAGGTAAGTATCTTGTATGCCAAAGGGTTAAGGCGGAGCAGCTGAGGCTTGATGGATTACTTCAACCATGGATGTACCCGAATGGAAGTGGGATAGTGTTTTGATGGACTTCATTGATGGTTTACCCTTATCTAGGAAGGGGAATACTAGTATTTGGGTGATCGTAGATCATTTGACTAAGAGCGTCCACTTCATTTCGGTCAAGAATAAGAGGACAACACCATATTTGGCATCCATATATGTTCATGAGATAGTCCGACTTCATGGAGTTCCCTCTAGCATAGTGAGCGATAGAGACCCTACTTTACAAGCGAGTTTTGGAGGAACTTGCAAGAGGCTTTAGGGACACAGCTTAGATTGAGCATAGCCTATCACCCTCAAACAGATGGAAACATGGAGAGACTTAATAGAGTTCTTGAGGATCTATTGAGGATGTGCATTCTTGATTTTGGAGGAACTTGGGAGGAGCATCTTCCTTTGGTGGAATTCACATATAACAATAGTTTTCAGGCTAGCATTGGGATGGCTCCTTTTGAAGCCCTTTATGGAAGACCTTGCAAGTCGCCTTCATGTTACTTAGAGTCTACAGAAAGATTGCTACTTGGTTCCTACATGGTAAGAGAGACTTCAAAAATGATTGATTTAATTAGAAGAAGAATGAAGATGGCCCAAGATAGAAAGAAATCCTATGCAGATAAGTGAAGAATGGATATTGAGTTTGAGTTAGGAGATTTGGTTTTCAGTAAGGTGTCTCCGCTAAGAAAAGTAGCGAGGTTTGGATCAAGTGGAAAACTTTCTCCCAGATTCGTAGAACCGCTCCTTATTGTGGAAAGGGTAAGGAAGATGGCGTATCGGATAAAGCTACCGAAGAGGCTCACGGAAGTTCATGATATTTTTCATGTTTTGCACTTGAGGAAGTGCTTATATGATTCAGCAGAGGTAGTGGAACCTAGCCTACTTGAGGAAGTTAAAGTGGAGAGAGAAGAATCGGTTTGTCTCATTCCTACCATGATCGTTGGACATGATATCAAGAAGCTTAGGAATAAGGAAGTCCCTTTGGTTAAGGTGTAGTGTGGAGATAGTATTGAAGACGCTACGTGGGAGGCTGAGGAGAAAACATGTATCTCTTATTCGCATCCCTTCAATGGCATGTTTTGAATTTCCTTTTTACATCTTTAGTTTTGAATAGGTTCTTTCCTTTAGTATCCTTTTGGAGGGTAGATCTTAGGATTTAACCTATGGATAGTAGGAGTGAATATAAACATGTTACAAAAACATTCTATGTATAATGGATACTCGTGGTTGAAAGTGTTTGCTAGTGGATGCTAATGAATGCATGTACACACACTAGGCAATATTATCTCTTGGTGATCGGGCTAACTAGGTCACTAAAGCATATGCATATCGATGTATGTACACTTGCATTTTTTATTTCATGGTTGCTATAAATGGGTGATTTTCGTATGATTATTGCATTTGGATGATGATTGTAGCACGCATGTAGAACTATCAGTTATCATTAGGAAACTTGCATTCATTTGGATGCATGGCACGAACATGATTACATAAAAAGGAGGTCGACTAAATCAGTAGACCGCATAATCTATTGCATTAGTAAGGACATTGACATTATACTATTTCATATGTCATAAATTGCATTAGAAAGCTAAAGGACAATGGATGTAATGGATGGTGGCTGAATATGTGGTTGTAGAAGTTGAATGAAAATATTTATTTCATTCTTTTGTCCTTATAGATTTCTTAGACGAAATCCTTTAAGAAGGGGAGAATGTAAAATCCAAATTTGAGCTATAATAATTAATTAACGAATCAATTAAATAATAATACAAGTTTGCGAAATTGTTAGAATTGAGCTATGGGAATTGCACCATAGGGTCCGCGGCAATTTTCTGATCAATTTCCATACATAACTTATTAAAATTCGAGTCAGTATAGAGAGTTACGAGAGAAATAAGAATCATAATATTTTAAAAAAGAAAACAAAAAAATATACGTCCATAGGTCGACCTGCATTAGGGTCAGGTTAACCTATGAATCGACTCACATTAGGGTCAGGTCGACCTATGAGTCGACCCCCAGTGGGGTCCGGTCCACCTGCGTTTCTGCCTGGACGTGAAAATGTCTAGGTATAAGCCAAACAACCTATTTTGCAATTTTTGTCAAATCTCATGTGTTCTCAGCTGCATCTGACAATCCCTATTGAGCCTATGATGTGGTTTCACCAGATTCAATTTCCAAATCCGACAGCTTGAAATCCCTAAGCCACACTATAACTAAGACCCTAGACCTAGCTATTTTTCTCATTTAGCTTTTCTTCCAATTGGGCTCATTACTTGAGGCTGAACCCTAAATAGAACAAATTTCTAGGAGAAGATCTTTTCAATAAAAATATTCTATGCCTTAGAAGTGGATCTGGGAAGGCCAAGGAATAGGGCTAAGGACCACAGGTGGTGTTGTGTCATTATTTTAGATTTTTAGGTAATTTAAAATAATAGGGTTCTTAATAGTTGTAGTTTCTCTACAATTTTGGGACAGTTTTATGTAAGTTTATTTACAATTATTTTTTAAGTAAATTTCAGAATTTCCTTCCAGTCTATTTTATTTAGCTATTTTATTCAGTTATTTTCGGTTATTCACAGTTATTTACAGTTATTAATAGTTATTTACATCTGTCTTAAGTTGGAATTTAGCCTGTAAATATTAGTTTCTTTTTATAAAGAATTAATCCCTTTTTATGCAAATAAATTAAAAAGAGAAGAATTCGCTAATATGGATTAAAATAGAAGAAAAACACTAAATTTACAAAAATCATATATAAAATAAGAAAAACTGAAACAAAATAGAGATGGACTGAAGTAGACAAATTTAAGATATTTGCAAGCATAATTATAACAAGTGGTTAAAACTAAAAAGAAAAAATAGAAGAATAACAGTTGCAAGAACAATTATAACACAGGTTATAATTAAAAAGAAAGATATAAAAGAAGAGGCTTATTTTAAAACTTTGATCTTGGATTAAGTTAATAAGAAAATATAGCAAAAATAACAGAAGAGGCTTATTTTAAAACTTAGATCTTGGATTAAGTTAATAAGCAAATATAGCAGAGATAACATAAGAGGCTTGTTTTAAAACTTAGATCTTGGAATAAGTCAATAAGAAAATATAGCAGAGATAACATAAGAGGCTTATTTTAAAACTAAGATCTTGAATTAAGTTAATAAGCAAATATAGAAGTAGGATCCATACCAGAAGAATTCCCCTTCAGATCTAGGAATGATGGTCTCACAGTAGTAGGTTAGGCTGGGACACCCTTATATTGATTAGGGTAAATAAGTGGCCAATAGATAGAGGCTCAAATCTAGAAATTTGGGAAAGGGCACAAAACTAGAAGATTGTTTGTTAGAACCAGCACTGGCAGCATTCCCTATCAGGACTAGGACTGATGGTCTCACAGTAGTTAAGTGAGGCTAGGAAGCATTCCCTTTCAGGTCTAGGACTGATGGTCTTACAATAGTTAGGTGTGGTTGGCATGCTTATGCTGATAAGGGTAAATAAGAGGTCAAATAGGGGGCGACAGTAGTGTGTACCGGTGTGCGGCATCGATTAGGGTAAATAATTCGTTACTGCATCCTACGCACTAAAGAGGTGTCTTTTGCTATGGGACCAACAGGATTGGATCAGCTTATAGTGGCACAACAAAGATAGAATAGGCCGATCAAAGGGTAGAATTATGATGATGAAGTTAGCAGTTGGGATAGGATTAGGGTTTCAACCTAATCACGACAATATAAGACAAGTGCAAACAATCACAATCAAAACAACCGGTCAAACAAAATCAGAAACAGTATTTTATCCGATTTTATCTTTTCTGTATTTTCCTTTCAAGCTAGAACTATTGATTAGTCTATTATCTTTATCTTGCTTAGAAATGTTAGCAATAACTTTCACTCACCAGACTTATTGTCTGACCCACTCCTCTATTTCCCCCTTTTCCCCCATAGGCCAGCAGAGTTGAGTTGATTCAGGTTGTTTGGAGATCCATTCCCGAAGTTTTCTCATTTCGGATGTATTCTTCTTTTTTTCGTTTTTTTCATTTGGCTTATGATGGATTGGCAGAGGGGTTATTGTTACTATTGCAACTTTTGTACTCTGATTATTTGAGATTGAGATGTATTTTCATGAGACATGAGAGATTTTGTGTTTTTGAGACATGTTATGTTTCTATAACTTATTTTGAGGTAAGTTTAATTTTGAATGATAAATTATTATTTTAAGTGTTTTCCGCTATTTTAACTAATTTTTCCTGTGAATCTTAGTCTTTGTGATGCTTTAGCTATACCTATAAAGCACCACATCCTTTGGTGTGCCCTTTTTGAGAGTACTAAGGGGTGTGGGGGTATTTCAGTTTCTTAGAATGCTAAGAAGAAACATAGAAATCTTTTGACTTACCCATTGTGTATTAGGACACTTTTTCCTTGGGATTCTGAACTTGAGTTTTCTCAACAAATCATATGCCCACAAATGATGGATAACACTTTATTGATTATATCATATACAAATAATAATCCATGGTCTTTGTGATGACCTATATTTCAGAAGGTTTAAATCGACAATAATCCACACATGTCCGACTTAAACAATTCGAAACGTAGATAATCAATGGGGTTTAGTAAGAAAAATAAGAAGAGAAGAAGAAACAACACACAGAATTTCACAGCGAAAACGATAAAATATAATAATCAAATAAAAATTCAAATGTTGTTTACTATACATTTTATTATAATCTATACATATTTATCAGAGTTATATCTATACATTAGGGATAAATAATCAATACATCGGAATAGCATGATGCAGGGGATAATAATAATAGTAATATACTAAAACTCCGTCTCCATCCTCTAGAGAATAGTCTTCAATACGCTAAAAAAACTCATGAATGACCCAAGCGTAATGAAAAGACAAAACACTCAAGTCAGGACTAAAATACTCTTATGTAAATGAAATCAATATCACAAATATGAGTGCAATAACTTAATAGATGTTGCGGGATTTTCCATCTCCTAAGGATACGTTAAACTATTTATATATAATAGTATACGCTATAACAGATAATGTCTATCAGTAAAATAAATATCAAAATAGCGTAAAGGCTTTACATTGATCCACCTTAACACATTTTACAGTTTCAAACCAAAATCGTAATGGGCTCGTATAGGGATAAATATGACAAGGCATGTGAGGCAATGCCCAAGGTAGGATTCTACCAGTTTACCCTTTCTGGCTGGTTATAACCCGTTCGTGGCCGACCACGACAATCAATCCAAACAACAAAAGGTGCACTCATCGAATACGAAATCACAATAATAATACGAGGGATCAAGGTCGCTAGATGTAGCTAACCTCAATGGCTAGACATAGGCTTTTGTTTTAGTCATTTTAATTATGACACGAATGTCGAGGCTATTCATCATCGTTCTCTTACTTCATTCCAGTAAACGTTACCAATACAACCACTCCATTCTGGATATCATCCATCACGTACCCAGTTGTCAAAATGGTTCCAATATTTACAGAGGGTATGCCAATAAGAGACCCCGGTCTCTGTAACAAACAAACGCTGTTTTACACATCGGTTGGCACTTTTACATTTCGAAAACGGGTCGTATTTGATATCAAAATATCATATTTATTTCAAAAACAAATCCATTTTGAAATCATCATATTCACTTCAAAAATCATATTTTACTTCGAAATGTTAGTTCTATTTGATATGTCGATTCCAATTCAAAATTTTGAATTTAATTACAATTTAGATTATACTACACTTTAACCCAAATCGTATTTAAATCCAAGATTTAAACATAAATATTTCTACCCCTTTAACCAGTTTGAATTTCAGGAAATAGTTTAAATAGTTTTAAAATAGTTAAATAGTTAAAATAGTTTAACAGAAAATATTTTGAGTAATAAAAATGGTTTATCTAGTAAAATAGTTTGGAAAATAAAAAAATTGAATTTAAAGAATATTGATTTTTAAGCCATTTTTACTAAAAATATTCATAAAAAAATATTTATTTTAAATCTAAATCAGTTCACTTTCCAAATCTCCAATTCAAATCAGTTCCAATTTCCATTTATATTTAATCGATTAAATTCTGATTTCAAGCCGATTTTTCACTTCGATTCCAAATAAATTTCAATGCGAATTCCCAAATAATTCCAAACTCCAATTCCAAATTAATTTAAAATTCCAATCTTAAATTTAAATTTCAAATCTCAAATTAATTTAAATTTCGATCTCAAATTAATTTAAATTCCAATCCCAAATTAAAACCATTTCTATTTAGATCAATTACGAGATTGATTTCCAAAATATCGATTTAGAACACTTAAATCAAACTTTCCTTATATTAAATTTTAAATCCCAATCTTAAAATATAATGAAATTCCAAGCTTATTTTCAAATATCATACTAGATCACCTTTTACTTAGAAATATTCAAAGTTCAATAAAAAGTACAATCTTTTAAACAAATCAATTTTCTAAAGCCCACATCATATTCCGATTACAACTTAAAAATCACAACTTCGATTATTTAAAAAAAAATCTGTTTCAAATTTTAAATTTCAACATTCCGAGTTCCAATTCAAAAATAATTCAATTTCCATAAATTCGATTTTTTTTCTTTAGAACCAAATCATTTAAATAATTTCAAATTCAAAATTTTAAAATCATTTAATTTAACAAATCCGATGTCCGTATATAATTCTCTATCCTATGGCATAGTGAATCATTATTTCAATTTAAATTCCAAGGATGGATGTATATCATTTCAATCCAAAATAAGTGTCATAGGTATATATCATTTCAACCTATTCCATAATTTATTCGAAATAATTTAATTTACAGTTTTATATACTATAAATAATATACAGGGTGGTAACAGAGTATACCAAAATAAATGAACGTCCAAATATCAACCAATAGCATCCATCACAACCAATCATCCAAACAGTCAATAAAATCCACAGTAATCAACCAGTTATCTATAATTCGAGAATTTTACTATTAGTTAAATTCTAATTCTATTTTAACTTTCAATTTAAAATTTATCAATTGATTCTGATGTTCATTAAACTTATCAAACAAATATCAATAAATTTTCAATCACTTCACGATATAAATTTAACTAACATAAAATTATTTCAGTCAATTGTGAGTGTATAAACACTCACCTTCATTTGAAAGTGAAAATATTCTCAGCTTCAAATAAATGCCAATCTAATGCCAAACCGCAGATGACGTCGATATGATTCCAACACCTCTCGTTTCTTTCAAAACGGACCTCGAATGCAAGAGTAACGATTTTATTAATATAACATTTTTAATTAATATTAATTTACAACCTGATTAACTAAAAAAACAAGAACCTTCTCCTATGCACAGCTACCCGACATCTTCTTCTTTATACGTGTAAATTTTTTTTCGCGCCTAATCCAGCCTCTGCCATTGACCACCGTCGTAGTCTCGCCTACAACCGCGCCTGCCCTTCTCCACCGGCGCACGCTTCACCTTCGCCGATTCTTCTCTCAGACCGCACGCACAACATCGATCCCCCCCAAAACCCTAACAGCTAAAGAGAAGCCGCCTCTACCTTGTCGTCGAATCGCCACCTTCGCCCTCAATTTATTTTTTTATACGATCGAAATTTGTAATTTTTTATAATATCGATCCGTAGTTGTTTTTTTATAAAATGTCGATCTGCTCAGTTTGGATAAGAAAGGGGAGAGGTAGGCACGGCTGAAAACGTTGGAGGTGTCTAGATATTCATTAACATTATATTAAAATAATAAGAAAATATCTGATTTGATTGGCCCGTGAAATCACGAACTCCAAACGAAGTGTGCCGCCTGGCGTTTATAATGTTTTACCTCCATTCCGAACACAATGGAACTAGCTTCGAAAGCCAATTCGATCTTATGCAAAAGATGGCTTTTAAAAATTGGTTAATATCATTTAAATTCTGAATTTAAATTCTATGTGTTTCAAGCTCGCACGGCAAAACGAAAAGTCTAAATGCTACGAAACTTGAAATCCTACAATAATTCACTATTACGAATCCGATGAAACTGGTTTCGTCAAAATCCGAGACAGTGGCCAAAATGGCTACTTTTACTTGTCAATTAAAATATAAATATAAAATTTAAAATTATTCACATTTAAATCCAATTTTAAATGTTAACCATCTTCAGTCATATTTTAAATAACATTTCAATCAATTTCCGATATCATTTTCAATCATCTGAAATGCAGAATCAAATTATTCAAATAACTTCCAATATTAAATTTGAAACAATTTATCAAATAACCCAATATAAATAAATTATTAAATTTTATTTCTACCCATATTTATCCAATAATTACATTAAATTTAATAATTTAAAATTGCCAAATATATGGGTCGTTGCATACTCCCACACTCAAAACTTTTCGTCCTCGAAAAGGCGTTAAGTAAAGAATTTAACATTTGATATATTCGCTCGAAATAATTTGCTTATAAAACATAACCTTCTTATTTGCAAAACTATTACCAGCTTCTACTATGTCATTCCGATATCGATTTTGCGGAAAATATAATTTTTATAGAAAAACAAGTTATAAAATTTTTAAAACATCAAAAAAAAAAATTCTAGCTCCCGGATTTACGGAAAATTTCGGCAGAGTCTCCTTTGTGCAGCTCGATCAAAAAAAATTACAATTCAATATATAACACAAATATAACCAATATATATCAAATATACATCTCATGTTAATGATAAAGTATCCCGAAGGGCAAAAATATAAAATCGCGGTATGTAATCCAAGATACGTACCTTATTATTAATAATACGAGCAAGTTTCGCTCGTTTTAAGCAAGCAAAAACATATAAATCCTAGCATACGCCCCAAAAGGTCTTTACATATACCTATCTCAACTCAATTTAAGATATTAGTTGCATATAATTATATAGAAGCACGTATAAGTTTAATATTACCATATAACATGGATTTTGAATCCAAACAATAAATACAATCACAAATACACAACATACAACAATCATATGCAATCAAAACAGTAATAAAATGGTTTGCAGCAAAAGAAACCATCCAACCATTAATATTCGTCCAATAAATCCAATTAATTCATAACCATGTGAATTTTACTCAAATATCAATTTTTAATTTTATACCCTTCGTCTCTTATTAGCATTCATTACAATAATATTTTAATTGATTTATTTCAATTTATTTGCATTCAACCAACTTTTATTCAATTTATTTATTTCCAACTGATTTGCAGACACTTGTCAACATTAATGAATTCACATTTTATTTATTTACACTCGTTTATAGTTGCATTCATTTTTCGTTCTTCACTTCCATTATTTCATTTCAATAATTCATATAATTAATTAAACTTAATTAATTTAATTTGACACCACATTCCATATACTTAAAATTGATTCATATTCACTTATTAATATTCATTTCATTAATCATACAATGGATTTATACTCAATTTATTCACTTTTAATTGATTTATATTCGACTAATTTGGTTTCGATCCATTTTTATTCAATCAACGAATATTCATTCATTCACATTTTGATTGATTATAATTAAATATGTTTGCATTCAATCGATTTGTTCTATGATGACCCGAAATATTGGGCAATATCAATTTAATAATCTGTATTAAAAAATTAAATTGATTTGATAATCATTGTTAATAAAATTTGAATTGATTTAATAATCCAATTAAATAAATATTTAATTAGTGAATTTTATATTTTAAAAAGCTAATAAAATGATTTTATTTTTAATGTGTGTGTATATATATATATGTATATATTGTAAATGGAAATCCTTGGTTTAAATTTAACAAATGAAATAATGTTTTCAAATTCTAATATATTTTTAGTAATTTGGAAATTTGATTTAATTTAATACAAAACCTTCTAAAGATTTTTAAAATAAATAATCATATTGTTTTAAAATATTTAAGATAAATGTTTAATTGTTTAAAATATGTTTTAACTTAAGTTTGAATATTAAATAAGATTTATAAAAAGGTTGATTTCATTTATTTTTAATATTGCTTAATCAATATGATATTTCAATTCATTTAAGTAATATAAGTGATTTATTAATAATAAGGTAATCTCTTTTATACATTATTTAAAATTGTTAAATTTGTTATTTCAAATAATAACTATAATACTTAGTTTTTATAAACATAATTAGACTTTATAGAAATAGACATATTTAAATTGAATAAGCTGACTTTAATTTAGATTTTATAATTTAATTTGAATTTGAATTTAAAGTTTTGAAATTCAAAAGAATAGATACTTAAAAATATCTGGATAAGCTTTTATTTATAATTTGTTTTTATTACATTTTCTTTACATAAGAAATTCACACATATATTTACACAAGGATAAATAAATTAAGTAAAACCTTTATTAACATTTAAAATAAAAAGAAAATAATACAAAGACAAGTGTTATCATATTAAAACTTAATATAACATAAGTTAATTAATGAACAAAGGTTTATGACAAGTGTTATACTTTAAAACAAGTGGCCTTTTTAGATTAATATTCTTTTACTTTTACTTGATGATTTTCAGCCTAAATACATATACTTTTCTCTATCTATTTTTTATATTCAAAAGCTAAGATACAAATCTGAACTCAAACCATTTCTCAAACAAAATTTGTACATGTTCAAATCTGATTTTCAATTCTCAAACTCCTCAAAACTAGAAATTTTTTTAACTTCAACAACCTGTAATTCTTTTTAAACCAAACAACTCAAAGCATGCATGCATTCTTCCTCAAACCTGAATTTCAAACTAAAACAAGTTCAAGATCAAAGTCTATATTATTTTTTCAAAACTGAGATGCGGACAGAATCAACTTCAGTTCTGTTTGTAATCAAGCCTCAGTAGCATGCAAACTATTTTCTAGTTTCAAATAAAAACCTGAACATCTTCTTCAAAGCTGAGATGAACCAAAAGCCTACAATCATTTTCATCTCTGTTTTGAATCTGAGCCATCTTCATAATCAAATGCCTGCATTCTTCAACCTGGAATCAAAAGCAAGTTAATCAAGTCTCAGTAACAAGAAATTCAAACTTTTAACTCAAGAAACCCACAGCAACTCAAGTTTTAAAAGTATCAAAAGATGTTTTCATAATCAAGATGCTCTGTTCTTCATTTGAACAGGTGAGTAACATTTTTGTTAAAAATAACTTAAGTAAATATGGTTGCGTGTTAATTATCTGGGAATAAGAATGTTCTGTGTGTTTTCATAATCGGATTATTTGGATGTTTTGTGAGTGCATTGTTGTTGTATTTATGTATCTCTGTTTACAGTTTCATGCTCAAGTTTTATGATCAAAATTCATATTCTCCCGAACCCATTATTGTTAGGACTTAAGATCTAAATAAAACTTGTTTGTTTAAACAAGAAGTAAAGTTTAAAATTTGATTTAAATAAATTAAATTTTAAATGTGCTCTACAATTCAAAAACAACAGTTCAAGCTCAAGATGAGTAAAAACCCAAACATGCTATCTTCTTGTTTCAGGCATATGATTTGAAACATAATCGAAAACCATGACTTTTGGAAGTAAAATCATAATTTTTGATTTAGTTTTGGGCATGCATTTTTGAGTTGAACAGAAATTGAAGATTTGGTAGTTTCTGGTGATCTCTGTGATCGGAGTGGTTGGGGTCATTCCTGATGGTAGCTGAGTGATAGAGGAGTTTGGGAAAAATGCCAAGCAGATGATCATTGCACTATGGCGATGACAGGAGATCGAGAATGTTTGTAACCCTAGTTTTTGGGGTTGGTCGAAATGTATTCGTACCATCATCTCTGGTGGATCGAGTTCCACCAGAGTTTGGGAATTGATAGGGGGAAGATTAGCGAGGATGATGCTGAATTTTCAGAAGCTCCGGTGGTTGGAGACTCGAGCACGTGGAAGTTTTCGGGTTTGATGATTGTCCCAGTTTTGTGCTAGGAGGCTCGAATTCAATTTCGAGGAAAGATCAACTTTCTGATGGTCGAAATAGGATACGAGGAGGGTTACCGATGTGGAGAAGTCATCGTGAATGACTGGAGTTGAATGAAGCTACCGTACATGTGCACGGAGGTGATAGTGTATCTACAGTTTGAATTGGGAAAAAGAGTACTCGAGTTTACTCGAGTCAGTTGCGGGTGTTACTCGAAGCTGTGTGGGTTTTGACTCAGAGTTTTTGAATGATGGGTTGAGTCATTTACCAGTTACAGGTTTTATACCTGTCAGGTTTCCGAATTTTAAAATTAAAGTGAAATTTCGAAAGTAAGATTTAAAATAGAGTTTTAAATCAAGTTTTAAAATGTTGATTCAAATTAAATTGTATCCAAATTTTGAAATAAATAAGTTTTATAAAAATCAAAATGTTTTAACAACTTTAAGTATTCAGAAGTATATTTTAAATGGATTGTTTTCCAAGAAAATGTTTAAACTTTATTTGTATTCTTTTATTAAAAGTTTATGTAATATTTGAAAAAAGTTATATAAATTAGTTGACGTAAATTTTTAAGTTAAATGATTTATTTATTTTGGAAGCTTGGTTTTAAATAAAATCAAGTAAGTTAGTTTAAAAATTTTCTTTATATAAGTTTCTTTATATAAGATAATTGTTTCTTTACATTTTTTAAAAGGTTTATAAATTGATTTAAATTTGGTAAAAGTTTAAATTGTTAATCATTTTGAATCTTAATTTTGAAATGAAATTTTAAAAGAAATTTTAAAGTAAAATGATTTCAAATGCATTTGAAAATGATAATTAAGCCACTAATAAGAAAATGTTATTATCTTAAAGATAATTAAGATTTAATGATTTGTGATTCATTAAATTATTAAGGTAATTAAAGAAAAATAATTATTTTAATTTATTAATGATTTGGATTAATTAATTTAGTAATTAAGGGATTAAATAAATTAATTAAGGTTTAAGTGATTAATTAAAGGATAAATAAATTTGTAATTAAAGTATTATTAATTAAGATAAGTATAGAATATTAACTAATGATTAAGAATTAGTTAATCAGGTAATTAAAGATTAATGAAGCTACTGTTAAGCACTTAATTAATTAAATAATTAGAGATTAATTAATGGGTTATTAAAGATTAATTAATTTGTAAATTAATAATGATTAATCAAAGTTTAATTACTTAAGAGAAGTAATCAAATAATTGTTAATAGTTAATGAAGATCATTAACTAAAGATTATTAAATAATTAATTAATGTGATTAATTTTAATTAATTAATTATATTAATTAAATTAAGATAGTCATTTGTGGAATTTTTTAAGTATAATTACTTAATGAAAGTAATTAAAGGAATTAATTACTTAATGTAATTAACTAAAGTAATGTGATTAGTTTAAGTTAATTAATTAAGTTTAATTAACTTAAGACAATCACTGGATGATTTGTTAAGCATAATTACTTAATGTAATTAATGAAGAATAATTACTTAATGAAGTAATTAAGATGGGTAATTACTGGATGTAATTAATTGAAGTATGGTAGTAGTCTGGATTAATTACTTTGTGTAATGAATATGAAAGATAATTACTTAGTGAAAGTAATTAATAATTAATTACTTGGTGTGATTAATTTAAGATTTTGATTAGTAATGTTATTTGAAGATAATTAAGAGGAGTAATTAATTAAGGTTAATTAATTACTTAATGAGATTAATCTAGGATGATTAATAAATATAATTAATTAAAGATTAATTATTAAATATGATTAATAATTAATTAAAGAAGTAATTAGGGATCATTAATTAATATAATCAATGATGTAATTAAGGGTTTATTAATTAAGATTAATTAATCAACAATAAGTAATTAAAGAGTAACTACTTAATTATAATTAATTAAGGATTAATGTAATTAATTATAGTTAATTAATTAATGAAGTAATTAAAGGTTAATTACTGTATTTGGTTAAGAATAATTAATTTGTGAAATTAGTTAAAGGATAATTACTTGAATGTAATTAAAGAATAATTAATCAAGGATGATTAATTAAGGTGGATAATTAGAGGGAAATTAATTAATTGATTGGTAATTAATTAACGGTTATGTAAGCAAGATTTATAATGATTAATTCACTTTAAATTAATTAGAGATGAAGTAATTAATTTAATTCACTTTAAATTAATTAGAGATGGTGTAGATCATTCCTTATGTATGGATGGATGCTATTGATTGCCTTGAACGGTTTGAGATCTCAGATTTGAGATAAGTGATGCTGTGTGATATGGATGTTTTGGTTGAAGATTGATGATAATGTGAATTATCTATTTGTGTAGATAATGTGAATTATCTATTGTGATGATAATGTAGATTATCTATTGTGAATTATCTATCTGTATGAATATATATGAATTGAATTGAACTGTTTTAACTTTAAAACAACTTGGACCTAAAAGATGGCGTTTTGGATTTCGATGAGACCGGGATCGGGTTTCCAGATTTGGATATCCGGAAACCACATTGAACCAAATTAACGATAGGTCATGAATCTCAAGTGAAGATGAAGATTCATAGTGCAAGGGTTATAATCATTAACTCTGAGGGTGATTCCAAAATGAATGTAACGAGATAATGCCTTCGGTTTCGTTCGAACCCGGAATAAACTTGTATGGATTGAATGCTTTCAGAACATCGTTAGGTGGACGATGAGCATTCTAAGAGATGTGTTCTCTAAAGGTAATCGTAGTCTCAAGCCTCATCAACCGGGAATGGCTAAAACAAGGGAGGTGCAGCAAGGCTAAGTGGGCCATGCCCAAGTCGGACGAGATTTACCCCTATCTAGAAGTCCCTTTATATTCGGCTGTGTGATGCAGTTGATTGCAACAACTGCCAGTGTTGTCTTGTTCGGGATTGTACAGTAAGGGATGGTTCTGGTCTTGGATTGCAGGGGATTTAGGGTGGATCCTCGGTACGGTGATCTAGGCCACGTACTGTGACAGGCGGTACCCAGTAGCCCTGCCATTGATGGAAACTCATTCTTCCTACGTGCCCTTACGGTTTTGATTGTATTACCTACTTTGTGGCTAGTAGCTGGAATTTAATGAATGTAACAATTTCGACTATTTCATATTTATTTGAAAACCGTAGACCTATTATAATATCACTGGATTTCCTATTAAATGTTTTGGTTAGCATAGGGTAAAAACTTACCCATGTATTTGTGCGGAGTCTTACGTGATACCTTTTGATTTCAAAGGTTTTTCAAGTTAAGCAACTTTAACCTGTTACTCACACCAGACCTATGTATGTCCCGGAGTTTATCTTCTGTTTTCTTAAACTCTTGGGTACTCAAATTTTTACGAGTAGCCAAGGGATTCAGGTTAGCTTTGACGAATTGTGGAGGAGCAATGGAGCAGGAGGCTTCAGCGTTATAGATATATAGTGTTCCGCTGTGTATTCTCTGAGTCATTATGTTGAGTTTTATTTGAGTTGTATAACTAGACAGGTGTTTATAGCTGTCTAGTATGTGATGTATAATTTGTGTAACTCTGATATTTTTGTACACTATGCACTATTTTATGTGAGTAATATAATTTATTCATTTCGCTGTTGAGATTCTATTGTTGTTTTCTTTCTTTCTTCTCTATCTTTCTCTTTTCTATCCCTTTCTTTTCTTAAAGATGATGCGTCTTTCTATGGAGAGAAAGACGGGTCGTCACATGTTCCAGTTATCTACATTTGTTTCGTTAATATTTAATTGGTTTACATTCCATTGATTCCTTTCAATTTATTAACACTCATTACAAATTCATTATATTCAATTTTATTCAATTAAAATTTTGAAATTCCAATTGTTTAACTTTTTGTTTAACCCATTTCATATAAATTCACCGGTGAATCATTTATAAAATTATTCCACTTAACCTTGCTTAAGTAGAATTTGTTTTATTTCCACTTAGTATATGCTCCCTTTAATTATACTAACATCATAATAAACTAGCTAAGTTTATTATAAATATTTTATACAGCATAACTCGTTTTATTATTATTACTTCATATCTTAAGTTATTATTAATTCATCGATTCACTTCTTTTATTCAAATTCATATAATTTATTTACTAAAACAAATTTTATTTTGTAACTCAATTCATATTAATAATTATATATTTTCTTCCACGATCAATTCATTTAACCTCTGTTAAGTTAACTACTATTTATAAAAAAAACTTATTTCATATTATATTAGTTAATATTCAATTTTTTGTTTAAACTACTCCACTTGTATTTTTTTATTTATATCCAATTCAAATTAAATTCAATTAACCATATTAATTTTACCTATATTCATTTGTTTTTATTCAATTTGTTACATACTTAAATTTCATTTCATTTTATAAAATTTTAGTTCATATTCATTTGATTAAATCATTTTATAGCTTAAAAGAAGGTAATTCACTTTACTAATTTATCTAGTTTCATTTAATATCCAATTCAACATATTTAATATTAAGTTAAACTTCATATCATTTTAATTCATTACACATTTTATTTACTCCTATTCAAGTTAAATTTTCTTATCATTTCCGTTTTACAAATTTAAATTCATTTTTAGCTTATTAATTCTCAAATCTATAAGTTATACAAATTAACTTTTTAAAATTTCATTTCGTTATTTTATCTATTTTATTTCAAATGCAATTCATTTTTTAAGCTTTCATGAGTTAAATATATTTTATTTACTTCATTTCACTAATTCAATTAATTTAACATTTCTTTAGTTAATCAATTTATTTCATTTCTCGGATTCAAATTTCTTTTAGAAGCAATCTTCACTCAGAAACTCGAAAATGAACACTAGCGATGCTGTAGTTATCCTCGGAATTTTTTCCAACGACCAAGCAAGTTTAATGCCTCTATTTCCTTCAATTTTTTTTTGAAAATATTTTTTTCTTGTCAAAACGCTTTTAAATAATATTAATATTAATTTTGAAGGCTTCGAAAACAATTTTGAAAACAAAACGGATTTTAAATTCTAAAATTCTCAATTTTTAAATCCTTTTATTTATAAGCTATATTATAAACATACTTTTACAAATTCCTTAACTTATTATCAAAGTATTCCATGAGTTTACAACTAGGTGATTTTATCAATTCTTATTGCAACTATATTTTAATTCAATTTAATTATCACTACTATATAAAACCAAGTCCATTAATTATTTATTTTATTTTTAATTCAACCAGTAATCAATGATAATTAAATATTATCATTGCCTAACAATAATTTTATTAATAATTAACCTTATATATATAATATATTTTAGCCAAAATTATTTCATTTGCTCGATTTTTAAAACAATATTATGTCGGCTTGCCTCATTTAAGCATTTAGAAACCCCTTTCGATAACACGGCACCCCGCAAATTGATCGAAATTCATAAACAGCTCAACAGATAAGTAAACACAATATAAAATATTTTATAACAATAACAAGTATGCTCTCTCATATAAATACACTCAAACAGACTCATTCTAGGGTATTACTACCCTACCTCTAATGAGTCGAACCCCACAAATCCAAGGTTATCACTAAACCTTCGCTCTGATACCGACTGTGATGACCCATATTTCGGAAGGTTTGAATCGACAATAATCCACGCATTCTGACTTAAACAATCCGGAACATAGATAGTCAATGGGGCTAAGTAAGAAAAATAAGAAGAGAAGAAGAAAATAAAACATAGAATCTCACAGCGGAAATGATAAAATATAATAATCAAATAAAAATTCAAAAGTTGTTTACTATACATTTGATTATAATCTGTACACATTTATCAAAGTTTTATTTATACATCAGGGATAAATAATCAATATAGCAGAATAGCATGATGCAGTGGACAATAATAATAGTAATATACCAAAACTCTGTCATCATCCTCCAGAGAATAGTCTTCAATGCGTTGAGAAAACTCAGGATTGACCCGAGCGTAATGAAAAGACAAAACACTTGAGTCAGGACAAAAATACTCTTATGTAAGTCAAATCAATATCACATATATGGGTGCAATAACTTAAGAGATGTTACGGGATTTTCCATCTCCTAAGGATTCATTAAACTATTTATATATAATAGTATACACTATAATAGATAATGTCTATTAGTAAATTAAATATCAAAATAGCGTTAAGGCTTTACATTGATCCACCTTAATACATTTTACAGTTTTAAACCAAAATCGTAATGGGCTCATATAGGGATAAATATGACACAGCACGTGAGTCAATGCCTAAGGTAGGATTCTACTAGTTTACCCTTTATGGCTGGTCGTAACCCACCCGTAGCCGACCGCGATAATCAATCTAAACAACAAAAGGTGCACCCATCGAATACAAAATCACAATAGTAATAAGAGAGATCATTGTCGTAGAGGTAGCTAACCTCAATGGCCAGATATGGGCTCCTATTTTAGTCATTTTATTTATGACACGAATGTCAAAGCTATCCATCATCGTTCTCTTACTTCATTCCAGTAAACGGCGCCAATTCAACCACTTAATTCTGGATATCATCCACCGCATACACATCTGTCAAAGTGGTTTCAATATTGACAAAGAGTATTCTAATAAGAGGCCCCGATCTCTTTAACGACCAAATGTCGTTTTACACATCGACTGGTACTTTTACATTTCGAAAATAGGTCATATTTGATATCAAAATATCATATTTATTTCAAAAACAAATCCATTTTGAAATCATCATATTCACTTCAAAAATCATATTTTACTTCGAAATGTTAATTCGATTCGATATGTCGATTCCAATTCGAAATTTTGATTTTAATTACAATTTAGTTTATACTACACTTCAACCCAATTCATATTTAAATCCAAGATTTAAATATAAATATTTCCACCCCTTTAACAAGTTTGAATTTTAGAAAATAGTTTAAATAGTTTTAAAATAGTTTAATAGAAAATAGTTTGAGTAATAAAAATGCTTTATATAGTAAAATAGTTTGGAAAATAGAAAAAATTGTATTTAAAGAATATAGATTTTTAAACCATTTTTACTAAAAATATTCATAAAAAAATACTTATTTTAAATTCAATCAGTTCACTTTCCAAATCTCCAATTCAAATCAGTTCTAATTTCCATTTCAATTTCATTCATTCAATTCCGATTTCAAGTTGATTTTTCACTTTGATTCCAAATTAATTTTAATGTGAATTCCCTATTAATTCCAAACTCCAATTCCAAATTAATTTAAAATTCCAACCTTAATTTAAATTCAGAATCTCAAATTAATTTAAATTCTAGTCTCAAAATAATTTAAATTCCAATTCCATATTTAAACCGTTTCTATTTATATCAATTACGAGTTTGATTACCAAAATATCAATTTAGAACACTTAAATCAAACTTTCCTTATATTAAATTCTAAATCCCAATCTTAAAATATAACAAAATTCCAAGCTCAATTTCAAATATTATACTAGATCACATTTTACTTAGAAATATTCAAAGTTCAATAAGAAGTACAATCTTTTAAAAAAATCAATTTTCTGAAACCCACATCATATTCCGATTACCACTTAAAAATATCAACTTCGATTATTTAAACAAATTCTATTTAAAATTTTAAATTTCAACATTCCTAGTTCCAATTCAAAAATAATTCAATTTTCATAAATTCGATTTTTTTCTTCAGAACCAAATCATTTAAACAATTTCAAATCAAAACTTTAAAATCATTTAATTTAACCAATCCGTTGTCCGTATATAATTCTCTTTCCTATGGCCAAGTGAATCGTTATTTCAATTTAGATTCCATGGATGGATATATATCATTTCAATCCAAAATAAGTGTCATAGGTATATATCATTTCATCCATTCCTTAATTTATTTGAAATAATTTAATTTACAGATTTATATACTGTAAATATACAGGGTGATAAAAGAGCATATCAAAATAAATAAACATCAAAATATCAACCTACAGCATCCATCAAAGCCAATCATCCAAACAGTCAATAAAATCCACAATAATCAACCAGTTATCTATAATTCGAGAATTTTACTAGCAGTTAAATCCTAATTCTATTTATTAAAATTTATCAATTAATTCAGACGTCCATTAAACTTATCAAACAACAATCAATAAATTTTCAATCACTTCGCGATATAAATTTAACTAACATAAAAATATTTCAGTTAAATATGAGCATATAAACACTCTCCTTCATTTGAAACTGAAAATATTTTTAGCTTCAAATAAATGCCAATCTAATGCCAAACTACAAATGACATCGATATGATTCCAACGCCTCTCATTTCGTCCAAAACGGACCTCGAATGCAAGAGTAACGATTTTATTAATATATAATTTTTAATTAATATTAATTTACAACTTAATTAACTAAAAAAACTTGATACCTTCTCCTACGCACAGCTACCCGACATCTTCTTCTTTGTACGCGTAAATTTTATTTATTTATTTATTTCTGAATCTCGCCTTATCCAGCCTCCGCCATCGACCACCGTCGAAGCCTCGCCTACAGTCGCGCCTGCCCTTCTCCATTAGCGCACGCTCCGCCTTCTCCGGTTCTTCTCTCAAACCATACGCACAACATCGATCCCCCCAAAACCCTAACAGCTAAAGAGAAGCCGCCTCTGCCCTTAGTTTGTTTTTTTATACGATCGAGATTTGTAGTTTTTTTTATAACATCGATCCGTAGTTGTTTTTTTATAAAATGCCAATTTTCTCGGTTTGAATAAGAAAGGGGAGAGGTAGGAACGGCTAAAAACGTGAGAGATGTTTAGATACTAATTAACATTATATTAAAATAATAAGAAAATATTTGATTTGATTGGCCCGTGAAATCACGAACTCCAAACGAAGTGTGCCGCCTGGCGATTATAACGTTTTACCACCATTTCGAACACAATGGAACTAGTTTCGGAAGCCAATTCGATCTTATACGAAAGATGGCTTTTCAAAAATCAATTAATTTCATTTAAATTTTGAATTTAAATTATATGCGTTTCAAGCTCGCATGACAAAATGACAAGTCTGAACGCTATAAAACTTGAAATCGTACAATAATTCACTATGACAGATCCGATAAACCTGGTTTAGTCAAAATCTGAGACAGTGGCCAAAATGGCTATTTTTACTTGTCAATAACATATAAAAATAAAATTTTAAATTATTCACATTTAAATCCAATTTTAAATGTTAACCATCTTCGTTCATATTTTGAATAACATTTAAATCAATTTTGATATCATTTTCAATCATCTTAAATCCAGAATCAAATTATTCAAATAACTTCCAATATTAAATTTTAAACAATTTAATTATGAAATAACCCAATATAAGTAAATTATTAAATTTTATTACTACCCATATTTATCCAATAATTACATTAAATTTAATAATTTAAAATAGCCAAATATACGAATCGTTACAGTCTTTGTCCTAATCTCATTTTAGTCTTGATTTTTCTCAAAAAATCAAAAGAGATAATTCACTCGTACCTACCATTTCACGATGACCTAAGTATAATATATGTATCTTGAGTTTTCTCAATAAATGCATTTAGTTATCTTACGTCGTCTAGTTTATATATTAATAATGTTACATAATATCCCTAGCTTAAGTTTGCTCAACAACTAGAGAATATGTACGTGATTTACTAATATATAAATGGTAGAGGAAAACATTTATATTAAAGATTCATAATGTTTAAAATATTTAATTGAGTGATTAATTTTTGGAATAATGTATTTCTTATTAAATACCCTCGTAATTCAAGCGTCATAATCATTTGAAATCTGGTATGCATAGTGCACATATGAATTTATTCCTTAAATCAAATTTGGGTTTCTTACCATTCTACCTTGTATTATATATTCATGTTATATAAGTTTAATTTCTTGTACGATGTTTAATATTTTAATTAAATTATATGATAATCTTATGTATAATCTTATATTAATTTTATTAATTAAATCTTATTTAATTAATTTAATTGATCAATTAATTAAAATTTTAGTTAGTTTTATTTTATTTATCTTAAACATTTTAAATTGAATATGTATACTATAACGTTTATAGTTATACACATATATCTTAATATATGTATATTATATTATTTATTAATTAACATATGTACTATTAATAAAGAGAATTTAATGAATATATTTTTTATGTTGTCTTTTTGAAATTTCGATCTACTCTCATCCATCAACGGAATGTCACTACCGGTTTGCATCCCCCACCGCCATCTCCTTTCTGACTACCTATCAATGGAATTTTACTACTAATTTATCACCGGCACTACCAAACCAACTTAAAATAAAAAATTTGTGACTACCAAAACTTTTACATTTACAACACACTTATGTCCACTCCTTTTCTATTAAAAAAAATGTAAATATCCTCTACCTATTAGATGCAAGTACGCGCGGTTTAGACTAGTTTAATTAATTTAATTTTACTTAATTATAATTAATTTATAAATTATATATATTAATTTAAGCACTTTAAGATAATGTTTCATATATCGCTGTACGTATTACTTTAATTTAATAAATTAGCTTATATCTAACTAGTTAATTGTTAATTATTTTTGAAATAACTATTTATTTTTTAAATAATTATGAAAATTATTTTATAGCATTTATAAAAAAAAATACTTATATTAAATTCAACGATTTAAATTTAAAATTTTATATTAATTTCAAAGTAAATTATGAAAATTAGCCCAAGGTCCAAATTCAAATTGGGTCAATATATTAGGATAGTATTTGGGCTTACCTCGCCTTTCAGGCCAAGCTTATAGCCAGGTAGGGTATGGTACTTGATTACCCAACAACCCAGTCTAGACAGTACTTATATATATATACTACTGAATGGGCAAGCTATTAATAAGTCTGCCCTAATATTATCCATTTAAACCGTATAGGCTATTCGGCCCTAATACTACTATTGGAACTAAGCAAGCACGCAATGGTGAAATGGGTGAATTTTAATTTTCTTTTAATATTTTAGATCTTGTTGGGCCTATGAAGCCTAAATTGATTTCTATTCAATCAAAATAATTTTAAATAAAATCATTATTTTATTTAATTAATTTATATAAAGGTTTGATGTTGTGTAACGGCCCGCATTTTTCGATACTTAAAAATGTTAAATTTAATAAGATTTAGAATTCAGTATTGTGTGAAATAAAAATTTATGATTTACAAATGGGAAAGGCTACTAGAATGTGATTTAATATGGTAGATATAAGGTAACTGATAACTATTATAATGCAATTTTAATCAATTGAAATTATTGTAAGGTTAATTTAGTTATAATTGTAAATAATGAAATAAATTAGATGTCGTGGTAAATGGTGAGGTTGTATGTAATTAATTGAAATTAAATAAGATTTTGGAAATTTAATATTGTAAGGAATAAAATTTATGATTTATTAATAAGAAAAAATATATTGGATATGTTTAATAATGTTTTTGAATGTTTTGATAGTTTTTTAATGTAATTTCAATCAATTGAAATAATTGTAAAGTTAATTTGATTATAATCGTACATAAGGAATAAATTCAATGTTGTGTTAATAATGAAATTGTATGTCATTTTATTAAATCAGTTTTGGTATGTACTGTGAAATCAATTATGTGTACGTAGATTTATAATCTAATTGGAACAATAAACTTGTAAATGTGATTAAATTACGTAAAAGTAACTATTTCTTATTTGCCGTCTTATTATTTAATAAATTGAAATTAATTTGGAAATTATTAATGTAATTAAATATTGCTGTTAATATAAGCTAAGATGATAACTATAGAATAAGAATGTAATAAAAAGTGAACTAGTGTCAAATGAATTAATATTTGTATTGGAAGATTGAATAATAAGATGTAAATCAAAATAAATGGATTTATTGGAATTTGAATTATAATTAATGATTTTTTATTGGATTACCATTGAACGCTGTAATTAGTGTAATATTTAAATCTTAATTTTAGTGAGAATAATTAATTTTAAAAAGATTAATAATTTCTTTGTAATAAAAAAATGATGAAAATTGTTAACTAATTAATTTGAAAATAAACTGATTAATCCAATTTAATAATAATCTATTTAATTAACGTGAAAATTAGTCATTTTGGCCACTGTCTTAGATTTCGACGAAACCCATTTCATCAGATCCGTAACAGTGAATTATTGTAGGATTTCAAGTTTCGTAACAATCAGACTTGTCGTTTGATCGTGTGGGCTCAGAACTCATAGAAATCAATTAAAAGGATTTAAATGAATATAATCTGATTTAAAAGCTAACTTCTGTATACAATGGAATTAGGGTTTGAAACTATTTCCATTGAGTTTAAAAATAATGAAAATCTATATTTTGATATATTGGATGGCCCATTTTCATATTGGGAACGAAACGGGTTTTTCAAGTCATCGTTATCGTTTCGATCCAACCCTGCCTATATATAGGCTGTTATAAACCCTAGTTGTTTCTCATTTCATTATTTATATACGTACATCTTCTTCCTCCGTCTCAAACTATAGAACATCAAACCTAATTCTCAAATTCCAAAACCTAATTTCAAATTCAAAAAAAATATGCGGATCTAGAGTGACTTTGGGTCACGCTTCGAGTTCCAGAGGCAAAAACCCTGTAGGAAATTCAGGTCAAGAAGCAAATCACTCAGGCCATGGGTTGTTTTGGCAAAAAATAAGAGCAAGCACCAGGGATTTAAGGCAGCAAAATGAAGATAAAGCCGAAGTCGACTCAAGGCCTTAATTTTTTAATCTTCTAACGTTAATAACTTTTGCATACGAGATCGAATTCACGCGCGTTTTCTCCATTGTGATTGTATCATAATTCTAGACACTATGAAACTGGAATGGATAAATTCTAAGACTGATAAATTTTTGGCCTTTATTTGGATTTCAAATCGATTTGGAATCAAAGTTGAGTGTTTTAACCCACTCACAACTACTAATTGTCTTATGTTAGTTAAATTAAATTTATGATGTGATTAGAAGTTGGTTGATCATTGTTTGGTATTTTTAATTTGCATGTCGGTTAAATCTGAATTTTATTGAATTAAATTTCCATTTAATTTAATATTGAATTTAAATTGCCAGTTAAATACCTGTTAATAATAACCAGTCAATTGTTGTTATTTATTGGTTGATTTGAATGATAATATTGATGGATGTTTAATTGTTGATGTTGGATGACTTGATGTTATATTTATATATTGTTATCGCACTGCAAGTTCCCTTAATTTATTGTTAGGAAAAATCACTATGCATTGAAATGATACATACTCGAATGATCTATAGATAGGAAAAATCGTTATGAGTTGAAATGATAGACTCAAGCGATTTTATGGATTTTAATTTTAACTCGGGACTGCGGGTTGAAATGATATATACCCATAAATTTAAATTATTGCTGGTTGAAATGATATATATCTGTATCACTTGACCATATGGTAGAAAATTGTACGCGGACAGCGGATTGGTTAAATTAAATGATTTTAATTCCTTCATTTTTGAATTCAGCTGAACAATATTTTGGAAAAAATTAGTTTATATAAACTGAATTATTTTTGAAAATCCAAGCTTTAAATATTAAAATTGAAACCGGTTCAAATGAATTGTTTAAAGGAATTTAAATCAAAATTTCAAAGTTGAAATTTGAAAAAAAATGAAATTTATCAAAATTGAGTTATTGAAATGTTGAGTATTTAAACCTTGAAATCAAATAAATTTGAAGTACTTTAAAATTGTAGTTCGAATATGTTTGAAATCGATAAAAATTGAATTTTTTTTTGGTATTTGTATTGAAAGTAAATTTAGTTTGGTTGAAATCTGGATATGGTCCAGATTTGTTGAAATGAAAGAAACAGTTTAATTTGATATTAGTTTCAAATTAATTATTTTAATGTAAACCGTTTAAAGATATTTATATTAAATTTAGATTTATTTTGATTCTCAAAGTATTTACCATATAAACCATTTCCAATAATCAAACTATTTTATACTAAAAGTATTACAAATGTATTTAATCTATTTTTAAACTATTTTTAATCTATTTTAAACTAATTAACTATTTTAATCTATTTTAACCTATTTTAAAATATTTAACTATTTTAATCTATGTTTAAACTAATTTAATTTATTTGAAACTACATTAAAATATTTTAAACTATTTAAAATATTTTAAACTATTTTAACTATTTTAAACTATTTTAAACTATTTTAACTGTTTAAAACTATTTTAGTCCATTTAAAACTATTTTAAACCATTTAAACTATTTTAAAGTATTTTAAACTATTTTAAAACATTTTAACTATTTTAAACTGTTTATGACTATCTAAACTATCTTCTAAATTTTAGACTGTGTAAAGTTGAAGTGTTTGTATTTGAATCCTGGATTTAATGTAAATATGGTTAGATGATGTTATAACCTAAGTTGGAATTTGAAATGATATTTTCTAGGGAAATAACATATTTGAGTAAATATGATGATTTTGAGATGAGGGTTTAACCTATTTTGTGAATATGATTTCGAAAGTGATATGGTTTGAGTTGAATAAGATATTTTGATACCAATTATGATTCGATTTTGGAAATGTAAAAGAACCATCCGGTGTGAAATAAGCGTTTGATTGTTAGGAGACCGGGATCAGATATTGTCATACTCACTGCCAATACCGAAAACCACTTTAACAACCGTGTACGTGGTGGAGATTCTAAAGTGAAGTAGGATGGCTTGGCGAACAATTCTGTATGAGGTGTTATCGTAGCCCTGACTCCCTCGAGTCAGCTTGATGTGACAAAAAAAGAGCTATACCGGGCCAAGTGAGGTCGCATCTTCGATCGGACATGCTTCTTCGATACCATATTATGACTTTGTGATTGATTTGGTGGCCACCCCTCGATTTGATTATGGAAGTGTGTTCCGAGGTAGGCGATAGTAGCTGCTATGCGTTACCACCAGTCCGAGAGTGCAAATTGTAGAATCCTATCATGGCATTTCCTCGCGTGCCTTGTCATATGCCTCATCGCATCCATTACAAGTTTGGTTTGTGTCGTACCTATGGGTTGCTCTCTGATAGCCCACCAGTTTATGGTGTAGTTTACAGTATTGTATAGACTACGACAATTATATAAAATGTGTTAATGGGGATATGGGTAAATCCTTAGTACTATCTTAATATTTTACTTTACTGTAGATATATTACAATAGCGTATTGTGCTATGCATGTAGATAGTTTAACGAATTCTTAGGAGATGGAAATCTCGAAGAGATGTAAAATCCCGTAAACATCTTCGACGCCGTTACACTCATATTTATTTACGGTTGATTTAACTTACATAAGAACTTTTAGTTCTGACTCAAGTGTTTTGTCTTTCCATTACACTCGGGTCAGTCTGAGCATTTCAATGTATTGAAGACCATTTATTTTTGAAGGACGAAGATGAAGATTTGTATGCTATTTATTATATTTATACTGCTGTATCATGTTGTTCCGCTGCATTTTTTTATTTATTCCTGCTGTATGTGTAACTCTGATTGCAATGTAAAGTGTAATCAAATGTTATTTGTAAAACATCTTCATGAACTATTTATTTGATTATTATATTTTGTCATTCCACTGTGAGATTCTATATTTTTCTTTCTTTCTTTTCTCTTCTTTTTCTTATTTTTCCCATAACAATCCTTCCTTTTAAATGGTTTGAGTCTGACATATGTGCCTTATTATCGATTTAAACCGTCCAAAAAGGTTGGTCGTTATATAAGTAATGTGAAAAGTGTATATGTGTATCAAAATACACACATACGTGTAAGTATACGTGCAACATATAAATGTTTACATGATTTAACGTGCCCGCACATAAATACTGGGATTTATATGCAATAGAACCCTTTATATATGAATTTACCGTTTATTATTATTTTGATATAATGTATATTTCTATACACACACATACAAATACGTACACTCAAATACACACACATATACATAAACATGCACGCACACATAGCAATTAATAGTACAAATTTGAAATTTGAAATAACTTAGGACAAATTCAAATTTGAAAACAAATCTAGATCCAAAATAATATTTAACGCTAAAATTCAAATTTAAATATTACTATAGTTAATATATAATTATATAGTTATATACGTATGTTTGAAAAAAAAATTATATTCACAAATATAAAACATATATGTATATTTTAAAATTTATAAAATACTAATTTGTAAATGTAAATATTAATATTAAATATTCAAACATTATAAAATTGAAATTTTTTTCTTTCGAGCGAAAACATTCATAACAAACAATTTTTTAATCCATGTGGATTAAATATCTACATATGTGTAGTTAATTTTTTAATCGTAAAACTATTACGGGCATCAAAATCTTTTATTTTTTACTTTAAAATCCAAAAAAATATAAATATTTATAAATATCAATATAAGACAATAATACATTGTAGTTTGAAATGCTTTTTTAATTAAATAATTAAATATAAATTAATATTTCAATTTTGGATGTTATAATATATATATATATATATATATATATATATATATTTCTATGTGTATATATACATATAAGTACATATATAAGGATTTTAAATCAACTTATATATATATAAATACTTCTTCCAATTATAATCTAAAATTTTATTTGAAAAATGGTTTAAAATAAATTTATCTTTCGAATTTTTTTATTGGCTGAAAACAAACAATGTGTATATATGTTTGATTTTTTTTATTATGTATCTGTGTGTACACACACACATAAACGAATCTGGTGTAGGATCGATTTCACTCTAGAGGGGCGTGAATAGGGTGATACTATCAATTATAAAAATTACTGTGGAAGTTTGTATAAAATTATTTCTACTCAGATATATCAGAATTATAACAGCACAGATAATAGAAGAATAATAAATGCAGAAATAGAATGACACAGAATTTACCCATCATCGGCAAAATCCAGCCTACGTGCTGCCCCAAAGGTTTACTCGAAATTAAGCAGTCAGACGCTTACACACGTAAACTCGCGACACCCGCTATCGACTAGCCTTAACTCTACGCTCAAAACCCTGCCACAACTCAGCCACTGAGATACGAATTCTCGAAATACACTACCGTAGCTCGTCCTCTAGTCACACGACTAGAAATTACAACTGTTCAAAATAGAAAAATACAAATTTATAAACAATTGTAAAAAAAACCTAATTTTAAATATTAAAGCCCAAATATTATAGAGCCGGCCTAAAACACTAAAATTAATCTCCTTTTCTCTTTTTTTTGGCCCGTTCTTTCTCCATTTGTGAAAATGGCTTCTTGCTTTTCTTTCTTCTATGCGAATACTAAGGCTTTGCTGAATTGAAGAAGCCGACTTTTATTGATTGATTACAATTGATGTTCTTCTGATTTGCTTCGGCAACCGATCGTTTCCTCGAGTTGCACTCGGCTGCTTCAATTCCGTCGAGGTGAATGATGCTTTGAATTTTGTATGTTTATCCCCTTTTCGATTTATATTACCCTCGACTTTGAATCGAGTTCCTAATTGATTTATTGGCTACGATATTGTTGGAACTCGAATGATCAATTTGTCGATGATGTTCATCACTTATATAGGGTTCGAAACCCTTGATTTTCGTTCGTATATTTTATACGAATTCGTCAAATAATTTAGCTTGAATTCTTCTCGGCTATTTGATTTAAGTTGAATGTTTGTGATGATTTTTGACTTGTTCAAATTCATGATTTTCGTTGCTTGCCACGGTGTTGAATTCTGACTTGGTTCGATTTCTTGGACATCATAGTTTCGAAGTTGATTTGAAACTGCTGTTGAACCTATTTGATTTCTTGATTACTACGACTTGATTTTCAGTTGACTTCGTATTCTTTGTCTTTGATCAAAACTGCTAGTTGATGCTTGCATCCCTGTGCTTCATGTTGTTCGGTCTTGACTTTGTTTGTGTGATGACTTTCACGATTTGCTGGCCTTCGGTTATGATAGTTTTGTGATGATATTTTGACATAGCTCTGACTTTTGATTCTTCGATCACTTTCCTTGACTCTCTGCATATTGAAGTCTTCTTGCTTCACTTTGGTATTTGTAGTTACACTTCATGTATTTTGATATTGCATATGAGCTTGTGCATGCTCTGGTTCAGGTTGAAGTTGCACTGGGTTTGAATTTGGAGTTGGTTCATTTAGCTAGCTCGAGTTGCTTTGAGTTTGGTCTTTGGACATCTGATTTTTCATTTGAACTCATGTGCACTGATGTTGGTTGAACTGTTGTCGATTCGTTAATATGTGCACTGTCTATGTTTGTTTGCATATTGTAACTTGTTCATGTCTGAACTTGTCTGGATGTATTTAATTTGAGTCAGTGTGGTACATGTAGTTTGTCTGCACTTACATCTGCAGTGTATTGCATTCTGATTTCTCCTGCCTTAGATCTGGTTAGATGTGCATCATTTTGCACTGTCTACTGCCTGGTCGACCATTTCAATTCACCGGTCTTGGACTTTGTTGTTGTGTGTATTTGTATGTGTATTCGGCGTTGTTTCACTGGTCTGGTTTCATGCCATTACTGTCATGAAGTCTGGTTCAATCTCGATTTCTTGCATATTGATGTTGAGCCACTGTTGCAGTTTGATATTAGTTAAGTTGTCGTAGTTTCTAGTCTTCTTCTGTTGACATAGTCTGTTCATTTGTGTTGAGCATTGATGTGCACTATGCTTCGCGTATGCATGCATATGCAGTGTAGTTTCATTGAGTTTGGCTTCATGTACAGTCTGCTTGACTTGATTACTTCATGCAGTCATGTTCTCTTCATGTTTCACCACTGTTACATTAACTTTGTACATACTTGTCTCTTTCTCTTACCAGTCTGGGTTTGTTTGCGTACTTGAGTCATTTGCATGTTGCCACCATTGTTGTATATGTCTGCTCTTGCATTGTCCACATGTTTTCTTCATGAGCATTGCAGCCCTTTGTACATGTGTAGTCTGGTTAGCTTGTCACTATGTTGCACTTGTTTTGGTTGCTACATTTCAACTTGTAACTTGAATTACACTGTCTGTTGTAGTTTGCACTTCGCATTCGTACTTGAATCCGTAACCTTCATCATGTATACACATGCATATGTATGTGTGTGTGTATATGCTTGTTAGCTGTGGGTCTGGTTCGCCTTTGATTCATGCTGTACATATTGAGTCTGAGTTGCTCCCGACCGTTATTTCATTTGTACATTTGGATTTTTTGGCCGAGGCTTATTTTAGTTGTCTTGACCATTTTCATGAACTTGCACCTGTGTTGAATCCAGCTTATAGCTTGGGCTTGACCTTGTGCTCATGTCGTGACATTATTTTTATTGCACTTGAGTTGAACCCGGCTTTTCATTTGGGTTTGACCTGTGCTCACCTGTCCCTGTAATTTTATCAAGTGTATATATCGGTGTGCACAGCCTTGTGGCATGTACAGTGATACACTATGCATGTCACAAGCTGTTTGAGTATGATGAATTCAAATTTAAATGATGACGAACAACCTAAATAACTGAGGCAAATATTATTTTCAAAAATACATTTTTATTTTACACTGAAAAAATACTTCCTTTTCAATTTTACTACGTCATTATTTATTTTTGCAGGTTGCTCAGATACTGGATTCAATCTGGAATAAAGTTGAAGATAAATACGAGTGAATGAGCGATATGTAATGAGGTGTACTTGTAAATTTGAAATTGTGATGTAATCAAAATTGTATTCTCATTGAATTTGTATATATATAGTGAGGGTTCAAATTTGTACTATTCAAAATTGTAATAAATATTTGTTTGAATAAAATATCTGTTTGAATTTAAATATTGTTTTATTTATTTTATTCAGCAAATATTTATTTAATTATGTGAAACATAAAATAGTACATTAACAAATATATTTAAATGAATATATATATATATATATATATGTTTATTATCATCAAACAAAAATCATATACTCGCATATTCAACAATCTCCCCTTTTTGATGATAACAAACATATATTTAAGATTTGAATTTGTTAAATGTATTTGATCATTCAATTTGCTCCTCCTGTTTGAATGCTTCCTTTCTACATAAGGCTTCCCCTTCATATATGCATACAATTAAAAATATGCAAATGAGCCTAGATGCAAATAGAAAATATTTGACCTTTACTTGCTTTTATTTGACAAAATCTTAACTTTTCTCTCCCCCTTTTGTTATTAGCAAAAGAGTAATAATGTTAGAAAAATATATATTAGTACCATTAAAACTCAATCGAATATAAATATTAAATTTTAATAAAAAGTCAAACAAAAATTATAAATACCTTTTTAGGCGCATATTCCACTTTTAAAATGATGGGAATGATGTCATCATATAAAATCATACAGTTATTTCTATTTGTGGTAAATTTATATTAGGAATTTGAATATCTACTAACCATGCATAACCATTAGGACTTTTAAATGAGATTAGTAGTATTCCAATTTTATTTTAAAAAATGAATTCAAGTATCTTCTAACCACGCATAACCATGAGGACATTTAATGGGATTAAAATCAACTTGTTTATTTAATAAATCAATTTTGATATGCGTTCCATACATGCATAACCGTGTGGACTTTTTAAATGAGCATGGAAGCACATAATCAAAAATTTCCAAGTAATTCACCCATGCATAACTGTGAGGACTTTTTAAATGAGCATGGAAGCACATAATCAAAAATTTCCAAGTAATTCGCCCATGCATAACCGTGAGGACTTTTAAATGAGAGTGAATACTTTGGTTTTTTTAATTTTTTTTTAAAAATGAATGATTCCTATTTAAATCACCACATATTGACATACTATAATGGATTTTGATGAGTGATGGTTGATAGAAATATGATAGAAATAGAAATGGTCATGAAATTTTTATCAACAAAAAGTTTTATAACTCTTGTTCAAATTTCTAAAGAATTTACTAATTATACTGTCTCGAGTTATAATATATAATAAATATCAACACTCATCATTTTTCAATCACTATTTATCTTTTTCATAATTAGTAGGGAGTAAGATTAGTCAATGTAGTCATTTAAGCTCAAATTCAAAAATAATTATCAAATCAAATTTTCGAAATGACCAAACTGAAACAAGGTCAAAAATGATTTTCTAGAAGGAGTTCTATAAGAAAATTTCTACTATTTGAAAATATTTGAAATGAAAAATATGTAGATATTTTCTTTGAAAAAAAAATGATGCAGCTAATGAATGTCAACATTAATCACGTTTCACTGGTAATTTTTCTACCAACTAGATTACTGGTGTAATCTACATCTGAATTTTTCTTTCACTCGAGATTATCATTAATTGAATGTTATAGACCAGACCGTAATGTTGCAACAAATTCTTGAGATCATTTTTAACAACTTATAAATGAAGTTCTTTTGAATTTGAATTAAACCCGTGCAAGTTTACGTATAGTGACCATAGTGTCAGCAGTAAAGTAACCAATATATCCATGTGTATCAAGAGCAATCATCAATCATCGTCAATAGTCCAAATAGTTCAAAGATGATTGGTTAACAATTTTGAATAAGTTAGATTAATCATCAACATTTATTTCATTATCGCATTACTGGCTGATTTAATTCAGATTACAGTGCAGATTTTCACATTTAATATATTGTTCAATATACCATTACCTGTTTTACCTTTACGATAATTTTTAGTTGTTGCCTGTTGTGATTCTATCATCTTTATACTAGGTGAAGAAACTTTGCTTTGTTGTCTGTTGTGTCCCTGAAACAGCCAGAATCCAAGTAACACTATTGTAGTTCCTTAACCTGCCACCACACCTACGCGATAAAAGATTTTTATGACCTATTTGTTTTTATAGGTCCAAGATTGTTAGTGGCAAAATATTTTGAAAAATAATTTTGTGGAGACCCATAACTATTTATATACGTTCCTTTTGGCATCCAAATTTTTTTAACTTTGAGAGATTTTATATTTGTGCCTTTTGGAACCCAAATCGAAATTATTTTTACTTGTTTGGGTCTATACCAACAAATGTTTTGATTGTGTCCAGTTTTTCTACAAATTGTGCACATGAAACTGAATTATTTAATTTCGTTTCTAACATTTTCAGATTGATTATATCCAAGTCCTTGTCTAACTGTATTAACAGTTTGTTTCCCTAATAGCATATTCAACGATCTTTCACTTTTGGAGAATTTTCTTAAAGTCGTTGACAGTTGTTGGACTTGTGCTTTTAGTGATTCATTTTTGTTCGTTAATTGTGTGCACTTTTTAATGAAATTTTCTCTTCTTGTATTTTTACTTTCTTTCAAAATCAGAATTTCATTTTCAAGCGATTTAATTTCGATTTTTGATTTTTTAATCTCCTCTTCGGATATTGGACACTTATCACACTTAGGGATCTTGTTTTGATAGTTTTTTACCAATTTATCAAGCTGTTTATTTAAATCTATCAAAGTATCTCTTTGTGATTCAAGTTTAGCGTATTTCTCCCTAAGTCGTTCGAAACAACCATTTACTTCGTGGAAATATATGAGTAATTTTGAGAGAGTAAGTTTTGATATCTCGCTTGGCTCATCATCATCTCTATCGGTTATATCAATTTAAAGGCACCGATCAGCTTTCTCACTCTCACTGCTACCGCTTTTATTCCACGTGCTGCAAAACTTCTTCTTTTTGATTTTTTTTCTTTGCCGTATTGAATTCGAGGATAGTTGGGCATGATATGACCGGGTTTGTTGCACTTGTGACAAATGATCTCGTTTTCTTCTGTGTTGTTTAGTGCTTTGATTATTCTGCTTTTCAATTGTTGATTTGGAGCTGGATTTCCTTATTTGTGGTTCCACTTTTAGAATCTCTTTATTAGTAGCATCAGCTCAGCTGCTTCATTATCATCATCCTCATCACAACTGCCTTTTACCAATCCTGTTAAGCACATATCTTTAACTGAGTCGGTTATGGAAGATTTCTCATTGCTGTTGACTTTTCACCATATATTGCATTGAAAGTATTCCAGATTTCCTATGCATTTTCACAATGAGAGATGAAATTAAAATTATGTTGATTAATATGAGAATATAATATATGCATAACAAGAGCATTAATCGAGATAATTTTCTCGTCATTTATATCACACCCATTTTCAATAATATTCCAACATTTAATAATAACAGATTTTAAATAAAATTCCATTTTTAATTTCCAATTCAAAAAATCTATTCCATCAAAGATAGGAGGAATAATATTGGAACGAACCTTAGCAAAAGTAGCCATTTTAAAAATTCAAATTTTTTTAAACAAAAATTGGTTTTTGAAAATTCAAATTTTTAAATAAAATGGCTTTTGTACCTAGCTCTGATACCACTTGTATGATCGATTTCACCCTAGAGGGGGGTGAATAGGGTGATACTATCAATTCTAAAAATTATTGCGGATGTTTGTATAAAATTATTTCAACACAGATATATCAGAATTATAACAGCACAAATAATAGTAGAATAATAAATGCAGAAATAGAACGACACAGAATTTACCCAGCTTCGGCAAAACCCTACCTACGTGCTGCCTCCAAGGTTTCTACTAGAAATTAAGCAGTCAGACGCTTACACATGTAAACTCGCAACACCCGCATCGACTAGCCTTAACTCTACGCTCAAAACCCTGCCACAACTTAGCCACTGAGTTACGAATTCTCGAACTACACCACCGTAGCTCGTCTCCTAGTCACACGACTAGAAATTACAATTGTTTAAAAGAGAAAAATACAAATTTTAAAACAATTATAAAACAAAACCTTAATTTTGAATATTAAAGCCCAAATATTATAGAGCCGGCCCAAAACACTAAAATTAATCTCCTTTTCTCTTTTATTTGTTCGGCCCGTTCTTTCTTCGTTTATGAAAATGGCTTCTTGCTTTTCTTTCTTCTATGCAAAAATTAGGGCTTTGCTGAATTGAAGAAGCCGACTTTTATTGATCGATTACAATTCATGTTCTTCTGATTGCTTCAGCAATCGATCGTCTCCTCGAGTTGCACTCGGCTGCTTCAATTCCGTCGAGGTGAATGATGCTTTGAATTTTGTATGTTTGTCCCCTTTTCGATTTATATTACGCTCGATTTTGATTCGAGTTCCCAATTGATTTATGTGCTATGATATTGCTGGAAATCCAACGATCAATTTTTCGATGATGTTCATCATTTATATAGGTTCGAAACCGTCGATTTCCGTTCGTATATTTATACGAATTCGTCAAATAATTTAGCTTGAATTCTTCTCGGCCATTTGATTTAAGTTGAATGTTTGTGATGATTTCTGACTTGCTTAAATTCGTGACTTTTTTTATTGATTACTTGATACCCGCGGTGTTGATTTCTGACTTAGTTCGATTTTTTGGATATCACGGTTTCGAAGATGGTTTGAAAGTGCTGTTGAACCTGTTTGATTTCTTGATTACCACGATTTGATTTTCAGTTGATTTCGTATTCTTTGTCTTTGATCAAAACTGCTACTTGATGCTTGCATCCCTGTGCTTCATGTTGTTCGGTCTTGACTTTGTTTATGTGATGACTTCCATGATTTGCTGGCCTTCGGTTATGATAGTTTTGTGATGATATTTTGACATAGCTCTGACTTTTGATTCTTCGATCACTTTCCTTGACTCTCTGTATATTGAAGTCTTCTTGCTTCACTATGGTATTTGTAGTTACACTTCATGTATTTTGATATTGCATATGAGCTTGTGCATGCTTTGGTTCAGGTTGAAGTTGAACTGGGTTTGAATTTGGAGTTGGTTCATTTAGCTAGCTCGAGTTGCTTTGAGTTTGGTCTTTGGACATCGGATTTTTCATTTGAACTCATGTGCACTGATGTTGGTTGAACTATTGTCGATTTGTTAGTGTGTGCACTATCTATGTATGTTTGCATATTGTAACTTGTTCATGTCTGAGCTTGTCTGGTTGTATTTGATTTGAGTTAGTGTGGTTCATATAGTTTGTCTGCACTTATATGTTTAATATGCGCTTGTATGATTTTTGTTTGATGATAATAAACATATATACATTCGTTTAAATGTATTTGTTAATGTACTATTTTATTTTTCATAGATTAAATAAATATTTGCTGAATAAAATGAAATACATAGAATTTGAATTCAAACGAAAATTTTATTCAAACAAATATTTATTACATTTTTGAATAGTACAAATTCAAGCTCTCACTATACATATACAATTTTGATTCTAATTACATCATAATTTCAATTTACATAAATTCCTCACCACATATCACTCACACTCGTAGTTTATCTTCAACTTCATTCCAGTTAGAATCCAGCATCTGAGCAATCTGCAAAAATATTCACAACGCAGTAAAATTGAAAAAGAAATATTTTTGCAATATAAAATAAAATATGGATTTTGAAAATATTATTTGCCTCAGTTATTTTGGTTGTTCGCCATCATTTACATTTGAATTCATCATACACGAACAATGTGACATGCACAGTGTATCACTGTACATGCCACAAGGCCGTGCACACCGATATACACTTGATAATGCTACAGGGACAGGTGAGCACAAGGTCAAACCCAAATATAAAGACAGGTTCAACTCAGGTGCAATATATTTAAAATTTCGTCACGAGAACAAGGTCAAACCCGAGTTTTGAAACTGGATTCAACTCAAGTGAAATTTCAAAAATCAACATGAAATGATCAAGAACCAAACAAAGACTAGAAGTACAAAATGACCACCAAGTATGCTAAAACAAAATCAGGTCCAAACCAGTGGCAACATGAATGTCACAAGCATGAACATAGAAACACCAATGATACAAGAGAGGTGAACAACAATGCAACATGGTGAGCAACACAAGTGCAACAATCAATAGTACAAAGCTCAAGTTCAATCCCAAAGCAACCAGCAATGCATGCAACATAGACCAAGTTCATATGTACAGTGTGGCAATGCACCAACCAGAAATTCAAGGCAACAGAGACCAAGCAATGAACAACAGAATGCATCTAGATGAAAAAGTGCTCAATGCACAGTGCAGACAAATGCACAATTCAAATGAATATGAAATAACCAGAGAATGGCCAGGACTAAGGTAACAATGGGCACAGGTCAGGGAAGCAACAAGTGTACAGAGGCAATATGAACAACTGACTCAGGCAAATATACAGAAACAACACAAACCAAGTTATAAACATCAAGTGTCAACTAGGTAGCAAGCAAGATCAACACAGTGCATGTATGAAGTGCATCAGTATGGAAAAAGCTCGAGGCAATATGAGTGCAGAATACACATATATACATACATGAATGTATGTATACAAATGATCAGAAACATTGAAATAATGATATCAAATCAATGCACAACAACATGAATGCAGTAACAACCAGAATGGATGTAAAGACCAGTGATGCAATACAAGATATCATAGTGCAGACACACATGTATATGAAGTACACAAGTGCAACAAGCAGCAGTGTGCAGGTACAAATCACAAAGACAAATGCACATGTCAACAGCACATGAAGGCAACATAAAGCATGTCGAGCTCAATACAACCCAGTATCATCAATATTTGGAGTGAATGCAAGACAGTGGTCGAAGCAATACCAAATGCTACCATGGAATCACATGAACAAGTTCGAACAATATAAAGAACCAAAGTCACAGTGAACAAAGCAAGGTCACAGTGAAATCAACATCATCAGAAAAGGTCAAAGCCTAAGACAGGGATGGACACAAAGATGTCGAAGCCGTGGCAATCAAGATGTTAAACAACTCAAATTTTAATTAAGTCAGAAATCAACGCAGTATAAAATTCAAGTGCTTATCATTGAAAAAGTCAAATCCAAGTACAAGAGGAAAGTTTCTGCCGTATCAACCAAGAAAAAATTGAACGCTACAAAATCAAAACCGTGCGTATCAAGCTGTAATAATATCAGGAAAGCAAGAATTAGGAAAGTGTTGAATTTATACGAACAAATTCTAGGGTCTCGGAATTCATATAAATACGTCACCCAAATCATCATCGAAAAGTGTGGAAAAATCGAATCAAATCCAAATATAAACCCACAATCATCATCAGCAAAATAATCAATCAATCGAGTTCATGCAAGCATTGAACAAGCAACGAAAGGGAAGAGATTACATACCGAAGCAACAGTGAACTCGATCAAATAGAAGCGGCCAAGAGCAAAACAAACGAGAACGAAACACACGAATAACCACTGTATCGATCAACAAAAAGGCGCAACTTCAAAGCCCTGATTTTGGAAGCAAGGAATAAAAGAGCCGAAGCCCTAATTTCAGAAAGAGGATCGGCCGCCATTCTCTTCACAAGCCAGAGAAAAGAGGATCGGGTGAAAGAATAGAATTGGGCCGGCCTTGTTTTAATATAAAAGGGGCTTTATTTTATTTTGCAATTAGGGTTTAGTTTTAAATTGTTTTTAAGTTTGTTTTAAATTCTCTTTTAAGGTTCAAATCTTGGTAAATCACCACCTAGGTTTTAGGTTGTGTCAGATTGTCTAGTTAGAATTAGTTCAGTGAGCAGGGTGTGCGAGTTTGCAAAACTCTATAGGCGGTAGCAGGGTGTGCGAGTCTGTTAGAGTGTTTGTAAGCGGAAGACTGTTTAATTCTAATAGAAATCTGGGAATGCAGCAGTAGGCAGGGGTTGCCGAAGCTGGGTAAATTTTGTGTGTGATTTACTTTTCAGCATATTTACTTCTCTATAGTTTGTTTTTGTGTTTAATTCGAGAAAATTTGCTATAACCCTATTCACCCCTCCCCCTCTAGGGTTAATCTAGATCCTACAAGTGGTATCAGAGCACGGTATTTTTCTTTAACTCTAGAGTCATGAATCCACCAAATAATGATTTTTCTGAGGGGCAATCTATTGCTAGGCCACCCATGTTTAATGGGAATGATTATGCTTATTGGAAAGTTAGGATGGGTATTTATCTTAGTTTTGTTGATTATGATGTTTGGGACATTATTGAAACTGGCTATAAATCTTCCACTATAACTGTTGGTGATACTGAGATTCCTAAACCTAAGGATAGGTGGGATGCTAACGATAAGAAATTAAAAACTACAAATGCTAAAGCCATGAATGCTTTGATCTCTGCTCTTGATAAGACTGAATTTAACAGAATTTCTCATTGTAAAACTGCACAGGAAATTCGGCATACTTTGGAGGTGACACATGAAGGAACTTCTCTAGTCAAGGAGTCTCGTCTAGCACTATTCAGCAATGAATACGAGAACTTTGTGATGAACAAAGGCGAGAGCATAAAGGACATGTTTGGATGCTTTTCAACTTTGGTGTACAATGCTAGAGCGCTTGGGAAGGTATTCACTGAGGTAGAGCTTGTGAGGAAGGTGCTACGAGTCTTACCGATGAGCTTTGAGGCAAAAGTCACAGCAATACAAGAATCGAAAGATCTGAGTAAACTAAGCATGGAGGAGTTGATCGACAACTTGATGACATATGAGCTTGAGCTAAAAGAAAAGGAGGAACGCAACAACTCCGAATCAAAGAAGAAGACGATTGCCTTAAAGAGCAAAGAAGAGAGCGATGAAGAAGAAGAAGATCCAATTGAAGAGCTTGCAATGGCTGTCAATAATCTTAGAAAATTGTCAAGATTCAGGCACGCAAGAAGAAAACAAGTGGTAATAGGTCAAAAGATTCTGACAATTCCGATAATGAATTGACGTGCTTTAACTAGAAGAAGCCTGGCCATTTCAAACAAAAATGCCCACTTCTCAAAAACAACAAAGGAAAGAAAAAGAAGGTCTTTGCAGCGACTTGGGATGATGAAGAAGGAGAGGAAGTTTCAAATAGTAGCTCAGAGGAGGCTAACTTGTGTCTTATGGAAAAATCAGATTCAGAAGCAAGCTCAGAGGAATCTAGTGAGGTAGGTGACTATTCTTATAAAGAACTTGTTTTTATGTGTTGTGATCTTACTAAAATAGTTGATACTCTTGAATCTAAAATTGAAAAACTGAAATCTGATAGGAGAGAACTTGTCCATGAAAATTTTAGGTTAGAAAATGAACTTGAAAATATTCAAAACCTAGACTGTAAAAAATGTAAAATTTTAGATTCAGAATTATCAAGACTTAAGAATAGCTTTGAGAATCTTGAAAAAGAAAACATGAGTCTTAAGGAAACCATTGACACTAGGGAAAAGGATTTTATAAATAGATGCACTTCACTTGTAACTGAAAACACAACACTAAAAACCAAAGTCCAAAATCTTGAGAAATCTCTGAATAACTTTTCAAGAGGAGAAAAATCATTCAACATGTTATTGGAAAATCAAATTTTTGCTAACAACAGAAAAGGATTAGGCTTTGGGAAAACACAAGTTGATGATAATGCAAAAGGTAAAAGTGTCTTTGCTAGATGTGAAATAATTGGACATCGTGTTGAAAATTGTAGTCATAGGAACAAGAACACAAAATTTATACAAGTTTGGGCTCCTAAGAATTCTACAAACAAATTTCATGTCTATTGGAACAAGAATAAAAGGACTAAACAAGTTTGGGTTCCAAAGGGATTGTTTATTCACAATACTTCTGCCACTAACAATCATGGACCTATAAAAACAAATAGGTCACAAAAATCTTTCATCGTGTAGATATGGTGGCAGGCTAAGGAACAACAACAGTGTTCTTTGGTTTTTGGCTATTCCAGAAATACAATGGGCAACAAAGCAAAGTTCCTTAGCCTAGTAAAAAGGTGACAGAATCACAATGGACAACCACGAAAAATTATCGTAAAGGTAAAACAGGTGAAGGTATATTTATTTGATCGATATATTAAATGTGATAATCTGCACCGTATTTTGAATTAAATCAGCCAATAATAACGTGATGATAAAGAGATGATGATTTTTTGATTCTGACATAGTTGGCCAATTATATTTATGCCAAAAACACTATTCTTTGAATTACTTCATACATATACGTTTGGATTAAAATAGTGTTTTGTTGGATGATAATATTTTTGGTTATAATACGGCTAACTCTATATTCACGGTTTTTTGATTATTTACACGGCTTCAATCCAAATTCAAGAGAATGCCATTTAAAATGCTGTTTGAGTTTTTATGCACACTTCATGGTCTGGTCTATCAAATTTAATTAGTGATGTTTTGAAGTGAAAAAGAAATTCTGATGCAGATTACACTGGTAATCTAGTTGATAGAAAAATTACTAGTTGAACGTGATTTTTGAGACAGTTAGTAACTGCATCGTTTTTCAAAGAAAATATCTGCATATTTTTCATTTTAAATAATTTTCAAATAGCAGAAAATTTTCTCATATATCCCCCTCGAGAAAATCATTTTTAATCATATTTTCAGATTAGTCATTGTGAAAAATTGATTTCATAATTATTTTTGAATTTGATTTAAATGACAATTTTAACTAGTCTAACTCCCTAATAATTATCGAAAAGATAAATAGTGATTGAAAAAAAAGTTACGAGTGTTGATATTTTTCATACATTACTCAAGACAGTATATTTTAGAAAAATTTCTTTAGAAATTCAAATAAGAGTTATAAAACTTTTTGTTGGGTAAAGATTCCATGACCATTTCTATTTCTATCATATTTCTATCGACCATTGTTTATCAAAAATTCAATATAGTTTGTCGATATGTGGTACTATAATCAGGGATCATTCGTTTTTCATTTTACATTTTTAATTAAAAATAAATAAATACCAAAGTATTCACTCTCATTTAAAAGTCCTCACGGTAATGCATGGGTGAATTACTTGGAATTTGTTATGTGCTTCCATGCTCATTTAAAGTCCTTATGGTTATGCATGTATGGAACGGATATCAAAATTGATTTATTAAATAAACAAGTTGATTCTAATCCCATTTAAAAGTCCTCACGGTCATGCGTGGTTAGAAGATACTTGAATTCATTTTTAAAATTAAATTGGAATACTACTAATCTCATTTAAAAGTCCTAACGGTTATGCATGATTAGTAGATATTCAAATTCCTGATATAAATGTACCACAAGTAGATACAGCTGTATGATTTTATATGAGAACATCATTTCCATTATTTCTAAAAGTGGAATATGCGCCTAACAAGGGTAGTTACGATTTTTGTTTGATTTTTATTGAAGTTTAAATATTTATATTCAAATTGAGTTTTAATGTTGGATTAATATTGATCACTTTATTTCTATTTTCTCTAACACTATTATTCTTTTGCTGATAACAAAAGGGGGAGATAAAAGTTAAGATTTTGTCAAATAAAATCAAGCAAAGGTCAAATAATTTTTCATTTGCATCTAGGCTCATTTGTATATTTCTATTTGTATGCATATTTGTAGGGGGAGCTTTGTATAGAGAGGAAGCATTTAAATAGGGGGAGCAATTAGGATATATCTATAGAGCAAATACATTCAACACATTCAAAATAAATACATTTAACACATTCAAAATCTTAAATATATGTTTGTTATCATCAAAAGGGGGAGATTGTTGAATATGCGCTTATATGATTTTTGTTTGATGATAATAAACATATATACATTCGTTTAAATGTATTTGTTAATGTACTATTTTATTTTTCATAGATTAAATAAATATTTGCTGAATAAAATTAAATACACAAAATTTGAATTCAAACAGAAATTTTATTCAAACAAAAATTTATTACATTTTTGAATAGTACAAATTCAAGCTCTCACTATACATATACAATTTTGATTCTAATTACATCACAATTTCAATTTACATAAATTCCTCACTACATATCACTCACACTCGTAGTTTATCTTCAACTTCATTCCAGTTAGAATCCAGCATCTGAGCAATCTGCAAAAATATTCACTAACGCAGTAAAATTGAAAAAGAAATATTTTTGCAATATAAAATAAAATATGGATTTTGAAAATATTATTTGCCTCAGTTATTTGGGTTGTTCGTCATCATTTACATTTGAATTCATCATACACGAACAATGTGACATGCACAGTGTATCACTGTACATGCCACAAGGCCTTGCACACCGATATACACTTGATAATGCTACAGGGACAGGTGAGCACAAGGTCAAACCCAAATATAAAGACAGGTTCAACTCAGGTGCAATATATTTAAAATTTCGTCACGAGCACAAGGTCAAACCCGAGTTTTGAAACTGGATTCAACTCAAGTGAAATTTCAAAAACCAACATGAAATGATCAAGAACCAAACAAAGACCAGAAGTACAAAATGACCACCAAGCATGCTAAAACAAAATCAGGTCCAAACCAGTGGCAACATGAATGTCACAAGCATGAACACAGAAACACCAATGATACAAGAGAGGTGAACAACAATGCAACATGGTGAGCAACACAAGTGCAACAATCAACAGTACAAAGCTCAAGTTCAATCCCAAAGCAACCAGCAATGCATGCAATAGAGACCAAGTTCATATGTACAGTGTGGCAATGCACCAACCAGAAATTCAAGGCAACAGAGACCAAGCAATGAACAACAGAATGCATCTAGATGACAAAGTGCTCAATGCACAGTGCAGACAAATGCACAATTCAAATGAATATGAAATAACCAGAGAATGGCCAGGACTAAGGCAACAATGGGCACAGGTCAGGGAAGCAACAAGTGTACAGAGGCAACATGAACAAGTGACTCAGGCAAATATACAGAAACAACACAAACCAAGTTACAAACATCAAGTGTCTACCAGGTAGCAAGCAAGATCAACACAGTGCATGTATGAAGTGCATCAGTATGGAAAAAGCTCGAGGCAATATGAGTGCAGACATACACATATATACATACATGAATGTATGTATACAAATGATCAGAAACATTGAAATAATGATATCAAATCAATGCACAACAACATGAATGCAGTAACAACCAGAATGGATGTAAAGACCAGTGATGCAATACAAGATATCATAGTGCAGACACATGTATATGAAGTACACAAGTGCAACAAGCAGCAGTGTGCAAGTACAAATCACAAAGACAAATGCACATGTCAACAGCACATGAAGGCAACATAAAGCATGTCGAGCTCAATACAACCCAGTATCATCAATATTTGGAGTGAATGCAAGACAGTAGTCAAAGCAATAACAAATGCTACCATGGAATCACATGAACAAGTTCGAACAATATAAAGAACCAAAGTCACAGTGAACAAAGCAAGGTCACAGTGAAATCAACATCATCAGAAAAGGTCAAAGCCGAAGACAGGGATGAACACAAAGATGGCCGAAGCCGTGGCAATCAAGATGTTAAACAAGTCGAATTTTAATTAAGTCAGAAATCAACGCAGTATAAAATTCAAGTGCGCATCATTGAAAAAGTCTAAAGTCAAATCCAAGTAAAAGAGGAAAGTTTCTGCCGTATCAACCAAGAAAAAAATTGAACGCTACAAAATCAAAACCGTGCGTATCAAGCTGTAACAATATCAGGAAAGCAAGAATTAGGAAAGTGTTGAATTTATACGAACAAATTCTAGGGTCTCGGAATTCATATAAATACGTCACCCAAATCATCATCGAAAAGTGTGGAAAAATCGAATCAAATCCAAATATAAACCCACAATCATCATCAGCAAAATAATCAATCAATCGAGTTCATGCAAGCATTGAACAAGCAACGAAAGGGAAGAGATTACATACCGAAGCAACAGTGAACTCGATCAAATAGAAGCGGCCAAGAGCAAAACAAACGAGAACGAAGCACATGAATAACCACTGTATCGATCAACAAAAAGGCGCAGCTTCAAAGCCCTAATTTTGGAAGCAAGGAATAAAAGAGCCGAAGCCCTAATTTCAGAAAGAGGATCGGCCGCCATTCTCTTCACAAGCCAGAGAAAAGAGGATCGGGTGAAAGAATAGAATTGGGCCGGCCTAGTTTTAATATAAAAGGGGCTTTAGTTTATTTTGCAATTAGGGTTTAGTTTTAAATTGTTTTTAAGTTTGTTTAAATTCTCTTTTAAGGTTCAAATCTTGGTAAATCACCACCTAGGTTTTAGGTTGTGTCAGATTGTCTAGTTAGAATTAGTTCAGTGAGCAGGGTGTGCGAGTTTGCAAAACTCTATAGGCGGTAGCAGGGTGTGCGAGTCTGTTAGAGTGTTTGTAAGTGGGAGACTGTTTAATTCTAATAGAAATCTGGGAATTCAGCAGTAGGCAGGGGTTGCCGAAGCTGGGTAAATTTTGTGTGTGATTTACTTTTCAGTATATTTACTTCTCTGCAGTTTGTTTTTGTGTTTAATTCGAGAAAATTTGCTATAACCCTATTCAACCCCCCCCCCCTCTAGGGTTAATCTAGATCCTACATTATATTTGTTGTGTGTTGCATTCTTGTTTCTCCTGCCTTGGCTCTAGTTAGATGTGCATCATTTTGCACTGTCTACTGCCTGGTCGACCATTTCAATTCACTGGGCTTGGACTTTGTTGTTGTGTGTATTTGTATGTGTATTTGGTGTTGTTTCACTGGTCTGGTTTTATGCCACTGCTGTCATGAAGTCTGGTTCAGTCTCGATTTCTTGCATATTGATGTTGAGCCACTGTTGCAGTTTGTTATTAGTTGAGTTGTTTAGTTTCGAGTCTTCTTCATGTTGACATAGTATGTTCATTTGTGTTGGGCATTGATGTTCACTGTGCTTCGCGTGTGCTTGCATTTGCAGTGTTGTTTCGTTGAGTATGGCTTCATGTACAGTCTGCTTGACTTGATTACTTGATGCTGTCTTGTTCTCTTCATGTTTTACCACTATTACACTGACTTTGTACATACTTGTCACTTTCTCTTACCAGTCTAGGTTTGTTTGCATACTTGAGTCATTTGCATGTTGCCACCATTGTTGTATATGTCTGCTCTTGCATTGTCCACATGGTTTCTTCATGAGCATTGCAGCCCTTTGTACATATGTAGTCTGGTTAGCTTGTCGCTGTGTTACACTTGTTTTGGTTGCTGCATTTCAACTTGTAACTTGAATTATACTGTCCATTGTTGTTTGCACTGTGCATTCTACTTGAATCCACAACCTTCATCATGTATACACATGCATATGTATGTGTGTGTGTATATGCTTGTTAGCTGTGGGTCTAGTTCGTCTTTGATTCATGCTATACATATTGAGTCTGAGTTACTCCCGACCGTTATTTCATTTGTACATTTGGATTTTTTGGTCGAGGCTTGTTTTAGTTGTCTTGACCATTTTCATGAACTTGCACTGTGTTGAATCCAGCTTATAGCTCAGGTTTGACCTTGTGCTCGTGTCGTGACATTATTTTTATTGCACTTGAGTTGAACCCGGCTTTTCATTTGGGTTTGACCTGTGCTCACCTGTCCTTGTAATTTTATCAAGTCTATATATCGATATACACGGCCTTGTGGCATGTACAGTGATACACTATGCATGTCACAAGCTGTTCGTGTATGATGAATTCATATTTAAATGATGACGAACAACCCAAATAACTGAGGAAAATATTATTTTCAAATATACATTTCTATTTTACACTGCAAAAATATTTCCTTTACAATTTTACTACGTCAGTATTAATTTTTGCAGATTGCTCAGATGCTGGATTCAATCTGGAATAAAGTTGAAGGTAAATACGTGTGAATGAGCGATATGTAGCGAGGTTTATTAATAAATTAGAAATTGTGATGTAATCGAAATTGTATTGTCATTGAATTTGTATATATATAGTGAGGGTTCAAATTTGTACTATTCAAAATTGTAATAAATATTTGTTTGAATAAAATATCTGTTTGAATTTAAATATTATTTTATTTATTTTATTCAGCAAATATTTATTTAATTATGTGAAAGATAAAATAGTACATTAACAAATACATTTAAATGAATATATATATATATATATATATATATATGTTTATTATCATCAAACAAAAATCATATACTCGCATATTCAACATCTGGCAACAAATAAATATATAAATTTTTGTTAAAGCATACTTCTACTCTATGCTTATTTAATGATATAAATGAACATATATATATATATATATATATATGTAAATATAAATCAGATATTACCTATGTTGCAGCCTTGATACTGCACCTTTAATATTGGAACCTAATGACTCCTCGAATCGAATTCAAACACAACAATTGAAGATATCACTACACCTTTGTATTGTATTTGATTTAAACTTTAGATTGGAAACAAAAAGGAAGGAGGGCTAGTCCTTATGGCCGAAGCTAGGAGGAAGGAAGGTAAAAGTAAAGTAGAAAATGAGGAGATGTTAAATGTAAATAGGAAAAGAAAATAGATAGAATAAAGGATCTAGATCTCCCTTTTACCACTTCTCATTACTAATTCAAAATTCATATTTCAAACAAATATCACACCCCCTCCTCTCCTTGTCATAGCTGGCCAAATTAATATGGGCTTATGGGCCCATATACATATTCAATCCTAATAAATATTTACACATTTTAAATCCAGTTTAAACGTTTATCGATATCATATATTGATATGTACATATATAACTTTTATATAAGTAATATGTTAAATTCTAATTCAAGTAAATCAAATAAATTTTTATAACAAATATTTCACAAATAAATTTATAACAATTATAATTTAAATAAATTGTGTGGTATTTTCATAGTGTTCGGCGATGTAGTTGTGCAACTCAAAGATTGATATCGAACAATTCAGATAGTAACATTCACTGTCATCTTAGTTAGTGGGGTAATAGTTTGGCCTTATTTATTGCTTACGCAATTTTATCCAAATTTACTATTTTAGATGGTTGCCAATAGTGATAATTATTTACACGAACTCTCTCCTTCAAGACTATATCACATTAGTAGAAACAAATTCAATTTGGTTAAAATTCCAATATCGCCCCAAATTGAACTTGTATAATCCAAACACAAAGTCCTAGGTTCAAAATATTCTGGCCAGAGACTTTGACTTTGAGTTGGCTATAGTTGATTGTGATACTAATTTCGCATAATTAGGGAGACAAATCCTCTAGCTTCACTTCCATTGCTTCAACTTAGTCCCAATTACATTCGTTTGATGGATAACATACCATGATTTAACTGTAATCAAAATGAAGTGTCCACATTAAGGTTCAACAGTATTCTCAACTCAAGAGAACTATATAATATTGTCACTTCGATGTTCTCTATTTACCTTAGTTATATTAGCCAAAAGAAAACTACCGAGTGAGTCATTTCATAGTTATCCAATAACTATTAGTACACCATCCCTTAATGTCTCCCAACAGCCAGGAGTAATATACCTCCTAACATTTGGAGAGCGTTGGGTCTCAACGATGTATTGATATCCACTTTCGATACATTTCAATTAGGAATATTTAAAATGCTTTTGTTTCTTTATGTTGTGATAAATTTCTCATTATTATAACACATTATAACTACTATCACAAAACATATTATTTATTGATTTTTTATAAAATATACTTAAATTAAATAAATAATATAACAATTGTAACAAGTATACAATAGAAAGAAAAGCACATTTTATATCGAATGAGATTTTATTGCAAGGTCAATAATTTAAAATAAATTACAAAATTCTCCATAGGGTGCATCCCTAAATCTATCAGTAGTTATCACTTGAATTATTCTCAAGTGACAAAGTGAATCAACATTTTTTCATAAAATCCAATAAACAGAGCATCTAAATAATTTCATTAAATCAAATTACTTTACATGATCATTACATACTCATTAATCCTTCTTATTCCTATGTAGGGAAAAATAAAAATTAAACATAAATAAGTATCGTGCCCAACACATGATGATGCCAACATAAACGATATCCTGTTAAACTTTGATTTTACATAGCGAAACTTTAAGAATAACTTTTATTTGCAAAATATGCCAACTACTTCGTCTTTGGAGTGATACTCACCTTTTCCAAAAGCTACCTACCTATACTATAAAATCAATCTACTCAAATGAGTTCCCATTTACGAGAGATAATAAAGATATGGGCCAGATATAAAGCCTGATATGCTTAATACTTACCCTAAACAAGCAATCATATAGTGAGACAATGCTGCTAAAGCACAAAATGAGTTTTCCCCTCACTATTCGGATCATTATCAATAATGTCATATTATATAATAACATCAAAGCATGATCAAACATAAGCCATCATTTCTACAAAGGTATGAGATTTCCTTCATAAATTTTTTGACTAGTTTCCATAATTAATTCATTATAAATTGCCATTTAGTCCTCACTCTTTGTAGGTTTAATAACGACAATAAACATTTAAGGTTAACACTTAGGTGTTTTATGTTACTTTTTTCAATTTTAACATGAACAGATGATTAGGTTGCCATCCAGGCATTACACCACCTGATATCAAATATAGTGTTGTGTTTAGACAAACAGTTGCTACGCCGGTTGTAGGCCACTAGTATTTAAATATTTTGTAGAGTTTAGATAAATGGTTGCCATACAGGTCTTCCATCAAAGTTATCGATTATAATATTGTATTTAGACAAAGATTTCCACTTAGGCCTTACATCAAAGTTACCAATTATAATGTTGTATTTAGACAAATTGTCGCCACTCAGGCCTTACGCCCACCCATAACAATTACAATGTTGCGTTAAACAAATGGTTTCCTATAAGGCCTTACACCTTCATTTTATTACCTCAAACGGTTTTGTTTATTATTTCTTAGTTTTCTCAAGCTTAGTCTATTTCTCCTTTTTAAATAAGTTATTTCATACTAACATGCTATCCTTTATGGCAATTTCATTCCTATGAAACTCTCAACCATCACTTAAAGATGGCTTCCAAAGTGCTACAAATGTTTATTCGTTTAATTATAATTTCTTAGCATTATTAACTATCACATGTTATCATTACATGGATATCGTATTTTAGTGCTACAGCTATCGCATTCCAATATCTATTGCATATCAAAAGTTATAACACATCGAAGAGTTATCACATGCTAAAAGTATTACACATCAAGGAGCTGTCACATACTTGTACCTATCGCATGCCAAAGTCTATTGCAACCCAAACTATCATAGTTCAAAGTTATTGTGACCTAAAGCTATTGCAACCTCAGATATTGCAACCAAAAACTATGGCAATCCAAAGCTATCGCGACCCAAGCTATCATAACTTAAAGCAATAATGGCCACAAGCTATCGTGACCTAAAGCTATCTTAACCCAACGCTGTCATGACCTTAAAGCTATCGCAAATTGATGTGGTAATTCGATAATTAACTTAAAAATTACTTTATCTCCATTAAAAGGAATTAATTTTCTTCTAACCCAGTTATATGTCAAATTATCATTGGTTTACAAGGGCTTCATATAGTTTTTTTATAAATTATTAGTGACCTTCTTAATTAATTAGTTGATCACCGTTTTTGTAATTAGTTGTTCCATTTTCCAAATAACTTCTATAAATTTGAAAATACATGTGAAAAATCCTTAAAATTCACCAAAAATCCAAATCTTCACATATTGCCTCATATGAAATTTGCATGCAAAAATAATTAGTTTTGATATTTTAATTGCTTAATTTCCTGAAATTAAGAATTTTCTCTTAGAAAATGGAAATAAACTCCAAACAATTTCATAAAATTATAAATTAAAAAATCGTCTCTAATTTATTAGTCTACACATCATATAAAAATTTCAAGTGATTTATAAAAGGTTTTATTCATGTATTTCCTTAAACACATAAAAAATCATCATCATGAAATTTGCAAACATGAACATATAAAATCTAGCCTTCGTAAACTTGTTCATCATCATTTAAAACATCATAAATGAATACAATCCTAAACCATATGGGTTTGGATGGTTTTAAAAAGACTTACCCACCTTAGTTCAATTAGAAGTTGATTAAAAGCTTTACTTTCTCTTATAAATAAATCTCCTTTCTTTTCCTTCGATTTTCTTATCCTTCCTCTTTGAAACTATAGCCAGCCTCCTCAGTCTTGTTTATAGTTTGTTTTTTTGAGCGAAAGAGAGGTTAAATGAAAGGTAAGGGTGTTGGGGTTAGTGATTTGGGCTTTAGGCTAAAACACCATTGCAACTTATTCTTGTTAACTCCCCTGCATCTTAGATTCACTCTTCATTATTATTAATAAATTTGTCTTACTTCATTCTCATCTCATAAAGTAGTTTAATTAGTTATATAATTAATTAGTCCCCTTTATTATGGCACCCAAAAATATGGGGTGTTACAATCGCTTCTCCTTAAAAGAAGTTTTTCTCAAAATTCAAACAAGATAGGATATTGACCATCATCATCAAAACATTGTACACATGGTACAACAATTATACTAGTTTTTACTAACGTAAATCATCAATCATAATGTATTAGTTTCACTACTAACACATAATCATATCTTAATATAAAATCATACTAGTGACACTACTATTCTATACAACAAAACATACATGTCTAATCATACATGTCAAAACAAATCGGAATAGATATTCTTAATCTTATCCTCTACCCCCTAGGTACAATTATTGACAATATCATTCCATTAGTCGCAAACAAGTTTGATAACTTTGTTCCTCAACTCTTTCATATCACAACCTATTATCCCTTAGGTCGTTTAGCATACATCAAATCTGGCTTTATAGATGGTCCTTAACTGCCCTCGGTTCCACCAATGAATTTGGATCGTGAACACATTTACTCAAGTATGATATGTAAAAAACGTTATGATCACCCACTAAATTACTTAGTAACTTGACTCGATAAGCGAGTTTACCAATCCTCTCAATCTCTGGAAATGGTCCTATATATTTAAATGCCTATTTCCCAGTCTTTCCAAAGAGCTCCTCACGTTAGAGAAACCTTCACAAATATATAGTCGCCTATTGCGAACTCAAGCTCTTTTCTTCTCTTATCAACATAACTCTTTTGCCTTGATTGCGTTACCTTTATTCTAGAGCGAATCAATTCAACCTTCTCGATAGCATCCCTTACTAAATCAGCTGCCAAAACTAGCCTATCCCCCATTCCCAACCAACAAATATACTACCATAAAGTACCTTAAACGACGTCATCATGATACTTGATTAGCAACTGTTATTCCAGGAAAACACTACCAAATGCAAATGATCTTCCTAAGATCCTACATATTCTATAACACATATCCTCAAAAAAAATTCGAGCATACTGTTCACCCTTTCTACTGGATCATCAGTCTATAGGTAGTAAACCAAAATCATGCTCAATTTTATAGCCAATATACTTTGCAAACTTTAGCAGTACTCATTGGTGAAAGAAGGATCTCTATTACTTATAATACAACTTGGAATCCATGCATTCTTTCCACATTTGTATATAACTTTGCCAAACCAGCTGTTCGTCGATTTCACTAGGATAAAATAAGAACTTTTAGTCATTATGTCAACTATTACCCAAATGTTAGCATTTCTTGTTATTGACCTAGGAAACCTATCAATAATATCCATAAACAATAAAACCTACTTCAAAGTCAGTACTTTCAAAGGTTGAAGTAAACCATTCGACTTCTAATGCTTAGCTTTTACCTACTAATAGGAGAACCACCTCTTCACACACTCACTGACATCCCTTTTCATTCCATTCCAAATAACACTCTCTTCATCCCATAGTACGTCTTCATGACCTTGGGATGAATGGTAAACTTAGATCGATGACTTTCTTCCAAGACCCCTTTCTGACGATTTTCTAAATTTCAAACACATAATCATCTTTTCTTTCGAAGCCATCCCTTTGAGTCTATTTTTAATCCTTTTAGATCTTCAACATCTAGATCAATCCCTAACTGCCTAATTCTCTTAGCAAATAATAGGTATTCTCTTTTCCTTATTGTAATTTTATCTATAAAGGTTGAATGTAGTTTCGAACTTGTTACCATTATCGGATCTCAACTTGATCTTGCAGTTGTTCTATAATGCATTCTATAAGATGCCAATGTCTCTAGCATCTTCCATTCCTAAATCCTAGCTGGCTCCCCATTTTGATGCTTCGTATTCAAAGAATCAGCAATACTATTCCTTTTTTCAGGCATATATTCTATACCAAGTCATATGCCTCTAAGAATTCTATTCATTTATGTTTCCCTATATTCATTTCTTTCTAGGAGAATAAATATTTATGGGACTTATGATCCATATACAACTCAAATCGCTCACTGAAAAGATAGCGTCTCTAAATTTTTGTCGTATTACTACCATTGCCAACTCCAAGCGTGAGTCAGATATCTAACTTCATGCGGTTTCAAATGCCTTGATGTGTAAGCTATTACTCGCTGGATCAATATTGGCCTAAATTTGTTCTACATGCGTCGATGCACACTACCAATTCTTGATTCTCCTCGATTACGATTAAGACAGGAGCATTTTTCAATTACCAATTTAACTCCTAAAATAAACTTGTACACTTATCAGTTTCACACTAACTTATCGTTCATTCTAGTCAACATAGTCAAGGTTGTTGCGGTACATGAGAAATCATTAATGAATCTACGATAATAGCCAGCTAATCCCAAGACACTTCTCACCATTGTGATCGCCTCTAGTCACTTTTAATGGTTAATGGTCTCTATCTTTGGGGACTATTGCTAACCCATCTGTTGATATGATATAACCAAAAAAATTAACTTCTTGTCTCCAAAAGTAACACTTGGAAAACTTGGTCTTCGATTGGTACTATCTCTTTGTCTCCAACACCAATCTAAGATGGACTTTATGGACTTTAATATTTTTAGAATATACCAAAATGCCATTGATGAAGACCAAGACATATCCATCCAACTAATCGTGAAAGATTTTGTTTATAAGATCTATGAAAAACAATTCCAAATGCATCACTAACCAATCATATGAACCATATTTATTTTAATTGTAGTCAATGGAAAATTATCTTCTACTACCCTCTATTGATGGAATCCGATTGCCAAATTTAGCTATAGAGAATACTTAGTCGTATCCCCTAAGCAATGGATAATAATTCTTCATATTTATTCCATTCAGCTTCTTGTTATCCACACACATTCGTAATGGTCATCTGACTTCTTTACAAATAGAGTAAATGCTCACAATGGTGTACTCAACCTAACGAAACTTTTATGTTAAAGTTCCACCAGCCACTTCTTCGATTCTTCCATCTCCCTAGACAACATTTTGCTAGGTGGTCTATTAAGAGGCTATGTCATACATTAATTCTATATAGAATTCTTTTTCTCTTCTCGATGGTAATCCCCTCACTAGTTTGAAAACATTTGTTGATTCCCAAACTACCAAGACTCTACATATCTCATCCTCTTACTTCTCCATTGCACACAATGTCAACCTTGACTTTTGATACATTATCACTGACAACACGATGTCCTTTTCTCATCACTTGGAATCCGAAAAGTGACAAAACTATTAGCACAAATGATCCTAGCATCATTGTGCACTAACCAGTCCATTCCCAAAATTACGCCATACACTACGAGGTAAAAAAACATATGAGTTACAAATAAACAAGTGACTACACAAATCAAACACAAGGTCAGTGCATCTTAATTTGGGAATATCATTTCCACCGATTGGATTACCACACGTAAATACATGATAAAATAAGTAATATTTAACTCTAACTTATCCATTTTATCTTTCAAACTGAAAGAATGGGTAGACCGGTATCAAAATGAACTTAAACTATAGTTTTAGAGATCGAGATCGTACTTCTAACAACTTTCTTCCCCTCCTCTTTAGCTGTTGGTCCGGCAGACAATCTTCCCAAAGTGAAAATGTTCGACTGTGTTAACTCAGGATAGTCTTTCTTCTTGTGCCTAGGCTTGTCACAAACAAAGCGTATAACCTTCACTACCCCAATTGGCTTTAAATACTTAGTTTCGCATTTCACCCTTTGCCTCCAATTATAACAATCACGTTGGTAACGTTCATCCACTCTCCACCGCCACGAGCCTTACCTTTATGTTGTTGGCCTTTCTTGCTTTTTGATAAGGGATAAACTTCTTCTTTTTATCATCCCAAGCCATCTGGTGCACATCTTACCTTTCAACATACATTAGCTCATACCTCCTCGCCATGTCTACCACTGTATTGAATGGACGTGCTAGGGGAGCCATTGTCCAGTAACTCAATCCCAACCTCTATTGGAGAATAAAATTCTCCACCTTTTCCCTTAGTATCCTAATCAAATCAGCGCTATACTTAAAAAAATCATTGAACTTCGACACATACTCCGACACCATCAAACTCCCTATTGCAATTCAACAAACTCACAGAACATTGTCGATAACTCCAAACTAGTATGTATTATTCCTTAAACATCTCCCAAAACATTTCCTAAGTATTTTATTGCTTAGGAACCTCCACTCATACTATTCCCCACCAGACACTTTTCAACCCCTTAAACTGTCTACATACAAGCTTCACTTTCTAAGCATTTGTTAGCTCCAAGTCTTCACAAATCCTCTCGCACATTAGCAACGAATCACTAGCCTCCAACGTCTATTTTGTTTCATTGAACATTTCTCCTGCCAGACTTCTAAAATCCTTGTTCACTTTAGTGAAATCTTCCCCAACTGACTGCACTGGGCCTTTAGATATATTATGGGGCTATAGTGAAATTTACTGTTGTACCAAGTATGCCAAGAACTACTGAAAATGCGCATTCGTATCCCGGTTTCCTATAGTTATGAAAGGCATTTTGGTACCATCTTTAACATGAACTCATGGGCCTACCTCCCATCCTTGGCCATTAGTCTAAGCACAAGTAGTTCTTCTATTATTGTTTGTTCTTTCAAACTTCCTAAAGTCAAATGTCGGTCATTTTGGCTTTCTGCATAAGCAAGTGCTCATAAGAGACAAAAATAAAAGAGGGTGAAAATAACAGTAGAGGAATAGATATGTCCATTTATATATCTATATCAAAAAACAAGCATGTTACACACATGTGTGTGTATGTGTGTATGTATGTATTTATGCGTCTATAGCGTATGCACTCCCTAAGGTGTTCATTTTTTATTACTTGGCTTCTAGTTAACTTTGTCTTACTTAAGTTTTCCATAACCTAAGCTCTAATACCAACATGTAATATCCCCAACTTTGAGAACCAAAAAAGAACACCGACGATGCTATAGTCATCACTAAATTATTTTCAAGTGATAAAGTGAGATCGGTGTTTTTTCATAATAAACAATGCAACTAAATCATTACATTACATTAAATAGTTTGAAAAGGTCATTACATACTCATTAACCCATCTTATACCCCGGGGTAAATATGAGAAAAATAAATTAAGTGTCATTTTCGACATATGATGTAACGACCCATATTTTTATGTATCAGAGGATCGTAAAATATAATTATTTAATTATATATGGCCATATGACTCTAAAACTTTGGGAAATGACTATTAGCGACATTTTTCATACTTAGAGTTTTTATCGAATAGTCAAGACCTAGAAATTTCTATAAGGTCTATAACTTTTGATAGGTTAAGAATCACGGTTTGAAACCACATCTATTTGGTTGGGCTTGTGGTTTCTCTTTTCGTAGAGTGGTTATAAAAGGAAAATAAACTTGCTATTTAGGAGATGGTCAATTTGAATTTTGTTTGCAGCTAGAAAGATTAATGGGCAATTAAACTAAGCCCATACTTAGGTCCATTAATGAATTTTGGGAATTATGCCTATTAAGGTTATAGTGACAGACCCCATTTATTTTCCTCTATGCAAAAACAATTCCTAACCTCTATTAGCACTAATTTCATCAAAAAATTCATTTTTTCTTTATTATTTTAGCCAAATCCATCATTAAATTGGCAATTAGAGAAGGAGATCATCGATTCATCATTTTTGTGCTTGGAAATTTGTGTTATTGTCTGTTCATTCTAAATTTGGGAATATAAAGTCGTAATTTGGGTATTAGGTGAGTGATTCTTGATCTCGCACTACTCTATACTTGTCCATACAATTAAAAATGGTGTTTTTGACATTATTTGCATGTTAAAACGACTTTAAACCTTAATAATCCTTTAACGTTGCTTGTGGTCAAAATTAAAAAAGATTGATTTGATTTTAAATGGTTTTACAACCTTTTTTATATCATATTGTCAGTTTGGTACAAAACTCGATCTAGATTCTTTCTTGTTTGGATGGATTGTATATGTTTGGTGAATGCTTATGAATGATACGTATGCTTGCATGAATTGTTTTGATATGGTTTGCTAGTATTTTAGTGAAGTTAGGAAGAGGCCATAGATTTAGGTAAAACTAAGGCAAAAGTGATTGGATAAAACTTGGAGGGGGTGCTCTGGAGGAGTGGAGTGCCTAAGATTTTTCTTGTAATTAGTTTTGAATTAGTTTGGGTAGCTAACTTGTGGTCGACGATGACCTGTTTCTATAAAAGGAAGGAGTTGTAGATCTATTTGGCGATGGAGCAAGGCTTGGAGATTGAGGCCATAAGACTTCGGGGCAAGCCTCGTGAAGTTGTGAGGAAAAGATTTTAGGAGCCAAAGTCAGAAATTTAGCTAAGTATAGATCTTTATACTTACCTCTTTTGCTTGGTACTGATCTCTTTTCGAAGCATTGGAGTAGCTCTGCGAACTTGGAAGCCTGAAGTATGGGAAAATGGGGACTTATGGAGGCAACATGATGGAAGAAGTTGGGATGTAGACATTTAACCAAAATTGACCGAATAATCTGATTGGTACTGACCACTTTTGGTTGATACCGACCTGACAAATGTAGGCCAAACTTCTAAGGGTGTTGAAGGGTTCATGAAGGTCATGCTAAAGGTGTTTATTTGTTCGTTTGGGTATGATGTTGATGTGGAAGCACGATGAAGGAGGATAGCTTCAAAAATTCGGCTATGATAAGTTGATGGTGAATGGAGTTAGGTTCTGATGAGGATGGCACAATGGTAAAAATAGTTGTAAGAATGATTACCCATAAAGGGTGGAGGTTTTAGAAAGAGTGAGACGTTGATGGAACATTGAATGGTTCTATCATGCAAAGAAAGGAACGTTGAATGGTCTTTGAAGATAATTAAAACAAGATGTGCGTGGAAAGGGCTCCGATATGCATGCTAAGAATAATTGATACTCGGAGTGGTTTATGATGCATTCAAAGGTAGGGCTACTGTAAGGAAGCTTATTAGGTCCTTGTAATGGCTACAATGGGTTAATGGAATGGATCTGTATACCCTGTACTAATGGAATGGGCCTAGTGTCAGCTTCGTGATGTGAGCAAGTACATTATAAACCAAGACTTTCCATTAGTCCCTAGTAGAGGAATGGTCATATGAGATGTCATATATATCCAAGGCACATTGAATGATAGTGAGGATTATTTGGTGGATACAATATTTGCTTTGGTGGCTTTCGTCCTTAGTCTATCACTTTAGAGATATCACTTGAAATAGGTATTGTTGGTAGGGATAACTGAACACCCGTCGACGTACTTAGGTTGCAATACACCTTTATAATGTTTATAGAGTAGTACATTATGTTCATTTTGTGCTAACTCTTTAGATGTATATAACAACCCATATTTTGATAATTAAAAATATTAAATTTAATAAGGTTTTGGGCTTTAATATTGTCCGAAATTAAAATTTATGATTTATTAAATTGAATCTTATTAGATTATAAATTTCGACTTTAAGATAAATCTTAAAACAACTAATTTTAATGAGATAAAACATATAATTTTCTAAATTGATTGAATGTAATTGACTACTATACTATGTTAATGTAATTTCAATCCATTTAAATAATAAAGGTTAATAAGGATTAGAATAAATGATGTATAAATTGATGTAATCTTATTATTAATTGCAATTGGTTCTAATATGGAGTATGAAATCAATTATTTTGTACGTAAATTTATTAACCTTTGTTCGTAAACAATAAGTTAATAGATATGGATTATTAACGTATAACCATTATTTTATTTATTTTATTATTATTAAATCCGTTAGAAATTTATTTGGTAATTAATGTAATTGAAATATTACAATTGATATAAGAAGAAACGTTAACAGTTGAGTGGTGAGTGTAAAACTTATGTTAATCAATTGCATAAGGAAATAGTTGATTTGATAATAAGAATGTAAATCAAAATAAAAGGATTTATTTGGAATTTAAATATATAATGAACAGGTTTTATTACAGTTGGAATTAAATGTTGGAATTAAATTAGTATATAGATATTGGGTTTAACATAGAAAATTGGATTTCAAAGGAAACAATTGAATTAATTATTTTCCCTGTGTTAGGGTATGTTTTGAGATTTAATCATTGTAATTAATAGTAATTATATCTTGCCATTAATAAGAGATAGAAGTAAATGGTAATTTATTTAATGATACGTGCAACATATGTTTTGTGTTAAAAATATAATAAGAATTTCATTGAGAAATATTACGTTCAAATTGTGAGCACATAAATTTGTTACAAATATCATGATAATACGAAATTAATTGATAAAGAAATGATGTGGTTGTACGAAGTATTATTTCTGCGATTCTTTAATGGGATAATCTTTAAATATAAGTTGGTTTTAAAGGGGGAGGTGTTAATTGTAAATTAATGTGTAATAAAAAGAAATATGTTTCAATAAAAATAAAAGAAAAGGATGGTTTCTTGAAAAGAATATTCTTATCAAATAAAGTGAATATTTCATCTATGAATGTTAATTTAATTTCATTAAAACAAAGAATTGAATTTTGTTGTATGTTTCTGGTTGGAATATTTGATTTATTTAAATATTCAAACTTGATTTGTATTTAATTAAAAAAATAACAATAATAAAATGGTAAGAAAACAACTTGAAGATTTGGTTAAATTTTTGATTTGGAATAGTTAGCATATTAACATAGGAGATTTATTCCGTTTCAAATTTGACTTTGGAGTCTCAGTTCATTTTTTAATGTGTGGGGTGGTGGTCCTCATTATGTTAATTGTAGTGCTTAATTTTATTTACTGTTTACTAAATAAAAATACATATATGTGTGTAAATTTGAGTGTATTAGGGTTGATAAAATATGTTAAAATGAATTGTTTTTTTAGTATATTAGATTTTTGATTTCTATGTACGGATTACATTCTCAAATTTAAATCGTCGCTTTCATATATTTTATTTTATTACTACTTTCTTTCATTAAATACATGCCTCTTTTAGTCTTCCGATAAGTTTTATTTATTTACACGCGAGCCTTGCCTTGAAATGTTTCATATGTGTTGATGAAATTAATTGAGGTAGCACATGTTTTGAAATTTTATACCAAAAGATTTGTGTACCATTTAAACATGTCTTATCAAATTTCAACTCGTGTCTTTTATCTTTTGTTAATTATCTGCATGTTAGGCTCTTTTTATTTTGCAAATTTACGTCTTCTTATGTCTTTCCCTTTCATATTCCAATTTCCAAACGTGATTTTCCCTTGTTCGTTTCCTATTTCATAAATCTCTTCCTCTAACTTCCCATTTCCAAAACGTGCTCCCATTATTATTTTTTGCCTAAAGTTATCTTTCTCTTCTAAAAAGAAACAAACAAATGTGAGCAACTTATTTTCAGGAAGCCAATCTTTTCCATTTGTTTATAAATCCATTTCCTGAAGCCTCCTTCCTCCATGTGTAAGCCATCATGTCCTTTTTTTGTTGATTCTCCAAAATTTAAAGACATGAGCAGGCTTTAAATTCTTAATGTAAGTAACTGACGTGTTTTATTTCATTATTAAAGTATGTGTACATGGTTTTCTATTTCATTTCCAATATATTCTTATAACTTGAATACCTTCCGCATATGAACCCTGACTAATGCACCATTTCTTCCTTTGGGTTCGTAACAAAATTCCGGACAATATGCAACTAGTATGGTTGCATCTGAAGACCACTGAAATTTGGGCTTTTATTGGATTTTCAGTTGGCTGTAAATCAAAGGTGTGTGATTAAACCCACTCACTCAATACTAAAAATTCCATTGCAAGTCAAATAAAATATATGAGGTGATATATAAATATTTTATTGTGGTTTGTTAATTTAAGTTGACATTTGAATTGATATTGAATCTGAATTGACATTTAATTTTATATTAGAATTAATTAATAGTTAAAACCCGATATTGATAACTATTATATGTTGAAATATATTGGTTGATTTGGACATTGTTGAAATGGATGCTTATTAATTGATATGTTGTATGTATGGTTGTTATTTACCTTAATATGTCCCTGTTATCACCTTGTATATTATTAACATCATATAAATGGTCCTCTGAATCATTTTAGAATTGAATAATTAAGACATTTAAATTATGGGTTGAAATGATATATACCTATACAATTTCTTGAATTTGCATTATTTATTGGAACTGAATTAGTTAAAAGAATTATGTTTTTAATTTAAACTATGGATTTATTTTAAAGTGGTTATAATTAGTACTACGAATTATTTGAAATCTCGTAAGTTATGGCACTCAGGTTATATACTTGATAGGAGATGAAAAATCCCATAACATCTTTGAAGCCACTGCGCTCATATTTTTATTTGAGACTGATTTGACTTACATAGGAATTTTTAGTTCTGACTCAAATGTATTGTTTTTCATTATGCTCGGGTCAGCCTGAGTTTTTCAACATTGAAGACTATTTTCTGATGGACGAAGACAAAGATTCAGTATATTATTGCTATTTATTATTCCACTACATTCTGTGTTCCACTGCAATATTTGTTTATTTATGATATAACTCTAATTTGAATTTGTAAAAGTGTAATCAAATGTTATTTGTAAAACAGCTCTATGAACTGTTTATTTGATTATTATTATTTTCGTTTCGCTGTGAGATTCTGTATTTTGTTTTTTCTTTCCTTTTTCATTATTTCTTATTTATCCCATTAACAATCCTTCCTTTTGAATGGTTTGATTCTGACATGTGTGGTTTATTGTCGATTTGAACCATCCAAAAATGTGGGTCGTTACAGTTGGTATCAGAGCCAGGTTTAGACATACCTAAGCCTGTTGGGGTTAACTCGTCAGGGATAGGGTAGTAATACCCTAGAATGAGTTGTCTGAGTGTATATACGAGAGAGCGTATTTGTTAGTGTTATAAACATGTTTTGTATAAATTTTGAAATGAAACTATTTTTCCTAATATTATATGATATATATAGGAATAATATTTTATGACTAATGTAGTTATTTGTAATGTGTTTGATTTATGAAATGGTAATATTTAATAATTATTATCATTTTTATTGACTTGTTGTGTTTAATCAAATTATAAACATCGGTTAATTATTGTTGATTGAAGTAATGGACTAAACACTATTTTAATAATGGTGTACTAAAGAGAATAAAATGAATAATTAGGATATTTATTTATGAATTTGAAATGTTGTTGTGAATTTTGTTGTTCATTGACATGTAGTTTAACCTATTGAAAAAATGGAATATTTGGATATTTTGGATAATCGAAACCTTTTGAATTAATATATAAGTGAAACTTGAAAATTGGGTTGAATTATATAGTTGAATTGATAATCTTAATTTTGAAGCAAGTAAAAAAGGTTTAATTTGTTATGTCTATGTTTAGTAAATGAATAGAATTGGGGTACACATTCTTAGCATGCAATGTAATAATATACAAGTGTGAACTTTAAGCCTTGGGATCTTTAAATTGAAATGGTGATTAAGGAAATGTTTTAAATGAAATTAAATTGGAAAAATATGTTTATAAACTTAATTAACATTTATGAAACGTGTCATAAATAAATTGTAAGGTAAAGGTGAAACTAAATAGAATAAGAAAATATGAATTAAAAGTGAAATAATTTCACTATGACTTGTAAATTGTTATGAAATAAATGGATGTTTCAATAGATGGTTATAAATAAAGTTGTGATAACTTTAAACTCGAACAATGTCTTATAAAAGGAATTAATTTCAATAAATTGGTTATAAACCTAAGAAAACTCCTTATGAAATGAATTGCAAATAAATGTAGCATTAAATGAGAAATATTACATGTGAAATGAATGTAATTTAAATTAAAGAGAAATATAAGCAATATTATGAGAAAGGAGATGTTATTGTTTATATCAAAAGGAGAAATTCCATGAAACAAATATTAAGTATGAAGTTGATTTGAAATCTATTGATTTGAAATTGATTTGAAAAGGTACTATATGATACATATTTTCGAAGTAAAGATATGAAAAATGTCTTCTTCTTGATATCCGCATTGTGGCCACATTGTGGATTCATTCTATCGATATTATTCATCCTACCATAGCGTAACGCATGGTCGTTTTTTTGGGTAGCATAATCCGCAAGGCAAATATTGCTTAAAGGGTACGGATGCTTCCCGGGGGATCCAGGCGTAACCATTGTGTATCCTACGGTCTACTGGTTTTGTTGTCTTGGAGTAATCCACAAGTCAGAGATTTCTTAAAGGTTACAGATATTTCTTGGGGGAACTAGGCATAACCATTGTATATCCTGCGGTCCATGGGTTTTGGTTATCATGGCATAATTCGCAAGGCAGTGATTGTTTAAAGGTACGGATGTTTCCTAGGGGATCCAGGTGTAACCATTGTGTGCCTGCAATACAGGTGATTTGTTTGGATTGTACTTTCCATATCGGTTTTGAAAGTTTTTCAAGTATTTTCATTGGGTATTGAAATAGATCTACTAAGTACTTGGAGAATTCTAGCCTTGTGCCTGATCAACGCATGGCCATAGTTTGCAAGAAAGAGGATAAACCTGTTAAGACATCGAGTTATAAAAGCATTTTGATAAAGTATTAGATAAAGGATATTTTGGTCATTTTTTTCTTTTCTAAATACATTAAAATGTTTAAAATATTATCTATTTATGTACAGCGTGGTTTATTAGTGTTGTAAATATAATGAGAAATTATTAATTCAATAAAACATATTTAAAGTGAATGATTATTGATTTATTAATAATGTTTGAAAAGTATCTTCAGAAAAAACTGATAAATTTATAAATAACGGATTTAAGGGTTTCAATTGCTTCTTTGTAAATATAAGTAATGACGTAAATAATTAGTTTCAAATAGTTTACATATATTTATAAAGATTTTATTTAAAATATTTAAATGGTATTTAAAAATGAAGCAAGAAATTTTACAAATGAATTTTTGAAAAGTATTAAAGTATTAAAGATGATTTATTTGCAAATGAAGCCTTCAAATGAATATTGCAAGTAAAATTTATTTAAGTTTCTTTGAATGTAGAATTTAAACATATTATATAAATGAAAAAAAATTGATTTGCAAAGTTTATTTATAGTAATGTACTTGGAAATTAAATTTGAATCTCTATTTTGCAAGTGTAGTTTGGAATATTTAATTGATTTTGAAGTACTAATAGTAAATTTATTGGTTCATTTACTATTTGAATTTTTGTATTAAACCATAACAAATGTTTTTCCATTATTTGAATATCTATTTTAAAACAAGTGTGTAAAATTAATTACGAACATATGAAATTTTAAACTTTGATTTAGAAATTTAATATAAGATTTGAGTATTCTATTAGTTTCAGTTTAATAATATTGAGTTTATACTTATTTTAAAAACAATGAGTCCAATAAATTACCGGATTTAAGGAACTTTATTTTAAAGTTTATTATAATGTTTTGATATAAATTTCTAACATTGTTTTAGATTTTTGAAAAATCTTTGCATAATGCTATGAAGATGTTTTAAATATATCTTATATTTTTACTAAGCGGATGAGGTTAAATGTTTTAACTGAATTTTTGATATGTTGAAATATTTCTTTCCTCTTCAAGGGCAAATACCAAAAACTTAAATTTTTATTCAATAACCGAATGGAGTTATATAAAATAAGTAGGACGGTAGAAGCTTAAGTAATATTTTTTTGAAGTGATTCATTAATGAGTTAAATATTTAATAGAAACCAAATTATGTAAGTGATTGATCTTTATATAAATAAATGAATGAAATGTAAATGATGAAAAAAACCAATCGAATAAACTTAAATAAATTTAAAATTCTTGTTGTTTGGCTGATGGTAAGTTTGGGAAAGAATACTTCTAGTTGTTGAGGTTGTTTGACTAATATATTAAGTAATTATCTAAGGTTGTTGAGCATAAGGTACACTTGACAGTTTATTCATTACCTTACATGATTTATGGTTTTCGAACTAAACAAACCATTGAATTTGGTTGCTATGGATGTATGATGGATTCTTTAGTCGCATAAATAGTTGCATTGTTGGTTTGAATATGTTTTATATTGATTTTCTTTTGTTGCAAATTGAAACAACTTAAATATCTGTAACGTCCCGCCTTTTTATACGCTTTAAATCGACAATAAACCACACACGTCAGACTTATACCATACAGAAGGGCGGATTGTTATGGGGTAAATAAAAATAAGAAGAGAAAAAAAACAAAATAGAATCTTGCAGCGGAACGATAAAATATGATAATCAAATAAACAGTTCATGAAGCTGTTTTACAAAAACATTTGATTATACTTATACAATGCACATCAGAGTTACACATACCAGAGAATAATCAATAACAAAGCAGCGGAATAAAATGGTGTAGCGGAATATAATAAATAATAGTAATATAAATCTTCGTCTTTGTCTTCCAGAGCTAAAGTCTTCGAATCCTGAAATGCTCAGGCTGACCGGAGCAAATTGAAAAGACAAAACACTCGAGTCAGAACTAAAATATCATATGTGAGTTAAATCAACAGAAATAAATGTGAGTGCGGTAACTTAAGAGATGCTCGGGATTCACATCTCCTAAGGATCTGTTAAACTATTTACTATGTAGTAATATTTCACTATTATAATAATGTCTATAGTCAAATAAACTTACTTTTAAATAGCATTAAGGCTTTACATTTTCCACCTTAATGCGTAATAGTCCCATCAGTCCATCCAATATCATAGTCCCTTCTGATCGGGAAGCCACCAGAGGATACCACACGGGCTACGGGAGAAAACCAAACTCGTACAAGGCGCGCTAGGGTAGGTGACACGGCACAACTAGAAAATGCCAGGGTAGATATACCAATTACGCATCCGGGTCGGTGGTAACGCGTAGCGTGCAGCTACCGCCCACCTTGAGCCACAGCCCCAAATCAAAAATCAAAAGTGGCCACCGAATCAATCCAAAGTCAGAGTATAATATCAAAGGGATGTGTCCGATAAAAGGGGCTACCTTCTTAACCCGTCGATCGCTCTTGTTTTAGCCACCTTATGACAACTCACGGGAGTCGGGTCCACGTATTTACCTCAAAGGAAACGCCGCCGCCATCCTACTTCATTCTGGAATCTCCACCGCGAACATGTTTGTTAAAGTGGTTTTTGGAGTTGGCAGAGAGTATGACAACTTCCAATCCCGGTCTCTTCAACAACCAAACGTTATTATAACACCACGGTCATTTCAAAATAATTTATACTTCAAAACTAGAATATAATATCCATTTCAAAACCATATAAATACAATATCATTTCCGTTTTAAAACCCAAATATATATGACATCATTTTTATTTCAAAATATATCCTTTTCCCTAAAATCTTAGCACTTCAAATCTATATACCTTGAAACCCATAGCTTTGAAACATAACTTCTAATACTCTAATGGTTCAAATATTAAATTACTTTATATAATAAAATAGCTTCTTAAATTTCACAACATTTATTCCAAATACCGATTTGAACCTCCAATTGAACTATTTCAATTTCCATATATTTCAAAGCTTTAAATATTCCACCTTTTCAAAACTAACTCTTTGATAATTCCATATATATCAAATTTAATTACTATTATTTAGATTTGAAATGTTTACTTAATAAATCCAATATAGTTTAAGTAAAACTTTTAACTTCAAACAGTTGGATATTCTTTCAATTTATTTAACTTGATATATTCATTTAAATCAACTTGATATTCATTTAAATCACTCTAAACTAAAAATCAAGTTATAAGAATCATACCCTTTAAAATTCTAGATTTTATTAAATTCCAAATAAATTCCATATTCATCTTCCAACCTTATTCTCATTCAAGTCATTATAAACTCTAGAAATTTAATTTAAATAAATGCTCAATTATATTTTATCTTAATAAAATCAAACTTAATTATTAACTTCTTTTATACTTCAAATCAATTTTATACATAGCTTAAAACCCAGAATTTAACTATATATAAAATAACATTTATAAAATATCCAAACCAATATCTTATAAAATCATATATTTCTTTACAAAACCATAGAAATCATTTCAAAATATTTTTATATATAGACCAACGATGTCTGTATAAAATTTTCTATCCTATGGTCAAGTGATACAGATATTTATCATTTCAATCCGCAATTTAAAAAATAAAAATGCAGTAGTATATCATTTCAAACCGCAATCCCGAATCAATAATAACAAATCAATAAAGAACTTGCAGATTTTAATGATATAAAATAAACATCCATTCATCCATCAGCAAATCACACATCCATCACAACCATCATCCAAAACTATCAATCAATTTCAATAGATAACTAATAATAGATAACAAGTATTTAACTGGCAGTTATATTCAATAATAAATTACATAACGATTTAATTTAAATAAATGCAACTAACTGAGATGATGATTAAAAATATATGAAACAGTCATAAATAAATGCAGAATCACAACGTAAATTAAATGTAACAAACATAAGAAATTTAGAAGTTGTGAGTGGGTTAAAACACTCACCTTTTGAATTTAAATTGAATTTAAATCCAATTTAAACTCAAAATTCCAACAGTCTCAGAATCTGCCCAAACTAGTGCCAAAATGTTTGGAATTCCAATATGAACCTAGCAGAGAAAACCGCGCGTGAAACGGACCTCGTAGGCGAAAGTTATAACGATTTAAAGTTAGACAATTTAAAATGTAAAATAAATAGAAAAATAAATATGCAGCACGTCATCATCTTCATTAACACAGCTGAACCCTCTCGCTCAACCAAACACACGCCGCCATAAACAAATGAAATTTCGCCACTACCCCAAGCAATACGACCACAATCCATCACCACCGTTGCTCGAGCTACATCGTGTCGACCTTCACCTGAAGTCGCGGCCTCCTCTAACTCCCCCAAGCCCGTCACCGCCGCTGGCACAAGCACGCCAATCGATGCGCCTCCAAGCTCCTTTGACCAGAACGAATGACATGGATCGAATCCCACGGACGTCCTCTATATTGCAGCGCAACCTGATCATCGTTTCGACAAGAATCCACCGTTGAAAAATTAAACCCTATAATGGACGGTCGGTGTTCAAAAGCAATTTCTGAACAAACGATGGTTCGAATCAAAAAATGAATTGCAGTTTTGAGATGCGTACATCGAGAGCTTCGATATATAATTTTTTGGAATTTTTTTGAGGAGTTTGAAATTTTTGCTTTGAATTTGAATTTGATTTGTGTTTGGATTTAGAATTTGTTTGTCTGCCATTGAGGAGGAGAGATAGTTGAAAGAATGCACAGGCAAATAAGAAATATAAGCAGGCTAGGGTTTATAATCGGGTATTTATAGACAAAGTTGAAAATAGAATAGATGGACCCCATTTATAAACGCGTTGAACGATAAATGACCTAAAAAGCCCGTTCTGACTCCGGAATGAAATTGGGTCAAACCATATATCAAAATAAATGTTTTAAAATACTATAAATGCGATGGAACAGGTTTCAGATCCAAATTCCATTGTATGAAGAAGTTGTGCGAAAATCAAATTATTTCAAATCGATTTCAATTGATTCTAATTTCATTGATTCCAAGGCGTTTCGAGTCCATACGATCAAACGACAAGTCCGATCGCTGCGAAACTTGAAATCCTATAATAATTCACCATTATGGATCCGATGAAATTGGTTTCGTCGAAATCCGAGTCAGTGGCCAAAATTGGCATTTTTCCATTAATAAAGTAAATTTATAAATTAATTAATTAAATCAAATCTTAAATTTCAATTCTATAATTGACAAATTTTACCTGTTTAAATTTTCTTAATCATTTACACTAATTTAAACAAATTTATATGCCAATTTAGAGTTGATAAATTTATCAATTCCGGTATTAACCTCAATTCATTAAATTCAGGCTTTATAAATATAATTCCCAAAAATTCCATTTTATTAAATAAATTAATAATTATTCCATTTCTTATTGTCAAACAGATGAAATTAACCTTGGATTCAAAGTCTATACATTAACATTCTAACATTCCATCTTAATTTCAAATAACGTAATAATTTTAATATTTAACTCCACTCATTTGCAATTAATCTAATTTTTAACTTTAAATTCCAATAAATTAATAAATTCTGCCTTCTATTCTTTTAATTCAACTAATTATCATATTATGAATAAAATTTACGGTATTCCCACTTATTACCCTAAATTACGTTAACGCAACATTTAGTTCAGATTTATTGCAATTGATTTCCCGTTTTAAATTTAATAGACTAAATAAATGATTACTTTATAATGATTGTTGCCACTAACCCTTAATCATATTTATACAAGTTATCTTTTCCAAATAATTACATACAGAACATTGATTTTATATCAAATCAATATTTATTCAATATTAATTCATTGACTAATTAAATATTTACATTTATTTTTTCCTGTAATAATTTATTACCAAATATTCCTCTTTACAATCAATTATAACCCAAATAGTTGTTCCAATCAATTGGGTTTGCATTGAATTAATTATTTATTAGCTTACATTTACATTCTTACCATTCATTCCCATTATAAATTCATTAATGGATTACAAATTTTTATTCCTTCAAATATTTAATAACAAGATTAATTACATAATACTGTTCCTATCCAATTATCATTAATTTTATACTAATTCATCAATTTGTTCAATATATACTCTTGTTTCCTTAAAATAAATTTATGTTTCTATTAAATTTTCATTCACACTTCCGTTACTATATTAATATTCATTAAATTAATGTTTATTATCAACAACAACATTTATAATCACTCTCTAGCATTAATCCTATCATCTACAATTTATTACGTACTATTCTATCAATTGATAAAATTTTAAATCTATTTCCCAAATCTACTAATTTCAATCAATTAAAACCTTACAATTGTTGCAATTAAATTGGGATCCATTAATTATTAACTTGCGTTAACATATTTCCTTAATTTACGTTCAGTTACTATTAAGCAATATATTATCACATTGGTTAATTCAACAATTAATTTTATTTACTCATTTTCTATTTTATAACCAAATGTAACAATTTACACTATTCATTATTGGGATTTCACTTCAATTGTCAAAATTTAATTTTAATAACCATTGCTATAATTCATTCTTAACATTTACTTCAATATAAATTAAAATTTTAATTTTTTTTCCTCCTAAATTTAATTACAAAAATCTAATTAAATTAACCAATTTATTTATCAAAATTTACGGGTCGTTACACTCTTCCCCACTCAAAACTTTTCGTCCCCGAAAAGGAAAAGGAGGGTTGAGAAAAAATTAAGTAAACAATACATCTTATTCAAAAATATTAACTTTATAGACAAATAAATTTTCAAAATTTAATAATTTTAATAAAATATATCAATTTATAACCATTAAATCTTTTTATGTTCAAATAAATAAACTTTGGAAAGCATTTTAAAAAAAATTCTAAGTCCAAAATTTTCGAAAAATTTCGGCAGAGTCTCCTTTGTACGGAGATGCTCAGGAGAAGATATAATATCAAAAATAACAATTTACAACATATATTTTCCAAAATAATATATATCCCAACATGGGAAAACAATATAATAACGCTATAAACTGTAATCCGAAAACGTATCTATTTGTCGGCCAATTAACGCATAATTATGAAACCAAAAGCAGTAGCAATTGCTTCCATAACCTGTATTTCATTATATAATCCAAAAAGGTTAACAATTATATAAAATGAAATATTTAAAGTGGTTTCAACCATAAGCAAACAAATCAATACAAACATCAATCACTTGCAACAAGCAAACATCCATCCCATAAAATCAACACACATCAATCATTCATTCATATCAAACAAAACAAATAGTTGTTCGGGTTCAAAACTTTAAATTGTATGGAATGAAAAATAAACTACTAAGCGTACCCTTCACTTAACAGTCTTAGGTGAAGCTAAATAGATTATTCATACCTTCCAAACAAATTTAAAGTATCCTTGCACAAACTATCATAAACCAAAACAAACAACAATTCCAAACAACAAATCAAATTTACTTATTATTAATTTCATTTCATACATTAGTTGTTTGATTTCTTTTTCATTCATATAATGATTTTTCTCTTTATTTTACATTTACTTCTTACAAACTTTTAATTTCATTCACTCATTCAGTGTTTTTTTCATTTTTTTTCATTTATTACTTATAATTATTCATTTTCATTTATTCAGGTCATGCCGGTTTCTTTTTATTGCATTATAATTATTCATCCATTTATTATTGCATAACCTCATTTATTTACATTCATTCATAAATAGTATTCATGTCCCATTCAATTTCTTAGCATCTCAATTGTTTACTTAGGTTTATAACCATTTATCTATAATACTTTCCTTTATATTATATTTTATTAGAAGCAATTTCAGTTATACCTAAGTTTACAACACTAGAATAACAAATTCTTACTTATAAAAGAATTTCACTGAATCTTCCTATTTCATAAGCTTTACTTGTATAATATCCATTACGTTTTCTTATTAACATTTCAACTTTTTACATTCTTTGGCAAGTTATATATATGCCTTTAAGAATGTAACAAAAATCATACAAGTTCATCTTATTTCTTTAATTAATTAAATGTTCAATAATTATATCTTTCGCTTTATAAGATTTATAATTTCAACTTTCCTTTAATCTCATTTATAACTTAGCATTATATTTCTTAGTTCACCTTAGAGGTTTCAATTATTAATTATTCAATTTCTTTACACCAATTGAAACTGTTAATTAACGGAACTTAAGAACTAGATACCGGGTTAAATTTCAATCATTTTAAAATAATAGATAAATGTATATACTTACACTTTATATATCCAATTATATTTAAATCAATTTAAAATTTGTTTTTATTTATCAAAATAAATCTGCAGTAAAACTACTACAGTGGCCTTCCCACGTAGAAACTCAAAAATGAATGTCGATGATGCGTGCACTCATCACCGAAATTATTTTCCAGCGACAGAGAGGGGAGTACAGAATTTATTTCCTTTCAAAGTTCCTTTACAATAATTCTTTCAAATCATATTGACATATTTATCAGAAAATACTTCTAACAAATATTATTATTATATTCCAAAATCCTTTTGAAAGAAATTTAAAAATCCCGAAAATTAAGTTCTAAAATCCGAATTTTTATTTATTTTATTTTCGATCTCATTTCAACTATTATTTATAAATTTCATTACCTAACAACTAATATATTGCAACCAAATATATATATCATTTATAAAAATTTATTTTATATATATAGAAAATATAATAGGCAAAATTATTTCATTCACTTTTATTAAAAACAAATATTATGTCGGTCTTTCCTATTAGGTGTTTAGAAATCCCCATTGATGTCATAGCGTCCCATGCATCAAACAGAATTTATAAATACAAAACGAAACAAATTAACACAATATTAAAACCTTTTAATAACACTAACAATACGCTCTCCAATATATATACACTCAGCGACTCATCATAGGGTATTACTACCCTATCAGTAATTATCGCTAAACCAAAGCTCTGATACCAGATGTAACGTCCCGCCTTTTTGTACGCTTTAAATCGATGATAAACCACACACGTCGGACGTAAACCATACAGAAGGGCGAATTGTTATGGGGTAAATAAGAATAAGCAGAGAAAGAAAAAAAATATAATCTTGCAGATAAAATATAATAATTAAAAAACAGTTCATGAAGCTATTTTACAAAAACATTTGATTATACTTATACATTGCATATCAGAGTTACACATACCAGAGAATAATCAATAACAATGCAGCGGAATAAAATGGTGTAGTGGAATATAATAAATAATAGTAATATAAATCTTCGTCTTCGTCCTCCAGAGCTAAATTCTTCGAATCCTGAAATGCTCAGGCTAACCCGAGCGAATTGAAAAGGCAAAACACTCGAGTCAGAACTAAAATATCTTATGTGAGTTAAATCAATAGAAATAAATGTGAGTACAGTAACTTAAGAGATGCTCGAGATTCACATCTCCTAAAGATCCGTTAAACTATTTACTATGTAGTAATATTTCGCTATTATAATAATGTCTATAGTAAAATAAACTTACTTTTAAATAGCATTAAGGCTTTACATTTTCCACCTTAACGCGTAATAGTCTCAGTAGTCCATCCAATATCATAGTCCCTCCTGATCGGGAAGCCACTAGAGGATACCACACGGGCTACGGGAGAAAACCAAACTCGTACAAGGTGCGCTAAGGTAGGTGACACGGCACAACTAGGCAATTCCAGGGTAGATATACTAATTACGCTTCCGGGTCGGTGGTAACGCGTAGCGCGCAGCTACCGCCCACCTTGAGCCATACCCCCAAATCAAAAATCAAAATTGGCCACCGAATCAATCCAAAGTTAAAGTATAATATCGAAGGATGTGTCCGACAAACGGGGCTACCTTCTTAACCTGTCGATCGCTCCTGTTTTAGCTACCTTATGCCAACTCACGGGAGTCGGGTCCATGTATTTACCTCAAAGGAAACGCCGCCACCATCCTACTTCACTCTGGAATCTCCACCGCGTACACAGTTGTTAAAGTGGTTTCAGAGTTGGCAGAGAGTGTGACAACTTCCGATCCCGGTCTCTTCAACAACCAAACGTTATTATAACACCGCGGTCATTTCAAAATAATTTATACTTCAAAACTAGAATATAATATCCATTTCAAAACCATATAAATACGATATCATTTCGGTTTTAAAACCCAAATCAGTATGATATCATTTTTATTTCAAAATATATCATTTTCCCAAAATCTTAGCACTTCAAATCTATATACCTTGAAACCCATAGCTTTGAAACATAACTTCTAATACTTTAATGGTTCAAATATTAAATTACTTTATATAATAAAACAGCTTCTTAAATTTCACAATATTTATTCCAAATACCGATTTGAACCTCCAATTAAACCATTTCAATTTTCATATATTTCAAAGCTTTAAATATTCCGCCATTTCAAAACTAATTCTTTGATAATTCCATATATATCAAATTTAATTACTATTATTTAGATTTGAAATGTTTACTTAATAAATCCAATATAGTTTAAGTAAAACTTTTAACTTCAAACAGCTGGATATTCTTTCAATTTATTTAACTTGATATATTCATTTAAATCAACTTGATATTCATTTAAATCACTCTAAACTAAAAATCAAGTTATAAAAAATATACCCTTTAAAATTCTAGATTTTATTAAATACCAAATAAATTCCATATTCATCTTCCAACCTTATTCTCATTTAAGTCATTATAAACTCCAGAAATTTAATTTAAATAAATGCTTAATCATATTTTATCTTAATAAAATCAAACTTAATTATTAACTTCTTTTATACTTCAAATCAATTTTATACATAGCTTAAAACCTAGAATTTAACTATATATAAAATAACATTTACAAAATATCCAAATCAATATCTCATAAAATCATATATTTCTTTACAAAACCATAGAAATCATTTCAAAATATTTTTATATATAGACCAACGGTGTCTGTATAAAATTTTCTATCCTATGGTCAAGTGATACGGATATTTATTATTTCAATCCCTAGTTTAAAAATAAAAATGCGGTTGTATATCATTTCAAACTGCAATCCCAAATCAATAACAAAAATTAATAAAGAACTTGCAAATTTTAATGATATAAAATAAACATCCATTCATCCATCAGCAAATCACACGTCCATCACAAACATCATCCAAAACTATCAATCAATATCAATAGATAACTGATAATAGATAACAAGTATTTAACTGGCAGTTATATTCAATAATAAATTAAATAACGATTTAATTTAAATAAATGAAATTAACTGAGATGATGGTTAAAAATATACGAAATAGTTATAAATAAATGCAGAATCACAACATAAATTAAATTTAACAAACATAAGAAATTTAGAAGTTGTGAGTGAGCTAAAACACTAACCTTTTGAATTTACATTGAATTTAAATCCAATTTAAACTCAAATTTCCAACAGTCTCAGAATCTTCCCAAACAAGTGCCAAAATGTCCGGAATTCCAATACGAATCTAGCAGAGGAAACCGCACGTGAAATGGATCTCGTATGCGAAAGTTATAACGATTTAAAGTTAGACAATTTAAAATTTAAAATAAATAGAAAAATAAATATGCTACACGTCATCATCTTCAATAACACAGCCGAAACCCTACCTGAACCCTCTCGCTCAACCAAACACGCGCCGCCACAAACAAATGAAATTTCGCTGCTACCCCAAGCAATACGTCCATGATCCATCACCACCGCTGCTCGAGCTACATCGTGCCGACCTCCACGTGAAGTTGTGGCCTCCTCTAACTCCCCCTAATCACGTCGCCGCCGTTGGCACAAGCACGCCAATCGAGGCGCCTCCAAGCTCCTCTGACCAGAACGAATGACATGGATCGAAGCCCCCGGACGTCCTCTACAGTGCAGCGCAACCTGATCAACGTTTCGACAAGAATCCACCATTGAAAAATTAAACCCTAAAATGGATGATCGACGTTCAAAAGCAATTTCTGAACAAACCATGGTTCGAATTGAAAAACGAATTGCTGTTTTGAGATGCGTACATCGAGAGCTTCGATATACAGTTTCTCTGAATTTTTCTGGGGAGTTTGAAATTTTTGCTTTGAATTTAATTTGTGTTTGGATCTAGAATTTGTTTGTCTGCCATTGAGGAGAAGAGGTAGTTGAAATGTGCATACAGACAAATAAGAAATAGAAGTAGGCTAGGGTTTATACCCAGGTATTTATAGATAAAGTTGAAAATAGAATAGATGGACCTGATTTATTAACGCGTTGAACGATAAATGGCCCGGAAAGCCCGTTCTGGCTCCATAACGAAACTGGGTCAAACCATATATCAAAATAGATGTTTTAAAATATTATAAACATGATGGAACAGGTTTCAGGTCCAAATTCCATTATATGAAGAATTATGCTAAAATCAATTTATTTCAAATCGATTTCAATTGAATCCAATTTCATTGATTTCAAGGCGTCTTGAGTCCGTACGATCAAACGACTAGACCGATCGCTACGAAACTTGAAATCTTACAATAATTCACCATTACGGATCCGATGAAACTGGTTTCATCGAAATCCAAGTCAGTGGCCAAAATGGCTATTTTTCCATTAATAAAATAAATTTGTAAATTAATTAATTAAATCAAATCATAAATTTCAATTCTATAATTGACAAATTTTACCCTTTAAATTTTCTTAATCATTTACACTAATTTGAACAAATTCATATGTCAATTTAGAGTTGATAAATTTATCAATTCCGGTATTAACCTCAATTCATTAAATTCAGGCTTTATAAATATAATTCCCAAAATTTCCATTTTATTAAATAATTAATAATTATTCCATTCCTTATTGTCAAACAGATGAAATTAACCTTGGATTCAAAGTTTATACATTAACATTCTAACATTTCATCTTAATTTCAAATAACGTAATAATTTTAATATTTAACTCACTCATTAGCAATTAATCTAATTATTTAACTTTAAATTCCAATAAATTAATAAATTCTGTCTTCTATTCTTTTATTTAACTAATTATCATATTATGAATAAAATTTACGTTATTCCCACTTATTACCCTAAATTACATTAACGCAACATTTAGTTCAGATTTATTGCAATTGATTTCCCATTTTAAATTTAATAGATTAAATAAATGATTACTTTATAATGATTGGTTCCACTAACCATTAATCATATTTATACAAGTTATCTTTTCCAAACAATTACATACAGAACATTAATTTTATATCAAATCACTATTTATTCGTTATTAATTCATTGATTAATGAAATATTTACATTTATTTTTTCCTGTAATAATTTATTACCAATATTCCTCTTTACAATCAATTATAACCCAAATAGTTGTTTCAATCAATTGGGTTTGCATTGAATTAATTATTTATTAGCTTACATTTACATTCTTACCATTCATTCACGTTATAAATTCATTAACGGATTACAAATTTTTATTCCTTCAAATATTAAATAACAAGATTGATTACATAACACTGTTCCTATCCAATTATCATTAATTTTATACTTCATCAATTTGTTCAATATATACTCTTGTTTCCTTAAAATAAATTTATGTTTCTATTAAATTTTCATTCACACTTCCGTTACTATATTAATAATCGTTAAAGTAACATTTATTATCAACAACAACATTTATAATTGCTCTCTAGCATTAATCCTATCATCTACAATTTATTAGGTACTATTCTATCAATTGATAAAATTTTGAATCTATTTTCCAAATCTACTAATTTCAATCAATTAAAATCTTACAATTGTCGCAATTAAATTGGGATACAATAATTATTAACTTGCATTAACATATTTCCTTAATTTACGTTTAGTTACTATTAAGCAATATATTATTGCATTGTTTAATTCAGTAGTTACTTTTATTTACTCATTTTCTTTTTTATAACCAAATGTAACAATTTACACTGCTCATTATTGGGATTTCACTTTAATTGTCATAATTTAATTTTAATAACCATTGCTACAATTCATTCTTAACATTTACTTCAATATAAATTAAAAAATTAATTTTTTCCCTCCTAAATTTAATTACAAAAATCTATAAATTAACCAATTTATCAATATTTATGGGTCGTTACAATATCTCTCTAATACATAATTCTCACTATTTTGGATAATATAAGTGAAATACAAGTTTATGGAAGCAATAGTTACTGCTTTTGGTTTCATAAATAAAGTTTTTTTCCCAACAAATAGGTAAGTTTTTGGATTACGGTTTTATAGCAATATTTTATTATTATCCAATGGTTTGGGATATTTCTTTTTAAGATATATATATATATATATATATATATATATATATATATTATTGATATTATTATTTTTCTAGACCTAACCGCACAAAATAGATGCTGTTGAAATTTTTCGTGGAAGTTGAGTTATATTCAAATTTATATTAAATTTAAATATGTAAGTTAAATTGTTTATAAAATGATCATTTTGAATAAAATATTGCAAATTCCTCAATTCCTTCTTGTTCCTTTTCAAGGATGAAAAGTTTTGAATGGAGAAGACTATAACAACCCATATTTTGATAATTAAAAAGATTAAATTTAATAAGGTTTTGGGCTTTAATATTGTCAGAAATTAAAATTTATGATTTATTAAATTGAATCTTATTAGATTAGAAATTTCGACTTTAAGATAAATCTTAAAACAACTGATTTTAATGAGATAAAACATATAATTTGCTAATATTGATTGAATGTAATTGACTATTATACTATGTTAACGTAATTTCAATCAATTTAAATAATAAAGGTCAATAAGGAATAGAATAAATGACGTATAAATTGATGTAATCTTATGTTATTAATTACAATTGTTTTTAATATGGTGTATGAAATCAATTATTTTGTACGTAAATTTATTAACCTTTGTTTGTAAACAATAAGTTAATAGCTATGGATTATTAACGTGTAACCATTGTTTTATTTATTTTCTTATTATTAAATTCGTCAGAAATTTATTTGGTAATTAATGGAGAATTAATGTAACTAAAATATTACAATTGATTTAAGAAGAAACGTTAACTGTTGAGTGGTGAGTGTAAAACTTATGTTAATCAATTGCATAAGGGAATAGTTGATTTGATAATAAGAATGTAAATCAAAATAAAAGGATTTGTTTGGAATTTAAATATATAATGAACAGGTTTTATTACAGTTGTAATTAAATGTTGGAATTAAATTAGTATATAGATATTGGGTTTAACATAGAAAATTGGATTTCAAAGGAAATAATTGGACTAATCATCTTCACTGTATTAGGGTATATTTTTGAGATCTAATCATTGTAATTAATAGTAATTATATCTTGCCATTAATAAGAGATAGAATTAAATGGTAAGTTATTTAATGATATGTGCAACATATGTTTTGTGTTAAAAACATAATGAGAATTTCATTGAGAAATATTACGTTCAAATTGTGAGCACTTAAATTTGTTACAAATATAGTGATAATATGAAATTAATTGATAAAGAAATGATGTGGTTGTACGAAGTATTATTTCTTTGACTCTTTAATAGGATAATCTTTAAATATAAGTTGGTTTTAAAGGGGGATGTGTTAATTGTAATTTAATGTGCAATAAAAAGAAATATGTTTCAAAAAAATAAAAGAAACAGATGGTTTCTTGAAAAGAATATTCTTATCAAATAAAGTGAATATTACATCTGTGAATGTTAATTTAATTTCATTAAAATAAAGAATTGAATTTTGTTGTATGTTTGTACTTGGAATATTTGATTTATTTAAATATTCAAACTTGATTTACATTTAACTTATAAAAAGATAACAATAATAAAATGGTAAGAAAACAACTTGAAAGTTTGGTTAAATTTTGATTTGGAATTGTTAGAATATTAACATAGGAGATTTATTCCGTTTCAAATTTTACTTTGGAGTCTCAGTTCATCTTTTAACGTGTGGGGGTGGCGGTCCTCATTATGTTAATTGTAGTGTTTAATTTTATTTACTGTTTACTATATAAAAATACATATATGTGTGTAAATTTGAGCGTATTAGGGTTAATAAAATATGTTAAAATGAATTGCTTTTTTAGTATATTAGATTTATGATTTCTATGTACAGACTACATTCTCAAATTTAAATCATCGCTTTCATTTATTTTATTTTATTACTACTTTCTTTCATTAAATACATGCCTCTTTTGGTCTTCCAGTAAGTTTTATTTATTTACACGCGAGCATTGCCTTGAAATGTTTCATATGTGTTGATGAAATTAACTGACGTAGCACATGTTTTGAAATTTTATACCAAAAGATTTGCTTACCATTTAAACTTGTCTTATCAAATTCCAACGTGTGTCTTTTATCTTTTGTTAATTACCTACATGTTAGGCTCTTTTTATTTTGCAAATTTACATCTTCTTATGTCTTTCCCTTTCATATTCCAATATCCAAACGTGCTTTTCCCTTATTCGTTTCCTATTTCATAAATCTCTTCCTCTAACTTTCCATTTCCAAAACGTGCTTCCATTATTTCTTTTGCCTAAAGTTTTCTTTCTCTTCTAAAAAGAAACAAACAAATGTGAGCAACTTATTTTCATAAAGACAATCTTTTCTATTTGTTTACAAATCCATTTCCTAAAGCTTCCTTCCTCTATGTGTGAGCCATCGTATCCTTTTTTTTGTTGATCCTCCAAAATTTAGAGACATGAGCAGGCTTCAAAATTCTATATGTAAGTAGCTAACGTGTTTTATTTTATTATAAAAATATGTGTTCATGGTTTTCTATTTCATTTCCAATATATTCTTATAACTTGAATACCTTCCGCATATGAACCCCGTTTAATGCACTGTTTCTTCCTTTGGGTTCAAATCAAAATTTTGGATAACATGAAACTAGTATGGTTGCATTTGAAGACCGCTGAAATTTTAGGCTTTTATTGGATTTTCAATTGGCTATAAATCAAAGGTGAGTGATTAAACTCACTCACGCAATACTAAAAATTCCATTGTAAGCTAAATAAATTATATGATGTGATATATAAATATTTTATTACGGTTTGTTAATTTAAGTTGACATTTGAATTGATATTGAATCTGAATTGACATTTAATTTTATATTAGAATTTAATTGATAGTTAAACCCCGATATTGATAACTATTATATGTTGAAATATATTGGTTGATTTGGATGTTGTTGAAATGGATGCTTATTGATTGATATGTTGGATGTATGGTTTTTATTTGTTTTAATATGTCCCTATTATCAACTTGTATATTATTGACATCATTTAAATGGTCGTCTAAATCATTTTAGAATTGGATAATTAAGACATTTAAATTATGGGTTGAAATGATATATACCCATACAATTTCTTGAATTTGGATTATTTATTGGAAATGAATTATTTAAAAAGTTTGATCTTTTAATTTAAACTTCGGTTTCATTTTAAATAAAGTGGTTATAATTAGTATTTCGAATTATTTGAAATCTCGTAAGTTATGGCACTCGGGTTGTATACTTCATAGGAGATGAAAAATCCCATAACATCTCTGAAGTTATTGCACTCATATTTTTATTTGAGACTGATTTGAATTACATAGAAATTTTTAGTTCTTACTCGAGTGTATTGTTTTTCATTATGCTCGGGTCAGCCTGAGTTTTTCAGCATTGAAGACTATTTTCTGGTGGACGAAGACGAAGATTCAGTATATTATTGCTATTTTTTATTCCACTACATTCTGCGTTCCAGTATATTATTTGTTTATTTATGATATATGTATGACTCTGATTTGAATTTGCAAAAGTGTAATCAAATGTTATTTTGTAAAACAGCTTCGCGAACTGTTTATTTTATTATTATATTTTTTCGTTCCGTTGTGAGATTCTGTATTTTTTTTCTTTCCTTTTTCTTTTTTTTCTTATTTACCTCGTTAACAATCCTTCCTTTTGAATGGTTTGGTTCTGACATGTGTGGTTTATTGTTGATTTGAACCATCCAAAAAGATGGGTCATTACAATGTAGGAACATATCAGGTATGACTCTTATGCCTTGTTACTTACTATATTGACTTGTATAGTATTTTGAGATTCCCTTAGTTCTCACACCAGACTATTGTCGGACTCGAGGTTTTATACTTCGCTTCTTATTAACTTAGGTACTCTTAAATGAGTAAACAAGATAACAGGACCAGGTGTACATGGTGGAAGTGCAAAGGATGAGAAGGATGGAGCTTTCTTGTATTATATATGTATACTTATGCTTATTTGTTATGCAACACTATGGAGCCTAAACAACGCTTGTGTTACTATTATGAGATGGTTTATTTGAGTTTATTCTTGCTTTGTATAAATTCTATTCATATATTTTATGACTCGGGGAATTTATGCTCTGATATGTGGTTCACTTAGTTATTATTGTCTCTCCATTTTTATATCTATAATGATTATTATATTTATTTTATTGTGTCATGAGATATACGATATGTTCTATGATGTTTTATTTCTTTTCAACCCTTAATAATTTTCCTACATTGGCCAGGTACTGTAACCAACGCACTATTTCGTTATATTGGATACCGAAGGTATAGGTGATCGTCACATATGATGATGCTGGCATGAATATTGTCCAGTAATAATCTTTAGTTTTACAGACTGAAACTTTCAAAATAGCTTTTATTTGAAAAATAAGTCTTCTACTTCACCTTTGGAGTATTTATTCGTCTTTTCAAAAGTTACTTACTTATACCACAAACTCAACCTACTCAAATGAGTACTCATAAACTTATGGAAAATAATAAAGACATAAAGCTTAATATGTTCAATACTTACCCTAACAAAAAAATCACATAGTGAGAGCATGCTGCTAAAGCACGAAATAGGTTTTTCCCTCAGTATTCCAATCATCATCAACTCATCATATTATGTAATAGCATCGAAGCATGATCAAACACAAGTCATCAATTTCTACATAGGTGTGAGATTTCCTTCATAACATTTTCAACTAGTTTTTATTGTCGGCTCATTTTAAATTGTCACTCAAGCCTCACTCACATTTGTTCAATTGTCGTATTAGGCACTTAAAGTTAACACTTAGGTGTTTTATCTTACTCTTTTTTTAATTTATCATTAACAGATAATTAGGTTTCCACCAAGGCCTTAGACCACCAGAAATTAGGTATAGTGTCATGTTTATACAAATATATGCCACATAAGCTGCACAATACTAGTCATTAAATATTTTGTTGTGTTTAGAGAAATGTTTTCTACATAGGACTTCCACTAAAGTTACCGAGTATAATGACATGTTTACAAAAATGATTACCACTCGGGCCTTACATCAACGTTGCCAAGTATAATGTCCTATTTAGACAAACGGCCGCCACTTAGCCGTACACCCACTCATAACAACTATAATGTCATGTTTAGATTAATGGTTGTCTCTATAGCCCTACATTTTCATTTTATTCCCTTAAATTGTTTTATTTACCATTTCTTAGATTTCTAAAGTTTAATCTAATTCTTGTTTTTCAAATAAGCTTTTTCATTTTAATTTACTATCCTCTATGATCATTTCGTTCCTATGAAATTCTCAACCATCTTTAGGAAGATAACTTCCAAAGTGCTACAAAAGTTCATTCATTTACTTAGAAAATTATCAGCATTATTAGCTACCACATGTTATCGTTACACTGTTACCACATATTAGCGTTTTATAGCTACTCCATGCCAAAACATATTGCACGTCAAGAAGCTTTCACCTACACATATCAAATGCCGAAACCTGTCACATGTCAAGAAGCTATCACGTGCTTATATCCATTGCATACGAAAATCTGTCGCAACCCAAATCCATCGCAAATAAAGATATCACATCCTTAAGCTATAGTAATCCAAGCTATCGAAACCTAAAGCCATCGCAACTCAAGCCATCCAACCCAAAGCTAACGCGACTTAAAGCTATCATAAGTTGATGTGGCAATGCGATAATTAACCTAAAAATTGTTTTGTTTCCATTAAGACGAATTACTTTTCACCTGTCTCGGTTATATGTAGAATTATCATTGGCTTACAAGAGCTTTATATAGTTTTCATTTCAGAAATTATAAGTGATCATCTCAATATAGTTAATTACCTTTTTGTAATTTGCTCCTCCCTTTGCCTAATAATTCATATAAATTCGAATATGCATAGGAAAATCATAGAAATTCACTGTAAATCAAAACGATTGTATTATCCTATAAAATTTTTAGGCCCAAAGATTATTTTTGACATTTTAATTAATTAATTTCCTAAATTAAGTATTCTCTCAACTTAGAAAATTCATATAAATCCAAGTTATTTCAAAAATTACAAAATTAAAAAATATCTTTAATTTGTTGATCTTAGATTCACTCTCTATTATTATTAAAAAAAATTGTCTTACTTAGTTATCAACTCATAATATAATTTATTTATTTATTTATTTATTTAATCACCCATATTATAACACTCTAAAATGTAGGATGATACAAATCTATTAGCAGAAAAAACATATAAAGAAGGCAAAATAGTAAACTTTAGAGATAACTCTAAGGGACACATCATTGGCATCATCAACGTTAGTAATTCTAAAAATTCTACTATTTTTTTGTTTTCTTTAGTTAAGAGTTTAAAACATTTTACTAAGTATAAGTGAACACAAAGGCTCCAGAATAAATTTTGAGAAGAACACCTTTTCTCGATAAAATATCATCATCATAATACAAAAAATAGGATAGAAAGCCTATCAAATATTGAGAATCCACTATACATTGTATATGTATCACAGGTATAATCTCATCTCCTCACATCTATATTATCCAACAATATCGTAATGGGAAATGACAGTATGATAGACATGAAGTCCTAAGTAAAGTCATATAAATATACTAATATACGGCACTTGGCCCAATCAATACTACAGTGAGGTGTATCAATCGTATATGCCAATCTACTACTATGTTAGTACTAAAAGGGAGACTGATTGCAAGGAACAAGTTCCAGAGTCACCAAGTCTCTACAGTCTTTAGTTACCTCACATTCACCGTGACACGTATCCACCAGTGTCTCATCAATGCGAAGATCTTAAGTCATGACACTACAAATACTCATATAGGTAACTGATTGTTGGACCAGGTGACACAGGGCAATGGCACAAAGAAGAGAATTAAGCTAAAGAACTAAGCCATATATACAAACATGGAGCTCCATAAATCTAGGATGTCACCGATCTGGGACGCGACCCCACGATCAAGGCCGTTAGGGTGGATACTGGCTATCTGGTCCCCTCCAACAAACATAATAGGAGTACATGGTAATAGTGTCATACTGGAACAATACATATAGACCCAAAGTCTGACTAGCTTTAGGCACGGAGCCGTATATTCCTATATAACACCTCACACTATCCACTCTATTTCCATTATGTGAGTGTCATCTATTTAAAGTGAGCAATCGAATAAATAGAATAACAACGTCCCATACCACTATGTAATACTCAAAATTTATTCACTGCTTATAAACTACACTCAATCTTGCACTATTCTGTATGACGAGTTCAAAGAATAACCGAAGAAATATTATCGAATGATCAACTCCAAACGGTGTCATAACCGTGTTTATTCAAATTTATCATCACATAGAATTTAATATCATGAAGTCACATAAAAGGTTGTTATCATCGTTTCATATTAAAACCATCGATCAAACTAATATTAAAAACGAATCTATCATATAATTCAATTCAATGTATGAGAGAAGAACAATCAGAAAGAAAATATAAAAATAGATTATTCAAATAATGTAAATAGATAAATCAACACATAATAATAAAACACTCACAACATATAAATTTGAATAACAAAATTAATACTTAGAATTATATAAATAATAAAAAATATTTTAGAATTATGGAAATAATTAACTAAACTCAAAATGATTAAATACTATTGTAAATAAATATATTGTCAAATCTTATCTATATTCAAAACCCCGTAAAGCATTCTTTGAATTTGAAAGATGTTAATTAGAACCTTTATATATATGTGCGCGCGAGCACACACAAACGCAAAAAACTCTAACACATCTCAATACACGTGAAAAACTCATGTATCTATTAAATAATAGTAAAGCAGAAGAAATTCTAGCTCTCACATTCATTCTAGTATTTCTCTCAGCTCTTCTTAACTTGCTCTAGATATTTATTAATATTTTAATTTAAAGACCCAATACATTTAATTATTTTTGACTAGTTTATAAAATTTTATTAATATTACACTATCATTTTACATTCAAAAACCTACATTTTCTACTTTTCACTATAATTTTCAAATTTCTCAACTTTCACGTACAATTTACGTTTAAGTTTGTATATTTTAATTAATTATATAATTTAACTGTAAACTATTTAAACAAAATTAATGGACCATTGTTTATAAATTTGTCTAATAAATAATACAGATAATAATGTCAACAAGTATATCACGCTCATTGTAACAAAATGTATAACTAAGTTTTCATTCGGATAAAAAAATATGAATCACATAAAAGACAATAAGAAAAACATTAATGCATAATTATCCATTTTAGTAAATTATCAGTTAAACGATAGAAAGGTTCAAAAATTACAGTTCATCTCATTGATTATACAAATTTCACCCCACTTCTTAATTCTCTTCGATATTTTGTGAATCTATACAAATTATCATTTTATAGTTATCCAAAATATTACATTAATATTTTCGATGATTTCATATTCATATACCGAATTTTATAATTTCTACAGTCACTTACAAAGTTTTCATCAGTTTTCTCTTATTATTTTACATTCAAATCAACATATTAACTAAACACTATAAATCTTTATTACATAAGTAGGTTCAAGTAATTAATACTCAGTAAGTTCTTTGATATTTTATAAAATATGACAATTTCAATTTATACATCGCATTCGTAGTAAAAAAGGGTAAAATAGACATCTCTTTCAAATATAAAAATATATGAATCACTTAACAAAAATTATATGCATGAACAATGATAAAAAGAATATCGAGCATCGCACAACAAAATCTTACTTTAACAATATTTAAAGTATGAGTACCATGATATTACAACACTAGAGTAAGCAATGTATGTGATACATTCTTTTACATTATTATTATTATAATCCACAATTTTAGCAACTTAAAAAATATTTTTCCCTTAATTGTCTTATATAACATTTAAAATTATTATCAGTAACGATTTTGCTATTTAAGATCTAAAACCCATCATCTACACTTATGTTGGTGTGCATAAGCATAAATACACACTAAATCATGAAGTTACTTAATATTACTTTCAAAAGGGAAAATATTGTATCGATATTTTTCTTTAAAATTTATTACATAAATAAATACTTGTAGTCGTTTCACATGTATAGTTATATCAGTCATATTTAATGTATGATTTCTTAATTTCAAAATTTAAATTAAAATTAGATAAAGTATGTTAAAACATAAAATTTTGGAAATAAGAATGATATATCTTTATTTGTTAATGTTTTTTAAATGTATAAATTAATAAAACAATATGTTTAACATATAATTTCCTTAAAATTTAGAAATATTATTGTAAAACTAATTTGAAATAAAATATATCATTTTAAATAGTTAGAATATAAAAATAATGAATATTGATTATTTTTAACTATCCAAAGATAATATTTTAATATATTTGACTACGTAAACATAACATTTTAACATGGTAAAATCAAAAAATAATACGATAATTTTTCTGTAAATTCATCTATATTTATTTAACAAATATAAACCGGTGAAGTTTTCTACCTAATGTTAAAAATTTCAAAATTATAATCCTAATATATTATTTTATATATTTACAATCTAAAAAAATATAGCTATTTATAATTAATCTATTCTGTTAATATATTAAATTAGTTAATATATATGTTTATCTAAGTATTGATCTATTAAATAATAGTAAAATAGAAAAAATAACATTTTTCTCCTTAATTCTCTTCTTTTAAGATTTATACTTTATTCTCTCTATTGATTTGCCACGAAGCTTCTCATGACTTCAATAAGTCAAAAATAAAATAATATCATCCTTGGTTCTCTTTTGTTACACACATATATAAACACACACAAACACACACACATATATAAACACGCACAAACACAAACATAAACACACACACATTACAATTTTATACTTCCATCTAAATCTAATCTGAATATCTCATATAATCTAAAATATAACTTAATAAAACTTTAAATATAATGTTATTTTAAAACTAACTTAGAACTATATATTTCACTGTGAACATTTAGAATCGGAAAATAACAGCATCTATAACTATTTATTACTATTTAAACATATAAATTATTTAAGTATGATATTTAAAATGTAACTGCTTAATTTGAGAAATATTATTTTAAATTATTTTATAACAACAGAAACATTTTGTTAACACAAAGATATGAAAATAGCAATATAATTTTTTTTAATATATTTGCTTACTCATTTACTATACATATAAATTAATTATATACCATATGAAATGTTTAATTTATTTAAATTTCAAAAACGTTTTGTAGAATTATTTTAAATTTAGACACATATATTTATAATTCAAAATAATAATAGATATAATTTTCGGTAATTTATTCTTATGTAACTTAAATTATTGGTAGAATTATTTATTAAATATATTCTATTAAATAATAGCAAGGCAGAAAGATTTATATCTCACTTATGAATTTTGTGAATTAAAATCTATTATTGTTTCGATTTTGTATTTTATATAAAGATAAATTTTATTTGTAGTTTATGAATTTTATGATTATTAATAAATCTATCCTTAATTTCGACCTACCATTTAGTTTTAGGTATAAATTCTATCATTGTTTAATTTTAACTATTTTACATTCAAATTTGTGTTAATATTTTCTTTCTTAAATGATATTTAGTAACAATAAACATGCATAATAATAAAGGCTCTTTTTATTGTTCCTTACCACTTTATATTGAAGTATCATTTACAAATTATTTAGGATGTTTTCTTTAATTCCATTTAATTAAGCTACATTTAAGTTTATATTTTAATTTTTCTTTCGAAATTGGTATTTTATTATACACTAACAAATACACAATAATTGAAACATATGACTTGCATAAATATATGCTTAATATTAGCATATTACATTGTCCGTCAATTATTTAACTATGTATATTTGAAAATTTCTTTTACAACACTATCGTATGCAACGCACGAGTTACACACTAATATGCATTACCAGTCGAAGATATATTAACTTGCACATAGAACGTCACAACGGTTATAAACTCATTATCGACATGTACAATTATATATTTAAACAAAATATACTGACTTGTGTGGCATATAACTAAATACATTATCAACATGTACATAAAAACATCGTACCTATACCTATGTACATACACATACATATATAATTGAATATAAAATAAGGTAGCAGCTGTTTAGCAGCAGCTAACATAGAGCGAAAAGGAAAGTAAGGGATAACCACTTTGATTTGGCAAGTTTAGGCTAATTATTAAATGTCAGCAGCACGCATATATAAGTATGTACATACATAAACTCACGCATACATAATCTAAAACGCAAAACTGAACTCCTCATATATAGATATGTATATACATAAACTCACGCATACATAATCTAAAACACAAAACTGAACTCCTCATATGTAGGCATGTATATACATAAACTCACACATACATAATCTAAAGCACAAAACTGAATTCCTCGTACCGGTATAATTCACATTCACATATATAGTGGAATATATACCCTCACATAAGAAATTAGCAGCTCCCTCTCATACTCACGCTGAAAATATTGCTCATGCACCCATCTCATCTTTACTTAATCTAAAAATACACAGCCATGAGCGCACTCTAAACATGCACAAACCTACATCTACACATAAATATTCAAATGCATGAGACCATCACCCACCCACACACAAACAGACACACTTCACACTGCAAAAACACGCGCATATACACATACCTACTCAAACACATTTACATGCTCTCACACAACCACACCCTACACAAACACAGTGCAACTCCCAGATACGCACACGCAACCCATACATATAAGTGAATGGATATCTAAACTAAAACCCTGGACATGCATACTCCCATGCATTAGAACATGACCATTACACCCTCACACATATATGGACTGGCTTAAATATCAATACGTAAGCAAGGACAACCGACCCTTTTGCAGCCAACAACAACTGCATTATCATCTCAACTCGGAAAAACTAGGGTATGGTTGTATTATAAGTAGAGAAAATTATGAGCCTCGATCTGGTTGAACAAAAAAAAAAGTAAACAAAAAAAATCAAGGGTTGTAAAAAGATTGTATATGTAGACAGACCCGAGCCTAGGGTAAGGTAGCCAAGCAGGCCTCCTAGGGCAACACATCGGAGGAGAAGGGCAATAAAATTTTAAATTTCACTTAAAAGATTTGTTTAATTTTAATAAAAGAGCAACTCATTTCAAAAGGTGCTTTAGTTTAGTGATCTGTTGTTTTCTTTCCTTCTTTGATGTCCTCAGATCAAGTCCTGCTGGCATACTATTTTTGTCCGATCTGCTCTCACTTTACTTTCATCTCAGTTCAAGCCCTGTATGTAGATCAGTAGACCAAGCATACTACGCACACTTACGCTAAATAATACGTGCATACACACAAATTTCTACCCAAATAGCACAGTCACGCGACAGCTGTAGCACACGTAACATACAAACTCTAAACCATTTAACACATAGACATATACATATAACTCACTTGATTATAACATGTACGTTCACATGTTAAAATTTGATAATTTATTTTAATTTATAAAATTTGTTCTTGAATTTTGAAGGGATGTGTGTTCAATTCGATTATTTCTTTCGGAGGAAGAAAAAAATTATCCCCTTAAATGAATATGCATAAGCGTTTTATGGTGAGAGAGAGGATTCTGAAAATGAGTTTGGGCCTATGTTAGTTGGGCTAGGAAGATATGGGCTTAAGTTTTAAAACGTATTGAATATATAGGTGAATATACAACTTTTATCTTCAATAAATAAACTAGATTTCAATTGATTTGAATAAGTACAATTTTTTTTAAAGATCCAGACAAGCGTTATATTTTAATTGTATTACTTTTATAAAATTTTATTTTCACATTTAACTATCGCATTTTCACAATTTAAAATTCTTTTACTTAATAATTTCTAACTCAATTTGTCAAACAAATATCCAAATTTTAATTAATTAATTGAATTATTATTGTTGACCTTAATTAATTATTAACTAAAAATCAGGTTTTTATAGGCTTTTCCCCTTAACAAAATCGCGTTCTTGTAATTTTGCATAACGAAGAATCTATAACAAACCGATAATATTAATTTACATAATTCTTATTTGAATTCCATTTTTTGAGTAACAATCATTTACTATATATGAAAATTAAATTTCAAAAACTACACTTTTCCAGACTTCATTACATTCTACTCAAACACGATTTGAATTCAAATAACTTCAAATTATTTTAATAACATTCCAAGATTTTATCAATAAAATTCCCATTCTAACTCATTTTTCTATTTAACAAAATATTTTTCAATGTATTTCTTAATTTCAAACCATTCTGTTCCAACTAAAGTTATTTTTAAATACTATTTAACAAACACTTTTTCATAAATTTATACAAATGTTTGATTCTCTTTTAAATTGAGGTATGGAGAAAAGTTTAAATTTTACTCTCAAAACTTAACATTTCAAAATTAGTTTATACTTTACATCAGAATAATCCCTAATTTAACAATTTATTACAATTTAAAATCTTTTCTACTTTCCATAACACTTCGTTATTATAAAATTTCCATTTTTTAAAAGAATAAATCTTCAAGGTACGTATATACCTTAAAATTTCAAAACTCCATAACACTTTTACATTTTTTAAATGTGATATTGCCTTGCCATCTACTAGAGTGATTACTAATATCAATTTGCTGCAATATTGATATAATGAATAATGTCTCACTAGTGATCACAGCTATGCACTGAAATCCAATGGCTGCAACCATCACTAAAAATATATATCATATAAAAGGCCTTTTACAAATATAAATTCCAAATAATATTCTTACCATAATAACCAATTTTAAACAAAATACATTAATTTTCCTCAAAATATGTACATTTACTAAAAATTTATGTTCAAATGTCACGATCAAGTGTTTAACAATCTTTATGAGCATGTGTGCACCCATATCGACCAAAATTCTTAACACACTCAACGGACAAGTTAACACAATTATTTTCCAAAAATATCTCTAAATATCACTTTCACAAATTATTTACTATTCATACAATATATACTTTCTAAAAGATTTCAAATTAAAACAATCACTTGACTTCCAAAATCACTTAATGACAATAATCGATATTTGTATATATTTTATAAATCTTTAAAACTATCAAAAACTCAATAATCCAAAACAATACCAAATTATCTTTAATTATAATCATACATATAAATGCTGCAAAGACGCGGATTTTTCGCGCTCGAAAATCGACATCCATACTTCATATCGTATTCGAATGCAATAGATTCGACCGTTCAAATACGATTCGCCGGAGCTTATAACAACATTAAGTAAACAACACAGCGGAATAAAAAAAAATACACTGATATGCAGCTTTGATACAATATCTGATGCAACAGATGATCCAATAGATATCAATATACATCAGAGATATGATACAAGAAATAGCAGCGGAAAAGAAAAATAGATAACATCTAGCAGCGGAACAATATAACTCTAAGATAGTCTTCAAGGGAGAACTCCAAAAACTGCAACTCCATTTCCAAGAACCAATCCAACAATAGCTCGAACTCTCAATAACGATGCACCAAGATAAGCAAGACTGGTGTGATCCAAAGACTGAACTAACTCCAAATAATCCACTACATCTGACTATCTGAAAAACCCAACTCTAGACTGCTCGTGTAGAAAATAATGAGCACCCAGAGTTTAGGAAAGAAACAATAAACTCCGGATCAGTCGTGGGACTGGTGTGAGCAACAAAAAAAAAGTTTATCTTTTAAAACAATCAACAAAAGATTTTAAAGTCAATTCGCAATGCTTTTGAAAATGTAACTACCATAAGACCTCCCACCACACACACAATGCAAACGCAGACTTGTAGGAGATTTCTTCTTATGTTAGCCAAAGATGCTTACTACGCAAAATCAAATCATTTGATTATTATTATTAGTGCATAGTGTAGAAAACATTTCGAAAGTAGAATATAAATCTTAGCCAGCATAGGTACCATTATATTATGCCCGCTATAGCTACCTCCTGAGGAGGCAGGTTCTACAATTTGCAATCATAAAGGTTCGTATTGTTTCTTTGGATTTCCAACAAATGGTCAGGCCAAGAAACTTCCCATTGCCACATGAGAACGCCTCTGGAAGGACGTCCCCGAGAACCTAACCGGATCTCTGCCAACACAAGGCCGGGTTACCCCTAACTGGGTAACTACTGACACAAGTATGCCATCCCCCGGTCGTAATCAACCTTTATCCGGGATCCCGATAACCAACAACCACAAAGTAATAAATTTGCAGTAACAACATAGGTTAAGTATCTGGGATCCATACCATGATACCACCTCTATCCAGAAGGAAATGCACATACCCTAAGTGGCGCTACCCCCAATAACCTTGCCGTATCTTTCCTGTTTCGACCATTTCGGGGTGTGATATCCGACGAAGTCTCGTCCACAAAGCCACGCTTTGGTACAAAGCCATGCTTTGGGTCAACAAATGATCAAAGTAATGATTACAAAGATAAATGATCAAACAAATGATCATATCACAAATGATCAAACAATGATCATTTCACAGCAACACTCAGCATGTCACATTACCAAATTGGGAATATATCGCTGATAATCATCAACCACATAACCTATGAGCTCGTACGTCTCAGAGAAGGGTGTTAAGCTAAGAGAATAAATTCTCCTCCACCAACAGAAATACATTTGAAATAAATCAGCTTTATATCTCAATTTGTAATGTCAGACACAAAATCCATACAAGTCTGTTCCAGGATCGAACAGAACCGAAGGCACTTCCAAAGAAGTCCTTACAATCCGAATATTCACTAATCACGTTCGGACTTCTCATCACATATAGAGTCTCTATATCGGGGACCAGTCGATGCAAAGACATTCGACGAGTTGTCCTTTCGTTTTCGAAAATATCCGGTCTTCACCATCGGTCTTCAAATGCTATCCATAACGACATATCACATATTCGGAATGGGATATATGACACAATGGTCCTCTTCCGGCTAAACCGAATAGTGAGCGCAATATTTACAAGAAATATATGGATATTGGGATTTCAATTAAGTCACAACTTATTACCCAAAACTTTTTTCCAAATGGTTTAAACAAATTACCATTTCTAATCTTTTAAACAAAAAGATTCATTTCATAAGGTTCACCCCGTTTCATAAAGATCCATTCGTAGATTTCAAAACAATTTCATCTCAATTGGATTAATTCATTTAAATCTTTAAATCAAGATTTTATCTTATAGCTTTCAACCAGTTTCCATAAATTGGGAAATCATTTTCATTTTAAACTTGAAATCCTTTTTAACACAATTTGGAAGTTCACTTCCTATATGAAAGCTTCTATTATTTGAAACCAAATAGTTTTTGTTTCAGAAAGATCCAATTTTATTTACACGAGTTAAAGCCTTTGAATTTAAATTCAAATTTCCAAATCAATACCTTTAAAATAGTTCAACTCATGTAAACTCACTTATAAGTTGAATAGCCTTTTTAAACGCTAGTTTCCAAATCATAAAATTCAATTATATTGAATTCAAATTTAAATCAAAATATTTAAATTTCAAAACTCAATCAAGTTATTCAAAATAAATTTCATGTATGAAATTCCATTTCAAAAGCTTTTCACTTTAAACCCAATCCATTTCCAAAACATTTGAATTCAAATATTCAAATTTAAAACTATTTCAAAAATCTGTGACTTAATCGATTTCCTCGTGAAATCCATATTGGTGTGTGTATAAGTGTGGTCCAGGGGTTTAACACAATAGTGCAACATCATTCAATCATCACAGATCAAACACAGAAAAATAGTTGATAAGCGATATAACTATAACGTTTATCGCTCATTCACAGATTCACGGATAATGTACGAATGTAAATAAATGAATAAAATATGCACATCTCAATCCACAGAACAAAATATCACAGATCAGATAGGACAATAAGTTCAAGGCATCTCATATAATACAATCATTCATAAGTAAGGTCAAACATTCAATAATCATTTATTAGTAGGATTAATTAATTCAATTTATTTCCAATTAAATTAATTACTTATGAATTAATTATCCAATCCTGATAAATTAATTACAAATCATTTGATGGAATAAATTAATTTATCAATCGCTTTGATTAATTAATTATTCTTAATTTATCATATTAATTAAATTGACTTTTGAACCAATTATATAATTAATTAACTTCTTAATTGATTATTTCAAGAAATTTACTCTTTAATTACTTATCATTAAGCAATTATCTCATAATAACAAATCATTAACTACCAATTTATCTTTATCATTAATTTAATCAAAATATTCAAATTTAATTCCAATTAGTAATTAACCCCTTAATTGTTTTCATTAAGTAATTAACAATTTACAATTGATTTAATTAATTAATCAATAAAAATTTATCAAAATTTATCACATTAATTTTGTTACTTAATAATTCATAGTTAATTATCCTCATTAACTAATAACATTTCTTAATTTACTTCTTAATTAATCTCTAATTATAAATTAATCTAAATTAATAATTTATAAATTAAATACATAAGTCATTCCTTAATTATCTTATTCATTTAAATCATTTTAATACCTTAATAATTTCTAAGATAATCTATTTCTTTATTAATGACTTCATTAATATTAAAGTGTATTAGAACATTACATTTTAAATTTAAATTCAAATTCCATTTTGAATTTAAAATTTAAAAATGATTATTTATTTAAATATTAACCAAATTTAAATTCAATTTATAATCTTTTAAATAAATGTAAATAACATTTATTACTTACATACGAAACTTATGTAAGAAAATTTTAAACTAGATTACTTAATTTATATTTAAAAATTTAGCTTTTTAAGTACATTAATTATTTAACTTGCAAATTCAAGTTAATAAATTATTTAACTTTCATTCAAAATCATTTAATGGAAGAATTTAACTTGTTTAATTCCCATCTACAATTCAATTATATTTAAATCCAAATTTTTCCAACACATTGAATTACCTTCAAGTTATTAAAAATAGTTTTTTTTTGAATTTGTAAACTTTATTTATTTATAAACTAAATTTCAATTTAAACTAGAATCTATATTTACATTTTGGTTTAAACTCAGTTTTAAAACCTTGATTAAAAATTTAAATCTAGTCTCTAGATTTCAAAACAGAAAACAGGCTTGAAAGCCTGTTACAGTATTTTGACCCGAGAATTATTAAAACCTGCTTCGAGACCAACCCTATTTACATCGAGCAATCACCCGAGTCACCCGAGACCAACGCAAATTCCTACTCTTCCCAAACTTAACAAAATTCCAGATCATCAGAGCTAGTGCACGGTGTACGTGCACAGCTCCGTCGAACTTCTCCAATCAACTTCCCTTTGTCGAGCAAGTCGACAACCACTTACACACCCTTCCTCGATCAACAGAGCGCCGACATCACTGCGAAATCGAAATTGAGTAAAACTCAAAACCTGGAAACCAACATCCTCCTCTACCCAAACCTGTCATCGCCGCCATCTTCCAACCCTGACCACATAACGATCAACAGCTCCGGCCATGAACGCGACTACGACCGAGCTACCTCCTCACGAAACCCCGCTGCACTTGATTGCTTGATGGCGACGAACGAGACCAATTACTTCGACCCCTCCAAACTAGGTTTACAAGCAAAAATTGCTCATCGCCTTCACCACGTTCATCAAACCACCATACGAATATTTTTCCTTCAACCACCCTTCACTCTTGCACCTCCGTCCAAGCACTACAAGAAAAAGCATTTTTGGTTGCATTTATTAGTAGCGTTTGTTATCTAAGTGCAACTAAAAAGTTATCCAAATGCAACCAAAGTTTTATGGAATAAAAAATAAAAAAGAATCACTGCTAATTGACGTAGGAACAACAAAATAAAGTGGGCCGCAGAAAATTTCTTTCTCCATTTTCAATTGGCGCTACAGTACTTATAAAAATTTCCCTTTTCCCACCTTCCCAATCCACTGCCCGCTCAAGTATTTTACCTAAAAACCCTAAAAACATTATCGGTTAATTAAAAGCCCTATCTACTATCCCAGATTCGTCCCTCAAAACAAAATAAAAGGTGGCCAATTCGGGAACTAAATCGGAGCTATGTTCTAGGAAGTGGTGTGCGCCGAGAAATGGAATCGATTCAACCGGGAAATACAATGGCGACTCAGATCTGCAGCTTGAAATAATCGACGTTTACTACAACGAAGCAAGCTCAAGCGGGTACCTTTTCCATCAACTCACAGTTTCGAATGTTGATTCGGTTGGAAATTGCGATTTTCGGTTTTCAATTTGTGATTTATAGAATTGTGATTTAAGATTTTCGATCTTGAGTAGCAGGATATAAATAGATCTATTTAACTGTGTGTGTGCGTGATTTGTGAAAGTGATTTACATGTGTGTGAGTTGTTGTGTAAAGTGAGTTTTTAATTTTCGGCTGTGTGGCATGTATGCCAGTTCTTGTTTAATTTCTTTTTTCTCTTTTAGTTTTTTTTTAATTTTGTGTTAAGTATTTCTCTAATTCCTAGTTTTCTCTATGACATCCTAACAGCTTCAGTTCAAGTCACATGTCCCAAAACTGATATTCTTTGTCTCAAATTAACCATAGCCTTTATATATTTATTTTATATGCATTATATAGTCAGGCTATCACAAAAGTGGTTATGATTCATTTGAGAACATAATGAGGTAATTTGGAACATGGGATTACATCTCCCGTCTTATCCTGATTTCATATTATGTGAACCGTAAATAATACAGATCACCGTACAAATCAGATGCAATTAATCCTGATCTTTATGTAACAATTTTAACAAGACTGTTACATAAAACTTTAGAACAGGAGATTCAATATATCCATATGTATGATTATAAATTACGTTTAATAAATAGATAAATAAAAATATTTCAGCTCAAGTCATGTCTAAGAAAAAAATAGCTTTATATCCCTTCTGTAACAAGTATCACCTTCTAGATTTATAAAAATGTTTTCCAAAATGTTTTATTACTTATGTACTTCATCAGTGTAACTTTCATTTTGTTTTAAGTTATATAAGATTACTTATGCTAGAGAGCTTATAGGAATCGGTGGTAATTTCAGCTTGCCACAAAGTGTGCAAATTTTAGATGTAGATGATAAAATTGTTTGGCAACAAGTAGAATTCGAATGGAAGCGTAATAAATGTGCTAGATATAACTATTTCAAACACTGTGAAAAATATTGTCTAGCTCATAAAATATCGGTTCCAAAACAAAGTCACACTAACACGGTAGATCACAACGAACAACAAAGAGGTGACAACAATAATATTAACAAGATGATATGGAATTCGAATCAAGTTCTAATGTAGCAAATCAATTATAAAAGAACAATAATAATGTACAGTTCAAATTTATACTATCTCCAACAATTCAATTAGTTAATATACAAGAAGGTTCTTATGAATTGAAAACAAACACTACTAATAATGCATTTGTTAAAATTATGAAACCGGACTGGCATACACATATAACTTACTTGAAGAACGTAAAAGTAGAATCATTATTGCATGGAACACAAACATCTAGAATATCAATGTTGTGTTTAAAGGTAACCAGTTTATCTCATGTGAACTAGAAGATGTTGGGAGTTTAAACTTTTACGTACTTTGGTGTATAGTTTGTACACTTAAAGTCGGTAGAGTAGTTTGTGGGAATTTATTAGAGAAACTACATAGAATATTTACATTCCCTGGATTATCTCTAGGACTTTAATTGTGTCTTGTACGATTGTGATAGAATGGCCCAAGCTCGTGGGTAGGTTCAATTGCTTAAAATACCCGACTTTGTATAAAAGGATTTCTATTTTTAATCATTAATAAAATAGATTTAGTAGTTATTTATTAATGACCCCAATTACGGATTTAGCAATTTTATTTCATAATAACAATGTTCGTGGTAGCTTTAATGGCCCCAGTTCTAAACTTGTTTATAGCACGTATAGTTTCAGTTATTTATTTCGGCTAGCCATGGTTATTGTGAATATATTTATTCAAAAGAATCTACTAATTTTGTATCCTTGTGCTGTAATAAATTGATATATAAAGGAGGGGACTTGCTGTAATAAGAAAGGACTTAAAGCATATGATCGCTGCAGTTCTATTTTAAAGCTTGGAAAAGAGAACCTAAGGTATTTATGTCCTAATTCATATGTTTGAAATATTTTTGCATGTTTTTTTTATTTCATAGTACATTATTTATAGGCATAAATATAACCTTAAGTGTGTTAGTTACCTATGATTCTATTTTTTTGAGTCAGAGTTGATATAACACTTTGAAAGAGAAGAAGATTGGAGTAGGTTGGTTATTATTAGTACTATTAATAATAAATCTTAATAATAAATCTTAATCAAATTTCCTAACTATTAATGAATAATTTTTACTTTTCCTGTAAAAACGAAGATGATTACTCTATTGGTGTGTAAGTGAGAAATAGTAGTAAATTAATAATAATAATAATAATAATAATAAATTAACCAAACTAATAAAAATTAACTAAGTTTTGTTAAAATTAAATAACTTTTATAAAATTAACTAAGTTTAAGTTAACTAAATTTATAAATAACAATAATATAACTAATTTAACATAGTTTATAACATGATGATGATGAATTAACTAAGTTTATAATAATAATAATAATATAACTAAGTTTATGTTAACTAACTTTTATAAATAATAATACCATAACTAATTTAACAAAGTTTAATAAATAATAATGACGACAACGATGATGAATTAACTAAGTTTATAAAATTAACCAAGTTTATATTAATAATAATAATACTAATAATAATACAATTAAATTAACCTTGTTTTTTATTATTAATAATAATAATAAATTAACTAAGTTAACCAAGTTAATAAAAATTAACTAAGTTTTTTTAAAGTTAAACAAGTTTTATAAAATTACTTAAGTTTAAGCTAACTAAATTTTGTAAATAATAATATAACTAATTTAACAAAGTTTTATAAATAATAATAATGATTATGATGATGATGATGAATTAACTATAGTTATAAAAATTAACTAAGTTTATAATAATAATAATATAATTAAATTAACCAAGAATTAGTAATAATAATAATAAATTAACTAAGTTAACCAAGTTAATAAAAATTAACTTAGTTTTGTTAAAATTAACTAAGTTAAGTTAATTAAATTTTATAAATAATAGCAATAAAACTTATTTAACAAATATTTATAAATAACGATGATGATGATAAATTAACTTAGTTTATAAATTTTAAATAAGTTTATAATAATAATAATATAATTAAGTTAACTGAGTTTAAATAATAATAATAATAATACATTAAGTTAACCAAGTTAATAAAAATTAATTAGGCTATGTTAAAATTAAACAAGTTTTATAAAATTAAATAAGTTTAAGTTAACTACATTTTATAAATAATAATAATATAACTAATTTAACAACATTTTATATATAACTGTAAGACTGGACTTTATTTATTTTATTTCATTTATAATTTTGATTATTTATATGACATTATTTATAATATGATATACTCGTACAATGTTGTAGATGTTTGATACTATATTTGAAGTCCTACGAATCTTTGAATGAATCTTTATAATTATGACATTTTTAATGCTATCATGTGAATTATTGCATATATATGGTAAGCTAGAATAAACAATTCAATAAGTTTCCTTATTTTAATTTAACATGTGAGCTTATAATTCACATGATGGTTACATTGTCGATGTTAAGAGTTACATAAAATCAAAATCCACCAACAACATCGGTTCATTGTCTCTATCCTTTACAGTATAAAGAAATACTATGATTATGAAACTATTTGGTCGAAGCTATTTGAACTTCTTATTTCATCTGCAAAGATGTTTGAAACTAATGCATTGTTCAACTACTTGATTCCTCTGCATATTGTCTTTTACAAGAAAAGAAGTTTGCTATAATTAGTACACTTTTACCACCATGTATATGTATAAAGCAAAAAATAAGATTGTGATTCTGCATACTGAATGAATCGAGTTAGTTAATCTTGAGTTCAGCAAGGATGTAGAAAGTAAATCTTTAGTTTAGCAAAATTTACTTATTAGAATACAGCCATAATTTACTTGCATCATTCCATGAAAATTTTCCTTTGGTTTCTTATCAGTATGATTGGTTCCATATTGTCTTGTTGTTTGACCTTTAAAGAAAAATGACAGCTTTAAATCATTTTTTTCATTCCTTTTGTGGTTGTTGTCGTCTTGTGGATGGTGTGATGTTCAGTCTCGGCTAAGCATTCTTGATTATGAGAACCGAAACTGTATATTTACTGTCATCGTTGTGTTTACTGATTTATTTGTAGTATGATGATTTCAGGAAGATGACCATTATATGGATGTGGATTCAGCAACGCCGACAGTGCAAACTCTAGCCAAAAGTCTAGCACCAGAACATGAGATTTACCGCTAGCTACTTGTGCTGATATTTTCGGTTGATCAAAAGAAATATGAGGTATCCTTTTTAAGCTTGCTTACTACTAATGCATATAGGTATAAAGATCAATTTTTCCTAGCATTTTCAGGCCAAAGCTTGCTCTACTGCTAGTATTGCCCGCCTTTAGAACATGAACAGAAAAACAGTTTGGCATCTCGTTTATACTTTTACTATTCATATAGCTATGAATTAACCAGGAGCCTTACTGAAATTCATGGGTGAGTTCTATACCCACTTCCGCCCATCTCCTTATAGCTTCATTTTTATTGTGTGGCTGTAAAACAGAAACAAACTAAGTATTTGGTGTATAACATTTCATTGGCATTGAGAATATTTTGACATAATCAATTTTCTCATGTCTTAGAAATATCCTTGCCTTACATCGTATGGCCACATTACGTCTTGATGAACTAGGTTAGGTCTGTTGCTATCCTTAGAAAGATTTCTAACTTAATATTAAGTTATTAGCATCTCTTTAAAAATAATCCGGTTTATGTTTTAAATTTTTACTATCTGGTTTTATAAAAAATGCAGGAGACCCTTTTGAACTACTACTCCGGAAGTACCTTCACTACAGTTTATATGAACAAGTAGAAAAGCTAAGGTCCAAAGCACCTCGTTTTAAGGCTCACTCTAATCAACAAGAAATTTGATTATCTAATATTAATATGCATATTCATGATTCATCCAATCAGTACTGATTGGCATTTCCTAGATAAGCATTAAAATTGCATGATTTTCCTTGAATAGTTCTGTAGATACCTGTTCTACCTGGGAAAGATCAGAACCATTCCGTTAGTGTACACAGATGCCAAAGAGATCCTCCTACAAGCTGCTCGCAAGGCCCCTATTGCTGCTAGAGGATTCAGGATCCAATGCAACAAGTGGGCTGTTATCGTATGCCTTCTTTTGGGCGAGATTCCAGAGCGAACTGTGTTCTTGCAACAAGGAATAAAGAAGGCACTTGTGCCTTGCTTTGAGCTTACCAGTGTATGTTTTTACTGGCATTAAAATTTGCTTTATTTATCATGGTTGATCCTTGACCATGTCTGGTGATTTGTTATATATGTTGTCGTAGTTTGTTAGTACCATTTGTGGAAACTTGTCTGTGAATGCTTGTAGTATGTAACTTATTTTGTTGAAAAACTACTATCGAATTGATTATGGATATTATATTTGATTGTGAGATTAGCATGTATTTGCAATTATTTGAATACGATGATCATATGATTGATTGTTTGTATATGCTAATTATGTGATTTAATTGTTTGTTTGAATATATGAAAATTATACAGTTGCATTTTAAAAACGCTACTGAAAATCAAAAAAAGCATATAAACAAAAAATGCAACCAAAAAATGAAGACTTGTGGTAGCGTTTTCTAAACCCTACAGAAAAAACCTATAGCTGCATTTAAAAGTGACTTTTGGTAGCGTATTTTAAATCCTACAGAAAATAACTATAGTTGCATTTAAAAGTGACTTTTGGTAGCGTTTACTACAACGCAACGAAAAGTTTTAGACTTTTAGTTGCATGTCGTATAGCAGCGTTCTCTAAAACGCTACCATAAGTTATGGTAGCGTTTTTTCAATGCTACCAAAAGTCTTTTCTGGTGTAGTGAAGATCCCATCCACCACCAACCCGTTGATCATCAGAGATCGACAAAACCCACTTCTCGATCAACCCGAACTGCACTTCCAATCCCTATCTAAAAATTCTGATTCAAGCTTTAAAAATCAAGTTTTAGTGTACTAATTCCATTTACATACTTGAATCCATAAACTATCAGGTTTGGATTTTGACTGATTTAAAGCTTTCCTATGTGGTTCAGTATTTCCACAGCAAAAATGCAATTTGTTTTGAACTTTAATAATTTTAAACTAAAGCCAATGATATAGCAAATATATTTATTCAAACTTAGGTTTAAATCAAATCTTTAATCAGGAACAAGTAAATTTGGGTTAGCTTTGAACCTGGAACCAAAGTCAGGAAACTATCCAAACACAGAGCAATGTACACACACCCATTCAAATACACACAGAAATATCTTTACAAACATTCTTAATTCAGAGAATAAGCATGCCACCATTTAGTATATACTTAAAACATCTAACTGATGATGTTACTCACAGTTGTTAGATGGAGATTGCCAAAGTTCTTTGACTCTGGCTTTGAATTTGTTTGCTGAAGCCTTTAAGTCTTCAGGTTGAATTGATTTAAGTTGTTTGTTTGTTTGAATGATCTTACTTTGAATAATGGTCGAAACTGAAATGAAGATGGTTGATATAAAGAAAGAGGTGTATAGGTTGATTATATTATTTAGTACAAGTGACATTATTTGTTCAACGGGTATGGCTGAGAATAAAAATGTGTGCTAGCATTTAATGCCAAGGCAAGTGTCTCCATACTTACCTTACTTGCATGTTTTACAGTTCATACTTATTCATTTTCTTACCTGGCAGCCTTTTTGTATGTTGATATTTTCCCACATACTTTGTTTATTTGTACAAAGACATCTTATTTTACTTTGTTTTGTTTACCTTGCATATTTATTTACAACTTTGTTTCATAGTTAGGTGTTGTTTCTTTTCTTTTCTTATGTCTTAATAATATAAATAAATTTCTATTTTATTATGTTGTTAAAGTTTTAACTAAGTGTATTCATTTATTTCTAACCTCAATAGTTAGTTTGACTTACATATTAATCTTTAAATATTGCTTATCATCTTGTATTCATTGGTTTTATATTCAACTTTATTTATTTTTATACTTATTGTTATAACCATTATTTGATTTTATACTTATGCTTTAATATTTATAAGGTTTATTTCATTTTAAACGTTTTTGAAAGACTTCATTTTGAATTTTTTTTAAATCATTGCTTCTTTCAAAACACACATACTATATATATATATTTATAAACAATTTGAAATAACGATTTCTATCTAAAATAAGAATTCATTTGTAAAGACATTTTATTATAAATATTGTTTAAGAATAACTCCTTATTTAATATAAAACAATTTTATAAAAGAAACCATTTCTTTATTAATAGATAACATAATTTATTTGAACATTGGAAAAACTCAAATCAATTTATCATTTAATTTCACAATTTTAAATTAAAAATTAGTTTAATTATCAATTTAAAATAAATTAAAATTCGGGATTGTTACATATGCTTTACACTAAACCATTTAAACTAGCATTTATAATATCAAATATCACCATTCATTCTTATTTATAATAAATATAAATCAATATTGTAATCCATTCATAACTTTTAAAACATAATAAATATTCAAATTTAAATTCAGTTCCAATAATTTCAAATATCCAAACAACACAAGAGACTAAAATAAATGCATTTCGTGGAAAAACATAAATAAACGGTTAAGCACTCTGATCAAAATCAAACTAAAACCCAACTATAATACCAAACCAAACTCCATAACACAATATTAAACCATCCAAAATCAAAAACACAATTACCAATGGTTGGACTAACTCCTTTTATCATTATTATGCCAACAATTGCATATGGAAAATAAAAGAAATTAATTATATATTTAAGTGCATATATTTGTAAAACCAAAGATATGCCCATTGATAATTATCCTAGTAATCATCCTACACACATAGAGTATTCCTAAATATAGGGAATTCCTTTGACACACAAGGGTCAGAGACTCTAAGTCTCACCTAAGGTATCAACTCGTGTCTCTTATGTACAATGTATTGTTCTGAACTTGCTTTGATACTGTAATAACCCAATTTTACGACTTTCGAAAGTCGACATTAATACGTCCACTGTATCAAATGTCGCACAATCGAATGCCTAAAAATCGAACTGTTAGGGTTTAACAAGAAGAAGATAGAAGAAGGACAGAAACAATAACAGAATCTGACATTTCGCAGGAACAATATATAATAGATAAAGAATAATCTTTAAAACAAAAACACTATATCAATTTATACATCACATTATCAGAGTTTACAACAACAAACAGCGGAAAACAAATATTACATATATAAGTGATACGCCTCGCTATCCACCTTCAACTCTTGATCTCCACAGCAACTTCTTGACTTCGCTGCAGAATAATTAACAACCTGACTCTAGGCTGCCCATGTGGAAAATTATGGGCACCTAGAGTTTAGAAAGGGAACAATAAACTCCAGGTCAGTCATGGGACTGGTGTGAGATCTTAAAAACAGTTATTCTTTTACAAAAGAAAACAAAGGAATTTAAAAGAAATCTGTAATGCTTTATGGAAAATGACACTACCATAAGGCCTCCCGGCACACACACAATGCAATCGCACACTTGGGGGAGATTTCTCATTATGATAGTCAAACATGCTTAATACGCAAAATCTTCTTCAATATTATTATCAGTGCATAGTGGAAAAACATTTGCAATTATAATATTAATCTTAGCCAACATACATACCATTATAGTATGCCTACTATAGCTACCATATTAGATGGCAGGTTCTACAACTAAAACCGTACAAAGCGTGTATTGGTGATTGGATTTCCAATAAATGGTCAGGCTAAGGAACTTCCTGGGCCACATGGGTACGCCTCTGGAGGGATGCCCCAAGAACCTAACCGGATCTCTGCCAACACAAGGCCGGATTACCTCTGCAAAAATAGGTAACCATTACACGAGTATGCCATTCCCCGGTCATAAACAACCTTTATTCGAGGATCCTCAATACCAACAACCACAAAGTAATAAATTTGCAGCAACCACATAGGTTAAGTATCTGGGCTCCATACCATGATACCACCTCTATCCAGAAGGAAATGAACATACCCTAAGGGGCGCTACCCCCTATAACCTTGCTGCATCCTTCCTGTTTCGACCATTCCGGGGTGTGAGGTCCGATGAAGTTTCATCCCACAAAGCTACGCTTTTCACAAAAGCCATGCTTCGATCAACAAATGATCAGCAACACTTCATATGCCACATTACCAAATTGGAAATGTATCACTAGTAACCATCAACTACATAACCTCTGAGCTCATACATCTCAAAGAAGAGTGTTAAGTTAAGAGAATAAATTCTCCGCCACCAACAGAAATGTATTTTATAGAAACCGGTTTACATCTCAAAGTGTAACGTCGGACACACATCCATACAAGTCCGTTCCGCGATCGAACGGAACCGAATGCACTTCCAAAGAAGCCCTTGCAATCCGGATATTCACTAATCACGTTTGGAATCCCCATCACAAAGGGTGATAAAATCTCTATACCGAAGCAACTCGATGCAGAGACATTCGACAGGTAATCCTTTCGCTTTCGAAAATACCCAGTCTTAAACACCATCTTCAAATGCAACCCCATTTCGTCGTATCATTATTCGGAATGGGATTTATGACACAAGGTCCTCTCCCGACTAATTCGAATAACGAGATCTTATTTTAAAAATAAGTGTTACATTCAGATTTTAAACAAATCACAACAATTTCAATTTGATCTTTCAAACAAAAGATCCATCACAATCACAAAGGTTCGATGTGGTTTTCGAATATCCATTTGGAATCCGACCCCCGGTCGCATCGAAATTCAAATGACATTATAAAGGCCGGTATTGATAGTCAGTTATTTAACTATCAATCATCATTCACAACAATCACTGGATTTCAAATAATTTTCCCAAATCATTTATTTCCAATATATCTTCGCAAGATATACTTTTAACACTTTAATATTTTGAAAACAAATTTCAAATCACTATTCACATTTCAATCCTTTGGAAACAAATTTTCAAATCATTTTCCTTACGCGGAATATATTTCCAAATATTTATTTATTTCCACTGAAAATCTGCCGAGTTAAAATAATTCAAATTACTTATCCAAAATATTCTTGGAAAATTTAAAATAAAACCATCTTAAATACTTGCTTAAATATTAGTTATGAAAACATTATACTAATTATCACATATAAGACTTCAAGTCCGAACTAATTTTAAAATAAAATTAGCAGATAGAACTATTTTCTAAATCAAATGTCAATTTAATTTTTTAAATAATCCCTTATATAGTTAATTAAATAAATTTTTACTCTAAAGTTCTAAAACAATTTTCAAAACTAATTTCTCCAACAATATTATTTTAAAACCAAATCTAGAACTTTTAATTTTATTTCAAAAGCTATTTTAAAAATATACTCCGCTTTCCAGAGAAGAATCCTCTTTTTCCATTACAAAATGGTCCATTCAAATAAATTAATAAATCTTCTTGATTTATTTTAATTTACATTCCAAATTTGTGAATTTCTTTCTACATTCTTAAAAATAAACGGATATTTGTTTTTAAAACAAAATTCCCTTTCCTTTATAAAATTTCCATTGTGAATTTTTAAACTTTCAAATATCCACTGATATACGATTTTCAAATCGTTTTCCAAATATTCAACTTCAACACCAAATCAATTTCAAATTTATTTCCAAATTTATTTCAATCACCAAATCAAATTCCAAATTTATTTCTAAATTTATTTCAATTCACAAATCAATTTTCATATCGATTTCCCAAAGATTTATTTTTAAACCCCAAATTAATTTTTCAAATCGATTTCGAAAATTTATTTTAACTCCAAATTAAATCCCAAATTAATTTCTAAAATTAATTTCAACCCCAAATTAAATCCCAAATTTAATTTCTTAATTTAATTTCTTTTGAAATAAATTCTTTTATCTCTTTCAAATATTTAAAATCCGTATCTTCAATAATTTCTTCCACTATTAAACAATATTACTTGAAATTCCTTTATAAAAATATTTTCCCATATTTTTGGAATTTATTCAATAAGTTTTCAAAATAAAACTTTATCTATTCGAATTTCTTCTTTTAAATTCATCCAATTCTTTAAATGAATTTATTATAAATTTTCTACCCAAAATTTCAAAATCCAATTTTTTATTTATTTCTGGTAGCCTACGATACCAAAAATATATTCCGCTAAATTATATCCTTCAACGATTTTAATCACCAATATAATCACACAAAGATAATAAGTAAATAAACACACAACATATGAAACAAAATCAAATGTTTTAGGAATCCAGTTGGATCCCTCCAACCTGTTTCCCTACATCCACAGACGTTAGCACAATAATTAAATACCCATTCCACATCAAGGTGGAATATCACGGTATATGAGATTTCTAAAATATCATTCGCTATTATGCGGCACATAGGGTCTCATCCGCTATATAATGCAGGAAATCAATCAATCCAAATACATATATAATACCAATTCCACTTTGAGGTGGAATATCGCGGTATATGGGTTTAATATAATATCATCCGCTATTATGCGACGCATAGGGTCTAAACTAATATAACTGATAATAATTCAATCATCCAAGCACACAATTAATCAATGTTAAATCTAACTATTCAAAATTTAAATAAGAAAAATATTTGATTGAGTGAGAAGATCTCACCTTTTTTTGCTTGCAACCCATTTTCAATCCATCTTGGCTCATTTTCATGTCCTTTGACCTTGTATAAATAATTTATAAAATTGATTAATATTTGAAATAATCAAATAATAAATCTCCATTTAATAGATTTATTTGATTTAAACTAATAATTAAATTTCTTAAACCCATTTCCTTTTAATACATTAAATTAACTAACAATTTTGATTTTGAACTAATATTTTTAAATTTAAACAAATTCCTTTTTAATAAATTTATTTAACTAAAAATGATTAAATGGGTAAATTAAACAAGTTAATCATTATAGTTCATTATTTTCAAAATAAATTAATAGGTTTAAAATATGCATTCGTATATTCATTTTATTTTTTAAACCACATACATACTTATATAAATAACCTATTTAACTTCCAAAATCTTATCTACATATATTTATAGTCGTTGTTTTACAAATAAAAATATGTATACATTATCTGCTGTTTCACTGTTTATCTTCCTCTGTATATTTTATTTTAAAAAAATTGAAAAAAATAAAATCGAATACCTCAAACCAATGCTGACGCTGGCAATCATGCCTCGGCCTCGTGCTCGCGACCACAAACCATCCTTGCACCATTCGAAGTCCATCGCGCCGCCATGACCCCTTTGCCGTCATCGAGATGCGCATGGCCCCACGCCATCACCGATAGCTTCTTGCCTCGCCTACGTCCCTCCCCAACATCGATCGCGACTTTCCCTTTGGCTTGCGCGCGATGCCGAGATTAATCGCGAAACCCTATGCCTCGATTTGCCGACGTCGACCCTATTGCGATGCTCGCACGTGGCCCTTCGATCGAACGCGAGTTCGACTTCGTCCACCCTGCTGCCGCGCGTGTGTGGGCACTCGCTTCCCTGACTCGAGGTTGTTCCATCTCGATCGAGTTGCTCTGCCACGTGAAGTCGCGATCGATTTCGATCGCGACATCTAAATTTTTTTTCTAAGAACTGGAACGAGATTGGGAATTTCATTTATGTTGAATGTTTTGGTTGAAAATAAAGAAAGGAGGAGGGAAACGAGATTGAAGGGGAAGGCCACGATTTTATTATCATTTTCGTTTTCTGATTTCTGAGACGAAGTATTTTGTTTAATTATTTTTGAAACTAACGCATGTAAAACAAATCAGAGAAGATGGGACATGTGCTACAACGGATAAAACGTGTAACTTTTGTCTTTGTGAAACATTATATTTTTTAAATTTAAATTTAAATTCAAATTCAAATCGCTTCGATAAACGCAACTCAAAATCTCGATCTCAAATCGAGGTGTGCCACCATGCGTTTATAATGTTATACCCCTATTCCGAACGCAATGGAAAATGTTTCGAGTCCAAATTCAATCTATGGAGAAGATAGCTTTTTGGACTAGTTAAAACATTGAATTTTCAATTTAAATTTCAGCGCGTTTGCTTATTGTACAGCCACACGACAACCCCGAATGCTACGAAAAATTGAAAGCAGATAATAGTACAATATTACGGATCCAATAGAACTGGTTTCGTTGAATTCCAAGACTGTGCCTCGGAAGGCTATTTTTACATATCGATTTAAAAGATAAAAATTCAAAACCGAACACATTGCTTTCAAATATAATTTTGAAAGTTCTATTATCTTCAGTATTATTAATATGAATTTTCTAAGTCTTGAATTTTTTTTTAAACAGCTTAAAACCGAAGATTCAAATGTTTTACCCAATCTCAATAAATTAAGTTTAATAATTAAATTGCCAAATTTATTCTGATATCTGAAATTCAAGTTGAAATAACTTTCAAACATTTAAAATCAATTAAATATTTTAATTTTCAAATGTTGAAAATTTTGGATCATCACAGATACCATGTAACGACCTGCCATTTCGAACCATTCAATCCCCAAATGTCAGAATTGAATTGCTCAAAACAACATATTGTTATTTTATATTTGGCAAAACTTAGCATATACAGTAAATAAATCAATCAAATAATCACAGAGTAATACAATAATAAGCAGCGAAATAGATAAATAGTAGCTCATAAAGCTACTACAGAACATCAGAGTATGTAAACAAATAAAATAGAAAATCCTATGTACATGGAAGTCATCAATACAAAAGTAACTGACAAGTCTGAACATAAACATCTGGAAGTAACTGAAAGCTGAAAAGATAAAGATGTATCTCCAAGCAAAGCTCCAAGCTCCAAAGATGAGTCTCAAATGCTGTGACACTCAGTCTGACCCAAGCATAAAGTAAAACACAAAACACTCGAGTTAGAATTAACATTCTTGCGCAAGTAAATCAACTTAAGTGATGACCAAGTGAAATGCAATATAAAGTAAAGGATGTTTGGGATTCCATCCCTTAAGGATACGTGAAACTATCTACATATATAGTACAATACGCTATATTGATAATGTCTACAGTAAAGTATTAAAATAGTGTTAAGGCGTTACCCATATCTCCCTTAACATATTTTTATATAAATGTCATAGTCCATATAGTACTGTAAACTCCACCAAACCAGTAGGCTATTAGGGAGCACTCCATAGGTATGTCACAAACCAAACCATAGTGGACGCGATAAGACATATGAAAGGGCATATGAGGTAATGCCAGGGTAGGATTCTACCGTTTGCACTCCCGTACTGGTGGTAATGCATAATAGCTACAATCGCCACATCGAGACACACTCCCAAATCAAAGGTGCACTCGATCAAATCATAAAGTAATAGATATTCATCGAAGAAGCATGCCCGATCGGAGATGCGACCTCACTTGGTTTGGTATAGCTCCTGTTTTAGTCATATCAAGCTGACTCGAGTGAGTTAGTGTGTTCATACCTTATACAAACGTTCGCCAAACCATCCTACTTCTTTTTGGATTCTCCATCACGTGCATAGTTGTTCAAGTGGTTTTCGGTATTGGCAGAGAGTATGATAATATCCAATCCTGGTCTCTTTAATAACCAAACGCTTATTTAACACCGTGGCCATTTTCATTTCAAGCAGTTCATACTTCGTATCAAAATATCATATTCATTTCAAAATCATATCACTTTTGAAATCATATTCACTGACGAAATCATACCACTTTTGAAATCATATTCAATATTGAAATCATTAATCACTTTAAGACGTATTCATTTTCAAAATCATAACCACAAAATAGGTTAAACCATCATATCAAAGTATTCGCATTTAAATCCATTAAATCTATATCATAACAGTTCCAACTTAAACAGTTTGAATATTGAAAGTAGTTTATATATTGGAATAGTTATACATTAAAAATAGTTTATATTTAAAATAGGTTATAGATTGAAATAGTTTATATATTAAAAATAGTTATATACTAAAAGAGTTTATATCGAAAATAGTTTCAAATTAGAATTATTTCTTCCAATTTCACAAATCAATTCAAATCAACTTTAGTTCCAAAATTCAACTTAAATCAATCTTAGTTCAACAATTTTAATTAATAAGGTTAAAGGTTCAACTCAAATTCTCATTAAAAACCATTTTTAATTTATATCGATTTCAAATCCAGGTTTGAACTACAAATTTAACTACTTTTAACTCAATAGGTTTCAAAGTTTAGATATTCAAACAATTTACAATAACTCAACTTGATAAATTTCATTTATATTTCAAAATTCAACTTTAATTTATATTCACTTAATCATTTTTAAAAACATTTAAATAAAGTATCAAATTACAAATTTAAATTAATATTAAATATTCAGGTTCAATCTTATTTAAATTTGGAAATATTCATTTAATCACATTTAATCAAAAATCAAGTTATCAAGTTATCAAATCATATCTTTAAAATCTCAAAATCAATAAGTTCTAATCAATTCTTATTTAAATTCAATTCTTAACAAATTAAGTTACAAGTCCACTTTAACTTATCTTTCCAACCTTTATTTTTTTAAGTCATTACAAATTTTTTTTTAAAATATAATAACATAAATTCAGATAAATATTTTAACATATTATTTATACATAAGTTATTACAAAAAAAATATTTTAAAATATTAATATACATTGTAAATAGATATTTTTCAACATATTATATATATATATGTATTAATTAAATTAAATTCTTATTAAATTTTAATATATTAATTATTTTTAAATTTAATCTTATTAAATCTACTTTCAATCTTATTTTATGTATTTAAAAAAAATAAAGATATAACTAAAATTTTATAATATACATTTTAAAACTTAACTTATAATTTTAAAATTTCCAAACATAAAATTTTAAAAATCTAAAGTTTACACATACATTAAAATTAAAAGTACCAATCTTTATATTATATATTTTTAAAATCAAAACATATATAATGTGTGCTCCCATCTATTTATTGAGGACCACACATTTTTCTCAAAAAAAAATCAAAACATTTATCTTTTTATTTCCTAAAAATATCGAAATCATTTAGAAATAGACCAACGGTGTCCGTATATAATCTTCTATCCTATGGTCAAGTGATACGTATATTTATCATTTTTATCTACAATTATTTAATATTTATGGGTATATATCATTTCAACTTGTAATCCTAAAATTTCAAATACAATAAAATTTCTTGGGTTTATCATTTCAACCCATAACGATTTTCCTTAATCTATAATATCATTCGAGTATGTATCTTTTCAACGCATAGTGATTTTCTAAACTAATAGGAAACTTACAGTGTGAGAACAATAGCATAATAATAATATTATAAAATGACATACATATCAATAGCATGCATATATCATAATTAACAATTTAAATAGAATATATATACAACAGTTATGGTGTCATACGTCAATTAATATAGGTTAACAAATGCAGATAATGACATATCAAACTTAACAATTAATTTCTAACCAATTCATAATTTAACATATTTCAATCGTCATTTCATGTGAATTAAATTCACTAAATATAAGAATGTTAGTCATGAGTGATCACTCACCTTTCGAAGCTATGAAATTTGACAACATAAACAAGCTTCGAATTGAATCACGAACTCAACCATCGACTAATCCAAACGACAATCCTAAAGCAAAGCAAAGTGGATTCGAGATTGATGGAAACAAAATATATAATTTTTAAAATCTAAAATTTAATCACATTTTTAAAACCGGTGTAAATCGCACGTACGTGCATCTGCATGAAATTCCATTTTAGTTAATAAAAATTTAATGGACAGGGATGCATACTATAAGTGCAAAAACTTTGACGGTCGCAACTCTTTTATTTCGAACAGTTTTTCTTGTTTTGTTGGTTGCAATTTGATAGCGAAATTTCGTTGATGGGTAATCAGAAAAGGGATTTTGGTTGAAGTTGAAAACGGATGATGAGATTTCATTAATAGGTGAAGGGTATTTTTGAAATTTCAAAATGACATCATGGAAATCATATTCGTTGTATTCTCTTTATCAATAGTAGAGATAAATCTGCATATTATATTTTTTCGTAAAAATCGGTATGCAATTTGAAACATATATTTAAAATTAAAACCTTCATATTATATTTTAAAAATCAATATTTATTAAAACACATATAATAAAATAAAAATATCTATATATTATAAAAATACAATGTTTAAAAATAAATATTCGTTTTTAATAATATAAGAGAAGGCTAAAGATCAAAGTGTTGGAGAGTAGTGTGCTCGACTGTAGAGGCTCGGCGAGGCTGCTTGGGAGTTGGCTATGTGTTCGACGGCTATGGGAAGCACTTGCATGGCGAATGAAGGAGGTGGATATGGCTATAGGGTGAAGCAGAAGAGTTGTTGCGTACTACAGGGAGGATGGTGCTCGAGTTGGGTCAGAGTAGTGGTAGCGAAGATCTCGGCTGGTCGGAGGGATGGTAGGAGAGGCATGGTGGTTGTTGCTCTGTGTTGGGTTGAAGGGGGTAAGTTGTACGGTGGCGAGGGAAGCTGAGGGAGGGGGTAGAGAAGAGGACGTGGCGGCTTCAGGAGAGTGTCATGTTATGGCTGTTAGAGTTTTGAAATGGTGAAGGGCTGACATGGCAGGGGCAGGAATGGTGGGCTAGACGTGGGATGCATGGTGGAAGGAGGGTTAATAGTGGAGTGAGATGGGTTGCTGAGGGATTGGTGGTCGGGTTTCAGATGGGCTATGGGTGGCAAAAGCTTGGCTACTCAAAGGAGAGGGGACCGAAGTAATGGGAGAGAGAGAGTGAGGGTGAGCAGAGTGCTCGGCGGATCTGCTGATGGGCAAGGGAGAGAGGACATGGGTTGAGGGAAAGAGTCAGAGCAAGGTTGCAAAAGGAAGAAGATTAGGTTTCTAATATATATATATATAATTGAAAACAAAGCACAAAATGGAAATGGCAGAGAAAGAAATGAAGAAACTGAAAGCAATAAACGAACCAACATATAATAAATTGGAATAGGGAATAGTGAAAGTCATATGCTGAATTTCGGGAATATTAATGGCTAGCATCCATTTATTTTCTCACGGCTGGACAATTGAAAGGATATAGAAAGCCTGAAAGGTCCAAATGCGGAACCGATACAGCAAATCATTTCATAGATTTCGTCATGTACCGAACACTGAAATTCACAAATGAATATACTACGGAGATCAACACGACGGGATGAATAGAATGGTATACAGATATGAGCGGTATGACCAACCTATCGAAACTCGATTTTTCGCTGCCAGAAATGCTGCTAAAACGCCGGAAATAATATAAATGGAGCTAAAAATCCAAATTTGGCGAAATGAAATGTGAATCTCACTCAGAAAATGATTTACATTATTATTATGAAAAATATTCAGATTTTCCAATATTTTATTTCCATCAAATTTAACTGAATTTAAATGTAGAAATTGAAATTTCACAACTGAATAAACTTACAAGTTTTTTCACAACTGAATAAACTTACAAGTTTTCAAATGAAAGTCTGACACTTGCTACATTTAAATAGACTTATACCAAATATCAAATTTTCATTGCAAAAATTTATTGTATATTTTCAAAATTTAAAATCGTTAAAATTTCCTGGTCTTTACACTCTCCCCCACTCAAAACTTTTCGTTTCCAAAAAGGAATGAGATTGAAGAATAGAAACAACAGAAAGAAAAGATAGATTCGAAATACATAGGACTAGATATAAATTTCATTTTTTTGAACATCTTATTACTTATATTTACATTATATATTGTTCAATTACATATTCTCATTACATTCAAATTTTACAATAAAGTTTTATTGATGTTTCCGAATGTAATTGAGCACTATACAAATTTAACTTTTATTTATAACATTTCTTTTAAGAAAAATTTAGTTTGAACGTTTTTATTACTTAATCTTTCTCTTTTATAATCTTCAACTACATATTCACATAACATTTTAACATTTTGAACATTTCAGGTAAGTTATATATGTTTTTAGAATGTAATTGAGTATTATACAAATTAATTTTATCCCAGTTCAACTGTTTCAAGTTGCTTAAATTCCATTTCTCGTTTTAGACATTCTAATTATTCAAAAAAACTACTTCATTTCAATAATTCTAAACCATCACTTAACAAAAAATTTAGGAGTTAAATTTTTGGTTTCACTTCAAACCATTTTGAAATAAATATATACATACATATTTTGTTCATCAAATCATACTCAAGAAATTCAAATCAAATCCATTTTCCAAAACAAAAGTGTAGCAAAGCTACTAGGCGGTCTCCGTACTTTGAGACTCGAAAATGAATGTCGATGATGTTGCAGTTAGCATCGAAATTATTTTCCAACGACATAAGAGGAGAGTAGTGGCTTACTTCTTTTAAAATTCTTTGGAAACAATTTCCATTCAAAAATACTTTCAAATAATATATTTTTCAAGACTTTGAAAACTAAATTTTTGAAAAGCACGGAAATTAAATTCTCAAATCCACAATTCAAATTCATTTCATCTACAAATCAGATTTATAAACCATGTTTTAAAAATTTCATCTCCTTATAACATACAACAATAAATGATAATCTAGTACTATCATTCTAACAACCATTTTATTTAACTATATAATTTTAGAGTGTAATCATATATAAAATTATCTAATATACTAATTTCAAAAATAATATTGTCAGTTTACTTTATTCAAGTGTTTTGGAATTCCTATCGATAGCGTTAGCTAGACGAATTGATCGAAAACCAAAATTAAAAATTAACAACTCAAACAACACAACATAGACATTTTAAATCAATTACAAATACGCTCTCTCATAGGATGATTCAAGAATGGATTTTAGAGCAAGGATAGAGATTCAAATTTAGAGGGACCGTAATCAAAGAGAATTCTAACTAAGGGGATAGGCTTGAAAGGAAGATAAGATAATTAAATTACAAAAGAGGAAATATGGACAGACTTACATTAATCGCGGCGACCTTAACCGGGTCAACTGAGACTCCATTTCAGAGATAATATACCCAAGGAATTGGACTTCATCTCTCCATAAATAGTATTATGAAAGTTTGGCTTTCAACTGATGACTCCTAAGAGTTTCCAACACATTGCCAAAATGAGAGTCATGCCCCATCTCAGATTTAGAAAAGACGATAATATCATCAACGAAAACCAGGACAAATTTGTTGAGGACATCATCGAATACGCGGTTCATGAGATCGAAGAAGAAGGCAGGAGCATTGGTTAATCCAAAGGGCATGACTAACCAATCATACAAACTATTCATTCGAAAAGATGTCTTGGGAATGCTCTTCTCAGCTACACGAAGTTGGTGAAAATCGATAGCAAGATCGAGCTCCAGAAATAAGATCAATGCGGAATTCAATTTCCATCTTGGGAGGAAGAGAAGTGACTTCACCGAAAACATCAAGATAATCCCTGACTATCGGGGTGGAGTCAAGATCACTATGCTGCGAATCAAGCAAAAAGATAAAACTGCTTGCATAATTCTGAGGTAATTTACATTCGACCACAAGAGAATTTTAATTGGTTGTTTACCATAGAAATAGTTCGGGCTTTACAAGAAATAACAACGTCAAAACCAAGGACATAGAAATCTTCGGTGAATCAACGCTTGTTGTAAAGGAGTTTCACCCCTTTACAAATCATACTAAGGTTTGTAGGACCGCTGATGGGATTAGTCACACATAAGGATGAAGTTGTCAATTAAGGTTGCAAGATGTGCTCAAATTTATTACAGAGATCAATAGAAACAAAGCTATGGGATGCTCCAGTATCAAAAAAACACGAACAAGAAAAGACAAGAATGCATTTTAGAACAAGGGTAAAGTTTCAAAATTCAAAAGAAATCCTAATCTAGGAGGGTCCTAATGAAGAATTTCAAGCTCGAACGAAGATGATTTTGTAATTGATTCTACTCATACTAGGGTATCACTACCCTAGCTCTAATGATTTTTTACTCCATATGCTAAGTTTGCCTATACCTGGCTCTGATACCACTTGTAATGACCTTCCATTTTGAACCATTCAATCCACACATGTCAGACTCGAATTGCTAAAAACAACAGATTGTTATTTTATATTTGGAATAAATTAGCATGTATAGTAAATGAATCAATCACAGAATCACAAACATAAAGAATACCATAATAAGTAGCGAAATAGTTAAATAGTAGTTCATGAAGCTATTACAGAACATCAGAGTCTGGAAACAAATAAAATGGAAAATCCTAAGTACATTAAAGTCACTAATAGAACAACAACTGACAAGTCTGAACATAAACATTTGGAAATAACTGCTGAATAGATAAAGATAGATCTCCAATAAAAGCTCCAAGCTCCAAAGATGAGTCTCAAATGCTGTTACACTCAGTCTGACCTGAGCTTAAAGCAAAACACAAAACACAAAACACTTGAGTTAGGACTAACATTCTTATGCAATTAAATCAACTCAAGTGAAATGCAATATAACTTAAAGGATGCTTGGGATTCCATCCTTTACGGATCCGTGAAACTATCTACATTCATAGTACAATAAGCTACATAGATAGTCTATAGTAAAGTAAAGTATTAAAATAGTGTTAAGACGTTACTCATATCCCCCTTAACACATTTTTATATAAATGTCGTAGTCTATACAGTACTGTAAACTCCACCAAACCGGTGGGCTATCAGGGCGCACTCCATAGGTATGACACTAACCAAACTCGCAGTGGGCACAATAAGGATGACAAGGCACGTGAGGCAATGCTAGGGTAGGATTCTACCGTTTGCACTCTCGTACTAGTGATAACGCATAGCAGCTACTACCGCCCACCTTGAGACACACTCCCAAATCAAAGGTGCACCCATCAAATCACAAAGTAGTGGATATGGTATCGAAGAAGCATGCTTGATCAGAGATATGACTTCACTTGGCAAGGTATAGCTCCCGTTTTAGTCATATTAAGCTGACTCGAGGGAGTCAGAGCTGCGTTCATACCTCATACAGACGTTCGCCGAACCATCTTACTTCATTCTGGATTCTCCACCACGTGCAAAGTTGTTAAAATGGTTTTCGGTGGCAGAGAGTATGACAATATCCGATCCTAGTCTCTTTAATAACCAAACGATTATTTAACACCATGGTCATTTTCATTCAAATAGTTCATACTTCATATCAAAATATCATATTCATTTCAAAGTCATATCACTTTTGAAATCATATTCACTATCGAAATCATACCACTTTCGAAATCCTATTGACTACCGAAATCATTATTCACTTTAATACATATTCATTTCCAAAATAATAACAACAAAATAGGTTAAACCATCATATCATAGCATTCGCATTTAAATCCATTAAATCTATATCATAATAGTTCCAACTTAAATAGTTTGAATATTGAAACTAGTTTATATATTGGAATAGTTATACATTAAAAGCAGTTTATATCTAAAATTGGTTATAGATTAAAATTGTTTATATATTAAAAATAGTTATATACTAAAAAGAGTTTATATCGAAAATAATTTCAAATTAGAATTATTTCTTTCAATTTCACAAATCAATTCAAATCAATTTTAGTTCCAAAATTCAATTTAAATCAATCTCAATTCAACAATTACAATTGAAAAGGTTAAAGGTTCAATTCAAATTCTCATTAAAACCATTTTTAATTTATATCGATTTCAAATCCAGGTTTGAACTATAAATTTAAACCACTTCTAACTCGATAGGTTTCAAAGTTTAAATATTCAAACAATTTGCAATAACTCAATTTGATAAATTTCATTTATATTTTAAAATTCAACTTTAATTTTATTTAAATTTGAAAAAATATTCACTTAATTATTTTTAATAACATTTAAATAAAATCTCAAACTACAAATTTAAACCAATATTCAATTTCAAATTCAATCTTATTTAAATTTGAAAATATTCATTTAATCACCTTTAATCAAAATCAAGTTATCAAGTTAAAAATCATATCTTTAAAATATCAAAATCAACAAGTTCTAATCAATTCTTATTTAAATTCAATTCTTAACAAATTAAGTTACAAGTACACTTTAACTTATCTTTCTAACCTTTATTTATTTAAGTTATTACAGAAAATCCTTTTAAAATATGATAGCATAAATTCAAATAAATATTTCAACATATTACATATATATATAAATATATATATATAAATCTGTTTTAAAATATTAATATAAATGGTAAATAAATATTTAAAAACATAATATATATATATATATTAATTAGATTAATTCTTATTAAATTTTATTATATTAATTATTTTTAAATTTAATATTATTAAATCTACTTTAAATTTTATTTTATATATTTAAAAAAAATAAAGTTATAAGTAAAATATTATAACTCACATTTTAAAACTTAACTTATAGTTTTAAAATTTGCAAAACATATAATTTTAAAAATCTAAATTTTAAATATATATTAAAATTAAAAATACCAATCTTTATATTATATACTTTTAAAATCAAAACACACATATTTTCTTTCCTTAAAAATTTGGAAATCATTTAAAAATTGACCAACGGTGTCAGTACATAATTTCTTATCTTATGATCAAGTGATACAGATATTTATCATTTGTATCTGCAGTTATGTAATATTTACGGGTATATATCATTTCAACCTACAATCTCAAAATTTCAAGTACAATAAAATCGCTTGGGTTTATCATTTCAACCCTTAATGATTTTTTTCTAAACTATAATATCATTCGGGTATGCATTATTTCAACCCATAAGGATTTCCTAAACTAATAGGGAACTTACAGTGTGAGAATAATAGCATAATAATATTATAAATGACATACATATTAATATATCAATAGCATGCATATATCATAATTAACAATTAATGTAGAATATATATACAACAGGTTATGGTGTCATATGTCAGTTAATATAGGTTAACAAGCAGATAACGACATATCAAACTTAACAATTAATTTCTAACCAATTCAAAATTTAACAACATATTTCAATCGTCATTTCATGTGAATTAAATTCGCTAAATATAGGAACGTTAATCGTGAGTGATCGCCTATCTTTCCAGGCTATAAAATTTGACAACACAAACAAGCTTCGAATTGAATCACGAACTCAACAATCAACCAATCCAAACGACAATCCTAAAGCAAAGCAAAGTGGACTTGAGATCGATGAAAACAAAATATATAATTTTTAAAATCTAAAGTTTACTCACATATTTAAAATAAAATCTTTATATTATATTTTTTTGTAAAAATCAATATTCAATTTAAAACACATGTTTAAAATAAAAATCTTCATATTATATTTTAAAAATCTATATTTATTAAAACACATATAATAAAATCATAATATCTATATATTATAAAAAAATAATGTTTAAAAATAAATATTCTTTTTTTACATAATATAAGAGGAGAAGGCCAGAGGTCAGCGGGCGGAGTGGTGGAGAGTTTTGTGCTTGACTATAGAGGCTCGGCAAGGCTGCTTGGGGTTGGTTGTATGTTCAATGGCTATGGGAAGCACTGGCGTGGCGGATGAAGGTGGTGGATGCGGCTACAGGGTGAAGCGGAAGAGTTTTTGCGTACTGCAGGGAGGATGCTGGGTTAGGTCAAAGCAGTGATGGCAAAGGTCTCGGTTGGTCGGAGGGATGTTAGGAGAGGAAATGTGGTTGTTGCTTGGTGCTGGGTTAAAGGGGTTAGCTGTACGGTGGCGAGGAAGACTGACAGGGGGAGCGAAGATGACGTGGTGGCTTTAGGAGGGTGGCGTTCATGTTGTGGTTATTGGGGTTTTGAAATGGTGAAGGGGCTAACAAGGCGGAGGCGGAAATGGAGGGCTGGACGTGGGATGCATGGTGGAAGGAGGGTTAATAGTGGAGTTAGATGGGTTCGCTGAGGGATTGGTGGTCGGATTTTAGATGGACCGTGGGCAGCAAAAGCTTGGCTGCTAAGAGGAGAGGGGACCAGAGTAATGGGCGGGAGAGAGGGTGAGCGTAGAGTGCTGGGGCGGATCTGCTGAAAGGGAGAGAGGACGTGGGTTAAGGGAAAGAGTCGTTAGCATGTTTGTAAAAGGAAGAAGATTAGGTTTCTAATATATATGCTTTCATGTGTGTATATATATATATATATACATACATACATACATATATTAATTTAAAACAAAACACAGAATGGAAATGGTAGAGAAAGAAATGAGGAAACTGAAAGCAATAAATGTACCAGCATATAATAAATTGAAATAGGGAATAGTGAAAGTCATAGTCTGTATTCTGGGAATATTAATATCTAGCATCCATTTATTTTCTCACGGCTGGACAATTGAAAGGACACAGAATGCCCAAAGGCCCAAATGCGGAACCGATGCGGCTAATCATTTCACAGATTTTGCCGCGTACCACACATCGAGATGCACAAATGAATATAATGTGGAGATCAGCACGAGGAGACAAATAGAATGGTACATAGATATGATCGATATGGCCAACCTATCAAAACTCGATTTTTTGCTGCCAAAAATTCTGCTAAACTGCCCGAAAATAATATAAACGGAGCTAGAGTAGTCCAAATTTGGTGAAACGAAATATGACGTCTCACTCAGAAAATGATTTACATTTTCATTATATAAAAATATTCAGATTTAAAATATTTTATTTCCATCAAATTTAACCGATTTCAAAATTTAAAAATTGAAATTTCACAACTAAATAAACTTACAAGTTTTTCAATGAAAATCTGGCACTTGCTACATTTAAATAGACGCATACCAAATATCAAATTTTCATTGCAAAATTTCATTTTATATTTTCAAGAAAAATTTAGTTAATTGCGTTATTTAAAATCGTTAAAATTTCCAGGTCATTGCATACCGAATGTGAGCACCCCACCTCTATACCTATACTGTCTAAGAGTATTATAGAGCGATACTGTTAGACAAAATAGGGAATGAGGTTATATGGAGTACACAGGTGAATATTCCCTTTATTAACACTGGTACATATTAAAACATCAAATAAATATCTCGTACATGTAAACAGAATCAGCACAAAAAAATAAACACGTGTGCTACAAGGGTAAAACAATATATTATATACAATAAGTAACAGAGAGCACGTCAATAACAGCGATAACATATATAATGTAATAATATCTAACTGTTTAGATATAAGTTTCTCAAATGTCATCTATTTTAATACAATATGAATAACAATCGATATACAACTTAGAATAAACATATACATATACATCGAGCCAATATCACATGATATCATATAATAGCCCTAGTGCGAGTCTCCTCTAAGCTAATAAAAACAAGCTAGTCATTTCATCCCTGTAACTGAAATGTGTTGGACTGACCCGAGTATTGTGAAATAACACATGATTTGGACTACGTCTAATCGAGTATCATAATAAGGTAACTCAATGTAAACAAAGAATAACAAATTAATAATACTAACAGAGAGAATCATCACATCTAACTACATGTTGTTATATACATATAGGTATAAAAACGTATGCCTGGAATATAAGTATAATATTAATAATAACCCATAAGACATCACATCTCATAAGTAATTCAAATCTGTATAAATCAATTTGCTCGAAAACCAAAAGATGTCATCACCCATATAATACAAATCAAATCAAAATTCAAAAAATCGATATTAGTGTGCGATTCATGCATATCCACAAATCAACATCAAATCTAGAAACATAAAAAAAATGAAATATCACTAAGTATATCAGGCTAGCACATAGCAAAGCCCAGATATATCTCTCATTCTTGCTAAAACATCATCATCAGAATACATTAAATATGATAGGCTGCTTATAAAATACCAAGAATTCATTATAAACTGGATATATATCATAGGTATAATCTCATCTCCTCATATCTATATTATCCAACAGTATCATGACAGGAAATGAACGTACGACAGACACAAAGTCCCAAAAAAAATATTAATATGCGGCCACTGGCCCACATCAATACTACACTGAGGTGTATCAATCGTATATGCCAATACTCCATTAGTACCAGAAGGGAGATTTATCGCTCTGAGAAAGCTCCAGAGACACCAAGTCTCTACAGTCTTTAGCTACCTCACAATCATCGTGACATGTACTCACCGATGCCTCGTTAACGCAAAGAGCTTAAGCCATGACACTACAAATGCCCATATAGGTAACAGACTATTGGTCCAGGTGACACAGGGGCAATGATATAAAGTAGAGCACTAAGCTAAAAGTGCTAAGTTGTATATATTACACATAGAGTTCCATAAATTTAGGGTGTCACGGATCTGGAGCGCGATTCGACGATCAAGCCACCAAGGTGGATATTGGCCGTTAGGTCCCCTCCAACAAAAATAATAGGAGCACATCGTAATAGTGGCATACTGGAACACTACATATAGACCCAAAGTCTCACTAACTTTAGGCATGAAGCCATATATTCCTACATAACACCTCACCCTATCCATTCTATTTCCATTACGTGAGTGTCACCTACTTACAGTGAATAATTGAATAAATATCACAACAGCATTCCATAGCACCGTGTGATACTCAAAAGTTTATTTATTGCTTATAAACTACACTTAATCTTCCACTATTCTATATGACGAGTCCAAAGAATAACCGGAGAAATATTACTGAATGCCCCATCTCAAACTGTATTATAGCTCTGTTTATTCAAATTTCTCATCACACAAAATTTAATATCACGAAATCACACAGAAGGATGTCATCACCGAATCATATTACAACCATCGATCAAACTAATATCAATGATGAATCATTCATACGATTCAATTCAATGTATAAGAGAAGAACAGTCAAAAAGATAATATAAAAATAGATTATTTAAATAAATGTAAATAAACAAATCAATACATAATATAAAACACTCACAACATATAAATTTATATAAGAAAATTGAATTCTTAGAATTGTATAGATAATAACAAAAATATATTTTAGAATTACTGAAATAATTAACAAAACTCAAAATGATTAAATACTGTTTTAAATAAATATAATTTGTATTCTTTGAATTTGAAAGATGTCAATTAGAACCTTTATATATGTATGCACAAAACTCTAACACATCTCAACACATGTGAAAACTCATGTATACGCATTACAGAAGATGATATATTAGCTTGCACATAGAATGTCACGGTAGTTTTATACATTCATTATCAAAATGTACAAGTTTATATATAAATAAAATATATTGACCTGTGTGGCACATATAACTAAATTCATTATCAACATGCATATAAAAACAAATTGTCTATATATATATAACTTGTCAAAGCAACAAAATGGAATATAAAATAAGGTAGCAACTAACATAGAGCGAAAAGGAAAGCAAGTGATAACCACTTTGATCGGCAAGTTTGGGCTAATTATAAAATGTCGACAACACACATATATAGGTATGTACATACATAAACTCACGCATACATAATCTAAAACACAAAGCTGCATTCCTCCTACTAGTATAATTCACATTCACATATATATTGGATTATATATCCTCACATAAGAAATTAGGAGCTACCTCTCATACGCTGAATTGCTCATGTCATCCATCTCATCTTTACTTGATCTAAAAATACACGGCCATGCACACACTCTAAAAATGCACGGACCTACATCCATCACCAACCCACACACAAACAGACACACTTCACACTATTAAAACACATGCATATGCACATACCTACTCAAACACACTCACTTCCTCTCACACAACCACACCATACACAAACACAGTGCAACTCCCAGATACACACATGCAGGGCCGGCTCTAGCATACAGGTAGCCCTAGGCAAACACAATTTTTATTACCCTTTTACATAAAAAAGAAAATTAAAAATATATTATAATATTCGAAATATTTTTCGTTAACTTCGCATAATAACAAAATCCATCCAGAATACATATTTTAGCAACTCTTCCAAAATACTCTCTCATTAACTTCATATACATGCTCATCGAAAACAATTTTTTCCTGAATTTTTGAAAGCAATTTTCCAATTATGTCATCATATTTTAAATTATCCAAGTATCCATTTTTGATTGAAATAAATTGAGATTGAATTTGTGCTTGAAATAAACTACAGATCTAACCAACAAGTGATTATGCAAGTTCGTCTTTCTTTTGCTTAACTTTTCTATTGTAAAATCCAGTGTTTTGTTTTCGAAATCTAACTCAGATTTTTATTCTTTAGGCGTCATATTTTCTACACATTTACAATTGATGAAATAAGCAAAATTTTAACACTGTATATAAATTATAAGAATATTTCATTTTGATGCACTTAACGAATAATAATAACAAAAAATTTAATCATTGAGTTGAGCAAAAATAAATTGAAAAATCTTTTTTTTTTCCAAACAAATTACGAAGTTAAGCAATGCATTATAATACTTATTTATATAGAGAACGGAAATACCAATCATCATCATTCAAACAATATCTAAACTAAAAAACAGCGATCACCCTACCACGTACTAGTTAGGACTTAAGCAATGCAAATATGCAATCAGCAGGGTTGGTTATTCGGCAAATATGCAATTACCGTCATTCAAAAAAGATTTAATCTAACGAATCAACATACAAATTAGAAGTGCAACATACAAATCAACAATTCAACATACTGCATACTAGTTAAGCAATGCAAATTTGCAATCGGCTTTTAACATTTATTAGTTATCAATGTCATCAATCAAAATATCAAAACTTCAAACAAAATTGTTTGTAGTAATTACCTTTTTTGCCAAATTGTTTGAGCTATTCAAGTAATCAGCAAAGACAATAATCATAATCATCAATTCAGCATCCAGCCTGAAGATGGAAACTAGGTAGTCCCAGACTTGCGGAGGTGTAGAAGGTGGCCACGGGAGCTCTCATGTTGGAGCCAAAGGCGGGAGCTGTTGCGTAGGAGCATGAGGTGGGAGCTAGCATCGTGTGTTGGGAGAAGACAATCAAATTTCGAAATAGGTTTTCTTTTTCTGTCCGTTGTTGCCCCCTAGAGGGGGGTTGCCCTAATCAGTGGCATATTGGGCCTTGCCCAATAACCGACCTGCACACATGCAACACATACATATAAGTAAATGGATACCTAAACTAAAACCCAGGGCACTCGTACTCCCATGCACTAGGACATCACTACTACACATATACGTACTGTCTTAAGTATCAATACATAAGTAAGGACAACCGACCCTTTTAAAGCCAACAACATTTACAAATTACAATATCATCTCAACTCAGAAAAACTAAGGTACGGTTGTATTATAGGTAGGGCCGGTTATTGGGCAAGTCCCAATAGCCATCGACTAGGGCAACCCCCACCTATGGAGCAACATCGGAAAAGAAAAAAAACCTATTTCAAAATTCGATTGTCTTCTCTCAACACACAATGCCAGCTCCCTCCTCATGCACCTATGCCATAGCTCTCGCCTTATGCTCCAACGTGACAACTCCCATGGTCGCCTCCTGCTCCTCCGCAAGTCTATGATGACCTAGTTTCCTTCTCCAGGCTGGATGCTGAATTGATAATTATGATTTTGAATACGGTCTCTGCTGATTACTTGATTAGCTCAAACAATTTGGCAAAAAAGGTAATTATTACAAACTATTTTTGTTTGAAGTTTTGATATTTTGATTGATGATATTGATAACTGATAAATATTAAAAGCCGATTGCATATTTGCATTGCTTAACTAGTATGCAGTATGTTGAATTTCTAATTTGTATGTTGCACTTCTAATTTGTATGCTGATTCATTAGAATAAATCTTGTTTGAATGATGGTAATTGCATATTTTTATTGGATAATGTGTCGATGATTCGAGAAAGATGAAGATTATAACTGCTGTACTTCTAACTTCAAGGATCTACTGTGTAGATTCTTTTAGACAATAGTTCAACCCAATAGGTACAAACGGGTTATTGAACTATCGACTTCAGGATTCAATGAAGTCTTGAAACAGCGTAATCAGATTCAAAACTTGTATGATTTTGATCGGACCAAGAACATTCAAATTTGATTTCTGAGGATGCAATTTAGTAGAGAATAGAATGAAGAAGAAGAAGAAAAATAATCTGCAACATTTCTGCGTTTGCAATACCTAACAGGCGTCGCGAACTATGGTGGTAAGGCAGTGTTCTGCAACACTTTCTGGGTGTCGCAGGTCTTGATGAAGAAGGAGGTTTCAAGAAAAGAGATTGTTGTTCTGTGATGGATCCTGGGCGTCACTATTTATAGTAGTGAGGAATTGTCCATTCGTCAATCATCGCATCCTTTCTAACAGTCCAAAACTGTTACAAATGGTCGCGCCCTTTCGCAACGGTTTAAAACTGTTACTAAACGGTCGCATCTCTTCATTCAAATGATCCGCCAAAAATATCCGTTCAAACTCAAATTCTGGATCCGGGCAGTTGACAAAAATTAATTCGTCATTTTAGATCCGAATCCGGGCCGGGCGGACGGTGGCGGCGGCACGCGCATGTGGTGGCGATGCATAACTTCCCTCCTCACATCAATGCAAAACTTTGGGTGCCCAAAGGGCCCAATCTTCCTTAAAGAAATGCATATATAAATCAATACATTCTCTTAATTTTCTAGATGTGGGACTATTCATCCCCTCTTCTTCCACTTCTTCCCTCTTCAAAAACAAACCCAAACCCAAAACTATTTTGAAAATTTTCAACAATTTCCCTCCATTTTCAAAATAAGTAAAATAAATAAAATAGACGGCTGCATCACTAGAGTGACTATCTACATACCCAAGTGGGATCAAGCCAATGTAGTTTCAAGATTAAATTTTGCATCATCGTGGAAACCAATACATAAATGATAGGTATCTTTTGGATTTGAATCTTTACTTAGTGTAAACCGTTCAAAATTTTATATGGTGAACGTACCTTGAACCAAGTACCCCTAGTGATAGTACTGGAATAGTCACACATACTGATTTCCGTATGTAGAGTGTTTTGTATGCTCAGCACATTAATGGCCATATGCTTAAATCCTAAGTTCATGAGTCTACTTTAGAAAGCGGTCTTGCTTTTTTATGAAACGACCTGATTTCCATACTCATATAGGTAAGTCTCTTAAGATGTTTCTGCGATACGTCTTTTTTTAAGGTAACTAGACTTATTAAGGATATATTATCCATCCTTTGTTCCTACAGAATCCAAAAATAAATATTATGGATTATTGATTTAGTGTTCCATAAACATTCTCTTAACTTGTTAGTACCCATTGAACTTGTCTGTCCTTTTCAAACATAAGTTGGGTTTCTGTTAAGAATGGTCAACCTTCATTCACAGACCTTAGTCCCATTTCCTTTGATTTGATAGAAACCATTGCCTTTGGAAGACTCTTTGTGAGTGGGTCAGCCAAGTTTTTCTTTGTTTCTATGTAGTCAATAGTTAGTACACCACTTTTGAGTAACTGTCATATCATTTAATGTCTTAGACTCACATGTCTAGACTTCCCATTATATGTCTTATTAGAGATAACGCATATTATAGCTTGATTATCATGGTTAATCAAGACTGTTGGAGATGGCTTCTTCCATATTGAGATTTCTATTAATAAATTTCTACGCCATCCACTTCTTTACTAGCATATGCTAATGTAATCAACTCTGACAACATTGTTAAGTCAGATATACATGTCAGTTTCTTGGAAACCCAAGACACAGCAGCGCCTCCTAACGTAAAGATCCATCTAGTCGTAAAATTGTATTTGGATTCTACATTATTTCAGGTAGCATCACTATATCCTTCTATTACATCAGGATATCCTTTATAAGATAAACCATAGGTAACAGTTCCTTTCAAATAAGCTAAAAATCTAGAAATAGCTTTCCAATGGTTGAAACCTTGATTACTCGTACATCGATATAACATGCTTATATCATGTGCTATGTCTGGTCTAGTGCAATGCGTATCATACATAAGACTCTCAATAATACTGGAATACTCAAGTTGAGAAATGGTACATCCAGTATTCTTTTCTAACTTAATACTAGGATCTAAAGGAGTAGGTGCTGGTTTGTCATTATAATGATCATATTTTCGAAGGAACTTCTCAATGCAATGAGATTGCATTAGCAACCACTCCCCCTCATTCCTAATAATTTTAATTCCCAGAATTACGTCAGTTTCTCCTAGATCTTTCATATCAAATTTAAAAGATAGAAACTTCTTAGTTTCATTCACACAGGATATATTGGAACCGAATATTAGCATGTCATCAATGTATAAACATATTATAACATAATCGTTGTTGTCTGATTTGCTATAAATACATTTATTAGCATCATTAACAATAAATATATATGACAATACTATGTTATCAAACTTCTCAAGCCATTGCATAGGAGCTTCATTCAGGCCATAAAGAGATTTTACAAATTTGCAAACTTTCTTTTCTTGACCTGGTGTTTTGAAACCTTTAGGTTGTTCCATATATATCTCTTCTTCTAGATCTCCATATAGAAATGCAGTCTTTACATCCATTTGATGTATGACCAATTTATGAATTGATGCAAGTGCTATTAAACAGCGTATAGAAGATATGCAAGCAATTGGAGCATATGTATCAAAATAATGTACTCCATGTCTTTGCTTTTATCCCTTAGCAACTAATCTGGCTTTCAACTTATCATTGGATCCATTTGTATTCAACTTTTTCTTAAATATCCATTTACATCCTATAGGTTTAGCACCAGGACGTAAATCAGTTAAAACCCAAGTTCGATTTAACAATATGAAATTCATTTCATCATTAGTAGCTTCTTTCCAGAATATTGAATCTCTGGAACTCATAGTCTCAAAATAATTTTTGGGATCATCATCGACGTTCATGACATATCTAGTCACATTAAGGACTTCGTCCTTATTGCCTTCTATAAGATATGTAACAAAGTCAGGACCATAGTTCTTCTCTATTATTGCTCTTTTACTTCTCTGTTCAGTACTATTATCTAGTACTGATACTTCCTTGCTGTTTTGAGCAGGAACATAGTCATCGTCATTGATATCATCAATCGTATTAGGTTCTTGACTAGATGAACTCAATGGAATCTCAATAGTTTGATTTCCAAAGAAGTCTACATCTACGGATTCTATAACTTCTAAGGTGTCAAGTATTAGGAATCTATAAGTTATACTATTAAGTGAATATAATGTGAAAACACATTTAAATGCCCTATTTCCTAACTTTGGTCATTTATGGTCTGGTTTTCTAACATATGCAAAACAACCCTAAACTTTGAGTCTTGTAAGATTCGGTCTCCTATTAAACCATAATTCATAAAGGGAAACTTTATTCTTTTTAAGTGGTACTCTATTTAAGATATAACATGTAGATAACATAGCATCACCCCATAGGTTATAAGGTAAGTTTGAACTTATGAGTATGGCATTAACCATTTCTACTAAAATTTTATTTTTCCTTTCAGCAATACCATTTTGTTATGGTGTATATGGGGCAGTGCATTGGTGAGCTAAACCATTGTGTTTACAAAATAAGGTGAATTCATTTGAGAAATATTCACCACCTCGATCTGAATGTAATACTTTTATTTTAACTCCTAATTTTGTTTCAACCTCTGGTTTGTAAATTTTAAATTTATCAAAGGCTTCATCTTTAGTTTTCATTAGCTACACATATGCATATCTAGTATAATCATCAATAAATGTTATATAGTATTGGTTACCACCATAGGTGATATGATTTTTTAATTCACCCACATCACTATATACTAAATCAAGCAACCCAGTTTTCCTTTCTACAGATTTAAAGGATTTTCAGTGTATTTTTGCTAGAACACATATTTCACATTTAGAGATAGTATCGAAATCACAATCAAAAATTAATCCTAGTTTATGCATAACTTTAAGGGAATTATAATTGACATGTCCTAGTCTACCATGCCATAAACTAACAAAATAAAAAATATAAATAGAAGATTTCTTTATTAGATTCAACTTAACCACGCCATTACAAGAGTATCCAAGTCTAATGAATTTGTTGTTCTTAGACAACACTAACTTATCAGACTCATACACCATCTTGAATCCTCCTTTGTTAAGAAGGCATTCAGAGACCAAATTCTTACACATATCAGGTACATAAATATTCATTAACTAATGTAAGAACTTTTCCGAAAGTAAATGTAAGTTTTATAGTGCCTTTTCCAAAACTTTGCTTGGAACCTTATTTTCTCCAGTACCCTTGTCGGCTTCTCTATTATTTTCTTCGTAAGTCCTAAATAGATTATAGTCTTTGCAAACGTGAATGGTTACTCCAGTATCAAACCACCAATCATTATCATTTTCGCTAACGAAGTTTGCCTCTTGCACTACAGCCACAAGCGAGTCTTCGACCATACTTACCTTTTGTTGTTTCTTCCATTGAAGGCTATCTCGGGCATAATGGCCGACGCAACGATCCTGACTCGACCTTTAAAAATCGACACCAAATATATCACCCGTATTCGGATGCCGCAGATTCATATTTCGAATCTGGTTTGCCAGATCTTATAACACATTAAGTATAACAACATAGCGGAAGAAAAATGAGTAACTTTATTTGTATATAACATTTGATACAAATGATGTCAATATCAAAGATATACAATAGCGGAAAACACAGCAGCAGAAAGATACAACTCCAAAAGAGGAACACTAACATATGCCTTCAAAAGGGAGAAGGATAGAAATCCCAACAACTCCATCTCTAATGCCATAGCTTCAAAGACTTCAGGCTCCAAATCGAAAGCTCGAACCACCATCAACGTTGCATTAAGCAAGGTTAGCCTAAATGCTAAAGAGAAGAAAATGCTATCGCCAAATCCAAAGGCTGGATGCTATCGAATTCTACACCTATTATAAAATTATCTAAAAAAACACTACTCTGCTGCCCATGTGGAAAATTGTGGGCACCATGAGTTTTGAAAGGGAACAATAAACTCCAGGTCAGTCATGGGACTGGTGTGAGCAAACAAAAACAGCTTATCCTTAAAAAGAAATAAAAATAAATTCACAATGATTTTTGAAAAATGAAACTACCATAAGGCCTCCCGCCACACACACAATGCAAGCGCATAATTAGAGGAGATGTCTCCTTATGATAGTCAAACATACTTGATACGTGAAAACCTTTTGATATTATTATTAGTGCATAGTGTAGAAAACATTTCGAAAGTATAATATTAATCTTAGTCAGCATAGACATTTCGTACTATGCCTACTATAGCTACCATCTAAACAATGGGTCGCCACCATAAGTAAATGGTAGGATATACAACTAAAACTGTACAAGGCGCATATTGGATGATTGGATTTTGAACAAATGGTCAGGCTAAGGAACTTCCTACACTGAATGGGTACGCCTCTAGAGGGACGATCCCGAGAACCTAACCGGATCTCTACCAACATAGGGCCGGGTACATCTGTAACTAGGTAACTAACTGTCACGAGTATGCCATCCACCGGTCATTACCGACCTTTATCAGAGGAGCCTCTCAACCAACAACCACAAAGTAATAAGTTGGTAGCAACCAATAAGTTAAGTATTTGGGCTCCATACCATGATACCACCTTTAATCTAGTAGGAAATGGACATACCCTCAGGGGGCGCTACCCCAAATAACCTTGCTGCAATGATTCCTGTTTCAACCATTACCGGGTTGTGAGGTTCGACGAAGTCACGTCCCCAAAGCTACGCTTTTCACAAAAGCCATGCTTTGATCAACATATGATCAACAGCACTTCATATGCCACATTATCAAATTGGAAATGTATAACTAGTAACCATCAACTACATAACCTCTGAGCTCGTGCGTCTCAAAGAAGGGTGTTAAGCTAAGAGAATAAATTCTCCGCCACCAAACATAAATGTAGTTGATAGAAACCAACTTTACTTCTTAAAATGTAACGTCATACACACATCCATACAAGTCTGTTCCGGGTCCGAACAGAACAGAACGCACTTCTGAAGAATCCCTTGCAATCCGGGTATTCACAATCCCGATCGGACTCCCCATCACATATGAAGATCTCTATACCGGTGTGCTCAGTGTAGATACATTTGACGGTTAATCCTTTTGTTCTCGAAAATACCTTGTCTTCACCACTGGTCTTCAAATGCTATCCATTATGTCGTATCATTATTCGGAATGGGTTATATGACACAAAGTCCTCTCCAGGCTAAACCGAATAATGAGCGCATAATTTAAAAAGCATATGGATATATGGGATCTTAGTTAAGTCACAACTTAAAGCCCAAAATCATTCTTTCAAATGTTTAAAACAAATTAATTTTCAATCTTTTAAACAAAAAGATTTCACTTCACAAAGTTCACCAATCTTTCACAAAGATTCATTCATTGCTTTTAAAACTATTCCAATTCCAATTCTTGTATACAAAAGATACACCTTTAAGAACCGCTTCAATTTGAAACCAAAATTCACCAATTTTCCACAAAGATTCATCTATAGCTTTCAAAACTATTCCATTACAAATTTGAAACCCCTTTTTAACAAAACTGGAAATCCTTTATTTATTTAAAAACTATTATCATTTGAAAACAAATACTTTTCGTTTTGGAAAAATCTGATCAAATGTACACAAGTTATGGCCTTTAAAAGTATAAACCAGAGAATCAACGAACTACCGTATTATTGGCAAGTTCTAATTTAAATTAAATTCGAATTCCCAAAAAAATAGTTTTAAATTCATATATATATATAAATTGTATCAATCTTTCAAACCATAATTTCCAAAATAATTTCAAATAATATTTAACAAGATATAGTATATTCAAAACTAAATTTCAATTTCAAAGCTTCCCTTCCAAAGGCTTTCCAAATTCAATTCAATTTCATTTCCAAAAACCATTTGGATTCGAACTTCAATTTTCAAAATCATTTTGAATAATATTAAATTCAAATGTCTGTGACTTAACTAATTCCCTCATGCAATCCATATTTGTGTGTGTATGGTGTAGTCCAGGGGTTTTACACAATAGTGCAACATCATCAATCATCACAATCCAAACACAGCAATATCGATAAGCAGTATAATCCTATAATGCTTATCTTCATTCACAGATTCACAGATAAATAATATAAATTCGTCACAGATAAATAAACTACATTCACCATAGCTCAAATCAAAACAATTTATATCACAAAGCATCACACAACATAGATATCAAACAATTCAACATTCAATAGAATCCAAACATCCATAAGTAAGATCAATTAATTATCTGATTAATTTAAATCGGATTAATTGCTTATGAATAAACACTAATCTTGGTTAATTAACATCAATTAATTATAAACCATTTTAATTAATTATTCTTTAATCATTTATTAATTAACCTTTAATAATAAATTAATTAACCTTTAATTATTAATTAATCAAACTTAATTAATAAATCAATCAACCTTTAATCATTAAATAATTAACCTTTAATTATTCTTTAATTAATCAATTAATAAATTAACCTTTAATTAACTAATTATCCTTAAATTAATTAAAAAATTAATTAACCTTAAACTATTTAATTATCCTTTAATTATTCTTTAATTAATTAATTAATTAATTAACCTTTAATTAATTAATTATCCTCAACTTAATTAGTAAATTAATTAACCTTTAATTAAGTAACTATTCTTTAAGTAATTATCTTTAATTACTTATATTAAAAAATCATTAATTACTTAATTAATTTTAAGATAAACCATTTTATCTTTTATTCACTTTATTTATCATTTAAAATATTTATTAAAAATCTTCAAAATAAATTCATCATCAACTTATTATCTCAAAACCTTTAAGTTAAATTAATAATTAAAAATCTTTTAACCATTTCAAACTTTGTTTAACATTTACCAAAAGTTTGTTTTAACCAAAAATTGTTTAAAATGAACTTAATTTGTTTTTAAAAACTATAAATTGTTTTTATTATGCTCAAAACCATAAACTTAAGCCAATAGTTGGAAATATTCGAGACAAACCCGAGTTACCCCATATCAATTCGACTTCGAGCCAAATCCTGAATTTCCTACACACAAACCCGAGCCCCCTTTGTCTTCCACGCTCTTAGAACAACCAGATATCCAGATGCACCGGTGCACGTGCACGATCACCAGCACCATCTCCAACCATCGTCGCAACCACCCCCGAGTCACTCTTGACCTCGACGACGAACTCCTCTGCGCAGTATTGATGATGTCAACAGTAAACTCGAAATCGAGATCAACAGCGAAAAGTGAAACCACATTCAAAACCAACTATTTCTAACGATCTCGGTTACCATCGGCCACGCCATATCACCCCGGCTTTTGCCTCCGGCCCATGCGGAGTTTCCCCCCAGTCCGGACCACCCCGATCTTCTATCGATCACAAAATTGATTCGAGAACAACGTCGATAAAATCATGCCCTTAAACACTATTTCATCGAACCTCGCCGCGTAGATCATCAAAAAGATTCTTAACTATTTTTCCCTCAACCTGCAAGACCCAAGCCACCTTCACCATTAATTTCGACGCCTAGTTCGATGTGGATCGTTGGAATTTGACCCAAATACATTTTCCCTTCATTTCGATAATTCTTGACATTCACAAATTTAAAAATCGTGAAACTTCTTTTAAAAATCATCATATTGCAAGACAAATTTGATCCAATGATCAAAGCTTAGGATTTGGATACTTGAATTTTCAGTTTTAAATGTTTTTCCTCTGTAATTTCAAAATTTTGAATTATTTACCAAATATTTTTACTTGAGATTGCTTTTCAAAATAAGTTTATGTTATTATAAACATTTTCTCTTCAGGTTTCATGACTTGGATTGGCTTAAACAAGAAGATATGGATTTTTTTCTTAAATCTGGTTACCCATTTACTAACAGAAACATATTTATATGTATACACAAACATGCACATAGATTATTCTATGTCTATATCCATACAACGCATAATTTCATACATGCAAACACACTGATTTGTCTAGGCAAACATTATTACGTCAAGAATTCATCACATTCATCAGCATATAAACAGGTTTAGATGTTCAGTCACCTGGTTTGGAACAAAGAAGGATTTTGAGCTAGGAAATGCAAATTTAAATTTGAATGCTGGCATTTATTTTTGATCTGAACTTTAGACTGGAAAAAATTTGGGATGATCTGATCTGATGCATGATTTTGTTGAGATGTTGTTTACTTTAAAACCTTGCTTTGCTTGATTAAGCTTCAGATCTGAGTTAAATCCTTACTTGGGTCTGCACTTGAAAAATGGTAATCAAATTTGAACCTGATATGTTTGTTTTCAAGTTCAATCTTGTTTAATTGCTTGATTTTCTCAAGTTTTGATTGCTTTGAAACAGAGAACAAGTTTAAATTTTTTAAATCTGGAAATTGGCCTGATGTTGATCTGAGTTTTGATTTTTTGTTTTGAACTGCAATGCCGTGTTTTCAGATTTTCGTTGCTGATTTAAACTTTTGCTTTGAGTTTGAGATGGTTTTTTTTCTGGTTTTGATTTGAGATTTCCAAATGAAAGAAAATTAGCCTGGTTTTCTTCTCTTGCTATCATTATGTTTAAAACTAAATCTGAAAAGAAAAACAAAAAATGCCACTTGTATCATTTTGTTAACACTTGTAATTTAAGTGAACACTTATTTTTTGTATGTCTTAATTTGTTTACAAATGTTTAAATGTATTTAAATAGATTACACTTGTTAGAAATATGTAATTTCATGTTAAAACCCTTACTTTATTTTAATTTATAATTTATATTTTGAACCCCTATTTTATTCAAATCTATGAATCATATTTTTAAGTTTTCTTATTTATATTTTTTTATGTCTACAAACTATAATTTTAAAAAAATGTTCTAATCTATGTAACCAATACTATTTTAAACTTAATTTATTATACTTTCAAATGTATATATATACATACAAATTACATTTAGTTATATATAGATTTAAAATTAAACTTAAGTTATTATACTTAAATTTATATAAATAATACTAATGTTGAAAATATTCAAATTTAACTTTTAGAAAATTATTATATTAATTTCAAAATATAACTTCAAAATAATTATATTATAACTAGAAAACAGATTTTATAAATTTTGAACATATTATTTTCAAATCCAATTTATTTGTAAAATATTTACAATTGAATTCCCCAATTAAATTCAATTTATTTTCTAAAATATTTATTTTAGAGTTTCAAATTCAAAATGCAATTCAAAATCAATCTATATACGTATAAATAAAAAGGCACCTATCTTATTTAATTTGGAAAATTTCAAATTAAATTCATAATTAAATTCTAAAATTTAAATTAATTACCAATTTAAATTTGTTTTAAAATCAGGATCGTTATAAATTCCCCCTTAAGAAAATTTCATCCCCGAAATTTGTTAGGGAGACAACAAAGAATAGATGAAAGATAGGGAAATAGTTTATTATATCAAACTGAGTATCTATTCTGCAATTGGCTTACCAAATCAGAATATCAAAAATAAATTCAAGAACAACTTGTTCAATACTTCACAAGATACTCGGGTCACCAGATCTACGAAATATGCTAGGCATTGGTTAGTCCGAAGGGATAACTTACCACTCGTGGAATATATCTGGACCCAACATAACAAGCAATGGATATTCAATCCAGGTTGGAATATCCCAAATTATACACCAACTTGTCCCTCTTCGGACTTTGATCTTCACAAGAAATCACAACAAAAATTTCAAATTTTGGTTTTAACTGAAATCGTTTTACAAATCTTCATATTTTATTTAACCAATTCATTTTAAACAGAATTTCAAATTCATTAATAGAAAACTGATGAAGATACGAATTAGGGACCTTCTATAATGATTCGCAGGGCCACCATTACACCAAAAATTCTTCTTGCATCTGCCATGAAGCCATCAAGGAATTGAAATCGGATGATCAAAAGAGATTGATGTGGAAAGTTGTTTCCGTTTGTTACATGGTATTATCCATTTGTAATGGTGTTCCCCTATCCCCTACTTCGTCATCTTCTTGCACTCATACTTACTATCAGTGGATAGTAAGAGAATTTACTAAGGCATACAGGCAGATATCTTAGGGATATACTCATTCTATGGTATTTTATAACCCTATCTCTAATGAGTCGCTTAATGTGTTATACTCCTGAGCTAAAGTTTCAACCTTTAGCTCTGATACCACTGTAACGACCCTAACTCGACCTTCGAAAATCGGCACCAAATACATCACCTGTATTCGGATGCAGCAGATTCAAATGTCGAATCTGCTTCGCCGCTGCTTATAACACATTAAATATAACAACACAGTGGAATAAAAATGAGTAACTTTATTTATATATAACATTTGATACAAATGATATCAATATCAAAGATACACAATAGCAGAAAACAAAGCAGCGGAAAGATACAACTACAAAAGAGGAACACTAACATATGCCTTCAAAGGGGAGAAGGATAGAAATCCCAACAACTCCATATCTAGTGCCAAAGCTCCAAAGACTCTAGGTTCCAAATCGAAAGCTCGAACCACCATCATCATTGTATTAAGCAAGGTCAGCCTGATTGCTGAAGAGAAGCAAATGCTATCGCCAAATCCAAAGGCTGGATGCTATCGAATTCTACACCTATTATAAAATTATCTGAAAAACCCAACTCTAGGCTGCCCGTGTGGAAAATTGTGGGCACCCAGAGTTTAGAAAGGGAATAAAAAACCCCAGAACAGTCATGGGATTGGTGTAAGCAAACAAAAACAGTTTATCTTTAAAAAGAAATAAAAAGAAATTCGCAATGCTTTTTGGAAAATGAAACTACCATAAGACCTCTCGCCACGCACACAATGCAAGCGCACAATTGGAGGAGATTTCTCCTTATGATAGTCAAACATGCTTCATATGCGAAAACCTTTTGATATTATTATTAGTGCATAGTGTAGAAAATATTTCGAAAGTGTAATATTAATCTTAGCCAGCATAGACATTTTGTACTATGCCTACTATAGCTACCATCTAAACAGTGGGTCATCACATGAGTAAATGGCAGGTTATACAACCAAAAACGTATAAGGCCCGGATTGGATGATTGGATTTCCAACAAATGGTCTGGCTAAGAAACTTTCTACACCGAATGGGTATGCCTCTGGAGGGACGACCCCGAGAACCTAACCGAATCTCTGCCAACACATGGCCGGGTTACCTCTGTAACTGGGTAACTAACTGTCATGAGTATGCCATCCCCCAATTATTACCGACCTTTATTCGAGGCGCCTCTCAACCAACAACCATAAAGCAATAAGTTTGCAGCAACCACATATGTTAAGTATCTGGGCTCCATACCATGATACCACCTTTTATCCAGAAGGAAATATACATACCCTTAAGGGGCGCCACCTCCAAATAATCTTGCTGCAACGATTCCTATTTCGACCATTACCGGGTTGTGAGGTTTGACGAAATCACGTCCACAAAGCTACGCTTTCACAAAAGCCATTCTTTGATCAACAAATGATCAGCGGCACTTCGTATGCCACATTACCAAATTGAGAATGTATCACTAGTAACCATCAACTACATAACCTCCGAGCTCGTACGTCTCAGAGAAGGGGGTTAAGTTAAGAGAATAAATTCTCCAATACCAAACAGAAATGTTTTTGATAGAAACCAGCTTTACATTTCAAAGTGTAATGTCAGATGCACATCCATACATGTCTGTTCCGGGTTCGAACAGAACCGAAGGCACTTTCAAAGAAGCCCTTGCAATCCGGTTATTCACAATCCCGATCGGACTCCCCATCACATACGGAGATCTCTGTACCGGCGCGATTCAATGCAGACACATTCGACGGGTAATCCTTTCGTTCTCGAAAATACTCGGTCTTCACCACCGGTCTTCAAATGCTATCCAGTACGTCGTATCATTATTCAGAATGGGTTATATGACACAAATTCCTCTCCCAGTTGAATCGAATAATGAGCGCTTAATTTAAAAAGCATATGGATAATGGGATCTTAGTTAAGTCATAACTTAAAGCCCAAAACCATTCTTTCAATTGGTTTAAACAAAGTACCATTTTCAGTCTTTTAAACAAAAAGATTTCACTTCATAAATTTCACCAATATTTCACAAAGATTCATTCATAGCTTTCAAAACTATTCCAATTCTAAATCTTGTAACAGAAAGATACACTTTTTAAGATCCGCTTCAATTTGAAAACAAAATTCACCAATTTTCCACAAAGATTCATCTATAGCTTTCAAAACTATTCCATTACAAATTTGAAACCCCTTTTAATAAAATTGAAAATCATTTATTTATTTGAAAGCTATTATCATTTGAAAACAAATACTTTTCGTTTCGGAAAAATCTGATCAAATATACACAAGTTATAGCCTTTAAAAGTACAAATCAGAGAATCAACGAACTGCCGTATTATTTGCAAGTTCTAATTTAAATTAAGTTCGAATTCCAAAAAAACTAGTTTTAAATTCATATATATATATATTGAAATTGTATCGATCTTTCAAACCATGATTTCGAAAATAATTTCAAATAATATTTAACAAGATATAGTATATTCAAAACTAAATTTCAATTTCAGAGCTTCCCTTTCAAAGGCTTTCCAAATTCAATTCAATTTCATTTCCAAAAACCATTTGGATTAAAACTTTAATTTTCAAAACCATTTTCAATAATTAAATTCAAATATCTATGACTTAACAGATTCCCTCATGCAATCCATATTTGTGTCTATGGTGTAGTCCACAGGGTTTACACAATAGTGCAACATCATCAATCATCACAATCCAAACACAGCAATATCGATAAGCGGTATAATCCTATAATGCTTATCTTCATTCAAAGATTCACAGATAAATAATATAAATTCATCACAGATAAATAAACTACATTCATCACGGCTCAAATCAAAAAAAATTCATACCCCAAATCATCACACGGCAGAGATATCAAACAATTCAACATTCGGTAGAATCCAAACATCCATAAGTAAGATCAAATAATTTAAATCAGATTAATTACTTATGAATAAACACTAATCCTGGTTAATTAACCTCAATTAATTACAAACCATTTTAATTAATTATTCTTTAATCATTATTTAATTGACCTTTAATAATAAATTAATTAACTTTAATTATTAATTAATCAAACTTAATTAATAAATCAATCAACCCTTAGTCATTAAATAATTAACCTTTAATTATTTAATTATCCTTTAATTATTGTTTAATTAATTAATTAATAAATTAACCTTTATTTAATTAATTATCCTCAAATTAATTAATAAATTAATTAATCTTAAATTATTTAATTATCCTTTAATTATTCTTTAATTAATTAATAAATTAACCTTTAATTAATTATCCTCAAATTAATTAATAAATTAATTAACCTTTAATTAATCTTTAATTAAGTAATTATTCTTTAATTAATTATCTTTAATTACTTATATTAACAAATTACCTAATCAATTTCAAGATAAACCATTTTATCTTTTATTAATCACTTTATTTATCATTTAAAATCTTTATTAAAAATCTTTGAAATAAATTCATCATCAACTTATTATCTCAACACCTTTAAGTTAAAATTAATAATTAATTTTTTTTTGACCAACTCAAACTTGGATTAACATTTACAAAAGAGTTTGTTTTAACAAAAAATTGTTTAAAATGAACTTGATTTGTTTTAAAAATTATAAACTGTTTTTATTATGCTCAAAACTATAAACTCGAGCCAACCATTGGAAATACTCGAGACAAACCTAAGTTACCCCGTATCAATTCGACTTCGAGTCAAATCCTGAATTCCCCCACACACGAACCCGAGCCCCTTCGTCTTCCACACTCTCACAACAACCAAATATCCGGACGCACCGGTGCACGTGCACGATCACTAGCACTATCTCCGACCATCATCGCAACCACCCCTAAGTCACTCATGACCTCGACGACGAACTCCTCTACCTAGTATTGATGAGATCAATGGTAAACTCGAAATTGAGTTCAACAGCGACTACTGAAACCTCATCCGATCGACAAAACCAACCATTGCTGACGATCGCGGCTACCATCGACCAAGCCATATCACCCAGGCTTTCGTCTCTGGCCCACGTGGAGTTTCCGCCCAGTTCGGACCACCCCGATCTTCTATCAATCACAAAATTGATTCGAGAACAACATCGATAAAATCATTCCCTTAAACCCTATTTCGTTGAACCCTCACCCCGTAGATCATCAGAAAAAGTCTTAACTATTTTTCCCTTAACCTGCAGCACCCAAGCCACCTTCATCATTAATTTCAACGCCCAGTTCGATGTGGATTGTTGGAATTTGACCCAAATACATTTTTCGTCATTTCGATAATTCTTGACATTCACGAACTTAAAAATCATGAAACTTCTTTTAAAAATCATCATATTGCAAGACAAATTTAATCCAATGATCAAAGCTTAGGATTTAGATACTTGAATTTTCGGTTTTAAATGTTTTTCCTTTGTAATTTCAAAATTTTGAACTATTTACCAAATATTTTACTTGAGATTATTTTTAAAAATAACTTTATGTTGTTATAAACATTTTCTCTTCAAGATTCATGACTTGGATTGGCTTAAACAAGAAGATATGGATTTTTTTTTCTTAAATCTGGTTACCCTGTTACTAACAGTAACATATTCATATGTATACAAAGATATGCACATAGAATATTCTATGTTTATATCCATACAACACATAATTTCATACATGCAAACACGCTGATTTTTCCAGGCAAACATTATTGCTTCAAGAATTCATCACATTCATCTGCATATAAACAGGTTTAGATATTCACTCACCTAGTTTGGAACAGAGAAGGATTTTGAGCCTGGAAATGCAAATTTGAATTTGAATGCTGGCTTTTATTTTTGTTTTGAACTTAAGACAAGAAAAAGTTTAAGATGATCGTATCTGATCTGATGCATGATTTTATTGAGATGTTGTTTACTTTGAACCTTGCTTTGCTTGATTAAGCTTCAGATCTGAGTTAAATCCTTAGTTGGGTCTGCTCTTGAAAACTAGAAATCAAATTTGAACCTGATATGTTTGTTTTCAAGTTCGAACTAGTTTAATTACTTGATTTTCTCAGGTTTTGATTGCTTTGAAACAGAGAACAGGTTTAAATTTTTTAAATCTGAAAATTGCCTTGATGTTGATCTAAGTTTTGATTTTTGTTTTGAACTGTAATGCTTTTTTTTAGATTTTCTTCTCCGATTTAAACTTTGAGTTTGAGATGGTTTTTTGGTTTTGATTTGAGTTTTCCAAATGAAAGAAAATTGGCTTGGTTTTCTTCTCTTGCTATCATTATATTTAAAATTAAATCTTAAAAGAAAAACAAAAAATGCCACTTGTATCATTTTGTTAACACTTGTAATTTAAGTGAACACTTGTTTTATGTACGTCTTAGTTTGTATACAAATATTTAAATGTATTTAAATAGATTACGCTTGTTATAAGTAATTTTATGTTAAAACACATACTTTATTTTAATTTATAATTTATATTTTAAACCCCTACTTTATTCAAATTTATGAATCATGTTTTTATGTTTTCTATTTATATTTTGTATATCTACAAACTATAATTTTAAAAGAAAATGTTCTAATCTATATAACCAATACTATTTTAAACTTAATTTATTATACTTTCAAATGCATATATATACATAAAAATTACACTAAGTTATATATAAATTTAAAATTAAACTTAATTTATTATACTTAAATTTATATAAATAATACTAGTGTTGAAAATATTCAAATTTAACTTTCAGAAAATTATTATATTAATTTCAAAATATAACTTCCAAATAATTATATTATAACTAGAAAACAAATTTTATTAATTCTGAACATTGTATTTTCAAACCCAATTTATTTGTAGATATTTACAATTGAATTCCCAAATCAATTTATTTTCTAAAATTTTTTTTAGAGTTTCAAATTAAAAATGCAATTCAAAATCAATCTATATGCATATAAATAAACAGGAACCTATCTTATTTTATTTGGAAAATTTCAAACTAAATTCACAATTAAATTCTAAAATTTAAATTAATTACCAATTTAAATTTGTTTTAAAATCTAGATCGTTACAGTCGGGCTTGTTACGGTAGTAACAAGCACCTTTCTTTTTGCTGTTGGAATTTTTCTTCTTATACTGTGTCTCATTCTTAGGCTTCAGCTTGTCGGTAATTTGAACATTATTTGCCTTACAATGGGACTCAGTTTGCAGATTATCATCTTATTCACATTTACGGGATTCCTCTTCAATACGAAGATGACGCTGTAAACCGTCTAAATTATAATCCATTTCCACATGTTTAATTTTTTCTTATAATCATTCCAAGAATTAGGAAGCCTTGAAATTGTAACTCCAACAACAAAAGATTCAGGAAGGTTTATTCCAACATCCTTAAATTGATTCATTAACAGTAAAATTTCGCTTACTTATCCAGCTATGGACTTATTGACATCCATTTTGAAATCCATAAAATTGCATATAAGGAATTTTTTGTTACTTGCCTCGGATATGCGATATTTTCTTTCTAGTGCAGCCCAAAGTGCTTTTGCAGTTTTCAAAGTCCTATGTGCGTTGTAGACAGGAATAGACAATGCGTTAAGAATGTGCGCTCTACATAGAAAATCATCCTCTTTGTGCTTTGCACATTTTCTTTCAATTCGTCTGTATCTTTATCAGTTTCCTCTGGTATTTTCTCCAAGTTATCTTCAAGAATATAGAACAATTTGACCGTGATCAAAAAGAATTTCATCGTCTCTTGCCAACGAGTGAAGTTTTCACCACCAAACCGCTCCAATCGCTTTAAATGTTGATTCATAACTTGAAGAGCATTGAGATTGATTAAACTTGAACCATCCATGGTTGAAGATATTGTCTAAAATTTGTTGGATAATGTGTTAATGATTCGAGAAAGATGAAGATTATAACTGCTGTACTTCTGACTTCAAGGATCTACTGTGTAGATTTTTTTAGACAATAGTTCAACCAATAGGTTCAAATGATTTATTGAACTATCGACTTCAAGATTTAATGAAGCCTTGAAAGAGCGTAATTGGATTCAAAATTTGTATGATTATGATCCGAACAAAAACACTAAAATTTGATTTCTGATGATGCAATTTAGTAGAGAATATGAAGAAGAAGAAGAAGAAGAAGAAGAAAAACAATCTGCAACATTTCTGCGTTTGCAACACCTCACGGGCGTCACAAGCTGTGGTGGTAAGGCAGTGTTCTGTAACACTTTCTGGGCGTCACAGATCTAGATGAAGAAGAAGGAGGTTTCAAGAAAAGAGATTGTTGTTCTGTGATGGTTTCTGCATGTCACTATTTATAGTAGTGAGGAAGTGTCCATTAGTCAAGCATCACATCCTTCCCAACAGTCCGAAATTGTTACAAACAGTCGTGCCTTTTCTCAACGGTTTAAAATCGTTACTAAACGGTCGCGTCTCTTCATTCAAATGACCCGCCTTGCCAAAAATATCCATTCAAACTCAAATTCTGGATCCATCTTGTTAAGAAAAATTAATTCGTCATTTTAGACCCGAACCCAGTCCGATCGGTCGGACAGACCGCGGCGGCGCACGCGTGGTGGTGATGCATAACTTCCCTCCTCACATTAAAGCAAAGTTTTGGGTGCCCGAAGGGCCAACCTTCCTTAAAGAAATGCATATATAAATCACTACATCCTCTTAATTTTCTAGATGTAGGACTATTCATCCCTTTTTCTTCCTTCTTCTTACCTCTTCAAAAACAAACCCAAACACAAAACTATTTTGAAAATTTCCAACAATTTTCCCAATAACCAACCCTGCTCATTGCATATTTGCATTGCTTAAGTCTTAACTAGTAAGTAATAGGCTAATTATTGATTTTTTAGTTTAAATATTATTTGAATTATAATGATTGGTATTTACGTTCTCTATATCAATAAGTACTAGAACGCATCACTTAACTTGCAATTTATTTGAAAAAAAGGATTTTTCAATTTATTTTTGCTCAATTCAATGATTAATTTTTGTTGTTGTCGTTATTCATTAAGTGCTTCAAAATGAAATATTCTTATAATTTATATACAGTGTTGAAACTTTGCTTATTTCACCAATTGTAAATGTATAGAAAATATGATGTACAAAGAAGGATAATAAAAATATGAGTTAGATTTTGAAAATAAAAATCCGGATTTTACAATAGAAAAGTTAAGCAAAAGAAAGACGAACTTGCAAAATCACTTGTTGGTTAGATCTGTAATTTAATCAAGCAAAAATTCAATTTCAATTGATTTCAATCAAAAATTGATATTTGGATAATTTAAAATATGATGATATAATTGAAATATTGCTCTCAAAAATTCAAAAAAAAATTGCTTTCGATGAGCACGTACGTATATGAAGTTAATGAGAAAGTATTTTGGAAGAATTGCTAAAATATGTATTTTGGATGGATTTTGTTATTATGTGAAGTTAAAGATAAATATTTAGAACGTTATAGTATATTTTTAATTTTCTTTTTTTTTATGTTAAAAGGAAATAAAAATTGTGTTTGCCTAGGGCAACCTGTAGGCTAGAGTTGGCCCTGATTATAGGTAGAGAAAATTATGAGCTTCAATACGACTGAACAAAAAAAACAAAAAAAATAATGGTTTGCAAGAAGATTACATATGTAGATTAGTAGCCTAAGCAAACTACGCACACTTACACTACACAATACATGCACATGCACAAATTTCTACCCAAAAAGCACAATCACGCGACTGCTGTAGCACACATAATATACAAACTCTAAACCATTCAACACATAAACATATACATATAACTCACTTGATTATACATAGATTTTGTATGATATTTTCTCGCTTGAAAACTTGCACGTACTTCAACCTTTGCGATGCTTGTAAAATGGTAAACTCCAAAACTAATCATTTAAATATAAAGATATGATATCTACTGTACACCATTTAGAACTTTTTCATGTGGTTCTCTCTAGACTATCTCAAGTGAAATCAACAAACTATAATAAATATGTTCTTGTAATATGAAGTTGAGTTTCAAGATATATATTGGCGATCTTTTGAAAACATAAAAATAAAGCTTTTGAAATGTTTAAAAGTTTTTCTAAAAGAATTCAAAAAAAAATTCCCTTAAAATTAAAACGATAAGAATTATCATAGAGAAGAATACGTAGTTAAAATCTTTGAAGAAAAGGTATAACTCATATTTTTCCTTCCCTATAATCCCTTAATAAAATGAAGTTGTATAACCCAAAATATAACTTTTCAATACTGTACTAGAATATTATTAAATGAGAGTAGATAGCCTAAAATATTTTGGGTCGAAGCTGTTGCAAAAACTTATTATATTATAAATAGAATTTTGATAAGATCTTTAACGAAGAAAATACCATATGAATTATTTTTCGATAAAAAGCTAACTACTTATTTTGAATCCACTCTAATAGTTTTTGTCGACACTTATTTTCCAACTCGTGAGAAGCAAGACATTTGAAATTTGGTCATTCACTATCAACTTTAAGCTCAGGAAGATTAAAGTATAACTCGATATCCTTTCTTGATTTCAAATCATCTTTTGTTTTCCCTTTCACACATTTATTATCATATTAAAAAAGTTGTTAAACACATTTTTCTCATTATGCATTATGTCTATATTATGTCAAAATTTTTGTTTTCTCTAATATGGTAACTCCTAAAATATACACCAATTATGATGTCCTCCTTTATCAGGAATATTGAGCTCTTTTCCTATATTGTGTATTTTAGGATAATCCTACATATGCTCGTACACTTCATCACTACTCGGAATTGATGGTGGCTCTAAAGTAATAGTTGTGTTTCATCTGAAGTTTTTTTTGTACCAAATCTAAAGTGATCGTTTACATGTAAAAAACAACGATGACGATCCTACCGGTAATGTTTGCCATCATGTGTAAGTCTAAATTATTCTGTCCAATCCATGCAAATAGGATAAGCGAATTTAACGCCAGTACTCCATCCAAAAAGCATCGCATATATAGGAAAATATCATTTCGTCCATAATAAAGAAGCAAACATTCTAAATTTGTTTTTATTTGAAACTTCATATGTAACAAAACCCTATTGAATACCTCCATGCTTCACCACCTGAAGGATGACATGAAACACCTCCATCTCATTGTCGTTACTATGACATCATGCGTGTTTCGCCATCGCACTATATGCATGTTATCTATACAATCTCGGCATAATCCGAACATAATACATTCTAATGAAAGGCACACCTTTACCACTGGTTTTCATGAACTTATATCTTCGTTGTTTATAGATGTAATAAATGAGATTTTCGACCCTTGAAAATCGACACTAATACACCCACTGTATTCATACCGAGCATTCAAGTGGTGGAAAAACTGATTGTTAAGGGCAAAAGAAAATAAAGACAAACACATAATTGAATAATTTATAATATTAGTAATCTTTACAGCAGAAAATTTAAAATACATATATCAAAGTCTAGCCTAAGCTCAATCTGGATAGTTATAAACACTCGTCCTTACAAATTTTGAAAAACAACAAATACAGCGGAAAAGTAAACTATGTCCATACGTTGATGAAGATGTCCAGCTCCCCTCTGTAAACTCCAAGCGTCTTTAGTTAATCTTGAGAATACTTGGATCTAACCCAAGCATTAAGAATACCCGGATCAAGCTTTGAAAACCAATGTGAGAAGCACGAATTATAAATATATATGACGGCTTTGTAGATCAGATTAATGCCAAATCAAAGCCTTTTTAAAAAGAAAGGGTATCTCGTAAGACCACATTGTACGTAAATACGGACGAGCTTTTACCTTACGATAACCAAAATACTTTATATTGAATTTTTTTGATATTATCTTTAATGACATTGATTTGAAAACACCTTTCAAACAAATATATATATAAAGAAAGTACCAATACTTGGATAAGCCGACAGAGTATATGGTACCTGGGGATAGCAAGAATGTTTGCAAGGCATTACAACTATTTTGGGAATACAATCAAAATCGTAAAGCTTGTATTGGAATAGATTTCCAACATAATAGAGAACTAGTGGCCTTTTCCTTCCTTTACGGACGCCACGTATAATAATCATAGTACCCAGTGGCTTCTCATACATGGACTCATACACCACTATACCATATTTCAACACTACTATGAGTTGGTGTATCCGGTGACTTTTGGTATAGGGACTTATACACCACTATACATGTTCATTTAAACTCCAAGGCTAAAACAACTTTTTATCCATAATTATCTGATAGTCTGTAATATTGTAATATTTCCTTCGGGCCACATAGGGATGTGAGGCTCGTGAGGCCACGCTTTGCTTTTCATAAAGCAAATTCCACTTAGAATGCCAAACTGCTATTTCTAACAACACACTATTGATTTTCACAGAAGTACAACCTCCGAGTTCATATGTCTTAGGGAATGGTGTTAGGTATAAGAGGAGTTACCTCCTACACTACTAAACAGATGAACGTTTGTAAAAACCAATGTATGTGGTTTTAAAAGGCAATGTCAGCCACTCGTCAATATAAGTTGTCCAGGTGAAGGATAAAATAAAGACACTCCTCCTACTACATTATGTTTGAGAATCACCCTTAGGATTAATAACAATTAGTCCTTGCTAATCGAAGAATTTCAAAATGAAGGCACTACTACCACCATATGTATAATATGGGAATCACCCTAGAGGTTAGTGGCAAGCAGCCCTACATTATGAAGATCTCCGTCTTTAATGTCATTTTCTTCAGCATGTCTTCACTTTTGAACACGTACATGGTTCAAAGTGATTTTATGATAGGAATCAACCAAATTTGATCCCAGGTCTCTCCGAACCAATTATCGATAGAAAAAATGCTAAGTATATTAGAGACTGGAGTGTCTACAACACAATGTTGGATCTTAAGGCTATTCAGACACTAGAATTGGTGAAATGTCTATTAACTACTTACTTATGAATATAAAACTATATTTTCTCAAATTGAAAACAAAAGGAAGCAATCAGAGAATAAGTAAGTAATAATGTAAAATGCAGTAATGCAAATAACACCGGGATTTTTATATTGGTTCGGATGAAACAATCCTACATCCAGTCCTATACTCTATCGTGCAGAATTCCACTATAATCGCTTACTTCCCACGGGTGGCAAGAGCACTTTACAATCTTGGTTTCACGGGCTACAAGACACACCCCCTTGATTTTACATGCTACAAGAACACCTTCTCCTTATCACCAACAACAAACTATGGCAAGTAGTCTTATCTTCAATATAGGTTCTTGCATATTCGGTATAATGATCCCATAGACCTATAATTTTAATATATCTTTGAATTCTTTGAGGAATAGGATGAAATCAAAGAGAGAATGATGTGAATTCAAGTATAACTCTCTGATATTGTGCGGTTTGCAAATCGGTGTTGAATTAGAGTGAAATAGTACCGATTTCTAGGAGATTGAAAGTGTATGCTATGGATTTCTTTTGCAAATGTTTGGTGAAGAAGGAGTAAGAGAAAGTGAGAATTCTTGATGTTAAAATTCGTTTTCAAAGGCCTTTATATAGTGATTGAAGAGACATGTCTTTTGGTGAAGAGGTGGAGGGAAATGTCTCTTCATTTAAAATTTGAAATTCTGAAAAACGACTAGCATTTCAACATCCTAGGTACCCCCATGTCAACATGGGTGTATTGCAAAATGAACAACAATACTAATAAGTGTTGCAAATTTTTAGCATTTCAACTTACCTTATATTTGTGGATTTTTGTGATTCGATTGAGGTCAATGGTCGATGATCTTCAAGAATAATTGCCATTAGATCTTTAACAAGATATTAAGGTTCAACCAACTCCTCATCACTTCAAACACCTTTATCCTTCAGCGTTCTTCTCTAATTGGGTTTTCTTCTTCAATCGCTCTGATTAACCTTCTTATATAATTCATTTACTTCTATTGTATTCTTATTTATCTCTGTAAATGTCTCCATAATATATCTAATATGACTGCATAGCATAAAGATATGTAAGTAGTAATATTTATGCGGTTGTTATCATCAAAATCAGTACCTAGGATATTAACAATCTCCCACCTTTTTGATGATGACAACCATATAAATATTTAAGAGATAAAATATAATACTTTTATATTTGACTCCCCAAAACTCTATGCACTCCCCCATCATTTTGCCTAGTATGTTTATACCTTTTCTCCCCCTTTGTCATCAATAAAAAGGGTGACAAAGAGTCCCTTAAATCATTGCTTGACAATATGTAGAGTTTGTATATAAAGATAAATGCATATAAATAAAACATATGAGGGGAAACCAAATCAAACATGAAATAAACTTATCAAATAATAAGATGAGTTTTAGGGTTACCGGCTTTTCCCATGCAGATAACAAATCCTTTTTATATTTATCCAATGTTCAATAGATTTCTTGTCATATGCTTTGAGCATCCGCTATCCAGTATAGATTGTATGGTATTTAAAAAATTATAAAATATGCACACTAGTACCTTTTTTATTTTGCGGTCCATAGGGTTAAGTTTTGGGATGCCAAACCCTAAAGAGTTTGAATGTCCTTTTAAAATATAATCATTATATGAATGAACTTTATTAATAAAATTATCAATATTTTTTTCAGTATCATCCACCTTTTTGGAACCCATAAATTAATGAACCTATTTGGCAGTTTAAACTTTAATTTCCTAGGTTTTGGTTTGAACTTGGTAGCCTTAACAAACTTAGTACTTTGAGTACTATTTTTCTTTGATTTAGCCTTAGAGATGTGTCCAAGTCCATGTTTATTCCTAGTGTGTTTAGATGCAGATAATAATTTTTCTATATTATCCTTCCCTTTATTAAATTTATCAATATCGGTTTTCATTTTGTCAAAATCCTTATTACGGTTAAGAATAACATTGTCCAGAGATGTTATTTTGTCATTCAGATCAATGATCTGTTACCTCATTGAAAGATTTTCTGATTTTAAGGATTTATTTTCACTTTTTAGTTTTTCAAAACTTCCAAATGTCAAATCCTTTTCATCATTATACCTATTAAGTCTTTGAATTTCATATTCTAGACATTGTTTTTCTTCAGTTAACCTTTCATTAAATATTTTTAACCTATCTATCTCTGCCAAACTATTGTTGTACTCTTTCCTAAGTATTTTATGTCCCCGATACATATCGTTCAAAACATTAGTAATTTATTTATTAAAATTCCATACCTGTTCATCCTTTACCATGAAGTGCATGTTAGGATTTTCTGTTTCTGAATCACTATCACTTGATGATGTATCTGAATCGTCCCATTTTGCATTGAATGCATGTTTCCTTTCCTTACTGAAAGTGTTTGAAAAGTACTTTGATTTCTTTAGGTTGGGACAGTCTCTTTTCAAATGACTGGGTTTATCACATTCAAAACACTTAACAACATTTCCATGTCTAGAATTATTGTTGTTAGTTTTTTCGAAGTTTTTTTGTTATCCAATGCATTAAGAATTTCTTGAACTTCTTGGTCATAAATTCGATATCATCATCAACGGCATCATCATCTGGTTCATCGTTGTTGATCATAGCATTGAGTGCTAGTGATTTCATCTTATTTGCCCGATTCTCTTTTCTAGTCTGCATATTTACTTCGTAGGATATTAGGTTACCAATTAAATCTTCTATTTTCATAGTACTAATATCATTGGCTTCTTCGATTGTTAGAGTCTTTTGATCCCATTCACTAGGAAGTGAATTCAAGATCTCTAACTTGGTCTTATTCAGTAATTTTCTTTCCTAACGATATTAAGGCATGTTTATATCTTGAAATCTAAAATACATATCAGAAATAGACTCATTTGATTTCATTTGAAAGAGTTGAAACTAGTTAGCATAGATATCTTTGTTTGTTTTATTTTACTGTTGCCTTCATGTGTGACTTGCAGTGTTCTCCAAATTTCATATGCAGAATTACAAATAGACACTCGAATATATTCATTTCTATCTAAGGAGCAAAATAAAATGTTCGTGGGCTTAGAGTTATTAAGTGCTTGTGTCTTTTGGTCTAGTATCCATTTTGAATATTCAGTTTGGGGCTTTATGTACTCTATTTGAGTAATTTTCCAAATATCCGAACCGTTAGACTACAAATAACATTTCATCCTACAAGCCCAATATGCATAACTGCTGCCATCAAATAGAGGGGGTCTAGTGGTAGATAGCCCTTCTACGAAAGTGTTAAAAAATGTTTACTAGTGTCACTAGCCATTTATACTTTTCGAAAACCAAGTAATGAATTTTTGAAAACCAATGCTCAGACACCAAATGTTAGAAGCTCGAGTGTCTACAACACAATGTTGGATCTTAAGGCTATTCCGACACTAGTAGTGCTGAAATGTGTATTAACTACTTACTTATGAATATAAAACTGTATTTACTCAAATTGCAAACAGAAAGAAGTAATCAGAGAATAAGTAAGTAATAAAGTAAAATGCAGCAAAGTAAATAACACTCGGATATTTATACTGGTTCGGATTAACCAATCCTACATCTAGTCTTGCACTCTACCGTGCAGAATTCCACTATAATCACTTGCTTTCCACGGGTGGCAAGAATACCTTTACAACCTTGGTTTCATGCACTACAAGAAACACTCTCTTAATTTTACAGGCTACAAGAAACACATTCTCCTTATCACCAACAACAAACTGTGGCAAGTAATCGTATTTTCAATATAGATTCTTGTAGATTCAGTACAATGATCCTATGGACCTCCAGTACAATGATCCTATAGACCTCCAATTGCAATATATCTTTAAATTCTTTGAGGAATAGGGTAAAATCAGAGAGAGAATGATGTGAATTCAAGTAAAACTCTTTGATATTGTGCGGTTTGCAAATCGGTGAAGAATTGGAGTGAAATAATATCGATTTGCAAGGAGATTGGAAGAGTATGCAATGGATATCTTTTGCAAATGTTTGGAGAAGAAGGAGTAAGAGAAAATGATAATTCTTGATGTTAAAATTCATTTTCAGAGGCCTTTACATAGTGGTTGAAGAGACGTGTCTTTTAGTGAAGAGGTGGAGGTAAATGTCTCTTCATTGAAAATTTGAAATTCTTAAAAATGACTAGCATGTCGACATCCTAGGTACCCCCATGTCGACATGGGTGTGTTGCAAAATGAACAACAACACTAATAAATGTTGCAAATTTTCAACATTTCAGATTACCTTATTGTCATGGACTTTTGCGATTCTGTTCAGGTCAATGATTGATGGTCTTCAAGTATACTTGTCATGAGATCTTTAACAAGAAATTAAGGTTCAACTAAATCCTCATCACTTCAAACACTTTTATCCTTCAGCATTATTCATTAATTGGGCTTCGTTCTTCAATTGCTCTAATTAACCTTCTTTTATAATTCATTTACTTCCACCGTATTATTATTTATCTTTGTAAATGTCTCCATAATATATCTGATTTGACTGCATAACTTGGAGATATGTTAGTAGTAATATTTATGTGGTTGTTGTCATCGAAATCATTACCTAGGGTATTAATAAAATATGTGGGTAATTGGTGATCATTATTCAATCTATTAATATCTTTATATCTAATAAAATATCTTTAGAGATGTATTTTAAACCATTTCTTCTTGGCTTTATTAAACCTCCCTTTAACTTTGCAAATACCAAATCATTTCCTTTAAATTACTATGGATAATATTTCCATCTTCTATTATTATTATAATTTTAATGTTAATTAGATTACTTATGTCTAAAACATATCTTTTAATGGGTTAAAAACAATGTTATTTAAGACAACGTTTACTTCATACCCAACTAAGTAAAATGGATTCATAGATTTTACATTTATTATACTCAATAATAATTTTCATATTCAACCTGTACTATTCATCGAATAACAGTGAAACCATCTTTTAAATTTACATGGATAGCATGGATTCCCTCCTCAGTATTTAATAGAAAGTTTAACTAGAACATTCTATTTACCATCAAAATCCTAAATCTTATTTAACTTTCAAAAAAATCCTAATCTCTTTTATTTTATATTAATAAAATGCAATTCGAGTAAATCAAATTAACTATCCCCTCCGTCGGGCCAGTCGAATAGCGGGGGAGTTGACAACTGGTTTCCCAAACTCCAACCTAGAGACCATCTCTCTATAACCCATAAGATGGTCAAGTTATTTGATTGACTCTAAACCTTTTGAAAAAACATTTCCAAATGATTTAGGAAGAAAAATTCAAATTTAGAACATTTATTCAAAAGTTGTCAAATTCCTTTGCTAAATTATAGTGATTTTAAAGCTTTATAGATCAAAACAACAATTTGATTATATTATGTCCATTTTTATAACTCAAATCCCTTTTAAAACATTTTAACATATTTATGAAATTTATTTCATATTTTTAAACACTAAAAATATCCATTTTTAAAGAGTCGAAAACAATATTTTACAAACAGCTAAAACCTGATGATTTGGAAAACTCGATTTAGAAATATCTCAAACTTTACTAACTGAAATCTTGAATTTTCTTTTTCATTTGAAAATTATGATTATAATGGTTCGAAAATATTTATTTCGAAGAATTCTGACTCATATTCCATTCTACACATGGCTTTAATTTTTACGGTGGTAAATCACGAACTACCGTTACGTGACGTGCTCAATTTTCACAATTTAGTCAAATTTTCCAAAAATTATCTGAAACACTTTAAATCATTTTAATATCAAATTAAACCAATTTAAACCCTTCAAAAAATCTTTATTTTCCATATTTAATATTATATAATTAGAATATTAAAGTTTTTATCTTTTTATTCAAAACTCCTTTATCAAAAAAATATGATAATTTTATATTATTTTTGAACTTTCATCTGTTATTTTTCAAAATCAAACCATTTAATTTAGTTTTTCCAAATAAATTAAAAACTTTTCCTTTCTATTTAACATAATCTAAAGATGATGTCTTTTCAGTTTAACTTTTAAATGTGGCTTAGTAAATTCCATATATATTATTTTGAGATTTTATATATATATATATATATATATATATATATATATATATAAGAATTTTTCATGAATTATCCATGGCTAACCTGGTTAAACATGTTATCTTAAGAAATTTGAATTTCATACCATATACTGCAATAATTCCACTTTATCATATTCAACAAATCAAATCAACCAATATCCATCCATTTATTTATCTTAGCATATTAATTTTAGTAATTAAACATGTATATCATCATTTATAATCATTTTAAGATTTGAACAAAAATAAAATCAAGTTCTTACTTCCATGCTTTCCATTCTTAAGCACTCCGAAATAAACAAAGCAACTCCTATCTCCACATCGAAGCTAATGGAAGCTTGCTTCTCCACCTGGGGATGCTCGGCCTTGCCTTCTGGAGGTTGTTGCTTGGCCAAAGGTGGAAATGGGTGGTCGTGTACTGTATGGGAGAACATGAGGTAGTTTACACTTGTTTTGATCTTGGAATGATATTATTTGTTAATATATTTTTTATTTCTTTATTTAAAGGGGGAAAGGCATTAAAGAGTTTAAGGAAGAAGAGAAGACGAAAATAGAGTAGTGAAAGTATGGGTACGTATTTATAGGGTGAGAAGCCTTAGTCCTTAAGCTTACAAATGGACCAAAATAACCTCCCCACATCATGATTACACCCCTTTCCATCACCTTCATCATTTCATGTCATCCTTGTCCCCTTGCCTTATTGCTAATGGAACTATCTTGCGTTTATGATGAAGGAATATGTGTGTAAGGATGTGTATGTTAAAGTGATGGCTACTGTTCAAGACTTAACTCTTAAGAAAATGTGTTTTAGTTTGGAAAATATCATAGATATTTTTGAGTTATATGTATACATGTGCATGAAATGTATGTGCATAAGAGAACAAACAAAGTTGCAACTACTTAAAACAATTTTGATCATTCGAACCGTTTAGATTCATGAATATGAATTCCTGTCATATTTTTAGTTTTTAATCAAACTATTTATTTATGTAAACCAGACATGAAAATAAATTTCTTATCGTCTCTAAATAATTAAAAAAATTATTTGAATTACACAACCATATTAAATGATATTAAAATCTATTTGTAAAAACACGACGTCGATTCGTCAAAGTGCGGTGAAGTTTGCAAACTTTATAAAATAAGTATGCATATTTATAAAACCATTATGAATTAGTTATTAACTTTATTAAAAAGAATTATTTGTCATTTAAAACAAATATTTTAATATTTTAATTAATTAAATATCCTAATTCAAAGTGACAAAAATTACAGATCGTTATAATAGAGTTTAAACAATGCTAAAACTTTATCTTTCTTTTAATAAATCATGCATCCGCTTAGACATGTATCAATTTTTTATAAGTTAATGAAAGGTGGAGATCTCTCTTTTAAGGGAGTAACCGTTTTCTTCCAATACATTGGCAAGTGAAAACATTAGCTTACATAAGCTAAGAATTGCATTCATTAGATTTTACGATGCATTAATTCAAATGTTATAGCAATTAACCTAGATGTAGTTGAAAAGTATATCATTTTACAACCTTTATAGAATGGCTATTTTGATGCTTCTAACAAGTTGAAAAAGTTTTTTGCTTCCAGGTCAAGATCTTCCTCCAAATCTAGTTCTTCGGTCCGCATATTGGGACTAGTAGCATCATGGAGAATTTCAATCATTCTATTTTCTAGATCTATGTTTTCTTAAATAAGAGGTTCACTGCAATCCACATCCATATTTACAATCTCTTCTTATACAATGTGATATTCTTTACAGCGGTATACCCATATAGGTAGTTGGGCATAAAATCATATTGGTGCAAATGTAATATCATAGTATAATGCTTTAGAAAGTTTCAAGCAATGACATTTCGAACATGAATTCAAACTTCTTCCATATTTTTTTTATCACAATATGTCACTTTCACGAATGCATCCATGTTATTTCTAAAGTGCAATTGAATCGTTCCTATATTTTTACCTCTCATGTACATCCAACTTCGATCTTTTAAATAATTGATCTTCTATGCTCTACACGTAAAACAAAATTTACATTATCTTTCGCACAATGGTATTATTAATTCAATTAACGTTATTAATTTTATTATTACTTTAAATAACACTAGTAATATTATTAATAATTCAAAGAGTATTATTAATTTTATTATTAATTTAATAACTTTGTTAAGTTTGTTAATATTTTATATAATAGTGTAAATTTAAATAATATTATTAATTTTAGTATTACACACTTTCATTAATTTTATTAACACATTCAATAACATTATTAACTTTATTTTAATTTTAATAATATTATATTTTATTATAAAATAATAAAATTCAAAAATAATTACAAAGCCATATAACCAGTGATTTTTACATTTTTTAAGGCTAGCAATCCTACTTCCCATTACAAACGCAATGATATTTATGTTTTGTAAATCAATTCAAATAGAATAATTTAAAAAAAATTCAACAGCATTTTCCCTTATTTCCCCATCATACGCAACATAGCATATATAGGGAGTAAGAAGGAAGTGCGGTTAAAATTTCATTAGCTATTTGATTACGGAACATAAATATCATTATGTTTATAACCTATCCAATATTGGGATAACGATCATTATAGACGCCCCCACCTCTGTACGCATATTACCAAAGAGTAATACAATTTAATACCATCGGATAATATAGAGAATGAGGTGATATGAGGTACACATATAAATATTTCCATAGACCAACATAGGTACAAGTCTCAAATATCAATAACGTTTATCACTGATATGCATGGTCTCAGTATAAGACAATAAACATGTGGGCTGCTAGAATAGAACATTACACAATTACAAAATAATATTAGAGTCATAGAGTTACAGAGTCACAACGCATCGGATAAATATAACACATAATATATAACACATAGTCAAGGCTACAAAATGATAGTCTCTAGCCCAATACATAATACAACATCACATACTATATAGTAGATATATGAGGCTACAAAATGTACAGGGAATGTATCATCCTATACTACACTACTAGCCTCCCCAAATTCTAAGACGAGCCCTGCTATTTACATATTACTCGTGCCTACAAAGTCTTGGACTGACTCGAGTATAAAATAGAGGGCTCCGACTTTGTCTATGATGAAGATTAAGAAAAATGTATATGAATAATAACCAAATATAAATCATGGATATTCGTAAATCAATAGCTCAAATGAGATAGGGTCAAATATAATATAAATCAAAACCATCAAATAAAAGATACAAATTCATACAAAATATCTCAAACTAATGGTGACGGGAATCGAATGTACCCTAAGCATATGGTCTCAAGAAAAGTCATCACACATCGAATGGGCTACACTACTAATAGATACTTAGAGAGGTTATATACAATATATAATCATTTACCACTTAGTATAGAACCTGAAGGTAAACTATATGTTACCGCCTGCTCCATGTTGGATACATCGCCCAGATGCACTCCAACTGCCTTTAGTTCCCAACCTGGTATCATGATTATATCCGTCGCAAGTCATAAACATGCTAAAAGTTTATGTTATGCACTGTTCATGACCCGGATCACTGCCTATATGGTAATAGAATGTTATCCTTCATGACTAAAGGGCTAGGGTTACACCCCCTTCATTAAAATTCCATGATGTGCATCTGAAATAATATAAAAATGTCATAGATCTGAGGCATGACCCCACGATATGGCCGCCAGAGGAAACACTAACAATTTGGTTCCCGCTGACTCCTAATCATACCCCAGAGCACTTCATGATAGACAAGTAGATAATATCTATAAATATATCCATACATATGAGTAATCCCTTATTACCAAACTTCTATAAACGTACTCTACTCCGAGCATATATATAAACTCGCTCTATCCTAAGTATATAAACTAGCTCTGCCCCGAGCATCATCTCACAAAAATATAAATCATATCTATTTCCATCTAATGAGTGTCATCTACTTACATTGAATAACCGAATAAGTATCACATTGGCGACCCATACCACTGTGTCATATACTCCTTCTATTCAATGCCCATATATTATACTCAATCCATTCAATAACTTTATGTAACAAGTCTGATGAATAACTGGAAAACTAATGCCTAAAGTTCCATACCAGATGGTATCAATAGTCTGTTTATTCAAATTCCTCATCACATAGAAATAATAACACATAAATAATAACATTCAAAGTAATTAAATTATATACGTTATGCTTGAAAACATAATAATAATTTCTATCTATTTAAAATAAACTTGTTTTTAATTGATTGGTATAAGGTAATATCCAATTAAAGATATTTGTATGCTATAGTATTCCTTTATAAGTCTACAATATAAGTTATATAATCTTCACCAATTTTTATTAGTACATTAGATAATTTATATATAAGAATTTATTAACCTATTTACTTTTCCATTTAATAATACTATTAAATTCGCTTTACTAATTTATTAAACTTAACGTTATATTTACATTCATACGTAAAATATATATGTATATCTATTAGAGTTTAAGTATCTTTATTATGTATGTTTATATTTGTTTATTTTTAAATTTTAATATACATACATATATATTAATTTATATATATAAGTGTAACTAATGCCTGCTCACACATAGAGGGTTGCGCACACACATATGATTGCACACATGCACACACAACTCCACCTATGCACCGATCATCTTTGAGCGGTCCACCTGTCGGACTATGCCTGGAGCCAAATACGCTCTAGGACGTGTGTCTTTCAGTCCACTTCGTTCCCATTCGTTGCCTTCTTCCTTCACCTATTTGGCCATTGATACTTATCAAATCTACTCATTCATATGTGCAAGGTAATGTAAAAGAATTCAATATATAAAGAAGAATATGAATGGAGATACACATGCACATATATGCATATCAGATTCTCAATTCGCAACTGAAGTGACTAAGCTTAGACATAGTTGTAAATGTAAGAAAACTCACCTTGACTGAAGAATAACATTTATCTTCCTAGCTCCTTCTTCCCGCTCTTATACCTTTTGCTATTCCTCCTTTTGCCTTTTATTGTAAGTCACTTTCACCTCAATTTGATGATCTTTAACTTGATTTATTGATTGCAATATGGCGTAGAGCTATCGAGAAACCTTGTTTTGAGTTGTTGGGATTTGTAGAATCTATTTTGAATTTAATTGGAATTTATGGAGTAGGGTTTAGTTGTTGTGATCATTTTCTAATGTAATAAAATGTAAGTGTTGATGTTGTATTTATAGTCGGAGATGAAAATTCTGGGGATTAAACTCTCTGGAAAGGGAAATGCCAGGAAACCAAAAGTTAGGGTTTTAGGCTAAATAATGATATGCTTGTTTAATTATTTTTCCATTTTTTTTCTTTTCTTTCTTTTTCTTCATAAAACCAATCTGAATTCAGGCCAAATTACAAAATTAATTTTATCATCCTAAGGTAATTTCTAATAATTCACTCTATTTTTATTTTATAAAATTATTTTTTATGGTTTTATTTATTTAATTAATCATTCATTTAAAACATTTACTGATTGATTTATAAACTATATTACTAAATTTATTCTCCCGTCAAAATTAAACTTTATACTTATTGAATTTAATTTGACATTATTTCCAAATAATTAATTTATATTTTCATATTCCAAAATAATTAGATAAATTATTAAATTTTTCTTCTTTTTATATTTAGTCTTATTCATCTCAATATAATATTTCTTATTAAATTATAAATTTCTATTTTAATTTCAAATAATTAATTCAAATACCACTTAATTCGTTATTTATTATTTAATTCATAATTAATTGCTTCTCGACAACGGGTTATTAAAGAATCCCCATTTAAGAAAATTACGTTCTCACAATTCCTTATAAGGGTAAATCTATAACTAGCTAGCTATGTTCTAGCTCTCTCACCATCAATTTATAATGGATAAGGAATGATCCAGATACTAACTCGTGCACATCTGGGAATAACTCAAGGCAGGATCGATCCATGTGTTCTTGTGTCTCCCAATTGCAATCTAACGATTATTAGACCGCTAAACTTTCACCAATGGAACTCTCTTGCTTTTGCATTGTCGGATTTATGAGTCAACTATCTAAACTAGATGCTTCACATTGATCAGAACATGAGATAACCATAGCTCTTAGATAACTTTAAGCTCGATAATCGTCTTTGTGTCTTGAAGACACTTCCTTAATTGAGATACATGAAAGACATTATGAATCCTAGAGACATAATCAAGTAATGAAAATTTATAAGAAACTTTTCCAACTTGTTCTGTAATCGGGTATAGTCCCACATAGCATGGTGCTAACTTCCTCGACTTACTAAATCTCATTACTTCCTTTAGAGAAGAAATCTTTACATGCATCAAATCTCCAACTGCAAATTCTGTTTCTTTTCTTCTTCGATCGACGTATGATTTATGTCGATCCTTATCCTCCTTTTCCTTCTCCTAATCAACTCAACCTTCCCTATTGCTTCTCGAATAGAATTTGGACCGAGAATGAACTCGTCTCTAGTCTCCAACCAATAGGATGGCGATCGACACAGTCTACCATATAAAGCTTCAAATGGTGCCACGCCAATACTAGCTTGGAAATTTTTATTATAAGCAAACTCGACCAAGCATAGATGATCCTCCCAGTTACCACCAAAATCTAGCACATGGGCATGAAGAAAATCTTCTAGAACCTAGTTCACCCACTTTATTTGTCCATTTGTCTATCGCTGATATGCTATACTAAAATTCAACTTTATTCCCCATGCTTCACGGAAACTTTTCCAGAATTGGTTAGTGAACAGCGAATCACGGTCATAAACTATGGAGCTAGGAACTCCATTAAGTATCACTGCTTCTTTCATATATATCTTCGCTAATTAAGGTGCAGATCGGTTTGAATTCACAGGGATAATGTGCAACTACTTAATTTACCGACCCAGTATAATCCAAATGCTGTCGTGTCCACTTCTCAACCATGGTAACCCTTTCAAAAAATCCATCGACATCTGTAATCATAAAATGTGAACCATTCTTCTGGGATTTATACAAGGGAATCATTAATTACCACTACACTCATACATGATCGCCATTGAGGTATTTCTAACAGTTGTAGAAGACCACTAGGTTTCTAATGCTCTACCTTTACTAACTGGCATGTTATGCACTCTTTAAAAAACTTTCCAATATCACATTTCATACCTTCCTAGCAGTAAAGTCGCTTCATATCCATGTACATTTTTTTACCGCCTGGATGTATGGATCATCTCGACCTATGACAGTCTTCCAATACTTCTCTGTGGAGATGATCAACATTCAGTACCACTAACATGTTTCTTTTTTGTAAGCATCTATGAGAGTCCAAAGAATATCTGGTTAAATCTTTGCCTTCATCTCTCGATTCCAATCTCTGATTTAAAGCTAAAGTTGTCAGATCTTTCTTTTGTGATTCTACGATTCGATCAATCATTGATGGTCTTGCCCCTAGGCTAGTTATCATTGCATTAGAACTAGCAATGGAGTGTTTATCATGAATTTCGCATATAGATATGGTCTCAAGATCCTTCCACTCAGCTATATCATGAAGACTATAGCTTGATGCTTTCACTTAACGCATCAACAACTCAGTTGCCTTTACCAAGTGTATACTGGATCTCAAAGTTTTATGCTGCAAAAACTCTAACCATTGATGTTGTCTCATATAAAGGTCTTTCTGTGTAAAATGTTATTTTAATGATTTATGATTTGTGTATATCATAAATAATTCACGAATCAAGTAAGGCAGCAAAATATTCAACGCAAACATTATAGCTGCTACATCCAAATCGGGTGTAGCATATTGACTTCATTAGGTCTTAATTGCCTCGATGCATATGCTATAACTCTTTCCTTCTGCATCAATACCGCACCTAAGCCAGAACAACAAGTGTTTGTATATATCTCCAAATCTTGGTTGCCTTTTAGGTACTGTCAATGCAAGCGCATTCATAAGATACTCCTTTAGCTTCAAATATCTTCCTCACACTTGCTCGTCCATTGAAACTTTACTCCATTTCTGGTGAGATTGGTCAGAGGCTGTACTATCTTCAAGAAGTGCTTAATGGATCATTGATAATAGTCGGCTAATCCTAAGAAAATTCTGATCTTTGATATTATCTCCTACCCTTTCCAATTCTGTATTGTTTTTACCTTAGCGGGTCTACTTAGATACTTTATTCAGAAATAACATGGCCTAAGAATTTTACTTGCCTCTACCAGAAGTGACATTTGGAGGAAGCTTTGCTTATTTTGCCTTAGAGTCTCCAACTAAGTCCTGAGATGCTTCTCATTATCCTCCTCAAATTTAGAATATACCAGTATATCTTTAATGAAGACTGGTATGAACTTATCCGAGTAGTCTCTAAAGATTATGTTCATTAAATTCATAAAATAGACTGGAGCATTTGTCAACCCAAACGACATCACTAGCTATTCATAAGAGCCATATCTGGTTTTAAATGTTGTTAGTGGGATTTTGTTTTCAGCGATTCTGAGCTGATGGAATCCCATAGCAAAGTCTAGTTGTGAAAATATCTTAGCTCCACTCAGCTAATCGAAGTCGATCCTAGTAAGGAGATGATTGTTCTTAATAGCCATCTCATTCAATTTTCTATAGTCAATACATAGACTGAGGGATCCATCTGATTTTTTTTTACAAATGCAATGTGGCCCCTAGGGTAAACTGCTCGATCTAATAAAGTGCTTTGGCTCCAATTTAAAAAATTGCTTCTTTAGCTCTTCATTCTCTTTCGTGGACATTCTTGTAGGAGGTTAACTAACAGGTTGACTTTAAGGGTAATATCTATTTGGAACTCAATGGCCTACTTAGGAGTTAAATCTATATAGGTTCGAAGATATCTAGGTATTCCTTATCCATTGGAATATGAGCAATCACGTCCTCATCTTGAGCTTCAGTCGCAAAAAGAGATCCACTCGACTCCTCACCAACACTTCCAAAGCTATGCTTACTCTTACTTCAGAATCTAGATGGCTAAGAGTCATAATCCTTTTGGGATATAAAAGACGTGCCATCTAACTATCCATCCAATCCATCCCAAGGATCATTCCAAATTCCATGTATTCAAACAAGTGCAAATCACAGTAAAAACAGTAGCCACCCAAAAGCAATTCAACAACTTTAAATAACATTTCGAGGGTTTCATATCCTCCAATAGGATTCATAATCTTGAAGATGTTACTAAATATACCACATCAAGATTAAATTTATCCACCAGTTCTTTCGATACAAAGTAGTGTGACACACTCATATCGAATAGAATTGTAATAGAAAAATCCCTAAAAGGTATTACCTTCAATGACTACAGGCACCATTCCTTTAGCGTGAGAGGTACTACCAACTGTCTCCATAGCATCAAGCTTCATGTTCTTCTTCTCCACTGTAGGACAAGTATAGCTAAGTTATCCCATAGCTATGAAAACCCTACACCTAGGCTAGAATGATTCTTTCTTTGGTTTAGAACACCTTTTTGCATAGTGCCCTTTCTATCTACAAATGTAGCACACAATCTCATTTCTGGATTGAAATTTATCCTATGTTACACTACGCTGAGCTTGCTTCTTCTTAAAGAACCTTGGCCTTTGCTTCTTAAATGGGAATTTCCTTTTCTGTCAAAAGCTAACCATAATATTAGGTTACTCCTCCTTACTGCTACCCTTCTCCTCTTCCTCATGCCTTAATGATGAGTCCACAAACTTCTCAAAAGTAACTTCCAATTAAGGTAGTAAGGGTTTTCTTAGAGATTTCTTTCGCCTATATACAAACTTCTGATTCTTCCCTAGTGGTGTATTGATGAGCTCAATACCATACTTAGATAGGGATTTGAAAATAAAAGCATATTAGCTATGGGCATGCTGTGCTGCTTCAGATCTATGAACTTATTGATAGAGTTAAGGGTATGCCCTAGGAGAAATTATGTAATTTGTCACATACACACACAAAGATATATAACTCATTGACTAATCTTTTTGAAATAAAGGTGTTTTATTTCTATTTGATATAATGTGTTATATTAATTAATGTAATTAAAAGTTTATTTGATAGAAAATCAAAATGTTATGTTTTGTGATAGTAGTTACAAAGTGTTATAGTCGTGAGTATTTGTGATTGTAGTTACAAAGTGTTATAACTGTGAGCAATCAATCATGGTGAAAATAAGTATGCCAATTTAAATATTTCTAGACAAGATACATCGAGACTAGATATCGATGTATCCATTGAGAATAGAGTACGTAATGCTCTCCAAATGGACAGTGTACTATTCAGGATTGTTGAGGGCACCTAGGGTTTACATACTGATAGTTATTAATAATTATGGAATGTCTCACTCGATAGTTTTCTATTGGTTAATATAACTAAGGTCAAATAGAAAATATCGATGTGAATAATTTATATAGTTCTCTCAACTTGAGAATACTATGGATCTTCAATATCAAAGCTCTGATTTGATTACAATCAAATCATGACACGTCCATCGAGTGACTATAGTTGGGTTGAGTGGAAGTATTAGAATTGAAGCACTATTCAAAAGAGAATTTTTCTCCTAGATTTTGTGGGGCTAGTATCATCATCAACTCAAGTTAACCCATAGTCAAAGTCTTTAGCTAGGGCAATTCTGTTAATAATAATTGTTATACTGAACCAAGTACTTTTTCTTTGGACTATAGAGTTGAATATGGACAATATTGGAATTCTTACAATTACCAAATTCCATAAGTCCAAAGTGATATAGTTTGATGAATAGAATTGGTGTTAAATAAATGTCACAACCAGGTAAAGCTTAATAATATAAAATTGGATTTTATCAAAATAAGTGAGTAATAATTTTTTCATAATGTCACATCACATACTAAGGGATGTTTGAACATTAACATTCAAATAGTTCGATGTTGATCGTTGACCGAATTTACACATGACAAGTCACATAATCAGAATGATGAATTCTCTTTAGATCAAATGATTTAATTAGTTTATAATTCTAATAAATTAATTGATATATATGAAACATTAATTATAAAAATTTGAATATGTTTTTTGGAATAAATATTATTGTATATATTTATATTAGTTATAAATGTATCGATCGATATGTGATATCGACAAGTAATTAAATTTGATTAATTAATAAATTTATTTGGGCTTAAATGGGTTGTTAACTCATGATGTTAAGATGTTATTTCAATAGTAATAGGACTTGTAGAAGTTGGCTAGAAAGGCTAGAGGGGTATGGAGATGGATGGTTAAGATCTGATGAGAAATGGTATGAGATGTGATCTATATTTCTTTCTGTTTCTTCTACTATAAAAGGACCCCAAAACCATAACGCAAAAAAGAATTTTTTGGATGCTATTTCCACATCATTACTAGCTAACCTCATCAATAAGGAGCTCCTACAAAATTCAACTCAAATTTATTCAAAAGGCGATAAATATTGGACAAATAAAGGTCTGCGATTCAAGGTTTAGCAATCTGCCGAACCGAACAAATTTCAAAGGAGGAAGAATTTTATCATTACAAGTTGTTCTTAAAGATATTAGTATTAAATATATATTTACTGTACAGTATGGTTTGTAATTTCTAAATAACAGCATAAATTCATATAATATACATAGATACATACGTATATGTTGATAATTAGGCGACGATTCTCATTCATATCAATGTTGCCACATACTAAATTGGTTATATGTATGTATCTATTAAAAAACATAATTTTATGTAAATCTAAAGTACAACCTCATATATTTTATTTTTAATTATTATTAATTTACCAGTTAAAAAATGTATATGTTAATATATCATTTAACATTAATTATATGACTTAAATGTGTTTATGTCATAATATAATGTAAATAATTGATCTGTATTTTATAAATGCATATTTACAATAATTATGATTTTTGGTGATTGCAAATTATTTTTTATCAAATATTTACAATTATTTATTATTTTAAATCAATATACAATTTAAAAAATTCAAATAAAATAATATATGTTTTGCAATTTAAATTTTAAATTTTATAAAATTAGTTTATACTCATATAAGATCTTGGCCAAAAAATAAGAATTTTAAAATCAGTTTTTATATTTTAAAACAATTATTTTATTATTTGGCGAAAAATATTTAATTAATTAAAAATAACATTTTGACTGAGAAAATTCTGGAAATTTTTTTCTGTTCTCACAATATCATGTTTGACTTTCTAAAAATTTAACCGAGTCATCTTGGCCGAGTGACCGAGTCATCCATCTTTATGTGTCTCCTTCGTATCGTTCTCATTCAGGTACTTCGTACCCATGCCGTTCGTGTCCATTAATATAGCTTCGTTTGTATCCATTAATTGCTACGTTGTTAATATCGATATTTGAGATCATTTTGTATCGATAGCCCCTACCCCAATTCATATTGATATACATATCGACTTCGTATCGATACCTTTTAGGTGTTGCCTTGTATCGCTTGTGGGTAGTGATCAATATGAGCCATGCATTAGTGGAAGCGATACGAAATGTCACTAGGTGATGAATACGAACCGAAGTAGATGTGACGGATACGAAGTGGCGCCTCTTCCATGGATACGGACTAGCGCTCTCTTGATGGATACGAACCAAATGTGTTTCATTTGAGACTTTATGGATACGAATTTGCATGGATATGAAAGAGGTTTCCTGGATGGATTCTAATGGGATGGATATGAAGGAGGTGGTCCGATGGATATGAATGAGAGAATTGCTTGATTTGCATCGATCATATCTTGAGCATACGAGCTCCGATTGACTTGAAATTTGACATGTAGCCTTTCCTGGCCTTGTTTATCATTCCCAATCAATCCCGTCTTGATTAGAACTTGGTCAAGTTTTGAAGGTATCGGTCATAGCCTTGTTTCCAATCGATCTTTAATACCGATATCCATCCTTTTTAGCCTATTTGTTGTAATCCTGGCCTTGACCAAAAGATGGGATAACATTTGCCCCCCTCCCCCAAAACATGCCTTATGGTAAAAAGGCATGTTTTGAATAGCTCTGAATCCAACATCCAAAGTCCATATTCCATCCATAGCCATACTATCCGATTCATAATCCAATTTATTACCAAGCCATCCTATCCAAGTTCCATAGCCATATCCAAGTCCGCGACTGCTCCGAGTTAATGTTCTATTAAAAGTCCGGTAACCAAATCCTTAGCCAATCCATAGCTATCCGAACTTTGAATCATGGATTTGGCAAAGGGCCATAGCCATATCCAAGTGCCATTGTAGTCTCATATTTTTGAAGTGTTAACGTTATCATTAATTTTCCTCTATCATCTTTGTTTGGATCCTCCTTGGGTGGACCTCCACCCCTTGCTACATACGCTTCTGCCTCTCTCCCTTCTCTCTCAGCCTGCGCATCTTCGTGCCGTAAAATCCTTTCTGCTTTATGGTAGAACTCCACGAGATCCATCAGTGTTCCCCGTTCCAACGATATCTTGAAATCCGAATTATTTGTAATTTCTGAAACTGCCACCATCAAAACCATTGATGCAAGTGTAGTACTTTTATTTATTTGGTTGTGTTTCAGGAGTGTGCATGCTTGTATGGTATTGTTCCCCTGTTCTTGTTACAGGACTATCAACTTTAAAAACCAAATTTCATACTGCTCTTAATCTGATTTCATCCCGGATTTGGTTTTCAAACATTCATGTTTGTGTAAGCTAAGGTTAATTTTTTTTTAATGAATTCAAGTAGAAATTGTTTTAGCAACTCATCTGGGAAATAGAATTCAGCAAAATTCTTTTAAAACATGATAAATCCAGTTACTTTAATTCACTATTTCATGTTTATAACTTGAATCCATTTTAGATGTTAGGAATTTTAAAATGAAAATTTCAAGTTTTAGTAAAGGAATGAATGCGAATTTGGGAATTGACGGAAATGGGGTTTTAAAGCAAGTTCTGGTGGTCAGAGCATTCTGGGTGGTCGGTGTTTCAAAGGGAGGTGGAGGAAGGATCAGGGTTGTAGGGAAAAATGGTGGTTGAGGCAATTGTGGACTGTGGCGTCGGCGGTAGGTCATAAGGGTTTTAAACCCTAGTTTTGATGGAGTTTGAGTTTCGAGCCCCTACTTTTCCTCTATTGGATCGAGTGCCATGAAACTGGGGGAAAAGGTTGTATGATGGAGCGGCTAGATGCGGCCAGAATTGTATGACCGTTGATGGTCGGAGTTGAGTGGTCAAAGGAATTTAGTGGAGGCTGTTTCGTTTTAGAATTCAACTGGGTAGCTCGATCATGCTAGAGGGATCGTGAGTACGATTGGGTGATAAATATTGGTTGCTGAAGCGTTGGGTGAGGTGCCGGAGGTTCTGGCGTTGATCGGAGGTTGATCGTCAAGTTGTGCAGGTGCACAGTGGCTTGTGAAGATGAAGTTGTGACTGGATTGTGTCATTGCTGTTGACTCGAAGAGGGGTATGGGAATATAGGTTTATGGCTCGGGTTTGTTGTAGGAACTTAAATGAGCATGTAGGAAACTGTTAAAGTTTTAACAGTTTAAGATTTTAAGTCAACAGTTTTTTTTAAATTGTTCTTGAAGAAAGGATGATGTACTTGGTTTTTGTTTCAAGTACACATGGGTTAAACCCAAAGTAAAAGGTTTAACAAACTTTTAAATTTAAATAAAGTAAATTTTAAATTATAAATAATTAAGCTAAATCAATTTTCTGAAATTCATTCCTTTGAAATAAATCGTTTGTATAAATAAATTTGTATGATTTGCTTTAAATGTTTTAAGTTAAATCTTGAAGTTATTTTCAATCTTAATTTGAGAAAAAAAGGGAATTTATAAGAAAATAATTTATCTTAAACTTGACATAAGTTTGAAAATAAATGGAATAATTAAAGAGTGATTTATTAATTGAATTATTTGATGATTAATGATTTATAAATTAACAATTAAAGTTTGCAAGATGATTTATTAACTTGAAACTAAGGATTGTTAATTATTAAGTAAGAGGTAAATAATAAATGACTACTTTATGTTTTAAAACTTAATTAATGATTTAATTTAGTAAAGTTAGTCGTTAAGACAAAATGTTTTCAAAGATAATTAGAGATATGGTTTTATCTTAAGGATAATTAAGTTTTAATGAGTTGTAATTAATTAAGTTAATTAAGAATTTTAGGTTTAATTAATTAATTATTATTAAAGGAGCAATTAAGTAATTTGTTAAGGTTAATTATTAATTTAATTAACTAATAATTATAATGGATTAATTAATTGTGATTATGAATTAATTAATTTGTAACTAAGGTTGTTAATTAATAATTAAGTTTTATAAATTTATAATTGAGATGTAATTGATTGGTTAATTTGAATTAAGAGATATTGATTAATAATTAAGGTTGTTAATCGATAAGTTGATGGTTAATCAATCAATAAATTAGAGGTTAATTAATTGATTTATAAAGTAAATTAAGGATAGATTACTTTGTATTAAAGGAGATTAATTGAGGATTAATGGCTAATTAATCTATGATTAGAGATTAATTGGTTGGTTGATAAGGTAATCAAGAAGCAATGAATTAATTAAATGATTGTAAATTAATTAATGGTTAATTAAGCAGGATTAGATTATTAATTATGATATGAATGATGCTTGCTTATGGATGATTGTTGTTGAATAAACTGAATGATATCTATTAGGTGATGTGCTGTGACATTTTATTGATATGGTATTTGGGTGATATTCGTCTATGTTATTGCAGTGTTAAGTGACATCCAGTAGTTGAATTTAATCACTCGAATAACTTGGTATAAGATGACATTGGATTCGAAGAGACCGGAGTCGGGTATTAGTTAATATCTGAAACCACTTCGATTCTTAAAATTTGATATGTGAAACTAATAGGCTGAAGTGGAATGATTTAAGTAAATTGGACCTTTTAAATCTAAGGTTTGGCACTTAGAAATTGATGTGTGGAATCGTTGATGCCTATAACAACTTGAGAAGTGCAAATTGATATAAGATACCTCGGGTTTATATATGTCGTATGCTTTTGTATTATATGTTAGATGGGTTTACTCACGCTGGTTTCCAGCCTGACCCGGGTGTTACTTTGATGTAATGTTCGGGTCAGACCGAGTATTACAGATTTTCAGGTGGGACGTTCTGGAGCTCAGGAGGCGAGTTGGATGGCAAGAACCTATATAGAGTATTTCCGCTGTAGTATATTGTATCTGAGACATGATTTGTATATGTCCAGTATCTATATATATGTGTAACTCTGATGTATATTAAATGTAATCAACAAATATAGTATTCTTGTGTAAACTATTATCTATTATTATATTTTATCCGTTGCGAATGTGAGTTGTTGATGTTTCTTTTCTTCTTCTTCTATCTCTTTCTTCTTTTTCATAACTATCTGGAATTTTCGGGTTAGAAAATTTCGGGTCGTTACAGGTGGTATCGGAGTCGAAGGTTAAGCGAGAACCTTGGCTCTGGGGGACACTCATTAAGGATAGGGTAAGTGATACCCTATAATGAGTTGAGTGTATAAATATGAGAGAGCGTACTTGTTATTTTCTTATATAAAGGTTTTAAATGACTTCAAAAGTAAATGAATCTTATATAAGAAATAGATTATCTATTATATTAAGGAAATTGGTTGTAGTATTTATTAAACTAAAAGCAATAGTAAGAATTAAGTGGTAATAATTACAACCAAATTGAAATTAAATTTAAAGACAAGTTTGAAATGAATTCAAACCAAAATTAAATCTTGAATTTGGAAAAGGTTTCGGGATAAGAATAATCAATTAATTTATGTAATTAATTAAACTTTATTTAATGAAATTAATTAATGGATTATAATTGAAAATGATAAATAAAAAGGGAGTTACTTAATGAAGTAACTAGAGGTAAGTAATTTAAGGGACAATTACTTAATGAAGGTAACTAAGAAATAAGTAAATTACCGAATGTGATTAATTGGAATTAATTAGTGACGTAATTAATTTAAAGAAACAATAAATAATATTATTTAAGGCAATTGAATGAAATGGTCCTATTTCAAATAAGAGTTGTTCGAAAATTTAAAAGAAATTTGTTTTGAAAACCAAAGGTGGTTTAAATTTTAAAGTATAACTTGGTAAAAGAAATTAATATGTATATATGTAGATATACATAATATCAAAGGTGATTGGAAATAAACTCTAAATGGTTTGAATTTGGAATAAAATGTGATACCCAAGGTGATAAGTTTTGAACTTATAAATGGAAAGATTATTTATGAAAAGTTCAAAATTTGAAATGGAAGTTCAAATTGGGTAAGGTTGACTGGATTAAGTGAATTGAATTTAATTTGGGAAGTTAAATGGTTAATTTGAATTGGGAGTTTGTGTGATCTCAAATTTGGGTTTGAGATCCGAAAATTGAAAATGAATGGATGTTTTAAAATGAATTAGATGATATCATCCTATTGTTATTAAAAATCTTTAAGTTGTGAATTGGAATTGTTTAAATGAATGAGAGTGGAGTATGGTAATCCATTGTTGGGATAAAAAGGTAAATTGATTTAAAGGAATTAAATCAACAATTGAAGTATTTACTCGAATTTATATAATTCAAGATGGTTTAAATTTGAAATTAGAATTAATTCAAACTGGAATTGAAATGGGTTGGAATTGAAGTGGGTTCAATTGAATGGATATCAGTCCAAAGTGATTGGAATAACTTGGGATTGTAATTAAAGTTGAATATGTTAAAAATCAAATGGAATTTGATTAAATTTTAAAGGGAATTGAGAATTGATTCAACTTGAATTGGGAATAAATCAAGTTCAATGGAAATTGAAGTTATTTAAATTGGAATTGGGTCAATTTAAATGATATAGGAAATTTAAATTGAATTGATGAGAATGGAGATTGGGAAGTGAACAGATTTGACTCTGGACTATTTTTAATATAAATTGTTTTTAATATAAACCTATTTTTCCAAGCTATTTATTATATATACAACATTTCTTTAAAAAGCCAAATTATCTTATACTTGTTTTACAAATTATTTTTGAAACTGTTTAACAATTTTCCAACTAGTTTATAAGCTAATTACTATATTTCAACTGTTTTACAAAACTAATTACTATCTTAATATTATTTTGTAATTATCTAGAATTTCTATAATTAGTTTAACTATTTCAAACTATTTTACACCTATTTTACAAACTAGTAATTATTTTCCAACTACTTATCTATTTCTTTAATTTTTCAAACTATTTTCTAAATAAACTGGACAGAGTTTAAACTGTTATTGGTTAAATACCCAATCGAGATAAGAATAGAGGTGATAATCCAAATGGATTGAAGCAAATGTGAGAATGTGAATGAAAATCAAAGTGGACGTGAATAGAAATGAAATTAATTTGGCTAATAATCAATAAAGTTAGATACGTAGGGTGTACGTATGTTATTCTATTCGCATAGTGATTTGATCTAGATTCGAGCACAGAATTTCGAGATAGTATGTCGATCCGAGTTGGAATTTTTCACTCGATTTCCGACGGCGAACCTGGATATGGATTGTTGATTGGTTCTGGATATTCTCTATCATAGTTATGACTATTCAAGAAGAATGAAGGTTTCTGATCAAGAAACCAGATCTGAGTCCGCACTAGGAAGTCGGGTGGACGATACTAGTTCGGAAGTGAAATTGTGTGATCGAGTGAGCGATCAGATTGGTATAGCGTACGGATGATATGTGTACATCGTACGGATTGGAATGAAAATGGTATTGAAAAGAGTTTAATCCAATTTGAATATCTGATTTTGAGTAAACAAAGTTAAATACCTTTGTTTTATAAAATGAAACTCCCCTTATTGAATCTTTTGCCAAAAGAAAAGGGTTTTTGGAAGTGTTTAAAGTATAAATGGAGTTTTATACAGGTTTGAAATGATCCAAAGTTTTAAAAAATTTATATATCTGTATCTATATATAAAGGATCATATGAGGATTTTGGAAAAAGGTTTTGGGAACCTATGGATTTGGAAAGGCTTTTGATTTTTGGGTAAAATCAATATTGAATTTGGAAAGCCTAGTTTGAGAATTATCGATTTTGGAATAATCGATTTTGTGTAAAAGAGCTTTGTATGAGATCATATTAGGTGTATGATTTAAAGATACTATATATGTATAGTATAAAATGTTTTGATGATGGCTCTGGGGAAAAGGGCGCTCCCTTGGAATGAACTTCTCAGGAGTACCATTGGGTGGTGCTGCCTTGAGCCCCAAGGGGTTTTCTAAAGTTGATCCTGTGAGGAGTCTGGACTAAACTAGTTCCTGGGGATTGTGAGTAGAGTATACCATAGCGAAAGTCGTGTGTGTCGCTGTGAGCCAGGGTCTAAGTTTGATTTTATATCGGTAGACCGCGACCTATGGTATAACATAGCGAAAGTCGTGTGTGCCACTGAGAGCCAACGGTCTGCGTTTGATTTTATATCGGCAGACTGCGACCTATGTAGGAGTGGAGAGGTTTCATTTCAACAGTGAAAATCAGAGGGCCGCTGAGAGCCTGCAATTACATGGACTTTTGCTGCGATGGCAACGTAACCCTGGATGTAACTGTGATCTATTGTGTGGGGATCCATGGCGTAATCGAGAGGCCGCTGAGAGCCTGTAGTTACATGGACTTTTGCTGCGACGGCAACGTAACCCTCGATGTAACTGTGACCATGGACGGGGGTGATGATTTCCAGAGCATTCTCACCAAAAATATATCCCCTATTTTCAAAAATTGATTTCTATATTTTCAATAAAAATTATTTTCAAAATATTTCACTAGATGTGGAAAACGAGTCTGCTAAGCACTTGTAGATTTTCAGTCATACGCATGATCAACGTATGACCGAATTTCTATGAGAACGAGGATGGACTTGTTGAGACATCGAGTTATAAAAGTATTTTTATAAAAACTATTTTTGTAATACTATATATGTTTTAAATGTTTTTAAGATATCAAAGAAAATTTTCAAATAATAATAATTTTAAACTCTGGCTTCGTTCCTTTTCGAGGTCGAAAAGATTCAAAGGGGGGAGGAATGTAATAACCCGACTTTTCCGGACATCTGATAAGTGGATAATTAACTGATTAATCTGTTGATCAAATGAAATTCTGATATCTGAAACTATAAATAAATTTGAATCTATAATAAACCTTGAAATATAAATACCTAAAAATAATAAAATTTAACAATAAATCAATATATAATAGATATATTCAAAATTTCATAATCTTAAGTGTGTATATATATAAGATCACTGGGAAATAGTAAAGATATTAATATAATTCAAACAACTTAAAATGCAATAGTCTTCTTTGTTTATTATTTAAAGAATTATAAAATAATAATAATAATGTATTGTTTTAAATATAGATGTAAATAGATTTAAATTATAATGATTATTAACTAAATTTATGTGTGTTCGTTTAAAGTATATATGAGTCTATTTAAAATTTAATCTGGATTTGAGAGTGAAAATTCAAAGATAAATTTCTTAAAGTAAATTGGATAGGAAATAATGGATATCCTAAAGAAAGCATTTATTTGTTTGTAAATGTATTTATAACTAGGAAAATTAATTTAAAAAGCTTTTAATGTCTTTTAAAAATAATACAAAATGAATAATTAAAAGTGTTGATTAATGAAGCTTTTAAGTATGCATGTAAGTTAAATAGTTATGGATAATGACAAGTGTTAGTAATTGAGACAAGTGGCAAGATTCATTTTTATTTTTATTTTTCTTTAATTCCAAATAAGTTCTAAATCACATTTTATAAACCAATCCCTTCTTTTTCCCATCTCTTTCTGATTTCATTTCTAGATACTCAACATTTTAAACTATCTTCAAAAACAGAAATTCTTTAGAATCAAATCTGAAACCATTTTCAGATGATCACCTCCTAAAACCCAAAATTTAAACTCTGTAGTTTTTTTTCAAATCAGAGATTTGCAAGCAACCCTGTAATCACCTCTTCAAAACAAATCGAATTTTAAAAGTAGTAAGCCTGTAACTTTAGATTTTCCAATCTGCAAGCATGTATACAATTCAATCTGTTAGCAAGCATGCAACCTGAAGTAAGAGGACAGGAAATCTTCTCAACAGCATTGCAGCATGTCAGTTTTAAAGCAGATTTCAAGTATCTAAAGCTTTTCAAAATGGAAGCTCTGTCCTCATTCCAAAATCAGTGAGTAAACTTCACTTGTTTAATTTAAACTTGGATGCATGCAGTTGAAATGAATATACTTGAATGAAAAATCTGTGTGCATATGTGAAAAAAAAAATTTAACTCTGTTTAAAATATACATAGTATAAACTTTAACAATGATTCTAATTCCTCTTGTTCTAATCATCGTTAGATCTGGATATTAAACTGAAATATGATAGTTAAGATCAAACTATGCTAAGAAAATATTTTAAGATTTAAAAATGAAAATATAATCTGAAAAAAATATAAAGATCAGAGGAACATTTGGTTTATGTTGAAAATCAAACTGACAGGTGAGTAAAACTTGGTTCCTCTGTATTGCTTTTCAATGCCTGTGAAAATAAAAGAAGCAAAATCCCTTATTAACTTCTGCATGCAAGAACTATCTGCAGAAAACATTATGAATATGACTTGTTTGATAGAAAAAGGGTGCTTGTTTGGATATATAAGGGGATTTCTATGAATATGTATATGCACGCATCATCATAATCTAACAGTGAGTAAGTCTTCCTTTTTTTAACAGTTTGAAATCTGTAGAAGTTTCAGATCAAAAAGCTTACCTCTGTTTTGCTAATATAGTGGGTAAAACTTTTTAATAAAAGATTAAGTAGACAAATAAAGTTGCTTTGAAATTCTATTGTGAAAAATGCTTTGCGTATTGATATATGCAAGTGTAGTACTTTTATTTATTTGGTTGTGTTTCAGGAATGTGCATGCTTGTATGGTATTGTTCCCCTGTTCTTGTTACAGGACTATCAACTTTAAAAACCAAATTTCATACTGCTCTTAATCTGATTTCATCCCGGATTTGGTTTTCAAACATTCATGTTTGTGTAAGCTAAGGTTAATTTTTTTTTTAATGAATTCAAGTAGAAATTGTTTTAGCAACTCATCTGGGAAATAGAATTCAGCAAAATTCTTTTAAAACATGATAAATCCAGTTACTTTAATTCACTATTTCATGTTTATAACTTGAATCCATTTTAGATGTTAGGAATTTTAAAATGAAAATTTCAAGTTTTAGTAAAGGAATGAATGCGAATTTGGGAATTGACGGAAATGGGGTTTTAAAGCAAGTTCTGGTGGTCAGAGCATTCTGGGTGGTCGGTGTTTCAAAGGGAGGTGGAGGAAGGATCAGGGTTGTAGGGAAAAATGGTGGTTGAGGCAATTGTGGACTGTGGCGTCGGCGGTAGGTCATAAGGGTTTTAAACCCTAGTTTTGATAGAGTTTGAGTTTCGAGCCCCTACTTCACCTCTATTGGATCGAGTGCCATGAAACTGGGGGAAAAGGTTGTATGATGGAGCGGCTAGATGCGGCCAGAATTGTATGACCGTTGATGGTCGGAGTTGAGTGGTCAAAGGAATTTAGTGGAGGCTGTTTCGTTTTAGAATTCAACTGGGTAGCTCGATCATGCTAGAGGGATTGTGAGTACGATTGGGTGATAAATATTGGTTGCTGAAGCGTTGGGTGAGGTGCCGGAGGTTCTGGCGTTGATCGGAGGTTGATCGTCAAGTTGTGCAGGTGCACAGTGGCTTGTGAAGATGAAGTTGTGACTGGATTGTGTCATTGCTGTTGACTCGAAGAGGGGTATGGGAATATAGGTTTATGGCTCGGGTTTGTCGTAGGAACTTAAATGAGCATGTAGGAAACTGTTAAAGTTTTAACAGTTTAAGATTTTAAGTCAACAGTTTTTTTTAAATTGTTCTTGAAGAAAGGATGATGTACTTGGTTTTTGTTTCAAGTACACATGGGTTAAACCCAAAGTAAAAGGTTTAACAAACTTTTAAATTTAAATAAAGTAAAATTTAAATTATAAATAATTAAGCTAAATCAATTTTCTGAAATTCATTCCTTTGAAATAAATCGTTTGTATAAATAAATTTGTATGATTTGCTTTAAATGTTTTAAGTTAAATCTTGAAGTTATTTTCAATCTTAATTTGAGAAAAAAGGGAATTTATAAGAAAATAATTTATCTTAAACTTGACATAAGTTTGAAAATAAATGGAATAATTAAAGAGTGATTTATTAATTGAATTAGTTGATGATTATTGATTTATAAATTAACAATTAAAGTTTGCAAGATGATTTATTAACTTGAAACTAAGGATTGTTAATTATTAAGTAAGAGGTAAATAATAAATGACTACTTTATATTTTAAAACTTAATTAATGATTTAATTTAGTAAAATTAGTCGTTTAGACAAAATGTTTTCAAAGATAATTAGAGATATGGTTTTATCTTAAGGATAATTAAGTTTTAATGAGTTGTAATTAATTAAGTTAATTAAGAATTTTAGGTTTAATTAATTAATTATTATTAAAGGAGTAATTAAGTAATTTGTTAAGGTTAATTATTAATTTAATTAACTAATAATTATAATGGATTAATTAATTGTGATTATGAATTAACTAATTTGTAACTAAGGTTGTTAATTAATAATTAAGTTTTATAAATTTATAATTGAGATATAATTGATTGGTTAATTTGAATTAAGAGATATTGATTAATGATTAAAGTTGTTAATCAATAAGTTGATGGTTAATCAATCAATAAATTAGAGGTTAATTAATTGATTTATAAAGTAAATTAAGGATATATTAGTTTGTATTAAAGGAGATTAATTGAGGATTAATGGATAATTAATCTATGATTAGAGATTAATTGGTTGGTTGATAAGGTAATCAAGGGGCAATGAAATAATTAAATGATTGTAAATTAATTAATGGTTAATTAAGCAGGATTAGATGATTAATTATGATATGAATGATGCTTGCTTATGGATGATTGTTGTTGAATAAACTGAATGATATCTATTAGGTGATGTGCTGTGACATTTTATTGATATGGTATTTGGGTGATATTCATCTATGTTATTACTGTGTTAAGTGACATCCAGTAGTTGAATTTAATCACTCGAATAACTTAGTATAAGATGACATTGGATTCGAAGAGACCGGAGTCGGGTATTAGTTAATATCTGAAACCACTTCGATTCTTAAAATTTGATATGTGAAACTAATAGGCTGAAGTGGAATTATTTAAGTGAATTGGACCTTTTAAATCTAAGGTTTGGCGCTTAGAAATTGATGTGTGGAATCGTTGATGCCTATAACAACTTGAGAAGTGCAAATTGATATAAGATACCTCGGGTTTATATATGTCGTATGCTTTTGTATCCTATGTTAGATGGGTTTGCTCACGCTGGTTTCCAGCCTGACTCGGGTGTAACTTTGATGTAATGCTCGGGTCAGACCGAGTATTACAGATTTTCAGGTGGGACGTTCTGGAGCTCAGGAGGCGAGTTGGATGGCAAGAACCTATATAGAGTATTTCCTCTGTAGTATATTGTATCTGAGACATGATTTGTATATGTCCAGTATCTATATATATGTGTAGCTTTGATGTATATTAAATGTAATCAACAAATATAGTATTCTTCTGTAAACTATTATTTATTATTATATTTTATCCGCTGCGAATGTGAGTTGTTGATGTTTCTGTTCTTCTTCTTCTATCTCTTTCTTCTTTTTCATAACTATCTGGAATTTTCGGGTTAGAAAATTTCGGGTCGTTACAAAATCTTTCACTCAGCTCTTTCCATTCACCAATAGAGCCAATCTCCAACTGTCTGAACCATAATGCTGATATATCCATCAAATATAAAGGGAAGCATTGTGCCATGACTCTTGCGATGCCCCAGTACTTCTATATGCCTCATGTACCTCGTTAAGTGAACCGCAAGATCCATTCTCCCATCATACATCTCTAGTGTTGGTAGTTTGAAATCCGATGGGTTCCTAGCTTTCCTGATCATTGGACAAAAAGGACTCCAATTCACATCATTCAAGTCCCTATTCACCGATCCGCCTCTCATGGCTCACCTAACCATCTCTGCCAATCTATCGCCGTCGCCAAGCTGCAGTCCTTCCTGAAATCTACTCTCCTGGATGAGCATCCATTCCTCTATCAATGCCGTGTTGCACAGCTCCACCTGGTACCCTGCTCGGGATTGGATCAACATGCTCCGGGTGAGGGCCGCCTGGTTCTGGCGCCACTCCTGATGGTCCTACTTTATTTTAAATTCTAGTTGCTCCATGCTCCAGATCTCTATCTCCATCATCTCCTGCAGTTGCGTTCCCTTGATTCTGCACTCTAACTTGTCCAACTTATCAAAGTAGGTTCTATATCATCTTCTCTTGTCTCTTTAACATTGTTTCCATCTTGTCTCTAGTAATGAAGATCGAGGCCTGATTTGCTCTTGAGAAAGCCTCATGATTCCCTACATGCTGAATCCTTTTAGTCCTTTGTTTTCTTGTCGATTTCCTTTCCATAGTTTTCAAATCCAAGCTTTAGAATTCCTGAGTTCTAGTCTCTCAATAAAAGCACCAAAATGTTTGCGCCAAAAATGGTCACAAACACCCAATTGCCGATGAAAGTACCAGTTCACAATCATAGATAGATTATATGTAGAGAATAAAAATGTGAAGAATACTCAAAAAATTAAAAGGGAAATAGTAGAAAGACAAGATTTATAGTGGTTCGGCGTTGTAGCCTATGCCCACTTTGAAGAGTTGCTGTTTTATTGATGATTCTCTATTGGTTTACAAGAATACAATTGATAATATCCGAATTACAATGGAGTTCAGCAGAGTAATGGCATAGAAGAGCCAAAAGATCCCTTTTCTGAAGACCTTGGGCTGCTATTTATAGGTGTAGGCTGGAAATATCTATCTCAAACTTCAGAAGACTCCTTCTCTCATGTGGGCAGGCTGATGTGATCGATCCCTGGTGATTTCGACTCGATCCATCGATACAAATGAGATTCGCATCGATCCAAATTGAGCCCAATCGAGTCGAGATCGATCATGAACATTCTTGAGATTGTACGCAAGCTCCTGGGAAAATTTGGTAGCATTTGGACTTGTAGATTGTGAGATATGATCGATGCAAGTTTTGATTTTCAATGTGTTGTTGAATTCGCATCGCTTTCATTCGCATCACTTCTATTCGTATTACTTTTAGGCATGTGATGACCAATGACGTGGCGCTATCTTTTAGGATCGGTCCATGTTTTATGCCGAGCGACCGAGTCATCCATCTTTACGTGTCTCCTTCATATCGCTCTCATTCAGGTGCTTCGTACCCATGCCATTCGTGTCCATTGATATGGCTTCATTCGTATCCATTAATTGCTACGTTGTTCGTATCGATATTTGAGATCATTTCATATCGATAGTCTCTACCCCAATTTGTATCGATATAGACATCTATGTCCTATCAATACCTTTTAGTTGTTGCCTCGTATCGCCTTTAGGTGGTGATCGATATGAGCCATGCGTTAGTGGAAGAGATACGAAATGTCACTAGGTGATGGTACGAGCCGAAGTAGATGTGTTGGATACGAAGTGGTGCCTCTTCCATGGATACGAACTAGCGCTCACTTGATCGATACGAACCAGATGTGTTTCACTTGAGACTTTATGGATATGAATTTGCATGGATACGAATGAGATTTCCTGTATGGATTCGAATGGAATCAATACGAAGGAGGTGGTTTGATTGATACGAATGAGGGCATTGCTTGATTTGCGTCGATCATATCTTGAGCATATGAACTCCGATTGACTTGAAATTTAAAACGTTGTCTTTCCTAGCCTTGTTCATCATTCCCAATCGATCCTGTCTTGATTGGAGCTTGGTCAATTTTTGACCATATCAGTCATAGCCTTGTTTCTAATTGATCTCTAATACTAATTTCCATCCTTTTTAGCCTATTTGTTGATATCTTGGCCTTGACCAAAAGACGGGATAACATTTGCCCCCCAAAACATGCCTTGTGGTAAGAAGGCGTGTTTTTAATAGCTCCGTATCCAACATCCAAAGTCCATATTCAATCCATAGCCATACCATTCGATTCATAATCCAATTTATTACCTAGCCATCCTATCCAAGTGGCATAGCCATATCCAAGTCTGCGACTACTCCGAGTCGATGTTTAATGTAACATTCCTGAGAATCAACCACGTTTAATTTGAAAATTAATTTAATTCTGGAATTAAATTGTGAGTTTATTTATGAATTAATTAGAAATTTTCTAGAATAAATAAAAAAATAGATTACAAGTAGCAATTTGATTTGAAATATAAGAATAAGTATTTTATAAACAAATATTGAATTTAAAAATAAAATGTATTAAAAATGAGATAGAAATTAAAAGGTTTGAGATTAATAAAAAGTAAAGATAGTTTGTTTTCTAAAAATTTTAAATATACTAATATTTGGAAGATGTATTAATTTTCAAAGAATTAATGTGCTAATTTTCGAAATATTATTTTTAAGATTTAATCCTCTTATATATATACATATATGAATAAAAGTGATCATTTGTTAATATGAAATCAAGATTTTTAAATTATTCTTTTACTTTTTAAAAACTTGTACAAAATAATAATAATAATAATAAAGAATGTATGAATGTAAAATGTATAAAATATATGTATATAAATATGTTGAACTAAATTAAAAATTGAATGTAAAAAACAATGTAGATTTTATTTGTGTAAATATAAATATAAAAGAAAACATAAACAATTTTAAAATAAGACATATGTTACATATGAAAATATATTTAAATGAAGGGTTAAGTAAAAATTTACAAAATAATTGGAACTAAGGGTATAAACATTAAAATGCTATAAATGAACATTTGTGAAGAAATAAGCTAATATGAATGACAAGTGTAGAAATCTCATAATTGGTTTTAACAAGTGGCATTCAACTTAGTTAATTGAAAAAAAACAAAAAAAAATCATAGGAACTTTTCAGCTTCTCTTTTCAATTATTTAGCCTCTTAGATTTCTGAAAGAAAAGTAAAGAAATCTTGAACATCACAAAACTCAACACCAAAGGAAATAGAAAAAAAAGAGTAGAAGCCAGGTTATTCTTTTCTCAAGCCTGAGAAATAAAGAAAGGAAAATCAAAACCATCCTCAATCTCAATACTAAAACAAAGATACAAAACTGAAAAATCAAAAACAAAAGTTTATCTCAATATCAAACAAAGCTTCAGTTCAAGGCTGCAAGATCAAAACCAAAATCTGGGAAAAAAAAAGAATTTGGAAATCAGATCAAGCTTCAACTTGTATTGAGTCTTCAATAATATCACGCATGCAGTTCAAATTGATTTAAAAGCAAAGCATCAAGCAACTTAGCCAATTCAAAGCAGGATTAAACAATCTCAAGCAAAGAATAAATCAGAAGAAAGTCTTAGATCATAAAACAAAATTCAAGTTCAGGCTCAAGATCTTGTCCTTTGTCCCTCTCTGTCAAACAACACAGTGAGTAAATCATATTTTTTTAGCCTGAATTTGTTGAAGCATTGGTTTGCATGTGATTATCTTGGAAATTTTAGGCTGGTCCGGTCATTTGTTATGCCTGTGTGAATATATCTGTGTGCATATACCTGATGACAGGAATATAACCGCTATTATAAAATTTACAGGCTTAAACTTTAAAGTTAAAAATCCAATCCCAATTGTTCTTATCATTTTTAACCAATAATGTAAAAATGAAATATGATCAAAATCATCAGAATGTAACATTAAAAATATAATTTTGATGCAACATGAAATAGTTTTATCTGGATATGGAGATACAGTGAAAAATTCAAGCTCTACCCAATTTTCGATTTGCATGGAATCGAATTTGGATTACATCATATAAAACTACTTTGAAAATAATGATTTTTAAAACAAAAATAGGAATATTTTGTTGCGTATTAGGGTGGCATTTGCGAGATGAACAGAAAATGGATTCTCTCGATTTTCTGATGATCGATCAAGAATGGGGATTCGGGATCAAGGTGGTAGATGCTGAAACGATCATAGATTGTAGGAAAATTGCAAGCAAAATTTTCTATTTAATATGGTTTCAGTTTGGGATCAAAGTAGGGTTTAAACCCTGTGTTTTGAAGGTCGAAGTCGCGAGTAAATTGCATCGTCGGCACGGCGATTCAGGCGACTGCACTTGTGGCGATAGTTTCATGGTGGATCGAGGTACTTTAGGTCGGAAGCGCGTGGGTACTGGTGTTGTGTAGCTGCGGAGCGAAGGGAAGTTTAGGTGATGGGTTCCTGGTTCCAGTTTGATCGTTTGTGTTAATTTCGTTTTGGGTTTGTGATGGATTCCTGGATGGTCGGGATCAAGTGTAAGGGTCGTCGCCGACCTATCGGAGCTAGCTGGGATGATCGGAGTTTCGCCATTGGGTGGTACACGTGCACGATGAACTTTCTTGTATCTGCATATGTGTGTTTAGGACGAAGCTTGAATCTTGAGTTGATACTCCAGAATATTATGGGTTGTCTCGAGTTTTTTGATTGGTGGCGGAAACTCGAGTAGTGGATCGAGGTTTCTCGAAGTCAGGTTCGAGAAAGCAAGTGATTGGCTCGGGTCATTTGATTCGACTCAACAAAACTGCTTTAAAATTTTAAAGAATATTAAGTTATTTAAAACTAATTTGTAAGACCAATGCTCTTTTTATATTAAATGTTATATAAGTTTTAAAATTAGTTAAGAAGGTGTTTGAATAAAACTGTTTTAATTAATCAAGTTTTGAAATGGTTTTAAAAACTTTATTTTGAAAGTTTATTTTAAATTAACTTTATAATATCCAAGGTTAGTTAATTAATATAAAGAATGTTTTAATGGTTAATTAACTTTTAAAATTTAAAGTTAATTTAATTGTTAAAGGAAATTAATTACTTGAAGTGAATTACTAAATAAAAGTAACTAGGCTAAACTAATAAATAATTCAAGTTAATTAATCAAGTAATTAATGGATAATTTAAAAAAATAAGTACTAAGAGAAAGTAATTAAGAACGGGTAATTAATGATTAAAGATTTATTTACCAAGCAATTAAGGGTTAATTACTTTAAAGAATAATTAATTAATGTGGTTAATTAATGAAGGTAATTAAATTAAGAATAATTAATTACAGGTTAATTAATTAAAGTGATTTAGAAATAATTATTAATTAAGGAGTAATTAATTAAGAAATTAAGGATTAATTATTAATTGAAGGGTAATTAATGACGAGTTAAAGAATAATTAATTAAATGTTTGTAATTAATTAATTATTAATTAACCTTGACTAGGAATTATCCATAGGCAAATGATTCTGGTTTAGATTAATCAGATATTTTAATTGGCTTTACTTATGGATGACTGTATTCTATTGGATGTTGTGAATTGTTTGTCATCTCTGCTAAGTGATGCTTCGTGATTTGAATTTTTTTAATTCAAGCTGTGATGAATGTAATTTATTTATTTACAATGCATTTATATTATCTATCTGTGATGCTGTGTATATAGATAAGCATTATAGGATATACCGATTATCGATATTGCTGTGACTGTATCTGTAATCACTGATGACGTTGCACTATTATGTTAAACCCCCTGGACCACACTATACACACACAAATATGGATTGCACGTGGAAATTATTTAAGTCACAGATTTTTTAAATAGTCTTAAAATTGAATTTTTAAATCCAAATGGTTTTGGAAATGGATCGGATTCAAAGTGGAAAGATTTTAAAAGGTGTTTTAAAAATGAAAGTTATTTTGAATAACTTAATAAAGTTTTGAAATTTAATAATTTGATTTAATTTAAATTCAAAATTTGAAATTGAATTCTATGTTGAGAATTTATGATTTAAAAAGGTTATACAAGTTTTAAACCATTTTAGAAGTGTTGCTTTAGGAATTTTGAATTAACCCAAGTTTTTAACTTGTATAAATGAAATCGTATTTTTTCGAAATAAAAACTGTTTGTTTTCAAATGATAAAAGCTTTCATATAAGAAATGAACTTCCAATTTGTATTAAAGGAATTTCAAGTTTAAATTTGAAAATGGTTTTCCAGTTTATGAATGAATCTTTGGAAACGGGTTTTGAAAGCTATGAGTTAAATCTTTGATTTAAAGATTAAATGAATTAATCCAATTGAAATGGAAATTGTTTTGAAATCCGTGAATGGATCTTTGTGGAACTGGGTGAACTTTGTGAAATGAATCTTTTTGCTTAAAGATTTAAAATGGTAATTTGTTTAAACCATTTGAAAGAAAGATTTGAATTTTAAAGTTGTGACTTAATTGAAATCCCATATCCATATGTTTTTAAATATTACGCTCATTATTTTGTTTAGCCGGGAGAGGTCCTTTGTGTCATATAACCCATTCCGAATAATGATACGATGTTATGGATAGCATTTGAAGACCGGTGGTGAAGATGGGTATTTGCGAGAACGATAGGATAACCTATCGATTGTCTCTGCACTGAGTAGCTACCGTATAGAGATTCCCTAAGTGATAGGAAGTCTGATCGAGATTGTGAATACCCTGATTTGCAAGGTCTTCTTCGGAAGTGCCTTCGTTTCTGTTCAAACCTGGAACAGACTTGTATGGATGTGTGTCCGACGTAACACTTTGAGATGTAAAGCTGGTTTCTATCAAATACATTTCTGTTTGGTGGCGAAGATTTATTCTCTTAGCTTAACACCCTTCTCTGAGACGTACGAGCTCAGAGGCTATGTAGTTGATGGTTACTAGTGATACATTTCCAATTTGGTAATGTGGCGTACAAAGTGCTGCTGACCATTTGTTGATCAAAGCATGGCTTTGTGAAAAAGCGTAGCTTTGTGGACGAGACCTCATCGAGCCTCACAAACCGGTAATGGTCGAAATAGGAAAAATGCGGCATGGTTTCAACAGTAGCTCTCCTAGGGTATGTCCATTCCTTCTGGCAAAGGGTGGTGTCATGGTATGGAGCCCAGATACTTACTCATGTGGACACTGTGGTATATTTATTACCGTGTGATGTTGATGGTGTAGAGGATCCTTGGATAAAGGTCACAAACGACCGGGGGTGGCATATCTTAGGTTTTACTTCCCGACAAGGGGGTAACCGGCCTTGGGTTGGTAGAGAGCCGGGTAGGTTCTCGGGGCGTCCCTCCAGAGGTGTTCCCATGTGGCAATAGGAAGTTCCTTAGCCTGACCATTTGTTGGAAATCCAATCATCTAGTACGAGCCCTTTACGATTGCAGTTGTATTACCTTCCACCTCAGGTGGTAGCTATAGTAGGCATAGTATAATGGTACCTATGCTGGCTAGGATTAATATTATATTTTCGAAATGTTTTCCACTATGCACTAATAATAATATCAAAAAGGATTTTGCATAGTAAGCATGTTTGATTATCATGAGGAGAAATCTCCCCAAGTGTGCGATTGCATGGTGTGTGTGTGCCGGAAGGCCTTGTGGTAGTTACATTTTTCAATAGCATTGCGGATTTCAAATTTTAAATTCTTTTGTTTGTTTGAAAGACCAAATATTTTTGTTTATTCACACCAGTCCCACGACTGACCTGGATTTTATTGTTTCGTTCTAAACTCTGGGCACCCACAAAATTTCCACACGAGCAGTCTAGAGTTTGGTTTTTCAGATAATCAGATAGTAGATATCGTTTTGGTAGCCTTCAGCTTTCTGTTTGGTACTCTTTGGAGTCTTTGGAGTGCATGGGCTGACCTTGCTTAGCTTTGTGCAACCTTGATGGAGATTCGATCTTGAAGTTTAGAGCTTTAGCTTTGGAGTTTGGATTAGAGTTGTAGTATTAGATTCTGTGAAGAGTTATCTCATACTGTGTCGTGTTCCACTGTATTTTGTGTTGTGTATATTCTCTGATTATCATTGTATCAAATTGATGTATCGGATATCGTATTCATGTTGTATCAATGATATCATCTTTTGTTTCCGCTGTGTTATTTATCATCTAATGTTGTTGCAAGCTCTGGCGATACGAATTTGATGTTGTTTGTCGGACATTGAGTCGGGTCGTCACAGTTGGTATCAGAGCTAAGGTCGAGTAAGAACTTTAGCTACGGAGTGTAACACATTAGATGACTCATTAGAGATAGGGTGAAGTATACCCTAGAATGAGTACAACTAGTGAAACCAAAACCCAGACTACTTAGTCTATTCTCTTTATCTGTTGTAATTCTCTAAGATATTTCGTCCGAATGCCTAAATCGGTTTTCTTACTATTTACAGATAGCAAGAATGAATGGAAGAAGAGGTTGAGATCGGGCACGGGGAAGTACCACTTCAACTGGTCAAGGCCCTGCAACGACAGATATCCCCATTCAATCTCAACCGAATCTGGCTGATCTATATCGAAGCTTTTCTAGACTTGGTGGAAAGCCATTCACAGGCAAGGAAACCATTATCGAAGCACAAGCCTGGATTCGATCATGCGAAAGGATTTTCAAAGGACTAAAATTGGAAGATGATCAAACGTGACTGATAGCTTCCTGACAACTTCATGAAGAGGCTTTAGCTTGGTGGGAAACAGTTAAATTGGATGAGCCGGCGGTTGAGTTTACTTGGAGTTATTTCAAAGAAGTGTTCGAGCAGCGATATATGTCGTCTGCTGGTATCTCTAGAATGTACCAGGACTTTATGGATTTGAAGCAAGGAAGCGTATCATTTGAGGAATACTTGAACAAATTCAATGAATTATCTCGGTTTGGTCCAGAATTGGTGAATACACCGTTAAAGAAGAATGAAAAGTTTATTCGAGGAATGAACAAGGAACTCCAAGAGAGGATGACTACTCATGTAAAGGAATCGTTTTCTGAATTGATTGATATGGGTTATAGATACTATACTCTGGATAGACAAGAAGATCCGGAGGAGAAAGGGAACACAAGCAGTCTAAATCGGAGGAAAAGGAAGTTTGGTGGAAAGAAACCGAGGAATGATAAAGGAAAGAAGAATATACAGAAGAAAAAGGTGAAAGATGTTACTTGTATCAGTTGCTTGGAGAAAGGCCATTATTCAGACAAATGTAAGAACCCTTGGAAGCCAGGAATGAGAGAGCCATTTATGAGGCCAGATCAGGAATCTAGTGGATGCTATTACTGCTGCAAGCCAGGACATAGGATCAAGGACTGTCTAGTACAAAAGCAAGCTCTAGTAGCGAAAGTGTATGCAATCAAAGATAATTCTTCAACCTCAAAGGCTGATAAGGAAAAGAAATTTCAGAAGGTAACTATCTCATTTATGATAGAGTTGATTGAATTTGTTCTCATATCTATTGTTAATGTTCTGCTTTAGTAAGCCAAATGTAGAATAAATATTTCGATCTGATCCGATCAATCATTTCATTATCTATCATCTATTCTTTTTCGTCTCCCTAGCAAATTTCGAGGACGATATTTTTTTAAGGGGGAAACTTATAACATTCCTGAAAATCGACCACGTTTAATTTGACAATTAATTTAATTTTGGAATTAAATTGTGAATTTATTTATGAATTAATTAGAAATTTTCTAGAATAAATAAAAAAATTAGATTACAAGTAGCAATTTGATTTGAAATATAAGAATAAGTATTTTATAAACAAATATTGAATTTAAAAATAAAATGTATTAAAAATGAGATAGAAATTAAAAGGTTTGAGATTAATAAAAAGTAATGATAGTTTGTTTTCTAAAAATTTTAAATATACTAATATTTGGAAGATGTATTAATTTTCAAATAATTAATGTGATAATTTTCGAAATATTATTTTTAAGATTTAATCCTCTTATATATATACATATATGAATAAAAGTGATCATTTGTTAATATGAAATCAAGATTTTTAAATTATTCTTTTACTTTTTAAAAACTTGTACAAAATAATAATAATAAAGAATGTATGAATGTAAAATGTATAAAATATATGTATATAAATATGTTGAACTAAATTAAAAATTGAATGTGAAAAACAATGTAGATTTTATTTGTGTAAATATAAATATAAAAGAAAACATAAACAATTTTAAAATAAGACATATGTTACATATGAAAATATATTTAAATGAAGGGTTAAGTAAAAATTTACAAAATAATTGGAACTAAGGGTATAAACATTAAAATGCTATAAATGAACATTTGTGAAGAAATAAGCTAATATGAATGACAAGTGTAGAAATCTCATAATTCGTTTTAACAAGTGGCATTCAACTTAGTTAATTGAAAAAAAATAAAAAAAAATCATAGGAACTTTTCAGCTTCTCTTTTCAATTATTTAGCCTCTTAGATTTCTGAAAGAAAAGTAAAGAAATCTTGAACATCACAAAACTCAACACCAAAGGAAATAGAAAAAAAAGAGTAGAAGCCAGGTTATTCTTTTCTCAAGCCTGAGAAATAAAGAAAGGAAAATCAAAACCATCCTCAATCTCAGTACTAAAACAAAGATACAAAACTGAAAAATCAAAAACAAAAGTTTATCTCAATATCAAACAAAGCTTCAGTTCAAGGCTGCAAGATCAAAACCAAAATCTGGGAAAAAAATAAGAATCTGGAAATCAGATCAAGCTTCAACCTGTATTGAGTCTTCAGTAATACCAAGCATGCAGTTCAAATTGATTTAAATAGCAAAGCATCAAGCAACTTAGCAAATTCAAAGCAGGATTAAACAATCTCAAGCAAAGAATAAATCAGAAGCAAGTCTTAGATCATAAAACAAAATTCAAGTTCAGGCTCAAGATCTTGTCCTCTGTCCCTCTTTGTCAAACAACACAATGAGTAAACCATTATTTTTAGCCTGAATTTGTTGAAGCATTGGTTTGCATGTGATTATCTTGGAAATTTTAGGCTGGTCTGGTCATGTTTATGCATGTGTGAATATATTTGTGTGCATATACATGATGACAGGAATATAACATCTGTTATAAAATTTACAAGCTTAAACTTTAAAGTTAAAAGTCCAATCCCAATTGTTCTGATCAATTTTAACCAATAACGTAAAAATGAAATATGATCAAAATCATCAGAATGTAATGTTAAAAATATAATTTTGATGTAACATGAAATAGTTTTATCTGGATATGGAGATACAGTGAAAAATTCAAGCTCTACCCATTTTTCAATTTGCATGGAACAAAAACTAATTTGAAAATAATGATTTTTAAAACAAAAATTGGAATTTTTAGTTTCGGTATTAGGGTGGCATTTGCAAGATGAACAGAAAATGGGTTCTCTCGATTTTCTGATGATCGATCAAGAATGGGGCTTCGGGATCAAGGTGGTGGATGCTGGAACGATCATACATTAGAGGAAAATTGCAACCAAAATTTTCTGTTCATTAAGGTTTGAGTTTGGGATCAAAGTAGGGTTTAAACCCTGTGTTTTAAAGGTCGAAGTTGCGAGTAAATTGCTTCGTAACCACGGCGATTCAGGCGACCGCACCTGTGGCGATAGTTCCGTGGTGAATCGGGGTACTTTTGGTTGGAAGCATGTGGGTACTGGTGTCGTGTAGCAGCGGAGCGAGGGGAGGTTTTAGTGATGGGTTCCTGGTTCCAGTATGATCGTTTTTGTCAATTTCGTTTTGGGTTTGTGATGGATGCCTGGATTGTCGGGATCAAGTGTAAGGGTCGTCGTCGACCTATCGAAGGTAGCTGGGATGATCGGAGTTTCGTCATTAGGTGGTATACGTGCACGACGAAATTTCTTGTATCTGCATATGTGTGTTTGGGAACGAAGCTTGAATCTCGAGTTGATACTCGAGAATATTGTGGGTTGTCTCGAGTTTTTTTTATGGGTGGCGGAAACTTGAGTAGTGGATCGGGGTTTCTCGAAGTCAGGCTCGAGAAAGCAAGTGATTGGCTCGGGTCATTTTATTTGATTCAGGAAACAGCTTTAAAATTTTAAAGAATATTAAGTTATTTAAAACAAATTTGTAAGACCAATGCTCTTTTTATATTAAATGTTATATAAGTTTTAAAATTAGTTCAGAAGGTGTTTGAATAGAACTGTTTTAATTAATTAAGTTTTGAAATGGTTTTAAAAACTTTATTTTGAAAGTTTATTTTAAATAAACTTTATAATATCCAAGGTTAGTTAATTTATATAAAGAATGTTCTAATGGTTAATTAACTTTTGAAATTTAAAGTTAATTTAATTGTTAAAGGAAATTAATTACTTGAAGTGAATTACTTAATAAAAGTAACTAGGTTAAATTAATAAATAATTCAAGTTAATTAATCAAGTAATTAATGGATAATTAAAAAAATAAGTACTTAGAGAAAGTAATTAAGAATGGGTAATTAATGATTCAAGATTTATTTACCAAGTAATTAAGGTTTAATTACTTTAAAGAATAATTAATTAACGTGGTTAATTAATTAAGGTAATTAAATTAAGAATAATTAATTAAAGGTTAATTAATTAAAGTGATTAAGAAATAATTATTCATTAAGGAGAAATTAATTATTGTAATTGATTAAGAATAATTAATTAAGGATTAGTTATTAATTACAGGGTAATTAATGATGAATTAAAGAATAATTAATTAAATGTTTGTAATTAATTAATTATTAATTAACCTTGACTAGAAATTATCCATAGGCAAATGATTCCGGTTTAGATTAATCAGATATTTTAATTGGCTTTACTTATGGATGACTGTATTATGTTGGATGATGTGAGTTGTTTGTCATCTCTGCTATGTGATGCTTCATGATTTGAATTGTTTTAATTCAAGCTATGATGAATGTAATTTATTTATTTACAATGCATTTATATTATCTGTGATGCTGTGTATATAGATAAGCATTATAGGATATACCGCTTATCGATATTGCTGTGATATATCTGCAATAACTGATGTGTTGCACTATTGTGTTAAACCCCCTGGACCACACTATACACACACAAATATGGATTGCACGTGGAAATTAGTTAATCACAGATTTTTGAAATAGTTTTAAAATTAAATTTTTAAATCCAAATGGTTTTGGAAATGGATCGGATTTAAAGTGGAAAGCTTTTGAAAAGGTGTTTTAAAAATGAAAGTTATTTTGAATAACTTAATAAAGTTTTGAAATTTAATAATTTGATTTAATTTGAATTCAAAATTTGAAATTGAATTCTAAGTTGAGAATTTATGATTTAAAAAGATTATACAAGTTTTAAACCATTTTAGAAGTGTTGCTTTGGGAATTTTGAATTAACCCAAGGTTTTTAACTTGTATAAAAGAAATCGGATTTTTTCGAAGTAAAGACTGTTTGTTTTCAAAAGATAAAAGCATTCGTACAAGAAATGAACTTCCAATTTGTATTAAAGGAATTTCTAGTTTAAATTTGAAAATGGTTTTCCAAGTTATGAATGAATCTTTGGAAACGTGTTTTGAAAGCTATGAGTTAAATCTTTGATTTAAAGATTAAATGAATTAATCAAATTCAAATGGAAATTGTTTTGAAATCCGTGAATGGATCTTGGTGGAACTGGGTGAACTTTGTGAAATGAATCTTTTTGTTTAAAGATATGAAATGGGAATTTGTCTAAACCATTTGAAAGAAAGATTTGAATTTTAAAGTTGTGACTTAACTGAAATCCCATATCCGTATGTTTTTAAACATTACGCTCATTATTCGGTTTAGCCGGGAGAGGACCTTTGTGTCATATAACCCATTCCGAATAATGATACGACATTATGGATAGCATTTGAAGACCGGTGGTGAAGACCGGGTATTTGCGAGAACGATAGGATAACCTATCGATTGTCTCTGCACTGAGTAGCTACGGTATAGAGATTCCTTAAGTGATGGGAAGTCCGATCGTGATTGTGAATACCCGGATTTGCAAGGGCTTCTTTGGAAGTGCCTTCGGTTCTGTTCGAACCCGGAACAGACTTGTATGGATGTGTGTCTGACGTTACACTTTGAGATGTAAAGCTAGTTTCTATCAAATACATTTCTGTTTGGTGGAGAGATTTATTCTTTTAGCTTAACACCCTTCTCTGAGACGTATGAGCTCAGAGGTATGTAGTTGATGGTTACTAGTGATACATTCCCAATTTGGTAATGTAGCATACAAGTGCTTCTGATCATTTGTTGATCAAAGTATGGCATTGTGAAAAAGCGTAGCTTTTTGGACGAGACCTCATCGATCCTCACAAACCGGTAATGGTCGAAACAAGAAAGATGCGGCAAGGTTTCAGAGGTAGCTCCCCTAGGGTATGTCCATTCCTTCTGGAAAAAGGTGGTATCATGGTATGGAGCCTAGATACTTACTCATGTGGACACTGTAGTATATTTATTACTGTGATGTTGTTGGTGCGGAGGATCCTCGGATAAAGGTCGCAAACGACCGGGGGTGGCATATCTTAGGTTTTACTTTTCGGGAAGGGGGTAACCGGCCTTGTGTTGGCAGAGAGCCGGGTAGGTTCTCGGGGCGTCCCTCCAGAGGCGTTCCCATGTGGCAATAGGAAGTTCCTTAGCCTGACCATTTGTTGGAAATCCAATCATCCAATACGAACCCTTACGATTGTAGTTGTATTACCTGCCACCTCAGGTTGTAGCTATAGTAGGCATAGTATAATGGTACCTATGCTGGCTAGGATTAATATTATATTTTCGAAATAGTTTTCCACTATGCACTAATAATAATATCAAAAAGGATTTTGCGTAGTAAGCATTTTTGACTATCATTAGGAGAAATCTCCCCCAAGTGTGCGATTGCATGGTGTGTGTGCCGGGAGGCCTTATGGTAGTTTCATTTTCCAAAAATCAATGCGGATTTCAAATTTTAAATTCTTTTATTTGTTTTAAAGACCAAATGTTTTTGTTTGCTCACACAATCCCACGACTGACCTGGAGTTTATTATTCTGTTCCTAAACTCTGGGTGCCCACAAAATTTGCACACAGGCAGTCTAGAGTTTGGTTTTTCAGATAATCAGATAGTAGATATCATTTTGGTAGCCTTCAGCTTTCTCTTTGGTATTCTTTGGAGTCTTTGGAGTGCATGGGCTGACCTTGCTTAGCTTTGTGCAACCTTGATGGAGATTCGAGCTTGGAGTTTGGAGCTTTAGCTTTGGAGTTTGGATTGGAGTTGTAGTATTATATTCTGTGAAGACTTATCTCATACTATGTCGTGTTCCGCTGTATTTTGTTTTGTATATATTCTCTGATATTGATGATTATCGTTATATCAAATTGATGTATTGGATATTGTATTCATGTTGTATCAATGATATCATCTTTTGTTTCTGTTGTGTTATTTATTATCTAATGTTGTTGCAAGCTCCGACGATACGAATTTGATGTTGTTTGTCGGACATCGAGTTCGGGTCGTCACATTTAATTCAAAGTCCAGTAACCAAATCCTTAGCCAATTCCATTGCTATCTGAACTCGTCAACCGAGTTGTAATCCATCAGTATCCAATGACCTATAACCAAATCCTTTACCTTTCTGGTTTGATATCCAAATCTGCTACCGCTCTGGGCCCTTTGCCAACTCCAGGACCATTCTGGGCCTATTTATCCCAAGCTGAAATCTGAATCCATGACCTCTCCGTGTTGCGTTATCCTGTTCTGACCCCGACTCTCTGGCTAAGGGCTTTTATGTTCTTCGACCTCGGCTCTCTAGCCAAGGAATTTTATATTCTTCGGCCTCGGCTCTCCCGCCAAGAACTTTTATATTCTCCGACCTCGGCTCCCCGAACAAGGAATTTTATATTCTTCGACCCTAGCATTCTGGCTAAGGAATTTTATTTTCTCCGGCCTCGGCTCTCCGGCCAAGGACTTTTATATTCTTCGGCATCGGCTCTCCGGCCAAGGACCTTTATATTCTCCGGCCTCGGCTCTCTGGCCATGGTATTTTATATTCTCTGGCCTCGACTCTCCGGGCAAGGGCATTTATATTCTCTGACCTAGGTCTTTGGCCAAGAACTTTTATATTCTTCGGCCTCAGCTCTCCGATAAAGGACATTTTATATTGTGTTCGAGTCCATTCCATCGCTCTTCGACGAATGGACTCGTAACTTGCGACCACTGCCATGTCTCTCCGGTCGAAACTATAATCGTAAGACCTGTATTATTTATTACATTAATGCAAATCCAATCATTCAAAATAAAAGTTTTTATAGCCAGGGACAACCAAATAAATGTCTATACATCCAAGGGAGAAACAAAACTTTTCAGGAAAACGAAAAGAAAAACAAGATTTCATAGAATTGTGCAACACGGTTTATCATCGTTTGAGAGCATGCCTAAGGACCGTCCTCGATCCCATACATGTGTAAGTGACTTAGACATATTACTTCGAGTTATATTACTTATTTAGAGTCATAAATCCATTTAGTTGATAACAAGCTGGCGATGACTAGATCCAGTGCCATCCTTGTACGTGGTCGGTGGTGGCCGCTACTTTTCCACTGCCATAGCTCGATTACTTACATATTGTTGTAGATGACCATTCCTTACATGCTCCTCAACGATATCCATCAAATGCCTGCAGTCGTTTGTTTTGTGCCCATTAGCTCATTGAATAGGCAATGCTTTTTCGATGCCCGCTCGTATTTAGAAGGTTCCCTTCTTGCCGGCCTTCGATACTAGAGGCGCCCTTGAGTATCCAAATAAATCATTCCAGAGTCTCAGTTAAATCCATTAGGAAGTAAACTTTGATTTCCTCCAGGGTTTTTTTTGAAGTGTTACCGTTATCATTCATTTTCCTTTTTCCTTTATCATCTTTGTTTGGATCCTCCCTGGGTGGACCTCCACCACTTACTACATAAGCTTCAGCCTCTATCCCTTCTCTTTGAGCCTACGCATCTTCCTGCTTTAGAAACTTTTCTGTTTTATGGTAGAACTCCCGAGATCCATCGGTGGGTCCCATTTGAATGATATCTAAAATCCGAATTATCTGCAATTCCAAACACTGCCGCCATCAAAATTGTCGATGGATCGGGTCGATCCACCAAAGCCGTTGTCGCATTGAATCTGGTTAAGAAATCCCTGAGAGACGCTCCTTTCCGTTGTTTCATTGATGTCAAAGTCATCAAATTCTTGGGTCGAACTATATGGACCCATAACTGCCTCGTAAAACTTTCAATCAGCTCCGCCCATGCGCCAATAGAGCCACTCTCGAGCTGTCTGAACCATAATGCTACTATATCCGTCAAATACAAAGGGAAGTATCATGCATGACCTCTTACGATGCCCCAAGTACTTCCATATGCCTCATGTACCTTGTCAAGTGAACAATAGGATTTGTTCTCCCATCATACATCTCCAGTGTTGGTAGTTTGAAATCCGGTGGATTCCTAGCTTGCCTGATCATTGGAGCAAAAGGACTCTTAATCACATGTTCCAAGTCCTTAATCACCAATCCTCCTGTCATGGCTTGCCTAACTATCTTTGCCAATCTATCATCGTCACCAAGCTGCGGTCCTTGTCCATTAAATCCAATCTACCCCCTCGAGTTCACGAGGGATTCTATGAATCTGCTCTCTTGGACGAGCATCTATTCCCCTTTCAATGCCGTGTTGCACAGGTCCACCTGGTACTCTGCTTGGGAGTGGCCCAACATGCTCCGGTGAGTGCCCTTTGGTTCTGGTGCCACTCTTGATGTTCCCACTCTATTCAGAATTCTAGTTGCTCTGTGCTCCCGATCCCTATCTCCAGCATCTCCTGCAGTTGTGTTCCCTTGATTCTGCATTCCAACTTTTCCAACTTATCGAAGTAGGTTCTGTGTCATCTCCTCTTGCCTCTTCAGCATCGTTTCCATCTCGTCTCTAGTGATGAAGATTGAGGCTTGATTCGCTCCCGAGGAAGCCTAATGACTCCCTTCATGCTGACTTCTTTCAGTCCTCTGTCTTCTTGTCGATTTCATTGCCATAGCTTTCAAGTCAGGTCCTTAAGCTTTCAAATCCAAAATCCAAGCTTTAGAATCCCCGAGCACTAGCTTCTCAGTGAAAGCACCAAAATGTTTGCATCAAAAATGGTCACAAACACCCAATTATCAATGAAAGCATCCGTTCTCAGTCACAGATCACAGATAAATTATATTTAGAGAATATAAATGTGAAGAACACTCAAAAAATAAAAAGGAAAGTAGTAGAAAGACAAGATTTATAGTGATTCGGCGTTGTAGGCTACGTCCACTACGAAGAGTTTCTGTTTTATTAATGATTCTATACTGAAAGAGTACAATTGATAATATCCGAATTATAATGGAGTTCAACAGAGTAATGGCATAGAAGAGCCAAAAGATCCCTTTTCTAAAGACCCTGGGCTGCTATTTATAGGTGTAGGCAGGAAATACCTATCTCAAACTTCATAAGGCTCCTTCTCTCATGTGGTTAGGCCGACGGGATCGATCCCTGGTGATTTTGACTTGATCCATGGTCGATACGAATGAGATTCACGTCGATCCAAATTGAGCCCAATCGAGTAGAGATCGATCATGAGCATTCTTGAGGTTGTATGCAAGCTCTTGTGGAAATTTGGCAGCATTTGGACTTGTAGATTGTGAGATATGATCGATGCAAGTTTGGATTGTCAATGGGTTGTCAAATTCACATCGCTTTCATTTGCATCGCTTCTATCCGTATCGTTTTTAGGCACATGATGACCAATGAAATGGCGCTATCTTTTAGGATCGATCCACATTTCATTGCTGAGTGACCGAGTCATCCATCTTTACGTGTCTCCTTCATATTGCTTTCATTTAGGTGCCTCATACCCATGTCGTTCGTGTCGGTTGATATGGCTTCGTTCGTATCCGTCAATTGCTACGTTGTTCGTATCGATATTTCAGATCATTTCATATCGATAGTCTCTACCCCAATTCGTATCGATACAGACATCGACTTCGTATCGATACCTTTTAGATGTTGCCTCGTATCGTTTGTGGATGGCGATCGATACGAGCCATGCATTAGTGGAAGCGATATGAAATGTCACTAGGAGAGGGATACGAACTGGAGTAGATGTGATGGATACGAAGTGGTGCCTCTTCCATGGATATAAACTAGCGCTCTCTTGATGGATACGAACCAGATGTGTTTCACTTGAGACTTTATAGATACGAATTTGCATGGATATGAATGAGGTTTCCTAGATGGATTCGAATGGAATCGATATGAAGGAGGTGATCTAATGGATACGAATAAGAGCATTGCTTGATTTGCATAGATCATATCTTGAGCATACGAACTCCGATTGACTTGAAATTTGTAATGTAGCCTTTCCTAGCCTTGTTCATCATTCCCAAATGATCCCGTCTTGATTGGAGCTCGGTTAAGTTTTGATGGTATTGGTCATAGCCTTGTTTCCAATCGATCTCTAATACTGGTTTCCATACTTTTTAGCCTATTTGTTGATATCCCGGCCTTGACCAAAAGGATGGATAACACATACATACATATACATATATATTTACGTAGTTTTTTATATTTATATAAATAACAACATATGTATTTTTGGATAACAATTAATACATATAGGATGAGCTAACATGACGGTTGTGATGTAAATCCCAACATTTATATACGGACGTGTTATATCTTACATGTATTATGTTACACATGCACACAAATACATATACGCATGTGATACATATGTGTACTATTATATTTAATTTAATATAAATTACATAAATTTCTCTCTATAATTTATAAATTTAAATGGAATAAGAGATTTTATTTAAATTAAATTTAGAAATGTTCTAAATAAATTTGACTTCATAGGCCCAATATTGATCCAATAAGGGCAACTTTTTGAAATTCACGCATATCTTCCAATGCAGGCTAACCTGATTCCAATAATGGTATCGAAGCTTAATGGCTTATGCAGTTTAATTTGGTCGTGTTGGGGTTAACTATTAAGCTCATAGCCCAAAGATTGCCCCTAACAGAAAATGCTCAGGCCTTAGGGTAATTTTTAAAATTGTTTAACTTAACACAATGGTGGAGCGACCTATGAACAAGTGCGGGCTTGGTATATTTAACTTAACACAATGGAATAAGGCGGCCTTTGCGAATCATGTTGACACCTACTTTAACTGTTCTGATAGCCTTTGTGCTGAATGGTCTAAAAGAAATGTGATCAGAGGAAGAAGTATATGGAACATGCAAAAGCCTCAAAACTTAAGCTGGACATGGCAAAGTATTTTCAAGCTGAAAGAAACTTTTCTCCCGATCATTCAAATGAATACCGACCCAGTTTACAATACGAGTTTCTGGGATGATCTGTGGCTCGATAAGGGTGTGATACTTAGAAGACAACTTACACACAGTGAAATGCAGCAATCTGGTATTCACTTTATGGCTAAGGTTAAGGATGTTGTATATAATAATCATAGTTTTAGGTCCTTTTCATCTAACTGGAGGATTCAGAAAATATGGAATATGATAAGAAAGTTTACACTACTGTCTTCAACACCTGAAGAACTTGTTTGGGGGGCACAAAAGACTAAGTTTAAAATTGGAGAAGCTTATGAATTCGTGATGAAGAACAGACCTCGGCCAATGTGGAAATGGTGGAAGCGAACATGGAATATGGATAGTAGTCTGCGTGAAAACTTCATGATGTGGAAGGTGCTAAATCGTGCTGTCCTAACGAAAGCTAAACTCGCAAGCATGGGAATAAGTGTTAACATATATTGTACATTCTGTAGTGATCAACCACAGACAGTTGAGCATTTGATCTTTGAATGCCAGTAATTATGAATGTGTGGACTGCTATGATGACAAAGCTTCATAGAAATGATGTTTCGCATGACAATCAGGTTGAGTGGAATCATATTCATGCGATAACAGGGTACAAGCAGGAAGGTAAAAAACTATTTAGTGCTGTGTTGAAGAGTTTTATCGCAGCTACATGGAGAGAACGAAATGCAAGAGTGTTTGATGCTGTCAATGCAAAAAATGCTGCTCTGTTCAAGCTGTGGGTAATGCATGAAATTAAACAAACTCTGGGAATGCTTAATTTCTCCTTTGACCCAGGGATAAATCTGTCCTTCCACATGTGCTAAGTTTTTTGTTTTTTGTTATTTTTTTTATTTTTCTCGGTCAGTGCTTGTGGCACCTTGTATTCCTCTGTTTTCATGAGCTTTTGCTCTCTGTCGAATGTGTTTAGTTCTAATTGGTGCTGCAATAAAATGGTCGGGGACCATCCAACCCCGTCGGCCTTGCCAAAAAAAAATTAAAATATAAAAATATTATTTTAAAATTTAAATTTAAATAAGATATACAAATATTATAAAGTTATAACACAATAAAAAAATTCAAAATTTTTAAAAATAAATAATAATTCTGAAATCTTAAAGTTTTTAATAAGATTAGTATAATAAATCAATTAAATAAGTTAATTAATTAATAAATGTATACATATGTTATATACTATGATATATGCTATGTTGTTTTAAAATGTTTAAAATAACCTACGTATACATGTAATATTTGAATTGAATTTTAAAATTAATATAATTTAATAAAATGGTTTAATTAGATAAATAAATTAAAGGTTAATTAATTAAGTAAATTAGTTAAAGGTTAATTAGTTAATTAAATAAATAAAAGGTTAATTAAATAAATGAATGTACTTATACATAAGATATATTTGTAATACTATAAAAGTTATAATATGTAATAATTATTTAACATAAAAATTATTAAAAATTTAATTAAATAAGATTTAATTAATGTAAGATTATAAATAAGGCTATTATATAAGTAGTATGAAATATAAAAGTTATATAGTAATAAAACTTGTATAATATGAATGTATAAACAAAAGGTGGAATAGTAAGAAACCTAAAATAGACTTAAGGAATAAATACATATGTAAATGTGTGTAGACCATGATTTCAAATGTGTTTGGCACTTAAATCACGAGATTAATTCATAAAAATTATATTATTTCATAGTTCAATATCACTCAATATTAAATATTAAAGATTATTAATCTTCAATATAATGTTGTCCTCCACCACATGTACATACATACATACATACACACACACACATATATATATATTAATAAAGGGAAAGTCTATGCGGACACAAAATGAAACACAATTGGTGATACAATGAATCTCCACTATTGGATTGTCCCCTGTTTTCCACCTCGCATATAAGGACAAAAAAAATCCAATGATCCAGATCCATCGTGTCACCAATTGTGTTTTATTTTATGTCCGAATAGCCAGCCCCATTAATAAATCACTTGTAGACTCCTTTGTTGATGAGAAGACTCAAGCTGTGGATGTTATGTGCAGTATTATTTATATATTGAATAGATGATGTAAGATAACCGTATGTATTTATTGACCAGACTCAGGGTTCATATACTATACTTAGTTCATCGCAATATGATAGATATGAGTGAATATTTCACTTTTATTTGTTGAGCAGACTCAAAGTCGAAACAAAATTTACCAAAGAGTTAGGAATTGTATATGATACTAGAGAAGCCATGACTTGTTGAGCAGGCTCAAAATCAGAATTCCAAGATGGATGAGTCCAAACACCTACTAGAGAAGTCGAAAGTTTCTATGTTCACTTAATGTTTGGTGAAATGTAAAAACTAGTGGTAGCCTAATTAGAAAAATGAAATAATAACATTTAACCATTCTAATATTATAGAACATATGCTACATAATGTTATAATAGTCTACATTGACAAATTTGTGCATTTAAAATGGTTGATAAAACATTTATCAATTAAAATATACGAATGAACTGACACAAAAATATAAAATATTATTACTAATAAATGATTATTACATATGAATGATTCTGTATCATGCGAGTGTCTAATTTTACAACTACTTAATACATTTATACTTTGGTTGCTTACATGTTTATTTGGTCTAGACCATGTAATGCATTCTATGAGTTTCGAATTCTAAATGCAATACAAAAGTATGGATATTTAATCCATATACTATTGCATATAAATGTTATATGGTGAAAGATCACAGTTTGTAATGTATGATATTTCGATGATGCTACTTCATTCAAAATTAGCCGATAAACAACACTGTGAGATCGAGTGTCCAATTTGATTGATTACAAAACGATCGTATTGTGTTAAGCATAACACTAGATCAAAACTACAATATAAATCTAGGAATTCAATCGTTGAAATGTTGATTTGATCAGTTTACGTGTGGTGCAACATATTTGTCATCCTTAAATGTTAAGGACAATCAAATCGCTTTTGTAAAGAGTTCATTATGATGTCGTATTAAGAGTATTTTTGAATGGCTTGACCATTTAGAAAGGAAAAAGAATGTACAAGAATAGATGTGATTTAAAGTACAATTGGGATGAAAAGAGTGAATAGTCACTTCTACATAGAGAAACATCAGAGACGATAATTGTACTAATAATAAAAGATAACTAACATTGGAATAAGAAATTCAATTTCTATTCTGAAATATATTTTCATATATAAAATTGTTTTCAATGAGATATATTTCTTTAAGTTCAAGATATTTGATCAAAGAACTCTCCGCTATAAACTAGCTACAGTATGTGAAATAAATAGTTTATGTTAAGTGGATGGTGGACCTCCATATTCGATAGCTATTATAATAATGGCGGAATTAGTGGAAGCATGCTATATAACACTTATTAATGCATCAAATTACAAAAAAATTCTTTAGTTATTCAGTTAAACCAATGATTCGTTATTGGAGCAGATAGCAACAATCGTTTCATCGGACATGCGTGTTTTTTCTTTTCCGATGGATTTCCATGGTTTCATTAATGGAAATTCTTTGATGTAGTGAGTAATAGGCTCTGGTAATTGTTTGTGTAAAACATACCGAACATTATTTATAAAAAGATGACTATTTTTTCAGTGTTGACTGAAAAATAGACATAACTATATTTTAATGTAAATATTACAAATATTCGTTATGAAATAAAACTATAATGTGGTTTTTTCCACAACAAAAGTGATTCAATTGTAAATATGAAGTATCTAAAACTATTTACAATTATTTTGGAATTATTGACTAAGCCGTTGTTCTGAAAAATAATTTTTATTATATGATTATGAATCATATGATACTGGTTAATTATATCTCAAACAATTAAAAGTTTATGCACCCTTTTAGTAGGAGCATCACAAGAGTTGATGAACTCTTCGGATTGATACATATAGTATGTAATCGAAGTCTATTAATATTGAAATGGTTCCACGTACATCGTCATATTCATCCATGAGTTATCACAGATATGAATATGTGTATTTGATACGCGTGTATAAGTTATGATAAGGTCATAATATGAAATGGAAGTAAATAAAATAACATGCAACCGAAATGATTCGATTTGATCAAATTGGTGAGTATATTGGAAAGAGTTACATATGTACCTAATATGAATAAAAATTTAGTCTTAAAAGGTCACTCCTCCTTATAATACATAATGACGTATTGATAAGGAGCAATCGAACTTTATTGGACAAAGCATGATAAGTTGAGTTAAAATTCTTGCTATAAGGAGAGTACTTAAGATTAGTACACAAGGTTATCCAAAGAATAGTATACAAAACAATATAAGATCATGGTTTATAAGAAAATACTACATGTCCTAGTCCAAGAATTTGGTGGGTTCTATGGGTCGAAAGACTGCACGTGATAATTGAACGTAAGGGATCTTGTATAAATTGTCCTAGGAAAATTTTGGGAACGATGGTCATTAAATGAATAATTTATGTTGTGAACATAAGTATATTGTAAACTAGTGAAAAATTAGTTTTATATAAGGCAACTAATAAAATGTTTATACATGTCTATTTCGTTTCATCGAGAAACAACTGTTGGTTCAAGAAATATCAACTTTGTAACAAACAGAATTTCTCTAAGAAATTATTGTTATAAAATGGATTTGGATATAATCCAAGGATAAAATTGATTTCAAGGGACGAAATGAAATTATCCAAACCTAAATAAACACAACGTATTAGAATGTCTAATAAGTATTCTTATATATTAAAAAGATACTATGAGTTTCTAGTTAATGTCAAGAATAAACAATCCTTGGTTGTTTAATTAAACCAATAATAATATTTACTCTATTATATGGTACGATGCACAAATTCGAAATAGAAGCCAAGTATATTATCAAAATATGGTTTTGATAATTTTATCCGAAGGGATAAGATCCATTGGCCACCAAAGTGTCTTTAAGAGAAAAACGAACGCAGATGGGATATAGTGAGCCATATCGGTAGGAATAATAAATTAACGAAATGGATTCACCATTCGATGTGATCAAATAGGTTCGGATTTTACTCATGAAATAATTGCTTAATATGACTTTGTGTTTGGTAAGTATGTGCTGAAATGGAAATTCTAAATAATGATTTAGAATGGACTATTTGCATATAACAACTAAAGTGTCTCGAAGTCAGTGGGAGCGATATTTGGGTTTGTGATTTTTTGGATGTAATCCAAGAACATATATGAAAGGTTCATATAACAAGCATTAAAATTAAATAATTATTTTGATAGTAATATCAAATGGTTTGATTGTCAATCAAAATGCAAAGGAAGCATTGCTCATAAAAAAGAAAGTTACAAGGTACATAGATATTTCTAAATCATAAGTAAACAACACTCTACTGTTTTTTAACGATGTACTTGTGTTAAAATCAGCCTTAGTTGTTTTAATACCCAGCATTTTAAAAATAATGTCTTTTATAATGATTATAAAAGATATTGGGAATGTCCCAAATCGATATGCAAAACACATTATTAAATTGTTTAATACATAAATTGTAAGTTGAATTACTTATGAATTAGCAATATGAATTATCATATATGTTGCGTTGTCTATGATATTGTGATTTCTTTATGCATTTGATACAATAAGAAAATATCATATCCAAATTGATATTCCTAAATGGTTATTTGAAGTATTCTCATTTATAAACGAAATACTAAAGAATTGCTTATGGAAACTGCGAACTCCTTATGAAGGAGTGTTCAGACTCAAATTTTCATAAGTAATATTGAGTATAATATGTCAGTAATAGATTCAAGTTAAGAAAATCCTCAAATTGGAAATGTTACAGTTGAAAGGCTGTGGTTGGTTCAATAAAAAGGCTAAATATATCACCTTGAATAACGCCACTATAAAAACGATGTATATAAATATAAGTGCACAAATTTATAGCTGAGATGAAGGTGATTCCAAATGTTGGGAATCCCATTACAATGTTATATGATAACAATGTAACTATATAGTTCATAACAGAAATTAGAGCTTACTTAATGTCGAGAGACATACTCCAAATTGGTCCGTAGGGTAAAGGTAGTTTATCAGCATCGGAGAGAGTTGATTGACGTAGTGGATAATTGAAATATAATAGCATAACTGCTCACTAAGGGACCTTAACCAAATTGGTTTTAAGGAACCCGATTGGAGAACTAGGAATATGAGTCCATAATTGACTTAAGTTCAAATGGGAGATTGATAGAGTTAGGGGTATACCTTAAGGGCAATTATGTAATTTGTTGCATATATATATAACTTGTTGACTAGTCTTGTTCAAAATAAAAGCGTTTTCATTCTATTATATCTATGTGTTATATTGATTAATTAATTAATTTAATTAAAAGTATATTTAATAGAAATCCATAATTGGTATGTTTTGTGATAGTAGTTACAAAGTGGTGTGTGTAATTTATCATAATGAAAATAAATATACCATTTTAAACGTTCCTAGTCAAGGTGCATCGAGGCTGGATATCGATTTATCAATTGAGACTAGAGTACCTAACGCTCTCCAAATATTAGGCAGTGTATTACTCATGACTGCTGAGAGCGTCTAGGGGTTACGTACTGATAGTTATTGGATAACTATGGAATGACTCAATCATATTTTTCTGATGGTCAATATTACTAAGGTCAAACAGAAAATATTGATGTGGCTAATTTACACAGTTCTCCCGACTTGAGAATATTGCAGATCTTCAATATGAAGGCTCCTCTTTGATTATAGTCAAACTATGGCATGGCACCCATCGAGTGCCTATGGTTAGGTCTAGTGAAAGTATTGGAAGTGAAGCACTATTCAAGAAAGGATTTGTTTTCTCTATTATATGGGGTTAGTATCACGGTCAACTCATGTCAACTCAAAGTAAAATTATCTAGCGATAGCAATTTGGTTAATAAAAATTATTATTATTGAACTAAGGACTTTGTATTTGTATCATAGGGTGAATATGGACGATTTTGGGATTTTGACCATTACTAAATTCCATAAATCCAAAGTGATATAGTTTTGGGAAGAGAATTGGTGTTAAATAAATGTCACAACCAAATAATGCTTAATAATATAAAATTAGATTTTACCAAAACTAAGTAAGCGGTAAATTTGGCTAAAATGTCACACCACCTGCTAAGTGACATTTGAACATTAACATTCGAATAGTTCGATGTTAATCGCTGACTAAGTTTACACCTAATGAGTCACACAACCAGGTGATGAATTCTCTTTAGACCAAATGATTTAATTTGTTTATAATTGTTATTAATTAATTAATATTTATGTAATATTAAATATAAAATTTTGAATATGATTTGACGAATAAATATTATTATATATACTTATAATAGTTATAAATATATTGATCGATATGTGATATTAACAAGTAACTAAATTAGATTTAATTAATAATATTTATTTAGGCTTAAATGGATGTTAGCCTAAGATGCTAAGATGTTATTTCGGCAGTAATAGGATTTGTAGAAGGTAGCTAAAAGGGCTTGTGAGGTTTGAAGATGGATGGTTGAGATTGATGAGAAATGATATGAGATGTGATCCATGTTTCTCTCTGTTTCTTCCACTATAAAAGGACCCCAACCCTATTGCAGAAAGAATATTTTGGCTACTATTTCCCCATCATTTTTGTCTGACCTCATCAGAAAGGAGCTCTTTCAAATTAAACTCAAATCTATTCAAAAGGCGGCAACTATTTAAAGGTCTACAATTCAAGAATTTGCAATCTATTGAATCGAGAAAATTCAAAGGGGAGAGAATTCATCATTACAAGGTGTGCTTAAAGGCATTAGTATTAGGTATGTATTTATTATACTATATGATTTATAATCTCCAGATAACAGAATGTTATTCATAATATATATATATATATATATATATTGATGGTTAGGTGATGATTCTTATATGTATCAATATTGTTACATATTAGATTGGTTATATGCATGTATTTTTTTGAAAAACACAATTTTTATGTAATCATAATTAAATAAAATTTTACCTAAATTTATAAATTTAAATGAAATAAGTGATTTTATGTTAATTAATTTTGGCAATATTTTAAATAATTAGAAGTCACGGGCCTAATATAGATCCAATATAGGAAAGTTTTTGAAATTCACTCATATCTTCCACTGTGGACTGGCTTAGTTCCAACACTTACAAGTCATAGCTTCCTCCTTAGCTTTTGGCAGAAATTTCATCTCAAATCGACTCTTGAAATCTTCCCAAGTCAACTCTGACTCATTAATCTCTACCACCAAATGCTAGCACCACTCCAGGGCTCTACTCTAAGGCTGGCTAGAAGCAATCTGGATTCTTTGTTGTTTGGTAATACCTATACGAATGAAAATGCATTCACACGTCTTTTGCCAAGCATGCACTCCTATCACTCCCTTTGTGCCATTGGAAGTCTTTCCTCGAAGTTTAGCGTAATCACTACACAGCCTTGCAAAATCAAATCAAGGAGTAGGGTGGTTTGGATTAGTGGAAGAATTTAACTGTTGAATGCTCCTTACTAATTCCATAAGATGTTCGATGTTTAATAGACTCCTCCAAATCCACCAGATTGACCTTGTTTAGCTCGACCAGCATGAGTATCGGCCATTCCTCACTTCTGTACTTAAGTAAGATATAGGTTAAGGATATACCAAAATAATAAGTATATATCAAATAATACAAATAACAAATACGCACCCAGACGCCTACATCCTGCAATCACTATATAAACCTAGAAAATATATTTACGTTATCTACCTGATACCCAAGGGACAAGGTTTCCTATGTCGTCTAGGCCACTGAATCTTGTCTCTTAGTGACTTATTAGTCTAAACCTTCTCTGATACTAAATGTAGATACCCCCACTTCTATAGCCATACTACCCAAGAGTACTATAATGTAATACCGTGGAATAATACGGGGAATAAGGTAATATGTGGTACACGCGTAAATATTCCCTTGGACCAACACCAGGATATGTTTCAAATACCAATAATGCTTGTCACTGATGTACATGGTCTCTATACAAAGTAATAATCATGTGCGCTACTAGGACAGAACAATACGCAATAACAGAATAATAAAAGTCGTAGAGTCATAACGGAATGAATAAATATAATACATAACATATATAATACATAGTCTAGGGCTATAAAATGATAGTCTCTAGTCCAAGATATAATACAACAACACATTCTATATATAGATACATGAGACGACAAAATTCATACGGAATGTATCATCCCATACTACATGCTAGCCTTTGCAAATGCCGAGATGGGTTATACTATCTACATAGTACATGTGCCTGCAATGTCTCGAACTAACCCGAGTATAAAACACACAGGTCAAACTACGTCTATGATGAAGATGAAGAATAAAGTGTGAGAATAATGACCAAATATAATCATGGATATTCATAAAGTAATAGCTCAAACAAGCCGTATAGTCAAATGTAATATAAATAAAACCATCATATCACGGATATAAATTCATACAAAATATCTCAAACTAGTGGTGACGAGAATCGACTATACCTTAGACACATGATCTCAAGTAAAGTCATCACACATCAAATGGGTTACATCAACCAATAGATACTTAGTGAGGTTATAGACAATATGACCTCATCTACCGCTTAGTATAAAACCAAAAGGGAGACTGACAGCTATTTTCCTGCTCAAGGAGCCCTGAGCTACACTGCTTGAATCCGCTCTAAAATTCTTCAGTTCCTAATCTGGTATCATGATTATATCCATCGCAAGTCATAAACTTGCTATAAGTCTATTATATGCAGTGATCACGAATCGAATCACTGCCCCTATAGTAACAGATTGCTTGCCTTTGTGACTAAAGGGGCTAGGGTTGCACCACCCTTCACTAAAATTCCGTAATGCACATCTGAAGTATATTAGAAGTGTCACAGATTTGGGGCATGACCCCATGATCAGGCTACCAGGGTGGACACTGGCCATCCGATTTCCGCTAACCTTTTACCATATCCCGAAACACTTTGTGATAGATAAGTAGATAATATCATAAATATATCCATATATATAAGTACTTCTTTATTAATCAACATCTATAAACGTGCCTTACTCTGAGCATACACACACACATACACTCGCTCTACCCCAAGCTTATAACATTGCTCTACCCTGAGCATCATGTCACATAAGTATAAATTGTGACAACCCCACCTCTCGACACATCGATCCAAAGCCTTTAGTAACTTTTGGACTCATGTTGTGCCAAGAAATATGGATCATTGGGATTTTTATAATATTTACTAATATAGGTAGATATAATCTATGATACATTACACTTTTAGAACTCACAATGAAAGGAATAAAATATATCACACACAAAAACATTTATCTTAGGAAATATCCAAATCACAGTCTCAGAAAATCAATACGTGAACCAATACGTGGTACATAGAAAATATCACTCCAATTCTGACAAAAGAAACAAAATGAATTGAAAAGATAGATAAATAAATGGAGAGAAAATATATTAAAAGTGATCTCAAAAGCAAAACTCGACTTTCCATGTATCAAGAATGGGGCAATCACCTACTGCCATGTCTACCCATGGTAGGAAAAAAGGAAAAGAGTGGGTTAGACAAAAATCTGGTGAACGAATACAAGTTTAATGTCTGGTGACTGTGTGCAGTTAAGTCTAATACTACTCTAGATGAAATAAGGTATGCTACAAGTGTCCGTGAATTCCTAAGGTCCATTATATAAGATTTTTTGTTCAATACATACCTACACTACGATCTTTATAGGTAGCTACAAGGATCGAGCTGTGTATTGAATCTCACAACTAATGATCACCCACTTCTCCTAGAGCTATCCAATAAGGAACCACTACCCTTAGGATATTGGGGAAATGATTTTCACTAACTACTGCATGTAATCCATCTATGCATTGAGTGGGAACACCTGATACCGACTTATCGAAGTGTGTCATTATCTGCATTTGTATCCATTTCTCCATCGTAATGTTGGCCTCTTATTAAATGCGTCAGGATTCTCCATCAAAACTGTATCATGTTGTTTCATAAATTGTGCATACTAGGATTCCCGTTATGCCAAACCGCACTTCATTAGGCATCCTTGTTAGTATTGCATGTCCATTGTGGAACCTTCTATGAGTTTCGTTTGCGATAAAAATCACCCTTTGTTGAGTAATCGAACCCTAATTTAGTAAGCAACGTTTACCCAACACTGCAATGACCTAGTGTCCTTTGATAGGGAACTAGCTCCTCCAACTATTTCTAACATATACATTTAGCCCCTGAGTAGGCTCAAACAAGCAACTATCATTTATATAATTTTTATCTAATTTATATAATTTTTAATACTAACCTGGGTGTTAGGCCGAGGTTCAAATACTGCACTTTTCGTATCGAGCGGTCGACCACTATTGATCGACTATTAAGATCCTAAGGTCGACCAGTCATAGGAATTTTTTTAGGTTTGCGTTATTTTCATTATCGATTATTGATTTCAATTTGATTTATTTCATTTTTGTTTTCGTTAAACCCTAATTACTAATTGACCAGCCTATATTCAAAATTAAATATCATATTGTCCAACTAAGGATTTTATAAATTTAGGTTATATCAAATTAGGATTTTGCAATATAATCATAAGAGAGGTGTACTAACATCAATTTAGGTTTAGCAACTTATAGTGGTTCAACTCTAATCTAGTTTATAGGTTTAAATTTAATTTTTTATATGTTTCAAATTTGGTTTCTAGCACCCTACATGAGTTAAAATATTTTAAACCTAACTGTCATAATTATCGAATCAAATCTGTTCCAACCTAACTGTCATAATTATCTAATAAAATTTATTCCTAGTCATCTCAAGCCTAAGCATTTCTTATTCGCTTCGCCTGTGAATCTCCTCTTTGAATGCAAGCTCCGCTTGCTCTGTCTACCTCCAAATTGCTTGTATTCTTCTACGTTGATTTTATTTTGATTTTAAGAAATTTTAGGGTTTAGTGGAGTGGTTAGAATTTGATGGAGTTTTGTTACAGTAAAGGGTTATGTGAATTTCACGATTAGGTCAGATTTGAATTTATAGGGTTTCGAAATTTATTTAGACCATTGGATTTAGGTTGGAGAATCTCTCTAATTATCACGCGTGTTCATCAAATGCTTTGCGATGTAGTAGTAATAAGAACCATTCGAACATGTCATGAAGCAACTAATTACTCTAGAATTTACGTTGCCTATGGTTAACCACTTCCCTCTCAAGATCAACCGCTACCGGTCGACCATGGCCTATCTCGGGTTGATCAGTCACCGTGTAAAATTGTGAACTTTCATTTTTTTAATTTCTTATTCTATTTCTTCCAACGTTTGTAATTTCTCCATGTTAACTCTGATTTCAAAGTGTTATATATGAAAATCATCCAGAAAATTGCTAATGGTGGAAGTTTCATAGCTAAATTCGAACGTTTGTAAAAATTTTGTTTTTAACCCTTATTTAATTTAATTTTCCTATTAAATTTCAGTTAAATTTTCGAGGTGTTATATTCTCCCTCCTAAAGGATTTCGTCCCCGAAATCTTAACGAATGGATAAATGTAACTTATTCATACAGTAACCAATAGCTATAATCATCTATTCATCTATCACCCACAAGCAATCATTATCCTTAGAAATTTTCTAATGCATCATGTACATATATATGCAACATGAAATGCACAATCTATACTAGTGCAAAAGAGTAAGCGATTTACCTATCCATTCGACCTCCTATCTTGCAAATGCTTATGTCATGCATCCAAATATATGCAACGTCCTAAGTAAACATACTTGCAACTCTATATGGATGTGCAACCATACAACTCATATGAAACATCCATATGCATAACATCCACTAGCATAACAAAAATCAAGAGATAACATGCTATCAAGTGTGAGTGCGTGTGTGTATACCTAGAGGACATCCACAACCATGCAACTCATATGAAATATGCATAAGAAGTAGTAAATGATATTAATGAAATAAAAGATAAACACATAGTAAGACTAAGGCTTAAATTCAGACATAAAAGATGTTAAGGCAATAAAGAAAATAAAAGAAAAATAAGTATACATAAGTCCGAAATATGTATATATGTAGCCTCAGATATGTGTTTATGGTAGGTGTGAACGATTACAAATTATCTGTTATAATTAGAATGGACCAATGTATGAAGGTCATTGGACTTGGTTGGAATGCTAAAAACATATCCAACCAATAGACCCATAGTGAATGTACGATTTCATACTAGAGGGGTACCCCTAGGTCTAGACTATGCTTATTGCCTTGAATATAAAATTTTAGTTATAATTATGTTGAGTGCACAGTCAAATTAGGTCTATGTCAAAGTTTTTAAGTGGAGGTATTGCCTCGATTGCACTAGACAATCTAAATGGATGGTGAGTGCGATCGAACTTATGCAACATGGCACGAAAAGTCTGGTGTGCATAGGTACCAAAACGAGTTACAACGAGTATACATAAAAGGCTGGTTTATTTTGGCACCTATAGGGTAGGAATTGCATATTTATCAAGCTCGTAATCGGTTTCTTACGGTCAATGGAAAGGATACAGTTACACTTAACTGATCTCTTCCGCCTACCAGGATTGGTTTAGTTAGGTTAGGTAATGCTACAATTGTTTGATAGGGCAAGGCTAGTTAACTATACAAAGTTCCTTCAAAACATAGGTGGGGTGGTGGTGCGGGGAGCCTAAAATTCACAATAAGAAGTAGAAAAGGGTACATAAAAGGATGGCATACATGATGAAAAATCCCTGAAGCATTAGGATTTTATGGACTGGAGATCGTTGGTGCGCACGGCAGATTTCCTCATTGATACGATTGCGATGGATCTTTACAAGGTGTTGAAAGATTGGTACTAGTGGGGATAGCACCTAGGTCCATAAGTGGACTTAGGGTGTGCGTGTGTATACACACACCTATATATACATATATTAACATGGTATAGATGGGTATGGTTCGTATGTAGCAATGGAGTCATACCAACTAATAATAAAATCTAACATAATATGATATAGAGAACAATTGGCACAATCTAGTATTATATATAAGATGTATAATTTACTAGTCACCAGAACATTGTTCTAACCCCTCCTCTTTACAACCCATGGGATATAGAAAGGCTGCTACCAGTGTTGATTTGGAGTAGTTATCCGGATGAGGCTCTTGACATTTGAAATGTTGAATTTTGGTTAGTAATTAAATCGATCTATTATATTTTCTTATTCTAGCTGTGAGTTTGTAACGACCCTCTATTTCGAACCATTCAAACCGACAATCATCCACACATGTCAAACTTATATTGCTCAAAACAACATATTATTAATTTATATTTGGCAAACTTAGCATATACAGTAAATAAATCAATCACAGAATCACAAGCACAGAGTTTACAATAATAAGCAGTGGAAATAGATAAATAGTAGTTCATGAAGCTACTATAGAACATCAGAGTTTGAAATAAATAGAAATCTCAAGTACAAAGTATCACTAATACAAAAGCAACTGACAAGTCGGAACATAAACAATGAAAGCTGAATAGATAAAAGACGGATCTTCAAGAAAATCTCCCAGCTCTAAAGGCGAATCTCATATGTTGTGTCACTCGGTCTGACCCAAGCATAAAGTAAAACACAAAACACTCCAGTCGGGATTAACATTCTTATACCAGTAAATCAACTCAAGTGAGATGTCAATTGAAATATAAAGTAACTCAAAGGATGTTTGAGATTCCACCCTTTAAGGATTCGTTAAACTATCTACATACATAGTATAATACGCTACACAGATAATGTTTATAGTAAAGTAAACTATTAAAATAGCATTAAGGCGTTACCCATATCCCAATTACACATTTTATATATTCCCATAGTCTATACAGATACTGTAAGATCCACTAAACTGGTGGTTTACTCAGGGAGCACTCCATAGGTACGGTACAAAACAATCGTAGAGGGCGCGATAAGGCATGTGACAAGGTGCGTGAGGCAATGCTAGGGTAGGATTCTACCGTTTGCACTCGTGGACTAGTGGTAACTCATAGTAGCTACTACCGCCAACCTCGAGACACACTTCCAAATCAAAGGTGCACCCAATCAATCACAAAGTAATAGAATGGTATCGAAGAAGCATGCTCGATCGGAGGTGCGACCTCACTTGGCGCAGTATAGCTTCTGTTTTAGCCACATCAAGCTGATTCGCGGGAGTAAGGGCTGTGTTAATACCTCATATATAATTGTTCGCCACCATCCAACTTTGTTCTAGAATCTCCACCACGTGCACAGTTGTTAAAGTGGCTTTTGATATTGGCAGAGAGTATGGCAATATCTGATCCCTATCATTTTAACAATCAAACGCTTATTTCACACCGTGGTCATTTTATTTTTCAAACAGTTCATACTTCATACCACAGTATTATATTCATTTCAAAATCATATTGCTTTCGAGATCTTATTCACTTCCAAAATTATAACCACAAAATAGTTTAAAGCTTCATATCGAAATATTTGCATTTAAATTCATTAAATATAAATCATAATATTTCCAACTTAAACAGTTTAAATATTGAAAATGGTGTGTGTGTGTGTATGGAAAAAATATAAATTAAAAATAGTTTATATTTAAAAATAGGTTATCGATTAAAATAGTGTATATATTAAATAGTTTATATATATATATATATTAAAAGAGTTTATATCGAAATAATTTCAAATCAAAACCGTTTCTTCCAATTTCACAAATCAATTCAAATTCTCATTAAACAATTTAATTTATATCGATTTCAAATCCACATTTGAAATTCAAATTTAAACCACTCCCAATTTAATAGGTTTCAAAGCTAAATATTCAAATAATTCATAATAACTCAATTTGATAAATTTCATTTATATTCCAAATTTCAACTTTTATTTTATTTAAATTTTAAATATTTACTTAATCATTTTAATATATTTTAAATAAAATCCTAAATGACATGTGATATCCCGGAAATTTTGACAATAATAGTTTAATAATTTATGTCAAAATTTAATTGATTTGATCATATTGTTAATAATAAATTTGAATTTAATTAATAATCTTCTTTAAAATAAATATTTAAACTGATAACCTATTTTTATAGGCAAATAAATTGTTTTATATTTGTAATGTATACATATCTGTATATATTATAACTAGATAAATCTTTGTTTTAAATTTAATATATATAGGCCTGTTTTCTTATTCTAACATTTTTGATAAATTAAAAATTGGATTCAATTTGATATTAGGCTACTAAATAAATAATCATATGATTTTAATACCCAAACTAAAAACTTAATTATTTAAAATTGATTTTAGTTTAAGTTTAAATTTAGATAGAAAGGTTTGTTTGTTTTTATGTAGCTAATAAAATAAGTAATTTATTAGATAAGAAGACAAATTCTTTTATGAATTATTTTAATTTAATCATGAGTTAAATTTAAACAATATTAATGGTGTAATGTTTTACAAATGGATTTCTAATATAAATAAAAATTGTTGTCTTAAATTTTATGTATGTATATTCGATAGGAAAGCTATGATTGTAAATTTGAAATAGCATCTTTCAAACATGTTTAAAATAAAACAAGTCTTATGTAACGACCCGCTATTTTGGACTCTTCGCATCCGCACATGTCGGACTTGAATAATTCAAAATACCGAATTGTTAATTTAAATTTGGCAAAATCAGATATACAGTAAATAAATAATCACAGAATCACAGACACAGAGTAATAATATGCAGCGGAAGTAAAAGAGATAGTAGTTCATGAAGCTACTATATAAATATATAAGATACATCAGAGTTTACAACAGAAGAGTAATATGATACATCAGGTACAAATCAGAATACCACTGGAATCATCGAATACTGGAAGTAGAATAGATGGCTGGATCTTCAAGCAAAGCTCCAACTCCAAAGGTGAGTCTCAAAAGCTGAACCACTCAGTCTGACCCGAGCGTAAAGAAAAACACAAAACACTCGAGTCAGGATTAATATTCTCATATCAATAAATCCAACTCACGTGAAATAACAATCGAAATACAAGTAACTCAAAGGATGTTGGAATCACCATCCTCTAAGGATCCGTTAAACTATCTAATATGTAGTAGTGTACGCTAAATAAATAATGTCTATCAGTAATATAAAGTATCAAAATAGTGTTAAGGCGTTACCATTATCCCCCTTAACACATTTTTATAAGCATCATAGTCTATACAGCACTGTAAACTCCACCGTAAACTAGTGGGATATCAGGGAGTACTCCATAGGTATAACACAAAACAAATTCGTAGTGGTCGTGTATATAGGGATACAAGTATGACAAGGCACATGAGGCAATACCCAAGGTAGTGAAACTACCGTTTGCCTGATCCGGACTGGTGAGAACGCATCGCCGCAACGATCGCAACACCGCGAAACAACACTCCTGAAATTCCGAGGGTGCACCAATCAATCACAAGTAATGAGTAGTAGTTGCGAAGAAGTGTGTTCGCTCGAGGTGGCTAACCCCATTTGGCCCGGCACGGCTCCTGATTTTAGTCATTTCCAATTTGACACAAGTGTCAAGGCTATCCATTATCGTTCTCTTTCTTCAGTCATCACGTACATCATTCCAACCACTTCATTCTGGATCATCACTCCGCATATAGTTATTAAAGTGGTTTTCGGTTCAGATAGAGAGTATATCCATAACCGATTCCGGTTTCTTTAATAACTTTCGTAATTATTACACCGATTGGTCGTTTAACAAAATTTCAAAACCAAATCAAATTCAATTTCAATTAGAACTCGTACATCAACATTTCGTTAGTCTTTCGAAAGTCATTTCCATAATTTACGTTTTAAAAACTTCCAAATTACCATTTCAACTCTTATAATTCAATTCCAATTCAAATATTGATTCAAGTTCGTATATAAATTTCATTCCGAAATCATTTAAATTAATTTAATTTAACATTCCAACCAATTTAAACTCATTTATCGATTTCATTAAATATTCATTAAGTTAATTTATCATTCAAAAACCATTTCCATTAAAATTTCCAATTCATTATATCAATTACTTATGTTCAACTCCATTATATCAAACTTCAAATTTAGTTAAATTAAATTCGTCAATCAAATTCTCTAAATTACAAGTCTTACATTAATTCCAATAAATCACATTTTATTTCTTGTTAAAGAAATTCGATTTCACTTATTTATTTACTTAGTTACAAATTTCCAAAACTCAATTAGTAAAGAAACTAAATTCCATATATTCGAGAAGTTTCAATTTCACTTATTAACTTACTTAATAATTTTTCAAAACTTAATAAATAAAGAAACTCGGTTTTATTTATTAACGAAGTTCGAATTCACTTATTCAAAAGTTCAATTTCTCTTATCAAAGAATTAAATTTTTATTCAATTATCAAATAATTCAATCTTTTTAATTATTAAATAATTTCAATCTTAATTATTAGTAATTTCAAAACTTAATAGTTACAACTTGATTATAAGTTCAAACTTAATTATTAAATCATTTCCACTTAATTATGAATTCAAACTTAATCATCAAATCATTTCAACTTAATTTTAAATTCAACTTAATACTTCAAACCTAATTATAATTTCAAACTTAATTATAATTGCAAATTTAATTATTAAATGATTTCAACTTAATAATTTCAAAACTCAATTATTACTTATTCCAAATTTAATTATTAAATAATTAAATTTCAAACAACGTTCCTTCATCAATTACTACGTTAATATTTGTTTCAGATTTCAATCTTTATATTTTCCTTAAAAAAAATTCAAATTCCAACTTCATTTCAAAACTTATCCTTTGCTCGAATAAAATCATTATTTCATTTTTAAATCAAATTATTGACCAATCGGATTTTATTAAATTCTCTATCCTAAGTCAAGTTCATTTGGGTATTTATCATTTCAACCCGATTCCAATTCAATACAAAAATCAAAGCATAGCAAAGGGAACTTGCAGTGTGATAACTGGGATGGTGTCAAAGTAAATAAACAAGCAATAACAACAATCAATAACAATCCAATAATCAATTCAAATAATCCCGAAATAATCGTATTAATTCGCATTGTTATTTGTGCGAATTAATATAATTATCTCTAGAATCTACACTATCATTTCATGTAGATTAAAGATTACTACATTACGGTTTTTCACTTGTCGTCAAATTTCAATTTCAATTCTACAACAATTTATTCAATATACGTTCAAGGTTCAAAGTGTAATTTATCAAATTCTACGTGTCAATTAATTTAACATTTACAAGGGGTCATATTATTCAAATTAACTAATCAAATTCAACACATATGACGATTCAAAATTTTAAACTATCCTATGAAAAATTTCAATTTCAAGTTATTTATCACTTACAACATTAACAGTTTAACGTTCAATGTCAACATCACACAATCAATCAAATTATCAACCAAATTAGATTAATTTTGCATACATAACAGATAATAGTGTCAGATATCACAAATGAACTGATACAGGTCATAACATATATTTAACAGTGTAAATAACTAACAGTAGCAATATTTCAATTGTCGTTTCACTTGAAGTCAAATTTAATAAATAAAAGAACATTAATCGTGAGTGATTGCTCACCTTTCGAGGCTAGAGAAGAACGAGACTCAGATGAGTTACGAGTCCAAAGCAAAGCTAGATTGAATGCGAATTTGACCAGCAAAGCTGACAATAGAAATTGACAAAGTCGAATCAGAACTGGATCGATAGAATAATTGGTATAAGTGAATGGATATAGATATAACATATAAAATACATATATACAAAATTATATTCTAATTTCAAACATTTATAAATAAAATATATACATAAACGTATTTCAAAACTTATTAGTTTAAATTTTAAAACACGTAAAACAAAGTCTTATATGCAGATTTAAACCAAACAAATGTACACTTATATATATATATATATATAACTAATTATATAGACTAATATTTCTATAGTAACATACAAAATCTTATACAACTCTTGTTTTTTTTTTTAAATAACAAATACACCTATACAATTGAACTATATATATGCCATATATGGTCCAAACAAATGCAAGAACTGTATAACTTTTATTTATATATATCACACTTTTAAACATGCGCCTAACATATGTATTGTACCACATTATGTGCATAAAACACGTTATTATATTATTTTTTTATAGTATCAAACATAACTCGTTATAAAACCAAACACATATATATATAATAAAATCAACGTTCGAACAAATAAATACACTTATAAACTTATCAAACTTCCAACACTGTCACTGCATATAAATAGTTTTAAGAAGGTACACAATATACTCCATATATTACACATGCAAAATATAAGAATATGCTGAAGATATACATATTATATTATCGACTCTAGTTATTATAAACACAAATTTTTACTCAGTACCTATATAACGAAAGGAAAAAATATAGTATAAATTAATACATATATATAATACAGTAACTTATAAATATGAAACTGCAAACATTTTTATAACCAAACAGGATTACATTTATGATGAGCACATAGCTTTAGGTGTTTACCTACAAATACATTATAAAATAAAATAAAATATAACTTTTGTACAACTATAACTTATACATTAACAACCAATTCAAATAGAACTTTCATAGTATATATATAGAGAGGGGTGTAGTCAATAACAAAAACTATGTAAAGTAAATATATTTGACAGTGCAAGTAACGTATAAAATGGACCAAGTATACACAGAACAAAAGTATTCATTTGTATCAAATTTACATATTATAGATGTGAACAAACATAAGACGTTGATTAATACAACTACTATATTATAATATATACTATAAGCTTATATAATATATACTCACGAACTTGCAAAAATCAGCACATAATAATATATAATATATTATACAGAATACCTTGTACGAGTAAATATTTGAAGGGGACGACCAGGATGGCTGTCGTGTGTACATCAGGGCGGAGGAAGTGGAGGCAGTGCTCCAGCCGTGCACATGCCGAGGAGGGGAGGGCAGAAACGAGACCGGTGAAAGGCGAGATTGGTGGGAAAAATTATGGTGAATTGAGTCGTGGAAGGAAATCTTGGCCGAGCTTGGTTGCGGTGATGGGCGGAGCATTTGCAGGGCGGAGGAGGTTCGGCAGCATGCTAATGATAAGGAGGTGGAGATGAGATGAGGGTGGAGGCTGAGGAGTGGTGCTCTGACGTGTGAGTGCAGGTAAGAGAGGAAAAGGTAGAGGCGGTGGCGGGGCTGCTAGCTCCGCGTCATGATGGAGAGGTCGGGCTGAGACGCGTGGATGAGGAATGACAACATGCGGCTACAGGTGTGCAACATATTGATCTAGTTATCACAAAAGAAAAAGAGAAATGGTAGCTTGCTTGCATGCCATATCAGAGGGGAAGAAGAGGAATAATGGAACAGGTAGAAACGAAATGAAGTATTAATGAATATAGATTTTCAAGACAAAAGTATTAACGTAAGAGTTGGTTCCAATGAAACAAGAAAAAAAAGTATGGAAAGGCCTCTGAATAATAAATGCTTAGAGCTATACGAGGTAAAGTTGGATGGAAAAAAAGAAGTCAAATGGTCATAAACCAAAAGACACAAACCGGTACTCATACGGTTAGCCATTTGCAGTTTCGCCGCGAACCGAACACCGAAACACAGAAGTGAATAGAGCATGGTGACCAGCGCGATGAGACGGTTAAAACGGTATACTGATATCAGTGATGCGATTGAATTATAAAAATTCGAAATTTTCAACTAGCGGAAAATGCGCAAAAATCGCAGAAAATTAAGATCGACGGAGCCAAAAATGTCCGAATTTGGAAAAACGACAAACTGACAACTTGCTCAAAAGATGGTTTAGAATTTTTCTGTGTAAAAAAATTTTGGTTTTGAAAATGTTTTATTTTCATCGCTTTTTAACTGATTAGTTTGAAGTAAATTTACGCGCGAAATAAACTTTCATATTTTTGAACGAAAATTTTTCAATTGCTATGTTTCACTAGACGCATTCCAAATATCAGATTTATATTTCAAAATTTTATCGTTTAAAATCCCGCAAAATTCCAATTAATAACGTTATTAAAACCGGCTAAATTTACGGATCGTTACATTCTCCCCCACTCAAAACTTTTCGTCCTCGAAAAGCAAGGAGGTAGGAGAGTAGAAACAATCAAAAGAAAATAAACTTGAATTACATAATAAATAAATAATTTAAACCATATGAATTTCAATTTTAAATAAATTATATTCAACAATTTGTTTTTAAATTCAATATTTTCATTAAATTGATTTGATTTCACATTTATTAATATTAGGTACAAAAGTTTCTTTCCAATGAAATTCAATTCAAATTCAATAAATTCAGGATATCTCATTTAGTTGATTTAATTTCAATTTATTAACTTTCAAAACAAAAAATTTCTATTACATTAATCACATCTATTATTCAATTAACGTATTATTCTATTTATCTTCATAAACATTTTATAATTAAAATTTAAGTGAATAACATTTATTATTCGCACTCACATTTTATTTATGAAGACAATTTATATTGTATATTATCCAAATTTCTTAAATTAACAATTTCAAAGATCATAATTTGAATAGTCATTTATTATAGTCATATTTTATTTAACCAATTTAATTTATCTTTATTCCACATTATAATTAAATTTATTCTACTTAATATATCTTCTCACATATATATTAAGTATGTTTACATTCATTATTACTACTCAAATTTATTTTAAAATTCCTTTGATATCATTTTCTATTGTATAATATTCAACTACATAGTTAACTTTTGAAAATTTTAGGTAAGTTATATAATGCAACTGAGTATTATCCAAATGAAATTTTTTAATTCAGTTATCACAAGTTAAGTATTTATATAAAAAGAATTTGGCTTTATTTAATTGAAAATCATCCTTTACCCAAATTTTAAAAATTATATTTCCGATTAACTTCAAACAATTTAGAGATAATTATTTATATACTATATATATCAAATCAATCAATTTAAAATAATATACCTATATATATAAATCAAATCATGCTCAAGAAATTTAAATCAATTTAATTTCCAAAACTGTAGCGAAGCTACGAATTGGTCTCTTCCTTTCGAAACTCGAAAATGAATGTCGATGATGCGGCCGCCATCACCGAAATTATTTCCCAGCGACAAAAGAGAAGAGCTCTAATTTAATCAAAAATTCTTTGAAAATGGTTTCTATTTGAAAATACTTTAAATACTGTACGCTTTAAAACTTTCAAATCCAAGTTTGAAATCACCGGAAATTAAATTCTCAAATTCTAATTTAAATACATTTAAATTCCGAATCAAATTATAAACAAGTTTTATAAATTCATTTTTATGCAATGGACAACGGTTTACGAAACAATAATTGAAAATCAAAAATTATTATTTCTGGCAACAAATTCATTAACAATTTAATTTCAAAACTTTATACTTATATATAATATAATCATTCAAAAATATTTTATTCACCAAATTCAAAAATACTATTGTGTCAGTTTGTTCTGTTCAAGTGTTTTGGGAATCCTATCGATAGCGTTGATCAGACGAATCGATCAAAAACCCAAATCAACATCAACAACTCAAACAACACAATATATAAAACATTTTAACATTAATTTACAAATACACTTTCTCTCTCAACAATACAATAATGGATTTCAAAATAAGTATAGAGATTCAAATTGATGGAAATCAAATCGAAGAGAATTTTGATTCGATAATAAGTTCGAAACAGAAGATAAGATAATTCAATTATCAAAATCGGGAGATGGATAAGCTTATTAAATTCACGGGCAACCTTCCCGGTCGACCGTAACTTCAAGAATAAGATCGATGCTGAATTCCGAGGTAAATCAACATTCGATCTCAAGAGATAGAATTCAGGTATAGCAGGGAATAGATAACATCGTAAACCGAGGATATAGAAATCTCCGGTAAATCAATGCCCATTATAAAGGAGTTTTACCCATTTATAAATAATTCGAAGATTGGCGAGACCGCCGATTTATTATAAAGATCATTCGAAGCGAAGTTATGGGATACTCCGGAATTCAGAAGAATGCGAATAGTGAGGGACAAGAATGAATTTTGGAACCGAGCAAACGTTCCAAAATTCAAAAGAATCGAGTCAAAAGGAAGAGATTGAAACTCGAATGAGAGTGATTCTGTAAATACATTTACCCTATATGCTGAGTTCTGCCTAGAGCTACCGAAAGCTCTGATACCAATTGTAACGACCCGCTATTTTGGACTCTTCGCATCCGCACATGTCGAACTTGAATAATTCAAAATACCGAATTGTTAATTTAAATTTGGCAAAATCAGATATACAGTAAATAAATAATCACAGAATCACAGACACAGAGTAATAATATGCAGCGGAAGTAAAAGAGATAGTAGTTCATGAAGCTACTATATAAATATATAAGATACATCAGAGTTTACAACAGAAGAGTAATATGATACATCAGGTACAAATCAGAATACCACTGGAATCATCGAATACTGGAAGTAGAATAGATGGCTGGATCTTCAAGCAAAGCTCCAACTCCAAAGGTGAGTCTCAAAAGCTGAACCACTCAGTCTGACCCGAGCGTAAAGAAAAACACAAAACACTCGAGTCAGGATTAATATTCTCATATCAATAAATCCAACTCACGTGAAATAACAATCGAAATACAAGTAACTCAAAGGATGTTGGAATCACCATCCTCTAAGGATCCGTTAAACTATCTAATATGTAGTAGTGTACGCTAAATAGATAATGTCTATCAGTAATATAAAGTATCAAAATAGTGTTAAGGCGTTACCATTATCCCCCTTAACACATTTTTATAAGCATCATAGTCTATACAGCACTGTAAACTCCACCGTAAACTAGTGGGATATCAGGGAGTACTCCATAGGTATAACACAAAACAAATTCGTAGTGGTCGCGTATATAGGGATACAAGTATGACAAGGCACATGAGGCAATACCCAAGGTAGTGAAACTACCGTTTGCCTGATCCGGACTGGTGAGAACGCATCGCCGCAACGATCGCAACACCGCGAAACAACACTCCTGAAATTCCGAGGGTGCACCAATCAATCACAAGTAATGAGTAGTAGTTACGAAGAAGTGTGTTCGCTCGAGGTGGCTAACCCCATTTGGCCCGGCACGGCTCCTGATTTTAGTCATTTCCAATTTGACACAAGTGTCAAGGCTATCCATTATCGTTCTCTTTCTTCAGTCATCACGTACATCATTCCAACCACTTCATTCTGGATCATCACTCCGCGTATAGTTATTAAAGTGGTTTTCGGTTCAGATAGAGAGTATATCCATAACCGATTCCGGTTTCTTTAATAACTTTCGTAATTATTACACCGATTGGTCGTTTAATAAAATTTCAAAACCAAATCAAATTCAATTTCAATTAGAACTCGTACATCAACATTTCGTTAGTCTTTCGAAAGTCATTTCCATAATTTACGTTTTAAAAACTTCCAAATTACCATTTCAACTCTTATAATTCAATTCCAATTCAAATATTGATTCAAGTTCGTATATAAATTTCATTCCGAAATCATTTAAATTAATTTAATTTAACATTCCAACCAATTTAAACTCATTTATCGATTTCATTAAATATTCATTAAGTTAATTTATCATTCAAAAACCATTTCCATTAAAATTTCCAATTCATTATATCAATTACTTATGTTCAACTCCATTATATCAAACTTCAAATTTAGTTAAATTAAATTCGTCAATCAAATTCTCTAAATTACAAGTCTTACATTAATTCCAATAAATCACATTTTATTTCTTGTTAAAGAAATTCGATTTCACTTATTTATTTACTTAGTTACAAATTTCCAAAACTCAATTAGTAAAGAAACTAAATTCCATATATTCGAGAAGTTTCAATTTCACTTATTAACTTACTTAATAATTTTTCAAAACTTAATAAATAAAGAAACTCGGTTTTATTTATTAACGAAGTTCGAATTCACTTATTCAAAAGTTCAATTTCTCTTATCAAAGAATTAAATTTTTATTCAATTATCAAATAATTCAATCTTTTTAATTATTAAATAATTTCAATCTTAATTATTAGTAATTTCAAAACTTAATAGTTACAACTTGATTATAAGTTCAAACTTAATTATTAAATCATTTCCACATAATTATGAATTCAAACTTAATCATCAAATCATTTCAACTTAATTTTAAATTCAACTTAATACTTCAAACCTAATTATAATTTCAAACTTAATTATAATTGCAAATTTAATTATTAAATGATTTCAACTTAATAATTTCAAAACTCAATTATTACTTATTCCAAATTTAATTATTAAATAATTAAATTTCAAACAACGTTCCTTCATCAATTACTACGTTAATATTTGTTTCAGATTTCAATCTTTACATTTTCCTTAAAAAAAATTCAAATTCCAACTTCATTTCAAAACTTATCCTTTGCTCGAATAAAATCATTATTTTATTTTTAAATCAAATTATTGACCAATCGGATTTTATTAAATTCTCTATCCTAAGTCAAGTTCATTTGGGTATTTATCATTTCAACCCGATTCCAATTCAATACAAAAATCAAAGCATAGCAAAGGGAACTTGCAGTGTGATAACTGGGATGGTGTCAAAGTAAATAAACAAGCAATAACAACAATCAATAACAATCCAATAATCAATTCAAATAATCCCGAAATAATCGTATTAATTCACATTGTTATTTGTGCGAATTAATATAATTATCTCTAGAATCTACACTATCATTTCATGTAGATTAAAGATTACTACATTACGGTTTTTCACTTGTCGTCAAATTTCAATTTCAATTCTACAACAATTTATTCAATATACGTTCAAGGTTCAAAGTGTAATTTATCAAATTCTACGTGTCAATTAATTTAACATTTACAAGGGGTCATATTATTCAAATTAACTAATCAAATTCAACACATATGACGATTCAAAATTTTAAACTATCCTATGAAAAATTTCAATTTCAAGTTATTTATCACTTACAACATTAACAGTTTAACGTTCAATGTCAACATCACACAATCAATCAAATTATCAACCAAATTAGATTAATTTTGCATACATAACAGATAATAGTGTCAGATATCACAAATGAACTGATACAGGTCATAACATATATTTAACAGTGTAAATAACTAACAGTAGCAATATTTCAATTGTCGTTTCACTTGAAGTCAAATTTAATAAATAAAAGAACATTAATCGTGAGTGATTGCTCACCTTTCGAGGCTAGAGAAGAACGAGACTCAGATGAGTTACGAGTCCAAAGCAAAGCTAGATTGAATGCGAATTTGACCAGCAAAGCTGACAATAGAAATTGACAAAGTCGAATCAGAACTGGATCGATAGAATAATTGGTATAAGTGAATGGATATAGATATAACATATAAAATACATATATACAAAATTATATTCTAATTTCAAACATTTATAAATAAAATATATACATAAACGTATTTCAAAACTTATTAGTTTAAATTTTAAAACACGTAAAACAAAGTCTTATATGCAGATTTAAACCAAACAAATGTACACTTATATATATATATATATATATATATATAACTAATTATATAGACTAATATTTCTACAGTAACATACAAAATCTTATACAACTCTTGTTTTTTTTTTAAATAACAAATATACCTATACAATTGAACTATATATATGCCATATATGGTCCAAACAAATGCAAGAACTGTATAACTTTTATTTATATATATCACACTTTTAAACATGCGCCTAACATATGTATTGTACCATATTATGTGCATAAAACACGTTATTATATTTTTTTTTTATAGTATCAAACATAACTCGTTATAAAACCAAACACATATATATATATATAATAAAATCAACGTTCGAACAAATAAATACACTTATAAACTTATCAAACTTCCAACACTGTCACTGCATATAAATAGTTTTAAGAAGGTACACAATATACTCCATATATTACACATGCAAAATATAAGAATATGCTGAAGATATACATATTATATTATCGACTCTAGTTATTATAAACACAAATTTTTACTCAGTACCTATATAACGAAAGGAAAAAATATAGTATAAATTAATACATATATATAATACAGTAACTTATAAATATGAAACTGCAAACATTTTTATAACCAAACAGGATTACATTTATGATGAGCACATAGCTTTAGGTGTTTACCTACAAATACATTATAAAATAAAATAAAATATAACTTTTGTACAACTATAACTTATACATTAACAACCAATTCAAATAGAACTTTCATAGTATATATATAGAGAGGGGTGTAGTCAATAACAAAAACTATGTAAAGTAAATATATTTGACAGTGCAAGTAACGTATAAAATGGACCAAGTATACACAGAACAAAAGTATTCATTTGTATCAAATTTACATATTATAGATGTGAACAAACATAAGACGTTGATTAATACAACTACTATATTATAATATATACTATAAGCTTATATAATATATACTCACGAACTTGCAAAAATCAGCACATAATAATATATAATATATTATACAGAATACCTTGTACGAGTAAATATTTGAAGGGGACGACCAGGATGGCTGTCGTGTGTACATCAGGGCAGAGGAAGTGGTGGCAGTGCTCCAGCCGTGCACATGCCGAGGAGGGGAGGGCAGGAACGAGACCGGTGAAAGGCGAGATTGGTGGGAAAAATTATGGTGAATTGAGTCGTGGAAGGAAATCTTGGCCGAGCTTGGTTTGCGGTGATGGGCGGAGCATTTGCAGGGCGGAGGAGGTTCGGCAGCATGCTAATGATGAGGAGGTGGAGATGAGATGAGGGTGGAGGCTGAGGAGTGGTGCTCTGACGTGTGAGTGCAGGTAAGAGAGGAAAAGGTAGAGGCGGTGGCGGGGCTGCTAGCTCCGCGTCATGATGGAGAGGTCGGGCTGAGACGCGTGGTTGAGGAATGACAACATGTGGCTACAGGTGTGCAACATATTGATCTAGTTATCACAAAAAAAAAGAGAAATGGTAGCTTGCTTGCATGCCATATCAGAGGGGAAGAAGAGGAATAATGGAACAGGTAGAAACGAAATGAAGTATTAATGAATGTAGATTTTCAAGACAAAAGTATTAACGTAAGAGTTGGTTCCAATGAAACAAGAAAAAAAAAGTATGGAAAGGTCTCTGAATAATAAATGCTTAGAGCTATACGAGGTAAAGTTGGATGGAAAAAAAGAAGTCAAATGGTCATAAACCAAAAGACACAAACCGGTACTCATACGGTTAGCCATTTGCAGTTTCGCCGCGAATCGAACACCGAAACACAGAAGTGAATAGAGCATGGTGACCAGCGCGATGAGACGGTTAAAACGGTATACTGATATCAGTGATGCGATTGAATTATAAAAATTCGAAATTTTCAACTAGCGGAAAATGCGCAAAAATCGCAGAAAATTAAGATCGACGGAGCCAAAGATGTCCGAATTTGGAAAAACGACAAACTGACAACTTGCTCAAAAGATGGTTTAGAATTTTTCTATGTAAAAATATTTTGGTTTTGAAAATGTTTTATTTTCATCGCTTTTTAACTGATTAGTTTGAAGTAAATTTACGCGCGAAATAAACTTTCATATTTTTGAACGAAAATTTTTCAATTGCTATGTTTCACTAGACGCATTCCAAATATCAGATTTATATTTCAAAATTTTATCGTTTAAAATCCCGCAAAATTCCAATTAATAACGTTATTAAAACCGACTAAATTTACGGATCGTTACATCTTAAATGTATTAAACACCAACATAAATCAAATGTATGATATTAACATAAATATGAAAATAAATTAATAATCAGCAAATTAAGTATTTGATAGTTAAAGTTTAAAAATAAAAGAGAAAATAAAAATAAGCAATAGAACTAAATACTTAAGTTAAAATTTATAACAATGATTAAAACAATTTTATGGTATGTATATAACCTGTAGAATAAGCAAGCAAAAGAAATCTATCAACATCAAAATACATATCTACATACCAGACAAAAATATATAGGTAAGTAGAAATAAAAAGATACAAAATAGGTTTGCCATATTTGATGCCTGCAAATGATAATCTGCAAGAACAAAGTGTACAAAAATTAAAAAAAAATTAAGTTGTAACAAGCCTGTAAACAAGATAAGGAACCAGGCATTAATTAACATCATCTCAACACAAAATCTTGGTCAATTCGAAATGTTTGAAAATCATTTCAGTTTGTACAAGAATCTGGCCAAGGCAAAGAGGAGATCATCTCAGCCTCTATATAAGAAAAATATCTCTGACCTAAAGTAAAGCTTGTTCCAGATAACACCTACCCTTATACATTAACCTGTCTCCTTATATATGCAACGCCTTTGTTCATTTTCTTTCAAAACTTAGCAAACCAGAAAACATAAGTAAATTTCATTTTTACAAACTCAAACAATATCATAAAACTTCAACAATCAAAAGCAAGATAAAGTTTTCAAGTTAATCTGTAGCAAGCACTCATGTTTTCAAAATACAAGTTTCTGGAAATCAAAACAAAAAGCATGTTTTTCCAGTTTTAAAGAACAGTGCTCTGTTCATCCTCTCTAAAGCAGGTGAGTAACATACAAATTAAGTGGTTTAAATTTATAAATTTCTTTTGCATACTTATCTATGAGTTTGTGTTTGTGATGTTTATGTATACATTGGTCCCTGAATATATGTATGTTTGCGGTACTGTGACTTTAGTGGTGCTCTGCAATGTTCCCAGGCTCATGTTTTCTTTATTTAAACTTATTTCCACATAATTTTGTCCATGATAGGATCTGGTTGTCAACCAATAATGTTTGATTCAAATTGGAATAAGTGTTTAAATTCTAAGATAGTTGAAATTCTGTTGTTTGTTTCTGTAAATAATAAAAACAACTGAGTATACCAAATATAGATGAAAACTCAAACTATTTAAATTATGATTCCAGTATCACAAATCGAAAACCTTACACAAAATATGATTTTTAACATAAGAGTTAGGATTTGTAGTTTAGGAATGAAGGTGGGGTTTGAGTTTTTACTGGTAGTGTGTTTCTGGGTTTACCTCGTGATCAAGAGGATGGGTGAGCTCGTAAACTTTTCTGGAGATGGAGGACCGATCATCGAAGTGGGCAAAATTGGTATAAGGTCTGGCAGATGGACGTGGTGGCACCGGCGATGTCTTCTTCCCTGTAGCCCTAATTTTTGTCATGTTGGAAATTTCGTCTCGTTCTCCCTATTGGTGCGATCGAGTGTTACGTGCTTTTGAGGGAAGGTAGAGGGGACGTAGACATGGTGATGGCCAGAATTTTAGCATCTCTGGTGGACGAGGTGGCGAGCGCGGCGTACTTCCAGGTTTGGATTGTGGGTTGTCTATGTTTTCAGGTGGGAGCTCGAACCTTCTTTTTTTGATTTCGAGTTGGAATGATCATGTTGATGGTTGCGAGGGGGTGTTGGGGTGATGGATGGTGTGGAGAGATCGTCAACGATGGTCTGCGTCGACCATCGGCACCGTGCATACGCACGGTGCACTGGATTGTGCTTAGAATGGTTTGTGAAGCAGGGGGTACTCGAGTCTTTAAGGAATTGACTCGGGGAAAATATCACGCGACCGAAGCACGTTCGTTGTTGACTCGGAGTAGTGTAAGGGGAGGGCACCTGGGTAAGTTGTGACAGGTTTTTAAAACCTGTAAGTTTAAAATTCTTTGAAACTGGGGTTTTACAATGGGAAATGAATGTTTAACATAGGTATTTAAATAAAAGAAAAGTTTGGAATCAAAAGAAGTTTGAATCTCAGTTTAAAATAAAATAAAGTTTAAAATTTTAAAATTATTTGAAACCACCAAAAAAAAAGGGGATTGTTGCTCGAGTTTCACTCGAGTGATTCGAGTGTCGGACTCGAAGAAATGTGGGGCTTTGCTCGAAGAAATGTTTGTTTATCTCAGGTATTTTAGCTACAAGTTTTAAAACCTATAAGATTTATAAAATTTTTAAAACTGGGATTTTAAATGAAAAAAAAACACGTATTTAAAACAAAGTTTAAATCAAGATAAGTTTGGATTCAAAACGTAATTTGAATCTCAGTTTTTAAATAAATAAAGATTTTAAATTTTAAATTTGTTTCAAACAAATTTGAATGATAAAGAGAATTTTTAAATTTGATTTGAATTCAAAATGGAACCGTGTTTAAATTCTTTTAACCTTCTATTTTAAGATAAATTATTCTTTTAGTTGTAAAATAAAAGGAGTTTGGAATTGATAAGATTAATTTGATTTCATTTTAAATCTTAAATTTAAAATGAATTTAAAAGTAAATTTAAATTAAATTGATTAAATACCTTATAAATGATAAATTGAACATTAAATAGGAAAAGGATTTAAAAACTTAAGGCTTTGTAATTATCAAGTTAACTAAATGGATAATTAATGACTAGAATTAATTAACTTAGAAATTAAGAGTTTAAATTTAGTTAAAAGAGATATAAGTTAATTAATTTAAGGTAAATCAATTTGTAATTAAGAAATCATTGATTTAATAAGGTTTAATTTTTAATGATTAGCAATCAATTAATGAACTAAGTGAGGAATAATTAATGAGTTATTATGACTAACTTAAAATGTAATTGATAATAAATTTTAGTTAATTACTTTAGGAAAGTAATTAAAGGATTATAATTAGTTAATGAAGGTCATTAACTAAAATTATGAAATAATCAATTAATGGGATTATTTTTAATAATTAATTAAATTATTTATTTAAGATAAGCAATTGTGAATTGTTAAGTATAATTACTTAACGGAAGTAATTAAGGAATAAATTACTCATGGTAATTAATTCTATGAATTGTTTAAGTTAATTAATTAAGTTTACTTAATTTAGACAACCATTTTGATGATGAGATAAGTATTATTATTTAGGGAAGTAATTAATGATAATTACTGGATATGATTAACTGAGGGTGATTTAATAATGAAAGTAATTGGAATATAATTACTTTATATAGTTAATCAGGGGATTAATTAGAGAAAATTAATTAAGGAGTAATTTATTTATTTGATGAGTAATTAAAGATGGTTAATTACTAATGGTATTAATCAGAGGTGATTAATAAATGTGGTTTAATTGAAGATTAATTACTTAAAGTAATTAATTTAAAAAGGGAATTAATTAAAATGTAATTAGAAATCATTAATTGATATAATTAATGATGAGATGATAAATTTAGATTAATTAATCAATAATAAATAATTAAGAGTAATTAATTAGTGTAATTAAGAAGTAATGTAATGTTTGTAATTTAAGGTTAATTTCTATATTTGGATAAGATAATTAATTTGTGAAAATAATTAAAGGATGATTATTTGTATATAATTAAATGTTAATTAATCAAGTGTGATTAATTGAAATGAATAATTAGTGAATGATTTATTAACTGATTGGTAATTGATTAATAATTATATAAACAAGGCTTAAAATGATGAAGTAATTAATTTAATTTACTTTAAATTAATTAGAGATGATATAATTAATTTAATTCTTTTTAAATAAATTATAGCTTATATGATTGCATATATATGGACGGATGAAATTTTTACCTTGAATGATTTAAGATCTCGGATATGAGAAATTAATGCTATGTGATATGGATGCTTTGATTTAAATATGATGATAATATGAATTATCTATTATGATGATATGCATTATCTGTTTGTAGTGATAATATTGATTATCTGTTTATGTTGATGTTGACTATCTATTATGATATTGTGAATTATCTATCTGTGTGTATATGGAAAATTGAATTGAATTGTTTAAAACTTTAAACAACTTGGCCCTAAAAGACACGTTTTGGATTTCGATGAGACCGGGATCGGGTTTTCCATATTTGGAACATCCGAAAACCACATCGATTCCAAATTAACGATAGGTCGTGATTCTGAAGTGAAGATGAAGATTCAGAATGCAAGGGTTATCGTCGTTAACTCTGAGGGTGATTCCAAAATGAGTGTAACGAGATAATGCCTTCGGTTTCGTTTGAACCCGGAACGAACTTGTATGGATTGAATGCTTTCAACACATCGTCAGGTGGACGATGAGCATTCTAAGAAATGTGTTCTCTAAAGGTAATCGTAGCCTCAAGCCTCATCAATCGGGAATGGCTGAAACAGGGGAGGTGCAGCAAGGTTAGGTGGGTCATGCCCAAGCAGGACAAGATTTTCCTCTGTCTAGATGTCCCTTTTTATTCGGCTGTGTGCACAGTTGTGAGCTCCAACTGTCGGGGTTGTCTTGTTCGGGACTGTTCAGTAAGGAATGGTTCCGGCCTTGTGTTGCAGGGGGTCGGGAGTGATCCTCGGTACGTTGATCTAGGCCACCTACTGTGACGGGCAGTACCCTAGTAGCTCCGCCATTGTATGGAATCCAAAAATCCAATAAGTGCCAACGATTTTGATTGTATTACCCACTTTTGTGGCTAGTAGCTGGAATTTAATAGATGTAACAATTTCGGCTATTTTCTATTTACTTGAAAACCCTAGACCTATTATAATATCACTGAATTTCCTATCAAATGTTTTGGTTAGCGTAAGGTAAAAACTTACCCGTGTTTATTTGTGGGGAGTCTTACGTGATACCTTTTGTTTTCAAATGTTTTCCAAGGTTAAGCAACTTTAACCTGTTACTCATACCAGACCCATGTCTGACCCGGAGTTTATTTTTGTTTTTCATGAACACTCGGGTACCCAAATTTTTACGGGTAGCCAAGGGATTCAGGTTAGCTTTGACGAATTCTGGAGAAGCAATGGAGCAGGAGTCTTCTACGTTGTAGACTACATATAGTGTTCCGCTGTGTTGGTGTCTTTAGGTTAATTGTTTGAGTTGTGTTGTATTAACTAGACAGGTGTTTATAACTGTCTAGTATGTGATGTATTGTCTATATAACTCTGATATATGTAAAATTATGTAATAATTATGTGATCTATTATATTTTGTTCCATTCCGCTGTGAGATTCTGATGTTGTTGTTCTTTCTTCTCTATCTTTTCTATTTTCTCATCCCTTTGTTTCTTCAAGATGAACGGTTTTCTAGGGCCAGAAATCCGGGTCGTCTCAGTTGGTATCAGAGCGCTAGGTTGAGTGAACACCTAGGCTCTTGAGTGATTTCTATCTTGAGAGAGCGTATTTGTAATTTTGTAATATATATATATATATATATATATATATCTACCTGTTTGTTGGGTTACCTGTCTGGGTTATCCAATATAAGATATAAAGGTAGATAGGGTAGTGGTGTGTGTATCACGACTACCAATGGTTGGAGTATGAATATTTGAAGTTGAAAGTGTATATGTCAAAACTGTAGACTTATTACCGTTTCGAGTAAGCTTTGGGTGATGTAAGGGTTTCATCGATCTCTGAAGGAAACCAGTTAAGGTTCGGAGTTCATTTTTGAAGCGTAAGTTTGGATGAGCTAGAGTTTGGACTATCGGTTTGACAGGAGCAAGTCCGGATATCTTACCTCTGGATGTAGTAGCTGTGTGATGAGACATAGTGACAATGGAAGTCTTCGAAGATGTTTCTTTGGAATCATTTAAGGAAGTGTATCTGTTTCGGAGTTGGGGCTGAGTTTAATAGAATGTTTCTGTTTGGTTTGAGGTCCGAGTTCTCGAAGAGCTCTGGATTAGGAATTTCTTGGCATTGGTGTTGGCAAGGAAGTTTTTAACTTCTGCATCAGCAGTGGAATTCAGAAACAGCAGAGTGATTCCGTTTCTTTAATGGATTGGTTAATTAAGCGTAGGTCGTTATGTTTGGTAAAGAGAGAATAGTTTTTCTTTGGTAGTAGGCTAGATTGATCGCAAAAGTGACTTGCGATTGTTTGAGTTTCTCTTGGGCTATCTGATTTTTCTGGATGTCTTCAGGAAGTCAGAATTTTGTCCATGTTTAGAGATTGAGTTTGGTATCGACTGGATTCCAGGAGGGGTACCGATGGTTCAGTAAGGTGATTTTTGGAAAATGAGTTGGTGAAGCAGCTCGAGTTTTGGAGGAACTTCTGAGTTTTTTTTTAGGACCCGTTGAACCATAGTTCTAAGATATGTTGTCCAGTTTGTCCTCGAGATTATCATCAGCATTTTCATCTGCTCAGTCAGAGTAGCGCAGTGGAAGCATGGTGGCAGCTGTTTGGTGTGGAGAACTGAAATTTGGAGTGTTTTGGATTAGAGTGTTTCTACTGGAAATTTTTTCAAGGTCTTTAGACCAGATTGGAATGCATCTGTATTATCTTTTCAGATGAGAGAAGTAAGATCAGTCACTTGATTTTGGAATAGAGTTTGTGTTTTGAGTTTTGGTCGATCTTGGAAAGGTCAGTTTGTTGGATTGTTTTTGGATCAATTTGTTTCTGGGGGTATCAGCAAGGGTTGAGCTGATCAGTAAAGATGTAGGTAGCACAGAATCGTCCGAAGAGTTTTGTGGATAAGAGACGAAGAAATTTGGAGTCCGTAGTCGGAAATTCGATTTTGGATAAGTGTTTAGTTTCAGGATTGAATTGACAGTTTGGATAACTGGAATTCGGTGTGTTTCACGTATCTCTGAGGAAGTACGTGTAAGAGCTATCTTTGATTGTAGAGTCAGCAGTTCAGAGAGTTTTGAGTCAGACTTATCTATAGTCTGATATCCTGTTTTGTTTTGAAGATCCAGGTGAGTGGGAAATCAGTAGCTTAGTTATATTGGTTGTTTGAATTCTGTAGAGAGAGTATCCCAATATTTATATTTGGAGAAACTCGAGAAAATTCTATTTAGAATTTTTTTATCTGAACAATTAGATTTGTTTGTTTGGATGAATTGGTTGCTATGATTGATATATGCTTGTGTTTCAAAATTAAATCTTTAACTAAATTATTAAGTAACCTTTGTTTAAATTTCGGGGATGAAATTCTTTTAGGGGGGGAGGAATGTGATATCCCGGAAATTTTGACAATAACAATTTAATAATTTATGTCAAAATTTAATTGATTTGATTATATTGTTAATAATAAATTTGAATTTAATTTATAATCTTCTTTAAAATAAATATTTAAACTGATAATCTATTTTTATAGGCAAATAAATTGTTTTATATTTGTAATGTATACATATCTGTATATATTATAACTAGATAAATCTTTGTTTTAAATTTAATATATATAGGCCTGTTTTCTTATTCTAACATTTTTGATAAATTAAAAATTGGATTCAATTTGATATTAGGCTACTAAATAAATAATCATATGATTTTAATACCCAAACTAAAAACTTAATTATTTAAAATTAATTTTAGTTTAAGTTTAAATTTAGATAGAAAGGTTTGTTTGTTTTTATGTAGCTAATAAAATAAGTAATTTATTAGATAAGAAGACAAATTCTTTTATGAATTATTTTAATTTAATAATGAGTTAAATTTAAACAATATTAATGGTGTAATGTTTTACAAATGGATTTCTAATATAAATAAAAATTGTTATCTTAAATTTTATGTATGTATATTCGATAGGAAAGCTATGATTGTAAATTTGAAATAGCATCTTTCAAAAATGTTTAAAATAAAACAAGTCTTAAATGTATTAAACACCAACATAAATCAAATGTATGATATTAACATAAATATGAAAATAAATTAATAATCAGCAAATTAAGTATTTGATAGTTAAAGTTTAAAAATAAAAGAGAAAATAAAAATAAGCAATAGAACTAAATACTTAAGTTAAAATTTATATCAATGATTAAAACAATTTTATGATATGTATATAACCTGTAGAATAAGCAAGCAAAAGAAATCTATCAACATCAAAATACATATCTACATACCAGACAAAAATATATAGGTAAGTAGAAATAAAAGATACAAAACAGGTTTGTCTATTTGATGCCTGCAAATGATAATCTGCAAGAACAAAGTGTACAAAAATTAAAAAAAATTAAGTTGTAACAAGCCTGTAAACAAGATAAGGAACCAGGCATTAATTAACATCATCTCAACACAAAATCTTGGTCAATTCGAAATGTTTAAAAATCATTTCAGTTTGTACAAGAATCTGGCCAAGGCAAAGAGGAGATCATCTCAGCCTCCATATAAGAAAAATATCTCTGACCTAAAGTAAAGCTTGTTCCAGATAACACCTACCCTTATACATTAACCTGTCTCCTTATATATGCAATGCCATTGTTCATTTTCTTTCAAAACTTAGCAAACCAAAAAACATAAGTAAATTTTCATTTTTACAAACTCAAACAATATCATAAAACTTCAACAATCAAAAGCAAGATAAAGTTTTCAAGTTAATCTGTAGCAAGCACTCATGTTTTCAAAATACAAGTTTCTGGAAATCAAAACAAAAAGCATGTTTTTCCATTTTTAAAGAATAGTGCTCTGTTCATCCTCTCTAAAGCAGGTGAGTAACATATAAATTAAATAGTTTAAATTTATAAATTTCTTTTGCATACTTATCTATGAGTTTGTGTTTGTGATGTTTATGTATACATTGGTCCCTAAATATATGTATGTTTGCAGTACTGTGACTTTAGTGGTGCTCTGCAATGTTCCCAGGCTCATGTTTTCTTTATTTAAACTTATTTCCACATAATTTTGTCCATGATAGGATCTGGTTGTCAACCAATAATGTTTGATTCAAATTGGAATAAGTGTTTAAATTCTAAGATAGTTGAAGTTCTGTTGTTTGTTTCTGTAAATAATAAAAACAACTGAGTATACCAAATATAGATGAAAACTCAAACTATTTAAATTATGATTCCAACATCACAAATCGAAAACCTCACACAAAATATGATTTTTAACATAAGAATTAGGATTTATAGTTTAGGAATGAAGGTGGGGTTTGAGTTTTTACTAGTAGTGTGTTTCTGGGTTTACCTCGTGATCAAGAGGATGGGTGAGCTCATAAACTTTTCTGGAGATGGAGGACCGATCATCGAAGTGGGGAAAATTGGTATAAGGTCTGGCAGATGGACGTGGTGGCGCTGGCGATGTCTTCTTCCCTGTAGCCCTAATTTTTGTCATGTTGGAAATTTCGTCTCGTTCTCCCTATTGGTGCGATCGAGTGTTACGTGCTTTTGAGGGGAGGTGGAGGGGACGTATACATGGTGATGGCCAGAATTTTAGCATCTCTGGTGGACGAGGTAGCGAGAGCGGCGTACTTCTAGGTTTGGATTGTGGGTTGTCTGTGTTTTTAGGTGGGAGCTCGAACCTTCTTTTTTGATTTCGAGTTGGAATGGTCATGTTGATGGTTGCGAGGGGGTGTTGGGGTGATGGATGGTGTGGAGAGATCGTCAACGATGGTCTGCGTCGACCATCGGCACCGTGCATCGCACGGTGCATTGGATTGTGCCTGGAATGGTTTGTGAAGCAAGGGGTACTCGAGTCTTTAAGGAATTTACTCGGGGAAAATATCACGCGACTCGAAGCACGTTCGTTGTTGACTCGGAGTTGTGTAAGGGGGGGACCTGGGTAAGTTGTGACAGGTTTTTAAAACCTGTAAAGTTTAAAATTCTTTAAAACTGGGGTTTTAAAATGGGAAATGAATGTTTAACATAGGTATTTAAATAAAAGAAAAGTTTGGATTCAAAAGAAGTTTGAATCTCGGTTTAAAATAAAATAAAGTTTAAAATTTTAAAATTTATTTGAAACCACTAAAAAAAAGGATTGTTGCTCGAGTTTCACTCGAGTGATTCGAGTGTCGGACTCGAAGAAATGTGGGGCTTTGCTCGAAGAAATGTTTATCTCAGGTATTTTAGCTACAGGTTTTAAAACCTATAAGCTTTATACAAATTTTAAAACTGGGATTTTAAATGAAAACAAAATACGTATTTAAAACAAAGTTTAAATCAAGATAAGTTTGGATTCAAAACGTAGTTTGAATCTCAGTTTATAAATAAATAAAGATTTTAAATTTATAATTTGTTTCAAAAAAATTTGAATGATAAAGAGAATTTTTAAATTTGATTTGAATTCAAAATGAAACCGTGTTTAAATTCTTTTAACCTTCTATTTTAAGATAAATTATTCTTTTAGTTGTAAAATAAAAGGAGTTTGGAATTGGAGATTAATTTGATTTCATTTTAAATCTTAAATTTAAAATGAATTTAAAAGTAAATTTAAATTAAATTGATTAAATACCTTATAAATGATAAATTGAACATTAAATAGGAAAAGGATTTAAAAACTTAAGGCTTTGTAATTATCATGTTAACTAAATTGATAATTAATGACTAGAATTAATTTACTTAGAAATTAAGAGTTTAAATTTAGTTAAAAGAGATATAAGTTAATTAATTTAAGGTAAATCAATTTGTAATTAAGAAATCATTGATTTAATAAGGTTTAATTTTTAATGATTAGCAATCAATTAATGAACTAAGTGAGGAATAATTAATGAGTTATTATGACTAACTTAAAATGTAATTGATAATAAATATTAGTTAATTACTTTAGGAAAGTAATTAAAGGATTATAATTAGTTAATGAAGGTCATTAACTAAAATTATGAAATAATCAATTAATGGGATTATTTTTAATAATTAATTAAATTATTTATTTAAGATAAGCAATTGTGAATTGTTAAGTATAATTACTTAACAGAAGTAATTAAGGAATTAGTTACTCATTGTAATTAATTCTATGAATTGTTTAAGTTAATTAATTAAGTTTACTTAATTTAGACAACCATTTTGATGATGAGATAAGTATTATTATTTAGGGAAGTAATTAATGATAATTACTGGATATGATTAACTGAGGGTGATTTAATAATGAAAGTAATTGGAATATAATTACTTTATATAGTTAATCAGGGGATTAATTAGAGAAAATTAATTAAGGAGTAATTAATTTATTTGATGAGTAATTAAAGATGGTTAATTACTAATGGTATTAATCAGAGGTGATTAATAAATGTGGTTTAATTGAAGATTAATTACTTAAAGTAATTAATTTAAAACAGGGAATTAGTTAAAATGTAATTAGAAATCATTAATTGATATAATTAATGATGGGATGATAAATTTAGATTAATTAATCAATAATAAATAATTAAGAGTAATTAATTGGTGTAATTAAGAAGTAATGTAATGTTTGTAATTTAAGGTTAATTTCTATATTTGGATAAGATAATTAATTTGTGAAAATAATTAAAGGATGATTATTTGTATATAATTAAATGTTAATTAATCCAGTGTGATTAATTGAAACGAATAATTAGTGAATGATTTATTAACTGATTGATAATTGATTAATAATTATATAAGCAAGGCTTAAAATGATGAAGTAGTTAATTTAATTTACTTTAAATTAATTAGAGATGATATAATTAATTTAATTCATTTTAAATTAATTATAGCTTATTTGATTGCATATATATGGACGGATGAAATTGTTTACCTTGAATGATTTAAGATCTCAGATATGAGAAATTGATGCTATGTGATATGGATGCTTTGATTTAAATATGATGATAATATGAATTATCTGTTATGATGATATGCATTATCTGTTTGTAGTGATAATATTGATTATCTGTTTATGTTGATGTTGACTATCTATTATGATATTGTGAATTATCTATCTGTATGTATATGGAAAATTGAATTGAATTGTTTAAAACTTTAAACAACTTGGCCCTAAAAGACACGTTTTGGATTTCGATGAGACCGGGATCGGATTTTCCATATTTGGAACATCCGAAAACCACATCGATTCCAAATTAACGATAGGTCATGATTCTGAAGTGAAGATGAAGATTCAGAATGCAAGGGTTATCGTCGTTAACTCTGAGGGTAATTCCAAAATGAGTGTAACGAGATAATGCCTTCGGTTTCGTTCGAACGCGGAACGAACTTGTATGGATTGAATGCTTTCAACACATCGTCAGGTGGACGATGAGCATTCTAAGAAATGTGTTCTCTAAAGGTAATCATAGCCTCAAGCCTCATCAACCGGGAATGGCTAAAACAGGGGAGGTGCAGCAAGGTTAGGTGGGTCATGCCCAAGCAGGACAAGATTTTCCCCTGTCTAGATGTCTCTTTTTATTCGGCTGTGTGGACAGTTGTGAGCTCCAACTGTCGGAGTTGTCTTGTTCGGGACTGTTCAGTAAGGAATGGTTCCGGCCTTGTGTTGCAGAGGGTCGGGAGTGATCCTCGGTACGTTGATCTAGGCCACGTACTGTGACGGGCGGTACCCCAGTAGCCCTGCCATTGTATGGAATCCAAAAATCCAATAAGTGCCAACGATTTTGATTGTATTACCCACTTTTGTGGCTCGTAGCTGGAATTTAATAGATGTAACAATTTCGGCTATTTTCTATTTACTTGAAAACCCTAGACCTATTATAATATCACTGAATTTTCTATCAAATGTTTTGGTTAGCGTAAGGTAAAAACTTACCCGTGTTTATCTGTGGGGAGTCTTACGTGATACCTTTTGTTTTCAAATGTTTTCCAAAGTTAAGCAACTTTAACCTGTTACTCATATCAGTCCCATGTCTGACCCGGAGTTTATTTTTGTTTTTCATGAACTCTCGGGTACCCAAATTTTTACGGGTAGCCAAGGGATTCAGGTTAGCTTTGACGAATTCTGGAGAAGCAATGGAGCAGGAGTCTTCTACGTTGTAGACTACATATAGTGTTCCGCTGTGTTGGTGTCTTTAGGTTATTTGTTTGAGTTGTGTTGTATTAACTAGACAGGTGTTTATAACTGTCTAGTATGTGATGTATTGTCTGTATAACTCTGATATATGTAAAATTATGTAATAATTATGTGATCTATTATATTTTGTTCCATTCCGCTGTGAGATTCTGATGTTGTTGTTCTTTCTTCTCTATCTTTTCTATTTTCTCATCCCTTTCTTTCTTCAAGATGAACGGTTTTCTGGGGCCAGAAATCAAGGTCGTCACATGACAAATCAAAATTAAAATATTAAATATCTAACTTCAATTATATTTAATTTGAGATTATCTACCTAATCACTTTTATAAACAATTAAATAAAATCTCAAGTTACACATTTAAATCAAAACTAAATATTCAATTTCAATTTATTTAAATTTTAAATTATTATTTAATCGCCTTTAAATCAAAATCAAGTTATCAAGTCATAAAATCATATCTTTAAAATCTCAAATCAATAAGTTTCAAATTAATTTTATTTAAATTTAATTCTTAAATAAATTAAATTACGAATCAACTTTAATTTGTCTTCCCACTTTTACTTATTAAGTGAATACAAAAATCTATTTTATAGTGTTAGTATAAATTATTTTAACATATTATATATATTATTAGCTAAATTAAATTCTAATAAAATTTTATTATACTAAGTATTATTAAATCAAATCTTATTGTTATTAAATTTATTTTAAATCTTATTTGATATATTTAAAATAAATTAAGTTATAAGTAAAATTTTATAATTTACATTTTAAAACTCAACTTATAATTTTTAAATTTTCAAAACATATAATTTTAAAAATCTAAGTATTAAACATTTTAAAATAATTATTTACATTATAATTTAAAATTCAATATTTATCAAAACCCATATATTTTCCTTTTAAAATTCCGAAAATCATTTAAAATAGACCAACGATGTCCATATATAGTTTTCTAACCTATGGTCAAGTGATATGGATATTTATCATTTCAATCCGCAGTAATTTAATATTTACGGGCATATATCATTTCAACCCACAATCCTAAAATTCAAAAATCAATAAAAGTCACTTGGGTTTATCATTTCAACCCATAACGATTTTCCCCCAATCTATAAAATTGTTCGGGTATGTATCATTTCAAACCATAGGGGATTTCTAACTCAGTGTGAGAACAATATAATAATAATATAAAATGACGTAACATATCAATGGCAAGCATATATCATAATTAATAATTTGAAATATAATATATATTCGGCAGGTTATGGTGTCATATCGATCATAGGTGAACAAATTTAAATAATAACATATCATATTCAACAATTAAATTTCTAACCATATTAAATTTAACAACATGTCTCAATCGTCATTTCATGTGAATATAAATTTACTAACATAAGAATGTTAATCGTGAGTGAATCGCTCACCTTTCGAGGCTATATAACATTGAGGAATGGAAATAGCGACACAGTTTCGCACGGACAAGCTTGAGTTACTAAAACATCTTCGGACAACAATGAGAACAAGAAAAACAAGGTGGACTAGAGATTAATGAAAACAATATACATAAATTTTAAAATCAAAATTTTACCCACTTATTAAAAAATAAAATCTTTATATCATATCTTTAACCCAATATTTAGTTTAAAACCCAAATTAAAGAAAAATATTCACTTTATATTATTAGAAAAATCAACATTTATGAAATACATATTTAAAGAAATTAAAATATTTATTTTGTAATTTAATGTCAATATTTAAAAATCAATATATGTATGTATATTATTTAACCATACGTACAATATTTATAAAATAGAATAAGAGAAATAACTTTATAATATATATAATATGTAATAGCAAAGCAAGCTTAGGCAAAGTTCAAAAGTAAGGCAGCAAGCTTTCCAGCTACGGGATATATATAAACTATATATATATATATATATATATATATATATATTATTTATAGATTAAGCTTTCTCAAGCAAAACAAACAAACAAAATATATGTATATTTATATATAGGAAGGGCCGAACTGCTTGGTGGCTACGCGAAGATGGATAGGGTGCGGTGCAAGGCCTGTATGGGGAGGTGCTGTGTGATGATGGAGTGATGGTGGGAAGTGAATCGGCTAGAAGATATGGCTAAGGTCAAGGGGATAGTGGGTGGTCGGTGTACTGCAAAGGATGGTCGATGTTTGCGGAAGAGGCGGTGGTTGGATTTTCAGGCTCTAGGTGGTTGCGCAGGCGATCTTGGTCGTAGGTTGCTTGGTTGTAGGGGCGGTGAGCTGAGGCCGCATGGGATTGTGATGGCTGTTGTGAACTGTGGAGTGTCGGCCTGGAGATGATGGAAGGGTGGTGCCGGGGAGGAAGAAGCAAGGGAGGCAAGATGTAGAGGCGGAAGGGCTTTCGGTTGGAGGAAGTTTGATGGTCGCGGGTTGTGAGTTGACTTGCGGGCAAGGAGAGAGGTGATGCGATGGTGTAGTTGGTCTAGGCGTGGTGTTGGGAAAAGGATGGCTAGAAGCAAAATGGGGACGCATAGGCTTGTTTGCGGATGATGCTGGAAAGTGGAGTTTCAATGAGAACGAGCTTGTTATGTGAAGGAAAGGCGAGGATTGGTCACGGCAAAGGAAGGGAAGGGAGCATGGGCGGTTTCCTATCTGATGTTTAGTAGTGGAAGAAAACAGGTGAGCTTCAGGTAATAGAAGAAGGACGGTTTCATAATATTATATGTGAACTTTATATTTATTATTATAATTTTCACGAACGAATGGATATAGAACAAAGGGATAGGCACACAAATCGAAGCAACATATATAATAAACCATAGGAATAGTGACAGTCAAAATTATTGAATTCATAAAATAATAAAGGCAAGTGGCCATTTGTTTCTCACGTTGGGTAAATGAATGGCCATATGGAAAGCAAAAAGGCTCAAACGGGTGCCGATATGGCTAACCGTTTCGCAGATTTCGCCGTATGTCAGACACCAAAATGGATAAATGAATATACTATGGAGATTAGCACTACGAGACGAATAGAATGGTACATAGATTACGGTGATATGACCATCCAATCAAAAGTCAATATTCGTTGCCAAAATGCTACTAAATCGTTGAAAATAATATAAACGGGGCTAGAGCAGTCCAAATTTGGTGAAACGAAAAACGACGTCTCACTCAAAAAATGATTAACATTTTTATTATATAAAAATATTCAGATAAATGATTTTAAGTTTTAAATTGAAATTTCACAATTGAACAGACTTACATATATTCCGATGAAAACATGGCATTTGTTACATTTAAATAGACGTATCACAAGTATCAAATTTTCGTTGCAAATTTTATTATTTAATTTCAAGAAAAAATTAGTTAATTATGTTATAAAATCGTTAAAATTTCTAGTTCTTTACACTCTCCCTCACTCAAAATTTTTCGTCCCCGAAAAGGAACGAGAAGGAGAACAGAAGCAATAAAAATGAAAGATAGATTCGAAAATACATAGCATTAGATAACCATATAAATTTCATTAGTTTTAAAATTGGTTAACATTCAACAAATTTGGCTTAAATTTATTTTATTCAATCAATAAATATTCATTGTATTCACGTTTGGTTCATTTCAATTCAAGATATCTTCATTCAATTGATTTGTTTTCAATTTATTAACATTTTCTATAAAAAAATCTTTCAAAACAAAATTTATTTTATTTAGCTCATTCTCTTTTTATTATTCAATTTATTTCACTTGCATTTTCTCATAACACAAATTAAATGTATAAACATTCATTATAACAACTCAAATTTATTTATAAATTCTCTTATCAAAATTCATTTTTGGACATCTTATTACTTATATTAGACTGTAAATTGTTCAATTACATGTTCTCATTACATTTTAACTTTTTAAATATTACAGTTAAGCTATATATGTTTTAGAATACAATTGAGTATTATACAAATAAATGTTACCCCGGTTCAATTGTTTCATGTTGTTTAAATTCAAATCCTCATTTTAACCACTCCAATTATTTAGGAATGGTGCTTCATTTCAATAGTAAAAAACCCATCACTTAACCTAAAACTTAAGAACTGAATTTTTGGTTTCACTTCAAACCATTGTGAAATATATATAAATAAATATATATATATATATATTATACATCAAATTATACTCAAGAAATTCAAATCAAATCTATTTTCCAAAATAAAAGAGTAGCAAAGCTACTAAGTGGTCTCTTTACTCCGAGACTCGAAAATGAATGTCGATGATGCTGCAGTCATCACCAAAACTATTTCCCAGTGACAAAAGAGGGGAGTACTGACTTGTTACATTTTAAAAATTCATTAGAAATAATTTCTTACTTTCAAATAATATATTTTCCCAAAACTTTAAAAACCAAATTTTGAAAAGCATTGGAAATTAAATTCTCAAATCTTTTATTTAAAATCATTTCATTTGCAAATCATATTTGTAAACCATGTATAAAATCTCAACTCCCTATACATATAACAATCGTTAATGGTTTAGGTATGTTGATAAAATAATAAATGATAATCTAGTATTATCATTTCTAACAATTAATTCATTTAACTATCTAATTTCAGAAAATTATACCTTTATATATAAAATATAATCATATAAAAATTATATCATTTACCAATTTCGAGAACAATATTGTGTCAGTTTGGTCTGTTCAAGTGTTTTGAAATTCCTGTCGATATCATTTGCCAGATGAATTGATCAAAACCCAAAATTCAAACTTAACAACTTAAACAACACAATGTAAAACATTTTTATGTCAATTACAAATACGCTCTCTCATAGGATGGTTCAAGAATGCATAGAGATTCAAATATAGAGGGGCCCGAATCAAAGAGAATTCTAACTAAGAAGATAGACTCGAAATGAGGATAAGATAATTAAATTACAAAAGTGGAAAGATGGATAGACTTATATTAATTGCGGCAACCTTAACCAGGTCAATAGAAACATAGAAAGACGAGAATATCATCGACGAAAATGAGGAAAAAGTTGTTGAGGACATCACGGAAATGCGATTCATGAGATCGTCGAAGAAGACTGGAGCATTGGTTAATCCAAAAGGAATGACTAACCATTCATAGTAACCATTCTTCGGAAGGAAGGACAACAAGTCGAGCTTAAGGAATTAGATTGATGTGGAATTCAATTTTCCATTTGGAAGGAAGAGAAGTGACTTCACCAAAACATCAGGATAATCCCCGACTATCTGGGTGGAGTCAAGATTATTAGGCCGAGAATCAAGCGAAAAGATAACTGTTGCATAACCCTGAGAAAATCAACATACAATCATAAGAGAATTACCCTGATCGTCTACTAGAGAAATGGTTCGGGGTTTGCAAGAAATGACTGCATCAAAACCGAGGACACAGAAATCTCCAGCGAATCGATACCTGTTGTAAAGGAGTTTCAACCCTTTACAAATCGTACTAAGGTTGGTGGGACCGTCGATGGGATTAGTCACACATAAGAATGAATTTGCCAATAGAGGTTGAAGCTATAGGATGCTCCAAATCAAGAAGAACATGAACAGATGAAAATGGATTTTAGAACAAAGGTAAATTTCTAAAATTCAAAAGAAATCCTAATCTAAGAGGATCCTAACAAAGAATTTCAAGCTCGAACGAATATGATTCTATAATAAATTTTACTCATTCTAGGGTATTACTACCCTATCTCTCATGAGTTTTTACTTGATATGTTAAGTTTTGCCTAAACAAAGCTTCAATACCAACTGTAACGACCCGCTATTTCGAACCATTTAAATCGACAATCATCCACACATGTCAAACTTGTGTTGCTCAAAACAACAGATTGTTAATTTATATTTAGTAAAACTTAGCATATACAGTAAATAAATCAATCACGGAATCACAGACATAGAGTTTACAATAACAAGCAGTGGAAATAGGTAAATACTAGTTCTGAAGCTGCTATAGAACATTAGAGTCTGTAATAAAATACAACAGTAATCTCAAGTACAAAGTAGTCACTAATACAAAAGCAACTGACAAGTCTGAATATAAACAACTGGAAATAATTGGAATAACTGAAAGCTGAATACATAAAAGATAGATCTTCAAGCAAATCTCCCAGCTCCAAAGGAGAGTCTCATATGTTGTGTTACTAAGTCTGACCCGAGCATAAAGCAAAACACAAAATACTCGAGTCAGGATTAACATTCTTATATCAGTAAATCAACTCAAGTGAAATGTAAAGTGAAATACAAAGTAACTCAAAGGATGTTTGGGATTCCACCCTTTAAGGATCCGTTAAACTATCTACATACACTGTACAATATGCTACATAGATAATGTCTATAGTAAAGTAAACTATTAAAATAGCGTTAAGGCGTTACCCATATCCCCTTTAACACATTTTATATATTTCCATGGTCTGTACAAATATTACAAGCTCCACCAAACCAGTGGTTTACTCAAAGAGAACTTCACAGGTATGGTAAAAAACAAACTCGTAGAAGGCATGGTAAGGCATGACAAGGCACGCGAGGCAATGCCAGGGTTGGACTCTATCGTTTGCACTCACGAACTAGTGATAACGCATAGCACCTACTACCGCCCACCTCGAGACACACCCCCATTCAAAGGTGCATCCAATCAAATCAGAAAGTATTAGAATGATATCGAAGAAGCATGCTCGATCGGAGGCGTGACCTCACTTGGGCCGGTATAGCTCCTATTTTAGCCACATCAAGTTGACTCGCTGGAGTCATGGATGAGTTAATACCTCATATAGAATCGTTCGCCTAACCATCCTACTTCGTTCTGGAATATCCACCACATGCACAGTTGTTAAAGTGGTTTTCGACATTGGTAGAGAGTATAACAATATCTGATCCCAGTCCCTTTAACAACCAAACGCTTATTTCACACCATGATTATTTTAATTTCCAGACAGTTCATGCTTCATACCAAAATATCATATTCATTTCAAACATATCACTTTTGAAATCTTATTCGCTTCCAAAATTATAACCACGAAATAATTTAAACCTTCATATCGAAATATTCGCATTTAAATCCATTAAACCTAAATCATAACTGTTCCAACTTAAACAATTTAAATGTTGAAAATGGTATATAAATGGAAATAATTATAAATTAAAAATAGTTTATATTTAAAGATAAGTTATAGATTGAAATAGTGTATATATTAAAAATAGTTTATATATATTAAAAGAGTATATATCTAAATAATTTAAAACTAGAATTGTTTCTTCTAATTTCACAAATCAATTCAATTTCTCGTTAAACCATTTTAATTTATATCGATTTCAAATCCAGGTTTGAACTTCAAATTTAGACCACTCCTAATTTAGTAGGTTTCAAAGTTAAATATTCAAACAATTCATAATAACTCAATTTGAAAATTTTCATTTATATTTCAAAATTTAACTTTAATTTTATTTAAATTTAAAATATTTACTTAATCATATCAATACATTTAAATAAAATCCTAGGCTAACAAATCAAAATTAAAATATTAGATATCTAACTTCAATCACATTTAATTTGAGATTATCCACCTAATCACTTTCATAAACAATTAAATAAAATATCAAGTTATAAATTTAAATCAAAACTAAATATTCAGTTTTAATTTATTCGAATTCGAAATATTTATTTAATCACCGTTAAATCAAAATCAAGTTATCAAGTCATAAAATCATATCTTTAAAATCTCAGATCAATAGGTTTCAAATTAATTTTATTTAAATTTAATTCTTAAATAAATTAAAATACAAATCAACTTCAATTTATCTTCCCAGTTTTATTTATTAAATTAATACAAAAATCTATTTTAAAATATTAATAAAAAAATATCTTAACATTATATATATATATATATATATATTATTAGCTAAATTAAATTTATTATATTCTTAATAAATTTTATTATACTAATTATTACTAAATCAAATCTTGTTGTTAATTAATCTATTTTAAATCTTATTTTGTATTTAAAAATAATAAAGTTATAAGTAAAATTTTATAATTTACATTTTAAAACTCAACTTATAATTGTAAAATTTCCAGGACATATAATTTTAGAAATCTAAATTTTATACATATTAAAATAAATACCTATTTTGTAATTTAAAAATCAATATTTATCAAAACCCATATATTTTCCTTTCAAAATTCCAAAAATCATTTAAAATAGACCAATGGTGTCCTTATATATTTTTCTAACCTATGGTCAAGTGATACGAATATTTGTCATTTCAATCCGTAATTATTTAATATTTACATGTATATTTCATTTCAGCCCGCAATCCCAAAATTGAAAATAAAAAAATCACTTGGGTTTATTATTTTAACCCATAAAGGTTTTCCCCTAATCTATAAAATCGTTCGGATATGTATCATTTCAACCCATAAGGAATTCCTAGCTAACAAGGATCTTGTAGTGTGAGAACAATATAATACTAATTTAAAATTTGACACAACATATCAATGGCAAGCATATATCATAATTAACAATTTAAAATATAATATATGTTCAGCAGGTTATAATGTCATATCAATCATAGGTGAACAAATTTAAATAATAACTTATCATATTCAACAATTAAATTTCTAACCAAATTAAATTTAACAACATATTTCAATCGTCATTTCATGTGAATATAAATTTACTAACATAAGAATGTTAATCGTGAGCGGTCGCTTACCTTTCAAGGCTAGATTACATTGAGAATGGAAACAGTGACATAGATATGCACATGCAAGCTTGAGTTGCTAAAAAATCTCCGGACAGCAACGGGAACAAGTAAAGCAAGGTGTACTAGAGATCGATGCAAAAAATACATGTAAATTTTAAAATTAAAACTTTTACCCACCTATTTAAAAATAAAATCTTTATATCATATCTTTAAAACCAATATTAAGTTTAAAACCCAAATTATAGAAAAATCTTCAAATTATGTTATTAAAAAATAAACATTTACGAAAACATATATATAAAAAAATTCAAAATATCTATATTTTAAGCCAATATCTAAAAATTAATATATATATATGTATGTATGTATGTATGTATGTATGTATGTATGTATGTATGTATGTATGTATATTATTTAAAAAACCATACATATAGTATTTATAAAATAGAATAAGAGAAATAACTTTATAATATATATAATATGTAACACAAAGCAAGCTTAGGCAAAGTACAAAAGTAAGGTAGTAGGTCTTTAAGCTATAGAATATATAAAAACTATATATATTATACTATATTTTATTTTGGAGATTAAGCTTTCTCAGACAAAACAAACAAGCAAACTATATGTAATTATATATAAGAAGGGCCGAACTGCTTGGTGGCTACGTAGAGATGGATGGAGTGTGGTGCAATGCCTGAACGGGGATAGGTTGTGTGATGATGGAGTGATGGTTGAAAGTGAATCGACTGGAAGTTATGGAGAAGGTCAAAGGGATAGTGGGTGGTTGGATCACAGTAGAGGGTAGTCGATGTTTGAGGCAGGGGCAGTGGTCGTACTTTCAGGCTCTAGGTGGTTGCGTAGGCGACCTTGTTCGTGGGTTGCTTGGTTGCAAGGGCGGTGAGCGAAGGCCGCATGGGGTTGTGATGGGCAGTTGTGAACTGTGGAGTGTCGACCTGGAGATTATGGAAGGGCTGTGCCGGGGAGGAGGAAGCAAGTGTGGCGAGATGCGGAGGCGGAAGGGCTTTCGATTGGAGGGAGTTTGATGGCCGCGGGTTGTGAGTTGACTTATGGGCAAGGGGAGAGGTAATGCAATGGTGGCGGTTGGTCTCAGTGTAGTGTAGGGAAAAAGATGGCCGAAAGAAAAACGGGGATGCGTAGGCTTGTTTATGGATGATGCTGGAAAGTGGATTTTGATGAGAACAAGGCTGTTATGCGGAGGAATAGTGAGGGTTGGTCACGACAAAGGAAGGGGAGGGAGCACGTGCGGTTGCCGATCTGATGTTTGGCAGTGGAATAAGATAGGTGAGCTTCAGGTAATAGAAGTAGAATGGTTTCATAATATTATATGTGAACTTTATATTTATTATTATAATTTTCACAAACGAATGGACGTAGAACAAAGGGATAGGCACAAAAATCGAACCAACATATATAATAAATCGTAAGAATAGTGACAACCAAAATTATTGAATTCAGAAAATAAATAAAAGCAAGTATCCATTTGTTTCTCCCGTTGGGTAAATGAATAGCCATACAGAAAGCAAAAAGGATCAAACGGGTACCGATACGGCTAACCGTTTCATAGATTTCGGCGTATACCAGACGCCGAAATGCACAAATGAATATACTGCGGAGATCACTACGACGAGGCGAACAAAATGGTATACAAATATTAGCGATATGATCATCCTATCAAAATTCAATATTCACTTCCAAAATGCTGCTAAACTGTCGAAAATAACATAAATGAGGCTAGTGTCGTCCAAATTTGGCGATACGAAATACGACTTCTCACTCAGAAAATGATAACCATTTTTATTATATAAAAATATTCAAATTACAAAAATATTTTATTTCCAACAAATTTATAAGATTTTAAGTTTTAAATTGAAATTTCACAGTCAAACAGACTTACATATATTCTGATGAAAATCTGGCATTTTCTACGTTTAAATAGACGTATCATAAATATCAAATTTTCATCGCAAAATTTTATTATTTAATTTCAAAAAAATTTAGTTAATTATATAAAATCTTTAAAACTTCTGGGTTTTTATAGAGTTATTACCATTAGTGCTCTGATATATTTTACTTTTTGCAAGATACCAAACCAACAATCCGTATTTTGGTGGACTTGAGTTTTCGGGTTAGGGAAAATTTTGACCCACTGAAGTGTAGGTTTGTACATATCCCACATGCCTAACATCCATATAAGCATAAGTAATCGTACTAAGTGCCAACATCAAACATCAAACATCAAACAATCACATATAAGATCAAACATCAAAAAGTAACATCCATTTCAATCCGGACATGAAGGAATTTAAACTATCTAGTAATAGGCATCATATAGGATATCCAATTTGAAAGCCGATGAAAAATGGAAATTTCACCAATGAAGAGCTTCGGACAAGCGGTCCTTATGCTCTCATCAGTCTCTCATGTGCAATCATTTTTGCTTTCACTTCACTAAACCATTGCTACTCTATCGCCTCCCTTTAACCTATTTCGTATCACGTCCCATGATACGAATAGGCCTACGAGGTCACAAAGTCTCGGGTTCAATCGATATCATCTAGTCGATTCAGTGCCAAATTTTCCCACACCTCTTGTAAATTCTCTCGAAACCCATTAGTGAATAATGGGTTTCAGTGACTTAAAATGCTTTTGGCATAACGTGGAATTGGATAATCCACTTCAAAAAATAACTTGACTAATTTGGATGTCGTTCTTTTGGACTTAACAAATATAAATCTAGCATCCTTTGTCAATTGATCGACTGTGACTCAAATGCTATCATGTTCTCTTCTAGTCCTTGCATTCCATAAATGAGTCCATCGATATCCATTCACATTTTCACCTTGGAATCTTAAGCAGTTGTAGTAACCACTTGGCTTCTTCTGTTCAACACTAACTAGTTGACAATTCACTCATCTCGAAATGAATGTCTGATGTCCTTTTTCTTGCCTTCCCAATAAAATGTCTACCTCGTATCATGGTACATTTTATTTCCATTAGGATATATATTCAATCTCAAATAAGAATACTCTGATAATACCTCATTCCCCAATCTAATAACATCAGGAATAAACAATATCTCATTCTTGTAGAGCCAACCGTCTCAATCAAGTCTATGACTATCACCTCTACAAATAGTACTCGTTCTTATAATTTTAGCCATGATCTACGCTAGTCAAACTTGATGCCTCTGACTAGTACCAACCCACTAAGTCAAAGTACGTCTAATAGTCAAATCGACCATCATCTTTGGTCGTAGCTCATACTGAGTTCTGAAGTCATAGCCAACAATAATCTCAATCAATGTCCACACTACGAATATCGCTCACAAACTGTTATGTCTTCCGCTCAAAGAATCAAAGACTACATTTCCCTCGTGAGCATATAGGAAATATCAAAGTCATAGGAGGTTGAGAATTCCAACCATCGTTACTTATAAAGGTTAAGATCCTTCTCCAAGAAGAGATGCTTCAATGATGTGGGATCAGTGGACGACTTGAACCCCTCTCCTAATAGACAATTCCTTTAAATCCTCAAAGCAAATATTACCACTCCAACTCTAATTATGAGTCAAATACTTAATCTCTTATGGTTTCAATTGTCGATTGGCATATGTGACAACCACACCTTTCTTCATTAATACTGCACCTAGTCAAGTACCATAAGCATATATGTGTATTATCGACTCCTCATTCGAACTAAGAATGACTAACATCGGTGAACCCCTCTGTCGGACTCACTAAGTTTCCGCACCTCGTGTCATAAATAGAAATCTAAATCTTCTTGTCAATTCGGTTAACAATGCTGCTACATTTAAGAGGTCCTTGGTAAAACATATATAACATCTCGCCAATCTGAGGAAACTTCTAGTCTATTGCACTCTTGGGTCTATCCAAATCTTGAACCATCGTAACTCATAGAACCCGTAGCAATGTACTGCTCTGAAACAACCTGACACAAGCATCTCACTTCCCTCCTCTAAAAGTGATACTTGAAGACTTCTTCATCAATCAATGTCTTCTCAACACCTCCAGTACAATCATCAACTATGCCTTGTGCTCCTCTTTCGTCCATGGGTAGAAGAAAGTACCATCAATGAACACAAACACCATTTAGTCTCCTCTTCTTTATGGGCATCATATGCCTTAAAGACATAACTACTGGTAGAGAAACTCTAATTAGATCGATATGGAGCTCAATCCCTATACGGCAGTATTTTTATCACCTTATAGAATATGTCAAGACACTCTCTAGCCGCATGCACAAGTGACAACTCATCATGTGGTATATCGAGAAAATATAAAAAGCTAACCATCACCTCATCATCAGATAGGCAGCCGAACACTACCTTTCGCTCATCATCGGTTCCTAAACTCACTAACGAGCTCTCCCAATCAGTAACTCACTAACGAGCTCTCCCAATCAGCCACTGTTCCATACCCCTTTAGCTAGTCAATTCCTAGACTATAGTATCGTACCCAATTAAACCTAAAACAGATCAATAACAAACAACAAAAATCCATAACTCGATAAGACAAAGTCTAGACAAACCATGTCTACGTTGGCTGAGCCTCCAGCAAGGTTCGTCATGATTTTAAAGGTCTGTCTACAATGTCAGGTATCAATCCAAATCTATCTATCTAACAAATCACTAGATATGAAGGAATGTGAAATTTTAATGTCAAATGAAACATATATGGAAACGCTATAAGTGGAAAGCATACCCCAACTGATGAAGCCATTTCCCTCCACTTTCGTCGAAGAAGCACTTGACAAAATCAGAATGGCATTAAATGCATATGCTTCCACGGTTTGTCCTTACTCAGCTTGTTCGAGACATCCTTCAACACTGGGTATGCGCTCTCAAATCATAAAGCCTTCTCGATCAACTTCTCAAAGCTCTCATCAATATGACCAATCAATCGCTTCCCAAGGTGATTGCTCAACCCAATGATAAATTCTTCATTCTTTCTGATTAGAGCATCAATGAAAAACAGACCGTGCTTTGATAGCACATCGAATTTGGCTAAATGCTTCGACATAGACATATCACTGTACTTCAAACTGATGAACTTCCTTAACAATAATGACTTCTGAGAAGTGAAGATAAATTTCTTTAAAGCGAACCATGAAGATATCCTAACTAAAATGATCCTCATGAATTGAAGCCATAAGAGTACTCCATTGGTTCATTATTCGTCCCTGGAGATATATAGAGGTCAACTTCTATCTCATTGCATTATCTAACTCCGTGTCATCGAAGTTCCTTTCGCAAATATTCATTAAGTCTTACATTTCAATAGCCGACTCCATTCCAAGGAACAGTGTGCCTCTTTAACTCATGTAGTCTTTATACAGCTCAGCAAAGTCAACTCTTCAAATTTGCACTTGAGCACTACAATCATTTGGAGCGGCTTAGACATTCTAGAATAATGTTTCGCGCCATCTTAGCAAACATATTCTACAAATCGGGTCAGTGGTCCCCAATCCTGCCCATTCCTCTACCCCAAATATAGGGCCGATAGCAGCGTTTCATATATGCTAGATCATTCCTAATCTATAATAAATTTATGTACTATATATACTACTATATAGTTTTGGAAATCATAACATATAACAAATATGCTCACTCTCGTATATAAGTATATTCTCAATCCAATCTAAGGTGACAACTCTTACCTATCTCTACTGGATCTGGTATTAACTCGGGTTAATCATGTAACCTAAGCTCTGATACCAAATGTGATGATTGCCCTACATCTTTGATACTCATATAATCGAATAGCGCACAGCTGGAGCATTCGACCAATGCAGGATGGTTGGTAAGGGAATGAAATAAAAGTAAAGAACATTACAACAAAACAGTCTTTTTACAACGGGCAATGCCCGTTGTAATATGGTTTTTGCAACGGGCATGTGCCCATTGTAATAGGCCTCGTTGTAATAGACCCATCACATTTTACAACGGGCAAAGCACGTTGTAAAAACCGTTGCCGTATACCGTTTTACAACGGGTTATAACCGTTGTAATAGACTATAATATAACGGCCATAACCCGTTGCAATAGGCTGACCATACTAATTGCATAGCCTGTTTCACAACATGCATTGACCATTGTAAAAAGCATATTTAACAACTTATGTTGCCCGTTGCAATATACTATAATACAACGGCCATAACCCGTTGCAATAGACTAACCATACTAATTGATGGCATCCATGCAGTACGTCCATACTAATACTAAATATTGTCATAAAATAATTAAAATCACATACGAAAAGTTAGATAAGTTTACATATCTCAAACAAACTTTTCATTTCATCACTTTCTATTTACATTCACAGTTTACAAGTTTGTTCACGTCATTGTTCACATTTGAATTCGCTGTTTACATTTACAGTGCTTTGCATTTCAATTTCCCCCTCTCTGTCTATACCAACACCTACACATACATATCTCATTGCGACATTGCTCTATGCATTTTAAAACCTCTTTCATCTCATCACCTGACAGTGCTCTTCAACACATATTCATCTCTGCCTTTCAGCCTCACACACCACTTTAACACTTCAAACAATCCCCCTTCACCTCTGCATTCCACTTCCATGCTACAACATCACTTCATTCTCACTGCTACATTCCCATACTCATCATTAACTTATACACCACCACTTCTACTGCTACCCATCACTTCTGTCTGCAACCTTTAACAACCAACCCATTTTAACCTATCATTGTACACTGCATACATAACCCTATATCACGTTGTCAACCTTCACTTCTTAAACCAAAACTATCACCTCACTACAGCCCCTTCCTACTTACAAACATCACCGGTAACCTTACACATATACCACCCCTCTGCCTATACACTGTGCCCATATCACAAAGTCCACCATATCCACTGCCATCCCCTACTAGCGCATCTCCTTAACTCACCATCAGTCTTCCATCAGACATCGTAATCACATCACTACCTAAACTCAAAACAGTTCATTCCCACTTCCACCACTGACTTGCTTTCAACCATCACATTACAACCTCAGACCATCACCATTCCCTGAAACATCCGCAGTCATCACATACACTCATCCCTGCTCCATCACCACTCATAGAACTGCTGCACACCAGACAATTACCTGCCATAACACAAACTTCATCAGTTTGATTGTCGTTCCATACCTTTCTATTACTACCACACACTGTCTATTTCCTTACTGTCACTAGTTGCACATCAGTAACCACCTACCTGCACATCAGTAACGAACAAAGTCAATATTATTAATTTTAGGGGTTGAAACAAGAAGAATTTTGAAACATTTCGTGGAAAAAATAGTTATTATAATTTGATGAATTTCACGGAGTCCTTTAATTGCTCTGACCATTTAGTATGCCATGCATTCGCGTTTGCCCCACTAATGTTGTTTTTGTCCAATTAATTGCATGTATTAACAGATTAATGAAAATTTATAGAAATGTAGTAAATTGCAAATATTATGTAATGGTCGTTTATGTTACAAAAGACTCATAGCCAGTAAAACCGACTCTCAATTTCATAAAACACCTACTTCAACTACATTGGTCAGAATGACCTCTGCTGTGCACTTGCTTTAAATTTCACTCGATTTCCAAATTCCACATATGTTGGTAACACTCACGCCCAAATTCAACAGTAGGCTCGGTCAACCATTAACGTCAAAAATTCTCAATTTCCAAATTCCACATATGTTGGTAAAACTTCGGCCAAAAACCCACTATATTAAAATGGTTAAAGGAAGGCGGTTGCTTCATGAACATGAATGTTTGAGCACAATCCGACATGAACATGAATGTTTGAGCAAATTATGATATCTCTTTGAGACAGGGTTACCTTTATATTGAAAACCTGTCTTAATACTATAGTACTATAACATGTTAAATGTTCAACTATTTACTAATCATTCACTCTAATGCGAAATATTCAAAAGCTACCAACTTGCTGAAAAGAATTGTGCATGCAGCATCCAGAACCTTATAATGAATTGATTGCTAATTTATTCAATATGGAAGAATTTTCATCACCTTGGGACGCGTATAGCCTTGATCAAGGTAGCCATCGTTAAGAATCACCTTATCCTCATCGTCATCGACATTAGCAAGTTTTGCATTGTTCTTGCTCACAATGTTTCTTGTTTTAAAAATATGATTTAACTGGAGGAAAATATAAACTACAATTAGATTAATTTGGATATATCAGTGATATAAACTTTGGCAACAATTGTGATTAAAACTGAAATCGAATTAAGTATAGAGTAGGCATACAATATGCATAAGGTATGCATCCATGATGGCTGAATCTTCTTCATCTTTAAGATAAAAGGGCTTCTTGTTGCAATGCATTATATCACGATAACTATCACATGCAAGTTAAAAAATAAAATATAAACATACATCTAATAAGAGTATTCATTAATCGCTAATGACCACTACTACAGTGTTAAGGTTTTAATTTGTTGATCTACAAAACGTAGGACCGAATCCCATTCGCACTGTTAATTAATTAATCATGTTAAAAGAATTGATCATCAATGTTTTATATCTAGAGTTAACGAAGAGTTAAATCAAATATGCTCCATTGAAATCGGTAACAGTAGAAAAAACATCAAACAGAACATAAAACATGGGAATAGATTTTGACTGGAATAAATTAATTTACAATAATCGCAGCAATGTAATCAATCTGCAATAAGGAGAACATGATATTAATTATTTAAAATAAAAAATGTCAATTCTTACAAAATGAAAAAAGTAATCTCAGATGAGGATTCATATCTGTAAAAACCAGAAGCCTTATGGATGTTTACCCAATGCTTGTAGAGTTTCGACTTGATTCCATATACTGAGTCACTGCCATGTTCCTATGTAGGAGAAAAGAATTGGTCATAAAGAGTTTATGACTAGAAATATGCAACTGTAATAAAGTGATGTTGGCACAATATTTTATGCGCTAAAAGTAATGTGATAATATGTCCAAATAACAATCTTAGGTAAATTAATCATTATAAATTAAGTGAGTTAAAATTTGAAATGGATATTTAAATTATCCTAAGCAAATGTCGTTCCTTGCTCCTATGTATACTAAGTGAAACAAAGATAACAATGCAACTACTTCCATGAAATTGTGATTATAAAATACCATTAACAAAACATCGCCTGTTCCCACCCACTTTGACTTCTTGGAGGCAATTGCAGGCAACTCCCACTTGTATTTCCATTTTGATTGATCCAACTTTTTAACTTCATCATTCGTTATGACACGCTCCACATGGCAATAGAAAGAGCTGCATGAAATAAATTTAATACAAAAAATCTTAATGCTACTTCAGTTCATAACATACATGATACAACAAGTGTAGTTTAAGCATGCTGATAAAATTGTCAACGTGTATTTCTCTCAAATGAGTAGCTAAAGTTGACCATAAAAAAGCAGGTTAGGAGAGAGCATAGCATTTCCGAGCATTACAACGGACAGGAAGAGAATCTCTACACTCTCAGCAACCAGTAATTTGAATTGACGAACAGGCTATATGCAGTTATCAACCACATTCTGTATACAATGGATGATTCTATTTAACAGTTATCAATCAACAGAAGCTGAATTATGGTCATGTTGTAAAAGGATATCGTTAAGGTTCGATGTATTTTGAAACATATCTAGCATAATACCTAGTAACAACAGAATATTATTAGAGGCTGGTACAAGCAAGTTAAAAATATTAACATATGCAGTAACTCAATATAATAGTGTGGATTTCAAAGCAAAGTCCATAGTGAGTGTTAGTCATCCACATCAAGAACTGGATTATGTTGTCCAAGACAGAAAGAAGAGTTTAGACGTCAAGGATGTCTCTAAAAACCAAAAGGAGCTCAAGCAGATATTAGACTAAGGTTTACAATTACTCGTCCATAAGATTGACATCAACTATTTTTCATATCAAATGACTGCAAAAAAAACCATTAAAAATCTAACCAATAAATTTTCAACTTCCAATAAACTAATTATTCAAACATGAAATTGTTAAATGTTAACATAAGATTAATAAGCAACATATCTAACGTAATTAATAATATCAACGTATCTAGCAATCGTTATAAATACAACATGTCCAATCTATATAAACATGGTCAATGAAATTGAAATAACACGTATATTTGTTGAATGTTATACACATGAAAAAAAAACATCATCCAAAAGTACCCAAACAACAGATAATCAAAAACACTAAAATAGACACCTGAACAAACTCAAAGTTGCCAATCATGGAAATGGCAGCAATTGAAGACCAACAAGAAAACAAAATACACATATTCATAGCATACCTAGCATGGTTCGGGGTCCTGACATGATCCCTATCGAGCTCTCGTATGTGGCCAATGCTAGGAAGCTTGTCGGGCTTGATAACGAATCGGGCTTGCATCCACGACTAGATTGCCAGCAACCTTCAATCCACCGGCCCAGCTGTTATCATGATACCGAATTAGGATTAGGAACCAATGATGTGAACCAATGACAAGAGCCTCCTAATCGCAAACCGACGATGGGAGGCACGGCAAGTAGCATAGGATTTGAGAACTAGGATTAGGAATGCAAAACCTTTTTTATTTTGTTTTGAGATTTTGCAATGGGATTGGGAATTTAGGGTTAATTAAAAAGAGGGAAAATGAGAATTAGGGTTAAGTAAAAGAGGGAAAATGGGAATTTAGGTTTAACTGAAAATTGGATAAGCGGGGAAAGAAAATTAATAGAAATAGGGGCGGTAACACAAAGAACATTACAACGGGCTAGTTTGGACCTTTGTAATAGGTATCTATTATAACAGGCTAGTTTGAACCATTGTAATAGGTATCTATTATAATAGGCTAGTTTGGACCGTTGTATTATGCACTGAAAACTAGCATCTATTGCAACGAACTGGTAGAAACTGTTGTAATATGTACCTATTACAACGGGCTTTTTTGGACCGTTGTAAAAACGTTGTTGTAATAGAGTATTTTTGTTGTAGTGGAAGTGGAAGAGAAAAGAAGAGAGGAGAATGGAAGAGAAGAGAAAGAAAGAAAACATCAAACAATCATAGAACCTATCGTATATCTCATAGAACATCAGATAAAATATAATAGTCATCACATATATAAAATAGACGAGATAGTAATAACTATATGAACTATAGAATCAAAATACGCAGGCTCATACAGTTATACAAAAGATCAATAAAGTTTATAAAAATAATGAATGAACCCACTAATAAACTATCTCTAATAATATTAAGTCAACACCGTTAAGGCTCCATAATGTCACACGGTGGAATAAAAAATATAAGCCCAAAATATAAATATGAGAAAGCATCACCTCTTGCTAGTCCATTTGCATAGCTTCAAGTGTTGTTTACACCTGTTATCTAATCTATTATTTTAGAGTACTCAAGATAATAAGAAGAAAAGCATAAAACTTTGAGTTGGACAAATGTCTAGTGTGAGTGATAAATAACCTCAAAACACTATAAAAGTCGATATAGGATACAAAACAGAGGGTATGGAAAGTCATACCTAACTTGTCACTGCATCCAAAGAGTTAGCACATAACATAGGTTATATGCTACTCTATCATGGTCATCATAAGTGTACTATACATCTAAGTGCTAATGGGTCTCTGGGTATCTACATCAAAGATAACCACATCATGTGATATCCCTATGGTGATAAATAATCAAAGCAAACATAACATCCATCATCTATCCTTACATCACTCACTCGGTGCCTTAGATATATGACACCCTCATATAGTCAAGGACTACTCAATGTTCTAGTTTCTCGATACTTGAATCCATGCCACTCAAAAGGCAAGGAACTAGATTACACATGACATAATAGTCCAGGGTAAATGGATCGGGTCATCATTTGATCCAGGGCACATAACATAGCCCATGTGAGCATCCTCACATATCCCTGCTTTACGAGTACACTTCGAAACCTACAAATATCAACGATCCCTTTGCACACATCATTAGTATAGCTTATCCTGGAATTGTCCTTACAACTCCCATCTGAAGTCGTCGTGGTTGGAAATTATCTTAGACAACCATCATTAGTCATAGAATGCATCGAGCATCACACAACCTTCCTGCACTAGTTCCTTCCATCCGACTACTTTGCATCCCGAAATACAACTGTCCATCAACGAAGCTGTCACTTCCCATATGGAATCATCATTATCGAATCACAAAGTCATCACGTCAATGCATCGTCCTCGCTTCAACACGAAAATCGCTCGTTAAAGAGCTATAGCCTAAAATCAAATGTTGAATAAACAAACAAACACATTATGCTCTTCGAAGCCTCTCCATCCTCCATGTTAAAATTGTCCAAAGTGGCCAACATCAATAGTTATAGGTATCGACTGCTCTAAAGTAGTCGATAACGACCACTTTGGTTGTGTACTTAGCTAAATGTGGCTAAGTACAAACCAAATGAAAACGTCTGATATCTATCCTGAAATCTGAAGCATATCTCAAAATTAATCCTTCGTCCTTAGATCAATTGGCATGCATAAAACTTTATGCACGAACTCCTATCTTATGTGATATTTTTCTAATACCATATATCACACATGATCGGTGTTTTCAACCAAACTAAGCAAACAAGCATACATGCAACCAACAAGCATACAAACATTTATAATAATCTACATATATCTATAATAATGCACATACAATACATCAAAGTAACCAATATGAGATTAGTGTCAAAATAGCATAAATCTATCAATATCGTTAAAATATTGCATCAATAGGAAAAATGTGATATTTAATTTAAAACCTTTTTAAACCGCTTTTAATTCTTTTATGAAGTAAAATGTAGGTCTAAATAATTTATAAATCATGTTTTATAGTTAGAAATCATTCCAAATCGTTGTTTTTGGACTATACTAACAATCATAGTATGGTGAGAGACAATATCACTCACCTTAACAAAAGCTGACAAATCCATAGCCAAGCCGTAAAGCTCTCCATCATGAGCCCAACACAAGAAATTACATCCAAACAGACCTTGTATGCAAAAGATATTGATGATATAAGATTTTGGTGTGTGTGTATTAATAAACTATATAATTAATCAACCTAATTGCTAATTCATTAATAAATTTCATAGTTTCCTTCATTTGTTTCTTTCACACATAATCGCCTTTTCTTCGTACTTTCTCATGTTTCTCCTTGATTTCCATGCTACCCTTTTCTTTCCTACTTACACTTTCCTGTAGCTCAACAAGAAAAAGCATACAACTTTCCCAACCACTGCACACAAGAACATGTACGCATGAACACCCCATGACCTTTCCTACCACCACCAAACCTCCTAGTACCCCACTCGCACTCCCTGCTCTGCTGCCCACAGCCACCAGTCCCACCTTCTACTCCCCACGTGACCTGTTGCATAATCATTTTTTCCATTTTGTTTTTTCCTTCTTCTTTTGTTGATCGCTGCCGCACATTGCGTACACATGCTGCACCACCTACATGGACTCTAATAAATTTAGGCCCACCTTCCAACACCTTGCCCTTCGAGTTCGGCTACCTCTGGTCATCCCACCTAGCCAGAAACATGGAAAACACCAAAAATCCATAACATTCCCTTTGCATCTCAAACTTTCCGCATCACCACTACGTCAATCTATTTCAAGCGACAACTTTTTCAGACTTCCCTTCCCAATACGAACAAACCCATACATCCAAACACAATTCAAATCTCCTTTGAAAATTGCCTCTTTGGCAATTTTCTATTTTTCACCACATATTCAGATATGGGTTGATCCAAGGGCATGAATGTGTAGCCCTCAAAAAATAAGGGGGTCCAGATTTTACTTTAACTGAAACAGTGACCAGCTGCATGACAAAGAGAGAAGGAGGTAGAAATAGATATAGGTGGCCATGGAAGAGAAAGGTGAAGCAAATGGGAAATGGAAAATGAAAATTGAAAACATGCTGTTAGAGAATGAAGCAAACATTTATAGGGAAGTGATAGAGTTAGGGTTTGTGTATATCCATTTTCTCTAATTTTCAAAATTTCAACGCTCCTTTTGTGTCCGTATAACTCCTAAGAATGTATGGTTGTGATGATTCTTCGCTGCATGAATCTTTGCATTTTCCCATTCCAACGACACATGTTTCCTCAAAATCCAAAATTTTGACCGAAGATGTGATTTTTCAACGTTTTTAAGTTGTATGGCTAAGGGAACATTCAATCTAGAGAATATTCAACTGTACAGCTCATACACTTTATTTTTGACCCCATGACATTTTCTGTTCGTCCATATTCTTCGGTGCATCGGTATGCTTATATTGGTGTAATACATGTAACTACCAAAAACGCTAGAAAATAAATTAGGGTCAAAATCGTCTGATAAAAGTATTATGGATCAAAAATGTCAATATTTGATAGCTTCCAAAGTAATAAGTCAAATGGTCAAATATGAATTTAAAAATAATATATTACGATCCTCCGATGTGTAATATACGGGTCATTACAGATCTTCTCATAAGTGCGGATCCATATTCTCGAATCCACGTAAGATTCTAACATCATGTATGGCTTTCCTCCAAGCTAGAAAAATCTTTGCATAACTTAGCAAAGTTTGGAGTGGTAGGTAGGCAGGCAGGAACCACACCTGCTGCTCTCCCCGCGGGCTCTCTAGTGGGATTTAGCTCAGTCCGTCCTCTAACCTGAAGATACCAGCGAAACCATATAGGGATGTTTATGCCTAGGATCTTGGCTATATCGTCAGGAACTGTGATAACCTGCACATCTTGAAACATCGATCCAAAGCCTAGGGTGACTTTCGGACTCATGGTATGCCGAGAAATATAGACCTCCAGGGTTTTATAACATGACAAAGACTAATATATGTAGATATAATCTAAGATATACTAGACTTTCAAAACTCAAAACGAAAGGACTAAAGCATATAACAAAGAAAAACATCTATCTCGGAAAATATCCAAGCCGCAATCTTAGAAAATCAGTACGTGGACCAATACATGATACATAGAAAATATCACTCCAAGTTTAACAAAATAATAAAATGTACTTATAAGATAGATAAATACACGAAGAAAAAATATGGTAAAAAGAAGTCTTCAAAGATAGGCTCGACTCTCTAAGTATTAAGACTAGGTCAGACCAAAGTCTAGTGAATGAGTGCAAGTTTAATGTGTGATGATCATGTGTAGTTAACTTTAACAATACTCTAGATGACATAGAGTGTGCTACAAATGTCGATGAATTCTAAGGTCCATTACTCAAAAGCTTGTTCAATACATACCGACACTATAACTTGTATAGGTTACTATAAGGATCGAGCTACGTATCGAACCATACAACCAATGATTGGCCACTGCTCCTAGAGCTACCCAACAAGGAAACAATACCCCTAGGCTATTGGGGAAACGGGTTTACACTGATTACTACACGTAATACCAACTACGCGTCAACAGGGAACACCTATTACTGACTCTCCAAAGTGTCCCATTGTCCATATGAGAATCTTTACTTTGAATGCTTGCTTTGCTTGTTCCGTCTACCTCTAATTGCTTATATTCTTCTAGGTTGATTTTATTTTGATTTTAAGAAATTTTAAGGTTTAGGTGAGAGGTTTTAATTTGACAGAGTAATATTATAGTAAAGAGTTATTTGAATTTTATGGTTAGGTTAGGCATGAATTTATAGGGTTTAGCAATTCGTTTGGGCCGTTGGATGTAGTTTGGAAAATCTCTCTAGTGATCACGCACGTTCATCAAATGCTTGACGATGAAGTAACAACCAGAACCATTCGAACATGTCATGAAGCAGCTAACTACCCTTGAATTTACATTACCTATGGTTGCAAGCTTCCCACTCTAAGTCGACCGCTATCGACGACCATGGCCCGTTTACGATCGGTCATTGTGTAAAACTGTGAATTTTTATTATTAATTTCTATTCTATTTCCAATTCTTCCAACGCCCGTAACTTCTCTGTATTAACTCTGATTTCCAACTTTTATATATGAAATCATTTTGAAAACCACTATGAATACAATGGTGCAAGTTTTGTAGCCAAATTTGAAAGTTTGTGAAAATTTTCTTTTAACCGTTGTTTTATTTAATTTAATTTTCTTATTAACTTTTCGTTAAATTTTCTAGATGTTACATAAAACATATCCATGTTCCCGTCTAATGAGTGCCATCTACATACAATAAATAACCAAATAAATATAACATCAACGTCCCATACCACCGTGTCATACTAGTCAGCTTATTCAATGCCCATAAATTACACTCACGCCACTTAATATCCTTATGTAACAAGTCTAATGAATAACTGCAAAACTGTTACTGAAAGTCCTATACCAAACGGTATCACTAATACGTTTATTCAAATTTCTTATCATACAGAAATACCAACACACAAATAATTTATTCAAACTAATTGTGTAGGATCGATTTCACCCTAGAGGGGGTTGAATAGGGTGATGGTATAAATTATAAAAATTAATTGCGGAAGCTTATAAAATTATATCAACACAAATCATAGATTAATAGCAGCACAGAAAAATAGCAGAATAATAAAATGCAGAGATAGAACGACACAAAATTTACCCAGCTTCAGCAAAACCCTGCCTACGTGCTGCCCCCAAGGTTTCTACTAGAAATTACATAGTCAGACGCTTACACACGTAAACTCGCGACACCCGATATCGACTAAACCTAAGTCTACGATCAAAACCCTGCCACAACTCAGCCACTGAGTTGCGAATTCTCAAACTACGCCACGTAGTTTGTCCCCTAGTCACACGACTAGAAATTACAACGGTTTAAAAATTAAAATGCAAATTTAAAACAATTTTAAATACAAAACCCTAATTTATAAACTAACCCCAAATAACAAGGTCGGCCCAAAATAAATTAGTGATGTTAATTCCCCTTTCTCCTTATTATTTCTTTGGCCCGACTCGTCCGTGAAAATGGTTGCTTCTTCGTTCTCGTTCGTTCCTCAAAAATTAGGGCTTTGTTTTAATTCTTTGAAGCGGCCGCTTTCACTTGTAGATTGAATGTTGCTTTGTTTGCTTTCTTTGATTGATTTCTCGGCTGCTTCAAATTGTCGAGTGCGTTCAATTGGTTGAAGGATTGGTACGTGAAATTCCTTTTTCGATTTATACTTTTCTCGACTTTGATTCGAGTTGAATGTTTATGCTTTGTTGCTTGAACTCGAATACCTTGAAATTACCGATGATGATTTGTTTATATAGGGTTTGATACCTGAATTTTTGTCATATAATTTTTATTTGAATTCGTCAAGTTCCTTTCTCGGCTGCATGATAATGTATCGATGGTTGTGATGTTTGCGACTTATTCAAATATGTATATTTTTGACTTAATTCCCACGGTTTTGATTTTGATTACGGCTTGACTTGTTCGACTCCTTGATTGCCACGGCTTCGGCTCCGATCATTTTTCTGTTGACTTTGATAAAAGAAATTTTGACTTTGATTTGTTTTCACTTCGTCATTGTATGTTGCACTTAGTAGTTGGTACTTCCACTTAAGCATTGGAGTTGTAGCATATCTCTGGTTGCATTCCACATTGAACTGGTGCAGTGCTCTTGTAGTCATTTATGTATCCCTTACCTGTTGTAGTTGTTCATGTGCTGGTTAGTTTGCATCTGCCTTGTAGTTGTTTCTAGCCATTCTTTGTGCTACCTGAACTAGTCTGCAATGGTTGTACACTTGCGGTCTTCATATTCATGTGTGTTTGTGGCTTCACTCTTGAACACTGCATAGTTGTACTTCACTATCATTTTCTCTTTTCTATGTGAAAAATGGTTGCTCATGTGCTTGTCGAATTTGCATGTATATATTGGGTTGTTTCATGTTACAGCTGGTATTTCCAGTGTGCACTTGTTTGCACTGTCATTTTGCTGGAATGACTTCGACATTGTTTTGATGCTCTAGTCTTTGACTTGTGAATTGCCTTCATGTATTCATTGTGTCTGGATTAGTGGTTTCGACCTATCCATGGCTTGAAATGATTTTGTTGTCCACTCTTTGCATTGTTGACTTTAGCTGAACTGGTCTTGAGTTTTAGACTTGTGCTTGACATTTGAGTTGTTGTAGTTTGGTTATTTGGAATTCAACAGCTAGTCTTTATGTATTCATTGTGTGACTTGACTTGAGTCACTGATTTTTGGTCGAGACTTGTTTTAGTTGTCTTGACCGTTTTCCTATACTTGCACATTTTTAATTGCACCTGTGTCGAATCCAGCTTCACAACTCGGGTTTGATGAACTATGATATTTTATTTATATTCACCTGAGTTGAACCCATCTTTTTATTTGGGTTTGACCATGTGCTCACATGTCCCTGTAGCATTATCAAGTGTATATTAGTGTGCACGGTCTTGTGGCATGTACAGTGATACACTGTGCATGTCACATTGTTCGTGTGTGATGAATTCAAATAAATGATGACAACAACCCAAATAACTGAGGCAAATAATATTTTCAAAAACCATATTTTATTTTATATTGCAAAATTATTTCTTTTTCAATTTTACTGCGTTAGTGTATATTTTTGCAGATTGCTCAGATGCTTGATTCTAACTTGAATAAAGTTGAAGATGAACTACGAGTGTGAGTGATATGTAGTGAGGAATTTATGTAAATTAGATTGTGATGTAATTAGAAATTGTATTGTAATTGAAATGGTATATGTATATAGTGAGAGCTTGAATTTGTACTATTCAAAAATTGTAATAAATATTTGTTTGAATAAAATTTCCGTTTGAATTCAAATTCTGTGTTATTTAATTTTATTCAGCAAATATTTATTTAGTCTATGAAAAATAATATAGTACATTAACAAATACATTTAAACGAATATATATATATATATATATATGTTTATTATCATCAAAAAAAATCATATAAGCACATATTCAACAATCTCCCCCTTTTGATGATAACAAACATATATTTAAGATTTTGAATATGTTAAATGTATTTAATCATAGATATATCCTAATTGCTTCCCCTATTTAAATGCTTCCTCTCTACACAAAGCTCCCCCTACATATATGCATACAAATAAAAATATGCAAATGAGCCTAGATGCAAATAGAAAATATTTGACCTTTGCTTGATTTTATTTGACAAGATCTTAACTTTTCTCTTCCCCTTTTGTTATCAGCAAAAGAATACTAGTGTTAGAGAAAATAGAGATAAAGTGATCGATATTAATCCAACATTAAGACTCAATTGAATATAAATATTAAATTTCAATAAAAAATCAAACAAAAATCATAAATATTTTGTAGGCGCATATTCCAGTTTTAAAATGATGGGAATTATGTCATCATATAAAACCATACAGTTGTGTCTATTTGTGGTATATTTATATCAGGAATTTGAATATCTACAAACCATTCATAACCGTTAGGACTTTTAAATGAGATTAGTAGTATTTCAATTTTATTTTAAAAAAATGAATTCAAGTATCTTCTAACCACGCATAACCGTGAGGACATTTAAATGGGATTAGAATCAACATGTTTATTTTAAAAATCAACTTTTGATACGCGTTTCATACATGCATAACCGTGAGGACTTTTAAATGAGCATGGAAGCACATAACAAATTCCAAGTAATTCATCCATGCATAACCGTGAGGACTTTTAAATGAGAGTGAATACTTTGGTATTTATTTATTATTATTATTTTTAAAAAAAAATGTAAAGTGAAAAACGAATGATTCCTGTTTAAAGTACCACATATCGACAAACTATATAGAATTTTGATGAGTGATGGTTGTTAGAAATATGATAGAAATAGAAATGGTCATGGAATTTATGCCAACAAAAGTTTTATAACTCTTGTTTAAATTTCTAAAGAAATTTACTAATTATACCGTCTCGAGCCATAATAATATTAGCACTCATCACTTTTTCAATCACTATTTATTTTTTTGATAATTATTAGGGAGTCGGATTAGTCAAAATAGTCATTTAAAATCAAATTCAAAAATAATTATGAAATCAATTTTCAAAATGACTAATCTGAAAATATGGCCAAAAATGATTTTCTCGAGGGTGTTTTATAAGAAAATTTTCTGCTATTTGAAAATTGTTTGAAATGAAAAATATGCAGATATTTTCTTTGAAAAACGGTGCAGTTAATAAATGTCTCAAAAATCACGTTCAACTAGTAATTTTTCTATCAACTAGATTACCAGTGTAATCTGCATCTGAATTTCTTTTTCTCTCAAAATTATCATTAATTGAATTTGATCGACCAAACCATGAAGTGTGCATCAAAAATTTCAAACTCAATTTTAACAGCAATTTAAATGACATTATCTTGAATTTGAATTGAAGCCGTACTAATAATAAAAAACCGTGAATATAGAGTTAGCCGTATTATAACCAAATGTATTATCCAAAAAAAAACACTATTTTTAATCCAAATTAATATATATGAAGTAATTCAAAGAATCTAGAGAATTTTATAGTGTTTTGGCATAAGAATATAATTTGGCCAACTATGTTGAATAAGTCAGAATCATCTCATTATTGGCTGATTTAATTCAGAATACGGTGCAGATTATCACATTTAATATATCATTCAAAACATACCATTACCTGTTTTACCTTTATGATATTTTTTTGTTTTTTCCCATTGTGATTCTGTCACCTTTATACTAGGCTAAGAAACTTTGCTTTATCGCCCGTTATGTTTCTGGAACAGCCAAAAAATGCAGAGAACAATGTTGTTGTTCCTTAGCCTGCCACCACACCTACATGGAAAAAGGTTTATGTGACCAATTTGTTTTTATAGGTCCATGGTTGTTAGTGGTAGATATTTTGAAAAATAATTTTGTGAAGACCCAAAACTATTTATAATTGTTTCCTTTGGCGCCCAAATTTGTTTAACTTGGAGAGATTTTATATTTGTGCCTTTTGGAACCCAAATCAGTATAGTTTTCACATGTTTGGGTCTATACCAACAATTATTGTGATTGTGCCCATATTTTCTACAAATTGTGCACATAGAATTAACTTGATTGATATTGCATTCAACAATTTTCGATTTATTATATCCAAGTCCTTGTCAACCGTATTAACATTTTGCTTTCCTAATAGCATATTTAACGATTTTTCACATTTTGAAAATTTATCTAAAGTCGTTGACAATTGTTGGACTTGTGTTTTGAGAGATTCATTTTCGTTTAATAATTGTGTGCACTTTTTAATAGAATTCTCTCTCCTAGTATTTTCACTCTCTTTTAAAATCAGAATTTTATTTTCAAGTAAATTTATATTGATTTCTGATTTATTTAATTTCATCTTCGAATGTTGGACACTTATCACACTTAGGGATCCTTTTTTGATAGTTTTCAACTAATTGGTCAAGTTGTTCATTTAATTCTATCCAAGTGTCTTTTTGTGATTCAAATTTGGCATATTTCTCCCTAAGTCGTTCAAAACATCCATTCACTTCGTGGAAATAAATAAGTAATTCAGAGTGTGTAAGTTTTGATACCTCGCTTGGCTCGTCATCGTCGCTATCAGGTATATTTCCTTGAAGGCACATATCTGCTTTCTCACCCTCACTGCTAGTACTTTGATTATCTTCATCACTTGAATTCCACGTGGCTGCAAAATTTCTCCTTTTTGATTTTTTTTCAAAGTCGGTTTTGAGGACAATTAGGCTTGATGTGCCGGGTTGGTTGCACTTGTAACAGATGATCTTCTGTTCTTCAGAGTAGTCTAGTGCTTTGGCTATTCTGCTTTTCGCTTTTTGAATCGAGCTGAATTTCCATATTTGTAATTCCATCTTTTGAATTTCTTTATTAATAGCTCCAATTCTGCTGCTGCATCATCATCATCATCACCATCACTTTCTGTTGTTCCTTTAAGAGTTATTGATTTCTTTCGAGTGTCACTTCCTTAACGCTCTTCCTTGAATTTCATTTCTAGCTCATAAGTGGTGAGCTTTCCGATGAGTTCTTCAACTTTCATTTGTTTTAAATATTTCGATTCTTGAATGGCTGTCACCTTTGCTTCAAATTTTCGTGGAAGGACTCTGAGGATTTTTCGAACTATCTGCAACTCTGTGTATGATTTTCCAAGAGCTTTTGATTTGTAAACGATATTGGAAAGTCGTCCATGCATCACTTTGACATTTTCTTCCTTCGCCATTATGAAGTTCTCGTATTCGTGGCTTAGCATGGCAAGGCAAGATTCTTTGACTTGAGATGTTCCTTCGTGAGTCACTTCTAGTGTGTGCCATATTTCCTACGCAGTTAGACAATGTGAGACACGATTAAATTCAAATTAATCCAATGAACAGATAATAGAACTCATAGCTTTAGCATTAGTATTTTGTAATTTATTTTCTAGTTTCGTCCATTGTTCCTTTGTTTTATCTATTTCCTGATTATCTACAATTATAGTTGGTGCTCTATACCCTGTCTCAACAATATCCCAAGCGTCAATGGTTTTTAGAAAAATTTCCATCCTATTTTTCCAGTAAGCATATTCACCATTGAACATTGGTGGTCTAACTATGGACTGACCCTCAGCAAAAGCATTATTAAAAGAAGCCATTTTAAAAATTCAATTTTTTTAAAAAAAAATTGATTTTTGAAACACGAATTTTTAAAACAAAAATGACTTCTATTCCTAGCTCCGATACCACTTGTAGGATCGATTTCACCCTAGAGGGAGGGTGAATAGGGTGATGGTATAAATTATAAAAATTAATTGCGGAAGCTTATAAAATTATTTCAACACAGATCACAGTTTAATAGCAGCACAGAAAAATAGCAAAATAATAAAATGCAGAGATAGAACGACACAGAATTTACCCAGCTTCGGCAAAATCCTGCCTACGTGCTGCTCCCAAGGTTTCTACTAGAAATTAGATAGTCAGACGCTTACACACGTAAACTCACAACACCCGCTATCGACTAAACCTAACTCTACGCTCAAAACCCTGCCACAACTCATCCACTGAGTTGCGAATTCTCAAACTACGCCACGTAGTTTGTCCCCTAGTCACACGACTAGAAATTACAACGGTTTAAAAATTAAAATGCAAATTTAAAACAATTTTAAATACAAAACTCTAATTTATAAAACTAAGCCCAAATAACAAGGTCGGCCCAAAATAAATTAGTGATGTTAATTCCCCTTTCTCCTTATTATTTATTTGGCCCGACTCGTCTGTGAAAATGGTTGCTTCTTCGTTCTCATTCGTTCCACAAAAATTAGGGCCGCTTTCACTTGTAGATTGAATGTTTCTTTGTTTGCTTTCTTCGATTGATTTCTCGGCTGCTTCAAATTGTTGAGTGCGTTCAATTGGTTGAAGGATTGGTACGTGAAATTCCTTTTTCGATTTATACTTTTCTCGACTTTGATTCGAGTTGAATGTTTATGCTTTGTTGCTTGAACTCGAATACCTTGAAATTGCCGATGATGATTTGTTTATATAGGGTTTGATACCTGAATTTTCGTCATATAATTTTTATTTGAATTCGTCAAGTTCCTTTCTCGGCTGCTTGATAATGTATCGATGGTTGTGATGTTTGCGACTTATTCAAATACGTATATTTTTTGACTTGATTCCCACGGTTTTGATTTTGATTACGGCTTGACTTGTTCGACCCCTTGATTGCCACGGCTTCGGCTCCGATCATTTTTCTGTTGACTTTGATAAAAGAAAATTTGACTTTGACTTGTTTTCACTTCGTCATTGTATGTTGCACTTAGTAGTTGGTACTTCCACTTAAGCATTGGAGTTGTAGCATACCTCTGGTTGCATTCCACATTGAACTGGTGCAATGCTCTTGTAGTCATTTATGTATCCCTTACCTGTTGTAGTTGTTCATGTGCTGGTTAGTTTGCATCTGCCTTGTAGTTGTTTCTGGCCATTCTTTGTGCTACCTGAACTAATCTGCAATGGTTGTACACTTGCGATCTTCATATTCATGTGTGTTTGTGGCTTCACTCTTGAACACTGCATAGTTGTACTTCACTATCATTTGCTCTTTGCTATGTGAAAAATGGTTGCTCATGTGCTTGTCGAATTTGCATGTATATATTGGGTTGTTTCATGTTATAGCTGGTATTTCCAGTGTGCACTTGTTTGCACTGTCATTTTGCTGGAATGACTTCGACATTGTTTTGATGCTCGGGTCTTTGACTTGTGAACTGCCTTCATGTATTCATTGTGTCTGGATTAATGGTTTCGACCTGTCCATGGCTTGAAGTGTTTTTGTTGTCCACTGTTTGCATTGTTGACTTTTGCTGAACTGGTCTTGAGTTTCAAACTTGTGCTTGACATTTGAGTTGTTGTAGTTTGGTTATTTAGAATTCAGCAGCAAGTCTTTATGTATTCATTGTGTGACTTGACTTGAGTCACTGATTTTTGGTCGAGATTGTTTTAGTTGTCTTGACCGTTTTCCTATACTTGCACATTTTTATGTGCACCTGTGTCGAATCCAGTTTCACAACTCGGGTTTGACCTTGTGCTGAAGTCGAGATTTTATTTATATTGCACCTGAGTTGAACCCGTCTTTTTTATTTGGGTTTGACCTTGTGCTCACCTGTCCCTGTAGCATTATCAAGTGTATATCGGTGTGCACAGCCTTGTGGCATGTACAGTGATACACTGTGCATGTCACATTGTTCGTGTGTGATGAATTCAAATATAAATGATGATGAACAACCCAATAACTGAGACAAATAATATTTTCAAAAACCATATTTTATTTTATATTGCAAAAATATTTCTTTTTCAATTTTACTGCGTTAGTGCATATTTTTGCAGATTGCTCAGATTCTGGATTCTAACTGGAATAAAGTTGAAGATGAACTACAAGTGTGAGTGATATGTAGTGAGGAATTTATGTAAATTATATTGTGATGTAATTAGAAATTGTATTGTAACTGAAATGGTATATGTATATAGTGAGAGCTTGAATTTGTACTATTCAAAAATTGTAATAAATATTTATTTGAATTCAAGTTCTGTGTTATTTAATTTTATTCAGCAAATATTTATTTAATCTATGAAAAATAAAATAGTACATTAACAAATACATTTAAACGAATATATATGTTTATTATCATCAAACAAAAATCATATAAGCACATATTCAAAAAATTGAATAATATACATTACACTTGAAAACTTTCTATTTAAAATAATCATTGTTTAATTCATTGGTATAAGATAATATCCAAATAAAGATATTTGCACGCCATAGTATTCCTTTATAAGTCTAGAATATAACATATATAATCTTTACCAATATTTATAAGTACATTGGATAATTTATAAATAAGAATCTACTAACCTATTTACTTTTCCGTATAATAATACTATTAAATTCACTTTATTGATTTATTGAACTTTAATTATATTTACATTCATATGTAAAATATATGTGTATATCTATTATGGTTTAATTATATTTATTATATATATTTATATTAGTTTATTTTATATATTGTTTAGAGGAAAAAAGTTCTTTTATTAATAATGAATAAGAACCATACATTAGCAAGATTCGGCTCCTTAGAAAACCTTCCTTTGTGGTAAGGAAAAAGTGCACGACATCCACTATTAAAACAAACTCTAATACAACTGATAAACAAAAACAGAAACAAGGTAAAATCGACCCAAGTAAGGGTAAATCAAAATACCACCGCATACCCACATCCACCGGCTCAGCCCACGCAACTTTAATTTAATATATATATATATATATATATATATATATATATATATATATATATATATAATGCTTGCTCACACATGTAAAGGGATTCGTGCACACACATATGTTGTGCGTGTACGTGCACATACGCACACATGATAACACACACATACACGTAGCTCCACTAGTGCACCGGTCATCTTTGATCGGTCCATCGGTTGGCCCATGCCTAGAGCAAAATTCCCTCCAGGCCGTGCGTTTTTCAGTCCACTTTGATCCCCTTTGTCGCCTTCTTCCTTCACTTGTTTGGTCAATAATACTTATCATATCTACCCATCCATATGAGCAAGATAATGTAAACAAATTAAATTTATAAAGAAGAATATAAATGGAGATACATACGAATGCACATATATGCACATCAGATTCTCAATTCGCAACCGAATTGATCATGCTTAGACATAGTTGTGAATGTAAGTATACTCACCTTAGTTGAGGAATAAGACTTATCTTTTTAGCTCCTTTTTCCCGCTCTTTTACCTTTCATTGTTCCTCCTTTTGCCTTTTACTGTAAGTCACTTTCACCTCAATTTGATGATTAATAACTTTATTTCTTGACCGCAATGTCGTGTGAGCTATCGAGAAGCCTTGTTTTGAGTTGTTGGGATTTATAGAATTTATTTTGATTTTAATTTAAATTTGTGGAATGGTAGGGTTTAGGTGTTGTTATCATTTTCTAAAGTAATAAAATGTAAATGTTGATGTTATATTTATAGTTAGAGACGAAAAGTTTGGAGATTGAAATCTCTAGAAATGGAAATGTCATGACACCAATAGTTTGGATTTTAGGCTAGGCTTTGTTTATTTATTTTTTCCTTCTTTCTTTATTTCTTTTCTTTTCAAGCCCAATTACAAAATTGAACTTTATCATGCTAAAGTATTTTTTAATAATTCATTCTATTATTTATTTTATAAATATATTTTCTATGGTTTTATTTATTTAATTAATCATTTATTTAAATTATCTACCAATAAATTTCTAAACTATATTAATAAATTTATTGATCTTTTATCAAAATTAAACTTTATATTTACAAAATTTAATTTATCATTATTTCCATAAAATCAATTCATATTTCCATTTCCAAAATAATTAGATAAACTATTAAATTATTATTATTTTTATATTGAATCCTTATCATCTCAATATAATATTTCTTATTAAATTCTAAATTTCTATCTTAAATTCAAATAATTAATTCAAATACCAATTAATTCATTATTTAATTATTAATTAATTGCTTCTCGATAATGCGTTGTTATAATAATATACGATACTTGTTAGAATGGCCAAATTAAACATCTACTAGATGTTGTTAATACCATCATATCAAATGACAATGAACTATTGAACGATTAATATGAATATACGAAGCTAATCAAATACGAATATAAAATGATGAATATAAACCAATGAAAATGTTCTACAACAGTTTATATCAATGACAAGAATATAAACTAACGAATCTATATCATATACGAAGTTAGTCAAATCATTACATTGCATAAGAAATGAATTGGAATAATAAATCATGTCTACGGAGCCTTGAGCGGCGATTAGGAGGGCTTGCAGCTTGTTCTTTGCAGCAACTTTGAGATAGGAGGGATTGGCCGAGGACTAGGAGGGCTTGTAGTGGCTAGGAGGTTTGCGGCGGCTGGGAGGGTCTGCAGCTTGTGCTTTGCAGCGGTGTCGATTCAGGTGGAGGGCTTGACCGATAAGGAGGAGGTGGGGGCTTGTGGTTGTAATGGGGAAGACCTCGGAAGGGGAGGAGGTGGTGGTGGGGGCTTGGGCTATTTTTTCTTTTTTGTAATTTGAAAAGCCGAGAAGAGGAATACGTCGACTGGGGTATAATCATTACTGCTGATGCTATGTCGATGCAACACTGATACCATAATAAAGTCGTCGGCAAGATGTCGTTAAAGTTGTGTAGGTAATGGTTTACTTGTGACATATCGACAATACGCCATCGCCACAAGTAAAGACTTCGACGAGACGTCGATAATGTCAAGTAAGTAAATAGTCACTTTTCTAGTAGTGACCGTTGTCAATGTTTGCAGAGAAAATGTGCATTTTAAACTGCATATATTTGCAGCTACACAACTGCAAATATTTTTATTCTACGTTCATTTTTAGAAAATGAAAATCTACGGCTACACCTCAAGAATGTGTATTCTGCCCTTTAAATATTTGTAGTTTACATTTATTTGATAGATATGCGCATTTTAAATTGCATATATTTGCATTTTAAACGGTAAATATTTAAGATTCAATTTACAAATATGTGTAGTTTAAAATACAAACTTTTGCTAAAAATATTAAAAGTGATGTTTTGTGAACCTTGTTTTTAGAATGTTTTTTCAGGTATCAAGTTACAAAATAAGGGAAAAATCAAAATTTTTACTTTATTTACTTCGTTATTTATTTATTTTTGCTTTAACTTTCATATTAATACAGGTTTGGGATAATTTAACCCTAACAACAACTATGTTTTACACCTTAGGAAACAATTCTAGGAAAACTTTTAATCCCAAGCATAATGCACATTAAACGATGCTTTTATTAATCATAGAACAACATTACAAAACAGGGGAAAGACGTAAAATTCAGGTTGTAATAACATACATAATCAACTTTTGCAAACTAAAAGGAAAAGGATTTAGGGAGAGGATTTTCCATAAATAAACAATGAAACCAAAACTAAAGAATACATGGGATATAATTGTAGATAAATGACAGTATTACGAATGACAGACATAAAATAAATTGTAAAAATGAAAAATGAAAATAATAATAATAATAATAATTCTTTGCTATTATGTTGTTTGTAGAATCTCAGAACCACCACTTGAGCCCCGTAGCCTTAGTATAAATCGGCTACTTGATTCTATGTAACTCTTCTAACTTGCATGTATATTGATGCAAGTCTGCAAGCATGCCCCTGCACTCTCTTAATTGATTTTCAAGATCCTGATTTCTCTTCTCCATTTTGTCAAGCTTTTCTTCTCCATTTTTAACATTTTCTTGTACCATTTCAAGCATCCCTTTTAACATTTCATTTTCTTGCTCAATCATTAAGTTATCTTCTTGCAACTTAATGTTTTGTTCTTTAATGTTGCCGTAATCTTCGACAATCCAGGTGGTACTTCCTTCGCCATTCGGTCCTTCAATCCAATACTGCATCTCTTTTGTGTACTCCTTGTAACCCCTCATAAACTTATCACCTCTCTCATTCATAGTCATACCTACCGTGGTCCTTAAAGCCGTATCCAGCACCCCTGTATCCGTAACCCTATTTGTGCGATCCAAGCTTTTTGCTTTTTCTCTTAAATAGTTCCTACTTACATGTACATTGTACTCTCCTCCACATAACTGCTGCAACACTTCCATCAACAGCTTCTGCGCCTTCCTCTCCGCGATCGAGAATTTCTTGGTTTTATTGCCTCCCTTTTTCTTTGCTTTCTTTGTTCCATTTGTGGACGCCGTCGCCTTCTCTTCACATCTCTCGTTATTCCTTTCTGTGCTTTCATCATTTTTCGTTGTTCGTCTTCCTTCATTTTGTTCCATCATGCTTTGTCCATCTTCCAATATTAGAAAGTCGTCCAACGTAAACATCGAACCGTAAGTTTTCTTATATTCAGTTTCACTCATTAATGGACAAAGTTGCTCGTACATGGTATAATCTTCGTTGTTTGCTTCCTCTTCCGGCAGGCTTAAGAAATTTTCGAATATATCTGTATTCCTGCACATCAACAAAAATAATCAGTTTACACAGTGAGTACTTAGTTTAAATAAAAAGAGTTGTTCAAGTATTGTTTATAACCTAAAATGGGTATATTAATCAGTTGCTTCTTTTCTTTTTTCCTTTTTAAAAAGATGCGCGTCTCATTCTTTATACTGGGAATAAAAATTCATATATATATTTGATCCTACTATTTGTAACTGTCACAGTAAACTCCACAGTTTACCAGCATTTGAAATATATCAAGAGTGCTACTATTTGCAACTAAGTTTGAACATTTCAATCTATGTATTACATTCCGCTTGATAACCTCGTAGCTTTCGGACTATATATTCATGAATATTACTTGTCATAACGAATTTATTATAAATAAGCAAATACCAGTAACGCATATACAATAGCAAGGGTGCCACGTCAAAGCATATGTCAATTGTTCAGCTTATGCTGACCTGGTCAAATTTAGTAATAAAATCATATTCATTATGATCATGTATACCTGCAATTGACGCCTTCATTTGCTGCTAAATTCTCATTTTCTGCATATCCCCTCAGCTCACGTTCACCGTCTGCATTAGTCTCGCCTCTTTCACTCTCAACTGGTACAAGGTTACCGTCTTCTTCATCTGAAGAGTTGACACCATTCCTAAAAGAACTATCCTCTGCTGACAACTCCTTTGATGCAGAACTTACGCCCATAAGTTGTTCTGGCCTCTTGTACAGTGAAATGTTTGCAGCCTTCCTATTTTTAAGCGACCTTTCTCTTCTGCATGATACAGGGCATCTGCAGGTTATACAATTGTTATATTATTTGGAAATACCGTTGTTAAACTAAACAGAAAAAAGCGATCGGTAATTGCAGAGATAGTTTTATCATGCATATGCATATTTATTTTTTATATACCCTTGCAGCATCCGCTGTGCTTTTAAGCCTCGCATCCTCCTGTCTGCATTTTTCATTGCTGAAACGATTATTTAAAGGGTTTTTGTATGGATGTTTATATAAGATAATGTAATGGATCAGAGGAAGAAAGTAAACTGAAGAGATAACTCCAAGTATGAATAGTGGTCTTAGTGCGGATGTTTATAGAGACGGTAGAGCGTGCTTGAGATATATTAGGAGGGATTCCGATATGTTAGCCTGAGTTTTGAAAATATCAAAACGCTGTAAGGCCCTTGCATCCCGAATTTTACGAGAAAGAAATCATTTCACACGATTTATTCGGACTCGTTAGCTTTTCGGTAGATATATGTATATTGGAAGATCTCTTCACTAACTTGTCAAACAAGTAAAATAAAACCGAAACTATTCTTTTCCTTGTTTGCCCTCTTAGCCGTAAAAGAACTTATAGTTTGAATTACAAGGTCCGACGGTGGTACCGAATTTTTTTCTCTCTTCACGAACTTGTCAAAGAAGTAAAATAAAACCGGAACTATTCTTTTCCTTATTTACCGTCTTAACTGTAAAAGAACTTATAGTTTGAACGGTGGTACCGATTTTTTGTTTCTCTTCACGAACTTGTTAAAGAAGTAAAATAAAAGCAGAACTATTTTTTTTCTTATTTACCGTATTAGCTGTAAAAGAATTTATACTTTGAACTACAAGATCTGACCATGGTACCGATTTTTTCTTCTCTCTTCACGAACTTGTCAAAGAAGTAAAATAAAACCCGAACTATTCTTTTCCTTATTTACCGTCTTAGTTGTAAAAGAACTTATAGTTTGAACTACAAGGTCTGACGGTGGTATCGATTTTTTCTTCTTCTATTTACCAGGTCTTAGCTACTTGTAAAATAAAAAAATAAAATAAAGATTTAATCGTTAGTTTGTTCTTCTTCTTGTTTAGATTTAGAAATAGCTGCCAAAAACCAATCCCTAATGCGAAATAACAAATTTGTTTGAAACATATACCATAAGTCACTTTTTAATTTGTTCTTCCTGCTCCCATTTAAGTTTTAGTCAAAAATTCATTTAATTATCTTCCACGGAACGAGACGACATTGTAGACAAGATTCAAAATCATTTGCTATAAAATTGTCAACACTTAATAGTTTCTGCTGAATTTTCCATAAAAACAGTTGTGAAATTTATTTTCATCTAACAATACGTTAAATCGTAACATCTTCCAAAACTATTTTTTCTACTATAATTATGAATTATCAAAAATATAATTGTTAAAACTTTTAATTCAAAAAAGATGAAAGGAAATACTTTTTTCCTTCCACAAAAATACATACATCGGTTGTTTGAAGCACAATATTTTTTTATTTTTTTTTGAAATGGTACTTAGATACAACATGTCACTGTAACAACATAACACAAATCACATGTCCATAAATGTTCGAATCACGCTATGCAAGTTTCGAACTTGTGACCTCTCGCACCAAAGTCGTAGCACTTAACCACTGGGACAATAGTGCTTGTCTTGAAGCACAATATTCATGATATTGACTCCTATCATTTGATTCGCTTAATAGCAATTGAGTGGATAGATTAAATTTATAACCAATTTTCTATAGTTCTTTCGAATACTTGTACATTTTTATATAAATTCTAATAACTATTGGTAGCTCCTAGATTATTAATGGTATCAAGTTGTTATGATAACGATAAATTTACCAGTGTCATCGTACGTTAGCGGTTAATTTATATTAATATTAAATTAACAGTAAAAAAGTCAAAATCAATAGTAATGATAATTTTACCAATCGTATTATTTTTATTTTTTCACTATTTTAAATAGACAATTTCAAAGAATGATTTAAGAAGAAATTTCTAGTGTTCCTCGTGATATTTTTTATTTTCACGGTTTTTTAACTACAAAATCTAGTATGAACAACTTTATTGATTTTTGCTATTGTAAAATTTGTGATGAATCGGAAACAATTTATATATCAACTAAACTAAATCGAAATGTTGATATGATCATTGTCGGGTTTGATTTGTAATAAAATAACTACCATTTAATCATTTTTAAAATGTTAATGTAATACAGTTTTATTGTCTTTATGTATTGTCTTACGTATAGGAAAATTTACCATTACTGTAACAACCGACCTTTTCGACCCTCAAAAGTCGACACTAATACATCCACAATATTTACATGTCAAGCATCTAAATGCCGAAAAGGCAAGTTGCTGGCGTGAAAGAAAAGTAATAACAGAATCTCACATCGTGACGAGTAATATATAATATACAATGAGCCTTTACAAAAGAAAAGTTTTGTATACATGCATCAATCGAAGTAATCTAACCTATCATTAGCATAAACAGTTATAACAAAATGTCCTCACAATTGCTTGCTGATAAATACAAACAAAAAAGCCAGTGAAAAATAAAATACATGAATAGGTTTGGAGGCATCCAGCTCATTTCCTGAAGCTTCAAAGTGTCCATAACTAAATCTGAAAATATACCTAGGGCTGACCTGAACAATATAAGAAAATAATGTCCAGATCAGTCTGGTAAACCAGCGTAAGAAACTCAAACGAAATGGATAATTATATTTAATAAAACCCTTCGAAAATAAAGATATCTAGTAAGATCATGCCGCACATAAACACGAACGGGTTTTTACCTTATGATAACCGAACCATTTTTATTAGAAAATTTGTGATATTATAATAATGTTTACGGTTTAAAATAAATATTTAAAATAGCCGAAGTGATTACATTAATTACATTCAACAGCATATTTAATATACAACTAAGTCCCTAAATGCGCTTTGGAAAATGGATTTCATCAATGACAAGGCTACTGAGGTATCGTCTACCAAATTAGACCTCTAGAAAAATGTACCGAGGGACTCACATGACCTCAGCCAATACAGAACTGACATACCCCTTCCTGCATAATACCGAATATGACCATCCCTCTGTTGACTCCACAACCGCACTGGGTCGAAGCATGCATCCAAAAATAATATAGATATAGATCGGTGATGATTATACGTAAACATTAGTGACCCATATAGCCCTGTTGTATATTTCCTATTTTAGTCATTAGCGGATGTGAGGTTTGAGGTTACGCTTTACCTTGTTAGCAAATCCCTCTTAAAATATTAACACTGCCCTCAAAGCAAGCAATGTCAGCATTCGTTCATACAAGTTACTCAGGATATAAATAAACCAAAGGCACTACTTCTACTACATCCTTTTTAAATCACCCTCGAGAGATTAGCAGCAAGAAGTCGCTTCACTTTAAAGAACTTCGACTTCGATTTCCATCATCCACAAGATGTCTTCAACTCGAACGCTTATGCAAGTCCGAAATGGTTTTCGAATAATATATCTGATCTCAGTCTCTCTAAACCGGCAATAGTTTCAAAACTAGCAAATATTTGACAATCGGTTATTTAATTATCAAATAAGAAAACAATTCAATTAGAGATTTAACTTCATATGGAAACCATGCATGATTAAGCACATAAGCAACTACTAAGCATCTTTAATCAATCCTTTCAACAATTAGAATCACTTTGTAAATACTTGTATCAAAATACTTTTATAAAGATATACATAATATTTCTACTCCTTTACCGTTCGTTTATACTCTTTCAATGCTTGGAAAAATATCTGTACATTTACCTTAGCTCAAGGAAAAAGTTGGAGAAAAATTGATTTTCAGGGACAAGAAGTTTGCTTTTTAGGCTAAGAGACACTTTTTAGTGTAAATCAAGATATGATAGTTGTAGCTATCATTTTCTGTTGACATTAAAAAGTGTCCTTCAGACTAAAAACAAACTTATTGTTCTTGAGAATAAATTTTTTTGCAACTTCTTTCGTGTGCTTATTTTCCTGTTTACCTTATCGGTATAAATATATTCACAAACCACTACACTTTAGTACTTAGAAAATGTAACCATATACTTACCTCAATGTTATAAGTTTATTCACAAAACACTCTACTTTTAATAATAGAAAACGTAACAATATACTATTCTCATCAATATAAGTATATTCACAGAACATTTATTAAAGATTTCATATTTCAAAGCATACTTAAATGGGTCAAAACAAATGTCATTTAAAACATTGTTTACTACAAACTCAAACCACTTTTCTTTTCTGGAGTAAGTAAATCGATCGTATAGAAATTAGACTAAATATACATACCACCACTTACTGATTTCAAACTTGTAATATCCTACGATTAACAACAAAGTTGAAAAGTTAGAGAACTATACTTGCCTCGACCTACATTCTTAATTATCAGGATAGGGACGAGTTTTCCTACCTCGAAATTTGGTGTTAAGTATGAAAAGAATACTTTCCATACCACCATATTTAAAATGATCATTTATAGATATCAAATCTCATTTCCTTTTATAAAATACCTTTTTATAAATCTCTTTTATATTTACAAACTTCTTTTATAAATCACCTTTCTATTTATAATACTTCTTTTATAAATCTGATTTTTATTTATAAAACTTCCTTTATAAATCTCTTGATTTTAAATCTCAAATACTTAATACAAATCTTCGGTTTCAGGATCGGACTAAACACTTTCCATTAACGATCATTCCATATATTACTATAAATTCACAAATATGATTTATTTTTCCAATTTATCAAAATGATATCATTTCCTTTTTAAAATATCATTTATAAATCAATTTTTTTATAAAATGCCATTTATATACCCATCTTTTTATAATACATTTTATATAGAGCATTCTACCAATATTTGTTCCAAAATATTTCTACCTTCTTTAAAACAGAATCACTTCATTATAAAGGAAAACCCCCCATTTTTGCCTTTTCTTTATAATAAACATTCGTTATTACATTAATTTTTATGTAACATAAATACTATCTAAAATACTTTTGAAACATTTCCATATAAATTAGAAGAGAGTAACAAAAGGGTTTGAGTAAAATAGAGGAGTTCAAAAACCATTTCTAAATAAAATGTCATAAAAGTTTCAAAAGTCACGTCTAAAATCATCCTCCGGATCAAAACCGTTTTCAAATCAAAAACAACAATAAATAGTATTTCCAAAAATGGGTATAATAAGGTCTAGAGCTATAGCACTTAACAAGTACTTTCCATATAAATGTAACAAGTGTAACAACAATAAGACCAATATCAAAGTCATATACCAAAGTCACATCCAATAAGGATAGGCTACTAAGCTATTAACATTCAATAAATTTTACAATAAGTACATAAATGAAATTAAAATCAACATTGGCGATAAATCCAGACCCTTTTATAAAATTTCATGAGTTCCATGTATTTCATTTCACATGCTATCCGATTTTCAAAACAGGAAGTCAACCAAATCAAACAAAGAAATCATTCAAGTGCACAAAACAATAATTTATATCTATCATACATCATATAGTGTTCATCTAAAGGTGGGTTAATTCATCAAAATTTCAGATGATGCTTATGCGTTCCTACTTGATTTAAAATCGAACGGCCTCAAAATCCTACTTGCTTCAAACTTGATAAAATTTGCTCCAATCCATTGATAACACTTCTATGAGCACAATGCAAAAGACCGTGTTTGATTTAGACCTCGTATGCAAGAATTATTGATTTAATAAGATTTTAAATTAAATAAATAAATAAATTAACTTAATTTAACTAATTACCTTAATTAGCCAAATTCCCTCCACAATCATTCTTCCCTCTCCGTATCACTGTGCACGAAACATTCATAGAAAACCCAATCTTGCCGACCCTCTCTCCTCTCAATCTCCACCTATACCTGATGATTCGACAAGTTTCCAATCACATCACGCTAAACTTTGCAAATGCTCTGCAATCAACCCCTGAACATCAAGCTCGATCCACCCTAGAAAATCACGACCGAAGCTCCAATAGGCGACAATCACGAAGTAATGTATCGTAATATGGTCCTACACCTCCCCAAATCACCTCATCACTTCATCTCAATAAGAGAAGCACTTCACCACACTCGTTGTGGCCTAATTTGTCTTCAATCAACGACAAATCGAAAACCTAGTCAACGGCAGCTAACTTCACCTATCCCAAACACGACCGCACCTATCAGCTCTCATACCAATGCGTAGATGTCCTCAACACAAACCTAACGAATCTAACGTCGTTTGTTTTCATTAAGCAAAGCTCTAGGAACAATTCAAAGTTATGATTCCTGCTTTTCTTTATTACTGGAAAATGAAAAACGAGAAGTAGAAAAAGCAAAGTGTTTGAAAAGAGTAAAGGGGGTATAGTGTTGTTTATTTTGATTTCGGGTACTTCTCCACACACTACCACATTCGTGTACGAATTGCGAATGACAGAAATAAAAGTATAATTGTACATAACAATGTGACATTATCATAAAACAACGCAAAAATAGATAGGTTAGCTTATTCTGTGTAGGTTTAACATACAAACGTTTGCCATAAAATACATCAAACAATAATTTAAATCTTTTTTAAATTAAAAATTATGTAAAAATTCTATATATTTGGATCAAATTTGAATATTTAAGTAAATTAAATATCATCATTCAAAACGTGAAAAATTGCAGGTCGTTACATTTACCAATCAACGATATACTAGCATATCGGTATATCAACGATCATTTTACCAATGGTAATGGTAAAGTATCGGTAGTCATTTTGACTTACCAGTAATAGTGGTACGGTAATGATTTTCTCATATCGGTAATGGTACCATTACTATAATAGATTAAGATGGTATTATGGAGCATAATACATAAATTTAACAATATTTTTAAGACATGATATTAGAAAGAACAAATCAAGGTGCCCTTAACACCACATTATAATAATATCGAGTCTTATTATTTATTGGAATTCTTGTCAACAAATTTCGTACACCATGAAGAAAAATAGATTTTAGTTACTTTATGTTTTTATCAATATGTCGAGAAACAGGTTTTGGGTGAAATCTGAATGTATAAAGTAACTAAACTTATCAGATATTTCTATCCTACCTCACTAGACTAGACAAAAAATTATAATATAATTTTGTTTCGAAAATAGGTATAAACACATCATTAAAAACCTAGTCCAAACCAGAGTAGTTCAGTCCTGGACAAAAAGGGCACGACGTCTTTATTACTTATCAAATATACACACCTAAGTACAAAGCAATACAATTACAAGCACCCAAGTTGATAGCCAAATTAAATAAAGAGTAAGCAACAGGTACTTACTCAAGATTTTTGTACTCGATCCAATTTATAAGAAAAGGGGAAACAGTTTTCCCAAAATAGGCCCAACATCACAAATTGATCTATGGTCTTCATCATCTACATCCACCACTACTCAATACTGCTTCACACGCTTGTCCAATCAACTAGAGTTTAGGATTAGATCCCTATTTGGATTATGAACGAAGATTGACAATCCTTTTTGTATTTTGGAATCTAGGATTCCCATCAACTTCAAGGCCTTCAGTGTGTTCGAGTTGTCTTCTTGTCAGCCCGTATAATTTAAGTCGATACCCCATCGTGCCAAGATATCTTGATTCACATGTGTTCTTATTGTCTTCCTTATCAATTCTTTAACCTAGTGTATGACATCCTAAATAATTTCCCTCAGTACATCCATTTTAATTTTTTTTGCGCTTTCAAAAATTTGAAAACTTCATAAGTGGTATGTAGATTTGTGATACAGCAATAGACAGTCTCTTATTTATTTATATATTTTCCTAAAATTTATTTCTAAGTTCATTAATTTCTCCATAAGCTTGGATGAACTATGGGGGTTTACCTTCAATTTTATTTGCAAATAAACCCAAATATAAGAATTAAATTACATTTATAAAATACAGTTAATATTCTCGTTGTTTTGTTCACAGAGTACACATCTTGGATTAATTGAATCGTCCAATCATAATTGATAGAATTAGGGGTTGCCCTAGGAGAAATTCGGTAATTTATTGTAAATTTTTAATTGTGTAATCAAATCTCATTCATGATAAAATGTGTTCCCTTTCTATTGTGTGCTTGTTATAATATGTAATAATCAATTAATCGTTTAATTTAAGTATATTTAATAGAAAATCCATAAATTATGTGTTTGCAATAGTATTGTAATCGTGAGTATTTTATCATAATATAGTAAACACATCATTATAAATTTCCTAGTCAAAATGTATCGAGACTGAATATCGATGCATTGTTGAGACAAGTGTACATAATTCCCTCTGAATGTTGGGTAGTGTATTAGTCCTGACTACGGGGGGCACTAAGGGGTTACTTACCAATGGTTATTAGATAACTATTGGATGACTCCCTTGATAGTTTTCTGTTGTTTAATATTACTACGGTCAAACAAAAATATCAACGCAATAATATTACATGATTCTCTTAACTTGAGAATACTGTCGATCTTCAATATGAAAGCTCTGCTTCGATTACAGTTAAATCATGGCACAACATCCATCGATTGACTATAGTTGGGTCGGGTGAAAGTATAGGAAGTGAAATATTATTAAAGAGAGGATTTTTCTCCTTAGTGATATGATGTTATTATCATGTTCAACTAAATTCAGCTAAAAGTAAAAATCTCTAACCAAAGTAGCTCGGTTAATTATTATTATTATTATTCAACCAAGGACTTTGGTTTAGGCTATAAAGTTAAATATGGATGATATCGGAATTTTGACCATTACCAAATTCCATAAATTCTAATGTGATATACTATGAAGAGAATTGGTGTAAATAATCGTCACTATCGGTTAATGCTTAAATAAGTAAAATTGGATTTTAACGAAGCTATGTAGGCGACAAATTCGGCCATAATATCACACCACCAATAAGTGACGTTTGAAGGTTAATATTTTAATTGTTTAATATTAATCGCTCATCAAATTTACACCTAAGAGTCGCATAATCGAAACATTAAAAATCCTATTAGCACCTGATTGTTTTAATTATAATTGTTATAAATTAGTTAATATTTATGAAATGTTAATTATAAAATTTTATTTAAATTGTATTTATCAATATTAAATAGTGTGTATATAATAGTTATAAATACGCATATCGATATGCATTTGAATTTTAAATGCAAGTTTTATTGATCAGACTTGAAGTGATTTTTAAACACATAAGGGGGGCCTATTCTAGGTGGCTATAAGAGGTCTAGGGAGGCCGAGCATACAATGGCATGCACGGGGTGGAATTTTGAATTAAATAAGTGAAATGGTAAGAGAGAATGATGGATCCATATCCTCATTTTTCTCCTTAAAATATCTCTTGTTTAATCACATATAACCCTTATATTTTGAGATTCTCTTTTTTCTCTCCTCTAGACCAACAAGGCCGGCTATATACTCCCCTTCTCCTCCAAGTTTTTCAGCTCTAAAACACTAAATTAAATATAAATCAAGGATCATTTGTAGCTACATTTAGATTAGTAGCACTTCCTAAATTCCAAAATCTTTTTAAGGAGTTTTGATTCTTCGTTTCAAGGTGCATTATCTGGACATCAGGCAAAGGTAAAATCCTCTATTTACAAATTATACATCAATATATATATATATATATATATATATATAATGTTTGTCAGGTTATACATGTGCTTAGATAGCAGTTGATGATCACGAATCTTTATATGTGGTGCTAATTTCATTGGATGGATTGTATATATTAAAAAAATTATAAATGTTTACATATATATGCTCATGGCCAACAATAATTTTTTTTACTATTTTTTGAGTATAAAATAATATTGAATTATTTTAAATTAAAAAATAATTTTAGTACAAACAATATTACATAAAGCATGAATTACAATTTATTAACTATTTATTTGTGCATATAATATATATATACATATTAAATTCATATATATAATATATATGTATTTATTATTTACTTTAAAACTGATTAGCGGAAATAATTTATATATATATATGTATGTATGTATAAATAACATAAAATTTTAGTATTAGATATTTAATTTAAAATTACACAACTGAAAAAATGTTATAAAGTTTCTTTATATATATATATAAATTTATTTCCATATGGAAATTAAAAAAATTAAATTAAAATTTAAATAAAATTTAAAATCGAAATAAAAAAAGGTTTTTGATGGACGAGAGTATATTGGTGCATGTATATATGTATATTTAATTATTATTTCACATTATGACATATTTATATGTAAAACATATATTTTATATGTATAATAATTTCCTAAACGTTATTCTAATACACGCACATATTATATTAGCGTATGTAACAAAAAAAATCTTTATTTTAGATTTCGAATTGTATAATATATTTATATATTTATTCAAAATTAATTTGTTGAGTTAAATTTGAAATTGTGTAGATCTGGATCTAAAACATAAACATTTTATTTTAAATTTGACTTTGAAATTACAAATTATTATACTAAAGCTTATAATTATCTTGCAATGTAATTATATATATGAGTGTATAAGTATTTTCTATAAAATTTTCATTTACAAGTAATGTTTTATAATACAAAAAACTATACATGTGACAAACCGCATCTTCGGACTCACTGATCCAAAAGGATGACTTTTGGACTTGCATCGTACCAAGAAGTACGAGCTATTGAGTTTTAAAACATTACAGATACTAAGATTAAAAAGGATAAAATCTAAGACATTCTACACATTCAGATCTCATGATGGTAGGTAGTAAAATATAAATACAGAAAAATATCATTTCAGAAAATATCTTAGAAAATACAGTCTCAAAATATACGTAGTCCAAAAATCCAAAGTTTACAAAGTAACAGCATGTATTCTGGAAAGTACTAAATATGATAAATAGTTACATAGAGAGTGACAAAGAGTAATAAACAGTAGCAACGCCAAGCACTCCTCCGCATACTAGATCTAGGCCGATCACATGTTACCCTATCCTCCTATGATAGGGAAATGTGAGTGGCTCAAACAAATGTCTGATGAATGAGTTACATCATTAATATATGGTGATCACATACAATTGACTTCATTTATATTCTATATGTCTTAGGGTGTCCTGGTTGCATTGTGTATTACTTACTCGTGTTATCCATCTTTGTTGGTTATGCCAGCCTGTAACAGAAGTAATGGTGAATTTCAATAGAAAATCATTTATATATTTTCAAGTTATGCACAAGACCTAGTCTATTCTATTTATCAAAAATAATTTTGAGTATTTTATTAATATATTATTTTTCTATGTATATATTTACATATATAAATACTCAACTTAAAAATAAATAAATTTATTAATATATATGTATATGTGTGTGTGTGTGTGCACGCGTATTGCTTTTGGCTTTAAAAAAATTATTTTTTATATGCATTTATAAATAATTTCTTTATAAGTCTATTATATAATATGTATATACAATATTAATATTTTATTCATATGATTATATATAAATGTATGTATGTATTTATATATTTATATAAAATCATTTAAAAAACTATAATATATATACATACATATATACATACATACGTATATATATATATAAACATTTATAATATTTACATATAAATAATAGTATATATTTATACATATATACATTTGGATAATATATATTTGCATATTGGATTAGCTAACATGTCCGTTGCGATGTAAATCCTGGATTTATATATAGACATGTTATACCTTGCACGGACTGATATGTTACGCATGCATACACATATACATATCTATATGATACATGTGTGTATTATAATATAAACTAAATAAAATTTGCCAATTTATAAATTTAAATAAAATAAAAGATTTTTCTATATAAAATTTAGAAATATTCTAAATAAACTAGACTTAATAGGCTTAATAAAGATCCAATAAAGGAAATATTTTGAAATTCACATATAACTTCCACTTCGGGATGACCCAGTTCCCACAATAGTATCAAAGCCCAATAGCCTATGTGGTTTAAATTAGTCATATTAGGGTTAACTAATTAAGCCCACAGCCTAGTTAGTAGGGTATTTAGAAATATGGTGTTTAGAATTGGATTTGGGTAATATAGTATTCCACCCTACCTGGCTACCGGCCTGGCCTGATGCTCTATTATAGAAATCCTTCCATGCTCTTACCTAGGCCTCGCCTAGGAGCTAGGCTAGCCTTATCGCCTATGTATTTATCTAATCTACCTAGATGAGACTTACTGCGTTATCTAAGCATATAATAGGTTTATATGCACCAATTTAGGCTTGATGCCTCTTATAAGCATCAAAATGTTTGTTTGAAGCAATTTTGTCTTCATGGTTGCTTCTAAATCCATGATACCTCACTATGGACTAGTTAATAGTAAACTAAATAATAAATTTTATCCAAAAAGCATGATTTTACCGAAAATGGCTAGCTTCGATTAATCCTCGATTCAACCCCGCTTAGGCGATCATTCTCTAGTCTATGCTTATTGTCTAGTATCCGTCTAGCAATTTTTATAATCTTGGCCCAAATAGATATGTGTGAGCCTAAATGTTGTCCCTGATAGTAAAGGCCTAATTTGAATTGGACCTTGGACTAATATTCAAAATTATTCGAAAATTATAATATAAGATTTTAAATTTAAAGGTTAAGTTTAAAATAAAATATACATATATTATAAAAGTTATAATATAATAAAAAAAAATTAAATATTCGAAAAATAATATAAATTAATTTTGAAATTCTAAATTTACTAATAAGATTAATAAAATGTATTAATTAGTTAAATAATTTAATTAATGAAAATATATACATGTATTATATATTTTGATATATGTTATAATATTTTAAAATGTTGAAGATATCATAAGCATACATATATGTATATAATATGGTTTTTTGAAATTAATATAACTTATTAATTGATTAAAATTAATTAAATTAATTAATTAAAGGTTAGTCAATTAAATAAGTTAATTAAAGGTTAATTAAGTAAATAAAAATACAAATATATGAGAGATATGTGTTATACTATAAGGTTATAATATCTAATAATTATTAAATATAAATGTTATATAAAATTAATATAAAATTAATTAAAATGTTAATTAATTAAAATTAATTAAATAATATTTAGTTGATATAATATTATACGAAAGACTATTATATAAGTAGTATTAGATATAAAACTTATATAATATGAATGTATAAACTAAAGGTGGAATAAAGGAACCCAAATAGACATAAGAAATAAATACATACGTAAATGTAAGTATACCGTAATTTCTGATGTATCTGATACTTGATTCACGAGAGTATTTCATATGAAATACATTATTAGATGAGTCAACATCATTCAATATAGTATACTGAAGATTATGAATCTTCAATATAACGTTGTCTTATACCATTTATATATATGTATGTATGTATGTATTAATAAGTTACCTGCATACTCCTTGGTTGTTAAGCAAACTCAAGTCAGGGATGTTATGGGTAGTATTATTTATATAATAAATAGACGAGGTAAGATAACTAAATATTTGTTAAGCAAACTCAAGGTACATATGCTATACTTAGGCCATCATGATATGGTAGGTATGAGCGAATAATCACTTTCGATTTGTTGAGCAAACTCAAGGTCGAAATGAGATTAGGACCAGTAGTCATGGGTTAGGAGTTGCATATAATACAACCGATAAGAAGTTATCCATTATTTGTGGGGCTATGACTTCTTGAGCAAACTCAAGGTCGGAATCCCAAGACAGACGAGTCCTAACACCAATTAGTGAAGTCAAAGGACTTCTATGTTTTGACTTAGGGTTTGGTGAAACATAAAAGACTAGCGGGAACCTTATTAGAAAAATAAAATGATAGCTTTTAACCTTTCTAATATTGTAGGAACATGTTCTATACAATGTTATAATAATCTACATTGATAAATTTGTGCATTTAATAGAAATGATAAAATGTTTATCAATTAAAATATATAATTAAACTGAATTGAAAATTGAAAATCGGAATATAACGTTTACTTGCTAAAAATGCTTATTAATTGCATGTTAACGTTACAACACTCATGCAAACGCCTGATTTTACAACTACTAAATATGCTCTAACTTGGCCGCTTGTGTGTTTATTTAGACGAGACCGTGTATTGCATACTATGAGTTTCTAACTCAAAGGAAATACAAGACTACGGATATTTAGTTCATATAAAACCGCATGTAAATGTTATATCGTAAATGGCCATAGTTCGTAATGTGGTATTTCAATGAAATGAGCTCTGAGAAAATATACCATATCATGAGATTGAGTATTCAATTTTATTGATCATGATAAAGATCATATCGTGTTAAATGTAACACTAAACCAAAACTATAAGATAGATCTAAGAACTCGATCGTTGAATTATCAGCTTGATCAGTTTACACATAGTGCGATATATTTGATGTCTTTAAATGTTAAGGATGATTGAGTATGCTTTTGTAAAGAGTTCATTATGATGTTGTAGTAAAGGTATTCTTTTGAATGGTTTGACCTTTGAGAAAGAAAAATGAGTTTTCAAGGGTAGAATGATTTAAGGTACAATTGGAATCAGGAGAGTGAATAGTTGCTTCTGCTACATAAAGAAACATCGAAAATGGGAATTGTAATAATAATAATTGATACTTAACTTTAGAATAAGAGATATGATTTCTATTTTGAAATGTATTTTCATATAGAAAATTGTTTTCTATAAGATTTTCCCTTTGAGTTCAAGATTTGATCAAAGAACTCTCCGTTGTAAACTAGTTGCAGTATATGAAATAAATAATCTATATTAAGTGAATGATGGACCTCTGAATTTAATATGTTAATGTAATGGTGGAAATAGTGGGAGCATGCCATATAGCGCTTATTGATTGCATCAAATTGTTTTGTAAAACATAACGAACATTATTTGCGAAATAATGACAATTTTTCGGTGTCAACGAAAAATAGCCATATTTATATTTCAATGTGAATATTATGAATGTTCATTATGAAATAAAACTGTGATATGGTATTTTTTTTTCACAACTAAAGTGATGCAACCGAAAATATTGAAGTATCTAAAATTATTTACAATTCTTTTGTAACTATAGACTAAGCCATAATATTGAGAAATAATTTTTATTATATGACCATGACTCATATGATACCGGTTAATTATATCTCAAACCATTAAGGGCTACGCACCCATTTAATAGGAGCATCATAAGAGTTAATGAACTCTTCGGATTGATACATACAGATGTATGCAATCATAAGCCTATTAATATCAAAATGGTTCCACGTACTTTGTGTTATTCACCGATGAGTTATCACAAACATGAACATGTTTATTTGATATGCATGTATACGTCTATGATAAACTCATAGAATATAAAACGAAAGTAACTAATATAACATGCAAAACAAGTGATTTGATCGAATGGTGAGTCTATTGGATTTAAAACATTTCATAAGGTCCTGCTTCTTGCCTCGATATTGTTTTTCCTCTATTATCATTGCACTATTCTTGTTACCATCTCATTGAACATCCTCATTATTTTTCATAATGCTACTTGGTCCAGCCTGACCACCAACGTTTATTCTCTTCTCTATTTATGTCTCTTCCAAGCATAGAAAGTGGTTTGCTTTCTTATAGAAATCATTTAATATGGTTGGCTTCTTCATTGTTAACCATTTACCAAAATCACTTCTCTAACTATCGTTATCAATACCAAGTTGTCATGTGAATTTTTCACTTTAGTCACACCTACATTAAATCTATTTAGATAATTCTTTAATTCGCTATCCCCCTGATGGACATTTTCCAATGACAATGCATCCTTGGGTTACATGGAGTGAATCTAAAATTGACTTAAGAATTTATTTGCAAGTTGGTTGTATGACGATTTAGACATTGGCTCTAGTGTACAAAACCACATCATTGCTAGTCCTTCCAGAAGTGGTAAGTATCTACACTTTACGTATTCGTTCGCCTTGGCACCATCCATATGCCAATCATTCTTCATCAAGTGTTTTGGAGGATCCATCAATCCATTGTAACTTGGAATCATCGGCATTGTAAATTTCCTTGTATATTCTACCCCCTAATCTCTATGGTAAACAGTTTATAACAGAGGTGGTATCCTAGCTAACTTTCTGTTTGTCCTTCTAAAGAAACCCCCAGATCGCATCAACAATAATCTCATTAGTATCTTTCCTCTACCCTGAACAGCAATCATTGTGTGCATCACCGTGTATTTAGTTTCATGAGCAGTCTGTTACAACAACTACTCAAGAATACATGGTTATCATCATGATGCCTAGCTTTCCATGGCTTTGGGGTTTGTTATGGCCTTCTACGATGTCAACCCAAGTTGCGTCCTTTAGATTTACTTCCTCTATGAGTGTCTCTCTCATATTTTCTTCATCTTTTCCACTTGCAGCACTTACAAATCGACCTGTACCATCATCAGCACCAACAACATTATTCCATCCTAGATTACATGCATTGTCACATTCGTTTATGCTTATTTCTTCCATTATTTGTGTTTCCATCTCTGTTGGTTCCTTCCCTGGTCTGTATTTATTAGCAAAATTCCTTCGTCCGAGCAAGCTGGAGAATTTCATTTAATTCAATGGTCTTATGGGCTTAATCCTTCTCCTAGTTTCCTAGTTGTTATGAATTTGTTCGCCAATTCCGCCATGATTTTTTGTTTTATTACTTCCATTTTCTGATTCATGGTAGCTACCATTCCTCCACTTCTTGTCTTATTACCAAACCGGTGGAAGTTGAGTAGTTCCTCCACTTCTTCCATCATTTTCTTTAGTAGATTCTATTTCAATGGCAGTCCTAATTGGGATCTTCTTTGGTCCTATTTCAATCAAATCCCTTTGTTCAATCCATCCTGATCTTTAATTTCTTGGTGAAAGCACCAAAAATTTTAGCCTTTATTTTGGGCTAATGCCTCAAATGATCAAAATTAAAATAGTGAAAATTCGAGAGTAATAAGATGAGAAGACATAATTTTTTGATGGTGGTTCGACAAATCACTAGTCTATGTCAACTTTATCAATTTTATTACTTTTTTGTACTAGATCTACAAATTTTATAATGGCTTGTTGAAGTTCTATTACGAGGTATAAAAATGGTAGAGTTTCCTTAGTTAGTTTCTAATAAGCAAAGTATGGATCCAAAAGTTCTTTTTTGTTAGAGGATAACCTCCTATTTGTTGGAACTGGGCCAGACCATAGTTGAAGTTATGTGTGAATTCCAAAAAATTTAACTTATTGGATCTTTATTAGGCCTATGAAGTCTAATTTATTTAGAACATTTCTACATTTTATTAAATAATTTTTTACATTATTTAAATTTATAAATTATATATAATTTAGTTTATGTCTTGATGTGTGTGTATGTGTGCAGGTGTAGTAATCAACCCATACAAGGTATAACATGTCCGTGTATAGATGTTGGGATTTACATCGCAGCAGACACATTGTCTCATCCAATATGCAATTATATATTGTCCAAATATATGTATATATATACACTATTATTTATATATAAGTATTATAACTATACATACATACATATATGTATATATGAAATTTTGTTTAAGTAATTTTATATAAATATATAAATTTTTAAATATGTATATACATTTATATATACTATCATACAAATAAAATATTGATATTACGTACATATTATTATAATAGATTTATTTAAATACAAATAAATTGTTTAAAATATTAAAAGAATTATTTTTAAAACTGAGTAATTCATATATACATACTTATATATATATTAATTTTTTATTTTAAATATATATATATACACACAAATATATATATATATATATGTATGTATGTATGTATTTATATATAATTATTAAAATACTTAAAATATTTTTTCTTTTAAAATATAAAAGTCCAGCTCTTGCGCAATACAGCTCAGAAAGTAATTTATTTTTTATATTTTTAATTCAAAATACATTAATTAAATATCCATTCGAAAATTAGTAAAATATTGGTTAAAAATTAATTTTGACACTTTATTTTAAATTTCTGAAACATCCTAAATGATATTGTATACTTTGGAAAAAATTTCCATAGTTTTTTGGTTTAAAGTTATTTTAAAATGTTTTTTCTTTTTTCCAACTGAAATTAAATAATTAATTACAAAATAAAAAGGTGTTTTTTATTTATTTTTTGTCAATAGCTTTTTTTAATTTTGTTTTATAAAATTTTATTTTCATAAAATGTTTGAAATGATATAATTTATCTATGCAATAAATTGATTTAAATAATATTAAGTAAAAATAAAATTTTAATAAAAAAAGTTCCACTTTAGAAAACTATCGGAGCTCTAATTATTTACATATAAAATTATATGACTATTTTTTATTAAAATTTGATGTTGTAATTAATGATAAACTATATATATGTAGTTAAATAATATATATTACTTTGATAAAATATAGTAATTATATTTTTTATTCTGAGATGTATTGACCTGGTATATATTAGACAAAAAATATTTTTATTTCAAATATATATATATATATATATATATATATATATATATATACACATACATACATGCATAAAACTAAAAAACTTTGTGACAACTTTACTTTCTTATTAAAATCGTCATAGTAGTACTCCAAGCAGACTGACAGTTGTACTTAAAAAATAACAGGCTACCACACCTGCATATTGAACTCTGCCTAGTACAGAAGCCGCTATTTTTTTTGTTCAGACTGCAATAACTCATTCGTTCTAACTCGGAATCAAACGAGACTTCGACCGATCAACTCCCACCTAAATTACGGATAGTATGGAACACTCGGATAATTTATCGTGTGAACGCACACTGTAGTTCTCCAAGGGGGCTGACGATTGTATTTAGAAAATAACAGGCTGCCACATCTGCATATTGAATTCCGCCTAGTGCAGAAGCCGCTATTTTTTTTGTTCGGACTGCAATAACTCCTTCGTTCTAACTCAAAATCAGACGGGACTTCGACCGATTAACTACCACCTAAGTTACGGATAGTATGGAACACTCGGTCACTTTATCGTGTGAACACGCACTGTAGTTCTCCAAGGAGACCGACAGTTGTACTTAGAAAATAATAAGCTACCACATCCCCATATTTGAATTTTGATGAAAATTAGAATTAAAATTTAAATTTTTGTCGGATCTCAAGACATAAAAATTGGAATTAGAATTATTTTATATATTTTTTGTTAGTCAAATTAAATTTAAGTCTTTAAATAGGTTAAATGGGTAACCCTCTTATTAAGCGGGTTGGGTCATAAATGAGTTGGGTCATAAATGGGTAAAAGAGAATGGGTCATAAATGGGTTGGGTCGAACTCGACCCAACCCATTTTGACCCAACCCAACCCATTTGACAGGTCTATCGTCACTTAACTAAAAATATATATAATATATTGTAACGACCCGTAATTTTACCACTTTGAAAATGAGATATCTAAATTATTTCAAAATATTCAGATATAAAATTTTCAAACTTAAATAATCATGTTTTATGTAATAAATAAAAATGATGAACTTATTTTGTGAATTTGATTACAAAATCAAAAAGTTTGGATTTGCATCAAAAATTGACAAAAGCCGGTTTTCGATAAAATTTAATATGCATTCGAATAATTGTTGTAAATGGTAAATAACTCTTTTTTATTATTATATAATGTTATGATAATAATATAAATTTGATTTATGATGACTTTATAAACATATAAACTTGTTTTATAATGGTTGACAAATTTCGTCGCACGTTGACAAATCGACATCGTATTTTTATAATTGGATTTTAATATTATTTAATATGGTTTTATCACTTAAATAAAAAAATTATTTAATTAAAGATAATAAGAAAATTATTTTCAAGTATTCTTTACATAAATAAATAGTTTAACAAAAAATACGGCCGCAAAACGTTTTGTCGAAAATCAACGTTTTGTTCAATATAAGTTGCCGCAACGTTGTTGCACCTTTGTTAACGTGTTTTAACACATATATATAGTAACGACCTGAAATTTTAACTATCTTAAATTATTAAATTTAATATAATTACTGAACAAAATGGTGAGAAATAATTTTTTTAATGATTTATTAATGTAATTTATAGGATAATTAAATTGTTTAAATTTAATATTAGAAATTATTTAAATAATTGAATCTTGAACTTAATATGAATGTAAATGATTTAAAAAGTTGATTTAAATTTTATTTAAATTGTAATAATGATATTAAACTTTTAAAATTGAATTTAAAGCGATTAAATTAATTTTGGAAAATTACTTGTTTTAATCAACGTCTAAAAATAGTCTTTTTAGGCACTATCTTAGATTTTGATGAAACTAGTTTCATCGGATTCATAATACTGAATTATTGTGAAGACCCACAAATCCATACTCCTTGAATATACACTAATCTCCATAGATTAACTCAAGATGAACAGAAATACGAATTCTCATTGTTTAAAAACATAGAAGAAGAGAGAAGAAGATAGAAAATAGAGAGAACAGAAAACAGCAGAACAATATCAGAATCTCACAATCGCAGCGGAACAACATATAATAGATAAATGAATAATCTTTAAACAAAGAACTATATCAGTTATTACATTACATTACATTTCATTTCATTACATCAGAGTGTACAACAACAACAAACAATGCAGCGGAAAAAGAAATACTACATACAAGTAATACGCCATGCCATCCAGCTTGCCTCCAGCAACTCCAGAATATCCTGATAAACCTAACTCTTGACTGCCCGTGTGGAAATTGGTGGGCACCCAGAGTTTAGGAAGGAAAACAATAAACTCCGAGTCAGTCATGTGACTGGTGTGAGAACTCAAAACAGTTTATTTATCTTTAAAATCAAAATAGAGGAATATTTTTAAAGTCAATTCGCAATGCTTTTTAAAAATGAGACTACCATAAGGCCTCCCGCACACACACACATACAAACGCAGAATCGGAGGAGATTTCTCCTTATGATAGTCAAAGATGCTTGATACGCATTTAAAAGAACATTTGATATTATTACTAGTGCATAGTGTAGGGAAAATCATTTCGAAAGTAGAATATAAATCTTAGCCAACATACGACCATTATCGTATGCCTACTATAGCAACCATCCAAACAGTGGGGCGCCACCATAAGTGAATGATAGGTTCTACAACTAAAACCGTACAAGATCGTATTGTTTCTTTGGATTTCCAACGAATGGTCAGGCCAAGGAACTTCCCATTGCCACATGAGAACGCCTCTGGGAGGACGTCCCCGAGAACCAAACCGGATCTCTGCCAACACAAGGCCGGGTTACCCCTAACTGGGTAACTACTGACACGAGTATGCCATCCCCCGGTCCTTTGGGACCTTTAACCGAGAGCTCTCTAATCAACATCACACCATAATAAATAAAGTGTTCAACATGAGTAATTATCTGGGCTCCATATCATGATACCACCCTTTTCCAGAAGGAAATGCACATACCCTAAAGGGAGCTACCGCTCATAACCTTGCCGCATCTTTCCTGTTTTGACCATTTCGGGGTGTGAGGCTCGACGAAGTCTCGTCCATAAAGCCACGCTTTATACAAAAGCTGTGCTTTGGGTCAACAAATGATCATAGAAATGATCACAAAGATAAACGATCAAACAAATGATCTTACCACAAATGATCAACAGAATGATTATTTCACAGCAACACTCAGCATGTCACATTACCAAATTGGGAATATATCGCTAATAACCTTTAACTATATAACCTCTGAGCTCTTACGTCTCAGAGAAGGGTGTTAAGCTAAGAGAATAAATTCTCCGCCACCAACAGAAATATATTTGAAAGAAATCAGCTTTATATCTCAATTTGTAATGTCATACATACTATCCATACAAGTCTGTTCCGGGCTCGAACAGAACCGAAGGCACTTACAACGAAGTCCTTGCAATCCGGATAATCTCTAATCACGTCCGGATTTCGCATCACATATGGAGATCTCTATACCAGGGATCAGCCAGTGCAGAGACAATCAACAAGAAACCCTTTCGTTTTCGAAAATATCCGGTCTTCAACACCGATCCTCAAATGCAATTCATAACGACGTATCACATATTCGGAATGGGTTATACGACCCCAAGGTCCTTTTCTGGTTAACCCGAATAGTGAGCGCTTATTTTAAAAAAAAATAAGTGTGGCATTCAAAATCAAGAAAATCACAACAAATACCTATTCAAAGGTAAATATTGATAGTCGATTATTGAACTATCAATGGACATACACAACATCACCAGATTCCAAATAATTTTCCAAATTATTTATTTTCCAAAAATATCTTTACAAGATATATATTTTCAATACTTCAAAAATAAATCGATATTTATTTTTAAACCCATTTTCCCAATTTCATTTATAAATCCCATATTGAATTTACATTTCCAAAATATCTGTGAATATACGATTTCAAATCGTTTTCAAATATTCACTTTCAATTTATCTTAAAAAGATAATTCTCAAAACGTTCATTTCTTATTGGAAACCATTTCTATACTTATTTATTTATAAGTAATTCACAAGTCTTTTTATTTTCTACACTTGGAAAATATTCAATATACTCTAATCGAAATTAAGTATATATTTCATTCTTTAAGGAAATCATTCTCTTAAACATATTTATTTGGGCCAAAACGAATGTTGCGTAAAACATTGTTACGACAACCCAAAATCACTAGTATAGGGATTCGAAATTAAAATAGATATATAAATCCCAATACTATACAAAACATTTCCTTTCGGAAATCATTTACTATAACAACAGTGTTATAGTCTACCATTTCCTTCTATTTCTCGAAAACGTCTATTTCAACAATGAATGTTGAAATCTATGGTTTCGAATCTTAACACATTTTGAAAACATCATTAGATCGTTTTAATTCTATTTAAAACATCACTTCCAAAACATTTTCTTTAACATATTATTCACTATTCAAAAACGTGAATAGACTACGTTGACCAATTTCATCATTTCTATACGTTTTGTTTTAAAAGATTATTCACTGTCTAAAACGTGAATATAACTCCATTAATAAGTTATAACAATTTACTTATCAAAATAAGTCATTGCGGATTTATAAAACAATGTTTATAAATTCCATTTCTATTTATTTTCTAACAATTTCCTCTTATAAATTTCATTTATTAACCTATTCGATTTATAACTCAATTATATACCGAAAGTCCATATTATAAGTTAAATGCTTATAATTTATTTGTTTACAAAATTGTTCTTTTAAACTTCATAATTATAAATCTTATAACTTATAAGATTCATTTATTTATCCAAATCTATTCCCTAAATAACTTTATAAATTTTATTTATAAAATTCCATTTATAACTTCACCGTTTATAACTCTATGAATTTCATTCACTTATGAAATTCCTTCCCAATTCATTCTAACACTTATAAAAGATCGTTTTACAATTCCGATATTTTTAATTTATAAATATCAATTTATAAATCTTTTATATGGATCAATTTATATTATTCTTTTAAAACGTCTTTAAACTCCTTTATAATTTCATCATTCTCTTAGATTTACAAAATAATCAAATTTCATAAATCCTATATTTAAACTTTTTATAATAAATTCAGAAATCCAAATTTTAACTATTTTATAAAATCATTCGTCCCATATTTTCAAAAATCAACTTTTAACTGTATTTCTCAAAAATCAAAATTTTTATAACATTAAAATTATAACGTTTATTTATTTAAGATGAATGAATTCCAAAAATATTTTATAAACGTATACTTTCAAAAATCACTTTAGAAATCCCTTAAAATCAAAATCGTTATTTTTAAACTTCAAAATTGGATCTGATGATGCAACACATCAAATAGTTAATCACGACTTTCCAATATCATATATCGATATGATAAACAATCAAATATCACAATATCTGAATCAAATAAATATTTGTGAGGAATCCAGTTGGATCCCTCCAACCTGTTTCCCTGCATCCACAGACATTAGCACAATACCCATTCCACTTCGAGGTGGAATATCGCGGTATATGGGATTTATAAAATATTATCCGCTTAATAGGCGGCGCAATAGGGTCTCATCCGCTATACAATGCGGGAAATCAATCAACTGCAATATATACATATGCCAATATATATATATATATATATATTGCTATATATATAGATATATCCTACTATATCTAATATCACAACCAAATACAATCAATAAATAACTGCAAATCCAACTTTAAATTTTTGAGTGAGAAGTTCTCACCTTTGCTTTTATTCTGCAATCCATTTCCTTCTTGACTCGACTTTCTTGAGTTATACCTTGTATAAATATTTTTATAGAACTGATTAATATTCGAAATAATCGAATAATAAATTTTCGTTTTGTAATCTTAATTATTCAAGGGTTTTGTTTTAAACCAATTCCTTTAACAAGTTTATTTAACCAAAAATTTAAATTTTATACTAATGATTTTATTTAAACGAATCATAAATTTTAAACTAATGACTTAATAAATTAGTTAAAAATCAAATTTCCTTTAATAATTTAAATCATTTTTTTTAGTCAACGATTTTATTTTCAAACTAATATTTTTAACCCTTAAATTAAACTTTTCAAAACACTTCAAGATTTCTAAATAACTTCTGTTATCTGTAAATATAATAACCTCCAGTTTTAACTTAAATTTGATAATATGTGTATACCCATTTTTTTTCTCTGTTTATAAATTTTCATTTTCTGCTTAAAATTAAATTCTCAACAGTAATTTATTAAATTTAAAAATTGAATTACAACTAAAGAATACCTTACTGTTAATTGAAGAACCCAGCTATTTCCCCAATTTCCACTGAAACGTGACCCACTGCTTCAAGTTGCGAAGCCTTCATGAACGCGAGCTTCGATCGCGACCTACCAGAACCCAAACCCCATGCCGCAAGTCGCCCCCCCTCGAATCGCGCGGCACCCAACGCAGCCGTGACCCTCCCCCTAAACTCCAAGCGTCGCCTACTCCACGCGCGAGCACGCGCGCGTGCTCCTGCGCCTCGCGATTCCTCGAGACTGCCGCAATGGAAGAAGAGATGCGTTCGGTCGCCATTGTTTTTTTTTTTCTGATTTGAAGTGAATTCAATTTCTTTCATGCGAACTGGAAGAGATAAGGGGCTTCGGCCATTTCTTAGTTTCGAACGAAGAAAACATTTGCTCGGCCATGATTAATTTCATTTGAGCGAAACAGAAGGGGGAGAGGAGTATTTAAAATTGAATGAAGTATGCTCGGCACGATTTTTCTTCATGATTGTAGGCATGATTTTAGGAGAGGCACGTGATTTTAGGCAAAAATTTAGGGATGCTGTCAGTAATTAAATTTCAAATTTAAATTTGAATTCAATTTGTTTCGATACAAATTTTCAAAGCGTTTATGTGTCGTGTGCTCACATATCAACTCCGAAAAATAAAATTTGAAATCCGGTAACAATTGAATATTACGGACCCAATGGAACTGGTTTCGTCGAAATCCGAGACTGTGCCTCGGACGGCTATTTTTAAATATCGATTCAAACGATATAATTTCAAAACTGAACAAATCACTTTAAATTTCAATTCTGAAGCTTCTATAATCTTCAATATTATCAATAGGAATTTTACAAGCCTTTGAAATATTTTTAGTCGGCTTAAAATTGAAGATTCAAATTATTATTCAACTCTCAATAGATTAAACTCTATAATTTAATCGCCAAATTAAAAGTTATATTAGGAATTCAATCCAAACCATCATTCAAATATTTATAATTAATTAAATAACTTCAAATTAAATTGTTAAAAATTCTGGGTCGTTACAACCTTCCCCCCTTAAAAGAATTTCGTCCCGAAATTACAAGTTAAGAAGAATGCCCTTATCCCGTCTATCATTTTTCACAATCCAAATAGTTTTATCAACTTTCTAAAACAAATCTTTTTACTAGAGATTCATTATCATTTCAACTAGCTTTCCAACTTCACATATAAGTTTCAACCAACATTGTTCTCCTAACAATTAAATTTAAATTCAAATTCAAATTTTAAACTTTCAAAATTTTCTCAAAATTTTTCTAACACCCGAAATTTTCGAAAAATTTCGCCAGCGTCTCCTTTGCGCGGCTTGCTCGGTACGACTACAAAATGGCACCACGGCCCCTCAGAATCAAAAAGAAAAGAGAAAGCCAAGTGGCTGGAGAAGAAAATCACCAAATTTCATACTGAAATTGAAATACGTACCTTTTTGTCGAGCAATTCAATTTTTATCTTTGAAATCAAAATTTCAATTCCATTTCTTTTAATACACCTGTATATCCTGCTATCCATAATATCCAATTCCAACATTCAAACTATTTTGCCAATTCTATTACAAAATTTCCAATATATGTTTTTATACATTTTTACTTCACTATTGAAGTTACACATTCATTTTCATTCAATTTTACATTTCAATTCAATTCACAATTTCAATTCTATTTGAATTCAATTCACAATTTCAATTCTAAATATTGAATTCTAACGATTAAATTTCATTTACTAATTTAATTCAATTAGTACATTCACTTATTCATTTTATATTTCAATTTCCATATTCAATTCATCTCGAATTTACTTAATTACTAACAAAGGGAATTTCAATTTATTTCTTTTACTTACTTGAATTTATATACAAATTCAAATTTATCTTCAAATTTAGCTCACGACTAAACTTTAATTTAACCAATTCAAATTCCAATTCATTAGTCCATGAATTAATAATTTATCAAGTTAGTTTACTTGAATTCAATCCATTTTATTTTATTTTATTTCATATATTAATGATAATAATTTAATATTATTACTTCCTAACAACCATGCAACCATATACTATAATAATTCATAGAAAATCATTTCTTCTCTATACAAAAATAGTTTTGGGCAAAATTATCTTATTTACCCAATTCAAAAACAATTTTATATTCACTAACAAATACGCGCTCATATCTGTTATTACACTCAAACTCATTCTAGAGTACTGCTGACTCTATCTCTAATGAGTAATACCCAACAGAGCCATGGTTGTCGCTTAACCATATGCTCTGATACCACCCGTGAAGACCCGCAAATCCGTACTCCTTGAATATACACTAATCTCCATAGATTAACTCAAGATGAACAGAAATACGAATTCTCATTGTTTAAGAAAAAGAAAAACGTAGAAGAAGAGAGAAAAAGATAGAAAATAGAGAGAACAGAAAACAGCAGAACAATATCAGAATCTCACAATCGCAGCGGAACAACATATAATAGATAAATAAATAATCTTTAAACAAAGAACTATATCAGTTATTACATTACATTACATTTCATTTCATTATATCAGAGTGTACAACAACAACAAACAATGCAGCGGAAAAAGAAATACTATATACAAGTAATACGCCATGCCATCCAGCTTGCCTCCAGCAACTCCAGAATATCCTGATAAACCTTAACTCTTGACTGCCCGTGTGGAAATTGGTGGGCACCCAGAGTTTAGGAAGGAAAACAATAAACTCCGAGTCAGTCATGTGACTGGTGTGAGAACTCAAAACAGTTTATTTATCTTTAAAATCAAAATAGAGGAATATTTTTAAAGTCAATTCGCAATGCTTTTTAAAAATAAGACTACCATAAGGCCTCCCGCACACACACACACAAGCAAACGCAGAATCGGAGGAGATTTCTCCTTATGATAGTCAAAGATACTTGATACGCATTTAAAAGAACATTTGATATTATTACTAGTGCATAGTGTAGCGAAAATCATTTCGAAAGTAGAATATAAATCTTAGCCAACATACGACCATTATCGTATGCCTACTATAGCTACCATCCAAACAGTGGGGCGCCACCATAAGTGAATGATAAGTTCTACAACTAAAACCGTACAAGATCGTATTGTTTCTTTGGATTTCCAACGAATGGTCAGGCCAAGGAACTTTCCATTGCCACATGAGAACGCCTCTGGAAGGACGTCCCCGAGAACCAAACCGGATCTCTGCCAACACAAGGCCGGGTTACCCCTAACTGGGTAACTACTGACATGAGTATGCCATCCCCCGGTCCTTTGGGACCTTTAACCGAGAGCTCTCTAATCAACATCACACCATAATAAATAAAGTGTTCAACATGAGTAAGTATCTGGGCTCCATACCATGATACAACCCTTTTCCAGAAGGAAATGCACATACCCTAAAGGGAGCTACCCCTCATAACCTTGCCGCATCTTTCCTGTTTTGACCATTTCGGGGTGTGAGGCTCGACGAAGTCTCGTCCACAAAGCCACGCTTTATACAAAAGCTGTGCTTTGGGTCAACAAATGATCATAGAAATGATCACAAAGATAAACGATCAAACAAATGATCTTATCACAAATGATCAACATAATGATCATTTCACAGCAACACTCAGCATGTCACATTACCAAATTGGGAATATATCGCTAATAACCTTCAACTATATAACCTCTGAGCTCGTACGTCTCAGAGAAGGGTGTTAAGCTAAGAGAATAAATTCTCCGCCACCAACAGAAATATATTTGAAAGAAATCAGCTTTATATCTCAATTTGTAATGTCATACATACTATCCATACAAGTCTGTTCCGGGCTCGAACAGAACCGAAGGCACTTACAACGAAGTCCTTGCAATCCGGATAATCTCTAATCACGTCCGGATTTCCCATCACATATGGAGATCTCTATACCAGGGATCAGCCAGTGCAGAGACAATCAACAAGAAACCCTTTCATTTTCGAAAATATCCGGTCTTCAACACCGATCCTCAAATGCAATTCATAACGACGTATCACATATTCGGAATGGGTTATACGACCCCAAGGTCCTTTCCCAGTTAACCCGAATAGTGAGCGCTTATTTTAAAAAAAAATAAGCGTGGCATTCAAATTCAAGAAAATCACAACAAATACCTATTCAAAGGTAAATATTGATAGTCGGTTATTGAACTATCAATGGACATACACAACATCACCAGATTCCAAATAATTTTTCAAATTATTTATTTTCCAAAAATATCTTTACAAGATATATATTTTCAATACTTCAAAAATAAATCGATATTTATTTTTAAACCCATTTTCCCAATTTCATTTATAAATCCCATATTGAATTTACATTTCCAAAATATCTGTGAATATACGATTTCAAATCGTTTTCAAATATTCACTTTCAATTTATCTTAAAAAGATAATTCTCAAAACGTTCATTTCTTATTGGAAACCATTTCTATACTTATTTATTTATAAGTAATTCACAAGTCTTTTTATTTTCTACACTTGGAAAATATTCAATATACTCTAATAGAAATTAAGTATATATTTCATTCTTTAAGGAAATCATTCTCTTAAACATATTTATTTGGGCCAAAACGAATGTTGCGTAAAACATTGTTACGACAACCCAAAATCACTAGTATAGGGATTCGAAATTAAAATAGATATATAAATCCCAATACTATACAAAACATTTCCTTTCGGAAATCATTTACTATAACAACAGTGTTATAGTCTACCATTTCCTTCTATTTCTCGAAAACGTCTATTTCAACAATGAATGTTGAAATCTATGGTTTCGAATCTTAACACATTTTGAAAACATCGTTAGATCGTTTTAATTCTATTTAAAACATCACTTCCAAAACATTTTCTTTGACATATTATTCACTATTCAAAAACGTGAATAGACTACGTTAACCAATTTCATCATTTCTATACGTTTTGTTTTAAAAGATTATTCACTGTCTAAAACGTGAATATAACTCCATTAATAAGTTATAACAATTTACTTACAAAATAAGTCATTGCGGATTTATAAAACAATGTTTATAAATTCCATTTCTATTTATTTTCTAACAATTTCCTCTTATAAATTTCATTTATTAACCTATTCGATTTATAACTCAATTATATACCGAAAGTCCATATTATAAGTTAAATGCTTATAATTTATTTGTTTACAAAATTGTTCTTTTAAACTTCATAATTATAAATCTTATAACTTATAAGATTCATTTATTTATCCAAATCTATTCCCTAAATAACTTTATAAATTTTATTTATAAAATTCCATTTATAACTTCACCGTTTATAACTCTATGAATTTCATTCACTTATGAAATTCCTTCCCAATTCATTCTAACACTTATAAAAGCTCGTTTAACAATTCCGATATTTTTAATTTATAAATATCAATTTATAAATTTTTTATATGGATCAATTTATATTATTCTTTTAAAACGTCTTTAAACTCCTTTATAATTTCATCAATCTCTTAGATTTACAAAATAATCAAATTTCATAAATCCTATATTTAAACTTTTTATAATAAATTCAGAAATCCAAATTTTAACAATTTTATAAAATCAATTGTCCTATATTTTAAATCAACTTTTAACTGTATTTCTCAAAAATCAAAATTTTTATAACATTAAAATTATAACGTTTATTTATTTAAGATGAATCAATTCCAAAAATATTTTATAAACGTATACTTTCAAAAATCACTTTAGAAATCCCTTAAAATCAAAATCGTTATTTTTAAACTTCAAAATTGGATCTGATGATGCAACACATCAAATAGTCAATCACGACTTTCCAATATCATATATCGATATGATAAACAATCAAATATCACAATATCTGAATCAAATAAATATTTGTGAGGAATCCAGTTTGATCCCTCCAACCTGTTTCCCTGCATCCACAGACATTAGCACAATACCCATTCCACTTCGAGGTGGAATATCGCGGTATATGGGATTTATAAAATATTATCCGCTTAATAGGCGGCGCAATAGGGTCTCATCCGCTATACAATGCGGGAAATCAATCAACTGCAATATATACATATGCCAATATATATATATATATATATATATATATATATATATTGCTATATATATAGATATATCCTACTATATCTAACATCACAACCAAATACAATCAATAAATAACTGCAAATCCAACTTTAAATTTTTGAGTGAGTAGTTCTCACCTTTGCTTTTATTCTGCAATCCATTTCCTTCTTGACTCGACTTTCTTGAGTTATACCTTGTATAAATATTTTTATACAACTGATTAATATTCGAAATAATCGAATAATAAATTTTCGTTTTGTAATCTTAAGTATTCAAGGGTTTTGTTTTAAACCAATTCCTTTAACAAGTTTATTTAACCAAAAATTTAAATTTTATACTAATGATTTTATTTAAACGAATCATAAATTTTAAACTAATGACTTAATAAATTAGTTAAAAATCAAATTTCCTTTAATAATTTAAATCATTTTTTTTCAGTCAACGATTTTATTTTCAAACTAATATTTTTAACCCTTAAATTAATCTTTTCAAAACACTTCAAGATTTCTAAATAACTTCAGTTATCTGTAAATATAATAACCTCCAGTTTTAACTTAAATTTGATAATATGTGTATACCCATTTTTTTCTCTGTTTATAAATTTTCATTTTCTGCTTAAAATTAAATTCTCAACAGTAATTTAATAAATTTCAAAATTGAATTACAACTAAAGAATACCTTACTGTTAATTGAAGAACCCAGCTATTTCCCCAATTTCCACTGAAACGCGACCCACTGCTTCAAGTTGCGAAGCCTTCATGAACGCGAGCTTCGATCGCGACCTACCAGAACCCAAACCCCATGCCGCAAGTCGCCCCCCCTCGAATCGCGCGGCACCCAACGCCGCCGTGACCCTCCCCCCAAACACCAAGCGCCGCCTACTCCACGCGCGAGCACGCGCGCGTGCTCCTGCGCCTCGCGATTCCTCGAGACTGCCGCAATGGAAGAAGAGATGCGTTCGGTCGCCATTGTTTTTTTTTCTTCTGATTTGAAGTGAATTCAATTTCTTTCATGCGAACTGGAAGAGATAAGGGGCTTCGGCCATTTCTTAGTTTCGAACGAAGAAAACATTTGCTCGGCCATGATTAATTTAATTTGAACGAAACAGAAGGGGGAGAGGAGTATTTAAAATTGAATGAAGTATGCTCGGCACGATTTTTCTTCGTGATTGTAGGCATGATTTTAGGAGAGGCACGTGATTTTAGGCAAAAATTTAGGGATGCTGTCGGTAATTAAATTTCAAATTTAAATTTGAATTCAATTTGTTTCGATACAAATTTCCAACGCGTTTATGTGTCGTGTGCTCACATATCAACTCCGAAAAATACGAAATTTGAAATCCGGTAACAATTGAATATTACGGACCCAATGGAACTGGTTTCGTCGAAATCCGAGACTGTGCCTCGGACGGCTATTTTTAAATATCGATTCAAACGATATAATTTCAAAACTGAACAAATCACTTTAAATTTCAATTCTGAAGCTTCTATAATCTTCAATATTATCAATATGAATTTTACAAGCCTTTGAAATATTTTTAGTCGGCTTAAAATTGAAGTTTCAAATTATTATTCAACTCTCAATAGATTAAACTCTATAATTTAATCGCCAAATTCAAAGTTATATTAGGAATTCAATCCAAACCATCATTCAAATATTTAAAATTAATTAAATATTTTCAAATTAAATTGTTAAAAATTCTGGGTTGCTACAACCTTCCCGCCTTAAAAGAATTTCGTCCCGAAATTACAAGTTAAGAAGAATGCCCTTATCCCGTCTATCATTTTTCACAATCCAAATAGTTTTATCAACTTTCTAAAACAAATCTTTTTACTAGAGGTTCATTATCATTTCAACTAGCTTTCCAACTTCACATATAAGTTTCAACCAACATTGTTCTCCTAACAATTTAAATTTAAATTCAAATTCAAATTTTAAACTTTCAAAATTTTCTCAAAATTTTTCTAACACCCGAAATTTTCGAAAAATTTCGCCAGCGTCTCCTTTGCGCGGCTTGCTCGGTACGACTACAAAATGGCACCACGGCCCCTCAGAATCAAAAAGAAAAGAGAAAGCCAAGTGGCTGGAGAAGAAAATTACCAAATTTCATACTGAAATTGAAATACGTACCTTTTTGTCGAGCAATTCAATTTTTATCTTTGAAATCAAAATTTCAATTCCATTTCTTTTAATACACCTGTATATCCTGCTATCCATAATATCCAATTCCAACATTCAAACTATTTTGCCAATTCTATTACAAAATTTCCAATATATGTTTTTTTATACATTTTTACTTCACTATTGAAGTTACACATTCATTTTCATTCAATTTTACATTTCAATTCAATTCACAATTTCAATTCTATTTGAATTCAATTCACAATTTCAATTCTAAATATTGAATTCTAACGATTAACTTTCATTTACTAATTAATTCAATTAGTACATTCACTTATTCATTTTATATTTCAATTTCCATATTCAATTCATCTCGAATTTACTTAATTACTAACAAAGGGAATTTCTATTTATTTCTTTTACTTACTTGAATTTATATACAAATTCAAATTTATCTTCAAATTTAGCTCACGACTAAACTTTAATTTAACCAATTCAAATTCCAATTCATTAGTCCATGAATTAATAATTTATCAAGTTAGTTTACTTGAATTCAATCCATTTTATTTTATTTTATTTCATATACTAATGATAATAATTTAATATTATTACTTCCTAACAACCATGCAACCATATACTATAATAATTCACAGAAAATCATTTCTTCTCTATACAAAAATAGTTTTGGGCAAAATTATCTTATTTACCCAATTCAAAAACAATTTTATATTCACTAACAAATACGCGCTCATATCTATTATTACACTCAAACTCATTCTAGAGTACTGCTGACTCTATCTCTAATGAGTAATACCCAACAGAGCCATGGTTGTCGCTTAACCATATGCTCTGATACCACCCGTGAAGACCCGCAAATCCGTACTCCTTGAATATACACTAATCTCCATAGATTAACTCAAGATGAACAGAAATACGAATTCTCATTGTTTAAGAAAAAGAAAAACGTAGAAGAAGAGAGAAAAAGATAGAAAATAGAGGGAACAGTAGAACAATATCAGAATCTCACAATCGCAGCGGAACAACATATAATAGATAAATGAATAATCTTTAAACAAAGAACTATATCAGTTATTACATTACATTACATTACATTTCATTACATCAGAGTGTACAACAACAACAAACAATGCAGCGGAAAAAGAAATACTATATACAAGTAATACGCCATGCCATCCAGCTTGCCTCCAGCAACTCCAGAATATCCTGATAAACCTTAACTCTTGACTGCCCGTGTGGAAATTGGTGGGCACCCAGAGTTTAGGAAGGAAAACAATAAACTCCGAGTCAGTCATGTGACTGGTGTGAGAACTCAAAACAGTTTATTTATCTTTAAAATCAAAATAGAGGAATATTTTTAAAGTCAATTCGCAATGCTTTTTAAAAATAAGACTACCATAAGCCCTCCCGCACACACACACATGCAAACGCAGAATCGGAGGAGATTTCTTCTTATGATAGTCAAAGATGCTTGATACGCATTTAAAAGAACATTTGATATTATTACTAGTGCATAGTGTAGGGAAAATCATTTCAAAAGTAGAATATAAATCTTAGCCAACATACGACCATTATCGTATGCCTACTATAGCTACCATCCAAACAGTGGGTCGCCACCATAAGTGAATGATAGGTTCTACAACTAAAACCGTACAAGATCGTATTGTTTCTTTGGATTTCCAACGAATGGTCAGGCCAAGGAACTTTCCATTGCCACATGAGAACGCCTCTGGAAGGACGTCCCCGAGAACCAAACCGGATCTCTGCCAACACAAGGCCGGGTTACCCCTAACTGGGTAACTACTGACACGAGTATGCCATCCCCCGGTCCTTTGGGACCTTTAACCGAGAGCTCTCTAATCAACATCACACCATAATAAATAAAGTGTTCAACATGAGTAAGTATCTGGGCTCCATACCATGATACCACCCATTTCCAGAAGGAAATGCACATACCCTAAAGGGAGCTACCCCTCATAACCTTGCTGCATCTTTCCTGTTTTGACCATTTCGGGGTGTGAGGCTCGACGAAGTCTCGTCCATAAAGCCACGCTTTATACAAAAGCTGTGCTTTGGGTCAACAAATGATCATAGAAATGATCACAAAGATAAACGATCAAACAAATGATCTTATCACAAATGATCAAACAATGATCATTTCACAGCAACACTCAGCATGTCACATTACCAAATTGGGAATATATCGCTAATAACCTTCAACTATATAACCTCTGAGCTCGTACGTCTCAGAGAAGGGTGTTAAGCTAAGAGAATAAATTCTCCGCCACCAACAGAAATATATTTGAAAGAAATCAGCTTTATATCTCAATTTGTAATGTCATACATACTATCCATACAAGTCTGTTCCGGGCTCGAACAGAACCGAAGGCACTTACAACGAAGTCCTTGCAATCCGGATAATCTCTAATCACGTCCGGATTTCCCATCACATATGGAGATCTCTATACCAGGGATCAGCCAGTGCAGAGACAATCAACAAGAAACCCTTTCGTTTTCAAAAATATCCGGTCTTCAACACCGATCCTCAAATGCAATTCATAACGACGTATCACATATTCGGAATGGGTTATACGACCCCAAGGTCCTTCCCCGGTTAACCCGAATAGTGAGCGCTTATTTTAAAAAAAAATAAGCGTGGCATTCAAATTCAAGAAAATCACAACAAATACCTATTCAAAGGTAAATATTGATAGTCGGTTATTGAACTATCAATGGACATACACAACATCACCAGATTCCAAATAATTTTTCAAATTATTTATTTTCCAAAAATATCTTTACAAGATATATATTTTCAATACTTCAAAACTAAATCGATATTTATTTTTAAACCCATTTTCCCAATTTCATTTATAAATCCCATATTTAATTTACATTTCCAAAATATCTGTGAATATACGATTTCAAATCGTTTTCAAATATTCACTTTCAATTTATCTTAAAAAGATAATTCTCAAAACGTTCATTTCTTATTGGAAACCATTTCTATACTTATTTATTTATAAGTAATTCACAAGTCTTTTTATTTTCTACACTTGGAAAATATTCAATATACTCTAATCGAAATTAAGTATATATTTCATTCTTTAAGGAAATCATTCTCTTAAACATATTTATTTGGGCCAAAACGAATGTTGCGTAAAACATTGTTACGACAACCCAAAATCACTAGTATAGGGATTCGAAATTAAAATAGATATATAAATCCCAATACTATACAAAACATTTCCTTTCGGAAATCATTTACTATAACAACAGTGTTATAGTCTGCCATTTCCTTCTATTTCTCGAAAACGTCTATTTCAACAATGAATGTTGAAATCTATGGTTTCGAATCTTAACACATTTTGAAAACATCGTTAGATCGTTTTAATTCTATTTAAAACATCACTTCCAAAACATTTTCTTTAACATATTATTCACTATTCAAAAACGTGAATAGACTACGTTAACCAATTTCATCATTTCTATACGTTTTGTTTTAAAAGATTATTCACTGTCTAAAACGTGAATATAACTCCATTAATAAGTTATAACAATTTACTTATCAAAATAAGTCATTGCGGATTTATAAAACAATGTTTATAAATTCCATTTCTATTTATTTTCTAACAATTTCCTCTTATAAATTTCATTTATTAACCTATTCGATTTATAACTCAATTATATACCGAAAGTCCATATTATAAGTTAAATGCTTATAATTTATTTGTTTACAAAATTGTTCTTTTAAACTTCATAATTATAAATCTTATAACTTATAAGATTCATTTATTTATCCAAATCTATTCCCTAAATAACTTTATAAATTTTATTTATAAAATTCCATTTATAACTTCACCGTGTATAACTCTATGAATTTCATTCACTAATGAAATTCCTTCCCAATTCATTCTAACACTTATAAAAGCTCGTTTTATAATTCCGATATTTTTGATTTATAAATATCAATTTATAAATCTTTTATATGGATCAATTTATATTATTCTTTTAAAACGTCTTTAAACTCCTTTATAATTTCATCATTCTCTTAGATTTACAATATAATCAAATTTCATAAATCCTATATTTAAACTTTTTACAATAAATTCAGAAATCCAAATTTTAACTATTTTATAAAATCATTCATCCCATATTTTCAAAAATCAACTTTTAACTGTATTTCTCAAAAATCAAAATTTTTATAACATTAAAATTATAACGTTTATTTATTTAAGATGAATCAATTCCAAAAATATTTTATAAACGTATGCTTTCAAAAATCACTTTAGAAATCCCTTAAAATCAAAATCGTTATTTTTAAACTTCAAAATTGGATCTGATGATGCAACACATCAAATAGTCAATCACGACTTTCCAATATCATATATCGATATGATAAACAATCAAATATCACAATATCTGAATCAAATAAATATTTGTGGGGAATCCAGTTGGATCCCTCCAACCTGTTTCCTTGCATCCACAGACATTAGCACAATACCCATTCCACTTCGAGGTGGAATATCGCGGTATATGAGATTTATAAAATATTATCCGCTTAATAGGCGGCGCAATAGGGTCTCATCCGCTATACAATGCGGGAAATCAATCAACTGCAATATATATATGCCAATATATATATATATATATATTGCTATATATATAGACATATCCTACTATATCTAATATCGCAACCAAATACAATCAATAAATAACTGCAAATCCAACTTTAAATTTTTGAGTGAGAAGTTCTCACCTTTGCTTTTATTCTGCAATCCATTTCCTTCTTGACTCGACTTTCTTGAGTTATACCTTGTATAAATATTTTTATACAACTGATTAATATTCGAAATAATCGAATAATAAATTTTCGTTTTGTAATCTTAATTATTCAAGGGTTTTGTTTTAAACCAATTCCTTTAACAAGTTTATTTAACCAAAAATTTAAATTTTATACTAATGATTTTATTTAAACGAATCATAAATTTTAAACTAATGACTTAATAAATTAGTTAAAAATCAAATTTCCTTTAATAATTTAAATCATTTTTTTTCAGTCAACGATTTTATTTTCAAACTAATATTTTTAACCCTTAAATTAAACTTTTCAAAACACTTCAAGATTTCTAAATAACTTCAGTTATCTGTAAATATAATAACCTCCAGTTTTAACTTAAATTTGATAATATGTGTATACCCATTTTTTTTCTCTGTTTATAATTTTTCATTTTCTGCTTAAAATTAAATTCTCAACAGTAATTTATTAAATTTCAAAATTGAATTACAACTAAAGAATACCTTACTGTTAATTGAAGAACCCAGCTATTTCCCCAATTTCCACTGAAACGCGACCCACTGCTTCAAGTTGCGAAGCCTTCATGAACGCGAGCTTTGATCGCGACCTACCAGAACCCAAACCCCATGCCGCAAGTCGCCCCCCTCCTCGAATCGCGCGGCACCCAACGCAGCCGCGACCCTCCCCCCAAACACCAAGCGCCGCCTACTCCATGCGCGAGCACGCGCGCGTGCTCCTGCGCCTCGCGATTCCTCGAGACTGCCGCAATGGAAGAAGAGATGCGTTCGGTCGCCATTGTTTTTTTTTTCTGATTTGAAGTGAATTCAATTTCTTTCATGCGAACTGGAAGAGATAAGGGGCTTCGGCCATTTCTTAGTTTCGAACGAAGAAAACATTTGCTCGGCCATGATTAATTTAATTTGAACGAAACAGAAGGGGGAGAGGAGTATTTAAAATTGAATGAAGTATGCTCGGCACGATTTTTCTTCGTGATTGTAGGCATGATTTTAGGAGAGGCACATGATTTTAGGCAAAAATTTAGAGATGCTGTCGGTAATTAAATTTCAAATTTAAATTTGAATTCAATTTGTTTCGACACAAATTTTCAACGCGTTTATGTGTCGTGTGCTCACATATCAACTCCAAAAAATACGAAATTTGAAATCCGGTAACAATTCAATATTACGGACCCAATGGAACTGGTTTCGTCGAAATCCAAGACTATGCCTCGGACGGCTATTTTTAAATATCGATTCAAACGATATAATTTCAAAACTGCACAAATCACTTTAAATTTCAATTCTGAAGCTTCTATAATCTTCAATATTATCAATATGAATTTTACAAGCCTTTGAAATATTTTTAATCGGCTTAAAATTGAAGATTCAAATTATTATTCAACTCTCAATAGATTAAACTCTATAATTTAATTGCCAAATTCAAATTTATATTAGGAATTCAATCCAAACCATCATTCAAATATTTAAAATTAATTAAATATTTTCAAATTATATCGTTAAAAATTCTGGGTCGTTACAATTATTATAGGATTTCAAGTTTTATAGCGATCGGACTTATCGTTTGACCGTACAAGCTTGAAATGCAAAGAAATCAATTTAAGGAATTTAAGTTAAAATAACTCGATTTGAAAAGCTATCTTTTAAATATAATGGAATTGGCTTTCGATAAATATTTCATTGTGTTCGGAATATGGGTATAACATATAAAACGCCAGGTGGTATGCTTCGTTTGGAGTTCGAAATTTTCGTGCATAAATCGGGTCGGAAATTTGTATATAAGGTCACGTTCTATTTCCATTTTTGTAACCTAACATATCTTCTTCAGCCGCCTCCATTCTCGTTTTTAATGGCCAAAAATCATTGATCTTCTTCCTTTGATTTCTCCAAATCCGCTTAACGAAATCAAACGACACCAAAACGAAAAATGAAGATCTCATCGAGCTCTACGTAACCAACGGTCATGTGGCGGCTGATTTTTGCTTGCATTTTTGGGTTCGCATTTCTGTCGAGCATGCGTTCGCGTACATGCTGTGGTGATGGGCCATGGCGCGCAAGGAGGTGCATGGCGGTGGTGCAGGTATGCGCAGAGGTCGATGGTGGCGGCTAGCGATCGACGTTCAGCAATTGAAAAAAAAACGATGAACGAGTTGCGTGCGAGGCTAGGTGAATAAGAGCGTGAAAGTGGGATAGAGGGAGTAGTTAAGGTTTTGTTTTTTCTTTTGTTTTGTTAGTTTATGTTAATAAAATTTATAATTATCGAATGTTTATAATTGCATATCATTTTCATATGAGGTCGGATTCGAGTGAAAGAGTCACATTACACTCGTATTAACGAAGGCTACGACATGGAATTGGATTCATATTTATTTGAATCTAAAAAAAATTCAGTTCAAATAAAGGTGAGTAATTAAACCCACGCACGAAATACAAAATTTATTCTGATGTTCGTTAAAATGAAATGTGAAGTTATTTATTTTTATTGTCTGTTGTTTGGTAATTCAACTGACATTTGAATTGACATATGAATTGAACTGTTAGAAATGTCAGTTGACAGTTAAATTGAAATTGAAATTAAATTGCTAGTTAAACACCCAATATTGATAACTAGTTAATTGTTGTGAATTATTGGCTGATTTGGATGTTGATTGAAATAATTGAATGATATTGGTTGTTATATTGAATGATTGGATGTTTATTTATTTTATATATCCCTATTATCACCCTATATACTATTGATATTATATAAAACTGTAAAATGAATTGTTTTGAATAAATTAAGAAATAGGTTGAAACGATATATACCTATGATAGTAAGATTTGGATTGAAATGATATATATCAATCCCTTCCATTAAAATTGATATAACGATCATAGGATAGAAAATTATATTCAGACACCAGATTGGTTAAATTATTTGGTTTTAAAAATTTTGGTTTTGAAATTTTTTAAATGATTTTGCTTTAGAGAAAGAAAAAAATTAAATTAATGAGAAATGAATTATTCTCATTCGAGCTTTGAATTGTTGAAATCGAAATTGGTTAAAGAACTTGTTTTAAAGAATAAAATTTAAATGTGAATTTATAATCGACATATTACTTTTAATTTCGAAAATTGAATTATTTTGAAGATTTGAAACTTAATTGAATATTGAAGTTTAAATCTGATTTAAGCGATTTAAATCGATAAATTGAAATTGAACTTCAAATTTATATAAACTGAAATGGTTTAAAGTTAAGAATTGAATTGAAACTTAAACTATTTGAATTGAATCAATGAAAACCAAAATTAAAATTAATTCGAATTGAAATCGAAATTGAAGTTGATTTGCAGTGAAATTGAAATTGATTTAAATTGAAATTGATTTAAATTGAAATTGATTTAAATTGAAATTGAAATTGATTCGATTTGAATTGAAATGACATTGAAGATGATTTGAATTGAAATATTTGGAATTGAATCAGTTTGAATTAAATTTGGACCTGGGCCTAGGTTTGTTTAAATGGAAAGAAGCAATTTTATTTGAAATCATTTTCAAAATAAATTATTTTAATATAAATTGTTTAAAATCTATCTTTATGAATATTCAAATTATTATGATTTCCAAACTATTTTACTATATAAACCATTTTCAATACTCAAACCGTTTTATATCGAACTATTGTAAATCTCGAAAATATTTAAACTATTTTAAACTATTCAAACTATTTTCTAAAAATTCAAACTGTGAAAAATTGGAATGTTCATATTTAAATCATTGACTTAAATATGAAGGTGGTAAAAATGAAGTTATAAACTAAGTTGAAATTCAAAACGACTTTGAAATGAATAAATGATTTTGATGTGAAATTAATTTCGAAGAGGAAATGACTTTGAAATGAAATTGTTTTCTAAGTGAAAATGATTTTGATATGAAATTGATTTCGAAGTGAATATGATAATTTTGAAATGAATGATTTTTTGAAGTGAATATGATATTTTGATATCAAGTATGAATTTTTGAAATGTAGCAGAATCAACCGGTGTGTAAAACGACGTTTGATTGTTAAAGAGACCGGAGCCTCTTATTGGTATATTCTCTGTCAATATTGGAAACACTTTAAAAACTATGTACGTGGAGGAGAAACAATAACGAAGTGGTTGGATTTGGTGTACGTTGTAGGAATTTGAAGAAAGAGAATGATGATGGATAGCCTCGTCACTCATGTCAATTTGAAATGACTAAAAAAGGACTAGGGCCAATGAGGGTAGCTACTTCCAGCGGACCTCTATTCTTCATTTTCTTTTTAGACTTGGTCCATACTATTACTTTTGAAGTTGATTTTGATTGGTGCACCTTGATTTGGGATGACCTCCCTTTGACTCAATATGAGATGGATGTCCGCGGTGGACGGTCGTGGCTATGATGCGTTGCCACCAGCCCTTCGACCCGAACTAGTAGTATCCTTTCTTGGGTATTGCCTCACGTGCCTTGTCATATTTTTATTCTTATATGAGACCACTATGGGTTTGGTCCAGTATTGTTGTATCATGACACATCCCTATCCCCCGACGTGCTACTGGGACTTTATATGCAAACTGTACGACAATGCTTAAAAACGTGTTAAGGTGATTAATGTAAAGCCTTAACGCTAAGGAAAAATATTTATTTTATTGATTAGACACTACATATATAGCGTATTCTACTATACATAAATATTTTGATGGATCCTTAAGAGATGGAAAATCCCGTAATATCTCTTGCGTTATTGCATGCATGTTATATACTGGATAGGAGATATAGAACTCCATGAACATCTATGACGCTATTAGACTCATGTTATATGTGATATTGATTTGACTCACATAAGAATATTTTAGTTCTGACTTGATTGTATTGTTTTACATTATGCTCGGATCGGCCCTGAGTTTTCAGTGCATTGAAGATCATTTATTCTTGAGGACGAAGACAAAAATTTGGTATATTATTACTAGTATTATTTCCCACATCATTCTGTTCTACTTCATTGTTTATTTTGTTTCTGTTGTGTGTATAACTCTGAAAATGTTGTATAAATTATAATCAAATGTACGGTATAAACAGCTTCATGAACTGTTTATTTGATTATTATATTTTGTCATTCCTCTGCGAGATTCTATGTTTGTTTCCTTCTTTTCTTATTTTTCTTAATTAACCACATTGATTTTGTGTTTCGAATTGTTTTGAGTTGGACATGTGTGGTTTATTATCGACTTAAACCTTTTGAAATGTGGTCGTCACACTTGGTATCAGCGCTTTGGTGGGGTTGGACTCATTAGAGATAGGATAGTAATACCTTAGAATGAGCTTGTTTTTTAGCGCGCGCGCGCACACACACACACACACATATATATATAGACATGCACACACGAAAACGCGTACTTGTTACTATTATAAATTGTTCTATATTTTGTGTACTTATCTATTGAGTTGTTTATGAATTCTGCTCGGTACATGAGGCGCCATGTTATCGGTAGGGTTTTCTAAATACTTAAACAAGGCAGGTCGACATAATATTATTTTAAAATCGGGTAAACGAAATAATTTTACCTAAATTATATTTTATATATAGAATGATAACTTTCATAAACCTGTATGATTATTAATGACTGTTGTTTGTCAAGAGATGACAATATTTAGTTATCATTGATTATTGGTTGAATTAAACTAAACGAATACTTTGTGAACACAATTTCATGAAGCGTTCGATAATTGGATCAAATTGAAATCTAATTAAAATAAGAGTTGTTTGCATTAACAAAGGTGCAAATTACTCAAATTTTTTCATAATAAGGTCGTTAAATTGTTTGAGTATACTTATAATATAGCTTATAAATAGAAATGATTTAAAAGTTGAGAATTTTAGAATTTAAAATCTCGTTGATTTTTCAAAATTGTTTTCAAAGTCTTCAGAATCAATAATAATATTATTTGAAAGTGTTTTGACTAGAAACATATTTTGAAAATATTTTTAAGAGAAATAAAAGAACTGAACTCGCTTTAGTCGTTGAGAAATAATTATGAGCATGACTGCAGCATCGCCAATATTCATTTTTAAGTTTCTGAGTGAGAATTGCTTCCAAAAGAAATTTATTTCTGATTAAAGCAAGTTTTGATTGTGAAAAAAATTCCAAATATGATTTGATAAATATATGAAAATAGTTTCTGAACTTATAAATTGAAATTAGTATAGATGAGAAATAAGTTTATAACTTATCAATTTGAATAGGAAAGTAAAACCGTTTTTGAAGATGGTTGAACATTTTTGTTACGCAACAAGAGAAAATTTGAATTTGAGATCTAAAATAAAAGAATTAACTTAAGTAAAGTTGATTAAATTTAGTTAATAAAATGAAATTAATTAAAGGAAGTTTAAATGAAAGTGAATTGTATAGAAATGCATCAGATAAAATAATGAAACGAAATTTTAAGTGAATAAGTTTATGTAACTTATAGATTTGAGAAATATTAAGCTAAAAACAAAATTTAAATTTGTTGAATGAGAACGATAAGAAAAAAAAATTAACTCAGGTTAAAAAGAAGTGGTAAGAAATAATTTAAACTAAGTTTGAATTATGAAATGAATGGATTTATATAATATATTGAATATGAAGTGAATAGGTTATAAAACCAAGTTTGAAAATATTTACTTAACTAATTTGAGTTTATGGATATTTATGAACTTAAGGAAAATCTATTTTTTTTAAAGCTAAAAAATGAATTTAAACCAAGAATTTGAGAATTTGGATCCTGGTTCTTTTGAAACTGTTTTTTAGGATTCTGAAAATAATATTAGTATTATTTAAAAATATTTATGAGTAGATGTTGTTTTCAAAAATGGATTTTAAAAGGAAGTGAGTCATGTACTCATCTCTTCTGTCGTTAGAAAACAATTTTGGTAATGATGGTCGCATCATCGACGTTCATTTTTGAGTCTCAAAGTAGGGAGACCACTTAGTAGTTTTGCTACGCATTCGATTCAACAAACAGGTTTCGATTTAAAATGTCTAAATATTATTTGATATATATAAAATATATGAGTATATGTATTGTTTCAAAATGAATTGGAAAGAGACCGGTGTTTAGTTCTTACATTCTCTAGATATAATAAATAGAACTTATTGAAATGAAATGAATAAATAAAATGATTTTATAAATGGTCCATTGATGAATTGATAGGAAATGTGTTAACATAAAGTGACATAATTGAATTTGAATAAATTGAACTTGAATGGATAGATGTAAATAAATTAAAAGCAAACTAATTAAATGTTAATAAAGAATGTATATTAATAAGAAATGATCGTGTATAAATAAATTGTTGACATTAGATAGTGTAAATTGATAATAGTTTGGATTAATTAGAGGAATATTATTTATCGAATGGTTTCTTTTGTTGCAAATTATTGTTATTACTGCTTGTGATTGCATATGATTGTGATGTAGTGTATTGGTGCTTATGCATATGATTTGGATTCAGAATTCATGTTATATAGTTCTACTAGACTCATACATGCTTTCTATATCCTTTTATATGCATCTAACATTCAAATTGAGTTGCGATAGATATATACGAAGACCGTTTGGACGTATATGCAATTCTATACACTTTTGCTCGTTTAATATGAGCGAACCCACCCGTATTAATTATAATAAGGTGCATAACTCGGATTACGTACCGCACTTTTATATTTTTCCCTACGGCACACCTCATCACTGAGATGTATATTTGATATATATGTGTGTGTGTATTTTAAATTTTCACAATCGAGACGCGCAAAGGAAACGCTGTTAAAATTTTCCGTAAATTTGGGTGTTAGAAAAAATTTGAAACTTTAAAATTTTATAACTTGTTTTGTAAATAAATTTTAATTTTCGTAAATGAGACTACCCAACTTTCTCACCACAGAAAATCGCATCATCTTGAAGAAAGAAAGGGATAGAAAAGAGAAAAGAAAGAGAAGAAAGAAGAAAACAACATCAGAATCTCAACAGCGGAACAAATAAATTATATTAATAACATAAATATTACATAGTCTACAACCATTATCAGAGTTACCCAGACTTTACATCACATACTAGACAGTTATAAACACCTGTCTAGTTATACAACTCAATACAATACAAGGAAACTACTCAGAGAAACCAACACAGCGGAATACTATATCTCTACACGCTGAAGCCTCCTGCTCCATTGCTCCTCCACAATTCATCAAAGCCAACCTGAATCCCTTGGCTACTCGTAAAAATTTGAGTGCTCAAGAGTTTAAGAAAACAGAAGATAAACTCCGGATCAGACATGTGTCTGGTGTGAGTAACAAGTTAAGGTTGCTTAACTTTGAAAAATCCTTTGAAAAGAAAAGGTATCACGTAAGACTTCCCACACATAAACATGAAAAAGTTTTTACCTTACACTAACCAAAACATTTGATAGGAAATCCGGTGATATTATAATAAGTCTAGGGTTTTCAAGTAAATATGAAGTAGCCGAAATTGTTACATTATTAAATTCCAGCTACTAGCCACAAAAGTGGGTAATACAATCAAATCCGATGGCACTTATTGGATTTTGGATTCCATATAATGGCAGGGCTACTGTGGTACCGCCCGTCACAGTATGTGGCCTAGATCAGCGTACCAAGGATCACTCCCAATCCCCTGCTACACAAGGCAGGAACCATCCCTTACTGGACAGTCCCGAACAAGACAACCCCGACAGTTGGAGCTCACAACCGTCCACACAGCCGAAATAAAAGGGACCTCTAGACAGGGGAAAATCTCGTCCTACTTGGGCATGATCCACTTAGCCTTGCTGCACCTCCCCTGTTTTAGCCATTCCCGGTTGATGAGGCTTGAGGCTACGATTACCTTTATTCAACACATCACTTAGAATGCTCATCGTCCACTTGACGATGTTCTGAAAGCATTCAATCCATATAAGTTCGTTTCGGGTTCGAATGAAACCGAAGGCATTATCTCGTTACACTCATTTTGGAATCACCCTCAGAGTTAACGATGATAACCCTTGCACTCTGAATCTTCATCTTTACTTGAGATTCACAACCTATCGTTAATTTGGATCGATGTGGTTTTCGGATATCCAAATATGAAAACCCGATCCCAGTCTCATCGAAATCCAAAACATGTCTTTTAAGGCCAAGTTGTTTTAAAGTTTAAAACAATTCAATTCAGTATCTATATACACACAGATAGATAACTCACAAATCACAATAGATAATCACCATTATCGCAGAAAACATATTATCCACATTATCATTATAAACAGATGATCCATACTATCAACAAAATAGATAATCCATATTATTATCACAATGCAACCAAAGCATTCATACCACACAGCATTACTTATCTCATTTATGAGATTACAAAGCATTCAAGGCAATCAATATCACCCATTCATACATAAGCAAAGATTTACTCAATTACATCATCTATAATTAATTTAAAATGAATTAAATTAATTACCTCCATCTCTAACTAATTTAAAGTGAATTAAATTAATTACTTCATCTTAAAAATCTTACTTACATAACCATTTAATCGATTACAAATCAATTAATTAATTATTCTAATTAATCGCCTTAATTAATCACCCTTGATTAATTATTATTAATTACATTCAAGTAATTGTTCTTTAATGAATTTCACAAATTAATTATTCTTAACCAAAAACAGCAATTAACCTTTAATTACTTCAATTAATTAATTAATTATAGTTAATTACATTAATCCTTAATTAATTACATTAATTAATTACCTTTAATCACTTATCATTGACTAATTATCCTAATTAATTAATCTTAATTATATCATTAATTATATAAATTAATGATCCCTAATTATATTTTAATTAATTACTTTATTTAAATTAATTATATTAAGTAGTTAATCTAAATTAAACCACAACTATTAATAAATCCTGATTAAACACATTCAGTAATTAACTAACCTTAATTACTTCATTAAAATAAATTAATTACTCCTTAATTAATTTCTTAATTAATCCCTTGATTAATTACAAAGTAATTTAATCTAAATTACTTCCATTCTTAAAACATCTTCAATTAATTACATCCTGTAATTACCAATAATTACTTCACCAAGTAATTCCAACCCATTGATTACATTAAGTAATTATCATCAAATCATCAAGTGTTTAAAATTAATTAAACTTAATTAATTAATTTAAACAATCACATTAAACTAAATTAATTACATTAAGTAGTTAATTCCTTAATTACTTCCCCTTTGTTTGGCTTCCCCTTTGTGTGACGCTACTCCTGATCTACCTTCTGTAGAGGCTAGTCCTGGGCATCATTCGGCTATGCCTGATTGCTCCAAATTTGGTTCAGCTAGTGGTACTCCATCTGTTCGGCATATTGTCAATACCAATGTAGTCCCTGTGCTCAATGAATTAACTCCTGGTGATATCATGCATGCGGTCTCTTCTCCCATTGTTGCACATTGCCCCAATCCTGAGGCCAATTCAGGTGTTGAGGAGTGTCGCCCTGCTGCTCCTTGCCCATCTGTACCCAAATCTTGGTCTTCCCTTTTTACATCAATGCCCCGTAACGCAGGAGTTTATGAACCAGTTGATTTCGAAATCGTTGAGGAAAACGGAGTGAAGATCCCTCCCCCCAGTGTAATGCAAGCCGGTTTGGACTTTTGGTCAGGATACGTAGTTGGTTTCTTTTTGGACCCTAAACATCGACTTCATGATGCGGCTGCTGTTTGTCGTAGGGCCTGGAGACTACAAGGTGGTCTTAGAGTTAAGTTGGTTGATTCCTTGTACTACCTTTTCTTCTCCTCCCCTGAGGAACGTAGTCGTGTTCTTGAGTCTGAGCCAACCTTCATTAATGGTCAGCCTTTTATTATTACCCCTTGGACTCCGACGGTTGCTAGTGCTCGTGAACAAGTTTTATCTGTCCCTGTTTGGGTTTATTTCTCTCAAATCCCATCTGCTCTACAACCTCTGCTTGGTTTGAATTGGCTTGCATGCAATGTTGGTAAATTGATTTGTTTTGACTCTAATACAGTTGCACGTGATAAGCTTGTTTATGCCAAGGCTCTGATTGAGATTTCTCCCCTTAAGCTGCTTCCAACCTCTATTCCTGTACAGCTAGCTGTTGGTCACGTGGTGGATGTTCGTGTTCGTTATGGATGGGTCCCTGACATTTGTTCCTCCTGTCACTCTTTTGGCCATCTAGCCTCTGCTTGCTTGCACTCTGATGTATCTGCAGCTGCGCTTAAGATCCCTCTGCCTCAGCCTCCACTTAGGAAATGGGTTCCCAAAGTCTCTCTGGTTGCTCCTACCCCTGGTCCTTCTCTTACCTTAGTGCGGCCTGCGTCCCCAGTTCCTGCTGATGTTCCTTCTGTTCTGTCTGCTGAGCCGGATCTCTCTCCGCCTCTCGTTGTTTGGGCCGAGACTGAACATTGTTGGGTTGATCGTCATTCAGATATGAGATTCAACCCTGTGGATGACTCCTACTTTAGATATGTATCTGATGATCTATTGGACCTTCGATGCCTCTATTACAGAATTTCTGGTGATTCCTTGGTTCTTGATTTGGATGGTTCGTATGCTGAGATAAATTCAGTTATCCTAGCTGACACTGCCTGGGATCGATCTTTTATTTACTCCTCTGACGTTGAAAGTTATGATCCTTCTCTTGCTACTCATTTCCGCCCCTACTTTGGTCTTCAGGGGTGTGGTCCTCTGGATTCTACCCGGGTTGACGAGGGTGTTGGTGATTCTTCCTCTGCGGAGGAGAACTAGTCTAGTTATTTATATCATGTAGTTGTGACATGTCTGTCACACTCCTGTGCTGTATTTTTTATTTCTATCTATCATAGTAGCTAAGGTGTCTCTACCTTACTCCTGTACTTCAACTTTATTACGTTCGTAATAAAAGTGGTCGGTCCACTATAAAACCGTCGGCCATGCCAAAAAAATAATTCCTTAATTACTTCCATTAAGTAATTACACTTAAACAATTCACAATTGATTATCATTAAATTAATTAATTTAATTAATTATTAAAAATTAACCACATTAATTAATTATTAATAATCCTAGTTAATGACCTTCATTAACCATTATTTAATTACTTCCATTAAGTAATTAACTTAGATTAACCATTATTAATTACAAATTAATTTATCTTTATATCCATTAATTAGTCCCTAATTATTTAATTAATTAAGTGTTAACTGCAACTTAATTAATCCTTAATTATTTAATTAATTAATCTTGATTATAACTTAATTGCTTAATTAATAAATCTTTAATCATTAATTGATAATCTAATTAATGATCTTTAATTACAAATAGATTAATCCTTAATCAATTATTTATTAATCCCTAATCAATTAATTAATTAAATTAACTAATTATTCCTTAATTACCTCATTAATTTAATTAATTTCAAATCATTAAATCTTAATTAAATTTTAAGATAAAAATATTTCTTAATTATGACTAAATTATTATTAACAAATTTATTTGAAAACAAATTTACTTTTGAACTTACTTTAAAAATTCCATTTCCAATATAAGATCTAAAATGAATATAATTTAACATAAACAAGTTCAAACAATTTAAAAACCTTCTTAAATTATATGACAAAGAAGTACTTGTCTTATAATAAGAGTTTACACAAAATTCATTTTTAAGTTCAAATAATTTAAATTTTCACTAAACATACAAAGTTGTTTAAATCTTCCAAATTTTTAAAACTTCTTTTATTTCAAACTGAAATACAAATTTAAATCTTTGATTTCCAGTTTTAAACTTAACTTTAAAACTTGCTCATATTTTAAAAACTTCATTTTTAAAATTTCAAACCACTTACTATTTAAAGTAGTTTAACAATTACAAATTTAAAACTTTATTATTATTTCTTTATTTAAAACTGAGATTTTAAATTTAAACTTGAATTCTAAGATTTCAAACTTGGATCTAAAACTAGGTTTTAAACACTAGCTTTCATTTAAAAACTGTAGTTAAAAATTTTAAACAAACATTACAGGTTTCAGATAAAACCTGTAACATCTGATAAACCCGAGACACCATCCTTTTTACTTCGAGTTCAACGCTCAACCCCCCGAGCAAACTACCCTACTACTTTGAGTAACTCATAAATCTACTCGAGCATAAATCATCACCACCAAACTTCTTTAGATAACAGGGTCGTGCACATGCACGTCGCCCCCAGCCACCTCCGATCATTAGAGATGATCGTCCCATATCCAAAAACACTCCATCACTCCAACGCGATCATCAGATCGAACTCTTAACCTCGAATTCGAATTCGAGATAACTCACCCAAACCTGGAACAACAAACCTACTCGAACCCAAAACCTGGCAACGCTTCGCATTCGTCCCTCCGACCACCGTGACCCCCATAACTCCGGCATTGACTTCAACTATGGCCAAGCTTCCACTACCCAAAGATATGAAACACTCGGTCCATTGTAGAAGACGTGATGGTCGATTTCTCATACCTAGTTAAAACTTGGGTTCTAGAAGTGATTTCACTACCGCGACTTCCACCACGCAATTCAACACCAATTAGCATTTTTCCCATCAACTCCTAACTCTCCTCCATCATCATAAAGAAACCCAATCCCTCAAATTACATAGTTCACCAGAAAAAATCAAATATCCTCGTTTTATTTCAAACCCAAACTACACCTTCAACTTATTTCTAACCAAATTTTAGTGTTAAAAATCAAGATTTAGTTAACGTTTTCGATTTATAATACTTGATTTATAATTTCCACAGTTTGAATTTTGATATTATCAAACATGCACAGATGTTTTATGTTTTACAGAGACAACAGACTTCTATTTTAACTTACTTAAAATTTTTAAACAATAATCTAAGTTAAATCAATCAACATTAGTTAAATATACAGATCCTATCAATAACTAAATTAAGTGGTAAGGATTTTAAATACAAAATTTAAGCCTGGGTACAAAACAGAACATATACACAGCATGCATACATATAATATTCACTTCAGACATTCATGTAATTCACATTTTTTTTCAAACATACCAGCATGCAACTAAATTTTATTTTAATTTTTTTTTAAAGTTACTCACAGATTCAAAATGAACAGAGCCTCCATTTGAAATTGAGTTGCTGAAAATATTTGCATGCAGAGACAAAATTCCAGAATTTGAAAAAGCCTTTGAACTCTTAGATCCTGAGTTGCCTTGAAAATGCAGTTTTTCATGTAGAAGATAATTCCAGATTGAAAAGAAAAATGCTTTTTGCGTTTTGTTTTGAAAGTAGAAAGTGCATGGTTTTGAAAATGCAGGCTACATATTTGAAATTTGCAGGTTTTAATTTTGAAGTGAATTACAGGGAAATGGATTGCATGTTGATTGAAGAGGATTACTGATTTTATTTGGACATGATTTCTGGATTTTTGGTTTTGTTTGAAGAGTTGTTACAGGGTTGATTCAGATTTGATAATGAGGAGTTTTGATTTGCATGAAAACAAGTTTTAGATTTTGGTTTTGAAGATTTGATTTTGAATTTGAAAATAGTTTGTAGGTATTCAGATTTGGTTTGAGTTCGTGCCTTAGATTTCTTAACTTTTGATTTTTAAAAGGAAAAAGAAATAGAAGAGAAGAGGCATTTTTATAAGATGAAAGTAGGATTTAATAAGAAATAAAAGAAAATACAAAATTGAAAATGACACTTGTATACATTTTAAACATTTGTCAATTTGGAATGTTTATCTTTTAACATTTGTTATATGAGGCTTAAGAAAACAACACTTGTCTTTATAAAGTAATTTGTATTTAATTTAAATGTTAATGTATAGGTTATGCCTAATTAATTGGTTAATTAATATTTATAGAATTTTTTTAAAAAGAAATAAAAACAAATTATACTTATAAATAAAAGCTTAGGCATATAAAAATCAAAACAATTAAAAATCTATGCTTTGGATTTTAATAAAACTTATATTCAAATTCAAATCAAATTCTAAAAACTAATATTTAAAAATCAAGTTATATATACAAATTAAATTTGAAATAATAAATGCTATTTTTATTCAAAACAATACATTATTAATATTGTTTTTATAAATGACTCATTATCAAATTATAATAATTATAAAAGGAATTATGTCTTTATTAATAAATTACTTATTTTATTAAGCTATATTTTAAAAAGAAAACAAAACTAAACTTTTTGTTAATTAATTTAAATTTAAAACTTAAGCCAAAATCATTTTAAACATTTAAACATCTTCCTTAACAATTTAAAAATCATATACTTATTTATTAAATAGCTTTGAAAAACTTAATATTAAATTAAATCAAAATTTCCAAATTATTAATATATATATTAGAATTTGAAATCAAGATTCATTATTTAAATTTAAACCAAGATTATTTATTTAATAACTTTGAAAAGCTTTATTTTAAATAAAAACTAATTTCCAAATTACTAAAAATATTAGAATTTGAAAATATGCTTATTTATTAAATTTAAAACAAAGCCAATCTATTTACAATATAAACTATATATTTATATTATAAATAGAAACTAGTTTATTAGTTTCAAAAGATAAAATCTACCAATTAAATATTTATTAAAGGAAAATTATTAAATCAATTTGAATTATTATTAACAAAATTATCGATATTAATTTTGATTTTTAATACAGATTATTAAATTGATATTGTCAAAAATTCCGGGATGTTACAATAAAGCCGGCATCGGAGTGGCGTAGTGGAAGAGTAGTAAAAGTTTGGTAAATAAGATTTTAAAGTTTTGTAAGTTGATCATTTTGAGTAAAATATATCAAAAGTTTGATTAGTTGACCCCTTTTCGAGGACAATAAGTTTTGAGTGGGGGAGATTGTTACGACTCGAAATTTTAGCTATCTTAAATTACTAAATTTAATATAATTATTGAAAAAAATGGTGAGAAATAATTTTTTTTAATGATTTATTAATGTAATTTATTGGATAATTAAATTGTTTAAATTTAATATTGGAAATTATTTAAACTATTGAATCTTCAATTTAATATGAATGAAAATGATTTAAAAAGTTGATTTAAATTTTATTTAAATTGGAATGATGATAGTTAACTTCTAAAATTGAATTTGAAGTGATTAAATTGATTTTGGATAATTACGTGTTTTAAATAACGTGTAAAAATAGTCTTTTTGGGCACTGTCTCGAATTTCGATGAAACCAGTTTCATCGAATCCATAAAGTGAATTATTATAGGATTACAAGTTTCATAGTAATCAGACTTATCATTTGGCCATGTGAGCTTTGTGAGCTTGAAACACGTAGAAATTAATTTTAAGGAATTTAAGTTAACATATCTCGATTTGAAAAGCAATGGAGCTGGCTTCCGATATATGTTCCATTGTGTTCGGAATAGGGATATAACTATATAATGTCAGGCGACACACTTCCTTTGGAGTTTGAAATTTTTACGGATAAATCAGGTAGGAAATTTAAATATAAGGCCACATTCTATTTTCATTTTCGTAACCTAACTTATCTTCTTCAGTCGCCTCCATTCTCATTTTTAATGACTGAAAATCATTGATCTTCTTCCCTTGATTTCTCCTAATCCGCTTAACGAAATCAAACGACAGCAAAAGAAAAAATGAAGATCTCATCAGCTCTACGTATCCAACGGTCGGATCGTTGGCTTGGTGGCCAATTTTTTCTTGCGTTCGAGCTACGATTTTAGGTTCGTGTTTCTGCTGAGCGCTCGTTCGGGCATGTGTTGTGGTGATTGGCGGTGGTGCGTAGGGAGGGGCACAGCGGCGGCGTAGGCACGCATGGAGGTCGATGATGGCGGTTGGCGATCGATATTCGGCAATTGAAAAAAAAAACGATGAATGAGTTGCGTGCGAGCTTGGGCGAACAAGAGCACGAAAGTGGGATGGAGGGAGCAGTTAAGGTTTTGTTTTTTTGGTTATGTTATGTTAATTAAATTTTTAATTATCAAATGTTTATAATTACATATCTTTTTCAAACGAGGTTGGATTCGAGCGAAACGAGTCACGTAGCGATCGTATCGACGAAGGCTATGACATGGAGTTTATTTGTATTTATTTGAATTTGAAAAAAATTCAGTTCAAATAAAGATGAGCTATTAAACTCACTCACAAAATACTAATTTATTCTGATGTTAGTTAAATTGAAATCGTGAAGTTATTTATTTTTATTGTCGATTGTTTGGTAATTTAGCTAGCATATGAATTAAGCTCACTACACCACAAATGTCATTTTGCAACGGTTCTGTGCCATTGCAAAAGAATTTTACAACGGCTTTGAGCCGTTGTAAAATTTACAGTGGTAAAATGATAGTAACGGATTTCTGCCGTTGCGAACTAAAATTTAGCAACGGCTCCTGTCCGTTGCAAATTTCTATTTTGCAACGGTTAAGAACCGTTGGTAAATTTATTTTCGCAACGGCTGAAAGCCATTGTAAAGTCTTGTTGTGCAACTTTGTTAACTATGTTTTGCAACGGCTCAAAACCATTATTAATTGTAATATTTTTAAATATATATATATATATATATATTGCTTTTCCTGCCCCCTTACGGTAACATTCATTTCATTATCGTACTCAATACAAACATATGCAAATTTAACATAATATCACAAGAGAAAGATCATTAAACCAAAAAAATTCATAGATTCAACAAAAAACCAAACATAACAAAAAAAATTATTACAATGTTCGACAAAAATACATAACAATAAATTGTTCAATAACAACAGCAACAATACATAACACTACAAAGTTCAACAGCATCAACAACTAGTATTACGTACTAATATTACAGAAACACCATAAATAGTATATTAGAAAGTGTTTTTTCAAGCCAACTTATATTACAGAAGAACTCACAAAACCATAACTACCTCCCATTCCTCACTTCAGGCTAATCTTTTTCTCTGCATCGACTGCATTATGAGCAAACACGCGGTTAATTAAAGCATAAAGGTAAGTACAAATAAAGTAATGGGAGTACGATAAATTTCATTAATAAATTGTCTAGAATTATAAAAACTCTATTCTTATATAACTTACAACATTGAACAACTGCGCTCAGTTATGCATAAACTACATATTTTTAATAAGCTGTAAAACGACGCTGAATGGTGAAATAAAATTGTATCAGTCCGTTACTGTACTGCGCCATCATCACCAACAAATTAGCAAGACTCAGTGTAAAATATCATATTACATGCCCTTTAGAAGATTAAAACCAATCGCCTTTCAATAGACAAACTGCACTAAAGCAAAATCAAATGCATATAAGTGGATGTTATTAGAGTTATCAAAGATAAAGTTTTGAATGATTTGAAAAATATTGTCTTTATTGAATTGATAAAATGATATTACATCAGACTACTGCAAATGTTGTATTACAAACAGTATTTATAAAGAGATACTGGGCCAATATGAAAGTGGACTTGTATAAGCTTTTGCTCTCTATTTGCTCAGTGAAGATCGGGCCGTGCCTGCACCGGGTCTGCTTGTAACCAACTCTCCTTACTAAAACAATACTTTGTGAGTCATTTATTTTGCCCCCTCAAACCCTACGTCAGCTAGGGTTTGCGAGACATAAAACAATGGTGCCGCCGACTCAATTTTTTGAGAGATTCTTCACGAATAATGGCGATGTTCCATTAGTATATGCCTACTGCTCTCTTTTATATAGCTACGATTCTCAGTTTATCCTATGCTTGATGAATTGTGAGACGTTGAGTATGAGATCTCAGAGAGATTACAGATAAGTTACCAAAAAACTTCTATTCACGAAATTTTCAGAGATATATTTTCAGATGATAACTGATTTTGATGAAATTTTCTTGCTCGAGCCTAGATCGAGACGAAAATGATGCATAATTCTGAGAAGTCTTCAGATGCTTGTCAGATCTGGTGAGTTTTTTTCAATTTTTTTTTAAATTATTGAATTCATCTTAAGATACTGATTCCAGCTTCTGTTTTGCTGTTCGAGATGATGATCTGATGAGCTTTGAGATCTTCCTCTGAGAATGATGCTTAAAGTAATGATCTTTACTTTCTGTTTGAACAGCAGGAAGTAAAGTTTTGATCTTTGGCACAGATATTGGCTTTACGCCTGATGTTCATTGTCGAAAGTACAAACTTTTAGCTTCTGCTTGAACAGAAGGAAATTTTTCTTGGATAATGGCTTTGTCAGAATGTCGGCAATTTGGTAAGGTGCAGGTATATGACTTACATTTAATCTGTTGCTGGTGACTTGTTCTCTAACAAAGTAGATATCAATCTCCATATGCTTAGTTCTGTTGTGTAGAACTGGATTTGCACTAAGTAGAACTGTGCTAAGATTGTCACACCAAATTGTAGGCTTACTGTCAGTTTTGACTTTAAGTTCACTCAAAAGTGATTTTACCCATATTAACTCTGCCGTGGCATTTGCTACACTTCTATATTCTGCTTCAGTACTAGGTTTAGAAACGGTTGGTTGTTTCTTTGAACACCATGATATAGGATTTGTGCCTAAAAATATACAGTATCCTGTTGTAGATCTTCTATCATCTGAATCTGTAGCCCAATCTGCATCTGCATAACCATTAATATTCAAGTTTTTGCATGATTCCAAGATCAATCCATGTTTCAGTGTGCCCTTTAAGTATCTTAGAATTCTTTTAACCGCTTTCCAATGTTTATCCAGCGGATTTTGCATAAATTGACTGACTTTATTTACACTGTACGCAATTTCTGGCCTTGTGATTGTTGCATATTGTAATGCTCTAACTATGCTTCTGTAATGTCTGTTTTTTTGTATTGCCTCACCTCTATTTCTGGATAGATGTAAATTGGTTGCCATGGGTGTGGATAGTGCATTTGCCTTATCCATTTTTGCTTTGACAAGAATCTCTGATATATATTTCTCTTGGCTTAGTTGAATCATTGATGTAGACATTCTTTTGACTTCTATTCCTAGGAAATAGCTTAAGCATCCTAGATCTTTGATTGAGAATTCTTTATTAAGGTATTCAGTAAGCCTGTTGATTTCTGCATCACTGTTGCCTGTGACAATAAATCATCAACATATATTAGTACATATGTGATTTCAAGTTTACTGAATTTTGTAAATAAGGAGTTATCAGATTTGGTTGATGAATAGCCCAATCTGATCAATGTTGACTTTAGTTTGTCAAACTAAACTCTAGGTGCTTGCTTGAGTCCATAGATTGCTTTGTTTAGCTTGCATACAAGTTTTTCATTGCCATTTCGTTTGAAGCCTTGTGATTGCTCCATGTATACTTCTTCCTGCAAAATACCATTTAGAAAGGCATTATTTACATCAAGTTACTTAATGGTCCAGTCTCTACTTAAGGCAATAGTAAGAACTATTCTGATAGAAGAAGGTTTCACAACAGGTGAAAAGGTTTCATTGAAATCGAAACCATTTTGTTGTGAATAACCTTTTGCTACAAGTCTAGCCTTGTACTTAGAGATTGAACCATCAGGATTCTTCTTAATTTTGTATGTCCATTTACATCCAACAATGTTTTTGCTGGATGGGAGAGAGACCAAAGTCCAGGTTTTATTTCGAATCAGTGCATTATATTCTTCCTCAATTGCAGTTTTCCATTTTTCATTCTGCACTGCTTTGAAATAAGTAACTGGTTCTCTGATTTCAATGATAGCATTATAAGTCTTTGGCTTGAAAATTCCACTTTTAGCCCTTGTTATCATGTGATGACTAGTTGTTGCAGGTTGTTGATTATTGCTTTCTACTGTGGCTTCATTGTCATTAGATGATTGTGAATCATCTAATGGTTGATGACTGCCTGATTGGATGTCAGAATCATGCTGAGCATCTTGAACTTGACCCTCAGATTCCAACTGCTCATGACCTGGTTCATCTCTGATCACTGTGTGTTGTGAGCCACTACTATTCTCAACAGGAGTAGTGAATTGAGTATTCTGTCTTGCTCTTACATGAGATTGATTATCAATCTCTGATTATTCAGGTATCTCAGGTATTGATACTCTTGGATTGTATATTTTTTGTGATGTTTTCACATCTGTTTTGCTATAGGGAAAACAGTTTCGTTGAACACGACATGTCTTGATATAGAGATTCTTCCTTTGTCATCTAGGCATTTATACCCCTTTTTGTTTGTTGCATACCCCAGAAATGTACATGGTGATGATCTAAGACTTAATTTATGTCTGTTGTAGGGACAAGGAAAACAAAGACAACCAAATTTTTTTAAAGCTTTGTAATCTGGTTTAATTCCCTGTAACTTTTCTATGGGACTTTTGAAATCTATAGCCTTAGTAGGCAGTCTGTTGATTAAGTACACAGTTGTGGAGAAAGCGTCAGGCCAAAATTTTAATGGTAGAGATGCTTGAGCAAGTAAAGTGAGTCCAGTCTCAACTATTTGTCTATGTTTTCTTTCAACTAGACCATTTTGTTCAGACGTATATGGACAAGTTGTTCTATGAATTATTCCCTTTTTTGAGAAAAATTCTTTTAGAGGGTGGAACTCTGTCCCACCATTTGTTTGTATGATTTTTACATTGCAATCTAGTTGATTTTCAACCTGAACTATGAAATGTTGCACTGCCTTGTAAGTTTCAGATTTAGATTTCAGAAAGTAAATCCATACATATCTAGTGTGAGCATTAACAAATGAAATATAGTATTTGTACCCATAATCAGTGTTGATGGGTGCTGGTCCCCATAAATCTATAGCAATTAGTTCTAGGGGTTTACTATATTCTGTTTGTGAGTCTGGAAATGCAAGTTTGTGACTTTTTCCCAGTTGATAGTGTGTACAAACATATGGTAAAGAAATCTTTTCAAAAGAAATTGCATTATTGTTCAATACATGTTTAACAATGTTTACATTTGGGTGGCCTAGTTTATAATGCCACATATCAAAAATCTTACAGCCATCTTTGCATTTGATTTCAGAAACATTACAGCATTTTCCCTTAAATCCAGAATTTCTTGATTTAGCTACATGAAATTTGTACAGTCCTCTAAATTCTCTACCCTGCAATAGAATTTCTTTTGTTAGAATATCTTTAACTAGGCAGTGCTGTGGATGAAATTCAAAGAACACATTATTATCTTTCGCAAACTGCGATACACTAAGTAAATTTTTTCTTATCAATGGGACTCTCAAAAGATTATTGAGATAAAGTTGTTTCTTGCCAATAAAACTTGCATTTCCAGTGTGTGTAATTTTAGTGGATTTACCATCCCCCATAAGCATAGTATGTGTATCCTTGTACTCTTTGTTTCCCAAGTTCAGCTTGCTTAGATCATTTGTCACATAATTTGTAGCTCCTGAATCTGGGTACCATCATTCATCATGTATGTCCTCTAATTTTGCTGTGTCATAATTAGTATTTTCTGATTGACTTCTCTGATTTGGTTGAGTGTTGACCATGTTAGCATTTGGTTGATAGTTCTTTGCATTACTTTGTTGTTGTGGCACATAATTGCTATCATATCTGAAGTAGCATCTGCTTGCTATATGGCCATACTTTTCACATATCTAACATCTAATTCCATTGTTGTTGTTGTTCTGTTTGCCACCTCTGCACCTTGCTCTGTTTGTCTGACCACCTCTCTGACTGTTAGATTGACTTTTGTTGCTGTTATACTTTCCCTGATTCCTGTTTCTACTGTTACTAATAAAGTTGGCTGTGAAATCTAAACTGGTAGATTTCTTTTGCTCTATTCTACCTTCATGGGCAAGAAGAGTAGCATGTACATACTGAATTGTGGGAGTTGTTTCTTTGGAAGAAATTACTGCTACAACAGCTTCATACTCCTCATCTAGGCCATTTAGTATTGACAATATTTGTTCATAATCAGATATTTTGTGCCCTGCTGAGGCTAATTGATCACATAGCATCTTGATTTTAGACAAATAATCCCTCATTGGCAGTGCATCTTTCTTTAGACTTTGCAATTGCCTTTTATAAAACATGACTTTTGCAGCAGATTGAGTGTTGAAAACTTGCTCAATAGTAGACCAGATTTCATTTGCAGATTTGCATCCAATTAACTGTGGTAAGAGATTAGAACTGATTGTAGAAAGTAGCCAAGAACTTACTATACTATCTTGTCTTTGATGTGATATGAAATCTTGATTGCTTATTAGTTTTCCATCTGTATCTGCTACAAATCTGGGTGGTGTGATTAATGTTCCATGAACATAGTCCTCCAGACCATAGCCTTTAATTGCTGTTTCAACCTGAAATTTCCAGAGTAATTCATCCAGTTGTACATTGATAATTTGACTTTGTGGTTTAACCAATGCTTTAATCAGATCTTGTGTTGCAGATCTCTGAACTGTTGACTCTGTGTTTCTTACTGTGGATGATGACTCTTGATCGGCCATTGAACAGGATTTTCTTGAATCTGCAGAGGGTTGATCTTGAACTCATGAAAGCAACAAGAACTGAAGATATCAGAATCTCTGATGCAGCTTGAAGTTAAACTGGGTGATGATACCAAATCTGACAGTTGCTTCTGGCAAAGCACAGATTAGAAACGGATCAGAAAGAAATTGATAAGAATCTTGATATTGGCACAGGTATGTCCGATCTTTTAATGATCAGATGATGAGAACCTTGATCCTCTGATGATCGATAGGTGCGCAGCTTGATCTTGATGATGATATCAATTCTGAGAGATCAACGGCAAGGCATTAACCTTGTTACTGCTGTTAAGCAAATTGAGGTTGCTCTGATACCAAGATAAAGTTTTGAATGATTTGAAAAATATTGTCTTTATTGAATTGATAAAATGATATTACATCAGACTACTGCAAATGTTGTATTACAAACAGTATTTATAAAGAGATACTGGGCCAATATGAAAGTGGACTTGTATATGCTTCTGCTCTCTATTTGCTTAGTGAAGATTGGGTCGGGCCTGCACCGGGTCTGCTTGTAACCAACTCTCTTTACTAAAACAATACTTTGTGAGTCATTTATTTCATGCAGATAAAAGTAAGAGCGGGACACAGCGTAAACTTGAATTAGAACAAATCTTTTCCTTGAAAGGCCTGCCTACAAAAAATGAAATTTATCATTTCGTTAGATTGTGGATTGTACGTGTTCTTATCGAAAATCACAAAAATGAAAAATCATTGGTCTCGTATAGCACATCAAAGCTTATTCATCCAAAAACCACATTATGATTTCTTTAAATGATGATTGTCTAATTTACTGAACAAGCATGATTTTTTCTTTGATTTATGGATAAGAGTTCAAACTATTTGAATTCCTGCTCTACGTAGAATATAACTGAGCAAAAACCTGCGCACTCCAACTCTGCCAAGATTCAATTTATGTACTACGCAAACCCTAAAACACTACGGCACAAAATGCAACTACGCTACTCAGTTCCACAACTAAGTGTAGGCAAAAGCCACTGCATTGTTCACAAATACAGCAAACTCTGTATTAACTTGCAAAAATGAACTACAACACAATGTAACATAATGACTTATGCTAGACTATAAAGGTTGACATTGTTATCTCTTATTAATTCAAATATAAAGGTTGACATTTTTATCTCAAATATAGAAAGCTGCCGCGAAAGCTAAGGTCCCACATAAACCATAAAACAATATCTGAAACGCACAACTGCAATATAATTCCCTATGAACCGTGTTAAGACAATAAACTATAGTGCGACTATTATTATTACCGAATTAAGGAAACCATTCTAAGTGAACTACGCTAACTATAATGTCGTGCCACAATAGTTTACAATCTCAACTATTATGCAAAACATCACTTAAAATAATAAGCAAAGCCAAGTGTACCTTGGTAGATAACCGTGTTGATAAGGTAACGAGATGCACGAATAATGATATAACAACCATCAAGACATTCCAAGTGGCCTTTTAACTTTGTACTAACTATATGACAGTGGCCTTCTATTCTAAAAGCATCACATTATAACAGTGGCCTTCTGTTGTAAAATTTGAAAATTCAGAGGTAGCAAATATTATAAGATTTGCAATATAGTATTGTGATTAAATTAATATTAAGGGAAAGTAAAAGGATGGTCGGGGAGAGATAGCATGTGACTTGTAATAGTAATATAACATGAGGAATGGTGTGATTTTGTATGTTCTTGTACATGGGAAATAAAATTAATTAAAATAAGCTGGCAGTTGCTGTTCCCGCTTTTCACTGGATTTTAGAAATCTAGGGTGTAAAGTCTAATAAGAGAACATTTCGCCACATCGAATTAAAAGCTATTATTTCTCATTACTAATCAAGTTAATTGTGCTTGTAAAATGTATAAGGATGCATGCATAATATTTACTAACTAGAGATCATGTAAAGATGCATGCATAAGAATTGGCAAACCAGGCGATTAATGCAATCGGTATGAACTGTAAGTTCTAGAGTTATGTGCAGTATATACGACTCGAATCTTATTCTCAGTATACATGTATATTATATGTTTTGTGTAAATTAAATGCCTAAGAGATTGAAATTTTGTATTCATTTATAAGCTCGTTAATCGTAAATTTTTCCTTCTAATAACAGGTTTAACAATACTAACTATTTTTCATTAACACTTTGACTCTCAAATTTTTAAGTACGTAAAAAGAAAAATGGAAGAAAACAATGTTTGAACTTTCAGACGATGCATTACTGAGCGAAAAAAGGGTGACAACAGATCGTAAATGTTGAGTGTCACATTGATTCGCTGATAAATGTTGAACGATATTTATAAACGTGAAGTGTCAAAAGAGTTTATAACAAGTAAATCGGAATTTCGCTTAAGGCATACTGACATAGTATTATCAAACACATCTAATTAAAATTAGATGAAAAACATTGAGTAGCAAGAAAAACATCCAATTTAAATAGATTAAAATTAGACTATTACCCGATTTCACATCTAAAGATATCGAGTTGAAATCTTTGGATGGTATACAAAACCATCGGTTCCAACTTCACCAAAGGTCTAGCAAGAGGATGATTTTGTTTGGCCATGTTCTCATCTGGTAGTAGAATGTTGTCCACAACCAACTTCTCGTGTGTTGGAGGTATAGGCTTCCCATGTATAATGGATGCTGTCGAATCTCTGGATACAGAACTTTTTGCAATGACCTCTAGATCAAAGTTTAGGATTTCACATTTTTGATTTGTCGAACTAGACGAACTCAATGGATTATTAACTTCGTTGTTCAGCAATCTTCCAACAATTTCCTGTCGTGTCCCACTTCCTCCTTCATTGGAAGGAATGTCTGGTATGTGTTTTCCGTTATCCATGTATCCCTTAAACAAGTCGACCAACGACTTCAATGTACCCTCCATATTGTCCATCCTAGCTTCCATGTCTTTTGAGTCAACTTTGGTATTTTTGATTTGTTTACGTGCAATAGTAGAAGCCTTTACTTGTGTTCTTGATCTCTTGGTTTCAATACTGTGAATTCGGCCCCTTGTATCCTTGCCAAACACTTGTGACAAGATGTCTTCATCCAATGGCAAATCTTCTTCTTCACTGTCATTGATTGCTTTCTTCGCTTTTTGCAATTTTACCCTAAAATATGATAATACTTGAGATATTACTATTAATTGATGGTTACTAATCTAAAATAGTAGACCGATAAAATATGTAAACATATATGTCACAATAAATCATTATTAATTTGTCATATAAAACAATAGATTGTTTAACTTACGAAGTAGGAAGAAGTCGAATCTGATATGGTACCATCTTTTTTCGTGTGAGATTTCTCGCATACTTGATGATGTATGATTTCTTTTTCTAGATTTTCACTAGCCTGCAACCAAAAAGGAAATAATTGATGCGTCAGACTAGGTAGATGATATCCACATTGCTTAACAATTCCATTTGTTGAAATTTTCTTTCAATGAGAAATGCATTGATAATATTTTTTTCATCTGTACAATGTGCTTTGACTTATGCCGGTACTTCAACTTTTCTTATATCAATAGGTACTAATTTTATTTCATTTTTATAAAAACATAAGAGCTCTACATGGATCAAACAAAAGTGCAGAAATTTGTTTTTGAAGTCCTGGATTTGAACCCAAGACAGATAAATCTACACAGTAGAAATATTACCACTTTAGTAGCAGTTCTCAATACAGTGTAAACTACAAAAAGGAAAAATAATGCATGAAATTCTTCTTTATTTGTAACTGAATAAGTTAAACAATCAGTTACCGCATATAGTGAGAGAGTGAAATTGCTTTAATTTGACTGAAAAACTAATTAGTACTTCTAACACATTTTTGGATTCATTCTTTCAGTCCAGGGACTCATATTGCGGGTTTACGCCAAACAATATAGTACTTATCATGTTTCGATCTAACTTGAGTATCTTGTGCTTTTTAAGAGAAAAAGCATGCTAATTAAAAGGAAAGTTATCAAATACTTACGTTCCATGATCCAAGAGAATATAAATCAAATGACGCAAAAGTTACTTTTCAAAGTAATCACCGCAAAAAATTGATTCTGCAAGCACCTGCTTCTAAATTTCTTCACCTCCTAGCACTACAACAAAAATACCATATTACAACGCCTATTTTACAAGGGGCACTAGTTGCCTATTGTACTAGAAGGCTATTACAACGGTCCATTTAGGACCGTTGTAATAGATGCCGATTTTCACAACGGGCAATGACTGCCCGTTGTAATAGAATGCTATTACAACGGTCAATTCATGCCTGTTGTAATAGGTGTCAATTTTACAATGGGCTAAAAATGCCCATTGTAATAGGTGCCAATTTTACAACGGTCATAAAATGCCCGTTGTAATAGGCTAAAAATGCTCGTTTCTAATGCCCGCCATAATATTAAATATTTCATAATTAATAATTACTATTAAATAATTTCTATTAAATCACTAATAATTGCTATTAAATAATTGCTATTAAATAATTAAGAATTAATTATCAATACTTAATAATTAATAATCAATAAATAATATTAGTTTTTAATACTTAATATTAAAAAAATTAATAATAGATAACTAATATTAAATAATTAATAATTAATAATTAATAATCGAAAATATATACATAATCATTAACTTTAAATAATTAATATTAAATTAAAAGTAAGTAGTAACAATTAATAATTAACAATTAATTTTAAATAATTAATAATTAATTTTATATAATTAATGTTTAATGATTCAGAAGTAATATTTAATATTTAAAAAGTAATTTAAGAAATTCATATAATAGTTAATATAAATTTTCAAATATTTACTAATTAATAATTACTATTAAATATTTTTTGTTAAATAAATAATAACTAATGTTAAACAATTAATATTAAAAGATTAAGAATTAATTATTAATATTAATTATTAATACTTAATAATTAACAATTAATAAACAGTCATTAGTTTTTAATAATCAATATTAAAAATTTAATAATTAATAATACTGTTAACTATTTAATAATTAATAATTGTTAATATATAAATAATTAAATAACTTTAATCTGTTTTTGGGTGTTTGTAGCCAATTTGGTTGCAAATAGTAATTAATAATTAAATAATAAATAATAATTGCTATTAAATAATCGTAATTAATAATTAAATAATAAATTAATAATTAATAATGATCAATTATTAATAATTATTTTGAAATATGAAATAATTAGTAACTAATAATTAATAAATAGTAATTATTAATAATCATCCACTTCCCTCCATATCAAAAATTTTCCCTCTATATATATCTTTCAAAACAATAGTTATTTATTTATCATGATAATCAGTTTTTAAAACAACTGTATACAATCTCAAAATTTTCCCTCCACAACGAAAATTTTGGTTCCAACGCAAAAAAAGTCCCTCCAAACACCGTAATTTTAAAACCGTGTCCTTTAGATAACTTTGTTAGCCTAATCCTTAAATCAAAAATCAAAGCCCATAACCACAATTCCCCTATGTCCTATAGAAATGTAGTTGTTTATTTTAATGAAATAGCGTAATTTATTTTCCATTATTTGAAATAGTTAAAACAGTATTACTTTTAGATTATATTTTATAATTATTATTGTTCTTATATTAGCACTAATATTGAATTATGACTATTAATATTTAATATGTAATACTTAATCTTTAATAATAAACAGTTAATAATTAAGACCAATATTTAATCAATAATTAATGAATATTACACTTTTTTATGATACAAAGTATTGCAAGTATTATAAGTTTTCTTTTGGCTCCAAAATCAAATATGTGGCTCTAAAACAAAACTTTTGGCTCCAAACTTAATTTTTCGACATCCCTTCCAGAATTCCATCTATGATATTTTCCTTACAGCACTCCTCAAACCTAAATCCCTAAATTCACTTCCAATTTCAAATCCAAACTCATCCAACTCAAGTGATAGCACGCAACCTCATGAGATTGCTGTAAAGGACTTCAAGAACATTGCTAGTTCCACTTATAATCAACGACAACGTAGGCTTCAAGTCAAGAATATTGCTGTAAAGGACCTCAAGAGATGGTACACGACCTCCAGCTCGAAGGACGATCCGGCCAAGGGCGCGACGAGCTTCACTTCCTAGGCCATCATCATAAATTATTTGGGTCAGATCGGCAACGGGTACGTGCCCATTCTCGATTGTCACACCTCCTATTGCAGTCAAGTTCTTCGAGATCCTGAATCATCGAGGTTGGTGTTGTTGCCTGAATGATGCTTGTTTGTCTTTAAGCTACTCTCTTTGTTTTACAGAGATGGGATTATGCTGCTATCGGGGAATTGCGTATTTGGAACTTGATTGGATACTATCATTATTGGGCACCTATGGGAATCAGAAAGCTTTTAGAGCTGGATTGCCATGAAATTTTAGTCTTGTGGATTCATCAAGAAGCAGTAGAAAATTGTTTTGCACGTCTCATATTTTTTTCATCCCTCATTTGGGTTCTCAACTTGATAACTGTGCTCACTCAACTATGTTTAGTATATAATCTTATAGGATCTAATCATGATTTATACATGCTAGTTTTCAACCATTCATCCCTTTTTTTTGGTTGTGATATTATCAAGTAATTCAGCACAACACTGTTTATATGTTCTCAAGAGAAATCTTCAAATGGGTAAAGTTTATTAATTGTTCAGTTAAAAACTTCAACTCATTATTATGTTTATAGGTTTTAGGATATAATCAACCGGTTGTATTTTACTTTATTGACCTGTTTCACTTTACGAATTTCTTAGTTATATTTTTGGGGTTTAGTTTGCCAATATATTGGGTATGATATACATGTATATTTGTAATCTTCGCCGATCTCGGTCTAGGTCCAGATCTCCTATAAACTTGGTAAGTCATAATATGGGATTTTATATTTGCACACACACACACACTAACAATTTTATCAAAATTTTAGTTAAATATCATTACAATGATAATAATTGCAAAATAGAATGGTGTTTTATTTCATTTTGGCCACCTGCTAAACAAAATTTATGCAGAGTGGGAATAAGAGTGCAGTGAAGCTTAGTTGTTGGTAGAGAGTTTTGATGTGCAATGGAACAGTGGCAAGGTGGAGCAGGATGGTTTATCACTGGTTTGATGGTGGAATGGCTGCTGTTTAACAATGTAATAGTGATGATGGAAATGAGATGTTTAACAGTTTAACATTGGAATGGTTTGATGTTTTGTGACTGAGCTTGGCAATAAGAAGTTGCCGAGGTTGAAGTTTGTTACAGCTGTGGGTGAATGTGGTTAGAAGTGATTCAGGCCAGTGATGTTGTTTACAGGCAGTGAAGTGTTTGTGGCTGTTTTGATATGTGGAGGTGTTGTCGTTTGAAGGGACCGATTGCTATGGCTGTTGTTGATCCCTTCTGTTGATCAATTGTATTTTATCAGTTGATTAGATGGATGGGTAAAATAGTACGGTGATGAATGGCCAGAGGTTGATTGATTGGTTGTTGGTAGTTGTTTGTGTGTGATGAATGGCCAGAGGTGTTGTCCCATGTATTGTTTATGTGTTATCTAAAATGACTTTTTTTAAACATGTTTTAATTGATTTGTATGTATGTTATTTGAATTAACATTTTGATCTTGATTCTCAGGGAAAATTCCTTACAGAGAAGGTCTTGCCGATGATGGTTCTCCAAATCCTAATTTGTTTAGTGTGGTTTCAAGTGGTGTTTCAGTTGAAAACGATGCTTCAGGCGATTTTTTTCTCTGCTAAGATGTTAAGGGAGAATTCTGTTGATCTATATTCTGGTCCATTATTATTGGATCCAGAAATAATACAATACAGATCGAAATTTCATCCTCAGGGTACTGTTAATGCAACGTTAGATGTAGGTTTTGAAAACCATTTGCGAGAGACTGATCAAGGTCTTATTCACATAAAAACCAAAAATATAAAGCAAGATCCTGCAAAGAGGTCGATTTTGAGATAGTTACTTAAAATCATTTTGTTGGTTTAAGTGTCTTGAATGGTATAGGCAGTAATTCTGATCTATGTCAGGAAGTAGTGGTCAATTGCGGTGTCAAGGATAGTTGTTTGAATGATAACATGGTGACTGAAATTGATTGTAGCGATGTTGTTTTATCTAATGTGGAGGTTGGAGTTTTGCTTGGTGATACAACAAATATGCACAAGGGTAGCTTGAATGTACATAGTGATACAACAAAGAATAACATGGTTGATAGAGATGTTATGGCTACTTGCTTTAATAAGAAGATGGTAGGTGAAATTGACAATAGTTTGGCTGTTCGTCATAGAGTTAATAATAATCTGATCTGTTTTAATGCTAATTCATGCTTAAGCTCTCAATCAAATGAGTATCCTTTTGTTGCAAATGTATTATCAAGGAGAGATAGTTAAAGGTGTGTGCTTAAATTTCCTATATGAGAAATTTAATTATTTTTGAATTAAAGTTTTCACTGTTGATTTTCTTTATTGTTTGAGACAGTTTGAATGACTTATGTGTTGCAGGTGATTTGAGGCCTGGGAATGATGTGAAAATCATAGGACCGGTTGGGAAAGAAACGCTGATGCCAAAAGACCCAAATGCTACTATTATTATGGTAAATTATTTGTTATCACAAGATTTTTCATCATTTATTGAAATATTATCAGTGTTATTCTATGATAATTATCGAACCTTAATGATTTGAAATTTATGATAATTACCAACTCGCAACTGGAACTGGGATCGCTCCTTTCCGCTCCTTATTATGGAAAATGTTCTTTGAGAAGCATGATGATTAGAAAGTGATGTTCAATTTATATAAATTACTAAGTACTATGATGAACATTTGAGCTAATACAGAAATTATTCACGGCAAACTCTATTAACTTCACTTGTTTCACAAAAATTATTTTGTTAAGCTTGATTGTAATGTAGCTGAATTATGTTTATCTATGCCCTCTATTCTTCGAAATTCCATCAACACTTAGGATCGTCTAGAAGTACATTTTGTAAAGTTTGGAGCAAATACTTGGAAAGTATGAGTTAATGTAGCGGTGAAACCAGAAGCCTTTTTATTTAGGTCAAATTCAAAGATGCAGACTATCAAAGAGGTCGTTGGATCAACCGTCGTGTGACATAAAGACTTCATCTCTGTAGTATAGTATGATTGTACTTAGAACATAATATTTGTAGCGGACTGTTATGTGTTAATGTTTTATGTATTTGGCATGCAAACTTATCTAACTTTTTGGAGTGTTAGAATTCTATGACTCTAGCTTTTAGTCTTTTCGTATGTGATTTTAATTATTTTACGACAATATTTAGTATTAGTATAGATGTATTGTATGGATGCTGCTGTAATTTTTTTTAAATTTGCATTTATTTTGCAACGGACAATGTGCATTGTTATATGAGTTTTTTACAACGGTCACTGCACGTTGTTATATAAGATTTTTGCAACGGTCAACACACGTTGTTAAATATGTATTTTACAACGGTCAATACATGTTGTGAAATAGGTTATGCAATTAGTATGGTTAGTCTATTGCAACGTGTTATGGCTGTTGTAAAAAGGTATACCACAACGGTTTTTACAACGTGCTTTGGCCGTTGTAAAATGTGGTGGATCTATTACAATGAGGTCTATTACAGCAGGCACATGGCCGTTGCGAAAAACAAATTACAACGGGCATTGCCCGTTGTAAAAAGACTGTTTTGTTGTAGTGTAGTACTGAAAGCACATTGTACAAATGGAATTGATAATATATTTTTAAGCATTTCTCAATTCTCATTGAAAGAAATTTCTTTCAATGAGAAATGCATTGATTACAATTAATGTGCTTTATATAAATAGAAATAGAGAAGTAGTTCAAAAAATTTCTTTTAATGAGAAATGCATTGATAATTTTTTTTTCTATTTCATATTGTATCAACCGCATATCAGTTGCATAAATGCACGTAGGAAGTAAAGTAGAAGCTAGGGATTAAAAACTTAAACACATGAAATAAATGTAGGTTCCAGCACTCAACAATCTTTATTTTTTATATAGGATGTATCCACTACATAAATTTTTCTTAGAGATTATTTCATCAGATCATTTTAAATTGCACAAACTAAATGATTATTCTCTTTATTCATTTTATTGCATTTAAATTTTAGATTGTTTCATTTGAAGTTATATAATTTAACGTGAAATATTTATATCTACTTTGATAATGTCCATTTAATTTTTATGGTAATGCTGCCTTTGATACATAAAAAATTAAACATATGCAAAAGAATCTGGACTTGGCATAACTAAACATTCAAGATATTACCAGGATCATAAAACTCCAGCTTTTTAGTAAATTTGAAATTTGAGTTTTTCTTCTTGAAGAAATTTCAGTTTGTCACTTTTAATAACCTGTCCAGTTTGATTGTAAAATTGTGTTTAATTTTGTGACGACCCAAAATTTTTAAGAAATTTAAATTGGAATATTTAATCAATTTTAATATTTCAAAGTTTAATTTTTAAACTTGAATTTAAATATCTCAAATTATTTGATGATTAAATTATTAAATTAGATAAATTGGAACTTGGGTAAAATGTAAATCTGCAGTTCTAAGCCTATTTAAAATATAATTTGAAGGCCTATAAAATTTACATTGATAATGCTGAAGATAGAAAAAGTGATAAAAGTGAATTGGAAATGCTTTGTTAAGTTTTGAAATTTTATAGTTTAAATTGAATTTGAAAATAGCCTTTCGAGGTACAGTCTCGGAATTCGACGAAACCAGTTCCATTGGGTCCGTGATATTGAATTATTATCGGATTTCAAATTTTGTATTGGTCGGAGTTAGTGTGTGAGCGTACGGTGGATAAACGCGTTGTAGCTTTTGTCGCAAATTTAACGTTCATTGAGTATATAAATCTTCATATACTTGGTCAACCTATGCTTATTCCTTCTTCCATACGCCATCTCCCAAAATATCTTTTCCTTTTCACGTATTTCTACAGCCGAACATTGTGGAAAAAAAAAATTAAAACTATAATAATAAATAGATAACGCAGAAGCTTCAGCACCGAGTCTTCCCTATTCAATTCAAAACCCTCCTTTCCAAATCGAAATCAAGTCATTCTTATAAAAAAAATGAAATGAAGAGCACGGCTTCGTTTCGTTCAATATAGGAAGGCGCGGGACGTTCGATTGAGGATCAGGGGAGGTAACGATTTTTCGTGAGTTCGGTGACTCAGGTGGGGGTCGCGATTTCTAGAACAAAGGGAAACGATGGAGGCGATCGAAGGGGGGTCGGCGGCGCTGTTGGGTGTTGGAACACGAAGGGGGGTTCGCCAAGCTCGCGATGTTTCGCGACCTGGCGTTGCGACGAGGGATGGTGGTAATCGCGGCTACGGGGAAGACGGTGATGGAGGGGAGGTTCGATTCGCGAGCACGAAGCCTAGCAGCAGGTATTAGATTTTTGGTTATCGAGCAGATCTATTTTAGCTTATAGGTTTAGCCTTTTATCCTTTGTTAATTTAAGAAGGAGATGGAATTTATGTTTGCCTTGTTTTTTTAAAATTTTAACAAATGCAAACAGGAATTGAAAACAGATTAGGAGTTTTGAAAAATATATATATCTTATAATTAGTTAATACTGTTAGGATGTAGAATTGTTTTTTGTTCGAGTAGTTAATTATTTCTAACACCTAAATTCAATATTACTTAACTTTATTAACTCGGACTTAAATTATTTAGTTAAAATTAAACTATTAACTAATTCAATTTTATTAAAAGGGAATTTATCAGTTTGAATAAGGTTGTTAGTAAATTGAATAATTTATTTTAGGAATTAGTTTAAGTACAAATTATTAGATTGAATTAAAGTTTATAAAGGGAAAATTAGTTTAGATTTTACTACTTCGCTTAAGTTAAATTTAAGGTTAAAATTTAATCATTTGTGATCAAAATAGATAAATAGTGGATAATTGTTTGATTGGTTCAAATAATAATAAACCGTAAATTGTTATACAAGGTTTAAAAATTCAAGGAAACAAGCCAGTTTGGAATGGATTGCAAACAGCAAAGCAAAGGTGAGTTAATCTCACTCAGTTGAAATTTTAAATTTAAATGATTAAATTTAAATAATTGTTTGAATGGTTGAATTGGTTGTTGTGTTATATAGTAGTATATACTACACCTTGAAATGATTGATTTCCCTCATTTTATAGTGAAAATATTTATATTGTGCTAACGTCTGTGGATGCAGGGAAAAACAGGTTGGAGGGATCCAACTGGATCCCTCAACATTTATTTAAAATATTTAAATTACCCTGTTATGATGATTTGATATTTTACGATGGATTATGTTGAAATATGGAATGCTATGGTTTGATTGGATAATTGGGTATAATGAATTTCCAGAAAAATATATAACTTGGATGTTGGAAAGAAAAATAAAGGAAGTAAAATTTCAAGTAAAATAAATATAGGGAAAGTTGAATAAATTTAAGAATGAATTGGAAAAGAAATAATCCGATTTAATTTATTTATAAATAAACTGTGAGTATAGAAAGGAAAATTTGAATAAACAGGAAATTAATGAATTTTAAAAATTCAGTATTATTATTCAAAAGAACAAGCATTTATTTAAAAGTTAAGATTTAAATTATTGGGAAACCTGGAATTTGTATATTTCAGTTAAAAGTTAGAATCAAATGAAAAATAATAATAACAACAATAATTAAGTCCATACTTAATGGATTTTGGAATGAATTCAGTAATTAAAGAAATTTATTTCAAATGGGATAAGTTTGAAATCAATTCTGGGAAAATTGATTTAAGTAATTGAGGTTGGATCTTCTCCCTGTATAACCAAGTACATTTCAAATTAAGTTTTTGAAGTAAGTTTTAAAATATAAGTTGAAAGTTTTAAGTTGATTTAAAAAAAGCAAGTTGGAAATTTATTATTTCTAAATATTTAAATCCTAAAGTAAGTCTTTCCTTTTAATCTATTATAGCAATAATTATTTAAAGAGTGACTTAGTATTTTATTTTAAAAAAAATTAAAAATCTAGTTTTATATTTTATTTAGTAACCTCATTTTCAAATATTCATACAGTATGTATTTTTTTCAAATCATTGAAGTAGTTTTAAAATAAATGTTTTAAAGTATATTTCAAAGTAAAGTGTTTTAAATTATTTTAAAATCTAGTTTTGTGCTTGGTGATTTCGGAACAGATAGAAAATAATTGGGAAAGTTTATTCTGAAAGGAAAGATGGTTTTGAAAATGTTTTCAAAGGATTGAAAATAGAAACATATCTCGTGAAGATATTTTGAGGTTAATAAATAATTTAGGAAAATTATTCATTGTTTGATGGATGTTTGTGAATAAGAAATTGATAGTTAAATAACCGACTATCAATATTGGACAAATACGTTGATCATTTCGAAGAGACCGGGATCGAGATTAATTTCTCGAAAACCACTTCGATCCGGTTTGTACGTTTCGTGAAAACGATTTTGGATTCGAAGATGGAGCAGCGAAGCGCAAGGGCTAGTCGCTACTAATCCTGAGTATATTTTCAAAATGGATGTAGTAGGAATAGTGCCTTCGGTTCCGTTCGAACCCGGGACGGACTTGTATGGATGAATGCTTGCGAAACATCGTCAGGTGGATGATGGGCATTCTGAGAAATATGTTCTATAAAGGTAACGCTTAGCCTCAATCCTCATCAAATGGGAATGACTGAAAATCAAGGGTTATGCAGCAAAGCTAGGTGGGTAGCACCCGAGCAGGGTGAGGTCATTCCAGTCTAGATGTCCCTTTTTATTTCGGCTTAGTGGGCGGTTGCTGATCCCAACCGCGGGGTGATCTCACTCGGGATTATCCAGTAAGGGGTAGTCCCGGCCTTGTGTTGCAGGGGAGCGGGCGTACTCCTCGGTACGGTGATCTAGGCCCCGTACTGTGACAGGTGGTACCCCAGTGCCTAGTCATTAGTTGGAAATCCATTCTCCCTACGAGCCTTGTACGAGTTTTGTTTGTATTACCCACTCTATGGCTAGTAGCTGGAATTTAATGAATGTAACAATTTCGGCTATTTTATAAGTATTTGTATACAGACCCTATTATAACATTAGAGGATTTTTATAAAATTGTTTTAGCTATAGTAAGGTAAAAACCCGACATGTTTATTTGTGGCGTGGTCTTACGAGATGCTTTTGTTTTCAAAGGATTTTTTGAAACTTTAATAATCAATTGAGTGTGGTTTTTCTCACGCTGGTATTCCAGATTGACTCGGGTGTTATTTAACTATAATGCTCGAGTCAGACCGAGTATTATAGGATACAGGAAATGTTGTGGAGCTCAGGAGACGAGCAGGATGATGATACGTACTCTCGTACTTGTTTATATATATACTTATTCTGCTATGTTGTGTAGCTGTGTATCCAGTTGTATGTTATTGATGTGAGCTCTGTTTGATGTACTCGGATGATGTAATATATGTAAACAGATATATTTGATTTTGAGTAAAGATTATTTATTATCTATTATATTTTACTCCGCTGCGATGGTTAGATTCTGTTGTTGTTTTCTATTTTCTTCTTCTACCTCTTCTTCTTCAACCCAAACGGTTCGTATTTCTGTACAGCTTGAGTTGATTGTTGTAGAATAGTGTTGACTCAAGGGGTACGGATTTGCGGGTCGTTTCAAATTTGGAGTAACTTCCAATACAAACTTAGTATTTGATTTCACTTTTACAGGTTTAATGGTTATAAGATTCAAGATGAAGATAAGTTGAATCAACATATACAGTGTGCAGTAATGCCTATATAATGCAGCTTTAAAATGAATTGGTGCATCTTTTACCGCAACTTCCTCGAAATTCAAACAGGGTGAAAGAATTGTAGACTTATGCTACTCAATTATAGAGAAGGTACATAATACATCCTTTCACTATTTATTAGTTCCAAATATCATCAATACATAGGCATCTGACTCGAATATTTCAAATAAATGTCAGTAGAAATTCTTCAGTTTTCATTGCTTGTGATTCCAAAGTTTTTGGACCAATAACCTAATAGAATTTATTTAAAATGTTATTTGGAAATAATTGCTTACAAATGCGTGAAGAAAGCAAACATCTCTGCATGCATTTTTACCCTTTTTGCATTTTACATTTTGACACTATCCAAGTGTCATTGAAATTTAGAGCAAACGCTACAAACCAAGAGTAGTTAATAACAAAAAAACAAAACAAACGTACCATTTTTTGTTCTATTATAGCGTGACTTGTACGACCAGTGTGATAGCCATAGTTGTATAATGATCTGCTTTTTTCCCTCATCTCTTCTTTCGCGTGCATCGGGTTTTGCTTCGTTTTTCAAAAACCCATCCCAATTCTTGGCTGATTTTTGGAGGAAAATTTCTCCTCCTCTCTTCATCATTATCAAATTTGTCATAGTAGCTTGTCCGCAGCTCGCTCTTGTATCTCCTAAATGACTTGCACATTTTTTAAAATAAAACTCTTTTGCATCTGACTCTAGTTCAAAAAAAGTCTGTGAAAATTAAGAGTTGCTTACTTAAAAAAGCAACGTGGCAAAATATAATAATAGAGAAAACTGAAATTGATATATTTTTACTTACCTGTAATTCAGCCCAAACGTCATCCTTATATTCCTTGGGTTCGTTATCCCAATTTTCATATGAGATTGGCACATGCCTTCATACCAATTTACCAACTCGACTGCCTATTCTTCCAGCATTATCTGAAATTGGAGCACCAAATGTGTTTGCCTCAACTTTCTCCAGTTGTGTAGATGACGATTGCGTTATTGAATGGATTGACGCTTTTGCGGCTTCTGACATTGTTACTCTCTTCTATAGCACTATCAGCACCTCCTTGCATATATAATAATTTTTCCATTCATAGGTATATCTATTGATTGCTTTGTTATATGCTTGGAATAACAAAAAGATTTATCAAAAAGAAAACAATTCAAGCTCAGCAAACAAATACAGTACAAATTGTTATATACTTCTGTTCGAGCCAACTTATGCATAAGTTTTATTCTTCTACATGGTATTTTGAAAAATCAAACAAAATGCTTAAATGGGTGACATATTTCCTCTAAAATTTTCATCAAGTTTCAAGTACGTTAGAAGATGAGTAAGCATTTTCCTACCATCAATCTTTAGTCAAAAGCAAGAAAAATGGTAAATTAGTTAACAGTTGATAATGTGCAAGTTTTCAATGTACAGAAGTTTATTTCCAGAAACTGTCTAATATCAATAACTAAAAGTGAAAGTTTTGCAGTGTGCATTGTTCCATATAATGGACAAATGATTGTCATCCACTAAATGATCTCAAAACTTTAAATGATCTTAAGCATGATGTACCTTGCAACATTACAAAGCGGCTGACCTCAAGGAGGAAATAGAAACACTAGATGATCTTGATAAACCAGTCCTATTATTTTTAACAATAAACACTATGTCAATCTGCAAAACAACGAAGGATTGACGTAGAGAGACGAAAAGCTTTCTTTGATGTCAAAAAATACCTATATGAATTCAAATTGGTCGCTCTGCAGCAATACATGTAAAAATTCATCGAAAATATTGATTTCCCCCTTCCTAAAGCTAAAATACACCTTTGCATGACCATGTCATTTTTCGCTGTCATACCCAATGAAGAACTTAAGATAAAATTAAAAAAATTTCTTTACATTTCTAGCTCAGTTTCACACGCATTAACCAATCCAAAAATTTACCAAGTTATCATATTCAAATTTAAACCTCCTTCAAGAAGAACCAGTTAATACCCTAGGTATTGATTTTGATGACAACAACCATAAAAATATTATTACTAACGTATCTTTGAGTTATGCAGTCATATTAGATATATTATGGAGACATATACAGAGATAAACAAGAATACAGTGGAAGCAAATGAATTATAGAAGAAGGTTGACCAGAGCGATTGAAGAACAAAACCCAATTAGAGAAGAATACTGAAGCACAAAGGTGTTTGAAGTGACGAGGAGTTGGTTGAACCTTAGAATATCTTGTTAAAGATCTCATGGCAATTATACTTGAAGATCGTCAACCATTGACCTCAACCAAATTACAAAAATCCACAAATATAAGCTAATTTGAAATGCTGAAAATTTATAAGCTAATTTGAAATGCTGAAAATTTGCAACACTTATTAGTGTTGCTCTTCATTTTGCAACACAACCATGTCGACATGGGGGTACCTAGTATGTCGACATACTAGCAGTTCCCAGAATTTCAAATTTTAAATGAAGAGACATTTCCCTCCACCTCTTCACCAAAAGACATGTCTCTTCAAACACTATATAAAGGCCTCTGAAAACGAATTTTAAGATCAAGAATTCTCCTCATTTTCTCTTACTCCTTCTTCTCCAAACATTTGCAAAAGAAATCCATTGCATACTCTTCAAATATCCTTGCAAATTGATACTATTTCACTCTAATTCTTCACTGATTTGCAAGCCACACAATATCAGAGATATGTACTTTAATTCACATCATTCTCTCTCTGATTTCATCCTATTCCTCAAAGAATTCAAAGATATATTGCCATTGGAGGTCTATAGGATCATTGTATCGAATCTGCAAGAATCTGTATTGAAGATACAACCACTTGCCATAGTTTGTTATTGGTGATAAGGAGAAGGTGTTCTTGTAGCCTGCAAAATCAAGAGGGTGTGTCTTATAGCCCGTGAAACCAAGACTGTAAAGGTGTTCTTGCCACCCGTGGAAAGCGAGTGATTATAGTGGAATTCTGCACGATAGAGTGCAGGACTGGATGTAAGATTGGTTAATCCGAACTAATATAAAAATCCGGGTGTTATTTACATTACTGCATTTTACTTTATTACTTACTTATTCTTTGGTTACTTCTTTCTGTTTGCAATTTGAGTAAATACAGTTTTATATTCATAAGTAAGTAGTTAATACACAATTCACCACTTCTAGTGTCTGAATAGCCTTAAGATCCAACATTGTGTTATAGCCTCCCCAATTTCCAACAGAACCATAATACATATTACTATCCATAAAAACCCACAAATTTTGAGCACTAGTATGAATAGGTCAATAATAATTCCAAGTCAGTCACCCCATTTGAGATGATTTATGGATCGGCTGTTAGAGTATGAAAGTATATCAACAATGCTAAATTTAGCCTCTTTTATTGCAACGAAAAAACAAATTAGACAAATGAAACAATCAGCTGCACCCATGTCTGAAAAATTAGAGAAATTGGGTATTGAAAGCAATTTAAAGATTATAGAAATACTATTTACTGAACTTATAATTTCATCAAAAATTAAAAGGAATTTGACATAGAAAAATTCGTGGTTAAAAAAAATAAGCATTACAAGAAATTGTTGGATATGTGTGATTGTGAGGCAGCGTAGTTTGTTTCTAATCCAACAGTAAGTGTCAACCATGTAGATCTAGGTGAGGAGAAAAATCAATATTTTTAAGAAATAGGGACTAATGGAAAGATTTAGATCTATGTATACATTTCATCTAACTTGTATTGGTCATTAAGTTACATAAACATAAGTCAATCTTTAGAACAACTTTAAATTTATTTCATCGAGTTACATAAAAATTAAACACGATAACATAGTGATTCGGTTTCATCCAAAATTGGATCCATCCAAGGGGATTTTATTATGTAATGACATTATTTGTAATGAAAAAATGTTAGTGCAACAAGATTCAAGCTTGAGAAGTGTTCGTAATTGTATTTGATCTATGCACAACCAATAAAAAATATAGCATGATTCATTTAGCATTATTACGTCAACACTCGGAGAGTTTAAAGAAAATTGCATAACAAAAATATTGAAACCTTATAGCATGTTGTTTTAAATATGTTTTTGTTATCTTTACTGTTTCATAATTATGTATATTGCGGTGTTACATAGCACTTTTAATATGACTTTCAAATAGTGTTTATATTTGTTTGTGGTCATTCATTGTCATTTTTTCTATGAATTTTATTTTGACTTATCTTGATTTTTGAATTAGCAAGCTACCATATAAGTGTGTTGTTGTCTAGTTTGTCGTGTTGTACGTTCACTTAGCAGCTAATCTATCTCTTATGCCTTTTTAATGGAAGTACCCATTTTGATTAAGTACGGAAAAACAAAAATACATATATTTTTAAAGAGTATTGAAAGAATTTTATTTCAAAGCTCAAATCCATAGGAATATTAGTAGAAAGTAAATGTCCATGCCATTTCATAGCTCTAATATACATGTGCAATTTGAACACAAATATGTAGTGAATGTTAGTAAAAATACTCATGATGTCATGCTCACATGCTGAAAGCGAGATATTGCCACTGCATACGATTCTTAGCAGTAAAAAAATGCCTAAATTTAATTAGAGTATCTCCATTTCTTCGCCACTTAAGTTGTCCTAAAGATTGACTTATTTTTATGTAAACTGAGCAATACATGATTAATATTCCACAAACAATAAATGTGCATTGACCATGACATGCTTTTTTGGAGTATTTAATAAATGTTTTGAAACGAAACTAATAACCACCATGAAAAAAACATTACAAACGCTAAATAACATCCATGGTGAAAAAATAATAAATTCAGCCATGCTTGAAATTCAACCCAATTTAATTAAGAAATACATCTTATATTAATATATGCATTGGCAAGGTCTTCTAGTTTTTTGCTATCTTCAAAAGATGATGGATAAGCAGTAGGAAACTCAATGTCATCAACGTATGTAGTCAACCGTTTTGATGTGTGCAAAATCACAAACCATCCATTATTTTTTAACTCTTTTGAGTAGAACACTTGAATCGCTTCCGATGCAAGAATAAATGGCTCATCGGTCACTCGATCTTTTGTCTTTAATTTCTCAAAGTTAACTGTGATCAAGTTTGAAACAGATCTATCTGGAAACCATTGACCTTGTCTTCAACCTTTACCCAATCACAATAAAAAACTATTTGTTTAAAGTCGATGTAATCCAACTCCCCTCGTAGACAACTTTGTAATACATTGTGTTTGCCTCCTTATGATTTTTGTCCTTCCCACTCACTCTAAATTTTGTAATTGCTCTCACATATACGCCGCTGTCTTGTGTTACCATCCGCTATTCGTAACTTTTCGAGGAAAATGTAAACCCATTCACTTGGTACTTCGTATAACTACGCGCCTTGAACTTTGGCCCATTCACCAACCGCTAAAGAGTTGAGTCAACATCGTTGGTCTTCACCAACTAAAAAACAAAATCAAAAGTGTGTTCATGAAGGTGTATGATCCACTTAAGTACACATGAAATAATTAAAAAGATATAATATATACCTCACCACGTAACCATAGACTAAAACTTTGACAAGCTTCCATGGATGTAACCCCACTTCAAGGTTGAGATTTAGTACTTTTCACATAGATGTTATACCTCCTATGACATATACGTTTCAAAACATATATATGAGTTGATTTACAATAATGTGAATTCAGGAGTTATTCGTGAACTTATCTCTCCCATCCATCCAATCCATCGACTTATTAAGGACCCATCTACGAACTTATTCAAACTACACTTGGGTTAAGGTTATATCTTTACCTTTACCTAGAGGCATCTCACTAGCAAACTCATCATCCTCATCCAAAAATGCCTCATATGTTTATGAGTTCCATCACCTCCTTCTAGCGTATTCTCCATATAGTAAAGATAGCTTCTTGTACAATATATCCTTCTGCAATACATCCTTCAATATATCTTTTGTAGCGCACATATCCTTTATATGTTTTCATTAACCTATGAAGGTAATCAATTATAAATAACTAGTAGCTATTTAAACTTAATGATGATGAACAAAACTGAAATTAGTAATTTATCATTCAAAATGATACATCCACCTATATCTTAGAAGGCTGCAAATCAATGCTTCATCGGCTAAATGAACCATAAGATGGAAAAAAAGAAGATGGAAAATGTTTTTCAAACACACACATTTCTTCCATCAAACTAGCCTTTGCTTCTAAAGATGTTACCTATTAATCACCTTTGTGCATAAAATGTTAAAGAATAGACTTATACGATGTATAGCATTACGTAGATCCTTATATTGTGGATAAGAATGTTGAAGCAATAACGGAAGTAATTGTTGCATTATGACATGGTAATCATGCGATTTCATATTTGTTAGTTCAGGAGGATTGATGTTCACATTGTTATGGAAGTTCGAAGAGAATTTGCTAGGCACTTTCAGGCTTTTCAAAATGGTGCAAAATCGTAACTTCTCTCCTTTGCTCAGGATGAAAGTTGCCTCTGGTATGGTCATTTTATTTGTTTTAGGATTTTCCATCACCCACAATTTTTGTTTTATACCCATGGTTTTCAAATCCTTGCATGCGTTGATGCTGTCTTTTGACTTGTCTTCATGACCCATGATTGTGCTAATGAGATGCTCAGTGACATTTTTCTCTGTATGCATAACATCAACATTATGTCGGACCAAATTTGCTTTCCAATATGGCAAATCAAAGAGGATGGGTGTTCTATACCATGCCTGTACATTAGCAAGTTCTTCCTCATCGATTTTCTTTTTTCGTTTTTGCCCTACTTTCAGTTTTTTTTACCAACTTTTATCTTGATATTCCCTACCTTCTCTTCAACTTGATAACCATTTAATGGCTATGGAGGACGATAATATTCTTGTTTGTTATTAAAGTTTGTTTTTTTGTCTCGAAACTTGTGTTTGGGAGGAAGAAATCTTTGATGTCCCATGTAACACATCTTCTTACTTTCGAGAAGGTAATAAGCACAAGTGTCTTCCCCACATATAGGACATGCAAAATATCCATGAATTATGCACCATGTTAAAGTCCTAAGTGTAGGATGATCATGAATTACCCACAACACACTAGCTCTCATTGTGAACTCAGATTTATTAAATGAGTCAAATGCAATGACTCCTTCCCATAACTGCTTAAACTCGTCTATCAATGGTTGCAAATAAACATCAATATCCTTCTCTGGTTGTTTTGGCCCAGAAATCAACAATGCCAACATTAAAAACTCCCTTTTCATGCACATTGATGGAGGAAGATTATACGGTACTACAATTACTGACCAGCAACTGTAACGGTTAGCTAGATATGCAAGTGGATTGAAACCATCCGTTGCTATTCCAAGTGTGACATTTTGTGGATCAACATCAAACGTTTTATCAAAAGAATCTATTGCTCGCCATTGAGAAGTGCCACATGGGCGACGCATTACAGCTGAATCAGACTTGGCACGGCCATGCCAAGTCATAGCATCTACTATCCATGGTATAGTATACAATCTCCTCAATCTAGAAATTAAAGGGAAATGTCACAACGTATTTTGAGGTAGTTTGGTGGCTCTTTTCTCTTCGTTGAATGTTGTCTTATATCTTGGTTCATTGCAAATTGGACAAGAAACTCTGTTTGCATCATCTTTCCAGTATAAAATGCAGTCATTAATGCATGCATCATAAGTTTTATAATCCATCCCAACTTGTTTAATCATCTTCTTCATGTCAGAGTACTTTGTTGGTAGTGAGTTATCTTTAGGGAGTAATTCATTTATAAATTCGAGCAGTGCAGTCAAACCATTGTCAGTAAAGATGTATTGAGTTTTCAAGCTATTCAGCTTCACAATGGTACACATTTTATTGTCCCCTTTAGACATGAAGGATTCAATGGCTCTTTTGCACTATCAAAAAGTGATTCATACTTCTTACTTTGATTGGCCTACCAATCGACATCAACTATTGACGATTCTCCAATATTATCGAGCAACAAACTTGTAGGTTGAAAATGATGAAATCTATCGGCATCATTGACCAGATCTTCCATCCTAGGAAGTTCAAACTCACTGATACTTATGGCTTGACTAACGGGTTGTTTTTGCTTCCCCACCAACTCTTCCCCATGAAAATGCCAAACTGCATATAATTGGACAATTCCCCATCTAAGTAGATGATAATGAATGTCCTCTAATTTAATCTTCATTTTCATATTTTTGCAATGTGTGCAAGGATAAGAATAGATTTCCTTATTACCGTTGTTTTCCACAGCAAAATAATTAAACTTCTGCATTCCTTCCTAATATCGTGCAGTTCTTCGATCGAATTCTTTCATCCACTGTTTGTCTATATTAGAAGACATACTGATCTGTTATATCATATATGATATGTTGTCAATTATTTTTCTATCAGCTCATCATATTATCCTATGACATACACAAATACATAACACAATTCAAATTACTTTTATGTACAAATTCTTATGTTCACTTACATGGAGATCTAGCCTAATGAAAAATAAATATAGATCGTTTTATGTTCACTTTCCTGGAAACGTCGTAGTTCATCTATTAATATTCTGATGACTAATGGCACTGTCATGGTAGCATCGTAGTGCAAATTTTAAACTTAGTTTTTCAAACTGAAAATAAAAGGAAAACCATTTCCGCGATAAACCTTGATTAACTTAACCTTTGGATTTATTTTTATTTTCATTTTTATTATAATTATTTATTTTTTGTGTGCCACAATGCTAATAAATTTTTGTTTTTGTGTAATGGTTTGCCGGACTTGAGCAGAGATTAATGCAATTCATATGGATCTCGCCTTTCTGTCTCTAACCACTAGTTGTTACCAAAATATTTTGGTAACTATAGTGCGACCCAACATTTTGGTCTGCAACTTAAAGGTTTCATCGTTTGAGAAAAAAGCATTCAAAAGTAGGTAAGTATCAAATAAGCTCAGCGGATATTTTTTTCTTATTTTTTATCTCAGCGGATATTCAAAAGTAGGTAAGTCTCTAACCACTAGTTGTTACCAAAATATTTACTTAGAATTCCTCTAATTTTTTTCTTATTTTCTATCTCAGCGGATATTGTCCTTCATTTTCTGGAGAGAAAAAAGCATTCAAAAGTAGGTAAGTAAAATCTTTGTTAAAATATAGGTTTTCAATGTTAGCCTCCCTAATTAAGTACAATTTATCAAATAAGCTCGCGAATGATTATATTGTTGTTGATGGCTTGAAGCCACTTGATTGTTAGTTTGGTCATAAGAACTCATTTCATGCTGTTGAGACAGCTTACACACACGCTCATTCTTTTTTATTAGATAGCATAAACATTTGGGTTGATTTAAGTGGACAAAAACTCCTTTTCAATAATATAATATTTTCATTGTTGTTATGTTTAGGTATTCATGTGGAGTAACAAGCAGTAATGTCGGTTTAAAGCTTCTATTAGACAAGTCTTCCCATACGAATCAATGGCAATGTCTCAGAAGTGCTCTCAAGGGTGCTCAAATACAATAAAGTAAACTTTTAAACATCTTCAGCGTGGCGTATATATCAGAATACATATTAATTCCATGAAGTATTTCAACATGTGGTGGTTGTATAATTTCTATCATTTGTTCTTCCAGTTTTTTATTCTTTGTCCTTGTACACATGGACCATGGTTAATGAGTATACGGCCATGTATTTGTATGAGCAAGTTGTGATATTCACATTATCAAGATATATATATATATATAGCTATATAGCTTAAGGAAATCAGTTTGTGAAACTCATTGCCCAACTATTTCAAATGAAATAAATGTTAACAACATGAGATGTAGCTTAGTTCCGTAAACTGGTAGCAAAATGCATTTGGATATTGTAAGAAACATGGTCAATTAGTGATTATCGGGTATTAGAAAGTGAGATTTCGTGCAGTCAAGCAATAGAGAAAAACCATGATCCATCTATCATAGTCCAATTATACAGAATCCTAATTTAGAAATATAAGTGCTCCACTTTTCTCTTTCGTTCATTATGTGTTAACCAAACTTTATTATTATAACTTACCCTAAAAATATTCTAATTTAAAACAGAAAATCAAGTTGACATGTGCTCTTTCTAGTAAATATATATTGAATTTGTATATGAGCAAATAATTTTGAAGCATGAATATCCGAAAAAATGACTAAGGATCATGGGCCATTACAGATGGGATATAAATTTACGACTTTATCATAAATAGAAAGTTTTACGTAGTGCTACATTTTGATACAAACAAAAATATCGATGAATGAACTTCTTCAATTTTGATTTATGTTTATTCAAGTCAAGGAAATGTACACTCAAAATGCCATAACTATGGCTTGGGTCTAAAAGCTAGAAAACGGGTCAACTTTTACGTATATATATCATGTTAATTTAACTGGTGGGATCCAACCAAAAAATTTCATATCAATAATACATGTGTTAGGTTGTTGATTATTTAGTTGAAAGATCAAATCTCGGACTTATTTTAAATGGTCAATACTGTTCAGCTACTAATTTATTAACAAAAAGGACTTATTTTGATTTTTTTTAATAATTAAAAAAGGAAGAAGAAAAAGAAGTGAAAGAACAAAGGAAGAAAGCATATTCACACATGCTTTTGAAGGTCTTTTTTGTGAGTAGACTTAACAAAAAGTAAACGATTTTCTAGTTTTTAGTATAGAAATTGCGTTGCTAGATTTACCCAAAGACTCGGATGAGAAAACATATTTTCACATAAAAGGGTAATCAGTTCTTTATTGATTTAATAGAATAATCATAGATTTTTCTTTAAATTTTATGTCATTGTGTTTCAAACGAAGTCAAACGGAAAATGAAGTACAAAGATTTATTTACCAACATGCATTTTTAAAAACTAAATACCGAGATTACATTTATGTCACAGTTTGGATAAACTTATGATACCAACTCATATTATGTAATCAAATATATAACTTTAAAATTTGCACTCTTCACTAAAACACACTAAATATGGTTGAAACTATAAATACAATGGCAGTCTAGGATACAAAAGAAAACGGTGCTAGTATAGCAGTTTATATTTACCTCTAATAAGCTAAAAAAAGAAATGAAAGAAAGAAAATTGTTACGGCTCGCTTAATTGAATACTTCAACTTGTAAATGCTGACTTCGAAAATTAATTTGTTAACCATTTAACTAGAATGTAAAAAGTATAAACTAGTACCTGACTCCGGGATTTCTAAGAGTAGCTAGCCTTTTCTCAAGCTCATTAACCTTAGAACTGGAAATATACAAGTAAAAATGTAAATAGACAACTACAATGATGAATTAACTATTATAGTTTAAAGAAACTCAGGTTGTTAATCAAAGGTCTTGGCGCTAGACATATATTATATCAAAATTCAAAAGTAAAAACTAAAATAAATAGAAATATAGTATCATGATAATAATTGTTAAATATTTACTAAATTGAAGGAAATATTGAAAGATGAGAAGTCTCTTTTATAGTGTAATCGACCGACTTTAACTAAACGAGGAATTGAAGAATCATACGTAAGAGACGGTAATAAGATGCATGCAGCTTTGTTATCAAGCTTGTTTTATAATGATATTTAATGTAAACTGTACCACCTACCCAGGGAGTTAAATTGCTCTAATTCTAGAAATTCAAGCACTTTAGCTTCCTAGTTATCATGAGTCTGACCAATAAATCAGTATAACTTTTTTAATTATATATTTATAGTTATTAGAGTAGAGGAATATTCTTGATTAATGTGTAGAAAAGAGTTGTTCTCCATTACAGCATCATCAGTATGTCCTTACAAAATTCAGATGAGTACATTGAACAAATGTGGAATAAAAAACTATTTAAACTAATTGATTTTAGTTTAGATAGACAGCTGCCATCATAAAAATAAAACTGTCATAACTGGATTGTTATAATCAAAGAGAGATGAATCACAATTATATCAAATATGTTATTTCTTAATATTTTAAATTTGCATGCATTAGCATTCGTGTACTACACAGATTTTGGATGGCGTAGGAAAGTGGGAAATGGTTGTTTACAAGCATTGCATAAACTGACTATGACAAGATTCTTGAAAATGAAATGCATAGTACTAACTTAAGATCCAATAATGCATGGAAGCGTTACAATACAGCGCAATTAACAATAACTAAGGAAGAAGTTTGTATGCACTGCTTACTGATTAGAGTAATGGATAATCCACTTATGTTGATGTCACGAGCAATCCCACCAGTTAATAAGAAATAGCCTATCATAATGGAAAAAACAGAAGTTGTATCAATCATGTGACTCTTATATATATTACATAAGTTGTAGTGGGTAAAAAAAAATAGAAAAAAGAGAAACAAAGGATTCAATGCTTCAAGATTTGCACAATAAGAGCTTACTGAAAATAAGATTCAAAAATAATGCATACGCTTATTAGGTATTAAGTAAAAAAAAGTTTAAATAGGTTTTCAATTGCATGCACACAGGAGATAGACAGTATGCGCTTACCGATGCATGAGAATGAAGTTAGACACAATTTTAACAATTATCTAAGCATTGTCGATTTTGAATGGTTGGGAATAGACGGAATCGTATACTTCTAAAAATTGAAGCTAATCCAGCATTCCAACTATCCTTATAAAAACTAAAGAGTGCTAAATAGTAGAATGGATGGAGGACTAGGATTTATGGCGCATCACAATAGTACTAAAATAGGCACACCGATCATAATTTAAAAATCAACTTGATTGAAGTTTTTCTCATGTTCCACGGCTATCGAGCATGCTATGTATTTATCAAATTTACGACATAGAGTTCCATCACTGTACGAATTAGATTATTTTGCATGGTATTCACTAAATACTATGCATTTATTGCAAAGGCCGTTGCATAAGAATAATACTTCATTTCGCATAAAATATAAGATTGCCCTTTTCTTATTTCCTACCAAAAGTTGTATATTATATTATACTGAGCATGGTGAGAATTTAATAGGTCTAACTACCATGTTCAGACATCCTCTTTAGAAAAACAAACAAAAATGCAAACTTTATTCTTTTCTTTTTATTGGTAAAAAAATAGGCACTATACATAAAGTAGATAAATATACAAAGGCTAAGAATATGAGTTGTAGAGTATGATATAATCTTCATGAAATGAATGACTGGCAAATAAACTGCAAGGGGCGCATATCTACCCTTCGCTATGTTCAAACTCTGTGACTTTCTTCATACAACTTGGTGCTTAATCACATAACAAATCTTTCAAAGATTAAGATAATATAACATCATAATGGAGAAAATAACGCAGAGGTTCACTTATTGCTATAACATGAACCAAAGAAACTAGTCTTCAAAATACATAGCCAAATATTACTCCGTTACCACAAATGCACCCAGAATAAAAATCAATTGACTATCATGATTATATCCACCTTAGCATCAAATTAGTAAGTCAACGTCTTTTAGAAAAAAAATATCAAGACAAAATAAGTATAAACTAAATCAAATCAAATAACATCTAAAATAGAGACAACGAAACAACGTAACCCATGTATTTCTAATGATAAAAACCAAAACAGAACGAACCTTATTGCTTAATTTTGAACAGCCAAGGGTTCCAACGCTTGGTGATGGATTTGCAGTCGCTCGGTTTGATGATGATTTACAGTCGCGGTCGATGACGATTTGCATGGTGTTAGGGCAATGGAGGGATCGAAATTGGGGCACGATTAATTAATTAGGACAAAGTGGAAGAGGAGGAAAATGGAACTAATTGGGGCGTTTAGTTTTGGGAACCAGGGGTTCTGTATGAAAGTTTGCGTGTGGTCAAGATTAAAAAATAGGAAATCTACAGAACGGCCATTAGCCGTTGCAAAATCAAAACGGTCCATAATCGTTCTTACATCATATACAACGGCTTATAACCGTTGCATTTTCGCAATGGTTTTGAGCCGTTGCGCTTCTTTCGCATGGAGGAGTTGCAAAAGTACCAATATGGTGTGGTGGTACTGTTAGGAATTTCAGTCGACAATTAAATTGAAATTGAAATTAAATTGCTAGTTAAACACCGATATTGATAACTAATTAATTGTGTGAATTATTGACTGATTTGGATGTTGATTGAAATTAAATGCTATTGGTTGATATATTGGATGATTGAATGTTTATTTATTTTATACATCCATGTTATCACCCTGTATATTATTGACAATATATAAAACTGTAAATTGAACTATTTCGAATACATTAAGAAATAGGTTGAAACGATATATATCTATGACACTGAGATTTGGATTGAAATGATATATATATCCATCTCTGCAATTAAAATTGAAATAACGATTCACTTGCCATAGGATAGAAAATTATATACGGACACCAGATTTGTTAAATTAAATAGTTTTAAAATCCTTGGTTTTGAGATTATTTAAATGATTTTGTTCTAGAGAAAGAAGAAAATTTGAATTTACGAGAATTGAATTATTTACCATTCAAGCTTTGAAATGTTGAAATCGAAATTGGTTAAAAGAAATTGTTTAAAGAATAAAATTTGAAATGTGAAGTTATAGTCGACATATGATTTTGATTTTGGAAATTGAATTATTTTGAAGATTTGAAACTTAAATTGAATACTAAAGTTTAAATTTGATTTACGTGATTTAAATCGGTAAACTGAAATTGAACTTGAAATTTATATAAACTGAAATGGTTTAAAATTAAGAATTGAATTGAAACTTAAACTATGTGAATCGGATCAATCGAAATTGAAATGAATCAGAATTGGAATCAAGAAGTTGACTTAAATTGAAATTGAAATTGATTTAATTAAAATCGAAATTGAGTTGGTTTGAATTGAATTGAGATTGAAGATGATTTGAATTAAAAGATTTGGAATTAAATCAGTTCAATTTAAATTTAGACCTGGGCCCTAGTTTGCTAAAATGGAAAGAAACGGTTTGATATGAAACCATTTTTAAAATAAATTATTTTAATATAAACTATTTAAAATCTATCTTTTTAAATATTCAAATTATTTTTATTTTCCAAACTATGTTATATGTAAACCAATTTCAATTCTTAAACCATTTTATATCAAACTGTTTTAAATCTCTAAACTATTTAAACCAGTCAAACAATTTTCTAAAAATTCAAACTGTGCAAAGTTGGAATGTTTATATTTAAATCATTGATTCAAATACAAAGGTGGTTAAAAGGAAGTTATAACCTAAGTTGAAATTTGAAATGATTTTTGAAATAAATAAAATGATTTTGATATGAAATTAATTTCTAGGTGGAAATGATTTGAAATGAAATTGTTTTCGGAGTTAAAATGATTTTGATATGAAATTGATTTCAAAGTGAATTTGATAATATTGAAATGAATGATGTTTTGTAGTGAATATGATATTTTGATATTAAGTATGTATCGTTTTCGAAATGTAAAAGAATCAACTGGTGCAAAAAAGTCGTTTGGTTGTTAAAGAAACCGGGGCTTCTTATTAACATACTCTCTGTCAATATTGAAACCACTTTAACAACTGTGTATGTGAAACAGACTTCAGAATGAAGTGGTTGGATTTTGTGCACGTCGCTGGATTTGAAGAAAGAGAACGATGATGGATAGCGCCGACACTTATGTCAATTTGAAATGACTAAAACAAGATGGCTTGACAGGGCCAATGAGGGTAGCTGCCTCTTGCGGACATTTGTTCCTCGGTTTTCTTTCTGGACTCAGTCCGTACTATTACCTTTTATGTTGGTTTTGGTTAGTGCAACTTGATTTGGGATTACCTCCCTTTGACTCGATATGAGATGGATAGACATGGTGGGCAGTCATAGCTATGATCCATTACCACCAGCCCTACGACCCGAACTGGTAGTATCCTACCATAGGCATTGCCTCATGTGCCATATTATACTTCCTTATATGAGACCACTACGAGTTTGGTGTAGAGTTGTCGTATCGCACGGTGCATCCCTATCCCTTAACGTGCTACTAGGGCGTTATATGCAAACCGTACAACAATGCTTAAAATGCGTTAAGTGGGATTAATGTAAAGACTTAAAGCTAGGAGAAATATTTATTTCATTGATTAGACATTACATATATAGCATATTATACTATATATAAATATTTTGACGAATCCTTAAGAGATGGAAAATCCTGTAACATCTCTTGAGTTATTGCACGCACGTTATACACTATAAGAGACGTAAAACCCCGTAAATATCTCTAACGCTATTACATTCATGTTATACGTGACATTGATTGGAATCACATAAGAATATTTTATTTCTAACTCTAGTGTATTGTTTTACTTTATACTTGGGTCAGCCTTGAGTTTTCAATGCATTGAAGTTCATTTATCTGGAGGACGAAAATGAAGATTTGGTATACTATTACTAATATTATTTCCCACATCATTTTGTTTTGCTGCATTATTTATTTTATTTTTGTGGTACGTTTAACTCTGGTAAATTTTGTATAAATTATAGTCAATTGTACGTTATAAACAATTTCATGAGCTGTTTTTTTGATTATTCTATTTTGTCATTCCATTGCGAGGTTCTGTGCTTGTTTTCTTCTTTTTTTACTTTTCTTAATTAACCCCATTGATTATCTGTGTTCAGGATTGTTTTAACTTAGACATGTGTGGTTTATTGTCGACTTAAACCTTCCGAAATGTGGGTCGTCACACACACAGATACACACACACACACATTTTACAACTAATCAAATTTACTTTTCCTAAGTGTCATTAGAAAATTCTGGAATGTCATTAGTAAAAGTAAGTAAGGTAATAAAAAAGTCAAAAGGAAAACATCAAATCAAATCACATCAAAAGTAAAAAAAATCTTCACTTTAATCCACTTTTCCATCTAAATACATTCTTTAAGTATTAAGTAAAAATGAATAAACTAATGAAGTAATGGATGATGATAAGTGTTGAAAAAGTAAGTTTACTTAAAGGTTAAGTAAGGGAATTTTGATCATTTCAAGTGATAATATTTTATTCCTAAACTTTTCCTATAATTACCACCTTCTATTCTCTTATTTCTTCACATCTTCTCTTCTCTCTTTTATAAGCTTTCTCCTTCTTCTTCCTTAGACTTTTAATGGCCTCTTCTCTTCTATTCCCTTACTAACTTTCTTGAAAATATACCAAATCAATTCCAAAATCCACCAAACTTCATCAAAAACCTCAAAATATCATTTAAACATGGTTTAGCACCTAAAATGTTGAAGAATAATGGAGGAAGGGACGGAGTTAGGAGCAGGACGAACCTAGGGGTAGGTGGAGGATGGTTATGGCTGAGATTAAGTAAGAAGGAAGGTGACCATCAGTAAAGAAAGGCAAGGAGGTCATAGACATGTTGTTTAGAGAAAGAAATGATGGTTTTAGTAATGTTTGGTTGAAGTTGAAAATGATAAAGAAGTGTTGTTATAATGAATGTTAGTAGGAAGTAAAGTGATTTGGTTAATGGTGAGAACTCGATTTAAATACATACTTCTTATAAATTGAAATTAATTATAAAATGGTTAGCATGAATATTAAAAGTAGTTATGGTGTTTGGTAAGTTAGCTAATGATGTTTGACGGTTGATTAAGAAGTAAGAAGTAATATATTTAGTTAAACATGTCAAATAAAAGTGAGTTAATCTCACATTTAATTGCTTGATAAATTGCTTAATCACTTAATGATATCACTTGAATATTGCTTGATTTATCACTTTGATTTTACTATAAACTTGTCAACAAGTTAAGACCAAAACTAATTGAAACATTGCTTGTCAGTAGTGATAATATTATCATGGTTGTTAACTATGTTTGGATTGATAATACTGATGATAAATGTTGATTATATGCTTTCTTGTTATGGAAATGATTCACATTTAAAACACGTCGAATATCACAAAGGAAATTACTTTCCTTTATAAAATGACATGGAGTATATGAGATTATTAATCTCTCCAAAATGGTTTAAAATAATTTAGAAATGTTTTATAAACATTTAAAAGTGTTTCAAAAAAGTTTGAAAATAAAATAAAATTTGAGTTAAAATAAGCGCGTAGCGTAACGGTAGTTCACGATTTCACGCTAGAAAAGCTAAATGAATGTACATGATAGAAATGGAGTCGAAAAACATTGAAATAAGAATTTCCAAGACCCTTATATTTATATTTTTCAAATGGAAAAGAAAACACAAGATTTCATCTTGTAGATTTTAAGTTACGTCCAAATCAAGTTTCCAGGATAATCGCGCTTTTGTAGTTAAGTGACCAAAGCATAAAATTCTTTATAATGAATACTTTTAAACGTTTAAAAATATGAAATAATTTGATAAATATGTTAAAATGTTTTAAAAGAGAATTAAGTTTTCAAATGATAGAAAAGTTGTTTTAATCAAAAAGATTTTAAAAACACTTTTCGCAGCACTTCTTTACAGCAGTTTTAATGAACTTTAGAAATATAAATTTAAAATTAACTACTCTTTTCCGAATCTTTTATAAATGTGTTTAAATAAAAAAAATTAGTATTTAAAGATGATTTGGAAGTTTATTAAGAGTTTAAATAAATGGTTAAGAGAAATTGTTTATAACACTTAAACAATAATTTTTCCTTAAAAGTATTGAGTGTAATAATAAACCGAGTATGCGGAAATGAATAGTATATTTGTCCCTCCTGTAAGAGCTTGAAAGATAAAACAATGTGTGTAACTAAGTTTAGGGATGGAGCAACCAATGCCCCAAACTTGCCTGACCTCTGTTTTCTCTTTCTAGGCAAGGGATGGAATAGATAGAAGGGAAAGCCTTGATGCTCTAATGAAAATATCATATTTATGTTTTTAATAAAGAAAATTGTACTATATTTGTAAAATAAAAGAGAAAATTGATTTTACCATTCTGGTACCCATGGTATTTGTTGAATATGAAAATTAGTATTAAGTATGATTGATATAATTTCTATGAATCCATTTAGCTCGAATACTAACTAATTCGAATTTACCAAGTTAGATAATAAGGTTTCAACTTATTAGAAAGATATGATTTTGGAAATAAGATGTCTTAAATAATGTCCTTTTTCTACTCAATATTAAATGATTTGAGTTTGTAGTAACCGACGTTTTAGATAACATTGTTTTTGATCTAGTTAAGACATGTTTTCGAAAGATGGAATTTTATTTTATTTGAAATTAAATGACTTGAAGATTTCCAAAATTCAAAGGATTTTGATTTATTGTAAAAAGTGAAAATGAAAAGACGCTTAGAAAATCCTGTATACACATATTCACATTTCTATCGATGATTGGATTTTGAAGAGACTGGGGTCTGATTTGGGTAATTCCTATCCGAAAATCAATTCAAACCAATTTACATTTCAAAGTAAAATATGTTAAAGATAAGATTATTGAAGACAAAGATATTCATGATGTAGGGCTACTTGCCACTAGACCCTTTGGGAAATTTACCATATCATATATTTGGCTATAGTGCTCCGTTATGATAATTTTTGAATTGGACTAATTGCTACTGATCCTAGGGGTGATTCCACAAAAAGAATACGGTGTGATAAGTGCCTTTGGTTTGTCTTGTTACTAGACAACTTGTATGGACAAATGTCAAACATGGCGAAGAAGGTAACTTCTCTTAGCTATAACACCCTTTTCTGAGACGTACGAGCTCAAGAGTTATACATTTGTAGAAATTAGTTGTGTGATTATGGATGGCAATGTGGCATTCAAAGAGGAGAGGTTATGTGCTATGCGAAAGGTAATCGTTACCTCAAGCCCCACATCCGAAAATGACCAAAACAGGGTAGATGTAGCAAGGCTATGTAGTTCGCAACCATTAGGGTATGGTCATCCCCTTCTAGATATAATTCTGCCCTCTATGAATTTCGGGTTTAAAGTAATATGGTGTATGGTAAACGAGCGCTCGGATAGGTCGGTAACGACCGAGGTGATGACATATTCAGTACTATCTAGGAAGAGGTAGGCTGGTCTTGTGTTGGTAGAGGTGTAGATGTTCTGTAGCCTCAGCATATTCCTTTAGAGATGTACTGCTGGAAGGTAGTCCCTTTACCTGGTCATTTTTATGGAAATCCATTCTCCAATAAGTGCTTTCCATTTTATTTGTAGAACCCACTTTGTGGCTAGTATGTTGGAATTTAATCAATGTAGCCATTTCGGCTACGATTAATAAGTTTGCTTTCAAATATTTTCAAAGAATGTTATTAAAAATAATACAAAATGTTTTGATACAAATTTTTTGGTTATCATAAGATAAAAACCCATATGTGTTTATGTACGGTGTAGTCTTATGAGATACTTTTTCTTTTCAAATGGTTTTTGCCACCATTCTTTGATCTATGACATTGTCACATATGAATTGAGTTTCCCACGCTAGTTTGACAGATTGATCAGGGTATCTTTACACTTAGGTCAGATCCGAGTAGTTTTAGAATTAGCTGAAGATGGTGAGAGTTTCCAAAGGAGAGATAGAGATCTTCATCATGTATGAACGTATTATATTTCCGCCGCACTTGTTTGTTGTTTTTCAGCAATGTAAAGACAGGTATTATAACTGTTCAAGCTGAATTTAGGTTAGACTCTGATATATGTATTTTAAAATTTTCCACTGTAAAAGTTATTGTTCAATAATATGCGTTATTCCATCTGAGTGAGATTTTTTCTGTCTATTTTTCTTTCTTACCTTTAAAGATCCATCTTTTCGTTCAATTTGGGTTGAACAAGTGTGGTTTATTGTTAGCTCAAAGAGTATAAAAATTTGGACCTTTACAATATACATACATAATAAAACATTATAATTAGGAATTAATAACTATATTTTGATTATAAACATACCTTAATCGTAATGCCTCGAAGTGCACCTTGAAAATATTATTTCTTCTCCTAGAAACGATTTCTGATTCAACATATATCTAGTCTTTGAAACGTTAGCCACCAGTTATCGGATATCGAATCAATTAGCTTGATTTAAACCTAATGAGATAGAGAGGCCAGTAGGAATTTTGTCCAAAAAGCGCAATGGAGGAGGCACCGAAAAAATCTCAATCTAATAAGGATGGAGTTGCTTATATAGTAGATAAAAAGGAGAGAGTTGTGGATCTCATCTCATACTAATTCTCCTTTAATCTGAGCCATCCAAAATCAAACCCTTTCTAACCTATTTTGAGCCGCCTATACCTATATTTGCTGTCGAAAATATCACGTACTAGGATGGGTCTTAAACTCATTTAAGCCTAAATAAAATATTATACAATTAATTCAAATTTAATCGCTATCAATATCTTATATCGATTGATATATTTATAAGTGTTATAAATATATCTAATAATATTTATTCATCAAACCATAATCAAATTTTACAATTAATATTTTATAAATATAAATTAATAAAATTAATTTATAATGATTATAAATTACTTAAATCATTTGGTCAAAGGAGAATTCATACTTTCGGTTGTGTGGCTCATCAAGTGTAAATTCGATCAACGATCAATATCGAACTATTCCAATATTAACATTTACACTTCACTTTGTAGATGATGTGATATTTTTTCAAATTTATCGCTTATCTGGTTTCGGTAAAATCCAATTTTATTTTATTAAGCGTTATCCGGTTGTGACTTTTATTTACACCAATTTTCTTCATCAAACTATATCACTTTGAAATTATGAAATTTGGTAATGGTCAAAATTCCAATATCATCCATATTCAACGCTATAATCCAAACAGAAAGTCCTTAGTTTAATAACAATAATTATTATTAACCGAAATGCTCTAGCTAGAGACTTTGAATTGACTTGAGTTGACCGTGATACTAACCTCTTACAACTAAGGAGACGAATCCTCTCCTGAATAGTGCTTCACTTCTAATACTTCCATCGATCCAACTATAGTCACTCAATGGATGTTGTACTATGATTTGACCATAATCAAAGCGAAGCTTTTATATTGAAGATCGACAGTATTCTCAAGTCGAGAGAACTAAACTGATCCTAGTCATATTAACCTATAGAAAACTATCGAGTGAGCCATTCCGTAATTATCCAATAACTATCAGTACGCAAACCCTTAGTGCCCCTAGTAGCCATGTGTAATACACTGCCCAACATTTGAAGAGCATTACATACTCTTGTCTCAATGGAGTATCGATATCCAGTCTCGATACATCTTGACTTGGAATATTTAAAATGGTATATTTATTTTCATTGTGATAAATTACTCAAAGTTACGACACTTTGTAACTACTACAACAAAACATGAAATTTATGGATTTCTATGAAATATAATTTAATTTAATTAATTAATTACTATAACACATTATATCAGGATATAATAGAATGAAAACACTATTTATTTTGATCAAGATTGATTATCGAGTTAGATATATGTAACAAACTACATAATTGCCTTTAGGGCATACTCCTAACTCTATCAACCACCTACTGGCACTTAGGGTCAATTATGGAATCTTATTCCATCTTCGACAATTGGTTTCCTCAAAACTACTTAGGTCAGTCCTTTAGTGAATAGGTATGCAATTATGTTTTAATTATCTATTCTATCAATTAACTCTTCTCCATGCTAATAAATTATTTTATCATGTAGAATAATTCAAAGTATGTCTCTAAACTTCTAGTTAACTCTAAGTTCTATTACGAATTATGTCATGACATTATTATCAGATAATAATGTTATGAGATTCTCAACATTTGGAATCACTCTCGGCTCGGTTATAAATTTGTGCATTTATATTTTATACATTGCTTTTATTGTGGTGTTATACAAGATGATGTACTTAGCCTTCTAATTAAATTAGCCACGATCTTTTATTAGGAACATTTCCAATTTAAATATTCTTAAATTGAACTTATTATTGACACATTATACTCAATATCACCGATGAAGTTTGAGTCCAAACACTCCTTCACAAGGAGTTCGTTATTTCTGTAAACAATTCTTTAGTGTTTTATAAATATACAAGAACACCTCAAACAACCATTTAATAGTATCAATTTGGATTTGTTATTTCTTTTATGATCAAATAGATAAAAAAAACAAATTATGATATCATAGACAATATAAGATGTGTGATTTTACCAATTGCCAATGCATAAGGAATCCATCTTACATGTTCCGTATTAAACATTTTACTAAGGTGTTCTTGAATGTCATTTGGGACATTCCAAATATCATTTATACTTACTATAAAAGACATCATTTACAAATCCAACGTCGAGTATTAAACAATAAAGCCGATTTTAACACAAGTACATCATCAAAAATCAGTGATGTGTTGTTTACTTATGGTTTAGAAATATCTATGTACCTTTTAACATTCTTTCTTATGAACACATGCTTCCTCTGCATTTTAACCTGTAATCAAACTATTTAATATTTCTATTAAAAAAACTTGTTCAGTTTTGATGCTTTTCTGAATGATACTTTTGTATTCATTCACAGTTCGTATCCCAAAAACCCAAAACTCAATTTCGCTTCCACTGACTTCATGATACATTGGTTGTTATATGCAAATGGTCTAGTCTAAATATTATTTAGAACTTTCCACTTTAATGCATATATACAAAAACATAAATCATACTAGATGATAATCTTGTGAGTAAAATCTGAACTATCTTGATTACATCGAATGGTGAACCTATTACGAATTTTAATAGTGGAAACTCATGGTAATCTTCTTATCAATGTGACTTGCTATAGTCCAACTACATTTTTCTTTCTCATAAAGACACATTTGTGGCCAATGGATCATATTCTTTTGGGTACAACTAGCAAAATCATATTTTAATAATATACTTGGAATCTATTTCGGGTTAGCGCATCGTACCATATCATAGAGTTAACACTCTTAATGCTTTAATTAAATAAATGAGGACTATTTATTCTTCACATCAACAAGAAACTCATAGGTTCGCTTCAATGTGTGAGAATACCTATTGAACACTCTAATGTGATTTGAGCTCTTACGTTAGGTTAATTTCATTCAATCCCATATAATCAGTTTCACCTTCGGATCATATCCAAATCCAGAAAAATACCAATAATTTCTCAAAGAAATTCCTTCATTATGAAGTTGGTATTTCTTGAAACAACAGTTATCTCGCAGTGCAACAGAATGTGTATTTATAAACATTTTACCAATTAGATCATATAAAACTGATTTTCCATTAGTTGACAATATATTTGTGTTCACAAATAAATTAGTCATCTTGGACTAATTTTCCCAAAATTCATTTGGGACGACTCATACAAGATCTCTTATATATGATGATTATATGTAGTCTTTTGACTCGCACAACCTGCCAACTCCATGGCCGAGGATATGTAGGGGTTTCTTATAAACCCTTATCTCGTATGGTTTTGTAAACCAATCTTTGGATGATATTAATTTTAATCTTGTGTATTGCTCTTAAATACACACCTTATAGAAAGAATATAAATCAAATTCACTCATCATTAATCGTGCATTGTCCAACAAAGTTCGATATCTAATACATCATTATATATTATAGGAAGGAATGATCTTTGAGTCTAAATCTTTATTCATATTAGGTACATATGAAACTTTCTCCAATATACTCATTTGATCAAATCAAATCATTTATGTTGCATGTTTTATTATTTACTTTTGTTTGATATTCTATGAGCTCATCATATATATATACATGTGTATCAAGTACACATGTTCGTATCTGTGATAACTCATTAGTGACTATGACGAAGTATGTGGAACCATTTTGATATTAATAGACTTACGATTGTATAAATCTATATGTGTTAATCCGAAGAGTTCATTAACTATTATGACGCTCCTACTAAATGGGTGCATAGTCCTTAATTGTTTGAGATATAATTAACCATTATCATATGGTTCATAATTATATAATAAAGTTATTTCTCAAAACTACGGCTTAGTCCATAACTCCAAAATGATTATAGATAATTTTAGATACTTTAGTATTTTGCAATGCATCATTTTTGTTGTGCAAGAAAATATCACATTATAGTTTGATTTTATAACAAAGATTCATAATATTATCGTTGAAATGTAACTATTTCTATTTTGTAGTTGACACCGAAAAATTGTCACTATTTTATAAATACTATTCAATATGTCTTACAAAAATAGTTTTCATAATATGATGTAATCAGTAAGCGCTATATGGCATGCTTCGATTATTTTCGCAATTATATAATAGCGTATCGAGTACGGAGGTCCACTATTCACTTAATATAGACTATTTATTTCATATACCGCAACCATTTTACAATGGAGAGTTTTTTGATTTAAATTTCTTGTACTCTAGAAAATAAATCTCATAGAAAATAATCTTCTATATTAAAATACATTTCAGAATAGGAATCATATTTCATGTTCCAATGTTAAGTATCAATTATTATTATTATCGCAATTCTTGTTCCTAATGTTTCTTTATGGAGCAGAAGTGACCATTCACTCTCTTCATCCCAACTGCACCTTAAATCACATCTATTCTTGTATATTCATTTTTTTTTCTAAATGATCAAACCATTTAAAAGAAATCCCTTACTGCAGTATCATAACGAACTCTTTACACAAAATTCATTTGATCATCCTTAACAATTAAGGACGTCACATGTGATGCACCTTACATAAACTGAGCAAACTGACATTTCAGCGATCGATTTCTTAGTAATATCTTACAATTTTGGTCTAATATTCATTTAACACAATAAGATCATATTATAATAAATCAAATTGAATATTCGATCTCACGATTGTATTTTTGCTTACTCCGAATGAATAATTTCATCGAAATATCGTGCACTACGAATTATGACCGTTCATCATATAAAATTTATATGTGATTTTATATGGATAAAATATCTATAATCCAAAATTGCTTTTGAGTTTGGAACTCATAGAATGCAATACAAGATCTCAACCAAATAAACATATAAGCGATCAAATTACGAACTTATTTAGTAGTTGTAAAATCATGCACTTGCATGAGTGTTGAAACATTAACATGCAATAAGCATTTATTAATAAGTATATGTTATATTTCTATTTGTTAATCTTCAATTCAATTCATTTGTATGTTCTAATTGATAAATATTTTATTAATCACATTAAATGCATAAATTTATCAATGTACATTATTATAACATTATATAGCATATGTTCTCTATAACAAGGTATCGAACCTATGGATCTATTCCCGGTTTTTTGTAAAAATGTAGTCCTTAGATCTAGAAAAAAGAATATAGAAATAGAATTAAGGATCCCATTTTTCGAATGAAATATATATATATATATATAAAAGAATAAGTAAATTCTAAGTAAATGGGATTTTCGAATATCTAAATTGGATAAATCCGAACGAATTTTTTCCTTTTGATAAAAATTCAAAAAACTTCAATTGGTACGTGCAGGAAATAGGCCAATTCGGCAGCTTTTGTTCAATTTCTCGTGGAGTAGAAAGATCAAATGTTATCATTTTATCTTTTTTAATAAGGATCCTACTAGTTTTTTATGTTTCACTAAACCCTAAGTCGAAATATAGAAGTCTTTTGACTTCATTAGTGGGCCTAGGACTCGTCCGTCTTGGGATTTTGACCTTAAGTTTTCTTAATAAGTCATAGCTCTACGGATAACTCCTTATTGGTTGTATTATATACAACCCTAACCCTTTTGGTACCTTGTCCTAATTTCACTTTGACCTTGTTTTTCTCAATGAATCAGAATGGATTGTTCACAACTACCTACCATATTGCGATGGCCTAAGTATAGTATATGTACCTTGAGTTTGCTCGCCAAATACATATAGTTATCTTACCTCTCCCATTCAATATATTATTAATACTACACATAATATCTCTAGCTTGAGTTTGCTCAACTACTATGGAGTATGCAAGTAATTTATTAATATATATGGTAGAGGGCAATATTATATTGAAGATTTATAATCTTTAATATATATTATATTTTGTGATATTAACTTATGGAATAATGTAATTCTTATGAATTACTCTCGTGATTCAAATGTCATACATATCGGAATTTACGAAATACATACATTTACATATGTCTTATTCCTTAAGTCTATTTGGGTTTATTTGATGCTCCACGTTTAATTTATACATTCATATTATATAAGTTTTATTATTATATGTAAGTTTATATTTTATATTGCTTATGTAATATTCTTATGTATAATATTATATTAATTTATTTAATTAACATTTTAATTAATTTTATACTGATATAACATTTACTTTTAATATTTTATGATACACTATAACCCTTATTGTTTAAAACATATATCATATACATGGGCATATTATTTAATAATTAATCTTTTAATTAACTTACTTAATTAAACTATTTTAATTAAATTATATTAATTTCAAAATTTATTGGACGTACATATATGTATACTTATGTCATTTCAAACGTTTTTAAAATATCATAACATATATTTTAATATATAATATATGTATTTATTTATTAATTAACTTATTTAATCAATTTTATTAACAAATTTTACAATTAATTTGTATTATTTTTCAAACATTTATTAACAAATTTATTATATTACAACTTTTATAATATATATATCTTATTTTAAATATAAATCTTATATTTTTAAATTTACAAACAATTTGAAAATTTATATTATAACATTTATAATATTTTTCTTATTTTAATTTCACTTTAAAATTTAAAACTTCCATTTCTAATTTCAAAACAATTTTGAAATTAGTCCAAGGCCTAATTCAAATTAGGATTTTCTATTAGGGATAACCTTTGGGCTTATCTTGCAACTCCCCATAAATTTTACGGTTAGTTGTTTAATTAGTAATTGGTTAATTAGGCTCCAAAAATGAAATTTATGCGAATGATGGAATTTGACCATGAAACTTACACCGTCGCGTTTATGGCGGAATTTTGAGCAACTTTTATATTTAAAGTTTTGTGGTCGGAGTTCAAATGAGGAAGATAGGACGAAAAACAAATTCAAAACAAAATAATTAGATTAGAAAAACTAACGTCTATATAATAATTCTCGGAGCCAACAGGTCGACATGTTCACTGTGACCAATTGACATGTAGTGGTCGGCCTATAGCATTAATTGGTCGACTGGTTGGGACCGTGGAGGTAGGGTTTGCCTTAGCCAAGCGGCTCAGATTTTATATAATTAGATCCAACTGTTGTGGTTGATTCGAGTGCCTACAAATTCAGGCCGAGCCCTCTCTTCTCTTCTCATATTTTTCTAGAAACAAGAGCAAAGATTGTCATCTTCCCTTCTCCACTATTTTATAAATTATAAAATATTGGACAGAAATCAAATAAGAGAAGCGAATCAACACTATGCGATAACGAGATAATATATCCCTTCAATCCAAATCTCTTCTTAGGTCTATAATTTTAATATATGTATATACCCATTATATACATATTTCTTGGAATAAGAAGGAAATGGAATTGAATCAAGGTTTTACTTCATATTTGGAGGTTCATAATGCTTCTAGAAGATGAGTGGGAAATTTATAAATTGTTTATGATATTAAATCTATTCCATTACATACATTTGATTTTTATGCCTAAATGAATATATGTGAATTGTATGCTAAAATTGAATGTATTAAACAACGCCTACATATTCCTAGGAGACCCAATTAAAATTATTGTTACACCCTAATCTATATATATACAAATTGAAGAAGAATAGAAATCAAATAAGATAAGAAGAGAAGCGAATCAACACTGCGCGATAACGAGGTGTTATATATATGTATGTATGTATGTATGTTTGTATGCATGTATGTATGTATGTATGTGTGTGTGTGTCTATATTCCCTTCAACCCCAAATCTCTTCTTAGATCTTTAACTTTAATATATGCATATACCCATTTTATGTATATTTCTTGGAATAAGAAGGAAATGGAGTTGAATCAAGGTTTTACTTCAAATCTAGAGATTCAGGATGCTCCTAGAAGGTGAGTGGGAAATTTATAAATTGTTTATGATATTAAATCTATTCCGTTGGCATACATTTGACTTTTATGCCTAAATGAATATATATATATATATATGTATGTATGTATGTATGTATGTATATATGAATTGTATGCTAATACTGAATGTATTAAAACTCGCCTACGTATTCTTAGGAGATCAGATTGGAATTATTGTTATACGCTAATCTGGAAATTAGTCCCAAAAGTAATAGATATGAAAATTGATTAGATATGAAATTTATTTCAGATCTGAAATTGGGTTGGAGATTATCAGTATGATTTGATTATTACCTTAATTATGTTAAATTGGAGAATTTCTTTAGTTTAATTTGTAGAAAGAATATGCATTGACTTTTATAAATTTGTTTAAATTTCCAAATTGCATAGAAAATGCAGCATTTGATTTAACAAGGAATATGTTAACCCACTTTATAGAAAAACAAATTTCAACTAGATTTAGAAGATTCAAACGAGGACAAAACAACCTAGAAACTTAGAGGCACACCAAAAATCACTAAAGAATTGAATTTAAGAAATTTAAAGTCAAAATTAACTAAGGAGAGATGTCGGTACCGACCTCTCATTAGGTACCGACTTCTCATATCAACTCCATTGGGATTGCGACTTCTTGGGACACCTCCATATAGAATTATAAGAGTGCTATAAAAATTACAATTTATTCTGAGCTATGAAAAAAGTCACCACCGACCTCTTAGGCGAAAAGGTTGATACTAGTCTGTTTTGGAGAGAAGTAGATGACAACTTGTTCTGGATAACCAACGATCGATGGAAACAACATGAGGCACCTTGAAATCAAGTAGGATGAAGCATGCAAAAGGAATCAACCCATTTACGTGTAACAACCCATAATTTCAGTCATTTCAAATTCATATATTTAATTGATTTTAAATATTCACAAGTAAATCTTATAAGTTGAATAACTTATATTTCGAATATAATGTTTTAATTGGATAATTAGATTATTAATTTATTATTTGAAATTGTAGAAATAACTGAAATTTGAATTTAATGTAAATGAAAATGATTTATAAAAGTTGAACTAAATTCTATCTGAATTAGAATGATGTTAGTAAACTTTTAAAATTGAATCAAATGTTAATTTGTAGAAATTGAATATTTTAATATTTAATGAACGTGTAAAAATAATCATTTTTCACAAAGTCTCGGATTTCAACGAAACTAGTTTCATTAGATCCGTAATGTTATATTATTATCGAATTTCAAATTTTGTGTCAATTGAATTTACGGTTTAGTCATGATGACAAGCTAAAACGCATAGAAATTTGTTTAAGTAAATTTTATATTTAAATAATTCGATTCGAAAATCTATCTTCCAAATAATCGAACTGGCTCCCGATATATATTCCATTGCGTTCGGAATAGGGGTAAAACATTTTAAACGCCAGGTAGCATGCTTCTTTTGGAGTTCAAATTTTTTTTGGGCGAATAGGTCGCAAAATTTTCTATAAAAGGACTTCATAACTTCATTTTTTTCACAAACCCTAATCCATACAAGCCCTAGCTGCCACTTCTTGTTTAATGGCCAGAAATGCATGGAATTTCTAACCTCAATCTCTATCAATCCATTATCAATTAGAAGAAACACTTAACTACAACATTGTAGAGTTAGATGAGATCTTTCTATCCATACGGTCAAGGTCAACTATGGCACAACGATCAAGGAGGAAATGGCTTGTGAAGTCGTGCGTTTGGGCATGATTTCCGAGATTGTGGTGGGGCCGAGTGTAACAACCCGCATATTTTACAATTGAATATTTAAATATTTTATTTTAATATTTTATCGTTAGTCGGATTTTAGTCCGAAAAGTTACTTTTTGCATACGGTCGAATTAGGACTCGAGACCACTTCCATTGGGTCTAAAACACCGTTTGCGATCTTTTTGAGTATAAACTTTGATATGTTTGGAGTTAGTGGAATTTTGCTACTTTTTCACTTTGGGCTTTGGGTTTGGTTTAGCCCATTAGCCTAAACTATTAACTCTAGCTCAGCCCCTGTAACGACCCAGAATTTCTGTCAATTAAAATTCGTATATTTAATTGATTTTAAATATTAATAAGTAAAATTTGTAAGTCGAATAAATTAAATTTCGAATATCTGGATTTAATTGGGTAATTAAATCGATAGTTTAATATGTTAAATTACTGAAATAATTGGAAATTGGGTTTAATATGATTAAAATTGATTTGTAAAATTTTAATAAATCATATTGGAGTTAGAATGATGTTATAGAACTTTTAAAATTGAATTTAAAGTTAATTTGTGAAAATTGAATATTTTAATATTTAATTGACGAGTTAAAATAGCCATTTTTCAAACAGTCTCAAATTTCGATGAAACCAGTTTCATCAGATCCATAATGTTAAATTATTATATGGTTTCAAATTTCGTGTCAATCGGATTTACGGTTTGTCCGGGGCAAGCCAAAACGCATGGAAATTTGGTTAAATCGATTTAATTTAAAATTGATCGTTTATTGCCGTAATTCGCACAGATGATCGAATTGGCTCTCGAAACCAATTCCAATGTGTTCGGAACGCGGGGTAAACCCTAGAAACGCCAACCGGCACGCTTCGTTTGGAGTTCGGAAAATTTTGGATGAATAGTGTTTTGGAAATTTTTCTATATAAGGACCTCACATTTCTAATTTGCAAAAAAACACAAAACCCTAGCCTATTTTCTGGAGCCGCCACTAACAGAAATTCAATGGCCAAAATGTTCTTGCTTTCCCCTCAAAATTTCTCTTCATCCACGCTATAATTCGCAAAACTTTCAACTACAAAGTTGGAGAGCTTCATGAGCTCGACGACTTCAACGGTGGAGATCAATTTTTATGAAGCGGATTGACGGCAAATCAAGCTTGAAGGGCCGATAGTTGTTCACGTTTTTCAAGGCCAATATAGGGTCGAGTTGGAGGTGCTCTTGGCCGATGGTAGTGGAGGTCGTGGCGCTTTGTTTGACGGTGTTTGATCGTGGTGTAAGTGATGGATGGTGGTGCGTGATTTAGGGCATGTTGGCGGCGCGTTGGTTTCACTCGAACAAAGGAACGGGGAAGAAGGAGAGGGGGAGCGAACGGTCTTGATGCATGCAGGCACATCCAATGGTCTGGATGGAGTGAGGGTTTAAAAATAAATTAAATTTGTTAATTTATGCGTATAATAATTCGTGTAATATTAAAAATATCATAACGTTTTGTTACGAGGTCGAAAAATTACGAAACAAGTTGCGTTGGCTTCGTTTTGTCAAGCACTACGCAATGGAGCTGGATTGGAATCGTTTGGAGCTAGTGAAAATTTTTAGTAAAATTAAACGCACGTTTAATTTTATTCGAAATAAAACACTATGACTGTAATTGAAACCAAGGTGAGAACTTCTCACTCAATCGAATTTGTTTCGATTTAAATTTTAAATAGTTAGATTTAAAATTGATTGAATGTATGTTTGAATGATGATTGCTATCTGTTGTTTTAGAATAGACATTATACGCCGTATATTAAGCGGCGGTTATTTATTAAAAACATATACCGCGAATATTTCTCTGCAAAGTGAAATTGGTATTATATATGTACTTGGAGTTGATTTTCCCGCATTATATAGCGGATGAGACCCTATTGTGCCGCATAATAGCGGATAATATTTTATAAATCCCATATACCGCGATATCCCATCTTGAAACGGGATTGGTATTGTGCTAACATCTGTGAATGTAGGGAAACAGGTTGGAGGGATCCAACTGGATTCCTCAACTGTATTAATTTATTTACAGATATTGTGATATATTCTGTTATCATATGATGTATGATGTTTTGGTTGTCGCGATTGATTATTTGGTGTGTTGCATCACTGGGCCTATTTTGAAGTTTTAAAAATGTTGAAGATGATTTTTAAATTTTAAAAGGATTTTTAAAGTGATTTTTGGAAAGTATACGTTTTATTAAAATTTTGGAATGGATTCATTTTAAATAAATAAACGTTATAATTTTAATGTTATATAAAAATATGATTTTTAAGAAATATAGTTGAAAAATTGATTTTTGAAATATGAGGTTAATGATTTTATAAAAAAATGGTTTAAATAGAGACTTTTGAATTTATTATAAAAGTTATATATACAAGATTTATAAAATTGGATTTTTATAAATCAGAATAATGGAATTTTAATGGAGTTTTTAAAAATGTAAAAAGGGAGTTATAAATGAATCTTATAAGTAATAAGATTTACAATTTGTGATGTTTAAAAGAATGATTTTGTAAATAAAAGATTTATAAGTAATTAACTTATAAATTAGAGTTTGGGAATAAAATTGAGTTATAAATTGAATTGGTAAATAAAGGAGATTTGTAAATCGAAGTTTTTATAAATAGAAATGGAATTTATAAACATTTTTTTATGAATCCGAAATCAATTGAATTTGATAAATTAAACATAGAAGTTTATTAAAGGAGATATATTTGTGATTTTGGACAGCGAATTATCCTTTAAGTTAAATGTTGTAATAATAAGAGTTTGGTTAGAAAGTATATTCACGATTTTGGCCATATATTATTAAATAAAAAGAAATGTTTTTGGGAAGTGATATTTTAAATAGAATTAAAACGATTTAAAGATGTTTTAAAATGCGTTAAGTATCGAATACATAGATTTCAACATTCATTGTTGAAATAGGCGTTTTCGAGAAATAAGGAAATGGTGGACTATAACACTATTGTTATAGTAAATGATTTCTGAAAGGAAATGTTTTATATAGTATTGGGATTTATATATCTATCTAATATTTTGAATCCCTATACTAGTGATTTTGGGTTGTCGTAACGATGTTTTACGCAACATTCGTTTTGACTCAAATAAATGTGTTTAAGAGAATGTTTTCTTTAAAGAATGAAATATATACTTAATTTCGATTTAAGTATATTGAATATTTTCCAAGTGTTGAAAATAAATGGATTTGTGAATTACTTATTATTAAGTAAGTATGGAAATGTTTTCCAATATGAAGTAAATATTTTGAGATTTTATCTTTTAAAAAAATAATTGACAATGAATATTAGAAATCGATTTGAAAATCGTATATTCATAGATATTTTGGAATTGTAAATTCACTATGGAATTTATAAAAGAAAGGGAAATTTGTTTAAAAAAATAAATGTTGATTTATTTTTGAAGTGTGGAAATAAATTTACGGATTTGGAACGTAAATATAAAGTAAATTGGTAAGGATTTATTTAATTGGTTTAAATGAACCATTTTGAAATGAAAATGAATAAAGATTTGTGAATATATCCCGTATAGGGAAACGATTTGAAATTTGTTTTCAAAAGTTGTAAAGGTGAAAAGTGATTTGAAATTTGTTTTCAAATGTTGAAGTGTGGAAAATATATATCTTGTAAAGATAATTTTGGAAAATAAATAATTTGGGAAATTATTTGGAATCTGGTGATGTTGTGCATATCTATTGATAGTTAAATAACCGACTATCAATATTTATCTTTAAATAGGTATTTGTTGTAATTTGTTTGAATGTGAATGCTACACTTATTTTTAAAATAAGCGCTCACTATTCGGGTTAGCCGGGTAAGGACCTCTGAGTCGTATAACCCATTCCGAATAGTGATACGTCGTAATGTATAGCATTGATGACCGGTGTTGAAGACCGGATATTTATGAAAATGGAAGGGTTACCGTCGAATGTTTCTACATTGACTGATCTCCGATATTGAAATTTATTACCCTTTGTGATGGGAAGTCCGGTCGTGATTAGTGAATATCCGGGTTGCAAGGACTTCTTTGGAAGTGCCTTCGGTTCCGTTCGATCCCGGAACGGACTTGTATGGATGTGTGTCTGACGTTACAATTTGAGATGTAAAGCTGGTTTTTATCAAATATATTTCTGTTGGTGGCGGAGAATTTATTCTCTTAGCTTAACACCCATCTCTGAGACGTACGAGCTCAGAGGTTATGTAGTTGATGGTTACTAGTGATACATTCCCAAATTGGTAATGTGGCATACGAAGTGCTGTTGAGCATATGTGATCAACGCACAGCTTTTGTATAAAGCGTGGCTTTGTGGACGAGACTTTGTCGGACCTTACACCCCGGAAATGGTCAAAACAGGAAGGATGCAGCAAGGTTATTAGGGGGTAGCGCCCCTTTAGTGTATGTCATTCCTTATGGATAGAGGTGGTATCATGGTACGGAGCCCAGATACTTAACATATGTTGTTGCTGCAAATTTATTACTTTGTGGTTGTTGGAATCAAGGATCCTCGGATATAGATCGGTTACGATCGGGGAATGACATATTCGTGTCAGTAGTTACCCAGTTTGAAGGGTAACCCGGCCTTGTGTTGGCAGAGATCTAACCGTAATGTTCGGTTAGTTCTCGGGTCGTCTTTCCATAGGCGTACTAATGTGGCAATGGGAAGTTCCTTGGCCTGACCATTTGTTGGAAATCCAAAGAAACAATACGATCTTGTACGGTTTTAGTTGTAAAACCTACCATTTACTTATGGTGGTCACCACTGTTTAGATGGTAGCTATAGTAGGCATAAGTGCGGAATGCCTATGCTGGCTAAGATTTATATCTTTACTTTCGAAATGTTTTGTGCACTATGCACTAGTAATAATATCAAATGTTTCTTTTTAATGCGTATCAAGCATCTTTGACTATCATAAGGTGAAATCTCCTACGATTCTGCGTTTGCATTGTGTGTGTATGCGGGGGGCCTTATGGTAGTCTCATTTTCCAAAAAGCATTGCGAATCTATTTTATAATATCCCTTGGTTTGTTTTTAAAAGATAAACTGTTTTAAGTTCTCACACCAGTCCCACGACTGACCTGGAGTTTATTGTTTTCCTTCCTAAACTCTGGGTGCCCACCAATTTCTACACGGGCAGTCTAGACTCAGGTTATCAGGTCATTCTAGAACGTCGGAGTTGCTGTAGAGATCTGGAGGCAAGCTGGATGGCGTATTCACTAGTATATAGTATTTCTTTTCCGTTGTTTTTTGTTGTTGTTGTACACTCTGATAATGTAATGTAATATGATGTAATGTAATAACTGATATAGTTCTTTGTTTAAAGATTATTCATTTATCTATTATGTGTTGTTCCGCTGCGATTGTGAGATTCTGATATTGTTTTCTGTTTTTTCTCTCTTCTTCTACCCTTTTCTTCTTCTTTAACCATAACGGTACGGTTTTCCGACATTCAATTGCTCGACAGTTGATACAGTGGACGTATTAATGTCGATTTTCGAGCGTCGAAAAATCGCACTCGTTACATTTGGTATCAGAGCTTATGGTTAAGCGACAACCTTAGCTCTGTTGGGTATTACTCATTAGAGATAGAGTCAGTAGTACTCTAGAATGAGTGTGAGTGTAATAATAGCTATGAGCGCGTATTTTTTAGTGAATATAAAAATGTTTTATATTGTGTTTGCTTATCCGTTGAGCTGTTTGTGGATTCTGGTCGGTGGATGGGACGCCATATTATCGATAGGGGTTTCTAAACTCTTAAACGAGATAAACCGACATATTATCATTTTAAATTAGGCAAATGAAATAATTTAACCTTGATTATATTTTATATATAAAGGAATAATTTTTCAGAATTATTAAAGTGTATGTAAAATTGATTGTTTGGTTGTTGAAATGTAAGAATATATATGTTAATTGAAAGATGTTTGAATAATTTAAATAAGAAAACAATTGTAAAAGAATGAAATTGTATAAGCAAAAGAATTACAAGTATGGAATTATAATTAATGTGATTTACAATTGTGAAATGATCTTATATAAGTAAAGAGAAAATAGTGAAATTATATAAGTAAAAGATTTGTAAATGTGATTTATAAATATTGAAAGAATATTAAGCACTGAATTCACTACTGTTACTGGGAAATAATAAGGGTGATGACTGCAGCATCATCAATATCATTTTCGAATCTCTGTGTGATAGATTTGTTACCATAGTAAATTGGGAATTGAAGTTTAATTGTGATAAACAAATTTGAAATTAAAATCCAAGTTAAAATAAATTTGATTTGCCATCAAAGACATGTGATTTGAAATTTAACTAAAGGAAAGTTAAATAAATTGATATGGATTAGATAAGCTATTGAAATTGATGAATATAAGTGAAATAAGTTTTGAACTTATAATATGAGTTAATAAATTTAGCTTTGGTAAAAGTTAAATAGAATTTACTTTAGAATTGAAATCTGAATTGGATTTATAAGTGGAAATTTAAGTTAAATTAAACAAATGATGTTTGAAATGAAATACAGCTTAAGTAATTTTGAATGAAGCTGATTTTGGTATCAAATAAAATAGTAAAATGAAATGATGAATATGAACTTGAGTTATATAAATGAAATTCAACTTTATTTGTAAAAGGAATTAGCAATTGAATTAACTAATGAATGGAATGTTAATCAATCAAATGTAAATAAGTTGATATGAAATAATGAATGTAAGTGTCAATTCATGAAAAGCTAATGTTATTAGAAGTTGAATAATTGAATGAAAATCAATTTAATATAAACCAATTGGAATTAAAAGTGTTGGACCAAATTGAATGTAAATTAAATAATTTGGTTATGTTGAATATACATTAGTTGTTAGTTGATTGTTAATTAACTGTGTATATTTCATTAAGTTTTAATGAAGTTGAATTGATAAAATTGAAAGCAATGTAATTGAATTCAAATTGGAAGAAAATGAACTTGAATAGAATTGAATTTGATTTGGAAGTGAACTAACTTGAATATGAATTAGTGAATAATTACTAATTTAATATGAATAAATGAACGTTAGTAGAAAACATCCAATGTTAATGAATCAAATGTGATTTAAATTGGAAAACCAATTCATTGAATATTAATGAGAAGTGAATGTATATTGATTTGTTTGATGGTTGGATTTATTGCTTTTGATTGCATTTGCTATATTGGCACATATAGTTGTTGGTATGTATTGTATATTGATGTTACTTTCATATGTACATGTTACTCATTTGTTTGTTGAGTGTATAGTAGGTGCAGATTGCGCTTGCTTCGCATTTGGAGCTCGCTTTCGCGCTATATTAGCCGTATACGCTCGCTAATAATATATAAGGTACATATCTCGGATTACATGTCATACTTTTACACTTTTTTCCCTGCGGGATGCCTCATCACTTGATGAGATGTATATTTGTGATATATATACATTGTCATTTTTTTCGGATTGAGCCGCGCAAAGGAGGTTATGGCGAAATTTTCCGAAAATTTAAGGCGTTAGAATATTTTTGGAAAAATTGAAAAACTTTTGATAACTAAAGTTTTGATTTGAAGACTAAAAGTTAAACGATATGGTTGGTTTGAAAAGATAACTAAGTATGATTTGAAAACTTAGTAAAGTTATTATAAGAAGTTTAACTATGGATTTTGGGAAAGTTACACTTAAATGAATTTGAAATTTAATTTGAACGATTTGTTTTAGAAAAGTTAATGGATCCTGTAACTTTTTCTTACTTGGTAATTTCGAGAACAAAATTCTTTTAAGGAGGGAAGTTTGTAACGACCCAGAATTACTGTCAATTAAAATTCGTATATTTAATTTATTTTAAATATTAATAAGTAAAATTTGTAAGTCGAATAAATTAAATTTCGAATATCTGGATTTAATTGGGTAATTAAATCGATAATTTAATATGTCAAATTACTGAAATAATTGGAAATTGGGTTTAATATGATTAAAATTGATTTGTAAAATTTTAATAAATCATATTGGAGTTAGAATGGTGTTATAGAACTTTTAAAATTGAATTTAAAGTTAATTTGTGAAAATTGAATATTTTAATATTTAATTGACGAGTTAACATAGCCATTTTTCAAACAGTCTCGGATTTCGACGAAACTAGTTTCATCGGATCCGTAATGTTTAATTATTATATGGTTTCAAATTTCGTGTCAATCAGATTTACGGTTTGTCCCGGGCAAGCCAAAACGCATGGAAATTTGGTTAAATTGATTTAATTTAAAATTGATCGCTTATTGCCGTAACTCGCACAGATGATCGAATTGGCTCTCGAAACCTATTCCAATGTGTTCGAAACACGGGGTAAACAGTAGAAACGCCAGCAGGCACGCTTCGTTTGGAGTTCGGAAAATTTTGGATGAATAGTGTTTTGAAATTTTTTCTATATAAGGACCTCACATTTCTAATTTGCAACAAAACACAAAACCCTAGCCTATTTTCTGGAGCCGCCACTAACAGAAATTCAATGGCCGAAATGTTCTTGCTTTCCCCTCAAAATTTCTCTTCATCCACGCTATAATTCGCAAAACATTCAACTACAAAGTTGGAGAGCTTCATGAGCTCGACAACTTCAACGGTGGAGATCAATTTTTATGAACAGGATTGATGGAAAATCAAGCTTGAAGGGCCGGCAGTTGTTCACGTTTTTCAAGGCCAATATAGGGCCAAGTTGGACGTGCTCTTGGCCGATGGTAGTGGAGGTCGTGGCGCTTCGTTTGATGGTGTTTGATCGTGGTGTAAGTGATGGATGGTGGTGCGTGATTTAGGGCATGTTGGCGGCGCGTTGGGTTCACTCGAACAAAGGAACGGGGAAGAAGGAGAGGGAGGCCGAACGGTCTTGATGAATGCAGGCAGATCCAACGGTCTGGATGGAATGAGGGTTTAAAAATAAATTAAATTTGTTAATTTATGTGTATAATAATTCGTGTAATATTAAAAATATCATAACTTTTTGTTACGAGGTCGAAAATTACGAACAAGTTGCGTTGGCTTCGTTTTGTCGAGCACTACGCAATGGAGCTGGATTGGAATCGTTTGGAGCTAGTGAAAATTTTGAGTAAAATTAAACGCACGTTTAATTTTATTCGAAATAAAACACTACGACTGTAATTGGAAACAAGGTGAGAACTTCTCACTCAATCGAATTTGTTTCGATTTAAATTTTGAATAGTTAGATTTAAAATTGCTTGAATGTATGTTTGAATGATGATTGCTATCTGTTGTTTTAAAATAGACATTATACGCCGTATATTAAGCGGAGGTTATTTATTAAAAACATATACCGCGAATATTTCACTGAAAGTGAAATTGGTATTATATATGTACTTGGAGTTGATTTTCCCGTATTACATAGCGGATGAGACCCTATTGCACCGCATAATAGCGGATAATGTTTTATAAATCCCATATACCGCGATATCCCGTCTTGAAACGGGATTGGTATTGTGCTAACATTTGTGAATGCAGGGAAACAGGTTGGAGGGATCCAACTGGATTCCTCAACCGTATTAATTTATTTACAGATATTGTGATACATTCTGTTATTGTATGATGTATGATGTTTGGTTGTCGCGATTGATTATTTGGTGTGTTTCATCACTGGGCCTATTTTGAAGTTTTAAAAATTTTGAAGATGAGTTTTAAATTTTAAAAGGATATTTAAAGTGATTTTTGGAAAGTATACGTTTTATTAAAATTTTGGAATTGATTCATTTTAAATAAATAAACGTTATAATTTTAATGTTATATAAAAATATGATTTTTAAGAAATATAGTTGAAAATTTGATTTTTGAAAATGGGGTTAATGATTTTATAAAAAAATGGTTTAAATAGAGACTTTTGAATTTATTATAAAAGTTATATATACAAGATTTATAAAATTGGATTTTTATAAATCAGAATAATGGAATTTTAATCGAGTTTTTATAAATGTAAAAATAGAGTTATAAATGAATCTTATAAGTAATAAGATTTATAATTTGTGAAGTTTAAAAGAACAATTTTTTAAATAAAAGATTTATAAGTAATTAACTTATAAATTAGAGTTTGGGAATAAAATTGAGTTATAAATTGAATTGGTAAATAAAGGAGATTTGTAAATCGAAGTTTTTATAAATAGAAATGGAATTTATAAACATTATTTTATGAATCCAAAATCAATTGAATTTGATAAATTAAACATCGAAGTTTATTAAAGGAGATATATTCGTGATTTTGGACAGCGAATTATCCTTTAAGTTAAATGTTGTAATAATAAGAGTTTGGTTAGAAAGTATATTCACGATTTTGGCCAGTGAATATATTATTAAATAAAAAGAAATGTTTTTGGGAAGTGATATTTTAAATAGAATTAAAATGATTTAAAGATGTTTTAAAATGCGTTAAGTATCGAATACATAGATTTCAACATTCATTGTTAAAATAAACGTTTTCTAGAAATAAGGAAATGGTGGACTATAACACTATTGTTATAGTAAATGATTTCCGAAAGGAAATGTTTTATATAGTATTGGGATTTATATATCTATCTAAAATTTCGAATCCCTATACTAGTGATTTTGGGTTGTCGTAACAATGGTTTACGCAACATTCGTTTTGACTCAAATAAATGTGTTTAAGAGAATGTTTTCTTTAAAGAATGAAATATATACTTAATTTCGATTTAGGTATATTGAATATTTTCCAAGTGTTGAAAATAAATGGATTTGTGAATTACTTATTATTAAGTAAGTATGGAAATGTTTTCCAATATGAAGTAAATATTTTGAGATTTTATCTTTTAAAAAAATAATTGACAATGAATATTAGAAATCGATTTGAAAATCGTATATTCATAGATATTTTGGAATTGTAAATTCACTATGGAATTTATAAATGAAAGGGAAATTTGTTTTAAAAAATAAACGTTCTTTTATTTTTTGAAGTGTGGAAATAAATTTACGTATTTGGAACGTAAATATAAAGTAAATCGGTAAGGATTTATTTAATTGGTTTAAATGAACCATTTTGAAATGAAAATGAATAAAGATTTGTGAATATATCCCGTATAGGGAAACGATTTGAAATTTGTTTTCAAAAGTTGTAAAGGTGAAAAATGATTTGAAATTTGTTTTCAAATGTTGAAGTGTGGAAAATATATATCTTGTAAAGATATTTATGGAAAATAAATTATTTGGAAAATTATTTGGAATCCGGTGATGTTGTGCATATCTATTGATAGTTAAATAACCGACTATCAATATTTACCTTTAAATAGGTATTTGTTGTGATTTGTTTGAATTTGAATGCTACACTTATTTTTAAAATAAGCGCTCACTATTCGGGTTAGCCGGGAAAGGACCTTTGAGTCGTATAACCCATTCCGAATAGTGATACGTCGTAATGGATAACATTGATGACCGGTGTTGAAGACCGGATATTTATGAAAACAGAAGGATTACCGTCGAATGTTTCTGCATCGGCTGATCTCCGATATAGAAATTTATTACCCTTTGTGATGGGAAGTCCGGTCGTGATTAGTGAATATCCGGGTTGCAAGGACTTCTTTGGAAGTGCCTTCAGTTCCGTTCGATCCCGCAACGGACTTGTATGGATGTGTGTCTGACGTTACAATTTGAGATGTAAAGCTGGTTTCTATCAAATATATTTCTGTTGGTGGCGGAGAATTTATTCTCTTAGCTTAACACCCTTCTCTGAGACGTACGAGCTCAGAGGTTATGTAGTTGATGGTTACTAGTGATACATTCCCAAATTGGTAATGTGGCATACGAAGTGCTGTTGAACATATGTGATCAAAGCACAACTTCTGTATAAAGCGTGGCTTTATGGACGAGACTTCGTCGGACCTCACACCCCGGAAATGGTCAAAACAGGAAGGATGCAGCAAGGTTATTAGAGGGTGGCGTCCCTTTAGTCTATGTCATTCCTTCTGGATAGAGGTGGTATCATGGTATGGAACCCAGATACTTAACCTATGTTGTTGCTGCAAATTTATTACTTTGTGGTTGTTGGAATCGAGGATCCTCGGATATAGATCGGTTACGATCAGAGAATGACATATTCGTGTCAGTAGTTACCCAGTTTGAAGGGTAACCCGGCCTTGTGTTGGCAGAGATCTAACCGTAATGTTAGGTTAGTTCTCGGGTCGTCTTTCCAGAGGCGTACCCATGTGTTAATGGGAAGTTCCTTGGCCTAACCATTTGTTGGAAATCCAAAGAAACAATACGATCTTGTACGGTTTTAGTTGTAGAACCTACCATTTACTTATGGTGGTCACCACTGTTTAGATGGTAGCTATAGTAGGCATAAGTGCGAAATGCCTATGCTGGCTAAGATTTATATCTTTACTTTCGAAATGTTTTCTGCACTATGCACTAGTAATAATATCAAATGTTTCTTTTTAATGTGTATCAAGCATCTTTGACTATCATAAGGAGAAATCTCCTTCGATTCTGCGTTTGCATTGTGTGTGTGTGCGGGAGGCCTTATGGTAGTCTCATTTTCCAAAAAGCATTGCGAATCTATTTTAAAATATCCCTTGGTTTGTTTTTAAAAGATAAACTGTTTTAAGTTCTCACACCAGTCTCATGACTGACCTGGAGTTTATTGTTTTCCTTCCTAAACTCTGGGTGCCCACCAATTTCTACACGGGCAGTCTAGACTCAGGTTATCAGGTCATTCTGGAACGCCGGAGTTGCAGTAGAGATCTGGAGGCAAGCTGGATGGCATATTCACTTATATAGTATTTCTTTTCCGCTGTTTGTTGTTGTTGTTGTTGTTGTTGTTGTTGTTGTACACTTTGATAATGTAATGTAATATGATGTAATGTAATAACTGATATAGTTCTTTGTTTAAAGATTATTCATTTATCTATTATATGTTGTTCCGCTGCGATTGTGAGTTTCTGATATTGTTTTCTGTTTTTTTCTCTCTTCTTCTACCCTTTTCTTCTTCTTTAACCATAACGGTATGGTTTTCCGGCATTCGATTGCTCGACAGTTGATATAGTGGACGTATTAATGTCGATTTTCGAGCGTCCAAAAATCGCACTCGTTACAACCCCCTTCTCTTCATAACTTCACTTTCATTTCCTAACACTCAAGCTTCATCAAAAATGAAGGAAGGAATGAGAAATTAAAACTCCAAGCTCTAGTTCATTTGCCAATCCAACATCTAACTCCAAATTCAAAGAGAAGCCATTGATTCTTCCTTTGCTTTCAAGCTTCTTCTTCATTGATTTTGTGTAAAGGTGAAATTTTTATCTCACATCTTTGTTTATAACTATCTTTAATTGTTGGGTATGAATTCCTAACACTTTTTCATATGCATTTGCTCTTGGTTTGGATTGAATTGGTGAAGATCTCAAATTTTAGTGTTTTGGGTTCAAATCTTTAAAAATCCTAACTTTGATGTTTGAACACGTTTTTGGTGATGCATCGAGGAGCCAATAGGACCGGGTAGTCGATGGACGTAATCCCCTAGCGTTCGTGCTCGATCGGTTGCAAATTGAGAGAGTTTTTGCATTTTTGTTGCTTAGGTCGTTCGGCCTGCACATATGATTCTCGACCTGCAGTTAGGTGGGCCTGCCTTAGGTCGTTAAGTCGCTCGGCCATTAAGTCACTCGTCTTGCAATGAGTCGGCCTGCCTTAAGTCGCTCGTCCATATTGGTCGTTCCTTCTTAAGTCGCTCGGCCTTCTTTTATCTCTTAGGTCGTTGCATCACTTAGGCCGCTCGGCCTGTTATGCCGCTAGCTCCTTAGGTCGCAACCCCCTTAGGTCGCTCGGCCATATTATGCCGCTAGCTCCTTAGGTCGCAACCCCCTTAGGTCGCTCGGCCATGTTATGCTGCTTGCTCTGTTAGGTCGCGCGCTCGGCCATTAGGTCGTTCTACCCCATAGCTCAACCATGTTAAGTCGCACCTGCTATCTCGCAACCATGTTAGGTCGCTTGCTCTCTTAGGTCGCGCCATTTGTCCACTTAAGTCGTACAGCCTTCTCTTATGCTTTAGGTCGCACCAACTTAGGTCGTGCCATGTTAAGTTGCTCTGTTAGCCCGCATGCTATTCCTTAAGTCGCTGATTTCTTATGTTGACTTACGTTAGGTCGTAAGCTATGGCAGTTAAGTCGCAAGGGTATTTCCACTTTGATGGATTTGTAATCGAATTCTTTGGATTTCATTCACGTCTTCGAATGTGAAATTTTGTGATTTATTGTTTCTACAATCATTTTTGTGATTTTTCACTTTATTTCACTCGTATGAGAAATCTAATTAAACGGCTTAGTAAATCAAATGGTATGAAACGCTTGCATTTACTTCGCCGGTTAATTCTTGGACTTGTTCGATTGAATCTCTTGTGACAATTTTCTAGTGGAAACTTACAATTTGTTCGGAAATATTTAAGTTAAGCCAGTGGTTATAGGACATGAAGCCAAGCTTATATATTTACTAGCTTACTGTAATTGACACTTCTTGATGATCGTTGATGATCATTTTTGTGATTTAGACTAGCAAATGTGCGATGTCTCTTTGTCTACAAGGGAGACTAAACCCCGTTTCTGTGGAGCTTCTGCTCAATCTGGTGGGGTAGCGACCCATGGTCTTCGAGCCATTTTGTGGAGCTTCGGCTCAAAATTAATGGTTAGCAACCATGGAATAGCGTTCCATTTTGGGATACACGTGTTGGTGAGTTTTCATGCTCCCATTTTGTGATAGGCCTCCCCTTTTTGTGATTTCTGGATTTCCATTGATGATTTCTGAAATTTGTGTTTTCACCAATTTTCGTGATTTACATTGATAAGTTTTATCAATATTTGTGCATTGGTGAATTTGTGTGTCATTAACTTTCGTGATTGGCATTAATATTATTGTCCATATTTGTGGTTTGGTGAATATAAATAAAGTGTATGACATTCCTTTTGATCTTTGAGAAGATTCTTGTGATATTGATTAATCCCTTGTTGATTTTCAATTGCATACTTACCACTGTATGACATTTTGGTTATATTATACTATTTTGTCATATCTCTTATTCTATATCATTTCATCTGATATTTATAGCTAGACTGATCTGTTTATTATTTTCTTATTAAATAATACTCGGGTCAGACCGAGATGTTACAGGTGTTTCTGCTTGACTTCACATCTGGGATTATCACCCTGACTTTTGGCTAACTACTTAGATTAGTAGTTTTTGTTGTATACATTTGATATATAGACATATCGATGTATCCATATTCTTTTGTCTAGCACTTCTAGCTATTCTTTTGTGATATTGTGGATCTTGTTTGACCACTACTCTGATGTACACTTTCATGTGTTATATATTCATATCTATTTCCGTCTTTGTGATATGGATGTCTGTGACTGATTTGGGTTATGTTTATTTCTATATTTGCTTCCGAAGAAGATATATAGCCACTGTGTAGTAGCTTTGAGTTGGTACCGGTATGTCGGATTTCCTCCTTAAACCAAATGCATGTTGTACTATCTGACATATCGTTGCTCGCACAAAGCAATTACGCGGATGGTCGCTCCTCAACAGCCTTATTCTCCGTGCTAGTTGACGGCATTACCCCGTAGTGTCCTTGGCTAGCATGGATATAGAGGTGGGGCGTCACAGCTTGGTATCAGAGCCAAACTTCGGAACAATGTTGAATAATCTAGCAAGGATCATCGTTCTAAGTCCATCTTAGGAGTCGTGGTTTAGGATTTAATCCGAGTCTTGTACCGGTTCATCCAATTTTCTTTATGATTCCTTGTTTATCTATCAAAATTTCTTGATATTTGTTTGGTGAATAACCTTATCCTTCTTCTTTCTTTCTTTCAAAAGGAAGAGAAATGGTTAGACCTGGCCGTCCTAGTGTCGGTCAATCTAGTGCTACTCCCCAAGATAGAGTATTTATGTCTGCCCAGCAGCTTCTTGATCTAGTAAGGAATGCTCAAACAGCTGAATCTAATCCGGAGTCTACTCACCCTAAGTCTGGATTTGCACGTTTGTGTAACGATTATACCAATTTGGGTGGGAAGCCATTCAAAGGTTCTGAAACAATTATTGAAGTCTAGGCTTGGCTGAGAACGTGCGATCGAATCTTTTCTCGCATGAATCTTGTTGATCTTCACCGTGTACAGGTGGCCTCTAGTATGCTCCAAGAAAGAGCATTAGATTGGTATGAGCTTCTTATTTTTGAAATAGTTGAAGCGGATCTTACTTGGGAGAAATTCCGAGAACGCTTCGAATTAAAATTTGTGCCAGAAGCTGAGAAAGTGACTTTGGCTCGCCATTTCATTGACCTTGTTCAAGGTGAATCTTCCATGGCAGACTATGTCACATCATTTAAGTCACTTTCTAAATATGGGGTCGAGTACATAAACACCCCATTGAAGAAGAACAAAAGATTTATCTATGGATTAAACAAAAATCTCAAAAAGCAATTACTTCTAAAGTTAGAAGTTTCTTTTGAGCAACTTGTTGATATCGCTCTTCGACTTGAAGAGGCAGATAAAGAAATTGACGTTGAAGTTATGGGTGCCAAACCAAACTTCGACAACAAGAAAAGGGCTAATAAGTTCAAAGGTCTTTATCCCAACAAGAAAGGGAAGCAAGCAACTTCGGTGGCAAAGACTTCCACCTCTGGTAGTGGGCAATGCTACAATTGTGGTTCTAGAGACCATTATGCGAACAAGTGTTCAAAGCCTCATGCTTGTCGCTATTGCAAAAGCCCGGATCATTATTTATCTTCTTGTCACAAACTTCAAGGTAAGAAGGAGGGAAAACTTAATGTTTCTCAAGCCCCTGGCAACACATCTCGTGGTAAAGGTATTTCTCATTCTATCCTTGATGGCATTATTTTATTTCGTGATCATCCTATTTGAGTTCTTTTTGATATGGGTGTGTCCCATTCTTTTATATCAAAAGAACTTGTTGATACTTTTTCTTTAGATGTTTTGTGTTTAATGACTTCTTTGAGAATTGCGAATCCGGTTGGTGGATCTGCAACAATCAGTTTATTATGTAAAGATGTCGAGATTATTTTGTGTGATTTTTCTTTCCGAGTCGATTTGCATGTTATGCGCTACTTGGGCTTTGGAATGGTTTTGGGAATGGATTGGCTTAACCGCTATGAAGCCCAAATTCTATGTCCTGAGCGGACTATTCATCTTCGACATCCTCAATCTGTTAAGCAGATTTCTATTGATCTTAAAGATTCGGATTCCAGCATGGTTGAAATATTTATATTCTTTAATTCCTCATGATGACGATAATGATGATGAGGAAGATATTATCTCTCTTATTCACGTTGTTCGTGAATTTTCCGATAAATTTGAGCCCTTTTTAGGATTACCACCTAAGCGAGCAATTGAGTTCAGAATTAATCTCATCCCTGGAGCACAACCTATCACACGCCCTCCTTATCGTATGTCCAATAAAGAAAATGAGGAGATGCACAAGCAATTATCCGAATTGGAGACGAAACAATTTATTCGCTCTAGTTCCTCTCCTTGGGGAGCTTCGTCTATTTTTGTGAAGAAATCCGATGGTACACTTATGCTTTGCGTTGACTACCGGAAGCTTAATGATCTTACTATCAAGAATAAATATCCTTTACCTCGGATTGATGATCTATTCGATCAACTTAGTGGTGCCAGAGTCTTTTCACAATTAGACTTAGCTACCGGTTTTCATCAGCTTCGTATTGCAGAGGATAGCATTCCTTTGACATCTTTCTGTACTCGTTATGGATCTTATGAATGGCTTGTTATGCCATTTGGTTTAACGAATGCTCCGGCTTATTTCGTTGACCTTGTGAATAGAGTTTTCAAAGACTTCCTCGATCGGTTTGTTCTCATATTTATTGATGATATTCTTGTGTATTCAAAAACCGAGGAGGAGCATGAAAAGCATCTTCAGATTGTGTTGGAAACTCTTAGGAGCAATCAATTGAAAGCAAAATATTCTAAATGCCACTTTTGGAATTCTCGTGTGAAGTTTCTCGGTCATATTATTGCCAAATCCGGAATTTCCGTGGATCCTTCAAAGATTAAAGCGATTCAAAATTGGAAGTGACCGAAGAGTGTGACGGAAATTCGTAGCTTCCTTGGATTGGCGGGCTATTACCGTCGTTCTATAAAAGACTTTTCAAAAATTTCCGTGCCCCGTACTAGTTTAACAAAGAAGGGAGTTAAATACATTTGGTCGGACAAATGTGAAGCTTCTTTTCAAAAATTAAAAGAACTCCTTTCCGATGCTCCTTTTCTTGTGATTCCCGAGGAAACCATGGTTTTATTGTTTATACCGATGCTAGTCGCGTTGGTTTGGGTGCCGTTCTTATGCAAAGAGAATGTGTTATTGCTTATGCTTCTAGGCAATTGAAGCCAACCGAGACTAGATATGCCACTCATGATTTAGAACTCGCGGCTATTGTTTTCGCCCTTCGTATTTGGCGTCATTATCTTTTGGGAGAAAAATTTATTCTTTACACAGATTATAAATCTTTGAATTATCTATTTTCTCAAAAGGAACTTAATTTGCGTCAACAACGTTGGCTCGAATTTCTTGCAGCTTATGATCTTGATATTCTTTATACTCCCAGAAAGAGAAACCGTGTTGCCGATGCACTTAGTCGTAAGAAACAAGCGGTTGCTTCTATGATGATATCCGAATGGAATGATCTTGGAATTTTACCCATATGTGAGATTCGAGATCATGTTTCCGATTTATGTTCATCTCTTGTTTTATGTAACCTTGAGGCTCATCCTTCTCTTTTAGATCGCATTCTTGAAGCTCAAAGGTAGATCCCGAATTGGCTCTTCTTGGCCAAAATCTTAGGGATAAAATTGATATTGAGGGTTTGAAAGACTTTGATATTGATTCTCGTGGCGGTATTCGAAAATTTGGTAGACTTATCGTGCCAAATATTAGTAATCTACGTAAAGACATTTTAGAAGATTCTCATCGTTCTAAATTTACCATTCATCCCGGTAGTAGTAAAATGTACGCGGACATGAAGCGACTTTATTATTTGGAGGGAATGAAATCTGATATTGCTAACTTTGTTAAGTGTTGCATGACTTGCCAATTCATTAAGGCCGAACATCAAAGGCCCGGTGGGTTACTGCAACCTTTAGAAATTCCAATTTGGAAGTGGGACCAAATTTCCATGGATTTTATAGACGGCCTTCCCCATTCTCGTTCGGGTCATGATAGCTTATGGGTGATAGTCGATAGACTTACTAAATCCGCCCATTTTGTTCCCGTTCGGTCCAATCGAACCGTTCCTCTCTTGGCCAAACTCTTTATTAAAGAAATTGTAAAATTGCATGGAGTTCCTTCTTTTATTGTTAGTGATCGTGATCCATTGTTTACTAGTGGATTTTGGAAGAGTCTTCAAAAAGCTTTGGGAACGAAGCTTAATTTTAGCACCAATTATCATCCTCAGTCCGATGGACAAACCAAGCGTGTGAATCAAACTCTTGAAGATCTTCTTCGTGCGTGTATTCTTGATTTTGGTGGAAGTTGGAAAGATCATATTTCTCTTGTTGAGTTTTCCTATAATAATAGCTTCCAATCTAGTATTGGTATGGCACCTTTTGTGGCACTCTATGGAAGGCCATTCCGATCTCCTTCTTGTTGGCTTGAGGCGGGTGAGAGGCTGGTTTTAGGTCCAGATTTTATTCATGATTCCACAAAGAAGATTGACCTTATTCGTCATGGGATGAAAGAAGCCCAGAGTAGGCAAAAATCCTATGCCGATAATCGGAGAAGGAAATTAGAATTTTCTGTGGGAGATCTTGTGTTTATTCGTGGTTCACCTATGAAGGGTGTTGTACGTTTCAGTCGATCGGGAAAGTTAACACCTCGATATATTGGTCCATTTCCCATCACCGAACGTATTGGTTCTGTGGCTCATCGCCTTTTATTACCGGCTCAGTTTTCTGATATTCATGACGTATTTTACGTTTCTTAATTGCGAAAATGTCTTCGAGATTTCGATTCTATTCTTGAGCCCGGTGTTGTGGAAGAAATTGAAGTCTCGCCTAATTTAACTTATGAGCAACATCCTATTCGTATTATTGCTTCGGAGGTCAAACGCCTTCGAAATAAAGATGTTCCGCTTGTTAAAGTTCAATGGTCCTTAAATCCTAAGGATTGCTCTTGGGAATCTAGATTATTCATCGAGCGAACACATCCGGACTTACTTTCTCGTGCTATTTGAGGTGAATTTCTTATTTCAAATTTCTTTTGTGTTGATATGCTTTCATGGTTGTTAACTTATATTTTCTTCTTAAATATTGCGAGGACGCAATTTCTTTAAGGAGGGGAGTCTCTAACAACCCGCATATTTTACAATTGAATATTTAAATATTTTATTTTAATATTTTATCGTTAGTCGAATTTTAGTCCGAAAAGTTACTTTTTGCATACGGTCGAATTAGGACTCGAGACCACTTCCATTGGGTCTAAAACATCGTTTGCGATCTTTTTGAGTATAAACTTTGATATGTTTGGAGTTAGTGGAATTTTGCCAATTTTTCACTTTGCGCTTTGGGTTTCGTTTAGCCCATTAGCCTAAACCATTAACTCTAGCTCAACCCCCTTTCCTTCATAACTTCACTTTCATTTCCTAACACTCAAGCTTCATCAAAAATGGAGGAAGGAATGGGAAATTAAAACTCCAAGCTCTAGTTCAATTGCCAATCCAACATCTAACTCCAAATTCAAAGAGAAGCCGTTGATTCTTCCTTTGGTTTCAAGCTTCTTCTTCATTGATTTTGTGTAAATGTGAGATTTTTATCTCTCATCTTTGTCTATAACTATCTTTAATTGTTGGGTATGAATTCCTAACACTTTTTCATATGCATTTGCTCTTGGTTTGGATTGAATTGGTGAAGATCCCAATTTTTAGTGTTTTGGGTTCAAATCTTTAAAAATCCTAACTTCGATGTTTGAACACATTATTGGTGATGCATCGAGGAGCCAATAGGACCGGGTAGTCGACGGGCGTAATCCCCTAGCGTTCGTGCTCGATCGATTGCAAATTGAGAGAGTTTTTGCATTTTTGTTGCTTAGGTCGTTTGGCCTGCACATATGATTCTCCGTCTGCAGTTAGGTCAGTCTGCCTTAGGTCGCAACCCATAGGTCGCTTGCATCTTAGGTCGTTAAGTCACTCGGCAATTAAGTCGCTCGCCTTGCAATGAGTCGGCCTGCCTTAAGTCGCTCGGCCTTCTTTTATCTCTTAGGTCGTTGCATCACTTAGGTCGCTCGGCCTGTTATGCCGCTAGCTCCTTAGGTCGCAACCCCCTTAGGTCGCTCGGCCATGTTATGCCCCTAGCTCCTTAGGACGCAACCCCCTTAGGTCGCTCGGCCATGTTATGCCGCTAGCTCCTTAGGTCGCAACCCCCTTAGGTCGCTCGGCCATGTTATGCTGCTTGCTCTGTTAGATCGCGCGTTCGGCCATTAGGTTGTTCCACCCCATAGCTCAACCATGTTAAGTTGCACCTGCTATCTCGCAACCATGTTAGGTCGCTTGCTGTCTTAGGTCGCACTATTTGTCCACTTAAGTCGCACAGCCTTCTCTTATGCTTTAGGTCGCACCAACTTAGGTCGTGCCATGTTAAGTTGCTCTGTTAGCCTGCATGCTATTTCTTAAGTCGCTGATTTCTTGTGTTGACTTGCGTTAGGTCGTAAGCCGTGGCTGTTAAGTCGCAAGGGTATTTCCACTTTGATGGATTTGTAATCGAATTCTTTGGATTTCATTCACGTCTTCGAATGTGAAATTTTGTGGTTTATTGTTTCTACAATCATTTTTGTGATTTGTCACTTTATTTCACTCGTATGAGAAATCTAATTAAAAGGATTAGTAAATCAAATGGTATGAAACACTTGCATTTACTTCACCGGTTAATTCTTGGACTTGTTCGATTGAATCTCTTGTGACAATTTTCTAGTGGAAACTTACAATTTGTTCGTAAATATTTAAGTTAAGCCAGTGGTTGTGGGACATGAAGCGAAGCTTATATATTTACTAGCTTACTGTAATTGACACTTCTTGATGATCGTTGATGATCATTTTTGTGATTTAGACTAGCAAATGTGCGATGTCTCTTTGTCTACGAGGGAGACTAAACCCCGTTTCTGTGGAGCTTCTGCTCAATCTGGTGGGGTAGCGACCCATGATCTTCGGGCCGTTTTGTGGAGCTTCGGCTCAAAATTAATGGTTAGCAACCATGGAATAGCGTTCCATTTTGTGATACACGTGTTGGTGAGTTTTCATGCTCCCGTTTTGTGATAGGCCTCCCCCTTTTTGTGATTTCTGGATTTCTGGAATTTGTGTTTTCACCAATTTTCGTGATTTACATTGATAAGTTTTATCAATATTTGTGCATTGTTGAATTTGTGTGTCATTAACTTTTGTGATTGGCATTGATATTATTGTCCATATTGTGGTTGGTGAATATAAATAAAGAGTATGACATTCCTTTTGATCTTTGAGAAGATTCTTGTGATATTGATTAATCCCTAGTTGATTTTTAATTGCATACTTACCACTGTATGGCATTTTGGTTATATTATACTATTTTGTCATATCTCTTATTCTATATTATTTCATCTGATATTTATAGCTAGAATGATCCGTTTATTATTTTCTTATTAAATAATAGTCGGGTCAGACCTACATATTATAGGTGCTTCTGCTTGACTTCACATCTGGGATTATCACCCTGACTTTTGGCTAACTACTTAGATTAGTAGTTTTTGTTGTATACATTTTAAGATATAGACTCATCGATGTATCCATATTCTTTTTTCTAGCACTTGTAGCTATTCTTTTGTGACATTGTGGATCTTGTTTGACCACTACTCTGATGTATACTTTCATGTGTTATATATTCATATCTATTTCCGCCTTTGTGATATGAATGTCTGTTACTGATTTGGGTTATGTTTATTTCTATATTTGTTTCCGAAGAAGATATATAGCCACTATGTAGCAGCTTTGAGTTGGTACCGCTATGTCTGATTTCCTCCTTAAACCAAATGCATGTTGTACTATCTGACATATCATTGCTCGCACAAAGCAATTACGCGGTTGGTCGCTCCTCAACAGCCTTATTCTCCGCGCTAGTTGACGGCATTACCCCGTAGTGTCCTTGGCTAGCATAGGTATAGAGGTGGGGGCGTCACACCGAGCACTTCCATATTACAGGTGGTGATGGAGTTTGTGATGGTCATTCGAATGGTTGTAGCCGATCATTGTAAAAATGATCGAGGGGGTCGTGAAAATTCAAGAATCAGTCACGGCTATGGGTTATTTGCATACAAAGTTGAGCGGGGGGGAGAAGATGTTGGTCACGGCCTAGATCCGATGTGAGAAGTTGAACGACCCAGATTGACTAAGGTTTTAAAATAAAATAAAAATTTTAAATTAAATATATATAAATACGAGTAATATTTAAAATGTCATAACTTCTTCATACAAAGTCCATTTTTGACGAAAAAAGTTGTGTTAGGTCCGTGTTGATGAGCACTACATTTTAGAGCTAGCTTAGAGTTGATTGGAGCTAGTGAAAATTTTAGATAAATTTAAATTCCTGTTTAATTTTATTCAGAATAAAATACCGCAACTGCCATTGGAACCAAAGTGAGTACAACTCACTCTTTCTGTCTCATTGATATTTTTATATAAGTGAGAATACATTTATTTTATGTTGATTGATGATTGTTGGGATGATATATGATATTATATATATGTATATATATATATATTGATTGGTATTTGGATATATTCCTACCGATAGAAGCAGATGAGACCCTATACATTTTCGTGTATAAGCAGATGACTCTGTGTACGCGCGTCTGCCTTGAAGAAGACATTGTACAATATTCTAACATGTATATTTGTAATAGGTGACAGGTTAGAGAGATCCTGTAACGATCCAGAATTTTAGTCATTTGAAATTCATAAATTCAATTGATATTAAATATTCAAGAGTAAATTTTATAAGCTAAAGAACCTATATTTTGAATATAGTGTTTTGATTAGATAATTAAATTATTAATTTATTATTTGAAATTGTGTAAATAATTGAAAATTGAATTATATGTGAATGGAAATGATTTATAAAGTTGAATTAAATCCTATTTTAATTTTAATGATGTTAGTAAACTTTTAAAATTGAATTAAAAGTTAAATTCTAGAAATTGAATATTTTAATATTTAATTGACGTGTAAAAATAGCCATTTTTAAAATGGCCTTGGATTTCGATGAAACCAATTTCATTAGATCTGTAATGTTATATGATTGTAGGATTTTAATTTTCGTGTCAATCGGATTTACGGTTTAGTCGTGGCAAGCTAAAACGTGTAGAAATTCATTTAAGTAAATTTTAAATTTAAATAGTCGATTCGAAAACCTATCTTTCAAATATGATCAAATTGGCTCCCAATATATATTCCATTATGTTAAAAATAGAGCTAAAACATTATAAATGCCAAGCGGCGCATTTCCATTGGAGATCGGAAAATTTTCGGGTGAATAGTGTCGCGAAATTTTCTACATAAGGGCCTAACTTTTTCACATTTGCAAAGCATTTGGGTTTTAAACCCTAGCCGCCACTTATTCATTCAATGGCCAGAATTTTATCTTCTTCTCCCTCAATTTTCTCTCAATCCACAAACATTTGGCAAAAATCTTCAACTACAAAGTTGAAGAGCATATCGAGATCTACAACTTCAACGGTTGTGATCGATTTTGGAGGCACTGCTCGACAGCAATCTTCATTTGAACGACCGACATTCATTCACGATTTCCGAGGAAAGGGGGTGGCGAGTGCAAAGGCATTGGGCATGGAGGCTAGGCTTCGTGATGGTGAAGTCCGATCAATTTATGGCGGCATGGGGGGAGGGTGGGGTGAGCGGCGATCATCGATCGCGTGTGATATTGGGTTCTTCATTCACGTAACAGAAACGATTAAGGAAGAAAGATGCGATTGGCCTGGATTTTGGTTTTGAAAATATATGACGTTGATGAACTAAGGTTTAAAAATAAATAAATAAAATTATAAATTAGTTATCTTTTAATTCGTATATACTTTGTAACACCATAACTTCTTCATACGATGTCCGTTTTTGGCGAAATGAATTGTATTGGGTCTGTATTGATGAGCATTACATTTTAGAGCTGGTTTGTAGTTAATTGGAGCTAGTGTAAATTTAGCATAATATTAAATGCTTGTTTAATTTTACTTGGGATAAAACTGTCACGACCCGCCCTTCTCGACCCTCGAAAATCGACACAAAATACTCCACAATATAATATGCCGACGATCAAGTGCCGGAAAAGACAGATTATTGAGGAAAAAGAAGGAAGACAGAAGAAAGAAGGAACTAAATAATAACAGAATCTCACAATCGCAGCGGAACAAAATATAATAGTCAATAACATCTCTTTACACAAAATGAAAACTATATCTGTTTTGTACGATATATCATTAGAGTATATCTCGAACAAACAACAATTACCAGCCTGAAAACATCAACAATAAACAGCAGCGGATATATACAAGTACGATAATACGTCTCGATCTCCAGCTCCTCTCCTGAGCTCCATAGCATCCAATCCTGAAAACTATAATACTCGGTCTGAACCGAGCATTATAATGAAATAACACCCGAGTCAGTCTGGAATACCAGCTGATAAAAATACACCCAAATTGATTATTAAAGTTCAAAAATCCTTTGAAAATCAAAAGCATCTCGTAAGATCACGCCATAAATAAACATGTTGGGTTTTTACCTTACGATAGTTAAAACATTTTTATCAAAATCCTGTGATATTATAATAGGGTCTATATACAAATACTTACTAAAATAACCAAAATTATTACATGACTAAATTCCAGCTACTAGCCACAAGGTGGGAAATACAAACAAAACACGTAAAAGGCGCGCAGGGAGAATGGATTTCCATCTAATGACTAGGCATAGGGGTACCACCTGTCACAGTATGTAGCCTAGATCACCGTACCGAGGATTACTCCCAATCCCCTGCATCACAAGACCGAGACTACCCCTTACTAGATAATCCCAAATAAGATCGCCCCACGGTTGGGATCAGCAACCGCACCACTAAGCCGAATAAAAAGGGACATCTAGACAGGGATGACCTCACCCTAATGGGTGCTACCCACATAGCCTTGCTGCATATCCCCTGATTTTTAGTCATTCTCGGTTGATGAGGCTTGAGGCTAAGCGTTATCTTTTAGAACGTTTCACTTAGAATGCCCATCATCCACCTGACGATGTTCCGAAAGCATTCATCCATACAAGTCCGTCCCGTGTTCGAACGGAACCGAAGGCACTACTCCTACTACATCCATTTTGGAAATATCCCCAGGATTAGTAGCGACTCGCCCTTGCACTTCACTGCTCCATCTTCGACTCCGAACTCGTTTTTCCCATGTAAACGTTCAAACCGGATCGAAGTGGTTTTCGAGAAATAAATCCCGATCCCGGTCTCTTCGAAACGATCAACGCGTTGGCCAATATTGATAATCGGTTTAACTATCGATTAACATTCACAAACATCCATCAAACATAAATAATTTTCCCAAATTATTCATTATCCTCAAAAATATCTTTGCAAGATATATTTCCATTTTCAAACCCTTTTGAAAATAGTTTTCAAACCCAACTCTTCTCATGGAATAAATTACCAAATTTTACTTCCTCTGAAAACATCCAAGTACCAATACTTTAAAATTAAAATAATTTAAATTAAAGCTATTTACATACTTTATTTGAAATATATACATATTTTATAAATGTTTCAAATAAAACTGCTTATAAAATATAAACAATTTTCCTTTAAATTAAAAGTTAAGTCAAACTAAATTTAAAATAAGAGTTATGAAACCCTATACAAGTTTTCAAATAAAACTTTAACCAATTATCTTTAAAATAAAACCATTTTATAAAATTTAAATATTAATAATATTCTTTTAAAACATAATACCAATTGCCCCTTTTAAAATAACTACTTCTATAACTAGTTTGATAAATGTTCACTTTTAAATTATTACAACTCAATTAATAATTTCTTGCAACTCAATTAATAATTTCTTGAAACATAATACCAAAGACCCCTTTTAAACTTCTATAACCAAGAAAAACGCGGCCTCTCCGGTCAACAATTTCACAATTAGGACCCACCAATGCGTCGAGCATCTCGAATATCACCACCAGCCAGAGCACCATCACGCTCGGCACCCCCCTTCACCCCTAAATCGAGCACGAACGGCAACCCTATCGGCCCAAATTCTGGCCACCATGATGAATTTCGTGCCACTCCACCGTATGGATGTGGAGAGCTCGAGAAGCTCTACACTTCTTTAGTTGGAAATTTTTGCAAAATCTTAATAGATTTGAAGAAAAATGAAGAAGAAGATCTCAACTTTTCGGCCATTGAAATAAACCGGAGACGGCTGGGACAAAGATAGCTAGGGTTTTCTTGCTCGTGAATATATATATATATATATATATATATATATATTCTATTATTTTAATATTATTCTCAATTTTCACAAGATTTCCGAACGAACTCCAAATCACACATGCCGTCGGGCATTTATAGGGTTTTACCCACATTCCGAACAGAACGAAACGTGTTTCGGAGGCTAATTTGATCATATGCGCGAGTTACGGGAATAAACGATCAATTTTAAATTAAATCGATTGAAATAGTTTCTATGCGTTTTGAGCTGCAAGGGTCAAACGACAACTCCGATTGCTACAAAAATTGAAATCCGATAATAACTAACTATTACGGATCCAATGGAACAGGTCTCATCGAATTCTGAGACTGTGCCCCGGAAGGCTATTCTAACTCGTCGGTTAATTCGAGTGATTTCCAAAATCGTCGAAATCACTTAAAATTTTATTTTTAAAACTTTACTAACTTAATTATAAATCATATAGAACCTATAATCACATAAGAAATCATTTTGATTCAATTTAAGTCAAAATCTGATTATTTTCATTATTTAAATATTAAATTTCATTATTAAAATAACATAAAATTCCAAATTTTAAACTTATCGACCTTTGATTCCATCCAAAAGTCCAACATCATTAATTAAATCCAAATAGACTTAAAATAAATTTTAGAACCCATTCTTCATATCTATTTATTCCCAGATTCACAAATTATCCCAATTCCAAATATTAAATTATTATTATTATTATTCAATTTCAATTGAAATTCCATATTGAAACTTTAACTAATTTCATTAATCTAATCAAAATCTTTTTATTCAAAATCAAATTATATTTCACATTCAACATTTAAAATGAATTAAATGTTCAAAATCTAACGACCAAAATTCTGGGCCGTTACATTCCTCCCCCCTTATAAAAATTTCGTCTCCGAAATTTGCTAAGGTAGGAAAATACTTCTAAACTCATTTACTTGCCCCAAAATTCATTTAATTAAAACTCACATTCACTTCTCAAAACCTTTTAGCTTAATCCAAAACCATTTGCTTCATTTTTAACTCAAGAGCTTCTATTTCTACATCATTTCAAAAATCAACTTTCCAAGTTAACCAAAATTTTCAAAATTTCCAAAAAAATTCTAACTCCCAAAATTTGAAATTTTTTTGACAGCGTCTCCATTGTACGGAGAGCGTTTTACAATATCACAATAATGATAAATATATATACATCGACCCACGCGGTCGAAAAACAAAATATACCACAATATATATAAATATATATATATCATTTCCCAATTTTATTGCGTAGGCGTACCTTTTGATTAGCATTTTAAAAGCAAGCGGCTAATTATATTGCATATACGCGCTCCAACTCTATCGATTGCCTCCCGTACCTGTACTTACTTAAACAAACACATCAGTTTTCAATAATATGAGAATTTAATAACATTCCATTCATTTTAGCCAAACATGTCAATTTCAAATCCCACACAACAATTTTCGAAATCCTGCAAGTCATCCATCTATATAAGTAACCCACACGTTTTAATAATATTCTAATCTCCTTTGCAAATTCATATTTATTTTACCCTACACTCAATTCATATTCACCATAATTAATTTATTTTCACTTCAATATGGTTACATATGCTTTGCTTACATCACTTTACTTCAATTCAATTCCAAGTTGATTCACAATCAAATTTTATTTTCAATTTGATCTATTTGCATTTCTTTAATGATCCACTTTCATTTATATGCAAATCCACTTAATAAATTTCATCTCATTACAATATATTCAAAACTAACTTCATTCACTTCTTTTAATTCACTTGCTTTCTTTTATGTCCAACGACAAATTTCTATGCACATTTTGATATTATTCATCCAAACAATCATCACTTAAGCTTATAACCATTTAAAATTAATCCCATCTCAATCTATATCAATTTTATTTCATTCGGAATTATTCATAACCCAAAAAACTTTTACTTCACCATAAGTATTAAATCAAATCCCTACTCCCTTTCAATTTCATCATCCAACTTAAGTTTATATTAATATAATTCCATTCTGGGTTATTTACAACTCATACATTCTTACTTCATCACAATGATCAAATTAAATTCCTATTCTAACATTTCAAATTCATTATCCATTTACATATTTTAATTCAATTCCTTTATATGCTCTATCCAATTTTAATTTTAATTCACCTTCCCAATTCATTTCTGAATTTATTTTATTAACAATGAGGCCACTTCAAATCATTTCACTCACTTGAATTTATTTACAATTCAAACCATCGCTATTATAATCTAATTCCATTATTCATTCACACTCTGAACTTTTATTTGCCAAAATTAAATCCCATACCAGAACTGGGTTTTTATTTTACTTTTCAAAATTTTAACAAACTACCAAAATTTCATCCATGCCAATACAAATTCCATTTAATTTAGTTTATTCCAGATTCATCTTCAAGCTTCTCTTTATTTAATTTAGCTTATGCTAAATTCATTCTCAAACAATTCCTTTGGATTTAGTTGAGTTAAAATTTTATTCATACAATATCCTTTCAACTTAATTAAATTTTCTTTCAATTCAATTCTTTTCCAATTCTGATTCAAGTTTAACTAAATTTTATTCAGCCAACTTAAATTCATTCCACTTCCTTTACTACTTAATTAAGAACTTAATTCCATTCATTATTATTCATAACACAATTGAATTTTGATTTTAATTAAATCCAAATCCATCTCAATTCCATTTAATCGAAGTTAAATCCAATTCGATCCAATTTTATTTCTCCATTCAATTTAAATGTTTACTTCCTAATATATAACTTTAAAACTTATTTAATAACTTAAGTCCATTCACATCTTATATTTTTCTTTGCCTTATCACATTTAACATCCATTTAGGATTTAAATTTTGAATTTACCATACCATTTAACCATTTTATTTTGGTTTTACAATTTCATTTCCTTTCTTAAGTTCACCAACTTATTTACTTAAAAGCATATATTGCTCATTTTAATCCATTTACATCTTATAATCACAATATCAAATTATATATATAAATATATATCACTTAATAGCTTAAGGGTATAAAATTTCATTACACAATTATAATCATTTTACATTTCAATTTTATATTCAATTTAATTCAATTTCAATTCCAATTTATTTAACTTATCCTGAGTTAAATTCTAACATATTTTATTCACTACCATTTACTCAAGTTAAATTTTAAATCCAGGATTAAAAATTTCATTTTCCTTAGTATTTAAATTAATTTCGTTTTATAAGTTCAATAATTGATTCATTTTAACTTTACACATTATTTTTAAATAGAATTTCCAAAATCCAATTGCCCGATTTTATTCCAAAACCATTTTGAAATAAAAACCAACACATGCCCACTTGGTATATCAAATCAAATCTCCGAATTCCAAAACGCTTGGTTTTACCAAAACAAATTTCCCTTTTGAAATTTCTAAAACACCTTGTATACCCAAAAATTCCAAACAAATATCATAACCAATCACCCCGTTAGCAATCCATCACCTTAGAAACTCGAAAATGAATTCTGATGATGTTGCCATCATCATCGGGATTATTTTCCAGCGACTGAAATGAGTTTAGTGCTTCCTTACTTCCACAAATTCCTTTCAAAACAATTTCTCGAAATAATACACAGTTATTGCCTTCAAACACTTTGGAAAACATTTCAAACATTCCCAGGATTTTAAATTCCCAAACCTTTTGTTCAAATTCATTTAAAATCCTTTTCAAAATTTTTGGGATTTATATTCTGGTTTAATTCAAATTTATTTATTCTTCGTTTGTATAATTTATACTTATAGAATTTTATATAGTTATAACCATTCAAATTTTAGATCAAATTTTAGATTCTTAATTGATTATGATATCCACATCGAAACAATCAAAAATATATAATAATTTCATAAAATTATTTCTTTTATATCAAAATATAAATTTGGGTAAAATTATTTCATTTACCCACTTTAAAAACAATACTATGTCGGTTTATCTTGTTTAAGAGTTTAGAAACCCCTATCGATACGGTTGTACTTCTCGTACCGACCAGAATTCATAAACGCTCAACTGATAAGTCAACACAGTGTAAAAATAATTTTTATATCCACTAACAAATACGCGCTCATAGCTATTAATACACTCAACTCATTATAGAGTACTATTGACTCTGTTTAATGAGTAATTTCCCCAACCTAAGCTCTGATACCAAATGTCACGACCCGCCCTTCTCGACCCTCGAAAATCGACACAAAATACTCCATAGTATAATATGCCAACAATCAAGTGCCGGAAAAGACAGATTGTTGAGGACAAAGAAAGAAGACGGAAGAAAGAGGGAACTAAACAATAACAGAATCTCACAATCGCAGTGAAACAAAATATAATAGTCAATATCAAATCTTTACACAAAATGAAAACTATATCTGTTTACAATATATCATCAGAGTATATCTCAAACAACCACTACCAACCTGACAACATCAACAATAAACAGCAGCGGATATATACAAGTACGGATAATACGAATCGGTCTCCAGCTCCTCTCCTGGGCTTCATAGCATACAATCCTGAAAACTATAATGCTCGATCTGACCCGAGCATTATAATGAAATAACACCCGAGTCAGTCTAGAATACCAGCTGATAAAAATACACCCAAATTGATTATTAAAGTTCATAAATCCTTTTAAAATCAAAAGCATCTCGTAAGACCACGCCACAAATAAAAATGTCGTGTTTTTACCTTGCGATAGCTAAAACATTTTTATCAAAATCCTCTGATATTATAATAAGGTCTATATACAAATACTTACTAAAATAGCCGAAATTATTACATGATTAAATTCCAGCTACTAGCCATAAAGTGGGAAATACAAACAAAACTCGTAAAAGGCGCGCAGGGAGAATGGATTTCGAACTAATGACTAGGCACCGGGGTACCACATGTCACAGTACGTGGCCTAGATCACCGTACCGAGAATTACTTTTAATCCCCTGCATCACAAGACCGGGACTACCCCTTACTGGATAATCCCGAGTAATATCACCCCACGGTTGGGATCAGCAACCGCACCATTCAGCCGAATAAAAAGGGATATCTAGACAGGGATGACCTCACCCTAATGGGTGCTACCGACATAGCCTTGCTGCATATCCCTGATTTTCAGTCATTCCCGGTTTGATGAGGCTTGAGGCTAAGCGTTACCTTTTAGAACGTTTCACTTAGAATGCCCATCGTCCACCTGACGATGTTCTGAATGCATTCATCCATACAAGTCCGTCCCGGGTTCGAACGGAACCGAAGGCACTACTCCTGCTACATCCATTTTGGAAATATCTTTAGGATTAGTAGAAACTAGCCCTTGTAATTCAATTCTCCATCTTCGACTCCGAACTCGTTTTTCCCATGAAAACGTACAAATCGGATCGAAGTGGTTTTCGAGAAATAAATCCCGATCCCGGTCTCTTCGAACGATCAACGTGTTGGCCAATATTGATAGTCGGTAATTTAACTATCAAATTACATTCACAAACATCCATCAAACATAAATAATTTTTCCAAATTTTTCATTGTCCTCAAAAATATCTTTGCAAGATATATTTCCTTTTTCAAACCCAACACTTCTCATGGAATAAATTCCTAAATCTTTACTTCCTCTGAGAACATCCAAGTACCAATACTTTAAATTTAAAATAATTTAAATTAAAGCTATTTACATGCTTTATTTGAAATATATAAATAATTTATAAACGTTTCAAATAAAACTGCTTATAAAATATAAACTATTTTCCTTTAAATTAAAAGTTAAGTCATACCAAATTTAAAATAAGAGTTATGAAATCCTATACAGGTTTTCAAATAAAATTTAACCAGTTGTCTTTAAATAAAACCATTTTATAAAATTTAAATATTAATAATATTCTTTTAAAACATAATACCAATTACCCCTTTTTATAATAATTACTTCTATAACTAATTTGATAAATGTTCACTTTTAAAATTCTGACGACTTAATTAATAATTTCTTGAAACCATTCTTTATAAAAACTTCAAAAGTTCTAAATTTTATTCAAAAATCTGCTTTAAAAACGTACTTGGCTTTTCAAAGAAATACACTTCCATTTTAGAATAAACCAAAGAATTCTTTTTATAAAGCCTGCTGGATTTATCTCAATTCAAATTTACATTTAAATCCCGTAAATTCCTTTCCATACTTTTAAAATAAACTCCTTTTATTTTTAAACACATTTCTATTTCCTAGGAATCACTTCTAAATGTATGCTTAAAATATTCGGAATAAGGCTACAAGAAATTTCTTAAATGAAAAAAATACTTAAGAAAATATAGAGGAGTTTCTAAGTAATTTAAAACAAAATTACCCTTTAAAATAAAGTTATTAATCCATTATTTATTGTAATTCCCTTTTTGAAATCTTATTACTACTTTACCTTTAAAATAATTAAATATCATAATTACTTAAATAAGTATCTACTTCTACTTAAAAATAATTAAAATAGAACGCATCTGTTTCCGAACGCATTTGTTTCAATTCCAGATCTTTCTTTTAATGGCGTGCTCCCGAATGCATCTGTTTCCCAATTCTAGATCTTCGTAGTTCTCCCCTCCCCTCCGTGTTCTTCCTTCTTTCTTATGTCAAGCTCTCCACCTCATCTCCCGTTCCTTCCAGTTACTCCATCCTCTTCACCCTCATAACCACATTCTGGTAAATTTTATAAGATTCCCCTGGGTGCGAACTCGTGCTCAACTTCGGCCTTGCTATCTGATTCCGAGTTCCCACCTCTCCCTACCGTGAAGCTTTCTGTCCTTGCTGCTGTCGAACCTAGTGCGCGACCTGAGTATCCTTTGGTAGGTAATGAGTGCCGTTCTAATTGTGGTACTATGAATACGCTTGTGAACGCAACTGTTGATTCTAGTGTTAATGGAGTGGTGATTGGTGAGAATGGAAGTGTGTTGTGTACTGCTGATGCTAATATTTCGTGTTCAACTCGGTGCACTCCAGGTGTTTGTGCGAATTCTAATGCGAAGGATGTCTCTAACAGCAGTGTATTGTGTACTGGTGTTTCGATGCTTGCGGACTCCCCCCTGTTGGGCATGAGGCCTCAGTTGGTTGTGCCTTTGTGGATGCCGTTCATCCTGCTGCTCCTCCCCCACCTGGATCCAAAACATGGTCTTCGCTTTTTTCATCTCTGCCCCGTAATGCGGGTGTTTATGAACCAGTGGAATTTGATATCGTTGAGAAAAATGGAGTGATGATCCCACCTCCCAATGTAATGCAAGCACGGTTGGACTATTGGTCAGAATATTTAGTTGGTTTCTTTTTGGATCCTAACCATCGCCTTCTTGATGCTTCATCTGTTTGTCGTAGAGCTTGGAGGCTTCGCGGTAATCTTCGTGTTAAGCTGGTTGACTCTATGTACGTCATGTTGTTCTCCTCCTCCGAGGATCGACGTCGTGTTCTTGAGGCTGAGCCTTCCTATTTTGATGGGAAACCATTTATTATTACTCCCTGGTCCCCTACGGTTGCTAGTGCACGAGAACAAGTTCTATCTATCTCCGTCTGGGTTTATTTTTCTCAAATTCCTTCTACTCTACAACCTCTGCTTGGGTTGAATTGGCTTGCTTGCAACGTTGGTAAACTGAAATGTTTTGACGCTAATACGGTTGCTCGTGACAAGCTGGCGTATGCTAAGGCTCTGATTGAGATTACCCCCCTTAAGCCTCTCCCTTCCTCTATTCCTGTTCAGTTTGCTGTTGGTCATGTAGTTGATGTCCGTGTTCGCTACGGTTGGGTCCCGGACATTTGTACCTCCTGTTACTCCTTTGGCCACTTAGCTTCCACCTGCACCCATTCTGTTGCTACTGATGATGCGCCTAAGATCCCTCTGCCGCGGCCTCCTCTCATGAAATGGGTTCCCAAGGTCTCTCTGGCTACTCCTCCTCCTGAAGTTTTATATGTCCCTGGTCCGCCGACCTCCTCTGCTCGGCCTGCATCCCCTTCAGCATTCATTGTTCCTGGTGTTGATTCTGCGGATTCCATTGCAGTTTCGGATCTTGTTTCGACTCAGTTGCATGTAGTTTGGGTTGAGTCTGAGAGATGTTGGGTTGATCAATGTTCTGATTTGCGATTTAACCCCATGGACGATTCCTTCTTTAGATATGTTTCCGATGATCTTAAGGACCTTCGTCGCCTTTATTATAGACCGTCTGGTGATTCCTTGGTTCTTGATTTGGATGGTAAGTATGCTGAGTTTAATTCTGTCATGCTTGCCGATACATCCTGGGATCGATCTTTTATGTACTCTTCTGATGCTGAGATCTATGATCCTTCTCTTGCTCTCCTATTTCGCCCCTGTATTGGTCTTCTTGGGAATGTCTCTTTGGATTCATCTCAGGTGGATGTTGTTGTTGGTGGTACTACCTCTTTGGTGGAGTCATAGTCTTGTTAGTAAACTATAGTAGTTGTGACATGTCTGTCACACTCCTATGCTATTTTTTTTATTCTTTTTAGTAGTTAAGGTATCTCTACCTTACTTCTGTGCTTCATGTTTTTATTACGTTTCGTAATAAAAAGTGGACGGTCCACTATAAAACCGGCTGGCCTTGCCAAAAAATAATAATTAAAATAATATTTTTTTCCTAAAATATTCTTAAACCCATTTTAAACTGCCAACTTATAATTTGAAAGCTTTTCTTTGAAACATACCAAATTTCCAGGAAAAAAAATGTACTTTCCATCCTTTAAAGATAATCTCGTCTCTACCTTTAAAACAATATTACCTTTCTTATAGAATTTTTCCCCTGAAATCAATCTTTCAAAATTTATCCACCGATAAATATACCAATTTATTTATAAACTCAATTTATAAATTTTCGTTTGTCATTTCCATTCCAATTTCAGTTTTCAAAACCATTTACAAATTTCAGCCCAATTTCTTGAATTTAATTCACTTAAATTCATTTCTTAAAATTACTTTTCATTTCCTTTTTACTCCTATTTCACTTTATTAATAATTTAAAATACCAAATTATATAATCCAACCATAACACAGCATAGTAAACTCCGAAATCAATCTATCACAGGATATGAATGAAATATATCACAGATTAGAAATATAATTTCTATTTGTGAGGAATCCAGTTGGATCCCTCCAACCTATTTCCCTGCATCCACAAATATTAGCAGGATAAATAAATATCGATCAAATTTGATAATAATTTTTATATTAAACTAATCAACCAATCATTTAAATATTAACTATTTAAATAGCTGAAATTCCAGATGTGAGTGAGATTAACTCACCTTGAATTTGTCGAGCGTTTAAATTTTGAATTAAATCGACCGCGATCGATTTAACCCAAAATTTCGCTAGCTCCATTCGTCTCCAAATTTGCACTGCAGTGTAGATCGCGTCGCTGCGATTCCGGTGCTACCAAATTGGTCGAAATCTGACCAAGCATGCACAAGTTATGGATTGATAAAGTTTGTATAAAATTTTAAAACAAATTTCTCTTTTTTTTATTTTAGAAACATCGGCCGCTACCTTTTCTTCCTCACTCACGAATTAAACAGCGCAACCCATCGTCGCCATGCTAACCAAGAAAAACGCGGCCTCTCTGGTCAATAATTTCACGATCAGGACCCACCAATGCATCGAGCATTTCGAATATCACCACCGGCCAGATCACCATCGCGCTCGGCCCCCCCTTCACCCCAAAATCGAGCACGAACGGCAACCCTATCGACCCAAATTCTGGCCACCACGATGAATTTCGTGCCACTCCACCGTATGGATGTGGAGAGCTCGAGAAGCTCTACAATTCTCTAGTTGGAAATTTTTGCAAAAGCTTAATGGATTTGAAGAAAAATGAAGAATAAGATCTCAACTTTTTGGCCATTGTAATAAACTAGAGGCGGCCGTGACAAAGATAGCTAGGGTTCTCTTGCGCGCGAATATATATATGTATTCTATTGTTTTAATATTATTCTCAATTTTTACAAGATTTTCGAACGAACTCCAAATCACACGTGCCGCCAGGCGTTTATGCGATTTTACCCGCATTCCGAACATAACGGAACGTATTTCGAAGGCTAATTCGATCATATGCGTGAGTTACGGGAATAAACAATTAATTTTAAATTAAATCGATTAAAATTGTTTCTATGCGTTTTGAGCTGCCAAAGTCAAACGACAACTCCGATTGCTACAAAAATTGAAATCCGATAATAACTAACTATTACGATTCTAATGGAACTGGTTTCGTTGAATTCCGAGACTGTGCCCCGAAAGGCTATTCTAACTCTTCGGTTAGTTCGAACGATTTCCAAAATCGTCGAAATCACTTAAAATTTTATTTTTAAAACTTTACTAACTTAATTATAAATCATATAGAATCTATAATCACATAAGAAATCATTCTGATTCAATTTAAGTCAAAATCTGATTATTTACATTATTTAAATATTAAATTTCATTATTAAAATAATATAAAATTTCAAATTTTAAACTTATCGACTTTTGATTCCATCCAAAAGTCCAACGTCATTAATTAAATCCAAATAGACTTAAAATAAATTTTAGAACCCATTCTTCATATCTATTTATTCCCAGATTCACAAATTATCCCAATTCCAAATATTAAATTATTATTATTATTCCAATTTCAATTGAATTTCCATATTGAAAATTTAACTAATTTCATTAATCTAATCAAATTCTTTTTATTCAAAATCAAATTATATTTCACTTTCAACACTTAAAATGAATTAAATGTTCAAATCTAACGACCAAAATTTTGGATCATTACAAAAACACTTCAACTGCTATTGGAACCGAAGTGAGTACAACTCACTCTTTCTAACTCACTGATATTTTTATATAAGTGCGAATAAATTTATTTTGTGATGATTGGTGATTTTTTGGATGATATATGATATATTATCTTTATATTGATTGATATTTGGATATATACCTGCCTATTGGAGCAGATGAGACCCTATATGTTCCCGTGTATAAGTGGATTACTTTTTGTACGTGTGTCTACCTCGAAGCGGACACTGTACATATTTCCTAATATGTATATTAGTTGCAGATGACAGGTTGGAGGGATCCAGCTGGATTCCTCACCAGTATTGATTTATTTACAGATATTGTTATATATGCCGTTATCATGTGATATATGATGATTTGGATGTCATGATTGATGTATTTAGTGCTGTAGTAGCATTGGGTCTATTTTTGGTAATTTAAAAACATTGAAGTGATGATTTCAATTTGAAAAGGATTTTCAAGTGATTTTGAAAATATAAATTTGTTGAATTTTAGAATTGTTAAAGGAAGTGAATTTATTTTAAATAAATAAAGTTATAATTTTTATGTTATAAAAATTATTATTTTTGGAAAATATATCAGAAATGTGATTTTTGAAATATGGAGTTATTTATTTTGTAAGTGGTTTAAAATTGAGATTTTGATTATTATAAATGGTTTTATATATAAGATTTATAAAATTGATATTTTATAAATCAAAATATTGGGATTATAAAGGAGTTTTGTATGATAAAATGGAGTTATAAATGAATCTTATAAGTGAATAAGATTTACGATTTTAGAAGTTATAAAAAGAATGTTTTTGTAAATAGATGATTTATAAGTAAATTAACTTATAATTTGGATTTGGCATATGAATGAGATGTAAATGGAATTTGTTAATAAAGGGAATCTATAAATGGAAGTTTTGTAAAATAAAAATGGAATTTATAAGCATTGTTTTATAATTCCGAAACCAATTGAATTGGGTAAGTTAAATATAGAAGTTTATTAAAGGAATTTCATCCACGATTTTGGGACAGTGGATAATCCTTTAATAAAATGTGTATAAGTTATGAATTCGGCTGGGAATTAAATCCACGATTTTGGACAGTGGATTATATATTAAATAAAATGGATATTTTTGGAAGGTGATATTATTAAAAGGAGTTAAATGGTTTGAAGATGTTTTAAAATGAGTTAATTATCGAATACGTAAATTTCAAAAATTATTGTTGAAATAGACGTTTTCGATCAGAATGGAAACGATGAACTATAACACTGTTATTATAGTAAATGATTTTCGAAAGAAAATGTTTTGTTTAGTATATGGGATTTATATATCCATCTTATTCTCTATACTAGTGATTTTGGGTTGTCGTAACGATGTTTTATGCAACATTCGTTTTAACTCAAATAAATGTGTTTAAAGAGAATCTTTTACTTGAAGAATAAAATATATACTTAATCGTGATTTAAGTATATCGAATATTTTCTAAGTGTGGAAAATAAATTGATTTATGAATTACTTATTATTAAATAAGTATATGGAAATGTTTTCCAATGTTGAAATGGTTTGGAGAATATATCTTTTTAAAGATAGTCTAAAGTGAATATTTGACAAGTGATTTAATAAATAAAGATTAATTAAAAGGGCCTAGTGATTGTATGGTGCTAGATATTTGTTTGTTTGCTTTGATAATTAAATAACCGACTATCAAATTTGTCCATTTTAGTTCCTCGACTTAATGTGGGAACTATTTAGTCATACACTTAGTACGTAGCCTTTTGTGTAGGCTTGATTATCGTTTGTGTTGAGGATGTTGATTCGTATAGTGTGAGTATCACTCCAATCATCGAGCTTCCTTCTTGGCCCGAAGGATAGCAAGTTGAAAGTTGTAAATGTGATAAGTCTATGAGACTTAATTTCTTTATGAGGTTGAAAAATGCTTTTTCTTGTTGGTGCAAGGAGACCGGGATCGTTTTATTCGAAAACCACTTCAGACCAACGTATACGCGGCGATTGTGTTGGTTGCTTATGATGATATTAATATTCCGGATTTTCATATTGGGGGACTGCTTGTTGATCGTTTGGGTTAAAATCTCAATACACATATAGTAGCAGTGGTCTCTTCATTATGAAATATCCAATGCAAGAACTATTCGCTACTAATCCTAGGAATTTCCCAACAGGATGTGGTAGGAAAGTACCTTCAGTTTGTCCTGTTCCTAGACAACTTGTATGGATGTTTGTTTGACATAGCATTTCCAAAGATTACGTACATTGGTTTTTACAAACGTACATCAGTGGTGGCGGAGAAGGCAACTTCTCTTAGCTTAACACCCTCCTTGAGATGTATGAGCTCAAGGGTTGTATTTTTGTGGAAGGCAATTAGGAGTCAACGGAAATGACCGTGTGTCATTCTAAGTGATGTGATTGTGATATGTGAAAGGTAATCTTACCTCAGGCCTAATCAATTGGAAATGACAAAAATAGGGTTATATGCGGTAAGGCTAAGAGGGTCGCTCCCACGTAGGGTATGATCACCCGCTTCTAGATATATCTTTACACGCTATGACGTCGTGTATCTGATCATTGTGGTTTGTATGCTTTGAGGGTCCTCGGTAAAGGTTGGTAACGACCAAAGGATGACATATTTGATACCATCTAGTTATAGAGGTGGGCCGGTCTTGTGTTGGTAGAGGGCAGATATTCTATGCCTCAAGACATCCATCTAGAGGTTTACCAATTAGAAGGTAGTCCCTTCACCTTGTCATTTGTATGGAAATCCAAAATCCACTATGTACCTGCCATTTTGATTGTATTACCTATTTTGGGCTATATGCTTGAATTTTGTCAATGTAATAATTTCGGCCATGATTAATATTATTTGTATATTGGACACTAGTATAATATCAGATGATTTGATATGAAATGTTTTAGTTATCGTAAGGTAAAAAAATCCATGTTTATATGTGGACTTGTCTTACGAGATACTTTTGTTTTGGATAAAGGAAAAGTTTGGTAATTTAATAAGTTCAGTTGAGTTTGTTTCTCACGCTGGTTTACCAGACTGATTTGGACGTTCTTCTATTTCAATGCTCGAGTCAGACCGAGTATATTTACAGACTCGGATTTTGTGCATTTATAGCTTTAGCAGGAGAGTTGGAGATCTTCATTTCATATGTACGTATCGGTTTTGTTTATTGATTATCCGTTGCATTGCTTAGTTGTTGTATATTATCGGCAATTGTGAAGACGGGTTATTATAACTGTCCTGACTGATAATTTGTGATTGATTGTTGCACTCTAATTGATGTATGTATATATATAATTCTGTTTTGTAAAGGTCATTGATATGATATTATATGTTTTTCGCTGCGACGTGAGATTCTGTATTGTTTGGTTTGGTTCTATCTTCTCTCTTTCTTCTCTTCTCTTCTTCTCTCTTCTTTTCTTTCTCTTGACTTTCCGTCGGTCTGTGATTTTTAGGTCGGACATGTGTGGTTTATTGCCGATTCAAAGGGTATTGGATTTTTGGGTCATCACTGTTGGTATCAGAGCTTAGATTTTGTATATTTCTAAGCTTTGATGTGTACTCAATATAGATAGGGACAGTAGCACCCTAGATTGAGTTTGAGTGTATTATATATATATGAGCACGTATTTATTAGTGACATAAAAATGTTTTATATTGTGTTTGCTTATCCATTGAGCTGTTTGTGAATTCTGGTTGGTGTGTGGGATGCCATATTATCGATAGGGATATCCAAACACTTAAACGAGGGAAGTCGACATAGTATCATTTTAAATTGGGTAGATGAAATAATTTTACATCGATCATATTTTATATATAAAGGAATACTTTTTTAGAATTACTTAAGTGTATGTAAATTGATTATTTCATTGTTTGGAAATGTAAATATATATCAGTTTATAAAAGTTGGTTGAATAATCTAAATAAAAGTAATGATTGTAAAAGGATAAATTATATAAGCAAATGAATTATAAAATATGGAATTATAACTAAGATGATTACAATTATGAAATAATCTTATATATAAGAAGTGAAACTACATGAATATATTTATGAATATTAGTTGTAAATAAAAATGAATTTAAACTAAGAATTTGTGAAATTTGAATCCCGTTTATTTTGAAAGTTATTTTTCAAAGTTAAAGAGATTATATTGTTATAATCTAGATAAGATAAGTAAATCTAGAATAATCTTATGTAAGTGAAGTTAAATAGTGATATTATATAAGTAAGAAGGTTTATAGTTGTGATTTATAAATATAAAAGGAATTTTTTTAAGAATAAAGCGCTAAATTCACTGTTGTTGCTGGGAAATAATAAGGGTGATGACTACAACATCATCAGTATTATTTTCGAGTTTTTATGTGATGGATTTGCTACCAATAGTAAATTGAAATTGAAGTTTTGTTTTGATAAACGAATTTGAATTTAAAATCCAAGTTGTAATTGATAAATATAAGTAAAATGAATTTGGATTATAATATGAGATAATAAAATGTAACTTGGTAGAGTTAAATAAATTTGAGTTAGTATAATAAATATATAATTTGAAATTTAACTAAAGGAATGTTAAATAAATTGAGTTGGATTTTAACTGGATTAGTTAAGCTACTGAAATGGAAATTAAACTTAATGGGAAGTGATTGTATAATATGAATTTGGAAGTTTGAATAAATAAGTTTCATAACCTATAGAATGGGAAAATGTAAGTAAAACCAATTGTTAAAGTGGTTAAACAATTTTGTTAAGTAAAACTGCGACGTCCTGGAATTTTTGGATATTTGAAATCGAAATATTTAATTGATTTTAAATATTTGAAAGTTATTTTAACTAGAATTTCAAATATCACTATTTATTTGGAAATTAAATTGTTGAATTAAATTATTGGAAGTTGGGTGAAATATTGAATCTTCAGTTTATGATTGTTAAAAATATTTCAAAGGCTTATCAAATTTATATTAATGGTACTGAAGATTATGAAAGCTTTAGAATTGAATTTGGAAGTGTTTTGTTAAGTTTTGAAAATATATCGTTTAAATCGATATTTAAAAATAGCCTTCTGAAGCACAGTCTCGGATTTCGACGAAACCGGTTCCATTAGATCCGTAATAGTGTATTATTATCGGATTTCAAATAGCATTAGGAGTTGTCGTGCGATCATACGATAGGTAAACACGCTGAAATTTATATCGGAAATTCAATATAATAACTGGGTCCATAAAGCTATCTTCTCCATACGATCGAGTTAGGACTCGAAACCTTTTCCATTGCGTTTGGAATAGGGGTTTAACATTATAAACGCCTAGCGGCACGCCTCAATTTGAGATCAAGATTGTGAGTTGTGGAAATCGAGACGGTTTAAATTAAAATTTTAAATAATTTGACTGGTCAAAATAATTCACACCACCTTTTTATACCCTGGCCACTTGTCTTTTGGTTCATGTCAATTATCACCTACGTGTACCAGATGTCCCTCTTCTCTCTCTTTGTTTTTAGTTGAGAAATGATAGTAGCTTCTACAATTTTTAATGGGAATTCAGTTATAAAGAAAATGAAAATAAAATGTTAATGTCCGAATGAAACTCGCCTTCCTTCCCACTTCCGAATTCATTCACGAAATCAAATCGTTTGTTTAAAAAATAGTATGGCCAAAATCGAATCCCTTCCTCTCAATCATTCGAAGCAAATTCGATTTTTAAGGAATGGACGAAGTCGGGACTGTTAGATCTCGCTTTATAGCGTTTTGATTATGACAACTATACATGTATATATTAGTATCGATTAACTTTGTTTTGCAGGAAGAAACTCTACAATAGTCAAATTTCAAGGGGATAGTTGAAGATTATATTGAGTCTGCATGTATTGGTTTAGATATTGTTAAAATCTTCCTTGGTGATACACATACATGCACGTTTTTAAGACATGCACAAGGCACAACAAACATATGTCTGGAATTTCTAATTCAGACGTCTTTCTGCTGAAACGAAAATATATATTCAGCATAATATTCAGACGTCTGAATATAGCCCGAATTTGCCTATTTCCTTGCTATATATATATATATATATATATATATATATGATTATAAACAGACTTCTGAAATTTTATTTCAGACTTCTGAAAATGAATAGATGCGACTATTCAGCAAAGAGACACAACTCTTAATTCACATCTAATCATCGAATCTCTTCGTGAATAATTGCAACTACTTTTATACTATAAATAGAGGCTTAATCAAATATGTTTTTCAACTAATCTTACTCTAATTCTTTCTATCTTATCTATAGCATTCAGATTCACAAAAGCACTCTATTTCCATATTTCAAAGATTACAAATCTTCCATATTCTTTCGTGAACTACACTATTATCATCAAGGAAAGATTATAGGAAGGGTGTATATTGCTTTGACATATCCGTGTTATTAAGAACACAAGTAGTCAACAAACTCTTTGTATTGTGAAAGTCCTCTTCAGCAGTCGAGTCAAGAAATCCCGTTCGGCTGTTCGGGTAGTTGTGAACCTATTCCTCTGGGTAAAGTGAGGGTTGTTTTTGTTAGTGAAATTCCTAAGAGGATCTTAGGGACTGGACGTAGGACAGTGGTCCGAACCAGTATAAATCTCTGGTGTCACTTTTATTTATTGGTGATATTCTGCTATCTACACATTTCTATTCCATACGATCCTGCTGCAACATCTTTTTCATTTGGTATCAGAGCCTGGTACTCTAGAGATCGTAACAACATCCTAGAATAAATGACTACAAAGAGATCTAGTCAAGGCAATAAGAAGAGGAAGATCAATAAAGAAAAATCAAAGGAGCAAACAAACAAATGCTTCATGGAAAAAGATAATGAGGTTAGCGATCTTACTTTTGATGATATGATAGAAATAAATTCAGAATTCTAGACACTTTAAAGAGTCTCAAAAGAAAATATAAGTAAGCTTTGGTAAATAAGAAGAAAACAAAATCCGAAAGAAATATGCTTAAAGACGAGAAGAAAATATTAGAAGAAGAACTTGAGAAAATTCAAGATTCACTCTCTGACAATTCGCAACTCGCCCTATTAAGTCAAGAAATAAAAGCTCAAAAAGAAAATAATAATGCTATAGCTTCTGAGAATCATGAGTTAAAAACAAAAATTAAAATTGTTGAGTTATACAACACTAGTCTCAAAACTAAGCTTGATGACATTACTAAAAATATTTCCAATTTTAATAAAGGGAGAGAAAATTTATCTAGGATTATTGAAAATTCTCAACCTGCTTCAAATAAGAAGGGATTACGTTATGTTAAGAATCCAAAAGCTCACAATGATAAAAGTGGTTTAGGTTATAAACAAGCTAAAAGTAAAAATAGTACTAGATATGCATTCTTGTATACTAATTTCAGTGCTAGTACTAGTAACCAAGATAATTTTAAAACCAGTTATAGTCATAATAGTACTTTGTTTAGAAATGATAGAATTTATTCTTTAAGTACTAAGCTAATGACTAATAGTATTAAGATATGGATTCCAGCTAATAAGATTGATCATGATAAACGGCTTTATATTAGTAACTATTATGAGAATGTGATTTGTAATGAAAATTATATTTATAAAGGTTCAACCACACCCAAATGGGTATGGTTTCCAAAGACCTAACCCCCGGACCCTAACATAGTAAGTGGGTATCGAAAATGAATATTATTTATTGCAGGTACTCGAGAAACAAAAGGAAAATGATAGATTTTGGAATTTTAAAAGGATGTTCCATACGTTTTATAGAATTACGTGCTTACAATGAAATATGGACTTCAGCAAATATGGTAAAATCTATTTTATTTTTCCTCCACAATTAATATTGAGTTTATCCCACTATTTACACGATATTTTATAAAATTTATTATGTTCTCTTATTCTTTTTGATAATGACAAAGGGGGAGAAAGTCAAATGCATATAGATAGAGGGAGATATTATACTTAGGGGGAGATGTTATACTTAAGGGGAGCTTTAAACATATTAATATTTTTTATATAGAATGAATATATTTTTAAAAAATTGTATAGTTGTCATCATCAAAAAGGGGGAGAGTGTTGGATTTCGCTTTATAGAGTTTTTATTATGACAACTATACATGTATATATTAGTATCGATTAACTTTGTTTTGCAGGAAGAAACCCTACAACGGTCAAATTTCAAGGGCTTAGTTGAAGATTATATTGAGTCTGTATGTATTGGTTTAGATATTGTTAAAATCTTGCTTGGTACACGCACACATGCACGTTAAGACATGCACAAGGCACATCAAACAGACGTCTGAAATTTCTAATTCAGACATCTGTCTGCTGAAACAAAAATATATATTCAGCATAATATTCAGACGTCTGTTCTGAATTTTTCAGACATCTGAATATAGCTCGAATTTGCCTATTTCCTTGCTGTATATATATTTGATTACAAACAGACTTCTAAATTTTATTTCAGACTTCTGAAAACGAATAGATGCAACTATTCAGCAAAGAGACACAACTCTTAATTCACATCTAATCATCGAATCTCTTCGTGAATAATTGCAACTATTTGTATACTATAAACAGAGGCTTAATCAAATATGTTTTGCAACTAATCTTACTCTAATCCTTTCTATCTTATCTATAGCATTCAGATTCACAAAAGCACTCTATTTCCATATTTCAAAGATTACAAATCTTCTCAAATCTTCCATATTCTTTCACAAACTACACTATTATCATCAGATTATAGGAAGGGTGTACATTGATTTGACATATCCGTGTTATTAAGAACACAAGTAGTCAACAAACTCTTTGTATTGTGAAAGTCCTCTTTAGCAGTCGAGGAAAGAAATCCCGTTCGGCTGTTCGAGTAGTTGTGAACCTATTCCTCCGGGTAAAGTGAGGGTTGTTTTAGTTGGTGAAATTCCTAAGAGGAGCTTAGGGACTGGACGTAGGACAGCGGTCCGAACTAGTATAAATCTCTGGTGTCACTCTTATTTATTGGTGATATTCTGCTATCTACACATTTCTATTCCATACGATCCTACTGCAACGTCTTTTTCAACGACCGACGACTAGGTTGCGTGATGGGATCTAAGGGTGATGGGAGTTGACCGAAGCCTCGTGCGATTGCTCTCGCATTGAGCAGCGGCGAGCCGATCAATTTGGGGCGACTGTCGCTTTGAGGTTCGTGATGAGTCGTGAGCGAAGAAGGCCACATGGACTCTGTGGAAGAGGAAAGAGATTCGCAGGGGGGTTATGATGCTTTGGAGTCGTGATGGCGATGGAAGGTACGGTCCAAGGAATCATCGAGGTCATTCTTCGATGGCATTGCGATCGTGACTGCAGGATTTGGGCGCGAGCACGAGAGAGTGGGTCTCGAGTGTTTTACATTTTCATCTCAATCAGGCAGTGAGGTATAATCTTTGTTTTTAGCCGAGCATTTGAATTAGTTTGGATTAACAAAAAAATAAGAAACAAATATATAACAGTAAGTTATAAAACAAGTTATTTTCTTAAATTTATGGATTTATATAATGTATATACATATACAGGTAAACCGAAGTTATTATAGATTTAGAAAATATAGGGATTTAAATAAAATATTAGATTTTAAAAATCTATATAGATTATTTTTACAAATATATATGTAGTTTCAAAAGGGATATATATATATATATACACACACACACACCTATTTCATTTACTAGTTTATTTTTAAAATAATGTATTAGGGAGATAAATTTGTTTAATAAACTTGTTTAATTATTTTAGTTGCCAAAAGCATTTTTATTTAAAAGAAATTAGTTTAAAATTTTAACTATTAGTTTAAAATAAAATCACTGGTTAATTATATTTATCAAATGGAAATTTAATTTTTCGATTGGTTCGAGTATTAATAAAAACCATCTAATGTTTATACAAGGTCAAAAACGAGGAAACCAAGTCAGGGTTAAAGTGGATTGCAAATAAAAAAAAGCAAAGGTGAGTTAACCTCACTCATTTGGATTACCATTTAAATTTAAATAGTTAAATTTAAATTATTGGTTGTATGATTCAATTGACTGGATGTGATATTATATATAATAGTATATATATATATATATTGGAGTGATTGATTCCCGCATTATATAGCGAATGAGACTCTATGCGCCCCGCATAATAGCGGATGACCCTATATACCGTGATATCCCACCTTGAAACGGGATTGGTATCTTAAATTGTTGGGCTAACATCTGTGGATGCAGGGAACACGTTGGAGGGATCCAACTAGATCCTTCAAAATATTAAAATTTGTTTTCATATTCTGTGATATGATGTATTGATAATTTGTGATAGATTATATTAGTAATTGAAATTTTTAATGTTATGTTTGGCCGAGTATATTTCGGTATTTTAAGTTATCAAAATTTAAATATTGGATTTTTGAATAAAGTAAAGAGAGAATTTTTAAGTAAAATAATTATAGAGAATTTGGATAAATTAAAGAATGAATTTGGAAAAGGATAAAGAGTTGATTTTTAAAAATTCTAATAAATAAATTCCGAGTATGGGAAGGAAGATTTTTGAATAAATGGGAATAAATGAATTTTTAAACCTAAGTGATATTATTTAAAGAAATAAAGGATTTATTTTTAAATTTAATGTTTAAAATATTTTGGGAGGGATAAAGAAGAATTTTGGGAAAAAGTATGAAATTTGTATTTTTGTTTAAATAAGATTTTAAATCTTAATAAAGAAGTGAAATCTGAAATTTATGGGTTTTGAAATAAAATTTAGTAAGTAAAGGAATTTATTATAAAATGAAGTAAAATTTGGAAATCGCTTCGAAAATCGATCAAGTGTTTGAAACTGTGATTCAAAAGGAGGACGAGACTATGCAATTTATAAACTGGGTTTATAAGCGAAATAAGATATCAGTGGATATTTGGAAGTATAAATTCATGATGGGAATTTATAAAGGAATGGGAAATTTGTTTTAAACATAAATAATGGTTTATTTTTAAAGGTATGAGAAAAGAATTTACGGGTTGAGACGTAAATTATATTGGATAAATCGAGAAGGATTTATTAACTGATTAAACGGATTATTTTTGAATGGAAAGTGAATTTTTTTGAAAAGCCAAGTATGTTTCGAAGCAGATTTTCAAGTATTAGTTACAGGTTTTAAAGTGGATTTAAAAGAATGTTTTTGGAAGAAATAATTATTTAGTGGTTTTAAAATTTTTAAAAGTAAATATTTATTAAGTTAATTATATTGAAATTATTTTAAAGTTTAAATTGGTATTATGATTTAAAAGATAATTATTAATATTTATATTTTACAAAGCAGCTTTATTTTTAAGAGTAGTTTGGCTAAAGTTTTTATTTAAAAATTAGTATAGAATTTCATAACCTTTATTTTGAATAATTCTTTCAAGTAGTTTTATTTTAAAATGTTTTCAGTATATGTTTTTGGATAAAGGGATTTAGTTTGTTTAAAAATCTTAATTCAATAAGATTTGGCGTTTTCAGTGGAAATAAAGCAATTGGGTGGAAATTTATTCCGCAATAGAAAAAGTGATTTAAAAACTATTTTTTCAAAGGGTGGAAATATAGAAAATACCTTGCGAAGATATTTTGAAATAAATAATTTGAAAATTATTAAGGCCTGTGTTGTGATGTTATTTATAGTTAAATAACCGACTATCAATACTGGCCAATGTGTCGATTGTTTCGAAGAGACCGGGATCGGGATTAATTTCTCGAAAACCACTTCGATCTAGTTTGAACTTTTCTTTAGGAAGACAAGAGCTTGGAGTCAAAGATGAAGCAGTGAAGTGCAAGGGCTAATCGCTACTAATCATGAGGGTGATTCCAAAACGGATTTAGTAGGAGTAGTTCCTTTGGTTCCGTTCAGACCAGGAACAGACTTGTATGGATGAATGCTATGAGAACATCGTCAGGAGGATGAGATCATTCTAAGTGAGATGTGTTCTAAAAAGGTAACGCATAGCATCGAGCCTTATCAACTGAGAATGACAAAAACAGGGGAGGTGCAGCAAGGCTAATTGGCTAGCAACCAATTAGGGTAAGGTCATCCCTGTCTAGATGTCCCTTTTTCGGCTGTGTGGGCGGTTGTTGATCCCAACTATAGGGTGATCTTATTTGGACTATCTAGTAAGAGGTATCTCAGGTCTTGTGTAGAAGGGGATCAGGGTGGATTCCCGGTATGGTGATCTAGACCACGTACTATGACGGACGGTACCCCAGTAGCCTTGCCATTGATGGAAACCCGATCCCTAGTAAGCGCCTTCAGACTTGTTTGTATACCTATTATGCTGGAATTTAATGAATGTAACAATTTAGGCTATTTGAATCAGTATTTATATATAGATACTACTATAATATCAGAGGATTTGATAAAAAAAATATTTTGGTTATCGTAAGGTAAAAACCCGGAATGTTTATTTGTGGTGTGGTCTTACGAGATACCTTTAATTTTTAAAGGATTTTGGAAACTTTAATAATGCAAATGAGTGTGTTTTCTCAAGCTGGTTTTCCAGACTGACTCTGGTGTTATTTTACTATAATGCTCGGGTCAGACTGAGTATTATAGAATACAGATTCTGGATAGACTGCTTTGGAGCTCAGTAGACGAGCTGCATGGCGAGACGTATCACACGTATTTGATGTATTATCCGCTGTGTATGGTTTGCTGCATAATCAGTTTCGTGAGGACGAGTTATGATAACCGTCATGTTGTGTGTTATGAATTTTATTGTACTCTGATGATGTAATGTATATAACGGCTATAGTTCTTTTGTATATAAAGATTTAGGCATTTATCTATTATATATTGTTCCGCTGTGTTTGTGAGATTCTGATGTTGTTTTTCATTTCTTCTTCTACCTCCTTTTTCTTTAACCCTAATGGTTCGGTTTTCCGGCATTCGAATTGTTCATCATTTGATACAGTGGACGTATTGATGTCGATTTTTGGGCGTCGAAAAATTGAGTCGTTACAAAAAAAAATCTGAATATGACCAGTGATATGAATTTGACTTAAGTAAAAGTTAAATAAAATACAGTTTGAATTAAATTAGTAGTGAACTGAAGTTGCATAGCGAAAGTAAATGTAAAGGAAGATGAAATTAAATATAACTTAAGTGATGTTGAATGAAGTTGAATTTGATATCTAAGTAAATTAATAAAGTGAAGTGATGAATATGAACTTGAGTTATATTGTGGAATTCAACTTTAGTTGTAAAATGAATTAGCAATTGAATAATTGAATGAAAATCAATTAGATATTAAACCAATTGAAATTAAAAGTGTTGAGCCAAACTGAATGGAAATAAAGTAAATATGAATGTTGAAAGCAAAGTAAATAAATTTGGTTATGTTGGATATGCATTGATTGTTAGATGAATGTTAATTGATTGCATAGAAATTCATATGAAGTTAAGTTAATGAAATTGAAAGTTAAATAATTGAATCCAAATTTGGAAGTAAGTAAATCTAAATAGAATTGAATTTGATTTGATTTGAAAGTGAACAAACTTGAATGTAAATCAGTGAATGTCAACTAGTTGAATTCGAATAAATGAGTATTAGTAAAATCCAATGTTAACGAATCAAATGTGATTAATTTGAAAATCAATTTAGTGAATACTAATGAAAAACGAAAGTATATTGATTTGGTTATGGATTGATTGGATGGATAAGTTGGATGATAGTTGTTTGATGGTTGGATTTCTTGCTTTTTATTGCATTTTCTATATTGGCATATATAGTTGTTGTATTGGTATGTGTTGTATATTGATATTACTTTCATATATACATGTTTCTCGTTTGTTTTTTGAGTGTATAGCAGGTGCAGATGGCGCTTGCTTTGCATTTAGAGCTCGCTTTCAAGCTATATTAGTCATATGCTCACTAATAATTTATAAGGTACATATCTTGGATTACATATCGTACTTTTACATTTTTTTCCCTACGGGATGCCTCATCCTCAAAGATGAGATTTATATTGTGACATATATACATATATATTGTGATCCTACTATGATTGAAATGCGCAAAGGAGACGTTGGCAAAAAAATTTTGAAAATTAAAGGCGTTCGAAATTTTTTGGGAAAATTAGAATAAATTATGATAACTAAAATTTTGAATTCAAATTAAAAGGTAAACGATATTAGTTGGTATTGAAAAGAGAACTACATATGGATTTGAGAACATAGAAAAGAGAACTACATATGGATTTGAAAGCTTCCTCTTTATGTCTAATTTGAGTTCAAGAGAGTGGATTAAAAGCCCATACGGAAATACTAAAGAATATAAGCCAGGCGTTCCAGATTACATGAGTTTTGTGGATAATCACTCATCCCCCGATACTAAAACATGCACTTTCCCTTGTACTAAGTGCAGAAACTCTAAAAGGCTTCACGTTGTGAAAACTTTATTAATAATGGTATGGTTGAAACGCATAATAGGTGGTTTTTCCGTAGAGAGATAAACGACAATAACACGGTGGTGAATTATATACAAAATGTTATTCTAGGGCATCATATCTAAGATTAAATTCTAACCGACCATTGTGTAGAGGAAGCTCTTACAAATCATATAGATGGTGCTTTTGGAGTGCATAATTGCCACAAGCTAGTGGTGAAGATGGTGTTCAGCAAACAAATATGGGTAATTCTTGTTCTTTCCATGGAGAAAAGCACCAAGAATATACAAATAAAGAAAATGAGAAACTCTATTATTCTTGCGAAGATGGGCTTATAATGTTAGGTGTAATTATTGAGCTTCATTACCTTAGAAAAGAGTTTAATTGGTCGGAAAATAATATGACCGAGTTGTTGAGCAATTAAAATGTTGGCTTCCAAAAGAAAATAATTTACCTAACAAGTACCCCACGATGAAGAAAATGTTAAAGGATTTGGAAATGGAGGTGAAGTACATACATGCATGTGAAAATGATTGCATATTATTTTGGAAAGACAACATTGATGTGAAAGAATGTTCTCAATGTCATACAACAAGGTAAAAAACTAAAAAAATAGTGTTAGGAGAGGTCAAATTAACGAAGGAACCAAGAAACGTTTTAAGACAGTTTCCTATAATTCCAGGATTAACTAGATTGTAAACTATACCATGGATAGCTCGTAAAATGCAATGGCACAAGAAAGCTACATCCTTGTGGAATTCCATGCGACATCCTATAGATTCAGCTGAATAGAGATCAATCAAAAGTGGGTGGCCAGAATTTGCTAGTGAAGGATGCATTGTTTGGCTTGGTATTATTACTGATGGGTTTAATCTAATTGGAATCCTCCCCAATAGTTATAGTTGTTGGCTGGTTTATCTAATACCTTATAACCTACCACTTTGTTGTTTATGAAATCGCAATTTCAAATGCCGAATCGATTAATTCCTAAACCAAGAGCGTCAAGTCAAGACATTGATGTATACCTGGAACCTTTTATAGATGAATTGAAGCATCTTTGGGTCGAAGGAGTGTCTGTTTTTTATACTGATAAGCAATAAATTCTCAATATGAAAGTAATATTACTTTGGGGAATCCATGATTTTCCAGCATTTGGTAACTTATTTTCTTATGTGACACACGGTTATAAGGCGTGTCCAATTTGTGCTATCGAGACCGAATCAGAGTACATCGGCAAAAAGATCATCTACCCAAAGCATAGATGGTTTTTTAAGGATGGTCATCCATATAGAGGATTAAAACACAGATGGTTAAAGGATGTTGAATGCAAAGAACCACCAACTCGATTAAGGGGCTCGTCGCTTTTAGAAAAGCTTGAGCGTATCAAATATATTTTTGGAAAACCACCACAAAGCAAGAAGAGGATGATTTTTGAAGCTTATGATAATGTAGATTATTTTGTCGATGAGGATGAAAGACTGGTATGGTATATGAAGTCAATTTTGTTTGACTTAAATTTATGGAGCGGTCATAAAGTTCATCATACTATTGATGTGATGCACACTGAAAAAATATTGTTGAACACCTCATCAATTTCATATTTGATAAAGGAGAAAAATCTTCTAAATATACATGGGATAAGATTCACAAGTTACAATGTTGTCAAGTTCTTAAAGATATAAAACTTCCATCATGTCTTCCAACTTAGTTACACAACCTTATATGTCTTCAACCACCCAGTTTGCAAATTAAAAAGACATATGATTATTATTTATTATCCAATATTTGCTCTCTATCATGGTCCAACATGCATATCCAAAGTGTTGTGAGTTAAGGCGAACTCTTTTACAAGTAAGCTTGTACTTTAACATAATATGTTCAAAATTTCTAGTTCGGGAGCATGTGCAAGCTACCAAAGATATGGTTGCTAAAGCATTATATGTGTTAGCACACTATTTTCCAGTGCACTATTTAATATAAGCATCCATTTGATGGTACATTTAGCCGATCAAGCTCTACTTTGTGGACCACTGAACTATATATTGATGTATCCATTTGAAAGGTTAAACATGTTTTTGAATTCAAATTATTTTACCTAAGGGCTATGAAGTAACGGACTATAAATATACATATTAATTATTGCGTACTAGGCTATGAAGGATTGCAAAAACATACCTAGTAGTAAAAGGTATGTATAGGGATATTGTAAAAGGTATGTAGAGGGACTAAGATCTAAAGCATATCTTGTTTCAGAATCAATTCAATATTCAATGGAATATATGCCAGACCCATATGATGGAAAATGTAGCTCTAAACAAGCATCCTTTTTTAGATGAGAATAGTGATGATATATATGAGCGTTCCATCATTAAAGGTAAACCTTCAAAGTTATCTAGGGTGCAACAATCGTAGATTCGACGATGGATACTATTTAGAATTAATATACCAGAACGAGATGAATACTATAAGTTATACTTTTCCACTTTTTTCATATACTTATAGCATATTTAGTTAAGATACATATTTACCATGATATTCAATTCGTAGTGCATATCGCTTATTTTTAGTAGACGGTCCTCGTGGTAAAAAGAAAATTATAATTATAACGACCCGTAATTTTTCGATAATTAAATATTATTTTTTAAGAGATTTTGAAATTTAATATTGGAAGAAATAAAATTTGTGATTTAATTAATGAGATTATTAACTAGACTGAAATTTAATAATGTTAATTTAAGGCAATTGATAATTATTTTAACGCAATTTCAATAAATTAAAATAATTGTAAACATAAAATTGGTTATAGATTGTAAATAAGAAAATAATTTAAAGTTATATAATTGGTGAGAAAATATGTAATTAATTGTAACTGGATTAAATCAGTGTTGTGTAAGTATTTATAACATATTTTTGTAAATAATACAACCATAAATGTGATTAAATTAAGTAATTGGTGACCATTGTGATATGTTACCTATTTATTTAAGCAGTTGAATTAAATTGGAAATCAATTGAAATTAAATGTAATTAAATATTACGTTAATGGAAATTAAGATGGAATTGGTGGTAATGTTGTAAGTTTTAAACCATTGTTAACTGTTGAATCATGAGTTTTGATTCATGACAAGGAGCATTAACAAAGACTATATGGCGATAGCAACAAAAAGAAAGTAACATATACATGGCATAAACTACAAATAGAAGAGACTTCAAAACTAGTTTTCATATGATTATTTATTATGTTTTTGAGTTTTAGTTATGTTTAGATACTGTTAAGATCATTCCCCAAGTAGTTACACTTGCATACAAAACAAATTATTTTTGTTTGTATATGCATTGAAATTCACTGTGCAAAATTGCACAGGTCAGTCGACCAGTCGACTGACCTGGTGCAAAATGCACAGTGAACAGAGAATATATATATACAAATTTGAATTTCAGTCAACTGAGCTTTTGAACTCAGTCGACTGACCTACGTATAGCGACTATATTTTCTAAACGGATGCTTCCTCTCGGGAAGAGTTTTAATCCAATTCAAAGAGTAATGGCTGCATCTATTGATTGAATCTCTTAACCAAAGGTTGCATCTATCTATGCACTATATAAACACATTAAAATAATTTTTCCAAATCACTAATTCTTGAATAATCTATTGATCTTACTTACTCTCTATCTTCTCTGCATTCAAAGCAATTAAACCATCTACATCGCTGGAATCTTTGAATTCATATTTGTATTCTTTGATTCTTTGTGACAATCTTCCTTTCATATCTTCACACATACTCATGTACTTGACAATTTGATTATAGGAAGGGTGTACACACATTGATATATCTGTGTTGTCAAGAACACATAAGTTAGACAATTTTATATACTAGTAGAAGTCCTGTTTTGCTGCTCAGGCATTGTGAACTCCTCTTCGGTTGCTGAGGCATCCTGTTCTGCTGCTTAGGAGTTTGTTAGATACCTATTCCTCTGAGTTAAGTGAAGATTATTGATTAGTTAAATTCTAGAAGGATTTTGGGACTGGACGTAGAATGAGAAGTTCGAACTAGTATAAAAAACTTGGTGTGCTCACTTTTATTTACTCTAGTATCTTTGTTTTAATCTCATACATATTTAATATATTTCCATATTGCACGATCCACACTATCTTTCATTAACTATGTCCATCGAATATTGATTGACTGCTTAAAAAGATTTAAATCGAATAAAATCAATTTCTTGAAATTAAATTATAATTAATTAGATGTAATTACAGTTGAAATTGAACAATTTAATTAGTGAAATATTTAACACCGAATTGATATGTAATTTTTTTTAAGATATTGTAAATGTCTAAGTAATCAAAGGTATAACGACCCAATTTCTTTCGACTTTCAAAAGTCGACATCAATATTCCACTGTATCAAATGCCAGACAGTTGAATGCCGGAAAACCAAACCGTTGGGTTAAAGAAGAAGAAGATAGAAGAAGAAACGAAAACAACAACAGAATCTCACATTTCGCAGCGGAACAAATATAATAGATAAATGAATAATCTTTAAAACAAAGCACTATATCAGTTTATACATACGTCATCAGAGTTTACAACAACAACACAAAACTGGCAGTTATAATAACTTGTGTACAAGAAAATTTGACTTGCACTAACCCAAACGCAACGGACACTACATAGTATAAGTGATACGCTTCTCCATCTAGCTTGTTCCTGATCTCCACAGCATCTCTTTTCTAACTTCGCTCCCGAATAACTGATAACCTGGCTCTAGGCTGCCCGTGTGGAAAATTATGGACACCTAGAGTTTAGAAAGGGAACAATAAACTCTAGGTCAGTCATGGGACTGGTGTGAGATCTTAAAAATAGTTATTTTTTTCACAAATTAAATAAAAGGAATCTGCTATGCTTTTCGTAAAATGAAACTATCATAAGGCCTCCCGGCACATACACAATGCAATCGCACACTTGGGGAGATTTCTCCTTATGATAGTCAAACGTACTTGATACGCAAAATCTCTTTTAATATTATTATTAGTGCATAGTGGAAAACAATTGCAAGTATAATATTAATCTTAGCTAGCATACATACCATTATAGTATGCCTACTAAAGCTACCATATTAGATGGCAGGTTCTATAGCTAAAACCGTACAAGGCACGCATTGGAGATTGGATTTCCAACAAATGGTCGGGCTAAGGGACTTCCTGGGCCACATGGGTATGCCTTTGGAGGGATGCCCCGAGAACCTAACTGGGTCTCTGCCAACACAAGGACGGGTTACCTCTGTAACTAGGTAACTACTACACGAGTATGTCATCCCCCGGTCGTTCGCGTCCTTTATCCGAGGATCCTCAACCACAAAGCAACAACCACAAAGTATAACAAATTTGCAGCAACAACATAGGTAAAATATCTGGGCTCCATACCATGATACTACCCTTTTCCAAAAGGAAATGACATACCTCGGAGGACGCTACCTCCTAATAACCTTGCTGCATCTTTCCTGTTTTGACAATTTCCGGGTTGTGAGGTCCGATGAAATCTTGTCCACAAAGCTATGCTTTTCACAAAAGCCAAGCTTCGATCAACAAATGATCAGTAGCATTTCGTATGCCACATTGCCAAATTGGGAATGTATCACTAGCAACCATCAACTTAATAACCTCTAAGCTCGAATGTCTCAGAGAAGCGTGTTAAGCTAAAAGAATAAATTCTCCGCCACCAACAGAAATGTATTTGATAGAAACCAGCTTTACATCTTAAAGTGTAACGTCAGACATACATCCATACAAGTCCGTTCGGGGATCGAATGAAACCGAAGGCACTTCAAAGAAGCCCTTGCAATTCGGATATTCACTAATCACGTCCGGAATCCCCATCATAGAGGGTGATAAAATCTCCATACCGAAGCAACTTGATGCGGAGACATTTGACAGGTAATCCTTTCGCTTTCAAAAATACCCGGTCTTCAACACCGTCTTCAAATGCAATCCCATGGTATCATTATTCGGAATGGGTTTTATGACACAAAGTCCTCTCCCAGCTAATCCGAATAATGAGCGCTTTTTAAAAAAAATGTATAATCAGATTTCAAACGAATTACAACAAATTTCCACTTTGATCTTTAAAATAAAAGGTCCGTCGCAATCACAAAGGTTCAATGTGGTTTTCAGATATCCATTTGGAATCCGAACCTCGGTCGCATTGAAATTCAAATGCCATTAAAAGGCCAATGTTGATAGTCGGTTATTTAACTATCAATCAACATTCACAACAATCACTGGATTTCAAATAATTGTTTTCCCAATTATTATTTTCAAAATATCTTCGCAAGACATAATTTTAATAGTTCAACCATTTGAAAACAAATTTCAAATCACTTTTCACTTTTCAAACCTTTGAAAACAATTTTCAAATCACTTTTCACTTTTCAAACCTTTGAAAACAAATTTCAAATCACTTACCTCACGTGGAATAAATTTCCAAATATTTATTTAATTCCACTGAAAATCTGCCGAGTTTAAATATTTTAAAATATTTATTTATATATTAGCTATGAAAACTTTATACCAAAATCTCATATAAAAATTCAAATCCAAACTAATCTTTTAAACAAAATTAGTAGATAGTGTTAAATATCCATTTTCTAAATCAAATATCAATTTTAATCTTTTTAAAATAATCCCTTCTATAATTAATTAAATAAAGCTTTACTTTAAAGACTTGAAACTAGCTTAAGAAAATAATTTACCCAAAGTATCCTTTCTAAAATCATCCTTAAAAATCTTCAATTTATATTTATAGGCTACTTTGAAATCATACTCGGCTTTCCAGGGAAAATACATTTTCCATTTCAAAACGGTTCATTCAAATCAATTAATAAATCTTTCTTGATTTATTTTAAATTTACGTTCCAAATCCGTAAATTCCTTTCCACACTTTTAAAAATAAACCGGTATTTATTTTTAAAACAAAATCTTCCTTTCTTTTATAAAATTCCCAATGTGAATTTTAAATTTTCAAATATTCACTGATATACGATTTTCAAATTGATTTCAAGAAATCATTTCCAAATACCAAGTCAATTTCCAAATTGATTTCAAATTTTATTTTAAACACCAAATCAAATTCCAAATTGATTTCTAAATTTATTTCAAACACCAAATCGATTTCCATTCAAACACCAAATCTATTTTCATATTGATTTCCCAAAGATTTATTTTTAAACACCAAATCAATTTTAGAATTTATTTCTAAATTTATTTTCTTTTAAAATAAATTCCTTTATCTCTTCCAAATTATTTAAAATCCGAATATTAAATAAATTCTTCAACCATTAAACAATATTACTTAAAACCCATTTATTAATATTTTTTTTCCTATTTTGGAATTTATTCAATAAGTTTTCAAAAATAAAACTTTACCTATTTAAAATTTCTTCTTTTAAATTCACCCAATTCTTTTAAATGAATTTATTATAAATTTTCTGCTTGAATTTCAAAAATCAAATTTTATTTATTTCTGGTATCCTATGATACCAAAAATATATTCGGCTAAGCTATAGCCTTCAACGATTTCAATCATAATACAATCACACAAAGATTATAAATAATTCAACACACAACATAAGAAACAAATTCAAATGTTTGAGGAATCTAGTTGAATCCTTCGAACCTGTTTCCCTACATCCACAGATATTAGCATAACAATTAAATACCCATTCCACTTCGAGGAGGAATATCGCAATATATGGGATTTATAAAATATCATCTGCTATCTGCAATATATGGGATTTATAAAATATTTGAGGAATCTAGTTGGATCCCTCCAACATGTTTCCCTGCATCCACAGATGCTAGCACAACAATCAAATACCCATTCCACTTCGAGGTGGAATATCGCGGTATATGAGATTTATAAAATATCATCTGCTATTTTGTGGCGCATAGGGTCTCATCCGCTATATAATGCGGGAAATCAATAACTCCAAATACATATATAATACCAATTCCACTTCGAGGTCGAATATCACGGTATATGAGTTTAATATAATATCATCCGCTATTATGCGGCGCATAGGGTCTATTCCAATACAACTGATAATAATTTATCATCCAAGCTCACAATCAACAATTTTAAAATTTAACTATCACAATTCAACAATCGATCGATAACTGAAAATTTTCAATTATTAAAATTTTAGTGAGAAGGTCTCACCTTTGCTTTTTATTTTGCAATCCATCCAAATTAGCTTGTTTCTTCATGGTTTTGACCTTGATAAATACTATATGATTTAATTAATATTCGAAATAAATCGAGTAATTCAATTGCCGTTTTAAAATTTTAATTCAATTAATATTTTAATTTTAAACAAAGAATTAAATTTTAAACAAATTTTTTTAATAATTTTTTTAACTAAAAATTGAATTTAAAACTAAATTTCCATTAATAAATTATTTTTAGTGACAAAATATAAATTTTAAATAAGAGAATTAAACAAAATAAATCACTTAAAAATTTATCTTTGACAAAACTAGTAAATTAAAAATGTGTATAAGTATATTTATTTCCTTTTGAAACTTTATATATATATATATATATATATATATATATATTAATAAGAAATAAGCTATATAAGTTTAAAAATCCAATTTTTTATATAAACTTCTATATTTTCTTACTGCTACATATTTAAAATCTTGATGTAGACAATCTTTTCACGAATTCAAATAAAAATGGTCCCGCTGTAATTTCATTTTTTTCAGTTTGTATAAATAATAAATAAATAGATAAATCAAACAACAGAAGCAATTACCTACTGCCCTACCCAGATCGCCAACCGCTCGAACATGCCTTCGCGTGCGCGCGTACGATCGTCGTACTTGCCGTAATCGCGACCCCCAGATTGCTCACGCATGCCAACATCAATCCTCAAATCGCAAAACCCTAGGGCAGCGCTCGAGCTTGACCTTGCACGAGCTTGAGCTCGTGAAACCCTTCCGTGCGCTAACCCCTATGCCCCTCCTCCTTGTGAAAATCGACCGCCACGATGCGCCGCCGAGCCACCGTCGTGAGTTCCCTTGAATCGCGCTGCCGCCTTCGACTACTGGATCCTCATCATGCATGCCGTTCTCTCCCATTGCCAGGCGATTAGCTCGCGCGATCGATTTTGTTTGGGGTTTTTTTTCTTTGATTTGAGAAGAAAAGGGTAGTTTGATTGAAGGAGACAACGGCCATGATTTCGTTCGAAGCCTTTTATTTTTAAATGTCGAACGAAAATGAATTGGTTTCATTTTCCTTTGTTTTTTTGTTTTATCCAGTACGAGGAATCCCACTTCTATCAACGAACGAGTGTAACAAATATGCAGAGAAAACGAAACACGTAGACAAAAATTTGGATACGTGTTGCAAAGGTTTGCACAGTAATTAAATTAATTATTTTTAAATTCAAATTTAAATTCCAATTTAAATCATCTTAATTTTCGCAATTCACAATCTCGATCTCCTATCAAGGCGTGCCACCAGGCGTTCATAAGGTTAAACCCTCATTCCGAACGCAATGGAAAAGGTTTCGTGTCCAAATTCGATCATATGTAGAAGATAGCTTTTCGGATCAGTTATTAAATTTAATTTCGATAAAATTTTCAGCGCGTTTGCTTATCGTATGGCCACACAACAACTCCGAATGCTACGAAAATTGAAATCCGATAATAATACAATATTACGGATCCAATGGAACTGGTTTCGTCGAATTCCGAGACTATGCCTCGGAAGGCTATTTTTAAATACTGATTCAAACGGTAAAATTTTCAAAACTGAATAAATCATTTCCAAGTTCAATTCTGAAGCTTCTATTATTTTCAGTTTTATCGTTATAGATTTTCTAAGCCTTTGAAATATTTTTAATCAGCTTAAAACTGAATTCAAATTTTTACCCAACTTCATATTATTAAATTCAAAAATTTTACTGCTAAATTCATTCGGATTATCGAAATTCGAGTTTAAACTAACATTCAAATATTTAAATCAATTAAATATTATAATTTCAAATATCCAAAATTAAGCGCCGTCACATTCTTCCCCCTTAAAAGAATTGCATCCCAAAATTCTAGTTAAGAAGAATGATCCTTAACCCTTTCTATTTTCCCAAAGCCAAACAGTTTTATCAATTAGCCAAAACAAATCTTTTATTAACAAGCCATTATCGATTCTACTAACCTTTCAACCTTAACCATAAACTCCAAACAATATTTTTTTCTTAACCAATTCAAATTTAAAATTTTAAATTTCAAATTTTTTTCAACTCCCTATATTTCCGAATTTTTTTGCCAGCATCTCCTTTGCATGGCTAGCTCGGTACGACTATAAAATGGCACCACAGGCCCCCAGATTTCAAAAAGAAAATGAAAATCCAAGCGTCTGGACAAGAAAATCATCGAATTTCATGTGAAAATTTAAATACATACCTTTTTCGAGAAATTCAAATTTTTATCTTCGAAATCAAAATCCCAATCCCTTTTCCTTTTAACACACCTGTATATCCTGCCTATCATTTTGTACATTCCTTACAAAATTTTCAATATATACTTTTTATACCATTTTTCACTTCACCATTGAAGTTATATATCCAATTTCATTCAATCTTGCATTATCAATTTCATTTGAATTCAATTAACAATTTCAATTCTATTTGGATTAAATTTACCTTCTGAATATTGATTTTTAACAACTATCTTTCATTCACAACTGACTCATCTCACTATTTTAAATTAGTTTCATTTACTATTTTATTACAAATTTAAATTCATTTTATCTCAAACCATTTTTTTTCATATCCACCTTTATTATCTTTAGTTCACTTTGAACCGATTTTACGATTTCACTCAATTCAAATTGGTTTTCAATATTCAGTCTCAGTTCCAGTATTATTCTTTGGTTCATTCACGAATTTATTTTCTCCTTCACCTCATTTAACACAATTCAAATTCAATTTTTAAACTTCTATGAGTTTTCTCACTTGTTTTGTTCTCATATTTACTTTAATTTAACTCAATTTTTTAAGTTAAATTCATTCTACCAAAATAAAAATTATACAGGTTATCAACTCATAAACACTTTTAATAAATCTTATTCTAATCATTTAGTCTATAAGACTTCTCAAATTCATCTTTATTCAGATTAACTCGAGTTAATTTCAGTTTAAATTTGAACTTTCTAAGTTTTCAAACTTATTTATTATTCCATGACTATTTTTATCAGATTCCTGAATCTTTTCAACCTTTCAAAATCATCTTTGAAATCAATTCAAATTATCTTTTGAATTCCCAAAACTACAACCAGTTTGTAAACAAACTCCATTTAAAACAATTTTGTAGCAATTCCTCTTTTGGAAACTCGAAAATGAACATCGATGATGCTGCAGTCATCACCGAAATTATTTTCTAGTGACCGAAAAGAGTTTAGAGCTTTTATCCCTCCAAAACATTTTTCCAAAACCTTTGAAAATTATTTTCAAACCAAAATGGATTTTAGCCTTTTCGAAATTTCAAAATTTTCAAATCCTTTCAAAAACATTTCTAACTATACCTCTAGAATTCCATTTCAAATTACAAATCACATTTACAGTTTACATTCTCAAATACCATTTGTCTATGAATATTATTTCTTAACTTTCAATTATGATTTCAATTTCTTATTTCAATTTCCATACAACAATAATTTAGTATTATCATTTCCTAACAACCAAGCAACCATATAATATAATAAATTACAAAAATTATTTCCTTTTATATACAAAAATAATTTGGGTAAAATTATTTCATTTGCCCTATTTTAAAACAATATCGTATTGAATTGTTCTGTACGAGTGTTTAGAGATCCTTATCGATAGATTTGTACAGACTATACCGACCAGGGTCCATATACCACGCAACAAACCAATCTACACAATAAAAAAAATTATATTCACTAACAAATACGCGCTCATATCTATTATTATACTCAAACATATTATAGAGGACTACTGACTCTATCTCTAATGAGTAATCCCCACTAGACCAAGGTTATCGCTTAACCAGATGCTCTGATACCAAATTTATAACGGTCTAGGCTTTTCAACCATCGACAGCGGCCACTCTCGACTGATAGGCTTTTCTGCCCTCCCAGCCCCGTCGTGGCATACAATACCCTGCCCTTGCTTCTACGGTCAGCCTTTCGACTTCTTCACCTAACCGGTTAAACAACCCTTCACCATGGAAATGTAGGGGTAAGAGTCTCCCGTTCGCCACCAAACGCGAAGCGAGAACCCCCTATCACGTTATATTAAGCAAGTTCAGTCATGGGACTGGTGTGAGATCCTAAAAATGGTTATTTTTATCACAAAGAAAATAAAAGAAATCCGCTATGCTTTTTGAAAAATGAAACTACCATAAGGCCTCCCGGCACACACACAATGCAATCGCACACTTGGGGGAGATTTCTCCTTATGATAGTCAAACATGCTTGATACGCAAAATCTCTTATAATATTATTATTAATGCGTAGTGGAAAAAATTTGCAAGTGTAATATTAATCTTAGCCAACATACATACCACTATAGTATGCCTACTATAGCTACCAAATTAGATGGCAAGCTCTACAACTAAAACCGTACAAGCGCGTATTGGAGATTGGATTTCCAACAAATGGTCAGGCTAAGGAACTTCCTAAGCCACATGGGTACGCCTCTGGAGAGACGCCCCGAGAACCTAACGGATATCTGCCAACACAATGTCGGGTTACCTCTGTAACTAGGTAACTACTACACGAGTATGTCATTGTGACGCCCCACCTCTATACCCACGCTAGCCAAGAACACTACGGAGTAATGCTGTCGACTAGCACGGAGAATAAGGCTGTTGAGGAGCGACCATCCATGTAATTGCTTTGCGCGAGCACCGATATGTCAGATAGTATAACATGCATTTTATTTCAAGAGGAAATCCGACACACCGATACAAATACAAAGCTACTACACAGTGGCTATAATAATCTTCGGAAACAAATATAGAAACAAGCATAACACAAATCAGTCACAGATAATTCATATCACAAAGGCGGAAGAAGATATGAACATATAACTAACACATGAAAGTGTATATCAAAGTAGTGGTCAAAAAGATCCTCCATATCACAAAAGAATAGTTACACGAACTACACAAAAGAATAAGTATACATTATGGAGTCTATATCTCAAATGTATACAACAAAAACTACTAATCTAAGTAGTTAACCAAAAGTCAAGGAGGTAATCCCGGATGTAAAGTCAAGCAGAAGCACCTGTAACATCTCGGTCTGACCCGAGTATTATTTAATAAGAAAATAATAAACGGATCAGTCTAGCCATAAATATCAGATGAAATGATATAGAATAAGAGATATGACTAAACGTATAATAATCACCATGCCAAGCTGTGATAAATGAATAATTGAAAAATTAATAAGAGATTAATCAATATCGCAAAGATCTACACAAGAATCAAAGGAAATGTCATACTCCTAATTTCATTCACCAAGCCACAATAAATGACATACATATCCATGCCAATCGTAAAAGTTGGTGAAACATAAATTCCAGAATTCAACACACGAAATCCAGAAATCACAATCAAAAGGGGACAACGACGTCGTACAGTGTGACATCCGATGAACCAAAACACAATCAAAGGGAACAACGACGTCGTATAGCGTGACATCTGATGAACCAAAACACAATCAAAGGGAACAACGAGGTCGTACAGCATGACATCCGATGAACCAAAACACAATCAAAGGGAACAACGACGTCGTACAGCGTGACATCCGATGAACCAAAACACAATCAAAGGGAACAACGACGTCGTACAGCGTGACATCCGATGAACCAAAACACAATCAAAGGGAACAACGACGTCGCACAGCGTGACAACCGATGAACCAAAACACCATCAAAGGGAACAACGACGTCGTACAACGTGACATCCGATGAACCAAAACACAATCAAAGGGAACAACGACGTCGTACAGCGTGACATCCGATGAACCAAAACACAATCAAAGGGAACAACGACGTCGTACAGCGTGATGTCCGATGAACCAAAACACAAATACATTGCACAATGCTAGGCTAAAACATAAAATGATCGTCATGATCAAAGAGAAGTGTCGATTACAGTAAGCGAGTAAATATATGAGCTTAGCTTCATGTCCCATAACCACTAGCTTAACTTAAATATATACGAACAAATTGTAGACCTCCACTAGAAAATTGTCACAAGAGTTTTCAATCGAACAAGTCCAAGAATTAACCGACGAAGTAAACGCAAGCGTTTCATACCACTTGTTTTACTAAGTCGTTTAATTAGATTTCTCATACGAGTGAGGTAAAGGTTTGTATATACTAATAGATTGGAAAACGGTTTTATAAACGAATTTGGTATTGAAAATAGAGTTGAAATCGTTTTGAGGAAAGAGTTTTGATATTTACTACTAGTATTGAAACCTTTATATTTTTAAAGTGACAAAACACGAAAATGATTGTAGAACAATCAACCACCAAAATTCACATTCAAAGACGTGAATAAAAATCCAAAGAAATCGATCCGAATCCATCAAAATGGGTATTCCCAAAAATTCAAAAAATAGAAGTCATTAACGTCGTAGCAACAACAAGTGGGAAATAACACGAGTCGATGGAATTTGGAAACCAAGCAAAAATATGCACAAATAGGCATAACTGGGCGAATTGGTGCAGGTCAGTCGACTGACTCAAAGGTCCAGTCGACTGAACCAGAAGCAGGGAAAAATAATTTCCTACAGTCAGTCGACTGACCTAAAAATTCAGTCGACTGAATGCAGGGAAACAGAGGACCCGAGCCTCTAGTTATTGCCTTCGGAATGCCTATGTGCTACAGCCAGTCGACTGACTCAAGGGTCCAGTCGACTGACTAACACCAAGGCTGTTTTCCAGCCTATGAAATGAAGATGCTATCGTCTTCAAAATGCAATCGGGCGAGCACGGTCACTAGGGGTTTATGCCAATCGACTACCCGGTCCTATATGCTCTTCGACGCATCACCAAAAACAAGTTCAAACTACAAAGCTATGATTTTTGAAGATTTGAACTCGAAACACTAAAAATTGGAATATACACCAAATCAATCCAAACCAAAACCAAATGCACATGAATATGTGTTAGGAATTCATACCTAACAATCGAAGATAATCATAGACCTAGATGTGAGATTAAAAATCTCACCTTTGAACCCAAATTAATGAAGGAGAAGCTTTTAAAACAAGCTAAGATCAATTCCTCTTCAATAACAACTCAAGAAGCTTCAATCTAAGCTTACAAGTAAAATATTTCCTAAATTAGGTTTAGGAAATTTCTGAAATTGAATGGAGAAAGAGTTGGAGAAGATGAAGGAGGTGCTTACCAATGGGTTCACTTGAGTTTGGAGCTAGAAGTTGGATTTGCAAAGAAAGCTAGGGCTTAGGAATTTCCTTTTCCCATCTCTTCCACCATTTTTACTTTAGCTTGAAGTGTTTTAATTAAAGAGGAGAAGTTATGAAGAGAAGGGGTTGGGCTGAGCTAATAGGGGTGCAGTCCAAACCAAAGTCATAAGCGGGAAAAAGTAGCAAAAATCAACTTTCTCCAAACATATCGAAGCTTATACTCAAAAAGGTCGCAAACGGCATTTTGAACTCAATGGAGGTGGTCTCAAGTCCCAATTCGACTGTTTACAAAAAGTAGCTTTTCGGACCAAAATACGACGAACGATAAAATATTTAAATAAAATATTTAAATACAAAATCGATAAATATGCGGGTTGTTACAGACTCCCCTCCTTAAAGAAATTGCGTCCTCGCAATACTTAAGAAGAAAATAAGAAGTAACAACCATAGAAGCATATCAACACAAAAGAAAATTGAAATAAGATGTTCACCATAAAGAGCACGAAAGAGTTAGCACGAACGGGATCGCTCGATGAATTCTCTAGATTCCCAAGAGTAATCCCTAGGATTTGAGAACCATTGAACTCTCACAAGAAGAACATCTTTGTTCCGAAGGCGCTCAACCCCCGAAGCAATGATGCGAATGGGATGTTGCTCATAAATCAAATCTGGTGAAACTTCAATTTCTACAATATCACCAGGCACAAGAATAAAAATCGGAATCCCTAAGGCATTTCCGTAGATAAATGACGTGGAGAACGTCAAGAATAGCAGAAAATTGAGCTGGTGCAACGACGTAGTATAATAACAGTACGCCCGAGGAACCAGAAACTCAAATAATTTGGAACATCAGCGTAGTATAAAAACGGTACGCCCAATGAACCAAAGCCCGAATAATTTCGGAACACCGACGTAGTACAAAAACGGTACGTCCAATGAACCAAAGCCCGAATAATTTCGGAACACCGACGTAGTACAAAAACGGTACGTCCAATGAACCGATAAACCGGAACAATGATGTAGTATAATAATGGTACATCCATTGATCCAGATAAGATGGAACATCGATGTAGTATATAACAGTACATCCGATGAACCGAGCACCATAAAAGAACATCAGGCGCGAGTCCATAAAAGAAACGAGATGAAACTCAATAAAACAAAGTACATCAAAACGTCTGAGGAACTTGATAAAAAGATAATTCCATTCAGACATCATCAAAGAATCAACACCTTGTTGCCTACGACAAAGCGCGTTGGCAACACGATTTCCAGAATATCAAGATCATAAGATGCCAGGAACTCGAGTCGACATGAAGTTCCCTATGAGAAAATAGATATTCCAAAGATTTATGATCGAGGTAGAGAACAAATTTCTCATCCAAATATGATGATGCCAAATTCTAAGAGTAAAACCAATAGCCGCGAGCACTAGATCATGAGTGGCATATCTAGTCTCGATAAGCTATAATGATTTAGAAGCACAAGTGATAGCACGTTCTCTTTTGCAAGAGAACGGCATCCAAACCAATACGACTAGTATCGGTACAAATAGCAAAGTCTTGGTTCCCCTTCAAGAATCACAAGAAAGAATAAGAGTATCGAAAGAAAGAGTTCTTTTAAATAATCTTCTTTCCCGAAAAGTTAAAACTTTCAAAATTACATTTATCTTTATGTAATAATCTTTCTAGAAAAATTTACATTTTTACAAGTCAATATATCGTGTCTGACTGTCTCATCAAAGCGTTTAGGAAATTCCTATCGATAACGTTGATCAAGCGCATCGACCAAAATTCTTAAAATACTAAATGGGCAATACAATCACAAAATCATCTTCTATATGACAAAAATGTCTCTCAAAATTTTTAAGAATATTCTTTGTTCGTTTTAAGAACAAAAATCCAATTATACTTATAAATAAATCTTATGAAAAAGATTTGCAAAATTTTAAATTGCTATTTTCATCCAAAATCAATAAATACAAGAATGGAGTCATCGAGATATTCATAGAATATTAGATCTATAAAATGGATGAAATAAGCTGGACAAACTGAATGACAAAATAAGTCATTCATAAGAACCGTAACGAATGCGGAATGCGGTAAGTGAAATGCGAACTCCCGCAACTCGTAGCCAAATGAAAATCGGTGACAATGTCGAACTAAAAAGACCTTAACACCACATAAAAGATTTCTTAGGTGATAATCCTAAGACAAACTCAAAAATACCGGAAAAGTTTCACAAATTATTTAGATAAGAGAAACAACACTTTCCTTATAAGTGGGCTTAAGGAATAAAATGATTCCACCAAAAATGTGAAATCGGAATCACAAAGAAAAAATAGAAAGCTGCTTAACAGATAGAAAATGTCGAAGATGAATAGTCCACTCGAAAAATAGGATATGGGCTTCACAATGATTAAGCCGATCCTTACAAAAAAAACAATTCCGAGGCCTAAGTAAAAATATCGGCTCGGAAAGAAAAATCACATAAAATAGTTTCGACATCAATAGTAAGCAAATTGAGTGTTGCGGACCTACCATCCGGATTCACAACTCTCAAAGAACTCATCAAGCCCAAAATATTTTTAAAGAAAAAGAATCAACAAGTTCTTTTGATATAAAATAGTGAGATGGAACCCATATCAAAAAGAACTCAACTAAGAAGATCACGAAATAAAATAATACCATTAAGGATTGAAATGAAAAATACCTTGACCACGAGAAGTGTTACCAGGAGCTTGCACAATATTCAGCTCTCCCTCTCTCCTGCTTTGAAGAATGGGACATGTAGATATAAGATGACCCGAACTTTTGCAATAACGGCAAAAGAGAGGTTTCGGGCACTCCTTTGCATAGTGGTCCGTGGAACCACAATTGTAGCATCGTCCACAACTAGAGATAGGAGACTTTGCTACCGGAGTTTGTTGCTTCCCTTTCTTGATGGGATTGGGGACTTCAAATTTAATAGGCCTCTTCATGTTGTTGTTGAAGTTCTGTTTGGTACGCACAACTTCAATATCGCTTTCTCTATCGGCCTCTTCAAGACGAAGAGCGATATCAATAAGCTGATCAAATGAAACCTCAAGTTTCAAAAGCAATGGCTTCTTAAGATTCTTATTCAAGCCATAGACAAATCTTTGATTTTTCTTCATCGGGGTATTAATATACTCAACCCCGTATTTAGAAAGAGACTCGAAAGATGCGACATAATCTGTCACAGAAGATTCACCTTGAACAAGGTCAATAAAACGCCAGGCCAAAGTTACTTTTTCAGCCTCCGGCATAAATTTCAATTCGAACCTTTCTCGGAATTGCTCCCAAGTGAGATCCGCTTCAACGATTTCAGAAATTAAAAGCTCATACCAATCAATGCTCTTTCTTGGAGCATGCTAGAAGCCACTTGGACTCGATGTAAATCAATAAGGTTCATGCGAGAAAAGATGCGATCGCATGATTTGAGCCAAGCTTGAATTTCTATAACACTCTCGGATCCCCTGAATGGCCTTCCACCCAAATCGGTATAGTCTCTGTACAAGCGTGCAAAACCGGATCTAGGATGAGTAGGCTCTGGATTGGGTCCGGCAGCTTGAGCGTTCTTCACGAGGTCTAAAAGCTGCTGAGCAGACATGAATACTCCATCCTGAGGAGTAGCACTAGATTGACCGGCGCTGGGACGGCCTGGTCAAACCATTTCTCTTCTTTAAAAAAGAAAGAAAGAAAGAAGAGGAAAAAGTTATTCTCAAAATAAATATCAAGCAATCTTGATAGATAAAACAAGGAATCATAAAAGAAAATAGGATAAATCGGTACGAAGACTCGAATTAAATCCTAAAGCACGACTCCTAAGATGGACTTAGGACGATGATCCTTATTATAACATTCCATATTGTTCCGAAGTTTGGCTCTGATACCAAGATGTGACGCCCCACCTCTATACCCACGCTAGCCAAGAACACTACGGAGTAATGCTGTCGACTAGCACGGAGAATAAGGCTGTTGAGGAGCGACCATCCGTGTAATTGCTTTGTGCGAGCACCGATATGTCAGATAGTATAACATGCATTTTATTTCAAGAGGAAATCCGACATACCGATACAAACACAAAGCTACTACACAGTGGCTATAATAATCTTCGGAAACAAATATAGAAACAAGCATAACACAAATCAGTCACAGATAATTCATATCACAAAGGCGGAAGAAGATATGAATATATAACTAACACATGAAAGTGTATATCAGAGTAGTGGTCAAAAAGATCCTCCATATCACAAAAGAATAGTTACACGAACTACACAAAAGAATAAGTATACATTATGGAGTCTATATCTCAAATGTATACAACAAAAACTACTAATCTAAGTAGTTAACCAAAAGTCAAGGAGGTAAACTCGGATGTAAAGTCAAGCAGAAGCACCTGTAACATCTCGGTCTGACCCGAGTATTATTTAATAAGAAAATAATAAACGGATCAGTCTAGCTATAAATATCAGATGAAATGACATAGAATAAGAGATATGACTAAACGTATAATAATCACCATGCCAAGCAGTGATAAATGAATAATTGAAAAATCAATAAGAGATTAATCAATATCGCAAAGATCTACAAAAGAATCAAAGGAAATGTCATACTCCTAATTTCATTCACCAAGCCACAATAAATGACATACATATCCATGCCAATCGTAAAAGTTGGTGAAACATAAATCCAGAATTCAACACACGAAATCCAGAAATCACAATCAAAGGGGACAACGACGTCGTACAGCGTGACATCCGATGAACCAAATCACAATCAAAGGGAACAACGACGTCGTACAGCGTGACATCCGATGAACCAAAACACAATCAAAGGGAACAACGACGTCGTACAGCATGACATCCGATGAACCAAAACACAATCAAAGGGAACAACGACGTCGTACAGCGTGACATCCGATGAATCAAAACACAAAGACATTGCACAATGCTAGTCTAAAACATAAAATGATCGTCATGATCAAAGAGAAGTGTCGATTACAGTAAGCTAGTAAATATATGAGCTTAGCTTCATGTCCCATAACCACTAGCTTAACTTAAATATTTACGAGCAAATTGTAGATCTCCACTAGAAAATTGTCACAAGAGTTTTCAATCGAACAAGTCCAAGAATTAACCGACGAAGTAAACGCAAGCGTTTCATACCACTTGTTTTACTAAGTCGTTTAATTAGATTTCTCATACGAGTGAGGTAAAGGTTTGTATATACTAATAGATTGGAAAACGGTTTTATAAACGAATTTGGTATTGAAAATAGAGTTGAAATAGTTTTGAGGAAAGAGTTTTGATATTTACTACTAGTATTGAAACCTTTATATTTTTAAAGTGACAAAACACGAAAATGATTGTAGAACAATCAACCACCAAAATTCACATTCAAAGACATGAATAAAAATCCAAAGAAATCGATCCGAATCCATCAAAATGGGTATTCCCAAAAATTCCAAAAATAGAAGTCATTAACGTCGTAGCAACAACAAGTGGGATATAACACGAGCCGATGGAATTTGGAAACCAAGCAAAAATATGCACAAATAGGCATAATTAGGCAAATTGGTGCAGGTCAGTCGACCGACTCAAAGGTCCAGTCGACTGAACCAGAAGCAGTGAAAAATAATTTCCTGCAGTCAGTCGACTGACCTAAAAAATCAGTCGACTGAATGCAGGGAAACAGAGGACCCGAGCCTCTAGTTATTGCCTTCGGAATACCTATGTGCTACAGCCAGTCGACTGACTCAAGGGTCCAGTCGACTGACTGGCACCAAGGCTGTTTTCCAGCCTATGAAATGAAGATGCTATCTTCTTCAAAATGCAATCGGGCGAGCACGGTCACTAGGGGTTTATGCCAATCGACTACCCGGTCCTATATGCTCTTCGACGCATCACCAAAAACAAGTTCAAACTACAAAGCTATGATTTTTGAAGATTTGAACTCGAAACACTAAAAATTAGAATATACACCAAATCAATCCAAACCAAAACCAAATGCACATGAATATGTGTTAGGAATTCATACCTAACAATCGAAGATAATCATAGACCTAGATGTGAGATTAAAAATCTCACCTTTGAACCCAAATTAATGAAGGAGAAGCTTTTAAAACAAGCTAAGATCAATTCCTCTTCAATAACAACTCAAGAAGCTTCAATCTAAGCTAACAAGTAAAATATTTCCTAAATTAGGTTTAGAAAATTTCTGAAATTGAATGGAGAAAGAGTTGGAGAAGATGAAGAAGGTGCTTACCAATGGGTTCACTTGAGTTTGGAGCTAGAAGTTGGATTTGCAAAGAAAGCTAGGGCTTAGGAATTTCCTTTTCCCATCTCTTCCACCATTTTTACTTTAGCTTGAAGTGTTTTAATTAAAGAGGAGAAGTTATGAAGAGAAGGGGTTGGGCTGAGCTAATAAGAGTGCAGTCCAAACCAAAGTCATAAGCGGGAAAAAGTAGCAAAAATCAACTTTCTCCAAACATATCGAAGCTTATACTCAAAAAGGTCGCAAAAGGCATTTTGAACTCAATGGAGGTGGTCTCAAGTCCCAATTCGTCTGTTTGCAAAAAGTAGCTTTTCGGACCAAAATCCGACGAACGATAAAATATTTAAATAAAATATTTAAATACAAAATCGATAAATATGCGGGTTGTTACAGTCATCCCCCAGTCGTTTGCGACCTTTATCCGAGGATCCTCAACCACAAAGTATAATAAATTTGCAGTAACAACATAGGTAAAATAACTGGGCTCCATTCCATGATACTACCTTTTTCCAGAAGGGAATGACATACCCTCAAGGGGCGCTACCTCTAAATAACCTTGCTGCATCTTTCCTATTTCGACCATTTCTGGGTTGTGAGGTCCGACGAAGTCTCGTGCACAAAGCTACGCTTTTCGAAAGCCATGCTTCGATCGACAAATGATTAGCAGCACTTCTTATGCCACGTTACCAAATTGGGAATGTATAAATAGTAACCATCAACTACATAACCTCTGAGCTTGTACGTCTTAGAGAAGGGTGTTAAGCTAAAAGAATAAATTCTCCGCCACCAACAGAAATGTATTTGATAGAAACCATCTTTACATTTCAAAGTGTAACGTCAGACACACATCCATACAAGTCCATTCCGGGATCGAACGGAACCGAAGGCACTTCAAAGAAGCCCTTGCAATCCGGATATTCACTAATCACGTCGAGAATCCCCATCACAAAGGGTGATAAAATCTCCATACCGGAGCAACCCGGTGCAAAGACATTCGACCGGTAATCCATTCGCTTTCAAAAATACTCAGTCTTCGACACCGTCTTCACACGCAATCCCATTTCGTCGTATCATTATTCGAAATGGGTTTAATGACACAAAGTCCTCTCCCGACTAATCCAAATATTGAGTGCTTATTTTTTTAAAAATAAGTGTTCAATCAGATTTCAAATAAATTACAACAAATTTCCACGTTGATCGTTAAAATAAAAGATCCATCACAATCATAAAGGTTTGATGTGGTTTTCGGATATTCATTTGGAATCCGACGCCCGGTCGCGTCGAAATTCAAATGCCATTAAAAGGCCAATATTGATAGTCGGTTATTTAACTATCAATGAACATTCACAACAGCCACTGGATTTCAATTTTTTTTCCCCAATTATTATTTTCAAAATATCTTCGCAAGATATAATTTTAACAGTTCAACCATTTAAAAACAAATTCCAAATCACTTTTCACTTTTCAAACCTTTGAAAACAAATTTCAAATCACTTTTCACTTTTCAAAGCTTTGAAAACAAATTTCAAATCACTTTCCTCACGTGGAATAAATTTCCAAACATTTGTTTAATTCCACTAAAAATCTGCCGAGTTCAAACATATTAAAATACTTATTTAAATATTAGCTATGAAAACTTTATACCAAAATCTCATATAAAACTTCAAATCCAAACTAATTTTTAAATAAAATTAGTACATAGGGTATAACTACTTAAATATCCATTTTCTAAATCAAAAATCAAGTTTAACTTTTTAAAAGAACCCCTTCTATAATTAATTAAATAAATCTTTACTTTAAAGATTTGAAACCAGCTTAAGAAGATAATTTACCCAAAGTATCCTTTCTAAAACCATCCTTAAAAATCTTCAATTTATATTTATATGCTACTTTAAAATCATACTCGGCTTTCCAGGGAAATTACATTTTCCATTTCAAAATGGTTCATTCAAATCGATTCATAAATCTTTCTTGGTTTATTTTAAATTTATGTTCCAAATCCGTAAATTCCTTACCACACTTTTAAAAATAAACCAGTACTTATTTTTAAAACAAAATTTCCCTTTCTTTTATAAAATTCCCAATGTGAATTTTAAATTCCCAAATATTCACTGATATACGATTTTCAAATTGATTTTAGGAAATCATTTCCAAACACCAAATCAATTTCCACATTGATTTCAAATTTTATTCTAAACACCAAATCAAATTCCAAATTTATCTCTAAATTTATTTCACTCACCAAATCGATTTCCATTCAAACACCAAATCAATTTTTATATTGATTTCTCAAAGATTTATTTTTAAACACCAAATCAATTTTCGAATTTATTTCTAAATATATTTTATTTTAAAATAAATTCCTTTATCTCTCCCATATTACTTAAAATCTGAATACTAAATAAATTCTTCAACCATTAAACAATATTACTTAAAACCCATTTATTAAAAAATTTCTTCCTATTTTAGAATTTATTCAATAAGTTTTCAAAAATAAAACTTTAGATATTTAAAATTTCTCCTTTTAAATTCACCCAATTCTTTTAAATGAATTTATTATAAATTTTCTACTTGAATTTCAAAAATCCATTTTTATTTATTTTTGGTATCCTACGATACCAAAAATATATTCAGCTAAACTATAGCCTTCAAAGATTTCAATCACAATATAATTACACACAGATTGTAAATAATTCTACACACAACATATGAAAAAAATTCAAGTGTTTGAGGAATCTAGTTGGATCCCTCCAACATGTTTCCCTGCATCCACAGATGCTAGCACAACAATCAAATACCCATTCCACTTCGAGGTGGAATATCGCGGTATATGAGATTTATAAAATATCATCTGCTATTTTGTGGCGCATAGGGTCTCATCCGCTATATAATGTGGGAAATCAATAACTCCAAATACATATATAATACCAATTCCACTTCGAGGTGGAATATCGTGGTATATGGGTTTAATATAATATCATCCGCTATTATGCGGCGCATAGGGTCTATTCAAATACAACTGATAATAATTTATCATCCAAGCACACAATCAACAATTTTAAAATTTAACTATCACAATTCAACAATCGATCGGTAACTGCAAATTTTCAATTATTAAAATTTTAGTGAGAATATCTCACCTTTTCTTTTTATTTTGCAATCCATCCAAATTAGCTTGCTTTTTTCACGGTTTTCACCTTATATAAATATTAGATGATTTAATTATTAAATCGAACAATTAAATTTCCATTTTAAAATTTTAATTCAACTAATATTTTAATTTTAAACAAAGAATTAAATTTTAAGAAAATTATTTTTAATAATTTATTTAACTAAAAATTAAATTTAAAACTAAATTTCCTTTAATAAATTATTTTTAGTGACAAAATTTAAATTTTAAATAAGCTAATTAAACAAAATAAATCACCTTAAAAATTTATCTTAGAACACACTAGTAAATTAAAAATGTGTATAAGTATATTTATTTCCTTTTGAAGCTTTATATATATATATATATATATATATATATATATATATTAATAAGCAATAAGCTATATAAGTTTAAAAATCCAATTTTTTTTATATAAACTTCTTTATTTCCTTACTGCTACATTTTTAAAATCTTGCTGTAGACAATCTTTTCACGAATTCGAATAAAAATGGTCTTACTGTAATTTCATTTTTTCAGTATGTATAAATAATAAATGAATAGATAAATCAAACAACAAAAGCAATTACCTATTGCCCTACCCAGATCGCCAACCACTCGAACATGCCTTCGCGTGCGCGCGTACGATCGCCGTACTTGTCATAGTCGCGACCCCTAGATTGCTCACGCATGCCAACATCAATCCTCAAATCGCGAAACACTAGGGCAGTGCTCGAGCTTGACCTTGCGCGAGCTTGAGCTCGTGAAACCCTTCCGTACACTCAACCCTATGCCCCTCCTCTTTGTGAAAATCGAATGCCACAATCTGTCGACGAGCCACCGTCACGAGTTCCCTTGATACTGAGGCCGCCTTCGACTGCTCGATCCTCATCATGCATGCCATGCTCTCCCATTGCCAGGCGATTAGCTCGTGCGATCGATTTTGTTCAGGGTTTTTTTCCTTTGATTTGAGAAGAAAAGGGAGTTTAATTGAAGGAGACAACGGACATGATTTCGTTCGAAGCCTTTTGTTTTTAAATGTCGAACGAAAATGAATTTGTTTCGTTTTCCTTTGTTTTTTTTGTTTTATCCAGCATGAGAAATCCCACTTCTATCCACGAACGCATGTAACAAATCTGTAGAGAAAACGAAACACGTAGAAAAAATTTGGATACGTGTTACAAAGGTTTGCACAGTAATTAAATTAATTATTTTTAAATTTAAATTCAAATTTAAATCATCTCAATTTTTGCAATTCACAATCTCGATCCCTATCAAGGTGTGCCGTCAGGCATTATAAGGTTAAGCCCCCATTCCGAACGCAATGGAAAAGGTTTCGAGTCCAAATTCGATCGTATGTAGAAGATAGCTTTACAGACCAGTTATTAAATTTAATTTCGATAAAATTTTCAGCGCGTTTGCTTATCGTATGCCACACAACAACTCCGAATGCTACGAAAATTGAAATCCAATAATAATACAATATTACGGATCCAATGGAACTGGTTTCATCGAATTTTGAGACTGTGTCTCGGAAGGCTATTTTTAAATACGGATTCAAACGATAAAATTTTCAAAACTGAACAAATCATTTCCAAATTCAATTTTGAAGCTTCCTATTTTCATTATTATCATTATAGATTTTCTAAGCCTTTGAAATATTTTTGATCAGCTTAAAATTGAAAATTCAAATTTTTTCCCAACTTCATATTATTAAATTCAAAAATTTTACTCCCAAATTCATTAGATTATTGAAATTCAATTTTAAACTGACATTAAAATATTTAAAATCAATTAAATATTCTAATTTTATATATCCAAAATTCAGGGCCGTTACATCAAAGGTGATAAAATTATAAGTTATTAAAGTTGAAATTTAAAAGCGATTCAATTAATTTAATATTAATTTATTCGATTAATGTGAAATAGCCATTTTGTCCACTCTCTCAGATTTCGATGAAACATGTTTCATCGGATCCATAACAATGAATTATTGTAGGATTTTAAGTTTCATAGCGACCGGACTTGTTGATTGATCGTATGGGCTCGAAACGCGTACAAATCAATTTAATTGAATTAAATTGAAATAAGCTGATTATAAAACTAACTTCTTCATACAATGGAATTAGAACTTGAAAGCTATTCCATTGAGTTTAAAAATATCAAAAACATTTATTTTGATATATAGGATGACCCGCTTTCGCTTTGGAGCTAGAACGGGCTTTTCGAGTCGTTATTGTCAATTCAAATCAATTCAGGTGCTATTCATTCTTATCGGGCTTTGTTCATATAAATAGATCTTTCTAAACCCTAGCAAACTTTTTATTTCTTATCTTCATATGTATAATTCCTTCAGCTTCTAGTGGTAGAAACCAAATTTCAAATTACGAACCCTAAAACCAATTTCAAAAATCAAGCTCCTTAAAACTCTATCATATTATATACCTTTTCGAAGCTCTTGATGATCGTAATCCATTGTTACAATTCGTATCTACAATCAAATCACCGTTTGTATAGAAATTGAGGATCAATTTCAGCTTTCCATATTAGGTTTTCAATCGTTAAACGACGGATCTTCGATTTTGTGATGATCAGATGATGCTGCAACGTAGAGCACGACGTATGGAGTCAATCCATGCGGCTACTTGGTGTTGAAGCTTGCCTAATTCGCCAGAATCCGGCCATGCTCATGAACGGTGGTGGAAGAGCCTAGCGTCGTCACGACTATCATAGTGGGGTCGGGGGGGTTGGTTAGGCAAGCGTGGCGTGGGGCGTTATTTAATCTTGGCCTTGTAGCCTCAGGCGACGGTGGTGTAGTGAGACATGGTGGCAGCCATATCCTTGAGAAGTTCGATCGAACGTGGAAACCAAGTTAGGGTTTGGAGAGAGAAGGAAGGCATGATGACATGGAGAGGTATGATTCGTTTATTATTATTTTATTTAAAATTGAATTTAAACCTTCCGTTGTCCATAACTTTTACATACGAGGTCCGACTCACGTGCGGTTTGTTGCGATGGAGTCGTATTGAAATTCTAAACACTTTGAAACCAGTTTAGATGAATTCTGAGACTGTTGAATTTTGAGCCTTATTTTGGATTTCAAATCGATTTTAAATCAAAGGTGGGTGTTTTAACCCATTCACAATTACTAAATTATTTATATTAGTTAAATTGAATTTATGATGCGATTACAAATTGATTGGTTGATGTTTGGTATATTTATTTTTTCATTTCAGTTAAATATGATTTTATTGCATTTTATCGTCGTTTAATTTAATATTGAATTAAATTGTTAATTTAATACCTGTAGATGAAAATCAGTTAATTGATGTTATTTATCAGTTGATTGAATGGTGATTGTGATGGATGTTTAATTTGTTAGTATTGGATGACTGGATGTTATATTTCTATTGTTATAACCCTGCAAGTTCCCTATGGGTTGAAATGATATATACCCGAATGATCTGATAGATTAAGGAGAAATCATTATGGGTTGAAATGATAGATTCGAGTGATTTCATGGGTTTGAAGTTAAATTTGGGATTGCGGGTTGAAATGATATATACTCGTAAATTTAAATTTATTGTGGGTTGAAATGATATATATCCGTATCACTTGACCATAGGGTAGAAAATTATATACGGACACCGGATTGGTTAAATTAAATGATTTTAAATCCTTAATTTTTAAAGTCGCTTAAATGATATTTTGAAATGAAATTGGACTCATATGAATGGAAATATTTTAAAAAAATCCAAGTTTTAAATGTGAAATTGGAATTGGTTTATATAAATTTTTTAAAGGATTTAAATTGAAATTTAAAAGTTGGACGTGGTCCAGATGTGTTCAAATGAAGGAAATAGTCTAGTTTGATATTAATTCATTTTAATATAAATTATGTAAAGAGATATTATTCTAAAAATCTTGATTATTAAGGTTTTCAAACTATTTAATTATTTAACCTATTTTAAACTATTTAATCAAATTAACAATTTAATTAAATTTAAATCTACTTAATCTATTTTAAAACTATTTAATTTATTTTAATTCTATTTAATTTATATAAATCTATTTAATCTATTAGTCATTTTCAATCTATTTAATCTATTTTAAAACTATTTAATTTATTTTAAATCTGTTTAGTCTATTTAAAATCTATTTAATTTGTATTAAAATCTATTTAATCTATTTAAAATCTATTTGAACTATTTTAAATTTAATTTTAAACTATGCCAAACTATTTATTACTATATATGCTATTTTCTAAATTTCAGACTGTGTAAAGAGGAAGTGTTTATATTTAAATCTTTGATTTTTTAAATGAATGTGGTTAAATGATGTTATAACATAAGTTGGGATTTGAAATGATATTTGCTAGTGAAATGACATATTTGATTAAATATGATGATTTTGAATGAGGATTTAACTATCACATCTTATCGATAATTTTAAAAGTGAATACGATTTTAAAAGTGAATATAATTTTGAAAGTGATATGGTTTGAACTAAAAGATATTTTGATATCAGTATGAATCGGTTATGAAAAGGTAAAAGAAACATCAACTGTGAAATAATTGTTAGATTGTTAAAGAAATCAGGATCGGATATTGTTGTACTCTCTGCCAATATCGAAAACCACTTTAACAACTATGTACGTAGTGGAGAATCCAAAATGAAGTAGGATTGTTTGGCGAACAGTTCCATATTAGGTATTATCATAACCCTGACCCAGTGAGTCAGCTTAGATGTGACTAAAACAGGAGCCACGCCGGACCAAGTGAGATTGCACTTCCTATCGGGCACATTTCTTCGATACCATATTATGACTTTATGATTGATATGGTGGCCACCCCTCGATTTTGATTTGGGAGTGTGTTCCGAGGTGGGCGGTAGTAGCTGCTATGCATTGTCACTAGTACAGATCCGCAAGTGGTAGTATCCTACCCTGGCATTGCCTCGAGTGTTGTGTTCACAAGCCTTATCGCGCCTTCTACCAGTTTGGTTTGAACCATACCTATGGAGTGCCCTTTGGATAAATCTCACGGAGAAACTTACGGTACCGTATAGACCATGGAAATATATAAAATGTGTTAAGGGGGATATGGGTAACGTCTTAACGCTATTTTAATACTTTACTGTAGACATATTATAATAGCGTATTGTACTACATAGTAGATAGTTTAACGGATCCTTAGGAGATGGTGATCCCAAACATCTCTTAAGTTATTGCACCCACGTTAGACACTGAATAGGAGATGTCAAACCCCGTAAACATCGGACGCCGTTACACTCATATTTATTTACCGTTGATTTAACTTACATAATATCTTTTAGTTCCGACTCGTGTGTTTGTCTTTTCAATTCGCTCGGGTCAGTCTGAGTTTTTCAGTGTATCGAAGACTGTTTTCTGAAGGACGAAGACGAAGATTTAGTACTACTATTATTATTTATCTTTATTCCACTGCATCATTTTGTTCCGCTGCATTTATTTAATTATTCATGTTGTATGTAACTCTGATTTGTATTGTAAAGTATAATAAAATGTTATTTTTACAGCAGCTTCATGAAATGTTTATTTGATTATTATATTTTTCACTCCGCTATGAGATCCTGTGTTTTGCTTTCTTTCTTTCTTTGCTTTTTCTTATTTACCCCATAACAATCCTCCCTTTTGAATGGTTTGAGTCTAACATGTGTAGTTTACTGTTGATTTAAACTCTCCAAAAAGGTGGGTCGTCACATTTGGTATTAAAGCTTTGGTTTAGCGTTAACCTTAGCTTTGTGGGGTCTGACTCATTAGAAATAGGGTAGTAATATCCTAGAGTGAGTTGTTGAGTGTATATATATGAGAGAGCGTATTTGTTAGTGTTATAAAAGGTTTTTGTATTGTGTTAATTTGTTCTTATTATTTATAAATTTTTCCCGGTACATAGGACGCTATGACATCGATAGGGATTTCTAAATACTTAATAGGGCAGATCAACATAATAATAGTTTTGGAAATATAGGTAAATGAAATAATTTTACCTATTATTATATTTTGTATATAAAAGAATAATCTTATAAATAATATAGTTGGTGTGATATGTTGTTTGTTAATTGAAATTTTATAATGTTGGTTAAAATGGGATTGTAAATAATATGAATATGAGTTGGAAATTTAGGACTTAAATTTTAGGATTTTTGAAAATTTATTTCGAAAGATTTTGGAATATAATATTATTATTTGAAAGTATTTTCTGATAATAATATTTCAGTATGATTTGAAAGAATCGTTTAAAGGGATTTTGGAAGGAAATAAGTTATGTATTCCCTCTTTGTCGCTGGAAAATAATTTCGGTGATGAGTGCACACAACATCGACGTTCATTTTCGAGTTTCAAGGTGGGAAAGCCATTGTAGTAGTTTTACTCCATATTTGTTTTGATGAATGAATTTTAATTTCAAAATGTGATTTGATATATAAAAGATATGAATATATGTATATAATTTGAAATGATTTAAAAAGGAAACCCGACATTCAGTTCTTAAGTTTATGTAAATTTGAAATTTCAATTATTGTAATGAATGAAATCTTAACTATTTTAATAATTGAAAACTTCTAAAATGTGAAATTAACAAATTGATGTTAAGTGATTAATGAAATATATAGGAATTGAAAATCTGTAACTTGTAGATGTGAAAATAAGAAAATGTAACTATTGAACATTTTATTTACTAAATGAATAAGATGAACTTGTGTAACATTTAATTACATTCTAAAAGGACATATATATATAACTTACCAAAATGTTAAAAGTTGAAATGTTAAATAGAAATATATGACAGAATATTATACAAGTAAAACTTAAGTAATGAAAGTGTTCAATAGAATTTTCTCTATAAATGAGAATTTGGATGTCATAAAATGTATGAACTTAAGTAATAAATTGAAATGTTAGTAAGTGAACTTAACAGGAATACTGTAAGTAAATGGTTATGAACTCAAGTTAATGTTTTAAGCTATTTATAATTAGATTGAACAGTAAAGGTGAATCCTATATTAATTGAATGATTATAACTTCAGAAAACATTGAAATGATTTAGAAATGGATTTAATATTCAATAATACTATACATGGAAGAATGAATGTGAAAAAGAAATAATCTATTAATAATGAATTAAATTGTAAAGAGGCTTACATAATAATGGATAATCTAATAATTGAAATGGAAATAACTTATGTAAGCAATGAATGCAAAGTAATGAAAAGAGAAAAATGACATTATATAAATGAACGGGGAATGAATTTTGTTGGTTGTATGTAAACTTATAAAATAAGCATTGTATGAATGAATGAAACTGAAGAATAGTAAATAATATGAAAGGGGACTAATAAGAATAACTTAAATGATATCTGAAGTTATTGTTTGTTTTGGCATATGGATGTTTGGGAAGTGATACTTTGAATTGTTTAAGATGTATGAATAATCTATTAAGAATTATCTAAGACTGTTAAGTATGTGGTATACTTAGTACTTTATTTATCATTCTATATGATTAAAAGTGTTTAAATCCAAGAAGACCATTTTCCTTAGTTGCTATGGATGGAAGGTTGATTTCTTTAATTGCATGTGATGATTGTATGTTTGTTTGCAAAGTGACTATTGCTATGTTGTGATTGTTTTGTTGTTATTAGTTCAAACAACTTAAATATTTCTCTTTCATATAATAATTAACCTCTTTTGATTATATAAGTGGAATACAGGTTTATGGAATCAATAGCTACTGCTTTTGGTTTCATAAATAAGCGTTTTTTGCTCGACAAATAGGTACGTTTTCGGATTACGATTTTCTGGCAATATTATATTTCCCGTGGGTTGAGATATATTATTTTGAAATATATGATATATATGACTATTATTAATATTATTATTTCTGCTAGACCTCTCCATACAAAGGAGACTCTACCAAAAAATTCGTAAATTTTGGACATAGAAATTTTGTGAAAGTAAAGATGTTTCAAACTTTTATTAACTTGAATATAAAAGGATTTAATTGTTTATTAATTGATACATTTTATTTAGATTATTTAATTATGTAAATTAATTGTTGTAAATTTAATATTTTAAATAAGATATATTAATTCCTTAATCCCTTCTTTTTTCTTTTCGAGGACGAAAAGTTTTGAGCGGAGGAGAGTGTAACGTCCCGTAATTTTCCGATAATTAAATATTGATTTTCTTATGAGATTTTGAAATTTAATATTGAAAGAAATAAAAATTTGTGATTTAATTACTGAGAATAAGAAATAGACTGAGATTTAATAATGTTAATTTAAGGCAATTGTAATTAATGCAATTTCAATAAATTGAAATAATTGTAAACATAAAGTTGGTTATAGATTGTAAATAACGAAGTAATTTAAATGTTATATTAATAGGTGAGAAAATATGTAACTAATTGTAATTGGATGAAATCAGTGTTGTGTAAGTATTTAAAACATACATTTGTAAATAATAAAACTATTTATGTGATTAAATTAAGTAAAAGGTGATCATTGTGATATGTTACCTATTTATTTAAGCTGTTGAATTAAATTGGAAATCAACTAAAACTAAAGGTAATTAAATATCATGTTAATGGAAATTAAGATGAAATTAGAGGATATTAATGTAATAAGATATATATCAATGTTAACTATGTCCATAGAGCAATGATTGATTGAATAAAAAGATTTAAATCAAATAAATCAATTTATTGGAATTTAATTATAAATAATTGGATGTAATTTACAGTTGAAATTGAACATTGTAATTAGTGAAATATTTAACACTGAATTGATTTTTAAATTATTGTAAATATCTAAGTAAGCAAAGATGATAAAAGTTGTTAGTTATTAAATTTGAAATTTAAAAGCGATTTAATTAATTTAATATTAATTTATTTAATTAACGTGAAATAGCCATTTTGACCACTATCTCAGATTTCAACGAAACTAGTTTAATCGAATCCGTAACAGTGAATTATTGTAGGATTTCAAGTTTCGTAGTGATCGGACTTGTCGTTTGATCGTATGAGCTCAAAAACGCGTAGAAATCAAGTTAATTAAATTAAATTGAAATAAGCTGATTTTAAAAGCTAACTTCTTCATACAACTAGGACTTTAAATCTATTCCATTGAGTTTAAAAATATCAAAAATATCAATTTTGATATATGGGGTGACCCACGTTCGTTTTGGAGGCAGAACGGGCTTTTCGGGTCGTTATTGTCAATTCAAATCAATTCGGGTGTTATTCATCCTTATTGGGCTTTGTTCGTATAAATAGATCTTTCTAAAGCCTAGTAGCCTTTTTATTTCTTATTTATGTACGTACAATTTCTTTAGCTTCTCCTTCTTCTAATGGCAGAAACCAAATTTCAAATTACAAACCCTAAATTCAATTTCAAAACCAATTTCAAAAATCAAACTCCTCAAAATCCTATCGTATTATATCCCATTTTGAAGCTCTTTATGAGCGTAATCCACTGGTGCGATTCATTTCTACAATCGAATCACCATTTATACATAAATTGAGGTTGAATTTTAACTGTCCATATTAGGATTTCGATCGTTTAATGGTGGATCTTCGATTTTGTGACGACCAGATTATGTTGCAGTGTAGAACACGATGGATAAAGTCGATGCACATGGCTACTTGGTGTCGAAGCTTGCTTAATTTGCCAGAATCTGGCCATGCTCATGAACGGCGGCAGAAGAGCCTAGCCTCGTTATGGCTATCACGGTAGGTCGAGGGGGTTTGGCTAGGCAAGTGGTGGTGTGGGGCATTCTTTGATCATGGCCTCATGGCCTCAGGCGACGGCGGTGTAGTGAGACATGGCAGCGGTTGTATCACTGAGAAGCTCAATCGAGCCTGGGAACTACGTTAGGGTTTAGAGAGAGAGGGTACGCATGATGACGTGGAGAGGTATGATTCGTTTATTATTATTTAATTTAAAATTGAATTTAAACTTTCTAATGTCCATAACTTTTATGTACGAGGTCTGATTCACACGCGGTTTATTTTACTAGGATCGTATTGAAATTCCATACATATTGAAAAAAAATTGGACAAATTCTGAGACTGTTGAATTTTGGGCCTTATTTTGGATTTCAAATCGATTTGAAATCAAAGGTGAGTGTTTTAATTCACTCACAATTACTAAATTATCTTATGTTAGTTAAATTGATTTTATGATACGGTTACAAATTGATTGGTTGATGTTTGGTATATTTGATTTGTCATTTCAATTAAATATAACTTTTATTGCATTTTATCATCACTTAATTTAATATTGAATTAAATTGTCAATTTAATACCTGTAGATGAAAATCAGTTAATTGATGTTATTTATCGATTGATTGAATAGTGATTGTGATGGATGTTTGGTCTGTTGATATTAGAAGACTGGTTAATATATTTGTATTGTTATAACACTGCAAGTTCCCTATGTGTTGAAATGACATATACCCGAACGATCTGATAGATTACGGAGAAATCATCATCGGTTGAAATGATAGACTCGAGCGATTTCATGGGTTTAAAGTTAAATTTGGGATTGCAGGTTGAAATGATATATACCTATAAATTTAAATTTATTGCGGGTTGAAATGATATATATCTGTATCACTTGACCATAGGGTAGAAAATTATATACGGACACCGGATTGGTAAAATTAAATGATTTTAAATTCTTAATTTTTGAAGTCAGTTAAATGATATTTTGAAATGAAATTAGACTCATATAAATTGAAATATTTTTGAAAAATCCGAGTCTTAAATGTGAAATTGGAATTGGTTTAAATGAATTGTTTAAAGGATTAAAATTGACATTTGAAAGCTGGACGTGGTCCAAATGTGTTAAAATGAAGGGAATAGTCTAGTTTTATGTTAATTCATTTTAATATAAATTGTGTAAAGCGGTATTATTCTAAAAATCCTGATTATTAAGATTTTCAAACTATTTAACTATTTAACCTATTTTGAACTATTTAATCAAATTAACTATTTAATTAATTTTAAATCTATTTAACCTGTTCTAAAACTATTTAATCTATTTTAAATCTATTTAATTTATTTCAACTCTATTTAATCTATTTAATTTATTTTAAATCTATTTTAAAACTACTTGATTTATTTTAAACCTGTTTAATCTATTTTAACTCTATTTAATTTATGTTAAAATCTATTTAATCTATTTAAATCTATTTGAACTTTTTTAAATTTATTTTTAAGCTATGCTAAACTATTTAAACTATTTATAACTATCTAAACTATTTTCTAAATTATAGACTATGTAAAGAGGAAGTGTCTATATTTAGATCTTTGATTTTAAAGCGAATGTGGTTAAATGATATTATAACATAAGCTGAGATTTGAAATGATATTTGCTAGTGAAATGACATATTTGGTTAAGTATGATGATTTTGAATAAGGATTTAATTAACCCATCATATCGATAATTTCAAAAGTGAATATGATTTTGAAAGTGAATATGATTTCGAAAGTGATATGGATTGAATTGAATATGATATTTTGATAGCAGTTATGAATCAGTTTTGAAAATGTAAAAGAACCATCTAGTGTGAAATAAGTGTTTGATTGTTAAAGAGACCGGGATTGGATATTGTCATATTCTCTGCCAATACCAAAAACCACTTTAACAACTGTGTACGTAGTGGAGAATCCAAAATGAATTGGGATGGTTTGGCAAATGATTCCATATGAGGTATTATCGTAGCCCTGACTCCCATGAGTCAGGTTAGATGTGACTAAAACATGAGCCACGTCGGGCCAAGTGCGGTCGCACCTCTTATCGAGCATATTTCTTTGATACCATATTATGACTTTATGATTGATTTGGTGTCCACTCCTCGATTTTGATTTTGAGAGTGTGTTCCGGGGTGAGCGGTAGTAGTTGTTATGCGTTACCACCAGTCCGGATCCACAAATGGAAGAATCCTACCCTGACATTGTCTGAGTGTCGTGTTCACGTGCATTATAATGCCTTCTACATGTTTAGTTTGTACCATACCTATGGAGTGCCCTCTAGGTAAACCTCACGAAGGAGCTTACAGTACTGTATAGACTATGAGAATAAATAAAATGTGTTAAGGGGGATATGAGTAATGTTTTAACGCTATTTTAATACTTTACTTTATTGTAGACATATAATAATAGCATATTGTACTACATAGTAGATGGTTTAACGGATCCTTAGATGTTGGTAATCCCGAACATCTCTTAAGTTATTGCACTCACGTTTGACACTAGATGGGAGATGTCAAACCCCGTAAACATCTCTAACGCCGTTACACTCATATTTATTTACTGTTAATTTAACCTATATAAGAACTTTTAGCTCTGACTCGAGTATTTGTCTTTTCAATTCGCTCGGGTCAGTATGATCTTTTCAGTGTATCGAAGACTGTTTTCTGAAGGATGAAGACGAAGATTTAGTACTACTACTACTATTATTTATCTTTATTCTGCTGCATCATGTTATTCCGCTGCATTTGTTTAATTATTCCGGTTATATGTAACTCTAATCTGTATTGTAAAAATATAATCAAATGTTATTTGCAAAACAGCTTCATGAGCTGTTTATTTGATTATTATATTTTGTCATTTCGCTATGAGAATCTGTGTTTTGTTTTCTTTCTTTCTCTGCTTTTTCTTATTTACCACATAACAATCCTTCATTTTGAATGGTTTGAGTCTAACATATGTGGTTTATTGTCAATTTAAACCGTCCAAAAAGGTGGGTCATTACAATAACAAAGGCAGAAGTAATAGTCCAATCTGAATTTATTGTTTGGTTACATAAGAAGGAGTCTACTTATACTCGAAAGTATCACGCTTCTTCTTCAACTAATGTTATTTTATTAATTTTTTTAATTTGTAACAGTTAGTGGAAGAAAAATGCATAGACACAATGTTATGGTTGTGTCCAAAGTGGGAAGCCAAAACTCTTAAGTATAGAGTGAATGGTTATACATTCTCTCCTCAATATTATGACGACAGCATTTCAACACAAGATAGTGGTGTCTACATATATGCGATCACTACATTTGTTGCAAGTTCAAAAGGCCTAAATCCCACGGACGATGATGCTACTTGGTATGGTGTTATTAAAGAGATCATTAAGGTTGATTATTATAATTTCCAACATGTAGTATTCTATTGCGACTGGGTGAATGTTGGAGATAAGACAAATGGTTACAAGGTTTTTTCGGATGCTAATGTATTGATGGTGAACTTGAAGAAGCTCAAGAATACCAATAGAGAACATAATGAACTTGCCATTCTCGTATCTGAAGCAAGTCAAGTATTCTACATAATAAACACACAAAATTTTAATTGGTCAATTGTTTGATGCTCTCCTAAACGCATGATGGATAACATGGATGATTATGAAATACCAACAACCTTTAATCTATTTTGAAAGGACAACCAAACTTAGAACCATTATTGAAATTTATTGAATCAAAATCAACTTGATGATTGGAACTATTTTGCATATATTTTGCTTATTTTGATCCATGCATTAACTCTTATTGATGTAATGTACAATCGTGTTGTGCTATGAGATATTTTGCTTGTTTTGATTCATGCATTAAATATTTAGATAGTTTGGGTGTCATGCAAGTTATGATAAAACGATATGCATGATATCCTTTTATTTAATGTCTTCCAATTGTTATATTACATTATATTATGTTTGCCTCTTTTTATGCAGATTTTCACTAAACCGACAAAAATTCTAGCGCTAATGCAAATTTAAGTACAACAGAGATTATTGAACCTCACCCATCTAAAGGTAAATAGCACTTTATTATGGTTGGTGTTGAGGGTGCAAAGGGAGATGATGAAGCTAAATGGAGTTCATGTTGTGGTGATTTTGATTCGTTGTCATATACTCATTAGCTACAAAGAATGGAGGAATGTAGATGTCTTTCTATAAGAATAAACTATGGAAAGGACTTTTGGTATTTCACACACTCTTATTTACATATTTAATTGATTTTTTTTTTCAATTTTAGAAAATGGTCATACTACTTATTCACTAATTAAATACTTAATTATATTTTCATTATTATCAATGTCATCATCAAGTTTAAATTATGGTGTATATGAGCGTTTCATGAATTTTTTTCTCCTTTTCTTATAATAGGAAGAATTTGACATGGATGTAGATCCTACCATAGCTCGACCATTATTGGAGAAACATTTCCCACCATTTTAAAGAACAATGAAGTCATCATTACGAAAAAGTCTTCGTAGGGTTAATGGAACTATGATTTCTAACCATGTTGCTATTGATAGATGTCCAAAGGATATAGAAAAAGTGTGGTGAGAAAAGTTTCTTGATATTGAGTATACCGATGAAAAGACGGAGTAATGTAAAGAAATGCCAAAAACAAAGCAAAATGTCTAATCACTGTTACTCTAGGAAGAAAACCTTACCATAAAGTGCACGATGAAATGGTATTGAAAATATATTTGCTAAATAATTGTTGATTATAAAATGTTACGCTAATTATGTGCTAACTTTGGTCTTTCTGATAGGTCTTAGCAAACCCAAAAAAACTTTCAAGAACGATGGTTTGGAAGGTTGGACATAAAAAAAATATATAGAAGTACTACCATGTACCTCGGAAACATATGTAAGTGTTTTGATTGTAACATAAAAATGCTCATCGGGATTGAAATTAAAAATAAGGGCACCTTTAGAAATTTGTTTTTTTGTTCTATGAACCTAGTTGCATTTAGAAAATTTTAGAAACACTAAAATTTAAAATGCTCATCAGTTAATGATGCCCCAGTTTTTAAACTGAGACATGAGGCTCGGTTTTACACTAAGGCCAGGTTGCCTAAATGCCTTAGTTTAAAACTGAGGTCTGGATGGCCTCACTTTTAAACTGAGGTGTGGTTGCCGAGCCTCAGTTTTAAACTGAGACTTGATTGCCTCAGCTTTAAACCGAGGCCGGTATGCATATATGAAGTACTTAATTCCAAATTAGTGTCCTTCCCTATTTGCTTCAGTTTTGTTTGATGTCCTTTTATTGTTAAATCATGTGCTCTCGCCTTAATTACAATTTTTCATTCTTTTTGGCAATTTAATATGATATTGAATGCATGTAGACACTTATAGATGAAGCAGAAGAAAAGAAGAAACTGGATGGTAGCTCTAAAGGTAATGGTGAAGCAGAAGATCTTGAAAATGATCCGATTGCAGAAGTTTTTGTTTCCGATAGAAAGAAAAATTATTGTCGAGCAGTTAGCTCTATTTCTTCTATGAAACTAGTACAGATGGCTGAAGCGGTAAAAGCTATAGCTGAAAAAATGCAAACCATGGATTTGTCTGTTTGGAAATTGAAGATAGAAAGGTAAGTGGCAAATCAAGTTAATGATACCATCAAATCAATTACTTCAACTTTTATGAAATTTATACCTACTTTGCAAGAAAAGCATGTTGCAAGTGGTGACTCTACATACGAAAGGTGCTTTTAATTGAGGAGATTCTCATATGAACAATAATCTAGTTGCTACTCCAACCGTCTCACATAATGATATTCATTCATCTACAAAGGTGAAAAAATATGTAATGTTATTGTCACAAGATTTAAAGATGGATGTACCAAAGGTTATGTTGGAATACAAACAACTTGTCATTTTAGGAAGGTGATACCGAATGTAGAGAAGGTTATTTAGATGGTTGAAGTTCTTGAATCGGATGCACTAGTTTATGATGGTCCTCAAAATGGAATGTACAAGCTATGTGAATTTTTGGATGGGGGCTTCATTGTATAGCCAGAGTTTCGTATTTGGTATTTGTAGACTTTAAATATAAACTATGTCTTATGTTTTGTTGTTGCAATTTGATATTAGTATTGAATTGGCAAATTATGTATTACTAACTTAATTATGTATTGAACTTCCCTTTTGTTAATTGATACTCTATTTTATTACCATGATTATGAATATTGTTTATTGATATTGTTTATGTTATAATTTTCTAAATTAAGATAATATTTCATATTATATATAGTCTACACTATATCTTTCAACGTTCACATTATCGATAAGCGTTTATTTGTAACGCTTATAAACGTTGGGAGATATTTTTTCCTAACGCTTATAAGTGTTGGGGAAAATATCTTCCAAAGTTTATAAGCGTTGGAGAAAATATCTTTCAATATAAGTGTTGGGAGATATTATTCCCTAACGCTTATGAGTGTTTCGAAAAAATGTCCATGTCTCTGTAGCGATACGTACAAGTGTTACTGAAATTATTACTAACGTTTATACTCGTTGGGTATCCTCTATTTCGGTGTAGTGAATTTGAATTTTTTCACTGAAAGCACCAAAATGTTTGGGCCAAAAAGGCTACAAACACCAAATGAAATGTTAGATATGAAGATTAGAGAAGAAAAGAAGATAAAACTAAGCAAGAAATGCAGGATTTTTATAGTGCTTCGGCGAATACTCTAGTCTATGTCCACATACTTGATTTCTATTGATTATTCTCTGTTTTTACAAAGATATTTTTACAACTCAGGAGGAATCTAGCTTAGTAATGTTTTAGAGCTGTGAGTTTATAATACGTCAACCTTTGTAGTTCAGAATGAAGAAGAAATGAAACTTACCTTTCTACATGCTCTCCACCTCCATTTATAGGCGAAAACTTCCGAGATAATCTTCGAAAATTGATCCACGCATTCACCACGTCATGCACGTTCTTCCATATAAGTTGCTGGACCAACCTCGACCTTGCTACCATGGATCGGTGTCGACCTGGCCTAGGGTCCATTTCAAGTCATCGCATGCTTTTCCTGGGTTCTATCATCACTTTGGGTTTTGCCTTGTTTCAACTCGTCATCTTTCCACTTCTTGTCTTCAATTGCTTCAGATTTTACCTAAGTCCTTGTCCATTTTTCTCAAGTCATAACTCGCGTCCGATCCATGGGGTCGATTGTGAACTTGACATGACTTTCTTCAATTTTTTCTATTTATTCAATTTAACTTCCCCTAATGTGATTTTTTCCAAGTCCTTGGGTTTTTTCTTCGTTATTCGTCCGTTCAATTCGATTGTTTTAAGTCCGTTCGAAGTCCGCGAAAAACTCGACCTTAATAGGAGTGAAGGATTTAGGTGGAAAAGACGGTGAATAATTTGTCAAATCAAGAGACTAATTTCTACCACTATTAGCATGAGTTAGAAATGGAGGGTTAGAATAACGACAAAAATGAAGCATTAGCTTGAACATCCTCTTTTGCAAAATGATCTAGAAGTGCGAATCGAGCTCGCTTTGAAACGAGTTGGGCGAAAGAATTTGCTTTGTTTTAAAGGCATTGTGAGGGGGACATGTCGAAATTTTAGGTCCAAAAATAATGTTGTAAATGTATTATTAGGTATATTATTATGTAGATACCATTTGTTTTAGCAATTAGGGAAAATATGAATTTTTTTTCAAAAAAGTTCCGGTTTTCGTACTTTTAAATTTTTGTATATCCAAATTTCAAATTTAGGTTAAAATTTGAAATTAACAAACCAAATTTCAAGTTCAAAATTTTAAAATTCTAGTTTCAAATTCATATTCTAAAAAATCATAAAAGCAATATATAAGATTTAACATTATTATTTTTCTTACTTATAAATCATAAGTTTGCCAACTGAACTTTTGACCATTTAAGAAATCCAATTTTAATTTTTTACCTTCTCAGGAAAAAAACTCAAATATCATTAAGTAGTAAAGAACCACTAATTTATTGGTTAATGGTATAATGCTCTAAATATAGATTTTAGAGATTATGAGTTTGAACCCTTCGATATATCAAAATGAGTACTCTGCTTGAATAAAAACCACTCTCACTGTATAAAAATAATGATATTCATTAATTTTCAAAATCCAAATATTCGTTTCTATTTCTTTGATTCAAAATTCAAATATAAATTTCGGCTTTCATTTTTCAATTTGTTGAAGTTAGTGCAAAATTGCAATAAATATCTTTTTCTCAACATTATACAATTGAACTGGTTTTTCAAGGTTGTACTAGTTTATTGATAATCATGCGTGATTAGTATGAAATGTTTTATTAATGTAAAGCCTAGAATTGTTTCCTGTTCAAATTGTTATTGGCATATCTATATCCAATTGTTACGCTACCAAACCAGGCTTGCCTCAGTCAAAATCCCCAAACCGAAAATGAAGGAAACTGAAAACCTAATCCCATCTCTAACCCACATCCTCGTTCGTCCAACCACGTCACCAGATCTCCATTCCCAGCTCTTCATTTCCACTTACACCCCTCAACAGTTCCACGCTTTCGATTTCTACCCTCGGATTCAAGACCCTGGTCATTTCCTATTTTCTCTCCGTCTTTTCCTATCCCGCCTCCGTCCTCGCCACGTGTCCTCATGGCGGTGCAGAAGTCCGTTTTTGCAGCCTCCGCCGTTGGTCCTGGCACCGTCCGTGGAGCCGGCTATGGATAGGTGGGGCCTGGAAGAGAAGCGGCTGTATTTTCGGAAGAGGCTTAATAGAGGGCGGCTAGGTTTAAGAATGCCCACGATTCTTGCTGTTATTTGTCCCAATTTGCTTGTCATATCATCCGTTTTACTTTGGGATCCTGTTTGGAAATGATTTTTGATATCTTTTCCTGCAGGATTTTGTTATTTTTTTTTTTTTTTTTTTTTTTTTTTGTAAATGCGTTCGTTGCAAAATTTGATACGAGCAGTGTGCTTGTGAACTGGGAGTATTTACAGATTTCGCCAGATACGTGCAATATCTTATAATCGTGCAAAATGCAATCGTATTATAAACTCTGTTTGCTCTGTTCGATCTACAGTACACTGCTGGTCGACAGTGCAAAATTTTGAATTCACTTGTGCATTTTCGCTTAGTTTCTGAAGAACAATGAACGTTTGTTCTAAGACGAGGCACAATGATAAACTCAAAGTAAATCTGATCTCGAAGGACAAAATTTTAACAAATACACAGCACAAAGCCAAGAAAATTCGGTTGAACTCCACATTTGTATCCTTGATTGAAAGTGATGCGAGGATGGTGGAAATGTAAGCATTGACTAATGCAGGCAATGGCCATGGTGACGGGTGACGGTGGTTAATTAGGCTTTCTTTCATAGAAGAAGATCGGACTTTTGAGAGAATATGACGGAGATGACTGGGGCCGTGAAGCCCGGTGGAGTTGCATTGTGAAAGGAGGGTTGTTCTATTTGGTTGTGGCATACCTTTTTCTTGAAAGTGAGTCAAAAATGGTTGGTATAATATTCTAAAAATGAACAAAGCATTATATTACAAGTATAATGATAGTTTAATTAGCAATTTTTCACTATGAAAATGATCATAGTATTATATTTATATAATACTTGTTTAATTTAACATTTTTTAAACTGCAAAAATTGATCTAGCTTTATGGTCGCTTAATGCTAGTAGTTTTTTAATTGTCAAAATGAACATAATATTACGTTCATAAACTGCTAGTTTAACTGTCAAAATGAACATGACATTACGTTCATATACTACTAGTTTAATTTAGTTTTTTTTTGTTGATTTTTTTATCTCATTATCGGTGTTGGTGCACGATAGAAGAGGTGTCGGCTAGGGTTTGGTAAAGTGGTGTAACATCGTGGTGCGGCGGTTGGTGATGGCTGAGCCTTGTGTTCTGGGTGTTGGTGGCAACGAGATCTAGTAGGTGTGTTGGTTGTTGGAGGGAATGGGGACTAGGCTTGATGATGAGGTGGTGACCAGATAGTGGTGATGGCAAAAGGTGGTGCGATGGCATGAAGTAGGGATATGGTTGCGGGATTGATTGTTGATGTGGGATTGGAAGGTAGATTTGGAGTTGGAGATGGTATAGTTAAAAATTTGCTCTATGGACAATTTTGTAATGGGATTACGTAGTTTAACTTTTGTAATAAATACTTGCTCCAAATAAGAATGTCTTTTTGTGCTTGATTTTCTTGTATATGTTTTAATATATAAGTAATGTTAATGAGAATTGTAACTTATAAATAGAAACCGCTAACACAGTGTTTAAACAATCACAATAATAAAACAGTTCGTAATCATGTGTATTGAATCGTAATATTAAGTGTTTATCCTTAAATACTCCTAGTTATTTGGTTTATTGATGTACCAGCAAGACAAGTGTACATTATGTTGTCCTTTTACGGATTACTGTGCAGTCAAATTGAAGATCTCATGTGACGATGTGTAGTAGTTTTTCAGTTTGAGAACACTATGAGTCTTATATGTGGAAACCTTACTTCGGCTATCGTCAATCTCGTGATATTAGTTTATGTCAATGTAATGTCCATTCCGATACCCAAAGATGAAATTCCAATGTGCTGCGGCCACCTTGAAAATATCTTTTGACGGCTGGTACGAGACTAGTTATATATAAACATTTTAAGTAAAAAGAGCATCTAATAAATATCATACCACATAATCATTTTATATATTCAAATTGTTTCCACTGATATGTCCACCCAGGGATCAAAAGTATAATACACAATCATAGTTAATAGTATCATGCCCAACATATGAAGATGCTGATATGAACACTTAGTATAATAGAAGCAAAAATGAGATTTATGTTGTCTAAGCATTCTGCAGCATCTTTAGAACTCCGTGTTAGTCTTTCAAAATCGACTTTTCTAGATAAATAAACTTAGCCTACTCGAATGAGTACCCACAAGTTGATGAAGAAAAATGATGAAAACATGGGACAAACATAAAGTCTTGTACGCACAGTATATTACCCTAAACATAAACCAAAGTGAGACCATGTCTCTTAAGTGCCAAATGAGTTCCCCTTCACCATAACATAACATTTATACCAACCACTACAAACATAAGCATGAATCAATATTTCTTTCTTAAGGGTTTTATTCATACAAGCATGCCATACCCAAAATCAACATCATTCCTCTAGGCATGTCATTCGGTAATCATTCTACCTTTTAACAACAAACCGAAACACACTATCCTCTGTTGCCACCAAGGCCTTATGCATTCTACTTACGTTGAAAGGTTATATTTTCAACATTTGGCTACCATCAAGGTCTCATGTCTTCCCTGCTTCCTTAATTCTACTAAACGCATATCAGTTTCCATTACCCTTACGCCTTACACCTTCGTTTTTGTATTTAGGTGTCACTCAGGCCTTGCACCTTCTTTTTTGTTTTGGATACTACCAAGGCTTTACTTCTACGCTTTCAATTTCTTAACAACCACACCAAGCCTTTCATCTTAAAATGAAAATGTGATTGCCACACCAGACCTTACACTAATTCCTTTCGTGATGCTACTTTAGACCTTACTCCTATTTCGCTTTTGGCTATGGTTGCCACACTAGATCTTACATCAACGCTTTTTTTTATTGCCACTTAGCTCTTTACACCTATGTTTTTATTTGTAGAGGCCGCTAAGGCCTACTCCATCACTTTTGGTTCTTGATGTCCACATCAGGCCTTACACCATCCACCGAACATCAAGTTCATTCCTAGCCAGTTATATGTTAGGCATTTCACTTAGATATTTATGAGCCACTTTACAACAATATCTTTAATGTTCTATGCACTAATTTTGGTCATCCTAAGTCTTAGCACAAATTCCTTCCTTCAAACGTTAATCAGATTTGGCTTCAACATCTTACCGAAAGATGAACTATCCTTGTAACACCTAGTAAAAACTGAGGTAAATAAAATAAGAGAAGATAAGATAAATTAATTAAATAAGACAAGCTTAAAAATTAAAATTCTGCAAAGCCAGAATTTGACCACGAGTTATGTCGTTGTATTCATGGCGAAATTATGATCAATTTCCATATATAATATGTTGAAAATGGAGCTCAAACGAAAAAGTTATAAACATTTAAAGTTTTCAAATTCAAAATAATTTGAACAGAGTTCAAATTCAAATAACTAAATAATTCTCAAATTTGAAAATTGAAAGTTAACAGTAATTAGACTTAGGGGTTAAGTAAACATTAAAATTAACGTTATTAAGAGATAATTAAGGAATATAATAAATAAAAACAAGATAAAATAAAATACTTCTCAAAATAAATGTAACAACCCGAAAATTAAGCTATAAAAAGTAATTAACGAATTAATTAAATGATAAAATAACTTTGTAAAATTATCAGAACTGAGCCATGAGAGTTGCACCATTGTGTCCATGGTAATTTTCTGGCCAATTTCCATATATAATACGTTAGAATCCTGGCTAGAATGAAGAAGATACGAATTGAACAAGAAATTAGAAAAGAATATACATACATACATACATATATATATAGGGCTAGGTCGACAACTGGGTTGACTTACCCACTGCCTATGTCGACCGACATGTCGACCTAGCAAGGAGGGCGGTCGACACCTTAGTCAACCCGCCTTGTTGAATGAACAAAGAAATTAATTCTTCGTTCATGTATGCTTCGAACACGTCATTTTGGGTTATTTCCTCTCATCCTATGCGTCCATGCTTCCATCCGACAGCTCCTATGCAGCATACGACGTGGTTGCACCAAATTCAATCTTCAAATCCAACGGTCTGAGATCCATAAGTGCCACTATAAATAAGACCCTAGGCCTAGCTATTTTTCTCATTCTAGATTTTCTCCATTTGGGTTCACCTTCTCAAGCAAGACCTTAAAAGAAATAATTTTCCAAGAAGAATATTATTTTAAATTAAAATATTTAATACCCTCAAGTGGATTCGGGAAGACAAAGGGAAGAGCTAAGGACCACATGTGAGTGATTAGTAATTATTTTAGATTTTTAAGTAATTTAAAATAATTGGGTTTTCAGTAGTTGTAATTTTTTCACGATTTTGGAATAACATTTTTACCAGTTTATTTTCAGTTTTAGATTAATTTTTCAGTCTATTTCCTTTTAACTATTCTTTTCAGTTCTTTGTAGTTAATTACCATTAATTATAGCTTTTCCATTTATTTACAGTTATTTACAGTATGTTTAATTATTTATTGTTATTTACATCTTATTTGCATCTTTTCTACGTCGGGATTTTCTTCTGTAATTGTCAATTACTTTCTATTTTTCCTTTTTACGCGAATGGAATAGAATAGATTGAAACACGAATATGGACTAAATAATAAGAACATTGACATTACAGAAAATAAGATGTAAAATGCGAAGACTGTAATAAATTGGACTTTGACTGAATTTAAGCCTAATTATGATGTATAATTATGATTAAGAAGAGTAAAAAGAGAAAGTGGCTTATTTTTATACTTAGACCTTGGGTAAAGTTAATAAGCAATATTATAACATAGGTTATAATTAGAAATAGAACAGAAAAGAGCTTATTTTGAGACTTAGAATAAATTAATAAGCAGAAATAGCAAGGATGACAGCAGAGGCTTATTTAAACAATTTATAATAAGTTAATAAGCAAAAGTAGGACAAGTACCAATAGCATTCCCTATTTTTTATGGGCACAAGTATCTCACAATAGCCTGAAGTGAGATGAAGGCACATTTATGCTGTTCTGGGTAGATAAAAGGTCAATAATTAAAAATCCAAATCATGGAGATTTGGACAAGGGACGCAACTAGATTTTGTTTGACAGGGACCAGTACCAACAACATTCCCTATTTTCTATGGACACAGGTGTCTCATTATAGCCTGAAGTGAGATGATGGCACATTTATGCTGTCTAGGGTAAATAAAATGTCAAAAGAGGAAGCAACAGATAGTGTGAACCCAATGGTTGTCGAGCGTGCGGCCTCGGCGTAGCGGATATAATTCGTTATTAAGTTCCAAGCGCTTAGTAGGTGCCTTCGTAGGCATTGGTATCTAGCTCACAATAGACACATTAGTAGAATGCCGATCAAAGGGTAGAATTAAGACTTCAGCCTACTTAAAGTAGCATTGGGAATTCAGCCCAATCAAATCAGTTATCTAAGATAAGTGCAAACAATCGAAGTTATCCAATCGAATTAATCTAATAGTTAGATAGTATTTATTTCCAGCTTTACTTTTCCTCCTATTTCTTTATTTCCTTTTACACTAGAACTCTTGCAAAGTCTATTATCTTTACCTTACTTAAGAATACTAGTAATTACTATCATTCACTGGATTTTTAGTCTGACCCACTCCTCTATTTTTTTTTCTTTTCCCCCCATAGGCCGGAAAGGACGGTAGATTATGGACACTTGGAGACTTCAGTAGGGGAGATTTTCTCATGTATTCCTTTTCTGCGTTTTCATTTTTTAGCTTATTTGATGTACCGGTACTTTTTGGAGGGATAGTTTTGTACTCTGATTTTTGTGAGACCGGAGTTATGATTTTCATAAGACATATATTAGCATTTTGAGATATCTTATGTATTTGGTTTTATAACTCTATCTTATGAAGTTTGATTTTTTGTTAAGTTATTGTGTTAATTGTTTCCACTGTTTTTATCTATTTTGTCTTGTAAATCTTAGTCTCTATATGTTTTAGCTATACCTACAGTGCACCATATCTTTTATGTGTCCTTTTGGGGTATACTAAAGGGTGTGGGGTGTTTTAATAAATGTAATGGTCGACTGGTGGGCTTGTGGCGGTCGATCTGTGGAAGCTAGTAGCGGCTAGGGTTTTGGGCATTTTGAACTTCGAATTTTCATTATTTGAACTAATCTAAATCCGATGGTTCTGGTGCATTCTAACCACTATAAATATAAACAGGACCAAACATTTATTTTATAAAAATACAAGCTCAAGTTCGACACACAACAAGGGTCTAAGGGGATGATATTCATAAGTGACGCTAGAGCGATAATCGTTATAACTACACTTTCCAAATCAAACGGTATGTCATAAGTACTTCAATCAAACAATAATATAAGTAGGATAAGAATATAGGTAAATAAATAAATATTGGGGAGAAATCTCTTAGGGTCTCTCTATAAAGTCCCCTGTAATTTGCATAGATGTGTGTGAATTTTTCGAAGTATTCATTGTGGCAACCTATTCGCTATGAACGATACGGCTTCCTCCCACTTTTCTCTCATATAATACAATGGTTATTTATGCCATCCGATGTTCAAACAGGAATTTAAAATCGAAACAAACAACCAAACAACAATATAAACAATCATCTAAGCATTCAACAATAATTCATAGCAACATAAATATCATATAGTTTGTCTAGAGGTGAGTAAACTCACATAAATTCTAATTGACAATTTTGTGTTTCGGTTTGGTCTAAAATCGAACAACGTCCGATTTTATTCCAAAATTCAACTAGCTCCAAATTCAACGAAACAAGTTTCAACACGTGGCTAATGTTTCTACGAGTCCAACGTAACTGACCGTGTCCAATCTGAGCTCGTATGAGCAGGATAGCTTTATATAAGATTTTGAATTAATTGAAACGATTAATTACTCAATTAAATAATCATTAACCTTAATCACTTTATTTTTCCATCTTTCCCAAATAAAAATTCCATTCTAGCTCCTGCACATGAATGCATGCCAAAAATTGTGTCACGATCTACCAATGATACGGAGCTTCGAACCTCCATTTGATGAACCCGTCTTCGTCGTTGTTCCTCTTTCCCCAATCTTCAGGCGCCGATACCCAAAAATCAATGCTCGGCCCTTCTTGCGGAATGCAAGCTTCAGCATCATTCACCCAAACCCTAGAGCTGCTTTCTTCCAGAAATGATTGAACCATGCCAAAATTCTTTAATTGAAGCTCTTTCCCATGATAACTCCAAATCCAAACTCCATTTAGCCAACCGACGACCAAATCAACTTCTCCTTCAAATTGTAGCTCCACTGCCTAAATATCGATCATCACAGATCTCAACCACACGTAACCAGACTTGTGTAGAATTGAAGACAATGATTATACAAGTTCAAAATTTCAAATTTTGCAATTTTTCGTGGACTATAACTTGCGATTTTGATTTTTAAAGTTAGATTGCATTTTTTTTCTTTTACTGTAAAGTGATGAGAAAAATATTAGGAAATAGAAAGTGAGGGAAGGATGAAAAGAAAAATGTGGCTAAGTTGAATTTTTTCTAAGTTAAAAGAAAATTTGACTTAACTTCCAACCCAAGCTAAACTAATATTACAAGCAACACTTCATATCAAAAATTAAACCAACATTCATGGATTGTGATAAAATTTAAACTTGATTTGATTTTTAAAAAGTTTTGAAAATAAATATTTGTGATACTCTGCTACCTAATATTCTGTTTACGTACGAACAACGAACGAGAATAAAATAAAAATATGACCGTGTACTAAAAAGCGACATGATCCAAAAAACAATAAAATACACGAATTAATTTATTTTGTAAAATTTGAAACATACAATCGTTTGCCAGAAAATATGTCAAACGATAATTTAAATAATTTTACAAATAAAAAGTTATGGAAAAAATCAAATAAATTCAACTAAAAAATAATACAATAGATTTATTCAATTTCTTAATTTTTTCGGGAACAAACGATTTTAGTTACTTCAAACCCATCTGGAGAACTATTGCCCCCCTAAAGTTAAATTTCACATATGGATTGTTTTACACGAAAAATTAAACACGGTAACTAGGCTTAATTCGATAATTATCATAATAATAATGTACACTCTTATTACCTTTGTAATTTGTTGCCTAAAACTACCTCTAATTTATTTTTTGACTTTTAATTGTCTCAATATATTATGGTAGGGTTTTAGAGGTTTTTAACATAAATATCGCTTCTTCTGTACCACCTCCTAAGGTTTACCTGAATAGTTTTAGATTAAAATTTACTCAACCACGAGGAAATCTCTGGACTCGATCTATTAAATCACATAGTGGAGCTTATGGTTTGAACTTAATTAATGCATTGTTAACAGTGTTTATAAATACTCAACTTTTATAATTTACTCTACTGCTTGGTATATTTCTTTCCAGACATGCACAGATCAAAGACACATAAATTGGCAAACTCGCCTCAAAAGAATTGACCGCTCTACTATTGGCATGCCTCGATCTCTAATTACTCGAGTCACCTATTGAAATTACTCGTCTGAAATTTTCTCTTTATCCATATAGCATATATTTTTTATATATAGCTAGTCTATGAATTTCTAGATGTTATAATAACCTTTTAATGATATTTAATGGTCATTTGGCTTTTATAAATCAGATATATATAACTAGAAGGTATTTAGAATTAAATTGTCAAAATAAACTTTATTAGCCAATTTTGATGAAAAAATATTTTACCTATTTATACGTTGCTTTAATTAACATTAATATTTTTGTATCTTACTTGTTTATATGGTGCTCCAGTTAATAAATATGTATGTGCGTGTATATTATATTTTTTTATATATATATAAATAGTATGGGTATATATGGTTAAATATACAACAAATTTTTATCGGATTTTATACTCAAAATGCAAAATTGATATTTATACGCCACTTTTCTTCGTGCAGCCAATCAAGCTACATTCATACCAGATCATCGATTCAGACCATTGCCAAACAGTCAGCGCCTTTTATTTGTTACTTCACGTCAGCCAACACATTTTCCACTTTTCACCAAGCATCTCAGTTTGTACCTTTCATCTCCATTTATTACATTCAGCTTCAGACCAGTCATTTCAATCGACTTCATTCCATGCTTCAACTTATAAGTGTCAATTGGTGACTTGGTCCGTTCAGATCAAGGCAAGGCGTAGTTCAGATCAGGGCATCATTGCTTAGCTCAATATCATCTTCACTTCAGCTAAGTCAACTGCAGCATATCAGTGCTGTCCAGTTTGCAAGTCTAACCTTGGTTTTAGTTAGGCAGTTAGGCACATCAGATCATTGATCCAGTTCAAGCATCAACACCACTTTGTCGACTTTAGATGTAACATCCTCGAATTTTATCATCTTGTTTTCAAATTTTTATTTAATTTTAAATATTTAAATAATCGATTTTTTTAAGTTTAATAATTGGAACTCAACTATAGGGATTATTGAAATATATAAGTTGTGTCCGCGGGTGCGGCACAGTGGAAAGGAGTCTTGTGCAGCTTCGATTTTTACCATGCGCTTACCTATCCTATATAAATTTATCCGAAGGTATGAGGCTTGGATAAGCAGACGGCTTTAGCATACCCTCCTCAGGAGTTTACCGGCCTGCCGGGTTCTCTTGGGTTTCAAAAATATATATGAAATATATGAATTGTGAATTAAATATTAATTAAATGGATTTAATAACCTTATTTAACTCTTTTTAATTAATTAATAATAATGATAAATCTTTTTTTGTAAATTTATTTAGCAAATAGTTCGAATTAATAACGATAGTGATACCGAAATTCATTTTGTCTATAAACGGTCTCGAAACACGTGAAATTATCATCGAAGGGCACTACTTCGGATTTTGACGAAAACTAGTGTCATTGGGTCTGAAATTATATAATGAGGTGTGCCGACGAGTTTCATGATGTTCGGACGTACCATGTGATCGTGCGAGCTCAAATCGCGTAATGTATAATATGATTTGACTATAAAAGCTAACTTTCTGTATACAATGAAATTGGACTCCAAAACCAGTTATATTGAGTTCAAAATAAGGATATTTTCGCCCAAACGTCAGCGAGCACGCGTCGAAGGAGTCCATGATATTGATAGGTATAGTGGGAGAGAATTCAATTCAAGGACCATGCAATCTCTTCACTCTCTCAATTCAGATCCCTAACCTAGCTAGCTTCATCCAATGGCCACGATGCATCCACGGCATTAGAAGCCGATTTAGGCGATGGTCCCTAGGAAAATGTGCGGGTATGGGAGATGAGCATTCTGACCGATTGGACTGAGCTAGATCGAAGGGAGGCGACGAGGATCTTGGTTCGACAACGGCAGCTAGGGTAGGACTTTCTAGTGGTAACATTGACTTCCGGGCAGTGGCCCTGAAGCAAAATGATCGGGGTAGGCGAAGGTTTCGGTCTGACGGAGTTTGAGGGTGTATAGCCGACGGTGGTGGTGGCATTTTCGAGTTGAACGACGGCATGTTCTTGGGTTCAGCTGGAGTTAGCGGCGGCGAGTTGGAGGGCGAGGCTGGTGCCATTGGGGTCGTCTAGTCTGGGGAGTCAGTGGAGGTGTTGCGGTGGCGTCCAGTTGCCTGTGGCGGGGTGATGGCTGAGAATTAGAGAAAGCCCATTTGTACTCCTGATTGCAGCCGCACTGCATAATGATTTCATGCCCTCCATACTTCTTTTGCTCCATACTGTCATACTACATCACGCGCTCACATTCTCCAGCGCGTTCTCCGACCTCTTTCACTAGCAGCATCTTGGCATCTCCTATAATATGAGCATGCAACTTAATAGCACAGATTTATTTACTAAAAGCTTTAGCCTGTAGAATACGTTGTATATATTATTTTTTGCTTATACTTTCCTAGGGCGTTGATCATCTATAGGATGATCTTATGATTGTATGTGCTGCCATCCCTGGACTTGTGTATGGTCTTTACTAATTCTTTAATAAAGCAACTAGTGCTCTACTATTCCGAGACTTATTTCATTAAAAAAAAGTGAACCGTCCGAATCTTTATTTAATAAACATCTTTATGCTTTATGTATTTATAGCAATTTGAAATTTAACATTAAAGAATCCATGCAATTTCATGTAATCTTTGCCTACTAATAACGCGGATCGTCAAAATTTATACCTTTTAAACTTTACTTTAACAGATTTCATGTTAGATATATACTATTTATTGACGTCGACGTTTAGGACACCCTAATATGGATTTTTAGTTAACTATAGTTGTTTATTTTGCATACATCCTAATCCTAATAACAATCGGGTATTCTTTTTTTCATTAAAGATGAAACCGAGATTGTTTTCTAATTGTGATTAAGTTCATGATTAAAATAAATTAAATTTCATTTTCTTATTAAAGAACAAAACTTTTGATGGAAAAAGTGGCGACCGTATACCTGTACTACTCTTATTTGTCTATTTCAAGCAATCCACTGTATTCTTTTTCAAATTCCATTCCATTTATTTAAAAATCATCTCTACCGTATATATATGATGCTCAAGTGGTTTGCAATTCTCATCAAACTCACATATTGCACTTACATCAAAATAAATAGGCTAATTCATGGATTGATGAGAAGAAAGGAAAGTCTTTCGGCTTCAGATGTAGTGGCTAATCTCACTTTGTAAAGAATTGTCGAGAGCCAATTCAGACGTTTTAGATATGGGATGTTTGGAGACAAGAAATACATGTGCGTATACTTCTAATCTTCCTCTCCCAAAACCGTAAGGTAAAAATGACTATGGTTTTTTATTTTATGTTGGAATTCTAGAGTCTGAAAAGATTATTTCTTGGGGGTTTTGTTTGGAATATTGTGAAGATGGATGAAGGAAAATATCTTTCCCATAAAATTTTGTGGCATTTGAATGCATATACTACCGATATGTTTTTGGACGACGCTTTAAAAATTAGTGGAAAATCGTCTTATCTTTCATTCCAAAATGATATCGTTGGTGCTGCTTCACATGAAACTGATTGTATAAAAAATAGAAAATTGCTGGGGAAAATCCCTTCAGATGATCAGTCTAAGGGGATAAACCCAATGCAGCGGAAAAACAACAAATTGGATCGTGATTGTTGTAAGACGAAACAAACGGAGTTAAACTCCAGAACAGACGGTCACAGATCAATGCAATGCAGAAAAGTAAATAACACCAGTATTTATAGTGGTTCCACTACCACTAGATAATGTATGTCCACTTGGGAGTAGAAATTTTATTAATCACTAAAAGATTAGAGTTACAAGATTGATTCACTTTTGGAGGCTATACATAAAAAGAATTAACAATATAGACAAAATTCTGCGGAGTTTCAGCTTTCTAGGGTAGCTCTAAAATTGGCAGAGATTAGCTCTCAATTTTGGCTCTCGTTGTTGTCCAAAAGCTCCTCCATTTATAAAGCGAAGAAATGAGGAGGGGTAGCTGCTATATAGCGGCCCTGAGATTTGGTTCAGCGTTAACCTGGTTTGGTTTGGCAAAATGTCGAGCGAAAAATTTGGACTGGTAGGCAAATCACCGAATGAAGTATTTCGTTCGGCAAATCATCGAACGAAATATCTTGTTCGGCAAATCATCGAACAAAATAATTCATTCGGCAAGTCACTGCTCCAAATCCTTCCAAGCCATAGGACCGCGGTTTCTTGTTCGACATTGCTTCTTCTCCGAATGAGCTCCTCTACCGAACGAAATCCCTATCTCTAAATCACCGCTCCAAATCCAAACTCCTCCTTTCTTTTTGCCGAACGAACTTCCTCTTTTCCAAATAAGAAATCTGGTTCGACTTCCTCCTCTTCGCTGGCAAATCTTGGAGCTAAGGTTTCATGCTCCAATGGGAATCTGCGATATCAATTTCTAACAATCTCCACCTTCATACCAGATTTTCAAACAAGCCTTCAAACTCCATCTACACCTTCATGCTCCAAGCAATGGATAATTACCCAATGAGCTTTCGCAATGCCATCACCCATTACACTCTGTCAATGAACTCCTGCAAGACCACCGTCTGTCAACAAAGTGTTCGAAGTACTAAGTCCGTGTAGAACATATCAATCTCCACTATGAAAACAAATGTCTCCATGAACCATCTCAACTCTCCCCCGTGCCACCCCATGCCACCTAGCACTTCATTAAGCGAATCAAGTCCGAGCAATGCTCGAAATTAGTAACAAACAACGACTTGGTAAACATGTCTGCTGCATTCTTCTTTGTGTGAACTTTCTGAAAACGAACTAACTTCTCTTCACTCATCGAGACAAGGAACAACTCTCTCTTCTCAATATGCTTCATCCTCGAGCTGAATGCCAGAATTTCAGCTAAGTGAATTTCACTCGGATTGTCACAGTACACATTCACGCCTTCATATATGAAGCACAAACCATACAACAATCGCCTCAAATAAAGCGCCCCTTAGCTGCTTCAACCGTAGCTATGAGTTCTGCTTTTGTAGTAGACAAAGCCACAATCGTCTAGAACCTCGATGTCTAACTGATTGTCGTCCCACCAATGGTGAACACATATCCAGAGGTTGACTTTTTTCGATCTCTATCACCGACATAGTCAGAATCGAAAAATCCAACCAAGCTAAAATCTCTATCTTTGCCGTCTAAGACAAGTCCATGGTTTGGATTTCCTCTAAGGTATCTAACGTACACTTCACTGCTTCCCAATGCATTTTCCTTGAATTCTCCATGAATCTACTTACCAATCCAACCTCTTGTGCAATTTCAGGTCTAGTGCAGACAATGGCATACATCAAGCTGCCAATTACACTTGCATATGAGACCTTCATCATATAAGCCTTGTCCTTTTTCGAGATCGGAGAGCCTTTCCTAGAAAGCTGTATATGCAAAGGCATGAGTGTGCTGATTGCCTTTGTCTCTTCCATGATAAACCGAGCAAGCACCTTTCGAATGTAATCCTTTTGAGTGAGGCTCAATAGTTCTACCTTTCTATCCCTTTGAATTTTCATACTCAAGTTTTTCTTTGCTTCTCCAATGCCCTTCATTTCGAATTCCGCTTTTAGCTTTCGCTTTGAACTAGCGATTTCAGGCTTATCCTAGGAAGCAATCAACATATCATCCACGTACAACAATAGGTACACCCATATACCATTCTTAAAATGCTTAAAGTACACACAAGCGTCTTTGATGCTACCATCAAAACCAAGTGAAAGCATAAGAGAGTCAAACCTCTTGTACCATTTTCTAGATGACTGCTTAAGTCCATATAATGAATTCTTCAATTTTCAAACCCAATTTTCTTTCCCATCTACAACAAATCCTTCTGGCTGCTTCATGTAGATGATCTCATCCAAATCTCCATGCAAAAAAGCGGTTTCACGTTCAGTTGCTCCAGCTTTAAGTCATGAGCTGCGACGATAGCGAGCAAAATATGGATGGACATATGCCTCAGTACTGAAGAGAATATCTCATCATATTCCATTCCCTTTCTTTGTGAAAATCCTTTAGCAACTAATCTAGCATTGTATCTCCCATCATCCTTCACCTTGAATACCCATTTGCAACCTATGGCTCGGCTTCCTTGAGGAGGTGGTACCAAAGCCAAGTCTTGTTCTTCTTTAACCACTCTAACTCCTCTTCCATAGCGCACATCCACTTTGAACTTCACATGACTTCAAAGCTTCATTTAGGTCAAGCGGCTGATCACCAAGGCTAAGGTTCGCAAACTGTCAATCACCATACATTTCGAACGGCTTAATAGTACTACAGCTGACCTGGATAGGTACTGCTTCGCCTAAACTTCTTTCAGCTCCTCCTTGAACTGAACTTCCTCTAGATTCATGCACATCACCAGCACTACTAGAAGGGACATGTGAACTATCCTGTGATGTTTCATCTACTGCGTTTTCCTCGACAGCATCAACAACAACTCTACTATTTGGCTAGAACACGGGAACTTCTTCCATCTTCTTAGGCCTATCAGAATCTTCTGATGTGGTAGGTAGCTTCTCCTTTGGATTGAACATAGCAGACTAATCAAAAGTAACATGTCTCGAATGATCAATCTTCCGATCAACATGATTCTAAATTCGATAACCTTTGATACCATCAGTGTATCCCATTAGTATACTCTTGTATACTCTAGCCTCTAACTTATCATCACCTGTATTGTGAACGTGCACAAGACAACCAAAAATTCGAAAGTAACCAAGACACACTGCTTTACCTCTCCATTCTCCTCTGGAATCTTCCCATCTATGGCTGAGCATCGAACTTGATTTATGATATGTGCCGCAGTTGATAATGCCTTAGCTCAAAAGCCTTTAAACAAGCCCACTATCAATCTCAAGCAACGAGCCTTCTCCAGTAGGGTCTTGCTCATCCTTTCTACAACCCCATTGGATTACGGATCTCTAGGTGTAGTGAAATGTCTCCGAATGCCATGCTATCTACAAAAGTCAAGGAACTCCCTAGAGACAAATTCAACGTCATTATCAGATCTTAGCACCTTTAACCTAGAACCAGATTGATTCTTAACAACGCTTTCCAATCTTTGAACTTCTCAAAACTCTCTTATTTGGCATTCATCACATACTTCCATACTTTCTGAGAGAAGTCATCAATGAAAGATATAAAAAAAATTTGCTCCTCCAAGAGAAAGAGTAGCAGTCGGTCTCCAAACATCTATATGCATGTACTCAAGTACTCGCCTCGACTTATGGAGTCCAACTCCAAAAGATACTTTAATTTGCCTAACACACACTCCTGGCAAAAGTCCATCTTGCCGAAGTTTTATCCTTTGATCATCTTCTATCTCCGAAGCAACTCTAAGCCCTTCTTCGAAATATGACCCAACCTAAGATCCCAAAGCTTTGTGGCATCCAAAATACGCGTACTGTCTACTCCAGCACACAACTCTCTAAGAATTGTGGATCCTTTCAGCAAATACAGATTTCGAAACACATCTCCTTTCATAAGAACTAGTGCACCTCTTGAAACCTTTAGATTATCCTTCTCGATAGTTACCTTGCATCCTAAAGATGCAACTGTCCTAAGGAAATTAAGGATTTTTGAGGACCTAGAACATACCGAACACCTGTCAAAGTGTGTATCACTCCATCAAATATCCCAATCTACACTGTACCTTCACCCACTACTCGATAGCTAGCATCATTACCTATAAGAATAGAGCTTCCATCTTGTTCAACGAAAGAACTGAAGTAATCCTTATTATGTGTCATATGGAAAGACGCCCCCGAGTCCAACACCAAATGGTATGAAACATCCGATACTACTGCGGACAACACATCGTGAGATATAGACTTCTCCACCACAAATGATGAAGATTGGTCTTTTTTCTTCTACAAATCTGGAAAATTCTTTTTCCAATGACCAGGTTTCTCGCAGATAAGCACTTTCCGTCCTTAGACTTTCCTCTCCTGCCATTACCAGACTCCCTGGAATTGGAACGCCCTCTAGGGTGTCAATTCTTCTTATCTTTTCTACCTCTTTCAACAAACAGGCCATGATTACTACTTCCACCTCTACTTTCTTCACTTATCTCCTTCATCTGATCTCTTAAGCCCTCAAATAGAAGGCCTGACTTTACATCTTCCACTGCCAATGTGTCTATAGCGAAGATAAGGTTGTTAGCGAAACCTGTGTATCGCTCGAGAAGAACACAAATGAATCATTGTATTTGCTTCTCATCCATCTTCAAGTCAACAGTCTTCATCTTCATCACGAGATCATTAAAGAAATTATGATATTCCTTCGCTAAAGTACCCTCTTTCATCCGCTTGGTGAAAAATATCTTCAGTAATATCACACAATTAGTCGAAAATTCTTCAATTAGAGATTTTCCAACTTGGTCCAAATGCCCCCAGCAGTGGTCTCATTGCTAATCTTTGAGATAACATTCCCTTCCATAGCTAGCTGTAAAGTAGTAAATGTCCATTTCTCAATCTCCTTCCTTTCCACGACTGAGATGTGTCGTTAGCTCCTCAGGGGCAAACACTACTGGATGGACTTCATTCCTGATTAGAACAGTCTTCATCCTCCATTTCCACTTCTCGAAATCTTTATCCCGATTCCATTTCTCAATTTCCAACTTTGATCCTGACGCGATATACATTCCTCTAGTATAGGGTCTTGTTATAACTGAAGTCCCTTCATCTCCTGCCATAGTGTTTAACACTCCTTAATCAACCTTACTGCTCCAATACCAGACTGTTGGGGAAAATCCCTTTAGATGATCAATCTAAGGGAAAAAACCCAATGCAGCAAAAAACAATGAACTGGATCGTGATTGTAGTAAGATGGAAACAATAGAGATAAACACCAGAACAGACAGTCATAGATCAATGCAATGTAGAAAAGTAAATAACATCAGTATTTATGGTGGTTCCAATACTACCAGGCAGTGTGCGTCCACTTGGTGAGAGGAGATTTTATTAATCATTGAAAGATTAGAGCTACAAGATTGATTTATTTTTGGAGGCTATACATAAGAAGAATTAACAATATAGACAAAATTCTACATAGTTTCAGCTTTCTAGGGCGGCTTTGAAATTGGCTGAAATTAGCTCTCGATTTCGGCTCCTATTGTTGTTTAGAAGTTCCACTATTTATAGACTGAAGAAATAAGGAGGGGTAGCTTCTATATAGCGACCCTGAGATTTGGTTCAGCGTCAGTCTGGTATGGTTCGGAAAAATACCGAGTGAAAAGTTTGGACTGGTAGGCAAATCACCGAACGAATTATTTCGTTTGGCAAATCACCGAACGAGATATCTCGTTCTGTAAATCACCGAATAAAATAATTCTTCCGGCAAATCACCACTCCAAATCCTTCTAAGCCCTAGTACTGTGGCTTCTTGTTCGGCATTGCTTCTTCTTCGAACGAGCTCTTCTACCGGACGAACTTCCTATATCCAAATCACCCCTCCAAATCCAAACTCCTCCTTTCTTTTTGCCGAGTGAACTTCTTCTTTTCCAAATATGAAATCTGGTTCGACGTCCTCCTCTTCTTTGCTTTCTCCTCTTCATTGGCAATTCTCGGAGCTAGGGTTTCACGCTCCAAATTTAGGAATCTGCGGTATCAATTTCTAACAGAAATGGTGTGTCAGGGGAAAAATGTTTCATAGTCACAATTTGTTGGTAAAAGTTAGAAGATAATACCAAGAAAGGGATAGACAAAGGGAAGTTAACAGTGGAGAGTGAGAGAGATGATATGATATTGATAGATGATCTTGAAAGTGTTTGCTCTATTGTATCAATCAAAGAACCTTCAGCTAAAAGGACAGTCAATAATAGGAGTAAATGTACAAAGAAAAACAATGTGTAGATGAGTTCTGTATAGCTGCAAAATATGTAACAAAATGTATGGAACCCTATGAATTTGGTCTTGCAGACCATAATAAGTTTGAATTATTAGGTCTAGAGGATGATGTAAATTTCAATTTATATGATGTATTGAATGTGTTTAATACTATGGGGAATGAGGATCACAATGATAATGCATAGTTTGATTCAGTTATGGGTGCTGAACCTTTGGGCATAGCCATTTTGGTTTCAAGCAATGCGAAAGATGGTTCCATATATCATAATGAATTCTCTGATTTGGGGATTGTGTTATTTGATGAGAAGAAAGGTAATAAGGAAATTAGGTCTTGGTTGCATAGGAATACATGCACGAGTGGTACTTCATCTTTTGTTATGTCTGATATCATTGGGTCTGATATTGCTTTCAATGGTGTTTGTGGTTATTGTTCAAATAAGAGTGCGATGATGTTCTGGAGTTGGTTATTCGGTCGAGAAAGTGGACGGACAATAAAGAAGGGGGTAATGCATGTGACGACTTAGAAATTTTTAACATTTGAAATGGAATATTTAATTGATTTTAAATATTTGGAGGTTAGTTTAATTTGAATTTCAAATATAACTATGAATTTGGCAATTTAATTATTGAATTTAATTTATTTGAAGTTGGGTAAAAATTTGAATCTTCTGTTTTAATCCGATTAAAACTATTTTCAAGGCTTAAAAATTTTAATATTGATGATACTGAAGATAATAGAAGCTTCAGAATTTAATTTGGAAATGCTTTGTTCAGTTTTGAAATTATACGATTTAAATTGATATTAAAAAATAGCCTTCCGAGGCACAGTCTCGGAATTCGACGAGACCAGTTCCATTGGATCTGTAATATTGTATTATTATCGGAATTCAATTTTTCATAGCATTCAGAGTTTTCGTTTGGCCGTACGATAGGCAAATGCACTGAAAATTATATCGATATTTAATTTAATAACCGGTTCAAAAAGCTATCTTCTCCATACGATCGAGTTAGGACTCGAAACCTTTTCCATTGCATTCGGAATGGGGGTATAATATTATAAACGCCTGGCCGCATGCCTTGGTCAGAGGTCGAGATTTTAAGTTGCATTTATCGAGACGTTTAGAGTTCTAAATAAAAATACTTCTAAATAAACCTTCTCCAGCAAGCCACCTCCTTTTCACATCACGTCCCTTCTTTTATTTCACAGCCGAAATCATTCTTCAACTTTATTGCTCAGATCGAAAAAAATGGCGGACATCAAAAATCGCGGCTTGGGAATTATATCGCGAGTCCCCTTCAATTCCTTCTCCTCCTTCCTAAAATAACAAGCGAAGCATTCAATAAAAAAAAAGAGGGTGCGCGCGATAAAAGTCGACGTGCACAAAAAAGGGTTTGGTCGTGGTGAGGCTGCGATGGTGTCGCCTGGCCGAGTGCGTCAAAATAGGCAGTTAACTCGATGTCGCGATGACATCGATTGATAGGTGAGCACGCGAACGCGTGGAGGAGGGAGCGTTCGTGTGTCAATCGATTCTTGGTTCGTGCCGGAGGCTTGTTACCTGAAGCATTTGGAGTCGCGTGGGTTTAGGATTTCGATCATTGCAACGCGAAGGTGGCGGCGGCTTAGGGCTATGAAACAGTGAGGCTTGGATGAACAACGAGGAATTTTATTAACAGCCAAAGTACTCGCTTGATGAGGTAACAATTCCTGTTTTTAACTTTAAAATTGAATGAATAAATATTTATCTAATATGCAGTGAGATTTAGCCGTAGTTTTTTACATACATATATATTTCAATTTAATATATTTAAGCAAACAGTAATTAATATGGTAGTATGGTAGCAGTCTTATTTAACCAATATATATATATATATATATATATATATATATATATATATATATAAATTTGAGAAAATATAATGGTTGTTTACACATTTAAAAAAAATCTTACTGTTAAATTTTAAATAGACAGTATGGTGATGTATGTGTGTGTATATATATATATATATATTATAAAGTATATTAAGATCGAGTATTTAAAAAAATTCATGAGTGTTATGTGATGGTTAAATTATTTTGAACGTTTCAATCTATTGATAAGTAAGTTTGAAAATTATTCGTTTAATTTGTTTACCAGGAATTTAACAGTGAAGTAAAATTTGGAATTTTATTAACACAATAGATTCAAGTTTAAAATAAATATTAATGGTAGTCGATTATTCGATTAGTTTGAATATTAATAAAATCATATAAATGTTTATTCAAGGTCTAAAATAGAGAAACAAGCCGGAATGGAAATGAGTTGGAATGGATTGCAAATAATAGGTGAGATCTTCTCACTCAATCGGATACCCGATTTAATTTAAATAGGTAATTTAAAGTATTAGTTGTTTGCTTGGATGATGATTGTTATTAGTTGTTTTGAATTAGACCCTATACGCCGCATAATAGCGGATGATATTATATTTAAATCCATATACCGCGATATTCCACCTCGAAGTGGAATTGGTATTATATATGTATTTGGAGTTGTTGATTCCCTGCATTATATAGCGGATGAGACCCTATTACGCCGCATAATAGCGGATGATATTTTATAAATCCCATATACCACGATATTCCACCTCGAAGTAGAATTGGCATTTAGCTGTTGTGCTGACGTCTGTGGATGTAGGGAAAACAGGATGGAGGGATCCAACTGGATTCCTCAAATATTTGAATTTGTTTCAATATTGTGTGTTGATTATTTGTAATCTATGTGTGACTATTTGTGATTGAAACTGTTGAAGGCTATAATTTAGCCGAATATATTTTTGATATCGTAGGATATTAGAGATAAATAAAATTGGTTTTTTTGAAATTTAATAGAAAATTTATAGTAAATTAATTTTAGAAAATTGAATAAATTAAAAGAAGGAATTTGTTTCAAAAGATAATAAATTTGGTGTTGAAATAAATTTTAGAAATAAATTTTGGAAATTGGTTTGGTGTTTGAAATAATTTTTGAAATAAATTTTGAATTTAATTCGGTGCTGAAAATGAATATTTGGAAATCGATTTGAAAATCGTATCTCAATGGGTATTTAGAAGTTTAAATTCACAATGGGAATATATAAAGGAAAGGAAAATTTGTTTTAAAAATAAACATTTGGTTATTTTTAAAAGCGTGAAAGGAATTTGTGGATTCGAAATGTAAATTTAAAATAAATCAAGAAAGATTTATTAATTGATTTGAATGAACCATTTTGAAATGAAAAATGTATTTTCCCTGGAAAGCTGAGTATGATTTGATGTAGCCTATAAATATAAAATGAAAATTTTTAAGGATGGTTTTAGAAAGGATACTTGGATAAATTATTTTCTTAACTAATTTCAAATCTTTAAAGTATGGATTTATTTAATTACTTATAGAATGGATTATTTCAAAGATTAAAATTGATATTTGTTTTAGGAAACGATTATTTAAATAGTGATACCTTATCTACTAAATTTTATTTTAAAATTAGTTGGGAATTAAAAATCTTATATGTGAAAATTAGTATAATGTGTTCATAACCAATCTTTTAAGTAAGTATTTAAGATGGTTTTATTTTAAATGTTCCAAGAATATTTCAGATAAGTGATTTGAATTATTTTAACTCGGCATATTTCCAGCGGAAATGAATAAATCTTTGGAAATGTATTCCGCGTAAGGAAAAGTGATTTGAAATTTGTTTTTAAAGTATTTACATGTGGAAAGTAATTTGAAATCTGTTTTCAAATGGTTGAAGTGTGAAATATATCTTGCGGAAATATTTTAAAAATAAATAATTTGGAAATTTATTTAAATCCGGCAAATTATTGTGAATATTTATTAATACTTAAATAACCGACTATCAATATTGGCCTTTAAATGGCATTTGAATTTCGATCCGACCGGGGGTCGGATTCCAAACGGTTATCCGAAAACCACATCGAACCTTTGTGATTGTGATTGATCTTTTATTTAAAAGATCAGTGTGGAAATTGTTGTGATTTGTTTGAAATATGATCGAACACTTATTTTTAAAAATAAGCGCTCATTATTCGGATTAGCCGGAAGCGGACCTTGTGTCATAAAACTCATTCCGAATAATGATACGACGAAATAGGATTGCATTTGAAGACGGTGTTGAAGACCGGTATTTTCGAAAGCAAAAGGATTACCTGTCGAATGTCTCTGCACCGGGTTGCTCCGGTATAGAGATTTTTATCACCCTTTGTGATGGGGATTCCGGACGTGATTAGTAAATATCCGGATTTGCAAGGGCTTCTTTGGAAGTGCCTTCGGTTCCGTTCGATCCCGAACCGGACTTGTATGGATATGTGTCTGACGTTACACTTTGAGATGTAAAACTGGTTTCTATCAAATATATTTCTGTTGGTGGCGGAGAATTTATTCTCTTAGCTTAACACCCTTCTCTGAGACGTATGAGCTCAGAGGTTATGTATTTGATGGTTATTAGTGATATATTCCCAAACTAGTAATGTGGCATACGAAATGCTGCCGATCATTTGTTGATCAAAGCATGACTTTGTGAAAAGTGTAGCTTTGTGGACGTGACCTCATCAGACCTCACACCCTGGAAATGGTCAAAATAGGAAAGATGCTGCAAGGTTATGGGGGTTGTGCCCTTTAGGGTATGTCATTTCCTTCTGGAAAAGGGTGGTATCATGGTATGGAGTCCAGATACTTAACCTATGTTGTTGCCGCAGATATTATATATATATATATATATATACTTTGCGGTTGTTGCTTTGTGGATGAGGATCCTCGGATAAAGGTCCCAAAGGACTGGGGGATGGCATACTCGAGTAGTAGTTACCCAGTTACAGAGGCAACCCGGCCTTGTGCAGGCAGAGATCCGGGTAGGTTCTCGGGACGTCCCTCCAGAGGCGTATCCATGTGGCAGTAGGAAGTTCTTTAGCCTGACCATTTTTTGGAAATCCAAAGAAACAATACGCACCCTGTACGGTTTTAGTTGTATAACCTGCCATGGAATGTGGCGGTAACCTGGTATTGAACATGGTAGCTATAGTAGGCATACGATAATGGTTGTATGCTGGCTAAGATTAATATTATACTTTCAAAATGTTTTCCACACTATGCACTAATAATAATAATATCAAAGGATTTTACGTATTAAGCATGTTTGACTATCATAAGGAGAAATCTCCTCCAATTCTGCGTTTGCATTGTGTATGTGGCGGGAGGCCTTATGGTAATTTCATTTTCCAAAAGCATAGCGAATTTCCTTTTATTTTCTTTGTGAAAATAACTACTTTTAAGATCTCACACCAGTCTCATGACTGACTCGGAGTTTATTGTTCCCTTTCTAAACTCTGGGTGCCCATAATTTTCCACACGGACAGCATAGAGTCAGGTTTCAGTTATTCGGGAGCGAAGCCAAGAAGTTACTGTGGAGATCAGGAGCAAGCTGGATGGCAAAGCTTATCACTAGTATATGTTATATTCTTGTCCGCTTTTGGTTGTTGTAACACTCTGATAATGTAATGTGATGTAATGTAATAACTGATATAGTTCTTTGTTTTAAATATATTCATTTATCTATTATATTTGTTCCGCTGTGAATTGTGAGATGCTGTTATTATTTCTGTTTCTTCTTCTATCTTCTTCTTATTTAAACCCTAATGGTTCGGTTTTCAGGCATTCGACTGTTCGGCATTCGATACAGTGGACGTATTGATGTCGACTTTCGGGCGTCGAAAAATTAGGTCGTTACAAAGCAAATAAATGGATTTTGTTTTGGGTCAATTAAAATCAGGTAGGGCAAATAGGAGCTATTTCATAAGGGTTGTAGAGATTCGAACAAGATGGTTGATGTGGGTGCAAGTTCAGATGATATTGATAAGGAACATATTCTATTCTCTAGCATGGAAAAGGTATTGACGAGGCTAGTGTGTAAAGTGATAAAGTGTATACTGATTTTGATAATATTGGTGTCAAGGTATGTTTGTAAAAGTGTTGAAGCTAGTTGTGATGGGAAGGAAAAAAAGGGTCATGTATTTCATTATTATGCTGGGAGACATCCTTTGTTCATTTTGTGCATGGAGATGATTGAAGAAATATAGTTGATCATGCTTAGGAAAAAATGTGAAGTGGTTCATGTACATGAGCAGTATGAGGATTGTGTTTTAGATCGGAACATGGATATTTCTATTGATGAGAATGGTAGTGTGCGCTGGACCAAAATATTGTTTTACGGCATAAAATGATTGGGAATGGAGTGGATCAGATTAAGAGTGGATCATGTTTTGATCATTGATTTGGAGCAGATATAAATACTAATATTCATGGTGTTGACATAGATTTTGAGACTTTTAGGCAAGATACATTGGTTGGTTTGGAATCTGGCACTTGCTCGAGTACGTTCAAATCGGCGAGTAGAAGTGATCGGCTTCTCAGTGCAACCGATAGAGTGGTTGCTAGAGCATCTAGCTCTAACTCACGTTTGGTCAATCTTTTTTGGTAGTATTTATTGTCGTAAAGTTTTGACTGATATATCTGCTAGTGCTGTAAAATCCCAATATGGAGCTAAAATAAAATAAATGAAATGCATTTTTGGAATTTAATTGGGAAATTCAAAGGGAAAATTTGGATTATAGAATTTCAAATTAGAAAATGAGAATTCAAACCGAATTTGAAGATTGAAGAGGTATTTTAAATGGATAAATAGGTTTAAAGTAACTAATTTGGATATTTTACTGAATTTAATTCAATAAAATGAATTTTGGGTTTTACTTTGAGAAATATTGATTTAAAATTCAAATCCAGAAATTTGAATTGTTTTTTAAAATCCAAAGATTGTTTGAAAATTTATTTCCACAAAATAAATAATATTTATGAATTTTTATAATTGTTTTAAAGAATAGAATGATTATTTTAAAAATTATTTAAAATTGAAAGAAGATAGTTTGGTAAAAGAAAAATCGTTACAAAAGTGAAATAAAAATTTGATAAAATACCTTAAGTTTGACTTTTAAAAAATTATAAAACGTTAATTTAAAGGCAGCTAGGTTTAAAGATGGTTAGAGGTTACAAGAATATATTTAAACTCAGCCAAAGCTTAAATTCAACTAGCCCAAGAAAACATGATTGTAATTTAACATTTTCTTGTTTTAACTCATACTAAAAAACCTATCCTTTCAGTCTTTAACCTAATCTACTATGCTAAGAAATCAAACCCAATAAGTACGTATACCATCCCATGTTGTCCATATCTTCATTTACAAAGCCAAACCAAAACTACTGTAGTTTTTATGCACTTCAACAAGCAACTAAGGCATCTTCATCAAATCATGATATTTCAAGCTAAAATTGTGAGTTTAACATTTTACTTGAATTTACACCGAGTACATAAATTTCATGTTAAATAGTTGTAAGATTACATTGAGTCAATTTTTCCATTTTTGGGTTCGAATTGTTTTAATCTTGATTAAGTGTTGCTTGATGATGGCTTGGTAACCTAGTTACTGATAGTGGATGATGAGTGATGATCTTTCGACACCAAATGGACAAGTACAGTTAATTTGTTTAATTTGGTTGTTGTTTATACCAAACCTAATCTATGAACTAGGGACTTGATAATTAAGGATCATTAGATTTCTTTGCACTTTAATTAAAGTACTCAATCACTCATGCTAAAATCATGAAGTAAGCACATACATACTTTTATTATTAATTAATAGTGAGTATGCTGATATATTATTATCTTCTTCGTCATTTGGTCACTGGTGCATCATCTCCATTTTATATTCAAGTGATAACATAGAGTAACAAAGAAGTGTAAAGCACCTTAGACCTCTCCCAAAGAAATACCAAATTTGACCACCAAAAGACAAGGGATAGCGACCGAATTGGCAAAGTTCTGGACAGTACTTTTGAAAAATCATCGTAACATGTCGACCACCCTAGGCATGGATGGTCGATTGATCATGTTGAATACAGGGTAGTGATGCCATGAATTATGCCCATCTTTGTTGATTTTTGCTTCTACCTTTGTTACTCCTCAAATTTCTCGTAAGGAAAAGCTATCGAGTGTCAAAGATGCAAGCTATCGAGTGTCAAAGAGTTAAGCTATCGAGTGTCAAAGATGAAACCTATCGAGCATCAAAGAGTTAAGCTTTTGATTGACAAAGATGAAAGCTATGGGTGTCAAAGAGTTAAGCCATCGAGTGGCAAAAATGAAAGATATCGAGTGTCAAAGATTTAAGCTATAGAGTGTCAAGAATGAAAATTATCGATTGACAAAGATGAAAGCTAGCGAGTGTCAAAGATAAGAGCTACCACATGTCAAACAGTTAAGCTATCGAACATCAAGGAGCTATCGCACATCAGGGAGTTATCGCAATCAAGTAGCCAAAGCATATCAAGAAGCTATCAGATATCAAGGAGCCATCGTATGTTAATGCATTAATCTATCACAAGCCAAGGGGAAAAGCTATCAATGATATAATGGAACCATCATTGATACATAAGGCTATCATCAATAAAAATAACTATCGACGATAGAGAAAAGCCATCTTCAATGCAAAAGCACCATCAATGATACCAAAGAGCTATTATCGTTTATCGATACAAAGAACTATTTAAAATACAAAGAAGCCATCAAAAATATACGAAGAAATGCTACTCAATTTGGGAAAACTTTCAAGGGAATATAGAGAATAAGTATGTTGTAAGATATATGCTTATTGAAATATGTTAATGATTTATCATCAAGAAAATTGGTACTAAGAATGTATAAGGGATGGAGATATGAACGATATTCAATACAAAATGAGGAGACGAATCAGTAATATGAAAATTTAGTGCATTAATATAAGAAAAAGTTTAGAGCTTCAAAGCATTCCTATACAGCTATGCCACATTTGCCAATGTCACAGCTAAGGTACTAATCTAGGTGAACTACTCAAGTCCTAAGATTATGACATATGGCACCATCAAGACCGTCCGTCTTGCTAGGTCATCAATCCATGATAGCTCCAATCGACCAATACAAGAAAGTCGCACCACTCTCTAACTATTATAAATAGGACCCTACCCCCGCATGAGAAAGGACTTCTTCTTTCTCTTATTTAATATAAATCATTTTTTGGAACATGACGTTTCTAAGCTTCCTCGTGAGGATGAAAACTCTTTTTAATGGCAAGCGAAGGAGAAGATGACTTAATCTTTTGAACATTAGGACCTATGGAAATAGAAAATTGCATTTGTGCCTTATTTTAGACAATTCGGACAATGAATAAGGAAATGACTTGTATTATTGACATATTAACCAATGATAAAGAATATTGCATATGAACTTGAATTTTGTACTATTCGCATATGAACAGAACATATAATGACTTCTGAACATTTTGATCATTTTTATCTTGATGATGGGCAGATTTGGAATTCATAAAATAATATACTTATTTGAAGAATTTTAGTTGTTGGAGAAATTTTTTGTTTAACCTTCCTTTCCTTGTTGCTTTGAATTTCTGTGATGAAATTAGGTTATGTTTACATTCCCAAAAAAGGGTAAAAATCTTCGGAATCAGGGTTTTTAACTTTAAATAATTTTGAAATGGTTTCAAAATTTCTTGTGTCAATGGTTTTGAATAGAATAGGGTTCTAGAAAATAATATGAAGTGTGTACTAAATGAAATTGGATTGAAATAAAAATCGGATGTTGTAAAAAACATTTTGGTCACTTTTAAATGATTTTCTAAAGAAATTCATTTTTAAATCAATTTTTGGAATTTTGAGTTATTCTTGAATATTAAGGTCGAATTAATGACCAAAGAATTTTAGTTTGATTTTGGAGAATAATAGCATATGAAATCAATTAAATTGAATTGAAATGAGATTTAGATGTATAAGAAGAATTTTTGGAAGGAATTTTATATCATTCCTTTAAGAATAATATACATACATATACTCGATGACATGCTGTACACTATATATGAATTTATTGAAGTGAAATTGAGTTTATAAAAATGATTACCTATTGGAATAACTTGTGATTCACAAGTATAATGGATGATTGATATTGAGTGATTAAAAATTAAGTGAATGAAGTGTTTTGTAACTTTGAAATAAACATTGTTTATCTATAGCTCACCATGATAACGAATATACTTATGAATTTGAATGTCCTGCAGTGTGGTGATGTGATTATTAATTTGTCATATTGATAATTGCCCTTTTATGATGTAAACTTTTAACATGAAATGAGTGGCGCACATTCGACACTGAAATTATTTAAAAATAGGCTATGAAGTCATTTGGGAAATAAATGATGATTGAAAGGTCAAAAGTTCTGAAAATAATAAAGTTATAATTTGATGAGAACATGTCTAAAAGGGTCAAAAATCTTCGGAATCATGTCTAAACGAGCTTTTGTCGAGATAGAAGATAAAGATGAGAGCATAATGCTAATGAAATAAAGCAGCGCTAGTGATGGAGACTAAAAGGTGACTGTGAGACTACAGATTAATAGTGCAAGGAACTAGGACGATTGGGCAACTAAGGGATCTTGCGTCAGCCATAACAACTGATCGAAAGTATGTAGGTGAAAATGACTGTGATGACTTGTCGGGGTAGATAGTCTGGTGGAGGAAAAAATCTATAGTGGATTTATCGACGTGCAATCATGCTAGGATTCACAAAAAAGTATGAAAAATGACTCTCATAAGTAAAAGTAGAAAATGTCAACCACATGAAATGAATGGTTTAAAATGATGATTTGTATGTGAGTGGAGGAATAGGGATCTTAAGGCTAAATTATCACTAGAGAGGGTGAATAGTGTTTAATGGATTATATGAATATTATTCAAATTCTTTAAGATTTTACTTGGGAATCGACAATCACAAAAACAACAACATAATCAAAGTATGGATAAAAGTAAATGCAGTAAAAGTAAAAAAGGAAAGAACATACCAGAATTTTATATTGGTTCGAAGTTACCATACATCGAGTCCCTCACAATTCCTTATACGGATTTATTTTCAACTAGCAAATGCAAATACAATCTCGATTTCATGGCCACGAGACACACCCTCCAGAAGCTTGACCTTTGGGTAGAGCCACTTGATTTCCAAACCACAAGAACACCTACTAGATTTATGGGCTACTAAGCACTACCAATTGATTTAAACAGGCTACAATCACACCTACTTGGATTTCAAGTATACCAAGCACGCCCCAATAAGAGTATGATTTGATAGAGTTACATACTCAAATCTTCAATCTTGATTACAGTTGATCCTATAACTCTTAAATAACACTTTGATCTTGAGAGAGATAGGAGAAATCAAAGAGTATATAAAGGAGAATCAAACTAGTAATTATTGAATTTGATTCTAATTGAATTTCAGCCGAGTTTCGATAGAAATTGATTTAGAAATCAAAAGAGTGAAAAGTGGAGAGAAAAATAAGAAAGTAGATAATGAACATTCATTTGGAACTCTGGTATATATAGGGAAAAAATGGTCATGTCCATTTGCGAAGAGATATGACGAAAAGACACATCATTTTAAAATTTGAAATTTGAAATTTATGGCTAGTATGTCGACATACGGGGTTTGGATATGTCAATATATCCTTCACAAAATTGAAAAATACATCATAAAAATTATTTTGAAAATTCGTTGCTTTGTATAGTTTGATACTTTGTAGAATCATTTAAATATTGTTTATACAAATTTTAACCAAAATATAACTTAATAAAACTTTATAAAATAATTTTGAAAAATTTAATAACAATATTCAATATAATGTAAATAACATATAAAAATCAATATAGTTATAAATTATTAAAGTATGAACAAAATTCAATAAATATAAATTTAAAAACATTAAAGTAATATCTTATAAGTGTAAGAGATTGAAAATCATTTTTGAAAATATTTTGAAAATATTATTTAAAACCAAAATATTTGAAAATAATTTAAAACAAAATTATAGAAAATGAGAGAGATCAGGAAAGTGCTATCGAGGTTTTAAGATAAATTCTCTGACTCTATAACTTATCTGGAGTATCTTGAAATCTTAAACTCTTAGATACTTATGAGTCTTCATTCTTGAACTCTTGTAACTTTATATCAGCATCTTGAATCTACTTTTGATATCAGCATCTTGATACTGTACAGTCTTCTTAATCAATACCTGGCTTGTATCCTGCACTATATATTATATATGTCTTGAAAAAACATTAGTATCTATATTTTATAGAATTTCCTATAGTTGTTATTATCAAAACCAATACCTAAGGTATTAACACTGAATATATACAATAAAAAACAACTCACATAATATAGATAGAATGTGATATCTTAGTTGACTAGAGTTGCGGCTGTGTGTCATGATGAATAGAGTGATGACGCGCGTGTTATCATAAATTTGTGAAGACGAATTGTAAGCGAGATTTGGTATGGTGTGAGTGACATTTTATGTTCTAAAATGTCACCTTTAAACCCAACAATGCACATATTTTTTAATGATTTCATTAAACTCATATCTAGATTTCTAGCCTGAATCATGGTTTTGTTTTGTGACATCTCCTCGGGTCAGATTAAGGAGTTTTACTGGTATGATATGTGCTTATATGGGCTACAACCTAGAGATGGAGTCGATGACACACACATACACCTTGTATTGTTTATAGATGTATTGGTATGTTTAGTTGACGCATGGTCATATGTTAGTTGGTCGTTATATTTTTGGGCAGATTTTGTCTGTGTATACTCTACGGTGTAGTTGATGATGTAAATAAGTTGCATTTTGGTTTCACGTCTTGTTCTTTGATAAATTCTGATATATATATGTTTATCAGTTTTGGTGAGATCCATTTCATTTGCTTATTTATTACTGATATGTGATTTATACAATGGCCTGATCTAGGCAACTCATATATGTTGCTTTCTGTTGAGATGCGATACATATTATTTTAGATGTAATCATGTATTGTAACGTATCCATGTTAACTCAAAGTAGTTTGTACGAGAGGCCGCTCTTTCCATGCCTTTTATCTAGGCTGTCAGATGGTAAAATCTCTACGATAGTATGGTCATTGGAGCCTAGGCATCACAAAGTGGTATTGATCCTAGATTGAGCTAGAATCGTGTAAATTTAAATTTAAAATAAATTTGACCATAGAAGTGTCAGATGTAAGTTGCTACCCAAACGGTTAAATTCAGAAGTATCAGAAATAACTCGTGTATGTAATATATGAGTTAAGATTAGTGTTCCGAGAAAAGAACATGGGGATCGAATTTGTATACGTTTTTCGGATATGTAGATATTTATAGTGAAATTTTTGATGTAAATAAAAGTATTATTCATCATTTATCTAATAAGTGATAAATCTTGTTTATTTCAAAATGGTTGGACTTGGCAGATCTAAGTCAGATGTTTCTTTCAAGATCATCTAATCGTCAAGGAAGTAAGTCGGGAAAATTATGTGTCCTATTGATAATGGACCGATAGATGGAAGTAACGAGACATGTCCAAGGTATGGACGTTGCTAGAGCAAACGGAATTCCTAAAGCTCTATAATGACTATACAAGTTTGGGAGGAAAATTGCTCCTAGGAAATGAAGGAGTGATGGGTATGCATACTTAGCTAAGAGTTTGCGAAATGATTTTCAATTATTTGGTTATAATAGACCAAGAAAGGAGAAAATTAGCTTCTCACCTGTTACAGTCTAGTGCCTTTGACTTGTACAATGTCATCACAAGAGAAACACCCAAGGAAAAAATAACTTGGCAATTAAGGGTTTAAGGTTCTATTTAAAGCTCATTTCAATCTCAAAGTCCAAAAGGCAGCTCTACTTTGGAAATTTATAAATCTAACCAAAAGGAGTTCATCAATGACTGAATACATGAATGAATTTAATGTTTTTTCAAAATATAGACCATCAATAATAATTTCACCATTGGAGAAGAATGAAAATTTTGTTATTGGACATAATGGTATGAGAGATAAATTACTTACTCAACTAAGGTGTCCATTCGAAGAAATAGTTGATATGGCGTTGAGATGTGAGATGAGGCATGAGTATGATTTCAGCCTTAGTTAGGCAATCTACTCAATTAACTCATTATGGAAAGAAATCATTCTTTTGGAAAAATAATTGGAAATTCCAGAAGAATAAGAATCCTATTCAATCAAGACAAATTGTGTGGAAGAGATCGATTGATAAATCTCAAGTGGAATGTCACTACTATAGAAAAAAATGGTCAATGTGCAACTTAGTGCATAAAAGGAATTAAAAGCAATTAAAGAATGTTACAACTATGATATAATGGGTCATATAGCAAGACATTGCAAGAAGCTGAAAATACAAACCTTGGGTAGGGTGTTCACTACAGAAGGACAAAGTTGTATGATGTTGGATAAGGAAAAACTACTCCCAGTTATAGAAGGTACGCTTCTATGAGATTGAAATATAGTGATGTTTGATTTGGCTATTTAAATATTTTTGTAATTTTATTAGGGAAGTTTTAAAAGATGCAAATATGGATCTCGCAAAATGAATACATCACAAACATCAATTATGGCAGAGCGAGTTTGAACAGAAAGATCTACGGTAATCAAAATTGCACAGCGGAGACAAATAGATTGCTTCTTGCCAAGCATAACTGCTTATTTGGTTTTGAGTGTTTCACATGTTTGTTGGTTTTATTTTATATAAACTTAGGGTAGAATGTGTACTTTTGAATATTATCACTCCAAAGTTTATGAACCTACGTAAATGTAGATAAAGTAGAATATTGTGTAAGTTAGCGGCTTTCCCAAAATAGAAATACGAGAGTTAATAATCTTGTTTTAAGGAATAATATTGGGAAAATGATTATGTTAACCTATCCGTTGAGTAGCTATGAATTTTGGACAATGAGCATGACCAACATGTCGAAAGGGTATCTTGAAGCTAGAACGAGGAACTTCGATAAAAAATGTTTTAAGTCATTATTCTTCGAATGGACTAGTTCGAGTTTCTTGGTTACTCTATGTTGGGCAGATTATTACTTTTCAGCATTCCAATTACACATAATGAATTTCTTTTCGCACTTGAAGCAACAAATACCAATTCGAGTCATTCTTGTAAGTTATGAAATCTTAAGAAAACGAGATTAAATAAATTTTAATATTCATATATCTTTGTAATATTATTGAATATGTTACATGTCCACCATTTAGAAAGCAACTGAATTTAGTTTTGATTAATTCCTTGTACTCAACCATTTAGAATCACTAACCAAATTTACTTTATGGGGAAATTAAAGGCTCGGTTAATGAAGCAGATATCCATAGAGTGCATTTAAGCAGCTCAACAAGGGATTAAATGAATTGAACAATAGTTATAATAACTGGTTCGAAGATTCATTCAAATTTAATAGACAAATCTAAACTAGTCAGAGCGATTATTGATTTGGTAGAACTATTAATGAATTGTGAAATTAAAATGTGCGAAGATATTTCCAATTTCGAATTAGTCTTGAAAAGATATAAGATGCAGTATTCAAGTTTGGACTCACAATATAGCCAGCTTGAAGAGAGAGATTCTCGTTGAGTATCATTAATTTGTATTTTCTATATATCCAAGTTGAATGAAGATATGTAAAGAGATGAAAATAATGTATTGTTGGAAGGTATGAAATAAAACATCAACAAATATGGAAAGCAACGTGTTTTATGCCAACTAGTGAAATTGTCGATCACGAAAGAGTGTGTGTGTACGTATATTTGTAGTAAAGTTATTTATTCTCTAAACTAAATAAATTAAAATGATGTAAATATTTGTGTGTATTTATGAAATGTTAAAAAAATTTATTTGGATGCCATAATACCCCGCAAAGATTAATAATAAATAAATAAATTAATAATAACGCTAAAAATGCAAATTTTATAAATGTTGAAATTTGATCACAATTTTTTTACAGAATTGCGTTCGTAGCAATTTTCTGATTAACTTTCATATATGAAGTTTTTAATTAAAGCTCAAACAGAAAAGTCATTAATATTTAAAGTTTTCGAGTTAAAAATAATTCAAACGAATTCAAAATTTAAGTTAAATAACATTAACATGGGAATTAAAAAAAGTAATGTATAATTAATTTCAGGGTAATTTAACATTGAAGAAAACGTTAACATTAATATTAAAAATGAAGTAAATAAACAAACTAAACGACAATAAATATATGCCTAAAACACTCGGATCGATCGAAAGCCTCTCTAGGGTCGGTCGACCGGTAGCCCTTGATTGCCTAGGTAGGAGCGGTTGACTGGTGAAGTGATGATGGCTAAAGTTTTGCTAGGCATGAATGGACTGAATTTTATTGCTTTAAACCAACTTAAATCTTATGATCCGGATGCCTTCTAACCACTATAAATAGGAGGCTAACATCCATACTTTTATTCACAAAAATATTTGGAATGCTATCGAAGCTCTGTTAGTCTTCTTCCTTTATTAGGTTCAATAGCTTAAGTTCAAGGGGAAAAGGTAACCGGTTTATATATATGTACGCTTTTCTATTTTTATTCTTCTATAATCTCTGAATTTTGAATCTAATATACAATTGAATTAATGTACATTTCAAAGAGAAGAAATCTAAAGGAGTAGTCGGCAAAAGGCGTAATCTTAGTTTTTCACATTTTAGTATTTGTGTAGTAGAAATTTGTATTTGTTTTAGGCCTTGGGGAATTTTGTTTATTAAAACGCTAACCCAAAATTCCCCCAAACAAAACGTTAATTCTTATGTGTTATAGAATCTCAATTGTTTAATATTAAAATAGTAGAAATCGTTTGGTTGTTGCAATTTTAATTTTTTATATTCTATTCGACTTCCAAATCTTCACTTTTTTGCGATAAAGGGTTATGAAAAGAAAATAAGTTAGGAATCTTGAAATGGGCCAGTCCGTAGTAGATGTTATGGATGAATTTCAATTTTTTTACTCTATTGGATCTTTATTGGGCTTATGAAATATAATTTATTCAGAACATTTCTAAATTAAGTAAAATCTCTAATTTCATTTAAATTTACAAATTATGGATAGAATTTTAGTTAATTTATATTCAATTAAATATAACAGCACACATATGTATCGTACATATATGTATGTGCATATGTAACATAATAGTTCGTGCAAGGTACAACATGCCTATATATTAAGGTTGGGATTTTATATCACAACGAACATGTTAGCTCATCCTATATGTATTAAATGTTTGTTCAAATATATGTCTGTATGTATACTTGTTATATATTTAAATATTAAAAACTATGTAAAATTATATACACACACACACACATACATACTACTTATATATAAAATATTAATGATTCATATATATACACACACATAATATAAAAAAGTTTTAAAAAAAATCATTTTGTATATATATATGTATGCATTACAGCTGTTAAATTTTCTAAATAAATATATACATAGGTATATTAATAATATTTAAATAAGAATCTGTATATATATATATATGTGTGTGTGTGTGTGCGTGTGTGTGCGTGTATTTATCCGTTAATTATGACAATAAAATTATATTTATTTATTTTTTGAAACCCTCCTAGATCAAATGCACAGCCCAAAAAATTTATTTATAATTTTATTGTATTAATATATGTATATGTGTGTGTATTAATTAATTAACTAGTCAAAATACAGTAAAATAAAAATAAAAAATATTTTTGTGTTATATTATTCAAATTTTAAAGCTTTAGAAAATCAAGAATGATATTTTAAAGTTAGAAAAAAATTTCTAGAATTTTCTGTAGCGATCCTGACTCGGCCTTCGAAAATCGACACCGAAAACGGCACTCGTATTCAAATGCCGCAGATCCAAACGTCGAATCTGGTTCGCCGGAGCTTATAACACATTAAGTACAACACAGCGGAAGAAAAAGAATATATGCATATGATATATAACATTTGATACAATATGATACAACAGAATGATACACTGAATATCAATATACATAAGAGATATGATACAAGACAATAGCAGCGGAAAGAAAAGATAACACAGTAGCAGAACAAAATCTCCAATATGGTCTTCAAGGAAGAACTCCAATATCGGTAATCTTCACCTTCAAAGCAACAATCCAGAAATAGCTCGAACTCCCAATCAAGATGAAGTGAAGCAACTCGTTCCAAATGCGATTGCCAAATCTTAAGGCTGAAAGCTATCGAATCTACACCTACTATTGGTTATCTGAAAAACTCAACTCTAGACTGTCCATGTGGGAAAATTATGGGCACCCAGAGTTTAGGAAAGGAACAATAAACTCCAGGTCAGTCATGAGACTGGTATGAGCAAACAAAAACATTTGGTCTTTAAAACAAACAAAGGAATTTAAATTTGAAATCCGCAATGCTTTTTAGAAAATGAAAATACCATAAGGCCTCCCGCCACACACACAATGCAAACGCAGAATTGGAGGATATTTCTCCTTATAATAATCAAATATGCTTGATATGAGAAAATTTCTTTGATATTATTACTAGTGCATAGTGGAAAAATATTTCGAAAGTATAATATTAATCCTAGCCAGCATACGACCAGTATCATATGCCTACTATAGCTACCATCTAAACAGTGGGGCACCACCATAAGTAAATGGCAGGTTCTACAACTAAAACCGTATAAGGCGCGTATTGGATGAATGGATTTCCCACAAATGGTCAAGCTAAGGAACTTCCTACTGTCCATGGGATCGCCTCTGGCGGGACGTCTCGAGAACCTAACCGGATCTCTGCCAACACAAGGCCGGTTACCTCTGTAACTAGGTAACTACTACTCGAGCATGCCATCCCCCGGTCCTTTGGGACCTTTATCCGAGACGCCTCTAAACCACAAAGAAATCACAAAGTAATAGATATGTAGTATCCACATGAGTAAGCATCTGGGCTCCATACAATGATACTACCCTTTTTCGGAAGGGAATGACACACCCTAAAGGGCGCGACCCTCGTAACCTTGCCGCATCTTTCCTGTTTCGACCATTTCCCGGGTGTGAGGTCCTGATGAAGTCTCGTCCACAAAGCTACGCTTTATACAAAAGACATGCTTTGATCACAAATGATCAACCAATGATCATCAACACACATCAGCACTTAGCATGTCACACTACCAAATTACGAGTATATCACTGATAGATATCAACTACATAACCTCTGAGCTCGTACATCTCAAAGAAGGGTGTTAAGCTAAGAGAATAAATTCTCCGCCACCATGCAGAAATGTATTTGATAGAGATCAGTTTAATATCTCAGAGTGTAATGTCGGACATACAACCATACAAGTCTGTTCCGGGTTCGAACAGAACCGAAGGCACTTTTGAAGAATCCCTTGCAAATCCGGGTATCCACAATCCCGATCAGACTTCCCATCACTTATGGAATCTCTATACCATAGCTACTCGGTGCAGAGACAATCGATAGGTTATCCTAACGTTCTTGAAGACACCTGGTCTTCAACACCGGTCTTCAAATGCAATCCATAACGTCACATCACTATTCGGAATGGGCTATATGACACAAGGTCCTCTCCTGGCTAAACCGAATAGTGAGTGCAATATTTAAAACATATGGATATGGGATTTCAGTTAAGTCACAACTTAAAAGTCCAAAGTTTTTCTTTTAAATGGTTAAAAAAATTACCATTTCAAATCTTTAAAAAAAAAAGATTTATTTCACAAAGTTTCACTCAGTTTCACAAAGATCTATTCATAGATTTCAAAACAATCTCCATTTCAATTGGATTAATTCCTTAAATCTTTAAACTAACGATTTAATTTATAGCTTTCAAAACACGTTTCCAAAGATTTATCTATAACTTGGAAAACTATTTTCATTTAAGACTTGAAATCCATTTAATATAAGTTAGAAGTTCATTTCTTATGTGGAAGCTTCTATTATTTGAAAACACATAGTTTTCGTTTCAGAAAAAATCCAATTATACAAGTTAAAATCTTGGGTTAAATTTAAAGTCCCAAAAAAACACTTTTAAAATGGTTTAAAACCTACATAAACTCATTTATAAGTTGAATAACCTTTTTATACCCTAGTTTCCAAATCATAAAATTCAATTTCAATTATTGAATTCAAATTTAAATCAAATTATTTAAATTTCAAACTCAATCAAGTTATTCAAAATAATTTTTATTTTTGAAATTCATTTTTCAAAAGTTTCCAATTCTAATTCAAAAATTATTTTGGATTCAAAAATTCAATTTTAAAACAATTTCAAAAATCTGTGACTTAACCAATCTCCACGTGCAACCCATATTTGTGTGTGTATAAGTATGGTCCAGGGGTCCAACACAATAGTGCACAACATCATCATCACAGATTCAATCATATCGATAAGCGATATAACCCTTAATGCTTATCTTCATTCACAGATTCATAGATAAAGTAATTTATCAATCATAAAGATTTACTACTATGATTCGATGTGGGTTTCAGATAACCAACTGGAATCCGACTCCCTGTCGCATCGAATTTAAATGTCGTTTTACGGGTCAAGGGTTTTGCATATTCATACAACAGTATATTTATCACAAATATAGCTCAGCACAAAGCATCACATAGCATCACATCACATACCAAATATATCAATCCATCACACAACATTCAGTAACAATCAAACATCTTTAATTAAGATGAATAAATCGTGTGGTTTTAAATTTATTCCCCACATAATTACTTCCATTAGTAATCTTTAATTAATGATTAATTATCATTAACTACAATTGATTAGGTCTTAACCACCTTAATTAATTAAATCATTTCTTAATTAATTATCTAAATTAATTAACCCTTAATTGTAATTAATTAAATCTTAATTACTTTTATTAATTAATTATTCCTTAATTTATTAATTTAATTAATAACCCCTAATTATTAATTAAATCTTAATTATAATTAATTGTCCTTAATTGATTAATAGATTTATTTTTATTCCTTAATTAATTACAAAAATTAATTACTCCTTAATTAATAATAATTTCATAATCACTTTAAGTTAATTAACCTTTAATTAATTATTCTTAATTTAATTACCTTAATTAATTAACCACATTAAAGTAATTAACCCTAGATATTAGATTAATCCATCTTTAGTCTTCAATTATCTACTCTTAATTACTTTCACTATGTAATTATTATTTTTATTCAAACATTCATTAATTACTTGATTTATTAACTTTAATCATTTATTACTTTTAATAAGTAATTATCTTTAAACAATTAATTGTAATAAAACAATCAAATAACCTTTTATTATTAAGAAATCAAACAATCTTTAATTACTAAATCATTATTTGATTATCCATTTAATCGCATTAATTAATTACACTTTGAAAAACTATCAGAAATCTAACACAAAATCTATTTCCAAACCACATCAATTTATTTTCAAATCATATTTGAATTCAAAACCAAGTTTGAAACTTGTCTTAGAAAACTTATTAAAAATTTACTTTTAAACTTCCTCAAGCTTTGTACTAAAATCCGGAAACTATAACGCTTCACAAAAAAACATGTTTTTTACTTAAATTTGAAACCTGTATTCTGTTTTACACAAAAAAAACCGTACAAGTTTTTATAAAAATATTAACCCGAGCCATAGATGAATTTACTCGAGCTTTCCCCCAGGTTTCCCATTTCTTCTTCCTTTTTCTTTTAACTTTGTTTCGGTTTAATAGTTTTCAAAGCTGATATAAAACCACGTGAAATTCCCTGGAACGAACTCGAGCCACAACCATGCTTTTCCCGAACACGACTTCGAGCAAATCACCTTTCATCTTTTTCCCCGACCAAACATACACACACATGCACCATACACGTGTACAATCTAACTGGCTATCTCCGAACATTCGTGCCGCCTCCAACACATCGTCGATGACCTCGAGGCTCTATCCAAACACCTGGAATCAACATATCTAGCCAGAGTCGAAAATGAGTTATTCAGCACACCCTGGAACCCAAAACTTCCCAACGGAATTTTCCCAATCGCCTAAGGCCTTCCTACCATGTCCCAAGCTTCGTCACAACCCTACGTGTCAAACCCCCCTATGTGATCGCGTGTAGATCAACCACAAAGACGCATCAACACAATTTTAGTAACAACAAAAAACTACTTTTAAACCCTAAATTGGTTTCGCGTGGCCACCACGATTGATGAGAAAAATTACGATCATTTTTCTTACAACCTACATCACGTTATCCCCCTCCAGATTCGAACTCGAAACTTAATTGTTCCTAGGTCGACCGATATTGACAAAAATTTGATTTTCGTTCATCTCAGGAATACGCAACATTCCCTAATTAAAAAATCATGAAATCTTTACTGAAATTCATCATTTCCAAATACCAATCAAGTTATGATATCAAATCGTGAAATTAGATCAATTGATTTTCTGACTTGAAAATGACTTTACTGTTATATCTATTTTTTCCAGAATATTACAAATATTTTTTCTTAAAAACTATTTTTAAAATTTAATTTACAATGTTTCAAACATTTCGTTTTTAGAGATCAGAGCCTAATTTGGATTGTATTGGGATGATATACATTTTTGAACAGGTTTATCAACCCTGTCATAAAAAAAATCAGAGGCATGTTTGCTTAGAATCAACATACATACCCTAATTACCAATGTCCAGACAAGTTTCAATCAACACAAACATTATCAAAGCATCCAAGCATAAGTGGGTAAGAGGGATTAGTTTACTCACAAACAACAATAACAGATTCAAAGTAGAAGGTTTGCTCACCTCAAAATTGAAGACAGAGGACAGAAAAAGGTTTGAGCCTGTACATTTTTCTTTTCTTTTCTTTAAATCCTGAAGTTAAATCTGCAAGTTGTAAGAAGAACTTTGCTTACTTTTCTATTGTATTTGCTTATTTACTTCAACAATAACAAACAATTTTGATTCTTTACTTACAGTTTAAATTCTTATATATATATATATATATATATATAATAGAGGAATTTCCTACATTTGAAAACAGAAACAAATTTGCCTTGCACTTGATTTGTTTTCCTACAATTTGATTAATTCAATTGATTAGATTCTTATTTTACTACTGATTTACACATAAAATTCAAATCTTTTAAAAGAATTTTACTTAACTTAATTCATTCCAAAGATTCTTGCATTGCTCTGGCCAAAAGAACTACAGCTTTTTTTTTATTTTGAAAACCCTGAGTTTGCTTGCTTTGGTTTGATTGCTTTCTTTGATTTGTAACAGTGAATCTTTGATCTTTTCTTTGTTTTTAAAGCTGTGATGATTTGCTTGAATTTGCCCCAGGCTCTTGTATTTGAATCTGAAATTCTTGGGTTTCAGATTTGTACATTGCTGACTTTTTTTTTTCCTTTTGTGTTGAGATTGAAATGCCTCAAATCTTTGATTACTGACTTTTTTAGATTTGCTGGGAATAAACATGATTTCATATGGGGAGATGGAAAGGTTTTTGTAATTTTTTATTTAATTATTTTATTTACTTAATGATGTCTTCATGCCATTTGTAACCAAAGATAATCATGAGATAAAATTTTGTTAATCTCTTTACTCCAAACCCATGTGCATGTATATTTCTTTACTTTCCTCATGTATATGTTTACATTTAAATTTTTAAATACAAAATAATGTTTATAAATTTCTTTATATCATATTTATTTTATAAATGAACACACCTTTTATTTTATTAGCAAATATATCTATACAATGTTGAAAGAAAATTGTTTTTAACCAATATATATATATACACACATTACATCTTAATTTTTTTTTAAATGCTACTTATATTTTTTTAACATTTATTTTAAATTTAATATCAAATTCCCATTTACTTGAATAAAAATTCATTTATGTCTATTACTTCAATTTAGTTCCAAATTAAATTCCAAAAGTTAAAAATATATTATTAATTTATATTGACAAATTTTAGGATGTTACTTATTTTATTTATAAGATTTTAAATATCCAATCTCAAATCCACAGTTGAATTTTAAAATCAATGTCCAAATAAATAAATATCCTATTTAATTTGAAAAATTCAAATTAATTTACAATTTTATTCCAAAATTTATTTTAATTATCAATTTAAATTTAATTAAAAATCGGGATCGTTACATTTCTCAGCCAAAAGATTATTTTTAATTGATCCAAATTAAAATGACTTTTAAAAATATAAATTGATTTTTAAATTATGATTTTTTGACCAAAAGTTTGTACAAGCATGATATAATTTTATAAAATTTAAAATTTGATTTTTGAAACATATACTATTTTATATGAATCATTTAATTCTTATATTGGTTAAAAAAATAACAAATAATAGCCAATAATTGTTTAAAAATAATTTACAGTCACTAAAAATTTCAATTGTCGTAAGTGTGCATTGAAAAAATATAAATAAATTATTTACAAGTATGATAACATAGATAGATTCAAGTCATATAATTAACACTAAATAATATATTAATATACACAAATATATTAACTAATATAAAATGATAATGATTAAAATAAAATGCTTGTGGCTTTTCACTTCAAATCTACATAAAAAAATAAAAAAGTAAGAAAATTATGTTTTTTATTAAATACATACATATAACCAATCTAGCATGTGACAACATTGATACATTTAAGAATCGTCGCCTAACTATCAACATATACATACATATACATATACATATACATATATATATATATATATATATATATATATATATATATATATTGCAGTCACTAAAAATTACAATTGTTGTAAATATGCATTTATAAAATGTAGATCATTTGCATGATAATATGACATAGATAGATTCAAGTCATATAATTAAAACTAAATGACATATTAATATATACACATATATTAATTAATATAAAATAATCGTAATTAAAAATAAAATACATGTGATTATGCACTTCATATCTACATAAAAAAAATATAAAAATAAAAATTATGTTTTTTTAATAAATACATACAGATAACCAATCTAGCATATGGCAACATTAATACACAAAAGAATCATCGCCTAATTATCAATATACATACATACATACATACATATATATATATGTGTGTGTGTGTGTGTGTGTGTGTGTGTGTGTGTGTGTGTGTGTGTGTGTGTGTGTATGTATATAAGTCAATGAAACATTTACAAACTCATTTTTCTCTCTTTTAATGGCACACCCTTACTCCTTTTCTTTCTCTCCCCTCACTTCTCATATTCCTTCCATACCTCATCCCATTCCTTTGATCTTTATGCCCTTTATACCTCTCCCTCTCATGTTCTTCCTCCTCCTCTTCCCGATACCTCCCCCACTTATCCTCCCCCTGCCTCTTATGCAACAGTTACCATCTCCCCTCCAAGTCAACAAGCATGGACTTCTCTTTTCAGGAGAAAACCCTGTAATGCCGGTAAGTACATGCCTGTTGACATGTTACTATCATACTCAGGAAAAGCTTTGGTTCTTCTCTCTGTTGTGGTTGAAGAAAGCATAAGTGTTTGGAGTGACTATGTGGTTGGTTTTTTTGGACAAACCTCTATCTTATACAGCAGTTGTAAAACATTTGCAAAAGATATGGAAATTAAAAGGCAGTATTAGAATAAGATCCGATGGTGCTGTATTTATGTTTCAATTGCCAACAATGAAGACAAAAAAGAATAGTCGAAGGAGATCTAATCATTATGAGAAACAAGATGTTCATTGTGAAGGAATGGGATCATTCAGATAGTAATGTATGTGGTTCCATAAAAAATTTCCAATTTGGGTCTTGTTCTCTAATATTCCAATGATAGCTTGGTCCCCTGTAGGTTTTAATTGGCTAGTAAGTATGATTGGCAAGGTTCTTTGCCTGGATGAGATGACTGAAAAACTAGAAAGACTTTCTTATGCTAAATGCCTTGTTGAAGTATCTCCAAACTCTGACCTTGTTTAATCCTTCCCTGTTAAATTGATGGATGGTTCTGAGTAAATGATTTTAGTGGAATACCAATGGAAGCCAAAAATTTGTGACACTTGTGTTGTCTTTGGAAGTAGTGTAGAAAATTGCTTGGAAAACATAAATAGAAATCAAGGTAAGAAGGTAACTACGGACATTGAGGCAGTGCCTGTTCAAAATCTTGAGAAGCAGAAGGCTAACAAGAAAAGTGAGAATTTAAGGAACAACTAGAAGAGGGTGGAGTATGCTAGAAAGAATTTCAAAGCCAAAGAAGGAGGTAGTAAGGAAAATAGTGTAATCAATGAAGGTGATAAGGAGAAAAGCAATAAACAGGTCTTGGAGGAAGGAGAAATTGATCAACTTGATCTCAAGCAGAAGGCACAAATTGGATGTGAAAAGAATCATTTCAGAAAAACTGGAAAAATTTATTATTTGTTCCTTCTGCTAAAACCCGATACAAAACCTTTATGTGCAGAAAAATAAAATGGGCTTATACATGGCCCAAAATACAAGAACAATACAAAACAACAAATATAATACTCTACACCCCCCCTCAAGATTGACCCTAACAGAAAAAAGGACAATCTTGAGAAGCAAAATTTGAAATCATTCCAAGCTTGTAAACCAAAGTCTTGTGTTGATCAACTCCAAGCGGTTTCGACATAATATCTGCCAACTGCAAAGCAGACTTCACATATTTGGTGGTAAGAAACCCAGACTGAACTTGCTCACGAACATAATGCACATCTAGCTTCTGATGTTTAGTACACATGTGTTTGGTCTTCTCATGAAAGCAAGGATCTTGTGCAATGTGCATAGTTGACATATTATCACAATGAAGAATAATAGGAGTGGAAATATGCACATCTAAATCTGCTAATAATCGCTCAATCCAAACAACCTCACTAGTTGTATAGCTCATACTCCTATACTCTGCCTCAGTACTGCTTTTAGAAACGACTTTCTGTTTCTTAGTCTTCCATGAAATTAAGGCATTTCCAAGAAAAATACAATATCCATTTAGAGATTTACCACTATCAGCACACATACCCCAATCAGCATCACAGTATGCAGTAATAAGTAAATTAGATTTGGCAGGAAAGCTTAAACCCAAAGTAACAGTACCTTTCAAATAGCGTAATACATGTAATGCAGCTTGAAAATGAGGAATTCTAGGAGTCTGTAGAAACTGACTTAATTGTTGAACTGAATAAGAAATGTCTGGTCGTGTTAAATTTAAATATAGAAGCTTACCAATTAACCTTCTATATATCTCTGGATAAGAAATAATATCACCGTCATAATTGCTGAGTTGAAGACCTTTTTCCATAGGAAATGTCACTGATTTGCATGCCTCCATATTATAATCTCGCAAAAGATCCAGCACATATTTTCTTTGATTGAGAAAAACAGCAGATTGTGACCTTGAAACTTCAATACCAAGAAAGTATTTAATATTACCAAAATCTTTGATAGTGAATGTTTTATGAAGGACAGACTTGAGTGTAGCAATAATAGAAACATTATTACCAGTAATAAGAAGATCATCAACATATGCTACAACAACAATAAAATCAGTTTCTTTCTTGAATGTAAACATGGAGTAATCTTGTTTAGATTGAGAAAAACCCCATTGAACTAAAAACTTACAGAGTTCTTGATTCCAACATCGTGAAGCTTGTTTTAAACCATAAATTGATTTCTTTAGCTTGCAGACTTGTCCTAGTTGTGCTTTAATATAACCAGCAGGAGGAGACATATATACTTCTTCTTCAAGATATCCATGTAAAAAAGCATTGTTAATATCGAGCTGTTGAATACTCCAATTTCTTGCAGCAGCTAAAGCTATTACAACTCTAACTGTAGTTAGTTTAGCAACAGGACTAAAAGTATATTTATAGTCCTTACCAGAAAATAATTTATCTCCCCTTGCAACCAATCTAGCTTTATACCTGTCCACTTCTCCATTAGGTTTGAATTTAGTTTTAAAAACCCATTTACAAGCTATAGGTTTTTTATCAGAAGGAAGTTGAACTAATTCCCAAGTATTATTGTTTTCCAATGCTGTTAGTTCAGTTTCCATAGCTTGAATCCACTCTGGATGTTCTTTTGCTCGTGCATAAGATGATGGTTCAAAGGAAGTAAGAACATTTGCAAGACTATGTAATTCATTTTCATCCAAATAAGCTAAAGATGGTTCAGTAAACACATTGAATAAAGCAGAGTCATTTACTTGGACATTTGCAGTTTTTTTTGTAGGAAATTTTCCAGTGACATAATCATCAAACTTTTTAGGCACTTGACAAATTCTAGAAGTTCTAGTTGGTAAAACATGAGAAGAAGATGAAGGAGATTCAGTGTTTTCATATGAGGAAGAAGATAATGTCTGATTATCATTAGAAGAAACATTTTGTTGAGGAGTAGTAGAACAATTTAGATCATTAGGAGTAGATGGTAAAAATTGATCTTCATTAGAATGAATAGATGAAAAATGAGAATTACTTTGAGCTAAAGCAGGATTGACAAAATCTGGTGCTTTTGAGGAGGAAATAGCAGTAGGCAAAGAAGGTGAATTAGATTTAAAAGGAAAGGCATTTTCAACAAAATGAACATCTCTGCTGAAAACAACTTTATGTGTGTTTAAATCATAAAGTTTATATCCTTTTTGACCATTGGGATATCCAATTAAGATACATTTGCTTGCTTTTTCAGCAAACTTATCATGTGATTTGGAAAAAGGAAAACACAAACATCCTATAACTCTTAGATGTTCATAATCAGGAATTTTATTCATCAGCAACTCATATGGTGTTTTCCAATTTAAGACTGAACTTGGCATCATATTAATGAGAAAAGTAGCAACAAGAATACAATCTCCCCAAAATTTATAAGGCATACCAGCATGAATTCTGACTGTTCTTGCTGTTTCTAATAAATGTCCGTGCTTTCTTTCAACACGCCCATTTTGTTGAGGATCACCAGGTATGGATCTTTGATGCACTATTCCTTTTGATGCAAATAATTGTCTACATGTCTCTTGAATAATCTCAGTTCCATTATCAGATCTAATAGTTTTGATTTTCTTCTCAAATTGAGTTAGAACATATTCAATAAATGCAGCAATAATAGAAGGTACTTGAACTTTAGAATGAAGTAAATATGTCCAAGTGTTTCTAGTATGATCATCAAGAATGGTTAGAAAATATGTTTCACCACAAAAAGCTGGCCTATGATATTTACCCTATAAATCAATGTGAATCAAGTCAAATGAAGACCCAGCATAAGAATCAGAATGAGAAAAAGACAATTTATGATGCTTTCCTGACACACATGCTTCACAAGAAAAATCTTTATTAAGTACTTTGCCTGATACAATGTTTTGTAGATATTTCATTTTAGTAAAAGAAGGATGACCTACCCTAGCATGCAAAGTGCCAATACTAGGTTTATTACAAGAAGTTATTGTATTATTGATATGAGCAAGAAAACAACTGTTGTTAACTATTGAATATGATTCTGAAGTATCATGTAAAACTGATGAAAGAGAGAGTTTGTAGAGACCAGAAATCCTTGATGCAACTGCTTGCAGCTGCTTTGATTCAAGGTCTTGAAAATAGCAAGAAGATTGTGTGAATTTTGCAACAATTTTGTTTTGATCAAGAAATTTTCCTACAGATAAAAGATTGTTTTTAAATGTAGGAATATATAATACATTTTGTAACTGTAAACTTGGACTTAAATTTACAGTACCAATGTGATAAACAGAAATTGTAGAACCATCAGGCAAAGCAACTTTAATAGGATTTTTAACTTTTCTAAGTGAAGCAAAATATGTTATGTTAGAAGTCATATGATCCGTAGCTCCAGTATCAATTATCCAAGAATCTTGATCATAAATCTTGGCAGATTTATCTCTAATTTCTGAAAAAATATTACCTGCATAGTTGATTGAAGATGCAAGTGGATTATCTATGTGAGAAGAAGAACTTGAACTCTGAACCATCTTCATAACCTGATTGTATAGGGCTAAAACCATAACCGGATCAAACTGTTCAATTTCAGAAGTAACTGAATTCATTGCAGCACTTGAACTATCAACAGATTGTGGTCGACTTTCAAGTATTCCTTGATCAGCAGAAACTTGAGCAGTATTAGCATTCTTTTGAACTGATTTTGATTTAACACCTCCTTCTTTAGTCCACCAATCTGGATATCCAATCAGCTTAAAACATTGCTCAATTAAGTGTCCTCTCTTCTTGCAATGATCACAATAAAGTTCACTCTTGAGTCTTTTATTCTCTCTTTTTGTGTTCTAAGAATAAGGTTTAGAAGCACTTTTTATGGCACTAAAAGCATTCATTTCTGGTTGATTCAAACCCTTTTCACCGAGCATATTTTGATGTTCAACTTGTTGCAAGATATAATAGGCTTTATGAGCTGTAGGAAGTGGATCATAACTGAGAATATTAGTTTTAACTTGATCATACTCTTTTGTCAATCCAGATAACAATTGCATCAATTTATTACGTTGATCATTCTCAAGTACTTTCTTAAGAATTCCACATGAACGGTCTTTCAAAACACCACAAGTACACACTCTGGAAATCCTTCAAGAGCTTGCAATTGATCCCAATATGTTTTCAATTTACCATAATATTCAGCAATACTAGATTCATTCTGATACGTGGAAGTTAAATTTTGATGTAATTCAAATATTCTTGGAGCAGTAGTCTGTCCAAATCTTTCTGCTAATTCTTTTCAAAGTTGAGCCGAAGAATCAACATACATGAAACTTTCAGACAAAACTCGATCCATAGAATTCAATATCTAGGACATCACCATGTAATCGTTCCTAACCCATTTCTGATAATCATTCGAACTAACGGTGGGCATAGGAAGAGTTCCATCAACAAATTGCAATTTATTTCTAGCAATTAATGCCATTCTAACAATTCTACACCAATTTAGATAATTCGAACCAAACAAAATTTGATTCCCAAGCTGCATATCTGGATGATCTGCATTAGAAAGATAATATGGATCGTTGAAATTGATCGCCTGATTGACCTGAGGAAGAAGTCCAGATTGATTTGAATCAGAAATTTCATTTCCCATATTTCAGAAAGAGAAAAATAGATCTGAAAACAGATCTAAAATCAAATTTGAGAAAGAAGAAGATTGAAATCTAAAATGAAGGAAGAGAAATCAGATCTGAGATCGTCCATGCTCTGATACCATGAAAAGAATCATTTCAGAAAAAATGGAAAATTTTATTATTTGTTCCTTCTGCTAAAACTCGATACAAAACCTTTACGTGCAGAAAAATAAAATGGGCTTATACATGGCCCAAAATACAAGAACAATACAAAACAACAAATATAATACTCTACAGGATGAAAACTCAAAGTGTTCTGAAGATGCAAATTTGTTAGTAAGTAATAGTTTTGATATTCTGTATTTGTTAGAGGAAGACGATTGAAAGATGCTCATATTATCGTTGAAGTTGCCGAAAAAGTAAATGGGTTGGATGTCATAGGAAGTGATATTAATCAAGTATCAGATGGTAATATGCAGAGTACTGAAGTGGTTCAACAATTGGTTCAATCTGGTGTGATAGCCCAATCTACAAATAATGAAAACATGAAAAATGTCTCATGCATGCACAGTGATAATGTGCTTGTGCATGAAACCATGCATGAAAAAGAGAACTCCCTATCTAACATCATTAATGTGAATAAAGTCCCCACTCTTGGTTCCTTGCATCAAAACCCTAATTCCAATTCATCAATAACAATTCCCAATCAAAGATCTCTGCCATCTAATCTTGATTTAGAATCTTCCCATTCTTATTCACATCTCCTCGAACCTCCTGGTTGGCCAATTCCTCCTCATTCTTCCCCTTCATCTTCTAATCCAAATCCCTCCTCTCCTTCTAAACCTTCAATTCAACTTCCCATAGACCAATCCGAAGGAAAAAAAGAAATCCAAGAACCAGGCTTCAGATCTTAATGAGGGTCTTGACTTCATCGCTTTAGATTAGAGCTAGCAATTAGAATCGAGAACCGCAAAACCAAATCAAATCAACCCGAACTAGAACCAAAACTGATGGGTCTCGGGTCCTGGGTGTCAAAAAATACAACAAAGACCTGATCAAACTCGAACCAAACAGACCCGACCTAAAAGACCCGATCAATAAACATTGAAATGTATGCATTCTTAGTTTTATTACCCAATCAGACCTGAACCGACCCGATCCGATCCGAACCGAAGCTCGGGTTGGGTTGGATCTAGGTTTATGAAATGTACAGTTTGGCCCCGACAAAACCCGACCCGCCTAGAATCGAGACCCACCGGATCGAGTTCAGCTCCATCGGGTCAGGTCTAATTGCCATCCCTACTAAAGATACATACCGAGAACAATTCTAGGCAATTTCAACACGTAGTAGCTGTACTAGAAGCTCATATAACTTAAACCTTTGATTATGTTAGAAAAAATTTCTTCATGGAAATTAGAGGGGCTCACAAAGAATCCAAGTTACCTCTGATCAAATAGTTTATCACATTGAACAATCTAAATATCTTATCAATCACTGAAACCAAACTTAATCTTTCTTTATCATCTTTTGCTGCTTCTTTCATCAACCCTTTGTGGGAGTTTTATCATAACCCATATCAGGCTCCTTATTGTAGAATTCTTGTTTTATCAAACCTAGTAATCTTCAAACTGAATCCTATCTTGATGCACAGGCAATTTATACATTTCCATGATCTGCATTTACCCTCTTCTTCTTCTTCATTTTATCTAACCTTTGTGTATGTAGATAACTCTTCATCGTCCAGACATGATCTCCTTGATTATTAACCCATTTGAGACAATAATCCCATCCTTGGATTGTTCAAGATAACTTTAATTGTATGCTTAGTGCAAACGATAGGTCTGGTGGCATTTCTTTCGATTAAGGATATTGCCACTCTCAAATCAGCTCTTTACCTCTCCAATTTTCTAGCAATCCTTTCAACTAGTCCCTCCTTTGGAATAAAAAGAGTAGATCTGGGATAAGAACATTCAGTAAAATAGACCACTCCTTTGTGAACTCCATTGCTTTCCTCAAATGGCCTGTTTTGTCCAATCATTACCACCCTCCTCTCCTTTCTGATCATTCTCCTATCACTATCTCTTGTGATGATTTGCCTATTAAAAGAGTTCCTCCTTTTACATTTTTTTATTTCTTGGATCAAAGAACCTGATTTTCTTTCTATAGTTCATTGTTCTTAAGCTGGCAATTTTATGGTAATGATATGTTTGTTTTACAGCAAAAACTTAAGGAAAAAAAATCTCTACAAAAATAGGCAAAGGATAAATTTGGTAATGGTGACAAGCTATCTATCCAATTATCCAAACAAATTCAAGTCATCCAACTAGATTTGCTTCCAGATGTTGGAAATATGTCTTTGTTTGTAATTAAACATGATCTCGTAGATAAACTGGATATGGGAATTTCTAAGGAGCAGGAAATGAAGAGACAAAATTAAGAAATGAATGGGATGTTCAAGGGGATAGAAATACTAAATTGTTCCATAATTCTTTGAAAATTAAAAAGGTTCCACTAATATTTTTCAGATTTTTGATGACTTGAATATCCTCTAATCTTCTCAAAAGGGTGTCGAGTCTACTTTTTTTAGATTTTTTCTCCAACCTGATTGGTCATCCCCATTCTTCTGATCCTGACTTTAACTACATTGATACTTGCCCCTTCCTAAGTTGAATCAAGATGGTAGGGATTTATTATCCACAACTATATCTGAAGAAGAAATCAAAAAGGCAATACACTCTATGAATAAAGAACCCAGTGGAGGTCTTGATGGATTTAATGCTTCTTTTTACATTTCTTGTTGGAGTGTTATTTCTAAAAATGCGATCAAGCAGTGCAGAACTTCTTCAACTATGCTAAAATGCATCAATGCCACTAAGCTTGCATTGATCGCTAAATATGTGGGTGCAGACTCAGTTGATAAATTCAGACTTATAACTTGTTGCAACTCCACATACAAATGTATTTCTAAAATATTAGCCTCTAGACTCAAACAAGTGCTCCCTAACCTTATTTCACACAACCAGGCATGCTTTTTGCCTAATGGGAGCATCCTTGATAATGTGTTATTAGCACATGAGCTACTTAATGGTTATAATAGAACAAACATCTCTCCTTGGGCTCTTCTCAAACTCGACATTAGAAAGGCCTATGATTCTGTGGACGGGAAAGTCCTGGCTAGAATTATGGCCAACATGAATTTTCCTACTCATTTTGTTGCTGGATTTACTCATGTATCTCTACTGCTTCTTATTATGTGAGTATTAATTCCAATTTGGTTAGCTACTTCCAAGGATGTAGGGGCATAACGCAAGGTGACCCTATGTCACCATATTTGTTTATCTTGATGATGGAAGTTCTAACTCAAATGATTAATCAGGCAGCTAGTAAAAAGGAATTTGAATTTCACCCTAAATGTGGAAACCCTATCATCACCTCTTTAATGTTTGCTGATGCTTTAATTGTATTTACTAAGCCTACTGTTAACCACCCCAATATTATCAACATGATATTGGATCAACTCAACTTGATTACTGGCTTGCAAGTTAACTACAACAAATCTAATATTTTATTTGTTGGTGTGCCTGCTTCTAACTAGAATCTTATCTTCCAATATTCTAAACTGTAGCCTTTTAGTAATGACATGTCATATTTAGGAATTCCATTATCTTCCACCAAGCCTAATCGCACCAACTGCCTCCCCTTATTCAAGAAAATAACAGCAAGAATAAATGGTTGGTCTAATAGATAGATTAGTGAGGCTGGTAGGTTGATCCTTGTTAAATCAATTTGCATAGCTATGACAGTGTATTGGAGTAGAACTTTCTTTCTATCCATCAAGCTAATCAAGCAAATTAAAAGAGCTATGAACCATTATTTATGGTCTGAAGACTTGTACTCTAAGAAATTGGTGCCTACTGCTTTTAAAAAGGTTGAATCTAGCATGAAACTTGGTGATCTTAGTATGAAAATTATTGCTCTATGGAATAAAGCCGCACTATCTAAACATTTGATAATCTCCTGAATAGCAAGGACAATATTTGGGGTAAATGGACTAGGAAGTATCACTAGGGTAATTTATTTTTCTGGTTGATGCAGCCATCTAGAGATGTATTTTGAAATTAAGGGATTGTTTTCTACCTCTGATATCTTGTCATGCTGCTGAGAGGAATGATATCTTTTTTGGAATGAGCCTTGGATTATCCAAGAATTAATCCTTTCTAAACATTTATCCTATAATTAGATGCTTCAATCTGGTATCCCTGCCCAAGCTAAAGCTAATAATTACATTCTAAATAGTCTTGTTACCCTTCCTTTTTGTAGTAATCACAGAGTGAAGGAGTTATGGAATGCCACCCTGAGTTCAGGTCATAGTGGTTCTGATTCTAAGTATGTCTGGACCACCAATCACTTTCCTCGTTCTATAAACTTGGTACACAAAGCAATGGAGAATGCTTGTGCTCTAAGAAAAACCAAGTGGTTCAGAAGGGTCTGGGCTCCAAACGCTTCTCTTAAACTAAACTTCATGTTGTGGAAAGTGATGAAAAATGGGTTGCATACCCTATCTAATTTGAGCTTGATGGAAATGCTATAACAAACTGTTGTTTCTTTAGCAAAAATGATGAGGAGGAAATTCTTCATTTATTTTTCAAGTGCCCTATTGTCCATAATCTTTGTAGCTGGGTTCTTTGATGGGTAATGCTCACTCCTCTTTGATTGGTGGCAATCTTGAATGGAACTATATTTATAAAGCTACTAGATGAAAGAATGTGGAGGGAAGTGCGCTTTTGATCCTTTTGAAGGTGTTTGTTGACAACATATGGAAAGAGCGCAATATGAGATGCTTTGATGCTAAGGAAAAATTTGTCGTTGAATTGTTTTCCATCATAAAGAGTGAAGTGAAGAGAGCTTTATCTATTTCTTCTTTTGCTTCTAGCAGGAGCTCCATTGATAAGTGGAGCTGATTTGGTCTCTTATTTGTTTCTTGTGTGTGTTTTTATTTTCTCTATTTTTGATTTCCTTGGTTGTCTTTGTTTTTAGGAATTATAAGCCTGTTAATAATCTATTCTATGTTTATGTGTTAATAATTGGAACGACTAGCATAATCTCTGCTAGCTTTGATATGTGTGTGTGCTTAAACACACACACACACATATATATATGAATACTATACTATTATTCAAAAATTATTAATTATATCGTATAGTAAATACATACCTAATACTAATGCCTTTAAGCACACCTTATAATGATGAATTCTTCCCCCTTTGAAATCTTCTCGACATGGCAGATTGTTAATGCTTGAATCGTAAACCTTTAGTACCCAATAGTTGTTGCCTTTCGAATCGATTTGAGATGAATTTGTTGGAGTTTCTAGATGGAGAATTCGGCCAGTAATAGGAGAAGAAAGGCAATCAAAAAGTCTAGAACAACTGGATTAGAGGCCTTTATATAGTGGATATGAAATAGACAAAAATATTGATCACATCGCATAGTAAGTCTTACTAGATCTAAGTTATCCATCTCAAATATGCCTCTAGCCTTTTAGCCACCCCTATAGCCTATGTTGCTTCTGAATTAACACCATAATATCTTGGGCTAATATCTCATTTAAGCCCAAATAAATATTTTTAATTAAATCCGATTTAATTGCTTGTGGATATCGCATATTGATCGATATATTTATAACTATTATAAATATATACAATAATATTTATTTCCCAAATCATATTCAAAAATTTTAATTAATATTTCTTAAGTATTAATTATTTTAATTAATCTATAACAATTATAAACTAATTAAATCACTTGGTCTAAAAAGAATTCATTATTTCGGTTGTGTGACTCGTCAAGTGTACATTTGATCAGCGATTAATATCGAACTATTAGAATGTTAACATTCACTTGTCACTTAGCAGGTGGTGTGACATTTTGGCCAAATTCATTGCTTAAGTAGTTTCGATAAAAATCTAATTTTACTTTATTAAGTGTTACCCGGTTGTGATTATTTACACCAATTCTCTTTGTCAAAACTATACCATTTTGGACTTATAGGATTTGGTAATCATCAAAATACCACTATCATCCATATTCAACTCTATAGTTTAAACACAAATTCCTTGGTTCAATATTAATAATTATTATTAATCAAAATGTTTTGGCCAGAGACTTTGACTTTGAGTTGACCGTGACAATAACCCCATATAATTGGAGAGGCGAGTCCTTTCTTGAATAGTGTTTCACTTCCACTCGATCCAACTATAGTCACTCGATGGATGTCATGCCTTTATTTGACTATAATCAAAGCGGAGCTTTTATATTGAAGATCCATAGTATTCTCAAGTCAAGTGAACCGTGTAAGTTAGTCATACCTATATTTTCTATTTGACCTCAGTTATATTAAGCAAAAGAAAGCTATCGAGTGAATCATTTCATAGTTATCCAATAACTATCAATGTAACTCCTAGGTGCCCTCAGAAGTCATGGGTAATAAACCACCCAGTATCTAGAGATTGGTATGTACATACTCTAATCTCAACGGATACATCGATATTCGCTCTCGATGTATCTTAACTAAGAATATTTAAAATGGTTTATTTATTTCCATTGCGATAAATTACTCATAGTAACAACATTTTGTAACTACTATCATAAAATGTACAATTTATGAATATTTTATTAAATATACTTTTAATTAAATTAATTAATTAACATAACACATTATATTAAGTATATAACAAAAGAAAACACCTTTTATTTTGAACAAGATTGGCCAGTGAGTTAGATATATGTAACAATTACATAATTACCCCATGGCATACCCCTAACTTTATCAATCTTCCACTTGCACTTGGGTCCAATTATGAAATCTTATTCCAAATTCTCCAATCAGTTTTCTCAAAACAAATCGGGTCAGTCCCTTAGGGAAGGGGCATGCTATTATGCTTTAATTATCTACTATGTCAATTAACTCTCTTCGGTGCTGACGAACTACCTTTATCATGTGGCACAATTCGAAGTATGCTTTTCGCCTTTCAATAAGCTCTAAGTTCTGTTAGAACCATATTGTGACATTGCCATCATATAATAATGTTACGAGATTCTCAACATTTGGAACCATCCTCGGCTCAGTTATAAATTTGTGCACTCGTATTTGTATATGTTGTTTATTGCAGCGTTACCCAATTCGATCTACTTTGCATTTACATTGAATCGACCATAGTCTTTCATTTGAAACATCCAATTTAAAGTTTTTTAACTTGAATTTATTATTAAGTTATTATACTTTATATCACTTAAGAAAGTTGAGTCCGAACATTCCTTCATAAAAAGTTCGTTGTTTCTATAAACAGTTCTATATATTTAAATAATACACGAGAATACCTCAAACAACCATTTAGTGATATCTACTTGGATTTGATATTTTCTTCATGCATCAAATACATAAACAAATCAAGATATTATTAACAACATAACATGTATAATAACTCCTATCGCTAATGCATAAGGAATTCATCTTGCATGCTCTGTACTAAACATTTTAATAAGGTGCCATTGCATATTGTTTTGGGACATTCTCAATATCTTTTATACTTATTCTAAAAGACATTATTTCAAATCCAATGTCAAGAATTAAAACAACTATTGTTGATTTTAAAATAAGTACATCATTAAAAAAAATAACAGTGTGTTGGTTTACTTATAACCTACAAATATCAATGCACCTTTTTTAACGTTCTTTCTTATGAACACTTGCTTCCTCTTCATTTTGATTGATAATCAAACTATTTGATGTTTCTATCAAAATATTTATTTAATTCCAATGCTTATAAAATGATATTTTCTATCATTTCTTGGATCATATCCAAGGACTTACAAATTCGACATTGCTACCACTAACTTCGAGATATTTTTGGTTATTATGTGTAAACAGCTTACTCTAAATCATTATTTAGAATTTTCTATTTCAATGCATATGTACCAAAAAAGTAATACCAACTGATAATTTTGTGATTAAATTTGAATTTACCTGACATGTTGAATATTGAACCTATTATGCTAATTTCAATAATAGAAACTTACGATGTTATTCTTATCAATGTTGCTCATTATATTCCAACTGCATTAGCCTTGCTCTTGGAGACACATTTGTGGCCGATTGATCATATCCCTTTCGAGTATATGTACCAAAATCATATTTTGATAATGTATTTGGAATCTATTTTGGATCAGCGCATCATACCATATCATAGGGTAAACACTCTTAATGTTTTAATTAAACAACCGAGGCTTATATATTTTCGACATTGATAAGAAATTCACAGTTTCTCTTCAATATGCGAGAATACTTATTCGACACTCTAATGTGTTGTGCCTGTTTAGGTTAGTTAGTTTCATTTCATCTTATGTAATTAGTTTTATCTTTATCCAATTCCATTTTACTATCAATGATTTCTCAAAGAAATTCCTTTGCAATGAAGTTTGTACATCTTGAAACAATAATTGTTGCTCAGTGCAACGAAATAGGACTTCATAAACATTTTACGAATTTCCTTATTTATAAAACAGATTTGGTTTTGGTTTACAAAACTTATGTTCAAAACTGATATCTAATGATGTCATTCCCAAACTCCTTTTGGAAAGATTCATACAAGATCCCTTATAAACAATTATTATGTGCAGACTTTCGACTCACACAACCTGCCAACTCCTTAGCTTCGATTATGTTGGGGTTTCTTACAAACCCTTATCTTGTAATATTTTGTAACCTATCATCTAGATGAAATAATATTAACCTTATAAATTGTAACACCCCTTAAAATGAACTATAAATAAATGAAATAAAATTTAATTAAATATTATAAGGTAGACTATGGAAATTTTATGAAAGTTGGAATTTGACCAGGGAGGTTATTCCATTACATTCATGGCAAATTTCTAATCTGTTTCCATATATAATATGTTAAAAAACGGAGCTCAAACTAAGAAGATATGAAAATTTGATTCAAATTTAAATTAATTTACTTTAAATTCTAATTCATATGAGAGTTCAAATTTGAGGTTTAAATTTCAAAATTAGCTTAGGGGCTCAATAAACGTTTTAACCAACATTTAACGTTAAGAATAAATAGGCTAAGAAATTAATTAAAATCAAAACGCAATGGAAACAAATCATCATCGCCAAAATAAGGTAGAGAGGTCGACCTACATAGGTCAACCGGTCGACCATAGCAGTCGACCAATCGAGCTTAGGCGGTCAACGTCTCTTGATGGTGGTGGATAGGGTTTTATGTTGCTTAATGCTCCAGATTTGTCTATTTCTCTTCTAATTTGATTCTACGGTTTTGGTGTGTTTCAACCTCTATAAATAGACCCTGCCCTCTCCACTTTTTATTCATATTATCTTAGGGAATAAAATGAAACTCTTCCATTTTTATATCTCTAAATTAGATTCAGAATCTTCATAGAGAATTTAGGTAGGAGTTCAATCCCTTTTCTAATTATTTCTTCTTCTTCCTCCAATCTACTCTTATTTTGTTCTTTCTCCAATTGTTCAAAATCTAATAAAAATATATACATCTTCTTTATGGTGTATATATCTAAAGAAATAGATTCTGGAGGAGATTGAAAGGCATGCAAATCTAAGAAAAGTGAAGCTAAGGCTGTTCTGTAAGTGGAAACCTTAGTGCATATTTTTCAGTAATTGTTTGTGTATCTCTATGATTTCAATATGCCTTAGGGATCTTGGGATTGCAATAATAGGATAGATAAAATCCCGCAAAATTCCTTTTTAATTCAAAATGTCAATTCAGTCGATATTCTCAACTATTTACATTAATTTGATGGAATTCGTTTTGTTTATGAAGTTTTTGATAATTTCATATTCTATTCTACTTCTCCATCTTCTTTGGTTTAATTTGTAATTTTTCAATGAAATAATGGATTCAGATTATGGATTGTATTTCTTTCTCCTCTATCTCTTTGTAAAAGAGGAGTTGAATAGAATATGGAGTTTAGATTGTAATTCCTATTATTTAGGAAATTCCATTGAATTAGTATAATAAACTGAGTATCTATTTTATTCAAAGTCTTTCATTGCAGTTTTGGTTATGAATATTTATTTCTTGTTTTGGATATTCAAATCCCTTATTTTGATATGTTGAAATCTTAGGAATTTGAAGAAAAAGACTTATAATAGTATTATTTAGGAAATTGACATTTAACGTTGGTTTAGGGCTTAAAATCCGTGCCTTTTTAATTTTTCTAGGCATAAATATTTATTTATTTCTATTAGCATACTTAATGTATAATATGGCATATATGGCATAGTTAATTAGGTATGTATTTTCAGTTATTTCTACCATTAGGAATGTAATTGATTTTTAAAAGAAAATAAGAGGAAACTCTTATATAGCCTAATCATTATTCTAAGGCATACTAAGGAAGATTCCTTATTAGGCCTTCTTTATGAAACGATGAGATGGGTATTTTATATAAATGGTTGTATTTAATTTAAGGCTAAGTCATAATGATGCGAGGTTAGTAGAGTTACATGATAGAAGTCTTCCCTTTGCTTTGAGGCTATCAGTAGTTGTGTACACTTCCTATTGATGTGAGATATCCTTTTGATAAATGTTTATAATGATGCGAGGTTAGCCTCAAATTCTATAGAGGAAATTTACCAAGCTAATTTGACTACCAGTTCCTACGAATGGCTAGATTAATGTGAGACATCATTATGAGTAAAGGCCATAGTACGAGGGGCCTGCTTCGGAGTCTTAAGGTATTAAGTGATTGTCTGAGGGCCTGCCTCTTTCCCCCAATTGAAGTATTAGATAGACTAGGGGACACGTTCGGTGGTATCTCTACAAAGGTCCTCTTTTGGATAAGATATTAAGTCACTGATTCAGGGTCCGCCTTTCCAAATAAAGAAGTATTAAGTGAATTAAGACTCTATATGATACCAACTAGATAATACCATTGAGGAGCAAACCTTGGAAATAGGTATTAAATGATGGGGTCTACCTTTATTAAGCTATTAAATGACCGGAGTCTGCCTATTCTCCAATAAATGGTATAAAGTGGCTTGGGTTCTATCTCTAGCATCGCTAGATAATTATAATGTAGGATTTAGGTTACGGGAATCTAGAGAACTACTTCTTTCCTTAAGAAGAAGTATTAAATAATTTTAATGATTTTATATTCGTAGACATATTTTACTTTGAAACATACTGCCCAAGTACTAAAAAAGTAAGAATCGAGGTTTGTATTCACCAGACACTTGTTGTTCTGACTCCCTACTTATTATAACGCAAATTAAAGGACGTTGATGGCGAAGATGATGCTTAGAGATGGAGGTGGTTTTCTTCTGGCAGTATTATCATTTTCACCTGCTTTTATGTGTACCCATGTATCTAGACTATTGTTATAATTGATTTATGATACGATTTGATGTGTACACCTTGCTACTATATTTCGTTCCATCTGCTATGAGTTCTGAAAGTTTAGTTATGGCTTTCTACTGTTGTTTTCTTAGTTCTACCAACAGCTTGCCTTAGAATGGATCTAAGTTTCGATGTGCCTTTTTTCGGGTCTAAATTTAGTCCTGTTCCGATGTGGGTCGTTACATTTAGTATGAAGCCTAGGTTACCCGATCAATGGGGCAAAACTATACATATGACGTACTCTTGATTTTAAAAAGGTTTCTTAAAAATGAATTTTCAAATTTTTTACTATATATATTCCTTATTTTTTTGAAAATATGCGTATACATTAGGCAACTCTTTCTTTCAGCATATAAATATTATCTTAGGAAATCATCACTAAAGATTTAACCTATAGATAGTTGATATGGCTGATAATCAATCCTCTTTCGGACAAGGGAACCCTACCTGTGGAGGACCACCCATTCGTGGAATGCTCGAATTTTTTAAACAATATCTTAGGACTGTTGAGCAGATTCTTATTCCTCCAGCTGCAATGGTGGCACCTGTTGCCCCATCCTCTGATGTAGCATCCCATCTTGTCGACTTTCCTAAGTTATATAAGGACTTTCTTAATATGGGAGGGAAGACATACTTTGAAACTGAAGGATATTCGAAAGCTAAAGCTTAGGTTAATAACCGCGGGAAGATATTTAGAGAGCTAGGTTGGGATGAATAGCTAAGAAAGAGAATAATAGCTTGGGACCTCAAGGAGGAAGGTTTGGATTGGTGGAACTTTATGATTGATAAGCATCCTAGACATATATTCTCTTGGGAAGAATTCAGGAACAGTTTTAAGATGAGATTCATGTCCGAAGCAGAGGTTAGCTTACAAATGGAAAGGTTCATTCAGTTGAGACATGGAGGTTTTACTCTCAAGGAGTACATAGCTAAGTTTATTGAATTGGAAAAATTTGGGATGGGCCTAATAGACATGCCTATGAAAAAAAGCCATAAAGTTCGTGAAGGGCTTAAATTCCCCATTAAGAGAAATGTTGTTGACCCAAGTGCCTATGGGGCCACGTATGAGATGTTAGTGGAAATGGAAATGCCTCATATGGCTAATACAGGAGACAAGGAAGTAGAAAAGAAGATTGTAGCGACCTAAAAGCAAGGAGGGTCCAAGAAGGGAAGTATTTGAGCAAGTAAGAAGTTGATGAGGAAGTTCAAGAAGGATGACAAGTTGTGTCAAAGAAGCCATAAGAAAGGTCATGAATCAAAGATTGTAGGGTGAGTCCGATGAAGGAAACCTTTAGAGGGAAGTGCTTTAATTTCCATAAGGAAGGGCACTAAAAGAATCGGTGTCCCAAAGTGGTTAAGAAAGGATCAACGCCTTTACTATTGAAGTTGTCCCTATTGCTAGTAAACCACTAAGAGACCAAGGGAAAACAACTTCAAAACATATAACTCTTATTTTTGAGGTTACCATTCGTACCCTATTTGATTCAAGGACATCACATTCCTTTAGGAATGTATTAAATTTCTTAAATCTTCAAATCTAGATGGTAAACAGCCCAATAGAGGTTTTCAATACCACTGGGGGTCGGCCTATCTTTCTCTTATTTGCAAAGACCTAGTGTTAGACATATGCGACATTGATTTCATTTGCAATGCGTATGTTCTAAATTTTGAAGGGTATGGACTTATCCTAGGTATGGATTGGTTGTGATATTAGAGGTCCATTCTTGATTGTGATAAGAGAGTTGTACGACTAAGGAGTTGTGGAGTTCGTGACCTAGAAGTTCTTTGTACACCTAAAAATTTAGTGTAGTTAAGCCATTTATACTCAATAAGTCAATCTGTTATTAGAGAACCATCATTTGAACCCATGGTTTGGGAATTTCTTGATGTCTTCGGGGAGGTCTCGGGTCTCTTACACCAAAGGGAGATCGAGTTTCGAACCGATTTGGAGAAGGACCCAAGGCTCATCTCCCTGCTTTGAGGCATATGGCCCCCAAAGAAAGAAGGGACTTAGATAAGTAAATCTAAGAGCTATTGAAGTAATGATTCATCAATAGGAGTACTTCTGAATGGGAAGCCCCTATTGTTGTTTCCACTAAGATAGACGTTTCTTTGAGACTTTGCATTGATTATAAGGAATTGATCAATTTACAAGGAAGAATAGGTAATCTTTACCTAGGATTGATGAATTTTTCGACCAACTTGTAGGAGTGACAGTCTTTTCTCAATTAAACCTAGCAATAGGATTCCATTAGTTGAGGACAATAGAGGAGAGAGAATCCAAGACCACATTTCATACTCCAGATAGGCATTATGAGTGGGAAGGAATTCCTTTTGGATTGACGAATGCCCCCAACATACTTTGTAGATTTAATGAGTAGAATGTTTAAAGGGTGACTCAATAAATTCGTTGTGGTGTTTATTGATGATATATTGGTTTTCTCCAAAGGCAAGAAGGAGCATGAGGACCACCTTAGGGAGTTAGAGACTTTGAGGAGGAACCAATTCAAGGTCAAATTTTCTAAATGCCACTTTTGGAAGAATGAAGTTAGATTTCTTAGGCATATTGTTTTGGAGTAAGGATTGGGTGTAGACCCCACCAAAGTGGAAGCTACCCAAGGATGGAAGACCTCTAAGAGTGCATGAGAGGTTAGAAGTTTCCTAGGGTTGACAGACTAGTATAGAAAGTTCATCAGGAACTTTGCATAAATAGTAGCCCCTTAACCCAATTGACTAAAAATTACCTAGTTTTTGCTTGGGATGAAAGATGCACAATGGCGTTTGAGAAGCTTAAGGAGTCATTAACTAGTGCACTTATGCTCACCGTTACCGATGGAACCAAACCGTTCATGGTTTTAACAGATGCTTATGGCACAGGATTAAGAGCAATTTTAATGTAAGAAAGGAAAGTAGTTTCTTATGCTAGTAGGCAACTAAAAGATCATGAGAAGAGGTATCCAGTGCATGGCATGGAATTGGCAGCCCTTGTTTTTTCCTTAAAGACATGGAGACATTATCTTTTCAAAGAAAGGTTTGAGTATTCACTGATCATAAATCACTCAAGTACCCATTTTTCCAAAAAGATTCGATCTTATACAACAGAGATAGATGGAGTATATAGCATCGTTTGACTTTAATATTTAGTATACCTTTGGAAAAAGGACGTCCTTAGTTGGAGGCAGGCTACCCTAATGTTATATATGGAAGGAGATAGTTGGAGTTTCTCTTGAATTTTAAGTTCCAACCGTCTATAGAACCCATCTAAAGTTTTCTAGCAGTTATGAGATTATATTAGCCTTGATGGATCGTATAGGGCATGAGAAAGTGAAGTATGAGAAGTTAGTAGAGATTTTGGAGAAATTGAGGAGTGAAGAGCATTTTCCCTAATGCTAGGAGGAATTCAATTGATGAGAAGTGATGTTTGAGAATAGATGGACGTCTTTGTGTTCTAATAATTAATGATTTGTTGAGAGAAGTGCTTATAGTATGTCACCACTCTAGGGCCATCCATCCTAGAGGAGATAAGATGTATTGACATGAAGAGGATCTTTCTTTTGGAATGGAATGAAGAAGAGCGTAGCTAAGTTTATTGCTAAGTGTTTGATATGTTTGAGAGTAAATGCTGAGCAAGGAAGCCTAATGGATTATTATTACCTTTGAAAATTCCGACTTGGAAATGGAAACATATTTCAATGGACTCTGTGGAAGGATTGCCTAGAAGTCAAAAGGGTAATGAGGCTATTTGATCTGATGTGGATAGATTCACCGAGAGTACTCACTTTATTCCAATTAGCAGAAACAGGACCGCCGCCTCTCTCACACATATTTATATGAAGGAGGTAGTTCGTTTGCATGGAATGAGCATAGTCAGTTATATGGACCCCTTGTTCACTAGTGAGTTTTCAAGGAGCTTACAGACAGCTTTGGAAACCTCTTTGAATCTTAGCACTCATATCACCCACAGATGATGGACAAACAGAGAGGGTAAACAGGATTTTGAAGGACTTGTTAAGAGCTTGTGTCTTAGTCTTCGGAGGACATTGGGAGAAGCATCTACCATTGGTTAAGTTTGCATATTATAATAGCTATTAAGCAACGATTGGTATGACCCCCCTTTAAGCACTTTATGGGTGGCCATGCAAATACCTAGTTGTTGGTGGAAAACCACCGACTAAGTATTATTCGGACTCGATTTGATCTGTAATACCACAGAAAAAGTAGAGTTGATTAGGCAAAAGATGAAGGCAGCACAAGACCGTCAGAAAACTTACGAGGATCAAAGAAGGGAAGAGTTTGAGGTTGGATATATGATGTTTGTTAAATTATCTCCACTTTGGAAGGTTGTCAGATTTGACAAGCCTGGAAAATTGACGCCTAGTTTTGTCGGGCTATCCAGAATTTTGGAAAGGATAAGAAAATTAGCATACCGTGTGGAGCGTCATGACAATTTGGCAAGAGTCCACTATGTTTTCCACATTTCATACCTTAGGAAATGCCTTCATGAGACCCGTATTAGTGTAGAGCCTAATCAGTTGGGGAATTTTGAAATGAAGCCAACAGTGCCCCATGCTACTGCACATATTATGGGCATGGAACTAGAAAACTCCGTCAAAAAATAATTAGGCTGATCTGACTAAAATGGGGGACAATCCGATGGAAACCACATGAAAGACTGATGAGAAGATGGAGAGCACTCACCTAGAGCTTTTCACTGGTAATTTTTCTCTTTAAATTTTAGGGTTTTGATTGCATCGTAGTTACTAGATTGGATGGTTGGAGCTGATTGTTACACTGTTTCATAATCACTTAGCACTCAAATTTTATGCATGTTTAGGGTATTTGCATACATACTTATATAACACGATTACACCTTCATGCTAGGATTGGGCTCATTTTACCATGTCTGCAGTGCATAATCATATTGCTGTAACGACCCGTAAAGTTCGGTAATTAAAATTCTTAATTTAAGAAGATTTTGGTAACTTAATGTTGAAGGAAATAAAAATTTAGTGAATTATTAATGGGAATAATAACTTGGATAAGATTGGTAAGCTAATTTTTAATAACTTGAATGTAACAGTATAAATGTAAGTTAATTGTTAATAACTTGGATGTAATTCCAATAAACGAAACAATGTAGATGTTAATTATATTCTTATTGTAATAAAAGAATGTTACCAAGATGAAATGATTAAATTGATTTAAAATCTTAATTAATGTGTGCATTAATTTATAATGGGATATAAAAGTTAAATTAATAATCTAAAATGTTAACTTACTATTAAAATAATGTATAATGAATGGAAATGGAATGAATTAGTGTATGATTTAATAATAGCACTTGTTGTAAGCTAATAAGTAAATTAAAACGTAACAGTGCTAATTTAGGTTAATAATTAATAGGTTGAATGAAACGTCAATTAATGAATTTATTAAAATTGTGAAGTTATAATAATTGATGGTAATTGGTTGGGAAGAAAAGATAACTAAATGTACTTTAATGATAATTAATATAATAACGCAAAGTGTGGGTGTAAATTAAAAAGGAAACGAAAATTTTATTTATAAGATAGTAATTGGTGTACTAGAAAGCTAAATAAATTTATTGAGAGTATTAATTATAATTGGATGTAGATTAAAGTAATAACATTTATGCAAGTTGATAAATAATAAATGTAGGGCAATCCCAATTAATTGAAGCAATTGTGAAGTTTTAATTGATTGAAATTAGTAGATTTGGGAAATAGATTCAAAATTTTATTAATCGATAGAATAATACGAAATAATTTGAAGTTTGATAGAGTCAATGCTAATTAAAGTTAATAATTAATGGATTGAATGGAATGCCAATTAATGAAAATATGTTATACTTGACTATGAATTGAATATAAGGAAACAAGTATAGATATTGAACTAATTGGATAAGAACAGTATTATGAAATCAAAATTTAAACATTTGTTTGATAGAAATAACTTATAATTGTAATTTAACGATTAATGGCAACAATTATTATAAAGTAACCATTTGTTTAGTCTATTAAATTAAAACGGGTAATCATCTACAATAAATCTAAATTAAATGTTACGTTAATGTAATTTAGGGTAATAATTGGAAATCAGTTACAATAATTATAATGTAATATTACGTTAAGGTTAATTAAGGTAATATTTGTAAGTAATGTTAAGGTTATTCATATTGGACAATTTGTTGAATTATAAGCATTGGAAATAAAGCTTTATCAATTTATTAGGTTTTGAACCATAATAAGTGAAGTGATTGTAATTTAATGAAGTTTAAAAATCTAAGTATTACGCTAATTAAGATGGAATGTGAGGATTGCAATAGATTTTGAATCCAATGTTAAAATTCATCAGTTGAGAATAATGAATTGAATAATAGAATGAAAAAAATAGAATTTTGGAAATTAAATTTATAATTTCTGAATTCAATGAAATTGAAAATTTAATACTGAAATTGATAAATTAATCAACTTTAAATTGACTTTTTAATTTTTTTAAAACATTGTAAATGATTGAGAAATATAAAAGTGATAAAATTTGTCAATTTTAGAATTGAAATTTAAAAATTGGATTTAATTAATTAATTATTAATTTAATTAATTAATGTAAAAATAGCCATTGTGTTCACTGACTCGGATTTCGACGAAACCAGTCTCATCGGATCCGTAACGGTTTATTGTAGGATTTCAAGTTTCGTAGCGATCAGACTTGTCGTTTGATCGTATGGGCTTGAAACGCCTTGAAATCAATTTGAAAAATATTGATTTCATCATAACTTCTTCATATGATGGAATTTGGACTTGAAACTTGTTTCATCACGTTTAAAATATTTAAAAACACCTATTTTGATATATGGTTTGACCCAATTTCCTTCCGGAGTCAGAACGGCCATTTTCGGCCATTTTGTCGTTAGCGCGTATATCTATCTTATCCACCCATTCAAATTTCAGCTTGCCTATATATATCCTGCTATAAAGCCTAGCAGCCTCTATTTCTCATTTCTATATGTTCCATTAGCTCCTCTTTCTAATGGCTGCAAGCCCTAATTCCCAAATACAATTCCAAATCAAATCCAAAGCCAAAAATTCAAACTCTCCAAACAATATCAAATTTTATATCGTGGGAAAGCTCTTGAAGAGCGCAATCCAGATCCACTGTTTGTTTTTCGCTTGGAGTTTCTATGCATCTGAAATGAGTGGAAACATTTACGGCCGTTCATCGCGCGTCGATGAACGTTGTCGGATCGTCAAATCGTTTATGCGCCTTGTAGAGGGGACTGAGGGGAGTCGATCTGAGTAGTTCGTGTGGCGAATCGATGGATAGATTTGCGGAAAAATTTTGTTAGGGTTTCAAACCCTAGTGGCGGCTGCGGTAATTATGGGGTTCGAGTGGCTTCGTGGTGGGTCCATGGGGTCGGCTGGAGGAGGCAGTGACGATGGTGGCCACGCCGTAGCCAACGGCGGCCTGTAGTGGCGAGGGATCGTAGTCAAAGTTCGGTCGATAGGGGAAAGCGCGCGTTCTTCTTACCTGGTTCGATCGTACGTGCGTACGTGAGCAGTTGGGTTCAAACGAGTTTTGTTGTAGCTTGCGTGTAGATGATGAAGCGGCCACGTGGTGAAGGTGCTCTGTTGTTTTTTTTGTTTTGTTTTATTTCAATTTTAAATTTAATTTTTGTTTTGAAAGATCTAACGCGTATAACTTCTACATACGATATCCAATTCACGAGCGGTTTTCTCCGCTAGGTTCGTATTGCAATTCCGAAGACTTTGAAGTTGGTTTTGACAAATTCTGAGACTATCAAATTTTTGGGTTTAAATTGAATTTAAATTCAATTTAAATTCAAAAGGTGAGTGTTTTAACCCACTCACAACTTCTAAAATTTCTTATGTTCGTTAAATTAAATTTTTGTTGTGATTATGCATTTATTTATGACTTTTCGTATATTTTAAATCATCATCTCAGTTATTGCATTTATTTCAATTAAATCATTATTTAATTTATTATTGAATATAACTGCCAGTTAATTACCTGTTATATATTATCAGTTATATATTGATATTGATTGATTGTTTGTATGATGATTGTGATGGATGTATGAATTTATGATGGACGAATGGATGTTTTATTTATATCACCATAATCTGCAAGTTGTTATGCATTTATTTCATTCGGGATTGCGGTTTGAAATGATATATAACCGTAGTTTATTATAAATTACGGATTGAAATGATAAATATCCGTATCACCTGACCATAGGATAGAAAATTATATACAAGCATCGCGATCTATATATAAAATATTTTGAAAATGATTTCTATGGTTTTGGAAAGGAATATACGGTTTAATAAATATTAAAATTTTGGTGTTATATAAATATTATATATATATATATATATATATAGTTAAATTCTTGGTTTTAAGCTATGTATAAAATTGTTTAATAAAAATGAGTTTAATAATGGAGGCTTGATTGTTTTATATTATATGGTTAAGTACCTACTTAAGATATTGTATATATAGAGTTTTTAAAAGACTTAAAAGAAATTTAGGTTGGAAGATAAATATGATTGGTTTAAATTGAATTATTTAAGAATTATACTTGAATAAAATTTGATTTGAAAATTCAAATAAAAATGGAGATTTTAAAGGGTATGATTCTTATAACTTGATTTGATTTAAAGTGATTTAAATGAATATAAAGTTGAAATAAATGAATATATCAAGTTAAATGTATTGGAAGTATATCCAGTTGTTTGAAGTTAAAAGTTTTACTTAAATTATATTGGATTTATTAAGTAAATATTTCAAATCTAAATAATGGCAATTGAACTTGATATATATGGGATTATCAAAGAATTTGTTTTGAAATGGTAGAATATTTAAAGCTTTTAAATATATGGATATTCGAAATGGTCTATTGGAGGTTCAAATCGGAATTTGAAAATTTATTTGTGAAATTAAAGAAGCTATTTTATTATATAAACTAATTTATTATTTAAACCATTTAAGTATTTGAAGTTATATTTCAAACTATGGGTTTCAAGATATATAGATTTGAAAGTGCTATGATTTTTGAAAAAGGATATATTTGAAATAAAATGATATCATATTGATTTGTGTTTTAAATAGAAATGATATCGTATTTATATGGTTTTGAAATGGATATTATATTCTGGTTTTAAAGTATAAACTATTTTGAATAACCGTGGTGTTGTAATAACATTTGGTTGTTGAAGAGACCGGGATCAGAAGTTGTCATACTCTCTGCCAACTCCGAAAACTATTTTAACAACCGTGTACATGGTGGAGATTCCAGAATAAAGTAGGATGGTGGCGGCGTTTCATTTAAGGTAAATACGTGGACCCGACTCCCGTGAGTTGGCATAAGGTGGCTAAAACAGGAGCAATTCTCGGGCCAATGAGATAGCACCCTTGATCGGACACATCCCTTCGATATTATACTTTGACTTTTGGATTGATTCGGTAGCCACTTTTGATTTTTTTTATTTGGGGGTGTGGCTCGAGGTGGGCGGTAGCTGCGCGCTACGCGTTACCACCGGCCCGAAAGCGTAACTGGTATATCTACCTTGGCATTGCCTAGTTGTGCCATGTCACCTACCCTATCGCGCCTTGTACGAGTTTGGTTTTCTCCCGTAGCCCGTGTGATATCCTCTGGTGGCTTCCCGATCAGAAGGACTATGATATTGGATGGACTATTGGGACTATTACATATTAAAGGCTATGTGGGTAACCCCTTAATGCTACGAAAAAAGTAAGTTTATTTTACTAATAGACATTATTATAATAGCGAAATATTAGTGAATAGTTTAACGGATCCTTAGGAGATATGAATCCTGAGCATCTCTTGAGTTACTGCACTCACGTTGACACTGGATAGAAGATGTCAAATCCCGCAAACATCTCTGACGCCGTTCCACTCATATTATTTATTGTTGATTTAATTTACATAAGATCTTTTAGTTCTGACTCGAGTGTTTTGTCTTTTCAATTCGCTCGGGTCAGCCTGAGCATTTCAGGATTTTAAGCCTTTATCTTTGGAGGACGAAGACGAAGACTTATTATTATATATTATAGTATTCCACTACTTTCACATCATTCCGCTGTAAGATTCTGATTTGTTTTATTTCTTTCTTCCTTATTTCTTATTTACCCATAACAATCCGCCCTTCTGTATGGTTTAAGTCTGACGTGTGTGGTTTATCGTCGATTTAAAGCGTGTGGAAAGGCAGGGCGTTATAATTGCACTATTGGTTGAGTAGATGGTTGTGTAGATAACTTAGTTGTATAACATGGGTGTTATTGCGCGTTACGATGTTTGCCCCTTGAAAGATTTCAGGATGAAATCCTTTTTAACGGCGAGAATGTGACACCTCATAAAATGAACCGTAAATGAATGAAATAAAATTTAATTAAATATAATAAGGTAAATATGTAATTTTTATAAAAATTGAAATTTGACCATGGAAGTTATCCCATTGCGTTTGTGGTGAAATTCTGATCTCTTTTCATATATAATAAGCTTAAATAAGAGCTTAAACGAAGAAGATATGAGCATTGAAGTTTTCAGATTTAAATTATTTTAGTTTGAATTCAAATTCAAACAAGAGTTTAAATTTAGGTTTTAAGTTTCAAAATTAGCTTGGGGGCTAAGTAAACGTTTTAATTAACGTTCAACGTTAAGAATAAATAGGGTAAGAAATTAATTAAAATCAAAAAACAGCGGAAATGAATTATTATTGCCCAAAAAAAGACGGAGCGGTCGACCTACATGGGTCAATCAGTCAACTATAGAGGTCAACCGATCGAGCTTAGGCAAACGACCTTCTCCTGATGGTGGCACTAGGGTTTTGCGTTGTTTAACACTCGAGATTTTTTTTGTTTCTCTTCTAATTTGATCATATAGTTCTGGTGCATTTGAACCCTTTTAAATAGAACTCTAACCTCCCCACTTTTTGTTTAAATTATTTTGGTAAATATAACAAAATTGTGCCATTGTTATCTCTTCAAATTCAAAAACTCTTTAAAGAATTTAGGTAAGAATTCAGTCACTTTTCTAAGTATTTCTTCTTCTTTCTCCAATCTATTCTTCTTTGTTCTTTCTCCAATTTTTCTGAATCTGATAAAAATATATACATCTTCCCTATCGTGTATATATCAAAAGAGAGAGATTCTGGAGGAGGTTGAAAGGTATGTAAATCCAAGGAAAGCGAAGCTAAGGCTGTTCTGTGAGTGCAAACCTTAGTATTTCTTTTTCAGTAATTGTCTGGTGTATCACTATGGATTTGAATATGCCTTAGGAATTTTGGGATTGCGATAATACGATAGATAAGATCTTCCAAAATTTCTTTTTGTTTTGAAATGTTAGTTCTATATTGAGAATCTTAATTATTTACATTAATTTGATGGAATTTTTTTAATGATATTTTTGATAATTTCATAGTCTATTCCACTTCTTCTTCTTATTTGGTTCAATTTGTGATTCTTCAAAGAAATAATGGGTTTAGATTTTAGATTTTATTCGTATTTTACACTACTTATTCCACACAAATTTCCTTCTTATCTATTTCTTTATAAAAGAGAAGTTAAATAAAATATGGAGTTTAGATTGAAATTTCTGTTGTTTAGGATATTCCATTAATTGATGTAATAAATTGAGTCTCTATTTTTTCACGAGTTTGTTATTGCAGTTTTGGTTATGTATATTTATTCCCTGTTTTGGAGATCAGAATCGCTTATATTTGTATGTTGAACCTGGAAATTTGAAGAAAAAGGACATGTAATAGTATTTGGTTAAAGAATTCACATTTAACGCTAGTTTAGGGCGTAAAATTCATGCATTTAGAATTTATTAAGGGCAAATATTTATTTATCTCTATTAACAAAATTAACTTATAATTATTGCGTATATGACGTATTAGTTAGGTATTTATTTTCATTTGTTTCCCCCATTATTAATTTAATTGATTGTTAGGTGAAAATAAGAGGAAACTCTTATATAGCCTAATTATTATTCTAAGGCGTAATAAGAAAGATTATAAGGCCTTATTTATGAAATGGTCAGATGAATATTGCTATATATATGGAGTGTATTTAATTTATAGCTAAGTCATAAGGATGGGATGTCAATAGAGTTACATGATAGAAGTCTGCATTCACTTTGAGGCTACCAGCAGTCGTGTACACTTCCTATTGATGCTAGTTATCCTTATGATAAATATTTATAATGATGCGAGGTTAGTCCCTAAATCTGTATTGGAAATCTTCCCAACTAGTCTGGCTACCAATTCCTATGAATAGTCGGACTAATTTGAGATATCATTATGAGTATAGGCCATACTACGAGGGGCTTGCTTCGGGGTCTTGAGGTATTAAGTGATTATTTGAAGGCCCTGTCTCTTTTCTCCAATGAAGTATTAAATGGCCTAAGGAACACGTTAAGTGGTATCTCTATAGGGGTCCGCGTATTAAATAACTGATTGAGGGTCCGCCTTTTCAAATAAAGAAGTATTAAGTGACTTGAGATTCCATATGATGCCATAGATAGTATCATTGAGGAGCATTCCCTTAGGAATAGGTATTAAATAATGGAATCTGCCTTTATTAAGATATTAAAGAATCGGACTCTGCCTATTCTCCAATAAACAGTATTTAGTGGCACGGGTACTATCTATTACATCACTAGTTAATTATAACATGGTATTTGGGTTATGGGATTTTGGATACCTATTTCCTTAATTAAAAAGAAGTATTTAAGTAATTCTTATGGTTTTATGTTTGTAGACATATTCTTATTTTGAAACATACTGCCCAAGTACTGAAATGGTAGGACTTGAAGTTTTTATTCACCAAACATTTGTTGTTCTGACTCCCTTGTCATTACAACATAGGTTAAAGGATGTTGATGGCGAAGATGATGCTTATAAATGGAGGTGGCTTGCTTGTGGTGGTATTTATCATTTTCACTTGCTTTTATGTGTACCTATGTACCTAAACTGTTGTTGTAACGGACTTATGATACGATTTGATGGTACTTTGTATTTTGACATATTTATGGTTTTGAAATAAATGGGTATACTTTGCTACTATATTTTGTTCCATCCGCAGTGAGTTCTGAAAGTTAGTTATGGATGTATACTGTTATTTCTTAGTTCTACCAATAGTTTATCTTAGAATGTATCTAAGTTTCGATGCACTTTTTCTAGGTCGAAATTTAGACAAGTTCCGGGAGGGTTGTTACATAAACTACTCTTAAATACATGACCTTATAGAAAGAATTTAACTCAGCTACAATCGCAATTAATCTTACTTTATTCAACAAAGTTCGATTACTCCTTACTAATACATTATTATGTATTACATGAAAGGGTGACTTTTGAGATTGAATTTTATTCATGTTAGGTACATGTGGAAATCTTTTGAACATACATATAGATTCGATCAAGTCGAATTAATTCTATTGCATGTTACATTATTTACATTAATTATACATTCTATGAATCTATCTTAGACATACTACTAGGTCTATCAACGGAGAATTTTGGATACAAATAGTGCTATAACCGTACCAACATTCAAAATTATTTTTGGATACTGAAAATCTACATCCATGGATACGGACGGATGTTGGATAATTATCCTATCTGCTAACAGCTAATAAATCAAGAAACATAAATGGAAAGTTTAGCTCAACACTATTGTTTTCAATTCCATTAATTATTAAAGTATTAAAAATAAACAACTATGATGATAATAAATAGTTTTGAGCAGTTAATATACATTAAATGCATATAATATAGACTTCTAACTTAATGAAAAAAATAAGTATCTTTTATTGTACTAAAATTAACATAATTTATAACTTGAGAAAAACTGGACGGATAATTTTCGATGTGGATATTTTCATATCTACACCCGCATCTACTTTTTTGATCATTGGATATTTATTCGCTTTTCGAATATGGATGTGGACGAATTTAAGATTTTTTTAGGTATCCATTGATAGTCCTACATGCTACATACATGCTACATATGTATCAAATATACATGTCCATGTCGGTAATAACTCATTGGCGAATATAATGAAGTATGCAACGATCCATAATTTTCAATGTTTCTAATTAGAATATTAATTTATTTAAATATTCGAATTTGATAAATAATAATAAAATCAATTGCTAATAAAAACAACTCGATTTCCAATGACATATTTTTATTTCAATTTACATGATTTTTTCATAATTTTCACTTTGGAAAATATTTAAATTATCATTTGACGTATTTTTCGAAAACGATGGTATTTTGGAAATTTTACAGAATGAGATAATCAATGTATTTTATTGTTGTTTAGGGATCGTCGCATTATTGCTTGCATTCATATTTTTGTTTTGTGTTCACAGTTTGTATGCGAATGAAATGCCATGAAGCGTTCTACTGGAAATCATATTATAAACTAAACTTAATCCTAAGACTATTCTTCACTTTACATTTCCCTCTCTTTGTTTTATTTTCCCTCCTTCCTCGTTTTATAGTATAAGAAAATAAGCATCCAACTTCAAAAATCAAAATGAAATAATCCACTTAACTAAAAATCACCAAACTGAATTCATTGTATTCGTAGTGGCTAAAGCTTTGAATCTATAAAAGTTTTAGGGGGTGCGGCATGGGTTTGTGATGTTCAACTGTAGAGGGCATGCTAGGGTTTTGGATAGGCGGAGTTATGGTCGACGATTGAAGAAATGGAGTTTGGATTCTCTTTTGTCGTATTGTGGAGCATGGGTGGTGGTCATATAGAGACATGCGGTCATGGGTAGAATATCGCGACATTAGGAGCAATTGCAGACTAGGGTTCGGTTACATTCTAGGGAAGGCATCAAGTGGAACATTTTTGGGTGAGAAGTGGAGCTTCTGGGAAGAGAAGTTCAATCGATTCGACGGATCGTGATTTCATTGAGAGATGGCGGAGTCAGGTATGTGCGTGCACGCGACCACAGTGAGTTGTGATACAGTGTGCACGTTGTTTGATTTAGGGAAGATGAGATTGGGGTAGGGTAATTAACTTTAATTAGTAATTAATTTGTTTAATTATTTAAATAAATCTTATTTCTTATAAATTGAATAACTTTTGCATATTACGTCCAATCAAGACATGGACTTTTGCATTGCACTCGTAAGAGCGTTGTCTACGCATTGGAATTTGTTTCATTGAGTTTAGAGCAAGTGAACTTTTCATCCAAAATCGAAAATCATTTGATTTTAGTTCAAAGTGGAATACTCAAACGTCCATTGCAATTTTGGATAAATATTATATGATATATATATATATATATATATATATAAGATATAAGATATAATTTTTTTGAGTCTAATGATTAATTGGTTTGGTTTAGCTGGCATCTGCTTTAAAAAGTGAGATGTATAAAATGAAATACAAGGAATTTTGTAGAGAAATCTGAATTTCTCGCCGTTGTGATTTTAAATTTCATTTATATACCGTTGATTTTAATTCCTTTTATATACTTATTATATAAATTGTTGAATGCTACAGTTTCTTAGTTGGTCGTTTAAGATATGACATTGATATATGTTAAAAGTTGAACCTTTTTAGTGAAAAAGGCAGTAGTAACATTGGTTAAGGGCTATGGTAGATATTTGCCTCATTATATTATTTTAAAATACTATTAATTGATGTTTGATTTGAAAAATGGTTTTGATTTAATGATTTTAAATATGATTTTTGGGAATTTTCTGTAGCATTTTATTTAAAAGTGGTTTCTAAACTTCTACATTTTACTTCAACCTTTTTATTGGTCTTTTCTAATATATATGGAAATGTTTTAAAGTAATTTGGGAAGTATTATTTTACAGAGAAGTTAATATAATAACATATGTTTTTTTAAATAAAAAGGAAATTTATCTTTTATAATAAAATGATTCTATTTTAAAAGAAGATAGAAATATTCTAAAATAAATGTTTGTTAAAAGTTTTATATAAAATGTTGTATAAAAAGATAGATTTATAAATGGTGTTTTATAAATACGAGGATAGATTTATAAATGGTGTTTTATAAGGAGTTCTATAAAAGAGTTTTATAAAAGATTTAAATAATTATATTTGGAGATTTATAAAAGGAGTTGGGGACTTATAAAAGGAATTTTATATGGAGTTTTATAAAGCATTTTTATAAAGGGCTTTTATATAGGAATTTTATAAAGGACTTCAAAAAAGGAGTTTTATAATTATATTTGAAGATTTATAAAAGGAGTTTTATAATTATTTTTGGAGACTTAAAAAGGAGTTTTGTAAATATAAAAGAGATTTATAAAAAGATTTTTGCAAAAGGAATGAGACCTAATTTTCATAAATGATCAATTTAAATTACGGTGGTATGGAAAGTATTCTTTTCATATACCGAATTCTGATGTATGAAAACTCATCTCTATCTTGAGAGTTAATAATGTGTCAAGGCAAGAATAGTTTTCTAACTTGTCCAATTTAGCTTTTAATTGAGAGATAGTATTGTTTAAAATCGAGAAGTGGTGGTAAGTATATTTAGTCTAATTTCTGTATGATTTATTTACTTACCAAGAGTGTTTTAGGTTTAGTATTACCAATGTTTTTAAATGACATTTGTTTTAACCCAATTAAGTACGGTTTTGGAAATGAAATCTATCTTAAGATTTGTGAATATACTTATACCACTGAGATAAGTATATGGTATGTCGTCTAAATATTGAAAGTGTAATGTTTTGTGAATATTCTTATACCGCTGATATAAGTATATGAAAAAGTTTTCTAAATATTAAAAGTGAAATGTTTTGTGAGTATACTTATACGATTAAGATAAATATATCAATATTTTTCAAGTATTGGAAAGAGCAGAGAGGGTTTGGGAATATATCTTTGTAAAATTATTTTTATACAAGTATTTACAAAGTGTTTTTAATTAATGAAAATATTAATTAAAGAGGGATTTATGACGACCCGCAAATCCATACCCTTTGGATCGACAATAAATCACACATGTTCGACCCTAAAAGCACAGACTGACGGAAAGTCAAGAGAAAGAAAAGAAGAGAAGGAAAAGAGACAATGGAACCAAACAGAACAATATAGAATCTCACATTGCGCGAAAAACATATAATATCGTATTAATGATCTTTACAAAACAGAAACTGTATATACATACATAAATCAGAGTCCAACAATCAATCACTAATCATCACCTTGAACAGTTATAATAACTTGTCCTTATAATTGCTAACAATATAAAATAACTAAGAAGCGGAAAATCAATACAGATACGTGTATACGAAAATGAAGATCTCTAGCTCTCCTGTTGAAGCTCCAATAGCACCAAATCTGGACCTGTAAATATACTCGGTCTAACCCGAACGTTGAAAAGGAAGAACGTCCAGATCAGTTTGGTAAACCAGCATGAGAAACACACTCAACTGAATTTATTAAATTACCAAACTTTTCCTTTATCAAAATAAAAATATCTTGTAAGACACGTCCATACATAAATATAGACATGTTTTTATAACTAAAACGTTTCACATCGAATCATCCTATATTATACTAGTGTCTATTGCACAAATAATATTAATTATAGTCGAAATTGTTACATTGATTAAATTCCAGCATATAACCCAAAATGGGTAATACAATCAAAATAGTAGGCACATAGTGGAGTTCGGATTTCCATACAAATGACCAGGTGAAGGGACTACCTTCGGACGGGTGCACCTTTAGATGGATGTCCCGAGAGACCATCACAAAGTTCCTCTACCAACACAAGACCGGCCTACCTCTATAACTAGATGGTACCGAATATGTCATCCTCCGGTCATTACCGACCTTTTTCGAGGGCCCTCAAAGCATACAAACCACAATAAATTAGATGGACGACGGTCATAGGGTGAAAATATATATCTAGAAGAGGATGATCATATCCTACTTGGGAGAGACCCACTTAGCCTTGCTGCATCTAACCCTGTTACAGTCATTTCCGGTTGATGAGGCATGGGGTAACGATTCCCTTTCACATATCACAATCACATCACTTTGACTACTAATTGCCTTCTACAAAAATACAACCCTTAATCTCATACGTCTCAAGAAGGATGTTAAGCTAAGAGAAGTTGCCTTCTCTGCTACCATGGATGTACATTTGTGAAAAACAATGTACGTAATCTCTAGAAACGCAATGTCATAAAAACATCCATATAAATTTTCCAGGAACTGAACAAATCGAAGGTACTTTCCTACCACATCATGTCGGGAAATCCCTAGGATTAGTGGCGAATAGTCCTTGCATGGGATATTTCATAACGAAGAGACTACAACTACTGGATGTATATTGGGATTTTAACCTCAAACAATCAACAAGTAGTCCTCCACTATAAAAATCTTCAATATCAATATCATCACAACCAACATGCACAATCGTCGTATAAATGTTGGTCCGAAGTGGTTTTCGGATAAACCGATCCCGGTCTCCTCGCATCAGCAACGCAAAAGCGTTTCTCAATCTCACACAGAAACTAAGTCTCATAGACTTATCACATCTCCAACTTTCAACTTGCTATCCTTCGGGCCAAGAAGGAAGCTCGATAGATTGGAGTAATACTCTGCACTACACGAAACAACATCATCGACACAAACAATAATGAAGTCTACACAGATGGCTACGTACTAATTTACGACTAAATAGTCCCTACATCAAGTTGAGGAACTAAAGTGGCCAAATTTGATAATCGGTTATTTAACTATCAAAACAAACAAACAAATATTTAACACCATAAAAAATCATTAGGCCCTTTTAATAAATCTTTTATTAATTAAATCACTTGCCAAATATTCACTTTAAGTTATCTTTAAAAAGATGTAATCTCAAAACCAATTCAATATTTCAACATTGGAATACATTTCCATATACTTATTTAATAATAAGTACTTCACAATTCTCTTTATAAACTTCGAAAATGTTACACATACTTAAATCAGGATTAAGTATATATTTAATTCTTTAAGGAAAACATTCTCTTAAACACATTTATTAGGTCAAAATGAATATTGCGTAAAACATCGTTACGACAACCCAAAATCACTAGTATAAGGATTCGAAACTTAGATAGATATATAAATCCCATATACTATACAAAACATCTCATGTTGAAAATCATTTACTATAACGACAATGTTATAGTCCATCATTTCCTTACTTCTCGAAATGTATATTTCAACAATGGATGTTGAAATATATGTATTAGATACTTAACCCATTTTAAAACATATTCAAACCGTTTAACTCAATTTAAAAGATCACTTCCCAAAACCTTATTTAATTTAAAATATTATTCACTGTCCAAATCGTGAATATAGATCATTTGCCAAATTCAATGTTTCTACACATTTGTTTTAAGGATTATCCATTGTCCAAAATTGTGGGTTAAATTCCTTTAATAAACTTCTATATTTTACTTATCAAATTCAATTGATTTTGGATTTATAAAACAATGTTTATAAATTCCATTTATATATTATAAAAACTTCCATTTATGAAATCCCTTTATTAACCAAACTCGTTTATCTCGTTTATATGCCAAAATCCAAATTATAAGTTAACTCACTTATAGTTCTCTTATTTACAAATTCATCCATTTTATAACTTCATCAATTAATAAATTTTATTTACTTATAAGATCCATTTATAACTTCATTTTAACACATATAAAACTCCTTTATAATTCCATGATTTTTATTATAAAACATCAATTTTATAAATCTTGTATATAATCCATTTATAACAATTTCAAAAATCTCAATTTAAATTTTTTACAAAATAGTTAACTTCATATTTCAAAAATCACATTCTGATTATATTTCACAAAAATCATAATTTTATAACATAAAAATTATAACATTTATTTATTTAAAATAAATTCATTCCTTAAAAATTCAAAAACTAATAAAACATATATTTTCAAAATCACTTGAAAATCCTTTTTTAATTGAAATCATCAATTTAACATTTCTAAATTTCCAAAAATAGGCCCAATGCTGCAACAACACTAAATACATCAATCATAACATCCAAAACATCGTATATCAAATGATAATAGCATATATCACAATATCTGTAAATAAACCAATACCGGAGAGGAATCTAGTAGGATCCCTCTAACTTGTCACCTGCAACAAATATACATATTAGAATATATGTACAATGTACGCTTTGAGGCAGATGCATGTACAAAAGATCATCCGCTCATACACGGGAACGTATAGGGTCTCATCTGCTCCAATATACAGGAATATATCCAAATACCAATAAATATACATGTAATATATCATAAATCATCCAAACAATCATCAATCAGCATAAATAAATTTATTTCTCACTTATATAAAAATATCAGTGAGTCAGAAAGAGTGCGTTGTACTCACTTTGGTTCCAATAGCAGTTGTAGTGTTTTATTTCGAATAAAATTAAACGAGCATTTAATTTTACCTAAAATTTACACTAGCTCCAATCAACTCCAAACCAAGTCTAAAATGTAGTGCTCTTCAATACAGATCCAACTTAGCTTGTTTTGTCAATTTTCAACCTCGTATGAAAAAGATACGCTATTTATAAATAAAATTAATATCATCATCAAATACTTTAATTACCTTAATTAATTTTTTTATTTTAAACATCTTCCCTTCCGGGCAAAGGCCGCGTGCCTGCTTCTTCCACCTTCTTTTTACGTGTTCGTAAAAAAAAATTAACCTCACCGTGCCACCCACAATCGACGTCGACCATGCCACCGAACACCCCCAGTATCGTGTCGATTTCGCCCTAAGCCAGAACCTACGCGCGCATGCATAAATGCACAGGACCGAAACCCAACTGCATGTGAATCGAAGGGGATTTCTGGCCTCTCCGTGGTGAGTTAGCCCATCTCCACCATTGATCGAGTCGATCTTGCCATGCTTTCCAAGTTTGTAGTAAAAGCCATGGTCTAATTTGCCTTGAAAGGCGAGGTTAAAGGGTGGTCGTTGGATGTGAAGGAGGGTGGCAACTGCGAATTTAGTTGCTAGGGTTTTAGGCAAAAAAGAAAGCCAGGCCCCTCTATTTATAGGCAATACAAATTACTATTCATCTGAATATTTTCCGAACTCCAATCGAAGCATGCCGTCTGGCGTTTATAATGTTTTTCCTCTATTCTGAACACAATGGAATATATATCAAGAGCCAATTCCATCGCATTTGGAAGATAGGTTTTCGAATCGACTATTTAAATTTAAAATTCACTTGAATAAATTTCTAAGCCATTTAGCTTGCTATGACTAAATCGTAAATCTGATTGGCACGAAATTAAAAATCCTACAATAATATAAAATAACGGATCCAATGAAACTTGTTTCGTCAAAATCTGAAACTATGCCAAAAATGGCTATTTTTACACGTTAATTAAATCTTAAAATATTCAATTTCTGTAAATTTATTTTTAATTCAATTTTAAAAGTTCTCTAACATTATTCTAATTCCAATAGGATTAAATTCAACTTCATAAACATTTTCATTCGCGTTAAATTCAAATTCCAATTATTTCTGCAATTTCAAATATTAAATTAACAATTTAATTATCCAATTAAATCACTATATTTGAAATATAAGTTATTTAGCTTATAAAATTAACTTGTGAAAATTTAAAATCAATTAAATATCCCAATTTCAAATGACTGAAATTCTGGATCGTTACATTCTTCCATAATTAAAAGAATTGCGTCCTCGAAATTACCAAGTAAGGAAAAGTCACAAAATCCATTAACTTTTCCAAAATCCATTAGTTGAACTTCTTATAAAAACTTTTCTAAGTTTTCAAATTCATTCCAAGTTATCTTTTCAAAATCGCTAACTTTATAACTCAATGTCAAAAATTTTAGTTATCAAATTTTTTTCCAAAATTCTCAAAATTTTCGAACGCCTTTAATTTTCAAAAAAATTCGCCAACGTCTCCCTTGCGCCGTTCGATCGTAGTAGGATCACAATATTTATAACATAAATATACATCTCATCTTCGAGAATAAGGCATCTCGTAGGGAAAAAAATATAAAAGTATGACATGTAATCCGAGATGTGTACCTTATATATTATTAGCGAGCATAAACGAGCTCCAAATGCAAAGCAAGCGTCATCTGCACCTACTAAATACTTAACAACAAATGAGAAATAGGTATATATGAAAATAATATTAATATACAACATATACAAATACAACAACTATATATGCCAATATAGCAAATGTAATCAAAAGCAACAAATCCATCCATCAAACCACTATCATCCAACAAATCAATATCTATCCAATCAATCCATAACCAAATCAATATATATTCACTTCTCATTAATATTCATTGAATTGATTTTCAATTTAGTCACATTTGATTCATAAACATTGGATTTTACTAATATTCGTTTATTCGTATTCAATAAGTTTACGTTTCCTAATTTACATTCAAGTTAGTTCACTTTCAATTCAAATTAAATTCAATTCTATTTAGATTTACTTATGTCCAATTCGAATTCAGCAATTTGGCTTTCAATTTCGTTAATTGAATTTCATTAACATTTAATGAATCTCTATACAATCAAAACGTCCATCTGACAACCAATGCATATCCAACATAACCAAATTTGTTCAATTTACTTCGTTTACATTCAATTTGGTTTAACACATTTAATTTCAATTAGTTTAATTTTAAATTTAGATTCAATTATAATATTCACTATATTCACATTTTTGTACAACGAAAGTTGAATTTCATTATATAACTCAAATTCACATTCATCACTTAACTTTATTAATTCGTTGCTAATGTTAATTCCAAATTCATTCAACAATACTTAAGTTATGTTTCATTTCATTCTCACTTGCATTTACTTCCACTATACAACTTAAGCTCATTTCTACATTAATTCAAATTCTATTTTATTTAACTTTCACTTAAGTCAAATTTCATATCACTATTCAATTTTATATTTTATTTTGCTTAACAAAATTGTTCAACCATTTTAACAATTGGTTTTACTTATGTTTTCTCACTTTATAAGTTATACAACTTATATATTTAAACTTCCAAAACATATTATATAATCACTTACCACTTAAGTTTAATTTTCCATTTCCATAATTTATCAAATCTAGTTCAAATTCGGTTCAATTTATTAAGCCTTCCTCATATATTTTGTTACGCTAATTCAAATTTATGTAACTTTACTAAAGTTAAAAAAAAAAATTATTTCATATTATAAGTCTAAATTCATTTTACTTATACTTATCAATTTCAACTTGGATTTCAAATTCCAATTTGATTATCACAACAAAACTTAAATTTCAATTTACTATTGGTAGAGAATCCGTCACATAGAAACTCGAAAATGATATTGATGATGCTGCAGTCATCACCCTTATTATTTTCCAGCAATAGTAGTGAATTCAATGCTTTATGTTCTTTTAAAATAAATTCTTTTATATTTATAGATCACATTTATAAACTTTTTACTTATATAATTTCAATATTTTACTTTACTTATATAATATCCATTCAAATTTATTTATCTTATTTAGAATTATAACAATATAATATCTTTAATCTTTGAAAAACAACTGTCAAAATAAACGGGATTTAAATTTTCAAATTCTTAGTTTAAATTCATTTCTATTTACAACTTATATTTATAAATATATTCGTATAGTTTCGCTTCTTATATATAAGATCATTTCACAATTGTAAATCATATTAACTATAATTCTATACTTTATAATTTATTTGCTTATATAATTTATTCTTTTTTTTATTGTTGTTTTTATTTAGATTACTCAAACAGCTTTTATTAACTTACATATATTTAAATTTTCAAACAATCAATTTCTATAAACTATAATAATTTCTGAAAAATTATTTCCATTATATATAAAATATAATCGAGGTAAAATTATTCCATTTACCCAATTTAAAAATCATACTATGTCGACTTGCTTCGTTTAAGTGTTTAGAAATCCCTATCAATAACATGGCGTCCCACATACCGACCAAAATTCTCAAACATCTCAACGGATAAGCAAACATAATATATAACATTTTATATTCACTAACAAATACGCGCTCATATATATATATATATAATACACTCAAACTCAATCTACGGTGCTACTGTCCCTATCAATATTGAGTACAAATCAAAGCTTAGGAATGAACAAAATCTAAGCTTTGATACCAAATGTGATGAACGGGTTTTTTGGACCCGCCCTGGTAGACTTTTCAACCATCCCGCTACCCTTTTGCTTTTCAACATGGGGGCAATCCTGCTTTTCAACATGGAGGTGACTACAGGTGGTACCTCGAATCTGCTTTTACGCCAAGCCTCTCGACTATCAACTAACCCTTTCACACTAGGGACATGTAGGGGTAAGAGTCTAAGCTTCATCACTGTTCACAAAACGAGAACCCTCTATAATGTTAAACATAATCAAGAAAATTTGATACCCTTTGAATCGATAATAAACGACACCTGTTCGACCCAAAAAGCACAGACTGACAGAAAAACAAGAGAAAGAAAAGAAGAGAGAAGAAGAGATTAGAAGAAAGAGAGAGAGAAAATAGAACCAAACAGAAAAATACAAAATCTCACACGATCTTTACAAAATAGAGACTATATATACATACAAAAATCAGAGTTCAACAATCAATCACTAATCATCAGCCTGAACAGTTATAATAACTTGTCCTTATAATTGCTAACAATATACAACAACTAAGCAGTGGATAATCAAAACAGATACATGTATACGAAAATGAAGATCTCCAGCTCTCCTACTGAAACTCCAATAGCACCAAATCTGAATCTGTAAATATACTCGGTCTGACTCGAGCATTGAAAGGGAAGAATATTTGAATCAGCTTGGTAAACCAGCGTGAGAAACACACTCAACTAAATTTATTAAATTACCAAACTTTTCCTTTATCAAAACAAAAGTATCTCGTAAGACACACCCACACATAAACACGGACATATTTTTACCTTAGGATAACTAAAACATTTCATATCAAATCATCTTGTATTATACTAGCGTCTATTGCACAAATAATGTTAATCATAATCGAAATTGTCACATTGATTAAATTCCAGCAAATAGCCCAAAATGGGAAATACAATCAAAATGGCAGGCACGTAGTGGAGTTTGGATATTCACACAAATGACCAGGTGAAGGGACTACATTCCGATAGGTACACCTCTAGATGGATGTCCCGATAAACCATCACAAAGTTTCTCGACCAACACAAGACAGACCTACCTCTATAACTAGATGGTACCGGATATGTCATCCTCCGATCATTATCGACATTTTCCAAGGGCACTCAAAGCATACAAACTACAATAATCAGATACACGACGTCATAGCATATAAAGATATATAAGGAAGATGATGACCATGTCCTACTTGGGTGTGACCCACTTAGCCTAGCTGCATCTAACCCGATTTCGATCATTTTCGGTTGATGAGGCCTGAGGTAATGATTACCTTTCACATATCACATCAATTTGAATGCCATACGGCCATTTCCGTTGACTACTAATTGTCTTCCGTAAGAATACAACCCTTAAGTTCATATGTCTCAAGGAGGGTGTTAAGCTAAGAGAAGTTGCCTTCTCCACCACACTGATGTACGTTTGTAAAAACCAATGTACGTAATCTTTAAAAATGCAATGTCAGGCAAACATCTACACAAGTTGTCAAGGAATAAGATAAACCGAAGGTACTTTCCTACCACATCCTGTCGGAAAATCCCTAGGATTAGTGGCGAATAGTCCTTTCATTGGATATTTCATAATGAAGTGACTACTGCTACTAGATTTATATTGGGATTTTAACCTCAAAAGATCAACAAGCAATCCTCCACAATAAAACTCCTAAATATCAATATCATCACAACCAATCTGCATAATCATCGCATAAATGTTGGTCCGAAGTGGTTTTCGAACAAACCGATCCCGGTCTCCTCGCACCAACAACGCAAAAGCGTTTCTAAACCTCACATAGAAACTAAGTCTATAGACTCATCACGTCTCCAACTTTCAACTTGCTATCCTTTGGGCCGAGAAGAAAGCTCGAAAGATTGGAGTAATACTCCATACTACACAAAACAACATCCTCAACACAAACGATAATTAAGCCTACATAGATGGCTACGTACTAAGTGTACGACTAAATAGTTCTCATATCAAGTTGAGGAACCAAAATGGTCAAATTTGATAGTCAGTTATTTAACTATCAGAGAAATCAAACAAATATTTAGCACCATAAACAATTACGAGGCTCTTCTATTAATCAAATCACTTGCCAAATATTCACTTCAAATTATCTTTAAAAAGATATAATCTCAAAACCATTTCAACATTTCAACACTGGAAAACATTTTCATATACTTATTTATTAATAAGTAATTTACAATTCACTTTATTTTCAACAATTAGAAAATGTTACATATACCTAAATCAGGATTAAGTATATATTAATTCTTTAAGGAAAACATTCTCATAAACACATTTATTGGGTCAAAACGAATGCTGCATAAAACACCGGTACGACAACCCAAAATCACTAGTATAGGGATTACGAAATTAGATAGATATGAAAATCCCTTATACTATACAATATATCTCGTTTCGAAAATCATTTACTATAACAACAGTGTTATAGTCCATCATTTCCTTACTTCTCAAAAATGTCAAAGTCAACAATAGATGTTGAAATCTATGTATTCGATACTTAACCCATTTTAAAACATATTCAAACCATTTAACTTCATTTAAAAGATAACTTCCCAAAACCTTATTTAATTCAATGTAACTATCCAGAATTTGCAATCTCAAAAATTCCAAATAGTTAGGGAAAAGAAGAAAGAGATGGAAGAAGAAGAAGAAACAGAAACACCAAAAACATAGATTCTCACATTCGCAGCGAATCAAAATATAATATAAAATAAAATAGCAGTTATACGAAGGAAAACTATATCAGTTAATTTACATCAATACATCAGAGTTACAACATTTACACAAAACACTGGACAGTTAAAATCAACATGCCCCAGATAAACTACAATATATCACAGTGGAGTACTCTCCATATGTTCCTGCCATCCAGCTTGCCTCTTGAGCTTCAGAACGTCCTCTCTTGACAATTTGTAATACACTGTCTGACCCGAGCATTACATGAAAGTAACAACCAGGTCAGGCTAGAAACCAGCGTAAGTAAACCCATCTAACAAGAAATACTAATGCATAAAACTTACTTAAAACCCGGGGTAACTTGTTCATCACTACAAGTTCACAACTGGCTATAGTCAGCACTTATATTCACAATCAATCCCTATGTACCTTTACTTAATTTTAAATGGTCCAGTCATTTAAATTATTCCATTTCAGCCTATTGATTTCACATATCAATCTATAAAGAATCATTATAGGTTACAAATCGAAGAGGTTAGGGTATTTACTGATACCCGACCCCGGCATCTTCGAATTTAATACCATCTTAACCCAAGTTATTCAAGTGAAATACAATTCAACTTTAAATACAAGATGTCACTTTTTACACAATAATTCATCATCGATAGATAACCGCATTATCACTATCCACCCAAACATATCATATCACAAAACATTTCAGATCAGAGATATCAACCAATTCAAGACATTTAACATCATTCAATCATTCATAAGCAAGAATGATCACTTCCAAAATTAACTTAATTTATCTCTAATTAAATTAATTACTAATCTTTAATCACTTAGATTACCTTTACTTAACATTAATTAATTACAAACCAATTAATTAATCATCTTTTAATTATCCATATTAATTAATCACTCTTGACTAATAATCCTTTAATTACAATAAGTAATTAACTCTTAATTAATTACACAAATTAATTAACCTTTACCCATCCATATTAATTACATTGCTCCTTAATTAATTACTCCCTTTAATTATCTTATAATCACTTACATTGATTAATTATCCTTTAATTAATCACACTCATTAATTAACTAATCCTTAATTGATTTCTTTAATTAATCAATCCTTTAATTAATTACGCTAAGTAATTAATCCTTAATTACTTCCTTTAAGTAATTAACCACTATTAATTTACCTTGATTATTAATTAATTTAACCTTTAATTGTTAATTAAAATAATTAACCCTCAACAGTTTAATCCTTTAATTATTACATTAAGTAATCCATAATTACAAATTAATTAACCTCTAATTAATTAACTTCTAACCCTTAATTATTAATTATTAATCCTTAATCATAACTAATCAAATTAATTAATTATGCTTAAATTACTTTATTAACTTAATTAATCTCAACTTATTAAAACCTTAGCTAGCTTTAAGATAAAACATTATCCTTATTAATGACTTAATTATCATTAAATCAATTTATCTTTAATTAACACAATTTGATTTAAAAATTTAAGTTTTAAAAAAACCTTTAGCATTTAACAAATTTAAAATAACAATTCATATGACTTCTTTAAATCAAATAAATTAAAAAAACATTTATCATAAAATAGTTTAAACTAGATTTAAAAACATCTTATCTTGATTAACACTTAATTATATTACTAAATTTAGTTTAAAATAACAGAAAAATAATTTAACTTAACAATTTTAAATTAAGCAAATATATAACTTCTTAAATCAAATAACTTAAACATTTATCAAGCAATAGTTTAAATTAAATTGAACTTAAATTTAAAAACTTGCTTTTGTGAAAATCTTTAAAAACTTTTAAAACTTGGTTTAACCTGCTTTGGGCCTAACCTGAATCCCTCCCGAGAGCTACCCCGAGAAACCACTTCTTCTATTTTTTTCAAAACTTAGTTTAATCATGTTTAAAACCTGTAGGCTTATCACCCACAAACTACTCGAGTTTTTACTCGAGTCACCAACCCCAAACACTCGATCCTCCCTTCGAATCAATCCCACAACAAAACCCACTGACACACCAAAACCACCGTGCACGTGAACCATCGGCCGATGCTATTCCGACCACCCATGACAACTCCGACACACTGACCCTTGCCTAATCCCTCGATCCTGACCCTCAAACCACTATCACAAGCCATTGATCAAAATCGAGATTCATAGTCGAACCTGGAACCAGACACCATGCCAGAAAAACTCCTCGAACCCACGTCTCCAACCACCAGGCATCGCGCAACCACGTTCCAAGCTTCACCAGACTTCCACACAACCAACGCCCAAGGTCCCATGCCACTCGATCAACCAGAGACTCCTCGGTGACCACAATTCCGACCTTAACATAAACTAGGGTTTAAAACTAGTTCGACCCACCGCCGTCACCATGGTGGCTTAAACCTCCTTCTACCATTTTTGCCAACAACCCCGATCACCAACCCTGCTTCAGCCAAAACCCCGACCTTCCCAGGTTCACCCATCACCAGAAGAACCCCAAATCCTATTTTCTGGTCAAATTCCAATATCTCACTCGATACAACATTAAAAATCATGATTTCCTTTTTAAAAATCATATTTTCCTGAGTCGATTCAATTTATATAATTGAATCAGCAAATTTCCACATTTGATTTTAATTATGTTTTAAAATTTCTACTATAATATCTTGATTCTAGTAGATTTCAGACCTATATGCTTCAACAAAATTTAAGCACCTAGATTATGTTTAGATTAACTTATCTTGTTTGAAAACTAAACCCTATCAGAGATCAGAAGATGAGATAATGGATTTTGATTTAGATTTTAAAACTCTATAACAAGAACAGAGAAGAACATGAATACATCAGACATGCATACCTGAACACATTCATATATACACATACTACACTTACATATACACATGCAGAGCATCATTCGCTTCGGAAATTCACAAGCACGGATTTATATTTACTTAAACTTTTTTTTTTAAATAAAAAGTTTACTCACCTGTTGAAAAGACAGAGAGCTTTGAAATAGATGCTTGAAAACTATAAACATTAAATTGCTTTGATTTCTTTTTCTAACTGGAAAATACTTGATGTTGAAATGATCAAGCTTTTTAAACTGAATTGATGTTGCTTTGAGAAGGTTGAAGCTTGTTTGGTGATCTTTTGTTACAGGCTTTTATATGAGTTTGAGAATTTGTTACAGACTTATGTTTTGATTTGTTTGAAAATGTTTACAGGTTTGTATTTTTGATTACAGGCTTGAGTTTTTGCTTTTGAAAAGAGAAGATATGAAAAGAAATGGAAAAGAAGAGATGTATGTTTATATAACGTTAATTAGGATTTATTTAAAATAAAAGAAAATAAAAACAATTTGTGACACTTGTTAATTTCCTTAACATTTGTCAATTTCATTTGCTAATTATCTTACACACGTACTTGACATGATTTAAAAGCTAACACTTGTCATTATACATTTTTAATTAATTTTAAATGTTAAATTAAAGCTTTTGTATTTAATTGCCTAATTAATAAGTACATTTCTTAATTTATATAAATAAATCTCTTTAAAGAAAATAAAATAAAAACAAATTATATTCTAAATAAAAATCTTACACATATGTTTTTGAACCTAAAGTATTTTAAAATATTTATCTTTTAAATTTCAGATTTAAATCCAAATTCAAATTCAAATTCAATTTAAAAATCAAATTTAAAATCAACTCAAAGTTATATATATTTAAACAAACACAAATTAAATTTGTAAATAGTAATTATAAATTAAAATCTATTTATATCTGTATTTAAAACAACACAATATTATTTTTGTTTGAAAATAACAATTTTACTAATTTTTAAATAATAAATAAAGGAGATTATCATATTTTAAATTGTTTGAATTATATTAATATGTTTACTATTTCACAATGAATTTATATATGTATACACTTATGGTTTCCAACATTATGGAATTTTGAATATCTATTATATATATATATATATATTAATTTACTATAAAATTTATTATTTATAAATATTTATATTTCAATATTTATTATAGATTCAAATTTATTTATATTTCCAGATATCAGAATGAATTTGTTCAGCTGAATAAACCAGTTAATTATCCACTTATCTGATGTCCAAAATCCGGGTTATCACATTTAAAATATTATTCACTGTCCAAAATCGTGATTATAAATCATTTGCCAAATTTATTGTTTCTACACATTTATTTTAAGGATTATCCACTGTCCAAAATCGTGGATGAAATTCCTTTAATAAACTTCTATATTTTACTTATCAAATTCAATTGATTTCGGATTTATAAAAAAATGTTTATAAATTCCGTTTATATATTATAAAAATTTCCATTTATAAAATCCCTTTATTAACCAAACTCATTTATCTCGTTTATATGCCAAAATCCAAATTATAAGTTAATTCACTTATAATTCTCTTATTTACAAGTTCATTCATTTTATAACTTCAACAATTAATAAATCTTTTTCACTTATAAGATCCATGTATAACTTCATTTTAACAAGTATAAAACTCCTTTATATTCCATTATTTTTATTTATAAAATATCAGTTTTATAAATCTTGTATATAAACCATTCATAACAATTTCAAAAATCTCAATTTAAACTATTTTTCATATTTCAAAAATCACATTCTGATTATATTTCACAAAAATCAAAATTTTTACAACATAAAAATTATAACATTTATTTAAAATAAATTCATTCCTTAACAATTCAAAAATTAATAAAACATCTATTTTCAAAATCACTTGAAAATATTTTTTAAATTTAAAATCATCACTTTAACATTTTTAAATTTTCAAAAATAGGCCCAATGCTGCAATGCCACTAAATACATCAATCACAACATCCAAAACATCATATATCACATGATAACAGCATATATCTCTATATCTGTAAATAAACCAATATTGGTAAGGAATCTAGTTGGATCTGTCCAACCTGTCACCTCCTACAAATATACATACTAGAATATGTGTACAATATCCACTTCGAGGCAGACACGCGTACAAAAGGTCATCCGCTCATACACGGGAACGTATATGGTCTCATCTGCTCAATAGGCAAAAATATATCCAAATACCAATCAATATATATATATATATAATATATCGTATATCATCCAAACAATCATCAATCAGCATAAAGAAATTTATTTCTCACTTATATAAAAATACCAGTGAGTCAGAAAGAGTGAGTTGTACTCACTTTGGTTCCAGTATCAGTTGCAGTGTTTTATTCCAAATAAAATTAAACAAGCGTTTAATTTTACTCAAAATTTACACCAACGCCAATCAACTCCAAATATAGTGCTCGTCAATACGGACCCAACCCAACTTATTTCGTCAGTTTTAGACCTCGTATGACAAAAATACGCTATTTATAAATTACACGATATATAAATAAAATTAATATCATCATTAAATACTTTAATTACCTTAATTATTTTATTTGTTTTAAACATCTTCCCTCCCAGGAAAAGGCGACGTGCCTGCTTCTTCCTTCTTCTTTTTTAAGCGTTCATTCAAAAAAAAATTGACCTCACCGCTCCACCCACAATCGACACCAACCATGCCACCGAACACCCCCAAAGCCGTGTCGACCTTGCCCTCGGCCAGAATCTATGCGTGCGTGCAAAATGCACAGCGCCGAAACCCAACTGCACGCGAATCGAAGGCAATTTTCGGTCGCTCCGTGGTGAGTTAACCCATCTCCACCGTTGATCGAGTCGATCTTGCCATGCTCTCCAAGTTTGTAGTAGAAGCCATGGTCTAATTTAGCCTCGAGAGGCACTATTAAAGGGTTGTCGTTAGATGTGAAGGAAGGTGGCGGCTGTGAATTTAGTTTTTAAGGTTTTGGGCAAAAAAGAAAGCTAGGCCCCTCTATTTATAGGCGATATAAGTTACTATTTATCCCAATATTTTTCGAACTCCAATCGAAGCATGACACCTGACGTTTATAATATTTTGCACCTATTCCAAACATAACGGAATACATATCGGAAGCCAATTCAGTCGTATTTGGAAGATAGGTTTTCGAATTGACTACTTAAATTTAAAATTCACTTAAACAAATTTTTATGCGTTTTAGCTTGCTACGACTGAACCGTAAATCCGACTGACATGAAATTTAGAATCCTATAATAATCTAACATTGATCCAATGAAACTGGTTTCGTCGAAATCCGAGACCGTGTCGAAAATGACTATTTTTACACGTTAATTGAATATTAAAATATTCAATTCCTGTAAATTTACTTTTAGTTCAATTTTAACATTATTCTAATTCCAATAGGAATAAATTCAACTATATAAATCACTTTCATTCGTATTAAATTCAAATTCCAATTATTTTGGCAATTTTAAATATTAAATTAACAATTTAATTATCCAATTAAATTACTATATTCGAAATATAAGTTATTCGGCTTATAAAATTAATCAGTGAATATTTAAAATCAATTAAATATCTCAGTTTCAAATGACTGAAATTCTGGGTCGTTACAGGCTTGATTTGCTTATGTGCTTAACTATACTTGGTTTCCATGTGAAATCAAATTTCTTATTTGATTGTTTATTTGATAATTAAATAACCATTTATCAAATTTTGGGCAGTTTTGAAATTGTCATTGTCGATTCATAGAGACCAAAATCGGATATATGCCCAAAAACCACTTCAAACCGGCATAAGCGTTTAAATGAAGACATCTTAAAGATGATGAAATCGAAGATGGTGTTCTTTAAAGTGCAATGAATGCTTACTACTAATCCTAAGGATGATTCCAATATGGATATAATAGAAGTAGTGCCTTCGATTTTTTCAGTCTCGAACAACATATATGGATGAACGCTGGCATTGCATTGTTGCATGGAGGGCAATGATAGTATTCCAAGTGGGATTTGCTAAAAATGTAAAATGTAGTCTCAAACCTGACAACCAATAATGACTAAAGCAGGGGCCGCAGGGTTAAGTGGATCGCTCCCATTAGGGCATGATCATTTCCTGATCTAGATAGGTATTAATGGATTTATGTATGCTAGTGTCTCGGTATAGTTGTTGGCCAGCAATCGAGGGGTTATCATATTCATTACTATCCAGGAAGAGGTAGGCTGTTTCTAAATAGTGGAGGTGCGAATGTTTTGCACCCTCGGTACATTCTCTTGAGGTATACTATACGGAAGGTAGACCCTTACTCTGTTGTGTATGGAATCCATTCTTCAATACATGCCTTTCGAACTTGACTATATAGTATGTATAATGGAGTGTAGTTAATGCAACCATTTCGGCTACGATTAAATATTTATTTTAAATCCTAGACATTATTATAATGTCACTGGATCTTGCTATAAAACGGTTTGGTTACCATAAGGTAAAAACTCATCCGTGTTTATATAGCATGGTTTTATGAGAAACCTTTATTTTGAAAGGTTTTATAAATTTAAACATCCATTCGGTTTGTGTTTCTCACGTTGGTTTACCAAACCAATCTGGGCGTTATTTTCTTATAATGTTCGGACCAGCCCGAGCATATTTTCAGATTTGTTATAGATGCTTTGGAGCTTCAGAGGACGATCTGGATGCCCCCAAGATGTATTCATGTATATTTTATTTCCACTACATTTATGTTTTGTATTTATCGTCATTTATGACGATAGGTTGTTATAACTATCTAGGCTGATGAATGGTAAGTTTACTCTGATTAATGTATGTATATTACAGTTTTCTTCTGTAAAGATTTGTTGTATATTATATATTACCCGTCATGATATGAGATTTTGTTCTATCTGTTATTTCTTTCACCCCAACAATATGTTTTTCCAACACTCAAATGCTTGACATGTTAATACCATAGATGTATTAGTGTCGAATTCTGAGAGTCGACAATATGAGTTGTTACAATGTAATAACCCAGTATTTTGTGATTATTTTAATTATATATTTTAATTATTTTAAATGAAATTGTTGATTTAAAAACTTTATTATATTCATTAAAATGGATAAATTTTGTTATTTAAACATAAATTTTGATTTTTGTGTGAATTATAAATCCAAACCTGAATAAATAGAATATTTCCAAAAAAGTGGATTTTGGTCAATCTGGTCAAAACTTTGACTTTTAAATTTAAAATTTAAATATTTAAATTTTTGAATTTTATCTTTTATTATGAAATTAGATTAAATTTCAAGAATACTGCTTTTCGTTTCGTTGAAATCCGATTTATATTGTGAAAGTTATGTTTTTTACAATATTGTATGTAAATTGATTTATTTAATAAAATTGTCTATTTTTATTTATATAAATAATATATTCATTTATCAAATCTTGTTATAATTTGTATGTATGTGTATAATATGGCATGTTAGGTATATATTTTTATTTTAAAATATTTTTAAGTGATGTGATAATTTTACAAGCTTATTGTATTTTATTTTCAAATTTTAAAGCCTAGTTTCCATTTTTAGCTATTTTCCTTAATTTAATTATATTTACATAAAACTTATTTATTTATTTTTATTCATTCATTATTTTTTGTGTTTTTATTTTACTTATATCCATTTTTACATGTATTTAAAACTACAAAACGAATTAGGAAATTTGAAGAGGTTTTGACCTTTAATATGACTTGTCTTTTCACATTCAATTTTGCCTTTTCATTACCAATCAACACATGCATTCAACTGCTAACATTATCACTTTTCCTTCAGCCGATCTCACCCTCATTTCTCGCATAAAAAACTTCTCAAGTGCAAAAAAAATTGGCTTCGATTTCCTGAAGAAACTTTGGTAAATATTTTCACTTTGTTTTTCACCTTTCTACTTGTTTTTGTATTTATTTTGCACTTGCTTCAACCTATTGTGTTCGGCCCTTCCTCCTCCTTCACCATGGCCACCTCCACCACCACCACAACCAGCCACCATATCCTCCAGCCCACTATACTTCCATGGTTGTGGCCCTTTTAGTTGATGATCCACCAAAATTTTGAGCAAACTCCGCCTAAACATCATAGCCGAGCTCACCATATTGCTCCACCACCTCGCACACCACCGAGGCCGACCCTTACACCACCACCACCAGTTACTTGCTGACTCAACCACCTCTGCCACACCTGTACATGAACTCTCCGGACCTGGCCGTGCATGATTATGTTTTGGCCGAGGCCTTTGATGGCTAGGATTCAAGTGTGTTGCCTTGTATTGATAATTTCATGCACACATATCCTTCTACTTCTTTATACTTATGTATGGCCGACCCTTTTGTACCTAAAGCCTGATCTAGATCCATCCCATAGCCATGTATTCTAACCTATGGCTGAAGCATATGATGGTTGAATGCAAGTGCAAAAGCTTTGGCATTGTGTTGTGCATGTATTTCTAGCATTGTTTAAAAATAGTTTAGTTTGAAATTCATGTTGTATTTTGTTTTGTTTGATATGTGACAAGGCAATTAGCTTTGGCTCTCCCACACTCAAATCGTAGTCGTGCTTTCGTGCCTTTGAATATCTTTGTTTTGTGTATTTGGTTGTCATCTCCAGCTTGTACATGTGAGTAATTCTCACTAGACAACTTATACTTATATAACTAGTAAACTGATAGCATTTGAATCTGTAAACCATATCATCATGTTATAACTGCTATTGCTATGATCATATGATGTTCGCTCCTTTTTATAAACCTATTATATCATCTATTACTGTTACATTATGTTATTCTGTTTAATTTTATCACTTTATCACACTGCAAGTTCCCTGTAGATTAAAATAACTATGAGTTGAAATGATACATACCCGAACGGACTTTAAAATAGGAAAAATCGTTACGGGCTGAAATGATAGGCCCGAACGATTTTTATTTATTTCATTTTACTTGGGATTGTGGGTTTGAAATGATAGAGCCCGGGTATTCTTTGTAAATTACGGATTGAAATAATATAATATCCATATCACTTTACCTAGGATAGAAAATGATATATAGACTCGTGGTTAGTATATATTTTTTTAAATGTTTAAAGTTAGAAATGTAAATATTACAATATTTTGATTTAAATTTAATTAAAATTGTTTTTTTTAAAGTATTATTGATTTTCTAAAAATTTATAAGTGAAATAAATTAATTGTAAAGTTAGAAATTTGAAATATAAGATTTTGGAATTTAGGATTTGGTATAAATGGAATTTAAATTAAGAAAATATGATAAATAGATTTAAAATTTTAATTTAAATGATTTTTATAAAATGTTACTTATTTATCTATAAATTAAAAATAGATAAATAAATGAATGAGAAAAATGTAATTTGAATTATAACTTAACTAGTAAAATGGAAATTTTATTTAAAGAGAAGAAATTAAGTTATATAAATAAAATGGAATTTAATTTAACTTATAAAATGGTAAATTAAATTTTAAGAATAAGTACATGAAAATGTTATGAAAATGGTATATTGAATTTAATAAGTGAATTATTAAAAATTGATATTGAATTATGAAATTTCACTTTATAAAATCATAAATTAAAAGTGTATTTAAAATGACCATTTTAAAATATGAGAATATGATTTTATAAGTCTAAAATGGTTTAAGTAAAAATTTAATTATTTATGAAATTATATTGAATATTTGGAATTTAATTAATTGCACTTTTGAAATGTTATTTATGTAAAGGATATTACAGCATTTTGTAAATACCGTAGTTGATATAAATGAACGAAATGGCTAGAATTGAACAAAGGCTATTACAGCACTTTGTATGTGCTGTAGTTGCTGGACTTAACTAAAGTTTATTTGAAACTAAATTAAACCTATTACAACATTTAAACGTTGTCTTTTGTTAAATGAATTGTTTTAAAACATAACTTTCCGTAGCATCTTCTAAGTGCTGGGAAAGTTAAATTTTTTGAAATTTAAAAGAATAAATGAACTTTGAAAAGGCTAAATTTTAGAGAATTTGATATTTGATTATTAAATATAATAAATTCACTTTTAAATGATTTAAATGATTTAAATGGAATATTTAAATGATTTAAATGGAATATTTAATTGGTCTAATTGGAATATTTAATTGGTTTAAATGGAATATTTAAATGGTTTAAATAAAATATTTTGGTTTGAAATATAAACCATTTTAAAATGTGATTTGAATTAGGATTTAAATTAAATAAAAAAATGAGTATGGTTTTGGAAAGATATGATATTTTAATATTTCGAAAAGAATTTGAAATGACATTGAATTTTTTTAATGATATTTGATTTAGAAGTATAGATATCATTTTGAAATTTTAACCACAGGATGTATTTAATTTATGGTTTAACTGATTCTTAGAGGATGGGCGATCCCAAGCATCCTTTAAGTTATTGTCCGGACTCGAGTGTTTTGTGTTTTATTTTACGCTTGGGTCAGCCTGAGTATTTACAGCTTAGCTTTGGATTTCTTTTCTGGAGCTAGGAATCATTGGAGATTTTGCTTGTCTAATTATCTGTTCCTTTTCAGTTTCAGTTGTTCTATTTCTGTTCTGGTATTTATAAACTTCTATATATTTGGGATTTCTATTGTATATGTTTCAGATTGATATTATGTGTTATGTTCTGAGAGTTTGTTATAGTAGCTTAATGAACTACTATGGTATTTTAACTTCCGCTGCAAGTTATTCTGATATTTCTATGTCTGTGATTCTGTGATTGCATTTCATTTGCTTTAAATTTTATTACAATGCGGTATTTTGAGCAATTCAAGTCCGACATGTGCGGATGCGAATGGCTGAAAATATCGGATTGTTACATACAAAGTACATTGAACCATTTTGCTGTTAATAGACTTATGATTTCATATATATATATATATATATATATATATATATATATATATATATATATATATATATATCCAAAGACTACATAAACTCTAATGATGTTCTCACTACATTGGTGCATTGCCCTTAATTGTTTGTGATTTAACTATCCACTATCGTATGATTCATAATCATATAATAAAATTATTTCTCAAAACTATGGCTCATTCTATAATTCTAAAATAACTATAAATAATTTAAGATACTTCTGTATTTTCTAATGCATCACTATTGTTATGAAAACAAATACTGTAACGACCCATATTTTTGACAACTAAAAATATTAAATAAATAAGATTTTGGAATTTAATATTGTCAAAAATTAAAATTCATGATTTATTAATGAAATTTTTTTATTAGGATATAATTTAATAATATTGATTGAATGTAATCAACAACTATGTTAACGTAATTCAATCGGTTGTAAATAATAGATGTTAATGTTATACGAATGAAATGAATGTTATTTCTAATTGAAACATAATTGTATGGATTAATTTGGAAATAATTGTAAGTTAATAAGGAATAAAATAATAAATGTGTCAAATGGTGAAATAGTAGTATTTAAGCGAAATTGGTTTTAATTTTGAATATGAAATCAATTATTTTGTACGTAAATTTATTAAAATTTGTTCGTAAATAATAAATTTATAAATGCATTTAAATTACTAAAATGTAAAAATTTTTTCTCATTTTGTTATTTAATTCGTTGAAATTAATTTGGAAATCAATGGAAATTTTATGTAATTGTAATATTGCAGTTAGTATGAGCAAAAACGCTAACTATTTATCGACTTGATAATAAGAATGTAAATCAAAATAAAAGGATTTGTTTGAAATTTAAATATATAATGAACGAGTTTTATTATTGTTGTAGTTAAATGTTGAAATTAATTTAATATTTAAATATTGGATTTAACATGAAAAGTTGTATTTTAAAAGATTATTAATTCCTGTTTAATTGGAATGATGAAAATTGTTAACTTTTAAATTTAGAATATAAAAGTGATTAAATTGAGTTTTAAAATAGATTGTTTAATTAACGTATAAAATTAGTCTTTTGGGCACTGTCTTGAATTTCGACGAAATCAGTTTCATCAGATCCATAATAGTGAATTATTATAAGATTTCAAGTTTCCTAGCGATCGGACTTATCGTTTGCTCGTGCGAGCTCGAAACGCGTAGAAATCAATTAAAGGAATTTAAATAAATATAAATTGATTTTAAAAGCTAACATTTATATACAATAGAATTAAGGTTTGAAATAAATTTCATTGAGTATAAAAATATTGAAAACCTATATTTCGACATATAGGATGCCCTATTTTTGCTTCGGGAACAAAACGGGCTTTTCGGGTTTTTGTTATAGCTTCGACCCAATCGATCGGTTCCATCCATTCTTGTTTCAGCTTTGTCTATAAATAGACTGTTATAAACCCTAGTAGCTTTTTATTCTATTTTATGTATGTACAATTTCTATTCTTATCTGCTCCTCCTCAATGGTGAATAACCTAAACCCTAATTACTGATTTCAAATCAACTCCAAAAATCCAAATTACTCAAACCCCATCGAATTATATATCGTCGCGAAGCTCTCAACGAACGGAATCTTCTTCTGCAATTCATTTTTCGATTGTAGGCTCTTTTGTGTAGAATTGGGAGAAACATTTTCGGCCATCCGTTGTGGGGTTTCGATTCGACGGTGGATCGTCGACCATTCGACAATCGGGAAGTTGCAGCCTGGAGAGGGGATGTAGCAAAGTGCATCCATGGTGTTCGATAGCATCAAAGATGCTCGAGTTCGCCAGACCTGGGCGATACAAAATGGTGGTGGCGGAGCACATGGGCGAGGCCGAAGGCATTGTGCGTGCATGGAGGAAGGCAGCCAGGCAAGACGAGCTCAACGGCGGCGTCTGATGTGGTCAGAGGTGACCGTAGCGGTAGCGATTGCATGATGAAGTCGACGGTTGATGGTGTTGTCGCGTGTACGAGATGAAGGTAGGGTTGGGAGGTGGTATGCATTTACGATAATGCCCCTAGTTTATTTTTAATTTAATTTTAAAATTTAAACCTTCTAATATCAATAACTTTTGCATATGAACTCGGATTCTCGTGTAGTTTTTTTATTGGGATCGTATCGAAATTCTGGACAGTATGAAACTAGTTTGGTTGAATTTAGAGACTGTGAGAATTTTGGGCTTTTATTGGATTTTTAATCGGCTATAAATCAATGGTGAGTAATTTAACCCAATCACGCAATATTAAATTTTCTTGCGTTAGTCGAATTTAATTTATGAAGTGATAAGAATTTTATTGGTTGCTATTTGGTAGTTTAAATTGACGTTTAGATTAATTTGGATTTTATATTGACTTAAATTGACATTTATATTAATATTGAATTTAACTGCTAGTTAAACACCGACAATTGGTAATTAGTGACAGTCGTGGTATATTGGTTGATTTGGATGTTGATTGGTATTGTATGCCTGTTGATTTATGTTGGATGTATGAATTTATTTTGGATATATCCCTGTTATTATCCCATTATTTATTTGACATCCTATAAATTGTCAGTTGAATTATTTTGAATGAACTAAGAAGCGGGTTGAAACGAATATACCTATGCCATTAAATTTTGTGCTGAAATAATATATATCCATCTATGTAATCAAAATGGAAATAAATGATCACTTGGCCCTAGGGTAGAAAATTATATACAGACACTGGATTTGGTTAAATTAAATGGTTTTAAAATCTTAAATTCAATTTATAAGAATTATATTCCTTTCTAATTCGAGATTTGAAATGTTGAAATTGAAACTGTTTAAATGAAATTGTTTAAGGACTAATTTGAAACCATAAGTTGAAATTGAGATATGATTTGAATTTATCGAAAGTGAATTATTTTAAAGGTTTGATTTTATTTTAAACTTTGAATTTACTTTATTTAAAATGGTTTAAATTGGTATTTCCAAGTTTGGACGTTAAATGGATTTAAACCAAATTGTTTCAAAATGTGAATGTGAATTGGGACTTTCTGTCTTTGAATAGAACTATTTAAATTGAATATGATGTAAAGTTTGAAATTGTTTTGAATTGAGGCTGATGTAAATCGGAATTTGAATATGAAGTTAACTTGAAATTGGAAGTTGAAAAGTTGAATTTGTTGTGATATGAATTGGGAATATGAGTTCAAATCATTTTGAAAAGGAAGAAACGGTTTTAATATAAATTATTTTAACATACAAACTATTTATCCAAACAATTTCAATAGCAAATCTATTTTATATTCAAAATTATTTCCAATCTTTAAACTATTCTAATTATTCCAAACTACTTTTCAATATTAGACTATTTTAATTATCCAAACTATTTTCAATATTGAAACTATTTTAATTATTCAAAACGATTTTTAATATTCAAACTGTTTTAGAGGGGAATTATTTAGGTTTAAATCATCGATTTAAGTATGAATGCTTTAATATGAAGGTATAACCTGTTTTGAATTTGAAATGATTTTGAAGTGAATCTAATATTTTGATATGAAATATGACTTGTTCTCGAAATGTAAAAGAATCAACTGGTGTGCAATATGACGTTTGATTATTAAAGAGACAGAGGCCAAATACTGGCACACTCTCTGTCAATACCAGAACCATTTTAACAACTATGTACGTAGTGAATGATCCAGAATGAAGTGGTTGGATTGACAAACGATTGTTGGATTTGAAGAAAAAGAATGATGATGGATGTCCCCAGCACTTGTGCTAATTTGAAATGACTAAAACATGATGGCTTGTCAAGGCCAAGTGGGCTAGCTACTCCTAGCAGACACACTTCTTCATATTACTATATTGTTTTTGAAATGATCAGTGCACCTTGATTATATTATAGGAGTGTTGGACGCTGCGGGTGGTCACGGCTATGATGCGATACCACCAGCCCTACAACCCAAACTAGTAGTATCCTACTGTGGGCATTACCTCACGTACTTTGACATACTTTTATCCTTATACGTGCCTACTATGATTTTTTTAGTATGTTACTTATAAGGGACTCACTGGCTACCGACGTTACTGGTTGTGTTACAAATGCTGCATAGACTGCCTGCTGAAAAATGTGTTAAGGCGGATTGATGTAAAGCCTTAATGTTATTTTAATACTTTACTGATAGACACTACATATATAGTGTATCTTACTATATATAAATAGTTTTACGGATCCTTAGGAGATGGAATATCCCGTAACATCTCTTAAGTTATTGCACTCACGTTATCCATTTGATAAGAGTTGTAAAATGCTGTAAACATCTTTGAAGCTATTACGCTCATTTTATTCGTTGTTGATTTAATTTACATAAGAACTTTTAGTTCTGACTCAAGTGTTTCGTATTTTCGTTACGCTCGCTACAGCCTGAGTATTTCAATCTTTGTAGACATATTCCTTTGAGATGAAGATGGAGTTGCTAGACCGTATTTATTATTATTATTCCACTGCATTATTTTGGTATATTTATTTATTGTACTTTGATCATGTTGTAGATATTGTGTAATCAAATGTTTATTGTTAAACAGCTTCATGAACTTTTTATTTGATTATTATATTTTGTTATTCCGCTGAGAGATTCTGTGTTTTCTTTTTCCTTTTTTTCTTAGTTTCTTGTTTACCCCATTGATAATCCACCCTTTTGAATGGTTTGAGTTAGACATGTGTGCTTTATTGTCGCTTTAAACCGTTCAAAAAGGTGGGCCGTCACATTTGGTTATAGAGTTTTGGTTTAGAGATTCCTTAGCCTGTAGTGGATTAACTCATTAGAGATATGATTAGTAATACCCTAGAATGAGTCTAAGAGTATATATACGAGAGAGCATATTTGTTAAGTGCTATAAAAACGTTTTCTATTATGCTAGTTTGTTCGGTTTAGTATTTATGAATTCCAATCGGTATATAGGATACTATGACATCGATAGGGATTTCTAAACACTTGAACAAGGTTGATCGACGCAATATTATTTGAAATAGGTAAATGAAATAATTTTACCTAGTATTATATTTTGTATATAAAAGAATAATTTTCCATAAATAGATATAGTTGTATGTGTTATGTTGTTTGTTAGGAAGTGAAATTTTATAAGTATTGGTTATAAATAGTATTTACAAATAAAATGAATATAACTTGAAAATTTAAGAACTTAAGTTCTGGTGTTTTTTTTCTAAACTGGTTTTCAAAGATTTTTGGAAAAATAATATCAGTATTATTTAGAAGTATTCTCAGATAGAAATATTTTTAATGGAAATTGAAAGAAATGTTTTTAAAAAGAATTTTAAAGGAAATAAGTTTTGTACTCCCATCTTCTGTCATTGAAAAATAATTTTGGTGATGACCGTGGCATCATCGACGCTCATTTTTGAGTTTCAAAGTTGGAAGAACACTATAGTAGCTTTGCTACACGTTGTTTTGGTAAACAAATTTTGATTTAAATTTCCTAAGTATGATTGGACATATAAAAAGATATAAGTATGTTTTATTTCAAGGTGATGTGAAAGGAAACCCGTTATTTAGTTCTTAAATTTTTCTCTTAATTAATGATTTTCAATTATTGAAATAAAATGGAATCTTGACTATTTTAATAATCGGAAACTTCCAAATTAAAATATGAAATTAAAAGCTAGATGTTTAATGAGAACCTAAAAACTGAAGTTTGTAACTTGTAAATTAAAAGATAATGGAATATCAAACATATAAAAAAAACTTAGGTGATATGATGTTTCGAAATGAATTTATGTCTATAAAATAAAGAATTGAGATGTTACAAGAAATATTATAAACTTAAGTTAATATTTGAAATGCTTAATAATAAAATTGAATAGTAGAAAGAGAATAGTATTTAAGGAAATGATTATAAACCTAAGAAAATGTTGAAATGATTCATAAAAAGATTGAATATTAAATGACACTATAAATAAAGGAAAAAAAGGTGTATTAAATTTAGATGAACTTGAATAATGATTCAATAATGACTATTAATCAAGTTCTAAGTAAATAATAAATGTGAATTAAACTGCAAGAAACTGAAGTAATACCTTAAAATTTTATCCATATATGATTTTAATTATTGAATGAAAAATTTATGTAAGTAAATGAATGTAAATAAAAAAATGACCATATATAAATGGATGAGAATTTAAAATAATGAAAAGTATTTAATGTGTAAAAAGAAACCACTAGAGTAAAATATGTAAGTTGAGCGTAGACCATTTTATTCGCATAACAGTTCTGATCCAAATTCGAATACATGATTCGTAGAAATTCTTTGTGTACAAATGATATATGTACATCGTACAAACTTAAATAATATATTAGTTCGTTGTTGTTTGGCTTATGGGAAGTTTGGGAATGATACTTCAAATCGTTTGAGGTTGTATGAATAATCTATTGAGTAATTATCTAGGACTGTTGAGCGTCAGGTACACTTTGTAGTTTATTTATCACCCTTTTATGATGAAAGGTTTCTGAACCTAGACAAACCATTAGTTTTTGATTGCTATGGATGTATGATTGACTCTTTTGTTGCATATAATAGTTATACTGCTTTTGTTTGCATATGATCATTATAAATTGTATGTTGCTTGTATTGTTAATTTAAACAACTGATATTAATCTTTTTACATAATTTTAACTCTTTTGGATTAAAATAAGATACAGGTTCATGGAAGCAATAGCTGCTGCTTTTGGTTTCATAAATATAGTTTGTTTGGCCAACAAATAGATAAGTTTTCAGATTATGGTTTCGTAGCGGTATTTTATTATCTTTCCCATGGTTTGGGATGTTTTTTAATTGAAATAATATATATATGTGTGTGTGTGTGTGTGTGTGTACAATGTAATTATAGATATTGTTATTTTTCCGAACCTAACCGGGTAATTGAGATGCTACCAAAATTTATCATGAATTTAGGACTTGGAAAAAATTTCATGGTAAATTGAGCTATTTTCAAATTTATGTTAAACTTGAATATGTAAGTTAATCATTTGTAAATTAAATATTTTGAATAAAATATATAAAATTTCTTGATTCCTTTTTGTTCCGTTTCGGGGATGAAAAGTTTTGAGTCAGAGAGATTGTAACAACCCGCATTTTTGACAACTAAAAATATTAGATAAAATAGGATTTTGAAATTTAATATTGTCAAAAATAAATATTAATTATTTATTAATGAAATTTTTTATCAGAATATAATACAATAATATTGATTGAGTGTAACTGACAACAATGTTAAGGTAAATTCAATCAATTGTAAATAATAGATGTTAATGTTATACATGTTAAATGAATGTTATTTCTAATTGAAATATAATTGTAGAGCTTAGTTTAGAAATAATTTTAAGTTAATAAGGAATAAAATAATTAATATATCAAATGGTGAAATAGTATGTATTTAAGTGAAATTGGTTTTAATTTTGAGTATGAAATCAATGATTTTGTATGTAAATTTATTAAACTTTGTTTGTAAACAATAAATTTATAAATACATTTAAATTACTTAAATGTAAATTTGTTTTATTTATCATCTTGTTATTTGATTTATTGAAATTAATTTGGAAATCAGTGGAAATTTAATGTAATTGCAATATTGCAGTTAATATGAGAAAAAACGTTAACTATTGGGTGATAAGTGTAATAAAACGAAAACTTATGTTAGTAAATTTCATAAGGGAATTTTGATTTGATAATTAGAATGTAAATCAAAATAAAAGGATTTTTTTTTTAAATTTAAATATATATAATGAACGGGTTTTATTATAGTTGTAATTAAACGTTGAAATTAATTTAATATTTAAATGTTGGATTTAACAGGGAAAATTATATTTTAAAAGAATATTAATTCATGTTTAATTAGGAATGATGAAAATTATTAAATTTTATGTTTAGAATTTAAAAGTGATTAAATTGACTTTCAAAATAGGTTGTTTTAATTAACGTGTAAAATTAGTCTTTTTGGGCATATTCTCGGATTTCGACGAAACCAGGTTCATCGGATCCGTGAAAGTGAATTATTATGGGATATCTAATTTCGTAGTGATCAGACTTACCGTTTGCTCATGCGAGCTCGTAATGGGTAGAAATCAATCAAAAGAATTTAAATAAATATAAATTGATTTTAAAAGCAAATGTATATATACAATAGAATTAGGGTTTGAAATTAGTTTCATTGAGTATAAAAATATTGAAAACTTATATTTCAACATATATGATGACCTATTTTCGTTTCGGGAACGAAACAGGCTTTTCGGGTCCCTGTTATTGCTTTAACCCAATCGGTCGGTTCTATCCATTCTTGTTTCATCTTTGTCCATATATAGGCTATTATAAACTCTAGCAACTTTCTATTCTATTTTTTGTACGTACAATTTATGTTCTTAACTGCTCCTCCTCAATGGTGAATAAACCAAACCCTAATTACATATTTCAAATCAACTCCAAAAATCTAGACTACTCAAACCTTATCAAATTATATGTCATCGCGAAGCTCTCAACGAATGATATCCGTGTCTACAATTCGTTTTTTAATTGGAGGCTCCATGTCTAGAATTGGGCAAAACATTCTCGGGCATCCATTGTAGGATTTTGATTCAACAGTGGATCGTCGATCATTCGACGATCGAGAAGTTACAGCCTATAGAGGGGATGTAGCACAGTGCACTCGTGGTGTCCGATCGCGTCAGAGAAGCCCGAGATTGCCAGATCTATGTGATATATAGCGGCAGTGGGTGAGCACGTGGGGGAGGCTAGAGGCATCGCGCGTGCATGGAGGAAGGCAGTTCCTTGCGTAGATCCTATTTCAATAGGAACTTGATGAGTCCTGGCAAGGCGAGCTCAACAGCGGCGTCTGATGTGGTCGGGGGTGACCGTAGCAGTGACGGTTGCACGAGGAAATTGGCGGCCGATGGTGTTGCCGCATGTACGAGATGAAGGTAGGGTTAGGAGATGGTACGTATCTACGATAATGCCCCTAGTTTATTTTTAACTAATTTTAAATTTTAAACCACTTAACACCAATAACTTTTGCATACGAACACGCATTCGCACGTGGTTTCTTCCGTTATGATCATATTGAAATTTTAGACAATGTGAAACTGGTTTGGTTGAATTTGAAGACTATTGGAATTTTGAGCTTTTGTTGGATTTTTAATTGACAATAATCAAAGGTGAATGCTTTAACCCACTCATGCAATACTAAATTTTCTTATATTAGTCAAATTAAATTTATGAAATCATAAGAACTTTATTGGTTGTTGTTTGGTAGTTTAAATTGACATTTAAATTAATTTGGATTTTATATTGAATTAAATTGAAATTAGATTAATATTGAATTCAATTGCTAGTTAAACACCAACAATTGGTAATTTGTGACCGTTGTGATATGTTGGTTGATTTGGATGTTGATTGGTATTGTATGCCTATTGATTTATGTTGGATGTATAATTATTTATTTATTTTAAATATATCCCTATTATTGTCCCATTATTTATTTGACATTCTATAAATTTACAGTTCAATTATTTCGAATGACCTAAGAAATATGTTGAAACGATATATACCCATGTCATTAAATTTTGGGTTGAAGTGATATATATCCACCCATGTAATCAAAATGGAAATAAATAATCACTTGGACATAAGGTACAAAATTATATAAGGACACCGGATTTGGTTAAATTAAATGGTTGTAAAATCTTAAATTTGATTTATATGAATTAAATTATTTTCTAATTCAAGATTTGAAATATTGAAATTGAAACTGTTTAAATGAAATTGTTTAAGGACTAATTTGAAACCATAAGTTGAAATTGAGATATGATTCGGATTTATCAAAAGTGAATTATTCGAAAGGTTTAATTTTTAATTTAAACTTTTTATTTACTTTACTTAAAATGGTTTAAATTGGTATTTCCAAGTTTGAATTTACTTTACTTAAAATAGTTTAAATTGGAACTTTCTACCTTTGAATAGAGCTGCTTAAATTAAATTTGATGTAAACTTTGAAATTATTTTGTATTGAAGCTGAGGTAAATTGGAATTTAAATATGAAGTTGACTTGAAATTGGAAGTTGAAAAGTTGAATTTGTTGTGATTTGAATTGGGAATATGAGTTCAAACCGTTTTGAAAAGGAAGAAACAGTTTTAATATAAATTATTTTAGTATATAAACTATTTTTCCAAACTATCTCAATATTAAAATCTAGTTTATATTCAAAACTATTGCCAATCTTTAAACCAATCCAATTATTTCCAAATTATTTTTCAATGCTAAACTATTTTAATTATCCAAACTATTTTCAATATTCAAACTATTTTGATTATACAGAGCCATTTTTAATATTCAAACTGTTTTATAGGGGACTTAATTAGATTTTGAAGTGAATCTGACATTTGGATATGAAATACGACTTGTTCTTGAAATGTAAAAGAATCAACCGGTGTGCAAAATAACGTTTGGTTGTTAAAGAGATCGTCGCTAAATATTGACATACTATCTGTCAACATTGGAACCACTTTAACAACTGTGTATGTAGTGGATGATCCAGAATGAAGTGGTTGGATTGATGAATGATTGCTGGATTTGAAAAAAGAGAACGATGATGGATGACCCCGACACTTGTGCCAATTTGAAATGACTAAAATAGGACGGCGTGTCAGGGCTAAGCGGGCTAGCTAACCCTAGCGGACACACTTCTTATTATTACTATATTGATTTGACTTGATCGGTGCACCTTGATTTGATTATTGGAGTGTTGGACGCGGTGGACGGTCGTGGCTACGATGCATTACTACTAGCCCTGCGACCCGAACTGGTAGTATCCTACCTTAGGCATTGCCTTACATGCCTTGTCATATTTTTATCCTTATACGCGCCCACAATGATTTTGTTTCAGTATGGTACCTATAGGGGACTCACTGGCTACCGATGTTACTGGTTGTTTTATAGGACCTACATATACTACCCTCTTAAAAATGTTTTAAGGGAGATTAATGCAAAGCCTTAATGCTATTTCAATACTTTACTTTACTGGTGGACACTAGGTATACGGTGTATCTTACTATATAAAGATTGTTCGACGAATCCTTGGGAGATGGAAAATCTCGTAATATCTCTTAAGTTATTGCACTCATGTTGTACACTTCATAGAAGATGTAAAATCTCGTAAACATCTTTGAAGCTATTACACTCATATTTGTTCGTTGTTGATCTAACTTACATAAGAACTTTTAGTTCTGACTCGAGTGTTTTGTCTTTTCATTACGGTCGGGTCAACTGAGTATTTCATTGCTTGATGATATTATTCCTTGAAGACGAAGATGGATTTGCTAGACCGTATTTACTATTATTATTCCGCTCCATTATTTTGGTATGTTTGTTGATTGTACGCTGATTTTGTTGTAGAAATTGTGTAATCAAATGTATATTGTAAAAAAACTTCATGAACTGTTTATTTGATTATTATATTTTATCTTTCTAATCCAAAGTTATGTGTTTTGTTTTTCTTCTTTTCTCTTATTTTCTTATTTACCCTATTGATAATCCATCCTTTTAATGGTTTGAGTTAGACATGTGTGTTTTATTGTTGATTTAAACCGTTCAAAAAGGTGGGTCGTCACAAATACCACATTATAGTTTTATTTTATAACGAATATGCATAATAGTCATACTAAAATATAACTATGTCTATCTTTTATCGTAACTGAAAAATAGACATTATTTCATAAATAATGCTTGGTAGGTTTTACGAAAATAATTTTCGTAATGTGATGCGATCATTGAGTGCTATATGGCATGCTTCCATTATTTTCGCCATTACTATAATAGGCTATTGAATTCGGAGGTCCATCATTCATTTAATATAGATTATTTATTTCATATACTGTAATTAATTTATAGCGGAGAGTTCTTTGATCAAATACCTTGAAATAATATCATATAAAACGATTTTTCATACGGAAATACATTTTGGAATAGAAATCATTCCAATATTAAGTATCAATTACTATTGTTACAGTTCTCGTTTCTAATGTTTTATTATGAAGAGAAGTGACTATTTACTCCCTTCATCCTAATTATTCCTTAAATTACATTTACTCCTGTATATTCGTTTTCCTTTCAAATGGTCAAATAGTTCAAACGAAAAACCCTTACTACAATATCATAATGAACTCTTTATAAAAGCGCATTCGATTATCCTCAACATTTAAGGATATCAAACATGTTGCATTTTATGTAAACTGATCAAACTGACATTTCAATTATCGAGTTCTTAGATCTATCTTGTAGTTTTGGTCAACAGTTATAGTTAACACAATTTGATCTCATTGTAATTAACCAAATTGAATGCTCGATCTCACGGTACTATTTATTTGCTTATTTAAAACGAACTAGCTTCATCAATGTATCGTACATTACGAATTATGACCATTTCTCATATAATATTTATATGCCATAGTATGGATCAAATAATCATGATCTTGTTTTGCTTTTTGAGTTTGAAACTCATAGAATACAATAAAGAATCTCGACCAAATAAATGAGTAAGCGACCAAATTACGAATGAATTTAGTAGTCGTAAAATCAGGTGCCTGTATGGTTGTAGAAACATTAACATGCAATGAGCATTTTTCTGTAAGTATATGTTATATTTCTATTTGTCAACCTTTAATTAGTTCAATTGTATATCTTAATTGATAAACATTTTATCAATCATATTAAATGCCTAAATTTATCAATGTAGATTATATAATATTATATAGCATATATCCTTACAACATTAGAAAGGTTAAATGTTATCGTTTCATTTTTCTAATAACGCTCACACCAGTCTTTTATGTTTCACCAAACCTTAAGTAGAAGTTTAGAAGTCTTTTGACTTCACTAGTAGGTTTTAGGACTCATTTGTCTTAGAATTCTGATCTTGAGTCTGCTCAACAAGTCATAGCTCCATGGATGATGGATAACTCCTTATAAGTTGTACCATATACAACTCTAACCACTTGGTCCCTTGTCCTAAGTATACTTCGACCATGAGTCTTCTTAACAAATTGAAATGAAGTTATTCACTTGTACCTACCACATCACGACGGCCTATGAATGGTATATGTACCATGAGTCCGCTCAACAAATACATATAGTTATCTTACCTCGTCTATTTAATATATTAATAATATCACACATAACATCCCCTGCTTGTGTCTGCTCAATAGCTAAGGAGTATACAAGTAATTTTTTAATATATATATATATATATATATATATGATAGAGGACAGCATTATATTCAAGGATTATAATATAGAGTAATATCAACTTATGGAATAATATAATTCTTATGAATTGCTCTTGTGATTCAAGTGTCGTACACATCAGAAATTACAGTATATATGCAATACACTTGTATTTATACCTTAAGTCCATTTAGGGTTTTTTTAATGTTCCACCTTTAGTTTATACATTCACATTATATAAGTTTTATTATTATACAACTTTTTTATTTAATACTACTCATATAATAGTCTTATGTATAATATTATATTAATCAATCTTACTTAATTCATTTTAATTAATTAACTTTTTAATAAATTTTATATTATTTTAATATAACATTTAATATTTATATTAAATATTTATTATATACTATAACCTTTATAGTATAACACATATATCTCATATATGTGTATTTTTATTTAATTAACCAATTAATCTTTAATTTATTTATTTAATCAATTAACCTTTAATTAATTTTTTCTAATAAATTAATCTTTAACTAATTTATTTAATTAAAATTTTTTTACTCAATTATATTAATTTTAAAATCTAATTCATACACACACATGTATACTTATGTTATTTTAAACATTTAAAACAACATAACATATATCATAATATATAATACATGTATATATTTATTAATTAATTAACTTGTTTAATTAATTTATTATATTAATCTCATTAGTAAATTTTAAAATTTCGAAATTAATATATATTTTCAAATATTTTGAATTATTTTATTATACTATAGCTTTTATAATATATTTATATCTTATTTCAAATTAAACGTTTAAATTTAAAATCTTGTATTATTAATTTTCAAATAATTTTGAAAATTAGTCCAAGGCCCGATTAAAATTTAGGTCTTTTCTATTAAGGACAACCTTTAGGATGTGATCTTAATATTAACCCTAATATGACTAATTTAGACCGTATAGGTTATTGGGCTTTGATAACTTTGTTGGAACTTGGTCAGCCCGCAGCGGAAGTTATGGGTGAATTTCAAAAAAAAATATCCTATTGGGTCTTTATTGGGCCTATGAAGCCTAATTTATTTAGAGCGTTTCTAAATTTAATTTAAGTAAAATCTCTTATTACATTTAAATTTTAAATTATAGATAGAATTTAATTTTATTTATATTCAAACATAATAGTACACATATGTATCGTGCACATATATGTATGTGTATGCATGTGTAACATAATAATCCGTGCAAGGTACGACATGCCTGTATCTAAATGTTCAGATTTACATCACAACAGACATGTTAGCTGATTCTATATGTATTCAATATTATCCAAATATGTATGTACATAAACTTGTTATTTATTTAAATATTAAAAACTTTGTAAATAAATATGTATATGTGTGTGTGTGCATATATTACTTATATATAAAATATAAATGATTTATATACATATATATTATCGTATTAAAATTCTAAATAATACACACATATAATATATATATAAAAAATTAAAAAACAATCATTTTGTGTATGTATAATATATGTATGTATGTATTTATGTATTAAAGTAATAAAATTACGATTAATTTTTTTAAATATATATATTTAGGTATATTAATAATATTTAAAAATAATTAGTGTGTGTATATATATCCATTAATTATAAAAATGAAAATTATATTTTTTTTAGCTTTCTCGGATCGAATGCACAGCACAACAAAAATTTATTTAGAAATTTATTGTACTAAAATATATATATATATATATACACTAATTAATTAATCGAAATAAAATAAAATAATAATAAAATTATTTTCGTGTTATATTATCAAAATTTAAATTATCAAAACTTAAGCATGATATTTAAGGTTAGAAAAGTTTTTCCAAAATTTTCTCAGTCAAAATATTATTTTTAATAAATTAAAAAAAATTGGTAGAATATTAAAATGATTTTTTTAATATAAAAATTGATTTCAAAATTATGATTTTTTTAATCGAGATTTTATACGAGGATACATAAAATAACTGCATAAAATTTAAAATTTTATTTTCAAAACATGTATCATTTTATATGAATAATTTAATTCATACATTAATTTAAAAATAATAAACAATAGTAAAAACTAGATAAAAATAATTTGCAGTCACCAAAAATTATAATTGTTGTAAATATGCATTTATAAAAATATAGATCAATACATAATATGATGAAATAGATAGGTTCAAGTCATATAGTTGAAATTAAATGACAAATTAGTATATATTTACAAATATTAATTGATAAAATGATAATAATTAAAAGTAAAATATATATTATGAATAATATACTATTATTCATAAACTATAAATCATATAGTAGAGTAAAAACATACCTAATTCTAATGCCCTTAAGCACACCTTGTAATGATAAATTCTCCCTCCTTTGAAATCTTCTTGCTTCGGCCTTTGAATCTTCTTGATTCAGTAGATTTCTAGTCCCTGAATCATAGACCTTTAACTATCCAATAGTTTTCGCCTTTCGAATTGATTTGAGTTGAATTTTTTGGAGCTTCTAAATGGAGAATTCGGACTGTAATGGGAGAAGAGAGGCAACCAAAAAGTCTAGAACAATTAGGGCTAGAGACCTTTATATATGGTTGAAATAGAGACAAATATGGATCACATCTCATACCAAGTCTCATTAGATCTAAGCCATCCATCTCAAATATGTCTCTAGCTTTTTATTCACCCCATGTAGTTTATGTTGCTGCTGAATTAACACAAAGTATCTTTGGCTAATATCTCATTTAAGCCCAAATAAATATTATTAATTAAATCTGATTTAATTGCTTGTCGATATCACATATCGATCGATATATTTATAACTATAATAAATATATACAATAACATTTATTTCTCAAATCATATTTAAAAATTTATAATTAATATTTCATAAATATTAATTATTTTAATTAACTTATAACAATTATAAACTAATTAAATTATTTGGTCCAAAAAGAATTCATCATTTCGGTTGTATGACTCATCAAGTGTAATTTGGTCAACGACTTACATCAAACTATTTGAATGTTAATGTTCATATATCACTTAGCAAGTGATTTGACATTTTAACCAAATTTATCACTTACTTAGTTTCGATAAATCCAATTTTATTTTATTAAACGCTACCCGATTGTGAATTTTTTTTATACCAATTCTCTTCGTTAAAACTATATCACTTTGGACTTATGGAACTTAGTACTAGCCAAAATTCCAATACAATCCATATTCAACTCTATAGTCCAAACACAAAGTCCTTGCCTCAATAATAACAATTATTATTAACCAAAATGCTACGACTAGAGAATTTGACTTTGATTTGACTTGAGTTACCATGATACTAACTCCATATAAATAAGGAGAGAATCCTCTCTTGAATAGTGCTTCACTACCAATACTTTCGCTCGACCCAACCATAGTCACGCGATGGTGTCCATACCATGATTTAACTACAATCAAAGCGGATTTTTCATATTGAAGATCCATAGTACTCAAGTCGAGAGAACTGAGTAAGTCAATTGCATCGATAATTTCTGTTTGACCTTAGTTATACCAACCAACAGAAAACTATCAAGTGAGTCATTTCATGGCTATTTAATAACCATCAGTACTTAACGCCTAGGTGCCCCAATTAGTAATGAGTACATTGCTCAACATTTGAAGAGCGTTATACTCTAGTCTCATCGGATATATCGATATCCAGTCTCGATACATCTTAACTATGAATATTTATGATGGTATATTTGTTTTCATTGTGATAAATTACTCATGGTTATAGCATTTTCTAACTATTATCACAAAATGTACCATTTATAGAATTTTCTATTAATATAATTTTAATTAAATCAATTAATTAATACAACACATTGTATCAAATATATAATAAAAAGAAAACACCTTTTATTTCGAACAAAGTTGGTCAACGAGTTAGATATATGTAATGAATAACATAATTGCCTCCAGGGTCCTAACTCTATCAATGAAATGGTATGCAACTTATGAATTCTCCTATTCTTAGTTTGCACTGCCTATTTTCGTAATTTAAATATGAACTCCTTTTCATTATACATGTAAAAGTTGAAATAAAATATAAATGCTTTAAATTGTAGATTTTATAGGTACTGATTCTACTGTATAAATATATAAAATAAGCTTGGTATTAGATTCTGTTTTTTAATGCAAATCTATTGGTTAGCAGAGGAAATTAGCTAAATTGTAAATTATTGTATGGAGTATGAATTCGAAGATTTGACATTTACAATGACTAGTATAGGACGCGGAAATCTATGCACGCTTAGGAATATTTAATTAGCCTAAATTACGTACATATGAATATGCTAGCGTAAAAATATATTATTAACATATAATTGATAATGTGTTAATTATATAGAACAAATAGGTTAGTGAATAACATTAAAATCCATAGGAAGGAAGTTCGGGATAATTATCAAAATTAATCCATAATAAAAGGCAGAATAAAGAGTTTTCCTTATATGGTCTTATTACATAATGCGGTGAGATATATATAGTATTATGTTAGGGGAGACGAAATATGACTAAGTTATAGGGATGTGAGGTTAGTCGAAAGCACATGGAAGTCTACCCAGCTAATCTAACAACTAGCAGTATGACTTTAGGACTAATGTGAGACATCGCCTATAGTAAGTACCCACGGTGGACATGAGGTTAGTCTCGATTCTATAAGGTATGTCTGCCCAGTTAATTTGGCTCACTTCCGAATAGTCGGAGTAATGTGAGATGTCACAGTTTGAGTTACGGATCTATGACCTACTTCTGGGTTAAGAATGTCAAATGACAGTTGTAGGGTCCGCCTTCTTCCCACTTAAGAAGTATTAAATAGTCGAGGTTATCATTTAGGTGCGATAGGAGGAAACTCGAAAGGGATCCACTTCGAGGTCGAGGTATTAAGTGGCTATTGTAGGGTCCGCCCCTTCCCATAAAGAACTATTAAGTGGCCTGATGAGATTTTATGTGATGTTAGTTAGGGAGTACCAAAGAGAGGTCCGCCTTATGATAGGTATTAAATGACGGGGATCTGCTTAAGATACAGGTATTAAATGGTCAGAGTGTGCCTAATTTTCGTTAAAGATGTATTAAGTGGCTCAGGTTGTAACGACCCGTATTTTTTTGGTAATTAAAATATTAAATTTAATAAGATTTTGAGATGTTAATATTGTAAGAAATTAAAATTTATGATTTTTAATGACAAAACAATTAGAATGTAATATAGTAAGGTTGATTTAATGTAATTGATAACCATTTTAATCCAATTTCAATCAATGGATATAATTGTAAGGTTATTTGGTTATAATTGTAAATAATGGCATAAATTAAATGATGCATTTAATGATGAAATTATATGTAATTGATTGGAATTGATTAATATAGAATATAAAATCATTTTGTTATAACCCTTAGTTGTAAATGATAAGATAATGGATATGAACTATTATTATAAACTATGGTTGTAATTATCTTCTCATTAATTTGTCCGTTTGAATATTAAATGAGTAACTAATGGAATCAAGGCAATTATATGTTGGAATTATATGTTGTTAATTAAATTACTTAAACGTAACAATTATTTATTTACCATCTGATTATTTAATATGTTTGTAGTTAATTTGGAAATCAATGAAAATTTATGTAATTAATTAGTTAATATGGTAAAAGATGTTAACGGTAAAATAATGAATATAATAAAACGTAAACTTATGTTAATATAATTCATAGGTGATTGTTGATTGAATAATCAGGATGATAACATAGGTTTGAATGTAATTGGATGAGAATTGGATGCGTAATTAATGGCATTTAACCTTTCAAATATAATAAGGGGAAACAAATTAATATTGCATTAACTGATATTACACTTTTAATAAGATAAAGTATAACGATCCGCAACTTTTAACAACTTTAAAATGTAAGTATTTTGAATTTAAATAATAATTAAATAACAAAAATTGAATTTGTGATGTTGAGTGTTTTATTTGACCCAATTTAATAGAATAAAAAATTTGTGAAATTTCAAATTTTGGTCAAACTTAGTCAAAGATTGACTTTTGGTTGAAATTTTTTAATTTGAATTTTAAAATTTTATTCTTTTCATATGATACTAGACTGAATTCTGATTTTTCCTCCACTTTTCATTTCATTGAAATCAAATTTCTATTGCTCTAAAATTTTTAATTATTGTGAAAAATTAACATGAATTGGTAGCGTTTAGTTGTGTTTTAATTGGCTAAGGCATATTGGGTTTGTTTGGTCTAATGGGTCTTGGTTAACCAAGATACTTTAGCCAGTCATGAAACCATTCCTTTTCCTACGACGTTATGTTTCTTATCTGATAACATCTACGTATATATTTTTCTCTTGAAAAACTTTCTCTACACACTTCTTCTTTCTCCTCAAAATCTACAGAGAACTCTAGATCCAAAACTCCAAAAACCTCACAAATCAAAACTTCTTTCCTCCTCTCCTTCAACCCTTCCTCCTCCCCTATAGCTGCCGGCCTCTCCGCCATCTCCAAGGCCATCTCTTTCCTCCTTCCTCTCCTCTTCTTTTTCCATTTTCCCGTCCTTTCCCCTTCCATATTTTCCCTCTTCTTCCCCTTATTTCCATGGCTTCTATATTCCACTAAACTACTCTAAATCAAATTTTTTTGAAAACGTGTGTAATTTCAATGGCAACAACTTTGTTGTTGAACCCTTCTTCCCATTTCAAATATTTATATATCAAAAACTCCATTTTTCAAGTCCTTTCTCGGGTCTAGTTTTGGCCGAAAATACACCTTATTGCATCAATCATATCTCCTTCGGGAATGTACCAAATTATGTGATTCTTTTTTTCAAACCATTTATTTTCCAGTGGCTTCAACTTTCTTTTAGATCACTTTTTCTAATTTGCTATGCCAAAAACTCAAATCATTTAAAAGTATTTATGAACTTAGATTTTCAACTCAGAAGACACCTCTGTTTATTTTGACCATAAATTCCTCAAGACAGAAGCTTTTTGAGTGATTCTTTATTTGAAAGTGGAGAGAAAATAATTTGTAACAAGTTTCTAGTAAGTCACTTTTACAGATTCAGTATATTCTAGTCCGAATATTTTCTTAAAGATGACCTAGTTTTATGTTTGTCCATAGTTTAGATCTTGGGTTGTTTGGAAGTTGGAAGTAGTTGAAACTTGTTTATTGATTCATGTTCATGTCTGAGCTTTGTTGGATTTTCTTTACATTTGGATCTTTGCTTGGAATCTCCATATTACTCCATTTTATCATCATCTTCGTAGCCACGAAAGGTGAGAAAACACTCACAACTACTGGATTTTATTATGATAGTTAAACTGAATTTATGATGTGATTAGAAGTTGATTAGTTGTTGTGTAGTATATTTTAAATTGCCATTCCAGTTAAATGTGACTTTATTGAATTTAATTTCCATTTAATTTAATATTAAATTTAAATTTCCAGTTACCTATTAATGATAACCAGTAAATTGTTGGAAGTTATTGGTTGATTTCAATGATGATTGTGCTGTATGTTCAATTGTTGATATTTGAGTGATTGGATGGATGTTATTGGTTGACATTTTGGATGATTGGATGTTATTTATGTCTATATCACTATTATCCCTATGGATTGAAATGATACATACCCGAATGATTTTATAGATTAGGGGAAAATCGTTATGAGTTGAAATGTTAAACCCGAGCGGTTTTCATTGATTTGAAAAAGTTGATTTTTGATACTGGTTGAATTGACATATATCAATATGATTTCTTGAATTTGGATTTTATTTGGAATTGAATTATTTGAAGGGTTTAAGTTAATTCAAACTTTGGATTTGTTTTAATTAGATGGTTAAGATTGATGTTTCGATTTATTTGAAACCCTTTAAATAATTATATTCATGTTGTACACTTGATAGGAGATGAAAATCCCATAAAATCTATGAAACCATTGCACTAATATTTGTATTTTACTTATTTCGATCTGTCATGTATAAGATCTTTTAGTTCTGACTCGAGTTTTTTGTATTTTCATTACATTCGGGTCAGTTTGAGCTTTTTCAGTGTATTGAAGACTATTTTCTGAAGGATGAAGACGAAGATGCAGTATATTATTGCTATTTATTATTCCACCGCATTCTATGTTCCATTGCATTATTTATTTATTTCCATTGTATGTATAACTCTGAATTGAATTATAAAAGTGTTATCAAATGTTATTTGTAAAATAGCTTCATGAATTGTTTATTTAATTATTATATTTTGTCGTTCTGCTGCAGATTCTGTGTTTTGTTTTTTTCTTCTTATTTACCTCATTAACAATCCTCCATTTTGAATGGTTTGAGTCTAACATTTGTGGTTTATTGTCTGTTTGAACCGTCCAAAAAGGTGGGTTGTTACACAGGTACTTTCTCTCACATTGTTAGGACGTGATTGATGGTAGTTGCATGAGATTAGAAGGGGACTTTCGCCTATAGTTGAAGGTACATTATAGAGTTGGACTGGGAGAGCCTTCGAGCTTACAGTCGGAGATATTCTATGTAAGATATAGTATTGGATGCGTAAAACATATTTATTATCTAAATAATACTGCCTGAATACTATTATGGTAAGACTTGAAATTTTCATTCATCGGACATTGTTGTTCTGACCCCTCCTCATTACAACTTATGTTATGGGAGACAACGTTGATTGGGAAGATGAAGGTGGAGGCGAAGTCTTATGGCAATTTATCCATCTATTTAAGTTTTTGATTTATTTTGATGTATCCAATTTCAAACATATTATTTTAGGATATTGCATTTCGGATATTTGAGGTGAAATGTTGCATTTCTAAGATTTGAATTCTTACGAAATGGTTGTTTATTTTTGATATTATATTTTATCATTTCGGTTATGAGATTCTGATAGCATAGATAGATAGCTCTATATATTGTTCATTGTATCAATTTTACCAACCAATAGCCGGCTTGGGAATGGGCCTAAGATTCGATAGGCTTTTATTTGGTCGAAAATTAGGTCCATTTCGAGGTAGGTTATTACATATGCAATGGATGCTTATTTGATATAATGTATTGTTTGTTTGAATGATTGAATTAGTAATGTCTTATATGATTTTATGAAAAATAAACTAAAATTACGATTTCAATAAAATACCGACTCTTGATTTTTGAGAGTTTTGGAAATTTACTTGTGAAAATATTTGGAAGAGAAATGTTTGAAAAGCCAATATGTTATTCTAGAACTTTACTTTTAATCGACAGAAGAAGTTTTTAATTTTTTCACTCGAAACTTGGTTAGAAAGTTGCAAATTAAAAATGTAACATTACTTGTTAGTTTCACTATTTCAAATCACGTTTATCTCACCCAAGATCTCATTAAAAATGTAATGTTAATAACGTTAATTTAAAGTAATTGGTAACTAATTTAATGCAACATCAAGTAACTGGAATGATTGGAAAGTTATAATTGGTCATAAAGTGTAAATGGTAAATAAACGAAATGTTATATTAAATGGTGAAATTGTATGTAATTAACTGGAATTGATTAAAATAGAATAATTAATCTGTATGTGAATATATATGTTTTATTTGTTAACAACATATATAGAAATGTGTTTGAAATCATAAGTTGTGACAATTGTTAATTATCGTTTCATTATTTAATCTGTTGAAATTTAATTGAAAATCAATTGCAATTTGTAACGATCCGTAATTTCGATGATTAAAATTAGTTAATGTAATAAAGTTTTGTGCTTTAATATTTGGAGAAATATAATTTTGTAATTTATTAGTGAAATAAAAACTAAAATGAAATGTAATAATGTTAATTTAAGTTAATTATTAGCAATTTGAATGAAATTCCAATCAGTGAAATGATTTAAATGTTATACTTGGTTATAAAGTGAATATAGGGAACAAATGTAAATATCGAATTAATTAATGAAATAATACATAATTGATGGTAATTGAATAAAAATAGTGTTAGATAAGTAATTGTAACATTTATTGTAAATAATGAACTTATAAGTGTGATTAAAAGTTAATGGTAACAATTATTATATATAACATATCTATTTAATCTGTTAAATTTAAATTGGAAATCAGTTTTTAAATAAATGTAAATAAATGTTACATTAATGTGGGTAAATTCAATAACTGCAAATTGTGAATATAATAAATGTATAGAAATGTTAATTACATTCATAAGAAAATAATTGAATTAATAAAAGAAAGAAATCAAGATGAATGAAATAAATTGGGAATTTAAATTTTAATTAATGCGTAAAATTGACAAAATTCACTATAATTGAAATATAGTAGTTAACTCAAATAAAAGATGGAAATGGTATCACATTAGTGAAATAAGATATCAATAAATGTTAACCATGTTATTAGAGTAATAATTGATTAAACATAAAGACTGAAATGAAATAAAATCAATTTATTGGAATTAAATCTTAATTAATTGGATTAGTTGAAGTTGAAACTAAATATTATAATTTTTTGAAATAATTATTACTGAAATCGATATGTAAATTTACTTTAAATTATTATAAATGTCCAAGCAATCAAAAATGACGAAATTTGTTAGTTAATAAATATTGAATTAAAAAGCGAATTAATTAATTTAATATTAATTTATTTAATTAATATGAAAATAACCATTTTGGCTACTATCTCGGATTTTGACAAAACTAGTTTCATCGGATCTATAACGGTGAATTATTGTAAGGTTTCAAGTTTCGTAGCGATCGGACTTGTCGTTTGATCGTACGGACTCGAAATGTGTAGAAATCAATTTAATTGAAAATAAATTTGAAATAGGCTGATCTTAGCATAACTCGTTCATATGATGGAATTTGGACTTGTTCCATGGAGTTTGAAAATATCGAAAACATCTATTTTGATATATAGGATGACCCATTTCCGTTCCGGAGACAGAACGGGTTTTCCGGGTCGTTTATCGTTCCAATCCAAATCGATCTGGTCCATTCTTTTCTATTTCAGCTATGCCTATAAACTCTAGGTCATTTTTTATTTCATTTTTTTCTATATGTACATTTCCTTCTCAACTCCTTATTCCTTTGGCAGACAAACCTTAATTCCCATATTGCAATTTCAAATCAAATTCAATTCCAAAAATTAAACTCCTCCAAACCCTACCAAATTATATACCATTTTGAAGCTTTCGATGAGCGCATTTCAAATCTATGATAGGTTTTTTGATTTGGATTATGTTTTTGCTAGAATTGCTCGAAACATTCTCCGTCGTTCATGCGTGGTCGGTGGATTCGACGGTGGATCGTCATCCCGACGATGATCGAAGGGTGTCGTATGGGAGAGGGTGTCGAGGCATGTAGATCCGTATGGTTCTTTGGGTTCGAAGGTGCTTGGATGCGCCATAGGAAGTCGATCTTTGTGCGGCGACGCGGCACCCGTTTCGGCGTTCTTGTGGGTCGTGCGCACTAGGCTAGGTCGGCTCGAGACGAGTGGCGTGATGGTGACTTCTGATCGGAGTCGCACGGCATGAGTTGTTCGAAATTTTTCAACGAAGGCGGCGGCTTCATCGTCTGTTGAGCGCGATGAACAGTAGAGAGGGGTTAGGGTTGCGTGATGTCAGGTCTACGTGGCTTCTTTTGTTTTTTTTTTAAACTTTAAAATTTTCAATCATTATAATCTTAATATCTTTTACAAACGAGATCCGTTTACGCACGATTTCTTCCACTTGCATTGTATAGAAATTCTAGATATTTTGACGCTGGTTTGGACGAATTCCGAGACTATTTGAATTTTGAGCTTAAATTGGATTTTAATTCAATTTAAATTCAAAAGGTTGGTGTTTTAACTCATTCACAACTTCTAAAAATTTTTATGTTTGTTAAATTAAATTTAAAATGTGACTGGAAATTATTTATGGCTGTTTAGTATAGTTTTAATTGTCATCTCAGATAATTTGAACTTATTTGAATTAAATTGTCATTTATTTTATTATTGAATTTAAACTGCCAGTTAATTACCTGTTAATGTTAATCTGTTATTTATTGGTACTTATTTATTGATTTGGATGATGATTGTGATGGATGTTGACTGTTGATATTGGATGAATGGATGTTGTATTTTATATCGTTATAAACTGCAAATTCACTATGGGTTGAAATGATATGTACCCGAATGATCTATAGATCAGGGAAAAATCGTTATGGATTGAAATAATAGACTCGAGCGATTTTATGGATTTTATTGTTAAATTCGGGATTGCGGTTTGAAATGATATATAACCGTAGAATTTTAAATTGCAGATTGAAATGATAAATACCCGTATCACTTGACCCTAGGGTAGAGAATTATATACGAACACCGGATTGGTTAAATTAAATGATTTTTTAAATCCTTAAATTTTTGAATTTAATTAAATGATAATTTAAAATAAAATTTGATTTATATAAATTGAAATATTATTGGAAAATCAAGTTTTATGTTGAAATGTGAAACGATTAAATAGGAATTGCTTTAAGAAATTTTATTGAATGTTTAAAGTTAAATTTTAAGTAAATGAAATTCTATTTGGAATTGGGCTATTGAATTTGTTTCGAATTTAACTTTGAAATGTATTGAGATTGGAATAATTTAAAGTGATATTTTGGATACAGATTGAAAGTGATATTGAATTAAATAATTTATTGAGAATTGGAATTTTAAAATTTGAAATTGGGTTTTGGGAATTGATATTAGTCCAAATGTGTTGAAATGAAATGAACAATTTAATTTGATATAAATTCCAAATTCATATTTTAATATAAATTGTTTTGAAAATATATTATTTTAAAATTTATAATTATTAAGATTTTCAAATTTATTAAACTATTTAACCAATATTAAACATATAAATTATTTTGATCTATTTAAAACCTATTTGATTTATTTTAAACTAATCAAACCATTTTAGTTTATTTTAAATGTAATTAATCAAATTTAAAGCCATTTAATCTATTATAATTATATATGATCTAAATTAAATCTAATTAACGATCTTAAATCAATTTAAAAGTATTTTAATCTATTTTAAAAGCTATTTTAGAGTATTTAACTATTTATCACTATTTATAATTATTTAAAACTATTTCTAATTTTCCAGACTAAGTAAAGTGGAAGTGTTTAAATTCAATTCACTCGGTTTAAAAGAGAATAAGGTTAAATGACTTTATAACCTAAGTTGGGATTTAATGTTATAATAAATTGAAATGATGATTTTGAAGTAAGGTTTTAACCTATTTTGGAAATATGAGTTTTGGAAGAAGTTATGACTTTTGGAAGGAAATATAATTTCGAACTATGATTTAAAAGTGAAAATGATTTGAAAGCGAATATGGTTTTGAGAATATGATATTTTGACATAAATTGTGAATTGACTTTTGAAATGTAAAGTATCATCCGGTGTGTAATAAGTGATTGGTTGTTAAAGAGACCGGGATCAGATATTGTCATACTCTCTGCCAATATCGAAAGCCACTTTGACAACTGTGTACGTTGTGGAGATTCCAGAATTGAAGTAAGATGGTTTTGTGAATGATTTCTGTATGAGGTATGACATGACCCTGACTCCCGTGAGTCATCTTAGATGTGACTAAAATCAGGAGCCACGTCGGGCCAAGTGAGGTCATTCCTCCTATTGGACACACTTCTTCTATATTATATTCTGACTTTGTGATTGATTTGGTGGCCATCCTCTGATTTTTGATTTGGAAGTGTGTTCCGAGGTGGGTGGTTGTAGCTTCTATTTGTTACCTCCAGTCCGGATGCGCAAATGGTATATCTGCCCTGGCATTTCCTCGTGTGTCCTGTTCACATGCCCTACCGTGCCTTCTACGAGTTTGTTTTGTACCATACGTATGGAGTGCCCTCTGCTAGCCCTCTAGTTTACGGAGGAATTATGGTATTGTATAGACTATGGGAATATATAAAGTTATGTTAAGGGGGATATGGGTAACACCTTAACACTAATTTAATACTTTACTTTACTGTAGACACTATTATAATAGCGTATTGTACTACATAGTAGGTAATTTAACGGATCCTTAGGAGGTGTGAATCCTGAGCATCTCTTAAGTTACTACACACATCTTAGACATTGGATAGGAGATGTCAAAGCCTATAAACATCTGTGACGTCGTTCCACTCATGTTTATTTCCCTTGATTTAACTTACATAAGATCTTTTAGTTCTAACTCGAGTGTTTTGTCTTTTCAATTTGCTCGGATCAGCCTGAGCATTTCAGGATTTGAAGACCTTATTTCTAAAGGACGAAGACGAAGATTGTGCTACTATTATTTACTATATTTATTCCACTGCATTCATACTGTTCTTCTGCATTATTTATTTATATCTGATACGTGTAACTCTGACTTTGTATTGTATAAGTATAATCAAAAGTTTTGTAAATAGCTTCATGAACTGTTATTTGATTATTATATTTTGTCATTCCGCTGCGAGATTCTGTTTTGCTTTTCTCTCTCTTCTTTTTCTTATTTACCCCATAACAATCCACCCTTCTGTATGTTTTGAGTCTGACGTGTGTCTGCTTAAAATGTCCAAAAAGGCGGGATGTTACACAATTAATCTATCTAAATACTGCAGTTAATGTGAATTAAGATGGTAACTGTAGAATATTGATGTAATAAATGGTAAACAAATGTTAATTTGTCCACAAAGTAATGATTGATTGAATAAAAAGATTGAAATCAAAATGAATCAATTTATTGGGTTTTAAATTATAATTAATAAATTTATTGCAATTGGAATTGGAACGTTGTAATTAGCGCAATACTAATAGTTGAATTTGACATGGAAGTTTGTTTTAAAAGATTTTAAATTACTTATTAATCAAAAATGGTAAAAATTGCTAGTTATTAAATTTGAAATTAATAGGTGATTTAATCAATTTAAATAATAACATGAAAATAGCCATTTTGGTCACTGCCGTGGATTTCGACGAAATCAGTTTCATCGAATCCATAACGGTAAATTATTGTACGAGTTCAAGTTTCGTAGCGATCAGACTTGTCGTTTGATCGTGTGAGCTCGAAACGCATAGAAATCAATTTAATGAAATCAATTTAAATTAGCTGATTTTAAAAGCTAACAGTTGTATACAATGGAATTAGGAATAGAAACTTGTTCCATTGAGTTAAAAAATAACGAAAACCTATATTTCAATATATTGGATGATCCATTTTCGTTTTAGAAACAAAACGGGCTTTTTGGGTCATTGTTATCGTTTCGATCCAACCCTACCTATATATAGGCTTTTACAAACCCTAGTTGTTTCTCATTTTATTATTTCTATACGTACATCTTCTTCCTCCTTCTTAAACGACAGAATATCAAACCTATTTCCAGAAGAAGAAAAAATTTGGTTGCTCCAGGTTTACTTCGAGTCGGGAAGAGGTTCGCTTCACGTTCCAAAGGCGAAAACCCTACAACGACTTCGGGTCAAAGACAGTTCCATGACAAACAAGATGGATTTGGTCGCGCTTCGAATTCCAGAGACGAAAACGCTACAATGGCTTCGGGTCAGGAGCTAAATCACTCGAGTCTCGGGTCATTTTTGCAAAAACTCAAACGAACACCGGGTAATTGAGGCGGAGGACTGAAGCAAGACTCGAAGTCGAAAATTTTCGATCTTCTAACGTTGATAACTTTTGCATACGAGCTTGGATTCACGCGTGGTTTTCTCCGTTGTGATCGTATCTAAATTTCGGACATTTTGGAACTTGTTTGGCTACAATCTGAGACTATTGAACTTTGAGCTTTATTTTGGATTTCAAATCGATTTGAAATCAAAGGTGAGTGTTTTGACCTACTCACAACTACTAGATTATCTTATAATAGTTAAATTGAATTTATAATGCAATTAGAAATTAATTGGTTGATATTTGGTATATTTAAATTGTCATTTCAGTTAAATATGACTTTTATTTAATATTATCGCCATTAATTTAATATTAAATTCTAAATTGCCAGTTAATACCCGTTATTGATAATCAGTCACTTGTTATTGTTTATTGATTGGTCTGAATGGTGATTGTGATGGATGTTGATTGTTGATATTGGATGACTGGACGTTATATTTTTATATTGTTTTAACACTGCAAGTTCCCTATGGGTTGAAATGCTATATACACGAATGATCTAATAGATTAGGGAGAAGTCGTTATGGGTTGAAATTATAGACTCGAGCGATTTCATGGATTTGAAGTAAAATTTGGGATTACGGGTTAAAATAATATATATCCCTAAATTTAAATATTTATGGATTGAAATGATAAACATCTGTATCACTTGACGATAGGGTAGAAAATTATATACAGACACCGGATTGGTTAAATTAAATGATTTTAAATCCTTAAAATTTGAGTTCAGTTAAATGATATTTTGAAATAGAATTTGATTTATATAAACTAAATTATTTTAAATGAATTGTTTAAGGGATTTAGTTTGAAATTTTGAAATTGTTTAAAGTGAATTGCTTAAAGATTTAAACTAAAATTCTAAAGTTGAATTTGAAGTATAAACGAAATTTATCGAAATTGAGTTATTGAAAACATTTGAAATTGTAACTTTGAAATCTATTGAAATTGGAATAGCTTAAATTGATACTTCAAGATTTGAAATTGGTTTTGATTGGAAATATGGATATGGTCCAGATTTGTTGAAATGGAAGAAATAGTTAAATTTGATGTTAATTTCAAATTTATTGTTTTAATATAAACAAAGAAATACCATTTTAAAAATCCTAATTATTAAAATTTTCAAACTATTAAACTAATTTAATCTATTTTTAGACTATTTTAAATTATTTGATTAATTTAAACTAGGTTAATTTATTTTAATCTATTTAATCCAATTTAATCTATTTTAACCTATTTTAAACTAGTTAACCCATTTTATGTATTTTAAATATATTTAATTTATTTTAAATCAATTTACTTTATTTTAAACCATTTTAATCTCCTTTAAACCTATTTAATCTCTTTTAAACCTATTTAATCTATTTTAAATCTATTTAATCTATTTAAATGTATTTAATATATTTTAAATTTATTAATCCATTTTAAATCTATTTGATCTATTTAATCTATTTTAATCTATTTTAAACTGTTTAAACTATTTTAAACTATCTAAACTATTTTCTAAATTTTAAACCGTATAAAGTTGAAGTGTTTATATTTAAATCCTTGATTTAAAAGAAAATACGAGTTGGGATTTAAAAATGATATTTTCTAGTGAAATGACATATTTGATTGAATATGATGAATTTGAAATGAGACTTAACATATTTTACCGATATGATTTCGAAAGTGAATACGATTTCGAAAGGTATATGTTTGAGTCGAATATGATATTTTGATATCAATTATGAATTGACTTTTGAAATGTAAAAGAACCATCCGGTGTGAAATAAGCGTTCGGTTGTTAAAAAGACCGGGATTGGATATTGTCATACTCTCTGCAAATATCCAGAACCACTTTAACAATTGTGTACGTGGTGGAGATTGCAGAATGAAGTGGGATGGTTTGGCGAATGATCCTTTATGAGGTATTACTAAGCTCTAACTCTCATGAGTCAGCTTGATGTGGCTAAAAACAAGAGCTATACCGGGCCAAGTGAGGTCGGTCCTCCCATCGGACACTTTTGTTCGATACCATATTATGACTTTGTGATTGATTTGGTGGCCACCCCTCGATTTTGATTTAAGAGTGTATTCTACGGTGGGCGGGGGCAGCTGCTATGCGTTACCACCAGTTCAGGAGTGCAAATGCTAGAATCCTACCCTGGTATTGCCTCGCATGCTATGTCACATGCTTTATCGTGCCTACTATAAGTTTGTTTTGCACCGTACCTATGCAGTGCTCCCTGAGTAAACCACTGGTTTATTGGAGCTTATAGTATCTTTATAGACTATGAAAATATATAAAATGTGTTAAGCGAGATATGGATAAAGCCTTAATGCTATTTTAATACTTTACTTTATTGTAGACACTATTATAATAGCGTATTGTACTATGTGTGTGTATAGTTTAGCGAATCCTTGGAAGATGTAATCTCGAACATCTCTTAAGTTATTGCACTCACGTTAGACACTGAATAGGAGATGTCAAAACTCGTAAACATCTATGATGTTGCTACACTCATATTTATTTACTATTGATTTAACTTACATAAGATCTTTTAGTTCTGAATCGAGTGTTTTATCTTTTCAATTCGTTCGGGTCATTTTGAGCTTTTTAGTGTACCAAAGACAGCTTTTCTAGAGGACGAAGACGAAGATCTAATACTATTATTATTTATCATATTATTTCCACTGCATCGTATTGTTCCACTGCATTATTTTATTCATTTCTGTAATATGTAATTCTACTCTTTATTGTAAAAGGGTAATCAAATGATATTTGTAAAACAACTTCATGAACTGTTTGTTTGATTATTATATTTTGTCATTCCACTGTGAGACTCTGTGTTTTGTTTTTTTCCTTCTTTTCTTATTTACCCCATAACATCCCCTTTTGAATGGTTTAAGTTTGACATGTGTGGTTTATTGTCGATTTAAACCGTCCAAAAAGGTGGGTCGTTACATTTATCTTAGATGAAATTGTTATAAACATCATTAAAACATCAAATTTAGATGCTTAAGTTGCTTCAAAATAGTCTCAAGATGAATTTTAAAATTCGAGATGCCAATCTGAGATATACCCCCGAGATACACTCATCTCACCGGAGATCTCATCTGATACGAGATATTGTTTGTAAAATTCCCAAAGCGAGACGTGATCGAAATTCGAGATTCAAAACATTGGTTAGTTTAATAAAGGGTAAGTTTTCTATTTAGGCCACTTTTGCAAACTTATTACAAATATAAGCCAGTTGCAAAAATTATAACAAAACTAGGCTAGCTTTGGCCACATAAGCTGCCATGTGTACTGGTGGCATTTCAAATGTTGCAAGTACACGTTTTTGTGGAAAAAATAACTGGCGGCATTTGAGATGCCGCCAGTTTGCGGTATTTGATATGCCGCCCTATTGTTGCTGCTTTTTAAGTCTGCTCCCTCTATCATTTATCCCTCCTCCCTGAAAAAAATCAAATATTTAAAAAAACCCAACAACTCAAAAAAAAATTCCAAAGTATATTTAAATGTTGATTGAAAGTAGCCATAGTCGAGAAGCAATACCTATTTCTTCCTCTTGAACAATTTTGGTGTGTTATTTTGCAAAACCTAGTTTATTTTCTTTTGTGTTTCTGTTATCATATGTCGTTTTTAATTTATGGAAGTAGTTAAAAAGTTGATTACTTGACATGTAGAATGGCTCCCAAGTGTGCACCAACGATTTTTTATTATGATGGTGAATTAGTTATAGACGATCTAAATTATGGCAAAAATGTGGGTGGGTCGTGTAAACCAGCGAAAGTATTGAAAGGTTGTAATTTGACGCAGTTAAAAGAATCGATTTATAAAGCGATTAAGATAAAATTTGATGAATCTGACATAGAGTTAGTTTGTAACCAGCCTACGGATTCAAGATCAAAGCCATTATAATAGCTGATGATGACGATGTAGAGCTGATGCTTTCAGCGACATCAAAATCAATAGAGCTGTTTGTTGCGAAAAGTAAGCGGTTGCAAGAAGAAGAACAAGAAGAACTCGTACGAGAACAAGTAGTTAACGGTGTAAATGAGGACTACCGTAGAATGGTTGAGACAAGGGGTATTAGTTAAGGAACCGCATCTTCGAGTTTTAGTAATCCATCCACGACAGCGATTATGGTCATCAAGAATCCCTATATGGATATCCGCCGTGCATGAGTTATCAACAAGGCGTTCAGTATAACTATCCTTATCCAAGTCACGACAGCTTTTCACACTTGCTTGGAAGGTGAAACATTTATTTACTATTTTTACATCGTATTACGATGTTAGTTATCTAATAGTTAAAAGTTTTTTCATTTTATATGCAGTTATCCTCCTCGTCGATCAACACCGCCAAGTACTGCCGGACCATCAAACTGACATATGTCTCCTTATATGTATTCAGCTCCATCTGAGTTATATGATATAAGTCAGAGGTATTTGTTTAGAATAAACTAACGTTGTTCGCTATTATTTCTGATACGGTGTTTAAATTAATACTTATTTGTGAATTACATATTTGCCACACATGATATTGCTACACAACAAAATATTGAAATAGAGAATGTGAACGTAATGGCAAACAAAGCAGATGTTGATATTGAAATGGACATAGTTGTAGGAGAAGCTGCACATGATGATCCCCATGTAGATAATATGGATGTAGTGAATATGATGGAGAATGACATGTCGTGGATCGGTAGTATGCAAGTGAACAATGATGCTTTGACCTATGATTTTGCGGTCGAAAACAATATTCCCGAAGACAGTGATGAGGTCGAAATGGAGGTATTTTTGGATGATGATATGTGCAATGCACAAATAATGGCTAGGTCTATTGCTGCAAATCTTGAGTTCAACAATGAGTTATTTTCAACCGTTAGCGTTCAGTGGATTTAAAGTTGGTATGATTTTCAAGACGAAAGCCAAATTGTTACAATAGTTGAGCGAATGGACAATTCTACATGCCGTCTCATTTAAAGCTATAAAATCAAATAAAACCAAATACACTGTCGTTTGTAATATAAAAGCCAACTGTCCACTGAGAATTCATGCTATTGTTTCAAAAAAATCGAAGCAAAACTGGTGGATTATATGAAAATAACCGAGCGATCACAACTGTATTAACCCATAGGTGAACTCCACTCACAAGCAAGCAACTTCTAATTTTCTAGTATTAAAGATCTTACCTTTCATGAAAGCCGATCTGAATATAATAGCCGTGACGGTGCAAGTATTGATGGAAGAACAATTGTTTATGAAAATTAGTTATATGAAGGCTTGGAAAGCTTTGACTAAGGCGATGGAAAGGATTTATGGCGATTGGGCAGAATCATATACCACTCCATGACAATATTTTGCTAAAATTTCTAGAACGTACCTGTAACAACCCTAGATTTTGACTATATATTTAAATTTGACTTTATTTCATTTTGAAATTAATTTAAATTTGTTTATTTGTGTGATATCATTTTACTAAACATTTTTAAAATGATAATGTAATTTTTCCAAAATTTACTGTATTTATTTCCTATTTTTAAAGGCTGTTTTCTAATTTTCTGCCATTTTCTTCATTTTAAATTTCTTTATTTTATTTTAAATTTGTTTTATTTGTGAAATTTCATCTCTAAATATTTTTAAAATAATAATAGAATTTTTCCAAAATTTACTGTGTTGATTTCCTATTTTTTAAGGGCTGTTTTCCCTTTTTTTTGCTATTTTCTGCATTAAAAATTATATTTAAATTAAATTTTAAATATTTATTTTGTGAATAAAATTTTGTTTTATGTTATTATTTATGTTTAAAAATACTTTACAAGCTCATATGAATTTTCTACAAATTATTTCATTTAATTTCAAATTTTCTAGTCTAGTTCACTGTTTTAACTATTTTTCCTTAATTTTACTCTATATAATTAATAAATGGTATATATATTTTTATATTTTTTTAAAGTTTCGAAATTTCATCTGATAATATTGTTATTTCAGAATATATAAACTTATACAAATACTTAAAGGTAAATTGAAAGGGTCTGTGACTTTTTATTTCCAATGGCTTTTGATTTTCCCGCCTTTTCACATTTTTAACTTACTTTTGCCATCAATTAGCCATAATAACTCACATACTTCAGCTGCCTACCTTCATTATTCATTCACGTACATCATTTCTCATCTCATTAAAAAAAAATTCGGCCATCACTTGTTGAGAAGTTGGTAAAATTCTATTTTTCTTTTATCTCCTTTTGTTCACTTATGCTGATTTTTCGTTTGATTTGCACTTGATCTTCTTTATCATAGGATCGGCCATGCCCCTCTCCAGCCCCTGCCACCACCACCACCACCTGAGCACGCCACCAGCACCTCCTCCTCACTGACCATCCCCGTCCGTACCACCCTAGGTGGTAGTTCCTTCACCAAGTTCACCAAACTCCAACATCTTGACCTAGCCAAGCACAAGCCTTCACATCCACCACTTCCACCACCCATGGCCGCCACCTACATGACCACCACCACCTCCAGCACCTCCAGCACCCTCTGCCACGTCACCACAGTGGACCCCACTCCTCTGGCCGTGACCACAGCAGCCTTGGCTGAGCTTTGTTTGCTTGAAACTTGTGATGTTGTTAGTAGTTACGCCTTGTTGTGTTGTTGTTCCATCTCCATAACTTTTGCCATCAACAAACTCATGGTAGGCCGACCTTAGCAACCCAGACCTGACCCAAAACCATTGCCTTAGACCTGTACTCCACCTCTGGTCGAGCCTATGGGATGTCGGAAGCAAGTGCAAAGCATTTCTGCTTTGTTTTATGAAGTTATTTCTAGCATAGTTTATCGTAGTTTTGGTCTGAAACCTTATAATTGTTATATTGTTTGTTTGATTGGTATTCAAGGGAATTAATCCTTGGTCCTCCATTCGTATCTGTGTCGTGCTTTTGTGCTTGTGTAGATCCCGTTTGTGCAATTCGTCGTTGTGTCATCAGCTCAAAACAGTGAGTTATTCTCACCAGACAGTTTTATACTTATATGAATAGTAAATTGATCACTTGTGAATATGTAAACTGCATCACTATATTATTATTTGCTATGTCACTATTATATGTTGTTCACCCATGCTTAAACACCTATTATGACATTTGTTACTGTTATGTTATGCTGTTCTGTTATTTTATCTATTTATCACACTGCAAGTTCCCTTTAGATTAGAATCACTATGAGTTGAAATGATACATACCCGAACGGACTTTAGAATAAGAGAAAATCATTATGGGCTGAAATGATAGGCCTGAATGATTTTCAAATTTATTTCATTTACTTGGGATTGCGGGTTTGAAATGATAAAACCCGGATTTTTCTTTGTAAATTACGGGTTGAAATGATATATTACCCATATCACTTTTCCTAGTGTAGAAAATTATATACAGACCCGTAGTTAAAATATTTTTCTAAAAATTTTAAAATTATTTTAGAAATGTAAATATTAAAATATTTTGATTTAAACCTAATTAAAAATGATTTTTGGTAAAATATTATTGATTTTCTGAATAATTACAAGTGAAATAAATTAACGAAAAGGTTAGAAAATTTTGAATGTAAGCTATTTTGGGAAATTTGATTTAATTATAATTTGAAATTAAATAGAATATGAAAGCATGATAAATTTATGATAATTTGAATTTAAAGGAATTTAAAGTGATTTTATATCATATTAATGATTTTAATAAAGTTGAAATGTGAAATAAATGAATATTTAAGTTGAAATTTTAAATTGTAGCTAAATTGGAACTTTTGGAATTGACTTAAAAGTGAAATTTTAATTAAGTAAATAAAAATATAAACTAAGTTATATTTGAGAATTTTAACTTAAGTGTTAGGTTGAAATTTAAATGTAATGAATTTAAAATTGGACACTGCAATTTAATAAGTGAATTAGTGTTAGATATGAATTTTTAAATGGAAATTTAACTTTATGAAATCATGAAACTAAAGAAAATTAAATGATGGTTATAAAAGTAAAATTATGTGATTTTATAAGTTAAAAGTGAATTATAGAAAATATAATTGTTGGATTAAACTAAGTTTTTTTTTCTTTGAGACTAATGTAACACTATTACAACATTTTAAACGCTATCTTTTGTTAAATTTAACTGTTTTGAATATAACTTTCTGTAGCAATTTCCAAATGCTGCGAAAGTTGAATTTTCACTGTTTTGATAAAATTAAGTGAATGAATGAACTTTGAAAGTTGAAAATTTTGGAAGTTTAATAATTTAATTATTAAATGTAATAACTTCACTTTTAAAGGATATAAATGAAGTAATTTGTTGGAATTGAACTATTTTGAAATGTGAATTGAAATGGTATTTTTAAATTGAATAAAAATGAATATGTTTTTCAAATGAAATGATAAGTTGATATTTTGAAATGGATTTGAAATGATATTGGATTTTGAGAAATAAATACCATTTTTGAAATTATAACTACGGGTTATAATAACGATTGGTTGTTAAAGAGACCGGGATTGGATATGGACATACTCTCTGTTGATACCGAAAACCACTTTAACAACTGTGTGCGCGGTGGAGATTCCAGAATGAAGTAGGATGGTGACGACGTTTCTAAGGTACATTTCGTGGACCTAACTCCCGTGAGTTAGCATAAGGTGGCTAAAACAGGAGCGATCTCGGGCCAAAGGAGGTAGCACCTCTGGCTGAACACACTTCTTCGATACCATTCTATTATTGTTGTGATCGATTGGGTGCACCCCTTGATTTTTGGAGTGTTGTTCGGGGTGGGCGTATGTGGCTGCTGTGTTACCACCAGCCCGTGTGCGTAATTGGTATATCTACCCTGGCATTGCCTTGTGTGCCGTGTCACCTACCATACCGAGCCTTTACTACGAGTTTGTCTTTCTCCTGTAGCCCGTGTGGTATCCTATGACAGTCACCCGGAGTGGAGATGGCATGATATTGGATGGACTACTGGGACTATTATGTGTGAAGGGTGATATGGGTAGCCCGGAACGCTATTAAAAGTATGTTTATTTTACTGTAGACATTAGTATAATAGCGAAATATTACTATATAGTAAATAGTTTAACGGATCCTTAGAGGATGGGCGGTCCCAGGCATCCTTTAAGTTACTTGTATCTTTATTACAGTTCACTTGAGTTGGTTTACATTATATAAGTATATATTGTCCTGACTCGAGTGTTTTGTGTTTTGCTTTACGCTCGGGTCAGCCTGAGTATTCACAGCTTTTGATTCTCTTCCTGGAGCTGGTCTTTCACTGGAGTTTCTACTTATCTACATATTTATCTACTTCTGTTTCAGTTGTATTAGTTTATCTCATGTATTAGTGAACTTCTACGTATTTGGGATTTCTATTCTGTTGTTTTTCAGACTATATTATGTATTTGGTTTGAGACTCTGTTATAGTAGCTTCATGAACTACTATGTTATTTTATATTCCGCTGCGAGTTATTCTGTTTGTTCTGTGTCTGTGATTCTGTATATTTGATTTCATTTGCTCCAAATTTATTTACAATCTGTTATTTCGCATCATTCAAGTCTGACATGTGTGGATTATTGTCGATTTGAATGGTACGAAATTGGGGGTTGTTACAGTTGGTATCAGAGCTTTGGTTTTGGCAACCATTGCCTCTGCGGAGCAAAAACTCATTAGAGATAGGGTATTTCCACCCTAGAATGAGTGAAATCAATCTCAGAATCATATCTTTGTGAGAGACGTATTTTCAAAGTACAAAATGATTTTTCAAAATGTTTTCAAAGGATTTTCAAAGATTATTTTGATATATAAAATTTTCTTGCTTTTAAAGGATCTTCAAATGTTTTCTAACTTTCCTTTCTTTCGTATCTATCTTGTTAGGATCTTTTCTTTCTTTAATATATTCATCCCGGTGTATTATCTTGCCTTCTCTTAATTTGTCTTCGGCTTGTCTTTATTCTTATCCTAAATTCATTCTTGATATTTTTCAGGATGAATCGGAGAAATGCCAGAGTTAGGGGTCGCGGTATTGCCCCAGCTCCTCAACCTGTTGCTCCAGTCAGGTTCACTGTTCTTTGTAAGGAATTCTCTCAACTTGGTGGAACCCCATTCACCGGTTCAGAGACTATCATTGAGGCTCAGCAGTGGTTGCGGAGTCTTGAGAGGATATTTACTGGTCTTGACATTTCTGATGCTCAGAAGCGTCAGCTTGCAGCCTGGCAGTTGCATGATTCTGCTTTAGATTGGTGGGAGTCCGTTACGGCTAACACCGTCGAGGCTGATCTCACTTGGGAGCAGTTTAGGTATCCTTTGGGTTATCTTAATTTTGTTCCTATTTTTCCTTTCTTTGAATCTATCTTAAGCTTGTTTTCTGTATCTCTTTTCCAGGGAGGCTTTTGTGGCAAAATGGATGCCAGAAGCCGGGAAATCTCAGCTTTATCGTGAGTTTATAGATCTGAAGCAGGGTACCATGTCTTTTGCTGAGTATGAGAGGAAATTCAATGAACTTTCCAAGTTCGGTCCTGGCCTTATTGATACTCCTCTTAAGAAGAATGAGAAATTTATTGCTGGTGCTCGGCTAGAGTATTATAGTCGCCTTATTTCTCATGTTCATGTTTCTTTCACCCAGCTTATGGATATGACTATTCGCTATGAGAATCCCACATCCAAAAGTCCTGCTGTTTCTGGTGCTCAATCTTCCTCTGCAGTTTCCAAGAAGCGTAAGCCAAATTTCCAGCAGCAGAAGAAGAATTGGCAGAAGCGTCCTGGTTTGGGATCTTCATCATCTGCCCCTGCTCAGAGGCAACCAGTTGATCTCTCCTCCATCACTTGCTTTAGGTGTGATCAGAGAGGGCACTATGCCAATAGCTGTCCCACATTATCAGGTGCTGCAGTTCCTCCACCTGCTCAGTCGGCTAGACGTGATCTCTGCTATATCTGTCTCCAGCCAGGTCATTTTAAGAAGGATTGCCCTACCCAGCAGAGGGGTACTCCTTCTGGTATATTTGCTGTCACTTCTGCCTCATCTCCAATTCCTCCACCTGCCCCTGCTCCTAGTGATGACCAAGGTACACTCCAAGGGTTCATTTACTTTATTTCATCATCCTGTTCGTGTGTTGTTTGATACTGGTGCTTCACACAGTTTTATTTCTGTTGATTTGTGTGATAAGTTTGAACATCTCCTTTCTCCTGAGTATACTTCTGTTCCATTATGTGTTTCAAATCCTATTGGGGGTCCTGCTAACCTTAATCGGATTTGTCGAGAGGTGAAACTTCTCCATTCTGATCATCGCTTTAGTGGTGATTTTTATATTCTGGGCTTCGATGCTTTTGATTTATTGCTTGGTCAGGATTGGTTAGTGAATCATAATGCTCATATCTCTTGTAAAGCCCGGTCTGTTCAGCTTGTTGATGATCAAGGGAATTCCTTGATTATTCAGTGCCGCATGCCTCAGGATTTTGCTGGTAACTTTATTTATTCTTTGGATTCTTCTTCCAGTGACCTTGATTCAACCCCTGTGGTTAGATTATATCCCGATGTATTTGGAGAAGTCATTTCTTTACCTCCGAAGCGGGAAATTGATTTTCGGATTGATCTTATTCCTGGTGCTCGACCTATTGTTCTTCCTCCTAGAAGAATGGCACCCCGCGAGAAGGTTGAGATGGGAAAGCAAATTGAAGACTTATCTTCCAAAGGTCTGATTAAGCCCAGTTTTTCTGAATGGGGAGCTGCGGTAGTTTTTGTCACCAAATCTGATGGTTCACTTCGGATGTGTGTTGATTATAGGGAGCTGAACAAGCTCACTATGAAAAACAGATATCCTATGCCTCGTATCAATGATATGTTTGATCAACTTCATAGTGCCACTATTTTCTCTCAGCTTGACCTTGCCATAGGTTTTCATCAGCTCAGGGTTGCTGAGGATAGCATTCCCAAGACTGCTTTCCGTACTGAGAATGGATTTTATGAATGGTTAGTCATGCCTTTTGGTTTGACTAATGCTCCTACTTTCTTTGTTGATTTGATGAATCGTGTTTTTCGTGATGTGCTTAATAAATTTGTGCTAGTCTTTGTTGATGATATCCTTGTCTTCTCTAAGACTAAGGATGAGCATAAGTCGCATTTGAAATATGTTCTTGAGACTCTCAGAAATCATCAGTTAAAGGCTAAATTTTCTAAATGCCATTTCTGGAAGGATGAAGTCCGTTATCTCGGGCATATTGTTTCTAGTAATGGAGTCTCTGTTGATCCAGTTAAGATTTCTGCGATCAATGTAAGTCTTTCTTTTTTCTCTTTCTTTATCATTTTAAAAAAAATCTATTTTTTCCTATTGTTTTATTTTCCCCCGATTTTTCCAGGATTGGAAAACTCCAAAGACTCTATCTGATATTCGTAGTTTTCTGGGCCTTGCCGGTTACTACCGGAGATTCATTGAGAATTTTGCTCGGATTGCTGCACCTCTCACAGCTTTAACTCGGAAGAATGCCAGATTTGTCTGGAGTGATAAGTGTAAGGCTGCATTCAATGAGTTGAAGAGCAAGCTAACTTCCGCACCAGTTCTTACTGTTCCGAATGGGAGTGAGGGATTTACAGTTTATACTGATGCTAGTCGTGAGGGTTTGGGTGTTGTTCTCATGCAGGATGGTAGGGTTATTGCCTATGCCAGCCGTCAGTTGAAGACCCACGAAGCAAATTATGCTGCTCATGATTTAGAGTTACTTGTTGTTGTCTTTGCTTTGAAACTTTGGAGGCATCATCTTCTTGGAACCAAGTTTGAGCTTTTCACAGATCATCAGTCTCTGAGATATATCTTCACCCAGAAGGATCTGAATCAGAGGCAAGTTCGTTGGCTTGAGTTTCTGCCTTCTTACGACCTCGACATTAACTATACTCCCGGTAAAGCTAATGTTGTGGCTGATGCTCTGAGTCGGAAGAAGGCTTTGTTGTGTCAGCTTGTTGTTTCTTCTCCTCTTCTGGATCAGATTATGGCTAAGCAGGATGAGGATGAGATGCTTAGATTGATGAAGGAGAGTGTTCGTAGCAGAGTTGGTGGTAGTAGAGGTAGTAGTGGAGCTCAGATTGATGACAAAGGGATTTTGCGGATTAACGGCAGGATTTGTATTCCGAAGGTTGATAGTTTGAGACAGGAGTTGCTTCAGGAAAATCATAGATCCAGACTTTCTATTCATCCTGGTGTGTCGAAGATGTATCAGGATATGAAGAGGCTTTATTGGTGGAAGGGGATGAAGAGGGATATCTCTATCTTTGTTAGTCGGTGTGCGACTTGTCAGCAAGTCAAAGCCGATCACCAGAAGACCCCTGGTTTGTTGCAGCCCCTCGAGATTCCTAATTGGAAGTGGGAACATGTTTCCATGGATTTCATCGATGGTTTACCGAGGACTCGGAAAGGCAATGAGAGTATCTGGGTTATTGTTGATAGACTGACCAAGTCCGCTCATTTTATTCCGGTCAAGTCTAATCGTTCTGCTTCTAGTTTATCTGAGATTTACATGAGAGAGATCGTTCGTCTCCATGGTGTTCCTCTCAGTATTGTTTGTGATCGTGACCCTATCTTTACTAGTCAGTTCTGGAAGGCTTTTCAGGAATCTTTGGGTACTCGTTTGAATCTGAGCACTGCTTATCATCCTCAGACCGACGGTCAGACGGAAAGTGTAAATCAGATTATCGAGGATCTTCTTCGTGCTTGTGTGCTTGATTATGGAGGATCTTGGGAAGATTATCTCCATCTTGCCGAATTTACCTACAATAATAGCTAGCAGGTATTATCTTATCTTCTATTTTCAGTCTATTCTTGATCTTTTTATCTATCTCATTCCATCTTTGCATTCAGGCCAGTCTCAAAATGTCTCCGTTTGCTGCTTTATACGGGCGACCTTGTAGATCTCCTTCTTGCTGGATTGAATCCGGTAATCGTTTGGTTCTTGGTCCTGAAGTGATTTTGGAAGCTTCTGAGAAAGTTGAGGAGATTAAGAAGAGGCTGAGAGTCGCTCAGGATAGACAGAAGAAATATGCTGATAGGCGTAGGCGAAATTTGGAATTTGCTGTTGGTGATCAGGTGTTCCTTAAGGTTTCTCCCTTGAGGAATGTCATTCGCTTTGGTCGTAGAGGGAAGCTTTCTCCCAGGTTCATTGGTCCTTTCCGCATCATGGAAAGAGTTGGTTCTTTGGCTTATCGTCTGGATTTGTCCGAGAAGCTTTCTGGAGTGCATGATGTATTCCATGTCTCACATCTTCGCCGTCATCTCCATGATCCATCTCTTATTGTCCAGCCTTCTGCTCTTGATAGTTTGGATATTGAGCCTAACCTGACTGTTGAGAGGAAGCCACTTCGTATTGTCGATAGAGATACGAAGCAGCTGAGAAGAAAATCTGTTAATCTGGTCAAAGTACAGTGGAGTACTAATGATCGAGATTGTACTTGGGAAACGGAGGAGAGCATTCGTGCTTCGAATCCGGAACTATTCGTTTCAGGTACTATTTTGTTTCTCTATCTTGTTTCTCTTTATTTTTCCTTTTCGTTCTTTTCGAGGACGAAAAGATTTGAGTGGGGGAGAGTGTAACAACCTTAGATTTTGACTATATATTTAAATTTGAATTTATTTCATTTTTAAATTAATTTAAATTTGTTTATTTGTGTGATATCATTTCTAAACATTTTTAAAATGATAATGTAATTTTTCCAAAATTTACTGTATTTATTTCCTATTTTTAAAGGCTGTTTTCTAATTTTCTGCCATTTTCTTCATTTTAAATTTCTTTATTTTATTTTAAATTTGTTTTATTTGTGAAATTTCATCTCTAAATATTTTTAAAATAATAATAGAATTTTTCCAAAATTTACTGTGTTGATTTCCTATTTTTTAAGGGCTGTTTTCCCTTTTTTTTGCTATTTTCTGCATTAAAAATTATATTTAAATTAAATTTTAAATATTTATTTTGTGAATAAAATTTTGTTTTATGTTATTATTTATGTTTAAAAATACTTTACAAGCTCATATGAATTTTCTACAAATTATTTCATTTAATTTCAAATTTTCTAGTCTAGTTCACTGTTTTAACTATTTTTCCTTAATTTTACTCTATATAATTAATAAATGGTATATATATTTTTATATTTTTTTAAAGTTTCGAAATTTCATCTGATAATATTGTTATTTAAGAATATATAAACTTATACAAATACTTAAAGGTAAATTGAAAGGGTTTGTGACTTTTTATTTCCAATGGCTTTTGATTTTCCCGCCTTTTCACATTTTTAACTTACTTTTGCCATCAATTAGCCATAATAACTCACATACTTCAGCTGCCTACCTCCATTATTCATTCACGTACATCATTTCTCATCTCATTAAAAAAAAATCGGCCATCACTTGTTGAGAAGTTGGTAAAATTCTATTTTTCTTTTATCTCCTTTTGTTCACTTATGCTGATTTTTCGTTTGATTTGCACTTGATCTTCTTTATCATAGGATCGGCCATGCCCCTCTCCAGCCCCTGCCACCACCACCACCTGAGTACTCGACCAGCACCTCCTCCTGACTGACCATCCCCGTCCGTACCACCCTAGGTGGTAGTTCCTTCACCAAGTTCACCAAACTCCAACATCTTGACCTAGCCAAGCACAAGCCTTCACATCCACCACTTCCACCACCCATGGCCGCCACCTACATGACCACCACCACCTCCAACACCTCCAGCACCCTCTGCCACGTCACCACAGTGGACCCCACTCCTCTGGCCGTGACCACAGCAGCCTTGGCTGAGCTTTGTTTGCTTGAAACTTGTGATGTTGCTAGTAGTTACGCCTTGTTGTGTTGTTGTTCCATCTCCATAACTTTTGCCATCAACAAACTCATGTTAGGCCGACCTTAGCAACCCAGACCTGACCCAAAACCATTGCCTTAGACCTGTACTCCACCTCTGGTCGAGCCTATGGGATGTCGGAAGCAAGTGCAAAGCATTTCAGCTTTGTTTTATGAAGTTATTTCTAGCATAGTTTATCGTAGTTTTGGTCTGAAACCTTATAATTGTTATATTGTTTGTTTGATTGGTATTCAAGGGAATTAATCCTTGGCTCCTCCATTCGTATCTGTGTCATGCTTTTGTGCTTGTGTAGATCCCGTTTGTGCAATTCGTCGTTGTGTCATCAGCTCAAAACAGTGAGTTATTCTCACCAGACAGTTTTATACTTATATGAATAGTAAATTGATCACTTGTGAATATGTAAACTGCATCACTATATTATTATTTACTATGTCACTATTATATGATGTTCACCCATGCTTAAACACCTATTATGACATTTGTTACTGTTATATTATGTTGTTATGTTATTTTATCCGTTTATCATACTGCAAGTTCCCTTTAGATTAGAATCACTATGGGTTGAAATGATACATACCCGAACGGACTTTAGAATAAGGGAAAATCATTATGGGCTGAAATGATAGGCCTGAATGATTTTCAAATCTATTTCATTTACTTGGGACTGCGGGTTTGAAATGATAAAACCCGGATTTTTCTTTGTAAATTACGGTTGAAATGATATATTACCCGTATCACTTTTCCTAGTGTAGAAAATTATATACAGACCCGCAGTTAAAATATTTTTCTAAAAAATTTAAAATTATTTTAGAAATGTAAATATTAAAATATTTTGATTTAAACCTAATTAAAAATGATTTTTGGTAAAATATTATTGATTTTCTGAATAATTACAAGCGAAATAAATTAACGAAAAGGTTAGAAAATTTTGAATGTAATCTATTTTGGGAAATTTGATTTAATTATAATTTGAAATTAAATAGAATATGAAAGCATGATAAATTTATGATAATTTGAATTTAAAGGAATTTAAAGTGATTTTATATCATATTAATGATTTTAATAAAGTTGAAATGTGAAATAAATGAATATTTAGGTTGAAATTTTAAATTGTAACTAAAATTGGAACTTTTGGAATTGACTTAAAAGTGAAATTTTAATTAAGTAAATAAAAATATAAACTAAGTTATATTTGAGAATTTTAACTTAAGTGTTAGGCTGAAATTTAAATGTAATGAATTTAAAATTGGACACTGCAATTTAATAAGTGAATTAGTGGTAGATATTAATTTTTAAATGGAAATTTAACTTTATGAAATCATGAAACTAAAGAAAATTAAATGATGGTTATAAAAGTAAAATTATGTGATTTTATAAGTTAAAAGTGAATTATAGAAAATATAATTGTTGGATTAAACTAAGTTTTTTTTTCTTTGAAACTAATGTAACACCATTACAACATTTTAAACGCTATCTTTTGTTAAATTTAACTGTTTTGAATATAACTTTCTGTAGCAATTTCCAAATGCTGCGAAAGTTGAATTTTCACTGTTTTGATAAAATTAAGTGAATGAATGAACTTTGAAAGTTGAAAATTTTGGAAGTTTAATAATTTAATTATTAAATGTAATAACTTCACTTTTAAAGGATATAAATGAAGTAATTTGTTGGAATTGAACTATTTTGAAATGTGAATTGAAATGGTATTTTTAAATTGAATAAAAATGAATATGTTTTTCAAATGAAATGATAAGTTGATATTTTGAAATGGATTTGAAATGATATTGGATTTTGAGAAATAAATACCATTTTTGAAATTATAACTACGGGTTATAATAACGATTGGTTGTTAAAGAGACCGGGATCGGATATGGACATACTCTCTGTTGATACCGAAAACCACTTTAACAACTGTGTGCGCGGTGGAGATTCCAGAATGAAGTAGGATGGTGACGACGTTCCTAAGGTACATTTCGTGGACCTAACTCCCGTGAGTTAGCATAAGGTGGCTAAAACAGGAGCGATCTCGGGCCAAAGGAGGTAGCACCTCTGGCTGAACACACTTCTTCGATACCATTCTATTATTGTTGTGATCGATTGGGTGCACCCCTTGATTTTTGGAGTGTTGTTCGGGGTGGGCGTATGTGGCTGCTGTGTTACCACCAGCCCGTGTGCGTAATTGGTATATCTACCCTGGCATTGCCTTGTGTGCCGTGTCACCTACCATACCGAGCCTTTACTACGAGTTTGTCTTTCTCCTGTAGCCCGTGTGGTATCCTATGACAGTCACCCGGAGTGGAGATGGCATGATATTGGATGGACTACTGGGACTATTATGTGTGAAGGGTGATATGGGTAGCCCGGAACGCTATTAAAAAGTATGTTTATTTTACTGTAGACATTAGTATAATAGCGAAATATTACTATATAGTAAATAGTTTAACGGATCCTTAGAGGATGGGCGGTCCCAGGCATCCTTTAAGTTACTTGTATCTTTATTACAGCTCACTTGAGTTGGTTTACATTATATAAGTATATATTGTCCTGACTCGAGTGTTTTATGTTTTGCTTTACGCTCGGGTCAGCCTGAGTATTCACAGCTTTTGATTCTCTTCCTGGAGCTGGTCTTTCACTGGAGTTTCTACTTATCTACATATTTATCTACTTCTGTTTCAGTTGTATTAGTTTATCTCATGTATTAGTGAACTTCTACGTATTTGGGATTTCTATTCTGTTGTTTTTCAGACTATATTATGTATTTGGTTTGAGACTCTGTTATAGTAGCTTCATGAACTACTATGTTATTTTATATTCCGCTGCGAGTTATTCTGTTTGTTCTGTGTCTGTGATTCTGTATATTTGATTTCATTTGCTCCAAATTTATTTACAATCTGTTATTTCGCATCATTCAAGTCTGACATGTGTGGATTATTGTCGATTTGAATGGTAAGAAATTGGGGGTTGTTACAGTACCCGAGAAGCATTAGATACGTTACTACGGATGAATATGAAGTGTTTGACTGAGCTTTTTAGGCCTTTGGCCCTTGTATTGAAGGTTTTGTTCATTGTCGTCCATTGTTATGTGTTGACGGCACACATTTATACGGGAAATACAAAGAGACATTACTTGTAGCCACTACTATTGATGCGGATGACCATCTATACCCTTTAGCCTATGCAGTTGTAGAGTCAAAAACTGGTGATAATTGGGGATTGTTTATTGCTTGCATGCGGCGATGTTAATAAATCTACGAACTACCTTCATTTTGGATTGAATGAAAGGGATGCCGACAACATTGAAAGCGAAATGGGGTTTGCCTCATAAACACCGCTTCTATGCTAGACATCTCAAGGCCAATTTTCAAGCTGCAGGATCTAGAGAAAAACGATTGACGGACCTTTTTATGTTGCACCATGTGCTATAGAGGAAGTCGAGTACAACAAAATCTGAGAAGAAATCAAAACTACATGCATTATGGCTCACAGTTGGATAAAAAGGAGTTTGGGAGGGAAAGAGGAAAATTAGGCATTGTGTAAAGATGATGGTGATCGATTTCATGTCATGACCACAACTGCACAGAAAGTTTCAACGATGTACTTAAAGGAGATCAGTCTTTACCTTTTAAAGCTTTGGTTGCACCCACCTTATTTAGGTCGGTTGATTATTTTTGTCAAAAAAGACAAGTAGCTGGAAAATTTACAACCCGTCTTACTCCGAAGTGGGAAGCCAAGATTGCCGATAGAGCTAAGGAAGCAAGGCGTGTAAGAATAATTCACTTTAGTCAAGCTGAATGGCAAGCTGTGCACTATTTTGGTGATGAATTCAAAGAACCGATCATCGGTAACAGTTGCTCGTTTACGTGCAACATACCTCTATTAGAGCACTTACCTTGTGCGCATGTTTTGGCCACTTGCTCAATAGTTTCCAATGGAGCTAGAGTCCCTCACGACTTCGCTTCAACAGGGTATTCAGTTGAGAAATATTTGGCCGCTTACACCCTCGAGTTTCATCTTGTCCGCGATAAACGTTGTTGGAGTTTAAGCGATAATCAGTGGTCCTATTACCCGTAGCTAAAAGGAAACCAGGACATCCACATTCTACTAGAATTAAAGGTACGATGGACGAGATGTAGACTTTTAAAGGAAACAGGTGCGACAAATGTGGTGTTGTGGGCCATAAGAAAAATCATTGCACTATGAAAACGTAATGTTTTCATTTGAGTTTGGTTACATTTTTAGATCGAATGCAATCGAAGATATTTGAAGACAATTGTTTATGTTGTCTAGTTTCGACACTTGAGTTTGGTTGTATTTGCAAAGTTGTATTATTAGTTTTATTTTGACAATTTCATAGTTGTATTATTTGGCTAAATGAAATAAACTTGCTGGATATGCAGCAAGGTAACACCAAAGCGGCATTTGAAATGCCGCCCTTGAGCGTCATTTAAAAAGCTGCCACCGTGTTTCAACGGGCGAAAATTGAAATGCCGCGTATGGGGCGACATTTAAAATGTCGCTCTGTTGATACCTTGCTGCATATCCAGAAGCAGCCAAATTCTACAAGCACATACCAACACATTACAGCAGAATAGCGTAAATTCGAATGTACATAGGTCGAATGCAACTAGATTGATTCGAATATCATCACATTACAATAGCATAACTTCGAATATCAAAATACCACAAGATTCGAATAATATTACATTACAGTTCACTTTTCGTTCAATGATCTACAAGGCCATAACATCGAACACTGGTATCCATAGACCAACAATTCGTTTGCATTTTCAAGGTTCAACTTCTCCAAACGACTATTTTCTGCTAGCATCTCTAAAGCATATTCAATCCCCGTAGGGCACATTTTAGGATTTAGCTTCTTAAAAAAATTGCAATAGTCAACTTGATGAGGCCATATCTTATGATCATTCTAACCAGCACATCGGTAGAAACGACGTCCGGCATTCATCTCGTCTCAACAAAAAATTATGTCACATTCATCTCCATAGTAATAAAGTACACACAAATTGCGCGCTTGAACTACACACGGAGGGTGGGGTAAGTAGGAATATCTATTGTAATGTAGATGAAAAACAATAGGGCGGCATTTGATATGTCGCATTCAAGCGTCGTCTGTTCAAATGATGCAGGAGGGCGGCATTTCAACTGTCGCCCTGTTAGTTACACGATGGGTGGAATTTGAAATGCTGATCAGGGCCGGCATTTCAAATGCCGCTCAGCTATTTTCCCACTGCATAAGAATCACAACTATATTCAACTGTTATACATGCTACACAATTATACATGCAACACAATTACACGGTAAACACTTACATAAGAATTGCAACTATATTCAATACGAACTATATTCACAATAAAAAATAATACTACAATCAAAAGTAGTTTTCAATCCAATCTCCAACAAAACATAAAAACACTACAATCACTACTAACGACAATCCAAAGTACACTATCCTCTCAAATTTCTTAGTTCGTGTGGATTTTTCTTTTTCGATTTTCTTGGCTTGAGCATGAATTCCTCCTCTACAGGCGAAACTTCTTCACTATCCTCCTCTTATGTTCCTTTATTAAGGGGTTGAGAAGGCCCAACCGGATGTGCATGTTGGGAAGTTATTGGCTCAGAGCTTTCGCTCACACCTTTCTTCCATCGTTGATACTTTCTCTACGGTTCAAGGGCCGATTGGGTGGATGCAATGTCCTCAAAGGGTGCGGTAGTGCAATGTCCTCAATAAATGGTAGCACTACAGGAGGAGGGGGAGGGGAATGCGGAATTGGTCTAACATCTTGTTCTTCGACAAACAAGATCGTAGAACTAGTTTGACCGAGAAGCATTTCGCCTTGCTTTTACGAGAATCTCCTCCACAAGCCCATCTACTATGTCCAACATACGATACATACCATCCGTTTGCTTATAACATATAAAATTATTGATTTTATAGCTACCTTAAAAATTGTCGATTTAAATACGTACCACATTTCGTTCAAGCAGAGCTCTTAGAGTGTAAGGAGCAACCTCTTGCTCAAGCACTTCCTCTCGTCTTCTTAGCATATAACGTCGAGTGATATTTCAATATCAACTATTATACTCCTCATCAGTCAGCGTGATCTCATGCTCATCTTCCACAGCTAAGAAGCGGTTATTCCATAGCTCTGTCATCATTTCAAACTCATCTTCACCATATGGAAGAGTACAATATGGAGCAGGATATGGTAAGTGTTGACAAAGACCAAACTGTCTCATCACTTTATCTGGGAGATGGTATGATAGATCGCCAAATCAAAATATCATCAGTCTTGCCCGCCGTAGCTACCTCGCCTCAGTGCATAGAACCGAAAGAGCATCAAGCTCTGTCTCAGAGTATGGAGTCCACGTAACTGCGTTATAGTCTAAGACATTAAACTCGTTTCGGTAGAACTTCAAATTCCATCTGGGAGTCATTTTGGTATTCTTCTGTCCAGTCCACCTAAAATAACAAAAATTTATACAAACTGTTCAAACTATATAAATTGATACAACCGTACAACCAATAATATTTTACCTCGATCCGTGTGATTTCGAATTGTCGATTATTGGTATCTTCATAGTTATACGACCGATCGAAAGATAAGTCCAAGACCATACCTACAAGAGTATAAGTTGTATTTAATTAATGTTTACGACATTCACAAATATGAATTAATGAATAACTATGACCGTACCTAAACTAGAGTCATACAACCACTAGCAGCCCGTTTTTGTACCAATGCCACTCTAATAAGCTCTGTATAAGTGAAAGCTAGCACCACACTGCCCCGTGAATATTGCCGACAAGAATCGAAGTCTTCGAACAACGAGAGCCATCGAAGGGCCACTCGAGTTTTCGATCGATCGCAAAAAATACGTTGAGTGATGATGTGCAAAATAATAGCGTGGGCGCGCTGGGCTATCTGCACTGGAGAGGCACGGCAAGGAATATTATCGGCCAACCGCTCCCTAAACCAAGTGATCACTATCAACTCATTTCCCCATCTCGTCTTCTGGAGGAGATAGGCCAAGCAAGGCTTCACATAACTTCATATAATTGCTTGGGAAATTCGATTTTAGAATGGGATCCCCGTTAATCGGATATCCAACCAACACGGCTGCATCTTTAATGTGATGGTCATCTCACTTACTCTAAGATGAAATGTAGACGTCTCAGGTCTCCGTCTATCGATCAACGCTGTCAAAAGATTACGATCGAGCTGTGCGTATCCCAACTTATGAATAATACCAAATCTAGCTCTGCCTAAAAGTTCCAACACACCAAGATGCGTTGATGTGACAAGCTTTAAGGTCGAAGAATGGTCAATGAAGCCGTCCGGCTCAACCACCTGTCGAAAATTAAGACAAAATGCAAGTTATTATGCCATTTACTAACACATTGCAAAATGCTAGACAAATTATATCAACATGTACCTCCACCAAATCGTTATTGCTTGTGCAGTGTTGAGCTTGTAAGTAAAGAACGCTATCATCAATCGCTTTGGGTGCCATTTCTTCATATTCTACAACAATAACGTAACCAAATCAAATTTATAACCTAAACAATCCTTATATAAAGTCAACAACCAATCAAACAAATGTTCTACGTGCACAAACTACTTCATTGTAGTATAGAAACAAAGATTTATATCTACAAAGCTAATTTTTTTTCTAAACCCTAAAATCAAAAATTGAAAATTTGAGAGACAAATGGAAGAATACAAACCTATATAAGGTACTTGAGAGGATGAGGAAGCCATTCTTCAATTTCTAGCCTACTTTAACAAGTTTTTGAGTGAAAATATTGATTTACGGAGAGTTGGGATGTTGGGTTCGGATTTGAGATATTTTGAGTTTGAGGATGGAATGATAAATGAAAGAGGGGGCTGCCTTAAACAGCAGGCAAACCAGCATTTGAAATGGCGCAAACTGACGGCATATCAAATGCCGTAAACTGACGTCATCTCAAATAACGCCAGTTATTTTTTCCACTAAAACATGTACTGACGACGTTTCAAATGCTACCAGTACACGTGGCAGCTTATGTGGCCAAAACTGGCCTTGTTTTGTAACAAGTTTTGAAACTGGCCTAAATTTATAATATGTTTGCAAATGTGCCTAAATAGAAAAATTTTCCTTTAATAAATGAAATGGTTATATATATACACACACACGCACATACGCACAATGTTATATTGTTTGTTTGAGTTAAGAATAGGTACATGAGGATTATATAGGTCAATTTTGGCACATATTTACATAAAAATTAAGTGGACTCGCTTAAAAATGTTAAATAAGGTATGTTTTTATACTTTCAAGTGTGTATGCTATATGACACACATTTACAAAGCATGTATAAGCATGCATTTTTCTTTATGTATGAGATACCACATTTATGAGATATGTATTATAACTTTTCGGAATGCTAGCTATGCAAAGTTGATTATGTCGAAATTTTACAAAAAATTTCTACAGTTCAAATTTTTTTAGAAAATTTTGAAATTTTGAAATTAAAGAAAAGCTTAATTGAAATTTTGATTTCTATAACTACCTTATCAAATGATATGTTTGAATGTTTTGATGCATGTAGTGGATGACAGGTAAGTTCATAGCGCATTATTTTACATGGTTGCATTGAGTTATGTTAGTTTGATTAATGACGTGAATTTTTAGACCACTCTCTAGATAATTGCAATGACGCAATTTCTTTAAGGAGGGGTGTTTGTAATATCCCGATATGGAGCTAAAATAAAATAAACACATTCAAATGTATTTTTGGAATTTAATTGAGAATTTTGAACAAAAAATTTAGATTCTCAAATTTCAAATTTAGAAATCGAGAATTCAAATTGAAAAAGTATTTTTAATGGATAAATGGGTTAAGGAATTAATTCGGATATTTTATTGAATTTAATTCAATAAAGTGAATTTTTGTTTAATTTGAGAAAAATTGATTTAAAATTCAATTCTTGAAATTTGAATTGTAGTTTTAAAATCCAAACGTTCTAAATAATATTTGTGAAATTTTGGAACTTTTTGAAGAATAAAACAATTATTTTAAAAATTGTTTAACCAAAAGGCGATATTTGTTAAAAGAATAATCGTTACAAAATTGAAATATAAATTTGATTAAACACCTAGAGTTGGATTTTTAAGAAAATGTAAAACGTTAATTTAATGGCGGTTAAGTTTAAAGATGGTTAGGGGTTACATTAGCATATTTAAACTTAGCCAAAACTTAACTTCAACTAGCCTAAGAAAATACGATGGGAATTTAACTTTTCCTTGTTTGGAGTCATACTCAAAAACTTATCCTTTGAGCCTTTAACCTAATCCACTACGCTAAGAATCCACTCTATAAATACATATGTTATCCAATTATTGTACTTCATTTCTTCATTCACAAAGCCAAACTAAAACTACCGTAGTTTTTCTGCACGTTAACAATCAACTAGGGATTTCAAAATCTTCATAAAAACAAGATATTTCAAGCTAAAATTGTGTATAACATTTTGCTTAAATTTACACTGTGTATATCAGTTTCTTGTTAAATACCTATAAGATTACAGTGAGTTAATTTTTCAATTTTTGAGTTCTATTTGTTTTAATCTTAATTATATGCTGCTTGATGATGGCTTGGTAGCCTAATTACTGACAGTAAATAATGAATGATGGTCTTTTAATATGGAATGGACGAGTATTGTTAGTTTTATTTGATTTGATTGCTGTTTATACCAAACCGTCTCTGAAATAAGAATTTTATAATTAAGGATCTTCAAATTTCTTTGCACTTTCAATTCAGTAATCATACACTCAAGCTATAAGTTAGTATATATACACTTTTTTTTATTAATTAAAAGAGAGTATGGATATACTATTTATCTTCTTCACTATTTGAGCATTAGCGCTTCATCTCCTTTTGATATTCAAGTGATAACATGGAGTAATAAAGGTAGTGTGTAGAGCATCTAAGACCCCTCTCGAAGACAGACCAAAGTTGGCCACCAAAAGCCATAGGATGGCGACCGAATCGGTAGTGATGCCCTATGCCCGGGTTTGTTGATTTTTGGTCCTACCTTCCTCTCCTTGTTTATTTGGATTGTTGTGATGAATTTAGGCTATGTTTACACTTCAAACATGTAAAAAATCTCTAGAAGCAGGGTTTAGCAATTTTGAATTGTTTTTAAATGGTTCTATAACTTCATATGTCAATGGTTTTGAAAAAAAACATGGCTACGAAAATAATATGTAGTGTACTACATGAATTTGGATTAAAATAAAAAGTTGGATTTTATGAAAACATTTTGAGAACTTTTAATGATTTCTATGAAGAAATTTAATTTTTAAAATGATTTTTGTAATTTGGAGTTATTCTAGGATATTAAAACTAGATTAATAGCCAAAGAATTTTAATTTGATTTTGGAAAATAATAGCAAACGAAAACGATCAAATTAAATTGAAATGAGATTTAAATATATAATAAGTTTTAAAGGAATTTTATCTCATTCGTTTAAGAATAATATATGCGCACGTGCACGACGATAGGCCATGCACTATATATGAATTTATTAAAGTGAAATTGGGTTTATAAAAACGTTAACTATTGAAATAACTTTTTGATGCATGAGTATAAACGATGATTGATATTGACTGATTAAAAATTGAGCGAATGAAGCATTTGGTAATTTTGAAATAAATAATTATTTATTTATAGCTCATACTCATGAATTTGAATATCCCACAAGTTTTATGATGTGATTATTAATTTGTCATGTTTATAATTTCCATTTATATTGATGTAAACTTATGAGTTGAAATGATGGCGCAACACGACACCAAAATTGTTGAAAAAAGGGATATGAAGTCATTTGGAAAATAAATGATCGCTGAAAGGTCAAATGTTTTGAAAATAATAAAGCTATCATTTGACGAGAACGGTATGAGGTATTGACTAGTAGACTGCTAGTATCCATCCTTGCAGACTGAATTGACTGTCGCAACCCGCATCGTTCCTTGTCCCTTGTCACCGTGTCAAAACGATATGTTGTCGAGACAAAGGATAAAGATGAGAGCTATGTGCTACTGAAACAAAGTAGAGCAACAAATAGAAACTAGAAGGTGTCTACGACGCAAAGGGATGATGGTAGAAGAAACCAGGAGAGTTTGTCAACTAGGGATCATGTGAGGGCTATCATAATTGGTTGAAAGTATACGGGTGAAAACGACCGTGATGACTTGTCGAGGTAGATAGTCTAGTAGAGGATAAATCTGCAAATGAGATTTACCAACGTGCTATCCTACTGGGATTCGCATAAGAGAGTATGAAAAAGGACTCTCATATGTAAAACTAAAAAATGCCAACCTCGTATATTGAATGGTTCGAAATGATGATTAGTACTTATACAACAAAAAGCCGCTGATATAAAATGCATAGAATGTGATATCCCATTCGATTAAAATTGCAGTTGTGAGCACCTGTGAACAAAGCCGTGACACTTGTGTTATCACGGATTTATGAAAATGAATTGTGGGAGGATGTGGTATAGTGTGAGGGACATCAATGTGTTTGAAAATGTTACTTTTAAACCCGACATTATAGATATATTATTTATGATTTTGTTATATTCACAGCTAGATTTCTACCCCGACTTGAAATTTTATCTTATGACGTCTATAATGACCCACAAATTTATCACTTTGATAAATTATATTTATATTTGAAATATTCAAATATAAGATTTTATAACACAAATTATAATGTTTGAACCATAAATAATGATGGTAAACTTGTATTAAAGGTATATTAACAAAAATGGATAAAATAAATCTAGTGCGTCGTTTAACAGCATTTCACGATTTCGCGCCATAAAAATTAAATCAGTGTGTAGAATGGAATATAGCTTCGAATTATTCGAAATAAGAATTTTTCAAACTCTTATAGCCATAGTTTTCAAATGAAGAAGAAAAATCAAGACTGTATTAAATATAATGGAGTTATGTCCAAAACGAGTTTTTAAAAACATCGTGGTTTTGACAGTTTTAGGACCCAAAGTGGCAAATGTTTTAAAATTGATATTTTTAAACTTTTAAAAATATAACATAAATTTTATAAATATGTTAAAATATTTTAAAAGGGACTGAGTTATAAAAATTGACATACATGAAATGGAATTAGTGTTTTGAACAAAGAAGCTTTAAAAATACTATTCGCAGCAGTTTTTGCAGTAGTTTCGGTAACTTTTGCAAATTATGATTTAACTTAATTATTCTTTCTCAATGTTTAGTAATCTTTTCAAATGAATAATTAAGTATTTTGAAGATGATTTAGAAGTTTTATAATTATCTTAAAGGAGTTTTAAATAAATAGTAAGAGGAAAATTGTTTTAAACAATATTTGGAATTGTGTTAGGTAAATGAAAATCATCTTTAAAAGATAATTCAAGTTGATCAACTAACTTGACCGCCTTATGGGTGACAGAGAGATACTCTAGACCTGAGCTTGGACAACCAGTGTCTAGGTTCCGCTCTAGCTATCCAGACTGGCTCAACGGAGGGGATAGTAAAATTGATTTACTTGGACCACGTCTTCATAAGAAAAAGGAAGATTTGGAGCTTTCCAAAAGTTAAACAAGATTTAAAATAGGATTTTGGTTATTAAAGAAAACATTCCAGTTAAACTCCATATTAAATTCCGAGGAGGAAACTCGTACTATCCGTATGAATTTAAAAGGTGATTTCACCGTTATTCGACGAATAGTACAAGTTAAATACGAAAATTAGTGTTGGATATAATCAGTCTAAAATATATGGATCTTTTTTATTCAATACTAGCTGGTTAGGCTTTACAGTAAAAGATGTTTTAAATAACATTGTCTTGACCCATTAAAGATATGTTTTGGAAATGTGAAATCTTTATTAAGATTTGAATTATACTTTTCCTAAGTAATTAAAGATGAAATGTTTTGGCATTTCCAAACTTAAAAGGAGGTTTTAATTAACCAAAGGATTTGATAAAAGAGTTTTAACAATCCCAAATATACTGAAACAGAATATGATTTAAAGATGTATATATCTAAAGAGATATTTTACTAGGATAAAAGATATTGATTAATTGAATAGTAATCACCTATATACTTGACATCTTTTATTGAAAATTGGTTCGGAGAAACAGGGATCGAATTTTGGTGATTCCTCCGAAAACCACTTCGGACTAATATATGTTTGAAAGTGAAAACATGTTGAAGACAATGATTTTGAAGACGGAGATCTTCATAATGTAGGGCTACTTATCACTAACCTCTGGGGTAATTCCCTTATCATATATAGGTGGTAGTGGTTCCTTCAATTTGAAATCTTTAATGTAATGACTACTCACTACTAATCCTAGGGGTGATTCTCAAGCAGGATGTCATAGGAGAAGTGCCTTCGGTTTGTCTTATGCTTGGACGAGTATCTGACATTACATTTCTAAGACCAAGTACATTGATTTTTACAAATGTACATCTGTTCGGTGGTGTAGGAGGTAACCCTTCTTATACTTAACAACCTTCTCTAAGACGTAGAAGCTCAGTGGTTGTACTTTTGTGCAAATCAATTAGCGTGCCGTCGGAAATGGCAATGTGGCATTCAAAGCGGGATTTGTCATGTGAAAGGTAAAATGTTACCTCAAGCCTCATATATCGGTAATGGAAAAAAACATGGTAAATGCAATAGGGCTAAGTGGGTCGCTTCCATTAGGATATGTTCATCACCTTTCTAGATTACCCTCTATATTTCGGGTTTGTTGTGTATGTTGTAGTCACGGAGAGGTCGGGAACGACCAGGGTGATGTCATATTCGATACTATCTATGGTAAAGGTAGGTCAATTCTGTATTGGTAGAGGTTGGAGCCTCAGGTGCATCCCTCTAAAGATGTACTGTTGGAAGGTAGTCCCTTACATTGTCATTGTATGGAATCCATTCTTCAATACGAGCCTTTAGTTTTAGTTGTAAATCTATTATGTTGGAATTAAATGAATGTAACAATTTCGGTGTAACGACCCGTTAAATTTATGATATTTAATAAAATGAATTAATATAATTTCTAATTTGGTTAAGAATAAATGTAGAAATTTGGTATAGTGGTTGCAATTTAGTGTAACTATAAAATTTTATGATAATAGATGTGGATAATGTAAATTTTCACAACTTGATTTAAAGTAATTTTGAAGAAACAAATAAATGTTGAATTTGTGAATGTTAGTATAAGTATTAACTTAAATGGTGTTCATTAATACAAAGATGTAATTAGTGTAGATAGTAATAATTTATGCCTGTAGTGAAAGGAAAAGAAAACTAATAGAAACATAAAATTTATTTTATGTAAACAAAAGTATAGTTTTGAACAAACTTATGAAAATTGATAGAAACAGTGTTTGTAATCAGTTTGGTTATTTTATATTTGAAAGATAGAGATGTGTAAATACGTTAATGAATTTAAAATGGGAAGGAATGGTAGAATGAAAAGAATATATATAATAATAAGCATTTGATTCAATTAAGGGAATTAAATTATAATAAATGGTCATTTAATAAATTCAACGTTTGTGAGAAATCATAATAGTTGTGTAAAATGTGTACAAACTTGGATTTGGAAGTTTATTGGATTTATAACGGTTTTGTTATTAAGTGTATGAGTTTAAAAGTTATTCCCTTTTGTAAAGTAATAGAAGAATGCATAAGATATAAACAGGGCTTAATAGAATTGACACTTAATGAATTGAATAAATTACCCATTTATGTAGATATGTATAGTGGACTATAAATGGCCTAAGCAAATATAAAATGGAATAATCATTGAGATTTGTACTATGAAAATAAATAGTAACATTTATTTGCAAGGAATAAAAGACTATTTAGGTGACTAGAATTTGGAGTAATGACTATTGTATGTTACCTACCCTTGTTTCTTGTTAATTTAGATTTTGGGAATCAAATTCAATTTATCCGCCAATTTACCGCAGTTAAAGTGAAATGAATTGGTGATTGAGAAATGTTAAATACAAATAAGATGTAAACCAAAGAAAATCCCATTTGTAATAAATTATGTAGAATAAAGTAAAGAAACTAGGAAATGAAAATGTGAAAATGTGGATGCAGTGAGATCTTAAGTGATAATAACCTTGTTAGGCAAGTGATAACGGAATTTTGTGTATATGTAATATTTACTGGTGTGTCAAGTAATAAACACATAGATGCAAGAAAAGGAAAGTTGGTAGCAATCTATATATGTTATTTATCTTACTTAGTATATTAAATAAGGTTTGGAATTCAAATTTTAATTAAAGGAGTTGGTAGCACGTTAGTAGGAAATAATTGTAAGGGTGGGATAACAACTACTATAAACTACCTAATTTAAATGAGTCAATGAACTTATTTGAAATAACGTTCATCTAAATATGAGTAATTAAAATGGCGGGGTCAACAATAAACGTTACTTTAGAATTAATTTATATTTTAACGGAAGTGTGAAAGTAAAGCAATAGAAGCGTAAACTTATCAAGGTAGAATTTAGTAGTGTAATGAAAAAATGTTAAGAATGTTATAGTATAATGATTGATTGGAAATCAAAATTTACTTGTTTGAATGTAACTTTAGGGAAATTGGATTTAATTAAAATAAAAAGGAAGAAAAAAAAATTGGATGAAATTTAATGTTGGAATATTATGTAAATATAAACTTAGATAAAATTTAAGGATATCTACGTAATAGAGTGTAAAACCAATGTTAATTTCATCTATTTAATACTAATAGGTTAATAATAGAATGAAGAGTAAATTTAATGTTAAGTTAATATGAATTAAGGTAATATTGGGGAATAATGTGAATTTTCTTCATAATATGATAAGTTGTAGAATACAACGTAAACTTAAGTATAACCTTTGGATTGAAAACATTGTTAAGGGTTACCTGTTAAATTTGGATGGAATTGGCAATAAATGTTACACTTATGGGTAAGGAAATAAAAATGTCCAGAATTTGAGTATATTAAGAAATGGGGATTGAAATTGAAATCTTGCAACGAATCTAATAATACGTTACATAAGTGTTAAATTAAGGTAACATTTGGAAAATATGATAATGATTTTCAAATTGAACAAGTTGTGGAATTAATATTAGTAAAGAAGAATGAGGGAAGAATAATTTGAAAACATAGCAATAGATATTAATGTAAGGTTACCTTAAATAAGTTAAGGCAAATCAATGGAGAATAATATAGATACCTTTATAATATGATGTTTGTGTGTGAAGGAAATGGGAATAAAGTTATTAATAATTTGGAATTTTATTTATGGTAAAAAGTTTATTTGCAATCAAATGAGTTGGAATGGAAATCAAATCTATTTATCTAATTGGATTTAAGTGAGAGTATAAGAGTATATGATTTAATAATTTGATTTATTGCGAATAATTGTAATTTAATTTGGTAATTGGCGAAATGATTAATGATTGAATTAACATAGAACTTGTTGTTAGTTATTAAAATTGTTTAAGAAATCAAAGGAGAGAAATTTTATAAAGTTTTAAATTTTGTAATTGGATTGGCTAAAGTGGGAAAGTGGAATTAATCAACGTTGTTACTTTTATCTCCTTCCCTATTAGATCCTTATGTGATTGCATCCACATTTATTGTTGATTATTCCTATATATTGTCACCAATTAATCGTACTTGATGTATGTTTAGCAATTTTGTCGCACAGTTAAAGTATGAATATATATATATGATGTATTCAAATTTTTCTGTATCTAGCACTTAATTAATTTAGAATCAAACTAACGAAACGTGTCATTTATTTTTGTCCCTCCATATTCATTTTCTTTCTAATTAATAAATACCTCTTTTTAATACCTGCTACTTAAAAAAAAAAAAGGACTGTTCATATTTGCTATATTTCAATACCAAGTGTTCATATTCACTTTATTTCTAATTAATAGCAGCCTCTCCTTTCAAATCTATTTGTCCCTAAACCTAACTCTAACGTTATAAATAACCTACTTCTTATTCTTCTATTACATTTTGTTTCTCCTAACTCTAACCCTAGCCTCCATGCTATTCTTCTTCTTCTTCTTCTTCTTCTTCTTTTTTCTTGTTTTTCTCAAAGCTCCTTATTATCTCTCATTTTAATTTTTTTTTTTCTTTCTCTTCAAATATTCTTCTTCTTCTTCTTCAAATTTACTTCTATTTCAAACTTTCTTCTTTTCAAATCTAGATCTTCTCTTCCGTTTTCAGTTCTTATTTTAATCATTTTTTTTCAATTCTTCTTTTTCAAATCTTCTTTTTCTTTCAAACCTTTTAAAATACATACATTCATATAATAAGGAGGAAAATTAAAGTAAATCGAAATAAAAGAAAAATTACGGAACAAAGTTAGCAATCAAGAAGAAGCATATGCGTTTTTCACGAGGGAAGGTGGATGTGGCACGGTATTTTATTTTTGTTTTGTTTATTTTTAATTTTTTTTTTATTTCAATTGCAAATCGTTTAATTGTGATAACTTTCACATACGAACTCCGTTTCACACGAAATTTCTTTTGTTAGGATCGTAATTAAATTCCGGATCTGATGACGCTGGTTTGGATAAATTTAGAGACCGTCAAATTTTGGGTTTAAATCGGAATTACATTCGATTTAAATTCAAAAGGTGAGTGTTTTAACTCACTCACAATTACTAGAAGCTTTTATGTTTGTTAAATTAATTTTAAAAATGAATAGAATTTATTTATGAGTATTTGGCATGCTTATTTCATTCATATCTGCTGAATTGCATTTATTGAATTTAACTGTTAATTTAATGTATTTATTGCGTATTAATTGGCTGTTAGAAATTATTGTTTGCATAAGAACTGCTAGTTAACAGTTATGTCAATTATCACTGAAAATAAACTGTTAGATTTATAGTTGATAAATATAATTTGAATTAAACTGCCAATTATTACCTGTTGTATATTCCCAAACATATTTTGTTATTGGTTGATATTGCTTGATGTTTGTGACTGGATGATGGATGTGTTGTTGAATGGATGTTTTATTTGATATCATTAAACTGCAAGTTAGCATACATTTTACATTTCATTCGGGATTGTGGTTTGAAATGATAAAACCGCAAAGTTTTATTTTTTAAATTGCGGATTGAAATGATAAATATCCGTATCACTTGACCATAGGATAGAAAATTATATACAGGCACCGCGGTCTATATATAACTATTTTAATGTGATTTCTATGGTTTGGATTGAATACGGTCTATAAATCTTAAATTTATATTGTATAAATATTTTATTCCATATTTATATACCTATGAAGTTGAAATTTTGAAATTAAAAGGAATATAAATTTCTTTATTGAAAATGGAAGAAATTTAGAAAATGGAGTTTGGTAAATTTATATCCTATGTTTAAATGTAAAGTTGGAAATTTTAAGATATGATATTTGTAATTGGATTTTCCCAAAATAAATAGAAATGGATATTCTAGTATAATTTGAAGTGGAAAAATTCTATATATATATATATATATATATTACTAGAAATTGAAGTCTTATTAATTATGGATTTTATGTGAATGGTCAAGATTAATTAATAGAATATTGTTTTTGAAAGGATAAAAATCCAACTTTAGTTGAAATATTAATGCTCAAAAATGGATATAAATATATATAAAATTGAAATGGTTTTGGGACTTGAAGTAATATTTTGGATTTTGGTTTAACTTTAAAACAAGAAATATTTGGAAAGCCATGTAATTTATTCTTTATAAAGCAACAGTAAAGTTAAACCTTTTTAATTCGCATACCGTTGAATATCCAAACCATTTAGTTTTGAAAATAATGGTTTTAAAATACTATGGATTTTCGAAGAATTATGTTGAAAGTTACAAACAAAATATTGGTTACATGGGATATTAAATAATAAAAAGTGACATAATTTTTGGAAAGGAAAATTTTATTTGGGAAACGATATCATTGATTTGGGCTTTTATAAAATAATATGAAAATAAATTGTTTGTGTTTTTAAAGAAGAAATGATATCGAAATATTATGGTTTTGAAAGGGATTATATTCTGGTTTTAAAGTATAAACTGTTTTTAAATAACCGCGGTGTTATAATAACGATTGGTTGGCAAAGAGACCGGGATCGGATATGGACATACTCTCTGTCGATACCGAAAACCACTTTGACTAACCGTGTACGCGGTGGAGATTCCAGAATGAAGTAGGTGGTGGCGACGTTTCCTGTAAGGTAAATACGTGGACCCAACTCCCATGAGTTGGCATAAGGTGGCTAAAACAGGAGCGATTCTCAGGCCAATGAGGTCATTCCTCTGATCGGACGCTCCTCTTCGATATTATACTTTGACTTGGATTTGATTCAGTGGCCACTTCTATATTTTGATTTTGGGGAGTTAGTCCGAGGTGGGCGGTAACTGCGGCTACGCGTTTCCACCAGCCTGGATAGCAATTGGTATATCTACCCTGGCATTGCCTAGTTGTGCCGTGTCACCTACCATACCGAGCCTTTACTACGAGTTTCTATTTGTGTCGTACCTATGGAGTATCCTCTGGTAGCCTCCCGATCAGGAGGTATTACGGTACTGTATAAACTATTGGCATTATTTGTGTTAAGGGCTATATGGGTAACCCCTTAACGCTATTTAAAAGTAAGTTTATTTTATAAATAGACACTATTATAATAGCGCAATATACTACATAGTAAATAGTTTAACGGATCCTTAGGAGATGTAAATCCCGAACATCTCTTGAGTTACTGTACTCATATTTATTTCTGTTAATTTAACTCACATAAGATCTTTTAGTCTGACTCGAGTGTTTTTGTCTTTTCAAATTCGCTCGGGTCAGTCCGAGCGTTTCAGGATCGAAGACTTTAGCTTTGAAGGACGAAGACGAAGGAGTCGTATTATTATTATCTATAGTATTGCACCACACTCTAAATTTCCGCTGCATTGATTGTATTGGTATGTGTAACTCTGATATTCATTGTATAAGTAAAATAAATATTTTGTAAACAGTTATCATGAACTGTATATTGATTATTATATTTTATCCTTCCGCTGTGAGATTCTATTTTATTTTATTTCTTCTCTGTTTTTCTTATTTACCCCATAACAATCCGCCCTTGCGTATGCTTTGAATTGGCACGTGTGTCGGTTTAAAGTGTGCGAAAAGGCGGGATGTTACATTCGGTTAAGATTATATATATTTATTTGAAAGAGTTTTCAAAAAATGTTATTAAAAATAATATCTCTGATTTTGTGTAGCAAGTGGTTTAGTTACAGAAGGTAAAAACCCGACCGTTTTTATGTGCAGCGTGATCTTATGAGATACCCTTTGTTTTCAAAAATATCTATATTTTGAGTTTTTCCACACCAGTCTCATGACAGATCCGGAGTTTATTTTCTTTTCCCTTAAACTCTGAGTTCCCTATTTTTCCTAGCAGCCAAGCAGTCCAGGTCTAGTTGGAACATTTTGGAGGAGCTTGGAGTAGGAGCTCGAGTTCCCTCTGTATATGGTTATCCATTTCCATTTCAGCTGCATTTGTTTACTGTTTGTATTCAGCACTAGTAGGGACAGAGATCTATAACTGTTCGGACTGAGATTAGAATAGACTCTAATGTATGTATTTAAAATTTCAGCTATAAGATTAAATATCTAAATAATATATGTTATTCCATTCATGTAAAATTGTGTTCTCTCTTTATTTTTATTTTTACCCTTAACGGTTGATTTTTCTGGCACTTGGATATTCGGCACGTGAATACTGTGGATATAACTCGAGAGTCGAAAAGACGGGTTGTCTCATAATCTTCTCGAAACAGACTAAGGAGTTTTACATGTTTGACATGTGCAACGACTTGGAGATGGAGTTGATGATGATGGTGGATATACATACATATACATATATACACACACACACACTCACACATATACATATACATATACATATATATATATATATATATATGCGTGTGTGTATGTATATGTATGTATGTATGTATTCTTGTATTGTTTATATTATAAGACATGATAGTATGATATATCGGTTTTCTTTGTTGATACATGGTCAGATGTTAGTTGGTCATTATCGTTTTGGGCATCCATTATTTGTATATACTCAACCACGTAGTTGATGATGTATATAAGTTGTATGTAGGATTAACTTAGTTGCATGTTAATTTTGATACATACATATTTATCAGCTCTGTCGAGATCTGGGTCATTCATTTACTTATTCCTGATATATGATTTATATAATGGCCCAATCCTAGCAAATCGTATATGTTGCTTTGTGTCGAGACATTATGTATTATTTCATATATGATCAAGTATTGTATCGTATCCAATTTGATCCAAAGTAGTGTGTACAAAAGATTGCTCCTTCCGTTCCCTTTAATTCGGGCTATCAGGCAGTAAACTCTCTCTGATAGTCTGGTCACTGGAGTCAAGGCGTCACAAATGTCATGCTTGACTTAGTTGGGAATATAGGTTTTGTATTTGATATGGATCAGTGTGATACAGATTATATGAGAAATAGGAAACTAAAGGAGGGAAGATTACTTGGATCATAATATACGATAGTTGGAACGTTAGAGGTTTATATAACCCAGATAAATGTAATAAAATTAGGTCTTTTTTGAAAGATAATAATAATATTTACATAGTACTATTATAAGAAACAAAAATAGAGTATGTATATTCCATGTTTCATAGAAGTCTAGTGGTTTTTCACTTGAGTCAATGAGTTCATCTGCTAGACAGGGGTAGCTGGGGAGCTTAATGGTTGGCTGGAATGCGAATTATGTTAAGCTTTTACAATCTGTTATCAATATTCGTTCAATGCATCTAACTTTTACGGTCTTAGGTGATAATTCATGACTTAATGTTACTAATGTTTATGGATCGAACTCCAAAGTTGATAGAAGGGTTCTTTGGGTCGAGAGTCTTGGTTTTATAGTACTCGGTTTTGGCTCGTGGGTTGTGGGAGGGAGTTTCAACGTGACAAGGTTTTTAGGGGAATGCTCACATTTAAAGGAGTTGATTTCTATGCTATGGAAGAATTCAATCAATTTATCATTAGTGGTAACTTAATTGACGTACGACTAAGTAATCAAAGATATACTTGGTCGAACAATAGAAAAGCCCCTTCGATAGTCCTTCTCGATAGATTTTTCATTAGCTACCGAATGGAAGATAATTACCCGATCAGTAAAGTTAGTGGACTTCTGAATGTTTATTCGGATTATTGTCCTATTATTCTCTCTTGTGAAAATCAAGAAGTAGTACATAAAATAATTGGATTTGAGGAGAAATGGATGTTAGAAAGTCACTTTATGAATTTAATTACTAATAAATGGCTTTCAATGAGTAATAATAATTATTAATATTCGGATAACATAGCTAAAATTTTTGTTGATAACTTAGAGATTAAGACCTTTTCTTGAAAAATGGAAAAAATGTTTTTAGTAACATTTAGGTAAAAAGGATAAATAACTTTATAAAATTTTAAAATTAAACAAACTAGAAGAACCTAGAAATTTAAATATTCTACAGAAGAATGTACATTCAAATCTAGAAGAAGAATTAAATAAAATAATTACATAATAGGAAATATATGGAAACAAAAGTCTAGGATTTAATGGGTGGAGAAGGGCAATAAGAATGCGAAATTACTTCACAAAGTAGTTAACGGAAGAAAGTAAAGAAACACTATAAATTCTATTATAATTAATAATGATGAATTACATAATCAAAATGAATTAAATAATTCTTTCATTAATTATTATAAAGAAACCTTTGAAACCAATAATGGTCATAAGACTAGGGCAAGATCGGAAGATTTGTATTTTGTAGATAATAGGATAGATTTTCGATGATTTGGATAACCAATTTTCAAAAGAGGAGATTTTAAGACCTATAATTGATATGCTCGATAAAAAATTGTCTGGCCCGAATGGGTTTCATATGTTGTTTTATAAGAAATATTGGAATGTTTTGAAATTTGACTTAATTTAAATGTTTATGAACTTTACAATGGTACTTTACAACTAGGTAAATTCAAGTTTGCAAATGTAATCTTACTTCATAAGAAATTAGAGGAGAATGAACTAAAAGACTTTAGGCCTGTCTCGCTATCAAACTATATTTTTTTCAGTGGTCTTAGCTAATATGTTAAGTACTAACAAATTATTTGACATTACGCAATCTGCATTCATAAAGGGTAGAAACATAACGGTTAGATTAGCCGTAGTTCGGGAATTTATTAATTAGTATTGTAAAAATAACATAACATGTGCCATTTTAAAACATGATTTTGCAAAAGCATTGATTCGTTAGAATCGAATTTCCTTAATGATTTATTGCTAGCTGGAGGTTTGAATGCTGGATGGGTAGGATGGATTATGTCTTTGCTTAAAACCGGAGTCAAGTATAATGGTCAATGGTATCTTAGGAAGTAAAATTCAATCTAGAAGTGGATTTAGGTAAGACGATCATTGTCGTCCTTATTTTTTAATTTAGCTGCCTACATTTTTGCTAAGATTATTAAGTTATCAAATAGGAATGAGATTCTAAATAGTGTGGGAACGAGTTGTGGCTTCTCGATCCTTCAATTTGCCGATGACATAATGTTATTTACTTCTCGCTTGTACGCTATATTACGGCTCATAAATTTATTTTTTATAGTTTTGAAATGCTTTCTGGTTTAAAAATTAATTTTGATATCAGTGCGGTCTTAGTTTTGGATAATTTAGAAATGTCAAAAATCTTGTTGCTAGCACGCTTAATTGTAAAGTTAAGAAATTTACTATAAAACACTTAGACTATTAAAGCTTAAGCGTAAAGATAGGCAAATCATAATTGACAAAATTAGCAAAAATTTATCCAACTAGAATGGTAAATTTTTATCTAGAGCGGTAGGGTCATCCTAAAAAGTTCTATTTTACTGGCTTTATCCATCCATTGTACGTCATCGTACTTTTTTCCAAAATGGATAATCGATAAAATAGATAAAATTACAACGAAGCTATATGGAGCGAGGAAAACTCCTACATTAATACTAAATGTCTAGACAGTTGAGAAATGGCTTGTAAATCAAAAGAAGATGCTGGTTCAGGAATAATTAAATTGCATAATCTTAACGTGTCCTTAATAGGAAAATGGTTAATAGAAAATTAACGATAATAATGAAAAGCTTATTTGAAAAGAAACGATTTTGAATCAATTTTACGAAGGGAGCTATATCATTCGCCGTAATATGTTTAAAATCACTAACAATATGTCACACTTTGGGAATCTATTTTAATTTTTTAAATATTTTTGAACTTGATATTAATATATTATCAACTCGGATAATAATATATCTTTCTAACATTATTGTTGGGCATCGGTTATTCCACTTATGTGAAATATACGGAACTTTTTGACATTTGTGATTTAAAAAATACTTTAATTTCAGAAGCTTTTAGACCTAGTAATAATTTTCCATGAGAATTTAATTTTAATGTTGCACATAAAGAGTTACTTTATCTCAGATTTAATCACTTTGTACAAAAATGGAATTTTATAACATAGATAGTGATGCTAAAATTTGATGTAGGGATGATAACAAAAATTTCTCCTTTAATTCTTCTTTTAAAATTTCGAACTTTTCAAAGACTAAATCAAATTTGTTCTAATTTACTTGGAAAACTAATGCAACACCTAAGAAAAAATCAAAGATGTGGTTGATTTTACATAAGAAAAAAATACAACTGATTTTTTTTAAATGAAGAATTTCTTTATAAATAAATAAATGAATTTCTGCAATTCAAATTTGGAAACTATTATGCATTTGACAAGCACCATTGTCCAAGTGGTTAGTTGATTCGGCTTGGTGCAGAATGTCACAAGTTTGAAACTTGCTTTCGAACGTTTATTTGACAGGGGATATGTTGTCCCATTGATTTGTTGTATATAAAGTACCAGTTCAAAAAAAAAAATTATGCATTTAGATTATAAGTGTCCTTTCACCAATTTTATTCTTTTATAAGCTCTTAATACTTTGATTTTAACATGATCAATAATGGCTTTAATTGTTTCTTGTACTAGAGTAGCTTTAGGCTTTAATATAATAAAGCGCATAGGATTCCGCTAGATACTATATTTACTACTATCTGTTCGTGCTTATGGTTTAAATAAATCAAAGAATGTGTAATAATATTAATATTCCTTCTGCAAATTTGGTTTATGTTATTGCTTTATTCTATTATGACTAAATAGTCAATCCTGGTTAAAAATTTGCTAAAAATGTCTTTTATGGAGTTTCTTAATAAAGTAAAATGTCGTTTAGATATTTTGTAGGGAAAAATTGTTTTTAAAAATAGAAAAATAATAACTTTTAAGTTCGGTTTTTATGGATGTTTTTGGTAATGACCCTTCTGATTCTCCACTTTTACTAGGAAATTAGCTTAGTTTTTAGGTTATTTTTTATAATGTCGTGGTGCTCTTATCTGATTTGTTCTTATTTACTAGGTTTGCTCGAGTTCATTTTTGTCCTTTAATTTTCATTATACATTTACATAAATTGTTTATATTTTTTGAATCTGGACGTGATGCTTATTTCAGTTCTATATTTTTCTCCTTCTGCTTAGTTTTTACTATTCACTTTAGAGTAGTCCTGATTCATTTCTTATTCCTTTTTTTTCCTTATGTTTTACTTGGTCTTGCTTCTTTGGCTTAGTTACATTACATTTTTCCAACCTTCGCTTTTTGTTTATACATTTTGCGCATTTTTGTTTCACTTATTTAAACTTAAGTGCAATGCTTTAGTAAGATTTATTTATTAGTATCACTCCTTATTTTATTCTTTTTTATTATTAGTTTGTTTATTTTTTTTGTCGCACACATGTGTACATAAATTTATATATATGTGTCGGTCTAACACTTGCTATTGAGAATTTGTCGGCTGTATTTGTTATTGTTGATTGTACCTGTTATTTTACTGATATTGATAGGATGATTGAGTTGGGGTGGTTATTGTGGATTTACTATTATTGATTCTTTAGCTGGTTGATGATGTTGATTGCTTTGGTCGTATTACTGTTGTTGATGAGATGTTGTTATAGGATTATTATTATGGTATGGTTGTTATTGGTTCTTGTGTTGGGTTGGATGCGTTTTGATCTCATTGTTGTGGCTAGTTGTTCCATTCTTGCATCATTGTTTACTGCTATATTGAGTGGCACTTTCAAATATTCTTGTTTTATGATTTTTTGGACATTTTGTTACTTCAATGGGACTCTAGTTTATTTAGGCATTAGATTTTGCTTATTTTATTTTATTAACGGACTACAATTATTATGATAGTGGAGGGTTATTACATTTATTTTGTTATATATGTTCATAGGAAGAGTTACCTATCAGACTTGTTGGCAACTCCTTTTTAGTGTAAAATAAAATTATATAAGTGCTCTCCTTCTCGAAAAGAGAATCACTCATTTCCTCAAAAAAATGTTGATACTTCTTAGCCACATTGATTGTCCATACCATTCTTTTGTCCACAAGCGTCCATGTGACCTCACCAAATTCAGATTCATTGCTTCTCAATATAATTTCCTCTCTACATAAAGGCATTAATTTAATGACCCTTCGCATAATCACCAAGGTTATTTTGGTCTTCATGAGGTACCAAACCCATTTGGTATTAGTAGTAACTTTATCATGTTGTGAAATTTTCGTCTAGATTGATTTGCTAAAGAGCTAAGTAGATGACTCATGAATGTGAATGATTTCAAAAATGATAAAAATTATATTGAAGCTATCGTTAACAAAAGACTAGCAATGTTCCTTGTGTTAGGTATGGTATCACTAGTGTATGTTGTTAGGCTCATTATTTTCTTTTGTAGGAGACGGAGAAATGAGAGATAATATATGTTTTTTTGCAGGTACGTACCTAATTAAAAATTTGCTAGGAGCATCCCAACACGTTTGAGTATATGTACCCAAATAATACCGTAGTGATGGTAGCTTTTGGGGCTTTACCCCCAAAAGTAGCTACTGGGTAGTAGTAGTCACCAACCCGGTAGCATATCACTTAGTCAAGTTTTGGAGACCAAGTAAGTTAGCCAATAGCTGACCTCTAATAGTAAGTTCAATCTTTTCTGAATAAAAGGACCTATAGTACAAGTATTCTATAACCACAATAATATATAATGGATAGAAAAATCCAGTCGACCCATAGAGTTGACGACATAAAGCTAACAAGCCTGTCTTTTAGCTTAAACATAGAAAAATAGATACAAGTCTTGTAGGATTCGACATACACAACAACAAAAAGGAACAAAGTGTCTAAGATACAAGTACGATGTGCTAGCATAAGACATTATCAACTTATAACCCAACACACTTAAAATCAACCAATTAATTTTGGGGAAAAGCCAAATATTGATGATGAGAAGATATAGTTTCGTTTAGCTAAGATAAATGCATTATTCCTACCAAACCCTCCTTTTGTTCAAAGAATCAAGTCGTTGCTCTTCAACTTGTAAAAATGTTCCCTTTTATCATACTTGTCATTACAGATTCATTAGAAAAGAAATGAAAACTACGATGATAACAATCGCCGCTTTCTAAATGGTTCTAGTACCAGTCTTCTGGCACCATTTAAGGGGAATTTCTTAAGAAGCCTAATTTTCATCTCAGCATCAAGCTTTTGCATCTCTACATGATTATCCCTTAAAGTAGTAATCAAATATCTATGGATTCTTGTGAACGAGGATTCAATAATAGTAGAGGTCGGAGGTTTTGGTGTAAGGTCAATGTGGAGGTGGGTATAGTAAGCATAAGATGTGACGGCATCCAACGAATCATCGCAATTCAATAAAGTCGACGAAGGGAACTGACAGTAAATTGAGACATGTGAATCTTTCAAACGTCGTTTGAGAGGTCCCTATAGCGGATCCATTAACGTTTCCAGAAACCAAGCATTCCACATCCTTAATCGAAGATAAAATCACTAACTATCATGCGATGCCTTTGAGATTATTGAGAATGAAGGAGGTCACTTAGAGCTAGTGGGTATGACGGTTGGCTTAGATTTAGTAGATCACATTTTTCTTGTTTAGCTTAGGGTGAGTTTGACATGGTGGGGTTGGGTTGACAAGTTGCATTTGCAATGGGTGCAACTTGACATAGGGTAACCAAAAAAACCAATAGAATGAAGATATATCTAGTTTCCAATTGTAAGATACTTCCGTGTGAGCAAATTCATCATACTCTAGCTTAACTTTTAGTTTCTACGAGAACTGTTTGTTGGGCTTAACCTTGATTAAAGCAGTCGTGTATCCAAACCTACTCAATTTTTCCATTGGCTCTTCAAAACATATAGGGTTCCAATATGGCAAGCTAAACAATTTATTCTAATTAGAGACCAATATATAGAAATTTTGTATGAATGTACTCACGTTGTGAAGGAACAAACATGATCCTTGACCAGATCAAAGAATATCGCTATGATGATAAAAACTTTGTCTTTGATAATTATCGAATCAGCTTCCAAAACCCTCCTTCTATCCACCAAATTGGAACTTTCAAGAAAACATCACTTTGCCAAATTTAATCTAAAACTAAACCCTTGAGTTTTCACTCTTAAGAGATGGGTTGAGATGGCAATATATGAAAGGCAAGAGTTAAGAAGAAGCCGACAAGGTGACAATTAAAAGGTTGTTCCAACATCAATTACGTTAACAAATGGAATTGAACCACTTCCTCATAACACAAAACAAAATTCTTTAGAACGAGCGTAGGCATTTCTTGAGTTTGTGTTTGAAAAGAAAAGTCCACATATTTTCTTTTACAAGGATTTTATGAAGGGCCGACGAATCAGTGGAATCCAAAATCACTTTGCACTAACTCTCAACATAGCTAACTAATTTCAAATTCAAAACAATATATTCAACCAATACTCCCTCGAAAACAACCAACCTTACAATTAAACCAAATAACCGCCAGCTTTTGATGAAGGGGAAGTAGTTTTATCAGACAAAGCATGTACAAATGACAGAGAGATCATTCAGAACATAGGTACAATTAGAAACAACAATCCAGAGACTAATCTTAAGGTCTAGCAGCACCAAGTGCCAGTTGACCGCTAGACTTTAAACCAACGATGTTGGGAGGCGAGAAAGTTACTACGTCTAACATGATGGAGGTACAACACTTTGTGAGTGTGAGACTCGATCTATTGTGGCGGACGTTAGGAGTAGGCAAAAGAAAGGCTCACAAGCATAGGGAAGGGATGTCGATGTAGAGGTCGGAAGAGATCAACACTGGACGGATAAGGTCACGAACAAAGGGGAGGGGAAGTGGATTTGGGAATTTACGAGCAAAGGGTTAGGAAGACACTAGTTTGGATACTGAATGTGGATGAGGGGCACATGAAGAGCAAGGAAGAGACGTATGCGATTTAACTGAGGCAATGGTGGGATGACATAGGATTTCAAATTTCGAGAGATATATATGAGAGAGATGACAGTTATTGAATTTCAAAGTCATTTTCGTAAACTTCTCCAAAATAAAAACACTTAAAATCAATGTAAAAGTTCAATGTTTAATTTCCAATGTTTGTGCATACATTTTTAATGAATTTTGCTCCATGCAAATTAAAATTAAAATCAAAGATAATATTTTTCTTATTTATAAGTTTTGCTCCTTGCAAAATAAAATCATGGTTTGTTAGTTGTGGGTGAGAAGTCCTACGAAAATTTATTGGCATAGCCTAAGAGCAATTGCTCATTTGCAAAAATTATCTAATTTGTTAATTAAGTTACTAACTATTAGTTCACGGTTGGTATCAATTTGATAGTTGATGCTGCAAAATTTGAAAATTTTCTACATACACACACACACACATATATACATATACATATATGTATATACATAGACACACATATACACATATATTATTTGTTATCCCAAGAGCACAAATCTTTTAATCTCTATTTTCTATGTTTCAGTATGCCAGATGAATCTATATTTTTATTAATAACCATATTAATCAATAAAATAAAATCAAATAAAATAAAAAGGTGAAAATGGAATTGAAATTTAAATAAAATGGGGATGTTGAAGTATAAAACCAAAGAATTTGGTATGTTATCTTACATGGATTTAGCAAGTATAAGTTCCATCATATACTTAAGCAACTGGATTTCTAATTACTGACAATCCAATTGTTATTCCATCAATTGTGATGAATGAATACATTAACAATTGTCTACAAAACTAGCAATAACTTTATTGACGCATTGGTTCAACCACCATAAAGAATGTCAACTTAGATGATCTATTTTTAATACCAAATAGTATGAATCCGTGTTATGCACACGATATGGTAAAGTTGCGTAAAAAATTATTAAGATATGATTATGATTGTTACAATGGAAGTTCCCACAAAAATCCAAAAAAATGTTTAAAATTATAATATACAATATTGCATTAAGAATATAGCATGAAGTGAACACTAAATAAAAATACATTGAAATTATACATATGACATATTTTTTCTTTATAATCTAACTATAAGGAGAAATATCAATTTGCATTCCTCATTCTAAAACTAAGATATAAACCATGTAGATGACAGATGTACTACAGGGCATCCAATATAGAGTTTCTTAAATTTTTACCAAACAATGAAATCCCAATAACACCAAGCATTTGTAACAACATGTTATAAAATAAAATTACTCCAAATATCCACTTGTTGAACTTCGACTATGGTTTTAGTCAGGCCGGTTCTATACAACTAGTTGCCCTGAATGTGCAAAAAAATTTTTTTCCATTTTACAATAATAATAATAATAATAATAATGCTAAACATCATTCATTAAGTTTACCCAGATAACAAGATGCACCCACAACACATAATATGTAATCAAAAAACATGGACATGCTACGAGGTCTCTAACATATCGATAGATTCAACGAAACAAGTCCTTGTTTATTTTTTAGAAGCAAATTCTTCAATTATGTCATCATTAAATAAGTTTTTATTAACTTCAATTTGAAAATTTTCTTTTCACGAAAGCAACCATAACACATATAGTCAACGGAATTCAATATGCAACTCATACATTTAGAAATCCACTCATCACGATAAGACTTTAAGAAATCAAGAATACTAATTGATTTTTTCACTTTCAATGGCAATCTTTTTTTTCAATTGTCTAAGCTCAAAAAATAATCCTTTTCCACAAATATCACTCTCTTGATTATATTCCAAAAAAGGATTCTAATTCCACACGATGATTTGTTAATTGTTTGTCCTCATTTGTTTTGAATTTTGCATGCAATAAAATTCAATTAATTTTGCAATAAAACCCAATTAATTTTGCATTTTGAATTTTTCATTCAATCAAACCTTACTAGCACAATCTTAATTCAATAAAGTCTTATTTTGAATTTTGCATTCAATTAATTTCATATCCATAATTATTTACTTATTTATTCGAGTATTTGACTTAAAAAATAAATAACCAATGGAAAAACATAACTGAATTTGCTAAATCTCCTAACATAAATTTCCTAAACCCTAATAAGTCATCACTACTTTATAACAAGATTGTTCAATTAACATGACTTAAAAATATCAAAATTTACTTACTAATCTAATTCATATGAATAATGAATTAAAAAAGAAAATGCAAAATCTAGGATAAATAATTTTAAAGATATTACCTTTACTAAAAGTGTCAAGGAGCAAAAATTAAATCAGTTGCGTTGGAGGCTGTAGGTTGGAGTCAAGGCGAGGACTGGAATCGATGATGACCGCACGTGCAGAGGTGGATGGGTTGTGCTCATGTAATGCACCAATGACTTCCGCGGTGAATTAGTGATGGATGTTGCGAGTTTGTTCTGAGCAATGCGAAGAGAATGATGAAACTGTGGTTTTATTTGTTGCCTCGATGGTGGGTCGCCTTATTCAATAGCCTAGCCCGCCTAGCCTAATAACTGGGTCTGCGTCGATGACTGCCGTGGTGAATCGATGATGGATGTTGCGCGTTTGTATGCATGAGGCAAAGAAAAAGATGAAACTATGGGTTTTTTTTTGTTGCCCGTGATGGTGGATTGCCCTATTTAAACTCAAGCATGTCTAGCCTAATAACTGGGCATGTGTCGATGAATGTCGTAGTGAATCGGTGATGGATGTTACACGATTGTTCTGTGCGATGCGAAGGAAAAGATGGAACTATGTTCTTTTATTGCCTCCATGGTGAGTTGCCTTATTCAGTAGCCTAGCCCACCTAGCCTAGTAATTTGGCCCGGTTTTAGTATTTATATTTTTTATGCTTTCATAAGAGATGCATGCACATAAATTAAGCTTTTGAGAAATTTTGGATGTTTACATGTTCCTTCAACAATATTATTTTCATATAACTCTTTGTATGTAATTGGTAACAATAAAACAAATGTAGTGGATATTTGAAAATCTATACCTGGGTCTTTGATCCCTTCTATGCACACGATGAACTTTTGTGTTTAATATAAAAATATGAGAATGGACTGTTCACTTCAACCATTCGTGAATGAAACAAATAACTCGAATATGGTTGAAAGCGAAACTCACGTATAATATCTAAACTATATAGCATAGTTACAATTTCATTTTTCCCTTTTATAAACCAATTGATGCATAAAACTTAATAGTTCATTGATAGTGTTGACTTCAACATCCGCGTCGAAACACAATAAAAAGGCTGTTAAAACACATTCAATTTCTATAACCAACACGGCTTCATCAAAATAATGGGATTTACGCCATAAATTAGTATATATCCATCTCTTTCAACTTGAAACAACAAAAATTTGTGCAATAATCATTAGATTCTTTCATAACATTCCATCATGCCAACATAATTCTAGATAGTTAATTTATTTATAATTGATATAAAAGCTAACATATAGCGGTATCAATATATAAAATAAATCATAAAGTTCCATTTTTACTAATATAATTATAACCACTTAATATGCTTGTAATTAAAAGAAAGGTAATGTATAACAATATCAATAAAAAAGTTCTAAAATATATAAACAGTCATACATGTAAATTCAAGTTCAATCCCAACATTCTTTGTGAACTAAACTTTTCTTCATAAATAAACCACAACTTGCTCCTTCAGAGGTTAGCAATAAAATAAAATCTAGAAAAACACAAATACAACCAAAAAAAATATTTAAATAAATATCTTATAATATATAGCAATCTCGAATAATCTCTTTCCATCGATGTGAAAACTATAGCTCTTAAACTGAATAAGTACAAAGATTTATCGATCATTATATTTTATCGATAATAATATTTATTATTATTTGCTATAATTAATTTATTAGTTTATATTCTCATTATGATTGTTTTTACTGTAACTATTTAAAAATATTTATTTTTTATCAATAAAGTTTTTTGAAAAATGTAGCTACTTAAATGGGAAAATGGATCATGCTAACTTATGTAAAATAACTACAAAAATGGTTGTACGATTTGATCTCGGATTTTTACAAAAATTGTAATGTACAAAGAGGCTTAAAGGGAAAAGGAAAAGGTATATCCATATTATTGAACTAATTGATTCTAGAATTAGATAAAATGAGATATTTGGATTACAACTTGGATCTTACTTGAGATGGAGGGAATCAATGTAATTCAAAAATATTTTAGATAAAATGTGGTTATTGAAATTTGAACTTGTGTTGCTTAAGGATAGAGTGAATAAAAAAGAGTGAAGAATATCCGTTCCAGAATTATGAGAAAATAGGAGATATATTGAAAGACATCCACTAATAAGATATAGGGGTTTTTAGGCTCAAGAAAAAAATTAGAGAAAAATTTAGTCTCAGGTACAAGAAGTTTGTTTTTTTAGGCTGAAGGACACTTTTTAGTGTAAATCACAAAATGATAGTTGTAACTATCATTGTCAGTTTACACTAAAAAGTGTCCTTCAGACCAAAAAGCAAACTTGTTGTCCCTGAGATTAAATTTTTTTGCAACTTCTTCTCTGTGCCTATTTACCTGTAAGATAAGATATATTGTATAAGATTAAGCAACTTCTTGAAATGAGTGTGTAACTGAGAACAATTTATTTATGGAAAAAACCACTTCAGGCAAAAGAAAATTTCGTTGTACTGTACGAAAGAAAATAAGATAGCTTACCTCCCTCTAAATTCCATGGTTTCCGGTTGAGCAAATGTCCCTTACCTTGCTTTTTCATATTTTGATTTCGGTCACTATAGAATATTTATTTATTTATTTTGACTTTGGGCAGCTAATTTAGCTATTTAAGAAGCAAAGAATTGTTTCTTATGGATTTTAAAATATGATTTTATTAAATTGCATATAAAGTATTTCAGAAGAGTTCTTATCAAACATGATCTAAAACATCTTTGCTTTAAAGTAGAGCCTTTAATGCTACATTTGTCTAAAAATGTTGTTTCTTTAATGGTTATTTAAAGATTAAATGAATAAGGAAAATCAAGTAAACCTTTGTTCAATGGCTGCAAGTTAACTTGATAACAAATATTTCAAGCATGTTAGACACAAAAGTATCGGCGGTATGTATTAATTACTGTAAAACACTTCAATGGTCATCAAAGTGGGGAAAAACATGAGTTAACCCATCATCTTTAGATATAATTGTTACAGAACTGAGATACAAAAACTAACTGCTACTGTTAAAGGAAATATGTTCGGCAATAAAATATCATACCAGCGCGTGCTTCTCTAAAAATTGTCATATTTTCTGGAATGGGCTCTTAATAAATCCAGCACACTTATTACCCCTGTGAGTCTTTGAACTAAACCTTTAGTTTGAAATAAAAGGAATGATTCAGTATGTTATCCTCTAACACATATACACTGTAAACGTTTAGTTTAGACGTCAATGTTTATGGCATTCTTTGCAGAATATATGCTTAATGACCTCCAATTTATGTGTATTTGAAAACCTACAACATTTTTACAGAAAATGCTGAACAAGAGCAGTAAATTAGTATAAAAATAAGATTTCATATATACCCTCAGTATAATGGCGACAATCGTGTTTCCCGACTATCAAAGCACTTGACCATTCATCATTGAACTTTTCAGCTATTTTTACACTATTTAAATCCGCAAATCCAACAAACCAACACTTGTCCTTTGGCAATTTACTCAGTGTTCTCTTCAAAACAACACCTAATATGTAGATGAAAGTCGAAAATTGTAATAAAAATTATCATATAAAAATTATACTCTATAGCATTGATAATTGAATTGGAGTAAAACTTCACCAGTAACTTGCCGTCCAGAAAGAACAGCCAGCGCTGCAAGCATATTCTCAGGATCTTGTGGCTGAAAATCAAATACTACTGCCTGAAATATAAAACATAATTGAGGTTAACTTAAAGCAAAAAATAATAATAATATAACATAATATAATAATATAATTAATAACAACAATATAATAATAACATATTTGAGCTATAACGATGATGTTGTACAAGTACAATGACAAGAATCTGAATAGAACATGATGGATTTTTCTAGGCGAGACTTAAACCTTCAATTACCATCAATGTTATCGACCGTCAACTTGGATCTTAAATTAGGCCAATAAAATAAAATAATGAAAATAAGATAACAGAAATAGCAAACAGGTGGTTAGTGACCAGGTGAGCGGCAGGAACTCAGATAATTTAAAATAGGCTGTAAAGGGTGAATAACTATTTAAAAATATAAACCAAATACTAAAATATAATATGAAAATAGAGTTTTGTTGGAAAAGATAAGCCAATAACCATACATGTGCACGATGAACATAAAAATTGAAGGTTCAAACAATGTTAGTGTGAAAAAGAAAAAAGTTAACCAACTATTTATAATTGGAATTTTTTTTTAAAATAGATCCAAACTCGTGACTGAGAAGATTGTGGGCAAGAAATTAACTAGACAAATATTCGATAACTATTTGACAAAATAAAAGTTAGCTCCCCTTGGAAAATTAATGGAGAAATGTCAAACTCTTTTCGTCTCATTATACACAATCATATACAATTGTTCTCGGAAGAAAAAAAAGGAACCAAAAAAATTCAAATGTTACCACTAACAGATATTGCTTAAATGTTCATTGAACCCAACCACATATAGTCAGAGCAGTTTTTGCATCCCCTATCTATGCTTTGGATTTGGAAATTCTGATAAAAACTCATCTAATGGGATCTTAATAATCAATGACTAATAGAAATGCCGACTATGAATCAAAAATTGGATTCAAAGCCCATTGGGAAAAGCTTTTTCCAGTTGAATAAACCTTTGTTTTGGACAATTTAAATTCTTCACAGAATGTTTTTGAATTTGCCTACTTGAGCACACATATACTGTTCGCTTGACCACCATCTATTACAGTAAACTTAAATTATTTTTACTCATATGAATATTTCCACCAATCTATCCCTTATAAACACTAACATCATCATCATCATCATCATTGGTTATTATGTATGGCATGGTCCAACCCAAGAATAGTAAATGAGACATTATTATGATAAACCAACAACACCTAAAAGTAAATAATGACAAGTGAGATTCTAATATTTTTATTGAAATATTAAGTTAGTTATATTCAGTGAAATATTGCATTAATTTAGTAAATTGACGGAAAAAAATACAGCAACATGAATAAAAAATTCATAATTTCAATACTGATAAAACGAGACAATATAAACATATAAAATGAAATTATATGCTTTATGCCGTTTTCTGAATTTTGAAGAAGTACAAAAATGAGAACCACGTTTGTTCAACATGCATCTGATTTAGGTGTATGATACACCTAAATAAGATACCCGCTGAAGATAAGCCTAGCTAGGACACACAATTGTTTGATCTAACTTAACCCATTGTATTATGCGATCTATATTGTAAGATTGTATCAGACACAGAAACCTCAGTGCAAAAGTTTTTGATAAGAAAAATTGACAGGGAGAGATTAGGGATTGAAGGGATGGAGTGTAGGGAGAAATTAGGGATGACTCATCAGAAAATATTTATTTCAACCGTTATTTTAGAATATAGTTTCGTGGGAGTTAGATGTTTTGGGGTGATCCAAAAGTTAGTGAAAATAATCCACCTGATAAAAACATCATGTCTACCAAAAATTAAACAAATCCGTATGCACATGCATACATTCATACAAATATGCACATACAAAATTGCATTGGAAGTTTTAACTTTAATCCTCTGGTCTAATAATGCAAACATTAAAATCTATGCACCAAACAATTGCAATAGAATAATATCTTGCGGTGAGTAGGAATAAAATTCATATCTACATTTTATCAAACACGTGCTAGACACAATAAACCAACAAACCCAATGGTAAAATTACACTAACATCCAATGTAATAAACAATTATAGAAACAAAGATACAGTAAACAATCCTAAAGTGAACCTCCGATTGTTGGGGAGATTTGATGATGACCATGAAGTGTTGAATGTCCCAAAAATTCATAGAGTAGGCTGCAGACATCAGCAGCCGAGGTGGGCCTTTGGCTGCTGTCAATGGAACTGATGCCACGTAAACAGAGTCTTTGGGTTGATTTTTTTGGTAATTTAGAGTTAAACTAGACGATGAAGATGGAGGTTTGAGAGAAGCAAAGGTAATTGAAGGCGACATTAAATGAAAGAACAGATTGGTCAATTTCGTTTGTGGAAATCGTTTTTTCAGTTAAAGAGTTTGTTTTTGGATTAGGTGCAACGGTGGAGAAGCATCGTTCACGTCCACAAGGAAAAAATACTGATAATAATAATAAAAGAGCTCTATTATTCCTATTTTTTTCTTTCAAACACCGGCGGTTTATAGAAAAGAATAGCATCTTGCATGCTCCCTTTTCCACCTCATTTTATGCATGCATTACCCTTTTCATGAATAAAATGTATTTGATAAAAATTGCACGATTTACATGGATTTTGTACAAAGCTTATGTTTGTTGAATAACTAGTTTTTTCACCGACGTGTTTAGGGTTTAATAAGTTCGATTTTAAATTACGTTGATTTTATTAATATCTAATTTGAACTAGATATAATCATAAATGAAATCTTGCAAAAAAAAGTTAGATATCTAATGTTGATATGGGAAGATTGGAGAAATCTACAATTTATTTTTAACTGGAAATAGCAATGTTTCACAACCATAGAAATAGATAAGCAATGTTGAGATATAAAATTAATAGTCTGCTTATTTCTTCTTCTTTCCTTTCTTCTTACGGGTATTTTGGTCATCAAATCTTTATTTTTTTTCATGGGATAGGAAAGAAAAATTGGAGTGAAATAGAAACATCCATAAAAACCATGAATTTCATTTTATATTTTATTATTTTACTTATGAATGTTATATCAGTAGCCCTCCTGTAATTTTTAATATATGTGTGTGTGTGTATACCGACAAAATAGTCTTTATGTGATTTACCTCTAGTAAATTACTTCTGTTTTCCCCATAACCAAGAAATCCTAGCGAACTAAATTTAAGTAAAATTTGGAACCATTTGATTGAACTGATTGATTGTGATGATGATAACGCAAATCTAATGAAATTAAAAGAGTTAAAACTTGAATTTTGTCCTGTTTTAAATACTTTCGATTTAAAAGTGAATAGTTTGCAAAAGTTCAATTGAATGGTCGATTGTGAAATCTCGCAGTTGCAATGTATGATTTATAGGCCAACCATGTAAGGAAGGTACGTGATTAGCTTGAATATCATGCACTTTAACTGCATGGTAGGTTACAAATCCACGTATTTGCATGGTAGGTTACAAATCCAAGTGTTTGACCTACGTGGTTGACTTCCAATTGAAATGACTTTTTAATAGGTTGAACGGATTAAAGGGAAAGAATTATCAAGGATATGGGTATATTGAGCGAAAATATGGATGTAACGACTTTCTCAGTTTTGTATGGGGTTACTCGGCAATTTTTCAAGTTCAAGTAGTTTTAGCATTTATTTATTTTGAAGCTCAAATTTATTTAATTGTTTATTTTGTAATTTAAGCCCGATATCCAATGAGAAATTATAGCTGAACTTTAAATTTTAACATAACTTAAGGATAGTGGAAATTAGGATCGGCCCATTATTTTCAAAATAACCCAAAAACTGTTCTCAAAAACAGATTTTATGAAACATCCATGTAATTATTTTTAGCAAAAAAGTGCAGTTCATACTACATATATTGATGTTAAAACTGCAAATATTTGCAATGTAGACTATAAATATTTGCAATATAGACTACACAAATTCATTGAAAATAAGCACAAAGGCTTCTTATGAAAGCTATTTAGAAAATGTGAGAAATTAAAATTTGAAACTTACGAAGAGGGTTTGACAAAACGTCCCTTATGGATATTCATTATATATTATGAAAAGCCATTTGTGACTTTACATTTTCGATTCTTGAAATATTCTAAACATCCTATAGTGATGCATGGAAATTAATTTTTATATTATTTAATATTTCTACAAAAGCACTAATATGCCTTTTAATTCTCGATTAAATCACATTATCTCCATTTTTCTTTCTTTTATTATTACAGATATACAAGTTTAACCCTAAATCAAAATAGCTGTACCCTAAATTTCTAAACATAGCAAAAGAAATTTTATAGTTTGAGGTTAAATGGTAGATCCTTCTTTGGATTGACGCCAGGTATTATCGTTATTGGCTATTACCAATGAGCTATTGCATATCAACCATTGGCTATTGCGGTTTTTGTTTATTTCATTTCTTATTTCTCGTAATGGATGTGCAGTTGTACTAATACTGTCTATAATTTTTTGGTCTATGACACACAAATTCTTTCTAATAAGAATCGTATCCCATACCAGCTGGAAAGGTGATAAAATGTAAGGATAATTTCCCATGATTGTCAATATTGGTGATTAATTATGATAATATATGTTATAATTTTTTTGAAGTTGGGTGCTTATGTTGTTTCTTTTCAATTGAGACCGAATTTTACTAAGTTTGTACAATATAAGTTATCTTATTAGTTGGAATAAAATTTGAAGTTGATTTTCAAAAATGATGATAAAGGTTCAAGAGTGAACATTATTTGTTTAAAGGAATTTTTTCTTGATAGTGATGCTCATTTTTTATTCGAACATCTAAAATTAATGTCATCTATAATTCATTTATTAAGCTTGAACCCTTGTTTGCATCTCGAATAAAATTTATATAAAACTTCACTTCACGGTGAGGGGATAAACCGATCACCTCATTAAACACATCAGTATACACACATTAAATTGGAATGGATGCCAATCCATTTTGAGATATGTTAAGGGAATGCAAGGAGCTCCACATCACTGACCCAGATTGTCTATAAAACTCCTTTAAGCGCCCGCTACTCATATCTTATAGAAATATGGTCGGTTTTTTTAGAAGGTTTTCCTCTCGATCTAGCACAATATCCACACAACATGACAAGTTTGATGGCCTTTGAACTGTATCAACTCTACTCTATTTTCTCCCTATTTACCAGTTGCCTTCATAGCATACTTGTCCATCTTTACATAACCATCATTAATAGTACAATCTAGTGCATTCACTCATGGCCTTCTTCGAGTTTGCATCTTCACGATTAGAACATAATGAAATTTTTAGAATACTACTAAGACAGAATTATAAAAAGGAAATTATTAGAAAGATATACAACAAATACACGTACGCACTCATACATACATACATACATACATACATACATACATACATACATACATACATACATATATATATATATATATAATGTGCATTAAACTCATTCTAGGACATCACTTATCCATCTTTGATAAGTTTACCCCTACTATATTCAGGTATTCACTAAACCTAATTTATGGTATCGTATGTAACAACCGCCATTATGATACCCAAGCTCAACACCTAATACCATCAACTAGTACTCATGTGTCGATACTTAAGCATCAGAATGTAAGATGGTTGGGATAAAAGTAAAACAAAAAAACCTAGAACAACAAAACTAAATATTGATGAAATATAATATGACATAGCAAAAAATAGATAGAACACATGGACACTCCCAAAATAGAGTTCTTAAATTTCCAACATCAACCGCATACGTAACGACATGGAATTTCGTTTGATATAGAACGTTTAATTTATATTTTGAAATGTTGAATTTAAAATATTAATTTATTTTGAATATGGATATTTTGGTTGAATTAGTGAAATGGCTTAAAATTTCAAATATAGCAATTTAATGGATTTGGTGAATATTAAGTTTAATATTTGAAGCTGGGAAATATGTGAATCTGGAGATAAATGTGAATTGAAATGATTTCTAAGTTGATTTAAACTCTATTTGAATTAGTGATGATAGTGGATTTTTGAATGGAATTAAAGGTCGATAAATTAAAATTTGAAATTATACACACACACACACACACATATTAATTTAATAGTAAAATTTAATAGTGGAATAGTGTAAATAATTGAATTTGTGATTGAATATGAATCGAAATGGTTTCTAATATGGATATAAATTCTATTTGAATTATAATTGAGTTGGTATTTTTTAAATTGGAATTTAAAATGATTTCATCAATTTTAAAAATCGTTCAATTTAATCGATATGATAAAATAGCCTTCCAAGGCACAGTCTTGGAATTCGATGTAATCGGTTCCATTGGATCTGTAATAGTGTATTATTATCATATTTCAAATTTCATAGCGTTTGGAATTACCGTTTGGTCGTACGGGATAGAAACACGTTGAAATTAATATTGAAAATTTAATATTTGTAATTCGATTCGAAAAGCTATCTTCCACATACGATCGAATTAGTCCTTGAAACTTATTCCATTGTGTTCGGAATAGGGGTAAAACATTAATAATGCTAGGCGGCATGCTTCGTTTGGAGTTCGTCGGGAAAAGCACGTGAATAGTGATGATAATAATAAAATAATACATATACACGTATATATATGCGCGTATACAACCCTAACCCTAGATTATTCTTCTTGCCGCCACAGTTTACACCAATGGCCGAAACTCCATCTTCTTTCCCCTTAATTTCTGATTAATCCATCGACTTTTAGCCAAATTTTCCAACTAGAGAATTGTCGAGCTCTTGGTTTTCAACTGTCACGATTGTAAATGGAGTTGGCAGAACGGCGGCGAACCTCATTCAAAGCTATGGCATTCGTGCACGTTTTCCTAGGCCATGGAGGTGCCAAGTCGAGCAAGGCTAAGGCGATGATGCGTGGTGGCTAGGGCTTTGAGTGGGTGGTCGTCGATCATCTTCTACGGCAACGTGGTGGTCGGGATATGTTGATGATGGAGGCGGCTATGGGTTTAGGCGAGAGCGTGATTTCCTGGAACGTTCGCGATGAAGACGTAAGGAACATGCGGCCAGATCTTGATTAGAATGAAAACCAACGGCCAGATGTGATTTATGTTATTTTAATATAAAAAAATTATTTATATAAATTATACTCAAATCTATAAAATGTATATCTTTATCATACGAGATCGAAATTGAACAAAACAAGCGGCGTTGGAATCGTATAGACGAAGGCTTTGGCTTGGGATCGAGTTGAAATTTATTTGAAGCTGAGAAATATTTTCAATTTCAAATAAAAGGTGAGTGTTTTATATGCTCATGTTTGACTAAAATATTTTTATGATTGGTTAAATTAAAAATCGTGAAGTGATTTAATTTTATCGATTTTGTTTGATAATGTAAATGACATAGAAACCAATATAGAAATTCATATGTTAGGAATTTCGAATTAACAGTTAAATTGGAATTAAATGCTAGTTAAATTCTCGATCGCTAATAAATAGATAATTGTTGAGATTTGTTGGTTGTTTGAACGATTGTTGTGATGGATGAAATTTGGTTGATATTTGGATGATTGGATGTTTATATTTTTTTATATATCACGTTATCACCCTGTAAATTATTTACAGTATATAAAATTGTTAAATAAATTATTTCGAATAAATTAAGAAATAGGTTGAAATGATATATACCATGACATTTCCTTTGGATTGAAATGATATATATCCATCCTTGGAATTAAATTGAAATAATCGATTCACTTGACCATAGGATAGAATTATATATGGACACCGAATTGGTTAAATTAAATGATTTTAAAATTTTTGTTTTAAAATTATTGAAATGATTTGATTTTAAGAATGAAAATCGAATTTACGGAAATCAAACTACTTTGGAATTAAGCTCGAAGTATTGAAATTTAAGTTTGATAACAGGAATGTTTTAAATAATAGAAGTTGAGATTTTGAAGTTATAATTGAAATATGACGTATATTTTGGAAATTGATTTGTTTTAAAGAATGGACTTTTATTCAAACTACTAAGTAAAAGTAATATAAAATGATATTTCAAAAATTGAGCTCGGAATTGGATTATATTTGAAGATTTGGATTTTTAATTGAATATTGAAGGTTGATTTGATTTAAGTGATTTGAATCGATATTTTAAAAATTGAACTCTAAATTGATACAAATCAAAATTGTTTAAATTTGAGATTTGATTTGCAATTTAATCATTGTATTAGATAGTTAGAATTGAAATTTATCTGGAATTGAAATTAGAATCGAAATAAAATCCGACTTGAAATTAGAATTAAATCGAAATGGAAAGTGATTTGAATTGGAAATTTGGAATTGAATCAGTTTGACTTTGAAACTATTTTTAAATGAATTATTTTAGTATAAACTTTTTAAAATCTATCTTCTTTATATATTCAAATTATTTCGATTTTCTAAACTATTTTACTATATAAACCATTTTTAATACTCAAACTATTCTCTATTAAACCATTTTTAATACTCAAACTATTCTCTATTAAACTATTTAACTATTCTAAAACTATTTAAACTATTTTTCTAAAAATTCAAACTGGTCAAAAGGGTGGAATATTTATATTTAGGTCTTGGATTTAAATGCGAATTGGGCTACAATGAAGTTATAACCTAAATTGAGATCCAAAAGGATTTTGAAAGTGAAATAGAGATATTGGTGTGAAATGATATTTTCAAGTGAAAATGACGTATCAAACTGAATATGATTTTTGAAGAAAATGTGATATTTCAAAATGAAATTGATTTTGAAGCGAATATGATATTTCGATATTAAATAAGAATTGTTTTTTATATGTAAAAGTACCAACTGATGTGTAAAACGATGTTTGGTTGTTAAAGAGACCGGAGCCTCTTATTGGCATACTCTGTGTCAATATTGGAACTTCTTTAACAACTCTGTATGCGGAGGAGAACGAAGTGGTTAGGTTTGGCGTCGTTTGTAGGATTTAAAGCAAGAGAACAATAATGGATTGGCCTGACACTTGTGTCAATTTGAAATGACTAAAACAGAAGCCGTACCGGCCAATGAGGTTAGCTACCTCTAGCGGACACACTTCTTTATATTACTTTCATGACATTGTTATCGATTGGTGCACACATCAGATTTTGGAAGTGTTGGACGCGATGGGCTGTTAGTGGTTACCACCGGCCGAGAAGGGTAAACTGGTAGTATCCTACCTTGGGCATTGCCTCACATGTCTTATCATACTTTTATCCCTATACGAGACCATTACGATTTTGATTTAGTGTTATCGTATCACAGCGCATCCCTATCCATCGACGGTCTACTGGTATTTTATATGCAAACTGTATGATAATGTTTAAAAACGCGTTAAGGGGGATTAATGTAAAGCCTTAACGCTATTTTGATATCTTATATTACTGATAGACAGTATATATGTAGCGTGTTCTACTACATATAAATATTTTGACTGATCCTTAAGAGATGGAAAATCCTGTAACATCTCTTGAGTTATTGCATGCACGTATACACTAGATAAGAGATGTGAAATCCTAGAAACATCTCTGATGCCTTGGCACTCAAGTTATTTGTGATATCGATTTGACTCATATAAGAATATTTTAGTCCTAACTCGAGTGTTTTGTCTTTTCATTATGCTCGGGTCAGCCTTGAGTTTTTCAGCTCATTAAGATCATTTTCTAGATGACGAAGATGAAGTTTTTGGTAGTAATAATCTGCAACATTAATTGTTTATCCCTGATGTATATATAGTCTGATAAATGTTGTATAAATTGTAATCAATGTATAATATAAACAGCTTCGTGAACTATTTATTTGATTATTATATTTATTGTTTTTCTGTGAGATTCTGTGTTTGTTTTCTTCTTCAGTTCTTATTTTTCTTAGCTAACCCCATTGATTATCTACATTCTGGATTGTTTAAGTCAGACTTGTGTGGATTATTGTCAATTTAAACCATTTGAATTGTGAGTCATGGTGGTATCAGAGCTGAATGTTAAGCGAGAACCTTGGCTTTGGTGGTGATTACTCATCAGAGATAGAGTCCGTAGCACCCTAGAATGAGTTTGAGAGTATTAATAGATATGAGAGTGTACTTGTTAGTGAACATAAAATGTTTTATATTGTGTTGACTTAGGTTGAGTGCTTATGAATTCTGGCCTGTACGAGAAGTACAACCGTATCGATAAGGGTTTCTAAACTCTTAAACAAGGTAAACTGACACAGTATTGTTTTGAAGAGGGTAAATGAAATAATTTTACCTTAACTATATGTTAAATATAAAGGGAATAATTCTCTAAAATTATTAGATATATATATATATATTGATGTTTGGTTGATATCATCATAATCCAATCAAGACTATAAAATATGAGATGGTTATTATAACCAAATAGAAATTGTATAAGTATGATTATACATATGAGTCATAACTAAAAGTGGATTCAAACTTGAATTTGAAAATTTAAATCCTGGAAATTTTGGGAAACGTTTAAAATCTTAGAAATTTTGGAAATTTTTTCCAAAGTGTTTGTGAAGAATAATGGAGTATTATTTCAGAATTCTGAATAGAAATTGTTTTAAAATGGGTCTTGGAAGTATGAAAATAATTCTGGTGATGATGGCCACATCATCAATGTTCATTTTCGAGTTTTAAGTGATGGATTACTACTGTAGTGATTGGCTATGGTTATTTGCTTTGGACTTTGGTAAACGAATTTTGTTTTAGAAATTCCAAAAGAGAATTGTTTTGGGCAAAACCAAGTTGTTTCAAGATTCGAAAAGTATAATTTGATATATAAACGTGGATATATGTATATTTATGATTTTAAAATGATTTGAAATAATACCGGGTAATTGAATTCTAGGATTTCCATTTAAATGGTTTGTAAAGTCAGGAGAAAATAAGTTATTGAACTTATAATTTGGAGTTGATATAGATAAGAAGGAAAATGTGAATTTTAGTCTTGGAATTAAAATTCATCTTGGGTAAGTTAAAATGAATATAATGGGTTGAAATTTAACCTAAGATAAGTTAAATAAAATTGAATTGGATTTAAATTGAATTGGATATAAAGTTTGAAATGTAAAATGATTATATAACTATAAGTTAAGATTATTGAATGGAATGGATACACTTAAACTATTAAGTGATATATATAATCCAGAGTTATAATTATAAGATGTGAATGGACTCAAGTAAGCAATATGAGATTTTAAGTAAATAAGTTCTTGAACTTATGAATTGAGAAATACAATGGTAAAACAAAAATGAAAATGGTTTGATATTATGGTAAAGGAATGTGTGAGAAATATGGATTACGGATCTTAAGGCTGGAATAACACTAGAGGAGGGGGTGAATAGTGTTTTATGAATTTTCTAAATCTTTTTGAAACTTATGTAATTTAATCACCAACAAATGCAATACACAGACACGGATATAATCACATAATTAGACACAGACGCAAATACTACATAAAAGTAGTAAAGAAAGAACACACCAGGATTTTATACTTGTTCGGAGTTACTCTACATCTAGTCCTACATAATCGTACGGATTTCTTTTCAAAATAATCTCCGAGATTACACCCTCGGTTTCAAGGATACGAGGTACACCCTCCTGTATTCGAGTCTAGGGAAACTCTCTTGATTTAACCAGGCTACAAGATCACCTAATTGATTTTCGAGGCTACAATCACACCCAATTAATTTCAAGGCTCAACGGCACCTTTTACTCAATAGTTTGATTTACAAAAGATTCTATAACTCTGAATAGCACTGAGATCTTATGGAGAGAGCGGCAGAGAATCAAACAAGAGATAATCAAGTTTGATTCGCTAGATATTTCGGTAGAGTATAGTTTGAGATTCTTTAGAATAAACATGGAAGATGAAGAGGAGAGAAAACAAGTGAAATCTGATGAAAAATTCGTTTAGAACTACTGGTATTTATAGGAGATCAACAGTTATATCTACTCATGAAAGGATACGACAAATAGACACTTCTTTTTAAAATTTAAATTTTTAATTTAACGGGCATCATGTCAACATGTGGGTTGAGGGATGTTGACATGCTTTAGGCAAAATTGATGTTTTGATTTTCTTATTAGAATCGGTTTCTATAATTTGTCAAAACAATTTCTAAACTTTGTAAATATATTTGAATATAGTTTAAACATGTAAAAAAGTTTATAAATTAATTTTTAATATATATAATCTTAATCTGTAAGATGATTTAAGATCTGAGTATACAAATATTTTAAAGCTAAATATTTAAAACAAGAGATGGTTTTAAAATAAGGATAATTTTGAAATCAAAATATTAAAAATGATAAAAATAATTTTGAGGCTAAAATATTTAAAAAGAGAGATGTCTTTTTGAAAAGAAATTTTTGAAAACATTTTTTAAAAACAAGAGATGTATTTTTCTAAAACTTTTTTATAAAATTAGTGGATATCAAAATAGGACCACTATATGTTCCACTAGATATTGTCGTGGGTTCCATCCCATTAGGGTTCCATCCCTTTAACAGGCTCGAAGTGGATTCCATTCCACGAATAAATTTCCAATAAGTGCTTTCAAGAAGTTTAAACATAATTCTAGACTCAATACTTATCTTGTACTCTTGATATCTTGATACTCATAAGTCTTCAATCTTAATATCTTCAGTCTTGAATCTCTAACTATACAGTCTTCATTCTTGGTACCTGCATATTTATATCCTGCATATACGTATATATCTAAACTATAATGTTAGTATTTATATTTTTAACAAGTCCTAAGGTTGTTGTCATCAAAACCATCATCTCTAGGACTAATAATCTTCCCCTTTTTGATGATGACTACCTATGTTTATAAAATATACTTCATCTTTTCTATAACTCCCCTAAAACCTATGTAAATTACGTTTATGTTTGAAGAAGAATAGCTTATTTATGGTAACAACATAGACTATCAAATTCACTAATAAACTTACATCATACACTAATTTTCATGAAGTATAAAAGAGATCGTAAATCACAAAATATGTTGAATTTACATAATTTTAGAGAGCTTCATTACCTCTATATCGAAGGGGTTTATCTACTCATTTGTGTTATCATTTCAACACCTGTAAATTTCAACATAGAAAACAAAAGAATAAATTGCAAGCTAATAAAAATAGAAAGAACTAACTATTTGCATAAAAGTAAAATTAAACTAAGTGCACAAAAAAGCTAATCCACTAACATGAAAATGATGAAAGCATGTAAATAAAAAAAAGCATAAAATGAAAAAGCATGAAGAAAAATAAAAGGCATAGGAAGCCATTTTATTTCTCATTTTATTTGAGGCTACAACTTGCATATAAGCTAATGTAAAAACTAAAAACTTCATTACATGAACATAAGAGGGGTACTTATACAAGCTTAAAACCCTAACCCATATTTTTGGGAGCTATCCAAATTGCCCTTTAGGAAATGTAACCTTCAAGTAATCATTAGCATGAGCATAATCCCCCATTTAAATGTGCATGTAGCTTTAATCCCCACTAACATGTGCATTAGCTCCTAATTGAAGTTTACGGTTAGTGGGTAGGTGGAGTCCTCCATGATGCATGAATTGATTTATTTCTTTATTCCTTTGTTCTTCCATCCTTGTGCATGCATACATATATGATAGCACTTTCCATTTTCCATCCAAATTTCTACAGATAAAAATTAAAATGTGCAAGTAAATTTTTCTCAAATTAAATACATGCACAAAATTACCATTTTACTCCCAAGTTGATGTATGAATGATGACTTGAAAGCATTTTTGAAATTTGGTTTTAAACATGTAAAAAGGCCCAATTATGACATTTATTTAAAATAAAAGTAGATTAAATATGGAAGTAAAAATATGCACATTTACGTGCACATCAAATACCCCTACACTTATCTTTTTATTCGTTTTCGAATAAACTAAAACTAAGATAAATCCATTTTCATAGGAAACACGATTGCGTTGAGCATATGTAACAAGCCGTTAAACCTCTAGGTATCCCTAATAGGACGGATGTTGTCTCGTGAGGGTTTTCAGCGGATACTACCCACAAAATCTAAATGCAACATGAAAAATTTCAATACAAAAGATTTATTTACAAAGATATGAATGCAATTTTTTTAAAATATTTACAGATGAAGAATTTACTTATAAATTGACACGAATGAGTTAAGTATAAGTTTTGATCATTATCATGAAATTTTAGTCCTTTTACTCGTCAAAACTTCCAACAAAAATTAAGTTATCATCACAATTAGACTTCAATTTGGCTAGTTGTTATGGTTGATAACATAGTGTAGCTATGAAGTGGATCCTTAGATAACGACCCAAAAATTTTAACGGATTTAATAACGTAATTAACTGAAATTTTGTGAAATTTTAAATAGTTGAATTTAGAAATAAAAATTTGATTCGATATACGTTTATTTTAACATAGCAACTCGTAAAATTTTATTGAGAATATGAAAGTAAATTCTGTTATGAAATTTTCAGTTAATTTAATGAATATAAAATGTTTTCGACCCTGAATATTTTTATATAATAAAAATGTAAATCATTTTCTGAGTAAACTTCATATTTCGTTTCATCAAATTTGGACTACTCTAGCTTTGTTTTATCTTATTTTTTGAGTTTTAGCAGCATTTTTGCAACAATGTCGACTTTCAATAGTATGGTCGTATCACTGATATCTATGTACGTTTCAATCGTCTCGTCACGCTGATTTCCGCAGCATATTTTTTTTTGGGTATCCGATACACAGCGAAATCGACAAAACGATTAGTCATATCGGTTGCGCATTTGGGACTTTTGGTCTGCCATGTCCTTTCACTGTCCAGTCGTTAGAAATGAATGACATTAGCTTTTATTAATTTCTAGAATAGTCTCTTGGTTTTCTCCATTCCCGTTGTTAAATTTATATTTGCTATTTTCATTTTCATTTTCATTTCTAGAACGTTCATTTCAGCTCTTTAGCTTCTCCTCCGTCTTCTTTCTGCATTCTATGCTTATTTCACAAACAAAAAATATAACAAAAATATACATATATAGAAGCAAGTTTCGAAAAAAAGAAAAAACAATTCAAGCTTGCATTCTTATTTCTCGTCTCGTTCTTGCTTGCCTCATCTGAGAGAAAAAAATAAAAATATATTGAGTTGCTTATATTTGTCGCTTGAAGTTTGTTTACCTTCATCATCCCTTGCCCCCGAACGCAACAGCTCGTCCCTTCTGCCCTTCGACTTCATCCACTACTGTTTGCTTCCACTCGAAACCATCCTCGACACCATAGCTTTCACCACCAACACCACACCGGCATATCCCTCCCTCCCGCCTTTCTCTCACCCTCTCCCTGGCCTACCACATCTACTTCGGCCTAGCCCACGCGACCAATCACCAAGCTCCGCCATAGCCTCGCCATGCGCCAGATCGCCTACACGCAAACACCACAAACTCCTATCTATAGCTTATTTCCTTTTCTCGAACCCATCACCATCTTCTTCTCGTCCATGTCCCCTCGTCCCACCTCAAATAGCCTCCCTTCCATAGCCGTAGCACCTACAACACGCCACCCACTCTGACGTTGAAACCCTCAGCCCATCGCCTCCTCTTCCCCCTCACGATCGTGAGTATATTCTGTATATACTGATACTTGATTTTTTTTACAATTACATTACATATGTTCGGTTATATATATCTCGTACATATATCTATATATTATAATAGATATTTATATATATATATAGGTATAGAATCGATTTGTTATACATAAGTCTATATATAATTGTATTATATATAAAGTCTGCATATTATATATATATATATATATATATATATATATATCGATCTTTGTTTATTTAATTTCATTATATATAATTTACATATATGTTGATTTCAGTATATATGTGTGCGTGTGTGTGTGTTTGTACTTATTTTCTCACAGCTGTTATATAATGTACGTTTGCAAATTATTGTTTATTTATGTATAATAGTAGTAATATGTTATACGTATACTATATTAAGTTATATTTGATTTTAATAAGTTCTGTTTATATAAAAAGTATATGAACAATAATATGTCATATATATAGGGTTATATAAAGTTTGTATATCATCTATTGTTATAAAATATAAGTTTGTATAAGTATATATGAGATTTTAAAATGTTGCTTTACAGTTAGTTTACGTACAGAGTATAAGTTTATACATGTAGTAAACTTACACAATGGCATTGCTGTTTGTTAGATAATAGCAAGTAAGATTTTTTTTTAATAAATGCTAGTGTCCTGTTTCAAAGAAAGAAATATATATATACATTATATGTTTTAGAAGTGCATATAATTATAGAGTTGTATGTGTGTGTGTCTATATATATATATATATATATATATATATATATATATATATATATAATGTTTAAAGGATTTACATAAATGTATGTTAATACGTTTGAAATAGATTTTGAGACAATGAATAGATGTATAATATGTTAAATATGTATTTAAATTTATGTTGTTATTTTAAAATAGATTTTGTAATAATTTTTATATAAATTTATATATGTGTGTATATATTATATATATAACTATCAGTTTCCATCAAATTCAAGATCATGCTGTTTGTTTCACAGCTGTCCAGAATTGGTCGCAGCAGTAGTATTTAGCTTATTGTTGTTCCGCGTGTCGTATCCATCTCTGTGTGCGTTTCCATATCCATGTGCGTATCTGTGTCCATTGCTTCTCATTCCTGTTGTTCTCTAGCCTCGAAAGGTGAGCAATCACTCACGATTAACATTCTTATAGTTAGTAAATTTGATTTCACTTGAACGACAATTAAAATATGCTATTAAACATTGAATTGTTAATTATTTAAATTAATATGCTATTATCTGCAATTGTTCACCTGTAATATGACACCATATACTGTTGTATATGGTTTTATTAATTTATTCCTGATGTTATATGCTTGTTATTGATATGTTATATTTTATCATATTTGTTCTCACTCTGCAAGTTCCCTGTTAATTTAGAATTCCCTATGGGTTGAAATGATACATACCCGAACGATTTTGTAGAATAGGGGAAAATCGTTATGGGTTGAAATGATAAACCCAAGCAATTTTCGTTGATTTCAAATTTTGCGATTGCGGGTTGAAATGATATACACCCGTAGATATTTAAATTGCGGATTGAAATGATAAATATCTGTATCACTTGACCATTGGATAGAAAATTATATACGTACACCGTTGGTCTATATTTTGAAAAATGATTTCCAAAGTTTTGAAGGAAATATATGGTTTAATAAATATTAATTTTAAAATAAAATATATATAAAAATATATATATAAAAATAGATTTAATACAAAATACATTTAATAATAAGATTTAATTTAATAAAAAATTAACTTAATTGATTTATAATATGCATACTTATTTAAGTTTATATTAATATTTTAAAAATATAGATTTATTTTATAACTTTAATAATAAAGGTTGGGAAGATAAATTAATGTTAACTTGGAATTTACATTGGTTAATAATTGAATTTAAATAAGAATTGATATAACTTATTAATCTTGAGGTTTTGTAAGATATGGTTTATAACTTGATTGATAAAAAGCGATTAAAAGAATATTCTCAACTTTAAACAAAATTAAGACTGAATATTTAATATTGATTTAAATCTATAAATTGAGATTTAAATAAATTGTTATTAAAAATGATTAAGTGAATATTTTCTAACTTGAAAAAAATTAAAGTTAAATGTTGAAATATGAATAAAACTTATATTGAAATTGTTTGAGTATTTAAACCTTGAATCTTATTGGAATCGAAATGATAGTTCAAACCTGGAATTTAAATCAATAAAAATCAAAATGGTTTATTGAAAATTTGAATCGAATCTTTAACCTTTTTAAATTTAAAATATTGAACAGGGTTTGACTTAAATTGAATTTTGGAATTTAAGCTGATTTGAATTGATTTGTGAAATGTGAGGAAACTATTTTATTATATAAAGTATTTTCAATATATTTAAACTATTTTATTATATAAATTATTTTAATATATAAACTATTTTAATTTATAACAATTTTAATATATATATATATACCATTTTCAATATCTAAACTCTTTAAGTCGAAAGTGTTGTGATTTCCAAAGTGTTATGATTTCGAAAGTGTTATAAATTTTAAAGTGTTACAATTTTGGAAATGAATATTATTTAAAGTGAATAATGATATCGAATTGATATGGTTTTTGAAACGAATATGATATTTTGATATAATGTATGAACTATTTAAAATGAAATGGGCATGGTATGAAATAAGCGTTTGGTTGTTGAAGAGACCGGGATCAGATATTGTCATACTCTCTTCCAATACCGAAAACCACTTTAACAACTGTGTACGTGGTGGAGATTTCAAAACGAAGTAAGATGGTTTGATGACGATTCTATATGGTATTTACGTAGCCCTGACTCCCGTGAGTCAACTTGACATGGCTAAAACAGGAGCAATACCGAGCCAAGTGGGGTCATTCCCCCGATCGGGCATATTTCTTCGATACCATTCTATTGCTTTTGTGATTTGATTGGGTGCACATTTGATTTGGGAGTGTGGCATGATGTGGGTGGTAGTAGCTGCTATGCGTTGCCACCAGTCCAAGAGTGCAAATGGTATATCTACCCTGGCATTGCCTTGAGTGTCGTGTCACATGCCTTATCGTGCCTTCTACGAGTTTGGTTTGTACCATACCTATGGAATGCCCTTTGATAGCCCTCCAGTTTACGGGAGGTTACGATACTGTATAGATTATGAGAATGTATAAAATGTGTAAAGGGTGATATGGGTAACACCTTAACTGTAACGACCCAGAATTTCTGTCAATTAAAATTTGTATATTTAATTGATTTTAAATATTAATAAGTAAGATTTGTAAGCCGAATAATTTATTTTTCGAATATCTGGATTTAATTGGATAATTAAATCGATTAATATTTGAAATTTCAGAAATATTTGAAAATTGGGTTTAATATGATTGAAATTGATTTATACAATTTTATTTAATCATATTGGAGTTAGAACGATACTTTAGAACTTTTAAAATTGAATTAAAAGTTAATTTGTGAAAATTGAATATTTTAATATTTAATTGACGAGTTAAAATAGCATTTTTCAAATAGTCTCGGATTTCGACGAAATTGTTTCATCGGATCCGTAATGTTATATTATTGTAAGGTTTCAAATTTCGTGTCAATCGGATTTATGATTTGTCCGGGGCAAGCTAAAACGCATAGAAATTGGTTTAAATCGATTTAATTTAAATCTGATCGTTTATTGTCGTAGCTCGCACAGATGATTGAATTAGCCTCCGGAACATGTTCCATTATGTTCGGAACGCGGGGTAAACCCTAGAAACGCCAGCCGGCACGCTTCGTTTGGAGTTCGAAAAATTTTGGATGAATAGTGTTTCGTAGAATTTTCTATATAAGGCGACAATAATTCTAATTTGCAAAACAAAAACCCTAACCCTAATTTCTATAGCCGGCCGCCACTTTCGTATGTTAATGGCCGAAATTCATTCCCATTCTTCCTCAAATATCTTCAAATCCATAAACTTTCACACGAAATCTTCAATTAGAAAAACGTAGAGCACTTTGAGAACTATACATCCAACGGTGGGAATCTCGAATCGAAATCGTTTGAGGGAGAAAACTGCTCGCGTTCATCGCCGGTTCGCATGCGAAAATCGAGACGAGGACACGACCGAGCTCGCCACCGTTGTGGCCGAAGATAGCACTCGCGATGAACTTTGAAACCCATGTCGTTGATTGTCTTCAAATAGCTCGTTGTGGCCGTGAAAATTCGAGGAAGGAGGCGGCTAGTTGGGTTAGGGGTCGCGTGTTTTACTGATTGGAGAAGATGATAGGGAACGGCCTTGATTTCCTAGGCGAAAACGTGCGGCCCAGATCAAACGTAGGGTTTAATATTAAAAAGATTTGTAAATTTAATTATATATAAATTCATGTAAACTTATAAATATCATAACTTTTTGCTACGAGGTCAGAATTTGACGAAACGACTTGCGTTACAATCGTTTTGTCGAGCACTACGCTATGGAAATGGATTGGAGTCTTTTGGAGCTAGTTTGAATTTCGGGTAAAATTAAACGCACGTTTAATTTTATTCGAAATAAAACGCTGAAACTGAATTGAAAGCAAGGTGAGAACTTCTCACTCAATCGAAATTGTTTCGATTTAAATTTTAAATTGTTAGATCTAAAATTGCTTGATTGTGTGATTGGATGATAAATTGTTATCTATTGTGTTAAATAGACATTATACACCGTATATTAAGCGGATGTTATTTATTAAAAACATATACCGCGATAATTCCATCTTGATTGGAATTGGTATTATATATGTACTTGGAGTTGATTTCCCGCATTATATAGCGGATGAGACCATATTGCGCCGTATAATAGCGGATAATATTTTATAAATCCTATATACCGCGATATTCCGTATTGGAACAGAACTGGTATTGTGCTAACGTCTGTGGATGCAGGGAAACAGGTTGCAGGAATCCAACTGGATTCCTCAACTGTATTGATTTATTTACAGATATTGTTATATATTTTGTTATCATATTGATATATGATGTTTGGATGCCGTAATTGATTATTTGGTGCTGTTGCATCATTGGGCATATTTTAAAGTTTTAAAAGTATTAAAGTGATGATTTTCAAAATTTTAAAAGGATTTTAAAGTGATTTTTTTGAAAGTATACGTTGTATTAAATTTTTGGAATTGATTCATTTTTAAATAAATAAACGTTATAAATTTTAGTGTTATAAAATTATGGTTTTTGTAAAATATTACCGAAATGTGATTTTTGAAATATGGAGTTAATGAATTTTATAAAATAGTTTAAATTGGGATTTTTGAATTTTTATAAATGATTTATATAAAAGATTTATAAAATTTATATTTATAAATTAAAAACATGGGAATTATAAAACGAGTTTTATTAAGTGTTAAAAATGAAGTATAAATGGATTTCATAAGTGAATGAAAATTATAGATTTATAAATTGTGAAGTTATAAAATGAATAGATTTTGTAAAATAAAAGATTTATAATTAATTAACTTATAAATCAGATTTTGGCAATTTAATTGAGATTTTTGAATAAGTATAAATGGTTTATAGATGAGATTTATGAAATATATATTTCATAAATCGAAATAATGGAATTATAAAAGGAGTTCTGTCAATGCTGAAAATGAGGTTATAAATGAAATTTTATAAGTAGTAAGATTTTTAAATTTTGTAAATTGAAGTCTTTATAAAATATAAATGGGAATTTATAAACATTGTTTTATAAATCCGAAACCGACTTATTCTGATAAGTCAATTATTTTAGATTTTTTTAAAGGAGATATATTCACGATTTTGGACGGTGGATAATACTTTAAACAAAATGGGTAGAAAAAAATGTTGAATTTGGTTAACGAAGAATATTCACGATTTTGGGACAGTGGATGATGTATTAAAGTGTTTTGGGAAAGTGATACTTTAAATAGAATTAAAACGATTTGAAGTTGTTTTAAAATGCATTAAGTGTCGAAACCATAGATTTCAACATCCAATGTTGAAATATACGTTTTCGAGAAATAGAAGGAAATAGTGGACTATAACACTGTTGCTATAGTAAATGATTTCTGAAAGGAATTGTTTTATATAGTATTGAGATTTATATATCTATCTCAATTTCGAATCCCTATACTAGTGATTTTGGGTCGTCGTAACGATGTTTTACGCAACATTCGTTTTGACTCAAATAAATGTGTTTAAGCGTAGGTTTTCTTTAAAGAATGAAATATATACTTAATTTCGATTTAAGTATATTGAATATTTTACAAGTGTTGAAAATAAATGGATTTGTGAATTACTTATTATTAAATAAGTATGGAAATGTTTTCCAATATGAAGTGAATATTTTGAGATTTTATCTTTTAAAGATAAATTGAAAATGAATATTAGAAATCGATTTGGAAATCGCATATTCATAGATATTTTGGAATTGTAAATTCACTATGGAATTTATAAAAGAAAGGGAAATTTGTTTAAAAATAAACATCGATTTATTTTTGAAGTGTGAAAATAAATTTACGGATTTGGAACGTAAGTTTAAAATAAATCAGTAAGGATTTATTTGATTGATTTAAATGAAGCATTTTAAATTTAAAATGGATAAATATTTGGAAGTGTTTCCGTTTAAGGAAAATGATTTGAAATTTGTTCTCAAAGATTGAAAGGTGTAAAATGATTTGAAATTTGTTTTCAAATGGTTGAAGTGTGGAAATTATATATCTAGTAAAGATATTTCGAAAAATAAATAATTTGGAAAATTATTTGGAATCTGGTAATGTTGTGCACGCCTATTGATAGTTAAATAACCGACTATCAATATTTACCTTTAAATAGGTATTTGTTGTGATTTGCTTGAATTTGAATGCTACACTTATTTTTAAAATAAGCGCTCACTTTTTGGGTTAGCCGGGAAATGACCTTTGGGTCGTATAACCCATTCCGAATATGTGATACGTCGTTATGGATTATATTTGAAGACCGATGTTGAAGACCGGATATTTTTGAAAACGGAAGGATTACCGTCGAATGACTCTGCATCGGCTGATCTCCGATATAGAGGTTTTATCACCCTTAGTGACGGGAAGTCCGGACATGATTAGTGAATATCTGGATTGCAAGGACTTCTTTGGAAGTGCCTTCGGTTCCGTTCGATCCCGGAACGGACTTGTATGGATGTGTGTCTGACGTTACAATTTGAGATGTAAAGCTGATTTCTATCAAATATATTTCTATTGGTGGCGGAGAATTTATCCTCTTAGCTTAACACCCTTCTCTGAGACGTACGAGCTCAGAGGTTATGTAGTTGATGGTTACTAGTGATACATTCCCAAATTGGTAATGTGGCATACGAAGTGCTGTTGAGCATTTGATGATCAAAGCACAGCTTTTGTATAAAGCATGGCTTTGTGGACGAGACTTCGTTGAGCCTCACACCCCGAAAATGGTCAAAATAGGAAGCATGGAGCAAGGTTATTAGGGGGTAGCGCCCCTTTAGTGTATGTCATTCCTTCTGGATAGAGGTGGTATCATGGTATGGAGCCCAGATATTTAACCTATGTTGTTGCTGCAAATATTACTTTGTGGTTGTTGGAATCGAGGATCCTCGGATGTAGATCGGTTACGATCGGAAAATGACATATTCGTGTCAGTAGTTACCCAGTTTGAAGGGTAATCCGGCCTTGTGTTGGCAGAGATCCGGTTAGGTTCTCGGGTCGTCTTTCCAGAGGCGTACCCATGTGGCAATGGGAAGTTCCTTGGCCTGACCATTTGTTGGAAATCCAAAGAAACAATACGAACCATGTACGGTTTTAGTTGTATAACCTGCCATGGAATGTGGCGGTAACCTGCTATTGAACATGATAGCTATAGTAGGCATACGATAATGGTCATATGTTGGCTAAGATTTATATCTTTACTTTCGAAATGATTTTTCCTACACTATGCACTAGTAATAATATCAAAGTTTCTTTTTAATGCGCATCAAGCATCTTTGACTATCATAAGGAGAAATCTCCTCCGATTCTACGTTTGCATTGTCTGTGTGTGCGGGAGGCCTAATGGTAGTTTCATTTTCCAAAAAGCATTGCGAATCTATTTTAAAATATTTCTTTGTTTGTTTTAAAGATAAATAATTTTTTTAAGTTCTCACACCAGTTCCATGACTGACCTGGAGTTTATTGTTTTCCTTCCTAAACTCTGGGTGCCCACCAATTTCCACACGGGCAGTCTAGAGTCAGGTTTATCAGAATATTCTGGAATTCAGGAGTTGCTGGAGGCAAGCTGGATGGCATGGCGTATTCACTAGTATATAGTATTTCTTTTCCGCTGTTTGTTGTTGTAAACTCTGATGATGTAATGTACTGTGATGTAATGTAATATCTGATATAGTTCTTTGTTTAAAGATTATTCATTTATCTATTATATGTTATTCCGCTGCGATTGTGAGATTCTGATATTATTCTGTTATTTCTTTATGTTCTGTTCTATCTTTTTCTTTCTCATTCTATCTTTTATCTCTTCTTTAACCCTAACGGTACGGTTTTCCGGCCTTCGATTGCTCAGCAGTTGATACAGTGGACGTATTGATGTCGGTTTTCGAGCGTCGAAAAGTCGTGATGTTACATTAACACTATTTTAATAGTTTACTTTACTGTAGACATATTATAATAGCGCATATTACTACATAGTAGATAGTTCCACGAATCCTTAAACGATGGAAATCCCAACTATCCCTTAAGTTACTTGTATTTCAGTTGACATTTCACTTGAGTTGAATTTACTATATAAGAATGTTAATCGTGACTTGAGTGTTTTGTGTTTTGCTTTATACTCGGGTCAGACTAAGTGTCACTGCATTTGAGACACTCCTTTGGAGATTGAAGCTTTGCTTGAAGATCTGTCTTATCTATTCAGCTTTCCAGTTGTTTTGTTTAGACTTGTCATCCGTCTGTATTCGAGACTACATTGCATTTGAGATATTCTGTTGTATTTTATTTCAAACTCTCTTGTTTATATAGTAGCTTCATGAGCTACAATTTATCTTTTCCGCTGCTTATTGTTGTAATACTCTATGTTTGTGATTCTGTGATTGATTTATTTACTGTATATGTCGAGTTTTGCCAAATAAATAATTAACAATCTGTTGTTTTGAGCAATTCAAGTCCGACATGTGCGGATGCGAATGGTTCAAAATACCAGGTCGTTACAATTATCAAAGTTTTGCAAAATGGTATTTTTATTTCTTTTTGAATAATAAGTCAAATCAAACAAGTGAAAATAGTGCTTGGGTTTCAATTGTTTACTTTCTCTTTATTTGAAAATTTTATTGATATTAACAATTTTTACATATGCCTAACTTAGAAAACCGAGGCCAAATATACCACCTATGCACTGCCTTTCGGACTTACATGAGGGGAATATAGAGCATGGCTAGTGTACACATAAGTATGTACACCTATCGACCGTAGGCGTTATTAATGAAAGAATTTTTATGTACATGCACCTAACTTAGATAAACTGAGGCCAGATATACTAACCCTGCACTTCCTTATCGACTTACATAAGAGGGCTACAGAGCATGGCGAGTGTACACACTTGCATGTGAATACACAACTCTAGGTGCTTATAAAATATACACATATACAAAATTATCTTTTCTTTTCATGAAGAGAGTTTTGCAACATTATCTTAGCGCCACTTAACTTTGAAGATTTAAAATGTTATCGCCTTTACTTTAGACCAACCACTCTTTTAAATAAAGATTACAATTAGAATATACTTCATAATAAACACCCATAAACCTTCCTATATTCTAGTTAAACCATAGTTACTTATAAAAAAAACTTTATTTTTATTTTTGTTGAGACAACTAAATTTTCAAAAATTTCAACTTAATAACCAAAAACATACACTTATCCTATAATGTTTCTTCAAATGTAAATTAATATGCCAAAAAGAAAATTTGTTTTGGGATTTTTTTGTTTTGAGTTTTGGAAAGAAAAATGCAAAAAAATAAAAGTAAACCATGAAACCATGAAAAATGGAGATGAGACTCCTCCTTACATTTGATTTTGACTGTGTCCCTACAGTCAATGCATGATATACCGAGTATAACGGCGAAAAAGGCGAAAAACATGTACATATTTACAAAAGCGGTTTAACATTTCTTACTAGACGTAGAATGACTAATGAAGAATCATAAGTTCCTCCTCTTGATTACTTGGCAATTCCAAGTATGGTTTCAAGTGATGACCATTAACTTTGAAAATTGTTCCATCCTGGGGTTTTGTATTTCTATGGCACCGTGTGGAAAAACAGTTTGAACCACAATGGTCTGGTCCATCTTGATTCTAATTTTCCAAGAAATAAGTGAAGTAATCAAGAGGTCATACAAAAGAACTTTTTATTTTGGTGAGAACGTTTTTCTTAGGATAGACTTGTCATGAAAAACTTCTGTTCTTTCTTTGTAGACTTTCTCGTTTTCGTACGTATCATTCCTAAGTTCTAATCTGTTGATTTGCAATTTTCTATCTTTACCAGCTTTTTCAAGATCAAAGTTTAAGTTCTTAATTGCCTACAACGCTTTATGTTCGATTTCAACTGATAAATGGCAAGCTTTCCCGTAAAATAAACGAAATGGGGACATCCCAATATTAGTTTTAAAAGTAGTACGGTAAGCCTAAAGCGCGCCCGTTAATTTTTGAGACCAATCTGTATGATTTTTATTAATGGTTTTCTCCAAGATTTGTTTGATTTGGCGATTTGAAACTTCAACTTGACCACAAGTTTAAGGATGATACAGAGTGGATAACTTTTGGGTTATCGAGTATTTCTTCATTAGATTTTCAAATGACCGATTGCAAAAGTGGGTTCCGCTATCACTTATTATTGTGCAAGACGTGCCGGACCTCGAAAAGATGTTTTCTTTAAGGAATTTCACAACAATTCTATGGTCGTTGGTTTTACATGGAATGGCTTCGACCCACTTAGACAAGTAATCGATAGCAAGGTGAATGTACAGATTTCCAAAAGAGGTAGGGAATGGTCCCATAAAATCCATCCCTTCAAACGCCAAAAATCTCGACCGTAAGAATGGGAGTTAAGGGCATCATATTTCGTTGAGAGATTTTTCCTACCATTTGGCAACGATCGCAAGTTTTACAAAATTGGAACGAGTCATTGAAAAGAGTGGGCCAGTAAGAGCCACATTGAAATACCTTTTCAGCAGTTTTTCAAGGACGAAAATGTCCACCGCATGCTTAGTCATGAAAAAAATGAGAGGACTCTCTTGATTTTGCAATCCGGGATGCAACGTCAAATTATTTGGTCAGAAAAATATTTAAACAAGTATGGATCATCCTAAAAGAAGTACTTGAATTGGGAAAGAAATTCATATTTGTCCTGTTTTGACAAAATTGAAGGAGTTTCCTTAGTGACTAGATAGTTCACTATATTGGCATACCATGGATTGACGGAAACAGAAAGGAGTTGTTTGTCAGGAAAGTTCTCGTTGATCGATAAAGGAGATGGTGTGTTTGGAAGACATGGTAGATGATCGGCGATGAAAGTGTCGAATCCTTTTTTATCTTTGATTGTTAGGTCAAATTCTTAGAGTAAAAGGATCCAACGGATCAAATGAGACTTAGCGTCCTTTTTAGCCATAAGATATCTTAAGAGTGGAGTGGTCAGTATAAACCGTAATGTGTGACCCAGTCAAATTTGGTCAGAATTTCTCGAGCGTAAAAACTACTGCTAGAAGCTCTTTTTTAGTGGTCATGTAATTCAGTTGAGCATCGTTTAGAGTCATACTAGCATAGTAAATGACATGAAGAATTTTGTTGATGTGTTGTCCTAAGACAGCACCAACCGCGAAGTTAGAAGCGTCACACATTATTTTAAATGGAAGATCCCAGTTAGAAGAGAAAATGATGGGAGAAGAAATGAGTTTGTTTTTGGAGACGTTCGAAAGCAGAAACACAATCAGAATTGAAATCAAATGGACCGTCTTTTCCAAGAAGAGTCATAAGTGGGTTGAACAATCTTACTGAAGTCTTTCACAAAGCGTCGATAAAAACCCGCATGTCCAAGGAAAGAGCAAATGTCATTAACAGATTTGGGAATGGGTTGATTTGTAATGACATCAATTTTTGCTTTATATATTTCAGTGCCTTTATTTGAAATAATATGTCCAAGGACGATGCCTTGAGTGACCATAAAGTGGTATTTTTTCCAATTTAGCGTTAAGTGTTTATCCTTGCATCGTTTAAAAACCAACTTAAGATGGTGTAAGCACAAGGAAAAAGAGTTTTCAAAGAGAGAAAAATCATCCATAAAATACTTTTAGAAAGCGTTCGAACATATTAGAAAAGATGTTGACCATGCATCTTTGAAACGTAGCAGAAGCATTGCAAAGGCCAAAAGGCATACGTCGATACGCAAAAGTGCCAAAGGGACACATGAAAGTTGTTTTCTCTTGATCTTGGGGAGCGATTAGAATTTGGTTATAACCTGAATAACCATCAAGAAAGCAATAGAATTCATGACCGGCTAAACGTTCAAGCATTTGGTCGATGAAAGAAAGAGGAAAGTGATCTTTGCGTGTTGCAGCATTCAATTTTCGATAATCAATATGAATACGCCAACCCATTTGAGTATGAGTTGGAATGAGTTCATTAGAATCGTTTTTGATAACGGTGAGTCTAGCCTTTTTAGGCACAACATGAATAGGGCTAACCGGTGAACTACAAGAGGTTGGGTATATGATTCTGTTATCGATAAGTTTAAGAATTTCAGCACAAACTGCATCCTTCATTTTTGGGTTAAGCCTTCGTTGCACGTCATGAACAGGCTTGGCATCATCAATTAAGTGGATAGGATGTTGAACAAGAGCGAGACTAATTCTCCTTATATCAGTGATTGACCATCCAATTGCTTCCTTGTTTTTCGAAAGGATTGAAAGTAAGGAAGTTTCTTGATCAAAAGAGAGAGTTGCAGAAATTATGACGGGAAAAGTTTCGTTATCACCTAAGTATGCGTACTTAAGAGATCGGGAAGGCGTTTAAGGTCCAAACTCGTGGGTTGCTCAATCAAAGAATTAGGTTGGGATTCGAGCTCAAGCGATTCAAATGGAAGTGTGGATTCAATCTCATTCGGGATTTCGTGAAACAATCTTTCATACTCGGCCTCGCATTCATCGTTAATGTCAATCATCTCGTTTTCGAAGTTTTCGTGAATGCCACTAACTTCCAACGTTTGATCACGTGATTCGTTTGACTAGTTTTCAAGATTGAAAATGTTAAGATCCAAAGTCATGTTTCCAAAAGAAATTTTCATCGAACCATTGCTACGATTAATTAAGGCATTTGCCGTCGCCAAGAATGGTCGGCCCAATATGAAAGGGATTTGACTCATAGGGTTGGTCAGTGGTTGTGTTTCGAGAATGATAAAATCAATGAGGAATATGAGTTGCCCTACTCTAAGGAGCACGTCCTCAATGTCTTTCACGGGCTTCTTAATGGAATGATCAGCTAATTGAAGCATGACCTTTGTTTGTTTGAGATCACCTAAGCTTAATTGTTTATACACAGAGTATGGAATCAGATTGACACGTGTGCCTAAGTCTATCAAGCATTTGTTAATCATCTTGTCTTCAATTGTACACGAGATTGTGGGGTAGCCAGGATCTTTGTATTTAATGGGAATGGATTGGGACAAGACTTCACTCAAACTGGTCGCTAAGAAGAATTTTTTGGGCACATGAGTGTGTCGTTTTTAGGTACACAAGTCCTTAAGAAATTTAGCATAAGTTGGGACTTGCTGAATGATGTCAAGAAGCGGGATGTTAACTTTCACTTGTTTAAAAATTCTTCCTACATTTTAATCGAGTTTGACGGTAAGATGTACAACTATTTTTCAGCATAATCCGTAAGAGTAAACGGAATTAATCAAAGTTTGATTCCATCATCAGAAATTTGTTGGAGTTTCATGGTTGCGCAAATTTTTTCGAATTTCACTAAGAAAACGTATGGGTCATCGTGTTCAAAGTTGCCAAATTGGAAGCATGGCAATATGGTTTGAGTGAATTTCGAAATGGATACCCGTTGGAGCGGGTAACGTGATGCAAGATGGAATTGAAACTCTACTGGGAAAAATTCTATCCATAAGAGTTCAAGGGGCATTCTCGTTCACCATTTCAAGAGGGCCATTAATTCGAGTCAAATGATTCGTAGATGGGCCACGAGTCCAACTATTTGTTGTTGTGTCACGAGTCCAAGTACTCATGCACAAGTAAAAGTCGAGAAGAGAAAGAAGTTAGAATCGAATTTAAGAGAAAGAAGCAAGGTTAAAAAAATGAAGTGAGAAATTGTTTGTTTTTTAATAAAAATGAAAAATATTTACCAAAAAGGATTTTGTTTTTCAAAAGAGAATTTAGATTTTTATTTTTGTTTTTTTCCAAATTTTTTATATATATTTTTGTTTTGTTTTTTTAGTTTTTGAAAAGATTATTATTATTTTTTGGATTTTAATTGAAAATTTTCAAAGGAAAAGATTTAAAAAGAACTAAGTTAAGTTGAACGTACAATTTTATTTTAATTTTGGATTTTGTTTTTTTAAATATGCACGAAGTAATGCAACTAAATGAGCAAGGACATAATTACAAATTTTCTATCTTTAGTAGCTTCTAAACCAAAATTGTATAATCATACTTTGTCTTAATCCAACAAGATAGTTCTTAGTCAAGCAACGAACAGGAGTTATCGGTGCACCACGAATCACCATAGCAATGCAGCCGAAAGTTTAAGTGCATTCATAGAAACAATCAGTATAATATTTACGAATCATCGTAATATTTATAACCGATTATTGCACTGTCATAACTTAGACACCAAGAAAATAAATTGTTCAAAGAAGACAATTGTCAAGACACAATTAAGCCCTAGGTGAGCTCGCGACTCCTTTAAGTCAAATGTCTAACTATTATTATTAGTCGAGTTCTAAGATGAAATGCAATTTGTGGGTTAAGAAATGGGTAATGAAATCCCCCACCTTATGTGGATTAGGGTGTTGCCTTTAGAAAATAAAATAAGATGATATGAATGCAAAACAGAATTAAACATGAATTAACGAAACAATTACAAATGTAATTTTATTTTATTTTTGAAAATTTTCTTTTAAATTGCAAGCAACCAACAATGCAAAGCAAATAAAAACAAGTGATAAGAGCACGATACCAGAACATGCAGAATTATTAGAAATATATATATATTTTAGCGGTGATCTTTTTGTAAGCAAGCAAAGCAAGGCAGTTTTTTAGCTAGCACTTCTTATCTGCTTTAGCAACCTGAAAATTTGAATAATAAAAGAAAATTGAAAACAAAACAAGAAAAAATTGAAAAAAAAAGTAAATCCTTTTTTTAATAAGGATGGAACTAAAAATAACTTTAAATAAAACAACTTAAACAAAACAAATTAAAAGAATTTTTTTCAGGCCTTTAAGCCTGGCCTAACAAAATAAAATGAACGCAAGGAAAAATTCTCGTATCAAAATTTACCAAACACAATTTCTTAATCAAATTTTCAGAAGAAATTGCAACCCAATTCAAATTATTTTTTTCTTTCAACCAAATTTCACAAAATCATATCTCAATTCTGGAATTCTCGTGGGTTTGGGAATTTTCAGGTGATTGATGGTTAGAGTGTTCAACGATTGGGTTTAGGTATTTGGCGGCGATTGTATTCTGGAATTTGAGGATGGTGGTAGGTTGCAGTTGAAGGCAGTTTGTTTTAAGGATGGTTTCAGCTTTGCAGCGGTTCAGGGAGGTTGTGTGTTGTGATGGTGTTGTGTTAGAAAACCACATATTATCACAAAACCAATTGGTGATGTGAAGGGAGGTTTCTTAGTATTTATGCATGATTTTAAATAATGGTCAAAATGAAGTTCTTGAAAATTCTTTTCTCTATCATTTAAAAAAAAGAATCGCTCAATTTGGGTTTGTTTTGAGGGAGATATGGTCAAAAGAAGGAGTGCTATTTTCGGGCTTGATATATGGGTCCGAAAATGAGAAAAAAAGAAATGCAATTTTGATCCAAAAATATTAGGAATTTAAAAAAGTGATTCAGATAAAAGTTGTAGCCATTGGAATTATACGTAGTTTCAAAAAAAGAAAACCTTGAATTGGAGTAGTTTAATGAAATTTATGGCTAAATGAAGAGAGAGGAAAATGGAGAAGTGAAGTATTGAAATGAAAGAAGGAGATATTTTAAAACAAATTTTTTTTTTTGAAAACACTAAATTTAAAATTTAAAAATTTAAAGCTTGAAAACCACTATGGAAGACACTAAAACTTTTAAAAACTTAAGGAAGAAGAAGAAGCACAAAAAATGAAAAATGAAAGAGAAGAAAGAGAAGTGACATTATTTTTATATAATGTGAAAAGATGAATTTACCAAAGAGCTCTTTGTCCTATTCCCTCCACACATCACTTACCACATCATACTGCCTCTTCCACCTCACCATGATCATGCCTCATGTCCCCCCTTCATTTTCCATAATAACATGTTTATGTATCTTTTGTACTTTTTATCTCCTCCCGATGCGACATTTTATATTTTTTTCCTTACTTAACTTTAATTAAATTATACTTAACTCTAACTAAAATGACTAATCCATGTTCATAAATTTTGTTTATACGTGAATATATATTACAAATGTGTGTACAACATTCAAACAATTTTTATGCGATAAAAATGCGATAAAACGTCGAAAATTCGAAAAACTGTTTCTAGTCACATTTTCTGTTTTTCATCGAACCATATATTTTTATAAACAAATTTTAAAAACTATTTCACCATTATTATTTATTATTTAAAAGTGTTTTATTTTCATTATGAAACATATTATTTGAATATTTAATTAAATATTTGTAAATTAAAGCAGTGAAATTCTAGGTTGTTACAAAATCCTAATAACTATGCATTTACACATGCATACACATATAGTTATTATAGTATTATGAAATATAGGTATTATCCCTACACATTGTTGAGTATATTGATACTCATTATTATCGATAAATTAAATTAATTCAAATAACATAAATAAACATTAATTTAAACTTTAAGTCAAATCCCAATGACCAACACCACCATTCCACTGGTTAGGCATCCCGGATTTGGAACTTGCATAGTGTGATTCGAACAGTTGAATATACATTGATATGTTGCATATTACCTAGAACTTGTAGTACTAATTTGTACTACCATTTAAGTATCCAATTTATTTATTTTTTAAATTAAATCACAATAATATACTATATGATGTCATATACCAATAAAATTTCACTCATAATGACACAAAATGATCCTATGCAACTTTAACATAAGGAATCTTGTGTCAAATTCAGTAGTCGCCTCACGGCTTGACGCATCTAATCAAACGATCAACCATCATTGTTGTTAATCGTTTGTCCTCTCCTTGTCCGCATCCAACATCTTCGTTGAAGGAATTGTTATTGGAATATTTAATTCACACATCGTCTATTTGTTGTCTCTCTGTCATCTCTATCGCCCATCTCCCTTTCGTCATCATTATCGTTTGCCTTCATCATCTTCGTTCCAGCTAGAGTTATATTGTGCATTAGATATGATGGTGTATCTTTGTGATAAAGTTTTTGTTCTTAAAGTTAATTTAGTAGAAACATGCCGTTCAAGTATAAAATAAAATTAGTTGTTATAAAGGCTAAATCTGAGCTTAAAATTTTAATTTCCATTATTCATACCATCCGTTAAGAAGATTGTAAATTCCAAGAAATTAAAATAGCACAATTTATTAAAAAGTTAAGTAATACTATTTTTAGTGTTATCTTTAGGTGCCAAAATTAAACATTATCAAAAAGTTGCATAAAGAAATTCCTTTTTTATAATCTTGTAAAAAAGAAAAGTGCGGCAACTAGAAAAACTCTTCTAGCTCCCATGACTAATGACCATGATGCAAATCCTGCTTACTTATTTAGTAATACCATACCGATCGTATGACAGTGAATTTACGTTGAAAACAAAAAACACACGTTTTTTATTGTTGTACAACAACGAACGACCATTAAAAATCAAAGACAACAATTTAAGATCAAACGAAAAAAATAGAATTTAATGTTAAGTAGGATATAAAAAATTATACAGATTAAAAAAAATTCGGTAGACAAATGGCAGCACAGACAAAAACTGTTTGAAATGGAGTCGTAAAATAGTATACCTGTTGTATTCACCTTATCCACTAAAAATTTAGTTTGATTTAGGACGGTTTTGGGGTACCGAGGCGAATTTTAAACAGGCTTCTGATCCGTTCAGACGCAGTAAAGCCTAAGTCCGCAAATTGCACCCAAATTTCGCCCGATCGAGATATAGTTTGATCTACGAAAAAGAAACATATATATAAGATAAAGCGAACCAAATCAATGGCCGAAAAAGGAAGAAGAGAGGTGTGCGAAAGCTGCATGGAGAGCCTAATCACAGAAACAGTTTCAACTTTCTTCTCATCCAAGCCCGATCTCGCCGCTCGCCGCATCGAAGCCATCGGTTTTCAAGTCGGCCACCAGCTCTGCGACAGGTAATGTTACCTTTCTACCCCTGATTTCGTCCTTTTAGAAATCTCCTTCTCTTACATTTCATATTTGTAGGTATACTGTTGAAAAGCCGAGATTCGGCGATCACCTTGAAGCGATTAAGTTCATTTGTAAAGATTTTTGGTCCGAGTTGTTCAGGAAACAAATTGATAATTTGAAAACTAACCATAGAGTTAAGTGCTGCTTTTCTTTTTTCCTTCTTTAACTAGTGCATGCATAATAATGTATTATGCAGAAGACGAAAACAAACGTTGAGATTTGACTGATACGTTGATGTTCATAGGGTACTTTTGTTCTACAAGATAACAAGTTCAGATGGCTAATGCGCATACCAGTTGGTTCTTCTTTGGATATCACGGATGCTCAAAATTCAAGTGATAATAAGGTCACAGAAACAATAAGCTTGCATTTGTATTTCCCTTGTGGAATCATTAGAGGAGCGCTATCAAATCTTGGGATTCCATGCGCTGTTTCTGCTGATATATCGAATTTACCTGCATGTGAGCTGTTTGGTTGCTATTCTATTCACTATTCTAGTTCATTTTGCTAGGTGAAAATTGTCCAGCTTAACTGTTTACTAGTATATATTTTGAAAACTGTAAATCCAAGGTCATGAATGGAGATTTAACCATGGAAGTTTAGAAGGACTTAATACAGTAGAAAGTAGGCAAAACCACAGAAGTAATAAACATCCACTGTGTGAAACTTCTGGTTGTTGGTTCTTAGCGCAATGAGAGGGAAGAGGAAGGTTGTTTAGGGCACAAATATTGTTCATGTTAATCTCTTGCAATCTTTAATTTGATAAAACAAGGCGACTGTTAGAGTAACCTCACTTTTGGATAAAGCTGGATAATTTTAAAGGAAGTACAGTTAGATTGAAACAACTTTGCTAGAACGACCAATTTGAAGGTCCTCGTGGCAAGATTCAAACTGGAAATGGTACGACTTACAACAGCATTTTAGTGGTGATATATTACATGATATTATATACAACTGAATTTTGCTCAAGTGATAGAAGTTTGGTACTCGGAGGGATACGTTTTCTTTAAATTTAAAATATGAAACGGGCCATCGCAAATAGTTTCTGGACAGTAGACTACCATTTTACTTTAGCTTCGTGGATACATCCTATTATGTAATGATGCCCTAATAAAATTTATTGAATGATTAAAAACAATTCTCATCCTTAACAAAAAGTGAGAGTGAAGTCCTTTTAACAGTCCTTTGAAACAAACGTTAACCCGTAACTTATGAAACATCTTAATATTTGATATAACATTTATTTCTATTTTGATGATTTGCAGGCTCATTTGTCATTCGAATTAAAGCCTAGAAGACTTTTGCTTTAGATGTAATTTGAAACTACTGAAAGCTAGCAAGGATCTACGTTCTCTGTTCTTTCTCCTTCCCTTCTTCTTCTTTTTATTTATTTATTTATGTTTTCTTCCTCAGATAATTGCTTAGCTCTCCTGGCTGGAAGGATAGTGTACAAAGTAATAAATCTGTAAATAATTTTCCAATTATGTTACTTTGGAGTTCTCCGCATGTGTTATGTTTTTACATGATGGGTATAATAATATATAAATACGGTTTCTACATTCTAACTTTAGTCCAACTTGCGTCCTGAACACAGGCTTTTTGAGTTCATGTACCTTTTCTTTCAGTTTACTAGTTTGCGTTTGCATCAGTTGCTGCATACAAGCGCACCTATGGTTTGAAACAAAAGCGATCAAATAAGTAAAAGAGATGTTCTTTTGTGGTCTTATTTTATTTTGTTGCTTAGTTTAAAATCAAGGCACTTGTGGCAATAGGGTTTGCTCGGTTGGTTATGGTTGATAATTTAAACTATGAAATCAAAGTTCACTAGTTCAATTTTCGATATTTGACACTTGTTGGTATTAATAAATCATGTTTAAAAAAATGTATTTTTTGTACATCAAAATTGGTCAAAACAAACGTTGTTTTTGTAATTTCAACGCCTATATTGCTTGATAATTTTGTAAAAAGTTCGCGCATGGAGAAAACAACAATGATAGGTAGGCAATGTGCAGAAAATGTAACTGCTTTGTATGAGTATGAGCAAAGGTTTGAAGACTTGCGGCTTCAACAGAGAGAAATGAAGAAGATGCCGATGAAGAAAGCATAGGCGATCACGAAGGACCAAGGAGGCTTGTAGGCCGTCAAGATGGTAGGGCAAAGAGAATTCATCGGGGATTGATGCATGCAACTAATAGACTTACCAAGTTGAGGGGCATTGATCTTAATTTGACTGCACAAAGGGTTCTTAGGGGTGTTCGATTGCTTTCGAACGGTGAAATGCATGTAAGTAGTTAATTTCTTGGATGAGCATTGATTCCCTCACTTTTTAGGTAATTTATTTACTCAGATAACTTAAAAATATTTGATCAATGCATTATACTAGAGATTAACTTGTTATGTAGTTTATAATCTAGGCATCTGTATAGTTATAAATGGCGTCGTTTAGTTAGTCACATCTGTTGTTCTTCAGATTCCATTTGTCATGTAGAGAGTTTAGGCTTACACCTTTAGATTTTATTATGCATACCTGCATTGGCGTAGGAGTAACTGCTTTTTCATTGCTTCCAAATGATGATAGGTGATGCGATGCTACTCTTGTTTATGACATTTTTCCTCATTTTGACTCCACATTCGGAAGAATTTATCGAACACACAATGCTATTAGTGTAAGTTGGATTACAACTGTCATGAACAGTATACTTACGACATATACATCTGAGCATGATTTGAAACTTGTTCAGTTGTTTGTGTCATATCTTAAAAACAATTTTTTCTTTAGTACTAGCAACAGTAGTGTGTAAGTCGGGTACACTGAGACTATGGTTGGATGTATTTTCATTACACTATTATGTACGATTGCGATATCCCATGCTGGCCTATTTGTACCGACGTTCATATATCAAGCATGTTGTTTCGGTGTCACTTGTTTTGCAGTTTGATTTTTGGGAATTATTGTAGTATTGATATTTTGAGTATTCCTTAAACTTCCACTTAATCGAAGCGACTTCGAAAGGTTTGCTTTTCTCCACGTATATTGTTTTCATATGTGGATGATAGGAGGAGGGATAATGAATCACGTCATGTACATGCAGTTGGTTATAACCGGATTAACTTGATGTAATGACCCATACTTGTATATATCGGTAGATAGTTAAAATATTATTTATATAATCAAACGAACTTAAAATGAACTAAAACCTCGGATAATATAGCAATTTGACATTTTAACCTTTAAAATAAACGAGAGCATTTTGAGCTCAGAAAACATGTAATATCTATAACTTTTGATACGAGAAGAATTTTAATCTGAAACTTGTTCCAATAATAATTCATGGACTAATGGTCAGCTCCCGCTAGAGTCTTTTGATATGATCAATGAGAAACGCGGTGCGACTGAGTTGAGGGCGACAGCACATCGACACAAAGTCGCATGATATTACAACACCAAGGTCAAGAATCAGACCTTCGATGTTGGTGTCTTGGTTCTCAAACAAAATTTCCTCGACCATGCAAACTTGGGCCCGACCTGGGAAGGTTTGTACGCAATAGATCAGAAGCTTGGAGATGGAACTTTCAGGCTTGTGACGATTACGAGATTTCGCTCCCGAGGGCGTGGAATAGCATGCATTTATGATGCTATTTCACATAGAAATAAATTCATAAATAATTGGCTAGAGCCATGTAATAAGACAAATGATGTCATTTCTCGTGTTTTATGGAATAAAACAGCTTTTCAAGTCTAAGACTCTGTCTTTACATTACCTACGAGTTGTGACTTGACCGATTCAAATGAATCTACATGTCAATATTGTAAGTGTGCAGGTACTCAAAGTTAGTGCCAACTAAAATTTCTCTAGTTCATGATCGAACCCTTGAAGTTCTTCTCGGTATCTGAAGATAGATACTAGCCAACTCTTATCCTCGGATTAGGGGCAGGAGTATAAACTCAAACTAAATGTGACATGATGGTCCGTATGATAACTCTTGCCCTTGAATGGGGTAAAAGTATAAATCAAAACGAACATGATATGATTGTTCACTCACTCAAATCTTGCCCCCTCAGATTGTGGGCATGAATATAAACCAAAATAGATGGAATAAGACTGTCCAATCCTCAACGTTTTGCCCGGAGTGGGAAAAACGAAAGGACTATACCTAACGTAAGGTGGATCTTACCCATTAATTTTGAATTTATGCCTGGAGTTGGGCACGATTGGAAATAAACACCCTGCATGAGGATGTGTGAACTACAATCTTAAGTAGTCGACTTAAACTAGCGCCCGGAGTTTGGAGCGATCAAAAGTTATTATCCTGGAAAAGGATGCTTAAGTCACTAATCCTAAGTGACTAAACCTAACCAACGCCCAGTGTTTAGCATTTCAACTATAACCTTACGAGTGTAATGGCACGCGCTTTGCGCGTGAGTTGTTTTTCTTCTAAATTATATATGTTTAATCAGTCAAAAAAATAATTTTTTATTTTCAAGTGATATTTTGTAAAGAAGTATTTTGAATCTGTAAAGAATGTTTAATTTTAGGTCCTATCTATTTTTAGAAGCGTTTTAAATTTTAAAGCATGTTTAGTTATTAAATCCTACTTTTATGGGCATTTGAATTTGTAAAAGAAATTTAGTATTATATCCTATTTTAAGTAATTAAGATTGGATAATATATATAGGGGCATTTTTGGCAGTTCACGTTGATACCAAAAAAGTGTGACACCAAAGCTATTACAACTATTATAAAAGATGTTCGCAAGAGCGACGAAAGGCCGGTAAATTACACAGTAGGCTAAGGATTTGGTCTGACAATAAACACAAGTACATTGAATGGAAAGTGCATTTCTAAAACAACATAGACAAATTCACATAAATATTTGACAAAACAAAGGGTCTCTGTTATTAACATTCAAAACGGAACTTGGAAAGCTAGGTAACAGTTTATTTACGCCTAAGCAAGAAAAGAGAAGCGGAGAACAAATCCGCACTACACCAGATAAACAAAACAAAAGAAGGAAACTAGAAAAAAGCCCAAGTATTGCTATACAATCAAAAGGCACAAAGAAGACAAGCGGTCACTTCTTGAGCCTCTTCTTTCTTTCTTTCCTTTCTTCTTCTCCATAGAAGAAGGCATGTTGGATCCTTTCGGCTGTTTCTTGATCTTCCCTCACTTCCTTTGTCCTTGGATGGAGTGCTCTTTGATGATCCAGCAGGCACGCTTTGAGTATTCCTACGCAAAGGAAGGGAGACTGTAGTACTTTACGAAGATCCTATGGGTGTACTTTGTGCCCTCCCAAGTGGAGGAATATACACCGGGGCGAAGATGGTTTGGCCACGTAGGGCTATGGATAACGGAAGGGGGAAGGTTTCCACATTTTCCACCTTGTTTCTTATGTCTAAGAGACGTTCCTGCTCAAGTTCGGCCATGGTACAGCCTAACGAAGACTCAAAAACCTTGGTGATAATCACGTCATCATCAGACTGGGCTCCTTGTAGGATACCAGCTTCCTCACCCAGAAAAGCATCAATCATTTGCTCATCACAGTGGGGAGTAGCTTCAACCAGAATGGTTGGAAACATTATTGAAGTTGTAACAGTAACTAATTCTATTATAGGCACTTGTAGTTCCGGTTGAGAGTACTTGTAGGCAAGTGGAGAGATGTGGGCTGACCTGAAGCTTGAGAAACAAAGAGAGAAAGATTAGCTATGCTAATCGATGACGCATTTACTTTTTGGAATACATGAGGAGTTAATGGGATATCTTCTTTGATTTGGGGTTCTGTGCGGGTCGGAGTGTCGCCAGGGTTCCCTTCAGAAATCGAAGAGAGAATGGTAGGCATGTGGATCTCAGACCTCTCAGATCATACCCAGGATTGGAGGATGAATCCGGAGCAGCTTGAAACCCAAGCATTTGGCTGGTAGTAACATCATGTGGCGTCGATCCGGAGCCTTCACCCAAGTCTTTATGTGCCGTCGAGGTAAGCTCCGGATGAAGGATAAACTAACAGTCTTTCAGAATCTTGGGCTTGTCTCTTACCAAGAGCTCTTTCACTAGCTACTCCATATTCACTTCACTGCCCCTTAAGATGAAACATTTCCTCTTCAACAATCTGCTCCCAAGCGAGGGTAAGGATTCTGGGGTAATCATCTTGGAACTTGTAACGACCCAGAATTTTGATCATTTGATTTTGAAATATTTAATTGATATAAATATTTAAAGTGTTGGTTTATATAACTCAAAATTCCAAATATATGGATTTAAAATAAAATTTATAATTGAAATTCATATGTAGTGATTATAAATGTTTGAATTGGAAAATTTATATTTGATATGTGTTTCAATACTGGAATTTTGAATTGAATATTTAATAAAAGGATTTAATATCTTTATTTAACTCATTCTGATGTATAAACATTAATGGTGAAATTAATTGTAAATTTATTTGCAGTGGTAACTGGTTGAAATAAATAATCAGAAAATCAATTTTTATATTTTTATTCGTACAACTCGATTTTTATTGACGTATTTTTTTTTGATTCTTCTGTAATTTTTAATTTGGAAAACATTTAAAATTTTTGTTTGATGTTTATCATCAAACAATAGGGATTTGTGATTTTACAGAATGCAATAACCAGTATATATCATCATTGTTTTAGAATCTCCTCGTTGTTGTGAGTGCGACTGTGACGACCTGGAATTTTTAAGCAAATTAAATTGGAATATTTAATTGATTTGAAATAATTAAAAGTAATTTTTTTTTACTTGAATTCAAATATCACTAATATTTGATAATTAAATTATTGAATTAAATAATTTGAAATTGGGGAAAATATTGAGTCTGAAGTTTTAAGCCGGTCGAAAATAATTTGGAGGCTTGTAAATTTATATTAATAATACTAAAAGATAATAGAAGTTGTAAAATTAAAATTAACAGTGGTTTGTTCAGTTTTAAAATTTTATTGTTTAAATTGAATTTAAAATAGCCTTCCAAGGCGCAGTCTCGGAATTCGACGAAACCAGTTCCATTGGGTCCGTAATATTGAATTATTATCGGATTTCAAGTTTCGTATTGATCGGAGTTGTCGTATGATCGTACGAGATAAATGCGCATAGACAATAATTTATCGTTTTAATTTAAATATAATATAATGTCACCAATCGAATCACAGCCGCCCTATGGTTCTTTAGCCGACCTAATCTCTGTTAAATCACGCTACCTCCTTAAAATGCGCCTATAATCACGAAAGAAAATTGTGCAGATCATGCCTCGTTCAATTTTAAATATCTTGTTCCCCTTCTTCTTTTACCAATCGAAATACTCAGATCTGCATTCTTTATTTTCCTTTCCTTTTCGATTTTCAGAGGAAATCAAAATCGTAATGGCCGAAATTAAATTCACATCTCCCCCTTCCTTCTTTCGAACGCAAATTCATGAGACCCATTCCTTTCTTCCCCTCTACAAATCAAATCGTTGTAAAATTTTATATCATTCAAATAGAAAACCCTTCCTCCCCAATAAATTTTCGAAGCTGATGCTCAGCATAAAAAAAAGAAAAGAGATCTACCTGTAACCTGAGTGTCGATCTGGAAGGCAATCGAAGAGTGCGGCATCTAGTTTTGAACTCGGTAGTTTGAAGTCAAATCGAGCTCGTCGTTCTTTTGGGTTCATGGCGAATCAAGTTCTAGTGGAAGCTCGCGAGATGGTTGTTGCAAGGCTAATCATGCGAGCAGGGTCCTGTGGAAGGTGGTCGCGATCCAGATTTGGTCAGGGGTCATCGTTGTTATAGAGATGATGGGCGTCGCGATGGGGAGGATTGGTTCGATACCTTAGTATACTCGATTTACTTTTTATTTATTTATTTTATTTAATATAGATTATATATTTTCAGTCTCAGTTTTAGGTTACTGTAAAATAATATCTCAAGTTAGAGATGTATATATATACGGATTTTTATTCATACAGAGGAAGAAAAGAGTAGTTTTTGAATCAGATTTTTTTCTTTTTTCGGATACATATATATAAAGGAGGAGTTTACAGTAAAAGAAAAAATATAGATATGAGTGTATCTGTATAATCATATACAGAAAAATATATGCAGTTTTAAATTCATTTATATAGGGATTTTAAATTGCTTAAAGCATTTGCAAAAGTTGGGGTTTTGAAATTTATAATTTATTAAGTGTATATGAGTCTCAAAGGGAAAAAAAAATTCTAGTTTAAATTTAAATCATTTTTTTAATTAAATGACGGTAATTGATTGTTCAATTAGTCAAATAGTAATAAAATCATAATGTTTATTCAAGGTCAATAATCGAGAAACCAAGGCGATATTGGAATGGATTGCAAATAAAGCAAAGGTGAGTTAATCTCACTCAGTTAATTTAAATTTAAATTTAAAAGATTAAATTTAAATAATTGTTTGAATGGTTGAATTGATTAATGTGCTATAGTATGGTATATTCTGGAATTGGCATATTATTGTGCTAACATCTGTGGATGCAGGTAAAACAGGTTGGAGGGATCCAACTGGACCCCTCAACATTTATTATTTAATATTCTCTATTGTGATTACTTGATATTCTATGATGAATACGTTGGAATATTGAATGATATGATTTGATTGGGTATATTTGAGTATAATGAATTACCAAAAATATATAAATTGGATTTTTGAAAGAAAATAAAGGAAGTAAATTGTAAACGAGATAATTAGAGAAAATTGAATAAATTAAGAATGAATTGAAAAAGAAATGGAAGTATGTTAAATACTAATAAATAACTTCTAGTATGAAAAGAAAAGGGTTGAATAAACAGTAATTAATAAATTGTAAAATTATGTGATATTAATTTAAATGGATAAAGAATTATTTTAAAACTTAAAGTTTAAATTTATTTAAAGGAATAAGAAGTAAATTGAGAAAATCAAAATTGGTATTTCAATTAAAAGTATTTTAAATCATAATTAAGGAATAAAATATGAAAGTAAAAGATTTTTGAATAAATGAAGTAAAATGGAAATTAATTTGGGAATTGATTTAAGTGTTTGAAATTGGATATTTGAAAGAATAAATTCAAGGTGGGAATTTATTAAGAGGAAGTGAGAAAGTTTGTTTAAAAATAAATAGCGTTTTATTTTTAATGGATGTGAAGAGAAGTATATTTCCCTGGATAGCCAAGTACGTTTTCAAAGTAAATTTTTAAATATAAGATAAAAGTTTAATGTTGTTTTAAAAAGCATATTTTGGAAAATTTATTATTTCTGAATGTGTAAAATTCTAAGGTAAATATTTTTTTAAATCTATTATTGTAATAATTATTTAAAGGTGACTTAATGTTTTGTTTTAAAAGTGGAAACCTAGTTTTATATTTATAAAGTAATCTTATTTTCAAATATTCGTATAGTATGTGTTTTAATAAATTATTTGAAGTAGTTTTTAACTTAAATGTTTTAAAGTATATTTCAAAGTAAAGCATTTAAATTATTTTAAAAATCTAAAGTTTTATACTTTCTATTTCAGTGGAAATAGAAAATACTTGGAATTTATTTTGAGAAAGGAAGATAGTTTTGAAAACTGTTTTCAAAAGGGTGTGAAAAAGTGAAAATTTATCTTGTGAAGATATTTTCGAGGTTAATGAATAATTTGGAAATTTTTTTATTGTTGAATGGTTGTTTGGAATATAAATTGATAGTTAAATCACCGACTATCAATATTGGACAAATGCGTTGATCGTTTCGAAGAGACCGGGATCGAGATTTATTTCTCGAAAACCACTCCGATCCGGTTTGTACGTTTCGTGGAAACGAGTTTGGATTCGAAGATGGAGCAGTGAAGTGCAAGGGCTAGTCTCTACTAATCCTGAGGATATTTCCAAAATGGATGTAGTAGGAATAGTGCCTTCGGTTCCGTTCGAACCCGGGACGGACTTGTATGGATGAATGCTTGCGAAACATCGTCAGGTGGACGATGGGCATGCTAAGGGATATGTTCTATAAAGGTAATGCTTAGCCTCAAGCCTCATCAAATGGGAATGATTGAAAATCAAGGGTTATGCAGCAAGGCTAGGTGGGTAGCACCCAAGCAGGGTGAGGTCATTCCTGTCTAGATGTCCCTTTTTATTCGGCTTAGTGGGCGGTTGCTGATCCCAACCGCGGGGTGATCTCACTCGGGATTATCCAGTAAGGGGTAGTCCCGGTCTTGTGTTGCAGGGGAGCAGGCGTACTCCTTGGTACGGTGATCTAGGCCCCGTACTGTGACAGGTGGTACCCAAGTGCCTAGTCATTAGTTGGAAATCCATTCTCCCTATGAGCCTTGTACGAGTTTTGTTTGTATTACCCACTCTGTGGCTAGTAGCTGGAATTTAATAATGTAACAATTTCGGCTATTTTATAAGTATTTGTATATAGACCCTATTATAATATCAGAGGATTTTATAAAAATTGTTTTAGCCATCGTAAGGTAAAAACCCGACATGTTTATTTGTGGCGTGGTCTTACGAGATGCTTTTGTTTTCAAAAGGATTTTCGAAACTTTAATAATCAATTGAGTGTGATTTTCTCACGCTGGTATTCCAGACTGACTCGGGTGTTATTTAACTATAATGCTCGGGTCAGACCGAGTATTATAGGGTACAGGATATGATGTTGTGGAGCTCAGGAGACGAGTAGGATGACGATACGTACTTCCGTATTTGTTTATATATATATTCTGATGTGTTTAGTTGTTGTGTATCCATTTGTATGATATTGATGTTGAGCTGTGATTGATGTACTCTGATGATGTAATTTATAAACATATATATTTGATTTTGAGTAAAGATCATTATTATCTATTATATTTTATTCCGCTGCGATGGTTAGATTCTGATGTTGATTTCTATTTTCTTCTTCTACCTCTTCTTCTTTAACCCAAATAGTTCGTATTTCTGTACAACTTGAGTTGATTGACGTAGAATAGTGTTGACTCAAGGAGTACGGATTTGCGAGTCGTTACACTTGGTATCAGAGCTTAGGTTGGTGATAACCTTGGCTCTGGTGGGAATTGCTTATAAAATAGAGTCAATAGTACTCTAGAATGAGTTTGAGCGTATTAATAGAATTGAGGGTGTATTTGTTAGTGAATATAAAATGATTTTATATTGTGTTGATAGGTTTATTGAGTAGTTTATGGATTCTGATCAATACGAGTAATTAACGTTATTGATAGGGATCTCTAAACACTTGAATAGAATAATTCGACACAGTATTGTTTTAAAGTAGGGTAAATGAAATAATTTTACCCAAATTATTTTTGTATATAAAACATATAATTTTTGTAAAGTATTATAGTATTTGGATGCTTGATTGTTAAGGAATGATAATCTTAAATTATTAACACTATTGTGTAGAAATTGAATAAGGAATTGAAAACTTATAACCAAAGTTGAAGAATAAATTTATATAACAAACTGGAATGTGAAATATAGATTATAAATGTAATTTATAAATTGAAATAAACTTCATATACAAATGAGATTTGTGAATGTAAACTGTAAAGGTGATTATAATTTTTGAAAATAGAATTCCAGAGAAACATGTGAAATTAAAAATGAGATGAAATTCCGGAGAATGTTTGAATATAGATTTAAAGGAATTGCAATTTGGAATTTTTGGGGAAAATTTAAATTCCTTGGATTTGAAAGTGGTTTTCAAAGGTTTGGGGAAATAATAGTGGTGTTATTTCGGGAATATTTTTGAATTGGAATTGAATATGGAAAGATTTGGAATTTAAAAATATATGAAAGGGATTTTAAAAAAATAAAAGCATTTAATTCTCTTTCGATCGCTGGAAAATAATTTCGGTGATGACTGCAGCATCATCGGAGTTCATTTTTGAGTTTCTAAGAGAGGAATTGCTACTTGAATATTTTCAATTGGAATTGTTTACGAACGAGGTTTGGTTTTGAAAACTCAAAGGAATAATCGAATTTGCCAAAATATGTTGGATGTAGTTAATTTCAAAGGTGATTTTGAAATTTTGGAAAATTGTTTAAACTCTGGAATCTTGTTTAAAATGTTTATGGAATAATAAAAATATATTGGCTAAATAAAAGGTATAATTCCGAGTTAAAAGTAAAATGTGAATGAGATTGATTGTAAATAGATGAAATATGAATATAAATAAGTTGTGACTCATAAAATTTAGAAGTGAAATAAATAAGCCAAATAAAATTGTTTGTAATGGTAATGAATATAATCCGAAATTTAAATTACGAAATAAATTGACCTCCAGTAAAATGGTTAGAGTGATTTTTGAAATAAAAAAACAAATATTGCGTAAAATTTTAAATAGACTACTTGATTAATTAATGGAATATGGAAATGGAACTCAAATTGGTTAATAAAAATTTGAGTTGTGAATAAATGATAGAATCTGAAAGTGAAGCTTGAGTTATTAATAGAAATTCAACTTAAGATTGTAAGTGAGTTAAATTTTAGTTGAAGTTGAATGGAATTGAATTAACATAAAAATGATTTATATTGCAAATAAAAATCTAAGTAGAGATAAATTGGAAATGGCCTCGTTATAAAATGAGAGGAATTCAAAAATAAATTATTGAATGTGAATTGGAATTCATATTGATTCAATGAAATATACTAATTTAATTTAAACAAATGGAGCTGGCAATGAACTCAAGTTAAACAAAATAGAGTTGAAATAGTGATGGTTTGAGTGATAAATAAAATTCAAGTGAATAAAAATAAATTGAAATGATTGCAAATGAATTAGATTGGAAGAAATTGACTATTAATTGAGTTGAAATCAAATCAAAGTGGTTACAAGCTTACGTAGTTATTTATTCACTTGCATATGGTCAAATTTCGTAGAAGTAATTGTCATTTGACGTAAACAAGATTATATAAATTCTATGGATTAACAGAAGCCAATAAAATTGGTTCTTGAATCAATTGTAATAAATATGGGCTTGTTTGGATGAGAAATGAATTGAATGTAAGCAATGAAGTGTAAATGAATTCAGCTTGGGTTGTCGGTAAATTGAACATAATTGGAAAGTGTTTATAAAATATATATAACTTGAGTTTAAAGGTTGAAATAACTTCACGAAAATAAAGTAACTGAAGTAATATCTGAATAAAGGCTTGACTTGAGCGAAATTGTGAAATGATTGTGTCGAGTCCTATGAAATGATTTTTAATAAAACTTGTTTGGTAAATGAAATTAGTAATTGAGTTAATTAACTTATGTTATATTAATGAGAATTTGACTTGGAATAAAATGGAAGTTAGATTGCTTTTGAAATCAATTCAAATTAAATGAGTTTGCTTGGACTTAAAATGAATTTAAGTTAAGTAAGAGAGAGTTGTGAAATCATTTAAATTGAACAGGATGGTTTGAATATTGTTTGGAAGCATTATAAATAAGTGTCGAAATATTTCATATGTGCTTATGGAAATATATAATATGCACTGTTTATAGAATCCATGTTTTAGTTATTTATAATAAAGTGAAATGTTAATAAACTTTGTATATTTGACACTGACATGTTTAAACTGAGTAAATACACGTTTTTGGAAGCCGTTTGAATGGTTTTGATTGCGCTAATTGCTTAAATAAATAGTTGCTTGCTTTAAAATGCTAAATAAGGAACGCCTACGCAATACAAATAGAAAATGTGAAATGTTTTTCTGTTTTTCAACCGTGTGGGTCGATGTATATATATTTATATCTCTTGTCAAATTGCAAAAGCTCCTCCGTACAGAGGAGACTCTGCCAAAAAATTTCGAAAATAGAATTTTTTTTGAATCTTTTGAAAATTTTCACTAACGACAAATGAATTAAAATTTGTAAGCAAATAGAATTGGAACCGAGTATTGAAATCTAATTTAAACTGTATAAGTAAAGTAAGATGAACTGAAGATATTGTTCAAAGAAATTGAAGATAGAAAAAGTTTACCAACAACTTTTAATTGAGATATAAAAACAAATTAGTAAGTAAAACTAATAAAGGAAATGGTTAATTAAATATGGATTGAGATAGGGTGAATCAAAACTCAATATTCAAAGTTTGGCAATGAATTGAATTCAAGTAAAATTAGGAAGAAGTATTTATATTTGAAATTAAGTAAGAAAGTGAAGCAAATTGAAATTTTTATGGAATTTTAAAGGCAAATTGAATAAAATGGATATAAATTCCAATAGTGAAGTGAAAACAAATTCAAGAGGTATATAAAATATTTATATTGACCTTAAAAAATGAAGGTGAAATTCTTAAGTAAGTTGGCATTGGAAATACATTAAGTGAATAATTGAATGAAGATTAAAACTGGAAGTTGTGGCAAGGGAAAGTGAGAATAAGTGAATAACAATCAAAATAAATGTGAATAAAAAGGAAATTGATATAATTGATAATCAATTGGGGCAAATACGTAGGATGTACGTATATTATTTTATTCGCATAGCTATTTGATCCAGAATTCGAGCACAGAATTTTAAGATAATTTTATCGATCTGAGTTAGGATTTTTCACTCGATTTTCGACGGCGAACCCTAGATATGGAATTTTGATTGGTTCTGGAAATTCTCTATCATAGTTTACAGCTATGCAAGGAGAATGACGGGTTCTAATCAGGAAACCAGATCTGAGTCCGCACTAGAAAGTCGGGTGGACGATACTAGTTCGGAAGTGAGATTGTGTGATCAAGCGATCGGATTCGGTATTGCATACAAATGATATAGGTATATCGTACGGGCTTAAGTAAAACAAATATTAGAAATGTGTAAAAGAAGTCAATAAAATGTTTTTGAATGTTGTGATTGGATATTATTGCTAAACATGATATGCAGGTATGAAAAAGGGAAAAGAGAATTGGTTTTGATTTCAGATAATAAATTAGAAATGCCCGACTAAAAGGTATGTGTTTAAAATTCTATATGAGATTTGATTGGGTTTTTGGATCTAGCCATTTGGCCTTTTGTTTTCTTTTTGGATTTGGGAGCCCGTAGAGGCCTTTTGTAGTTGTACCGAGCTAGCCGCGCAAAGGAGACGCTCGCAAAAATTTTCGGGAATTTAGAGAGTTAGAAATTTTTTAATAAAATTCTGATAATTTTTAAATTTGATTTAAAATTTAAATTTGAAGGATTGAGTAAGTAATATTGTTAGAAACTATGGGAAAGTTGGGAAAGATTAGTAAAAATGGTAGTGGGTCTTTTATAAAAAGATAGTGGATAAGATGTTGAACAGTTTGGTTTTGGAAAATAGTAATGGGTATTTGACCATTCTACCTAACTAGTAATTTCGGGGATGAAATTCTCTTAAGGGGGAGGAATGTGACGACCCGGAATTTTTAAGCAAATTAAATTGGAATATTTAATTGATTTGAAATAATTAAAAGTAATTTTTTTTACTTGAATTCAAATATCACTAATATTTGATAATTAAATTATTGAATTAAATAATTTGAAAATGGGTAAAATATTGAATCTGAAGTTTTAAGCCGGTCGAAAATAATTTGGAGGCTTGTAAATTTATATTAATAATACTAAAAGATAATAGAAGTTGTAAAATTGAAATTAACAGTGGTTTGTTCAGTTTTAAAATTTTATTGTTAAATTGAATTTAAAATAGCCTTCCGAGGCGCAGTCTCGGAATTCAACGAAACCAGTTCCATTGGGTCCGTAATATTGAATTATTATCGGATTTCAAATTTCGTATTGATCGGAGCTGTCGTGTGATCGTACGAGGTAAATGCACGTAGACAATAATTTATCGTTTTAATTTAAATATAATATAATGTCACCAATCGAATCACAGCCGCCCTATGGTTCTTTAGCTGACCTAATCTCTGTTAAATCACGCTACCTCCTTAAAATGCGCCTATAATCACGAAAGGAAATCGTGCAGAGCATGCCTCATTCAATTTTAAATATCTCGTTCCCCTTCTTCCTTTACCAATCGGAATAATCAGATCTATTTTCTTTATTTTCCTTTCCTATTCGATTTTCAGAGGAAAGCAAAATCGTAATGGCCGAAATTAAATTCACATCTCCCCCTTCCTTCTTTCGAACGCAAATTCACGAGACCCATTCCTTTCCTCCCCTCTACAAATCAAATCGTTCTAAAATTTTATATCATTCAAATAGAAATCCCTTCCTCCCCAGTAAATATTTGAAGCCGATGCTCAACATTAAAAATAATATATGAGATCCACCTGTAACCTGAGTGTCGATCTGGAAGGCAATCGAAGAGTGCGGCATCTAGTTTTGAACTCGGTAGTTTGAAGTCAAATCGAGCTCGTCGTTCTTTTGGGTTCATGGCGAATCAAGTTCTAGTGGAAGCTCGTGAGATGGTTGTTGCAAGGCTAATCATGCGAGCAGGGTCCTGTGGGAGGTGGTCGCGATCCAGATTTGGTCAGGGGTCATCGTTGTTATGGAGATGATGGGCGTCGTGATGGGGAGGATTGGTTCGATACCTTGGTATACTCGATTTACTTTTTATTTATTTATTTTATTTAATATACATAATATATTTTCAGTCTCAGTTTTAGGTTACTGTAAAATAATATCTCAAGTTAGAGATGTATATATATACGGATTTTTATTCATACAGAGGAAGAAAAGAGTAGTTTTTGAATCAGATTTTTTTTCTTTTTTCGGATACATATATATAAAAGAGGAGGAGTTTATAGTAAAAGAAAAAATATAGATATGAGTGTATCTGTATAATCATATACAGAAAAATATATGCAGTTTTAAATTCATTTATGTAGGGATTTTAAATTGCTTAAAGCATTTGCAAAAGTTGGGGTTTTGACATTTATAATTTATTAAGTGTATATGAGTCTCAAAGGGAAAAAAATTCTAGTTTAAATTTAAATCATTTTTTTTAATTAAATGATGGTAATTGATTGTTCAATTAGTCAAATAGTAATAAAATCATAATGTTTATTCAAGATCAATAATCGAGAAACCAAGGCGATATTGGAATGGATTGCAAATAAAGCAAAGGTGAGTTAATCTCACTCAGTTAATTTAAATTTAAATTTAAATGATTAAATTTAAATAATTGTTTGAATGGTTGAATTGATTAATGTGCTACAGTATGGTATATTCTGGAATTGGCATATTATTGTGCTAACATCTGTGGATGCAGGTAAAACAGGTTGGAGAGATCCAACTGGTCCCTTCAACATTTATTATTTAATATTCTCTGTTGTGATTACTTGATATTCTATGATGAATATGTTGGAATATTGAATGTTATGATTTGATTGGGTATATTTGAGTATAATGAATTACCAAAAATATATAAATTGGATTTTTGAAAGAAAAAAAAGAAAGTAAATTGTAAACGAGATAATTAGAGAAAATTGAATAAATTAAGAATGAATTGAAAAAGAAATGAAAATATGTTAAATACTAATAAATAACTTCAAGTATGAAAAGAAAAGGGTTGAATAAACAGTAATTAATAAATTGTAAAATTATGTGATATTAATTTAAATGGATAAAGAATTATTTTAAAACTTAAAGTTTAAATTTATTTAAAGGAATAAGAAGTAAATTGAGAAAATCTAAATTGGTATTTCAATTAAAAGTATTTTAAATCATAATTAAGGAATAAAATATGAAATTAAAAGATTTTTGAATAAATGAAGTAAATCGGAAATTAATTTGGGAATTGATTTAAGTGTTTGAAATTGGATATTTGGAAGAATAAATTCAAGGTGGGAATTTATTAAGAGGAAATGAGAAAGTTTGTTTAAAAATAAATAGTGTTGTATTTTTAAAGGATGTGAAGAGAAGTATATTTCCCTGGATAGCCAAGTACGTTTTCAAAGTAAATTTTTAAATATAAGATAAAAATTTAATGATGTTTTAAAAAATATTTTTTAGAAAATTTATTATTTATGAATGTGTAAAATTCTAAGGTAAATATTTTTTCAAATCTATTATTGTAATAATTATTTAAAGGTGACTTAGTGTTTTTTTTAAAAGTGGAAACCTAGTTTTACATTTATAAAGTAATCTTATTTTCAAATATTCGTATAGTATGTGTTTTAATAAATTATTTGAAATAGTTTTTAACTTAAATGTTTTAAAGTATATTTCAAAGTAAAGCGTTTAAATTATTTTAAAAATCTAAATATGCTTGGTGATTTCAGTGGAAATAGAAAATACTTGGAATTTATTCTGAGAAAGGAAGATAGTTTTGAAAACTGTTTTCAAAAGGGTTTGAAAAAGTGAAAATTTATCTTGTGAAGATATTTTCGAGGTTAATAAATAATTTGGAAAATTATTTATTGTTGAATGGTTGTTTGGAATATAAATTGATAGTTAAATCACCGACTATCAATATTGGACAAATGCGTTGATCGTTTCGAAGAGACCGGGATCGAGATTTATTTCTCGAAAACCATTTCGATCCAGTTTGTACGTTTCGTGAAAACGAGTTTGGATTCGAAGATGGAGCAGTGAAGTGCAAGGGCTAGTCGCTACTAATCCTGAGGATATTTCCAAAATGGATGTAGTAGGAATAGTGCCTTCGGTTCCGTTCGAACCCGGGACGGACTTGTATGGATGAATGCTTGCGAAACATCGTCAGGAGGACGATGGGCATTCTAAGGGATATGTTCTATAAAGGTAACGCTTAGCCTCAAGCCTCATCAAATGGGAATGACTGAAAATCAGGGGTTATACAGCAAGGCTGGGTGGGTAGCCCCTAAGCAGGGTGAGGTCATTCCTGTCTAGATGTCCCTTTTTATTCGGCTTAGTGGGCGGTTGCTGATCCCAACCGCGGGGTGATCTCACTCGGGATTATCCAGTAAGGGGTAGTCCCGGTCTTGTGTTGCAGGGGAGCGGGCGTACTCCTCGGTACGGTGATCTAGGCCCCGTACTGTGACAGGTGGTACCCCAGTGCCTAGTCATTAGTTGGAAATCCATTCTCCCTACGAGCCTTGTACGAGTTTTGTTTGTATTACCCACTCTGTGGCTAGTAGCTGGAATTTAATAATGTAACAATTTCGTCTATTTTATAAGTATTTGTATATAGACCCTATTATAATATTAGAGGATTTTATAAAAATTGTTTTAGTTATCGTAAGGTAAAAACCCGACATGTTTATTTGTGGCGTGGTCTTACGAGATGCTTTTGTTTTCAAAAGGATTTTCGAAACTTTAATAATCAATTGAGTGTGATTTTCTCACGCTGGTATTCCAGACTGACTCAGGTGTTATTTAATTGTAATGCTCGGGTCAGACCGAGTATTATAGGGTACAGGATATGATGCTGTGGAGCTCAGAAGACGAGCAGGATGACGATACGTACTTCCGTATTTGTTTATATATATATTCCGCTGTGTTGAGTTGTTGTATATCCATTTGTATGATATTGATGTTGAGCTGTGATTGATGTACTCTGATGATGTGATGTATAAACATATATATTTGATTTTTGAGTAAAGATCATTATTATCTATTATATTTTATTCCGCTGCGATGGTTAGATTCTGATGTTGATTTCTATTTTCTTCTTCTACCTCTTCTTCTTTAACCCAAATGGTTCATACTTCTGTACAACTTGAGTTGATTGACATAGAATAGTGTTGATTCAAGGGGTATGGATTTGCGGGTCGTTACAGCGACTGTATTTTTGTTTGTCGATTTTGTTTGTCGATTCGAAGTCAGTACGTGAACAAAACGCTGTGCAGCAAGATGCCGGAAAATTCAACACTAATATAAGTCAACACTTAAACTTAGCCAAAAAAATTCTCTGACCTGCCATAACTTTTGTTCCCCCTACCTCCTCATTTCAAATTCATGTCAGTAAACCAAAAGGAAGAGAAATAAAGAAGGAAAAAAGGAAAAAAATCATTCATATCTGGTTATAAAATTTAAGTAAAAAGTTAAAATTAAAAATAAATCCGAAGCTTGTTTCTTTGACTGGCTAATGGAGAATTCTTCATTCTGGTATTAGTTTGGTGGGCTTAACCGTAAATGGTGGAAGCAGCAGTCCTTATGGTGTTTAATTTAAGTCTAGGGTTTGATTTCTTGGATTGTGTGCTTGTCGATTGGCTAAACGGTGGTTATACTCTGGTTTGTGGAAATGTTTGGGGTCAGAGTTAGAGGAGGCATGGTGGCCCCTGGAAGAATGTGATAGTAGTATGGTCGGCAAGGGGAGACGCCATGTCGCGATGAGGAGGGGAAGCTCGGTTTTGTCTTGGTTATGGTCAATGAGAAAAGGAGGAGAAGGAGGATTTGATGGTGTTGTCGGGTCCGGTTACTGGGGAGGGTAGAAGGAGGACGAGGCAGTGATAGGGGACAACAGTGCGCATTTTACTCCAGATAGAAGAAGAGTTTTGTTTGAGGGGGAAGGAAGATTAGTGGTATTAATAATAAGAATTATGGTAATAAGTGTGATTAGTGAATTAATATATTTTTTAAATTCGTTAAATCTTATAATTGCCATATCCTATGCGTATTAGGTCGGAATTGAACGCGACCAGTCGCGTTAGGATCATATTGGCGGGAGATACGTTTTGGAATTTAATTGGCATTTAAAGCTAGTGGGATTTAATGCCGAATTCGAACGTTGTTCGAATTTAGACGGAAGCAGAACGCGCAAGCGACAGCTGGAATAAATACGAGTTAATCTCACCTTTTGGGCTAATCATAAATTTTATATAGTCAATAAATATTATTTATTGGACGTTTGGATATTTATTTCTAGTCGTTATTGATTGTTTGGATAATATACTAAATTATATTGTTAGTTATATATTCCCGCCCCTGAAGCGGATGAGATCCTATTACGTTTCTGTGTAAAAGCGAATGACCCTTGTTTACAAATCCCTCCTCGAAGCGATTAATTTTTATTTTATTTGATTATATGCTGTATTTGATGCAAGGGGGCAGGTGGGAGGGATCTAATAGGATTCCTCACACCATTGGTTTTATTTTCATATATATATATATATATATATATATATATATATATATATTGTGATATATGATATGTATGACATGAACATTTAGTAACACTGGCCTTATTTTGGTATTTTAAAAACTATAAAGTAGTAATCTGATTTAGAAAGGAATTCTAAAGGGTTTTGGAAATTTTTTATGTCTAAATTATTTTCTAAAATAAAAGTTATGATTTCGGGAAATTATAAATTTATAGTTTTACAAAATATTTGAAATGAAAATTTTGAGTTGTGGATAATATTTTTAAATCTTAAATTAAGTCCGTCTTTTATAATGAGAAGATATAGTTTAAAAAGAAAATATTGGATATAAATATTATTAATCGTTTTGTATAAAGTGATTTTTTACAAATGAAGTAAATATTTGTAAAATCATGTTTGTTAATAAAAGAATGGATTTACAAACGGTGTTATAAATCAAAGAAAATTATTATTGTTTAACAAATAGGTGAAATAAATCAAATAGTGGATTTATTATAAGACATGTAAGTTGATTTTAGAAAATAGTTGACACTAATTGGGAAATTGAAAGTGAGAGTGAATAGGAATTGTTGAATGATATTTTATAAATTGAAAGGAATTTATAAAAGTAATTTACCCACCTGGAGACAACGTTAAAACAGACGGTGATTGATGTTTTTAATGAAATTTATGAATAAGTGAAATTTATAAAGGAATGAAGTAATAAATGGAGTTTATAAACAAAGAGATTTATAAATATAGCTTTATAAATTTGGAAATGATTATGTGGGAGATTAAGTATGGATTTTTACCAAAGAAGAATATTTTATGTTTAAAAGTTGGTCATTCATACTAATATTATTTTAAAGTGGGCTACCAGTATTTTAAATAATTGGAAGTTAATTATTTAAATCGTTAATATGGTTTGAAGTTAAGTATGATTATTTTTCAATATAGTTTGGAAATTAATTATTTTTATTTATAAAAAATGTTGAAGGTAAGGCTATTATTGGTTGGTAAAAATGTTTTGAAAATTTTAAATTACTATTTGTCACATGTTTTAAAGTAAATACTTATTTATTTATAATGTTTATTATTATTAAATAGTGTTTTAAAGTAAATGATTATTATATATTTATAAATGTTTTTGAGATTTATAAAGAAGGTTTTATAGACAGATTTGGGCTTCTAAGAGAAGTTTATAGAATGTTTTGAAGACTTGAAGGAAAATCGTTTATAATATATGAAGAGAGCTCTACAAATGGTTTTAGATAAATATAGAGAAAATTATAAACGGGCTTATAAGGTTATGAGAAGAACCTCATAAGTAGTTGTATGGATTTATAAAAACGGTTTATGAACGACTTGAGAAATAATTTATAAATGGCTTATAAAGGGTTGTAGAAATTTATAATGAGATTTATAAATGATTTTAGAAGTGGAAAAAGGGAAATCTTCCTCAATGTTTGATAATGATACTTATACTGTTGAGACAAGTATATGGATACTCTCTAAGTATTGAAAATATAAGGGTTTATTAATATATCTTTGTAAAAGTATTTTGATACAAGTATTTACAAGTTGACTTTGAATAAACGAAGGATTATTAAAAGGGGCTTAGTGTTGCTTGGTGCTTATCGAATCTTGGATTTGTCATGAAATTTGAATCCTTGATTTGAATGTTTGTTTATTCGATAGTTAAATAACCGACTATCGAATTTGGACCCAAAATGTAACTTTGAAAATATCTAAGAGGAACACGTGAGTTATATGACTCAGTCATCTCTGATGATGATGTACTGTGAGTGTAAATCTCGTTTTGTTCTTTTAGGACAAATGATAAGGAAACCCGTTCACTAAGGTTAGGAGGTGATCTTCGCTCTTATCATTGGCTGCTTATTTCCTAAAGAATCGGGGTTGAGTTTACCGGAAACTATCAAACTTTTTTTCGAAGAGACTGGAATCAGATTTGTTGTTCGAAAACCACTTCGATTCAACTTAAGCGTTGCGAAGTGAAGACATCTTAAGGATTATGGAAATTCAAAGACGAAGCTCTCAAGTGTTTCGTTCAGTCCCATAACGAACTTGTACAGATAAATGCTAATATTGCATTGTTGCTTGGAGGGCGGCGTTAGCATTCCAAACGGGAAGTGCTATATAAAAGGCAATCGTAGCCTTAAGCGTCATCAACCGGGAATGACTAAAACATGGGATATGCTTCAAGGCTATGTGGTTTGCTACCATTAGGGTATGGTCATCACCTAATCTAGATCAATTTTATAGATCATGTATGCTTGGGGCCCATTTAGGTTGTTGATACCAACCAAGGAGATGGCATATTCGGCTCTATCAAGTAAGGGGTAGGGCCGGTCTTATCTCAAAGGGTGTCCATGTGAGGCTTTTGGTGTATTTTATCTAGAGATGCACTGTGATGGGGGGTACCCCAGTCATTGTATGGAAATCAATCTCCAATACGAGCCATTACGATTTTGATTATGTCCAACTACGTTGGAATGTGAGATGCAAGCATGTTTGCTATTTTATATATTTACTTTGAACCCTTAGACATTAATATAGTATCACTGGATTTCATATGAAATGTTTTGGTTATGGTAAGGTAAAACCCCGTCCATGTTTATGTGCGGCGTGGTCTTACGAGATACCTTTGTTTTCAATATTTATTTATAACTTTAAAATTCAGTTGGGTGTGTTTTTCTCATGCTAGTTTTCCAGATTGACTCCGGTATTATTTTATTATAATGCTCGGGTCAGACCGAGTATATTACAGATTGCTTTGGATGCATTGGAGCTCAGGGGAACGAGTTGGAGGTCTTCAAGTCGTATTCTCGTATATGCTTACTTTCCACTGCTTTGTTATTGAAATTATTATCAATTATGAAGTTAAGATGTTATAACTATCTAGAATGATAATTGTGATTGCTGTTATACTCTGGTGGATGTATGTATATAACAGTTTCTTTTTGTAATGATCATTTATATTATATGTTGTTCTGCTGCGATTGTGAGATTCTGTGTTGTTTAAGTTTCTTTCTTTGTCTTTTTCTTCTCTTCTCTTCTTCTTTATGATTTCTTTCCCTTAGCTATCCGCTTTTCTTTTCGATTTGGGTTGGACATGTGTGGTTTAATGTCGGCTTGATTACTATGGAAAAGCGTGTCGTTACACATGGTATCAGAGCTTAGGTTGAAGTAATACATAGGCTTGGTGGGAATTTACTCATTTGAGATAGGGTAAGCGAGACCCTAGGATGAGTTTGAGTGTATACATATGAGCGCGTATTTGTTAGTAATTATAAAAATGTTTTATATTATGTTAATTTATCTGTTGAGTGGCTTATGAATGCTGGTCAATACTTGGAAAGTAGCAAAATTGATAGGGATTTCTAAACGCTTAGACAAGGCAAACTGACACAGTATTGTTTTAAAAGTGGGTAAATGAAATAAATTTACCTAAACCATATTTTATATATAAAGGAAAAAAATTTCAAATATTATTATAAGCTATATATGGTGTGTTAGGATGTTAATGAATGATAATATTTTATTATTATAATTTGTTGTTGGCTGTTATTGTTATAATCTAACAAGTACAAGCACTTGGAAAATAGGTTAGATAAGAGACTAAATTTATAAGTATAAATTTTAGAATATTGATCATACTTAAAATAATCATTTTTGAAATGAATTACATAAGAAGTGATATTTTATAAATATGATTTATTAACGTGATTTATAAATGGAGTTGCCTATATATATTTATGAATAAGATCTGTAAATGAAATTGGATTTAGAACAAGAAGTTGGAGGATTCAAAACCCATTGATTTTGAAAATTGTTTTCAAGGGTTTGGGATAATAATAATAGATTTTTTTTGAAAATAGTTTGGGTTAGGAATATTTTAAATGTAATTTAAAGGGAACAGAAAGCACTGAACTTACCTCAGTCGCTGAAAAATAATTCTGGTGATGACTGCAGCATTATCGGCGTTCATTTTCGAATTTCTAAGTGAGGAATTGCTACCACCGAAGTTTTGTTTCAATAATTTTTTTTAGATTCCAAAGGTGTAATTTGATATATAAAGGAGCTATGAATAAATATTATTTCAAAATGATTTGGAAATAAAACCGGGTGTTTAAAATCATGAATATTTCCATCTACATGTTTTGAGAGATTAAGATAATAAGTTTTTGAACTGTGAAGATGGCGTAGATAAGAAATAAGTTTATAGCTTATAGATTTTGAAAATTAGTACGCTAAACCAAAATTTAAATTTGTTGGATATAAGTGTTAAGAATAGTGATTTGAAAATTTAATTATGAAATAAAATTTAAATTTAGTTAAATAAATTAATTATGAAATGAAATTTAACTAAAGCAAAGTTAAATAAAATTGAAATTGAATTCGATTTGTAAAGTAATGAACGAACAAATAAAATTAATTGGTGAAATGGAAATGAACTTGAGTTATAAAATGAAACTCAACTTAATTTGTAAAATAAATTGAATATGTATTCGAATGTTATTTGCTAGGAATAAAAAAAATTGATTGTTAATGAAATAAATTACTGAAGTGAACTAGTAAAATGAATTAATGAAAGAATGAATTGAATTGAGCTAATGAAATGAATTAGTGAGTTGAATATGGTTTAAATATTTTGTTTAATAGAATTGAATATGAACTTAAGTTTTGAAGTGAAAATAAACATTAGAATGAGGTACAAAATGTTTATAGTTAACTTGAGTAAAGGATTTTATAAAAATTATTATTGTTATTGGTACTAAAGAACTATGCTAAGTGAAGAATGAATATAAATGTAAACTAACATGAATTAGGTAAATGTGAGTGGTAAATCAATTAACTGAGAATAAATTGAAACGAATCCATAGTAGGTTAATAAGTAATGGAAGTATATAATGTTGACATTTGGAAATGCAAATCGGAATGGTTATGAATAAATTAGATGGATGGTATTTGTTTAATAAGTTCTCTTGTTCATTCACTAAAATTTATGTAGTTATGGTATGTTCTATACTATATGGTGATGTTATTTCTATGTATGTATTCTCATTGTTTGTTGAGTGATTAGTAGGTGCGGATGGCATGTGCTTCACATTGGAGCTCTCTTTCGTGTTATATTGATTGTATATGCTTGCTAATGCTAATAACAGGGTACACATCTCGGACTACATACCGTACATTTATATTTTTCCATACGGGACGACTCATCCTTGAAGATGAGAGGTATATTTGTGATTATATATATGTTGTAAATTTTTACGATTGAGTCGTGCAAAGGAGATAATGGTGAAATTTTCTATAAATTTAAGAGTTAGAAAATTTTCAAGAATTTTGAAAAAAAATTGATAACTAAAAATTGGATTTTAGTTTTATACCTTAGAATGGTATTTGTTGATTTTGTAGTAGCATTAAGTAGTAACTATAAATGAATTAGTAGATTTGGAAAAGTTTTCATAAGAGGTTACAACTCTTTGATTTTGGAAAGTTGATGGGTTAGTGACATTTTCTTACCTTCGAAATTTCGGGGACTGTAACAACCCATGGTTCGATCGCTTTAACTAGGCAATTATATATATTTTATATAGTCAACAAATAGATTTTTATTAATAAATAAACTCATTTTAATAAATTAATAATGATGGTAAAATCGTTTCAAATATTTTTTTTCCAAGTTAAATGTTCGTACAGAAATAGAAAATGTGATCGAAGAACGTTTTATGAAATTTCGACCTTTCGACACCGGAAAGTTGTCGAGCACGCCGTTCGTCTTTATGCACCATATATACATATATATATATATAAGAGTTAGTTAGCTAAATAATAATATACCTAAGATAATAATCTTATAGTTAAGTTAATTAACTTATGATGTGACGATTCATGAATTTAAAAACAATAAACATTTTATATAAACAAATATCCTTGTGTGTTGTCACATCTAAGATTTTCTTTTATAATAAAACATAATTAGCCATAATTACACATAAGTAATGACAAGTGCATGTGATATGTGACTAAAGAGAGGAGATGTGATGTATGAAAGGTTGATGTGACTTAACAAAATGATTTCATGTTAGGATTTTTTTTATGCTAAGGGTATAAAAGTAATTCTCCTCTCCTTTTTTCATCTATAAATACACATACACACCCCTTCATTTTTCTCTTTCCATTTTCTATCTTCTTTTTCTCTTTCTCCTCTTCATCCATCCATGGCTTCCTTTAGTTTCTAACTTGAAAAAAAATCACTTCGTATTTATTTCAAAACACTTCCATAGCCTTAAATCACTTCTACAACCTCATACAACACGTCTTCTTCCAAATACAAGCACTCCACCACCACACAACCACCAGGCCATTCCCTTCCTTGCATAGGCCGAGCCCATTTGTAGCCCAAAATACAAGAAAGCAACTTCCTTGTCAAGCTATAGAGTCATTAGCAAGGTCTGGTGCAAGTTAGAGCAGAATCCATGGAGTTTCAGTGAGTAAACTAGCTCGATTTTCATAAATAAACTAACTTTATTTATATATGTATATATGGTGGTTATTCAGTGAAAAGTTGGTTTGAGATCATATGGTTGGATGTTGATTTGTTTTAGTGATGATTGCTGGTTTAGTTGTGTGTTTGGGTGCAATAATGGAAACTTAGTAATCGTTTGGATATTGACACACACATACACACACATATGTGATTTATTATGCAAACGGATTATGTTAATGTATTTTGGATTGTAAAACATGAGCTATTTCATGATAATTTCAAAAAACGAAGTTGAAAACTTTGTATGTAGCCGAGACAGATTCGAGGTCGGATTTGGAATCAAACTCGTTTCGAGAATTTAAAGTTTAGACTTTGATTAAAATTGTATATTTGGTTTTAAGATTTAAATATTAATAAAATATATTTCAATCATGAAATAGTATGGCTTTAATAAAGTGGTTTCACTTAAAGATGGGTTAGAGCGAACCGTGCCCCATATGGATGCAGTTCGATGAAATTTATCGATTTTTGTTACTATTAGTTTTAACTTGAAATTGCTTTGTAAGAGTTTTCAAAACAAACTGAATTAGTAATTAAAAAGTAATTAAGTGTTTTAATTTAATTATTTATTTAATTAAATAGTTAAATAATTAAAGGTGATTAGCCTTAATTATTAATTAAGAAGGTAATTAGTAGTTAATCAACACTTAAGTTAAGTTAATGGATATTGTTTGATTAATTAAGTTTTAATTAGTATTTAAATTAGTTAATAAGTAACTAATGGTTAATAACTATTCAATTAAGTTAATCAGTTAATTTATTTAATTAAGTGATTATTTAATTAATATTTAATTAATTAAGGGTCTAACTAAAGATGATTTGATTTAACCTTAATCAAGATGCATTAGAAAGTTAATTATGGCTTAACTAAGTTCATTAAGTATAAATAGAGTTTAATTATGATTTAATCTTGATTTAGTTTGGATTAATTAAGATTTAGTTAGGATTTAAACTGAATTATTTATTTAATTAAATCTTTTTCAAAGGTGATTTTAAATCAAATTGAATGTGTTTTAAATCAATATTCTTCTCAAGGTGAATTGATTCCAAATCAAATGATAGTAGCCAAATGAACTAAAATAGTTATAGTAAAACAATGGCACATTTATTGAAAGTAAATCGACTTTACTTATCGCAAATACCGCACTTTGGGAAAGTGATGAATGCAAAAGGTTTAATTTCGATAAGCGGGTCATGATAACTTAAGAATATGGAATGAACTTCCATATGTAAATTTGTACACCTGCTAGTAAAGTTTTCCACTATCGATAGCTTGACCTTTTTCAATTATCAAAAGTTGGTTTGAAGAGAACATGATTGGATGACAAGCTGTTATCCGAAAACCACTTCAAACCAACGTTAACGTTTGAATTGGAAGTATTGGAGTCATGATCAAGATTTAAGACTTGAAGTGCAAGGGCTATTTGCTTCTAACCTCGAGGATGATTCCAAAATGACGTAGTGGAAATAGTACCTTTAGTTCGTTCATCTCCTGAATGAATTGTATGGAAAAATGCTGACATTGTGTCAACATTGGTAGGCAATGCTAGCATTCCAAATGGGAAGTGCTATTGAAAGGTATATCGTGGCTTCAAGCCTCATCAACCGGGAATGACTAAAACAGGGGATATACCGCTGGGCCATGTGGGTTGTACCCACTAGGGTGTTGGTCATCCCTTCTAGAACGAGTCCCTATTCTCATATTAAGTCCCAGAATGGTTGCTGATCCCAACGAAGGGAATGATCATATTTGGTATTATCCATTAAGGTTTAGGTTAGTCCTGTGTTAGCAGGTGTCGTTAGATACGACCTTGGTACATTTTCTAGAGGTGTACTATGACGGGCAGTACCCTAGTAGCCCAGTCATTAGTTGGAATCCATTCTCTAATACAAGCTTGACGGTTTTGATTGTAAACCTAATATGTTGGAATGTGAGATGCAAGCATTTAAGCTATGTTCTCTATTTACTATAAACTCTTAGACATTATAATAATATCATCGATTTTATATAGAAGGTATTTTAGTTATCGTAAAGTAAAAACCCATCCGAATTTATGTGCGGCGTGGTGTTACGATACGTTTTGTTTTTTTAAAGGAGTTTCCAATAAAAATATTGTTATTTGAGTTTACTCATACCAGACTCATGTCTGACCCATAATTTATTTTTCTTTTCCCTAAAATATTGGGTACTCAATTTTTATGAGTAGTCAAGTGATCCAGGTTTCTCTCGAAAGCATGTTGGAGGAGCTGAAGCAGGTGGCTTCATGGATAATTATTAATATTATTAAGTATTCCACTGTGTATGTATATATGTATAACATATGTCTTTTATGGGCAGTTAGTTATAACTTTCCTAGTTTAGAACTTGTATCATTGAACTCTGATGTAATATTTTGGCTTGACCATGTAATATACTACATTATCTATTATATGTTGTTCCACGTGTGGCAAGATTCTATGTTTGATTAGTCTTTCTCTTATCTTTCCTATTTCTTCAACCCATAATGATTTGTCTTTCGAATGCAAGAAAGGCGGTTCGTAACATTTGGTATCAGAGCTTAGGTTGTTCGGAACACCTAGGCTTTGTAATGAGGGTCAACTTTGAGAATGCGTATTTGTATTTATTCATATACCTATATATATTCCTAATGGTTATATCAGTTTGATAGGTTTGATTAGTACCATTCTTTAAGATTATCTCGTTAAAGTATCTTAAGAATTAGCTTACTATGTCCAGATAGTAAGAAATAAGCAATAGAGGCAGACAAGGTAGGGGAGCTAGTAGCACTACGACCACCAATCGTCGGACTCAGACTGGAAGGCTTGGAACCATTGAAGGGCCAACACCGGTGTAGCCAAGGGTGAATTTTGCAACTTTGTGTAAGGATTACACAAATCTAGGAGGGAAAACGTTTAAAGGAACTGAGTCTATTGTGGAAGTTCAAGCTTAGTTATGATCTTGTGAAAAGATTTTAAGGGTCTCAACTTATCCGATGAGCAGAAATGGTTCTTGGCAGCATGGCAACTGCAAGAAGGGGTAGTATCTTGGTGGGATTCCTTTACAATGAATGTTCCCAATGAAGAAATCTCATGGGCTTGATTTAAGGAACTTTACGAGGACCAATTCTTGCCAGTGGCAAGGAGGAATAGAATGTATAGAGATTTATGGACTTGAAGTAAGGGTATTTATCTGTAGCAGAATATGAGACCAAGTTCAACGAGTTATCTTATTTTGGTCCGGAATTGATGAACACCCCATTAAAGAAAAAAGAGAAGTTTGTTTTGGGAATGAGGGAAAGTTTCCATGAGAAGATGTCTGGCCATAGCAAAGGTTCTTTTATTGATCTAGTAGACATAGCACTAAGGTATGAAGTCTTGGATAAAAAGAAGTGTACTCCTGTAGCAACAAATGATAATGCCAGCAGCAACAATTCAAACAAAAGGAAGTTCAAACCAAATTGGAGTAAGCGGGGTAAAGGAAAAGGAAATCCAAGAGGGAATAAGGGGAACAAGTTTACGGACATCACTTGTTATATATGCAAGCGAAAAGGTCATATAGCCAAATTCTGTAAAAACTCTGAGGCCCCAAAGCAACAAGCAAGACCCATCTCTCCAATAGTTCAAAAGACATTATGCTTCAACTGTCACTAGCCTAGACATATGATAAAGGACTGCCCACTTATGAAGAAGGTGCAGCAGGCTAAAGTATATGTAATTAAGGACGAGCCACCAACCTCAAGAGATGTGAAGGGAAATGGCATTCTTGTAGGTACCCTATTAACTAATGGTATTTTGTTCAAGTTTTATTTGATACTAGTGCTTCCCGCAGTATTATCTCTTTAGAAACCGTAAAGAAATTTCATTTTATCCCAAGTATTGTAGAAACCATATTTGCGTATCTAATCCTATAAGTGGTATAACTCATTTGAACCTAGTATTTGAGGATGTGCAAATTTCCTATCTTTTCCATCATTTTACTTATTAGTAGGAGATGTTAGGTACGACCTCGGTACATTTTTTAGAGGTGTACTGTGACGGATGATACTCGAGTAGCTCAGTCATTATTTGGAATCCATTCCCCAATATGAGCTTTACAGTTTTGTTTATACATCTAATATGTTGGAACGTAAGATGTAAGCATTTCAGCTATGTTCTCTATTTACTTTAAACCCTTAGACATTATAATAATATCATTGATTTTATATAGAAGGTGTTTTAGTTATTGTAAGGTAAAAACCCATCCGATTTATGTGCGGCGTGGTCTTACGATACCTTTTAGTTTTTCAAAAGGAGTTTCAAATAAAAATATTGCAATTTAAGTTTACTCACACCAGACCCATGTCTGACCCAGTGTATATTTTTCTTTTCCCTAAACTCATTGTTTGTGTTAAAATTGGGCATAAGAGTCTTTAGGCTTGTTTGAAGAGATTAAATTGAAGAATATAAATGAAAAATGAGGGTAACCTAAGAGACACACCAAAAACAGATTGAAAGAAGTATAGAGACACAAGGATTTTGAGTGGTTCGACGTTGTAGCCTACATCCACTATGGAAAGTTGTTGTTTTATTGATATTACTCATTGATTATAGTTGTTTACAGCAGCACAATCGAGATACAACAACGATTCGACAAAATATCGAAGTTCCGGCATCCCAGTCCCTTTCCTAAAGGCATTCAACTGCTATTTATAGACGTAGGCTACAAATATCTCGCTCCAATCTCGGAAGACTCCTTCTCTCACGTAGGTGGGCCCACGTGATCAATCCCTGGACATTTGGACTCGAAATCCATGATCAACATGCACCAAATTCGTGTCGATCTGAAATTGCTCTGGTTGAGATCGATCATGGACATTCTTGAGATTGTACGCAAGCTCCTATGAAAATTTAGTAGCATTTGGACTTGTAGATTTTGAGATATGATCGATGCAAGTTTAGATTTGTGTATGCTGCCGAGCTTATATCGATACGTTCGTATCGCTCTTATTCGTATCGATGATCTGCACGTGTTGGCCAGATGACGTAGCGTTATCTTCTAGGATCGATCCTCTTTTCATGTCGAGTGATCGAATCTTTCACTCTCACATGCTTTGTTCGTATCAATCTAGTGTATTCCTTTCACATCGATGACTTTGACTTTATTTCATTTCGACGTCTGAGGCTACTTCGTGTCGATAATTTCCACTTCAATTCATATCGATATGAACTTAGGCTCTTTGTATCGATCGAAGACTCTGACTTCGTATTGATGTTTTTAAGTGATAGAGTGATCGATACGAAGCATGTATGAATGAGATCGTTACGAAGTGTTGTTTGCTGATGGATACGAGGTGGAGAAAACATGACCGATATGAAATGGAAACTCTCCATGGATACGAAGTAGTCTAGCTTCGATGGGTACGAAGGAAGTCGATGATTGATGGATACGAATTATAGCTTTCTGAAGGGATGGATACAAATTTGTATGGATTCGAATAAAGTTGGTTTCCTTAACCCTGATCGATCAATATCTTAAGCATACGAACTTCGATTGACTTGAAATTTGGAACGTTGGCTTTCATAGATTTGCTTGTCGTATCTTATCAATTGTAGCTTGGTCCGGGATCGGACTAAATATGCCAATATCCATAATAGACCTATGTATACGGATCTTTGGGATGGATAGTCCTTGGTGTCACGGCCTTGCCAAAAGATGGAATAACATTTGCGCCCCAAAGTATGTCTTGTGTGAACATGACATTCTTTGAAAAAAATACAATCTTCAATATGAAAAGTTCCATCTGATTCGTCGAATAGTCGTTGCCTTTTCTTCATAAGATGTAACATTTGATTGATTTCCAGTAACACAAATACCGAATTGTTGACTACAACTGATTGTGCAGTGTATTGTTGTAACTAAGCTTCGAGTGTTAGAAATTTATTGTTCACTATTTTAATTGTCACAGGTGAGCGTTCAATTCCTATGAATTTTGAAAATTGAATGTTAGTTCGTCATAAATGGACGTATGTTAACCTGACTCTCGTTAACCTCTGCAAGTTCACGAGTCGTTGTCAAGTTTTTTTTATCAAGTTTCATGTTGATCCTCTTCTGGACCGATGTGAAATTCAAGTTGTGACAACCCTTAATGATTGTTTTTGAGTATCCCTTCGTATCAATCCTCTCGTAGACTGATTTTAGAAGTCATGATAGGTATTTCGTATCAATGACTATCGATATGTAATAGTTCACTCTTTGTAATTCCTTCGTATCGATGGATACGAATCTTTGTGGGCTTCAAAGTGATGGATACAAAGTTGCTTCTTCGTATCGATGAATCTCTGATGGGTCTGAAAGGCTCGAATAAGTTTCTGTTATCTCGTTCATATCGAGGGGTCGATGGATACGAAAAATTAAACTTCAGGTCACTTTAGATTGATGGATGTGCATAGGTTCTTTATGTCAATGGAAGTGGTGGCCGCCCCAGGTTGATTTGCATAGTGGCCCTCTTATCGATGGCTTGAGGGATATGAAAAACTTTGTCCTAGATTGATCGTGGATGGATACAAGGAAGGCCTTTTGTGCCATTCTAGCTTTGACTGTTCTGACCGGTCCATTCTACTGGGAGACGAATCGTCTTTTTTCCTTGAGTTCGAGTCAATATAAATGCATTCTGGACATAGAAATTTTTTCACTTGCTATCATTTTTCTTTTATTTTCATCTCAACTGAAAAACTAAGGAAAGAAAACTGTCTTCATCGCCAAATTAACAAGGCACTTTGATCCCTCAACCAAAACCTTTAAATTAGGTAACTGATCAATAACTTCACATTAGAAATGACGATACTCGAGTTTAATTGCTGATCCATTCATATTCATGGTCGATTCTGGTAATAAGGAGGCCGTAGATGGGCCGAAGTGAGGTCGAGGAAGGAGAAGGTGGTCTTTGCATAGCCTTGAAGAAGAAGAAGTGCAGGGATACGAAGGACTCATGGAAGAATGGCTCAGTCTCGATTTTGTATCGATGGAAGAAGGAAGGGTATGGCATTTTCGTACCGATCTGGCGAGATATGTTCGTACCGATCTGTAATTATCGATATGAAGAGTTGGCAAGATGGACGATACGAGTGGAATTGGACGATCGATATAAACTCCTAAAAATGGTCGATATGAACGTGAGCTCCTGAGCGATACGAAACTCATCCTTGACCGATACAAAGTTGGCTTTTGGAGACTGATACGAACCTGGTCTCTAATGGTTACGAAACTCTTGCAGACTCGTACATTTGACTACGACAAGCTTCTGCCCTGCATAACTGGACTTAACCGTTTCACTACATATCTGACTACCTTTATAAGCTTGTCAATGAAATTGTAACTTGACAAAATTTAACGAACTTTTAACTTAGGTCGATCCCCGATGTCTGGATGGCACGGTTGTGACGGCCAGTGATGATGGTCACTCTGGTTGAATTCTAGAGCTCGCCGTTCAAACACTTTTTAAATCTCGTGGCACTTTATAGATAATATACAGCACTGCACTGCATAACACATTCATGCACTTCACACCAGGGAAAAACACGGGATTATCGTCATCTAATGATGTTTTTTGCTGAGTTGAATAGTTATGGAACTCGAAAGTTCGTAACAGCAACAGGCTCGGAGTCTGCCTCTCCCATAATAGAGATACCGACCGTCGCAGCCGAAGTTATAAGCTCCAGATGAGCTACTAGGAGCAGCCTTCATCGAGAATCCATAAGATTCCGTTCCATCTAATATCTACGAGGAAATGTTAGGTAGAATTTGCATATGGCATGGATTGTCGAGGGATGAAGTCCTGCTACCAGGGGTGGAAGCTAGACCCCACTCTCCCCTGGAAAGGTATACTGCTCTCAATAGATTTTCATGCACAGCTGGGAAACTCCTTCCATTCAATCGATACATTCGGGAGGTGTTGTCCTACTTAGGGATTGCTCCGTCACAGATGCACCCAAACGGATATGCTTCGCTGAACAGCTTATTATTATTTTCATGGAGCATCTTTTTCGACCCCCGACTCCAAAGAAAGTGCGATACATGCTCAATATAAAGAGCCAAGGTGATAATCCATCTTTTACCTTCTTAGAGGCAGTTAGAAACTGTCAGGTTGTGGTCAGAGTGTGGACCAAGCTAAGTTATTTCAAGACTGAATGGTTATATGTCTGATGCTCGCCGAGCATTGCTAAACGGTAGCTAGTCAGGCGTAAGTAATTCAGATTTTATGCCGATTGATTGGGTAATCTTATTTGATGCTGAGTTTAATAATTTCTTTCTTTCACAGCTTCGATTCCATGACCCGAAGGCGACCAGTTCAAAGAGGTTGTTAGGGTTCTTCAAAGAGTGCCTATTGAGGACAGAGGAATTGGCGAAGTTCTAACGGATGAAAATTTGAGGGCCGTCAGGCTAATTGGCAGGAATCAAAGCATCAGGATCGAAGGATCTCTCAGGGTGGTTTCGACAATGCAAATTAGGAGGAGAGTTCCTAGGATGGTAATCATTGAGCAGGGAGGTGTTGATGAGGACATGCCTACCAGAGATGAACCCGTACCCAGGCCTTCATAAATTCCTCGACACTTGGAGAGGATTAGGAGGGGAAAAGCCACTACCTACAAGGCCCCAAGAAGTAAGTTTGTTCTCATGTCTCTACCGATGGTGGGTGTGGTAATTTCAGAGGCTCGCTCCTTACACATGGAGAGCCCCTATGAAGGACTCGCAGATATTCCAATTTCGGATTACATATCCCTTCAACAAGACACCATATTAGAAGGGCTTCAAAGTGCTTTAGATTTAGGAGAGCCAACTCCTCCGAGCACAGCTACAAAAACCAGTTGGTTGGGGGGTTAACACATGCATGCATACACTTCATGGCATCACACAACTGAAATCTATAAGCTATTCAATTTTTGAAGATAATTAACTCTGCTTCTTTTTTCACTTTACCGACACAATGACAAGGCGGGGATCTATGCTTGGTAGTCTCTGCTCTGCACGCCATTCATCTAGCTCATATTCTGAGTCTCGCAGGCCTGAGGCCGATAGAGACCACGATCACAGCTACTCCAGTCAAGAGAGGGAGCGCTATGAGAGGGAAGGGGATATGGATAGTGAGAGAAGGATAGGCAGTATAGGCGTAGTTTTTGATCGTGCTCTCTGTCACCTAGAGGCCCAACACAACCTTCTGGCTCAAGAAGACAACCCTAAGAATTCTCGCATCAAGTTCCACCCTCCCAAACTTCAGGGCTCGATGAACAACGTCGAAGGACCGAAATTGAGGCCCCCATCAGGGAAGGAACGATTAGAATCGCCAAGCTGAAAAAAGATTTTTTGAATGTTTGCTTCGATGGCTTCATATTTCCTCTATATTTAAAACGAATTCCCAGTAAGGCAGAACAAATGATGCATAACCACATATATGATATTTATGGCCTATATCGGGAATGGATGAAGACTGCAGAGAAAGCGTCAATGGTAGCCTTCAAGTGGGCAAAGATGATTGAGAAACTGGGAACCGATCTCGATCAGATGGAACACATAGTGCAAGTGCTCAAGGGTGGAAATGATACCCTGAGGAAATCAGAGACAAAGGCCTTGAAACGAGCCGATGAAGCCAATAAGAAGATGGAGCAAATGAGGCAGGATCACTTGAAACTGATCGATGATATAAGCCATAGGAATTCCATCTTCACGGTTGAAAGAGATAATGCGCTCAAAGAGCTTAATGAGCTTAAAGCGAAATATACCGAAGCCATCATGGAAAAAGATAACGCAAATAAGGCTGCCCAGGAGGCATGCGATCAAGCCATGGAACTTAGGAGTGAGCGGGATGTGGCTATACTAAAGGTGCAGGAAGTCGAGGCCAGGGTTGAGATTGAGGCCCGAGCTGGAGAGGCCAGGCTAGAAGGTGACATTTACATATAATGTCAATGTTTTGAAGCATTGAAATCTGAGCTGGCTCGAAGATTACCCATCACATCAGTATAACGCTTGGAGCCACTTACTTGAAGATGAAAAAGCGGATCATCACACAACATCTGTTGATGAGTTCAAGATGGAAGACCGAATATTGACCGAGGATGAAAGAAAGGTTCTCCATCATGCTATTGTCATATTTGAAAAGGAGAAACTTGCCACTCAGCATCTGGAGGTTGGAGTGGGTTGTGGCATTGAGCACCATGTCACAAGTTTTGAAATCTCTATGCTAACCTAGCCTGAATCTACCCCTGTAGTCTATTCGCTACTAGTGCCTGCCTACGATCCTGATCAACCGTAATTGTCTCTAGCTTGCGAGCATATCCTCAAAGGAGTCCCGACTCCATCCACGAGCCATCCTGAGGAAGATATTCTGAACACTTCTCGAATTTATTCAAAGTCTGGAGTATTATCAGAAGAAATCACTAATAATTTCTCTTATCTTCGTTTAGTGATAGAAGCTGCATCGACCATGCCCCCGCAACTCAAGTGCAACATCAAGAACATAAGGCAGTCTTCAACGAACAGATGATGGAAGAGCTTCTTGGTCATCAGACCATTACACTTATAGATTTTCCCTTTGTCGTGAGTGAAAGTGTGTTCATGGCCAGTTCTTCGGCTCCAACTGCCAACGTTCCGCCGGACACTCAAGGCCGCCCATGATGAAGCGGTAATGGAAAAGATTAGTGCCGAGATGGAAAGTGCTGCATTGGGTAGCGATAATGGAAGTGAGATGGCAGGTCCCAGCCTGGCTCCTTTACCTATGGTCTTCCTGGGTGGTACAATCATCAGTACAGGGGTACCCCCTGTGTCTCCTTACATAGAAAGTGCCCATATCCCTCCGACTATGCACTCCAAAAGCATTCCAATTTCTGTGAGTTCAGAGGAGAGATTACAATTCTTCCCCCGATTGTGGATAAGCCGGGTAAAGACAAGAGCTCAAAACGACACCACGGTGGCAGCTCAAGTGGGTCGATGCCGAAGGAGAAAAAGAAGAAGAAGAAGCCTAAAGAGCAGGCGTGTTTCTTGGTGTTCACTTTTTTGGTAGATAGGTAGGAGTTACTTTTTTGTTTTCTGTAGGCCATGTATAGATGCGAGATCGGCCCCTGCTAGTAGGAATTTTTGGAATAAGCTTTTTTGTACTTATGTTATTTTCGAAGAATATATGAAATAAAATATCCTTTCGCTTTTTTTGGGTACAACTCTAAGCTTATTTTCTTAAGTGTTTTAGCACTTGAACTTTTATTTAATATACTTTTAAAGCTTTAATCTATGGGTTGGACTTGTATTCGGTTGTAATGCTCCAGAGTCATGGCTTCGGGCTATAACCACACATTAAGTCAACATCTCAATGTTTTAATATTTCACTTGACAGTTGGTGCTCGAATTATGCCCCCAGTCCTAGGTACGAGTTGAAGTGGTCGGACGATGATTGCTTTTCGCTTTCGAAACTTTTTAATTTCACTTAGTCGGAACTAAGTTGTTGTGAGATAAGTCCGAGTTGTCAGATCACACTCGTTCATGTATTGATAATCATCTCCACACCCTAGGAATTGAACTCGCATGCTAGTGGTCGATCATGCCAGCATAATGCTTAAAGTTATGTCCACACTTCGGGGACTTAAGTCATTTTTTGGGTGGTCAGTCACACCCGTTTTAATAATCAGTACTGCATCCACACTCTAGGGACTTAGGATGATTTGTGGATAGTTAGTCACACCCGATTTGTGTTTATACTCCAGTTCGCAGTCTAGGGACTTAGAGATAATTATGGGTGGTCAATCACACCCAATTTGTGTTTATATTTCAGTCTGCGCTCTGGAGACTTAGAGTAAATTGTGGGTGGTCAGTCACACCAATTTGTGTTTATACTCCAGTCCACGCTCTAGGGACTTAGAGTTAGTTGTGGGTGGTCAGTCACACCTAATTTTTGTTTATACTCCAATTCGTGCTCTAGTGACTTAGAGTTAGTTAACAGACTGTCAATCACATCTGTCCTGAGTTGTGAGATCTCGCTCGCACTCTGGGAATAATAAATTGAATAGGATCATGGATGGTCAGATCACATCCATTCTGAATAAACAAGTGAAGTCGTAGATGGAAAGATCCATCCTCCTTGAATTTAGACTGTTTTTTTTTATGTTTATGCTCCAGCTCGCACTTTGGATGCCAAAGTTAGTTAAAGGATTGTCATGTATCAATCCTTTTTGGCTTCAGCGTGATAGCTTGCCCCCGAGCTTGGGGTTTCACTTAGCGAGTGACCAGTCTTATCACAGTTACTCCCTATTTTAATAAATCCCACCGAAGGATGAAACTTAGCTCTCCATGCATTGTGATGGTCACATGATGCATGACACATTTCAAGAATCACTACTCTGGCTCGAAGAGATTGCATTTTATTGCTGAAATAAGAAAGTACGGCAAAATCAGTTGCCTTATTAAAAGTTCAAATTTCGAAATGCATAAAAAAATTGTGAACGGAAATTAGACTAAATGAATAAACAAAGCCTATTATGTGTAGTAGCGATGAAGACTTTCGCTGTTCCAAGCTCTCGGCAAAGAGAGACCATCGACGGTTGATAATTTGAATGTCACATCTCTAAGTCTTCGTTCAATAACATACGGTCCTTGCCACGTTAGCTTCATATGCAAAGGGACCGGATTAATTCTTTTGAGCACGATATCGCCAAGTTCAAAGGTTTAGGGTCGGACCTTAGTATTGTACAATCGGATGTCTCGACTTTGGTGCACGACTACCCTTAAATTTGCCTCTTCACGATTCTCATCTAATAAGTCTAGAGATTCAGCAAACAAAATAGCATTTGTCTTCGGATCATAGTAAGTCACAAGATGAGAAGGCACTTCCAGTTCGACAAGAATGACGACTTCCAAACCATAAGAAAGTGAAAATAGAGTGTGGCCGATCGCAGACTTGTGGGTAGTTCGATATGTCTATAAGGCCATGGGAAGCTCATCTTCCCATTTGCCTATGGCCTTTTCCAGTCGCTTTTCCAGAATGGATTTGATAACTTTGTTAATAGCTTCAACCTGTCCATTTGTTTGAGGGTGAGCAACCGACGAGAAATTTTTCTAAATATGGAAGCATTGACGGAAGTTCTTGAACTCGGCACTATTGAATTGGGCTCCATTATCAGTGAAAATGGTATGCAGAAGCCCAAAACGAAAGATGATGTTGCGGACAACAAAGTTGATTACTTTCTTCATCATGATAGTAGCAAGGGGATCAACTTCCACCCATTTGGTAAAGTAATCAACTGCAATAATGGCGTAATCGCACCAATTTTAGTTAGAGGTAAAGATCCAATATATCGATGCCCCACGTGCTGAACGGTTATGGACTGACTATTTGAGTAATTTCAATAGGCGAGGCCCTTGGTATCCGAGCATGTTTCTGACATCGGTCATACTTCTTGGCATAGTCTGATGCATCCCGATTCACAATCGGCCAATAATACCCATAACGAAGTATCTTCTTAGCAACGGCTTGCCCTTTAGTATGATCGCCACATTCTCCCTTGTGCAGATCATGTAGCACTTGTTTGATTTCGTTGTAGGTGATATACCGAAGTAAAGGAATATAGTATCCTCTTCTATACATAACTCGATCTTAAGAGGGACAAGTCCATTTGCTGCGTTTCACCGGTGCTAGCCAGTTTTGCCAAAGAATCGGCTTCCTGGTTATGATCCCAGAGTATGCAATAGATGGCATAATAATCAAACTAATTCAATATTTCCTGGATTTAAGCAAGATAAGCTGCCAACCTCCGGTCTCTTTCTTGGTATTCTCCTTGAAATTGATATATGACCAATTGCAAATCGTAGTAAATTTCCATAGCAACAATTTTCAATTCTCTAGCGAGTGTGGGTTCGGCAAGTAAAGCTTCGTATTCGGCATCGTTATTGGTTGCATGAAAATCAAACTACAAAGCATAATATACAGATTGACCTTCTGTGGTTTTAAGTACAACTCTAGCTCATGAGAAATGGTCATTTGATTCACCATCTGTGTATATCTTCCATATGTATTTGGAAGATTCACTGGTTTCGGGCAAGTCTTCCAATATAGTAAACGCAGCTATGAAATCCGCTAAAAACTTTTCCTAGAATAGTCTGCCTTGGTGTGTAAGTGATATCAAACCGACTCAACTCGTTGCTCCATTTTAACAACCTACCAGATGTATCAGGCCATGTAAGGACCTATCGTAATGGCTAGTCGGTGTAGACTGTGATAGGATGAGTCTGAAAGTAGGGGCGAAGCTTTCTCGAGGCAATGACGAGGCAGTAGGCCAGTTTTTCCAACTTCAAATAGTTTCTCTCTGCTCCAATCAATCGTTTGCTAATGTAATAGACTGGTCGTTGTATCTGATCCTCCTTTCAAAGTAATGCAGCATTGATTTCATTTTCAGACACCGCCAGATAGATATATAGTTTCTTACGATCAATCAACTTCGACATAATAGGTGGATTAGATAGGTGTCGAACCAGAGCTCGGAATGCGGCCTCACACTCCTCTGTCCATTCAAAGTTCCGCTTTCCTTTCCTTATCAGGTCGAAGAGGGGAATACATTTGTCGGTGGATTTGGAGATGAACCTGCTTAATGCTGCTACCTTCCCATTGAGGCTTTGCACTTGCTTTACAGTTGTGGGAGTTTCGAGATTTCGAATTGCCCTGATCTTCTCGAGATTGGCTACAATTCCTCAAGCATTGACAATAAATCCAAGGAACTTTTCGATGGCGACTCCGAAGTGACATTTCAATGGGTTGAGCTTCATTCGGTATTCTCAAAGGATGTTAAACATTATTTCAAGGTCTTTGATTTGACTGATGGAGAGTCGCGACTTACAAGCATATCGTCCATGTACACCTCCATAGTTTTCCCTGTCTGGCTGGCAAACATTTGATTGACAAATCTTTAATAGGTCGCCCCAGCGTTCTTAAGTCTGAATGGTATCACTTTGTAACAATAGATTTTGAGAATGGTGACACAGCTGGTTTGCTGTTGATTGGTTAGATGCATCGGTATCTGATTGTAGCCGTAATATGCATCCATAAAAGATAAGAGCTCATGTCCGGCCGTTGAATCTACAAGCTGATCAATTCTAGGAAGCGGAAAGCTATCTTTAGGGCATGCTTTATTTAGGTCTAAGTAGTCCACACAAGTTTTCCATTTCCCGTTTGGTTTTTTGACAAGCACTGAGTTGGATACTCATTTTGGATATAATGCATCTCAGATAAAACCGTTCGTCTTGAGTTTATCCACCTCTTCTTTTAGGGCGGCCGATCTCTCTAGATCCATACTGTGCCTTTTCTATTTGACTGAGACATGAGGCGGGTCAATATTCAATGTATGGCTTGCGATGTCCGGTGAGATCCCTCGCATTTATGAGTGTGTCCAAGCGATTAAGTCGAGGCTTTCCTAGAGAAATTCAACCAATTCCTTTTAAATCTGTTGTCTTAGCCGAGACCCGCTCTTCATCATTAATGAGTCGTCGTCGTCATCGATGGGAACATTGATCGTTAACTTTTCCAGGGAAGCTTGACTGTCTTTAACTTCCACTTCATTATCATCGCCTCTTGGATCAAGAGCTTTTAGTAATTGGTTGTGGTGCCTAGGCCTAGGCCCAAGCATTAGCTGTCAATTTTTGATAAAATGTATGCAGAGAGATTCCTCTACATCCTTGCCCTTCTCTTTCCACCGCGCCTCCCGTAGATCAGTAACATAACAGGCGAGTCCAGTCGCCTTATCTCCATAAATAACTCCAACCCTATTGTTAGTGGGGAATTTCAAAGTTAAACACCTAGGAGCAATAGCTTCCCTGGAATTAGCCAGGGTCGGTCGGCCTAAGAAAGCATTATCCTGTGAATTAATGTCCAACACAATGAACTGCAACATTCGGACTCTTCGGAGTTCTCCAACTCCCAACTCCACTTCTAATTCTACCATTCCAGAGGGTATACTCGCACTTCCATTGAAACCATGTATACGGGATTGACATGGCTTTAGGCCTTTGCTTTCATTTTCATTTGGTCATACGCTCGCTCGAAAAGTATATTCACTGAGCTTCCACTGTCCACTAAGATCCTCTTTATCCAAGCAAGACCTATCTGAGCTGAAATAACTAGTGGATCAATGGTAGGTGCTTCGACTCTATCGGCCTCTCTGTCTCGGAAAACGATGTCATCTGTCATCGTCTTCTGTTGTTTAGACAGAGCCCCATCATCAAGATTACTGCAACACTTGAAGTCCGCATGCCTAATCGAACTAGCATAGGAATCCATTTCCCTTTAGCTCTGATCCGCTGGATGAGGACCTCCACTAACTTGTTTATAACTAACCTCCCTCTAGTACACATGGTTCCTCCGGTCCAACATGATTTGGTACTTGATTTTCGTTTGATGGGCCCGCACCTCCAGCCTACGGTGCCCGAACAAATTGTTCCAACTTCCTATCTCGGATTAACTTCTCAATAATATCCTGTAAGTGGAGACGTTCATTGGTGTTGTAACCATAGCAATCATGGAATCCAGATTGAATCTGCTTTTTGGATGACTGCTTCGAAGCAGGCTTCTTATATTAGCCAGTATTACAGGTTTGCAAGTACGCATACTCCAGGGATGTATTCGAGGGAGTATAGGTGTCAAACATGGAAGCTCTACGTCATGGTCCGCGATTTTGATCCCGCTTCTTACTTTGACTTCCATCGCCTTTCTACTAATTTTGCTTATTGTGTATATTCAACTGCACTTTACCGGAACCCTCACCAATTTGCTTCACAACGAAGTTACTTTGAATTCCTTCCATATTGGGCCCCGCATCATCCTTCTTCCTAGACTGTTTTGCATCTTCCCTCCTCAAGATGAGGGCTGCCTTGGAATAGAAATGGTCTAATGACGTAGGGGGTTTCCCAGCCAGCCAGTTGCCAAATTCGGCATCAGGATCGATTCCCGTAGTGAGTGCCATTAGTATGGAATTATCATTAGGGTTACTAATCTCCATGCAAGTGGTATGGAAAATAATGTCTAAGCATCTCTCCAGAAGCTTGAGTGATGCTAGATAAGGTGTTTGCATCCTTAGGTCTTGTAACGTGCATACGAAACTGTTCGATGAATTTCATAGCTAACTGATCAAAGCATGAAATGGATCGGCGTGGCAAGCAAGTAAACCACATTATCATGATGCCCCCCGGAGAAATTGGAAAACTCCTGTATTTGATCGCATCGTCTGCTCGTGCGGCATTCATAGGCCATTCATACTTCAAAATGTGCTGGTTAGGGTCTATATTCCCTTCGTGAACAGGTAAAGTTGACATTCTAAATGGGCAAAGCGACTCGACATAAAGGATGTCGTCAGTGAAGGGTGTATGACTCCGGGAGATTCCCCAGTCATCATTAGAGTGGCCCTGATTTTCACGAATCATGGTCGGGATGTATGGCTTTTAGACATTTTGGGCATGGTAGGCCAAGCATGGTCGGGTTCCACAATACGAGGATGTCCTGGGCGCGGTCGACCATCCATACCTCGCCTCCTTGGGTCCAGGTCCTTGGGGATATAGGGTTCAGGAGTACGATTGCGTTTACGAATGTTTGGATCTGTTCGGTCTCCAATGCCAGCTTCCAAGTCAATAGCGACAGCGGCAGCAACAGTACGATTATCAGTGATGTGATAAGGAGTTGTCACTCCTCGGGAGGAGGGGCCTGCCTAGTGACTAACAGATGGACAAGGTCCTGCTTGTCCAAGATTCAAAGTGCATTGACTCAGTGGATTAGCAGGAAGCTTGATCCCTTTTGGATCTCCTTCGTCTTTCCTGATTCAATAGTTAGATTAATTCTGTATTGGCACAGATCTGCTGAGTAAGCTGCTAGGGACTTTGGGTTAGTTCTTGCATCAACATCTAAAATTCCTCCTTGGTAATAGGGCCTTGTGGATCTAAAGGTCCCACAAAGTTCTGACCGGTAGCGAGTTGTTGTGCAGGATTCTATCTATCACTCCCTTCCCGATCCGCAATAGTTGAGGCACTCCTCGTAGTAACCATGGTGAAGGTTGAAGCTCTCTCCCAGACTTGATGCAAATTGGAATAGGATGGAACAACTTCTGAATGTGAGATCTGTATCTTCTTCTTAGATTTTTGCAATCCAACAATGGTAGTAGATCCAAAGAGCGAGAGAAAAGCTGAGTTCTCTCAGAGAAAGTACCAAAATGTTTGTGTCAAAATTGGGAACAACACTCTTCAAGCGTGTTTGAAGAGATTAAATCGAAGAATATAATGAAAAATGAGGCTAACCTAACAAACACACCAAAAACAGACACAAAGAAGTATAGAAACATAAGAATTTAGGGTGGTTCGACGTTGTAGCCTACGTCCACTATGGAAGGTTACTATTGTATTGATATTACTCACTGGTTACATATGTTTACAAAATAATTGAGATACAACAATGATTCCAGTAGAATATCGGCATTCTGGCATCCAAAAGACCCTTTTCTGAAGGCCTTTGACCACTATTTATAGGTGTAGGCTGTAAATATCTCGCTGCAATCTTAGAAGACTCCTCCTCTCATGTGGGTGGGCTCATGCGATCCATCCCTAGACATTTGGACTCGATCCATGATCGATACACACCAAATTCGTATCGATCCAAAATTGCTCCTTTTGGGTTAAGATCGATCATGGACATTCTTGAGTTTGTACGCAAGCTCTTATGAAAATCTGGTGGCATTTGGACTTATAGATTTTAAGATATGATCGATGCAAGTTTGGATTTGTGGTATGCTGCCGAGCCCGTATCGATACATGTGTATCACTCTTATTCATATCAATGGTCTGCGCATGTTGGCCAGATGACGTGGTGCTATCTTCTAGGATCTATCCTCTTTTCATGCCGAGTGATCGAATCTTTCACTCTTACATCCATTGTTTGTATCGACCTAGTGTATTCCTTTCGTATCGATGACTTTGACTTTATTTTGTATCGATGTATGAGGCTACTTCGTATCAATAATTTCCACTTCAATTCATATCGATATGAACTTAGGCTCTTCATATCGATCGAAGATTCCGACTTCGTATCAATGTTTTTAAGTGATAGAGCGATCGATACGAAGCACGTATGAATGAGATCGATACGAAATGTTGTTTGCTGATCGATACGAGGTGGAGCAAACATGATTGATACGAAATGACAACTCTCCATGGATACAAAGTAGTCTGGCTTCGATGGGTACGAAGGAAGTCGATGATTGATGGATATGAAATAAAGCTTTCTTAAGGGATGGATACAAATTTGTACGGATACAATAGAGTTGGATTCCTTAACCTTGATCGATCAATATCTTGAGCACACGAAGTTTGATTGACTTGAAATTTGGAACGTTGGCTTTCATAGCTTTGTTTGTCGTGTCTTGTTAATTGTAGCTCGATCCGGGCTCGGACCAAATGTGACATTATCCATAGTAGACCCATGTATAACCGATCTTTGGGACGGATAGTCCTTGGTGTCACGACCTTGCCAAAGGCGGGATAACACTCATGGGTATTCAATTTTTATGAGTAGTCGAGCAATCCATGTTTCTATCGAAAGCAAGTTGGAGGAGCTAAAGCAGTTGGCTTCATGAATAGTTATTAATATTATTAAGTATTCCGTTGTGTATGTATGTATGACCTATATCTTTTGTGGATAAGTAGTTGTAATTGTCCTAGTCTAGAACTTGTATCATTAAAATCCAATTCAATATTTTGGATTGACTATGTAATATACCACATTATCTATTATATGTTTTCCACATGTGCAAGATTCTGTGTTTGATTAGTCTTTCACTTATCTTCCTTATTTCTTCAACCTATAATGATTCGTCTTTCGAATGCAAGAAAGGCGGTTCGTTATAGGGACGAAATTCTTTTTAAAGGGGAAGAATGCAACGATACGGAATTTTAATCATTTCATTTTGAAATATTTAATTGATTTAAATATTAAAAGTGTTGTTTAAAGTGTTGTATAACTCAAAATTTCAATTATATGGATTTAAAATAAATTTGTAAATGAAATTCCATATATAGTGATTATAAATATTTGAATAGGAAAATTTGTATTTGATATGTGTTTCAATAGTGGAGTTTTGAAAAGAGTATTTAATAAAGGGATTTGATATCTTATTTAACTCATTCTGATGTAATAAACAATAATAGTGAAATCAACTGTAAATTTATTTGCAGTGGTAATTGGTAAAATAAATAATCAGAAAATAAATTTTTATGTTTTTATTTGTACGACTTGATTTCTATTGATGTATTTTTAATTTATTTTATTTGATTCTTTTGTAATTTTTAATTTGGAAAATATTTAAATTTTCTATTTGATGTTTATCATCAAATAGCAGGGCTTTGTGATTTTACAGAATGCAATTAACCAGTATATGTCATCCTACCTTTTGGAAAGGCCGAGATATCAAGGGATTGACTGTTAACCAAGGATCGCTCGTCTCGAATATCGAGTACACACAGGTTCACTATGGATGTCGATGAATTTTGTCCGAGTACGGATCAGGCTACAATTAACAAGACATGACAATCGAAGCCATGAAAGCCAACGTTCCAAATTTCAAGTCAATCCGAGTTCGTATGTTCAAGTTATGATCGATGCAAATTGACGGAAATAACCCCATTTTGTATCCATCATTGAGCCTCAGTTCGAATCCATCTGTTTCGTACCGATCAGAGTAGCACCAACTTCGCATAGATCTTAGAGCCTCCGTTTGAATCGATCTAGTTTGTATCCATCGTCAAGCCTCGGTTCGTATCGATCACATTTGAATCCATCTTAGAGCCTTGGTTCGTATCGATCGACTATTGCCCACTTCGCATTGATTGGTCTTTCTCTGGTTCGTACCGATAAAGCAAAGTACACTTCGTATCCCTCACGATGTGGATGCACATTTCGTATCGATTGGGCTTTAGAAATGTTTTGTATCGATCGACCATGGATCGATACGAAATCGACGTCTCCAATCAATACGAAGTGCACTTCAATCTATCGATGCGAAGTAAACCCTACAAGCGATACGTGCCGTGCATTTTGATCGATATGAACAAGGTCATTTCCATCGATACGAATGGTCTACACCCATCGATTCGAACATGACAACAACCTTCGATACGAATGAGGCGAATTCTTTGGAAACGACTCGGTCGACCCGGCAAGAAAGTGGATCGATCCATAAATCACGCGCTACATCATCACTTGGGCACGTGCGTTGATCGATTCGAAATGATCGATACGAAATCATCGAATGGCACTCAGCAGACTAAAGAAAACGCAATCTTGCGTCGATCATATCTCACAATCCATAAGTGCAAATGCTATGAAATTTTCGCAGGAGCTTACGTACAACCTAAGGAAGGTTCATGCTAAGTTTCGACTCGATTGGATCAAGACTCGATTGATACAAAATTCGTTCATATCGATCACGGATCGAGCCGAAACTTTATGGGATCGATCGCTTGGGCCCACCCACGTGCTAGAAGAAGTCTCCCGAGATCTGAGCGAGATATCATCCTCCTACGCCTATAAATAGAGTCCCAGGGCCTGCAGAAGAAGGATCTTTGGACTCTTGCATGCCCAGCCTCCACCGGATTCAACTTTGCACTCCATTTTTGCTGTTGTACTCGAATTCACCACTGTAATTCACTGTAATCGATTGTAATCACCAAAAGAATATCAATAAAATCATCAAACTTCATAGTGGACGTAGGCAACATGCCGAACAACTCTAAATTGTTGTGTGTCTGTGCATTTACATATCCGTTTTTTGGAGTTTTTGTTAGATAATCTGTATTTTACATTTATACTCTTCATTTTTATCTCTTCAAAGACTTCCAAAGAGTGTTGTGCCCATTTTTGGTACAGACACTTTGGTGCTTTCACTAAGAAAATACAGCTTTTCTCATACTCCTTTGATCTACTTTCGATACCGGATTGCATAAATCCAAGAAGAAGATCCAGATCTCAAGTCCATAATCCTTCCAACCTATTCAGATTTGCATAAAATTTAGAAAAGGACTTCACTTATCACAATGGTTAGCACAGGATCGCCTCTACTACTGCAGATCAAGAAGGACGGGATAGACAGAATCCCGCGCAATTGCCTTCATCCAACCAAAATGCTACCGGACCTTCAGATCCATCGGGCTCGGTCACTAGACAAGAGTTCCAGATGCTGATTCAAGAGTTGACCCAGAGTCGGCAACAACTGACTAAACAGCTGCGCGCTAATGCTGAACCGACAAACCAGTTGAACCGCCAAAGGCGTAGGAGATCTAGTAGGGATCATGCCTCTTGCTCCTCTATTGAAAGTTCAGGCTCACCACAGATCCACCCATCCTCGGTTAGACGGGATTTACACACAAGCCACCGGACATCAGCCTGCAACGACCGTTGGACAACTGAGAGTTGGCCCGTCGTCCAGTTTCCACACTGAACCTTCCTCCCGGGGAGGCACTGTTCCTCACTACACTACAGACAACCGTGCTACCACCGCCGCGGTCGAACCAGGGGTTGATGCTCGAAATCAGTCAGATCCAAACCATCATCAACGTGGACGTACTCCTGAACCATACGTCCCAGAAGAGTTGGAGCCAAGGAGGCGAGACATGGACCGTCGACACCTCTCGGTCTAGCCTCGCACTGTGGAACCCGACCACACATTGGCTCAGCGTGCACAGTACTGATACTGGATATTCCGACTATGATTCGGCAGATGATTAGAGAAATCCAAGGCCTCACAAATGACGATGGGGGAATCTCCCAAAGTCATACTCCCTTTACAGACGAGGTACTATATGCTGAACCCCTTCGGCAATTCAGGATGCCGGCTCTACCGATGTATGAGGGAAATTCCGACCCCAATCAACATATCCTGAAGTATGAATGGTCGATGAGTGCTGCAAGAGCTGATGATGTAGTAAAATGCAGTAGTTTTTCCATTTCTTTGGGGAGCATTGCTACTATGTGGTTCACGCGATTGCCACCTCTATCCATATCTTCCTTTGACCAGTTGGCCGCCAATTTTGTAGAGCAATTTCGAATGCATGTTGCGAGGCCAAAAGATGTTAACACTTTATCTAGGTCACCCAAGCTCCTGGAGAGACACTCATACGCTACTTAGAGAGGTTTCATGTTGCATGTGCAGAGATTAGCAAGGGATTGACCCTGATTCGGAGTTCAAAAATTGGTTGGTTGGAAAGCCTCCCGCGTCATTGGACTGTTTCTACTCCAAAGCTGTCCAATTCTTGAGAAGGGAGGGCGCGAAACTGTCTAGGAAGCAGGATGACACGGGGTCCAGTTTGGAAGGGATACAAAGTAATGTTGCAGTTAAGCAGTCCAGTGAGAGTTTCGGAAAAGTTCAATTAAATATCCAGAACAAGCAAACTCAGTAGAGGAATAATGGAAATCAAAATAAGAAGCGAGATCAAAACCGTGGTCCACAACGTAGGGCTCCAATGTTCGATAATTACACTCCATTGAATATGTCGCTAGAGAATGTGTGTCTGCAAACCTGCAATACTATGCAATACAAAAAGCCTGCTCCGAAGCCGTCGTCGAAGCGGCAGATTTAGACAGGAAAATTTTATAGGTTTCACGAGAGTTACGGCCACAATACAAATGAATGTCGTCATTTGCAGGATATCATCGAGAAGATGATTAGAGAACGGAAGTTGGATCAGTTTGTGTGGGCGCCGCAGTCAGGAGGTTCGGGCACATCAACCAAAATCGTGTACCGAACCAAGAAAGACAGGAGGAACCCACTCATACTGGCAGGAGGTTAGTTATAAATACAATAAGTGGTGGTCCCCATCCAGCAGACAGAAGCTGGAGGGAAATGGAGTCGTATGACAGTTCTATCAGGTATGCGGACTTTAAATGTTGTAGTAGTTGTGGTGATAGGGATCCGACCAAGAAACATAGGACGATGACAGATTACATCGTATTCAGAAATAGAGACGTCGATAAGGTTGAAGCCCCCACCATCGACCCACTTGTCATATCTTCCAGGGTAGGTCCTGCTTGGATGAAGAGGATCCTGGTTGACAGTGGGAGCTCTGTAAATGTTTTGTTTAAGCAAGCTTATGATTTGATGAAGATGGAAGCCAAGGATTTGAAACCTTGTCAATCTCGAATCCACGGCTTCAATGGAAGTGCTACTATACCCACTGGAGTGGTGGAACTGCCAGTGGAGTTAGGGGTTGGAGAATGCCGGAGAGCCCGGAGATTGCATTTTGTTATTTTGGACATTGAATCCCCTTATAGTGCTTTTTTGGGCCGACTGTCCCTTGCTGAATTCAGGGAAGCTATTGTCCCGTAGTGCTTGACTCTGAAATTCCCACCGATCGTGGGGTCAGAGTCGTTCAAGGAGATCAGGCTGCTACAAGAGCCTGTTATGTTGCTGAGCTACGCGGGGCGCAGCGGAGGGAGAAAAGAATGGGAGTAGAGGAATCTCTCTGCGTCCGTTTTGCTTATAATTGACAATTGGTGCCTGGGCCCACGCCCGGGCACCCCAACCAATTCCAAAGGGACCTTGACCCTAGAGAAACTGAAAATAAAGATGAAGCCAAAGATAGTCAAACCTCCCCGGCCGAGCTGACGATCGATATTCCGATCGATGATAATGATGATTCAAAGATGATAAAGATTGAATCTCAGTTAAGCCAACAGACACAACAGGAATTGGTTGAATTTCTCCAGGCGAATCTTGACGTATTCGCCTGGACGCACTCTAACATGTGTGGGATCTCACCAGACATCGCGAGCCATACCCTGAATATTGACCCGCGGTGTATCCCGGTCAAGCAGAAAAGACGTGGTATGTATCCAAAAAGATCTGCTGCCCTTAAAGAAGAGATCAAAAAGTTGAAATCAAATGGGTTTACCCGAGATTCTTTATACCCAGAGTGGATATCCAATCCAGTACTTGTCCGAAAACTGAATAGGAAATGGAGGACGTGTGTTGATTATTCTGACTTAAACAAAGCCTGCCCGAAGGATAGTTTTCCACTTCCCTGAATTGATCAGCTCGTAGATTCAACGGCTGGGCACGAGTTATTATCTTTCATGGATGCTTATTCCGGCTACAACCAAATACCCTTGCACTTACCCGAACAAGAACATACCTGCTTCGTGACCGATCTGGGACTCTACTGCTGCAGAGTCAAGCCCTTTGGACTCAAGAACGCCGGAGCAATGTACCAATGCCTAATCAACCGGATGTTCGCCAACCATATTGGGAAGACCATGGAAGCATATGTGGACAACTTGCTGGTAAAATCGTGATTCTCCACTGATCATGTAAAAGACTTGGAATCAATGCTCAACATCCTTCGAGAATACAAGATGAAGCTCAATCCACGGAAGTGTCATTTTGGAGTCGCATCTAGGAAGTTCCTTGGGTTCATCGTCAAGCTCGAGGAATAATTAAGCAAATCCCAAAAAGATCTGGGCAATCAGAAACCTTCAAACTCCAAGAACCATAAAGCAAGTCCAGAGTCTCAACGGGAAGGTAGCAGCTGAGCAGGTTCATTTCAAAGTTCATTGACAAATGCATTCCCTTCTTCGATCTAATCCAAAAAGGAAAATGAAACTTTGAATGGACCACGGAGTGTGAAGAGGCATTCCAAGCATTGATTCAACATTTCTCTACACCGCCGATTTTTTCAAAGCCTAACGATCACGAGCAATTGTACCTTTACTTGGCCGTATCAGAAAACGCAATAAGTGATGCCTTAGTTCGGGAGGAAGACCCGTATCAGAAAACGCAATAAGTGATGCCTTAGTTCGGGAGGAAGACCGAGTGTAGAAACCGGTCTTCTATGTTAGTAAACGGTTAACCGAAGCTGAGAGAAATTCTTCGAAACTAGAGAAATTGGCTTATTGTCTCATTATTTCCTCAAGTAAGCTCCGTCCATATTTCCAAGCTCATCCTATCATTGTTTACACTGATTAGCCGTTGTGACAGGTCCTTACGCAGTCTGAGACGTCTAGTAGGTTACTCAAGTGGAACATTGAACTGAGCTAGTTTGATATCACTTATACTCCAAGGAGAGCTATTCAAGGACAAGTCCTAGCAGATTTCATAGCTGAATTTACCATTCTAGAGGACTTTCCTGAGACTGGTAAATCTCCCGAATACATATGGAAGCTGCATACTGATGGTGCATCCAACGATCGGTATTCAGGTGCTGGAGTAGTACTTGAAACCCATGAAGGCCGATCCATATGCTATGCTCTAAAATTCGATTTTTGTGCAACCAACAATGAAGCTGAATATGAAGTGTTGCTTGCCGGATTGAAGCTCGCCTGCGATTTGATGATTATTGCTATGGAAATTTATTGTGATTCGCAATTAGTCGTGTTCCGGGTTCGGGGTGAATATCAAGCCAAAGGTCAAAGACTAGTTGCTTATCTAACCCGAGTCCAAGGAATACTTGATCAATTTGACTATTATGCCATCTTTTACATACCCCGCGAGCGCAATCAAAAGGCTGATTCATTGGCGAAGCTAGCAAGTACGAGCGAAGCGCAACAAATGGGACTCGTTCCTGTTGAAATTCTATCCTCCCCAAGCATTGATCAGATGGAGACAAACTATATATTTGAAATCACTCCTAGTAAGGGGTCGTGGATGACTCCGTACCGAAATTACGTCGAGCATGGAACGTTGCCAGAGCGTAGGAGTGAGAAGAGACAGATTCTTCAAAAAGCTTTGCGATTTACCATTCCGGATGGAGTCATGTATAGAAGAGGATATTCTGTTCCTCTCCTCCGATGTATCGCACACAATGAAATTAAATGAGTGTTACATGATGTAAACGAAGGAGAATGTGGCGATCACACCGGGGGGCAAGCTCTTGCTAAGAAAGTGCTCTGATACAAGTATTACTGGCCGACTGTAAATCGTGATGCAGTAGACTACGCCAGGAAATGTGATAAATCCCAGAAACATGCTCAAATTCCTAGAGCACTATCTACTTAGATAACCCAAATGGTCAGTCCATGGCGTTTGCAATATGGGGAATTGATATCATTGGCACTTTACCTCTAGCCAAAGGTGGCGCGAAGTACGCCATCGTTGCAGTTGATTACTTTACGAAGTGGGCTAAAGCTGAACCTCTTGCAACAATCACAACGAAGAAGGTGATCAACTTTGTAGTTCGCAACATTATCTGCCGATTTGGTCTCCCGCATACCATCATTACTGATAACGGAGCCTAGTTCGATAGTGTTAAGTTCAAGGATTTCTATCATCGATTCCATATCCATAAAAAATTCTCTGCAATTTCACATCCCTCAAGCGACTGGCCAAGTTGAAGCTGTTAATAAGGTTTTCAAGTCTATTATAAAGAAACGACTGGAAAAGGCTGGGGGCAAGTGGGTTGATGAACTTCCAATGGCTTTATGGGTTTACCGAATGACCCATAAGTCCACGACTGGACACACTCCATTTTCTCTATCTTATGGCTCAAAAGTCGTTATTCCAATCGAGATGGAAGTACCTTCTCATCGCGTGACTTACTATGACCTGAGAACGAATGCCATATTACTTGTCGAATCTTTGGATCTGTTAGATGAGAAGCGTGAAGAGGCTGATTTGAGGGCAGCCGCATATCGAAGTCGAGTCTCCCGATTATATAATGCCAAGGTCCAACCACGAACTATTGAACTCGACGATCTCGTTCTTAAGAGAATCTATCTGGTTCCTTCACACATGAAACCAAATTGGGAAGGATCGTATGTGATTACACAAAAAATCGTAGATGGCACATTCAAGTTATTGATCGTTAACGGTCTTACTTCGCCAAGAGCTTGTAGCAGCGAGAGTCTCCGTCGCTACTATACATGACATGCTTTTTTTGATTAGTTCATTCTTTTATTTGCAAATTGTTTCTACATTTCGAAATGTGAATTTGTAATGAGGCAACTGATTCTACCGTATTTTCTCATTTCAGCAATAAAATGCCATCTCTTCACGCCAGAGCTGTGATTTATTGAATGTAACATACAACATCGCGATGCTCGGAGTGCTTAATTCCATCATACGGCGGAATTTATTCAAATAGGGAGTGACTGTGACACGACCAGCCACTCGCTAAGTGAAACCCAAGCTCGGGAATAAGTCACTACACTAAAGTCAAATAAGGATTGATACACGACAATCATTTTACTAACTCCTAACTCCCGGAGTGCGAGTTGGAGCATAAACAAATAAATGCAATTTCGAGGAGGGTGGATCCATCCACCTAACGACTTCGACTATATCCTAGCCAAGATTGAGGAGGATGGATCTGTTCTTCTAACGACCTCACTTGCTAACTCAGGGTGGACGTGAGCCGACCATCCATGATCCCGATAAATCCATCGTTCCCAGAGTGTGAACGAAGTCCTATAAGCTTAAACAGATGTGACTGACCATCTGTCGGCCAGCTTCAAATTTCCAGAGTGCGAATTGGTGTATAAACATCAACTCTGGGTTCCCAGAGTGCGAACCAGTGTATAAACACCAATTTCGAATTCCCAGAGTGCGAGTTGGAGTATAAACATCAAATCCAAGTTCCCGAAGTGCGAATTGGATTACAAACGTCGATTATCTTCGGATTCCCAAAGTGCTAACCAGATTATCGATTGCAAATAACTCTGAGTCCCTAGAGGGCGGTCGGTGTATAAATACGAATCGAGTGCGAACGAGCACTCAAAAACTAACCTAAGTCCCCAGAGCATGGACATGTACTTAAAACTTCAATAGGCATGATTGACAGTCGAAATACAAATGCAGATCCCTGGAGTGCGGATGTGACTATTTATGAGAAAGCGAGTGTGATTCGAATGCTCGACTCTCATTTGTTTTAGCATCGATCCGACGATGTTAAACTCAAAGAAATAGAGACAAATTACGGTCACTAGCCGATGTTTGCAACTTGTCTCTGGAACTGGGGGATGAACTTAAGTGTTAATCACTGACCGAAGCAGTGCAGCATCAGAGTCCAACTTGATCTCCATTTGCGACTCGTGTTCATGATTCTAGACTTGGCAAATGAAAATAAATTCAACTCAATGGTTGAAACTCCACAAACGCACTAGACTAAAATTCAAATACTGAAACACTTAAACATAAGAGACAGTAGTAGATTCGAAGCCAAAAGCAAAACTTTATTTCAACTAATTGTAAATGAAGATTCATATACAAATTTCCCTAAAATTCCTACTAACAGGTGTCGAGCCTGCATCTATATATGGCCTATAAAAGGAAAGCAAAAGCAAGCCTCCTGCTCCATTGATCCTCCACAGTTCGTCAAAGCTAACCTGAATCCCTTGGCAACTCGTAAAAATTTGAGTACCCAAGAGTTTTCTTAAAACAGAATATAAACTTCGGGTCAGACATGGGTCTGGTGTAAGTAACAGGTTAAAGTTGCTTAATCTTTTGAAAAGAAAGGTATCACGTAAGACTTCCCGCACATAAACATGGAAAAGTTTTTACCTTACGCTAACCAAAACATTTGATAGGAAATCCAGTGATATTATAATAGGTCTAGGGTTTTCAAGTAAATATGAAATAGCCGAAATTGTTACATTTATTAAATTCCAGCTACTAGCCACAAAAGTGGGTAATACAATCAAAATCGTTGGCACTTATTGGATTTTAGATTCCATACAATGGCAGGGCTACCGGGGTACCGCCCGTCACAGTACGTGGCCTAGATCACCGTACCGAGGATCACTCCCAATCCCTTGCAACACAAAGCCGCAACCATCCCTTACTGGACAGTCCCGAACAAGACAACCTCGCAGTTGGTGCGCATTTCCAACCGCCCACTAAGCCGAATAAAAAGGGACCTCTAGACAGGGGAAAATCTCGTCCTACTTGGGCATGACCCACTTAGCCTTGCTGCACCTCCCCTGTTCTAGCCATTCCCGGTTGATGAGGCTTGAGGCTACGATTACCTTTATAGGCACATCACTTAGAATGCTCATCGTCCACCTGACAATGTTCTGAAAGCATTTAATCCATACAAGTTCGTTCCGGGTTCGAACGAAACCGAAGGCATTATCTCGTTACACTCATTTTGGAATCACCCTCAGAGTTAATGACGATAACCCTTGCACTCTGAATCTTCATCTCGAATCTGAAAGTACTATCTCCGTCAAACTCATCTCGGAATCACCCTCAGAGTTATACCGACGAATAGTCCTTACACCTCGAGTCTTCACTCTTCACATAAGATTCACGACCTATCGTTAATTTGGATCGATGTGGTTTTCGGATATCCAAATATGGAAACCTGATCTCGGTCTCATCGAAATCCAAAGCGTGTCTTTTAGATCCAAGTTGTTTTAGAGTTTACAATAATTCGATTACATTATCTATATACACATAGATAGATAATTCACAGATTCACAACAGATAATTATCATTATCGTCACAACAGATAATCCATATTATCACTATCAAAGATAATCCATATCATCATCACAATGCAACCAATGCATCCATATCACTCAACATTACTAATCTCATAGTTGAGATTTCAAACCATTCAAGGCAACCAATATCATCCATTCATATATAAGCAATGATCTATAATCACATCATCTATAATTAATTTAAAATGAATTAAATTAATTACATCGTCTCTAACTAATTTAAAGTGAATTAAATTAATTACTTACCTCAATATAAATCTTGCTTACATATCCATCAATTAATTACAAATTAATTAATTAATTATCCTCTAATTTATCATCTTATTTAATCACCCTGATTAATTATACTTTAATTACATTCTAGTAATTAACCCTTAATTACTTCATTAATTAATTAACTATAATTAATTACATTAAACCTTGATTAATTACAATTAATTAATTACCCTTAATCACTTATTATTGATTAATTAATCTTAATTAATCAATCTTAATTACATTATTTATTATATTAATTAATGATCCTTAATTATATTTAACCCTGTGAACGAAACCTACTTTAGATATGTTTCTGAAGATCTGTTGGACCTACGTTGCCCTTATTACAGAATTTCTGGAGACTCTTTGGAACTTGATTTGGATGGAACGTATTCTGAAATTAATTCCGTAATTCTAGCTGATACTGCATGGGACCGATCTTTTATCTACTCCACTTAAGTTGACTGTTGTGATCCCTCTCTTGCTCTTCGTTTCCGCCCCTTTTTTGGTCTCCGTGGGAGTGGTTCTTTGGATTCTACCCAGGTTGGTGAGGGTAATGGAGATTCTTCCTCTGCGGAGGAGAACTAGTCTAGTTATTTATCTCTGTAGCTGTGACATGTCTGTCACACTCCTGTACTGTACTTTTATTCTTCCTATCATAGTAGCTGAGGTGTCTCTACCTTACTTCTGTACTTTAACTTTATTACGTTCGTAATAAAAGTGGTCGGTCCACTATAAAACCGTCGGCCTTGCCAAAAAAATTAATTATCTTAATCTCAGTTAAACCATAATTATTAATCATCTTTGATTAATCACATTCAGTAATTAACTGCCCTTAATTACTTCATCAAATTAATCACTCCTTAATTAATTATCTATAATTAATCCCTTGATTAATTATACACAGTATTTAATCCAAATTACTTTCACAATTCCATCATTTTCCACTAATTACATCCAGTAATTATCATTAATTACTTCACTGAGTAATTACATTCCATTAACTACATTAAGTAATTATTATCAACCAACAAGTGATTAAAATTAATTAAACTTAATTAATTAATTTAAACTAATCACAATAAACTCCGTTAATTACATTAAGTAATTAATGTCTTAATTACTTTTATTAAGTAATTAACTTAAAATTCACAATTGATTATCATTTAATTAACTAATCTAATTGATTATTTAAATTTAATCACATTAATTAATTATTAAATAATCTTAAGTTATTAACCATACTTTAATTACTTTTCTTAAGTAATTAATTTTCATTAATCAGTATTAGTTTCAAATTAATTAATTTTTAACATTCCATTAATTATATTTAATGATCCTTAATTAATTAATTAACTTAACTTTAATTAATACATTAAAAATATTTAATTACTTATTTAATCCAAATCATTACTTAATTTAAATAAGTAGTCCATTTTAATTAACTTAATAATTCAAATCATTAAATCCTTACTTGTTTTAAAGATAAAAGTATTTTCTTATTAATGATCACTTTATCATTAACAAAGCATTAAAAACAAATTACTTAAAATTTACTTCCAAATATCATTTTAAATTTTAAAATGAATTCAAATTATCTTTAATAAAGTTTTAAAACACATTTCTAAACCTTTCATTTCACAAGTTAAAGATATATTCCTTTAAATAAAGAAGTTTTACAGGATTTAAAACCAAATTCATATTTAAATTCAAATCAATTTGAGTTATACTTTAAACATTTCAATTTGTTTAAAATATTTTTAATTTTTAAATCTTTCCTACATTTCAAACTGAAATACTTATTTAAAATTTGATTTCAGATTAATCTTTAGATTTTTTAAAACTTTACTTACCTTTTTAAACTTTATTTTAAAATTCAAACTACTTAACACCTTTTAAAGTAGTTAATAATTAAAGTTTTAAAAAGCTTTATTTATTTTCTTTTAAAACTGAGATTTAATCTTAACGTAAGTTCCAGATTTTAACTTGGATATACAATTTAGTTTATACCTTTGCTTCCCATTTTAAAATTTCAGTTTATACAAAATTTATAACAACTTTACAGTTTAAAAACCTGTTCTGTAATTAAACCCGAGTCAGAGCAAAACCGCTTCGAGCCCATCAACCAAGAACTTCGAGCAACTTCCCAAAATCACGAGTAAAAACTCGAGTCAACTACACTGCAATTACCCAGAGTTCATCAGAAACCAAAAGTGCACGGTGCACGTGCACCGTGCCTCCGGCCAATTCCAGCCACCTCCGGTGGTCTCCCCACATCGGTGACCAACTCCTCGTCCCAACACGACCAACAAATCATCCCTTCATAGCTCAAAAACGAATTTAAGCTCAATCTGAAAAACCTGGAACAAAAAGATCAACACCCTCCAAAACCTATCAACACTTCATCTACGGCACTCCGACCACCAGAGAGCCTCCACCACCGGCCACAGCCTCGACTACGCTTCAGCAACCATCACCCAGAAGCTCATGACATTCGATCAAACATTAAAGTCGTGACGATCAATTTACTAAATCTTCCAAAAACTAGGGCTACAGATTCAAATCGACCACGCGCTCTTCCGACATGAATTGATCGATTTTCTTGGCATTTTTCCCTTAATCCATGCTCACTTCCCAATCAACACGGAAGATTACAACATCCAAAATTGTATAGATTACCAGAAATCCCTTATTTTCCCTTTTCTGTTCATTTCAGAACTGCACCTATTCCTCTTTCTTAAAAATCTGGATTTTAATGTTAAAAATCATGATTTTGTTTACATATTCATTTCATAATACTGAATCTATAAATTTCACAGTTTGAAGTTTTCATATTATTCAACATACTCTGATATTTTGGGTTTTACAGAAATACCAGATTTTGATTTAAAAATATTAAAGTTTTAAAACTTAATCTATACTAATTCAAACATCCTTGGCTTGTAAATCAAGTCCTAACAAACACTTGATCAGGTGTAAGGATTTAAATGAAATTTTGAGCCTAAAAAAATAAATAGAACAGATCTATATATTAGGCAATCATGCATACTATAAGTAATCATGCCAGATTTCATTTATATACTTATGCAGTACTTATTCATTAAATACATACTAGTAGCAACCAGATTTATTTAAGTTTAAAAGTTACTCACATGTCATAAAAATATGAGCAGAGCCTCCAGAATGTTTGAAAGCTGTTTGATTTTTTGAAGGCTGGAATATGCAGTGCCCATTTTTAAAAACTTGAATTGCTTAGCTTAAATTTGAATTGCTTGTATACTTTGCACAGCAAATGTTGGAATGCTTACTCCTTTAATTTTGAAACTTCATGCATGCTACTTTGATTCCCAGATTTTAAGTGAAATGCAGGCTTAAAACAGATTTGCTTTGAATGCTACAGATTTGCTTGCTTTGATTCAATTTTGAAAATGATTTTGCATGTTTCTGATTTACAGGATTCTGAAGATGATTCAGATTTTAGTTTCAAAGGAAGTGTTTGTTTTTTGTTTTTTTTCAGATTTTCTTAGCATTTTAGATTTAGAAAAAGAATAAAAAGGAAAGAGGATTTGTTTATATAAAAAAAACTGAAATACTTATTAATAAAAAGAAAAATAAATGACACTTGTCTTCAATTCTAACATTTGTCATAAACCTTACTTTATTATCTAACATATGTTATTATAAAGCCTAAGAGGATTACACTTGTCTTTAAATTTAATTAGTTATTATTAAATGTTAATTAGTTATTTAGTTAATAGATTAATATAAGATAAAAGTAAATCTTTGTTTAATTAATTAGTTATTAGGTACTTATTTACATGTAGAAAATTTTAAAATGAATAAATCCAATTTTATTTATAAAATAAAGTTTATACGAATATTTTAAAATCAAAGCAAATTAAAAATATTTATACTTTAAATTTTCAAAGCTTTGAATTCAAATTCAAATCAAGTGAATTCAAATTCAAATCAAGTTATATATATACATATATAACTACACAATTAAATTTTGAAAAACAATGATTTTTATTAAAAATCTATTTGTTAAAAACAATGTATTATTATATTTTGAAAATAACAAGTTTGATAACTATAAATAATTTATAAAAGAAATTATTTTCTTTATTAATAAATTATTTATTTTATCACACTATGTCAAAATAAACCTTATTGTTATTTCTATTTTAAATTTAAACTTGAGTTAAAACATATTTTAAACCATTTAAATAATTTACCTTATGTATTTAAAATCATATAGTTATTTATTATATACTTTTAAAAACTTAATATCAAATAAATCAATTTAAACAAATTAAAATTTTATCTTATCAAATTTAAAACCATATTTTATTTATTCAATAGCTTTTAAAAGTTTGACTTTAAAATTATACCCAATTTTACTAAAGATATATATATATATATATATATATATATATATATATATTTAGAAAACAGGATTTATTTATTTATCAAATTTAAACCAGGTTTATCTATTTACAATATATACATATTCTATATACATTATAAATAGAAAACAATTTATTAGCTTTTAAAATCTATCAATTAAATGTTTATTTTAATTGGATTATTATATTAATTCAAATCTTATCACAAAGATTATCAAATCAATTTAATTTTTATTCAGATTATTAAATTGATATTGCTTAAAATTCCGGGTCATCACAAATAAATATTAAAATTATTGAAATATGTTTATTATATTTTCAAAGCACTTTTGAAAATTATTTTATAACATTTATAGTGTACATTATTTTCAAAGCTAACTTTGAAAATCATATTATAACATTTATAATCTAATTCCTATTTTAAGTTAACTTTTAAATTTAAAATCTTATTTCAATTTCAACATAATGTTGAAATCACATTATAGCATTTATAATGTATTTCTTATTTAAATTTAACTTTTAAACTTTTATATTCATTTTTAATTTTCGAAACAATTATGAAAATTAACCCAAGGCCATAATTGAAATTAGGCCTTTTCGAGCAGGGTACTTGATTACCCAAACATAAGCCTAGACACCCTACTAAATTGGTAAACTTAATTAGTTAGCCTCACAAGACTAATTTAGACCGCATAAACCATTTGGCTCTGATACAGTTGAAATAACCATGCTAGTCGAAAGTGGGTCAGATAGGTAGGTTTTAAAAAAATTCCTATTTCGATCTATTGAGCCTATGAGGACTAAACGTTTATTAGATCAAATATAATATTTGTTTTAAATAAAATCTTATTTCATTAAAAAAAAATTAAAATGAAGTTTTATTTTTATTTATACTAAGCATATTATTATAATGAGCGTATCGAATACATCATGTATGAATGGTGCAAGTGCAACATAACATAGGGTGTACATAGGTAATGTGTGTGTGTATATAGATGTGGGATTTGCATCTATAATGAATACACTATCTGTTATATGGGCAATGGTTGTCACAAATCATTATAAACTTAAATAACAAAGTTTATATGTGTGTGTAGGTCATAGTTTACTTACATTAAATGAAATAAATAGCATAAATCACTTAAATAGATTTGAACAAAAAGGAATCAAATTATGATTGCACAATGGTGTGTTTAAGTGATAATGGAACAATGAGTAAAGGACATTTATCGTGTATTTAGTCCTTTTCAAAACATTTTTGAACTTGCATGCAAATATATTTATGTGTGGTTTAATTTTATATTATGTAAAATAACAATTGAATCTATTCACATACATAAATATATGTTAAAATTGTTTTAAATTACTTACATATTTTGAAATCTAATGCTAGCAATTCGAAACCAAATTTTAACTTAAGAAAGGGTTCAACGTCAGTTTTGCAACTTTATATAAAAGTTCTTTTTTTTTAAATTTGAACTGAAACTATGTGTGTGTGTGAACATAATAAAAAAATATTAGAATTCAAAATAACATACACATGTAAAGCTTATAGTTTCACAACATAAAATCAACAACATGAAAACTAGTTTTTACTTAGAAAGGATTCAACTTTAAATTTTCTGATTTTACATAAAGTCCTTTTAGAGGTGGAGCCTTGGCACAATGGTTAGATCACGTGCACCATGATTTTGGTGCCCAGGTTCGAGTTTGAAACGGGCTCTTCATAATGGGGGGGAAAGGCTGTGTACATTATCAATCTCCCTAGAGTCTGCTATCGTGCAAGAGACTCGTGCACTGGGTTCCACCTTTACCTTTACAATAAAGTCCCTTTTAATTTTAAATTGAAATGGTGTAAATAACAACCAAAATAATTTATAATAAAAATAGCTAAATTATACATGAATCTTTCATGTTATTTCACTAAGTAATTTCAAGTATGGTTAAGATCTAAACAATACATTCAATTTAAATATATAAAACAATTAGTTTCATATCAAAAAATTCCCTTTCTTCATACTTTAGTTTTTAAACAATAGCAGTTAATAGGTTAAAAAACATATGCACATATAAATTCATTTTATAATAAAAAAATCTAAAACTATATTGATAAGATATGTGACAACCAGCACACCAGTAGGCCTAGATTTTTGCTAAATTGAAATCCAAGTCCATAAAATATAGATCATTGGATTTGGTATCCTGAAAATAAACAAAATCACATCAAAGCATTATCGATATGATCTCACAACGGAATAGTAAAGTATAGTAGAACATATAATTGCTGACCAAGGCCAATACTTTTGATATCTAGTACCCATTGTCACGTCGAACATGCATGGGAAATCCTTCCTTTCACCATTTCCACCATGTATCAGTATCTGTCCCTCTATATCTACCTCATTGTTGTAATGAGGAAGGAGTCAAAGCAAAGTTCTACTGACTGGTTACTTACATACTTCATACATAACACTAGTTCTTATCGATTATCTTCCACTACATGTTATGTCTATTGTTTTAATTAGTCGTCTTGACTTTATGTACGCGTACGATACACCCTATCTACTCTAGGAGAGAATAACTATATATGTGTGTGTATATATATATATATATATATATGTAACAAAGTTCCCCTTTGGACCAAGATACTATCCCCGCTAGTGTCCGTAACCACATGTCGTCGGGATCCATCATCAACATAGTATCACATCGTCTTTATCGTGCATACTAAGAAACTCCCATATTGTCTAATAATGGTGTTACAATAGTTTAGCTACATATAATTCGTATTACAAAGAACTCAAAAAAATTCTTATCTAGCATTGCCTCCTAACAACAAACAAACTGAAAGATACCGTAAGATGGTGCATGTCCTAAAGGGGTCTACACTACTAGGAGGTGTAGTCCATTTTGGCATGACCCCGTCTTTCTGCTGATCGCTCGGGACCAATGACGTTCTTGACCTATGCAAACAGCTCCTACTCCCGTATATAATACCGATCTCACTGTCATAGCGTCGATCCTTTCTCATCATCCCATTTAGATTTCCTCACACAATCTAGGAAACACCTAGTTATTACTTAATACCTCCTAAAAGGTTGAAGTAGTGTCTACTTGTCCTTTGACACTTCAAATGAGGCAAACCATCTTACTTGGTATTCCCTTTACCTATACATGAACGTATAATTACACGGGTCCTACAGTTGGTTTTGTCCCATATCAGTATAATGTATACACAACTGTTCATAGCCCCTTACGGTGGGCGGGCTTCTGTTGTGTTGCATTACTGACCTTCATTCTTATACATTTTAATGGCTGTCATTTTTATTTAATCTAAACCATTAGCTAACTTTAATAAGTCATACTAGTCATAAATGCATATTTGAGGCTATATACATATACACATACATATACATGAACATATACATATACATATACATATACATAAGATTTTAATATCCTTACCGTTCATTTCCCCTTTTTATTATTAGATCTATTTATTATTCCTTTTTATCTCATACTATCTTCCTTTGGTTACTAAGTTCATTACTTACTCATTTCAACAATTTACCTACATTTCATCGCTTATTGTTTAATTTCTAGCTTGTTTTTTATTTTGCATATCAGTTTTACAATTAGATTGTTATTATTATCACCACTTACAATTCTTTAGTTTATACTTAGGGATTTCTGCATTTTAATTCATTGGAATTTCTTCCCAAAAAGGAATTGTTAACCCCATAAACTTCTGTGACTTGTTTAAAAGTGGTTTTGTGTTACATTTGGAATTACAAAAAATTATCTTTTACAGTATAAGATACAGTAAAGACCCTTATTTTATACATTCCTTTCTTTTAGGTATATTCCTTGTTACTTCAAACGATACACTTTTATTCTTAATTATAAAGATAGATAATTTAAAGAAGCTTACATTGAAACAAACTTCATTCCAATGAAATAAAATACTACTTAAATCCAAATTCAGTTTATAACAACTTCTATTTCATAATAACTGACATATGGCATTTAAGTCCATAAATCTAGAATATCTACAAAATCTTGTTAATTTAGGGACCATAACTTACACCCTTACTTTCCAAATTCAAGTTAAAATTTCAACAATATATAGGCATGGGTTTTAAATTTCATTACACATATATAATTAAGCATACAACTCCAAATAATTATATCCAGGCATATAAAGAACAGAGTTACAATGAAATAAATCCAATATTACATAAAAATATATAATTTTCCATTTACCTTTAAGCTTTTCAATTCTCTAGATCTAAACACTGCTATTTTGTTTGACTCCTTTTTTTCTCCATAATGGAATATGTATTGCGCATATACATATGTATTAGAAATTTAGATCTAAGAAGAGATTTGTATTTAACTTAGACTTGGATGTATAATTATAATTTACCTCGGTTTTGGAGATTCGATTCAACCCAATTCTTTACTTTATTATCCTCTGCTATTCTTCACTTTGTATGTGTATATAGACTATAATTTTAGTTAGATTTAAGATTTTATAGAAAATAGAAAGTGGCAGAGCTTGTCGTTGCTTCAGAAAATATAAGAAGAAAAGTAAGTGGTTAGGTTCATACTTATAGGGTTCTAATTAATGTCAGCGGTTAGAGTAGGTTTTATTAAACCCAAATCGTTGACCTAGGTTCAATTTATGACCAACACATCAGACCTATCGACCGCTAGCGGTCGACCAGTCCCGATAAGGGGGTTGATCATTTGTCCTAATTTGTTAATAAATTTGGCCTTTTGTTTTATTCCTTATGCGAACTATTCTCTCCCATTCTGACCAATCTGATTTAATGTTAAGTATATTTAGATGTCAAGTAAACATTAATTGACCATTAACATTAATCAATGTTGTTAATCATATTTATTTCCTTAATTGCATATTTACTTAATTTTTAACCCGAAATATTCAAATGATGATAACTTTTTCATTCGAACTCCATCAAAAAATTTATATTTTAAAATTTAATCAGAAAATCTCTCCAAAGGAGCAAGTCCATAGCCAAATTCTAACGTATATAATATTCCTTTTTTTCGGTGTTACTAATTATTAATTAAGTTTTATAATTAATTATCATTAAATTTACATGGTGTTGCAGGATATAATAGATTGTCATGATAAGACATATACCCAAGAGATCCGAATTATTCTAATTAGATATAACAAATATAAAAGGGAGATTGGATGGTTACCTTAAGATGTAGCTAAAAACATCACACCTTAAATGAAGATATCTCCACAAATCTCTAAGATCCACACCTAATCTTTACAATAGATAGATGAACCACTTATGTTCCATTATTTTTTATGTTTGAATTTGATTGGAGTTGATAAAACTTTAGAAATCTTTATTTTGTTTTCGGCATGAAAGGTTAGATGGAGAGAAGAGAAAATTTAATGAAGAAAAGAATTAATTGTTTATGGAAAATGAATTAGTTGATTTGTTTCAACTGAAAGAATGAAATATTTCTCATTCTTTGATTAAAACTTCCCTAATTAATTCTCTTGATTATCTCCCTCCCCCCACTTCTCTCAATTTACATGGTGTAGCTAAAATTACATGCCATTAAATGACATAAATTTCCATGAATCACTTCATGCAATTATCTTTTATTTATAGCCATAAAATATTATATCGATATTGTATACCGATGTGTACAAATATAACTTTTATAAATGTATTCAAATAATTGCAAACAACTTCCAAACTTAACTAAATAAAGTAATAATTAATATTTCTTAAATATTAATTAATTCAATTATTTTAACATTTTATAAATTAATTAAATCATGTGATTTTTTGAAGAATTCATCATTATGGTTGTGCGACTCAAAGGTGTAAGTTCAATTAACGATTAATATTGAACAATTCGAATATTAGAGTTCTCACGTCACTTTAACTAGTGGTATGATATTTTGGCTGAGTTTATTACTTACACGTCTTCTGGTAAAATCCAAATTTACTTATTATAGGCAGTATATGGTAGTAACGATTATTTATACTAATTCTCTTCGTCGATACTATATCACATTAGGACTTATGGAATTTAGTTTTGGCCAAAACTCAAACATTATCCACATTTAATTTTTTAATTCCAAACATAAAATCTTTGGTTCAGTAATCAAAATTATTATTAAATCTACTACTGTGGTTAGAGACTTTGATTTTGAGTTGGCTATAGTTGATTGTGATACAAACCCTTTATAACAGAGAAGACAGATTCTCTATTGAATAGTTTTTAACCTCTAGTGCTTCAACTCAGACCTAATTATAGTCGTTCGATGGATGTCGTGCCATGATTTAACTATAATCAAAGTAGAGTGTCTACATTGAAGTTCTACGATATTCCCAAGTCAATATAACTATGTAACATCGTCACTTCAAGATTTTTTTTTGACCTGAGTTATATTAACTAGCAGAGAATTCTCGAGTGAGCCATCCTATAGTTTTCTAATAACTATTAGTATGCAAACCCTTGTTGGCCCCGGCAGTCATGAGAAATACATTTCCCAACATCTAAAATGCATTAAATACTCTAGTCTTAATGGATAAATCGATATTCTTTCTTGAAACATCTAAACTAGGAATATTTAAAACAATATGTTAGTTTCAATGTGATAAAATTCTCATGATTAGAATACTTTGTAATTGTTATCATATAACATACCATTTAAGGATTTCCATAGGCATACTTTAAATTAATTACTTAATTATTTAAATCACTATATAACAAGTATCTAATAGAAAGAAAACACATTTTATATTGAACAAGATTGGGCATATTGTTAGATATATGTAACAAATTACATAATTCCCCTAGGGCATCTCCCTAACCTAACACGTAGATGCTGCTGTAGAAATAGGCAAAATATGAATACTTCACTACCAACGAGAGTAACAAAGTAATTAGAAGTAAAGCGAGCAATAGTGGAAGTGTTGGAGGAAGCTTTGGATGAAGTGGACCAATGCGAGAAATGTTAGAAAAGCTTGAGTGATCAAACAAATTAATTGAGATCTTTGTAATGTAATGAACTTTAAATTTTTGGTGTTTGTAATGTAATGAAGTTCTTATGTTTTTCTCATTGGCACATTATGAACTTATGATGGCTATGTTGTGCGTAACGATCCTAATTTTGAATTGATATTAAATTGATAGTTAATGTAAATTTTGAACAAATTTTGTAATAAAATTTTATTCGACTTTGGAATTTAACTTTGGATATTGAATTGTATTCGAATTTTAAAATTTAAATAAATGACTTAGAAAATTTATTTGGGTTTAAAAATATTATTTAAATTATTTATAGGTAGTTCGTTTTAAAAACATTTTCTTTAAAATAATGTGTATATAATACTGAGTAAGAAGATGTATTTATAATAAAAAAAATTATCAATACAAATAACCTTATAAAAGAACATAAGATACTTGAAAGTAAACCAGACAAGTAACAAGAAAGAAAACAATACGAATTAATAGAACTTTATTTATTTTTCAAAATACTAAGACAAAGAAAATATATATTCATGTACACTTGGAAAAAAATGAATGAAACAGACAACAAAAATAATGTATGTGAATTGCTTGTATAAGATGATGAAAGAAGTAAGCATATGTACTAACTACTATCTTATCAGCTTCCAAATAAGGTTTCTTTAGTCAAATAAATAATACACCTTCCCAGCACAAAGTATAGGCAGCCGAATTAACAAAGTCATTTTAGTCAATAAACAAAGGTATATTCAAGTAGAAACCAATAGAATATGTATAAACACTTGAACATAAAGGACATGCATTAAATGTTAGCACATAAGATAGATGTACGTACATCAGCCATCAAGTGGGAAAAATCTGCATAGTTAAACAATAACAAATAAATAAAAAAGAAAGGAAGACATGCGAAGGAGATGACATTAACAATAAATGCAAATATCTCTAGCACACAATACCTAGATTATCAGCCACCAAAACAAAAAGGAAAATCAGGCTTTATCAAACAAACAAAGAAAATATATGTCCTTGAATGTACAATTTTTTTTTTCATCGGTAGCTTATTTATTAATATCAACCAGTAAAACTCATTTTCTTATATATATTTCTCATCTCAGTTCGTCCATAAAGCTGAGAAAAATATGAAATAATATCATCTAAAACTTAAAGACACTTTAGTTTAAAAATATCAAAACAGATCAATACAACCAGAGAAACAAATCAACTTGCAAACCTGGAAGCAAGCTAATCAACTCAGCAATCACCATCAGGCAAGAGTTGATTCCAATCAAAGATAAAGTTGCAAACAACAGATTCAACAACTTATCAAAAACAAAGTTTCAAGTCTCTGTTCTTCTATTTCTTCTCTGCTCTGTGCGTAATCAGGTGAGCAAACCAATCTTCCATTTGATACTTTGTGATGATGGAATATGATCAATAATATGAAATTTTTTGATTCGGATATAAATGTGTGTGAATATATATATATATATATATATATATATATATGCAATGAGATGTGCATGCATGTCTATGTACAGATGAGCTTCTGTTTAGTAATAGGGTAGCCAAAACTTGAGGAAAAAATTCATATCACCCAAACCAATCAATATTAAGCCTTAATCTCAAAATAAAAAGTGATTGTAAAGTGGTAGTACTAATTTTAAAAATGATCACAAGTTTAATTATTAAATAAATATTATAAAATAGCATCTTACAGTAAAAAGGAAATCAATGGCTAAAATTCGAATATTTTAAATTGTTAATTTGATTTTATACCTTGAATAAACATTCAAAAATAGGATTTATAAAACAAAAATGGGAATTTTTAGTGATGTATGCTTTGAGCAGTTCATAAATGAATGGGATAGGCTTTTTGATCAATTTCTATAAATCAAAGAAATATTGAATGTTGAGTTTATGTTTGAAGCTTGCTTAGCCATCAACGAAGTAGGGGAAAATGTTCACTGATTTTTCCATGGCCGTCGATGATGGAACGAGACACAAGTAGGGTTCGACTCGCAATTTTGAACGAGTTCGAAGACAAGGTGTTTTCGCCACCTCTGGTAGATCGAGTCGCACGCGCTTCTGGGAGGTGGAAGAGGGGAGAGTGACAAGTCCAGGCCAGAGTTGTGTAGTCGCTGGTGGTCGGGGTGTCGAACACGAGACGTTGACAGGTTTGGTTGAGGAGGATTTCAGCAACTCCAGGTTGAGCTCGATAGCTCTTTTCCATTTCATGGTGCATGTGGCGATACTGGGTAGTCCATTGGGTTGAGGTGGTCGATGATAACTTGATGGTGGTAGCGGAATCGATCGAAGGGAGGCCGACCATTGGTGCACGTGCACCTGTGCACTCGTATGTCTGGAAGGTTTTGTTGTTTGGGAAGAAGAAGTTTACTGGGTATTTTGTTTAGTTTGGGTGGAAGCAGTTCTCGCGTGTTTCACTCGAGTGTTACTCGACTCGAAGCAAAGATTTGAGTGACTCAAGTAATGTTATATACAGATCTTCTTTTTGAATTTAAAAAAAAAACTGAACTTTTAAAGTTCAAAGCAAAAGTTTAACTGAGTTAAAAAACCAAAGTCTAACATAACTCAAGTTCAGTTTGAAGTTTGGGTTGGAAATAAAGTTTTTTTTTAAAAGTTTAAATGGGTTTTAATAACTTAAAAGTATTTAAGTTTAAATGTATTTAAAGGGAGTTGAAATTTATAATGGAGCCTGGAAGTGTACAGGAAGCATTTTTAAGACCTGGACTTAAAACTAAAATTGAATCCTATATTTTTTTATTTATTTAATAAAGATGTATAAATTCAAATGTCTAAATAAATTTAAATGTTTAAATAAGTTTTAATGTTAGAATATACTTTTAAATATGTGAAATTGAAAGAGAATTTGATTATAACTCTTTTAAGTTTCTTTTGTAATTAAAGTATTACTTAAACATGTAAATTTAAAAGTTTTAAAAGTTAGTTTTAAAATTGATTTAAAGATCAATTGATATTCATCTTAAAACTTGAAATTAAAATGAAATTTAAGTAGTAAAGTCGAAATTAATGTTTTCAAACGTATTGTGGGTGATAAATGAAATCATTAATAAGAATAAGCTTTCTTTAAAGTTAAGGGAACTTATTAATTTGTAATTTATTAAGTTAATTAGAATGATCAATTAAGGTTAGGATTAATTAAATTAGTAATTATAAGTTTTAAACTTATTAATTATGGTTTAAGTTAATTAATGATTGGGAATTAATTAATTGTAATTAAGAACTAATTAAGTTACAGTTAACACTTAATTAATTAACTAATTAGGATAAATTAATGGATTATTAAGGGTAAATCAATTTTTTATAAATAATAATTAAAGTTAATTAATCGAGTGATTAAGATATAATTACATTTTATATAATTAAATGTTGATTTATTTATAAAAGTAATTAATCACTTAAAGATAATTATTTAATGAAATTAATTAAGGTTAAATGATTATGTAATTAACTTAAGGTTAATCTAATCAATTTATTAATTAAGAATAATTAAATTAAAGCATTCGATAAATTAATTTATATCAAATGATTTGTAATTGATTTACCAGGATTGGATTAATTCATAAGTAATTAATTTAATTGGAAATAAGTTGAATTAATTAGGATTAAACAATTTATTAATCCTACTTATAAATGATTACTGAATGTTTGACCTTACTTGTGATTGATTGTATGGTATGAGATGCCTTGAATTGTTTGTCCTATCTGATCTGTGGTATTTTGTTTCTGCGGATTGTGTTATGTATAATTTATTCATTTATTGACGATACATCTGTATATGTTTGTGATCTGTGAATAATAGATAAGCGTTATACTTTATACCGCTTATCAAATATATATATATATATATATTGTTGGATTTTGATCTGTGATGATTGAATGTTATTGCACTATCGTGTTAAACCCCTGGACTACACCATACACACACATATGGATTTCACGTGGAAATCGGTTAAGTCACAGATTGTTGACAATTTTAAAGATTGAATTTTTTAATCCAATTTAGTTTTGGAATTGGAATTGAGAGCCTTAGAAAATGAGTTCCAAAAATAAAATTTATTTTAAATAAAATAAAACTTGAAATTTAAATCATTTGATTTAAAATTTGAATTCAACATTTGAAATTGAATTCAATGATTTGGAAATTATGGTCTAAAAAGATTATACAAGTTATAAAGTTGTTCATATATGTTTTTAACCATTTAAAAGTATGGTTTCGGGAATTTAAATTTAAATCCAAGTTTTATACTTGAATGATTTTAACTTATGTAAATCGTAATCAGTTTTTCTTAAAACGAAATCTATTTGTTTCAGATAATAATAGCTTTCATAAAAAGAAAGGATTTCCAATTTGTATCGAAAGATTTCCAAGTTTGAAGTGAAATTGTAGATAGTTTTGAAAAACTATGAATTAACCTTTGTGAAGATAATTAAATCTTGTTTTGAAATTAAAGAGGATTTCAAATGGTGAATCTTTTATATTATAAAAGATTTGAATTGTGAATTGTTTTGAAAGCTATCGATTAAATCTTTGACTTAAAGATTGAATGGGTTAATTCAATTTGAAATTGAATTGTCTTGAAAAGCTATAATTGAATCTTTGCAGAAGATCGTTAACTTTGTTTTGAAATTGTAAAAGCATGTCTCTTGTATAAAAGTTTCGGAAATTGAAATTGTTGAAAAAATATGAATGAATATTTGTGAAAGAATGGGTGAAGTTAGTGAAATGAATCTTTTTGTTTAAAGATTTGAAAATGGTAATTTGTTTAAACCATTTGAAAGAAAGTTTTGAATTATTAAGTTGTGACTTAATTGAAATCCCATATCCATATGTTTTAAATATTGCGCACACTATTCGAATTAGCCGGGAGAGGACCTTTGTGTCATATAACCCATTCCGAATAAGTGATACGTCGTATATGGATAACATTTGAAGACCGGTGTTGAAGACCAGATATTTTTTGAAAACGAAAGGACAACTTGTCGAATGTCTCTGCATCGACTGGCCCCCGGTATAGAGACTCCAAATGTGATGGGAAGTCCGGACGTGATTAGGGATTATCCAGATTTGCAAGGGCTTCTTCAGAAGTTCCTTCGGTTCTGTTCGAACCCGGGACATACTTGTATGGTTACATGTCTGACATTACAGTTTGAGATATAAAGCATATTTCTTTCAAATACATATCCGTTGGTGGCGGAGAATTTATTCTCTTAGCTTAACACCCTTCTCTAAGACGTACGAGCTCAGAGGTTATGTAGTTGAAGGTTATCAGCGATATATTCCCGATTTGGTAATGTGGCATGCTGAGTGCTGCTGTGTGTTGATCATTTGTGATCAGAGCATGGCTTTAGTGTAAAGTGTAGCTTTGTGGACGAGACTGCATCAGGACCTCACAACCCGAAAATGGTCAAAACGGGAAAGATGCGGCAAGGTTATGAGGGTCGCGCCCTTTAGGGTATGTCATTCCCTTCTGGTAATGGGTGGTATCATGGTATGGAGCCCAGATATTTACCTATGTGGTGGGCTTCAATCTCATTTTCTGTGTGGTTGTTGCTTTGTGATAGAGGGCCCTCGGATAAAGGTACCAAAGGACCGGTGAGTGGCATGCTCGAGAAGTAGTTACCTAGTTACAGAGGTAACCCGGCCTTGTGTTGGCAGAGATCCGGTTAGGTTCTCGGGACGTCCCACCAGAGGCGTACCCATGGACAGTGGGAAGTTCCTTAGCCCGACCATTTGTTGGAAATCCATTCATCCAATACGTGCCATGTACGGTTTTAGTTGTATAACCTGCCATTTACTTATGGTGGCGGCCCACTATTTAAATGGTAGCTATAGTAGGCATAGTTCAGAATGTCTATGCTGGCTAAGATTAATATTCTATTTTCGAAATGCTTTCATCACTATGAACTAATAATAATATCAAAAATGATTTGTTTTGCGTAGTAAGCATCTTTGACTATCATAAGGAGAAATCTCCTCCAATTCTGCGTTTGCATTGTGTGTGTGCGGGGAGGCCTTATGGTAGTTTTATTTTCCAAAAGCAATGCGGATATTTTTCACTTCCCTTGTTGTTGTTGTTTTAAAAGATAAATAACTGTTTTTGTTGCTCACACCAGTCTCATGACTGACCTGGAGTTTATTGTTTCTTTCCTAAACTCTGGGTGCTCATTTTTTTCACACGGGCGGTCTAGAGTTGGGTTTTTCAGATAGTCAGGTTTAGTAGATTATCTGGGGCTAGTTCAGTCTTTGGATGTGGACGAGACTTGCTTGTCTTAGTCCATTGTGATTTTGGTTCGAGCTATTTCTGGATTGGTGCTTTGGAGATGGAGATTATCCGCTGCTATCTTTATCTTTTTTTTTTCTTTTCCGCTGCTATTTTATTGTATCATATCTCTGATGTATATTGATATCTATTGTATCATGTGTTGTATCAGATATTGTATGAATGTTGTATATCAATGTGTCATTCTTTTTCTTCCGCTATGTTTTTTACTTAATTGTGTTATAAGCTCCGACGACTCGGACTTGAACGGTCAAATCTGCGGCATTCGAGTACGATATAAAGTATGGATGTCGATTTTCGAACGCGAAAAATTCGTAGTCGTTATAAATTGGTATCAGAGCTAAGGTTGAACTTTAGCTCAGGATTATAACACATTAAGTAGCTCATTAGAGATAGGGTGAAGTATACCCTAGAATGAGTAATCCCTAAGATATCCATTCGATTGCCTCAGTAAATTCTCTTACTATCCACTGATAGTGATTATGAGTGCAAGAAGAGGACGAGATAGGGGACAGGGGAGTATCACTATAAATGGTCAATACCCTGCAACAGTGGAAACAATTTTCTTCTGAATCTTCTTTGATTCGTTTCCAAATTCTTTTGATATCTTCGTGACAACTTCAGAAAAAAGTTTCGATGTGATGGTGGCCCTACAGATCGTTGTAGAAAATCCTTACTTCATATCTTCATCGGTTTCTTACCACTTTTTCGATTCAAACTTTAATGTATTTGAAATTTGGAAATTTTAAATAAATTAGAAATTTTAAATTAAATTAACTTGATTAATAGAATATGAAGGATAAATTTGAATTGTATCGATAAAACAATTTCATTTAAAACCAAATTTGAAATTCTATTGTAATTTCTTATGTAGACTGAACTTCGAAGAGGGACAAGTTATATATACCCCAAAGTATAAGTATTCCGACTTGAATTTGAAATCCATACCTAGTGTTTGAGAATTATGGAAAATCAAATCCATTTATCTATTGTTTGGTTCTCGATATATTCTACGAACGGTTAGTTATCCTTCGGACTAACCAATGCCTTGCATATTTCGTAGATTTAATGAGCTAGGTATCCTATGTAATATCGAATAAGTTTGTTCTAATATTATTGATATTCTGATTTGGTGAGCCAAATACAGAATAGATATCCAGTTTTACCTGGAAAACTATTTCTCTATCTTTGTGTATCTATCTTTGTTGTTTCCGTGCCTACAAATTTCGAGGACGAAATTTCTTAAGGGGGGAAGTCTGTAACGATCCCAATTTCGAATTAATATGTAATTGATAGTTAATGTAAATTTTGAACAAATTTTGGAATAAAATTTGTATTCGACTTTGGAATTTGACTTTGGATATTGTATTGTATTTGAATTTTAAAATTTAAATAAATGACTTAGAAAATTTATTTGGGTTTAAAAATATTATTTATGTAAATTATTTTTAGGTAGTTCGTTTTAAAAACATTTTCTTTAAAATAATGTTATATAATACTGAGTAAGAAGACGTATTTATAATAAAAAAAAAATATTATCAATACAAATAACCTTATAAAAGCACACAAGATACTTGAAAGTAAACCAAACAAGTAACAAGAAAGAAAACAATACAAAGTAATAGAACTTTATTTATTTTTCAAAATACTAAGACAAAGAAAATATATATTCATGTACACTTGCAAAAAAATGAATGAAACAGACAACAAAAATAATGTATGTGAATTGCTTGTATAAGATGATGAAAGAAGTAAGCGTATGTACTAACTACTATCTTATCAGCCTCCAAACAAGGTTTCTTTAGTCAAACAAATAATACATCTTCCCAGCACAAAGTATAGGCATCCGAATTAACAAAGTCATTTTAGTCAATAAGCAAAGGTATATTCAAGTAGAAACCAATAGAATATGTATAAACACTTGAACATAAAGGACATGCATTAAATGTTAGCACATAAGATAGATGTACGTCAGCCATCAAGTGGGAAAAATCTGCATAGTTGAACAATAATAAATAAATAAAAAGAAAGGAAGACATGAGAAGGAGATGACATTAACAATAAATGCAAATATCTCTAGCGCACAATACCTAGATTATCAGCCACCAAAACAAAAAGGAAAATCAGGCTTTGTCAAACAAACAAAGAAAATATCTGTCCTTGATTGCACAAAAAAAATTCACCTGTAGCTTGTTTATTAATATCAACCAGTAAAACTCATTTTCTTATATATATTTCTCATTTCAGTTCGTCCATAAAGCTGAGAAAAATCTGAAACAATATCATCTAAAACTTAAACAAACTTCAGTTTAAAAATATCAAAACAAATCAATACAACCAGAGAAACAAATCAACTTGCAAACCTGGAAGCAAGCTACTCAACTCAGCAATCACCAACAGGAAAGAGTTGATTCCAATCAAAGATAAAGTTGCAAACAACAGATTCAGCAACTTATCAAAAACAAAGTTTCAAGTCTCTGTTCTTCTATTCTTCTCTGCTCTGTGCGTAATCAGGTAAGCAAACCAATCTTCCATTTGATACTTCGTGATGATGGAATATGATCAATACTATGAATTTTTTTGATTTGAATATAAATGTGTGTGAATATATATATATATATATATATATATATATATATATATATGCAATGAGATGTGCTTGCATGTCTATGTACAGATGAGCTTCTGTTTAGTAACAGGGTAGCCAAAACTCGAGAAAAAAATTCATATCACCCAAACCAATCATTATTAAGCCTTAATATCAAAATAAAAAGTGATTGTAAGGTGGTAATACTAATTTTAAAAATGATCACAAGTTTAATTATTTAATAAATATTGTAAAAATAGCATCTTACAATAAAAAGGAAATCAATGTTAAAATTCGAATATTTTAAATTGTTAATTTGATTTTATAACTTGAATAAACATTCAAAAATAGGATTTATAAAACAGAAATGGGAATTTTTAGTGATGTATGCTTTGAGCAGTTCATAAATGAATGGGATAGGCTTTTTGATCAATTTCTATAAATCAAAGAAATATTGAATGTTGAGTTTATGTTTGAAGCTTGCTTAGCCATCAACGAAGTAGGGAAAAATGTTCACTGATTTTTCCATGGCCGTTGATGATGGAACGAGGCACAAGTAGGGTTTGACTCGCGATTTTGAACGAGTTCGAAGACGAGGTGTTTTCGCCACCTCTGGTAGATCGAGTCGCACGTGCTTCTGGGAGGTGGAAGAGGGGAGAGTGATGAGTCCACGGCCGGAGTTGTGTAGTCGCTGGTGGTCGGGGTGTCGAACACAAGACGTTGACAGGTTTGGTTGAGGAGGATTTCAGCTGCTCTAGGTTGAGCTCGATAGCTCTTTTCCATTTCATGGTGGATATGGCGATACTGGGTAGTCCATTGGGTTGAGGTAGTCAATGATTACTTGATGGTGGTAGCGGAATCGATCGGAGGGAGGCCGATCATTAGTGACATGCATCTGCGCACTCGTATGTCTGGAAGGTTTTGTTGTTTGGGAAGAAGAAGTTTACTGGGAATTTTGTTTAGTTTGGGTAGAAGCAGTTCTCGCGTGTTTCACTCGAGTGTTACTCGACTCGAAGCAAAGATTTGAGTGACTTAAGTAATGTTATATATAGATCCTCGTTTTGAATTTAAAATAAAACTGAACTTTAAAGTTCAAAGCAAAAGTTTAACTGAGTTAAAAAATCAGAGTCTAACATAACTCAAGTTAAGTTTGAAGTTTGGGTTGGAAATAAAGTTTTTTTTAAAGTTTAAATGGGTTTTAATAACTTAAAAGTATTTAAGTTTAAATGTATTCAAAGGGAGTTGAAATTTATAATGGAGCCTGGAAGTGTGCGGGAAGCATTTTTAAGACTTGGACTTAAAACTAAAATTGAATCCTAGATTTTATTTATTTATTTAATAAAGATGTATAAATTCAAATGTCTAAATAAATTTAAATGTTTAAATAAGTTTTAATGTTAGAATATACTTTTAAATATGTGAAATTGAAAGAGAATTTGATTATAACTCTTTTAAGTTTCTTTTGTAATAAAAGTATTACTTAAACATGTGAATTCAAAAGTTTTTAAAAGTTAGTTTTAAAATTGATTTAAAGATCAATTGATATTCATCTTAAAACTTGAAATTAAAATGAAATTTAAGTAGTAAAGTCGAAATTAATGTTTTCAAACGTATTGTGAGTGATAAATGAAATCATTAATAAGAATAAGCTTTCTTTAAAGTTAAGGGAACTTATTAATTTTAATTTATTAAGTTAATTAGAATGATTAATTAAGGTTAGGATTAATTAAATTAGTAATTATAAGTTTTAAACTTATTAATTATGGTTTAAGCTAATTAATGATTGGGAATTAATTAATTGTAATTACGAACTAATTAAGTTACAGTTAACACTTAATTAATTAACTAATTAGGATAAACTAATGGATTATTAAGGGTAAATCAATTTTTTTATAAATAATGATTAAAGTTAATTAATAGAGTGATTAAGATATAATTACATTTAATGTAATTAAATGTTGATTTATTTATAAAGGAAATTAATCACTTAAAGATAATTATTTAATGAAATTAATTAAGGTTAAATGATTATGTAATTAACTTAAGGTTAATCTAATCAATTTCTTAATTAAGAATAATTAAATTAAAGCATTCGATAAATTAATTTATATCAAATGATTTGTAATTGATTTATCAGGATTGGATTAATTCATAAGTAATTAATTCAATTGGAAATAAATTGAATTAATTAGGATTAAACAATTTATTAATCCTACTCATAAATGATTACTGAATGTTTGACCTTACTTGTGACTGATTGTATGGTATGAGATGCCTTGAATTGTTTGTCCTATCTGATCTGTAGTATTTTGTTTCTGCGGATTGTGTTATGTAAATTTATTCATTTACTGATGATACATCTGTATATGTCTGTGATCTGTGAATAATAGATAAGCGTTATACTTTATACCGCTTATCAACTATATATATATATATATATATATATTGTTGTATTTTGATCTGTGATGATTGAACGTTGTTGTACTATCGTGTTAAACCCCTGGACTACACCATACACACACAAATATGGATTTCACGTGGAAATCGATTAAGTCACAGATTGTTGACAATTTTAAAGATTGAATTTTTTAATCCAATTTACTTTTGGAATTGGAATTAAGAGCCTTTGAAAATGAGTTCCAAAAATAAAAGTTATTTTAAATAACTTAATAAAACTTGAAATTTAAATCATTTGATTTAAAATTTGAATTCAACATTTGAAATTGAATTCAATGATTTGGGAATTATGGTCTAAAAAGATCATACAAGTTATAAAGTTGTTCATATGTGTTTTTAACCATTTAAAAGTATGGTTTCGAGAATTTAAATTTAAATCCAAGTTTTATACTTGAATGATTTTAACTTATGTAAATTGTAATCAGTTTTTCTTAAAACAAAAACTATTTGTTTCAGATAATAATAGCTTTCATAAAAAGAAAGGATTTCCAATTTGTATCGAAAGATTTCCAAGTTTGAAGTGAAATTGGAAATAGTTATGAAAAACTATGAATTAACCATTTTGAAGATGATTAAATCTTATTTTGAAATTAAAGAGGATTTCAAATGGTGAATCTTTTATATTATAAAAGGTTTGAATTGTGAATTGTTTTGAAAGTTATCGATTAAATTTTGACTTAAAGACTGAATGGGTTAATTCAATTTGAAGTTGAATTGTCTTGAAAATCTATAATTGAATCTTTGCAGAAGATCATTAAACTTTGTTTTGAAATTGGAAAAGCATATCTCTTGTATAAAAGATTCGGAAATTGAAATTGTTGAAAAAATATGAATGAATCTTTGTGAAAGAATGGGTGAACTTAGTGAAACGAATCTTTTTGTTTAAAGATTTGAAAATGGTAATTTGTTTAAACCATTTGAAAGAAAGTTTTGAATTATTAAGTTGTGACTTAATTGAAATCCCATATCCATATGTTTTAAATATTGCGCTCACTATTCGGATTAGTCGGAAGAGGACCTTTGTGTCATATAACCCATTCCGAATAAGTGATACGTCGTATATAGATAACATTTGAAGACCGGTGTTGAAGACCGGATATTTTTTGAAAACGAAAGGATAACTTGTCGAATGTCTCTGCATCGACTGGTCCCCGGTATAGAGACTCCATATGTGATGGGAAGTCCGGACGTGATTAAGAATTATCCGAATTTGCAAGGGCTTCTTCGAAAGTGCCTTCGGTTCTGTTCGAACCCAGGACATACTTGTATGGTTACATGTCTGACACTACAGTTTGAGATATAAAGCAGATTTCTTTCAAATACATATCTGTTGGTGGCCGAGAATTTATTCTCTTAGCTTAACACCCTTCTCTTAGACGTACGAGCTCTGAGGTTATGTAGTTGAAGGTTATCAGCGATATATTCCCGATTTGGTAATGTGGCATGCTGAGTGCTGCTGTGTATTGATAATTTGTGATCGGAGCATGGCTTTAGTGTAAAGCGTAGCTTTGTGGACGAGATTGCATCAGGACCTCACAACTCGAAAATGGTCGAAACAGGAAAGATGCGGCAAGGTTATGAGGGTCGCGCCCTTTAGGGTGTGTCATTCCCTTTTTGTAAAGGGTGGTATCATGGTATGGAGCCCAGATATTTACCTATGTGGTGGGCTTCAATCTCATTTTCTGTGTGGTTGTTGCTTTGTGATAGAGGGCCCTCGGATAAAGGTCCCAAAGGACCGGGGAGTGGCATGCTCGAGAAGTAGTTACCTAGTTACAGAGGTAACCCGACCTTGTGTTGGCAGAGATCCGGTTAGGTTCTCGGGACGTCCCACCAGAGGCATACCCATGGACAGTGGGAAGTTCCTTAGCCCGACCATTTGTTGGAAATCCATTCATCCAATACGTGCCCTGTACGGTTTTAGTTGTATAGCCTGCCATTTACTTATGGTGGCGCCCCACTATTTAAATGGTAGCTATAGTAGGCATAGTTCGGAATGTCTATGCTGGCTAAGATTAATATTCTATTTTCTACATGCTTTCATCACTATGCACTAATAATAATATCAAAAATGATTTGTTTTGCGTAGTAAGCATCTTTGACTATCATAAGGAGAAATCTCCTCCAATTCTGCATTTGCATTGTGTGTTTGCGGGGAGGCCTTATGGTAGTTTCATTTTCCAAAGGCATTGCGGATATTTTTCACTTCCCTTGTTGTTGTTCTTTTAAAAGATAAATAACTGTTTTTGTTGCTCACAACTGTCCCATGACTGATCTGGAGTTTATTGTTTCTTTCCTAAACTCTGGGTGCTCATTTTTTTCCACACGGGCAGTCTAGAGTTGGGTTTTTCAGATAGTCAGGTTTAGTAGATTATCTGGGGCTAGTTCAGTCTTTGGATGTGGACGAGACTTGCTTGTCTTTGTCCATCGTGATTTTGGTTCGAGCTATTTCTGGATTGGTGCTTTGGAGATGGAGATTATCCGCTGCTGGTTTTATCTATTTTTTTCTTTTCCACTGCTATTTTATTGTATCAGATCTCTGATGTATATTGATATCTATTATATCATCTGTTGTATCAGATATTGTATAAATGATGTATATCAACGTATCATTCTTTTACTTCCGTTGTGTTGTTTACTTAATTGTGTTATAAGCTCCGACGACTCGGATTTGAATGGTCAAATATGCGGCATTCGAGTATGATGTAAAGTATGGATGTCGATTTTCGAACGCGAAAAATTCGTAGTCGTTATATTGTGCTAGAACTTGGTCCGTGACATTTTTATGATGTATTGGTGCGCTAGAAATTTTGATGACTTTGTAATGTAATGACCTTTGTGGCGCTCGAATTTTTTTGTAGATTTTAACTTTGTTGTGCTTGATAAACTTAGTCGTATTTAACTTTGTGCTAGAAATTAGTGTATTAATTGTGTGCTCGAAAATTAATTGATAGAAGATGGACTAATAGATAATTACTGGCAACGGAAATAACTAATACAAGGTGGTCAACCGCTGTGAAAATAATTCTTGAATGGATATAAAGCACCACTTAGAAAATTTTGAGTGTAAATTCGACTATTTTGCCATTAACGGAACCATGGAAGAGCCTATGATGGTTGCAGATCGACTATATACATAGACTGTGGTGTACTGCCATTGAACAAAAAATAACAAATTCTGTACAAATTACAATCGGTGGTTTCCTGCCATCCAGTTTAACAAATATGGTGTACAACTATCGCTCTATTTATGCTAAAATTACAATAACCCACTGTTCGGCTATTGTATTATCATGAATGCTTTGAAAGTGGTTGACCATTGATTTGTTGGGACATTTCCAATGTTCAACCACTGAACTCTTTGTTCCAAAAATGCACTGACCCACTTTTCGACAATTCTATTACCTTTAATGCTCCCATAGTGGTTGATCGTTGTGGGTTTGAAAAATATTCAGTGTCTAACCACCATTCTATATGTCTAACTCTATTTTTATTCATAGTTTAGTATTTGATAGCTGTTGATTTTTTGTTGGTTGATTTTTAACCACCATTCTTTTATTTTGCGGCCCTTGATTGTAGTTTGCACTATCTTCGATGATTTTCATACAAAAAATGCATGAACATTTAACACACTGATATGAGAAATATATGCATACATTTACACATTCATACAATAAATATACACACACATTCAAACATTCATACACAAGTCCGTAAACAAAAAAGGAGCACAACAAATGTAAAGAGCGTTACATTTCATTAATCGTTTTGAAAATACAAAGATCTAATATAAAATATAGTACACCTCACTATACAAAATAATATACCCTAATACACAAAATAGTGTAGCCCATTACACAAAACCTGTCTATGAGTGCTTACTTTAAAGGTCGAATTTTCGAAAATTTAATCCAATGATTGACAAATAGTTTATTCCAACATATAGCCTCGGCGCTAGCAAATTTATACCGAAAATAACTGCTAGTAGGATATGCATGTCCTCTCTAAGTGCCAATTTAATAAAATGGCATTCTTGTGTAAGTACAAAAGCAATAAATTGATCTGCTTTTTCAAGATTTGAGGTTTTTCGATGAGGATAAAATGCAATCAATTGCTTATCTGAAATTTCTATGACTAAAAAATCAAATTTTTTTGCTATCAAATATCATATCTCGAGCACCGTCATCCAATTACTGGACAAATAATTAGTTATATAACAATCTACTAATACTTTCAAAGTTACGCAAGTTGAAACATCAAAATGTCATGCATATAAATCCCAATATTGATTGATTTTTGCTAAAATGATTTTTCTTGCTTGAACCCGGTCATTATTCAATTCATTCACTTGCTCCACTACACAAGAAACACACAACTACCATCACGTGCTACTTCTCGAACACTAATAATGTATTTGTGCATAAAGTTAGGTATGAAAGCTAACAAGCGAAAATCACCATTCAATGACTTTGGTACCTTTGCATCTAATTCTACCTTAGGCTTAGGATTCCCATGCCTCATCGTTAATTTCTTATTAATACTTGATCGAGAAAGTTTTTCTTCCTTAGTAGTCGCTGATTCATAAGACGATGGTTCTCATTTTGTAGATCAAGATTTTTTTTTGTTACATAGTTAAGTTCTTTTACCGCCAGATGATCTTCTTGCATTGAGTGGTTTTAGGCTCTAACATAGAAGTTGTTGATGGTAAATCTATTTCTTTTAAGTTCATAATTTCACCAACAATATTTTCTTTTCTTCCTCTGTAGAAGAATCAGACAATTTTTTAATGTACACGAATTCCATAGCATTAAGCAATTTTACTGACTCTTCTACCTATGGAATGTGGTTTAACTTCGTTCAACGTTTGTATATCATTTCAGGTGGTAACATATGACCTTCGTTGTAAAAGTTAAACATTTCATCGGCACAAGAAAGCCTACATATCACTCGATTAAGATGATTATAAGCATATAAATATATATATATATATATATATATATATATATATATATATATATATTAGCAGCTTTTATATTTGCCAACTTTATCATGATTAAATTCGAACCATAAAATGAAACTCTACCTCATGGATGTCTAAACAATGGAATTTGATAACACGATTTTATTGGTCCTAAAATTCTTTTGAATGACGCTTTAATCTGCATATATGGCACACACAACACATTATCTATTTTTGACCAAACTCCCATGAATACCACCTCTAAGTTATCAAGATGCTTTTTCAACTGAGCATATGAAGAATCCGCTCTAGTGGTTACTCTATTGCCTTGATGTCTAAACTTATTCGTGCAAGTTGTACATACATACTCTTTATATAGTATCCGCTCCTTTTAAAGATAATTTATACTTTTGGAAAAGTTCTTTCAATCTTATTGAATATCACCCTAAACAATCAAATATTCTTCTTTTGTATATGCATGAACAACCTTTTTCCCACTTTGCAAAAAAATCTCAAAGAGGTCATTGTTTTTAATTCTAGTTTGCAATTTGTCATAACATTATTTCCCATATGTCATAGACACATCATTAAATTTACTTTAAGAAAAACTTTCTCCATTCCACCGATGTGATGTCCCGAAAATTTAGGCAATAATTATTTAATAATTTCTCTAATAATTATTTTAAAATGTGAAATATTGATTTAATAAATTAATTTAAACTGAAATTCTCTTTTGAAAATTTATAATTATTTAGTTTGTTAATGATATTGTTTTCAAAGTTAAAAATATTTAAATGATAAATTTATCTTTCTAAATTGATTTAAAAACATTTTATTTATAATGTATAAATGTTTATACATTGTAAATAGAGGATTTGGTTTTAATTTTCATTTATATTTAATAAAAGATATTTTCTTATTATTATATAAATGTATAATTGATTAAATAGATTTAAACTAATTTAAATTAGTATTGTAAACTTTTCTAAAGTTTGTTTTAAAGATCTATCTTATAATTTTCATAGAAAGTAAATAAGCATTTATTTTGTTTATAAAAATAAATATAGTTTAAATTCCATTTTATAATAAAGGTTTATTTTGTTTTGTTTCATTTTAAAATTGCTTTTCTTTTGAAATTTAGTTTATAAAGAATATTATTTTTAAAAATAATAATTAAACAAACATTTAAAATGTATAGTTTTATAAAGAAGTGTATATGTATGTATTTAAAAGCTAATGTTAATAAAACATTTGAAAATATGCTTAAATAAATTTGAAATGGCTTAAGATAATTCAAATACATATATAAATTTAGGAATTCTCTTTTAAATATTAAAATATGTATATGTGTTAAAATCTTAAAAACTTAAAGAGACACTTGTAATCACCTAACAAATCAATACAACAAGTGTCAAGCAAATTCATTTTTGAATTTTAATTATATTGACAATAAAACATAGCTTAAGCATTTTGTTAAAAACATTTTTTCTTCAGATTGAAAAGCTGAATCATATTTCAGTAGATCAAAACCCATTTTCTCAATTGAAAACAGAAATCATATTTCTGTAAAATCAAAACCTCAAAACAAATGCAAATCAAAATCTGCATTCAACTTTAAACCTGCAAATACCAAATCTGCAAATCAAAATACAAGATAACAACAACTTCAAATCTGTAATCATTTTCTTCAAATATATCAACTACAAATCTGAGCATTTGGAATTTTGGAGTCTGCATGCAATCTACATCAGCAAGTAAAGCAATCTTCATCAAACAGAGGATCAATTTCTGTAATCTAAATGCAAGTGAGGACTTGGAATTGTGATCTGTTTTTCTGGAAATTGGATCTGCATCTAATTTGCTCTGCATTTTCATAAATAAAGTGAGCAAGCTTTTATTTTTAAAAACAGTTTCTTTTTAAAAGCAAAGTTAAGGAAATTTATAGCACTAAATGTCAAATGCAAGCTGTTTTCCCTAAATTAAAAGTGCCTTGAATTTACAACTGCAATGATTCATTGTTCTTAGATAAATGGTTTCACAATCTAAAAAAAAAGAAACTTTGAGTTATCAGTTGCATGTGAATGAGTATGTTGAGTGATTATGTATTGATGAATATTTGTGTAAACTTTTATATATGCTGCTGTTGCTTGAAAATCTGCACCTGTTGTTTTTTTTTACTAAGATTGTTATTAGAAACCCTTATCTCTGGGTTTGAATCCCTGTTAGAATTGATATGTAAACAAAGTTTGGTTGTTAGCATAAATCCAGGTTTGTAGATTTTGTTTAAATCAAAATTTTGTCCTTAAATCAGGATTTGGATGTATGAGAAAATCTGATATCTCTAAACAAATACAACAGTAAGTATTTCAAATAAAACCAGTCATCATTTAAATGAATCAAATACCAAATAGCTTAAATCAATTAAACAGTTTTGTTATTCATGTTTAGAAAAAAAAACTAATATTACAGTTTTGAATAAACTGTTAGGAAAAAGCATTCTGTTTCAAACAGAAAATGGAAATTTGGATTAATCTGTTAGTTAGTGGATTTTGGGTGTTTAGGTTCTTCATGTTAGTGGTGTATTGAGGTGAGAATGGGGTAAGTTGGTGATAGATGATCAGAGAGAGAGAGAGAGAGAGGAGTTGGAAATTGTTTTTGTCAGGCTTTGATATTGGGTGTTTCCAGGTTTCAAGCCTAGTATCTGACAGGAAGGAGTTTTTGATTATTTTGATTTCTCTGTTGCTTGGAGTGATTCGAGATTATGGGGGATTGCAGAGGAGTCATCAAGAGAGAGTTGGCCGGAGTCTCAAGGTTGATGATGGTCGGAGGTGAGATTGGGTGAGGTTGACAGGTTTGCAGTGGGTTCTTTTTCAACTCAGGTGAACTGTTGATTGTGTGCAGGGTTTATTTTCCCGAAGTAAGCCTCGGGTTTTTGTGCTTCTAACTCGAAGCAGAAGGTAGATGAACTCGAAGTAAATGGTGGGGTTTCTCTGGTAAGTTAATTTCAAGGGTATAAACAGAGAGTTTGCAGTTTAAGAATTTTGAATGAATTCATATTTTAAGTTGTAATTTGATTTAGATGTAAGTTAAACTGAATTCAAATAGAGATTGAATTCAAAGCTTTTTAAAAAAATGAAATGTCTTAGACAAGTTTAAAGTTTGGTTTTAAATCAAAATTAAAACCGTTTCAGGTTTTAAACCTGAAAGTTGTTTTGCAGTTTTTTTTTCATGTGAATGAAATTTTAATTTTAGTATGGAAATTTGATTTTAGATGGAAGTAGAAACTGAATTCAAATGTAGTTTTGAATTCAAAGTCTTTAAAGATAAGAATCTTAAATTTAAACAAGATTTAAATCTAGTTTTAAATCAAGAATTTAAAACAGTTTTCAGGTTGCTCTTAAAACCAGGTCTTTGATTCAAACAGGTTTTTGTTAGTTTTGTATGTTCTAGATTTTTGAACAGATTTGGATGTTTTAAGCCAGTTTAAACTCAATACGAAATCAATTTAAAAATTGTTTCAAGTTTCTTTGAAACCAGTTTTAAATTTCAAAACAGTTATAAATTTAAAAATGATGAACGTATTCAAATGTTTAAAGATAAATTTGAAACTGAAAATTTGATTTCAAATAAGTTTAAAAACTTGAAAGAATTTGTTTCCTTTAGTATTTGAATTAAAATATGAAGTGCTTAATTTAAATTTGGAAATTGAAATAATCAATTTAAATCTTTCTTTATATTTAGGTAAAGAATGTTCTTTGACATTCATTTTATTGTAAGGTCTATAATTATTTTAATTTGAATTAATGTTTAATGATTAGACATTTTAAATAATGGAATTTTAAATGGAATTTGAATTTAAATCTAGAAATGTATTGTTTTAATACATTTTGAAAGTAAATGATTCATTTGATAAGTAATTAAATTGTTTTGAAAAATAATTAAGATAATTAAGGATTTTACTTAATTATTTGATTTTAAATAATGATATTAATTAAGAATGATTTATTAATCTAATTCAAATTTTCTTAAGTATGTAATTAATGAAATGTTGTTAATTAATGATAATTATCTAAGGATAATTTAGTAATTAATTAAGGAAATTAATTTTGATAATTAACTAGATTAATTAATTGAATCTAATTAATTGTAATTTGTTGAGTAATTAAGAAATTAATTACTTATTGTAATAAATTTTAATATGTGATTTAATTAAGTTTAATTAATTTTAATAAATCATTTGATGATTTTAAGAGTGTAATTACTTATTTTCATTAGTGGAGCAGGGTTACTTAGAGAAGTAATAATGATAATTACAGGAATGTAATTAGTAATTTAGATAATTACTTTTGTAATTAATTAAGGAATTAATTAATGATTAATTATTGGATAATTAATTTTAATGAGTAATTAAAGATAGTTAATTAATTAATTTAATCAAGGTGATTAATAATTAGATTAATTTCTAAATGTAATTAATTTTAATTAAGTAATTCATTTAAATATTAAAGATCATTAATTATTATAATTAATGATGTAATTAAGGATTGTTTGATTAAGTTAAATTAAAATAAGTGATTAATTAATTGTAATTAATTAAGAATAAATATAATTAGTTATAATTAATTAATAAATGAGTAATTAAATGTTAATTACTTATGATTAAGGTTAATTAATTTATGAAATTAATTAATTAAAGACTAATTACTCATTGTAATTAGTGAATGATTTATCAAGGTTGTTAATCAAGTTAAATACTTAGTGATTAATTAATAACTGGGTTAATTAATTAAAGGATATTAAGTAGGATTTAAATGAGTAATTAATTTAATTTAATTTAAATTAATTAGAGATGGTTGTAATTAATTTAATTCATTTTAAATTAATTATAATTGATGGTTAATTAAATCATTGCTTATGGATGTTATTGATTGAATGTTGTGATCTCAGTAATGAGATGAGCTGTATCTGTATGACATGAATGCTTGGTTTAAGTATGATGGTTTGCGATGGATTATTTGGTTGAGATGATTATCTGTTTATGGATGATACAGATTATCTGCTATGTTATGAATGTGATTATCTATTGTGATATATAGTTTATCTATCTGTGTGAATTAGATAATAATGAAATAAATTAACTGTTTAAAACCCTTAAGTACAACTTGGACATTAAGATGGCGTTTGGTTTCGGTGAGACCGGGATTGGGTTTCCATATTTGGATATCCGAAAACCACATCGATTCCAATTAAGCGTTAGGTCGTTAATCCAAGTGGAGCAAGTGAAGACTCGAGGTGTAAGGGCTATACGTCAGTATAACTCTGTGGGTGATTCCGTAATGAGTTTGACGGAATAGTACTTATAGATTCGAGATGGTGATTTAGAGTGCAAGGGTTATCGTCGTTAACTCTAAGGGTGATTCCAATACGAGTGTAACGAGATAATGCCTTCGGTTTCGTTCGAACCCGGAACGAACTTGAATGGATTGAATGATTTCAGAACATTGTCAGGTGGACGATGAGCATTCTAAGATTTGCTATGTCCTATAAAGGTAATCGTAGCCTCAAGCCTCATCAACCGGTAATGGCTAAAACACGGGAGGTGCAGCAAGGCTTCGTGGGTAGCACCCACTTGAGAGCAAGATTTTCCCCTGTCTAGAGGTCCCTTTTTATTCGGCTTAGTGGGCAGTTGTTAGCGCGCGCCAACTGCGGGGTTGTCTTGTTCGGAACCATTCAGTAAGGAATGGGTCCGGCCTTGTGTAGCAGGGGATTGGGAGTAATCCTCGGTACATTGATCTAGGCCACGTATTGTGATGGGCGGTACCCCAGTAGCCATTTCATTGATGGAATCCATAATCCAATAAGTGCCTGTACGGTTTTGATTGTGCCCAACTATGTTGGAACGTGAGATGTAAGCATTCCAGCTATTTCTGTATTTTATTTTGAAAACCCTAGACACTATTATAATATCACTGGATTTCCTATCAAATGTTTTGGTTAGCGTAAGGTAAAAACTTTTCCATGTTTATGTGTGGGAAGTCTTACGTGATACTTTTTGTTTCCAAAGGACTTTCTAAAGTTAAGCAACTTTTAGCCCCGTTTACTCACACCAGACCCCTGTCTGACCTGAGTGTTTATTTTCTGTTTTATTAAACTCTTGGGTACTCATATTACGTATGAGTAGTCAAGTGTTTCAGGATTGCTTTGACAAGTTCTGGAGGAGATAATGGAGCAGGAGGCTTCAGCGTGTAGATATATTTAGTGGTTCCGCTGTGTTTGAGTTGGGTCTGTTTCTCTGATATACTTGGATTGTAATTGCTAGACAGATGTTTATAACTGTCTAGTTTGTGTTGTATTAGCTGTTTAACTCTGATGTATATGATACTATGTAAAGTTTTATGTGATATATTATAATTTATTCGATTCCGCTGTGAGATTCTGATGTTGTCTGTTCTTTCTTTCCTTTCTTTTCTCTTTTCTATCCCTTTCTTTCTTCTTAACGATGCAACTTTCTGGAGTGTGGAAGTTGGGTCGTTACAACTGATTAAACCCATTCTCTATCTATGATTATCACTTCAAATAGTTTATTGGGCATGCATAAATGTTTACGCTTTGACATGACCATTTGTAATTTTCTTCCCTTTCATGTGCTAAAAAAGCATGAACGATACTAAATGTTTGTCCCATAGAAGTCAACCCAACCATTTTCACAAATGGCATGTTATAACGGTTTGCTTTATATGCACAATCAAGTAATAAAACCAATGGAAAACAATTACATAAACTTGTAGATTCGAGATGAGACCATATTAAATCAATCAATTGACTAGTTGACGGATCAACTCTCTCAAAATAAATATTAGGTTTATTTAAAAGCAATTTCATTAGTTTTTGCATTGTGGATCTATATTTAATGGCCGAAAGCCCTATATAATATTTTGCATTATAAATTGTTTTCAAAGTAGAAGTACATTCAGAAAATAATTTTTTAATGGTAGTATGTACCTCACGTGGTTGCACCCTGGTAACTGTCATATCAGCTAAAAAAAATTCTCCTCGTCTAAAAATCTAGTAGCGCACGGATAACCCACTAACGTATGTGGAAGCTCATGATTATGTACGCCATTTGATATTGTAACTTTCCATTTTCCTTCCATAGTATGGATACATTTGATTAAAAATAAACAATTACACTTCCTAGTAGCACTATCTCGATAACGCTTTACATTTTGACTTTTTTCTTCATTTTTAGAGTGGTGACTTCGATATATGCCACCTCTTTCACAATCTAAATGCAATCTTGTTTTTTTTGGAGCCAACTTATTTGATTTTTGACAACGGTGTTCAACTTTTTGGCTTGCACTTTATACCAATGAATCAAGACACTACAGGAATCAAAACCCTAAAATTACAATAATAAACAAAAATGTTAAAAATTAATACGCTTTAGTTTTTTCCACCATTCAAATATTTAACCGAAAACACGTACTTCATTCGTAAAGAAGCTATTTGTTACATTGACTTAAACATTTCCACCAACTGATACATTATTTTCAAAATTTGTTAGTTCTCAACCATCGTATCACCAATAGTTTCAATCGTATTTTCCTTGTTATCCATTGCCTATAAAACATTTTTATCAGAATATTATAAAGAAAATTTTATTATCTGTATCATACTATCATACTTAGCATAGTAAATTACAACATCATCAATTTGACATCTTCAATCATGTTTTCCTTAACAAATCATTCTTGAAACCTATGTTTAGTTCTTTATTTATTTCAGCTTCATTGAAAATAAAACATAGACGATAATAAATACCAATAAAAACTCATTTGATATATCACCATCATAATCTCACTCCACCATTGTCCTCCATTGCTCTTTGCAGTTTTTAGCAACTAAAGTTTTCCAGTGAAATGCGATGTTGGTGGTGAAGCTCGAAGGTCGAGTGGGTGACATTTGCGATGAATGAAAGTTGATAATGGGGGAACAGGGGTCAACGATGTAGGAGCATGGATGAAGAGGATTTAGGGATAAAGGGTTTAACATTTTTCTGTTTTGGTAATGAATCATTGCATGGAAAATTAGAAAAAGATGGTATTATGGTATTAGGAAGTATAGTAGTTTTATTGTTTTTTATGTTAGGAAGAGGAAATAAAGGTTCCCTTAGCACCACACAAAATTAGAGTTATGTAAAAAAAAAATAGGGCCAGAATGAAGATGTAGTAAATTGTGCGGTTAAAGAAACTGGTATAACATGCTTCCTAAAAAAACATAATCCCATTTTACTCTAGCCATTATAAAAACTCCTTTTTTGAATTCTTCTATTGCTTTAACAATTTATGAATAACCTTGAATAGTAAAAAGCAATCAATGTAGTAGTCGATCATTTTCCTAAGTCATGGTGGGTGGATGGGATAGATACTACAAAGAAGGCTGTTGGAAAAGAATGCAGTTCATTTTATGTAGATGAAGAAACTAATTTTTATGTTAAAAGTATGGCTTCTATTTTTTGAAAAATGTGTGATTATTAGAATGGATCACAGAAGATGATTCGAGAGTGGGACACGAGTTAAATTAGTAGATGTGGATTTCAATAATAGATTAACTTTTGATTATTTCTCGTCCATATCCCTTCCTCTCTCTAACATTGTTGGCCATATATTTCCATCACATAAATAATTATTTCCAAAATCTTATAGAGAAATTAACTATATTTAAAACCCATTTAAATATGTACCATTGTTGTATATCGATGCTCGCATGTATAACTTTATATATACATCAAAATGGTTAATAACAACACTAATAATCGGAAAAATTAAATAATAATCAATATTTCTCAAAAATTAATTAATTTTCTTAATTTACACTATTTTATTACTAATTAAATCTTGTGTTTTTTCGAAGAATTCATAAGTATGGGTGTGAGACTCAGATGTATGAATTTAGTCAACAATTAATATGGAACAATTCAAACGTTAGCGTCCATACATCACCTTAGCTAGTGGTGTGATTGTTTAGCCAGTTCATCACTTATATAGCTTTGCAGAAAAATCAAATTTTATAATTTCTTAAGCAATACAAATTAGCAACCATTATTGACATCAATTTTCATTATCAACATTATATCACATTAGGACTTGTGGAACTTAGTTTTGATCAAAATTCCAATATGTTGGATCGATTTCACCCTAGAGGGGGGTGAATAGGGTGATTCTAATAATGGTAAAAATTAATGTGGAAATAAAAAACAATCATAGACAATAATGCAGAAGAGATCACACACAAATTTATCCAGCTTCGGCAAAATCCTGCCTACGTGCTGCCCTCAAGGTTTCTACTAAAAATTAAGTGGTCAAACGCTTACACATGTAAACTTGCGACACCTGCTAATGACTAACCTAACTTTACGCTGAAAACCCTGCCATAACTCAGCCACTGAGTTGCAAATTCTTGAACTACACCACCGTAATTCGTCCCTAGTCGCATGACCAAAATTTACACAAATTCTAAAAGAAAAATACAAATAAAACAAAACAACTAAACAAAAAATCTATTTAATTAAACTCTAAGCCCAATATAAATAAACTAAGACCGGCCCAATTGGTAAAGAAGAAGCGTTCCTCTCTATTTTTTCTTCGATGCAAAAACTTCGGTCGGTCCTTTTCGTTCCTTTGTTCCTTTTGAAAAGTAAGGGTTTTTGGTAAAATTGAAGAGGTCGATTTGAATCGATCGATTGCATTGATGAGTTTAGGTCGATTTGCCTTGTCAATCGATTCTTTGGCTTTGATAGGTTTGCGGCTGCTCTAATTTTCGAGTATGATTCATGCTTTGAATTAGTACTTGTTTTTCCTTTTTCGATTTATACTTATAATTGACTTGATTCGAGCTCTGGACGATGCTTGCTCTCTGATTTATTTGAACTTGAATGATATAACTACCGATGATGAACTGGGCTTATATAGGGAACGAAGCCCTATTTTATTGTTCATATATTTCTTTTTGAATTTGTCATGATTTTATCATCTACGTTGAATTTTGATCATATGATCTTGAGATCTCTGACTGGTTCATTTCGTACTTGTTATTGATAAATTTGCACTTCTTTGAGTCTGTTGGATATGATTTGAATATTGGTTCCGTTCATTACTCCTTTGACTTTTGCCCTTTGAATTTTGAGATAATTTTTTCCATTTTAATTCGTATTTCTTCTACAATTTCAATTCTTTTTCGGCTTTGACTTGATGACTACATTTAAACTGCTACCTCGTTATCTTGTTCTGGTTTGGGTCCTCTTGCATTAACTTGTGATTGAATGTGTGCTGTGATCTCTGACTTGATTTCACTGGCTTCGTTCCATTGAAGTATGTCTGGCACACTGCATATATGTATACATGTGTATTCACGCATGTATATATGTGCGTCATGTGTTTTGTGTGCTTATGAACTTGATTGCCTATGGTCTGATTTGAGTCATTACTGATTTGTACTTGAATCTCATATGCATGCTCTCTAGTTGTGATGGTCTGTTTGTATTCTGGTGTGTACATCTTCATGTGACTTAGTTGCGTGAGTCTGTTCATTATATGGTTGAGTTCATTTGTAAGTATGCACTTGAGTTTTGTTCCTTTTGAATCTTTGACTGGTTGTAGTTGTCTCCTCTATTGTATTGTGTGCTGTCCACCTCTTTGTTGTCTTTGCATATATATATATATATATATATATATATATATATATATATATATATATATATATATATATATATATCTTGCCGTACTGGTGGTCTGGTCTGAGTTATTTTAGTTGCTTTGATTCTTCTATATGCCATTTCCTGAGTTGCTTCGAGTTAAACTACAGCTTGCCTCTTCACTTTCGTATGTTTGTCACTTTGGTTTATGCATTTGGTCGCATTGTACACTTTGTTGCATATGTTTAGTGCACATGAGTCAAGTTTGTTGAGGTTGCTATGTTGAGTCTTCATGTTTCATATGTATTCATGTATATTTTATGGTGGATGTTGTTCCACTAGCATGTGTTGAGTCTTCATGTGTACTACTATGTTTAGTCTTTTCTGCACTTTGGTTGTTCATACCTTGTTTTGATGTTGAGGATTTGTTGTTGAATTTTGTATGCTCGATTTGATTGTTCTCTGTTGATTGCTTTGCCACTATATATATACATGTCTACATGTGTGAATATGCATGTATATATGTATGCTGTGTTACTTTAGCTTGTTCCACTTGCATTGATCTGGACATGTTGTTTTGGTCGAGACATGAACTCTATTGTAATTGTCTGCATTTGTACTTCGAGTTAAATGTCCAATTGCATTTGAAATTTGATCTTTTTATCCTTGTATTGCTTCGAGCTCTATGTGTATTCTATGTTGCATGTGAAGTTTTGTTTTGGTCAAGCATTTTGACTTGAGTTGAATCTGTTCTCGGCTTGGGTTTAACCTTGTGCCTACATGTCCCTGCGATTTAACAAGCAAGTGTATATCGGTGTGCACAACCTTGTGGCATGTACAGTGATACATTGTGCATGTCACAAGCTGTTCGTGTATGATGATTTAAAAGAATATGATGACGAACAACCCAAATAACCGAGGTAAATAATATTTTCAAAAACACACACTTCATTTTGAACTACAAAATATTTCTTTTTCAATTTTACTGCTTCGGTGTTTATTTTGCAGATAATTCAGATGTAGGATACACACTAGAATAAAGTTGAAGATCAAGTACGAGTGTTGAGTGAATATGCAGTGAGGTCAAAATTGTAAATTGAAATTTGTGATGTAATCAAAATTGTAATGTAATTGACAATGTGTAAATGTATAAAGAGAGCTTAAATTTGTACTATTTGAATTTTTAATAAAATATTTGGTTGAATAAATATTTGTTTAAATATGAATTCTAAGTTATTTATTTTATTCAACAAATATTTATTTAATTATATGAAAAATAAAATAGTACGATAAAAAATACATTTAAATGAATATATATATATATATATATATATGTGTTTATTATCATCAAACAAAAATCATATACTAGCATATTCTACAATATCCCCCTTTTGATGATAACAAACATACATTAAGATTTTTACTCTATTAATGTATTTGTTTTTGATGAATTCTATTACCTCTCCCTATTTGAATGCTCCCCATACACCAAAGCTCCCCCTTACATAGACGCGTGTAGTTAAAAATGAAAAAATAATTAAAAATAACTTTGAATAAAAAAATTTGAATATTAGTAAGAATACTGCTCAAAAATCCAAATATTAACCTATCTCCCTCTTTTGTTATCATCCAAAATAATAATAGTGATTGAAATAGCTCGATTAAAAATATAAAGTCAAATCAAGTGGGAAATATTAATTTCAAATTTCAATTAATAAAAAAAAATCATAATATTTTGTTAATTAGAAACAAACTCCACTTTAGAGAAATTATAGGTGTGACGTCCCACCCCGAGACCCACATTAACAAAGAGTATTACTGGGTAATACTGTTTACTAATGCAGAGAATATGGCTGGATAGGAGCGACCATCTATAACCATGTCTTAAATATATATTGAATACGTCGACAATGCCATAAATTTTTTTTGAATCGACATATGCCATAAATACTTAATACAAAGCCATAGGTGGCTATAGGATCTATCAGAACAAAATACAACAACTCAAATGTGAAACACATCACAAAACAGCAGATAATCACATACACACACACATATACAGATACATCACAGAGTATACAAAATGATACATCACATATGTGGTATGACGACCACGGTACAAACACGAGTCAAAAGAATATACATATCAGAGTAGAAAACCAAAAAGGACTACACAAAAAGATATTTAAAAAAAGAGCTAGCATAATAGTCCATGCAGAAGCAAAATAGGCTAAGTCCAAATGTACCTAATCAACCTGAAACACCTCGCTGTGATCCGAGTATAAAATACACGGGTTAGTCTAGCTAAACGAATCAGTAAAAGTTGATAGCTGAACAATAGAGCATAAGAGCATAGTGATATTCTTCTTAAACAAGAAGAAACAATAAGAAGACTAACCATAGACATATGGAGGATACGCATCATGTATAGCATATATGATTACACTAGATGATAGAACACTATTGCTTCAGTAAGCATAAAACACAAAGGAGACAAAAAATCTCATGAATCGCTGAAATATAGCATGCCTCGTATCATCGGCAATCATAAATCAAATAAGAATGGTTTAGGGAATAGTAAAATGTAAACTCCTAAAAGAGTAATTCTCAAACCCGCCATCTCGGCAACTTCAAGAAAAACATGAGCAAAAGTCATCACGACATAAACCATAAGGCAAATGCCAACGAAGAGATAAAAAATCTCATAAAACGCCAAAAGGAAAATCCCATAAGTAGCACCAATAGCCAATCTCAATATATATATATATATGCCAAAAATCTCAACACGCCAGTGTAGGCAATGAAAATCTCAAAAGAACTCGCAAGAGTCCAAAAATCCCCAAGTAATCGCCACGAATGGTTTAAAGGGCCGATTCCAAAATGACGACACACAAAGGTAAAAATCATCTCAAAAAGGTTTTGCACGTGCTATTTCTGCCGGGTAGTGTTTCACATAATAGGTACCTCGCCCAAAGGCAAACGTCAAAAGACTAATACGCCGTAATGGCAAATACGCCATAATGGAAAACGTCCAAAGAAACATACGCCACAATGGCAAACGTCCGAAGACAAATACGCCGCAATGGAAAATGACCCGAAGGTCCAGTATCGGCACACCAACAGGCAAATGTGTCAAAAACTCTTGAAAATAAACCCAAAAAGTGTTAACGTATGTCCCATACCACCCGTTTGCACTAAACGGTTTATTGATCGCTAGTAAATTTTGTACTCAAAGAAGTAAAAGGTTCACCTCATCTCATCGGTAAACTCGACCCGAAGGTCAAAAAGATCAAATGGACAAGTCAAGAATTAACCGAAAAGATTAACGCATGTGTCCCATACCATGTGTTTTACCAAACCTTTTAATTCTCCTTCACATTCGCTCGTATAATGAAAGAACGTGTACTTTATAGAAAACAATTTACCTTGAAAATAAGCTTTGGAAAAACCGATTTCGTAAACCATTTGGAAACCATATTTGAAAGTTTCCCTTATTGTAAAGGATAAATAGGTTTTATGCTAGAAAATATTTTAAAATGTTATATAATAATTATTTTTAAATCCTCTAAATTTTACAAATCATTTCAAAAAGATTTGGGGAAAACCGCGCTCGAAAACGACCGAAAACAAGCAAAATTCCACTCAAATCGAAATTCAAATTTAAATTCAAATAATTCAAAATTTGAATTCCAATTTCATCAAAACTGGGATAACTTATTGATAGGCATCATACCCCTCAAAATACTTCAAAAATATCACAAAAGCTGAAGTAAAAGTCAAAATCGGACGGAAAATGAACATAAAAAACACTTGGGCAAAATTAATACACAGGTCTGAAATCTTCTCTGCGTTCAACTTTCGAACATAAAAAAGATGATTGAACAACCTTTGATTGAACTGAAAATTGGTGTGCACAAAGTAGAAAATTTCAGATTTCAAACAAAAAAATAATCGTTGAATTCCAACTGGAAATGAAAAGGTTACATTGTCTAAAGCATGGACTCGCACCAAATTTGCAACAGTTCAAAAACCAAAAATGCACAGGCCTGAAAACTATCTTGGGTTCAAATTTCAGGCATGAAACAGAGAACTAAATAACCTTATATTGAGTTGAAATTTGGTATGAACATTGTAGAAAACTTCATCTTTCAAACAAAAAAATAATCATGCAATTTTGATAAAATATGAGAAAGTTATGATGTCTCAAAGTTGAACCCAGACAGTGTTTTCGCTGTAAAAATCTAGGCAAAAACATGCTCCGGACCAAATTTCGGCAGCATATTTCTATAAGCTATATATGTCAAAATGACCTGAAATTTGGTACGCTCATAATAGAGAACTTTATCTTCCAAACAAAAAAGAATCACACAATTTTAGTAAGAAATGAAAGAGTTATGCTTTCTCAAACATGGACCCAGGCCATTTTTGGAACAACTCAGAAAACACAATTTCTACAGGCAGAAAAACTGTGTTTTGTTGATTTTGCAGCAACGGCTTGAACACAAATGACAATATTTTTTGACCAAACTTTTCGGATACAAAGTTCAACATATAAAGTTAGCTCAGAAAAAGATCCAGTGGCATTTCTTTGCCGGAGATGAAAGTTATGGACAACCAAAGTTGGCACTTGAGGCTAGAAACAAACACAAGAACAACAATGAACAAAAACTTGTATACATGCAAAATAAAATATTTTCTATCATACAAAATGGTAATTTACTCTTTTTAAACATTTTTATTGTTAATTTCCTTTATTTTGAATAAAATGCACTTTTTGTTCATTTAATTGTAATATACCGCATTTATTACTTTTAAAATTCAACAAATTACATTTTCTTACTTGTAAAAATGTTCCAATTCGTTTACAATTATTATTTACACTCAAAATTTGTTTTTAATCACATTTTCTCCTTATTTCATTAAGTTCTTATTAAAAAGAGCTTACTTCTTGTAAAAAATATTAAAAGAAGTATAAAGCAATAATTAACAAAATTATTGCATTTTCACTGAAATAAAATTATTCTCACATTTATTATCACCCAAACCATAAAAATAAATCTTTATGCTTTATTTTCAACAATTATTTCCTAAATTCATTATTTATATTAAATAAACAATTTATTTTCACCAATTCTTTTTTTATTCAATTTACAATATTAAATCATAATTGTCATTATAATTTAATATTGAAAGGTAAACTCCAAATTGGGGTTATTATAGACTCCCCCTTAACAAAATTGCGTCCTCGCAATTCCTAGGGAAAAGTATGTATGCAACAATATATTTCATCACTTCAAAAGATAGGAAATCAAGCTTGAGATAAAAAGAATTTCTCACCATCGCTGCATCGAAGATAGAAAACTGGGATAGGATCGCTCGATAAACTCTCAGGTTTTCCAAGTGCACTCATGGGATTAGCGGACCATTGAACTTTAATGAGCAATACGTCCTTGTTTCGAAGGCGTTTCACCACCAAAGCAATTATGCAAGTTAGGCTACTGCGCAACAGATAAGTCTGGTGAGATCTCAAGCTATTGTAAATTAGGAGAATCGATAATAGAATCTGACTCTCGAAGACACTTATGAAGCTGAGAGACCTGAAACACGTTGTGAATGCCAGATAGATAAGCTGGAAGTGAAACTATATAAGCCACAGGGCCAATACGTTCAGTAATAGGAAATGGTCCTATAAAGCGAGGAGCTAGTTTCCTAGTCGTACTGAAGCGCATAACCCCTTTCAGAGGAGAAACACGAATAAAGATGAGATCACCAACCAAGAACTCGAGAGGCTTCCTACGGTTGTCCGCGAAGGATTTTTGATGGCTCCGTGCCACTTTCGTTCTCTAAAGAATAAGATCAATCTTCTTAGAAGAATCATGAAGAGAATCTGGGCCAAGAAGAAGCTTCTCACCAGAATCCAACCAACATGAAGGTGATTGACATGGCCTTCCATATAAGGCTTTGAAAGGAGCCATACTGATATTGGCTTAAAGACTATTGTTGTAAGAGAATTCCACAAGAGGTAGGTGATTCACCCAACTCCCACCGAAATCTAGAATGAAAGCACGAAGAAGATCCTCGAGGATACGATTCACCCGTTCAGTCTATCCATCAGACTGTGGATGACATGCTGTGCTGAAGTTAAGCTTTGTTCCCAAAGCTTGCTGAAGACTTTGCCAGAAATGACTCGTGAATAGCGGGTCACGGTCATAAACAATCGAACTAGGAACACCATGAAGTCTCACGATTTCCTTGATATACAACTTGGCCAAATGAGAAGCACTCCTATTAAACTTAATAGGAACGAAATGAGCTGATTTGGTGAGGCGATCAACAATAACCCAAATGCTAGAATGGTCCAATCTCGAACGAGGTAGGCCATCAATGAAATCCATCGAAATCTGATCCCATTTCCACAATTGGAATCTCTAGAGGCTGAAGAAGACCAGAAGGGCGTTAATGTTTGGCTTTGATACGTTGACAAGTCATGCAATTACTCACATAACTTGCCACATCGCACTTCATGCCTTCCCAATAATAAAGTCGATGCATATCGGCATACATCTTACTACTGCCAGGATGAATGGTATACTTAGAACGATGATAGTCATCGAGAATGTCATGCCTAAGTGCAGATCAGAAGGCACAACAAGATGGTTCTTCTTACGAAAACACCCATGAGTATCAATGCTGAAATCCCTTAACTCCTGTTTATGGGACTCGGACTCGCAAACTTGGATAAGTTGCACAAGATCGGGACCACCCTGCTGAGCATGGGCAATACGATCTAATAAGCTGGGTCGAGATTCCAAACTAAATAATAAGATAGGAGAATCAGAAGATGGAGCTCGATCTCGAATATCACAAAGTGATAAGGTCTCTAGAACATCCCACTTGACTAGCATCATAGAGACAATAGCCGAATGTTTGCGACTAAGCGCATCAGCAACATGATTACCCTTACCGGGGGTATACTGGATATCGAAGTCATAGGAGGCCAGGAACTCGAGCCAACGTCGTTGCCTCATATTGAGCTCCTTCTTTGTGAATAGATATTTCAAGGACTTATGATCTGTGTATAGAATGAAGTGCTCGCCTAATGGATAATGGCGCCAAATCTTCAAGGTGAAGACAATGGCGGCTAACTCGAGGTCATGAGTGGCATAGCGTACTTCATTCGGTTGTGTTACCTAGATGCATAAGGAACTACCCGATCCTTCTGCATAAGCACGACACCGAGGCTACAATGACTAGCATCAGTATAGACAACAAGATCTTGATTCCCTTTAGAAACCACTAGAATAGGAGCATTAATGAGAAGCTCCTTCAACTGTTGAAAAGAAGCTTCAAATCAAACGCCTTTCCGAGTAAAGCTGGTGAGAGGAAGAACAACGCGGGAAAAATCCTTAATGAATCGACGGTAATAACCCGCCAATCCAAGGATGCTACGAATCTCATGAACATTCTTAGGCCTCTTCCAATACTGGATGGATTGGTTCTTCAAAGGATTGACCGAAATGCCTTCAGAAGAAACAACATGGCCTAACAACTTAACCTTATTCTCCCAGAAGTGGCACTGGAGAATTTGGCTTTAAGCTGATGATGACGAGGAGTAATCGAGACAATTCTCAAGTGATTAGCATGCTTAGCTTCAGACTTCGAACAAACAAGGATGTCATCGATGAACACAAGGGCGAACTCATCGAGATATTCCCAGAATACTCAATTAAGAAGATCGACAAAGAAAGAAGGAGCGTTTGTCAAATCGAACGTCATAATGAGCCACTCGTAAGATCCATATCGAGTGCAGAAAGCTGTAAGAGGTATGTTATCTACCGTGACTCAGAGCTGATGAAAACCAGTGGAAAGATCGAGTTGAGAGAAGACCTTAGCGCCACTCAATTGATCAAACATATCATCGATCCTAAGTGTAGAAATTAATACTAAAGATGAGAAACTAAGTAATTATCAGACGCCATTATCATTGCTTTCAGTTATCTCATTATTTCTCTTACTTGCAAAAGAGGGGAAAATACATGATTTAAATATATATGCCCAGTATAGTAAGTTTGGGCCGAATACACCAGTGGGCCTACAAACTAATACATGGATATTCTCACTAACACTCCCCCTCAAGTTGGAGAATACAGATTTGTCATTCCCAACTTGTTGCATAAATATTCCAGTCTTGCATCGTTCAAAGCTTTGGTAAACACATTTACAATTTGTTCTCCAGTTCGAATATACTTTGTTTCAATGATTCCTTCTTCAAGTTTCTCTCTGATAAAATGACAGTCAACTTCTATATGCTTTGTCCGTTCATGAAATACTGGATTTGCAGCAATATGCATGGCTGCCTGGTTATCACACCATAACTTCGCTGATCGTTCTATCTGTAAATGAACTTCTTCCATCAAATGTATTATCCACATAATCTCACAAACAGCATTTGCCATTGCACGATATTCTGATTCTGCACTTGATCGTGACACTACATTTTGCTTCTTACTTTTCCAAGTGACTAGATTACCCCCAACAAACACACAGAAACCAAAAGTGGATCTTCTATCAATCTTTGATCCAGCCCAATCTGCATCACTAAAACTCTCGATACTCATATGACCATTATCAGTATATACAATCCCTTTTCCAGCAGTTCCTTTAAGGTAGCTTAATATTTGATTTAACAGTGCCCAATGGTGACTATTCGGCTTGGCCATAAACTGACTAACTATGCTAACCGAATATGCTATATCAGGTCGAGTAACACACAAATAGTTTAATTTACCTACTAACCTTCTGTATTTCTCTAGATTTTCAATTGGTTTACCTTCCTCAGTCATGTTGTAGTTTGGCATTAATGGAGTATTGCTTGGTTTAACGCCCAATTTTCCAGTTTCAGCCAAGAGATCCAACGTGTACTTTCTTTGAGTCAAGTATATATCTACATTGCTTCTCAATATTTCAACACCCAAGAAGTAACTAAGTTCTCCAAGCTCCTTTGTTGGAAACTGAGTATGAATGAACTGTTTAAGCGCATATATACCAGTTTCATCACCTCCTGTAATAATGATGTCATCTACATAGACTACCACTAGAATCATGCCTTTATCTGAATGGCTATAGAAAACAGAGTGATCAACCTTGCTTCTTTTAATTCCAAATCTCTCCATTGCAAGACTGAATTTGGCAAACCAAGCACGTGGACTTTGCTTAAGTCCATGTAGTGATTTATTAAGTTTGCAAACTAAACCTGACTCCCCCTGAGCAACAAATCCAGGGGGTTGCTTCATATACACCTCTTCCAAGAGCTCCCCATGTAGAAACGCATTTTTGATATCAAGTTGATGTAATTTCCATTTGTACCTCGCAGCCATAGATATAAATAGTCGTATAGACGTCATTTTTGCAACCGGTGAGAATGTTTCTGAGTAATCGACACCATACGTTTGAGCGTACCCTTTGGCAACCAAGCGGGCTTTGAGTCTGGCAACTGTGCCATCAGCATTCATTTTCACGGAGAAGATCCATTTGCATCCTATTACTTTCTTGTTTGGAGGTAGCTTTACTAAGCTCCACGTGTTGTTTGACTCCAAAGCATCCATTTCTTCTAACATTGTTGTACGCCATCCGGATGAAGCAACGGCTTCTCCAATAGTTTTGGGTAATGTTACTGAATCCAATGTGGAAATAAAGACATGTGACAATTGAGATACCCTGTTGTAAGACACGTATGAAGCAATAGGATATGTGCATTTTCGTTTTTCCTTCCTTAAATCAATAGGCAACTCCAAACTGGGATCACCACTACATTGAAAGGTGTCTTCATCTTGCAGACCACTTGAATTACCATCATCAGTAGAGTTCTTGCTGGGTATTTCACTTGGTATGGTTGTGTACACAAGGAATTCCTCTTCTGTACTTACCCCTTTTGGAGTTTGTTACTGATAGAATGGTATGTCCTCCATAAATGACATATCTATTGAAACAATGTATTTTTGCAAGCTCGGACAGTAGCACCTATATCCCTTTTGATGCCTTGCATATCCAACAAATATGCATTTCAAATATTTTCGATCAAGTTTACCCAGCTCCTGATTTACATCCCTTACAAAACAAGTACATCCAAACATACGTGGTTTAATTGGGTGCATATTCTTCGTTGGTTGCAAGACTGGGTATGGAATATCATTGTTTAGAACTGAAGATGGCATGCGGTTAATCAAGAAACAAGCAGTGGACACGGCATCAGCCCAAAAGATTTTGGGTACATTCATTTGAAATAACAAAGTTCTGGCTGTTTCTAACAAGTGACGATTTTTCCTTTCAGCTACCCCGTTTTGCGAGGGTGTATCCACACATGAAGTCTCATGTACAATGCCATGTTGGGTTAAATAATTATCGAATTCAGCAGATGTATATTCTTTAGCATTGTCACTGCGAAGAATCTTTATAGAAGTACTAAACTGAGTTTGTATTTCAGTATGAAATTTGCAGAATATATGAAATAATTCACTTCGAGATTTCATCAAAAACAACCATGTAAAACGAGTATAATCGTCAACAAAAGTTACAAAGTACCTATATCCTGGTTTAGAAACAATAGATGGAGGTCCCCAAATATCTGAGTGTATTAGTGCAAATGGACAGTCAGCACGTTTATTAATCCTAGGTTGTAAACTAGTTCTATGATGTTTTGCATATTGACAAGCTTCACAATTAAGTGCAAAAATATTGCTAAATTGAGGACATAATTTCTTGAATAAAGAGAGAGAGGGATGGCCAAGCTGACAATGCAATTTGAGTTATGGATTCATAACTGTGCATGCTACAGATCCAGAAAATGTATCAAGCGAATATAAACCCCCAGTTTGACTTCCTTTACCAATAATCTTCTTGGTCACACAATCCTGAAATATGCAATGATCATGATAGAAGATAATTCTGCAGTTGAGACTCCTTGTAATTTGACTTACAGATAGTAAGTTGAATGATAAAGATGGTAAGTATAGAACAGAACTCATGGAGATAGCTGAATTAGGTGTTACTTCACCTATTCCCTTTACTAAAGATTGAGAACCATCAGCTAATGTGACCTTATGCAGTGCATTAGATTCATGTAAATTTTCAAACAAATATGGATTACCTGTCATATGTTCAGAAGCCCCTGAATCAATAATCCACTTTGATGTAGCCGAGCCAGTACTTATATTAGCAACAGAAGTCATTGCTGAAGTAGTGGATGGATCTGAAGGTGAGTTATGCAATGAGCTCTGTAGTTTTGAGTACCTGTCATATTCATCAGCAGTCATCAGCACTGTTTTGATGTTAGAAGGATTTGTGTGTCGTTGATTCCACTGAAGGCTCCTACATTCAGAGATTACGTGGCCAATACGTTTGCAGTAATTGCACATCTTGTTTTGGTTCACTGATGGTCTCCATTGTGATCTTTGTCCTCTTCCAGGTGCACGAGGCGGTCTCCTAGCTTGATGATTGAATGGTTGTTGTGGTCTCCAGCCTTGTGCACGTTGCTGTGCACCTCCTTTATTAGCATCAGTTGGTTCATTAGATACCACATTTGCACTTCCTACAAATGCACTGTCCACATAATTTCCACTTGAGTCACTACCATGTGATCCAGTTTCAGATCTCAACACTCGACTATACACATCACTCAGGGTAGTTATCTCAGTACTTGCAAGGATCTGTGATTTAACCCCTTCGAATTCAGATAGCAATCCAGCTAGGAAACTCATTATAGCCATTTGTTGCGATGATTCCGCTGTACTTTAATATCCGAGCTCATTGGCAACAAGAGATTAAGTTCTTCATACGTTTGTTTAAATGCCATAAAATAACTCATGAGACTCATGTCTTTCTTCTCGGCTCTGTAGAATGATCGGCATACATCATACATCCTTGTCAAATTACCCTTACCTGAATATAAAAATTCCAAATACTCCATTAATTCCTTCACAGTTTCACAATGATTAACTAATCCAATCACCTCGTTTTCAATTGAATTTCAAATTTGCAGAAATAAACGAGCATCATCGTGAAGCCAATCCAGATCTGCTTTGGATTTCGAATCTGGTTGAGGTGAATCATTAGTCAGATGATCGATTTTATCAATACTCCTTATGAAAAGCCGAATCGTTTTACTCCACTCATTATTATTCGAGCTACTCAATTTTCGATCCGTGATTTTAGGCATTAATGCCACTACATCTACTCCCTTGGATTCGGACATAATCTGCTACCTTAATACAGAAGAAGACGCACACGAGTAAATGGGATTGCGCAGCCTTATCTCGAAAATCTCTGATCTGATTGCTCTGATACCATGTAGAAATTAATACTGAAGATGAGAAACTAAGTAATTATCAGACGCCATTATCATTGCTTTCAGTTATCTCATTATTTCTCTTACTTGCAAAAGAGGGAAAAATACATGATTTAAATATATATGCCCAGTATAGTAAGTTTGGGCCGAATACACCAGTGGGCCGAACTCATCGAGATATTCCCAGAATACTCAATTAAGAAGATCGACAAAGAAAGCAGGAGCGTTTGTCAAATCGAACGTCATAATGAGCCACTCGTAAGATCCATATCGAGTGCAGAAATCTGTAAGAGGTATGTTATCTACCGTGACTCAGAGCTGATGAAAACCAGTGGCAAGATCGAGTTGAGAGAAGACCTTACCGCCACTCAATTGATCAAACATATCATCGGTCCTAGGTAATGGATACCTATTCTTGATGGTCAACTCATTAAGCTTGTGATAGTCAATGTAAAGCCTAAGAGTTCTATCGGATTTCTTCACGAAGACGACCGTGGCACTCCACAGTGAAGAGCTAGACTGAATCAACTATTTGGACTCAAGCTCTAAAAGCTGCTTCTTGAGTTCCTCATTTTCTTTTGTAGACATCCTCGTGGGAGGACGACTAACTGGCTGCACGCCCGGAATGAGATCAATGTGGAAGTCAAACGCCCACTTGGGTGGCAAACCCGAAACAGGCTCAAATACATCAGAGATGTCACAAACAACAGGAATACGAGATATATATCATCTCGTGAGTCTAGAGAATATAAAGCCACTTTGGAATTATCCACATTTCGAAGAAAAAGTGATAGCTGAGTAGACGAATCTGGATGTCGAAGAAATAACATCCGCTGAGCACAAACAATCCTTGCATCATATAGCACTAGCCAGTCCATACCAAAAATCATGTCAAATCCCAAATAAGAAATAACATGCAGATTCGCACGAAAAGAAAAGTCACATAAAACAATCTCAACATCATCACAAAGCATGCTAAGGGCTGCGAATCCCCTGATAGGATTCGCAATCCTCAATGAAGTAACCATACAAGAAACATCCAAAGACAAATCATCGACGAGCTTCTTCAATACGAATGAATGCGACGCACCCGTATCAAAGAGGACTCGAATAGAACGATCATGAAACAACAATGAACTTTCAAGAATAGAAGGAGAAGTACCTATGCACTGAGAAGAACCTCCAGAAGCATCCGCTACATTCAGCTTTCCAGATTTAGAATTATTCGGAGCAATAGGATAAGTGGAAATACGATGACCCTCTTTCTTGCAATATCAACAAAAGAGAGGCTTAGGACAATCCCGAATCATATAGTCGGGTGAACCACAATTGAAACGCCCCTTGCGAGAGGGAGGTACTCCAATAGACTGAGGCGGAGAAGTAGAAACAACTGGCTTCTTCTTCTTGGACGGAAAGAATTTTGATTCTGAAAAAGAAACCGCTTCTTGTTGGGGTTCTTGCAAACCTCAACATCATCACCATAATCGATCTCCTTCTCGACGGCTTTAAGATGAAGCGCTGAGTCAAATAGCTCCTCAAAAGAAAGTATAAGCTGCAACATCAAAGATTTCTTCAAATACTTCTTGTTATCCCGCATTTTAGCAAGGCTGTGATACCAAAAGATTAACTGAAAACCAAAGGCAGTTCATCTCGAAGATTAGTTTTACGCAAGCTAGCTATGGATATCAATGAATTTTGCCTGAGTCTAGATCAAGCTACAATTGACAAGACATAACAAGCAAAACTATGAAAGCCAACATTTCGGAGTTCGTATGCACAAGATGTGATCGATGTAATTTCAGCAATCACCTTGTTAGTATCCATCGAGCCTTGACTACGCATCCATCAAAAAGCCATAGTTCGAATCGATCTGTTTGAGTCCATCGTGCTATCCATCTATTCGAATCCATCATGTTACCTGTTGTTCGAATCCATCGCGTTATCGGTAGCTCATACCCATCGTGTTATCACTTGTTCGTATCCATGCCATTGGCTCAACTTCGTATCAATCGACTGATGGTAATTCTAATCGATATGAACAAGGCCAGGTCTACCAACACAAGCAGAATGACTTCAACCGATATGAACAATGCCATGGTGGTTCGAATCGAAGAGCAGGCTACAAATCATACGAACAACATGCTATAGATCTATACGAACAACAGGCTACATATCGATATGAACAACATGCTACAAATCGATTCGGACAAAGCACATGCACAGAAGAGGCTCAAGCAATTGGCACGAACTTCGGATCGATCCTTAAATCAAATGCCACGTCAATTCGCTAGCACGTGCTCAGTATTGATTCGAAGCAATCTATACGAACGTATCGACTCGAACTGGTCGGCCTAAAGAGAACGTGGTCTTGCATTGATCATAACTTGCAATCCACAAGTCCAAATGCTATAAAATTTTCACAGGAGCTTACGTACAACCCAAAGAATGTTCCTGCTAAATTTTGACTTGATTGGATCAAATCTTAATCGATATGAAATTCATTCGTATCGATCACGGATCGAGTCGAAATTATGTAGGATTGATTGCATGGGCCCACTCACATGCCAGAAGGAGTCTTTCAAGATTTGAGTGAGATATTTGCCTCCTACACCTATAAATAGCGACCCGAAACCTACAAAAAAGGGATCTTTTGGCTCTTTGACGTCTAGACTCTTCCAGAACCATTTTCATACTTCAAGGCTGTTGTTGTACTCGAATTTTATCACTGTAATCAGTTGTAATTAGCAAGTGAATAACAATAAAGTCATCAACTTCAAAGTGGACGTAGGACAGATTGCCGAACTACTATAAACTCTATGTTCTTTACTGCTTTCTTCTTAATTTTCTAAGTATTCTTCATTTTTAATTCTCTACATACTTGTTATCTATGATCTGTGATTGTGAACGAGTGATTTCATTGGCAATTGGGTGTTTGTGACCAATTTTGACGCAAACATTTTGATGCTTCCACCGAGAAGGCTAATTCAGGGATTCTATGGCTTGGAAGTTGAATTTGAAGGCTTAAGGATTCAGATCTGAAAAGCTATGGCAAGGAAATCAAGTAGAAGGCAAAGAGCTAAAACGAGTCAACATGAAGGGAGTCAGGAGGCTTCCACAAGAGCGAATCAGACGTCGATCTTCATCACCAAGGATGAGATGGAGACGATGTTGAAAAGACAAGAGGAGATGATCCATAATTTGTTCCGGCAAGTTGGGCAACTTGGAGCGCAAAGTCAAGGGAACGCAAATGCAAGAGATGCTATAGATAGGGATCGGGAGCACGGAGCAAGTATAATTCAAAATGGAGCAGGACCATCCAGCATAGCCCCAGAACTAGAGGGCACTTACCTAGAGCATGTTGACCCAATATCGGGAAAAATACTAGGTGGATCTACGCAACACGGCATTGACGAAGAAATGAATGCTCGTTCAGGAGGGCAGATTCCAAGAATCCCTCATGAACTCGGGGGGGAGGGGGGAAAATCAGAAGCAACAGACAAGGGCTACAGCTTGACGCAGTGATAAATTGGCAGAGATGGTCAGACGAGCCATGAGAGGTGGACTGGGGAATAGAGATCTGGAAGATATGAATAGGAGTCCCTTTGCTTCTATGATCAGGCAAGCCAGGAATCCATCAGAATTCAAGTTACCAACACTGGAGATGTACGACGGGAGAACAGATCCTGTTATTCACTTGACACGATACATGAGGCATACGGAGGTGTTGGGAGCATCGGAGGAGGTCATGGCCCGGTTTTCTCATTGTATTTGATAGACATTACAGCACTATGGTTAAGACAGCTAGAGAGCAGTTCTATAGGAACATGGACCGATTTGACTGGGAAGTTTATGAGGCAATTCAGAATTCACATTTCGTGACCCAAGAATGTAATGAGTTTGGCGGTACTAAGGCAAAGAACCGAAGAATCTTTGAGGAGCTTTCTGACGCGATTCATTGCAGCAGCAACATCGGTGGATCGACCAGATCCATCCATGGTTTTGATGGCAGCTGTATCTGGCATAGTTGATGGCACAGAATTCAAGAATTCATTGACAAGGGATCCCTTATGGATCTAGGAGAATTTTATCATGAGGCTGAAGGATTTCTACGATTAGAGGATGCAAATGCTGAAAGAGAGGAAGGAGAAGGAGTCGATGTTTATGCAGTCAAGGGCGGATATCCTCCTGAAAAAGGTGCAGGAACTGGTAAAGGGAAACGAAAGGCTAAAGATAACGGTGATGGACCAACGCGACCACGAAAAGAACCAAGGTTCACCTCTTATACGAAGTTAAATGTGACTTTAGAGCAAATCTACCAGGATACCGGGGGGCAGATTCCTTATCGACAGCCAAGGAGAAGGGATCCAACCAGCAATGAAAGAAGATCAGACAAGTATTGCTTGTTCCACGAGCTGAATGGTCACAGCATGAATGATTGCAGGCACTTGAAGGATGAGGTTGAGGGGCGTATCCAGAATGGTCTACTCTCGCAGTATGTGAGACGGGGAACAACAACCGTGGAACGAGAGCGGCCACCATCTGCGTCAACTGGGAACGGCTCAGGATCAGGGCGTCATCTTGTCATCAATTGATGGAAATAATGACGAATGAGTGGCAAACTCGATACTAACGCGAGTAAGTCATTTACACATGTACAGGACCGCGAACGATCTTTAGGCATGCTCTGATATGACTGCCACTCACATCGGTGTAGGTGTTTGCACTTGGACGTCCCTATTTTGCTTTTGTTATCTATTTCTCGTGTTAGAACTTGATTTTGTTGAACATTTCCGTTGGAAGACTCGGTGGAATCGATATTTGGTTTTAATAATTATGTAACGGCCAAGTCACTTACACATGTACGGGATCGCGAACGGTCTCCAGGCATGCTCTGAAGTGGCGATAAACCGCCATAACAAACAGTTCAAAAATTCACTCGAACGTAAAATCTGACATTAACGATACTAAGTCCCTCCTGGGCGCACACACAATTCGCCTCGAACGGAACCCGACCGCGAATGGTCAGAATTCGCCTTGAACGAAACTCGACCATGAACGGTCATAATTCACCTCGCATGACAACCGACAGCGAACGGTCACAATTTACCTTGAACGACACCCGACTGCGAACGGTCACAAATTCGCCTTGAATGGCACCCGATCGCGAATGGTCACAACTCACCTCGAACAACACCCGACCTCAAACGGTCACCTACTACTCCGAATGACATATGATCCCGTACGATCGTCATTCGCAGTCAGATAAAGGCATGATACCAAAAGATTAACTGAAACCAAAGGCAGTTCGTCCCGAAGATTGGTTTTACACAGGCTCGCTCTGGATTTCGATGAATTTTATCCGACTCCGGATCAAGCTACAATTTACAAAACATGACGATAAAAACTATGAAAGCCAATGTTCCAAATTTCAAGTCAATCGGAATTCGTATGCACAAGATATGATCGATACAATTTCAGCTATCACCATGTTCGTATCCATCGAGCCTTGACTATTCGTATCCGCCGAAAAGCCATAGTTCAATTCGATCTGCTCGAATCCATTGCATTATCCATCTGTTCGAATCCATCGTGTTGTCAGTTGTTCGAATCCATCGCGTTATCGGTAGCTCGTACCCATCGTGTTATCTCTTGTTCGTATCCATGCCATTGGCTCAACTTCGTATCGATCGACTGATGGTAATTCCGATCAATACGAACAAGGCTAGGTCCACCAACACAAGCAGAATGACTTCAACCGATACAAACAATGCTATAGTAGTTCAAGTCGAACAATAGGCTACAGATCGATACGAACAACATGCTACAGATCGATACGAACAACAGGCTATAGATCGATACGAACAACATGATACAGATCGATTCGAACAAAGCATATGCGTAGAGGAGGCTCAGTCAATTCGGCATGAACTTCGGATCGATCCTTAAATCAAGTGCCATATCAGCCTAAAGAGAACGCGATCTTGCATCGATCATAACTTACAATCCACAAGTCCAAATGCTATGAAAATTTCACAGGAGGTTACGTACGACCCAAAGAATGTTCCCGCGAAATTTCGACTCGATTGGATCAAATCTTGGTCGATATGAAATTCATTCGTATCAATCATGGACCGAGTTGAAATTATGTGGGATCAATCGCATGGGCCCACTCACGTGCCAGAAGGAGTCTCCCGAGATTTGAGCGAGATATTTTCCTCCTACGCCTATAAATAGCGCCCCAGAACCTACAGAAAAGGGATCTTTTGGCTCTTTGATGTCCAGACTCTGTCGGAACCATTTTCATACTTCAAGCTTGTTGTTATAATCGAACTTTATCACTATAATCGGCTATAATCAACAAGTGAATAGCAATAAAGTCATCAACTTCAAAGTGGACGTAGGCCGGATTGCCGAACCACTATAAAGTCTGTGCTTTTTACTGCTTTCTTCTTAATTTTCTAAGTGTTCTTCATTTTTAATTCCCTACATACTTGTTATCTGTGATCTGTGATTGTGAACGGGTGCGTTCATCGGCAATTGGGTATTTGTGACCAATTTTGGCGCAAACACTTCTTAAGGCCGAAAACGAACTTGAGGTTCTTCTTCTACGGAGTGCTAATATATTCAAGGCCATATTTAGAAAGAGCCTCGAAAGAAGACACATAATCAGAAATAGAAGATTTTCCTTGCTTTAGCTCGAGGAAGCGACAAGCAAGAGATGCTTTCTCAGACTCAGGAACAAACATACGCTCAAATCGTTCCTGAAATTGAGTTCATGTAAGAGTAGACTCGTCGAACTCGGCAGCGAATAACTCGTACCAATCAAGAGCACGCTCTTGTAACATGTTGGATGCTACAAGAGCTCTGTGATAATCCGAAAGATCCATGCGAGAAAATATCTGCTCGCAAGAACGAATCCATGCCTGAACCTCCAAAGCAGACTCGGAGCCTTTGAATGGCTTGCCTTCGAGATGTGCAAAGTCACTACACATGCGCGCGAAAGGAGACTTGCGTGAAGGAGAAGCTGGAGTAGGAGCTGGAGGCTGGGTGCTCCTAAATAACTCCATAAACTAATCGGAAGACATATAAACGTTGTCCGGATGCGAGCCGTTGGATTGCCCAGCATCCGAGCACCTTCCTATGCCTCTTCCAGCCATTAGTTGAAAGTTAAGATAAGATAAAGATTATTCGCATGGTAGATATCATTAATTCGAATATGGAATACTACGGAATTAAAATACATCCCTAGACGTATTCCCAAACTTCTATATATCCCAAAGGACAAGGAAAGAACAAAGGCACGATGATTCAGGGATTAGTAACATTTGTACTACACTTTGATGTACTGTGATATGTGTTTCTATTTTGTATTTATCATATTTTGTTCTAAACTCATCTTTGATACCAAGCTGTGACGCTCCACCCTAAGACCCACATTAACAAAGAGTATTACTGGGTAATACTGTCCACTAATGCAGAGAATAGGACTGGATAGGAGCGACCATTTATAACCATGTCTTAAATATCTATTGAATACATCGACAAGGCCATAGTTTTTTTTTTGAATCAACATATGCAATAAATACTTAATACAAAGCCATAGGTGGCTATAGGATTTATCAGAACAAAATACAACAACTCAAATGCGAAAAAGATCACAGAACAGTAGATAATTCCATATACACACACATATATACAGATACATCACAGAGTATACAAAATGATACATCACATATGTGGTATGATGACCACAATACAAGCATGAGTTAAAAGAATATTTATATCAGTGTAGCAAACCAAAAAGGACTACACAAAAAGCTATAACAAAAGAGCTAGCAGAGTAGTCCATGTAGATGCAGAATAGGCTAAGTCCAAATGTACCTAACCTGAAATATCTTGGTCTGACCCGAGTATAAAATACATGGGTCAATCTAGCTATACGAATTAGTAACAGGTGATAGCAGAACAATAGAACATAAGAGCATAGTGATATTCTTCTTAAACAAGAAGAAATAATAAGAACTCTAACCATAGACATATGGAGGAAACACATCATGTATGGCATATATGATTACACTAGGTGATAGAACACTATTGCTTCAATAAGCATAAAACACAAAGGAGACGAAAAATCTCATGAATCGCTAAAATGTAGCATGCCTTATATCATCGACAATCATAAATCAAATAAGAATGGTTTAGGAAATGGTAAAATGTAAACTCCTAAAAGAGTAATTCCCAAACCCGTCATATCGGCAGCTCCAAGGAAAACATAAGCAAAAGTTATATCGACATAAGCCATAAGGCAAATGTCAACAAAGAGATAAAAATCTCATACAACGCCAAAAGGCAAATCCCATAAATAGCACCAATAGGCAATCTCAATATACATACGGCAAAAGGCAAATCTCAGCACGCCAGTGTAGGCAATAAAAATCTCAAAGAACTCCCAAGAGTCCAAAAATCCCGAAGTAATTGCCACCGAATGGTTTAAAGGACCGATTCCAAAATGACAACACGAAAGGGTAAAAATCATCTCAAAAAGGTTTTGCACGTGCTATTTTTGCCGAGTACTATTTCACATAATAGGTACCTCACCCAAAGGAAAACATCAAAATACTAATACGCCGCAATGGCAAACACCCAAAGACAAATATGCCGCAATGGACAACGCCCAAAGACAAATATGCCGCAATGGAAAATGACCCGAAGGTCCAGTACTGGCACGCCAACAGGCATATATGTCACAAACTCTCGAAAAGGAACTTGAAAAGTGTTTACGTGTGCCTCATACCACCCATTCGCATCAAACGGTTTACTAATAGCTAGTAAATTTCACACTCAAAGCAATAAAAGGTTCACCTCATCTCATCGGTAAACTCGATCTGAATGTCACAACAATCAAACGGACAAGTCAGGAATTAACCGTTAAGATAAATGCACGTGCCACATACCACGTGTTCTACCAAACCGTTTAATTCTCATTCTCATTCGCTCGAATAGTGAAAAAACGTGTACTTTATAGAAAATAATTTACCTCGAAAATAAGCTTTGGAAAAACCAATTTCGAAAACCATTTGAAAACCATATTTGAAAATTTCCCTTATTATAAAGGATAAATAGGTTTCATACTAGAAAATACTTTAAAATATTACATAATAATTATTTTTAAATCCATTAAATTTGAGAAATCATTTCAAAAGGATTTGGAGAAAACCGTGCTCGAAAACGACCGAAAAAAGCAAAATTCCACTCAAATCGAAATTCAAATAATTCAAAATTTGAATTCCAATTTCATCAAAACTGGACTAACCTATTGATAGGCATCATAGCCCTCCAAATACTTCAAAAATATCACAAAAACTTAAGTAAAGGTCAAAATCGGATGGAAAATGAACATAAGAACACTTGGGCAAAATAATACCCAAGTTAGAAATCTTATTTGGGTTCAATTTTCGGATATAAAACAGGTGATCGAACAACCTTTGATTGAACTGAAAATTAATGTGCACAAAGTAGAAAACTTCAGCTTTCAAACAAAAAAAATAATTGTTCAATTCCGACTGGAAATGAAAAAGTTACATTGTCTCAAACATGAATTCAGACCATATGTGCAACAGCTCAAAAACCAAAAATGCACAGGCTTGAAAACCATCTTGGATTCAACTTCCAGGCACGAAACATAGGACCAAATGATCTCATATTGAGTTTATATTTCGTATGAACATAGAAAACTTCATCTTTCAAACAAAAAATAATCATGCAATTTGAATAAAATATGAGAAAGTTATGATGTCTCAAAGTTGAACCAAAGTGTTTTCACTGTAAAAATCTAGGTAAAAACTTGCCCCGGACCAAAGTTCGGCAGCATATTTCTATAAGCTATATAGGTCAAAATCACCTTAAATTTGGTATGCTAATAGCAGAGAACTTTATCTTTCAAGCAAAAAAAGAATCACGCAATTTCATTAAGAAATGAAAGAGTTATGCTATCTCAAACATGCACTCAGGCCATGTTTGCAGCAACTCAGAAAACACAATTTCTACAGGGAGAAAAACTGTGTTTTTTTGATTTTGCAGCAACAATTTGAACACTCAATAACAATATTTTTCGACCAAATTTTGCAGAAACAAAGTTCAACACATAAACTTAAATCAAAAAAAGATCCGGCAGCATTTCGTTGTCGGAGATGAAAGTTATGGACAACCAAAGTTGGCACTTGAGGCAAGAAACGAAAACAAGAACAACGATGAACAAAAACTTGTACAATCAACGAATTTAGCTATTGATTTAATATTTTTGGCTAGTAGATGTAAGATTTTAGTCTCACCTTGCTGATTTGTTGCAAAAGCTAGGATTTTTCCGCAAAGTTGAAGCGTTTTGGCAAGATTGGAGCTTTTATGAACCTGTTGGAAGCAAATTTGTTTACTGTAAATTAATTTTTGTGATGAAATTTAAGTGATTTAAAGTTGTTTACCTTTTATTTATCACTAGATTGTAAAAAGCCTTGAATTTGTTGAATTAAAATGAAGAAATTATTTGATTTAAGAAATTGGTAGAGAAGAGTTTTATTTTCTTTTGTTTCAGCTGAACGAAGAAGGAGGCATGAATTGAACGTACACCAACTCCTCTTTCTCACTTCTTACCAGACTATGTGATATTGGGCTGAATTGGACCCAAATAAAAGAAATAAGGTGGCTAAAGATTTTAGTCTAGACTTAGCCAAATATGTGTGCATATCACATATACACACAAAAAATTCATTTTCTTCATATTTACACATACAAAAAAATGTGAAAACTTGTATTCATGCAAAACAAAATATTTTCTATCATATAAAATGATAGTTTACTCTTTTTAAACATTTTTATTGTTAATTTCCTTTATTTTGAATAAAATGCACTTTTTGTCCATTTAATTGTAATATACCGCATTTATTACTTTTAAAATTCAACAAATTAATTTTCTTACTTGTAAAAATGTTCCAATTCATTTACAAATACTATTTACACTCAAAACTTGTTTTTAATCACATTTTCTCCTTTTAATTTCATTAAATACTTATTAAAAAGAGCTACTTCTTTTAAAAATTATTAAAAGAATTCACAAAGCAATAATTAACAAAATTATTGCATTTTCACTCGAATAAAATTATTCTCACATTTGTTATCACCCAAACCATTAATATAAATCTTTATGCTCTATTTTCAACAATTATTTCCCAAATTCATTATTTATAATAAATAAACAATTTATTTTCATCAATTCTTTTTTCATTCAATTTACAATATTAAATCATAATTATCATTATAATTTAATATTGAAAGGTAAACTCCAAATTCGAGTTGTTATAATAGGATTGTGGAAAATTTTATATAGTGACAAGAGTTTGATATTTTCAATGAAGGAATAATTTGTGCATTTTCTCTTTTCAAATATTATACCAAAAAAATGTAAAGCCCTTACTAACCATGCATAACCGTTAGGACTTTTAAATGAGCTTAGTAGTTACCCCTTTTTTAAAAAAATATGTTGAGTATCTTTTAACCATGCATAACCATGAGGACTTTTAAATGAGATTAGAATATACTTGATATTCATCCCTTTCTTATATGCATCCCATCCATGCATAACCGCGAGGACTTTTAAATGAGAATGGAATCTTATATATAGAAATTCAAGTAATTCACCCATGATTAACCACAAGGACTTTTAAATGAGAATGAATACTTTAGGATATAATTAATTTACAAAAAAAATATTTCCTTATTTTGAAATACCAAATTCTGCACAGTATATTATAATGTATAGATTGACAGAAAGGTGGAAGTGATAGAAATGATCATGGAATAAGTACTAATCTAAAAATATTATAAAATTTGTTTAATTCTCATGAAATTATAAAATTATACTTCCTCTTGTTATGAAATATATTTTAATCACTATCCATCACTTTTCAAGCACTATAATAATTTTGATAAGTTCTAAAAGACTCAATTAGTCAATGGTTATCTTTTCTAGAGTAAATCTCTTACGGAAATAAGCCAGAGTATTTTTATCGTGATGAAAACCCAAGTTTCAAAAATTAACATAAGTGAAAATTAATTTTCTGTAAGGGGTTTTATGAAAATTACTTCTAGTTGAAAATCAATGTAAATTATTAAATAATTGCAAAAAAATGATTTCAGCGTGAGATGATATCATATTCCACTTGTATTTGAGGTATTCATGGTGAAATATAGTGGTATATAAGAAAAATGTGTACTCCTCAACACTTGAATTGTTTTTTTTTTTGAAATTTTCAAAACGTCCTTTTTTTATCAAGCACAAGTAAAGTAATCTATATGGAGCAAAAACACACATTCAAAAAAATTCATCAAAGCATCTTTTCATGACATTCCAAAGTGAATCACTAAAAACAAAAAAGTTGTAGCATTATCTGTTAACTTTCCAAAACTTCAAGAATTCTACAAATCAAAGTTGAGATGTTCAAGATATGTCAGAAATACTTCAGTAATATCGATCAAAACATAATTAGCAATATGTGAACAAAATTGATTTGGGAGATCATACCTCACTTTCCTTTGATGTCGTGATATCTGAAATGCGATGATCTCCATCTATCTTTATAGGCTAAGGAACATTTAAAGTTTAGTTTATCAATCACCTAAAACAACTCGAAATCTATCTCCATCAAATTTGTTCCTTAGCCCACTTATATGTCTAAATTTTGGAGAAGGCAAGTGGTCTAACTAAGGATGTAGGACCACTATTATTTTCTATTGAAATCTTTGGTACTCATATTTTTCTATATAGCAAACCGTTAGCATCTACAATTGTACTCTTGGGAATACAAATATGTTTAAATTTCAAACAATTTATATTCGTACCTTTTGGAATCCATATTTGTTTAACGATTATATGTTAGTATATATTTCGACAATTATTCTTGCTATGTCTGATATTTCCACACTTTACACATTTGGGTATCACACTTTTCCCTTAGACAGTGTTATTAGTCGTTTTTTCATATTTTGACGCTTTTTCAAATCCAGATCCTTTCCTTTTATTCAAGAAGAGTTGATTTTCTAAGAGCATATTAAATGATTTTTCTCTAGTAAAAAATTTCCTAGTAATCAACTCAAGTTTACAAACTTTGGATTTTAGAAGTTTGTTTTCATTTATTAGCTTCGAACAAGAACTAATGGTACTATCTCTCATTTCAAAATTATTCATTTCAAGCCCATATTTTCATTTTCAAGCTCTCTAATTTTAGTCTCAATTTCTAACATCTCAGTTTTAAAAAGTTGGAGTTTTTTAAATTCAATTTTTTCAAAATCCTTGATCTTTTCAGTTTCCTTTTCAAACTTGTGATTTAAACGAATAATTTTAGATTTCCCCAAAATCGTATTTTCTTTTTCAAGGGTTTTGAAATTTTCGCTGACCTCATTTAGTTTCTTTTCAAAAATCGCACTTATAAACTTTTCGACCTCTTAAAACTATCCGACTCATTTTGCAAAATATTATTTTCACAAATCAACTTAGTTTTGTTTTTCTCCCGAGTTAAAATTTCGTTTTCTAACTTTTGAAAGTTTTAATGAAAACGGTCATATTCTTTTTCATAGTCCAAACCCCTTTACAATTAGTATTTTTTATTTATCTTAATATTTTTAAACTCATCTTCCAAATCATTATTTTTTGATGTAGTTTAGATTGTTGTTACCTTTTCAACTTATTATTTTTCTAACTTGAGTTGAATCAGTTCTTGGCTTGGGTCTGACCTTGTGCTTACATGTTCCTGCGATTTTAACAAGCAAGTGTACATCAGTGCGCACGGGCTTGTGGCATGTACAGTGATACAGTGTGCATGTCACAAGATGTTCGTGTATGATGATTTAAAAGAATATGATAAAGAATATATTCAACATAGTTAGTCCATAGAAAAGTCTGTGGTTCAATAATAACATTTATTATTACCCTACTCCTCTGGGCAAAGATTTTGAATTTGAGTTAACTACAGTTGACCGAGATACTAACCTCCTATAACTTGTTACACTTTCAATGCTTCGACTCATACCCAGCAATAGTCGTTCGACGGATGTCATGCCACAATCTAACTATAATCAAAGTGAAGTGTCCACATTGAAGGTTGACGGTATACTTAAGTCGAGAGAACCATGTAATATTGTCCCTTGATTTCCTATTTGACCATAGTTAATATTAACTAATTGATAACACTCCAACGAGACATTCACAGTTATCCAATGATTATCAGTGGGTAACCCTTTGGTGCCCCCGCTGTCATAAGCTTCAAACGGATATATTGATATCCTTTTCTAAAACATCTCGAACGGGAATATATAAAGTGAAATGTTATTTTATATTTTGATTAACTACTCATGATTGCAACTAGTTGCAACTATAATCACGTAACATTTCATTTAAGAATTTTCATACATATATATATATATATATATATATATATATATTAAATTAATTACTTAATTAATGTAACGACCCGTATTTTACATATCGAAGGATCGTAAAAAAATTAATTCATTTGTGGTCATATAATTCTGACATCTTGGGATATGATTCTTATGGATGTTTTACACATATATGATTTTTCCCGAATTTCTGTGTGACCATTTTTGTCCTTTAGAATCTTATTTCGGCTACAACTTTGATATGATCCGAATTAGATGTCCTAATCTGGTTCATTGCATCAGAATTTTGGTTTTCTATTCCATAAAGTGGTTATATAGGAAAATTGGTTAAGTAATTAGGAAGTTATAATAATTTTAAGTTTCAAATATCAACTGGACAAAATTAAAAGGGTATTAATGGGCCAATTTAGCATGCCCATTAGTCTAATTTGGTTTGGCTATAATCAGGTGAGAGCGACCATTTGAAAGTTTTCCTCTCATCTGATATAGCCTTAAACCTTAACTCCTGTCTAATTCTCCATTCATCTTATTGGATTTCATCTCAAATCATCTCTAATCTCAAATTAGAGGCTAGATCTTCATCGAGGGGACTGATCTCATCAATTAGATCACATCTACATTTGATTTACTGCTTGTTTGTGATCATTGATTGAATTAGATGACTTGAATGTTTATGATTTGATGTAATTGAATGATTTGCTATGTTTGATTTGTTGTTATGTTTGAATCGCTTCTTATGCTTGATCTTTTTCTAGTGTTGTGTATGTTTTAGGACGTAGATTGGTGATCGTAGCATATCAAGAGCAAATTCATTGGATTTGCATGAAACTTGGAGGATAGGCTCTTGAGCATGCATGGAAGACGCCTTGAAAATTTCACGACGATTGGAGCAAAGTATTTGGATCGATACTGATCCAGCCCAATCCTATTGGTACCAATGAAAATTTTGTGCACCAATCGAAATGAGATATTAGGGTGATGGTAGAGCATAGGTTCCAGTGATGCTCTATGAATTTTGATTAGAAGATAGACCAAGTGTTAACAATTGGATGGATTCTCTATGTTGGAACGACAATGGTGCATGGAAGACAAGATCTGAAAGCAAAGAGGGAAGGCTAAGGGTCTATGGCATTTAGTGGGAATGCACCATAGGATGTAAGAGAAATACAACCAAAATTGACTATATATTTCGATATGCACCGATCGAATTGGATCGGATCGGTACCGATCCAAATAAGCAGCTCTGTTGGATATGAGATCCAAAGGGAAAATTCCTGGGTCGTATAGGATCATGCTAGAGGTAGTGGATCGTTGATCGCTTCTACTGTTTGGAAGTTATAGCATGATGAAGTTTCGGCTCTTCGGTCGGGGGCTCGGAAGGAGTAAGATCGAAGGAGTTGATAGACAGCTCGGGATGGAACGAGGCTATGGTATAATAGATTAGGTTAAGTGGTAGGACTCATGCCCGGAATTGGATTGGAGTTGTAAAAGCTTTTAAGATATGGGAGTGCTAAGGAATCGCTTATAACTTGGAGTGTTCTGGTTGTGTTCAAGCAAAGGTACTATATATGGGGGCACCCGAGGGCTGGTAGCACCAGTCTTGTATCTTGGACCGCTCTAAGAGGGTCTAGTGTCAAATGGTATGGTGGTACTATAAGAGACAACTATGCGGGGTTTCGGACCGAAAAGTACGAGGGAACAAATCGATAAGGGATGTCCATTAGTCTTTGGCAAATGAGGATGAGACCATTCGAGTTACAATATATTCAAGGTTTTATAAGATGATAGCTAGGTTTTGGATTCTATGGTTGCTATGATTGTTATGTCTTTTTTGGGTAGGCTATCATTTATAGGAATGCTAGAGAAGGGATTAGGCATAGGGCCAATGGAGGAGGCTGCTTAAATCCTTCCATCATGTTCTATTACAATATCATATTGTTGTTCATTTTGAGTAGCATACTATATCTTATTATTAGGGTGCTACTTCTTTGGTTGCAGGGATAGGTTGGGTGTGGTTTTGTGTACCTATTTACTACCATCTTTTCCATTATAGCTTTTTATAGACATTTATCGCACACACCAAACTGTTGCCTGACCCAATGTTTATGTTTTTCTTCTTATCATCTTGGATGCTCTTAAATGAGTAGACTAGATGACTGGTTGGTGATGTTGATGTTGTATGGGGACAAGCTTGGAGAAGTTATGGCGTATTACTCTATATTTATAGTTTTTGTTGTTCGTTATTATATACTCTGGGGGATGTAGTGAGGAAATATTGTACTAAGATACTTTGAAATTTGTACGACAACTCATGATTCAGTGGAGATGTTTTTATCATTTTTTATGGCTCACTATATTTTATTGTATATTTTCTATGTTATATTTTATTCATGTGTTACACGATATACAACAAGTTTTCTGCTTTAAATTTCAACCTTGATGATCATTGCATATCGCTTGGAACAATTACAACGCTCTCTTAGGGATTGATGTGCGGGTGGCATAGGGTGGTCATTATATTTTGTATCAGAGCTTTGGTTATGAATTAACCGAAGCAATTCGAGAGTAAATGCAAAAGGATGGAGCATACTTGTTAATGAAGTTATTAGGCTATATAACATTATTATATAGTATGGTATGCACGTGATTACCATTACAGCTTTTCTTGGAATGAGGCTAATCATTCTTATTACAAATAAGAATGAATCGAAACACAAAGAATGCTGTTAGGAATAACTCTACTTCAAGAGTGGAAGAGTGAGCGGATCGGGAGATGTTACACCTGATTTTCAAGCCATGTTCGATGCAACAATGGCTTCGTTGATGAGGAGAGCCCAAATTACTCCTAATATGATTTTAGGTGGTGGTGCTCCTTTGCAAGCGCCTATGATTGACTTTGATAAGCTTTGCAAGGATTACTCCAAATCTTGGAGGGAAGCCATTCTTCGGAACAGAATCAGCAATTGAAGTGCAAAATTGGATAAATACTTATGAACGCATTTTTAAGCATATGGATGTGGAAGATGTTATGAAGAGGAAGCTTGCTTCAAGACAGCTACAGGGCCGAGCAATGAATTGGTGGAATGCTATTACCATTGCTACTCCAGAGGATCAGATTTCTTGGGATCAATTTAAGACTAGATTTGAGGAGAAGTTCATTCTTGCAGCTAAGAAGTCTATATTGTTCAAGAAATTTATTGAGTTGAAGAAAGAAGAGATGTCTGTTTTTGATTATGTGGCAAAATTTGATGCTCTGTCGAAGTATGGGATGTCTTTTGTTGATACACCTTTGAAGAAGAATAAGAAGTTTATCACTGGGATTGGACGACCACTTGGCAGAGAAGCTAGTGGACCACATCGAGGAGTCCTTTGAGAAACTTGCCGAGAAGGCCCTTAGATATGAGTGTCTATACCCGAAGAATAATATTGTTATTGTTGCTATTGCCGAGAATAAGGAACCAAAATCACAATAGAGCGGTGGAGGTAAGAAGAAATGGAATGGAAAAAGGAAGCGGCAACAACATGGAAAAATGGGTCAGAAAAAGAATAAGAGTGAAATTGTTTACCAGGCTTATAAGGAAAAGGGCCATTATAGTAAGGAATATAAGGCTATTAAGAAGTGCTAAAACCGTGATAAGCCTAGACATATTAAGAAGAATTGTCCAGAACTGCCTAAGGATAAGCGGATTGTAAAGGCATATGCTTTGGTTGCAGTCCCAACTTCATCTTGGGCTCCTACTGTTAGGGATAAAGGAAAAGGAGTCATGGTGCAAGGTATGATTTCCATCTAAGATGTTTCTGTTAGAGTTCTTTTTGATATTGTAGCTTTGCATTCTTTCATCTGTGGTGATTTAGTATGCAGACTAGGTTTAGAACCCGAGATAGTAGACCATCCTTTGATTATGACGAACCCTATTGGAGGATATACTAGTCTTTGTATGATTTGTCGAGGTTTAGTGTTATCTAGTCATGGATGTTCTTTTACTTATGATTGCTTTGTTCTTAATTTTGTTGGGTTCGAGTTTATTTTGGAAATGGACTGGCTTAATAAGTATGCGGCTGTCATGGATTGCGAGAAGCTAGAGGTGACAATTGGGGTTGTGGAAGGGCGAAAGGTAGTGATAGATACGTTGTTTAAAAGAGGATGGGAAATTGGTTAGCTTTCTATATTCGCTTGAGATTCCACAAGAAGGGTTATTATATGTTCCTATAGTTAGAAAGTTACCTGATGTCTTCAAGGAAATGATGGGATTTCCATTGCGTAGAGAGATCAAGTTTCGAATTGACTTAGTGGATCAAGCCAAACCCTTAGTGATGCCTTTGATGCGTATGGCTCCAAAGAGCAGAAAGATTAGAGGTGCATATAGATGATCTATTAAAGAAAGGAATCATTCAGAGAAGCATACCTGAATGAGGCACATCTTTTGTATTCTCCACTAAGGTGGACGGTTCTTTGAGGTTATGTGTGGAATATCGCGAGCTGAACAAGGTTATGAAGAAGAAGAATAAGTTTTCGCTTCCATTTATTGATGACTTGTTTGATTAGGAACACAATGCAAAGGTGTTTTCTCAGATGTGTTGGCAATGGGATTTCACCAGTTGAGAGTCGCTAAAGAAAGTGTGCCTATTACTGCATTTCGGACACCGTCAGGTTTCTATGAGTGGTTGGTGATGCCTTTTGGATTGACTAATGCTCTGGCATATTTTGTTGATCTTATGAATTAAGTCTTCAGAGATCAGTTGAACAAGTTCATACTTGTGTTCGTGGATGACATTTTGATTTACTCCAGAACTAAGGAAGGACACAAGACGCACTTGAGGATTGTGGTTGACATTTTGAAAAGACACAAGTTGAGCTAAGTTCTCTAGATGTCACCTCTAGAAGGAAGAAGTGAGATTTTTGGGTCATGTCATGTTAGGACAAGGAATAGCAATGGATCTTGCAAAGGTGGCAGCGATCCAATGTTGGAACCATCCCAAGAATACTACGGATATGATAAGTTTCCTTGGAATGGTAGGATATTATAGGTGCTTCATAAAGGACTTCTCAAAGATTGCAGCACCGTTAACCGACTTGACGAAGAAGAATCAGACTTTTACTTGGGATATTAGATGTGAGCATGCATTTGTGGTTTTAAAGGAGAGATTGATGAGTGCACTTGTATTAGTTATTCCAGATGGGAATTAAGAGATGACAGCGTACACTGGTGCTTGTGGTACTATTCTTGGAGTTGTGTTGATGTAGAAAGGGAGATTTGTTGCTTATGCTAGTCAGCAGTTGAAACCGCATGAAAGGAATTATCCAACCGATGACTTGGAATTAGCAGCAATTGTATTTTCTTTGAACATGTGGAGGCACTATTTGTTGTAAGAAAGATTTGAGCTATTCACGGATCATAAATCCTTGAAATATCTTTTCTCTCAGAAGGATCTTAATCTTCGACAACAATGGTGGTTAGAGTTTTTGGCCTCCTATGACTTTGATATTTCTTACACTTCGGGCAAAGTTGATGCAGTGGCAAATGCACTAAGCAGAAGATATGCTGGATTAGAAGATATGATGGATTAGGAACTATCTTTCTTGAATGGAAACATATGGAGTATATAGCTAGATTCGATTTCAGGCCACATAGTGAGCTTGAGCCTGAGATGTTGGCAAGTCTATTGGACAGACCTACTCTCGTAGAAAGGATTGATACTAGTTATAAGCAAGATGGTAAGCCAATAGATATCATGGAAAATATTGAGATGGGAGTGGAATGTGATGATTTGATGCTGTACGAGATTGACTGAGATGGTTGAATTCGTAAGGAAGAGAGATTGATGGTTCCAGATATTGATGGATTACGAGATGAAGTACTAAGGGAATTCCATCATTCTAGATTGACCATCCATCCTGGTGGTAACAAGATGTATAGAGATATGAAGAGGACCTACTACTGGGAAGGTATGAAGAAGGATGTTGGAAAGTTCATCTCGAAGTGTATGAATTACCAATTAGTGAAGGTTGAGTGGAAGAAGCCTAATGGGTTGCTACAACCACTAGATATTTCTAAACAGAATGGGAACAGAGATATATATGGAATTCTTAAATGGATTGCCATGGCTTAGAGTAGGATATGATAGTATTTGGGTAGTGGCAGATCGACCGACTAAGAGTGTAGGATTCATAACTATCAAGTCTTCTAAAATAACATCCAAGTTGGCAAAATTATATGTTAAGTTGATTGTTCGATTCCATGGTGTACCAAAGAGTATTATAAACGGTAGAGACCTATTGTTAACTAGTGGATTCTGGAAGAGATTAAAAGAGATTTTGGAAACTGAGCCGCATTTGAGCATAACTTATCACCCACGAACGGATGGCCAGACCGAGAGAGTGAATCTGATTTTTGAAGATCTTCTTCGAGCATGCATTATTGATTTTGGAGGGTCTTTCGGATGACCACTTTCATTTGGTGGAGTTTTCCTATAACAACGGTTATCAGTCGAGTATTGGCATGGCACCATATAAAGCATTATACGAATGACCTTGTAATCCGCCTTCATGTTGGTGGAAAGCAGGTGAGAAACCTATACTTAGTCCATATATGATTAGAGAGACTTCCAAGAAGGTAGAGATCATTCGACAACAAATGAAGATTGCTCAAGATCGTCAGAAGAGCTATGCAAACAAGAGAAGAAGAGATTTGGAATTCTCAGTTGGGGACATGGTATTTCTTAAGATTTATCCTCTGAAGAATGTTGCTCAATTTGGTAGGAAGGAAAAGTTAGCACCTTGATTCGTTGGACCATTTCCAATTATCGAGAGAATTCAGAAATTAGCTTTAGGGTGGATCTACCTTCGAAGATGATGGGTGTGCACACTGTTTTTCATATCTCCTATCTACAGAAATTTGTGCATGACTCGGGTATTGTGGTAGCACTGAATCATCTAGAAGAGATAGAGGTTGAGCCATATGTTTCAAGACCTCGTAAGCCGCTTCGAGTCATTGGGAATGAGATGAAACAGCTTAGGAGGAAGGTAGTTAGGTTAGTTAAGGTGCAATAGAGTGAGGATGACAGCGGTTGCACATAGGAGACTAAAATGAGTATGAAGACGGTCACTCAACCCAATGATAAATTCTTCATTCCTTAAAACAAACTATGAACTAATCCCAATTAAATCGACTCTGGAATCGAAGCTATAGAGACATTACACTAATTCATTGTTCATCCCTGGAGTTGCCTAGAGGTCATCTTCTACCTCATTACATCATCAAACTCTAAGTTATCGAAGATCCTATTGCAAGTAGCCATCAAATCTTTCCTTTCAATGGATAACTCCCTTCCAAAGAATGGTCTGCCTCCTAGACTCTCATAGTCTTTATATAGCACGACAAAGTCGAATCTAACCATTTGCACTTGAGCACAAAAATCATCCAGACGAATTAGGCATTCAAGAAAATGATTTGCACCATCTCTGCAAATATATTCTATCAATCAGGGTTAGTGACCATGATCCTGCCCAATCCTCAACTTTGAAGATGAAATCAATAGCAGTATTTCTCATATGCCAGATCATTCCTACTCTGTAATAAGGATGATCCGCCTCTTATAAATAAATGCATCAATAGTGCTCGCGCGTGCAATACAATTTATGTACTATATATACAACTATATATTTTTGAAACCAAAATACATAATAAATACAAACGCTCTCGTGTATACATATACTCTAGATCCAATCTAAGGCGACAACTCCGACCCTATCGCAGCATTAACTCAGGTTAATTGTATAACCTAAGCTCTAATACCAAATGTACATGTAACGACTGCTCTACACTTTCAATATAGAACTATTGTTAAAAGAAAGAAAAAGAAGTGAAGAAAAGAAGTAGAAGAGAAGAGAATGGAAAAGAAGAAAGGAAGCATCAAATAATCATATAAATGTCATACATCTCACGTCAGATAAAATATAATAGTCAACACAGATATGAAACAGTCGAGACAGTAATAACAATGTGAACTAACCATTAGTATTAGATCCACAAATTCATACGACATGGTAAAAGGTTTTAACAAATTTACATAAACTCAACTGATAAATGTCTCTAATAATAGTAAATCAAACACTGACAAGGCTTTACAGTGTCATACAGTGGAATATACAATAGCAAACTCAAATATGAGTATAAGTAAACATCACCTCCTGCTAGTCCACATATTGAACTCCATAAGCCATCCACACTTACTATCTAATCTACTCATTTAAAAGTGCCCGAGATAATAAAAAGAAAAGCATAAAACCTTAGGTCAGACAATAGTCTGGTGTGAGCGACGAACAATCTCGAAATACTATAAAAATTAATATAGTATAGGAAACAGAGGGTATACGAATCACACCTGACCCGTCACTCCAACAAAAGAGTCAATGCATAACATCGATAATATGCTACTCTATAACATCATAAAAGGGTACTCCACACTCAGTAAATTGTCGGAATGCCTAGGTATCTCCATCATCAATTCCTACTCTATACTAAGTAAACTATCAGGGTGTCTAAGTATCCCTATGCACAATACCTACCTCGTGTAACATCCTTAAGGTGACAGGTGGCTAGTGAAGAAACCATAACATCCATCAAACAATACAAACTATCACCTAATACGCTCTAGATATATGATAAATCGTATGGCCTCCATACTGCCAGAGACTAGTGGAAAACCCAATTCTCCATTGTACTCTTGTATCTTGCAGCCCAAAGCTAGATACATGTCTCGTGGTGTAAAGATGGACATTAGACCCAAAGCAACAAGTCCAAGGCATACAAATCCTTACTACCAATCCATGGGCATCCCTATAAGACAATATCCCTACATCAAGTACAATATAAAAAAATCTGAGTCATCAACGATTCCTTAGCACATGCATATCCATCCGAGCCCTACTAGCTCAATATAATTTCCACTATCTAGAAACCACCGCATTCCTCCACTCTACGACTCCCAACAGGAGCCTCTTCAGTACCTACTCCCTAATCAAGTCACAAATTGAAGATATGAAGTGCCTAATCTTCGGTATTTACTCCCATCATGAATTATAAATCAAAGATACCGACTTTTCATCATGCTTTTACATTGTCATCCTCCCATGATGCAAACGAGACAATGCCTCCAACACAATCTAAAGAGTCTTGGACTATTAACCTCGGAACCTGCTCCATATATTGTCAAGTCATAATCCAAAGTACCAACTCCTGTATCAAAGCATCACATCATCGCCTCACTATCTAAATTGCTAGCCCTGGAGTAGCAGCAACAAGAATCTAAGTTGGTCGCATGAAAAAAACATCAAATCACGCACCACAAAATCTCCTCAATGTCTAAGCCACAGATCAACCAAATCTCCAATCAACAATAGTGATAGACATTACCACTTTACGGTAGTCAACACCAACCACTTTGGTTGTGTACTTTACCAAGACGGATGGGCACAAATCAAATGGAAATGTCCGCGTCCATCTTGAAATCCGAAATCTCATCTTTCACCTCAGACCAATTGGAACATATTTTAACCCTCCTCTACAACTTATCTCGTTCATTGGATTTTCATGTCTACAATACCCCAATGCACAAGATATTCCCTAACACTCAATCACCATTAAATCAACGTTTTTAACCAAAAACAATCAAACAGGCCAATATACCACTAACAATCATATATACATCCATAACAGAATACATACAACATGTATAACCAACCAGTGGAGAAATCATATCAAAAATAGCCCAGATCTAATAATTTCCTAAAAATGACACACCGATGAGAAAAATATGATATGTGATATAAAACCACTTAAAATAATTTTATTTTCTTTTATATAAATCTAATAGGTGTCTAAGTTAGGACAGTCACATTTCAAAATCAAAAACCATTCTAGAACGTCGATCTACTACTATATAAACAATCATAGTAGGTGATAGACAAGCATCAATAACTAACCTCGTGTGCAAAAGATATGGTCTAATATAAGAATCGGAATTATTTAAATAATTAATTTACTAGTTAAGTATCCAGATTAAGATAATTACCTCTTAGTCTTTCTTCCTCCTCATTTTCTAATTCATGTACATGCACATCACTTATACACACATAACCTACCATGCTTCGTGCCTTCTTTTTTCTCTGTCTCGATCGTTTCTCAACGAATGGATGAACGGGCTTCGCCAAAATGCTCCATTATGCGAATTCTCTGCCTTGGACCTAAAGAGATAATGCTCAGTCACCTCCTAGTGACAGCGACCTGATGGGTGTAGCACATGCCCCATATGAACACATTTTGCTTCACTCACTAGATCTGACAAGCTTTGGTGTATATATGCTATTCGCGAAGAGAAATCCAACGGCAATCTCTGTTTCGCATATCATCGCCTGTAGCTCCACCTAGATCAAACCCTAGGTTGATGAAGGAGAAGTTCGACGTCACCAATGGTGATCACACCAAATTTTGCCATGATCATCGCGAAGCTTTCATCCGTACGATCTCAATGAAATTAGTTTCGTGATTTTTAATGGAGCGGATCTCTCGATTTTATTTTTTGAATGGATTTGAGAGGCATGGCCATGATTTTTGAAAGAAGGATGGAATAGTGAATGTGAATAAGTGAATTAGAGGGAAAAGGGGTTTAATTTATATTAATATAATATTCCACCATTTATTCTCCCAAATAAATGGCCGTACGTTTCGAGTTCACACGACCTCATGACGTGCCTGATCGCAATGGAATTCATATATGTGTATCACCTCATTTTTGGATCTAACGATATAAATCTCATCGCTATCTAAGATTGCGCTCCGTTATGCTAATTTTGTGCATTTCGAAATCGTTTCGGCCATCGAATTATCCGATCTTCAAATACAGTGATCCTTATATTCATTTTAATTTTCTATATCAATCAAAACTCAACGGAAGTAGTCTCAAGTTTTCATTGGACCGTATGCGAATAATTATATTTTTAGACCTTCATTTAATTAACGATTCAATATTTAAATCAACTATTCAAATATATCATGCTAAATAAATATGGGTCGAAGCCATGCTGTACCTTATGGATATAAATCAAAGACTGTGTCGATGAAGTTGTTGTGATTTTTGACATATGAAGGAAGACGTTTGCATTTCCTGGACTATTCACGTTCAGATATGTGCTTCTTGGATGAGGAGACATATCTGCCTTTGATTCACGTCAGAGGGTCAGTTTGAATCCAGTCATGTTGACCTTGAGATGTTGCTCGTAGCTTAAATCCACTTAAGATGATCGAAGAACACAACTGGATCTAACAAAGCTTTGGAGTCCCTGAATGTAAGTCGCATATCATTCTTCCCATTGAATCATTATTGTTTCCGACAAAATACACCCAAAATCGTTAAAAAAATTCCATTTTGTTGCTGTTAAATTTGGGTGATACAAAATCACAAATAGAGGGAAATAAATATACAAAAGAAAGAAAGAGAAGATTTTATTTCCTCTAATTAATAGGCATATTTGAGTATGTTTATTTCTCTCTCTAGCTGGCTAATCAAATTATTTTTTACCATCTAATGTTAACTTGGGCATTAAGTAATTGATTATATAAATAGATACTAGAAGAGAGGGTAAAAGTGTGGTGGAAAATCTATTTGCTAATTTTCTCTTCTTCATATTTATTCTTTTTCTCCAACAATCTTAGCCATATAGATATTTGCTCTCTTTCTCAATTTAGTTATTAATTCAATAGTATTTTGTTTACTTTAGCTTTGTTCTATTAATTGGAAACAAAATTTTGATGAATCAATAAAGTGGATGGTTGGGTGGAATATTTTGTGTTATGCGTTTTGATTTCAATTCCGTCTTGCTTTCAATCTAAGTTATCTCTTTGTGATTTGGGTGACAAAGATCCGTTGATACAAGCTTCTACAAAGCACTACTATTTTCATAATAGTTTGGTATCAGAGTACAGATCATCGCAAAGCTTAGAGTAATTTTAGTTTGAAAAATTATTGATGTCGGATATGATTTCGTTTTTCAAACATGGCTACCTTGGATGGGAAAAATTAGGATATTTGAAAGTCTAAGATGGAGAATGTTCTGTACGTCAATGATCTTTATGATCCGATTGATGGAAATGGAAAGAAGCCCTCTGATGTAGATGAGGGAAAATGGAAGAAGATGGATAAGAAGGCGATTGCTTTGATTTGCTAGTATCTTGATGATTCATTTTTCCATCATGTGGCTAGTTGTGAATCCGCGAAGGTTTTGTGGGACAAGCTGGTATCTTTGTATGAGTCAAAGAGTGCTACTAGTAAGGCTTTTTTGGTTCGAAAGTTGGTACAACTGAGATTAGATGGAGAGAAGTTTGTTGCAGAGTATTTGAATGAATTTCAAGATGTAATAAACCAATTGGCAAATATTAAGGTCAATTTTGATGATGAGTTACAGGCTCTTTTATTAATGAGTTCGCTTTCAGAAAGTTGAGAAACTTTGGTTGTTTCATTGAGTAATTCCAATGCTAATGGAACTATCTCTCTGGAAACTTTTCGAAACATTTTTTTGAATGAGAAGCTTAGAAGAAAAGGGTCAGATATGAAATCAATTCAAAGTGAGGCTATGGTGGCAAGGGACTTGAAGAAAGATACAATTTGGAAGAAGAAGGACGCTAATGATAAAGGTGTTATCACTTGTCATTATTGCAATAAGAAATGTCACATATGCAGCAAGTGTTATGCTTATAAAAGAGATCAGAAAAAGGCTGCGTATGGTGATACTAGTAGTGATGCACATGCAGGTTTTGCTGAAGGTACCGATAGTGATGCATCTTGTGATGTCCTCTTTAGTGAAAATAAGCCTTGAAAGATGGATTCGGGAGCCAGTTTTCACATTTGTAGAGATATGAATTGTTTTTCTTCTTATGAGAAGAGTGTCGACATGATTAGGATAGCCACTGGAGAAGAGCTACCGATTTGTAGTATTGGATCTATCCGATTTCGTATGCATGATGGTGTGGTTAGAGAAGTCTTTGGAGTGAGACATGTACCCATTTGTTCGCATAATTTTATTTCTCTTGGTCAGTTGGATCGTCGTGGTTGCACTTATAAGACTCAAGGTAGAGTTTTGAGAGTGAAGAAATGTGGTCGTGTAAGGATGAGAGGAGTATTGGAAGAAGGAAACCTTTATAGCTTGGTTAGTTCTGTAGTGACAATGGAAAGCGAGTGACAATTGAAGGACCTAGTTCACAGCAAGGTGGAGAGATTAATGTGGTCATTGCTTATGATTCTAGTATTGAAGATCATATTTTAGACAGGAGTCTTCATGTTGATGATGCTCGAGAGATCGATAGTGATCAGGTAATGAGCTCGGATCGAGTGATAGACGGGTGTCGAATTGCAAAATCCACAAAGACAAGATGGAGATTTTTGTGGTGTTACAAATGTTTTTGAGACCGGATTTGTGTGGTGCACCTCATGTGGGAGATGCATCACTTGCAGATGGTGGTTGAGGTTTGTAATTTAGTATGGTCGAGATATGGTGATTTTTGATAGATCTAGATATGGCATGCTTGATATGTTGGAAATATGTGATTTTGCATCAAGGTGAAGTGTTAAATTTTGGTGATACAAAATCACATATAGAGGAAAATAAATATTAAAAAGAAAGAAAGAGAAGATTTTGTTTTCTCTAATTAATAGGTATATTTGAGTATGTTTATTTCTCTCTCCAATTGGCTAATCAAATTATTTTTTGTCATCTAATGTTAACTTGGGCATTAAGTAACTGATTATATAAATAGAGACTAGAAGAGACGGTAAAAGTGTGGTGGAAAATCTATTTTCTAATTTTTTCTTCTTCATATTTGTTTTTTCCTCCAATAATTTTAGCCATACAGATATTTGCTCCTTTTCTCGATTTGGTTATTGATTCAATGGTATTTTGTTTACTTTAGCTTTGTTCTATTAATTGTAAATAAAATGTTGATGAATCAATAAAGTGGGTGGTTGCGTGGAATATTTTGTGCTATTGCGTTTTGATTTCAATTTCATCTTGTTTTCAATCCAAGTTATCTCTTTGTGATTTGTGTGACAAAGATCCGTTGATAAACGCTTCCGCAAAGTGCTACTATTTTCATAACAGTTGCTTCTATGTTGTTGTGCCTAACTTCAATGTCAAAATCCCTAATTTCAAGTGCTGTCACTTATCATGGCAATAAAGTCATGCTAAGATTCAAAATTTGCTGCATGTGTATAGCCACCACTGCTCGGATTGCTGTCTCGGTTTAGATATAGGGTTGGAGTTTCTTACTAGTAGCTTAGATCTAATGGAAGTTGAGGGGTTTAGAAGTTATGGAATTATTGTCTGAAACCATCATTTCAATGCCTGAAACCATCAATTTTGAAATAATCACCATTGAACCTCTCTCCTTGGTTCTTTACATTGTCAAACTATGTGGCTACAACCATACCTGCTCCACACATGCGACGGCTCTGCCTTTAGCATCTACTGATGCTGCCACCTCCCAACTCTTGAGCCTGGCTGCTTGAGACTGAGGTGGATAAAATCGCAAATTTATCGCTGCACTAACTGTTAATTGATTTTATTCGTATTATTAATTGCTTGATAGTATAATTTTTGGAATGTGAATAAGGTTAATTCTGAGATATATTTAACATAATTTAGGGATATGTTTATTGACTACTCATTAACTATAAAGTTGATTTTAGTCATATCTTTGAATTTTTATTTAATATAATTGTATATTCTTGTGAAATGTTTATATTAATAAAGAATGACTGCCAACTCTCCAGAATTGAAAGATGATGGAAGAAAAGCCCCTTCCAAAAATGTTATAAGAATTAGGTCCTATATTTAGTTTTTTCCTAATTTATACCTATTTTTATTCCTGATTTCAATGCTAGATCAATTTTATAAGAAGAGACAGTTTGGTAAAAAATAACAGGGACCTAATTTATATGAGTTTACGATGAGCTTTGGGAATTTGGACCTTGGTCCAAAACCCCTTTATTAAAGAGCAACTAGTTGCTAATTGATTCACTAATAATAGCATGTTATTAAGACCTGGTCTTCAACTGAATGGCCATGGCAAAAACTTATTAACTGAAAGGTACCTTGCACATAAATGTTAATATCCATATTGATATTGCTAAATTCACAACACTCACAAAGTCTTGATGAATTTTCTGATTAAAATTATGTATTTTTTCCTTAAAATATAAACTGATATGGTAGACTGCATTCAGTTTTGCATTTTTAGCGTGTTCCCATATATCTTGAAAATAATAAAATCAATATGTTAGAGGAATAGTATACTGGAATTAAAAATACATATGTTCATGTTTAATGCAGTATATAGTAATATCACCTTGGGTAGTATCATCAATGCAAATGAATTTGAGTGCATCAAGAAAGGAAGAGAATGAAAACATTTAAAAAAAATTGAAATGATAATGGAATATCAGAGATGGTCATATACTTCAGAATGACCTCATATTCTATAGCGAACACGTAATGGTTTAAAGGTCCCAAAGTCTACCATTTTAAGAGAATGGATAGAGTGATCATAGTATGTCACTACATGATGACCCACTCAAGTTTTTATAATAATATAAAATTTGATAATTTTTCATTACAGGCAACCAACTTCAAGTTGGGCTTGGGAAACCATATCTTAGGACCGACCCTGCCAACATACAGTAACAAACCACTATATGAGGTACTACATTCAGTTTATTTCAATGTCGAGTCTCATTTGAATCACCTCCCGCGACAGTAGTATTTTATTGCTCGTTCATGTTTAATTACTAATATTACTGAGTTAACATCCCTGACTTAGGCACATGCATCGTGCTCCCAATAACTACCTTATATTGCCTTGGATTTTTATGCTATCCGACTACTGATCATTCTCACTCAAGGCATTCTATTAAAATGAAGCTTGGTTCATTGATGCATTTTACATGTCCGTACTTGTTAATGTAGTTGCCAAAGGTGCTTCAGAGATGGTCCACCTTTGTTGATGAAGTTGCTGCAGTTACTCCCGATGAAGTAGCTGCACTTGGTATTGATACAGAGTAGTTGGTGTTGCTAGAAACGATGGGACCGTTGTAATTATCATTTATATTGTTTGTATTCAACTTCTTTTGTATTAGTTTTGGTTTGAACAACAATTATTTGTAATTATATTAAGGTTTTATAAGTGATGTGAATGTATAATTCGTTTTGCTCTTTTAGTAATTGCGAGTACGATCTGTATACATGTACACCAATGTTCTAATTTTTTTAAGTCCACGTATTTTTAACAATGGACAAAAACAATTGTAAAAGACGTTTATTACAACGGTCGAAAACAGCTGTAGATAAATCTATTACAATAGTCAAAAGTAATTGTAAAAGAGCCTATTGCAATGGCTCTTGATAGTTGTAAAAACTTTTATTACAACGGGCTTTTATAACGGTTATAAACAATAGTTGTTAAATCTCTTCGACCTATTACAACTCGTCATAACACGACGGTTGCAGGTCTGTAGTTAAATACATACTGCCACGGGGTTTGTCTATTGTAAAAAGGGTATTTTGTTGTACTATATGATAGAAATCAAATGTTTTTACTATGCACAAGATCAATCACGGAGTTAGATATATGTAAGAATACATAATTGTCCCTGTGGCTCATTTCTAATTCTATTACTAAGAGAGAGAAAAATCAAATAGAAGAGTTAAATCAGTGTATAGTGCCGTTGAATTAAAACCTAAATAAGTCGTAAAGTAAATATGTAATTTTTGTTATTTGATTATATAGAAATTAGTTACACTTTTTATTATTTGAAATATTATAAATTATTTTAAAAAATGCATTAAGCATGCATTAAGCCACAGGACAAACTTCCTCACCAAATTCACTACATCTCTCCTACCTTGAAATCCCCCCTCGACACCTCCAACATGTTGTCGTCGTGCCACCACCCACCATTGTTGTCATTGCAACTCATCATCCTTGCCTCACTCGTCGTTATCTCCTATTCTCATTGCCAACACCTTTACCAACACCGATATCTCCAATTCACAACTAGGCCCGTCAAACGGGTCAGGTTGGATTATAAATGGGTTGGGTAGAATTTGCCCTGATCTATTCAAAACATAAACGAACCCGACCCGTTTGACCCATTTAATAAACGGGTCAACCCGACCAGACCCGTTTAATAAAATGATCAACCCGACCGACCCGTTTAACAAAATTTGCACCGTAAACAGCAAAACATGCACAGAAAATGAAACATTATACTATTACATTATCAATACTATTTATATAACCAAAAACTGCACTACCAGAAAATAGAAAACAACATCATAGTATCAAAAAACTAAAGCTAAGCCTAAAACTGAATCAAATAACCAAATACTGAAGCAGTTCTACACCATACATGCCATACGTAAACAGTTTTACATGATACATGACATTCAAAGGACATCATAAGACAGCCTAAAACTGAAGCAAAGCCTAAAGCGCTGAAATGCTGATGTGCTGAAATCATTTGAGCAACAAGATTGAACTACTTATGTATCCCATGTCTGCAATCTTGTACTCTACTACAACAGGTAGCTCTGATGATAAACCGAGCATCACCGTTTCTGACAAAGGAGTTCCCTTGGTGAATGAATTCATGTACCGTAGAGCAAATGTAAGGGATACAGCCACATTCATCTCTATAACAATAGCTTCTTCAGGCTGCTCATATTTACAAGCAATAGATTCCAAGTTAGATATTATATGATCAAAGTCAGATATTATATGTACATTATATAAAGATAGAAATGACTCCAAACAACAAACTGTACTTAATTGAAAACAGTTTGATACATTTATATATGATAAAAGGTAAACATACTCTTGAATAAATGGGCATGGCAACGAAGGAATGCTAGTTTGCTTAAGTTTGATGATCAAAGTACAGACAACGTTATATATACAGCTGAGTCTTAAGATTTTGATCCAGAGATTGCAAAATGCAAAGCATATGCTTTAATACCTGCTACAACTGAGTATCTTTTATTTTTCTTTAGTGCTACTTCACAATTTAATGCTAAATATTACCATTAGTAAATTCATTAAAATATCACCACCAATGACAGTTTCATTTGACAGTGTCTATTTCTATATTACCATTTATTTGGCTGCTGGTTAATGCTAGTTCAGATTATACTTGTCAATTTCTATGCTTCTATATTTATTGGTAAAACATCTCAATTTAACATTATATTATTTTAGCACAACATAGAAAATATATGATAATAGTTTTCTATAACTAGCATGCATTTCAAAGGGTAAGATCTTTTAATTATGAGGTATATATATAGTTGAACGTACAGAAGTAAACCTATACGGTTAAAAAAAGCCAAAACTTATATTCGTTGGCAAAGTCAATTATGTTAAAACATGTGGTTTATGTACACATTTGTATGCGCTTGAAAGTACTAGCAGAATGACAGCTGGTTAATAGTAGCATCGGCAATCATACCTCATGAAGATATTCAGTTTACAGTAGTGAATCTGTATTCTGAGCGATGCTCAAAACATGTTAGACCTTATGATCAGTAAAAATATAGCACCAGATGTGGTAACATATAACTCTTTGATATCCGTTTATGGAAGATTAGGAAAAGAGAAGGAAGCTTATGAAGTTCTTGATGAAATGACCGATAAAGGAATATCACTTGATGTTGTTGGATTTGGTTCATTGGTTGACATGCGTTGCAAAAAGGGATCGACAAAAGAAGCTCGTCGATTACTGGATGTGATGACTAAAAAAGGCATAGAACCTAATATTGTAACATATAGTGCATTAATGCATGGGTATGTTTTGACTGGTGAATTAGTCAAAGCCATTGAAATATATGATACGATGCTCTTAAAAGGGCATACTCCTAATACAATTTCCTACAATACATTAATTAATTTGTATTTCCAGCATAGAAGAGTTGATATGGCTAAAAGGTTTTTTAATGAGATAACGCATAAGGGTATCTTGAAAACAGTCGTTACTTATAATTCAGTGTTACAGGGTTTGTATGGTGCTAAAAGGATTAAAGATGCTGAAGAAATTCATGAAGAGATGATTAATGAAGGGGTTAGTATGGATAGAATCACTTGTAGTGTAATGCTAGACGGCCTATGAAAGAATTTAAAGGTTGATGAGGCACTGAAATTGTTCAAGTCCATTCATTTTCAGTAGTTCAAACATGATATTAGGAAGGTAAGCATTCGTCTTCTCAAACAACCAAAGAATTAGGGCGTCGTCGTCTCAAACAACAAAAGATCAGGTTGTCGCTGCCGTCTCAAATTCAGACGATTTCCACACTGTAAATCGAAGATGGCGATTCTTCCCTTTTACAGATTTGAAGCCCGATCGAGAAAATTAAAAAATAAGAATTAGGGTTAGAGGTTAGACGGATTGGGTTTGGCTGTTTATGTTTTTTTGTTAGTTGCAAACGGGTTGGGTAAAAACTGAAACAAAAAATAAAACCAAACGTTACAGATCAAAAAATGCTAAACCAAACTAGCATCGTATATATAATCAACATTTACTATCAGAATAATGCTAAATTAAACGGACGTTATATTAACCTAACGTTATGTTGTTTTTTTACCGTTTAAAAGGTGTTAAACTAAATTAGCATTATAAAGATAAGATACAATGGAATATTCATTTTTAAATACAGATAATGTTACTTCTATGCAGCACATTTTGCTATTAATTCAAAAGAAAAAGTCTACGCCATCAGCCAAGGTTGCCGCCACCACCATATACGTTGAAGCTCCACCAAGCAATGCTACAGTGCTACCGCCAATCGGCTTCTATAACCACGCTGCATTGCTTCCAAAGTTGCCATTGTCGTCTCGCCTCTCAGTTCTCATGCTGCCTCCACTTATCACCACCACCGTCTACTCAACCATGTTGATGGCTTTGTATGATCTAAGTTGTAGGATGTTTTGTGGTGGATTACCGCAAAGAGTTTGTCTTTCTTTCCAAAATTGAATGCTCATGTCCTTGAAAATGAAGTTTTTTTGAAATTTGTAAGCTTATTTTGCAATATTGTAAATTACATAAATGACCTTACTTTCAGATTTCACTTTGCGATTCGACTGATTAAATGCCACCCAAAGCGTAAAAGTGTATTTTGTGGTTGAACCATGTCCCTAGAACACATTGGTTTGCATACCTAACGATAATACAAAATATATTGGTTTCTATATGAACATGAAAGTAAATGGATTGAATCAAAACGTATGTGTGTTCGTGTTTTGTTCCATAAGCAATTCAGACGGACTTGAATCAAATAAAATTTAAATTCGAACATTGTTCATACGAATCGAACAACGACAATAAAAAAACAAAGAACAATATCGAACGAAAACTGTTTCAAACAAACTTTCTAATTTCTACCCGGTTCATGTCCTACATGAAAATCGAATGGACGCTTTATAGTTTCGTATCGAGTCAGCCATCAAACATTTGTACAAAAGTAACAGCAACAGAAACCACAAATCGGTTTTTTTTATTATTTTTTTCAATCACCTATATCAAAACAAAAGTAAGGCAATATGACGGAAAGGAAACGAATTGAAACATCGAACAGGGCTTTATTTTCCCACATTACAAACAGGTAATTATTTCTTAATTAAAGAAAAAGTAAATATTTCGGAATGTACCTTTTGCTTAATTGTACCATCGTACCAATGACAAAAAAAAAGCAATAAAAAATGCAATACCAAAAAAATGGCAACAATCTTTAAAATGGTCAAGTCTATACAAACTAATTCTCACAAAAGAAACTCACTTTTTTGCAGAAAACGGTTTGCCTAAACACCGTTGTAACATTCAACAACTCATGTAATGTACAAAACAATGAAATCTTTGGATAATTTCTTCATTTGATTCTCATTCCACATAAAAGAGTTGCTGCTTGACGAGCGAAGTAGGAGAGAATAACATCTGCACCAGCTCTTCTGATGCATAGAAGCGACTCCATCATCACTTTCTCTTCGTCGATCATTTTCAATGCTCCTCCAGCTTTGATCATCGAATATTCACCAGATACCTTTTGTACAGCATAGATATTCTCATGATATTTACAAAATATTATTGGAAGGTTTCATTCAATAGCAATCGAAATTATGATAAAAATGGAGTAGATAATTTGATTGTCAAAAGATTTGAACCATATAAATCACATCAAATATTTCACATTTCAGTAAAATATATGACAATTAGAGTCATGCAAACCTAACCTGATAAGCAGCAATAGGCAAACTAGAATTGTCTCTGAGAAGACGGATTACATCCAAATATGGAAGTGCTGGTTTCACCTGTATATTTTGATCAACAAAAAGTGAACACAAGACGTACCTAAGTATAGAAAGAACTATCCATATTACCAATGCTAAAAAAATACAGTAGTTTATGACAATTGGAAATATTCATCTTGTCATCACCTGAAAATCGTGCCCTAATAGTGTTTAAAAACAAGAATATTACAGTGATTAAGAGGTTGTTTGAAAAAAGCTTTTCGTTGGATGTTTATGCATCATTGTATGTTAATAATCGACTCAATATATAAATACTTTACTTTGTCAACTTGCTTATTTGCCTAAACCATTTTGAGGCCATGACTGCCAACAAGTTTATTAAACATGTAAATTTGGTGGTGGAGCGGGTAAGATCATTTTGTTAAAATAAAAACCTAGCCAACGCCTTTCTGATCTAATAGCATAAATGGTGGACAATTATTTTTGCGGAAAATGAGTTATCCTCTATGACTAGAGGAGAGCACTCATACATAAGTGGACATATAATAGTTAACTTCACTATATTAGCACTTAGGCTCTCTTTCAACATACAAAATAAACAAAAGACAATGTTTTTTACCAGAAGAATATCTGCTCCTTCAGCTTCATCAGCTTCTGTCTCAACTAGAGCTTCTCTATAATTAGCCGGATTCATCTGGTACCTTTGGAAAAATAAAAGATCAATTTCTTAATTTTGCACTACAATTTGATACTTTTGATTTTATTATATATAAAAAAAAAACTAATACTTCAAACTTCGTACGTTTTTTTGTCGCCAAAGCGTGGGTTTGAGTCTAGAGCTTCTCTAAAGGGACCATAAAATGAACTGGCATACCTGTTAGAAATATGCACACTATAATCAACGTACTACATAACGGGTGTGGGGTATCAATGAAAAAAAATCAAATAGCAGATATGCAAAAAAGAAAAGAGGTATGTAGAGATACTTTGCGGTGTATGACATGATAGAAACATCTTGAAAACCTTCAGAATCAAGAGCCTGTCTGATGGCTCCAATTCGACCGTCCATCATATCACTTGGGCTGACAACGTCAGCACCAGCCCTTGCCTATTTGGAATAAATAAAAAACATGCTTGTGTCCAACCCAAGAAAATACTAGTTTGAATAATTTATTATATTATTATTTGTTTGTAAATTTATTCTCACCTGGGAAACAGCTTGCTTGCACAACTGATGGACAGTTTCATCATTCATAATAACCCCTATTCATATAAGTAATGGCATCAAATTCATAGTATGTAGTAATGATCCATGGATCAAGTAAACAATGATTTTTCTATGAGGTGAAAGTTAACAAGGATGATTTGAATCAGTGAATAATAATACCTCGATAGCTTCTAACAGATGCAAATATAATGGAAATTATCGGTAATTTAACAAAGTATCTTTAAGTCACTAGCTAACGGTTCAAACTTCAAATATCGCATATATGGGGGTAGGAAAAAAGAGACAACGCTATTGGAAGATAGATGAAATAACTGGCCAGTTTAGCATACTACTGTTTTCTGGCTAAAAGCAAAATTTTATAACCTATGAAAATGTTCGGTCCCAATTGCTTATATTATTATTGCATCGTAAAGAAGAAAAAGAATACAACTTTCAAGAAAACTGCAAGTCCCATAAAGTCGAACCACAGTAAAAGGTGCCAAAGAAAAAACGTCAGCACAAAGAGTGGTAAAAAAGATATGCATCTTGCATCAAAATTATATAATGTTTATCGCACTAGAATGCATTACTACGTGGTGTAAAAAGATGGAGGATGTCTAAAGATAAAGGTGTGAAACTTGGAAACTTGTAGCTAACAATGTTCAGTTAATATCACAATTATGTTCAATTGCAAAAGGTGATATGCAGAAGGAAGAACATAAGATTTAAGATCCGTATTTCAATCAACTATGTGTTATTTATCTACATATTCTGCAAAAATAATGCAGTTAAGTGTTGCATAGCTCAGTCCGGTATTCACTTCTAGTGGGTGCAAAGAATCCATGATGCTATATTTAGCTGCAGATGTTAATAAAGAAATAACAGTAAAACAAACTTGATAAATGTTTGTTGATTTCACGCACCATCTTCCCTGACTATCCCATCATGTCCATCAGAGTTATATGGGTCCAACGCAACATCAGTGTATATCACCTACCCAAATATTCAAGAAATTTCATAAAACGTTCGTTATAGGTAGTGATAATAATACAAATTTCTGCAGGATAAACAATCACCCACAATGTCAGGAAATTTATCTTTCAAAAGACGTATCGTTCGAGGAACAAGACCATTATCATTGTATGCCTCGTCTCCTGTTTGTGACTAGAAGAAGAAAAACCATTTTCAACACTTTAGGTAAGTACAAATGAGATAGATTAGACCTGATATAAATTGCAACCTTTAATGCATCTGGGATTTTAGGGAAAAGAACAAAACTATTGACACCAACATCCCTTGCCTTGTAGACCTGCATCATATCATACAACATTGTAATCAAAGGCAAAGTGTACATATATCTTTTACTGCATCAAACACAAACTCCACTTCAACAACATTGCATCAATTCAAAATGTATAACAATGTTATGTGATGAAAGAAACTTGGCATTTCTACAAAACATTACCTCATCTAGAAGTCCATGCCTCCATCCTAGCCTAAAGCATCCAGGCATAGCTCCAATTGGAGTGTCTACTTCACCTGAAAACAACTTATACTATGTCACATTCAATTAACATGTCACAGAAATGACAAATTGGAGGGCGTTGTGTCCTAAGAAATCAACAAATGTATTCTTGTTGCAGCGACTTATGTATAGTCCTCTCTTAACGTACAACCTTGTGCACTAGTTATTGCAATACCAAATCACCCTTATTGTACACATACCTTCATGAATAAATACTGGAAGTACAAAATTTGCAGGAGTGATATTTGTTTCTTGGAAAGCTGCCCTCAATGTTGGAGATTTCCTGTTGCGACGGGGACGCTTAATTATTGGCTGAATGAAAGAAAAAAAACAATACACAATACTGATCACCTCTGTAGAATATAAGAAACTAGATAATAATGTGTTTTAGTTGAGATTTTAATATATCTAAGTGTTAAGTTGCATATTTAAATTCAAAATTAACAAGAATAGATTATGCATACTAATGAATCAATTTTAGGGGTTCCATGTGGGGTTGCTGGCCTGAATAGCTGTGGAGGGTCTGGAAATTTTCCAGCAGCAGCATTAGCTTCACACTCTTCATTACTTAACCCTGAGATTTTAACTGATGTTCCATTTTCACTACTTGCTCTAATGACATTCAAGGATCTAGCTTTTGAACTAGGCACCATAGCAATAGGTTTCCAAGTATTCATCGATTTCAATCCAACATGACTTTGAAAATATTTAGGTCTAAGAACATGAACATTAGTTGGAGTCAGTGATAACGAAGATGCCATAGCTTTATAAAGTATGAACCCTGCGACATAAAAAGTCAGCTATATTAGTGTTAAAAATAACAAAAAGAATCCATGTGTAAAAAAGGAATACAGTGTCTCGCATCATAAAGTTTTATTGTATGAAATAAGTGTAACGAAGCTTTTCACAGAAGCCGTGTTACGGACAAAGTCACTTGAACTACTCGGTTTTTTGAATGGATGGAGAGTTTACATCAGTGTAGAGGGGTAAATTGACCCCTCAAACAGCGATTGCAAAAATCGCGACATCGTACGTTCCAAAGCGAGATTTAAAAGGAATCACAGCCTTCCCGATCCAAGAGTTAATTTGGATTGCAACCGTGTAAAATGTACGATCCTATTTCAGGACGAAAATATTGGAGTCCAATACTGAATCGCTATTTCAATTTAAACATCAAATTGAAACAAAATCAAAAGAGATTTAGTTCGGCATCGCGATCTCGATCTTCAGGAGAGAAAAAGAAGAAGAAGAAAAGGAGGAATAGGAAGAAGCAGAAGCAGCAAACCTGAATTGAAAAATCTAGGACTCAGAGAATTGACTTATTTATCTCTTCTATTTTCAGATTTTTTCTTTTTCTTTTTCTTTTTTTTAAACCCTAAGCTTCAGGAACGAAGATATCGAAAGAGAGTACTAAAAGTGTTATCTCCACACAAAAGTTATCATCCTGACACCATCTCCGACCCTGGTGCAAATGTAGACGTTCCACTTCGGAGTTACCCTTGTAATTGAGACACGTAGGCAAAGTTGTTTCTGCAAAGAAGTTAACATTGAAGTGAATGTTTTATTTTCAATGTCATGTCTAATTATTTTATTTACACAATTGTGAACAATTCTTAACATATATGATTTAATTCACGCTACGAGTCACTTTGGGTTGAAGATGCTCTAAGTCCATTTGTCCTCCTAAACATACAAATGTTCTACGGAGCCATCCAAATTTTCATATTTTTCTTTAACAGTGTCACTTTGGTCACACTTAGTTTATTAGCGTGAACGGTCAAAAATACTCACATACCGTAATATCGCTTGAAAATTGGATCTAATTTCTTTTACAAATTCAAAATTCTCGTCTACAAATATCTTTAGGACGAATCCGTGCTACGCATACAGATTTTGTCTCATTGGTTATACAGCAACGTATTATCTATTTTATTCGTTTTTTAAGAATAAAACTCGTAGTTGATTGATTGAAGACCTTTGGTATTTAATTAGTTATCATACTTGTATGCTTTCAAAGAAAATTGCTTGTATACAATTTATGCTTTAATGAAACGGAAAGTACATAAGTAGTGGTGCAACTAAAAGCACATAAAAGTGGTGCAAACTCATGTTGCAAGAAGAAACGAATTCAGTTTGACTTGAAATTATATTTGTATTTACATGAATTTCGACTTTAAGGTTTATAACTTTTATGATTATAATATACGATCTGATTTTTTTTAAGACTTGAACTTTGTAGTAAAGAAGAACTTGATTTCTTTTTATTAATTTAAGAATTTCCAACTAATGTTTTTAAATTTTTTGTCACGAATGTTTCTTAGTTAAAAATTAATACTGTAAATTTTTTAAACGTTTCTTTAAAACTTGTTTTTAATGAATTTTATTCTAGTTTAAATTTTTTACATTTCTAGTATACTTGTTTAATATACAAATCTTTGTAAATATTAACATTTAAATTTTTTTTTCTATTTTTTTATAATTTTATTATTTTCATATTTGAATACTTTAATGCGAATTTTATAACTCCCCACCTTCTAAAATCAATTTATTTTGATAATACTTCTTTAGATTATTTTTTTTATAAATTTCGTAAATTTTAATTGTTATATATAAATTTTTGAAGTTCAAAATTTTCAAATCTAAGATTTAATCGTTGTATTTCCCAATCTAGGTATTAATTGTTTTTAAAATCTGAACTTCTGAAATTTGAGCTATTCAAAAATTTTGGCAAGGCCAGCGGGGTTAAAAAATGGACCCCTACCAATTTTATTGATATATCAAGAAGATTTACAAAGATGGGGAAAACAAAGCTACCAAAATGGAAAGCAAGAAAACAAAGGAACAAAACGACTAAGAAGGACAGGCACATCAATAAGGAAAAAATAAAAAAACAAATAACACAGGGACACAACAAGACCAGATAAGCATGCATCGGGGAAGAGCATTAAGGAATGAAGGATTAAACACATGCCCGGGAGCAAAAATACCATTCCTCAATCCCTGCACAATACTTCTTTTCATTTGAATGAATGTTTTCCTTTTTCCAGTAAAGATAATTGCATTTCTCTCATCCCAGATCATAGAGATGAAGATTTTAAGGGAAAACAGAAGTACATAAGTTGATTCACATTTCCATCTCGTGGCTTTGTATATGAGATCCCATTCAACTTCACTGATCAAGGCAACAGTCCTACCAGTGGTGATTGAATTAATAGCGCACCATAACATGTAGACGTATGGACAATTAAAAAACAAGTGAAGAGTATCCTCTTCGGCAACATGACAAAAACTACAAGTAGTATCAATGATGACACCTCTCTGTCTTAACCTAATTTTCGTTTTTAAACAATTACTGAAAGTCTTCCAAAGAAACAGGTTTTGCCTCTCCAAGTTATGACTAAGCCAAATTCCCTTATGCCAGCTGAAAGTTACAGAGTTACTCTGGCAAACCAAAAGCTTGTACATGCCGCTAATCCTATACCAGTCCTGACTGAAGGACCATGATATACCATCATGCAGAGATACGGGAACGTGACAACCATGCAGTAGATTCTAGTGCTGTCGAACACACTGATTACTCGAGAAAGGAAGGACAACACATCCATCAGCAAGATAATCAATAGCCAGAGCATCAGTACTAATACTAGATTGAACTTGATCATTGAAGGAGAGAAGTTGACATAGAATAGTACCAGCCTTCACCCATGGGTCATGCCAGAAGGACACATGACCATTGATACCTATTTTACATTTAGCATATGGAAGAATCACAGATCTAAGTTTCAGAATACAGCGCCAAGTCCAACTACAAGATTGAGGTATTGCCATAGTCTAGAAATTCTTGTTGCCAATGATATACCTGTGGGACCACTTCACCCATATATTATCTTTATGATTCAGGAGGTTGTCAATGTGATTCACCATGGCAGCACGATTCCATTGAAGAATATTTTTGATTCCTAGTCCACCTCTAGACTTCGGCAATTCAAGCTTGAAGAAAGCACGGCGAGATAGCTTATTAGAGTTAATTGATCCATGCCAGAAAAAATTAGACATAGCACTTTTAATCATATTGATCAGCTTGCTAGGAAGAATGAATGATTTGGCCTAGTACACTGACATGGAGAAGGTAATAGAATTTATGAGAGTGAGCCTTCCTGCCTGACTAAGCAACCTATTAATCCACAAAGCAAGTCGAGCAGTGATCCTCTCATACATAGGGATACATTGAGGGTAAGAAATTCTCGAAGTAGCCAATGGAATACCAAGGTACATGGAAGTATCAGCTCGTTGCATGATAGAAGTAAAGTTTGTTATTTGGTTTATGACTTCAGTACCCACTCCGGCTATCATCAGATCAGACTTGGATAAATTAATCGATAAGCCAGAAATTTTGAAAATTTTGTTAAGACCATCCATAATAGATCTAACAGTCATCATAGTGGGCTTGAAAAAGATAACCAAGTCATCGGCAAACATAAGTGAGTGATGAGAGGATTCTTACATTTTGGGTGAACCGAGAAATTACCATCATGAACTTGCTGTATAAGAATTTGAGTTAAAACTTCCATCACCAGAATGAATAAGTAGGCAGACATAGGGTCTCCCTGCCTTATACCTTGTTTACTTCGAAAATATCCCTCATTGCATTTATTGACCATGATAGAGAACCTAGCAGTAGAGATGCAAGCTTCAATCCATGCCACAAAGTGTTGGGGAAAATTCATTAGCCCCGTAATTCTAACAACAGAGTCCCAATGCATGGAGTCAAATGCTTTAGAGATATCAAGCTTGAACATGGCTCTGGGAGAAATATTACAGGAGTTGTAACCCTTCATAAGTTCATGAGACATCAAAACATTGTCAAGGATACTTCTACCACTAAGAAAGGCTGCTTGATTGGAGGAAATGATGTTAGGCATAATTAACTTGGGTCTGTTAGCTATAATCTTAGATATACATTTGTATATGGTGTTACAACAAGGTATAGGCCTGAATTCAGAGACATGGCCGGCATTTTTCACTTTAGGAATGAGAGCTATGTTAGTAGCATTAATTGAACCAATCATTTTGCATTTGTTAAAGAAGTTATGAACAGCCTTCAAGAAAGAAGGGCCAACAATTTCCCAGCATGAAGTAAAAAAGGTGCATTGAAACCATCAGGACCTGTATTGAGAGAAAATAGCGCAGATTTAATGTCAGAGTCCGAAATTGTAGAAGAAAGCATGACATTTTCTTTAGAAGAAATTTTGGGAAGGTTAACCGAATCAAGAAGCTCAAGCGAAAGAGTAAAGTCATTACTGTTACCAAGCAACTTGCTGAAATAATCAAGGAACATATTAGCAATACTAGGAGGGTCAGTGATATACTCGCCATTATCATCAATTAGAGTACTAATTAGCTCTCTAGACTGTTTTGCTTTTAGAGAGGAATTGTAGAAGGAAGTGTTCCTATCACCATCCTTGAACCACTCCATTCTAGTCTTTTGTTTAGCCATAAGACCTTACTGCTTTAAGGCCTCAATAAGTTGGGATGATAAGGTAACTTCGTGGGCAGCCAATTCAATGTTTAAGGTGTCTGACAGCATGGCCTCTTGAACTTGACGAAGTTTGTGAGAGGGAGTGGAAGAAGCCAAGTTGCCATAGCCAAATTTACACAACGACCAAGCTTTCAATTCAGTCTTGACAGCTTTAAGCTTACACTGCAAAACAAACATAGGATTACCAAAATTCAAAATTTGAGTGTTTTAAAGTTTGACAAATTTAAATTTTGGATATTATTTTTTTGATGAAATATTAAGCTTGAAATTTTGCACCATTTATGATTTTTAAAATTATAGTATTTTAGGAAAAAAACGCAATTTAATTTTCTAAGTCTTTTTTTAGAATAAGAGTCATACTTTATTTAAGTAGACACTAATATTAATGTTTCAAGGGTTCGAAACAAACAACTCGAAAGCCACAATCTGGAGAGCCTCGCCACGTACCAATAGAGCAACGGTTCTTGACATATTAGTATGTACATTTCCAATTTTGTGAGATCGTACTTATTTATAATTTAATTTTTTATAAATATTATACTTTATAAATTGAAAAACTTAGTATTTTCTGAAAATTTTAGTGTTTTAAATTTTGAGTTATTTCATATTTGAGATATTAAATTTCAGATTCAACTTTCAATACTGCGATTATATCAAATTTCAAAAAAGAGAAACGTATATTGGTAAGTCTGGGTCTCTATAATTTTTGAATTCCTATGATTTTAGTACTCTGAGATACATTTTTGTAATATATTATAGAATTTACCTTTTTTAAGTTTAATCTTCATTTTTTATTTTTCTAAGCTCAATTTTCTAGAATTTATATTAGATAAAAAAATGTTTTTTTCCAAATAAGGACATTTAAATTTTAATATTTTTGTGTTAGTATGTACTTTAAATTTCAAGTTTAGAACTTAATTTTTGTTACAAATAATTTTTCTAAATCACTTTTTCTAGTTTTTTTAGATTTGAATTTCTACAACTTTTCTTTTATAAAGTTTGATTTTCTTGTTCCGTCAACATTTGCAGAAATCAATCATAATTAACTAAGTACTTTCTCCAATATGCTAGTTGCTATACCAAAATATCAGTATCTTATGCCTAACCCTTCAAAACCTAGTAGAGATACTAGCATAACCTCTTAAGCTGCAAATTGGTCTGATGTGCAATTGATATGATGATTTGTACTTGGGCTTTTTCAATTTTGGTTGGGCAACATGTTGTGCCCAATTAATCAAAGAGTGACTTGCATGTATCGACACAATGAAATAAATTTATTTATATTACTGATTAAGCATAAGTAAACCAAAGAATATCAAAAAGTGAGCAGAGATGTGCAAATTGAAGGATAAAACTTTCAGACAGTAAATGTATAATAGCGAGCTACAAATGATAATAACTAAAAACGAATAACTATAGTAGGGCATAACTATTTCATTTTAGTACCAAAAATGACACATTATCCTTGTGTATCATAACTCTTAACACTAACAATAAAGAAAATAAATAAGTCAAATGAACAAAGGTGCTACATACACTTAAACAAACTCATGGATAACATTGGCAGTTGAGATGAAAGACAGCAGCAATTTCATCGTCCATCTTCTTTTCGAAATTAGTATCAACACATCATCCACTTAGCACAACCTTTTGTCTATTTAGTAGAATTGTAATGTGAGTCCTACATAATTCAAAATCAAAAGGGTTTGGATGTTAAATTTAAAGGGAGTAAGGGAACAAAAACTATAGAAAAAATGTTAGCCGTGTGATAATTTGTTTATCCTAAAATATATGATTGACATGCGATGTCCTTAACACGTCAAAAAACACCCTAAAAATCAAAGTACATGATTTCAAAGAATCATAAAAAGATATAAAGACAATATTTTACTTCATTATTTAAGAAAACAAAACAAAAATCGTTAAGTTGTAGTGCAAAAATTCTTCACAGTTATAAATTGTTATCTGGACTTTTGGATTGGCTATATTCAGACCGACTGGACAAGTTAGACTGGATGATCATCAAGGCAGAAAGCCAAAAGAGATGGTTACTAGGATTGGAGATCGATTATGGACAGGACTGATCGGGTTTATTTTTTTTGAAATGGTACTTTATATACAACATGTCACGGGGATAACATATCACATGTCAATAAATATTCGAATCACGCTATGCAAGTTTCAAACTTATGACATCTCGCATCAAAGCCGAATCACTTAACCACTTGACCAATATTGTTCGAAATAAAAGGTACTTTCTTTCTATTGTATACTTGATATAATGTAATTATATTAATTAATCAATTTAATTAAAAGTATATTTAATGGAAAATTCATAAATGGTATGTTTTGTGATAGTAGTTACAAAGTGTTGTAACCATGAGTAATTTATCACAATGAAACAAAATATAAAATTTTAAATATTTCTAGTCAAGATGTATTGAGATTGAATATGAATACATCCATTGAGATTAGAGTATGTGACGTTCTCCAAAAGTTGGGCAGTGTATTACTCATGACTGGTGGAGGCACCAAGAGGTAACATACTAATAGTTATTGTATAACTATGAAATGACTTACTGGATAGTTTTCTATTGGTTAACATAACTAAAGTCAATCAGAGAATATCAATGTGATTAATTTACATAGTTCCCTTGACTCGAGAATATTGTTGATCTTCAATGTAGACGCTCCGCTTTGATTATAGTCAAACCATGGCACGACGCCCATAGAACGACTATGTTAGGTCGCGTGGAAGCATTGGAAGTGAAACATTATTCCAAAAAGGATTTGTTTCCTCAGTTATATGAAGTTAGTATCACGGTCAACTGAAGTCAACTTAAAGTCAAAGTCTCTGGACAGATCATTTCCGTTAATAATAACTGTTATTATTGAACTAAAGACCTTGTGTTTGGACTATAAAGTTGAATGTAGATGATATTGGAATTTTGACCATAACCAAATTCCCTAAATACAAAGTAATATAATTTTGATGAAGAGAATTGGTGTAAATAATTGCCACTAAAAGGTACCGCTTAAGTGTTTGTGGAATTTGATTTTACCGAAAAGACCGGTAAACGATGAATTCGGCTAAAATGTCACACCACCTATTAAGTGACATGTGAAATATAATATTTGAATTGTTCAATATTAATTACTGACTAAATTCATGCCTCCGAGTCACACAACCGCATTTGTGACTTCTCCGAAAACCACACGATTTAATTAATTTGTAAAACATTGCTAAATTGATTAAATTAATTAATATTTATGAAATTAATTATTGTTAATTTATTTGACATTTTGGATGTTGTTGGTGATTATTTAAATGCATGTATAAAAGTTATATTTGCATATATCGGTATGCGATATCGGTATAACTTTGAACATGTTTTAAATAATAAAATAATTACATAAAGGTTGTTTTTTCTTTTATTTGGAAAAGTTGCACATTTGGAATGTGCTTGGATCAGTCATATAATAGTGAGAGGAGGAAATCAATTAACGGGATTGACTGAAATTTATAAAGGGGAATTAAAGGAGGAAGTTTTAATAGGAGAATAGGAAAGTTTCCTTCAATTATATTAAAAAAATCTCCTCCATTTTGTTCTCTTTTCTTCCTCTTCTTTATTATTCATTCATAGCTGAAATTTCATCCAAAAAAACATCAAACAAATTAAAATCAACATCAAATTAAATTAAAACGGTGGTTCATTCTTCTCTAGCAAAGGGGGATGATGATTTTTTTTTTGAAATCTGAGGAGAAACCACAAATCAAGGTGTGATGAAGGGCAAGGTCTATCGGATCTAGATAGTGATCAATCAGATGTAGGTATTTTTATATCATTCAAGGTGTTTCTACATGCTTCATCCTAAGGTAATTATATGTGTGTATAACTCTATATTTACATATCTTATAATTTGTTCTTATCCCCTTAATCTCTATCTTTCCCTTCCGTTTATACTTGTGAATTTGAATCTTGATTTGAATATCTTCATTCCTTTGTTTGAATCAATTGTTCTATCATGTTAAAACATAGAATGTTTTCTTTTGTTCACTACAATTTTGTTATGAATTATAACATCTCATTTACTGTCTCATTTATGATTATTTGATTAAATAATTTGACCTAGGTCTAATCCTTTTTAATTTTGTTTCCTGTACTCTCTGTGATTGTTTACAAAGTTTGTTTAATCTAGATACAGATCTTCTTATCTCAAATCTATTATGCCAATGTCGTTTGATTTTGTTGTTTAAAAACAAGCAGAACGTAATTGAACTTTGGATTTATTTATTCATAATTCGGTTTTTCATATCAAAAGGTTTACACTAGAATATTTAGATATGGGTTGCTATGTAATTAAAACTTGGTAATGATTGCACTAATTAATCTTTGTCATCCAATTAATATGACAATTTTATTCTCATGTTTCAAATCATTCCAATATAAGCTCTTCCTTAAAAAGGGAAACATTAAATTGATAATATATTCCATGATTTGCAATTTCATCAAATTAAAAATTGTACTTTTGCTTAAAAGGGAGGATTCTTTTCACAACAGTTTCAAACCATATTCATTTATCTTATTATTCTTTGATTTACTATTTGTAATTGAAATGAAATCTATTTTATTTGAACTGGTATGCTAAACATTAACTGTATATGTATATGTATATATGCTTGTGTGTATGTACATATATTTATAATGTATATATGTGTGTGTGTATTAATAAATAAATTAAATTGTTCATTTTAGGACAATAAAGACATATATAGATGAGAAATGTGTCCATTGTGGTGTAAATCTCAACACCTATGCAATGTTTGCATTAACTTTGTACATTTTTATATGTTGTACTTACACTTTACGCACGGGCGCATGTGATGTGCTCAGAGTCATTTGCAATTAATTAAATCATATTGGATTAATGCATTCCTAATAAAACATTCAATTGAAATGTTAACATGTTTATTTAACATATTATCAAAGACAAAAATGAGAGATTTCTCTCTCTTTAGATAATGTTGTTTACTCTCTTAATTAATTGCATAACTATTAGAGAAGGAAACTAAAGGTTTCTCTCTTATATTATTTTAATAAGTAACTACTACACATGTGAGTGTATTTGATGCACTCATTTATTTAAATTTATATAATATTCAAACCCTTTTGGAAAAATTTTCACCAAATTAAATAAAATATTGATTTTATTTAAAAGAAGATTTAGATACGATCTAAATGTATGTAGACTTCATAGGCCTATTAAAGATTCAAAATGTTAACATTTTTGAAATTCACTCATTCTTTCGCTGTGGACTAGCCCCGTTCCAATAATGGTATCAGAGTCCAATGGCCTATGCGGTCTAAATTAGTCATGTTACGGCTAACTAGTTAATGTACCTATATCGTGATTTCTAATGTATCTGACACTTGAATCACGAGGGTATTTCACAAGAAATATTAAGTCGATATCACTCAATATAATATATTGAAGATTATGAATCTTCAATGTAATGTTGTCCTCTACTATATATATTAATAAATTACTTACATATTCCTTAGTTGTTGAGAAAAATCAAGCTAGGGATGTTATATCTTGTATTATTAATATATTGAATGAACGAGGTAAGATAACTATATGTATTTGTTGGGCAAACTTAAGGTACATATATTATACTTAGGCTATCGTGATATGGTAGGTACGAGTGAATAATCTCTTTTGATTTGTTGAGCAAACTCAAGGTCGAAATGAGATTAGGACAAGGAATCATGGGTTAAGAGTTGTATGTGATACAACCGATAAGGAGTTATCCATCGTTTGTGGGGCTATGATTTGCTGAGCAAATTCGACGTTGGAATACCAAAACAAATGAGTCCTAACACCCACTAGTGAATTCGAAAGATTTCTATGTTTCATCGTAGGGTTTGGAGAAACATAAAAGATTAGTTGGAGCCTTACTAGATTAATAGAATGGTAAAATGTAACCTTTCTAATATTGCAAGAACATATGATAAATAATATTATAATTATCTAGAATGATAAATTTATGCATTTAATATGATTGATAAAACCTTTATCAATTAATATATACAAATGAATTGAATTGAAAATTGACAAATAGTAATATAACATATACTTACCAATAAAAGCTTATTGGAAGTTAACGTCTCAACACCCACGCAAGTGCCCGATTTTACAACTAATGCATATATTCGCAGTTTGGTTACTTATGCATTTATTTGATCGGGACCATGTATTGCATTCTATGAGCTTTGAACTCTAAAATCAATTCAAGACTATTGATATTTGATCCATATACAATCACATATAAATGTTATATGGTGAATGGTCGAATTTGTAATGCTTCGATGAAATTAGTTCATCTAAAAAACCACAAGATCAAGTATGCGATCTAGTTAATTATAAAAGGATCATATCATGTTAAATGTAACACTAGTCCATAACTTCAATATAAATCTAGGAACTCGATCACTTAAATATTAGTTTGATCAGTTTTCGTAAAGCGAAACATATTTAATGTCCATAAAAGCTAAGGATAAATAAATGTGCTTTGGTAAAGAGTTCGTTATAATATTGTAGTAAGGGTTTTGTAACATCCCTGTTTTTAAATCAAATTTAGATTTGTGTCTAATTTAATTTTTGGAATTAAATTATGAATAAATTTGATATTTCCCAAATTAAACAAGATATGTGCTTGTTTATTTATATAAATAGATTGTAATTTGAAATGCAAAAATAAATATATTGAAAATACAATGGATTTAAAAACTATATTTTTTAAGTTAATAAAAATTTGTTATCTAATTTTAATATATATGTATATTTATATATTTGGAAGTTATATTTTGAATTCCAAAATCTATTTAAAAGTTAAATGTATATTTTAAAATATATATGCATTATGATTTGAAAGTTATATTTTGAATTTAATATAAATAATTTTCAAAAGTTGGTAAATATATAAAATGAGATTTAATTAAAGATTTAAAAATACTTTTCTTTTATATACTTGGAAATAAATATAGTTAGATGTATGTAAATAAATATAAAAGCTTTGATACCAAGTTGCCACGATCTAGATTTCAACGTATGAGAATCGACATCCATACTTCACTCGTATTCGAATGCCGTAGATTCAAACGTTGAAATTCGATTCGCGCTGGAGCTTATAACACATTAAGTACAATGATACAGCGGAAGAAAAATTAAATGAATGATTTTATTGATATATAATAGTTGATACAAATGAGATACCAACATTTATCAAAGATACAAGACAACAGCGGAAAGAAAATAGCAACAGCAGAAGAGATAACAACATCTTCAATGCCAAGCTCCAAAGATTCAAATCCAGAAGCTCGAACTACCATCATGCTGAAGTTAAGCAACTCCAATCCCAGAGAAACAAATGCGGTCGCCAAATCCAAAAGATGGATGCTATCGAATCTACACCTACTATTTGATTATCTGAAAACCTAACTCTAGGCTGTCCATGTGGAAAATTGTGGGCACCCAGAGTTTAGAAAGGGAACAATAAACTCCAGGTCAGTCAGGGGACTGGTGTGAGCAAAAAAAAGTTTATCTTGAACAAAAACAAAAAGAAATTAAAAGAAATTCGTAATGCTTTTTGGAAAATGAAACTACCATAAGGCCTCCCCGCACACACACAATACAAGCGCACAATTTGAGGAGATTTCTTCTTATGATAGTCAAACATGCTTGATACGCAAAATCTTTTTTGATATTATTATTAGTGTATAGTGCAGAAAACCTTTCTAAAGTATAATATTAATCTTAGCCAACATAGGTATCATTATATTATGTCTGCTATAGCTACCATTTAAGAATGGCAGGTTATACAACTAAAACCATACAAGGCGCATATTGGTGATTGGATTTCAAACAAATTGTCAGGCTAAGGAACTTCATATGCCACAGTGGGTACGCTTCTGGAGGGACGCCCCGAGAACCTAACCAGATTTCTGCCAACACAAGGCCGGGTTACCTCTTTAACTAGGTAACTACTGACACGAGTATGTTCATCCCTTGATCGTTACCGACCTTTATCCCGGGAATCACCAACAAATAGCAACAACCATACAGGTTAAATATCTGGGCTCCACACCATAATACCACCTTTTATCCAGAAGGAAATGGACATACCCTAAGGGGCGCGACCCCCGATAACCTTGCTGCATCATACCTTATCGACCATTACCAGGTTATGAGCTTGTGATGAAGTCTCGTCCCACAAAGCTACACTTTTCACAAAATCCATGATTTGATAAACAAATGATCAGCAGCAGTTAGTATGCCACATTTCCAAATTGGGAGTATATCACCAGTAAATGTCAACTACATAATCTCTGAGCTCGTATGTCTCAGAGAAGGGTGTTAAGCTAAGAGAATAAATTCTCCGCCACCAAAAAGAAATGTATTTGATAGAAATCAGCTTTATATCTCAAAGTGTAACGTCAGACATACATACGTCCATATAAGTCTGTTCCTGGTTCGAACAGAACCGAAGGCACTTCAAAAGAAGCCCTTGCAAATCCGGATAATCCCCAATCACGTCCGGACTTCCCATCACAAAAGGTGATCAAATCTCTATACTGAGCCATTCGATGCAGAGACATTAGACAGGTAATCCTTTTGCTTTCGAAAATATCCGGTCTTCACCACCACTCTTCAAATGCTATCCATTTCGTCGTATCATTATTCGAATAGGTTATATGACATAAAGTCCTCTCCCGACTAAAAACCAAATAATGAGCGCTTATTTTAAAAACCGTATGGATATATTGGGATCTTAGATAAGTCACAACTTAAAGCCCAAAACCTTTCTTTCAAATGGTTTAAACAAATTTTCATTTCAAATCTTTTAAAAGAAAGATTCACCCTTTTAAAATCACTTTCAAATTGAAACAAAGTTTCACCAATCTTTCACAAAGATTCATTTATAGCTTTCAAGATAATTTCAATTCACAACTTGAAATCCTTTCAACAAAAACGGGAAATCCTTTCTTTATTTGGAAGCCATTATCATTTGAAAACAAAGAGTTTTCGTTTCAGAAAAATCTGATCAAATATGCACAAGTTATAGCCTTTAAAGTATAAACTTGGGTTAAATTTAAATTCCCAAAATAATACTTTTAAAATGGTTTAAAACTCATATAAATACATTATATAACTTGTATAACCTTTTTAAACCATAATTTCCAAACATATATTTATAGAACTCAATTTCAAATCTTGAATTCTAATTCAAATCAAACCATTTAAATTTCAAAACTTTAACAAGTTATTCAAAATAATTTTTATCCTCAAAACTCCTTTTCAAAAGCTTTTCATATTTAGCCCAACTATATTTCCAAACCATTTTGGATTCAAAATTCAAATTTTAAATAAAATAATATTTAAATTCAAAATATCTGCGACTTAACCGATTTCCTCATGCAATCCATATTTGTGTATGTATGGTGTGATCCAGGGGTTTTACACAATAGTGCAATATCGTCAATCAATACAAAATTCAACGCAGCAATATTGATAAGCAATATAACCGTATAACGCTTATCTACATTCATAGATTCACAGATAAATATATAAATTCAACACAGATAAATAATTTACATACAACTCAATTCAATAATTTACATCACGGAATATCACACATAAGGGATATCAAAAAATTCAAACATTCAATACAGTTCAATCATTTATAAGTAAAATTAATCAACCATCTGATTAATAATTAACTTAAACTAGATTAATGAATTTCTAATACTGGTTGATTAACATTATTAATTACAAACCATATTAATTAATTATATTTTATTCATTTATTAATTAACCTTTAATAATAAATTAATTAATCTTTAGTCATTAATCAATTTTAATTAGTAACCTTTAATCATTAAATAATTAACTCTAATTGTTTAATTATTATTTAGTTAATTATCCTTAATTAATTAATTAATTAACCCTTGATCAATTACCATTTAATTAATTGCCCTTAATTAATTACAATAAGTGATTATCCCTAATCACTTATATTAATAAATCACAAATCAATTTTAATCACTTGATTAATCAATTTTAATCATTAATTAATTACTTTTGATTAAGTAATTATCTTTAAGTAATTAATTACCTTTAATTACTTTTATAAATTAATCAATCTTAATTAATAAATCAACCAATCTTAAATCATTAATTAATTATCTTTTAATTACTTTCATTAAGTAATTAATTAACCTTAATGAAATACATTAATAAATCTACCTTTAATTTTTGAATATCCTTTAAGTAATCGCATTAAGTAATTAAACCTTAATTACTTACATTAATCAGTCTTAAATTAATCACATTAATTAATCAGCTTCTAGTTAATTAATTGTTATTGAAATCTTATTAATAAACCTTTGAAAACAATTATCATTAACATATAATTTACCTTAAACCCTTTAAGTTACTTTAAAATCAAAACAATACTTAAGACAAACCATTTATCTTTAAAATCTCATTTATATAACCTTGAAAATTAAATTTATTTTTAACATATGAATTAACTTAAATCTTAAGTTAATTAAAACCATCATCTTTTAACTACTTAAATATAACATTTAAATTTATTTTAAATAAACTCAAGATTTCTTTTAAAATAAAGAATTAAAAAACTTTACTTAATTAAATTAAAAATAATTTATTTAAAACTTTAACTAGTTCCTAAACTAGTATAAAACATTTATTTTTTTGAGCAAGAAAGTGTTCAAAACTGTTTCAATACCAACCCGAGTCCACTTCGGGTTTTCACCCGAGTCACTTGTCATTTTCCTTGAGCAATACTCTTTTTTTTTTTTCTTTCTTTGACTTTAAATTTTTAAAACATGGCTAACTAGGAAATTGTAATATCTATACCAAAAATCATGATTTCCTAAAACAAATTTAAATATACAATCAAAACTAGGAAATTTAACAATCGAAATTTAACTTGACTTAGTTTTTTACTGTAAACTTCTATTTTCTGGTTAATTACCTTCAACTTATACTTATAAACATTTTTAAAAACAAGATTTGGTTAATATAAACAATTTTCTTTTAATTATCATGATCTGAAAGACATTGAAGCAAAAGAGATTGATTTTTGAATTGAATTTTGAGCCTACAAACTAAGAACAGAGGCTACCTAAATATTTATATATACATAGACATGTCATATATATATATATATAGTTGCATTCTCATCCAAATGTTCATGTAAACTATATATATACTATATCACCATTGCATGCATCAAAGTATATATATATATATATCACCAGATTTAAATTTTAAAATAAAGGTTTATTCACAGGTAAAAGAAACAGAGAAATCTGGTTTAAAAATAAAGTTTGCTCGCCTGGAAATGAGAGACAGAGAACTGGAATTTTGTTTGAACTTGAAAATTGTAATTTGATTTGCTTTAGGATTTTTTTTATCTAAAATCTTTTTGAGTTGATCTTTAAATTGTTTTAAAACTGAGTTGAATCTGAATCTATAACTTCAAGCTTGAAGATGTTTTGACTTTGAAAAACTGAGATGATCACTGGCTCAGTTGAATTTGAATCTTTTGCTCAGATTATAAGGTTTGAAACTGATCTTCTTTGCTTTTGATTTTTTTTCTTTAGGTTTTCATTCTTTTCTGTTTGAATTTTCTTTTTCTTCAGGTTTGTAGATGAAGGAAATTTTTTGAATAGAAGGATGAAGAAAAATGAGCAGCCTGTTTTACTCTTTTGATATTTATTTTCATTATTAAAATAAGACTGCCACTTGTTTTTTTGTTAACACTTGTTAATCTATGTATCTCGTTATTTCACAGATGTCCTAAACAAGAAATTTTATGTTTTAAACCCTTGTTTTATTTTTTGTATTAAATTTATAAATTATGTTTTAAACCCTTGTTTATAAATTACTTATAAATTTATGTATATGTTATTTACATATGTATTATAGTTATATTTATAAATATACAAACTACATTTATTCATTTTAAGAGAAAATGTATTTTAAATTTTATACTTATACTTTCAAAAGATATATATATATATATATATATACACATATCAAAGCTTTTATATTTATTTACATATATACTAACTATATTTATTCCCAAGTATATAAAAGAAAAGTATTTTTAAATCTTTAATTAAATCTCATTTTATATATTTACAAACCAACTTTTGAAAATTATTATATTAAATTCAAATTATAACTTTCAAATCACAATGCATACATATCTTAAAATATAAATTTAACTTTTAATTAGCCTTTGGAATTCAAAATGTAACTTCCAAATATATAAATATACATACATATATATATTAAAATTAGAAAGAAATACTTATTAACTTTAAAAATATTGTTTTTAAATCCATTTTATTTTCAATATATTTATTTTTGGATTTCAAATTCAAATTTCAAATTACAATCTATTTATATAAATAAACAAGCACATATCTTGTTTAATTTGGGAAATATCAAATTTATTCACAATTTAATTCCAAATATTAAACTAATTACCAATTTAAATTTGATTTAAAAACAAGGATGTTACAAATCCCCCTTAAGCAAATTTCATCCCCGAAATTTGCTAGATAGGGAGACAACATAGAGTAGATGGACAATATTTCACCAGATTAAACTGAATATCTATTCTACATTTGGCTTACCAAATCAGAATATCATCAATAAATATGAGAATAAACTCATTCGATATTTCATGAAGTACTCGGGTCATCCATTCTACGAGATATGCAGGGCACCGGTTAGTTCGAAGGGATAACTAACCATTCGTAAAATATATCTGGACCCCAAAGAATAGACAAATGGATACAATTTAATTTAACTTCATATTTTACTAACCAATTTATTTAAATTTAAATTTCAAATTCATTAAAGTTAAAAACGAAAAGCTGATAAAAATTTGATGAAGATAATATGAAATAGGACTTAGAAATCTTTCTACAACGATTCGTAGGGCCACCACCGCACCAAAGCTTCTTTTTGTAGCTGCCATGAAGCATCAAAGAATTGAAAAGAGATTGATAGAGAAAGTTGTTCCTTATTGTTGTAGGTTATTGACCATTTGTAGTGGAACTCCTCTGTCTCATATGTCGTCTTCTTCTTGCACTCATACTCACTATCGGTGGATAGTAAGAGAATTTACTGAGGCATACGAACAGATATCTTAGGGATATACTCATTCTAGGGCATTTTGAACCCTATCTCCGATAAGTCACCTAATGTGTTATACTCTTGAGCTAAAGTTCTTACTCAACCTTTAGATGCCAACCTATGTAATTAATTAAGGTTAATTACTTAATGTAATCGGAGAATAATTAATCAAGGATGATTAATTAAGATGGATGATTAATTAATTGGTTTGTAATTAATTAATGTTAAAATTTTAAATTAAATTTGTGTGAATATAGATAATAAATTAAACTTTTAGATTAAATTATGTATTTGTGTGAACATAGATAAAAATAAAATTTTTAAATCTTTTTAAAGTGTATTTAAACGGATATGTTTTCAATGCCATATAAATAAAATTCCAAAGTGAACGTATTTAAAAACAAGTTTTAAAAAATTTAAAATGTAAGGTAAATGTTTTAAAGGTGTTTGTTTAAAAGGTAATTATATTAGGGTAATTATGTATTTAATTCCTAAATGTTTTCAAATGAAGTTTAATGATGTATTTAGAAGTGGTTTAGATAAAGTATATTAATTTTAATCAAAGAATTTCAAATGAGTTTTTTATAAATTAATTTCAAGCATTTAAATTAAATAAGATTTAAATAAGTAATTAATTAAGATAAAGAATTTATTTTTAATAAATTAAGGTTGTGATTAATTTAAGATAATAAATTAGTGAAATTTATTAACGGTTAATAATGTAATTAATAAGGGTAAATGAATCAGTATTAATAATCAAAGGATAATTACTTAATGAAGGTAATTAAGGGATAGTTAATGAATGAAATTAGTGTAAGATCATTAACTAGTGATTAAGAGATAATTAATATAAGTGATTAATTGAATGATAATTACTTAATGTAATTTATTTAAGTTAATTAATAAATGTGATTAAGTGATGGTTAATTAATTAAATTAATTAGTTTAAGGTAATTAATTAATTATTATAATTAATTAAGGATATTCACTTAATGACATTGATTAAGTATAATTACTTTGTGTAATTAATAAAGTGTAATTACTTAGTGTAAGTAATTAATGGGTAATTGCTGGATGTAATTAATTAAAGGGGAATTACTTAATGGAAAGTAATTGAAGGATAATTACTTAGTGGATGTAATTAAGGATTAATTACTTAGTGTAATTAATTAAAAAATTAATTAATATAATTAATTAATATAATTAATTAATATATTAATTAAGGAGTTAATTAGTTAAGGTAAGTAATTAAAGGATAGTTAATTTTTCGTATGTGATAAATTAATGTTGATTAATGAATGTGATTAATTAAAGGTTAATCATTAAATATAATTAATTAGAAGATTAATTAGTTAATGTAAGTAATTAGAGGATCATTAATTAATGTAATTAATGAGAGTAATTAAAGGTTAATTACTGTAAATGGTTAAGGATAATTAATTTGTGTAATTAATTAAAGGTTGGTTACTTAATGTAATTAAAGAATAATTAATCAAGGATGATTAATTAAGATGGATAATTAAAGCATGATTAATTAATTGGCTTGTAATTAATTAATTTTAAGTAAGCAGGATTTAAAAGTAATTAATTTAATTCATTGGTGGTTAATTAAATTAATTAAAGATGGTGTGCCTAATTAATCTTGCTTGTGGATGTTTGAATGATATTGAATGCCTTGGATTATTGTTATCTCTGATATGTGATATGTGTTGCTTTGTGATATGAGATGTTTTGGTTGAATTGTGATAATATGGATTATCTATTTGTGATAATATGAATTATCTATTTATGTGAATATAGATAATAAATTAAATTATTTTAAATTAAACAACTTGGCCTTAAAAGATAGCGTTTTGGATTTCGGTGAGACTGGGATCGAATTTTAAAATTTGGATATCCAAAAACCACATCAACCCAAATTAAATGATAGGTCTTGAATCTCAAGTGAAGATCGAGATGAAGATTCAGAGTGCAAGGGCTATTGTCGTTAACTCTGAGGGTGATTCCAAAATGAGCCTAGTGAGTTAGTGCCTTCGGTTTCTTTCGAACCCAGAACGAACTTGTATGGATTGAATACTTTCAGACCATCGTCATTGGAGGACAGTGAGCATTCTAAGATATGTGTTCTAAAAAGGTAATCGTAGCCTCAAGCCTCATCAACCGGGAATGGCTAAAACAGGGGAGGTGCAACAAGGCTAAGTGGGTAGCACCCAAGTAGGATAAGATTTCCCCTGTCCAGAGGTCCCTTTTTATTCGGCTGTGTGGGCAGTTGTTCGTGGCAACTACGGGGTTGTCATATTCAGGACTATCCAGTAAGGGATGGTTCCGGTCTTGTGTTGTAGGGGATCAGGGTGGATCCTCGGTATGGTGATCTAAGCCATGTACTGTGACGGGCGGTAGCCCAGTAGCCCTGCCATTGTATGGAATCCAATCTCTAATAAGAGACGTACGATTTGACTGTGCCCAACTATGTTGGAACGTGAGATGTAAGCATTCCGGCTATTTCTGTATTTTACTTGAAAACCCTAGACAATATTACAATATCATGGATTTTCTATCAAATGTTTTGGTTATCGTAAGGTAAAAACTTTTTTGTGTTTATGTGTGGGAAGTCTTACGAGATACCTTTTGTTTTTAAAGGTTTTACAAAGTTAAGTAACTTTAACCCGTTTACCCGCACCAGACCTATGTATGACCCGGAGTTTATTTTCTGTTTTCTTAAACTCTTGGGTACTCAAATTTTTACGAGTAGCCAAGGGATTTAGGTTAGCTTTGATGAAATTCTGGAGGAGATATGGAGCAGGAGGCTTCAGCGTTTATAGATATTGTGGTTCCGCTATGTTAGTATCTCTGTGTTGCATCCTGAGATGTATGATAGACAGGTTTTATAACTATCTAATTTGTGATGTATTAAGCTGTGTAACTCTGTTAAATGTTGTATACTATGTAATAGCTATGTGATTAATATTTTTTATTCATTCCGTTGTAAGATTCTGATATTATTTAATTCTTTCTTTTCTATCTTTCTCTATCTTAATTAATTACTTATTTAAATCTTATTTAATTTAAATGCTTGAAATTAATTTATACAAAACTCATTTGAACTTCTTTGATTTAATTAAAATTAATATACTTTATCTAAACCACTTCTAAATACATCATTAAACTTCATTATTTATATTATGAATTTATAAATAAATTTGATATTGAAAACAAAGACTGGAAATCCTTAATAAAGATATTATCATTTGAAAACAAAGTTATATTTATAGAACTGGAAATTACTTATATTGTTTGAATGTCCTTTCTTTATTATAAAGAAAATAAATATCAAAAGAGTAAAACCAGGATGCTCATTTTTCTTCATCCTTCTATTCAAAAAAATTCCTTCATCTACAAACCTGAAGAAAAAGAAAAATCAAAACAGAAAAGAATGCAAACCTGAAAGAAAAGAAAAATCAAAAGCGAAGAAGACCAGCTTCAAATCTTATAACTTGAGAAAAAGACTCAAATCAACCGAGCCAGTGATCATCTCAGTTTTTCAAAATCAAAACATCTTCAAGCTTGAAGTTATAAATTTAGATTTAACTCAGTTTTAAAACAATTCAAAGATCAACTCAAAAAGGTTTCAGATAAAAAAAATCCTGAAGCAAATCAAATTACTAGTTTCAAGTTCAAACAAAATTCCAGTTCTCTGTCTCTCATTTCCAAGTGAGAAAACTTTATTTTTAAACAAGATTTCTCTGTTTCTTTTACCTGCGAATAAAACTTTGTTTTGAATTTTAAACCAGGATATACAAGTTGTTTAAATATCCTTTCTTTATTATAAAAAAGGCTTATCCTTTCACAAAGACTGGAAATCCTTAATAAAGATATTATCATTTGAAAACAATGATTTTTTAAAAAGGTATAAGTTTATTTTCATTATTAAAATAAGATTTCCACTTGTTTGTTTTGTTGACACTTGTTAATCTATCTCATTATTTCACAAATGTTCTAAAAAAATTTATGTTTTAAACCCTTGTTTTATTTTTTTATATTAAATTTATAAATTATGTTTTAAACCCTTGTTTATCAATTGCTTATAGATTTATGTATATATTATTTACATATGTATTATAGTTATATTTATAAATATACAAATTATATTTATTCATTTTAAGAGAAAATGTATTTTAAATTTTATATTTATACTTTCAAAAGATATATATATATACACACACATATCAATGCTTTTATATTTATCGACATATATACTAACTATATTTATTTCCAAGTATATAAAAGAAAAGTATTTTTAACTCTTTAGTTAAATCTCATTTTATATACTTACAAACCAACTTTTGAAAATTATTTATATTAAATTAAAATTATAACATTCAAATCATAATGCACATATATATTTTAAAATATAAATTTAACTTTTAAATAGCTTTTGGAATTCAAAATATAACTTCCAAATATATAAATATACATACATACATACATACATATACATACATACATATATATATATATATATATTAAAATTAGAAAACAAATTCGTATTAACTTTAAAAGTATAGTTTTTAAATCCAATTTATTTTCAATATATTTATTTTTGGATTTCAAATTCAAATTTCAAATTACGATCTATTTATATAAACAAACAAGCATATATCTTGTTTAATTTGGGAAATATCAAATTTATTCACAATTTAATTCCAAAAATTAAATTAATTACCAATTTAAATTTGATTTAAAAAACGAGGATGTTACAGGTTTTGTTTTGAATGGTTTGACCATTTAGAAACAATAGTGAGTACGGTACAGTTGGGATGAAGAGAGTGAATAGTCATGTTTGTTTCATAAAGAAATAATAGAAACAATAATTGTAATAACAGTGATTGATGCTTAACATCGGAATAAGAAATGTGATTTCTATTCTGAATTTTTTTTGTATAGAAAATTGTTTTCAATGAGATATATGTCTTTGAGTTCAAGATAACCGATCAAAGAACTTTTCGCTCTAAGTTAGGTACTGTATATAAAATAAAACTATATTAAGTGAATGATGGACCTCCAAATTTAGTATGTTATTATAGTAATGTCGAAAATAGTAGGAGCATGTCATATAGCACTTATCGATTGCATCATATTATGAAAATTGTTTTCATTAAATGTATCAAACATTATTCATGAAATAATGACTATTTTTTGGTATTAACCGACAATAGACATAGCTATATTTCATTATGAATGTTCCTTATGAAGTAAAACTATATTATGTTCTTTTTCGTAACAAAAGTGATGCATTTGAATATACCAAATTATCTAATACTATTCACGGCCATTTTGGAATTATAGACTAAGCCATAGTTTTGAGAAAATAATTTTATTATATGATTTTAAATCATATAATACTGGTTAATTATATCTCAAACAATTAAGGGCTATGCACCCATTCAGTGGGAGCATCATAAGTGTTGATGAACTCTTCGGATTGATACATATAAATGCATACAATCGTAAGTCTATTAATACCAAAATGTTTCCATGTACTTCGTCATATTCATCGATGAGTGTTTAACGACGAATTTTCTATCAGTTAGAAACTCGTCGAAAAAATGTAATAAAAATAACCGAAAGCATACGGCATACAATTGTAGTACATATGCGAGTACGGGTCCATTCGTAGGAAAATGAATTGATTTCAAATTTTACCCAATCAAATTAACCCAAATTTGTAAGTTTGTTTTAAACTAAGAACAGTAGCAAAAATTTAACTATAGCGAAGGTGAATAAAAGTATGAGATTAAGAGAAAATTTAGAGGCAAATCCACTCCCATACTCTCACATAAATCAACACAAAATCAATCTATGATCGCTCATTTTAATCTAAGTAGAAGTAGTGATGTATTTATCATAAGTATGGTCTATTTATGTCATTAATTTACATAATTTAAATCATAAAACTTTAATACAACAACCAAAACCACTCTGTTAAATGTCATGAAAATGAATATGGAACTAAAACAAAATCTATTTTAAGCATGATCAATTTACTATTTTTGATTAGTAACATAGATCATCAAATTTTGATTCTATTTTAATTCCATGATCAAAATCACTTAGTTAGATGATGATGTAAATTGTGTTATGTTGGATTAAGCATAGCCTATTTGTGATTAGAAACACAACATAGGCTGTCAAATTGCCTAATAAACTTACATCGTAATCCAACTCTTCATTAAGCACTAACAAGAGATTATTAATTAGCAAACATGTTAAATCTACATGATTTAAGAGAGCTTCATTACCCTTAAATTGAAGAGGTTTAGCTTCTCATATTTGTTATCATTTCAACACATGTAGAATGCAACATTAAAAAGTAAGGAAAGTACAAGCTAATTAAAATAAAAGAAAACTAAACTACTTGCACGAAAATAAAACTAATTGCAACGAAAAGAAAGTTAATCTACTAACATGAAATAGAAGAAAGAGAGCATGTAAATAAAAATGGGCATAAAATAAAATAAAAGCATGTAAAAACAAAGAAGAAGAGGCTTGGAAGCCATTTTATTTATTTAATTTTGTGACTACAACTCATATAATATGGTAAGAAGATAAAACACCATTACATAAACATAAGAGAGTTATTTATACATCACTAAAACCTTAATCCATTTTTAGGGACTCCCTAAAATGCCCTTGAGGTAATGTGGCCTTCAAATTACCATTAGTATGAAATTAATCCTCCATTAAATATGCATGTGCTTTTGATCCCTACTAACATGTGCGTTAGCTCTTAATTGTGGATCATGGTTAGTGGGTAGGTAGGGTCCTCCATGATTACACGAATTTATTTATTTATTTCTTGGCTTCCTTCTCTTGTGCATGCATACATACATGAAGCCACTTCCAAGGTGAATCCAAATTCATAAAAAACAAATCAAAATGTGCAAGTACTTTTTTTCTAAATTAATTCACACATGAAAATTACCGTTTTGCCCCTATGTAGATGCATGAATGATGACCTGAAAGCATTTTTGGAATTTGGTTTTAAACATGTAAAAACACATAATTATGAAATTTATTTTACTAAAACGAGATTAAGTGTGTGAGTAAAAATATACAATTTTACTTGCACATCGGATACCCCCACACTTATCATTTTATTCGTATTCGAATAAAGAAAACTAAGATAAATCCGTTTACGAAGGACACACGATTGCTTTGAACAATATGCAATAAACCGTTAAATCTTTAAGCATACCTAATAGGACAAGTGTTGTCTGGTGAGGGTTTTCGGCGGATACTACCCATAAAATCCAAATGCAACATGAAAAATTCCTAAATGCAAGATTTATTTACAAAGATACGAATGCAAGTTTTTTAAAATATTTACAAATGAAGAATTTACTTTTAAATTGACATGAATAAGTTAAATATAAGTTTTGTTCATTATCAAGAAATTTAAGTCCTTTTACTCATCAAAACTTTCAACAAAAATTAAGTTATCATCACAATTAGACTCTAGTTTTGCTAGTTGTTTCGGTTGATAACATAGTGCAACTATGAAATGGATCCTTAATTGATTATCAAAGTTTTTCAAAGTGGTATTTTTGTTTCTTTTAAATAACAAGTCGAATTAAGTGAAAATAGTGCTTGGATTTCAAATGCTTTCTCTCTCTATTTTTGAAAAGTGTTAACATCATTATTATTACAAACCTAACTCAGATAAACTAAGGCCAGATATACATATCATACACTGCCTTTCGAACTTTCGTGAGAAAGGTACAGAGCATGGTAAGTGTACACATTTGCATGTGAACACATGACCCTAGGTGGTTATTTTTATTAAAAAATTATTTACATACACCTAACTCAGATAAACTGAGGATAGGTATACCGATCACCCACTACCTTTTGAGCTTATTTAGGAAGGGTATAGAGCACGACTAGTGTGCACACTTGCATGTGAATACTTGACTCTAAGTGTTTATTTTTATAAAAGCTTTTTTCTTTTTCTTTTTTGTATTTTTTGTTTTTTTAGAAGACAAAGTTTTGCAACATCATCTTAACACCACTTAACTTAGAAGATCAAAATTGTTATGGCCTTTATTTTAAATAAATCACTCTGTTAAAAAAGTTACAATTAGGATATGCTTCATAATTAACACCCATGAACCTTCCTATATACTAGTTAACCCATATTTACTCGTAATCAAACTTTATTTTTATTTTTGTTGAGATAAATATATTTTCAAAAATTTCAATTTAATAACCAAAAATATATACTTATCTTATAGTGTTCTTCAAAAGTAAATCAATATGCTAAAAAGTTTTTTTTTTTTTTTTGAGATTTTGTGTTTTTTTAAGTTTTGAGTTTTGGAAAGAAATTAAAAAAAAAACATGAAAACCATGAAAAATCAAAAATGAAGATGAGACTCCATCCATGCTTAACTTTGACTATGTCCCCACAGTCAATGCATGATATAAAGAGTGTAATTGGGAAAAATATGAACATATTTACAAAAGAGGATCAACATTTCTTACTAGACGTGGTATGCTCATGAAGAACCATAAGATCCTCCTCTTGATCACTCGACAATTCTAAATATGGTTTCAAGCGATGACCATTGACTTTGAAAATTGTTCCATTCCAGGGGTTTTGAATTGCAGTGGCACCGTGCGGAAAAATAGTACGTACAATATATGGTCCGGTCCATCTTGATTTTAATTTTTCAGGTAATAAGTGAAGTCTAGAGTCATACAAAAGAAATTTTTAGTTTGGCGAAAATGTTTTACTTAGGATAGACTTGTCATGAAATTTTTTTGTTCTTTCTTTGTATATTTTCTTGTTTTCATATGCATCATTCCTAATCTCCTCTAATTTATCGAGTTGCAATTTTTGGTTTTCGCTAGCATTTTCAAGATCAAAGTTTATGTTCTTAATTTTCCACAATGCTTTATGTTCGATTTCAACTGGTAAATGACATGCTTTCTCGTAAACTAAACGAAATAGGGACATCACAAGGTCATCTGTTGATTTCTGAGACCAATGTTTTTGATTTTATTAATAGTTTCTACAAAATTTGTTTTATGATGATTTGAGTCATCAACTTGACCATAAGTTTGATGATGATATGGAGTTTATAACTTGTGGATCATCGAGCATTTCTTCATTAGAGTTTCAAATGATCGATTGCAGAAATGGATTCCATTATCGCTTATTATTGTGCAAGGTGTTCCAAACATCAAAAAGATGTATTCTTTTATGAATCTCACAACAACTTTATGGTTATTTGTTTTACAAGGAATGACTGCAACCATTTGGAGACGTAATCAACAGTAAGAAGAATGTATGAATTTTCGAAAAAATTGGGAAACAGTCTCATAAAGTCAATACCACAAATTTCAAAGATTTCGATCATAAGAATGGTGTTTAAAGGCATCATATTTCATCGAGAGATTTTTCCTAAATTTGGCAACGATCGCAAGTTTTACCACACTCGAATGCATCTTTGAAAAGGTTAGGCCATTAAAAGCCTCATTAAAGCACTTTTCCATGGTTTTCTTCAAACCAAAATGTCCCCCGCATGCTTGATCGTGACAAAACGAAAGAATACTTTTTGTTTCGTAATCTGGGATGCAACAGTCGAATGATTTGATTGGAAAATATTTAAACAAGTATGGATTATCCTAATAGAAGTATTTGACTTAGGAAAGAAATTTATATTTATCTTGTTTCGACCAAAATAAAGGAGTTTTCTTAGTGATTAGATAGTTTACTAAGTTTGCATACCATGGATCGACAGAAACATTTCATCTGGAAAGTTCTCGTTGATCGGTAAATAAGATGTGCATTTAGAAGATGTGACAGATGATTAGAAATACGTTGCCGGATCCCTTTTTGTCTTTGATCGTAAGGTCAAATTCTTGGAGTAAAAGGATCCAATGGATCAAATAAGACTTAACATACTTTTTAGTGAAAAGGTAGCTAAGAGCGGAATGGTCAGTGTAAACCGTAATGTGTGAGCCAATCAAATACGGTCGGAATATTTCGAGCACAAAGAATACTGTTAGAAGCTCTTTTTAAGTGGTCGTGTAATTGAGTTGAGCATCGTTAGGAGTCATACCAGCATAGTAGGTAACATGAAGAATTTTATTGATGCGTTATCCTAAAACAGCACCAACTGCGAAGTTAGAAGCGTCACACATTATTTCGAAAGGAAGATCCCAATTAGGTGAGCAAATGATAGGAGCAGAATTGAGTTCGTTTTGAGACGTTCGAAACTAGAAACACAGTTAGAATTAAAGTAAAATGAAACGTCTTTTTCAAGGAGAGTCATAAAAGGTTGAGCAATTTTACTGAAGTTTTTCACAAAGTGTCGATAAAAGCCAGCGTGTCCAAGAAATGAATGAATGTCTTTGACAGATTTGGGAATGTGTGGATTAGCAATTACATCAACTTTCTCTTTATCTACCTCAATGCCTTTGTTTGAAATGATATGCCCAAGAACAATGCCATGTTTGACCATAAAATGGCATTTTTCCCAATTTAACGCAAAGTGTTTTTCCTTTCATTGTTTAAGAACCAACTCAAGATGGTGTAAGCACTCGGGAAAAGAGTTTCCAAAGATAGAAATATCATCCATAAACACTTTCAAAAAGCATTCAATCGTGTCAGAAAAGATGCTGATCATGCATCTTTGAAATGCAACAGGAGCATTGCAGAGGCCAAAAGGCATACGTCGATAATCAAAAATGCCAAAGGGACACGTGGAAGTTGTTTTCTCTTGATCTTCGGGAGCGATTGGTATTCGGTTATAGCCGGAATAACCGTCAATAAAGCAATAGAGTTCGTCGACAACTAAACATTTAAGCATTTGATCGATGAAAGGAAGAGAAAAGTGATCTTTACGTGTTGCAACATTTAGTTTTCGATAATTAGGCAAACACGCTAACACGTTTGAATATGAGTTGGAATGAGTTCGTTAGAATTGTTCTTGATAACGGTAAGCCCAAACTTTTTGCCACAACATGGATTGGGCTAACCCACGAACTATCAGAGATTGGTTATATGATTCCGTTATCCAGAAGTTTAAGAATTTCTTCTCGAACCGCATCCTTCATTTTTGTGTTAAGCCTTCGTTGTGCGTCACGAACAGTCTTGACATCGTCGATTAAATGGATGCGATGTTGAACAAGAGTAGGACTAATTCCTTTATATCAGTGATCGACCATCCAATTGCTTCTTTATTTTTCGACAAAATTGAAAGTAGGAAAACTTCTTGATCAAGAGAGTGGGAGAGATGAAGAGACTATGATCGGAAACATTTCATTGTCACATAACTATGCATGCTTAAGGTGATCGGGAAGGGGTTTAAGGTCCAACCTCGGGGGTTTCTCAATCAGAGAATTCGGTTGAAGTCGTGATTCAACGATAAGGGGTTCAAATGGAAACGCTATTTCAATCTCGTTAGGCTTGTCTTGAAACAGTTGTTCATATTATGTCTTGCATTCGTTGTTAAGTTTAACTGTTTCGTTGTCGAATTTTCTTGCATGAAGCTAACTTCCAACGTTTGGTCACGTGGTTCATTCGGTTGGTTTTCAAGATTGAAGATGTTAAGATCCAAAGTCATATTTCCAAAAGAAATTTTCATCGGACCGTTTCGATAATTGATTAAAGCATTTAAAGTAGCCAAGTAGGGTTGGCCTAAAATCAATGGAATTTGACTCATTGGATTGTTCATGGGTTGAGTCTCCAAAATGATGAAATCGACGGGAATATAAATTGACCAATTTTGATGAGTACGTCCTCGATTTCTCCCATGGGTTTCTTTATTGAACGATCGGCAAATTGAGCTTTCGTCCGTTTTAATTCACCCAAACCAAGTTGCTAGTACAAAATAAGGAATCAAATTGACACTCGCATCCAAATCGATTAAGCATTTGTCAATCATTTTGTCTTCTATTGTGCATGAGATCGTCAGACATCCAGGATCTTTGTATTTAATGGGAATGGATTGGGACATGACTTCGCTTAAACTGGCCACTAAAATGACTTTTTTGGGTACATGAGTTTGTCGTTTTTTAGCATACAAGCCCTTAAGAAATTTAGCGTAAGTTGGGATTTGTTGCATGATATAAGGAGCGAACTGTTAGCTTTCACTTAATTATAAATTTCCAACATCTTTTCCATTTGGTTAGAATGTTTCTTGGGTTGAAGACGATGTGGAAATGGAACACGATACTTAATAGGTGGGTCTACTTGAGTAGCAAAAGAATTCGAATAAGAGTTTGATTCGATGTTTGGCTCAACGTTTTGTTTAGATTCATTTGTTGTTTTAGAAGTGTCGAGAGGGGTTTTCGATAAATTGTTTGGATTAATCACTTGATTATCGATTTACCGGAACACAAAATCGTGATAGCGTTCATTTGGGTTACATTGCTATCTTGAACAACATGGGCTTGATTCGAATTCATGTTTTGATTTCTAGGAATCGAAACTGGCTGATTTGGGAACGTGCCTCGTTCACATTCACTTACAGACATGGCTAACCAACTCATTTGCATTTCAAGTTTAGCAATCGATTAACTCGTATTTTGCATGTACGAAGTTAACAAATTTTGCAAATTACTGTTTGATTGGAGGCTTTAAATGATTGCCTTAGCCAAAGCTTCAAGACTTTTCTCAAGTGAACTTAATCATTTATCGTCTTTAGGAGCAAAAGATTGCTGCGGTTGATTTTGAGATGGACCCATAAAATTTTGTTGAAAATGATTGGGTTAAAAGGGAGGATTCGAAGTATTGTTCGAAAATGCTTGAAAATTGGGATGAACCAAATTCATGTTGGGATTATTTTGGCTCCAAGCAAAGTTCGGATGATTCCTCCAATCAGGATTGTACGTTGGAGAAAACGGGTCATTTTTAACCTTATTGAAAGCATTGAGTTATTCAATTGAGTTAGGGCACTAATCGGCTATGTGATTCGGACCATTGCATTTATAACACATGGGTTGGAAAGCTTGGTTCATTTGGTTCGATGAGAAAACATTGTCGAATTTATTAATCATTACATCGATTATAGCTTCCAAAGCCGAAGATGATCCTATCGAGTGTGCGCTCAATTGTAAGTAAATTGATTTTTCGTTAGAAAGTTCCCATTGGCATGATTTTTCAGCTAGGTTTTCAAGAAATTACCAAGACCATCGTGATGTTGGGTGAGAAAATTGCCTTGGCACATCGGTTGAAGCATGGCTCATAAGCTGTTTTCATGTCCATCGTATAAGATTTATTAAATGGTCAATTTCTCGAAATTATGGTGTGGACATTTTATCAAAAGCTCTTTAAATCTTTCAAAATATTTTTCGAATGGTTCACCCTTAAATTGATGAAAATTTACAATTTCGTTTTGGATTTTAGTTGCTTTTCCCAAGGGGTAGATGTAATGACCTGAATTTTCCAATGATTTAAATTAGAATTTAACAAAGGTTTTAAAATAAAATTTATTTCTAAAAATAAGTAATTGACAAAGAAAATTATATATTTGGAATGCATCCATTGAAATAAGACCAATAAATTTATTTTGCGTCAAAATTCATCCGAATCCCGGTCCGCACAAATTTTTAATGCAAATTATCAAATTTTAAAGTATGAATATTTTTACATAAAAATGATCTAGAAAATTTTCTGATTAAAACGTCAAAGTTCACTCCGTCCAATTCCGATCTCCGTAGCTCCATTTATCTAGAATTGCCATTGTAGTTCAATTTCGAAGTGGTAACAAGGGTGATAGACGAGATTTGCTATGGACGTCATAGAATAGATTTGATTACATCGTTAGATTCGTCTCGTTGAACTGAGTGTATTTGTTTTCGTATTTTGGCTTCCCTGGCAAAACGTTAGATGGTTGAGATAATGGTTCGTGACCGTGTCCTGGATCATCATTGCACATTCTTTTCGCAACCAGCATTTTCTTTCATCTAACACCTTGCGTGTGCCTCCAAACAAGTTAAATGCTGCAATAAATATTTCCTTCCTTCTTTTTATATACATGCTCCTACTCTGCTTTCCTTCATTATCGTCTTCTCCGATTCAAAGTGTTTAAGAGAAAATATATATAAACTTTCACGTTACCCTCCACCATTTTTCTCCTTCCCTTTTATATTTATTTCCTCACTACACTAGCCTACTACAGTCATGCTTGCTCCAACAACCATCCCCTCCTCTCAACCCACCATCTACTTTAGCCCACTGCCATCCTCACCGCAGCCTGCACCTCCTCCTCCCACTAGCCCGACCCGCTCCGCCTGAAACCCGACCCATTTTGCCACCACTCCACCCGAACCCGACCCCTCCATTGAACCACCTTCCCACCTGCACCATCCCGCTACCTCGCCCGAGGCGCCTGCTCCGCCTCCTTATCGCAACCACCTCCTTACCAACCTGGCCGCAACCACCCACACCTCCCCACCTCTAGCCCAGTCCACCTCCGCCGCTACCCTACTCTCCTGTCATGCACCGAACACCCCAGCCAATTCACTCAAACTCCGCCGAAACCCGCAACTCCCGCCACTAGTTCTCCCCGCGACCATCTCGCCACCCGAAGCCCTGACCTGCTGCACTCGACCACCCAGCATGCAGCCACCCATTTCCTTCGAATCTCCGCCTTCCCACCAGCCTGCAACTCCAGCCTCATCTAAAGCATCACCACCAGCCGCCACCTTCGACTCCCCAGCCTCCATTCCACCGAACCCACTCCACCTATCCATACTTCCAGCTCCGAACCCGAACCGCCGCTGCCACCTTGAACACCACCGGACCCAGCCTCCTTAACCACACTCGAACCCACTTGCAAGCTCTTGCCGTCGAGTTCGCCAATCTGAAGTTCCCCATATGCCAAAATTACCATACGTGACATTGTTTACTTAGCCATCCATCGTCTCGTGCATGTGTATACGTATCCATATCGCCATATTCAGTTGTCGATAGCCGCGAAGGTCGGTAATTTAAGCTCGCGATTAAGTTTTCGTATTGCAAGTATCCTACTATGTTATAAATAATTGATTGATGATTTTGATCGATATTGCAATTGGAAAATTATTGATTGTTGATGTGGCGATATTGAAATGATAATCCAGAACGAAGTGGTTGGACTTGGAGAACATTTGTTGGATCTAAAGAAAGAGAACGATGATGGATTAGCCTGACACTTGTGCCAATTTGAAATGACTAAAATAGGAGTCGTACCGGCCAAGTGGGTTAGCTACCCCGAGTGGATGCACTTCATTATTTGAATATACTATTTCGGTAGTTATTCGTGATCACCCTTCGTTTATGGGAGTGTTGGATGCAATGGGCGATCATGACTAGGATGCGTTACCACCAGCTAGGAAGGTTAGACTGGTAGTATCCTACCTTATGCATTGCCTCACGTGCCTTGTCATACTTTTATTCCTCTACGAGACCACAAAAATTTCGGTTTGGTATTGTCGTATCACGATGGATTCGTGACAACCAATGTGATACTGGTGGTGTCAAATGCAAACTGTACGACAATGCTTAAAAACGTGCTAAGGGGGATCAATGTAAAGCCTTAACGCTATTTTGGTATTTTATATTACTGATAGACACTACATATATAGTGTAACTATTGTATATATAAATAGTTTGACGGATCCTTAAGAGATGGAAAATCCCATAACATCTCTTGAGTTACTTGTACATTTTCACTTGAGTAGGACTACTTACATGAGAACTTCTAGTCCTGACTCGAGTATATTGTTTTACTTTATGTTCGGGTCAGCCTGAGTATTGTAGTGTGTGAGCAGTGCTTATTTTGGGAGCCGAAGACTTGTTGAAGCCTTGACTCTATCCAGTATTAGTTATCTATGTTCATTTCGGCTTGTATAAGTAAACTTTCATCTATCTCTGGTATCATATGTTTAAAATCTGAAAACTATGATGTATTTTGTCTAGTAGATTCATGAACTATTATGTATATTATTTAATTCCGCAGTGAGATTCTGTATTTCTCTATATATGACTCTGTCTCTGATTCTATATTAAAACCCCAAATTGATAATCTGTCTAGTTTGAACGGTTTAAGTTGGATAAGGACAGTTTATTGTCGGCTTAAGTTGTTTAAAATGGCTGGTCATCACAGTTGGTATCAAAGCTTTGGTTTAGTGAATGCCTTCGCCTCAGGGATAAAACTCATTAGGGATAGGGTTAGTAATGCTCTATTATGAGTAGAATAATTCTCGAGAGAGCATATTTTGAAAATACAGAATGTTTTAAAATCCATTTTATCTCCAAAATCTTTGTCGATTCGAATTCATCTTCCTTGTTAAAATTCGCTTTGATTAGGATTTTCTAAAGCTTCGTGTTCTAAATCCACCCTTGACGTTTTAGGATGAGCAACAAAAGAAATGCTCGAGGTCGGGGAAGAGGAAATGGCCCCATACCAAATGCTGCTGCACCAGACACACCAGTCGCACCAGTTCCACCAGTGAAGTTCACTATGCTTTGCAAAGAGTTCGCATATGTTGGTGGTACTAAATTCTCAAGGTCCGAAGGCATTATCGAAGCATAACAATGGCTTAAGAGCTTGGAAAGGATCTTTACAGGACTTGAGATTTTTGATGCCTAGAAGCATCAGCTAGCCACTTGGCCATTGTAGGATACTGCCCAAGCATGGTGGGAATCTATTACCACCCCCATTGAGGAAGCAAACATCACGTAGGCACGATTCAAGGAAGTATTCATGACCCAGTGGATGCCTGAAACTGTAAAATATTAGCTATATCGTAGCTTTATGGATCTTAAGCAGGGAAGCATGTCATTCTTGATGTATGAAAGGAAATTCAATAAGATATCCAAGTTTGGATTAGGTCTGATTGATATTCCGCTTAAGAAGAATGAGAAGTTCATAGCCGGCGCTCATCCTGAATATTATGACTGTCTGACCGCCCCATGTTCATAGTACCTTCACTATTCTTGGGGATATGGCCCTCAGATATGAAAACTCGAGTTCGAAGGGAGCATCGGCGGTTCACTCAGCAACTCATTCAACATCTTCTAACAATTCCAAGAAGAGAAAGCCTAGCTTTGAGCAGCAAAAGAAGAATTAGAAGAACATGAGTGGGATTAGGCATTCTCTAAGGAAGCCCATTGATATCTCTTCTATTACTTGCTTCAAGTGCGATCAAAAAGGTCACTATGTCAATATTTTCCCACTTTCTACAGGTGCATCAGTCCCACCATTTCAGATGACCAGGCAAGATCTTTGCCCCATTTGCTTGCAACCAGGCCATTTCGAGAGAGATTGTCCCACTCAAAAGAAAGGAACCCCATCATGTGTCTTTGCAGTGACCACTTCTACTCCTATGGTAGAAGACGACAAAGGTACACTTCAGGGTACTTTTACATGGCATGATTTACCTGTTCGCGTTTTATTTGACACCGGCGCGTCTCATAGTTTTATATCGGTTGATTTATGTGACAAACTTGAACATATTTTAAAATCCGAACATGCATCTTAATCCTTGTGTGTATCAAATCCCATCGGTGGACCCGTAAACCTTAGAATGATCTATGAAGGAGTGAGACTTCTTAATGATGGAAGACACCATTTAACCGGAGATTTTATGTCCTTGGTTTCCAAACTTTTGATATATTGTTAGGTGGGGATTGGTTAAGAAAGTTCGTTGCCTTTATTTCCTACAGAACTCGAATAGTTTCTCTATTGAACAATAAAGGCGACCCCTGGAAATCAAATGTCAATTGCCTCAAGATTTGCCAGAAGTTTTATATTTTCTCTTAATTCCCATCTTAGTGTTCTAAGTACTACTCCTGTTGTTCAACGCTTCCTTGATGTTTTCGATGAACTGAATTCTTTGCCACCTCAGCACGAAATTGAATTTCGCATTGATCTAATTCCTAGAGCTAGGACATTTGTACTTGCTCCAAGAAGAATGTTGTCTAGAGAGAGTTGAATTAAGAGTCCAAATCGAAGATTTATTCTCCAAAGTTATGATTTGTTGTAGTCATTCGGAATGGGGCATAACTGTGGTATTTGCTACTAAATCTGATGGTTCTCTAAGGATGTGCGTAGATTATAGAAAACTGAATAAGCTTACCCACAGAAACAGATACCTGATGCCCTGTATCAACGACATGTTTGATCAGCTACATGGGGTAAAGATATTTTCTCAACGTGATCTTACTTCTGGTTGCCATCAGCTCAGGATTGCAGAAGATAGCACTCCTAAAACCGCTTTCCGAACCGAAGATGGTTTCTATGAATGGTTAGTTATGCCTTTCGGAATGCATAGGCTTAATTTGTTGACCTCATGAGTAGAGTATTCCGAGAGGTTCTAAACAAATTCATTCTAGTTTTCATTAATGATATTCTAGTCTTTTCTAAAACTGAGAGAGAGCATGATGTGCACCTCAAATTTGTCCTTGAAACTCTGAGAAGTCATCAATTGAAAGAAAAATTCTTTACATTTTTGGCGAGAAGAAGTTAGATTTCTTGGGCATGTGGTTTCGAAGAATGGAATTTCGGTTGATCTAACAAAGATCGTCGTACTCAATGATTGGAAACTCCTAAAACCCCTACTGATGTCCGCAACTTCTTAGGCTTAGTTGTTTGTTACAGGAAATTTATTGAGAACTTCGCTCGAATTTCTTCACCACTCACAGCTTTGACTAGGAAGAATGTTAAGTTTGTTTGGAGTAAGAAGTGTAAGGAAGCATTCAAAGAACTAAAGTGCAGGTTAACCTCTACCCCTATTCTCACTATCCCGGATGGTAGTGAAGGGTTCACTATTTATACAGATTCTTGTAATGAAGGATTGTGTAACGACCCGACTTTCATTCCACAGAAAGACGCATCATTAATAAGAAAGAAAGAGTTAGAAAAGAGAAAAGATAGAAAACTAAACAATATCAGAATCTCACAATGGAACGAATACAATATATTAATCACATGGTTATTACATAGTATGCAACCTCTATCAGAGTTACACAGCTTACACATCACAACACATTAGACAGTTATAAAAATCTGTCTATCATACAACTCTAGTACAATACATACATCATCACAGAGATATAACACAACGGAGATACATATATCTAAACGCTGAAGCTTCCTGCTCCAAATCTCCTTAAGAATTCGTCAAAGCTAACCTGAATCCCTTGGCTACTCGTAAAAATTTGAGTACCCAAGAGTTTAATAAAATAGAAAATAAACTCTGGGTCAGATATGAGTCTGATGTGGGTAAACGGGTTAAAGATTCTTAACTTTGAAAATCATTTGGAAAGAAAGGTATCTCGTAAGACTTCCCACACAAAAACATGGAAAAGTTTTTGCCTTATGATAACCAAAACGTTTAATAGGAAATCCAGTGATATTATAATACTGTCTAGGGTTTTCAAGTAAATAGAAAATAGCTGAAATTGTTACATGATTACATTCCATCATACTAGCCACAAAGTGGGTTATACAATCAAAACCGTAAAGGCACGTAGGGAAAATGGGTTTCCATCAATGGTAGGGCTACTGGGGTACCATCCGTCACAGTACGTGGCCTAGATCACCATATCGAGATCCACCCTGGTCCCCCGCAACACAAGACTGGAACCATCCCTTGCGGGATAATCCCGCATAAGACAACCCCACAATTGTTCATGACCAACTGCCCACACAACCGAATAAAAAGGGACCTCTAGACAAGGGAAATCTTATCCTACTTGGGTGCCACCCACTTAGCCTTGCTGCACCTCCCCTGTTTTAGCCATTCCCGGTTGATGAGGCTTGAGGCTACGATTACCTTTAAAGAACACATATCTTAGAAGGCTCATCGTCCTTCAATGACGATGTTCCGAAAGCATTCAATCCATACAAGTCCGTTTCGGGTTCGAACAAAACCGAAGGCACTATCTCGTTACACTCATTTTGGAATCACCCGCAGAGTTAACGACATAGCCCTTGCACTCTGAATCTTCATCTCGAATCCGAAAGCACTATCTCCGTTATACTCGTTTGGAATCACCGTAAGAGTTTTAACGACAAATAGCCCTTACACTTCGAGTCTTCATCTTCACTTGAGTTTCACGACCTATCATTTAATTTGGATCGATGTGGTTTTCAGATATCCAATTTGGAAATCCGATCCCAGTCTCATCGAAATCCAAAACGCCGCCTTAATGTCCAAATTTTAAGTTTAAATAATTTAATATATATTATCTATATTCACACGAATAGATAATTCACATTATTATAGATAGATAATCCATATTCCAACACATCTTATAACACAGATCAACACATATCATATATCAGAGATATCAACAATCCAAGGCAACCAATAACATCCAAATATCCACAAGCAAGATTGATCAATTCCTAATTAATCTAATTAATCTCCAGTTAAATTAATTACCAACTTTAATCACTTGGGTTACCTTAATCAAGCTTACCGAACATTAATTAGTTACAAACCAATTAGTTAACCATCATCTTAATTTATCTTCCTTAATTAATTATTCTTTAATTACATTAGGTAATTAGCCTTTAAGTAATTAAGTAAATTAATTATTCTTTAACTATTCACATTTATTAATCTTTAATTATATTAATTAATGATCCTCTAATTACTTCATTAATTAATTACCCATTTAATTAATTACATTTAACAAGAAATCTTTAATTTAATCACATTCATTAATTAACCTTAATTAATCACTTCCAGTAATTAATTATTCGTTAACTACTTACACTAAGTGATTTCTCCTAAATTAATTACATTAATTAATTCTTTAATTAATTACACTAGGTAATTAATCCTTAACTACCTTCATTTAATTACTTCCATAAGTAATTATCCTCTTTATTTAATAACATTCGGTAATTATTCATTAATTACTCACACTAAGTAATTATACTTAGTTAGTTACATTAAGTGATTATCTTTAATTAATTAAACTAATTAATTAACTTAAATTAATTAATTAATTAATTATCACTTAATCCCTAGTTAATTCCCTTAATTACATTCATTAACTATCTACTAATTACTTCATTAAGTAATTATCCTTAATTAATTATCCTTTAATTAATTACATTCAGTAAGATCCATCAATTACTTACTTTAAGTAATTACACTTTAAAAATCACATTAAGTAATTATACATAATGAGTCATCAGGTGATTATTTTTAATTAGCTAAACTAGTTAATTAACTTAAATTAATCACATTAATTTAATTAATTACATTAAGTAATTAATCCCTTTAATTACTTCCATTAATTAATTACTCATTTATTAATTACCCTTAATTACTAGATTAATTATCCCTTAATTAATCAAGTAATTAACTATCCTTAATTAATTAAACCAATTAAATTAGTTACATTAATTAATTAATTATCTCTTAATCACTAGTTAATGATCCTTAAATTAATTACACTTATTAACAATTATTTCATTAAGTACTTAACCTTAATTTATCTAAGATAAACTATTTTTTTAATTTATTAAACAAGTTTTGAAACAAGTTTTAGTGATTTAATTTTTAAGTTAAATATGTTTAAAATTTGTTTGAAGATAATTATGTTAGGACAATTAACTTAATTAACTCCCAAATGTTTTCAAATATGACTTGATGATGAATTAAGAAGTGATTTAAACTTTAGTTAACCAAAAGATTTCAAAAATGATTTTAGTGTAACGACCCACGACCCGCCTTTCATTCCGCAGAAAGACGCATCATTAATAAGAAAGAAAGGGATAAAAAGAGAAAAGATAGAAAAGAAAGAACTAAATAATATCAGAATCTCACAATGGAACGAATAAAATATATTAATCATATAGTTATTACATAGTATACAACTTCTATCAGAGTTACACAGCTTGCACATCACAATACATTAGACAGTTATAAAAATATGCCTATCATACAACTCTAGTACAATACAGTCATCATCACAGAGATATAACACTGTAGAAATACAGATATCTAAACACTGAAGCCTCCTGCTCCAAATCTCCTCCAGAATTCGTCAAAGCTAACCCGTATCCCTTGGCTACTGGTAAAAATTTGAGTACCCTAGAGTTTAATAAAACAGAAAATAAACACCGGGTCAGACATGGGTCTGGTGTGAGTAAACGAGTTAAAGTTGTTTGACTTTGAAAATCTTTTGAAAGAAAGGTATCTCGTAAGACTTCCTACACATAAACATGGAAAAGTTTTTACCTTATGATAACCAAAACATTTGATAGGAAATCCAGTGATATTATAATAATGTCTAGATTTTCCAGTAAATAGAAAATAGCTGAAATTGTTACATGGTTAAATTCTAGCATACTAGCCACAAAGTGGGTTATACAATCAAAACCGTAAAGGCACGTAGGGAAAAAGGGTTTCCATTGATGGCAGGGCTATTGGGGTACCTCCCGTCACAGTACGTGGCCTAGATCACCGTACCTAGGATCCACCCCGATCCCCTGCAACACAAGACAGAAACCATCCCTTACTGGATAATCCCGAATAAGACAACCCCACAGTTTTTCATGACCAACTGCCCACACAGCCGAATAAAAAGGGACCTCTAGACAAGGAAAATCTTATCCTACTTAGGTGTTACCCACTTAGCCCTGCTACACTTCCCCTGTTTTAGCCATTCTCGGCTGATGAGGCTTGAGGCTACGATTACCTTTAAAGAACACATATCCTAGAATGCTCATCGTCCTCCAATGACGATGTTCTGAAAGCATTCAATCCATAAAAGCCCGCTCCGGGTTCGAACGAAACCGAAGGCACTATCTCGTTACACTCATTTTAGAATCACCCTCAGAGTTAACGACAATAGCCCTTGCACTCTGAATCTTCATCTCGAATTTGAAAGCACTATTTCCGTTATACTCGTTTTGGAACCACCCTCAGAGTTTTAACGACAAATAGCCCTTACACTCCGAGTCTTCATCTTCACTTGAGTTTATGACCTATCGTTTAATTTTGGATCAATATAGTTTTCGAATATCCAAATTTGAAAATCCGATCCCGGTCTCACCGAAATCCAAAACATCTTCTTTTAAGTTCAAGTTGTTTTAAAATAAAACAATTTATTTTATTATCTATATTCACACAGATAGATAACTCATATTATCACAGATAGATGATCTATATTATCATAATTCATCCAAAACATCCCATATCACGGAGCAACCCATATCACATATCAGAGATATCACATAATCCAAGGCACTCAACATCATTCAATCATCCATAAGCAAGATTAATTGTCAATCATTTCTAATTAATTTAAATAAACTAAATTAATTACTTCCATCACTAAAAATCCTGCTTACTTAACCATTAATTAATTACAAACCAATTAATTAATCATCCCTTAATTATCATCATAATTAATTAGCCCTAATTAATTAATCTTTAATTACATTAAGTAATTAGTTAATTACACAAATTAATTATTATTTAACCATCCACATTAATTAACTTTTAATTTCTCATTAATTAACTAACTATATTTAATTACATTGATCCTTAAATAATTATATTAATTAATTATACTATAATCACTTCATTGATTGATTATCTTTTAATTAATCGCATTCATTAACTAACTAACCTTTTAATTATTCTCATTAATTACATTAATTAGTGATTCTATAATTACTTCATTAATTAATTACTCTTCTAATTACATTTAACAATTAATTTTTAGTTAATCATATTCATTAATCGCCTTAATTAATCACATTCAGTAATTAACTATCCTTTAATTACTTACATTAATTAATTAACTCCTTAATTAATTATATTAATTAATCCTTTAATTAACTACACCGAGTAATTAATCCTTAATTTCTTCCATTAAGTAATTTTTCTTTAATTACTTTCCATCAAGTAATTCCCCTTTAATTAATTACCTCCAGTAATTACCCATTAATTACTTACACTATGTAATTACACTTTATTAATTACATTAAGTAATTATACTTAATCAAGCATCAAGTGATTATTTTTAATTAATTAAACTAATTAATTAACTTAATTAATTACACTAATTAATTAATTAATTAACACTTAATAACTAGTTAATGATTCTTCCCTTAATTACATTTATTAACTATCCACTAATTACTTCATTAAGTACTTATCCCTAATTACAATAAGTGACTAACTTTTAATTTATTTTACAAATTAATTAATCTTAATTAATCACAACCTTAATAAAATAAAGATAAATTATTTATTTATATTAAATACTTATTTACATCATTAAACTTCATTGGAAACCATTTAGAAATCAATCATATACTTAAGATATATATAAAATTTATTTTAAAACAAAACAATTTAATCATTTAATTTTAACATTCAAAATCTTTGAAGACTTTTTCAAACTTTTTTTTTGATAAGTACTTATTCTTCGAAAAGTTAATTATCATTCTTTTAAAACTTGTTCACTTTAAAATACATTAAAAACTTAGTTCAATATTCCTTTTTGAAACATATTCATTTAAAATACAATTTAAAACTTAACTAAACATCTTCCTTGAGAATTTATTTATTCCAATAACTTTAAAACTTGTTTGAAAATCAGGTTATTTTTTTAAAATTCTATTTCTTTTGAAAACATATTTATTCTAATTACACTTTTAGTCCTTAAACTTGTTTTTGTTTAGCTTTTAAACTTTGTATATTTTTTTTTTTGAATTTTGAAAAACTTTGCATTTCCATGTTAAATAAGCCTGTACTTATTATTTATTACTTATTTTAAAACCAGACTTGCTTATCTAACAAACCCGAGACAAAACCAATGAAACCCAAGACAACACACGAGGCTACTCCTTCCTCAACATCTTCGAGTCGAACATGAGAATTTCTCGAGAAAATCCCGAACCAAACTCTTCTTCTCCACCCAAACAAATCCAGACACACAAATGACCACCGTGCACGTGCACACCGGTTTCGATCACCGCGGCTCTCGACATGACGACACCGACCTTGCTGACCCCTTCGATAACCCTGATTGGCGAATCCCCCAGCGAAACTAAATCAGCACCACGACACCCAACAAGAATTAAACCTGATCAACAAATTCTCCTATCGCCGATGATCTCATCAACTGGAACCCCCAGCTCTTCTCCCAAACTAGCACCACAATTATAATGACCCAATTTTTTCGACTTCCAAAAGTCGACATTAATACGACCACTGTATCAAATGCTGCACAATCGAATGCCGAAAAACCGAACCATTAGGGCTAAAGAAGAAGAAGAAACAGAAACAATAAATAGAATCTCTACGTCGCGATTCCCCACCTCGCGTTCAAGCCTAATGCAACATTGTCGTCGAGATCACCACGACATCAACCCTGACAAAAACAGGTTCACAAGCCCTAGATTGCCTTCCCTAGCCGCTTCGTTCATTAGAAAATTCCCTACCTATTTTTCCATCAATCCCTATCCTCCACACTACCTGCAGCCTAAATCACGATCCCCTCTTGCTGCCGATCAACGACAATCGACCAAATACCCAAAATCGATCGACTCACTAATTCATAACTAATACTAAATTAAAAATCACAAAATTCATATTAAAATTCATGATTCTCTCACACGAATCAGGTTCTAAAATCCGAAGATGCAATTGTATACATTGGTTTTCAACTTATATTTTGATTATTACCGTAATCTTCAATTTTTAGAATATTTAGTACATATAAACACTTAAAAATTATTTTTAAAAACAAGATTACATTGTTATAATCATTTCCTTTTAATGATCAAAGTCCAATAGGGATTATCTGAGAAGATATGAATTTCAATAGTTGTTCTGAGCTTGAGATTCAACAGAGACATAGATATACAGACATGCTTATAATGTATAGCAAAATTCAAACCAGATTCAAGTTGAAATCATCTGTGTAAACATATATTCATCATCACACATATATATCACATACATTAGCACCAAAGATTTTTGCTTTTAAATGTTTACTCACACCAAACCCATGTCTTACCCAGAGCTTATTTTTTATTTAATTAAACTCTTGGGTACTCAAATTTTTACGAGTATCCAAGGGATTCAGGTTAGCTTTGACGAATTCTGAAGGTGATTTAGAGCAGCAGGCTTCAGCATTTAGATATCTGTGATGATGTCTGTATTGTACTAGAGTTGTATGATAAATAGATTTTATAACTGTCTAATGTGTCGTGATGTGCAAGTTGTGTAACTCTGATAGAAGTTGTATACTATGTAATAACTATGTGATTAATATATTTTATTCGTTCCGCTGTGAGATTCTGATATTGCTTAGTTCTTTCTTTTCTATCTTTTCTCTTTCTATCCCTTTCTTTCTTATTAATGATGCGTCTTTCTGTGGAATGAAAGGCGGGTTGTTACGTCGTGGTATCAGAGCTACAAGAAGAAGCTTTGGTATGGTGGTGACCCTGTGAATCGTTATAAAAATTCCAAATCATATTCTAATCATCAGTTTCTTATCAATCTTCTCGATTTTACCTTTAATAAATTTGAAGTTTTATTTATAATAAATTGATTAACAAAATATGAAGCTGAGTTGAATTATATCTGTTTTTCTATTCTTTGGGGGTCTAGATACATTCTATGAACGGTTAGTTATTCCTTCAGACTAACCCATGCCCCTGCATCTTTCGTAGATCTGGTGACCTGAGTATCTTGTGTAGTATTGAACGAGTTTGTTCTTATAATTATTGATGATATTCTGATTTGGTAAGCCAAATGTAGAATAAATATGGAGTTTGATCTGGAAAACTGTTTCTCTATCTTTGTGTGTTCATCTATTCTTTATCGTCTCCCTATCTAGCAAACTTCGGGGACGAAATTTTCTTAAGGGGGGAATCTGTAACGACCCCGGTTTAAAGTTAAATTTAAATATAAAATTTGGATTTAATTGTGAATTTATTTGAATTTTTCAAATTAAATAAGATATATGACTGGATATTTATATAAATTATAATTTGAAAACTTGAATTTGAATTTTTTCCAAATAAATAGAATATGTATTTATTCTACATAGATTGTAAATAGAATTTTGGATTTGAAATTCCAAATAAAAATATTTCAAGAAATAATCCGTATTTGAAAAATCTATGATTTAAAATTAATATAACGAATTTCTAAAAGCTATTTAAAGAATAAATTCTAATATACATATACACATACACATACATACATACATATATATATATATATATATATATATGTATGTATACATGTTTATTTATGTATATAGATAATTATTTATTTAAAGGTATAATAGTTTCAATTTAAATAAGATTTGATAAAAATGGTTTGTAAAAACTAAATTGAATATATATATATATACATTTATAAAAAACATAATTCCTAAATATATAAAAGTGTAAACATATGTAAATATAAAATAGATAATTTACATAAATAAATAAAAGTTTAACAAAGGGTTTAAACACAAAATGATTTCATTTGGACATTTGCAAAACATAAATACATGCACTTAAACTGTGTAGGCGTAATATACTTTGTATTAACAAGTGTTAGTTTGATATGATTTGAAATTAACAAGTGGCAGTTTAATTTTTTTCTCTTAAAAAATTAAAATTATAATAACATGTTATTAGAAAAAACCTGGTTACTTCATTTCAGTTTAAAAACTTCATCATCTTCTCAAAAAAATCAAAACCATAATCAAAACCTGTAAAACCAAAAACCAGAAAAAATAAAATCAAAAATAAAATAGATCAACATCATCTCAACCCAAAACAAAATGAAGTTTTATCAAACAACTTCAACCAAGTTTCAACATGATTCAGAAGTAAGAATCAACTCAGTAAAACTCAAACCTAAAAATAGATCTGAAATCAAAGTAAAGTTAGAAAGCAAAATCTGAGAAAAACAAGATCCATATAAAAGCAAAAGGAAAAGAAAAATCAAAACAGTGCAGATAAAAATCAAGACCTGGAAATCAAAAACATTTACAACACTAGCTAGTTCAAGTTCAAAACTGATCAAAGGAATAAAGCTTCCAGTTTTTTCAAATTCAAAAGCAAAATTCTTGTTATCTGTCTTTCAAACTCAGGTGAGTAAACTCCCTTCAATCTGATCTGTAACTTGTTGAAGCTGTGAAAAATGTTTGGATGTATGTAAATTTGTTTGAATGCATACAAATATGGATATATACGTGTAGATATAGGTGTGCATGTCTGATATACAGGCATACTTGCTTCTATTGATTACAGGTTTCAAAAAAAACATGTTTCAAAAATCAAAAGCTCCTCCTTAAATCCTTTTTAGGCTTTAGTATCTGAATGAAACTTGTTTGGTTGATCAAGATCTAGGCCTTAAAAATACTTTTGAGAAGAATTAAATTAAGTTTATTTGGAAATTTGAATATACAGTGAAAAAAAATTCATAAACATGATAATTTCGAATCTCATAATTAATTGAGTCATTTACATCATCGGGTTCGTCTTGGAAAACCATGATTTCTAAAACAAAATTCAAGATTTTTGGTTCACTAAATCATGAGAAAATGTGGAATGAACGGAATTGACATTTTTGTCAATTTCTGGTGATCGACGGCGAACTGTAGGTCGTGCTTGTTGTCAAATGTGGCTGGAGGATAGATGATTGTCGAAAAAATACTCGCTTAAATTATTAATGACCATGGTGGCCGTAAGACGACGATTTAGGGTTTTTAAACCTATTTTGGTCAATGATGAAATTGTGGGTCGTGCGTAGTCATCAAGGCATAGGAAGTGATCGGATGAGGGCGCATCGATGCATCGGATTGGGATGCTTCTCTGAACGAGGCGGTGAATCTCCAGATCATCGGAGGCGATGATGCGTGGCATTTTGGTTGATCGGTTTTAGGGTTCATTGGTGTCAAGTTGTTCGATTTCAGTTTCCAGGTGAATCAATGGAATCTGGGTGTTTGTCAGAGATGAGGGTGTCGACGTTGACTTGTGGGAGGTGGCACGGTCGACTGGAGTTGGGCGAAATCTTCGTGCACGTGCACCTGTGCACATTTGTGCCTGGTTGATCGAGTGGTTGGAGAAGAAGGTGTTGAACTCGAATATTTACTCGGGAATGCTTTCGTGTTGGCTCGAAGGAACGAACCAAGAGAAGTATCTCAGATGTATTGTCCGTTTGCTTCGGGTTGGTCCTGAGTATTTGGAGAAGCATCTTTAAAATTCAAAATCAAATCAAATTTTAAATTTAACAACTTTCTTTACCCATTGTCTTTTTTTATAATAAATGTCTTAGTTAAGTTTTTGGGATTAGTAAAGATTTTGAACAAATTACTTTAAATTTATTAAGGTTAAGTTGTTTTTAATACATATATCCTTTATTTTGAGGTTTATTTTAAATAAATTTAATCTTGTAATTAATTAAAGATGAAATGTTTTTATTATATAAAACATTAATTTCACTTAAAGGTTTTAAGTTAATAATGAAATTATTTCAAAAGTATTAACAAGATTTAAATGATGAAATTGGGAAATTAATTAAGATAAAGGATTTATCTTTAATTATTTGATTTATAAAGATGATGCTTTTAGTTAACTTAAGTATTTTGAGTTAAATTCATATGGTTTGGATTATCGATTACTTAAAGGGTTTAAGTTAAATCATGTGATTATGTTAATTTATTTCAAAGAATACTTAATAGGACTTAAATGATGATTTTGTAATTATTTAAGATAAATGGATTATCTTAAGATTAAAGGATCATTAATTTGAATTTTTAATGATAATTACTAAATCAAAGCTTAATTAAGTATTAATGAAAGATTAATTAATTGGTTAAGAGTTAATTAATTAATTATAAAGATGATTACTTGATGAGATTAAATAAGTGTAATTACTTGATTTAATTAATTAAAGATCGTTACTTAATTAAAAATAATTACTTTATGTGACTACATTAAAGGATAACTAATTAAGTAAAACTAATGATAAGTAATTAAAGGTAATTGATTATTTAAAGATAATTACTTAATTAAAAGTAATTAATTAATGATTAATAGTTGATTAATCAAGTGATTAAAGGATAATTAATTTAGTTCATTTAAGAATAATCAATTAATTTAAAGGTTAATTAATTAATGAAAGTGATTAAGGAATGATTTAATTAATTAATTTGTGATTTATTAATATAAGTGATTAGGGATAATCACTTACTGTAATTAATTAAGGATAATTAATTAAATGGTAATTAATTAAGGATTAATTAATTAATGTAATTAATTAATTAAAGGATAATTAAATAATTAAAGGTTAATTATTTAATTATTAAAGATTGATTGATTTATTAACCAAGGTTGATTAATTATAATTTAAGGTTGATTAATTTATTATTAAAGGATAATTAATAAATGAATAAAGATTAATTAAAATAGTTTGTAATTAATTAATATTAATTAACCAGGATTAGTGATTTATTCATAAGTAATTAATCTGATTTAAATTAATCAGATGATTAATTAATTTTACTTATGGATGTTTGGATTGTATTGAATGCTTTGAATTGTTTGATATCCCTAATGTGTGATGCTTTGTGATATGAATTATTTTGATTTGAGTTGTGGTGAATGTAATTCATTTATCTGTAATGAATTTATATTATTTAATTTATGAATAAAGATAAGCGCTGTAGGATTATACCACTTATCAATATTGCTAAGTTTGGACTGTGATGATTGATGATGTTACACTATTGTGTAAAACCCCTGGATTACACCACACACACTAATATGGGTTGCATGAGGAATTGGTTAAGTCACAGATATTTTAAATTTAATATTATTTTATTCAAAATGGTTTTGAAAGTTGAATTTTGAATCCAAATGGTTTGGAAATGTAATTTGGTTAAATATGAAAAACTTTGAAAAGGAGTTTTTAAAGATGAAAAAATTATTTTGAATAACTTGTTAAAGTATTAAAATTTAAATAGTTTGATTTGAATTTGAATTTAAGATTTGTAATTGAGTTATATGAATATATGTTTGGAAATTATGGTTTAAAAAAGGTTATGCAAATTATATAATGTATTTATATGAGTTTCAAACCATTTTAAAAGTATTATTTTGGGAATTTAAATTTAACCCAAGTTTATACTTGAAGGGCTTTAACTTGAGCAAATGTAATTGGATTTTTTCGAAACGAAAACTTTTTATTTTCAAATGATAAGGGCTTTCATATAAAGAGATAACTTCCAGTTTTTGTTGAAAGAGTTTCAAATTTGAAATGGAATTGTTTTGAAAGCTATGAATTAATCTTTGTGAAAGATTGGTGAACCCTGCTTTTAAATTAAGATGGATTTTTAAAGGGTGAATCTTTTGTTTTAAAAGATTAAAAATGGAAATTTGTGTAAACCATTCAAAAGAAAGGTTTTGCGCTTTAAGTTGTGACTTAATTAAGATCCCACTATATCCATATGCTTTTTAAATTAAGCGCTCATTATTCAGTTTAGCCGGGAGAGGACTTTATGTCATAAAATCCATTCCGAATAATGATACAACGAAATGGATAGCATTTGAAGACCGGTGGTGAAGACCGGGTATTTTTCGAAAGCGAAAGGATCACATATCGAATGTCTCTACACCGAATGGCCCCGATATAGAGATTTGATCACCCTTTGTGATGGGGAGTCCGGACATAATTAGGGATTATCCAGATTGCAAGGGATTCTTTTGAAGTGCCTTCAGTTCTGTTCGAACCCGGAATAGACTTGTATGGATATATGTCTGATGTTACACTTTGAGATGTAAAGCTTGTTTCTATCAAATTTCTGTTTGGTGGTGGAGAATTTATTCTCTTAGCTTAACACCATTCTCTGAGACGTACGAGCTCAGAGGTTATGTAGTTGATGGTTACTAGTGATACATTCCCGATTGGGTAATGTGGCATACGAAGTGCTGTTGATCATTTGTTGATCAAAGCATGACTTTTGTTAAAAGCGTAGCTTTGTGGACGTGACCTTGTTGGACCTCACAACCAGGAATAGTCGAAACAGGAAGGATGCGACAAGGTTATGAGGGTCGCGCCCTTTAGGGTATGTCCATTTCATTTTGAAAAAAGGTGGTATCATGGTATGGAACCCATATATTTAACCTATGTGGTTACAGCAAATTTGTGCTTTGTGGTTGTAGGTGTTGAGGATCCTCGGATAAAGGTCGGCAACGGCCAGGGGATGACATACTCGTGCAGTAGTTACCTAGTTACAAAGGTAACCCGACCTTGTGTTGGCAGAGAGCTGGTTAAGTTCTCGGGGCGTCCCTCCAGAGGCGTACCGATGTGGCCCAGGAAGTTCATTTACCTGAACATTTGTTGGAAATCCAATCATCAATACGCGCCTTGTACGGTTTTAGTTGTAGAACCTTCTATTTAACATGGTAGCTATAATAGACATACTATAACGGTACGTATGCTGGCTAAGATTAATATTATACTTGCAAATGTTTTCCACTATGCACTAATAATAATATTTAAAGGATTTTGTATATCAAGCATGTTTGACTATCATAAGGAGAAATCTCCCACAAGTGTGCGATTGCATTGTGTGTGTGCTAGGAGGCCTTATGGTAGTTTCATTTTCCAAAAAGCATAGCGGATTTCGGTTTTAAATTCTTTTTCTATTTTTGTTTTCAAATAAACTATTTTGTTTGCTCACATAGTCCCATGAATGACCTGAAGTTTATTGTTCCCTTTCTAAACTTTGGGTGCCCACAATTTCCCACATGGGCAGCCTAGAGTTGGCATTTTCAAAAAATCAAATAGTAGGTGTAGATTCGCTAGTATCCAACCTTTGGATTTAGCGATCACATTTATCTCTGGGATTGGAGTTGCTTAACTTCAGTGTGATGGTGGTTCGAGCTTTTGATATGGAGCTTGGAGTCTTTTGAGCTTTGGCATTAGAGTTGCAGCTTGTGGATTCACTCTCTCTATTGGAGATCATATTGGAGTTATTTCTTCCACTGTTATCTTGTATCTCTGATATTGATATCATTTGTATCAATGTGTTGTATCAAATATTATATATCAATAAATCATTCATTTCTTTTCTGCCGTGTTGTTTACTTAATGTGTTATAAGCTCCGGCGAACCAGATTCGACGTTTGAATCTGCGACATTCGAATACAGATGATGTATTTGGATGTCGATTTTCAAAGGTCAAGTCAAGGTCGTTAGATTCTGATGGTGGTATATTATGTTTTTTTTGAATTACTTCAATGTATTTGGTATATAACATTATATGTTAATTCTAGATTTTAAATCAAGTATGAAAGTATGTCTCGCCATCTAGCCGTCTCCTGAGCTCCATAACAGTCCATCCAGAATCTGTACTCTATAATACTCGGTCTGACCCGAGCATTATAGTGAAATAACGCCTGAGTCAGTCTGGAAAACCAGCGTGACAAAACACACTCAATTAATTATTAAAGTTTTAAAATCATTTGCAAAACAAAGGTATCTCGTAAGACCATGCCACAAATAAACATGTCGGGTTTTTAACTTAAGATAGCCAAAACAATTCTTATAAAATCCTCTGATATTATAATAGTGTCTATATACAAATACTTATTCAAATAGCCAAAATTGTTACATTATTTAATTCCAGCTACTAGCCACAAAGTGGGTTCTACAAACCGTGAAGGCACATAGGGAGAGATGGATTTCCATCAATGGCAGGGCTACTGGGGTACCACCCGTCATAGTACGTGGTCTAGATCACCATACCGAGGATCCATCCTGATCCCCTGCATCACAAGACCCGAGCTACCCTTACTGGATAGTCCGAATGAGTTCGCCCCACAGTTGGGATCAGCAACCGCCACACAGCCGAAATAAAAGGGACATCTAGACAAGGGTGACCTTAGCCTAATTGGTTGCTAACCACTTAGCCTTGTACGCACCTCCCCTATTTTAGCCATTCCAGGTTGATGAGGCTCGAGGTTAAGCGTTACCTTTTTATCACACATTCACTTAGAATGCTCATCGTCCTCCTGACTATGGTCTGAAAGCATTCGTCCATACAAGTTCGTTCCGGGTTCGAATGGAACCAAGGGCACTACTCCTACTACATTTATTATGGAATCACCCTCATGATTAATAGTAATTAGCCCTTGCACTTCACTGCTTCATATTCGACTTCTAGCTCTTGTCTTCCTCACAAAAACGTTCAAACCGGATTGAAGTGGTTTTCGGGAAATAAATCCTAATCTCGGTCTCTTCGAAATGATCAACGCATTGGACAATATTGATAGTCGATTATTTAACTATCAAATAACATTCACAAACAATACATCATACATTAATAATTTCCCTAATTATTTATTAACCTCAAAATATATTCGCAAGATACATTTCCACTTTTCAACCCTTTGAAAACAGTTTCAAACTATCCTTCTCTCACAGAATAATTTTTCCAAATATTTATTTATTTCCACTAAAAACAACCAAGTCCAAATACTTTAGATTTTAAAACAATTTAAATTACTTTATTCCTTGAAATAATATCACTTAATTTTTAAAATCTATCATTTCCACTTTTATCCTTTTCCAATTCATTCTTTAATTTATCCAAAATTCTCTAAAATCATTATACATACAAATTCTTCTTTTTATTTTCTTTTCAAAAATCCAATCTCTATATTTTTGGTAACTCAGTATACCCAAATATATTCAATCAAACCATAACATCCATTATTTCTTAACTTTGGTTATAATATTATGTATATTAATATGGTGGTAACGACCCGCCTTTCATTCCGTGGAAAGACGCATCATTGATAAGAAAGAAAGGGATAGAAAGAGAAAAGATAGAAAAAAAGAACTAAACGATACCATAATCTCACATCGAAACGAATAAAATATATTAATCACATAGTTATTACATAGTATACAACTTCTACCAGACTTACACAGCTTGCACATCACAACACATTAGACAGTTATAAAAATATGCCTATCGTACAACTCTAGTACAATACAGACATCATCACAGAGATATAACACAGCGGAAATACATATATCTAAACGCTGAAGCCTCCTGCCCCAAATCTCCTCCAGAATTCGTCAAAGCTAACCTGAATCCCTTGGCTACTCATAAAAATTTAAGTACCCAAGAGTTTAATAAAACAGAAAATAAACTCCAGGTCAGACATGGGTCTGGTGTGAGCATACAGGTTAAAGTTGTTTAACTTTGAAAATCTTTTAAAAGAAAGGTTTCTCGTAAGACTTTCCATACATAAACATGGAAAAGTTTTTACCTTACAATAACCAAAACATTTGATAGGAAATCCAGTGATATTATAATAGTGTCTAGGGTTTTCCAGTACATAGAAAAAAGCTGAAATTGTTACATGATTAAATTCAAGCATACTAGCCACAAAGTGGGTTGTACAATCAAAACCGTAAAGGCACGTAGGGAAAATGAGTTTCCATCAATGGCAGTGCTACAGGGGTACCGTCTGTCACAGTACATGGCGTAGATCACCGTACCGGGATCAACCTTGATCCCCTACAACACAAGACCGAAACCATCCCTTACTGGATAGTCCGGAATAAGAAAACCCGCAGTTGTTCATGGCCAACTGCCCACACAGCCGAATAAAAAGGGACCTCTAGATAGGGGATATCTTATCCTACTTGGGTGCTACCCACTTAGCCTTGCCGCACCTCTCCTGATTTAGCCATTTTCGGTTGACGAGGCTTGAGGCTATGATTACCTTTAAAGAACACATATCTTGTAATGCTCATTGTTCTCCAATGACGATGTTCTGAAAGCATTTAATCCATACAAGTCCGTTCCGGGTTCGAATGAAACCGAAGGCACTATCTCGTTACACTCATTTTGGAGTCACCCTCGGAGTTAACGATAAGAGCCCTTGCACTTAGAATCTTCATCTCGAATCTGAAAGCACTATTTCCGTTATATTCGTTTTAGAATCACCCTCAGAGTTTTAACGACAAATAGCCCTTACACTTCGAATCTTCGTCTCCACTTGAGTTTATGACCTACCATTTAATTTTGGATCGATGTGGTTTTTGGATATCCAAATTTGGAAATCCGATCCCGGTCTCACCGAAATCCAAAACGACATCTTTTAAGGTCAAATTGTTTTAAGTTAAAACAATTTATTTTATTATATATATTCATATGGATAGATAATTCATATTATCGCAGATAGATAATCCATATTATCACAATTCAACCAAAATATTCCATATCACGGAGCAACCCCATATCACATATCAGAGATATCACATAATCCAAGGCATTCCACATCATTAAATCATCCATAAGCAAGATTAATTCTCAACCATTTCTAATTAATTTAATAAATTAAATTAATTACTTCCATCACTAAAAATCCTGCTTCCTTAACCATTAATTAATCATCCCTTAATTATCATCATAACTAATTAACCTTAATTAATTAATCTTTAATTACATTAAGTAATTAGCCTTAATTAATTAAACAAATTAATTATTCTTTAACCATTTAGATTAATTAACTTTTAATTTCTCATTAATTAATTAACTATAATTAATTACATTGATCCTTAATTAATTATATTAATTAATTAAGTTAATTAATTATACTATAATCACTTCATTGATTGATTATCTTTTAATTAATAACATTCATTAATTAACTAACCTTTTAATTATTCTCATTAATTACATTAATTAATGATCCTCTAATTACTTCATTAATTAATTATTCTTCTAATTACTTTTAACAATTAATCTTTAATTAATCATATTCATTAATCACCTTAATTAATCACATTCAGTAATTAACTATCCTTTAATTACTTACATTAATTAATTAACTCCTTAATTAATTATATTCATTAATCCTTTAGTTAATTACACTGAGTAGTTAATCCTTAATTTCTTCCACTAAGTAATTTTTCATTAATTACTTTCCATCAAGTAATTCCCTTTTAATTAACTACCTCCAGTAATTACCCATTAATTACTTACACTATTTAATTACACTTTATTGACCACATTAAGTAATTATGCTTAATTAATCATCAAGTGATTATTTTTAATTAATTAAACTAATTAATTAACTTAAATGAATTACACTAATTAATTAATAAATTATCACTTAATCACTAGTTAATTGTTTTTCCCTTAATTACATTTATTAACTATCCACTAATTACCTCATCAAGTAATTATCCCTAATTACAATAAGTGATTAACTTTTAATTCATTTTACAAATTAATTACTCTTAACTAATCACAACCCTAATAAAATAAAGATAAATTCTTTATTTATATTAAATACTTATTTACATCATTAAACTTCATTAGAAACCATTTAGAAATCAACCATATACTTAAAGATATATATATATATATATATATATATAATTTATTTTGAAACAAAACAATTTAATCATTTAATTTTAACATTTAAAATCTTTAAAGACTTGTTCGAACTTTTTTTCTGAATTTTGAAAAACTTTGCATTTCCATGTTAAATAAATATGTACTTATTATCTATTACTTATTTTAAAACCAAACGTGCTTATCTAACAAACCCAAGACAAAACCAATGAAACCCGAGACAACACACGAGGCTACTCCTTCCTCAACATCTTCGAGTCAAACATGAGAATTTCTCGAGAAAATCTCGAACCAAACTCTTCCTCTCCACCCAAACAAATCTAGACACAAATGATCACCGTGCATGTGCACGTCGGTTTCGATCACCGATGATAATCACCGCGACCCTCGACATGACGACACCGTCCTTGTTGACCCCCTCGATCACCCTGATCGAAGAATCCCCCAACGAAACGAAATCGAGCACCACAGCACCCAACAGGAATTAAACTTGATCGAGAAATTCTCCTATAGCCGACGATCTCATCAACTGGAACGTCCGGCTCTTCTCCCAAAGCAGCACCACATCAGGAATCCCCACCTCACGTTCGAGCCTGATGTACCATTGTCTTCAAGATCACCTCGATATCAACTCTGACAAAAATAGGTTCACAAACCCTAGATCACCTTCCCCTGGCCGCTTCATTCATCAGAAAATTCCCTACCTATTTTCCATCAATCCCTATCCTCCACACTACCTCCAGCCTAAATCTCGATCCACCCCTTGCCGCCGATCGACGGCAATCGACCAAATACCCAAAATAGATCAACTCACTAATTCACAACAAATACTAAATTAAAAATCACGAAATTTATATTAAAATTCATGATTCTGTCACATGAATCGGGTTCTGAAATCCAAAGATGCAATTGTATACATTGGTTTTCAACTTATATTTTGATTATTACTGTAATCCTCAATTTTCAGAATGTTTAGTAAATATAAGCACTTAAAATTGAATCATTTCCTTTTTAATAATCAAAGTCCAATAGGGATTATCTGGGAAGATAGGAATTTTAATAGTTGTTCTGAGCTTGAGATTCAACAGAGACATAGATATATAGACATGCTTACAATATATAGCAAAATTCAAACCAGATTCAAGTTGAAATCATCCATGCAGACATATGTTCAATATCACACAGATATATCACATACATTAGCACCAAAGGATTTTTCTTTTAAATGCTTACTCACCAGAACTTAAAAAAGTAGAGAGCAAATTATCTTTGTTCTTAGCAATTTGAATTGATTTGTTTGTTTTAGAATTGGCACTTGAATCTTGTTTGTTTAAGTTGAGTTGAAACTGAAATCTGCTAGCTGGATCTCAGATTTGAAACTTTGAAAACTTGATGTTATATGTTTGAATTTCTTTTAAATTTGGTTTTCAGTTTAGAAGAGAAGAAATATGTTTTTAGGAAGAAAGAGTTTGAGTAAAGAAAATGTTTTATCCTGCACACAGCCTAGCCTTAACAATTCATATATATTTTCAATTAAGAAAATCAATGCTTGCCACTTATTTTTTTCAAATTATATTATGCCTACAAATGTCATTGCATGTTATTATGATTATACAAATGTCCCTAAACAATATTATGTGAATAACAAATGTTATAATCTCTCTTTTTAATTATTTTCTTATGTTTACAAATGTTTTAATTCTTTATTAAATATTTTCCTTAATACTTATGTTTTTAATAAATTATATAATGTGTTTATGTCTTTATTAAATATATATTTTAATTTTTATAAAGTTTTTATATATTTACAAACTTCTTAGATCATGAGATATTTAAAAAGAAAGTATGTTTAAACTTTTATATTTATTTAAAAACCATTTTAGTTAAGTAAAGCATAATAAACCTTTTTATTAAATATTTCTCTAAAGTTTATTTGTTTTTAAACTATAAGTGAGCTATGCTTTATTTCAAATATAAAAGAAAAGTGTTTTATTTCAAATATTTTTTTAAAAGAAAGTGTTTTAAACATTTTTATTAAATCTTATTTAAACTTAAGATAACATACTTTTAATTAACTTATATATTGGTTTTTGAAAATATAGAATTTATTTTAACTAGCTTTGAAAATTATTAACTTGAATTTAAAATATAACTTCCAAATCACGGTGTATATATACATATACGTTATAATTTGAAAACAAATTTTTTTATTAAATTTAAACCAAACTTTTCATCCATAATGTATATACATATATATACATTATAAATAGAATACATCTTAATATTAGCTTTGAAAAGAATAACATATGCCAAATTAAATAATTATTAGTTTTGAAAAGAACAAACCAGCCAATATAAAATAATTATTAATGAAGATTATTAAATATATTGCCCAAAATTCCGAGACATCACATTCCTCCCCCCTTAAAAGAATTTCATCCCCGAAATTTAAAAGCAATGATAATTTAATAATCCAACAAAAGGTTTAATAAATTTTAAATGGCAAGCATGTACTATCAACCATATACTAGCAGCCATAGTAATCAATTCACTCAAACAAACAATCTAACTATCAAGACAGAATTCTGGATAAAACTTCCTAATATTATCTAGAGTTTCCCAGGTACAAACACTGGGATACTTGCTCTACTAAATCTCAACTAGCCACACCACTCTGATCCTGAGCTCCTTCTCAACAGATCTATAAACTGAACAGGATATCTAACCATAGACAAGACCGACTCAACTTCCAAATCTTCCTAATCTGCTGGTTCTGCAACCAAAAATGCACGCACTTCCTTAGATGAGGTATGTGAAAATACATTGAATCCCAGCCATCCGAACTGGCAATTTAATCCTGTAGGCCAAAGAACTTATCCTTTTGAGAACACGGAAAGATGCAATACACTTCTAAGCTAGCTTTCCAATCTTACCCAATCCTGTTAATCCTTTGATTGGAGAAACCCTAGCAAATACCAAATTCCAACTTTGAATTCTGAATTCCTTCGTCTCTTACCCACAAAACACTTCTACCGATTCCTGGTCTGCCTTTATCCTTCTTAATCAACTCAATCTTCGCAGATGCCTCTTGGTTCAAATGTGGACCAAGAATAAGATGATCCCTAGATCCTACCCAATAAGATGGTCCTCCCAAGATTTTCCGAAATCCAGAACACAAACTCTATTTTACAATCATCGGTAGACTTCGAACTTACTTCTCCTATCCGAAAAAACAGAAAAGGTGCACTAGACAACCAAGTCTTCAGATCCTGAATGAACTTCCTGTAGAAATCCTCTAATCCAAGACAAACACAAACTTTCATGGAGTCCGAGGTTGCTTCGATTCTAGAATAGCTGCTACTATGCTTCCGCTGCGCAACTCTGATCTGAAGTAGATGAGAATGTCATCGATGAACACAAGCACATACTTGATCAAACCATCTCGAAAATATTGCCCATCCAATTCCATAAAATCTTAGTGACCAATCCGATTCGGTCACAATCACCAAAGCAAAAATCTAGCCAGAAAACTAGATCCGATCAATCCTAAGCTGCTTTACCAAATCGTCCCTCTAGAAGCCATCCTTCTACTAAGCTGAACCACCGGTATAGCTCCAAGAACCAAGTCGATATGAAAACTCAATCTCTAATGCGGACAAACCGTTGACTTCTTGAAGATATCAGAAAATCTCTGACAACTCTGATAGCTTCTACCTCCTCTAGTGATGCCTCAATCCTAAACAAAAGATTACTCAAAAGAACACTCAATTATCGCAAGTCACTTTTGCGATCCTGCCCAAAACAATTTCAAAAGACACTATTCTCTCTTCACTAATTAGAACAGCTTATGCTTGTCTAACAAATCCATCGAAAAAATGGGTCCACTCTACTGCTCCTAAATTCCTCCTTTAGGACATAGCTTAGCCAGAAAACCTTCCTGCTAACACACAAAAACACTTCTGAGCTACGCTGATGCCACAAATGCCAAAGACTTCTAATCCATAAGCTCCTTGAACCTCAAACCAACCACAATAATCTCTCTCTTCTAAAGGGATGACAATGAGACCATGTTCGAAGTAAGGCAACTTATTGACCTTAGTCTCATACTCCAATACAGACAAAACTCCTTTGCTTGAGTTCCAGGAAAATTCCTTATACAGACGAGTCTTCCCTGCGGTAGGTATACTACTACTCCTCCAAAGCTTCCTAAACTTACTCCAAAGTAAACACCTTTGGAAATATACATGGTCACTATGTCTCACCACGCAGTTGCTCCTTCCTAAGGTTGCCAAGATATCATTACTCGCTTCTGCTTATCCGACAGATCCAAACTCTTGAAAATCCGCTCATCCAACTTGCACTTCGATGATCGACTCTGAACCTATAAAAGGCCTTCCTTCAGAGATTGGTGAAATTATTAAACCATGCTGCAAAGCTTACTAAAGGCGGTATTGGGTCTACAGCCTCGGCAGATATTCTTCCAACCTCAGTACTCAGACTTCTTCCTTTCACGGTAGTCATGTTACACACACCACTACCCCCTACTCTAGAACTTATATTGGACAACCCGAACAGGTAACCCAATAAAGAAGGCAGATATATATATATGTATGTATATGTATATATATATATATACATACACAAGTATGCTCTCTAAAGAAAGATATCATACCAAAGCCTAGGTATTCACTCAACCTAGCGCTCTGATACCACAATGTGACGACCCGCCTTTCATTCCGCAGAAAGATGCATCATTAATAAGAAAGAAAGGGATAGAAAGAGAAAAGATAAAAAAGAAAGAACTAAACAATATCAGAATCTCACAATGGAACGAATAAAATATATTACTCATATAGTTATTACATAGTATACAACTTCTATCAGAGTTACACAGCTTGGACAGCACAACACATTAGACAGTTATAAAAATCTGTCTATCATACAACTCCAGTACAATACAGACATCATCATAGAGATATAACATAGCAAAAATACAGATATCTAAACGCCGAAGCCTTCTGCTCCAAATCTCCTCCAGAATTCGTCAAAGCTAACCTGAATCCCTTGGCTACTCGTAAAAATTTAAGTACCCAAGAGTTTAATAAAACATAAAATAAACTCCGGGTCAGACATGAGTTTGGTGTGAGTAAACGGTTTAAAGTTGTTTAACTTTGAAAATCTTTTGAAAGAAAGGTATCTCGTAAGACTTCCCACACGTAAACATGGAAAAAAAATTCCTTACGATAACCAAAACATTTGATAGGAAATCCAGTGATATTATAATACTGTCTAGGGTTTTCCAGTAAATAGAAAATAGCTGAAATTGTTACATGATTAAATTCCAGCATACCAGCCAGAAAGTGGGTTATACAATCAAAATTGTAAAGACATGTAGGGAAAATGGGTTTCCATCAATGGTAGGGCTACTGAGGTACCGCCCGTCACAATAAGTGGCCTAGATCACCGTACCGAGGATCCACCCTGATCCCCTACAACACAGGACCAGAACCATCCCAAACTGTATAGTCCCGAATAAGACAACCCCACAGTTGTTCATGACCAACTGCCTACACAGCCAAATAAAAAGGGACCTCTAGACAGAGGAAATCTTATCCTACTTGGGTGCTACCCACTTAGCCTTGCTCCACCTCCCCTGTTTTAGCCATTTCCAGTTGATGAGGCTTGAAGCTACGATTACCTATAAAGAACACATATCTTAGAATGCTCATCGTCCTCCAATGACAATGTTCTGAAAGCATTCAATCCATATAAGTCCGTTTCGGGTTTGAACGAAACCGAAGGCACTATCTCGTTACACTCATTTTAGAATCACCCTCAGAATTAATGACAATAGCCCTTGCACTCTGAATCTTCATCTCGAATCTAAAAGAACTATTTCTGTTATACTTGTTTTGGAATCACCCTTAGAGTTTTAACGACAAATAGACCTTACACTTCGAGTCTTCATCTTCATCTTCACTTGAGTTTATGACCTATCGTTTAATTTGGATCAATGTGGTTTTCGGATATCCAAATTTGGAAATCCGATCTCGGTCTTACCGAAATCCAAAACGCCGTCTTTTAAGGTCAAGTTGTTTTATGTTAAAACAATTTATTTTATTATCTGTATTCACACAGATAGATAATCCATATTATCACAATTCAACCAAAACATCCCATATCATGGAGCAACCCATATCACATATCAGAGATATCACATAATCCAACGCATTCCACATCATTCAATTATCCATAAGCAAGATTAAATGTCAACCATTTATAATTAATTTAAATAAATTAAATTAATTACTTCCAACACTAAAAATCCTGCTTACTTAACCATTAATTAATTACAAACCAATTAATTAATCATCCCTTAATTATCATCATAATTAATTAACTTTAATTAATTAATCTTTAATTACATTAAGTAATTAGCCTTAATTAATTACACAAATTAATTATTCTTTAACCATTCACATCAATTAACTTTTAATTTCTCATTAATTAATTAACTATAATTAATTACATTGATCCTTAATTAATTATGTTAATTAATTATACTATAATCACTTCATTGATTGATTATCTTTTAATTAATCACATTCATTAATTAAGTAACCTTTTAATTATTCTCATTAATTACATTAACTAATGATCCTCGGATTACTTCACTAATTAATTGTTCTTCTAATTACATTTAACAATTAATCTTTAATTAATCATATTCATTAATCACCTTAGTTAATCACATCAAGTAATTAACTATCCTTTAATTACTTACATTAATTAATTAACTCCTTAATTAATTATATTAATTAATCCTTTAATTAATTACACTGAGTAATTAATCCTTAATTTCTTCCACTAAGTAATTTTTCATTAATTACTTTCCATCAAGTAATTCCCCTTTAATTAATTACCTCCAATAATTACCCATTAATTACTTACACTTTGTAATTACACTTTATTAATTACATTAAGTAATTATACTTAATCAATCATCAAGTGATTATTTTTAATTAATTAAACTAATTAATTAACTTAAATTAATTACGCTAATTAATTAATAAATTATCACTTAATCACTTATTAATTATTTTTGCCTTAATTACATTTATTAACTATCCACTAATCGCCTCATTAAGTAATTATCCCTAATTACAATAAGTAATTAACTTTTAATTTATTTTACAAATTAATTACTCTTAATTAATCACAACCTTAATAAAATAAAGATAAATTTTTTATTTATATTAAATACTTATTTACATCATTAAACTTCATTAGAAACCATTTAGAAATCAATCATATACTTAAAGATATATATATATATATGTATGTATGTATGTATATATATATATATAATTTATTTTAAAAAAAACAATTTAATCATTTAATTTTAACATTTGAAATCTTTGAAGACTTGTTCAAACTTTTTTTTGATAAATACTTATTCTTTGAAAAGTTAATTATCATTCTTTTAAAACTTGTTCACTTTAAAATACATTAAAAACTTAGTTCAATATTCCTTTTTGAAACATATTCATTTAAAATACATTTTAAAACTTAACTAAACATCTTCCTTGAGAATTTATTTGTTCTAATGACTTTAGAACTTTAGAACTTGTTATTTTTTTAAAATTCTATTTCTTTTGAAAACATATTTATTTTAATTACACTTTTAATCCTTAAACTTATTTTTGTTTAGCTTATAAACTTTGTATTTTTTTTTTTGAGTTTTGAAAAACTTTGCATTTCCATGTTAAATAAATCTGTACTTATTATTTATTACCTATTTTAAAACCAGACTTGCTTACCTAGCAAACCCGAGACAAAACCAATGAAACCCGAGCCAACACACGAGGCTACTCTACCCAAACAAATCCAGACACACAAATGATCACCGTGCACGTGCACACCGGTTTCGATCACCAATGATCATCACTACGACGCTCGATATGACGACACCGACCTTGCCGACCCCCTCGATCAACCTGATCGGTGAATCCCCTAGCGAAACGAAATCGAGCACCACGACACCCAACAGGAATTAAACCTGATCGAGAAATTCTCCTATCGCCCATGATCTCATCAACTAGAACCCCCGGCCCTTCTCCTAGAGCAGCACCACATCACCATGTCACGAATCCCTGCCTCGTGTTCGATCCGGTTGCACCATTGTCGTCGAGATCACCTCGACATCAACCTTGACAAAAACAGGTTCAAAAACCCTAGATCACCTTCCCTTGGCTGCTTCATTCATCAGAAAATTCCTTACCTATTTTTCCATCAATCCCTATCCTCCACACTACCTCCAATCTGAATCTCGATCCTCCCCTTGCCGCCGATCGATGGAAATCGACCAAATACCCAAAATCAATCAATTCACTAATTCAAAACAAATGCTAAACTAAAAATCATGAAATTTATATTAAAATTCATGATTCTCTCACACGAATCAGGTTTTGAAATCCAAAGATGCAATTGTATACATTGGTTTTCAAGTTATATTTTGATTATTGCTGTAATCTTCAATTTTTAGAATGTTTAGAAAATATAAACACTTAAAATTATTTTTAAAAACAAGATTACATTGTTATAATCATTTCCTTTTTAATAATCAAAGTCCAATAGGGATTATCTGGGAATATAGGAATTTTAATAGTTGTCCTGAGCTTGAGATTCAACAAAGACATAAATATACAGACATGCTTATAATATAGCAAAACTCAAACCAAATTCAAGTTGAAATCATCCATGTAAACATATATTCATCATCACACAGATATATCGCATACAATAGCACCAAAATTTTTTGCTTTTAAATGTTTATTCACCAGAACTTGAAGAAATAGAGAGCAGATTATCGTTGTTCTTGGCATTTTGAATTGATTTGCTTGTTTTAGAACTGGCACTTGTGTAACGACTCAGAATTTTAATTAATTAAAATTTGAATATTTAATTAATTTTAAATATTAATAAGTGAAATTTATAAGTCGAATAATTGGATTTAATTGAATAATTAAATCAATAATTTAATATGTGGAAATACAGAAATAATTGAAAATTGGGTTAAATATGATTGAAAATGATTTGTAAAATTTTATTATATCATGTTGAAGTTAGAACGATATTTTAGAACTTTTAAAATCGAATTAAAAGTTAATTTGTGAAAATTGAATATTTTAATATTTAATTGACTAGTGAAATTAGCCATTTTTCAAAAAGTCTCAGAATTGGACGAAACTAGTTCCATTGGATCCATAATAGTTAGTTATTACCGGATTTCAATTTTCGTAGCAATCAGAGTTTTCGTTTGATCGTGGCAGCTCGAAACGCATCGAAATTGTTTTAATATTAATTTGGCGAGTTAAAATAGCCATTTTTCAAAAAGTCTCGGATTTCGATGAAACTAGTTTCATCGGATCCGTAATGTGATATTATTGTAAGGTTTCAAATTTCGTGTCAATCGGATTTACCGTTTGTCCGGTGCAAGCTAAAACGCCTAGAAAATCATTTAAATCGGTTTAATTTAAATCGAACGTTTATTGCCATAACTCGCACAGATGACTGAATTAGCTTCCGAAACCTGTTCCATTGTGTCCGGAACGCGGGGTAAACCCTAGAAACGCTGGTTACGGCGCGTGAATCGGAGTTTGGAAAATCCGGGATGAATAGTGTCGTTCGTTTTCCTATAAATAGACCATCTCCATTCACAAATAAAAAATAAATAAAAACCCTAAACCTAATATGCAGCCGCCACTTCCCAGAACCAAAGGCCGAAATTATCTCAACTTCATCCCTAAATCTCTTCAAATCCACCAAGTAATTCGATAAACTTCCTTAACGAAGGTTGTAGAGGGCAGCGAGATCTTCGTGTTCAACGGTGGAGATCGAGATTGGAGCTATGGATCAACGGGAAAATGGAGATGAAGGCGCACGGTTGCGCACGCATTTCGAGGCTTTAGGGGGGGCCGAGCTGTCCCATGTTCCAGCCGAATATAGCTCTTACAATGGGCTTTAATATGGAGGTAGCTGATCGTGGTGGATGTCGTCGTGGTGGCCGAGATATGGAACCCTAATTGATGGCTCTATGGGTTTCATGTTGCGTATCTCCTGTAGAAGGAGCGTGGACGAGAAGATGATGGGAGCGTCCAGATTTTCTTGGCCTTGGAATGCACGGTTGAGATCTATTTTAGGTTTAAAAATATAAAAAAATTTTTGTTGTAAATTAAGTTATAAAATCGTGTAACTTCAAAAATGCATATCTTTTTCATACGAGGTCGAAAACGCGCGAAACCAGTTGCGTTGGAATCGTATGGACGAGTACTACGCGATGGAGTTGGATTGGAGTCGTTTGGAGTTAGTGAGAATTTCGGGTAAAATTAAACGTCCGTTTAATTTTATTCGAAATAAATCGCTAAAACGAAATTGAAATCAAGGTGAGAACTTCTCACTCAATCGAATCAGTTTCGATTTTAATTTTAAATAGTTAGATTTAATGAATGCATGTTTGAATGATGATTGTTATCTATTGATTGTTAAAATAGACATTGTGCGCCGTTAGTAAGCGGATGTTATTTATTAAAAACATATACTGCGAATATTTCATAAACAGTGAAATTGGTATTATATATAATATCAATATATATATATATTGGTATATGTATATATTGCAGTTATTGATTTCCCGCATTGCATAGCGGACGAGACCCTATTGCGCCGTCTATTAAGCGGATAATATTTTAAATCCCATATACCGCGATAATTCCGTACTGGAGCGGAATTGGTATTGTGCTAATGTTTGTGGATGCAGGAAAACAGGTTGGAGCGATCCAACTGGATTTCTCAACAGTATTTATTTGATTATGGATATTTTGATATTCGTTGATTATCATATCGATATATTATATCGTTGTTGTCGTGATTGACTATTTGGTGTGTAGCATCATTGGGCCAAGATTTCGGAATTTTAAAATGATTTATAAAGTGATTTTTAAAAATATACTATATTTTTGGAATTGATTTATTTTAAATAAATAAACGTTATAAATTTTAATGTTATAAAAATTATGGTTTTTGAGAAATATAGTTAAAGGTTGATTTTTGAAAATATGGGATTAATGATTTTATAAAAGAGTTTAAATCGGGATTAATTGAATTTATTATGAAAAATTAAAACGTAGGATTTATCGAATTTGATTAATTTATAAATCAAAGAGAATGGTGAAATTATAAAGGAGTTTAAAGACGTTTTAAAAGAATAATATAAATTGATTTATATAAAAGAATTTATAAATTGATATTTATAAATTAAAAATATTTGAGTTATAAAACGAGTTTTTATAAGTGTTAGAATGAATTGTGAATGAATTTCATAAATGAATGAAATTTATAGAATTATAATCGGTGAAGTTAGAAATGGAATTGTATAAACAGTAGGTTTATAGAATATGTAAAGTTATTTGAAGAATAAGATTTGGGTAAATAAATGAATCTTATAAGTTATAAGATTTATAATTTGGAAAGTCTTAAAAAGAACGATTTTGTAAAATAATCGTTTTATAAGCATTTAACTTATAATGTGAACTTTTGGTTTATAATTGAGTTATAAATCGAATATGTTAATAAAGGAGATTTATAAAGGAAGTAGTTATAAAATAAATAGAAATGGAATTTATAAACATTGTTTTATAAATTTGCAAACGACTTATTTTGATAAGTAAATTGTTATAACTTATTAATGGAGTTACATTCACGTTTTAGATAGTGAATAATCCTTTGAAACAAAATGAATAGAAAGGATGAAATTTGTTAACGTAGTATATTCACGTTTTTGAATAGTGAATAATATGTTAAAGAAAATGTTTAGAATGTGATATTTTAAACAGAATTAAAACGACCTAACGATGTTTTAAATATGTTGAGATTCGAAACCATAGATTTCAACATTCATTGTTGAAATAGACGTTTTCGAGAAATAAAAGGAAATGGTGGACTATAACACTGTTGTTATAGTAAATGATTTCCGAAAGGAAATGTTTTGTTTAGTATTGGGATTTATATATCTATTTTAAATTTCGAATCCCTATACTAGTGATTTTGGGTTGTCGTAACGATGTTTTACGCAACATTCGTTTTAGCCCAAATAAATATGTTTAAGAGAATGACTTCCTTAAAGAATGAAATATATACTTAATTTCGATTTAAGTATATTGAATATTTTTCCAAAGGTTGAAAATAAATAAAATTTGTGAATTACTTATGAATAAATAAGTATGGAAATGATTTCCAATATAAAGTGAATATTTTGAGAATTTATCTTTTTGAAGATAAATTGAAATGAATAATTGAAATCGTATATGCATGGATATTTTGGAATGAAAATTCACTATGGAATTTATAAAAGAAAGTGGAATTCGTTTAAAAATAAATATTGATTTATTTTTGAAGTATGAAAATTAGTTATCTTGTAAATATATTTTTGGAAAATAAATAATTTGGAAAATTATTTGGAATCTGGTGATGTGTGCATATCCATTGATAGTTCAATAACCGACTATCAATATTTACCTTTGCAAGGTATTTGTTATGATTTGCTTGAATTTGAATGCTACACTTATTTTTAAATTATTGCGCTCGTTATTCGGATTACCCATTCCGAATAGTGATACGACGTAATGGATAGCATTGAAGATCGGTGTTGAAGAACCGGTATTTGCGAGAGCGATAGGATGACCTGTCGATTGACTCTGCATCGAGTTGCTCCGGTATAGAGTTCTCCATACGTGATGGGTAATCCAATCAGGATTGTGGATATCCGGATTGCGAGGACTTCTTTGTAAGTGCCTTCGGTTCTGTTCGAGCCCGGAACAGACTTGTATGGATTGTATGTCTGACGTTACAAATTGAGATATAAAGCCGATTTCTTTCAAATATATTTCTGTTGGTGGCGGAGAATTTATTCTTTTAGCTTAACACCCTTCTCTGAGACGTACGAGCTCAAAGGTTATGTAGTTGAAGGTTATCAGCGATATATTCCCAATTTGGTAATGTGACATGCTGAGTGTTGCTGTGAAATGATCATTGTGTTGATTATTTGTGATAGGATCATTTATTTGATCGTCTATCCTGGTGATCATTTCTATGATCATTTGTTGACCCAAAGCATGGCTTTTGTATAAAGTGTGTTTTTGTGGACGTGACTTCGTCGAGCCTCACACCCCGGGAATGGTCAAAACATGAAAGATGCAGCAAGGTTACGAGGGGTAGCTCCCTTTAGGGTATGTGCATTTCCTTCTGGAAAAGGGTGGTATCATGGTATGGAGCCCAGATACTTACTCATGTTGAAAACACTTTATTTATGATTGTGTGATGATGGTGACGAGCGCTCGGTTAAAGGTACCAAAGGACCGGGGGATGGCATACTCGTGTCAGTTGTTACCTAGTTTGAAAGGTAACCCGGCCTTGTGTTGGCAGAGATCCGGTTAGGTTCTCGGGGACGTCCTTCCAGAGGCGTTCTCATGTGGCAATGGGAAGTTCCTTGGCCCGATCATTCGTTGGAAATCCAATTCCCAATACGAAACCTTGTACGGTTTTAGTTGTAGAACCTGCCATTTACTTATGGTGGTCACCACTGTTTAGATGGTAGCTATAGTAGGCATAGTTCGAAATGTCTATGTTGGCTAAGATTTATATTCTACTTTCGAAATAAATTTTTCCTGCACTATGCACTAGTAATAATATCAAATGTTCTTTTTAATGCGTATCAAGCATCTTTGACTATCATAAGGAGAAATCTCCTCCGATTCTGCGTTTGCATTGTGTGTGTGTGCGGGAGGCCTTATGGTAGTCCCATTTTTAAAAGCATTGCGAATTGACTTTAAAAATATTCCTCTATTTTGTTTCAAAGACAAATAAACTGTTTTGAGTTCTCACACCAGTCACATGACTGACTCGGAGTTTATTGTTTTCCTTCCTAAACTCTGGGTGCCCACCAATTTCCACACGGGCAGTCAAGAGTTAAGGTTTATCAGGATATTCTGGAGTTGCTGGAGGCAAGCTGGATGGCATGGCGTATTACTAGTTTATATAGTATTTCTTTTCCGCTGTTTGTTGTTGTACACTCTGATGATATGATGTAATGTAATGTATAAAATGTAATAACTGATATAGTTCTTTGTTTAAAGATTATTCATTTATTATTATATGTTGTTCCGCTGCGAATTGTGAGATTCTGATATTGTTGTGTTGTTTTCTGTTCCGTTCTATTTTCTTTTCTATCTCTTTTCTATCTTTTTCTCTCTTCTTCTCTCTCTTTCTTTTTCTTAAACATTGATAATTCGTATTTCTGTTCATCTTGAGTTAATCTATGGAGATTAGTGTATATTCAAGGAGTACGGATTTACGGGTCTTCACAACTTGAATCTTGTTTGTTTAAGTTGAGTTGAAACTGAAATCTGCCAGCTGGATCTCAAATTTGAAACTTTGAAAACTTAATCTTATATGTTTGAGTTTCTTCTAAATTTGGCTTTCAATTTAGAAGAGAAGAAATATGTTTTTAGAAAGAAAGAGTTTGAAAAAAGAAAATGTGTTAACCTATACACAGCCTAGCCTTAACAATTCATATATATTTTCAATTAAGAAAATCAATGCTTGCCACTTGTTTTTTTCAAATTATATTATGCTTACAAATGTCATTGCATGTTATTATGATTATACAAATGTCCCTAAACAACATTATGTGAATAACAAATGTTATAATCTCTCTTTTTAATTAATTTCTTATGTTTACAAATGTTTTAAATCTTTATTAAATATTTTCCTTAATACTTATGTGATGTGTTTATGTCTTTATTAAATATATATTTTTATGTTTATAAAGTTTTTATATATTTACAAACTTCTTAGATCATGAGATATTTTAAAAGAAAGTAATTTAAACTTTTATATTTATTTATAAACCATTCTAGCTAAAGTAAATATAATAAACCTTATTATTAAATATTTCTCTTAAGTTTTATTTGTTTATAAACTATAAATAAACTATGCTTTATTTCAAATATAAAAGAAAAGTGTTTTATTTCAAATAATTTTTTTAAAACAAAGTGTTTTAACCTTTTTATTAAATCTTATTTAAACTTAAGCTAAAATACTTTTAATTAACATATATATTGGTTTTTGAAAATATAGAATTTACTTTAGCTAGCTTTGAAAATTATTAACTTGACTTTAAAATACAACTTTCAAATCACAATACACACACATACATATACGTTATAATTTGAAAACAATTTTTTTTTATTAAATTTAAACCAAACTTTTATCCATAATGTATATACATTTATATACATTATAAATAGAATGCATCCTAATATTAGCTTTGAAAAGAATAAAATTTGCCAAATTAATTAATTATTAGTTTTGAAAAGAATAAACTAGCCAATATAAAATAATTATTAATGAAGATTATTTAATAAATATTGCCCAAAATTTTGGGACGTCACATTCCTCACCTTAAAAGAAATTCGTCCCCGAAATTTAAAAGCAAAGATAATATAATAATCCAACAAAAGTTTTAATAAATTTTAAATGGCAAGCATATATAAATTTGGAATGTCGATTAGCTTAAAGGGTTTAAGTTAAATCATGTGATTATGTTAATTTATTTCAAAGTATATTTAAATAGGATTTAAATGATGATTTTGTAATTATTTAAGATAAATGGGTTATCTTAAGATTAAAGGATCAATAATTTGAAATTTTGATGATAATTACCAAATCAAAGCTTAATTAAGTATTAATGAAAGATTAATTAATTGGTTAAGAGTTATTTAATTAATTAAAAAGATGATTACTTAATGAGATTAGTTAAGTATAATTACTTGATTTAATTAATAAAAGATTGTTACTTAATTAAAAATAATTACTTTATGTGATTACATTAGAGGATGACTAATTAAGTAAAACTAATGGTAAGTAATTAAAGGTAATTAATTACTTAAAGATAATTACTTAATTAAAAGTAATTAATTGATGATTAATAGTTGATTAATAAAGTGATTAAAGGATAATTAATTTACTTGATTTGAGAGTAATTGAGAGTAATTAATTAATTTAAAGGTTAATTAATTGATGAAAGTGATTAGGGATACCACTTATTGTTATTAATTAAGGATAATTAATTAAATGGTAATTAATTAAGGTTCAATTAATTAATGTAATTAATTAATTAAAGGATAATTAAATAACTAAAGGTTAATTATTTAATGATTGAAGATTGATTGATTTATTATTTAAGGTTGATTAATTAACAATTAAAGGTTGATTAATTTGTTATTAAAGGATAATTAATAAATGATTATAGATTAATTAAAACAGGTTGTTCTCTATTCTTTGGAACCTGGTGTGCAAACTGACCTATTTCAATTTGAATCTGTTGATATGCCTGGATATTTGTGATTAATATCTTAAGTATAGTGGTGATCAGTGATTGCATGAATGTGAATATTTTTGTATGTGTGTAAATGGGTGTGCATGTCTGTCGCCTCTGTTCTAAACATACAGGGCTAAAAATTCTCTCAAAATTCAAATCCTCATCTCCTAATCCTCTTTAGAGTAGGAAGTTTAAATAAAAAGTGTTTAGATTAACAATATCTTAAAATTGAAAATCATTTTTAGTTTTAATAAGTTTGAGTTCACTGTAAAATCAAGAAATATAGAGAATAGAAAACATATCAGAAATTCAAAGGTCTAAATTATTCGTTTTGATTATGTAATCTGACGAGTATTCGAAAATGGTGATTTTTGATTCTAGTTTCAAGATTTTAAGTTACGTGCTTGCCGAGATATCGTGGGATGAACAGAAATCGTTAATTCATCGATTTCTGATGATTGGTGAAATGATGAGCTTCGAGATTTACGTTGAAGGTAGCTTGTGTGTCAGAGATTGTTGGGAAATGCTTGGATATTTTTTTGTTGATCAAAGTGATGGGTCAACGATGATTTAGGGTTAGGCGTGCATTTTTAGGTCGTCGTGTTTTCGAGGCCTTTGCGTCGATTTGAATGATCGGGAGACAATCATGGTTGGGGGGATTAATTCGCGGAACGACGATGAAGGGTTACGTGAGTTGGCGACGGATCTGATGGCCGGACATAATTGAATTAAAATGGATTTTGAAATATTGAGTAATTAAGACTCTAGAATCTTATTAAAATATGATTGGAATATAAATAAGTTGGTAAACTTATAGAAGTTAAAAATTTGAATTAAAATGGAATGAAATAGAATCTATAAATAAAAGTAAATTTATTTTAATGAAAGTAAATTTATGGGAGAAAAAGTTTATTTAATTTGTAAGTAATAGAACTAGAATTAAAGTTGAATAATAGAATCAATTTAAATTGTGTCAAGAAAAGTGAATTGTAAATTTGTTCGAAGGAACTAAAGGAAGTAAAAGTTTATAAATGAACTTTTTATTGAAATTTGAAATTGTGGAATAAGATTCAATATGAAAGGGTCAAATAAAGGTAAGTAGTTAAAAAAAATCCTTATTTAAGTAATTTATAAAATGAGATTTATTTCGAATATTAATAAATCATCTAATGTTTGTACAAGGTCGAAAACTGTGAAACCAAGGCAAAGTTGAAGTGGATTGTAAAATCAAAGGTAAGTTAATCTCACTCATTTGGATTCATTTTAATTTAAATAGTTAAATTTAAATATTTGGTTGAATGATTGAATTGATTCGATGTGGTATATTATATAGTAGTACATATATATTGGGGTGATTGATTTCCTGCATTATATAACGGATGAGACTCTATGCGCCGCATAATAGCGGATGAGATAATATGATCCCATATACCGCGATATGCTACCTCGAAGTGGAATTGGTATTATTATATTGTTCTAAAATTTGTGGATGCATGGAAAAATAGGTTGGAGGGATCCAATTGGATTCCTTAAAAAGTTTGAATTTATTTTATATATTCAACGATATGGTTATGAGATGATCTGTGATGAATTATATCGATCATATTGGGAACTGGAATTTATTGAATACTCTGGCTTGGTTAAATAAATATATATATTGGAATTTTTAGAATTGAAATATATATATATGAAGTTTGGATTTTTAAAGTAAATAAAAAGGTAATTTTAAATAAAATAATTATAAGGAATTTGGATAATTAAATGATCTGGAAGAATAAAAGTTTATTTTTAAATTGTAAAAGATAAATCCAAAGTATGGGAAAACAGATATTTTGAATAAATGAATTCAAGTGATAATATTTAAAAGGAGTAAAGAATTTATTTGTTTGGAAAAGATAAAGAAGAAATTTGGAAAGTTTAAAACTTGTATTTTCAGTTTAGATAAGATTTTACATCATGATAAAGAAGTTAAATCTGAAATTAATGAGTTATGAAATAAATTTGGATAAGAAAATAAATTTATTTTTAAAATGGTGTTAATTTTGAAAATCAATTTGAAATTTGATTAAGTGTTTGAAACTGTGTTTTAAAAGAAAGACGAGACTATGGAATTTATAAACTGGGTTTATAAAGTGAAATGGATATCAGTGGGTATTTGGAATGTACAAATTCATGGTGGGAATTTATAAAGGAATAGGAATTTGTTTTTAAAAAATAGCGGTTTATTTTTAAAGGTTTGGGAAAAAGTGTATTTCCCTGAAAAGCCAATTACGTTTTTCAAAGCAGATTTTTTTTAGTATAAGTTAAAAGTTTTAAAGTTTGTTTAAAGGAACGTTTTTAAGAAACTATTATTTAACTTATTTAAATTTTAAAAGCAAACATTTATTTAAATTAATTATAGTAGTAATTAATTGAAAGGTTTGACTAGTATTATGATTTGGAAGATAATTATTAATATTTATATTTTATAAATAGTTTTCTTTTATAAATAGTTTGGTTAAAGTTTTATTTAAAAACTTGTATAGAATTTCGTAACCCTTATTATAAAATTTAGTTTGGCTTAACTTTTATGTTAAAAATTAGTTTTTATATTTTAGAAAGTAGTTTTATTTTAAATATTTTTAAAGTATATATTTTTGAATAAAGTGTTTAAGTAATTTTAATCTAAATCTTTTAAAGTATGTTCTAGAATAAAATAATTTAAATTATTTTAATTTTTTTAAGCATTTAGGACTTGGCGTTTTTCAGTGGACATAAAAACAATTTGGTGGAAATTTATTTCCACAAGAGAGAGAAAAGTGATTTGAAAACTACTTTCAAAGGAATAAAATGTAGGAGAATACCTTGAGAAGATATTTAAAAATAAATAATTTGGGAGAAATTATTATGGCTTGATGATTGTTTGTGGATGTTATTTGATAGTTAAATAACCGACTATCAATATTGGCCAATGCGTTGATCGTTACGAAGAGACCGTGATCGGGATTAATTTTCTGAAAACCACTTCGATCCGATTTGATCGTTTTCGTGAGGAAGACAAGAGCTTGGAGTCGAAGATGGAGCAGTGAATTGCAAGGGCTAAGCGCTACTAATCCTGAGGGTGATTCCAAAATGGATGTAGTATGAGCAGTGTCTTCGGTTCCGTTCGAACCCGGAATGGACTTGTGTGGACGAATGCTTTCAGAACATCGTCAAAAGGACGATGAGAATTCTAAATGAATGTGTGCTAAAAGGTAACGCATAGCCTCGAGCCTCATCAACTAGGAATGGCTAAAATAGGGGAGGTGCACACAAGGCTAAGTGGCTAGCAACCAATTAGGGTAAGGTCACCCCTGTCTAGATGTCCCTTTATATTTTCGGCTGTGTGGCGGTTGCCGATCCCAACCGCGGGGTGAACTTATTCGGACTATCTAGTAAGGGGTAGCTCCGGTCTTGTGATGCAGAGGATCAGGGTGAATCCTCGGTAAGGTGATATAGACCAAGTACTGTGACGGGCGGTACCCTAGTAGCCCTGCCATTGATGGAAATTCATTTTCCCTACGTGCCTTTACAGTTTTTGTTTGTAGAACCCACTTTGTGGCTAGTAGCTGGAATTTAATAATGTAACAATTTTGGCTATTTGAATAGTATTTGTATATGCACACTATTATAATATCAGAGGATTTTATAAGAAATGTTTTGGTTATTGTAAGGTAAAAACCCGGCATGTTTATTTGTGGGGTGGTCTTACGAGATACCTTTGATTTCAAAGGATTTTGAAAACTTTAATAATCCAATTGAGTGTGTTTTCTCACGCTGGTTTTCCAGACTGACTCCGGTGTTATTTAACTATAATGCTCGGGTCAGACCGAGTATTATAGAGTGCAGGAAAGGATGCTGTGAAGCTCATGAGATGAGCTGGATGGCGAGACGTAGTATACGTACTTGATGTATAATTCCGCTGTGTTGTAAGTTGTATTGTCAGTTTGGTAAGGACAAGTTAATGTAACTGTCCAATTGTGTGTTATAGATGTTGTTGAACTTTGATATTGTTTCCTGATGTTGTATGTATAAACAGATATATTTTCTTTTGTGTAAAGATCAGTTATTATCTATTATATTTTATTCCGCTGCGATGGTAAGATTCTATTGTTTTATTTTCTCTTCTTCTACCTCCTTCTTCTTTTATCCCTAATGGTTCGATTTTTGAGCGTCGAAAAATCGAGTCATTATAGTGCCTAAATCTCGATCCTCACCTTGTCGCCGATCGACTGCAATCGACTGCAGTCGACCAAGTACCCAAAATCGATCGACTCATTAATTCACAACAAATACTATAACGACCTGGATTTTTTAGCATTGAATCCGGAATATTTAAGTTGTTTTAAATATAGAAATTGAATTATAAATTGGTTTTAAATATGGAAAACTTGGATTTATCTATTCAGAATGTAGATATAGCAATTTGTTGAATAATATAATTATTCAATCCAATAATTGAAGATTGAGTAAAATATTTAATCTTGAGTTTCAAACTTGTTAAAAATATTTTAAGGGATTGTAAAATTTATATTGGTAATAATAAAGGTAATAAAAGTTTTTAAACTGAATTTAAAGGTGTTTTACTCAGTTTTGAAATTATATCGTTTAAATTGATATTGAAAGAAAAAAGCCTTCAGAGGCATAGTCTCGAAATTCGACGAAACCAGTCCCATTGGATCCGTAATATTGTGTTATTATCAGATTTCAATTTTCATAACGTTTGGAGTTGTTGTGTGGCTGTACAGTAGATAAACGCGTTGAAATTTATATCGAAGATTCAATATAATAACTGGGTCCAAAAAATCTATCTTCACCATACGATCGAGTTAGGACTCAAAACCTTTTCCATTGCGTTCGAAACAGGGTTTTCTGAACGCCTAGTGGCACACTACGATAGAAGGTCTAGATTTTTAGCTGCGAATTCAGGATGGTTTAAATTTAAAATTTTAATTTAAAACATATTATTAAACCAGTCAAAAACTATTCACATCAAAGCTTTTTCACCTCATTTCAGGAATACGGTTCACCTGTTCAATTCAGTCGCTTTTATTTCAAATCTTATTACCCATTCCCATCTTAAACACGCAATCTTCCTCTTCAATTTTCAAAACGCAAACAGTTGTTTGGAAATTATTATAGCCGAACAAAATATCCCTCTTCGATCCAAAATTAAATCTAACGAAAATAACTTCCTTCCCAATTTTTAATTTACAAAGTCTTCCTATTTCCATCTTTTTCCTCAAATCGAAATTCAGTCAATCGTCCCTTTTCTTTTGCTCGGCCAGATCCATGAGTCGCTCGTCTCGTTTGAATATTGAATCGCAGCGGGCGACCACGAACGCCGAGGAGGGGTTTGAATGATGTATTAATCGAAGCAGTTAGGGCTTCGCATTCAAGGTGGCGGCAATCTCTAGTCGTGCGAGGCCTGAGAAGGAAGTTCGAGGTGCTGCGGAGGTCGTGATGTCAGAAGTGGTTTAGGTGAGGATCGCGGTTGCAAGATTGGGTCTGGAGTTGGATGTGCTCGGAGTTGCTAACGCTCACGATTTAGGGTTCATGTTCGTATTTGAGGTAGTTTAATTTTAAACATTTTAATTTAAATGTTACTTAGGTTTAAGACTTATAAATGAACTGTTTATTTTTATTTCACTTATCAGTACGTTAAACAACAGGTAATTTACAGTTTTGTTTAATTTAGTAAATATTATATATCGGTTGAAGGAAATATATACACAGCTTTGGGAAGAAAATTATATAAGGAATTTGGTGATAAAATTGTACAATTGACTTATTTAATTTATTTTAGTTACTAAAAGATTATTCAAAAGGAAATTAGTTTGAAATTAAGTTGTTCATTAAAATTTAAATCATTAGTTAAATTGAATTATTAAATGGTGATTGATTGTTCGGATGTTAATAAAATCATATAATATTTATTCAAGGGTTTTAAATCATGAAGAATCAAGTCAGTTGGAATGGATTGCAATTACAAAAATCAAAGGTGAGTTAATCCCACTCATCTGGATTTTAATTTAAATTTAAATGGTTAAATCTAAATAATTGGTTGAATGATTAATTTGATTTGATGTATTATATTATATATAGTAATATACATACATACATACATATATATATATATATATATAGTATGTAACGACCCGGAATTTTGGGCAATATCGATTTAATAATCTGTGTAAAATTTAGTTGGTTTGATAATTTTTCTTTATAAAATTGGCTAAATTAATCTTTTAAATAATAAATTATAATCTGACAATATTGATAAGAGTTATTTTCCAAAGCTAATGAAATTTTATTCTATTTATAATATATATGTTTGATATATATTGTGAATGGGAATATCATTTGTTTTAAATAAAGATTGAATTTTCAAATTGTAATATATATGTATGTATATGTTATAATTTGAGTTGTTTTGATATATAATTTAAATTTATTGATAAATTTGAATATGTATGAAATTATGATTTAAAGCTTTGTTTAAAAATTAATATTCTTCAAAAGCTAATTTAAAGATTAATTCAAATTGTTTTCAAAATATAAGATAGCTGTTTATTTTAAATATGATAGTTTAAAAAGATTTAAACATTTTGTTTTGCTTTCTTTTTAAAGTATTTAATTTAAATGGTTATAAATGTATAAGTTTTAGATTTTTTTTAATACATGTATAAGATTATATTTATTTTAAAATTAGTTTAGGATATTTTCTTTTAAAAGTAAAACTTATTCATATACATGTAAGTATTTATCAATTAAGTAAGTAAATATGTAAATTTATATTTACATTTAAAATTAAATAAAAATTCAATTTAAAAACACTTAAGACATGTGTAACCATGTTAGGTTTCTTAATAACACTTGTTAATCAATTGAGCAAATAAAATGACATTTGTAAGTTTTTGAACAAGTGTCTTTATTTTAATATTATACTTTCTTTAATCTAGATAAACATAACTCTTTTATCCTTTATCTTCTTTTCTAAAGATTCAAAACCAAAAATTAATGAGAAAAAATCTGACTATATCAAACCTAAGATTTTAAAATCAAAATCAAAGCTCTTCACTTCAACTAGAACCTGCAAATTTAAAACCCAAAACCAAATCTGAAAATTGCAAATTTAAAGTACTGCAATTGTAAAGCCTGCAATTCAAATGGAGTTCATCAGCAAGATTCAATCTTTTAAACATCAAATTGGAAGCATGCTATTACAACTTCAATTCAAAGGCATGCAAGGGAATTAACTTCAACAGCAAAGCCTGGAAAAGAAAATAATAATAAACCTGCTCTGTTATAAAATATGCCTGCATCTTTAAGGTGAGTAAATATTTTAAAAACAGATTTTGGAGTAACTGTGCTTAAATATTGTGGTGGATGATTGTAGAAACATGACTTATATATGTTATAATTATGTATGCATGTATGAATGGGGGAAATGTGTCTGTATATAAATTTTTGATTGTCTCTGTTGCTACACAGGGTTGAATCCCACAAATTAAATTTAAATACACTTCAACCATTTAGTTTTAATTCTTGATCACTAAGTAGAAATTTAGTATGATTGTGTAATATAAGTTTTAAAAATAGTTTGGGAAATTTTTAGTTTGCAGATAATTTTAAAAATATGTATAACAGTAAGAATACTGATTTTCATGAAAAACTAAATACTTCGATTTTTGTTTTGGATTGTATAACTGAATTAGATGTTAAAAATCATGAATTTTAACATACAATTTGTAATTTTAAAATTGATAATTTGTTTTGAAATTAGGAAAGAATGGTTTTGGCAATTTGATCAATTGCCGATGATCCTAGCATTGTTTAATGATGAATTCTTGATCGAAGCTTGTATGAATGTTGTAGATTGAGGGAAAAATTCAAGTGAATTTTTCTATTGAATGAATTGTTCGGATTTTGGAAAACTAGGGTTTATGTTAGTTTTGGGGTTTCGGCAATTTGATCAATTGCCGATGATCCAAGCATTGTTTAATGATCAATTCTTGATCAAAGCTTGTATGAATGTTGTAGATTGAGGGAAAATTTCAAGTGAATTTTTCTATTGAATGAATTGTTCGGATTTTGGAAAACTAGGGTTTATGCTAGTTTTGGGTTTCGGCTTGCAACAGTGGATACCGCGTCTTGTGTGGTGGACCATGGGCGTTCCCGACTAGGGGAAAGGCAGTGTGGAGATTGCGACGATGCATCGGAGTGATTATTGGAATTCCGGTGGTTGTTTTGTCCGTTGGCGATGTGGGGTTGTAGTTTGAGTTTCCTGTAAAATTGGGTGATGGGTCAAATTTCGATTCGTATTTGGATTCTTGGATCTGGGTTTGAATATTGGCTCGTACGCGTTAGTGTGATCGTCTTCGATTGTCGCGGCGACGTAACTTGGCCAGAGGAGATAGGGCATGTGCACGAGGCGGCCGTGCACGCTGGGTAGTTTGGGGATTTGGGAGTGACGATTGGAACTCGAAGAACTGTCGCGTTATTCTCAGGGGCGACTCGAAGATAAAGAAGGCTGGAAATCATCGGGAAGGACTCGTGTTCTTTTGTGTTCGATTTGGGGTTTTAGGTGACTGTCTCGAGAGTTTAGTCGAGTGCTTTCTGGTTAGTGCCGTGTTGGGTTAGAGTTGCAGTTTAAATTATAAGTAAGTTTTATAAAAAGAAAATAGATGCACAAAGTTAAAATGGTTTGTCCTTGGAAGAAAGTAAATCAAACTTTTAAAGATGATAATTGAATTTATTTAAATTTTAAATTTTGTTAAAATGATTTCTTTTGAAGTAATTTAATTTAATTTTGAATGTTAATTATTAAGAAGAGTGTTTGAATTTAATTATTAAATCAAAGTTTAAATACAGTATAAAGTAATGTTTTAAAAACAACTATTCAAATTTTATTTAAATGAATAAGTTTAACTTAGAAAATTAATGTGTTTGAAAATTTCAAATTTGATTTCCAAAATGTGTTATTTTTTTTAAATAAAGATATTATTATAAATTTTGAAGACCCAATAGGATAAGTTGATTAAGTTGTTAAAATTTGATTTATTTCAAATAACTTATTTATAAAGATAAATAACATTAAATTATTTTGATATGATCTTGAGAGTACTTAATAAACATGATTTGTTAATTAAGGATTTTGAAATATAAGAAATTAATTAATTGTTTAATTAATTTTAAATAATTAGTTAATTATTTATTAATTTTAAACAATCACTTAATTATGGATTAACTAAGTATGATTACTTAATGAAGTAATCAATGGTCAATTTTTGAATGTAATTAGAATGGTAATTACTTATGGAAGTAATTAGAGAAGTTACTCATATGAGCAATTAATTGGAAGTGATTGATGGATAATCACTTAATGTTATTAATTAAGAATTAATTAATATAATTGTTTTGAAAATTAATTAATTATGAAGTAATTAATTAATGAATTATTTAATAATATAATTAATTATTTGTTAAGTAATTAATTAAGAGGTAATTAAGATTTATTAATAGAAGTAATTAGAGATAATTACTTATGTAAGTAATTAAGAGTTAATTACTTAGTTTATTTTAGTTAATATGATTAATTAATTACTAAGTGTAATTAATTAAAAATGTAATTAATTAATAAGTAATTAATTAAGGATAAATTGTTAATTTAAATTGATTAATAATTACTTAATGAAGTAATTAAGGATTAATTAGTTGGATTAATTAATCAAGGATTAATATAATTAATTTGGAAATAATTAATTAAGAAGTAATTAATTAAGATAAGTAATTACAAATTGTTAATTACTGTTTATGATAAATGAGATGATTAATTACAAGTTAATTATTTAATTAATTAAAGGATTATTAATTAATAAAGATTATTAATTAATATAATTAATGAAGTAATTAATTTAAGTAATTAATTTAAATATGATTAATTAATTGTAATTAATTAAAGATTAATGTAATTAATTATAGTTAATTAATTTATGAAGGATCATTAATTTTGTAATTAATGATAGTAATTAAAGGTTAATTACTGAATATGGTTAAGGATAATTACTTGAATGTAATTAAAAGATAATTAATCAAGGAAGATTAATTAAAGAAGGTCATTAGGAGATGATTAATGAATTTGATTTGTAATAAATCAATGAAGCAGGAGTTAGGATAACCCAAATGATTAAAGGATAGAAATTAATTTAATTAAAAGGTTAATTAAATTGATAATCAATTCTGCTATAGGTGATTGATTAGTATTGAATGGTTGATATTGAGTGATTGATATTGGATGTTGAATGATATTGGATGATTGATATTGGGTGATTGGTTGATACTGGATGATTTGGATATCTATGTTGTGATATGCTGCATTGTGAGATGAATGGTTTATATGAATTATCTATAGTAATAATGTTATTCATCTATCTGTTTATATCATCCTGAAAATATAAGTTAACTGTTTAAATCCCTTAAGTACAACTTGGACATTAAAATGGCGTTTGGTTTCGATGAGACCGGGATCGGGTTTCCATATTTGGATATTCGAAAACCACATCGATTCCAATTAAACGTTAGGTCGTGAATCCAAGTGGAGCAAGTGAAGACTCGAGGTGTAAGGGCTATACGTCAGTATAACTCTGTGGGTGATTCCGTAATGAGTTTGACGGAATAGTACTTATAGATTCGAGATGGAGATTTAGAGTGCAAGGGCTATGGTCGTTGACTCTGAGGGTGATTCCAAAATGAGTGCAACGAGATAGTGCCTTCGGTTTCGTTCGAAGCCGGAACGAACTTGTATGGATTGAATGCTTTCAGCACATCGTCAGGCGGACGATGAGCATTCTAAGTGATATGTCCTATAAAGGTAATCGTAGCCTCAAGCCTCATCAACCGGGAATGGCTAAAATAGGGGAGGTGCAGCAAGGCTTCGTGGGTAGCTCCCACTGGAGAGCGAGATTGATCCCTGTCTAGAAGTCCCTTTATATTCGGCTGTGTAGGCAGTTGGTTGCAAACAACTGCGGGGTTGTCTTGTTCAGGACTGTTCAGTAAGGAATGGTCCCGGCCTTGTGTTGCAGGGGAGTGGGAGTACTCCTCGGTACGGTGATCTAGGCCACGTACTGTGACGAGCGGTACCCCAGTAGCTCTGCCATTGATGGAAACCCATTCTTCCTACGAGACCCTACGGTTTTGTTTGTATTACCCACTTTTGTGGCTAGTAGCTGGAATTTAATGAATGTAACAATTTCGGCTATTTTCTTATTTACTTGAAAACCCTAGACACTATTATAATATCACTGGATTTCCTATCAAATGTTTTGGTTAGCGTAAGGTAAAAACTTTTCCATGTTTATGTGTGGGAAGTCTTACGTGATACCTTTTCTTTTCAAAGGTTTTCTAAAGTTAAGCAATCTTTAAACCGTTTACTCACACCAGACCCCTGTCTGACCCTAGTGTTTATTTTCTGTTTTATTAAACTCTTGGGTACTCATATTATGTATGAGTAGTCAAGTGATTCAGGTTTGCTTGACGAATTCTGAAGGAGATATGGAGTAGGAGGCTTTGACGTATAGTTATATATATTGGTTTCGCTGTGTGTTTGGTATCTGTTTCTTCTGTTGTACTTGAGTTGTATGAATTAGACAGATGTTTATAACTGTCTAATATGTGTTTTAAAGTTGTGTAAGTCTGATGTAATCTGATACTATGTAATATTTTATGTTAAATATTATATTTTATTCGTTCCGCTGTGAGTTCTCTGATATTGTTCTGTTTCTTCTTTCTCTTTCTTTTCTTCTTCTATCCCTTTCTTTCTTTACTAGTGATGCGATTTCCTGGAGATAGGAAGTCGGGTCGCTACAGTTGGTATCAGAGCATTAGGCTGAGCAAATACCTAAGCTTTGAAGTGTGTCTTTCTTTAGGGAGCGTTAGGTTGAGTGAATACCTAGGCTCTGTAGTGGTGTCTTCCTTGAGAGAGCGTACTTGTGATTTTGTATATAACTATATATATATTTATATCCACCTAATCTGTTGGGTTATCTGTTCGGATTTTCCAACATAAGTTTTAGAGGTAGATGGAGTAGTGGTGTGTGTTTGCAACACGACTACCACTGACGGAAGAGGTCCATATGTTGAGGTTGGAAGTATTTGTCGAGACTGTAGACCTAATACCATCTCGAGATAGATTTGTTGTTTGGAGTAAGGAAATCTTTTTAAAGATTCGGAGTTTATCTTTGAAGTATAAGTTTGGATTTCGCTCGGGTGAGCGAATTTTTCTTGAGTTTGGATCTGTCGGAAGTGCAGTAGTAAGTGATAGTATCTTGATAACTGCATGATGAGATGAGTATCCTTGGATATTTTTCGGAAAAGTTTTCTCTTGAAGCAGTTTTAGAATTGGTTAAGGAGCAGTCTTTACCTGCCATAGGGATGATTCATCTGTGAAGAAGTTATCTGGATCTTCAGTATGGAAGTTGGCTGTTCTGGAATATGAGACTAAGGTCTATGAGTTGCTTTGCTTTGGCATGGTCTCATTGGTCATCTTCAGGAGACTGAGAGGTTGATGCTTGGTTTTGAGCCCGAGTTTCTTTTGGGTTGTCTACCAATTCGGAGGTCCATTGTATGGTTTGTTGATGGTTTTTGTTTTGGAGAAGCATTTGGATTAGAAGTCTTTGGATAGCTGTGGTAGCAGTTCAGCTCGAAGTGATCGGTGTGCTGACGAGATGGTCTTTTGGCTTGGCAGTATCGTCGAAGTTGAGTTTGGAAGCTGCAGTGTAGCTTGTTTCTCCGATGGTTCAGAAATCTTGGTGGTTCTTCTAGCAGCAGCCCGAGCAGTTGGTGGAAGTTATCTTGAAGAGTTAATCTTGTTTGGAAAAGTTTAGAGCTGTTCTAATTGGTAAAGAGAGGACAGTTTCTTTGGAATTCGAATTAAGTTGGATCGCAAAGTGACTTGCGATTAGTTTGGGAATTTATCTTTTGTTGAGACTGAGGATTCTCATGAGGAAGTAGGAGCTGCTGGAGTAATCAGAAGGTTATCTGCATCTAGAGTTGAGTTCCATATTGTTTTGGTTCCAGAAGCGATTTTGAGTGGTTAGCCTAGTAGCAGAGATTGGTGTAGCAGCTCAGGAAATTTTTGGAATTTGGATTGGTCAGATCCAGTTTTGAATTGGATTTCTGTAGTAAGGCTGTGTGACTGAGTCAGATGAGTTACTCAGATTTTATGGATTTTATGAACAAAGTTTTTCGGATTTAGTGGATAAGTTTGTACTTGTGTTCATCAACAGTATTCTTATCTATTTCCGAATCAGAGTTGTGCAGCGGAAGCGAGGTAGCAGCTGTGCAAGGAAGGAAGCAAGTTCAGTTTACTATTGCTTGAGGAGTAGAGCTTGTGTTCTGGATTTCAACGGATTGTGGAAGGCTTTTCTGTTGGATAGGATCCAGAAACTGGTTTGTGATTGGTCTAGTTGTTTCTGGAAGCGTCAGCATAGATTGAGATGATCAGGAAGAGAATTGGCATCCCTGGCTTGTCTGATGAGATATACAGATATGAGATACGGAGTTTGGAATTCGAAGTGGAGACTTCAGTGTTGTTAGATTTCTCTGGTTAAGAGAACATAAATTGGATAAGCGTGGATGGTTAGTGCTATGGCATTTGAGATTTCTTATCTGTGTTCTGATAAGATAAGATTTGTTGTCTATGAGATTGAATTGCCAGTTTGGATAGCTGAGGTTCATTTTATTTCACGTACCTCTGAGGAAGTATGTGTATGATTCATTGTTGCTTGTTGAATCTGTAGTTCAATTGGAGTTGGATGTTGAGCTGGATTTGAGGATAATCCGATGTTCTGTTCAGATTGGTGGATCTAGAGAAGAGAGGAGCTTTGAATTTTGGTAGTGTAGTTAGTTTGTTAGCTTCTGTAGAGCGAGTCTCCCGGTAATTTATACTTGGGAAACTCGAAATAGTATTAGAGTTTTATTCTGACGTATGTCAGGATAATTAGTTAAGTTTGTTTGTGTGATTGATTGCTTTGGTTGTTAGTAACTGATTGTTAGGAGTGCTTTGCTGATTAAATTAAAATCTTTGCTAGGTTATTAAATTAACTTTGCTTTTAAATTTCGGGGACGAAATTCTTTTAAGGTGGGAGGATTGTAACGACCCGGAATTTTGGGCAATATCGATTTAATAATCTGTGTAAAATTTAGTTGGTTTGATGATTTTTCTTTATAAAATTGGCTAAATTAATCTTTTAAATAATAAATTATAATCTGACAGTATTGATAAGAGTTATTTTCCAAAGCTAATGAAATTTTATTCTATTTATAATATATATGTTTGATATATATTGTGAATGGGAATATCATTTGTTTTAAATAAAGATTGAATTTTCATATTGTAATATACATGTATGTATATGTTATAATTTGAGTTGTTTTGATATATAATTTAAATTTATTGATAAATTTGAATATGTATGAAATTATGATTTAAAGCTTTGTTTAAAAATTAATATTCCTCAAAACCTAATTTAAAGATTAATTCAAATTGTTTTCAAAATATAAGATAGTTGTTTATTTTAAATATGATAGTTTAAAAAGATTTAAACATTTTGTTTTGCTTTCTTTTTAAAGTATTTAATTTAAATGGTTATAAATGTACAAGTTTTAGATTTTTTTTAATACATGTATAAGATTATATTTATTTTATAATTAGTTTAGGATATTTTCTTTTAAAAGTAAAACTTATTCATATACATGTAAGTATTTATCAATTAAGTAAGTAAATATGTAAATTTATATTTACATTTAAAATTAAATAAAAATTCAATTTAAAAACACTTAAGACATGTGTAACCATGTTAGGTTTCTTAATAATACTTGTTAATCAATTGAGCAAATAAAATGACATTTGTAAGTTTTTGAACAAATGTCTTTATTTTAATATTATACTTTCTTTAATCTAGATAAACATAACTCTTTTTTCCTTTATCTTCTTTTCTAAAGATTCAAAACCAGAAATTAATGAGAAAAAATCTGACTATATCAAACCTGAGATTTTAAAATCAAAATCAAAGCTCTTCACTTCAACTAGAACCTGCAAATTTAAAACCCAAAACCAAATCTGAAAACTGCAAATTTAAAGTACTGCAATTGTAAAGCCTGCAATTCAAATGGAGTTCATCAGCAAGATTCAATCTTTTAAACATCAAATTGGAAGCATGCATTCTATTACAACTTCAATTCAAAGGCATGCAAGGGAATTAACTTCAACAGCAAAGCCTGGAAAAGAAAATAATAATAAACCTGCTCTGTTATAAAATCTGCCTGCATCTTTAAGGCGAGTAAATATTTTAGAAACAGATTTTGGAGTAACTGTGCTTAAATATTGTGGCGGATGATTGTAGAAACATGACTTATATATGTTATAATTATGTATGCATGCATGAATGGGGGAAATGTGTCTGTATATAAATTTTTGATTGTCTCTGTTGCTACACAGGGTTGAATCCCACAAATTAAATTTAAATACACTTCAACCATTTAGTTTTAATTCTTGATCACTAAGTAGAAATTTAGTATGATTGTGTAATATAAGTTTTAAAAATAGTTTGGGAAATTTTTAGTTTTGCAGATAATTTTAAAAACATGTATAACAGTAAGAATACTGATTTTCATGAAAAACTAAATACTTCGATTTTTGTTTTGGATTGTATAACTGAATTAGATGTTAAAAATCATGAAATTTAACATACAATTTGTAATTTTCAAATTGATAATTTGTTTTGAAATTAGGAAAGAATGGTTTTGGCAATTTGATCAATTGCCGATGATCCAAGCATTGTTTAATGATGAATTCTTGATCGAAGCTTGTATGAATGTTGTAGATTGAGGGAAAAATTCAAGTGAATTTTTCTATTGAATGAATTGTTCGGATTTTGGAAAACTAGGGTTTATGCTAGTTTTGGGTTTCGACTTGCAACAGTGGATACTGCGTCTTGTGTGGTGGACCATGGGCGTTCGCGACTAGGGAAAGGCAGTGTGGAGATTGCGACGATGCATCGGAGTGATTATTGGAATTCTGGTGGTTGTTTTGGCCGTTGGCGATGTGGGGTTGTAGTTTGAGTTTCCTGTAAAATTTGGTGATGGGTCAAATTTTGATTCGTATTTGGATTCTTGGATCTGGGTTTGAATATTGGCTCGTACGCGTTAGTGTGATCGTCTTCGATTGTCGCGGCGATGTAACTTGGCCGGAGGAGATGGGGCATGTGCACGAGGCAGCCGTGCACGTTGGGTAGTTTGGGGATTTGGGAGTGACGATTGGAACTCGAAGAACTGTCGCGTTATTCTCAAGGGCGACTCGAAGATAAAGAAGGCTGGAAATCATCGGGAAGGACTCGTGTTCTTTTGTGTTCGACTTGGGGTTTTAGGTGACTGTCTCGAGAGTTTAGTCGAGTGCTTTCTGGTTAGTGTTGTGTTGGGTTAGAGTTGCAGTTTAAATGTGACGCCCCACCTCTATACCCACACTAGCCAAGAATACTACTGTGTAGTGCTGTCAACTAGCATGGAGAATAAGACTGTTGAGGAGCGACCATCCATGTAATTGCTTATCACACGGTGGCTATAAATAATCTTCGAAAACAAACATAGAAATAATCATAACACAAATCAGTCACAGATATCCATATCACAAAGGCGGAAGAAGATATGAATATATAACTAACACATGAAAGTGTACATCAGAGTAGTGGTCAGTAAGATCCACGATAATACAAAAGAATAGCAACACGTGCTATACAAAAGAATACAATTATGAGTCTATATCTCAAGTGTATACAACAAAAACTGCTAATCTAAACAGTTAGCCAAAAGTCAGAGTGATGAATCCCTGGGAAGAAGTCAAGAAGAAGCACCTGTAACATCTCGGTCTGACCCGAGTATTATTTAAGAAAATAATAAACGGGTCAGTCTAGCTATAAATATCAGATGACATGATATAACATAAAAGATATGGCATAAACATAAATATCCATAATGACATACCACTATAAGTATGTAAATAATGATCAACAGAAGATCAATCAATAAGAGATAATCAATATCACAAGAATCTTCTCAAAGATTCGGAAATGGCATCATACCCCAAACTTGTACTCATAACAAGTCAATGACATAAATTCTAGAAATCAATGCAAGAAGTCCAGAAATTATAGAAAAGAGAAAGAGAAAGAGGCCTATCACATGACGGTCCGAAGACCAAGGGGAGCTACCCCACATGTGTGAATGGAATCACACAGATTAAGGTCCAGACTAACCAAAAAGCAAAAAGGTATGTGTGAGTGGAATCACACAAGTGGTGTCTAGTCTAACCTCGCAACAAGAGACATCGCACAGTTGCTAGTCTAAATCATCAGAATGATCGTCATGATCAACGAGAAGTGTCAATTACACTAAGCTAGTAAATATAGAAGTTTAGCTTCATGTCCCATAACCACTTGCTTAACTTAAATATTTACGAACAAACTGTAAATCTTCACTAATAAAATTATCACAAGTGGTTCAATCGAACAAGTCCAAGAATTAACCGACGAAGTGAACGCAAGTGTTTCATACCACTTGTTTTACTAAGTCGTTTAATTAGATTTCTCATCCGAGTGAGGTAAAGGTTTGTATATACTAATATATTGGAAAACGGTTTAAGAAAAGAGCTTTGTTATTAAAAATAGAGTTGAAATTGTTTGTTAAAAGAGTTTTGATATTTACTACTAGTATTGAAACCTTTATATTATAAAGTGACAAAACACAGAAGCAATTGTAGAAACAATCAGTCACAAAAATCGCATATGAAGATGTGAATAAAATCCAAGGAAATCAACTCAATGTTTTTCAGATAAGATCCCCTACGGATGGGGGGTCCAGGGGGGGTGGCAACCCCCCAAGGTGGGGGTACGGGGGCAACGCCACCGCTTACGGGGTTCGACCTAGGGGTCTAAGGGTCAAGCGACCTAATGGTTGCGACCTAGGGGTCTAAGGGGTCAAACGACCTAGTGGTTTTCGCGACCTAATCGATGACTCGCGACCCAACATGGCCGACCAAACAGAGGTTGCGACCTAACAGAGCAACAGGACGAGCGACTTAACAAAGTGGCCGAGCGACCTAACTGGAGCAAGCGACCTATAGGTCATGCGACCTAAAGTAGTAAAGAGCCGTACGTGTTAACGAGTTAACGACCTACGACCTAGGTCCATACGACCTACGACCTAAGGTCCCTACGACCTACGACCTAAAACGTCGCGACCTAGCGACCTAAGGGGATAAGGGCCGAGCGACCTAACATTCGAACGACCTACGACCTAAAACATCGCGACCTAGCGACCTAAGGGGATAAGGGCCGAGCGACCTAACATTCGAACGACCTACGACCTAAAACGTCGCGACCTAGCGACCTAAGGGGATAAGGGCTGAGCGACCTAACATTCGAACGACCTACGACCTAAGGAACTTGCGACCCACGACCTAAAGCCCAACGACCCACGACCTAATTCCGAAGCGCCGAACGACCTAACGTTATAGGCCATTTTAGGTCGGAAACGAGCTATTTGAAGTCTGAGACTTTTCCACGCGAACGACCTAGCAAAGGCAGAGCGACCTAAGGGCAGATTTTCACCAAAAACACTTAAAGTTGGAATTTTTCGCCAATCCAATCCAAACCAAATGCAAATGTACATGCTAAAGTGATAGGGAATCATTCCCAACAGTCCAATATAGATATAGACTAGATTTGTGGGATAAAAATCTCACCTTTGCACTAAAATTTATGAAGATGAAGCTTGAAAGCAAGGAGAAGCAATCCAAAGCTTGAATCCAATATCTTCTACTTGAATTTGGAGTTGAATGTTGGATTTGCAATTGAATTTGTGCTTGGAGTTTTAATTTCCCATTCTCTTCACCATTAATGCCGAAGCTTGAGTTAGTTAGGAAATTTATGAAGAGTGAGGAGAAGGGGGTTGGAGCTTGGGCTTAATAGGCTAAACTAACCCAAAGTCCAAAGCGGGAAAAGTTAGTGAAATTCCACTAACTCCAAACCTATCAATGTTTATACTTAAAAATGTTGTAAACGACATTTCGAACTCAATGGAAGTGGTCTCGAGTCCTAATTTGACCGTTTGCAAAAAGTAGCTTTTCGGACCAATATCCGATTAACGACAAAATATTTAAATAAAATATTTAAATATAAAATCGATAAATATGCGGGTTGTTACATTAAATTATAAGTAAGTTTTATAAAAAGAAAATAGATGCATAAAGTTAAAAAGGTTTGTCCTTGGAAGAAAGTAAATCAAACTTTTAAAGATGATAATTGAATTTATTTAAATTTTAAATTTTGTTAAAAAGATTTCTTTTGAAGTAATTTAATTTAATTTTGAATGTTAATTATTAAGAAGAGTGTTTGAATTTAATTATTAAATCAAAGTTTAACTACAGTATAAAGTAATGTTTTAAAAACAACTATTCAAATTTTATTTAAATGAATAAGTTTAACTTAGAAAATTAATGTTTTTGAAAATTTCAAATTTGATTTTCGAAATGTGTTATTTTTTTAAATAAAGATATTATTATAAATTTTGAAGACCCAATAGGATAAGTTGATTAAGTTGTTAAAATTTGATTTATTTCAAATAACTTATTTATAAAGATAAATAACATTAAATTATTTTGATATGATCTTGAGAGTACTTAATAAACATGATTTGCTAATTAAGGATTTTGAAATATAAGAAATTAATTAATTGTTTAATTAATTTTAAATAATTAGTTAATTATTTATTAATTTTAAATAATCACTTAATTATGGATTAACTAAGTATGATTACTTAATGAAGTAATCAATGGTTAATTTTTGAATGTAATTAGAATGATAGTTACTTATGGAAGTAATTAGAGAAGTTACTCATATGAGCAATTAATTGGAAGTGATTGATGGATAATCACTTAATGTTATTAATTAAGAATTAATTAATATAATTGTTTTGAAAATTAATTAATTATGAAGTAATTAATTAATGAATTATTTAATAATATAATTAATTATTTGTTAAGTAATTAATTAAGAGGTAATTAAGATTTATTAATAGAAGTAATTAGAGATAATTACTTATGCAAGTAATTAAGAGTTAATTACTTAGTTTATTTTAGTTAATATGATTAATTAATTACTAAGTGTAATTAATTAAAAATATAATTAATTAATAAGTAATTAATTAAGGATAAATTGTTAATTTAAATTGATTAATAATTACTTAATGAAGTAATTAAGGATTAATTAATTGGATTAATTAATCAAGGATTAATATAATTAATTTGGAAATAATTAATTAAGAAGTAATTAATTAAGATAAGTAATTACAAATTGTTAATTACTGTTTATGATAAATGAGATGATTAATTACAAGTTAATTATTTAATTAATTAAAGGATTATTAATTAATAAAGATTATTAATTAATATAATTAATGAAGTAACTAATTTAAGTAATTAATTTAAATATGATTAATTAATTGTAATTAATTAAGGATTAATGTAATTAATTATAGTTAATTAATTTATGAAGGATCATTAATTTTGTAATTAATGATAGTAATTAAAGGTTAATTACTGAATATGGTTAAGGATAATTACTTGAATGTAATTAAAAGATAATTAATCAAGGAAGATTAATTAAAGAAGGTCATTAGGAGATGATTAATGAATTTGATTTGTAATAAATCAATGAAGCAAGAGTTAGGATAACCCAAATGATTAAAGGATAGAAATTAATTTAATTAAAAGGTTAATTAAATTGATAATCAATTCTGCTATAGGTGATTGATTAGTATTGAATGGTTGACATTGAATGATTGATATTGGATGTTGAATGATTGATATTGGGTGATTGGTTGATACTGGATGATTTGGATATCTATGTTGTGATATGCTGCATTGTGAGATGAATGGTTTATATGAATTATCTATAGTAATAATGTTATTCATCTATCTGTTTATATCATCCTGAAAATATAAGTTAACTGTTTAAATCCCTTAAGTACAACTTGGACATTAAAATGGCGTTTGGTTTCGATGAGACCGGGATCGGGTTTCCATATTTGGATATTCGAAAACCACATCGATTCCAATTAAACGTTAGGTCGTGAATCCAAGTGGAGCAAGTGAAGACTCGAGGTGTAAGGGCTATACGTCAGTATAACTCTGTGGGTGATTCCGTAATGAGTTTGACGGAATAGTACTTATAGATTCGAGATGGAGATTTAGAGTGCAAGGGCTATGGTCGTTGACTCTGAGGGTGATTCCAAAATGAGTGCAACGAGATAGTGCTTCGGTTTCGTTCGAACCCGGAACGAGCTTGTATGGATTGAATGCTTTCAGCACATCGTCAGGCGGACGATGAGCATTCTAAGTGATATGTCCTATAAAGGTAATCGTAGCCTCAAGCCTCATCAACTGGGAATGGCTAAAACAGGAGAGGTGCAGCAAAGCTTCGTGGGTAGCTCCCATTGGAGAGCGAGATTGATCCCTGTCTAGAAGTCCCTTTATATTCGGCTGTGTGGGCAGTTGGTTGCAAACAACTTCGGGGTTGTCTTGTTCGGGACTGTTCAGTAAGGAATGGTCCCGGCCTTGTGTTGCAGGGGAGTGGGAGTACTCCTCGGTATGGTGATTTAGGCCACGTACTGTGACGGGCGGTACCCCAGTAGCCCTGCCATTGATGGAAACCCATTCTTCCTACGAGACCCTACGGTTTTGTTTGTGTTGCCCACTTTTGTGGCTAGTAGCTGGAATTTAATGAATGTAACAATTTCGGCTATTTTCTTATTTACTTGAAAACCCTAGACACTATTATAATATCACTGGATTTCCTATCAAATGTTTTGGTTAGCGTAAGGTAAAAACTTTTCCATGTTTATGTGTGGGAAGTCTTACGTGATACCTTTTCTTTTCAAAGGTTTTCTAAAGTTAAGCAATCTTTAAACCGTTTGCTCACACCAGACCCCTGTATGACCTGAGTGTTTATTTTCTGTTTTATTAAACTCTTGGGCACTCATATTATGTATGAGTAGTCAAGTGATTCAGGTTTGCTTGACGAATTCTGAAGGAGATATGGAGCAGGAGGCTTTGACGTATAGTTATATATATTGGTTCCGCTGTGTGTTTGATATCTGTTTCTTCTGTTGTACTTGAGTTGTATGAATTAGACAGATGTTTATAACTATGTAATATGTGTTTTAAAGTTGTGTAACTCTGATGTAATCTGATACTATGTAATATTTTATGTTAAATATTATATTTTATTCGTTCCGCTGTGAGTTCTCTGATATTGTTCTGTTTCTTCTTTCTCTTTCTTTTCTTCTTCTATCCCTTTCTTTCTTCACTAGTGATGCGATTTCCTGGAGATAGGAAGTCGGGTCGCTACATAGTATATATTGGAGTGATTGATTTTCGGCATTATATAGTGGATGAGACCTTATGCGCCGCATAATAGCGAATTATATTATATAAACCCATATACCACGATATCTCACCTCGAAGTGGAATTGGTATTTTATATCGTGCTAACGTCTATGGATGCAGGGAAACAGGTTGGAGGGATCCAACGGGATTCCTCAGATTTGTTTAGAATGTTTTACTATTCTATGATTTGGTCATTGCTAATCTGTGATAAATTATATTGGTAGCAAAAATGTTGGATGCTATGCTTGATTGATTATATTTGGTATACTGAGTTATCAAAAATATATGATTGGATTTTTGATGAGAAAATAAGAAGAGAGAATTCTTAAGTGAAAATAATTTTTGAAAGTTGGATAAATTAAAAAGTGAATTGGAAAGGATGAAAGTTGAATTTTTAAATTCTAAAAATAAATTCCAAGTATGGGAAAGGAGATTTTAAATAAAAAGGGAAAATAATGAATTTTAGAACTTAAGTGATATTATTTAAAGGAATAAAGAATTTACTTTAAAATTCAAGATTTAAATTTATTTGCCAGGATAAAGAAGGAATTTGGGAAATATGAAATTGGTATTTTCAGATAAAAGATTTTAAATCATAAGTAAGAATTAAAAATCTGAAGTTAATGGGTTTTGAAATAAATGAGCAAGTAAAGGGATTTATTTCAAAATGGAGTAAATTGGAAATCAATTTGGAAATTGATTTAAGTATTTGAAATTGGAAATTTAAAGGAGAATGTGACTGTGAAATTTATAAACTGGGTTTATAAAGTGAAACGGATATCAGTGGATATTTGAAAGTATAAATTCATGGTGGGAAGTTATTAAAGGAATGGGTAAATTTTTTTAAAAATAAATAGTGATTTATTTTTAAAGGATATGAAAGAGAAGCGTATTTCCCTGGATAGCCAAGTACATTTTCAAAACAAATTGATAAGTATAAGTTAAAAGTTTAAAGCTGTTTTAAAAAGTATGTTTTAGAAAATTTATTATTTTTAAATGTTAAATTTTAAAGTAATTTTTTTTCAAATTTATTATAGTAGTAATTATTTAAAGGTGACTTGGTATTATGTTTTAAAAAAGAGAAATATTTAGTTTATATTTTACCAAGTAGCTTTATTTTAAATATTCTTAAAGTATATATTTTTGAATAAAGTATTAAAATAGTTTTTAATTTAAATGGTTTAAAGCATATTTTATAATAAAGTGTTTCAAATTATTTTAAAAATCTGAAGTATTTGTACTTGGTGTTTTCAATGGAAATAAATATTTGGGAATTCATTCCATGAGAAGAGTGTGGTTTGAAAACTGTTTTCAAAGGGTTGAAAAGTGAAAAAATATCTATTGAAGATATTTTGAGATTAATAAATAATTTGGTGAAATTATTTATGTTTGATGGTTGTTTGTGAATGTTATGTGATAGTTAAATAACCGACTATCAATATTGGCCAATGCGTTGATCGTTTCGAAGAGAGCAGGATCGAGATTTATTTCCTGAAAACCACTTCGATCCGGTTTGAATGTTTTCGTGTGGAAAACAAGAGTTTGGATTGGAAGGTGGAGTAGTGAAGTGCAAGGGCTAGTCACTACTAATCCTGAGGTGATTCCAAAATGGATGTAGTAGAAGTAGTGCCTTCGGTTCCATTCGAATCCGGAATGGACTTATATGGATGAATTCTTTCAGAACATCGTCAGAAGGACGGTGAACATTCTAAGTGATATGTTCTAAAAAGGTAACGCTTAGCCTCGAGCCTCATCAACCGAGAATGTTTGAAAATCAGGGGTTTTGAAGTAAGGCTAAGTGGGTAGCACCCATTAGGGTGAGGTCGTCCCTGTCTAGATGTCTTTTTTTATTTCGGCTTAGTGGACGGTTGCTGATCTCAACCGTGGGGTGATCTTACTCGGGATTATCCAGTAAGGGGTAGTCTCGGTCTTGTGTTGCAGGGGATTGGGAGTAATCCTCGGTATGGTAATCTAGGCTATGTACTGTGATAGGTGGTACCCCAGTGCCTAGTCATTAGTTGGAAATCCATTCTCCCTACGTGCGTTTTATGATTTTTGTTTGTAGAACCCAATTTGTGGCTAGAATGCTGGAATTTAATCATGTAACAATTTCAGCTATTTTAATAAGTATTTGTATATAGACACTATTATAATATCATACGGATTTGATAAAAAAGTGTTTTGGCTATCGTAAGGTAAAAACCCGACATGTTTATTTGTGGCGTGGTCTTACGAGATGCTTTTGATTTTCAAAAGGATTTTGAAACTTTGAAAATCAATTTGAGTGTGGTTTTCTCACGCTGGTATTCAAGACTGACTCGGGTGTTATTTAACTATAATGCTCGGGTCAGACCAAGTATTATAGGATACACGAAAGGATGCTATGGAGCTCAGGAGACGAGCAGGATGGCGATACGTACTTGATTATTATTCTACTGTGTATTCAGTTTTGAGGACAAGTTTATATGACTGTCCAGTTGTATGTTATTGATATTTTTGAACTCTGATGATGCATTCTTGTGATGTATGTATAAAACTGATGTAGTTTTCTTTTATGTAAAGATCATTTATTATCTATTATATTTTATTCCGCTGCGATGGTTAGATTCTGATGTTGTTTTCTATTTTCTTCTTCTACCTCTTCTTCTTTAACCCTAACGGTTTGTATTTCCATTCACCTTGAGTTGATATGTTGGAAAATAGCGTTGACTCAAGGGGTACGGATTTACGAGTCATTACATTTGGTATCGGAGCGAGGTTAAGTGAGAACCTTGGCTATGGTGGGGATTACTCGTTAAATAGAGTCCATAGTACTTTACAATGAGTTTGAGAGTATTAATAGATATGAGTGCTTATTTGTTAGTGAATATAAAATTGTTTTATATTGTGTTGAATTATCAGTTGAGTGTTTATGGATTCTATCGATGTGTGGGATGCCATTTCATCGATAGGGATTTCTAAACTCTTAAACAAGATAAACCGACACAGTGTTGTTTTAAATAGGGTAAATGAAATAATTTTACCCAAATTATTTTTGTATATAAAGGAAATAATTTTTTTGTAAAATATTATAGTTATATATGGTTGCTTGGTTGTTCGGAGGTGATAATATTAAATTATTATCATTGTTGTGTAAGGATTGAATAAGAAATAAATTCATATACAAATGGGATTAGTAAATGTAAATTGTAAATATGATTTATAGTTTGAAATAGAATTCCAGAGAAATATTTGAAAATAATTTGTGATGAAAATTCAAGAGTAATGTTTAAATATGAATTAGAAGGGTTTGGAATTTGAAAATTTAGAAAATTTAAATTCCTTTGAATTTGAAAATGGTTTTCAAAAGGTTTTGGAAAAAAATATATGTATTTGAGAAATATTTTGAATTGGATTTAAAATCTGGTAAGACTTGAAATTAAGAATATTTGAAAATGTTTTAAAAGAGATAAAAGCATTGGACTCTTTCGGTCGCTAGAAAATAACTTCGGTGATGACTGCAGCATCATCGATGTTCATTTTCGAGTTTCCAAAGGAGGAATTGCTACTTGAATGTTTTAAATGGGAGGTGTTTGCAAAAATTGGGTTTAGCTTTGAAATTCAAAGAGGTAATTAAATTTACCAAAGAATTTTGGATATATTTGATTTCAAATGGTTTTTGAAATATTTAAGTGATTATTGAAGGCTTTGGAATTGGTTTAAAATGTTTCGAGTGTCTAAGTAATGGTTCAAACTCTGGAGGTTTAACTAAAATGTTTATGGATTATAAAAAGATTTGGAAATTTATAAAGTTTGAAAATTTCCTAGAATGGAATTAACTTGTAAAGTTAATAGGTTAGAAGTGTAAGTCGAGTTAAATGAACTTAAGCTAAGTTTAATAATAGATTGTGATTAGATTTGAATTAAAGTTGAGATATAATTGAGATGAAATTGTATCACGTGGTGGATACATTAAATGAAATTAAGTTCTTACTTAATAAAATTTGGATGAATGGTGTGAAGTCAAAAGAATAGCATGAGGTTAGATTTAACTGGAGTTAAGCTAAATAAGATTGAATTGGAATAAACAGATTTCGAGGGCTTATAAAAGAATTGAAAACCCGTTGAATAAAAATATGTACTTTGCTAAATTTAATATATAATCCCGAGTTAAAAGGTAAAATGTGAACGAGACTGATTGTAAATGGACGAAAGTATGGATATAAATAAGTTGTGACTTATAAAACTTAGAAGTGGAATGAAAAAGCCCATTAAATAAAAGTTTGGGTTAAATTAATTTGGGAAATGGTTATTAATATTAGCATGGAATGTTGTCAAGCTTAATGGAATGGGTTTAAATGGAACCAACGTGGGAATGAATGAAATGCAAGTGAATGGTTTGTAAATAAGTTAGAATGGAATAAAATTTAATATAAATTGTAGTGGAATCAATTTAAAATGATTATAAGCTTCAATAATTGTTTATTCACATAAATATCGCCTAATTTGCATAGAAATAATTGTCGTTTGACGAAAATGAGATTAAATAAAATTCTATGAATTAATAAAAGTAAATAAATTGATTTTTGAATCAGTTGAAATGAATATAAGTTCGTTTGGTTTAAAAATAAATCGTATGCAAGCAAGTGAGTTGTAAATCACTTAAATTGAATAGTATGGGTTGAGGTTGATCGAAAGCAATTGAAATAAGTGTCGAAACCTTACATATGTGCTTATGAAAGTATATAACATGCATTGTTATAGAATCCATGTTTTATCTATTTAAATATAAGTGAAATGCTATAAACTTCTTATATATAGTGATTATATGTTTAAATTGAGTAAGTACAGGTACATGAAGGCCGTTTGGCAGGATTTTGGTCGCGCTAATTGCTAAATAATAAGCTGCTTGCTTAAAAATGCTAAATAGAGGTACGCCTACGTAATAAAAATTAGGAAATATGAACTATTGTTTGTTTTTTTTGTTTTTTCGACCGAGTGGGTCGATGTATATATATTTATATCTCTTGTCAAATTGCAAAAGCTCCTCCGTACAAATAAGACAGTGCCAAAAAATTTCAAAAATTTTGGGAGTTAGAAAAAATTTTGGGAAAATTTTTGTTAGCGAAAAAACGATTTCAAATTGGAAATTAAAATAAATTTGTGGCTGAAACTAATTTAAAATAATGATATGAATCAATTACAAATGGAAGATAAAATTCAACATCAGAGTTGAAGATAAATTGAATTCATATGGAAATGGGAGAACCAATTTGAATAGAAGTAGATATAAGCTAAATTGGTGAAGTGAAAATAAATATAAGAAGCGTATAAAATACTTATGGTGAACTTAAGAAGAAATGGTGAAATTCTTAAGTAATATGGGTGTCGGGAAAATATATTGAATAAGCATTTGAGTGAAGATTTAATAAAAATATGTGAAATGATAAGCGTTGATAAGTGAATAGAAATCAAAATGAATGTGAATAAAAAGAGAATTGATATAGTTGATAATCAATTGAGACAAATATGTAGGATGCACGTATATTATTTTATTCACATAGCAATTTGATCCCGATTCGAGCACAGAATTTGGAGATAGTTATATCGATCCGAGTTAGGATTTTTCACTCGATTTTCGACGACGAACCCTGGATGTGCATTTTGATTGAGTCTAGAAATTCTCTATCATAGTTATGATTATGCAAGGAGAATGACAGTTTTTGATCAAGAAACCAGATCTGAGTCTGCACTAGAAAGTCGAGGGGACGATACTAGTTCGGAAGTGAAATTGTGTGATCGAGCGAGCGATCGAATTTGATATTGCGTGCGGATGATTTTTACATCGTACGGGTTTGGAATGAATAAATACTGAAATTTTGTAAGGAAGTCAATAAAATGTTTTTGAATGTTGTGATTGGATATTTATTACTAAGTAGGATATACAGGTATTTAAAACTAGGAGAAAAATTGGTTTTGATTTCAGAAGATAAATTTGAATTGCTAGACAAAAGGGTATGTGTTTAAATTTCTGTATGAAATTTGATTGGGTTTTTGATCTAGCCACATGGCTTTTTTCTTTTGGAGTTTGGGAGCCTGTAGAGGCATTTTGTAGTGGTTCCGAGCTAGCCGTGCAAAGGAGATGCTGACGAAATTTTTCAGAAATTTAGGGAGTTAGAAAATTTTTAAGCAAATTTTGATAATTCAAAATTTGGTTTTAAATTGAAATTTGAATAATTGAGCAAATTGTATTGTTTGAAAACTATGGGAGAGTTTAGGAAGTTAGTAAGAATGATAATGGGTCTTTTATAAAAAGATAGTTGGTAGGATGTTGAATTGTTGGTTTTGGGGAAAAGTAAACGGGTATTCGACCATTCTTCCTAACCAACAATTTCGGGGACGAAATTCTTTTAAGGGGAAGGAATGTAACGACCCGGATTTTTCAGCGTTGAATCTGGAATATTTAAGTGGTTTTAAATATAGAAATTGAATTATAAATTGGTTTTGAATATGGAAAACTTGGATTTATCTATTCAGAATGTAGATACAGCAATTTGTTGAATAATATAATTATTCAATCCAATAATTAAAGATTGAGTAAAATATTTAATCTTGAGTTTCAAACTTGCTAAAAATATTTTAAGGGCTTTTCAAATATATATTGGTAATAATAAAGGTAATAAAAGTTTTAAAACTGAATTTAAAGATGTTTTACTCAGTTTTGAAATTATATCGATTAAATTGATATTAACAAAAATAGCCTTCCGAGGCACAGTCTCGGAATTCGACGAAACGAGTTCCATTGGATACGTAATATTGTATTATTATCGGATTTTAATTTTCGTAGCGTTTGGAGTTGTTGTGTGGCCGTACGGTAGATAAACGCGCTGAAATTTATATTAGAAGATTCAATGTAATAATTAGGTCCAAAAAAGCTATCTTCTCCATATGATCGAGTTAGGACTCAAAACCTTTTCCATTGCGTTTGGAATAGGGGTTTCTGAACGCCTAGCGGCACGCTTCGATAGTAGGTCTAGTTTTTTAGCTGCGAATTCGGGACGGTTTAAATTTAAAATTTAAATTTAAAACATATTATTAAACTAGTCAAAAACTATTCACATCAAAGCTTTTTCACCTCATTTCAGGAATACCGTTCACCTGTTCAAATCAGTCGCCTTCATTTCAAATCTTGTTCCCCATTCCCATCTTAAACACGCAATCTTCCTCTGTAATTTTCAAAACGCAAACAGTTGTTTGGAAATTATTATGGCCGAACAAAATATCCCTTTTTGATCCAAAATTAAATTTCACGAAAATAACTTCCTCTCCAGTTTTTAATTTACGAAGTCTTCCTCTTTCCTTCTTTTTCCTCAAGTCGAAATTCAGTCAATCGTCCCTGTCCTTTTGCTCGACCAGATCCATGAGTCGCTCGTCTCGTTTGAATATTGAATCACGGCGGGCGGCTACAAACGTCGAGGGAAGGATCGAACGATGTATTAATCGAAGCAGTTAGGGCTTTGCATTCGAGGTGGCGGCAATCTCTAGTCGCGTGAGGCCTGGGAAGGGAGTTCGAGGCGCTGCGGAGGTCGTAATGTCATAAGTGGTTTAGGTGAGGGTCGCGGTTGCAAGTTTGGGTCTGGAGTTGGATGTGCTCGGAGTTGGTAACGCTCGTGATTTAGGGCTCGTAGGCTCGAAGTTGAAGTTTGGGCATGGGTTGGCATGCACGCGAGTGACTTCGATCATGGCGCAGTTTGGAAAATCGAGCAGGAGCTCGATGAATTCTGGGTTCTGTTCGTATTGGAGGTAGTTTAATTTTAAATTTTTTAATTTAAATGTTACTTAGGTTTAATACATTTAAATGAACAGTTTATTTTTATTTCACTTAACAGTACATTAAACAACAGGTTATTTACAGTTTTTTTTTAATTTAGTAAATATTTATATATCGGTTGAAGGAAATATATACACAGTTTGGGAAGAAAATTATATAAGGAATTTGGTGATAAAATTGTATAATTGACTTATTTAATTTATTTTAGTTACTAAAAGATTATTCAAAAGAAAATTAGTTTGAAATTAAGTTATTCATTAAAATTTAAATCATTAGTTAAATTAAATTATTAAACGATGATTGATTGTTCGAATGTTAATAAAATCATCTAATATTTATTCAAGGGTCTTAAATCATGAAGAATCAAGTCAGTTGGAATGGATTGCAATTACAAAAATCAAAGGTGAGTTAATCTCACTCATCTGGGTTTTAATTTAAATTTAAATGTTTAAATTTAAATAATTGGTTGAATGATTGATTTGATGTGCTATGTTATATATAGTAATATATATAGTATATATTGGAGTGATTGATTTCCCACATTAAATAGCGGATGAGACTCTATGCGCCGCATAATAGCGGATGATATTATATAAATCCATATACCGTGATATTCCACCTCGAAGTGGAATTGGTATTTTATATTGTGCTAACGTCTGTGGATGCAGGGAAACAGGTGGAGGAATCCAATGGGATTCCTCAAATTTATTTAGAATGTTTTAATATTCTATGATTTGGTCATTGCTAATCTATGATAAATTATATTGGTAGCAAAAATGTTGGATGCTATGCTTGATCGATTACATTTGGTATACTGAGTTATCAAAAATATATAGATTGGATTTTTGATGAGAAAATAAAAAGAGAGAATTCTTAAGTGAAAATAATTTTTGAAGTTGGATAAATTAAAAAGTGAATTAGAAAGGATGAAAGTTGAATTTTTAAATTCTAAAAATAAATTCCAAGTAAGGGAAAGGAGATTCTGAATAAAAAGGGAAAATAATGAATTTTAGAACTTAAGTGATATTGTTTAAAGGAATAAAGAATTTACTTTAAAATTCAAGATTTAAATTTATTTGAAATGATAAAGAAGGAATTTGGGAAAAATGAAATTGGTATTTTCAGATAAAAGATTTTAAATCATAAGTAAGAATTAAAAATCTGAAGTTAATGGGTTTTGAAATAAATGAGCAAGTAAAGGGATTTATTTCAAAATGGAGTAAATTGGAAATCAATTTGGAAATTGATTTAAGTATTTGAAATTGGAAATTTAAAGGAGAATGTGACTATGAAATTTATAAACTGGGTTTATAAAGTGAAACAGATATCAATGGATATTTGGAAGTATAAATTCACGGTGGGAATTCATTAAAGGAATGGGTAAATTTGTTTAAAAATAAATAGTGGTTTGTTTTTAAAGGATGTGAAAGAGAAGCATATTTCCCTGGATAGCCAAGTACGTTTTCAAAACAAATTAAAAAGTAAAAGTTAAAAGTTAAAAGTTGTTTTAAAAAGTATGTTTTAGAAAATTCATTATTTTTAAATGTTAAATTATAAAGTAAGGTTTTTTCAAATTTATTATAGTAGTAATTATTTAAAGGTGACTTGGTATTATGTTTTAAAAAAGAGAAAAATTTAGTTTATATTTTATTAAGTAACTTTATTTTAAATACTCTTAAAGTACATGCTTTTGAATAAAGTATTAAGTAGTTTTTAATTTAAATGGTTTAAAGTATATTTTATAATAAAGTGTTTAAAATTATTTTAAAAATATGAAGTATTTGTACTTGGTGTTTTCAGTGGAAATAAATATTTGGGAATTCATTCCATGAGAAGAGTGTGGTTTGAAAACTATTTTCAAAGGGTTGAAAAGTGGAAATATACCTTGTAAAGATATTTTGAGATTAATATATATTTTGGTGAAATTATTTATGTTTGATGGTTGTTTGTTAATGTTATGTGATAGTTAAATAACTGACTATCAATATTGGTCAATGCGCTGATTGTTTCGAAGAGACCGGGATCGGGATTTATTTCCTGAAAACCACTTCAATCCGGTTTGAACGTTTTCGTGTGGAAAACAAGAGTTTGGATTCGAAGGTGGAGCAGTGAAGTGCAAAGGCTACTCGCTACTAATACTGAGGTGATTCCAAAATGGATGTAGTAGTAGTAGTGCCTTCGGTTCCGTTCGAACTGGAACAGACTTGTATGGATGAATGCTTTCAGAACATCGTCAGGAGGACGGTGAGCATTCTAAGTGATATGTTCTAAAAAGGTAATGCTTAGCCTCGAGCCTCATCAACCGAGAATGACTAAAAATCAGGGGTTATGCAGCAAATCTAAGTGGGTAGCACCTATTAGGGTGAGGTCATCCCTATCTAGATGTCCCTCTTTATTTTGGCTTAGTGGGCAGTTGCTGATCCCAACCGTGGGGTGATATTACTCAGGATTATCCGGTAAGAGGTAGTCCCGGTCTTGTGTTGCAGGGGATTGAGAGTAATCCTCAATACGGTGATCTAGGCTACGTACTGTGATAGGTGGTACCCCAGTGCGTAGTCATTAGTTGGAAATCCATTCTCCCTACGTGCCTTTTACGATTTTTGTTTGTATAACCCACTTTGTGGCTAGTATGCTGGAATTTAATCATGTAACAATTTCAGCTATTTTAATAAGTATTTTTATATAGACACTATTATAATATCAGACGGATTTGATAAAAAGGTGTTTTGGCTATCGTAAGGTAAAAACCCGACATGTTTATTTGTGGCTTGGTCTTACGAGATGCTTTTGATTTTCAAAAGAATTTTGAAACTTTAATAATCAATTTGAGTGTGGTTCTGTTATTCCAGAGTGACTTGGGTGTTATTTAACTATAATGCTCGGGTCAGGCCGAGTATTATAGGATACAAGAAAGGATGCTGTGGAGCTTAGGAGACGAGCAGGATGGCGATACATACTTCCGTATTTGATTATTATTCCGCTGTGTATTCAGTTTTGAGAACAAGTTTATATGACTGTCCAGTTGTATGTTATTGATGTTGTTGAACTTTGATGATGTATTCTGGTGATGTATGTATAAAATTGGTATAGTTTTCTTTTATGTAAAGATCATTTATTATCTAGTATATTTTATTCCGCCGCGATGGTTAGATTCTGATGTTGTTTTCTATTTTCTTCTTCTACCTCTTCTTCTTTAACCCTAACGGTTCGTATTTCCGTTCACCTTGAGTTGATATGTTGGAAAATAGCATTAACTCAAGGGGTATGGATTTACGGGTCATTACAAATACTAAATTAAAAAACACGAAATTTATATTAAAAGTCATGATTCTCTCACATGAGTTAGGTTCTGAAATCCAAAGATGCAATTGTATACATTGGTTTTCAACTTATATTTTGATTAATACTGTAATCTTCAATTTTCAGAATGTTTAGTAAATATAAACACTTAAATTTATTTTTAAAAACAAGATTACATTGTTATAATCATTTCGTTTTTAATAAACAAAGTCCAATAGGGATTATCTGGGAAGATATGAATTTTAATAGTTGTTCCGGGCTTGAGATTCAACAGAGACATAGATATACAGACATGGTTACAATATATAGCAAAATTCAAACCAGATTCAAGTTGAAATCATCTATGCAAACATATATTCATCATCACATAGATATATCACATACATTAGCACCAAAGATTTTTGCTTTTAAATGTTTACTCACCAGAACTTGAAGAAGCAGAGAGCAGATTATCAATGTTCTTAGCAATTTGAATTGATTTGCTTGTTTTAGAACTGGCACTTGAATCTTGTTTGTTTACATTGAGTTGAAACTGAAATATGCTAGCTGGATCTCAGATTTGAAACTTTGAAAACTTGATGTTATATGTTTGAATTTCTTTTAAATTTGGTTTTCAGTTTAGAAGAGAAGATAGATGTCTTTAGAAAGAAAGAGTTTGAAAAAAATAACAACCAAGTTTTCAAACAATTTTTAAAGTTCTAATGTTATTAGAATAAATAAATTCTCAAGGAATATGTTTAGTTAAGTTTTAAAATGTATTTTAAATGAATATGTTTCAAAAAGGAATATTGAACTAAGTTTTTAATGTATTTTAAAGTGAACAAGTTTTAAAAGAATGATAATTAACTTTTCGAAGAATAAGCATTTATCAAAAAAAAGTTTGAACAAGTCTTCAAAGATTTTTAAATGTTAAAATCAAATAATTAAATTGTTTTGTTTTAAAATAAATTATATATATCTTTATGTATATGATTGATTTCTAAATGGTTTCTAATGAAGTTTAATGATGTAAATAAGTATTTAATATAAATAAAGAATTTATCTTTATTTTATTAAAGTTGTGATTAACTAAGAGTAATTAATTTGTAAAATAAATTAAAAGTTAATCACTTATTGTAATTAGGGATAATTACTTAATGAAGTAATTAGTGGATAGTTAATAAATGTAATTAAGGGAAAAATCATTAACTAGTGATTAAGTGATAATTAATTAATTAATTAGTGTAATTAATTTAAGTTAATTAATCAGTTTAATTAATTAAAAATAATCACTTGATGATTGATTAAGTATAATTACTTAATAAAGTGTAATTACATAGTGTAAGTAATTAACGGGTTAATTACTGGAGGTAATTAATTAAAGGGGAATTGCTTGATGGAAAGTAATTAAAGAAAAATTACTTAGTGGAAGAAATTAAGGATTAATTATTCGGTGTAATTAATTGAAGGATTAATTAATATAATTAATTAAGGAGTTAATTAATTAATGTAAGTAATTAGTCGATAGTTAATTACTGAATGTGATTAATGAATATGATTAATTAAAGATTAATTGTTAAATGTAATTAGAAGAATAATTAATTAATGAAGTAATTAGAGGATCATTAATTATTAATGAGAATAATTAAAAGGTTAGTTGATTAATGAATGTGATTAATTAAAAGATAATCAATCAATGAAGTGATTATAATCTAATTAATTAATATAATTAATTAAGGATCAATGTAATTAATTATAGTTAATTAATTAATGAGAAATTAAAAGTTAATTAATGTGAATGGTTAAAGAATAATTAATTTGTGTAATTAATTAAGGCTAATTACTTAATGCAATTAAAGATTAATTAATTAAGGTAAATTAATTATGATGATAATTAAGGGATGATCAATTAATTGGTTTTAATCAATTAATCGTTAAGCAAGCAGGATTTTTAGTGATGGAAGTAATTAATTTAATTTATTTAAATTAATTAGAAATGGTTGATAACTAATCTTGCTTATGGATGATTGAATGATGTGGAATGCCTTGGATTATGTGATATCTCTGATATGTGATATGGGTGGCTCCGTGATTTGGGATGTTTTGGTTGAATTGTGATTATATGGATTATCTATCTGTGATAATATGAATTATCTACCTGTATGAATGTAGATAATAAACTAGACGGTTTTAACTTAAAACAACTTGACCTTAAAAGTTGGCATTTTGGATTTCGATGAGATCGGGATCAGATTTTCAAATTTGGATATCCGGAAACCACATCGATCCAAAATTAAACGATAGGTCGTAAACTCAAATGAAGATAAAGACTCAAAGTGTAAGGGCTATTTGTCATTAAAACTCTGAGAGTGATTCCAAAACGAGTATAACGGAAATAGTGCTTTCAAATTCGAGATGAAGATCAGAATGCAAGGACTATTGTCATTAACTCTAAGGGTGATTCCAAAATGAATGTAACGAGATAGTGCCTTCGGTTTCGTTCGAACGCGGAATGGACTTGTATGGATTGAATGCTTTCAGAACATCATCATTGGAGGATGATGAGCATTCTAAGGTATATGTTCTTTAAAGGTAATCGTAGCCTCAAGCCTCGTCAACCAGGAATGGCTAAAACAGGGGAGGTGCAGCAAGGCTAAGTGGTAGCACCAAAGTAGGATAAGATTTCCCCCGTCTAGAGGTCCCTTTTTATTCGGCTGTGTGGGTAGTTGGTCATGAACAACTACGGGGTTGCCTTATTCGGGATTATCCAATAAGGGATGGTTTCGGTCTTGTGTTGTAGGCGATCGGGGTGGATCCTTGGTACGGTGATCTAGGCCACGTACTGTGATGGACGGTACCCCAGTAGCACTGCCATTGATAGAAACCCATTTTTCCTACGTGCCTTTACGGTTTTGATTGTATAACCCACTTTGTGGCTAGTATGCTGGAATTTAATCATGTAACAATTTTCAGCTATTTTCTATTTACCGGAAAACCCTAGACACTATTATAATATCACTAGATTTCCTACCAAATGTTTTGGTTATCGTAAGCTAAAAACTTTTCCATGTTTATGTGTGGGAAGTCTTACGAGATACCTTTCTTTCAAAAGATTTTCAAAGTTAAACAACTTTAACCCGTTTACTCACACCAGACCCATGTCTAACCCGGAGTTTATTTTTTGTTTTATTAAACTCTTGGGTACTCAAATTTTTACGAGTAGCCAAGGGATTCAGGTTAGCTTTGACGAATTCTAGAGGAGATTTGGAGCAGAAGGCTTCAGCGTTTAGATATCTGTATTTCCGTTATGTTATATCTCTGTGATGATATCTGATTGTACTAGAGTTGTATGATAGACTGAATTTTATAACTGTCTAATGTGTTGTGATGTGCAAGCTGTGTAACTCTGATAGAAGTTGTATACTATGTAATAACTATATGATTAATATATTTTATTCATTCCGCTGTGAGATTCTGATATTGTTTAGTTCTTTCTTTTCTATCTTTTCTATCTTTTCTCTTTCTATCCCTTTCATTCTTATTAATGATGCGCCTTTCTGCGGAATGAAAGGCGGGTCGTTACAGATTGGGTGCTGTTTTGATGCAGTATGGTAAAGTAATTGCCTATGTTGGTTGTCAGTTGAAGACTAATGAGGCAAATTATGCAGCTCGTGACCTGGAATTGCTCGTCGTTGTCTTTGCTTGGAAGTTACGGAGAGATCATCTTCTTGGAACAAAATTTAAACTCTTTACAGACCACCAATCACTGAAGTACATCTTTACCCAAAAGGATCTAAACCAGAAACAAGTTAAATGACTCGAATTCTTATCATCATTTGACCTTGACATCAACTATACTCCCGGAAAGGCTAATGTTGTGGCCGATGCTCTGAGTAGGAGCAAAGCCATGTTAGATCAACTTGTTGCTTCTCCAGCTCTTAAGGATCGCATAGCCGCTAAGCAGGATTAGGGCCCGATGCTTAGGAAAATAAAAGGAAATATTTTTGGCAGAAAGGATAATAGCCAAGGCGAATAGGGTATACAAATCAATTGAAATGGAATTCTGAGAATTAATAATAGAATTTATGTCCCAAATGTTGACGGTTTGAGGCAAGAAGTGCTTCGAGAAAATCACCATTCCAGGCTTTCCATTCACCCCGGAGTTGCAAAGATGTATCAAAATATGAAGAAGTTGTATTGGTAGACCGATTGAAGTGAGATATTTCCATCCACGTCAGCAAGTATGCCACTTGCCAACAAGTCAAAGCCGATCACCAGAAGATAGCAGGATTATTGCAGCCTCTTCATATTTCGAACTGGAAATGGGATCAAATCTCCATGGATTTTATTGATGGACTACTGACGACCATGAAAAGTAAAGAGAGTATCTAGGTTATTCTCGAAAGGTTGACAAAGTCTGCCCACTTATTCCTGTGAAGACTACTTGAACTGACTCGAGTTTATTCGAGCTTTATGTGAGAGAAATCATTCGCTTCCATGGCATTCCATCTAGCATTATGTGTGATCGGGACCCTACCTTCACTAGCAATTTCTAGAAAGCTTTTCAGGTGACTCTAGGTACTCAATTAAATCTGAGCACTACTTATCATCCTCAGATAGATGGTCAGACCGAAAGAGTGAATCAGATTTTGAAAGATCTTCTTCGAGCTTGTGTTTTGGTTTTGGAGGATTGTGGGAAGAGCATTTCTATCTCATAGAATTCACCCACAACAATAGCTATTAGGTGAGTATTGAAATGGCACTGTTCGAAGCTCTTTACGAACGGCTATGTAAATCTTCATCTTTTTGAGTTGAATCGGGAAATCGACTTGTTCTTGGTACCAAAATAGTTTTGGAAGCTTTTGAGAAAGTCGAAGAAACCAAAAGGAAAATGAGAATTTCCCAGGATTGACAGAAGAAATATGCAGATAGAAGAAGGAGAGACTTGGAATTTGATATAAGAGATCAAGTATTTCTCAAAAAAATTCCTTTTAAGAATGTGATCCGACTTGGAAGAAAAGGGAAGTTCGCTCCTAGATTTGTTGGCCCTTTCCGCATCTCAGAAAGAATTGGTAATTTGGCATATAGAGTTTACTTGCCAGAGAAGCTATCGGGGGTGCACAACGTGTTTAGTGTTCACATCTTCACAAATATGTGCACGATCCATCAGTGATTATCCAGCCTGCTTTGTTTGAAGAAATGGAAGTTGAGATCAATCTAAATGTAGAGAGAAAGCCGCTCCGTATAGTAGGCAGAAGCACGAAGCAGCTTAGAAGGAAGGTTGTAAATCTCGTCAAGGTTCAGTGGAGCGAAGATGATCGAGATTGTACTTGGGAAACGGAAGAGAGTATCTGTGCTTCAAATCCTGAATTGCTAATGCTGGGTATGTAGTCCATTCCCGAATTTATTTCTATCTTTCTGTTTATCTTTCCGTTTTCTTATTCCGTTCTTTTCTAGGACGAAAAGTTTTGAGTAAGGGAGATTATAGCGACTTGAATTTTTCAATGATTTAAACTAGAATTTAACAAAGATTTTAAAATAATATATATTTTTAAAAATAAGTGATCGACAATGAAAAAATATATTTGGAATGCATCCATTGAAATAAGATCAATAAATTTATTTGGCTTCAAAATTCGTTCGAAACCTGGTCCGCCAAATTTTTAGTGCAAATTATCAAATTTTAAAGTATGAATATTTTTACATAGAAATAATGTAGAAAAAATTCTGATTAACACGTCAAAGTTTGATCCGTCCAATTCCGACCTTTGTAGCTCCGTTTATCTAGAATTGCCACTGTCGTCCAATTTCGAAGCGGTAACAACAACGAAAGACGAGATTTTGCTAGTGGATTCTTCTCGTCATGCTGATCTCCATGGTATATTTATTTTCCTATTTTGGCTTCCATGGAAAAATGTTAGATAGTTGAGATAACGGTCCGTGATCGTGCCTGGGGTCATCATTGCACATTCTTTTCGTAGCCAACATTTTCTTTTCAGCTCACACCTTGCGTGCGCCTCCAAACAAATTAAATGCTGCATTAAATGTTTGCCTTCCCTCTTTCTATATATACATGCTCCTTCTCTGCTTCCCTGGATTATCGTCTTCTCTGATTCAAAGTGTTGAAGAGAATATATATATATATATATATATATATATATATATATATATATATATATATATAAACTTTCACGTTACCCACCACCATTTTTCTCCTTCCCTTTTATATTTTCTTCCTCACCACACCAACTTGCCATAGTCCCAGTTGCTCCAGCAACCATCCCCTCCTCTCAACCAACCACCTGCTCTCACTCGTTGCCATCCTCACCACAGCCTGCGCCTCCTCTTCCCACTAGCCAGACTCGCTCCGCCTGAAACCCGATCGTTTTGCCACCACTCCACCGGAACCCGACCCCTCCATCGAACCACCTTCCCACCTGCACCGTCTCGCTACCTCGCTCGAGCTACTTGCTCCGCTTCCTTGTCGCAACCACCTCGTCACCAACCCGACCGCAACCACCTACACCTCCCCGCCTCTAGCCCAGTCCACCTCCGTCGCAACCCTACTCCCCTGCCGTGCCCCGAACACCCAGCGTGCAACTCCAGCCTCGCCTGAAGCACTACCACAGGCTACCACCTCTGACTCCTTAGCCTCCAACCCATCGAACCCACTCCACCTGTCCCCACTACCTGCTCTAAACCCGAACCGCCACTACTTTGAACACCACCGGACCCAGCCTCCTTAGCCATACCCAAACCTGCTTGCAAGATCCCATCGTCGAGTTCGCCTATTCGAAGTTGCCCATATATCGAAATTGCCATACGCACCAACGTTTACTTAGCTAGCCGTCGTCTCGTGCTCATGTACACATATCCATATCACCATATCCAGTTGTCGATAGTCGCGAATGTAAGAAATTTAAGCTTACGATTAGATTTTTGTATTGCAAGTATCCTGCTATGTTATAAATAATTGATTGATGATTTTGATCGACATTGAAATTGGATAATTATTGATTATTGACGTGGCGATGTATGAATTGGTTGAAATAGTTAAAATTATTAATTTGAATCCCGATGGCATGAAGAACACGTTAAATATGGAAAAGTTTGAATAGTGAATGATGATTGATTTACTGATACCTATCACTATTATATCGTTGCTGTATGCATTAATTTGACATTGAAATTGAACGAGATAGGGTTGATATAATAAATACCAAAATTAAATCACTTGGCCTAGGATAAGAAATTAAATAGTAAACGCCGATTGGTCAATTGAAATTTATTTTGGATTTTAAATATTTAAATTTGAAACTAAGTAACGTGAATTTATGATTTTAATTTTTTCGTTGAAGTTAATATTTAATTTTGAAATCGATTAAGTTAATTCAGATTTTAAATGAAAGATTAATCGAATTATATTAATTATGAAATTAAATTAATAATGGTTATGTTAAATGTTATTGATTTTTAAAAAAACTCGTTAAGTTGATAATTTGAAATTTAATGAAATGTTAATATTATATATGTAATTAAATTTTAAATGAAGATTTACATTAATTTTAATTTGGTTTGATTGAATTAAAATATAATATTTGAATTTAAAGATTAAGATTTGATTTAATTAAAAAAGGAATCTTTAATCGATTTAATTGAATTAAAAATATAATGATTAAATTGTTGAATTAAAGTTTAATTAAAAGTGTTTAAGTAAGTTAAATTCTAAACTTTAATTAATTAAATATTTAATTATAAAGCTTTCATATTTTAAGACTTAATTAACTCGGTTAATTTGAGAAGTTACTAGATTCAAATAATTTAGTAAAAATGAATTATTTATTTAAAATTGAATTTTGGACTAAATCCAAATTTGTTGAAGTCAAACGAGAATATGATATTTGAAGATAAGAGATATTTTATTTAATAAAATATCCAATCTGTGTGAAAATGACATTAGTTATTAAAGAGGCCGGAGCCAAATAAGCGCGTACTCTCTATCGATACTGTAACCACTTTAATAACTCTGTACGTGAAGTGATGATGTAGAACGAAGTGGTTGGACATGGCTAACGTTTGCTGGATCTGAAGAAAGAGAACGATGATGGATTAGTTTGGCACTTGTAACAATTTGAAATGACTAAAACAGGAGCCATACCGGCCAAGTGGGTTAGCTACCCTGAGCGGAAGCACTTCTTCGTTTGAATATACTATTTCGGTAGTTATTGGTGATTACCCTTCGATTATGGAAGTGTTGGACATGGTGGGCGATCATGGCTATGATGCGTTACTACCAACCAGGAAGGGTAGACTGGTAGTATCCTACCTTGGGCATTGTCTCACGTGACTTGTCATACTTTTATTCCTATACGAGACCACTATGATTTTGGTTTAGTGTTGTCATATCATGGCACATCTCTGACTACCGACGTTGTACTGGTGGTGTCAAATGCAAACTGTACGACAATGCTTAAAAACATGTTAAGGGGGATCAATGTAAAGCCTTAACGCTATTTTGGTATTTTATATCACTGATAGACACTACATATATAGCGTAATCTATTGTATATATAAATAGTTTGATGAATCCTTAAGAGATGGAAAATCCCGTAACATCTCTTGAGTTACTTGTACATTTTCACTTAAGTAGGGTTACTTACATGAGAAATTCTAGTCCTGACTCGAGTATATTGTTTTACTTTATGCTCGGGTCAGCCTCAGTATTGCAGTGTGTGAGCGGTGCTTATTTTGGGAGCCGAAGACTTGTTGAAGACTCCACTCTATCCAGTATTAGTTATCTACGTTCATTTCGGTTTGTGTCAGTAAATTTTCGTTTATCTCTAGCATTGTATGATTAAAATGTAAAAAATTTGATGTATTTTGTCTAGTAGCTTCATGAACTACTATGTATATTATTTAATTCTGCCGTGAGATTCTGTATTTCTCTGTATGTGACTCTGTATCTGATTCTATATTAAAACCCCAAATTGATAACCTGTCTAATTCGAACGATTTAAGTTGGACAAGGACGATTTATTATCAGCTCAAGTTGTTCGAAATGGCTGGTCATCACAGTAGAAATGTTTTAGAAAAACTTTAACGAATTCTTCCCCAGTTTTAATCGAGTTTGATAGTAAGCTATACAACCATTTTTTAGCGTAATCGGTAAGTGCAATTGTAATTAATCAGAGTTTAATTCCGTCATCACAAAGTTGTTGGAGTTTAATGGTTGCACAAACTTGTTCGAATTTCATTAGGAAAATGTATGGGTCATCGTGTTCAAAATTGTCAAATTTCGGAAGCATGGCAGTATGATTTGAATGAGTTTCAAAGTGATTTCCTGTAGGGCCAGGTAAAGTGATATAAGAAGGAATATAAACTCTATCGGGAAAGATTCTATCCATGAGAGTTCGAGTGACATTTTCATTTGCCATTGCAGGAGGATTGTTTGTTCGAGTTAAACGACCCGTTGTTGCATCATGAGTCCGGGTATTTGTTATTGTGTCACAAGTCCATGTATTTGTTATTGCGTCACGAGTCCAAGTACTCATGCACAAGTAAAAGTCAAGGAGAGAAAAAAATGAGAATTGAGTTTAAGAAAAAGAAGCAAGGTATAGAAAATGAAGTGAAAATTTGTCTTTTTTGTTTTGATATTTTTTTTAGGAAAAGATATTTAACAAAAAGGATTTATTTTTCAAAAGGAATATTGATTTTTGTTTTGTTTTTTTTTGGATTTTCAATTTTTTTCTTCTTTTATATGTTTTTTCTTTTTTCAGTTTTTATTTTTGAAAAGATTATTTTTTTGGATTTACGTTTTTCTAAAAAAAACTAGCTCAACTTTTTTTGGATTTTCAAAAGTAAAGTGCTTGTTTTTTGATTTTTTTTTGGGTTTTTGATTGAAAATTTTCAAAGGAAAAGATTTAAAAAGATTTTTTTTTGAATTTTGGATTCAACAAGAACCATGTTAAGTAGAACGTACAATTTTTTTTTAAGTTTTGGATTTTGTTGTTTATTTTGAATATGCATGCAAAGACTTAATTACAAATTTTCTGTCCTTAGTAGCTCATAACCCAAAATTGTATAATCACACTTTGTCTTAATTCAACAAAATAGTTCTCAGCCAGTTTATGGACAAGAGTTATCGGTGTATCATGAATTACCGTAGCAATTCAACCGAATGTTTAAGTACCTTCAGAGAAACAATCACTATAATGTTTAACAATTGCCGTAACATTTATAATTAATTATTGCTCATCCGTAGTCTAGACACCAAGAATATAAATTATCGAAAGAAGATAACTTGTCAAGATACAATTAAGCCTTAGGGCTCGTGACTCCCTTAAGTCCAACATCTAACCGTTATCATTAGTCAAGTTCTAAGATGAAATGCAATTTGCGGGACAAGGAAGGGTGATAAAATCTCCACCTTATGTTAATTTGGGTGTTGCCCTTATAAAAGAAAATAAGATGATATGAACGCAAAACATAAATTAAACGTGATTTAACGATACAAGTACGAATGAATTTTTTTTTTTGAATTTTTTTTTTAAAACAAAACAACCAACAATGCAAAACAAATAAAAATAAGAGATGAGAGCACGAAATCAGAGTATGCAGAATTATTAGCAATTTATTTTAAAGCAGCGATTTTTTTTAGCGTAAGCAAGCAGGGTAGCACAATCTCTAGCAGCGATTCCTTTTTATTTTTGATTTCCTGCAACTTGTAACTTGTAAAAAGTTTTGAAATTGATATTTTTATAAGGATAGAATGAAAACGAAAGCAATTTTTTCAAGAAGTAAAGGAAGAAAAACTTCAAACTAAACAAAATTATTATCTCAGCCCAACAAGCAAAGACCAATCATTTTACTTTACCAAACCGCTACACCCTGATTTAAAAAAAAAAAAATCTAGACTTATCACTTTTGTTTGTTAAACAAAAAACAAGAAAAACTAAAAAAATGGCGACTGGAATCAATTTGGTCGCGGATTAATTGATTTCGAGTGGAGTTGAGTTCGATCATGGGTAGGGTTAGGGTATTCACAGGCTAAGGTTTCTGCTCGTGGATTGGTGAATCGAGTTGGTTGATTCGACGATTGGTGAGGCTGGTGGTAGAGTGTAGGAGGAAGTATTCGGATGGTTTAAAGTGGTTTAAAGATGTGGATTAGTGTGAAGTTGCGATTTATTGGAGGAAGTAAGGAGGAGGAGTTCGAGGCATTGTTTGGTTTCGCAGTTGTATGTTGGCTGTGATTGAATTGAAGTTGAACTGATATGGTAGCAGTAGTTGTATGTTTGCTGTGATTGAATTGAAGTTGAATTGATATGGTAGCAGTAGTTGTATATGGACAGTGAGGTTGTGGGAATTTTGTGAAGCGGTGGTTTGGTTTATGGAGATGGCAGTAAGAAGGAGGTATGGGGATATGCATAGAGAAGTATGGTGATGGTGAGGAGTGTAGTTGTTGTATGTTGTATGTTTAGGGCATGGCAGGTTGCAGCAAGGCAGTGTTGGATGATCAGACTGTGGAGGAAGCAGTTGTGAAGTTGAAGTGAAGAGGAGGAGGAGCAGCAGCAGAAAGCTGGATGTTTACTGATGAACAAAAGTGATAAAGGGAATGGATGAAGTTGAGATGGATGCAGCAGGTAATGTGTGCTAGCAGTTGATGATAGTGATGTTGTAGTTTGCTGCTGTGTGGTTGTTCAGGTAGATGTTGGCAGTGGGAAGTGGTTCCTGTTTGGGTAGTGAAGTATTGTTTGTAATGATGGTGGGAAGAGGCAGTGTGCAGTGGACAGAGGGATGAATGTTGACATAGTAATGCAGTGATGAGGCATTGTTGTTGAGGATGTTGTGGTGGCTGAGTGATAGAAGTGGATGTAAGTTGGGTGAAATGAATGTGTAATTTGAGTGAAGTGAAGTGAATGGCAGTTGACAGGAAGAAGGGGTAATGAAATATTGTTGTATGGAGTAGTTTGGTGGATGAAGTGGTAGTTGTGCACTGAAGTAGCGTGACAGTGGGGTGATGATGATTTTTGGTGGTAGCAGTATTGTTGAAGTTGTTGTATGAATTTTTGGTTGAAGAATTGTTGTATGATTTTTGGTGATAACAGTGGGAAGCAAGAGAAAGAGTGGGTTTGCAATTGCTTGAAATGGTGAAGTGCATCAGTAGTTTAGGGAGTGGTGGTATGACTGGTAATTGGCGGGGTAGAAGTAGCTGTGATGGTTATGTATGCTTGTAGTAGAATGTGCACTGAGATACAGTTGGTAGAAGTGGCTGTTGTGGATGTGCACTGAGATGTAGTAGTGCATAGTGCACATAAAAGAAGAGCAGCAGTGTTTATGTTCGTCTGTGCACAGGATATTCTTGTTTCTGTTTGAAGACGGTGTTGCTGTTTCAGGTGATGGCAAATGAATGGCAACAGTGGTTTGTATGATGGCAGGCAGAGTTTTAGTGGGTTGTTGCTGTAGATTGTAAGGGAAGGTGGTAGTGAGCTTGTATGAGGATTAGTTTGATGGTGGCACAGAAGGGATGTGATGACTTTGAGAAAAATGTTGGTTGTGAGTTGAGTTGGTTGTGATAATTGGAGAAAATGCACAGAAGTGCGGTGGAGTTGGTTGTGAGTTGAGTGAATGTAGTTTCCAATGAATAAATTTTTGTAAATGCAAACAAAGAGATGCAAATTTTTGTAAAAGTAGTGAAAATGTGCAGTGAAAATGTTGAGTGAATTTTTTGTAAAACAGTGAATAAAATATAAATGCAAATTGAGACGCAACACAAAATAAAATAGTGAATAAAATGTGAAACAGCATAGTGTTTTTTTTTTCTTTTTCTTTTTTAAAAAAAAAGAAAGCTAACACTAATTAAAATAAAACCAAATGACACCAAAAACAAGAGATGCACACAAACAAAACAAGAGATGCACACAATTACACAACTCTAAAAAAAATTCTTGTTTTAATGCATATCAACAAACGAAATGATCATGCAATAAAATTAAATAAAAATAATTCGAAAAATAGAACTAAAATCAAATTTTAAATTCTCCGGCAACGATGCCAAAAACTTGTTTAACTACAAATTTTCTATCGGTTAGAAAATAGCTGAAAAAAATGTAATAAAAATAACTGCAAGCGTATAACATACAATTGTAGTACGTATGCGAGTACGGATAGATCCGTAGGGAAATGATTGATTTAAAATTCTACTCAATCAAATTAACCCAAATTTGCAAGTTTGTTTTAAACTAAAAAAATAGCAAAAAATAAACTAGAGCAAAGATGAATAAAAGTACGAGATTAAGAGACAATTTAGAGGCAAATTTACGCTCGTACTCTCACATAAATCAATACAAAATCAATCCATCTTTTATTTACTAAGTAGAATTAGTGATGTATTTATCATAAGTATGGTCTATTTATGTTATTAATTAAATATATCTTAAACCATCAAATTTTAATACAACAACTAAAACCACTTTGTTAAATATCATGAAAATGAATATGGAACTAAAATATATATATTTTATGCATGATCTATTTACTATTTTTGATTAGTAATATAGATCATCAATTTTTGATTTTATTTTAATTCCATGATCAAAATCACTTAGTTAGATGATGATGTAAATTGTATTATGTTGGATTAAGCATAACCTATTTGTGATTAGAAACACAACATAGATTATCAAATTCCCTAATAAACTTACCTCAAAATCCAACTCTTCATTAAGCACTAAAAAGAGATTATAAATTAGCAGATATGTTGAATCTGCATGATTTAAGAGAGCTTCATTACTCCTAAATTAAAGGGGTTTAGTTTCTCATATTTGTTATTATTTCAACATATGTAGGTTGCAACATTAAAAAGTAAGGAAAGTGCAGGCTAATTAAAATAAAAGAGAACTATTGCATTAGAAAACTAATTGCAATGAAAAGAAAGCTAATCTACTAACATGAAATAGAAGAAAGAGAGCATGTAAATAAAAATGAGTATAAAATAAAGTAAAAGCATGTAAGAACAAAGAAGAAGAGGCTTAGAAAGCCATTTTATTTCTCATTTAATTTTGTGGCTACAACTTATATAATATGATAAAAAGATAATATCTCATTACATGAACATAAGAGGGTTATTTATACATGACTAAAACCCTAATCCATTTTTAGGGACTCCCGAAATGCCCTTGAGGTTGTGTGGCCTCTAAGTTATTATTACCATGAAACCAATCCTCAATTAAATGCGAATGTGCTTTTAATCCCCACTAACATGTGCATTAACTCTTAATTGTGGATCATGGTTAGTGAGTAGATAGGGTCCTCCATGATTACATGAATTCATTTATTTCTTCATTTCTTTGGCTTCCTTCTCTTGTGCCTTCATATATACATGAAGTCACTTTCAAGTTGAATCCAAATTTCTACAAAACAAATTAAAACGTGCAAGTTATTTTTTTTCAAATTAATTCACACACGAAAATTACCGTTCGCCCCCATGTAGAGGCATAAATAGTGACCTGAAAGCATTTTTGAAATTTGGTTTTAAGCATGTAAAAACATCCAATTATGGCATTTATTTTACTAAAATGAGATTAAACGTGGGAGTAAAAATATACATTTTATGTGTACATCAATAAGTTATCACATACATGGACATATGTATTTGATACACATGTAGTATGTCTATGGTAAACCCATAAAGTATAAAATAGAAGTTAATAAAATAACATGCAATAGAAATGATTCGATGTATCGAATGAGTGAGTATATTGAAAAAAGTTCCGAAGGAGTTGGCAGGGTGTGTAAGTCGAAAGATTGCACGTAATAATTTTTCATGAGGGACCTTGTATGAATCTGCCTAAAAGGATTTTGGAAAAGACTGTCATTGAATGAAATATTTATGTTTTGAACATAAGTTTTGTAAACTAAAACCATATCCATTTTATAAATAAAGAAATTCATAAAATGTTTATAAATACCTATTATATTGCACTGAGAAACAATTGTTGTTTCAAGAAATTCAAACTTCGTTATAAAGGAATTTTTTTAAAGAAATTATTGTTAGTGAAATGGAATTGGATATGATCCATAGATAGAACTGATATGAAATGAAGTGAAATTAACTAACCTAAATGAATATATTGTATTAGAGTGTCTAATAAATATTCCCGCACATTGAAAAGAAATTATGAGTTTCTTGTCAATGTCGTAAATATATATTCCTTGGTTGTCTAATTAAACCATTAAGAGTGTTGACTCTATGATATGGTATGATGTGCAAATTCAAAAAAATTCCAAGTACGCTATCAAAATATGATTTTGGTAGTCATAACGAAGGGATGTGATCCATCGGCCGTGATTGTGTCTTTACGAGCAAGACTAATGCAGTTGGAATTAAATAAGCAACGTCGATAAGAATAGTATCGCAATTTTCAATTGTTTGAAATTAACATAATAGATTCGATATTCAATGTGCTCAAGATAATTCGGATCTTCTCACAAAACTACTACTCGATATGATTTTATGTTTGGTACTTACGTATTGAAATAGAAAATTCAAAATAATGATTTAGATTATACTATTTACACATTATAACCAAAAAAGTCTCGAAGTTAGTGGGAGCGGCATTGAATTTGTGAGTCATTGGATATGATCCAAGAAACGATAGAAAATACCATTTTATAAGCATTAACATTGAACAAATATTTTGGTAGTGAAGAGGAAGCATCAAAATGTAAAGGAAGCGGGTGTTCAAGTGTTTTGAACATGTTCATACGAGTTTTCGAAAACCACACAATTTAATTAATTTGTAAAATGTTTCAAATTGATTAAATTAATCAATATTTATTGAATATTATTTATTGTTAATTTATTTGATGTTTTGAATGTTATTGATAATTATTTAAATGCATACATAAAGGTTATATTTGCATATATCAGTATGCGATATTGGTATAACTTTGAGCATGTTTTAAATAATAAAATAATTACATAAAAGTTATTCTTTCTTTTATTTGGAAAAATAGCATATTTGGAATATGCTTCAATCAGCCATACAATGCTGACAAGAGGAAATCAATTAAGTGGTTTGACTTAAGTTTAAAAAGGAGAAGTAAAGGAGGAAGTTTCAATAGGAGAATAGGAAAGGCTCTTTCAATTCAATTAAAAATAATCTCCTCGTTTTTTGAAAGTACATAGAACACAACTTTCATTTTTGTTCCCTTTTCTTTCTCTTCTCTATCATTTAGTCATGGTTGAAACTTCATCCAAAAAAAACATCAAAACAAATTCAAATCAACATCAAACTAAATTAAAAAGGTGGTTTATTCTTCTCTTGCAAAGCGGATGGTGATTTGTTTGAAATCCGAGGAAAAGCCACAAATTAATGTGTGACGAAGGGAAGGGTCGATCTAGAGAGTGATCAATCGGATCTAGGTATTGTTCTATCATTCAAGGTGTTTCCACACACTTCATCCTAAGGTAATTATATGTGTGTATAATTCATATTTACATATCTCATGATTTTTTCGTATCCCCTTAACCTCTATCTATCCTTCAGTTCATACTTGTGAATTTGAATCTTGATTTGAATATCTCCATTCCCTTGCTTGAATCGATTGTTCTATCATATTCAAACATAGAATGTTTTCTTTTGTTCACTACTATTTTGTTTTGAATTATAACATCTCATTTTCCATCTCATGTATGATTAATTAATTAATTAATTTAAGCTAGATCTAGACTTTCTTAATTTTATTTTCTGTACTCTATGTTATTGTTTACAAAGTTTGTTTAATCTCGATCTAGATCTTCTTATCTCAAATCTATATATACCTATGTCATTTGATTTTGTTGTTTAAAAAAAGGAACATTATTGAACTTTGGATTTTTTATTCATAATTCAGTTTTTCATATCAAAAGGGTTACACTTGAATATTTAGACATGGGTTGTTATGTAATTAAAAATTGGTAATTATCACATTAATTAAACTTTGTCATCCAATTAATATGATGTTTAATTCTCATGTTTCAAATCATTCTAATATAAACTCTTACTTTTAAAAGAAAATGAGAAACATTAAATCAATGATATATTCCATGATTTACAATTCCGTCTAGTTAAAAATTATACCTTTTCTCAAAAAAGGAAGGATTCTTGTAATGACCTGTAATTTTTGATAATTAAAATATTAAATAAGTTTTGGAATTTGATGTTGTGGAAAATTAATAATATAAGACTTATTAATAAGAATAATAAATAGAACGATATTTAACGATGTTAATATAATGGAGTCAATAACTACTTTAATGTAATTCCAATTAATTATAATGATTGTAGACTTAAGACTGGTTATAAATTGTAAATAAGTAAATAAACCAAATGTTGCGTTTAAATGGTAAAATTGTACGTAATTAATTGGAATTGGTTAATATAGAATAAATAATCAATATGTGAATTTATTAGCCTTTGTTTGTAAACAATAAACTCGAAATTATGTTTGAATTTAATAATAATTGCTTTAATTATCATTCCGTTATTATCCGGTAAATTAATGTGGAAATCGATAAAAATTCAATATAATTGAATATTGCAGTTAATATGGTAAAAGATGTTAAGTGCAGACTTTTGATGTAATAAGTACAAACCAATGTTAACTATGTTCATAAAGTAATGATTGATTGAATAACAAGATTGAAATCAAAATAAATTAGCTTATTTGGATTTTAAATTATAGTTAGTAAATTTATTACAGTTGAGTCTTAACATTGTAATTAGTGTTATATTTAACATTGAATTGATATGGAAATTTGTTTTAAAAGAGTGTAAATTACTAAGTAATCAAAAATTGATAAAGATGGCTAGTCATTACATTTGAATTCGAGGGGTAATTTAATTAATTTAATAATAATTTATTTAACTAACGTGAAAATAGCCATTTTGGCTACTGTCTCGGATTTTGACGAAACCAGTTTCACCCGATCTATAATGTTGAGTTATTGTAGGATATCAAGTTTCGTAGCGATCGGACTTGTCGTTTGATCGTACGGGCTCGAAACATGTAGAAATCAATTTAATTGAAATCAATTTGAAATAAATCGATTTTTAAAAGCTAACTTCTTCATAGGATGGAACTAGGACTTGAAACCTGTTCCATTGAGTTTAAAAATACCGAATATCTCTATTTTGATATATGGGATGACCTACTTTCGTTTCAGAGACAAAACGAGCTTTTCGGGTCGTTATTATTGTTCAAACCAATTTGATACGTGCTTATTTTCTTATAGGGCTTTGTTCATATAAACAGTTCTGTTCTAACCCTAGGAGCCTTTTTATTTCTCATTACCATGCATATTGAAATTTCTGTCGTTCCTCTCTTCTCGATGGCTGAAAACCTAAATCCCAAATCCAAATCAAAATAAATTTCAAAAATTTAAACTCCTCCAAACCATGACATATTATATGATGTTTTGAAGCTCTCGACGATCGTAACTCACTGCAACAATTCATTTCTCGAATTGAATCATCATTGGGCCAGAAATCAGTGTTTTATTCTCAGCCGTCCATAGGCCATAACTTTGTTTAATGATGGATTTGCGACGTGGAGTCGATCGGAGGGCATGGGCACATAGAGGGTGACGAATAGGTTCAATCCATGTGGCTACTTGGGTCTAGAGGTGTTTGGATTCGCCGCGATGGGCATTTGAAAGGAACGGTGGTGGAGGAGGTGTTGTGCCTCGGTGAGCGTGCGCGTGGGGGGGGGGGGCAATGGTCGGTCGGAGGTGGGGAGTTGGTTGACGGTGTCATATCGTGGGTCAGGCGTGGGTGGTGGTGGAAAATGCATGGTCAATGACAATAGATAGACGGCTTTAGACTCTCGATTTCGATCGTGATATTCATGATACGGTTTCGTGTTGTACAGAGGTGATGATGTGTTTTTCAGTTCCTATTATTTTATAAATTCTAATTTAATTTGTATAATGTTCTAACGTTAATAACTTTTGCTTACAAGGTCTGATTTACGTGCGGTTTTCTCCGCTACGATCATATCGAAATTCCAAACTTTTTGGAACTAGTTTGGATGAATTCTAAGACTATTAAATTTTAGGCCTTATTTGGATTTTAAATCGATTTGAAATCAAAGGTGGGTGTTTTAACCCACTCACAACTATAAGATTATCTTATGTTAGTTAAATTGAATTTATGATGTGATTAGAAATTGACTGGTTGATGTTTGGTATATTTAAATTGTCGTTCTTGTTAAATCTAACTTTTACTGAATTTAATCTCTATTTAATTTAATATTGAATTTTAAATTGCCTGTTAATACCTATTATTGATGATCGGTCAATTGTTGTTATTTATTTGTTGATCTGAATGATGATTATGATGGATGTTTGATATGTTGATATTGGATGACTGGATGTTATATTTATATTGGTATAACACTGCAAGTTCCTTTAGTTTATTGTTAGAAAATCTCTATGGGTTGAAATGATACAACCCGAACGATCTACAGGTTCGGGAAAAATCGTTATGAAATGATAAACCCAGCGATTTTATGGATTTTATTTTAATTCGGATTGCGGGTTGAAATGATATATACCCGCAAGCTTAAAATATTACGGGTTGAAATGATATACATCTGTATCACTTGACCGTATGATAGAAAATTATATACAGATACCAGATTGGTTAAATTAAATGATTTTAAATCCATAAATTTTGAATTCAGTTAAATGATATTTTGAAATAAAATTTGATTTGAATAAACTGAATTATTTTCAAAATCCAAGCTTTAAATGTTGAAATTTGAGCTGGTTTAATGAATTGTTAAAAGAATAAAATTGAAATTTCGAAGTTGAATTTGAAGTAAAACTGAAATTTATCGAAATGGAGTTATTGGAAATGTTTAAAGATTTAAACTTTGCAATCTATGAAATTTATGTGCTTTAAAAATTGTAGTTCTACTATGGATTTATAATCAATATAAATTGAGACGGTTTAATGAAAATTGAATTAAAAGTTTAAATTCGAGTGGGTGATTTGAAATCTGGATATGGTCCAGATTTGTTGAAAAGGCAAAAATAGTTTATTTTGATATTAATTTTAACTTAATTATTTTAATATATACCATTCAAAGATTTATAATCTTAAAAATCCCGATTTTTAAGATTTTCAAACTATTAAACTAATTTAATCTATTTTCAACTATTTTAAACCATTTTAATCAATTTTAACTATTTACTTTATCTTAATCTATTTGACCTATTTTAAACTAATCAACCATTTTAATATATTTTAAATCTATTTATTCTATTTTAAATCTATTTCAAATTTATTTAATCTATTTTAAATCTATTTAATCTATTTTAAATCTATTTAAACTATTTTAAAACTTTTTAAACTATCTTAAATCCACCTAAACTATTTTAATCTATTTTTAAACTATTTAGAGTATTTAACTATTAGAAAAATTATTTTTAAAAACTATGCTAAACTATTTATAACTATCTAAACTATTTTCTAAATTTCAGATTGTGTAAAGTGGAAGTTTTATATTTAAATCCTTGATTCTATAGCGAATATGGTTAAAAGGTGTTATAGAATAAACTGGGATTTGAAATGATATTTGCTAGTGAAATGACATACTTGAGGAAATATGATGATTTTAAAATGAGTATTTAACCTGTTTTGTCGATATGATTTCGAAAGTGATCTCGAAAGTGAGTATGAATTCAAAAGTAATATAATTTTGAGAATATGATATTTTGATATCAATTATGAGTTGATTTTTGAAAATGTAAAAGAATCATCCAGTGTGAAATAAGCGTTTGGTTGTTAAAGCGACCAGAATCGGATATTGTCATACTCTCTACTAATACCAAAACCACTTTAACAACTATGTACATGGTAGAGATTCCAGAATGAAGTAGGATGGTTTGGCAAATGATTCTATTTTGTTTGAGGTATTAACATAGCCCTGACTTCCGTGAGTCAGCTTGATGTGATTAAAACAGGGGACATGCCAGGCCAAGTGAGGTCGCACCTCCGGTCGGACATGCTTCTTCGATACATATTATGACTTTGTGATTGATTTGGTGAGCACCCCTCGATTTAATTATGGGAGTGTGTTTCGAGGTGGGCGGTAGTAGCTGCTATGCATTACCACCAGTCCGGATACGCAAAATGGTAGTATCCTAACCTGGGCATTACCTTGCATACCTTATCACATGCCTTATCGCACCCACTACGAGTTTATTTTGTATCGTACCTATGGAGTGCCATTTGGGTAAACCACCAGCTTGGTGGAGCTTACGGTACTGTATAGACTACGGGAATATATAAAATGTGTTAAGGGGGATATGGATAACGCCTTAATGCTATTTTAATACTTTACTTTACTGTAGACATATTATAATAGCGTATTGTACTGCATAGTAGATATTTTAACGGATCCTTAAGAGATGGAAATACCGAACATCTCTTAAATTATTGCACGTACGTTAGACACTGGATAAGAGTTGTCAAACCCCGTAAACATCTATGAAGCCGTCACACTCATATTTATTTTAATGTTGATTTAGCTTACATAAGATCTTTTCGTTCTTACTCAGGTGTTTTGTCTTTTCAATTCGCTCGGGTCGGTCTGAGCTTTCCATTGCATCGAAGACTGCTTTCAGAGGACGAAGACGAAGATTTAGTAATATTGTTATTTATTATATTTATTCCTACAACATCATGTTGTTCCGCTACATTATTTATTCATTCCTGCTGTATGTACTCTGGTTTTGTATTGTAAAAGCGTAATCAAATATTATTTGTAAAACAACTCCATGAACTATTTATTTGATTATTATATTTTGTCATTCCACGGTAAGATTCTATATTTTTTTTTCTTTCTTTCTCTGATCTTTCTTATCTATCCCATAGCAATCCTCCCTTTTGAATGGTTTGGACCTGCATGTGTGGTTTATTGTCAATTTAAACTGTTCAAAAAGGTGGGCCGTTACATTTGGTATCAGATCTTTGGTTTATCGATAACCTTAGCTTTGTGGGGTCTAATTTATTAGGGAATAGGGTAGTAATACCCTAGAATGAGTCGTTGAGTGTATATATATGAGAGAGCATATTTGTTAGTGTTATAAAAGGTTTTTGTTGTTAACCATAAAATGAAAATGAAGACAAAGAAGGCACTTCAGTGACCTTCTGCATAGGCATAGAGTATTAGGAGAAGTTACCTTTCAACGACACCGAAAGGGTTGTATAACACCAGAGAAAAAGAAGCACATGATAGCTTTAGGAAAACGCTTTCGTAGGTATAAAAAGGAAGATAGTCATAAGGCTGCCTAACATAATGCAAAAACAATGAAAAGAAGAGCGCCCCAAGTCTTTTAAATAAAAAGGAAGGAGCGAAGGAAACGAGTTAGCCGTAAATCTAAACCCTTCGGAGCAAACGAAGGAATTCATCATTCGTCATTAAAACAGATATCTATCAAGAAGGGTAGAAAGAATAGGGCCATAATAGGCAACACAATTGACAACCGTTTCAGAAGCATAATAAGCCTTTCGAACCGGTTGAAGTACATATCCAGTATCTTTCAACAGTATCGAAAGGTTTATCCAAAGGTAGCGTTCATAATTCAACAGAAGGCCACTTTCCGACAGAATTTGGGAAAGGCGTGGCTCTCGGCAGTAATTACATAAGGGAGCAACCTTTCGATAAGATTGGAAGGTTCATAGTGTCTTATAAGAAACCAACCTTATGGGGAGACGAAGAGCTCATAAATGCATTAGGAAACATAAGGCCTTTTGTGACATTCAGCGGCCCATGATGATGTGTGAAGAACAAACCTTCCGTTAGAACCGAAAGGTTTGCAACTTTATAGAAGAAGGAACCTTCCGTCCTGATGCAAGCATAGGGATTAAAGGAAGGCCACTTACATCTATAAATAAGACCCACGGGGTCCGGTCTTAGGATCCGATCTTCTTCTCATTTTATCTACTCAATAACTTCTATTGTTTCCGTTCAACACATTGTAACCCTAATTTTGAAATTAGATTAGGGGCTATCATCTTAAATTTTGTATCAGGTTCTATTATAGAGAAATAAAGAGAATTGTGGCCTGTGATCAACTAAGAATTTGAAAATAATTATGATCAAACGTTAATTTCATACTAACGGCTGATCTTAGATGATTTATTTCTTATATTCTTTGTTTATTTCGAGAATATGTCATGAAATTGTCATCAGACAACTTCATAAATGTCCTTCTCCTTTACTTAATATCAATTACAAGAAGGGAGAATGAAACTTGTGAGATAATTCCAATATAAGTTTCATGGGATATTAACTCAACTCTTTTTATTGTCTTAAGATGTTTGAATCATGCATCTTTTCAAAAGGTTTTCATAAGGGGAATGTCAACCTAAAAAGATGAAAGTATTAAAGGAATAAAAAATAAATCACTCTCATCATTTGATGCCTTGGAATGTTTTTCTTAACCTTTCGAAGGGTTTAAATGGTTTCTTAAACCTTCCAGTCCATCGGAAGGTTTAATATAACCATCAAGAGATGTGGGTTACTTTCGGCTTCTAAGGGAGATATAATGAAATGATATGGATGAAGGCCATTCGATCCAAATAAGTTGGTCGAAGGGTTTAAATTGTTTCCTAAATCTTCTAGACCATCGAAAGGTTTAATAAAACCATCGATCTGGTCAAATCGAAGGTTTAAGATGTACTTGAACCCTTTGATGGGGGTAAGTGACCGCTTTTAACTTCTGAAAACCTTCCGAATTACCGAAAGGTGTAGCAATACTATGGATCCCTTCCAGCCGAAATTCTTAAACCATATTTAAACCTTTCGGTAAGGCTGAAAGTAAGATGATTCTTCCCTCAAATCCTCATAAGAAATGAGCACTCACTTATAACCTTCTGATATCAATCCCCTCTTGTTAGGTTTAGAATTGAGATCTCGAAACCTTCTGACCTAGTCATTTCATTCGAGAATGAAATCTACTCAACTGAAAGGTTGAATTCATTTGAAACAGTCCTATGAAATGCATCAAGGATGTTAACAAGAAATCTTGTTAACATTTTCGGTGCTCGAAGGAGGGCCTGAACCTCCAACCTGATTTATTAATATGATTAATGGTGAAATTTGATTCGTTGTAGGAGAAAATGAAATCAAGAAGACCTCTTACCGTCAGCAAAAGGAATGAGCATGCTACTTCTTTAGTGGAAAACATATCATCCTCTTTCAACCCTAGGTATAGGGAACAGGGGAACCTTCCACCCTACCTCAATCAACTCCACCTCCAGCTCAGCTTCAGCAGTCACCATAACTGACTCAGACTCAAGATCTTCTGCCAAAAGAGCATGTGGCTTAAATTGCATATCTGAAATGTCAGATGACAGTAATGAAAGATCTTCCAAACGAATTGTTATCTCACCGATTGTCAATGAAAGCTACCACAGCAGGGGAAGAAGTTGAGTCTCCAAGAAGGAATCTCAAAATCAATGCAGATGCTACCAAAAGTAAAGTTCATATTTCTCGATCAAAAAAGGAGGAGGGCCTTCCACCAAAGGAAAATTATCAAGGAAGAGTTCGTGCGAAAGATAAAGATTGTTCTGCAAGTTCAACTTCAGACAGCTACAAACCTAATCAAAGAAACTACATGAACAATGAAGCCTATCTTAAGGACATGGCAGAAAAGGCTGTGAAAGACCTGCTAAATGTTAAGTGCAAGAGAACTGAAGATGAAAGAGTGAATAATAATGAAAGGGTTGCACCCTTTATCGATGAAACCATGTCAGCTCCAATACCATCTCATATGAAGGTCCTCACCATGAAATATCATGGGACAACTGACCGTGATGACCATCTGATGGCATTTGATAGTCAGATGGATTTATACAATGCTTCTGGCGCTGTATGGTGTTGGCTTTTTCCGATCACATTACAAGGGGCCACAGCTAAATGGTATCGGCAATATCGTAAGAATACGATATATTCTTGGAAGCAGTTCTCTGCTCAATTCTGCATATGTAAAGATCCTTCTATTGATTATACCGTGCTTGCTAACATTAGGCAAAACCATGGAGAGTCTTTGGAGATTATCTAAAGAGATTTAATACTGAAGCCTTCAAGGCCAAAGGCATGAATATCAGAGATAAGCTCATATCTGTCCATTCAGGACTGATAGTTAATTCTCCTTTCTAGAAGGAGCTGTTAATTCATGGATGTCGGGATCTTCAAGATTTCCATTTTCAAGCCATCAAAGTTTATCCAAATGGACGAATTGTATTACTCAAAGAAGAAATTTTGGCACAAGAAGGATAGCGGTGGATTTGGCCCACAGAGAATTCCCAAGAGAGCTACGTGGGATGATACCAATACTAACGCATTGGTAGTAAATCGACCAATCTCCTACATTTATGCAATGACCCGGGATAAGGTCAATTTCCCCACTTCATTTACGGCTCGAAATTAACCTGAGCAGAAAAAAGGAGACAAATACTTTTGCCTACTACAAAGTAAATGGCCACAGAACCAATGAGTGTAATTTTATGGCTGGGATAGTTCAAAAATTGATTCGAGAACAGGATTGATATCATATATGAAGGACCTCATCCAACCGGTAAAAGTTAAAGTGCCCGAAGCAAATACATTCGAGAAGCTAAGAAGGGTGTATTCTCTATATAGGAGGAATCATTGTTCAAAAGGCTAAAACACAACATCAATACGTACACGCTGGCGATTAATCCATAAGAGCCAAGGAGGGTATCCATCACCCCCATAATGATCCCTTAATGATCACAGTCCACATAGGATCCTCGATGCTCATGAAAATCTTGGTTGACACGGGAAGCGCTATAAATGTGATATTCCGCCATGCGTTCGATTAGATGGGGATTTCCAAGGATAGACTTGAACCCAGTCCCGAGCCAATCTTTGTGTTTAATAATAAAGGGACAACTTCGCTTAGCCAGGTGAAGCTTTTTGTCAACTTGGGACTTCCCTCTGTTCCCAAGTCTTTGAAACGACCTTTGTGATCATAGATCAACCATTATTCTATAATGCCTTCTTTGGATGACCGATGCTAGACAAGGTGGATGCATTCGTATCGCCGAAGTATCTAATGCTTGAATTTCTCACAAAAAGAGGATGAGGAACTATCCGAGGCAAATAATTCGCATCTTAATAAATGTACTTTGAAACCCTAGAACAATACAACAAGGAGTTCATTTGTTACTTTGACTCTTCTATTGCTTTGCAGCCTTTGGAAGATGGGTTTCTACATCCATCATTCGAAGAAAAATAATAATATAATAAAACTAATAAACGTATTGCTGCAATGCGTTTTGCAGTTTACGGAAAAAGAAAGAGAGCAGATTCCAACTCAATTGAAGAAAGCGAAATCGTTACAGAATTAGATTATCAAGGAGAAGTGGAAAAAGTTAAGCCAGTCGAAGAAACTGAAAAGGTTCTGTTAGATTCTGCCAATTCTACTAAAATAATCAGAGTGGGAAAGGGTCTTGAGGAACACGTAAAGTCAAGATTGATAGAATTTTTAAAGACAATAAGGACGTTTTTGCTTGGACCCATTCTAACATGGTTGGAATTAGCCCCATGGTCATAACCCATGCCCTGAATATAAATCTAGACATTCCTCTAGTTCGACAAAAGAAAAGGAAATTTGATAAGATTAGGTCCGACGCCTTGAAGGAAGAAGTCAAGAAATTACAACAATCTAGGTTTATCTGAGAAGTCCGATACCCCAAATGGTTGGCAAATCCAGTTCGGTAAAGAAATCTAATGGAAAGTGGCGAACTTGTATAGACTACACAGATCTGAGTAACGCTTGTCCGAAGGATTGTTACCCGTTTCCAAGGATATATCGGTTGGTCGACTCTACCAGTGGACATAAGCTGCTCTCCTTAATGGATGCTTATTTTGGGTATAATCAGATTCCTATATTTGAACCCAACGAAGAACATACTAGCTTCATTACAGATGAAGGAACCTGGTGTTATAAGGTAATGCCATTTGGGTTTAAGAATGCAGAAGCAACTTATCAACGGTTGGTCAATAGAGTGATTAAAGAACAAATTGGGAGGAATATGGAAGTTTATGTTGATGACATGTTGGTGAAATCTCAAGAGCTGAAAGAATATCTTGAAGGTTTGAATGAAATGTTTAACGTGCTCCGCAAGTATCAAATGAAGCTCAACCCCCAAAAATGCAACTTTGGAGTCCATTTCGGAAAATTTCTTGGACATATTATGAGTGCATAAGGGATTGAGGCTAGCCCAAAACAGATCAAGGCCATTAACGATATGGAAAAACCTAGGACAAATAAAGATGTTATGAGTTTGAATGGTAAAGTTGCGGCACTAAGCAGGTTCATATCAAAAGCCACAGATAAGTGCATACCATTCTTTGAGGTGATCAAGAAGAAGAATAATTTCGAATGGAACGAAGAATGTAAAAAGGCATTTCAACAGCTAAAGCTACATTTGGAAAAGCCACCAATCTTATCCAGCCCTGAAGAGGGAGAGGATCAATTCCTATATATGGCAATTTTTGAATATACGGTGAGCTCGGTATTGATTAGAAATAACGTGGGATTGCAACTATCAGTTTACTGTGTAATCAGAAGGTTAAAGAATGCTGAAATCCGATACCCAGTCATTGAAAAGCTAGCATACCATTTAATTTTGACAGCTCGAAAACTAAGGCCCTACTTTCAAGCACATCTAGTAAAAGTGTTGGCCAACTTCCTATTGAAACAAATCTTTGGCAAGCCTAAAACTTCTGGATGGCCAATTAAGTAAGGAATTGAACTAAGTCAGTATGATATAGCATATCAACCTGGAACAGCTATAAAAGGTCAACCATTAGCCGATTTCATCAATGAATGTACATGGTTCATTTCAGAGCAATCTGAAAAGGAAAAAGATACAAAACCCAAATGGAAACTATTTGTGGATGGTGCTTCGAATGGACAAGGAGCGAGGGTAGGATATGTAATGATTACCCCAGACGGGAACAAGTTACACTATGCTATGAAGTTGGGATTCTCAACAACTAACAATGTAGCGGAGTATGAACCTATGGTTGCCAGATTAGCCCTTGCTTTGCAACATAAAATCCTGAGAATCCAGGTATTCAGCGATTCCCAATTAATGGTTAACCAGATCAAACAGGTATATCAAACCAAGGATCCTAAACTTAGTCCATATGTGAAGAAAGTTTTAAAAATGCTTACACTTTTTAAAAGATTTCTCCATACATCAAATATGAAGAGGAGAAAACTCTCAAGCAGATTCACTGGCTAAGTTGGCAATCTCAAAAGGAGCTCCTAAAACTTGAATTGTACCTGTAGGATTTTAGGCCAATCCCAGCATTGAGGAAAACAAACAAGAGAAAGCTGTGGAAATACTACTATTAACCCGATCGAAGGCCTTGGCATCAGAATCGAAATAGATGGAACAAGAGATACCTAATTAAGAACCCGTAGCTCCAATAGCAGAAGAAAGTTATGAAATCACTTGGATGGCACCAATCGTGGATTATATAGTTGATGGAAAATTGCCCACAGATAAAATAGAAGCACGAAGGATAAAACGGCAAGCTCGGAGCTTTACCATTATGGATGGAGTTCTTTACAAGAAATGGTATGCCCTTCCCTATTTACGATGTGTGAAACCTAAAGGAGGATTTTCAATAATAAAGGAAGCACATGAAGGGTTCTGTGGGGATCACTCTAATGGAATAAAACTAGCTAAGAAGATAATGAGGAAAGAGTTTTACTAGCTATATCTGACTAACCAAGCTATGGAATATGTTAAAAGGTGTAAGAAACGTCGGCGTTATTCAAAAATACTATGTCTCCCACCAAGTCAACTAACCCCTATTGCTACCCCATGGCTATTTGACGTTTGGGGAATCGACTTAGTTGGTTCACTTCCAATCTCTAAAGTAAGGGTGAAATATGCCGTGGTTGCAATAGATTACTTTACAAAACGGTTGAAGTAGAACCACTCCTGAAAATTACCTCTAGAAAAGTGCTAAGATTCGTCATTAGAAACATTGTCACAAGATTTGGGATACCATATAAGATAATATCCGACAGTGGGACTCAATTTGAGAGTGAAGAGTTTTCACGGTTTTGCCGCAAGAATGGAATTATAAAAAGCTTGTCCTCAGTCACTCATCCAAAGGCCAGTGGAGCAGTCGAAGCGGCTAACAAAAAAATCAAGACCATCTTGAAAAAGAGCCTAAATATAGGAAAAGGGAATTGAGTAGAAGAATAGCCCCTAGTTCTGAGGATTTATAGAACTTCAACCATACATACCCCATACTCTTTTACATATGGATGTGAAGCAATGCTACCTGTAGACATTGAGGTACCTTCTCATAGAAGAATTGCCTACACCTTTAACCCAAACCAAGAATTGAGAAAGGAACCACTTGACCTCATTCATGGACTAAGAGATGAAGCAACTTTGAGAACGGCTAAGTATGAAAGGAGAGTATCAAAATATTACAACTCAAAAGTAAAAGCGACATCATTCAAACAAGGGGATTTAGTACTTCAAAGAGTAAAGGCCAATACAAGAAACCCATCAGATGGGCCATTGGTACCAAATTGGGAAGGCCCATTGATAATCTTCAAAGAAATATCCCCGAGAGCCTATAAACTATATACCCTAGTGAAAACGTGGTACCAAGAATGTGGGACGTGGAACATCTGAGACCATGTTTTCCAACTTTGAATGAATAAAGCATTTCTAAGAACGTCTCTGCTATGATTTAGTAAGAAGAGTCTACATGGTCGGGAGTGAAATTCTCCTTAAAATTTTGGGCTACCTAAGATGGTAGGCTACCAATAATGGTAGAAAGCCCTTGGTCACGCCAAGAAAGCCAGGTCAAGGCACCTCCTGGAGGGAGGGCGTAAGCCTTTATCCACGCCAAAACTAGAAATGGCTAGGTTAAAGTAGCACAAGCCCTTATCTACGCCACGCCATGGCCAAGATAAGGCACCTTCTGGAGGAAGGACGGGTAATCCCTTGGTCCCGCCATGCTATGGCCTGGCCAAGGTTCCAAACAATCCCATAAACGCGTCATGCTATGACCATGTTAAGGCGCCTCCTAGAGGGAGGTCGGGTTAGTCCTCGGACCGTGCTTTAGAAAGCTAACCGAGTACACCTGAAACCCGGATGAATTATCCGATGGACTAAGAAATGTCCATGCCTGAAACATGCACTGCCAGAAATCAGCCTAGCTTAAGATAGCAACCACCAAAAGAGGTCAGTATTGTCAAATATGACAAACAACCAGAAATAGGCTTTGATTAAATAAGCACAGAATCAGACAAAAGAGTCCCAGCCTAAAATAGGCTATGACAAATGATAAATAGACAAAGAAAACTCGAGCCCGAGGAAGCAAAAGTATGCGAAGCACTAACAAAACCAAAGGATGGCATACTCAATAAGAAAATTAGAGGGAAGTCACTGACTTCTTCTCTCGATCATTCGCCAGATGGGTATTCTGGACTCCTATCACAAGAGATAATATCCCAAACTTCTATTACTAGATATGATATTCTGGTCTTCAATTATTAATTACCAGCAATGGTATTCTTGTCTTCAATTATTAACTACCAACAATGGTATTTTGGTTTTCTATTATTAATTACCAAAATTGGTATTTTGGTCATATATTATTAATTCCCGAAATTGGTATTCTAGACTTCTATCATTAACCATTGAAAGAGATATTCCGGCCTTCCCTTATCAATTATCAGAAATGACATTCTGGAATTCCTGTTAGAAGTTGTGAGAAAATGGTGTCCCAAAAGTGGCATCCTGGGCTTCAAGGGCTCCTGTTATCAATAATAAATCAGGTTTTCTAGTCTTCGGTTATTCATTATCAACTAGAATAATGTAGAGATAGTTCTATGACCTCAGAATCATTTCCCTAAAGAAAAAAAGCCGTCTTTATACAAGGGGGGCTATATTTTAACCATAAGATGCAAATGAAGATGAAGAAGGCACTCCAGAGACTCTCCGCATAGGCACAAAGTATCAGGAGAAGTTACCTTTCGACGACACCGAAAGGGTTGTATAACACCAAAGAAAAAGAAGCACATAATAACTTTAGGAAAAAGCTTTCCTAGGTATAGTCACAAGGCCTCCTAACATAATGCAAAGACCAAAGAAAAGAAGATCGCCCCAAGTCTTTTAAATAAAAAGGAAGGAGTGCAAGAAACGAATTTGCCATAAATGTTGTTCTTCACTATGGAATTAAATCGTTGATTGAATGTTTGTTATTCGATAGTTAAATAACCGACTATTGATTTTGGACCCAAAATGTAACTTTTGGAAATAGGAGAAACACGTGAGTTATATTGCGCATTAATCATCGATGATGCTGTATTATGCGTATAAATCTCATTTCATTCTCCTAGGATAATGATAAGGAAATCCATCCAGTAACAGTGAGGAGGTGATCTCCGATCTTATCTTTGATTGTTTATTTTCTAAAGAACCGGGTTTGAGTTTGCCGGAAATTGTCGAATGTTTTTTCGAAGAGATCGAGATCGGGTATGTTATTCGAAAACCACTTCGATCCAACAAATTTGTTTCGAAGTGAAGACATTCTAAAGATGATGGAATTTGGAGATGAAGCTCTCAAGTGTTTTGTTCAGTCCTAGAATAAACTTGTATGGATGAATGCTGTTATTGCATTATTGCCTAGAGGGAAGTATTAGCATTCCGAGTGGAAAATTCTATATAAAGGTAAAATATAGCCTCAATCCTCATCAACCGGAAATGACTACAACATGGGAGATGTACCAGGGCAAGGTGGGTCGCTCCTAAGTAGGGTATGATCATCCTTCTAGATTCGCTATTATATCTCATGTATACGCTTTGGGGCCAACTAACAAAAGGATGATCATCTAAATCCTTCGGAGCAGATGAAGGGATTCATCATTCGTCATTCAAACAGATGTCTTCCAAGAAGGGTAGAAAGAATAGGGCTAGAATAGGCAACACAATTGACAACCTTTTCGAAAGCATAATAAACCTTTCGAACTGACTGAAGTACATATCCACTATCTTTCAATAATATCGAAATGTTTGTACAAAGGTAGCGTTTATAATTCAACAAAAGGCCACCTTCCGACAACATTTGGGAAAGGCGTGGCTCTTGGAAGTAATTACTTGATGGAGCAACCTTCCGACAATATCGAAAGGTTCATAGTTTCTCATAAGAAACCAACCTTGTGGGAAGAAGATGAGTTCATAAATGCATTAGGAAACACAAGGCCTTCTATGATGTTCAACGACCCATGATGGTGTACGAAGAATAAACCTTCCATTACAACCGAAAGGTCCGCAACTGTATAGAAGAAGGAACCTTCCGTCTTGACGAGAGCGTAGGGCCGAAAGGGATGCCGCCTACATCAATAAATTAGACCCAAGGGGTCTGGTCTCAGGATCTGATCTTATTCGTATTTCATCTACCCAACAACTTCTATTGTTTCCATTCAACACATTATAACCATAATTTTGAAATCAGATTGGGGGCTATCTTCTTAAATTTTGTTTCGGATTCCATTATGGAGAAACAAAGAGAATTGTGGTTTGCGATCAACTTGAAATTTGGAAATAACCATGATCAGACGTTAATTTTACATTTACGGATGATCTCAGATGATTTATTTCTTATATTCTTTGTTTATTTCGAGAATATGCCACGAAATTGTCATCAGACAATTTCATAAGTTTCCTTCTCCTTTACTTAATATTAATTACAAGAAGAGGGAATGAAACTCGTGAGACAATTCCAATATAAGTTTCATGACATATTGACTCAACTCTTGTTATTGTCTTGAGATGTTTGAATCATGCATTCTTTTCGAAAGGTTTTCATAAGTGGAATGTCAACCTAAGAAGCTAAAAGTATTAAAGGAATGGCAAATAAAGCAATCTCATCATTTGATGACCCCGAAGGGTTTTCTTAACCTTCCAAAGGGTTCAAATGGTTTCTTAAACCTTCCAGTCCATCGGAAGGTTTAATATAACCATCAAGAGATGTGGATTACTTCCAGCTTCTAAGGGAGATACAATGAAATGATATGGACGAAGGTCATTCGATCCAAATAAGTTGACCGAAGGGTATAAATAGTTTCCTAAACCTTCCGAACCATCGAAATACTTAATAAAACCATCAATCCAGTCAAATCGCAAGGTTTAAGATGTACTTGAACCCTTCGATGAAGGCTAAGTGACTGCTTGTAATTTCTAAAAACCTCCGAATTACTGAACGGTATAGCAATACTATGGATCCCTTCTAGCCGAAATGCTTAAACCATATTTAAACCTTTCGGTAAGGCCGAAAGTAAGATAATTCTTCCTCAAATCCTCATAAGAAATGAGCACTCACTTTTAACCTTCCGGTATCAATCCCCTCTTGTTAGGATTAGAATTGATATCTAGAAACCTTCTGACTTAGTCGTTTCATTCGGTAATGAAATCTACTCAACCGAAAGGTTGAATTCATATGAAACAGTCCTATGAAATGTATCGAGGATGTTAACAAGAAATTTTGTTAACATTTTTGGCTCTAGAAGGAGGGCTTGAACCTCCAACCTGCTTTATTAATATGATTAATGGTGAAATTTGGTTCATTGTAGGAGAAAATGTAATCAAGAAGACCTCTTACCGTCAGCAAAAGGAATGAGCACGGCTACTTCTTTTGTGGAAAAGATATCACCCTCTTTCAACCCTAGGAATAGGGAACAAGGGCAACCTTCCGCCCTACCTCAATCAACTCCACCTCCATCTCAGCTTCAGCAGTCACCACAACTGGCTCTGACTCAAGATCTTCAGCTAGAAGAGCATCTGGCTTAATTACATATCTGAAACGGTAGATGGCAGAAATGAAAGAACTTCCGAATGAAGTGTTATCTCACCGATCGTCAATGAAAGCTACCACGGCAGGGGAAGAAGTTAAGTCTCCAAGAAGGAATCTGAAAATCAACATAGATTCTATCAAAAGTAAAGCTTACATTTCTCCATCAAAAAAGAAGGAGGGCCTTCCACCGAAGGCAAATTATCAAGGAAGAGTTCATGCGGAAGAGAAAGATTATTCTGCGAGTACAACTTCAGACGGCTACAAACCTAATCAAAGAAACTTCATGAATAATGTAGCCTATCTTAAGGACATGGCAGAAAAGGCTGTGAAAGACCAGCTAAATGTTAATTGCAAGAGAACCGAAGATGAAAGAGTGAACAACAATGAAAGGGTTGCACCCTTCATCGATGAAATCATGTCAGTTCCAATACCATCTCATATAAAGGTCCTCACCATGAAATATCATGGGACAACTGACCCGAACGACCATCTGATGGCTTTGATAGTCAGATAGATTTATAAAACGCTTCTGGCATTATGAGGTGTTGTCTTTTTCTGGTCTCCTTACAAGAAGCCACAACTAAATGGTTTCGGCAATATCGTGAGAATACAATATATTCTTGGAAGCAGGTCTCTGCTCAATTTTGCTTATGTAAAGATCCTTCTATTGATTATACCGTGCTCGCTAAAATTAGGCAAAACCATGGAGAGTTCTTAGGAGATTATCTAAAGAGATTCAATACTGAAGCCTTGAAGGCCAAAGGCACGAATGACAGAGAAAACCTCATAACTGTCCACTCAGGACTGATAGTTAATTCTCCTTTCTGGAAGGATCTATTCGTTTATGGATGTTGGAATCTTCAACATTTCCATTTTCAAGCCATCAAGTTTATCCAAATGGACGAATTTTATTACCCAAAGAAGAAATCTGGGCACAACAAGGATAGCGGTGGATTTGGCCCTGAGAGAATTCCCAAAAGAGATAGGTGGGAAGATACCAATACTAACGTGGTGGCATTAAATCGACCAATCTCCTACATCTATGCAATGACATAGGATAAGCTCAACTTCCCCATTTCATTTAAGGCTCGAAATTACCCGGAGCAGAAAAAGGAGACAAATAATTTTGCCTGCTACAAAGAAAATGGCACAGAACCAATGAATGTAAGGTTCTGGCTGGGATAATTCAGAAATTGATTCGAGAAAGGCAGTTGAAGGAATCCGTGAAGAATCCACAGCAAACTCTCCTGACAAACACTGGCACAAGGAAGCATGTTGGTAATACTGTAAATGTGATCGAGGAAGATGACCCACTAAGCTTAAGTCCGACCCAGAATAGGATTGATGTCATATATGGAGGACCACATCCAGCCGGTAGAAGTCAAAGCGCCCGAAGAAAATACATTCGAGAAGCTAAGAAGGGTGTATTCTCTATACTGGAGGAATCATTGTTTAAAAGTCTAAAACACAACATCAATATGCACACACTGGTGATTAATCCAAAAGAACCAAGGAGGGTATCCATCAACCCCATAATGATCCCTAAATGATCACGACCCAAATAGGATCCTCGATGCTCACAAAAATCCTAGTTAACATGATGAGCGCTATAAATGTGATATTCTACCATGCATTTGATCAGATGGGGATTTCCAAGGATAGACTTGAACCCAGTCCCGAGCCAATCTTTGGGTTTAATAATAAAGGTATAGCTCCACTTAGGCAGGTGAAGCTTTTTGTCCAACTGGGACTTTCCCCATGATTTGAAAGAAATGTTTAAAGGAATTTTAGAATGAAATAAGTTCTGGATAATAATATCGATGATGAGCACATGCGTCATCGACGTTCATTTTCGAGCTTCAAAGTGGAAAGACTGCTGTGGTAGTCTTACTACACATCTGTTTTGATGAATAAATTTTAATTTTTAATTCCTAAATATGATTTTATCTATGAAGGAAAAATATGTATATATATTATTTTCAAAATGACTGAAATGAATACGAGATTTAATTCTCGAGAATTCTAATAATTATTAGTTTTCAATTATTGTAGTTAATGAAATCTTAACTATTTTAATAGTTGGAAACTTCTAAAAAGATTTTTTTTTAGAAATTAGATGCTAAGTGATTAATAAAATATATAAGAAAATGAAAATTTGTAATTTATAGATATAAATGATAAGAAAATGTAACTATTGAAATTTTTTGTTAACTGAATGAATAAGATAAACCTGGGTAACATTCAGTTACGTTCTAAAAGACATATATAACTTGCCAAATATTAAATGTTGAAATGTTAATAAGAATATGTAATAGAATATTATACAAGTGAACTTAGGAAATAAAAGTGTTCAATGGAATTAAGTTTATAAATGAAGAATTAGGATGTATAAGAATGTTATAAATTAAATTTAATAAATTGGGATGCTAGTAATTAAATTTAATAGAAAAAAGTGAATACTGAAAGTATATGATTATAAAATTTAGTTAATGATTGAAGCCATTTATAAAGTAAAAGTGAAATAGTAAAAGTGAATATCATATATGAAAGGAATAAATGTGAAAAGAAAAAGAATTAAATTTTAAGTATGAGTTGATTCACAAATTAATATTTATATAAAAAGGGAAATCAAAGTAAATAATAAATGTGAAGTAAACTGAAATAAAATGTATGCAATTCTTCAATAACGAATTCATTGATTATTTTAAATCATTGAATGGAAATAACTTATGTAAGTAAATGAATGAAAATTTAATGAAAATGGCGTTATATGAATAAATGAGAAACGAACTTTTGTAAGAATGAATGTAAATTAATGGAAATAAGCTTTGTATGAATGAATGAAAATAGACAAACAGTAAATGATATGAAAATAAATTTGTAAGAGTAAAGTTAACGACATTTGATATTATTGGTTATTTGGCTTATGGAATGTTTGGAAAGGATACTTCTAGCCATATAAAGATGCATAAATAATCTATTAAGTTCTATCTAAGACTGTTGAGTGTATGGTATACTTAGCAGTTATTTATCATTTTATACAAGTAAAAGTTCTGAACCCGCACAAACCATTAGTTTCCATGGTGGATGGTTGATTACTTGGACTGCATGTGATGATTGTATGGTTTTGTTTGCAAGTGATTATTATTATATTGTATTGACTGTATTGCTATTAATTGAGACAACTTAAATATTTCTCTTTTATATAATTATTAACCTCTTTGGATTATATAAATGAAATACAGGTTTATAGAAGCAATAACTACTGTTTTTGGTTTCATAAATAAGCGTTGTTTGCCTGACAAATAGTTACGTCTTCGGATTGCGGTTTTATAGCGATAGTATACTATTTTCCCATGGTTTGGAATATATTATTTAGAAATATGATATATGGTTATTATTGATATTATTATTTCTCCCAAACTTCTCCGTACAAAGGAGACTCTGCCGAAATTTTCCATGAATTTTAGACCTAGAAAATTTTGTGAAAGTAAAACTATTTTCGAACTTTTATTGAACTTTTATATGAAGATTTAATTGTTTTTATAAATTGATATAATTTATTTAGATTATTTAATTATGTAAATTAATTTTTATAAATTAAATACTTTGAATAAGACATATTAATTCCTTAGTTCCTCAGTTTCCCTTTTTGATGATGAAAAGTTTTGAGTGGGGGAGAGTGTAACGACCCGTAATTTTCGATAACTAAAATATCAAATAAGTTTTGGAATTTGATGTTGTGGAAAATTAAAAATTTAAGATTTATTAACCGGAATAATAACTAGAATGAAATTTAAGGATGTTAATATAAGGTAGTTGATAACTACTTTAATGCAATTCCAATTAATTGAAATGATTGTAGAGTTAAGATTGGTTATAAATTATAAATAAGCAAATAAACCAAATGTTGTGTTTAAACGGTAAAATTGTACGTAATTAATTGGAATTGGTTAATATAGAATAATTAATCAATATGTGAATATATTAGCCTTTGTTTGTAAACAATAAACTCGAAAATATGTTTGAATTTAATAGTAATTGCTTTAGTTACATTCTGTTATTAATCCGGTAAATTAATGTGGAAATCGATAAAAATTCAATACAATTGAAATGTTGCAATTAATATGGTAAAAGATGATAATTGTAGAATTTTGATGTAATAAGATATAAACCAATGTTAACTATGACCACAAAGTAATGATTGATTGAATAACAAGATTGAAATCAAAATAAATTAATTTATTTCAATTTTAAATTATAATTAATAGGTTTATTACGGTTGAGACCGAACACTGTAATTTGTGTAATATTTAACAATGAATTGATATGGAAATTTGTTTTAAAAGAGTATAAATTACATAATAATCAATAATTGATAAAGATTATTAGTTACTAAATTTGAATTCAAGAGGTAATTTAATTAATTTAATGATAATTTATTTAATTAACGTGAAAATAACCATTTTGGCCACCGTCTTAGATTTTGAGGAAACCAATTTCATCGGATCCGTAATAGTGAGTTATTGTAGGATTTCAAGTTTCGTAGCGATCGGACTTGTCGTTTGATCGTACGGGCTCGAAACACGCAGAAATCAGTTTAGTTGAAATTAATTTGAAATAAACTGATTTTTAAATGCTAACTTCTTCATACGATGGAATTAGAACTTAAAAACCTATTCCATTGAATTTAAAAGTATGGTAAACCTCTATTTTGATATATTGGATGACTTACTTTCGTTTCGGAGACAAAACGTGCTTTTCGGATCGTTATTTTTGTTCGAACTAATTCGACACATGTTCATGTTCTTGTCGGGCTTTGTTCATATAAATAGTTTTGTTCTAACCCTAGCAGCCTTTTTATTTCAAATTACTATACGTACTGAAATTTTTGTCGTTCCTCTCTTCTCAGTGGCTGAAAACTTAAATCCCCAAATCCAAATCAAAATCAATTTCAAAAATTTAAACTCCTCCAGACCATGACATATCATATACTTTTTCGAAGCCCTCGACGAGTGTAACTCGCTACAAGAATTCATTTCTCGAATCGAATCATCGTTTGACAAGAAATCAATTTTTTATTCTTGACCGTCCATAGGCCATAACTTCGATTAACGGCGGATATGCGACGAGGAGTCGATCGAAGGGCATGGGCACGTAAAGGATGACGGGCAGGTTCGATTCATGTGGCTACTTGGGTCTGGAGGTGTTTGGATTCCTCGCGATGGGCGTTTGAAAGGAACGACAACGGAGGAGGTGATGTGCCACAGTTAGCATGAGGGGCCAATGGCCGGGCGCGGGGGGGGGGGGGGGGGTGGTGAAGGGTGGTTGCCGGTGCCATATCGTAGGTCAGGCGTGGATGGTGACGGAAAATGCATAGTCAATGATAATAAATAGGCGGCTGTAGACTCTTATGTTCGATCGTGATATTCATGCTACGGTTTCATGTTGTATAGAGTTGATGACGTGTTTTTCATTTCCTATTATTTTATAAATTCTAATTTAATTTGTATAATGTTCTAATGTTAATAACTTTTGCATACAAGGTTGGATTTACGTGCGGTTTTCTCCGGTGCTATCGTATTGAAATTCCAGACTTTTTGGAACTGGTTTGGATGAATTCTAAGACAGTTGAATTTTGGGCCTTATTTTGGATTTCAAATTGATTTGAAATCAAAGGTGAGTGTTTTAACCCACTCACAACTATTAGATTATCTTATGTTAGTTAAATTGAATCTATGATGTGATTAAAAATTAATTGGTTGATGTTTGGTATATTTAAATATTCTTGTTAAATATGATTTTTATTGAATTTAATCGCTGTTTAATTTAATGTTGAATTTTAAATTTCCTTTTAATACCTGTTATTGATGATCAGTCAATTGTTGTTATTTATTTGTTGATCTGAATGATGATTATGATAGATGTTTGATATGTTGATATTGGATGACTCGATGTTATATTTATATTGTTATAACACTGCAAGTTCCTTAGTTTATTGTCAGAAAATCCCTATGGGTCGAAATGATACATACCCAAACGATTTATAGATTAAGGGAAATCGTTATGGGTTGAAATGATAAACCCGAGTAATTTTATTGATTTTACTTTAATTTGGAATCGCGGGTTGAAATGATATACAACCGTAAATTTAAATTATCGCGGGTTGAAATGATATACATCTATATCACTTGACCATAGGGTAGAAAATTATATACAGACACCAAATTGGTTAAATTAAATGCTTTTAAATCCTTAAATTTTAAATCCAATTAAATGATATTTTAAAATAAAATTTGATTTGTATAAACTAATTTATTTTTGAAATCCAAGCTTTAAATGTTGAAATTTTAGTTGGTTTAATGAATTGTCAGAAGAACAAAATGGAAATTTCGAAGTTGAATTTGAAATATAACTGAAATTTATCAAAATGGAGTTATTGGATTAAAGATTTAAACTTTGAAATCTATGAAATTAAAGTGGTTTAAAAATAATAGTTTAACTATGGATTTATAATCAATATAAACTGAAATGGTTTAATGAAGATTGAATTGAAAGTTTAAATCCGAAGGGTGATTTGAAATTTGGATATGGTCCAGATTTGTTGAAAAGGCAGAAATAGTTTATATTGATATCATTTTCAAACTTAATTATTTTAATATATACAATTCAAAAATTTATTATTCTAAAAATCTCGATTTTAAGATTTTCAAACTATTAAACTAATTTAATCTATTTTCAACTATTTTAATCAATTTAAAATATTTTAATTTATCTTAATCTATTTTGATCTATTTTAACCTATTTTAAACTAACCATTTTAATATATTTTAAATAATTTGAATCTATTTTAAATATATTTAATCTATTTTAAATCTATTTAAACTATTTTAAAACTATTTAGACTATCTTAAATCCACCTAAACTATTTTAATCTATTTTTAAACTATTTAAGGTATTTAGTTATTTGAAATTTATTTTTAAAAACTATGCTAAACTATTTAATATATTTATAACTATCTAAAATATTTTCCAAATTTCAGATTATGTAAAGTGGAAGTGTTTAAATTTAAAACCTTGATTCTAAAGCGAATATAGTTAAATGATGTTATAACATGAATTGGGATTTGAAATGACATTTGCTTGTGAAATGACATATTTGAGTAAATATGATGATTTTAAAATATGGATTTAACCTATTTTGTCAATATGATCTCGAAAGTGAATAGAGTTTGGAAGTAATATGATTTTGAGAATATTATATTTTCATATCAATTATGAATTAATTTTTAAAAATGTAAATGAACCATCCGGTGTGAAATAAGCGTTTGGTTGTTAAAGAGACCGAAATCCGAATATTGACATACTCTATGCTAATATCAAAAACCACTTTAACAACTGTATATGTGCTGGAGATTTCAAAATAAAGTAGAATGGTTTGGCGAATGATTCTGTGACTAAAACAGGGGCCACATCGGGCCAAGTGAGGTCACACCTCCGATCGGACATGCTTCTTCGATACCATATTATAACTTTGTGATTAATTTTGTGGCCACCCCTCAATTTGGTTATGGGAGTGTGTTCCGAGATGGATGGTAGTAGTTGTTATGCGTTACCACCAGTCCAGATCTGCAAAACAGTAGTACCCTATCCTGGACATTGCGTCGCGTGCCTTGTCACAAGCCTTATCGTGCCCACTACGAGTTTGTTTGTACCATACCTATGGAGTGCCCTCTGGGTAAACCAGCGATTTGGTGGAGCTTACGGAACTTTTTAGACTATGAAAATATGTATAATATGTTAAGAGGGATAGTTCAAAGAATCATTAGAAGATGGAAATCTCGAACAACTCTTAAGTTATTGCACGCACATTAGACACCGGATAAGAGATGTCAAACCCCATAAGCATCTTTGAAGCCGATCACAGTCATATTTATTTTACTGTTGATTTAACTAACATAAGATCTTTTAATTCTGACTCGAGTGTTTTGTCATTTCAATTCGCTCGGGTCAGGCTGAGCTTTTTAGTGTATGGAAGACTGCATTGGAGGACGAAGACGAAGATTTAATATTATTATTATTTATTATATTTATTCCTGCTACATCATGTTGATCCGCTGCATTATTTATTTATTCCTACCGTATGCACTCTGATTTTGTATTGTAAAAGTATAATCAAATGTTATTTGTAAAATAGCTTCATGAACTGTTTATTTGATTATTATATTTTGTCATTCCGTTGTGAGATTCTATTTTTTGTTTTTCTTTCTTAGTCTTCCTTTTCTTATCTACCCCATAACAATCCTCCCTTTTGAATGGTTTGGGTCTGACATATGTGGTTTGTTGTCAATTGAAACCATTCAAAAAGGTAGACCGTTACATTCACAACTATTCAAACCATATTCATTAATCTTAATATTCTTTGATTTATTGCTTGCAATCGAAATGAATTTTTTTTGAACTGCTTGCTAAACATTAATTGTATATGTATATATGCGTGTATGTGTGTATATATATGTATATACATATATATATATGTCTGTATGTATTTATATATTAATAAATAAATAAAATTGTTCATGTTTATGACGACAAAGGTATATATAGATGGGAAATGTATTCATTGTGGTGTAAATCCCAACACCTATGCAATGTATACATTAACTTTGTATACTTTTATACGTTGCACTTAAACTATACACATGGACGCATGTGATGTGCTCAAAATCATTTGCAATTAATCAGATCAAATTGGACTGATGCATTCTTGATAAAACATTTAATTGAAATGTTAACATGTTTATTTAACATATTATCAATCTAATTAGAGGCAAAAATGTAATGTTTCTCTCTCTCTTCAATTAATGTTGTCTACTCCCTTAATTAATTGCATAACTATTATAGAAGAAAATAAAGGTACCCTTCACATATTATTTTGATAAGTAACGGCTACACATGTGAGTGTATTTGATACACTCATTCATTTAAATTTATATAATATTCAAACTCTTCTGAATTTTTTTTACCAAATTAAATAAAATATCGATTTTATTTAAAAAAGATTTAGATAAGATCTAAATGTATTTAGGCTCATAGGCCCATTAAAGATTCAAAATGGTAATATTTTTTGAAATTTCACCTATTTCTTCCGCTATGGGCCCAATTCTAACAAAGACTATGGTAGATAGTTATACGAATTCATGCGAATAGCATTATGGAATTGGCTAAGTATGAATTTCGCGCTTCAATTGACATTACGATCGGGTATGATCTCTCTCCAAAATGAATCGGCTATGATCCATCTCCAATTATCGATCATACCGTATCGATGTTACAGTTCAACTCAGCACAAAATGATCGGTATCTCAAAATCCACCAGTCGAATACACATGAAACTTTCGAAACATCAATATATTGAATAGTGGGACCCAACATATCGATAGAATATGAAAAGGAGCAAGAAAAATAATTAGTACTGATTATTATTTTCATGGAAGTGGGTCCCCCGATCGATAGGGTGACTTTGTCTGGATTTGAAGACTCCGCAGCCGAAATTTCAAGAAGATATTTTGTCGTCTTTCCTTATAAATACAAACTTGATTGTTCATTTTAAGGATCTTTCTTTCCGCTGCCTAGGTTTCACCATTTTTATTCTTTATGTACTGATGGATCTTGCCGATCCAAACTTTCTTGTAACCATAGTCAAATGCAAGGTTAATTAAAATTCAAAGTGGACGTAGACCAAGATTACCGGACCACTATAAAAATCCATGTGTTCATTTATTTTCACTGCTATATTTTTATTTTATTCATCATTTAATCTCTATAAGGTTCTATTAAGTGCTGATGCCTATTCTTGGTGTCAAAATTTTGGTCCTTTCACTGAGAAGCGAATTCTCAGCTTGATTGGATCTCATTATCTATTTGTGAATTCCTATGTTCGTGAGATAGATCCAGCTTTCTACCGACAAGTTTCCTATTCTACTCAAATTTGAAAGAGATCTATAAGAAACTACCTACAATGCCTTCTAGGAAGGAGTAGGCCATTGCTACCTCCTCATGACCCGTTGATGAAGCAGTAGAGAACATGAAGATCGGTTATAAACAATGTATCCAATCGAGTTAAAAGATCGCTCAGATTGGTAATACAAATCAACGATGATCACTCCATAACTTGACGAATGAAAGGGTGATCGATGAAACGACTTCAGAAACACAAGGTAGAGGCATTGGAGGACCCACCCTATGGATCATATGTACTTTGTGACACTTTCAATGGATTGGGACGATCCATATAAAAGCTTATGATTGATAGCTACTCCAACATCTTCAACAATCGATCATTTCGACAGCTGCAACCTATCATTTCAACTGCCACTGGTCGGTTGATCGATCATATACATCTTCAATGATCGGTTGTTTCAACTACAACCGATCAATCCCTCAACAATACTCTACACCACCATCATTCTATCCACTACTAATCCATTTAAGCTTGAAATATGGTTAAGTATCCACGTGAATATGGATTGGGTACGATCTATTCTTAGTGGTTCCATACCGATCCTTCTCAAAGCCAACATGGTCGATTCCTCCATAACATGTATTGTAGTCGATCGTTCCATCTAATCGTTTTTCCATTTGATCTTTTTTCCAACCGATCATTTTTCCAACCGATCATTTTTCCAACCGATCGTTGCTCCAACATCTACAACGAGACCAATTGTTGTGAGCATCCAAATGAAAAATGAATCAGGTAAAATCCTTTTAGTTGACCATGCCACAGTGCAGTGCCCCTGCATTCTGGATTCGGAACTCAACTTAAAGATGATGAATTCTATCCACTTCCCTTACGACTTGTGACTAACTGTGGCATATGGGATCGAGCGACAGCTGCTGAATTGCAGCCAAGGAATGAACAAGTAACTACTACTCCAACGATACTTCTAAACGGTGGAGAACCAAGGTGATATGACATAAACCAAGGTTATATGACTTAAAGCAGACTCTAGATGTTCTGACCTAAGGTCGAACTTAGGTAACAACCATTCGACCCAAAGTAAACCCAATAAATTCTAGCCCAAGGTGAAACTTGGGTGAAACCAAGATTTTCTCCAAGCGAACACCAATATGACTCCAAGCACCGTAGATCACCAACCTAGAACTTCAAATTCAGTGACTCCAAGTGAACTAGAGGCTAACTCCAAGCAAATATCAGATTTTCTCAGGTCGGACTTCAAGTAAATTATCACCAATCCGTCAATACCTATCCATCTTACTTTGCTCATAACTCAGGCATACAGACTACAAATGACTTGGAATTTGATATGCAACCTCAAGAGGCCTTCCATACTACCTTATATGGATCGCATCCCATTTAGGAAAAAGTTTGGAGATCATCACCAATCAGCGACACCATCTTAGCCGATTCGCCATTCAATCAACATTCTCAACCATTCAAATGCTAGACAACCATGCATACATCATTCACAAGCATTACAAGAAACCATAACTTGAAAATAGACTATACTGACCATGATAGGAGCATCTCCCCCAGTTGAAATCTATTCATCGAAGCCATTCAGCATGCAGAATATCCAAGGAGATTCAATGTGCCGACCATGGCAACGTATTCTGTGAACCTAGACCCCCGACAGCATCTCGTGAAGTATGAGTGGCACATGGATCTCGCCAGATGAATGGATGCCATCAAGTGCAAATGCTTTCCCATATTCCTCAAATGGATAATGATCACGCGGTTTGTGCAATTACCACCCCGGTTTATCTCCCCATTCGATTAACTGGATTAGAAGGTTGTTGAGCAATTCAGGATGCGTGACTCACACCAAGGATGTGATGTCATTATCTAATTTTTTCCAAACACTAGGTGAGCCACTCAAAGACATCCTATAGAGATTCAACATCGTCGTCACTAAAGTGAGCAATCCCAGCATGAATATCATACTGATGGCGTTGACAAGAGGAATCGACCCCTAGACAGATTATGGCGATTGGTAAGCTAGAGAGCCTCCTATGACCTTGGATCATTTCTGTTACAAAGTGAACTGGAACCTAAGCAAGGAGGAGGTAGATAAGACTAGGAAAATGAACTATGTAGGCCATTTGGCGAAAGAAATTCAAAGCGAGGGCAATAATGAGGCCTTATATGAGGACTCAGATTCAAGGAGATGACCCATAATCTCAAAATTTGACTCATATACTCCTTTAAATGATTCAATCGATAACATCTACTTGGAGACTCATGACTCAGAGCAATGCTAGAAACCTGCCTTGAGCAAGTCTACCGGAACCCATAAGAAATCCAAAAAACATTGTATATTTCAAGATACACGCAGTCATAACACCGGAAATTGCAGATACCTCCAGGATGTGATCGAAAAGCTACTCTAAAATGGAAGGTTTCAACAATATGTGCAAGCCCCACAAAATGGCGGGCTGTGAACATCTGACCATTAAAGAACTTTAATTATCAATTGGACCACCTACGGTTGACTTCCAGCCAATAAGGTCTGGGGTGAAGTTGAATAGCGAGCATACGATGCTACTTCACTTATCAATAAGATTTATTTCAATTTTAATTATGTTGTGAACTATGACCAAGTTGAACTAAACTACTTCCCAACGATCCAGGTGACCAAGTACTTAGAGTTAGGCATCAACCAACCTCTATGGACCATGATGAACCTTTAAAGGACCATCAAGATGAGCATTATTCAACTGTTCATCAACTACCATATGCCCCTAACTTGGAGGCATGGACCCAAAATGTAAAAACCCAACAAGGTCAAAATCCAATACAAAGTGGACAAGATTGACCGTCCACTCATCAAACTCCGGGCTTGACTTGAAGACCGGAGAAACATGTGGAGTGGATACAACCTGACTATCCACTCCCCAACCCATACTTAAAGTTCGTCAAAATACTTATGCCTCTTTTGAAGCTCAACAGGACTAAGGTCCAACTAAATTGAACGTGATTTGACCGTCCACACATTAACTCTTGTCCTGGATACAAGAGGCAGTCTGGGAGCTCGACTTAAAGTAGGCATGATTAACTGTTTACTCATCAACCACCGTTTCAGCATGTGGACACAACTACAACGTGAGGTGGATGTAACTTGATCGTCTGCCTAGCAAAACTCTCCCTGGAATTACCGGGAGCTGTCGAACCATATTGGATGAGACCTGACCATCAAACCCAAGCATGGACCATGGAAGTGGTCCGACCATCCATCGCTTAATCACCAAGTGGACGTGAATCAATCATCCACTCGCTAACTTTTGTCCTCAACACTGGGCGCAGAATTCCTTCCCATGAATGAAAATGACTCGATTGTTCATTTGAAAACTCTTACCATGACCTGAATGGTGGAGTATAAAAAAATGGATGTGACTGACCACCCATCATAAAATTCTGGTCCCCAGAGCATGGGTCGAATTATGAACATAAAACAGTGGATGTAGTTCAACCATTTGCTCTCTAACTCTTGCCTTTACTTGAGGGCAAAGACACGACTCAAAGTGGTTGTATCCCGACCATCCAATCCTCTGCTCAAGTTCGAAGTTTTCCAGAACACTCATCTTGCTCCTAAGGATCGTTGGAAGTAGGATTCAAATGGAAGTGGATGTGGATGACCATCCACGCATCGACCCCCAACCCGAATGCGGGGTGCAGTTTAAGAGCCCATGCCTAAATTAGACGTGGTTCGAGAATCCAATCCAAAGAGGATGGACACGTCCATTCACGATTTTTCTCGTGCCTGAAGTACTATGAACTGTTCAAGCTTGTCCGAACATCGGCAAGCCTAAAATCTAAACCAAGATAAGGACGCAGTTCGACGGTCCAGCAAATAACTTTGGTCCTGTAACGACCTAGAATTTTAGTCATTTGAATTTGGAATATATAATTAATTTTAGATATTGAAAATTTATTTTATATGTTAAATAACTTGAATTTCAAATATAACGATTTATTTGATAATTAAATTATTGAATTTGATATTCGAAATTGTTTAGATAATTGAATCCTGAATTTAATGTAAAAAAATGATTTTGAAAAGATGATTTAAATTCTTTTTGAATAAGAATGAAGACAGTGAACTTTTAAATTTGGTTTATAAGTGATTAAACTGAAAATAATAATTTTAATTAACGTGTGAAAATAGCCTTCTAGGGCACTGTCTTGGATTTCGACGAAACTAGTTTCATTGGATCCGTAATAGTGAATTATAGTATGTCGTCGAATTTCGTGGCGATCAGACGTATCATTTGATTGTGCGAGTTCAAAATGCGTAGAAATTATTTAAAGAAATTTACATTAATGTAATTCGATTTTGATAAAGCTAACTTCTGTATTTGATGGAATTGGCTTTCGATACATATTTTATTGTATTCGGAATATGGGTATAACATATAGAACGCCAAGCTGCACACTATGTTTGGAGTTCGAAATTTTCATGGATGAATAGTGCCGTGAAAATTTTCTATATAAGGGCCTTAATTTTCTTTGATTTGCTTAAAACCCTAGCTATGTTTTCTCAAATGGCATTAAAAACATAAACCAAATCAACGGCTACGGCGAATTAGAGCCTCTAAAAGCCGTATTGGCCTTTGACTTCAACTAGCAAAACGTAGAGCACGACAATATGAAGCTATCCAACAGATAGATTGTCGTTTAGCGAGGCATGGAGGGAGAAATCACGCTCTGTTTGAGCATAGTTTTTATTGGGTTCATTCGTATGTGTGGCGCATGCACGTGCTGGCACAACGAGGGGGAGCATGGCGGTGCTGGGGGTGGTCGACGAGCGTGGGTATGCGGTGGTCAGTTGTGGGTGGCGCAATGTCGCGGTCGTTTTGAAACTAAAAAAAGGAAAATGTCGGCCTGGGTGATGGCATGAACGAGGGAATAGAGGAAGATAGATTAATTTTAAAATCTAATTTATTTAAGTTAATTTTAATTTTATCAAATATTAAAAAATTCATAACTTGTTCATACGAGGTCGGTTTTGAGCGCGATGAGTTGCATTGCATTCATATCAACGAGTACTATGCTATGAAGTTAGATTGGATGGATTCGATGTTAGTTGGAATTTTGGGTTAAATTGAACGACCGCTCAGTTTTAATTCAAAACAAAACGTTTTGGCGACTATAAAGATCAAAATGTATTAATCTCACCTTTTTGGGTTAAACTAGAAATATTATATGCAATAGAATTATTTATTAGATGTTTGGATATTTATGGTTGTTATTGACAGTCAGATGATTTAATATTAATTAACTGGATTGGATTAAATATATTCCCACCCTTAGAGCGGATGAGACCATATTACGTTCCCATGTAAGAGCGGATGACACTTTGTACACGAATTCCACCTCGAAGTTGACTTATTTATTTTGATTATATAATTTATGTGATGCAGGGGGACAGGTTGGAGGGATCCAACAGAGTTCTCACATTGTTGATTTTGCTTTCATATAAATTGATATATGATATGTTGGATGTTATAATTGATGATATGGACACGATTTTACCTTTTTAGTGCGTTAATAACACTACGCCTCATTTTTGGTATTTTAAAATACTATAAAATAGTGATTGATTTTAAAAGGGTATTTCAAAAGTGATTTTGAAGATTATATATGTTTTAAATAATCATTCTTGAATTATTTGAGAAAGTAAATTATTTTAAAATCAAAGGTATGACTTTTGGATATTATAAACTAATAGTTTTATAAAATATTTAAATAAAGATTTTCGAGCTGTAAAATAAAGAATTTTTAGAATATTAAACTGTCTATCTTTTATAATCAAGGGATATGTTTTAAAGGAAAAATAGAAATATTTTGATATAAATATTTATTAACCATTTTATTAAGAAGTAATAAATAAATAAATAAATAAATATATGTACATATACTAATGATTATTTACAAATGTGAGGTTTATGAGTGTGATAATTTATAAAGGTGATATTTTACAAATGAAGTGGAGATCTGAGAAATCCTATTTTGTCAATAGAGGTATGAATTTATAAATGAAGTTTATAAATTAAAGGAAACTATTATTATCTAATAAATTGGAGAAATAAATCAAACGGTGGATTTATTTTAAGATGTAGAATGGTATTTTAGAAAATATTTGATTCTATTTTGAAAATTTAAGGTGAGGATAAATTTGGGATTGTTAAATGATATTTTATAAATTGAAGGAAATTTATAAAAGAAACCTATACCTATGAGAGCAAGGTTAAAAATAGTTGAAATTATGTTTGAATGAGACTTTATGAATAAGTGAGATATATAAGGAAATGGAGTTATAAATGTGATTCATAATAAATGGATTTTATGAATGGAAATTTCATAACATAGAAGAGATTTATAAATATATCTTTATAAATATGGAAACGATTATATGAAAGTTAAATATGGATTTTTATCAAGGAAACATAATTATATCTAGAAGTTGTTTATCTATATTGATGTTTTGTTTTAAAGTGGTTTTTCAATATCTTAATATTTTGAAAAGTTAACTATTTAAAATTATTAATATGGTTTGATATTAAATATAATTATTTATCAATAAAGCTTTGGAATATATTGATTATCATTAATTATTAGTATTTATAAAAATGTTGAAGATAAATTATTATGTTTTGTTTAAGATGTCTTGGAATATATTGATTATTGTTTTAAAATGTTTTAAAGTTAATTTTATTCATTTATTATGTTTACTATTATATAATAGTGTTTTAAGTAAATAATTAAAATCTATATTATAAATGTTTTTGAGACTTGTAAATAAGGCTTATTTAGCAGATGCATATTATAAGAGAAATATTATAAAATGTTTTGGAAAATGTAAAGGTAGATTGGTCAAAAGAAAAAAGAGTTTTATAAATGATTTTAGATATTTGTTAAAGAATTTTAGAATGGGTTTATACCGTTGAGATAAGTAAATGGATATAAAGATAATTGTCCTCGGTGTTGGTGAATATACTTATACCATTGAGATAAGTATATGGATATTTTCCAAGTAGTGAAAATATAAGGGTTTGTGAATGAATCTTTATAAAAGTATTTTGGTACAAATATTTACAAAGTGATTTGACTTAGTCGAAGGATTTGTTAAAAGAGGCTTTGTTTTGCTTGGTGCTTAATCAATTCGATACTATCCAGTAATAGGTAGGCCAGCCCTATGTTGGCGGAGGATCCAGGCAAGGTCCTCGGTGTTATTTTATCTAGAGGTGCAACGTGACGACAATATCCATGTAGCTCAGTCATTATATGGAATCCATTCTCCAATACGGACTTAGTTGTGCCCAGCTATGCTGAAACGTGAGATGCAAGCATTTCAGCAATATTCCTATTTTCTTTCACATCTATACAATGTTATAATATAAATGGATTTTCTATAGAAATTGTTTTGGTTATTGTAAGGTAAAAACCTGTCTATGTTTATGTACGGCGTGGTCTTACGAGATACTTTCGATTTTTAAATGGTTTTCTTGAACTTTAAAATCTAGTTGGGTGTGTTTTTCTCATGCTGGCTTTCCAAACCAACTCGGGTGTTATTATATTATAACGCTCGGGTCAGACTTAGCGTATTTATATATTTCTTTAGATGCACTGGAGCTCAGGAGATGAGATGGAGGTCTTCAAGTCGTATTTACATATTTTTTTTTATTTCCGTTGTTTTATTCTTGAAATCATTAGTATTTATGAGGACATGTTGCTATAACTATCCCCGATGATTATAGTGAATTGTTGTTGTACTCTGATGAATCAATGTATATAACAGTTTCTCTTTGTTAAGTTTATTGATATTATATTATATACCGTTCCGTGGTGATTTAGAGATGGTATGCTGTTTTTAGTTTCTTTCTTTTACTTCTTCTTCTCTACTTTTTTCCTTTATCTTTCCATAACTATCCATCTTTCCTTTCAATTTGGGTTGGACATGTGTGGTTTATTGTCAACTTGAATTGTACGGATTGGCGGGTCGTTACAGGTCCCCCAGTGCAGATTAGAGTATAAATATCAAATTGGTGTGACTGACTGCCTGTCAACAAAATTTGGCCCCGGAGCATGGATAAGAGTATATGTAGAAAATGGACATGGTTCAACCATTCAGCCATTAAATCTCCTCTTTAAACTGACAGGTCGAGAATAAAACATAGAACGGATATGACTTGACCATCCGCTAATCATCTCCTTCGCACGATTCGACGTGAAGGACTCCAAGTAAGAATAAACGTGATGCGACCAACCACTCTTTGACTTTCGACCTTGACTTGGAGGTAGAATAAATGACTAAGGAAAATGTGGTTCGACCATTTTTCGGAATAACTCTAATCCTCCAGAGTGTGGACTGAGTATAAACACGAATTGGGTGCGATTCGACCACCCGCCAACAAACTCTTATTCCCAGAGTGTGGATATGAGTATAAATAAATAGATGAGTGCGGTTCGACTACTCACTATTCCATAAAATCTGACCTGAACTCGACAGGAGGAGCATAAACTTGCTATGAATGGAATTTGACCATCTACGAACTAACTCCACTAACCTAAGATAGGGGGCATGAGTATAAACTTCTAAAAGCTGAATATGACAGCTCATTATAACTTCGGCTTAGTGTACTTTACAACTTAAGGCAACGAATACAAGGAGGCCTTAATACGAAACCTATCAGAATGACATCCAACGTGATGGGTAATCGACTTTATCATGCCATCGGATCGATAGGTAACATCAATCCAAACTTTCTATATCATGCCACTGGATCGAAGGTCGGTATCAACACGCACCAACACAAATGGACGTGACCTGAACATCCATCAAATAACTACGTTCACTAGAGTGTGGATAGAATAATGAACCACGAATAAATGTGACTTTTCCATTCATTCTCCATCACCTTCCTTTAATCTATCAGGAGGAGCATGGAAAGATGAGCGTGACTCGACTACTCCTGAACTAATTCTATTCCTTGGTCCGATAGGAGAACATGGATCAAAATAGACGTGACTGACCATCCAACCCCGAGTGAAAGCGACACGACTATTCATTTGCCAGCGCTGATCGTGATTCGACCAGAAGAGAAGTTCGAAACAGATGTGACATTAACGTCCACTTATCGACATTTACCGTTGACTTAGGGGCACGAGCGAGAATCAAAATGAATGTGAACCAACCATTCATCGCTCAACTCTAAGTCTTTGGAGCTTAGGTGGAAGTATAAACACGACTAGGATGAGACTTGACCGTCCATATTGTACATTTATCAACCTGAGACTCGAGGTAGAAGCGTGATCATCGAAAAAACTGACTGTGATAGCTTAATACTATGACTCATACCTAGTGTTTACATTCACTCAATGCTATGATATATAGGATGCTTAGAGATAGAATCATCGGATCGATGCCCAGGTTTATGGGTGAGTGGATGTCATTCCAACCTGAATAACGAGCAATATATTTCCAGTACATTGAATAGAAAATGCATTACTAGAATACATAAGTGGATTAAAACTCAAAGCAAGAGCCAACTATGAAGCTAGGCGCAACACAAGGATGAATCCTACTTAGCATTCTAGGCCTGATCTTCAGCCACTGTAGACAGTTGCTCAAATCACCTGGAATCCATCACCGTCAGACTCATCGGCTCATGGAGAGATCTAGAAGTTCGACCGGGGTGATCGTCATTACATGTCGTACTGACCGGCTCTTATGCCATTGACTATGCATTAGACAACTGCTCGAGCATAGGGATCGATGTCAAATCCAACTGCTGTTATCTGTGCCTACATACACCACCAAACTGCTAAAATTAAAGACTTGCTTAGGCAAGTGACAGGCACTGATCCTATCACCTAGGCGACTTTTCAAACCCACAACATAAGGCCAAATCACTTAAGCATTTTTCAGCTCACAAAATAAGGCCAATATCAAGCAACAACATCATAGTCGGTTCTACAAAGATACGAACCTGAGAGATAAAGAAGAGGAGCCTAAGGAATCAAAGGCCACACCCGTTGAGCTAATGATTGACATTATAGTTAGGCACGATGATCCATCATGGGTACTGAAGATCGGATCACAACTCAATGCAACCATGATGAAGGAATTAGCTGGCTTTCTCCGAATGAACCTTGATGTACTCGCTTGGACCCATTCTGACATGTATGCGATCTTACCGACTATCGCATACCATGCACTGAATATCGACCTGAGGCATGTCCTAATGAAACAAAAGAAATGCGATATAGATCCAGAGAGATCTACCGCACTTAAATAGGAGGTAAATAAACTTAATAACAATGGGTTACCCACGACATCCTCTACCCAAAATGGTTATCCAACCCAGTTCTTGTGAGGAAAGCTAACGGAAAGTGATGGACATACGTTGATACTACTCTGACGAGAACAAGGCATGTCCAAAAGATAGCTTTCCACTTTCGAGGATCGAACAACTGGTAGACTCAACCACTAGATATGAACTGCTTTCATTTGTGGATGTGTACTCCAATTATAACCAGATCCCAATGCACGTCCCCGACTAGGAGCACACCAGCTTCATTATCAATCTAGGGCTATGTTGTTATCTTATGATGTTGTTTGAACTAAATAATGCTGAAGCTACATACTGGAGACTAGTCAATCAGATGTTAAAAGATCAGATCAAGTGATCGATGGAAGTATATGTAGATGATATGCTCGTAAAGTCATGACGATCAGATGACCACATCGATGACTTTTCAAAGGTGTTCAGTGTTCTCCAGAATTATGGAATGAAACTCAATCCCTTAAAATGCTCTTCCATGGTTGCATCATGGAAATTTCTAGGTTTCATTGTTAACTCTCATTGAATCGAGGAAAACCCCAAGAAGATTCAAGAAATTCGAAACATCCAAGTGCTGAAGATGATTAAGAAGGTACATAGCCCCAATGGGAAGATCACTGCCCTAAGTCAATTCATCACCAGGGTCACCGATAAGTGAATTCTCTTCTATGACCTAATCAAGAGAGGGAAGAGAAACTTTGAGTGGATGCAAGACTGCGCCGACACATTTCATGCTCTAATAGACCACTTAGAGAGACCTCCCATCCTATCCAAGCCACTGGATCATGAAGACATATACATCTATTTAGAGTTGTCGGTACACGCCATAAGCGTCGCACTATTTTGCGAAAGGAATAAGATCTAGAGTACATTATATTATGTTAGCAAATGATTGACAGCTGCTGAAAGAAAACATCCAAAGTTGGAAAAGCTCACATACTGCCTGTTAATTGCATCACAAAAGCTTCGCCTTGCTTCCACGCTCACCCTATCAACATCTACACCGATCAACCATTGAGATGGGCCCTACAGCGAACTGAGACATGTGGAAGGTTGCTCAGTTAAGCTAAGCCAATTTGATATCACTTATCTCAATCGGAGAGTTATCGAGCGACAGACATTGGCGGAATTCATAGCCGAATTCATCGCACTGGATGATTATCAAGGGAGCAGTGGAGAACCGACCATCCAACCGAAATTATACACACATTGAGCATCCGATTATTGGTTTTCTAGCACCAAAGTCATGTTAGTGGCTCATGGGGACTGATCGATCTGTTACGCCTTAAAATACGACTTCCGTACAATAAATAATGAAGCTGAGTATGAAGCCTTAATCGTCAAGCTCAAACTTCCTAGAGAACCGGGAGTGAAAACTTTACAAACCTTTATGATTCCCGGTTAGTAATATGCCAAGCATGGGAGATTGTCAGGCTAGAGGCAGCAACTTGCTCCTTATCTTAGCCATGTCCAAGAACTACTAGTGGACTTTGTGTATTACACCATTACACACACCCTAAGAGAACAAAATGAGAAAGATGACTCACTGGCCAAGCTAGCCGGTTTCGAGGATGTACGTCAGATGTGCTTGGTCTCGGTTGAAGTGCTAAATGCTTTGAGCATCGATTAGATGGGGATTGATTGGATTCTGGAGATGGAGCCGAAAAAGGAGTCCTGGATGACTCATATCAAAGATTATCTACAACAAGAGGTTCTTCCCAAAAAGAGAATGAAGAATAATAGATCCTCTTCAAAGCATCATGTTGCATCACCAAGAAGAGTCATGTATAGAAAGGGTTTCTCCATTCCTCTACTTCAATGTATCGCCCACAGTGAAATCAAATAAGTCTTGAGAGAAGTCCATAAAAGAGAATGTGGCGATCAAACTGAGTGGCAAACCCAGATAAAGAAAATACTCCACTACAGCCATTACTGGCCAACTGTCAATCAAGATGAAGCTGATCACACTAAACAATACGACGAGTGTTAGATGTTTGTAGAAATTTCGAGAGCTTCACTGATGAAAGTTACACAAATGGTCATTCCATAGCCATTTTCCACTTGGGGCATAGATATTATCAGTTCCTTATCGATCTCTAAAGTTAAAGCAAAGTACGACACTATAGCAATTGATTACTTCACCAAATGGACCGAAGCATAACCTTTAGCTATGATTACGACGAAGAAAGTAGTCAAATTCATTGTCCAGAACGTCATCTATCATTTTGGCCTTTCACGAACCATTATACCTGATAATGGAACCCAATTCGACAGTGCTGAATTCAAAGACTTCTACCGTTGGCATCATATTGAAAAGAGATTTACGACAGTTGCTCACCCTCAAGAAAACAGACAAGTTGAAACTGTGAAAAAAATCATTAAGTCCATTCTGAAGAAATGATTGGAAAAAGCTAGAGACAAGTAGGTGGATGAACTCCTAACAACATTATGAGGTTACGGAACCACCCACAAGTCGGCAACTGGCCATATTCCATTCCCCTTACTTACGGCACCGAGGCCGTCATCCCTATAGAACTTGAAGTTCCTTCTCATCAAATGACTTTTTATGACCCCTATTTCATTATAAAAAAAATATAAATAAGGAATTGTAATCCAATTGTAATTAAACTATGAGGAATTGGTGGCGACCCATGAGCGTAGCCTATCGAATTTTGGCTCTTTTTTTCCTTTGGTTTGTGACATGTTGTACATATATTATTGTTGTATTTTGTTCCGTTAGCCAATGTAGTTTTGTATTGAGTATTTATTGAATATGTCGATCCACTTGAGAATGGAAATTTTTTTTAGAGCATTAAATCGACGTATTCAATAGATGTTTAAGACAAAGCTATGGATGGTCACTACTAACCAGCCCTATTCTCTGCATTAGCGGACCGTATTACCCAGTAATACTCTTTGTTAGTGTGGGTCTCGAGGTGGGGTGTCAATACAAATGCATCCGAGAGACAATGACAAGACATATACCAGAATGTGCACGTGTATACTCTATTTTGAAATCGATAGAAATTGAATTCTGACCTAAAGCTTTCAAAAAACAAAACTGAATTGGATAGTCAAAGCTTACTAGCCCCGTAGAGCTGGACAAAGATAACAATTGAAGGAATATAATCCTTAATTTATACTATTTGAAATAGATCAAGCTTTATGACAATCAAAGAGGGATGCAATAGTTTGGGAAGATAATTCAATGGATGTATAGCGACTATTCAGAAAAATGAATGGATTTCTTTCTAGCAACTCTAACTAGTTTCGATTCAAAGCACGTCATGTACGCAACAAGACATACTTTGGAGGATAAATATTATCCAGCCTTTTGGCCTGGCTATATTCAGACTGACTTGAAAAGTTAGATAGGATGATCATCAAGGCAGGAAACTCGAGGAGATGGTTACCAAAATTGGAGATCGATTATTGACAATGCTATAAATGATAATCATAAAGATTCATGTGAATAGCATTCTGGAATTGGCTTAAGTATGAGTTTCACATTTCAATTGAAATTACAATTGGGTACGATCATTCTCCAAAATGGACTGGATATGATCCATCTCCAAAATGGATTGGCTACGATCAATCTCCAAAATGGATTGGCTATAATCCATCTCCATTATGGGTTGGCTATGATCCATCTCCAATTATGGATCGTACCGTACCGATGTTACAGTTCAACTCAGCATAAAACGGTCGATATCTCAAAACCTACAAGTCGAGTACACATGAAACTTTTTGAACATCAATATATTGAAGAGTGAGACCCACCATATTGATAGCACGTGAAAAGGAGCAGGAAAAAACAATCAGTACCAATCGTTATTTTAATGGAAGTGGGGTTTACGATCGATTGGGTAACCTCGTCTGGATTTAAAGACTCCGGAGCCGAAATTTTAGGAAGATATTTCGTTGTCTTCCCTATAAATACAGACTTGATTATTCATTTTGGGGATCTTTCTTTCCGCTGTCCAGGCTCCACCATTTTTATTCTTCATTCTTGTACTAATGGATCCATGCTGATCCATACTTTCACGTAATCATAGTCAAGTGCAAGATTAATAGAAATACAAATACAAAGTGGACGATTTACTTTCTCTACTATGTTTTATATCATTCATCATTTAATCTCTGTGAGAATCTATTGGGTGGTGATGCCCATTTTTGACGGCCATAAATTAATATATAAGTTTAATAATTTCATCCCAGTATGAAATATATTGCACGTCTGCATTATAGCTTGCTTCATATTTATCACCTTAAAGTTGATAATAATCATTGATAACATTTAGTGTATATCTTATTTTCTAATAAAAAAATTGTCTCTTCTAAAGATAGTGAAAATATGCACATGTGCTTTAAGAAAATTAATGCTAAAAATGGAATTTTTTTGGAAATGACAAATAAAGTGAACATAATGCTAAATTTTGAGTAAGCTATAGAATTTTGCGTGAATAATTAGATTCTAATGAGAAGGGCGAAAGTTCTAAAACTTTTTCTTGATTATAAAAGAACAAATCATGGAAGGACTATTATATATTCATATATATGTTGAAATAGCTTATATTTTTGAGCCATAAAGTTAGCTTGAGTACTATAACACAAATAATCCTAATCTAGGAACTAAAATATATTACATATATGTAGTGACTCTTCTAGTATTAAATTTCAAATATTTTCAATACCGACTCATAATTTATCTCCTGTGGATCTTAGTCTTTTATCCATTAACCAAACTTGCACATTAACAAATCAATCTACATAATGGAAAATATACAGCATACTATAGTCAACTTCTAAAGTGCAAAGCACAATCTTGGAAAAAGTTCAACCAGTTTTGCCTCTAGATCATAAACCATAAGGTTAGTCACATCCCATCTCCATGGATTCTTGGCACTTTGCATAGCCAGTCATTTCTCTAGACATGTCAATTGACTAACGAACCAAGGCTATCCACTTGAAATGTAGTAGAAAAAAACCTGAATCCCAATCTAGTTTTAAATTTCAATATAAAATGCAAGCCAAAAGGTATGTGCATATGGCAGAAAATGGAAAAGTAAGAGTAAGGTGGCAATTAAGATGTTTCAACCAACGTAATTTACACACATCTCTTTACATTAGAATGAATAGGTAATTCAGTAGTAAATAATGTAGCAATTTAAAAATGCAATATGTAGAAAATAACTGCATCCATTGTGATATTCATGGACTTGAATGAAGTTATTGGATCATTAATTCACATGGGTTCGAAATCGATCTGATAACCTATATATATTGGTTATATTTTGCTTGCATGAGTCACATATGCATTTTATATCAACTACTACTTCTAAGGTTTCAATAATAAGAAAAGCATTGAAAGGGGAGCATGATGGTTTTTAAAAAATCGAATTGTGTCAGTTTCGCAGTGTTAAGAACCACACAAGAAAGGCTATAAGATTGGTTCGAGCAGACTCTCAGCTGTCGCTTTTCACTAACTCTAAATGTAAATGCTACTTTCACAATTGTTTAGGCATGCCAACCATACCTGGCCAGTAATTTATAAGAAGCAACAAAAAAATGATAGCCATGCTGAAGCTGTAAAGAAGAAGCGAAGAACTACGAAGAAGCCATAAGCAAGGTTAATTGTTGGTGCGTCTTAAAAAGTGATACAAAATCGAAGAGCTGAGAAGCTTGAAGTTTGTGATGTTATTTGTGAAGCATCTTTACATGAGATTATGGGGCGAACAAAGAAAATTAATGATGAGAAGAAAGATGATTGTGTGGCAAACAACCAGAAAATGTAGAAGAAGGCTAGCATGCCCAAAGGTGCCAAGTAACCAAACTTGGTGGCGGCGGCAAACATTAAGGTCCCTCTAACTTTTTTGGCTTCCTAAATCAACTTGTTTGCTTGAGGTTTTTTGATAATGAATTCAAGCTTATATGATGTTGATTTATATTGATATGTACTTCATAAGCTCCTTTTATTCCAAAAAATATCACATGAGCATTCTCCAAATCATGTTGTGATTCTAAACAATACGAAATTAGGGTGTTCGGTTATGTTTGCGCCAAAAATGGTCACAAACACCCAACTGTCGATGAAAACACCAGTTCACAATCATAGATCACAGCTAGCAAGTATGTAGAGAATTAAAAATGAAGAACACTCAAAAAATTAGTAGGAAAGCAGTAAAGCACAAAGAATTTATAGTGGTTCGGCAATCCGTCCTACGTCCACTTTGAAGTTGATCACTTTATTGATGTTTTCTTGCCAATTACAATTGATTACAATGATAAATTTCAAGTAGAATAGTAGAATTGAAGTGCAAAAAATGATTTCGGTAGATTTTGGACGTAGAGGAATCAAAAGTCCCTTTTTTATAGACCCTCGGATGCTATTTATAGGCATACGATGCAAATATCTCACTCAGATCTTTGGAGACCTCTTTTGGCATGTGAGTGGGCCCATGCGATCGATCCCTGGTGATTTCTACTCGACCCGTGATCGATATGAATGAATTTCATATCGATCAAGATTTGATCCAATCAAGTCGAAATTTGTCATGAACATTCCTTAGGTCGTACGTAAGCTCCTGTGAAAATTTCTTAGCATTCGAACTTGTAGATTATGAGTTATGATTGATGCAAGTTTGGGTTTTATGTCGACTGCCTCATTCGAATCGATCCCTTCCTATCGATCAACCCGAGTCGATATTAAGCACGTGCCTAAAAGTTGTTGTGGCACTTGCTTTTAGGAACGATCCGTAGATCATGTTGAATTGACCGAGTCACCCCTATGCACATGCCTTGTTCAAATCGATCTTACTCGTTCTTGTTCGAATCGATCGAAGCTACTCTGTTCGTATCAAGTGCCATGGCTTTGTTCGTATCGATCTAAGTCGAACTATTTCGTACGATAGTGTAGCCTGGTTCGTACCGATCGAAGTCATTCCAACTTGATGGATACGAACAACGGGTAATGTGATGGATACGAATAGATGGACGCACGTGGGTTGATGGATACGAACGACTGGTAGTTTGACGGATACGAATAAGGCCTCGTTGGATCGATACGAACACGATGGATATGAGACGAAGTCACTTTAATCAATATGAACATGATGGTTGCGAACAGCATGGTCAAGGATGGATTCGAACAGATCGACTCGATCACGGCTTTTTGATGGATACGAACGGCTTGTTTACTTGAGTTGCATCGATCATATCTCGAGCATACGAACTCCGATTGACTTGAAATTTGGAACATTAGCTTTTATTGCTTTGATTGTCGTGTCTTGTCAATTGTAGCTCGATCAGAACTCGGGCAAAAATTCGTCGATATCCATAGTGAACCTGTGTATAACTGGTCTTTGGAACGAACTTCTTTGATTTCTAGTTGATTTCTTGGTATTATGGCCTTGCCAAAAGGCAGCATAACACTTGCCCCACAAAACATGCCTTGCGATAGGAAGGTGTGTTTTGTAGTTTGATAAGCTAGATGTTCGTATCCTATTAATGACCTGCAAAAAGATTGATAATCTTGTCTGACTGTGAATAATGATCATTCGCCATGCTGTTTGGGGCGTTATGTAACCATTCGCGGTCGGATTCAATTCGCGGTGGATCGTGACTGTTCGTGGTCGGGGTGCCGTACGAGGCGATTTGTGATCGTCCGTGATCGGCTGCCGTTCGCGGTGAATTTTGATCGTTCGCGATCGGATGCCGTTCGAGGCGAATTGTGATCGTTCGAGGCCAGTTGCCGTTCGAGGCGAATTATGACCGTTCGAGGTCAGGTGCCGTTCGAGGTTGGGTGCCGTTCGAGGTGAATTGTGACAATTCACGGTTTAGTGCAGTTCGAGGCAAATTGTGTGTGCCCGAGGAGGGTACTTAGTATCATTAATGTCGGATTTCACGTTCGAATGAGTGTCTGAATTGTTTGTGGTGGTGGTTTATCGCCATATTAGACCATGTCTGAGGACCGTTTGCGATCCCGTACATGTGTAAGTGGCTTAGCCATTATGGAATTACAAATAGCAGCTTTACATTCAAAATGAATCTTTCAATAAAAATGTCCAACAAAACCAAATCCAAATATGAGAAATAGAAAACAAAAGCAACACAAAGACGTCAAAATGCAAACACCCACACTGATATGATTGGTAGTCGTGTCAGAGCATGCCTGAGGATCTTTCGTGGTCCTGTACATGTGTAAATGACTTAATCACGTTGGTGTGGAGTTTGCCACTCATTCGTCATTATTTCAATCAGTTGATGACATGCTGACGCCTCGATCCTGAGCCGTTCCCAGTTAATGCAGGTGGTGGCCGCTCTTGTTCCACTTTTGTTGCTCCCCTTCTCACATACCGTGATAGCAGACCATTTCGGATATGCCCCTCAACCTCATCCTTCAAGTGCCTACAATCATTCATGCTATGACCATTCAGCTTGTGGAATAAGCAATACTTGTCGGATCTTCTTTCATTACTGGTCTGATCCCTTCGCATTGGCTTCGATAAGGAATCTGCCCCCGGTATCTTAGTAGATTCGCTCAAAAGTCTCATTCAACTCCATATAAGTGGTGAATCTTGGTTCCTTTTATGGTCTGTTGGTCCATCACCATTATCCTCGGCCCTCCGTTTCCCTTTATCAATTCCGGCACCTTTTTCAGGAAGATTTCCACCCTTGAATGCATAAACATTGACTCCTTCTCCTTCCTCTCTTTCAGCATTTGCATCCTTTAATCGCAAAAATCCTTCAGCCTCATGATAAAATTCTCCTCGATCCGTAGGGGGATCCCTTGTCAATTAATTCTTGAATTCTATGCCATCACCTATGCTAGATACAGCTGCCATCAAAACCATGGATGGATCTGGTCGATCCTCCGATGTTGCTGCTGCATTAAATCGCATCAGAAACCTCCTCAAAGATTCTTTGGTTCTTTGCTTTAATGTTGCCAAACTCGTCACATTCTTGGGTCTTGAGACATGAACTCTGAATTGCCTCATAAACTTCTCAGCCAAATTGGCCCATGTTCCAATGGAGCCACTCTCCAACTGTCCGAACCACGGCACTGCAATGCCTGTCAAATACAATGGGAAGCATTGGGCCATGACCTCCTCCAATTCGCCCGACGCCTCCATATGCCTCATATATCTTGTCAGATGAACGGCTAGATTTGTCCTTCCATCATACATTTCTAGTGTTGGTAGCTTGAATTCTTGTGGGTTCCTAGCCTGTCTAATTGTAGGAGAGAAGGGGCTCATGTTCACGTCTTCCAGATCTCTATTCACTAGTCCACCTCTCATGGCTCGTCTGACCATCTCCACCAGTCTATTGCTGTAGCCAAGTAGTGTTCCTTCTTCGTTGCCTCTGACTTATCCTCCAAGTTCACTAGGAATCCTGGAATCAGGTCTCCTGGAGGGTGTCCATTCCTCTATCATTGCCATATTGAACAGCTCCACCTGGTATCATGCTTGAGGTTGAATCAACACGCTCCTAGTGAGTGCCCATAGATCTAGGGCTGCTCCTGATGGTCTCGCTCTGTTTTGTGTTCTGATTGCTCCATCTCTTGACTCCTATCTCTAGCATCTCCTATAGCTGCATTAGCTTGAATCTGCACTCCTGTTTTCCCAGTTTGTCGGAGAAAATTCTGCATCATTTCCTCTAGTCTTTTCAGAAGCTCTTCATGCATAGCTCCCATCATCATCGCCATCCCGTCCTGGGTGATGAAGACTGAAGCATGATTCGCTCCAGAGGAAGCCTCCTGACTCCCTTCATGCTGACTTCTTTCAGTCCTTTGTCTTCTGGCTGATGGCCTTGCTATTGCTTTCTAGATCCAAGTCTTTAAACTTTCAAATCTGAAATCCAAGCTTTAGAGTCCCTAAGTTCAGCCTTCTCAGTGAAAGCGCCAATATTTTTGCCCCAAAAATGGTCACAAACACACAATTATTGATGAAAGCACCAGTTCACAATCATAGATCACAGATAACAAGTATGTAGAGAATTAAAAATGAAAAAAACTAAGAAAATTAGTAGGAAAACAGTAAAGAACACAGAATTTATAGTGGTTCAGCAATCCGACCTACGCCCACTTCGAAGTTGATCACTTTTTTGATGTTTTCTTGCCGATTATAATTGATTATAGTGATGAATTTCGAGTACAATAGTAGCCTTGAAGTGCAAAAAACGAATTCGACAGAGTCTGGACATAGAAGTATCAAAAGTTCCCTTTTCCGTAGACCTTGGGATGCTATTTATAGGCATAGGATGCAAATATCTCACCCAGATCTCAGGAGACCTCTTCTGGCACATGAGTGGGCCCACGTGATCAATCCCATGTGATTTCTACTCGATCTGTGATCGATACGAACGAATTTTGTGTCGATCAAGATTTGTTCCAATCGATTCGAAATTTGGCATGAACATTCCTTAGGTTGTACATAAGCTCCTGTGAAAATTTCATAGCATTTGGACTTGTAGATTGTGAGTTATGATCGATGCAAGTTTGGGTTTTATGTCGGCCGTCTCATTCGAATCGATCCCTTCGTATCGATCTACCCAAGTCAATATTGAGCACGTGCCTGCAAGTTGTCGTGGCGCTTGATTTTAGGATCGATGCGAAAATCATGCCGAATTGACCGAGTCTCCCTATGCACGTGCCTTGTTCGAATCGCTCTTACTCTTTCTCGTTCGAATCGATCGAAGCTACTCTGTCCATATCGAGTGCCGTGGCTTTGTTCATATCGATCTAAGTCGAACTATTCGTATCGATTGTAGATCGGTTTGTATCGATCGAAGTCGTTCCAACTTGATGGATACGAACGATGGGTAATATGATGGATGGGAATAGATGGACGCGCGTGGGTTAATGGATACGAATGACCGGTAGTTTGATGGATACGAATAAGGCCTCGCTGGATCGGTACGAACACAATGGATATGAGGCGAAGTCACTCTGATCGATACGAACATGATGGTTGCGAACAGCGCGGTTATGGATGGATTCGAACAGACTGACTCGATCACGGCTTTTTGATGGATACGAACGGCTTGTTTACTTGAGTTGCATCGATCATATCTCGAGCATACAAACTCCAATTGACTTGAAATTTGAAACGTTGGCTTTTATAGCTTTGATTGTCGTGTCCTGTCAATTGTAGCTTGATCCAGACTCGGGCAAAAATTCGTCGATATCCATAGTGAACCTGTGTTTAACCAGTCTTCGGGACGAACTGCCTTTGATTTCTATTCGATTTCTTGACGTCGCGGCCCTGCCAAAAGGCAGGATAACAGGTTAATATATTGATACAAAAACTAATAGAAATTGGTTAGCTTTTATCTAAGTATGGAACCTATTGTCTGGGTTTTTTAACCCAGCATGAACCAATAGAAAACATAACTGTTTGTACCAAAATTAAGCACAACACTCTTCGGATGTGTTTGAAGAGATAAAATGAAGAAAGAAAATGTAAAATGAGGTAGATCTAATAAAAACACCAAGCAACAGATAAAAAACAATGCAAAAACACACAAATTTAGAGTGGTTCGGCGTATTGCCTTCATTCATTATGAAATGATTGATGTTTATTCAATTTGACTTGCTGAATACAGGAGATTACGACAGTACAACTGAATTACAGAAGTGATTTCGAAAGAGTGTTAGTGTAGAGAAGCCGAAAGTCCATTTTTTGAGTCACTGGATGCTATTTATAGGCGTAGGCTGGAAAAATCTGTTTGGATTTCAGAATACTCTTTCTCACACATGGATGGGCCTACCAGATCGATCCCTTGATTTTGGGATCGGTCCATGATCGATACGCACATAATTCATATCGATCAAAAATGACTTCTTTTGGGCTGAGATCGATCATAGACCGAGTGGAGGTGGTACGCAAGCTTCTACGAAAATTTAGCAGCATTTGGACTTGTAGATTTTGAGTTATAATCAATTCAAGTTTGCATTTACAAAACATTACCGAGTTCATATGATACAATTCATATCGATGGCTTTGTATTGCTTCTGGTTCATATCAATTAGGTGACGTGGTGCTATATTCTAGGATTGATCCACTTTTCATGTCAAGTGATTGAATCTTCAATTTTTATAGGCTTTATTCGTAGCGACCGAGAATTATCCCTTTCATATTGATAGCTATCGCTCTATTTCATATCAATGTTTGGGATCATTTCATATCGATAGCCTCTACACGTAATTCATATCGATATAGACTTAAACTTTTTGAATCGATTGAAGATTGACTTCGTATCGACACTTTCTAGGTGTTGCTTTGTTTCGCTTGTGAGCGGTATGCTTCGTATCGATCGTTGATCAATCAATACGAACTACGTAAATAATGAACGATACGAGCAGTGCATTAGTGGAAGCGATACGAAATGTCACTAGGTGATGGATACGAACTAGAGTAATGTGATGAATACGAAGTGGTGCCTCTTCCATAGGTATGAATAACGCTCTCTTGACGGATACGAACCAGATGTGTTTCTTGATGGATACGAATAGTGTCGATTCTCTTGACCTTGACCGATCAATATCTTATGCATACGTATTCCGATTGACTTGAAATTTGAAAAGTTGACTCTCATAGCTTTTCTTGTCACATCATGCTAATTGTAGCTCGATATGGACTTGGACCAAATTTGCCAGTATCCATAGTGAACCTATGTATAACCGATCTTCGGGATGGATTGCCCTTGGTTTCTAGTCAAGTCCTTGGTGTCACGGCCTTTCCAAAAGGCGAGATAAGCCCCCAAAGTACATCTTGTGTGAACATGACATGCTTTGAAAAGCTACATTCTTTATTCTAAAAAAGCTCTATCTGATTCGTTGAATAGTCGTTGTGTTTTCATCAGGAGATGTAACCTTTGATCGATTTTCAGTAATATAAATGTTGAATTGTTAGTTGCCAATGATTATGTAGTGCACTGTCGTAACTGAGTGTCGAGTGCTAGTAACTTGTTGTTCACTGTTGTTTTAAGGTAAGCATTCAATTCCTGTAAATTTTGAAAATTGAATGTTAGTCCATCATACATGCATGTATGTTAACTTGACTCTCGTTCATGTCTACATGTTCACAGGGCGTTGTCAAGTTTTCTTTATCGAGTTTCGTATAAATCCTCTCCTGCATCAATGTAAAATTCGAGTTGTAACGACGCTTGATGGTCATTTTTAGAGTATCTCTTCGTATCAATCCTCTCCTAGATCGATGTGAAATTTTGAAAAATTATCTTTGCATCTATGGTGATCGATAACAAACCAGTTGGCTTCTCAGGATATGAATCTTCGTTGGCTTTATGTTGATGGATATGAACAAATCATTTCGTATCGATGCATTTCCAATGGGTTCGAACAGTTCAAATGAGCTCTGGCTTTATGCTGCCCGTCGATTGCCTATTGGATACGAATCTTCTTACTTTGGACGGATGGCGTATGGATACGAAGAGCTCACTTTGTGTCAACTAGAGGGGAAACTCCCATTAACCAGTCAAAACAAATGGGAGACAAATCGGCATTTGCCTAGGGTCAAGCCATATAAATGGTTTTTTGTACCTAGCTATTTTTCTCACTTGCTAATTTTTCTACCTTCTGTATCGATTGCGAAGTCGAGATAAAGAGATCTCTCTTGCCCTAGAATCGTATTAAACCTTCAATCCTCGAACTACTTGTTGAAATTAGGTAAATAGACTATGAATTCATGTTAAAAATGATGAGACTCGAGATTTGAAGACATTCCCTTCATATTCACAGCCAAGTTGGGTGAAGAGGAGGCCAAAGATGGTTGAAATAAGGTCGAGAAAGGTCGAAGATGGTTTCTGCATGGCTTTGGAGAAAATGAAGTGTACGTATACAAAGAAGACACTCGTATCGATCTGGGATAAAGAGAGAAATCATATTGATCTAGGCATAGTGAAACTTCATATCGAATGCATAAAGTGTTTCATATCTGTTGGTAGTGGACTCTTCGTACCGATCAGTTAATGGTGGCATTCGTATTGATCTGAAGTGATCGATACGAAATCAAGGTCCTACGATCGATACGAAGCCAGGGGATTTAGCATCGATACGAAACAACCTTTGAGCGATCAATACGCATCACTGTTTCATGATCGATATGAATCAATGCTCTCTATGATAGATACAAACTATGCTATTGGTGATCGATACAAACTCATTTTTATGGGTGATCGACACGAATTGCCTCCCCCTCGATCGATGCGAATTATCCATCTGGGGACTGATCCAAGCTTGGATTTGATGTAGACGAAACATAGCATGAACATCTATCTCCGATGAGCTTCTGCCCTACATAAATGGACTTAAACATGTCACTGCATATTTGACTGCCTTTTGAAGCTCATCGATGGAACTGTAACTTGACCAAATTTAATGAAGTTTAGCTCGGACCGATCTCTAAAGTATGGATGGCATGGTTGTGACTGTCAGCAATGACGATCACTCCAGTTGAATTTTGAAGCCTCGTCATTGAAACATCTTTCAAATTTTGTAGAATTCCTTGAGTATTATGTAGCACTACACTGCACAACACATTCATGCACTTCACATTGGGTGGAACATAAGTTTATTATCGTCTAATGATGACTTTTACTGAGTTCAATAGCAATGGAACCCGAAAGTTCACAGTCATAGGATGTTCAGAGTCTACTCTCCCCGTAATTGAAATGCCGGCTATTGCAGCCGAAGTTATTAACCCTGCTTTGGAAGAATTCCCATAGCATTCTTTATTATGAGCCCATAGGATTCTGTCCGCTCTAATATTTCCAAAGATATGTTGGGCCGGATTGGCCTAAGGAACAGGTTGCCGCTAAATGATGTCTTATTGCCTGGGCCGAAAGATAGAGCTCACAACCCCCCGGAAGGGTACGTAGCCTACAACAAATTCATGTGTGCAGCCGGGACACTTCCTCCTTTCAACCAGTTCATCCAGGAAGTTCTATTTTTCTTGAGGATCGCTCCGTCTCAGCTGCACCTGAATGGATATGCCTTGCTCAATAGTTTCTTGTCATCTTCATGGAGTACCTCTTTCGTCCTTCGATGGTAGAAGAGATCGGATACTTATTCAATATGAAGAGTTGCGCGGACAACCCTTCCTTTACCTTCCTAGAAATATTTAGAAATTGTCAATTCATGACTGAGGCTTGGAGCAAGCTGAGTTACTTTAAGACCGAATGGTTCTATGTTCGATGCCCACCAAGGTTCGCCAAACGATAGCTAGCAAGATGTAAGTGCCCCAGCCTCTTCGCTGACTAACTGGATAGTTGCAGTTGATGTCGAGTTTAACATTTTCTACCTTTAACAGCTTCAATTCCACAACCTAAAGGTGCTTAGTTTAAGGAAATAGTATGAGTTCTTCAAGATTGGCCATCAAGTATAGAGAGATTGATCAAGCCCTTACAGACGAGAATCTGGTTGTAGTTGGGCTAGTTGACAGAGATCAAAGCATTGAACTCGCAGGAGTTCTTAGGATGGCCCCAGTGAGGCAAGCTCGAAGGAGAGCTACTAAGATAATAATTACTAAACAAGGCGGTTATGAGAATATGACAGTTGGAGATGAGCCCGCAATTGGCCCTTCGCAAAGTCCTCGATCTTTAGAGCGGAAAAGAAGACGCAAGTCTACTGCTCGAAATCTATAAGGCGCAAAACCATCATATTCTCTTTGCCTGCTATTAGTCAGGAGATTCCTCCTTCATAGATAGAGAGCTCCTTTGCAGGACTAATGGACATCCCCATTCCAGATGACTTGCCTTTGCACCAAGATGCCAGGTTAGAGGGGCTCCAAACTGCATTAGACATAGGAGAGCCAACTCCTTCGAGTACGGCTATTACAACAGTTTGTTGGGGGTGTGCATATGAATACACACACTTCATGACACCACATAATTCCTAGTTATAAGCTATTCATCTCTAAAAATTACCAACTCTGTTTCTCTTTTCATTTTACAGACACGATGTCAAAGTGAGGATCTATGCTTGGCAGCTTCCGTTCAACACGCCATTCATCTAGTTTATATTATGATCTTGCAGATGTGAGGCCGATAGAGAATGCGATCGTGCCTACTCCAATCAAGAGAGGGAGCACTATGAGAGGGAAAGGAATAAGGAGAGGGAGTGGCAGTATAGGCACTGTTCCCAGTCGCGCTTTCCGCCACCTAGAGGTCCAACACAACCTTATGGTTCTGGCAAACAACCCTCAGAATCTTCACGCCAAGTGCCACCTTCCCAAACTTCATGACCCAACGAACAACGTCGGAGGACCAAAATTGAGGCCCCCGTCACCACTGAACAAGCCGTTACAGAACCCATCAGGGAAGGGGCGATTAGAATCACTAAGTTGAAAAAGGATTTTTCGAATATCTGCTTCGACGGCTTCATAATTCCCCCACACTTAAAGCGAATTCCCAATGAGGTAGAACAGACGATGCATGACTTCATATATGATGTTTATGGCCAATATCGAGAATGGATGAAGAACGCGGACAAAGTATCAACGGTGGCCTTTGAGTGGGCAAAGAAAATCAAGAAACTAGGAAAATGATCTCACTCAGAAGGACCGCATAATTCAGGTGCTTAACGATGAAAATGAGTCTTTAAGGAGTTCAAAAACGGAGGCTAATAAAAGAGCCAACGAGGCAACCCGAAAGATGGAGGAGATGTGGTGAACACATTTAGCTTTGGTCAAGGAAATGGGGCACCGTACCACCATAGTCATGGCCGAAAGAGATGCACCGCTAAAGGAGCTTGTGGAGCTTAAAGTTAAATTTGCTAATGTCGTTAAAGAATAAGATGATGTAATTCGCTCAGGAAGCATGCGAGCAGGCCGTGGCACTCAGGGATGAGAGGGATGTGGCAACGCTAAAGGTTTAGAAAGTCGAGAACCAGAGTTGAGAGCAAAGTGAGAGCGATGGAGGCCAGGTTGGAGGGTGACATTGAGGATCTCCTCATTACATATAATGTCAATGTTCTGAAGCATTGAAGCATGAGCTGGCTCGAAGATTATCCATCGCATCTATACAATACTTGGTGCCGCTTGGTTGAAGATAAAAAAGCAGAGCACATACTGAATCCATCGATGAGTTCGAATTAGAGAACCGGGTGCTAAATGAGAATGAGAGAAGTGTTCTCCATGATGTCACTATCATATTTGAAAAAGAGGGACTCGATACTCAGCATCCGAAGGCTAGAGAGGGTTCTGGCGTTGAGCATCATGATACGGGCTCTGAAATTCCTATGCCAACCCAGCCCTAATCTATTTCTGCGGTTGATCCTCCATCTGTGCCTGCCTACAATCTTGATCAACCACAATTTTCTTTAGCTCCCAAGTATTCCCTGAAGCTGCTCCGGTTCCATCCACGAGTCAATCCGAGGAAGGTATTCTGAACATTTCTCGCATTTACTCAAAGTCGGGAGCGTTGTTTGAAGTAGTCACTAACACCTTTTCTCTTGTCTTTATTCAGTGATAGAAGCCGCACCGGCCATGCCCTCTGCAACCCAGGAATTGCATTATGAGCAGGAGGCCCTTATGTTGGAGGCAACCACAACAACGGCCGATGCACCAATTGAGAGAGTGCAAGGGAGTGCTTTTACTTTTGACGAGTGGGTGATGGAAGAACTCCTTAGTCATCAAAGTGACCCACTTATCGACCTGCCATTCGTCATGGGGGAAGGTGCATGCATGGCCAGCTCTTCGGGCCCAATAGGCAGCATCCCCGTGGATGCTCAAGAAATTCAAGAAGAAGAGATAATAGCGGATATTAATGCTGAGATGGAAGTAGTCGTACAAGCCAGTGGTATTGGAGGTGGTATGGTGTGTCCTGGTCCGTCTTCTCTATGAATAATTTCTCCCGAAGGTACAGTTGTCGACACTAGCGTGCTCCCTCATCTTCCAACATCGAGAGTGTTCCTATTCCTCTAACTACCTACTCAGAAAGTATTCCAATTTTCATGAGTTCGGAGGAAGAGATCACCATAATTCTACCGGCTGGAGATCAACCATCGAAAGAAAAAGGCTCGAAGAGGCAGCTGAGAGTAGCTCCAGTGGGTCAACATCGAAGAAGAAAACGAAGAAATCGAGGGAGTAGACATGCCTTCTTGCTCCCTTTTTTGGTAGATAGGAAGGAATTTCTTTTTGCTTCCTATGTGCCGTATATAGATGCGGGTTCGGCCCTTGCTAGTAGGATTTCCTGGAATAATTTTTGTACTTATCCTTCTTTTTCGAAGAATAGTTGAAATAAATTTCCATTCTATTTTCAGCACAGTTTGTGTTTATTTTCTTAAGTGTATTAGCGCTAGAATTTCCCTTCAACGAACTTGTGCTGCTTTAGTCTATGAATCGGACTTGAGTTCAGTTGTTAAGTCCTGAAGTTATGGCTTCGGGTTATAACTGAACGTTAAGTCGAGTCCCCGTATTATACTGTCTCGATCTGTAGCTGGTACTTGAGTTTTTCCCTCAGTCCCAGAGATAAATTGAAGTGGTTGGTCGGTAGTCACGTTCCGCCTTCGATACATCGAGCTTAACTTTGTTGAACGGAGTTAAAACGAGACTTAGTTCGAGTGGTCGGATCACACTTTCTCATCTATCGGTAGTCACATCTACACTCTGAGGATTGCACTTGTATATCGGTGGTCGATCATGCTCGTTTAATGTTTAAGGATATGTTCATGCTCCGGAGACTTAAGTTGTTTTACGGATGATCAGTCACACCCATTTGATATTTAGAATTTCGACCACACTTTGGGGACTTAGACAGATACGTGGATGATCAACCACACCCAGTTTGTGTTTATACTCCGGTCCACATTTCGAGGAATTGAAGTTGTTTCACGAGCGATTGGTTCACACCCGATTTATGTTTGTACTCCAGCCTGTGCTCTGGGGAATTATAATTAGCCGATGGGTGGTCGGCTACATCCATTTTGATGTTTATACTCCAGTTTGCAATCTAGGAATCAGGAGTTGGCCAATAGAGGTCAATCACATCTGTTTTGAGTTTTAGGATTTCTTCGCACTTTGGGAACGATAGATTTATCAAGATCATGGATGGTCGGGTCGCATCCACCCTGAGTTAACAAATGAGGTCATTAGATGGACCGAACCATCCTCCTCGGACTTGGTTTAAACATGGGTGAAGTTATTAGGTGGACAGATCCACCTTCTTCGAACCCGCGTTTGGAAGTTTATACTCCAGCTCGCACTTTGGGAGCCGGAGTTAGTTAGAGGACTGTCATGTATCAATCCTTTTTTGGCTTCAGTTTGATGGCTTGCCCCCGAGCTCGGGTTTCACTTAGCAAGTAATCGGTCATATCATGGTCACTCCCCATTTGAATAAGTCCCATGGTAGGATGGAACCTAGCTCTCCATGCATTGTGATGGTCGTAAGACGTATTTTAAGAATGACTGCTCTGGCTCGAAGGGATGGCATTTTATTGTTGAAATAAGAAAGTATGGCAAAGTTAGTTGCTTTATACAAATCCAAATTTCGAAAGGCATAAATAAGTTACAAATGAAAAGTAGACTGAATGAATAAATAAAGCCTGTTATGTGTAGTAGCGACGAAGACTCTTGCTATTCTAGGCCTCGGCAAAGTGAGACCATCAATGGTTGATAATATAAAGGCGCCGTCTCCAAGTCTTCGTTCAATAATATACGGTCCCTCCCATGTTGGTTTCATATTCAAAGGAACCGTATAAATTCTCTTAAGGATGAGATCACTGAGTTCAAAGGTTTGGGATCAGACCTTAGCATTGTATAATCGAGCAGCTCAACTTCGGTGCGCGGCTGCCGTCAAATCTGCCTCTTCACACTTCTCATCTAATAAGTCCAGAGATACGGCAAGAAATATAGCATTTGTCTTCGGGTCATAAAATGTCACATGATGAGAAGGCATTTCCAGCTCAATAGGACTAACGGCTTCTGAACTGTAGGAAAGCGAAAATGGAGTATGGTCGGTCGTGGACTTATGGATTGTTCGATAAGCCCATAGGGCCATAGGAAGTCCATCGACCTATTTCCCCCCGGCTTTTTCCAATTGTTTCTTCAGAATGGACTTTATAACTTTATTAATAGCTTCAACCTATCCATTCGCTTGACGATGTGCAACTGCAGAGAACTTCTGGACATGGAACCGTTGATAGAAATTCTTAAACTCGACACTTCAAATTGGGCTCCGTTGTCAGTGACGATGGTATGTAGGAGACCAAACTGACAGATAATTTTGCATACAACAAAATTGATCACTTTTTTCATTGTGATAGTAGCAAGGGGTTCGGCTTCCGCCCATTTGGTAAAGTAATCAGCTGCAACGATGTCGTATGTTGCGCCACCTTTAGCTAGAGGTAGAGACCCAATAATATTGATGCCCCATGTTGCGAATGACCATGGACTGACCATTTGAGTTATTTGATTAGGCGGGGCTCTTGGAATCTGAGCATGTTTCTGACATCTGTCACATTTTATGGCATAATCTGATGCGTCGTGCTTTATAATCGATCGATAATAACCATATTGGAGCAACTTTCTTAGCAAGTGCTTACCCCTCGGTGTGATTGCCATATTCTCCTTCATGCACATCATGTAATACTCGTTTGATTTTATTGTGGGTGATACACCGAAGTTAAGGAACAAAGTACCCTCTTCTATACATCACTCCATTTTGAATGGTGAACCCGAAGCCTTTCAAAGAACTTGTCTTTTCTCACTCCTGCACTCTTGTAGGTCCCATGCTCGAGATAGTTTTGGAACGAAGTTATCCATGATTCCTTATCATGTACGACTTCAAGTACCCAACCGGTCTCTATTTGATTAGTACTCAGGGAAGATAATGTCTCAACTGGAACGATTCCCATTTGCCGTGCCTCACTGGTGCTGGCTAAATTTTTCAAGAAATCGGCCTTTTGATTGTGTTCTCGAGGTGTGCAATAGATAGCATAATAATCAAACTGATTCAATATTTCCAGGACCCGAGAAAGATAAGCGGCCAGTCTCCAGTCTTTGGCCTGGTATTCCCCCCGAACTTGGCACACGACCAATTATGAATCGTAGCAAATCTCCACAGTAATAATTCTTAAATCTCTGGCAAGTCATAGTCCTGTGAGTAGGGCTTCGTATTCGGCCTCATTATTGGTCGTATAGAAATCGAAGTGTAAAGCATAGCATACAGATCGGCCTTTAAGAGTTTCAAGCACAACCACAACGCTTGAGCAGTGGTCATTTGATGCACCATTAGTATGTAGCTTCCAAACATATTTGGAAGATTCACTGGTTTGGGATTGTAAATTCAGCGATGAAGTCTGCTAGGACTTGTCCTTGAATAGCTTGCCTTGGTGTGTAAGTGATGTCGAACTGACTCAACTCGATATTCTATTTAAGTAACCTACCAAACGTCTCTGGCCATGTAAGGACCTGTTGTAACAGCTGGTTGGTGTAGATAGTGATAGGATGAGCCTGAAAATACGGGAGGAGCTTCCTCAAGGCAATGACAAGACAGTAAGCTAACTTCTCCAACTTCCAATAATTTCCCTTCGCTTCTTGTCAGTCGTTTGCTGATGCAATAAACTGGCCATTGTATTCGATACTCCTCCCGAATCAAAGCAGCACTGGTTGCATTTTCTGACACCGCCAAGTAGATATATGGTCTCTCGTGATCAATAGGCTTTGAAATAATAGGTGGTGTGGATAAGTGTTGAATCAGTGCTTAGAATACGCCCTCACATTCTGTAGTCCATTCAAAGTTCTGTTTCCCTTTTTTGATTAAATGGAAGAAGGGAATGCATTTATCGATGGATTTTGAAAATGAACATGCTCAACGCTGCTACTTTCCCATTGAGGCTTTGAATTTGCTTTATAGACCTTGGATTCTCAAGATTTCTAATTGTCTAGATTTTTTTGGGATTGGCTTCGATTCCCTGAGCGTTAACGATAAACCTAAGAAATTTTCCAGACGCGACCTCAAAGTGACACTTCAAGGTTGAGTTTCATTATGTACTCTCAGAGGATGGTGAACATTATCTCCAGGTCTTTGACATGATTGGTGGAGAACCATGACTTTACAAGCATGCCACCTACATATACCTCCATTGTCTTTCCAATCTGGTTAGCAAACATCTAATTAACTAGCCGTTGGTAAGTTGCTCCGGCATTTTTAAGTCCAAATGGCATGATTTTATAGCAATAAAGTTCCAGATTGGTGATGAAGCTGGTGTGCTCCTGATCGGTTAGGTGCATGGGAATCTGGTTATAGCCGGAATATGCATCCATGAAAGACAAGAGCTCATGTCCGGCCACTGATCAATCCAGGGATGCGAAAACCTATCTTTAGGGCAAGTGTTATTCAAGTCTGAGTAGTCCACACAAGTTCTCCATTTTCCATTAGGTTTCCTAACAAGTATGGGGTTGGACACCGATTCTGGATATAGCGCATCTTCGATAAACCCGTTCGACTTTAGTTTATCTACCTCTTCATTTAGGGTGGTAGATCTCTCTGGATCCATACCATGCCTTTTTTGCTTGATCGGGATATGCCGTGGGCCAATATTCAAGGTGTGGCTCGCGATGTCCGACGAAATCCCACATAAGTCAGAGTGCATCCAGGAAAACACGTCGAGGTTTGCCTGGAGAAATTCAACCAATTCTTCCTTCATCCATTGGCTTAGCTGAGATCCAATCTTTACCATTCTAGAATCATCATCATTATCGATCGAAACATCAATCGTTAGCTCTGCTGGAGAAGCCTGATTGTCTTTGACTTCGTCCTCGTTTTCAATATCTCTTGGTTCAAGATCTCTTGAGAATTGGTTGTGGTGCCTGGGCCTTGGCCCAGGAGTTAACTGTTAATTGTTTGCAAAGCAACGCAGAGAGATTCCTTTACGCCCTTTCCCTTCTTTTTTCACTGCGCCTCCCGCAGCTCAGCAACATCGTCTAGCAGTTTGGTCTCCCTGAACAACTCCAACCGTAGGTAAGGAATTTCAAAGTCGGACACCAAGGGGCGATAGTAGCTTAAACTTAGCTAACGCTGGTCGGCTTAGAAAGCATTGTACAGTGAATCAATATCCAATACAATGAACTGCAACATCCGAACTCTCTGGTGTTCTCCAACTTCCAATTCCACCGGTAGCTCCACCATCCTAGTTGGTACAGTCGGACTTCCATTGAAGCCATTAATACAAGACTGACAAGGCTTCAAATCTTCCGCTTCCATCTTCATTTGATCGTAAGCTCATTTAAAGAGTATATTTACTGAACTTCCACTGTCCACTAAGATCCTCTTCATCCAAGCAGGACCTATCTAAGCTGAAATGACTAGTAGATCAATGGTAGGGGCTTCAACTCTTTTAACAACCCTATCCTAAAAAATGATGTTGTCTATCATCATCTTCTGTTGTTTGGCCGGAGCCCCATCTTCCAAGTTACAGCAACATTCGAAGCTCGCATGCCTAATAGAGCTGGCATAGGACTCCATTTCCCTCCAGTTCCGATCTGCTGGATGAGGATCACCACTAATAGTGTTAATCACTAACCTCCCGCCAGTACAAGCGGGTTCCTCCGGTCTAACCTGATTTGGTATTTGATTTTGATTTGATGGGCCCGCACTTCCAGATGGCGGCTTCCGAACGAACTGCTCCAACTTTCTTTCTCGGATCAACTTCTTGATAATATCCTGTAGATGATGACACTCGTTTATATTATGGCCATAGTTATCGTGAAATCTACAGAACTTCCTAGTTTATATCTATCTCTTTGACGATTGCTTCGGAGCAGGCTTCTTATACTAGATAGTATTGCAAGTTTGCAAGTACACATTCTCTAGGGATATATTTAAAGGAGAATAAGTGTCAAACATGGGAGCTCTACATCGTAGTCCACGATTTTGATCCTACTTCTTACCTTGATTTCCATTGCCTTCCCGCTAATTCTGTATATTTAACTGCACCATCCCAAATCTCTCCCCGGTTTTGTTTCACAGCAACATTGCTCTGAAATCCTTCCACACTAGGCCCCACATCATCCTTTTTCCTAGACTATTTCGCATCCTCTCTTTCTGAAGAACCGAGCTGCCTTGGAACAGAAATAGTCCAATGACACAGGGGTTTACTGGCCAACCAGTTGCCAAATTCAAAATCGGGATCGATTCCCTTAGTCAGTGCCATCAGAATGGAATTGTCATTAGGGTTACTAATCTCACTGCATGCAGCGTGGAACCTCTCCAGGTAACGTCTGAGTGTCTCTCCGGAAGCTTGAGTGACAACGGATAAGGTATTAATATCTTTGAGCCTTATGACATGCATGCAAAACTATTCAACAAACTTCGTTGCAACTGGTCAAAATATGAAATAGATTGGGGTAGCAGGTGAGTAAACCACATAGTCATGATGCCCTTTAAGGAAATTGGGAAACTTCAGCATTTGACCGCATCATTAGCCTATTTGGTATTCAGCAACAATTCATAATTTAAAATGTGCTGGTTAGGGTCAGAGCTCCCTTCATAAAAAGGTAGAGGTGGCACTCTGAATCGCCGAGGTGGTTTAGCGTAGAGGATGTCATTGGTGAAAGGAGTATCACTCAGGGAGATTCCTTAGTCCTCATTGGTGAGGCCTTCGCTTTCATGGATAATTGTCGGGATGTTTGGCATCTGGACATTCTAAGCATGCTGAGCTAAAATGTGGTTGAGTTCCACAATGCGAGGATAGGTCGGGTGCGGTCGATGGTCCATATCTTGCCTTCTTGGCTCTACGTCTTCAGGAACATAAGACTTAGGAGTATAATCACACTGGCGATGGTTTGGATCCTTTCGGTTTCGAGTGTCAGCTTCCAACTCGATTGGAGCGGCAATAGAGCGATTGTCAATAGTGTGATAAGGTACTGTCCCTCCTTAGGAGAAAGGTTCGGTTTGACGGTTGGTTGACAGACCAACTCTTGCTTGTCCAATAGTCAAAGTGCGTCGATGTCCAGTAGCCCGTGTATAGCTTCCGTCCAGCCGTGGGTGCGTGGATTTATGATTGTAATCAAAGAAAGCTGAACTTTCAGTAGATGAGTAGGAAGCTTGTTCTCGTCTGGATCTCCTTCATTTTTCCCATTTCAGTCGAATGGTTAACTCCGTGTTGGCATGGAGTTTTTTGGTAAGCTTCTGGTGGCTTTGAGTCAACTCCTGCATCAGTAATTCGAAATCCTCCCTGGTGATAGGGCCTTGAGGATCCGAAGGTCCAGTGGTGTTTTGGCCTGTAGAGGGAAGTTGTGCGAGGTTCTGCCTATCTTGTCCTTCTGGATCCACAATGGTTGAGGTAGTCCTAGTAGCGACCATGGTGAGTAGCGAAGTTCCCTCCTAGACTTGGTGAAAATCTTGGTAGGATGGAAGAACTTTTATGCTTAAGATCTAGATCTTTTCCTTAGATTCTTGCAATCCAATATCGACAGTAGATCCAATGAGAAGGAGAAAAGCTGGGTTTCTCGGTGCAAGCACCAAAGTGTTTGTATTAAAATTGGACACAACACTCTTCAGATGTGTTTGAAGAGGTAAAATGAAAAAAGTAAATGTAAAGTGAGGCAGATCTAAACAAAGATACTAAGAAACAGATAAAAAACAATGCAGAAACACACAAATTTAGAGTGGCTGGTGTATTGCCTACGTCCACTATGAAATGATTGATGTTTATTGAGTTTGACTTGCTGAGTACAAGAGATTACAACAGTACAACTGAAGTACAGAAGTGATTTGGCAGAGTGTCAGCGTAGAGAAGCCAAAAGTCTACTTTATGGACGCACTGGGATGCTATTTATAGACGTAAGCAGGAGAAATCTAGATGGGATCTCAGAATACTCCTTCTCACACGTGGGTGGGCCCACCAGACCGATCCCTTAACATTTGGGATCATTCCATGATCGATATGCGCACAATTCTTATCGATCTAAAATGACTCCTTTTGGGCTGAGATCGATCATAGACAAAGTAGAGGTGGTACGCAAGCTCCTGTGAGAATTTGGTAGCATTTGGACTTGTAGATTTTGAGTTATGGTCGATCCATGTTTGCATTTACAAAACACTAACGAGTTCGTATCGATACAATTCGTATCGTTGGCTTTGTATCGCTTCTGGTTCGTATCGATTAGGTGACGTCATGCTATATTCTAAGATCGTTCTAAGATCGATCCACTTTTCACGCCGAATGACCGAATCTTCCATTTTTATAGGCTTTGTTCGTATCAACCCAGAATTATCCCTTTCGTATTGATAGTTATCACTCTACTTCGTATCGATGTTTGGGATCATTTCATATCGATAGCCTCTACCCCCATTCGTGTCGATATCGACTTAAACTTTTCGAATCGATTGAAGACCGACTTCGTATCGACACTTTTAGGTGTTTCTTCATATCGCTTGTGGGTGGTATGCTTCGTATCGATCGTTGACCGATCGATACGAACTACGTAAATGATGATCGATACGAGCTATGCATTAGTGGAAGCGATATGAAATGTCACTAGATGATGGATACGAACTGGTGTAGATGTGATGGATATGAAGTGGTGCCTCTTCCCTGGATATGAACTAGCGCTCTCTTGACGGATACGAACCAGATGTATTTCTTGATGGATATGAATTTGCATGGACATGAATAGTGTCGATTCTCTTGACCTTAACCGATCAATATCTTGTGCATACGAACTTTGATTGATTTGAAATTTAAAATGTTGACTCTCATAACTTTGCTTGTCACATTATGCTAATTGTAGCTCGATTCGGACTTAGACCAAATTTTCCAGTATCCATAGTGAACCTGTGTATAACCAATCTTCGGGATGGGTTGCCTTTGTTTCTAGTCATGTCCTTGGTGTCACGGCATTTCCAAAAGATGGGATAACAAGAACAACCACATGTAGATAGGTTGGTTCAGGACTTAACCCCAAAAGCTAAGACAAGGGATCGATAAGGGCCAAGCTATACGGCTAAGACAACGACCGAGATCAATGAAGATGAGAGATCAGCATTCCTTTAGTCTAATCAGCTGTTGAACATGAGCAGCTAGTGACTTACCATCAAATGTAACAGCAGCAATAAAAGGCTATGGAAACATCTTCTCTTCTAGACTCCAGAAAAATCCTAAGTGGTCGGATCATCAGTGACACATGCTTCTTCTCGAACCTTCAAACAAACCAGCTATGAAGCACAACCAAAAACGGTAAGACATTGTCCCGCAAAAGGAACCAAGTCTATGGGTCGCTAGCGACCTATAAGCCATGGTCGTTGGCAATCCATGTTTTTGGCTCATTTTACGAGCCAGAGTCCCCCTAGGTCGTCTATTACCTACCTGCAAGCTGATGAAGACAGGCCTGGCTCAGAAGCTCCCCAATCTCTATAAACACCATTCTACCAACAACACAAACGGGATCTGCTTTGGATTGGTTGCTGAAGCTCTGCTGGAATTATTCTTCACTCTCTACCTCCCTCATAATAAGCTCCATAGGAGTACACTATGATTCTCTAATGGATTCCAACTATGGAGATTCAATCTAGCTAGAAAATAATCAAAGCCTTGTAAGTAAACATCTATTGTAACAACAATTTGTCTATAATAAAACTATAAAGTGGACGTAGGCTTCACTAACAGCCAAACCACTATAAAAATTCTCTGCCTACTTTCTTTTACTATTCATTCTTTATATCTGTGATTTGTGATATTGCTCTGTCAGAATAAGACCAGTGCTTTCAAACTCTAACCAGGGTGTTGGTCCATTTTTTGGGTCAATGGAACCAATAAATAGTATGCCAGTTGGTTTTGAACTTAAATGATTTATTTTAGATTCATCTATTGTATTTGAAAATGTTGTATTACAAACATAAATATCAATCATCTACCCCTTACATTATCCTAAACACTTTAATGTATTCACATGATGAATACAGAGTTAAAAACGCATGGTAGCAAAGCTTCAACTGATTTGGATCTCTATATGTACTTAGTTATCCCGGTTATGTATCTGTTTTTTTTACAAAAATTTTACTTTCATGATAAATAACCTCACATGCTATAATTTTGTTTAAAATGTACGATGATCTGAAAATTTTACCAGTTAAAAAGTAGAAACAAAGCTATCCAACTATTACCTTTCCTCTATTAAGCTTCCAAGAAATTTACCTTTTTTTCCAATACAGATAAAAACTTGCAAAATCTAAGCTTTTGTTATATTACTTGCATTAAAAATGAGTTGTATCATAAGTTTCACAAAAAGTGTGCCTAGATAAATATACATATACATACATACATACATATATATCTATGCTTGTGTTAATATAGAACTTACATAAGCTTAAATATCTCTTTCTTTCATTTATGTATATTGAAGTAATTTAAACATAAGCATTATAGTGCCTAACTAATTGTATTCTAAATACAAACTTAAAAATACCTTTCAAAGAGCTACGACGTTAAGTTTAAACAACCAAAGATTGCAAAAGGCGTTTGTTTAGGATTTGGAGATTAGAGGCGATTGTGTGATGATGGTGGTGGAAAATATGGAGAGGCAGGGTAAAGTGATGAATTGAAGATATTTAAAATTCCAACAGGAATGGTGGAGATGAAGATGAAAGGTTTGGAGATGGAGCATTAAGTCTCAAGGATAATTAACAGTAGTGAAGGAAATTGGAGGGGAACATTAGAAGATGAAATTAATGTGCATGGTAGAAAGATCCAACTTTTCGCCTTCTGAATACATGTGGCAGCATAGGATTGAAAGGAATATAAGATGGTACCAAAAGATAGTATGGCAATTGGTTTTAAACATATATGATTTTTTTAGATTCATCTATTATATTTGAATATGTTATATTATAAACATAAATGTCAATAATCTACCACTTACATTAACCTAAACACTTTAATGTATTCTCACAATGAATGCATAATTAAAAACACACAGTAACAAAGCATCAACCGATCTAGATCTATATATGCACTTATTTATCCCATTTATGCATTTTTTCAGTTTTACTTTCGTAATAAATAACCTCACATGCTATAATTTTTTTTAGCAACTACAATGATTTAAAATTTTACCAGTTAAAAATTAGAAACAAAGTTGTAAACTATTACCTTTTCCTCCACTGAGCTTCTAAGAAATTTACCTTTTGTTCCACTATAGGTTAAAACTTGCAAAATCGAAGCTTATATTATATTAATTGTATTAAAATTGAGTTGCACCATAGGTTTTACAAAAGGAGCACCTAGATAAGTATAAATATACATACACACACGTGTATGCGTGTATGTGTGTCAATATAGAACTTACAAAACTTAAATATCTGTTTCTATCATATATATATATATATATATATCTGTGTGTGTGTACTAAAATGATTTAACATTGGCCTTAAAATAGACGTATCTCTTAAATAAATTTACATAAGCATTAGAGTGCCTAACTACTTATAATCTAAATACAAGAAAGAGCTTCGATTTTAAATTTAAACAACCAAAGACCGCAAAGGCATTTGTTTAGAATTTGAAGATTAGAGGCAATTGTGTGATGATGACGATGGTAGAAAATATGAAGAGGTGCGATAAAGCAATGAATTGAAGATATTTATTAAAATTCCAACATGATAGGTGGAGATGAAGATGAAAGGTTTGGGGACGGAGCACTGAGCATCAAGGATAATGTAACACCCCATAATTTGGCATTATTTATTTAATTAGTTAGTTAATTAATTAGGCTTCAAAAATAGAATTTGCAAAAGTAATGGAATTCGACCACGAGACTTGAACTATCCCGTTTGTGGAAAAATTCTAAACACCTTTCATATTTGAAGTTTTATGATCGAAGTTCAAACGAATAAGTTACGGACAAAAAATGAATTTAGAATGAAAATAATTCGTTTAAGAAATTAACGTTTTTAATCAATTGAATGAGGTTCACAGGTTTACCTTCTTAGTATCACGATCAACCCCATAAGAGGAGTGGACGACCTCTCTTAAGTCGGAGGCTAAGGTTTTCCCTGGCCCAATGGCTCGGATCTATTATATTTTGACCTAACGGTTCTGCTTGATTCTAATGTCTATAAATACAGGCCTAACTCTTCATTCTCTTTTCATATTTTTCTGAATAGAGCAATGAAGCTTTGTCATTTCTTCTTCTCCATTTTCTTTCTAAATTATAAAAGTAAGATATTTATATCTATATTCATATTAATTGGAGAAGAATAGAAATCTAATAAAAAGAAGAAGAGAAGTGAGTCAATTATATGCGTATTTTAGGTAATTTATATATTTATTTCTATTTTCTCTCCCAATCCCAAATCTCTTCTCAGATCTGTAATCCTAATATATGTATTATACCTTTTTTATACATATTTCTTAAACTAAAGAGGATTTGAAGATGAACTTAAGGTTCTACCTTAGATCTGGAAATTTGGATCGCATTTAAAAGGTGAGTGCGAAATTTTATATACCGTTTATGATTTTAAATCTATTCCGACGGCATACATTTATTTGTGCCTAAATCAATTTTATTTGTTAATTGTAGGCTTAAATTAGTGTAGAAACCATTGCCTACATATTCTCGTTTTAGATATAATTTGAAATATGTATACATGTAACGACTCGGGATTTTAGACATCTCGAGTTGTGAATATTAATTTATAATATTCAATAATATAGTATTTTTATATACAATATTTCCATAAATTAATAATTTATAATCTTATGAAATTTTCCCAAATCAACATAATTTGAATTTTCAAGTATATATTAAATTTTAGATCGGTTTAAATGAAATTTCTCATACATGTTTTGTTTTGAGAAAAAAATAAATAAATATTATGTGCAGATTGTTTTGGAAACATATATGCATTTTATTTAGAATTTAATGTGTATATTTTATCCTATAAGATAAACTATATTAGAGAATATAAACTTATTAAAATCAAATAGTTATATATATCGGAAACAATAAATTTATTCATAACGAGAATATGAAGTTATAACATTAAATTAATTTTTAGAGATGTATATAAAGTTAGGATTAAATTAATAATAAAATAAAGTGAAATATGAGATTCCGGTATATGTATATATGTATATATATAATGTTGTTTGTATTAACTAAAAAGAAATATTAAGTATTTTTAAAATAATGGTATATATTGAATCAGAAAAATGTAAATGTGTGATGATAAGTTAAATGAAACTATATACACCTAGATAACAAGTAATTTAGAACATTCATAGATAATATATGTTTATATTATAAATAAAATTTTAAACATAATCATATATATATATATACTTATAAGAAGGATTTAATAATAATTTTATACTACTATGAAGTTTTATAACACATCGAGAATTTAATATTGATAGTCATTCTATTTTTAATTTATGTATATGGTTTATTTAATATAGAATGATACGTTTTGTTTAAAAACATTTTGTATTCTTAAAAAAATAAATAAGATAAGAGAGGTTATTTTAATTTATTAAGTTTTCACCTTTATTTCATGAACGACAAATGGAAATTTTAATTAAGTCAACTGCAAAGATAATTTTCAAACTACTTTGCGACCTTTGTTTAAGTAACATATATTTGCATAGGTATATATACTATGAAGTATTGTTTCCTTATTTTTGCTATAAAATATAGATAGTATGTTGAAACAAATGTTGAAACATAAATAACTATAGGCTGTCCATTTTCTGAAGTATGCATTCACATACTTTAAAAGGGTTTTATAGTATACATAATAATCAAAGACTTTAAGCCATGATCTGTTGAGATAAATGCTTAATAAAAAACAGTTTTGTATTAAGTTAAAACTTCGTGTAAGATAGTGAAAATCTTTAGTCAGTAAAATAAACATTTTTGTAAACTAAGAGGCTGTAAATTATTACAGTAAGCAAGAAACGAGAAAATATAATAAATACTAATTTAAGCCGGGAAGACTTAGAATGCTAATTTAAATTACCTTTCAAATTTTTATTTCACCCCAAATATAAACACTTAATTCAACAACCAAGGAATATATCCATTACATACTTAAAACAATATCTGTGTATACTTTTGTAATGATTCCTGTCAGTATGTATATAAAGTTGTCCTTGTTCAAATCTATACGTATATAAGTATTTGTTATTGAAAATGGTTCCCATCACTACATACATATATCTGCCTTTGCTCTAATCTAAGTACAGATGTCTGTGTAAACAAGAAACAGTAACAAAGTTAAGAAGTAAGCTAACCTAGTACTGTAAGTAGAAAGAAGAAAAATTAGAAGTGAGTTAACCTATAACTGTAAGTAAAGAAAGCTATGAAACAAAAAAAGATCACGACAGTAAGATTGTCTGATGAAAGTAAAACAAATATCTAACAAAAATCTATAGTTCTTCACAAACTTTTCAGCAGGAGTAAAATCAAATTGCAGGCCAACATAATGGCAACTCCAGCATATATTTTTGTCAACTTTGTTCCCTGTTCTCAGGTGCAGCTGCATCTTTATAAATGAATCATCTCAAGTTCGAACCATGGAAAATTGAAAGCATATAATTCAAGAAAACAAAGCTCTATTAATGTCTTAAGAAATTAAAGAGTAAGAAGAAGAGAAACAGTGTTCATTTTATTTAGAAGAAAACAGTTTGGAGTTTGCTATTCTAGTTCAAAGCACAGGGATTTTTAAAGAAGCCGTTCAAATTTCAGATTTTCAACTTTAGCTAAGATTTCAGCTTCAAGTTTTGAAACTTCTGGAATCGATGTGGAAGGTGAGAAACTAAGATTTTTTTTAAAAAACAAAAACAAGAAACCTTGAAAATTTACTGACTCTGTACTGTAAATATCATGTTAAGTCTTCCTTCGAAAATCTAAATCTCTTCACCTAAGCTATATTGTACGTTGATGTAAACTAGAAGTTTGTTTACTTTCAAGTATAGTTTGTGGAAAAAATAAAATTGCATAGAAATAGCATGTGTAGCTCGATAGAATACTGTTTTACAGTAAAAACCCAAAACTGGTCAAATTTTAATATTTTTATTTCTAGGATTTAAGTATGTAATCTTGTTTATTATAAGAAAATATGAATTTTTGTGGTTAAATCATAATTTTTAGAGATGATTGTGTTAAGAAATGGATAGATGAACAGATTTCAATCAAAAATATTTTTCCGACGTTTTAGTCTAAGAGAGGTGACGTGGTATATTCGGAGAGAGGTAGGCGATCATGGCGGAGGCTTCTACCGTGGTCGTTTCTCGACTTAGGGACGAATTTGATTGGGCGAACAACAATTAGGGTTTTGGTGAAGTTTTGGAAATGTTGGAATCGATCAGGATTTTAGGGAGGGTGAGGTGACCGAGCTCACTGGCTTTTGGCAAGGAGTAGGAGTGATGGAGTGGCTTTCGATCTGGGAAGGTGGCGTACCCAGTAGGTGTCGGTGGTGGTTGCGGTGGATCAATGAGTGGGAATAGGTTGGTTTTATGGTTGCAGTTAGTGGTGTCGAAGGTCGAAATTTCTATCAAGGGCATGTGGAGTTAGGCGAGGCGGTGATAGGTTCCTAGAGATGATGCGTGATCGGTCTATGGCGTCGCGGCAGGTTATTAGGGTAGATGTGGTTCGTACACGTGCACACCGTGCACGGTGAGTAGGGAAGCTCTGTTTTTTTAGGTGTGGGTACGGCCTGGGCTCGTTGTGATTGGGTCGAGTTGTGTATGGAACTGAGTTCGAATACGACGAAGGGTCGATCAAAGTTGATGTCTTTGGCGAGGCAAGGAATTGTAAGTGTTTGATGGAAGGTGTGAATCTGGGGGGAAAAAAAAGAAGGGGAGTAGAGAAGATGATGTAGTGGATTTTGCTGTGCATTGTTAGGAATTGGGCTTGGCCCATTTGCAGTGTTTTATTAGTGTATTCATGGGTCGTTGGTAATTGAGTTGCAGCCTTGGTTTTGGTTTTGCTAACTGAATTGAAACAGTAATTTGAGATAATAGTAGTGCGGGAGTAATATTCACAAGATTATTTCATAGGCGTGAAATTAGAAATTGGTCAGTGTGTTTGGGGTACACCAAACTTTTGTTATAAAAAAAAATTCGACTTATGTTTAAACTAAACAAGGAAGTCAAGTTGATCATTTTGATTTTAATTCAAGTTATTTTAATAAGCTACTTGATGGTGAAATAGACAAGCTTTTAAATAAATAATTTATTTAACTATTTAGAGACCCTTGAGTTTAAATTGTAAAAGAGAATAAGTATAAGTGAAATAATTAAGTAAATTAAATAAACGTTATACTTTTGAATAAACACAAATTGCTTAAGTAATTTTATAATAATTACATAATTTCCCATACAGTAAAGTGTTATTAAGAGGTTTGTTTTATCACTAGATCTTACGCCGTTGTACGATCTAATGTGAAGATTAAATAAGAAAATTTTTATAAGCCTAGCAGATAAAATTAAAATATCGTTTGAATATGTGTGCCGTTATGAAATTTTACATGGCTTATCTAAATATATGTGTTAATAATAGATTTTTATTTTATTGTCTGGCACCCTGACAGCGGAAACTGACACCATTCCGCTGAATAGTAAAATTTAATACTTGTTGATTGTATAAGCCATCTATCTGATCTTATCTGTGTAATTGAATCTAGCATTGCTAAATTATGAACTGAATATTCATACATGTATCTGTATTTCCCTGTTAATCATATTTGGAAATATTAACGATCTTTAGGTGATTGATTGAATTGTGAAATGTGGATGGTGAATTGATAAGTACCATTGAGACTAATAAGCCTTGTTCTGCTTTGATTTATTTTGAACCTAGATTGTTAAAAGAGAAATACTTTTCATATTTAAAGGAATTAAGAAATTTTGAAATTCAAACGTAGTATTTTGAAATCATTTTAAAGGGTATAATTTCCATAGGTATGTATTATTTAAATTATATCAAGTATTAAATAAATTGAAATCAGTTCCTTAAATGATAATTTTTATTAAAATAAATTTCAAGTAGATCTTCTTTAACATACATCTATTTTATAAAAATGATGTTTAATTAATATTTTAAAATAACCATATAAAGAATATTTTATTAAACTTATGAATAATAGTTGAAAACTTCATGAGTATGATTGGACAGAAATGGTTTTATATATATATCGAAAGGGATAAGCTTTCTTAGAAAATTTTAATCCGTTAGGATTTGAAATATGAACAAGGCTTAATGGTTGCAATGAGAAATAACTTGGTTGTATTGATTGATAGTTAAATAACCGACTATCAATATTGGACAATACGCTAATCGTTTCGAAGAGACCGGGATCGAGATTTATTTCTCGAAAACCACTTCGATCCTGTTTGTACGTTTCGTGGAAACGAGTTTGGATGCGAAGATGGAGCAGTGAAGTGCAAGGGCTAGTCGCTACTAATCTTGAGGATATTTCCAAAATGGATGTTGTAGGAATAGTGCTTTCGATTCCGTTCGAACTCGGGACGGACTTGTATGGATGAATGCTTGCGAAAACATCGTCAGGTGGACGATGGGCATTCTAAGAGATATTGTTCTAAAAGGTAACGCTTAGCCTCAAGCCTCATCAAATGGGAATGACTGAAAATCAGGGGTTATGCAGCAAGGCTAGGTGGGTAGCACCTAAGCAGGGTGAAGTCATTCCAGTCTAGTTGTCCCTTTTATTTTCGGCTTAGTGGTGCGGTTGCTGATCCCAACCATGGGGTGATCTCACTCGGGACTGTCCAGTAAGGGATGGTTCCGGCCTTGTGTTGCAGGGGATGAAGGGAGTAATCCTCGGTACGGTGATCTAGGCCCCGTACTGTGGCAGGTGGTACCCCAGTGCCTAGTCATTAGTTGGAAATCCATTCTCCCTACGAGCCTTGTACGAGTTTTGTTTGTATTACCCACTCTGTGGCTAGTAGATGGAATTTAATAATGTAACAATTTCGGCTATTTTATAAGTATTTGTATATAGACCCTATTATAATATCAGAGGATTTCTATAAAAGTGTTTTAGCTATCGTAAGGTAAAAACGCGACATGTTTATTTGTGGCGTGGTCTTACAAAATGCTTTTGTTTCCAAGGATTTTCTAACTTTAATAATCAAGTTGAGTGTGTTTCTCACGCTGGTTTACCAGACTGACCCGGGCTTGGTGTTTTTCCGATATGCTCGGGTCAGACCGAGCATATGTATTCCAGGTTTAACTGGAAGAGTGGAAGCTGATCAGGAGAGGAGCTGGATCAGGAACGTATTCCCGTAGATATATATATTTAGTCTGTTTGGTTGTGTGGTTATGATTGTAAGGACATGGTTGATATAACTGACCGAGTTATATAGTTGTAGCTCTGATGTAAAACATGTATATGATATAAAGTGACAATTTTGGTTTCATGTAAAGATTTGTTAATATTATAATTTAGTCGATCCGCTGTGAGATTCTGATCTGTTCTCTTTTCTTCTATCTTCTTTCTATTTCTACCTTCATTCTTTCTTTCATTATCCGTTTTCCGTACTATTTAGCTGACACGAGTGGTTTAATGTCTGTTTAAATCGGTACGGGAAAATGGGTCGTGACATTGTGGTATCAGAGCCTAGGTTGAGTGAATATCTAGGTTCGAGCGAGATGCTCCTTAAGGAATAGGGTCTGTAGTAGCTTGGTTAGTCTGAACGTATATATATACACATATACGAGAGCGCGTACTTGTTAGTGGTATAAAAATGATTTTTTTATATATTGTGTTAATTGATGGAATAAGTGGCATATGGATTCTGGTCAATACGAGTAGCTAACGTTATTGATAGGAATCTCTAAACACTTGAACCAGGCCAACGGGCACAATATTGTTTTAAAGGGGTAAATGAAATAATTTTACCCAAAATATATTTTCTATATAAAGCACATGTTTTTCTAAATATATATGATATAAAAAAAAATTGGTTTGGTTGTGATGATAATAATTCATCATCCAGGATTTAGTGACCTTAGTTGTTAACCTTGTGTCTTTCCATGGGTTGCCCTTCTTGACTTGGACATTCCCTTAGAAATAGGACTCTTTGGAAATTCGAATCTTTAGAAAAAAGATTTTGCAGAGTTTATTACTAAAGAAATTTGGAATTTTAGACTAGTAAATTTTAAAGATAATTTTCAAATAACGAGTTCCTTAGAAGAAAAAAATGTGTTGAAATTTAAAGACCCTATAACAATTTAACAGTTATGTAGAGATATGAATCTATGAATTATAAGAATAAGTTGTTTAGAAAACTAACTATTTAAAGATATATTTTCTCCATCTGATAATCATTTTTTAAATATGGATTTAAATTATTTTTAAACAATGGTTTTATATAAAAAAAAATTGAAGGTGAATAAATTTTGAAATATAACCTTTGATGTATTCTTTAGTTTATAAAATTCTAAAACCTTTGGATCTCATGATTGGGTTTTGATTTTTATTATAGAGAACTCGAAGTATTAGCCGGTTGGGGCAGTCTTTAAGAAAGGTAGGGATAGTGATTATGATTCGGCTGGAAGTCCTCAGGAGGATCCAGGAGAAACATCAATGTCTGGGGAAATGCCAATAGAACATATCGATCAGCCTCAGCCTCGTAAAGAGGAGCCAGAGGAGGAATTTGAAGCTGAAGAGGAGCCAGAGGAGGAATTTGAAGCTGAAGAGGAGTCAGAGGAGGAATTTGAAGCAGAAGAGGAGCCAGAGGAGGAATTTGAAGCTGAAGAGGAGCCAGAGGAGGAGTTTGAAGCTGAAGGGGAGCCAGAGGAGGAGTTTGAAGTTGAAGAGGTAAAAGAAGAGTTTGAGGATGAAGAAAGTGTCGAATCAGAGAATGAAGATGCGGTTATTTGGGATCTTGATAATGGCGTTGAGATTGAAGATGATCAGGAAGTGCTCGAGGATGAGGAGGGTGGAGGTTACATTCCGGGAGGGCCAGATCCAGGGGATGTTTGGGAAACTGATAGTGAGGTTGAGGTCATCAAATTATCGGGACCGGAGATAGAGGACTCTGATAGTGAGAATCCATAGTTAGTTAGGTTGTTTCCTATTAGTAGGGTAATATATATATCTATATATATGTAGGGTTGAATGGATGATGGTAACAACTGTAGGAATGTTCTGGATGGTAATTAATGTAATGTATGTTTTGGATAAACAATTTGAATCTATGTATTTACTGGTTTGGCTTGATATTGATCTGTTCTAATCTGTGTAAATAATTTTACTAAATTAGTTATGGAATTTCGGGAACGAAATTCATTTAAGGGGGAAGGAATGTAACGACCCGGGATTTTAGACATCTCGAGTTGTGAATATTAATTTATAATATTCAATAATATTGTATTTTTATATACAATATTTCCATAAATTGATAATTTATAATCTTATGAAATTTTCCCAAATCAACATAATTTGAATTTTCAAATATATATTAAATTTTAGATCAGTTTAAATGAAATTTCTCATACATGTTTTGTTTTGAGAAAAAAATAAATAAATATTATGTGCAGATTGTTTTGGAAACATATATGCATTTTATTTAGAATTTAATGTGTATATTTTATCCTATAAGATAAACTATATTAGGGAATATAAACTTATTAAAATCAAATAGTTATATATATCGGAAACAATAAATTTATTCATAACAAGAATATGAAGTTATAACATTAAATTAATTTTTAGAGATGTATATAAAGTTAGGATAAAATTAATAATAAAATAAAGTGAAATATGAGATTCCGGTATATGTATATATGTATATATATAATGTTGTCTGTATTAACTAAAAAGAAATATTAAGTATTTTCAAAATAATGGTACATATTGAATCAGAAAAATGTAAATGTGTGATGATAAGTTAAATGAAACTATATACACCTAGATAACAAGTAATTTAGAACATTCATAGATAATATATGTTTATATTATAAATAAAATTTTAAACATAATCATATATATATACTTATAAGAAGGATTTACTAATAATTTTATACTACTATAAAGTTTTATAACACATCGAGAATTTAATATTGATAGTCATTCTATTTTTAATTTATGTATATGGTTTATTTAATATAGAATGATACGTTTTGTTTAAAAACCTTTTGTATTCTTATAAAAATAAATAAGATAAGAGAGGTTATTTTAATTTATTAAGTTTTCACCTTTATTTCATGAACGACAAATGGAAATTTTAATTAAGTCAATTGCAAAGATAATTTTCAAACTACTTTGCGACCTTTGTTTAATTAACATATATTTGCATAGGTATATATACTATGAAGTATTGTTTCCTTATTTTTGCTATAAAATATAGATAGTATGTTGAAACAAATGTTGAAACATAAATAACTATAGGCTGTCCATTTTCTGAAGTATGCATTCACATACTTTAAAAGGGTTTTATAGTATACATAATAATCAAAGACTTTAAGCCATGATCTGTTGAGATAAATGCTTAATAAAAATAGTTTTGTATTAAGTTAAAACTTCGTGTAAGATAGTGAAAATCTTTAGTCAGTAAAACAAACATTTTTGTAAACTAAGAGGCTGTAAATTATTACAGTAAGCAAGAAACGAGAAAATATAATAAATACTAATTTCAGCTGGGAAGACTTAGAATGTTAATTTAAATTACCTTTCAAATTTTTATTTCACCCCAAACATAAACACTTAATTCAACAACCAAGGAATATATCCATTACATACTTAAAACAATATCTGTGTATACTTTTGTAATGATTCCTGTCAGTATGTATATAAAGTTGTCCTTGTTGAAATCTGTACATATATAAGTATTTGTTATTGAAAATGGTTCCCATCACTACATACATATATCTGCCTTTGCTCTAATCTAAGTACAGATGTCTGTGTAAACAAGAAACAGTAACAAAGTTAAGAAGTAAGCTAACCTAGTACTGTAAGTAGAAAGAAGAAAATTAGAAGTGAGTTAACCAATTACTGTAAGTAAAGAAAGCTATGAAACAAAAAAAGATCACGGCAGTAAGATTGTCTGATGAAAGTAAAACAAATATCTAACAAAAATCTATAGTTCTTCACAAACTTTTCAGCAGGAGTAAAATCAAATTGCAGGCCAACATAATGGCAACTCCAGCATATATTTTTGTCAACTTTGTTCCCTGTTCTCAGGTGCAGCTGTATCTTTATAAATGAATCATCTCAAGTTCGAACCATGGAAAATTGAAAGCATATAATTCAAGAAAACAAAGCTCTATTAATGTCTTAAGATATTAAAGAGTAAGAAGAAGAGAAACAGTGTTCATTTTATTTAGAAGAAAACAGTTTGGAGTTTGCTATTCCAGTTCAAAGCACAGGGATTTTAAAGACGCCGTTCAAATTTCAGATTTTCAACTTTAGCTAAGATTTCAGCTTCAAGTTTTGAAACTTCTGGAATCGATGTGGAAGGTGAGAAACTAAGATTTTTTTTTTAAAAAAACAAAAACAAGAAACCTGGAAAATTTTACTAACTCTGTACTTTAAATATCATGTTAAGTCTTCCTTCGAAAATCTAAATCTCTTCACCTAAGCTATATTGTACGTTGATGTAAACTAGAAGTTTGTTTACTTTCAAGTATAGTTTGTGGAAAAAATAAAATTGCGTAGAAATAGCATGTGTAGCTCGATAGAATACTGTTTTACAGTAAAAACCCAAAACTGGTCAAATTTTAATATTTTTATTTCTAGGATTTAAGTATGTAATCTTGTTTATTATAAGAAAATATGAATTTTAGTGGTTAAATCATAATTTTTAGAGATGATTGTGTTAAGAAATGGATAGATGAACAGATTTCAATCAAAAATATTTTTCCGACGTTTTAGTCTAAGAGAGGTGACGTGGTCTATTCGGAGAGAGGTAGGCGATCATGGCGGAGGCTTCTACCGTGGTCGTTTCTCGACTTAGGGACGAATTTGATTGGGCGAACAACAATTAGGGTTTTGGTGAAGTTTTGGAAATGTTGGAATCGATCAGGATTTTAGGGAGGGTGAGGTGACCGAGCTCACTGGCTTTTGACGAGGAGTAGGAGTGATGGAGTGGCTTTCGATCTGGGAAGGTGGCGTACCCAGTAGGTGTCGGTGGTGGTTGCGATGGATCAATGAGTGGGAATAAGTTGGTTTTATGGTTGCAAGGAGTGGTGTCGAAGGTCGAAATTTCTATCAAGGGCATGTGGACTTAGGCGAGGCGGTGATAGGTTCCTAGAGATGATGCGTGATCGGTCTATGGCGTTGCGGCAGGTTATTAGGGTTGATGTGGTTCGTACACATGCACACCGTGCACGGTGAGTACTGGGCTCGTTGTGATTGGGTCGAGTTGTGTATGGAACTGAGTTCGAATACGACGAAGGGTCGATCAAAGTTGATGTCTTCGGCGAGGAAAGGAATTGTAAGTGTTTGATGGAAGGTGTGAATCTGGAGGAAAAAAAAGAAGGGGAGTAGAGAAGATGATGTAGTGGATTTTGCTGTGCGTTGTTAGGAATTGGGCTTGGCCCATTTGCAGTGTTTTATTAGTGTATTCATGGGTCGTTGGTAATTGAGTTGCAGCCTTGGTTTTGGTTTTGCTAACTGAATTGAAACAGTAATTTGAGATAATAGTAGTGCGGGAGTAATATTCACAAGATTATTTCATAGGCGTGAAATTAGAAATTGGTCAGTGTGTTTGGGGTACACCAAACTTTTGTTATAAAATAAAAATAAATTGTGACTTATGTTTAAACTAAACAAGGAAGTCAAGTTGATCATTTTGATTTTAATTCAAGTTATTTTAATAAGCTACTTTATGGTGAAATAGACAAGCTTTTAAATAAATAATTTATTTAACTATTTAGCGACCCTTGAGTTTAAATTGTAAAAGAGAATAAGTATAAGTGAAATAATTAAGTAAATTAAATAAACGTTATACTTTTGAATAAACACAAATTGCTTAAGTAATTTTATAATAATTACATAATTTCCCATACAGTAAAGTGTTATTAAGAGGTTTATTTTATCACTAGATCTTACGCCGTTGTACGATCTAATGTGAAGATTAAATAAGAAATTTTTTATAAGCCTAGCAGATAAAATTAAAATACCGTTTGAATATGTGTGCCGTTATGAAATTTTACATGGCTTATCTAAATGTATGTGTTAATAATAGATTTTTATTTTATTGTCTGACACCCTGACAGCGGAAACTGACACTATTCCGCTGAATAGTAAAATTTAATACTTGTTGATTGTATAAGCCATCTATCTGATCTTATCTGTGTAATTGAATTTAGCATTGCTAAATTATGAACTGAATATTCATACATGTATCCGTATTCCCTGTTAATCATATTTGGAAATTTTAACGATCTTTAGGTGATTGATTGAATTGTGAAATGTGGATGGTGAATTGATAAGTACCATTGAGACTAATAAGCCTTGTTCTGCTTTGATTTATTTTGAACCTAGATTGTTAAAAGAGAAATACTTTTCATATTTAAAGGAATTAAGAAATTTTGAAATTCAAACGTAGTATTTTGAAATCATTTTAAAGGGTATAATTTCCATAGATATGTATTATTTAAATTATATCAAGTATTAAATAAATTGAAATCAATTCCTTAAATGATAATTTTTATTAAAATAAATTTCAAGTATATCTTCTTTAACATACATCCATTTTATAAAAATGATGTTTAATTAATATTTTAAAATAACCATATAAAGAATATTTTATTAAACTTATGAATAATAGTTGAAAACTTCATAAGTATGATTGGACAGAAATGGTTTTATATATATATCGAAAGGGATAAGCTTTCTTAGAAAATTTTAATCCGTTAGGATTTGAAATATGAACAACGCTTAATGGTTGCAATGGGAAATAACTTGGTTGTATTGATTGATAGTTAAATAACCGACTATCAATATTGGACAATACGCTAATCGTTTCGAAGAGACCGGGATCGAGATTTATTTCTCGAAAACCACTTCGATCCAGTTTGTACATTTCGTGGAAACGAGTTTGGATGCGAAGATGGAGCAGTGAAGTGCAAGGGCTAGTCGCTACTAATCCTGAGGATATTTCCAAAATGGATGTAGTAGGAATAGTGCTTTCGGTTCCGTTCGAACCCGGGACGGACTTGTATGGATGAATGCTTACGAAAACATCGTCAGGTGGACGATGGGCATTCTAAGAGATATTGTTCTAAAAGGTAACGCTTAGCCCAAGCCTCATCAAATGAGAATGACTGAAAATCAGGGGTTATGCAGCAAGGCTAGGTGGGTAGCACCCAAGCAGGGTGAGGTCATTCCAGTCTAGATGTCCCTTTTATTTTCGTCTTAGTGGTGCGGTTGCTGATCCCAACCGCGGGTTGTTCTCACTCGGGACTGTCCAGTAAGGGATGGTTCCGGCCTTGTGTTGCAGGGGATGATGGGAGTAATCCTCGGTACGGTGATCTAGGCCCCGTACTGTGGCAGGTGGTACCCCAGTGCCTAGTCATTAGTTGGAAATCCATTCTCCCTACGAGCCTTGTACGAGTTTTGTTTGTATTACCCACTCTGTGGCTAGTAGCTGGAAGCTAATAATGTAACAATTTCGGCTATTTTATAAGTATTTGTATATAGACCTTATTATAATATCAGAGGATTTCTATAAAAGTGTTTTAGCTATCGTAAGGTAAAAACCCGACATGTTTATTTGTGGCGTGGTCTTACGAAATGCTTTTGTTTCCAAGGATTTTCTAACTTTAATAATCAAGTTGAGTGTGTTTCTCACGCTGGTTTACCAGACTGACCCGGGCTTGGTGTTTTTCCTATATGCTCGGGTCAGACCGAGCATATGTATTCCAGGTTTAACTGGAAGAGTGGAAGCTGATCAGGAGAGGAGCTGGATCAGGAACGTATTCCCGTAGATATATATATTTAGTCTGTTTGGTTGTGTGGTTATGATTGTAAGGACATGGTTGATATAACTGACCGAGTTGTATAGTTGTAGCTCTGATGTAAAACATGTATATGATATAAAGTGACAATTTTGGTTTCATGTAAAGATTTGTTAATATTATAATTTAGTCGATCCGCTGTGAGATTCTGATTTGTTCTCTTTTCTTCTATCTTCTTTCTATTTCTACCTTCATTCTTTCTTTCATTATCCGTTTTCCGTACTATTTAGCTGACACGAGTGGTTTAATGTCCGTTTAAATCGGTACGGGAAAATGGGTCGTGACAATACACCTAGATCTGCAAATCAGTCCCAAAGATTTTAAAATTTGAATATTGTATATTTTTATCTCATATCCCTTGGGTGTAAAATAGGATTTTTTGATTATTATCCAATTTGTGCTATGTTGTAAATTTTCCATAGTTTAATTTATAGAAAAAACATCCGTTTGATTTTTATAAATTTGTTCATATTTTTCACTTTTCAATCGAAAGGGCGATGTTTGTTTAATAAGGAATTTCCACAAGCAAAAAGGGAAGAACATGTAAAGTATAGACTAATTCTCCATAGTTTACAGTCTATTCTAATTAAAAGAAATCCATTCCTTCTAATTTCAAATGGAGTCAATCTTTTCTTTTCGTGTTAGACAAATTTGTGGAAATCAGAGCTGAAAATCTTCTTAAGGAGTTTCATTCCAGTGAATTAAATATGGAAAGTATATTCTAATTGCATATTTATGACTAGAATGTATTTGGTTACAAATAGATAGTTTTATTAGATAGTTTATACGTATTTATTGCGTTAATAAAGAAGAACAAAGTTTATTCGTGCATTATTTATGCATAGCGTTCGTTGGTTATTATTATATTTAGGAAAGCGAATAGTTAGAACTCAAAAAGGTGGTAATTCATATTAACAGGACATAAATTAGGAATTCCTATTCATTAATTAATAGAAAATGAAAGGTAGTAAGCTAAATTAATGGACAACTAATGAGAAATAATGGATAGTACTAAATTAAGGGTTACCAGTACACCAAAATAGAGGATTCCCAATGAGTATAAGTTTTACCAAGAATTTCAGTAACACTTATAAGTGTCGCTATAGGGGCATGGACATTTATTTGCAACACTTATAAGCGTTGGAAGATTTTTTTTCACTAACGCCTATAAGCGTTGGAAAAAAAAGATTTTCCAACGCACATAAGCGTTGAAAAAAAAATCTTCCAACGCTTATAAACGTTACAAATAAATACAAACAAATAAACATTTATCAGTAACATGAATGTTGAAAGATATAATGGTTTGAATGCTAAAAAATATAATGTAGACTATATCTGATATGAAATATTATCTTTATTTAGCAAATTATAACTCAATCAATATCAATAAACAATATTCATAATAAATAATAAAGCAGAGTCAATTAATTAACAAAAGAGAAGTTCACATTACCACTGCCACTTAACATGTTGCATCTTGCAAGCAACTCAAATAAATAGAAGCAAGACCATTAGCAGAAGAAAAAAAATATACTGCAAATATTATGTTTACAAATTTGTACACTAGTGAACACCAATGCAATTGTTAAGTAAATTGTCTGATTATTTACATATTCCGATTATACATGTATATCAAATACTTTATTTACTGACTTGGGTACGATTAAATTTAAGAATTGGGCTACGCTCCTACATGGTATTCCTGAAATCCAACTCTCACCGGAAATAATAACCATGATTTCTGAATTTCCATCGAGCTGAACAAAATATAAATATTTCAGAACCAGGAACACTAATTTATTGTTATTGCAAAACACGATAGAGTCAACCACAATTCAAGCATAACAAACATACCCTTAAATCCATGGATTCCAGTATAGACCATCTTCATCATTCAACTTGTTTTAGCTCTAACGACGGCTCCTTTGAAGAAGATTCTGCTTATAATACACAATATCATAACTTATACCAAGCATAAAGTTAATTTAAGTAAATAAATTGGAAATAGATAGGATACTTTCTTAGAAGAATTAAACATCATATCAAACTGCAATGGGTTGTTTTCATAACCCTTCTTTGTTTTAGGCATCATTGTGACTCCATAGCATGAATCTATCATAAGAAACTGCCATGTTTACCATTGTTGAGCCTTATATCCATATTGCATGAACCCCATGTATACCTGACATATATTCTCAACTGCTTATTTACCAGTTAGTTAACAATATTGTCGAATATGTTTTGAAACTGAAATTGTTGTATAGAACACATACTTTATCCCAATTGTGATTAGCTCGTCTCTTACATCCGATGTTTCTCATTGTACTATCCTCAATTCTTAGTTTCTTTATCCTTGCCTCAAGCTGGCAATAATTATTAATGGATGTGTAAAATGTAAATTTAGCCAAAATAGAAATAGATATCCTGAAAAGCTTAAAATGTAAGTGTAACGGATTTCCAAGGATAGTTTGATATGAAATTAACTAGCAATGGAACTTACTTGAAGCAGCATGTATAGAAAAATTGCAGTGCTAATGGCGTAAAGTCCACTGATATTTGCAAGGACACCGATTGAGAAGAAAAAAAAAAAAGCATTGTCATTCATCTAACATCAAGATTACCAACATGGACCATGTAATGCTGGTGACTATTCAATTCATCATGTTTTTCTTTGAAGGTGTGCTGTGAGTGATGAAAGAATCAAAAAATCACATAGTGATGGATGAGCATTGCATGTTCTTTTTACTGATGCTGCTAATTGACACGCTCTGTTTGCAAACATACACAGAATTTTTCGCAAGTAATTATATTTACTTGATTTTTATCGAAAAATAAAATATAAATTCAAAGGAACAAAAGAAAGATACATATATTTTATCGAAATATGACATATAAATTGAAAAATACATATAGTACTAAATATGACTTCAACTGTTATTTTAAATATTTACTTTTTGTTCACATGTATAATTTATATTCAAAATTATAGACTTGTTTATAATAAAAACTTTTCGAGTGATTTTGTGAATGAAAATAATTAATTAATATACTGCACATATGCGAACGCAAATGTGAGCATCTGAAAAATTCTCATTTGGCTTTTGTTAAGATATTAGTTTACAATATGTAAATTTCAGTAGAATGAATAGGACATATTAATACATATTCATTGTTCAAACAGAGTCAACTGAAGCCTTCTATATAGGGTCATCCGGAAATGACCGTTATTCAGGCATATCAGAACACTTTTTTTTTGTGGTTTGTTCAACACTCTTTAATGGATCCTAATAAAATTTCACGTTATTTGGATAAAGTTTGGAAACCAAACGTGTCTTGCAATTCATTCATTATCCGTAGTTATGAATTTTCAAGCTGTAACAGAAACCGTTGATGGTTTTGATAAATAATTTGGGGTCTGTGAATGATTTTAACTTTTCTAGTAATGCAATGCAATGTTTAAAAGAAGAAGGTGCCCAGTAATTTTTTATACCAAACCTCATTCATTTGAGCTTACCCAAACTTTGTAAGTTTCTGCATATGCCTGAGTATGTAATATATCCTTAACTCATGACTTCAGAAGCTAATTAAAATGTTCACGATTACTTCAGTTTTCAATTAGGATATTCTTATGGCTTTGAATCATCTTTAGTCACGTTGACAGTTATACACAACATAGATGCTATTTTTTAGTGTTGAAACATGTTAAAAATTGTACAGAAATATAATACATATCGTGTTGGCATACATAGCTATTGAATGTTGCAACTTATGAATCCATTTTTACCCGTCATGTAATCCATCCAATTTTTTTGCCAGCTGGAATAAATATGTGAATCCATTTTCTTCTCTATGTCTGCACATAACAAACTGGCAATATCAAATGGATGCTTAGCTAGGTGTAAATATTATAAAATAAATATTAATTTGAAATCAAACAATTGGTTAGGATAATCAAGGAAAAGAAACAAAATCTAATTTAAAAATTAAGGGAAAGAAATTAGATAATGAGTCAACAAGAAGTAATTATCTAATAAATTCATTAACATTAATTAAACAATTAATTCATAAGCGCAATAAATTTTGTTTATACTAAAAGCCAGCGACTTCTCTCATCTTTAATTTTGCATTATCGGCAAAATTTGTTGCTAATATAGTTCGGTTAACTAGATAATGAATTTAACTAGCATAGTAGCAAATTCATTTATATTAAAATCCAATGACTTTTGATCTTCATTTTGTACTACTGCCAACATATTTAAATATTTCTCGATAATATGATTATAAATATGCAAATAACAATAAAAGTGCACAAATGTCATGAAATAACACAAAAATGAACATGTACAAAATAACATAGAACAAAGTTATTTTTATAATAGATTTCAAACAAATCCTAGTTGCGAAACAAATGATGGTCTAGAGTGATGAAATCAAATTTCATCCATGTTTAAAAAAGCGTGATCATCCCAGATTGCCAGCAAACTGACATTCCAGTGGAAAAATTATCACAGTTTTTGGACACACCATTACTTATTTGCCACAAACTTTTTTACCCTTGTTTTTCAGCACCTTCATTACTTGGACAGTTATAAAAAGCACCTTCAAGAATTTAACTTCCATTTTCATGCCAAATTTGCTAATAACTTTTGGCAGACAATACATAAGAAGATAAGCCGGTAAGATTACTGTTAGCACCAAAATTGGTCACTAACACCCTTGAGAAAATTTATGAAGAGAAATTAATAAAGAAAGTAAATTAAAACAGAGAATTGTATGCTAAATTAAATGCAAAAACAAGAACACCAGATTTATAGCGGTTCAGCGTAACTACCTACGTCCACTTTGAGTTTTGATCTTTATTGCTTTCACAAATGATTGAATACAGATACAATCCGTCCTATAATTACTCGAATACAAGTGCTAAATACAATAGAATAAGCCTTGAATGCAGCAGAGTCTCCCCAGTGTTCTCGAAAAATGGTCACTTTCACTGTGCCTCGGCCCTTCTATCTATAGACGAAGATGGGTCGGACTTTCCTCATAGGCCTAGGAACAAAGTACCTCGGCCCACGTTAACTTCTGCGTACCGCGGCCTCCGTGTCGAAAGGCACTCGCATGCCGAACCACACATCCAGGCCGAACGACACTCGTATGTCGAACGAGGTGCTGTGCCGAACGAGCCCTCAATGCCGAACGAGGTGCAGTGCCGAACGACCTCGCGATGCCGAACGAGGTGCTGTGCCGAACGATTCTTCAATGCCGAACGAGGTGCTGTGCCGAACGACCCTTGAATTCCGAAAGAGGCAAGATGCCGAGCGACCCTTCCATATCGAGTGAGGCAAGATGCCGAACGACCTTTCCATACCGAACGAGGCAAGATGCCGAGTGACTCCTCTATACCGAACGAGGCAACATGCTGAGCGACCCTTCCATGCCGAGCGAGACAAGATGCCGAGCGACCCTTCCATGCTGAACGAGGCAAGATGCCGAGCGAGCCTTCCATGTCGAACGAGGCAAGATTCCGAGCGAGGGGAGGTGCGTCGAGAAAAGCCTATGCCAACCGAGGTATCCATGCCGAGCCTCTTGTTACATGGTCAAGCAACCGGGTAACACTTGCCCCCCAAAGTGTATCATGTGGATGAACACGGTGTGCTTTGATACATGAGCACTCCGCGTTTTTCTTTAAGCCATCATTCTGTCCTCTCGATAGTGATCTCCTATGACCTACTTAATGCTGAACGAGGCATTGAATGTCGAGTGACACATTGATGCCGATCGACATATTGATGCCGAACGGCATTGATGCTGAACGACATATTGATGCCGAACGACATATTGATGCCGAACGAGGGAGGTGCCTTGATCGGTTCTATTGGTCACTATCTATTCGCCTTCCCTCTTTCTTATATAACCCAATACTTTTCTTCTTTCCCCTTTTTACTTTCATCTCCACTCTAACACCCTTACGAACTCGTCGTCTTCTAGACTTTTGCCAACACCTCGACCTCTCTTTAGACTCTCGAATCCTGCATGTTACTTCTCGACTGTCCTCAACAACAAATCTGAGTGGATTCCACTTCTAATCGAGCATCTCCCCAGACTTCGATCTCTTCTTATAGGTATGAACCTTTCACTTGCTCGATTTTCTCCAATTAAGGATTTTGGACAAGACGTGAATTTACGACCCTCTTCTAACCCACGAATAATGGAAGTCACGTAGATAAGGAAAGTGGATTCGAGGTTTAAACAAGCCTTAGGATTAGATGGAGAGGAGGATGGAAGAGGGTGTCGGCCCAGTAGGAATCAGTGAGCGTTGAGATGGTCTGTCGAAGGTGGCATGTGAATTGAAGTGGTGATCGACTGGCCACCTAGGAGGGTATCTAGTTTGTTCGAAGAAATGAGTTTGAGAAGGACGTATGGCTGTGGCTCGGCATGAATTCCACATGCCGAAAGATGTGAGGGAGTGTAGTACTGAAGTTGAAGTTGGGTTTAGCGTGCCGAGCGATGTGGCTCAGTATAACCACAGCTCGACATGACTCCCTCATGCCAAACGAGGTAATAGGAAGTGCAGGAGAAAAGTAGGAGATGGGTAAAGTATCGAGTGATGCGGCTCGGCATGACTTTCCGAATGACTCCTCTATGCCAAGCGGTAGAGAGGAAGTGTAGAAAGGAAGTTGGAGTTGTTTTATCGTGCGGACCGATGCGGCTCGACATAGCCGTGGCTCGGCATGACTTGCCGAATGCCGAACGGGGTAGAGGGAGTGTAGGAGAGTGGAGTGCAACAATAATAGTTGAGTCTCTACAGCGCCGTTTGGCATTTAGTTTGATAGTAGGCTATAACAGTCAGAACCATCCTAACTCGAACATAATGCACGTTGACTTAACTTACTTCCTATGCCTGAACATATGATGATAAATAATGGCAAGGACTTAAACAATCAAGCATATCGAACAATCCATACTGATAACTCCCTTGTTTTGACAACTATAAAGCTAAATTTAACTTGATTAAAATGGATAATAACCTTCAACATACAGTGTCGATGTCGAGTTCAAAATAGAAACCATCATACGACAAGCTCTCGTGGACGGTCAGCGATGAAGGTCTATGAAGATGATAGTTCAAAGCCTAAATTTATTCCATCAACTCTGTGATTTTTAATTCCTTGGCACATATATTTGAACGATTGCACTAGTTCACACACCACACGCGAGGAGTATTTTTGTTCTTAAGTCTAATGTCGATTGTTTTTCAAGTATAGTTTAAACAGGTGTTTCATCAAATGCAGCACTCACCAGAGATGTCTAGAAAATCTAGCTTTGCCACGGTCTCGGACAGACCCGGGCCATCTTCTCAACAGGAAATGGTTGGAACCTCAAATCCATAGATGGCTCCTGCACAAGATATACCGAGCCCCACGATCGCATCTGCACTACTAGAAAATGGTCAAATGGCGACGGAGGGGAGCGACGACTTCCATCGGCTCTTTTTCGACGGCTTTCGACGGGCCGGGGGTGGCCGTCGGAGGCCGTCGGAAAATCGCGAATTATAATAGCTCAACCGAGCCTTTCTTCCCTATTTTCCAACCACATCAAAAAACAAAATACCCCCAAATCACCATTTTCCACCTCCAATCGCTGATTTCGTGCTTTTTCCTCCTCCCCCGCTGTGAATTCAATACCTCTTGCGCCCCAACTCAGGTATAATCTCTTATTTTCGTGAAAAATTCAGTTTTTACCCTAATTCTAGATTTGCATAAGTTGATGAATTAGAGCTAATTAATGATTGAAATTGTTTCCAATAGTGTTGTAATAGTTTCTAGCATTCCATGGTATTCCTATTTCATCTTTTATCGTGAAATTGTGAAAAACATGTATAATTTGTGGTTGTTTGTGTATATGTAAATCATTGTGTATGCCTTGATTATATGATTGTTCATATGTGTAGCACTGCTATCATTGTATTTGTTAGTTGGAATAAGATAAAATAAATGCATGAGCTAGGAATATTATATTGCGCACGTATTGACTTATGCAATAAAAAAATACATCGAACGAGTCTTAAGTTGATGTAATACGTCGAATAAATGTGTTAAATTAAAATATATTTTTGTAAATGTGAACTGTTAGTACAACTGTATTTTTTTATAAAATGCACACATCTAATTGACAAACGTCCCTTAGAGAGTTTTTGGCCCCGTCTGACGAGTGTTGTACATGATCGTTGTATAAATAGTCGTTTTTTTCGAAAAACGACCATTTATATTCATCTGGTACAATGTTTGTTGGATTTGTCTCTGTATTGGACAAGTTATGAATACAGTAAGCATTTACATTTTGTATACTACTCCGTTTCAAATGTTTCACAAAATTTCGGCCTACCTTTTCTTTTTTGTTTCCTGCATACAAGCATTGTGTACAATACAGGGAATAAAAGGGAAATGCTGCCGAAATTTTGTTGAATCATTTGAGACGAAGTAATATACGAAATGTAAATGCTTACTATGTTTGTAATGGAAAGTAGGATGCCTGTCCATGGAAAAAAAATTTGCACAATTTTTTTTATCGATACGTTAAAAAATAAAATGTGCCCTGTTTGAAAATATTTTTAAATTTGTGAAGTAGTTCTTTAAATTCAAATATTATACGACCATGAAAATAATCTTTTCGAATTTGTATTCTTAAAAATAAATATTAAATTTTGAACCTTTCTTTTTCTCAAATAGAAAAAATGATTGATTATTTTGTTGATCGGAGGAGATGGATGTACCAAAGAAAAGGATCGAGGGGCTCAATAAAAGAAAATTTTTATAATGGTATAATCGTATTTGTTGAATTCGCTTTAAGTAATAACAGAAACGATCTAGAAATTCGTTGTCCGTGTAGTAGGTGTAGACATTTGAAGTATCTGTTACCAGATATTGTGAAAGTTCATTTGTGCCAAAACGGTTTCGTACCCGAGTATTATGTTTGGGATCGGCATGGAGAAGTTGTAGCAAATACTTCTGTAGAATCTGAAAGTGTCGTTAACGAAATAGTTACGACGACCCGTATAGAAAATATGGTCGAAGATGCAGCACGATCAATGTTTTCTGTGGTTGAAGTTGACGGCGATGATGGAAATGTCTAAGAACCAAATATTGAAGCAAAAAAATTTATGATTTACTAGATGCTGCTAAGAAACCTATTTGGGATGGTTGTGAAAGTGGCACTCAGCTGTCAGTAATCGCATAATACATTGTGATGAAGTCAAAATACAACATCACTGAAGTTGGGTTTACGGCTGTTGTACAAGCTGCAAAAAAACATATGCCACCCGATAATCTAATGTGTGAAAATCACTATGAAGTTAAAAAACTTATGTCGGCTTTTGGTTTACCTTATCAGAAAATAGATACATGTTTAAAAGGCTGCATGTTGTTTTGAAAAGATGACTCAAACCTTATAAATTTTAAAATTTGTAACCAGGAGAGATACAAACCAAGAAAAAGGAAGGGGAAGGAAGTTCCATACAAGCGTATGAATTACTTACCCATAACTCCAAGGCTTCAAAGAGTTTATGCATCTTCTGTAACTGCATCTAATATGAGATGGCATAGTGTGAGAACGGAGGAAGATGGTACGTTGACACATCCAGCCGATGGAGAAGCATGAAAGCATTTCGATAAAATGTATCCAAATTTTGCAGCGGAGAGTCTAAATGTTAGATTAGGATTATGTATCGACGGTTTTTCTCCATTGTCTCAATTTGGTTCTAAATATTCATCCTGGCCCATTATCGTCACACTATATAATTTACCTCCATGGATGTATATGAAAACGCAATATATGTTTCTTACTATTGTCGTTCCTGGCCCCGACGATCCGACACAAGGAATCGATGTATATTTACAACAGTTGATTGAGGAGTTAAAAATACCGTGGAATGAAGGAGTAGAAACATACGATGTGTCCAAGAAGAAAAATTTCGTATGTTTGCTTCTTTGTTGTGGACTATAAGTGATTTTCATACCTATGCAATGCTTTCAGGATGGAGTGCTGCCGGTCGTCTAGCATGTCCATATTGTTGTCCATATTGCATGGATGAAACATGAGCGTTTTCTTTACCTCATGGTAAGAAAATTTCATGGTTTGACTGTCATCGATATTTTCTTCATGTAAATCATCCCTTCAGAGGAGACAAGAAAAACTTTTTAGCTAACAGAGTAGAAACCAGACAACCACCGATGATATGGTCAAGTGAAGACATATATGGACTTGTTAGGGACTATCTAACGATATATGAAACTGGAGAGCAAACAGAAATTGAAGGAAAATCAGTTGTTCATAACTGGTGCAAACAAATTATTTTTTGGGAGTTGCCGTATTGGAAACAACTTCTGCTTCGTCATAATATAGATGTGATGCACAATGAGAAAAATGTATTTGACAATGTTTTTAACATAATTTTGAATGTGAAAGGGAAGATGAAAGATGATTTGGAATCAAGACGTGATATAGAAGTATTATGCAAACGTCCCGAGCTTCATATGAAACCAAATAACAGTAAAAAACTCAAAGCATGTTACGAATTAGATAATAATCAAGTTAAAGCCGTGTTAAAATGGGTGGAAGGGTTAGGATTTTCTGATGGGATATCATCAAATCTTCGTAGATGTGTTGACATTAAAAATGGTAGATTGAGCGGATTGAAAAGTCACGACTGTCACATAATGATGGAAAATTTATTTTCCGTTATGTTCAAAGAACTACCGCCGTTAAAAGTTTGAAAGGTAGTAACGGAGCTTAGTATGTTTTACAAAGAGCTTTGTTCGACTACTTTAAAAGTGCAACGTTTACATAAACTTGAATTGGATATTCCTATATTGCTTTGCAAATTAGAGAAAATATTTCCGCCAGGTTTTTTTAATGTAATGGAACATTTACCTGTTCATCTCCCATCTGAAGCACGGCTTCGAGGTCCTGTCCAATATGGATGGATGTATCCATTTGAGAGGTATGTAATATATTATCACGTAATTTAATTGCATTTGAAAGATGAAGTTAATACAAATTAATTTTGCATAGATATTTGAATCATCTGAAGAAAAAAGTGAGGCAAAAAGCACGAGTTGAAGGTTCGATATGTAAATCTTACATCGAAGAAGAAGCTTCGTTCTTTTTCTCTCATTATTTCAGTGACCATGTGAATATTTCATTTGAAAGTGTTCCTCGTAATGACGAAGGCGACGAACAAGAGTCCTCTCAAGCAATGTTATCTATTTTTAGACAACATGGTCGGCCTTCTGGAAAATGTGTAGAAATATGGCTAGACGATAGAGATCTTCATGTAGCACACACTTATATTTTTCTAAATTGTGCCGAGGTTGCACCGTTTGTTAGGTAATCTGAAATAATAATTTGTGTTTTATTATTTTCTATAATGCATGCGTGTTTATTACCTAATGTAATAATTTGTTTACATAAACAGTGTTTATGAACGTGAACATCCGAATGGAGATCTCAGTAAAGAATTTTTCGGTTGGTTTTCAAATTATGTTTATGAGCCGAGAAATTGTGTTGTTGACGAAGGGTTGAAATATCTTGTGATGGGACCAGAAAGTGTGGTCAAGACATATCCAATATATTTCATCAATGGATATAAATTTAACATCAAAGAATACGGTGTAGAAAAATTAACAAATAATACTGGTGTATTTGTTAAAGGTAGCGACGATCAAGAAAATCACTTAAATGATTTTTATGGCGTTCTAATACAAATTTTGCAACTGACATATTTTTCACGACCCGCGAAGGAGGTGTTTCTATTTAGACGCAATTGGTTTAGCAATGTTCCAGGTTCTGAAATTAATGTGCACAAGGATTATAATCTTATCGAAATAAAGCATATATCGCACTATCAGAGGTATGATCCTTTTGTACTAGCCAAACAAGAATTGCAAGTTTATTACACTACTCATCCGTCTCTAAAAAGAGATAAAGCAGAATGGTCTACATTTTTTAAAACAAAGGCCAGATTCACATTCGATGGGAAGAATATTCCGGACGAACAAGCTTATCAGGCAGATCTTGAGCAAAATAACGAAATAATAATTACATATGATCATATAGATTTTGGTCCTTTGGTCGATGAATCAAATGTTTTGGTAGAAGCGTTTGACAGTGTAGAGGAAAATATCGTACAAAACAAGACCAAATCTGAATCAGAAGACGACGATGACTGATATAAAATTGAATCTGATTTTTTTGTAATTGATGTAACTATGTTGAATTCTTGATGTATTATGAAATTGATGTGACTATGAAACCAAATCTGTTTACCATTGTTTACATGTTTTATGTCATTTCCATTTGTCATTTATTTAGCAATTTTTATTAAAAATGCAATGAAATCTGCTTATCGTAGGAACAGTACACCCATTATGAATCAGGTATAACACACTACCATTTCTATTTCCATTTCAGTCATTAATTAAGCAATTTATACCGTTGATGTCATTTACATATGAAATATATTTCATTATCATGTTATTATTCTCTTATATAATGATGTGTATATATGTCATAGGTTTAGCATAATGTCATATAGAGGTAGGAGCTCTTCCCTATCATCAGAAGGCGATGACAGTGGCCCATCGCAAGAGTCACAGCGTCTAGTAGTTTTGTTAGCCCCTAGAGCAGAGGGGTGAGAATTAAATTTTATTCAGCATCTTATTTTTTAGGATATACGTACGTACTTATGTGTATCGTATTTAAAAACAGGGGGTTCGACCTACTTCCCTCGAAGGTTGTGCTGGATGTCTCTAGAGCTTCTTATCGCAGTAGGATGAGTGCTTGTTGGCCGAAGTGGGATAACATCCCTCCTCACATCATAGAGTGTTTGTGGCAGGATGTCCTGGTATGTATATTTTTCTGTTTTCCATTTTTAATTCGTTTTTTTCGTTTTTCTATTGTTTATCGTTTACAGTGTAATCTTTTTTTTACTTTTTATCGTGAAACACATGCTGAGATAGACATCCAGATAGACGATATGTTATTGGCACGAAGATATTGGATGAAGACGATGTGCAAGAACTATAGGGACTCGATATATGAAATTAAGAAATTTGGTAAGAAACCATGGTGGATGGGGGAGAGCGTATGGAAAGCATGGTTGGGATACTGGAAAACGGACGAGGCGAAGGCAAGTATACTAAATTTTTTTGAGTTATTAATTTGACGTGATTTAAAAATAATGTATCAAATTTTGAATGTACAGGCAGAGTCGGATAGAAACTCTGTAAACAGAAATAAAAATCCCGTCACTCATCACGGAGGGTCGAAGTCATTTCAATAGTATCGGCGGGAGTTGGTAAATTTACCGAATGATAATTGTAAATAGTTTATGCTATATAATTTTAAATGTATAATAATTGTATTTAAAAATCAACTTCAGGAAGCTGAGGCGCATGGCCCCGTGGGTTATATGGACTTGTTCACTCGTACGCATGTTGTCGAACATGTAAATTCGGACGGGACTGTTTCGTATACATGGCACGACGATAAATCCAACAGGAGCCATGTATGCATATTTTATTTTATGCAGTATTAGTAATTGTTCTGCTTGTTAAACTATAATGAAATAAGATATGATGTTATTAATTTGTTAATGCAGAAAAAGTTTATGGAGCAGCGCCAGAAACTCCTTGCTGATACGGGTCGAGATCAGCTGACGACTGATGAGGAGGATGCTATTTTTGAGTCCGTTATGGATCCAACATAGCATGGCAGACGATACATATTTGGCAATCAAGTGGTAAATAATTTATTTTATTGCTAATTTGATATTTAAGTCATAATTCTATGTTGGAATATATAATTTTATCTTAAAATACTTCAAATATGCTATTTGGACCTTTTCAAAACAATAAACCTGAATTTTATTCATTTTTCCATTATTTAAAAATATTTGAACCTTAGAAAATCCTCCATATTGAATTTGAATTCAAACCAACTAAATGACTTTATCACACCAGTAAAGCACAAGAAGGCAAAAGATATGAACGTTATGTTACTTACTAGCTTACAGAGATATGCACATACACTTACAGAGATCACACAGCTAAATTAAATATTTATTGCAGGCCAGCAGTCAGAGACGGGGTCGGCGGAATAGAGCTCAGAGCGATCTAGCAGATATCGAAGATTTACGGGCCAGAGTGTCCCATCTGGAGGAGCAGAACCGCCAACAGGCCATACAGACCACACAGTTGCTGGAGTGCATGCAGCAATATGGTGGCCGCTTCCCTTCCTCGGCTGGCTCTGGATCTGGAGGTGATTGATTGATTGCTTGCTTTTTCAGGCATGTTTTTTTAGTTTTGTATGATTTGGTAGACGGTGGAGGTAGTTGTTGATTTTTGTATGATTATGTTTGATACACTTGTTTATATCGTTGTATGATGATGTAGATGTTGATGATTTTGTGTTATGTTATGTATGCATGACATGGTAGAACACTTGTTGTTGGCGCTGTTGTGAATGTTGGAATGATTATGTATATTATGTATTTTATTTTGATGTAATTTGATGTATTTGTGTTTTTGATGAATTTTGTGTAGTTTGGGTTTTGATATTTGGTTGGAATATTGTATACTAGATTCTGTAGTATTGGAGTAATAGTATTTGGAAGGGAAATGTGGATGGAAGGCTATATTGCACCAGAAATAAAAAAAATACAGCAGATTTTCGACGGCTTCCGACGGCTTCCAACGACTTTCAACAGCTTTCAGGTAGGCATTTTCCGACGGCTTCCAACAGCCTGTAGGACATTTTTTTCGATGATTTCCGACGGCTTCCGACAAGTATCGGAATCCGTCGGAAATTGTCGGAAGCCGTCGGAATCTGCCGGAAAAATGTTTGGCGCCCTGTGTCGGAAGCCATCGGAAACACTGCTCCCCGATGCCTTGTTTTCCGACGGCTTTTTTCAACGGCCACCGACGGTTATCAGCCATAAGAAAAATACTATTTTCCTTGTAGTGCTATCGACTTGGCTCCTAATGCCTTGGATACAGCGATCTTTTTAGACGATTGGATCGATTCTCAAGCTTCGAGAATTAACGTATGTGCCCTTCATCTCATCTGCTCGGTACATGGGATTCCTTTCAACGATGTGTTAATTCCATCGGGACAAGATCGTCCTCATTTACCTCATTCGGATATTCGGCCTGCAACAAATTTATGTGCTGGGTTGGTAGCATGCCGCCATTCAACTTCTTCCTTCACGACCTGTTATGGTATATTGAGATCGCCCCATCGCAGTTACATCCAAACAGCCACGTGTTCATATACGGCATGTGCGTTCTCTTCATGAGCGTTCTTTTAAGGCTCTTGACTCCTGGCGATATCCACTATATTTATTGTTTAAAGAGACAATTTGATAACCCATCTTTTGTATTTCTTAAGCCGCACAGTAAGTGTAAATTTTGACTGGGGCGTGGAGCAAATTCGTCCAGTATAAGCAAGAGTGGTTCTACGTGCGTTATCCCCCTGGCTTTGCAACGAATTGGGTGGGAGGGAGTAAGTCCCTTCTCTGGATCAATTTTTGCATTTGGCGAAAATTGCACCTTTTCTAACTCTCTCTCTACTTTTACGGGTATCAGCCTTCGACTCGAAGGCTCCGGATATTCTAAAGCAATTGAAGCTATCCGAGCTATCCCCGTAGGAGACCGGGACATTAGATCTCTTATTTCAAATGAATCACTCTCGAAGTTTGTACTGCTTGCGGAAGGTCGCCGAATAAGCCTTCCACAAGGCGTCACTATAACCGGGTCTGCCTTGGGCAAAGGAAAAAAGCAAGCTGGGCCTTCAGCACGTGCTGCCCCTGACACATCTAAGGAGGGGGAGATTAAAGAAGCTAAAATGCCTGAAGTACCGGGTGAGAATGTTAGTCCCACTCGGGACCTGATAGTCAAGGTTCACGATATCGACGTAACGCCTTCCCCTTCAAAGGAAAAGAAGAAATTGACCTACAAATTGAGGAAGAAGATAGTGGGTGGAACTTCTAAGGTCACCATCTCTCCAGTGAAGAGAGAGCCTTTCCCCCAACACTTAGAGAGTTCTTTGAAAGGCCGGTTGAACCTCACTATTCCTGATGATTTTCTTAACTATGGCTTCAACGATCCGGAAGCCCTTAAACTCCATTCGCCCGCGAGAGGCGATGCACGCGCTCAAGCCCAAAACCAAGGAGAAAAAATTTCTATTAGTAAAGATAAAGAAACTGGTCTATTGGGGGAAAACACTAGGACACACAGACACGCACACTTCATCTTGCACTTAAATTTTAGCCATCGCTCTACTCTTTGCTAACTTGTTGTTATTTATATTCTATGCAGTGATATGGGACGTACTCACGGACTCAATCATCTTCGTGGGTCATCTATTTTTCACCACTCTGGAGGGGATTCGAGCTTCAGAAGGAAACGCAATAGAGATGATGATGGCGACAGGGATTATCACTCCCGGGATTCATCATCTCGAAAGAAAATTTATCATCAGCCTTTATATCATTACAATCCTCATTCTCACTTGGAACAAGGCAGGGAGAAGTCCAGCCACAAGGGGTTCTAGTCCGATGCTCCCCGCGATCAGCATTCAGGTTCATCGAGCAAAAGGCAGTCTCGGGAACCCCATAAGAAATATGAGCTCTCAAGACCACCTCCCTCTATTCCTACAATAGATCCATCGATATCGAAGAGGTTAGCCGAGCTTAAGGCTAAGTTTCCCAAAAACTGCTTCGATGGTCTGAAGTTTCTCCCGGTGATCCATCACACATCGGGACACGTCAACAGAGTGCCATTGCTTGTAACAACGACATTTATGTTTAACATGACGCGTTTGTCCATTTAGCTGAAAAAATCTCGGAAGTCTCTATTGAGCGTCAACACGAAATCGATCGCCTGAAGCTCAAAGCTATTCACGACAAAGACATCATTAAAGCTCAGGATGACGAGCTTTCTTCGTACAAGTCTCAACTCGAAGCTGTCCAAAAAAGCGCTAAAGACACAATAGAGGTCGTTAATTGTCTGGAGGCAACACATAGGAAAAAAATTGACGAAGCGGTCCAACGCTGCGGGGCCTCAGATTTAGAGAAAGATTCTGTGCAAAAGGAGCAAGATGCATTTGCTCAACGCATCAAAGAGTTGGAAGAGCTACTTCTCAAAGAGAGAGAAGAGAAAATTGCTGTTCAGGAGGAGGCACAATAGTACTGCAATGAGATTGTTGCTACGTGAATCCTGAAATTAAAGCTCGACGATGAACTCTCCAAAGTTGAGGTGCTGAAGAATGAAGCCCGTGAGGAGGGCAAAAGAATAGCTTCCGAGGAGATTGATTCTCGTCTTGAGGCGGCTACGAATGCCGGCAGTGAGGAGATTAAGTGCATGTTCGATCCGCTTATAGTAGAATACAATGCCCATGTCCTTATGCATCAGGACTTAACTTTTCTTGGCGAGGGTTACCTTGAATCTCTAGCCGAGGCATGGTAAACTTAGATAAAGATCAGGAAGGTCGAGTCAGACACCGAGGAGGTTGACGAGGAGGCTTTAGTAAAAGAATTTCTCAAGGGAATGAGTCTTCAGACTTGTCTAAAGCGGAGGTCCTCTACTGCAAAGGTTCCTTCTCATCAAAAGGAAAAGATGTCATTGCTGGTCCATTTAGAACCGAGTCTCTAGCTCCTCCTCCTACTCAATCGGCTGATCGAACAGTACTTGATCCATTTGAGCAATAGGCTGGTTATGATCCCGAAGGCCCTGGCCTTAACATTCATGTTCTATCTTCCATTCCAAAGAGTGATACTCCTCGGACGGTTAAGAGCCAGCAAGAAGCCGATATATAACTCTTCTTCTTAAAGTTTAAAGAGCCATCGTTTCCGACGAGAGGTTATTGTATTCTAACGTTTGTCTCTTGTGATTTTACGTAGGCCATTCTGATCCTGAACCAACTCCAAGGAGTGATGACGCCAAGGAGGAGAAGGGGAAAACGAGCGAGGCCATTCATGTAGGAGAGACCCCCGGTCCTGATGCTCAAGGGATTGAGGCGCTCGACGAGGACAAGTCTGAAACTTCGTCTCCCATCGAAGAAAGTTATGAAATTGAGATCATGGGTGCCTACGAACATACTTCTAAAATGAGCATGATGGAGCAACTTGCGGAGGAAAAGAAAACGAAAGTTGAAATCAAAGTCGAGCCCCGAGTTGTGGATCTGGATGATCCTTTGAACAGGCCTTTGAAGGCCATCCTCCCTGGTGGGTCCAGGCCACTAGAAGTCCCTCGTTCTTCCTCGGATGTTACTTCCCTATCAAGCAAAGCGTCCAAGCGAAAACACATGGGGAAGGAGTTGTCAGAGAGGATGAAATAGGAAAAGAAACCAAAGAAACCAAATAAGTAGCTGGTACACTCGTTCAACGAGAGTCAGCTTAGATTATGTAATTATTTTTATACATAGACATTTGACTCCAGGCTTTGGAGGGGTTGTAGTAGGACCCCATTTTGAATTGATAAATAGAATTTAATTTCTTTGTCTTTCAAATGACTTTTATTGTTCAGCTTACTACGTAACTGTGGTCGAAACCCAAGTTCTTGTGAGTTACATAAACTCCCAATTCATTCTCATATTACTCGGAGGTTCTTTGGAACTACGCATCCTCTATCTCTCGCTCCAAGTACTTAGAATATTTTTTATTCCGCTCCCTAGGAACTTAGAGTGCTCCAGTTCGCACTCAGGAGACTTGGAGATTTTAAGTTGTTTATGCGCTAGTCCGCACTATGGGGACTTAGAGTACTCCAGTCCACACTCTAAGGACTTGGAGATTTCAAGTCATTTATAATCCAGTCCGCACTCTGGGAACTCAAAGTACTCCAGTCCACACTCTGGGGACTTGGAGACTTTTAGTCGTTTATACTTTAGTCCACACTTTGGGGACTCAGAGTACTCCAGTCCGCACTCTGGAGACTTGGATATTTTAGTCGTTTATACTCTAGTCCAGACTCTGGGGACTAAGAATACTCCAGTCCGCACTTTGAGGACTTGGAGATTTTTAGTCGTTTATACTCTAGTCCACTCTAGAGACTTAGAGTGCTCCATTCTGCACTCTGGGGACTTGGAGATTTTTAGTCATTTATGCTCTAGTTCGCACTCTTAGGACTTAGAGTACTCCAGTCCGCACTCTGAGGACTTGGAGATTTTTAGTCGTTCATACTCTAGCCCGCACTCTGGGGACTCAGAGTACTCCAGTTCGCACTCTTGGGACTTAGGGATTTCAAGTCATTTATACTCTAGTCCACACTCCAGGGACTCGGAGTACTCCAGTCCGCACTTTGGAGACTTGGAGATTTTAAGTCGTTTATAATCTAGTCCGCACTCTGGGGACTTAGAATATTCCAGTCCGCACTCTGGGGACTTGGAGATTTCAAGTTGTTTATACTCTAGTCCTCACTCTGGGAACTCAGAGTACTCCAGTCCGCACTCTGGGGACTTGGAGATTTCAAGTCGTTTATACTCTAGTCCACACTCTGGGGACTTAGAGTACTCCAGTCCACACTTTGGAGACTCAGAGTACTCCAGTCCGCACTCTGGGGACTTGGAGATTTTAAATTTTCATGCGCGTTCATACGTCAGGTAGAATAATGTTACTCTGATTTTTCGCCATAGAATTATCATACACGAAAACATCAATAATTCACGGAAAAGGTGGCTTCAAGCATTTATTAATGAAAACAAACTAAATTTTCTTATTACATTCCGAAAACTAAGAATCAACGAAACAAAAACATACCAGAAATAATTGCAACAAAGGTACAAAAGAAATAGACTAAGTATAATAACGCCACAGATGCTCGCTATTCCATGCTCGAGGGTGTGTCGCGCCATCAACAGTTGCTAGCTTGAAAGTTCCCTCTCCAAGCCTCCGTTTAATGACTTATGGATCTTCCCATGTGGGATTCATATGCGATGGGACTGGAAAAAATCGTTTCAAAACGAGATCGCCCGCATCAAAGGTTCTCGATCGGACTTTTTCATTATAATATCAAGCGACTCGGCATCTATATGCAGCCACCCTTAAGTAAAAGATCCCGATTCGTCTTAGGGTCATAATGAGTTACTCGATGCGAAGGAACTTCAAGTTTCACGGGTATAACGGCTTCCATGCCATATGCCAATGCGAATGGAGTGTGGCCAGTCGTGGACTTATGGGTGGTTCTATAAGCCTAAAGTGCCGTTGGAAGTTCATCCACCCACTTTCTTTTAGCCTTTTGCAGACGCTTTTTCAATATGGACTTGATTATTTTGTTCACGGCTTTCACTTGTCCATTGGCCTTTGGATGAGCAACTGCTGCAAAACTTTTTTCAATGCCATACTTTTTACAAATTTTTTTGAACTCTTTGCTTTCGAATTGACTTCTGTTGTCTGTAATGATAGTCCGTGGAAGGCCAAAACGGCATATAATGTTTCGTACAACGAAATTAATGACCTTCTTGGTGGTGATCTTAGCTAAGGGCTCTGCTTTTGCCTATTTGGTAAAGTAATCGACCGCAATTATCGTGTATTTCGCACCACCTTTGAATATGGGTAAAGAACCGATTATATCAATCCCCCACATTGCAAAGGGCCTGGGACTAACCAATTGTGCGAGTTACGTCGGTGGAGCTCTCGGGATTTTTGCATACTTCTGGCATTTGTCACATCTTCTTACGTAGTCTACAGCATCCCGATTTACAGTTGGCCAATAATATCCATAGCCAAGGATCTTTTTTGCTAAAATCTGCCCCCGGTATGGTCACTGATTCCCCTTCATGGACTTCCTTCAGGACTCGTTTTATCACATTATGGGCAATGCACCGGAGTAAGGGGGCCGAGAATCCCTTTCGATACATGATTCCGTCATGCATTACATATCGCGAGGCTTTACGAATGACTTGTCGTCTTTTGCTCTCTCTTTCGAGTAAGACCCCATCTAGCAAGTGTTGTTTGAATGGGGTCATCCATGATTCCTTCTCGATTTCTGTTTCTGACACGAAATCTATCTTCATCATATTTATACTCGAAGTATGTAAGATTTCAATGGGAACCAATCCCATCTGTTGTGCACCACCAGTGCTCGCAAATTTTACCAATGAATCAGCTTCTCTGTTTTGTTCACGTGGGACATGTGAAATATCATAATATTCTAGACTTGCTAGCAGTTCTTATACCCATGCTAGGTATGGGGCAAGCCTTTGCCCCTTAGCTTGATAGTTCCCCCGCACCTGGTATACCATCAGTTGTGAGTAACAAATGATTTCAACCGATTTTGCCCCCAGTTCTCTGATAAATTTCAAGCAGCAATCAATGCTTCATACTCGACTTTGTTATTTGTCGTTGGGAATTCGAGCTTCAAAGCGTAACAAATTGATCGGTTTTCAAAAGTCACAAGAACTATACCAGCTGTCGAGGAACGGTCGTTAGATGCCCCGTCGGTGTATAGCTTCCATCGAACAAGAGGTATGACATTGTGACTGCTTGATTCGTCTGACATGGTGAATTCAACGATGAAGTCCACTAGCGCTTGCCCTTGTATGGCCCTTCGTGGCAGGTAGGTAATATCAAACTGACTTAACTCGAGATTTCATTTTAACATCCTTCCAGAAGTTTTCGGTCGTTGGAGTACCTGTCGTAAGGGTTGAATGGTATAAACACTAATTGAGTGTGCCTGAAAGTACGGACGAAGCATGCGTGATGCAATCACCAAGCAATAGGCTAGTTTCTCAATGTTAGGATATTTTCTTTCTGCCCCCGTCAAATGTTTACTGACATTGTACACTGGCTTTTGAACTCGGTCCTCCTCGCGAACCAAAGCCGTACTGATAGCATGCTAGGATACAGCCAAGTACACATATAACATTTCATGGTCTACTAGTTTCGATAGCACCGGGGGACTTTCTAAATGCCTTACCAGAGCTTGGAATGATTCCTCACAGTCAGATGTCCATTCAAAATTTCTCTTTCCTTTCTTTATCATATCAAAGAAAGGAATGCACTTATCTATGGCTCTGGAAATGAACCGACTCAGCGTGGCCACCTTTCTATTAAAGTTTTTTACCTGTTTTATAGTTTTAGGAGCTTGTATGTCACGAATGTCTTGAATCTTCTCCGGGTTAGCTTCGATTCCCTGCGCATTTACAATAAAACCCAAAAACTTCCCCGACGCCATGCCAAAGAACACTTCAAAGGATTGATTTTCATTCCATAATGTCTTGAATACATCAAACATTTCTGCCAAGTCTCGAATGTAGTCGTTTGACTGCCGTGACTTCATGAGCATGTCATCCACATAGACTTCCATTGTTCTACCAATCTAGTCTTTGAACATTCGATTCACCAGATGCTGAAAAGTTGCTCCCACGTTTTTCAATCCGAAAGGCACAACTACAGAACAATATAGCCCAACGTCTGTGACAAAACTGGTGTGTTCTTGGTCTGGAATGTGCATCAGGATCTGATTATATACCGAATATGCATCCATAAATGACAGTAACTCATGTCCGGCCGTTGAGTCGACCAGCTGGTCGATTCTACGTAAAGGGAAACTATCCTTCAGGCATGCTTTTTTAAAGCAGAGTAATCTACGCAAGTTCTCCACTTCCCATTTGCTTTCCTCACAAGCACAGGGTTAGACACCCATTCAAGGTAGAGGGCATCACGGATGAACCCATTGGCTTTGAGTTTGTCCACCTCCTCTCTGAGAGCAGCGGACCTCTCCGAGTCCATGCCTCTCCTTTTCTGTTTTACAGGAACATACTTTGCATCTATATTCAACATATGACTTGCAATAGCGGTAGAAATCCCGCACATATCAGAATGTGTCCAAGAGAAAACATTCAGATTCGCTCGGAGGAAATCAGTGAGATCCTCGGCCATTGAGGGGTCGAGTTGTGATCCATTCTTAAAAACTCATGATGGGTTATCTCACTGAATGGAATGTCAATCGTCAGCTCAGCTGGTGCTGCATTTTCTTCCGTGGGTTCCCCATCATCTTCCCTTGGATCTATGTCTCTATAGATCCGAGAATGTTGTCCGAGCCAGGGATCGGGCACTTATTGTCAATTATCAGTATCTCGGATGCGGACGAAGTTGTCCGCAACCTTTCTTTTCACTCTCTGCTGGGCCTCTCTTAGCTCAGCCACATAACATGCGCGAATGGTCGCCTGATCGCCATGCACAACGCCGACTCCTTTTTCTGTTGGAAATTTCAAAGTCAAACACCACGGGGCCAAAGCTGACCTAAACGCTGCCAGGGTCGGACGACCCAGAAACACATTATATGAAGAATCAACATCCAAAACTATGAAAGGTAGGATTCGCAACCTCCTACGTTCACCTTGTCCCAGTTCAACTGGCAATTCAACATACCCCACTGCATCAGTCGCTACACCATTAAAGCCATGGATACGGGCTTTAGATAGCTTTAAATCCTTCGTTTCTATCTTCATTTGGTCATATGCTTTCTTGAAGATGATATTGACAGAACTTCCGCAATCAATCAAAATTCCCTTCACAAATGTTGGCCCGATTGTTGCGGAGATGACCATCGGGTCAACGGTGGGGGCCTCCACATGGTCAGCGTCTCTGCTCCTGAAAACTATATCGTCCGTCATTGTCTGCCGCTGCTTAGCTGGGGACCCGTCCTTAGTATTTGAACAACACTCAAAATTTACTTGTCTTAGGGAGTTGGCATACCGCTATATTTCCTGTCAATTCTTATCTACAGGGTGAGATCCACCAACTATCGTGTTTATAACCAATCTAGCATAACTAGGGTAGGTTCCTCTAGTTGGCATAGAGCCGGCCCACGTCTGGGATCTGACGTTCCTTGCCTACCTTTCTGCGGGTTCTTGACAAACTCCTACAACTTTTTCTGTCTAATCAGCTTTTCTATGACATCTTTTACACTCTTCTGTATTGTGCCCGTAAGTCTCATGGAAGGGACAGTATTTCCCCGTCCTCTTTTGTTCCTTTGTTGACTCCTTTGGGCAAGGCTTTTTGCAGTGAAAAGCATTACAAGTTGACAGGTAAATATTCTCAAGAGATGCGTTCATTGGGGTGCATTCGTTGTAGATTGGAATCATTGGCTTCCATTTCCTTGCTTCTCTTTTCTTTTTGGGATTTCCTTCTTCGGACCCTTTAGATTGCTTAGGCTTGTTCTGGACACTAACCTAAACCTTCCCCGAATTATCACCGGATTGTTTTACAGCATTATTGCTCTTAACGGTCTCCTGAACAGGCCTTGGTGCCTTATCTCGCCTTCACCACCTGGCTTCCTCCTTTTTTATGAATTGATGAGCCTTTGAGTAAAAATGCTTTAGCGTAGTTGGAGGTTTTCCTGCCAACCAATCTCCAAACTCTAAATCTGGATCCACTCCTCGCATTATAGCCATCAAAATTGCATGGTCATTAGGGTTGCTAACTTCAGTAACCGCAACATGAAATCTTTGTAAATACTCCTTCAGCGACTCCCCTAGAGCCTGGATTACACTTGATAGGGATAACACATCCTTAGGACGAGTGGCATGTATCCTGAACTGTTTTACAAATTTCGTCGCCAATTCGTCAAAGCTAGATATAGACCGTGGTGGAAGTCGAGTAAACCACATAGTTGCGATTCCAGATAAGGTTATCGGGAAACATCTAGACTTAGTTGCATCATTCGCTCTAGCTGAATTCATCATCCATCCATATCTCATCACATGCTGTCGAGGATCAGTCTTCCCTTCGTAGGCCGGGATAGTTGGCATGTTAAACTTCCTGGGTACTCGGCCTGTAGAATAGTATCTGTGAATGGAATATGACCTGGATATCCCCCAATCTTCATTGGTCATGCCTTGGTTTTCTGTTATCAACTATCTGACCATAGCCGATAAGTCCCTGGTTTGTATGTAGGATGGAAGGTTTGACTCTGTTCTACGGGACCGCACGGGTTGATGTCTCCTCTGTTGGCAATCTGCCAAACGTGTATCTTGGGGCCCAGCTTCATTAGGGTCTTGGTGAGCCGGACGTCTAATTTCCACACATGCTCCAGCTCCTAATTTTTCCATTCCGGCTTGGGTGTGGTCTCCAAGATGTAAGTGATCCCTAGTTGATCGATCAACAGCAGCTGCTTGTGTAGTTTCAGATTTGCAGCGTCTACGCCTGGGAGGTTCATCGGATGAAGTTGATCTATCAGATGAAGAGTTAGGAACTGGGCTACCTCCAACATTCTGATGCTGTTCCTGAGTAAGCTAGGTCATGAGGTTAGCGTTAGCTTGAATCTGCTCGCTGAATGGTCTTATTCTTTCCATGAGTTCTCTCATCAATTCTTTGAACTATGTTCTGGTGACAACTTCCATTTGATTTTGGGTGGCAGTTCCTGCACCTAGATTTTCTTGTTGATTTCTAGGTCCTATTCATTATACTCTAGCAGTCTCGTTGACGTCCACATTATGAGAGGCTGATCTGGTACGTGGTCTTCATATAGTAGAGTTATTGATAAGAACTCTGAGTAGAATCAACGGACGTCCTGTGAATGACTTGGATCTCCTTCAGGGGATTTATTCAATCCAATGGCTACGAAGCAGATCCAGCGACCTGAGAATTCGATTCTCAGTGGGAGCACCAAAATGTTAGCACCAGAATTGGTCACTAACACCCTTGAGAAAGATTATGTAGAGAGATTAATGAAGAAAGTAAATTAAACAGAGAATTGTGTGCTAAATTAAATGTAAAAACAAGAATACCATATTTATAGTGGTTCAGCGTAACTACCTACGTCCACTTTGAGTTTTGATCTTTATTGCTTTCATAAATGATTGAATACAGATATAATCCGTCCTATAATGACTCGAATACAAGTGCTAAGTACAATAGAATAAGTCCAGAATGTAGGAGAGTCTCCCTGGTGTTCTCAATAAAAGGTCCCTTTCACTGTGCTTCTGCCTTTCTATTTATAGACGAAGAACGGTCGGACTTCCTCACGGGCCTAGGAATAAAGTACCTCGGCCCGTGTTAACTTCTGCGTCTCGAGCCATAAATGCCGAACGGCAATTACCGAGCGAGGTTTGCCGAACCAGAGGATGCCGAGCGAGGTCTCTTTGCTGAATGGCACTCGCATGCCGAACCACACATCCAGGCCAAACGACACTTGTAGGCCGAATGAGGTGCTGTGCCGAACGACCCCTCGATGCCGAATGAGGTGCTGTGCCGAACGACCCCTCTATGCCGAACGAGGTGCTGTGCCGAACGACCCCTCAATGCCGAACGAGGTGCTGTGCCGAATGACCCCTCAATGCCGAACGAGGTGCTGTACCAAACGACCCCTGAATGTCGAATGAGGCAAGATGCCGAGCGACCCTTCCATGCTGAGCGAGGCAAGATGCCGAACGACCTTTCCATGACGAACGAGGCAAGAAGCCGAGCGACCTCTCTATGTCGAACGAGGCTCCATGCCGAGCGACCCTTCCATGCCGAGCGAGGCAAGATGCTGAGCGACCCTTCCATGCCGAAGGGGGTAAGATGCCGATCGACCTTTCCTTGCCGAACGAGGCAAGATGCCGAGCGAGGGGAGGTGCGCCGAGCAAAGCCTGTGCCGACCGAGGAATCCATGCCGAGCCTCTTGTTACATGGTCAAGCAACCGGGTAATAATTACTTTGGTTAAGTGGCTATAGTTTTTTGGTTAAACTTACCGCCACAAATTTATACATTGCAACGCTCATTTTCAACCGGCTTTGCACATTGCAACATGCAGTTGCACTGCATCGGTTGCAGACAAGTAGGTGCAGGCAACTGAGGGCTACACTCAATTGCCATTGCAGTTGAGTGCACGCAACTACGTTCGACTCTGATTTGCTAATGTAACCAAGTTGGCACTTGATTGCTAGTGCAACTGATAAAAAAGCACATTTCAAACTTTACAGCGTTATAATAAATCCTTTATCGATGCATATTCGTCTATTAAATGTATATCAGACGACAACTACAAATTCCAGTAAACATGAATTTAATGCTCACAACTCTTTAACATACATATACTAAATTTCTAGCATAGAACACTCAGATGTCTCTTTATTTATCAATCACATATAGTAGAGTTCTATTTTTCCAAATTAATTCTACTAATCACGGAGAGAAGGATACCATGCCATTATACTATCTACATGAAAGAATCCCTAGGGCTATGTAAGCTGGAATCCCTACTATAAATTACGGCATTGAATGTAACAAATCCGACTGCAATGTTGAGAACATATATTCAACTACTTAGAAATCTAGCAATATAGTAAACCAAGTTCAGACCAAAACGAAAATTGATAATATATACCTTGAGTAACCAAAATCGCATATCTTAAGACGTGGCATCAGACTTCCATCTAAGAGGGTGTTTTCCAATTTCAGACCACGCTGAAAAATTTCCTACGTATTTTAATATATATCATTAATGTATGCTTATGTTTTCCTGCTATATACATTACTAAACTCATGAAAGCATATAAAACAACTCACCATTGAATGACAGTAATCGACATCAGATATCAGTTACTGAAAGAAATACCTTGCCAAGCTACCAAATTTATCATAAAAGATACAAATTTATAATCAGATATCATGTCCACTCACCTGAATCTGAAATTTCCTGAAGTCGAAATCGACTCACTAGAAGTTGTGGGCGAAACCAAATTCACCTGAAGCCATGGCCAGTTCGCCTGAAGCCATGGCAATCACCTAAGGTCGTGGTAGAAATTGAATTGCCAAGTCGAAAATTTCATTTTCTAGTGGCCGTTGAATGAATAAGCGTTGAGAAGTTTGGGGATTAGGGCTAAGGATGGCAAAGGATGTTCATTTGCCTTTTTGCCCCAAAACATTTTAGTTAATTTCCAGCAGATTTTCCAACACAAATATGTGTTAGGAATAAAAAATTATAAATGTGTGTTTTTGGTCATAAATTTTTTGTTTAACAACACTTATTGTTGTGATTAATCTACAACGCAAATAAGTGTTGGCAACTAGAAAGAAATAAGTGTTACAAAATGACTGTTATGGTGTAGTGTACAATTAATAGGGGCAAGTGGATTAAAGGAACTGATAAAAATGGAATAGATATAAAAAGGTTACTTATTTGAAAATAGTAATCATACATAAATGCTTACGAAATGTCCGTTAGGATTTTATGGACAAATTGACATTTATGAGAATTAAAAGGGGATTTATGGGTAGATAAACATTTAAGCTTAATCTTATTGCCTTAACTAAAAGGGGAATTAGTACGCTAAGTCCAATGTCTACCTAAGATAATATAAGTGGACTTTGGATGATTAATTGGACTTAGTAGGTTAGTGATGCGAGGTTTGTTGAGTCACTCGATAGAAGACTGCCCTTCACTCTGAGGCTACGAGCAGTCGAATGCACTTATTACTGATGTGAGATATCACTACTGCTAGGACCTGTTACGACTTGTGAGATTGGACTTGCTTTCTTAATTGGAAGTATTAAATGGTCCAAATTTGGAATTAGGAGCAGCGAGGGATATCTCTAATAATGTTTACTTAAGTGTTGAAGTATTAAGTGGCTATCTTAGGGCCCACCTCCTTACCAAAAGAAGTAACCTAATGAGATTCCATATATATAATTAAGAGCGATGATGGATATCTCGAGAAGGGTTTGCTTCGGCTTTGAGGTACTAAGTGACTGATCTAGGGTTTGCCTCTCTTATAAAAGAAGAACTAAGTACCCTAATGAGGTTTTCAAGCAATGTCAGCTAGATAGTACAATGAGGAGTCCACCTTGGGGTTAGGTATTAATGGTAGAGACCTACCTATAAATAGCTGTTAAATGCTCAAAGGCCTGTCAGTCCTTATTAATGAGGTATTAAGTGGCTTGGATATAGTCTCTCATATTGCTAAGACTTTAATAACGATAGATGTGCTAGTGGTATGGCTATTATAAATTACAAGGCCATATATAGTGGTCAAATGTCTCTGTAGCTAGGACTAGTAGACCAATATTGATGATGTTAGAAGTCCACCTTGGAAATAGGTATTAATTAATAGAGTATACCTCGGTTAAGGTCTTAAATAGCAAAATCTGCATATTTCTCTTTTAAAATTATTATGCGGTGATAGTAGATGCTCGCTTAATATTTAGAAGTATCAACTGGCTAATGGACTTGGATGTATTGGGTGGTTGATAAGGCTTCATCAGTATTTCATACCTTGGGAATGGGTAGGTTTGATTAGAATTGATAACCTTAATAGGCATAACAATTAAATGGAAACAATTGATATAAATTTATATTATGGACAGTATAGATTTTCCAATCACCTATGCATTATTCTGACCTCCTCCTTATTACAACTTATAGGATAGATTTAGAGAAACAAGTCACTGGAGCTAGACGTGTTTAATTGTTAGAGAAGCCTTCTTTTCTCTCATGCTCGATGCCGATGTGACAATCTGTTATCCAAGGAATACCATTAATTCCGAGGTAGTAGTCATAATTATATTCTTATCCTTTTATTGTTTCCGTTGTGAGTTTAGATTTCTATTAATCTTTGATAATTCTCATGCTTATTTGCTGGTACCAATTCCAACGATTTGTGCTTTGATGGACTTGGGTTTCAATTTTTGCTAAAATTTAGGACCATTAAGGTACAGGCTGTTACATTTGGTATCAAAGCCTAGCTTAGTAGATTAGAGGAACTAGGATAAATTGAGAGAACACATTTAAACTTTCCTGTCTAGTATTATTATATTTTCATGTTAGATTCTATGAATTCCTACTGTAGAATTAGTTGCAGTTCCAATCCGAAGGAATGGGCAAAAAACTATGGGTTTGAAATATCTTAGAGTTAAGATTTTTGTGCCAACTCCGATGTACCCTACAGAGTGCTGGCAATGCGTAAAGCGTTGTTGATAAAGAGCATCATTATGGCGGAATCCCGAAGGCTGGAGGTGTTCGACCTGATGGTTGGGATCTAACTACCTTGTGGTTTTGGATTTTGACGATGAGTTCCAATCGAAGACACACATTTATTCCAGATAGGGGGAAGAATTGGAGACTATAGGTCGCAAACATCTGGAAACCAGTTTTGGCAAGAGATTGTCCATCGATCACCTCTTTGATGGCAACCGGATTTTTTATTTAGAGAATTAATGTCAATTTCTTAGTTTTAAATCTATGAGAGAATTTTTATAAAGTATGTTTTCAAAATGCCTTAGATTTTGGAAAAAGGGTTTTCGAAGGATTTCTTTTCCCAAGGATTTATTTTGGAAATTTTTTTTGGGAAAGTTTTAAAATTTTAATATTCAAAGAAACACATACACTATTACGTTGGTCAGGTTAAGAAATTTTTAATTTATAGAAGATTAATTTTTGAAATCCTTAAATGTTTATCAGTATATATCAATAAAGGCTTGATTTTGATTTTTGGCAAGGAAATAGTTTTCCAATTTGGGAAATTTGTGTTTAAAGAAGAAGAAAAGGTTTTTGGAAACCCTGAAATATATTTAAGTTTGATTTTTAAGGAAAGTTCTAGTATGAAATAGCTTCTATTATTTAGAAACATGTGACAACCCACCTCGGAACAGTCCTAAATTTTGACGTAGAAAAAGCCCATCAAAACATAGACCCATTCTAAGGCAAGTTGTTGGTAGTAAAATGAAATAACATTGCAGAGCCATAACTAAACTTTCAAAACTCACGTCAGATGGAACAAAATATAATAGTGAAGTGTACCCATTTATTCAAAACCGTTAAAATATCATGACACAAAATCCCAAAAAAACCGTAACATAATACTCATTACAACGATTGTCTAAACCCATGGGTACACATAAAAGAAAATAATAATAAATAATGCCACTAGCCAAGATTCTCCATCTCTAAGAATCATCATCACCATCAACCTATCCTTAACTTGTGTTGTAATGAGGAAGGAGTTAGAACAACAAGTGTCTGATGAATAAAAACCTCAAGTCTTACCATTTCGATACTTGGACAGTATATTTCAAAATATGAATATGCCTACAAACATAAAACCATCAAAGTCATTTAATATTTCTTTACAAGGAAAGGGGGTGGGTCCAACCACTTAATACCTTCCATTCCAGTAGAAGATTTCTAAAATCTCATATCTCAATCATACGTCATAAATAACTTATAACGTGAGAGACGGCACCCAAGCCACTTAATACTTCAAAGTGGAAAATAGGCAGACTCTAGTCATTTAGGACCTTAATTAAGGCAGGCCCCATCATTTAAGACCTATTTCCAAAAGCGAGCTCCTCAATGGTACTATCTAGCTAACATCATATGGAATCTCGTAGGCCACTTAATACTTCCAAGTGGAAAATAGGTAGACTCTGGTCATTCAAGACCTTAATTAATGAAAATCCCCTCATTTAAGACCTATTTTCAAAAGTGGACCCCTGTAGAGATACCACCTAACATATCCCCTTGGCCATTTAATACTTCATCTTGGGAGAAGAGGCGGGTCCAACCACTTAATACCTTAAAACCCCAAAGAAGGCCCTTTGTCTTACAAACCATACTCATAATGATGTCCCACATTAGTTCGCTATTCGTAGGAACTAGTAGTCAGATTAGGTGGGTAGATTTTCCTTAGAGAATTTGGGACCAATCTTGCGTCATCACAAATATTTACCATAAAGATATCTAACATTAATAAAAGTGTACATAATTGCTGGAAGCCATAAAGCGGAGGGCAAAATCTATGAAAACCGTTAATGACTTGGTTTCATCTGGACTAGTGAGCACATGTGCATTAGTTAATGACTCTTTAAGCTTCTTAATGCCTTGGTGCATCTATCATCCCAAACAAAAACTAGATTCTTCTTAGTCAAACGAGTTAAAGGGCTGTTATTTTTGCAAAGCACTTGACGAACTTCCTATAGTAGCCTGCCAACCCTGGAAAACTTCTATCCTCTGATGCATTACTAGGAATCTTCCATCCTTGGACAGCTTCCGCTTTAGCAGGGTCCACCGCAAATCCCTTTTTTGAAATAACATGCCTCAGGAACCTAACTTCATTTTTTCGAAAGTGGCATTTAGAAAACTTGGTTTTGAGTTAGTTTCTTCTCAAGGTCCCCAATACCTCCCTAAAGTGTTCCTCATGCCCCTTCTTTTCTTTGGAGAAAACTAAGATGTCATCAATAAACACTATGACAAATTTATTAAGTTGCCCTATATTCTACTCATCAAATCTATAAAGTATGCTGAGGCATTCGTCAGTCCAAAAGGCATTACTTCCAAGCCATAGAGTACATATGGAGTACAGAATGTGGTCTTCGGTTTGCTTTTCTGTACAATTATTATCCAACGGAATCCCATTGCTAAATCTAATTGGGAAAAGACTTTAGCCCCTATAAGTTGGTTGAATAAGTCATCTATTCTAGGTAGAGAGCACCTATTCTTCTTGTCAACTTGTTCAACTCTCTATAACCGACAAAGAGTCTCAAAGAACCGTCTGCCTTAGTAGCAAAAACGATAAGGGCTCCTCACTTAGAATTACTCCTATGAATGAATTCTTTCTCTAATAGCTCTGAGATTTTCTTGTCCAATTCCCTTCTCTATTTGGGGTCCATATGTCTCAAAGGTAGAGCGATAGATCTTGCATCCTTCTCCAAATCGATTCAGAACTCAATCTCCCTTTGGGGTAGGAGACCGGAGACCTCCTCGAAGATATAAAGAAATTCACAAACTACGGGTACAGATGATGGCTCTCCAACAACAAATAGATTTAGTGAGTACAAATGGCTTTGACTCAACTAAAGTTATGGGCGTATAAAGAACTTCTAGGTCACGACCTCCATAACTCCTTAATCGTACTACCCTCTTATCACAATCAAAAATTGCTCCATAATATGACAACCAATCCATACCCCAAATAAGCCCGTACCCTTTGAAATTTTGAACGACACAATACATATGAAATTAACGTTGCATATGTTTAACATTAGGTTTTTGCAAATAAGAGAAAGATGGGTCGAACCCCCAATGGGATTGGAAACCTCTTGGGATATTGACCATTTGGGTTTGAAGGTTTAAGGAATTTACTACATCCCTGGCTATAAAGGAATGCGATGCCCTAAAATCAAATAGGGTATGAATAGTAACCCCAATAATAAGTGTTATACCATCTAGAGCTTCTTTTCCTTGGTCCCCTGGTGGCTTACTGGCAATAGGGACAACTTCAATAATGTAGGCCTATCTTCTTGATCCTTCCTTAGCCGTCTTTGGACATTGATTCTTGTGATGCCCTTCCTCGTGGCAGTTATAACATCTTCCTTTAAATGCTTCCTTTATCATACCCACCCTACAATCTTTAGCTTTATGACCCTTACTTTGGCATTTCTTACACATCTTCAAATCCTTCTTAAACTTCCCCTTTGACTTCTTGTTGGCCTAAAAACTCCACTTCTTAGACCCTCCTTGCTCTTGGGACAGTGAAGGCTTCTCCTTCTCTCTTCCCTTATCTTCCTCATTGGCTACATGCAACATTGTTGTTTCTATCAACATCTCATACATGGCCCCCATAGGTACTTGGGTCAACAAAATTTCTCTTAGTGGAGAATTTAAGCCCTTCACAAAATTCATGACCTTTTTCATAGGTGTGTCTATCAGACTCATCCCGAGTTTAGCCAGTTCAGTAAACTTTGCTATGTACTCTTTAAGGGTAGAATCTCCTTGTCTCAATTGAATGAACTTTTCCAATTATAAGCCAACATCTGCTTTAGACATGAATCTCACCTCAAATTGGTCCTTGAGTTCATCATAAGAGAATATCCTTCTCGGGTGCTCATCAGTCACAAAGTTCCATCAATTCAAGGCTTCTTCCCTAGGGTGCTAACCTACCATTCTTGTTTTTAGCTGATCATTCCAACTAAGCTCTTTAAATATCTTCTCGCAGTTACTAACCCAAGCTTTAGGTTCTGAATGTCCTTTAGTTCCTAAGTATGTCTTTCCTTCCATATTGAGAAAATCCTTACACAACTTAGGAAAGTCAACAGGATGGGGTGCTGCATCGGCGGTAGGGGTAGTGGGTGCTACCGGTGCAGCTAAAGGAATAGGAATCTGCTTGACAGTTCTAAGATATTGGTTAAACCATTCAGGCATTCCATGATTGGGTGGTCTTTCGTGGGTAAGGTTCCCTTGTTCAGAAGAAGATTGATTATCAGCCATATCAACAATCTGTAGGTTAAACCTTTAGTGACGGTTTTCTAACATAGTATTTACATGCTGAAAGAAAAAAGGTTGCCCAGAGTACGTGTGTATGTTCAGGAAGAGAGGGTGTGTGTGTCTCTATATATACATAATAAAAAAAAACCTTTTTCAAAATAAAAAATACGTCTCTCACGTATAGTTTTTTCCCGTTGATTGGGTAACCTAGGCTCTGATACCAAATGTTACAACCCACCCCAGAACAGTCCTAAATTTCGACCTAGAAAAGGCCCATCAAAACTTAGATCCATTCTAAGGCAAGTTGTTGGTAATAAAAGTAATAACATTGCAGAGCCATAACTAAACTTTCAAAACTCACATCGGATGGAACAAAATATAATAGTACGGTGTACCCATTTATTAAAAACCGTAAAAATGACATAACACAAAATCCTATAAATAACGTAACATAATATCTGTTACAGTGATTGCCCATACCCATGGGTACACATAATAGCAAGTAATAATAAATACTGCCATCAGCAAAGCTTCTCCATCTCTGAGTGTAGCACTCTTAATTTTAAATAAATAACATTGTTTAAGAGATCTAATTAGATAAATTAAATGGGATAATGTAAAGACTAGAGTGATGAGAGGATTGAGATTTGAAAACAAAATAGAGGTCGTGCCTTAACTAAATGAAATCATAAGAATGGGTTTATAAAATGGTCTTATAAGTTAACTACTCAAGAGAATAAAACAAGGGTATTAAGGGAAATCCGTATACCATAATCCCTTAACCCTTAAACCCTTACTTCCATTTATTCATTCAAAAACCAAAGACAAAAGCTAAGAAGAACTAAGGCCGGCCATAACCCTAGGAGAAAAAGTGGATCGAAATCAACTAGAAGCTAAGGATTCAAGCAAGGAAGAATTAAGCAAGATCAAATCTCAAATTATTTATCCAAACAAGGTGAATAATAATCTAAACCATCTCATATATGTTTTTATGAACATCTTAATTTTGGGTTTAAGGTTTTTATACTGTTTGGATGATTTAAATGATGATACGCTTTAATTATATGCCATGTATAATTTAAACAATTATGTTTGTAAAAGGTTTAGTTTGATTTCAAGGTTAAAATCGTGTAAAATGCATTTCGAATGCCATAAGGATTTAATATGTCATGTAAAACATTGTTTTGGATATGGATTTAAATTTTCATAATATTCCAAGCTATGGATAATCTGTTATGAATTTTGAATGGAAGAAATAGATAATTTGGGTTTAAAATTAATTATGGCAATTATAAGAAGGATTTTCGGTCCAAATTTATATGTTAGAAAACATATTAAAAGTGAATTAAGATGATTTTTGGGGATTTTCCTAAGTGATTTACTATGGAAATTAAATTAATTAAGTTTTAGGACTTAAATGCATTAATTGTTTTGTTAAGGGGAAAGGCTTCTTTGCTAAAATAATTTAATTATCAATAGATGAATTCGGCAGCCTTTTTAGAGAAAGATTTTGGTAAAGGATTCAGCAACTATTCATATTTTGACAAATAAGGCAAATAGGTGAAAAGATATTTCTTTTAAAGGCTAAAAATCAGTTTTTCTTGGATTTACTACTTCCCCACTTCCATTTTATGGCTTTCGATTCCATGCCTCACTAAAAAAACCCAATTGAAACCAATGCACATGGTATCAAACAATTGATACGAAGTGCATTGGAGAAAGGTGGAAGGTACAGTGTCAAAACCTAGCTTTCGAAGGAGTAGAGGTCATTTTTACAAGCTTTCGAATATGTTAGTTTTCTATGCTTTTAATAAAAGACGCTTTTGAAAGGGTTGAAGTTAATTGTAAGTAGCTTTCGAAGGGATTGCCACTTGCCTTTGTTTTAAAAGTAGCTTTCGATTGAGTTTTTGTATATTAAGTTTGGAAAGGAGCTTTCGAAAGGGCAGTTGCTTTTGAACCTAGTCGAAACCTAGCTATCATCTTCATACCTTTCGAATTGATTAAAGGCATCTTTTCTTTATAGCCTTTTAACAATGAGTTCGAAAGGGAAGCTTTTATTTTTACTAATATAGAAGCCACATCCCATCGCTTTCGAAAGGGTCCCTATAGTCACTTATATTAAAGATTTCGAAGGTAATGGTTTCGAAAGGTCGTTTCGAAGCTATCCTTATCCCAATTGTTTTACTTAAAGATCATTACTTTCGAAAGGATGGCTTCGAAGCCATCTGTTTCCCCAAACTCTTTTACTTGGAGATTTATGTTCTCGAAAGGGTTACTTTCTCCTATGTTCACTTTGACCCAAAAGTTGTACTTAAGGTTGAACCCAATGATTTTGAAAGAGATACTTTCATCTGGTGTTGAAGCTATGCTTCTATAAATTCTACTTGAACTAAGTAGTTTTGAAAGATAAGATTTAATGCTTTCGAAAGGAATGTTTTAATGGTTTCAAAAGGAAGGTTTTGATGCTTCGAAAGAGATGTTTTGAGTGTTTCGGAAGGCATATATTTAAGTTTTTTTGAAAAGAAGTTTTGAATACTCTCGAAGGATATATTTTAATAGTTTCAAAGATAAGGCCAAAGGTTTCGAAAGCCTAAGTGTTCAAACAAGAGACCCTAAGTATTTTTGAAGAAGATTTCCTTACTAAAGATAATAAGTTAAAGGTATTAACCATATTTCATTTGAAAAATGATTACAAGGAAATTAAACCAGAGATGTTTATATTATTATGTTGTGATCGATGATCATGTATGCTTCTTCTGTAAACATACTCACCTTATAACCAACTGATAACAACATTTTGGGATGTTAAGGGTAGGATAACTAGCTCAGTAGACCTAATAGTGAATATAAATTGAGTTAACTCTGGTATGAGTAGAGTTGCATCCAGGAGGTCAGGTGGACCAGAACATAGGATGCCCAGAGACTGATCAAAGAGTTGTTAGTCCTAACATGCTCATAGTAAACACATGAAAACTATGTTTGGATGAAATTTTTGGCAGGGCCAATAGTTTCTTAGTGACCCCAAGAAAACTATATTCGGATTGAGTTATTGATAGAGATTAATAAGTTCATAGTTAACCCATGAAAACTATGATATGAGATAAGTCATTGGAGAATCGAACAAATTCATAGTGAACCCATGAAAACTATAATTGGATGAAGTTATTGGTAGATACAAATAGGTACTTAGTGAACCCATAAAAACTATGAAAACCAGGCAGATTGTCCATAAGCTTTGAATAGGTTATTAGTTAGCCCATGAAAATTAATAGGTTAATAATGACCCTAGAAACTATAACCGAGACAAATAATCAAATGAATAGGGATGTGAAATCCAGAATATATTGCATGTTTGCATATTACCATGATACATTTTATTATATTGTGTCTTAACCGTTGTGGATGCAGGTGCACATTATATGGTTATTAGAAATTGAGCTAAGATACCGGTGAGGTGAAAACCCATTCCATCAAGTGGCATGGTCTCAGTAGATATTATATGGTTCAAGAAGGTAGGTTATTAATCACACCAAGCTTTTTGTCCGACTCAAAGTTTATCCTTTCCCCTTAAACTCTCGGGTGCTCAACTAATTTTGAGTAGTTTAAAAGTTAAGGTTTTTAGGTTCTCCTTTGGACGAATACGATTTCAGAGACATGCAGAAGGCAAGCTAGCTATTTAGAGTAATATTCTGTTTGTTTCCACTGTGTTTTGGTTGTAATGGCAAAGTTGTTTAATTGCCTATGTTTAGACTCTGATTATCCAAAGGGGCATCTTTAAATGTCACTTTTGGCGTATTATGTAATAATTATATTTCGATGAGCACGGTTTACGAATTGGGGTATTGTAATGATTTTGAAACATGATTTGAAGTTGAATCAGAAATATGATTTATAATTTTGAAATTTTTTCATATTCATATGTTTCTGTTGTATCAATGTATCTAACATTACCGTATTTGGTCATCGAGAACTGATAACTATTGATGACTGCAACATCCATAGTTGTTAATTTTAGGCCTCTGTAACACCGCTAATTATAATAACATTACTCAAGATATTTAATTAGATAAATTAAACAGAATAATGTAAATGTTAAGTGATATGGGGATTAAGATTAGAATAAATATTAAGCGGCCGTGCTTATTAATTTAAATGTACTTAAGAATGGTTTATAGGATAATTAATCTACACAAGGGCATATTGGGTATTTTTCATACATAACCTCTATCTTATATATAGATTTTTCCTCTTAGGCCATTTACGTTCATATCTCATTTTTCATAAAAATAAAATGTAAAGTGGAGCAGGCCATTAACAAGAAAAGAAAGGAGGGAATCGATCTCAAACTCAATTCACTTTCCTTATCATAATCATGGTGAATAATAATTCCATCTCGATTTTATGAATATATGTTTTAGATTTAAGATTAAATTAGCATATATAATGTTTGGATGATGATATGCATGAATTAAAGTTTGTTTAATTTAAATAAGATTGTTTAAATGATGATTTATACGGTTTTAGAGCAAAACTAACAGAAATTAATGTTTGAATGCCATGGAAAAATTATATGTTATGAAAAACATGATTTGGAGTTGGATTTTAGTTTTTATAATTTTCCAAGCTATGAAAAGATTATTATAAATTTAAGAATGAAAATATGGTTAATTGAGTTAAGGAATTTATTTCAGAAATTATATTGAGAATTTTCGTCTGAAATTTTGATATGTTAGATAACATAATCAAGTAATTTTTTTAATTTTTGGGGATTTTTCTTAAGTAATTTACTATAAGAATTAAATTGTTTTAAGAGGAGCATCTAAATGGTTTAATTATATTTTTAACGGAAGGGTTTATCTGAAAAATTTGTTTTGATACTTATTCAAAAATTAAGAGGCGGTTAGTTGAGGCAACCAATTATATGTTTACACGTAGGCAGGTTGGTTGATATAAATTACTTAATTTGGAATTAACCAACCTTTACGCCGAAAAACAGGTTTCGCTTCTGTTAAAGGTACCTTTCGACTCTTACCTTTCGCCTTCGATCAAGTCGAAACTCCACTAAGTCGAAACCAATACACAAGGTATCACCTAGGTAGTATGTAGTGGATTGGAGGAAAGGCGGAATGAATGGTATCGAAAGTGTTGCTTCCGACTGGGCCGATATCTTAGTTGTTTTATAAAATTAAGCGTCTGCCTTTGTTTTACTAAAGCTTTCAACATAGTCGAAACATATGTTTTCGAAAGGATTTTTCTAAAAGCTTTCAAGGGCGTTGCTATTTTCTATTTTAAAAGTGAGTGCTTTCGAATGAGTTCCTTTTGCTGTAAAGTAAATGCTTTCGAAAGAAGGGGTTTCGGCCTAGTCGAAGCCCTACCATAGTATCTTTTGCCTTTCGAGATTATTGAAGTCATCAATGACATCGAAGGGTAGTGTTTGTTTTAAAGATGTGTTAAGCCACTTCCTAAATGCTTTCGAAAGGGTTCATGGGTTTTGAAGGCAATGGCTTCGGAAGGGGGTTTCGAAGCTATCCTTCAGTATTTTGCTTAAATGTTTTGAAGCTTTCGAAAAGGATGGTGCCGACGCCATCATATTTTCCCCAATAATTTTCTGTGATAAAGAATGGTTTTGAAAGAGATACTTTCGTTTATATTCACTTTGACCCAAATGATACTTTAAAATATAAACCTAATAATTTCGAAAGGGGGACTTTCAATGCTTTTGGAAGAAATACTTCCAATGGTATCGAAGGTATGCTTCTAAGAGTTAATGAGTATTACTTTATTGCATTTGAATTTTTTTGAAAGAAAGGTTTTAAAGTATTTTGAAAGGCAGAAGCCTAATAATTTAAAAAGAGATTTATATTCTTTCGAAGGAGGTTATCCAGTGAAGTCGAAAGCAAGGTTTTAAAAGCTTTCGAAAGCTTTAATTTTCAAAAAAATAACATAATCTCATTTTAGTGGAAAACTATGGCATTAATAAATAAAGTAATTTGAAATGGCATTTTTGAAGAAGTCTTAATAGGCTAAAGAGATTAACAAGTTATTATATTTACTTCTTCATATCTGTATATATTCATATTGTAATAAACCCATAACGGCACCTTGGGGAAGGAAGAATAACCAGCTAGGTTGACCCATAGTGAATATAAATTAAAGATACTGGCAGGGGCCAATAGGCTCATGGTAAGCGCATTAAAATTGTATATAGAAAAATATATTGGCAGGGGCCAATGTAACGACCCAGAATTTTTAGTAATTAAAATTTGAATATTTAATTAATTTTAAATATTAATAAGTGAATTTATAAGTCGAATAAATTTTTATTTGAATTATTGGATTTAACTGAATAATTAAATCGATAATTTAATATGTTAAATTATGGAAATAATTAAAAATTGAGTTAAATATGATTGAAAATGATTTGTAAAATTTTATTTTATCATGTTGAAGTTAGAATGATATTTTAGAACTTTTAAAATCGAATTAAAAGTTAATTTGTGAAAATTGAATATTTTAATATTTAATTATCGACTGTAAAATAGTCAATTTTTGAACAGTCTCAGAATTGAACGAAACCAGTTCCATTGGATCCGTAATAGTTAGTTATTACCGGATTTCAATTTTCGTGTCAATCGGAGTTATCGTTTGATCGTGGCAGCTCGAAACGCATCGAATTATTTTTAATTTTAATTCGGCGAGTTAAAATAGCCATTTTTCAAAAAGTCTCGGATTTCAACGAAACCAGTTTCATCGGATCCGTAATGTGATATTATTGTAAGGTTTCAAATTTCAAGTCAATTGGATTTACCGTTTGTCCGGTACGAATTAAAACGCCTAAAAATCGATTTAAATCGGTTTAATCTAAATTGAGCGTTTGCAGCCATAACTCGCACAGATGTCTGAATTAGCTTCCGAAACCTGTTCCATTGTGTCCGAAATGCGGGGTAAACCTTAGAAACGCTGGTTACGGCGCGTAAATCGGAGTTCGGAATTTCCGGATGAATAGTGTTCGAATTTTTCTTATAAATAGCCCTCACTCTAAATAAAAAAAAAAAAAGTAAAACCTAAACCTAATTTGCCCTAGCCGCCTCCACCAGAAGTGAATGGCCGAAATTGCCTAAATTTCTTCCTCAATTCGTGATCAATCCACACAATATTTTTGCAAACTCTCTAAACGAAGATCGAAGAGCTCTGCGAGCTCTACGATGTGAACGGTGGAGATCGTCTGAAGTTCATTGGTTTAGCGGCAAATGGAGGTGGAAGGGGGCCAGCTGCGCACGTGATTCAAGGCAATACAGGTGGCCGAGCTTCGTGTGCCTGGGGCCGAAGGTGGAGGAGGGGGTGAGCTAGAAGTTGCAAGTCCCTGATCGTGTTCTAGGTGTATGGATTGGTTGCTAAAATTAACCCTAGCATTTGAGATGGGTTCGGCCTCTATGTTGTAGCATGCGTGAAAGATGAAGAGGAAAGGGGAGTGGGGACGTGCGGCCTGATGGGGTTTGGGATTTGTTTGGACGGTAGAGATTTGATTTAGGTTTAAATTATAATTAGTTGTTGTAAATTAAGTTATAAATAAAATCGTGTAATCTTTAAAACTGCATAACTTTTTCATACGAGGTCGAAAAAATGCAAACTCAGTTGCGTTGGAATCGTATGGACGAGCACTACGCGATGGAGTTGGATTTGAGTCGTTTGGAGTTAGTGAGAATTTTGGGTAAAATTAAACGCACGTTTAATTTTATTCGAAATAAATCGCTAAAACGGAATTTAAAACCAAGGTGAGAACTTCTCACTCAATCGAATCAGTTTCGATTTTATTTTAAATAGTTATATTTAAAATATTTGAATGCATGTTTGAATGATGATTGATATCTATTGATTGTTAAAATAGACATTATGCGCCGTTAGTAAGCGGATGTTATTTAATAAAAACATATACCGCGAATATTTCATAAACAGTGAAATTGGTATTATAAATAATATCAATATATATATATTGGCATATGTATATATTGCAGTTGTTGATTTCCCGTATTTTTTAGCGGATGAGACCCTATTGCGCCGTTATTAAGCGGATAATATTTAATAAGAACATATACCGCGATAATTTCGTACTGGAACGAAATTGGTATTGTGCTAATGTTTTTGGATGCAGGAAAACAGGTTGGAGGGATCCAACTGGATTCCTCAACAGTATTTATTTGATTTCAGATATTTCGATATTTGACGGATTATCATATTGATATATGATATCGTTGTTGTCGTGATTGACTATTTGGTGTGTAGCATCATTGGACCAAATTTTGAAACTTTAAAATGATTTTTAAAGTGATTTTTGAAAATAAACTATATTTTTGGAATTGATCCATTATAAATAAATAAACGTTATAATTTTTAAAGTTATAAAAATTATGATTTTTGAGAAATACGGTTAAAGTAGATTTTTGAGAAATATGGATTAATGATTTTTTAAAATAGTTTAAATTGAGATTTTTGAATTTATTATAAAGAGTTTAAATATAGGATTTATGAAATTTGATTATTTTATAAATCAAGAGAATGATGAAATTATAAAGGGATTTAAAGACGTTTTAAAAGAATAATATAAATTGATTTATATTAAGAGATTTATAAATGGATATTTATAAATTGAAATCTAGACATTATAAAACGAGTTTTTATAAGTGTTTGAATGAAGTGGAAATGAATTTCATAAATGAATGAAATTTATGGAATTATAAACTATGAAGTTATAAAAGAAATTTATAAATAGTAAGATTTATAAATTTGGTGAAATTATTTGAAGAATAGATTGGTTAAATAAATGGATCTTATAAGTTATAAGATTTATAAATTGGAAAGTCTTTAAAAGAACGATTTTGTAAAATAATCGTTTTATAAGTAATTAACTTATAATATGAACGTTTAGTTTATAATTTAGTTATAAACTGGAATAGGTTAATAAAGCAATTTATAAAAAGAAGTTTTTATAAGATAAATAGAAAAGGGATTTATAAATGTTGTTTTATAAATTCGCAAACGACTTATTTTGATAAGTAAATTGCTGAAACCTATTAATGGAGTTATATTCACGTTTTGACTGTGAATAATCCTTTGAAATAAAATGTATAGAAATGATGAAATGTGTTAACGTAGTATATTCACATTTTTGAATAGTGAATAATATGTTAAAGAAATTGTTTTGAATGTGATATTTTAAACAGAATTAAAACGATCTAACGATGTTTTAAATATGTTGAGATTCAAAATCATAGATTTCAACATTTATTGTTGAAATAGACGTTTTCGAGAAATAAAAGGAAATGGTGGACTATAGCACTATTGTTATAGTAAATGATTTCCGAAAGGAAATGTTTTGTATAGTATTGGGATTTATATATCTATTTTAATTTCGAATCCCTATACTAGTGATTTTGGGTTGTCGTAACGATGTTTTACGCAACATTCGTTTTGGCCCAAATAAATATGTTTAAGAGAATGATTTCCTTAAAGAATGAAATATATACTTAATTTCGATTGAAGTATAGTGAATATTTTCTAAGTGTTGAAAATAAATAAAATTCGTGAATTACTTATTTAATAAGTATGGAAATGTTTTCCAATATGAAGTGAATATTTAGAATTTATCTTTTGAAGATAAATTGAAAATGGATAGTTGAAATCGTATATGCATGAATATTTTTGAATATAAATTCACTAAGGAATTTATAAAAGAAAGTGGAATTTGTTAAAAATAAATATTGATTTATTTTTGAAGTGTTGAAATTTTATATCTTGTAAAGATATTTTGGAAGATAAATAATTTGGAAAATTATTTGGAATCTGGTGATGTGTGCATATCCATTGATAGTTCAATAACCGACTATCAGTATTTCCCTTTGAATGGGTATTTGATGTGATTTGTTTGAATGTGAATGCCACACTTATTTTTGAATAAGCGCTCACTATTCGGGTTAACTGGGAAAGGACCATGGGGTCGTATAACCCATTCCGAATATGTGATACGTCGTTGTTAATTGCATTAAAGATCGGTGTTGAAGACCGAGTATTTGCGAGAGCGATAGGATGACCTATCGATTGTCTCTGCACTGGGTAGCTCCTGGTATAGAGATCTCCTAAGTGATGGGAAATTCGATCGGGATTGTGAATACCCGGATTTTAAGGGCTTCGTAAGAAGTGCCTTCGGTTTTGTTCGAGCCCGGAACAGACTTGTATGGATTGTATGTCTGACATTACAAGTTGAGATATAAAGCCGATTTCTTTCAAATATATTTTTGTTGGTGGCGGAGAATTTATTCTTTTAGCTTAACACCCTTCTCTGAGACGTATGAGCTCAGAGGTTATATAGTTGAAGTTATCAGCGATATATTCCCAATTTGGTAATGTGACATGCTGAGTGATGCTGAAATGATCATTGTGTTGATTATTTGTGATAGGATCATTTATTTGATCGTCTATCCTTGTGATCATTGTGTTGATCATTTGTTGACCCAAAGCATGGCTTTTGTATAAAGTATGTTTTTGTGGACGTGACTTCGTCGAGCCTCACACCCCGTGAATGGTCAAAACAGGAAAGATGCGGCAAGGTTATGAGGGGTAGCGCCCTTTAGGATGTGTCCATTTCCTTCTGGAAAAGGGTGGTATCATGGTATGGAGCCCAGATACTTACTCATGTTGAAAACACTTTGTTATGATTGTGTGAATTGATTACGAGCGCTCGGTGAAAAGGTCCCAAAGGACCGGGGGATGGCATATTCGGTCAGTTGTTACTCAGTTAGGGGTAACCCGGCCTTGTGTTGGTAGAGATCCGGTTTGGTTCTCGGGGATGTCCATCCAGAGGCATTCTCATGTGGCAATGGGAAGTTCCTTGGCCTGATCATTCGTTGGAAATCCAATTCCCAATACGAAACTTGTACGGTATTAGTTGTAGAACCTGCCATTCACTTATGGTGGTCACCACTGTTTGGATGGTAGCTATAGTAGGCATAGTTCGAAATGTCTATTTTGGCTAAGATTTATATTCTACTTTCGAAATGAATTTTCCCTACACTATACACTAATAATAATATCAAATGTTATTTTAAATGCGTATCAAGCATCTTTGACTATCATAAGGAGAAATCTCCTCCGATTCTGCGTTTGCATTGTGTGTGTGTGCGGGAGGCCTTATGGTAGTCTCATTTTTAAAAGCATTGCGAATTGAATTTAAAAATATCCTCTATTTTGATTTTAAAGATAAATAAACTGTTTTGAGTTCTCACACCAGTCTTGTTAAGCTTTGGGCTATGTGATGGGGGGTTCTCGCTTCGCGGTTTGGTGGCGAACGGGAGACTCTTACTCCCACACATCCTCTTTTAGGGGGTTGGTTAGGTGTAACCTGAGACAGTCGAGAGGCTGGCCGTAAAAGCAAGGTCTGGGGTACCGGTGTAAGCCACGGTGGGGCTGGGATGGTTGAAAAGCCTACCGGTTGTGACCACTTCCGTTACAGTTGGTATCGGAAGTTATGGTTAAGCGACAACCATGGTTCTGTTGGGTATCACTCATTAGAGATAGAGTCAGTAGTACTCTAGAATGAGTTTGAGTGTAATAATAGATATGAGAGCGTATTTGTTAGTGAATTAAAAATTGTTTTATATTGTGTTGACTTATCGGTTGATTGTTTATAGATTCCGGTCGATCTAGTCTAGCTAACTATCGTAGATAGGGGTTTCTAAACTCTTAAACAAGATAATTCGACATAATATTGTTTTAAATTGGGTAAATGGAATAATTTTACCTTGATTATTTTTGTATATAAAGAAATAATTTTTCAAAATTATTAAAGTATATAAGTTGATTGTTTAGTTATTTGAATAATCTAAATAAAGGAATTGTATAAGCAAAAAGAATTATAAGAGTTAAATTATAATTAAAGTGATTTACAATTGTGAAATAAACTTATATATATAAGAAGTGAAACTATATGAATATATTTATGAATATGAGTTGTAAGTAAAAATGAATTTAAAGTTAAATGGAATATAACTTAAGAGATCAAAGTAAAATAATAAAGTGAAGTGATAAATATGAACTTAAGTTATGTAAATGAAATTCAACTTTGTAATTGAATTGGATTAAAGGATTGAATGTTAATCAATTAAATGTGAATAATTGATATGAAATAATCAATATAAGTGTTAATTCATTAAAATCTAATGTTATTGGAAGTTGAATAAATTGAATGAGAATGAATATACATTGGTTGTTATATGATTGTTAGTTGATTGTATATAATTCATTAAGTGTTAATGAAAGTGAATTAGCGAAATTGGAAGCTATGAAATTGAATTCAAATTGAAAGTAAATAAATTTGAATAGAATTGAATGTGAATTGGATTTAAATTAGTAAATGATAACTAATTGAATTGAGAATGAAAGTTGATAAAATCCAATGTAAATAAATCAAATATGATTTAGAGTGAAAACCATTTCATTAAATATTAATGAGAATATGAATGAATATTTATTGGTTATGGATGTTAGTTGGTTGATGTTGGCATTTGTTGTTTTACTACATTTGCTATGTGACATATATAGTTGTTATGGAGATATATGTTGTATATTGAGATTATTTTCATATATGTATGTTCTCATGTTGTTTGTTGAGTGTTTAGTAGGTGCGGATCGCGTTTGCTTCGCATTTGGAGCTCGCTTTCGCGCTATATTAGCCGTATATGCTCGCTAATAAAATATAAGGTACATATCTCGGATTACATACCGTACTTTTATACTTTTTTCCCTTCGGGATGCCTCATTACTTGATGAGATGTATATTTGTGATATATATACTGTCATTTTTTTTTCCGGATCGAGCCGCGCAAAGGAGACTATGGCGAATTTTTCCGAAAATTTAAGGCGTTAGAAAAATTTGAGAAAATTTGGAAAAATTTTGAAAACTTTAATTTTGATTTGAAGTTGAAAGTTAAACAATAGCAATTGTTTTTGAAAAGATAACTAAGTATGATTTGAAAACTTAGTAAAAGATTTGTAAGAAGTTTAACTATGAATTTTGGGAAAGTTAATGAATTCTGTAACTTTTCTTACTTGTTAATTTCGAGGACGAAATTCTTTTAAGGGGGGAAGATTGTAACGACCCAGAATTTTTAGTAATTAAAATTTGAATATTTAATTAATTTTAAATATTAATAAGTGAATTTATAAGTCGAATAAATTTTTATTTGAATTATTGGATTTAATTGAATAATTAAATCGATAATTTAATATGTTAAATTATGGAAATAATTAAAAATTGAGTTAAATATGATTGAAAATGATTTGTAAAATTTTATTTTATCATGTTGAAGTTAGAATGATATTTTAGAACTTTTAAAATCGAATTAAAAGTTAATTTGTGAAAATTGAATATTTTAATATTTAATTATCGACTGTAAAATAGTCAATTTTTGAACAGTCTCAGAATTGAACAAAACCAGTTCCATTGGATCCGTAATAGTTAGTTATTACCGGATTTCAATTTTCGTGTCAATCGGAGTTATCGTTTGATCGTGGCAGCTCGAAACGCATCGAATTATTTTTAATTTTAATTCGGCGAGTTAAAATAGCCATTTTTCAAAAAGTCTTGGATTTCAACGAAACCAGTTTCATCGGATCCGTAATGTGATATTATTGTAAGGTTTCAAATTTCAAGTCAATTGGATTTACCGTTTGTCCGGTACGAATTAAAACGCCTAGAAATCGATTTAAATCGGTTTAATCTAAATTGAGCGTTTGCATCCATAACTCGCACAGATGTCCGAATTAGCTTCCGAAACCTGTTCCATTGTGTCCGGAACGCGGGGTAAACCTTAGAAACGCTGGTTACGGCGCGTAAATCGGAGTTCGGAATTTCCGGATGAATAGTGTTCGAATTTTTCTTATAAATAGCCCTCACTCTAAATAAAAAAAAAAGTAAAACCTAAACCTAATTTGCCCTAGCCGCCTCCACCAGAAGTGAATGTCCGAAATTGACTAAATTTCTTCCTCAATTCGTGATCAATCCACACAGTATTTTTGCAAACTCTCTAAACGAAGATCGAAGAGCTCTGCGAGCTCTACGATGTGAACGGTGGAGATCGTCTGAAGTTCATTGGTTTAGCGGCAAATGGAGGTGGAAGGGGGCCAGCTGCGCACGTGATTCAAGGCAGTATAGGTGGCCGAGCTTCGTGTGCCTGGGGCCAAAGGTGGAGGAGGGGGTGAGCTAGAAGTTGCAAGTCCCTGATCGTGTTCTAGGTGTATGGATTGGTTGCTAAAATTAACCCTAGCATTTGAGATGGGTTCGGCCTCTGTGCTGTAGCATGCGTGAAAGATGAAGAGGAAAGGGGAGTGGGGACGTGCGGCCTGATGGGGTTTGGGATTTGTTTGGACGGTAGAGATTTGATTTAGGTTTAAATTATAATTAGTTGTTGTAAATTAAGTTATAAATAAAATCGTGTAATCTTTAAAACTGCATAACTTTTTCATACGAGGTCGAAAAAATGCAAACTCAGTTGCATTGGAATCGTATAGACAAGCACTATGCGATAGAGTTGGATTTGAGTCGTTTGGAGTTAGTGAGAATTTTGGGTAAAATTAAACGCACGTTTAATTTTATTCGAAATAAATCGCTAAAACGGAATTTAAAACCAAGGTGAGAACTTCTCACTCAATCGAATCAGTTTCGATTTTATTTTAAATAGTTAGATTTAAAATATTTGAATGCATGTTTGAATGATGATTGATATCTATTGATTGTTAAAATAGACATTATGCGCCGTTAGTAAGCGGATGTTATTTAATAAAAACATATACCGCGAATATTTCATAAACAGTGAAATTGGTATTATAAATAATATCAATATATATATATTGGCATATGTATATATTGCAGTTGTTGATTTCCCGTATTTTTTAGCGGATGAGACCCTATTGCGCCGTTATTAAGCGGATAATATTTAATAAGAACATATACCGCGATAATTTCGTACTGGAACGAAATTGGTATTGTGCTAATGTTTTTGGATGCAGGAAAACAGGTTGGAGGGATCCAACTGGATTCCTCAACAGTATTTATTTGATTTCAGATATTTCGATATTTGACGGATTATCATATTGATATATGATATCGTTGTTGTCGTGATTGACTATTTGGTGTGTAGCATCATTGGACCAAATTTTGAAACTTTAAAATGATTTTTAAAGTGATTTTTGAAAATAAACTATATTTTTGGAATTGATCCATTATAAATAAATAAACGTTATAATTTTTAAAGTTATAAAAATTATGATTTTTGAGAAATACGGTTAAAGTAGATTTTTGAGAAATATGGATTAATGATTTTTTAAAATAGTTTAAATTGAGATTTTTGAATTTATTATAAAGAGTTTAAATATAGGATTTATGAAATTTGATTATTTTATAAATCAAGAGAATGATGAAATTATAAAGGGATTTAAAGACGTTTTAAAAGAATAATATAAATTGATTTATATTAAGAGATTTATAAATGGATATTTATAAATTGAAATATAGACATTATAAAACGAGTTTTTATAAGTGTTTGAATGAAGTGGAAATGAATTTCATAAATGAATGAAATTTATGGAATTATAAACTATGAAGTTATAAAAGAAATTTATAAATAGTAAGATTTATAAATTTGGTGAAATTATTTGAAGAATAAATTGGTTAAATAAATGGATCTTATAAGTTATAAGATTTATAAATTGGAAAGTCTTTAAAAGAACGATTTTGTAAAATAATCGTTTTATAAGTAATTAACTTATAATATGAACGTTTAGTTTATAATTTAGTTATAAACTGGAATAGGTTAATAAAGGAATTTATAAAAAGAAGTTTTTATAAGATAAATAGAAAAGGGATATATAAACGTTGTTTTATAAATTCGCAAACGGCTTATTTTGATAAGTAAATTGCTGAAACCTATTAATGGAGTTATATTCACGTTTTGACTGTGAATAATCCTTTGAAATAAAATGTATAGAAATGATGAAATGTGTTAACGTAGTATATTCACGTTTTTGAATAGTGAATAATATGTTAAAGAAATTGTTTTGAATGTGATATTTTAAACAGAATTAAAACGATCTAACGATGTTTTAAATATGTTGAGATTCGAAATCATAGATTTCAACATTTATTGTTGAAATAGACGTTTTCGAGAAATAAAAGGAAATGGTGGACTATAGTAACGATGTTTTGTATAGTATTGGGATTTATATATCTATTTTAATTTCGAATCCCTATACTAGTGATTTTGGGTTGTCGTAACGATGTTTTACGCAACATTCGTTTTGGCCCAAATAAATATGTTTAAGAGAATGATTTCCTTAAAGAATGAAATATATACTTAATTTCGATTGAAGTATAGTGAATATTTTCTAAGTGTTGAAAATAAATAAAATTCGTGAATTACTTATTTAATAAGTATGGAAATGTTTTCCAATATGAAGTGAATATTTAGAATTTATCTTTTGAAGATAAATTGAAAATGGATAGTTGAAATCGTATATGCATGAATATTTTTGAATATAAATTCACTAAGGAATTTATAAAAGAAAGTGGAATTTGTTAAAAATAAATATTGATTTATTTTTGAAGTGTTGAAATTTTATATCTTGTAAAGATATTTTGGAAGATAAATAATTTGGAAAATTATTTGGAATCTGGTAATGTGTGCATATCCATTGATAGTTCATTAACCAACTATCAATATTTCCCTTTGAATGGGTATTTGATGTGATTTGTTTGAATGTGAATGCCACACTTATTTTTGAATAAGCGCTCACTATTCGGGTTAACCGGGAAAGGACCATGGGGTCGTATAACCCATTCCGAATATGTGATACGTCGTTGTGAATTGCATTGAAGATCGGTGTTGAAGACCGAGTATTTGCGAGAGCGATAGGATGACCCATCGATTGTCTCTGCACTGGGTAGCTCCTGGTATAGAGATCTCCTAAGTGATGGGAAATTCGATCGGGATTGTGAATACCAGGATTGCAAGGGCTTCGTAAGAAGTGCCTTCGGTTTTGTTCGAGCCCGGAACAGACTTGTATGGATTGTATGTCTGACATTACAAGTTGAGATATAAAGCCGATTTCTTTCAAATATATTTCTGTTGGTGGCGGAGAATTTATTCTTTTAGCTTAACACCCTTCTCTGAGACGTATGAGCTCAGAGGTTATATAGTTGAAGTTATCAGCGATATATTCCCAATTTGGTAATGTGACATGCTGAGTGATGCTGAAATGATCATTGTGTTGATTATTTGTGATAGGATCATTTATTTGATCGTCTATCCTTGTGATCATTGTGTTGATCATTTGTTGACCCAAAGCATGGCTTTTGTATAAAGTATGTTTTTGTGGACGTGACTTCGTCGAGCCTCACACCCCGTGAATGGTCAAAATAGGAAAGATGCGGCAAGGTTATGAGGGGTTGCGCCCTTTAGGATGTGTCCATTTCCTTCTGGAAAAGGGTGGTATCATGGTATGGAGCCCAGATACTTACTCATGTTGAAAACACTTTGTTATGATTGTGTGAATTGATTACGAGCGCTCGGTGAAAAGGTCCCAAAGGACCGGGGGATGGCATATTCGGTCAGTTGTTACTCAGTTAGGGGTAACCCGGCCTTGTGTTGGTAGAGATCCGGTTTGGTTCTCGGGGATGTCCATCCAGAGGCATTCTCATGTGGCAATGGGAAGTTCCTTGGCCTGATCATTCGTTGGAAATCCAATTCCCAATACGAAACTTGTACGGTATTAGTTGTAGAACCTACCATTCACTTATGGTGGTCACCACTGTTTGGATGGTAGCTATAGTAGGCATAGTTCGAAATGTCTATGTTGGCTAAGATTTATATTCTACTTTCGAAATGAATTTTCCCTACACTATACACTAATAATAATATCAAATGTTATTTTAAATGCGTATCAAGCATCTTTGACTATCATAAGGAGAAATCTCCTCCGATTCTGCGTTTGCATTGTGTGTGTGTGCGGGAGGCCTTATGTTAGTCTCATTTTTAAAAGCATTGCGAATTGAATTTAAAAATATCCTCTATTTTGATTTTAAAGATAAATAAATTGTTTTGAGTTCTCACACCAGTCACATGACTGACTCGGAGTTTATTGTTTTCCTTCCTAAACTCTGGGTGCCCACCAATTTTCCACACGGGCAGTCAGGAGTTAAGGTTTATCAGGATATTCTGGATATTCTGGAGTTGCCGGAGGCAAGCTGGATCGCATGGCGTATTACTTATATAGTATTTCTTTTTCCGCTGCACTGTTTGTTGTTGTTATTGTTGTACACTCTGATGATATGATGTAATGAAATGTGATGTAATGTAATAACTGATATAGTTCTTTGTTTAAAGATTATTCATTTATTATTATATGTTGTTCCGTTGCGAATTGTGAGATTCTGATGTTGTTCAGTTGTTTTCTATTCCGTTCTATTCTCTTTTCTTTCTATTTTAAAATGATCTATTTTCTATTCTCTGTTTTCCATCTATTCTATATTTTAAAAAAATTCTCTATCTTTTTCTAGTTTTCTTTTCCCTATCTATTTTTCTCTCTTCTTCTGCCTTTTTCTTTTCCTAAATTTTTCTTAAACCCCTAAGGGTTCGTATTTTCGTTCATCTTGAATTAATCAATGGAGATTAGTGTTTATTCAAGGAGTACGGACTTACGGGTCTTTACAGGCCAATAGGTTCATAGTAAGCCCATGAAAACTATGTAAAAATGAAGATGTCAGTAAGATAGGTTCGTAGTTAGCCCATGAAAGCTATGGTTTAATATTGCAAGGGCCAATCGGTTAATTGTTAGCCCATGAAAAAAATATCCGGATAAGAGATTGAAATATTGACAGATAGTTAATAGGTTTCTAGTCAACACACGAAAACTAGGATAAAAGACAAGATAATGGAGTTTCCAATAGGTTCATAGTAATCCCATGAAAACTATGTAATTGGACAGGGAGTCCTTGAATATTTAACCAGTTAGTAATCATCCCTTGAAAACTATTAGGTTAATAGTAATCTTAGAAACTATAATTATGAAAAATAGTCAAAATGAATGGGGATGGGTAATCTAGAATCGATTCACTTGTTTTGCGTATCATCATATCATAATGATTTGAATTGTTTTTACCATTATGGATGCGGGAGCACAAATATGGTTTTATAAAAGTTTTAGGATATAGTGAGAGAACCCCGTTTCGTTATGTTCTGTGGTCTCACTGTATATCTAAATGGTTTAAGATGGTAGATTATTATTCATACCAGGCTTTATGTATGACTCGAAGTTTATGTTTCCCTTTAAAATCTCGGGTACTCAATTGATTTTGAGTAGTTTGAGATTTGAGGTTTTTAGGTACCTTTTATGACGAACAAGCTTCCAGAGATGTGCAGGAGGGATGATAGTTATTTAGGGTCCTCTTTCATGTGATTCCACTGTGTCGTTTTGTAAAGGCAAAGTTGCTTATTGCCTAATATATATTCTGATCACTAAGGGCCATCTTCATATGTCACCCTTAGAGTATGTTGTAATAATTATATTTTTATAAATGTAGTTAACGTTGTTTGATTATGTAAAGAATGTTGAAATGGGTTTTTGGAATATTGAATGTGAATGTTGTTTTGAAATTTTAAAATTTTCATATTCCTGTGTTTTGTTATATCAATATATATAACATTATGTATTTGGTCGTCGAGGATTAATACGTATGGACGACTGTAGTATCTATAGCCATTTGTTTTGGGCCTCCAAGTGGGGAATGTTAGAAGTTGGTATCAAAGCAAAGGTTTATGAAAACTTAAGCCATTTAAACCTAAAAGATTTTTAAAGCATAATCCAATGAATCAGAAATATGATCAGGGTTTGGGTTAACACGATTATAATGTACTTGTATTTGATATATATGTATATATATAAGTATGTATTCCCCTCTTAGGACCGTTCTTCTACATTTTAATAAGGCTCGTATATAGATTTACGAGAAAGAAGATATGGAAGTAGGAAACAGAAGAGGAAATCTAGGTGGAGGAAGCACCACAGCTGATGGAAATGCTCGACCTAACACCAGGAGGAACCAAGGTAGATAGGCTAATGCGAATCAAAATGCTGATGCAAATGTAGGTGCTCGAAATCCACCAGTAGATGCGAGGATGATGTATCAGTTCCTTGCTAATTTGATGGAAGTAAGAGCTGCTACTAAAACTGCTGGCAATATTAGAAGAGCTAATCCTATGGCTCCTATTGGGAATAATTATGCCAAGCTGAGTAGAGACTACATTAGCTTGGGTAAAAGATGTTAATAAGAACGGTGGATGCTATCGAAATGGATAATTGGTTGTTGCACTGCAAAAGAATATTTGTTGATCTGGGTTTAGAAGATGAGTAGAACAGAAGGTTCGCCTCTAGGTAGTTGCAAGGGTTAGCACTTCACTAGTAAAATAATGTGACTGCCGGAGTTCTGAAGGAAGAGTTAACTTGGGTTGATTTTTAAAGGAGATTCGAACAGAGTTTTCTTTTCGAGGTTGCTAAGTCAGCATTGATGAGGAGGTCTATGGATTTAGTTTAGGGAGATATGTTAGTTATCGAGTACGCTAATAAGTTTGATGGGCTATCTCAATATAGATATGCTATTTTAGACACTGGCATCAGAAGGAATGAAAGGTTGATTCAAGGAGTGAGGCCCGAGCTTGCTATGGTAACCCTGACACATATCCACGATCCTAATAATATAGTAGTGGAGATGGCCATCCTCCGTGAGGAAATGCTTGATGTGTGCGCTAGAGAGAAGCCAAATGAATTCCAGGGTTCTTCGAAAAGAAGAGGAAGTTCTTCACAAATAAAGGAGCCCAGAAGGGAAAAATAGCCAAGAAATCAAAAGCTGATTTAGTCTGCTACAAATGTGACAAGAAGGGTCATTTTGCAAATGAGTGCCGGTCAATCAAGGCATAGAAGAAGACCACAGATAAGAAGCATGTGAAGTGCTACAACTGTGATCAAGTTGGGAATTATAAGAATCAATGTTTAGAACCAGATAGGGTGGACAAGGAAAAGGTTTTTGATGTTGGACCATCATCAGCTAAGCCTACTGCAACCGATAAAGGGAAGTCTATAATGGAAGGTACTTTTTGATTCAGAGTATTCCAGTTAGGATACTATTTGATACCGACGCATCACATTCATTTATATACCAGAATCTGGTTGATAGGTTATGTTTAGAATCCACCTACCTTGTTTCCTCCTTAGGGTTGCGAATCCAGTAGAAAGATATGCAACTCTAGGGATGAGATGTGACCAGTCAGAATTTGATTTGTTAGGTCATATGTTTGCATACATTCTATATACTTATGATTTCATAGATTTCGGGATCATTTTGGGTATGGATTGGTTAGGCAGATTTAAGACTAGGATATTTTGCCAGGATGGGGAAATATCAGTAAGACATCCAGATAGTCATAATTGAATCATCTTCTCAGTGTATAATTCTGACCGGAGTGTTTGTGATTTGTTAAGTGCCCTAGAAACAGCAGAAGAGCTAAGTCAAGTTCGTGTTGCAAGAGAGTTTTCAGATGTATTTTAGTCGGTCACAGGACTACCACCGAAATGAGCTATTGAGTTTCGAATAGATCTTGTGCCAGGAGCTAAACCTATTAGTTGACCACCTAGTAGGATGACACCGACTGCGTTGAAGGAATTGAAGGTGCAGCTAGTGGATCTAAAAGGAAGAAATTTTATTAGACCAAGCAGTTAACCATGGGGAGCGGTCGCGGTTTTCGTGAAAAAACCAGGTGGATCGTTAAGAATGTGCATTAACTATCATATGCTGAACGAAATGACGATCAAGAATAGGTATCCTTTGCCGAGAATAGATGATCTGTTTTATTAGTTGAGTGAAGTCAGAGTGTTTTCCTAATTGGATCTAGCGATGGGGTTCCATCAGTTGAGAGTGGCAGAGGACAGTATTCCTTTGACAGCATTCCGGACTAGGTATTGTTCGTATGAATGGTTAGTGATGCCATTTGGATTGACGAATGCACCTGCTTTATACGTGGATTTGATGAATCGAGTTTTTCGAGAGCACTTGGATAGGTTCATATTGGTAGTCATAGATGACATTTTAGTGTACTCGAAAGATAAAAGAGAGCATGAGGATTATATGAGAGTAGTGCTTGAGACGCCAAGCTAGCATCAGATAAAAGCAAAATATTCCAAATATCATTTTTGGAAGAAAGAGGTCATGTTTCTTTGCCATATGGTTTCAGAGGAGGGTTTGACAGTAGATCCAGTTAAGATCGAAGCTGTCACTAATGGGAAAACTCAAAGACGGTAACCGAGATCAGAAATTTTCTTGGACATGTTGGCTATTATCGGAGATTCATTATGGATTTTTCACGGATATCAGCACCTTTGACTAAGTTGACCAGGAAGGATGAAGTTCATTTGGTCCTACAAATGTGAGGAAGGGACCCTTAATTTAAAGCATTTGTTGACCAACGCACCAGTGCTAGTAGTTCCAAATGGTAACTGGGGGTTAATAGTATACACTGATGCATGTGGGACTGGATTGGGAGCCGTGCTGATGCAGAATGGTAAGGTCATTGCCCATGCATCTCGACAGCTTAGACCGCACGAGGTGAGATACACTACTCATGATTTGGAGTTTGCTGCGGTGATCTTCGCGTTGAAAATTTGGAGACATCATCTCTTGGGGAGAGATTTGAGCTATACACCGAGCATCGGTCTTAAAGATACTTATTCTCTCAGAAGGAGTTGAATATGCGATAGCACAGATGGCTGGAGTTTTTGACTGCTTATGATTTTGGTATAGCATATACTCCTGGGAAAGGAAATAAGGTAGTGTATGCTCTTAGAAAGAAAAATCAAAATGTGGTGTTAGCTATGTTGGCGGAATGGAAAGATTTAGAAGTACTGACTACGTGTAGTATAAAGTCAAGATCGACTGCAAGTTCTAGTCAGAGTATCGCTATGTTGGCCTGTTTAGAAGTGCGACCAATGCTAATCGAAAGGATAGCTTCTAAGTAGAAAGAGGATCCATAATTAGCCGAGAGGATTAGAAGGCTCGAGTTGGGATCCGAAATCAATCTAAAAGATTTTGGCATAGACTAAAGAGGATAGTTATGGAAGAAGGGATACTTATGCGTTCCGAATGTAGAGAGATTGATAAGAGAAGTCCTAGAAGAGTGTCATCGATCCAAGTTTACGATTCATCCTGGAGAGGCCAAGATGTACCAGGATTTGAAGAGGAGCATCTATTGGGAAAGCATAAAGAGGGATGTTGGTTTGTGGGTTAGGCAGTGTGCTAATTGTCAACAAGTGTAAGCCGAACACCAGAAGCCGAGCGGATTGCTTCAGCCTTTAGAGATTCCAATGTGGAAGTGGGATTCTATATCCATGGATTTCATTGACGGGTTGCCAAGGTTGAACAGGGGAAATAAAAGCACATGGGTCATTATGGACAGGTTGACCAAAATTACCCATTTCATTCCAGTAAAGTCATCCAGGATAGCACCTTTTTTGGCGAAGTTATTCATGAAGAACATAGTTAGACTTCATGGGATTCCTATTAGCTTAGTCAGCGATAGAGGTGCATTATTCACTATTGAATTTTGGAGAAGTCTACAGAGGGTATTGGGTACCAAGCTCAAGATGAGTACAACGTATCACCCACTGACATATAAGAAGACTGAGAGAGTCAATAAAGTACTCGAAGGTTTGTTGAGAGCTTGTGTATAAGACTTTGGTGGAGCTTGGGAAGATCACCTGCATTTGATTGGGTTTTGTTATAATAATAGTTATCAGACTAGTATAGGAATGGAGCCTTTTAAAGATTTGTATATAAGGCCGTGAAAATCGCCAGCATGTTGATTAGAGACTAGATTAGGTCCAGATTTGGTTAGAGAGGCATCAAAAAAGATTGAGTTGATCCGAGAGCGGATGAAGAAAGCTCAATCCAAACAGAAGAGTTACGCAGATAAAAGGCGTAAAGACCTAGAGTTCTCAATTGGAGACATGGTTTTCATTAAGGTGTCACCGACGAAGGGTGTGATATGATTTGGAAAGTCAGGAAAACTGGCCCTAAGATATGTTTGTCCATTTCAAATTATAGGAAGGATTGGAAAACTCACGTATGGAGTAGAGTCGCCGAGCAATACGACAGGTGTCCATAATGTATTCCATGTTTCATATCTTCGCAAGTTTGTGCATGATCCAGAGACTACTATTCCTTCGACAGGGTTGGAAGACTTGGTAGTAGAGCCTAATTTCACTTATGTTAGACAACCAGTCTGGGTTGTGGTGAGAGATGGGAAAAGATTGAGATCCAAGTCAGTTAAGCTGGTGAAAGTTTAGTGGAGCGACAATGAGAAAGACTGTACTTGGGAGACAGAAGACAAGATTCGAGATACTATTTCTAATCTATTTTGAGGGTATGTCTGTATTAGATTTATATAGATAATCGCTAGTCAGGTGGACTAGTATGGTTGTTAGGAGTTGTTATAAATGATTGCAATGTTTAGTATTTAGTCCTCATTGAATTTTGAGGATGGAATTCCTTAAGGAGGGGAGTCTGTAACATCCCTAATTTTGACAACATTGTTCAAGAGATTTTAAATTAAATAAAATAGTGCAAATGTTAAGTGATAAAGGGATTGAGATTTGAATAATAAGTGTCCATACTTATTAATTTAAATGGGCTTAAGAATGGTTTATTGGTTAATTAATCTACACAAGGGTATATTGGGTATCTACCATACATAACCTTTACTCATATATATATATATATATATATATATATATATTTCCTCTTAGGCCATTCACGTTCATATCTCATTTTTCACAAAAATAAAACGTAAAGGGGAGTAGGCCATTAACAAGAAAAGAAAGAAGAAACTCAAAGAAAAGTTAGAGAAATTAAAAAAGGGGAATCAACGTCAAACTCAGCCCACATCCCTTATCATAATCAAGGTGAATAATATTTCCATCTCTATTTTACGAATATATGTTTTAGATTTAAGATTAATTCGTACATATGATGTTTGAATGATGATATGCATGAATTAAAGTTTGTTTAATTTAAACAAGATTGTTTAAACGATGATTTATACGGTTTTAGAGCAAAACCGATAGAATTAATGTTTGAATGCCATGGAAAAATTATATGTTATGAAAAACATGATTTGGAGTTGGGTTTTAATTTTGATAAATTTCTAAGCTATGGAAGATTATTATAAATTTTTGAATGAAAATATGGTTAATTGAGTTAAGGAATTTATTTCGGAAATTACATTGAGAATTTATGTCTGAAATTTTGATATGTTAGATAACAAAATCAAGTGAATTTCTATAATTTTTGAGGATTTTTATTAAGTAATTTACCATAGGAATTAAATTATTTTGAGAGGAGCATCTAAGTGATTTAATTGTATTTTTAACGGAAGGGCTTATCTACAAAAATTTGCTTTGATACTTATCCAAAAATAAAGAGGCGGTTAGTTGAGGCAACCAATTATATGTTTACACGTAGGCAAGTTATTTGATATAAATTGTTTAATTTGGCATTAACCAACCTTTACCCAGAAAAATAGATTTCGCCTCTGTTAAAGGTACCTTTCGACTCTTACCTTTCACCTTCGATCAAGTCGAAACTCCACTAAGCCAAAACCAATACACAAGGTATCACCTTAGTTGTTTTAAAAAATTAAGCGCCTGCCTTTGTTTTACTAAAGCTTTCAATGTAGTCAAAACATATGCTTTTGAAAGGATTTTGCTAAAAGCTTTCGAAGACATTGCTATTTTCTATTTTAAAAGTAAGGGCTTTTGACTGATTTCCTTTTGTTGTAAAATAAATGCTTTTGAAAGAAGAGGTTCCGACCTAGTCAAAGCCCCGCCATCGATTCTTTTGCCTTTCAAGTTTATTGAAGTCATCAATTCTATCAAAGGGTAGTGTTTGTTTTAAAGATGTATTAAGCCACTTCCTAAATGCTTTCGAAAGGGATCATGGGTTTCGAAGGCAATGGTTTCGAAAGGGGGATTCGAAACTATCCTTTAGTATTTTTCTTAAATGTTTTGAAGCTTTCGAAAGGGATGGTGCAGACGCCACATAACTTCTTGCATACCTCAAAGCAGCACGTGGATCTCGCTAGATAAGTTCGAGATTGATCGTATGAGATTTTATGGATCGTTAGCTATCCATTGCCGAAGGATTGCTAACGGTCCAATGACTTAGTCATTTTTCCCTCGTGTAATCCCCTATTTAACAACCTCGAGCCGAACTATTTCCCATCTTTCACCGTGACCCAAGTTTTCTTCCTGCGATCCGAGCTATCTTCTACGAGTCAACCCAACCTTAGATCAAACCCTAGATCCATCTGATCTATCAACACTGCTGGTCATCCTCTACCGGAGCCCTTCGCCATTGACTGTCCTGAACCTCACCGCCGCCTTAATTTCAGCCAAGCTTCTTTTAGATCGCCGTCGACCAAACCCTAACTCCATTATTTTCTTCCTTCGATCGTCGTCGATCCACCACTTTTGGACCGCTGAGTTGAAAATTCCAACTATCTTTGCCTTTTGATCCTTAGTTTAAGCTGGGTTATGTTGATTTTGACGTTGATTTATCGATTTGATGACGTAGTATATTGGTGATGATTATAGCAAAGAGTCTGAGTTGATTGCGATCTAACGGAGGAAGATAGCAAATTGAGTCTTGAGTTTTTCACGGAATGACATTCGAGCCTTGCCCCGGTGCATGACATGTTTTGCTATCTTCATCCATTGAACCAGAATTGACTTGTACTAAGTTACATTATGGATACCGCACAATGCATCACGAGATGGTTTTACCCTTCCAGAGGATTCGGATTGGTCTTGTCTTTTTTGCACGCTCGGTGTACCTATACCGGGAAGAACTTTCCATGTCGGTTTGGACAACGGATCCATTATCGATCGTTGATAAATAACGCGTAAGTGTAGCAGAAGTAGTTCCAAAAAACGATACGAAAAGTCCTTTTCCCTTTCCACTGCAAGCGAGCTATCTACAAGGGATAGAGCATTTGTAGTGTTCGGGGCACCGAGCTCACCTCTATAGATAACACACTACACTTGTTTCGGTATATACTTGAAATCCGATATGTCGATGTGAATCGATATCCTTTTGGAATTCAAGTGTTATAGGGGAATTTTTTAGTTAAATATAGAATTAGCTGACCACTCTGGATGCAAGTCTTGTTATTTTGAATGAATTACCCATCTTCTCACTGTAAGTCAAACAGGGGAAACCCAGCACTTTCAGAAGCCGAACCATCATTTGTCTCCCTTCCTCTTCCACTTCGCGGCCTGAATAAGGTCAGCTAGTCCTAATTGGTTCGATCATGACCGAAATCCATCGAATTTCAGAGTTCTTCTTAACCCACCGGAGTGAGCTTCTTCCATGATCTCCGCCAAGGTTTTGCATAGCATTTTCTTATAACATGGCATTCCGAAGGATGATGTGCGTTTGTTGGAGAAGGATGAATTCGCCCATATGCCGCCTTTGGGTTACACTGCTTTCCATTGATATATGTGCTTAAACAAAGTAGTGCCCCCTTCATGATTTCTTGATAGAAACTCTTTTGAACTTGGGAATTGCCCCATTCCAAATCCATCCTAATAGGTATGCGATCTTGACTTGCTTGCACGTTCTGTTTACGCAGCATTTAACCGCGCTCTAAATTTCGACAAGTTGAGATACTTCCTCTCATTTAAGAGGAGAGATGAATGTCCATCCCTTATCGTCATTAAGGCTCAGAGGAATCGCAAGATCATGCTGTAACTTCAAAGCAATTTTTCCCAATTCAAGACTCGGTACTTCTTCGTTAGATGTCCCGAAGGGTTCAATTGCCTTTAGATAAGGAGGGCTAAGTTCTCTTCTTTACTGATTAAACTATGAAATGTCACTATGGAGTTTCTAACAGGTCAAATGCTTCCTATAGTTATTCCAAAACCGAATAAAAACCCATCACTTGACCAACTTTCCATACCCTGAAGGCTGTAGATGCCGAGGAAAGGTCGATTAAGTTCTTACCGACGGATGAAAACTTGCTTCTATATGGGCTTTTACATCTAGGGAGATCTGCCATAGCAGTTGAGGTCCCATCTCCTTCTTGTTCCAAAATACGAATGCGCTCTACTTCTTCGTCTCATGGTTCTAGAGGGGGTGTTTTAAGAAAAGGAAGGTTTGTCCGGCGAGTCGGTTGAAGAGACCCATAAGGGAAGAGATGTTGTGACCGAAGCCAACTGCCCGACCATAATGCCCTCAATTTCGAAAGAAAGGGAAGAAGAGTTTAAACAACGAGAAGGCAAGGCATCGGTGGCAAGAGAAAAAGAGGAGGGTGAAGTTAAGAGTAGCAGTAGCTATGATTCCTCCTCTAGTGATCATGATTTTGATGTGGGTTCCGATGACGAGGACTATGAATCTGTGATGAGACTCCTGGGATGAGTCCCATTATTCCAAACTCGCCTCCCCAAGGGAACCGCAATAAAGATGCTACCCCAGAAGTCAAGCAACGTCAGGATTCCCCAATTAAAGATGATGGTGTAGACTTTAGGGATCTGATACGTCTACTTCGATTTTGATAAACTTACGGGGAAAATTTTTAGATTCGAAGAGACATCTCCTCGTCCGGGCCATATCATGCCTAAAATCAGTCCGATTTCTACCACAATGGCATATCGATCGGGTTTGTGACATCATTTTTGGCCTCTCCAAACACATTACATGTTTCACTAGGGTCACACTCACTTATACACATATTATTCAAGCCTATTCTCAATTACTAAAGATCTCAATCTATTCTTCATGTTAGGTACCATGATATGACACAGTCTCTACGACGATCTTGAGGAGTTCATTGATTCGCAACGCTAGTCAAAATAATCCTCCAACCATCATCAATCTCGTGAAACAGAGGAATGGAGAAGACGAAAGGATTCGAAGGCTGAAGCTCATCACTAAGACGAGAGGGAACATAGTCGAATGTACAAATGCATTTATGAGAAAAGAAAGACTTTTGATGAGAGAGGATCCATCCAAAAACTCAAAGGTCGATTGCAATTCTCATTCTTTAGAGCAATAGCCTTCACTTCGGCCCCCGCTTCAGTCGTTCTCGAAGTTCTAGTTGCTTCTTTTCACATTCCATCTTCATCTTAAGTTCCATCATCCTATGTGGTGCTTGCCCCTGGTTCTTCATGCCCTCACTAGAGATCGGCCTATGTTCTTCTGTCTGGTCCTCCTAGTCTTAAAGCAGCTATCCCAAGGTGGTTTTTAAAAGGTTAAATATGATCGCGATCTCTGTCCAGATCGCAAAGAGTCATATATGCCCCCACATTCAATTGATCCAGAGTGATTTGAAGTAAGTCGAGGGATGAGAAAAACTATGCAAGCAGCTGGCGGATACAAACCGCAATAACTACTAAGAAATCCTCTCCTTTGAATCGAAGAAGGATGGCTTCGAGAAAGCGTTGGCGGAACGCGATGCAAGAATTGAACAACTGGTAGAAGAAAGGGATGGGGTGCTTCGAGAGAGAAAATAGCATCGGCTTGCTGATAGAGCTAAAGGAGGCTCATGAGAAAATATAGATCGCCTATTGGGATGAATTAAGAAGGCATATACAGAGGAAGTTAAGCTAAAAGAGGAGCTCGAAGCTCGCAACATGATTCTCAAAGCCTAGAAGAAGACTATCGTCGATAACGACAAGATTGTTGAAGGGCATAACAAGGCAATCGTGGAGTATGAAGGGATTGTGATGTCTCGTGATAAAACTATCTCCAATCAAGCCCAAATGGTTGCCCTACTCCAAGAAAGAGTTGCACAGCTTAGCACCGATAAAAATCATGTTGAGGTTGAAAAGGTCGCCATTACGGCGAATTATTTGGAGATACAAGACACCTTTGAGAGGAAAATAGAAAATATGGATGATACCATCTTAAACTTCTACGTCAATTCCCTATTGCATTAGGGAAGTCTCTATTACTTGGGCCCCAAGTTCCCGTGCACTCTCGTCGTGGTTTGGGAGGAAATTTCGACTAGTTTTCCAAGATAGAGGGGATGTCTACACTGAGTGGGAGCTAGAGAATGCCTATCTTAATGAGGAATCAAAGGCAGAGTTGATAGAAGGCTAGGAAATTCTATGAATTGAAAGGGAATAGGAAGCTGCTAATGTTGCTACGGCAACTTTTGTCGAAATGTTGCTGAAGCCCCTTGTTTTTTGACCTGGTGAATCATCGAGGTAGCTTCGCGATCCATTGGCAAGTTCTGGGCTTGAAGCTTCTCCGTAGATTATGCAACCATTCAAGGAAGGAGAAGGTGGTGAATAAGAAATCGACATTCTCGGTCACTCCTCTGGGGCAAGTAACCTTCTTGTTTCTCCCAAGTTTGAGAATTTTAAACTCCCACCGCAAGAGCAAGATGAACTTATCACTTTCACATTTGATTTTATAGGTCCTTCCTCCTTACCCATTGATCCGCCTGCTTTTTTAATGCTCGGCTCTGTCACTATTTCAACCGCTTCTGTGCTTGTCTCTGTAGCTGCTCCGTTGCCATATCTGTGTCTGGCTCATAGCTGGGGTTGGAGTCCTAGTTGCATTACATGGCATGGATTACCCTTCCGTATATTTGGAGGGCGACATTACAATAGCCGAAGCTCGGGAGCAGGATGCCCAAATTGAGCAGCTGCGTAAACCTGAGCAGTAACTGGTTGTTGTCAAGAAAGAAAAACTGAAGCAATAAAGTGCTCGAAGAGCCCTCGCAAATCCCGGAAGCGCAAAACGAAAGGGTAGTCCTTCGAGAAAGTTGGAGAGCATGGAGGAGATTCTGGCACAGAGGAGATAGTTGACATCACTGTAGCGACACTACCCCTGGCCAAGATCCTGAATATAAGCTGAAATTTCCAACCAAATGCGGGAAAAGGAGCGGCGGAAAGGGGCATTAAGACGTCAGGATGGCAGTGGAGCTGACTTTTGAGGCATTTGTTTTGTTTTGTTCAAGTGCAGAGTCTACACTTATTACTTTTGCTGTAGCATTTGCACTTTTTATTTTGTTGGCCGATATTATGTGGGTATAGCCCTCACATTTTAACCTTGTATAAAAAAGTTATACATAATACAATGCTAACATTTTTTGTTGTAACTTTACATGTCAACTTATTTGTGTTTTATGTACTTATGCCTATTTTGTTTGCTGCTATTTTATTTTATCTACTCCCGTAATTACCACCAAAATTCTTCGTTTGGAGTAACAGAACTTGTGAGATGTTATTTTTTAGCATTTCTATTTGTGTACCGTGTATGCCCTCCGGTTCACAGGGCTATTTACTTCGAACACCTGACAAACGATTGGTTGAAATGAGTGTTTGTTTAATATTGCCTTCTTTATCACCAGGCTTGCTTTATGGTTCCTATCCTTGGGAACTTATGATTTGAACGGCTTAATTATAGATTTATTGCTGGTCAACAATTGGAATTTTCTGCCAATTTGTAGCACTTTGATTTTGTTGGATTTATGCCTATTACTCCTGATAATGGGAGTGGGTTGACCCTTGTTATTCCTATAATGGAAAAGTTTTTTTGGTATCGCTAGGGCAGTTCCGATACTTAAAAGTGTGCGCGACTTATTAAGTGCACGACTTTTTGGACCGATATGACCCATCGATCCAAAACGGTTTCGAGATTTCTCAACGTCGCCAATCATCGGGCAAAGTGAGGAGTTTATGCTTTAAGAATGTGATTCCATGGCTCGAAAAGATAGTGCATGGCTTATGAGATGCGAGGCTTTTGGGATCGATATGATCCGTCGATCCAGAACGGTTTCGGGACATCTCGATGTTGCCAATCTTAGGGCAACGTGAGGAGTTTGTGCTTTAAGAGCATGATTCCATGGCTCAGAAATGTGTGGCTTATTGGATACACAACTTTTATTTGAGCTTTCCCGATGTTGTAGGAGCAAAACCAGTTCTTAAAAAGCGGGGATCGGGTTCCGCCAATCCAATGGTTTGAGTCAATTTTCTTCCGTCGACCCGACGGGTAAGTGGAGCATATTTGAGTGTGATACCACTATCTCAAACAGCAACTGAATGGTTTTGAGCCAATTTGACCTCGTTGACTCAGTATGTTACTATTATGAATGCAGTTTTATTGGCTTAGAAAGCAAATCAATTTAATTAGAAAATTGGGCAAGTTTTGCCTATTTAAAATGTCTCTGGTATACCAGGGTGGCTTATTTGCTGAAAATAGTAAGTACATAAGATAGTTTCAGATAAAGTAACGACGTAATGATTCGCTATTCCATGCTCGGGAAATTTGGACTCCGTCAACAGTTTTCAGTTTGAAAGTCCCATCTCATAGCTTTTGATTGATCACATATGGCCCCTCCTTGTTTGGTTCGAAGGCACCCAGTACGGGATAGACTCATTTGAGGATAAAGTCTCCCACTTTGAAGATTTGGTTATGAACCCTGGAGTTGAAGTACTATGCAACCCTTTTTTCGTAAGCGACGGTCCTCAATTTGGCTTCTTCTCTCTTCTCATCAAACGTATCAAACGACTCGAGTAGGAGCTGCTTGTTTTGTTTTTGATTGAAATTTTGCCTTTGGTGAGAGAGGCTTCTAGTTCGATGGGAATCACTGCTTCTGAACCATATGCTAAGGCGAACAGAGTATGCTCGGTTGCTGCTTTGTGTGTTGTTCTATAAGCCCATAATGTGAATAGAAGTTCATCAACTCAGCTCCCTTTTGGTTTAGTTAGTCGCTTTTTGATGGTGGACTTGATGATCTTGTTTATTGCTTCCACTTGCTCATTTTCCTATAGATGAGTAACCGCGAAAAAGCTCTTCTCGATTCGGAAGTGTTTGCAAAAGTCTTTGAACTCGGTGCTTCCGAATTGGGTTCCGTTATTAGTGATGATTTTCTGTGGCACACCAAACCTGCAAATATTGTTTTTAGTAACAAAATTAATTACTTTTTTGTTGTAATGGTTGCCAGTGGTTCCGCTTCGGCCCATTTCATAAAATAGTCAATGACAACTATAGCATATTTAACACCTCCTTTAGCTATTGGCAATATGCCAATCAAGTCAATTCCCCATAATGCAAACGGCCATGGGCTGACCATCTATGCTAGCTCTGTTGAGGGAGTTCTTTTAATCTTGTTGAATCTTTAGCATCGATCACATCGTCTGGCGTAGTCTGCTGCATTGCAGTTTACTGTTGGCCAGAAATATCCATACCGAAGGCTTTCTTTGCAAGGGTTTACCCCCCAGCATGGTCTCCGCATTTGCCTTTGTGAACTTCATTCAAGATCCGTCGATCTTCGTCGTTGGTCACACATCTAAGGAAGGGGGTTTAAAATCCCCTTCAGTAGAGTATTCCATCCTGTATTATGAATTGCAATGCCTTCCGTAGAAGCTTTTTCCATTAATTCCTATTAGTCCGAAGAGTGCTTGTAAGCAAGTAGTCTTTGATTGGTGTCATCCATGTTTCTGGTTCGACGGTGGTTTCAAAAATCCAATCGATCCATTTCATTTATACATGGAGCGATTGGGGTCTCAACCAGGACTAGTCCCAACGATTGAGCTTCTCTGGAGCTTTCCAGTTTAGCTAAGTAGTCAGTCTTCATGTTTTTCTTCTATGGGATGTTAGTTATGATATAGTTTTCGCTGTAGATGTGAACGGACTTTATTCCGAATTCTTCACAATTTTCACTCCGGCTATCAATGCTTTGTATTCCGCTTCGTTATTTTTTGTAGGGAATTTCAAGCATAAGGCATAGTAAATAGTTCGTCCTTCGAGGGTTTCAAGCACCATCGCTGCCCTTAAGCAAAGGTTATTAGACGTGCAGTCAACGAAGAGTTTCCGTTGTGTTTATACTTCCAAAGGTATTTCTTCTTTGTCATCCAGTGTGGTAAACTCAACGATGAAATCTGCTAGCGCTTGCTCATTGATTGCCTTTCTCGGATTGTAAGTGACATCATATTGGCTCAATTTGATATTCCATTTGAGCAGTTGTCCAGAAGTTTCGGTTGGTACAATACTTGCTTCAGAGGCTGATCAGTCAGTTCTTTGATCGGGTGCGCCTGGGGATATGGTCGTAACTTCCTAGATGTGATCAAGAGGCAATATGCTAGCTTTTCCAACTTTGGGTAATTTTTCTCGGCTCCAACCATCTACTTGCTAATGTAGTATTCGGGTCACTTAATTTTTGCTTCTTCACGTACAAGGGCAGCGCTCAACGCATGAGGTGAGACTGCTAAGTGGATGGGTAGGTCCTCTCGGTCCACTAGTTTTGATAGGATTGGTGGAGCTTCCATGTGTCACATCAATTCTTCAAATGTGGTTTGAGAAGCCTCATTCCATTCGAAGTTCTTCTTTCCTTTCTTTAATGCATTGAAGAATGATATGCACTTGTCAAGCTTTGTAATTCCTTCTTTTTCATTGGGGATTGGACTTCTCATATGGTAGTTATTTGCTTTGGATTTGCTTCAATTCCCCTGGCACTTACTACGAATCCTAAGAACTTTCCGAAGGCTACCCCAAAGTTACATTTAAGTGGATTGAGTTTCATTCCATATTGTTAGAGTATTTAAAACATCTCAGCGAGATTATCTAGTGGTTGGCAGCTACTCGCGGTTTGACCAATATGTCATCCATATAGACCTCCATGGTTTTCCCGATCTGAAGCTTGAACATGGTATTTACTAATCTTTGGTAGGTTCCCCCAGCATTCTTTAAATCGAATGGCATTATCCTGCAGTAATATAGTCCTAGATCAATGATTAAGCTAGTGATTTTCTGATCAGGTTCGTGCATTAGGATCTGGTTGTACCCCAAGTATGCATCCATAAATGACAGCAGTTCATGTCCCACCGTCTTGTCCACAAGCTAGTTAATTCTGGACAGAGGGAAGCTATATTTTCGGCAAGCTTTGTTTAAGTTCGAGTAGTCGATATAAATTCGCCACTTCCCATTGGACTTTTTAACCAAGACCGATTAGGGTAGGTTGCATCACGGATGAAACCGTTGGCCATTAGTTTGTTTACTTCTTTTCTTAACGCCTTGGAATGCTCAAGGCCCAGGTTGCGCCTCTTTTGCTTTATTGGTGTAAACCTGGGGTTAATGTTGAGTGCGCGGCATGCAATTTCTGGCAATATCTCACACATATCGAAATGTTTCCTAGCGAACACATCCAAGTTGGCACGAAGAAATTAAATGAGTTCCAATCGCATCTTGTTTCCAAGGTGCGATCCAATTTTCAAGACTCGCGTTGGGGGCATCCATATCGACTGGGACAGACGCTGTCAATTCTGCCGGTGCTGCCTGATCCTCCCCTGAACTCTTCTTTCTAGGGTCCCAAGCCTTGTCAAATTGGCTATGGTCCCTAAGCTAGGGCGGCTCTGTGGTTGCTATTTGGCAGATTCACGAATGTGGAGAGTTCTCCCCATATCCTTCCCATTTTCCCTTCTTTTAAATTCATGTAGCTCTGCAATATAGCATTCCCTGGTGGTACTTTGATATCTTTTGACCATCTCGATTCCGTTTGTCGTTGGAAACTTCACGGTATGGCACCACTGGGCTAGAGCGATTCGAAAATTTGCAAGTGTAGGCCATCCTAAGGAGGCATTGTATGCGGAAGTTTCATTTACAATTATGCAAGTCTGAATGAGGGTGACTCTTCAGTCACCCTCTCCAAGTTCTACGAGCAAGTTGAATGTCCCTATGGGTTGTTTGGGTTCGCCGATGAACCCTTGGATTTTTATTTGGCATGCAGATACGTTTTTCATGCCGATCTTCATTTTGTCAAAGGTATGTTTAAAAAGAATGTTCACAGTACTGCCACTGTCAACCAATACTCTTCGGACCACAGCTGTCACGATTCCTGCTGTCACCACCATCAGATCAAGGTTTGGTGCTTCGATCCCTTCTATATCCCAATTTTAGAATACTATATTATCATTCAAGGTTTTCTGTTGCTTCGCTAGAGCTCTGTCTTCGATTGTGAGATATGATTCCTTCGGAGAATGCTTTAACGAACTCACATACCGCTCCATCTTTCCCCAACTTCTTTATGCGGGATATGGTCCTCCAGATATCGTTCTAATGTTGAAACTCTGATCAGTTCGCTTTGATTCCTCTTTACTGGTTCCAGCTTGGTTTCTCCAATCCCTTGGAGCTTGGGGAGCCACATGCTGGACCGAATTTTGTGATTTCCTCACGTAATACTGAAGCTTGTTTTTTCAAATCAGTTCTTTGATCAAGTTCTTTAGGTGATGGCACCCGTTTGTGTTGTGACCATGCATCTCATGGAAGCAATAAAATTCCCCGAGTGCTTTTGCTGTTCAGTTGCTTCCACTTAGGGGTTTTTCATATTCCTCTGTCCTCTGTGTCGCCAGATAGATGTTTTCTGGAGTATCATTTGGGGGGGGGGGGGTAATCCTTGGGCCTGAAACCTTTAAGTCATTTTTTGTTACCATTTCTTTTATTAGATTGTTGGTTCTTCCTTTTTTGGTTTCCGTCTTTCCCTATTCTTCCTTCAGCGGTGGCGTTTATGTTCTGGTTCATATTCATGTCATTCTGCCTGATGTTCATCGATTGCACGCTAGTAGACTTCCTTTCTAGCTCCAGCACCTCCTCCAATCTCAAGTATTGACTTGCTTTGCGATTGAAATCCTTTCTCTTAGTGTGTTGTTTCATTTTGATCCATTTTCCAAATTCAGTTGGGGTGATAGCATGGATCAAAGCCGTAAGAACCATGTCCTTGTTTGGATTTATTACTTCTATCACTGTGGTATTGAACTGGTTCATGAAAGACTTCAACGATTCATTTCATCCCTGGAACAGCCCAGACAGGGACATCACATCCTTAGGCTGCATGGTGTGAACCTGAATTGGTCGAGGAATTTTACTGCTAGCCAGTCAAAAGTGGAGATAGATCTCGACAGAAGTCTGGTAAACCATATGGAAGCAATTCCTTCCAGAAAAATGGGAAAACATCTACACTAAACAGCATCCGAAGCATTTTCTCCATCCATGTACTAACCGTACTTGTAACGACGAGTTTTCAGGTTTTTTGTTCCGTCATAGGATGGAATATGTTTGTGCCAAAATTGGTCACAAACACCAATTGTCAATGAAAGCACTTGTTTACATTCATAGAACACAGATAACAAGTATGTAGAGAATATAAATGTGAAGAACACTAAAAATTAAAATGGAAAGCAATAGAAAAATGCAATTTATAGTGGTTCAGTGTTGTAGGCTACGTCCACGTTGAAGAGTTAATGTTTTATTGATTAACACTCGTTGGTTACAAGAGTATGGATGATAATAATCAAGCTACAACGGAGTTCTGCATAGTAACGGCGCAGAAGAACCCCAGCTACCTTTTTTGAAGCTCTTGGACTACTATTTATAGGTGTAGGCTGCAAATATCTCGCTCAGATTCAGTAGACTCCTTCTCTCACATGGGTGGGCCCACGTGATCGATCCCTAGTCATTTCGATTCGATCCATGATCGATACGAATGAGATTCATATTGATCCAAATCTTGCCCAAATGAGCTAAAATCGATCAAGAAAATTCTTGAGGTTGTACGCAAGCTCCTATGAAAATTTGGTAGCATTTGGACTTGTAGATCTTGAGTTATGATCGATGCAAGTTTGGATTTGCAAGGTATTATCGAGCTCGTATCAGTGCCGTTCATTTCGGTATATTCGATCCATGCTAGCACATGTTACCGGATGACGTGGAGCTAACTTCTAGGATCGACCCTCTTTTTATGCCGAGTGACCGAGTCTACCTCTCTTTTAGGCTTCATTCGTATCCATTGGTGTTACCCCGATTGTATCCATCAAGTGTTCATCATTTCGTATCGACTGTCTAGAGGCATTTCGTATTCATACCCATAGACCATTTTGTATCAATTAATGCTGGCATATGTATTTTGTATCGATCTTTTTAGTGTTGGATTTCGTATCGATACTTATGGTCGTTTTCGTATCCATGCTAACATGCCGCTTCCGATCAAAGTTGGCATTGTTGTTCTTATTGATCATTTAGAGGTGGATTTCGTATCGATATATGGCCTATCAATACGAAGATTCAAGGCAGTCGATCGATACGAACTGGACCCACGAGTAATTGCCGATGGATATGAAGGAGACTGTCTTAGATGGATATGAAGTAGAGGTGTTTGTTGGATGTGAAAAGGAGTGGTATCTAATGGATACAAATGGAAACGGATTTAATGGATATGAACCAGGGCCTTCCCTCTTGGTTTTGATTGATTCATTGCTCTAACCCAAAGTAACCATCTCCTTACCTCGAAGAAACCCATTGGCGACTCGAAGTAGGTGCTGCGATGACTCGAAGTAGCTTATTCCTCCAAGACCCAAAGTGAACACTCTTTAGAGCCGAAGTAAGCTATGTGAAAACCCGAAGCAAGTGTGAATATGACTCGGAGCAGGCTCCAAGGAACTTGAAATGACTCGATTTTGATTGATTCCTATCTTGAGCATACGAACTCCGATTGACTTAAAATTTGGAACGTTGGCTTTCATAGCTTCGAGTGTCGTGTTGTATCAATTGTAGCTCGATTCGAACTCGAGCAAGATTTACTAGCATACATAGCAGGTCTGCGCGCAACTGATCTTCAGGAATGATTTGTCTTTGGTTTCAGTTAATCTTTTGATGTCACGGCCTTACAAAAAGATGGGATAACACTTGCCCCTTAAAACATGCCTTGCGATAAGAAGGTGTGTTTTGTAGTGCCACAAGCTGGATGTTCATATCCTGTTTATGACATGTAAAGAGATTGATAATCTTAACTGGCTGCCAGTAGCTTTCGTTCAAGATCGAATTGCTATTCGGGGTGATATGTCACCGTTCGGGGTCGAATGCCATTCGAGGCGAATTGTGACCGTTCGCGGTCGGGTGTCGTTCGAGCGAATTGTGACCATTCATGGTCGGGTGTCGTTCGAGGCGAATTGTGTATTCCTGGGGGGACTTGATATTATTAATGTCAAGTTTCACATTCGAATGAGTTTTTGAATTATTTGTTATAGCGGTCTATCGTCATCTCAAAGCATGCTTGAGGACTATTCGCAATCCTGTGCATATGTAAGTGACTTAGTTGTTATGGAATTACAAATACCAAATTTTCATTCAAAATGAGTCTTACAACCAAAATATCCAACCAAATCAAGTTCAGATGCAAAAAATAGAAAATAAAAGCAAGACAGAGACATCAGAGTGCAGACACCTACACCGATGCGGTTGATAGTCGTCTCAGAGCATGCACGAGGACTGTTCGTGATCTTGTACACGTGTAAGTGACCTAATCATAATAGTGTGGAGTTTTCGACTCATTATTCATTATTTCAATCAGTTGATGACAAGCCGATGCCTCGATCCTGTGCCATCCCTAGTTGATGCAAATGGTGGTCGTTCTTGCTCCACCGTTGCTGCTCGCCTCCTCATGTAATATAATATCATCCCATTCCGTATATGCCCTTATATCTCATCCCTCATGTGTCTGCAATCATTCATTTTGTGTCCGTTTAGCTTGTGGAATAATCAATACTTGTCTAATTTCCTCTCATTGTTGGTCGGATCCTTCCTCATTGGCCTCCGGTAGGGAACCTGCCCCCTGGTGCCTTGATAAATTCATTCTAAAGTCTTGTTCAGCTCTGAATAAGAGGTGAATCTTAGCTCTTTTCATGGCCGCTTTGACTCATCACAACTCCCTTCTGCTTTCCGTTTCCTTTTATCCTTGCCCGAATCTTTTCTGGGTGGATCTCTGCTTTTGACTGCATACACATAAACTCCCTCTCCTTCCTTTCTCTCAGCATTTGCATCTTCTTGCCGCAGAAACCTTTCTTCCTCATGGTAAAACTCTACTAAATCTATAAGTGGATCCCTAGTCAATGAATTCTTGAACTCTGTTTCATCAGCTATGCCAAATACAGCCGTCATCAGAACCATGGATGGATCCGGTCGATTCACCAATGCTGCCGCTGCATTGAATCGTGACAGAAAACTCCTCAAAGATTCTTCAATTCTCTGCTTCAGTGGTGTCAAAATCATTACGTTCTTGGGTCTCGAAATGTGAACTCTGAATTGTCTCGTAACCTTCTCAATCAACTCGGTCCATGTTTCAATGGATCCGCTCTCCAATTGCCTAAACCATATTGATGCTATGTCTGTCAAAAACAATGGGAAGCCCCCGACCATGACCTCCTCTTATGCCCCTAATACCTCCATGTGCCTCATATACCTTGTCAGATGAACGGAGGGATCGGTCCTCTCATCGTACATCTCCAGTGTTGGTAGCTTGAATTCTGGTGGATTCCTAGCCTGCCATATTGTGGGAGCGAAGGGGCTCCTATTCACATCTTCCAGATCTCTATTCACTAGTCCTCCCCTCATGGCTCGTTGACCATTTCCGCCAATCTGTCATTATCGTCTAGCTGTAGTCCTTATCCATTGCCTTCGATCTGCCCCTCGCGTTCACGAGGGAATCTTGGAATCTGCTTTCTTGTACAAGCATCCATTCCTCTATCAATGCCATGTTGGACAGTTCCGCTTGGTATCCTGTCTAGGATTGGATCAACATGCTCCAGGGGAGTGCCCCTAGCCCAGGGGCTGATCCTGATGGTCCTGCTCTATTCTGAATCCTGGTTGTTCTATGCTCCTGTTCCCTATCTCTAGCACCCCTTGCAGTGGAGTTCTCTTGATTCTACACTCTAACTTGTCCAATTTGCTAGAGTAGGTTTCGTATCATCTCTTCTTACCTTTTCATCATTCCCTCCTGCATGGCTTCCATCATCATCTCCATCTCGTCTCAGGTGATGAAGACTGAAGCCTGATTTGCTCCTGAAGAAGTCTCCTGACTTCTTTCATGATGACTCCTTTCTGCGCTTGGCATCCTTGCTGATTACTTCACCATAGCTTTCCAAATCCAAGTCCTTAGGCTTTCATATCCAAAATCCAAGTTGTAAAGCTCATGAGTTCAATTCCTAGTGAAAACACCAAAATGTTTATGCCAAAATTGGTCACAAACACCCAATTGTCGATGAAAGCACTGACAGATCACAGATAGGAAGTATGTATAGAATATAAATGTGAAGAACACTCAAAATTAAAAAGGAAAGCAATAGAAACACAAGATTTATAGTGGTTCGACATTGTAGTCGACGTCCACTTTGAAGAGTCGATGTTTATTGATTAACACTCACTGGTTACTAGAGTATGGATGATAATAATTAAGTTACAATGGAGTTCCATAGAGTAACGGCGTTGAAGAACCCCAGATCCCTTTTCTGAAGGTCTGGGACTGCTATTTATAGGTGTAGGCTACAAATAGCTCCCTCAGATTTCGGTAGATTCCTCTCACGTGGGTGGGCCCACATAATCGATCCCTGGTCGTTTCGATTCGATCCATGATCGATACGAATGAGATTCATATCGATCCAAATCTTGCCCAATCGAGCTGAGATCGATCATGAACATTCTTGAAGTTGTATGCAAGCTCCTATGAAAATTTGATAGAATTTAGACTTGTAGATCTTGAGTTATGATCGATGCAAATTTGGATCTGCAAGGCATTTTCGAGCTCGTATTGGTGTTGTTCGTATCGATATTTTCGTATCCAAGCTAGCACGTGTTGACCGGATGACGTGGCGCTAACTTCTAAGATCGACCCTCTTTTTATGCCGAGTGACCGAGTCCACCGCTCTTTTAGGATTCATTCGTATCCATTGGTGTTACCCCGTTCGTATCCATCTAGTGTGCATCATTTCATACCGACTGTCTAGAGGCATTTTCGTATCCATACCCATAGACTGTTTCGTATCGATCAATGCTGGCACACGTATTTTGTATCGATCTTTTTAGTGTTGGATTTCATATCGATACTTGGGGTCGTTTTTGTATCCATGCTTACATGCCACTTCATATCGATCAAAGTTGGCACACGTTGTTGATATCAATCATTTAGAGGTGGATTTCGTATGATCCATGGCCGATTGATACGAAAGGTTCAGGGCGGTCGGTTGATACAAACTGGACGCACGAGTAATTGCTAAAGGATACGATGGAGGCTGTCTTGGATGGATATGAATCAGAGGTGTTTGATGGATGCGAAAAGGAGTGGTGTCTAATGGATACGAATGGGAATGGATTTAATGGATACGAACCAGCGCCTTCCCTTGATCGATACAAACTGATTGATTCATTGATCTAAACCAAAGTAACCATCTCCTTAACCCGAAGCAAACTTACTGGCGACTCAAAGCAGGTGCTACAATGACTCGAAGTAGCTTGTTCCTCCAAGAACCAAAGTGAACACTTTTTTAACCCAAAGTAAGCCATCTGAAAACCCAAAGCAAACGTGAATATGACTTGGAGCAGACTCCAAGCGACTTGAAACGACTCGATTTTGATCGGTTCCTATCTTGAGAATACGAACTCCGATTGACTTAAAATTTAGAACATTGGCTTCCACAGCTTCGCTTGTTGTGTTGTATCAATTGTAGCTCGATTCAGACTCGAGCAAGATTTAATAGCATCCATAGCATATCTATGCGTAACTGATCTTCGGGAATGATCTGTCTTTGGTTTCTAGTTAACGTTTGGTGTCACGGCCTTGCAAAAAGGCAGGATAACAAAATAGTTGGTGTTGTGAACTTTTCTGGATATCGCTCATTCGACATCTCATTAGTAAAGGGAGTCCACCTTAGTGCAGATCCCAATTCATCATCTCTACTATTCTTATTCTCGTCCATCAACCACTTGACCATATACGCGATGCCTCTGATGTCCGGTACTCCTGGGGTTGGCTGTCAGTCACTCCACCAAGTGTTTGGCTTTGCAAATGGTCTTGACGAGTGAGCTGAAGCCTAGGCTCTCCTATCTTTGGAAGAGCCACTCCCTCGGAATCCCATTGGCTTGCAGTTAGCCTGATTGTCGTAGTTTGGACATTCCTGGTGTTATCGAGTGCATTGGTATTCCCTTCCAACTTGCCATCGTTAAATTGCTCTCCATCTTCTAAGTCGGAGAGGTCCATGGCAATATCCTCTAGTGGGGTCTTTGCTCCTTGATTTAAATTCATAGCTGGTTGCCTTGCTATTGGTGGGGTACCAGTGTTTCCTCCTACGTTCACTCTCATTATTCCAGCCGTCACTACCCTTTGCAGTTGCTTTCTGTTTCTTCTGTTTAGATCAAAAATGGAAGACTGTTCTTATTCTACGGCGGCCGTAGGTTCATCCATAGTTCTTGGAGCAGGATATGACTTTAAGGTCAAGAGGGTGTTAAGCTTATCCATCAGAGCTCTGTAACTACTTTCCATTTTCTGATTGATTTCATCAACCATTTTATTTAACTCATCTCTTATAACGACTTCGGTCGATTGGAGGATCTTGGCGTCGATTGGAGGATCTTGGCGTCGATTGGAGGATCTTGGAGTCTGAGATCCTATGTTGGCACCATCTACTGCAGTTTACTAATGATACATCTCTTTCTCGGCTATTACTGCCCCTATGGATCTTCCAAAGCTAGTTCTTTTCCTTCCCGAAGTCATTGATTCCATGCAATAGATTTTTTAAGCGAAGATTGAGGATCTAACTTCTGAACCAATCTGACCCAAAGTAAATAGCTAGATCTAAACCCTAAGTTGGGTTTTCTGCGAAAGCACCAAAATGTTAATCCACAAAATGGATTAACACCCTAGATTGAGCTTGAAAGCACCAACCCTGTTCCTATGGAGCAATAATATAGAATAAATACAAAAGAAGCGAAAAAAGAAAGGAGGCAAGAAATTTTTTATAGTGGTTCGACTATTATTGAAGCCTACGTCCACTTTGTAGCTTTTATTATTGACTGATTGCTATTACAAGGTGAACTGGATTACAAAGTTGTTGAATATCCTTAATTAGACTAAGTTCTTAATGTTGGAGTTTACTACAGAACCATAGTAAACTCCATGGATGACTGTTGTAAGGGAGGAGAAGAGTGAAGATGGTTTTCTATAGAGTTTCAACAGCCAGTCAAGAAGATCCCCTTTATATTGTAGGTAGAAGAGTATTTATAGAGGTTGGAGAGTTATTGGGCGAGGCCCTTTTGCCAGATGCTTGCCAATGATCATAGGAAAAGATATTGCGAATTTCATCGCGACCCGAGCTAAACTGATGGATCGCCAGTGATCCATAGGGTATGGGCCGCTAATGATCCATAACACTTGGATCGATTGCGACTCAACGACTTAGACTGATCGTCTTTACCTCATTCCTTAAAGACCATAGATACCTAGTGAGAATGCATGGATCACTAGCGATCCATATACTTAGCTAGTTTCTAGACTTTGTCTTCTGGGTAGCATTTATTGTCTCTTATTGGCATTGTCCATGTAGTTTCGTAGCTTGTTGCCTTGCTTTGATGATGGTCTGCTTACTAGCTTCATTAGACTACTGATTAAACTAGGTGGATGTTTGCCTCTCGATTTAACTAGCTCGAAATCCGGTCAAACTTAGTCGTTATTCTTATAACAGACATTGGATCATGTGCAAGAAGTTCAATGGACCTATGAGCAAATACCATGGATCACTAAGATCCATGGGCTATGGATCGCTAGCGATCCATATCCTTAGTGTGTTTTTGCTTTCTATTTTTTAGCTTCTCTTGGCTTGTTATTTTAGTCCTTTTGGTTGGCTCTTAAGCTATTCTTACTGGACCAAGTTGTTTCGACTTCCTTTTTATTCTATTGGGTGAAAAACTCGGAGAACAACTTCTTTATAAGGAAAGGGGACGGGTCCTACCACTTGATACCTTCAATTCCAACAACATGTTTCTAAAATCCCATATCTTAATCATATGTTGTACATATCTAATAATGTGATAGACGGTACCTAATCCACTTAAAACTTTAAAGTGGAAAATAGGCAGACTCTGATCATTTAAGACCTTAATTAAGGCAGACCCCATCATTTAACACCTATTCCAGAAGCGTGCTCCTCAATGGCACTATCTAGCTAACATCATATGGAATCTCATAGGCCACTTAATACTTTCAAGTGGAAAATAGGCAGACTCTGGTCATTTAAGACCTTAGTTGAGGCAGACGCCATCATTGAAGACCTATTTTCAGAAATGGACTCCTGTCGAGATACCACCTAACGTACCTCCTTGGCCATTCAATACTTTACCTAGGGAGAAGAGGCGGTTCCAACCACTTAATACCTCAAAATCCAAAGTAGGCCCTCCGTCTTATCTCCCATACTCATAGTGATGTCTAACATTAGTCCGCTATTCATAGGAATTGGTAGCCAAATTAGCTAGGCAAATTTCCTCTAAAGTATTTGGGAACAACCTCGTGTCATTCAAAAATATTTATCATAAGGATATCTCATATCAATAAAAGCATACACAACTGCTGGTAGCCTCGAAGTGAAGCGCAGACTTCCATCATGTAACTCTATTGGCCTTGCATACCTATGACTTAGCCACAAATCAATTACTCTCTACACACACAAACATACTCTCATCTCACTGTTTCATAAATAAGGCCTTATAAGGAATCTTTCTTATTACGCCTTAAAATAATAAATAGGCTATATAAGAGTTTCTTTTTATTTTCGCCTCACAATCAATTACCTTTCTAATAGGGAAATAAATGTACACAAATGCCTAATTAAATACGCCGTATACGTAATAATTATATGTTAATTATGTAAATAGAGGTAAATAAATATTCGCGCCTAATAACTTCTAAACGCATGGATTTTATGCTCTAAACTAGCGTTAAATGTCAATTTCCTAACCAATTATTGTTACAAGTCATTTTTCTTCAAATTCCCAAGATTTCATGAGATTTTAATGTCCTAAAAAGGGAATAAATATTCATAACCAAAACTGCAATAATAGACTTCTAAATAAAATACAAACTCAATTTATTACACTAATTCAATGGAATATCTTAAACTATAAAAATTGCAAACTAAACCGCGTATTCTATTCTACTCCTCTTTTACAAAGAAATAATAAGAATAAGTGGTGTAAACTATGAATAAAATTCATAATCTAAACCCCTTATTTTATTGAAGGGTCATAATTTGACCTAAAGAAGAAGGAGAAGTGGAATAGACTATGAAATTATCAAAAATTGCATAAAGAAAACAAATTTCATCAAATTAATGTAGATAATTGGGAATCTCAGCATAGAATTGACATATCAAAATAAAAAGGAATTTTGGCGGATTTTATCTATCATATTTTCGAAATCCCAAAATCCCTAAGGAATATTCAAGTCCAAAAGAAAATACACTAAACAATTGCTGAAAAAAACTAACGTTTCCACTCACAAATTAGCCTTAGCTTCACTAAAATGGATTTGTAGCCTTTTGATCTCTTCTAGAATCTCTCTTTTGATACACACACACACACACAATAGGAAGAGGTATATATATTCATTAGATTTAAAATATTAGGATAAGAATTGATTAGAGGAAGAATAAACAAATATGAAATAAGTTGAATTCTTACCCGATTCTTAATGGAATTTCTGAATCTTATTAAAGAGAGACAACAATGGCAGAATTTTATCATATTCCCTAAGATAATACGAATAAAAGTAAAGAGGACAGGGCTCTATTTATAGGAGTTGAAATGCACCAGAACCATAGGATGGTAGTACGTAGAAAACCGGTAGATCTAGAGCGTATAACCGAATAAAACATAGCTTCAAACCCTAGCCACCAATGGAAACATTTGCTGCTAAGCCATCGACCACCTTTGGGCGATCGGTCGACTGCTACAGTCGACCGGTTGATCTATATAGGTCGAGCGCTCCTCTCTTTCGAGGAATGATTATTTATTCAGTTGCAAGATTATTTTATTCCCTAATTAACTTTTTAACATTAACATTAATTAAATGTTTGCTTAGCCCCCAGCTAATTCTTGAAATTTAAATCCTAAATTTGATTTTTTTTTTTTTGAATTTGAATTCAAACTAAATTAATTTAAATCTGTAAACTTTAAATGCTCGTAACTTCTTTGCTTGAGCTCCGTTTTCAGCATGTTATATATGGAAACATATCAGATTTTCACCACTAATGCAACAAAATAACTTATGTGGTCAAATTCCAAATTTTATAAAATTTCCAAATTCAATCCTCATCATATGTAATTCAATTTATTTATTTATTTGTAGTTCATTTTATAGGGTATTACAAAACAAGTATAAAAGGGTATATATTTAGTTGAGTGATTTTTGGTTTATAGAATCGAGGTTCTTAAAAAAAATTCTCTTTAAGGTACAAACGAAATAGGAATAACATTCAATTTTATTGGTGCATGTAGTTTGAAGTATTGTTGTAACATTAGCTATGCAAGAAATATTTCCATGCGAAGTAGGCATGAAATAGTGGTTGAAATATTTTTGGGTTTGTGCAATTGTTGTTGGTTGTAGCAATCTTGTTGGGACTACTATGAATTATATGGCATAGTTTGGGACTAGGTGGTAGGCTTTGATACTACCGTGATGATGATAGGAATTTTTTGGATCGTGAGAAATTGAAGGAGACGGCGCGAAACAATTATTATTATTTAATCCGACCCTAATTGGGTCTAGGTTCAATTAACACCCAAAGTTTGTCTAGTGGTTGACCACTTAGTGGTAAATCTAGAGTGATCTACCAGTTAATGAGCTTTGGCACAACTTGAACCTAAAACGGGATTATTAAAGTCGCATCTGAAATCCCCTGGTTTCCTTTTTTGTTCATCCTTCCTCAATAAGCCAAACCCGGTCTCCATTCTCCTCCTCCAAGTATCAGCCTCTCTCTTCTGTTTTTCTCCAAAGCGGCGTCGTTATTCCATAGGAACAACAGCCATCCTTCCCCTCATGCTGATATTGCACATTAGATCTCGCTTCACTACCACTCCAGCTCTAAACCCTATTTCCTCCCTCTGACCACTTCTTAGTCCAAGACACTTTTCTGCACTACCGGTTTTTCCTCGCACGATTATGGTCTCAACCCTTAAGAGGCCACTTGGATAGACAAGAATGAGTAGAAGGTTTTGCCGCTTTTGGGCTGGAAGAGCTATTCATTGTAGGAGGATTTGCACCGATCCACTTCTTCGAGACCTTTGAGCGGGAATGTTACCCATGCTGCATCTGCCATTTCGATGTCTTGTCGGTGCAAAATTTCGATGGAGGCAATAGTTTGATTCGTTCGGAGGTGAAGAGTGACTTGATTGAGCTAACTAATGATGATCTTGCTGAGATTTTGGAGGCCTCTATGAATGACGCGGACTTGGTTGATTTTTAAGTGACCGACTCAAAGATTTTGCAGTAGATTTTTTCCCAAGATGTTGATGTTTGGAAGATCGATAATCTACGTCCGACTACTCGTCGGGTTGTACGCATCATTCAACATAATGTCATCCCTAAGATGGAAAGTTACAACCAGATTTATCCCATTGTGCGAAAGATCACCTATGTTAGTATTGGTGGCATTGCCGCAATTGGACCTGCATCCTTATGATGTAATTTATCGATTAAGGATTAGCACTCCATAGAGTCACTTTCTATGTTTTCACCTATTCACTCTCGTCTTTAACCCTATGTGAAGAAGCAGTTTAGTTGAAGGTTCCTTCTACCATCATTAGGTCCTTCCTCAGGAAGATGGCAATTCTAAAGCCGTCAGCAACACCAACAGCGCCGGCGGTACAAGATTGGATGTATAGCCGCCATGCTACGACCAATCAAGGTCAAAGCAATGCATCGAGCTCCAACTGAGGAGCAAGGCATATCGTAGTCTATAGGCATTATTTTAGGATTTATGGTGTTGTTGTCTTTTTTCTTCCAGCATTTGTTCTTTTCTTTTAGGTTGTAACTGTTAGTTTCCTCTTGTAAAATCTATGCATGATATTATGAGTTCCTATTTATTTACTATGTTATTGTTTCTAAACATGTAAACCAGTCGTATATATGTGTAGTGAAGAAGAAGTATAAATATTGGACTCTTATAAAAGGCAGTTAATTAATAGTAAATGCAACATAAGACTGGAAGCTTTTAAAATAGCTGAATTTTTTTAGCGAATGACAAGATAAAGTAGTTTTGGTATTATGGGTCTTGCTCATGTTCCTTAAAACCTAAAATTTTTGGGTAATTGGGCATGGTGACATTTTTAAATAAAATGTTAAGCTTTATGGATAAACGTTATTTGTAGAATTTTAGAATTTGGTTTTTACGTTTAGCACATAATTGACTTCCAACTATGTTTAAATTGTGGCTTAATTTATCAAATTTTTTGAAAAGCTTCTCTTTTGAAAAAATTTTTTTAGGTTTTAGTTATTTTTTTCACTTAAATTATTTTTAGATTTTTTGTCCAAAAATTTAATTTCAAGGGAAAATGTGTCAATATTTTGGGACTTTATTTTTCAAATGACATACAAATTTAACAAGTGAGAAAGATTTTGTAAAATATTTGATTTTTGGAGGCCACATATTAAGCGCAGGGAAGGAAAATAGAGTTAAAATTTATGGATTTAGCGGTGCATTAGGATCGATGATGTGATAAATGCAAGCGATAATAAAGGAAAACCTATTTTAGCCTTGGAATTTCTTTTTCCATTCCTCGTTGACGACGCATGCGAGTCTATTTTTAGACTTAATTCTGTTTTAGAGCTTGCAATAAGCCTTCTTATGCGTTTTGTGCATGGAAAATTTAAAGTAAATCCAGAGCAGCGAGGATATTTCCACTATACTATAGGAATAGGAAGATTGTAGAGTAGTAAGAATGTTAAATTCTTTACCTAAATTCCTTTTTCGAACATAGGAGTAAAGTTTATAAAGTGATTTTTCGACATGTTAGATTTTTGGTTGGTAGGAATTGGATGCAAAATTGGTTGCTTCATACTTCTACTCTTAGGAGTACGGGGGTTTTTGTTGAGAAGATTTTTCAAAAGCTGCATACATAAAGATCTGCTAGTATACATATAAGTTGTTTGCATTATATTTCTCAAAAGTGTTTTCAAAGAAATGCATTCATATAGGAGGATCCGATTTAGAATTATTCTACATACATATTTTTATGTGATGATACAGTAATGCACTATGCATTTGTGCACGTTTTGTTGCACAATTGGTTGTACACTCATTAGTTGTGTATTTTAGGTTAATTATGAGCCAAAACTCATGACTTAGACATTGGTGAAATTTCGAAGATGAAATTTTTAAGGGCATAAGAATGTAATACACCGTAATTTGGCATTAATTATTTAATTACTTAGTTAGTTAGCTAATTAGGCTCCAAAAATGGAATTTGTGCAAACGATGAAATTTGACCATGAACTTGCACCATTACGTTTATGGTGAAATTCAGAGCAACTTTCATATTTGAAAATTTTCAATCGGAGTTCAAACGAAGAAGTTATGGACGAAAAATGAATTTGGAATGGAAATAATTCATTTAAGAAACAACCATTTTTAACTAATAAAAGGGGGCCCACAGGTCTACCCGCTTAGTGTAACAGCCGACCTAGGTGGTCGACCGCTCTTAAGGCAGTAGCTAGCGTTTTCCCTGGTCCAATGGCCCAGATCTACTATATTTTGATTTGACGGTTCTAATTTATTCTAGCGCCTATAAAAACATGCTTAACCCTTCCTTCTCTTCTCATATTTTTCCGAATAGAGCAATGAAGCTCTGCCATTTCTTCTTCTCCATTTTCTTTCTAAATTATAAAATATGATACTTATATCTCTATTCGTACAAATTAGAGAAAAATAGAAATCTAGGAAAAATGAGAAGAGAATAGAGTCAACTATACGTGTATTTGAGGTAATTTACATATTTATATATTTCTATCTATTCTCTCCCAATTCCAAATCTCTTCTCAGACTGCAATTCTAATGTATGTATATACCTTTTTATACATATTTCTTAGATTAAAAAGGATATGGAGATGAATTTAAGGTTCTACTTTAGATTTGGAGATTTGAATCACTTTTAAAAGGCGAGTGGGAAATTTCATATATTATTCATGATCTTAAATCTGTTTCGTTGGTATACGTTTGGTTTTTGTGCCTAGATCAATTTTTTTGTGCATTGTAGGCTTAAATTAGTATAGAAAACTATTGCCAACACACGTAACATCCCATATCTAGAGGCCCAATGCTAATCGCTATAGATGCTGCAGTCATCCATAGTATTAGCTTCCGATGACTAAATACGGATGTGTTAATGGTATTCATAATATCATAAGAAAATGAATCTGAAACATAATTATAGATTCAAAAAACAATATTTGTCCGGTTACATTTCATGACACCTATTTAGTATTAAAATTACATAATCCCATCGTTTTCCCAAGTTCAGATAAAATTTAGTTATTATAATATTACGCTAAGAGCGATATATGATTATGCCCCCTTGGTTGACCAGAGTACAATATATAAAATACAGCGGAATCAATCCAAAATATATCAGCAACTGCTAATTAGCTATCTGTCGCCACTTGCTCGTCTCCGGAAGATTTATTCGCCAACCTACTAAAAACATGTAAACCTCCAAACTTCAGCCTACTCAAATCAATTTTGAGCACCATGAGTTTAAGGAAAATAAACTTTGAGTTAGACATAAAGCCTGGTGTGAATAATACTATGTATCTCGGTTATCTGATATTAAGTGAGACGCGCCGCTTTGTGGAATGGATTTCCCCTCAATAATATCCCTTTTTAAAACATATCATTTGCAAATTATAACCTTGCAACCAAAACTGGTTAAATCTGTAAAGCAATATCACATATAAGCACATTTCAATTATCATATGGACTCTCTGCCCATACATTGTAGTTTTATTTGGCTAAATACTAACCCATAGCTAACTCAGGCCTACCAAAAAACATAAAAATCTAACAATTGTTAGATACTCTCCTTCTGGATGGTCTGTCCTCACTTAATTCTCAGGTCTATATGATCCTAATAGTTTTGTAGGCTTGCTACTAACCCGTTTTTCCTTTTTATATTCCTTTCTATGTGTAATATAACTATAGTCTCACTTCTGACAAAGCCCTACACACTGGAATTTTGGACTAAATTAGCTAGGTGCTAATAGCTAATAAGCATAGGGCACGACCCTACACATATCCTATCTAGTCTTCTAATCTGAGTCATTTTCTTAGGGTTAACTACCCTTTAAATTTTCCTTGAAAACCTTTTCAAAATGATTTAAACCGTAAAATCATACATATACAAGGAAAATATACTCTTTACTTTACTCAAAGCTATTTGCCATGTTATATATACTTTAATCGAAATAATGTTGATGAACTTATTAAGGATTTTCCTATCCTTCCAAAATAAGTTAAAACCTTTTTTAACTTAAAAACACTTATGTTATATTGCCAAAATAACTCATTTGAAACCTTTATTTAAAACCTTTAGACAACCCTTTCGAAACCATTGAAAGAACCTCTTTCGAAACCTTTGAACGTATCCCTTTCAATGCAAGAAAAACCTTAGGCCAAAGTCCAAAACATACCTTTCGAAATCAAACCTTTCGAAACCGTTCATCTTCATCGTTTCAAAAGCATTGAAAAACATCTCCTTCGAAAGCTTTAAAACCTTAGACACCCTTTTTAAAACACTTAAACATTGCCTTTCAAAACCACTAGAAAACCATTCCTTTTAGACCTTTGGAAACTATTGGAAAAACCTTTCCTTAAAACCTTTTGAACGCATTAAAACGTCAATCCTTTTGAAAGCATTGGGTTCAATTTTATAACATGTGGAAACACCTTTCAAAACCATTAAAACCAACTCTTTAGAAACCATTTAGGTTGTACTTTCATAGAGTAAAAAGGTCACTAAAACATTTAAGTCGAAAGCATCTCTTTTAAAAGCATTCCTAAGCAATGAAGTGATGGTGTCCAAACCATCCCTTCGAAGACATTGGAGAAGTGGCTTGGTTTTTAAAACAAATTAACATTTTGGAAACCAGTCTGGGTCGAATGGTAAAAAGTTGCAGTTAGGGCTTCGACCTAGTCGAAAGTAGCTATTTAAAAACAAGGGCACAACCTCTTTAAATCCATTATTTTTAAAGTCATTAACCCAGTTGAAAGCAGACCAAGTCGAAAGCTATTTAGTCAAAAGCAAAGCAGGCACATTTTCATTTAAAAGCAAAGCAGTGCTTCTACCCCTTCGGGGCCCCTTGTTTCGACCCAATGCCTTCCTCCTTTGTCCAATTCACTATGTACCAAATATCTGATACCATGTGCATTGGTTTCGATGCAGTCGGAGGCGGAGGTAAGGAGTCCGAACCTGGTGCCAAAAGCATTGAAATGGGAAAAAGAATGTAGAATTGACTTTTTAAACTATTTCTTTGTACCTAGCCTTCCTTGTTTGTCAAATTATGATTGGTTGCACATTTTCTTTTCTAAAATTACTACCGCAAAATACCCCTTCTCCCTTTTATAAATATATAAAACATTTACGTCCCATACCTTAAATAATTTTATATATCCATTAAAAACATTGAAAACTTTCTACAAAAATTCCAGAAAATCATTGTTAATATGTTTTCCAACATATATAAATTTCAAACCCTAAGCTAATATGATTTGTCCGTAATTAATTTTTAACCTAAAATAACATTTTCTTCACTAGAAAATTCATATAAAATCCACATTAATTTAGAAAATTATGAAAATTGAAACCATTTCTAAATTATCATTTATGATCTAAATATAATTTTGTAAGGTAACTGAATATCATATAATAGGTTTTCTAAATCAATTCTCATCATAAAATGCATTAAAGTAACCTAAATCATCAACAAGTGTGTGTGTGTATGTGTGTGTGTGTGTGTGTCTATTTTTATTCATTTATCATTCAAAACATGGCCAAACAATTCCAAGTACTTTTGGAATTTATCTAAAACCGAAATCAATAAAAGTATGAGATGTAGTCATTATTCGCCTTAGCTTTTCGATTAAGGATGTGAGATTTGTTCTGGATTAAGTGATTTTATTCTTCCTTTCGAATTCTTCTTCTTCTTTACTCTTTCTATTAGTGGCCGGCCTTAGCTTATATTTTTTTTGAATTGTGAAAAATGAAGTGAAAGTCAATTTTGAGGGATTAAGGGTTTACGGTATAAGGATATGCTTTAATCCATATTGCCCTTCCATATTTCCTAATCTTTATAATCTCTTTCTGTTCTTTTTTCACTTATTTAACATGGCAAGACTGCCCCTTATTTAATCGCAAATCTCAATCCATTAATCTTCTTACCTTATTTTATTTAACTAAATAAATATCCTAAACAATGTTATTAAAAATATGGGGTATTACAACACGTTCTCATTTTAGATTTAATTTGAAACGTGTTTACTCCTCGATTTACAAATTTGTCCAAAAGATTTTAGAATTTAAGTGTTGTATATTTTTATTTTGGACCTATACTTGGGTGTAAAATATGATTTTTAGACTATTGCTCAATTTGTGATATGTTGTAGATTTTCCATAGTTTAATTTATGGGAAGAACGTTCGTTTGGCTTTTATAAATTTGTTTATTTTTCCACTTTTCATTCAAAAGGGAGATGTTTAATTTAATAAGGAATACCCACAAATAAAAAGGGAAGAATATGTAAAGTACAGATTTATTCTCTGTAGTTTACACTATCTATTCTAATTAAAAAGAAATCCATTCATTGTAATTTCAAACAGCGCCAATCTTTCCTTTTTGTGTTAAACTAATTTATGGTTAGCGGAAAATCTTCTTAAGGAATTTAATTCTAGCAATTTAAATATGGAAAGCATATTCTTATTACATATTTATGACTAAAATATATTTGGTTATGAATAGGTAGTTTTATTGGGTAGTTTATACGTATTTATTGCATTAATAAAGAAGAACAATGTTTATTCATGCATTATTTATGCATAACGTTTATTAGTTATTATTATATTTAGAGAAGCGGGTAGTTAAAATTCGAAAAAGTGGTAATTCATATTAATGGGAAATAAATTAGGAATTCCTGCTCATTAATTAATAGGAAATGAAAGATAATAACCTAAATTCATGGGGAATTAATAAGAAATAATGGATGGTATTAAATTAAAAGTAACAATTAATAGGGACAAGTGGATTAAAGGGACTGATAAAAATGGAATAGATATAAATAGTTACTAATTTGAAATTAGTAATCATACATAAATGCTTACGAAATGCCCTATAGGAATTTATGGACAAATTGACGTTTATGAGCATTAAAAGGGGATTAAGGGGTAGATAAGTATTTAAAGTAAATATTATTACGTTAAATAAAAGAGGAATTAGTAAGCTTAGTCCAATGTCTACTAAGATAATATAAGTAACGACTTAGGATGATTGATTAAACTTAGTAGGTTAGTGATGCGAGGCCAGTAGAGTCACTCAATGGAACTTCCCTTTATTTTGAGGCTACCAGCAGTCGAGTGCACTTAGTACCGATGTGAGATATCACTAATCCTATGACTTGTGACAACATGAGAGATTGGACTTGCTTTCTTAATTGGAAAGCATTAAATGATCCAAATTTGGAATGAGGATTGGTTATGGATATCTTTAACGAGATTTACTTTAGTGTTGAGGTATTAAGTGGCAATCTTAGGGCCTGCCTCTCTACCAAAAGAAGTATCCTAATGAGATTCCATATTTATAATTAAGAGTGATGATAGATATCACGGGAAGGGTTCGCTTCCGGTTTGAGGTATTAAGTGATAAGCCTTGGGTTCGCCTCTTTCCTATAAAAGAAGAACTAAGTAACCTAATGAGATTTCCAAGCAATGTCGGCTAGATAGTACCAATGAGGAGTCCGCCTTAGGGTTAGTATTAAATGGCAAAGGCCTGCCTATAAATAAGTGTTAAATGGTCAAATGCCTGCCTAGTCTTTATTAATAAGGTATTAATTGGCTTGTGTACAATCGCTCACATTGTTAAGACTTTAATAACGATTGATGCGCTAATGATATGGCTATTATAAAATATAAGGCCATATATAGTGGTCATTGGTCTCTTAGTTATGATCAATAGACCAATAATGACGATGCTAGAAGTCTACCTTGGGAATAGGTCATACTTAACAAAGTCTATCTCAATTGAGGTCTTAAATGGCACGGTCTGCTTATTTCTCTTTTAAAAGTATTATGTGGTGATAATAGAAGCCCGCTTCATATTTAGAAGTATCAAGTGGCTAATGGACTTGGAAGTATTGGATGGTTGATAAGGCTTTGTCAGTATTTCATACCTTGAGAATATGTAGGTAAGTAATTGTGTGTGCAATGCGAGGTTATCTTAGAACTGCAAATCTTAATAGACATAACAATTAAATGGAATCCATTCGATATAAATATATGTTATGAACAGTTTATAGATTTCCAGTCCCTAAAACATTGTTCTCACCCCTTCCTCATTAAAACCCATAGGATAGATTTAAAGGAATAGGTCAAAAGATATGAATGTGTTTAGTTATTGGAGAAGCTTTCTTTTCTCTCTTGCTCGATGTTGATGTGGCAATCTATTATCAAAGGAATACCATTAATTGCAAGGTAGTAGTCATAATCAATATTCTTATCTTATTATTGTTTCCACTATGAATTTAGATTTTTATCAATCTCTAATAGTGCTCATGCTTATTATAAGTACCAAATCTAATGATATGTGCTTTGATGGACTTGGGTTTTGATTTTTGTCGAAGTTAAATCCCCTTAAGGTATAGGTTGTTACAGATAATTGACAGTAGTGAAGGAAATTGGGGGGAAATATCAGAAGGTGAAATGAATGTGCATGGTAGAAAGATCTAACTTTTCGCCTTTTGGATACACGTGGTAGCGTAGGATTGGAAGGAATATAAAATGGCCTGAGAGTTAAGGTAGCTCTACTTAGCTTTAATAATATAGTAAAGATAATAGTTGTAATACCTTTAGTGTCACATTTTTATTAGCGTGAACTATAAAATAATGCCACTCTACCTTAATACCATTTGAAAATTGGATCTAACTTCTTTTACAAATTCAAAATTCCTCTCTACAAATATTACCAATTCTTAGTGTCACTTAAATATTGGATATAATAAATAAACTTTATAAATTCAAAATTTTCCCCTACAGATATTACCAAATCTTAATACAACTTAAAAATAAGATCTAACAAATAAACTTCTTTTACAAGTTAGCAAAAACAAAAATTCTAACCAACAACAAATTAGAAATTGCAACTAAGCAATAAAAATTCAAACTAACTACACATGATTTCAACGTAAAATATGACTCAACTTTTGTGCAAATTATTTCTCCTGAATATATCAAACATATTCAATTTATAAAAAACAACTCATGTGTAAAGCACATGCCATCATTACGCCCAAAGCATGTACCATTATGCTTTCTTTAATAATAGTTGTATCTTTGCTTTCACACTTTTTTGATGTAAATTTGTACTACCCAAAATGCCCTTAGCTGAAAAAGTTTAAAAAATCAAACTTCAATCCATAATTGTTGAGCCAGTGCTTTATCCATAATTTGAGAAAAATAAAGACTTATTCTTTTTATCGTCATTGTCATTATTAAATATAAATAGATAATAAAATAATATATTAGAATTACAGATCTTTAGTGAGATTAGATAATTTTGTTTTATTATGGTTAAAAATAGGGAATTTCATCCTATTTCTTTTATATAATATGGTTATAACACCTTTGTTTCACAATCGTGTAAATCACCTCTTAAACGTGTGAAACACATTCCATTTGTATAAAAAAAAAATCTACATATGACCCACGTGCCGCTACACTCGTCTCCATAATTTATTTTTATTTCTTTTCTCTATACATGTATTAATGTTTTTCCTCTTCCTAATAAAAAATCATAAATCTGATTCAACATCACTTCATTGATTCCACTTTTTGAATCGTTGGCATTTGGTACCAATTTTAAACGCAAAAGCTTCTCAAGCTATGTTCTTTTCAACATCCAATTTTTGTTCACCGATTACTAAATATTCAAATTGATGGTTGTATTTGATAAATTTGCTACAGTATTAAATCGACTTAAATTTGAGAAACTAGACTACAAAATGATGAACGAATGAGCCGAGAAGCTTAAAAGATGTCGATATTGAAGAAGAAAAATCAAAGATTTAGCTAAGTTTGTAAAATGAAAGACAAGATGACACTGACATATTTTATACCGAAATGATTGGTATGTTATGTAACGATTGTTGGACCAATCTCTCCATCTCCGGCACGTGGAATAGGCCTATGAGTTGGCACACACTTTATTGTAACAAAAATCATCCCCAATGTTATGTGCCTACCAATCGACATTTATATAACACTTCTCCAAATTATTTAACGATGTCGGACTATTCCAGTTCCAAACTGTTGTTTTTCTTGTCACATGCAAGACAACCCTCGAATGGTACCGACATGTTTGGTAATAACGTGATTTGAAGACCATCAAGAATAATAAAAGAAGGAGTGCACAAAATTTGACTATGTCTCGGACAACAAAAACATGTTGTACCGATATGATTGGTTAGTACTGACGTGACGTGGTCGGTACTGACATGATTTTGGATCTTGATTTGGCTACTTGGGAAGCTTAGGACTAAAGCTACGAAGGAAAATTAAAGTTTTGACACAAAAAAACATGTCGGTACCAACATTCTTTGTTGCCTTGGGAAGCGTGTGCGATGATCTATTCTTCATGCCGAAAGTTCGAATTTGGAAGGAATGACGCATTCAAAACAAGAACGGGGAAATTCATGTTGAATCTCGTCTACATAGCAGTCTATCTTCAACTAGAAAGAGAATTGATCTTCTTCATCTTCTACTTCATAAGACTTTGAGAAAACCAGGATATGTTAGATTATAACGTGGGTTTGATTGTAAATTGTGTATTCTTGAGCGAATTCATAAATAAAACAATTTAGTGGACATAGGCTGAAGATTTTGCCAAACCACTACAAAAATTTTATGTTTCTTCTCCATTCTCTTTTGATTCCTTCATTTTAATATTTGTTTGATTCATTTTTAGTGATATTAGGATATCGTTGGAATTTTGTGAGTAACATTTTTTATGCTTCCGCTAAGATGAACTTAGAACTAATATTGAAGAAGATGATACTATAAGAGTTATTGCTTGACCAAATCAACCAAAGCATGGGAAAGCCAGGAGGTTTTCGCTAGTTCAAATTCGTATTTTATTTTATGACTAGAGAGAAGATGGAAGGGATGATGACAAGTTTGCAAGAGAGATTGGTAGCTCCGTAAGAAAAGTTGAAGAATGAATTCTTGCAAATGATGGAATAATAAAGAGCGGTTGGAGTTATGGGAAATCAGAATTGGAGGCCAGAAGGCAAAGCAAATACAAAAGCAAATAACGCGGAACAAGGTGGAACCATCCTCTGACACGATAACAAGTTGGTACCAAGAGGCAAGACTAGTAGGTACCAACATGTTTGGAACAAGAGACATGGTCAATGTGGATATCGAGCATGGAAGGGAGTGTCGGATGGATGATGTTAAGCCTCAAAATCAAGGTCAAAATGCAAACTTACAACCACAAGGATTACAATCGGAAGTTTCTTATAGGAACGAAGGCATGAAGAAGATTTGAATCAAAGGCGTTCGAAGAGATTTCAACTGAATCTGCAGCAATCCATATTTTACGCATCGAAGGATCATAAAATACTATTTTTAAATTCATATATGGTCATATTACTCTGTAACTTTGGGAAATGCTTATTAGTGACATTTTCTATATTTAAAATTTTTCTAGATGATTTTACCTTCAAAAATTTGTAATGAATATGAATTTTGATAGAAGATGAATTAGCATCCGAGACCACTTTCATTTGGAAGATATGATGGTTTCTCTTTCCATAGAGTGGTCATAATAGCGATTTGAACTTTCTGGCTATGATCTGTGTAAAGATTGACAATTTTTGAAGTAGCTTAATAGGTAATTAGTGAGGTTTTGGGGCAAGCACACTAACTCATTTCGGGTTTGGAGGCTATAATAGGCTAAACCATCATCACCAAAGCACTTTTACCGCTTCTTAAATAGATCAAAGCTCCCACTAAGTCATTCTTCACCAAAACATTGTCTTTTCTCATCCAAATCAAATTTAAATCATAGATTAAAGCTATGCTAATAAAGGGATTCACTAGAGATCTTCATATCTGCATTTTGTAGGGAAGAAAACATGAGGCTCGACTATTGATTTTTGGATTTGCCTCGATTTGCGTGCAAAACTTGGATTTAGGAGGTTTTGGTAAATGATTTATTATCTCTCACCTTACTGTATATCTCTATAGGTTTTAACATGTTTTTGGTCCATTTTTAGAGTCAAAATTAAGTTTTATGCTATTTTAAAAAAAATCTGTGGTAAAAACGTGAACAAATGGGTTTTTAATATTCTAGACGTGTTATTTGGATATGTGTTTGCCTTGATATATGTTAGGCTATATTGTATACAACTTATATGATAATTGCTATGACTGATCATGTGATTTGCATGTTTGGATGTTGTTTGGTGCATGTGTGGTTTTATGCTTGTACAGTTGAAAACGCTCATCAAAGCGAACTAGAGGTAGGAATCGTGGGATCCGAACTTCAATGGATAGGTGCTAGAGCGTTTGGAGTGATGTTGTTGTAAGCAATGCATGAGAGACGAAGTGTAGAGTGCAGCAATAGAATCACCGTAAAGTTAAAGTGCTTAAGGAGCCACAGGTTTTTAGTTTGGTGGAATTTGGTCCGATGAGATAGTTTAGTGGTGCTTGGTTTGGCATTGGATGGCTCGATGGTCGGCTTCATTCGACAGTAGAAGATTGGATATAAAATCATGTATGATTACTAGTCGGTTCTTTAGTGAAGGACTGGACAGGAAATCCTATCTGATAGTTTCTTAGTTCAATAGTAGGGGGACCGGATAGGAAATCCTATCCGGTAGTTTGTTGGTTCAGTGACGGAGGAACAAACAAGAAATCATGTTCGGTAGCTACTTTGTCCCGTGGCGCTATGGTGTAATGCTGAACAGGGATTCCTGCTCGATATTGGTTTTGTTCAGTAGGTGCATCATTTTAGGCCATGCATAGGGAAGACCGAATAGAAGTCAAGACATGGAGTTTTGGCTATGGATGTTAGGGCATGGCAGGGAGATACTTTAGGGCAGAGTTTGGGGGACTTTGATGAGTTGTCAAGGAGCTAGGATGGATGACTTCGAGATGAGTCAAGGCGACATTGTATTATGGGATGTCAACTAAGGAAGTAAGATGACTTTGATGGCTCTATGTGGTGAGTGACTATAACATCTGGTGATCAACCAAAAGGACGAATTATGTAAAATAGCTCGTAGTGAAGAACATGAGGTTGTGATGCTCGTAAGTAGGACAGGGTAGTTTTCATGTACCCAGGGTAATCTGTGTGTACCCATGTGTTTGCATGTCTGCATTTATCTAGTCCTTAGCCATCTGCATAAGCATGAGTTGAGCATCTATGAAGTAGTTCAACTTTCGGTACATGTGCTAAGTGATTAATGGATGACTCTATGACAGTAATGCTCATTGTTGGGATAGGGTAGTCTACGTATACTCAAGGTAGTGTGTACCCATATATTTTGGATGTTTACATATGTCCAGTCCCTGGCCATCCATATGAGTAATGAGTTGAGCATCTATAGGAGTTATCGTATATCTAAGGCACTTGAGTGAGAGATGCATGGTTGTGTGATGGATGCAATATTTTCTACGTGCTTGTTATGTTGTGTGATACCCTTATACCCCATATTTTCTATTATTGGTAGTAATTCAGCATATATTATGTTATGTACTAATTCTTTGGATGTAGGGACAGGTCAGGTATGGCTTTCATACCATATGCCCTATTTTCTATATACATTTTTATAGTATTTTTAAATGATGTATTACTCAAACCATACTGTTGTCTCACCCGAGGTTTTATGCTTTTCTTCTTATTATCTCATGTACTCTTAAATGTGTAAATTAGGGATAACAGGTCCAGATAGTGCATGGAACTGTACGGAGTATGAGCAAGAGGCTGCGCTTTCATATATCTATTTTTGGAACCAACTATTGCTTATATTCTGATGTGCAGTACTGTGGAGCTATACTAGTATTTGTCTTATCTTAAAGATAGTTATAGAGTTTATTTTGGAGACTTTGGATGCATGTACTCAATTATTATTATTTTGTGTAATCTATGAACCTGTTGCACTGTGATGTTCTTATTCTTGGTTCATTTGATTATATCATTGTGTTGCCTCTTTTACATTTATGTTATTATATTATATTTTTTCAAAGCGCTATGAGATGTTATACAGGTGTTATATGCTTGGATTTTTGTTACTTCACAACATTGGCTACCGTCCTGCATTGGTTGGGTACCTCCACAACGTGTTATACTGATATATAGGGTATGCAAAGTGTAGGGCGGTCATCACATTTGGTATTAGAACTTAAGTTGCATAGATGGCCTAAGTTGGTACTTGGATCCATCAGAGATAAGGAAGGAGCCATCAACTTAGAACGGATCGAGCGATATGTGAGGGAGTTTACTTGTTATATTTTGGTCTTAAAACTATATAGTAATATGTATATAGTGTATAAGTCGCATTCCATTCATGAACACCACTTATTCCTTTTTAGAGAGGCAAATTATTATTATTACATCTTATAAGAATGAGTCAGCTAACGAGGAATGCTGCTAGACAGTCCATTTCTAGAGTTGAGGATGGGTGGGATCGTGGGCTGCTAACCACAACTTGTAGAATATGTTCGCTAAGATGGTGCTAAACATGGTTCAGAATTCCCTAGTTTCTCCTGCCGTGGTTGGTGGTGATGTTCTAATGCAAGCATCGATGGATGACTTTGCCAAGCTAAGCAAGTATTACTCCACCCTAGGTAGTAAAGCGTTTCTTAGAACATAATTAACCATTAAAGTGCAGGATTGGTTACCTACCTATAAACGCTCTTTGAGAATATGTTGTTAGAGGGTGTGATAAAGAGGAAGCTGGCCTCTAAACAGCTTTAGGGATGAGCTATAGGGTGGTGGAACGCAATCAAGATTATTACTTCTGAGGATCAAGTTTAATGTAAGGTTTGGAAAAAAGTATATATCGGCCGCTCAAAAGCCGATGCTCTTTTGAAAGTTTCTAAAGTGAGACAGAGGGATATGTGTATGTTGAAGTACGTGGTCGAGTTTGATATGCTATCTAAGTACATCTTCTCTTTTGTTGACTACACTCAAAAAGATTGAGAAGTTCATCATGGGCTTGGACGATTATCTTAGAGAGAAACTTGTGAGTCATGTCAATGAGACCTTTGAGAGGCTGGTGGACAAGGCTCTTCAACATGAGAGTTTGTATCCTAAGCCTAAGCTGGTTGTTGATCCCAAGGATGCGCTAAATTCGCAAGCGGTCAGGGGAGGCAAGAGGAAGTGGGACAACAATAAGAAGCTTCAGAAGGTTAAGGGCAAATATGAGCCTACGTGCTATAATTGTGGACAAAGAGGCCATCTTAGTACGGATTGCAAAAAAGAGAAGAAAGGATATTTTAACTACAACAAGCTAGGGAATATGAAGAAGGATTGCCCAAAGCTATTGAAGAATTAGCAAGTTGTGTTTGTTTACACCTTGAACCTTGTTCTGGCTTCGTTGAGTGCTTTATCGATTAAGGAGAAGGGGAAACACGTCGTTATACATTGTATGCTTTCTTTTTATAACACATATGTACATATTTTATTCAATACCAAGGTTCCATTCCTTCATATATAGTTATTTTGAAGATAGATTAGTATTGAAACCTGAGATAGTTGACCAATCTTTAGTTGTTACAAACCCTATTGGAGGATCGACTAGCCTTTGCATCGTTTTTCAAGACTTGGCCTTATGGAGTCAAGGGTGTTTGTCTATTTGTGATTGCTTAGTTTTGAATTTCATGGAGTTTGGAATTATCTTAGGGATGGACAGGCTGAGGAATTCTATCGTAGTGGTTGATTGTGTGAGGTTATTGGTGAAGACTAAGGCTATGGAGCGGCAGACAGTAGTGATTGGTTGTCTGCCAGAGGATGGAGTTATGGTTAGCTTTCTATATTTGCTTGACGTTCCATAGGATGGGCTGTTATCTGTGTGTATCATGAGAGAGTATCCAGACATGCTGAAGGAGGTGATTGGTTTATTGCCACACCGAGAGATTGAGTTCCACATAGACTTAGTGAAGGATGTCAGGCCGGTAGTTATGCCTTACGTCATATGGCACCCAAAGCGTAGGATTTGGAGGTGTAAGTAATTGACCTATTGAGGAAATGATTCATTCATTGGAGCATATTTGAGTGGAATGCACCTTTATTATTCGCCACCAAGGTGTATGACTCTTTGAGATTGTGTGTGGATTACCGTGAGATAAATAAGATGACGAAGAAGGACAAGTATCCACTCCCGCGTATTGATGACTTGTTTGATCAACTCTGTGGTGCTAAGGTGTTCTCTCAATTGGACCTTGTGATGGTGTTTCATCAACTAAGATTGGCAAAGGAGAGTGTGCTGATCACATAATTTCACATACCATTTGGGTTCTATGAGTCTTGGTTATGCCGTTTGGGATAACCAAGGCATCGACATACTTTGTTGATCTATGACTCGTGTTTTCAAAGATTAGCTACATAAGTTTTTAACCGTGTCCGTGGACGATACCATTTTTTATTTGAGGATGAAGGAAGAACATAAGGATCATATAAGGATTGTGCTCGAGGTGTCGAGGAAGCATCGATTGAAGGTGAAGATTTTAAAGTGTCATTTCTAGAGGAGGGATGTGCGATTTTTGGTCACATTGTTTCTGAGCAGAGTATTGCTATAAATCCTATGAAGGTGGCAGTAGTACAGGGCTGGGATCAACCCAAGTTCGCTACAGATGTGAGAAGTTTTATTGGATTGGTGGGATACTATAGACATGTTTTCAAGGACTTCCCTAAGTTAGCAGCACCATTAACCAACTTTATGAAAAAGAATCAGACTTTTGTTTGAGACGCAAGATGTGAGCAAGCATACATAATTCTGAAGAAGAGGTTGATGAGCGCACCGGTGTTAATAATTCCTCGTGGGAATGATGAGCTAACAGCATACATAGACACATGTGGTACTGGACTAGGTGCGGTATTGATGTGGAGGGGAAAGATTGTCGTTTATGCTATTCGGCAGCTGAAACCGCACGAGAAGAAGTATTCCACTTATTATTTGGAGTTGGCAGTGATAGTATTCACTTTGAATACATAGAGGAATTATTTTCTTGAGGATAGGTTCGAGTGGTATACGGACCATAAATCATTAAAGTATCTCTTCGCTTAGAAATATTTTAAACTTGGTCGGTAGCGATAGTTAGTGTTCCTGGCCTCCTACGATTTTGGTGCTTCCTAAACGCTGGGTAAGGGAAATGCAATCTCTGATGCATCGAGTAGAAAGACATGCCAGTTTGGGAGTAATGTTCCAAGATTTGAAGCAGCTGGAGTTTATTGTTGGACATGATTTTTAACCTTGATGTGAGCTATAGACGAAAGTATTGGCTAGCCTGATAAACAAACCTACCTTGATTGAGTGGATCAATGCTAGTCAGAAGCAAGACACGGGACTAGCAGAGTTCATGGAGAAGATAAAGGAAAGAGAGAGTCTGAGGAGATGAAGTGGTAAAGGCTCGACTGTGATGGTTGGCTTTGTAAGAATTGAAGATTTCTTGTTGCTAATGTCGATGGTTGAGGATGAGGTGCTAAGCAAGTGCCATCATTCGAGATTGACTACGTCCCAAAGGTAATAAAATGTACCATGATACATGGCAGACATTTTATTGGGAAAGGATAAAGAAGGACATTGGGCATTCATCTCAAAGTGCATGAATTGTTAGTTGGTAAAGGCAGAGTAGAAGAAGTTGAGTGGTTTACTGCAACGCTCGAGATTCTCGAGTAGAAATGGGAAGAAGTTTCAATGGACTTCACCGATGAATTATCGAGGATTAGAGGAGGATATGATAGCATTTGGGTCATAGTTGATAGATTGATGATTAGGGCAAGATTTATACCCATCAAGTCTAATACATCTAAATTAGATGAGTTGTATATGAAGTGGGTCGTGTGATTCTACCGCGTGCCGAAGAACATTGTGAGCAATCGAGACCGTTTGTTCACTAACAGGTTTGGAAGAGCTTACAGGAGGCGTTGAGGTTGGAGCTGCATCTTAGTACAGCTTATCACCCATAAACTGATGGGCAGAATGAGAAGGTGAATCGTTTCTTGAAGGATCTCTAATGAGCTTGCATTCTCAATTTCGGTGGCTCATGGAATGATCATTTACATTTAGTAGAGTTTGCATACAAAATAGTCACTCGTCCAGCATCGGTATGGCACCATTTGATGCGTTATACGGCCGACCGTGCAACATTCCTTCTTGTTGGTGGAAAGTGGGCGAAAAAATGATACTTAGACCAAATATGATTGGAGAAACTGCGAAGAGGATTGAGATAATTTGGCAATAGATGAAAGCTTCTTAGGATAGATAAAAGAGTGACACCGATAGGAGAAGACATGATTTAGATTTATTCCTCGACGATATGGTATTTGTAAAGATCTCTCCACTAAAGAATGTTGTTTGACTCGGTACTACGGGGAAGTTGATGCCGATATTTGTTGATCCTTTTTCGATACTTGAGAGGATTGGTCCAGATCATCTTGATGATATCAAGATTGAACCAGAAGCTTCAAGACCTCATAGGGCCATTCGTATCGTTAGAGGTGATACAGAGCAGCTTAGGAGAAAGGTAGTAGAGCTGGTGAAGGTTCGGTGGAGTGAGAGCGAAAGCGCTTGTACTTGGGAGATCGAGAAGAGCATGAGGATTGCTTGTCCAGAGCTCCTTACTTAGTAAGACTTCCGTTTATCGCATTTAATTTCACTTTTGATATCATAAAGTGAGATTTAGTAACCTGCATGCTAGGGTAGGCGTAGATATCATTAACTTCTTCTGTGTGCATGTTTGATGTTTGATATGTTTGCTTGTGGATGTTAGGCATGCGATGTAGGTATGTTTGACTTTATCTTGCTTATATTTGGGATTTCGAAGGTGAAATTTCTACGAGGGACAGTGTAGCGACCTATATTTTACATATCGAAGGATCATAAAATATATTTTTAAATTCATATTTGGTCGTATGACTCTATAACTTTGGAAAATAATTATTAGTGGCATTTCCTATATTTAGAATATTCATGAACAATTAACCCTTAAAAATTGTAATGGCTGTAACTTTTGAGAGAAGTAGATTTAACATTCGAGACCACTTCCAATGGAAAGATATGATGACTTCCCTCTCATAGAGCAGTCATAATAGCAATTTGGACTTTCTGGTTACGAGAATGACATTTTGAAGATTGAAAGTTTTTGGAGCAGCTTTGGGTAATTGTGAGGTTTTAGGGCAAGCTCATAAACCCATTTCAGGTTTGGAGGCTATAATAGGCTGAACCATAACCCTAAATCACTTTACCACTTCTTAAATACATCTAACCTCTAATTAACCTATTCTTCACCCAAAATCTTCTCTTTTTCCACCAAATCAAATCTAAATCATAGATTAAGAGTAGAATAATATGAAGATTCACTAGAGATCTTTAAATCTACATTTTTAGGGTAGAAAACTTGGGGCTTAGCTATTTATTTTTCGGTTTTGCCTCGATTTGCGTGCAAAAATTGGATTTTGGAGGTTATGTTGAGTGACTTATCATCTCTCATCTTATTCTATGTGTATTTATAGGTTTTAACATGTTTTGGATCCATTTTTAAAGTCAAAAATAAATTTTAATTCTATTTTAAAACCTAACTCTAGTAAAACATGAATATATGAATTTTTGTGTTATAGACATGTTATTCTGATATGTGTTTTCCTTGATATACGTTAAGACTATGTTGTAGACATATCGTATGATGATTGCTATGATTGATTGTGTGATTTGCAAATTTGGATGTTGTTTGGTGCATGTATGGTGTTTGTTTGTATGCTTGTATGGTTAAAAACGCTCATCGGAGCGAATTAGAGGTAGGAACCGTGAGATCTGGACTTTGACGAATAGGCTCCAAAGCATTTAGAGCCATATCATTACATAGGCGATACATGAGGGTTGAAGTGTTGAGTTTAGCGATAGAATCAGCGTGAAGTTGATATGCTACGAGGATATAGAAACCGAGAGGGGTGAAGTTAACGCTGTGGAGGACCTTGGCTATGGAGGATGGAGGACCACCCAAGGTAGGATCTAGAAAAGACGAAGGAAAAATGAAAAGCCGATGATGGCTTCGAAAGATCGAAGCGACAAAAGAGGGAACCAAAAGTTTTCCTCATACTTAGTTGGCCATGATGTCGAAGAGGATTTATTTTGATGCTAGGGGTAGATTATCTAACTTTGTAATCGTGTAATTTATTATAAATTATCTCACTCCGTAATAAATTGTTGGATCATAGGCTTTGATTGCTGACATGAAACAACAATTCACAAATCTATGACTACAACTATGACAACATCTGGACTCAATGACTCAAAGTATGGTTCATATAGTTTTGTTTTATTTTTTAAATCAAATATGTATACAGAGTCTAGTTTAATGCTCTGTTAAAATCTCTCCTCAAGAATCATCATTCACATTCAAATAAACTTGCATGCATATAAGTTTAAACTTGCATGCATATTTTAATCAAAATCAAGTTTTCAAAAAATGCATGGAGCGGGGCACGAACCCAGGTCACTAGTTTTACTCTAACCAAATGAGCTATGGTGATTTTTGATTATCAATAGGATTCAGTCAACTGAACAAGTCATCCAGTCGACTGAATATCTATAAACAGCCTACTAAACTTGTATAAACTGTGCATATTACACAGATTTTACCAGGTCAATCAACTGACCCAGAGGCTCAGTCGACTGACCTAGAAAATTCTGTGCAACATGCACAGGTGCACAGAAATACGAATTTATAATTAAAAATTATTTTGAATATTCAGACAACTGACCCAGAGGCTCAGTTGACTGATTTTCTATAACAGCCATATTTTTGAAAGGACACGACTTTTGTGAAGAGTTACGAACCTATAATGAAAAGATTCGGATGCAACACTTCAATCGAAACTCTTCACCAATAGTCTTAGATTTCTAATTCTTATAAATACAAACTCCGACTTCATTTCAAATATCTTAATGACAATCAAATTCTCTTATTCTCTGATCTAACTTTCTAAAATCTATTTGCTATCATACTTTCAATTATTCTACATTAAAGCAATATTATACCTTTCTATTCTTCATATACTTCAAATGTAAATATTTATACTCAAGGAGAAGATTATAGGCAGGGTGTACTACAAGTGACAAATCCATGTTATCAGAACACACATTAGTCAAAACTATTTTCTGTATTAGTTGAAGTCATGTTCTACTGCTTAGGCGAGTGAAGTCCTCTTTGGCTGTTGAGGCGAAATCCCGTTCTGCTGCTCAGGTCCCTGTTCGGCTACTCAGGGGTTGTATAGACCTGTTCCTCCGGGTTAAGTGAGGGTTGTTTTTTTACTAAAATTCCAGAAGGAGTCTGGGACTGGACGTAGGATGGTGCTCCGAACCAGTATAAAAATCTTTGGTGTCATTTTACTATTCCGTTTTTTATATTCTACACTATTTACATTATTACTATCATCACTATACTCTGTATTATCATATATCCATATTACACGATCCATAGCGCACTTTCATTTGGTATCGGAGCATATCACTCTTTCATTTGGTATCAGAGCAAGGTCATCATATAACCGTAACATAGTTATATGATAATCTAATAACCTGGAATTCTATTGATCGTCACGACATAAGAGAATAATGACTAGAAAACGATCCAGTCGAAACATAACAGGCAAAATCCCTGTCAAAGCCACCAGTGAGGACTACAAAAAGGTACATTTTGATTTACAAATTTCAGGAAAATATAATAATGAATTATTCAGTATAAGCAATAAGATTTCAAAGCTTAATTTTATTATTTTAGAAAAGATGAAATCTGCTGAACTTGAAAATGAGAAATTGAAAAATGAGAAGCTAGATTTAGAAAATCAACTTGGTGTTTTAAAGAATAATTTTGAGGCTCTTAAAGATTTTTTAGATGAGAAAAACACCATATTTGTAAAAGAGAGAGAAAAATTTTCAAAAGAAATTTTTGGTTTGAAAAGACAAAATGATTTATTACAATCCTCTTTAGATAATTCAGAATCTCAAAATTTTCTTCTCAAAAATGAGAACTATGCATTAAAAAAACGAGAATTCTAAATTAAACAAGCAGATTGATATTTTGACAAATAGTAATATTTCTTTTAAAAATAATAAATGTGATTTTAAAGCTAAATTTGATAAACATAACACCGAAGTCACAAAATTTAATAAAGGTCAAACGATTTAAACATGATTTTATCTAGTTCTAGATCTTTAAATGATAAAAGTGGTTTAGGATATAATAAAACAGATCGTAGAAATAGCACTAGACATGCTTTCATATATAATAAATATGTTAGTGCTAGTACTAGATTACGAGAAAAGTCTAAATCCAATTTTTATAAAAATTCAAATGCTGCTATGACCAATAATGTTTATAACTTCTTTAGCAATACAAAATCATTGATGGGAAATATGAATAAAAATTATCTAAGTATTTGGGTTCCTGTTAATTGGAAAAATAGAGAAAAATACATTAATTATTATTATGATATGGTAGTTAATAATGAAAATTATATTTATAAAGGTTCAACCACACCCAAATGGGCATGGTTTTCTAAAAATTAGGAAATTATAAGAACCTTGGGTATCGCATGCTTTAAATGTTTATTTTTTTCTGACACCTTACTATATAAGAAGTAGTTATTTTATTTTATATCGTTCTATGTTAACACTTATGTAAAATATAATTTATATCATTATATAAACTCTCCTTTTTGTCGATAACAAAAGGGAAGAAAGATATCGCTCTAACGCTATTTGTAGGAATAAACGATGCAAGCTCAGACTAAAGGGAGAGAAAAGATTAATTATTTATAGGAATATATAGCATAGATTCATGGTGAGAAATCTATAGTACAATTACAGGAATATATTCCAGAAGAGAAATAAGTCAACAAAGCTTGTTGAAGATTCATCCATAACAAATGGAGTTGTCATCATGAAAAAGGGGAAGAATGTTAGATCATAGGTTTTGATTGCTGACACGATACAACAATTCACGTATCTACGACTACGATATGATAACATCCGGACTCAATGACTCAAAGTTTGGTTCACATAGTTTTTTTTAACAAGAGTCATCACATATGTATAAAGAGTCTAGTTTAGTGCTTTGTTAAAATCTCTCCTCAAGAATCATCATTCACATTCAAACAAACTTGCATGCATATTTTAATCAAAATCAAGTTTAAACTTGCATGCATATTTTAATCAAAATCAAGTTTTCGAAAAATGCATGGAGCGGGGCTCGAACCCGAGTCACTAGTTTTGCTCTAACCAAATGAGCTATGGTGATTTTTGATTATCAACAAGATTCAGTCGACTGAATATCTATAAACAGCCTACTAAACTTGTATAAACTGTGCATATTACACAGATTTTACTAGGTTGGTCGACTAATCCAGAGGCTCAGTCGACTGACCCAGAGGCTCAGTCGACTGACCTAGAAAATTATGTGCAACATGCACAAGTGCACAGAAATACGAATTTATAACTAAAAATTATTTTGAATAGTCAGTCGACTGACCCAGAGGCTCAGTTGACTGAAATTGTATAACAACCATATTTTTGAAAGGACACGACTTTTGTGAAGAGTTGCAAACCTTTAACGAAAAGATTCGGATGCAACACTTCGATCGAAACTCTTCACCAACAGTTGTAGCTTTCTAACTCTTATAAATACAAACTCTGACTTCATTTCAAATAACTTAATTGCAATCGAATTCTCTTATTCTCTGATCTAACTTTTTGAAATCTATTTGCTATCATACTTTCAATTATTCTGCATTAAAGCAATACTATACCTTTCTATTCTTCATATACTTCAAATATAAATATTTATACTCGAGGAGAAGATAATAGGAAGGGTGTACTACAAGTGACAAATCCGTGTTATCAGAACACACATTAGTCAAAACTATTTTCTGTTTTAGTTGAAGTCTGGTTCTGCTGCTCAAGCGAGTGAAGTCCACTTCGGCTGTTGAGGCGAAATCATGTTCTGCTGCTCAGGTCCCTGTTCGGTTGCTCAGGGGTTGTATAGACCTGTTCCTCCGGGTTAAGTGTGGGTTGTATTTTTAGTGAAATTCCAGAAGGAGTCTGGGACTGGACGTAGGACGATGCTCCGAACCAGTATAAAAATCTCTAGTGTCATTTTACTTTTCTATTTTTTATATTCTATACTATTTACATTATTACTATTATCACCATACTCTGTATTATCATATATCCATATTACACGATCCATAGCGCACTTTCATTTGGTATCGGAGCATAACACTCTTTCATTTGGTATCAAAGCATAGAACTCTTTCATAAATCTCATTCAAAATAAAAGGTGTTTGATTTATTTTATATGATTTATTATATTGTGATATAAAGTTATTAATTAAAACTAAATAAATATGAAATTCCTTGTATAAATTTTTACGTAATTGCAATTAGTTATAATTGTGAGTAATAAATCATAACACAAAATAGCATTTTGTTTTGAATATTTATGGTCAAGTGTTTTGAAAAAGGACATGATACATCCATTAAGACTAGACTTCGTAACACTCTCTAAATGTTGGGCAGTGAGTTAATCATCACTATTAGGGAACCAAATGGTTACGTACTCGTAGTTATTGGATAACTATGGAATGGAATGATCTTCTAAGAGTTTCCTGTTGGTTAATAACAACTAGGTCAAATAAGAAATCCTAGAGTGATGATATTACAGAGTTATCTTGATTTGAGACTACTATTGAACTTCGATATGAACACTTCATTTTGATTGTACTTAAAACATGTTGTGTTGACCATCGAACGACCATAGTTTGGTCTTATTTGAAGTACTAGAATTGAATTCAATAGGGAATTTGTCTCCTCGGTTGTATCATTTGGCATCACAGTAAGCTATAGTCAACTAAAAGTCAAAAGCTTTGGACAGAGTAGCACGGTTAACAGTAAATGTTATTATTTAACTAAGGATTATTTTAATGGACTAATCAAGTTGAATATGGAAAATATGAAATTTGACAGCACCAAATTTCATACATTCTAAAGTGATATACTTTTTACAACGAGAATGTGTGTAAATAATCGTTGTTAAATGGTAATACTTGGGAAGTTGTGAAATTTATTTTACTAACGAAATTAATAAGCGTTGAGTAAAGCCAAAATATCACACTATTAGCTAAGGTAGTGTGTGAATGTTACCATTTGAATTGTTTAGTTATTGATTGCTTTCTGAATTCACACTTGTGAGTTGCATGATTGAATTCGTTCAGCATCTGAAACACCTTCCACTTTAATTAGCTAATAATATGTATGAATTAACTAATATTTATCATTATTAATTATTGTTAAATTTTATGTTTGCGGTGTATTTAGTAAATGAAGCAGTCTCTAGAAATATTCTAGGAGCTAATAATAATTAATATATATACAAAAGTTATATATGTACATATCAATATACCATATCGGTGTACATTTAATTTGGATTTAAATTAAATTGATTGCAATTGGGTTGTATAGTTTATTAGTCCATTAGTGAACTAATAAGGGGTCGGGAATAAGGGGATAAAGAAGAGGTATTAGGATATGGATTTAGTAAGAGAAAATAGTGGAAGATATTTTCTCTTTGTTCCACTTCATAAGCAACTCAAACCTAAATTTTTTTTATTCTCGCTTTCTTCCATCTTGGGCATCCATTCACATCTGTCCTCCTTCATTGTAGTCAATCTCCATTTTGCCCTCCATTAAACCTTTAAACATCAAACAACTCGGCTTAAGTGATGATAAGCTGAAACCAACAACTTTGGGTAGGGACCTAAGAGATCCACGACATTCTCAAAATCGACTACATCTCAATTAGCTAGATTCTAATTTACATATGTACTATTATTATATGCCATTTAGAATCATTTTTATATACATTGATTGCGATGCTTTAGTTATAATTCAATATATTAATTTAGAAGCAACTTAAATGCATTTATCCATTTTAACACAATAATATAAATAATATATATCTGTATATTTTTGTTTCAGTCAACAATCATTCTAAAGTATGTAAAAAAATTGAATCTGGAATATTTTTTTACTAATTTTAAATTATTAATTAAAATCATTTGAATACAATATACATTTTTATCAAATTCAAACTAAAATAATATGAATGACATTTAAAATTTAATTGCTCTCTGCAATTAAAAAATAATAAGCCAAAAGGTATTTATATATTTTTATAATATAACTTAAAGGGTACTTTAAATCATAAGTTAGTGTAGGTGTACTGATTAAAATCAGTGTTCCTCTCAAGGAGGAGAGCACTCATGTAATTTTATTCCACACTTAAAATAGGTGTTTCCAACAAGCCTGATAGTTAGCAAATAAACCCTCCTTGCATAAAATAAGAAGTAAAACCCCAGTAAAAAGGAAAAAAACCCTAGACCTATAACCATTGAACAACGAATATGATAAGAACTAAAGTATTCTGCTCTACATAGAGCCCTGCGAGACTCAATTCATAAGAGGTTTAGGCATCATGTGCGAGCGTGATTAGCTTTTAAAGTAGATGCCTCAATCTGTGAGTGGGTGCAACCAATCATAAAAGAGCCTAATCTTTCTAAATCAAAACGGCTTGCTAAACCTAAAAACCTCAACACCGAATATGAGTCCTATATATATACATGTATATATGTATGTATGTATATACATAGTAATGTGTGCATATATCTATGTCAATTGTGTGTGTCGGGGAGAAGGTATACAAATACATAGTAAACTTAGTAATCAAATAAATGTGAGATGCACGAGTGGCTAACTTCGTTCCTAGGATCCACTAGATCTGTGCTATTATGTCTCTTATTGTTGTCAACGATTTCACCTTTAAGGTATCAATCCTGCTTTTTACCCTTTTAAGAAAATCCTAAAATAGAATATGTTTAGCTAAGTTGTAGCTAGGGTTTGCAATCCAATTATAAGAGAACAACAATGGCATAAGTCGAATTATAAGAAGGGGTGCCAATATCGTCGAACATCCTTTGGTTTCTTACGAACCGAAGATACCAACAAAAAATTGTACAAATAATGTCTAGTAAAATTGAAATTATGGATATATTAATTTCTTAGAACATTCCAGTAATGGTCACAACTGAAATCCATGTTAGATAAAGTAAATTCAAAAGTGTTCACGAGTATAGAATTAGTTAACATGCAGTTATAATATAAACGTGTTGTGTTTTCTAAGTTTGAGTTACAAAAAACAAAATTTTTGTCCAAAATTAGTATCTTTTTCTTCAAAAATTTAATTGTGTTTAATTTGTTGTGAAGGGTTGGCCACATTTGTAACTTTGTTTTAGGAGGGGCATTGACTTCCTAAATTAGTCTGAAGGTCATTTTCAATGTTCTAGAGAAATTTAAGAATTTGTAGACAGAGTTTGAAGAATAAAATTTATTGTTTTCCCAACACTAAGTTTTAGTATCACTTTCAGTATCTAAGTTGTAAAATTCAAGCATTACTAAGTGTTACAAATTAAGTTAATGTGGCACCTTCTAGGGCATAGTTGAAATTAAAGTTCCACGGAAATTCATTATGAGGCATCCAACTAAGAACTCTAGGTCTTTACGCCTTTTATCTGCATAACTCTTCTATCTGGATTAAGCTTCCTTCTTCCTTTTTCGAATCAACTCAATCTTCTCTGACGTCTCCCTAACCAATTCTAGACCTAAGACCAATCTGTCTCCTGTCTCCAACCAACATGTTGGTGATTTGCAGGGCCTTCCATACAAAGCTTCAAAGGCATCATTTCTATACTAGTCTGGTAACTATTATTATAGGAAAACTCTATAACTATTATTATAGGAAAACTCAGCAAAATTCAGGTGATCTTCCCAAGATCCACCAAAGTCAAATACATAAGCTCTCGACAGGTCCTCGAGTACCTTATTGACTCTCTCTGTCTGTCCATTCATCTAAGGGTGATATGCAGTACTCATCTTGATCTTACTTACTAACACATTTGTAGACTCTTACAGAATTCGCTAGTTAACAAAGCATCTCTTTCACTTACTATGCTACTAGGAACTCCATGTAGTCTAACTATGTTCTTCATGAACAACTTAGCTAAAATAGGTGCCGTCCTGGTTGAATTTACCGGAATGAAATGGGCACTGTTGCTTAATCTATCCACTATGACCCATATACTTTCATTTCCTCTGTTTTACCTTGGCAACCCATCAATAAAATCTATGGATATTGAATCCCATTTCAGAACTGGAATCACTTAAGGCTGAAGCAACCCACTTGGCTTTTGATGTTCGGCCTTCACTTATTAACAGTTTGCACATTGCCTAACCCACAAGCCAACATCCCTCTTCGTACCTTCCGAATAGAAGCTCCTATTCATATCTTTATACATCTTAGTCCCTTCAGATGAATCTTAAACTTGGATCGATGACATTCTCCAAGAACTTCATTACTTAAGCTCTCAACATCTAGAACACATAATCGTCCCTTCTTTCTCAATCATCCTCTCCGGTCAAGACAAAATCTTTCAGATCATTGGTCTCAGTTCCAACCTTAAGTTTTCTGATTTTCTCGGCTAATAATGGATCCTCCTTCTGCTTAGAAGCAATTTTCTTGATCAACACTGGTATAACTTCTAAACAGGACAACATGGTAGTACTCAGAGCAGAACTAGCAGTCGATCTTAACCGCACACCACAAATGGCCAAAGCTTCTAGATCCTTCCATTCTACCAACATAGCCAACACCACATTATGGTGTCTTCTGCTAAGAGCATCTGCTACTTTATTACCTTTCCCTGTGTATACTCTATACTAAAATCATAAGCAACCAAAAACTCCAACCACCTCTGTTATCTCATATTCAACTCCTTCTGAGAGAATAAGCATCTTAAAGACTTATGATCTGTGTATAGCTCAAATCTCTCCCCTAAGAGATAATGCCTCCTAATCTTCAATGCGAAGATCACTGCAGCCAACTCCAAATCATGAGTATGATATCTCACTTCATATAGTCTAAGCTGTCGTGAAGAGTAGGTAATCACTTTACCCTTCTGCATCAACATAGCTCCCAGTCCAGTTCCACATGCATCAGTATACACTACCAACCCTTTGTTTCCATCTGGAACTACTAACACTAGTGCACTGGTCAACAAATGCTTTAACTTAAGGGATGCTTCCTCGCGTTTATGGAACCAAACAAATTTCACCTCCTTTCTGGTTAGCTTAGTCAAAGGGGTTGCTATCTGCAAGAAATCCTTGATGAATCTCCGGTAATAGATGGCAAGTCCAAGAAAACTTCTAATCTTAGTCAACATATCTAGTCTATTTCAATTATTAACAGCTTTGATCTTATCTGGATCAACTGACAACCCTATCTCGGAAACCATGTGACCAAGAAACTTAACCTCTTTCTTCCAAAAATAACACTTGGAAAACATCACCTTTAGCTGACTCTGCCTCAGCGTCTCAAGCACAACTCTAAGATGATCCTCATGCTCTCTTTCATCCTTAGAGTATACCATAGTATCATCTATAAACACCAACATGAATCTATCCAAATACTCTCGGAAACTCAACAGCTCGTTTCGGTGGTAGTCCTATGACTGGCTCAAAGACATTTGCACACTCACTTACTATTCGAAACTGACTTAGATCTTCTCCCTCATCCATTGCACTTAACAAAGCATAACTACTCTGGTCAGAATTCTCCACTGAGAATATGATTCGGTAATGACTATCAAGGTGTCTCAATGATATCTCCCCATCCTGGAAAAATATCCTGGCCTCATACCTTCTCAACCAATCCATACCCAAAATGATTCTGAAATCTATCAAATCAAAAACATACAAACTTCCTGAAAACCTATGACCTAACAAATCAAGTTCCAACTAGTCACATCTCATCCCTAGAGTTGCATACCCTCCTATTAGATTCACAACCCTTAAGGAAGTAACAAGGTATGTGGGTTCTAAGCATAACCTATCAACCAAAACTGAGATATAAATGAATATGATGCACTGGTATCAAATAGTATCTTAACCGGTATACTTTGAATCAAAAATGTATCTTCCATCACAACATTTCCTTTCTCAGCTGCAACTGGCTTAGCAGATGATCCAACAGCAAAAACCTTCACTTTGTTCTCCCTGACAGGCTTTGGACACTAGTTCTTATAGTACCTAACTTGGTCACAGTTGAAGCACTTCACATTTTTCTTGTCTGCGGCCTTCTTTTCCTTTCCTGACCAGCACTCATTTTAATAACGACCCTTCTTGTCGCATTTGTTGCAAACTAAATCAGCCTTTTCCTTTTAGCGGCATCGCCCTTCTAGGCTCCAGTCTTCTTAAAAAACTTTCTCTTCTTCCCTTTAGAATCCTGGGTTTCAACTGGCTTCTCTCTAGCACACACAACAAGCATTTATTAATAGAGAATTTCCATCTCCACAACCACGTTACAAGGGTCATGAATATATGTCATGGTTGCCCTAGCAAGCTTGGGCCTCAAACCTCGAATGAACATCTCATTCCTTCTGATGTCAGTGTCAACAATAGCATACCCATAACGAGACAGGTCATCAAACTTAGTGGCATACTCGATAATAGACATCTCTCCCTGAACTAGGTCCATAAACTTCCTCATCAACGCTGATTTAGCAACCTCAAATAAAAACCTCTGTTCAAATCTCCTTCTGCATTCAGCCCATGTCAACTCTTCCTCTGAAAATCTGGCAGTAACACTATTCCACCAATGACGTACTGACCCCTGTAGCTATCTAGAGACCAACCTTCTCTTCTGCTCATCATCTAAACCCAGATCAGCAAAGATGCGCTCACAATGCAATAGCCACTTTTCTACATCTATGGCATCCTCTATTCCATAAACAGTTTCCCACCAAGAATGGTGTAGTCTCTTCTCAACTTAACATAGTTATTCCCAACTGGAGCCACATGATTAGATCCTCCAACATTTCCAGCCACACCAGCAGCAGCTCTTGCTTGCATCATATTGGCATCAACATTGGCATCAACATTCTGGTTAGCATTAACTTGTCGACCTTAGGTCCTCCTAGTATTAGGTTGAGCATTTCCGTTGGTTATAGTGCTTCCTCCACCGAGACTTCCTCTTCCATTTCCTGCTTCTATGTCTTTTTTTCGTAAATCTGCATACAAGCCTTAGTAAGATATAGAAGAACGGTCTAAGAGAGAGGGGAGTTCGTACTTATATATAACTGTGTATCAAATATAAGTACATTACTATAGCATTACCCCAAACCCCAATCATACTATCTGATTCATTGGATTATGTTTGAAAAAGCTTTTAGTTTTAACTAAAGTTTTATAAAACTATGCTCCGATACCAACTTGTAACATCCCCCAACTCGAAGGCCCAAAAAGGCAACGGATGTTGCAGTCATCCATAGTTATTAATCCTCGGTGAGTAAATATGGCGGTGTCAGTTTCATTGATACACAGAAGCATATGAATATGGAAAAAATTTAAAACTTCAAACAAGATCATATTCTATTTCAAAACATTTCCAATTCATTACATAATCCCACAATCGTCGACCATGTTCAAAGAAAATGTATTTATTACAATATATGCCAAGAATTCTAGATATCTATCATGCCTCCTGCACGTCTTCGGAAGCTTTATTCATCTAATGAGGTACCTGAAAACCTCAACTCTTAAACTATTCAAAATCAATTGAGTACTAGAGAGTTTAGAAGGAAAACATAAATTTCGAGTCAGACACAAAGCCTGGTATGAATAATAATCTACCATCTCAAACCATTTAGATATCTAGTGAGACCACGCCGCTTATCGGAATAGGTTTTCCCCTCACTAGTATGCTAAAACCTTTTTAAAACCATATATTGTGCTCCTGCATCTACAATGGTAAAAACAATTCAAAACAATATAATATAATGATATGCATAACAAATGAATAATTCTAGATTACCCAACCCATTCATTTTGACTACCCGTCTCAATTATAGTTTCTAGTTTTACTATTAACCTATTAGTTTTCATGGGCTGACTAATAACCGGTAAAATGTTTAAGGATTCCATGTCCAATTACATAGTTTTTATAGGATCACTATGAACCTGTTGGTAACTTCAATATCTTTGCACTTATCCTTGTTTTCGTGGGTTGACCAGGAACCTATTTGTAACTCCAATATCTTTTCTTCTTATCCTAGTTTTCATGTACTAACTAGGAACATATTGACATCTGTCAATATCTTAATCTGGATATAGTTTTCATGGGCTAACTACAAACCTACTGGCCCCTGTAGTATCAAATCATATTTTTCATGGGCTTACTATGAACCTATCTTTCTGACATCTTTATTTGTACATACTTTCACGAGCTAATTATGAACCAATTATCCCTTGCCAATAACTTTTCCTATATATAGTTCTCGTGGGCTTACTGAGAACCTATTGGCCCCCACCAATATCCTTTCCTTTAATGTTTTAGTATCCTATGTTCTAGTCTTCCTGACCTCCTGGATGCAATTATACTCAGTCAAGAGTGAACTTAATTTATATTCACTACTGGGTCAACCTAGCTGGTTATTCTATCATTCTTCAAAATTCAGTTATGGGTCCATTACAATGTGAATGTATGTATGTATGTATGTGTGTGTATATATATATATGAAAAATCATACATAACAACTTGGTTAATCCCTTTAACCTTTTAATCAAAGAAAACTTCTTCAAAAACTCCTTTTCAAACACTTTATTTAATTGTGCTATAGTTTTCTTTCAAAATGTGAGATTGGGTTATTTACTTTGAAAACTAAGGTTGTCCTTCAAAACCTTGCTTTCGACTTCACTGGATAATCTCCTTCGAAAGCATAAAAATTTCATTTCAAAACCTAAGGCCTCTTCCTTTCAACACATTAAAACATCTCTTTCGAAACCTTTCAAATGTAATAAAGTATTACTTGAAAGTCCCCCTAAGAAACCATTGGTTTTATACTTAAAAATATCATTTGGGTCAAAGTGAATTTTAGTTCCTGAGATGATGGTTTTGATGACAATAACCTTAGGACTTGTTATAAAACATAATACTGATATTCTTATCTAGATATATATGAATATACTGGATATATATATATATATATATATATATATATGCAGGTATTAAGAATGAAGACTGTACAGTATAAAGATTCAAGACTGAGTATAAAGATTCAAGACTAAGTATAGAGATTCAAGACCGACAAATTCAAGATTTAAGAAATCAAGACTGAAGTCTTATGAGTATCAAGAGCTCAAGATATCAAGATAAGTAACAGAGTCTAGATTTAACACGAATCTTCATAATAGCACTAAAATCTTTATTTGGATTTTAATTGTGGAATGGAATCCCCCTTCTCGCTTTAATAATGCGAAGAAACCCATGACCTCTTTAGTGGGTTGGAACTCAAGACCTTCCCTAGTGGAATAGAGTCCACGAAATTTTTAAAATGATTTATTTTAATTATTTTTTCCAAAACTATCTTTTAAAAGTCATCTCTCTTGGTTTAAATATTTTAGCCTTAATTCCAAAACTATTTTTCAATCATATTAATTTCAAAATCATCTCTTGTTTTAAATTATCTTCTGGTTTTAATATTGTAGCTTTAAATCTCAAAAATATATTCTATATTTAGTTTTTAACATTACATTTATATTATAGGTTATATATTTTAAAATTACTTTTTATATCTCTGTTATAAGTTTAAACTATATTAAAAATGGTTTACAAAGTTTAGAAATTGTTTTGATAAGTTTTAGAATAGAAATAATTTTAAAGCAAATTAATTTTCAAAATTCACATAGGCTTGTCGACAACACTCATTCCCCCATGTTGACACGGTGATCGTAGAATTCAAATTTCAAATTTTCAAAAGAAGTGTCTATTCGCTATAACCTTTCACGAATGAACATGACCGTTATTCTTCTATAAATACCAGTTGTTTTCAACGGATTTTAAGTTAGTTTTTCATCATTTCTTCACTCCTTCTCCACTCAAATATTCTCTTATATTTCAAATGTTTTAACAAAACTCTGCCGAAATTCTAAGGGAATCAAACTTGATCATCTGTAGTTTGATTCTCTGCCACTCTCTCTCAAAGATCTCAGTGCTATTCGGAGTTATAGGATCATTTGAAATCAAAGATCGAAAGATCGAAGTTTATTGAGTCTCTCTCTATCAAAGTGTGATTGGAAATGGTGTGATTATGGCCCGTAAATCAATTGGTGTGATTATAGCCCGTAAATCAGTTAGGCGTTCTTGTAGCCTACTTAAATCAAGAGAGTTTGCCCGGGACTCAGAGACAAGAGGGTGTATCTTGTGGCCTTGAAATCGAGGTTGTAATATCAACATTATATTTGAAAAGACATCTGCATAAGAAATTTTATGGGACTGGATGTAGGGTAACTCTGAACTAGTAAAAAATTCCAGTGTGTACTTTCCTTTACTGCTTTTATTTACTATTTGCATATGTTTCTGATTCTATCATGGTCTCCGTGTTCATGAAATTGCATCTGTATGTGTTTAATTTGAAAAGATTTCAAAATTTCCATAAAATTGATTAAACACTATTCACACACCTCTAGTGTTAATCCAGCCTTAAGATCCATAATCCATACTTCCTATATTTATCGGATCATAGGTTTTCATAGTTTTCATAATATGTTTTTTGAAAAGTTTCAAACAGCTGCCAAGACTGGTAATGTCAACACTATTAGAAGTTCATTTGTAGAGGGTCAGTCTACTGGCAGACCACCATTTTTTAATGGCAGTAACTATGCATATTGGGCATGTAGGATGAAAATCTATTTACAATCAATAGGATTAGACACCTGGAATATCACACAAACTGAGTACATTGAACCAGTGATAACAGGGATTTTGAACAACTATTAATTGGATAACTAAATGATTATAAACTATTGGGATATTGATTTTATTTGAATTAAACAGATAAATTTGATAATTAATGATGTCTGGATGTATATTTAAGTAGTTAAATTAAAATGATGAATCTTATAGTAAATTATTAAATATATAATTAGAGATGTGTAAACTCTATGATATTGAAATTTCAAGTTAGTACATATACAAATCCATTGTGAATATATAATCATAGTAAACATATTTATATAATTATTTAAATTGGCAAGATTCATCTTTTATAAACAAAATATGTATTTGATTTTGTGTATATATAAGTTGATTGTAAATAGAACTAGGTCTTGAAACTTAAAGTAATATCTTAAATTTATCTTTAAAGGTATAATTATAAGTGAAGAGGAAATGTGTTAATGGATATATATAAACATAACATATTAATATAAAGGCTAGAATAATTAATATGAAAATGGATATAAATATTTGTTACATTTAAATGAAGTTTATGACATTTGTGTAATAATAATAACAACATATATGACATTTGTGAGCCTAGAATGATTAAAACTAACAAGTGTCGTTTGTTTTAAAAAATAAAAATAAATGATAAATAAGATATGAATAAAATATATACATCTGTACACTTTCTCATCGCCTTTTTTTGTTTCATTTTCAAAGAGACAAGAAAAATCCAAAGGTAGTAAAACTAAAACCTGGAAAAAAGGAAGTCAGGCAAAGGTCAAAAGCTAAATTAAGATCAAGTTCAACTTTGAAACAAACAGATTAAGTTTCGGAACAAGTAAGCTAACAATCAAGTTCAAGTCATCAAGCGAGGTCAATTCAACAACTCAGTAAGCAAATCAAGATCAAGAAGCAAAACAAAATTGCCAGTTTTAGAAAGCAGTTTCAGGAATTCAAGCTTGACTCTGTTATCTTCCACAGGTGAGTAAACATATATGTTAAAAAGGTTTAAGAAAGTAAATCTGTTGCATGTGATTTCTGTGATAAATTTTAGCCTGCATATGTATATATATGTGTGAACTTCTGTATGTATGAATGATTGAATCTGTGCATGTTGGTTGTGTTTATTCTCCTCTGTTTTTAAAGTAAAGAGTTCAAAAACAAATAAAAATTTCAAATTTTCTTATCTAATTATTATTTGGCTTTAAGTTTCAAACAAATCAGGTTTTTGTAAGCACAATCTAAGTTTTATAAACATATTTAAGGATTTTAAGTTTAGAAATTTTCTAAAATTAGGAAAAGACAGTAAGATCTTTAAATTTGATAAAAATCAAATATTTTATTTTGTAGGTTCACGCATGCAACTTGAATCGACATTGGAAAACTTGATTTTTAAAACAAAAATCTCGAATTTTCGTTTGGGTTTGGGTTTGCATTTTTTGATGATCGGAAATGGAAGTTTGATCAAATTATGGTGAATGAGGTGATTCTGGTGGTCCAGGTTTTGGCTGGAGCTAGCTTGGTGATTGTGGAAGTTGGGAAAAATGGTGGATGTGGTGTTCGATCGCCGTGGCGTCAACGATAGGCCAATAGGGTTTTAAACCCTAGTTCTGTCAATTTTGAAAAATGATCACCATGGCTTCTATGGTGCATCGAGTTGCACGTGGTTCGAGGAAGTGATGGCATGGAGGCTAGCAAGGTCGTGGCCGGAGTTTTTGAGGGTCCATTGGTCGACATCGATGGGTCAGGGAAGTTGTTCTGGTGATGTGTGTTTCCAGTTTTCAACTGGAAAGCTCGAATTAATTTCACTTGGTTAAGGGTCGAAATCGTTTAGGTGGTTGAACGTTGATGTGTGCGAGGTGTCGCCGGAGATAGCGACACCGTAGTTAGTCTGTGCACGTGCACGGCAACGGTTTCGTTTCAGGGAGTTTTGGCTCGAGAGCAACACGAAGTGATGCTCGAGTGGAAAGAAGATTGCCTCGAGTTGGAACCCGAGTTCGTGAGTGAGGCCCTTTCCAGTAAAAAAGAAAGAAAAGGGAAGTTGAAGAAGAAAACTCGAGTCTGGTCTCGAGTCAGGGTCAGGTCGAACCTGAAGTTAAGTTAAAAATGTTTTTAAGAAGTTTGAAAGGATAATTTAAAATTTAAATTTAAAACTGATTTGAACTATTATGTTTAAACTACTTTGATTTAAAAGTTTTATGCTTGAATTTGAGAAAGGCTTAAGTATTTTAAAAACTTAATTTTTAAAGGTAATTAAGTACAAATTAAAAAGATAAAATGTTTTTAAACATGTATTAATTTTAGCTAATTAACGTAATTGTTTTATCTTGAAGTTAGTTAAGTTTTTATGATTAAAGATTACTTAAATTAATAAGGTAATTAAAGTTAAGTTAATTAATAATTTAGGATTAATTAATTTATAAAGGTTTAAGGATTGTGAGATACTGTGACTTGTTTTCTATTTCTTCTTCTATCTCTTTTCTTCTTTTTCTTAACTATCTGGAATTTTCAGGATTGAAAATTCCGGGTCGTTACATTTGGTATCAGAGCGAGGTTAAGCGAGAACCTTGGCTCTGGTGGGTGTACTCATTAAGAATAGGGTCAATAGTATCCTAGAATGAGTTGAGTGTAATATATATGAGAGAGCGTATTTTTTGTTTTCTTATATAATGGTTTTAAAAGTAAATGATTTTTATATAAGTTTATATAAAAAAAAAGCAATGATTCTTCTAACCATTATATATTAAGGTAATTCGTTGTCGTATTATTTGAAAATTAAATAATGAGAATTAAGTGGTAATAGTAATACAACCAAATTGAAATTAAATGAAGATAAGTTTGAAATAGATCCAAGATGGAACTAAAATCCTGAATTTGTAGAATTAAGAATAAGATAAAAATGAATTGGTATCTAGATATGATAATCATGGGTATTATCATAAATAGTTATTGTGTTTAATAATGATATGTTTGTTAATAAGTAATCCAAATGAAGTAAACTTTTAAGATGAGTATAACTTCTAAATTAAAGTAGGTTTTAAATTTTGAAGTTTTAAAACCTAAGTTTAGAAACATTTGAATTATTTCAAAGTGTTGGAGGAAATAATAAATAAAATAATTCAGACTATTTTGACTATAGTCTTATTTTAAAGTAAGAAGTTCGAAAACTTAAAGGAATTTTTTTTGAGTTAAAACCAAGGGTGGTTTAAATTTTAAAATTTGGCTTGGTGGACCAAGAAGTAAATATGTATATATGTGTGGATACACATAATATTAAAGGTAATTTGAAATAAACTCTAAAGTGATGAGTTTTGATTTTCCTTAAAGTGTGATGTAAAAACCTAAGGAAAAATAAGTATTTGAACTTTAAGTGATAAGAATTTGAAATGGAGAATTCAAATTTTGAGTGAGATTAACGGGATTAAATTGAATCTAACTTAGAAGAAGTTAAATAAGTTTGAATGATCAACCTGATTTGGAAATTTCAAGATGAAATTAAGATTTAATTTGGGAAGTTAAATGGTAGATTTGTATTGGGAGTTTGTGTGATCTCAAAATGGGTTGAGATCTAAGAATTGAAAATGGATGAATATTTTAAAATAAATTGGATGATATCATCCTATTTTTATTAATAATCTTTAAATTGTGAATTGGATTTGTTTAAATGAATGAAGAAATAAAGTGTGGTAATAAATCCATTATTGAGATAAAAAGGAAATTAAACTTCAATTTGAAATTAAGGATATGGAATTACTTTGAACTGAAAATTTGAATGTTAAGAACTGAATTTGTAAATTAAATTATTTAAGAACTGGTTTCAAAACTGGAAGATAAAATTGGGTAATAAATTGAATTTTAAAGATAAAATTGTTTTGAACTCTTGTTTGAACTTTGAAATAAGTCAAGTAAAGATAATTTAAAATGGAATTTTGAGAATTGGACTCAAAATTAAATTGTTTAAAGATTTTGATTATTGATTTAAAAATAAGTGTTAATTTGATTTAAGGGGTTAAATCAACATTTCAAATTTAACTCGAATTTATATAATTCGAGATGGTTTAAAGTTGAGATTTAGATTGCATTAGTTTGAATTGAATTTAGTTTGAATTAATTAGAATTGAAGATGGATAAGTACAAAATTCAAATGGAAAATTTGAATTGGATTAATTTGAAATGAAATTGAAGTTGAATGAGTTCAAATTCAAATGGGAATTGGGACTAACTCAAACAGAAATTTGAATGATTTGAAATTGAAGTGGATTCAATATGAAATTAGTCCAAATTGATTTGAATAATTTGGAATTGTAATTAAAGTTGAATAGGTCTAAAATCAAATGGAATTTGATTTGAATTTGGAAAGAAATTGAGGTTAATTCAATTTGAATTGGGGATAAATCAAGTTCAAGGGAAATTGAAGTTATTCAAATTGGAAATGAGTCAATTTAAATGGAAGTGGAAATTTAAATTAAACTGATGGGGGTGGAGATTGGGAATTGAACAGTTTGGCTCTGGATTATTTTCAAATAAATTATTTTGATATAAACTGTTTTAAATCTATTTTCCTAACTGTTTACTATACAACTTTTATTTTTGAAATCCAAAAACTATCTTATATTTATTTTACAACTACTTTTGGAACTATTTAACTATTTTACAACTATTTTATAAACTAATTACTATTTTTTCCAACTACTTTATAACTAATTACTATTTTACAACTATTTTGCAATTATCTAACTATTTTATAATAATTTAACCACTTTCCAACTATTTTACAATTACTTAACTATTTTATAGCTATTTTACAAACTAATAATTATTTTTCAACTACTTATCTATTTTTAACTTTTTAAGCTATTTTCTAAATTTAAGAAGGTCAGAATGCAATTGTTTATGATTAATTACCAATTGAGATAAGGATTAAAGTGATAATCCAAATGGAATTGGAACAATTGTGAATAAGTGGATAGAAATTAGAGTAAATGTGTATAGAAAGGAGAAATTGAGCTAGTTAATAATCAATGGAGATAAATACATAGGATGTACGTATATCATTCTATTCGCATCGTGATTTGATCCAGATTCGAGCACATAATTTCAAGATAGTATATCGATCCGCGATAGGACTTTTCACTCGATTTTCAACGGAAACCTGGATATGGATTGTTGATTGGTTCTGGATATTCTCTATCATAGTTATGGCTATGCAAGAAGAATGATGGTTTCTGATCAAGGAACCAGATCTGAGTCCGTACTAGGAAGTCGGGTGGACGATACTAGTTCGGAAGAGAAATTTTTGTGATCGAGTGAGCGATCAGATTGATACTGCGTTCGGATGATATGTGTACATCGTATGGGTTTGAATGAGATTGATATTGAAGATTTTAGATAAGAACTGGAAGATGATTTTTTGAAATGGAATGGTATATTTGATAAATAAATGGTTCTTGAAATGAAAGGTATATTTTGTGAAATATATGATGAAATAAAGTGGAAATTGGATATTTCTATAGTAGAAATATAATTTATATATGTAAGTAATAGGGTTAATAACTTTATAAGAGTAATCAAATTTGAATATTTGATTTGGAATAAATAAAGTTATGTATCTTTGTTATATAAGATAAATCTCCCCTTGTTGAATCTATTGTCGGAAGAAAAGGATTTCTGAAAAGTATTTGAAGTATAAAGGGGAATTTATACAAGTATGAAGTGATCCAAAGATTTTCAAAGTTATATATATATAAAGGATTTTATGAGAATGATTTTGGAGAAAAGGTTTTTGGAACCTATGGGTTTTGGAAAGGCTTTTGATTTTTGGAAGAAAAATCGATTTTGTAAATTTGAAAAGCCTAATTTAAGAATTATCGATTTTGAGAAAAGGAGATTTATATGGGATTCATACTAGGTGTATGATTTAAAAGATACTATATGTGTGTAGTATATAGTGTTTTGAAAATGGCTCCGGAAAAAAGGCGCTCCCTCAGAATGAACTTCTCAGGAGTTCCATAGGTTGGTACTGCCTTGAGCCTCAAAGTGGGGGAGGCTCTAAAGTTGATCTTGTGAGGAGTCCGGACAAACTAGTTCCTGAGGATTATGTGCAGTGGGTAGCGAAAGTCGATGGCACTGATGCCTACAGAGACATTGGGTTATGTTGTGACGATAGTGTAGCTCGATGTCACTGCGATCTACTGCATACCATAGCTGAAGTTGTGTGTGCTGCTGAGAGCCAACAGTCTACGTTTGATTTTACATCGGAAGACTGCGACCTATGGTAATATAGCGAAAGTCATGTGTGCTGATGAGAGCTAACAGTCTACGTTTGGTTTTACATCGGTAGACTGCGACCTACGAAGACATAGCTAAAGTCGAGAGGTCGTGAGAGTCTAAGGTTACATGGGACTTGACTGATGTAGTCTACGACCTATGTGGGAGTGGAGAAGATTCATTTTTTGGCAGAGAAATTCGAGGGCGCTGATGCCTACGGTTACATGGACTTTTGCTGTGATGGCAACATAACCCTGGATGTAACTGCGATCTGTAGCGAATTCCATGGCATAATCGTGGGGCGCGTAGTGCCTACAGTTATCTATGGATTTTGTCGGGATGGGAACGTAACCATCAGGTTAGCTGCGACCATGGATGCGGGTGATGATTTCCAGAGCATTCTCACCGGAGAAGTTTCCTCGATTTCAAAAAAAAATTTCTATATTTTTAGTAAAATAATTTTCCAAGTTTTTTCACTTTGTGTTGGAAACCGGCCTGCTAAGTATTTATAGATTTTCAGTCCTACGCCTGATCAACGTATGACCGAATTTCTGTTGGAACAAGGATGGACTGGTTGAGACGTCGAGTTATAAAAGTATCTTTATAAAACTATTCTATAATATTTTGAAATGATTTAAAATTTATCAAAGAATAATTTTTCTAATAATAATCATTATAATAAATTCTGACTTCGTTCCTTTTCGAGGACGAAAAAATTCAAAGGGGGGAAGGAATGTGATAACCCGGATTTTGAACAACTGTTAATTGGATAATTAAATGATTGTAACTATTGGGATACTGATTTTATTTGAATTAAACAGATAAATTTGATAATTAAAGATGTTTGGATGTATATTTAAGTAGTTAAATTAAAATGATGAATCTTATAGTAAATTACTAAATATATAATTAGAGATGTGTAAACTCTATGATATTGAAATTTCAAGTTAGTACATATACAAATCCATTATGAATATATAATCACAGTAAACATATTTATATAATTATTTAAATTGGCAAGATTCATCTTTTACAAACAAAATATGTATTTGATTTTGTGTATATATAAGTTGACTGTAAATAGAACTAGGTCTTGAAACTCGAAGTAATATCTTAAATTTATCTTTAAAGGTATAATTATAAGTGAAAAGGAAATGTGCTAATGGATATATATATAACATATTAATATAAAAGCTAGAATAATTAATATGAAAATAGATATAAATATTTGTAACATTTAAATGAAGTTTATGACATTTGTATAATAATAACAACACATATGACATTTACGAGCCTAGAGTGATTAAAACTAACAAGTGTCATTTGTTTAAAAAAATAAAAAAGTAAATGATAAATAAGATATGAATAAAATACATACATCTCTACTCTTTCTCACCTTCTTTTATTTTATTTTATTTTCAAAGAGACAAGAAAAATCCAAAGGTAGTAAAACTAAAAGTAGAAAAAAAGAAGTCAAGCAAAGGTCAAAAGCTAAATTAAGATCAAGTTCAACTTTGAAACAAACGGATTAAGTTTCAGATCATGTAAGCTAACAATCAAGTTCAAGTCATCAAGCGAGGTCAATTCAACAACTCAATAAGCAAATCAAGATCAAGAAGCAAAATAAAATTGCCAGTTTCAAAATGCAGTTTCAGGAATTCAAGCTTGGCTCTGTTATCTTCCACTGGTGGGTAAACATATATATTAAAAAGGTTTAAGAAAGTAAATCTATTGCATGTGATTTCTATGATAAATTTTAGCCTACATATGTGTATATATGTGTGTGAACTTTTGTATATATGAATGATTGAACCTGTGCATGTTGGTTGTGTTTATTCTCCTTTGATTTTAAAGTACAAAGCTCAAAAACAAATAAAAATTTCAAATTTTCTTATCCAATTATTATTTGGCTTTTCCAAACAAATCAGGTTTGTGTAAGCATAATCGAAGTTTTATAAACATGTTTAAGGATTTTAAGTTTAGAAATTTTTTGAAATAAGGAAATGACAGTAAGATCTTTAAATTTGATAAAAATCAAATATTTTATTTTGTAGAGTAAAGCATGCAGCTTGAACCGGCATTGAAAAACTCAATTTTTAAAACAAAAATCTCAAATTTTCGTTTGTGTTTGGGTTTGCATTTTTGTGATGATCAGAAATGGAAGTTTGATCAAATTATGGCGACTGAGGTGATTCTGGTGGTTGGGGTTTTGGCTGGAGCTAGCTTGGTGATCGTGGAAGTTGGGAAAAATGGTAGACGTGGTGTTCAATCGCCATGGCGTCGGCGATAGGCCAATAGGGTTTTAAACCCTAGTTCTTTCAGGTTTGAAAAAAATGATCACCGTGGCTTCTATGGTACATTGAGTTGCACGTGGTTCAGGGAAGTGATGGCGTGGAGGCTAGTGAGGTCGTGGCCGGAGTTTGTGAGGGTCCGGTGGTCGGCATCGATGGGTCAGGGGAGTTTTTCTGGTGATGTGTGTTTCCATTTTTCAACTGGAAAGCTCGAATTAGTTTTGGGCTTTGCGGCACTTGGTTGAGGGTCGGAATCGTTCAAGTGGTTGAACATTGATGTGTGCGAGGTGTCTTCGGAGGTAGCACTTCATATTGGTTGGTCTGTGAACGTGCACGGCAACGGTTTTGTGTTCGGGAGTTTTGGTTCGAGAGCAACACGAAGTGATGCTCGAGTGGAAAGAAGATTGCCTCGAGTTGGAACCCGAGTTCGTGAGTGAGGCCCTTTCCAGTTTTGTTTTAAACTTAAAAAAGAAAGAAAAGGGAAGATGAAGAAGAAAACTCGAGTCTGGTCTCGAGTCAGGGTCGGGTCGAACCCGAAGTTAAGTTGAAAATATTTTTGAGAAGTTTGAAAGGCTAAATTTAAAATTTAAATTTAAAACTGATTTGAACTATCATGTTTAAACTATTTTGATTTTGTGTAGTTAATGCCCCGCTATTACCCCGCTATATCTCATAGCGGGTTTCTACCGCTATGATTTTCCATGTAGCCCTAAAATATAGCCTTTCCGCTTTAAGCCCTGCCATTTCCACTATATCCCGTTATTCCCGCTATATTCCGCTATTTCCGCCTATCTTCTTTAATAAAATGAATTGAAAAATTGCATTTATACATTATAAAAATTATGAAACAAATTTATTTGATTTAATTTTTAATATATTTTCAGAAATGAAAATACTCTAATATTCTACTAAATTCAGTTATGTTATATAATAATTTTACGTTTATTTAAAGCATATTCGCACATATTTTTATTTAAAACTATTTGTGTATTAATTATAATCCAATTGAATGATATTTTTTCATTTGTTTACTATTTATATATTTGTAAAAACATTAAATACAAGTTTTATATGCTATTTTAGAGCCATCCGCTATATCCCGCTATATCCTCGCTGTATCCCCGCTAAGCGCCATGAATCTGCCGAGTGCATTAACTGCACAGTTTTGATTTAAAAGTTTTATGCTTTAATTTGAGAATGGTTTATGTATTTTAAAAAATTAATTTTTAAAGGTAATTAAATATAAATTAAAAAGATGAAATGTTTTTAAACATGTATTTATTTTTGGTAATTAATGTTATTTTTTTTATCTTGAGTTAGTTAAGTTTTTATGATTAAAGATTACTTAAATTAATAAGGTAATTAAAGTTAAATTAATTAATAATTTAGGATTAATTAATTTATAAAGGTTTAAGGATTAATTAATTTTTAATTAAGAATTAGTTTGGGTTAAGAATAATTATTTAAGATAATTAATGAAGTGTGATTACTTAGTGAAGTAATAAATGGATAATTGCAGGCTGTAATTAATTAATGGGTAATTACTTGATGGAAAGTAGTTAAATAATAATTACTCAATGGAAGCAATTAAGTGTTAATTATTCAGTGTAATTAATTAAAGGATTTATTAATTAACTAAGAGGCTAATTAACTAATGTAAGTAATTAAGAATAGTTAATTACTGAATATGATTAATCAAGGTTGATTAATGAATGTGGTAAATTAATTAAAGGCTAATTACTGAATGTAATTAGAGTGGATAATTAAGGGATGATTAATTAATGGTTTGTAATTAATTATTGTTAAGTAAACAAGATTAAAAGCGATTAAAGTAATTAATTTGATCTAATTAGGAATGGGTGACTAATTAATCTTGCTTATGAATGATTGGTTGATATTTTCGATATGAAATGAGTGTGATATGTTATGTTTGTCTTGAACATTGTTTATGTGGTATCCGTCGATGATGAATCATTGTGTAAAAAAGTGACTTCTTGTGATTAAAGGTTGAATTGTGTTTCACTTGAATAGTGGGGTTAAGATGGCATTGAATTCGAAGAGACCGGAGTCGGGTATTAGTAAATACCCGAAACCACTTCGATTTGTAATCTATAAAAATTCTATACATATTTGATATGTGAAATCAATAGGCTGGAAAGGAATGATTTAATTGAATTGGACCATTTAATCTAATTTTTGGTACTTAGAAATTGATGTGTGTAATAAGTGTTGTCTATACCAAACTTGTGAATTTGTAAAATTGAAACGAGTTACCCCCGGTTTTATGTAAGTTTTATGTTATTGTATTCCATTTTAGATGAGTTTACTCATGCTGGTTTCCAGCCTGACCCGGGTGTTACTTTGATGTAACGCTCGGGTCAGACCGAGTATTACATATTTTCAGGTAAGGACGTTCTGGAGTTCAAGAGGCAAGCTGGATTGAAGAAACGTATGGAGTGTAATCCGCTGTGATATATTGTTATTTATCTGGGACAAGTTATTTTAACTGTCCAATGATTGTGAAATGTTGTAACTCTGACGTATTAAAATGTAATTGACTAATACAACATTCTCTATGTAAAGAATATTTATTTGTTATTATATTTTATCCATTGCGAATGTGAGAAACTGTGACTTGTTTTCTGTTTCTTCTTCTATCTCTTTTCCTTAACTATCTGGAATTTTCGGGATCGAAAATTCCGGCTCATTATAGAACCCATAACTGATTTGCATAGTGGACTGCTAAGCAAAAGACTGTTGCACAAAACAATTCCAAAGCGATGAATATTCTATTCTGTTCACTTGATAGGAATAAGTTTAATAGAGTGTTTGTTTGTAAGTCTGCATATGAGATCTAGAAAACTTTGCAAGTTACTCATGAAGGAACAAGCAAAGTTAAACAGACCAAAATATCCATTTTGACCAATCTGTTTCAATTATTCGAGATGAATCCAAATGAGTCCGTTTCAGACTTGTACAATAGGTTTCAAGACATTGTGCACTCATTAATTGCATTAGGAAAGAACTTTTCCGAAGAAGATCAAGTTAGAAAATTTCTGAATTCACTCACTCTAGAATCTGATCATAAGACTTTAGCAATTGAAGAGGCTAATGATATTTGTACGCTGAAAATTGAAGAATTTATTGGAATTTGATGTCGTTTGAAGTACAAATGCAAGGGAGAAGAGAAAGCAAGGTCTCAGAAAAGAAGTTAATAGCGTACAATGCCATAACAGATGGTTCAAACTCAAACAATGACGACGATGAAGAAATACTCTTGATGACAAGGAATTTGAGAAATTTTCTGAAATACAGAAAGATGAACAACTACAACAGAAATGATCACAAGAATTCTGGAAATAATAATGAGACACTCAACAATATCAGATGCTAAAATTGTGATGAGCCAGGCCACTTTAAAAGAGATTGTCTGCATCTGGATAAGCGAAAATTTCCTCTAAGCAATGATTCGTCAAAGAAAAGAAAGAGAGCGTATGTACACCAGACGATTCAGACTGATCCTCTAGTGATGAAGATCAAGAGACGGAAAATTCAAATATGTGCTTTACAACTATTCATGAATTTGATGAACTCGGAAATATAGATCCGAAAATTGGTACGCATTTTAATTATATTGATTAAAATTGCTTGTTTGAATGTTTACATGTTTTGAAATTGCTTGTTGTTTGAATTTAAAATTTTGATTTTTAAAATAATATTATTTTAATATTGAAATATTAATATTAAAGTGTTATTATATTTAATATTATTTCAGATAAAATATAAATTAGATTATAGGATATATATATATTAAACAAAATAGAAAAATAAGTCACATGAATTATAGGACCCATTTCGACATGGCCCAACCCCCCATGTCGACATACCCCCCAAAAATTTGAATTCAGGACTTTGAATTTCCCTCCATCTTTTCACCAACTCCAAAGCTCTTAAAAGACGTCTCTTGACTAAAGAACATGGCTCTTAGATATCTATTTATCTTCTTAACTTTATCCTATCTTTTCACTTTCATTTCAAAATTCAGACTCTCTTTCAAACTCTCATTCTCTCTAATTTCTTCAAAAATGGTTTCCTCAAGCACTCCATCCACCATTAGACTGTCCAAGACCACCAAAATGTTCCTTTACAAAGATCCAAAAGCTATCAAGGCTTACATAAGCAATGTAAACTTTGGAAAGGTCCATATGGGAAAATTTGCTATCTTTAATGATTTTTCTTCCTTTGAAATCAATGTTCTATTTGAAGAGAATCAAATTCTTAGCTTAATTGATGATTCTCAAAATGATTTTGTTTGTTATCCGAATCTTGTCAAAATGTTTTATGCAAATGTCAATCGTGGTTTTTATGAAAGAAATGAAGGGGAATTGTGTAGTAGCTTTAAAGGAACGTGTATTGTTTTAAACAGTGAGATTTTGGGAAACATTCTTGGTTGTAAGTATACGGGAATGGATCATTCAGATTTTCAAATTGATGAGCATGATCGTGAGACAATTCATCGCATTTTTGAAGGAGACGATAACTTTGAGTTTATAAACCGAAATTTCTATTGAAAATCTAGAATTCTAAACCTTCTTTTGCAACATACCAGAACTCTAAGATCGGGAAATTTCAATCACCGACCTTAAAAGTTTGTAAGGCTCTTTTTTCTATTTTTAGGCATTACGACATTAATTGGGCGTAAGTAAGTGTGGATGAACTTCGTACCAAAAATTTTACTTTAGGAGAAAACACTTTATATCATGGGTTTTATCTTACTTGGATTATTAACTATTTTGGTGTAGATTATAAGAGAGAGGAGATTGTTTCTAGAAAAGTGTTTAACCATGCCAATATCTCTCTTATGAAAATCCCACTTGTATTTCAACCATATCAAACACTTGCCTAGAAAGATAAAAGGTTGGCTCATGAAGAGATGGAAGAAGAAGAGGAGGAGGAAGAAGAGGAGATGGAAATTGAAAAAGAAGGAGAGGAGGAGGAGGAAGAGACTTCATTGGAAAGCATCGAATATCCTATCACTCCTAACAATCCATCCAACAAAACCCTTCTCAAAAATTAAAATATTATCGTGGAAAACCAATGGATTATCAAAAGATCTGTTAGTAAAAAGTTGGAAAAGATTCCACCAAAAGGAACAAATTCTTTGGGAAAGTGAGTCGCAAGCTTGGATTATCATCATCTTCATCATACTCTAACTAATACTAGTTTCATTTCATGTTATTAGTTTGTATATCTCTTAATGTTATGTATCGTTTATGAAATGTTAACTAAATTTATCAATGAAAATCTTTTGTTTCTGCTTATTAGCTCTAAAATATCTCTAGAATGCTTGTTATTATATTATATAAGTTTATGTATATAGACTTGTATATAATATAAAGAAATAAAGCAAATTGCCAAAATTAACGGGGGCATGTCGACACCCCCTACCCCCCATGTCGACATGTAACGAATAGAAAGTGCTTTTTGTTCTGTAATTGAAATTGACATAACTACCTTGTGTCTTTTCATTTCAAATGACTTTCTATCTATTTAAATACACGTTTCTTCCAGAAAAATGCATATTTTAAATTCTCCTTATATTCTATTAAAATTTCTTCATATTTTATCAAAAATGGCCTCTCCTATTCATAATCTAAGTGAAAATCTTGAAGAAACTCTCAAATTTTTCAAGAACATACTTACTTTTATCCTACGCAATCAATGACACTTAGAATTAAGCCAAATGCAGACGATAAAGAAACAAGAAAGGCACTTCAATGCCATTCGATGGATGATTTCAGCCCTCAACAAAGAAGAACTCGAAGCGAATCCAGAAGGAACTCTAAACAAGGATAATGAAGAATATGATGCTATTAAGGCAGACCCTATCTTCGGTGAGGAAGGATGGGTTGAAGTTCCAAGAAATTTTTGATCTAATTTGAATTGTTTGGTTTAGTTTGATTTGATTTGAATTGTTTGAATTGATATGGTATGTAATATTGAACATGGTATGGTTTGATAAAGATAATGATGTATGTATTGACTGATTATGCTTGAAATTTTCACATCTCTCACATTTACCTTACTATATTTTACTCATATTATTATCCATATACTGTGCTATTATACAGTGCTATAGTATAAGATTTAGGGGGAGTAATGTAGTTTAGGATTAGTTTTGTTGATGACAAAGGAGGAGAATTATAAAATAGGTTAGATTGGCTTAGATTAAAGGGGAGTTAGTAGATTAAGGAGGATTTGTTGGAATAAGGGGGAGTCAGAGTAGAATCAGAGTTTGGTGGAGTATATTTTATAAATAAAGGTTGGCATCATCAAAAGGGGCAGGTAATTATACAATAGGTTTGATAGGCTTAGGTTAAGGGGGAGTTAGTAGATTAAGGGGTGTTTGTTGGAATAAGGGGGAGTCAGAGTAGAATTAGAGTTTGCTGTAGTATATTTTATAAACAAAGTTTGTCATCATCAAAAATGGGGAGATTGTTAGTTTCTTAGATGATGGTTTTGATGAAAAAAACCTTATGACTTGTTATAAAATATATATACTAATATTCTTGTCTAGATATATATGTATATGCAGGATATATATATATATATATATATAGGTACTAAGAATAAAGACTATACAGTATAAAGATTCAAGACTGAGTATAAAGATTCAAGACTGAGTATAGAGATTCAAAACTGACGAATTCAAGATTGAAGAAATCAAGATTGAAGACGCATGAGTATCAAGAGTTTAAGATTTCAAGAGTTCAAGATATCATGATAAGTAATAGAGTCTAGATTTATGTTAAACTTTATGATAGCACTAAAATCTTTATTTAAATTTTAATTATGGAATGAAATCCACCTTCTCGCTTTAATAGTGGGATGGAACCCACGACCACTTTAGTAGGATGGAACCCACAACCTCTTTAGTGGGATGGAACCCATAACCTTTTCTAGTGAAATGGAATCCATGAAATGTTCAAAATGATTTATTTTAATTATTTTTCGAAAACTATCTTTTTAAAATTCATCTCTCTTGGTTTAAATATTTTAGCCTTAATTCAAAAACTATTTTTCAATCATTTTAATTTCAAAATCATCTCTTGTTTTTAAACTATCTTCTGGTTTTAATATTGTAGCTTTAAAACTTACAAATATACTCTATACTCAGTTTTTAATATTACTTTTATATTATAGATTATATATTTTAAAGTTACTATTTAAATCACTTTTATATGTTTAAATTATATTCAAAATGGTTTATAAGGTTCAGAAATTGTTTTAACAAGTTTTACAATATGAATTATTTTAACGCAAAATTAATTTTCAAAATTTACATAGGCATGTGGACATCCCTTATCCCCCCATGTTGACATGGTGACCGTAGAATTCAAATTTTAAATTTTCAAAAGAAGTGTCTGTTCGTCATAACCTTTCGCAAATGGACATGACCGTTATTCTTCTATAAATACCAGTTAATTTCAACGAATTTTAAGTTAGTTTTTCTTCATTTCTTCACTTCTTCTTCTCCACTCAAATATTCTCTTATATTTCAAATGCTTTAATAAAACTCTGCCGAAATTCTTAGTGAATCAAACTCGATCATCTCTAGTTTTATTCCCTACCACTCCCTCTCAAAGATCTCGGTCCTATTCAAAGTTATAGGATCATTTGCAATCAATGATCGAAAGATCGAAGTGTGTCTATTCTCTCTCTATCAAAGTGTGATTGAAAATGGTGTGATTGTGGCCCGTAAATCAATTAGATGTGATTGTAGCCCGTAAATCAATTAGGTGATCTTGTAGCCTGGTTAAATCAAGAGAGTTTGCCCTAGTCTCGGAGACAGGAGGGTGTATCTCGTGGACTTGAAATTGAGGTGGTAATATCGACGTTATATTTGAAAAGAAATATGCACAAGAAATTGTGTGGGACTGGATGTAGGGTAACTCCAAACCAATATAAAAGTCCATTGTGTTCTTTCCTTTATAGCATTTATTTACTATTTGCATCTACTGATTCTGTGATTGTCTCTGTGTTTATGAAGTTGCATCTGTATGTGTTTAATTTGAAAATATTTCAAAAATTCCATAAAATCGATTAAACATTATTCACCCCCTTTTAGTGTTAATCTAGCCTTAAGATCCGTAATACGCATTTCCTATAGTGAATATAAACGAAAGTGCCCCTTTCGAAACCATCCTTTGTCATACAAAAATATTGGGGAAAGCATGATGGCATCGACACCATCCCTTCCGAATGATTTAGATCGTTTAAATAAAACATTGAAGGATAGCATCGAAACCCTTGGACCCTTTTGTAAGCATTTAGGAAGTGGCATAAAATAACTTTAAAACAATTTCGATTGATGACTTTAATATACTTGATAGGCTAAACAATGGCAGTGGAGCTTTGACTAGGTCAGAACCCCTTTTTTGAAAGCATTATTTTATAAGTAAAGAAACCCATTCAAAAGCTTATTCTTTAAAACATAAGTTGGCAACCCTTTCATATGCCTTTAAAAACCATTTTTGAAAATATATGCTTCAACTCCTTCGAAGGCTCTAATTAAAACAAAGGTAGATGCACCTCTTTCTAAAACAAACTAAGGTGTCGACCCCATCGGAAGTCATGCTTTTGACATCAAGCCTTCCACCCTTCTCCAATCCATTATGTACCATCTAAGTAATATCTTGTATATTGGTTTCGGCTTAGTGAGTTTCGGTTTGATTGAAGGCGGAAGCTCTGAGTCGAAAGGTGCTTCTAAAGATGGCAGAACAAATATTTCTGGGTAAACCTGATTTAATACTAATTAAAGAAAACACTTTATAACTAACCTACCATGTGTAAACATAAGATTGGTTGCCTTAACTTTTCAAATTCTTTACTAAAATAACTACCGTTAATTTCAGATCTCTATGGTTAAGTTAACAAACAAGCCCTTCCATTAAGTAAAACCAATATTGCAAAGAAGTCCCTCTTCTAAAATAAATAATTTGCATAGCAAATCACTTAGGAAGAATCCCCAAAAATTCTAGAAATTCACTTAAATCATGTTGTCTAACATATCCAAATTTCAGATCTAAATTCTCAATATGATTTCCAAAATAAATTTATAAACCCAATTAACCATATTTTCCTTTGAAAATTTATAGTAGTCTTTCCATAGCTTGGAAAATTATCAAAATTAAAACCCAACACAAAATCATGTTTTGCACAAAATAAATTTTTTTCATGGCATTTAAACATCGATATAAAACGGTTGTGCCCTAAAACCGCATATAATCTTATTTAAACATTCGTATTTAAATCAAACAAATTGTGATTCACGCATACCATCATCCAAAAGATCATAAAAACTGATTTACCCCTAAATACGAAAACATATGATTATACAACAAAATAGAGATCGAATTGATTATTATTCATCTTAATTGAGATAAGAAGATTGGATTGAGATTAGTTTCCCCTAAGCTTGAACCCTTAGCTTTTGATTGAATTCCTTTTGTTAATGGTCGACTCCTCTTTACGTTTTTTTTTTGCGTTTTGAAATGACGTGAATGGGAAATGAAATGTTAGGAATGAGAATATATATAATGGTAAGGGTAATATATGGAAAATTCCCATTATACATTTATGTAAATCAATTAACTTATAACTCATTCTTCAGCCCATTTAATTATTTAATTGAGCACGGTCTTAATTATATTTATTCAAATCTCAACCTCCTTGTCTCCTAACATTTACATTATTCTACTTAATTTATCTAATTAAATCTCCTGAATAATGTTATCAAAAATTAGGGGTGTTATAGTAGTCATTTAAGCATCATCAAGTGGCTATGAAACATTAGCTACACTCTTATGATTACTAATTGAAAGTGCATTTAACTATTTGTTGAGTTTTCAGACTCGATCTTGGCAAAATACATTTAGGCGGATCAAATGGGTTTTCAGGCCCATCTTGTGATGCTTATTTTCAAGCGAGTGATAATTTATGAAGTTCAACCTCTTGTGTTGACGCATGAAGTACGTGTTTCTTGTGTTGACTTGCAAAGTGCATGTATGTTGCTTGCATATACGGTTGTGATTTTCTATGCTCTTATTATAATGGTTGGTTTGACTTTGATAAATGTTGGAAATAAGCTTAAACTTAACTATAAACCATGAATCACTAAATAAAGTATCATTATGTTAGTGAAGTACAATTTATGGACATTTATCCTTGCCATTTGTGCATGCTTATTATTACCAGTATCTCACCTTTTCTGGTAATTAGAGATAGTCTGGCCCGGATCTTATTTTAATACTCTCGTCGGACCGAGACTTAATGGCCTTAGATGTAAGCTAGCTTAAGAAGTCTTATTGGGTGTTGTTTATATTTTTGATATACCATTTGAGTCTATCTTTTATGTTCGTTCTATGCTTGTATAATTTGTAGACTTTCGTAGTTATGTATATTTGAAACATGTCACTGTTTATATATGTATGTGTAATTATATGTGAGTCCAGTAATTTCTTTTGTAGGTCTATATTTTTGAGAGATAATGATGTATGTTATATTCGTTGCAACATTTGATTCAATGTTATATACTATGTTATGTATTGTTTTGAATTACATTAAACCTTTGTATTATTGTTTTGCGCCTAGATCGAATATGTTGAATTATCACTTGTAAGAAAGGAAAAGAAATATACAGTCGCATTACTCGACATATTCGATACTCGCCCAAAGCAATTTCATAGATGGCCGCTCTTATCCAACCTTATTCTCTGTATTACTCGATAATATTACTTGTAATATTCTTAGTGATATAGGTATAAAGGTGGGGCGTTATATGGATAGTATGGGTGTAGTGGTTCTGTAACATCGTCACCTCTATACACATACTATCCAAGAGTATTACTAAGCAACACTATCAGGTAATGTAGAGAATGAGGCGATATGAGGTACTCACATAAATATTCCTTTAGAATAACGTCGATACAAGCCTTATCTCATATAATACTCACCATAAATGTACACGGCCTCTGTAAAAAGTAGTAAACAAATGTTCCTCCATGATAGAATAATACATAATATATATTGAGTATTAAAGAAAATAGAGTCAGTATCGCAGCCTCAAAATATAATATAAAATATATATAGGAGACGGTGAGTGTATAAAACATCTCAAATAATGTATAATTAAAATGCAACACTACGTCAAATATACAATAAATCTATATCATATTAATAATATACAAAAATCCTATATCAAGTCTCCTTTATACCTAATGAAAGAAGCTAGTCTCATCGTCCTTGTACCTGGAATATCTCGGACTAACTCGAGTATTTCGTAAATAACACAGGGGTGAGACTTTGTCTAAATTAATGGGTCAAAATACATATGTAACTTAGTATATCCAAGGTGTCAAAATTAATATATCTATGTAGTAAGGCATGCAATGTATATAATTAAAATATCACAAGCAATCCTAGAGTATCACATAACATCAAATACCATAAAACTGTGCATAAAGATGTCATTACCCATGTAAAAATGAAGAAAGTAAGAAATCATGAAAAATACATCAAATGGGTGAAGCATCCATATTCAAAAATTATCATCAAAATCTATAAGTCATCGATAAATGAGATATCACCAGTATAATTAGGCTAACACGTGACATTTCCCAAATGTATCCCTCAATCTCCATAATAAAATATTGGCACTAAATACAAAATATAGAAATATATGCCACCTATCAAAGAATCATGTATAATAAAAGATATGATAATCCATTATACTTTAGACACTTATCACATCACATGTATAATCTCATCTCCTCATATAGAAATAAGTAGTAATGGGAAATGACGGTATGATAGACACAAGGTCTCAAGTAGAGTCATATTATAATATATAAGTTACACCACCCATATTTATGCATAATGTAGTGTATAAATAATATGTACTTATCTACCACTCGATGTAGAATCAGAAGGGAGACTAACAGCTACCAGCGAACTCAAGGAGCCTTAGGCTACCCATCTGGATCTGTGTTTATAGTCTTCATTTACCTCCCTGGTAATCGTGACAATATCCACCTAATGTACTCGTTAATGAGAGGACTCCTAATCACAATCTTGGATCATGCCCCTATGATAATAGACTATTGGCCTAGGTGACAAAAAAGGGCTAGGGCTGCCCACCTTAAGGGCTAACCACCCTTCACTAAAATGCCATGATCTGCATCTAATATTATATATATATATATGTCACTGATTTGGGGCAAGACCCTATGATCAGGCTGCCAGGGTGGCAATGGCCTAATCTGGTCCCCTCTAACCGTAAATCGTACCCTGAATCACTTCATGATAGACAAGTAAATAATATTTATGAATATATATATATATACACACACACATATATATACCCCATAACTCAACATCCACGAGTTTTATCAACCTTGAGCATCACCTCACATATGTATCTCCTCACGTCTCAATTCTCGTCATGTGAGTGTCATCTACTTATAATGAATAACCGAAATAATAGCGTCCCATACCACCGCATGATACTCAATCATTTATTCACTCCGCATATACTACACTCAATCCCCATGGTATTCTATATAACAAGTCCAAGGGATAACCGGAGAAATATTATCGAAAGTCCCATACCATATAACTCTGTTTCTTTAAATTCCTCGTCACATAAAATTAAAATCTCCATAAACACAATAAAAAATAGCAATATCACAAATCTATATAGAAGGATATCATCCCTATATCATATCAAAATAACTCAATTTAATGATGAATCATTCATATGATCCAATTCAATATAAAAGAAAAGAGATAAAAAAAAAAGTTAACCATTTTGCTTCAGTTCCTTCTCCTTATTGACGTCTTCTTCATCAATTCAATGCATAAGCAATAACATCCAATCATATAATAATACAAATACGTATATATTCATACAAGTTTAAGATGTAGGCATAGATATATGAGTAGGAAACTCACCTAAAACCTTTTTACTTCCTATTCCTACTTATGCTTTACTGTACTTCACCATCTTCTACAATTTAACGATTAAAACCTTTATCCTAGCTTGCTAATCTGGTGTAGAGATGCCAAGGAGCCTTTAATTTAATTGTATGAAATTATAGTATTTTTATTTAATTTCATTTCATTTTTATTTTGATTTTCAAACTGATGGAGTATGGTTGGATTTTAATTTTTCTAAAGTCAGGAAATAAACATGTAGGGTTTATTTATAGATGAAGGCGAATAGTCTAGAGAACGAACTGTTTGGAGATGGAGAAGTCATGAAACAAGAATTTGGATTTTGGACAAGTAAGAGTTAGGGCTTTTCTTTTGTTAGGTGACTCATTTTTCTTTCTTTCTTTAGTTCATATCAAAATCACTACACAAATTTCTTTCTAAACAAATCTTATCTTTAACTATTATGTAATGTTATTTTTGATAACTTATTTATTTAATTTAATAATTTTATTTAATAATTTACTAATTAAATTCAAACTTCATAAATAAAATACTTTTTATCAACAAATAAATTTTAATTTATTTATCTCAAATATTCCTCATTTTGATATAAAATAATCATTTTACTTCAAATAACTAACTTATATGTCCATATTTCATAATATCTAATTTAATTTCTAAATCATTGTCCATCCATATTTAATTCTCATTATTTTAAAAAAAATTCTCATCAAATTCCCAAATCATTCCCAAAATTCCGTATTTATATTTTAAAACATATTTAATTAATTAATCATTATTAGTAAATTATTAATTTATTGCTTCTCGACGATAGGATGTTACACACGACATTGTACTTAGACTTGTGGTACACCCATATGATGATGATGTTTGTAGTGCTAACTCTTTAGATTTAGGGATGGGTCGGGTACGGTTCTCCGTGCTTTATGTCTTATATACTGTATTGTCTTTCATTATATTTTGATATTGTTTATTACTCACACCAAACTATTGTCTTACTTAAGTTTTCAATTTTTCTTCTTATTATCTCAGGTATTCTTAAATGAGTAAATTAGATAGCATATGTGGGATAGCATGTGGAGTTGTGTAGATGGACTAGTAGGATGCTATGCTTTCATGTATTACAATCTAGGCTTATTATTGCTTTATTCCACCATGTAGCGCTGTATACCTTTACTGGTGCTTACTTATATTAAAGAATGATTATAATTTAAGTTATTGTTTAATATATAAACCATGTGGTCTGTTTTGTATAACTGTATTAAACCTATGCATTGATCAGTGATAGATTATATATTAATTTTCTATCTTTCCCACTTTATATCTATGATGACTTTACTTTATTCGATGTACCATGAGATATATGATAGGTTAATTTGGAAAATTTTAATTTTATTTGCCTAGACAATAATCCTACATCCGTCAAACACTGCTAAGGCGCTCTATAGAGGTATACTAGGTACTAGAGGTGTATATAGGTCGTCATATTGACCCTTTACAAAAGTGTTAAAATGTTGTTATTAGTGTTATTTTCCATTTATCCTTTTCAAAATTCAGGTAATGAATCTTTTGGAAATAGTATGCTCTAATACCAAATGAGGATTATGGGATGCCCAAACACACTGATGCGGAACTGATCTTAAGATCATTAATACACTAATGGGTGATGAATAATGTATATCAACTATTTAAAATTAACTCGTAAATTTAAAAGTTATATACTCAAATCGGTAATGAAATCACAAACATAGCCAAATAATCAATATTAAATGTGTAGTAAAGTAAATGCAATAAGAGTAAAAGACACCAATATCTTCATGTTGATTCGGATATCCGATCCTACATCTACTCCTATACTCACAATGCAAAATTTCACTATCACTTCCTTACATTCAATGGGTGTCAAGGACGACTTTATAATCTTATAATTTCATGTATTGTAAGATATACCTTTCACTTTGACTTTCCGTAGATGGAAAGAACGCCTTTCTCTTCACAAATCAGAGTAAAGTATGGATAAGTAGGTTTATCTCCAGTATAGATTCTTGCAGTTTCAGTATAGTAATCCTATAAATGTCCAGAAGCAATGTATTTTTGAATTTAGATAGGAATAGGGTGAGACTAGAGAGAGAATGATTGATAATTCAAGTATAAACTTTTTGATCTAGAGTGTTTTCCAAATCCTTGAAGAATTTAAGTGAAAAATGTAGATTTGCAAAGAGAGTGGAAGTATGCAGAGGAGTTTTTTCTCACAAAATTATAGAGAAGTAAAAGTAAGACAAAATCATGGAACTATTGGCTAAAATTCATTTTCTGGACCCTTTTAAATATAAGATGAAAGGATGTGTTCATTGGTGAAGAGATGATGCCAAACCTTTCATTTTAATTTTGAAAATCAGAATAACTATCTCCATATTTACATATCTCGAGAAAGTATATCGATATACTCTAGTGTAAATTGTTTTTCTTTTTATAAAATTCAAATTTGACTTCCACGTTTTAAAGCTTAGATTATATTTTTATATAAAGACGTTAAGGATTAAAAATACAGTTAGTTTAAAGAAACTTTTCAAGGAAGTTTGCTATGGGGCCTTTAACCGATTTCTAAAAACCCGGTAGACTTGATAAATCATAAATTATTTTTGTCTTTAGAGCACATGAGTTTTGTATATCTTGAGTCAATTATATCTTTTATTTCTTTTATTAATCTTTACATTTAAAACTTATTTATTTGCTTTCATTCACTGAGTTTCTTACATATTGTAAAATATCTCCGTAGCATATATGAAAATATTGTAACTCAAAAAAAGTTAATAGTAACATTTATATGGTTATTGTCATCAAAATCAATCCTTAGGGAGTTAACATGTTGTGGTACGTTAAGAAATCACCAAATCATGTTAAAGCTCCTATTAGATGATAACTACAACAACAATTAACCAGGCAGTGGTTATCGCAACATAGGTGGCATGCCTAGCAACATCTCAATTCCTTGAAGGCAGAAAGGGAAGACCTTTAGTCTTTTTATATTTTGTATCTATTGAAAAAAAGGTTGGGAACTTACCTTCATATATCTACACATGTATGAGCTCTAAGGATAAATATCATAAGTGTGCCCTAAATTGAAACCCAAAGCACATTTTGTTCCAAACCATTATGTTTACTTTATTTATGTACATTCTTTATAAGCTTTGTTAAAGAAACTTAATTTTGAATTTAATTTACTCAATTGATAGGATTGTGTCCTATGATTGACCTATAAACCAATAGTATAGTGTTCTCTATAATATGAATTAGTAAAAATACATTTTTCTTAATAATATAATGCTATGGACTTAATATATGAGCTGTTAGGCTTTATTTCACACTTTATAGATAACTTTGGACGAAGTTCCATGAACTCTAGTCCATGAGCCATCTACAGAACCGAGCCTCCATAGAGGAAGAGTATAAACAATGCATCCCATCAAGCATCCAAAGACAAATATCTATGCGACTTGTGAAACATAAGGTAGCCATGAGTCCTTTCGCTTTGACGATTCTAGATGGGTTCATAGAATGCTTCTCAGTTTTAAAGATGCAAGTCCCTTTTGTTAATGATTGAATGGCTAGACTTGCTGGATGCTTTCTAACCTAGAAGTCGTGAACCCCTTCACCTTGAAATATTTCAAATGACCTATCGACCAGTCTTCAACTCTATCAGAAACGGCGGAGAAAAAAGTCATTCAACTCAAATTCAATGGAGTATAAACCCATTGACCTTTACCAGAGACTATGGAGTATAAACTAATCTAACTCTATCGGAGAAAGTAGAGTATAAACTTCTTAGTCTTGGAGGCTGGGCCAAACTCCACTACACATAGTGAAGTATAACGGCTTTAGAAACAAGGCAAGATTTCATCAAACACTATTACGTATAAACACATTCATCCTTAGAGGTAGTTCTCAACTCCATCGAAGGTAGTGGAATATATTTCTGACCGGTCTTCGAGGTAGGACCTGGCTATGCTAAAGGTAATGGAATGATTTTTCTTTTAGAAACTCAAGAGTTGTAAGAAAATATAGGTTGTGGGAGAAATGATATGTGATAAATGACTAGGAAAGAATAGAATTTCTTGACCTATGCGGGTTGGATAGACCTCTTTATTTAAAATTAGGAAGGATGATCGCAACAAAGTAACATGGAATTAATTCATCTTTGATCGCATCATTCCCCTACCTGTATATGGTTCGGAACAAAGCATACTCTGAGGGCAAGTGTTAGGAGAAATTTTTTCATAGTATCAGAATAGACCCAAACTAGTTGAAAAACAAGTCTGAGATTGGGACATGCACCTGCGTTAAAACCGCATCTCGATCTAAGCTATGGGTTGAAAGGTATGAGATTATGAAAACTTGTTCTACACCTAACCAATTTAGACTTGCCTTGAACAACTTAACTGTTCTACATAATAAACATAAATGAGCATTGGAATGTTCTACTAAATAATATGAAGTTATCAGTTTAAGTCCTACTCAATTCCAACATAAACTAAGGAAGATATAGCTTTGACAGCATTAGTGTGACTTTCTTTTCCTACCCGAAAAACAGCTAGATAATGGAAATTAACCAAGCAAAGGGCTAAAGCAAAACATACAAAAGGAAGAATGAAGCATGGAGTCAATAATTTTTTAAGTGGGATCAAAGCCACTAGATCCAACCATAACATTCTAGTCTATGGTTTTGTGGTCAGAATCGAATCATGAAAACAAATTGGTAGTTAAGCACCACCTCAGTGGCCCTACGAAATGGTTTCATGGTCTGGTAGAGATATCATCGAAAAAGACCATAACGGTGCCAACTAAAAATCTAGTAGTGTAGAATAAGGTCCAGACAAACATAATTCCCTCTGAATTGGGACAGACTCCTTATCTTTATACAGCATCCTCAGAGCTTCCAAGCCTTAGAAATACAATCATAAAAAACCCTAGCATCACTATCCAAAGGGAGGAATCTGAGAATGCCTTTGCTACACCATATTGAAGGGAAAATATTCTAGAACATTTTTGTACACCAAAGAATCTTTAAAAAGGGTCACTTTTAAATCTGATCCGATCAGATGTACATCCAATATTGAGGACCATTGATTGTATTGATCTCTACCAGCATCTACGAAGGCTATAGCTTTACAAACCTAGTAAATTTACTATTAAAAATTATTTTAGTTGATTAGGGGAGGTCTAGCAAGTATTATAACAATTGTAAATCAGAAAATCGTAATAAGATGTAACATCTCGGAACTAGAGGCCAAAAACTAAGCGCTAAAGATGCTGGAGTCGTCCATAGTATTAACTTCTGGTGATAAAATACGAAATGATAATGGTATCCATAATATCAGAAGCACATGAATATGAACAAAATCACAAATTTTAGAAGAAGAAAACATTTTTCTTATTACATTTTAAAACAATAATTCATACCCATGTTACATAATCCTTTAACGTTTCCTAGGCAATGATTAAATATCATTACAAAATATGCCAAGAGCGATATATGATGATGCCCCTTTGATTGATCAAAGTAATATAGTCATCTCTGACTTTATATACATAGCGGAATCAAAACAAAATGAAACCACAAATCCTAATTAGCTTTTCGTAAGCCACATGCTCGCCTTCGGATGCTTTATTCGCCAAAAGACTAAAACCTGAAAAACTCAACCCTTAGCCTACTTAAATCAAGTTTGAGTACCCAAGAGTTTAAGGGGAAACAAAAACTTTTAGTCAGGCATAAATCATGGTGTAAATAATTCTATTACATCTCGGTTTACTGATATTAACCGAGACCACGCCGCTTAGCGGAACGAGTTTCCCCTCACTTATATCCTTTTCTAAACATATATTTTGCAAGTCCTTTCATGCAATGAAATTGTTTAATCAAACTGATTATATCAAAATAGAAATATCCTTTATGCTAATAAATGGACTATATGTCCGTAAAACAGGTAAAATGTGAACTATCTGCCCATATATAATAGCAAGATCCGTTATGTTATAAATGGACTATCTATCCAAACAACTGGACTGAAAGCCCGCAAATTGGACTAACTGTCCAAAATCTAGGCTGACTGCCTGCAAAATGGACTAACTATCCGAATTATTTTCTTACGATTGACTAACCTTTGAAATTTTCTTGGAAACCTTTTCAAAATGATTTAGTCCTTCAAATCGTGTATATATATACAAGGAAAATATATCTTTAGCTTTACTCTAAGCTATTTTACCATGTTATATATACATTACTCAAAATAATGTTGATGAGATTTAATGAGGATTAAGTATTTTTCCAAAACAAGCGAAAACCCTTTTTAACTTGAAAATACTTGGGCTACATTGCATATTTAATACTTTCGAAACCTTTGTCGAAAACCATTAAACAACCCTTTCGAAACCATAGAAGACAACCCCTTTGAAACCATTTAAAGACCCTTTCGAAAACATTGAAAAATCCTTTCCTTTCTTTTCTTTGAAAGCTTCAAAATATCAGATATCCGCCTTTAAAACCTTTTAAATATTGCCTTTTGAAAACATAGGAAAAAACCTTCCTTTCAATCCTTTCAAAACCCTGGGGAACCACCCCTTTCAAAACCATTCACTAAAACCTTTCGAAACAGTCAATTCTCAATCCTTTTGAAAGCACTTTGGATTTAATTTAAAACACGCGGAAGCCTTTCAAAACCTTTCAACATTTATCCCCTTTGAAACATTTAAAAACGTCTCGGTCAAAATCATTTGGATTTTGCCTTTAAGTAGAGCAAGAGGATCAGAAACCCATTAAAGTCGAAAGCATCTGTTTCGAAACCATTTAAAACTATCTCTTTCAAAACTATTTGGGTTTTACGTTACTTAAAGAAAAGGGTCCTTAAAACATTTAAGTCAAAAGCAACTGCTTCGAAACCATTTCCTAAGTGATGCAGTGATGGTGTCGAAACCATCCCTTCGAATGCATTGGAGAGGTTGCCAAGTTTTTTAGAAAACAAAACAACCCTTCAAAAACTATCTGGGTCGAAAGGTAAAATGGCGGAAGCTAAAAGGTTTTGACTTATTCGAATTCAATTACATAAAAATAAAGACGCAACCCAATCGAAATCGTTTCCTTTAAATCATTTGACCTGGTCGAAAGCTACTTAGTCGAAAGTAAGTAGGTGTATTTCTTTTATTTAAAACAAAGGACTGCCTCAACCCCTTTAAAACCTCTAGTTTCGACTCCCTGCCTTCCGCTTACATCCAATTCACTACATACCAGTAAACTGATACCATATGCATTAGTTTCGATTGTGTCAGAAGCGAAGATGAGAAGATGGAACCTGGTGTCGAAAGAGACGAAACAATGAAAAACATGTAGCAAATACTTCTTTTCACCTAACCTGCCATACGTATCTAATTGTGATTGGTTGCCTCTTCCTTTACCAGTAAAAAGTACTATATTTTGTCAAAAGTGCTGCCTCTTTTCATATTTTAAAGTTTAAATTATTTTACAAAAAGCCCCATCTCCTCTTTTAATTATATAAAACATTTAAGTCTCATATCTCAATTAATTTTATATAACCATTAAAACACATAGGAAAAATCTAGAAAAGTTCCAAAAAATCACATTATATATGTTTTCTAACATAGAAAAATTTCAGACCCAAGTCTTTTATTATTTAATCGAAAATAATTATTAAACAAAAATACCATTTTCTTTACTAGAAAATTCATATTAATTCCATGAAAACTCAAAAAAAAAATCTAAAAATTGAAACCCATTTCTGACATAATATTTATGATCTTCATAAAAATTTACAAAGCATTTGGATGTCATTTTATTGGGTTTTTTACCTAAAAACATATCATAAATTCAATATGAATAACTATAATTCATCAATAAGTATGTATATTCATTCCATCATTCAAAAACATGGCAAAACATTGCAAAATACTTGGAATTCATATTAAAACAAAAAATATAATCAAAAATGAGATGTAAACATTATTCACTTTAGCTTTATAGATTATAAAGATTGAGATGTGAATAAATTTGATTTGAATTTGCTTCTTCCAAGCTTTTCTTCTTCTCTTCCTTGTTAATGGTGGCTGGCCTCTTTTTAAAAATTTTGATAATGAAAAGTGAACGTGTAAGGGGAGATACACAGCCATGTTTAAGGTTTATAGGAATGGCATCATTCCTATTTTAGCCCTCCCTTATTTCAGGTTAAACTCTGCTTTTAATTCATTGCTAAATGGCACAACTACCCCTTAACTAAATCAAATCTCAATCCTCTAATCAACACATTATTTTATTTTATTTAACTAATTAAATATTCTATATAATTTTATCAAAAATCTGGGGTGCTACAGACTCCCCTCCTTAAAGAATTTCATCAATTTCATCCTCGAAATTATGATATGGTACACAACAAATCAAACAGAGAGGTAAAACATACCATCAAACAAGTCAGGATAAGTATCTCTAATTCTACTCTCAATCTCCCAAGTACAGTCTCTGTCATCATTGCTCCACTGGACTTTGACTAATCTGGTCGCCTTGGTTCTAAGCCTTTTTGTTATCTCTCGCAACTATGTGAACTAGCTTTTTGACTATGGTCAAATTAGGTTCTACCACTAAATCATCTAGCACAGTTGGTGCAATAACAGTCTTCGAGTCTTTAACACACTATCTGAGATAAGAAACATGAAAAACATCATGGACTCCTGCCAAACTGCTTGGTAACTCAACTATATATGCAAGTTTCCCGATCCTTTCAACAATAGGAAAAGGTCTAATGAATTTTGGTAATAACTTCCCCAATTTTCCTAACCTAATCACACCCTTCATCGGTGACAATTTGACAAAAACCTGTCCTCCAACTGAAAAATCTAGATCTTTCTGTCTCTTATCTGCATAACTTTTCTGCCAAGACCGAGCCTCCTTCATTCTAGCCCGAATGACCTCAATCTTTTCCACGGGTTCTCTGACTAAATCTAGACCAAGAACCAACCTATCCCCAGTCTTTAGCCAATATATGGGAGATTTGCATGGCCTTCCATACAAACCTTCAAATGGTGCCATCCCAATATTAGTTTGATAACTTTTGTTATATGAAAACTCGACTAAATGCAGATTGTCTTCCCATGATCCCCGAAAGTCTAATACACAAGCTCTTAACAAGTCTTCCAAGATCTTGTTAACTCTTTTCGTTTGCTCATCTACCTACAGATGGTAAGCAGTACTCATCTTGAGCATGGTTCCCAAAACTACTTGCAGACTCTTCTAGAACTCGCTAGTGAACAAAGGATCCCTATCACTAACTATACGACTAGGAGTTCCATGCTAACCACATTCCTCAGGAATAACCTTGCCAAAACAAGTGTCGTTCTGGTTGACCTAACTGGAACGAAATGGACATTCTTGGTCAATCTGTCCATTATGACCCATATACTATCATTTGCTCTGTTTGACCTTGGCAATCCGTCAATAAAATCCATGGAGATAGAATCCCACTTTTATACTGGAATATCTAATAGTTCAAGCAACCCACTTGGTTTCTGGTGTTCAGCCTTTGCCTATTGGCAAATCATGCACCGCTTCACACACAACCCAATATCTCGCTTTATACCTTCCCAGAAAAGACTTCTCTTCATATCCTAATACATCTTAGTACCGTCTGGGTGAATAGAGAACTTTGAATGATGGCATTCCTCCAAGACTTCTTTCCTTATGTTTCCTATACTCGAAACACATAATCGTCCACTCTTTCTCAACCATATTAGTCAAGAATGAAATCTTTCAAATCATCGCTCTCGGTTCCATTTCTTAACTTCCTAATCCATTCAGCTAATACCGGATCTTCTCCCTGTTTAGAAGCAATCCGTTCGATCATCACTAGTTGGACTTCCAAATAAGATAATATAACTATATCTCCGCTAGACCTAGCCTCAGATCTCCACTGCACTCAGCAATCTGCTAATGCTTCCAAATCTTTCCACACAGCAATCATCGCTAAAACTGCATTCTGATACTTCTTGCTAAGTGCATCTGCAACCTTTGTGTACTCAATCCAAAAATCATAAGCGGCAATAAACTCTAACCACCTCTGTTGTCTCATGTTCAACTTCTTTTGAGAGTATAAATACTTCAACGACTTATGATCTGTATATAACTCAAACCACTCTCCTAAAAGGTAATGTCTTCATACCTTCAAAGAAAAAATCACTACAGCCAATTATAAATCATGCGTCGGATATATGACCTCATGCGGACTAAGATGTCTAGAAACATAGGCAATCACTTTATCTCTCTGCATCAGCACACCTCCTAGTCATGTTCCACACGCATCGGTGTAAATCACCAAATCCCGATTCCCTTCTGGAACAACCAAAAAGGCACATGGGTCAATAAGTACTTCAAACTTTGAAATGCTTCCTCAAACTTATTGGTCCACACAAATTTTACATCCTTTCTTGTTAGCTTGGTCATTTGCGTCGTTATCCATGAAAAATCCTTAATGAACCTCTAATAATAACTAGCCAACCCAAGGAAACTCTTTATCTCTATAGCTGTCTCTGGTCTCTTCCAACTATTCACTGCTTCAGTCTTAGTTGGATCTACTGACAACCCTTCCTTTGAGACAACATGACCTAGAAACTTCACTTCTTTCTTACAGAAATGACACTTCGAAAACTTCTATTTCAGTTGATGTTGCCTCAGTGTCTCAAGCACCACTTTGAGATGAACTTCATGCTCTCTTTCACCCTTAGAGTATATCAAGATATCATGTATAAAAACCAATACGAACCTATCCAAGTGCTCTCGAAAAACCCGGTTTATCAAATCCACAAAGAAAGCTGGCGCATTAGTCAATCCGAACGGCACAACTAACCATTCGTATGACCCATACCTGGTCTTGAATGCCGTCAAAGGTATATTATCCTCCGCTACCCCGAGCTGATGGAAATTGCCACTAGATCCAACTACGAAAATACCTTAGCTCCACCCAACTGGTCGAATAAATCGTCAATCCTCGGCATTGGATATCGATTCTTTATCATTTTCTTATTCAACTTACAATAATCGATACATAGCCTTAACGATCAATATAGTAAACTACTCGGTTTGATAAAAGTCTTGCCTTCCAAATCCACATCTACACCTTCAACTCCCTCATCTCTGAAGGGGTAATCCTACTTGGTGGTCTAATTATTGGTTCTGCTCCTGGTACAAAATCTATCTGAAACTCAATGGCTCGTTTCGGTGGCAATCCAACTACAGGCTCAACATCCAATTCCATAGCACCCAACAAATCATACATCTCATCGCAAGAACCTTCTACGGAAAAAACTATCAGATCACTATAATTTTGGTGTCTAAGAGATATTTTCATATCATGGAAAAATATCCTAGCATCGTACTCACTTAACTAATCCATACCAAGAATAAATCCGAACCCCACAAAATCAAACACATGCAAACTGCAAACAAAATTATGACCTAACAGGTCAAACTTTAACTGATCACTTCTCATCCCTAGAGTTGCATACCCTCCTTTTGGATTCACAGGAAGTTACTAAATATGTGGGTTCTAGGTTAAGCTTGTAGGATCATTTTCACCCTAAAGGGGGGTTGAATAGGGTCTACTAAAAATTAATGCAGAAATAAAAACAAAAACAAAAAGTAATGTAGTAAAGATCGCACACAGTTTTACTCAGCTTCGGCTTACGCACTGCCCCCAAGGTTTCTACTAGAAATTAAGTAATTAGATGTTTACAAAAACACGTAAACTTGCGATACCCGCTAACTCGATTGACCTTACTCTAAGCTCAAAACCTTGCCACAAATTAACCACTGAGTTCTGAATTCTCCGAACTGCGACACGTAGTTCGCAACCTAGTTAAAACTAGAGTTTTTACAAAGTTAAGAAAGGAAAAATAAGTATGTAATTTAAAACCCTAAATTATAATTTAGCTCGAAAAAAACAATATCGACCCAATTAAGAATTATATGTGGTCCAAAAATAAGATGATTCTCTTATTCTTATTTTTATATCCAGGCTGATTATTCCTCTTTCACTTTGGATTTACGGTTTTGTTGAATTGAAGCCACCGATTCCTTGAATTAGATCGTCTATCTTTAATTGAGTCTTTGATCTGGGCTTCAACAATTTTGGTGCTTTCGAATCCTCTCTATTGGTTGAGTCGATCGATTCCAATGAATTTGGATTTTGTGCTTCTTCGATCAGTATTCTTCGATTGCTCTAGAGGATTTGAGTTTGACATTTTTATAATACCGGTATGCAAATTATTTTTATTCTGTTAATTTGCTCGAACTCTAACTCTTGATTTTTTGTCGATGATGAATTGGGTATTTATAAGGATCAAAACCTAATAATTTCGTTTTGTATACTTTGTTTTGAATTCTTTAATTGTTGCGCTCAACTTTTCGATTCATGTTGAACGATTGGTGGTTTCTGAATTGTTCATTGGTTGAATATATTTCTAATAGATTTGAATATGCTTAAATTTATTTACTCTGATTCTGTTCTTTGTTGTCTATGACTTGTTCAACATTCGCTTACAGCTTGGCATTTGAATTTGAGATAACTTTGACTTCCTGAAGTCTGAATTGTTCATCATGAAATCCTCTGCCACCTTTTCTACTTCTTCCTTAATTTGTTCTCTATTTTGTTTAGGATTCTGATATGTCTTTGACTTGTTCATTAGCATGACCCATGGCTGCTTCACTATATTTGATGTACTATGATTAGTTGGTCTGAGGTTCTATCATTTCATTGCTTTGGTCTTGCAGCCTTAGATGTTAGCCTTGCTTGAGTTTGATCTGTTGTCTCTATGTATATACATATATGTATGTATATATGTGTGTGGTTGCTATGGCTATGCTCTGTCCACTCGAGTGCTTGCGTTCCGACTTTGCTTGTATTTGGTGCACTTGTATTCTCTGGCCATAATGATTTTGTGATAGTTGCTTGTCGATTTCCATGTTCATTTCCTTGTAATGTTTGATGGGTTGATAAACTTGGTGCCTTTGTTACTGTAGCCTTTTTGAAACTACTGCCATTAGCTTGTTGAGTTGCTATGTTCGTCTACTTGTCTTTCTCAGTTTAGCCAAGTTCACTTGCATTTTTCTCTATCCTTGATTCTGATTGCATGTTGATTTTCTTAGAGTTAAATTGTTGTTTACTGTGTACATATATGTGTGTATCCTTTCGCACTTCATGTTGATATCTTCCCTGTACTTGGCCCTGAATTCTGATTTTGCTTGAACATTTTGTACACGTTCATGTACATGTTGAAACTAAACTTGATTTTGAACTCTGGTTGCATATGAACTTGTTATTCAAGTATGTTCATGCATGTTGTTGCGTTGCATTCCTGTTAACCAATTTGGACCTGAGCATGACTGAAGCTTTGCTTGTGTAGTTTCTGCTTTTGCTTTATCCTTTGTACATGTCTGGTGCATTTTGGTCCATGCTTTTCCTGGACTGCCATGGTTAGTTTTGGTTTATGTTTGCATTACACTTGAGTTGAATCTAGTCTTGGCTTGGGTTTGACTTTGTGCTCACCTGTCTCTGCAATTTTAACAAGCAAGTGTATATCAGTGTACACGACCTTGTGGCATGTACAGTGATACACTGTGCATGTCACAAGTTGTTCGCGTATTTTTATTCTAGTTTGAAATAGATAAATAATGACAGACAAACAAAATACTGAAGCAAACAATATTTCAAACATACACTTTATTGTGCACTTTAAATATTTCATTTTCAACTGTACTGCGTCTACATTTATTTTGCAGATTGATCAGATGCCATATGCATGCTGGAATAGAGTTGAAGATCAAATACGAGTGATGAGTGAATATGTAGTGCGGTGAAACATGTATGTAAAATTATATAATAGGAATTGTGTTTTAATTGAAACTTGCATTTGGAATGTGTTTATATAATGAGAGCTTAAATTTGTACTATTTGAATTTTTAATAAAGTATTTGTTTGAATAAAATGTTTGTTTAAATAAGAATTCCAAGTTATTTATTTTATTCAACAAATATTTATTATATTATGTGGAAAAATAAAATAGTACAGTAACAAATACACTTAAACGAATATATATATATATATATATATATATGTTTATTATCATCAAACAAAAATCATACACTATTATATTCTATAATCTCACCCTTTTGATGATAACAAACATATATTACGATTTTGACTCTGTTAAACGTATTTAGTCTTAATGAATTCTGTTAGCTCCCTCTATTTAAATACTCCCCCTAAAACAATGCTCCCCCTTCACATATGCATGAAAAAAATGAAAATAAAAGACAATAAAAAACAAATGTAATGATCCTAGATGAGAATATGCAAATAAAAAAATATGACTTATTTTCCAAAATCTTAACTTCTCTTCCCCTTTTGTTATCAGCAAAAGAGTAATAGTGTTTAGACAAGAGTAATGAAGAGATAGACAAGAATCACAAAATTAATACCTAATCGAGTATAAATATTAAATTCAAAAAAAAAATCAAACAAAAATCATAGATTCTCGGTTAAGCCCATATTTCATTTTAGAGAGATAGGGGTGATGTCGGCATAGAGAACTGCTGAATCATGGTTTTGATTCATGACGAAGAACATGAACTAGCATTGACGATCATAGATCACAAAGATGATGGAACATAGCGACAAAAAGAGAATGGAACTTCAAACAAGACATGACTTCAATTTAGAATATATTATGTATATTCATCTCGTTTTTAAGTCTTAGTTATGTTAAAATATTGTTAAAATCATTCCTCAAGTAGTCACATTCATGCACAAAAAGATTTTACTTCAAATTGTAGTTTTCTGGTGTGATTTATGCAACATAGTACAGTTCAGTCGACTGACTCAGGTCAGCCATTCGACTGATCTGTACTAGTGCATATATATTTACCATGATATGCACATTTTTCCAATTCAGTCGACTGGCACTTCTGATTTAGTTGACTGAACGGAAAATAACGGCTAATTGACTGAAAAGACACGTTCTTTCATAAAGAGGTTTCAATCCAATTTCAAGAGGAACAGGTGCAACTTTTGATTGAGATCTTTCATGAATGATTGCATCCCTATATCCTCTATATAAACATGCTTTGATTCTTTTCAAAATCACTGAATTCTTTCTTTACTCTCTTAGTCTATTCTTTCTCTATACTCTGTGCAATTCAAAGCATTCACAAACTTTATATCGCTTGAATCTTTGAATTAATATTTACATTCTTTGATTCTAAGTGATTTCTTCCTTTCAATCAATACACACACAAAATACTCTTGAGGATTTAATTATAGGAAGGGTATACTTCAAGACATATCTATGTTATCAAGAACATACTAGTCAACAAAGCTTTCTGTATCTAGTAGAAGTCCTGTTCGGCTGCTCAGGCAGAAATCCTATTCAGGTGTTGTATAGACCTGCTCCTTCGGGTTAAGTGAGGGATACTATATGTAGTGTAATTCCAGAAGGAGTCTGGGACTGGACGTAGAACGATGCTCCGAACCAATATAAAAATCTCTGGTGTTATTTTTTTACTATACTTATTTTCCGCATTATTATTTATATTGTTATCTACATTATTCTCTGCATTATTATATATCCATATTGCACGATCCATAGCATAGCATACTTTCATTTGGTATCAAAACAGGTCATCCTATAACCATCACAAAGTTTTTCGATATTATAATAATATGGATAGTAACACTAACACCAGTTTTATTGAAGGTCAATCCACAACATGACCACCACTGTTTAATGGCATGAATTATAACTATTGGGCTACTTGAATGCGTGTGTGTGTGTGTCTATATATATATATATATATATATATATATATATATATATATATATATATATATGCAAGCAAATAGTTTTGATTCATGGAACATTACACAATCATAATATCTTATACCCACAACTGAATATTCAACGTGGTCAAACACACAAAAGCAAGATGCTTCTTCTACTGCCAAACCGATGAACATGTTATTTTGTGCTTTAGACAAAAATGAGTTTAATCGTGTTAGTATGTGCAACACTGCCTATGAAATATGGAGAACACTAAAAGTCACTCATGAAGGTACTAACAAGGTTAAATAAAGTAAAATATCTATGCTTAAGAATCAATTTCAAAATTTTACGATGAAGCAAGATGAATCTATAAATGATGTGTACCTCAGATTTCAAGATATTCATCATTCTTTATTAGGACTAGGAGAGATATATTCCGACTTTCATATTGTTTTAAAAATCCTTAACTCTTTAATGAATGAATGGGAAAGAAAAGTCTTAGCTATTGAAGAAGCTAATGATCTTTCTAATATGAAACCAAAAGAGTTAATAGTAAATCTAATGTCCTTTGAAGTAAAATTGCAGGCTAAAAGAGTACAAGCATAAGACAAAAAGAATATAGCCTTTCATGCTGAAGAAGAACACTCAGATTCAGATGAGGAAGGCATAGCATTCATGGCCAAAAACTTTAAAAAGTTTTTGGAATATAGAAAATGGAACAAAAATAATGGAAAACGAAGTTTCAACAACAATTCCAACAAACCATCAACCTTAGCAATAGAATGTTTCAACTGCCACAAAAAGGGACATATGCAAAAAGATTGTCCAGAATAGAAGAAGCATACAAAAATAAGAAGGACAAGTTCAAGAGAAAAGCTTTTTCAGTAACATGGGATGACTCAGGTTCTTCATCTTCTGAAAGCGAAAGCGATAGTGATATTGAAAAAGCAAACGTATGCTTCATGGCTAAATATAATGAGGTTAGTGATTAAACTTTTGATGGTATGATAGAAATAAATTCGAAACTTCTAGGCACTTTGAAAAGCCTCAAAAGAAATATAAAGAAGCTTTAGAAAATCAGAAAAGAGCAGAATTCGAAAAAGATATGCTTAAAGACGAGAAGAAAATATTAGAAGAAGAACTTGAGCAAATTCAAGATTCACTCTCTAACAATTCTCAACTCGCTCTTTTAAGTCAAGCTCAAAAAGAAAAGAATGATGCTCTAGTTTTTAAAAATCATGAGCTAAAAACAAAAATCAAAATTGTTGAGTTAGATAACTCTAGTCTCAAAACAAAGCTAGATGACATTATTAAAAACATTTCCAATTTTAATAAAGGAAGACAAAATTTATCTAGTATTATTGAAAATTCTCAACCTGCTTCAAACAAAAATGGTTTAGGTTATGTCAAGAAATCAAAAGCTCCACCTAAAAATGAGAACAAAAGGAGAAATGATTATAAACCTTAGACTAAAAAAGAACCTTTAAAAGGGAAATCCAATCTAAAGACTGTAAAAATATGGATTCCTAAAACAAACAATAGTTTAATTAGAAAGAAGTACATAAATTCATTTTTTGAATCTGTGCATAAAAATAAAAATTATATTTTCAAAAAGGATACTAAATCCTCTTGGGTTTGGTTTCCTATGACCTAACTCTTAGGCCCTATTAAAAAGTGGATACCAATGATATTCTTTATTTTCTTATAGGTCCCACTTAAAAAGAGAGGAAAATGGATACTCGACAGCGGTTGCTCAAAACATATGACCGGTAACAAAAATATGCTATCAAACATTACTTACTCAAATAAAGGCTCGGTCACTTTTGGAGACAATTCAAAAGGATATATCATAGGAAAAGGCGACGTTAGCAATGTCGGTACATCTAATTTACCTCTTATTTCCAACGTTTTGTTAGTTAAAAATTTGAAACACAATTTACTTAGTAATAGCCAATTATGTGATAAAGGATTCAAAATCAATTTTTCTAAAAATAAGTGTAGCGTCTTTGATCAAAATAATAATCTTATTTTTGAAGGTTTTAGAGATAAAAATATTTATGTTTTAAATATGAATATAAAATTATAATTCAAATATGTGCTTATTAGCCAAAGAAAATGATCCTTGGTTATGGCACAAAAGGTTTTGTCATATTAATTTTTGGGCTATTTCAAAATTATCTAAAAATGATTTAGTAAAAGGATTACCAAAAATGAATACTAAAGTAGACCATGTTTGTGATGCATGTCAGTTAGGAAAATTAACTAAGTCATCTTTTAAATCTAAAAAGGTAATTTCAACAATGCAACCACTTGAATCTAAAAAGGTAATTCATAACACATGGATCTATTTGGACCAACACAAGTACAATCCGTAAATCATAGTAAATGTTGATGACTTTTCAAGATATACTTGGATAATTTTTTTGAAAAACGAAAGTGATACTTTTGATCACTTCAAATCTTTTGTTAAAATGATTCAAAATTTTAAAGGTTTAAAAATTTAAAATATTAGGAGTGATCATAGAGGTGAGTTTGAAAATGAAGCTTTTGAGCATTTTTATAGCAAGAAAGGAATAATCCACAATTTTTCGTTCCCAAGAACTCCTCAACAAAATGGAGTAGTAGAACGAAAAAATAGAACCTTACAAGAATGTGCAAGGACTTTGTTAAATGGAAGCACGTTACCAAAATACTTCGGGGCAGAATCTGTTGCTACCGCCTGTTATGTCTTGAATCGTGTTTCTATTCGACCACCAACTAAGAATACTTCTTTTGAATAATTTAATCAAAGAAAACAAAATATTTCATATTTTAAAATTTTTGGTTCAAAATGTTTTATTTTAAATACAAAAGATCAGCTTGGAAAATTTGATCCAAAATCCGATGAAGGAATCTTTGTTGGATATTCGAAACGAAGCAAAACTTGTCGAATTTTTAATAAAAGAACAAATATCATCGAAGAAACACTTCATGTATCGTTCGAGGAAAATTTTAAACAAATTTCAAGTATTAAAGATGATGAAGAACATATCACAAATACGGAATTTCCAAAATAATGAAGACACCTTTAATAATAATAATAGTGAATTAAGATCTCCTCCTAAAATATTAAGAAATCACCCTGTAGAAAATATAATAGGAGAAATTAATTCAAATGTCACATATGGGAGAACTAAATTATTTTCTTGGTTTACAAATCAAACAATTAGATAATGGCATTTTTATAAATCAAGAAAAATATTGCAACAATTTAATCACACGCTTTGGTGTGGAAAATACTTCTACCAAACCTACTCCTATGAATACATCTATACATCCCGACAAAGATGAAAATGGTAAAAGTATTGACCAAAAATTATACCGGAGTATGATTGGACCGTTACTTTATTTAACAGCTAGCAAACTCTTCATAATGATGAGTGTTTGCTTGTGTGCACGATTTCAAGCAGATCCCAAAGAATCACATATGCGAGCAGTGAAACGTATACTACGGTATCTTAGTAAAACCAAAAAGTTTGTACTATTTTATCCGAAAGAATGTATTTTTGAATTAGTATCATAGAGTGATGCTGATTTTGGAGGAATTTGGACGAATAGAAAAAGTACAAGTGGAATTTGTCACTTCATTGGACGATCCCTTGTATCTTGGTTTAGTAAGAAACAAAATTACGTCTCACTTTTGACATGTGAAGCAGAATATATATCTGCAGCTTTGGCATGTACTCAAGTCATATATATGCAACAAACACTTCAAGATTTTGGTTTTTATCTAAATAAATCAACAATTTATTGTGATAACCCTAGTGTTATTAACTTATCTAAACATTCAATAAATCATTCACGAACAAAACATATTGACATTCGTCATTACTTTCTTTGTCATTATACTAAAAAAGAATTAATAATTCTTGAATTTGTATCCTCTGAAAATCAGTTGGCCGATTCATTGACAAAACCTTTAATAGATAACATCTTTATAAAATTAAGACGAGAACTTGGGATTATCTCCTCTAAAGATATATGATTTTTATGACAATAAGTTTATATACATTTAAAAAAAACAAGTTTTATAAATTTTATAAAGATTATTATAAAATTATTTAAGCCTCTTGTTTAATCTAACATTTTATCCACAGAACTTTTGATTTTCTATTTTTTAGTTATGGTGAAAATTCCCTGAATCCTTATTACCACTCATGGTTTTGTTTTCTCCCTGCCTATAGATTTATCACCTTTTCTTCATTCTTTTCATCTTGAATTCTATATATTCATCTACTCCAAATATCTCTGAATACTTCTTTTTTTTAACTATGTCATCAAACTCCTTGAACTCTAACAGCTCTGTAACAACCCGGAATTTTTGACAGCATATTTTATTAAATATTTTATCTAATTTAAATTAAATACAAGCTTTTCAATTTTTAAACTGATGAGATCTTTGATATTTAACAGTTATATGTTTTATAAAAGAAGGTTTTGATTTGAAAATTTAAAATAGAGTCTTTCAAAAATATTTGAAATAGAATTTCCTTATTCGATAAAATTAATGGGGCTTTGCATTATAGTCATTTGATTTGATACATATTTAAATACCTAAATAATATTGTTTGAAATGAAACAAGTCCATATTTAATATAAATATATATTTTTTTAGTACAAATATTTTATAAATTAAATAATTAAAAGTAAACTAACTGGGAATAATATTAGGAAGTTTTGTAAATAACCTATATAAATAAATAAAACATAAGATAAAAATATACATTTTTAACTATTCTTTGTTTAGCTTAAACAAATCAACACATAAGCTAAAAAATCAATAGTGTGACAACTTCATAAAAACATATCAGAAAAAAAGGGGAATAACCTGTAAAACAATTGCAATGATAAGAAAGGTAAGTTAAACATACATATGCAAATAAGTCAGCTGCACTACAAAATGCTAAGTATAAAGAAATCAAAGCAAACCATATACATATGTACAGCAATCAAGTGTTTTGTCCAGAGAAAAAAAATATATAAACTAAAAATAAAACTTAGGTGTTGCTGGAAATTTATATGCATAAGAAAAACAAAGTTTTCACTTCAAATATAATAAAACAAAATTTGTGCCTTGTACAAAATATGTTGTATCTTTGTACAACACATAAGAAGTATCAGTAAATATTAATTATATGTTATCATAATTAATAGCATGAAAATTAATTAGCACAACTTCTTGTTAAACTAGTACTGCAGCCGAAATTCTTGTAATAATTTCCTTCTGCAGAATATTACTTAGCCAATAAAAAGAAAGAATAGCAATACAAATACCAACTGCCTAGATACAACCCATACTGTTAAGTAGCTTCTATATATATATCCACCATATCTTTATATTCGTTGATAAAAACTTGACTAAACCTACAAACAAACCTGAGAATCAAATAAGGAGAGAAGATAAACATTTGTTGCTTGGTAAACTTAAATAAAATTCAAGACAGAAAAACTAAAGAAGGCTTCAGGAAATTCTTCTGCAGTTCCATCAACATCTCACTTTCTGCTCAAGCTTGTTCTGGTGAGTAAACTTATTATTTTTAATTTAAAATTGTATATTTAACTTACAAAGATATGTGCTTGATGTCTGCTTAAACATGTTGTCTTGAGTACTTCCTGTTGCTCTGTACTATATGAAGTTGTTCTTCAGAGATATTTGAGTATCTGAACAAGCAAAGCAAAGGAATTTATAAATACTTATTCATATAATTGTTTGAACTTTAGTGTTGTTGCTGGTACAAGTGGTTTATCTTAAACATAGGCCTGCAAACTTGTTTTTAGAGTTTAACAATATGTCATAAACATTGTATCTTCAAGTTACAGTAAAAAGAAAATCAATGTTAAAATTTAAATATTTTAATTTGTTAATTTGAATTTATATCTTGATTAAACACTCAAAGCTAAGATTTTTAACATAAAAATAATGATTTATAAGTAATAAGAATAGGTGCGGTTTCAAAGTGAACCAAAATTGCTTATTTGAGAATATCTGATGATTCAATTAATTTTAGAAGTTGAAATTCATGTGGGAGCTTGTTTGATACTTGTAGATGTCAGGAAAAATGCAAAAAAAATTATTCAATGAAGGAATCTTGAGTTTGAATCAAAAGTAGGGTTTTAGTGCTTATATTTTCAATGCTCTGTAAAAATTTGTTTTCGGCATCGTTAGGAAACCGAGTGGATCGCGATTTCAGGTGGTGTTAGGAGGGAATGTGATCGAAGTTTTGGTGGAGTTCCATCACCTCCGGTGATGGATGGTGGCCGCACGAGGGAATTTTCGGTGGGTGTTTGTTGTCGCATGTTCGAACTACAGGCAAATTTTTGCCTTCGACCGAATTGTGATGGTTTGAGTGATGTAATCGTATGAGCGGACGATTTGGGATTTGTGGGGGCTGGCGCGAGTCGCCGGAGGCAAAGCGAACCACCGAGCATGTGCACGGTGGTGATCAGTGCCCGCAGATTGTTTTTTTTGGTTATCGCGTGTGGGTTGCTCGAGGTCCTTGAGAGGTCGCTTCAAGTTTTCCTTGGGTTGCCTCCGAGTCGTTTACGTGAGTGGCTTCAGCAGTAATTTATAACTTTACTTAAACTGTTACTTAAAAAAATGATAAGAAGAAAGGAATCAGGGAGAGGGAGAAGAAGATAGAGAGTGAGAGAGGAAGACGCACGGGAAAAACTCGAGACTGTCTCGAGTAGGGAAGGGTGCTGGCTCGGATCCTTTACCAATTGAACGTGCAAATTTTGTGTTTTTTTTATAACTAAGTAACTAAACAATTAGTTGTTAGGCTAATATTTGTTTTAAAAGTTTAATAAGGTAAGTATGTAAAGATAGGTGATTAATAATAAGTAATTAGAATGTTAATTAATTTATTTTGAAATTTAATTGATAACTTTAAATTAATTTTGTAATTAAAAATAAATCATATGTTAAATCAATTTAAAACTTAATAACGTTAGCTAATTACTTGAAGTTAATTAATGGAAATTAACTTAAGTGATTAATTAGGAATTATACTTTAATTAAATTGATAATAATTGATTTATTAAAGTAATTTGTGATAATTAAATTAGTAATAAATTTTAATAAGTAAGTTATTAATTAACAATTAAAAATAAATTAATTAACTGAGTAATTAAGTAACAATTGATGAATAAAAGTTAATTAATTAAACAATTACTTAAAGATTAGATGACAAATAAATTAATAATTAATGTTAACTAAGTAATTAATTGATCATTAATAAGTTAATTAATCAGTAATTAATTAAACAGAATAAAATAGTTTATTCTTAAGCAATTAATTAAGTTAAGTAAAACCAAACTGTTTGGTATACATTGATAATTCTGTTTGATTGACTTTAACATCTGTTTGATGATATCTCTGTGATATGTTGTGATATATTATGGATATCTGTGATAACTGTGTATGATTTATCTCTGATATCTGTTATGTGAATTCTGATATTAAATTGAACTGTAAGTTAAATAGACAACTTGGCCCTTAAAATGGTGTTTGGATTTCGATGAGACCGGGATCGGAAGAATCAATTTTGATTCTCCGAAAACCACATCGATCCAAATTAAACGATAGGTCGTGACTTATCAAGTGGTGATCGAGATGGTGTTTCAGAATGCAAGGGTTATCATCGTTAACTCTGAGGGTGATTCCAAAATGAGTGTAACGAGATAATGCCTTCGGTTTCGTTCGAACCCGGAACGAACTTGTATGGATTGAATGCTTTCAGCACATCGTCAGGCGGACGATGAGCATTCTAAGAATAATGTTCAATAAAGGTAATCGCAGCCTCAAGCCTCATCAACCGGGAATGGCTAAAACAGGGGAGATGCAGCAAGGTTAGGTGGGTCATGCCCAAGCAGGACAAGATATTCCCCTGTCTAGATGTACCTTTTATTTCGGCTGTGTGAGCAGTTGTTGGCCATAACTGCAGGGTTATCTTGTTCGGGACTGTTCAGTAAGGAATGGTTCCGGCCTTGTGTTGTAGGGGGTCGGGAGCGATCCTCGGTACGGTGATCTAGGCCCCATACTGTGACGGGCGGTACCCCAGTAGCTCTGCCACTGTTGGAAACCCATTTTCCCTACGAGACCCTATGGTTTTGATTTGTATTACCCACTTTCGTGGCTAGTAGCTGGAATTTAATGAATGTAACAATTTCGGCTATTTTCTATTTACTTGAGAACCCTAGACACTATTATAATATCACTGAATTTCCTATAAAATGTTTTGGTTAGCGTAAAGTAAAAACTTCCCCGTATTTATTTGTGTGGAGTCTTATGTGATACCTTTATTTTCAAATGATTTTCAAAGTTAAGCAATTTTAACCTGTTTACTCATACCAGACCCATGTATGACCCGGAGTTTATATTTTGTTTTCATGAACTCTTGGGTACTCAAATTTTTATGAGTAGCCAAGTGATAGGTATTTGGGAGTGCTGTTCTGGAGGAGCTATTTTGGATAAGAAGACTGGACGTATGTATCTATATATGTAGTTCCGCTGTGTAGTTAGTGTATGCTGTATTTTGGATGTATGTATGGACATATATGTGTATGACAGTCCTGTTATGTGATATTGTATTACTCTGATGTATGTATAACTATGTAATAGTTATGTGATGTATCATATTTTGTTCCATTCCGCTGTGAGATTCTGATGTTGTTATTCTTTTTTTCTATTCTTTTCTATTTCTATCCCTTTCTTTCTTAATGATGAAACGTCTTTCTGGGTTGAGAAAGGAGGGTCATCACAGTTGGTATCAGAGCGTTAGGTTGAGCGAGTACCTAGGCTCTTGTATTATATTTATCTTGAGAGTGTGTATTTGTATTTTCATATAATTATATATATATATCTATCTAAATTTGTTGAGTTACCTATTCAGGTGACCGACATGAGTTCAGGAAGAAGAGGTAGAGTTAGGGCCAGTACTTCAACAGATAATGGACGGAGTCAAAATGTTAGTGAGGCCGTCAATCCAGTACCGCCTCAACTTAGTTTTGCAGCTTTATGCAAGGATTTCAAAAATCTCGAAGGCCAACCATTCAAAGGTTCGGAGTCAATAATTGAAGTTCAGGACTGGCTACGCTCTTGTGAACGTATTTTCAAGAGCATGAAATTGTCTAATGAGCGTAAGAGGCATATGGCATCGTGGCAACTGCAAGGTGGTGCAGCAGCATGGTGGGATTCAACAATTGCAAACATTTCTGAGGATGACATTTCATGGGACAGATTTAAGGAGTTGTTTGAAGAGAAGTTTATGCCAACGGCAGGGAGAACCCAATTGTATCAGGATTTTCTATATTTGAAGTAGGGTAGTATGTCTGTTTCGGAGTATGAAACCAGATTCAACGAACTCTCTTGTTATGACTAGGACTTATCGATACTCCTCTTAAAAAGAATGAGAAATTTGTGCAAGGGTTGAGGCCTGAATTCCATGGAAAATTGACAGTGCTTTTGAAGGGATCTTTTGTTGATTTGACTGATATGGCATTGAGATATGAAAGTTTGATGAGTAAGAAACCGGTGGCTCCAGTTGCAGCTTCAGGTGGAAATTTCACTAATTCGAATAAGCGAAAGTTCGATCCTAAATGGAGAAAGCCGAATAAGAAGAAACCTGGGAATAACAACGAACCTCGAAAGTGCTACATTTGTCAACAGGAAGGACATTTGGCAAATAAGTGTCCTAGGAAAGGATTCCAACAACAACAACCGTATCAGAGTGGCCCAGGATCAGCTATGGTTCAGAAATCTTTATGCTTTAATTGTCATCAGCCAGGACACATGATCAAGAATTGTCCACTTCTGCAGAGGGCGCCTCAGAATAAAGTTTTTGCTTTGGAAGCCGGACCATCTTCTTCTTCGATGGGCAAAGGAGTTTTAGAAGGTACTTTACTTTTAGATGGGAAATATATTAGAGTTTTGTTTGATTCGGGTGCTTCCTTGAGTTTTATTTCTTTGGATTCTGTTGAAAAGTTCTCTCTTACCCCTAGTTTTGTAGACAGTCCTATCTTGGTATCGAATCCTATAGGAAGGGTGACCAAATTAGACACTATCTGTAAGGACTTGAAGATCTCTTATTTATCCCACAGTTTTTCTTGTGACCCGTATGTGTTGAATTTTAAGGGATTTGATCTTATTTTGGGTATGGATTATCTGGATAAGTATAAAGCCGTTTTGAATTGTCATGAAAGAACAGTTTCGTTGGAAACTGATCTGGGTAGAATTGCCAAAGTGTCGTGTGATAATTCTGGAATTCACTTGAGCAGTCTTTTGCATGGAATTGAGACTTCTGAAGAGAGTGTTGAAGACATCGATGTGGTTCAAGATTTTGCTGATGTATTTGAAGAAGTTAAGTGTCTGCCACCACATCGAGAAATAGAGTTCCGAATTGATTTGATTCCTAGAGCTGTGCCAGTGATTCAGCCCAGTAGGAGAATGACTCCTAGGGAAAGAGAAGAATTGATTAAGCAGACTCAGGATCTTTTAGAGAAGGGATTGATTAGACCCAGTTTTTCTTGTTGGGGTTCGGCGGCAGTGTTTGTAACCAAATCGGATGGATCACTGAGATTCTGTGTGGATTATAGAGAATTGAATAAAGTGACTATTCGTAATAAATATCCTCTTCCTCGCGTCGATGATCTTTTTGACCAATTGCATGGTGCTTCTATCTTTTCTCAATTAGATCTAGCTTCAGGTTTCCACCAGTTGAGGGTAGCTGAAGACAGTATTCCCTTGACTGCATTTAGGGGACCGAATTGTTACTATGAGTGGTTGGTTATGCCGTTCGGATTAACCAACGCTCATGCCTACTTCGTTGACCTCATGAATCGAGTCTTTAGGGATGTGTTGAATAAGTTTGTGCTGGTATTCATTGATGATATCTTGGTCTACTCCAAATCCAAAGAAGAGCACAGGGAGCATTTGAGGATTGTATTGGAGACTCTGAGGAAGCATGTGCTGAAGGCGAAGTTCTCGAAGTGCCATTTCTGGAAATCGGAAGTTAAATTTTTAGGGCACATTGTTTCTGGTGAGGGCATTTCTGTAGACCCATCGAAAGTTGAAACTATTCTGGAATGGAAACAGCCAGAGACACCGACGGAAGTTCGCAGTTTTCTAGGATTGGCTGGCTACTACAGGAAATTTATCAGGGATTATTCCAAGATTTCTTCACATCTGACTAAGCTGACCAGGAAAGGAGCGAAATTCAAATGGACACCCCAATGCAAAGAAGCTTTTCAGGAATTGAAGATAAGGTTAACTAGTGCACCGGTACTTGCTATTCTAAATGGGAAGAGCAAATTCGAGGTTTACAGTGATGCTTGTATAGTTGGTTTGGGAGCAGTTCTGATGCAGAACGGAAGGGTTATTGCGTATGCTAGTCGGCAGTTGAAGCCATACGAGAAAAACTACGCTACGCATGATCTTGAATTGCTAGCCATTGTTTTTGCTTTGAAAATTTGGAGACATTATCTTTTGGGAGAGAAATTCGAATTGTTCACGGATCACCAACCGTTGAAATATCTATTCTCTCAAAAAGGATCTTAATCTAAGACAGCAGCGATGGGTTGAATTTCTTGCATCTTATGATTTGGACATTCTGTACACTCCGGGAAAAGCGAATGTCGTAGCTGATGCTCTCAGTAGGAACGCGGTTTTGTCTCTTCTGGAAGTGGTTCCATCTCTTATTGAAAGGATTTCAAGTAAGCAAGAATCTGATAAGATGTTGAGGAGGATCATCAAAAGAGTCAAGAAGGGTCAGTGTCTGAGTTTTGAAATTGATGGCCAAGGAATGTTAAGGATCAATGGGAGAATTTGTGTTCCGAATGATATAGGAGTTGAGGCAGGAAGTGTTGTCTGAAAGTCACCGCTCCAAATTGAATATTCATCCGGGAATTTCGAAGATGTACAAGGACATGAGGAGAGCCTTTTGGTGGAAGGGCATGAAGGAAGATGTAGCTGCTTTTGTGAACAGTTGTGCCATCTGCCAACAAGTTAAAGGCGATCAACAGAAATCTGCCGGGTTATTGCAGCCGTTGGAAATTCCGAATTGGAAATGGAAAATGATCTCGATGGATTTTATCGATGGTTTGCCTAGAACCAGGAAAGGAAATGATGGTATATGGGTTATTGTGGATCGGTTAACTAAGAGTGCCCATTTTATACCAGTTAAGGCAACTCGCACCGTTACTTCTTTGGCGGAAATTTTCTTGAAGGAGATAGTTAGATTGCATGGTGTCCCAGTCAGCATAGTAAGTGATCGTGATCCTATTTTCACTAGCAAATTTTGGGAAGCTCTGCAATCAACAATGGGAACAGATTTGAGATTGAGTACAGCCTATCATCCTCAAACGGACGGACAGACGAAGAGGCTTAATCGTATTCTTGAGGATATGCTGTGGGCTTGTGTTTTAGATTTTGGAGGATCTTGGGAGGACCATCTTCATCTAGTGGAATTCTCTTACAATAACAGTTATCAAGCAAGTATCAAGATGGCTCCTTATGAAGCTTTATACGGAAGACCGTGTAGATCCCCATCTAGTTGGATAGAATCGAAGGATCGGCTTGTGCTCGGACCCGATCTTATTCGAGAAGCTTCTGCGAAGGTTGAGCTTATCAAGAAAAGGATGAAAGCTGCTCAAGATCGTCAGAAGAAATATGCTGATAGAAGACGAAGGCCATTGGAATTTGAGATCGGAGACTTGGTTTTTGTTAAAGTTTCCCCAATTAAAGGTGCTATAAGATTCGGAAAGACGGGAAAACTTGCTCCGAGATACATTGGACCATTTCGAGTGTTGGAGAGAATTGGAGCTGTAGCCTACAGGATTGAATTGCCAGAGCGGATGTCTGGGATTCACAATGTGTTTCATGTATCGCATTTGAGGAAATTTGTTCATGATCCATCACTGGTTGTAGAACCGGTAGTTCAAGAAGATTTGGAAGTTGAACCCAATTTAACTATGGTCAGAAATCCAGTTCGAATTGTGGATCGAGACGAGAAGCAACTCAGGAACAAAATGGTGAAACTCGTCAAGGTGCAATGAAGTGAGGATCCCAGAGATTGTACCTAGGAAACTCTCGATAGTTTTAAGAATGCTTATCCGGATTTATGTTCGGATAACTAGTGATGTTTGTTAGAGTAGACTGTTTGACTTTGTAATTGTATGAATGATATGTATGTTTGGATTGTTAGTATAAAAGCTTTTGAATTAACTGTTGTTTTAAATTTCGGGGACGAAATTCTTTTAAGGGGGGAGGAATGTAACAACCCGGAATTTTTGACAGCATGTTTTAATAAATATTTAATCTAATTTAAATTAAATACAAGCTTTTCAATTTTTAAACTGATGAGATCTTTGATATTTAACAGTTATATGTTTTATAAAAGAAGGTTTTGATTTGAAAATTTAAAATAGAGTCTTTCAGAAATATTTGAAATAGAATTTCCTTATTCGATAAAACTAATGGGGCTTTGCATTATAGTCATTTGATTTGATACATATTTAAATACCTAAATAATATTGTTTGAAATGAAACAAGTCCATATTTAATATAAATATATATTTTTTTAGTACAAATATGTTATAAATTAAATAATTAAAAGTAAACTAACTGGGAATAATATTAGGAAGTTTTGTAAATAACCTATATAAATAAATAAAACATAAGATAAAAATATACATTTTTAACTATTCTTTGTTTAGCTTAAACAAATCAACACATAAGCTAAAAAATCAATAGTGTGACAACTTCATAAAAACATATCAGAAAAAAAGGGGAATAACCTGTAAAACAATTGCAATGATAAGAAAGGTAAGTTAAACATACATATGCAAATAAGTCAGCTGCACTACAAAATGCTAAGTATAAAGAAATCAAAGCAAACCATATACATATGTACAACAATCAAGTGTTTTGTCCAGAGAAAAAAATATATAAACTAAAAATAAAACTTAGGTGTTGTTGGAAATTTATATGCATAAGAAAATCAAAGTTTTCACTTCAAATATAATAAAACAAAATTTGTCCCTTGTACAAAATATGTTGGCCGAAATTAAATAAATATCTTTGTACACACATAAGAAGTATCAGTAAATATTAATTATACGTTATCATAATTAAGAGCATGTACATTAATTAGCACAACTTCTTGTTAAACTAGTGCTGCAGCCGAAATTCTTGTAATAATTTCCTTCTGCAGAATATTACTTAGCCAATAAAAAGAAAGAATAGCAATACAAATACCAACTGCCTAGATACAACCCGTACTGTTAAGTAGCTTCTATATATATATATATCCACCATATCTCTATATTCGTTGATAAAAACTTGACTAAACCTACAAACAAACCTGAGAATCAAATAAGGAGAGAAGATAAACATTTGTTGCTTGGTAAACTTAAATAAAATTCAAGACAGAAAAACTAAAGAAGGCTTCAAGAAATTCTTCTGCAGTTCCATCAACATCTCACTTTCTGCTCAAGCTTGTTCTGGTGAGTAAACTTATTATTTATAATTTAAAATTGTATATTTAACTTACAAAGATATGTGCTTGATGTCTGCTTAAACATGTTGTCTTGAGTACTTCCTGTTCTCTGTAATATATGAAGTTGTTCTTTAGAGATATTTGAGTATCTGAACAAGCAAAGCAAAGGAATTTATAAATACTTATTCATATAATTGTTTGAACTTTAGTGTTGTTGCTGATACAAGTAGTTTATCATAAACATAGGCCTGCAAACTTGTTTTAAGAGTTTAGCAATATGTCATAAACACTGTATCTTCAAGTTACAGTAAAAAGAAAATCAATGTTAAAATTTAAATATTTTAATTTGTTAATTTGAATTTATATCTTGATTAAACACTCAAAGCTAAGATTTTTAACATAAAAATAATGATTTTTAAGTAAGAAGAATAGGTGCGGTTTCAAAGTGAACCAAAATTGCTTATTTGAGAATATCTGATGATTCAATTAATTTTAGAAGTTGAAATTCATGTGGGACCTTGTTTGATACTTGTAGATGTCAGGAAAGATGCAAAAAAAAATTATTCAATGAAGGAATCTTGAGTTTGAATCAAAAGTAGGGTTCTAGTGCTTATATTTTCAATGCTCTGTAAAAATTTGTTTTCGGCATCGTTAGGAAACCGAGTGGATCGCAATTTCAGGTGGTGTTAGGGGGGAATGTGATCGAAGTTTTGGTGGAGTTCCATCACCTCCGGTGATGGATGGTGGCCGCACGAGGGAATTTTCGGTGGGTGTTTGTTGTCGCATGTTCGAGCTACAGGCAAATTTTTGCCTTCGACCGAATCGTGATGGTTTGAGTGATGTATTCGTATGAGCGGACGATTTGGGGTTTGTGGGGGCTGGCGTGAGTCGCCGGAAGCAAAGCGAACCACCGTGCACGTGCACGGTGGTGATCAGTGCCCGTAGAGTTTTTTTTTTTGGTTATCATGTGTGGGTTTCTCGAGGTCCTTGAGAGGTCGCTTCGAGTTTTCCTTGGGTAGCCTCCGAGTCGTTTACGTGAGTGGCTTCAGCAGTAATTTATAACTTTACTTAAACTGTTACTTAAAAAAATGATAAGAAGAAAGGAATCAGGGAGAGGGAGAAGAAGATAGAGAGTGAGAGAGGAAGACGCACGGGAAAAACTCGAGACTGTCTCGAGTAGGGAAGGGTGCTGGCTCGGATCCTTTACTAATTGAACGTGCAAATTTTGTGTTTTTTTTATAACTAAGTAACTAAACAATTAGTTAGTTAGGCTAATATTTGTTTTAAAAGTTTAATAAGGTAAGTATGTAAAGATAGGTGATTAATAATAAGTAATTAGAATGTTAATTAATTTATATTTGAAATTTAATTGATAACTTTAAATTAATTTTGTAATTAAAAATAAATCATATGTTAAATCAATTTAAAACTTAATAACGTTAGCTAATTACTTGAAGTTAATTAATGGAAATTAACTTAAGTGATTAATTAGGAATTATACTTTAATTAAATTGATAATAATTGATTTATTAAAGTAATTTGTGATAATTAAATTAGTAATAAATTTTAATAAGTAAGTTATTAATTAACAATTAAAAATAAATTAATTAACTGAGTAATTAAGTAACAATTGATGAATAAAAGTTAATTAATTAAACAATTACTTAAAGATTAGATGACAAATAAATTAATAATTAATGTTAACTAAGTAATTAATTGATCATTAATAAGTTAATTAATCAGTAATTAATTAAACAGAATAAAATAGTTTATTCTTAAGCAATTAATTAAGTTAAGTAAAACCAAACTGTTTGGTATACATTGATAATTCTGTTTGATTGACTTTAGCATCTGTTTGATGATATCTCTATGATATGTTGTGATATATTATGGATATCTGTGATAACTGTGTATGATTTATCTGTGATATCTGTTATGTGAATTCTGATATTAAATTGAACTGTTAAGTTAAATAGACAACTTGGCCCTTAAAATGGCGTTTGGATTTCGATGAGACCGGGATCGGAAGAATCAATTTTGATTCTCCGAAAACCACATCGATCCAAATTAAACGATAGGTCGTGACTTATCAAGTGGCGATCGAGATGGTGTTTCAGAATGCAAGGGTTATCGTCGTTAACTCTGAGGGTGATTCCAAAATGAGTGTAACGAGATAATGCCTTCGGTTTCGTTCGAACCCGGAATGAACTTGTATGGATTGAATGCTTTCAGCACATCGTCAGGCGGACGATGAGCATTCTAAGAATAATGTTCAATAAAGCTAATCGCAGCCTCAAGCCTCATCAACCGGGAATGGCTAAAACAGGGGAGATGCAGCAAGGTTAGGTGGGTCATGCCCAAGCAGGACAAGATATTCCCCTGTCTAGATGTCCCTTTTATTTCGGCTGTGTGAGCAGTTGTTGGCCAAAACTGTGGGGTTACCTTGTTCGGGACTGTTCAGTAAGGAATGGTTCCGGCCTTGTGTTGTAGGGGGTCGGGAGTGATCCTCGGTACGGTGATCTAGGCCCCGTACTGTGACGGGCGGTACCCCAGTAGCCCTGCCATTGTTGGAAACCCATTTTCCCTACGAGACCCTACGGTTTTGATTTGTATTACCCACTTTCGGGGCTAGTAGCTGGAATTTAATGAATGTAACAATTTCGGCTATTTTCTATTTACTTGAAAACCCTAGACACTATTATAATATCACTGAATTTTCTATAAAATGTTTTGGTTTGCGTAAGGTAAAAACTTACCCGTATTTATTTGTGGGGAGTCTTACGTGATACCTTTATTTTCATATGATTTTCAAAGTTAAGCAATTTTAACCTGTTTACTCATACCAGACCCATGTCTGACCCGGAGTTTATATTTTGTTTTCATGAACTCTTGGGTACTCAAATTTTTATGAGTAGCCAAGTGATAGGTATTTGGGAGTGCTGATTTCTGGAGGAGCTATTTTGGATAAGAAGACTGGACGTATGTATCTATATATGTAGTTCCGCTGTGTAGTTAGTGTATGCTGGATTTTGGATGTATGTATGGACATATATGTGTATGACAGTCCTATTATGTGATATTGTATTACTCTGATGTATGTATAACTATGTAATAGTTATGTGATGTATTATATTTTGTTCCATTCCGCTGTGAGATTCTGATGTTGTTATTCTTTCTTTCTATTTTTTTCTATTTCTACCCCTTTCTTTCTTAATGATGAAACGTCTTTCTGGGTTGAGAAAGGCGGGTCGTCACAAGCTCGGACTCTAGAATCTCTTATATTTCTATCACTTCCGATTCTTCTAATACACCTTCACTTCATACTCCAACACTCATTCATGAACAATGTAACGACCCTGACTCGACCTTCGTAAATCGGCACCGAATACGACACTCGTATTCAAATGCCGCACGTCCAAACGTCGAATCTGGTTCGCCGGAGCTTATAATTGAGTTTGAAACTGCTTTGAATTTGTTTTGAATTTCTTTGCATTAATTTTTTTTCCACAGTTAAATTTTAAAAATCAATGTTCAAATAATCAAATATCCTATTTAAATTTGAAAAATCCAAATTAATCTACAATTTTATTCCAAAATTCATTTTAATTATCAATTTAAATTTAATTAAAAATCGGGATCGTTACAAACAAGTTCCCATTATTAGAGATCACAATCATCATACCGGTTATACGCCTCCTTCAAAGAAATCGAAACGCTAATTACTTTTTGGATCACCTTCCACCAAACAAAAGGTGGATGAAATTCATCGCTATCAACAACAATCTCTGGATCTTCAAAAAGAAATGTGGTATGAATAGAAAATGAACTCTAGGCGGCTATATTTTCTAGAACAAGTAGCTCTAAAAATTTGTGGCTCCTCCTCGTCTAGTGTTCAAGAACCGGTTCGGGCTCGAAATACTTGGTCTCCTAGCCTACAACGACCACCCGTCTCACCGAGCTCATGGGAACGTGGACAGGGATAGTCACCAATTCACAATGAGACTCCATCTAAGAAAACTGATAAATCTACTCTAAGTCTGTCCTCTAAATAATATTTTCTTTTCAACTCCATCTCAACCATATTGAAAGAGTTCGAAGACAAACATCTGTCCTAATCTTTTCTTATTGTTTGTATGACATATGTGTTATGACTATATAATTATTTGTATTTCATCTATATTATGTTATGTTAAAGTACTCTATATTTTATAAACAAATTTTTACTGATCTCAATTTAAGTTCAGATTCAGTCGACTGAATAGACCGAGTAAGTTGAATGAATGTAGAGTGAAAACTCTCAGGTTTAGATCAGTCGACTGAATAGACTGAGTCAGTCGATTAAATGCAGAAGAAAAACTCTCGGGTTCAGATTAGTCGACTGAATAGACTGAGTCAGTCGACTGAATATAGAGAGAAAAACTCTCGGTTTTAGCTTCAGTCGACTGACTCAGGAACTTCAGTCGATTGAACAGGAATTTCTGGATAATAACTGCCTCTACCTACTTTTTTACCACACCTTTTCACCTCTTTTATCTTTCTTATTCATTCCTCCAGCCCTATATTTTGAAATTCACCTCTCCACCATTACCAAATTTCACTTTTTTCAATCTTAATCTTCTTTCTCCATGGCCCCTAGACAAACAAACGCGTCAAAAAGGGTTCTTCTTCATCCTCTACTCTAATAGATTCTCAAATTGCTACTTGGCTAGTCCACGACAAAGCAATTCAAAGGTAGATAAATATGCAAGATTCGCGTATTTTCAAAGGATCCTTTGTTCATTATCCTGACTTTAACTCTTATGGCATTCACGAGTTTTCCAAAAGAAGCGGTTTGAATACTTTTCTTGACTACAAAAAGAAAAATCTAAAAATCAACCACACAATGGTTAAGCTATTCTACGCGAACTTGAATCTTCAATACCCAGCACCTAGAAATCGAGAAAACTGCATTTGGACTTTGGTTTGTGGAATTTCTATTTTTCTTTCTCTAGAACGTATGTTCCATTTATTTAAACTTGAGTTGGGGAATTAATCTTCGGGATATAAATTGTGATACGAAAATTCGGGACAATATAAGTCATTTATTCCTCGAAGATGATGCTATTGAAGTTAAATCTATGTCACTCCGACCTAAAGATAAACTCATCCACAAGTTTTTTTCTTAAGAGTATAACTCCACGGACAGGGTCATATGAATTAGTATATCCCGATAATTTCCGTGCTCTATAAGCTATATGGGGAAATTTCCATGTTAATTGGACTCAACTTCTTATGGACGAATTCCTAAGTTTTAGCCAAGGTAGAACAAATGTGATTTACTTTGGTGAATACATAATGCGACTTTTAAATGATTTTGGTATAAGATTCCCCGAATTCGAATTTTCCAAAGTCGGATTATATAACATTCGTACCTTATGACTCATGCAACCCCCTGATCGTCCGGAACCTTTCATTACTTTTCAAGATCGGCAAGCAACTCAACAACAAAGACGACAAGGAATTCACATTACAGAACAATCTTCTTCTCAACCTCATCAATTCGAAGAAGAGGTTATCCGTCGTCCTGTTATTAGCCAAGCTTCACGAGAAGCTATTGATTTGCTTTCTCAAAACCAACTTATTCTTGGCTCTCGCCTCAATAAAATAGATAAGAAGCTTAACAAGATTAAAGGTTTCTTTAAAACTTTATGGGAAGCTATTTCTTGTGCATCTTCCACTACCGGATCTTTGCATTTGGACCCTGGCAAGGAGCCGGCGCCACAATTCTCTTGGTCAACTTCCGAAGCTACAAGCTCAAGCACAAGTGGCATTGGTGGAACATCTCATGACATTGCCAAAGGGAAGAAACCAATCCAACCGGAGGAGGAAGATCTCTTTGATTCGGATGCAGAGTAAGTTATCTTTTGTTCTTTTGGTTTAATGGTTAATTAGTTCTTTCTTTTCTTCAAGAACAATCTCGTTAGTAAGTTATTTCTCTTTTGTGCTTTGCTATTTGTTTGAATTCATAGGGCTATGAACTATGTAATATTTTGTGATATTGTGAAGTGTTGTATGTGTGATATGTTTATATGATTATGTGTTGTCTATGTAATATTTCTCTTTATGTGAACAATGGTACTTTGTTTTTTTAAGTATCCCATTTTGTCGATGACAAAGGGGAAGAAATTATTGTGTTTTCTAACAATTTTTTTAGAGTCAAACATTCAGGGGGAGAAAACTAAGAAAACTAATTCTTTATAACTCATATTATATTGTCAATTACATATGTTGTCATCAATCAAAGGGGGAGAGTGTTGAATCATGGTTTTGATTCATGACGAAGAACATCAACTAGCATTGACGATCATGGATCACAATGATGATGGAACATAGCGACAAAAAGAGAATGGAACTTCAAACAAGACAAGACTTTAATTTAGAATATAGTATGTATATTCATCTCGTTTTTGAGTCATGTTACAATATTGTTAAAATCATTCCTCAAGTAGTCGCACTCACACACAGAAAGATTTTACTTCAAGTTGTTGTTTTTTAGTGTGATCTGTGCAACATAGCACAGGTCAGTCGACTGACTCAGGTCAACCCGTCGACTGACCAGTGTCAGTGCATATATATTTACCATGGTATGCATGTTTTTCAAATTTAGTCGACTGGCACTTCTGAGTCAGTTGACTGAAGGGCAAACAACGGCTATTTGACTGAAAAGACACGTTCTTTCACAAAGAGGTTTCAATCCAATTTCAAGAGGAACGGATGTAACTTTTGATTGAGATCTTTCATGAATGATTGCATCCCTATATCCTCTATATAAACATGCTTTGATTCTTCTCAAAATCACCGAATTCTTTCTTTACTCTCTTAATCTATTCTTGCTCTATACTCTGTGCAATTCAAAGCATTCACAAACTTTATATCGCTTGAATCTTTGAATTAATATATACATTCTTTGATTCTAAGTGATTTTATTCCTTTCAATCTATACACACACAAAATACTCTTAAGGATTTGATTATAGGTAGGGTGTACTTCAAGACATATCTATGTTATCAAGAATATACTAGTCAACAAAGCTTTCTGTATCTAGTAGAAGTCCTGTTCGGTTGCTCGGGCAGAAAGACCTCTTCGGCTGTTCAGGCAGAAATCCTGTTCGGCTGTTCAGGTGTTGTATAGAACTGTTCCTCCGGGTTAAGTAAGGGATATTGTTTGTAGTGTAATTCCAGAAGGAGTCTGGGACTGGATGCAGGACGATGCTCTGAACCAGTATAATAATCTCCGGTGTTATTTTTTTTACTGCATTTATTTTCCGCATTATTATTTATATTGTTATCTACATTATTCTATGCGTTATTGTATATCCATATTGCACGATCCATAGCATAACATACTTTCAAGAACCGTATACTCGTATCCATTTGTGGTATATTTATGACAGGAATTCAAATACTTACTAATCATGCATAACCATTGGGACTTCTAAATGAGATTAGTAGTATTCCCTATTTTTATTAAAAATGAATTCCAAGCATCTTCTAACCATGCACAACGGTGAGGACTTTTAAATCGGGTTAGCATCAACTCGCCTATTTCATAAAATTTTGATATGTGTTCCATACATGCATAACCGTGAGGACTTTTATATTAGCATGAAAGCACATAATCAGAGATTTCAAGTAGTTCACCCATGCATAACCGTGAGGACTTTTAAACAAGAGTGAGTACTTTTGGATGATTTTATTGTTAATTTAAAAAAAATCTTGTTTAAATACAACATTTAGACATACTATATTGGATTTTGATGAGTGATTATCGTAGTACCATGACGGGAATAGAGATGGTCATGAAATTTTTACCAACCAAAGTTATTACAAATTTTGTTTATGTTTTTAAAGAAATTTTCTAAATATACTCTATCAAGACATAATGTATGATCAAGGTCAACACTCGTTACTTTTTTCAGTCGCTATTTATCTTTTCGATAATCAATAGGGAGTCAGACTAGTCAACATAGCCATTAAAGATCAAATCCATAAAAAATATAAAATCACATTTATAAAATGCCTAAACTAAGACGAAGTTGACAAAAAAAATTTGGAAGGGGTTTTGTAAAAATGTCAGCCAATTGAGAATCAGTTAAAAAGAAGTTTATGCGGATATTTTCTTTGGAAATGTGATCTCTAATGAAATGATGTCTAACATCTATATTCTTGGTGCGAGAATGATGTATAGGACTATTTGAGAGATCAGTTGCACTTTTGCTATCAAACATAAGTGGAACTCATTTAAAATTTAGATCATAGTCTTGCAAGGTTTGTATCATCCATAAAATTTGAGCAGAGCAACCGCTTAGAGCAATATGCTCTGCATCAGTGGTAGATAATGCAATACAATTTTGTTTTAGAGTTGACCATGCAACTAACGAATGTCCCAACATAAAACACGTTCCACTAGCACTTTTTCTATCAACTAGACTACCGGCATAGTCTGCATCTGAATACCCTTTTAATTCAAAGTTATCATTAGTCGGATACCATACACCAAACCGTGGGGTGTGCAACAGATGCCTTATAATCCTTTTTACACCTTTTAAATGGGATTCTTTTGGATTTGATTGAAACCATGCACATAAAAAAATAGAGAATATAATGTCTGGTCTAGAAGCAATAAGATAAAGAAGTGATCCAATCATACCTCGATATTTCTTTTGATCGACTACCTTACCTTTTTCATCCTTGTTAATTTAAATTGTTATGCTTATGGGAGTTTTTGCAAGTTTACCATCTTTCAATCCAAATTTGTTGACAAGCTCACAAATATATTTTGTTTGATAGATGAACGTACCTTTTTCGCTTTGTTTAATTTGAAATCCTAAAAAGAATTTTAACTCTCCGCCAAGCTCATTTCAAACTTTTCCTACATGACTTTTTCAAATTTCTCATACAAAAGGTTGTCGGTGGCACCATAAATAATGTCATCAACATATATTTGAACAAACAAAAGGTCATCATTTTACTGCAATAGAAACAATGTGGTGTCTACGCAGCCCTTTTTGAACCCATTTCCATAAAGATAAGTGCTAAGACATTCATACCAAGCCCTAGGGGCTTGTTTTAGTCCATATAGTGCTTTCTTAAGTTTATATATATGGTTAGGGTATTCTTGACGTCCAAACCTTCAATTTGTTCAAAGAATGCATCCTCTTTCAAAATTCCATTAAGAAAAGAACTTTTAATATCCATTTGTCTCCGTTTAAATCCTTTATAACAAGCAAAAGCTAACAAGATTCTAATGGATTTTAGTCTGGCTACTGGTGCGAAAGTTTCATCAAAATCAATTCCTTCAATTTGGTTATAACCTTTAGCAACTAACATAGCTTTGCCCTTTAATTCTGGAGGATGATCTGCTTTGAATTTCAATCTCTTTGGTTCCAGATTTCTTTGTACTTCTTCTGTGGTTGTAGTTTCTTTTGGATTTTCACTTTCATCCTTTTCATTCTCCTCTTCGACATTGATTTTGATTGTTTCCTTGCTTTGGTCATTGTGCCTTCATCAAATTTCACATTGATTGACTCCACAATTGTTCCTGTCCTTTTGTTGTATACTCTATAAGCTTTGCTTTTGGAAGAGTATTCTATGAACATGCCTTCATCATCTTTTGGCTCAAATTTTCCAAGTTGATAATCTGTATTGAGAATAAAACATAGACAACCAAATTTTTTGGAATATGCAATGTTTGGCTTTTTGTTGAACCATAGTTCATATGGTGTTTTCTTAAGAATTGACCTAATCATGACTCTATTCATTAAATAACAAGCTGTATTTACTACCTCTGACCAAAAGGAGAAGGGTAGTTCAAACTCATTTATCGTAGATCTAGCCAACTCTTGTAAGGTTTGATTCTTTCTCTCAACTACTCCATTTTGTTATGGAGTACGTGGAGCATAGAATTCATGTTTAAATCCATTTTCATCACAAAAAATTTCATATTCATAATTTTCAAATTCTCCACCATGATCACATGGTAGCGAAATAATAAAAACTCCTTTTTCATTTTGAACTAATTTTGTGAATTTAGTGAAGTATGAGAAAGTTTTTGATTTTTTATCTAAGAAGTATACGCACGTGTATTTAGAGTAATCATCAACCAATACATAACAATATTTATTACTACCTAAACTTGCAATATCGTTAGGTCCATACAGATCAATATGAACTAGTTTAAGGACTCTAGAGGTACTTACAGTGTTCTTAGCATGAAAAGATGAATTTTTAAATTTTCCCATAGTACATGCTTTACATAAAGTTTATGTTTTAAATCATGAGATGGCAAACATCTCACCAAATCTTTTCTTTTAATTTGTTTAACAGATTCATGCTAGCATGTCCTAATCATCTATACCATAAGTTTACTTCTTCATCCTTAGCTACCAAACATTTTGAAAGAGTGAGATTATCAAAAGATAGAGAGTATATATTGTCTTTCCTCTTACCTGAAAATAATGTTTCTTTTGATGATTGGTCAACAATTTTGTACAAATCAGAATCAATAATAACTTTCATTCCCTTATCACATAACTGGCTGATTGAAATCAGATTATGGTGTAGATTTTCAACATATAATACATCATTTAAGGTAAATGTGTCATTACCTACTTTACCTTTACCAATAATTTTACATTTATCGTTTTTCCTATTGTGACTGTACCACCTTTGTACTTCTCTAGGCTAAGGAACTTTGAATTGTCACCCATCACCTGCCTGGAACAGCCAGAATACATGTACCACTCTTGATGTTCCTTAGCCTACCAACACATCTACACGAGAAAAGAGTTAAGTGACCTATTTGTTTTCATAGGTCCATGATTATTAGTCACAAAAATTTTTGAAAAACAAATTTTCGTAGAACCAAGATAGTCTATGTTTTTTTCCATTTGGCACCAAGGTTTGTTTGATTTTAAGGGATTCTACATTCTTACCTTTAGGAACCCGAATTAGTACGGCTTCCATATGTTTGGATCTATACCAGCAATTGTTTTGATTGTGTCCAATTTTTCTGCAAATCGTGCACTAGGAGTTGACATAATTAGTTTTACTTCCCTAATAGCATATTAAGTGATCTTTCACCTTTGGAGAATTTCCTAGAGTTGTAGAAAATTGTTGGAATTGTGACTTGAGAGATTTATTTTCATTCAATAACAAAGTGCACTTTTTAATAGAATTTTCTCTCCTAGTATTTTCACTTGCTTTCAAAATCAAATTTTCATTTTCATGCGATTTAATTTTAGTTTCTAATTTCTTTTATTTCCTCTTCTAATGATGAACACTTATCACACTTAAGGCTCTTATTTCTATAGTTTTGAACCATTTGATCAAGCCATATATTTAGTTCTATCAAACTATCATTTTGTGATTCAATTTCAGCGTACTTCTTCCAAAGTCTTTTAAAACAACCATTTACTTCATGAAAATATATAAGTAATTGTGAGTGAGTTAATTTTGATATCTCACATAGCTCGTCATCATCGCTCTCACTTGTTTCTCCTAAAAACACAGATTTGTTTTTCACCAGTGCTTTCAACATCATCTTCATCACTTTCATCCCAAGTTACTGCAAAACTTCTCATTTTTGGTTTCTTTCCTTTATTGAATCAATTTTGAGAAAAATTTGGCTTGATATGACCAGGTTTATTGCATTTATGACAAATGATCTCCTTGTCTAGAACTTTGACGATTATGCTCTTTAGTTGTTGATTTTGTGCTGGATTTCCGTATTTGCGGTTCCACCTTTTGAAACTCTTTATTATTAGTGCCAGTTCAACTGCTTCTTCATCATCACAATCATTATATTCACTTTCCATTGATCCTTTAAGAGCTATTGATTTCTTACGCGTATCTCCTCCTTCACGTTCTTCCTTGAATTTAATTTCTAGCTCATAAGTGGTGAGGTTTCCGATGAGTTCGTCAACTTTAACTTGTTTCAGATCCTTTGGTTCTTGAATCTCAGCCATCTTTGCTTCAAAAATTCTTAGAAGAATTTTGAGGATCTTTCGGACTATTTTCAGTTCTATGTATGGTCTTCTTAGGGATTTTGATTTGTATACAAGATTAGAAAGTCATCCATACATTTCTTTAACACTTTCATCCTTTGCCATTGTGAAGTTCTCGTACTTGCTACTAAGCATGGCAAGGCGGGATTCTTTAACCTGGGAGGTTCCTTTATGAGTCACTTCAAGCATGTGCCAGATTTCCTATGTAGTTAGATAATGTGAGACATGGTTAAATCCAATTTGATCTAATGAAAAAAATTCGTAGTTTTAGCATTAGCAGTTTGTAGTTTATTTTCAAGATCTGTCCATTGATTCATAGGATTATCAACTTCTTGATTATCTACCATTATTGTTGGTGTGCTATATCCCGTTTCAAAAATATGCCATGTATATATGGTTTTCAGAAAAAAATTTATTCTAGTTTTCCAATATGCATATTCACCATTGAACATGGGTGGTCTAGCTATGGACTGACCTTCAGCAAAAGCATTATTAAAAGAAGCCATTAAAAAATCAAATTTTTTAACAGAAAATGTTTTTTTTATCCTAGCTCTGATACTACTTGTAGGATTGTTTTCACCCTAGAGGGGGTGAATAGGTTCTATTAAAAATTAATGTGGAAATAAAAACAAAAACAGAAAGTAATGCAGTAAAGATCACACACAGTTTTACCCAACTTCAGTAAAAACCTGCCTACGTGCCGCCCCTAAGGTTTCTACTAGAAATTAAGTGATCAGATGCTTACAAAAAAATGTAACTTATGATGCCCGCTAACTCTATTAACCTAACTCTAAGCTCAAAACTTTCCCACAACATAGCCACTCTGTTATGAATTCTCCAAACTATGCCACGTAGTTCGTAACCTAGTTAAAACTAGAGTTTTTACAAAGTTAAGAAAGGAAAAATAAAAATGTAATTTAAAGCCCTAAATTAAATTTAGCCCAAAAAAATAATAACATCCCAATTAAAAATAATAGTGCGGTCCAAAAATAAGACGATTCTCTTATTCTTATTTGTATATCCAGACCGATTAATCCTCTTTCACTTTGATTTAGGGTTTTGTTGAATTGAAGCCACCGATTCCCTAAATTAAATCGTCTAACTTTAATGGAGTCTCTGATCTAGGCTTCAACAATTTTGATGCTTTTTGAATCCTCCCTATTGGTTGAGTTGATCGATTCCAATGAATTTGGATTTTGTGCTTCTTCGACCAATGTTCTTTGATTGCTCTAGAGGATTTGAGTTTGACTTTTTTATAATATGGTATGCGATTTTTACTTTTTTATTCTGTTGATTTGCTTGAACTCAAACTCTTGATATTTTGCCGATGATGAATTGGGTATTTATAGGTACCAAAACCTTATAATTTCGTTTCATATATATTGTTTTGAATTCTTCAATTGCTGCGCTTGTCCTTTCGGTTCATATTGAACGATTGTGTGGTTTCTTACTTGTAGTTGAATATATTTTCGATATATTTGAATATGCTTAAATTTATTTTCTTTGATTCTGTTCTTTGCTTCCTACGACTTTTTCAACATTCTCTTACAGCTTGGCATTTGAATTTGAGATAATTTTAACTTCATAAAGTCTGACTTGTTCATTATGAAGTCCTATGCGACCTTTTCTAGTTCTTCCTTAACTTGTTCTCTTTTTTATTTAGGATTCTGATATGTTTTTGAGTTGTTCATTAGTATGACCCACGGCTGCTTCATTATATTTGTTGTACTATGATTATTTGTCTGAGGTTCTGTCATTTCAGCACTCTGGTCTTGGAGTCTTGGATGTTAGCCTTGCTTGAGTTTGACCCGATATCTCCATGTATATACATATAGGTATGTATATATGTTGTGATTGCTATGCCCATGTTGTATCCACCAGAGTGCTTGCATTCTGACTTTGCTTGTATTTAGTGCATTTGTTTTCTTTGGCCATAATGATTTTGTGATAGTTGCTTATTGATTTCCTTGTTCATTTCCTTTTAATGTTTGCTAGGTTGATAAACTTGGTGCCTTTGTTAGTGTAGTCTCTTTGAAAACTACTGCTATTGGCTTGTTGAGTTGCCATGTTCATCTACTTATCCTTTTCAATTTTGCCATGTTCACTTGCATTTATCTCTATCCTCAATTCTAGTTGCATGTTGATTTGCTTCGAGTTAAATTGTTGTTTACTATGTACATGTATGTGTGTATCTTGTGCACTTCATGTTGATACCTTCCTTGTACTTGGCCATGAATTCTAATTTTTCTTGAACATTTTTGTATACTTTTATGTACATGTCGAAACTGAACTTGATTATGAACACTAGTTACATATGAAATTGTTATTCAAGTGTGTTCATGCCTATTATTGCTTTGCATTCCTGTTAACCAATTTGGACCTGAGCATGACTGAAGGTTTGCTTGTGTGGTTTCAGCTTTTGCTTTATCATTTGTACATGTCTGGTGCACTTTGGTCCATGGTTTTCCTGGACTGGCCATGGTTAGGCTTGTGTTTGCATTACACTTGAGTTGAATCCAATCTTGGCTTGGGTTTGACTTTGTGCTCACCTGTCCCTGCAATTTCAACAAGCAAGTGTACATCGTTGTGCACGACCTTATGGCGTGCATAGTTATACACTATGCATGTCACAAGTTGATCGCGTATTTTTGATTCTAGTTTGAAATAAAAAATGATGACGAACAAAATAACTAACCAAGGCTAATAATATTTTCTAGTACACACTTCATTGTGCACTACAAAATATTTCTTTTTCAATTTTAGTGCATCAATTTTATCTTGCGGATAGATCATATGTTGTAATAAAGTATTTTTTTTGAATAAAATATTTGTCTAAATAGGAATTTTGTGATATTTATTTTATTCAACAAATATTTATTTAGTTTTGTGGAAAAATAAAATAATACAATAACAAATACATTTAAACGAATATATATATGTTTATTATCATCGAATAAAAATCATACACTAGTATATTCTACAAAGCTTATCTATCAAACATCTAGATATAAAAGAATGTGATGTACCAATATCAAATAGAACGCTAATAGTCATACCATGAATCTGAAGCGTACCTCCCAAGACTGCCTTTCCTTTCTCCTGGGCTATCGACTTAGAAGCAGCACAATCAAATGCATACACCTTGCCCTTTCCATCCTTCGCTGGCTCCTTACACTGGCTCATATAGTGGCCTATCTGGCCACAGTTGTAGCACCTGACATTCCTCTTTCCAGCTTCCTTAGCCTTCCCAGTATGACACTGATTAGCAAAGTGCCCCTTCTTATCGCACTTGAAGCAGGTGATCTCAGACTTCCCCTTCTTAGCTGCTCCACCCTTTTGAGCACCTTTCTTAGGAAAGAACTTCCTCTTCTGACTCTGTCCAACCTGGACTTCTTTAGTCTTACTCTTCTTTGGAGAATCAAGCAACTCCTCATGCCTTAAGGCCATCTATACAACAAAGTTAGAAGGATCTCTAATATGAGGTAATGTGACCCTAGCTAACTCAGGCTTCAACCCTCTGATGAACTTCTCGTTCCTCTTCATCATTATATCCACTAAAGCATACCCATATCAGGCCAACTCCTTGAAATTTCGAGCATAATCCAGAACTGACATCTCCCCATGCTCTAATTCAGCAACCTTCCTGATCAGAGCCAACTATGCCATTGCAAACATAAACCTCTCCTGGAACCTTCCCTTGAAATCTTCCCAGGTCATAGTTTCCACATCCACCGCTGCAGTCACACTATTCCACCAGAACAGAGCTACTACCTAAAGTTGTCTAGATGCCAACCTCTCTTTCTGCTCATCATTAAGCCCTAGATTTGCAAAAGTCCTTTCGTAGTACAGCTACCACTTTTCTACTTCAATGGCATCTTTCGTTCCAACAAACAGCTTCCCTCCAAGCTTGGTGTAATCTCTATTCAACTTAGCATAATGGTTAACTATTGGAACTTCCGAACCCCCGGCTCCTGTAGCATTTCCTCTTAACACTCTAGTTGCAACTCCCGATTGCACCATACTCCTGAAATACTGATACATAGCATCCATTCCAACATGCAGGGTTTCAGTACCCACATTCTCTACTTGCACCTGACCTTGACCTCTCCTCACATTAGCACTGGCATTCCCATCAGTGCCTTCCCTTCCTGGGTTAACTCTTCCTCTTCTACCTTCCATATCTGTACTCAAACCTTATGACATATAGAAAAATAACCTAACAAGGATAGAAGACTAGAGATAAAGCGTATACTTATACATAACAAATACAAGTTTGCGACTATAGCATTATCCCATACCCCAATCTTACTCTAATTCTTTATGATTATGTTTTAAAACCCATTTTTAGTTTAAAATTTTTCATAAACCATATTCTACTACTAAGTTGTAGCATCCAATATCTGAAGGCCAAAAGCTAAGCGCTACATATGCTGTAGTCATCCATTGTATTAACTTCTATGACAAAATATGGAATGATAATGGTATCCATAATATCAGAAGAAAATGAATATGAACAAAATCATAGATTTAAAAAAAAACATTTTTTTATTACATTTTAAAACAATAATTCATATCCATGTTACATAATCCTTTAACGTTTCTCGAGCAATGATTAAATATATCATTACAAAATATGCCAAGAGCAGCATATGATGAAGGCTCCTTATTTGATCAAAGTAATATAGTCATCTCTGACTTAATATACATAGCAGAATCAGAACAAAATGAAACTGCAAATCCTAATTAGCTATCCGTCAGCCCCCTTCTCATCTTCAGATGCTTTATTCGCCAAAAGGCTAAAACCAGAAAACCTCAACCCTCAGCCTACTCGAATCAATTTTGAGTACCAAGAGTTCAAGGGAAACAAAAACTTCGAGCCAGACATAAAGCCTGGTGTGAATAATTTTGTTACATCTCGGTTTACTGATATTAAGTGAGGCCATGCCGCTTAGCGGAACGGGTTTCCCCTCATTTATATCCTTTTCAAAACATATATTTTGCAAATCCTATCCTGTAACTAAACTGGTTAATCAAACTGATTATATCAAATAGCAATATCCCTTATGCTAATAAATGGACTATCTGTTCGTAAAATAGGAAATATGTGAACTACCTGCCCATATTTGATAGCAAGGTCTGTTATGCTACAAATGGACTATCTGTCCAAACAACTTGGCTGACTGTCCCAAACTGGACTAACTGTTCAAAATCTAGGCTAACTGCCTGCGAAATGGACTAACTGTCCGAATTATTTTCTTAGGGTTAACCACCCTTTAAATTTTCTTTGAAAATCTTTTCAAAATGATTTAGTCCTTCAAATTATATATATATACAAGTAAAATATATCTTTAGCTTTACTCTAAGCCAGTTTTCCATGTTATATATGCTTTACTCAAAATAATATTGATGAGATTTAATGAGGATTAACTATCCTTCAAAGCAAGTCAAAACCCTTTTAAACTTGAAAATACATAGACTACATTGCTTATTTAATACTTTCGAAACATTTGTTTAAAACCATTAAACAACCCTTTCGAAACTATGGAAGGTAACCCCTTCGAAACCATTGAAAGACGCTTTCAAAAACATTGAAAAATCCTTTCCTTTCTTTTCATTGAAAGTTTCAAAATATCAGACATCCTACTTTAAAACCTTTTAAGTATTGCCTTTCGAAAACATAGGAAAAACCTTTCCTTTCAATCCTTTCGAAACCTTTGAGAGCCACCCCTTTCGAAACCATTCATTAAAACCTTTCAAAACAGTCAAAACTCAATCCTTTCGAAAGTACTTTAGGTTCAATTTAAAACATGTGGAAACCTTTCAACATTTACTTTTTAAAATTTCTCGGTTGAAACTATTGGATTCTGCCTTCAAGTAGAGAAGAAGGATCAGAAACCCATTAAAGTCGAAAGCATCTGTTTCGAAACCATTTAAAACTATCTCTTTCGAAAACATTTTGGTTTTACATTACTTATAGAAAAAGGGCCCTTAAAACATTTAATTCGAAAACAACTGCTTCAAAACCATTCCTAAATAATGATGTGATGGTGTCGAAACCATCGATTCGAAAGCATTGGAGAGGTGGCCAAGTTTTATAGAAAACAAAACAACCCATTCGAAACCATCTGGGCCGAACGGTAAAAAGGCAGCAACCAAAAGGTTTTGACTTAATCGCAAGCAATTATTTAAAAACAGAGGCGCAACCTAATCGAAACCATTTTCTTTAAATCATTAGACATGGTCGAAAGCTACTTAGTCGAAAGTAAGTAGGTAGATTTCTTTTATTTAAAACAAAGGACTGCCTCAACCCCTTCGAAACCTAAGGTTTCGACTCCCTACCTTCTGCCTACAACCAATTCACTACATGCCAGTAAAATGATACCATGTGCATTGGTTTCGGCTGTGTCAGAAGCGAAGATGAGCAAGCAGAACCTGGTGTCGAAAGAGACAAAACGGTAAAAAAAGCATGTAACGAATAGTTCCTTTCACCTAAACTGCCTTACATGTCTAATTGTGATCGGTTGTCTCCTTCTTTACCAATAAAAAGTGCTGCACTTTTTCAAAAGTGCTACTGACTTTTCATATTTTCAAATTTAAATCATTTTATAAAAAGCCCCTTCTCCTCTTTCAACTATATAAAACAATTAAGTCTCATACCTTAATTAATTTTATATAACCTTTGAAACACTTAGGAAAAATCTAGAAAAATCCTAGAAAATCACATTATATATGTTTTCCAACATATAAAAAATTTAGATCCAAATCTTTTTATTATTTAACCAAAAATAATTATTAACTCAAAATACCATTTTCTTTACTATAAAAATCATATTAATTCCATGAAATTTCAACAAAAAAATCTGAAAATTCAAACCCATTTCCAAAATAATATTCATGATCTTTATAAAAATTGACAAGGCATTTGGATGTCATTTTTAGGGTTTTCACATTAGAGCGTATCATAAATTCAATATGAATAACTATAATTCATCAACAAGTATATATATTCATTCCATCTTTCGAAAACGTGGCAAACCATTTCAAAATACTCGGAATTCACACTAAAACCGAAAACATAATCAAAAATATGATGTAAGCATTATTCACCTTAGCTTTAGAGATCATAAAGATTGAGATATGAATAGATCTGATTTGTATTAGCTTCTTCCTAGCTTTTCTTCTTCTCTTCCTTGTTAATGGTGGTCGACCTCTTTTTAAAAATTTGAAAATGAAAAGTAAACATGCATGGGGAGATGCACGACCATGTTTAAGGGTTATAGGAATGGCCTCTTTCCTATTTTACCCCTCTCATATTTCATGCTAAACTCTCCTTTTAATTCATTGTTAAATGGCACGACTACCCCTTAATTAAATAAAATAATCCCCTAATTAACACATTTTTTTATTTAATTTAACTAATTAAATATTCTAAATAATGTTACCAAAAATCTAGAGCGTTACATAAGAGGTATAAAGTGGACGCGGTCTAGAGATTACCAAACCACTATAAAAAAGTTGTATGTCATTTACTTTCTCTACCCTTTATTTCTTCTTTCTAGTATAACATAACTATGATTTTTAATCAAATATTAGAGCAAAGAACTAAGTATATTTGACAAATAGAGATCCAAAATCAGCTCTAGAATCACAATCAGGGTTTATACCTACTCTTAACGTGGCGTTTGACTAATTTTTAAGTAAACAATCACCTTTGGAAGAATGAATGACTTTGAAAGCAAGGAAATACTTATATGTATGCATTACCTCTAAAAGAATCACTAACTTTATGAGTTTTGAAGAAATCCAGCTATGGTCATAGCACGATCTACCATCATATGACTATTTATAATTTAAGATGGTATTAACGTATACAATTCATGGAACTAAAGTGGCAATTGGAAAAAGTACTACACATCATCACATGAGATCATCTAAATGACATAGATACAATAACCTATAGATTTTTAATAAGGCATTTAGTAATTGTTCCAAACAACTACAAGAACGTAAACTATTAATGCCCTCAATAGACATGAGAAACATCACTATCCATCATGCATAGAATTATGTACACTATTCTTGTTAATATATTAATATATCATTCTCCAAATATAAAATGACTAGACTATTTATGGAAAAGTGTTTGTTAGTACAATATAATGCTTAAGGCTATGATCTTTTTCGCAATTGGGACGAATAACCACTTTGACTTAGGGATTTCTATTCGGATGTGATAATGGACTCAAAAACATTATATGTATATATGTATGTGTATATGTATGTATGTATGTATGTATGTATGTGTATGTGGGTGTATATTGTAATATCCCTCATTTTGGGACTCAAAAATGAAAGCATATGCCACTGCGGTAATCACTAGAGTTATTTCCAAGAAAAAAATGGGTTTGATATTTATTTTCCACGACATAAGTAAAACATTGCAGCTAAACTAATATTGCCATTTACAACATATCTTTTAACAATTTTAACCCAAACATTTCCCATATTGTGATAAATATAACAAAAACTTAATTAGTGATGGCATGCCGACATATGAACATGCCATGTAGAATCTAGTCACTTACATTTGGTTTAATACATGGAGGAACAAAGTAAACTATTATATATAAATTATAAGCCTCTATCTTTGTTTTTTTAGCTTCAATTTTGAAAATTCAAATAGGAAACTCTCTATCCTACTAAACATAAACCTATCCTACTAAACTGAGCAATCGTGATTTATGGGGAGAACAACAAAAAACAATAGGTCAAAGAATAGTACAATGTAAATAATTATAGGTCCCATAAAACACACACATCCCAAACATACATACATATAGATATACATACACACACAAAATCCCTTATGTTGGTATGTATATATTAGCGAGACTACGCCGCAAAATGAAATGAGTTTTTCTCCTCACTATCACAATACGTGCATCAATGCCATTAAATATAATCTATCATAAACATATAAAAGGATTGTAATAGTTTAACTTATATAAGGTAATAAAAAATGTTACGCATTTACATTTCCCACAATTCATTTATACATCATTGTCATTCAATTCTCCAATGTCATCTAAGCATCATTTTGGGTGTCATTTAATTACATTCATTATTATAGTATGACACGATTAGGTTTATATTTCTTATTCATTTCTATAACACATATGTGAATACACAGGTTCATTTTAGAGGATCCACTGATCCTAGACCCGCCTGACTTATAAGGAGTCAGAATCGCAAATAAGCACGACCAAAGAAGTAACCTTGCATGTAGTCCATGAAGCTCTCTTAACCCTAAAAACCTATAGTTTAAGTTGTTATTCATTTATTACAATAGGTTAACATCCTACTTTAGATCCTTGCGATTTCATAAGTGCAACTTCCTCACGAGTCAATACTTAATAATATTCATTATTTATAATCATCTGCCACATATCATAACTAAATTTACAAAAGTAAGAATAGACAAATCTATAATACCATGGTAATTTAATAATCAATAATGTTGAATTTTAATTGATGAATTAAATAATCTAAATATTAAAAGAGAAAAATGGTCATTTTTCTAACCATTCTTATATAATCATATGCCAAAGTGGCATGTAAACGGGCCTACCAAGTTCAATTTATATAGGGAAGAGGTCTAAATCTCCAAAGAAGGTATATGGGACTCCTTGTGAATGATAAATATTAACTCGCTATCATTTAACCATCGGGAGCATAATGTGCAACAAAATCATGCCCAATCCATTATATTCAAATCATACCACTTTTACCATCCAATATTATCTCAAAATGAGTAAACCAATATATTCCAATATTGAGCCATACCCCAAAATTCTAAAAACATGAGTGTCACTAAAGGACTCTACATCATATATGCTCATTTCAAAATCATGGCATAATATTATGTAATGACTTTTGCATCGTGTGAGATTAAAAGAATAACTATCTAAAATAAAACCTCATAATTCCCTAAAAAAAATCGCAACTCACCTTCTATTATGGTATGCTTCCCTTTATCCTGAGCAAACATGGGTACACTAAACCGCTTCCAATGATTATGCTTCAACTATCTGATCCTCCCCTAATAAACCCGGGCATTCCCTTTTATGTGTACTAACCAGACACAATTATAACATTTAATCTATGTAAGTTCAACAATATAGTCCTTCGCTACATGCTTTTTCTTTCTACATCGACTACAACTTCTCCTTTCTTGCTTTCATTAACTATTCTCAGATTTGCGTATCCTTCGTCGTTGATTTATCTCTTTCTTAGGCTGTTTCTTGGTTGTCTCCCCATTGATTGAGTTCGGTAATGTTTCCTCCATTATTCCTTCAAATGTAGCTCTGTATGGTACCTGATTCAATGCTAACTCCTTGAGTGGTGAATTTAGTCCATTCGCAAACTTCAACGCCTTCTTGTTCGAGATGTTGACCAATTCAAACCCAAACCTTACTAAATCATTAAACCGCTTTACATACTCACCTATAGTTATACTACCCTGCAGATGAATGAATTTCTCCAATAATAATTCTTTCTTTGCTTTGGAGAAAATTTTCAATTCAAACTCTCTAAAAATCTGCCCGTGTAATACTCTCCTTATCATTCTTAATAGTAACAACTTCCCACCAATTCGCTGCTTCTCCTTAGAGGTGCCAAGAAGCTAGTTATATTCTCACGAGATCACTTAGACATAAAGGGCTAAAGGTTTTATGACACATGCTTAGCCAAGCCCACATTTCTCCATAGGGTTTCGTTCTAACAAATGGTCTACCATCCAAACTAGAGAAGTAATTATAAAACTTTACGAAATTCACATTAGGTGGTGTTTGAACCTGAAACACTCCTTGGGTTGCAGATCTAGTTTTTGTAGGGTTAGCACAGGATTGGCATGTAACTTAAATATATTACCATAACTAAGCAGCCATATTCACACTAGGAATTTCCATACCATCCACTATAGTACCATTCATAGTTTTGGATTTAGCCTTACCTGCATTACTTTCTATTCAAGTTTTCATCGAGGTACTCATTCTCAACTATCTGTAAATAGGATTTATTAGCAACTTTGCAATAGATAGTAAATTAAATGAAATAGTAAATAGGGTACACATATATACCCAACTCATTTATTTTACAATATACATATATTTGCGTTATAAAAATACGATATGCTTTCTCGATACATTCATATTCCTTTGTTTTGGGTGGTTTTACTCTGATGCCTTATGTACAACTTTCTTTTTTTTTATTCTTAGATTTAACGCCCAAATCGACATTAATAACTCGAATGAAGAAACTGAAAAGTTGTTATGATATGATAATGAAAAAAAATATAGACTAATAAAAATTTATGAACTTGCGGTGGAAGGAAACAACATATAATAAAACATATTAATTCAAATAGACCTAGTTCATAACTAGATTTGTATAATAAATCCCAATCTATAACATATTGAATTATATACAATTTATACAATATTTACAATATTTACAATACAAGATCTTCATCACTATGTCCTCCATGCCATTGGGTTGTGTCAATCGATGCAGATAATATGGAAAATAGGAATGGGTTGGACATACGTCTAAGTGAGTGAAACAAGTCTTTCTTATATATACTACAAAAAACTGGTAAAGCATCGTTGGTGTCTCCTAATATATATAAAACTACTTTAGCCTACCTACTTGCTCCTATGGAGTAATCTAATATTATACCTGGGCCTGCTACTCAATTAAGGTCATACCACATCCCATCTTACAATATATGCAAATATTTATACTTATCCAATATGGTCAATGATATCAACATTTCTAAGGGAACACCAATTTATTGGATCGACTAATATGTTATTACTGAGGGAACAACCATTTTCCCTGAATAACTATTTCCTGAATCACTAACATTGATATTGAGGGAACAACAATTTCATCAAAACCACTATCTCCTTCCCAAATACCGAGGAAACAACTATTTCCCTATGACAACTATTCCTTACACAACATGCGCCTCATAAATAATTACTCAACAAACCAAATGTTTAGTCACTATGGATCGAAGATGGCCAACAGAGTAAGGGATAAAATAAATGCAGCCAAAATATAATAGTAGATCACATAGTCGATTTATAATGGCTTGGATTCACATCCTACAACCAGTCTCGAAGCTCCCCTTTGGTATTTCACTGATCAAAAACGCCCTCACTTTAACCTAGAGGAATAGGTTTACAACAACAGCGCTTAAAGGCTCACCAACTTCTCGGACTCGAAAACAAAGTAGAATACAAACTTCTTCGATAATATCTTATGTCTCAATATACTGACTTGTAATAATTAAATAGCAATTTTAGAGCAAAATCAATAGATTTGGTCGCAGTAAGTGTGGGTTCAAAATTAAGGATCTAAAGGCTAATTAAACACTGAATGGGGGTGAACAGTATTTTCTAATTTATGTAAATATTTTTAAATTTCTTTCAAGATTAATATTAAAGCGTAAATTATCAACATAGAAATATACCAACAATCAATCACAGATGCAGTCGTAGATAAAAATAATAAAGTAAAGTAGAAGTGAGAAGATGATGTTATAGATGTTACATGGGTTCAAATTTCTCCTACATCCAGTCTCATACAATTGCTTGTACACATTTCTTTTAAAATGCCAATATTTAACTAGGCAGATGGCAAATCCAAATACAATCTTGATTTTAAGGCTATGACATACATCCTTCCAAATTTCCAAGCTCAGGGCATACATGCATGATTTGACTGGGTTACATGCACACTTACTAGATTTCCGGGCTACTAAGTATACCCACTTGATTTGAACGGGAGACAAGCACACCCAAACAAATGAAAATAGATTTGACATTTTTTTTTGAAGACAATTTCTTAAACTTTGGATACAATGGATCCTATAGTGTCTTGGACAACATTTTGATCTTTGAGTTAAGAGAGATGTTTCTAAAAAAATAAGAAAATAGTATTGAATCAATACAAAGATAATCAATGGGATTTTCAAGAGAGTAAAATGAGGGAAGAAAGTAAGTATATCAAAAAATTCGTTTTCACTCCCCTTTATATAGTAAATTAATAGCTGTGTTCGTCCATGAAGCTTTGCAAAGAATAGACACTTCCTTTTAAAATTTGAAAAACCATTTAGCAATATATATGTCGACATATCCAAGACATGTATGTCGACATATGCTTGTATATTTTGGAAACTTATTTCTTTAAAAATGTTTTAAAACTCCTATACTTTGTGAAATAATTGATTCTTTGTAAAATAGTTTGAACATAGTTCATAAACATTTTCAACTTTGAAAAACATTTACAAATATATTGCAATTTTTCTGAAATTTGTTTTGGTTAAGAATATAAAAAATTAGAAAATTGAATATAGAGATCAAAGGTTGCTACCAAGGACTTTAACAATATATTTTATGACTCTATACACCAAATAATAATCATGAAAACTTCATATCTTGGTCTTTGAACTCATGAGTCTTTATGTTTATCTATTGAGACTTTATATTGTATAGTCTTCGATTCAACACCTGTGTAATATCTGCACTATATACCACATAACGTGGTAGAACGTTAGTATCTATATTTTATAAAATTGTATAAGATTGTTATGAAGCTGTTATCATCAAAATCCATATCTTAAGGTATTAACAATCTGCCCTTTTTTGATGATGACAACTTTTAAATATTCATGTATATAAAATATAATATAACTCCCTTTGAATATATGCACGTGTATGTTATATTTTTCTCCCCCTTTATCATCAATAAAAATGGGTGGAAAACTCCCCCTAAATGAAATACTACTATAGAATATGAATTCAAAATCAATAATTTTTGGTACTAAACAACTAAAGCATATATAATGATGCAAAATGATACAATTATGATATATGATGATTGTATAATGATAATTAAAAGTAGATATATGATATAATAATGATAACACAAACTATATCCATTAATTCAAATCCATATGTTCAAACTAAACTATTAATCCATACATACAATCAAACAATAAATAAATAAATAAATACAAATACCAATCCAAACAAATCCAAACCAAAGAATATGAATTTACACAAATTAATAATAATTTATATACATATTTATTATTAGGAAAAAAAATCCAATTACAAGGCATTTCTTCGAACTTTAACCCAACTGTCAGTTCCAAAGATTGGATTTGCTTTGATGGCACCACAATCTTCATTATCCTTGTTGTTAGAGCATTCTGGTTTGATGATTTGATCATCTTTGATTAAGGAAGAAATCAACCATCAATGGGCATCGAAATGCTTTTCATGCTTTTTGATTATTTGCACTTGCTACATTCTAAATGCCTTTGATTTTTTAAGATAAAGAAGAGAATATTCTTGAAAGATTTAAGCGTGTCTTCAATGTTTTCACATAATTTTTGATATGGAGAAGACATGTTTTAAGAAGGAAGTTTAAAAAATAAAGAGGATAAAAGGAATAATGAAATTTTCTAGAAGATATAGGCTTAAATATGAGTGAAAAGTTGTTTGGAAAGTTTGAATAGATGGTAATTATTAAATTTCAAAATTGTACCCAACGGCTAGGATATGTCGACATATACCATATATGTATGTCGGCATATATACTTAAAAATGAAATATTTAAGTTTTTGTTATGTTTTTTTATTTTTATGTATTACCATTCTATTTTCATGACTTCCAAAGACTATAGTAGCAATATATATATCAGTAAGAACAATTTTTCAATGATACGAAAAGATGATACATACCATGAAGGTGAAATACATAAAGATGATGTGAATTAAGCTAGAACAATACAATGAAATAAAGGCTAGAAATAACAAGATAAACTTAAAAGGATGTAGATGATGATGATGATTCCACCAAGCTTGCGAATAATTTCCCAAAGAATTTGTCCACTTTGTTGGAGAGAGAAGTGAACATTTAACTAAAGAAATATTTAAGCTTCTTTTGGTTTTTGAGAAGCTTCCCTTAGTTCTTTAGAATTTCTTTATTGGAAGGCCAATATGGTTTGTCAAAGCTTTCCAAAAAAGTATCCATTTCTTCCTCTCCTTCTTCTTGATTATCCTCTTCTTCCTTTTCCATTTCACCTCCTTCTTCTTATTGTTGTTGAATTTCTCGCTCCTCCTCCCATGCCAATCTTTCTTCTTTCTCAATAAGCATTTCATATGGTTCGAAATAGGGAGAATAATGTATAAGACAAATATTTGCCTTGTCGAAAAATTTTCAAGGTAGAGTTGATTCTCCTTGTAAATCAACACCAAAATATATGAAAATTCTAGTACGATACACAACATGGTAGAGTGCGTTCTCATGTCTAGAAATATTTTTTTGAACAAAGTCATCTAATTGACTTATGCCTAACTAATGTCATAGTTTTTGTAAATGTTGAGAAGGGTTTTCAAAACTTTTTAAGTAGGAATACTGTAATTACCCATCCTTGGAATGATTTTGTTTGTAAAATGAGACTCGCAAGTCTCGATTTTGGTTAAGATTTTTTATATTTAAAATAAACTTCTTTATCACTTTCAAAAATAACACGAAAAACTTCACAATTTTGTTTATCAATTTAGGAGTGGAGAGGTCACTTCCACTAGATTTGCAACCAAGTGTGTGACCCAAAATTTCAAAATTTAAAAAAAATTGAGTAACGTTTACCCTACTCCAAATTTGTCCCTCTTCTCCTTAAAAAAAAATTTCCATTCAAATTTGCATAAAACATTCTAATAAAATCTAGATAACACACAAAATCATTCTGAGAAGAGTCGACTAAACCAAAAATTTCATTTTAAAAGGAAAAATCTTGAAGACCATAAGAGAAAAATCATCAAACTTTGTGAATCTTCTAGGAGATTTTTTCTCGAAAATAACATACTCCATATAAGTACCAATGGCTTCTTTATCATTGAAAAGAAAGCATTTGATTCTCTTTAAGAGCCTTATGGTTTTAGGATTTTGACTTGAGGAAACCTTTTTTGAATTTTGAATTAAAATGATTGAATGAATGGATATAGATAGGATGAATTAATACAGAGTGAAATGACATATTCTCTGGTCAAAAAGATGACTTTTCAGAATGTGGGAATAAATGCAAAAGAGAGGGAAACTAAAATCTAGAATTTGAAATGAAATTTCAAAATTCTGGCATGTATGTATACATATAGGGTATGGGTATGTCGACATATGGGCCGTAAAATCCAAAATTAAGACCAATATAAAATATTCCTATACATATGTATTTGTATACTTATATGCATCCATTATTATTATTAATCTATATTTTATTCCTAAAAACATAAATAAAATTAAATGTAAAAGTACCGCTTTTTGCTACATTCCTTTGATCTGTTCTGATTAATCAACTATTGTCATGAAACACATGTTTTTCAAAAAAAAACCAAAAAAAATTGATAGTTTTCTAAAGACTATTTCTTGAACTTCGGATACAGTGGATCCTACAACCTCTTGGAAAGTACTTTGATCTTTGAATCGAGAGAGATGTTTCCAAAACAGTAAGAAAGTAGTACTGAATCAATATAAAGAAGTAAGAATTAATTCTATATGATTTTGAAGAGAATAAAGTATATTTTTCAATGGAATTTCAAAGAGAGTAAGACGAGGGAAGAAAGTAAGTAATTAGTTATTAAAAAATTATTTGCACTTCCCTTTATATTGTAAATTAACGGTTGTGTCCATACATGAAAAGTTGCAACGATAGACACTTCCTTTCAAAATTCAAAGAATCGTTTGGCAGCACGTATGTCGACATATCCACGACATGAATGTCGACATACATTTGTATGTTTTGAAAATTTATTTCTTTTAAAATGTTTTGAAAATACTATACTTTATAAATTATTTGATACTTTGTAAAATAGTCTGAACATAGTTTATAACATTTTGTAACGATCTGACTTTTCGAACCTCGAACGTCAACTCTAATACATCCATGGTATTAGTGTGCTGAGCATCTAAGTCTCGGAAAGACAAAAGGTTAGGGTAAAATAAAAGAAAATGAATAAAATAAGAAAATGAATAAAATAAGAAAATAAGAACATGGCATCAGAGTTTCATAATGGAACGGTAATTTATAATATCAAAAGAATAGTACAAAGGGTTATTCTGAATACAAGATTTCCAGAGTTACAAAACCTAAGTACTATCATCAGCTTGGACAGTTATAGCTACTTGTTCTTACAACGCTGATATATACACATAGCTAAAATGATACAACTGAAATAGAAATAGATAGATAATGGAAGCCTCGAGGTCGTCTTTTAAAATCTAAGCGTTCAAGGTAAAACCCAATACTAAACATACTCGAAAAAGTATGCGAGGAATTTAGGACAAACAAAAACCAAGCGTCAAACATAAGTCTAGTGACGGCCTGGAATTTTTAAGCATTTGAAAATGGAATATTTAATTGATTTTAAATATTTAAAAGTTAATTTTTAACTTGAATTCAAAAATCAATATTTATTTGATAATTAAATTATTAAATAATTTGAAGTTGGGTAAAATGTTGAATCTGGAGTTTTAAGCCTATTAAAAATAATTTGAAGGCTTTTAAAATTTATATTGATAATACTGAAGATATTAGAAGTGTTAAAATTGAATTTAACAGTGATTCGTTCAGTTTTGAAATTTTATCGTTTTAAATTGAATTTAAAAATAGCCTTCCGAGGCATAGTCTCGGATTTTGACGAAACCAGTTCCATTGGATCCGTAATATTGAATTATTATCGGATTTCAAATTTCGTATTAATCGGAGTTGTTGTGTTAGCGTACGATAAGTAAACGCATTGAAATTTATATCGAAAATTCAATATAATAACTGGTCCAAAAGCTATCTTCTCCATACGATCGAATTAGGACTCGGAACCTTTTCCATTGAGTTCAGAATAGGGGTATAAAATTATAAACGCCTAACGACACACTTCGATAAGAGGTTAAAAAATTTAGCTGCGAATTCAAGACGGTTTAAATTTAAAATTTAAATATAATGTATATTTTATTTGACCAGTCAAATTTCCTCTCACATCAAAGCTTTTTCACCTCTTTTCGAAGCCACTGTAGCAAGTTTATTCGATCACGCAAAACACCTTAACACGTGACCTTCTTTTCTTTTCTTTTCAGATAAAAATCACGATGTAACCTCGTGAAAGAAAACGCGCATGTTGTCTTTCTAAAACACCGCTTCCCCTTGTTCTTTTCAAATCAAATTCTCAAAAGAAAATGGGGAAATGACGAAATCCCTCGGCATAGAATCACGCTCGACTTCGTGGAGGAGGCAGGCATGTACGATTTTGGATAAGGCGAAGGACGCTCGAATGTCATGGTCGAGAATGGCGTCGAGTATATTTGCAATCGATCGAATCGATCTATTCGAACTCGCGTATGATGGCAACGGTGGGATGAGCGATCGAAATCAGTCGAGGAAAGCTTGTTCGTGTCGGAGTTCTGAGCGACGCAGGGTATTTGGGGTTGACTTGGTTCGAACTTGAGTTCGAACGACAGGAAGCGGCACAGTGCGATATTAGCGAGGCAAGGTTTGGGTGCTGGCAGCGTTGTAGTCGGAGGGGTTGGTCGCAAGGTCATGCTCAATACGAGGAAGCTGTGAGATGTGCTAGTGCCAACGATGGCAGATAAGGGTTGGCACTTGACGACTTCGCACGTACCTTGGGAAAACGTGCGTTGGGATGATGTGTTGTTCTTCCGTCAAAGGAGCTGTCATGGTCTTGTGGTTTGAGGCAGTAAGGTATAACTTCTGCTTTAAATTTAACTATAATAATTTGTATATATATAAGATCTTGAAAAATATAGGATTTATGAAGAATTAAATTTTTTACATCCATAATTTATTTTATAAGAATATACGTAGCTTAAAAGGGAAAAGAGAAAAATAATAAATAAATATAGATATCTTCACTTGCTAGTTTATTTGTAAATAATAAATTATGGAGATAGATTTGTTAATTAAACTTATTTAATTATTTTAGTACTAAAAGGTTTTCAAAGGAAAATTATTAGTTTAAAATTTAAAAGTTAGTCAAGTAAATTTTATTAAATGATAATGAGCAGTTCGATTTATTTTAAAAATTAATAAATCATATAAATTGTCTATGCAAGGTCAAAAATAATGAAGAACAACTTGGTTTGGATTGGACTGCAAATTAAAGGACAAAGGTGAGTTAATCTCACTCATCTGGTTTAATTTAAATTTAAATGGTTGAATTTAAATAATTGGTTGAATGGTTGAATTGATTTGATGTGCTATATTATAGTATATAATACATCTTGGAATGATTGATTTCCCGCATTATATAGCGGATGAGACCCTATGCACCTCATAATAGCAGATGATATTATATTAACCCCATATACCGCAATATTCCACCTTGAAGTGGAACTGGATTCCTCAAAATTATTTAGATTGTTTAATATTCTGTGTTATGAATATTTAATATTCTGTGATGAATATTATTGATAATTGGAGTATTGAATGTTGTAGTTTGCTTGTATATATTTCTGTACATCGAGTTATCAAAATATATAAAATTGGGGTTTGAAAAGAAAATAAAAGAGTGAATTTTTAAGTAAAATAATCATTGAGAATTTGAATAAATTTAAGAATGAACTGGATAAGAATAAAAGTGATTTTAAAATTCTAATAAGTAAATTTCGAGTATAAAAAGGGGATTTGAATATACAGGAAGATAATGAATTTTAAACTTCAGTGTTATTATTTAAAAGAATAAAGCATTTATTTTAAATTTAAGATTTAAATTACTGAAAGAACAAAGAAGAAATTTGAAAATCTAAAATTGATATGTTTTAGTTAATAGATTTAAAATCAAAATTGTAATGACCCAGAATTTTGGGTCGCCAAATTTGAACATTTAATTCGTTTTAAATGTTGAATATGTGTTATAATTTGAATTTTGAGATAAAAGACTTGGGTTAAATTAATAAGATTGGTTAAATTTTAAACACAGTAACTTAATTGAAATCTGAATAATAATAATTTAATATTAGAATTGGGATAATTGGTGATTCTGTGTGTAAATAGGAATATAAATAGATTCTAAAATTTATTTTAAGTTTATTTGGGTTTGAATTATAATATTGGACTGTTGGATAAAATTAGAAGTTGATAAATTGAATTTGGAATTTTATATTAATTTAATAATGGAATTTAATAATATAATAATGCAAATAATCAGATTTTTGATTTAAACTGAACCAGAATGATTTTAAATGTGAATATAAATTTTGTACGAGTTATAATAGAGTTAATAAAATTTTAAAAGTGAAATTTTAAGTGATTTCGACGATTGTGAAAATCGCGCGATTTAATCGACGAGTTAAAATAGCCTTCCGGGGCATAGTCTCGGAATTCGACGTAACCTATTCCATTGGATTTGTTATAGTTAGTTATTATCGGATTTCAAATTTCGTAGCAATTGGAGTTGTCATTTGACCGTGGCAGCTCAAAACGCGTAGAAAATACTTTAATCGATCTAATTTAAAATTTATCGTTTATTTCTGTGACTTGCGCATATGATCGAATTAGCCTCCGAAACACGTTCCATTGTGTTCGGGATGTGGGTAAAACCCTAGAAACGCCTGGCGGCACGTAAGATTCGGAGTTCGTTTGAAAAATTGCTTTAAAGTGAATTAAATATTAATATAATTGGGTTATGTGTATGTATTCACGCGCAAGCCAAACCCTACCTTATTCTTTTACCAGCCGCCACTTATATCTATTCAATGGCCGAAAAATAGCGACTTTCATCTTCAATTTGCGATCAACCCACACGACGATTCCAAAAACTTCCAACTAGAATGTCGTAGAGATCGACGTAGGCTTCGCATCCAACGGTAGATCTGGAGAATCGTCGTCAATTGGAGGCATGTTTCGCTGCCGTTCATCGCACATTCGTGCGCGATTTCCATGGCTTTGTGATGACTGAGCTTCATGATGATGGGTGTGAAGGTTGAGGCGACGAAGGGCTTCGAGGTGGAGGCATCGGATCGTCATCTCGGCGATCAATGGCGAAGCGGCAAGTGGGGTTTCGTGGCGGCTATGGGTTTGCGTCGCGTGTGGAGCTGCGTGAGGAAGAAAACATTTGCGACCGTGATTGTGGGATTATGATCGTGCGACCTGTCTTGATTTTGGTATAATAAAATTAATTTTAAAAGAAATTGTTTTTAAATTGGTAATTTAACTTTGAAAATTCATATCTAATGCACACGTTGTCAAATTCAGACGAAACTGGCGACGATGGAATCGCAGAGACACGTACTACGTAGTGGCGTAGTTCTGGAATCGTTCCGAGCAAGTAAGAATTTAGGTTAAGTCGAACACCGTTCGATTTAATTTAAATTTGAACGCTCGCCGAAAACCCAAGGTGACTTTAACTCACTCGCATCTGGAATATTAGTTAATTTAAATAGTCAGTAATTGAATGATTGCTTGATTGGTTGAGTATGTTAATTATTATCAAATTGGATCGATATATATTGTTGTGCTAATATCTGTGGATGCAGGGAAAACAGGTTGGAGGGATCCAACTGGATCCCTCACAAATAGAAATTAATTTATATTCTGTGATATACCTTATTTATTATTCTGTGATAATTTGTTTAGATCCTGATATGCTGCGCTTTTTAGTTATATGCGGTGATGAATTAAATTGAAATTTAAATTGTGTTGTGCTGTAATTGGGTGAATACAACCTGAAAATTTTAAATATAAATAGATGAATTGAGTTTAAAGAATATAAAAGAAATTCTTAAGTAAAGAATTTTAAAAGAGATTAAATCCAAGGAATGGGTTGAAAAATTTCAAGTGTTTGAAATTTGATTTCAAAGGGAATTGAGAATTGTTTAAAATAATAGCGAGATTTATTTTAAAGAATGAGAAGTGTGCTTTCTCCTGGAAATTTTATTTAGTTTCAAGAAAAGCTTTCAAATATAAATTTGCAGTTAAATATGTTTAGAATATTTTTGGAAAGAAATATTATTTAAAAATGTTTTTAAGTGAAAGCAAATATTTGATTAAGTAATTATGGTATTTAATTATTATTTTAAAAAAAAAGTAAAGTAGTATTAAGTTTTCCAAAGGAAATTTAATATGAATATTTGATTTAGTAACCTTATTTTAAAGGTTAAATTTTATTTAAAATACTTAGGAAACCCCTATATATTTCCTTAAGTATTATTTTTCAATTAAAATAATTTCTAGAGCATATTTTAAATATTTAAACGTATGTTTGAAAGTGATTTCTAGGAAATAGCAATGTGTTTAAACTAAAAGGAGCTATTTTTAAGGTATGGAAAGGATTTTACGGGATGAACGTAAAATTGAATTGGGATAAAACGTGTTGGATTGATAAAAAGAAATTCTTTGGTTACTCTAAGATGGAGGTGTATTTCCCTGAAAGCCAAGTACGTTTTTAATATAGATTTTTGAAACATTAGAGTTTGAAGTTATATTAAAGAATGGTTTCAAGAAAATTATTTAAGTTGTAAGAATTTTTAAAGTAAATATATATCAAAGTAGTTATAGAAGTAATTATTTTTAAAAGGATAATTAAAATTATGTTTTAAAGAATATTATTATTATTTATACTTTATAAAATAGTTCTATTTTAAAAGACAACCAATCAAAGTATTATTTAGAAATTGTATAGAGTTTCATAACTTTATTTTAGATTTAGTATGACTTAACTTTATTTTAAAGATAATAGTTTCTATTTTATTAAGCAGTTTTATTTGAGATATTTTTTAAGATATATATATATATATATTAAATTAAGTATATAGTAGTGTTAATATAAATGTTTTAATATATTTTCAAAAATAAAGTATTTAAATTATTTTAAACTTAAAAAAATGGGTACTTGGATGTTTCAGAGGAAATAAAGATTTGAGAATCTATTCCATGAGAAAATTGGATTTGAAAAGTGTTTCAAAGGGATTTTGAAAAGGAATTATATCTTGTAAAGATATTTTGAGGAAATAAATAATGTGGGCAATTATTTATTGTGTGATGGATAATTGTGAATGTTAATTGATAGTTAAATCACCGACTATCAATATTGGACAAATGCGTTGATCATATCGAAGAGACCGGGATCGAGATTTATTTCTCGAAAACCACTTCGATCCAGTTTATACGTTTCGTGGGAAAACGTGTTTGGAGTCGAAGATGGAGTAGTGAGGTGCAAGGGCTAGTCGCTACTAATCCTGAGGATATTTCCAAAATGGATGTAGTAGGAGTAGTGCCTTCGGTTCCGTTCGAACCCGGAACGGACTTGTATGGACGAATGCTTTCAGAACATCGTCTGGTGGGCGATGGGCATTCTAAGTGAAACATTCAAAAAGGTAACTCTTAGCCTCAAGCCTCATCAAACGGGAATGACTGAAAATCAGGGGATGTGCAGCAAGGCTTGGTGGGAAGCACCCATTTCCGGGTAAGGTCATTCTTGTCTAGATGTCCCTTTTATTTCGGCTTAGTGGTGCGGTTGCTGATCCTAACCGTGGGGTGATCTTGCTCGGGACTATCCAGTAAGGGTAGTCCGTGCCTTGTGTTGCAGGGGATCGGGCGTGGTCCTCGGTGCACTGATCTAGACCAGGTACTGTGACAGGTGGTACCTCAGTGCCTAGTCATTAGTTGGAATCCATTCTCCCTACGAGCCTTTTACGAGTTTTGTTTGTATTACCCACTCTGTGGCTAGTAGCTAGAATTTAATAGATGTAACAATTTCGGCTATTTTATAAGTATTTGTATATAGACCCTATTATAATATCAGAGGATTTCTATAAAAAGTGTTTTAGCTATCGTAAGGTAAAAACCCGACATGTTTATTTGTGGCGTGGTCTTACGAGATGCTTTTGTTTTCAAAAGATTTTTGAAACTTTAATAATCAATTTGGATGCATTATTATCAGCTGGTATTCCAGACTGACTCGGGTGTTATTTCATTATAATACTCGGGTCAGATCGAGTATTATATGTTCAGGTCTGGATGCTTGGAGCAGGAGGGGAGCTGGAGTCCGAGACGTATTATCCGTACTAGTATATATATCTGCTGCTACGATTGTATGATTGTCTGACTGGTAATATTGTTTGTATGAGATACTCTGATGATATGATGTATAAAACAAATATAGTTTCATTTTGTGTAAAGATCTTTATTTACTATTATATTTTATTCCGCTGCGACTGTGAGATTTTGTTATTGTCTAGTTCCTTCTTTCTTCTACATCTTCTTCTTTAACCCTAATGGTTCGTATTTCTGTTCCACTTGAGTTAATTGATGTAGAATAGTGTAGACTCAAGGGGTACAGATTTGCGGGATGTCACAAAAACGAAAGAAAAATAAATAAATAAAAATCTAAAATTAATGGGTTTGAAATGAATTGAGTAAGTAAAGTAATTTATTTCAAATGGAGTAAATTGGAAATCAGTTTGGAAGTTGATTTAAGTGTTTGAAATTGGAAATTTAAAAGTGAATGTGACTATGAAATTTTATAAACTGGGTTTATAAAGATAAAGTGTAACAACCCGAATTTTGGAGATTACCATTAATATTGAATTATAATGCAAGCAATAATTTAATATTGTGATTATAAATGAATTGGAGGAATGAAATGTGAGCTAATATTGTTTATTTTATATAAACAATGTTCTGATGAATAAAATTTGGGTTTTTAATTTATATGAGTTAATTTATCTCATAAGATGTTATTTCAACATATTGATGGTTGGAGTAAATATAAATGAGTGAAAATAAGCTTAGAATAATTTATTTGTGAAATAGGGTTGAAAATAAACGATGTTAGTTATTTATTGAGTCAAAATGGGGAGTATTGGAATCTTATTCCAATAATAGCCTTTTATAGTGAATAAAAAGGGCAAATGAGAAGAAAATGAAATTTTCGAAGTGCATTAATGATTGAAAATAGTGTTGTAATATTTTAAAAAGTGTTAAAATATTTAATACACTTATTTGAGTTAAGAAATAATTTTTATTTGACTCGGATTGTTTAAAATTGTGGTTTTTTTGTCTAAAAATAACAATATTGTCAAAAATTGTGAAAAGTGTTAAATATTGTTAAAAATGAGGTTTTACTGTAAAAGAATAGCTTTTAATTGTTAAAAGAAATTTCATTTTACTACAATGGATATTTTATTTCAATACAATAAGATGTATGCATTTTATATGACTTTAAATGTTGAAAACATGTGTGTATAGTGTTAAAAAAGGTTAATATGTATACATAACATTGCATTTTCACTAAGTGTATTTTTGCCTTGGGCTTATTTGGGCAGAAACTTGACCCAATAGCGTTTACTAGAACTTTTTGGCTTGAGGAAAATTTCTGTACGTAATTTCCTATTGTCTCATCTTCTCCAAACACTCAGAAAAGAAAAACAAGAGAAAGCAATGGCTGCTTTCACCTAAATCTAATTTCTACCCAACTTTTATGCGAATTAAAGAGAGAAATCGTCTAAACTAAGAATAGAAAGGTAATCTCCTTCCAATACCAGATAATTTTCATCAAAATTTGAGAGTTTGAGATGTGATTTATCTTTTATTTTCTTATGTTGTTTTGCATGTTCTTATTTTGCAATCTACAGGCTCTTGTAGGCCATTTCCTTACTAAATCCATCATATTTTTGCTGAAACCATTGCTAAATCAAGTGGTAAGAAAGGTATGGGTTTCTTACAGCAAGCTAAAGAAAAAAAATCGAATTTTTCTATCAATTTGTTGATGGAATTGCTCAATTTATCGAATTGTTTTCTGTTTTGCTGGCTGAAAAAGCCTCTTGTTCAAAAATTCGTATCTTCTTCATTTAAAATTCAATGAACCTGATTTTTTGATATGTTGCAGTACTTGAATTGTTCAATGTTAGTGAAAATTTTCAATAAATTTGGAGTTGTTTTGGTTTGCAAAATTTATGCTTGAAATTGGCCAAAAACTGTTCTCTGATTTCTGGCCGAAAATACATCATCTTAGAAAATTCATATCTCCTTTAGTCCGTAGCCAATGAACCTAAATTTTTGATATGTTGCAATACTTGGATTTTTAGTTACTTCTGAAAATTTTCATTGAATTTTATATTGTTTTGATTTGCAAAATTAATGCTTGAAATTGGCCAAAAACTGTTCCCTCATTTCTGGCCGAAAATACATCATCTTAGAAAAATCATATCTCCTTCAATTCGTAGCCAATGAACCTCAATTTTTGATATCTTGCAATACTTGGAAGGTTCATTGTTTGTGAAAATTGTCAATGAATTTTCAGTTGTTTTGATCTGCTAAATTAATGCTTGAAATTGGTCAAAAACTGATCTCTGTGTATTGGTCGAAAATACATCATTTTAGAAAAATTATATCTTCGTTAGCTGTTTCACTGCAAATTTCGCTCATTTAAGATATTGTTGAATAATTTTTTTGATGAATGTTTAAATATTTTTATCTGACAATGGATTGGCTTGGTTTTGAAAATTTTAAGAATTTAAATTTTATTTAAATTCTATTTCAATCTAAATATCAACAAATGTCGATATTTGAAGAATTCGATGGTTTTAATTGATTTTGGTTTCAAATAAGTTTATAAGTTTTTTTTATAAATTATGGTTGATTAAATAAATGTTTTTAAGACATTTTAAAGGGATTTTAAGCAATTATTTTTTTTAAAGTATTTTATAAATCGATAATCTATTTGATAAATGGATTTTTCCTTATATAACTTATTTAAAAATCTCTAAAAATTGTTTAAAAATCCCGTTTTCTCTATAAAATTGTTCTAAATATATTATAGCCTATTTAGATGATTTTTGGCGTATAAGAATGAGAATTAAACGATTTGGAAAAAATACGTGGTACGGGACATGTATTTTCGCCTCATCGCTTAATATCGGACTTGTATTGTCGAATCGGCTTTGAAAGTACCGTTTTATGATATTTTTACCTGCTGAGGACGTGAGGCGGGGTTGTTATGATGAATTGATGATGGTTGGGATGTTTAAGATGGAAATTTACTTGTCGATGAAATGAGATAAGTTTTGATGTCACTTTAAACTCATCAAAGTATGAGACACGATGAGTTGGGTGCTTTACACTCGCCAATGAGACGAGGCGGTGTATGTTTGATTTGGATTTTGATGACTGTTTTCTAATATGGCATCGACTAACGATTAGTAAACCAATAGGTGTGAATGTATGGTATGGGACGTACATTTACACCCATTGGGTTCCTATTCTAGATGTTGTGACACATTCGAGATGTTGTTAGTACTACAAACCGAGTATAAGATTAGAATCATTACGATGTTCTTGATGTCATTACTAGATTCCAATCATCATGATGTTTTGCTTGGATTTTATGATTTGGGTGTCATCGCGATATTCGGCTATAGTCAAACAAGATGATCACGATGCTAAGATGTTAATGATCCCAAGTCATCACGACGTACGGTACCAAATAATAGTAGTACTAGTCAAGATGAAAAGCACGTGCAATTTTCTATGAAGTTTTCTATGTTCGATTTCACCTTTTTTTTTGATGTGTTATTTGAACATGGCCTTGAGTATGATATAGGCTACATTCATATTTTTCTATATGGTGATTTTGATTATGATTTCCTTTAACTCTTAATGAGTTCTTATGGTAGATTATGATGATTTGATGTTTCTTTATGAAGTTATTATATGGTTCTCATCCCTTATCCACTTTACTTAGAGATGTCCTTAAGAGAAACCATATGCATGTTACTTATTGAATTCCTTTGAAATAGATAGATGAATCCCCGATGTCCCCTTCCTTATAAATGATATGATGAATAACATTGTCATTCCGTTGGCAACAATGGAGTGATTCTCACCATTCCGCTTATTATTGAGATCCTTACTACTGATAAGTTTAGCTTGCTTGACCCGTGTGTTTTTCACTCGGGTCAGACCGAGTTGCAGGTTAGTTTGGATTGCTTCACTTCTTAGATCAACTAGATTGCTTTTGTTGGACTTATCATTTTGGCTTAGATGTTGTTTTTGAGTCGTCTGCTTTTATGTGTTTTATTGTATATCATTTTGTGGGATGTGTGTATATGTGATTCAGTAGTCCATGCTACATATATATGATGTATTATTATGGAGATGTATGTATATATATACTCTGATCTGGGTTTGCTGTTCTGTGACTGATGTTTTTTTATTTGCATGTATATTACATTATTTCTGAAATGGTCTGAATCCACCACGGTGTGCATTAGTTAGGGACTAAGCGTGTCTACCACTTATGAGGTAATGGAAAAAAAAATCAAGACTTAATTGACATGCTTAGCTCTTAACTAATGTATTACTATGATGGTCTCCCTTAACCAGCCCTATTCTCTATATTAGTAGACAGGATTACTTAGTAATTCTCTTTACTAACGTAGGTTTGGGTGGGGCATTACATAAAGTAATATACCAGTGGATATTTGGAAGAATGAATTCACGGTGGGAATTTACTAAAGGATGGGTAAATTTGTTTAAAAATAAACAGTGATTTATTTTTAAAAGGTGTGAAGAGAAGTATATTTCCCTGGATAGCCAAGTACGTTTTCAAAGTAAAATTTTAAAATATAAGTTAAAAGCTTTAATGTTGTTTTAAAAAGCATATTCTAGAAAATTTATTATTTCTAAATGTTTAAATTCTAAAATAGGTATTTTCCAAATCTATTATAGTATTAATTATTTAAAGGTGACTTGGTATGTTGTTTTAAAAAGAGAAAATCTAGATTTATATTTTATAAAGTAATCTTATTTTAAATATTCCTAAAGTATATATATTTAATAAAGTATTGAAGTGATTTTCAATTTAAATGTTAAAGTATATTTTATAAAAGAGTGTTTTAAATTAATTTAAAAATCTAAAGTTCTGTGCTTGGTTGTTTCAGTGGAAATAAATATTTGGAGATTTAATTCACGAGAAAGGTGTGTTTTAAACTGTTTTTAAAGGATTGAAAATGGAAATATATCTTGCGAAGATTTTTTGAGATAAATAAATAATTTGGAAAATTGTTTATTGTTTGATGGTTGTTGTGAATATCAACTGATAGTTAAATAACCGACTATCAATATTGGCCAATGAGCTGATCATTTCGAAGAGACCGGGATCGAGATTTATTTCTTGAAAACCACTTCGGTCTGGTTTGAACGTTTTCGTGAAGAAGACGAGTTTGGATTCGAAGATGAAGCAGTGAAGGGCAAGGGCTAGTCGCTACTAATCCTGAGGATAATTCCAAAATGGATGTAGTATGAGTAGTGTCTTCGGTTCCGTTCGAACCCGGGACAGACTTGTATGGATTATACCTCATTTCTGTTTTAGCATGAATCCATACATGCTCAACATCATCCTAATAAATACTAATTTCATTAGAGGAAGAATCATCCTCAATCATAGTTTCAATAGGAGTAGCTTTCACTTCAAGAATTTTAGCAGTTAAGATTGGCGGAGAATCCAAAGGAGAGGGAACACGAGCTTTAGGCACCCACTGTAAAACTGGTTTAGGAAGTGGAACCCTGAAAGGAGGGTATGACAAGGGTACGACCGAGCATGAATCCAACGAACGAACAAACGATTGACATGATATGCAAATTTTAGGTTCCATTTATACCGAACATCAATTTCCACTTCATTGCATACATCTAGTCTTACTTTAAGCTTTAAAAGCAAAGCTCGAGATGGGGTAATCTCAACCAATGCTCTGGCGAACGTTAGGCTCCTATGGGCTTCAGTATTAGAATCAAAACATTTAAGATCTCTAATAAGACTAGCTAGCTAGTTAATACCTACCAAAGATTGAAGGACAGATGGGATGTGTGTGAAGTTTGCCCAAACAGGAATAGATAAGATTTTCTCTCTTGCTTTGTCAACCCCAAGACTCCATGGTGTGACAATAAATAGCTTCCTATCAATTACTAATGGACATGACTCTAGAGCTCTCAATTTATCTTGCATATTTCCAAATTTGAAATAAAACATAGAGGTGAAGTAATATTTTGAAATTTATTTTGGTTAAAAATATAAAAGATTTGAAAATTGAATATATAGATCAAAGATTGATACCAAGGACTTTAACAATATATAATATGACTATATTCACTAAATTATAATCTTGAAATCTTCATACCTTTGTCTTTGAACTTATGAGTCTTTATACAGTATAGTCTTAGATTCAACACTTGTGTAATATTCTGTACTGTATATATAACTTGGTAAAACATTAGTGTCTATATTTTAATGATTGAATAAGGCTGTTATCAAGGTTGTTATCATCAAAATCAGTAATTGAGGTATTAATAGTAAGTGATATCAAGTCAATGGAGATATTTGGGGTTTATATGGTAATGATAGGATGCTATTAGAATAGTCACAATCCTTCAAAAAAGTCAAAATTTTGAAGAGAAATGCCGAAAATATGAAGTGGCTTTTCGTGAAATATAGTTGTTATGTGAATTTAAAATATAGGATTTAGACAACATTTTACAGTAATAATTTTCTTTAGAAATTTTTTTAAAGTTACTCGGATAGTTGCCATTTGGACTCTTTGGTAGCATTTTTGGCAAAAATTAATGTGTTTTGCTGCTGTGAATAAAAATGCCATATATTTTTGCAATTTTTGTCACTTTTTATCATTTTTCTTACATTTAAAAATTCCATAAAAATCTAGAAAAAAAAATTAAATATATTTTGGGATATATTAAAGGTTGTATAAAAATTTGATGTGGTTTGGAGTTTGTTTGTGAAGTTTTAATAGTTATAAACTATAATGACTCAATATAGACTCAACTTATGACACACATTCTATTGAAACTCTTGAGTACGTCTCTTCTTTTTTCCTTGACGCATCTGAGTCCAAATAGCTTTTTTTAACGCCGCAGTCAATCTTTGAAGGCTTGAAAACTCTATACTTGATTAGTACACTTCATATCTTGTACTTATGCATATGTAAGTTACCATGTCGGGTTGTGCACGTGAATTTGATCCATTAATCACCTAGATATTTGATAAAATCATCAATAACACTGCTATATGTTGTTATCATCAAAATGCAGAAATCATTTTTCTAACATTCTACTTCTTTTTGATGATGACGACCTTGCAACTTATATAAAATAAAATTTACATAATAACGCTCCCCCTTAATATATGCTCCACCTATATATGTATATTCCTCCGATCAAGATGCTCGTGTTTTCTACACATTTCTCATCCTTTAGCATCATCAAAAGGAGAAATATCTTAAGGGTATATATTTGTAAAGCCTATGCCCCTTTAACTTTGTAATATACAATGCCATTCTCATTAATTTTTCAAGTTAAGAATATTTTTTAATGTAAAGTGTTGAAAAATACTTTGGAATTAGATGATGTATTGTCTTAATAAAATATTTTTACAATGCTTTCCTTTTATTTGGAGGCTTGTGTATTCCAAAAATAAAAACTCCTTAGGAAATGCATAGTGCTTTGTCAATAGTTTTTACGATGAAATAATGAAAACCTTATGTTAACTTATACACATTGGCAAGATTGAGTTTATAAAAATATAAATGCTTAGTCATAAAAGTCTACGTAGCATTTTTTAAAATATGGACACATTTCCATTTAAATATGAATGTTGAAAGCCATACAACATCCACTTATATATTTATCATCAGAATATCTATTATGTATGCATAAAAATAATCCTTTAAAAGTGCTTAAACCCATAAATATAATGATCTTATAAAATAAAAAATAAATTTTGACAAGTGCTTATGCTTATAAAATAATATGAAATATCTCATTTTTTGGTCAAAATATCTATATAATTATTTGTATCTTTTCTAAATTTTTGTCAAAAATAGATAAAATATTGTTAAAAAATAATTTTTTCGTAAAACAATATTACAAACTTAAAAATTAGATTACTAAATTTCACCATTGTTTCTTCATTAATAGCGCCATTTCCACATGCATCTATAAATTAGAATCAATCTCCTACTCGTTATATAGTGTACCAATAAAAACCCGCACCTTGGTGGGCCTTATTTTCGACTAAATCGAAAACCCAAATCCATAAGGGTAGGATCATTGGTGTTGGTAACCTGAAATAAACATAAGTATATCATAGATTTATCTACATCAACTACAATGGTATAGAAAAATATAATAGAACATATATACCGACTAAGTCTACTACCTTGGAATCAATATTATCCCTTGGATATCAAGCTGCCTTGTCAGTACCAACCATGAATGAGAAGACTTCTCCATCTATTGTTCCCATCTTACTTTGGTCGCCTATCCCTTAAAATCTATCATGTGGGTTGTAATGAGGAGGGGGTCAGAAAAACGTTCTTATGATTGGAAAATTACATGCTTTATTCATAACACAAGTTTATGCCGATTGATTTCTATTTAAGTTTTATGTCTACAATTCATGGCTTATCCGTTTAATTCCATATGCACGTACAATATATCCAACCTTCTCCGAGGTATAACTTTATACACACACACGAGCATACATACATACATACATATATAAGCATTGCACTACTCAAAAAGAAACCCCGACCACTTAATACTTCTTAAATAGAGAGGAGGAAGAACCAATGGCCATTTAATACCTCAACCCCAAAGTGAGCCCTCTATAATGTAATAGATAGTCAAACGGTCCTAGCTATAAAGCTGATGACCCCTCGATATGACTTTATAATTTAAATAGCCGTATTACTAATACATCTTGAAGACTTATCTAAGGGTTAACTAGCCCAATTTCAGCAAACAAACAATTAATTAAACTTTTAGGTCTTTACATATCCCAATACAAATTCTACACTAGTAGGAAGTGAAATTAGTCAGGTCATAATCTAAGTCTTTGCTAACTACCGCTGAAGTCAAAGCCTATATGCTAGCTCTACTAGTAAATATCGGTTTATCAACAGTACTGAAATAGACCGCCACCATCGCAGAGCCACAATCCTGTAACAGCCCAAAATTTAACAAATATTTCATTCTTTTAATTATAAAACTTTAGGGTCTACTATATAAAAATCTAAATTTTTAAAATTGATTAAAACATTTCCCAAATTTTTAATTAAAGGATAAGATTCCTGAAATTTTGACTTTGGTTAAAGATTAACTCTAATTGGAATTTTTAAAATTCTAAATTTTATCTATCAAACTCTAATTTCAAATTCTTTTAATTCAACTGAATTATTGCAACAACATTTATACTTTGCTTTTGTCTTTTTTAAAAATGGATTATCTACCTTTTTAAAACTAGTAATATTTTGTTTTACTTATTTACATCCATTTGAATAATATATTTCCTTGTGAATGGTAATATGAATCAGAAGAACGTAAACAAATTTTATTTTTTTAGTTAAGTAATAAATTTCAAAATTTACAGTGTATTAATATACTCTTTAATTACGCGTTTAAAAGGCACGTTATTTGATGGAATAAATAACGTATAAGCGTTACTTTTGTATAAATTTGGGTGTATATTATTGCGGTTGTAGTACGCGTTCTTAAAAATTCGTACCGCGGATATTAATAATTAATTAATTTGTAGATGTGCAATTCAAAGTGGTAAATGAATAAATTTCCTAGCCTATTAATTTCGTTTAAAAGTTGCCTAAATTCGCATGTAAACGTTACCTTTTCCTTTATTTTCAATCGTTCTAAAATTGGTATGAAATCTTTGATTTCCCCTACTATTTAAATTTTATTTGCTTACCGCTTCCTTCTTCCATTAAATCAACGCAAATTACTCCCTTTAAGTGTAAAACGTGCCTCACCATTTAACGCAATCACTTTGGTGTAAAATTTAAACCATTCCTCCTCTGTTGAAAATAAGTCATGATCAATAAGATTTATAACTTGCTAAATTTACATGCCATTCAAAAACAAATTTTATTAATTCTTGCGTTTTAACCTATGCAGTTTGCATCTTTTAATCAAACACGTTCAAAATTGTTATTTCTTGCCTTTGACCTCTCCCACATAAATCTATGCAGTTATTTCTCTTGTCATTCTAACAAATATTGCCTAAAATTTTCACATGCCTTAAATTGGCGTTTCTCATTTTATCATTTTGCCTGCGTTTTTAAATTAATAAATCAACAAAATTTACCTCTTCATAAAGCAAACATCACGCAGAATAATCTCCTGACCATTTAAAAATGATTTCTTTCCATATTTTTTTCCTTTACGTGAATTGCGCAACTTCTCTTATATAAATGAAAAGCCATAATCACAAATTCCATAATCGTTCACATTTTTAAATTCTTGCCATAGTTCCCAAAAATCAACGCAATCAATTAATTGCTTGCCTATTTCTTTCACCCCAAAATCATCGCCTATTTACATCTTTTAAATAATTACGTTCTCTTTTTTTCTTTCCATTTACCGTTTCTAAAGCAATTTATTTCTTGCATTTTTAACAAACGCAATTATCTCCATCATGCGCCTTCTTTAAATTATTATCTTAGCTAAATAAAGAATTTAATCCATAGGCATTCCATTTTTCTTGCCGTTTCTTTTGTAAATCAACGAAATAAATTAATCGTTGCCTATTTTCACCTTAAATCAGTGCAAGATTTTATTTATTAGAGTACGTTCAAAAATTCATTTATCTCTTGTAGTTTCTCCCTCTAAAATCACGCAAGATACCCTATGTACATATTCCAATCACGGGTATAATTGTTTTAAATCAATTCTTGCCGTTACTTTGCTAAAATCACTCAACCAATTTAATTATAAAACGCAACCTTAAATAACACAGTGAAATCATTCAGTTCTTTTAGCATTCTTAAATTTGAATTCACTTGCCATTTTTTTCCTGCATTGATTTTTTGCATGCCCAAAAACACGCAACCCACTATATAAATTCATAACCCCTCATTTACATTTCCATTACCGTAAGCTCATCTTTAAATACGTATCACATTCGCAACAATTTCATTCATTTTCTTCCCTGTCGTGCTAAAGCTTCAGGTAGCATTAGGTACATAGCTGCATCCCTTCTTCCTTCTCATTTTCCTCTTTCTTTTTTTAGTTTTACTATATTTCCTATTGTTTGTTCCACCGTGCTCGGCTACTCCGCCACCACCCTTCGCTCCTTGTTCCGTCATTGACCTTACACCATGAACCATCCCGTGACTTTGTGCTGACCAATGTTCGAAAAAAAGAAAAAAAAAGGGAAAACAATGTGTTTCCCAGGGAATTGACTGGGCAACTTAGTACTCGGCCTACAAAGGGCGCTCGGCCTGTAGATGGATCGGCACCATAGCATTGCAACTTAGTACTCGGCCTACCAAGGGCGTTCGGCCTGAAGATGGTTCGGCACCATATCGGTTCGGCATCATGTCACGCTCGGCATCTAAAAAACGTTCGGCCTAAGACATTGCTCAACCAAAGATGGCGCTCGGCCAGAGACTTCGATCGGCCAAGAACATCGTTCGGCCTAAGGCATCGTACGGCCAAAGATGGCGCTCGGCCAGAGACTTTGATCGGCCGAGAGCATTGTTCGGCCAAAGATGTCGTTCAAACATCAAGCTCCTCATTCGGCACCCAGACCGTTCGGCACCAAACCGTTCGGCAATCAAGGATGGTTCGGCATTCTCTCCAGCACGCGCAGTCCGAATGCTGCTCGGCCTACTCTTACCCACAACAGACGTGTCGTTCGGCATGAAGAAAATGGGTCGGTACTCGACCGTTCGGCACGCTCAGTTCGGCGTACAGGACTTATCCTACTTGGACCGAATTATTCAGCTACTAGGCCCACCAGGGAAGTCCAACCCACCTTTGTCTATAAATAGAGGGGCAGGGGCACAGAAAAGGGAGAGATTTTACAGAACACTAAGGAGACTCTGCCATTTTCAAGACTCATTCCAGACTTATTTCTTTTACTTTGCAATTGTATTCTAGTAACTAAAAACAGATTGTATCTGTAATCGCCCATCAAGGAAATCAATGGAAATCAACTTCAAAGTGGACGTAGGCAGTTACGTCGAACCACTATAAATTTGGTGTTCTTGTTCTCTACATTTAAATCTACACTCTATTCTCTGTTTTAATTTACTTTCTTCATTAATCTCTCTACACAATCGTTCTAAGGGTGTTTGTGACCAATTTTGGTGCTAACATTTTGGTGCTTTCACTGAGAATTGAATTCTCAGGCTATTAGAATCTACTTTGTAGCTACTGGATTGCATAAGTCCCCCGAAGGAGATCCATAATCATCCGTAGGCATTTGTTGATTCAACTCAGAGTTACTACCAATAACTCTACCATGGGAAGACCACAGACAAGATCAGCCTCTCAAAATGCAGACGCCCACGAAACTGCTAGTGTGCAACAACTCGGGCCTAGCAATCAGCAAGTTGCTCAAGGTGCAGGACCCTCCAACCAAAACCGAGCAGAAGTTGTTTCTCGAGCGGAATTCAATGACTTGATAAGAGAACTTAAGGAGAGTAGAAAGCAGCTTGCTGAGCAAATTCAAGTCAATGCTGACCTCATAACCCAGCTTACTCAGCAGCAGCAGAATGCTGGAGGTAGCCCTGTCACTTACTCTGAAGATGATAGTTTGACTTCAGCTGATGAACCGCCTAAGCGTAGACGCCGCAAGGATGAAAATGCACAAGCAGGTGCCACTGATCGATCTACTAGAAATCAAGCCCGTGGAACAGAACCCCACCTCCCTTCTTCTATACACACCCCGGACTTGACAGCTATGATCAGGAAGTTGATGAGAGAGAATCATGGCTTGACTAATGAAGATTGGAGAGTGTCGAAAAGCCATACTCCCTTCACGGACCCCATTCTACAGGCTGAATATTCGAGAAAGTTCAGCATGCCCACCATTCCAGCCTATGAAGGGAAAACTGACCCTAGACAGCATGTAATGAGGTATGGATGGATGATGGATTCAGCAAGAGCCAATGACGCAACCAAGTGCAGGTGCTTCCCGATTACTCTATCCGGAATTGCCACCATGTGGTTTCTCGACTTCCCCCACGATCAATATCCAGCTTCAACGAATTAGCAATGAAATTCATAGAACAATTCAGGATACACACCACCCGTCCAAAGGACGTGATGTCCTTGTCAAGTGTGACCCAAGCTCTAGGAGAGTCACTGAAAGCATACTTGCAGAGATTTCATGTCGCTGCTACCGAAGTGAGCAATCCTAACGACCATGCAATTTTGATGGCAGTGATGCATGGAGTGAATCCCGATTCTAAATTCGGAGATTGGTTGGCAGGAAAGCCCCCAGCCACACTGGAGCGTTTTTATTCGAAAGCTCGTCAGTTCATAAGGAGAGAAGAAGCTCGGTGGACAAGGAAAGACAAGGCACAGGGGCCCGTTCAGGAATCTGTAAAGAGCAACGTTGCCGTGAAGACAACTGGCAACAACCCTGGAAAGACTCAAGCCAGCGTCCTGAACAAGCCCGGGCAGTCTAAAGAATCCGGAGGTGGAAATGCCGGAAAGAAGAAGGAAACGGGGAGATGGAAGTCAAGAATCCCAACCTACAATGAATACACTCCACTGAATGCATCTCTTGAGAACATCTACTTATCAACCTGCAACACTTTTCAATACAGAAAACCATGCCCAAAGGAATCAACAGAGGAGCAGAAGCGGACTGGAAAGTATTGCCACTCTCACGAGTCTTATGGGCACAACATAGAGGAGTGCAGACATCTTCATAATGCTATTGAGAAATTGATTAGGCAGAAGAAGCTACAGGAATTTGTCAAAGACCCACAGGATGGAAGGCAAGAGACATCGGACCCTGGGTGAGGGCCAGCCCCACACCATCCAGAACAACCAACTCGGACTGTGGGTAGATTGGTCATTAACACGATTGCCGACGGACCTCACCATGTGGATAAGAATTGGCAGGAGATGGAACGATATGCTAACTCTCTGAGACATGCGGATTATCAGTGTTGTTCGAATGTGGAGGACGGAACTCCCGCAAAGTAGCAGCGCACGATGAATGATGACTTCGTGTTCAGGAGCAGAGATGCGGATAAGATAGAGGCCCCTACTATCGACCCAATGGTCATATCCGCGACCATCGGGTCAGCATTCGTAAAGAGAATTCTAATTGATTGCAGAAGTTCCATTAACATAATCTTCCGGAAGGCATATGACCAAATGAAACAGGAAACCAAGGATTTGAAACCATCCAAAGCCAGGATCCATGGCTTTAACGGCGCGGCAACTAATGCCATGGGATATGTGGAATTACCCATCGAACTAGGGCAAGGTGAACGCAGGAGAGTGAGAATCCTACCATTCATAGTGCTGGATGTCGATTCCAAATACAATGTGTTCCTAGGACGTCCAGCCCTGGCGAAATTCAGGGTAGCCATGGCCCCATGGTGTTTGACGTTAAAATTTCCCATGGACAAAGGAGTAGGAGTAATGCACGGCGATCAGGCAACTGGTCGTGCATGCTATGTGGCTGAGCTCAGAGAGGCGCGGCATAGGGAGAAAGGAAAGGTTGCGGACAGCTCGGTCCGCATCCAAAACTCTGATGATTGACAACTAGCGCCCGAGCCCTGGCTCGGGCGACAATCTCGGATCCATAGAGACATAGATCCGAGAGATGATGATGGGGAACCCAGGGAAACAAATGCAGCACCGGCTGAACTGACCATTGACATCTCAGTTAGCTACAACGACCCATCATGAGTTCTTAAAATAGGATCACAGCCAGACCCCGTAGCAGCTGAAAACCTCATTGATTTCCTCCGAGCGAACCTTGATGTTTTTGCTTGGACACATTCTGATATGTGCGGGATTTCTCCTGCAATTGCGAGTCATATGTTGAACATAGACCCAAAACATGTCCCTGTGAAACAGAAAAGGAGGGGCATGGACCCAAAGAGGTCCGCAGCCCTCAAAGAGGAGGTGGATGAACTAAAAACCAACGGGTTCGTCCGCGACGCCCTCTACCCTGAATGGGTATCTAACCCGGTGTTAGTAAAGAAAGCAAATGGAAAATGGAGAACTTAAGTCGATTACTCTGATTTAAACAAAGCATGCCCGAAGGAAAGCTTTCCATTACCAGGGATTGACCAACTGGTCGATTCAATAGCCGAACACGAGTTACTATCATTTATGGATGCATACTCTGGTTACAATCAAATTCTGATGCACATCCCGGACCAAGAACACACCAGCTTTGTCACGTCGGGTTGTATTGATACATAGTAATGCCCTTCGGATTAAAAAATGCAGGAGCAACTTATCAACGTTTGGTAAATTGAATGTTCAAAGATCAGATTGGGAAAACAATGGAAGTCTATGTGGATGACATGCTTGTGAAGTCGCGGCAGTCAAATGACCACATCCGAGACTTAGCAGAGATGTTCGATATACTCAGGCACTACGGGATGAAGTTCGATCCTCTGAAGTGCTCATTCGACGTGGCTTCAGGAAAGTTCTTGGGTTTCATTGTGAACGCGTGAGGGATTGAGGCTAACCCGGAGAAGATCCAGGCTATCCAAGATATACATGTACCCAGAACCATAAGGCAGGTGCAAAGCCTGAATGAAAAAGTGGCTGCGCTAAGTCGATTCATATCCAGAGCTACAGATAAGTGTATTCCCTTCTTCGACGTTATAAAGAAAGGAAAGAGAAACTTCAAATGGACGTCTGACTATGAGGAAGCATTTCGGACTCTGGTAAGGCACTTAGAAAGTCCCCCGGTACTACCGAAACCAGTAGACCACGAGGCATTGTACGTGTACTTGGCTATCTCCCAGCATGCCATCAGCACAGCCTTGGTCCGCGAGGAAGACCGAGTTCAAAAGCCAGTTTACTATATTGGTAAACGCTTGACGGGGGCGGAAAGGAATTATCCAAAGATTGAGAAACTCGCCTATTTCTTGGTGATTGTGTCACGCAAGCTTCGTCCCTACTTTCAAGCACATTCAATCGGTGTGTACACTGACCAACCCTTGCGACAAGTACTCCAACGACCGGAAACTTCGGGAAGGATGTTAAAATGGAATATTGAGTTGAGCTAGTTCGACATTGCCTATCTGCCGCGAAGGGCCATAAAAGGATAAGCACTAGCTGACTTCATCACTGAATTCACTCTGCCAGATGAACCGAGCAGTCACAGGGTCATACCTCCCGTTCGATGGAAGATGTACACCGATGGGGCATCTAACGACCATCGCTCGGGTGCAGGCATAGTCATCGTAACTCCGGAAGACCGATCAATCTGCTATGCTTTGAAGCTTGAGTTTGCAGCAACAAATAACGAAGCCGAATATGAAGCATTGATTGCTGGCTTAAGACTTGTCATCGAACTGAGAGTGAAGTCGATTGAAATTTTCTGCGATTCACAACTGGTAGTATACCAGGTGCGGGGAGACTATCAAGCAAAGGGACAGAGATTGGCTCCTTACCTCGCTCGGGCTCGAGAGTTACTGGCAAGTCTCGAATATTATGCCATCTCCCATGTCCCATGCGAACAGAATAGAGAAGCTGATTCGTTAGCAAAATTCGCAAGCACTGGCGATGCACAGCAAATGGGATTGTTCCCTGTTGAGACCCTGCTTGCTCTAAGTATAGACATGATGGAGATAGATTTCATGTTGGAAACCGAACTCGAAAAGGAATCATGGTTGACCTAGATCAAACAGTACTTGCTACAAGGGGATTTGCCTGAAAAAAGGAGCGAAAGACGCCAAGTCCTTTGTAAGGCTTCGCGTTATGTAATACAGGACGGGATAATGTATCGGAGGGGATTCTCGACCCCCTTACTCTGGTGCGTAGCCCATGATGAGATAAAACGGGTACTGAAAGAAGTCCATGAGGGAGAATGTGGTGATCATACCGAGGGGCAAACATTGGCAAAGAAAATCCTCCGTTATGGATACTTTTGGCCAACCGTGAATTGTGACGCTGCATATTATGTGAAGAAATGTGACAAATGCCAGATATACGCGAAAATTCCAAGAGCTCCGCCGATGGAACTCACACAAATGGTTAGTCCATGGCTGTTTGCAATGTGGGGAATTGACCTGATTGGCTCCTTACCCATAGCCAAAGGAGGCGCGAAATATGCAATAGTGGCAGTCGATTACTTTACCAAATGGGCAGCGGCAGAGCCTATAGCCACGATCACCACCAAGAAAGTCATTAATTTCGTTGTACGAAATATCTTATGCCGTTTTGGCCTCCCAAGGACCATCATAACAGACAATGGAACTCAATTCGAAAGCAAGGAGTTCAAAGAATTTTTTCAGAAATGTGGCATTGAGAAAAGGTTTGCAGCAGTTGCACACCCAAAGGCGAATGGACAGGTGGAAGCCGTAAACAAAATAATCAAGTCCATATTAAAAAAGCGTTTGGAAAAGGCTAGAGGCAAGTGGGTAGATGAACTCCCGACGGCGCTTTGGGCTTATAGAACTATCCATAAGACCGCGACTGGCCACACTCCATTTGCATTGGCATATGGCACAGAAGCTGTCATACTCATGGAACTTGAGATTCCATCACATCGGGTAACTTATTATGACGCTGCAACGAACCAGGATCTCTTACTGGAATCATTGGACTTTATTGATGAAAAATGCGAAGAAGCTGATTTGAGAGCGGCCTCATACACACACCGAGTCGCTAGATATTATAATGGAAAAGTCCAACCAAGAACCTTTGATGTGGGGGATCTCCTTTTGAAACGAGTCTTTCCAACTCCATCTCACATGAATCCCGCACGGGAAGGCCCATACGTCATCAAACGGAAGCTTGGAGAAGGAACTTTCAAGCTAGCGACCGTCGATGGTGCGACACTCCCCCGAGCATGGAACAGCGAACACTTGCAGCGTTATTACACCTAATCTGTTTCCTTCATGCAGTAATTGCATCTATTTCCAGTATGTTTTCATTCCTAGTTCTTGGCATGTAATAAAACAGTCTAGTGCTTTCATTAATAAAGGCTTGAAGCCATCTTTTTTTATGAATGATTAATGTTTCTGCATATGATAATCCTGTGACAAGAAATTGCAATTATATTATTTTGGCTGGCGTACGAACGCTCAAAACAGTTAAAAAATCTCCAAGTCCTCGGAGTGCGGACTGGAGTACTCTAAGTCCCCGGAGCGCGGACTCGAGTATAAACGGATAAAAAACTCCAAGTCCCCGGAGTACGGACTGGAGTACTCTAAGTCCCCGGAGCACGGACTCGAGTATAAACGGATAAAAAACTCCAAGTCCCCGGAGTGCGGACTGGAGTACTCTAAGTCCCCGGAGCGCGGACTCGAGTATAAAGGAATAAAAATCTCCAAGTTCCTAGAGTGCGGACTGGAGTACTCTAAGTCCCCGGAGCGCGGACTCGAGTATAAACGAATAAAAGTCTCCAAGTCCCCGGAGTGCGGACTGGAGTACTCTAAGTCCTCGGAGCGTAGACTCGAGTATAAACGAATAAAACTCTCCAAGTCCCAGGAGTGCGGACTGGAGTACTCTAAGTCCCCGGAGCGCGGACTCGAGTATAAACGAATAAAAATCTCCAAGTCCTCGGAGTGCGGACTGGAGTAATCTAAGTCCCCGGAGCGTGGACTCGAGTATAAACGAATAAAAATCTCCAAGTCCCCGGAGTGCGGACTGGGGTACTTTAAGTCCCCGGAGCGCGGACTCGATATAAACGAATAAAAATCTCCAAGTCCCCGGAGTGCGGACTGGAGTGCTCTAAGTCCCCGGAGCGCGGACTCGAGTATAAACGAATAAAAATCTCCAAGTCCCCGGAGTGCGGACTGGAGTACTCTAAGTCCCCGGAGCGCGGACTCGAGTATAAACGAATAAAAATCTCCAAGTCCCCGGAGTGCGGACTGGAGTACTCTAAGTCCCCGGAGCGCGGACTCGAGTATAAACGACTACAAATCTTCAAGTCCCCGAAGTGCGGACTGGAATACTCTAAGTCCCCGGAGCATGAACTCGAGTATGAACAGTAAAAATTCTCCAAGTCACCAGAATGCGGACTGGAATATTCTAAGTTACCGTTGCGCAGATTAAAAAAAAATTCTAAGCGCTTGAAGCATGAGAGGAAAACGAATAACTCTCAGAGAATCAACGGGCTATGTGAAGACAAACCAAGAAGTCTATGTTACGCACAACAGCATGGATTCAAATCACAATCACAAGGAAAACCGAATAATAAGAATCTTTTAAAAAGACAGAAAAGGAAACTAAACTTTATTCAGGAAAAGTTTTCTGCTACAAGCACTCCAAAATTCGGAGCCAACGTTCTATCTACAAAAATTACAAAAATTATCACATGACTTAAACTGACTCTCGTTGAACGAGGACGGTAGTCATTTCTTGTGCCTCTTCAGCTTCTTCCCGGACGACTCTTCCCTAAAGCGTTTACCCTTGGAACCTTTCCTTGATGGAGGAGTAACTACTGAAGAAGTAGGGAGAACATCCGGGGGCTTGGACCTGCCAGGAAGGATGACCTTCAATGGCTTATTCAAGGGATCATCTAGGTCCACTTCACGCGGCTCAACCTTGACCGTGGCTGTATCTCTTTTCTCTTTCTCGAGCAGCTCCTTCATGCTCAAATCAGACGTGTGCTCAGAGGCGCCTGTGACTTCTACTTCATAACTCCCAGATGAGGAACCAGACTTGCCTTCGTCAAGTACCCCGATCATTTGAGCATCTGGCCCAGGAACCTCACCAGCATGAGCACCCCCATCGGACTCTTCCACCTCCTTGGCGACATCGCTCCTCGGATTGGGATCGGGGTCGGAACGACCTGCACAAAATCAGAAAAGATGAGCACTAGAATGCAATAGTACTTCATAAAGAATGACGACTTTCAAAATCTCAAAGTGGAAAGTTATCTACCAGGCCCTGGCAAACTCTCTACCGTCAAAGGAGTTTCTCCCTCCGGGATAGGAGACAAAACATGAATGCCTAGGTCGGGGGCTTCTGGATCATAGCCAACGTGCTGTTCAAAGGGATCAAGTGTCGGTCGACCGGCCGGCTGGGAGGGCACATGAACAGGAGACTCTGCCTCGGATGGGCTGGCGACAACCTCTTTCCCTTTCCTCGAGGGGGAGCCTTTGCAGTAAAGAGCCTTGGCCGTCGATAGGTCCGAAGGCTCATTTCCCATCTGAAATTCCTTTATCAAATCCTCCTCGTCAACCTCCTCGACACCGCGCTCGGCCTTCCTGATTTGAATCAAAGTTTCCCATGCCTCGAACAACGATTCAAGATAGCCATCGCCCAAAAAAGTTAGGTCACGGTGCATGAGCACGCGGGCGTTGAATTCGGCAATGAGTGGGTCGAACGCAGTTTTGATCTCCTCTCTACCTTCCTCCCTCGCTGCCTCAAGACGGGAATCAATATCCGTAACGCCGTCCTCTTGCCCTCCTCACAGGCCTCACTCTTTAACATCTCAACCCTTGAGGGCTCGCCCTCAAGTTGTTCTTTTAAAAATCAGGTGGCGACGATCTCGTCACGGTATCGCTATGACTCTTCCTGGGCAGCCGTTTTCTCCTCCCTCTCTTTACGGAGAAGCTCTTCAAGTTCCTTGACCCGAGCGTTGAGCGTATCCCTCTCCTTTTGAATGGAGTCCTTCTCCAAGGCCAATGCCCCACATCGTTGGACCGCCTCGTCAAGCTCTTTCTTGTGAGTTGATTCCAAGCGAGTGACGACCTTAGCAGTATCCCTGGCACTCCGATTGGCGGCCTCGAGTTCAGATTTATAAATGGAAATTTCTTCGTCCTGGGCCTTAATGATGTTTTGATCGTGGGTAGCCTCAAGTCTCAAACCGTCTATTTCATGCTGGCGCTCCACAGAGACTTCGGAGAGTTTCTCAGCTAGGTGGACGAATGGGTTATGTTGAACATAGACGTCGTTGGTGCAGGCAATGGCGTTCTGTTTAACATCTCCGGGTATAGGATGAATCGCCGGAAGGAACTTCAACCCATCGAAGCAGATCTTGGGAAAAGTAGCCTTGAGCTCGCTCAGTCTCTCTGCTACTGTGGGATCCGATGCAGGAGCAGGAGGAGACGGCTTTGCAAGTTCGCCCCTTCTATGAGAATCTCGGGACTGTCGAGTGGAAGAAGAATCAGAGCGTTGATCTCGGGGGATATCAGACTGCAACCCCTTGTAACCAGGCTGATCCTTGATTTGCCCCGAATGAGAAGGGGGTGTCGGTGATGCTTGGGCTGGTAATACGGTTTCTTTCGAGATGATGAGTCCCGAGAATGATGGTCCCCACCACCATCACCATCTCTATCTCGACGTCTCTCAGGACCCGAGTCCCATCTAGACGAATGAAAAATAGAAGAACCATGGAGATGATCGAATCCGTGCGAGCGTCCCATGTCACCTGCACGAAATTCAAATAACAGCGAATTAGCAGGGGAAGTTATAAAAAAATCTAAGTAAGACTTGAGGTGCAAGTGTTCGTGTGTGTCCTAGTGTTTCCCCCCGACAGACCAGTAGCCTTGCTAATAGGGGTTTTCTCTCCCTGACTTTGGGATGGAATGCCCACATCGCCTCTGACGGGAGAAAGGAATTTTAATGCCTCCGGATCACCAAAGTCATAGTTAAGTAGATCATCGGGGATGGAGAGATTCGACAGGCCCTTTAAAGAACTTTCCACTCGCTGTGAAGAAGCCTCTTTCTCTGCCGGGATGAGCGTAACTTTGGAAGTTCCGCCAACCTTCTCCTTCCTTATCCTATACGTCAACTTCTTTCTTCCCTTCGAAGGGGAAGATGACGTCTCAATATCGTGCACCTCGACCAGTGGATCCGGAGGGGGACCCACATTCTCACCTTGTTTTTCAAGGGACTCACCCTCTTTGATTACCCCTCCTCCTGTGCACCGGGGATGTGGCATGATGACAATCCAACCAACTTTACCAGATTTGGGCTTAGGAGCGGAGACGCCCACAAGAAACCCGATGACCTTCGGCTAACAGCTCGAACCTCGACAATGACTCATTCGAGATGAGAGTTTGAATGTCTCGTTCTTCGACACGAAGAGCTTTGATAGCTTCAACAGCCTTAGAGTGATCACAGTCCTCGGGACGGGGACTGACATCTGGAAAGATAAAACGAGAGTTAAGAAAAGCATAGCATCGATAAAAACATAAGCTCCATTCAAAGAAGAAGACTTACTTCCTTCAACCCATCTCCTCGCGAAGCCGGGAGGGCAGTGCACATAGAACCATTCCTGTTTGTACAGGGAAAACTTGCTCCACGCTCCGGTTAGGATTTGGCACTTGTGATACGGCTCGAGGAACGCGAAAGAGGGGCTATCCTTCCGCTTCTTGATCATGTAAATATTCTGATGTCGCTGGGAGTTGGAGGTCTAGAGAAGACGACCATGAAGAGTAGGTAAGTCCCATATAAGAACGTGTGTCCATTGGGGTGTAGCTGCGACAGGGCGACGTCGATGTGTTGCAACACATCCCGAAGAAACAAATTGAACGGAGGCACGCTGCCCACCCAGCACATAAACTTATTGCAGGTGGTGTATCCGACTGGGGGAAGGTGTGGACGATCACGGCCCGACGGAACCAACACATCGTCTAAAGGGATTCAGTGAATCGAACATATTCGCTGGAGCGTGGCTTCATTAATCCTCGAAGCCTGTGAATCGATCGGATTATCCAGGAGAATCGTTGACTCCAGGGTATCGGGAGAAAAGTCATGAGCGGGGGAGGTCGATGGATTAGAAGTATCTGCGCCCCCCTATTTGGAAGACGGCCTGGGCCTGTCTGAGATGGTGGCGAAGCTGGATCTTTTAGACATCTTCAATAAATAGCGGATCTGGCAAAACACCTGTGTCAACTATACTTGAAAAATGATCGATGTCAGAATTAACAACACGAATAATCCCCCCACGTGTTGTGTGAACTAGTGCGATCAATCGTGTATAAGCATTGAAAATTTGGGAGTCGCAAGGTAACTAATATGAAACTAAGATTATAGCCCTCGCCTTCGAAGACCGTCATCGCTGACCGTCTCCAAAAGCCCGCCATACGGCGATTACAGTTTCAAGATCAGGGAGCGTTAGAGGAAGTTATCCGATTACGCCAAGTAAAGTTCAGATTTATGGCTACTGGAAGTAGGAGGTTATTAGTTCAAATCGGTTCGATATGCTAGAATGTTAGAGTCATTGCCCTTGTTTTACGACCATTCAACATGCATTGTTCAGCACGGCTGTTCGGCATTTATGTGTGGTTCGGTTATGCATTGTTCGGCATGTTTGGTTCAGCATTTATGCGTCGTTCGGTGTAAGGTTGTTCGGCCTTAATATGGCTCGGCATTGATGTTTGTTCGGCTAAAGCTGTCGCTCGGCGACGTTATTATTCGGCCTAGAACTCTCGTTCGGCCTGACTGCAGTTCGTACTGGTTAGCGCTCGGCAGAACATCGTTTGGCCAAAATACCATTCGGCCAAAACAACACTGAGCCTTCCCACTGTCTCATGCTACCTCCCTAATCTTCCATCCCATCGTTCGGCCTAAGGTGTGCCATGTCGAACCTAGGATAGGCCGAGCTTCAACACTCGGCACGGTTCCTCTCCTCCACCTTTCTTTTTCCCAAACCTTGTCCGACGCAAGGGAACTGCGCCGGACCAGAGTATCTCTCCCAAACAACCCCTACGAGTGATCATCCCTGACCACTTCTCCCTACCTCACATCGTTTGGCCTTGGAAATATCCTATTCAAAGTTTGGGACCTCCACCCACGTAGCCCTTTCGACCATAGTTCTGATCTATGGACTTGATCGAGACCCTTTTTAATCAGGGAAAGGAGTTGGATGAAGGAATTTTACCTAGTTCGTGGATCGAGCTTTAGAAAGGATTGAGAGGTCTTTAGGATCTGAAAACAGGGGTGATTCGAAAGTTCAAGGTTGCAGAAGTGAAAGTAGGAAAAAAGGAGGAAGAAGAAGGTGTCGGTTTTATAAGGGAGGAGGAGAAGTTGAAGAGACTATGACCGGTTTTACCGGTCAAGGCGGTATCATTCGGCTATCTCGGTTCACTCGGCCTGGGCTAACATGGATCGTTCGGCACTCGTCTTTGGCTGGGTGGTTCGGCATATGAAATCACTCGGTGAAACTTGGATCGTTCGGCCTTCGACACTACGTTCGGCCAAGAGAATCATACGACCCACAAGGGTTATGACCAAGGATTGAAGCAAAGCGTGGAAGGTGAGCAATTCAAAGCATATCACGTTCGGTCACGTAATACACTTTGAGGGGGCAAGTGTTTCCCAGGGAATTGACCGGGCAACTTAGTACTCGGCCTACCAAGGGTGCTCGGCCTGTAGATGGATCGGCACCATAGCATTGCAACTTAGTACTCGGCCTACAAAGGGCGTTCGGCCTGAAGATGGTTCGGCACCATATCGGTTCGGCATCATGTCACGCTCGGCATCTAAAGAACGTTCGGCCTAAGACATTGCTCGACCAAAGATGGCGCTCGGCCAGAGACTTCGATCGGCCAAGAACATCGTTCGGCCTAAGGCATCGTTCGGCCTAAGGCATCGTTTGGCCAAAGATGGCGCTCGGCCAGAGACTTCGATCGGCCAAGAGCATCGTTCGGTCCAAGGCATCGTTCGGCCAAAGATGGCGTTCAAACATCAAGCTCCTCGTTCGGCACCCAGACCGTTCGGCACCAAACCATTCGACAATCAAGGATGGTTCGGCATTCTCTACAGCACGCCCGGTCCGAACGCTGCTCGGCCACTCTTCCCCACAATAGACGTGTCGTTCGGCATGAAGAAAATGGGTCGGTACTCGACCGTTCGGCATGCTCGGTTCGGCGTATAGGACTTGTTCTACTTGGACCGAATTATTCAGCTACCAGGCCCACCAGGGAAGTCCAACCCACCTTTGTCTATAAATAGAGGGGCAGGGGCATAGAAAAGGGAGGGATTTTAGAGAACACTGGGGAGACTCTGCCATTTTCCAGACTCACTCCAGACTTATTTCTTTTACTTTGCAATTGTATTCTAGTAACTAAAAATGGATTGTATCTGTAATCACCCGTCAAGGAAATCAATGGAAATCAACTTCAAAGTGAACGTAGGCGGTTACGCCGAACCACTATAAATTTGGTGCTCTTGTTCTCTGCATTTAAATCTACACTCTATTCTCTGTTTTAATTTACTTTCTTCATTAATCTCTCTACACAATCGTTCTAAGGGTGTTGGTGACCAATTTTGGTGCTAACACAATGCATGCGCCACCTTTTGACATCAGCCTATAGGACTAAATCTCGAGTGCATGGACGTATATAGGCTTGAGCCACCTGAGTTTAACCCTGCCTTAATCTGTTTCAAATGTTTGTGTTTCAGGCTTTGAATAATATATAATAGAGAAGAGAGCCACATCATTTTGCATTTTGCTCCTACATGATTGGATCGTTAGCCACTGACTTGGCATGCTACTGCATGCGTTCAGTTTAAATAAAATTAAAAAATAAATAAATAAAGAGAGAAGTAAATTATGCATACATGTCAGGAATGAATATATGGGCAAGCATAGTGTTGTGTTGTCCAATTAGAGACTAGGTTGAAATTACCCTTTTGCATTTCTGAAGTAGAAAATGTGCGCCACCTGTAGCTTGTGTAACCAGTCCTCTATGACATGATGTGAAGTCTCAGGAGTGCATGCATTTGAGTTGAAAAGAATGGTAAGGAGCCACATGTGCATGTGAGTAGAACATCCTGAGCATTAGCGTGTTAGGATATATAGTGAATATAGGTAGGTAGATACAAACATGAATAACAATCTTTATGCACTATGAACAGATCCATATGAAGTATTGTATACTAAGAATAATTATGAAGTATTAATACGTAAACCACATGTTGCACTTAGTAAAAAAAGGAATGAATGAACAAGCCGAGCCTTTGATATGTGGGTTAAGTCGTGTGGTGAGTGGTCGAGTCGTTGTGTCAATTTCCTTTAATTCAATCTTGTTTCAAATTTGTTGTGTTCATGATAAGATTCGAACTTAGTTTTTATTTAATTACTTTGTTCAAGATTTGAATCAAGTCGTTGCATCCACTGAAAATTAATTGTGCCTTCTATACTCTTCTTTCGGGGTAGATATCGTTGTTTGAATAAATTCTACAGCTTCGAGAAGGTGAGTATTCTCACCTGACAAACGTACTTATATATCTGTGAATTAATAACAAGTGTAATTGTAGAATAAAATTCTATTTCATTTTATCTGACTGTTATATAAATTGATGATGTTAAAAATCCTGTTATTAAACCTACACATCATCAGTTATATTAGATACTATTTTATTTATGCTGTTATACTATTTATTAATTTACTGCTTAATCCCACTGCTAGTTCCCTGTAGAATAGAAATCGTTACAGGCTGAAATGATAGGCCTGAATGATATTTATTTTATTCATTTATTTATTTAGTTATTTATTTAGCTTGGGATTGCGGGTTTGAAATGATAAAACCCGGATTTTTTTCTATAAATTACGGATTGAAATGATTTATTATCCGTAGCACTTGAACTAGGTTAGAAAATATTATACAGATCCGTGGTTATATATATGTGTGTGTGTGTGTAAATTTTCTGGAATTATTAAATATTCGTAAAATTAGAATGTATAGTATTTTGTTTAAAATTTGATTTAAAATGATTCTTAAGCATGGTTATATTTTACAAGTTAAAGATGTAAATAAATAAAAGTTAAAAATTTAAAGTATAAATTTCTCTTGTAAATTTGGATTTGTAAAATAAATGGAATTTTAGCTAAGAAATAAAATATGAAATTTGTTATAACTTGAATATAAAGCGAGGATAAGTTTTCTATGAATTAAATAGTTAAATTAGTGAAATATGGAAGTTGAAATATAACTTGATTTAGAAATGGGAGGCTGATTTTGAAATAAAGGTAAGATAAGAAATTAATTGGAAATTTAGTTATTTTGGAAACGGTAATTTAACTTAATTATTATGTAAAATTCATAGAAAATGTGTACTTGATTTTATATAAAGTATAAAAGTTAGATATATACTTGAAGAATTCACTTTATAAAAATCATAAATTATTGAGAAATTTAAATGACTATTTAAAAGTGGAAATTTTGATTTGTTCAAATAAAAGGTTTAATTTTGCTGAAATTATATTGAAATCTAAATTTTAATTTACTCAAATTTATTATAAAGGATATTACTGCACTTTGCAAGTGTTGTAGTTGATTCAATTGGACTAAGGCTAAACTTTTGGGATTTTATATTTTATTTTGTAAGAAAAATAACTTCACTTTTAAATAGTTTCAAAAGTAGCATTTTGATTGAAATATAAACTATTTTAGATTCTTTATAACCACGGGTAATAATAACGTTGGTTGTTAAAGAGACCTGGATCGGATATGGGCATACTCTCTGTCGATACCGAAAACCACTTTGAGAACCGTGTACGCGGTGGAGATTCCAAAATGAAGTAGGATGGTGGTGGCGTTTCCTTTGAGGTAAATATATGGACCCGACTCCCGTGAGTTGGCACAATGTGGCTAAAACAGGTGCGATTGACGGACTAATGAGGTAGCACCTTTGATCGGACGCACTTCTTCGTATGCCATTCTATTACTTTGTGATTGTTTGGTGCACAACTTTGATTTGGGTGTGTTGTTCGAGGTGGGCGGTAGTAGCAGCTACGCGTTACCACCGGTCCGGATGAGTAATTGGTATATCTACCCTGGCATTGCCAAGTTGTGCCGTGTCACCTACCATAGTGAGCCTTGTACGAGTTTGGTTTTCTCCCGTAGCCCGTGTGGTATCCTCTAGTGGCTTCCCGATCAGGAGGGACTATGATATTGGATGGACTACTGGGACTATTATGTGTTAAGAGGAATATTGGGTCACTCCTTAACGCTATTTAAAAGTAAGTTTATTTTACTAATAGACACTATTATAATAGCGAAGTATTACTATATAGTAAATAGTTTAACGGATCCTTAGAGGATGGGCGGTCCTAAGCATCCTTTAAGTTACTTGTATTTTTTTACAGTTCACTTGAATTAGCTTACATTGTATAAGTATGTATGTCCTTACTCGAGTGTTTATGTTTTAATTTACGCTTGGGTCAGCCTGAGTTTCAGTTCAGACTTCACTCCGGAGCTTGGACTTTTGCTGATCATCTCTTTTCAAGCTGTCGTCAAGTTTCTGTTCAGTTCTTATTAGGCTTTGTAATCAAGACAATCTAATATTGAGATTTTCTGTGGAGATTTTAAACTATATTTGGTTTAAGACTATGTACTTTATACTTATTTTGAGACTATTGATAGTGGCTTCATGAACCACTAAGTTATTTTTATATTCCGCTGCGAGTATTCTGATTCTGTGTCTATGATTCTGTGATTATTTATTTACTGTATATATTGAGATTTGCCAAATTTTATTTACAACGCGTTATTTTGAACAATTCAAGTCCGAAATGTGTGAATGCGAATGGTTGAAAATATCAGGTCGTTACAAATCCCATTTAGACTTACGTAATATAAGTCAAGGAAAAAGCCCATTCAAGTTACTTAATTCCTCTTATTTAGAAATGAAGTAGACCTGATTTCCCTATTAGGCATGGTTATAGATTATTTAAGACTTCTTATGCAGGGAAGAGGCAGACCTAATGGCCATTTTGTACCATCCACCTCGAAGTAGACCTCTTGGTATCCCTAAAGGTACTGAGCCATTAAGTACTTCAAGTCCGAGTCGAACCCTTGGTATATTTTCCCATACCTATACGCGAACGTATATCACTTCCCTGTGGGTCTTATATTTGGAGATGTCTCACATCGGTAATACATATACACAACCACTGGTAACCTTTTGGTGAAGGACAAACTTCTATTGTGTAACTCTACTGGTCTCGCATTCAACACATACTAAACCAAGCCATTTATCCAAAACCAAAATATTGAGCTAGGCCTACTAGTTTACGTTCGTCCTAACGTATTATTGAGGCCATATAATTCCCACTATGGAAGTTATATTACTTCCTAAGCTTATTTGTTGGTATTAATCTACTTATTCATTGCAAACTTGTTCCTCTTGTACACTTATTTACTATATTCTTCGTTTCCTTTTTATGTCCCATAAATGTCACTTGTTTATTTACCATTAATTAATTGCCCTTAATAAACGGTCATTATTATTCAAACTGGACAATTGCTAATGCCATTTATTCATTTCAAATCCAACTTATTGTGCATATTCTATTTTCCCATGAATGTAATATTGAATTCTTTAACCAGTCCCATTAAACGCAATTAGGTCCCCATTTAATTCATGTACTCGGTACTAATTGCACATTTATTGCCCCCTAATATAGGAATCATTATTCATAAATTTGGAGTTACTACCTCTTTTTCCATCCAAACCTCCTAATCATATGAATTACTATGGTATTAATATTTAGTCGTCCTAATTGTAACTAATATGGGTATCGACGTATATTTATTTATTATGCTTTATTCGTTACCTTACATATATCTATATTTTTAATTGGTAGGCACGGTTATACATGTGTGTGTATTCCTATTTTTAATGCATTAATTCCTACGCTAAGTGATTTCAGCATATATACTTATATGTACTTTTTGTAAAGAACGTTCATTTCCAAATTTTAATATACTAGAGCTATCCTTCCCAAAACAGATTACCATTATAACTTTCCATAAATTACCAAAAAGTGAGACTTTTACTCCGCTCCATTTAGAATTTCAAGGAAGTATCTCTTTCCTTTATTGAAATAGACAGTGCAAACTATGGAAAAGAACATCAGCACTTTACACAAATCTTTCATTTTGGTATAATTCTTATTATTTCAAACAATGTATTTTTTACATAGTTATGGAATTAGATAATTTATGGAAATTTACATGAAAAAAGATTGTAACGACCCAGGATTTATCTCTATAGTTGTGAATATTTAATTAATTTTAAATGTTCAAATAATTAGTTCTAAATTTTAAATAATTCATTATAGTTTTTTTTAATGGTTTATAAAGATATAAACTCATTTTGAAAGTAAATAATTTTGGTTGTTTTTGTAGTACGATGTCATGTTTTTACAGCTCGAAAATATAAGCTTTAGGAATTTATTAGATGTCAGAAATACGATTTTATAGACTTAATAAAATCTATTTAATTATTAATAATGATGGGAAACTAGTTTTGAAAATCTATTTACATATATATATAGTTCGTCGAAAAATGGAAAATGTGACCGAAACGTATTTTTAATATTTTCGACTTTTCATCGAACGAAAGTTGTGCAACGTTGTTGAAACCTTATTTACATTTTTAAACATGTATACTTAGACATTTTAAACCATTCACATTTAACATTAAAAGACAAAGTAAGCTCACTTTTGTTAATAATTATTATAAAGAAGATATTTTTAAGTTTATTATTAAAAAGGAATATTTTCATTATGATTTTATATTTTTGGATTTATTTTGATGTACACTCAATTATGTTGCAAATGAAGTGACATTTGTGTAAGATGATTTTAAGTGAAATGATGGGTTTAAAAAAAATCTAAGGGTATATTAGTAATTTGGTCTAAGGGTAAAAAGGTCTTTTATCGCCTTTTGCTACTTTTATAAATACCCCCTTTCTTATTTTCCTTTTCTACTTCTTCCTCCTCTTCCTTATCTCCGTTAATCCATAATAAACCTTAAACAAACACCTCTTTTCCTTACTTAAAATCTTAAGCTAATCTTTTAAGCCATTACCTCCTCTATCGGAAAGGCACAAATTTGAAGCACCTCATCCCTCCTCTACCAAAGCCGAACCCACTTCTCACCCCCACCACCCTTTCGAGCCACTTTTCCTAGGGGAAGCACCATCCATACGTTATCACGAATTTTAGCAAAGAAGTGGTAGCTCGTTTTTTGAATTTTTGTTAATAAATATGTGAGTAAAGTTCACTTTGAATAACTTTAAAACTAATGATATCTTGTGATATATTTATCTATTATTATCACTTGAATGATGTATATGTGTACATGTGATGAATATATTGGTTTTTTGGATTCAATTTCCTGCTAAGGCAGATTGCATAAATATCCACTTTGTGCAAGGGACTAGAATATGAGATCGGAGTGGTCGTACTGAATAAATAGCAACGAAGTACTTCAAAAAGCATGTGTGATAATAAATTCTAAAGAAGTTATTTGATTATGATGAACATGTATATGTTTATATGCTGTGACGACCTGAAATCGGCACCCTCTGAATCCGACAGTAAACCACACATGTCCGACCCAAAGCGCACTGATTGCAGATAATCATGAGAAAGAAAAGAGAGGGTGAGAAGAAAGTGAGAATAAAGAATAAGAGAAGAGAAGAAGAAGAAGAGAAAAGAAAAAAAACAATACAGAATCTCATATCGAAGCAAAATAACATATAACATAGATCAATAATCTTTATAGAGAGAAATTGTAATATACATAAATCAATATCAGAGTACACAATAAATAATCATCAACTGGGACAGTTATAATAACATGTCCTCACAAATGCTGATAGTTTACAACAACAACAACAACAATGCAACGAAAAAATAAACATATACTTGTATACGACATGAAGATCTCCATCTCGCCTGCTGAAGCTCCAAAAGCACCAAATCTGAACCTATAAATATACTTGGTCTGACCCGAGCATTGAAATAGAAGAACGCCCGGATCAGTCTGGTAAACCAGCATGAGAAATTACACCTCAACTGAATTTTAAAGTTACCAAAACTTTTCTTTTATCAAAAAAAGGTATCTCGTAAGACCGAGTCGCAAATAAATACCGACAAAGTTTTTACCTTACGATAACCAAACATCTCATATCAAATCCTTTTGTATTATAATAGTGTCTATTTCACATAAATAATATTAAAATAGCTGAAATTATTACATTAATTAAATTATAGCATACACCTTGTAATACAAGGCTTTCTACAATAGAAAATGGCAGACACATATTGGATTTTGGATTTCCATACAAATGACTAGGTAAAGGGACTACCTTTCGAACCAACACAGTACGCCTCTAGAAGGATGTACCTAGAGAGCAGATACTTCCCGTCTAAACCAGCACAAGACTGGCCTACCCATACCTAGATAGTACCAAATATGTCCTCACTCTGATCATTACCGACCTTTAATTCATGGCCACAGCATACGCAACAAAAATCAGATACATGAGGTCATAGTGTGTAAAGATATATCTAGAAGAGTGATGACATCTTCTAATGGGAGCAACCTACTTAGCCATGCTGCTTCTATCCCTGTTTTAGTCATTTTCCAAGAAGTGAGGCCAAAGAGGTATCGATTACCTTTCACATATCACATATCAAAAATCACATCACTTTGAATGTCACATTGCCATTTCGGTTGACTACTAATTTCCTTCCACAAAAATACAACCCTTGAGCTCGTACGTCTCAAGGAGGCTGTTAAGCTAAGAAGAGTTGCCTTCTCCACCACCATTGATGTACGTTTGTAAAAATCAATGTGCCTAATCATAGAAATGCAATGTCAGACACTCATCCATACAAGTTGTCTAGTAACAGGACAAACTGAAGGTACTTTCCTACCACATCCTGTCGGCAAATTCCTAAGATTAGTAGCAAATATTCCTTGCATTGGATATTTCATAACGAAGAGTCTACTGCTACTATTTGTATTTGGGATTTTAACCCAAACGATCAACAAGCAGTCCTTCACTATGAAAATCATAAACATCAATATCATCGACCAACCTGCACAATTGTCTCATAAATGTTGGTCTAAAGTGATTTTCAGATAAATCTGATCCCGGTCTCTTCACACCAACAACGCAGAAGCGTTTCTCAACCTCACACAGAAACTAAGTCCCATAGACTTATCATGTCTTCAACTTTCAACTTACTATCATTCGGCCAAGAAGAAAGCTTGATAGATTAGAGTAATTACTCCGCTCTATACAATCAGCATTCTCAACACAAATGATAATCAAGCCTACACGATTAGCTATGTACTAAGGGTATGACTAAATAGTTCTCATATCAAGTCGAGGAACTAAAATGCCAATTTTTTTGATAGTCGGTTATTTAACTATCAAAGCAACAAACAAAATCTAGCAATTAAGTAATCATTGGGCCTAATTTTTATTAATGGTTTTCAAAACACTTTCCAATTATTCACTTCAAAATATCTTTAAAAAGATAATATTCACAAGCATTTCACTTATTGGATATTTTGAAAACACTTCCATATACTTAGTTTAATAATAAGTAAATTCACACTTATTTTATAATCAAACCGTTTAAATTCCCTTTTAATAATATCACTTTCCAAAACATCCTTTTCTTTTTAAAACATTATTCACCGTCCAAAATTGTGAATATAATTCTTTTACCAAATTCATTACTTCTAAATATTTAATTTAAAGGGTCACTCACTGTCCAAAATCGTAAATATAATTTCTTTGCCAAATTCATTGCTTCTAAATATTTAATTTTAAATGATTATTCACTGTCCAAAATCGTGAATAAATTCCCTTTAATAAGCTTTCAAATTTAACTTATTAAAATAAGTCGATTTCATATTTATAAAACAATATTTATAAATTCCATTTATATTACATAAACTTCCATATACAAAATTCCTTTTTAACAAATTCCATTTATATCTCATCTATAAGTCAAAATCCAATTATAAGTTAATTAATTATAAATCTCCTTTATTTGCAAATTCATTCTTTTAAAATATAATTATTTATAAAATCCATCATAAATTCATAAATACATATATAAATTTGATTACAATTCCATTTCTAAAACAACACTTTTATAATTCCTTGACTTTGATTTATAAAATATCAATTTTATATATCTTATATATAGTCCATTTATAATAAGTTCAAAAATCCCAATTTAACTTATTTTAACAAAATAGTTAACTCTATATTTCAGAAATCATATTCTGATTATATTTCACAAAAGCCATAATTTTTATAACATAAAAATTATAACTTTTATTTATTTAAAATAAATCATTCAAAAATTATATATTTCAAAATTGCTTTGAAATCCTTACTAAATTGAAATCATCAATTTAATATTTTTAAATTTCCAAAATATGGCCCAATTTAAAAATATGGCCCAATGCTGCAAAAGCGCTAAATAAAGGCATTCACATCAATCATATCAATTACGGCCTCCAAATATTATTTATCATATGATAACAGCATGTATAACAATACATGTAAATAAAATCAACATTGGTGAGGAATCCAGTTGGATCCCTCCAACATGTAACCTACAAAAAATATACATATTGGAAAATATATACAATGCCCACTTCGAGGCAGACGCACGTACAAAGGGTCATTCGCTCATACATAGAAACGTATATGGGCTCATCTGCTCCAATAGGTGGGAATTTATCCAAACAGTCAATATATATGTATGTATGTATGTATGTGTGTATATATATCATCCAAACAGTCATTAATCATCAGAAATATATTTATTTCTCGCTTATATACGAATATAATCGAGTCAGAGAGAGTGAGTTGTACTCACTTTGACTACAGTCGTCCAAAAGTGATTTTTTCGATTAAAATTAAATGGGCATTTAATTTTAACCAAAATTTTCACTAGCTCAAATAAATCTTAATCCAGCTCTATTGCGTAGAATACATGAATACGAACCCAACGCAATTTGTTTCGTCAAATTTCGACCTCGTATGTAAGAGTTATGGATTTACTAGCATTGAGATAATTAATACTTTAATTAACTAAATTAATATAAACTGAATAAAAAATTAAATCTTCATCTCCCCCTCTTTACGTACTTTGCCTCCCTCTTGAAGAATACACCCGATGAAACCCATATATGCCGCCTCCTTCCCCTTGATTTCGAGCCTCCATTGTCGCTCCAGACGACGATCAACCATCACCACATCGAAGCCCTACACGAGCTTCACATCCGTTCTAAAACTCATCAGATTCGGCTCAAAAATGCCGTGCAAACAATCCCGTGCAGCAGCAAAAACGTGGGCATATTTCTCCTTCCATCGACAACGATAACATGATTCATCCATATGGATTTGAAGATCTCGAGAAGCTCTACAACTTTGTAGTTGAATATTTTGACTAATTTTTTATGGATTGAGAGGAATAAGGGAAAGAAGTTCACGAAATTCTGGTCATACAAACTAAAATTGGTGGCTGCTCATGTAACCCTAGGGTTTGTGAACAAAGGAAACAATGAGGGACATTTATAAAAAATGTTCGCGCACTATTCATTCGAAAAAATTTCAAACTCCAAAAGAAGTGTGCCATCTGGCGTTTATGATGTTTTACCCTTATTCCGAACACAATGGAATATATATCGGGAGCCAATTCCATCGTATTTGGAAGATAGGTTTTCAAATCGACTTATTTTAATTAAAAAATTACTTAAATAAATTTCTACGCATTTTAGCTTCGTACGACAAAACCGTAAGTCTGATTGATATGAAATTTGAAATCCCACAATAACATAACATTACGGATCTAACGAAACTAGTTTCGTCAAATTCCGAGACAGTGTGAAATATGACTATTTTCACATTAAATATTAAAATATCCAATTTCTATAAATTAACTTTTAATTCAATTTTAAAAGTTCACTAGTTCTATTCAAATTCAATTAGAATTTAAAACAATATTATAAATCATTTTCATTCACATCAGATTCCAATTTCAATTATTTACACAATTTCAAATATCAAATTAATAATTTAATTATCCAATTAAATCACGATATTTGAAATATAAATTATTCAACTTATAAAATTTACTTTTCAATATTTAAATTCAATTCAATATTCTAAATTTGAATGACTAAAAATCTAGGTCGTCACATATGCCTATGTGGAGGTTGCTTATGTTGTTAAGCATGTCATTTTATCTTTAGATTGAAATTGTTTAAAGTGACATTTGGAGTACCGACCTTCTCTTTTTATAAATTTTTTGAAAAAGGGGTTTAGGAACTTGGCTTGATTTTCAATCTTTTGCAAAGTATTTCTAAATATGGTTTAAATTTTATTTATTAAAAGCAGTGTTTTATTCTATAGAAAGGACTTTGGTTTTTCTAACAAACTTGTTTATAAATTAAGGATTTTTCGAAAAGACTTTTAAAAGGAGCTAGTTTTCCAAATTGTTTTATAAAAACCATGTTTTTAAAGAAATGGATTTCTTTGTCTTTACCATTAAGTAACCACATAAATTTGATTAATTAGTACCAAAATGGTGACATGTTATAGGAAGTAAGTCATCTTGTATTTAACAATAAAAGCCAACGAGTAGACTGATCCTTTTGTTCGTGAGATCCAGATGTAAGGTGCTTAAACAAAGGAGGCGCTCAGGAGCAAACAGTGCCCTGACTCACCTGGCCTCTTTCCTGAGCAAAGGATAGATAAGGTCAAAATGTCAGAAACATGTTAAATATGAGAGTGTTAATTTCCATAAATCGGTCATGATTAATTAAGCTATGTGGAAAATGTTTCATCTTATATTTAATACTAAATTTCGACATATGGAGACCCTACCTATTCCGAAGATTAAGAATTTCCATCGGGCCATAGGTTGAGAGGTAGTAATATGTTAACTTGGCCGCCATCATTGTTAACTGAGGAATACTTTAAGCCTAAAATTGAAAAGTGGTGTTGATTATTCGAAGTTAGATTTTTCATATACAAATATTTACGCTTGGTAGTGGTTTGTCCACTATCGATAACTTGACATCTTTTTGTTGATAATTGGTTTGAAGATATCTGGATCGGATTTGGGTGATTCCTTTCTAGAAACCACATTGAACAAATATACATGTTAGAAAGTGAAGTCATGTTAAAGATAATGATTTTGAAGACCAGAGATATTCATGATGTAGGGTTGCTTGCCATTAACCGCCGGGGTGATTCCTATATTATATATATGGTGGCAGTAGTGCACATTCTGAATTTCTTCGATTTGCAAGGAAAGCTTGCTATTAATCCTAGCGGTGATTCCCAAACAGGATGCAATAGAAGGAGTGCCTTCGGTTTGTTCTGTTCTTAGGAAACTTGTATGGACAAGTGTCTAACATTGCATTTCTAAGTCCACTACATTGGTTTTTACAAACATACATCTGTTTAGTGGTGTAGGAGGTAACCCCTCTTATACTTAACACACTTTCCTTAAACGTATGAACTTGGAGGTTGTACTTTTGTGAAAATCAATTAGTATGTCATTAGAAATGGCAGTGTGACATTCAAAGTGAGATTTGTTGTTTTGCGAAAGATAAAACATTACCTCAGGCCTTACACATCGGTAATGGAGAGAACAGGGTAGATGCACTATGGCTATGTGGGTCGCACCCATTAGGATATGATCATCATCTTTCTAGATTACCCTCTATATTTTAGGTTTTTTGTGTATGCTTTGGGATCCCGGTAATGGTAAGAAACAAACGAGTTATGACATGTTCGGTACTATTCAAGTAGGGGTAGGTCGGTTCTGTGTTGGTAGAGGGCAGCTGGGTAGTGCCTTGGTGCATTCCTTTAGAGATGTATTGCACAGAAGGTAGTCATTTACCTTGTCGTTGTTGGTATTCACTCTCCAATAAGTGCCTTCCGACTTAGTTGTATATCTATTATGTTGGAATTTAATCAATGTAACAATTTCAGCCATAACTAATATGTATTTGTACTCTAGACACTATTATAATATCTCTTATTTTACGTAGCAAATGTTTTGGTCACCATGAGGTAAAAATCCATCCATATTTATGTGCAACATGGTCTTATAAGATAACTTTTGTTTTCAATAGTATTCGTTCTTTTGAGTTTTGTCACACCAATGCCATGACTGACACAGAGTTTATTTCTTTTCCCTTAAACTCTTGAGTGCCCTATTTTTTGGGCAGCCAAGTAGTTAGATTTAGCTTGGAGTATTTTGAGGAATCTGGAGCAGAAGATTCCTCTATGGATCGTTATTTATTTATATTTCCACTATATTATGTATAAAGTATCTACTAGTACTTATAGTGATAGGCAGTTACAACTGCCCCTAGTTTGGTTAGTACTTGATGTGACTCTGATATATCATTTTGAGAGTGGTTGTATGTACTATATTTTGTATTAATATATGTTTTTCCATGCGTTGTGAGAATCTATTTGGTCTGCCTTCTATCTTTATTTTCATTTTACCCCTGATCATTAGCCTCTCCGGCACTTGAATTTGCAGCATATGAATACCATGGATATATTAGTGTTGATTTTTAAGAGTCGAAGAGATGAGTCATCATACTTGGTATCAGAGCATACGTTAAGCGAATACCTAAGCCTTGATGGGATCAACTCACTAGAGATAGGGTTAATAATGTCCTAGAATGAGTTTAGTCAATGAGGGCGTGTATTTGTAATTTTTATTCGAATAAATATATTCGAGTTATTTTATGCTTAAATACTCATTCCTTAAGATAATCTCTTCTATGTATTCTAAATGGTTTCCTTGCTATATTTAGATAGTAGGAAATGAGTAACCGAAGAGGACGAGGAAAACGAAATAGCAGCACAAGGACCACCAATGGTCAAACTCCAAATGTTGAAGTGCTTGAAGAAGTAGTGTAATGACCCATAAAATTTGAAATAATTTCGACCCGTAAAATTTTGAAAATTTTGAATGGTTTTATTTACGTATTTAATTGAATTTTTGCATTTTTTATTCATCTTATTTAAAACTTTGGTGTTTGATTTCTTAAAAAATTGAATTCTAGAAATTTCTTGAATTGATTATAAATCATTTTCCAAAATTGTAATAAGTATAAACAATTTACGTAATTTTGATTTTGGGTTAAAGTTTAACTTTAACTGAAATTTTAAATTTTTACTTCCAAATCTTTTATTTAAACTGTATATATTTGTACAACATTTGTTTCAAATTTTGTTTCTTTCAAATTGGTTATATACTTTTAAATTGAGTAATAAATAATGTGTAAAAAGGAAATAAATTTATACGTTTCTTTTATACGTATATACATCCGTTTTCTTAGTAAAGTAATAAACAAATCAAATGGATGTAACAAATCAAATTTTAAATTAAGAAATAAATAATGTGTAAATAGCTATTTAATTATACGTTTTATTTGGTATGTTTTATATCCGTTGTTGTTTAAATTATTTGGCGTTAGATAAATGATACGTTATATTCTGAAATATACTTTAGTATATATTTTACTAAATAAATACGAAACAAATAAATTCAAAGTACGTTACTTTGTTATAAATTTTGGGCATACGTTTCGATTTAATTATTGCCTCTCTAATGCGCATACTTTTGATTTCTTACCTTTGCTGTTAAAATCATCAGCCGTGCATTTTAAATGGAATGAAAAATCTTGCCTTACACTTCACGTGTAAATTATTTCATCTCTTTTACACTTGCCTTTTTCTTATTTGTATTTAATAGGAATGAAATACTATAATTCCTTTACCGTTTCAAATCATTTATTTCTTGCCTTTCACACACCAAATCAACGCAAGCCTATGTTAAATACAAAAACCCACGTACACAATTTCATCCGCATCTCATATTGCCTTCATCTTCTCGCACGTGCTTCTTCCTGAAGGTAATGGCCGCACATTTTTTTTCTTTGTATTTTCTTGTTTTTTTTAAGTTTAAAGACTGTTGATAGTAATATATATATATATATATATATATATATATATATATTACTGTTTAAGTACGAATTTTCCCACAGCTTTCAAAATTACTTCATATGATTTACCTTTCCTACAGCTCTTTGATTACATTTTTATATATAAAGAATACAGTTATATATTAGTTTTTTTACATTTTCTGGGCCGTGTGATATATATACACATTGGGTTTTAGTCTTTGATTCCATTTTTTATATAATTTACAAATATATTGGTCCCAATACACATGTTTAATGAATATTGATTTTAATATCTAGAGATTTTGATTTTAAAATGTGTTCTAAATACTAATTTTAATATATATATATATATATCTTTTACTTTAATTATTTAAAATTTTTATATTTTGTTTTGCTGATTTCGGTTATTAATGGTATGTTAATATACATTATATTAAACCAGTTATGTTCTGATGTTTATATGTGTGTATTCTTATAAAGCAGGCAATACAAGTTATTTTGGTTACTAATATGTATTTTTACATTATTATGTTAGTTTATATTATACTGGGTATTACAAGCTATAGTTATATTTATAGTTTGATTGCATAAGTCAAGTATATATATGTGTCCTCTATTGTACAGTTTTAAAGTTTATAAAAAAATTAAGTTATTTATGTACTAATTTGTTTGTTTTAAAGATTATATTATACTAGTCTCTGTTTTTTTAAAGGTTATGTTATACAATAGTTATATATATTATTTATATTAACTGATACTTATATGTTGTATAGTTTATAAAATTTAATAATGAAAGTATTGTTAACTGTATGTGATAACATATGTGAAGTAACTTTTGTGTTACTGTATTGGTATGTTGTTTACAATATAATGAAATATGTTAATATAGATATTTTAATAACTTACATTTTTAAAGCATATAATATAGTGTATTTTTTCGTATAACATACAATGTATTAGTTCTAGAAACATACATGTTTAATACTGAATAATCTGATATGTAAGTTAGTTATATATAGCTGCCTATCAGTTTATATATATGAGTATCGTTTTAAAATAGAATGTGTGTGTATATATGTATGTAGTTTATATAAGATTTTGTGTATGTTATATATATACACGTAATATGTTGTTTATCTTTATGAGTATATATATTCATTTATTTCAAATTTTACTATGTAAATATATGTTGTTTTATATGGGTTTTTATTTAAAAGCAATGATTTTGAAATACATATATATTTAATTGAAGATGTGTTTAAATTAATATTGATTTGAAATTAATAATAATAATGCAATGTATATTTCGTTTCTGTCACTATCAAGATTGATTCTAATTAGTACTCACCGATTTTTCCATTTATCAGCTTGTTCGTCATGCCTATTTTCTTCATCGAATCGTGTTTATCTAGCGTTGCTTTGAAATTCGTAACTCAACTTCATTGTCTATTCTCTCTAGCATCGAAAGGTGAGCAATCACTCACGATTAACGTTCTTTTAATTATTAAATTTGATTTCAATTGGAACGACAATTGAAATATGTTGCTAAAATTTAACTGTTAATTGTTTAAATTGTTATATATATGATATGCATTTATATGTAATTGTTCACCTATGGATATGACATCATATCCAGTTGTTTATATTGTTATTGATGATATATGCCTATTATTATTATTGTCATATCTTTTATCACTCTGCAAGTTCCCAGTTGGTATATAATTCACTATGGGTTGAAATGATACATACCCGAATGCACTTTAGAATAGGAGAATTTCGTTATGGGTTGAAATGATAGACCAAGCGATTTTCATTTGAATTGAATTTAGGATTGCGGGTGGAAATGATATCTACTCGTATATATTTAAATTACGGATTGAAATGATAAATATTTGTGTCACTTGACCATAGGATAGGAAATTATATACAGGCACCGTTGGTCTATATATAAATATTTCAAAAATGATTTCTATGATTTTGAAAGGGAAAATATATATGGTTTTATTTAATATTGGAAATATCTTTAAGTTTTTATATAAAGTAGATTTAATAATAAACTTATATCTAATAGAGTTTGATTTAATTAATATAATATGTCTAAGTATTATATCTTTGAACAGATTTTCAAGGATTTGTATAAGTTAAGGAAGATAAAGTGGAATTAAGTAAAGTTGTATCTAATTAAGAATTCTACTTAATTAAATCGATTTGAACTATTGAATTTGAAGTTTAAGATTTGATTTTATAAGTTGATTTTTTATTTAAAGTGATTAAATGATATTTAAAGTTTAAACAAATTGGAAGGAATATTTAAGCTAAGGGTAAATTAAGGTTATTTAATAATACTGAGTTTATTAAGTGAATATCTCAAGACTAAAAAAATATGAGGTTAAATCGAGATCTGTAGAAAACTGTAAAACTTAACTTCGAAATGCTGAATATTAAAGCCTCGAAATATACTGGAAATTAAATGGTAAAATTGTGATTCAGATCTGTATTCGAAATCAACATAATTTGAATTTGTTATTTAGAAAACTGAATTGAATGGAAATTGATAAATTGAGATTGAATTAATTTGAGTGGGAAAGTCGAGTTGATTTTTGTGGAAATTAAAAATACCTTACTGTATAAATTATTTAATATATACATACCATTTTGGGAAATAGATCTATTTGAAATGGAAATGATATTTTTGGTTTTGAAGCATGAATTAACTTGAAAGACCATGGTGTTATAGTGTATATTTCTACATCGTAGATAGTTCCATGGATTCTTAGAGGATGGTTATCTCAAACATCCTTTAAGTTAATTATATTTCAGTTGATATTCACTAGAGTTGGATTTATTGATATAAGAATGTTAATCCTGACTCGAGTGTTTTGTGTTTTGCTTTACGCTCGGGTCAGATTGAGTGATATAGCATTCGAGACTCACCTTTGGAGTTTGGAGCTTCGTTTGGAGATCCAACTATCGATTCGGCTTTCAGCTTTTCCAGTTGATTGGTCCAGAAAAGTCATCGGTTCATATAGGAGACTTAAATGTAGTTGAGATATTCCATTGTATTTTATTTGTAACTCTGATGTTTGTATAGTAGCTTCATGAACTACTATTTATTTATTCCGCTGTGTATTATTGGATTACTCTATATCTATGATTCTGTGATTGATTTATTTACTGTATACATTGAGTTTTGCCAAATTTAAATTAACAATTTGATATTTTGAGCAATTCAAGTCCGACTTGTGTGTCTGCTATTGCATTTGGAGGGTGCAGCATGATAGAGGGTCTAGGGGCACCCAAATGTATGCTTCGCTGTGAGGAGGGAGATTGTGCATCTCCACCACACATGTGCGCCGCCGCCGTCCGACCGAACTGGGATCGGTTTTGCTTCAGTACAGCATGATATGGGTTTCTCGCTTTGCGTTTGGTGGCGAACGTTAGACTCTTACCCCTACATGTCCCCTTGAGGTAGTATAAGGCCTTGGGTTGGTTGCGAGTCGAGACGCTGGCCGTAAAAGCAAATTCGAGGTACCAATGTCTGCCACGGTAGGGCTGGGATGGTTGCAAAGCCTACCGGTCGCCACTGGCGTGGCTCGTTATAGTTGGTATCAGAGCTTTGGCTCTGGCAAAACTTAGCATATATGGTAAATTTATTTACAGAATCACTTTCGTTCGAGTTGAATCTCTTCCTTTTGACTCGATTTCCTTTGAACTTTGGAACGTTCCCTGTGGTTCCAAAATTCATTCTTGTCTCCCTCTATTTATATTCTTTTGATTCTGGAGTATACAATGACTCCACTAAATGATTTGTAAAGGAGGTGAAACTCCTTTACAATTGGCATTGATTCACCGGAGATTTATGTATCCCTCGGTTTAGATGTTACTATCTCTTGTTATGCAAAATTCTACCTCTGGCGATCGAATGTCGATTTGCCTCAGAATTCTGCACCGATTATATTCCTAAAGTCACGGTTGACCCGGTTAAGGTCGCCCGCGATTTATAGAAGTATATCCATCTTCTATTTTGTAATTTAATTATTTTATATTTGATCGAGCCTACCTTCGAATCAGGATTCTATTGATTAGAGTTCCTCTAAGTTAAATCTCTATCTTTGTTTTGAAATCCATTCTTGAATCATCCTTTGAAAATGGGGCTTTGTTTGTATTTTAGAAATTGTTTTATATATTGAAATTATTATTTTGATAAGTATGATTACATCCTATATATAAAAGTGAAATTATTTTCGATAAGGATTATATACCATTTAAAAACGAGAATTTGAAGTTTCGAAAGGTTTTGAAATTTTGAAAATTATATAAGAAATTGATTTATATAAAAATAATTTATAACTTAAGGGTTAAATTTGAAATTCGAGAATTGAATTTCAGTATTTTGAAATTGGTTTTAAGATTTTGGAAAATATATAATAATAATACGATTTAAAAGTATTTTTCCAAATAAGAAATGTTTCAAATGAATTCCAATGATTTCGTCAAAGAAGTTTTCAAGAAAATAGAAGCCCAGAACTCACTTGTGTCGTTGGAAAATAATTTCAGTGATGAGTGCACGCATCATCGACATTGATTTTCGAGTTTCAGAGTGGGAGAGAGGCCACTTTAGTAGCTTTGCTATGCGAGTGATTTTGTGAAACCAATTTTGATTTCAAATTCTGAGGTATAATTTGATATTTTCGAAAGATATATGTGTATATATATATATATATATATATATATATATGAAATGATTTGAAGTGAGCACGGTGTTCAGTCCTCGGGTTTCGGATTTAACCCTATTTAATTGAAATTGATGATTTCCAACTCTTGGATTTAAAATATGATTTCTTCAACTAGTTGAAGGTTCGAGCACTTCCAAATCAAGGTTAACTTTTGAAAGCTAAGCAATTTTGAAAAGTATAAGGTATTTTATAAAGTATATAAGTTTAGTGTTGTATGATTAAAGTATAAAGTAATATGATTTATATAAGTTTGAAACTTTTTTGTTGAGTAAAATAAATAAGACTATTTTGAATTATACTAATATGGAATTTGGTTTGAAATGTTTTGAATAAAATTTAGTTTAAATATTTTTAACTTAAAATTTAGAATGATAATTTTCAAAAGGTAAATTAGATCTTTCTAATGGACATAAATAGTTTAAGGGTTTTAAAGGGATGGGTTTAAACTTAGTAATCATTTTGGGTATAATTGATTTTGACAAAAATATTTGGTTTCGAAAATAGATTGGAATTTAAAACCCAGTATTTAGATGATGATTTTGAAAATGAATTTGTTTGACATAAATTAAGTTAATTTGAAAATGATGATGAGTTTTTAAACCTATTAACTTGGAACTTTGAAACTGAAGATATTAAATTTGAAAGGAAATTTGGTGAAATCGTATATGATTTTGAAACTGAACTGATATTGAAATGAATTGAAATTGAGAACCTTGTTTTACTAAATACTTGATTTGAGAGTTATCGAACTTATATAAAATTGATTTGTATAAGTATGAAGTTGATTAGAAAACTATTGGTTTGGAAAGGTACTCAATTTGAAAAGTGGAATCTTATATTATCGAAGTCTATATAAGTGTGATTTGATATGCTATTGATTTTGGAAAGTATTCAATTTTGAAATGAAATCTTATGTATAATGGACTTTATATATGTACGATATTTGAAATGGATTTGAAAGGTACTATATGATATATATTTTCGAAGTAATGATATGGAAAGTGCCTTCTGCTTGATATCCGCTTTGTGGCCACATTGTGGATTCATTCTATCGATATTATTCTCTCTGATTTTGGTTTTCTGGATGTGACACTCGAGTGTCCTACCATGGTGTAACCCGTGGTCGTTTTTTTGGGTGGCGTAATCTGCAAGGCAGAGATTGCTTAAAGGATATGGATGTTTCTTGGGGGATCCAGGCGTAATCTTTGTTATGTATCATGCGGTCTACAGTTTATTGTGGTGGCGTAATACGCAAGGAAGAGATTGCTTAAAGGGTATGGATGTTTCCTGAGGGATCCTGGCGTAATCATTGTAATGTATCCTGCGGTCCACGGTTTTGGTTATCATGGCGAAATTCGCATGGCAGAGGTTGCTTAAAGGGTATGGATGTTTCCTGGGGGATCCAGGCGTAACCATTGTTATGTATCCTGCGATCCAGGTGATTTGTTTGGAATGTACTTTTCATATCATTTTTGAAGGTTTTTCAAGTATTTTCACTGGGTGTTGAAACAGGTCTACTAAGTACTTGAAGAATTCTAGCTTTGCGCCTGATCAACGCATGGCCAGAGTCTGCAAGAACGAGGATAAACTGTTGAAACATTGAGTTATAGAAGTATTTTCGAAAGGAAAATTTGTGTCGATATAAAGGTATTTTATTATAAAGGTATTTCCAACAAAGAAATTTTGTATTGAATTAACTATTCGTGCCCGATATTATTCTTTTGAATCTACCTTATCTGCTCAGCTTTATTCATTCACCCATCATCTGTTTTTTCGAATCTACCTTCTTTTACTTTTTGAATATATCCTTTTAAAATATTGTTAATTTATATACTACATGATTTAATAGAAAATTATTAGTATTTAATGATATTTGAAAAGTATTAATGTATTGAAGATAATTAATTTACAAATGAAACTTTCAAATAAATAATTCAAGAAAAATTTATATAGTTTAAATTAATTGTTTAATCTTGGTTTCAACCTACCTTTATTTCTGGTTGTTCTATTCACTTACCTCCTTCCATTTCGAGTACGAAATGTTTTGAGAGGGGGAGAGTGTAACAACCCGCAGATTTAACCGGTTTTAATAACATTATTGATTGAAATTTTGTGGGATTTTAAACGATAAAAATTTTGAAATAAAAATTTAATATTTGAAATGTGTCTAGTTAAACATAGCAACTGGTAAATTTTCATCCGAAAATATAAAAGTTATTTCGTGCGTAAATTTACTTCAATTTAATCAGCTAAAAATCGATGAAATTAAAACGTTTTCGAAACCTAAATATTTTTACATAGAAAAATTCTAAATCATCTTCTGAGCAAGACGTCAGTTTTCGTTTTTCAAAATTCGGACATCTTTAGCTCCGTCGTTCTTATTTTTCTGAGATCGGTATATATATATATAGGTAACTACTTGTTCTTTATATTGTTATATTGTATGTATAAATATATTTGACTGTTGTTATATATTTATTTGCATAAGTTCGTTATAACCAGATTTTCATATATGTATTTTTTTATGTAAGTTTTCGACAGTGTGTATATATGTATATATACTTTGAAGTTCATACAAGCTTGTCAGTTTATGGGTGGGTTCTTTTGCTTATATGTATATTTTACAGTTTTATCTTTAAGTGGTTGATTTATTATATGCATATATTTAAAAATGTAGACGTATATGTATACTTTAAGATCAGTTATAATTATATTAAGTTATATAACACATATTTTATGCATGTAAGTTAAATGTTATATGGTTACAACATTTATAATATGTAAGTACTACATACGCAAATTTTAAGTTTATAAAGTTTTTTTTAATATGAAGTTTATCAAGTTATGAAAAATTACTCAAGTTATATAAAATATGTTACTAGTCTATATAAACTTTTACATATATTTGTTTATAAAACTTATAATCTATTCTGTTATATTATACATATACATGTTTAGATGTGTATCTTGTTTTATATCAGTTTAAATATATCCGTTAAGTTTATATATATACATAACCATTTGTATGTACATGTAAACATTATGTAAAGGTGTTGTTATATACATATATGTTGTATACAAAGGCTAATTTTATATTGGTACAATATAAATAGCGGTGACAGTTAATATATATTCGATTATATAAAATTTTATGATATGATAATAAGTATGTTTTCGTCAGTTGTATATATCATATAAAGTGTGTTGTTTATATTTATTATTTCAAATTAACTTATGTAGATATGTTGCTTTATATGTGTTTTAATTAAAATAGGGATTCTGAGTCACATATATGGATATATATAGACTTTGAAAATGTATTTTTATTTGATTTTGGTTTTAAGAAGAATAATAATATAAATATAAATATATATATATATATATATATCCTTTTAGTCCATGTTAAACAGATTCTGATTATTTCATCAATTCCAATTTATCAGTTGACCGTCGAATTCAAGCCAATCTAGCTTTACTTTGGGATTCGTGCTTGAATTCGTAGCTCATTTCTTTGTCTATCCTCTCTAGCCTCGAAAGGTGAGCAATCACTCATGATTAATGTTCTTTTATTTTTTAAATTTAATTTCAATTGAAACGACAATTGAGATATGTTGTTGTTAGTTATGTACACTATTATATATGTTATTACCTGTATTTGTTCACCTGTGACATCTGACACCATTATCTGTTAATTATTTATGCGATGATAATACAGTTTGGCTGATAATTGATTGATTGTTTGTTGTTTATATTGGACGTTAAATTGTAATGTATAACTGATAATATTATGAAATTGAATTTGACGTAGATAGTTTAAAATTTTGAATTGACATATATGTTGAATTTGATTAGTTAATTTGAATATTATGACCCCTTAAATGTTTAATTATTTGACACGTAGAATGGTTAATCACCCTTGAACCATTTCAATTTATGTTGTATAAAATTGAATAATTGATGTAAAATGTAGAACCGCATAAAATAATAATGTAATAATCTTTAGTCTACATGAAATTATAGTGTAGATTCTATAAATAATTATATTAATTTGCACAAACAACAATGTGAATTAATACGATTATTTCGAGATTATTTGAATCGATTATTGAATTGTTATTGATTGTTGTTATTGCTTGTTTATTTACTTTGACACTATCCCAGTTATCACACTGCAAGTTCCCTTTGCTATGCTTCGATTTTTGAATTGAAATTGAATCGGGTTGAAATGATAAATACCCAAATGAACTTGACTTAGGATAGAGAATTAAATAAAAACCCGATTGGTCAATGATTTGATTTAAAAATAGAAATAATATTTTATTTAAATAAATAATAAGATTTGAAATGAATTTGGAATTTAAATTTGATGAAAGGAAAATGTTAATATTTTAAAAATCTGAAACTAAATATTAACATAGTAGTTGTTGAAAGAACGTTGTTTTAAAATAAATTATTTGACAATAAAATTTAGAATTATTCATTGAATTAAGTTTGAAACTATTTAATAACTAAGTTGAAATTATTTAATAATTAAGTTTGAAATTATTAAGTTTTGGAATTATTTAATAGTTAAGTTTTGAAATTACTGAATAATTGAATAAGATATAATTATTTAATAATTAAATAAAATTAAATTCTCTGATAGGAGAAAATTGAACTTCTTAATAAGAAAATTGTACTTCTTTAATAAATGAAATTGAGTTTCCTTATTAATTAAGTTTTGAAAATTTATTTAAAGCAAGTAAATAATAAATGAAATTGGATTTCTTTAACAAGAAATGAAATGTGATTTATTGAAATAAATGTAAGACTTGAAATGTAAAGAATTTGATTTGTCGAATTTAATTTAATTAAATTTATGAGTTTTGATATAATGAAGTTGAACTTATGTAATTGATTTAATGAATTGGAAATTTAATAGAAATTTGTTTTGAATGATAAAGTAACTTAACGAATATTGAATGAAATCGATAAATGAATTTAAAATTGATTTGAACGTTAAATTAAATTAATTTAAATGCTTTCGGAATGAAATTTATATACGAACTTGAAACAATATTTGAACTGTTTAAATAAAAGTTGAAATTGAATTGTAAGATTTTGAATTGGTAATTTGGAAGTTTTGAATCGTAAATTATGGAAATTGATGTAGAAAGACAAACAGAATATTGGTTTACAAATTCTAATTTGAAACTGAATTTGATTTGGTTTTGAAATTTATTAAACGAGCAATTGATGTAAATAATTACAGAAGTTATTAAAGAAACCTGAATCGGTTATGGACATGCTCTCCGTCTAAACCAAAAACCACTTTAATAACTATACGCGGAGTGATGATCCAGAATAAAGTGGTTGAAATGATGTACGTGATGACTGAAGAAAGAGAACGATAATGGATAGCCTTGACACTTTTGTCAAATTGGAAATGACTAAAACAGGAGCCGTGCTGGGCCAAATGGGGTTAGCCACCTCGAGCGAACACACTTCTTCGTAAACTACTCATTACTTGTTATTGATTGGTGCACCCTTGTATTTTGGGAGTGTTGTTTCGCGGTGTTGCGATCTTTACGGCGATGCATTTTCACCAGTCCGGATCAGGCAAACGGTAGTTTCACTACCTTGGGTATTGCCTCACGGGCCTTGTCATACTTGTATTCCTATATACGCGACCACTATGAATTTGTTTTGTGTTATACCCATGGCGTACTCCCTGATAGCCCACTAGTTTACGGTGGAGTTTACAGTGCTGTATAGACTATAACATTTATATAAAAATGTGTTAAGGGGGATAATGGTAACGCCTTAACACTATTTTGATATTTATATTACTTATCGACGTTATTTACTTAGCGTACACTACTACATAGTAGATAGTTTTACGGATCCTTAGAGGATGGTTATTCCAACATCCTTTGAGTTACTTGTATTTCAATTGTTATTTCACTTGAATTGGATTTATTGGTATAAGAATGTTAATCCTGACTCGAGTGTTTTGTGTTTTGCTTTACGCTCGGGTCAGACTGAGCGGTTCGGCATTCGAGACTCACCTTTGGAGTTGGAGCTTCGCCTGGAGATCCAGCTATCTATCCAGCTTTCAGATATTCAGTTGATTCTAGTGATGTATTCTGATTCTTGTATTTGATTGTTGTATTCGAGACTTCTGTTGTAACTTATATTACTCTTTTATATGTATAGTAGCTTCATGAACTATTATCTTTTGCTTCCGCTGTATATTATTACTCTGTGTCTGTGATTCTGTGATTATCTATTTACCGTATATCTGAGTTTTGCCAAATATAAATTAACAATTCGATATTTTGAATTATTCAAGTCTGACATGTGCGGATGCGAATAGTCCAAAATAGTGGGTCGTTACAGTTGGTATCAAAGCTTTGGTAGCTCTAGGCAAAACTTGGCATATATGGTAAATGTATTTACAAAATCACTCTCATTCGAGTTTCAATCTCATCCTTTTGAATCAATTCCTTTGAATTTTGGAACGTTCCCAATGGTTCTGAAATCCATTCGTGTCCCTCACTACTCGTCTTCTTTTAATTTTGGAGTATTCCATAACTGCACTTCGAATGATCTTTATAATGAATCGGCGGTCTCGTCAATCTTCGAATTATTTGTAAATGGGTGAAACTCCTTTACAATAGCATTGATTTACCGGAGATGTCTGTATCCTCGGTTTACGATGCTATCTATCTCCTGCTATGTCTGAATTCTATTTCTCGAGAAAAAATGTCGATTTGCCTCGGAATTCAGCAACGATCTTATTCTTGAAGTCACGGTCGACCTGCTTAAGGTTTCCCGTGAATTAAATAAGCTTATCCATCTCTCGATTCTGAAATTGAATTGTCTTATCTTCTGTTTCGAACTTATTATCGAATCAAAATTCTCTTTGATTTGATTCCCATCAAATTTGAATCTCTACACTTATTTTGAAATCCATCTCTGTATCATTGAGCGAGGGAATGTATTTGTAACTATACTAAAGTGTTTTATATATATATATATATATTGAGTTGTTTGAGTTGTTGTTGTTGATTTGGTTTTCTGATCGATTCGTCTGATCAACGCTATCGATATGATTTCCAAAACACTTGAACAGAACAAACTGACCCAATATTGTTTTCAAATTTGGTAAATAAAATAAATTTTGTATGATTATATTATATATATATAAGTATAAATTTTATGTAATTAAATTGTTAGTAAATTGATTGTTGAAATGATAACATTTGATTATCATTTATTATTTCGTAAACCATTGGCTTTTGTCTCATATATATAAACAATTGAAATGTAGAACATGGTTTAAATTTTAATTAGGAATTGAAATGGATTTAAATTAAAATTTAGAATTTGAGAATTTAATTTTCGATAATTCCAAACTTCGGTTTTAAAAGTTCTAAAATGTATATTATTTAAAGTATTTCGAATAGAAATCGTTTTCAAAGAATTTTAAATGATTAAATTTGAGCTCTTCTCTTTTGTTGGTGGAAAATAATTTCAGTGATGGCGGCCGCATCATCGACATTCATTTTCGAGTTTTAAAGTGGAGAGACCATTCTGTAGCTTCGCTACAATTTTGCTGGGAAATAACTTGTTTTGAATTTCTAAACATGACTTGATTTATAATATATATTGAAGATTTTAAATTTAATTTGATATATTATGAATATATATATATATTTATCTCTAAGTTGTTTGAAGCTAATCGGAAATTAATTCTTAAAATTTGTTAAAGGATGATTTTCAATTATAAATAAAGCCAAATTCTTTTTATATAAATACTAAACTTGAAATAAGTGAATTGTAAATTTCATTCAAATGATACTCAATTTCATTATACATAACTTACCTAAATTTTCAAAAGTGGATTATGTAATTGAATATTATACAATATAAAATGATATCAAAAGAATTTTTAAATAAAATTTGAGTAGTTATAATAAGTGTAAATATACTTAATGTATGTAATAAGATATATTAGTGAAGTAATTGAATAATAATTTGAAAAAAAAAGGGTTAAATTTGTCAAATAAAGTATGATTATAATAATGACTATTCAAATTTATGATCTTTGAAACTGTTAATTTAAGATAGTTGGATAATATACAATATAAATTGTCTTTATAAATAAAACTAGAGTACGTATAAAAATGTTATACACTTAAAGTTTAATTATAAAATGGTTAATAGAGATAAATAGAATAATTAGTTGATTTACCGGTAAATAAGACAAATTTAATAAAATTTTGTTTGAAAGAAATCTTTTGTATCAAATATTGATAAAATTGTAATAAAAATCAACTTAATGAATTATCTTGAATTTAAAGTCAATTGTTGAATATAAATTAATTTAAAATTGAAATTTATATGGTTTAGATAAATTGTGTTATGTAATTCAAGTCTATTTTCTTTTGGTTGCTTCTATTCTCCTACCTCCTTCCTTTTCAAGGACGAAAAGTTTTGAGTGGGGGAGAGTGTAACGACCCGCAGATTTAACCGGTTTTAATAACGTTATTGATTGAAATTTTGTTGGATTTTAGACGATAAAAATTTTGAAATAAAAATTTAATATTTGAAATGCGTCTAGTTAAACATAGCAACTGGTAAATTTTCATCCGAAAATATGGAAGTTATTTCGTGCGTAAATTTACTTCAATTTAATCGGTTAAAAAGCGATGAAATTAAAACGTTTTTGAAACCTAAATATTTTTACATAGAAAAATTCTAAAACATCTTCTGAGCAAGACGTCAGTTTTCATTTTCCAAAATTCGGACATCTTTAGCTCCGTCGATCTTATTTTTCTGAGTTTTTGTTGCATTTTCCGCTAGTAGAAATTTCGATTTTTATAATTCAATTGTACCACTGATATTCGTATACCGTTTGATCATCTCGCCACGCTGATCTCTACAGTATATTCTATTCTGTATTTTGAAATCCGAAAAACGGCAGGGTCTACGGACCAACTTCTGTATCGGTACTGATGCCATGGCTTTTGGTTCTTCTAACTTTTGCTTTCTATTGATTACACGTATCGGTACTCACTCCTGTCTATTCGATTTTCACGCACATTTTCTTTGAAGAAATAAATTTATATAACTTTTATTTTAACAGTTCATATTCAATTTAATAAAACGTTCTTCCCCTCTCATGTCATCTGCTTTAAATTTTCGAAGAGCCACTCCTTCTTCTTCCAAATTTTGCAAGTCATCTGCTTCAAAAATAAAAACATAAAAAAAATTATACGCACGGAGGCATGTATACCAACCTGTTATCACCCAATACCTTCAATTCACCAGCCCGACAGATCTCGGCCCCCCTGAAGCTAGCAACAGCCGACCCAAACCGAGCATCCTACCCTCCGCGCCGACCTCCTCAACCCGAGCCTCGGCCACCAACCGTCGAACACCAAAATTTCTTCCACCATTCCAACTGCAGCCGCACCCTCCCCTTGACCCTATCTGCTCGCATGTGCCGAAGCCATTCACCTCACCTTTGTTGTCGCATACCATAGCCCACTGCGTCACTTTGTCTTCCACCTCATCAGCCTCGTCCTCTCTTTGCCGAGACCCAAACCCGCCACCGCCTGTGTCGTTGAAGACACAGCAACTTAGTTCCCTCCATCATCACCGAGCAACCCAGCGTGCCCTCAACCTTTGGCCGAACGTATTCCTGAGCACCCCTTCACCCAGCGTATAGCCGCCCTTCACAAACCCATCCCTCTCTATCATGAAGTTCACACCTCCAGCAACCCGAGAAGCCTTTCTCACTTCTTCGGATCGATGATAGCAGAGTAGATGGATTATGAGATCGGTATATATATATAGGTAACTACTTGTTCTTTATATTGTTATATTGTATGTATAAATATTTTTGAATGTTGTTATATATTTATTTGCATAAGTTCGTTATAACCAGATTTTCATATATGTATTTTTTTGTGTAAGTTTTCGATAGTGTGTATATATGTATATATACTTTGAAGTTCATACAAGCTTGTCAGTTTGTAGGTGGGCTCTTTTGCTTATATGTATATTTTACAGTTTTATCTTTAAGTGGTTGATTTATTATATGCATATATTTAAAAATGTAGACGTATATGTATACTTTAAGATCTGTTATAATTATATGAAGTTATATAACACATATTTTATGTATGTAAGTTAAATGTTATATGGTTACAACATTTATAATATGTAAGTACTACATACGTGACTTTTAAGTTTATAAATTTTTTATATATATAAAGTTTACTCAAGTTATATAAAATATGTTACCGGTCTATATAAACTTTTACATAATCTATTCTGTTATATTATACATATACCAGTTTAGATATGTATCTTGTTTTATATCAGTTCAAATATATCCGTTAAGTTTATATATATATATATATATATATATATATATATATATATATACACATAACCATTTGTAGGTACAGGTAAACATTATGCAAAGGTGTTGTTATATACATATATGTTGTATACAAAGGCTAATTTTATATTGGTACAATATAAATAGCGGTGACAGTTAATATATATTCGATTATATAAAATTTTATGATATGATAATAAGTATGTTTTCGTCAGTTGTATATATCATATAAAGTGTGTTGTTTATATGTATTATTTCAAATTAACTTATGTAGATATGTTGCTTTATATGTGTTTTAATTAAAACAGGGATTCTGAGTCATATATATGGACATATATAGACTTTGAAAATGTATTTTTATTTGATTTTGGTTTTAAGAAGAATAATAATATAAACATATATATATATATATCATTTCAGTCTATGTTAAGCAGATTCTGATTATTTCATCAATTCCAATTTATCAGTTGACTGTCGAATTCATGCCAATCTAGCTTTACTTTGGGATTCGTGCATGAATTCGTAGCTCATTTCTTTGTCTATCCTCTCTAGCCTCGAACGGTGAGCAATCACTCACGATTAATGTTCTTTTATTTATTAAATTTTATTTCAATTGAAACGACAATTGAAATATGTTATTGTTAGTTATGTACACTATTATATATGTTATTACCTGTATCTGTTCACCTATGACATCTGACACCATTATCTGTTAATTATTTATGCGATGATAATACTGTTTGGCAGATAATTGATTGATTGTTTGTTGTTTATATTGGACATTAAATTGTAATGTATAAAGTGATAATATTATGCAATTGAATTTGACGTAGGATAGTTTAAAATTTTGAATCGACATACGTGTTGAATTTGATTAGTTAATTTGAATATTATGACCCCTTAAATTTTTAATTATTTGACATGTGGAATGGTTAATCACCCTTGAACCATTTGAATTTATGTTGTATGAAATTGAATAATTGATGTAAAGTGTAGAACCGCATAAAATAATATTGTAATAATCTTTAGTCTACATGAAATGATAGTGTGGATTCTAGAAATAATTATATTAATTTGCACAAACAACAATGTGAATTAATACGATTATTTCGGGATTATATGAATCGATTATTGAATTGTTATCGATTGTTGTTATTGCTTGTTTATTTACTTTGACACTATCCAAGTTATCACACTGCAAGTTCCCTTTTCTATGCTTTGATTTTTGAATTGAAATGGAATCGGGTTGAAATGATAAATACCCAAATGAACTTGACTTAGGATAGAGAATTAAATAAAAACCCGATTGGTCAATGATTTGATTTAAAAATAGAAATAAAGATTTTATTTAAATAAATAATAAGATTTGAAATGAATTTGGAATTTAAATTTGATGAAAGGAAAATGTTAATATTTTAAAAATCTGAAACAAAATATTTACATAGTGGTTGTTGAAAGAACGTTGTTTTAAAATAAATTATTTGACAATAAAATTTGAAATTATTCATTTAATTAAGTTTGAAACTATTTAATAATTAAGTATGAAATTATTTAATAATTAAGTTTGAAATTATTAAGTTTTGGAATTATTTATTTAGTTAAGTTTTGAAATTATTGAATAATTGAACAAGATATAATTATTTAATGATTAAATAAAATTGAATTCTCCGATAGGAGAAAATTGAACTTCTTAATAAGAAAATTGTACTTGTTTAATAAATGAAATTGAGTTTATTTATTAATTAAGTTTTAAAAATTTATTTAAAGCAAGTAAATAATAAATGAAATTGGATTTCTTTAACAAGAAATAAAATGTGATTTATTGAAATAAATGTAAGACTTGAAATGTAAAGAATTTGATTTGTCGAATTTAATTTAATTAAATTTGTGAGTTTTGATATAATGAAGTTGAACTTAAGTAATTGATTTAATGAATTGGAAATTTAATAGAAAATTGTTTTGAATGATAAAGTAACTTAACGAATATTGAATGAAATCGATAAATGAATTTAAAATTGATTTGAACGTTAAATTAAATTAATTTAAATGCTTTCAGAATGAAATTTATATACGAACTTGAATCAATATTTGAATTTTTTAAATAAAAGTTGAAATTGAATTATAAGATTTTGAATTGGTAATTTGGAAGTTTTGAATCGTAAATTATGGAAATTGATATAGAAAGACAAACGGGATATTGGTTTACAAATTCTAATTTGAAATTGAATTTGCTTTGGTTTTGAAATTTATTAAACGACCAATCGGTGTAAATAATTACGGAAGTTATTAAAGAAACCGAAATCGGTTATGGATATACTCTCTGTCTAAACCAAAAACCACTTTAATAACTATACGCAGAGTGATGATCCAGAATGAAGTGGTTGAAATGATGTACGTGATGACTGAAGAAAGAGAACGGTAATGGATAGCCTTGACACTTGTGTCAAATTGGAAATGACTAAAACAGGAGCCATGCCGGGCCAAATGGGGTTAGCCAGCTCGAGCGAACACACTTCTTTGTAAACTACTCATTACTTGTTATTGATTGGTGCACCCTCGTATTTTAGGAGTGTTGTTTCGCGGTGTTGCGATCGCTGCGGCGATGCGTTTTTACCAGTCCGGATCAGGCAAACGGTAGTTTCACTACCTTGGGTATTGCCTCATGTGCCTTGTCATACTTGTATTCCTATATACGCGACCACTACGAATTTGTTTTGTGTTATACCTATGGAGTACTCCCTAATAGCCCACTAGTTTATGGTGGAGTTTACAGTGCTGTATAGACTATGACATTTATATAAAAATGTGTTAAAGGAATAATGGTAACGCCTTAACACTATTTTGATATTTATATTACTGATAGACATTATCTATGTAACGATTGTGATTTTTCGTTGCCGAAAAACCAAGGGTTAAAGAAGAAGAAAAGATAGAAGAAAGAGAGAAAAAGATAGAACAGAACAGAAAGAAATAACAGAACAACATCAAAATCTCACAATTCGCAGCGGAACAACATATAATAAATAAATGAATAATCTTTAAATAAAGAACTATATCAGTTATTACATTACATCACATTTCATTACATTACATTACATCATCAGAGTGTACAACAACAACATCGACAGCGGAAAAGAAATACTATATACTAGTAATACGCCATACCATCCAGCTTGCCTCCAGCAACTCCTGAATTCCAGAATATCCTGATAAACCTTAACTCTTGACTGCCCGTGTGGAAATTGGTGGGCACCCAGAGTTTAGGAAGGAAAACAATAAACTCCGAGTCAGTCATGTGACTGGTGTGAGAACTCAAAACAGTTTATTTATCTTTAAAATCAAAATAGAAGGATATTTTTAAAGTCAATTCGCAATGCTTTTAAAAATGAGACTACCATAAGGCCTCCCGCACACACACACAATGCAAACGCAGAATCGGAGAAGATTTCTCCTTATGATAGTCAAAGATGCTTGATACGCATTAAAAAGAAACATTTGATACTATTACTAGTGCATAGTGTAGGAAAAATTCATTTCGAAAGTAAAGATATAAATCTTAGCCAACATACGACCATTATCGTATGCCTACTATAGCTACCATGTTCAATAGCAGGTTACCGCCACATTCCATGGCAGGTTCTACAACTAAAAACCGTACAAGTCTCGTATTGTTTCTTTGGATTTCCAACAAATGGTCAGGCCAAGGAACTTCCCATTGCCACATGGAAACGCCTCTGGAAAGACGCCCCGAGAACCAAACCGGATCTCTGCCAACACAAGGCCGGGTTACCCCTAACTGGGTAACTACTGACACGAATATGTCATCCCCCGATCGTAACCGATCTATCCGAGGATCCTCAATTTCCAACAACCACAAAATTTGCAGCAACAACATAGGTTAAATATCTGGGCTCCATACCATGATACCACCTCTATCCAGAAGGAATGACATACACTAAAGGGGCGCTACCCCGTAATAACCTTGCCGCATCCTTCCTGTTTTGACCATTTCCGGGATGTGAGGTCCGACGATGTCTCGTCCACAAAGCCACACTTTATACAAAAGCCGTGCTTTGGGTCAATCAAATGATCATAGAAATGATCACCAAGATAAATGATCAAATAAATGATCCTATCACAAATGATCCAACAATGATCATTTCACAGCAACACTCAGCATGCCACACTACCAAATTGGGAGTATATCACTAATAACCTTCAAATATATAACCTCTGAGCTCGTACGTCTCAGAGAAGGGTGTTAAGCTAAGAGAATAAATTCTCCGCCACCAACAGAAAATATATTTGAAAGAAATCAGCTTTATATCTCAATTTGTAATGTCAGACATACAATCCATACAAGTCTGTTCCGGGATTGAACAGAACCGAAGGCACTTCCAAAGAAGTCCTTGCAATCCGGTTATTCACTAATCACTACCGGACTTCCCGTCACTAAGGGTGATAAAACCTCTATATCGGAGATCAGCCGATGTAGAGTAACTCGACGGTAATCCTTCCGTTTCCACAAATATTCGGTCTTCAACACCGGTCATCGAATGCAATCCATTACGACGTATCACATATTCGGAATGGGTTATACGACCCCAAAGTCCTTTCCCGGCTAACCCGAATAGTGAGCGCTTATTCAAAAATAAGTGTGGCATTCAAATTCAAACAAATCACAACAAATACCTATTTAAAGGTAAATATTGATAGTCGGATTATTTAACTATCAAAAGGCATGCTCAACATCACCAAATTCCAAATAATTTTCCAAATTGTTTACTTTCCAAAATATCTTTACTAGATATAAAATTTCCCACACGTCAACATTTGAAAACAAATTTTCAAATCACTTTTCACCTTTACCACTTTTTGAAAACAAATTTCAAACATTTTCCTTACGCGAAATAATTTCATTTCAACATGGTTCATTTAAACCAATTAAATAAATCCTTAACGATTTACTTTATATTTACGTTCCAAATCCGTAAATTAATTCCCACACTTCAAAAATAAATCAACATTTATTTTTAAACAAATTCCCCTTTTCATTTATAAATTCCATAGTGAAGTTACATTCCAAAATATTTATGAATATACGATTTCAATTATTCATTTTCAATTTATCTTCAAAAAAAAAATTCTCAAACATTTAATTTCACATTGGAAAAACATTTCCATACTTATTTATTAATAAGTAATTCACAAATCCATTTATTTTCAATACTTAGAAAATATTCAATATACTTAAATCGAAAATTAAGTATATATTTCATTCTTTAAGAAATCATTCTCTTAAACACATTTGTTTGGGTACGTAAAACATCGTTACGACGACCCAAAATCACTAGTATAGGGATTCAAAGTTTAAATAGATATATAAATCCCAATACTATACAAAACATTTCCTTTCGGAAACCATTTACTATAACAACAGTGTTATAGTCCACCATTTCCTTCTATTTCTCGAAAACGTCTATTTCAACAATGAATGTTGAAATCTATGTATTCGATACTTAATGCATTTTAAAACGTCTTTAAAATCATTAACTTCATTTCATAATGTTCCTTCCCCAAAAACATATCCATTTCATTTAATAATATATTCACTGTCCAAAATCGTGAATATAATTCCTTTCATATATTCCTATATCCAACTTATCAAATTCAATTGATTTCGGATTTATAAACAACGTTTATAAACTCCATTTATATTTTTATAAACTTCTATTTATAAAAATCCTTTTTATATCTCATTTTAAATGCCCAAAATCCGATTTATAAGTTGATTACTTATAAATCTTATATTTTACAAAATCTATCCATTTTATATATTCATATTTCATAAATTTATAAATCTCAATTCACTTATGAAATCCATTTTTTTATTTCACTTTATTACTTATAAAACTCGTTTTATAATTCCAGTATTTTTAATCTATAAATATCAATTTTATAAATCTTTTATATAAACCGTTTATAATAATTCAAAATTCCCAATTAAACCATTTTATAAATTAATCACTATTTATTTCAAAAATCTTAATTTGGTTATATTTTACAAAAATTATAACTTTTATAACATTAAACTTATAACGTTAATTTATTTAAAATAAATCAATTCAAAATTTTAATAAAACGTATACTTTCAAAAATCACTTTAAAAATTCCTTTAAAAACCAAAAATCATTATTTTTAAACTTTAAAAATGGATCCGATGATGCAGCAGAACCAAATAGTCAATCACGACATCCAAATATCATATATCGATATGATAATCAACAAATATCAAAATATCTGTAAATAAATCAATACAGTTGAGGAATCCAGTTGGATCCCTCCAACCTGTTTCCCTGCATCCAAAAACATTAGCACAATACCAGTTCCGCTCCAGTACGGAATTATCGCGGTATATGGGATTTATAAATATTATCCGCTTAATAGACGGCGCAATAGGGTCTCATCCGCTATAAAATGCGGGAAATCAACAACTGCAATATATACATATGCCAATATATATATATATTGCTATTATATATAATACCAATTTCACTGTTTATGAAATATTCGCGGTATATGTTTTTAATAAATAACATCCGCTTACTAACGGCGCATAATGTCTATTTTAACAATCAACAGATAACAATCATCATTCAAACATACATTCAAGAATTTTAAATATAACTATTTAAAATTAAAATCGAAACCGATTCGATTGAGTGAGAAATTCTCACCTTGATTTCAATTTCGTTTTAGCGATTTATTTCGAATAAAATTAAACGTGCGTTTAATTTTACCCGAAATTCTCACTAACTCCAAACGACTCCAATCCAGCTCCATAGCGTAGTGTTCGACAAAACGAACCCGGCGCAATTTGTTTCGTCCAAATCGGACCTCGTATGAACAAATTACAGCATTACAAAGATTACACAATTTAAATTATAATTAAATTTACAATTTCTTTATTTATTTTCACCTAAACTCCATCTGGACCGTTCGACCCCCATCCTTCAATCACGGCCGTGCACGCGAAACCCCATTCTTCCCCAGGTTGTGAAACGCGGCCAAACCCAACATCCATCTAAACCCTAATTAACGCGACCTTCGTCTTCAACTTACAACTCGATCAGATGACGCCATATTGTAGCCCATCGCAAGAGCCTCCATCGCCGTGAATATGAAGGAGCTCGGCTGCCTCCTTGTCACGAAAATCGAGAACGAACGCAACTCGTTCAAACCCCAATAGCCACCAATCCATTTCGAATTAAACGATCTTGACCGTTGAACTTGTCAATCTCACTGCCCTCTACGAGTTTGTAGTTGATAATTTCTCGTAATTGTTAATGGATTGAGCGAATTTGAGGGAGAAAGAATCGTGATTCTCGGCCATTGATGAAGGAGGTGGCGGCTGGCTTTGTAAATTAGGGTTTTCTTTTTTTTTCTTTTTTTGTGAATAATGGGTCTATTTATAGGAATTTATCGAAACACTATTCATTCCGGAATTCCCGAACTCCAAATCTCGCGCGGTGACTGGCGTTTCTAGGGTTTATCCCGCGTTCCGGACACAATGGAACAGGTTTTGGAAGCTAATTCGGTCATCTGTGCGAGTTATGGCAATAAACGTTCGATTTGAAATTAAACCGATTAAACGATTTTCTAGGCGTTTTAGCTTGCACCGGACAAACGGTAAATCCGATTGACATCAAATTTGAAACCATACAATAATATCACATTACGGATCCGATGAAACTGGTTTCGTCGAAATCCGAGACTGTTTGAAAAATGGCTATTTTAACTCGCTAAATTAATATTAAAAACAATTTCGATGCGTTTCGAGTTGCCACGATCAAACGACAACTCCGTTTGCTACGAAAATTGAAATCCGATAATAACTAACTATTACGGATCAAATGGAACTAGTTTCGTCCAATTCTGAGACTGTTCGAAAATTGGCTATTTTTCAGTCGATAATTAAATATTAAAATATTCAATTTTCACAAATTAACTTTTAATCCGATTTTAAAAGTTCTATAACATTGCTATAACTCCAATATGATAAAATAAAATTTTACAAATCAATTTAATCATATTTAACCCTATTTTCAATTATTCCTGTATTTTCACATATTAAATTATCGATTTAATTATCCAATTAAATCCAATTATTCGAAATAAAATTTATTCGACTTATAAATTTCACTTATTAATATTTAAATTCAATTAAATATTCAAATTTAAACTAATAAAAATTCTGGGTCGTTACAGACTTCCCCCCTTAAAAGAATTTCGTCCTCGAAATTACCAAGTAAGAAAAGTTACAGAATTTATTAACTTTCCAAATTCCATAGTTAAACTTCTTACAATAATTTACTAAGTTTTCAAATCATACTTAGTTATCTTTTCAAAAACAACTTCTAATGTTTTACTTTCAACTTCCAAAACCAAAGTTAAAGTTTTCAAAATTTTCCAATTTTCTCAAAAAAAATTCTAACGCCTTAAATTTCCAAAAAATTCGCCATAGTCTCCTTTGCGCGGCTCGATCCGAAAACAAAAATGACAGTATATATATCACAAATATACATCTCATCAAGTGATGAGGCATCCCGCAGAGAAAAAAGTGTAAAAGTACGGTATGTAATCCGAGATATGTACCTTATTATATTATTAGCGAGCGTATACGGCTAATATAGCACGAAAGCGAGCTCCAAAAGCGAAGCAAGCGCAATCTGCACCTACTAAACACTCAACAAACAAATGAGAACATGCATATATGAAAATAATCTCAATATACATCATATAGCAACATAATAACTACATGATATAGCAAATGCAACTAAACAACAAATGCAACCATCAACCAACTCAATATTCATTCATATTCTCATTAATATTCAAGGAATTGGTTTTCCAATTTAAATCACATTTGATTCATTAACATTGGATTTACTAACATTCATTCATATTCAATTTTAATTAGTTTGCATTCACTAATTCAAGTCCAATTCATATTCAATTCTATTCAAATTTATTTACTTCTAATTTGAATTCAATTACTTTAGCTTCCAATTTCGCTAATTCACTTATTAATTTACTTCGATACCAAAATTAACTTCATTCAACTTCACTTAAGTTATATTTCATTCCAAACACCTTTTTTTTAATTTAACTTAAGTTTTCACTTATAAATCCAATTCAAATTCCAATCCTATTTAACTTTTTACCAAAGCTAAATTTATTAACTCCTATCATAAGTTCAAAACTTATTTCACTTATATTCATCATCTTATAAGTTATACAACTTATATTCAACAATTACTACTTGGATTTTATTGATTTACTTATACTTCCTTTAATTTAACTCCATCCTTTATGTTAAATTCATTCTATCAAAATTCAAATTGTATAAGTTATTCACTCATTTATCATTCCCATAAATATTTTAAATAGGATTCCAGAGTCCCTTCAATCTTTCAAAACCATTTTTGAAATCAATTCAATTATCTTTTGAATTTCAAAACCCAAACTCAAAATTTTCCAAACAACTTTTATTTAAAACAATTTGGCAGCAATTTCTCTTTTGGAAACCCGAAAATGAATTCTAATGATGTGGCCATCATCATCAGGATTATTTTCCAGCGACCGAAAAGAGTTTAGAGCTTTAATTTCTCCAAAACAATTTTCCAAATTATCAAATCCTTTCAAAACACTTCTCTGGAATTTTGTTTTCAGATTATAAATCACATTTATAAGTCTTTTACTTATATAATTTCACTTCTTATATATAAGATTATTTCACAAGTGTAAATCATTTTAATTATAACTCCATACTTATAATTCAATTGCTTATACAATTATTCTTTTAAAAATTGTTGTTTTTATTCAACAACCAAACAATCAATTCATATACACTTTAATAATTCTAAAAAAATATTTCCTTTATATATAAAATATAATCAAGGTAAAATTATTTCATTTACCCAATTTAAAACAATATCGTGTCGAATTGTTCTGTACAAGTGTTTATAAACCCCTTCGGCATAGTTGTACAGACCGTGCTGACGAAGGTTCATATGCCACTCAACAAACCAATCATCACAATATAAAACAATTTTATATTCACTAACAAATACGCTCTCATAGCTATTATTACACTCAAACTCATTCTAGAGTACTATTGCCTCTATCTCTAATGAGTAATACCCAACAGAGCCATAGTTGTCGCTTAACCATATGCTCTGATACCAAATGTAACGATTGCGATTTTTCGTTGCCGAAAAACCGAAATGTTAGGGTTAAAGAAGAAGAAAAGATAGAAGAAAGAGAGAAAAAGATAGAACAGAACAGAAAGAAATAACAGAACAACATCAGAATCTCACAATTCGCAGCGGAACAACATATAATAAATAAATGAATAATCTTTAAACAAAGAACTATATCAGTTATTACATTACATCACATTTCATTACATTACATCATCAGAGTGTACAACAACAACATCGACAGCGGAAAAGAAATACTATATACTAGTAATACGCCATGCCATCCAGCTTGCCTCCAGCTACTCCTGAATTCCAGAATATCCTGATAAACCTTAACTCTTGACTGCCCGTGTGGAAATTGGTGGGCACCCAGAGTTTAGGAAGGAAAACAATAAACTCCGAGTCAGTCATGTGACTGGTGTGAGAACTCAAAACAGTTTATTTATCTTTAAAATCAAAATAGAAGGATATTTTTAAAGTCAATTCGCAATGCTTTTAAAAATGAGACTACCATAAGGCCTCCCGCACACACAACGCAAACGCAGAATCGGAGGAGATTTCTCCTTATGATAGTCAAAGATGCTTGATACGCATTAAAAAGAAACATTTGATACTATTACTAGTGCATAGTGTAGGAAAAATTCATTTCGAAAGTAAAGATATAAATCTTAGCCAACATACGACCATTATCGTATGCCTACTATAGCTACCATGTTCAATAGCAGGTTACCGCCACATTCCATGGCAGGTTCTACAACTAAAACCGTACAAGTCTCGTATTGTTTCTTTGGATTTCCAACAAATGGTCAGGCCAAGGAACTTCCCATTGCCACATGGAAACGCCTCTGGAAAGACGCCCCGAGAACCAAACCGGATCTCTGCCAACACAAGGCCGGGTTACCCCTAACTGGGTAACTACTGACACGAATATGTCATCCTCCGATCGTAACCGATCTTTTCGAGGATCCTCGATTTCCAACAACCACAAAATTTGCAGCAACAACATAGGTTAAATATCTAGGCTCCATACCATGATACCACCTCTATCCAGAAGGAATGACATACACTAAAGGGGCGCTACCCCCTAATAACCTTGCTGCATCCTTCCTGTTTTGACCATTTCCGGGGTGTGAGGTCCGACGAAGTCTCGTCCACAAAGCCACACTTTATACAAAAGCCGTGCTTTGGGTCAATCAAATGATCATAGAAATGATCACCAAGATAAATGATCAAATAAATGATCCTATCACAAATGATCCAACAATGATCATTTCACAGCAACACTCAGCATGCCACACTACCAAATTGGGAGTATATCACTAATAACCTTCAAATATATAACCTCTGAGCTCGTACGTCTCAGAGAAGGGTGTTAAGCTAAGAGAATAAATTCTCCGCCACCAACAGAAAATATATTTGAAAGAAATCAGCTTTATATCTCAATTTGTAATGTCAGACATACAATCCATACAAGTCTGTTCCGGGATCGAACAGAACCGAAGGCACTTCCAAAGAATTCCTTGCAATCCGGTTATTCACTAATCACGACCAGACTTCCCGTCACTAAGGGTGATAAAACCTCTATATCGGAGATCAGCCGATGTAGAGTAACTCGACGGTAATCCTTCCATTTTCACAAGTATCTGGTCTTCAACACCGGTCATCGAATGCAATCCATTACGACGTATCACATATTCGGAATGGGTTATACGACCCCAAGGTCCTTTTCCGGCTAACCCGAATAGGGAGCGCTTATTCAAAAATAAGTGTGGCATTCAAATTCAAACAAATCACAACAAATACATATTTAAAGGTAAATATTGATAGTCGGATTATTTAACTATCAAAAGGCATGCTCAACATCACCAAATTCCAAATAATTTTTCAAATTATTTACTTTCCAAAATATCTTTACTAGATATAAAATTTCCTACACGTCAACATTTGAAAACAAATTTTCAAATCACTTTTCACCTTTACCACTTTTTGAAAACAAATTTCAAACATTTTCCTTACGCGAAATAATTTCATTTCAACATGGTTCATTTAAACCAATTAAATAAATCCTTAACGATTTACTTTATATTTACGTTCCAAATCCGTAAATTAATTCCCACACTTCAAAAATAAATCAACATTTATTTTTAAACAAATTCCCCTTTTCATTTATAAATTCCATAGTGAATTTACATTCCAAAATATTTATGAATATACGATTTCAATTATTCATTTTCAATTTATCTTCAAAATAAATAAATTCTCAAACATTTCATTTCACATTGGAAAAACATTTCCATACTTATTTATTAATAAGTAATTCACAAATCCATTTATTTTCAATACTTAGAAAATATTCAATATACTTAAATCGAAAATTAAGTATATATTTCATTCTTTAAGAAATCATTCTCTTAAACACATTTGTTTGGGCCAAAACGAATGTTACGTAAAACATCGTTACGACGACCCAAAATCACTAGTATAGGGATTCAAAGTTTAAATAGATATATAAATCCCAATACTATACAAAACATTTCCTTTCGGAAACCATTTACTATAACAACAGTGTTATAGTCCACCATTTCCTTCTATTTCTCGAAAACGTTTATTTCAACAATGAATGTTGAAATCTATGTATTCGATACTTAATGCATTTTAAAACGTCTTTAAAATCATTAACTTCATTTCATAATGTTCCTTCCCAAAAACATATTCATTTCATTTAATAATATATTCACTGTCCAAAATCGTGAATATAATTCCTTTCATATATTCCTATATCCAACTTATCAAATTCAATTGATTTCGGATTTATAAACAACGTTTATAAACTCCATTTATATTTTTATAAACTTCTGTTTATAAAAATCCTTTTTATATCTCATTTTAAATGCCCAAAATCCGATTTATAAGTTGATTACTTATAAATCTTATATTTTACAAAATCTATCCATTTTATATATTCATATTTCATAAATTTATAAATCTCAATTCACTTATGAAATCCATTTTTTTATTTCACTTCATTACTTATAAAACTCGTTTTATAATTCCAGTATTTTTAATTTATAAATATCAATTTTATAAATCTTTTATGTAAACCTTTTATAATAATTCAAAATTCCCAATTAAACCATTTTATAAATTAATCACTATTTATTTCAAAAATCTTAATTTGGTTATATTTTACAAAAATTATAACTTTTATAACATTAAACTTATAACGCTAATTTATTTAAAATAAATCAATTCAAAATTTTAATAAAACGTATACTTTCAAAAATCACTTTAAAAATTCCGTTAAAAACCAAAAATCATTATTTTTAAACTTTAAAAATGGATCCGATGATGCAGCAGCACCAAATAGTCAATCACGACATCCAAATATCATATGTCGATATGATAATCAACAAATATCAAAATATCTGTTAATAAATCAATACAATTGAGGAATCCAGTTGGATCCCTCCAACCTGTTTCCATGCATCCAAAAACATTAGCACAATACCAATTCCGCTCCAGTACGGAATTATCGCGGTATATGGGATTTATAAATATTATCCGCTTAATAGACGGCGCAATAGGGTCTGCGGGAAATCAACAACTGCAATATATACATATGCCAATATATATATATATATATATATATATATATATATATATATTGCTATTATATATAATACCAATTTCACTGTTTATGAAATATTCGCGGTATATGTTTTTAATAAATAACATCCGCTTACTAACGGCGCATAATGTCTATTTTAACAATCAACAGATAACAATCATCATTCAAACATACATTCAAGAATTTTAAATATAACTATTTAAAATTAAAATCGAAACCGATTCGATTGAGTGAGAAGTTCTCACCTTGATTTCAATTTCGTTTTAGCGATTTATTTCGAATAAAATTAAACGTGCGTTTAATTTTACCCAAAATTCTCACTAACTCCAAACGACTCCAATCTAGCTCCATAGCGTAGTGTTCGACAAAACGAACCCGGCGCAATTCGTTTCGTCCAAATCGGACCTCGTATGAACAAATTACAGCATTACAAAGATTACACGATTTAAATTATAATTAAATTTACAATTTCTTTATTTATTTTCACCTAAACTCCATCTGGACCGTTCGACCCCCATCCTTCAATCACGGCCGTGCACGCGAAACCCCATTCTTCCCCAGGTTGTGAAACGCGGCCGAACCCAACATCCATCTAAACCCTAATTAACGCGGCCTTCGTCTTCAACTTATAACTCGATCAGATGACGTCATATTGTAGCCCATCGCAAGAGCCTCCATCGCCGTGAATATGAAGGAGCTCGGCTGCCTCCTTGTCGCGAAAATCGAGAACGAACGCAACTCGTTCAAACCCCAATAGCCACCAATCCATTTCGAATTAAACGATCTTGACCGTTGAACTTGTCAATCTCACTGCCCTCTACGAGTTTGTAGTTGATAATTTCTCGTAATTGTTAATGGATTGAGCGAATTTGAGGGAGAAAGAATCGTGATTCTCGGCCATTGATGAAGGAGGTGGTGGCTGGCTTTGTAAATTAGGGTTTTCTTTTTTTTTTTCTTTTTTTTGTGAATAATGGGTCTATTTATAGGAATTTATCGAAACACTATTCATTCCGGAATTCCCGAACTTCAAATCTCGCGCGATGACTGGCGTTTCTAAGGTTTATCCCGCGTTCCGGACACAATGGAACAGGTTTCGAAAGCTAATTCGGTCATCTGTACGAGTTATGGCAATAAACGTTCGATTTGAAATTAAACCGATTAAACGATTTTCTAGGCGTTTTAGCTTGCACCGTACAAACGGTAAATCCGATTGACATGAAATTTGAAACCATACAATAATATCACATTACAGATCCGATGAAACTGGTTTCGTCGAAATCCGAGACTGTTTGAAAAATGGCTATTTTAACTCGCTAAATTAATATTAAAAACAATTTCGATGCGTTTCGAGCTGCCACGATCAAACGAAAACTCCTTTTGCTACGAAAATTGAAATCCGATAATAACTAACTATTACGGATCCAATGGAACTGGTTTCGTCCAATTCTGAGACTGTTTGAAAATTGGCTATTTTTCAGTCGATAATTAAATATTAAAATATTCAATTTTCACAAATTAACTTTTAATCCAATTTTGAAAGTTCTATAACATTGCTATAACTCCAATATGATAAAATAAAATTTTACAAATCAATTTTAATCATATTTAACCCTATTTTCAATTATTCCTACATTTTCACATATTAAATTATCGATTTAATTATCCAATTAAATCCAATTATTCGAAATAAAATTTATTAGACTTATAAATTTCACTTATTAATATTTAAATTCAATTAAATATTCAAATTTAAATTAATAAAAATTCTGGGTCGTTACAATCTACTTAGCATACACTACTACATAGTAGATAGTTTTACGGATCTTTAGAGGATGGTTATTCCAACATCCTTTGAGTTGCTTGTATTTCAATTGTTATTTCACTTGAGTTGGATTTATTGGTATAAGAATGTTAATCCTGACTCGAGTGTTTTGTGTTTTACTTTACGCTCGGGTCAGACTGAGTGGTTCAGCATTCGAGACTCACCTTTGGAGTTGGAGCTTCGCCTGGAGATCCAGCTATCTATCCAGCTTTTAGATATTCAGTTGATTCCAGTGAGGTATTCTGATTCTTGTGTTTGACTATTGTATTCGAGACTTCTGTTGTAACTTATTTTACTCTGTTATATATATAGTAGCTTCATGAACTATTATCTTTTGCTTCCGCTGTATATTATTACTATGTGTCTGTGATTCTGTGATTATCTATTTACTGTATATCTGTGTTTTGCCAAATATAAATTAACAATTCGGTATTTTGAATTATTCAAGTCCGACATGTGTGGATGCGAATAGTCCAAAATAGTGGATCGTTACAGTTGGTATCAGAGCTTTGGTAGCTCTAGGAAAAACTTAGCATATATGGTAAATGTATTTACAGAATCGCTCTCATTCGAGTTTCAATCTCATCCTTTTGACTCAATTCCTTTGAATTTTGGAACGTTCCCTATGGTTTCGAAAACCATTCGCGTCCCTCACTACTCGTCTTCTTTTAATTCTGGAGTATTCCATAACTCCACTTCGAATGATCTTTATAATGAATCAGCGGTCTTGCCAATCTTCGAATTATTTGTAAATGGATGAAACTCTTTTACAATAGCATTGATTTACCGGAGATGTTTGTATACTCGGTTTACGATGCTATCTATCTCCTACTATGTCTGAATTTTATTTCTCGAGAACAAATGTCGATTTGCCTCGGAATTCTGCATCGATCTTATTCTTGAAGTCACGGTCGACCTGGTTATGGTTGCCCGTGAATTAAATACGCTTATCCATCTCCCGATTCTGAAATTGAATTATCTTATCTTCTGTTTCGAACTTATTATCGAATCAAAATTCTCTTTGATTTGATTCCCATCAAATTTGAATCTCTATACTTATTTTGAAATCCATCTTTGTATCATCGAGCGAGGGAATGTATTTGTAATTATACTAAAGTGTTATATATATATATATATATATATATATATATATTATGTTGTTTGAGTTGTTGATGTTGATTTGGGTTTCCGTTCGATTCGTCTGATCAACGCTATCGATAGGATTTTCAAAACACTTGAATAGAACAAACTGACACAATATTGTTTTCAAATTTGGTAAATAAAATAAATTTTGTATGATTATATTATATATATATAAGTATAAATTTTATGTAACTAAATTGTTAGTAAATTGATTGTTGAAATGATAGCATTTGATTATCATTTATTATTTTGTAAACCATTGGCTATTGTCTCATGTATATAAACAATTGAAATATAGAACATGGTTTAAATTTTAATTAGGAATTGAAATGGATATAAATTAAAATTTAGAATTTGAGAATTTTGATTTTCGATAATTCCAAACTTCGGTTTTAAAAGTTTTAAAATGTATATTATTTAAAGTACTTTCGAATAGAAATCGTTTTCAAAGAATTTTAAATGATTAAATTTGAGCTCTTCGCTTTTGTCGCTGGAAAAGAATTTCAAATAAATAATTCAAGAAAAATTTATATAGTTTAAATTAATTGTTTAATCTTGATTTTCAATCTACTTGTATTTCTGGTTGTTCTATTTACCTACCTCCTTCCTTTTCGAGGACGAAAAGTTTTGAGTGGGGGAGAGTGTAATGACCCGTAAAATTTTAAATAATTTTGACCCGTAAAATTTTAATAATTTTGAATGGTTTCATTTACGTATTTAATTGAATTTTTGTATTTTTATTCATCTTATTTAAAACTTTGGTGTATGATTTCTTAAAAATTTGAATTTTAGAATGTATTGAATTGATTATAAATCATTTGCCAAAATTGTAATAAATATAAACAATTTCTGTAATTTTGATTTTGGGTTAAAGTTTAACTTTAATTGAAATTTTAAATTTTAACTTTCAAATCTTTTATTTAAACTGTATATATTTTTACAACATTTGTTTCAAATTTTCTTTTCTTTCAAATTGGTTATATACTTTTAAATTAAGTAATAAATAATGTGTAAAAAGGAAATAAATTTATACATTTCTTTTATACGTATATACATTCGTTTTCTTAGTAAAGTAATAAAAAAATCAAATGGAAGTAAAAAAATCAAATTTTAAATTAAGAAATAAATAATGTGTAAATAGCTATTTAATTATACATTTTATTTGGTACGTTTTATATCCGTTCTTGTTTAAATTATTTGGCGTCATATAAATGATACGTTATCTTCTGAAATACACTTTAGTATATATTTTGCTAAATAAATACGAAACAAATAAATTCAAAGTACGTTACTTTGTTATAAATTTTGGGCGTACGTTTCGATTTAATTATTGCCTCTCTAATGCGCACACTTTTGATTTCTTACCTTAGCTGTTAAAATCATCAGCCGTGCATTTTAAAAGGAATGAAAAATCTTGCCTTACGCTTCACATGTAAATTATTTCATCTCTTTTACACTTGCCCTTTTCTTATTTGTATTTAATAGGAATGAAATTCTATAATTCCTCTACCGTTTCAAATCATTTATTTCTTTCCTTTCATATACCAAATCAACGCAAGCCTATGTTAAATACAAAAACCCACGTACACAATTTCATCCGCATCTCATATTGCCTTCATCTTCTCGCATGTGCTTCTTCCTGAAGGTAATGGCTGCACTTTTTTTCTTTGTATTTTCTTGTTCTTCTTTCTTGTTTTTTTAAGTTTAAAGACTGTTGATCGTAAATATATATATTACTGTTTAAGTACGAATTTTCCCACAGCTTTCAAAATTACTTCATATGGTTTACCTTTCCTACAGCTCTTTGATTACATTTTTATATATAAAGTATACACTTATATATTAGCTGTTTTACATTTTCTGGGTCGCGTGTTATATATATACGTTGGGTTTTAGTCTTTGATTCCTTTTTTATATATAATTTTCAAATATATTGGTCCCAATACACATGTTAATGAATACTGATTTTAATATCTAGAGATTTTGATTTTAAAATGTGTTTTAAATAATAATTTTAATTTATATATATATATATATATATATTTTACTTTGTTAAAAAAATTATATTTTGTTATGCTGATTTCGGTTATTAATGGTATGTTAATATACATTATATTATACCAGTTATGTTTTGATGTTTATATGTGTGTATTCTTATAAAGCAGGCAATACAAGTTATTTTGGTTACTAATATGTATTTTTATATTATTATGTTAGTTTATATTATACTGGGTATTACAAGCTATAGTTATATTTATAGTTTGATTGCATAAGTTAAGTATATATATATATATATGTGTCCTCTATTGTATAGTTTTGAAGTTTATAAAAAAAATTAAGTTGTTTATATACTAATTTGTTTGTTTTAAAGATTATATTATATTAGTCTCTGTTTTTAAAAGGTTATGTTATACAATGGTTATATATATTATTTATATAAACTGATACTTATATGTTGTATAGTATATAAAATTTAATAATGAAAGTTTAGTTAACTGTATGTGATAATATAGGTGAAGTAAATTTTGTGTTACTGTATTGGTATGTTGTTTACAATATAATGAAATATGCTAATATAGATATTTTAATAACTTACATTTTTAAAGCATATAATATAGTGTATTTGTTCGTATAACATACAATGTATTAGTTCTGGTAACATACATGTTTAATACTGAATAATTTGATATCTAAGTTAGTTATATATAGCTGCCTATCAGCTTATATATATGAGTAACATTTTAAAATAGAATGTGTATATATATATATATGTGTAGTTTATATAAGATTTTGTGTATGTTATATATGTATATACATGTGATATGTTGTTTATCTTTATGAGTATATATATTCATTTATTTCAAATTTTACTATGTAAATATATGTTGTTTTATATGGGTTTTTATTTAAAAGCAATGATTTTGAAATATATATATATTTAATTTAATATGTGTTTAAATTAATATTGATTTGAGATTAATAATAATAATGCAACGTACATTTCATTTCTATCTCTATCAAGATTGATTCTAATTAGTTCTCACCGATTTTTCCATTTATCAGCTTGTTCATCGTGCATGTTTTCTTCATCGAATCGTGTCTGTCTAGCTTTGCTTTGGAATTTGTAACTCAACTTTATTATCTATTCTCTCTAGCATCGAAAGGTGAGCAATCACCCACGATTAACATTCTTTTATTTATTAAATTTGATTTCAATTGGAACAACAATTGAAATAAGTTGCTAAAATTTAACTGTTATTGTTTATATTGTTATATATATGATATGCATTTATATGTAATTGTTCACTTATGGATATGACACCATATCTTGTTGTTTATATTGTTATTGATGATATATGCCTGTTATTATTATTGTCATATCTGTTATCACTCTGCAAGTTCCCTGTTAGTATATAATTCACTATGGGTTAAAATGATACATATCCGAACGGACTTTAGAATAAGAGAATTTCATTATGGGTTGAAATAATAGACCCAAGCGATTTTCATTTGAATTGAATTTGGGATTGCGGGTGGAAATGATATCTACCAGTATATATTTAAATTACGGATTGAAATGATAAATATCCATGTCACTTGACCATAGCATAGGAAATTATGTACATACACCGTTGATCTATATCTAAATATTTTTAAAATGATTTCTATGGTTTTGAAAGGGGATATATATATGGTTTATTTAATATTGGAAATATCTTTAAGTTTTTATATAAAGTAGATTTAATAATAAACTTATATCTAATAAAGTTTGATTTAATTAATATAATATGTCTAAGTATTATATCTTTGAACAGATTTTCAAGGATTTGTATAAGTTAAGGAAGATAAAGTGGAATTAAGTAAAATTGTATCTAATTAAGAATTCTACTTAATTAAATCGATTTGAACTATTAAATTTGAAGTTTAAGATTTGATTTTATAAGTTGATTTTTTTGATTTAAAGTGATTAAATGATATTTAAAATTTAAATAAATCAGAAGGAATATTTAATCTAAGGGTAAATTAAGGTTATTTAATAATACTGAGTTTATTAAGTGAATATCTCCAGACTGAAAAAATATGAGGTTAAATCGAGATCTGTAGAAAACTGTAAAATTTAACTTCGAAATTCTGAATATTAAAGCTTTGAAATATACTAGAAATTAAATGGTAAAATTGTGATTCAGATCTGTATTCGAAATCAACATAATTTGAACTTGTTATTTAGAAAACTGAATTGAATGGAAATTGATAAATTGAGATTGAATTAATTTGAGTGGGAAAGTCGAGTTGATTTTTGAGGAAATTGCAAATACCTTACTTTATAAATTATTTAATATATACATACCATTTTGGGAAATATATCTATTTGAAATGGAAATGATATTTTCGGTTTTGAAGTATGAATTAATTTGAAATGACCACGGTGTTATAGTGTATATTTCTACATCATAGATAGTTCCATGGATCCTTAGAGGATGGTTATCCCAAACATCCTTTAAGTTGATTATATTTCAGTTTATATTTCGCTTGAGTTGGATTTATTGATATAAGAATGTTAATCCTGACTCGAGTGTTTTTTGTTTTGCTTTACGCTTGGGTCAGACTGAGTGATGCAACATTCGAGACTCACCTTTGGAGTTTGGAGCTTCGTTTGGAGATCCAACTATTGATTCAGCTTTCAGCTTTTCCAGTTGATTGGTCCAGAGAAGTCATCGGTTCGTATTGGAGACTTCATTGTAGTTGAGATATTCCGTTGTATTTTTTTCTAACTCTGATGTTTGTATAGTAGCTTCATGAACTACTATTTATTTATTCCGTTGTGTATTATTGGATTACTCTATGTCAGTGATTCTGTGATTGATTTATTTATTGTATATGTTGAGTTTTGCCAAATTTAAAACAACAATATGATATTTTGAGCAATTCAAATCCGACTTGTGCGAATGCGAATGGTTGAAACTATCAGGTCGTTACAAGTAGTAGTCCCTATTCAACCTCAGATTAACTTTGTTACTCTATGCCAAAATTATACCAGCTTGGAAGGAACGCCATTCAAGGGCATAGAATCTACCATTGAACTTCAAGCTTAGCTCTGATTATGTGAGAAAATCTTTAACGGATAAAACATCGATGACGATCAAAAAAAGGTTCTTAGCCTTCTGGCAATTGCAGGAAGCGGCTCTAGCTTGATGGAAGTCCATTACTCTCAATGAATCGGACTATAATTTCTCTTAAGCAAGGTTTGAAGTAGTTTTTAAAGAAAAATACATGACCTCTGCTGGAAAGTCTTGCTTCAATAGGAGTTTCATGGATCAGAAGCAAAGTGAAATGTCCATGGAAGAATATTTGAACAAGTTTAATGAATTATCTCACTTTGGGACTGGACTGAGATACACCTCTTAAGAAATTGAGATGTTTATTACTGGGATGAAAGAAGCAGATCATGATAGGATGACTACTCATGAAAGGAACATTTGTGAACTTGGTGGATATGGCTTTTTGGTATGAAGCTTTGGACATGAAGAAACCGGTTGTAGAGTAAGGTAACAATGACAATAAAAGAAAGCACAATCGCCAAGGAAATAAGCCATGGCAAGGAAAGTCTGGTGGAGGACCTTAGGAGAACCAATTTTAGAATGTGGAGTATTATAAATGCAAAAGGAAGTGCCATTTTGCAAGAGACTGCAGAAGTCCCAAAGTTCAGAAACAACAGCAAAGTCTCATCTTTCCTATAGTTCAGAAAGGTCTCTGCCACAGTTGCCAGCAACCCGGACACTGAGTTAAGGATTGCCTATTAATGAAGAAATGGAAGCAAGCTACGGTTTTTTCTATTAAGGATGAGCCCTCAACCTCTACTGATGCAAAGAGCAAGGGAGTTATGGAAGATAATATCTATGTTAACGAAAATTTAGTTAAAGTGTTATTTGATATTGGGGCTTTCCACAATTTTCTTGCTATAGACTTGGTTGATAGATTAAAATTGATCATGAAAATAGTAGATATCCCTATCTGTGTGTATAATCCCATAGGCGGTATAATAAATATGTGCATGAGTTATGAAGATGCCCAAGTTACCTACCTTTGCCGTAACTTTTTATGTAACCTATTTGTTCTTGACTTTATTGGGTTTGAGGTTTAACTCGATATGGATTGGTTATCTAAGTATGAAGCGGTTCTTGATTGTGTTAAGAGGATAGTACTAGTGAAAACAAAGTTAGGGAAGTTTATTAAAATATTGTATGAAGAACCAAGTTCGGTAAGGGATAGTTTCATGTATGCACTAGATTTATGCCAAAAAGGTTTAGAGATGATATCGATTATTAAGGAGTTTCAGGATATTTTTGAAGAAGTAAAAGGTTTGCTTCCACTATGGGAAATTGAGTTTCGTATTGACTTGATTCCTGATGTAAGACCTGTTGTTCACCCTATTCAAAGAACGGCTCTAAGAGAAAAGGAGGAGTTAAAGAACCAAACTGATGAGTTGTTGAAGAAGGGGCAAATTAGATAGAGTCGCTCAATTTGGGGAGCAACCATAGTTTTTGTTGCAAAACCTGATGGCTCCTTAAGACTTTATGTAGATTATCGAGACCTAAGTAAGTAGACGTTTAAGAACACGTATCCTCTACCCCTTATAGACTACTTGTTTGGCCAACTTCACGGTGCTCCAATATTCTCACAAATAGATCTAGCCACAGGATTTCGTCAATTAAGGATAGTAGAATATTGTATCCCATAACTATATTCAAATGTTTGGATTTTTTTCTATAAGTGGTTGGTTATGCCTTTTTGGTTGACCAATGCGCCCATTTATTTTGTGGATCTCATGAAGATTGTTTATAGATGTGCTCAACGTATTCGTGTTGATTATTATTGATGGCATTTTCAGCTATTCAAAGACCGAGAAAGAACACGAAAGGCGTCTACAAATTGTGTTGGGAATATTAAGAAGGCACGTGCTTAAAGAAAATTTTTCAAAATGCCACTTCTAGGAGGAGGTAAGGTTCCTTGGATATGTATTGCCTGGGGAAGGAATTTCGGTTGCTCCAGGAAAGGTTATAGCAGTTCAAGACTAGAAGAAACCACAAACTCCAAAAGATGTCTGTTGCTTCTTAGGATTGGCAGGATATTATCGGAGGTTCATTCAAGACTTTTCAAAAATTTCCTCCCATCTAACGAAGTTAACCAAGAAGAATGTTAAATTCGAATGGAACCGAAGTACGATGAAGCATTCAAGGAGCTCAATAAAAGGTTGACCGGTGCTTTAGTCCTAGCTATTTCTGGTGGAAGCAGTGGTTTGGCTGTATACACCAATGCTTGTGAAGAAGGAGTGGATGTAGTGTTAATGCAACATGGAAGGGTTATCGCTTATGCAACTAGGAAACTAAAGCCTTATGAGAAAAATTATTCAATGCATGACTTAGGGCTAGCCATTGTGTTTGCATTAAACTTAGGGAGGCATTATTTACTAGGTGAAAAGTTCGATACCTTCATAGATCACAAGTCTTTGAAGTATCTTTTCACATAGAAGGATCTAAACATGAGACAGCGGTATTGGTTAGAATTTCTCACGTATATGATCTTGACATCTTATATACCCCCGAGAAAGCCAACGTAGTAGCAGATACGCTAAGCAAAAGGCATGCCGTTATAGCTTATATAGTAGTGATTCCAACTCTTCTAGAAAGAACTACCAGCAAGCAAAGAGAAAATCGACGTCTAATAAATATTATTTAGGGTATAAGCAAAGGGCGGAACTCAAGCTTAGAAATAAATAACCATAGGATATTATGGTTAAATGGAAGAATATGTGTTCCAAATGTAGATGGGATTAGGCAGGAATTTCTAGCAGAATGTCACAATTCTCGACTTACAATACATCCCGAAGTTACTAAAATGTATCGAGACATGAAGAGGACTTTTTGGTAGGAACGTATGAAGAGCGCATCCCCATTCACATTAGCAGATGTGCCAATTGCCAACAAATCAAAAGTAATCAGCAAAAGATTGTAGGACTATTTCAACCCCTTAAGATTCCAACTTGGAAGTGGGACCAGATATCAATGGATTTCATTCACGGCTTACCACGAACGAGGAAGGGAAATGAAGGTGTTTGGGTTATCATAGACCGATTGACAAAAAGCGTACACTTTATTCTAGTAAATCCAAGAAGGACTACCTCAAGCCTTGCATATATATATATATATATATATATATATACATGAAGGAGATTATTCCGTTGCATGGAGTTCCAAGCAGCATAGTTAGTGATCGAGATCCAATTTTCACCAGTTAGTTCTAGGAAGCATTACAGACAGCTTTAGGAACGAAGCTGAGTTTAAGCACCCCATATCATCCCTGGACTGGGAAAACAGAAAGGGTGAACCGAGTGGTGGAACATCTTCTTAGAGCTTGCAACTTAGACTTTGGAGATTCATTGAAGAATCATCTTCATCTGGTAGAATTTTAGTATAACAATAGCAACCAGGCACGTACTAACATGGCACCTTATGAAGCTTTACATGGTCGTCCATCCAGATCACCATCATGCTGGATTGAAACCAAATATCGATTAGTACTTCGTTCGGATATGATTCGAGAAGCCTTGGAAAAGGTATATATGATCAGAAAGAAGTTGAAGGAAGCTCAAAGTAGCAAAAAAGTTATGTTGATCAAAGGCGTAGGAATTTAGAATTGTCGGTTGGAGATTTTATATTTTGGAAAGCCTCTCCGATGAAGGGGGTGGTGAGATTTGGAAGGACTGGCAAGTTAGCACCTTGATATATTAGACCTTTTCCCATCCTTGAGCGGATTGTACACTAGCATATCAAGTGGAATTACCAGAAAGGTTGTCAGGTGTGCACAATATTGTTCATGTGTTCCATTTACAAAAATATGTGCATGCCTCGGCACTAGTTGTAGAGAGAGCTGACCAGGAAGATCTAGAAGTAGAGCCAAACTTGACTATTATCAAGCAGCCCATTTGAATCATTAATCATAATAAGCAGCAGTTACGGAGAAAGGTTGTAAGACTAGTTAAGGTTCAGTGAACGAGTGACGCTAAAGACTGCACTTGGGAAACTAAGGATGGGATGAGGAAGCTTATCCAGAATTTAGGATTGATGTATAATCTGTATATATCGTATCGATGCTGTAAATCACCACCTCGCTCATCATATATATCTTTGTATATATGTTTCATCATATATAAAATTAGCTCTTTTGAATTATCTTCTTTGTGTGTTAAATTTTAGGATGAAATTCTTTTAAGGATGGGAGAATATAACGACCCAAGATTTTATCTCTATAGTTGTGAATATTTATTTAACTTTAAATAATCAAATAATTAATTTTAAATTCTTAATAATACATTATAATTATTTTTAATGTTTTTATAAAGATATAAACTCATTTTGAAATAAAATAGTTTTGGTCATTTTTGTAGTTCGACATCGTTTTTCGTAGTTCAAAAATATAACTATTAGGAATTTATTAAATGTCATAAATATGATTTTATAGCCTTAATAAAATTTATTTAATTATTAGGTAATGATGGATTTTTTTTTTGAAAATCTATTTACATAGATATGTAATTTGTCAAAAAACAGAAAATGTGACCTAAATGCTTTTTCAGATTTTCGACTTTTCATCGAACAAAAGTTGCGCAACATTGTTGCAAATATATTTTCATTTTTAAACATGTGTACTTACATGTTTTAAACCATTCACATTTAGCACTAAAAGAAAATGTAAGTTTACTTTTGTTAATTATTATTATAAGGGAGATATTTTTAAGTTTATTATTAAAATAAAAAACTATTTTCATGACTTGACATGCACTCAAGTATGGTGCAAATGAAGTGATATTTGTGTAAGATGATTTGAAGTGAAATGATGGGTTTTAAAAAAATCTAAGGGTTTATTGGTAATTTGGTTTGAGGGTAAAAAGGTCTTTTACCAACTTTTGCTACTTGTGTAAATACCCCATTTCTTATTCCATTTCCCACTTTCATTTTTCATTTCTACTACTTCCTCTTCCCCCTCTTCCTTACTACCATTATTCCACAATAAATCTTAAACAAATACCTCTTTTCCTTTTTTAAAATTTTAAAATAGCCTTTTCAGCCATAGTCATCACCTTCTTCGTCGAAAAGACACAAAATTTGAAGAACCACCTCCCTCCTTTACCAAAGCCGAACCCACTCCCCACCCCACCGCCCCTTCGAGCAACTTTTTCTAGGGGAAGCTCCACCCATGTGTTTTCATGGATTTTAGCAAAGAAGTGGTAGCTCGTTTTGGGAATTTTGATTAACAAATGTGTAAGTAAAGCTCACTTTAAATAACTTTAAAACTAATGATATCTTGTGATATATTTATCTATTATTATCACATGAATGATGTATACGTGTGTATGTGATGACTATATTGGTTATTTAGATTCGATTTTCCCGCTAAGGCGGATTGCACAAATAACTACTATCATGACCTACCCTTATGATCCTTGAAAATTGACATAAATACGCACATTGTATAACATGCCGAACGATCGAGTGTCGGAGGGATATATTGTTGAAGGAAAAGAAAGTAGGTAGACGAAAGAAGAATAAACAAAAACAGAATCTCACAGCGGTCTGAATAACATATAATATAAACAGTTTTTTACATAAATAAAAGCTATAATATACATAGCTCACATCAAAGTACACAAATCAATAATTACCAGCTTGGACAGCTATAACAACCTACCTGCATAATTCTGGTAATTTCAAATAAAACACTGCAGTAGAATAAAACAAGCACGAGAGTACGTCTTTGTCTCCAGCTCGTCTCCTAAGCTCCATCGCATCCTAACCTAAACCTGTAATACTCGGTCTGACTCGAGCATTATAATTAAATAACACCCAAGTCAGTCTGGAAAACAAGCGTGAAAAAACACGCTCAATTTCAATTATTAAAGTTTTCAAAATCCTTTGAAAATCAAAGGTATCTCGTAAGACTGCGTCACGCATAAACACGATGGGTTTTTACCTTACGATAACCTAAACATTTCATATCAAAATCCTCTAATATTATTATAGTGTCTAAGTACAAATACTTATTCAAATAGCTGAAATTGTTACATTAAATAAATTCCAGCATACTAGGATCTAGAATCAAAACTGTAAAGGCACGTATTGGAGAATGGATTACATATGAATAACTAGGCACTGGGGTACCACCTGTCACAATACATGTCTAGAACAGCATACTGAGGACCACGCTGGGATTCCCTGCAACACAAGACTGGTCTACCCCTAACCTGGATAGACTGAATATGCTATCACCTCGGGTGTTCCCACCTACTCTCGAGCTCCATCTACACATCGTAGTAATAATATCCGCGTGTATCTAGAAAGGTGATAGATATACCCTACTTGGGTGTGACCCACTTAGCCTTGCTGCATCCCCCTAATTTTCAATCATTCCTGGTTGATGAGGCTAGAGGCTACGATTAACTTTTAAAGGATTTTCACTTAGAATGTTCATTGTTCTCTAATGACAATGTACCGATAGCATTCATCCATACAAGTACGTTCACAGTCCGAACGGAACCGAAGGAACTACTCCTACTACATCCATTTTGGAATCACCCTCAGGATTAGTAGTGATTAGCTCTTGCACTTCACTACATCTTCGAATCCATGCTCTTGTCTTTATTTCGAAAATGTACTCGTTGGATCGAAGTGGTTTTCAGATAACAAATCTGATCCTGGTCTCTTCAAAACAACGTTCAAAATTTCCCGGTAAACACAACCCCGGATCTCAAGGAAATAAACAGATGAAAATAAGATCGGAGATCGCCTCTTAACCGTTAGTGGATAGATTTCCTTATAAACGTCCTAGAAGGACGAAACGAGTTTATATGTACAGTATAGCACCTCTAACGGTAACTGTACCATATAATCCTCGTACTTCTTCTAGATATACCCAAAGCTATATTTAAGTCCAGATTTGATCGTCGGTTATTTAACTATCAAATAAACAATCAATTCAACCAAATATTCGATTTTGCACTGAAAAACACCAAGTCTTATTTAAATTAAATTTTAAATTAAATTAAATTTCTTCACCCAAAGGTCACATACTTATTTTATCGAATTCTGTAAATTTACAACTATCTTTTCAAAAAATATTTTGAAAACCCTTTTTTTAAATAATGTGGAAAGTACCGCTGTGGTATCAAACCATAGATCATAGCTCAATGGTTACGTCTCTATCCTAAAGAATCCAAAACTTCACTGCAGGCACTCGCTGCCTCCGATTTACGCCACGCGAGTATACCAATACTTCCCGAAACTTTATTTTAAAAATTATTTCAATATAATGCTTGTAAATTCTAAAATAAATTCCAAGTTAAATCTAGGTAATTATACTTAAATAAAAGTTATTATACAAAGCCATATTGATATTTAATAGTTTCTCTCTAAAAATAACAATGCTGACTAATTTCAAATAATAACAAATCTTTAACAATCATTATAAAATACTAACTAATAATTAAATATGCTTTCAATTTTAACTAGTTAAATAACTAATTTCCAAAATAATTTTAACACTTTGGAAATTTTCATATTAATAATTAAAATCCTCAAATCCAAATTCTCGATTTTAATTTTACTTCGTAAATTTAGAAATCTTGCTCGAACTCCAACATAACAAATTTTATACTTATTTCCAAATTCACTTCTATCATTCCAATCTATTCAAAATATCGATTTAAAAACCTCCTTTATATTTAAACAAGTACCACTTAAGCATTTACTATAACAATCCTTTGATAAATTTTATTCCAAAATCTTATCCACAATATTCCGATTTAGTTAAGAACAAGTTCCAGAGCCATTTATTTCATCCAACTGATTAACCTAAAATTATTTATAACATTTTACTTCAAAATCTTTTTTTAAAATTCTTCCAAATTCAAATAGTATTTTTATTGGTTCTTTAAAATACCAAAAATCAAGGCCAAACAACCATAGTACCCAATCAATATAAACTCCATGGTAATCTATCACAGATTATTCCAACAGAACATATATCACTATTTATGAAATTAAATACAACATTTTTGAGGAATCCAGTTGGATCCCTCCAACTTGTTTTCATGCAGCCACAGATGTTAACATAACATAAAAATACCAATCCCATTTTAAGGGGGATATCGCGATATTTAGGGTCATCCGCTGTTATGCAGGGAGCATAGGGTCTAATCAGTTATATATATGCGGAAATATAAATCACTCCAATATATATACACTACTATATATAATGTAACATCCAACCAATAAAAATGCACCAACTTAACGAATCAATCATTTATTAAATTTAACTATTTAAATTTGATCACTAGCAGTCCAAAATTGAGTGAGATTAACTCATCTTGAGTTTTAATTCGCCAAATGTTCCAATTTTAAATTAAATCGAACACGTTCAATTTAACCTAAAAATTTATCTAGCTCCGATCGACTCCAGACCCGCTCCACAGCGTAGTGTTCGTCGCTGCAAGTCCAGTGCCGCTTGTTTCGTCCGATTCCGACCTCGTATGTAGAAGATTTGCATTATTAAAGATTGAATATAATTTATATAAATAAATTTCTTTTTTTTATTTACAAAACCTAGATCTGCCGTTCAATTCGAAATAGGAAATCAAGGTCGCTCGTTCATCTTTCTTCCCTCTTACGATTTACAGCAAACTCGAACCCAACATCACTGTTCGACCACAGCTTGTCGCGCCACCATGATCGCCTATGAATTGATCGGCCGTCGCCATCTCGTGCACCCACGCCTGCTCCACCTACGACCCAATCTCTAGCGAGCTCGGTCACCTCAAATGTCGTGGTTTCCCCTTAGAACTACGCGCTTTCGCGGCCCCATCGCCGTCGGTCAACTCATAGATATTCGATCATAGCCGTTTACAATATAGAGTTCGACGAGCTCTTCGATCTTCCAGTTGGAAGTTTTATGAATTAGTTGATGGACTGAGAGGATTTGAGGGAAGAAATCTAGATGATTTCGGCCATTGAATTATAATGTGGCGGCCGCATAAATAAATGCTAGGATTTTACTGTAGAGACAATATATATATATATATATAGACGTATACAGCATTATTTTATTAATATATTTCAATTTTTACATGCTTTTTTCTAACGAACTCCAAATGAAACGTGCCGCCTGGCGTTTATAATATTTTACCCCTATTTCGAACACAAAGCTTTTTGAATCGAATTAAAATATTAAATTTTCGATATTTATTTCAACGCGTTTTTATTTCGTACGACCAAACGGTAACTCCAAACGCAATGAAATTTGAAATCCAATAATAATACACTATTACGGATCGAATGGAACTGGTTCATTGAGTTCCGAGACGGTTCCCTAGAAAGCTATTTTAATGCGTCGATTAAATCGAACGATTTTCAAAATCGTTGAAATTGTTTAAAATTTCAATTTTCAAAACTTACTAACTCCATTATAATTCAAATAGAATTTATACTCATATTAGAAATCATTCCAATTTATATTAAATCAAAATTCGATTGTTTACATTAATCCCATATATTAATTTCACTATTAATTTATATATAAATTTCCAATTTTAACTTATTGACTTTTTAATTCCTTTCAAAAGCCCAATGTTATAATTCTAATCCAAATAGAATTTAAATAATTTTAGAAATCATTTTCATGTCCAGTTATTTATAGATCCACATATTATCCTAATCTAAAATACCAATTTAATATCTACGAAATCAAATTAACCGCTATATTTGGAACTTTATACTATTTCAAAAATTCTTCCATATTCAAAATCAATTAAAAATTCAAATTCAATCTTTACAATAAATTAAATGTTCAAAACTAAATGATGAAAATTTTGGGTCGTTACAACCACTTTATGCAGGGGACAAGAATATGAGATCGAGGTGGTCGTAGAAAATAGGTCGCGATGATGCACTTCGAAAAGCATTTGTGATAATGAACTCTAAAGGAGTTCTTTGATTATGATGAATATATGTTTATATGCCTATGTGGAGATTACTTATGTTGTTAAGCATGTGATTTTATCTTTAGGCTGAAATTATTTAAAGTGACATTTGAAATCCCAACCTTCTGTTTTTATAAATGTTTAAAAAAAAAGGTTTTAGAACTTGATTAGATTTTCAATCTTTTGTAAAGTATTTTTAAAGATGGTTTAAATTTTATTTATTAACAGAAATGTTTTATTTTATAGAAAGGATTTCATTTTTTGTAACAAAATTGTTTATAAATTAAGGATTTTTCGAAAAGACTTTTAAAAGGAGTTTTTCCAAATATCTATATAAAAACCTTGTTTTAAAAAAATGGATTTCTTTATCTTTACAATTAAGTAACCACCCAAACTAGATTATTTTGTATTAAAACGATGACATATTTATGGAAAGTAAGTCATCCTGTATTTAACACTAAATGTCGTTGAGTAGACTGAGCCTTCTATTCGTGAGATCCGGATGTGAGGAGGTTAAATAAAGGAGATGTTTAGAAGCAACTGGTGCCCTGGCTCACCTAGACTTTTTCGTGGGTGAGGGATAGATAAGGTCAAAATATCGGAAACATGTTAAGTATGAGAGTGGTAATTTCCATATTTCGGTCATGATTAATTAAGCTATGTGAAAAAAATTCATCTTATAATTGATACTAAATTTCGACGTATGGAGACCCTACCTACTCCGAAGATTAAGAATGTTCGTCGACCCATGGGTTAAGTGGTAGTAACACCTTAACTTGGCCGGCCTCATTGTTAACTGAGAAATAGTTTAAATTTGAAATCAATAAGTGGTGTTGAGTATTCGAATCTAGGTTTTTAATATGAAAATATTTACTCCTGATAGCAGTTTTTCCACTATTGATAACTTGACATCTTTTTATCAATAATTAATTGGAGCAGACTGGGATCGAATTTGGGTGATTCCTGTTCAAAAACCACTTCAAACCAGTATATACGTTTGAAAGTGAAATCATGTTGAAGACGATGATTTTTAAGACCGGAGATCTTCATGATGTAGGGCCGCTTGCCACTAACCTCTGGGGTGATTCACATATTATATATATGGTGGCAGTAGTGCTTGCATTTTAAAAATCTTCGGTTTACAAGGACTGCTTGCTACTGATCTTAGGGGTGATTCCCAAATAGGATGTAGTAGAAGGAGTGCCTTCGGTTTGTCCTATATCTGGACAACTTGTATGGATGACTGTCTGACATTACATTTCTAAGACCACTATATTGGCTTTTACAAACGTTTGTCTATTTGGTAGTGTAGGAGGTAACCCCTCTTATACTTAACACCCTTCCCTGAGGTGCATGAACTCAAGGGTTGTACTTTTATGAAAATCGGTTAGTGTGTCATTGGAAATGGAAATGTGAAATTCAAAGTGAGATTTGCTGTTCTGTGAAAGGTAAAACGTTGCCTTAGGCCTCACACATCGGTAATGGCAAAAACATGGTAAATGCAACAGGGCTATGTGGTTGTAGCCATTAGGATATGATAATCACCTTTCTGTATTACCCTATATATTTTGGGTTTATTTTGTATGCTTTGGGATCCTGGTAAAGGAAAGGAACAATTGTGGTGATGACATGTTCGGTAGTATACAAGAAGGAGTAGGCCAGTTCTGTATTGGTAAAGGGCAACTAGGCTGTGCCTCGGTACATTCCTGTAGAGATGTACTGTGCGCAAGGTATTCCCTTACCTTATCATTCTTGGAATCCACTCTCCAATACGTGCCTTCGGATTTAGTTGTATACCTATTATGCTGGAATTTAATCAATGTAACAATTTCGTTATGGTTAATATGTATTTGTATCCTAGACACTATTATAATATCTCTAATTTAACGTAGCAAATGTTTTAGTTTTCATAAGGTAAAAACTCATCCATGTTTATGTGTAGCATGGTTTTATGAGATATCTTTTGTTTTCAAAAGTATCCATTCTTTTGAGTTTTCTCACACCAGTCCTATGACAGACCCAGAGTTTATTTCTTTTCCCCTAAACTCTTGGGTGCCCTACTTTTTAGGTAACGAAGTAGTCAGATTTAGCTTGGAGTATGTTCGAGGAGTCTGGAGCAGAAGATTCCTCTATGGATAGTTATCTATTGCTATTTCCACTGTATTATGTATAAAGTATCTACCAGCACCTGTAGGGATAGGCAGTTATGACTATCCTAGCTGGGTTAGTACTTGTTGGGACTCTGATATATCAATTTGAGAGTGATTGTATGTACTATCTTTATGTATTAATATATGTTGTTCCATGTGTTGTGAGAATCTACATGTTCTGTATTCTATCTTTATTTTCTTTTTACCGATGATCATTTGCCTCTCTGGCACTTGAATTTGCGGCATGTGAATACTATGGATGTATTATTATTGATTTTCGAGGGTCGAAGATACGGGTCATCATGTAGATATAATTAAATATTACCCTCTACTTTCCCAATGAATTAAAATGCTGAAATTTACATTCCAAATCAAATTAGGGAAATCCAAATGCATACTAAACAATTACAACCTAATTATCATTAATCTAGAATGAACTTCACAATCTTATTGGCATTATACTTTAAAAGTTTTAGGGATTGATTTCCAAATTTTCTGATTAGGGTGTGTACCATTCCATTCCAATTTCATAAATTACTGAATATGTAAGCGAGATTTCAATTAAATACATTCATTTAAAGCCTATAATTCTACAGATCCTTTATAGGCATAATAATTAAATAAAAATTTAACGATATAAATTTCGGTGTTATACATAAATAATATAATTTTCCACTCACCTTTCTAACTTTCCAAATTCCCAAATCTGAATTCATTTATTTACTTGGCTCCTTTTTCCTTTCTGATCCAAAAATATATCTAACAAGATATATACATAACTACTAGAATTACAGATCTGAAAGAAGATTTAAATTAAGGGGAATACAAATTTATAAATATAGAATTTACCTTTTTCGTAGAATTGATTCACTCTTTCTCCTGTTTCCTTTTATTTTTCGCCCTTTGTTGATGTATGTACATATGTATGTATGCATGCATGCAAGCATGCATATATGTATGTTTATATTTATCTTATAGTATTTTTATAATTTCAAGAAATAGTGAAGAAGAGAAAATGGTAGCACTCCGATAATAAAATATGAGAAGAAAAGTGAGGGGCCAAGCCTGTATTTATGGGCGTTGAAATCAATTCTATCCATGATTAATATTAATTAAATCCGGACCGTTAGGCTAAGTTTCAACCTAAGCCACCGCCACTTTAACTTGTAGACCTCTCCTCATAGAGGGGTTTGCCGCTAGCGGTCGATCGACCCAAGGAGGGGATCGACTAGTAGGGTCCATGCGTTTATTATTATTTATTTCCTTTTTATCCTTTTTTAACTATTTTCGATTTAAAAACTTTAAACGATGATAACTTTTTCATTTTACTTCCATCACAAAACTTCATAAATGTAAGTTACTCAGAAAATCACCACGAACATAATGATGCAGTTTCATGGCCAATTTGCAATGTTTGCTTAAATTCTATTTTTGAACCTTAACAATTACTTATTAATTACTGGTTACTTCATTGGGTGTTACATTCTACCCTTTAAAAGAATTTCATTCCTAAAATTCCTCAAGGGTTGAATCATGTAATATAGAACGCAACCATTCCAAACTATCCAACAAATTAGTGTAGAACCAATTTTGTAGCCAATCATCTAAAAATGCATGGTGTATCATAACATTCATGATATCCCCAGCATCAAATACTCAACACACCATTTCTAACATCTAAATTTTGTTCCTTAAACCTATTATGCTATGTCGAAAAAGGAATATAGATGGAAATTTTATATTTCCACCCTTCTTTGTTATACTAATTCTGTTATACCTTGGAACCTTCTCTTTTGGCCCCTAACCTTTTCCAATTTTTCCAAGTGTAATTCACATAAGAAGGTTTATTTTTAACTTCTAAAATGGAATTATTTCAAAAAAAATTGTTTAGTATCAAAAAGGTATGGAAATAGAAATTCCAAAGCTAAAACATCATTTTTCCCTTGTAATTATATATGCTTCATATACTACCACCCTTATCACCCATCAAAATTCATATCCACTAACACATTGACCCTTCCTACGTTAAGCATGTGGCACTTGACAATTTCTCATTTCCCATTAAAAACAGGCTTTCCCCTTCCAATCAATTTGCAAAATAGCCTGAAAATCAAATCTTCAAAAGCATTCGGAAACAATTTTTTTTCAAAAGCATTTAATCACAGAAAAATTTCAAAAGCATTTGAAAACAACTTTTTAAAAGCATCTTCCTTTACCCATTTTAAAACATATAAAGCCACATCTTAATCGGGATTCATTCAATGGGTTAATGCATATGATTGACCATAGCATTATGCGGTTAATCTTAGATTTTGAAAATATTTTCTTTTATTTCAAGACAACAAACAATAAAAAAACATATTTATAGACTTTAACTTTTAAGGCATATGGATAATGACTCGTGGTTTCGTAACTACCCTTCTATATCCTACTCTTGCTAAAATTCATTTTCCTTAAAATTCTAGGGTTTTTGGGATCTAAGCATTCTTTATTTCTAGTTTCTAATTTAATTTTCTAATTATTTTATGAACTCCAATATTACTTACATTCATCGCTAATTAAATGTCCTTATGAGATTTCCTTATTTACACTATTTTCCAATATATATAGCAGTCAAAGATAATCTAGAAAATCAACACAATAGTAAAATAGGAACATATCTCATATCATATCGTACGCTTTTCAATATCCAAAGGGACACGACTAGAGATTATAACCCAAATAACATAAAAGAAACAATTGTTGGAAGTTGTCCTTCATCATTAGCTGGTTTTAATAATGTCATGGCCCTATCACTTCTTTCTCAATTAAGATGCACATTTCAAGTATCTCATTCTACTACAACCCACATGTCTTAACTTACCCATTTTGGTTTCCAATAAATAAAGCTCGTTCATTATTTAATTATTACACTTGATTATGGAATAAACTGTGCATTCTAACATTGTAGTAGGTAAGAAAGTATAAACTATGCACATTTTGAATAACTTATTGAAAAATTGGCTTGGTGGAATACTTTCCTATCGTCTATCTTGTCTTCTTTAACTTTGAGTCAACCGACATCTTTTATGTGTTCTTTCCATCTCATTACCCTCTTATCCATTCGTATTGCTATCTTCTTTCATTCAAATCTCTTGGTAGTATTCTCCAATTTCGAAATTTATTTTCTTTATCTTTGATCTTTCATGTGAATATACTCTAGGACTTGCAAAAGTGTACTTCGACACCATTTCCCATCCCTTTGTAGGTTCTTCTTGCGGCTTCCACACACATCTAATAAAACATTCCAAGGTTCATATCAATATTCCTTATATTCTACGGGGATTCCTTGCGGCTACTCTACGAGAAATCTAGCTTTTTTATTGATAGACATAACTTTTACCCTATCTTACATAGGCAGTCATTTCTATCTACTCCATATCAAAAATTAATGTGTTTTTCACCACTTTTATGAAATTAAAACTTCACAGCCATGAAGTACTTAATCTAAAACTTTATCTTTGAAAATATATGTAACGACCTGTAAATTAATCGCTTTGTATTTGAATATTTGAATCATTTTTTAATATTTAAATAATGGATTTTAACAACCAAATAAACATATTTTAAATATTAATTGATGATATTAAAATCATTTCAAAATATGTTTACCAAAATAGTTAGTTCAAATAAAAATAGAAAATGTGATCGAAATTTTTTTTTCAAAATTACCACTTTTCGGCATTGTAAAAGTCATTGAAAACATCATGTACATTTGTGTCAACATGCACACATTTATATATGTTAGGATTAGTAATAATAAAGCACACTTATTTATATTAACATATGCATATTAACACTTAAGCATGATGTGACATATTAAGTTATAAAAGGCATATATATACATATAAACAAACTTATATGTATAAAAACCATCTCCATACCTAAGTACACACATGGAAGGAGTAGAAAAATTTAAGGAGGTATAAATGAGTGGGTAACATGTGCTAGGGGTGGGAGAGGCATGGTGTAGCATGCATGAGATCGTATTATTTTATGCTAAGGGTATTTTTGTAAATTCTAGTTTTCTATGCTTATAAATATCACTACCTCTTCATAATTTCCACTTTACAAATGCTCCTTCTTCATTTTATACTTTTCTCTTCATTTTATTTATTTACACTTCCATGGCTTCAATGTTGAAGTTCATGGCATAAAACACTTGTTCTTGTACTTTCATCCACTTAAAACTAGCTTATTCCTTCTCTACTTCACTCTACATTCAAATAAGACCCATAACTCCTCATTTCGAGCCAAGATCGAGCCATAACATCCATGTCCAAACCCAAACAGTCCACATATGGCCCAAAAGTCCAAGCTTTGGTGATTAAGAAGTGTAGTCTGAGTGTTGGCAAGATCGTGTAGCGATTCGACTTTGTTTGGTTACATTTTAGTGAGTAAAAACTCTACCCTTATAACCTTTTTTAAAAAAAATTTAATGCTCATATTATTGACCTATGAATACTTGTTATATATGTGTGGTGATGGTTTGGTAGGTTGTTTGGTTCATGTTGCAAAAAGTTACCGCATTTGGATGTTGTTTGCATATAGTAAGCGATATGAAAAGTTAGTGGCTAAATTTAACTATATTGTTAGAAAATGTTGGATATATGTTGCATTATTGTAAATCAACATGTATATATGCTCATATCATTGCTATGTGGTGTTTGGTTGAATTGTTAATGATATAAACTTGTTTACCGAACTACCCATAGAGTGATAGTCGCTATATCGGCACTTTCGGAAAATCACTTCTTATCAAAACCGTTCGGTTTCATTTTCATGTCTGGATTAGTTTGAAAAGTTAGGTAAGTTTTTGAAATAATAATGATTTCAAATTTTATTGATTATTTTAATAATGTTTAACTAATTTAATTATTTATTTAATTAATAAGGATTAGGGTTAACTAAATAACTTATTAACGATGTGTTTTAAAATTAACTAATTACCTGGTTAAAGATGTTTTGAAATTAATTAATCATTTTATTTAGTGATGTTTAAAGCTAATTAACCTTTTTATAATGATGAATTTAATTTAATTAATAAATTGTGTAATGATGTTTTTAAACTCATTAATGTTTAAATTAATGTTTTTTTAAAATAAATCTGTTTGTTTTAACTTTAAGTAATCTTTCCATTAATAATGTTTTAAAGTTGTTAATCATTTTAAATAATGATATTTAATTATTTATTAATCAATTTAATTAATTACATTTAAATATCACTAATTAATTTAATTGATAGTAAAGATGATTTACCTTTTTTAATTAAAGGCGTTTGAAGTTAATTTATCAACTTAATTAATGAAGTTTCAAACTGAATTTACCAAAGTAGCAAGGATGGTTTGACTTTTTTATTCATTTTAATTAATGATAATAAATTATTTAATTAATTTAATTAATTTTAATTTAATTAATGGATTTTCAAAGTGATTAACTTATTTTGGATTAAAGGCCACTGAAGTAAATTCATCAACTAAATAAATGAACTTTCATACTTAATTAATCAATATAATAAGGATGTACGTTTAAGTTATTAAATCCTTTTTATAATGATTTTTAAAGTTAGTGAACTCCTTTAACAAACTATTTTAAAGCTTATACTTGTATTGTGAAGCCCAAGCACGAGTTTGGTTTTAAAAGTAAAAGTTTGATTCGTTTATGGAAATGAATTAATTCTCATAAAGCGATATCACTTATATGGAAACGATTTATATGTACACTTAGCACTAAACATCAAAGAAGTAGACTTGCTTTTATTTTGAAAGTTAATAATAGTTGTGAAACATGACTTTGAGGTGACACTACCTTGACTTGTTCGGTGTTATTGTTAACCAAGAAATGTTACAATTTTGAATTTGATGAGTGGTGATAAGTATACAAGATTTAATTTCCATATACGATCATTTTATATCCTCAACAGTTGGCTTTCCAACTGTCGGTTACCTCAGCTTCTTTATTATCGTCATTCTAAGATAATTTATTGCTTTATTGAGCTTTGTTGTCCTTTATCGGAAATGACAAAACCCAAAGCGCGACAGGAAGCCAAACTATGTGGGATTGCTCCAATCAAAAGGGTATTTTGACATCTCATCTAGTTTGGATTCAGTTGTGCGCTTAGATATGAAAAATATTCGGATATTCGGTAAGGATTGATGTAGTCCAGCTTGGTATTGTTCGAGAAGTGTCATAAAGTAAATGAGCTTCTCAGAAGTATATTGCTAGAGGTAAACTTCAAGGGGGTTGCACCTTCCTGGTCATTTATTGTTTATGTAGGAGAAAACTTGTTCCATGCTAGCAGCGTGATCTTACATATTATTGTTAAATATACTCCCTTTTGTTTCAGAGTTTTAAGTACGTATTTTCTGACCCGGGTTGTTTATTTTCCCTAAACTTTCAGGTACTTAATTATATTTGAGTAGTCCGAGAATAGTAGGTTTCCTTTTGGAGCTCTTTGAAGACGATGGTCGAGGATGCGGCTCCTTAGTTATCTAGTTATTTCTTTATGTTGTATGATTATGAAGATGTATTTGTATCTAAAAATGACAGGTCAGAATGTATTGCTGCAAATCTGTTAGATGTAGAACTTTTGTTTAACTCTGATAACTTCATGTAAGGAGTAACATTTTGCACTATATCATTTTGTATTATATGTAACTTTTCCATTGTGAGGTTTTTTTTCTATTCTATCTTGTTTTGTACTTTATTTTTCCTCATGACAACTTGTCTTTTGGATGCTTGGGCAATGGCACATGAATACCATGGATATATTAAGTGTCATTCCTAGGAGTTAGAAAGGTGGTCGTCATAATATAAATTTAGAAACATTTTTATTAATAAAAAATTGCTTGGTTTCCAAAAGGAGTCATGAAATATTTCCCATTCAAAACAACTTTCCCTTTTAAGGAGTTTCTACTACAGAGACTCACTACAGAGAGTCGCCTCTTTGAAAGTAGGACCTTTAACTCAAAAATGTTTATTTGCATTCAAAAACTCAATTGTAACACCAAATCATTTTTCAAACATCTTCTATAACTTTAAACGATGAAAACTTGAGTAGACAAGGATAATTTCCTCCTATTATTTTCATATTACTCATGTTATTTCTACTTTTGTCCTTAATGGAGATCCTAATAGCCTATAATGGAGACTTTTTTAAGAGACATGTGCAATTACTGCACATATTTACAGAAACTATCCATTTTTCCTATGATTTACCTCTAATTTCCTATACCGTTCCTAATTAGATTACTAACATTATTTTAATATAAATTCCTAACATCATTTCTATTTAAATTTCATAAAATTGCTACTATTAAAATTTCTCCTACCTAAATTTCCTTTAAGTGGATTCTCCTTACATGGTTATTTTTCTTTTTTTCCTTGTTTTCCTTATTGACTTATTATAGTGCATTCACTCATCGCTTTAGCCATTGGGATTTTCTTCATTAACATGAAAAGAGATATGAATAAATCTATTTCAATTGTTTTTCTCTGTATTTTCCTTATATGGGAATACTTTTCCTATCTTCATTATCGGGCATTCTTACATTTCCATACTCTTAACCCCATTCAAATCATGTACTATTTCCATTTATCCACTCCCTTAAAGAAAGAACTTTAAACTTTCGAACTTACAGAAATAGAAAAAAATCATCGAGCCAAACATACGCTTTTTTCCATTCACTTCATAAATGAAAAATATCTTCACCAAAAGCCTCCAAATTAGAAATTTTGACCATACAAATTTTAAAGTTTTCTAAAAATCTTTAAAAGTTCCTTAATCTAAAATTTTCAATTTTGTTTGCTTTTTCAAAACAACAAGTTTCAAATAACACGGTCCTTTTATTAAAATAAATCCTTTAAAAAATCATTCAAAACATTTCAAGGAATTTTCATAATTTTTTTTCAAATTCTTTCACATGGGGTCGGATTCAGAAATGGACATTAACTGTCCTTTCTTTTAGACTTCTCTTTTTTCCCTTATATTCTTAACCTCTTCTTACTAAGAGTATATGTAAAAAATCAGGCTATCTTCTAGTCTTATAGAAACTTGCTCAACTCCTATTTATACCTTACTTTCAGATGCTTGCAATATACATGTTTTTACTTCCCATATGTTTGGATGAAATTTACATCTTTAATCGGCAATACATCAAAATCTACAATAATAAGGCAACCTAGGCTCAACAAAGGAGTCAAGTACCATCAAGCTTTCAAGATCCTTCTATATGTCTTCTCAGCCCACTTCTTATGGTACAGCCTCTACCCAGTAGGGTAATCATGGTAATCATATAAATTTAACTCTATTTATTGTTCCAACTCATAATTATCTCGTCTATCTTTTCAAAATATGGTCGCAACTACTTCTATAGTCAGAATTCATAGAGTTTGACGTATAATATAGATACATTCATAGGTAAAAAGACAAATATGTTCACTCAACGTATCCTAATTTTTATGATTGACTAACCTAAGCTCTGATACCAAATGTAAAAACCCCAACATTAGTGGGCTCGATTTTCGACTAAATCGAGAACCCAAATCCACTAGGGTATGGATCGTTCATGTCGGTAAACTGGAATAAATATAAATATATCTGAGAGCTATCTATATAAGCTTATAATGGAATAGAAAATATTATATAACATATATACCGACTAATGCTACTACCTTGGGATCAATATTATTATTTAGATATCAAGTTGCCTTGCTAGTGCCGAGCATGAATAAGAAGATTTCTCAATCTATCATTCCCGCCTTGCTCTAGTAGCATATTCCTTAAATTATATCATGTAGGATCTAATGAGGAAGGGATTAGACCAATGCTCTGGTGACTAAAAAATTGCATACTTTATCCATAACACTAGTTTATGCTTGATTGATTTCTATTCAAGTGTTATGTCTGCTATTCATGGCTTATCCGTTTGATTCTACATACACGTACAATATATCCAACCTTCTTCAATGTACAACTATATATATATATATATATATATGCATTGCACTACCCAAAAAGAAACCCTGACCACTTAATACTTCTTAAATAGGATGGAGACAGACCCAATGACCATTTAATACCTCAACCCTAAAGCAGGTCCTCTATAACGTAATCGCTAGTCAACCCGCCCTAGCTACAAAGACAATGAGCCCTAGATATGACTTTATAATTTAATTAGCGGTATTACTAACTCATTTCAAGGGCTTATCTAAGGGTTAACTACCACACCTCCGACAAACAAACAATTAATTAAACTTTAAGGTCTTTGCGTATCCTATACGGATTCTATACTAGTAGGAAGCAAAATCTGTCTGGGTATAAGCCAAGTCTTTGCTAAAGACCGCTCAGGACCGTTGGAGTCAAAGTTCGTATTCCAACCCTATTGCTGAATACTGATTTATCAACAAAACTGACATAGCCGTCGACATCCCAACGCCGATATCCCTTTTGGACTTACCTAATGCTAGTCAAGGAAAATGCCCATTCCAGCTACATGATACCTTTTGTTTAGAAATGAAGCAGACCCCATTTTCCTATTAGGAACTGTCATAGGTTATTTAAGACATCGTATATAAGGAGGAGGTAGACCGAACGATCTTTTAATACCTTCCACCCTAAAATAAACTCTTTGACATCTGTAAAAGCATCAAGCATTTAATACATCAAATCGAAGGCGAACACTTGGTATATTTTCTCATACCTATATGTGAACATACATTACTCCCCCAAGGGACCTGTAGTAGGAGATGTCCCACATCAGTAATACGTATACAAAACTACTGGTAGCCTTTAGGTGAGGGATGACTTCTATCGTGTAACTCTACTGACCTCGCATCCCAAACCATACTTAACCTAGCATTTATCCTAAATCTAAATATTATGCTAGGCCCACTAATTTGTGCTCGTCCTAAACGTATTATTGAAGCCATATGATTCCAACTATGGAAATTATATTACTCCATGAGTTTATTTATTAATATTAATTACTTATTCCTTGTAATTCTATTCCTATCTTATACAGTTATTTCATATATTCTTCATTTCCTTTTTATATCCCATAAATGTCACTTATTTCTTTACCCCCAATTAATTGTCCCTACTTATGTTCCACAAACATCACTTATTTCTCTATCCTCGATTATTTTCCTTAATAAATGACCATTATTTTTAAACTGGACAATTACTACTGATATTTATTCATTTTAAATCCAACTTATTATGCCTATTTTGTTTTCCCATGAATGCCATATTAAATTCTTTAACCGGTCCCACTAAATGCATTGATATGCCCATTTAATTCCGTTAACTCCTATTAACTACACATTTACTGCACCTAATATTGCAATCATTATTCATAAATTTGGAGTCATCGCCGCTTTTTCATTGCAACCTCTTGATTCTACGATTTACTATACCATTAATTTTAGTCTTCCTAATTGTAACTAATACAAGTACCGATATATATTTATTTGTTATGCTTTATTTGTTACCTTACGTGTCTTTATTTTTAATTAGTAGATGTGGTTATACATACATATACACATATAGACACGTATATGTTCCTATTTTTAACGCATTAATTCTTACGTATTGGTATTTTAGAATATATCCTTATATACACATTCTGGAATGAACGTTCATTTCCACATTCTAATATATTAGAGTCATCATTCTCAAAAAGGATTATCATTACAACTTTCCATAAATTACCTAAATGAAACGACCCGATTTTCTTACCATAGAAAATCGCATCATTTATTAAGAAAGAAAGGCATAGAAAAGAGAAAAGAAAGAATAGAAGAAAGAAACAACATCAGAATCTAAACAGCGGAATGAATAAATTATATGAATAACATAAACATTATATAGTTTACAATCACTATCAGAGTTACACAGATATAAATCACATACTAGACAGTTATAAACACATGTCTAGTTATACAACTCAATATAACACACAAGAACAACTTAGAGAAAACTACATAGCGGAATACTACCTATCTACACGCAGAAGCCTCCTGCTCCATTTGCTCCTCCACAATTCATCAAAGCTAACATGAATCCCTTGGCTACTCGTAAAAATTTGAGTACCCAAGAGTTTAAGAAAACAGAAGATAAACTACGGGTCAGACATGGGTCTGGTGTGAGTAAACGGTTAAAGTTGCTTAACTTTTTAAAAACCTTTTGAAAGAAAAGTATCACATAAGACTTCCCACACATAAACATGGAAAAGTTTTTACCCTACGTTAACCAAAACATTTGATAGGAAATCCAGTGATATTATAATAGTGTCTAGGGTTTTCAAATAAATAAGAAATAACCGAAATTGTTACATCTATTAAATTCCATCTACTAGCCACAAAAGTGGGTAATACAATCAAAACTGTTGGTACTTATTGGATTTTGGATTCCATACAGTGGCAGGGCTACTGGGGTACCGCCCGTCACAGTACGTGGCCTAGATCAACGTACCGAGGAGCCACCCTAACTCCCCTGCAACACAAGGCCGGACCCATTCCTTACTGAACAGTTCCGAACAAGACAATCCCGCGGTTGTAGCTAGCAACCGTCCACACAGCCGAATATAAAGGAACTTCTAGATAGGGGTAAATCTTACTCTCAAGTGGGGGCTACCCATGAAGACTTGCTGCACCTCCCCTGTTTTAGCCATTCCCGGTTGATGAGGCTTGAGGCTACGACTACCTTTAGAGAACACATCTCTTAGAATGCTCATCGTCTACCTGACGATGTTCTGAAAGCATTCAATCCATACAAGTTCGTTGCGGGTTCGAACGAAACCGAAGGCATTATCTCGTTACACTCATTTTGGAATCACCCTCAGAGTTAACGCGATAATCCTTGCACTCTGAATCACCATCTCGAGCCTGTAAGTACTATTCCGTCAAACTCATCACGGAATCACCCACAGAGTTATACTGACTTATAGTCCTTACACCTCGAGTCTTCACAAAGCTCCACTTTGATTCACGACCTAACGTTAATTTGGAATCTATGTGGTTTTTCGAATATCCAAATATGGAAACCCGATCACGGTCTCATCGAAATCCAAAGCGTGTTTTTTAGGTTCAAGTTGTTTTAAAGTTTAAAACAATTCAATTATCTATATACACACAGATAGATAACTCACAAATCACAATTGATAAATCAACATTATCAAATAACGGGTAATCCACATCATCAATAGATAATCCATATATCACCATCACAATAGATAATCTATATTATCATCACAATGCAACCAAGCATTCATACCACACAACCTTATTTATCTCATTTCTGAGATCTCAAAGCATCCAAGACAATCAATGTCATCCATTCATATAAGCAATGATTTATTTCATCACAATATAATTAATTTAAAAAAAAAAAATTAACTATCTTTATCTCTAATTAATTTAAAATGAATTAAACTAATTACTTCATCTTTAATTAATTTAAAATAAATTAAATTAATTACTTTATCAATATAAATCTTGCTTACTCAATCATTAAATTGATTACAATCAATTAATCATTTATTATTAATCACCTTAATTAATCATCCTTGATTAATTACCCTTAATTACACTCATGTAATTATCCTTAATTAATTTCACAAATTAATTATTCTCAACCAAACAGTAATTAACATTTAATTACATCAATTAGTTAATTAACTATAATTAATTACCTTAATCCTTAATTAATTACATTAATTAATTACCTTTAATTATCTATTATTGATTAATTAATCATAATTAATCAACTTTTAATTACATCATTAATTATAATAATTAATGATCCTTAATTATACTTAATTAATTATCATCTTATATTAATTACCTTAAGTAATTAACTCATAATTATTAATCATCCAGATTAATTACATTCAGAAATTAACTAACTTAATTACTTTATTAAACCAAATTAATTATACCTTAATTAATTCGATGATTATTTACTAAGTAATTACATTCCAAATTACTTCATTTTTAAACGCCATCGATTGATTACAACCTGTAATTACCAAATCAATTACTTCACTAAGTAATTCCCAAATCATTAATTACATACAGTAATTATCTTTAAAACCTCAAGTGTTTAAAATTAATTAAACTTAATTAATTAAAATAAACAATCATATTTAACTAAATTAATTACATTAAGTAATTAATTTCTTAATTACTTCATCAAGTAATTACACTCAAACCATTCACAAATGATTATTATTAAATTAATTAATCTAATTAATTATTAAAAATTAACCATATTAATTAATTGTTAAATAATCCTGGTTAATGACCATCATTAACCATTCTCTAATTATTTCATTAAGTAATCAACTTAGATTAATTGCAATTTAAATTATCTTTAATTATCCATTAATTAAAGTCTAATTTATTTAATTAATTAACCTTGATTTAAAACTTAATTACATAATTAATAATTCATTAATCAATAATTTTAAAAATCTAATTAATGATCTTAAATATAAGTTGATTAATCGTTAATCAATATTAAATTAAATTAACTAACTACTCCTTAATTACCTTATTAATTAAATAAATTTTCAAAACATTTATCTTAATTAATTTAAGATAAAACATTTTTTAAAAAAAAAATTATTTAAAACAAAGTACTTTTGAAATTATCTTTAAATTCCATTTTAAATACAAGTTTTAAAATAAGAATAATTTAAACTTATCAAAGTTTAAATAATTTAAAACTTTTTAAATTGCAAGACAAACAAGTGTTTGCCTAAGAATTTAAATTCATAAGAATTTTGAAAACAAAAACTCATTTCAAAATTTCACTAACTTCAATTTATTTTTAGTTTAAAACTTCCAAATTTAAACCTTCTTTTAAATTTAAAAGGAGAAGTTCATTTTTAAATTTAAGATTTCCATATTTAAATTTTATTTTAAATCTTGTTCACATTTTACAAACTTCGATTTAAAAGATTTAAATTACTTCCCAAAATAATGTAGTTACACAAGTTTAAGTTTACAACCTTATTTCCTTTATTTTTTTATTTTTTTATTTAAAACTGAGATTTTGAATTAAACTTGAATTTCTAAAATTCAAACTTGAATTTAAATTTAATTTTAAACTTCCCTTAACAAATAAACTTCATATTTTTAAAATTTTAAAACCCAGAAACTACAGGTTTCTGTAACCTGAAAGAAAACATAGCAAACCCGAGGCTTATGCTAAATCACTTCGAGTTCCCTACCTCACTTCTTCGAGTCACCCACCCATCTACTTCGAGCAAACCCAACATCTCCCCTGCAACAACAAAACCCCAATACACTTCATCAGTGCAAACCACCACCGTGCATATGCACGGCGACCACCGCTATTTTTATCATCAGAGATGATCGAACTTCAACTAGTAACACTCCAATACCCAAACAAAACCATCAGATTGAACCATAAATCAAGAAATCAAATTCAACCACCCATTTTAAAACCTGGAACAAAAAATTAGGTTTTCTGCCTCAAACCTGTCAACGGCGATCTTACGCCGCTCCGACCACCTGAGGTCCACCCACTCCGGCCTCGAACTCATCCACGACCACTCTAACACCTCGCAGAACATCATAGCACTCGGTCACTTCTTTATTCCATACTGACTGATCTTAATCCCCATTTCAAAACTAGGGTTAAAAAAAGAATTTCAAACTGCATCCTCTCTGATAATTTTTAAACCCATCCATGATTTTTCTGAGCATCTCCTATACCTTCTTCATCACTCAAAAGAATCCCAAGACTTCTCAATTCATGAATCAACAGAATTTGCTAAAGATCCATTTTTAGTTCAATTCTAAACTGCAACTTCAACTAACACTTAAAAATCCTAATACTTGATTTAAAAATCAAGTTTTTGTTAATGCATTTAGTTTATGAAACTGAATTACAAAAGTAACATGTTTTAATTTTTGGTTAAAATTTTTCATGCACTGATACTTCCTGTAATTCCAGAGAAAAACTTTTTTTAAAACTTACTTAAAACTTTAAAAGTTAACTTAAGATAATTAATAACCTTACTTTATAAATCTAATCATATCAGCAAACTAAAATTAAAAGATAAGGTTTTAATAAAATTTGCCTGGAAAATCAAGAAAACGGAACAAGTAATAAAAACAACAGCATACACACATTACATTTACATCAGACTTTAATAAACACATAAACAATAATTTTTTTATATCAAACATTTAACATGCAACCTATTTAAAGTTTAAGATTTTAAAGTTACTCACTTTTTCCTTTATTAAATGCAGAGCTCTGTTTGACTTTCTTTTGAATTTTGCAGAAAAAAATGCAGGCAGGTTTTTTTTTAAATTTGAGTTACAACCCCTGTTGAAATTGGAATGCTCATGATCCCCAACTAAAACCACTTGCATGCATATGCTTTTAAGTAAGCTTCAAATCTGAAGTTGTGCAAAGAGTAGATGTAGGCTTGATCATTTCCAGGTTTATAAAAAATGCGGACCTCTTTTAATTTTTGAGGAAGTTGAATATGCAGATTTTCTGGATTTTGAGGAAGTGCATATTTTTTTAATGATGAGGGATTCGAATATGAAGGCTTTGATTTTTAATATGAAGATGAATTTTGATTTTGGGGAGGTGTTCTTGATTTGGTATTGAATATGCAGGATTTCTTTGAAGAGAAGTTACTGATTTTGAAGAGTTTTGAAGTTTCTTTTTTTTTAATTAAGGAAATGGAAAAACATGTATGAAAGAAATGTAAGTTGATATATAGATATATTTTCAGATTTATCAAATAAAAGAAAAATTAAAACAAAATTGTGCCACTTGTTAAAATTATTCAACATTTGTCAAATTGTTATGATAATCTTTGAACACTTGTTAAATGAATGTTTAAAAATGCAACACTTGTCCATTTAAAATAATTAATACTTAATTTATATATTAATGTGTGTATTAAGCCTATTTTAATTTGTTAGTTGATATTTGAATATGTGTATAAATTTATAAAAGAAATAAAGACAAATCATGTTTATAAAATAAAACTTACACATATAGAAAATAAAACAATTAAGATTTATACTTTGGAATTTTAATTTCAAATCAAATCCAAAATCAAATATTTTCAAATCAAGTTATGTAAATAAATTTAATTTATAATAACAATTGCAAATTTTATTCAAAACCTGTTTATAAAGAAAATACACTATTAATATCTTATTATTAAATTAAAATCATTTTAAAAGAAATTATATTTTTATTAACAAATTATCTATTTTATTAAGCTATAAAACCTTTTAGTTAATTCATTCTAAATTTAAAACTCAAGCCAATTTAATTTAAACATTTAATATTTTTCTTATCAATTTTAAAATCATATATTTATTTATTAAATAGTTTTAAAAACTTAATACTAATTTAAATCAAAATTTCCAAACTAAAATGTATATATTAGAATTTTAAAACATGATTCATTTATTAAGTTTAAACCAAAATCATTTATTCAATGACTTTGAAAAGCTAATATTAAATAAAAACAAATTTTCCAAATTACTACAAATATTAAAACTAGAAAATATGCTTTACTTATTAAAATTAAAACAATGCCAATCTATTTAAAATATAAACCATATATTTACATTGTAAATAGAAATCAATTTATTATTTTTAAAAGATAAAATAACCAATTGAATATTTATTGAAGATGATTATTAAATCTATTTGAATTATTATTAACAGAATATCAATATCAATTTAATTTTAAATACATATTATTAAATTGATATTGTTTAAAAATTCCCGGATATTACACTAAAAGTAATACTTTTCTTCGTTTGAAATTACAAGGAATTATCTCCTTCCTTTTATTAAAATAGACAGTGCAAACTACAAAGAAGAACATCCGTACTTTACACATTTCTTTCATTATGTTATATTCCTTATTATTCCAAACGATGCACTTTTTTTACATAGTTATGGAATTAGATAGTTTATTGAAATTTTCATAGAAATAGATCCCGATAATTGTACCCTCTATGCTTCTAATAAATTAAAACATAGAAATTTATATTCCAAATCAAATTAGGGCAATCTAAATGAATACTAAACAATTACCACCTAACTATCATAAATCTAGAACAAACTACACAATTTATCAACATTTCGATTTAAAAAAAATTACAAACTGATTTTCAAATTTTTGGATTAGAGTGTACCATGCCATTCTAATTTCATATCTTACAAAATATATGGGCGGGGTTCCAATTAAATACATTCATTTTAAGCCTACAATTTAACAGATCTTTTATTGGCATAATAATTAAAACAAATTCAATGATATAAATTTCTCGCTCACATTTCTGGCTTTTCAAATCTCCCAACTTTGAATTCATTCCTTTACTTGATTCCATTTTCCTTTTTGATCCAAAAATATGTATAACATGATATATACAAACCCATTAGAATTAGAGACCGAAAAGGAGATCTAAATTAAGGGGAATATTGATTTACAATTATAGAATATACCTTTTTGCAGAATTGATTCACTCCTTCTCTTCTTTCCTTTTATTTTTCACCTTTCTCTGATTTATACATACATACATACATACATACATACATATATATATATATATATATATATATATTAGTTTTATAATTTTTAGAAATAGTGGATAAGAGAAAATGGCAGAGCGCTGCCGTTCTGATCAGAAAATATGAAAAATAAAGTGAGGGGCTAGGCATGTATTTATGGGAATTGGAATCAATTCTATCTGTTCGATTAATATTAGTTAAATCTGGGCCGTTTGTCCAAGGTTTAACCTTAGCTACCACCACTTTAACAGTTCGACCACTTCTCATATAGGGTCAACTAGTGGGGTCCACGCATTTATTATAGTTTAATTCCATTTTATTCATTTCTAATTATTTTTTATTTGAAAACTTCAAACATTGATAAGTTCTTCGTCTTTATTCCAATTAGAAAACTTCATGTGCGAAGTTGCTCAAAAAATTGTCACAAATGCAATAGTGCAAGTTTCGTGGCCCCAACTTTCTACATTAGGATCTAGGGGGTTGGTCGAAGGTAACGATACCTAAGAGGTTCTCTAGAACCTTTGAAGATAACATTTTCATTATAAATCTCTGTATCAAAATAATCATCAATGTACTTTCTTTGTTTCCTATTAACAAGAACCTAAATACTTGAATAAGTTTTACTTATATTTACTATTAATGATTTTGTACTTTCAAAGTTAATAGAAACATTATGTTTTATTGAGGCACATGAATTTATATAACAAGTGGATTTAGTTTGTACTCAAAATCTAGTACTAGCATTTAAATTTTTACTATATATAAAGCATATCTTATATTATTTTTACATGTAGGCTTACAATCTAAATCACTTTTTTTATTTGTAGGTCCAGAATTTGCAAAATTGAATATAAATCATTTAACCCTTTATCGAAATTTGTGATTTTTTTTATTAAATTTTACCTCATGATCACCAATGCATTTTTTATAAATTTCAAATTTATTTTCAAAGTATTAATTTTTTAATTAATTCCAAATTCTCGTTTGTAAAGCACTATTCTTTTTTTTCAAGTGTTAAAAATCGATAACTTGAATTGTTTATAGAAATTTTCAAATCATTTTTCAAATCGTCAAACTTTTTTGAAAAACTATCATTTTCCATTTCTAAGGAAATTTAATTTTAAGACGATCTCTGGAAACAAAATTTTCCAAAGAGAATTTTAAGGAGCTATTTTCATTTGCCAGTTTGTTAATTTCTAGTTCATATTTATTTATTTGGTCCAATTTTCTTTATGTTCTTTATTAAGATTTTCAAGCTTCTAAAATAAAACACCACAAAACTGATATAATTGATCATAAGCAGTTGGTACCTCATCAATGTCTAGTGTGTCTGTAACGACCCGAAATTTCCGACTCCGAAAATTCCAGATAGCTAGGGAAAAGAAGAAAAGAGATAGAAGAAGAAGAAGAAACAGAAACACCAAAACACATATTCTCACATTCGCAGTGGATCAAAATATAATATCAAATAAAATAGCAGTTATACAAAGGAAAACTGTATCAGTTAATTTACATCATCAATACATCAGAGTTACAACATTTCACAAACACTAGATAGTTAAAGCAACATGTTTCAGATACAAATCAATAATACTCAGTGGGTTACACTCCATATGTTCTTGCCATCCAGCTCGCCTCCTGAGCTCTAGAACGTCCTTACCTGAAAATCTGTAATACTCGGGCTGACCCGAGCATTACATCAAAGTAACACCCGGGTCAGGCTGGAAACCAGCATGAGTAAACCTAAACAAATTTGAAATACGAAGCTATACAACATAGTTGCAAATCCGGGTAATTCGTACCTTACTACAAGTTCTTCCTTATAAAAGCCATTAACTCATTTCATAACAATCACTAAGTACCCTTACTTAGCTTCAATGGTCCAGTTCTCTTAAATTATTCCATTCCAGCCTATTGACTTCACATATCAATCTATAAAGAATTATTTAGGTTACAAATCGAAGTGGTTTCGGGTATTTACTGATACCCGACTCCGGTCTCTTCTAATTCAATACCATCTTACCAAGTTATTCAAGTGAATACAATTCAATTCAAATACAGGATGTCACTTTTACACAGTAATTCATCAAAGATAGATAACCACATTATCGTTGTTCAACCCAAACATATGATATCACAAAACATTTCATATCAGAAATATCAAACAATCATTCAATAGCAAGATTAATTAGTTACACCATTTCTAATTAATTTAAATAGATTAAACTAATAGCTTTAATCACTTTTAATCCTGCATATTTAACATTAATTAATTACAAACCATTAATTAATCATCCCTTAATTATCTTCTTTAATTACATTAAGTAACTAGCCTTTAATTAATTACACAAATTAATAAACCTTCACTCATTCACATTAATTACATTTATCATTCATTAATTACTCAAATTAATTGTCCTATAATTATTTACATTGATTAATTATCCTTAATTACAACTTAATTATTTAATTGTTTAATTCTTAATCATTGATTAATTAACTTCTCTCTAATTACTTCATTAATTTAATAAATCATTAATTATCCAAATCGTAATTAACTTAAGATAAGCCATTTATTTTTTATTAATTACTTAATTATCATAATCTCATAAATTTAAAACACTTTACCTTTTAATTAACTACTTAATTGTATTAAAAATTAAATTATTAAATAACTTAGGAATTTAAATTAAAATTTAAGTTAAACCAATTTTTACCACTTTTCTTAAATTAAATATTAAACCATTTATTATATAAAGAATTAGATTTTAAAAATATAGATTAAACTAGATTCATTTTAAAATTTAAAACTTGTTCTTATTTAAAACTTAAATTTGCTAAAATACTACTTCGGGTCCATCCTGGTTCTTAACCGAGTCCAGACCAAGACTCCCCCCCTCCTTTTTTTCTAATCTTTACTTCCTTTTTAAGTTATTTCTTTGCTTACAATTTTCCTAGCCCAGATTCTCGTTCCAACTCTTTCCTATTCTTTTATTTTTATCTTTATTTACTTATTCTAAAAAAACGACGCTTCGGCCCACAAGCCCAAAACCCGATGCCCTATCCTTAACTTCTTCTCTTCAGTTACCATTTGATACACAAGTTTACACCGATGTGCACACAAACGTGCACACCGTACTCCATCCATCACCTATGCCGTCGACCAATTTCCTACGTCACGTACGAATCCCTTAATCGCTCCAACCTCCTAGAACCTAACAAGATTCTATCGTTCGAATTCGAACGGCCTTTCCAAAAACTGGACCACATGCCCTTCCCCCAAATCGCCTCGCTCCGACACCACGAGTCACGTTGGCCTCTAGATTTTTGCCGCAAGCTCCGCAGCATCCCTATCCAGCCTTTCCCCTTGGTGCGAACCACCCCGGTCGACAAAGACACCTCCTATAAACCACAACCAAGCTCGACCCTATTCCAAGCGAAAACCCTAGTTCACTGATTTGTCGTCGCCTTAGTAGTTGTAAAATCCTATAACTAATTTTACCGACACCGCCTGCTTCCAGGCTAGCTCCAGCCAAAATCTCGAAAACCCAAACTTTGTTGATCATCGGAGAATGCTCGAAACCCAAATTCTGACCAACATGCAATTCCTTTTTATTTACAAGCTTAAATTTCATGATTTTATTATCATAAATCAACATTTCCCAAGGCTAATTCAACCATATAAAAGAAACATAGAATGATGATGTTTGAATTTCTAATTTAAAATTTATTTTACTGTAAAAATTCAATTTTTTCCGAGAACGCTTAATAAAATTTTTGAGACAATTTTTATAAAAAAATAACATTCTACAATTATTTTCCCTTTAATAATCTTAGCCAGAAAGGGATTAGAAAGGAAGAAAATGGTATTTGAAATCCAATTTGGTCTGTAAACTAAAACATAGGTATAGATATGTATATTCACAAGCATGTAGAGGATCTTTGAGTGGCTCAACTATTTTTTCAAGCAAAATACACCCATACATCCATACAAATCATATTACTACTTAAATTCATCACATACACAAGTAAAAATGATAAATTTACTTAACAGATTAAAGTTCACTCATAGTGTTTGAAGATACAGAGGAACAGGTTTGCTTTTAAATCTGGAACCTGATGCATTGAAGTTGAAACTTTGATTAATTCTTTGATTGAATCTTGCTTTAATTTTGTTGCGTTGAAACTGAAACTAATCATCAGGTTTGAAAATGTTGTTGATGTTTTTGAGATGCTTTAGTTTTGGAATTTTGGAAGAGATTGTATTTTTTTAATCTGGATCTTGTTTTCTAGGTTTGAACTCAAATTGCTTTGACTTTTAATTTAGAGGAGATAAAAGAAATTAAGAGATGAAGATGAAAGTAAGAAAAAGAGGCTTGAGAAGAAAATGAATATACACCCTGAATTAATCTATATATTTCTTGGAAAAAAAACCAATGACACTTGACTATAAAAGCTACAAATGTTGATTTCATGAATCATAAAGCTTACAAATGTCTAGACCTTTTATATACACACACACACAGATATATATATATATATATATATATATATATATATATATATATATCTTATGTTTTTGTTAATATATGTCTTTATTTTTATTTTTATGTGTTATATTTGTTATTTGCCTTTATACTTATATATGTATATATTCAAAGAAAGTATGAACCTTTATTAAATCTTATTCTAAACTTGAGCTACCATATTTAAAATTAATAAGTACTTATTTTTAGTATTTATAAATATAAAATTTTAACTTTAAATCTCCTTTGAAAGTTTAATACATTGAGTTCAAATCAATGCTCTCAATTCACCAAACATATATATACACTTATATACTTATATATGAACACACTTAAAATTTTCAACCTTATTACGTTTGCACATCACCATTAATAAATACATATATAAATTTACTATAAGGTATATCATTTTCAGATATTTTTATTTCAATATTTATCATAGCTTTAAATCCATCCAGATATCTTTTATTACCAGAATTTATCTGTTCAACTGAATAAACCGGTTAATTATCCACTAATCAGAAGTCCAAAAATCCCGGTTATCACATTCCTCCCCCTTTGAATCTTTTCGTCTTTGAAAAGGAACGAAGCTAGAATTTATTTAATACTTAAAATCAGATAAATCACTCTTTTATCATTTTTAAAATACTTTAAAATCTATATAATATTACAAAAATAGTTTTTATAAAAATAATTTTATAACTCGATGTTTCAACAAGTCCGTCCTCGTTCTCATAGAAATTCGGTCATACGTTGATCAGCCATAGGACTAAAAATCTATCAGTACTTGGTAAACCCGTTTTCAACACCTAGTGAAAATACTTGGAAAATAATTTTATTGAAAATATAGAAAACATTTATGAAAATAGAGGGAACATCTTTTGGTGAGAATGCTCTGGAAATCATCACCCCCATCCATGGTCGCAGTTAACCCGATGGTTACGTTGCCATCCCGGCAAAATCCATAGATAAATGTAAGCACTCCGCGCCCCTCGATTACACCATGGAACCCGCTACAGATCGCAGCTACATCTGGGGTTACATTACAATCACAGCAAATATCCATATCATTGTAGGCATCATCGCCCTTGAATTTCGCTACCAAAAGAATGAAACTTCTCCACTCGACCATAGATCGCAGTCTACCGATGTTACGTTGCCATTCCGGCAAAATCAAGCATAGATCGTTGACACTCACCACCACACGATTTTCGCTATGGTCCACAGTAGATCGCAGCGACACCAAGTTACACTGTTGTCATAGCATAACCCAAATGCCTCTATAGGCATAAGCGCCGTCAACTTTCGCTACACAATAGTCCTCAGGACCTTCAGTTTGTCCGGACTTCCTCACAGGATCAACTTTAGAACCCCCCTTAGGGCTCAAGGAAGTACCAACCTATGGTACTCCTAAGAATTTCATTTAAAGGGAGCACCTTTTTTCCAGAACCATTTTCAGAACACTTTATACTATACACATATAATATTTTCCAATCATACACCTAGTATGAATCTCATATAGATCTTTTTTCTCAAAATCGATTATCCCAAAATCAATAATTGTCAAACCAGGCATTCCAAACTTCCAAAATTGATTTTTCCCAAAAATCAAACACCATCCCAAAACCAAAGGTTCCAAAAACCTTTTCCCAAAATCATTCTCATAAAATCCTTAATATATATATATATAACCTTGAAAAATATTTGAATCACTTCATACTTGTATAAGTTCCCCTTTTATACTTCAAATACTTTCAAAAACCTTTTTCTTCTGGCTATAGATTCAACAAAGGGAGTTTATTAAATATGTATAACTTTGTTTATGCCAAATCAATATTCAAGCTTGATTACTCTATAAAGTCACTTACCATATTACTTACTTCCATAAAACAAATTTCTACCTTAGAAATATCCAATTTCTACTTGATTTCATCATATATTTCACAAAATATACTTTCCATTTCAAAAACCATTTTACAGTTCTTATCCACAATTTTCAATATTAATTCCATTCAAACTTGTACGATGTACACATATCATCCATACGCTCTATCAATCTGATCGCTCACTTGATCACACAATTTCACTTTCGAACTAGTATCATCCACCCGACTTCCTACTGCGGACTCAGATATGGTTTCTTGATCAAAAACCATCATTCTTCTTGCATAGTCATAACTATGATAGAGAATTTCCAGAACCAATCAAATCTAGGGTTCATCGTCAAAAATCGAGTGAAAAATTCCAACTTGGATCGATATACTATCTCGAATTTCTGTGTTCGATCACTATGCGAATAGAATAATATACGCACATCCTATGTATTTGCCTTCATTGATTATTTACCAAATTAACCTCTTTTTTCTACTCATTTTGATTTCTATTCACTAAATCACAATTGCTTCAATCTTATATGGATTATCACTTCAATTCTTATCTCAATTGATAATTAATCATAAACAATTTGCACTCAGACCAGCTTAAATTTAGAAAATAGCTTAAAAGGTTAAAAATAGGTAAGTAGTTGAAAAATAATGATTAGTTTGTAAAATAGCTGTATAAGTAATTGTAGAATAGTTATAAAATAGTCAAATGGTTATAAAATAGTTAGATAATTGCAAAATAGTTTAAAGTAGTAATTAGTTATAAGTAGTTGAAAAATAGTAATTAGTTTATAAAACAGATGAAAATAGTTAAATAGTTCCAAAAATAATTGTAAAATAAGTATAAAATAATTTGGCTTAAAAAAGAAAGGTTGTATATAGTAAATAGCTTGGAAAATAGATTTAGGAAAGCTTATGTTAAAATAATTTATTTTGAAAATGGTCCAGAGCCAAACTGTTCAACTTCCCAATCTCTATTTCCAATCAATTTCCCATTTCACTAAATTGATCCAATCCTAATTCAAGTTGAATTATCCTCAATTTTTTTTCTAAATTCAAATCAAATTCCATTTGAATTTGAAATCATTCAACTTTAATTTTATTTTAAATTAATCCAATTCAAATTTTCCATTTGAATTTTAAACTTATCCATCTTCAATCACAATTCTAATTACTTCAAATCAAATTCAATTCGAACTAATGCAATTTAAATCTCAACTTTAAACCATCTCGAATTATGTAAATTCGAGTTAAAATTTAAATGTTGATCTAATCCCTTAAATCAAATTAACCTTTATCAACAATCTAAATCTTTAAACAAATTAATTTTGAGTCCAAATTTCAAAATTCCATTTTAAATTATCTTTATTTCAAAGTACAAATAAGGATTCAAAAACAATTTAACCTTCAGATTCTAATTTATTATCCATTTTTAACTTCAAAACCAAATCTCACTTTCATAGATTATTTATAACAATATAATGATATCAGGGTAAATAAACATCCAAATTTATCCAAATATCAATTAACAGTATCCATTTTCAATTTCAGATCTCAAACCCATTTTGAGATCACATCTAACTCCCAATTCAAATCAACCATTTAATTTTCCAAGTCAAATCTCCATTTCATCTTGAAATTTCCAATTCAGGTTGTTTGTTCTCAACTTATTTAATTTCCCCAAAGTTAAATTCAATTCAATTTACTCTAGTCAACATTATTTAATTTGAATTTCCATTTCAAATTTTAAACTTGTCATTAATATTTTGCCCACTTATAAGTTCAAAACCTTATCTCCTTGGGTTTTCATATTACATTCCAAGGAAAATTTAAAACTCAACACTTAGAGTTTATTTCAAATCATCTTTGATATTATGTATACCCCTCATTATACATATTCATTTCCTTTGCACACCAAGTTATATCTTTAAATTTTAAACCACCCTTGGTTTTAATTCAAAACAAATTTCTTTAAAAAATTTAAACAACTCTTGTTTGAAATAGAACCTTGTAAATAATACTATCATTATTTCTTTTAACACTTTGAAACAAATTCCAAATTTTTGGACCTAAATTTAAAACTTCACAATTTAGATCATCTTCGGTTCCAATTTATAAGTCATACTTGCCTAAATGTTTTACTTCCCTAAAACATTTCATTTTACTTACTCATTAACACACACATCATTATTAACAACAATTCGTTTATGATAATAACCAAGATTATCATATCTGGATATAAATTCATTATTATCTTATTCTGAAAACACTTCTACTAATTCAGGATTTTAATTTCAGTTTGGATTCATTTATCTTATTTGTATAGTTTATATCATCCAATTCCTATTTGGTTGTATTTCTATTTCCACTTAATTCTTCTTATTATTTTAATTCAAATAATACAACAATCAATTACTTTAATATATTAGAAAAACTATTGCTTTATATATATCAAATATAAAATTATACAAAAATCATTTACTTTTGAAACCATTTTAAAACCTTTATATAAGAAAATAACAAGTACGCTCTCTTATATATATACACACTTAACTCATTCTAGGGTACTACCGACCCTATCCTTAATGAGTAAACCCAATAGAGCCAAGGTTCTCACTTCTTCTGCTCTGATACCAAATGTAATGACCCGAAATTTCCGACTTCGAAAATTCCAGATAGTTAGGGAAAAGAAGAAAAGAGATAGAAGAAGAAGAAGAAACAGAAACGCCAAAACACAGATTCCCACATTCGCAGCGGATCAAAATATAATATCAAATAAAATAGCAGTTATATAAAGGAAAACTGTATCAGTTAATTTACATCAATACATCAGAGTTGCAACGTTTCACAAACACTAGATAGTTAAAGCAACATGTTCCAGATACAAATCAATAATACTCAGCGGGTTACACTCCATACGTTCCTACCATCCAGCTCGCCTCCTGAGCTTCAGAACGTCCTTACCTGAAAATCTGTAATACTCGGTCTGACCCGAGCATTACATCAAAGTAACACCCGGGTTAGACTGGAAACCAGCGTGAAAAAACCCAAACAAATTGGAAATACCAAGCTATACAACATAGTTGCAAATCCGGGTAATTCGTACCTTACTACAAGTTCTTCCTTGTAAAAGCCATTAACTTATTTCACAACAATCACTAAGTACCCTTACTTAACTTCAATGGTCCAGTTCTCTTAAATTATTCCATTTCAGCCTATTGACTTCACATATCAATCTATAAAGAATCATTTAGGTTACAAATCGAAGTGGTTTCGGGTATTTACTGATACCCGACTTCGGTCTCTTCGAATTCAATACCATCTTAATCCAAGTTATTCAAGTGGATACAATTCAATTTCAAATACAGGATGTTACTTTTACACAGCAATTCATCATAGACCACATTATCGCTGTTCAACCCAAACATATCATATCACAAAACATTTCATACCAAAAATATCAAATAATCATTCATAAGCAGGATTAATTAGTCACATCATTTCTAACTAATTTAAATAGATTAAACTAATTGCTTGAATCACTTTTAATCCTACTTATTTAACATTAATTAATTACAAACCATTAATTAATCATCCCTTATTATCTTGTTTAATAACATTAAGTAATTAGCCTTTAATTAATTACACAAATTAATTAACCTTCACTCATTCACATTAATTACATTTATCATTCATTAATTGCTTAAATTAATTATCCTATAATTACTTACATTGATTAATTATCCTTAATTACAACTTCATTATTTAATTATTTAATCCTTAATCATTAAATAATTAACTTCTCTCTAATTACTTCATTAATTTAATAAATCGTTAATTATCCAAACTGTAATTAACTTAAGATAAGCCATTTATTTTAATTAATTACTTAATTATCATAATCTCATAAATTTAAAACACTTTACCTTTTAATTAACTAGTTAATTATATTAAAAAGTAAGTTTGTAAATAACTTAAGAATTTAAGTTAATAAATTTAAGTTAAACCAATTTTTACCACTTTTCTTAAATCAAATATTAAACCATTTATTATATAAAGAATTAGATTTTAAAAATATAGATTAAACTAGATTCATTTTAAAATTTAAAACTTTTTCTTATTTAAAACCTAAATTTGCTAAATACTACTCCGGGTCCATCCCGGTTCCTAACCGAGTCCAGCACGAGACACCCTCCTTTTTTCTAATCTTTACTTCCTTTATACGTTATTTCTTTTCCTACAATTTTCCTAGCCCAGATTCTCGGCCCAACCCTTTTCTATTCTTTTATTTTTATCTTTCTTTACTTATTCTAAAAAACGATGCTTCAGCTCACAAGCCCAAAACCCGATGCCGCATCCTTTACTTCTTCTCTTCAGTTACCATCTCCAGATACACAAGTTTACACCGACGTGCACACAAACTTGCACACCGTACTCCAGCCATCACCTAAGCCACCGACCAATTTCCTACGTCACCTATGAATCCCTTAATCGCTCCAACCTCCTGGAACCTAACAAGATTCTATCATTCGAATTCGAACGACCCTTCCAAAAACTGGACCACATGCCTTTTTCCCAAATTGCCTCGCTTCGACACCACTGGTCACGTTGGCCTCCAGATTTTTCCACAAGCTCCACTGTATCCTTATCCTGCCTTTCCCCTTGGTGCGAACCACCCCAGTCGACAAACGACACCTCCTATGAACCACAACCGAGCTCGACCCTACTCCAGGCTAAAACCCTAGTCCATCGATTTGTCGCCGCCTTGGTAGTTGTAAAATCCTATAACTAATTTTATCGACACTGCCTGCTTCCAGGCTAGCTCCAGCCAAAATCTCGAAAACCCAAACTTTGCCGATCATCGAAGAATGCTCGAAACCCAAATTCCGATCAACATGCAATTTCTTTTTATTTACAAGCTTAAAATTCATGATTTTGTATCATAAATCAACGTTTCCCAAGACTAATTCAACCATATAAAAGAAAAATAGAATGATGGTGTTTGACTTTCCAGTTTAAAATTTATTTTACTATAAAAATTCAATATTTTTCGAGAACGCTTAATAAAATTTCTTGAGACTATTTTTATAAAAATATACAATCATTTTCCCTTTAATGATCTTAGCCAGAAGGGGATTGAAAAGGAAGAAAATGGTTTTTGAAATCCAATTTTGTCTGTAAACAAAAATAGAGGTATAGATATGTATATTCACAAGCATGCAAAGGTCTCTCAGTGATTCAACTATATTTTCAAGCAAAATACACCCATACATCCATGCAAATCATATTACTACTTAAATTCATCACATACACAAGTAAAAATGATAAATTTACTTAACAGTTTAAAGTTCAGTCATAGTTTTTGAAGATACAGAGGAACAGGTTTGCTTTTAAATCTGGAACCTGATGCATTGAAGTTGAAACTTTGATTAACTCTTTGATTGAATCTTGCTTTGATTTTGTTGAGTTGAAACTGAAACTGATCATTAGGTTTGAAAATGTTATTGATGTTTTTGAGATGCTTAAGTTTTGGAATTTTGGAAGAGATTGTATTTTTTTCAATCTGGATCTTGCTTTCCAGGTTTGAACTCAAATTGTTTTGACTTTTAGTTTAGAGGAGATAAAAGAAATTAAGAGATGAAGATGAAAGTAAGAAAAAGAGGCTTGAGAAGAAAATGAATATACACCCTGAATTAATCTATATATTTCTTGGAAAAAAAAACCCAATGACACTTGACTATAAAAGTTACAAATGTTGATTTCATGAATCATAAAGCTTACAAATGTCTAGACCTTTTATATATATATATATATATATATCTTATGTTTTTGTTAATATATGTCTTTATTTTTATTTTTATGTGTTATGTTTGCTATTTACCTTTATACTTATATATGTATATATTTAAAGAAAGTATGAACTTTTATTAAATCTTATTCTAAACTTGAGCTACCATATTTAAACTTAATAAGTACTTATCTTTAGTATTTATAAATATCAAATTTTAACTTTAAATCTCCTTTGAAAGTTTAATACATTAAACTCAAATGAATGCTCTTAATTCACCAAACATATATATACACTTATATACTTATATATGAACACACTTAAAATTTTCAACATGATTAAGTTTGCACATCACCATTAATATATACATATATAAATTTACTATAAGATATATCATTTTCAGATATTTTTATTTCAATATTTATCGTAGTTTCAAATCCATCCAGATATCTTTTATTACCAGAATTTATCTGTTCAACTGAATAAACCTGTTAATTATCCACTTATCAGATGTCCAAAAATCCCGGTTATCACAGTGTCGGTGAATTCATCCTTAGTATCACTTGAATTTGTGTTTATAGTAGTGTAACATAGATGACGGTCTCTATTACTTGTAGTGCTTTGACTGGTTCTTTTGCTGACCATTGTTATAAGATGTTGTTGCGATCAATAGAACATCAGGCTCTAATACGACTTGTGAAGTTGTTATGGATCAATGATGACAAATAGAGTACGAGATAATATAAATGTGATGGAAATATAACATTAGATCATGTGGTCTATTTATACATTTCGGATCTCTCATCCTACATCCAGTCCCGCAGCTCCCCTTCGGTATTTCACTAACCAAGAAAGCCCTCACTTCACAAAGAGGAACAAGTTTATTGCAACACTACTTGAAGACTCCTTCCACAGGACTTTACTTTGCCGACTTCTCAGACTTTTACAACAAAGTAAAATACAAACTTCTTCGACAATTGTTTTCTGTCTCAATACACTGACTTATCACTATAGTATAAGAACTCCTACAACCTTCACAAATGATATTTTAGTGGATATATAGAGGCTGGGATTAATATTGGATATATTAAGAAGGAGCTGACAAAAAAATTGATCTAATAGTTGAAATTTCAGAAAATAATAGTTAAAGTAGAGCAAAATCGATAGATTTGATCAAAGAAAGTGTTATTAGATCAATGAAGATGTTTGGGGTTTATACAGTGACGATAGGATGCCATTATAATTGTTACAACCCTTCAGAATGGTTCAAGTTTTAAAGAGGAGTGATGAAAAAATGAAATGAATTTTCATGAAATATAGCCATTATGGGAATTTAAAACACATGATTCTAGATGGTATTATACAATAGCAGTTTGCTTCAGATTAAATTCTAGTCTGAATATTGCCTTTTGGAAGTTGTGCTTTGATGTTTTGAAAATCTGTTGTATATGTTGTAGGAAATGGTGTAGTATAAATTATGCTAATGTAAAAGGATCTTAAGGCAACTTTAATACTAAAGAGGGGTAAATAGTGTTTACAACTTATATAATAAATTTCTATATTATTTCAAGATTTAAATTCAAACACGGATATGTTTTAGCAGGCCGTCACAGGTATATGTAAATGCAGTAAAAGTAAAATAAAAGTAAGGGAGACCTCGATTTCAAGGCTACGAGACACACCCTTCAGATTTTTCGAGCTCTGTGTACACTCACTGGACTCAGATGGGACATCAACACACCCAATTAGATTCAAACTGGCACCAAGCATACCCACTCGATTCAGATGGGACACAACCACACCCACTTGGATTTCAGGGACACCAAGTACACCCAAGAGGATAAAGTATGATCTTGTAGAATTTACAGACTCGGTTTCTTAATCTTGAGGACATATGGTCCTATAACCTCTTAAATAGCACTTTGATTTTGTTTTGAGTGATAGAAATAAGAGAGATCAGAAAGTAATTGATGGAGAACCAAATCAATAGAGTTTGAATTTGATTCTGATTAAATTTGAGAATATTTTGAGTAGAATTTCTTTTAGAAATCAAGAGAGTAAAAGAGGAGAAAAACGATGACAAATTAGTTTAAAAAAAATTCGTTTACTTATAGCGAAACAACGATTATATCCATTCACGAAGTGATACGATGAAAAGACACTTTCATTAAAATTTGAATTTTGAAATTCTTGGCCTATATGTCAACATATGATAGGAGTATGTCGACATACCCTTTGTATTTTTGAAAAACACTTTTATAAAAATTGTTTTGAAAATATTAGGCTTTGTAAAATATTTTGAAACTTTGTACACTTATCTAAACATAGTTTATGCATATTTTAGTCGTATCAAAACTCAATAAAACTTATAAAATTATTTTGAAATATTTTTAAATATATAAAGGATTTAAATATGAATTTCTTTTGAAAATAATATAAATAAAGTATAAGTGAATATAAATATTTAAATAAGTTATAATAAATTTTATAATATACTTATAAACATTTAGAAAGCATAAAACTAAAACTATAACAAAGTATAATTAATTTAAAAGTACATTTAAAATATAAAATATTTAAAAACTTAATTACTCAAAATATAATAATCTTGTAAATAAAATTAAAAGTAAGAAATAATTTGAAGGCCATTTTTAAAGATTATTTTGAAAACATGGACTCTTTAAAACTATTTTTGAAATTTAGGGTATTTGAAAACCATTTAAAATAGAGAATAGATTTAAAAACCTTTTTGAAAAATAAAGAGAGGGATCAAAAAAGTGCTATTAAGATTTAAAAATAATCTATGATTCTATAACTTATATGGATATCTTGATCTTCAACACCCATGAGTCTTTGATCTCTAACTCTTGAATTCTATATCAGCCTCTTGAATCTGCTTTTGATATTGTACAATCTTCTTAATTAACACATGCCTAATATATAACTTGATAAAAAACATCAGTATCTATATTTTATATGATGTCATATGGTTGTTGTCATCAAAACTAATGCCTAAGGTACTAACAATCTCCATCTTTTAATGATGATAACTACGTTTATAAAATATGATATGACTCCCCCCCGAGTCACAAAACTTCCCTTTAATCTATGCATGTATATTTTATATATTTCTCCCCTTTTCCCATCAACAAAAATTATAACACAAACCACCTTTAACTAAGGAACTAGATAATATATAAAAGTGATAAGAATGATAAGAGTAAATTAGTGATATGTTGTTTAAAGAATAAAATTCAATTTTATATATCACTCCAATCCAATGTTAGTTCCTAAGATCATGGTTTTGATGACAACAACCTTAGGACTTGTTATAACATATAAATGCTAGTAATCTTGTGTAGATATATATGTATATGCAGGATATATATATATATATGCAGGTACTGAGAATGAAGACTGTACAGTATAAAGATTCAAGACTGAGTGTAGAGATTCAAGACCGACGAATTCAAGATTGAAGAAATCAAGACTGAAGACACATGAGTGTCACTAGTTTAAGATTTCAAGAGTTCACGATATCAAGTTAAGTAATGGAGTCTAGATTTAAGTTAAAACTTCATAATAGTACTAAAATCTTTATTCTGATTTTAATTGTGGAATGGAATCCACCTTCTCGCTTTAATAGTGGGATGTAACCCACGACCTCTTTAGTGGGATGGAACCCACGACCTTCTCTAGTGGGATGGAATCCATGAAATTTTCAAAATGATTTATTTTAAATATTTTTCCAAAAACTTTTTAAAAGCCATCTCTCTCGGTTTGAATATTTTAGCCTTAAACTATTTTTATTACCTTTTATATTTTGATTTCGAAATCATCTCTTGTTTTTAAAACTATCTCCTGATTTTAATATTATAAGCTTTAAATATATTTTATACTTAGTTTTTAATATTACTTTTATATTATAGATTATATATTTTTAAGATTACCTTTGAATCTCTTTTATAAGTTTAAACTGTATTCAAAATGGTTTATAAACTTCAGAAATTGTTTTGACAAGTTTTAGAAAGAAAATCTCTTTTAAAAACAAAAATCAATTTTCAAAATTTACTAGGGCATGTCGACATAACCCATTCCCCCATGTCGACATGGTAACCGTAGAAATTCAAATTTCAAATTTTGAAAAGAAGTGTTTATTCGTTATAACCTTTCACGAATGAACATTACTATTGTTCTTCTATAAATACCAGTTGTTTTCAATGAATTTTAAGTTAGTTTTTCTTCATTACTTTACTCTTTCTCCACTCAAATATTCTCTTATATTTTAGCAAAACTTTGCCGAATCAAAGTGAATCAAACTCGATTATCCCTAGTTTGATTCTTTGCCATTCTCTCTCAAAGATCTCAGTGCTACTCAGAGTTATAGGATCATTTGTAATCAAAGAAGTGTATTGAGTCTCTCTATCTATCAAAGTGATATTAGAAACAGTGTGATTATGACCCGTAAGTCAGTTGGGTGTGAGTGTAGCCTGTAAATCAATTAGGTGATCTTATAGCCTAGTTAAATCAAGAGAGTTTGCCCTACACTCGAAGACAGGAGGATGTATCTTGTGGCCTTGAAATCGAGGTTGTAATATCGACAATATATTTGAAAAGAAATCTGGACAAGAAATTGTATGGGACTAGATGTAGGGTAATTCCAAACTAGTATAAAATTTCGGTGTGTTCTTTTCTTTTACTGCTTTTATTTACAATTTGCATCCATGTCTGATTATGTGATTGTCTCTATGTTTTTGAATTGCATCTGTCTGTGTTCAATTTCAAAAGATTTCGTTCCATAAAATCCATCAAACACTATTCACCCCCTCTAGTGTTAATCTAGACTTAAGATCCGTAATCCGCATTTCCTACATTTGGTATCAGAGCAATGGTTTTCAAAGTTTTCATAATCTGATTTTTGAAAAAAAATTTCAAATGGCTGCCAACACTGGTAACATCAACACTATCATTAATTCATTTGTAGAGGGTCAGTCAGCTTCCAAACTACCACTTTTTACAATTAATAGGATTAGACACTTGGAATATCACACAAAGTGAGTACATTGAACCCACAACAAATTTTTCACAGTGAATCGCTGAGCAAAAGACTGTTGCACAAAATAATTCCAAAGCCATTAATATTCTATTCTGTTCACTTGATAGGAATGAGTTTAATAGTGTCAGTCTGTAGGTCTGCATATGAGATATGTAAAACTTTGCAAGTTACTCATGAAGCAACAAGCAAAGTTAAACAGACCAAAATATTCAGTTTGACCAATCAGTTATTCAAGATGAATCCAAATGAGTCCATTTCAGACATGTACAGTCGATTTCAAGACATTGTGAACTCACTAATTGCATTAGGAAAGAACTTCACTTAAGAAGATCAAGTTAGAAAAATTCTGAATTCACTCACTCCCGAATGGAATCAGAAGACTAGCAATTGAAGAGGCTAATGATATCAGTACACTGAAAATTGAAGAATTAATTGGGAATTTGGTATCGTATGAAGTACAAATGTAAGGGAGAAGAGAAAGCAAGGCCTCAGAAAAGAAGTCAATAACTAACAGATGGTTCGGAATCAAACAATGATGACGATGAAGAAATAGCCTTGATGACAAGAAATTTTGGAAAGTTTCTGAAATATAGAAAGACGGACAACTACAAGAGAAATGATCGCAAGAATTCTGGAAATAATAATCAGACTCACAACAATGTCAGATGCTATAATTATGATGACCCAAGCCATATAAAAAGAGATTGTCCGCATCCGGATAAGCAGAAATTTTCCCTAAGAATTGATTCATCAAAGAAAAGGAAGAGAGCATATACTGCTACACTAGACGATTCAGACTCATCCTCCAGTGATGAAGATCAGAAGACAGAAAATTCAATTATGTACTTTACAACTATTTACGAATCTGACAATCTCGGAAATATAGAACTAAAAATAGGTACGCATTTAAATTATATTGGTTGAAATTGCTTGTTTGAATATTTGATTGTTTGCTTGTTTTGAAAGTGCTTGTTGTTTGAATTTAAAATTTCGATTTTCAAAATAATATTATTTAAAATATTAATATTAAAGTGTTATTAAATTTATATTATTTCAGATAAAATATAAATTAGATTATAGGATATATGTATGTATGTATGTTGTATTAAACAAAATAGCAAAAATTAGTCTCATGTATTATAAGACCCATGTCGACATGGCCCTACCCTCTATGTCGACATCCCCATTAGAATTTTAAATTCAAATTTGAATTCAAAATATTAAATTTCCCTCTGCCTTTTCACCAACTCCAAAGCTCTAAAAAGTTGTCTCTTGACTAGAGAACATGACTATTAGATATCTATATATTTCCTTAACTTTATCCTATCTTTTCACTTTCATTTCAAAATTCAAACTCTCTTTTACACTCTCAAGCTCTCTACTCTCTTCGAAAAATGGCTACCTCAAGCATTCCATCCACCATTAGCCTGTTCAAGGCCATCAAAGAATTCCTTTACAATGACCCAGAAGCTATCAAAGCTTACATAACCTATGTAAACTTTGGAAAAGTCCATATAGGAAAAATTGTAATCTTTAATGATTTTCCTTCTTATGAACTCAATATTCTTTTCTAAGAGAATCAAATTCTTAGTTTAATTTATGATTCTCAAAATCATTTCGTTTGCTATACCAATCTTGTAAAAATGTTTTATGCAAATTTGAATCGCAATTTTTATGAGGGAATGAAGGAGAAGTTTGGAGTAGTATTAAAGGAACACAAATTATTTTAAATAGTGACATGTTGGGAAATATTCTTGGGTGTAAGTATATGGGAATGAATCTTTCGGATTTTCAAATTGATGAACATGATCGTAAGATAATTCATCACATTTTTGAAGGAGATGATAACTTTGAATTTATAAATACAAATTTCCATCCAAAAGCAAGAATCGTAAACCTTCTTTTGCAACATACCATAACTCCAAGATCGGGAAATTTCAATCACCCAACCTTAAAAATTTGTAAGGCCCCTTTTTATATTTATGGACACTATGACATTAATTGGGCGCAAGTAATTTTGGATGAACTTCGTCCTAAAAAATTTACCTCAGGAGAAAACACTTCGTATCACGGAATTTATCTTACTTGGATTTTTAACCATTTTGGAGTTGATTATAAGAGAGAGGAGTTTCTTTCTCGAAAAGTGTTTAACCATGCAAATATCTCTCTTATGAAAATCCCACTTGTGTTTCAACCATATGAAACACTTGCGGAAAAAGATGAAAGGTTGGCTCACGAAGAAATGAAAGAAGAAGAAGAGAAGGAGGAATAAAAGGGGAGGAAATGGAGATTGAAGAAGAAGGAGAGGAGGAGGAAGAGGTATCATTGGAAAGTGTTGAATACCTACCACTCCCAACAATCCATCCAACAAGACACTTCTCAAAAACCAAAAGAAAATAGCGGAAAATCAAAGGATTCTCAAAAGATCCTTCAGTAAAAATTTGGATAATTTTTTTACTGAAATGAACAAGTTCTTTGGGAAAGTGAGTTGCAAACTTGGATTATCATCATCTTCATCATCCTCTATTGAATTCTAGTTTACATTTCAAGTTGTATTAGTTTATATCTTTTGATTAGTTAATGTTATGTATTGTTTATGTGATGTTAACTAAAATTTATCAATGAAAATCGTTTATTTCTGTTCATTAGCTCTAAAATATCTCCGGAATGCTTGTTATTACATTATATAAGTTTATATATATACTTGTACATGATATAAAGAAACAAAGCATATTGCCAAAATTAACAGGGGCATGTCGACACCCCCCCCCCCCCCCATGTCGACATGTAACAACCAGAAAGTAATTTTTGTTTTAAATTTGAAATTGACATAACTGCCTTGCGTCTTTTCATTTCAAATGACTTGCTATCTATTTAAATACCTATTTCTTCCAAAAAAATGCACATTTTCAATTCCCCTTATTTTCGATTGAATTTCTTTATATTTTATCAAAAATGACATCTCCTATTCATAATCTAAGTGAGAATCTTGAAGAAACTCTCAGATCTTTCAAGAACATACTTACTTTTATCCTTCACAATCAACGACACTTAGAATTAAGCCAAATGCAGATGATAAAAGAGCAAGAAAGGTACTTCGATGCCATTCAATGGATGATCTTAGCCCTCAACAAAGAAGAACTCGAAGCAAATCCAAAAAAGACTTTGAAGAAGGATAATGAAGAATGGGATGTTATAAAGGCAGACCGTATCTTCGGTGAAGAAGGATGGTTAAAGTTACAAGAAATGTTTGATTTGACTTGTATGGTTTGATTTACTTTGATTCGGTTTGATGTGGTTTGAATTATTTGGTTTGATTTGACTTGATTTGAATTATTTGGATTGATTTGAACATGGTATGTAATATATGATTGAAATGGTGCGGTTTGATAGAAATATTGATTGATTGTGTTTGAAATTTTCATATCTCTCACATTTACCTTACTATATTTTACTCATATTATTTTCTGTCTCATTTATATTCTATTATACTGTATTATTATCCTATATCATGCTATAGTATAAGATTGGACGGAGTTATGTAGTTTATGATTAGATTTTGTTGATGACAAGGGGGGAATTATGAAATAGGATAGATAGGCTTAAATTAAATGGTAGTTAGTAGATCAAGGGGGAGTTGTTGGAGTAAGGGAGAGTTAGAGTAGAATCAGATTTTTTTGGAGTATATTTTATAAACATAGGCTGTCATCATCAAAAAAGGGAAGATTGTTAGTTCCTGAGATGATGGTTTCGATGACAACAACCTTAGGACTTGTTATAAAATATAGATACAAATATTCTTGTCTAGATATATATGTATATGTAGGATATTTATATATCTGTGAGTGTGTATATATATATACGCAGGTATTGAGAATGATGATTGTACAGTATAAAGATTCAAGACTAAGTGAAGAGATTCAAGACTGACGAATTCAAGATTGAAAAAATCAAGATTGAAGACTCATGCGTATCAAGAGTTCAAGAGTTCAAGATATCAAGATAAGTAATAGAGTCAATATTTACTAAAATCTTTATTCTGATTTTAATTGTGGAATGGAATCTACCTTCTTGCATTAATAGCGGGATGGAACCCACGACCTCTTTAGCGGGATGGAACCTACGATCTTCTCCAATGGAATAGAATCCACGAAATTTTTAAAATGATTTATTTTAAATATTTTCCAAAAACTTTTTAAAAGTCATCTCTCTCGGTTTAAATATTTTAGCCTTAAACTATTTTTATTATCTTTTATATTTTGATTTCAAAATCATCTATTGGTTTTAAAACTATCTCCTAGTTCTAATATTATAAGCTTTAAATCTCAAAAATACATTCTATACTTAACTTTTAATATTACTTTTATATTATACATTATATATTTTTAAGGTTACTTTTTAAATCTCTTTTATAAGTTTAAACTATATTCAAAATGGTTTATAAACTTCAGAAATTGTTTTGACAAGTTTTAAAAAGAAAATCTCTTTTAAAAAAATCAATTTTCAAAATTTTCTAGGGCATGTCGACATACCCCATCCCCCATGTCGACATGGTGACCGTAGAAATTCAAATTTCAAATTTTCAAAAGAAGTGTCTATTTGTCATAACCTTTCACGAATGGACATGATTGTTGTTTTCTATAAATACCAGTTGTTTTCAACGAATTTTAACTTAGTTTTCATTTATTTCTTCACTTCTTCTTCTCCACTCAAATATTCTCTTATATTTTAATAAAAATATGTCGAAATTCAAAGTGAATCAAAGTTGATCATCTCTAGTTTTATTCTCTACCATTCACTCTCAAAGATCTCGGTGCTATTCAGAGTTATATGATCATTTATAATCGAATAAGTGCACTGAGACCCACTATCTATCAAAGTGATATTGAAAAAGGTGCGATTGTAGCCCGTAAATCAATTGGGTGTGATTGTAGCCCGTAAATCAACTGGGTGTGCATGTAGCCTAGCTAAATCAAGAGAGTTTGCCATAGACTCGAGGATAGGAGGGTGTATCTCGTGGCCTTGAAATTTATGTTGTAATAACAACATTATATTTGAAAATAAATATGCACAAGAAATTGTGTGGGAATGGACGTAGGATAACTTCGAACCAGTATAAAATTCCGATATATTCTTTCCTTTTACTGCGTTTATCTGCTATTTGCATCTGTATCTGATTCTATGATTGTCTCTGTGTTTGTGAATTGCATATGTCTGTGTTTAATTTCAAAAGATTTCAAAAATTCTATAAAGTCCATTAAACACTATTCACCCCTGCTCTAGTGTAAATCTAGCCTTAAGATTCATAATCCGCATTTCCTACATCCAATACATATATTCAATTCAAATCAAACTAAAATCAAACCAAACCAAAGTCAAATTAATTCTAATCCAAATATAAGTCTAGACACACTAATCCTAATATCATTTGAAACCAATCAATCATACATATCAAACAATACAAGAAACAACAATCCGAGCAAATCAAACATTCTTATCCTAAACTAACGTGATTTCCTAATAATTGGGGATTTATGAATAGGGCATAAAGGATAAGGGAGACAGAAATTCCCTTTTTGCTCGACCAAATTTCCATTCTTGTCAAAGCATACTTCTCCAACACGGTTGACCTCGTTGTCATCGAATTCCCCTTCTTCCTCCTCGTTTTCTTCTTCCTTTTCTTTCTCTTCCTTTTTACGTTATTCATAGGATCATGAATGACCAAATTTTCAACATCATCCTTAATGATTATTAGATTTATCAGGTTATTCAATAGGTATTTCTGAAGATTTCTCGAAACTTTTCCTTATTTATCCTGTTCCTTCTTCATTCTTAACTAAATGGCTTCCATTTCAAAAAGAATATCGAGAGAATGCTTCAGATCACTCTCAATCTTAGTCACTTTGACTAATGTAGAGTTTTGGAGAGGGCCCAGAGTGGGAGAATAGAAGGAAAGCGATGTAGATTCATGCATTGGACATTTGGAATCGTTAAGGTCCATTGATTTTATTTTATTTGAGATTTAAGACTGTAAAATGGGTTTTATTTTTAAGTTTTGAATTAAGGAGAGAAATTTGAAATCTAAAAATACCTATATTTGTTGACATACATAGTATGCATATGTCGACCTAGTGTAATCTTATTATTTTGATTTTCTTTTTAATTTTTAATTTATATGTTATTGTTTTTATATTTTCAAGAAAGAACATATTCCTAACTCTCTTCTTAGCTTAATAAATGATGTTTGATTTCATAGTTTTTATTTTATTTTCAGTATTTATAAACTCGAGTGAGATTATATCTTTATTTACATTGTCTCCTAGAAAGTGATGTCGTATATCTATATGTTTAATTCTTGCATGATGAGTTGGATTCTTAGATAAATTAATCGCACTAGTATTGTCGTAGTATATTAGTGATTTTGTAATAGACCGAAATCATTCAATGTTTGTTGCACATAAGTAACCTAAGAATAGGCTAATGCTGCTAAAATATATTCAGCTTCTATTGTGGACAGAGACACAGAATTTTATTTTTTTTCTAAACTATAAAACTAGAGAGTGTCCGAAAAAGTGACAAGTTCCACTTGTGCTTTTACGGTCTGATTTGCAACCAGCATAAGTAGCATCACTATATAAAATTAAATCAAAGGAATCTTCTTTTGGATAAAATAATCCATAGTCCAATGTGTTGTTAACATATCTTAATATTCATTTTACAGATTTTAGATGAGTTTCCTTAGGTTGAGATTGATATCTTGCACAGAGACATACACTATGCATTATATTAGGTCTACTAGCAGTTATATAAACTAGTATCCAATCATACCTCTATATAATTTTTAATCTACATCTTTTGAATTTTCTTCTTTATTTAATTTTTCATTTATTGCTATGGGAGTTGCTTACCACTGATACTTGACATACCAAATTTCTTAACTAAATCTTTAGCGTATTTTTCTTGACTTATGAAAGTACCATTATTATTTTTATTTGCAATCTTAGAAATTAATTTTGTTCTCCTATAAGACTCATTTCAAATTTCTTAGTAATTATATCTAAAAATTCTTTATTTAATTGTTCGTTAGCTGAACCAGAAATAATATCGTCCATATATATTTGTATTAGTTGAATATCTTTGTTATTTCTTTTAATAAATAAAGTACCATCTACTCTACCTATTTCAAAACTAGATTGCAGTAAATAGGATTTAAGTCTATCATACCATGCTCTAGGAGCCTATTTTAGACCATATAGAGCTTTTTTTAATTTATAAACATGATTCAAAAAAATTTCATCTTTAAATAGAGGGGGTTGTTCTACATAGACATCTTCTTTAATAAAACCATTTAAAAAAGATCTTTTAACATCCATTGAAATGATTTAAAATTATTATGATTTGCAAAAGTGAGTAGGATTCTTATTGCTTCTAATCTTGCTACGGATGCAAAGGTTTCATCAAAATCTATGCCTTCTTCTTAACAATAACCTCAATTGACTTAACTGCTTTATTTATGACAATTTCTCCTTATTCGTTCATTTTATTCCTATATACCCATTTAGTTCCTATTATAGATTTATCTTTCGGTTTTGGGACTAATTCCCAAACATTATTTCTTATAAACCGATTCAATTCCTCTTGCATAGCATGGATCCATGAATCATTTACAGATGCTTCCTTTGGATTTTTAAGTCCAATAGTTGAAACACAAGTGGCATTACTCATTTTATTTAATTAATTCCTTGTTTTTACAACATATTCTATATTTTCGAGAACATTTTCTATAGGATGATCTTTCAAATATATTGTTCTCTTATTTGGATGCAAATTTTCGGAATTATTATTATTTTCATGATTAGTTATTTCATCATTAGTAATTTCATTTGTCTTATGAAAATTTTATTCTCCATCAATACTAGTATTATTAATTTTAAAATTTTCATCAAATGAAACATGTAATGTCTCTTCAATAGTATTTGTTTTAGTATTGAAAATTCTATAAGCTTTACTTCTGTTTAAATATTCAATAAAAATACCTATATTAGATTTATCATCGAATTTATCTAAATTTTCTTTAGTATTCAATATAAAACATTTACTATCGAAAACTCTAAAGTATGATACTTTATACTTTTTATTATAAAATAATCCGTATAGTGTTTTTTCTTAGTCAAGGGTCTTATTAAAATTCTATTTAATATATAATATGCGGTTGTAATTACTTCAATCCAAAAGTTATTAGGTAAATCACTGTCATTTGACATAGTTCTAGCGCATTCTTCAATCATTTTATTTTTACGTGTGACTATTCCATTTTGTTGAGGTGTTCTTGGAAATGAAAAATTATAGGTAATACCGTTCTTATTATAAAAAATTTTCAAAATTTTCATTTTCGAATTCACCATCGTGATCACATCAAATTGTTTTGATTTTAATAAACATTTAATTTTGAATTCTTTTAACAAAGATTTTGAATATTTCAAAAGCATCACTTTTAAGTATTAGGAAAATCAACCATGTAAACCTAGAAAAATCATCTACGATTACAAATACATATTTATTGTGATTTATAGATTGTATTTGCGAACAACCGAAAAGATCTAAATGAAGAAGTTCAAGGGGTTGTGATGTAGAAATCTTATCTTTTGGCTTAAAGGAACTTTCTCTAAGTTTTCCTAATTGACATGCATCACAAAGATTATTAACATCAAAACTTATTTAGGAAGACCCCTAAATAGACCATTTTTGACAATTTTAGATAGGTATTGAAATTCAAATGACCAAACCTTTTACGCCAAATCCAATGATCACTTGATTCAGCCAAAATACATAAATAATTGTTTGGTACTTTCATACTTATTATTTAAATATTTCTTTTCCTAATGCCTTCAAAAATAATGTTAGTTTATGAAAGATGGATCTTAAGGCTAATTTAATACTAGAGGGGGTGAAAAGTGTGTATTGATTTTTGTGAATCCTTTTAAATTCTTTTAAGATTATAATTAAACAAGGCAGAATCAACAATCATAGATGCAAACACAAGCAGATATAAATACAGTAAAAGTAAAATGTAAAGAGTTGGAGGTATCACATAAGGAATATTTATACTGGTTCAGAGTTACCCTACATCCAGTCCCATACAATTTCTTACATGGGTTTCTTTTCAAATATCAAAGTCAATACAATCTTGTTTTCAAAGCAACTAGATACACCCTCCAAATTTTCCAAGCTCTGGGTACACTCACTAGATTCAGATGGGGTACCAACACATCTACTTGGATTCAAACAGGACACCAAGTACACCCAATTGATATAGATAGGATGCAAGCACACCCACTTGGATTTCAAGGACACCAAGTGTTGGAATCTCGATTTTGATTATGACAACCTATACAAAATATTATGTGTATACTAACCATCTTTGCAGGAGATTTATTGCAGATTCCTTTTCAGATGTTTAAAGCTGAGTATTATGTGTCTAGAGTCTGTACTATAATTAAAAATTTGTTGAAATCTCTCCTGAAATGATATATATATATATGCACACACATGCACATACATGCACAAAAGTCTAAACTCAGAGGTTTGAAACCATTCATTCAGACGTTTAAATGCTGAAATCTGAATATTGTTTCACAATATTCAGACGTCTGAATGACAATTTTCAAACATCTGAATATAGTCAAAGTTTGCTGTTTGCGTTTCAATCTTATTCAGAAGTCTGAATTTTTTAATTCAGACATCTGAATATTTCCAACTGTTATTTTCTTGAAAAGACACTTCTCTTCACCATTTTTAAAATCAATAGTCGCGTCTATTCTTTTTAATATAACTTTTCATCTATAGTTGCAACTCTTTATATACTATAAATAGATTACATAATTCAACAAACAATTCAACGAATTTACTTTGAGCATTCTTGAATTCTCATCTATTCTCAAGCTTTCAAATTGCACTCAAAGTGCTTACATACTTTGATTATTAATCACTTTATCTTTCACAATTCTCAAAGCACATCACACTATATATCATAAAGGAGAATATTATAGGAAGATTATACTTAATTGACTTATCAGTGTTATTTAAGAACACACTACAGTCAGATACATTTATCATTTGTGAAGAAGTCCTATTTGGTTGCTTAGGCGGGTGAAGTCCTGTTCGGTTGCTTAGGCGGGTGAAGTCCTATTCGGTTGCTTAGGCGGGTGAAGTCCTGTTCGGTTGCTCAGGCAGTGTAAACCTGTTCCTTCGGGTTAAGCGAGGGATGTTATTGTTGAAATTCCAAAAGGAGTCTAGGACTGGACATAGAACGGGAAGTTCGAACCAGTATAAAAATTCCTGGTGTGCTTGTTTTATTTTACTTATTTACATTGCTATAGTAACTTAGTTTATTTCCGCACTAGTATATATAATTCCACATAGCACGATCCGCACCGTCTGAGCAATTTTTTCCCTTGCTTCTTTATTTTCTTTCCACTTTTACCCCTGCCTTTTCACCCACTATATATTGCCTTTTTCACCTCTTTCTCAATTACTTCAGAACCCTAGCCCCCATTTTTCATCTCTCTCAAAGCTTTTACCTTTCCTCTAACTCTCAAATGGCACCAAGATCAAAAAGAACTAGAGAATCAACCTCCGGACCATCCGAAGATTAAATTAGGCAATGGCTTTGGAATGATGTTGCCGTTTCTAGATTTAATTCTATGAAGAATTCCAACATCTTCGAAGGAGCATTCATGAAATTTTCGGATTTCGTGGCATATCGTGTTAGAGAGTTAGCGGAACAATTCCAATTCGATAGCTTGATTGGGTATACTCCTAACAATGTTAAGATTAATCATCTTATGATTAAACTTTTTCTTGCACATTTAAATTTAGATCATCATAATCCCCAAAACCGATAAGATTATGTTTGGTCAATATATTGTGGCGTAAGAATCTTCTTACCTTTGCAAAGACTAGGTCCTATTTTAAATTGTCCTTATCAAGGAATTGATATTAATGAAATTGAAGTTGATATGGATCATCGAGAGGAAGTTTTACATCAGTTTTTGACCGATCAACTTATAAATTTGGGAAATTTAAAATCTACCTTCTTAAGGCCACAAGCTAGGCTTATTTACCGTGCACTTATTCGTTCTTTACAACCAAGGACTGGGAGTTATGAAAAAGTGTATAAAGAGAACTTCCAAGCCCTTTATTCTATCTACTCCAATCAATAAGTGAATTGGGGAAAAATTATTTTGGATGAATTTCGAGACATCGCCATCCGAAGAAAATATAGAACCATTCATTATGGTGCTTATATTATGCGCATACTCCTAAATGTTGGTGTACCAATGCTCAACTCTGATTTTACAACTATTAGTGAGTTAGGCGCTAAAACTTTACGATTGATGGGTCTTCCACCGTGACCTCCTCCTCAACAAGTTATTTCCTTCCATCAGTGGTCGCAAAATGTTCAACAAGATATTCCTCAACCTCGCGACACTAGTATTGCTTCTTCTTATTCTCATACTCAACATGAAGAAGAAGAGAAGGGCGATGACACCATTCAAGAAATTAGTCTGAAAACTTCTTCAAGGCAAGCCATCATCACTCTCTCACGAAATCAAGCAAAAATTCATCAAGACATAAAGGCACTTGAGAAGAAGACGGACGGAAAACTCAACTCTATCAAAGGCTTTCTCAACAAAATATGGGATCGAATTTCTTGTTCTGGTTCTTCATCTACTCAAGCTTACAAGCCTTCCCCATTTTAGTGGTCTTCCTCGAGCTCGAGTTCTAATCATAATGATCCGTCTCTTTCAATCCAATTTTAATTATCTTTGTTTATTTGTTTTTATCTTATGTTTGATTTGCTTATGTTTTAACTTTGCTTGACCAGTTGTATGAGAAATTTCTGAGCTATTATCTCTTCATGTATTAACTACCCTAATTGCTTTAATGAAATGGACTATCTATTGTTATCTATGCTCTTTCTTTTTGTCAATAACAAAGGGGGAGAAATATAAAATTGTGCATATTGACAGGAGGAGTAACAATACTTTAAATATTTATTATTGATTATATAGTTGTCATCATCAAAACGGGGGAGAACGTTGGAATCTCGATTTTGATTATGACAACCTATATAAAATATTATGTGTATACTAACCATCTTTGCAGGAGATTTATTGCAGATTCCTTTTCAGATGTTTAAAGCTGAGTATTGTGTGTCTAGAGTCTGTACTTTAATTAGAAATTTGTTAAAATCTCTCCTGAACGATATATATATATATATATATATGCACACACATGCACATACATGCACAAAAGTCTAAACTCAGACGTCTAAAACCATTTATTCAGACGTCTGAATGCTGAAACCTGAATATTGTTTCACAATATTCAGACGTTTGAATGACAATTTTCAGACGTCTAAATACAGTCAAATTTTGCCTAAAAGCTTGCTATTTGCGTTCAATCTTATTCAGAAGTCTGAATTTTTTAATTCAGTCGTATTAATATTTCCAACTGCTATTTTCTTGAAAAGACACTTCTCCTCGCCAAGAGAAACATTTTTAAAATCAATAGTTGCATCTGTTCTTTTCAATATAACTTTTCATCTATAGTTGCAACTCTTTATATACTATAAACAGATTACAGAATTCAACAAATAATTCAACGAATTTACTTTTAGCATTCTTGAATTCTCATATATTCTCAAGCTTTCAAATTGCACTCAAATTGCTTATATATTTTGATCATTAATCACTTTATTTTCCACAATTCTCAAAGCACATCACACTATATATCATAAAGGAGAAGATTATAGGAAGATTGTACTTAATTGACTTATCAGTGTTATTTAAGAACAAGTTACAGTCAGATACATTTTTCATCTGTAAAGAAGTCATGTTCGGTTGCTCGGGCAGTTGAAGTCCTATTCGGTTGCTTAGGCGAGTGAAGTCATATTCGGTTGCTCAGGCAGTGTAAATCTGTTCCTCCGGGTTATGTGAGGGTTGTTATAGTTGAAATTCCAAAAGGAGTCTGGGACTGGATGTAGAAGGGTAATTTCGAACTAGTATAAACCTGGTGTGCTTGTTTTATTTTACTTATTCACATTGCTATAGTAACTTAGTTTATTTTCGCACTAGTATATTATAATTCTATAAAGCATGATCCGCACTGTCTTTTCACCAAGCACACCTAAGACTTTAAGAGTATGATTTGATATAATTTACAAATTCGATTTCTAAATCTTGGGTACAAATGATTCTATAACCTCTTAAATAGTACTTTGATCATGTTTTGAGTGACAGAGATGAGAGAGAACAGGGAGTAATTGATAGAGAATCAAATCAATAGAGTATGAATTTAATTCTGATTGAACTTGAGAATATTTTGAGTAGATTTTATTTTAAAACCCAAGATAGCAATAGAGGAGAGAAAGAAGGAGAAATTAGTTAAAAAATTCGTTGGTAACACCTCCAATTTATAGAGAAACAACGGTCATGTCCATTTGCGAAGAGATATGAAGAAAAGACATTTCCATTTAAATTTGAATTTTGAAATTGTCGGTCTATATGTCGATATATGCTATAGGAGTATGTTGATGTACCTTTTGTATTTTTGAAAAAACAATTTTATAAAAATTATTTCAAAAATATTAAGCTTTGTAAAATATTATGAAACTTTGTACACTCATTTAAACATAGTTTATACATATTTTATCATATCAAAATTTAAGAAAACTTTACAAAATTATTTTGAAATATTTATAATTATATAAATGGTTTAAATATGAATTTCTTTTGAAAATAATATGTATACAATATAAGTGAATATATATTTAAAATCAAAGTTATAATAAATGTTATAGTATACTTATAAACATTTAGAAAACATAAAACTAAAACTATAACAAAGTCAAATAGATTTAAAGGTATATTTAAAATATGAAATATTTATAAACTTAATTACTCAAAGTATTATAATCTTGTAAATAAAACTAAAAGTAAAAATGTTAGCACCCTAGGTATTGGTTGTGATGATAACAACTAGAGACATTATATAAAATATAAATACTAATGTTTTATTAAGTTATATATAGTACATAGTGTAGGATATTAGACAGGTGTTGATTAAGAAGACTGTACGATACCAAGAATAGATTCAAGACGCTGATATACAGTTCCAAGAGTTAGAGAATGGAGACTCATGAGTATTGAAGAGTTAAAGATTTCAAGATATTCCAAATAAGTTATAGAGTCGTAGAATTTATGTTAAAACCTTGATAGCACTTTCTTAATCTCTCTATCCTTCTCTAATTTTGTTTTACATTGTTTTCCAAATATACTTGTTTTAAAATAATCTTTTCAAAATGATTTTCAATCTCTTATATATACTTATAAAGATATTGTTTTAGTGTTTTTATGTTTAAATATATTGATTTTTTTATACTTTAATGAGTTATAATTATATTGATTTTACATATTATTTATATTATACTAAAATTTTCAAAATTATTATATATAGTTTTATTATGATTAAAATATGTATAAACTATGTTTAAATAATTTTATAAAGTATCAAACTATTATACAAAACATTGAAAATAACGTTTTAAAGTTTAAAAAGAGTATGTCGACGTACTCTATGCATGTATGTCGATACAGTAGCCGATTTCTTCAAAATTTAAATTTCAAAAGAAGTGTCCTTTCGTCTCGTATCTCTTCATGAATGAATATGACCATTGTTCTTCTATAAATATCGGACATCCAAATGGATTTTCAATAATCATTTTCTTATTCATCTCTCCTCCTTCCACTTTCTCATTTTCAAAAATCAAAATATAACCAAACTCTATTGAATTCAACCAGAATCGAATTCAATCATCACTAGTTTGATTTTTCCCTCGTCTACTCTCCAATTTCTCATATCTCTCTCACTCAAACCAATATCAAAGTGCTATTCAAGAGTTATAGTATGAATTGTAATTAAGATCGAAGATATAAGTCTGTAAAACTCTATCAAATCATGCTGCTATACTTATGGTTGTGGTTGTAGCCTGCCAAATCAATTGTGTGTGCTTAGTAGACCGTAAATCTAGTAGGTGTGTTTGTCGCTCCAAAATCAAGTGACTCTACCCAGAGGTCGGGGATTCCATAGGGTGTGCCTCATAGCCTTGAAATCGAGATTATATTTGTATTTACTAGTTAACAAGAAATTCGTACAAGGAATTATGCGGGACTGGACGTAGGGTAACTTTGAACCGGTATAAAATCCTGGCATGTTCTTTCCTTTTTACCTTTACTGCATTTACTTTTATCCGCAATTTTATTCTGTGATTGTTTCTACGATTATTAATTACATCATTCTAAGTAGAATCTTAAAGAATTTGAAAAATATTCATATAATCCATTAAACACTATTCACCTCCCCCTTCAGTATTAATTTAGCCTTAAGATCCCTATTCTGCTCACTCACATAGAAATATTTGAAGGCCATTTTGAAAGATCATTTTGAAAATAGCGATTCTTTAAAATTATTTTTGAAATTTGGAGTATTTGAAAACCATCTCAGTTCTATTCCTATATGCCCAAGTTTGATAATTATATATTTTTATACAATATTAGATTATATCGTTGCAAATCTATTCATATATGCTTAAGTCTGATAATTTAATTTCAAATGAATTCATATATCTGAAATGTTGAAAACTCTAAGTTTTTATTGATAATTATAGAAGCGTGATGATTAGATTTAATTCTGTAAGTGCGAAACAATTTTAGCTATCAATTTTACGTCGGATTAGTTAACTAAAAACATAATGAATTGGGATTTCATTTTTTTTGATATTGGTGATTTAGAAAAGAAAAAAAAGGTTTATTGAACTTTTCGGATTTTAGTGATATTTTAATTCATTAGAATGCATATCATCATTAGTGGATTTTCATACACCGTCAAACTTAAATTTAACACAAGTGTGATGTTTGAAATGATAAAGAACAAATATATGTTTATAAAAGAAAGAGATGTACAAAATAAAGGTAGTTATTGTATTTTGTACCGTCTATTTCAATAAATAAAAAGAGAACTCCATGAAATTACAAACACCTCACAAACCACCTCTTCATGACAAAATATGGAAATTCACTATGTAACAGTTAATTATTAATGTTTAGATTTCAATTTATTAAAATGTAGTAAATCCCAAAGGTGTTGTATTTAAATAAGAATGAAACTAAAAAATTAATAAAGTAAAAACCAATGAAAAAGGAAGTCTAAGTAATAAGCAAGAAAAAGAAGTAGGAAATGAAATGGATTAGGTTTATTAATTAAATTAAATGAATTAAGTCTGATAACTGAATGAAATGGATTGAGTCTGATAATTAAATGAAATGGAATAGAAATCGAAGTTGAGTTAATGAATGTAATAGCAATTATATTGATGACTGAAACTGGGAAGCGGTAAATAAATTGATAAAGTGGAAGATAAACGCATAATAAGAATAAAGATTTAGGGTCAGACATAAAAGATGTGAGGCGATAAAGAAAATGAAAGAAGAATATATATACATGAGTCTGAAATACGTATATACGTAGCCTCGGATATGAGTTTATGACATGTGTGGATAATTATAAATTATCTGCTATAATGATAAACTATCCGTTATAATTATAAAGAGTAAATGACTGAAGGTCATTAGACTAGGTTGGGATGCTAAAAACATATCCAACCAATAGGACTTGTGGAGAGTATACTCTTACGTATAGCTGAAGGGACAACCTCAGGTTTGGTGTGGCTGGATTGGAACATATGTAATTGCAGGCACCGGACGGACCTTTTATGGATGGCAAGACTGTACAAGCACTAGTGGTCTGTTTCAAATTTGTCTGAGGAGGGTATTGCCTTGATTGCACTAGGAAATATAAAAGGACAATGGGTGAGATTAGACTCATGCAACAGGGACACGGAAAAGGCTGGCATTTATAGGTACCAAACGATTTGCAACAGGATGAGCATTAGGGTGGCATGCGTGGGTATTAAACTAGGGGTAGGATTTGCATATTTAGCGAGCTCGTCATCGATGCCTTGCGGTCAACGGGAAGGTTATGGTTACACCTAACTGATCTCTTCCGCCCACCGGGATTGATTCAGTTGGGTTATACACTGCCATAGTTGTTTTTTAGTCTGTTTGATAGGCAAGGCTAATTAACTCATATCGGAGATTCCTTCAAACTTACGAATGGGGTAGATGTGCATGGCCGGAAATCCACAATATATGAAGCAAACATAGCTAAAAATCCTCAAAGAATATACGGCCTTATAGGCCGGAGGTCGTCGGTGCGCACGATAAGATTTCCTTGAGTTATACGATGATCATGATGTAGCGAGTTGATGAATCCTTATAAGGTGTTGAGCGATAGATACTGATGGTGATAGTATCTAGGTCCATTAGTGAATGATGGGATATACACACACACATAGTGTAAATGGGAATGGTTTGTACATAGTGATGGAGTCGTAGCGATTAAGAATATGATCCAACATAATAAGAAATGGTGAACAATTAGCATAAGCTAGTGTTATGTATAAGACATATAATTTAACAATCATGAGAATGTTTTTGTGAACCCCTCCTCCTTACAACCCACAAGATATATAAGGACATGCATTGATATTCTTTTGGAGTAGTGGTCTGGCTGAGGCACTTGACATATGAGGTAGCAATTCCGGGTCAGTAATTATTATGATCCATTGTATTTACTTATTTCCACCGTAAGTTATTACTATTAGTGCTTTAATATAGCTTCTCTTCTGCAGGATACCAAACCAACAATCCATATGTTAGTGGACTTAGGTTTTTAGATTAGCAAAAATCTGGGCCCATTGGAGTGCAAGTTATTACAGTTTTGTTCTTCCATTTTGCTTTGATTAATCTTCATATATATAATTCATTTGCTTCCATCGAGTTCTAGTTTTTCTCTATAAAATATCTCCATAATATATTTGAAAGTACAGTATAACTCGAAGATATGTTAGCAGTAAATTTATATGGTTGTTCATCAAAATCAATACTTAGGGTATTAACAATCTTTCCTTTTTTATGATGACAACCATACAAGTATGCGAGGGATAAAATATGATATTCTTATATTTGACTCTCCCGAATTCTATGCAATCCCCCTACCATTTTGCCTTGTATGTTCGTACATTTTCTCGCTCTTTATCATCGATAAAAAGGATGAAAACGAATCGCTTAAGCATAACTAAACAATATGTGTAGAGTTCGTGTATGTATGTATGTATGTATGTATGTATGTATGTATGTATGTATGTATATAGAACTTATGAGGGAAAACAAAATCAATACAAAGCATGAAATAAATTTATTAAGTAAAACATTTAAAATAAGAGGAGTTTTAGAGTTAACGACGTTGCAGATGCCAATAACATATCCTCCTGAATTATATCCAAATTTCACAATCTCACCATCTTTGTATATAATGACGCTTGGTGTCTATGGATTTCTTATCACATGGTTTGAACATCTGTTGTCCAATGTCTATTGTTTGGTACCTAAAAAATATAAAATATATGCACCGTTATTTTGGGGTCCATGAGGTTAAGTTTTGGGAAGCCAAACCCATAAAGAGTTTGAATGCCCTTTTAAAATATAATCATTAGATTAATGAATTTATTAATAAAATTATCAATATATTTTTCTTTCTCGTAATTATTCAATCTTTTAGGAAACCATGAATTAATGAACTTATTTGGGGTTCTAACTTTAATTTTCTAGATTTTAGTTTGAAGTTGGTAGCCTTAACAATTTTAATACTTTGAGTACTATTTTTCTTTGATTTGGACTTAGGGTGTATCTAAGTCCATGTTTATTGCTAGTGGGTTTAGATGCAGATAATAAATTTTCTAGATTGTCCTGCCCTTGGTTAAATTTATCAACATCAGTTTTCATTTTATCAATATCATTATTACAATTAAGCAAAACATTGTCTAAAGATGTTATTTTTTTCATTTAAGATCAGTGATTTCTGACTTCATTAAAAGATTTTTCAATTTTAAGGATTCATTTTCACTTTTCACCTTTTCAAAACTTTCAAGTTTTAAATCCTTTTGATCATTAAGTCTTTCAATTTCATCTTCTAAATGTTATTATTCATCGGTTAACATTTCGTTAAACATTTTTAATCTATCTATCTTTGTTAAACTAATTTCATATACATATCATTTAAAACATTCAAAATTTATTTATCAAAATCCTATACTTGGTTATCATTTACCGTGAAGCACATGTTGGCATTTTTAGTTGGATCACTATCACTTGATGATGTATCTGAATCATCTCATGTTGCATTAAAAGCCTATCTTATCATCTTATTGAAAGTGTTTGAAGAGTACTTTGATTGCTTTAGGCTTGGGTAATCTTTTTTCAAACGAACGGTTTTTATCACATTCGAAACACTTAATAACATTTCCATTTCTGGAATTAGAGTTGTTGGTTTTTGAAGTTTGTTCATCTTCCTATATATCAAGAATTTCTTAAAGGTCATGAAATCGATTTCCTCGTCATCATTATCTGGTTCATGATTGTCGCTTATAGAGTTGAGTGCCAGCAATTTCTTCTCAATTGCTTGATTCTCCTTTCTAACCTACAACTATACTTCATAGGACATTAGATTACTAATTAAATCTTCTATTTTCACAGTATTAATATCACTGGCTTCTTCGATTGCCAGAGTCTTTTGATCTCATTCACTAGAAAGTGAATTCAAGATCCTTTTTACTTGGTCCTCTTTAGCAACATTCTTTTATAATGATATTAATGCGTGTAATATATCTTGAAATCTAGAATACATATTAGAAATGGATTTATTTTGTTTCATTCTAAACAGTTAAACTTGATTAGTCAATATGGATATCATTGTCAGTTTAACCTTGCTAGTGCCTTCGTGTGTGACTTGTAGTGTTCTCTAAATTTCATATGCACTTTTACTAATAAACACTCTGTAAAACTCATTTTTATTCAAGGCGTAGAAAAAATATTTATAGCCTTTGAATTTTTGAGTGATTGTGACTTTTAAATGTTGGTCCACTATGCATAATTATTTGGGGCTTGGTGTACTCAGTTTAGGTAATGTTCCAAATATCTACACCATTAGATTACAAATAAATTTTCATCATACAAGCCCAATAAGCATAATTATACCACTAAACAGTGGAGGTCTAGTAGCAGATTATCCTTCTACAAAAGTGCCAAAGGTGTTACTAGTGCTATTAGTCAATTATATTTTCAAAACCTATGAATTTTTGAAAACCAGTGGTTCCGATGCCAAATATGGGAAAATAGGCTATCTATAGTACAATACAGAATGAATCTCAAGGCTTTTTATATACTAGAGGATGTGAAATGCGTATTTAACTATTTAGAACTTACTTATGAATTTAATTTTCTATCTATTCAAATTGCAAACAAGAACAAATAACCACATAATAAGTAAGCGGTTGTTTCCTGGAGATTTGACCAGGCAACTAAGTACTCGGCATTAGCACGCTGCTCGGCAATTTATGGATCGTTCGGCATTTACATACCGTTTGGCATCCTGAACACTCAGCGCAAATGGTTCGAATAGCATTCGACAGTACTCGGCATTGGGAAGTGTTCGGCAGTTAGGGTCATTCGGCATTTGAGAGCGCTCGGCATCTAGGAGCGTACGGCATCTATAAGCGTTCGGCATCGAGAAACGTTCGGCATTGTATATCGTTTGATATCAAAAGGACGCTCGGCATACAAGGAACGTTCGCATCTATGAACGTTCGGCATACCAAGGACGTTCGGCATACAAGTTCGCTCGGCATCTAGAAACGTTCGGCATCAGAAGAACGCTCGGCATAAATGAACGCTTGGCATGAAAGAGCGCTCAGCATCTAGAAGCGTTCGACATCGAGAAACGTTCGGTATTGTATATCGTTCGGTATCTAAAGGACGCTCGGCATTCAAGGAACGTTCAGCATCTATGAATGTTCGGCATACCAAGGACGTTCGGCATACAAGTTATGCTCGGCATCTAGAAACGTTCGGCATCCATAGTCATTCGGCATTCCTGGACACAAATGCCTTGACTCAGCATTTTACCGTTCGGCACGCAAAGCTTACTCCATTTGGGCCGAGGTATTCAGCTACCAGGCCCACCAGGGAAGTCCAACCCACCTTCGCCTATAAATAGAGAGGCAGTGGCACAATGAAAGGGATCGGTTTTTCGAAAACACTGGGGAAACTCTACCGCATTCAACACTCACTCGAGACTTAATCTCTTACTTTGCAATTGTATGAAATTAAATTGGAAACGGATTGTATCTGTAATGAACTATCAAGGAAAGAAATAGAAATCAACTTTAAAGTGGGCGTAGGCAGTTATGCCGAGCCACTATAAATCTGGTGTTCTTGTTGTTTGCATTTAAATTTACATACTGTCTTCTATTTTAATTTACAATCATTATTAATCTCTCTACACAATCTTTTTCAAGGGTGTTAGTGGCCAATTTTGGTGCTAACATTTTGGTGCTTTCACTGAGAATCGAATTCTCAGGCTGTTAGGATCTGCTTTGTAGCTACTGGATTGCATAAATCCCCCAGAGGAGATCCAAGATCATTCACAAGGCATCTGTTGATTCTATTCATAGTTACAACCAACAACTCTACCATGGGGAGACCACGAACTAGATCGGCCTCTCACAACGCAGATGTTCACGAGACTGCTAGCGTGCAGCAAGTTGGGCCTAGAAATCAGCAAGCAACTCGAGGTGCAGGGCCCTCCATCCAAAACCAAGTGGAAGTTGTTTCCCGAACAGAGTTCAACGACTTGATAAGAGAACTCAAGGAAAATAGAAGGCAACTTGCTGAGCAGATTCAAGCCAACACTAACCTCATGACTCAGCTCACTAAGCGGCAGCGTCAGAATGCTGGAGGTAACCCTGCCCCTTATTCTGAATCTGATAGTTCAACCTCAGCTGATGAACCTCCTAGGCGTAGGCACCGTGAGGATGAAGGTGCACAGGCAAGTATCATAGGTCGATCGACTAGGGATCAAGCCCGTAAGGAGACCGGACGCTCGAATCTCCAAGATCCAAATCAGGCGGGACATCAACCCGCACGGTCCCATGGAACGGAACCCAACTTTCCATCCTCCATACAAACTCCGGACTTAACAGCTATGGTCAGGCAGTTGATGAGAGAGAACCAAGGCTTGACCAATGAATATTTGGGAGTGTCCAGAAGTCATACTCCCTTTACAGATGGTATCCTACAGGCCGAGTACCCCAAGAAGTTCAACATGCCGACTATCCCAGCAACGAAGGGAAGACTGATCCCAGGCAGCATGTGATGAGGTACAAATGGATGATGGATTCTGCAAGCGCTAATGATGCAACCAAGTGTAGGTGCTTCCCAATCACTCTGTCTGGAATTGCCACCATGTGGTTTACTCGACTTCCCCCACGATCTATATCCAGCTTTGACGAATTGGCAATGAAATTCATAAAACAATTCAGGATACACACCACTCGTCCAAAGGATGTGATGTCCTTATCAAGCGTAATCCAAATTCCATGAGAGTCATTGAAAGCATACTTGCAGAGATTCCATGTTGCTGCTACTGAAGTGAGCAATCCTAACGACCATGCAATTTTGATGGCGGTAATGCATGGAGTGGATCCAGATTCTGAATTTGGAGATTGGTTGGCGGGAAAGCCCCCAGCCACGCTAGAGCTTTTTTATTCGAAAGCTCATCAGTTCATAAGAAGGGAAGAAGCCCGATGGACAAGAAGAGACAAGGCACCAGGGCCTGCTCAGGAGACTGTGAAAAGTACCTTCGCCATGAAACAAACCGGCGATAATTCGGAAAAAGCTCAAGTCAACGTCCAAAATAAGCCTGGGCAGTCTAAAGGATCCGGAGGTGGAAATCCTGGAAAGAAAAGAGAGACGGGGAAATGGAAGTCAAGGATCCCGACCTACAATGAATACACCCCGCTCAACGCATCTCTTGAGAACATCTATTTGTCAACTTGCAACACTTTTCAATATAGAAAACCACGCCCAAAGGAATCAACGGTGGAACAGAGGCGGACTGGGAAGAATGCCGCTTTCACGAGTCTTATGGGCACAATACAGAGGAGTGTAGACACATCCATGACGCCATTGAAAAGTTGATTAGACAGAAGAAGCTGCAAGAGTTTGTCAAAGACCCACAAGACGGAAGGCAAGAGACATCGGACCTCGGACGCGGGCCAGCTCCACACCAACCAGAACAGCCTGCTCGAACTGTAGGTAGATTGGTTATTAACATGATTGTTGGCGGACCTCACCATGCGGATAAGAATTGGCAAGAGATGGAGCGATATGCTAACTCTTTAAGACATGCAGAGTACGAGTGTTGTTCGAATGTAGAGGATGGGACCCCTGCAACGCAGCAGTGCATGATGAATGATGATATTATATTCAGGAGCGAAGATGCGGATAGGTGGAGGCTCCTACCATCGACCCGATGGTCATATCTGCGGCAATCGGGTCGGCGTTCGTGAAGAGAATTCTAATTGATTGCGGAAGTTCCGTTAACATCATCTTCAAGAAAGCATACGACCAAATGAAGCTGGAGACCAAGGATTTGAAACCGTCTAAAGCCAGAATCTATGACTTTAATGGCGCAGCAACGGATGCAGTGGGATATGTGGAGTTTCCAATTGAACTGGGGCAAGGCGAGCGTAGGAGGGTGCGAATCCTACCGTTCATAGCGTTGGATGTTGACTCTTCATATAACGTATTTCTAGGACGTCCAGCCCTGGCAGAATTTAGGGCCGCATTGGCCCCTTGGTGTCTGATGTTAAAATTTCCAACAGATAGAGGTATTGGAATGGTGCACGGCGATCAGGCAACCAGTCGTGCATGCTATGTGGCTGAGCTGAGAGAGTCTCGGCGTAGAGAGAAAGGAAAGGTTGCGGAAAGCTCCGTCCGCATCCAAAATTCTGATGATTGACAAGTAGCGCTCGAGCCCTGGCTCGGGCAACATTCTCGGATCTATAGAGACATAGATCCGAGAGATGATGATGGGGGATCCAGGGAAAAAAATTGCAGCACCGGCTGAACTAACAATTGACATACCAGTCAGCTGGGTGACTTGTCACGAATTCTTAAAATTGGATCACAACTCGACCCCCTGGTGGCCGAGAACCTCACTGACTTCCTCCGAGCGAATCTGGATGTTTTCGCTTGGACACACTCTGATATGTGCTGGATTTCTCTAACAATTGCGAGCCATATGTTGAATATAGACCCAAAGTACGTTCCCGTAAAACAGAAAAGGAGAGGTATGGACCCGGAGAGGTCTGCGGCTCTCAAAGAGGAGGTGGACAAACTCAAAGCCAATGGGTTCGTCCACAACGCCCTCTATCCTGAGTAGGTATCTAACCCAGTGCTAGCGAAGAAAGCAAATGGAAAGTGGAGAACTTGTGTTGATTACTCCGCTCTAAATAAAGCATGCCCGAAGGATAGTTTCCTTTTGCCTAGAATCGACCAGCTCGTCGACTCTACCGCCGGACACGAATTATTGTCATTTATGGATGCGTATTCAGGATACAATCAGATCCTGATGCATATTCCATACCAAGAGCACACCGGTTTTGTCACAAATATGGGGCTTTATTGCTATGTAGTAATGCCCTTTGGGTTGAAAAACGCGGGAGCAACTTATCAGCGTCTGGTGAATCGAATGTTTAAAGACCAGATCGGTAAGACGATGGAAGTCTATGTGGGTGACATGCTCGTGAAGTCACGGCAGTCAAATGACCACATTCGAGACTTAGCAGAAATGTTTGATATACTCAAACATTATGGTATGAAGATCAACCCCTTGAAGTGCTCTTTTGGTATGGCGTCGGGAAAGTTCTTGGGTTTTATCGTGAATGCACGTGGAATTGAAGCTAACCCGGAAAAGGTTCAAGCTATTCGAGACGTACAAGTGCCCACAACTATAAAGCAAGTACAAAGCTTGAACGGAAAGGCAGCAGCACTGAGCCGATTCATATCCAGAGCCACGGATAAATGCATTCCCTTCTTCGACGTGATAAAGAAGGAAAAAAGGAATTTCGAGTGGACATCCGACTATGAGGAAGCATTCCGAGCTCTGGTAAGGCATTTGGAGAGCCCTTCGGTACTATCGAAACCAATCGACCATGAAAGGTTGTATGTATACTTGGCAGTATCCCAGCATGCTATCAGTACGGCTCTGGTTCGCAAGGAGGACCGAGTTCAAAATCCAGTATATTATGTCAGTAAACGCTTGGCGGGGGCAGAAAGAAATTATCCCAAGATCGAGAAATTAGCTTATTGCTTAGTGATTGCATCACGCAAGCTTCGCCCATACTTTCAAGCACACTCAATCGGTGTTTACACTGATCAACCCTTGCGACAGGTACTCCAACGACCGAAAACTTCTGAAAGGATGTTAAAATGGAATATTGAGTTAAGTCAGTTCGACATTATCTACCTGCTGCGAAGGGCTATACAAGGACAAGCACTAGCTGACTTCATTGCTGAATTTACTATGCCTGATGAATCAAACGACCACAATGTCATACCGCCCGTTCGATGGAAGATGTACACTGATGGGGAATCTAACGACCATTGTTCGGGGGTTGGCATAGTTTTTGTAACTCCTGAGAACCGATCAGTTTGCTATGCTTTGAAGCTCGAATTCACAGCAACGAATAACGAAGCCGAATATGAAGTGTTGATTGCCGGCTTAAAAATTATCAAAGAACTGCGAGTAAAATCGGCTGAAATCTTTAGCGACTCACAGCTTGTGGTGTACCAAGTGCGTGGAGACTACCAAGAAAGGAGGCAGAGACTTGCCCCATATTTGGTCTGGGTTCAGGAGCTCCTAGCGGATCACGAGTATTATGATATTTCACATGTCCCGCGTGAGCAAAACAGAGCAGCCGATTCATTGGCAAAATTCGCAAGCACTAGTGATGCGCAACAGATGGGATTGTTTCTTGTTGAGACCCTCCATGCTCTGAGTATAGATACGATGGAGATAGATTTCGCGTTCGAAACCGAAATCGAGAAGGAATCGTGGATGACCCCAATCAGGCAGTACTTGCTGTTCGAGATCTTACCCGAAGAAAAGAGCAAAAGACGACAAGTCCTTCGTAAGGCTTCACGATATATAATTCAAGATGGGGTAATGTATCGGAGGGGATTCTCGACCCCCTTACTCCGGTGCGTGGCCTACGATGAGATAAAACAAATATTAAAGGAAGTCCATGAGGGAGAGTGCAGTGACCACACTGGAGGGCAGACATTAGCAAAGAAAGTCCTCTGTTATGGATATTACTGGCCAACTGTGAATCGGGATGCTGCAGACTATGTGAATTGATGTGACAAATGCCAGATATACGCAAAAATCCCGAGAGCTCCGCCGACGGAACTCACGCAAATGGTTAGTCCCTGTCCATTTGCAATGTGGGGGGTCGACCTAGTTGGTTCTTTACCCATAGCCAAAGGTGGAGCAAAATATGCAATAGTTGTGGTCGACTACTTTACCAAATGGGCAGAAGTAGAGCCTCTGGCCACAATAACCACCAAGAAGGTTATTAATTTCGTCGTACGAAATATCATATGCTGTTTTGGCCTTCCACGGACCATCATTACAGACAATGGAACTCAATTCGAAATCAAGAAGTTCAAATAATTTTGTCAGAAATATGGCATTGAGAAGACGTTTGCAGCGGTTGCTCACCCGAAAGCAGCGGACAAGTTGTAACAACCCGGGATTTGCATTACCAATTAATAAATAAAAGTTAGGATTTTTATGAAGCGTAAAAGGATTTGGAATAACAAAATTTATTTGAAAAAGGCTATTTTAATTAAATGGGAAATATGGGATTTAAAAATGAGGATAAAATGTTATTTTTGGAAAGTTAAATATTTTAGGAGAGATTTTAAAACGGGTTTGGGTAAGAAAAATGAGTTTTATAAACATACATGAACACTTAGACTAATGTTTGGAAACATGTAAATAACCCTCTTCTTATTGGGTTACTAAACTTAACCCAATAACCCACCCTAAACCTCCTCTATAAATTTTCTCAAACTCTCCTAACCTCATTCATGCATCCCTAATCAAAACCCTAATCATTTCCTAAAGCTTTCTTAACAAAAATGGCCTCCATCTTCATCTCCTTGTAGTTTTAGCTTATGCAAGTCATTCTATGCAAAGGTAATGCAAATACCCATCTCAAATCCATTTTTATATCTTTCTAATTTCTGAAATTTATTTGGTAACACATGTTTTATGTGTTTTTTTGATCTTATAGCCTCCTAATCATCTTTTGCTAATTTGGGTTGATGCTATAGTGGTCTTTGTTGCTTTCTAGAAAGGTATATTGCTAAAAACCTCTTCTAATATGTGTTTAATCTTCTTTTGATTTCGGTAATCATTTAGTAACACATGTTTTATTATGTAACATGTGAATCATAGCTCTTTGATCATCTTTGCTTTCATTTTGGGTGTGCACATAAGGTGTTTGTGATATTGCTTCATAAGGTAATACTAAGCTTTGGCCCTTTGTCTCCTTTAATATAGTGTAGTAATCATTATATGGTAGTTAGTGATTGATATTAGTGAAATTTGATGCCAAAAACTTGAAAAAAAACACCCCAAAACCATCAAAAACTGCATTTCCAGCTGGCTGGAATGCTTCAGCCTGAAAACAGGGCTCTGGGTGCACCAGGGCAGGCCTGGGTTGCACCCAGACTGCTGCCCAGGCGCAGCAGGCTAGCCCAGTTGGGCTAGCCGGAAGTAGGCCAGCCCGCATGGGCTGGCGCGTACATCTCCCCAGCCCACATGGGGCTGGGGCTGGGGCTTGCATTGCCTCCCCAGCCCACGCGGGCTGGGGCTTGGGCCTGCCTCACCAGCCCGCGCGGGCTGGGGCTTGGGCCTGCCTCACCAGCCCGCGCGGGCTGGGGCTTGGGCCGGCTATGTCCCCCAGCCCGCGCGGGCTGGGGAGCCGGTTATCTCCCCCAGCCCACGTGGGCTGGGGGGGCGAATATGTCCCCCAGCCCGCGCGGGCTGGGAGGCCGGTTATCTCCCCCAGCACACGCGGGCTGGGGGGGCCAAATATGTCCCCCAGTCCGCGCGGGCTGGGGGGGCCGGCTATCTCCCCCAGCCCACGCGGGCTGGGGGGGCCGGTTAGGGGCCGGCTATCTCCCCCAGCCCATGCGGGCTGGGGGGCCGGCTATCTCCCCCAGCCCACGCGGGCTGGGGCAAGAGAAAAGAGAAAAAAAAAGGGCTGCACCCACTTGGTGCAGCCGGGTTCCGACCCACCGGTTGCACCATTTTTGGTGCAACCGAGTCCGGCTTGCACCATTTTGGTGCAACCGCTTCAAATTGATTGTTTCTGCAATGAACCTTTGGGCTTCAATTGCTAATCAAAAATTGTCGAACTTTGGTTCACAACCATTCGGAATATTTTCCAACGCGAATATTGGTTTTCAGTGATTTTCTGATTTATCGATTTCTTTGAGATTTGTCTCTGGATTTCGTACACGGGTTTTTATGAACTATTTTAAAAGGATTTTTCACTCCTAAATGGCTTTCGAAATTATTATATAATATTATTTTTAATTATTAAATTAATTACTCCATAATAGGAGAGTTTTCAAAAGCCGTTTTAAAGTGATTTCAAAATCAATTATAAATCCGTTTCGCACCATTATTTTCTATAATAAAAATCTCACACTCACTTTTAGCACGTCGAGCGAAGTGGAAAGGTGCTTAAACGGTTAGGAAATCTCCGGCCTATGGAACCGTGTGTATTTTCTTTCCGGTTAATCCCCGACCTATTCGATTGATCGTTTTGACCTTTGGGTCTAGTTTGCCGATGATACGAGGTGGACTTTTTATTGTTTGGAGTGTGAGCTTGCTATTGGTTAGTAAATCGTTTAGTGCGAACGTGGGGTATGGGACTCATTGTTAACACTTTACGGGTTCCTCTCCAAGAAGTTTGTGACACATTAGCCTCTGGGCGGCCAGTACTGGACCTCTGGGTCACCACGCCTCTGGGCAACCGTCTCTGGACACCTGCTCTATGGAGCAGTTTTTACGGCATGTGCCTCTGGGCCTTTATCCTTCTGGGAAGGATCTCGCCGTCTCGCGCATTCCGCATCTGTGCGAGTGATCGATCACAACTCTACAGTACTTGGCAATAACGACTCTGGTCGGTGCACGTGCTATACTTGTATTATCTGATGATTTTTATATCCATTCGAGTACCGCCATTTGGTGTTGGTTCTATGGAACCATACGATGTAAGTGCGATTACCTTGTGGATTCACAGTGTCTTTGGACACTGCTTTTCAGTATTCGATTTCATTGACTTTTCAGTATATCCCTATTGCTCCTTGGAGCATCGATCTTTGCTTCGGCATTGATTACAGACTTTGGTCACTCTTGGGATTATTGCCTATGGGCAACTTTATATAGCTTTGACTACGCCGATGATATGAGGCGATTTTATTTATTTAACACTTTGGTGTTGATATTCTCTTTGGAGATTTTTACTGTTTATTGATGATTAGGGATCGTCATTATGTTCATGTAGTCCATATTACTCTTCTCTTTGGAGAAGTACTGTTTGATTTATGTAGCGCATTATTATATATCTCAGTTATTACTGATTGTTTAGCTAGCCTGACCCGAGTGTTTTCGCTCGGGTCAGACCGAGTTGTTTCAGGTTAGGTCTCTGGACTTAGCTTTCTGTGCTTCCGCTTGGACATTATCTGCTATGCTGATAGATAGCTCTTTATATTTGTCCACTATTTTGATACTCTGATTATTCAGTCTCTTATGTACATATTTTTGACTCACATGTGTGAGCGGTGGCTTTGTACCCACCTTTTGATATTTGGATCTATATTGACGATATATTGTACCTATGTTCTGTGACTGTTATGTGACTGTTCTGTGATGATGATGTTATCATTTAGTATTATGTTTGTTCTGAACCTATTTTCCTTAGCCATTGTAATTTCGTTATAAATATCTATTGGATATGTCGAACCACTTGAGAAAAGAAAACCACCTATTCGACGTATTCGGTAGTTAGTTATAGCTTGATTATATATGGTCGCTTCCATTATACTCTATTCTCCGTTCTAGTAGACGGTATTACTCCATAATACTCTTTACTAGAGTGGGTCTCGGAGTGGGTCGTTACATCTTGGTATCAGAGCTAAGGTTCAGAATTAAGCATAACAAACACAGAATAGACACGTAGTATAATACGTTACAATACGATCCAAATTGAACATATCCACCGTTAGATAAATAAGTTAGGAATATGTGTAGGAATCTATTATATTCTGTAATATTCCTTAATGAATTATCTATCTTTGAATCGTGCTTAACTAAATCTTACCTTATCTTTCAGTATGGCTGGTAGAGGTAGGAACCTCCGTTCTGCTGATGCTGGACAGTCCAGCAACCCTCACCCTAAGGGCGTATACATGACCATGGACCAGATCATGGAGCTGGTTCGTAACTCTCAGTCGCACTCTCAGTCTCCTGCACCAGTTTCTGATGCACCGCGCAAGTATGCTTTTACGCGCCTCTGCAGCGACTTTATTCATCTTGGAGGGAAGCCGTTCAATGGCTCCGAGACTGTTCTTGAGGTCCAGGCTTGGATCAGAGTTTACGAGCGTAATTTTACTCGCATGACCCTTCCTGACCATGACAGAGTTCTTGTTGCTTCTAGCCATCTTGAGGTCGTGCCTTGGATTGGTACGTGCTCCTTATTTCTGAGACCGATGAGGCCACTCTCACTTGGGATCAGTTCCGAGAGCGCTTCTTGCTCAAGTTTGTCCCCGAGTCCGAGAAGATAGCCCTTGCACGCCGCTTTATTGACCTTAAGCAAGGGAAGACCTCTGTTGCTGACTATTCATCATCTTTCGAGGCCCTGTCTAAGTATGGTCTCGAGTTCATTAGCACTCCTTATAAGAAGAATCTCAAATTTGTTGAAGGCCTGAAGAAAGATTTGAAGAAACAACTCATGCTTCAGCTTAAGCTCCCTTTTGATGAGCTAGTTGACGCAGCACTTCACCTTGAAGCGGTTAAGCGTGATAGAGACAGCGATGGGGATGGTGAGGGTTCCAAAAACCCCAATCAGAAGCGGGGTCCATTTCAAAAGACCAAGCCTTGGAACAAGAAGAAGAAGACTGGCAGTTCTACTTTTCAGACTCAGCCTTAGACTCGTTCTCAGTCCCAGACTCCTGCTCAGCCTAGTGGGACACGTCCTCCGAAGAAATGCTTCAACTGTGGTTCTCCTGATCACTTTATTCGAGAGCGTCCCAAACCTCTCTATTGTACCTTCTGCAAGAAGGAGGGACACAGGATCTCCACTTGTCCTACTGCACCTCCTAGATCCGGCAAGCTTAATGCTGCCAAGGCTACTACATCTTCAGCTCAGCCTCGAGGTACGCATCCTTCTGTTCTCGAAGGTTCTATTTTATTTCATGGTAGATCTTGTAGAGTTCTCTTTGATACGGGTGCCTCTCACTCATTCGTATCAAAGGAGCTAGTAGATACTTTATCTTTGGATGTTACTTGTTTGGTTTCTTCACTAAGGATTGTGAATCCCATCGGCGGATCCACGACCCTTAGCTTGCTTTGTGAGGATATGGATATTGATCTTTGTGGATTTTCTTTCCGTGCGAATCTGCACGTTATGGAGTATTTGGGCTTTGACATGATTCTTGGCATGGATTGGCTCGCTCAGTACGACGCCAAAATCATTTGTTCGAAGCGGATATTATTTCTTCGTCATCCTGACTCGTCCGCTCCGTTAGCTATTGCTCTTCAGGATGTTGGGATTTCTGATATTACTTTATTTGCACTTGATTCACGAGATGAGGATGTGGACATATCTCGTATTCCTGTTGTTCGGGATTTCCCTGATATATTCGAGCCAGTATCTGGCCTGCCACCAAAGCAGGCCATTGAGTTCCGCATCGATCTCATTCCAGGCTCCCACCCAGTTGGGCGTCCTCCTACGAGAATGTCTATTAAGGAGAATGAGGAACTCGGGAAGCAGTTGGTTGAGCTTGAGGCGAAGCAGTTCATTCGGTCCAGTTCTTCGCCATGGGGTGCTGCTGTGGTCTTTATTAAGAAGCCCGATAGCTCTCTTAGGCTTTGCATTGACTATCGCTAGCTTAATGAGTTGACCATCAGAAATCGTTATCCATTGCCATGGATAGACGATATGTTTGATCAGTTGAGCGGTGCGAAGGTCTTTTCCCAGCTCGACCTTGCCACCGAATTTCATCAGCTCCGAGTTGCGGATGATAGCATTCCTCTTACCGCTTTCCGCACTCGTTATGGTTCTTTTGAGTGGTTGGTCATGCCATTCAGCTTGACGAACGCACCGGCTTTCTTCGTCGATCTTATGAATCGAGTATTCCGGGAATACATCGATAGATTCGTTCTGGTTTTCATCGACGATATTCTTATTTATTCTAGATCCGAGGCAGAGCATGCTCATCATTTGCGGATCGTCTTGGATACTCTTCGTCAGCATCAGCTTAAGGCCAAGCTCTCCAAGTGCCATTTTTGGGAGAGCAAGGTCAAGTTCTTGGGCCATATTGTATCATCTGAGGGTATTTCTGTTGATCCTGCCAAGATCGAAGCTATTCAGAATTGGAAGCAGCCCGAGAACGTTCATGATATTCGCAGCTTCCTTGGTCTGGCGGGTTATTACCGTCGGTTTGTTAAGGATTTCTCTCGAGTTGCACTTCCCCTTACGACACTGACTCGTAAGGGTGTTCGCTTTATTTGGTCTGATAAGTGTGAAGCTTCTTTCCAGTGATTGAACGAACTTCTCACTCATGCTCCTATCCTTGTGGTTCCTGAGAGTAACCAGGATCTTGTTGTTTACACCGACGCTTGTGGTAGCGGGCTCGGTGCTGTGCTTATGCAGAAGGATCGGGTAGTTGCTTATGCTTCCAGGCAACTGCGTCCGAATGAGGTTCGCTATCCTACTCATGATCTTGAGTTAGCAGTAATCGTCTTTGCCTTGAAGACGTGGCGTCACTTTCTATTAGGCGAACGCTTCATTCTTTACACCGATCACAAGTCGCTGAAGTATCTTTTCAGCCAAAGAGATCTCAACATGAGGCAGCAGCGATGGCTTGAATTTCTTGCCTCATATGATTTAGATATTCTATATACCCCTGGCAAGGGTAATCGTGTTGCAGATGCTTTCAGTCGCAAGCACTCGGCGGTAGTTTCTATGATGATTGCCGAGTGGGATATTCTTGAGACCCTATCTTTGTGTGATATTAGAGATCGAGCTCCATCTTCTGATTCTCCAGTCTTATTATTCAGCTTGGAAGCTCGTCCTATCTTATTGGATCACATTGCCCATGCTCAGCGGCAGGATCCAGACTTATTGCATCTTATTCACCTTCTCGAGTCGGGATCCAGTAATGAGACATTGCTGGATTATTCTCTTGATTTTCATCGGTGTCTTTGTAAGAAGAACCGTATTGTTGTACCATTTGATTTATCACTTAGGCGTGACATTCTGGACGAGTGCCATCGCACTAAGTACACTATACATCCTGGTTCGAGTAAGATGTATGCCGATATGTGCCGGCTATATTATTGGGAGGGTTTGAAGAGAGATGTGGCAAGTTATGTGAGCGGTTACATGACTTGTCAACAGATCAAGGCCGAGCATCAGCGTCCATCTGGTCTTCTTCAGCCTCTAGAGATTCCATTATGGAAATGGGATCAGATATCCGTGGATTTCATTGACGGTCTGCCTCGATCAAGGTCAGGCCATACTTCTATCTGGGTTATTATTGATCGCTTGACCAAATCGGCTCATTTCATTCCGATTAAGTCCACTCGGACTGCTCCTCAGCTTGCCAAGCTATATGTGAAGGAAGTCGTTCGACTTCATGGCATTCCTAGCTCTATCGTCTGCGATCGAGACACTATCTTTACTAGTCACTTCTGGAAGTGCCTACAGTCAGCTTTGGGCACAATGCTGAATCTCTCGACTGCTTATCATCCTCGGACCGACGGTAAGACGGAGAGGGTGAATCGTGTTTTAGAGGATCTTTTGCGCTGTTGTATTCTGGATTTCGGAGGTAGTTGGGAGGATCACTTACCGCTTGTAGAGTTCTCCAACAACAATAGCTTGCAGTCTAGTATCGGCATGACACCTTTCGAGGCTCTCTACGGAAGGTCATGTCGCTCTCCTGCTTGTTGGTTAGAATCTGGCGAGAAGCTCATTCTTGGTCCAGATTCAGTTCGGGAATCTTCTGAAAAGATTGCTCTTATCCGTCAGAGAATGAGGGAGGCACAAGAACGCCAGAAATCCTACGCGGACAACCGTAGGAAGCCTCTTGAGTTCTCCATTGGTGATCTTGTCTTCATTCGGATTTCCCCTATGAAGGGGGTTGTGCGTTTCAGCTCTACAGGGAAATTGGCTCCTCGCTATGTTGGACCATTTCCTATCACAGAACGCATCGGCCCCATTGCTTATCGTGTGGCTCTACCTGCTCATTTTTCTGGAGTGCATGACGTGTTCCATGTTTCTCAGCTTCGCAAGTGTGTTCGCGATCCTGATTCTATCATTGAGCCGTATGTCGTGCCTGATTTAAATATCTTACCTGATTTATCTTTGGAGCAGCAACCTCTTCGTGTGCTTGATTCGGAGGTTAGATGCCTTCGCAACAAAGAGGTTCCACTCGTGAAGATTCAATGGTCACCGAATCCTAAGGACTGCACTTGGGAGACCAGAGAATCTATCGAGCGCTCTTATCTTGGCTTTCTCCCATCTTCTTCTGCGGGTAAGAATTCTCTATTTATCTCTATCACTTCTTTGGTGGAATTGACGTTATAGACGACATCTATCTTAAGAAATTGCGGTGACGCAATTTTATTAAGGGGGAGTCTGTAACAACCCGAGATTTGCATTACCAATTAATAAATAAAAGTTAGGATTTTTATGAAGCGTAAAAGGATTTGGAATAACAAAATTTATTTGAAAAAGGCTATTTTAATTAAACGGGAAATATGGGATTTAAAAATGAGGATAAAATGTTATTTTTGGAAAGTTAAATATTTTAGGAGAGATTTTAAAACAGGTTTGGGTAAGAAAAATGAGTTTTATAAACATACATGAACACTTAGACTAATTTTTGGAAACATGTAAATAACCCTCTTCTTATTGGGTTACTAAACTTAACCCAATAACCCACCCTAAATCTCCTCTATAAATTATCTCAAACTCTCCTAACCTCATTCATGCATCCCTAATCAAAACCCTAATCATTTCCTAAAGCTTTCTTAACAAAAATGGCCTCCATCTTCATCTCCTTCTAGTTTTAGCTTATGCAAGTCATTCTACGCAAAGGTAATGCAAATACCCATCTCAAATCCATTTTTATATCTTTCTAATTTCTGAAATTTATTTGGTAACACATGTTTTATGTGTTTTTTGACCTTATAGCCTCCTAATCATCTTTTGCTAATTTGGGTTGATGCTATAGTGGTCTTTGTTGCTTTCTAGAGAGGTATATTGCTAAAAACCTCTTCTAATATGTGTTTAATCCTCTTTTGATTTCGGTAATCATTTAGTAACACATGTTTTATTATGTAACATGTGAATCATAGCTCTTTGATCATCTTTGCTTTCATTTTGGGTGTGCACATAAGGTGTTTGTGATATTGCTTCATAAGGTAATGCTAAGCTTTGGCCCTTTGTCTCCTTTAACACAGTGTAGTAATCATTATATGGTAGTTAGTGATTGATATTAATGAAATTTGATGCCAAAAACTTGAAAAAAACACCCCAAAACCATCAAAAACTGCATTTCCAGCTGGCTGGAATGCTTCAGCCTGAAAACAGGGCTCTGGGTGCACCAGGGCAGGCCTGGGTTGCACCCAGGCTGCTGCCCAGGCGCAACAGGCTAGCTCAGTTGGGCTAGCCGGAAGTAGGCCAGCCCGCATGGGCTGGCGCGCACATCTCCCCAGCCCGCATGGGGCTGGGGCTTGCATTGCCTCCCCAGCCCGCGCGGGCTGGGGCTTGGGCCTGCCTCCCCAGCCTGCGCGGGCTGGGACTTGGGCCGGCTATGTCCCCCAGCCCGCGCAGGCTGAGGGGCCGGTTATTTCCCCCAGCCCATGCGGGCTTGGGGGGCCGAATATGTCCCCCAGCCCGCGCGGGCTGGGGGGCCGGTTATCTCCCCCAGCCCACGCGGGCTTGGGGGGCGAATATGTCCCCCAGCCCGCGCGGACTGGGGGGCCGGCTATCTCCCCCAGCCCGCGAGGGCTGGGGGGCCGGCTATCTCCCCCAGGCCGCGCGGACTGGGGGGGCCGGTTATCTCCCCCAGCCCACGCAGGCTGGGGGAAGAAAAAAAATGGGCTGCACCCACTTGGTGCAGCCGGGTTCCGACCCACCGGTTGCACCATTTTTGGTGCAACCAAGTCCGGGTTGCACCATTTTGGTGCAACCGCTTCAAATTGATTGTTTCTGCAATGAACCTTTGGGCTTCAATTGCTAATCAAAAATTGTCGAACTTTGGTTCACAACCATTCGGAATATTTTCCAACGCGAATATTGGTTTTCAGTGATTTTCTGATTTATCGATTTCTTTGAGATTTGTCTCTGGATTTCGTACACGGGTTTTTATGAACTATTTTAAAAGGATTTTTCACTCCTAAATGGCTTTCGAAATTATTATATAATATTATTTTTAATTATTAAATTAATTACTCCATAATAGGAGAGTTTTCAAAAGCCGTTTTAAAGTGATTTCAAAATCAATTATAAATCCGTTTCGCACCATTATTTTCTATAATAAAAATCTCACACTCACTTTTAGCACGTCGAGCGAAGTGGAAAGGTGCTTAAACGGTTAGGAAATCTCCGGCCTATGGAACCGTGTGTATTTTCTTTCCGGTTAATCCCCGACCTATTCGATTGATCGTTTTAACCTTTGGGTCTAGTTTGCCGATGATACGAGGTGGACTTTTTATTGTTTGGAGTGTGAGCTTTCTATTGGTTAGTAAACCGTTTAGTGCGAACATGGGGTATGAGACTCATTGTTAACACTTTACGGGTTCCTCTCCAAGAAGTTTGTGACACATTAGCCTCTGGGCGGCCAGTACTGGACCTCTGGGTCACCACGCCTCTGGGCAACCGTCTCTGGACACCTGCTCTATGGAGCAGTTTTTGCGGCATGTGCCTCTGGGCCTTTATCCTTTTGGGAAGGATCTCACCGTCTCGCGCATTCCGCATCTGTGCGAGTGATCGATCACAACTCTACAGTACTTGGCAATAACGACTCTGGTCGGTGCACGTGCTATACTTGTATTATCTGATGATTTTTATATCCATTCGAGTACCGCCATTCGGTGTTGGTTCTATGGAACCATGCGATGTAAGTGCGATTACCTTGTGGATTCACAGTGTCTCTGGACACTGCTTTTCAGTATTCGATTTCATTGACTTTTCAGTATATCCCTATTGCTCCTTGGAGCATCGATCTTTGCTTGGGCATTGATTACAGACTCTGGTCACTCTTGGGATTATTGCCTATGGGCAACTTTATATAGCTTTGACTACGCCGATGATATGAGGCAATTTTATTTATTTAACACTTTGGTGTTGATATTCTCTTTGGAGATTTTTACTGTTTATTGATGATTAGGGATCGTCATTATGTTCATGTAGTCCATATTACTCTTCTCTTTGGAGAAGTACTGTTTGATTTATGTAGCGCATTATTATATATCTCAGTTATTACTGATTGTTTAGCTAGCCTGACCCGAGTGTTTTCGCTCGGGTCAGACCGAGTTGTTTCAGGTTAGGTCTCTGGACTTAGCTTCTGTGCTTCCGCTTGGACATTATATGCTATGCTGATAGATAGCTCTTTATATTTGTCCACTATTTTGATACTCTGATTATTTAGTCTCTTATGTACATATTTTTGACTCACATGTGTGAGCGGTGGCTTTGTACCCACCTTTTGATATTTGGATCTGTATTGACGATATGCTGTACCTATGTTCTGTGACTGTTATGTGACTGTTCTGTGATGATGATGTTATCATTTAGTATTATGTTTGTTCTGAACCTATTTTCCTTAGCCATTGTAATTTCGTTATAAATATCTATTGGATATGTCGAACCACTTGAGAAAAGAAAACCACCTATTCGACGTATTCGGTAGTTAGTTATAGCTTGATTACATATGATCGCTTCCATTATACTCTATTCTCCGTTCTAGTAGATGGTATTACTCCGTAATACTCTTTACTAGAGTGGATCTCGGAGTGGGGTGTTACACAAGTGGAAGCCGTAAACAAGATAATCAAGTCCATATTGAAAAAGCGTCTGGAAAAGGCTAGAGGCAAGTGGGTGGATGAACTTCCAACGACGCTTTGGGCCTACACGACCGCCCACAAGACCGCGACTGGCCACACTCCATTCGCATTGGCATATGGCACGGAAGCTGTCATACCCGTGGAACTTGAAGTTCCATCACATCGGGTAACCTATTACGACCCCGAGTCGAACCAGAACCTTTTATTGGAATCATTGGACTTCATTGATGAAAAACGCGAAGAAGCCAATTTGAGAGCGGCCGCATACAAACATAGAGTCGCTAAATACTATAACGGAAAAGTCCGACCGAGAATTTTTGGTGTGGGAGACCTCGTTTTGAAACGATTTTTTCCGATCCCATCTCATATGAACCCCGCACGGGAAGGTCCATACGTCATCGAACGGAAGCTTGGAGAAGGAACTTTCAAGCTAGCGACCGTCGACGGTGCGACACTCCCCCGAGCATGGAATAGCGAGCACTTGCGGAATTATTATACTTAGTGTATTTCTTTCATGTATTAGTTGCATTTATTTCCAGTACGCTTTTATTTCTAGTTCTTGGCATGTAGTAATACAATTTAATTTGCTTTCATTAATAAAGGCTTGAAGCCATCTTTTCGATGAATTACTAATGTTTCTGATGATGATCATGTGAAAGGCAAATGAAATTATATTATTCTGTCTGACGTACGAACACGACCAGACACTCAAAATCTCTAAGTCCCCAGAGTGTGGACTGGAGTACTCTAAGTCCCCGGAGCGTGGACTCGAGTATAAACAATTCAAATCTCCAAGTCCCAAGAGTGCGGAATGGAGTACTCTAAGTCTCCGGAGCGTGGACTCGAGTATAAACGTCTCAAATCTCCAAGTCCCCAGAGTGCGGACTGGAGTACTCTAAGTCCCCGGAGCACGGACTCGAGTATAAACGACTTAAATCTCCAAGTCCCCAGAGCGCGGACTGGAGTACTCTAAGTCCCCGGAGCGCGGACTAGAGTATAAACGACTTAAATCTCCAAGTCCCCAGAGTGCGGACTGGAGTACTTTAAGTCCCCGGAGCGTGGACTCGAGTATAAACAATTCAAATCTCCAAGTCCCCAGAGTGCGGACTGGAGTACTCTAAGTCCCCGGAGCACGGACTCGAGTATAAATGACTTAAATCTCCAAGTCCCCAGAGTGCGGACTGGAGTACTCTAAGTCTCCGGAGCGCGGACTCAAGTATAAGCGACTTAAATCTCCAAGTCCCCAGAGTGCGGACTGGAGTACTCTAAGTCCCCGGAGAGCGAACTCGAGTATAAAAAATTCAAATCTCCAAGTCCCCAGAGTGCGGACTGGAGTACTCTAAGTCCCCGGAGCACGGACTCGAGTATAAACGATTCAAATCTCCAAGTCCGCAGAGTGCGGACTGGAGTACTCTAAGTCCCCGGAGCACGAACTCGAGTATAAACGACTTGAAACTCCAAGTCCCCAGAGTGCGGACTAGAGTACCCTAAGCCCCAGGAGTGCGGACTCGAGTATAAACGTCTCAAGTCTCCAAGTCCCCAGAGCGCGGACTGGAGTACTCTAAGTCCACGATGTGCGGAGTAAAAAATATTCTAAGTGCTTGAAGCGTGGAAGGAAAGATGAACAACTCTCAAAGAATCTCCGAGCTATATGAAGGCGAACCGAGAAGTCCATGTTATTCACAATAGCTTGGATTTAAATCACAATCATACAAAATTTAAATGACAAGAGCCTTTTGAAAGCCAGAAAAAGGAACTAAGCTTTATTCAAAATAAGTTTCTACTACAAGCCCTCCAAAGTTCGGAGTCGATAATCTATTTACAAAGACTGCGGAAGTAGATGAAAATAATTACATAACTTAAACTAACTCTCGTTGAATGAGAGTAATGATCACTTCTTGTGCTTCTTCGACTTCTTCACCTCCATTGTCTTCTCGGACGACTCCTCTCCTGTGCGTTTACCCTTGGTGTTCTTCTTTGATGGAGGGGTAGCAACTGAAGAAGTACGGGGAACCTCCATGGGCTTGGACCTGCCAGGAAGGATGACCTTCAAAGGCTTATTCAAAGGGTCGTCCAGGTCTATAACTCGAGGCTCGACCTTGATCTTGGCTGTTTTTATCTTCTCCTCCTCAAGCCGCTCCTCCATACTCAGCTCAGATGTGTGTTCGGAGGCGCTTGTAATTTCTACTTCATAACTCCCATCGATGGGAGAAGAAGTCTCAGATTTGTCCTCATCCAGCGCTCCAATCACCTGAGCATCTGGCCCGGGAGCCTCTCCTGCATGAGTGGCCTCACTTATCTTTCCCTCCACCTCCTTAGCGGCATCGCTCCTCGGAGTGGGCCCAGGATCAGAATGGCCTACGCAAAATCATGAAAAACATGCATTAGAATACAATAGTCCTTCATAAAGAATGATGACTTCTGAAATCTTAAAATGAAGGGTCATCTACCAGGTTCCGGCAGGCTCTCAACTATCAAGGGGGTCTCACCCTCCGGAATGGGAGACAGAATATGGACGCCAAGGCTGGGTCCTCCGGATTATAACCGATATGCTGCTCAAATGGATCGAGTATCGGCCGATCAGCCGATCGAGTAGGCACATGAGCTGGAGGCACGACCCCGGATGGACCGGTAATAACTTCTTTCCCTTTCTTTGAGGGGGAGCCTTTGCCATAAATAGCTTTAGCTGCAGACAAGTCCGAAGGCTCATTTCCCTTGAGGAATTCTTTTATCAAGTCCCCTTCATCAATCTCTTTGGTACCGTGCTTGGCCTTCCTGATTTCTATCAAGGCCTCCTATGCCTCGGCTAAAGATTCAAGATAGCCCTCGCCCAAAAAAGTCAAGTCTCGATGCATGAGGACGCGGGCATTGAATTCAGCGATTAGCAGGTCAAATATGCTTTTGACCTCTTCCCTACCTTCTTCTCTAGCCGCCTCAAGACGGGAGTCGATGTCCACAGACGCTATCTTCTTGCCCTCTTCACGGGCTTCACTCCTTATCGCCTCAACTTTGGAAAGCCCGGCCTCAAGTTTTTCTTTTAAGAGTCGAGTAGCAACGATTTCGTCACAGTATCGTTGTGATTCTTCTTGGGCAGCCGTTTTCTCTTCTTTCTCTCTGCGGAGCTGCTCCTCAAGTTCCTTGACTCGGAGGCTGGATGCGTCCCTCTCTTTTTGGACCGAGTCCTTCTCTAGTGCTAAGGCCCCGCAGCGTTGTACTGCCTCGTCGATCTCTTTTTATGTGTGGATTCCAGACGAGTCACGGCTTCGGTAGTGTCTTAAGCACTCTGCCGGGCAGCCTTATGCTGAGATTGATAAGTCGCAATCTCTTCGTCCTGAGCTTTAATGATATCTTTGTCGTGGATAGCCTCAAGCTTCAGGCGGCCGATCTCGTGTTGGCGCTCCATGGAGACTTCAGAAAGTTTTTCAGCCAAATGAACAAACGCATCATGTTGAACATAGACGTCGTTGGTACAGGCAATGGCGCGCTGCTTAACATGTCCGAGAATAGGATGAATCGCCAGAAGGAATTTCAGGTCATCGAAGCAGATTTTTGGAAATTTATCTTTAAGCTCGTCCAACCTCTCCGATACGGTTGGATCTGTTGCAGGAGTAGGAGGAGACGGCTTTGAAAGTTCGGCTCTCCTGTAGGGATCTCGGGACTGTCGAGTGGAAGAGGAATCAGAGTGTTGGTCCCGGGGGACATCAGATCGCGACCCCTTATGGCCGCGCTTATCTTTGCTTTGCTGCGGGTGAGAAGAGGTATCCTGGTGGTATTTCGGCTGATAGTAAGTTTTCTTTCGAGATGACGAGTCCCGGGAATGATAATCTCTATCGCCATCATCATCCCTGTCTCGAAGTCTTTTGGAACCCGAGTCCCGTCTAGGTTGATAAAAGATAGACGAACCACGAAGACGATCGAATCTGTGTGAACGAACCATGTCACCTGCACAGAATTTAAATAACGACGAATTAGCAAAGAGTAGCATGACGACGAAAATCTAAGTGCAAATTGAAGTGCAAGTGTTTGTGCGTGTCCTAGTGTTTCCCTCCGACGGACCAGTTGCTTTACTAATGGGAGTTTTCTCTCCCTGGCTTTGGGATAGAGCGCCCGCATCGCATATGATGGGCGAGTGAAGTTGAAATGCTTCCGGGTCATCGAAGTCATAATTGAGCAGGTCGTCGGGAATGGAGAGGTTCGATAGGCCCTTTAAAGAACTTTCTACGTGCTGTGAAGAAGCCTTTTTCTCCGTTGGAATGAGCGTAGCTTTTGAAGTTCCGCCAACCTTCTCCTTCCTAATCTTGTACGTCAATCCCTTTTTCCTCTTCGAAGGGGAAGATGATGTTTCGATGTCGTGCACTTTGACTGTCGGATCCTGAGTGGGACCCAAGTTCTCACCTTGTGCCTCGGGTGTTTCATCCCCTTTAATTCCCCCCTCTTCTGGTGCGTCAGGAGTATGACGTGATAATGACTCGCTAATCTTTTCCCTTTGCCAAAGGCAGGCCTGGGTACGGTAGCGCCTTGAGGAACCATAATTTGTGTTCCTCGAACCGCATCATAAATGCCAGATTTTAACCGGGGCGTGGAGCAAATTTATGGTGCCTCGAACCGCACCATAAGTGCCTTGAGGAACCATAAGTGCCAGAAGTGCCTCAAGGCGCTACCGTAGCGCCTTGAGGAACCATAAGTGCCAAAGGCAGGCCTGGGTACGGTAGCGCCTTGAGGAACCATAATTTGTGTTCCTCGAACCGCACCATAAATTCCTCGCTAATCTTTTCCCTTTGCCAAAGGCAGGCCTGAGTACTCCATGGCATTTATGGTGCGGTTAAAACCCGGAGTTGGGGGCCTAGAAAGGATGGTCATGAAGAGGATGAAGGTACCGTAGATAAATGCATGGTCGTTCGGGTGCAGTTACAACGGGGCAATGTCAATGTATTACAGCACATCCCGAAGAAATAAATTAAACGGAGGCACGCTGCCAACCCAGCACATGAACTTATTACACACCGTGTATCCAACTGGGGGCAAGTGTGGACGATCGTGCCCCGATGGAACCAGCACGTCATCGAAAGGGATTCCATGCATAGAGCATATTCGCCTGAGCGCAACTTCATTGACCTTTGAAGCCTGAGAATCGACGGGGTTGTCCAAGAAAATTGCTGCCTCCAAAGCGTCGGGAGCTAAGTTATGTGCAGGGGAGGTTGATGGATTTGAAATATCTACGACTTCCTGTCGGGAGGACGATCCTGGCCTATCTGAAATCATGGTAGAGCTGCACCTCTTAGACATTTCCAATAAATATTGAGCTTGGCAGAGCACCTGTTTGAACTATACTCGAAAAATAGTCGGCGTTAGACTTAACAACATAAATTTCCCCCCTCCTCCGTGCGGTGTGTGATCTAGTGCAATCATTCAAATATAAATGCTGAGAAATTACATGTCACGTAGTTGATGATAAAAAGTTGAACTTTGAAACTGTCACTCTCGAAGACCGTCATCGCTGACTGTCTCCGAAAGCCGGCCTGACAATGTTTTCAATTTTGGGCTCGGACATTGATATTGTATGTCAAAAGCGTTCATCTATTTTTATCGACTTCAGTTTAGGCTTGTGAATAATAGGAACTAGGAAGTTATCAGTTCAAGTTAGTTTGATATGCCGGTTTGATTAGGTCAATGTCTTTGTTTTGTCTTATGTTCAAGCAAAGTTAAAATGTTGTTCGGCATCAGTGCCGACCGGCCAAACTATCGTTCGGCCTATATAGTGTTCAGTCAAGTCATTGCTCGGCCTAGGTATCGTTCGGTCAAAGTATCATCCGGCCTAAGCTTTGTTCGGCCGAAATAACGTTCGGCATTCTATCTATTTCGTACTCCCTTCCTATCCTTCCATTCCACTGCTCGGCATGTGACGAATCTTGCCGAACCAGAGTTCCGCCGAGCCCCAACGCTCGGCACTCCATCCTTAACCATACCGAACAACGAGGACGAGTCGTCCGGCGAGTTATGCCGAACAAGGCTGTTCGACATTCCAGCCCATTCCTACTCCTCCTCTAGTCTTCCCTCCAATCTCATTCGGCACGAAGGAGAATGCCGAAACACAATACACCTCTCAGCAACTCCCTCGTATACTCGGCTCTGGCCACTTCTCTTTCCCTCCATACCATTTAGCCCTAAAAAATAGCCTAATCGAATCAAAGTTTGATTCTCTCATCCACGTAACACCTATCGGCTACAGTTCTAACTTACGAACTCGAGCCTCATGTTAAAACCTTTTTATTCGGGGAAAGGATTTAAATAGAGGGACCGATACCTAGTTAGTAGATCGAGACTTGGAGAATTCTGGAGTTAAGGGCGTGGTTTTGATTAATGCCGAATGGATTGGGAAGGAGTGTTAAATCTTTGGAGGCTGTTAACATGCGAAGTTTGCAAGTACGAAACAACAAAGGTGGAAGTGAAAACGAGAAGAAGAAGGAGAATGCCAGGTTTTATAGAGAAGAAGGGAAGTCGAAGAGACTATGACCGGTAGAACCGGTCAAGGCGATATCGTTCGACATTGGCTATCTTGGTTTGTTCGGCATCCCGGGTGCTCATCTTCAGCTAGGTTGTTCGGCGTTCACATTACGTTCGGCACACACCACCTCACCTGGTATTCATAAGAAAACAACCGTCGAGAGAAATAAACCAAGGATCGAAGAGGAGCACAGAGGACACGTAATTCAAAGTGCATCACGTTCGGTCACGCGATACACTTTGGGGGGAAAGTGTTTCCTGGAGATTTGACCAGGCAACTAAGCACTCGGCATTAGCACACGGCTCGACAATTTATGGATCGTTCGGCATTTACATATCGTTCGGCATCCTGAACGCTCGGCGCAAATGGTTCAAATAGCATTCGAGAGTACTCGACATTGGGAAGCGTTCGGCAGTCAGGGTCATTCGGCATTTGGGAGCGCTCGGCGTCCAGGAGCGCTCGGCATCCAGGAGCGCTCGGCATCTAAAAGCGTTCGACATCGAGAAACGTTCGGTACTATATATCATTTGTCATCTAAAGGACGCTCGGCATACAAGGAACGTTCGACATCTATGAACGTTCGGCATACCAAGGACGTTCGGCATACAAGTTATGCTCGGCATCTAGAAACATTCAGCATCAGAAAAACGCTCGGCATAAATGAACGCTCGGCATGAAAGAGCGCTCGGCATCTAGAAGCGTTCGGCATCGAGAAACGTTCGGTATTGTATATCGTTCGGCATCTAAAGGACGCTGGCATACAAGGAACGTTCGGCATCTATGAACGTTCGGCATACCAAGGACGTTCGACATACCAAGGACTGTTCGGCATGAAAACATTGTTCGACACAAATGCCTTTACTCGGCTTTTTACCGTTCGGCCTCTCTGGTTCGGCACGCAAAGCTTACTCCATTTGGGCCGAGGTATTCAGCTACCAGGCCCACCAGGGAAGTCCAACCCACCTTCATCTATAAATAGAGAGGCAGTGACACAATGAAAGGGATCGGTTTTTTCGAAAACACTGGGGAAACTCTACCGCATTCAACACTCACTCAAGACTTAATCTCTTACTTTGCAATTGTATTCAAGTAAATTGGAAATGGATTGTATCTGTAATCAACTATTAAGGAAAGAAATAGAAATCAACTTCAAAGTGGATGTAGGCAGTTACGCCGAGCCACTATAAATTTGGTGTTCTTTTTCTTTGCATTTAAATTTACATACTGTCTTCTGTTTTAATTTACTATCTTCATTAATCTCTCTACACAATCTTTCTCAAGGGTGTTAGTGGCCAATTTTGGTGCTAACAGCAGTAAAGTAAGATGCAGTAAACTAAATAACACTGGAAATTTTATACTGGTTCGGATTGACCAATCATATATCTAGTTTTACACTGCACCGTATAGAATTTTACTATCACTACTTATTTTTCATTGGTGGTAAGAACACGTTTATAATCTTGATTTCACAGGCTATAAGATGCACCATCTTGATTTATCGGGCTACAAGATCACCCTTTTGATTTCATATTCTACGGGAACACCTTCTTCCCCTTACAATCAATAGTAGAGTATGGCAAACAGTTGTATCTTCAATACAGATTCTCGCAGATTCAGTAAAGTGGTCCTATAGACCTCCAGTAGCAATATAACTTTGAATTCTTTAAGGAATATAATGAAATCAGAGAGAGAATGATATGATTTAAGTACAAATTCTTTGATCTTGTATGGTTTGCAAATCCTTGAAGAACTTAAGTAAAAGAGTATAAATTTGCAAAGAGAGTGGAAGAAAATATAATGAATCTTTCTCACAAAAGTATGGAAATGAAAGAGTAAGAGAGAGAAGAGAAAGTTGTGCTGAAATTTCATTTTCTAGAGCTATTGTATAGCGGTTAAAGAGACATGCCTTTTGGTGAATAAGTGGATGGAAAATCCTTTCATTTGTATTATTAAAAATGGAAAAATGGTCAGTATGTCGACATACTTGGGAGGGATATGTCGACATACATGTATTTCAAAAATCAGGAACTCCAATAAAATGTTGCGGTTTTTTAGATTTCAAAGTTTCTCATATTTGTCGAAATTTTATGATTCGGTTGAGGTCAATGATTGGTGATCTCCAAGTATAATTATCATGGGGTCTTTAATAAAGATTCTAATATTCAAACAACTACTCATAACTTCAAATACCTCTGTCGTTACAACATTTGCGTTTCACTCTTCTTCAATTAGTTTTGTTCTTCCATTAGCTCTGATTAATCTTCATATATTTAATTCATTTGCTCCTACTGAGTTCTTGTTTACCTTTGTAAAATATCTCTCGAATATATCTGAAAGTATTGCATAACTCGGAGATATGTTAGTGACAATATTTATATGGTTGTTCATCAAATTAACACCTAGGGTATTAACATTAACAACCTATCCAAATTCTAGATCATTTATAAGTCAATGGCTAGGGTTATAAATTTAAAAAACTCTCTTTAAAAATTTTCGTATAATTTCATAGAAACATTATAATGAACATATATATCAAACCTATGTTTTACTATCTAAATAAAAATAACATTTTCAACAGATAATAAACATGAAAATGAAATGGATAGCAATATTATCCATCTTAGGATTCCTTATGAATGGAGACATATATGCCATAAACCTTCTTCTTCAAACTTTAAATCCTCTTCTTTGATGAAAGTGATAGTTTAAAGAGAGAAGGCCACTAATGAGGGGTTATTATTCATTTTTTTTAATGCTAGAAACCATTGAATGGACGTAGAGATAAGAATGTTAGGGAATTTCTAAGTGGGCCGGGCATTAGGTTCAACTAACATCTCATTCTTTCTAAAGCACTTTTATAAAAACTTGTACATCCCTTACTTAAGCATAAAATCCTCTTTACACAAAATACCTTTTTATTTAATGAAAATTTGAAATTGTTTAAGTAAGCACTTCTCCATGCGTATTCCATTTCTTCTCATTATCATTATCTAATTATTATTAATAAATTAAATTACCCCACTAATGTGTAATAAAAGCATGATTGTTATAGAATTTCATAACAATTAAGAACTGAAAAACATACAAAGATTAGGTCTTTAAAAAAAGAGGATAATAATATAATATTTATATACAAAATAGAGTCCAAAATAAATTTTTGTAAAACTTCTAGAATTATATATTTTTACATCTTTGATGAACTCACTACAAGAAACCATAGTATTAATAAATTTCTGTCCAACAACGATGTACCAATGGTTAGGTGCTCCGGCTTTGATCCGTGAGATAAATCCTACATAGCGTGATTTGAACCAATATGCATTTGTTAACTTGTATCATATTACATATTATATAAGACTTGTAGCATACCCAATTTTAGAAAAATAGAAAGAAAAAAAACATAACATCTATAACATTCATACATAAGTGCTAATAAAATTAATCAGAACAAAAATACACAAGTAGTAAAATAATAAAAACGAATATTGGGTGAAGCTAAATACCCTTTTTCTAGTTTTAAGGCGGGTTGAATATAACATGCGGCCAACTTTCCCTCTCCTTTTCATACTTCACAAAGAAAAGAAAAAAACCGTCCTAAATCCAAATATCCATAATACATTTTAGCTTTAAAATCTAAGGCACCGTTTGTTTTGAGGAAAAAAAGGCTTAATGCTTAATTAAATAAGCGATAAGCGGTTGCTAGCTTGTTTGTTTTGAAATAAGTGCTTTCATTAAGCTCTTCTTTTCACCTAATCGAATAGCAAGATTTTAATTCTTAAGTGCCGATCACCTATTACACCATATTTTTCAATTATACCTATATGCAATATAACATATAATTGTTTTAAGAGGTCTTTTTTAGGCAAGGCCAGCCGGTTTTATAGTGGACCGTCCACTTTTTATTACGAACGTAATAAAACTTCAAATATATATGAGTAAGGTAGAAGCACATTAATTACTAATAAAAAATAAAATACAGCACAGAATTGCGACAGAGATTTCACAACTACTATATATAACCCAACAACTAGGTCTCCTCAGAAGAGGAAAAAACACCAGCGTCCGCTTTCTCCAGGGCAGTAGGCACATGAACGTTGCCAACTATACGTGCATAAGGGCTTAAAAAAAACCTTTTCAATTACAAGGCCTTTTTAATTACATCAAACAATTAAAAAAGTTCAAATATGGCATCAGTTATGTTTTTAGTTCCATCTCCATACGGTGTGGTTGTTTTGATTTTAATTTTATAGTGCAATTTCCAATTACTAAAACAAATATACTTAAAAGGGGTTTTTAGGCTCGTGGAAAAAGTTTGAGAAAAATTTAGTTTCAGGGACAAAAAGTTTGATTTTTAGGCTGAAAGACAATTTTTAGTGTAAATCACAGAATGATAGTTGCAACTCTCATTTTCTATTTACATTATAAAGTGTCCTTCAGTCCAAAAAACAAACTTGTTGTCTCTGAGACTAATTTTTTTTACAACTTCTTCCCTCTGCCTATTTTCCTGTACTTAAAACTAGTGATGAAATTTTTTAATATCAACTTATACGATTTCATGCAATTTGAAGTTAAAATATGATAATTTATAAATTGGTTAATAAGAATGGAAATAAAAAAAAATCGAAAAGGGGAATTAATTTAAAGAACAAAATTTTGTATATTTTTAGCCTCAATGACAAGATCTCAATGTTTTAACCACAAGAACAAACATTCTCCTAAAAATTATTCACAAGGACAAACATTCTTTCAAAATTATTCACAAGGACAAACATTCTTTCAAAACTGCCATCGAACTAAAAACTGCTACCAAACTAATACATAAAAACTATTATCAATAACTGAAAACTGATACCTAAAAAAAGTTGTCTTTTAGGCTAAAATACTGAAGGTCTGTCCTTAAGGCTAAAATGCTGACAAATTTTATTCTTTAACAATAATTTTCTGTAATTCGAAACACGTGACGCGTTGAAGAATAATTAATTTTTACTTTCGTGGAAATATGTTAAAGTAATAATCTACAGGTAAATAGGCACAAGGAAGAAGTTGCAAAAAAATTTAGTCTCAGGTACAACAAGTTTGCTTTTTAGTCTGAAGGACACTTTTTAGTGTAAACTGAAAATGATAGTTACAACTATCATTCGGTGATTACATTGAAAAGTGTCATTCAGCCTAAAAAACAAACTTCTTGTCCTTGAAACTAAAATTTTCTCTATCTTTTTTCTTGAGCCTAAAAACCTCAATAATCTTATATGTTAAAAAAAAATTCTAACCAAACATTAATCTATTAAATAATAGTAAAGCGGAAGAATTTCAGACTCTCTTATTAATTCTAGGAGTTTTCTCCACCCTCCTTAATCCTCTCAAGATATTTTGTTTCAAATTTTTATAATTTATCATTTTAAAATTATTCTACTCAATTTCTTACACTATTTTACATTCAAAACCAAATTTTCAACAAAATTTACAATTATTACAAATATATTCGCACTTCTGTTCTAATATTTTACATTCAAGCCCATAAATTTAAATTAACTACATAATTCAAAATTTAAAACGTTTGATAAACTTAGCAAATATTTAATCCATCAAATGAATCCTAAAAGATGACAATTTCAATGTGTATACCTTAGTCGCATCAACAAATTGATAAAATTAATTTTTCATTTAGATACAAAGCATATAAATTATATATATTAAAAATAATAATAAATTTATTTTATAATTCGTTTGTCTAAATGTAGTTATGTATTGCACTAAAAATTTCTATTTTTAACTTCAAATACTTACATTTTAAATTTTCTACAACTACTTACAAACTCTTCTCAATTCTCTACTAATATTTTATATTAAAGTCCATATATTTAACTAATTTTGCAATATTAAATCCAAGGTATTTAAAGAAATTCGCTTAACTAATATTCATTAATTCATCTAACAATTCCTAAAAAACAATTTAAATATATATACAGTACTCATATATATGAGCAAAAATGATATAATTATTTCTTTTATTTCGATATAAAGACATATAAATCACATAATATAAAATGTATATATAAATAATAGCATTTTTTTATTTATAATTCATTTATCTTAAAAAATTATCATATATTGCATAACTAAATTTCGTTGTTAACAACCTTTAAAGGATAAATTTATATTTCTTTTAAAATTGCAATGTGAACGCACGTATTACACCGTAAAAATTAAGTTATACAAAATTATATTTTAACATGATATTAAACCTTACCAAATTCATAACTCAAGTAATGTTACATAACAATATTTTGCAATTATCAAAATTGTAAACATGACCCCCTTACAACAAAATGAAATCTATGGTTGGTAGCAAAGTTAAAATTGTTTAATAATTAAAATCTGAAATAATGGATTATGATCCACATATAGATAAGCTAGCCATAATATGCTCCTCTCATCTACAATTACGTACAAAACTATTCTCAATTTTCTCCTAATTTTTTACATTCAATTCCTTACAAATTATTTAAATAAATTCAATTATGTAATATTTATTAGTTCATTTGTAAATCCTAAAACACAATCTAATATATATACAACATTCATATTAATAGAAGTGGTAAAGTTTTTTTTTTTTCATTCATATATTAAAAATGTGCATATATATAATAATACATATTTGAGTTAGAAAATTAATTCTCGCATAGATATATAATTAGCAAAAATTGAACTTTCAACCTTACATCTGAGCGTCCTATGTCATTTTAATTTGAAATTCTTCTATCTCAATAAATTGATAATGTATTGCATAACATTATGTTTTTAACAATAATTAAAATATAAATATCATTTTTACCAACATTAGCGTATGCAACGCACGGGTTACACGCTAGTTCTAAGTATTCTGCGATCAGCGTTTCAATCAACTTAACATTCGGCACTGAGCATTTTAAACAAGCATTACCCAGATCCCATTCCAGCCCCGATCTTTATCGCATCAACCAGACCAATTTCTGAGTTCCTGAATCCTAAAACTGCCCTAATTTTCGAGTGCCTCGAATCCCGAATCCGCGACATCTATTTTAGGTTATCTATTTCCTTTCTTTCCCGCTTATTATTATTATTTTTTCTATGCTGTGTATATTTACTAATACATGTATATTTCCTTAGTTATATGCATGGTTAGCTGTTTTGAAATTGTGAGATGTTCTTTTAAATATGCACAAATTTTGTAACCTTTTCGTATACGATGGATAATAACGAGATTCCATTGACGAAGGTAACATCTATATTAAATTAAAAAGTAAACGAACTTGTAGTTTTAAATTTGAATGGAATCCATTTTCTCAAATAACGGGAAAGATACTCTTTATGTATAACTAATAGCGTGATATATACGGTGTATTGCAATTGGTATCCAAATTTTCTTTTCTGGCCACCGATACTGAAGGCCATCCGAAAATAATGTGGGCTCCTCTTCATAGCACCGCTTATTTTTCTCTCTAAATCAAGTGACACCTGATCGGTTACAAAGGACCGAAATACTGTTCGGCCATGTTTGGCCGTTTTTCATGAATAAGGTTCGGTAGCCAACGGCCGTGCGACGTTAAACCATCGAAAAACTGCTGATACAAACGGTTGTTTATAACTGAGTGAATGCAGATGATATCGGTGGCCAGAAGAGGAAATCGGGTATCAATAGCAGCACACTATATATATCGTGTTAACGGGGTAGAAGAAACTTTGCGTGCTGTATATTCATACTTTGTAGCATTTTGGATGAACTATGTATTAGTAATAACCTACATGTTTCATTTCTATTTAAGATTAGGCTGTAAGTTGTCAAAGATTTTAAAAAGTGTGTTAAGTGAGGGGTACAGCAACTCAGCAAGCGTATTTGAAAATTATGGCGGGATAAGCTTTCTTCTACAACTTTAAAAAGCTTTCGTGACCTAGCCAAGCCTCCGTTTTATCTGATAAGACCATTGGCAGATTTTTACACAAGAGATTGTTGATTTTTTGCTTCAGAACTTGTTAAAGAGCAAAGTAAGTTTGAGATACATATTATTCATCATAGATGCATTGAGATTTTTTTTCCAAAAAGCTTTGCTTGCACGATTGATGCCATGTTCATTAGCAATTTTCAATAGTTTATAAATTAGAATCTGAGTCTAGAATTCATTTATATACCTATAAATTATTCAATAGTTTTTATTTTATCATACTAAGCTCCAAGATTTTAAATCATGGGTTTCGGTCGTGTTTCGTCTCACTATTTCTATACAAGGTATCTCGTATCAGAGTAGATCTCGGACGAGGTGAGTGTATCTCAGGTGTATATCTCGAATTGACATCTCAAATCTTAATGTACCTCTCGGGAATATCTCGGAGTAACTTACATCTAAAATTGATGTTATAATGATTTATTTAATAACTATAATTTTCAAAGAAAAAATAAAAATTGTAACATACTTACTTGTACAGTAAAAATTGAAATTAATGGTTTGTAGAAGAGTGCTAGCTTGATTAACTTAATTTATTTGGTAATGATTGAATAATATCATCTTATTTGAACATAAAAAACAAATGAAGTCTTTTGTTGTGACTTGTCAAGATAATAGTAAAAAATATGGCCAATGAGTTGATAAATTAGTTATTAGATCGAGTAGTTTCTTTTGAATCTAACTGAAAATGAAAAAATATTATGTAAAAGAAAAAAGATATAATTTCGGTGAAACATTGGATTCGGATTTTGATCCATATTTCGAGTGAGACTTGAATATTTCAATTGAGATGAGTGTCATGGGGGATATGAAGGAGATTTGATGTCTCGTTTCATCCTAGTGTAAAATTGAGATCTCGGAGGGGATCTTGGACGAGATATAGGAGATTTAAAACCATGCTAAGTCCTCAATTAGAAACTATTTTTGGCATGATAATTCACAATATCACAATGTCCCCTTTATGCTTATTTATTTATTATTGACTGTTTTGTAATCTGAATCTCACCTGCGAGATCACTTCATGAACACAATTCTTGGAATATGTTCAAACTTAATTTGAGGTATTTAGAATAGTTTTTAGTTACTCCTATATATTATAGGCTTTAGTTACTTAAACCAATATCTTATAAGAATTATTTTCAAAATTGTTGGTACTTTGACTCCAATTTAATCAATAGATTTATCATAATTTCCTTATTCCTGTCTGGTTTCCTTGTCCTATCTATTCCCTAGTCAACTTAAGCTTTTTTCTTTACCACCGTGGCACTAGACCTATCTTTTGGTATCATGTCTTAATAGTAATTTTGTTTGTGGTAACTGGTTATCGTAGTAGTAGTTTAACACGTTTCGTTAAAATAAGCATGATCAGAATTGCTATGACACTACTGAACCATTAGCTGTGTCTCCGAACACGTTATGACAGTTCTGTTAAAATAGTCATATTTTGACCTCATCTATATTTCTACTCTGTTTTTGATTCGTATATGCTGCACAGTTATTACAACCAATTATAGGCACTCATGATGCATTCACACTTAATATTTATTACCTAGGATACACTGACAAATTTGTAAACTTTTACTTCTTATTTATATCTACCGTTGTTGCAACAAATTTTATGTAGTCATGATGTTTTCATACGTAATTATGTTACCTACGTGATGATATATAACGTTGTAATAATCAGATCCCTTTCGAAAAATTAATCAGAAATATATATTACATTGCAATATATACTCTAGATTGTGTACTCATGCTTATACAACTGAATTCCGAAAATAATATCATGCCTTTCCAAGTAAAGTTACATAGAGTAGACAGTTTAGAATGGGTTTCATGCTTAGAGAAATAAAACATATTGGAGATTTGGCGAATACAGTAGCTTTGAAATATTGTTGATATCCTATGCAATCCTTTTTTCTTTTTGGTTAGATAATAATGGATAACTGGGTGATAATCATGCAAGAGAAAAAAGACAAGGAGGCAATGGAGGAAAGACAAAAATGGTAACTTATGTTTATCAAACCCAATATACTGAGTTAATAATGCGAATTTTATGCTCTATCGTGGTTATATTTGGTAGTTGTCATTTTTTTTAAGCCTGCTCATGTATATTGGAAGCACTTAGCTGAGTCTTCATGCAAATCCATTTGAGTAACAATTCAATTCTTGGAAGGTTAATAACTGTTTTACTAACTGGAACATATGAATTTCAGTGGGAATTGATAAATTATTCAAGCTGCAACCGAGTCATAATTTACACACACACATGTATATTGTTTCCCATAAATTCTTGTACATCTATATATAGGAAAACCGACTTACCTATTTGAAGTGGTAACTAGAGTGTAAATAACAAATATGTTTGTTGCAAGTTGATGGTGATTTTCATGTTCTACAACTGTCAAAACTGTGGTGATGTCTGCACTCACCTGCATGATCATTGTTGGCAGTAGATATTCAAAACCAAGGCTTTAAATATACATGTAAGACCAAGTAGTTCTTGAACACTATACATGATTGAAATTTTCAAAATTTTAATACTAGCTTGAACTTTGAAGAAGTTTATAGTTCATCAATACCGCTACCGATTTATTAATGAAACTTCACTAAATTGTTTATTCTGATGTTATTTGACTATTTTGATCACAAAGTTTCTAGGATGTACAATGCATAAACAATAACCATCATGCAACATTCATTTTTCCATAATAAATTGCCGGTAGCATTAATTATGATCCAGAATATAATGTTTGTTATTGCAAAATACACAATCAAGTGTATATCTTAGGTAGTTCACACCACACCAGTTTCGGCCATCTTGGCATATGTGAAGTTTCTCACACCAGTATCAAAATAGCTGAATGATATTCATCTTCATATTAGGTGCGGTGGCCAGTTATGTATGTAAACCCATGGATATAGATCATTACCGGTAAACAGTGTGGATTGGCGTTGGAAAAAAAATCGGAAAATATCAATTGGTTTCCTCTCTTGTGTGGTAATACTAGTTCCAGATAATGTTTAAAATTTTATGATATTATGCTTTACAAATTATATAATCTCTTGTATTTCTGTCAATTAAAAAATTAATAAATAGCTGAAATTTGAATTAATCATTAGTCCCATACAAAACCCGTTATCTGTAATTTTCACACTCGATGATTCGACAACGTTGGATCTCTAAAGCATAAAGAAATTGTGAAGAATGATGGAGGAACAAGATAAAAAACTACAAAGTATGGAAATCCCTATCGATCATTGTTTAACATCATCGATTAGTACCTTACCATAAAAACATGTGACATTGGCTTATCAAAGATAGCAAATGAAGCAAAGACATTCATCAGTATCATTCAAGGTTCGAGAACGTGGTTGCGGTCATTTTAAATTTTATTGGTTTCGGTTAGTTTCAGATATTTCAAAAGTTTTGGTTTTTGTTTCGATTTCAGTCGTGATATAAGATTATTGTATTTTTAATGGAAAAAGTAATTATAAAAGTTGCAAATCCATATAAAAATTAGTCTAAAAAAATGCAAACCACGACAATAATTAAGTGTAGAAGTAGAATCATAATTGCATAATTACTTCAATTGGAAAGGCATGGGCAAAGAAGTAGCCTGCAATTTTGATTTTAATTAATCACTGGCCCGTTTAATAATCATCCAGCCCACATATTTCTTAACCCTAGTTTTACTTCTACCCATTCCTACGAAACAAAGAAGTAAAAAAACGACATCAGGTCTAAAAAGGGAAAAAGCGAAAAGAAAAAAAATCAACCTACGATGTTCGAATTTGATCGATGCTTGCTCGATTTTCGTCGAAACTCCTATGCGCGATTTTGGTTGAAGCTTAGATGCTCGAATTTGCTCAATTTCTCCTCGGCGATGCTCGAATTTCTAACCAGCATTCGAACTTGGAAGCGATTTGCTGAACGTGGATGTGGTAAGTTGTATGTTTCGCTGTCGCTTGTCTCCTCTTCCTCTTACTGCAGCGATTGCAATTTTTTTTACACGGGATGAGATTTTGACCTAATCTCGTCCCGTCTTCGGCCAGAACCGATCCGAGATGGTCGGAATCTCGTAGTTCCATTCGGAACCTTTACTATGGTATCAATCCATAGATGGATCATTACCAATCTATAAGATAGTAATATTTGGGTCTAGAGAACAACTATGCAAGATAATGTGGATCGATTAGCAAAATTGCAGAAGTATGATACTAAAGCTGATCGGCACCGATCAATGGACATGAATCGATACTTATCGATAAGAACACAACCATATAAATTGAGTCAACTTTACCTATTCTTCATCACGCGATCCACATCTGGACCTATTATTTTTCTATCGAATATTTGGAGATGCTTTAGATGATTTATGGTTTCTAGGAGCCTCAACTATTGCAAATACACGTTTCACACCACTAGACAAGGGGATCGATTCTTATTTCACTAAAGAGAGACTCTTTCGGATTTTTAGCTTCAGTTTCTTTGTAATTTCGAGTGAAACCCTTTGCAGTCTCTTTGGAAACTAGTAAAACAACAATAAAAATCTTATAAAGCGGACGAAGGCATGGTTGAATCACTATAAAATATCGTATCCTCTTTTTTCACTTGTTTAGCTATTTTAGGTATTACTCTAACAACAAATGGGAGATTTTAAATGCACAAAAAACTCAGATCTATGATTATACTTCGAATCAGTAGTTCTCCACAGCTTCTATGGATGTAAGGCCAATTTTTGGACTAACACAACTCAATTTCAATTCGACAAATATATGTATGAGCTTTCCCTAATGAGAGTATTTCATCGATGTATGCAAGAGCATCTCCAATTGAGGTAATTTATGAGCATCAATACCCACATCCAGTTGGGCTATCATTGGGATATTGTACACCATAAGCCGCCACCACCACCACCAGCAGTAGTCATCTAAGGTTGTTGACCAAAGGTAGGTATTAATTCATTGTTGTAGTGAGTCTAACTAGAAAAGTTGATACACAATTTGAGTTTGCACGTATAAATTCGTGTAAAATTTATGCTACTGAGTTTTTAATATTTCCACATCGCGGGTGTTAAAGAGATGGAATCACCCATCTTTAATGGGTTGTGAATAAGAAGGAAAGAGAGACGCTTGAGAAGGATAATAGGTAGGAAAGAGAATCTATGTCAAAGAATAGGGAGGGATCTATGAGGTACACAACGAAACTCTTTCTTTAGTTGCTCTAAGATGACACTTCTTTCTATGTCACAATCTAGGAGCCCATACATTCGAGTCCTTGGGTTTCCGAATTGTAATGCAAAAAGAAGTGGTTACTCAGACCTGTTCTAAAATAGTCGAGGTTTTTCAAATTGTTTGTTGACATAGGCAAAGTAATGGAGAATATCTGAAATGATTTCAATATTGGACCTTGGATATATAATTGCTTCGAATTGAATCTCTTTTAGAAATAATCAGTAGTATAATAAGTCAATCCATAATCTTTAACACCAACGTTAAATCCAACGCTTTTTCGTTTCTGTTTGTAGTGACATAAGTCACTCCTTACATAATTTCAAATCAAAAATTTAAAATCATTTAATTCAACCAATCCGATGTCCGTACATAATTTTCTATCCAATGGCCAAGTGATCAGTTATTTCAGTTTAATTTCAAGGATGGATCTATATCATTTCAATCCAAATCAGTGTCATAAGTATATATCATTTCAACCTATTTCTTAATTTATTCAAAATAATTCAATTTACAGTTTATACACTGTAATTGATTTAAAAGGGTGATAATAGGATATATTAGAATAAATAAACATCAAAATCATCCAAAATATCAAGCAATAGCATCCGTCGCAATCGATCATCCAAACAGTTCATATAATTCACAACAATTTCATAGTTATTAATGTCGGGTATTTTACTGGCAATTAATTCTACTTTCGAATTTAACCGTCAATTTTAATTTTTAACAGTTAATTCAAATGACTATTTAGATGATAATTAAATTTATCAAACAACAATCAATAAATTTATATCATTTCATAATTTCAGATTTGACTAACATAAAAATATTCTAGTACTTGTGAGCGTTATAAAGCACTCACCTTGATTTTGTTATCGTTGAGGCGTTCCGATTTGGAACTACAACGGACGATGTCCGGTTTTAGCCTAAATTTCGTCAGTCTTCAATTCCGTCCAAACCAGTTTCATTGCGAAGCTCTCGCCATCACAATCGCAACGCAAAATCGTCCCAATCGGACTTCATATGTAGAATTTATAGGTTTTATAAGTTTATCGAATAAAATATAAATAAATTTGAACACGAATATAGTATCAATTATAAAACCCCATACCCAAGCGTTCAGACCCGGCCCGCTACCTATTTCCTTTCTTCCTCAAATTGTTTGCTCCCCTGTAAACCCATATGCACGGAAACCTCGTGTACGTGCACGATCCATCGGGGCAACCATTGGCCACCTTGACATCGCCCCCGAGTTCGCCTCGCCATCCCCACTCAGTCGAACCCCTTCACCACAACTTCGTTTACCTAGATCGACACGCGATCGCTCGACACTCCCCAGGCCGTACGACGTCGCACCTCACTCCAAAGTACCACACCTCACAAAAACTCGGCCAAACATGCGCCACTCCATGACGCCCACGGAACCATCGTCTTCCACTAACTCGACCAATATCATCCAAAATCGCTAACCCTAGCTGATCAAAGGCCACGTCTCTCACTGTCGAGAACACCAACTCGAAGCCGCACCTTACAAACCATATGCTAGATCGAAGCTTGCGACAAACGATGATTTTCAAGACTAGTTTCAGATTTTCTTGTTGAGTAATTTAGAGAATTTGATTTTTGAAATCCTTTTACTTTTTCTTTTTATTTTTTCTTTGCTGCAATCTTTTTAAATGAAGAGAGACAACGTACTAGGAAAGGGAAGGTCCTATCATGGTCCTAGGGTGGCTGACAGATGACTAAAGATGCAGCTGATGTGAAATTGATAAAAATATATTATTTAAAATTTCAAAATATCTAGCTATTAATTTCGAACTCCTATTGAAACGTGCCGCCAGACGTTCATAAGGTTATATCCTATACCAAACGCAATGGAATAAGTTTTGAGTCTCAATTCGATCGTATGGAGAAGATAGCTTTTTGGACCAATTATTATATTGAATTTTCGATATTAAATTCAACGCGTTTCTATCTCGTATGACCAAACGATACTCCAGATGCTTCAAAATTTAAAACCCGATAATAATATACTATGATGTATCCAGTGGAACTGGTTTCATCGAATTTTGAGACTGTGCCTCGAGTTGCTATTTTAACGTCTCGATTATAATAGAAAATTTTCGATTTCTAACTATTCACTTTTAAATCCAATTTTAAATGTTAAAATCTTCACTCTTGTTTAAATAGAATTTACATCAACTTTCAATATTATTTCAATTATATTAAATTCAGAATTCAATTATTCAAATAATTTTCAATATTGAATTTAAACAATTTAATTGCTCAATATTCAACAAATTTCAGTATCAGATTTTTAAATGAATTTTAGTTATCAATAGCTTTACATCTAATGAATTCAACATTTATTATTTAATCCAACTATTGATTGTAAACACATTTAATACATAGCATTACCTTTCAATGCTTGTTATTGCTTAAATCTTCGAAATTAGTTTATCTCAAAATTTTATTTAAGTTCATATCCAATAACTTGCATTCAAAATCATTAAATTTTATTTTCTTTGACCATTTTTATTTAATAATTACATTAAATTTAATAATTTAAAATAGCTAAAAATACGGGTCGTTACATTACAACTCATGAATTATGAATTCTTACAACAATGTTTATTTGAATAGATTAGGCTGAATGAAAACTTCGGCAAAAATCTTCCAAAAAATAATTATAAATAAATTAAGTTCCTTATCAGACCATGCATTTGATTTACCAAATACATCGCTTACAACAAAAGAATAGGAATCCGCTTCTAAGGTTGTCATTCACAAGAAAACTGCTCTTTTAGTTGGTCTAGCTTGATAGAAATCTAAACTAGCTACATTAAGCAGGTGTGAACGAAAAATGCATTTAAATGCATTTTAATTGTTTGATAGAAAAAGAAACGATGTGCCAACCCTATCTTAAACATTCATTTAAATTTCAAATCGTAAGTTGTTTTATTTAATTAATAAATGAAAGCTTGAGACTAAAGACCATGCAAGAATTAGATGCCGTCAGAATGCTCTAGGCCAGCTAGTGTATTGGATAAAATAAATACTTAATTGATTTCGATCCAACACACTCAACCATTGAGTGAATTTGATCAGAACCACGAAGAGATAGATCACGGGTTTAATCTGACTCGATCCAAGTCGTTATTCACACCTATTGGATTGCTTGAGACTGATGTTTTGGTTATTCAGCTTAATTTTGTAACAAAGCATCCCTAATATTTGTGTTTTATGAATAAAATTAAATATGAAAAATATATTCAGATTTAGCTTCAATTTATTGGCTATGTATTTAATCGAGAAAGCAAGGAACATGAACTTATGTGATATATTATGAGTATATTCATTTATTCCACGTATGTCCATTGAATTTTGAAAGAAATATAAGTTTGATAGATGAATACTATTATTGATTCAGAAAAACAAGGAAAATGAAAAAAAAACTTTGGGCATAAATGTTAACTGCACACTAAGTTTTGCGTCCTTAAATTGTAAGATGCGAACATGATTTTTTGCTGGGCACTATTTTGATACCAAAATATGATATTTTGATTCTTAAATGAATGATATATACAATATTGCTATAAATATGGTTTGGTTATCTAGCAAGGTGGAAACAAAAATTCACTCTAGCCATCTGTCAGTGATTCATGGTATGAGTTGGGAGTAAACTAATATAAACGCCATCTGTATTGTTGCATCTACTCTCATACAAGTTGAAAAAAATCACAGTAGAGAATGGTCATGAGTTAGAGTCCCTCTTGGAAGTATAGGTGTAAGGACCATATGATGTGGAGTTGGATATCATTTGCTAACATCAGTAGATAATGTATAGTTTTACCCCCATGATATTTTGTCTAATCTTTTTAGATATTGGCACGACAATTGCTGCATATGTTCTTTTCAAAACCTTATTGTTTATCTTGAAATGGTTACTAACCAAAGTATGTCAAATTCTAAAGATGGGGATGCAAATATGTCTGAGTCGGTGAGCACAGTGAAAATTGATTTCTAAAACAAAATTGATTACTCTTTGTTGCAGAAAGTAAGCCGAGTAATTGTTCGCTAGATAAAAAAGGAAAAATTCCCCCTTACAAACTAGCATGTACAATTGCAGAGCACAAAGAATTCAAGCTTAAAGCATAGCAGAGAAAAGAGAATACTATGGCTTTCAACTTGATTTTGTTTTACATTACCCACGGATTATTTTAGTCACTGTCTATAGAGTTTGCGACTTTAAATCAAAATTTCAAGTTTATTGACAAAAAACAATAATTGTTATTCTTAGCATTTTTGCTGATATCATGACATATACAAAGAGATGTCAAAATACACAAATAGCTGGAAGGTCCGTGATAATGTTGCTATCCCAGTGGGGTGAAACAAAGAGGCAAGGACATTGAAAGTTAAGTCGAGGAAAAACCTAAATTTTGTTAAGTGAAGGAAGCGATTTGGCCTAAAGCAGTCCGGTGGCAAACAAAGGGAGATGGCTCGGTAGTTTTCAACTACCAAATAGAAAAACGGTTTGGTGGTTTTCAATTTCCGGACAAGTAAAAACGTTTAGTGGTATTCACTATCGAACAGGAAAAATAGTTCGGTTGTCATCTTATTGAACAAAATAGACCGCCAAACCATATAATTGCCGAATCGCTTGTTGACGAACGAAACAAATCAAACATGTAAAGTGCATGTTCTATAGGAAATCCAGAGTGATTTCTATATAATATCGTACCTATAAATATCCAATAGATGAACAATAATGACAAACAAGTTTGAAAGTTCAAAAACTATCGAACAAAATTTTAAAAGCTGCATTTTTCATGTCTTGCCGTGCCAATATCATGATAAACAATTGGAAAGAACACATGTACTTGCATCGAACATGCCTGCATTCCTCATCTTCAGAATATAGGTACTTGCGTTAGCCGTACTTGCAAGGTTTTAAATCTCGGATATCAGGCACGTTTCATCTCAGCGATTTTAGTGACTCGGTATCGTATCGGGGGAGATCTCGAACGAGACGAGTGCATCTCGGGTGCTAATATCGAATTCATCTTGGGACCATATTGGAGTATGACACATTACATAGTTTATAGCAAAAAAAGCATGGTATCGGTTTATTTAACATTTACTGAATTATTGCAACTAATCTCCAATATTTTAACTGAAAAAATAATGCAATTATATTTCACCTATATGAAATTGTTCAACAAAAGTTATAAAACACCATCAGTTTTGACAATTACATATAAGTAGATGAAAGACAACTAATTAACTGAAAAAAGCGGTTCTACACAATTACGTATATGCAGGTAGAATAACAATATAATAGTATTAGAAATTGATGCAAATAAAAGCAAATGCATGTAAGATATATCAGGAATCGAAGGGTTTCAGGCAATGTAAATCTACTTGCAGAAGGTTATGCAGTAAGAATAACAAACTAAATCTACTTGCAAATCTACTCCAAACTATACTATATATTCAACTTTTGAAAAAGTAAATTTCATTAAAATAGAAACAACCTTAATTTACATACATGTAGAGAGTAGAGAGATTGGTCGAAGACGAAGTTGCAGACTGTCTAAAGTGAGATCGAGTAGTCAAAATTGAAAGCAACCGCAAGCTGTCGGATGCTGGAAGAGGGAGTTCAATTTTTTTTAAAGAGGTAGTTCGATTTCTTTCTCTGAAGAAGAGGAAGTTCGATATATTGACGAGTAGCGTGATCTTTTGAGAAGTTGAATAAGAAAGAAAAGGGCGTTGTTCATTTTTTTTATGATAGACTGAGATGAACCTAATTTTTTTGAAAAAAAGATATATTGGAGATATCTCGAAATATTGTTTCGCTCCAAATATCGGCCGATATATGTAAATTTCAGCCATTATAATCGAAACGAGAAATCAGCCGATATCTCATGTTTCGTTTCGTCCAAACCTTCTACCGAGATCTCGGTCGAGATATCGGCCGAGATTTAAAACAGTATGTACTTGCATCCCTTATCACACGCTAATGACAGCCTATTTTCTTCTACAAAGAGGAAGCAATTTTGTTTTACGTACTTGCATTCCTCATTTTTAGAATTTGACATGATTTTAATTAGTAACTATTTCAAGATAAATAATAAGATTTTGGAAAGAACATACGTAGCATTTATCGTGTCAAATGTCAATATCTAAAAAGATTGGACAAAATATCATGGGGTAAAACTATACATTATTTAATTATACTAGCGAATGATATCCAACTCCACATCATCTGGCCCTTACACCTGCACTTCCAAGAGGGACTAACTCCATGACCATTCTCTACTGATTTTTTTAATTTATATGATAGAAAATGCAACAGTACAGACGATGTTTATATTAGTTTACTCTCAACCCATACCATGGATCATCGATAGACGGTTTGAGTGAATTTTTATTTCCATTCTCTTGCTAAATAACCAAACCGTATTTGTAGCAATGTTGAATATATCATTCATTTTAAGAACCAAAATATCATACTGATATTAAAATGGTGCCCAACAACGAAAAATCGTGTTTGCATCATGGAATTTAAGAATTCAATACTAAATATCCAGTTAACATTCATGCCTTAATTTTCTTTTCTTTTCCTTTGGTTTCAAATCATGAATAATACTCGTCTATTAAACTTATATTTCTTTCAAAATTCAATGAACATCAGTGAAATAAATGAATATACTCATAATATATCAAACTTTTACAAGATAAATTAAAGACATGAGTTCATGTTTCTTTGCTTTCTTCTTGGCAACATCCATCAATTGAAATTGATGTCTTCTCACCTTTATCTTCTCGATTGAATACAGCCAGCGAATTGAAGTTAGGCACGAATTTTTTGTTTTGTTTTTCATTTTATCGATAATACACAAATATTAGTTTTTTGTTATGAAGTTAAGAGGAATAACTAAAACATCAGTCCTAAACAATTCAATATGTCTGAATAACAATTAGGGTCAGGCCAAAATAGACTTGTGATCCTTCTCTCCATAGTGAGTTGGATCATAACTGATCGAGATTCTTATTTTGTCCAATAGTTGGTTGGATAGTTGCCTTGATCGATTGCAGACAAGATAGGTACTCTAGTGTTTTAGCATGCCTGCTTATAGCGGCATCTTTAGTCTTTGATTTAGGAGGCAACTTGGGCAGGCTTTTCATGAAAGCATCAAAATTGCTCAAAAATTGAAGAAACAACTCCAAGAGATTTTGTAAAACTTCAGGTGTTGAATGTTTGTACAACTGTCGTATATATGAGAATCAGTGTTTGATAGAGAGCAAATCAAAAGCAAATAACATAGAGTAAACAATGTAGAAAATACTGAACACACAAGATTTATTGTGGTTCGGCTGAAGTTTAGCTACAACCACTATGGATTACCATTCATTTCGTTATAGATCTTGGATACCAAGCAGAAATACAGAATACAATAATTTATTGATCCAAAGAAATAAAAAAAATGCAGCTTTTGCAATTCTTTTGGTAACTTTTGAGCTCTCAAACTTCCATTATTACTTTAAATTAGTCCGGTATTTTCTATAGAACATACACTTTTCATGTTTGATTTGTTCTGTTCGCAAACAATCAGCTCGATAATTATTTGGTTTGCTAACTTGTTTTGTTCAGCAAGACGACAACCGAACCATTTTTCTTGTTTGTTAGTGAATACCATTCAATGTTTTAAAGTTTAATGTTTGCCTTGATCGATTGCGAATAAGGCATGTAAGTTAGTGTTCCGGTACGCTTGCTGGCAGCGTCTGCTCTACTCTTCAATTTAGAAAGTATCCTGAGAAAGCTTTCAATGAAAGCACAAAAAAATATTTGCTCAATAAATAGACAAAAACCTCCAAGAGATTTTGTAGGACTACAAATACAGAATTGTATTTTACACATGTTTATATGAGAATTAAGGTTTAACAGATAGCAAATCAAAAGCAAATTACAGAGTAAATAATGCAGAAAGTAAAGAGCACACATGATTTATAGCGGTTCTGTCGAAGTTTGGCTACAACATCTGTGGATTATCATTCATTTCTTTACAGATATCGAGTGCAATGCAGAAATACGAAATACGAAATACGATGATCTACTGATCCAAAGAAATGAAAAATACAACTTTGGAATTTTGTTTGGTAGTTTTTGAGCTTTCAAATTTGTCTATCATTACTATTCATCCATGTGGTATTAATATGTATGAGATTATTTAGAAATCAGTTTGGTATTTACTATAGAATATGCACTTTCCATGTTTGACTTGTTCTGTTCGTCAATGATCGGTTCGACAATTATTTGGTTTCGCAATTTATTTGGCTTGACAAGATGACAACTGAACTATTTTTTCGGACCCGAGGAACGGTTTGGTACCAGACTGAATTGATCCGGTGTCGAACAGTTTCATGTTACCTAAGAACTTTTCTGTTAAAACTTTTCTGTTCGTGTTGAACATGCTACTAATGAAGTACATATGGACCATCGGGAATGGTCCAGGAGTTGAGACCATGTTTGGGAACGATGTTCAAGTCGACATAGAGATGAACGAAGAGGACGATCTCACCGAAAAGAAAGATATGAAAATCATTCCCGCTAGTCTCCTGAACGGGAGAATAGGATGACCCGAATGATCCTGGGGTTCATTCAGAAGGAGCAGGAAGAACGTGAAACCGGAGCTCCGACAAACAGTCTTTTTACTTTTGAGATAGAGATTGTTTGGAACTCAAAGGATTTCCAAATGCTCATTATGGAACCTTACAAGGGACTATCCGATCATATAGTGCATTTGCAATGTTACACTCAACACATTCTAATGAGTGGAACCACGGAAGAAGTTTTATGTTAATGCTTTACTCTATTTTTGATGGATCTAGCGACTATGATTTTGTCGCTTACTGCCAAAATCAATAAGTTCACAGGCAATGTTGCATGAGAAGTTCATTAGTTAGTTCCATGTGCATGTGCAACAAACGAAGGATGCATACTCATTTTCGAATGTCAAGTAAAAGAGCGACGAGTCCTTATGACAATACCTAACTTTTTTTAATGCTGCAAAGTGTGCAAAACGAGGATGAAAAGCTTGTCTTAATTGCCTTATGTGGTGGTGTGCATCCAAACACGAAGTTCTCATGGAGATTGACTAAGTAGAAACCGATCACTCTTCAGAAGTTATACCATGAAGCAACAAATTATATGAGATTGGAGATGCTGCTTCCGAAAGAAAACCTAGTGAGTCGACCTGGATCGAAGAATCATTGTCAGCGCACCGGCGAAAGGAGGTGGAAACTATTTTTCAAAAATAAAGAAATGCAATATCCAGAACGAACTTGGTAGAAAGGTCGTAAACTATGCTATGCACTATTGTTGGTTTTTTGGAATTACAAATAATGAAGCCGAGTACGAGACACTCATAGTTGGATTGGATTTCATGAAGGAGTTAAGGATTCGATCGTTATGCATTCATAGTAACTCTCAATTAGTACTGAACCAGACACTCGGGGAGTTTTAAGTTAAAGGACGTAACAACCCGAAATTTTCGACCTCAAAAATTTCGACACTAATACGTTCTCTGTAGAAGCGCCGAGCAAATCGAATGCCGAAAATCCCAGATTGTTAGGGTAAAGAAGAAAAGAGGTAGAAGAAGAAACAGAAACAAAACACAGAATCTCACATTCGCAGCGGATCAAAATATAATATCAAAATAATAGCATTTACATATAAAGCTGTAACTGTTAATTTTACAACAATACATTAGAGTACAATCGTTTCCAAAAAAATCTGAACAGTTGTAACAAATTGTCCTAATACCTTATCAGTACAGATTATAGTCTCAAATTCACAGTGGAAAATACTCCATACGTTCCTGCCATCCAGCTCGCCTCCTGAGCTCCAAAACGTCATAACCTGAAAATCTGTAATACTCGGTCTGACCCGAGCATAATGGACATCTTACTGAAAGAAGGTTAAGACTCTGCTTAATGAACTGGAATGTTATGTAGTGAAGCACATCCCCAAGTGGAAAATTAAGATGCCGATGATTTGGCAAAATTGGCAAAATTGACTAGTTTGGGAAATGGATCACTGATTGGATCGGTTCCATTGATGACATTACCGACCTTGAGCTTTGAGGAAGTGAACACCGTGGCAACAATTAACGGAGGGAAGACCTGGATAACTTCCATTATTGAGTACTTGACGAGGTTCTACCCCGGAACCAGAATGAAGCAAGAAAGATGTTACAGAAAGCTCCACGATTAATTATAGAGGATGACATCTAATATAAGAAATGGTTCTCAAATCCTTTGCTGAGGTGCGTGGCTGGTAGGGAAATCGAGGAAATACGAGATATTGTGAATCATGGTAGCTGCACGGACCACACTAGGAGGCACCTAGCTCGGAAAATCTTACAATATGGATACTTCTGGCCAACTCTTAACAGTGATGTAATACAATATGCAAAAAATGTGGCGGGTCCAACTCCATTGCATTGCTAGAATTCATGTTGTATATTTGAAGCAGTTGTCCCCTTGCTTTGCTCATGGTACAACCCTCTTTCCGCTGAGCCACCTTTCTCCTCGGTCTATAGAGACAAAATGTAGGATTAGTGCCAACAGTTCATCATGGAGGAAGGGACTCATCGAGCCGAGATCATTAACTAATACTAATATAATAGAAAAGAACTATTTTTTCTGTATACTTTCCCGGTTCCGTTGTTATCGCGGGCCTTACACAATCAATGGGATCATATAGATTTTATGTTATTTTATTAGTATACTCTTTGTTTTGTTGGATTGAAGTTGGAACGTAAACATCAAAAATTCAATATAAAATTGGAATGAGAATGAAATAAATTATTTCAAATCAGTAGTCATAATTGAGGCTAAAATTTTTTAGATTTAAAGTGCTAGAGGTTCGCAAAAATCCCAAAGTTACCAGATGTTGAATGGCTTATATAGGTAACCTTTGGTCATTTGTTATTTGAGGGATCGATTTGGCTAAAGAATTACTCATGGATTATGATAGAGCTAAGCATGCAATCATGGCAGTAGATTACTCATGTGTGGAAGCATAACTACCCGCCAATGTATCATCTGCTAAAGTGAAAACTTTTTGGTAATCATATCGGACAATGAACTATAGTTACACAACAAGGATCTCGATGGGTTTTGTCAACAACGGATAAAAAAGAGTTTCTTAATTGTGGCAATTCCACGGACCAATGGACACGTCGAAACAGTAAATAAAATCCTTAAAACACTCATCAAAAAACGATTGGAAAAAGCTAAAGAAGCATGAGTTAACGAAATGCCGCTTGCACTTTGGGCATACCGTACAACTTATAAGACTATAATATGATATATTCCGTTCGCTTTAGCTTATAACTCGAAAGAAGTTGTGATTTTCGTCGAAACTGTAATCCCATCTTTGAGATGCTACAATCATAATGAAAATGAGAAATTGCTGAACATATCATTGGACCTGGTCAAGAAATAGCAGGATGAAGCTGTGTAACAACCCGTACCTCCATAGGCCTAAATTTCAATAAAAATCGAAACTCAAGTCCATCAAAGCATATATCGTTAGATTTGGTACCTGCTAATAAGCATGAACATTATCAGAGATTGATAGAAATATAAACTCATAGTGGAAACAATAATATGATAAGAATACTGACTATGATTACTACCTTGAAATTAATGATATTCCTTGGATAGCAGATTGTCATTATCAGCATCAAGTGTAAGAGAAAAGAAGACTTCTTTAACAATAAAGCACATCCAGCTCCAGTAACCCATTTTTTTAAATCTATCCCGTAGGTTGTAATGATGAAGGGTGCCAGAACGACATTTTAGTGACTGGAAAATCTATAAACTGTCCATATCATAAATTTATACCCATTGGTTTTCATTTAATAGTGATGTCCATTAAGATTAGCAATTCTAATCCAATTTTGCATTGCATACACGATTACTTACTTACCCCTTTCTAGGGTACAAAGTACCAATGTAGCCTTATCCATCATCCAATACTTTCAAACCTATTTGTCATTTAATACTTCTAAATATGAAGCGGGCTTCTATAATAATTTTAAAGGAGAAATAAGCACCCTGCCATTTAAGACCTAAATCAAGGTAGACCCCATCATTTAAGGACTTATTCCCAAGGTGGTTTCCTAACAATGTTGTTAATGGTCGGTGGCAAGGTTTTCAAAATGGGATTTAAATCATAAATCGCAAAGTATAAAATTTAAATCGAAATGAGATTTAAATCGTAGATAGTAGATTCAAAATATTCACATTTTAAGGTTTATATGCACTTTAAAGTTGATTTTGATGTTTGAACCTTAACAATTAAACTTATAACTTACTTTTCTCTTTAATTCCATTTTAAAAAACATTATAATGAGAACCGTGAATCTAAATAAGTACATTTAATATGCTAGTATGAGTTGAATGTGTTTTTGATCGTGTTTTTAACTAAGTTTGAATCGGAATGTAAATCGAATCGTAAAATATGGGATTCGATCTGAATCGGAATTTAAATTGTAAGATTTTAAGATTTTTGACAACAATGGTCGGTGGGTCCTAGCTACAAAGATCTCTAACCACTATTTAAGATTTTCGACATTTAATGTTCAACTTACTGTATTTATCGCCAATAAAATCTAGCCATATAAGAGACAGTACCCAAATCACTTAATACATTTTATTGAAAAATAGACAACCTTTAGTCATTTAATACCTTAATTAAGGCAGACCCCATCATTCAATACATATTTCCAAGACGTGCTCCTCAATGGTACTATCATTACGGCCTTAGCAATGTGAGAGACTGTACCCAAGCCACTTAATACCTCATTAATAGGGACTAGGCAGATCCCTGACCATTTAATAATCAAATGTACAGTTCATGAAACTGTTTACAAAATATTCGATTATACTTATACAATACATATCAGAATACACATAGCAGATAATAATAATTAATGCTGCAGAATTAAATGGTGTAGTGGAATAATATAGTAGATAATAGTAATATAAATCTTCGTCCTCGTCCTCCAGAGCTAAAGTCTTCGAATTATAATCCGAAGATTTTATCGTTCCGCTGCAAGATTCTATTTTGTTTTTTTTCTTTCTCTACTTTTTCTTATTTACCCCATAACAATCCGCCCTTCTGTATGGTTTAAATCTGACGTGTGTGGTTTATCGTCGATTTAAATCGTACGAAAATGCTGAATGTTACATCTGTACCTAACCTCAAGGTGGACTCCTCACCGATACTATGTAGCCGACATTGCTTGAAAATCCCATTGGACTACTTAATACTTCTTTTATAGAAAAAGGCGGACGTTACAGTCACTTAATACCCCAAACCTGAAGCGCATCCTTCTCGAGGTATCACTACTCTTAATTATAAATATGAAATCTCATTAGGTTACTTCTTTCGGTAGAGAGACAGACCCTACAGTCACCTAATACCTCAACACTGAAGCAAACTCTTTTAGGGACATTCTTATTTATTTGAAATCTCACTAGGTTACTTGATACTTTCTTTTAGAAGAGAGACGGACTCCGCATCCACTTAATACCTCAAACAAAAAGCGAACTCCTATGGAGATATCTCCCACCGCTCCTAATTTCAATTTTGGACCATTTAATACTTTCTAATTAAGAAAGCATGCCTAATCTCTCACGTCGTCACGAGTTCTAGAATTAGTGATATCTCACATCAATAGTAAGTGCACCTGACTGCTAGTGACCTCAAAGTGAAGAGCAGTCTTCCGTCGAGTGACTTTACTGACCTCACATCATTAACCCATTAAGTCCAATTAACCATTCTAAGTCTTTACTCATATCATCTTAAATAGACATTTGACTTAGCTTACTAATTCTCTTTTTTATTTTAGGCAGTACGATTTACGTTAGATCTTGTCTATCTATAAATTCTCTTTTAATGTTCATAAATGTCAATTTATCCATAAAATCCTAAAGGACATTTCCTAAGACATTTATGTATAATTACCAATTTCAAATTAGTAACCTTTTATATCCATTCCATTTTTATCAGTCTCATTAATCCATTTATCTTATCAAATTATTGTAACTCCCATATTTATTACCATTTATTTCTCATTTATTGGAGTTACAATCCTTTAAATTCCTTTTTCATTAATTAATTATCCTAAACGCAAGTATTACATGTAAGCGTTTTTATTAGTATTTTATTTAATTATTACACACGTAGTAAATTACGTATAAATATCTACTTTAATCGAATATATTCTAGTTATATATCTTCACTAGAATATTTTTTGCCTTATTCAATTATTGAAATCATGTCTAAAAAGATTATCCGTTATAATTTCCATAAATTAGTCCAAAACAAAATATTTAACTTTAAAATATAAAAGATTACATCGTCTGAAATTACAAAGAATAATGATTTCTTTTTATTACTGAAATAGACTACAATGAATTAATACTTTACACATCTCTTTCTCTTTTTATTTGCATCCATTCCTTGCTAGATTAAACGTTGTATTTTTCCCAAAAGGAAAAGAAATCAACTAATTTACAAATATTAAACGGATCTAAATTCCAATTCCAAATATAGAAAAATTTACATGTCAATAAGATTAGGGTAATAATCCAAATTCATATCATTATTATACAACATATTTCAGATTTGGAATAAATTTCATTCTTTTGGGGTTGGTTTTCAGATCAGGTGGTAAGCAATTCTAAATCAATTCATAAACAAGAATATTTAAGCGATTTTTACTATATTCAGATTATGTTCAATTTATTTCCTACAACTTATGTGCAATTATCCAGTTAGACGTAATAATCAAATAAACGCCAGCGAGATAATTTTCATGTTATAATAATCTATAAAATTTTCCACTAATCTTTTAAAAACGATCCAAATTTTCAGATCTGAATCTTCAAATCCTTTTTAATCTAATATATATATATATATATATATAATGGTATCTACATACATTAGAATTACAGATCTGAGAAGAGATTTGAGATTGGGAGAGAAAATAGATATAATTATATAAATTACTTCAAATACGCTATAGTTGATCCTCTTCTTTTTATTGAAAAAAATATTCTTCTCTCATTTGTATGAATATAAATATAAATATCTTAATTTTATAATTTAGAAAGAAAGTGGAGAATAAGAAATGACAGTGCTTCACAACTGTCTCCAGAAAAATATGAGAAGAGACAGAAGGTTTAGGTTTGAATTTATAGACGTTAGAATCAAGCAGAATCAGTAGATCGAAATATATTAAATTCGCACCCGACATGGTTTAGGGTTACTGGAGCCGCCACATATGAAGCGGTCGACCGCCCCCTTTCTAAAGATCGATCGCCCCTGGTCGACCGCTTCAATATGTGGGTTGACCTGTGGGCCCTAGATAATTAATCAAAAAGTTTAATTTTCTTATTTATTTTCATTCCGAATTTGTTTTTCGTTAGTAACTTCTTCGTTTGGACTTTAATCGCAAAACTCTAAATATGAAAGTTACTCAAAATTTCGCCACGAACGCAATGGTGCAAGTTTCATGATTAAAAGATGCACAAATTTCATTTTTGAAGCCTAATTAATTAACCAACTAATTAAATAACTAACGTCAAATTACAGAGTGTTATAAGCTGCCTCGAAAGCTGCCACTCACAGAGTACGCAATATAATGTAAAGTGAAAATTCACCCTCTCCGATAAGGAGCTTGTCCTAAAGCAAATCTTCTTTTGGCCTGAGACACTTTATCTGATTTGGGAAGGATCATATGTCATCTAAAAGACTTGAAGAATGAAGCCTATGTTCTAAGCATAATGGCGAAGTGATGTTAAGAAAGGCATGAAATGTGTAGAATCTGCATCGTTTCGACTCAAAAGGTCGTAATCATATTGTATTTATTTGAATGTTTCCTTGTATAATGTCATGCAATAAAGGCAACATTGCTTTAGTGATTAATAAATGTGTGTTCTTAGAATCAAATTTTATTGTTTCAATTTTGTGCACTGATTATAATTGGTGTATCAACAATAGCTTGTAGGTACCAAAGTCATCGCGACTTTTACCGAATATCAAGATTTGATATGCAAAGTCACGACCGATGGACGATACTACCTAACTAAATCAATGTCAACCATCATGTCTAGCCCTTATCGATTAAAGTTAACGATAACTCAAAGCTGTAGGGGCACAATTTAAAATTCACAATCGGGAAACAATTTTCAAACAGGTAGTCCACCATTGATGATTAACCCACAAACATACCTTGAATGAATACAGTGAGTGTTTGCACATCGATAGTGCAGATGAGCCTACTCGAATACAAAGTAGGAAACTCTTCCTAACAAAACTTACTTGGATGCTTGGCTCTTACCGACATCCTAATCTCGGGAAATGTTTTCACTCCACTTGTGAAACGAACCCCGGGGTTTTTTTTTCTCACGACATCTTATAGGACAAATTGCCGTAGATTGACTAAAGGGAATATTTCCACAGCCGATTCCCCTTTTGACACATAAAGGGGATGTGTTTTGAAAACTAAGAAATTGAACCCTCTTTTGACTCATTAAAGGTGGCGTGTTTCCAAAACTAATGGACTGAATCCCTCTAAACATTCTAAAGAGGATGCTTCACGGAATAGGTAGGTCAAATCTCCCAGAGTGCCTTAAGGGAGTATATCAACGTACTTAGTGAAACGAATTTCCCTGGAGAAGCTTAGAAATGGGGTCTTGCACGGACCCTAGGTAACTCCACATTAGAGCTATCAATGAGTTTTCGAAAAATCCGAAATTTGTCCGTGTCCGTGTCCATATCCAAAATACGAAAAAATATTCGATATCGAAAAAACGGATGCGGATATGACCATATATGTATCCGATAACTATCCTTCCGATTTTTAACGGGATTGTAGTTATTTTTTGTGTATTTTAATAGATAAAATGATTATCATTCGCTACTTTATTCAAGTAAAAAATGTAACATGTGTATAAAAATCAGTGTTTGCTGCTTAAAATTATTTTTTAAGCATATATATATTATCTTTTATATTTTTAGTACTGAAATTGGTTTAGAATGAGTTAATTTTTTTACTTATTTGTTTAGATTTATTAGTTGTGAACTGATCGGAGAATATCTGATATTCGTCCGCATCCGCGGGTACGGATGTTCGATATCCGAAAATTATTTCGGATACAGATATGAATATGACACTATCTGAATCCGTATCCGATCATTGACAGGTCTACTCCCCATACCTTTATACGAAGTGGAAATGTTCTCGCGTGGGTTATGAAGATGAGCTTCCCTAAGTTATATTCATGCTAAGAGAAAAAACGTGGACTTACGTAATCTACCAATTATAGCAAAATGGTTAACAAGTAACTATTTAACAAACATGCAAAAATATGAAATGCGACATGCGAATTAAAGCGGTGAACCAGTTTGTTTACTCAAACCTATAGCTACTGCTAATTCCAATCAGATATGAAAATACATTTATACAATATTATGATATACATATGCATGTGTTGACCTCTGTACAGACCGAAAATACAGTATAAAAGAAATGAAAATAGAAACAAGTATATAAAACAGTCGCATATGGAGATAAGAAAATATTCATCCTATATCAATCAAATTAAAGTTGACACAACAGAATGTACCTCGACAGCCCAAATATCCGACGTAGTACATCATCAAAACAAGTCAATTCACAATTGTTTAGGGCTTAGGTCCTTACAAAACCAAAACTATTAATCAGACCAAATGAAAATTAAGCCTCTTCCCTACTTGTGTTGTCGATGGCTCTTCTTTAGACGAGCCTTGTGTTCAAGGCAGCGGTCTTGGGATCTTTGGTTGCATCCGAGTCCTTGGCCTCCTTGTGAACAGTGCCTCCAACTGTCTGTAAACCCTTTAAGCCTTCTCAAAAGTTCGATGTGGATGAACTTTTGTTCTTTTGTTTCTTATTAAGTAATCCCATCTCTTCCGCCATCTGGATCTTCACTTTGGCAATAGACAGAAGGTGGATTTCGTTCCTTCTGGCCTCTAAGGATCAATTTCTTCCTCTTTGGCATCTGGTAAGTCCTCACACCCAGTAGCGTCCTTGTTGACCTCCACATGGTAATTTGTTCAAAGATTTCGAGTGCCATCGTGGAGTCTTCAGAACTAGAGACAAAAAGGTTGAACCCAATATTTATAGGGTCAAATAATTTGTTAGCTTGAACCCAATATTTTTAGGGTCAAATATTTTGTTCGACACCAGTCATAGTTGTACCAGACAAAATACTATCAAACAAAGATGTTGCCGATCTAATTCTAGCCGAACCGTTTTGGATCATCATCAAACCTTATGTTTCACGACAAACTAGGAGCTAGAGACTTGCAGACAAGACTGAAGCAAGGAAATAGGTGTTTGAGGTTCGAGATGATCATTGCATGAAAGAGAGATGATTTTGGATGGTACAAAACACACTTTGTATTCACGAAAGTATGCTAATGATTTTGGATGTTGCAAAATACACTTTGTATTCATGAAAGTGTGCTAAGTATTGTTGGCATTTCGTCCATAGCAGGACATATAGGAAGAGAAGTCAAAAGGCACAGAAATAGCTGGAAGGTTCATAACAAGATTATTGTAAAGATCAGAGGGGTAAAGCAAAGAGGATCGAAAGGTAACTCGAAGAAAATAAGAAGAAACCAAATTTTCGCTATATGTGTAGGAAATTGTTTGGTCTAAAAGGTTCTGTGGCAAACAAAGGGAAACGGTTTCGTCGTTATCAAATGCCAAAAGAAAAAAAGAAAAAAAAAGTGACAAGTGCTCTCTTTTTATGGAGGATCACTGATTTTTCTCAATAACTACCAAACAACAAGAACGGTTTTGTAGTTCAACTATTGGACGAGTAAAATCGCATTATCAAACAAGGAAAATGGTTTGGTCGTCATGTTATCGAATCAAGTAATTGTTGTTGAACATAATAAATTAAACATGAATAGTGCCTATTCTATATGAGATAACAGACCGATTTCTATATAATTTCATACCTATAAATGCCTTATGGATGAACACTAATGACATACAAGTTTGAGAACTCTAGAACTATCAAACAGAACCTCAAAAGCTGTATTTTTCATTTCTTTTGATTAATAGATCATCGTATCTTGTATTTCCGCATTGTACTCAACTACCTGTAAAGAAATGAAGGATAGTTCACATTGGATGTAGACAAACTCCAGTCGAATCACTATAAATCACCCGTGTTCTTTACTTTCTATATTTTTTTCTGTGTTATTTGTTTTTGATTTGCTCTGTACTAAACGCTGATCCGCATATAAACAACAACTGAAGTATACATTCAGTATCCGCAGTGCTACACAATTCTTGGAGGTGTTTGCTTATTTTTTGAGCAAATAGTTGTCAGTACTGGCAAAATAATATCAAACTGTTTCACCGGATAGACATATTTGTTTTTATATGGTACTTGGACAAACCAGCCATTATTTGTTTGCTACTCTACAATGTTCTAATTTGTTTATTTCCTTATATATCATGCTCATGGTTTGATGATGAATAATAACTTCAATTGTAACAGGGATGTGGATGATGCTCAGTGTATGGAGAAGCTAAAAAAATATGAATCTTTGTATGCCCGGCGATTGAAGGCAAAATACTTCTCTAAGAAAACACCAAGTGAAGGTAACAATGATATGTTCTTTATGATATGTATTCACGAGGGTATTGCTTGGGCTAAGAATTGATGCAAGTCAATTGCACATGTAATCCATGCAGTTGGGTCTTCATCATTTATGCCTTGTAGTCTATAAGCTTTGGTTACTTCCTCAATTCTAATGCGGGACATTGGACATAATGAAACAAGTTGCTTCCATTTTATTTAACTTTTGACTAGAGGGAGACAGAAATACTTCTTTTTCTTTACAATTCATGATTTATATTGACAATGATCATACTTGGTTCAGTGAACAAAAAATCATATGGGTTTAGATACCTCTTATATAAAATCTTATTGTCATCTTACGGATAGAAGACAATACCTGAGCATAGGAGACTACTCTATTGCTGCACGACAGCCACTAAAAACATGTTCAAAATTGTTCGACCTCGTCGTATATTTTGGTTACTGCTAATTTGAAAATAGTTGCCTTTCTAACCTTAGTAGATGCGTTTCATGTCATTCTATGGACCATAACTTCTTAATACTTGAATATTATTTCAATTAATCTCTAATTGCTTCTCTGATTCAAGATGCATGACTTGTTACTGTATGTGAGATGTGGAAATGGGAGGGAACTGGTCAGGGAAAGTTTGGTTCATCAAAAGTTTACTGTATATACTTGGGCAAGTCATGTTGATGTTCCTTCCCATGAAAAACTCTTTAAGTTTTGGTGTCATTTTCAATATAAAACGTGGATGTTTACCATTTAACACAGAAGAAAACTGGTTTTTACTAAAGACATGGAAGTGGAACACTTGTGATATCATATTATCAACATTGTTCCTTTCTTACATTCAATCTTGTGATAACCCACACTAACATATGATGTCTCTGTAACTATTAACAGGAGGCATTTTTGAGGTGGAAACCACTGTTGATAATGAAATTATAAAGTCAAGCAGGTAACAGTTCATCTTATTTTATTCATTTACATATACAAAGATAAAATATGTGTAATTTGATTTCTCTTGATTGTAGATGGCCCTGTACGAGGTCATTTGCAGATTCGAGTATGGAAGGAGATGATTTTCGCTGTTACATGAAAACTCCAACCAAAACGAGTTGCTAATGTTTAGTTTTGAACTAAAATTCAGGCAGTCAAGTTAAAACTCCATGAAAGAATCTGTCTTTTATCTCTTTATATTTTTAATGAAAGTTGTAATGTCTAGCATTACACTTTTTTATTTAAAATGCAAACTTTATAAAATACTTTTATTTATATTTATGTGAGATCATGAATTCAAAGCACATTATTAATAAAAAAATATAGCTTTTTATTTCTTATTAGGTCATTCAATATTCGTTAAAATGTATATTTTTCGTACAAATTCAAATTTCAACAAAAACTATATAATGGTATTCATATATTTTCAGTTTGTTATTTAGTAATGCTTATGAACGTGCTTAAAAGTTACAATGTTCGTGTAATCTTGACTATATATTTTATGTGGAAAGGCTTTTTCTTGATTCAAGGAATCAATTTTGTATTCTAAGTTTCTAGTGAAAACTATAATTGATGATCAAATGAAAATAAAAAACGTATCATTAAGATTGGCTTTTGACAAACTGATGATGATGCTTAGGTGGAAAATAAATATCACAACACGCACAATTTGCCATGTTTCGAATGGAAGCTCAGAAATCTAAGCTCTCGCGTATCTATACTTAAAAATCTAAGCTCTCACGTATCTATTTGTATGAAACAAAAAAAGTGCAACAAAATCCCAATTCATGCGTAAAAGCGCAAAATCCCAATTCATGCGTAAAAGCGCAGACTGTTTATTATTAAATTAATAATAATATAATATAACAGATCAAAAGTAATTTTAAATTAAGATATATAATATAATAAATCAGAAGAATTTTTTTTCTGAAAATACATTTCTTACTGTCATAATACACGAACATCATGAGGCGACATAGTGACATGTATACCATCTAACGCCATAATTACATTTCTAACCTACATAATTTCACACTGATTACTAACAACAGATTTTATGGCACATGCACCGCACATCATATAAAAAATTCTTATAAAATCTAAAATTTCAGGATAGTTTTGATAAAATAAATTGAAAAATATATATAAAAAAAGATTGTTATTTCCCGTCTGCCCTTCTTCCAATTTCAAGGCGCGGAAGTGGGTCCCCGTTAACCCAAACAAAAAAAAAAATTGTTATTTTCTGTTGGAACATAGTTTCGAACTTGTTACGTTATTTATATTCCAAGATTTGTATGTAGAAATAGATGTTAATATCTATCTCAGTGGGATTTGAAGTTCTGATATCTTGTTTGTATATAAAAGTATTTTTAAACTTCGTGATCGGATAAAAATATTGTTTCTATTTCAACTTTTAATAAAAGCATTACGGCAAGCTCTTCGCAATGGTGAAGGTACCTGAATTGTTTTTGTACAAATTGTATTTGTTTAACACGTTTAAAAGAAAATGTTTTCCATAAATATTTAGCCATACTTTTGCGTTGATTCATACATAGTTAATTTGAATTTTTATTTCTAAATTGCAATATCTAATTTTTTGTTAATTTAAATTTCTATTAATTGCAATATCTAATTTACTCGTCAATTATAATATAAAATTTTCAATTTCTAAATTAATCACTTAAATTCAATTTTTAAGTGTTAATAATCTTGATTGTTGTTTAAATAAAATTTACATCAACTTTCGATATCATTTTCGATCATACTAACTTCACAATTCAATTATTCAAATAATTTTCAATATTAATTTTAAACAATTTAATTATCCCATAAATCAATATAAATAAATCATTAAGTTTCAAATAAATTTTAGTTGTCAACATCACTTTATTTCTATCTAAATAATTCACAATTATTATTCAACTTTAGTTATTGATTATAAATCCAGTTAATATACAGAATTTCATTTTAGTACTCGTTATCGTCAAATCTTCAAGACTAATTTATTTCAAAATTTTATTCAAGTTCATATCTAATAACTTACATTTAAAATCATTCAATTTTTTTATTTTTAACCATTTTTATTCATTAATTACACAAAATTTAAAATAGTTAAAAAATACGTGCCGTTACATAAACACACCCGATTAAAAATATTCAGAATAATATATAATTTTGATAAATCAGAATCAAAGTTATAAATCATAACAGAATAACATACATCATATACAGAATAAATTATGAGTCTACAAAATATCAGTACCAGACTCACATAATGCATACATCACATCCAAAATACTATATCAGATACATAATGACTACTATTAATATATATGACATAAACTTCCAAGTGTCAATATATCCAAGCATGAAGTAAACTCGAATGGTCAAAATAATCCACTTCAATGCTAGCACAAAATTCAGTGGTAAACGAGTCTCAATACATGTAGCATCTCGACCCGACTCGAGTATTATAAAAATAAACGGGTCAGACTATATCTAAATAAAAGAGTGAGATACTGATATTATAATATATGACTTAACAATAAATAAGTCATAATAAAAACATGCCAGAACAAATGATCATAATAAGGCATATCAATTAAAATCATTTTTACATAATCCATTTATGACTTAATCACAAAAAAAAGCCATCTCAAAATATGCCCAAAACCGATTATCTATAATAAAGCATATCAAAACCAAATCACCATTTCATAAATCCACACAAGTCAAATCACCATTATCTGCAAGTCAAATCACCATTATCTACAGAGCCAAAAGATACTAAATATCCATCCCAAAATCTCTAAAGAAATAATCATCGCTAATGAAATAATAGTGGTAATTATCTATCAGTATGATATAGTGCAACACGAGGCCTAACTAAAATAAGTAAACCCCATCAAATAGCGTAGTAGTCTAACAAAAATAAATAGACTACTAGGTATAAATCCCGACCCCTAATAGGTAGCCATGTTTATGACAAAAGTATGCAAATTTATCTGACGAAAATAAATAGGTAACCATTGTCTAACTGTGCAATAAGCTGATAGGTCTGTCAGTAATACCTGTCCAAGGGATGAAAGGGTAGTCGTGTTACACTAGTACAAACCTAACTTCCAGATATAGGTTTGCCTACCCAAATCTAAGAATGCACTGACTCTTAGGTCGATGAAAAATGAGTTATCGTTTCTCATGGATCTATTAGCCTAAAATCCACACCCTAAGATCATACAACTCTAAGTCTAGCTTAGTTTCACTTTAGTAACTACTAGAATCTAACTAACTGTTCCATACCAGAAAGTGAAACTCCGCTATTTACTAAAAGCTAGTAAATTTCATTCAAACTCTATTTACCAGATTATATTAATAAGCGAAAGAATTGTACGAAATGTCTCAAACCAATTCGAAAATTTAGTTATTTATAAAAACTCTTTGTTTTATAGAAAATTACAAAATTTAAACAAAAATTCAAATCAAACTTGTTTACTTATATTCCAAAAGATAAGAGTTAAAAGATTTCTAATTTAAAATAGGATTTCTAAAACTAGGAATTAAACCAATAATTTTTCCATAAGTAAAAACTTTCTTTTAATACACACACATAATTACTTTCCATAAAATCTTTTGTTTATTCTTTTTAAAATAAAACCTTTTACATATAAACTTGTGTGTGTGTGTATATAATAGATGTTAAAATAATTTGCAAATTTTCATAACCATTTGCTATTCAAAATTAGAAAATGTCAGTACCAAAAACAAGCTCGCAATTTGCGGAAACAAGACAATTGAATATAAACAAAATGCATTAGAAAATGGGTTAAATACCTAGAAATAAGCTCCGTTGGTCGACCGGTGATAGGCGACTGATCGATGTGATTTCCTGGGCACAAATTGCCCAGGTGATCGTCGATTTTCGCCTGATGATCAAGTTTCATTGATTTTGGCAAGTAACTACCAAATTACAAACACTACCAAATACTGTTAACCCTTCAAATTCAATCAACATTGATATAAATACATATGGTGTGTGTTTGTGCTTGAATTGAAACTAACAATGCAAATTTCAGAATTTTAGATTTTACTAATTAGTTTAACCAATCACTTCATCTATTAGCAACTTTAATTTGAATAACAAATCATCTCCAAGACGATAAATCATAGATATAGTTGCGTGAGATAAAAATCTCATCCCAAATAATTACTCGCCTAAGCTTCTTATCGATTTCAACTTGCTCCAAGCCCTAGCTGTAATTGATTGGAACAACAACTCAAAACGACGCGTCTACACCCGACGTTCAACCAAGCTCCTCTCCTTGCGCCACCAGCAGGACCACCGTACCTCCCACTCGTCCACCTCGCTGCCTTCGCACTAGTAGCGGCCTTCGCCTTTGCTTGAGTCACCATGGTCCGAACTCGCGCGTTTGAAGCTCAACATCACCAGCCGCTCCGCCTGAAGCCGACCTTGCCCTGTCGCCTGAAGTCGTGATTTTAATTTGAGGCCGAGCTTGGGAATTTCGGGTCTAGGGCAAATTCATGAACAGGTAGGGTTGCCGACTAATAGCATGGGAACGGGTTTGGTAGAAGAGAAACAAGGAATGCATTATGGGCTTTAGGCTAGGGTTTAAGTGTTTTGGCCTTATTCTAAATTTCCACTTTGCCTTTTAATTCTTTCACTCTTAAAGTTTTTAAAACAAAGGTAATACTTGATATTAATTTATAATTATTTTGCAGTTGATTTACGCTTCATTTTATAAATTATATTTCGAAAGTAGATAGCTTATTTAATTTAGTACTTATTTATTTTTATTTAGTTATCCATATTTTTTGACTATTTCGACGTTACAAAAATTATTCATTCTGCTAACAGTTGTCGTTTATTTTCCAAAAAAAGTTCGGACTTCACAAATGTCATTAATTTCACTAATATGAATTTTTATTGACTTTTGGATTCACAAAACAAGATTTAAATCTTAAATTGACTTTTAAATCAACTTTATTCATTTTATTCCCAAACAAATTTTAGAAATCCAAACTAAATTTCCAAAATTTAGTCCAATGTGTTTATTTTATTTTAACGTAAGCCAGGGTTGCTAGAACCACATTGTCAAATCACTTCAATTTTGTGCTCCTCTAAAATCCTAGTCAATTGCCAATGCGTCCATCTACGTCGTCATCGTCGTCGTCAAGATCCGCCGCACTTTCGACGAAACGACTGCAAACCTCCTTCATGGTTCAGATTCCAAATCAAATGAAAGTATCAAATATTTGTCATTTTGCTGCATTAAGTTGAAAAATCTGTGGTTCTTCCTAAAGACAAAAAAGATGTACGATCTGTGGAAGGAGGAACTTTCATACACGGTTCAAACTCAAATGTTTAGAAAATTCTTTGACGGGACCGTCGACCATATTCTATTCTGTTGGTCAACTGACATTTGTGGTTAGTGAGGTAGGAAGCAGATGGTACCCACGACCATAATTTGTGCCTTGATGTTGTCTTGTATTTTTCAATACTAATTGTTACGTCATAGATTTTACTTTTATACTGCAGAGGCTGAATTTTATTGCTGCTTTAAGTTTGTTTTGTTGAATTATACAAGACTAGACTTTCATATGATTGAGGACTACAGTTTGGGTCATAAGAAAAACCCAAGACAGGAACCTTTTTGGTTGTGAAATTTGACCAATTATATGGTTCAAATACAAATTTTCAAATATCCAAATAGTAATCTTAGACGATTCATCGTCCTTGAACGTTTTTGCTACTCTAAGTCTACACCTCATAGAATTGAATTTTATTTGCAATAACTAAAACTGTGGCTTTTCAATGAGCACGAATTTTCCAAAATATATAAAATAGCGGTAAAGAAAAGTATGTGATGAGAAAGATCAAGTTGACTTCATTGTCTACCGTAAGATGACTTTATGAACAACTTATCCAAGCCCCTTGCCACCACATGCCATGATTGGCATCCACCTGCATGCATTTTCGTACGTATAAAACTAGAAATTACAAGAGGTACCAACATTTTCTATCTAAAATGTAATTAAGAAAATTCCCATCTACAATTAAGTCTTTTATCGATTAAAGAACTAGCTAAAACACAGATTATGCAACCATAAAGTAGACTAGTTATGTCTCTACATGTATTTAATACACTTTTAATTGCATCAAAAATATTCATTTTAATATGATTAGTAAAATAATGCGATAATAAATTTATATGAATTTATAAGTTTAACCTAGTAGGGAATAAATGATTATAAATTTGATAATTAATTAGATTTCATAAGGAAGAGGACAGAATAAATAAGTTTGCGGCCAAAAGAGGAGTTGATTGCTAAATGGGTTTTCATGCGGTCGAAGCTCATAACCATGTGTGCGTGCATTTTGAAATTTGATTTTCTCATTCTTCAACACGAAACAAACTCTTAAAAGAACTTTAATGACAATCCTATAATTCTAGGCTGAAATCAATTAAAGAAAATAAATAAAACAAGCAACTTTACAAAGATAAACGCTAAGAGAAATTTTGGACATACCTTCGTCTTTTGTGTTTAGGTCAGTAATATTGCCTCAATGCAATTTTAAAGCTTAAATAATTCGGACTATACTGTGGATGAGATTTGTAAATGTTTCTATACTGTTTTGTGAGTTATAATGTCACTAAAAAGGTTATGTTTCTATTTAAGTAAGTTAAATGATTAAGAAAGAGAACGTGAACCTCTAAACCCTAGTTTTGAGCTTAGAAATACTTGAGCCGAGTTTTAAGTGACAACCTTCTGTTTTCGAAAGGAGGTTCCCATGAGAAAACAGTTGTATGTAAATATTAAGAATTTATAAGGATTTTATAAAGGTGAAAAATGACTTTTGAAATAAAAAAAGATTTTAAAATTACCATATTTATGCGTAATAATAGTTAACTTAAGCAAGATAATGTATTTTTGAATTTATTAATTTTTCTGGGAATTTCTAAAATAATTATTATAATTTTTTCACAGAGAAAATATTTTTGCTGAAACTTATGGAGTAAGCTCGTGAGTATTAAATAAGCGGAGATTCTAATTAATGATCATGCACCTAAAACTATGGAAAGAAAGTTCCATCGCCATGCTTTTTTTGAATCTAAGTGAAAACAGTAATTATACTTACTTGTGATAATTCGACATGTAATATATGTTGTACTTAATAATACAAAACGTGCAAGAGCATAGATCCAGAAATAAGTGATTATGTAAAATAATTAAACGTCAGTCTTTGCCAAACACAAAATCCAAACGTCATGGGCAAGGGTAACCCTCCATATTTTGACGATTTCATAATATGAGAAATTAAATTAGATTAATAATAAGAAATTATTAAAAGATGGATAAAATAGTTAAACTGGAAGATTTGCACAAGGAAGATTTAACTAATTAAGTGTGGGACGATTTAATAAGTTAATTGAATGGACCAAGGGTAATTAGAACAATTAAGGCTGACATTGTTAATGAAAATAAACAATTGAAATTTTAAATGGGAAGGATTGTGTTAAACGAAGTGTAATGGTGTGACTAGGCTAGAATGAGATATCAGTCCAAGCTAAAAACACAAGTCCACTTTCTTTGGCCACGTCCTCTAATTCCCAGTTCATTTCATTTTTCTAAAAAAAATCCCTAAAGCTCAAAGTCGAGGCTGGCCATCAATTTATAGAAGAGAAGAGAAAAATCAAAATTCAAAGATCAAACTTTCAACTTTAAGGAACACAGAAGATTAAACAAGATTTTTGTTTATGAAGGTGAGTAAAATTTTCACTTAAACCTTTCTAATTAATCTATATGGGTTCGGATTTTGACTGTAAATGAATGTTTCGATGATGATTAACATTTTTAAAAGCCTTAAACATTATTTTGATTATGGTTTGAAATTTAAATGAAGTAAATTAGTTCATATTTTAGGATAAAATATGAATTAACCATAGTTAAATAATTTGAAATTAAGTTATGATGTTTATAATGATCAAATAAAGATGGGTTTTTAATTTCATAATTTTTAGAATTAATTTGGATTTTATACGAATTTTCTAAGTTGGGAAAATGGTAAAATTCGAGATAAAACGATGAAAAATAATAAAAATAATTATTTTAACCTAAAATTTTGGGACAAAGCAAAATATGATAAATTTGATTTTGTTATGAATTTTTGAGATTTTTTCCATTAAATTTCGATTTCATATGAATTAATTGGTGAAAGAAAGAATTAATTAAGGATAGTTAGCTAATTAATTAGAAGTGTAACCGACACTTCCTAAAAAGAAAACTGCAAAGTAAGAATACAATTTTCAATTTAATTACCGTATTGCAACTTTACAACTTCGAAAGCTATAAAATCAACCCATGACGACTAGTATACTTACAACATGCGAAGGCTTGGGGAAAACTATCAATAAAAATGGCTAGTTGGAGTTAACCCACGATAACTATCAATCCTTGGTGGTTTCTTGGAATAAACTCATGATGACTATTTGAAATCATCACGCGAAGACTTAATGAAGTTATTAACTCCCGAAGGCTATTGATAATTAATATGCGACGACATATGACGGAGTTAACATGCAATGACACTCAAGGAATTAATACGCGATAGCTCCTAAGGATTTGCATGCGATGGCTCTAGAAAGGATCCACAACCGATACATGATGTTCAGTATGCGAAAGCTTGGGACGCTATCAACTCGCCCAGGCTTTTGAGAAGCTAACAAAAAGTAGCTAAGGAAAGAAAATAAACTAGTGATCGACTAGGAAGAATCAATCTGTGATGGCTATGGGATAGCTAATACACGATGGCTAGGCTCAACGTTCGAAAGCCATAGGATAGCTTGTATGCGATAACTAAAGTCAATTTGTAATAACCATACCCCAGTGGGCTCAAATTTTCGCTAAATTGAAAACCCAAGCCACCAAAGTACGGATCGTTGGTTTGGTATCCTGCATATAAAATAAACGAATGCATGTTAGAGCATTAACGATATAACGCTTAGTAGATTGACACTTCAAATGTCTAGTGTCCTTGTCAATGTCGATCATGCCAAAGGAACCCGTCCATCTAAGCTATCCTGTAGGTTGTAATTAGAAGGGGGTGAGAACAACGTTCTGGTGACAAGTAAATTATACACTTTATATATTACACTAATTTATGCGATTGTCTTCTACCTCTTATTATGTCGTTTCATTTTCAATTAGTCGTATCGACTTTACATACGCATACAATATGTCCCATCTACACGTAGTAAACTGTAGCTATGTACATATATACATACATATATAATACCACGGTCCCCATTGGACTAAGATACTAACCCCACTAGTATGTCTTAACTCAACACCTCATCAGGATCCATCACCCTCATCGTATCATGCTCTCGTCGCCCGTGTACCGAAGAACCCCTATAGTGCTTAATAACAGCTTTACAATAATTTAGTCATGCTCTATGTTGCATTTTTAGGGATTTTCTTGTCTGCTTCTCAGTTATAAACTCAGCTCTAGGAACTATAAATATGGTGGATTCAACCCCATCAGTTGTGGACTCAGCTTTATGGACTACCCCATGCATGTTTTGAAAGACCTCTCTAATAGGGTTAACTAACCTTTCCACCTAACAAATAAACCAACAAATAACATTGCGATGCATGACCTAACGTAATTCGTACATTAGTAAGCAATGTAGCCCGTTAGGTGTAACCCTTGTCTTTTCCATTGACCGCTAAGGATTGATGACACTCTCAATCTATGTGCATCCCTACTCCTTAATTTGGTACCAACACATGTTAACATAGCATCGTTCTTCGCTCACCATCCGATTTAGATTGCCTATTGCAATCAAGGCAATACCCCCATTTTCTATTTTATTGAAGCATACTCCCTTTTCTACCGGGATATTCCTTTCTCTATATGCAAGCGTGTACTCTCGACGGATCGTACGGTTGGATATGTCCCACATCAGTATAATGTACACACAACTGGTGGTAGCCCTTTGCAGTGGGTAGACTTCTATCATGTAACACTACTGACCTCACATTTCAGCATAGTCTAATGACTATGCCATTCCTATTCATATAATAATGTATTAATTTTAATAGTTCACAATGTCATAAACGCATAATTGAGACTATATATCTATATCTTATATATATATATATATATATAGATTCATTCTCACTTGATTATTTTTCTTTCATAGTTTACTGTTAACCATAATTCTTTACTTGTTTATGCATTTCTATCTTACTTGGTTTAAGACTATATACCGCTTTCTTTTTAAAAGATATAAATGCCTTTTTACATTCTTTTACCCTATTTCCCTAATTCACAACATTTAATTTATTCTTGCCTATTCTTTAATTTCTTTTCCTTATTTCATTCCCATCTTTATTTATATTATGCATCCATTCCTCTAGAATATTCTTATCACATTTATATCTCTTTATTTAACACTTACGGATTTTCTGCATTTTAATGCATTGGAATTACGTCTCTCCCATTGGAAAAATTTACAATGTAAATTTCTATATCTTATCCAAAAATAAAGGTTTGTAGCCAACAAACCCAACGTCTCTCCCAATGAATTTTATATATAAAATTTAATTAGAAAATTGCCATGAACCCAATGATGCAAGTTTCGTAGCCAAATTCTGAGGTTTGTAAAAATTCTATTTTTGGCATTTAAACTCAATTTTTATAGGATGATACATTCTCCTCTCCTTAAAAGAATTTCTTCCCCAAAATTCCTCAAGAACCAAATAATGTAACATAATGTACAACTATTCTAAACCAACTAATCAATTAGTGTGCAAACAATTTCACAACCAATCGTGTACAAGTGCAAGGTGTATCACAACATATATATATATATATATATATGTATGTATGTATGTATATGAGCAATTTTAAATCGACGTCTCCTATATGAATGCATCTTTTTAAAACATTTTTGAAAATATGAAGCAACCTAAATATACTAGCAGTTACATACATACATACATACATACATATATATGTGTGTGTGTGTAAAATTTGGAAATCTAAAAACTTGTTTTTTCATCTCATACTTCTATGAATATAAGTATAGTTCAATCAATTTATCATCCAATACCTACCATCCAAAATCCTAGCACACTAATGGTAACATCCAAGTTTTAGAAAAATCTAATTTTCTAAACCTATATTCTTATGTCGGAAAATGGTCTAGATGGAAAATTCCATATTTTCATCCTTCTCTTATGCGCTCTTTTTCAACTGTACCTTAGAACCTTCTTTTTTACCCCCAATTCTCTTCCAACTTTTCCAATTACAGTCTGCATAATTAAGTTTTGTTTTAAATCATTTAATTTTTTTAAAACATAATTAATTTAAAACCAGTTTAGTTCACTTACCGACAACGTATAGAGAAAGTGACTCCACAGTTAAACAACACTTTCCCATGTCTCTAACTGTATTTTATTTTACTGTCACTTCTACTGCACAGTAAAATCTACACTAACCAATATATTGATGATTTCCCCATATCAAGTATGTGGCATTTTCAGAATTTGAAAATATCTTCCTTTTGAATTCAAAAATATTTTCATATTACTTTTTAAAGTATCAATAAAAAATTACCTAACAAAATTTTTTTCAAAAACTTTTGCCAAAGTATTTAATTTCAAAGGTATACATATAAAGGTTTTTCTAAACAAATATTTTTTCTACACCTCCTGGAATCGGGGTTTACTCAACCCTTTAGCATCCATAATGGACTCTATTTGATTACACGGTAAAATTTTAAATTTTCAAAAATCTTTCTTTTCTTTTATAGTATCAACCATCACATAAGTTCAATCATAAATTTCAGCCTTTAAGGTATAAGTGTATTGATCCGTGGCTATGCAACATCCTTTTTCCATCCTTCGTTTACTGAAATTTATTTCTCAAAGATTTTCCTATTTTGTTGGACTTAAGATCATATTTTAGTTTTATCTTAGTGGTTAGTTAAATAAATTTTCTTAATTTATTTTTCAACTTCTAGCCTCTATTATTTTCTTTTCCTCTTCATTAGTTAAGCATCTATACTGAAATTTCCTAGTTTTTATTGTCTTCCTATAATATAGTGGTCTATGTAGAAAACATATAAAAAAAGAATATTTCCATTACATCATACGCTCTTTTACATAACAGAAACAACTAATTCTTACAACCCAACTAAAATAAAAACAACTACTGGAAGCAAATACAATAATATTACTAGCCACTAGCTACTACTACATATGGACCTTTCTAACATGCCATCGTTCTTCAACCCATATATCTTAACTTTCTTTTATGGCCTCTGATGAATAAGATCTATTCACTAAAATTTTCAAAGTAGGCTAATTTTCGAATCAATTTCGCGATCGACGCTGGTTTTGAAACTTATTACCAAATAGGGCTAGTTTTTTTTGCGCAGTCAACAGCACAGTCAGCGTTTTGTAACTGCTAGAAAAAAAATCGCAATTCTTAGTTGCGCCTATGATTTATTTTACGGTGCGGAACTCTTAGATGCGCATAATTTTTTACAACTATGCGCATCTAAAAGTTGCACATATGCTTTCCATTAAGCAGGCGCAACTCTTAGTTGAGCCTGCTATAATATAGTGTAGGCGCAACTATGAGTTGCTCTTGCATAGGTTGCTGCTGTTAAAACAGAGACAGCAACAAACCATTTTCCTCCAACCCCTTCAAAACATTTCCCAACCTCAACCCCTTCTTCCATTCCTGAACCCACCACTCCAAACCCAAATTTTAGTCAATTACCACCAAATTATCACAAAAATTCAAATTTCTTCTTTATTCTTCGATTAAACCAAAGCTACAACAATGGAAGCGGGATCCACTTCAACACAAATTGATTTTGGTAATTTTTAAACCCTAGTTTTTTGATTAGTTTCTAATTTGCTTATTATTTGGTTGTATTTGGTAGAAATATTATCAAATAGCTTGTTGTACATCTTAGTAATCCAATTTGAAGCGTTGAATCACTAATTGGTTGTAAACGATTTGAAATAATCGATTTTTTGGCATGAACTTTGAAGAACTAGAAAGTGGACCGATAGACGGTTGCGTGCTTTATATGCAGGAGAATCACCGCTCTAATGTTGAAGAGTTAATGAGGGTAATATTATTCGCTTTGTAATTATAGCAAATTTTTGCAAGCTATTTCGCATTTTGAATTAACTACAAATTATAATTCTTTGTTTGGCAGAGTGTAAAACCGGTGGATTGTTTGGAGCATTCGCAAAGTTTTGAAGATTTGATGGAGATGGTTGAAGATCAATGGGTTCAACAATTACTACATCAAGCGGGATTCTGGTATTTCATGCAGATTAAATATATCAGATTTGACAGGTCATTACTCACAGCTTTATGCGATAGATAGACCTAAGACTTCCACTTTTCCGTTGGAGAAATGACAATTACACTGCAAGACGTATCTATTTTGCTTGGCCTTCCCATCGAAGGCGCCGTGTTGAATTACGGTGGTAATGTGGACGCCGATGAGATTTGTCAACGTTTGCTTGGTGAAATTCCACCCCTAGAAGCGGTGGTCAATGGAAGAGAGTTGAAGGTCAAATGTATAAATGACCTTATAATCGGCAGGGAGATTTCAGTCGATTCATCTATTGAGGAGATAGAATAGTTCACACGGTCTGTCATATTGCTTCTTATAGCATCTCGTCTATTTTCGAACCATTCAAAGGGTAGAGTTAGCATTAAATGGTTGTACTTGCTAGAGGATTTTGCCACCATTTTCGATTATTCATGGGGTAGCGCGGTTTTGTGCACATTGTACAAGGAGTTGGATAATGTGGCACCAAGAAAGACGAACGGGTTAGCAGGTTGCCTAACCCTTCTACAGGTATGTCGGTTTTGACTTATTGGTGTACCAAATTTATGAAATATTTTAAAATACATTTTTTAACACTGATAATATATAGGTATGGTCTTGGACGCTTATTTCTATTGGACGGCCAAATGTTCGTGCCAACATCGCTTCGGGATTACCGTACGGGTCAAGGTAAAAGCAACTTGAAATTTACACTGAAAACTTTTGATTTTTGCTAATATTCACACACTATTTTGATTATGACTGTAGATGGACCAGAGATAGACGTTGGATGATAATCCGGCTCGTCATCCTACATTCTATCGCAACGAGCTCGATGTTATGGACGAGCATGCTGTTGACTGGACGCCATACACGGCTGAGATCGTATATGATCTGCCGTCTATTTGCTTGGATGGGGAGCATAGTTGGTATGCAAGGACCCCGATTTTTTGCTTGCAAAGTGTAGCCATGCACTACCCCGATAGATTGATGAGGCAAATTTGGCCTTCATTAGCATATACCGGATCCAACCGAGCAGATTTTCCCACACAGTTGAAATAGAAACTTGTACAACACATATGTCGTAAGGTGGGATCACAGGTTGGATCACGTTCAGCTTGAATGCGTACCAAGAATGTCAATGGAACAATACTATAGTTGGTACTGGCATATCACACGGCGATTTGTTCTTAAAGAATCGTCAATTAGACTGCCCAAATATGCTTCACGGGGATCGGTGGAACATGATTTGGTACGTGTTTATAAGTTTTAACCTTTGAACTTCCTCAACAAGCTTTATTTACTTGCGTCATTGGTTCTTGTGTTTTAGCTTCAAGGGTTGTATATGATTTCCAATGAAGTTGACGATGTCCTGGCAGATCCTGCAGATGAGGATAAAGTAAAAGGAAAGTGCTTCAACATCAAGGAAATTATCAAGTCGATTCTGGGTAGGCATAAGCTAGAAAGACCACTACCGTATGTGCCTCATCCGTCCAGGCTTTTGGTCGTACCTACTAAAGAAGACGTTTTAGGGGCACGGGGGCCCTTCACAAGGTAGCCAGCTGAGGCAGGAAATAGTTGAAGCTGGACCATCTCAGCCGCCTCCGACGCAAACTCAAAGAATACTACGCAATCGCAGAAACATAAGAAGATAGGGTTGTGTTGGTCCGTCATTTGGTTGCTTTATTTTGAATTTGTATTGGCTTGAAACTTGTTGGTTTGTAGGTGTTGCGATGTTTTATTATTGACTTGAAACATGTTGTTATATGAAATATGATGTTTTGTATGAAATATTTCATCTATTTGAATGAAATGTTGTACTTATATGTTGTTATTATTGCATATGTTATTTGGTCTTTGGAAATCTGGAAAGTTGCAGCCGCAACTTAGAATCGCGTAAGAAAATTATGTGCTTGCTGGAAAGTTACAGGCGCGACTTTTAGTTGCGCCCTCATGAATATACTATGCGCAATCCTTTAGGTGCAACTTAAAGTTGCGCCCGCATACTTGGGCTATCCTCTGGCCCAACAGTTGCCTATAAACATCACAACTCCTCCCCAAACAAACACAACTTCTCAAACCCATTTTCTTTCAGAAACCCTAACCTCCATTTTCATTATTTTCACTACCAGCAACACAACATTCCACTCAAAATAATTTAATTCTATGAAGATAAACAAAAGATTGCACGTTTATCTACACTTGAGGTAAAGAATCGAAACCCTACTCCACTAATTTTTATTGATCTAGTGTTGACATTTAACTTATGGTAATTTTGATAGATCAATGACTACCGTGTCGATTATTTGTCACTACGATGGTAATTTAGTCACCGATGAAAATAGAAAGCCAACCTATGTTGGCGGAAAACATAAGGGATCGAAAGTCAAGAGGGGTTGCAATTTTCTTGAGCTGAAAACGGCAATTCACAAAGCTACAAATATTGCTTCTACAGGGTTCGACATCTCGTTGGTTAGTAAATGGGTAACGGATGACGGACCAATTGACATTGAGGTAAACGACGACGACGACGTTGATTCTATGTTTTGTGTGGGGATGAAAGTAATTGAGCTGTATGTTAAGAAGACGGAGGTGGTACATACAACTGAACATCAAGCTCAAATCTTTGAGTATGCGAGCCAACCCGGATCCAGTAATACTGCTGAGTGAAGTCAAATATATTACCCACACTACTCCTACCAGCCACCGAACATTTACGCACAAGGAGATGGGTATACTTTTATATGCTGTATGAATGTTTTATTCATGTTTTTTGTACTTAACCGTCAAATGTTTGTGTACAGGTACGGTGTCATGGCATATCCATCGCAGTCACCCGTGTATGCTTCCTTCTATATCCATCGTATCCTCCACAGTCAATTCCAACCCCGAATTCAAATGACTACTTGCATGAAATTGAAGGTGAAGATGTTGACGCCGAGGATATAGAGGCTGGAAATGCTGATATTGAAATTTCCCATTTGGATATCATGGAAATCACTGCTTCACTTAACGACGATGAAACATGGATCGATGCTATGAATGTTAACAATGACACTCCTTTAAATGATATTCAAGTGGAAGTTGATGACACTGATGAGCATATCGAGATGGAAGAACCGTTAGAAGATGACCAATGCAATGATACAATTATGGAAAGATATGTTGTGCAAGAATTTCAATTTACCGATGAAATATTCGAATTGGAATGTGTGGAGAAAGGCCCTCGAGTTGGTATGATTTTTAAATCGAAGGAATCTTTAATTGAACATATAAGTGAATGGTCGATAAAGTGTTCAGTTTCATTTAAAAACATAAAGTCCCGTGCTAGAGAGTTCACTGCTATATGTGACATTGATGCAAAATGTCCATGATAGCTTCATGCAATTGTGTCTAAAAGAGATCATGCTGGGTGGTGGATGATAAAAAAAATACGGTGGTGATCACGCTTGCTCAAATCCAATCATCAACTCGAGCCGTAGACAAGCAATAACCAAATTCATTTGCACCATAGTCCTTCCACATGTTCGTTCGAACCCAAGTTACGCTACAAATCTGTCCAAGAGCTTATGGAAAACACTTACAAAATTCAAATAAGCTACATGAGAGCCTAGAAAGGACTTAGCAAAGCGGTGTCTATAATATTTGGCGATTGGGAATCTTCGTACAATGACTTGCCTCCGTTTCTTCGTGCTATACAGAAATGCAATGCAGGTACTGTTTATCATGTACATATAGAAGGAGTATAATTTTGGGGAATTTCTGGGCATTTGGACCGAGCATTGCAGGTTTCAAGCATTGTCGTATGGTTCTTTCTATTGACAGAATACATATGTATGGTAAATATCAAGGTACGTTGATTGTGACTACAGGAGTTGATGCAAACAACTCTCGTTTTCCTTTGGCATTTTCTATTGTAAGGATGAAGTCGGCGGAAACTTAGGGTTGGTTTTTTTCATGCATGGGACACTTAATTCCTTCTTTAAATGCAAGATGCATTACATTCATTTCTGATAGAATGAAAGGAATTCCAACCGCCTTGCAAGAGAAGTAGAGAAGACCACATCATCGTCGCTTCTGCCTACGCCATTTGAAAGAAAACTTAAAAAAAAGGTTTTGGTAGTAAGATTTTGCAAAACTTATTTCATGCTTATGCTGAGGCAAGCGATGAGTTAACATACAAAGAACTCAGAGAGCAACTAAAAAATGTGAGTCCGGCTGCTGACAGATGGATTGATAGAAGTCTCCGATAGAAGGATGAACAGTGGGCTCTTTACAAGGACAATAGTGAACGTTCTCGTACGATGACTACCAATGCTACATAGAGTTTCAATGGAGTTCTTAAAGCTGCAAGATCGTTACTGCTAAAGGTGTTAGTGGCACGTACATTTCATCGTCATAATAGCTACTTCTACAGAAAATGTACCGATGGAATGGATTACGCATCTTCGCTCATGCCAAATTATAACAAAATGATGGAAAAATATTCAGTAGAAGCACGTAATATGAGCATTAACAGGTTCAGCTTAACGGAGTGGCAAGTAACAGACACAAACACATGCAACTACACAGTAAATATTGCCAATGACAACTGCAGCCGTTCATGCAATATTCCTATTCTAGCTTATTTTTCATGTTCCCATGTTTTAGCTGCATGCGTACGATGTAGAGGAGGAGCGAACTGAGCTTACCATGATCTTATTTCATCCTGGTTTATGACAGACATTTATAGACATAGTTACTCTTCAGTTTTTCATCCAGTTCCCGACAGTAGATATTGGATGTACATGAAGGTCCTACTATACTCCCGCCGCCAACACGAAAGAATACAGGAAGACCAAGGTTCACAAGAATAAGGGGAGTCATGGACGAAATGGAGGACAAAAGGCAGGACAGATGTGGATAGTGTAGTAACTTGGGTCATAAGAGAAGAACGTGTGGTAAGCAATAAATATTTTACTTGTTTCTACTACTTCTGTCATTCGTGAGCTATATAACTTATATTTTTATTATGTACGCAGCTTTGTTATCAAAGGTTATCTTATGTCAAACATTTAAATTATTTTCTATGTTATGTTACTTTGATTTAATTTATACGCAGCAAAATTATGAATTTTCCACAGTTTTACATCTACCGTCAAATAAACATAACAAACAAACAATACTACATCATTTATTGCATTTCCATTACAACAACCAAGTAAAAATACAACCAAATAATACAGCCTGCATTAAAACTTAAGCATACATAACTTAATTAAATAAGTCTGATATAGATCCATTTTATTACAGTTGCACTACCCAGTTTACTAGAACCCTTTCCAAATTGGATTTACGAACAGCAAATAGTCTACTTGATGTCGAAGTAGACTTTTTTCCTTTTCCAAACGTCACACTTCAGCTTGCATCTCTAGTGCATACTTCACTCCCTTCGGGGTTAAAGGACAATCTAGCCATTTGAAGAAATTATAGCACTCAACACCTTTTGGGTTAGTTATATGATCAAGGTAACCGACACATCCGTAAAACCGACGTCCAACATTTGTTTGAGTCTTGCATACAACTACCTCACAAACATCACCACAGTGGAAAAGTGGATGTGTATCTTGTCTGACTCGTCCTTCACCGCTAATTTGTTTCCCCGGTCTTTGATTCAGTTCGCCTAAGCAGATTTGATTATCCAAAGAAGATTGAACAATAATACCATTAGCTGGCGAAACTATCTCAAATTGAGCTTCAGGAACCGTTTCAAACTGAATTTCAGGAACAAATTCATTTTCAGCTTCCATCCGTTCAACATATTTCACCAATACTTCATCTAGAATCTCCCAATTATCCATATAAATTAATGGTAATGTGCGTGTGGGTGAAAGGATTGTCGTAGCTTTGGTTTAATTGAAGAATGAAGAAGAAATTTAGAAACTTTGTGATAATTTTATGCAAATTGGCTAAAAAATGGATTTGGGGATGTTGGGTTCGGCCATGAAGAAGATGAAGGAGGTTGGAAAATGTTTTGAAGGGGTTAGAGGAAAATGGTTGCTGCTGCCTCTATTTTAACAGCAGCAACCTGTGCAGGCACACCTCATAGTTGCGCCTACACTATATTATAGCAGGCATAACTAAGAGTTGCGCCTGCTTAATGTAAAGCCTAGGTGCAACTTTCAGATGCGCACAGTTATAAAAAATTTGTGTTCATCTAAGAGTTGTGCACCGTAAAATAAATCATAGACGCAGCTAAGAGTTGCGCTTTTTTTTGGCAGTTACAAAAAAATGACTGGGTTGCTGACTGTGCAGAAACTAGCCCTGTTTGGTAATAAGTTTCAAAACCAGCGTCGATCGCGAAATTGATTCGAAATTAGCCTACTTTGAAAATTTGTCCTATCTGTAAATAAATCAACAGTGGTGAGGAATCCAGTTGGATCCCTCCAACCTGTCACTTACAACAAGTATACATATTAGAAAATATGTACAATGTCCGCTTCGACGCAGATACGCGTACAAAGGGTCATCCGCTCATACATGGGAACGTATAGGGTCTCATCTGCTCAATAGGCAGGAATATATCCAAATACCAATCAATATATAGATAATATATCATATATCATCCAAACAATCATCAACCATCATAAATAAATTTTATTCTCACTTATATAGAAATATCAGTAAATCAGAAAGAGTGAGTTGTGCTCACTTTGATTCCAATAGAAGTTACAGTGTTTTATTCCGAATAAAATTAAACAGCCGTTTAATTTTACCCAAAATTTAAACTAGCTCCAATCAACTCCAAACAAGCTCTAAAATGTAATGCTCGTTAATACGGACCTGACGCAACTTGTTTCGTCAAAAACGGACCTTGTATGACAAAATTACAACGTTTAAAGTTTATACAATTATATATAATAAAATTTCAAATTTTATTTATTTTTAAACCTAACTTTGTCCCAGGCCGTTCGGTTTTTCTTTGATCAAATCAGGCTGATCGCTTCTTCTTCGCCGAGCCTAGGTTATACCACGCGAGAAAACCCATCGCCCCACTGCTATTTATCAAATTTTTGCAGCCACCATGATGCATTTGAAGATGATCGACCAATACCACGACGAAGAGCATCGTCGACTCCGTCACCACCGTGAACGCCGATGAACTTGGTTGCCTCTATGCATCAAAATCCGCATATAAATGTATAGCCTACAAATGAGATTTCCCAACGATCATTTGCATGATTTTCGATCTCCACCATTGATATAGAAGATCTTGACGTGCTCTTCAACTTTGTAGTTGAACATTTCTGATGAAAGTGAATGGTTTATAAGAGATCGAGGGAAGAAGATCAGCCATTTTCGGCCATTGAAATTATAACCGACGGCTGTGAACCCTAGTTAGGTTTTGTGAAAAAAACAGAAAATGACGTCCTTTTAAAAATTCCGCGAATCTATTCACCCGAAAATTTTCCGAACTCCAAACGAAGCTTGCCGCCTGGCGTTTATAATGTTTTACCTTTATTTCGAACACAACGGAATATATATCGAGAGCCAATTCGATCATATTTGGAAGACAGGTTTTCAAATCGATCATTTAAATTTAAAATTCACTTAAACAAATATCTACGTGTTTTAGCATGCCCCGGACAAAACGTAAATCCGATTGATATGAAATTTGGAATCCTATAATAATATAACATTACTGATCCAATGAAACTGGTATCGTCGAAATCCAAGACTGTTTGAAAAATGACTATTTTTACACGTTAATTAAATATTAAAATATTCAATTTCTATAATTTAACTTTTAATTCAATTTTAAAAGTTCTCTAACATCATTCTAATTCAAATAGAATTTAATTCAACTTTATAAATCATTTTCATTCACATTAAATCCAATTTCCAATTATTTCTGCAATTTCAAATATTAAATTAACAATTTAATTATCCAATTAAATCATTATATTCGAAATTTTATTTATTCAGCTTATAAAATTTACTTCTGAATATTTAAAATCAATTAAATATATGAATTTTAAATGACGAAAATTCTGGGTCGTTACATAGCACCATCACAAAGGATCCTCTACCAACACAAGACCGGCCTATCTCTATAACTAAATAGTACCGAATATATGATCCCCTATTCGTTACCGACCTTTAACCAAGCATGCTCTAGTATACAAACCACATTAATTTACATCCTGAATGTCATAGCGGGAAGAAATATATCCAGAAGGGGATGATCATACCCTAGTTAGGAATGACCCACTTAGCCTTGCTGCATCTAACCCTGTTCCGGTCATTTCCGGTTGATGAGGCTTGAGGCTATGATTATCTTTTCACATAGCACATATTCTTCACTTTGAATGCCACATTGCCACTCCCCATTCACACAACTGATTTCTACAAACGTATAACTTTCTGAGCTCGTATATCGCAGGAAAGGGTGTTAAGCTAAGAGAAGGTATCTTCTCCGCCACCGACTAATATACATTTATTGAGACCACTCATTGAGATTTAGAATGCAAGGTCAGACAGTCATCCATACAAGTTCGTTCTGGGACTGAACGAAACCGAAGTTACTTTCCTCGGCCATTACTAGGCGAGAAGTACTTGTGGTTCTGAGATTTTTTATAACAAAGTGACGACTGCTACAATATAGTGAATCAAGAGTTTATCTCTCCAATTAATCAATAAGTAGTCCCTCGTCAGTATTCGTCTCAATATCTCCGTCTTCAAACATCTTCATTCTTCGAACACGTAAATTTGTTCGAAGTGATTTTTGGGTAGGAATCACCCAAATCCGACCCCCGTTCCTTCGAAATCAAATTATCGATAAAAAGATGTTAAGTTCATAAGTGGATATCAATCATCAATCAATTACTTCATATTTTATAAAATATTTTCCTTAGATATATTCTTTTCAATTTATTCCATTTTCTTTTCAAGAGTATATTGAATCATTAAGCTTCATTTATTAAATCATTTGATTTATTTAAACCTTTCTTAAATCCTGGAATGATTCCAAATCATTTTCTCTTTTACTTAGGAAAACCTTTCCATATCATTCATTAAATCCAAGTCAAAGATTTCTTTCATTCAATTTATAACTTTTAACTTAGGGATAATATTCCCAAATCATTTATTAAATCTTAATCAAAGATTTCTTTCATTCAAGTTATAATTTTTAACTTAGGGAAAATATTCTCAAATCATTTATTAAATCTTAATCAAAGATTTTCTTCTTAACTTCAAATCATATTCTTGCAAATCGAAGATTTTCGTAACATAGCACTACTGCCACTTTAGATATGGTAAATTTCACCTCCAGGGACTAATGGAAACTAATCCTACATCATGAATATCTTTGTCCTCAATATGTTTTATTTCAAAAATTAGTTTGAAGGGGTTTTCGGATAGGAATAACCCAAATCTGATCCCAGTTCTTGGGATAGGAATCACCCAAATCCGATCCTCGTTCCTTCGACTAATCATCGAATAAAAGATGTTACTTGGTTAAATGACATACAAAGAATTTGTTTCTTTTCTTTTATCTTGGAAAAACTTAACTATGATCTTTTAGAGCATCTGGGCTTTCCTTTCAATCTATTCCACCCCTCGCCTAAAAAGAAAAAAACATAGGCCAGATAAATTCAGAGCATTGGTTGCTCCAATACTTACCTTAGTTAAATACATTGTTTTATCATCCCAGATCTCACTGGTGGGACAAATGTACTAGTCATTTCCGCATACTCAGTTTGTTAATACATCAATATTCTTTACATTTTGTTTAAGTAGTATAAACAATTCCTCTTAACCATTTATTCAAACTCTTATTAAAACTTCCAAATCATCTTTAAATTACTTAATTATTCTTTAAAATTATTCACAAAATATATAGGAAAGAATTGTTAAGTTTAAAACTATATTCAGAAGGTTATAGAATTCGTAGCATAAAAGTCCCATGGAAAAAGTTATATATGCTTATTTGATTTAAATAACTTTTTAATATTTGAAAATTCATATTTTCCCTTCCAAATCTCTTTAAAACCATTTTAATAGATTTATCAAAATTATGTCATATTTTTAATCATTTAAAAATATCATTTGTAAAGAAATCCCTTATCGGATTCCAAACTGCAAAACCGCAATGTTTTTAGAAAATTGTTTTGGACATATTTCAAATATAGAAGATGAAATCCCAATTTTATTTCTTCATTTCTTTAAACAAATTTAAATGTTTATAAAACATTTCTAACTCATTTTAAAACTATTTCCAAAATGTTTAAGCATTCCACATACACCATTTCATTTTCAAAGGGAAAGTGATTTCCTTTGTGCTAATCGACGTGTATTAACATGACTGGGTAAAACAATTTAACAATCATAACAAACAATCAATACTTGATGATCAAAGAATATATAAGCATCCATAGCAATCATAACACATCATCAAACATGTATATATATAAATATAGATATTAAATAGAGTTTCTCACCATAAACCAAAACGATTAACTTCCTACCAACATTCAAACTAATACACGCTTCACTAACTACTTCCTACTCCACTTAAATGTCAGTAAACAACTTTCCTTCCTTTGAAGTGCTCGTCCAAGGCTTGTGATAGAGGCGGGCTGAAAGTATAGAGAAGAAGTGATAGAGCTTTGACTTTGAATTCTCAAAATTAGACTTGAGAAATAGGTCATCTTCTCTCTTATTTTTGACTCTCTTTCTCTCAAAATTTGAAAAACTTGTTAACAGAAAAGTTGTTAAAAATTCTTATCTCTTGAATCTAAAAAAAGAATTACTTGATTTTTATTAATTTGAGGAAGATATGGTCAAAAGAAAAAGATTTATTCTCGGATTCATAAATATAAAGTCCAAAAATGTACTTCAAAGAATTGAGTTTCAGGTATAACAAACCTCAAAAATAGAAAAAGAAATCAAAATAAAAGTTTTAGCCACCGGAATTTCATATGGTTTTAAAAAAATTCTTAACTTGGATCTGTTATGTTCAATTTATAATCAAAACAAAATGACATATTCTCTGGCTTAAAAAACTGGGCTAGAGAATGTACTGGAAAGAAGTCGATTTCTGACATGGTTAGTTTTAGAATGGGACAAAGTGGTCAAAATGAAAGTTGAAGCCATTGGAAAAATATATGATTTGAATAAAATATTTTTGCATTTTGGTTTTGTTTTGAAGAAGTTGTGCCCGAGAGAATAAGAGGTGAAATTTGGAGAAAATAGAAATTCGATTTGAAGAGAATGAACATTGATTTCTTTTGAATATTTTGTAAATATTTTGACATTATTTCTTTCTAATTTTTTCTATGGCTTGGAAGCCATTAAAGAGAATAGGAAAAAGATGAAGAAGCTTGAGAAAAGAAGAAGAAAAAATGTGAATGAAAGTGAAGAAGGAGATGGGTACTTATAGAAAAAGAAAAAGTGGTAAATTTACCAAAATAACCTCTTACCAAATTGCCGAACTAACCTTACTTCAACCTAAAGCAATCTTAAATTTTTCAATACTTAACTTCATCCTTTCACTTCTTACTTTATGTCTTAGTCACTTAAAGATTAAGTAAAGAAAAGTAATAATTCTGTTGGATTTTGATTTGATGTGATTTGATGTTTACTTTTCTTACTTTTGTTAATTCTTACTTACTTTTACTAATGACTTCTAGAAACCTATTTAGTAAAAGTAAACATGTTTGGTTATTAAAATGTGTAATATATATGTTAAAACATGTTAACAAAGGTGAGATAACGTTGCGGTGACTAATTTTGAACAAAACGTTGATTTTCGACAAAACGTTTTTCGGTCACAAATTGACGTTTTCGTTAAACTATTTATTCATGTAAATCAAACTTGAAAATAAATTTCTTATTATCTTTAAATTATTAAAAAAAAAATCATATTTGACTTATAAAATAATATAAAACGATATCCAAATCTTCTTATGAAAATACGACATCGATTTATCGATATGCGACAAAATTTGTCAATTTTATAAAACAAGTTTTATATATTTATCGAACCATTAGTAATTAAATTACTATTATTATCAAATGAGTTTGATATTAATTATATATATATATTGAAAAGGAATTATTATCCTTTAAACAAATTTCTCGAATATTTATCCTACTTTATCGGAATCCGACTTTTACCAATTTTACAAATGGAATCCAAAATCTTTATTCAATATCAAAAATAAGTTTACCAATCTTGTTTATCATATAAAATATGATTATTTATGTTTGAAAATTCTGCATTTGAATATTTAAAATAATTAAATATCCCATATTCAAAGTGTTAAGATTACAGGTCGTTGCAAATAGGAAATTGGATATTGACTCTTTCTCGACTTTTGGACTATAGCAAAGGAGATAACTTTTACTTTTTGCATAGTGGCCATCAAACAATGAAAATTGCACATGTTATTTCTTATTATTTGCATATGATAGAAGGATGACTTAATATTGGACAATTTTGAAATTTTGGATGTAAATGATTTTCATAATGAGCATATTTGGAATTTTATCTAAATTTTTTTTTTCAAAATATTTTGACATTGGACCAAAAGCTGGTTTAACAAGTGTTATATCTAACATAATAAGATCCTTATTGTAATCAATCATATTGAATACACGGTCTCGCATTATGATTTATTTGCTCGTTTCGAATCAATCGATTTCATCGAGATTTCATAAATTATAAACGTGAATATTCACCATACAAATTTTGTTCATGATCAAATATGGATCAAATATCCATATATTGTATTGCTTTAGAGTTATAAACTAACAGAAGCTCAGTTTCAAGAAAGTAAACACATAAGTAGCCAAGGTCCAAACATATTTACTAGTTTTTAGTTTAGCTCTTGCATGGGTCTTGAGGTGACAATATGCAAAGGATTTGTTGGTATGTATATTTTATATTTCTTTGTCAATCTTAACTCAGTTCATTGTATATTTTAACTGATAAACATTACATCAATTATATTGGTCACGTAAATTTATCTATGTGTATATTTTAACTTTATATAGTATACGTTCTTACAATATTAGAATGGTGTATTCATTTAATTTTTCTCATAAGGCTCCTATAACAACCTGTTATCTACGATGCCCTGATTCACACATAAATTGATGTATACATCACAGACTTCACAAATGGTGGATCATTTTGAGGTAAAATATATAAATACAACCTAGAGCTATCTACAATATTCTACACTTTATGAAACTCGTAGTCGAAAGGCTAAAATATAATAATCAATATCCCATACAAGTAAAACAATGTACTATCAAATAAACTTTAACTAAAACATCTCTGTATACTGGTAACAGAATCAGCCTAATGTTTGGAGGGAAATAGTATATAGCTTGTAGAAAAATAGATGTCTCTGTTAGACCATCACAGCTTCAAGTCACTACCATTCCTCTCTATCGACCTGTCAAAGTATAACTAGAAAGAAAAAAAATGATAAAAGAGGTCAGACATACGTCTGGTGGATGAAACATATCATATAAGTATATAATACTAATAAGCTAGCAAAAAACACTTATGCTCGAAAATCATATCTTAACCCGTGTCACGTGCACCCAACAAGTAAGCTAAACATAATATAACACTATAGTGACATCAGATGTCTTACTAAGATCTAAACCTTATCTTATCATATGCAATTGATTGAACCCAAAGTCCCAACTCGAATGCCAAAGACCGACTATGACATGATTGAGCCCAAATTCCAAACTCGTTATCATCGAAAATGTATGCTACTTGCTATTGAGGGACTATATTTCTCGTCCTACAATCTTCAAATTATAAGCAACTCGCAACCAAGGAATTACATACCTTGGCTTATTATCGTCAAATCGTAAGCGAATCGCTATTGAGAAACAATGTTTCTTGGCCCACTATTGCCCAACCATAAGCGAATCGCTACCTAAGAACTGCATCTCTTAGCCCACATCTTTGACTGCTCGCTATTATGGTACTATATGTCTTAGCTTCCTATCGTTAAATCTGTAAGCGACTCGCTACTGGGAAAGTACATATCTTAGCCCACTAATGCTAAATCTTTAGCAACTCGCAACTGTGGAATATAATTTCTTGCCCTACTTTCATCTAATCGTAAGTGACTCACTACTAAGGAACAAAATGTCTCATCCCATGTTTAACGACTAATTTTCTATTGGTATAGAAAATAGCTGAAAAAATTAAATTAAAAATTAACCACAAGTGCACGGCTTACAATTTTAGTACGTGGCGAGTATGAGTCGATCCGTAGGGAATTATTTAGATTTTAAAATTTCCTATTCAATCAAATTAAACCAAGATTTGAAGTTGTGATAGTTTTAAGCTAAAAATTGTGAAACTAACTAGAACAAATGTGATTGACGATATGAGATTGGAAAACAATTTAGAGGCAAATCCACGATCACATAAATCAACATATATGAAATTATGATATCCTTTTTGGTCATTAGTGAGTCTAGTTGATATGTTTATCATAAGTATGGAATATTTGTGCTATTAATTAGCCTAATATAAACCATCAAACTTTAACATACCCACTAAATCACTTTTTGACACTCATGAAAATGACAGTGAACTTGAAAATAAAATCTATTGTAAGTATGATCTATTAACTATTGATCAGAAATATAGACCATCAAATTTTGATTTCAAATCCACTTCCATTACCAAAATCAACTAGTTATATGATGATGTAAATTTTTTTATTTGACTAAGTATAGCCTATATGTGATTAACATCATAGACTATCAAATTCATTAATAAACTTACATTGACATGCAACTTTCCAATAAGCAAAAAAAAGAGAACATAAATGATAAAAATGTTGAATCTACATGATTAAAAGAGCTTCATTACCCCTAAATTGAAGGGGTTTAACTTCTCATATTTGTTATCATGTCAACAAATGTGGCATTTAACATGAAATAAAAACAAGAAGAAAATGCAAGATAAGTAAAAAGAGAGCTAATTAAAATGAAATAAAATCTATTCTACTTGCATGAATAAAAAGATCTACACTACTAACAAGAAAGGAAAAAGCATGTAAATAAAAAAAGAGCAAGAATTAAAATTGCATTAAGAAGAAAAGTACATACGAAAAGAAAATGGCTAAGTAGTCATGAAAAGAAAGAAAGAGCTTTTGTTTATTTTTGAGCCTAAAACTAAACTAACTAAAGAGGAGGCTCAAAGGAGCCTGAGGAAGCTATTTTTATTTCACTTAACTTTGAGGCTACAAATTGCATGCTAATTTCCTAAGTAATTCAAAGAAGATCCTTTACATGTACATAAGAGGGCTATTTATACATACACAAAACTCTAATCCAATTTTTAGGGGTCATCCCAAAATACCGTTTAGGAAGTGTGGCCACGAAGTAATCATTTGTGTCTAATTAATCCATCATCAAGTATGCATGAAACTATAAGCTCCACTAACTTGTCCATTAACTTCTAATTGTAGATTAAGGTAAGTGGCGGGGTCCTCCATGATGCATGGTTTGAATTATTTCCATCTCCATTCCTTTGTTTCCCTCCTTATGCATGCATATCTTCATGAAAACACCTTCATAGTTCCATTCAAATTCCTATAAATAAAAATAAAATGTGCAAGTGAATATTCTTAAAATTAATATATTCACAAAATTATCATTTTACCCCCAAATTGATGTATGAATGATGACTTGAAAGCATTTTTGAGATTTGGTTTTAAACATGTAAAAATACCCAATTGTGACATTTATTCAAATAAAAATAGATTAAACATGGATGTAATTATATGCACACTTACTGCACATCATCCCACTATCGCCATATTGAACATCCTATAACAAATCTACTAAATAAGAAACTTTTCAAAAGTGTCTCAAAATGCGGAAAATAATATACTAAAACTTACTTATATCATAGTGGTCCCAATGCCATGAACCACATATGAAACAAAAGTAGTATGTGAGAGTCATAAGCATTTAATATTTTAGGGCATTTTCATAATTTATTAAATAATTCGACTAAATAATATTACATTTATATCATCGAACGAACAAAACGAATGATTCGTCGATGATAAATAAAATTTTGGTATATAATATGTATATTTTGGAGTATATTTATATTTTAATTTTTTTTAATTATATAGTGATGACATACTGCATCCATAAAAAACCATTTTTTTCAATTTCATCATTTATAATTTGATTAAGGACCATAAATGATGAATTATTACGTATTGTCAATATATACACATATAGGATGAATCCCACTCACTGAAACTCTTGAATGAAGAAGAGCTCAACACTGTCATAGCCTTTTGTGCCTAGAAACCTCAGAAATTCATATATGTTCCTTTAGAAAATTGTATTAATCATCTTCGTGGTCATTTTGATGGGTAGATAATCAAAATCCATTAAGAAACAAGCGGATACACCTTTTAAAGTTTGACAGAGAAGGATGAAAATGGTATATGAAAATTCGTCATTGTTCTTCGCTCTTTGGATTTCCTACATATTCAATCTTATAAATTCTGCCTATAAAAGATACATGATCATAGCAATCTTCACATGCTTTGATTTTCCGCTAGTTTTATCTAAATCCATTGAGAAACGAAGAAGTTATGAATTTTTAAAGTTAGGTGAAAAAGTGGAAAGAGGAAGATGAAATAAAGGATATAAAAAGGAGATTTTTTATTTTGATTATATTAGGATTTGATGGATATTAGTAGCAAGGTGTTTCAATTAAAATAGAATTAGAAAATAGGGTTTACAGTTCTATTTTTAGGTCGAAATAACACATGTTTAACCTAAAATCTCAAAATGATATATTTCGAAAATACCACTGGGCTTGACCTCTTCTAATATCTAGCACAATTCAACAAATTATATATGTTTTCTAATTGTAAATGTCATTTCGAACACAAAGAAAAGGTCCCAAAGCCTAATTCCATCTCTTGTAGAAATTTATTATTTTGCCCTTTATATGAAATTAAGATTATACTCTTTTAAATTTAGTTATTTAGTTACGTACATTCTTCCTTCCTTAAAAGAATTTCGTCCCTAAAATTCCAAGAGATGGAAAATGCTACTTGCTTTATAGCATACCAATGTACAAAACAAACATAGCTACATCCATCTAGCATCCATCATACAACAAGCAAAAACAAAACCAAGAGTGTAAAATACATATGTTAGATAAAATTGGATGATATGATATGAGATGTGTGCAAATGCAACTAAACTGCCCTCCTATATGAATGCTCATGCAGTGCTACCAATATATGTGTGCGTGTGTGTGTGTGTGTGTGTGTGTGTGCGCATGCGTGTGTATGTGTGTGTGTTTGTATGTGTGTGTGTATGTATATGTATATATGTATGTATATATATATATATATGCAAACATCCTAATAGATTCAAACACACACACACGTAGAGATACATACACACACATATATGTATGTATTAGTGTGTGTGTGTCTGCATGCGCATCCACACATCTATATGCAATATCCATTACAAAGTGCAATTAAAAAATCACATATATAAACACAATAAGTAAATTCATATGTAAAGAAATAATAAATAGCATATATATAATTATCTAACATAAATTAAAATACCTAATGATAGGTATTTATCCTAGGTTGGAATATATATACATAGAAGCCAACATAGTATGAATTAAACTGGTATAACCTAAACAAAGCAACCATAGCAACCATAACACATCATTAGGATATGCATACAACCAATTCTAGCATCCATACATTATGTCTATGTCAATTAGCTTGCTAAAGCAACCATGTAATCGAAGAATGACCAAACGAGCGAACTATCTTACAAACTATCTAAAAGTGGAACTTATTGGAAGGGTGCACATGATGAGAAACTTATATTCTCTCCTTAAGCTATATCATAATCATATCCAACCTTTTTGCTCGCCGTACTTGGACCAATTCCATTTCTCCATTTATGTCGTACCACATCAATCTCTAAGATGTGGGTTTACCTACAGAGCATTCTAGATTCTGTCTCTATATTCATCTCATCAAGCTGACTATCCTTTACCATAATCGCAAATCCTCAACGTATTTCTCAAATGGGATACATAAAATGTGTGTGTACACTCGCTAACTTTTCAAAGAGCCCATTAAACAATCTAACTTCCCTATTTCATATACAATTAGGAAAGGTCCAATTGCTTATAGCACTAGCTTTCCCAAATATCTCAATAGCGAGTCCTTCCACTACCTAGCTACCTACTATGAATTCTCTATGCATGTCTATTTTAACAACCCTGAATTTTGTGATTTATTTTAATTGTTTATTTTAATTATTTAAATTGAATTGGTGATTAAATTTTTTTTATTATATTTATTAAAATGAATAAATTTTGTTATTTTAAAAGTATATTTTGATTTTACACAAAAATTATAATTTCAAACTTGAATAAATAGAATATTTCCAGAAAATGTGGATTTTGGTCAATTTGGTCAAACTTTGACTTTTAAATTTGAATTTTTGAATTTTATCTTTTATTATGAAAATATATCAAATTTTAAGAATACTGCTTTTCGTTTCGTCGAAATCCGATTTATGTTGTGAAAGTTATGTTTTTTACAATATTGTATGTAAATTGATTTATTTAATATAATTGTCTATTTTAATTTATGTAAATAATATTTTTATTTGTCATATCATGTTCTAGTATGTGTTATATGACATGTTAGGTATATATTTATATTTTGAAAACATTTTTAAAGTGATGTTATAAATTTTCAAAACTTATTGTATTTTATTTTCAATTTTTAAAACCTAGTTTCTATTTTTAAGCTATTTTCTTAACTAATTTATATTTATCTAAAATTTATTTATTTATTTATTTTTATTCATATATTATTTTTTTGTTTTTATTTTATTTACATTTTTCATTTGTTTAAAAATGCAAAAGGAATTAAGAAATTTGAAGAGTTTATAACCTTTCATTTACCCTAACCTTTTCATATTCTTTTACCTTTTCATTTCAATTGTCACTTGCATTGATTTTAACCGACCCTATTTTCTTCTTTCAGCTGAACATTTTCACTTTCTTTCATGTAAAAGAAAACTTCTCATCTCAAAATTTTCGGCTATCAATTTCTGAAGCAAATTTTGGTAATGATTTTTTTCACTTTTTCTTACATTCTTTCTTGTTTTATTAATTTTATTTGCCTTGCTTCACCTTCTAGATTTGGCCACTTGCTCCTCCATCACCATAGCCACCTTCACCACCACCACACTCGGTTGTCACCTCCTCCAGCCCCACTGTCCATGTCAGGATGTGCACCCTCTTGATTGAAAACAACACAAAAATTAGCAATCACCACTTGAAACATGCATAGCCGATCACCAATGCCTCCACCACTTCACCACACCCCTTGGCCACCTCTTGCATCACTTCCACTAGCCACTTACTGACCAAAGACCACTGCCACACCATCCCCTAACCTCCACCAGGCCAGGCTGTACCACACATGCCCATGGCCGTGACTTGTTGTTGCTCCAAAATTGCTTTTTTTTTGCCTTGACTAGTGTTGTTCATACCATTAATCACATAAGCACCTTCATATCCTTGTTAGGCCGACCATGTTGAACTATACCTGACCCAAATTCATAGCTTAGGCCATGCATTTTTATACCTAGGCCGAGCATTTGATAGGTGGAAGCAAGTGCAAGTTGTGTGTGATACTTTATTGTGTTATTTTAAAACTTGTTTAATGATATTTGGGTTGTATATTAATGTGAAATATGTTTTTTTGTTTCATATGTACAAGACAACTATTTTGGCTTTCCTCTCACTTGAATCTGTAATCATGCCTTCGTGCTTTCCGAGTGTTTGTTTGTGTGTCTGAATCGGTTATCTCCAGCTTGTAGAGGTGAGTATTTCTCATAAGGCATTCCGTACTTATATAAGTAGTAAATTGACATCCTGTGAATCTGTAGTTCATATTATCATATTATACCTGCCCATGATATAATTTATATGATGTTCACCCTGTTTATACACCTGTCATATCATCTGTTACTGTTATATAATGCTATTCTATTTATTTATATCAGTTTATCACACTGCAAGTTCCCTGTAGAATAGAATCACTATGGGTTGAAATGATACATACCCGAACGGACTTTAGAATAGGAAAAAATCATAATGGGCTGAAATGATAGGCCTGAACGGTTTTTATTTTATTTATTTTATTTTACTTGGGATTGCGGGTTTGAAATAATAGAACCCGGATTTTTCCTTTGTAAATTACGGATTGAAATGATATATTATCCGTATCATTTGACTTAGGTTAGAAAATTATATACAGACCCGTGGTTAATATATATTTTCTTGAATTTTTAAAATATTTTCAATGTAAATATTATGATATTTTGATTTAAATTGAATTTAAAAATTATTTTTATAAAATATTAGTGATTTTCTACAAGTTAAATAAGTGAAATAAATAAATGGTAGAGTAGAATTTGAAATATAAGTTAATTTTGGAATTTATGATTTTGTTTTTAAATGAAGTTTAAGTTAAGTAAGAAAATATGATAATTTGATTTAAATTTAAATTTAAAAATGATTTTATAAAGTGTTATTGATTTTCTATAAATTAAAAATAGTTAAATTAATAAATGTTTAAAAAAATTGAAATATGAAATATAACTTTATTTGGAAATGTGAAATGTGTTTTTAAAATATAAGTTAAGAAAAAAATAAAATAAAAGTTAAGTTAATAAAAAAATAAAATAAAAGTTAAGAAAAATAAAATGGAATTTAAATTTAATTTATGAAATGGTAAATTAAATTAAAATGTAAAGTAAATGAAATTTTATAAAATTGTACATTAATTTTTATAAGTGAATTATTAAAGAAATTTGATTTTTGTATGAAAATTTCACTTTATAAAATCATAAAAATAAAGGGTATTTAAATGATCATTTTAAAGTGAGAAAATATGATTTTTTTATAAATTAAAAATGGTTTAAATAATTTAATTGTTTATGAAATTGTAGTGAAATTTGGAATTCGATTTACAGCATTTTTGAAATGCTATCATTTTTAAGTAAATGATATTACAACATTTCTAAGCGCCGTGGTTGATACCAATGAACTAAATGACTAAAATGAACTAAGGGCTGTTACAGCACTTTGTAAGTACTTTAGTTGCTGAATTTAACTAAAGTTTTTATTTGAAACCTAAAACCTATTACAACATTTTAATGCCGTCTTTGCTAAATTTAATTGTTTTAAAACATAACTTTCCGTAGCATTTTCTAAGTGCTGCGAAAGTTGAATTTTCACCGTTTTGATAACTTTAAGTGAATAAATAAACTTTGAAAAAGTTAAAATTTTGGAAATTGAATATTTGAATTGTAAATATATTGGCTTCATTTTTAAATGGTTTAAATGGAGTATTTTGATTTGAAATATAAAACCATTTGAAATGTGATTTGAAATGGTATTTAAATTTAAATTAAAACGAATAAGGTTTAGAGTGAAATGATATTGTGATATTTTGAAATGGATTTGAAATGATATTGAATTTTCAATGATATTTGATTTAGATGTATAAAATACCATTTTGGAATTTTAACCGTGTGATGTATTTAATTTATGGTTTAACTGATCCTTAGAGGATGAGCGATCCCAAGCATCCTTTAAGTTATTGTGCATTAGTACTATAGTTTACTTGAGTTGGTTTACATTATATAAGTATGTATGTCCTGACTCGAGTGTTTTGTATTTTACTTTATGCTAGGGTTAGCCTGAGTATTTACAGCTTAGCTTTGAATTTCATTTTTGGAGCTAGGAATCGCTGGAGATTCTACTTGTCTAGTTATCTATTCCTTTTCAGTTTTAGTTGTTCTATTTCAGTTCTATTATTTATAAACTTCTATGTATTTGAGATTTCTATTGTATATGTTTTTCAAACTGATATTATACATTTATTTTGAGATTTTGTTATAGTAGCTTCATGAACAACTATGGTATTTTAATTTCCGCTGCGAGTTATTCTGATATGCTCCAGATTTGTTTACAATGCGGTATTTTGAAAAATTCAAGTCCGATATGTGTGAATGCGAATGGATGAAAATATCAGGTTGTTACAGTTGGTATCAGAGCTTTGGTTTTAGGCAAACCATAGCCCGCGGAGCAAAAACTCATTAGAGATAGGGTAGAAATACCCTAGAATGAGTGAAATCAATCTCAGAATCCTTTATTTGTGAGAGAACATATTTTCGAAGTATAAATGATTTTCAAATGATTTTAAAAAGTATTTTCAAAGATTATGTTAGTATAAAATTTTTCTTATTTTGAAACCAAGATTTTCTAAACTTCATTCCTTCTGTATCCCTCTTGTTAGAAATCTCTTGGTTAGGATTCTTATCGATTAGGATTCCTTGAACTTTGGAACGCTCCCACTGGTTTTGAAATCCAGTCTTGTCTTCCCTATTTTTATCCTTTTGATTTTGGAGCATTCCGTAACCCCACTTTGGAATGACCTCCATAAATATCGATGATTCCGCAAATCTTTGAATGATTTGTAAAGGGGTGAAACTCCTTTACAATTGGCATTGATTCACTGGAGATTTCTGTCTCTTCGAGTTTCGATGCTATTTACTTTCTGTTATATCTGGATTCTATATCTGGCGATCGAATGTCGATTTTCCTTAGATTTCCGCATTGATTATATTCTTGAAGTCACGGTTGCCCGGTTAAGGTCGCCCGCAATTTATATAGGCTTATCCATTTTCTATTTGGTAATAAAATTATCTTATCTTTGCTCGAGGTTATCTTTGAATCAGGATTCTATTTGATTAGAGTTCCTCTAAATTTGAATCTCTATTTGTTTGAAATCCATCCTTGAGAAAAAGAAAAAAAATCCCCTTGGAAATTTGTGTTTGATTGTATTTTGAATTTGTGCATACATCGAAAGTATTATAAGGATGACCCTATTTTGTATATAAAAGTAAAATGTTTTCGATAAGGATTATATAACTTTTAAAATGAAAATTTGAAGTTTCGAAGGATTTGAAATTTTATAAGAAATTTGATTTATATAAAAATGATTTATAACCGAAGGGTTTCGAATTTGAATTTCGAGGAATCGAACTCCGGTGTTTTGAAATTGGTTTTAAGATTTTGGGAGAAAATATAATAATAATATGATTTAAAGATATTTTTCCGAATAAGAAATGTTTCAAATGTATTCGAATGAATTCCAATGATTTCAAAGAAATTTCAAAAGAATTTTCAAGAAAATAAAAGTCCAGAACCTACTTATGTCACTGGAAAATGATTTCAATGATGAATGCATGCATCATCGACATTGATTTTCGAGTTTCTGAGTGGGGGAGAGGCCACTCTAGTAGCTTTGCTCTGCGAGTGATTTTGTGAAACCAATTTTGATTTCAGTTTTTTTTAGTATGATTTGATTTCGAAAGATATACGTGTGTATATACATATATATATATATATATATATATATATATATATATATATATATATATATTTGAAATGATTTAAAGTAAGCCGGTGTTCAGTCCTCGAGATTCTGATTTGTTTTGGTATAGCCTTATCTATTGGAATTGATTTACTGATTTGTTGGTGATTTCCAACCCTTGAATTTGAAAATATGATTTCTTCGACTATTTTAAAAAGTTCGAGCACTTCCGAATCCAGGTTTAATTTTCAAAGCTAAGTAATCGTAAAAATAATATAAATCATTCGATTAGGTAAATGAGTTGAAACTATTTTGTTAAGTAAATGAATAAGACTATTTTGAATTATACTGATATGGAATTTCGTTTTGGAATGTTTTGAATAAATTTAGTTTTAAATAGTTTGAAAACGGTAAATTGATCTTTTGAATTGAAATAAATAGTTTAAAGGTTTTAAAAGGGATAGTTATAGCTTGGAAATCATTTTTGGGTATAATTGATTTTTGAGAAAAAAATTCGGTTTCGAAAATAGACTGAAATTTAAACCAGTATTTATATGATGGTTTTGGAAATGAATTCGTTTGACCTAAATTTTTGTCGATTTGGGAACCAGGATTATTTTCTAGATCTATTATTTTAAGAAACTTTGAAACTGAAATATGTAATTTGGAAGAAATGATTTGGCGAAATCATATATGATTTTGAAACTGAAACATTATTGTAAGGAATTGAAATTGAGAACCTTGTTTTATTAAATACTTTGATTTAGGAGTTACCAAACTTATATAAAATTGATTTGTATAAGTATGAAGTTGATCTGAAAACTGTTGATTTGTAAAGGTACTCAATTTGGAAAGTGAAATCTTAGATAATCAATGTCTATGTAAGATTGATTTGATATACTATTGATTTGGAAAGTATTTGATTTGAAAATGGAATCATATATATGATGGACTTTATATAAGTATGATCTTTAAAAATGAGTTTGAACGGTACTATATGATACATATTTTCATGGTAAAGATATGGAAAGTGCCTTCTGCTTGATATCCGCTTTGTGGCCACACCGTGGATTCATTCTATCGATATTATTCTCTCTAATTTGGGTTTTTCGGATATGATACTCGAGTGTCCATCGAATTCCATGGCGATCTCCATGGTTTTTCCTTTGAGCGCGACTGCATACCGTAATTCGCAGGGGCTGCCAGAGCCAACGGGTACGGATGTTTTCTGGGGGATCCATGCGTAATCATTGTGTATTTGCGATCTATGTAGGTCGTATTTGGTAGCGTAATCCGCAGGGGCTGCGAGAGCCTACGGGTATGGATGTTTCCTGGGGGATGCATGTGTAACCATTGTGTATCTGTGGTACCACCAGTCTTCATGGCATAATCGCAGGGCTGCGGTAGTCAGCCTATGGGTACGGATGTTTCCTGGGGGATCCAGGCGTAACCATTGTGTATCTGTGATCCATGATCGACATGTTTTGGTTTGGTTGTTTTATTTGGATTGCACTTTCCATATCTATTTTTAAAAGGTTTTCCAGTATTTTCACCGGGTGTTGAAACAAGTCTACTAAGTACCTGGAGAATTCTAGCTTTGCGCCTGATCAACGCATAGCCAGAGTCTGCAGGAACGAAAGTAAACTTGTTAAGATATCAAGTTATAAAAGTATTTTGATAAAGTATTATATAAAGGATATTTTGATAATTTATTTTTACTTTTCTAAATAATTTAAAAATGTTTTAAATATTGTTTACTTCGAACTAACAAATTTGAATCAAATGACTATTCATCATCTTATAAATGTTGTAAATATAAAATTTTAAATTGAAATTTATATGGTTTTAAAATAATGGTTCATCCTTGTCTTTCAATCTGTTTTCCCTTCTAGCTATTCATATTCTCCTACCTTCTTCCTCTTTGAGAGTCCTTTCTGCATTATGGAAGAGTTGGTTCTTTGGCTTATCGTTTGGATTTGCCCGAGAAGCTTTCTAGAGTGCATGATGTATTCCACGTCTCACATCTTCACTGGTATCTTCATGGCCCATCTCTTTTTGTTCAGCCTTATGCTCTTGATGGTTTGGACATTGAGCCTAATCTGACTGTCGAGAGTAAGCCACTTCATATTGTCAGCCGAGGTATGAAGCAGCTAAGAACGAGATCCGTTAGTCTGGTCAAAGTAGTAAGTACTGTGAAGTACCGATGATCGAGATTTTACCTGGGAGACGGAGGAGAGCATTCATGCTTCGAATTCGGAATTGTTATTTTTCAGGTACTATCTGCTTTTTCTATCTTGCTTTTTCTTATTTTTCTTGCTCATTCCTTTTCGGGGATGAAAAGATTTGAGTGGAGGAGAGTGCAACAACCCTGAATTTTATGATTTATTTTAATTGTTTATTTAATTATTTAAATTGAATTGCTGATTAAAAAAAACTTTATTATATTTATTAAAATGAATAAATTTTGTTACTTTAAAGTATATTTTGATTTTTGTGTAAATTATAATTTCAAACCTGAATAAATAGAATATTTCCACAAAATATGGATTTTGGTCAGTTTGGTCAAACTTTGACTTTTAAATTTAAATATTTTAATTTTTGATTTTTATCTTTTATTATGAAAATAAATCAAATTTCAAGAATACTGCTTTTCGTTTCGTTGAAATCTGATTTATATTGTGAAAGTAATGCTTTTTACAATATTGTATGTAAATTGATTTATTTAATATAATTGTCTATTTTAATTTATATAAATAATATTTTTATTTGTCATATCATGTTCTAATATGTGTTATATGACATTTTAGGTATGTATTGTTATTTTGAAAACATTTTTAAAGTGATGTTATAAATTTTCAAAACTTATTGTATTTTATTTTCAATTTTTAAAACCTAGTTTCTATTTTTAAGCTATTTTCTTAATTAATTTATATTTATATAAAATTTATTTATTTATTTTATTCATACATTTTTTTTACTTATTTACATTTTTCATTTGTTTAAAAATGCAAAAAGAAATTAAGAAATTTGAAGAGTTTATAACCTTTCATTTACCCTAACCTTTTCATATTCTTTTATCTTTTCATTTCAATTGCCACTTGCATTGATTTTAGCCGACCCTATTTTCTTATTTCAGCTGAACATTTTCACTTTCTTTCACGTAAAAGAAAACTTCTCATCTCAAAATTTTCGGCCATCAATTTCTGAAGCAAAGTTTGGTAATGATTTTTTTCACTTTTTCTTACATTCTTTCTTGTTTTATTAATTTTATTTGCCTTGCTTCACCTTCTAGGTTCGGCCACTTGCTCCTCCATCACCATAGCCACCTTCAGCACCACACACTCAGCTGTCACCTCCTCCATCCCCACTGTCCATGTCAGGCCGTGCACCCTCTTGACTGAAAACTCCATAAAAATTAGCAGTCACCACTTGAAACATGCGTAGCCGATCACCAATGCCTCCACCACTTCACCACACCCCTTGCATCACTTCCACCAGCCACTTATTGACCAAAGACCACTTCCACACCATCCCCTAACTTCCACCAGGCCTGGCTGTACCACACATGCCCATGGCCGTGACTTGTTGTTGCTCCAAAATTGCTTTTTTTGCCTTGACTTGTGTTGTTCATGCCATTAATCACATAAGCACCTTAATATCCATGTTAGGCCGACCATGTTGAACCATACCTAACCCAAATTCATAGCTTAGGCCATGCATTTTTATACCTAGGTCGATCATTTGATAGGTGAAAGCAAGTGCAAGTTGTATGTGATACTTTGTTGTGTTATTTTACAACTTGTTTAATGATATTTGAGTTGTATATTAATGTGAAATATGTTGTTTAATTTCATATGTAGAAGACAACTATTTTAGCTCTCCTCTCACTTGAATCTGTAACTATGCCTTCATGCTTTCTGGGTGTTTGTTTGTGTGTCTGAATCGGTTATCTCCAACTTGTAGAGGTGAGTATTTCTCACAAGGCATTCCGTACTTATATAAGTAGTAAATTGACATCCTGTGAATCTGTAGTTCATATTATCATATTATACCCGCCTGTGATATAATTTATATGATGTTCACCCTGTTTATACACCTGTCATATCACCTGTTACTGTTATATAATGCTATTATGTTTATTTATACCAGTTTATCACACTGCAAGTTTCCTGTAGAATAGAATCACTGTGGGTTGAACTGATACATACCCGAACGGACTTTAGAATAGGGAAAAATCGTTATGGGCTTAAATGATAGGCCTGGACGATTTTTATTTTATTTATTTTATTTTACTTGGGATTGCGGGTTTGAAATAATAGAACCCGAATTTTTCTTTTGTAAATTACGGATTGAAATGGTATATTATCCGTATCATTTGACTTAAGTTAGAAAATTATATACATACCCGTGGTTAATATATATTTTCTTGAATTTTTAAAATAATTTAAAATTGTAAATATTATGATATTTTGATTTAAATTTAATTTAAAAATGAATTTTATAAAATATTAGTGATTTTCTACAAGTTAAATAAGTGAAATAAATAAATGGTAGAGTGGAATTTGAAATATAAGTTAATTTTGGAATTTATGATTTTGTTTTTAAACGAAGTTTAAGTTTAGTAAGAAAATATGATAATTTGATTTAAATTTAAATTTAAAAATGATTTTATAAAGTGCTATTGATTTTTCTATAAATTAAAAATAGTTAAATAAATAAATGTTTAAAAAAAATTGAAATTTGAAATATAACTTAACTTGGAAATGTGAAATGTGTTTTTAAAATATAAGTTAAGTTAAGAAAAAAATAAAGTAAAAGTTAAGTTAAGAAAAAAATAAAGTAAAAGTTAAGTTAAGAAAAATAAAATGGAATTTAAATTTAATTTATGAAATGGTAAATTAAATTAAAATGTAAAGTAAATGAAATTTTATAAAATTGTACATTAATTTTTATAAGTAAATTATTAAAGAAATTTGATTTTTGTATGAAAATTTCACTTTATAAAATCATAAAAATAAAGGGTATTTAAATGATCATTTTAAAGTGAGAAAATATGATTTTTTTATGTTAAAAATGGTTTAAATAAAATTTAATTGTTTATGAATTGTGGTGAAATTTGGAATTCAATTTACAACATTTTTGAAATGCTATGATTTTTAAGTAAAGGATATTACAGCATTTCTAAGCGCTGTGGTTGATACCAATGAACTAAATGACTAAAATGAACTAAGGGCTGTTACAGCACTTTGTAAGTGCTGTAGTTGCTGAATTTAACTAATGTTTTTATTTGAAACCTAAAACCTATTACAGCATTTTAATGCCGTCTTTGCTAAATTTAATAGTTTTAAAACATAACTTTCTGTAGCATTTTCTAAGTGCTGCGAAAGTTGAATTTTCACCGTTTTGATAACTTTAAGTGAATAAATAAACTTTGAAAAAGTTAAAATTTTGGAAACTGAATATTTGAGTTTTTAATATATTGACTTTATTTTTAAATGGTTTAAATGGTGTATTTTGATTTGAAATATAAAACCATTTGAAATATGATTTGAAATGGTATTTAAATTTAAATAAAAATGAATGAGGTTTAGAGTGAAATGATATTGTGATATTTTGAAATGGATTTGAAATGATGTTGAATTTTAAATGATATTTGATTTAGATGTATAAAGTACCATTTCGGAATTTTAACCATGGGATGTATTTAATTTATGGTTTAACTGATCCTTAGAGGATGGGCGATCCCCAGCATCCTTTAAGTTATTGTGCATTACTACTACAGTTCACTTGAGTTGGTTTACATTATATAAGTATGTATGTCCTGACTCGAGTGCTTTGTGTTTTACTTTACGCTCGGGTCAGCCTGAGTATTTACAACTTAGCTTTGGATTTCTTTTCTGGAGCTAGGAATCGCTAGAGATTCTGCTTGTCTAGTTATCTATTCCCTTTCAGTTTCAGTAGTTCTATTTTAATTCTGGTATTTATAAACTTCAATGTATTTGAGAATTCGTTTTTCAGACTGATATTATGTATTTGTTTTGAGATTTTGTTATAGCAGCTTCGTGAACTACTATGATATTTTAATTTCCGCCGCGAGTTATTCTGATATATCTGTGTTTGTGATTCTGTGATTGTTTTTCATTTGCTCCAGATTTATTTACAATGCGGTATTTTGAGCAATTCAAGTCCGACATGTGTGGATGCGAATGGCTGAAAATATTGGGTTGTTAAATCTATCCTACACAATTTTCATTCCTTTACTTATCATTCAAGTGTGTCTAATCATACAATGTCCAAGTATAGCTATAATTTAAACAACCTTCATGTTATCCCGCCTTTTAGCAAGACCGTTATACCAAAAGATTAGCTGGAAACCAAAGACAGTTCCCTTCGATTGCCAGTTACGTACCGATTAGCTATGGATGTCGGTAAATTTTGTCCAAGTTCAGATCGAGCTACAATTGATATGACACGACGATCAAAGTCGTAGAAGCCAGCGTTCCAAATTTCAAGTCAATCTGAGTTCGTATGCTCAAGATATGATCGATGAAAAATTGAATATTGTTCTCGTTCATATCCATAAAACACAGATAATTCGTATCCATCAAAAAGCCTTGGTTTGAATCGATCAGTTCGAACCCATCTGGAGCTACACTATTCGTAAGGATCTAAGAGGACCTTATTCGTATTGATCAAGCACCGACAATTCGCATCAACCCACCATTACACCTCTCTTCGTATCCATCGTGTTCGTATCTATCAAGCTTCGATTATTCGCATCCATCAGCTAGCCGTTGTTTGTATCCATCATCGCCAACTAGTTCGCATCCATGGATGGTTGTCACTTCGTATCGGTCTTTTCATGCACTTCGTGTTGATCAGTCTACCCACATACTTTGTATTGATCAGCCATCAATCATTACGAAGAACACATTATCATAGAGTCACCTTTTTTGATCGATACGAAAAAGCTTGAAACCATCGATGCGAAGTAGGCGTCCATGGATCGATGTGAAGCATAGAGTGCCTCAGGTCGATACAAATAAGGCATGAATAATAGGAAGGACTCGGTCGAGTTTGCGTTAAAAATGGATCGATCCTAAAACAAGTGCCACATCAACCCATAGACACGTGCCCTAATCGATACGAAAAGAGCGATGCGAAAGGAATGATACGAATGACACAGCTTACCGAAAACTTCAAATTTCATCGATCATATCTCACAATCTACAAGTCTAAATGCTACGAAATTTTCACTGGAGCTTACGTACGACCTAAAGAATGTTCCTACCAAATTTTGACTCGATTGGATCAAATCTTGATCGATACGAAATGCATTCATACCGATCACGAGTCGAGTCAAAATTATGTGAGATCGATCGCGTGGGCCCACCCACGTGGCAGAAGAAGTCTCCCGAGATCTGAGCGAGATATTTGCCTCCTACGCCTATAAATAGAGCCCTAGGGCCCACAATAGAAGGATCATTTGGGCTCTTGGACGTCCCGACTCTGCCGAACCATTTTCATACTTCAAGGCTGCTGTTGTACTCGAATTTTATCACTGTAATCCACTGTAATCCTTTGTAACCAGCAAGTGAATGCAATAAAGTCATCAACTTCAAAGTGGACGTAGGCTGGATTGCCGAACCACTATAAATCCTGTGTTTTTTACCGCTTTCTTCTTAATTTTCAGAGTGTTCTTCATTTTTAATGCTCTACATACTTGTTATCTGTGATCTGTGATTGTGATCTGGTGCTTTCATCGTTAATTGGGTGTTTGTGACCAATTTTGGCGCAAACACTTCACTATTGGCATATTCCACCATCAAATGCCTTGCAACAAACTTTTCTACTTGCTTCTTTATTCCCAACCAATAGAAAATCCTTTTTGTATCTTTTGGCATACCTCACTAAACTCATTTTTTAAGTTTATAAGGATGACAACACAATAACATACGGTGTCTCCCCTCTATATGGACTAAAATTTTGGATTCTCTGGTGAACCTCATACTCCATTACCATTAATTTACAAGCATCGCAAGTGGATGATGTCATAATTTCGGTAAACACAATATTCTATAGCAATAGACCATGTTGTGCATTCTTTACTTATTTTTCACATGCTTTGGGCATTAATAACAAGTTATGCACAAAAGGTCAATCGTAAAATGACTTTATAAGATAATTATTTTAATCCAAGCGACGATTGAAAGAATTAATCTTACCTCTTAGTCAATTTTCTTCCAAAGTGCCAAATCTTGCCTTACTTAAAATCATCTTCCTACCTTAGTATGTACAAGTTAAGACATTTAGGTCATGCCTTGAAATTATATAACATTAGATACTTCAAAAATAATATTAACTCCACATGCTTGTGAAGTCCCACAAACTAACTTACTAGTGTACCTTATGCACATCGTTGTACTCCAAAAAAACACTTTATATAGAGAAGTGTAACCATCCTTTATAGGCGATTCACTTAACACCCAATCTTCTATCATCCAACCATTTATGAAATTTTTCACTCAGTTGCGCTTTCATGCTTCTCAACGTCTTACATAAGTTTATCCAAGCCTTTAACATAAACATATATGTTAATTTCAAACAATATTTAACTACTTATGTCTCAACAGTTCAAGATAATAGATAGACTTATTATTTCTTCATAAGCATAAATCATCTCAGTGTTGTTCATTATAAAAATACATATTCTCTATTAACACAAAATAGTATACTTTTTTCAAATCGATAATTGTTGTGGGCATTTTCGCCCACAGCATGGTGAATACGAAAAGACATTAAGAAGCATAGAAATGGCTGAAAGGTGCATAATAAAAGCATTGTCAAGTAACCATAAGGGCAAAGCGAAGCACTAAGGGAAAATTTGGCATAGTCATAAAATATAGTCAAAGCTCTTGAAAAATGTTCCGAAAGTCAGGATATGCACATAGGTCGAAACCGCATCTCAATCCGAGCTATAGATTGGAAGATATGACCATCTAATAAGATATGTCCACCACCTAACCAACTCAGCCCTACCTTGGAGAGCTATTGCTTAATTAAGACAAATGGAACATTCAGAGACACGGGAATGCTCTACTCAATGATATGAAGCTACTAATCCAAGTTTCATTCAATTCTAACTTGAAATAAAGGAGTTATGACATAAAAGCATGTGTAGCACAGTGGTAAAGACTTGTTCCTTTCAGTCGACCCACTCGGGTTCGTTCCTGGCAAGCACATTATTTTTATGGAACCTGTGGAATGCCTCAAGAGGGAATATAACTACTAAACGTCTAACCATTTCTGGTGTAAGGAAGGAAGAGTGCCTAAGAATGGCCGAGTAAAGGTGGCTCCAATTGCAAAGCTAAGCACAGGGGAAGCAAGGCAAGGAAGGAAGCTCAACAGGTAAAGGATATAGCAGGCTTCCCCGCCCCTATTTGGTGGTCTTAGTACCAAAATGATTTTAATGTTCGGTGTCTGGGGTGCCAAACAGGGAATCATGTTTGGTACCTTAGGCATTAAACATGATTTTTTGTTCGGTGGTTAGGACTTCACTGAACCGAAACCAAAAAGGCTCACTGAACCAGAGGCAGAGGAGCTCACCGAGCTATGAGTGGAAGTGCACGCCGAACCAAGGAGAATGGAGCCTATCGAACCGCATGCATACCAGACCAAGCATGGGGGCCAAACCAACGAGAAAGTGATATGAACTTCTCCAGCAAGGTGTCCACGTGCATATCACCGAATCTACCTACCCTAGACAGAGCTTCCAACCGACACAGACAGTGCATATATGGAATAAAATCTATGTATAGTGGGAAACTATTAATTACATAAGGAATATTCAGGAATTTTCATTCTGGGTGGGATATACATGGGAACTACCTAACTTTCTAGATTAACTATGCCATCTCTTTAGTCCAGTAAATGCCAGAGCATCCAACAACAATAGAGGACTACTTTAGAGAGCCAAGCTTACAACAGTAATGTCATACAAGTTAGGATCAACCCCATAGGAATAGCCTAGTAGGATCAACCAACAATAACAGCTAGCAGGATGCGCTAGTGGGAATAGCCTAATAAGACCAGCTAGTAGGAACAACTAGCAAAAATAGCTCAATATGGACATTCTAGCGGGAATTGTTTAACTGGGATTGCCTAATAGGGACAACAAAATAAGAATAGGCAGCCCACAATAGACAAACAGAAATAGCCTAACAGACTTCCTTAAGCTATATCCTACTTTCTATTGAGCTTTAATCTATTGTATCTTATATCTCAAACATTATATCAAAGGTCTATAATAAGAATAATGAAAATGGATAATGGATTTTGGCTAACTTTGACCAAACCCATATAAATCTTTGTATTCTTTACTATGTTGCAACTTACCTTTTGTAACTTATATGTGATCCACTGTTTGAAAATCAATCAAAATACAAATACCACAGGTGCATTATACACCCTATATTCACAGCTCTACGACTAATAGATTGGAGGTGCTTTTCCATTTTCTGTGCAAACATTTTTTGATACTTTCACTACTAGGAAAAAAACTTCCACTTTTCATAATATGTCTCCCAAGTCTAAGAGCAAGACAGATCACTCTAACAAGGGTGTTGACTATGGAACAACAAAGCAATATAACCATTCTTCGAGCACTCCAGCATTAGACACCATCACTAGGGGAGACTTAGACATGGTTGGATCTTGATACTCACTTCACTACCTAACAGCAAACCATTATGGATCAAATCATGATACTCTTGGGGTAGGCACAGCCGACAGTGCATGACACTTAAACTAGAGGAAGGGCCTATGCTTGAGGGTCTAGGAGATGAAAGAAGGTCACAATCTGGTGGTAATTCAGATCAAGAGAATCAGGGAATTGGGCGAGCAAATGCCGAGGAAATAGTTCAGCTACATGCCACTCTCGAGGACCAGTTCGGTGCCAAACCAAATAGGGATGGCAACAAACCAAGGGTGGCCATGGCTGAACCTCCCCGACCTTAGCAGCGCTCCCTAGTTTTTCAAGAAGTAGCAACTTATGAAAGGTGAGCTCATCACTACGAACAATCCAAAAGTAGGAAACTAAGCCGCAATCTCAGATCCGGTCATTAAAGGAGGAATAAAGGATACCGCTTGCCTCTACAAGGGAGGTCGATGCAGCTCCACTCATCCTCTGAGCCTAAGGATCGCATGGCTTGACTTATAAGAAAGTGTGTCCGTCGTAAATAATTAAAACATGGAATAGGAGGAAGGATTGGCAACCTATTCTTTGTAGGGATAAAGGCTGCTCAAAATTAAAGGAGATTTCAAGATGCTTACTATGGAACCATATCAAGGACTTACTGACCTTGTAGTGCACTTACAACGATATACCGAACTAAGCGGAGCTAAAAAGGAAGCCTTGTGCAAGTGCTTTCCTCTATTCATGCCAAACTTAGCTACTATGCGGTTTTATTATTAAGCCCTATGATCAATTCATTCTAGTGCGATGTTAAAGAAGAAGTTTATTAGTTAATTCTGAAAACATATTAAACAACCAAAAGATGGATACTCATCATTTGACGTGAAGCAAAGGGAAGATGAGTTGCTACAACACTACCTATCCCGATTTAATGCCTTAATCACTAGAATTTAAAACATGAATGAAAGGTTCAACTTGATGACTTGTATAGAGGAGTGGACCATGGAACCAAATTTACTAAGAGATTGAAAATGGAGAATCCAGCCGCATTAGAGGAGTTCGTCTATAAGCCAACAAAGAACATGAGGTTGAAATGCACTACATCAGAAAGGCAACTTGGTATAGCTACTAGAGAAGATTTTGGTCTAGAGAGACTAAGTCTGGAATTCTATTTGCAACCCATTAAGAATGGACACATGGGTGTAGAAGAGGAAGGAAAGAGCCGTGGAAACTTAGGACATCACAAACCAAACCGGCTGGGGCTCAAACCAAATTAGACCGATGCAGAACTAATCAAAACTACACCAATGGTATTGTCCATGCCAGAGCAAGGGTGGATAACTAACTAGAAGTCAATGCTGATGTTGGAATCACATACTTAGCTACCATAAAGGGACCACCTAAGTTCATACCGACCGTTACATGGGTGGTTGATCCATTGCACTGAGGGCAAAATGTGTCCCACCATGCAACCTAAGGAAACATTCCAATAGCAGAGGAGCGAGTCATCGAGCTAATGCATCGATGATTAGGCGAGCAGAGTAGGAGACCAGAGCTTGTCAAGATGAACCAAGGTTACTTCAGTCCAAACATTGGATATGCAATCAACCTCCAAATTTTAAGACACCATGCAATGTTCAACATATGGAAGTAGTTGGAGGTATAAAGGAAGAAGAAGGATGGTGAAAACTTATGGAGCAATCAGACAGTGGAGCATAAACATCCTAGTCCCGGAGACAGGGCACAGCTACATCAGAGACAATACGAGAGTAGGTTTGGCTCCTCCAGAAATAGTGGAGTGTAAATTCCAACCCATTCCTTTGGCAGGACCAGACATCTCTAGAGATGATAGAGCGTAACTTTTCAAAAACCCCAGAGAAAGAGTGAACATTATATGAACATTAAGCGTGATACTAAAGAGTATGAACACCTCCATAGAGCGTAGAGACAACAATGCAAAGGTATGACTTGTTTTAATGAATAAATTCCAATTGATATTTAATAAGAATACCTAAGGCATAAGTAACACCATGCCACACGAAAAAGCGACACTCGCAAAAGTGAGAAAAATACTAATAGCTTTGCAAGAATGTTCTTGACAACTACAGGTCAGATATACCTCTTACCTTGTAGGTGGACCGAATGACGGAGTATGATACACTAATAAGAATTGGAAATAGAAACAGATTGGGAATCTAGACACTATGTATCCATAATGACTTGCAAATGGCTATGAATCAAGCACTTTGGGAGTTCCAAGTCAAAGGCGAACTAATAGCATCTTTGTACACCATATAAGATGACATCCTATACAAAAGAGTTTTAATTAACCTATTGTTAAGGTGCATGGCTACCAAAATCTAAGGAAATATTGGATAATTCACATCAAGGTAGTAGAGGAGACTGTTTGCACCAAAATTGGTCACAACACTCTTCGGGAGTCGTTGAAGAGATAATAATGAAGAATTTAAATTCAAAACAGATATTATCTAACAAAAACTGCGATCAACAGTAAAGTAAATGCGTAGACAAACGATTTATAGTGGTTCGGCGTGTTGCCAACGTCCACTTCAAAGTTTTTTGATATTTTATTGATTTTCTGTCAATGATTACAAGTCGTTACAGCAATCAACAGCAAGTTACAACTGGAAATTCGAATCAACAGCGAAGTTATGATGTAAGATGGTGGAGATCTCAATCCGGCAGAGTCTGGGCGCTTCAGAGTCGAAAGATCCCTTTTCTGTTGGCTCTGGGGCTCTATTTATAGGCGTAGGTTGCTGTTATTTCGCTGAAAAATCGGGAGACTACTTCTGGCACGTGAGGGGGGCCTACGCGCCCGATTTCAGGAAATTTGGGCCCACTATGGCATCAAATCGAACTCCATTCGAATCGATCATGAATTCATCCAATCGAGGTGAAATTTGGTGTGGACATTCTTCAACATGTATGCAAGCTTCTGTGAAAATTTCGTGGCATTTGGATCAGTGGATTGAGAGATATGATGGATTCGAGATGGGATTTATTGCGTGGCTATTTGGTTCGAAACCATCCTTTCGAATCGATGGTTTCGAATCCATGGTGGCACGTGTCCTCGTGTTGACGTGGAGCGCACACTTCGCCTCGATCCGGGTTTTGTTCCGAGTTGAATGCTTCGACTCCATATATCTCGGCGCATTCGAACCTATGAAAGACACGTCATCATGGTTAGTTGACCCAGTGGGTTCGAACGAAGCTTCACAGGTGGGTTCGAACAAGGCTTCTTTGATGGGTTCGAACAAGGCTCCTTTGATGGGTTCGAACAACTGATGTTTGATGGATTCGAACTTGCGTTCCTCTGATGGATATGAGCTTTGTGACTTCTCCATGGATACGAGGTCCATCGATACGAACCCGATGGATTCGAAGGTGATGGAGTCGAACCCGAGGCGCTTTGGTGGGTTCGAAGACGATCGATACGACGGTGATCGGTTCGAACGATTGATCAGTGATGGGTTCGAAACATAGGTCTTCCCCTTCAGATTGAATCGATCATAACTCGAGCGTATGAACTCGGATTGACTTAAAGTTTGAGATGCTGACTTCTATGATCTTTCTTGTCGTGTCCTATCAATTGTGGCTCAATCTGGGCTCGGACAAAATTCAGTGATATCCATAGAGAAACGAAGTATGACCAATCTCTGAGACGAACTGTTCCCCGTTTTCGATTGATCTTTTGGTATCGCGGCTTTGCCAAAAAGCGGGATAACATTTTGCCCCCCAAAGTATGTCTTGTGGGAACATGACGTGCTTTGAATAGCTATAATTTCTCTTTGAACAATCATTGCTCTCTTTTTCGTTGAGACTCGTATTCCGTATTGCTGTAACCTTGTGTTGATATGATTGATTGTTGTACGATAGCACTTAGCCGTTGGCTGTCGTATTTGTAACAAGATGAGTATTCGATCCCTGTAAATGTTTAAAATCAAATGTTAACTCGACATATATGTGCATATGTAGTTTGACCCTTGTTAACGTCGTGCGTCCACGAGTCGTTGTCAGTTTGGTTTGCTATTGAATTTCGTATTGATTCTCTCCTGAACGATTTGGAAATTTAAGTTGAGACAACACATGATGGTTGTTTTGAAAAGTCCCTTTGTATCGATCCTCTCCTGAACCGATATAGAAGGTCGAAGGAAACGACTTTGGGTTGCGCGAATGTAATAATTCGAACCGATGTGTTGGAGCATTGATGGGTTCGAAATCTACATTCGTATGGATGGAGTACACTTGTGCTATGATGGGTACGAAACTGACATTCGAACCGATGTGAAAGGACAGTTACGAAATAGTAGTTCGTATCGATAGGAAATGATGGATACGAAATCGTCGTTCGTATCGGTAGGTTGTGGATGGAGTTGTGAACAGGAGCTTCCAATTGATGTGCCCATTGTTTGTTTCGCATCGATGCGACTTGATGTTTTGCCGTGCGCTTCGTATCGATGAAATACGAGGTTAACTTCGAACCCACAAGGCATTAGGCAAATGGTTTCGAATGGAGATTTCGAGCCGATCCACGCTTTGACTGGTTGCGACCGGTCAAGTTTACCGGAAGGGGAATCGTCTTGGTTGCTCTCAAAGCTCCATATAAATAGCAATGGGCTCGCCACTATTTCACTTTTTACTTTTTTACTCTTGCCTTGCGTTTATTGCATTCTGCATTGTCTCGAAGCTTCAGAGGAGAAGGCACTGTGTTACGTGCTCGAAACATTCAAGATCCAAGTCTTTAACTTCTCGAATCCATCACTCAAATTAGGTAATTAGCCTCGAATCCAAACGGCAAAGTTACTTTGAACCCATCCCTTCTTCATCGATTGTTCACTCTGGTGGTTGGCAAAACCAGATCTGGTTTGGGGAAGCTTCGAATCGATTCATGGCCTTGTGTTCGAAGTGATGATGGCGACGTCGTTTTTCTTTGGATTTCGCATCGATCCCTGGGATGACCCTATGGGGGTGACGCAGTTCGCACCGGTTGACCATCTTGATGGGTCCATTCGAATCGATGGATTCGAATCCATCGGCTATCGGTTCGAAGTTCTCAACTTTATATCGATACGAAGGGTATCGATTCGAATGTGATCGATGTTAAGTTGAGGGTTTCCTGATCGGTACGAACTAGTCAAACAAAGTTCGATTCGAAGTCATCCTTCATTGATCGATTCGAACTTGACACCTGATTATTGATTCGAAGCGAGCTTTTCTGCATCGATTCGAAGTGATGTTAGGATGGGTTCGAATGAGTTCCCTGTGATCGGTTCGAACCCTCTATGATGGTACCAAAGTTTGACATTTTCTAAGCATAACCCCGACGAGCTTCATTCTTGCATATTTGGACTTGATAATTAAACTGCATACTTGACCACCTTTCGAAGCTCGTTGATGGAACCATAACAACTTCTATCCAAATCAAATTCCATCATACAAACGGTTTAGTGATGACGGTCAGCGATGACGGTCATTGTAACTGGGCTTCGTAGCTTTGTCGTTTGCATATTTCCTTTAACTCTGCGATATTTATTCAAGTAATGCATGGCACTGTACAACATACATTCATACACTTTACACTGGGGAACGCACGGGTCCTTTGTCGTCTAACGATGGTTTCTCATGAGTTAGCTAGTCATGGAACCTTCAAGTTCGCAACAGCAGGAGGTTCAAAGCACAGTTACTCCGAGACTAGAGTTCTAGATATTGAACCCGGGACCATTGGTCCGGCCCCGGACGAACTTCCCAATGCGTCTTTCATTGCCAATCCGTCGGATTCCGTTCAATCCAATATTTCTGAAGATATGTTGGGGAGAATATGCCTAAGGCACGGCCTGTCACTGGATGACGTGTTATTGCCGGGGCCGAATGATAGACCACACAACCCGCGGAGGGATAAACAGCATTTAATCGCCACACGTGCGCGGCTGGGACGCTTCCTCCGTTCAACGAGTACATAAGGGAAGTGTTGTCTTTTTTGAGGATCGCTCCATCTTAACTACACCCGAACGGATATGCTTCCGTGAACAGTTTATTCATCGTCTTCATGGAGTACCTTCATAGACCACCGATCCCGACCGAGATCAGATATCTATTTAATTTCAAAACTCAAGGTGATTACCCTTCCTTCACATTTCTGGAAGCAGTGAGGAATTGCCAAGTGGTCACTGGGTCCTGGACTAGGTTGAGTTATTACCGGACGGAATGGTTCTATGTCAGATGTCCTCCGGGGTTTGCCCGGCGATGGTTGTTCAGACGTGAGTGTAGCTGAGTTATTAAGTAATTACTAAGGCAATTGCGGTCAAAGTGAAACTCATGTTTTTTCCTTTTTTTTACAGCGACGATTCAGCGACCTGAGGGCGAACACTTTAAGGAGATGGTGCGAGTACTTTGAGAAGTCCCGAGTGAAGATAGGGATATCGAGTCACTTTTGACCGATATGAATCTTCGGACTTACGGGTTGACTGAACGAGGGCAGAGCATAAAGTTTGACGGGGCATTAAGGACCGTCTCGAAGAAGCGAGTCAAGCACAAGAAGCCCAATGTTATTATAGCCGAGGAGGCTGATTCTGAAAGAACTCATACTGACGACGAGCCGTTGTTGGAGCCTATAGACGTGGTTCAGGATGTCGCAGAGTAAAGAAAAGGCAAGGCAGCCGTCGTCACATCAACTATGAAGGGGAGATGGAAATCGGTTGTCACGGCCCGATCCTCTCCTGGAGTTAGAATTTCGGAGATGTCTCCTCCGAGAACTGAAAGTCTTTATGAAGGTCTCGCCGATATTCCAATTCCGGACGATGTGTCCCTGCAGCATAATGCCGGATTGGAAGAACTTTCAGAAACTTTAGTTTTGAGCGAGTCTTTTCCCACTGGTTTGGCAGACACATCCGGTTGGTCGGGGGGTTGCTCATTCATACATATTTCACAACACTGCATAACCTTTGACTGTAAACTACTTGTTTCGAAAGGTGATTAATTCTATTTTATTTTTCTCTGCAGTACTATGTCCAGGCGAAGTTCAATGTTAGGGAGTCTCCGACATGCCCGCAAGTCTTCATATCATGATTCGTGCAGACGAGAAGGGGACAGAGATTACGATCAGGGACGCTCTGGGTATTTTGTTCAAGAGAGATATGAAGATAGAGTCTACAAGCGTCGATCGCGATCGCGTACTCCTCCTCCTTCCAGAGATCCCATACAACCTCCTGTTCATGTCTCTCGTCCCTCTGAATCTTCACATCACATGTCGGCCTCTCAATCTTCTAGGCATGAATCCCGCTATTCTAGGAGCGAAACTATTACTGGTGCCATTACAGAACAACCCCCCGTGGAAATTTCAGGGGAAGGAGCAATCAATCTTGCTCAGCTAAAGAGAGATTTCCCAAACATCTGCTTCGACAACTATATCTTTCCTCCACATTTAAAGAAAATCCCGGAGGAAGCTGAGCAATTGGTACATGACTACGTACACGATTTTTACCTCAGTACAAAGCGTGGTCGAAAGCGGCTGACAAAGCGTCGGCATTGGCTTTTGAGCGTGGGGCCACCATCGAGAGGTTGTAGGCTGAGTTAGCTCAGAAGAGCCGTATTATTGAGGTGCTGAACACTGAAGCCGAATCTTCTCGGAAATCTGAGATGGAGGCTATCAAAAAAGCCGACGAAGCCCAGGCAATGATGGATAGGATGAAACATGAGCATTATGCCACGGTAGAGGATATGGGCCATCGAAACACCCTGGTCACTGCCGAGAGGGACGCAGCCTTGAAGGAGTTAAACGAGCTTAAGTCCAAATTTGCCGAAATTGCCAAGGATAGGGATGATGCGAATAACGCAGCCCAGGAGGCGTGTGAACAAGCCGTGATTCTCCGGATTGAACGGGATGCGGCAGTAGCCAAGGTCCAGGTGGTCGAGACGGGGGTTGAGGAGAAAGTTCAACAAGCGGAGGCCAGGCTAGAGGCCGATATTGAAGATTTGCTCATCACCTACAATGCCAATGTGTTGAGACACAGAAATTTAGCCTGGCTCCAAGATTACTCGGTACACCTCCGCAGCTCTTGGGGTCGATTGGTTGAGGAAGAAGAGGAAGCGCATCCGGATGAATCGGTCGACCGATTTGACCTCGAAAACCGGTTGCTGACAGACGATGAGAAGAAGATCATCCATGACGCTATTATTGCTCATGAGAAGGAGATGATTGGCGGCCGATCTCTGGTGGTTGGAGAGGGATCAGGTGTTGAGCATCACGCCACTGTTACTGAAATCACCGCTCCACCTTCGTTAGGGCCTGTATCTGTGGTTGGTTCACAATCTGTTCCTGCTTATGACCCAGAACAGCCGCGGTTATCTCCCATTCGGGAGCACGTCTCTGAGGCCGTCCAACCGTCAACGGGTCAAACTGAGGAAGGTACTTTGAACATCTCTCAAGTGTGTTTCTATTAAAGCATTTGTTTTGAAGTGATTACTAATAATTTCTTCTTATCTTTGCTTAGTAACCAAGACTACTCCGGCATCTTCGGCTCAGGAGTCTATTCAAGGGCAAAAAGCCATCACCACTGAAACGACTGTCGTGACGACGGTAGTGTCTACTGAGGTGGCGCAGGGGAGATCCTTATCTCTTGACGAACAAATGGTGAGTGAGCCGCTTGGCCAACAGGGTGACCCTTTTACAGACTTGCCATTTATCATCAGTGATCTTCCGCCGACCTCTGGTTTTGTGACGCAGACCACAGCTGCCCCCAGCCAGGCCCAATCAGCCCGAGACGAGGAAATCTTGGCCGAGATCAACGCCGAAATAGAGGCTGCGGGGCGAAGTGGTAATATTGGTGGCAGCACGGCGGCGCATCGCCCAGCACCTTTAAGGGTAATATCATCAGGCGACATTATCACACCTTCAGTCGCGGACCCAGTTCCTCCTACTCCTCCGGTGGAAAGCCTTCACATAGATTCGAGCTCTGAGGAGGACATTGACATTATGCCCCCAGCCGAAGAGCAGCCACCAGAGAGGAAGCGCTCCAAACGAAGGATCTCTGTCTCCAGCGAGTCCGAAGACGAACCGCTGATAAGGAGATCCAAAAAGAAGAAGTAGATGAGCCGTTTAAGCAGATTTTTTGGTAGATAGGTCGTGTATAGATGCAGGTTCGGCCCCTGCAAGTAGGAATTCTTTTTTGGAAGAACTTATTTGCATGTAAGTCCTTGTCTCTAGTTAGTCGAAATAAAATTCAGTTTCTTCGTTTCAATTCTCATTTATTTTGTGCTTAAGTGTTTGTAGTGTTTTGTTTTTAGTCCGGTGTACTTGTGGTGTTTTTACCGTCATGTAGAGTTCGTTTTATTTGCCAAGTCTGAGAATCTTGGTCGCAAGTTGTGATCGATGAATAATTGAACTTCAGACATTGTATCACTTTGGCTAGTGACTAACACTTAGCTTTTTTGCCCCCCAGTTTCGGGGAACAACATTTGTATTTCGGTGGTTGATCGCATTCATTGCAAATCTTTAGCACATGTCCATGTTCTGGGGACTTAGGATAATTTGAGATCGATAATCCGGTTCGCACTCCGGGAATTTGAGAGTTATCGATATCTGTAACACGGTTCGCATTCCGGGAACCTGGAATTGACGTTTGTACTCCGCTTCACGCTCCGGGAACTCGGAGTTAGTATTGATACTTCGGTTCGCACTCCGGGAACTTTGACGTAGTATTTGTGCTCCAATCCGTACTCTGGGAATTTGAAGTTAGCATGTATGTATGGGTTCGCGCTCCGGGAACCTAGAATTGATGTTTGTACTCCGACTCGTGCTTCGGGAATCTGGAGTTAGCCGCTGGATGGTCAGTCACATCTATTTGGGCTTTTTAGGAGTCCGTTCACACTCTGGGAATGATAGATTTGACGTTTATACTCCAGTTCACGCTCTGGGAAGTTGGAGTCCGTTCGCGCTCTGGGAACGAGTTATTGAATGTTTATACTCCAATTCACACTCTGGGAAGTTGGAGTCCGTTCGTGCTCTGGGAACGAGTTATTGAATGTTTATACTCCAATTCACACTGGGAAGTTGGAGTCCGTTCGCGCTCTGGGAACGAGTTATTGAATGTTTATACTCCAATTCACGCTCTGGGAAGTTGGAGTCCGTTCGCGCTCTGGGAACGAGTTATTGAATGTTTATACTCCAATTCACGCTCTGGGAAGTTGGAGTCCGTTCGCGCTCTGGGAACGAATTATTGAATGTTTATACTCCAATTCACGCTCTGGGAAGTTGGAGTCCGTTCACGCTCTGGGAACGAGTTATTGAATGTTTATACTCCAATTCACGCTCTGGGAAGTTGGAGTCCATTCACGCTCTGGGCGAATTGTTGAATGTTTATACTCCAATTCACACTCTGGGAAGTTGGAGTCCGTGCGCGCTCTGGGAACGAGTTATTGAATGTTTATACTCCAATTCACGCTCTGGGAAGTTGGAGTCCGTTCGCGCTCTGGGAACGAGTTATTGAATGTTTATACTCCAATTCACGCTTTGGGAAGTTGGAGTCCGTTCGCGCTCTAGGAACAAATTATTGAATGTTTATACTCCAATTCACACTCTGGGAAGTTGGAGTCCGTTCGTGCTCTGTGAACGAGTTATTGAATGTTTATACTCCAATTCACGCTCTGGAAAGTCGGAGTCCGTTCACGCTCTGGGAACGAGTTATTGAATGGACTGTCGTGTGTTGGTCCAGTTCAGCCTTTGATGTGTTGGCTTGCCCCCGAGCTGGGGTTTCACTTAGTGAGTGGCCAGTCGTATCACAGTCACTCGCTATTTGAATAAATTCCATTGTTTGATGGAACTTAGCTCTTCGTGTGTCGTGATTGTTGAATGTCGTATTCGGTGAATCACAGCTCTAGCTTGAAGAGATAGTATTTTATTACTGAAATAAGAAAATATGGCAGAGTCAGTGCCTTATTACAAATTCAAATTTCAGAATGTAAAGGAAACTGCAAAGTATTCATAGATTGAATGAGCCTATCATGTGTGACAGTGACGAGGATCTTCGTCATTCCAGGCTTCTGAGTAAGTAGGTCCGCCACTGATGGCGTTTATCACCAATCTTCCACGGGGACAAGTCGAGTCCTCCTGTCTCGGTCGATTGGGTTCATTGTTTTGATTTGATGGGCCCTCTTCTCTGGGCTGCGGCATCCGCACAAACTGTTCCATCTTCCTTTCTCTGATCAGTTTCTCAACGAGATCCTATAAGTGACGACACTCGTTCGTATTGTGCCCGTAGCTTTCATGGAACCTACAAAACTTTCCAATCTGGATTTGTCTCTCTGACGATGGTCTTGGTGCAGGTTTTTGATATTGAATTGTATCACAGGTTTGTAAGTACAAGTCCTCCAGTGATGTATTCAAAGGAGTGTAACTGTCAAACATTGGGTTCTTGCGTTGCGGGCCAGGATTTTGATCTCGTTTCGTGGTTTGATTCACGCTCTCTCTTCGCCGAGCTTGTTTGTTTCTAACGTTCAACTGAACTTTTCCGAAGCTCTCACCGGACTGTTTGATTGCAACATTGCTTTGGATCCCTTCCGTACTTGGCCCGACATCGGTTTGCTTCCTAGACTGTTTCGCATCTTCTCGTCTCAGGAATTGAGCCGCTTTGGCATGGAAACGGTCCAACGATGCGGATGGTTTTCCAGCTAACCAGTTGCCAAACTCAGAATCGGGGTCGATCCCTTTAGTCAACGCCATAAGGATGGAGTTATCGTTTGGATTGCTGATCTCCGCACATGCAGTATGGAATCTCTCCAAGTATTTCCTGAGCGTCTCTCCAGGAGCTTGGGTGACGCTGGACAGAGTGTTGACATCTTTAGGCCTTGCGACGTGCATGCGGAATTGCTCAACGAATTTTGTGGCTAACTGGTCGAATGAAGAGATGGATCAAGGTGGCAGTCGGGTGAACCACATGGTAGCGATGCCCCCCAAGGATATGGGGAAACTACAACATTTCACTGCATCGTCAGCCCTGGCAGCAGTCATCGACCATTCATATTTTAGAATATGTTGGTTGGGGTCGGACTTTCCCTCGTACATGGGTAGAGTTGGCATTCGGAATCGCCATTGGGGTTCAGCAGTAAGGATATCGTCCGTAAATGGAGTGTGGCTTCGGGAGACTCCCCAATCGTCATTTGTGAATCCTTGGCTCTCACGGATCATCTGACGTATCATTGTTGAAAGATCCGGCATTTGCGCCGGAGTATGATCACGTTCCATACTTTGGGTTTGAACCGGATATCGTCGACGGTCCAAGTCTTGCCTTCTTGGCTCATAGTCCTCTAGGATGTATGGTTCAGGAGTACGTCCGCTATGACGACGGTCCTGGTCCAACTGATCTTGGACGTCGACTCCTGGTTCAGCCGCAACGTTCGTGGTGCGGTATTCTACGGTGTGGTGAGGAACGGCACCTCCTCGGGAGGAGGGTCCGGTTTGGAAACTGGCTGATTGACCAATTCTGAGTTGTCCAACGGTCAGTGCCGGTTGATTTCCAACGGGTGGCATACGACTCCCATCTAGCCGGGGTCGTGGAGGCCGGTTATGATAATCAGAGGATGAAGAACTTTCGCTGGAGGAGCGAGAAGCATGGTCTCTCATGGATCTCTTTCGTTTCTGGTGATCCAGCTTGTTGATTAGCTCATCGTTAGCGCGTAGCTGTTCTTCTAATTGTTGCCGACTCTGGGTCAGCTCTTGGAGTAGCAACTGCAAATCTTGTTGGGTAACCGGACCTGACGGTTCCGAGTGCCCAACAACATCTTGATTAGATGGAGGTAGTGGAGCAGGATTCTGTCTATCCTGTTCTTCTTGGTTGACAGCGTTTGAGGTGGTTCTTGTACTAACCATCTTGAAAGTTGAATTCCTTTCCTAGACTTTATGCAAATCTGAATAGAAGGGATGAAAGTTGGATTTGATGACCTGGATCTCTCTCTTAGATTTATTCAATCCGGTATCGATGACAGATCCAAAGAGCAGGAGAAAATCTGGGTTTTCCCAGTGAAAGCACCAAAGTGTTTGCACCAAAATTGGTCACATCACTCTTCGGGAGTCGTTGAAGAGATAATAATGAAGAATGTAAATTCAAAACAGATATTATCTAACAAAAACTCCGATCAACAGTAAAGTAAATGCGTAGACAAGTGATTTATAGTGGTTCGGCGTGTTGCCTACGTCCACTTCGAAGTTTTTTGATATTTTATTGATTTTCTGTCAATGATTACAAGTCGTTACAGCAATCAACAGCTAGTTACAACTGGAAATTCGAATCAACAGCGAAGTTATGATGTAAGATGGTGGAGATCTCGATCCGGCAGAGTCTGGACGCTTCAGAGTCGAAAGATCCCTTTTCTGTTGGCTCTGGGGCTCTATTTATAGGCGTAGGTTGCTGTTATTTCGCTGAAAAATCGGGAGACTACTTCTGGCACGTGAGGGGGGCCCACACGCCCGGTTTCAGGATATTTGGGCCCACTATGGCATCGATTCGAACTCCATTCGAATCGATCATGAATTCATCCAATCGAGGTGAAATTTGGTGTGGACATTCTTCAACATGTATGCAAGCTTCTGTAAAAATTTCGTGGCATTTGGATCAGTGGATTGAGAGATATGATGGATTCGAGATGGGATTTATTGCGTGGCTGTTTGGTTCGAAACCATCCTTTCGAATCGATAGTTTCGAATCCATGGTGGCACGTGTCCTCGTGTTGACGTGGAGCGCACACTTCGCCTCGATCCGGGTTTTGCTCCGAGTTGAATGCTTCGACTCCATATATCTCGGCGCATTCGAACCAATGAAAGACACGTCATCATGGTTAGTTGACCCAGTGGGTTCGAATGAAGCTTCACAGGTGGGTTCGAACAAGGCTTCTTTGATGGGTTCGAACAAGGCTCCTTTGATGGGTTCAACAACTGATGTTTGATGGATTCGAACTTGCGTTCCTCTAATGGATACGAGCTTTGTGACTTCTCCATGGATACGAGGTCCATCGATACGAACCCGATGGATTCGAAGGTGATGGAGTCGAACCCGAGGCGCTTTGGTGGGTTCGAAGCCGATCGATACGAAGGTGATCGGTTCGAACGATTGATCAGTGATGGGTTCGAAACCTAGGTCTTTCCCTTCAGATTGAATCGATCATAACTCGAGCGTATGAACTCGGATTGACTTGAAATTTGAGATGCTGATTTCTATGATCTTTCTTGTCGTGTCCTATCAATTGTGGCTCAATCTGGGCTCGGTAAAAATTTAGTGATATCCATAGCGAAACGAAGTATGACCAATCTCTGAGACGAACCGTTCCCCGTTTTCGATTGATCTTTTGGTATCGCGGCTTTGCCAAAAAGCGGGATAACAGAGACCACATTGAAGCAAACCCTATAAAAGGAAATCTCACGGCCATTGATTTGAAATGGAGAACTTCTCATAGCTATGAATAGAGCTGAGTATGCAATATTGGTTGCGGATTACTTTATCGAGCATGGAGCTCAACCCCAGATGATCTCGAACAATCGATGGAAGTCTGTTAGTCAAGAATTCGCCAACTTCTATCGGCAACATGGAATTAGGGTAAACTTTCCTATAGTGCCTCACCTGTAGGCCAATGGATAGGTTGAAGAGGCAAACAAGGTTCTCAAAACACACATAAAGGAGCATTTGAAAAATGACAAATTAGCTTAGATGGATGAGCTACCACTGGACTTTACATGTATTGCACTTCCCACAAAACTACAATGGGATATACTCCTTTTTTTGGCCTACAATTTATTGGTTATTATTCCCATCAAAATTATAATCATGTCTCATGGGAGAATTCACTATAACTCATATGTGAATGAGGAATTTCCAAACATGTCCTTAGATCTAATCAAGGAGAAGCAGGATGAGGCTGCTTTGAAAACCGTAGCGTTTTAGCTGAAAGTAGCAAAATGATACAACCCTAGGACAGAACATCACCCGCTGAAGGAAGGAAACATAGTCCTGGAGAAAATTTCCCCCAGTCAAGGGAACTGATCCGATTTGGGAAGGACTATTTTTGTCAGCAGGAATCTAGGGAATGGAACCTACACCCTCACTATCGTGTATGGAGCATCGAGGAAAACCAGGAATGCTTAAAACCTTTGTTTCACATAATGATAATGGAAACTACATGGGTTATCAATAAGTAAGTTAGCCAATCATCGCGGTCCTCCCAAACCCCATAGATGGGGCATGCGAGATCATGATGGGTGGTCAGTGATACCAAGCCACTACAAGAACAACCATCACATGCCAAACCAAGTCCCAATTCCAAGGTCTTTATGGGCAAGGCTACTGCATAATAAGGGCACCCAACCATATGTGATTAATCAAAAGCTTAGAGATGGAATAGTTACGCTAGCAACTATTGATAGAATCTCAATCCCACGTGCATGGAATCACAATCTACTACGGTACTACTATACTTAGCTCCTTTCAGTCGGTTTTCGTAAATAAGCCACCCAAGGACCATGAGGGTAGAATAATGAGACAAGCCTGCCAGGTTTCTCATTCATGAATAAATTCGTCTTCTTGAACCAATGGAACCTTGTTCTTGAAAGCCAGAATCCCGTACGATGCAATTAGCGACACGATTTGGAATGAGCTCCTCATACTAAGTATCATGGTTGGGAAATGTGATTTGGGGTCGATCAGGTAGATCAACCCAACATCCTAGGCTGATCAGATGATTCATCCCTATCCTTTGAGGGTCGATCAGATAATTCGACCCAAAATCCTAGGCTGATTGGATTATTCAGCCCTATCCTCTTTGGGTCGATCGGATACTTCGACCCAACATCTCAGGCAGATCGGATGATTCAGCCTCATTCTTTCAGGGTCGATCCCGTAATATGACCCAACATCTTGGGCTAATCAAATGATTCAGGTCTATCCTTTTAGGGTCGATCAGACAGTTCAACCCAACATTCAGCGCCAATCGAATAATTTTGCCTAATCCTTTCAGGGCCGATCGGATAACTTGATCCAATCTTCCAAGATGATTGGATAATTCATCCCAATCCTTTTAGGGCCGATCGGATAATTCATCCTCAACTCTGATCGATAACAATGGAATAGATTTGCCTAGATTAGGACATGATCGAGGAATCGATAGTCTATTGTTGACGATCGACCATAAACACTTGGCCAGCAACAGTGAATCATATTTACCTAAATCGAGACATAATCGAGGAACAGGTAGTCCATTGTTGACGATCAGCCACAAACTCTTGGTCAGCAACAGTGAATCAGATTTACCCAGATTAGGACATGATCAAGGAATGGGTAGTCCAATATTGATGATCGACCTCAAACTCCAGGTCGACAACAGTGAATCAGACTTACCCAATCAAGACTTGATCGAGGAACGGGTAGTCCACTGTTGATGATCGACCAAAAAATCTTGGCCAACGATAATGAACAAATTTACCCAGATTAGGACATAACCGACTAACGGGTAGTCAATTATTGATGATCGGCTCTAACTTCTTAGTCGATAGTGGTGGACCGGAGTGATCCCTATTTGGACAATCAGATCCGACTTCTTAGTCGACAGTAGTGGACCAGAGTAAGCCCTATCCGGGCGTCCACAGTTGATGGTCAGCTCGACATTCTTAGCCAACAGTGCTGGACCGGAGTGATCCCGATTCGGGTGTCCACTGCTGACGATCGGCCCAAAATTCTCATCGACAGTTGCAGAATAGAGTAACCATAACTGGGTGTCTACCATTGATGACTGGCTACAAGCTTTTGGGATGACTATGAAGAACCCAACTTATCGACAATCAGGACATGACAGCGGCCTAGTTCACCCGACATTCGACTCTGGATTTCTGTCAATAACGGATAACTAATCTTGCCCATGGAAAAGCGTGACTATCAGTCACACGACTCAGTACAAGCAGTCAATACTGAAATTTCCTACGAAACCTTTCAATAGACCAACACTAGTGCAAACTTGCTTAAAGTATGTGCGGAATATGTATATGATAATAACAAAACTAGAAAGCTGGAATTGCCTGAAAAGAAACAAGGACATATGGGACTGGATTACAAAGACACTCCACTAGGGTATGTTCACTTTGTCGAACTTATCAGTGATTGATCCTATGAAAATATGCTAGGGGAAAAGGAAGAGTTACTGAAAGAGATAGCAAATAACATGTAACTACTTCACCAATATGCTAGTATGCTCAACATATTGAATTTGTCAATGATGGGCTATGTACAAGAACGTGAGGAAGCAATGAAAAATTTCTAACTGGCTAATAGCTAAGTAAGGACACTATGAAAATGTAACACAATAACTAATCCTGATCAGGTATGGTAATTTCATTTATAACTTCTATAAGACATATATGTGCTTGTGCAAGTGTTCATACAAGAAGTATAAAGTATGGGCCAAGGAAAGCATTAACCACAAAAACTGCTTACCCTACCGAACTTATTGGTGATTGATCCCATACAAGTATGTATGGTAGCAGTGGAAAGATTACTAACGAAACAATCAAACCTAGCAATCATATGGAATAAACATATCATGATCACTAGCTAATGAAAGGAGAATATGGACATGAATAAATATCTAATGCAACAATGCATAAACATCAAAATAAGATTTGCTTCACAGCACAAGTGCATGATCAATCCACGTTTAAAACTTTAGAAGGAACCATTTACCTAGCCAAATATCTTGATGATTAACCTATATGAGTATGCATGGTGGTGATGAAGCAATCACTATGGGCTAGCTTGGCAATCATAAGGAAAACTCATCGCAACCACTAGTTTGGATTGGCCCAAACTACAATCAATGCAACAGAATAAACATTATTAAGTCTACATACTATGGAACCACTAAGTACTCCTTTCCTAATGGAACCTCGTTATTCTCGAAACATTCATATGACGATGCACAACCCTCAGGACATAAGGGCAAGGAGGTTGAAGCAGTAGGAGAAAAAACCTATCGAACAGAGATGAAAATTAGTGTAAAATCATGTGGGATGATTGCATTACCAAGAAAGAATGAGCTGCAAACATCACACTGATAAAGGATGTCTTGGAATGACTAATAAGCTTTCCCCAAGTGAACAAGGTTTCACAACATATTAGCATCGAAAAACATCCTGGAAGGACGACAATGAGGATATAGATGTTTTAGTTTTGAGATAATCGTCGCATGAGAAAGAAAGACAAGTTTGGATGAAATAAAGAAAACTTTGTATTCTATGAAAATATGCTTGGGTGGCAAGCATTGTGGGAATTTTCACCCATAGCATGGTGAATACAAAAAGACATTAACGAGCATAGAAATGGCCGAAAGGTGCATAATAAAAGCGCCATCAAGTAATTACAAGTGCAGGACAAAGCACTAGGGAAAAATTTGGCATAGTCATAAAATATAGTCGAAGATCTAGAGAAATGTTCCTAAGGTAAGGATGTGCATATAGGTCGAAACCACGTCTCAATCTGAGCTACGGATTTAAAGATAAGATCATCTTAAGATATGTCCACCACCTAACCAACTCGAGCCCCACCTTGGAGAGCTATTACCTAATTCAGGAAAATGGAACATTTAGAGACAATGGAATACTCTACTCAATGATATGAAGCTACCGGTCCAAGTGTCATTCGAATCTGACTTGAAATAAAGGAGTTATGGCATAAAAGCATATATAACATAGTGGTAAAGACTTGTGCCTTTCAGTCAAGCCACTCGGGTTCGATTCTTGGCAAGCACATTATTTTTATGGAACATGTGGAATGCTCCAGGAGAGATCTGACAGGTGAAGCCTAACCATTTCCAACGTAAGAAAGGAAGAGCACCTAGGAATGGCTGAGCGAAGGTGGCTCGGAGTGCAAGGCTAAGGACAGAGGAAGCACAACAAAGAAGGATGCTCAACATGGGAAGGAGATAGCAGGCTTCCCCATCCCTATTCGGTGGTCCTACTATCGAACAGAGCTTTCTATTCGGTGCCCAAGGTGCTGAATAGGGGATCATGTTTGGTACCTTAGGCACCAAACAAGAATTTCTTTGCAGTAGTTAGGACACCACCAAACCAAAAGCAGAGAGGCCCACCAAACTGGAGGTAGAGGAGCTCACCAAGCAACGAGTGGAGTTGCACACCAAATCAATGAGAATGGTGCCTACCAAACCGCATACATTCCGAGCCAAGCACAGCGGCGCTAAAACAATGAGACAAAGGCATGAACTTCAACCACAAGGTTTCCACATGCATACTACCGAACCTTTCTACCCCGGACAGAGTCCGCAGTCGAACCAGACAGTGCATATATGAAATGAAATCAACATATATTGACAATCTATCGATTACATAAGGAATTTCCTTCTGGAAGGGGTATACATGGAAATTTCCTAACTTTTCGGATTAACCACACCATCTCTTCACTCCTGTAAATTCAAGATCATCCAACAACAATAGAGGGCTATTCTATTGAGCCAAGCTTACTATAGTAATGGCAGACAGTTACGGCTAGTTGGGATCAGCCCAATAAGAACAGCCTAGCAGGATCAGCTAGTAAAAACAGCCAAGCAGGATCAGCTAATAAAAACAGCCTAGCATGAACATCCTAGCGAGATCAGCTAGCAAGAACAGCTTATCAGGAATAGCTAATCTGAACAGCCTAGTAGTTACATTCTATAAGTAATCGTTTAATCAGGATCGCCTAATAGAGACAACCAAATAGGAATAGGCAGTCAACAATAGCCAAACTGGAATAGTGGAATAGATTCCCTTGAGCTAAATCTTACTTTCTATTAAGCTTCAAACAATTTTATCTTGTATCAAATATTATATCAAAGGTCTATAAGAAGAATAGTGAAAATGCATAGTGGATATAGGCATATTCTGGTCGAACCAGTATAAATCTTTGTGTTAATTTTAATACACATTTAATAAAATCATAACATATTATTTTTTTCATATCAAATTCTCTAAATTCAGTTTTGATAGATTTTTAAGACAAGATTTATGTTGGACATTTCATGTTAAATCATTTCATAGAAAATCATAAATCAAATTGATCTCAAATTAATCATTTAATATATGTATGTCCTTAAATAAACAATTATTACGCTTTCAATTTCCAAAGCTAATTTCTTTTAACTTCCAAAACCCAATTCTCTATAGTTTTACCAATTCAATATTGATTACTCCAAATATAATTTGATTTGTAATAACTTCAGTAGTTTTTGAATTTGAAAGGTCCTTAATGTCCTCCTCCTCAATCCGTCCTCATTCTATCCTACGGCATCACCTACCTCCCGATAGCTTTCGTCCACTGTGGCTGGTCCTCACCTTAACTCCATCATTCTAAGATTAGCTCTCTTTGCACTTCTCATTCTACTGATTTAAGGATGCTCCTTGATCCTATGGTAAGTGAGATAGCTCTACCATTAGAACATTTCCCGCTTCCGGTGCCTCCTTCGGTAATTCGCTCCTACGCTGACGTGGTTTGTTTGCCAGCCCTTATTCGCCCCGCTAGTCAACCACTTTGTGTCTCAAATTCAGTTTCAAATACTCCTTTCGATGCAATAGCTAGGAAAATCTTAAAGGGATTAGTTTTCTACCACGTGGCCAAGATTATTTTTGAATGAAGATGTTTTCGATGTGGTGCCATGGGTCATTGTACTTGTCCTTGTAGGTGGCCTTTTTTGTGTTTTATTTGTGGGAAATCAGGTCATTATTCCTCAAATTGCATAGTCTTGAGGCATTCTTCTATTAAAAACAAAGTACATGATTACTCTCTGGATTAAATGCAAGGGGGGTGTGAAGACTTCTCAAGGAATAGGCACGTGCGACGCCGTTTCATCTAATCCCACTTCGATTTCTGTCAAGACAAAATCTCTAGGGCGGGCCCCTATGCGCCCCTTAATTCAAAATTAATTAACCAAAAGCGTATCTCATTTAATCCCGTTTCCAAACCTACTACTTTCATCATGCATGCAGCAAAGGTGAAACTTATTGATGCCCAAGTGCATGTCATCTTCTCTGTTGTTATTGGTTGTAGACTGCCTCTGATCTACGATGATGCCTTGAGTACCACTTTGGCAGGACTGGCTGGAGAATCACCATCCACACAAATACCTCTTTTATCATTCATTGCACAACTACCATCTTATTTCCATTACGATAAAAAAAAGGTTTCTTACACAAAGACTATGGAACTATTTATGCAAAGCAGTGGACGCACAGGTGTGAGAGCTCTTCTAGAGAAATTTTATAGGCCCTCTTGGACCCATGTTTTGGGACTCCCGCCGCTGCTATATAGGGATGACGAACTATGTCAGCTACTATATCCCATAGGAGACTTCATTTCCGCTGACGACTGCCCTTGGGATGCCTAAGATCATTTTATTGCTTTTGTCAGAATTAGACTAAAAAAAGTCCACCTCTATTCTAGGGTCCTTTGTGTCTCGAGTTTTTAATAATGACTTCGCGTTCAACTTCCAGCACTGGAATCATCAACATCCACCCATTGACCTAGAGTTCATCATCCTTGGAAAAGTTGATAGCCTTAAGCTATGGTGAAAAAATCTGTCTACCTATTCAGCGATGATGGTCTTCAGACTTAAGCAGGTAAGCCCTCGCTCCCTCCTAGCTTTACTAATGATGTTATGTCGATTGAGGATGAGTTGTGGGATAAGAGGAAAGAGATAACAGTCGAAAAGAAGGTGATGTCAATTTCTTCAGGTGATGAAGCTACTCCTCCTGGTCCTTCCACTTGGGCTCCACAACCTCTACTAGAACCGCTGCCTATGGAGATCACTTCAGACGACAGTGACCGCTTCTTAGACCAAGACATGGATCTCGACAATGAGAGAAATCTAGGTCATAGCAGCAACCGAGGCAAAGAGACCAATGCTTGATCCTCCAATGGACCTTAGGCTCTTCAGCACCCAGCCACCCGTGCTCCTACTACAACTCCTGCCAAATCCTTGTCCCTTATGGCATCAGCTCTGATAGTCAAGAGGAGTGGCTGCCTACTTTCCTTGAGTAAGGGTCACAGACTCGAAGGTAGCGTTATTGCTCCCAATAGTCTTTGTTCGCTTAACCGTGATGCAATTATGACTACTTCTTCTTAATTTAGTATTAAATTATCTTCGAAAGTTGTATCTATAATAAAAAATTTGGAAAAGAAAAGAGCTTTCGTCACCCAATGAAGATCCTATCGTGGAATGTCCGCGGCCTAGGGTGTAGGGATAAGTGTGCACTAATTAAGAATTTTATTAAGCCCTTAAAGTTAGATTGATTCTTCATGCAAGAATCAATGCTTTACAGCCCTAATCATGGTACAATTAGACTCATAGATTAGGTTTTGTTGTTTGTGTGGTCCTCTTAGGACGCAATGGTGTCCAAAGGTGGAATAATTGCTATTTGGGATGAGTTTAAATGGACCCTATTGCAATCAGTTTTCACCTCTAGCATTCTACATGTAATCCTTCAACATATCCTGACCGGGATCATCTACTCTTTCTCCAACATCTATGGCCCTCATAACTCTATGCTCCATTCCAAACTTTGGGAGTCTTGTTCTAAATTTATCTCCCACTTCAATGGTCCATGGATCCTGGAGGGACTTCAATGTTACACATTTCAACTTAGAAAGAAATAATTTTCCAAATATGGAGGGGTTCAGTGACTTTATCTCCTCGTGCAACCTTATCGACTTACCTATAAATAACCGTGCCTTAGCTTGGTCTAGTAAACGTGCAATTCCCTCTCTTGCTAAGCTTGGTAGATTTTTCCTAAACTTATCCTACGAAGATGTGCATTCTTTTAGTTTCTGATTTGGCCTCCCAACCATCATCTTTGACCACAACCCTGTCCTCCTTGACATTAGAGATGGATCCTTTTACAGACCGTAATTCAAGTTCAAAAATTTTTAGACCCTTGAATCTGGTTTTACTGACATGGTTGAGAGATTATGGAGCTCCTTCAGGGTCTTTGGCCCTGCAATTTAAATCTTAGTCACCAAGCTTAGGATTTTGCGCAAGGCACTTAATAAGTGGTCTGCTGGGCTTTAGGGTAACTTGATGAAAAGGGAAAATAGACTCCAAAACCAAATCTTAGACCTCAACATTATGAAGGAAACCTCCCCCCTTTCACAGTCTTACAAAGAAGCACTTCAGGCCCTTGAAATTGAGCTGAAAAGAACTTTAAAGCGGAGGAGCTGGCCTGGAAGCAAAGATCCCATTCTCGATGTCTCAAATAGGGAGATCTCCATACCACCTACTTCCATAGAATTGCTAATGGAAGACGCAAATCCAACCAAATGTCGGCCATCATCCATAAAGGTAGCTAAGTTAGTGACAAGGATGAAATCCTTCAAACCTTTACTTCGTACATCAAATCCTCTCTACAAAACTCATCTCCAACTTTTAACATCATCAATTGGGAACAATTGTTCCTTTGAGCCCCATTCCTCCCCATACCATTGATGCAGAATTTTAAATGGATGAGATTTGGGCTGCGCTTAACGACATAGTTGGTAACAAGGCTTCGGGTCCTGATGGTTTCCCTCCCTCCTTCTTCAAGCATTACTAGGGCTTCCTAAAATTTAGTATTGTTCGAGTCTTTGATCAGTTTTACTCCATCCTAGATCTAATATCCATATTCAATTACATAAACATTATTCTTATCCCTAAATTTGAAGGAGCTTCTCTGGTTAAAGATTTTCACCGATCAGCCTTCAAAATACTATTTTCAAGCTCGTCTCCAAAGTCCTAACCAACTGTCTTAATCCCCTACTACAAGACCTTATCTCCCTAAAACAATCCGCATTCACCCCAAGTAGATCAATACTTGACAACGATGCATCAGTTCAGGAAGCCATTAAATACTGCGCATCCAATAGCATTGATTGTGCAATTGTTAAGCTGGACTCCTCTGAGGCTTTTGACTCCATTTCCTGAAATTTTTTCTTAGATACTCTGTAAGCCAGGGGTTTCATATTTGATTCATCACCTGGGTCAGTCACCTCCTTGCATCTTCCTCTTCTTTGGTCCTCGTTAATGGAAAGCGACGAGATCTATTCTTAATTGAAAAGGGATCAGGCGGGGGATCCCCTATCGCCTCTCCTCTTTAATTTAGTAGTTGATTGCTTTGCCCACATGATTGACTTAGCATGCAACACTAGACTTCTGTCCCATCCTGGAAACAAGGCAATGCACTCTGACCTGAGCTCCTTTCAATTTGTTGATGACAAAAATTTTCTAACCTTGCCAACTCCCCCGTCTGTCACTACCTTAGAACTCCTACTATACTGCTTTGAATTAGTATCTGGACTCATGATTAATTTCTCCAAAGTTCTGTTACAATGATTAATAAGGATAAAGAGTTAGGATCTTTAGTTGCCTCCACATTGAACTGCTCCATCCAACCTTTTCCACTACATTATCTTGGAATTAAATTAAGAACCTCAAAGCCTAAGCATGAAGACTGGAATGTGCTGCTTGAAAATTTGAAAAAAAGCGCCTTGCGGGATGGAAGTTTACCTCACTTTCAAGTGTGGAAAGACTAACTTTGGTGAACTTCGTTCTAAGTTCTATGCCTACATATTGGATCTCCTTTTACAAAGCTCCTATTTAGGATATTAGTAGGATTGACTCATTATGCCATTCATTCTTTTGTAAAGGCACCACATATATCTCGGCATCCAACTGCTTGGTGGCTTGGGGTAGAGTTTCCGACCCAAGTCTCATGGCGGGTTGGGAGTCATCAACCTTGCCCTCTTCAATAGAGCGCTTCACTCGAAATGGGACTGGAACCTGCCGTCAGGATGCCCCAAGGTTTGGGTAATGTGGATCGACAATATTCACTACGATGGTGGCTTCACTCTTGCGGACCTTAGGTTATCCCCACCTGCTACATGCTTGGCCTTTTGGAAAAGAATACTTTCATGCTGTCATCAGCTGTAATCTGCACGAACATCAGACTGTGATATAGAACTTGTACTACATTCTGGATTGACCCTTGTTTAAAGACCATGACACTCTACTCCTTATTCTCGTCTCTCTACTGTATCATGACTATCAATTTTTTAAACCAAGCATAAGATGGAGGGACGTACAATATTCATTTCTCTAAAATCATCACAAGCAGTAATATTATATCGCACTGCTATCTTGTGTAACCCACGGCTAATACTCAACTAATAGACTCTCATGATCAGTTTGTCTAGGGTTTAAGCAGGACTAGTCACTTTTCGGTTTGCTCCATATAAAATTTTCTGGCACACTCTGGTATGGTACTTAACTCTCACAACTTATGGGCTATTAAGACATCCTAAAATATAAAATTCATGCCTGGCTTGTCTTACTTGGCAATCTGAATACTACTGTCTGTTTAGCCAACAAGAACCAAGGAATTCCCCAGCCTTGCTTTTTTGCTTGGCTTGTGTTGAATCTTGTACCCATATCTTCTTCAACCATGACTTCTCTTTCCAGGTCTGGATTTTGAAGCATCCTACCTGTGCTTCTGAAACTCATTATCTGAACATGATTTTAAGTACCTTTGGGGGATCTTCTCTCCATCATCTGTCAAGGCCTTGATGGCCCTGGCCTTCTTATGGGTCTTTGGTTATAAAGAAAAATCGGTGCTTTAATTACAAATCTCACCCTTTTCTACTTACAAAATTTTATATTCATTTAATGCTTTGACATTCAGCTGAAAGCAATACTCAAGGGAGCTAATAGACTTCATCTGTAGTTCCACATTACAAGTCTATTTGTATATTACCGTGTTCTAAGCTGTAGGGTGGCTTATATTTTGCTTGGCCATATATTGCACGTCGTTGTTCATGCGCTTGTGTCATGTTGTTTGGTTTGTATATTATTATGTACCTCCTGAACTCTTATGGCCACAGACCAGGCTTGTTAGTCGGACTATTTTGATTATCTGTATACACAGTATGGTGTGCGGCCAAGTGCGGCATAACCTTTATGTCAAAAAAACTTCATTTTTTTAAATGTACATACTTTAATTTTTAGCATAATTTTATATAATTCGTAACCATTTTATCATATATATAAGAATAAATCATTTTATTTTATAATTAACAAATTTCTAACACTTTAAACATTACATCATGTATATACAAAAAATACAATTGTCAAAATTCAGCTTTCTGCCACTAACTTTTTTATATCGAACCTGCAAATAATGTCCAAAATGTTCAATTATTTACTAATGCATCTTTTCAAGAGTTTATATCACAAACCCTTCGATTTCCATTAAAAAATAACATGTTGTAATCGAAAAATTCCATAGGTTTTAAAATAATAATTTTAAATCTTATTTTTCACAATTGAAATTCTATCCAAATGATTCAATTTCGTTAGGAGAAATAGATATGTAAAGTGTATTTTTTTTTTAAATTTAACTTTTATAAATAAGAAATGTTCACAAAAGTGTAAAGAAAATGTAATAGTCTAATTTGTTTCAAAATGGAGCATAAATATTTAAAAAATAAAATTTATTCAAAACGATGTGGCATACTTATTATTGTTGTTATTATTATTATATTTTTTTCCTTTTAAACGTTTCTTTGTCAAAAGCAATGTGCACGTTAGAATAATATTATGCCTTACACTAAACGAAAAAAACCTCTAAAAATAGTTATGGAAAATTACTTACTAAATTTTTTGATTTTTCAAACACACGTCAAAGGATTTGTTATTTTTCGAAACATTGAACATACTTCAACTTCTTTGTTTTTTCCCCTAAGATCTCAATACTAATATTTAAAACATTTTTGGAAGAACATTTCAATTAATTTGAATACTTAATTAGAGTAGATCTTAAAAAATGCTAAAGCACCTTCGTTACACCTTATCAACTTCACACTATGTTTATAGACTTAAGGGTATCACTCTTCGTATTATTTATCCTTAGTCCCACAATTTACTCCACTGCAACTTATCATAAAAACCATCTTTTAGCAATTCTCTATAGACTAAATTACAACAACTGTGATGGATTTATCTTACATCACAAACTATTTAAAAGTCATCATTTATTTAACTTAAGTTGTTTACTTCTATAAGGGATAGACAAAAACTACATCTAAGAGTCAAAATTTATAGGGTGTAGCATAAAAACACAATATATATATATATATATATATATAATAAAAATTTCGAACACACCCTCTTATATGCCCTAATTAAGAAGGAACCACATAACCTAAGCTCTGATATCAAATGTGACAATTTGTCATCTACGACCTCGAGATTCACACACAAAATGATGCGAACATTATAGGCCTTGCAGATGGTAGATTATTTTGAGGTAAAAATATATAAAACACAATATAGAGCTATCTACAATATTCTACACTTTCTGAAATTCACAGCAGAAGGAATTTAATATAACAAAAATAATACATCATAGATAAATAAAATAATATAATAAGAAATAAATTTCAACTACAACATCTCTTTATATTGGTAACAGAAACAGCCTAATGTTTGGGAATAAGATAGCGGATAACTAATAGAAAAATGCACGTCTTCATTATATCATCATGCCTTCAAGTCACCACCAGTCCTATACATTGACCTACCAAAGTATAAATAAAAAGAAAAAAATAATAGAGGGGGCAGACATATGTCTAGTGAGTGCAACGCATCATATAAGTGTATAATACTAATAAGTTAGTAAAAAAAAACTTATGACTGAAAATCAGACCTTAACCCATGTCGCATGCACCCAAAAGTCGGTTAAACACAATATAACACTATACTGACATCATAGGTCTCACTAAAATCTAATCCATATCTAATCACATGCACTCAGTTAACCCAAAGTCCTAACTCGCATGCTAAAAACCTACTACGACACGATTGAGTCCAAAGTACCAACCTGTTATCATCGAAAGCGTATGCGACTTGCTATATATGTCTCAGTCCACTCCACCAAATCGTAAGCGACTCGCTTTTGAGGAACTATCTGTCATAGCCTACTTCAAATCATAAACGACTCACTAACGAGGAACTACATGTATCGGCTCACTATCACCGTATCATAAATGATTCACTACTGAGAAACTATAAGTCTTAGCCCACTATCATTAACTCATAAGTGACTTCTATCAAAGAACTGCATTTCCCAGCCCACTATCGATAAATCATAAGGAACTCGCTACTGGGAATCAAAATGTCTCGGCCCACTATCGTCCAACCATAAGTGACTCGCTTTTGAGGAAGATGATGTCTCATCCCACTGTCGCTAAATCGTAAGTGACTCATTACTATGGAACAAAATGTCTCGACCCTCTATTGTCCAATCGTAAGTGACTCGCTACTCAGGAACAAAATGTCTCATCCCACTATCGCCATATCGAACAACGTATAACGAATCTACCAATAAGGAATTTTTTAGAAGTGTCTCAAACACAACAAATAATATACTAAAATGTTCCTCATCTAACCACGGTCCTAGTGCCATGAACCGCATGTGAAATAGATGGTGTATGTGAGAATTATAAGCATTTAAAGTTTATGAGCATTTTCATAATTTATTAAATAATTTAATTAAGTAATATTACTACATATCATCGAGTGAACACCACCAATGATTCATGTCAATAACAAATACAATTTTGATACATAATATGTCTAATTAGGAGTATTGTTAAACCAAAAATTGTTTCAACACCCAAGATGTTGTACAAGAGGGCATATTCGAAGAAATTTCAATGATACCCCTTGGTTTTATAATTATTTATGAAATTATTTAAAATCCAAACCATAAGTTCAAGAATAGAATAGGCAAGTTAAGGTATGTAATAAGTCTTGATTTATTGTCAATGGGTAAAATAGGAAATATGCACAAGTCATATTTTTTAGTTTAATTATAAGGCATGTTACAAAATTAGTCAAATATGAAAATTTCTAATTGTTCAAGTCCATGTATGCAATTGTCCATGTCATCATCTTCTTTGTTGGTTATTTTCCATTAAATGGCCGCCAAGCTCCTTGGAAAACTTATAAAAATTCTAGTTCAAAAAGTGATTTATGCTAAGAGAAGGAAAGAAGTTAGGGCCTCCTTTCCATGAGAGGGTGCATCTCTATTTACAGTGGTTGGATAGAAGTAAGGCTTGCTTCTATTTGTTGATGTGTGTTGGCATGGTTCGATGACTTGTTAAGATGGTTGGCCTTGATGGTGCCACTTGTCATGATCTTTGATCTTGAACACATCACATGGATCATTAGCTTGGTGGTGGCCTCAACAAAGAGTATGTGGTGGAATATGAATGCCTTTGAAGCTTAATTAAGGATATTACACTAAACCCTCTTGATTTTGCTCTCCTTGTATTAATGATTTTTGCTCCTTTCTCCTTACATAGCTTTCAACATCCTCGTGTAAATTACCGATTTTGGACATCCTTTTGAATGCTGGTTATTCATGCATCTCTATTATTTATTGAATTCGATATATTTACTAATCGGTGATAGACGAGATGCAGCATCGACGAGATGCAGCATCGACGAGATGCATCATCGACGAGATGCATCATCGACGAGATGCGGCCTTGATGCAGTAGTTCAGAATCTTTATTGTCCTGATCATATGTGGCATCATGTGATGCTTGATATTATTCAATATCCTTAATTTTGACATTCCTTCTTGTAATGAAGTTCGATGTCATTTCTTTGAGGCTGTTTATAAGTTCGGCATCCTTGCTGCACTGATGACTTACGACATCTTATCAAACCTGGGAGACCTATGGCATCCTTCTTTTATATTGATGAATATGGCATCTTGTTAAGTACTGGTGGTTTTACGACATGTGTATAATGTTGCCGGCATTTAGCACTTTTCTTTAGAGTAGTCATCTAACATCCCTTCATATGGTTGACACATGGCAACGTCTTTCATACTTGATTAAATGTGGCACTTTGTTCATACAGTTGAATCTCATCATCCTCCTTTTCATTATTAATATTTGATATCTTCTTCCATTCTAGATATATGATATCACATTGCATTGTTGAAACTTGCATCTCTTCTCTTTTCTAGATTGCCGAAATCCCCTATCATAGAGATTTGACACCCTTGATTTCCGGTATCGTTCATTTTGTTGATAATATGCGGCAACCTTGACCACTTATTGATGATTCATGACACCTCTGCCATATTCGACATCTTCTTAATATTTGTTATTGCTTATAGTAAAATATGTGGACCCTCCTTGTATAAAAAGGCTTTTTACACTTTAGTGTAAAACCAAAGATTAACTTTTTTCGTTTAATTTTCTGGTGATTCATGTTTCGGAGCCGCTATCCATATATTTCAATTCTCTTGTATATTTTTAATCGAATAACCACATCCTTTTCTTTGCTGGTAGTTTCGTTGATGTATTGCCAATAGCTTATGTATTGACAATAGCTCATTTGACACCTTTATCTCTTCAAAAGGTTGAGAATATTCCCATTTCTTCGGTGCTCTATCTCCTTGACAATTTCATCATCATGATTTGAATTTCTCCTTCTTGCTTGAATCATTTTTGCATCTTGACTTCTTTTCCTTGCTTCTTTTTATTGCACAAAGTAATTGTCATTTTCTTTTCCATACATTTATTTTATAACTTTTGTAAGTTATCGTTTTCAACCCTCCTTTTAATGAAAATTAAAAACTTTTCATTGAAAAACTCTTATTTGAACCCTTTAAAGAGAAATAGTTGGAAAACCCTTTGAAATTTGTCAAAAATATCTTTGGAAGAGAAAATACTTCCTAAATTCATAGAACTAGCATTCCATCTTTGTTAAGAAACCAAATATCTTATAGATCATAAGTGGCTTTATAGTTTTCCTGAATAGATTATCCTAACGGGGATATTTATAAAACAGATTGTTCATGGATTGATAATTAAACCACCTTTTGGATTTTCTAGAAAGATGATTTTGAAATGTTTTTATAAAGATGAAATTTTTTGAAGACCTTTTGAGCTTAAAAATTTTACCTGAATATGCTGGGGTTTTCACGAGACCATTCTTCATGTTCTTTCATCAATTGGTGGAATTTTTAATCTTGTTGATAACCGGTCTTTGGCACGCTTTACTTTCAATCTGATATTTATTCAGATTTCGATTAATGTTCCCTTGAGAATTTGTTGCTCTAATCATTGCCATTTGGTTAGTTTGGCTTGTTTAAATACATATCCATTTTGTTTACTGTAGAATACATCTCAGGCTTTCTTTGTTTGCTTGTTTTCTACGCTCCTTTTGGATGTTACTTGGGTTTAAATATTTTCTGCATGCAATTGGCCATCTTCTAGGCTACTAGTCCCCTTAACTAGTTACCAAGAATCTAAGTCCATGGCTTTGTTTTATGTCGACTTCATGCATCGGTTGTGGTAATAACAGCTTCTTCTAACATCTTTATTGGGCATTGGTGCTCTCTGATGGGAAAATAACTAACTTCTTTATATAAGACCGCCTCTTCTATGCCTGTTAAGTAAAGACTCGGGCTCTGATTAATTCCTTTTGCTATTTCTTACCCTTTTTACAAAGATCCAAAATCTAATTGATTCCTTTTGTTATTTCTCCCCCTTTTGTTAAGGATTTTGGTTCTAATTAATTATTTTTGCCTCTTCTTACCCTCTTGGTAAGGATTTAAACTTAGATTGATTCATTTTGCCTCTTCTTTAAGCTTCGTACTTCTTCGTCCTTTTCTTTGATTGACTCTTTTCGCCTCTCTTCGGGCTTGCCACTCTTTGGGCTTGGGACTTCTTTGTCCTTTTCGTTGATTATTCTCGCCACTTTTTAGGCTTTGAACTTCTTTTTCATTTTCATTGATTATTTTCGCCTCTCTTTGGGTTTCCTCTCTTTAGGATTTGGACTTCTTTGTCCTTTTCATTGATTCTTTTCACCTCTTTTTCGGCTTTGAACTTCTTCGTCCCTTCTTGCTCTCTTGGCAAGGAATTAGACTTTGATCCTCTTTTCCCCTTATCACTCTTTGGGTGACGATTTAGGCTTTAATTCTCTTCGCCCCTTATAACTCTTTAGGTCATGATTTAGGCTATAATTCTCTTCACCCCTTATCTCTCTTTCGGTGATGATTTAGACTTGAGCCCCTTATTACCTTAAGGTAATGATTTAGGCTAGTCGGTACGTTTGGTTAGCCATCTTAGGCAGATTCAAAGATTTACCCATCCTCCCTCTAGGAGGCACTATGTTCAGGCCTTATAGGCAAAACCGAATGCCGGTTCGGTGCTTTATCCAAGCCATCTTCGGCGGGACCAAAGGCTTACTCCATCCTTCCACTAGGAGGCACTTTGACCAGCCCACGTAGGTGGGATCAGACGCTTGCCGTGCTTTGGCCAGGCCACCTTAGGCGGGACCAAAAGCTTACTCAAACCACGCTTTAGGAGGTGACTTTGATAGGCTATGTAGGCCAGCCCAAGTGATTGTGCTTCGACCAGGCCATGTAGGTGAGACTGAAGGCATGTAGTGCTCCAGCCAGGCCTTATAGGCGGGACATGAAGCTTACTTTGACCTCCCTTTAAGAGATGCTTCAACTAGGCCATCTTGGCAGGATCAAAGGCTTTTTCCGTTATTTTATGGATTCCTTTTTATCCTTTGATTTATCGATTCCATAGGTATACTTGTCTCAAAAGCTATTATTCTTCCATTGTGGGAAAGTATGGTCTCAGATATTCAACGTATCACTTGTCACTATCATTGTCATTATGTTGGCATAGTTGATAAATTTCCAATGAGATTACTTTATATACATCAAGTGGTTCTTCCCGATTTGGTCCAAATAACTTTTTGGAATACCAAATCTCCTTTTTGGAATGATGCTTTCTCAATTTAGTGGTTATAATATCTCCATACCTTTTATTGATATTCGGTTGCTCGTTTGGCCCTTCCATTTCTTGGTTCATTTATCAAATCTAAGGACTCTATTCTTATCCCTTAATCCACTGATGAGATGTTACTTTAATCTTGATAGCCCATTAGCCTTGGTATAAACTATGGATGAAATACTTGCAATTGTCCCATCCTTATTACGAAATTTGATGAACTCCTTACTTCCAAATCCAAATTCATTGTTGGATCTTTTTTCATGTAGTATTCCAAATTGGGTAATTATTCTCTTAATCGCAGTATTTATCACTTAACAGCCGTGCTTTTGCCCATTTGGTTAAACGATCTATTGTTATTTCTGTAAGTTTAACTCCATCTTTTGAGGTAGGTAGTAATCTAATTAATTTGATTCCTTGTTTATCAAAGGGCCATGGATTTTTGATTGGGGTTAGCTCACTTGCGGGCATATATGCAATTGTAGAAAATTTCTGACACTTTCACACCTCTTTTCATTATTCAGTACATCATTTGAGGTCAATAAAAATCTTACCTCATGACCTTGTTTTTTAATTTTATTCCACTAGAATGATCTCTATAGAATCCCTCATGTGCTTTTTTTAATAGTCTTATGCTGTTTTCCAGATTAACACACCTTAGGTAAGGAAGTGAATATCCTTTGTATGGAGTGTTCCGTTCATCATGGTAAAAGTTGGGGCAAATCTCATAATAGAAATGCAAATCTCAATTAAGAGAATGTTTAGTCATGATTCGTGAATCAACAATCCTTTAATCGAGAATCGACTCTTCTATTGAGAGTTTTAGTGGCGCTAATGAGCCTTAGTAGTTCTAAAACCTCTCTTTGGACAACATGTATAAGTTTCTCTTTTTCAATGATTTTTGAAAACTTTGAGAATGATCTTGTCAACACATTTCATATCAAAACCTTTTACAGGAGATTACTAATGTTAAGCAATGTATTTTTGAAGAATTTATAGCCCATCTTTAAAATAGATATGTTGGTGTTTTCCCCCATCCATTGGGTAATTAGTAATAGTTTCTTAAAATTATTTTCTCAAAGATTTTTTTGGTAAAGCTTTTGCATCATTATTAAAATACATATAGGTGTATTTTGTTTCCATCTTTGTATGATATGTATAATCGTTCCACTTTAGGTTTTGCTTAGTAAAAAAAGATTGTCTTGTTTATATGTCTGAAGAGTCGTGATTCATAACCGATGGAGTTTAAAGACAAGAGCACACTTTTCTTCAAGAATCCCTTTTTTTAGAAGATTTTGAATACTAACCTTTCTTCAGAAATTGGCTTGTAACTATGGAGACCCAGTGTCCATAAAGAAATCTATTATTACATAAAATAAGGACTTGAGGAAGAAAATCATATTATCCCAGACATTAAAACCATTCTCTTTCATATAAATCTAGAAATTTGCTTAATAGAGGACCAGAAAACCATTTGATATAGAAGATCAGGAATCTATCTGATACTAAGAAGACCAGAAAACCATCTAGAAATAAGAAATCCATAAATCCATCTGATAATAAGAAGACAAAAAAACCATCTGGTAATAAGAAATTGAAAATCCATCTGATATAAAAAGACTAGAAAACCATCTGGCAATAAGAAATCCAGCTAGTAATAGAAGACTAGAAAACCATCTAGTAATAAGAAATCCAAAAATCCATCCGATATAAGAGAACCAAAAAAACCATCTAGCAATAAGAAATCTAGAAATCCATCTAATAATAAGAAGACCAAAAAACCGTATAGTAATAAGAAATCCAGAAATCCATTTGATAATAAGAAGACCAGAAAACCAAATGATCACAAGAAGTCAAAAATATTATCTGATAATAAGAAATCCAAAAAAATTTCGTATAGAATATCTGATAATGGAGAATCTCGAAAATTCATAGCTTCTTAAATACCTATTCATGGTAGATAGTGTAGAATAAAATAGCCTGTGATTTTTGTTTGATGATAATAAACATATATATATATATATTTGTTTAAATGTATTTGTAATTGTACTATTTTATTTTTCCACATAATTAAATAAATATTTATTGAATAAAATAAATAACTCGGAATTCTTATTTAAACAAATATTTTATTCAAACAAATATTTTATTACAAATTCGAATAGTACAAATCTAAGCTCCCACTATACAAGTTTCAATTACAACGCAATTTTCAATATACAATTTTTCATACATATTTCACCTCACTACATATTCACTCTTCACTCGTATTTTGATTTTCAACTTTGCTCCAGCCTGTATCCAACATTGTTTGTAAAATAAACATTGACGTGGTAAAATTGAAAAAGAAATATTTTGCAGTACACAATGAAGTGCGTGTTTGAAAATATTGTTTTCCTTAGTTATTTGGGTTATTCATCATTATTTTATTTTAATTCATCTTACACGAACAACTTGTAACATGCACAGTGTATCACTATACATGCCACAAAGTCGGGCACACCATACACTTGTTTTTTAAAATAACAGGGATAGGTGAGCATGAGGTCAAACCCAAGCAAAAAATGGATTCAACTCAAGTGCTAAAACATTCAACACAGCAATGGTCAGTGCATAACAATCAAGTTCAGCTTCAAATTGAACCAAACTGTAATAACACAACAATATAAACCAGTCAAAGCAACAACATTAACATGAATGTAAAACAACACACACGAGACCCGACGTCAAGTGAAACAAGATTCCAGAGACATCATGGTGACACACAACAGACTCAACACAAGGGCTGCAACCAACCAGACTAGAACAGAGCAGTGGGGAACACAGCAGTGGTGTACACAAGAGACTCCAAGTCCAGACTATCATAAATACAAATACCTAAACATAGAAATGGTCGTGCATTCAGGTAAAAGCTTCAGAAACAATATGTGTACATGCACACTAGGAAAAACAGGCATGGGAATACATGAAGAGTTCAAGTTCACCAGATACAGTCAGACATGAACACATGAAAATAAGAACACACTAGCATGGATAGCCAGAAAATCAAATGAAGTACACACACATATATGTGCAACATGACAGCAGTTCAGAACCCATACCAGAACACAACAGTGCAGGTCTATGAAGACTCAACCAATATACACAAATGCATTCAGACATGTCAGTATGCAAATGCACAAAGGCAAGTTTATCTCGAAGCAAAACAAGACCAAATGCACACATGTGAACCAGACTTCATTCAAATGGAACCATAACAGTCCAGTCAAGAAGCAACTACATCAGTTTTTCTCGAGGCAAGTCACAATGCAGCATGAAGACAAACAGACTCAAGTGGAACCACACCAGACAGACTTAAGTGGAAAAGGCCACATGAACACATACCAGAGAATATAGATGCACCAGTCAAATGCAAGTGAATATGTGTAGTATTATATATATGATGCTAAAACAATATATCATTTCAGCAAAAACTGTGAAGCCGTGGGTCATGAAAAAATAAACAACATTTTTGAATTATTCAGAAAAGTCGCAGTAGATAACAAAATGAACAAGTCTGACTTCTGGAAATCAGCAAACATATCTCAAATTCAAATGACAAGCCGGAAAAAAAATGATGAACAAGTTAAGACAACAAAGAACGGAACAGAATCAAATCAATTCAAGCAAATTCAAATATATCAGGGATAAACAAGTCAGAATCATCATAATCATTCAAGCAAGAATCGAATGAATGAGCAAAATAATTGAAGAATTCAAATCAAATTATACAAACAAAATAATTGGGTTTCGTTCCCTATAAATTCTCAATTACATTATCAGCAAATGATCCCGAGTTCAGAAACAATCAAGTCGAGCTTAATCAAAAAATCGAAAAGAAGCAAATCACGTACCAATTTAGAGTTCCATTCGAACTCTTCACTGAAAGCGACCACAAGCTAACAAAGAGCAATGAACGAAGAAGCAACAATCGTATTGAGGAAAGAAAGCAAACCAGCGTACGATTCGAATTTCCAATCGGTGCCTCAATTCGAAGACCCTAATTCAAATTTCAAAAAGAAACGAGCGGCCACAAAATTAAAAGGAGAACTTCATTATCTTTTGTTAATATGGTCGCACTGTTTATTTTTAACTGGGCCGTATATTTTGTAATTAGGGTTTTTATTTGTGTATTATTTTTTTACTTAAAGTCAAACTCTAGATTAATTGGTTTATGAACTACGGTTTTGTAATTCGAGAATTCACAACTCTATGGCTGAGTTGTGGTAGTATTTTGAGCTTAGAGTTAGGTTAATAAAGTTTGTGGGTATCACAAGTTTACATGTGTTTGTAAGTGTCCGATTACTTAATTTCTAATAGAAACCTTAGGGGCAGCATGTTGGCAAGTTTTTGCCGAAGCTGGGTAAATCTGTATGTGATCTCTACTACATTATTTTCTGTTTTTATTTTTATTTCCGCATTAACTATTAGTAGACCCTATTCACCCCTCCCCTCCCTCTAGGGTGAAAACGATCCTACCGATAGTTTCTTGTTTTTCCCTGTAAAGAATCTTGAATTATGAGTTAGTATACGATTAATTTCATGTATAAAATGAATTAAAAAATTCAATGAGCAAAGTCGGTTAGGGGCTGCCAATTGCCACAAAATTTCATGGTTTGGCCAGAGTCCGAATTTGAAGTTGTAAGAGTCAATTCTCTTTTTAGTTTTTTCCTTTCTAAAGCTTTCATGTTATCCCATAAACTAAGCACCGTCTTAGGTAACTTAGCTTACAAAAGATAGCTTTCTAATTGTATCTGCAACTGCAAAATAAAATCAAGTGTTAACTATATTCGATTTGGTAATTTATAATATGATAGTCTAATAGTGGTAGAATAAGAGGACTGTTAAAATCCATACATTTGGACACAATGAAAAATAAGTTATATATTTGGCACAAATATTATTTCCTAATGCATGCTATAACATTGGAAAACTTTCTAATATCCTCTATGCATTTGATTGCTACCATTGTTCTCGAAAATTCTTAATGTTTCTATATATTTCCTTTTAAATCAACATTGGATAAATGATTACTTGTCACAAATAAAAAATTTGTTCTCAATACAAAAGCTGTTAGTATTCTAATATTTGTGTAACCACGTGCCTCTAAATCTCTAAAACCAACTGGTAAAAAATTAAATATCCAACCCTTCACAAAAATATGTGATATAAAGAGAAATAAATTTATAGCTAGAATAAATTCTTGCACACACAAATGTCCCACATCGCTGGGAGAAACTTTCTAGCTTGACCCATACTATTTTTAAAATGCTGACACTCAACAACTCAATGCCTATCACTTTATTCTAATAATTGTATTTAACTTTTCTTGTTTACATTGGCAGCAATAGGCATGTGAATATGTACCACAAAGTACAATTGGGGCATATGAGAAAATATTTTGTATTATGTTACTGTTACTGTTCCTCATAGTCCATCCATACATATACTTTGAAATACTTTTATATAATATAGAATCATATGAAATCTTATATCTTTTAAGTCTCCATATTAGTTCGAAACCATATATTCGAAATCATATAAACTTGAAATCGTAATATTTAAAATCTAATACTTAAAACATAATATATTCAAAACCTTTACATTTGAAATCTATATTTATCGAACCCATATATCTTCTGTAAGCTAGATATATACTCGAAATTTATACTTTCAAAAACTCTTTATTTTTGAAATCCTTTATCTTTGAAACCTGATAATCTTCAAAATGAAGCCTTTAACTTCGACATGAAACCTTTAACTTCAATAACTGTTGCATGTACGAAGTCTGATACGTTGAAACTTTATATATACGAAATCAATATATACGAAACTATACAAATTTGGAATCATATATATATATATATATATATTTGAAACAAGGTGATATATATATATTTGAAATCCATGTATATATGAAACTATTTTTTATATTTGAAATCATATATAAATCATTCTATATTCGAAACTCATACATAAACTTAAAGCTTTATAGTTTCGGGATTATGAAACATTATATAAATTTGAAACCTATATGAACGAATCATTATGTTGAAACTAATATGTAACATCCACTATCTTGAGGCCCGACGCTAAGCGCTACAGATGTTGCAGCAATCCATAATATTAACTTCCGATGACAAAATACGGTAACGTTAATGGTATCCATAATATCAGAAGCATATGAATATGAAATAAAATCAAAACAAATTTTGAAACAAATTTTCTGATTATATTTCAAATCAATATTTCATATTCAGATACGCAATCCCAAAACGATTCCTAGGTTTTGATCAAATATAATTATTATAAAATACGCCTAGAGTGACATATGAAGATGCCCCCTTGGATTAGACATATCAATCTTAATACATCACACTGGAAGAAAATGAATAGCACCTGTATAGCTAGCTTTGCCTCCTGCACATCTTCAGAAGCTTTATTTGTCCAACTTACTAAACTTGAAAAACCTTAACTTTCAATCTACTCAAATTATTTTTGAGCACTCGAGAGTTTAAGGAGAAACATAAACTTTGAGTTAGACATAAAGCCTGGTGTGAATAATACTATACATCTCGGTTATTTAATATTAAGTGAGACCACGCCGCTTAGTGGAATGGGTTTCTCCTCACCAATATCACTTTGAAACATATCTTTTTGCAAATCAGAATCCTCCAATCAAACTAAATAAAATAATAATAGCAATAGCATGTATGCTCATAAATTAGGTAACAAATGGACTATCTGTCCGAACAATATAGTTTTGTTTGGCTAACTACTAACCATTGGCTGGCTTGGGCCTGCTAGATAAAATAAATAATCTAACATCAGTTAGAAACACACTTGTACGGTCTATCCTTAAATTACCTCTCCCAGGGTCAACTGATCTTAATGGGTCTGTGGGCTCACCAATAACCTATCCTTGTTCTTTGTATATTCCTTTCCGTGTGTAACATCATTTAAGTCTTACATGTGACTAAGCCCTACAAACTGGAATTTTGAACTAAATTAGCTAGAGGCTATAACTTATGTATAGGGCGCGACCCTACACTAGTCCCACCTGATATTCAAATATCTGAGTCATTTACTTAGGGTTGACTATCCATCAAATTTTGCTTGAAAACATCTTTCAAAATTATTTAACCCTTTAAATCATACTTTAAACAAGGAAAACATACTATTTGCTTTACTCGAATCTCTTTACTCGAATCTCTTTGCCATGATATATGCATTGCTCAAAACATTGTTGATGAAAACCTTCGAAAACCTTGTTTAAAATCTTTAAAATATCTCTTTTGAAACCTTTGAAAGTATCCCTTTCGAAACAAATTAACTACTTTACTTTGTAACATTAGGCCGATAGGCCAAAACATACCTTTCGAAACCATTTTAAAAGACCTTTTGAAAACATTTAAAGTGTCCCTTTCGAAAGCTTTATAAAACCTTATACATCCTCCTTTTAAAACACTTCTATTTTCCTTTCGAAAACATTGGAAACCTTCCATATAAACAATAAAGGTAAACCTTTCGAAAACATTGGAGAATCTCCCCTTCGAAACCTTCATTAGATACCTTTTAAAAGTATTAAAGTCCTTTACTTAAAACAAACCTTTCGAAAGCATTGGGTTCAAGAAAAAATGTGCGGAACATAGTTTCGAAACCTTTAAAACCATTTCTTTCGAAACCCTTGGGTCTAGGTTTCAAAATATAAACAGGGTCTTAAAAGAACAGGGAAGAAAGAAACTCTTTCGAAAGCATTTTTCTAAATAAAAGAAGTGGATGGTTTCGAAACCAACCCCTTCGAAAGCACTGGGAAGTGGCTTAAGGGTTTAAAACAAAATAACCCTTTCGAAGGCATTGCTTCAAAACATAGAATGCAGTAGCAGGTGTTTTGACCCCTTCGAAAGCTTTTTTTAAATCAAAGGTGATAACCTCTTTCGAAAACTCTTTTCTTTAAAACAATCGACCAAATCGAAAGTCATCTCATTCGAAAGCCTCATTTACAACCAAAATTGCTCTAAGTTTTCAGAAGCTACTTCAACCCCTTCGAAATCCCTTGTGTCGACTCCACATCTTTTGCCCAACTTCAATCCACTATGTACCGAAGCTGATACCATATTTATTGGTTTTGATTTAGATGGAGATGGCAGTATGTGGTTGAAAGGTGCTGCTATATGTGGCGAAGCAGATAAACCATATAAAACTGATTTTTAACTTTATAAAGCAATTTCTTTCTAACTAACTTGCTATTTTTGTCAACATATGACTGGTTGCCAATACTTTTTCAAAATCTTTTCTAAAAATGCTGCCGAATTTAAGAGATTAACAATTTAAAACATTTACAAATTGCCCCTTCTCCTTTTATAAACATATAAAACATTTAAGTCCCATACGTCAAATAATTCTATATACTTATTAAACACTTAGGAAAATTCTCCAAAAAGTCCCATAAATCACTTTTAATATGTTTTCTAACATACATAAATTTCTGACCCAAAGCTAACATATAATAGCCGTAATTAATTTAAACTCAATTTAACCATTTTCTTCACTGGAAAATTCATAATAAATCCATATTAATTCAAAAAATTATAAAACTTGAAACCCATCCTTAAAATAATATTTTTGACCTTACATCAAAACACAAGGCATTTGGATGTCATTTGATTGGTTTTGCACTCATAACTTATCACAAAAATCTATACGAACAAACAAATTCATTAACAAGCATATATATCTATTTATCATTCAAAACATGACATAATACTTTGCAAAACATATTCAGATCTACTATAGAACCAGAAATAAGAAAGTATGAGATGTAACCTATTATTCACCTTAGCTTATTGTTAAGGAGTTGGGATTTTCTCTTGAATTAAATTGATTAAGCTTCTTCCTCTTGATTTTAGCTTATCTTCCTTTTTTCTTTCCCCTAATGGTGGTCGGCCTCTCTTGAATTTAGTTTTGTTTGTGAACGTAGAAATTAATGTGGCATAAGGGTTTAGGGTATAAGAATACGACTCATTCCTATTTTGCCCTTGTCTATTTCCCTTACTTATTTCATTTTAATTCCCTTTTTATTCATTAGTTTATTAGGTACGGCTACCCTATATTATTCAAATCTCAATCCCTTAACCATTTATATTATTTTGTTTTATTTACCTAATTAAATTTCCAAAATAATGTTAATCAAAATTTGGGTCGTTATAGACTCCCCTCCTTAAAGAATCTGATTGTCTTGTTCATTATCCTTTTCTCATCTCTCGCGACTATACGAACTAGCTTTCTAACTATAATCATATCCGGTTCTACTATTAAATCATCTAACGCCGTCGGTGCAATAGTAGTTGCTAGATCTCAAATACACTTCTTTAGATGAGAAATATGAAAAACACTATGGACTCCTGTCAATCTATCCGTCAACTCTACTATGTATGCGAGTTTCCCGATCCTTTCTACAATAGGAAATGGTCCTATAAATCTCAGTGCTAATTTTCCTTATTTTCCAAACCCGATCACACCTTTCATCGGTGATATCTTAACGAAAACATAATCTCCAACCGAGAACTCTAGGTCTTCCCATCTTTTATCTGCATAACCGTTCTGGCTAGACTGAGCTTCCTCATTCTAGCTCGAATTAACTCAATCTTTTCTACAGCTTCTCTAACTAAATTCAGACCAAGAACCGACCAATCCCCGGTCTCTAACCAACAAATGGGAGGTTTGCATGGCCTTCCATACAAAGCTTCAAACGGTGTCATCCCTATGCTAGTCTGTTAACTGTTGCTATACGAAAACTCAACTAAGTGTACATGGTCTTCCCATGATCCCCTAAAGTCTAGCACATATGCTCTTAACAATTCCTCTAAGACTTTGATGACTCTTTCTCTTTGTCCATCTGTCTGTGGATGGTAAGCGGTACTCATCTTGAGCTCGCTACCTAAATTATCCTATAGAGTCTTTCAGAACTCGCTAGTGAATAAGGAATCTCTATCACTTACTATACTACTAGGAATTCCATGCAGTCTAACTACATTCTTCATAAATAACTTAGCTAAAACAGCTGCCATCCTGGTTGACTTAATTGGAATGAAATGGGCATTCTTGGTCAACCTGTCCACTAAAACCGATATACTTTCATTTCCTCTATTTGACCTTAGCAACCCATATTTAAAATCCATTGAGATAGAATCCCATTTCCATACTGGAACATCTAAAGGCTGATGTATCCCACTTGGTTTCTGAGTTCGGATTTTACCTATTGACAGTTCAAACAACGTTTCACTCATAAGCCTACATCTCTCGTCATACCATCCCAGAGGAAACTTCTTTTCATATCCTGATGCATCTTAGTTCCTTCCGGATGAATAGTGAACTTCGAACGATGGCATTCTTTTAGAACTTCCTAATGTTTCCCACATTCGGAACACACGGTTTTCCTTCCTTCCTCAACCACACATTCTAGTCAAGACTGAAATCTTTCAAGTCATCGCTTTCTGTTCCATCCCGCATTCAACTAATAATGGATCCTCCTTTTATTTAGAAGCAATCTTTTCGATCATCACTAGTCGAACTTCTAAACATGACAACATAGTAGTTTTCTTACCAGATCTAGCTTCAGATCTCCTTTGTATCCTACATGTGGTCAATGCTTCTAAACCTTTCCACTCACCTATCATTACCAATACAGTGTTTTGATGTTTTCGGCTAAGTGCATCCGCGACCTTATTACCTTTTCCTGGTGTGTATTTAATACCAAAGTCATAAGCGGCTAAAAACTCTAACCACCTCTATTGTCTCATATTCAACTCCTTTTGAGAGAATAAATACTTCAGTGACTTATGGTCCATATACTCAAATCTCTCTCCCATAAGTAATGTCTCCACACCTTCAATGCAAAAATTACCACAACTAATTCCAGATCATGCATTGGATATCTAACCTCAGGTGGTCTAAGCTATCGAGATGCATAGGCCAACACTCAACCCCTTTGCATTAACACAGCTCCTAATCTTGTTCCATATGCATCTGTGTACACCATTAAGTCATGATTCCCCTCTGGAACAACTAATACAGGTGCATTAGTCAATAAGTGTTTCAATCTCTAAAATGCTTCCTCACACTTGTCGGTCCAAGCGAACTTCACATCCTTTCGCGTTACTTTGGTCATCAGTGCCTCTATCCATGAAAAATCCTTAACGAATCTTCGATAGTAACCCATTAAGCCAAGAATATTTTTTATCTCGGTCACTATCTCAATCTCTTCCAGCTATTCACCGCCTCGATCTTAGTCGGATCTATGGACAACCCTTTCTCTGAGACTACATGACCAAGAAACTTCACTTCCTTCTTCTAGAAATGACATTTCAAAATTTTTGCTTTTAGTTGATGTTGCCTCAACGTCTCAAGCACCACTCTAAGATGAACTTCATGCTCTCTTTCATCTTTAGAGTATATCATCTATGAATACCAACATGTACCTATCCAAGTGCTCTCGAAAAACTCGGTTCATTAAATCTACAAAGAATGAATGGCGCATTAGTTGGTCCGAATGGAATTACTAACCATTCGTACAATTCATATTAGGTCCTAAATGTTGTCAAAGGAATATTATGCTCTGCCACTCTAAGTTGATGAAACTGTGTTACTAAATCGAACCGGTAAAATACTATGGCTCAACTCAACTGGTCAAAATAATTGTTACTTCTAGGTAAGAATATCAATTCTTTATCGTCTTCTCATTCAACTTACGATAATCGATACAAAACCCTAACGATCCGTCCGACTTTTTGGCAAATACTACGGCTGCTCCCCAAGGCGAACTGTTTGGTCTAATAAAGTTCTTATCTTCCAAATCCACCAATTGCACCTTTAGCTCTCTCATCTCGGTATGTTTCATTCTACTTGGCTGTCTGCTCATTGGTTCTGCCCCTAGTACCAAATCTATCTGAAACTCAATAGCTCGTTTCAGTAGCAGTCCTACTACAGGTTCAAAGACATGCGAGTTCTCTAACAACGAAAACTTGATTCAACTTGTCTTTCGCCTCCACAACACCCAATAAAGCATTAACTTCAAATCTAAGGTATTCTACGAAATATATAATCCGATCACTACAGTCAGAGTGTCTAAGCGATATTCCCCTGTCTTGGCAAAATATCCTAGCATCGTATTTACTTAACCAATCCATACCCAAAATAATTCTGAACCCTATGAAATCAAACACATGCAAACTGCAAACAGATGTATGACCTAACAATTCAAACTCTAACTGGTCACACTTCATCCCAAGTGTCGCATACCCTCCTATCGAATTTGCAACCTTTAAGGAAGTGACTAGGTACGAAGGTACTAGGTTAAGCTTATCTACCAAACAATAAGATATAAATGGATGCGATGCACCAGTATCAAATAGAACTCTAACTAACATACCATGAATCAAAAACGTACCTCCCAACACATCTTTTCCATTCTCCTCTACTATTGGCCTCGAGGTAGTTGGCTCCAACGCAAACATCTTGCCTTTTCCATCTTTGGCTAACTCCTTGCATTGGTTCTTATAGTGCCTAATCCGATCACAGTTGAAACACCTTACTCCTTTCTTCTGAACAGCTTTCTTCCGTTTACCTTTTCGGCACTCATGAGCATAGTGTCCTTTCTTATCACATTTATAATAGACAACTTCTGCCTTCCCCTACTTAGCATCCCTACGCTTTTGAGCTCCTTTCTTATGGAAAAACTTCTTTTCTAGTTCTACCCTCCTTGAGCTTCCTTGGCTTTGTTTCCTTCAAGAAAAGAAAGCATCTCTTCCTGCCTCAAAGCCATCTCAATAACAACATCACACGGATCTCTAATATGCGACAATGTGGCTTTAGCAAGTTTAGGCTTCAACCCACGAATGAACTTTTCATTCCTCTTAATAACAGTATCGACCGTAGCATATCCATATCTTGCTAGCTCCTCAAATCTGGTTACATACTCAAGTATTGTCATATCTCCCTGCTCCAACTCAGCAAACTTCCTAAGCAAAGTAGACTTAACAATCTTCGACCTAAATCTTTCTTCAAGTCTCCTCCTGAACTCAGCCCAAGTCATAGTCTCCACATTGACTCCAACCATAACATTGTTCCACCAATACAGTGCTTTCCCTTGTAACTATCGAAAAGAGAGTCGCCTTTTCTACTTATCATTGATCCCAAATTAGCAAAAATCCTCTCGCAATGAAGTAACCAATTCTTTACTTCAATTGCATCCGCGGGTACCAATAAATGGCTTTCCTCCCAAGCATAATCTCTACTCAAAACAACATAGCTATTAACCACTAGAGCTCCTTGATTTAATCCTTCAGCATTTCCTCCAACTAAGCCCGTAGCAACTCCTGCTTGCATCTTGTTAATTAAAAAACGATACATTGCTCCCATATCGAATTGCGGGACTCCAGCACTCACATTTGCAGCTTGTGCCTGACCTGGGTTCCTCTTGTATTTGGTTTGGCATTCCTATTTGATGTGGTGCTTCCTCCACCAAGGTTAAATCTTCCACTTCTAGCATCCATATCTTACGTCGGTAAAATCTACTGCCAAGTCTTTGAAAGATATAGAAGAATAGCCTAAGAGAGATGGGAGAGTAGAGATACAACGTATATTTATATATAGCAATACAAGTACATTACTATAGCGTTATCCCATACCTCAATCTTTTCGCTAAATCCTAAGGATTATGTTTTCAAAATCAATTTAAGTTTGAAATTTCATTCAAAATTTTCATAAACCTTGCTCTAATACCAAGTTGTAACATCCCATATCTGGAGGTCTGAAGCTAAGCGCTACTGATGATGTAGTCATCCATAGTATTAACTTCCGGTGACAAAATACGGTAATGTTAATGGTATCCATTATATCAAAAGCACATGAATATGAAATAAAATTAACACAGATTTAAAACAACTTTTCTGATTACATTTCAAATCAATATTTCATATTCAGATACACAATCCCAAAACGATTCCCAGTTTTATTAGTCCAACGTACTAAACCTGAAAAAACCTTAAACTTCAATCTACTCAAATTAATTTCAAGCACCCGAGAGTTTAAGCGAAACACAAACTTCGAGTCAGACATAAAGCCTGATGTGAATAGTATTATACATTTTGGTTATTTCATAATAAGTGTTCCCACGCCACTTAGCAGAATTAGTTTTCCCTCACTAATATCCCTTTAAAAAGTATCTTTTTGCAGATCATAATCTTGCAATCAAACCGATTAAAATAATAATAGCAATATCATATATACTCATAAATCAGGTAATAAATTGACTATCTGTCCGAAAATATAGTTTTTTTGGCTAACTACTAACCATTGGCTGACTCAGGCCTTCCAGATAAAATAAATAATCTAACATCTGCTGGACACACTCCTGGACGGTCTGTCCTTAACTTACTTCTCCCAGAGTCAACCGATCCTAATGGTTTTCCAGGCTTACCAATAACCTATCCTCTTTCTTTATATATTCCTTTCTATGTTACACATTTAAGTCTTATATGTGACTAAGCCTTACACACTAGAATTTTGGGCTAAATTAGCTAGGGGCTATAGCTAATATATAGGGAACGACCCTACACCAGTCTCTTCTGGTATTCAAATATCTGAGTCATTTACTTAGGGTTAACTACCCGTCAAATTTTCCTTGAAAACATCTTTCAAATTGATTTAAACATTTAAATCATACTTAAACAAGGAAAATATACTATTTGCTTTACTCAAATCTCCTTGCCATGATATATGCTTTACTCAAAACATTGTTGATGAAAACCTTCGAAACTCTTGTTTAAAATCTTTAAACAATCTCTTTCGAAACCTTTGAAAGTACCCCTTTCAAAACAGTACCTACTTTACTTTGTAACATTAGGCCGATAGGCCAAAACATACCTTTCAAAACCATTTTCAAAAGACCTTTTGAAAACATTTAAAGTGTCCCTTTTGACAGCTTTATAAAACCTTAGACATCCTCCTTTTAAACACTTCTATTTGCCTTTCGAAAACATTGGTAACCTTCTATTCAAACACTAATGGTAAACCTTTTGAAAACAATGGGGAAACTCCCCTTCAAAACCTTCATTAGATACCTTTCGAAAGTATTAAAGTCCTTTACTTAAAACAAACCTTTCGAAAGCATTGGGTTCAAGTAAAAAGTGTGGAACATAGTTTGGAAACCTTTAAAACAAGTCCTTTTGAAACCTTTGGGTCTAGCTTTCAAAATAAAAAAAGTGTCCCATACCTTAAATAATTTTATATACTTATTAAAAGACTTAGAAAAATTCTCCGATAATTCCCATAAATCATTTTTAATATGTTTTCTAACATATATAAATTTCAGACCCAAAGCTAACATATAATAGCTGTAATTAATTTCAACCCTGTTTAACCGTTTTCTTCACGAGAAAATTTATAATAAATCCACAATAATTCATAAAATTATAAAACTTAGAAAACATCATTAAAATAATTTTTCTGACCTTATATCAAAATCACAAGGCATTTGGATGTCGTTTGATAGGTTTTTCAATCATAACTTATCATAAAAATCTATATGAACAAACAAAATTTATCAACAAGCATATATATATATATATATATTTATCATTCAAAATATGGCATAATACTTTGCAAAATATATTCGGATCTGATCTAGAACCGAAAATAATAAAATGTGAGATGTAACATATTATTCTCCTAAGCTTGTTGTTAAGGAGTTTATATTTTCTCTTGAATTAAATTGATTAAGCTTCTTCCTCTTGAATCTAGCTTATCTTCCTCTTGCTTTCTCCTAATTGTGGTCGGCCTCTCTTGAATTCAGTTTTGTTTGTGAACGTGGAAATGAAAGTGGCATGAGGGTTTAGGGTATAAGAATATAACTTATTCATATTTTGCCCTTTGCATATTTCCCTGACTTATTTCATTTTAATTCCCCTTTTATTCATTAGTTTATTAGGCATGGCTTGCCCATATTATTCAAATCTCAATCCCTTAACTATTTACATTATTTCATTTAATTTGCCTAATTAAATATCTAAAATAATGTTAATCATATCATCATCCAATATATATATATATATATATATATATATATATATATATATATATATATATATATATATAAACGAAGTTTTCTTACCTTCATTGGATAATGGACTAACCAGATTTGATAATAGCTTCGCTAACTTGAAATCAGAGCTCATGAAACTTGCTCTTTTCCTTCCTAACTGGCTCGGCCTTGGTCCTTGGAGGTTTCGGTGCTCATGGCCTAGGTATGGTGGTGGGGGTTGGCCCGGCCAAATGAAGAGGTGGTGGTAGCTGTCGATATGAAGGAGAAAAAGGAGTGATTTGAAGTGGTTTTGAGGCGTTTATACTAATATTAATATATATATACACACACATTAATAATTTAATTTATATCCATAAATATTTTCTTTATAATTTTGCTAACATAGAAAGCCATTTAAAAAGCTTGAAAATGGAGGAAGAAGGTGAAGACTAAGTGTAAGGAATTTATAAAGAAATGGGTGGGTATTTATAGGAAAAATTTAAAAACAAATATCTAAATGCATAACTACACATTTGCCTCTTTCTTGCATCACTTCCATCCCTTCCAAATGCCCAGCTAGCCTCCCTCCTTGTGCGTCTATGTGCTTAAGGTGATATGGTGTAAGGTGAGTTGATGGATGCTTTTGGGTTTCTTAAGTATTAAGTTTTGGACAATATCTTGGTATTTCGTAATATATGTGTATTTAAATATATAAGTATATATGTAAGTGTATGCGTGTGTGTCTATATATGTGTATGTGTGTGTTCATGTGCATGTTAAGGTGTGCATGTGTATGTTATATATGTGCACATGACAGGTTGCAAAAACTTTTAAACAACTTTCGTTCGTAAAATCTTTGAAAATCGAGAAGTCGATTACAAATCATACTTTAACTTAGAAATTAATTTACATATAAATGTAAAATAAATTGAAAACTCAATTCTTATCATTTTTAACTAATTAAAATGGTTACATTTGATTTATAAAACCATATAAATTAATAATTAACAATCGTTTACAAAAGGTGCTATTATATCGATAAAGTGATATTAATTTTCTTATATTTTCAAATCAAATATATATTTTTATAAAACTATTATAAATGATTTATTGTCATTTTATAACTAACTAAAATGAATTATTATCATTTAAAACAATTATTAGAATAACTAAAATGATTATTAAATCCTTAAATCTCAATTTAAAATCATAAATCAATTATTAAATATAATGGCATCATGATGATGTCATAAATATATCTAATTTGTAAAAAATAAAATAAATGATTTTATTTCATATTCTTTTTCAATTATAAAAATAAGTGTATTTATCCATCTCCATTTGCGACGTCTTATAATTATAGAGCAGTTTATTGACAAAACAGTTTTTGACCATTTTATCAATATATTTCCAAGGAAATATTTTTGTGAATACTTATTCAAAATAAGATTACTATTATTATTTTTTATTTAAGACAACATAATCTATGTTAAGAACTCCTATATATTTGAATATTTAGAAATAAATATAATTTATCAAATTGAAAAAAATTATGGGTCATTACATATTTCCCCCATAAAAGAATTTCGTCCTCGAAAATTACAACGCAGAATCTAAAGGTGTTTGCCTAAATAATTGATCATCCATACGCAATATCTCATTCCATATATTATTCTAATCCATAACTTTACTTCCAAACTAAACTGATCCCCCAATCCTCTGGCGTGGACTCTGATCAGCTTTCCAATCAGAAATTTAGTTTTCCTTGCATAGCTCTCAATTATGATAGAAAACTCAAGTATCCAACCACAAACCCTCATCAACGTTCATTATCAAAAATCAGGTGATATATCCTTTTTTAGACTAGTGTAAACACTTCAAAGTTCTGTACTCGAATATTAGATCTGAATTGGGTGGCGAAATAATCCAACTCTTTATATATATATATATATATATATATATATATATATATATATAATAGTCTTTCCTAGAAATCATTCAAGTTAAAAGATAACTTACCATTTATTTTAATAAACCCCTTATATTATCTTTTACTTCTTTTAAATCAATATTAATTGTAATACTTTTGTATTAAATAAAACTTCTTTGTTAGTCAAGCTTACTTATTTAATAAATACCTCTTTATTAATCAAAATTTTCTTTACATGTATATATAATTTTTTTTTCAAAATGTTTAGCAAAATATTGTTTCAAATTCAAAAGAAGATTTTCCACTTAAATTTTGCTTCTTTAATCAAGAATTCTCATTAAGAAATTTTATGTGATTGCAATGAACGACGATGAACGAGGCTGAAAATGAAATGGCATATTTATATTATACACTTCATAATTTACATCAACGCTCAAATTTGACACAGGTCATACCTAAAGCATACAACTCCTATCTAGGTGCATAGTAGGATACTAATACTATACATCACCAACCAGCTCCACATCTCATCCCACATCATACATAAGCTATATATAGATATACTAAATAGATAGATAGAAACTTCCTTTAACTATCATACTCATCATCTTCCTCATTCTTCTGAATCGGACACCATTTGGGGGATTCAATATTCGAAATCTATTATAACTTCTCCAATCCCTTCTTCATCACTCTCTTGCTCGTAATCTGCATCATTTCCATCTTCCAATTGCTGCATCTCTTCTTCAAGACTTCAACATAAGGTAGCCAGTCTCGTTCCATGGAATGTTACCGAGACCTACAGGTACTTCCTACATTACTTCACATTCTGCTATTTCTTCAAGTCCTTACATCTCAACCTCCTATGATTTTTGAAACAATTCAGCTTCTTCCTCGGATATTTCCTCCTCGTCTCCTTCCATTTCATCCCAGTTGATTAATAGTTGGATGATTATTCTTGCCAAATAACATGTTCTCCTTCCATTTCCTAAATTACATTGCTGATTGTGCTACTATGGTTTGATATTGTGGTTTCTGGGTCCTCCATGGGTTCGGATTCCTCTTTCATAGGCTTGGATTCCTCCTCTATAGGCTCCAATTTTACTATGGGTTCCAATTCAGAATTGGTCGGATCTGTTATCCATTTTCCTTCCGAGGCTCGTGCAGACTTATCATCATTGGATATGAAGGTCATTTCTGGAGTAGCGAGTGGGATGAACATTCTCCCCATTTGGGTTTCCATCTTCATCGCTTTTGGTGTATGGGATATACTCCTCTTCAATCTGAGGCCAAACTTTGCTCGATGACCGCTTTGATGGTTCTTTCTCATCCCTTGAGAGGATAATGAGATTATCCTTTTTACCTCAATTTGCTAATGAGGACTCACCTTGGAATACTTTCTTCCATATGGTTTATACAAATATAAACACAACCGCTTAAATATAGGCACAAAGCATTTACTTATTCTAACCCATTCTAATGTCAAGTTATTAATATCTTATTTACCTAGGCATATCCTAATATAAATCGGCCTTAACTATAACCTTTTTAAGAGAAAAGATTTTCCAAGCACTTGACGTTATTATCCCCTGAACCAAATGAAAAAAAATTGAGATTTCTATCAAAATGTTTTATCTCCTTCAAAATCCTTCTGAAATCTTTTGTCAAAAAAAGATTTCACATATACTATTTCAAATATTTTAAAGAACTCTTTTTCAAAAATTCCAACCTTTTGTATACTCCTCAACTTATCTAGTTTTTATTCCTTATTAATCCTTTCAGTGTTATTATAAACTTCTTGCAGTCAAACCGTGAAATTCTAGTCATGGGATGTTTATATTTAGTCTTATCTAACCTGGTTTAAATCACCTAATACTAAATTTTTCAAAGATTTCCTTTTTATTCAAAATGTTATCCTAGGTAAAATTAGTTCATTTACCATAATTGCAAAACAAAAATTATTTATATATATCATTAACAAATATGCGCTCATATATAATACACTCAACTCATTATATGACGAATAACTCATCCTAGGGTATTACTAACCATATCGCTAATGAGACTGTTACCCAGTCAGCCTTAAGTGTTCACTCAACCTAAGCTTTGATACCAAATGTGAAGGCACATATCTTCGATCCTCGAAAATCGACACTAATACATCATCGGTATTAACATGCAACAAATCAAAGTGTCGAAGAGGCGGTTCTTTAAGGATAAGAAAGAAATAAAGGAAAAATGAATCTTACACGAATGGAATGACATTTCAATATATATATATATATATATATATATTTACAGTGGAAATTTTAAATACATTTATCTAAGTTTAACTTAACCTAAATATGGACATTTGCAAATATCTGTCCTTACAAATCCGGAATACAATAATCCATGAGTAAGGTGGAAATGGATAACAATCTTCAGAAGAATCTTCTAACTCCATGCTTCGAGCTCTTCCTAAATGCTCTAAACAAAACCTGACTATTACGCTGCCAAAAAAATAGGGCACCTAGAGTTTAAAGGGAATAGAAAATAAACTCTGGTTCAGTCATGGGACTGGTGTGAGAAACTCAAAATATGGATATTTGAAAACAAATGGTATCTCATATGACCACGCCACATATAAACATGGAACAGGTTTTTACCTTATGATAGCTAAAATATTTGCTATGCAAAATCTGATAATATTATTTCTAACGACATTCTTTTGAAAATACTTCAAAAATAAACATATTAAAATAGCCGAAATTGTTACATTGGTTAAATTTGACGGCATAATAGGTGTACAACTAAGTCTAAAGGCACTTATTAGAGAATGGATTCATATAATGACAAGGTAAGGGACTACCTTTCATATAGTACATCTCTAGAAAAATGCACCTGAGGCTCCAACCTCTACCAACGCAGAACTGGCCTACCTTTACCATAGATAGTACCGAATATCCCATCACCCCGGTCGTTCTCGACCTATCTGTGGCCACAACATACACAACAGACCCGAAATATAAAGGGTAATCTAGAAAAGTGATGACCATATCCTAATAGGAGTGACCCACTTAGCCCCGTCGCATTACCTTGTTTTTGTCATTCCCAGGTGATGAGGGTCGAGATAAAGATTACCTTTCTCATAGCACACATTTTACTTGAATGCCACATTGCCAATTCCATTATACGCTATTGATTTCCATAAATGTACAACCTCTGAGCTTGTACATCTCAGAGAAGGGTGTTAAGTATAGGAGAGTTATCTCATGCACCATCAAATAGATGCACGTTTGTAAAAATCAATGTACGTGCATTTTAAAAATGCAATGTCAGACATTCATCCAAACAAGTTGTCCAGGAACAGTACAAACTTAAGGAACTCTCATACTACATCCTGTCAGGAATCACCCCTAGGATTAGTAGCGAGCAACCCTTGCATCGAAGATCAAATGAAGATACTAATGCCACATATTTATGATATGGGAAATTTTCCATGAGGGTCGTTGACAAGCAGCCCTTCATTTCTTTTATTATCGTTTCATGTCTTCATTTCGAATGCATAAATTGGTTCAAAGTGGTTTTCGGATAAGAATCACTCAAATTCGACCCCGGTTTCTTCAAACCAATCATTGATAAAAATATATTAAGTAAATAGGTACTTACTATTTGATTATTACTTTCTTTTTATCAAAAATATCTTCTCGAGATATATAACTTTAAAACATTTCTTCTCGGTATATATGTAATTATTAAACCTCTTTTTAGTTTTGAAAATACCAAATCAAAATCATTTCTCATAAATCGTGTTGCAAAACCTTATTGAGTAAAAAAGGGTCGATAGAAATTATACTAATTCTACTCAACATCAATTTCCGTATTCAGCCTTTAATATTCGTCGAATAATGGTGAAATCATCTTTTAAATTCACACGGATAGTATGGGTTTCCTCCTTAAAATTTAATACCAGGTATAAAAAGGTTATCTGTATATAATCCAAGTCGTATTAAATTTGCAAAAAAAAAAAAATCTTTCATACTTGTCTCGTTTCCGACACTTCGACCTTATCTATTCCTCGCCCAGGAAAGAGGCTTGGTGAGCCAGGGCACTGGTTGCTCCTAAACTACTCCTTAGTCTAAGCACCTGACATCCATATCTCACGAATAGAAAATTCCAGTATGTTCGTCGGCATTTAGAGCCAAGGTTAATTCATTTGATTTTAATGGCTTTTCTTTAAATCATTTATTTAAACCTTTTTAAATAAATCATAAAACCTTCAAATCATCTTCAAAATACTTAATTATTCATATAAAAATATTTACAAAAGATTTGGAAAAGAATTTTTAAGTTTAAATCCATATTTCAAAAGTTATTAAAAGTGCCGCAAAAAGTGCTACGAATAGTGCTTTTAAAGCTAATTTAATCAAAAAACTTCAATCATTTGGAAATCATTTTTATAACTCAAATATCTTTTAAAACATTTTAAAAGATTTATAGAATTTATTCCATATTTTTAAAGAATTAAAAATATCATTTATAAAGAATTTGTCTCTTTGGTTTCCGAGCTGCCAAACCGCGACTATTTTGAAATTTTGTTTTGCTCATATTTCAAAATCTACTAAACGAAATCCCGATTTTCTTTCTTTGTTTGAAAACTATAGTTATAAGAGTTTGAAATTTTAATATTACAAAGAATTTAGACTCCTAATCCATTGTATAAATGGATTTAACATTCTACGGCGCGAAATCGCGAACTACCGTTACACGATGGGCATATTTTAACCAATTTTCCATTTTACTTTCAAACTTCATCGAAACAGTTCTAAATGTTTATAAAAAATTATTAAATCATTTTAAACCATTTTGAAAGGGGTTTAACAACTCATATATATCAATTCATTTATAAAAAAGAAAGTGGTTTCCTTTGTGATATTTTGGCGTGTATTTAAACTTGACTTGTTTTATAAATCCAAACAACAATATTTCACAACCAAACATGATGATCAAATCATAGCAACCAAACAATATATCATATCATCATCCAAAGTATATATAAATATAAGCGGAGTTTTCTCGCCTTCTTTGGATAATGGACTAATTAGATTTGACTATAGCTTTGCTACCTTGAAATCAAAGCTCACGACACTTGCTCTTTTCCTTCCTAAGTGGCTCGGCCTTGGTCCTTGGAGTTCTTGGGGCTCACGGCCTAGGTGTGGAGGTGGTGATTGGCTCGACCAAATAACGAGATGGTGGTGGTCGTAGATACAAAGGAGAAAAAGAAGCGATTCGAAGTGGTTTTGCAGTGTTTATACTAATATATATTAATAATTTAATTTATTTCCATAAATATTTTGTTCATAATTTTGCTAACATTAAAAGCTACTAAAAAAGCTTAAAAGTGGAGGAAGAAAATGAAGAATAAGTGTTAGGAATTTATGAAGAAAGGGGTGGGTGTTTATAGGAAAAATTTAGAAATAAATATCTAAATGCATAATTACACATTTGCCCACACCTTCTCCATCCCTTCCAAATGCACGGATAGCCTCCATGTGCTAGAGGTGATATGGTGTAAGGTGAGTTGATGGATGCTTTTGGGTTGCTTAAGTATTAACTTCTTAGGAAAGCATCTGGTATTTTGTAATATGTGTATATTTAAATGTATATGTATATATGTGTGTGTGTGTGTATTCATGTGCATATTAGTGTGTGCATGTGTATGTTATTTATGTGCACATGACATATAAACAAGGTTGTAATGACTTTTGAACAATTTCTGTTCGTTAAACCGTTGAAAATCGAAAAGCCGATTACTGGTCATATTTTCACTTGTAAATTAATTTACATAAAAATGTAAAAAAAAAATTGAAAACTCATTTCTTATCATTTTTAACTAATACATTTGATTTATAGAACCATATAAATTTATATTAAACAATCGCTTACAGAAGGTGCTATTATATCGATAAATCGAAATCAATTTTCTTATATTTTCAAATCAACTATACATTTTTATAAAACTATTATTAATGATTTATTATCACTTCATAACTAATTAAAATGAATTATTATCATTTAAAAAAATTATTAGAATAACTAAAATAATTATTAAATCCTTAAATCTCAATTTAAAATCATCAATCAATTATTAAATATAATGGCATAACTGATGATGTCATAAATATATTTAATTACCCAAAAGTAAAATAAATAATTTTATTTCACATTCTTATTCAATTATAAAAATAAGTGTATCCAGTTTCGTGCGCGACATTTGATAGTTATAGAGATGTTTATTGATAAAACGGTTTTCGCCTTTCTATCGATATATTTCCAAAGGAAATATTTTTGTGAATACTTATTCAAAATAAGATTACCGTTATTATTTATTATTTAAGACAACATAATCTATGTTAAGAAGCCTTATATTTGAGTATTTAAAAATAAATATAATTTATCAAATTGATTATTTTGCGGGTCGTTACAATTTGTGTTTTACAATTTTATTATTATCTAGCCATAGTATAATACATCATAATTATATATATATTCATATCATTTTTTTTTCAATTCCATCATTTATAATTTGAATTAAGGCCATAATTAAGGGATGATCTATATCTTATCAATACATACACAAATAGGATGATTCCTATTCAATGATAATCTTGAATGAAGAAGAACTAAACATTGCCTCCATTGCCTTGTGCCTTTTGCACCTAGGAACCTCAGAAATTCTCTAATATTCCTTTTCTAAATCATAATACTGTTCGCCATGGTCATTTCGATGGGTCCATTAAGAAATTAAAGAGACATGCCATTTTGATGTTTGTTAGAGAACAATGAAAATGGTGTTTGAGATTTCATCATTGTTCTTTACTACTTGGGTTTTCTATGCCTCCATTCTTGCAAATTCTTCCTCTAAAATAATATGATATCATAGTACTCTTTGCATATTTTGATTTTCTATTGGTTTCATTGAATTCTACTGAGAAATGAAGAAGTTATGAATTTTCAAAATTAGGTGGAGAAGAGGGAAGAGAAAGAAGAAATGAAACGAATATGAATACGGAGTTTTTTTGTTTTGAATATGCTTAGAACTTGATGGATATTAGTAGTAAGGTGTTTAGAGTAAAATAGGATTGCAAAATAAGGTTTGCACTTCTATTTAAACTTCACATTTGGATTGTTTTACACTATAAATTAAACACCATAACCATGCTTGACACGATAAATTAATCTTCACCAGTGTTACCTTTTTAAATTGATGCTCGAGACAACATTTCATTTGTTTTTTGACTATCACTTCTCCTAATATATAATTTGTAAAATTTTATAGATTTTTAATATATATATATATATATATATATATCACTTCCTACATTCCCGCGCCTAAGATCTATTAGACTGGCTTTAGATTAAACTACTCTCAACTAACTGGGAAAAAGTTAGACTCAATATATACCATCACATGTTGGGGTTTGTGGCTTGAACATAACTAACACATTTTCAACAATATCTATTACAGCTCCACTTCTATTCTTCATTCTACTGCTTGGTACATTTCCCTTCATATAGACACTAACTAAAGAGAAAAAAATTGGCTATCTCGTCTCGAAAGGATCGAGTAAATCAATCGTCCTACAATGAATCTTAGATATAGACCGGGCTAATATCTTACTCTGCTTAATTCTTTTTCCTAAAAAAGCTTCACCAGATATATTGATATTCTATAAAAATCCATTTAACATCTTAAATCTTACAGAAATACATGTTTGTACTTGAATAACTCTATCTTGAATACCTTAAACAAACTTGTTTACATGCATTTACATACACACGCATACACATAGACACATTCGTACACATGAATGTATATATCTATGTATTTAAGCATAATAAGTTTACTCATAGCATTATCTAATAACTATATATATGTGTGTGTGTGCGCGTGCATGTGTGTATACATACATACATACATACATACATACATACATACATACATACATACATACATACATACATATATATATATATATATATATATATATATATATTTAGGAGTGTGGGTATGGATATGTGCATGTGGGAGGTATACCTGCGCACACCACATGCACACAAATTTCACGCACCCTCATACCATGTAATCGGACATAATTTAGTTTAGTCGTTTCTTTATCCTAAATATTGTATACAATAATTCATCTTATAGGTATATATATTCCATGATATATGTATATGTATATGTATATGTATATGTATATGTATATGTATATGTATATGTATATGTATATGTATATGTATATGTATATGTATATGTATATGTATATGTATATGTATATGTATATGTATATGTATATGTATATGTATGTATATGCGCACACACACACACACACAGATATATATATATATGTGTGTGTGTGTGTGTACGTGCATATATACACCCAATTATACATACATGTATAGATACGTATATATTCACATATATAAAAAATTCATTTTGAATTATATGCGTAAGAGATAAATACCCTTAATAGACAAATATAATTGAATATTAGACACGCTCATGAACTATTATAAAGTTAATATTTTCATATTTATATATGAGTACATACACATACACGCATTCACTTATACACACACACACACACACACACACACACACACACATATATATATCAACTTTTTACAATGCTTTGTCTAATATCTATAATTATATAAACATTGTATACCGATATAGATTTTCTTAGTCATTAGCATATTAGGCTTTTTAGATACGCATACACATATATACATGTCACCAAAATCACATTAAAATATAAATCATTTATACCTATATAGGTAATTATTTATACACATATATATAATAAATAACTTATGGATTTTATATATAAGTTTTCTTTATTAAGTAAACCCATATAGGTATTCAATCGTGTTTTTATTCATAACTTAATCCACAACTTAATCATAATTTAATCCTAATAATCATAGATAGATGCAATAATTGTTATTGGTGACAATGTTTAAATGCAACATGGTTGTAGAATTTCATAATTCAGCTTGGACGGAACTTGGTTTTTAAAGGGGTTTTATGCAGGCTTCATATTTTAATGTAGCTTTATAATTTTATATACCATTAAATACACATACAGACAGTGTTTTTATGACCCTATCCTGCCTCGGTCTGACCTCGAATAACCCTAAATCTTGGACCACCACGGTCTGGAACTCAATCAGACCTCATTCATCCATGAACCTTGGTCGGACCTTCAAACCAACGATCCAACCATCAATACCCGGTTGAACCACGGTTCTTTTTTTTTTCCTTCTTTCTCATCGTGTAATTCTCTTTTATTTTCATCATTTGCATTGCTTCGAAGAAACTAAGTGAATATATATATTTCAAAAATCATAATCGTTCCAAAATCTAAACTACTAACTTTATCACTTTGTTCTTCACTGCTACAAACTCCTACAATACCACTGTAAGATTCATCAAGTTTGTCATCATTAAACTTCTATCATTGTGCACTACTCTACTATATACAAAGCTATAGTTGTGCACTACAACAACACACAAGATCTGTTGCAGACCTTGAAGACCATCTATAGCTTTTGTACATGACATTATTATTTCAATATTCTTGAGTGTAGTTTGTAGTTAAATTGGAAAATTTTACGAAAAAATAAATCACGGTTTCGATGGTTTGACCGGTTGAACCATCAAAACCTTAAATCTTCAATCATCACGGTTCGAAACACGATATGGTCCTGAAAATTATACATACTGGTTTAATATTGGCATGTTGGTATAAATGCAACACTGTTTTTGAAGGAGGTTCATGCTGTATTATATTGATGCTGACATTGTGTATTATATCTTTTTCTTTCACTTTGGTTCTTTTTTCATTTTCTCTTCAGGCATTTAGCCAGGTGCCAACGAGATACATCTCAGGCTATAGCAATGAGAGCCCAGTTCACCTCTATACTCAAGTGGTTCAGCTCAATATGCACAAAAGGAAGCTACTTCTCTAATTCAGCAATTACCTTCAGCTCATCATGCACTGAGCCCTACTCAAATACACTCAGTCCAACAAGCATACCTAGTTCAACATGCACATATGCCACTTAGTATCTCTTCAACAAATACACTCAGGTCAACAAATGCACTTCTCATCTCGTTCAGCTCTGATCATCCCTTACATAACTATCAATCCCATCTCGCTTTGCTATCTGCATGTACACATGAAGTCAATCTCCATGATGCAGTTTCAGCAAGCATATAGGCCTACAATGTTCTTTAGAACTAGTCTGTGTTATTTAGCATGCTATCTATCCAATCCATGTCTCAGACCATTTTTCTACAGCGTGCTTCAGCCCCAGCCAAGCTACTCACTCATACCCAGACCTATTCCATGCACATATGCCATCACAGAACAACAAAGTTACCTATAAATTAGCATGCCTAGTCGATGATTGGCAGTGCTCTCAATTTCCAAGCAACCTCTTTTACTTGTCAATTGCACAAGTTCAATTTAGGTCACTTCCACATACTGCTTCTAATATTTGTATTGTTATTGCCACATACTAGTTATACATATTCCTGCCCTAAAGGCTTATTTTTTGTTCCTTTTCCTTTCCATTCATTCTTGAGAATCATCAAAGTGATGATCTCTACCATTTGTAATTAATTATACATTAGGAACATCTTTGATTGGATATTATTTCACTTTTAATTTTAATAAAACTTCGAGTGCTATCCTCATAAGAGGACCACTCTGTTAGCACCATAATTGGTCATTAACGCCCTTGAGTAGAGTTATATAGAGAGATTAATGAAGAGAGTAAATTAAAACTGAGGAATTACACAGTAGAATGCAATAATAACTGTAAGAAACAAGAACAACAGATTTATAGTGGTTCGGCGTAACTGCAAACGTCCACTTTAAGTCTAATCTTTATTTCTTTTTCAATCACTTGAATACAGATGCAATCCGTACAACAATGACTTGATTACAAGTTTGAATCAAAAATAGATGAGTCTTGAAATGGCCGAGTTCCCCAGTGTTCTCGAAAATAGGTACATTTCATTGTGCCCCTGCCTTTCTATTTATAGGCGAAGATAGGTTGGACTTCCCTCAGGCCCATGAACAAAGTATTTCGGCCTACAGTAGGTGACTTCTGCGCACCGAGCCAGGCATGCCGAACGAGTCATGCCGAGCGACCTTGTTGAGTTGCTTTGCTAAACGATGTCACCAAAGAATGTCGACCGATGGTGTCTGAACTCAAGGTGCCGAGCGATGGTGTCTAAGCTCGAGATGTCGAGCGATGGCTTCTGAACTCGAGATGCCAAACGATGATGTCTAAACTCGAAATGCTGAGCGATGGCTTCTGAACTCAAGATGTCGAGCGACGGTGGTCGAACCAAAGAAAGCCGGGCGGTGGAGTTTGAACCAGAGAATGCCAAACGAGGGACTTAGGCGGAACGACACTCAGGCCGAACGATATGTAGGCCGAGCGGTACTTCTAGGTCAAATAACACTCAATATTTTCCTCTTTGAGCCGGGCCAAGGTGTCGGGTAAGATTTGCCCCCCAAAGTGTGTCATGTAAAGCAACACGACACGCTTTGAATCAGCGAGTATTCCTTGTTTCCAGAAAAAATAATCCATCATGTTTCTTGAATAGTCATTATCCTTCAATTTTATCCTCCCAAGGTGTCGTATCCTTCTTTGGTCGTCATGACGCTTGATCGATTACCAATATTAGAAATCCAGGGTTGTAGTTCATCAGTAGCCATCTGTGTCTACTTCTACATGTTGGATCATAGGTTTTGATTGCTGACAAGATACAACAGTTCACGAATCTACGACTACGATAACATCCAGACTCATCGGCTCAATATATAGTTTGTATAGTTATATATATTTCAACAAGGGCCATCAAATATGTATATAGAGTCTAGTTTAATGCTTTGTTAAAATCTTTCCTCAAGAATCATCATTCACATTCAAATAAACTTGCATGCATATTTTAATCAAAATCAAGTTTTCAAAAAATGCATGGAGCGGGGCTCGAACTCGGGTCACTAGTTTAGAAGGAAAGTGCTCTAATCAAATGAGCTGTGGTGATCTTTGATTATCAACAGAATTCAGTCTACTGAACAAAATCGACCAGTCGACTGAATATCTATAAAACAGCCTACTGTACACAGATATGCACTGTTTTTTACTATCTTTGAATATTCAGTCGACTGACCATTTTTTCTCAGTCGACTGAATTCTACAACAGTCATTTTTTGTGAAAAGACACTTCCTTTTTTAATAGCCTTCTTCCTCCCCAAGGGTTGCAACCATTGCTATTCGCAGAGATCTCTTCACCAGCAGTTGCAACCCCTTGACTACTATTTATATGCATGGATTTCAAGATCAAACAACACACTTGCTTATACTTGAATCATATTTTCTGAATCAACTACTCTCTTGAATTCATATATTCATTACTTACAATCACAATTCTATATTTCTAAAGCAATTTGAAACTTCCTAATCTTCATATACACACAACTATGCACATCATACTTAAGGAAAAGATTAAAGGAAGGGTGTACTACAAGTGACAAATCCATGCTATTAGAACACACAAGGTCAAGACATCTACTTTGTAATCAAAGTCCGGTTCGGTTGCTCAGGCGGTAAAGTCCTGTTCTGTTGCTTAGGCGGTAAAGTCCTGTTCTGTTGTTCAGGCGACAAAAGTCCTCTTCGGCTGTTGAGGCGGAAAAATCCTGTTCGGTTGTTCAGGTGTTGTATACCTATTCCTCCGGGTTAAGAGAGGGTTATTGTGAAATTCCAGAGGGAAGTCTGGGACCGGACGTAGAACGGGAAGTTCGAACCAGTATAAAAATTTCTAGTGTGCTCATTTTTATTTACTTTGCTATTATTATCTGTTTCCGCATTTAGATTATAATACATTACATATTACACGATCCTAAGTGATAACTAGCCACACAGTAGTCACTTTCACTACAGGGCTAGTAAGCTTCGGCTATATGATCCAGTCTTTTATTAATAACCTTAAGTGAGAATTCAGTTTCTGTTGATTTCAAGAAGTCGAACTTTTCCGGACGGACACATGCATGTTCGGGTACATGTTCTTGCCATTGGCTCTCGGATCCGTCTTATATGCTCATAAGTCATCACCAATTTATTCTAGTTTAATTTCAATTCAACCGCGATTCCTTGTTTTTATTTTTTATGAAATAAGGTCTATAATCAGCCATTTGATGAGAACGGACTTCAAGTTTTACATGGATGATGACCTCAGAGCAGTATGCAAGGGCGAATGGTGTACGATCAGTCACAGACTCATGGGTAGTTCTATAAGCCCATAATGTTGTTGGGAGTTCATGCACCCATTTACCTCTAGCCTTTTCCAAATCTCTCTTCAGAACAGACTTCATGATTTTGTTCACAGCTTCAACCTATCCATTTTCAGTTATAATGGATCATGGAAGGTCATAAAGACAGATGACGTTACAGACAATGAAGTTAATTATTTTCTTCATCTTGGTCATGGTTAAAAGTTCTTCATCTGCCCATTCAGTAAAGCAATCAACTGTTATGATGACGTATTTTGCACCACCTTTAGGATCAGTAAGAAGATGATGTCAATGCCCCCAAGTGGCAAAAAACTATGGACTAGCCATTTGAGTAATTTCCATCGGTGGGGCTGCCGGATTTTTGAAAACATCTTGCACTTGTCACATTGTTTAGCATGATCAACCACATCTGAATTGATAGTTGGCCAGTAATACCCGTAGTAGAGTATTTTCTTTATCAGGGTTTTTCCCTTGATGTAATCGCCACATTCTTCTTTATAGACTTCGCTCAAGACTAATATGATATCATCATGGGCAATACACCGAAGTATGGGAATGGATAAATTCCTTTCTATACACGACTACTTCTTGGATGATTTGGCATGATGCTTTGAGGAGGATCTTTCATTTTCCATTCCTCCATTCGATAAGAATTCCTCATTGTAGATAGTTTTTGATATGAATCAACCATGACCCCTTTTCTGGCTCTATCTTCAAGATCTAGCCGATCTTCATCCATCAATGCTTGGAATATTAAATATTTCAACCAAAACAATGTATGTCTATTGCGCATCCCTAAAAATAGCCAGCTTGGCCAATGACTGGACCTGGTCGAGATAAGGAGCAAGACAATGCCCCCTAGCATGATCAACTTCCCTAACTTTGCATACTATCAATCAGTAACCACAAAAGATATGTAAAGTTTTCACTCCAAATCCTCTAGGCTAGCGGTCGAGGCTTCATACTAAGCATCGTTGTTTGTTATAGGGAAATCTAGATTCAGGACATAGCATATCGATCGTTCCTCAAGAGTCGTTAACATGACTCTTGCGCCATAACATTGATCACTGGATGCTCCATTCGCGTACGTTTTCCATCTGTTAGTTGGTTCTCTACTACTCTTCAGTAGTCATCTGATGCAGTGAATTCGGGTATGAGGTCTGCTAATTTCCGTCCTTGGATAGCCCTTAGGGAAATAAGTGATATCAAATTGGCTTAGTTCGATATTCTATTTAAGTAGTCTTTCAGATGTCTTAGGTCGTTGTATGCTCTGTCGCAGCGGCTGATAGTCATAGACGTTGATGGTTACTCTAGTCCAATCCTAGAGTCTTGTCATGAGTTATTAAGTCTAATAGTGAAGGACTCTGAATGCTCTAATCGGTTATCTGCAAATGGCCAAAGATCAGGCTTAAAAGCATGTTGAAGGAAATGTCAAGTAGGGGTCATCCTCGAGTTGCGTGCAGCTGCATAGCTGGATCTTGCTATGAGTTTGAATTTGCTTGAATATTCGAGTAACGTACTTTCTATGTAATGCATTCATGATCCTTTACCCGTCCTTCAGGTTGGAGTGACAGTCAGTTGCTCACGAGCTTAGGTATCGATTTAAGGATTCTATCTCTAGGCATTCTTTCGGCCGTAGCCTTGAGTAGCTGTAAGCACTATATATAAATTCCGATATTGAGCTCTCACAGCCAGTCTTTGGATGACCAAGCATCTTCTCCCAGTCTCGGGTTGAAAAATGCACTGCATGGACAGTTGAGTCTCGCCCTAGCTATGTTTATGTTCCTACCTAAAGTCCAAAGACATAGAGTTGATCGGTGAATAGTTGGTTCATATTCATCTTGCTTCTCGCTCGTGCCCCCAGGTTTAGGGCATATACCGATAAGTAGGAAGGCCAGCCACGCCTACTTTAGCTTTACTCTCTTTTCCGTTGAATCGTAGGATCAGGTCAGTCGATGGGAAGCTGTGTCTCGCCTATCTTGGATTGTATTATGGTTATTCATACCAAGAGGATACTTCGATGCTTCATCGGTTTCAGGGCGTAATTTGTACACTGGACGGTCAACCACGACCACTTTGGTTCATGTCCTGTAATCAGATCTCAGGGTCAAGTTGGCTCAAATGAAGTCGGGTCATGCTCATCCAGTTTTATACTCCTCTTGACGGATCGAAGGAGGGTACTGGAGAATTTTAAACCAATCCTTCAAGGTTTACTCTCCTTTTCACACTTTGGAGGTCATAGTTTTTCAAGGAACATCCAAGGCGCATTCGTATGTGCTTGGTACAGATCGGTATTGACCCTCGATTTTGAGGTATGATATAGTCGTTCACCCGTAGCTTTAGGGTGTCGTTTCGATTGGTTCTGTATTGAGGCCTCCCTGTAGTCGTTGCCTTAAGTTGTAAAGTACGCCAAGCTAGAGCTATAGTAAGCTATCATATTCAGCTTTTAGTATTTGTACTCCTACTTCCAGCATTGATTTGGCTAGGCCACTAGTCGGATGGTCGAACTCCATCTTAGTGAGTTAATGCTCCTCCTGTCGATTTCAGGCCGAAGTTTGCAGAATAGAGAATGGTCGGAATCCACTCGTCTATTTATCGATGTTTATACACCACTCTGCATCTTGGTGACTTAGTGTTATTCTCCCTAGGTCGACTCGCGCCCAATTTGTGTTCATGCTTCGGTCCACGCTCCGGGGACTTAGAGATTTCTCAAACGGTTTATGCTTTAGTCTACAGTTCGGGATGCGGAGATTTTCGTCAATTCGTTTATACTCCAGTCCGCACTCTGGGAACTTAGAGTACTCTAGTTCGCTTCTGGAACTTAGAGATTTTTCTCAAGTCATTTATACTCTAGTCCGCACTCTGAGGACTGAGAGTACTCTAGTCCACTTCAGGGACTTAGAGGTTTTTAAGTCGCTTATAATCTAGTCCATTCTCTGGGGACTCAGAGTACTCTAGTCCGCACTCTGGGGACTTAGAGGTTTTTAAGTCGTTTATACTCTAGTCCATACTCCGGGAACTCAGAGTACTCTAGTCCGCACTCTGGAGACTGAGAGATTTTTAATTCGTTTATACTCTAGCCCGCACTCAGGGGACTGAGAGTACTCTGGTCTGCACTTTGGAGACTTAGAGGTTTTTAAGTCGTTTATACTCTAGTCCGCACTCAGGGGACTTAGAGTACTCTAGTCCGCTCTCCGGGGACTTAGAGGTTTTTAAGTCGTTTATACTCTAGTCTGCACTTTAGGGACTCAGAGTACTCTAGTCCGCACTTTGGGGACTTAAAGATTTTTAAGTCGTTTATACTCTAGTCTGCACTAAGGGGACTGAGAGTACTATAGTCCGTACTCTGGGGACTTAGAGGTTTTTAAGTCGTTTATACTCTAGTCCCCACTCTGGGGACTCAGAGTACCCTAGTCTGCTTCAGGGACTTAGAGATTTTTGAGTCATTTATACTCTAGTCCACGCTCTGGGGACTCAGAGTACTCTAGTCCGCACTCAGGGGACTTAGAGATTTTCAAGTCATTTATAGCCTAGTCCGCACTCAGGGGACTGAGAGTACTCTAGTCCGCTTCAGGGACTTAGAGGTTTTTAAGTCGTTTATACTCTAGTCAACGCTCCAGGGGCTCAGAGTACTCTTGTCCGCACTCAGGGGACTTAGAGGTTTTTAAGTCGTTTATACTCTAGTCCGCACTCTGGGGACTCAGAGTACTCTAGTCCGCACTCAGGGGACTTAGAGGTTTTAAGTCATTTATACTCTAGTCCGCACTCTGGTGACTCAGAGTACTCTAGTCCGCACTCTGGGGACTTACAGGTTTTTAAGTCGTTTATACTCTAGTCCGCACTCTGGGGACTTAGAGATTTTTAAGTCGTTTATACTCTAGTCCGCACTCAGGAGACTGAGAGTACTCTAGTCCGCTTCAGGGACTTAGAGATTTTTGTCAAGAGCAGTTGTATTTCCACTCGTTTAATTTGTATTTCATTTACCATATCGAGGCTATGCTGTCGAACGAACGATCGGACCACGTTTGCTCATGGAATAGGACTCTGCCCCAACATGAAGGACGAAACTTGAAGAATAAATGGTCGATTCTCATCTGCTTTGTGACTATAGCTCTTCCAATCAAGTCTAGGAAGGAGGTATATGATAGATGGTTGGATCACATCCACGCTGGGGTTGGATAATCTAGTCTCCCACAACTCGCTTCATATCTCTTTCTAGAAAATTAGGATAATGGATTACTGAGTAGACAAAGTAAGTAGCATATGTTTCAAGGTGCAATCGTATCCATGTATTGAGAGCGATGGTTGGTGAGTAGGTAGTCCATCACAGCTACCCCAAGTCGGGCTTTCGAACAACCTTTATGTTCAAGGTAGGATTTCTTGTGTAGATGATCAAATCACGTCTACTCTAGATAGATCTCGGTGTCACTAAGCTTTAGGAGAGGCATTTGTATTTGTCAAACTTTGTTTTATGACTCGATTTGAGTGGATGATCGGGCCATATTCATTTCAAGCCTTGCTTAGGTCTGCAAGTCAAATGTGGAGGCCGACGAATGAACGGTCGGTCATGTTCACTTTGTATTGGGCTCTGATCATGACGATCTTTTCAATCTCTAGCCCATAGCCCCAAATCGAGGGCATATGGTTGATGGTGAGTGGTCGCATAATGCTCATCTTGATGAAACTCCACATGTCCGATCATGGTCTGTGTCGATTGGTTGGTGGCCAAATCTGAGTACTTGGACACCTGTATGGTTTTGAAAGAAGTTTTCTTCGATTCGATTGTAATTCAAAGCATAATTGAAATCAACATATCCAAAGAAGATTGATATAAATCTCATTGATAAAGGGGGGCAGTATCGTGTGCTCGCTATTCAACTCTGCCCTAGTGCCTTCTAGCAGGATATCGACTACCAACGGTACAATTGATAATTGGAGTTCTTTATTGATGGGCATCCGAAGGTCCTGGCTCGCCGTCCTGCAAGGCTTGCACGTACTATTGAAGTTTTTCTTTCTGAATCCGCTCTCCGATGACACCTCGGAGGTGTTTGCTATCGCCAGTGTTAGGATCAGTGTGCATCATGGAATATACAACATTCCCCTGATTTCTTCTGGACTTCGATGGACTCTCTCGAGGTTAGTTTTCAGTACCACTTTGAGTCACGAGTCTCCAAATAGAGGTTATCAATTGAATCTTTCAAAGAGCATATGAGTCAAATTTTGAGATCTTGTTTTGTCTACTAGAATAAATGTCCATAGCCGGCGTGCCTGCATTGTTATTTTTCCTAGTCTGCTCCACTCCTTCTCACATTGGTTTTGATTCATTTTGTAACAGAAAAAATCCATGGTCGTAAGAGGCTCTCCAGCTAACTAGCATCCAAAATATATCTGGAGGTCGAATCTCCTCAAACGCGATCAGTATGATATCCTTGTTAGCATTTGGAATAAACTGCTTTGAGCCAAACATTGGTTTGCTTGAAGTCACTAAATTTGAAGTGCTGGGTCAGTGAAGAATGGTGCTTGGAGTCATCTTGGCGTTTGTCTAGGGTCATATCATCTATGTTCTCCAACCTTTGGGAGTATCGTTTGAGTAGCGGTTGCTTGTCCATTCCCTTATTGTCATTCAGAAGCTGCCGCTGGATCCTCTATGCCCTAGTCGATCATGAGATGAAAGGGAAGTGGATAGAATGTTCCTTTATTAATTTGAGTTTTGAATTCACAATCTGGAGGCACTACGCTGTGGAAGTGGATAAAAAAAAATTAGTCTCTTTTTCGAAAATTTGGGTCATACCCGAAAATATTTTTTTTGAAACTAGGGGTCGTATAAGAGACCAGTGTAACTTAAGTTTGGATCGGCCTGGATGCCGCTCGACATAGGAATGCGGCTCGGCGTGGATGCCATTCGACAGAGGCATGCGGCTCGGCCTGGATGCCGTTCGACATAGGCATGCAGCTCGGCCTGGATGTCGTTCGGCATAGGCATGCGGGTCGACATGGATGTTGGTCGGGATAGGTATGTGGCATGTGGTTCGGCCTGGATGCCGCTCAGCATAGGAATGCAGCTCGGCCTGGATGCCGCTCGGCCTAGGCTTGCGGCTCGGCCTGGATGCCGCTCGGCATAAGAATGCGGCTCAGCCTCGATGTCGTTCGGCATAGGCTTGCGGCTTGGCCTGGATGCCGCTCGGTATAGGCTTGCGGGTCGGCCTGGATGCCGCTCGGCATAGGAATCCGGGTCGGCCTGGATGCCGCTCGGCATAGGAATGTAGCTCGGCCTAGATGCAGCTCGGCATAGGCTTGCGGCTCAGCCTGGATGCCACTCGGCATAGGCTTGCAGCTCGGCCTGGATGTCACTCGGCATAGGAATGCGGCTCGGCCTAGATGCTGCACGGCACAGGCTTGTGGCTCGGCCTGGATGCATCTCGGCATAGGCTTGCGGCTCGACCTAGATGCCGCTCGGCATAGGAATGCGGCTCGGCCTGGATGCCGTCAGCATAGGCACGCGGTTCGGTCTGGATGCTGGTCGGCATAGGCATGCGGCTCGCCAAGGATGCCGCTCGGCATAGGCTTTTTCTGGAGCAGTCGACATATGCCTTTTCTGGGGCGATCGACATACGCCTTTTCTGGAGCGGTCGGCATATTCCTTTTCTGGGGCGATCGGCTGAATTTCCTTCAGAGGAGGGTCGGCCTTCATTCAACTTGAGTGCAAACTTCAACGTCCAATCCCCAAATCTTGCGTGGACTTGGTTTCTCTGACTACGGCTATTGGCTTCCTTTAGATTTCTTTCAAATCTGAGTAGAATAGGAAGTTTTCTAGTAAACAAATGGATCTATCTCGCGAATATGGAAATCCACTAGTAGACAATGAGATCCAATCAAGCTAAGAATTCAATTCTCAGTGAAAGCACCAAAATGGTAGCACTAGAATTGGTCACTAACACCCTTGAGTAGAGTTATATAGAGAGATTAATGAAGAGAGTAAATTAAAACTGAGGAATTACATAGTAGAATGCAATAATAACTTTAAGAAACAAGAACACCAGATTTATAGTGGTTCGGCGTAACTGCCTACGTCCACTAAGTTTAATCTTTATTGCTTTTTCAATCACTTGAATACAGATACAATCCATATACCAATGACTTGGTTAAAGTTTGAATCAAAAATAGATGATTCTTGAAAATGGCAGATTCTCTCCAGTGTTCTCGAAAATAGGTCCATTTCACTGTGCCCGTGCCCTTCTATTTATAGACGAAGATAGGCTGGACTTCCCTCATTGGCCCAGGAACAAAGTATCTCGGCCCACAGTAGGTGACTTCTGCGGACCGAGCCAGGCATGCCAAACGAGTCATGCCGAGCGATCTTGCTGAGTGGCTTTGCCAAACGATGTTGCCAAAGAATGCTGCGCGATGGCAATGCCAAGCTATGGTGTCTGAACTCGAGGTGCCGAGCGATGGTGTCTAAACTCGAGATGCCGAGCGATGGCTTCTGAACTCGAGATGCCGAGCGATGGTGTCTAAACTCGAGATGTCGAGCGATGGCTTCTGAACTCAAGATGCCGAGCGATGGTGGTCGAACCAAAGAAAGCCGGGCGGTGGAGTTGGAACCAGAGAATGCCGAACAAGGGACTTCGGCAGAGCGACACTCAGGCCGAAGGATACCTAGGCCGAGCGGTACTTCCAGGCCGAGCGGTACTTCCAGGCCGAACGACACTCAGGCCGAAGGATACCTAGGCCGAGCGGTACTTCCAGGCCGAACGACACTCAATATTTTCCTCTTTGAGCCGAACCAAGGTGTTGGGTAACACACTCTTTCAATAAAAAAATCTTAAAATTAATATATTTTGAACATGTCATTGGGTTTAACTTCTTCAAATTTCTAGCTATTTTAATCAAATTGAGCAAATTATATATGTTTTATGACTATAAATAGCATTTCGAAAGCAATGGTATAGGTCTTGTACCTTATTCCATCCCCTGTAGAAATTTAGTATTTTGCTCTTTATGTGAAATTACGATTTTACTCTTTTTATTAGTTATTTAGTTACGTAAAATTAACTAGATTTTTATATTCCATAAAACCCTAGGAGAAATTAAAAAACCTTTGAATATCTCAATTGTGTGTTAGGACTCGCTTGTCTTGGGATTCCGATCTTAAGTTTGTTGAATAAACCATAGGCCCACAAGTAATGGATAACTCTTTATCGGTTGTACCATGTATAATGCCTAGCCATGGTTTTTTACTCTAATCTCAATCTTGACATTGAGTTTAATCAACAAGTCAGTAGATACTATTCACTCTTACCTGTCATTTCACGACAGCTTAAGTATAATGCACGTGTCATGAATATGCTCAACAAATACATGCATATATCTTACCTTAACTAGGAAATATATTAGTATTGCTACACATAAAGGATCTAACTTCTGTTTGATCAAAAATTAGCATGTACGTGTGTAATCTATCAATATATAAATCATAGATTGCAACTATATTAAAGATTTATAACCTTCAATGTATTTTAAGTGATATTCACTTATGGAATAATGTATTTCCTATGAAACACCCTTGTGATTCAAGTGTTGGACACCTATAAAATTACGGTATACATTACATACGTATGTATTCCAAAAATCTATTTATGTTTATTTCAGCTCCACTTGTATTTATTTTACATATTTATAATTATATAAGCTTAGTTTATATAGAACTGGTCATAACTTAATTAACTTATATAATATTTATATTTAAATTAGTAATTAAATCATATTTAATTAACTTTAATCACATTAATTAAATCATATGTAATTAATTTTCATTCTTATTAATCACATCATATTTAATTAATTTTAGTTGTTAATTTAATTAACCAATTTTATTTTATTTTATCATAGAAAATTTGACATTATTATCCTTAAACTATTTAAGATAAATAACTAAGTATAACATTTATAGTTTTGTTTTCTATACATGTTTCTATACGCACACTCATATTAACTGACTTTTAATTAATTAATTAATTAATTAATATATCAGTTTATTTAATTAAATAATTTAACTAAATATTTAATTATTTCAAGAATTCTAATTTAATTTTATCTCAAACAATTTTAAGATAAATTTATGATTATAATAGTGTTAGTTACATACATATATCAATATATATATATATGTTTTTGATTATTAATTTAATTTAATTAATCATATTAATTAAATATATATTAAAAAATTTAAATTTTGTATTTAATTTCTTAAAACAATTTTGAAAAATTTTAAACTTATTTCCTAACATGTATAAAATTTCCTTTTATATTTTAAACTTAACATTTAAAATTAAAATATATTTTAAAATTTCAAATCATAACATGAAAGTTTGTCCAACGCCTAAAATCTATTTAGGGCTTACATCTGGGCTAACCTTTTAGATTTACTCCATCCACTGTGCTACGATGGTAGCTAGGAAGGGGAAAATACTTGATTACTCAAATCTAAGCCTAAACGCTACTTTTCTAGACATCCATAGAATAGACAAGTTAATTAGCTAGTCATCAACGTTGACTAATTAGGTTGCATAGACCATTCGAGCTTTGATACCATTATAGGAACCCAGCCCATTTCATAGTGGGTGAATAAGTAACTTTCAAAAAAATCCTTATTTGGATCTTGATGGGTCTATGCATTCCATTAACACGCATTAGATCCATTCTAATTATTTAATAAAACTTATTTTATTTGATTATTTTATTTTTATTATTATTTAATTAATCCATTTTGCAAAATATATATGATGTAAATACATTGTTAAGAGAGGCAGAGGAAGAAGTTATCCACCATAGAAGAAAGAATTAATTGAATCAAATTCAATCAGATAAAAAGGAATATTTTGGTTCATTTAGATAAGGATACTTATTCATTTCTCTCTTTTAAAACCTTCACTTAATTTTAGGTCCAACAATCAGACCATATTCTTCCATGTGTGGCAAAAAAAAATAGTAATATGTATAGAGACACGCATATACAAACACACTACTACATTTAATATGCATACACACAATTCTTAATATCGGATACAGGGTATAACCATATAATATGAAAAATAATGACAAAGTTATTATAAACATATACAGATATTAGGATTTATATATGCCATGTGTACATCCATTATCTATACGTATATTGATTGCCTCATTTAATTATTTAGTGAAGATACACACACATATGGATATAAATATTTCTAAAATACGTATGTTAATAACATAATATTTGAATTGACAATGTCTAACATAGATTGATTGAATTTATGTTACAAATTCAAAATTATAGATTAAAAGGTCTAAGTTTGACTTATTGAATACAGTTAAATTCGAATATAGATTAAGTTAACAATGTAAAATATCTCTAATTTAATTATTATTATAAAGTATATGTACATATATACATATGTAATAGTATAAGATTAAAATAATTTTCAGTTGATTAAAAATATACATACATGTTATGTTAAATAGTTCTAACCTATTTACAAGCACATATATATAAGCATACATACATGCATATGCACATGTACATATACGTATACATATATGAAATTATATAAATGATGTGATGACCCGGAATTTTTAAAGCAATATCAATTTAATAATCTGTAATAAAAATTAAATTGATTTGATAATCTTTGTAATAATATTTGGAATTAATTTAATAATCCAATTAAAATAAATATTTAATTGATAGATTTTATCTTTTTAAAATCTAATATTTGTTTTATATTTATAATATATATAGAATGTATATATTGTAAATAGGTATTGTTTTAAATGAATCCTGTTTTCTATAAAATATATATCTTTAGTAAAATTGGAAAGTATGATTTTATTTAAAAGTTAAACTTTTTAAAAGCTATTTAATAAATAAAATAAGGTTTTAAATACATAAGATAAGTATTGAAATGATTTAAAATATTTTAATTCAAGTTTAAAATTTAAATAAATAACAATGAGGTCATTTTGAGTTTCTTTTAAATATAACGTGATAATAAATAATTTATTAATAAAGAAATAATTTCTTTTATAAGTTATTTATGATTATTAAATATTGTTATTTCTAAAAATATAATAATACATTGTTTTAACAAATAAATCTTTAATAAAAATAATTGTTTTCCAAAATTCAAATTTTGTACTTGTATTTGTAAATAAACTAGATTTCAAAATTTATTTTTCAACATGAATTCAAAGTTTTAAATCTAAAGTATAATTGTTTTTATTTTATTTTGATTTTGAATCATTTGTATAAGTTTAATATTTATTCATTTTAAAATTTATGTACATGTAAATAAATACATGATTGGCTAATTAATTAAAACAAGCTTACATGTATCCTATATTAACATCTAACAAAAATATTAATTAACATTTAATGAATGATAACTCTTAAAAAGACAACTGTTAGCTTTTAAATTCACTTAATAGCAAGTGTTAAAAGATTAAGTAGAATGTAAGACATGTGTCATTTAAATTTGGCTTTTCTTTTATTTGTTCAATAAAATTTAAATTTCAGTTTTTTTATATAAAACAAATTCCTTTTTTCCATTTTTATTTCTTTTCTAGAGCTAAATAAAAAGGAATCACATTCTCTAAAACTTAAATCTGAAACAAAATTTCTCATTTATCAAATCTAAAACAACAACCTGCACATCTTCAAAAAGAATCAAGCCTGTAAATCATCTTCCTGTTAATCAAAACCTTATTCACCCTCAAGCAAACATGTAACTACTTCAAAGCATGCAAAATCTGTAGCCTGCATGCAAATCTTTTTACAAACCAAATCAAAGCATGCTTGCATTTTCTAAATCTGGAAGTAAAACCTATTGAAACCTGCGTCAAAGAAAATCCTGTCACCCTGTTTAAGAATCTGGAAGCAGGCAAAACAAAGGGAGCAAACTACATTTTTTTTTCAAAACTAAAGAAGAAAGCTACTGCAGTTTCAAATAAAGAAATGAAGCATGCAAGGTCTATAAATCAACAACAAAAGCACAAGTCTTATTCTTTCAAATTCACTACTCTGCACATCAAGAAAAAGTGAGTAACTTTTAAACTTAAAATAAATTATGGTTGCATGTTATTCTTGTAGAAAATGTTGCAATTGTGTTTGTTTATATGTATGTTTGTGTAGATATTATTGATAAATTCTGCTGTATGAAGTGTGCACTTGATATCTTGAACATCTCTGTTCCCAGATTTGAAATTTCTGGGTTATAATTTAAGTTCAAATCCTTAAAATTTAATTTCTTTTAAAACTTGAGTTTTAAAAACAATCCTGTTTGTTTCAATTCAAACTTTAGTTTGAAAATTTATTTAGGATCAAATAATTATGAAATGCCCCTGAAACTATATATATAAACTGATCAAACTTTAAAATGGTGTAATTCAAAACCATGTAATATATTGTTTCAGGCCTAAGATCTGAAACATCACCCTGAAACTTGATTTTTAAAACCGAAATCATAATTTTTAATGATGGAAAGAGTGTGTAACTTTGTAATGAACCGGAAATGGAAATGTGGGGTTTTCTGATGATCTATGTGGTTTTGGAGGAAGGGGTTCTTTCTGGTGGTAGTATGATGACCAGAGAATAAGGGAAAAATGTTAGGATGATGATCAGTGCTTTGTGAAGAGGGTGGTTGATTTTTGTAGTTTGTAAACCTAGTTTCTACTGGGATGAATGTTTTGATTGGTTCGTCATTTCTGGTCGATCGAGTATAGCAAAACTTAAGGGGATGGTAGAGGATGAGTCGATGATGGAGTGACCGGAGGCGCAAGCATTCAGATGGTCGGAGGAAGGTGGTTGAAGCGATGACAGGTTTGGGAAAATTGGTGCGTTCTGTGTTTCCAGGTTAGAGTTTTAAGTTCGAATTCGATTTTGGAATGTATAGGGGCGAATTGATGGAAGTGTTTGGTCGTGGGGTTGGTCGCCAGCGTGGGGAAGCCACGGGAGGTCGCTGGTGATTGCCGAAGGCACGGTGCATGTGCACCATGCACTTTTGTTTTTAGGTGGTCTGGGTGCAAGTATTTGGGGCAATTCGAGAATCACTCGAGAGATGGTAGTATTGGCTCGAAGTAGGAGTCCTTCTGACTCGAAGTAATTTTGTACTTGCTTGGGATTTAGGCAGACAGGTTGCAGTTTTAGAAAACCTGTAGTTTTGTTTTCTTTATAAAAATTTAAAACTGAATTTAAATGGAGTTAGGTTTTAAATCAGAGTTAAGTTAAATCTAATATGTATTAGAGTTTCAAATGATTTTGAAAATCTTATAAGTTTTCAAATTTTGAAATGGTTTCAGTTTTAAATAAAAAGGAAAAGGAGGGGAAAACTGACAGTTTTTCTGTAAATTTAAATTTCATTTTGAAATTTGAATCATAATTTAAATCACCAGTTTGAATCTAAATTTAAGCACAGTTTTCTTAAGATTTTTCAATCTTCAAGTTTTAAAAATAAATTTGTATTTTAAATAAAAGTTTTAAAAACAAGGTTCAAATCAAAAGTTTATATTAAGTTTAAATATAAATGATTTGAATAAGGAATGGTTTCAAGTATATTGAATTAAAAATCTGAGATTTGAATAAGTTTAAAATCTGAATGTTTTCAAATTAGTTTAAATTTAAATTGTTTAATTGAAGTAAAAATTGTTCCAAACAAATATTTAAATTGGTTTTTCTTTTTTGAAATGAAATCATTATAAATATTTTATAAAGGAAGTTAAATGGTTATTAATTTGAATTTGGAATTTAAATGTATTTTAAACTTAATTTTTAATTAAATTAAAACTTATCTTATATAAGTTTTAATTATAAGTGATAAATGTTATTTACATTTATTCTAAAAAGGAATGTGAATGAATTTAAATTAGATAATGCTTAATAAATATTATTTTGAATTTTAGATTCAAAATGAAAATCTGAATTTGAATTTTTAAAATGAAATATTCTAAGTACATTTTAATATTCATGAAATTATTAATAAGGAATGGGTTATCTTAGAAATTATTAATTATAATTAAATAAATTGGATAATTAAGGAATTACTTATTTATTTAATTTATTTAATTAATAATTTGGATTAATTTAAATTAGAGTTAATTAAGAATTAATTAAAGAATAAATAATAGTTAATGATGGTCATTAACTAAAGTTTATTTAGGAATTAATTAATATGATTAATTTTTAATAATTAATTAAATTAATTAATTAATGTTAATAAATTATGGAATTTATTTAAGTTTAATTACTTAAATAAAAGTAATTAAGACACTAATTACTTAATGTAATTAATGGAGCTTATTAAGGTTGGTTTAAATTAATTAATTAAGTTTAATTTTAAACATTTGATTTAATAGTAATTACTTTATGTAATTAATGGGGTTACTCAGTAAAATAATTAAAGATAATTACTGTATGTAATTAGTGAATAATGATGGAATTGTGAAAATAATTTAGATTAAATTATTTTGTATAATTAATCAAGTGATTAATTAAAGAAATTAATTAAGGAATAATTAATTAGATAAGTAATTAACCTTAATTACAGAATGAGATTAATCAAAGGTGATTAATAATTATGGATTAAGTGAGATTAATTACTGAAAGTAATTAATTTAATGAAGTAATTAATTAAGAGTCATTAATGAATATAATTAATGATGTAATTAAGATTGATTAATTAGTATTAATCAATCAATAATAAGTAATTAAGGGTAATTAATTAATTGTAATTAATTAAGGTTAAATGTAATTAATTATAGTTAATTAATTAATGAAGTAATTAGAGGTTAATTACTGTATTTGGTTTGGAGTAATTAATTTTGTGAAATTAATTAAAGTATAATTAATCAGGTTGATTAATTAAGATGATAAATTAGAGGTTAATCAATTAATTAATTTGTAATTAATTAATGATAATGTTAGCAAGATTTATATTGTGTAAGTAATTAATTTAATTCATTTTAAATTAATTAAAGATGATGTAATTAATTTAATTCAATTTAAATTAATTATAAATAGTATGATTATGAATCATTGCTTATGAATGGTTGTTATTGGATGCCTTGAATGGTTTGGGAAATCTCAACTACGAGATTAATATTGTTGATTGATATGGATGCATTGGTTGCATTATGATATGGATTATCTTTTGATAGTAATAAATATGGATTATCTGTGGTTATGATAATGATAATTATCTGTTGTGAATCTATGAATTATCTATCTGTGTGTATATAGATAAAATAATTGAATTGTTTTAAACTTTAAAACAACTTAGACCTAAAAGACACGCTTTGGATTTCGATGAGACCGGGATCGGGTTTCCATATTTGGATATCCGAAAACCACATCAATCCAAATTAACGATAGGTCGTGAATCTTATGTGAAGAGTGAAGACTCGAGGTGTAAGGGCTATACGTCAGTATAACTCTGTGGGTGATTCCGTAATAAGTTTGACGGAATAGTACTTATAGATTCGAGATGGAGATTCAGAGTGCAAGGGTTATCGTCGTTAACTCTGATGGTGATTCCAAAACGAGTGTAACGAGATAATGCCTTCGGTTTCGTTCGAACCCGGAACGAACTTGTATGGATTGAATGCTTTCAGAACATCGTCAGGTGGACGATGAGCATTCTAAGATAATGTGTTCTTTAAAGGTAGTCGTAGCCTCAAGCCTCACCAACCGGGAATGGCTAAAACAGGGGAGGTGCAGCAAGGCTTCGTGGGTAGCTCCCACTGGAGAGCAAGATTGATCCCTGTCTAGAGGTCCCTTTATATTCGGCTTAATGGGCAGTTGTTAGTGCGCACCAACTGCGGGGTTGTCTTGTTCGGAACTATTCAGTAAGGAATTGGTCCGGCCTTGTGTTGCAGGGGAGTGGGAGTACTCCTCGGTACGTTGATCTAGGCCACGTACTGTGACGGGCGGTACCCCGGTAGCCCTGCCATTGTATGGAATCCAAAATCCAATAAGTGTCGTACGTATTAGTTGTGCCCAACTATGTTGGAACGTGAGATGTGAGCATTCCAGCTATTTCTGTATTTTACTTGAAAACCCTAGACACTATTATAATATCACTGGATTTCCTATCAAATGTTTTGGTTAGCGTAAGGTAAAAACTTTTCCATGTTTATGTGTGGAAAGTCTTACGTGATACCTTTCTTTTCAAAAGGTTTTTGAAAGTTAAGCAACTTTAACCTGTTATTCACACCAGACCCATGTCTGACCCGGAGTTTATTTTTGTTTTTCATAAACTCTTGGGTACTCAAATTTTTACGAGTAGCCAAGGGATTCAGGTTAGCTTTGACGAATATTGGAGGAGCAATGGAGCAGGAGGCTTCTGCGTTAGATATATATAGTATTCCGCTGTGTGACTCTGTGTTGTCTCTGGATTGTATTATGTTGTAAATACTAGGCAGGTGTTTATAACTGTCTAGTATATGTTGTATATCTGTGTACTCTGATAGTGGTTGTAAACTATGTAATATTTTATGTTATTAATATAATTTATTCGTTCCACTGTTTAGATTCTGATGTGTTTGTTTCTTCTTCTTCTTCTCTTTCTTTCTCTTTTCTATCCATTTCTTTCTTATTAGCGATGCAATTTCCTGGTGTTTGGAAGTTGGGTCGTTAAAGTGGTATCAGAGCATTAGGTTGAGTGAATACCTAGGCTCTGTAGTGGTGTCTATCTTGAGAGAGCGTATTTGTAATTTTATATATATTTATATATATTTATCTATTTCTACCTATCTGTTGGGTTACCTGTTCGGGTTTTCCAATATAGGTTATAAAGGTAGATAAGGTAGTAGTGTTTGTAACACGATTACTACCATTGGTTGGAGTCTGATGTTTGAGGTTGGAAGTGTATCTGTCGAGACTGTAGACCTAATACCGTCTCGAATAAGTTTTGTTGTGTTGAAGTATTTCATCGATCTCTGAAGGAAACCTGTTAAGATTCGGAGACATCTTTGAAGTGCAGAGTTTGGTGAGTAGGGTTTGGATCTGTTCGGTTGAGCTGGAGCAAGTGAAGGTATCTTGATACCTCAGGAAGTTGTAACTGCGTGATGAGATGCAGTGACTATGGATTGTTTCCGAAGATGTTTTCTTTGGAACAAGTTTGGGAAGTGTGACTGTCCCGAAGTTGTGGCTGGATTCAGCAGGATGTTGTGGTGTTTTCTGGTTGGCTTTGAAGTCCGAATTTCTCGAAGGGATTTGGATTAGAAAGTTTGGCATTGGCGACAGCAGTGCAGCTCGGAGTGTTCTGTGAACCGACGGGGAGGTCTTAGCGGAGTAGTTTTTCTGTAGATGGAGTTCAGAAGCTGCTAAGTGAATCCGTTTCTTCAATGGATTGACTAGACCATTGTAAGGTGTTCTGTTGGTAAAGAGAGAACGGTTTTATTTGGAAATTTATCTGGGTTGATCGCAAAAGTAACTTGCGATTGTTTGAGTGTTCTCTTGGATTGTTGAAGATTGTTCTGGATGTCTTCTAAGAAGACAGAGATTTGTCCACATCTGGAAATTGAGTTCTCTTATCGACTAGTATTCCAGGAGTGGAACCGGTGGTTCTGTTAAGTTGGAGAATGATTCCTAAGGATGGAGTTTGATGAAGTAACTCAGTTTTGGAGGAATTTCTGAGTTTTTCTTTATGAATCCGTTGAACCATATTTCTGGAAGGTGATGCCCAGTTGGTGCTTGTGTTCTTCATTAGTATTTTCTTATCTACTTCGGATCAGAGTTGTGCAGCGGAAGCAGTTTGGATATGTTTCCGATTATCTTTTCCAGATCAGGAGAATTTGTGGTTTTCTGATGTTTATGGAGTAGAATTGTTTTTTGGTTTTGGATTGATCTTGAGGTGATCTTTGTGTTGGGTTGTTTTTAGTTCTGATTGTTCTAGAGGAATCAGCAAGGGTTGAGCTGATCAGTTTGGATGTTGGCAGCCTAGGATTGTCTGAAGACTTCATTGTTGTTGGAGTTTTCTTTGATTCAGGAGCTATAAGTTTTGGTAAGATTAGAAAAGCTAGCTCAGTGATGATTGGATCTTTTCTCTGTGTTTTGGATGGATTGGTGTTTGGTTTTTCAGGATTGAATTGCCAGTTTGGATAACTGGAATTCGATGAGTTTCACGTATCTCTGAGGGAGTACGTGTATAGTCTATCTCTGGTTTTAGAACCAGCAGTTATGGAGTTTGGTTGTTGAATCAGACTCGTTTTTAGTATGATATGTTATCCAGTTCTGTAGATATAGATTAATAGGAGCTCTATAGTTTAATAGTATTGATTGTTTGGAATCTATAGAGCGAGTATCCCGATATTTTTACCGGGGAAACTCGTGAAAGTTTTATCCAGAATTTATCCGGATAATTAGGTTTGTTTGATTGGGTGTATTGATTGCCATGGTTGTTAGCATATCATTGGTATATGTTTGTGTTTTAAAATTAAATTTTTAAATAGATTATTAAATTACCTTTGTTTTAAATTTCGGGGACGAAATTCTTTAAGGGGGGAGGAATGTGATGACCTGGAATTTTTAAAGCAATATCAATTTAATAATCTGTAATAAAAATTAAATTGATTTGATAATCTTTGTAATAAGATTTGGAATTAATTTAATAATCCAATTAAAATAAATAGTTAATTGATAAATTTTATCTTTTTAAAATCTAATATTTGTTTTATATTTATAATATATATAGAATATTGTATATATTGTAAATAGGTATTGTTTTAAATGAATCCTGTTTTCTATAAAATATATATCTTTAGTAAAATTGGAAATTATGATTTTATTTAAAAGTTAAACTTTTTAAAAGCTATTTAATAAATAAAATAAGGTTTTAAATACATAAGATAAGTATTGAAATGATTTAAAATATTTTAATTCAAGTTTAAAATTTAAATAAATAACAATGAGGTCATTTTGAGTTTCTTTTAAATATAATGTGATAATAAATAATTTATTAATAAAGAAATAATTTCTTTTATAAGTTATTTATGATTATTAAATATTGTTATTTCTAAAAATATAATAATACATTGTTTTAACAAATAAATCTTATATAAAAATAATTGTTTTCCAAAATTCAAATTTTGTAATTGTATTTGTAAATAAACTAGATTTCAAAATTTATTTTTGAACATGAATTCAAAGTTTTAAATCTAAAGTATAATTATTTTTATTTTATTTTGATTTTGAATCATTTGTATAAGTTTAATATTTATTCATTTTAAAATTTATGTACATGTATATAAATACATGATTGACTAATTAATTAAAACAAGCTTACACGTATCCTATATTAACATCTAACAAAAATATTAATTAACATTTAATGAATGATAACTCTTAAAAAGACAAGTGTTAGCTTTTAAATTCACTTAATAACAAGTGTTAAAAGATTAAGTAGAATGTAAGACATGTGTCATTTAAATTTGGCTTTTCTTTTATTTGTTCAATAAAATTTAAATTTCAGTTTTATATATAAAACAAATTCCTTTTTTCCATTTTTATTTCTTTTCTAGAGCTAAATAAAAAGGAATCACATTCTCTAAAACTTAAATCTGAAACAAAATTTCTCATTTATCAAATCTAAAACAACAACCTACACATCTTCAAAAAGAATCAAGCCTGTAAATCATCTTCCTGTTAATCAAAACCTTATTCACCCTCAAGAAAACCTGTAACTACTTCAAGCATGCAAAATCTGTAGCCTGCATGCAAATCTTTTTACAAACCAAATCAAAGCATGCTTGTATTTTCTAAATCTGGAAGTAAAACCTATTGAAACCGGCATCAAAGAAAATCCTGTCACCTTGTTTAAGAATCTGGAAGCAGGCAAAACAAAGGGAGCAAACTGCATTTTTTTTCAAAACTAAAGAAGAAAGCTACTGCAGTTTCAAATTAAAGAAATGAAGCATGCAAGGTCTATAAATCAACAACAAAAGCACAAGTCTTATTCTTTCAAATTCACTGCTCTGCACATCAAGAAAAAGTGAGTAACTTTTAAACTTAAAATAAATTATGGTTGCATGTTATTCTTGTAGAAAATGTTGCAATTGTGTTTGTTTATAAGTATGTTTGTGTAGATATTATTGATGTATTCTGCTGTATGAAGTGTGCACTTGATATCTTGAACATCTCTGTTCCCAGATTTGAAATTTCTGGGTTATAATTTAAGTTCAAATCCTTTAAATTTAATTTCTTTTAAAACTTGAGTTTTAAAAACAATCCTGTTTGTTTCAATTCAAACTTTAGTTTGAAACTTTATTTAGGATCAAATAATTATGAAATGCCCCTGAAGCTATATATATAAACTGATCAAACTTTAAAATGGTGTAATTTAAAACCATGTAATATATTATTTCAGGCCTAAGATCTGAAACATCACCCTGAAACTTGATTTTTAAAACCAAAATCATAATTTTTAATGATGGAAAGAGTGTGTAACTTAGTGATGAACCGGAAATGGAAATGTGGGGTTTTCTGATGATCTATGTGGTTTTGGAGGAAGGGGTTCTTTCTGGTGGTAGTATGATGACCAGAGAATAAGGGGAAAATGTCAGGATGATGATCAGAGCTTTGTGAAGAGGGTGGTTGATTTTTGTAGTTTGTAAACCTAGTTTCTACTGGGATGAATGTTTTGATTGGTTCGTCATTTCTGGTCGATCGAGTATAGCAAAACTTACGGGGATGGTAGAGGATGAGTCGATGATGGAGTGACCGGAGGCGCAAGCATTCAGATGGTCGGAGGAAGGTGGTTGAAGCGATGAGAAAATTGGTGCGTTCTGTGTTTCCAGGTTAGAGTTTTAAGTTCGAATTCGATTTTGGACTGTATAGGGGCAAATTGATGGAAGTGTTTGGTCGTGGGGTTGGTCGCCAGCGTAGGGAAGCCACGGGAGGTCGCTGGTGATTGCCGGAGGCACGGTGCATGTGCACCGTGCACTTTTTTTTTCAGGTGGTCTGGGTGCAAGTATTTGGGGCAATTCGAGAATCAATCGAGAGATGGTAGTATTGGCTCGAAGCAGGAGTCCTTCTGACTCGAAGTAATTTTGTACTTGCTTGGGTTTTAGGCAGACAGGTTGCAGTTTTAGAAAACCTGTAGTTTTGTTTTCTTTATAAAAATTTAAAACTGAATTTAAATGGAGTTAGGTTTAAAATCGGAGTTAAGTTAAATCTAATATGTATTAGAGTTTCAAATGATTTTGAAAATCTTATAAGTTTTCTAATTTTGAAATGGTTTCAGTTTTAAATAAAAAGGAAAAGGAGGGGAAAACTGACAGTTTTTCTGTAAATTTAAATTTCATTTTGAAATTTGAATCATAATTTAAATCACCAGTTTGAATCTAAATTTAAGTACAGTTTTCTTAAGATTTTTCAATCTTCAAGTTTTAAATATAAATTTGTATTTTAAATAAAAGTTTTAAAATCAAGGTTCAAATCAAAAGTTTATATTAAGTTTAAATATAAATGATTTGAATAAGGAATGGTTTCAAGTATATTGAATTAAAAATCTGAGATTTGAATAAGTTTAAAATCTGAATGTTTTCAAATTAGTTTAAATTTAAATTGTTTAATTGAAGTAAAAATTGTTTCAAACAAATATTTAAATTGATTTTTCTTTTTTGAAATGAAATCATTATAAATAGTTTATAAAGGAAGTTAAATGATTGTTAATTTGAATTTGGAATTTAAATGTATTTTAAACTTAATTTTTAATTAAATTAAGACTTATCTTATATAAGTTTTAATTATAAGTGATAAATGTTATTTACATTTATTCTAAAAAGGAATGTGAATGAATTTAAATTAGATAATGGTTAATAAATATCATTTTGAATTTTAGATTCAAAATGAAAATTTGAATTTAAAATTTTAAAATGAAATGTTCTAAGTACATTTTAATATTCATGAAATTATTAATAAGGAATGGGTTATCCTAGAAATTATTAATTATAATTAAATAAATTGGATAATTAAGGAATAACTTATTTATTTAATTTATTTAATTAATAATTTGGATTAATTTAAATTAGAGTTAATTAAGAATTAATTAAAGAATAAATAATAGTTAATGATGGTCATTAACTAAAGTTTATTTAGGAATTAATTAATATGATTAATTTTTAATAATTAATTAAATTAATTAATTAATGTTAATAAATTGTGGAATTTATTTAAGTTTAATTACTTAAATAAAAGTAATTAAGACACTAATTACTTAATGTAATTAATGGAGCTTATTAAGGTTGGTTTAAATTAATTAATTAAGTTTAATTTTAAACATTTGATTTAATAATAATTACTTTATGTAATTAATGGGGTTACTCAGTAAAATAATTAAAGATAATTACTGTATGTAATTAGTGAATAATGATGGAATTGTGAAAATAATTTAGATTAAATTATTTTGTATAATTAATCAAGTGATTAATTAAAGAAATTAATTAAGGAATATTAATTTGATAAGTAATTAAGGGTAGTTAATTACAGAATGAGATTAATCAAAGGTGATTAATAATTATGGATTAAGTGAGATTAATTACTGAAAGTAATTAATTTAATGAAGTAATTAATTAAGAGTCATTAATTAATATAATTAATGATGTAATTAAGATTGATTAATTAATATTAATCAATCAATAATAAGTAATTAAGGGTAATTAATTAATTGTAATTAATTAAGGTTAAATGTAATTAATTATAGTTAATTAATTAATGAAGTAATTAGAGGTTAATTACTGTATTTGGTTTGGAGTAATTAATTTTGTGAAATTAATTAAAGTATAATTAATCAGGGTTGATTAATTAAGATGATAAATTAGAGGTTAATCAATTAATTAATTTGTAATTAATTAATGATAATATAAGCAAGAATTATATTGTGTAAGTAATTAATTTAATTCATTTTAAATTAATTAAAGATGATGTAATTAATTTAATTTAATTTAAATTAATTATAAATAGTATGATTATGAATCATTGCTTATGAATGGTTGTTATTGGATGCCTTGAATGGTTTGGGAAATCTCAACTACGAGATTAATATTGTTGATTGATATGGATGCATTGGTTGCATTATGATATGGATTATCTTTTGATAGTAATAAATATGGATTATCTGTGGTTATGATAATGATAATTATCTGTTGTGAATCTATGAATTATCTATCTGTGTGTATATAGATAAAATAATTGAATTGTTTTAAACTTTAAAACAACTTGGACCTAAAAGACATGCTTTGGATTTCGATGAGACCGGGATCGGGTTTCCATATTTGGATATCCGAAAACCACATCAATCCAAATTAACGATAGGTCGTGAATCTTATGTGAAGAGTGAAGACTCGAGGTGTAAGGGATATACGTCAGTATAACTCTGTGGGTGATTCCGTAATGAGTTTGACGGAATAGTACTTATAGATTCGAGATGGAGATTCAGAGTGCAAGGGTTATCGTCGTTAACTCTGAGGGTGATTCCAAAATGAGTGTAACGAGATAATGCCTTCGGTTTCGTTCGAACCCGGAACGAACATGTATGGATTGAATGCTTTCACAACATCGTCAGGTGGACGATGAGCATTCTAAGATAATGTGTTCTTTAAAGGTAATCGTAGCCTCAAGCCTCATCAACCGGGAATGGCTAAAACAGGGGAGGTGCAGCAAGACTTCGTGGGTAGCTCCCACTGGAGAGCAAGATTGATCCCTGTCTAGAGGTCCCTTTATATTCGGCTTAGTGGGCAGTTGTTAGTGCGCACCAACTGCGGGGTTGTCTTGTTCGGAACTATTCAGTAAGGAATGGGTCCGGCCTTGTGTTGCAAGGGAGTGGGAGTACTCCTCGGTACGTTGATCTAGGCCACGTACTGTGACGGGCGGTACCCCGGTAGCCCTGCCATTGTATGGAATCCAAAATCCAATAAGTGTCGTACGTATTAGTTGTGCCCAACTATGTTGGAACGTGAGATGTAAGCATTCCAGTTATTTCTGTATTTTACTTGAAAACCCTAGACACTATTATAATATCACTGGATTTCCTATCAAATGTTTTGGTTAGCGTAAGGTAAAAACTTTTCCATGTTTATGTGTGGGAAGTCTTACGTGATACCTTTCTTTTCAAAAGGTTTTTGAAAGTTAAGCAACTTTAACCTGTTACTCACACCAGACCCATGTCTGACCTGGAGTTTATTTTTGTTTTTCATAAACTCTTGGGTACTCAAATTTTTACTCGTAGCCAAGGGATTCAGGTTAGCTTTGACGAATATTGGAGGAGCATTGGAGCAGGAGGCTTCTGCGTTAGATATATATAGTATTCCGCTGAGTGTCTCTGGATTGTATTATGTTGTAAATACTAGGAAGGTGTTTATAACTGTCTAGTATATGTTGTATATCTGTGTACTCTGATAGTGGTTGTAAACTATGTAATATTTTATGTTATTAATATAATTTATTCGTTCCGCTGTTTAGATTCTGATGTGTTGTTTCTTCTTCTTCTCTTTCTTTCTCTTTTCTATCCCTTTCTTTCTTATTAGCGATGCAATTTCCTGGTATTTGGAAGTTGGGTCGTTACAAATGAACTTGCAAAATACCTCCTTTATATATTTTGAAACAACCAAAAGTTTAAAGTCATAATATAACGTTAAATTAAATAAGAGATCAATGAATTTATGTTTATGAATAATCTAATTCAAAACTAAATAATTTAATTACAAAATTTAAATACTACATTTAGAAAGTTATTACAAGTTTATAATAATAAAAGTGTGTTTATAGCTAAAAACATAATTTTAAACCTACATGTGTTTTGATTTTAATCTAATAAATTATATCATACCAAAACAATCAATTAGTTGTTTACAATGAAACATTAACCCACCTTATAATGAGGCAATATATATATGTGTGTGTACGTAATTTTGATAGGAATAATACAACTAATACTTGTAAACCAAAATTTCGGAAATACCTCATAGATCTGGCCTATCAGTGATACCTTGATTTGAAAATCCTTCAAAGATTCCTTGAATCAACACCCAACTTTGTAGGAATTGGACGAATGATGTATGTTTAATTTTATATGAAATTTTTTTTCTTTGGAGTTAGGAATTTTGGAGAAAGAGGCTTAGGAGTTGGTAGGCATGAATGGAGGAAGAAAGAGAGAAAAATGAAGGAAAATGAATCAGGGAATTCTATTTTAATGGAAATAAGGGAACCTTTTTAATCCTCATTGTTAAAACTTTCCTTCTTTAGTTCCTATTTAATTTTCAATCATGCCACCTCATCCCCTATCAAGCATGGGTGGCCATACTTTCCCATAGTTTGAGCAAAGTATTCAAAAGTCCATTTGAATAATTATCTATATTTAAACCTCGTTTAAATACATACTGATATCCTATATCGATATGTGTATAAATTATTTTATACATTAAAATAATTAATACCAATACCCAAAAACATCAAATAAATTAGTAATTAATATTTAAATATTAATTAATTTATAACATTTTATAAACTAATTAAATAGTGCTTTTTTGGAGAATTCATAAATGTGGTTATGCGACTCAAAGGTGTGAATTCAGTTACCAATTAATATTGACATAACGACCCGCTATTTCAAACCATTCAAATCGACAATCATCCACATATATCGGGCTTAAATTATTCAAAACAACAAATTGCTAATTTGTATTTGGCAAAACTTAGCATGTACAGTAAATAAAATCAATCACAGAATCACAGACATAGAGTAATATAACAATATGCAGCGGAATAGATAAATAGTAGTTAATAAAGCTACTACTGGCACATCAGAGTTTGAAACAAAACACAACAGAAATCCAAATACAAAGGAATCTCTAATATATAAGCAATGACAAGTTTGAACATAAACAACTGGAATAAACTGGAATAACTGAAAGCTGAATAGATAAAGACAGATCTTCAAGCAAAGCTCCAAAGGTGAGTCTAAAATGCTGAGACATTCAGTTTGACCCAAGTATAAAGCAAAAAAACACTCGAGTCGGGATTAACATTCTTATGCAAGTAAATAAACTCAAGTGAAATGTCCAAGTGAAATGCATTATAACTTAAAGGATGTTTAAGATTCCAACCCTTAAGGATCCGTTAAACTATCTACGTACATAGTACAATATGCTACATATATAATGTCTACAGTAAAGAAAAATATTAAAATAGCGTTACGGCGTTACCTATATCCCCTTTAACACATTTTTATATATTCTCGTAGTCTATACGGTACCGTAATTCCTCCGTAAACTGGAGGGCTATCAGATGGCACTCCATAGGTACGGTACAAAACAAACTCATAGTGGGTGCGATAAGGCATGTGACAAGGCACGCAAGGAAATGTTAGGGTAGGATTCAACCGTTTGCACTCCCGGACTGGTGGTAATGCATAGCAGTTACTACCGCCCACCTCGAGACACACTCCCAAATCAAAGGTGCACCCAATCAAATCACAAAGTAATAGAATGGTATCGAAGAAGCATGCTTGATCGGAGATGCGACCTCACTTGGTCCGGTATAGCTCCTTTTCTAGGGACATCAAGCTAACTCGTGGGAATCAGGACTGCGTTATTACCTCATCTAGACGTCGCCAAACCATCCTATTTTGTTCTGGAATCTCGACCACGTAACAGTTGTTAAAGTGGTTTATGGTATTAGCAGAGAGCATGATAATATCTGATCTCGGTCTCTTTAACAACCAAACGCTTATTTCACACCGTGGTCATTTTATATTTCAAACAGTTTATATTTAATATCAAAATATCATATTCCTTTCAAAATCATATCACTTTCAAAATCGTATTCACTTTCGAAATCTTAACCACAAAATTGTTTAAACCATCTTATCAAATATTTGCATTTAAATCCATTAAGTCTGAATTATAACAGTTCCCACTTAAACAATTTGAATATTTGAAAGTAGTTTTTATATATTAAAGTAGTTTACATTTAAAATAGCTTATAGATAAAATAGTTTATAAATTAAAATAGTTTATATATTAAAATAGAGTTTATATCGAAAATAGTTTCAAATTGGAATTGTTTCTTCCAGTTTCACAAATCAACCCTAAACAACTTTAATTTCAAAATTCAATTTAAACTAATCCTATTTCAACAATTCCAATAAAAAGGTTAAAGGTTCGGTTCAAATTCTCATTAAACCATTTTTTTATTTATATCAATTTCAAATACAGATTTGAAGTACAGATTTAAACTATTTCAATTTCAATAAGTTCCGAAGTTTAAATATCCAAACATTTACAATAACTCTATTTAATGAATTTCATTTATCTTTCAAATTCAACTTCAAATTTTTTAAATTTTGAAAAATTCACTTAATCATTTTAATAACCATTTAAATAAAATTCCTGATTACAAATTTAAATCAAAATTAAATATTCGATTTCAGTTTTATTTAAATTTGAAAAATTCATTTAATCATCTTTAGTTAAACATTAAAAAAATCTCAAATTATAAATTTAAATCAAAATTAAATATTGAAATTCAATTTTATTTAAATTTAAAAATATTCATTATGTCCTCTTTAATCAAGTTATCAATTATAAAACATATCTTTAAAATCTCAAAATCAGTAAGTTCAAATCAAACCTGATTTAAATTCAATTCTAAACAAATTTAATTATAAATCAACTATTATTCGAATTCAACTCTTAACAAGTCAAATTACAAATCAATTATTATTTAATTTATCTTTCCAACCTCTGTTTACTTAAGGTTATTACAAAATCTAATTTGAATAAATATTTAACATATTATATATATATATATATATATATATATATATATATATTATTAGTTATATTAATTTCTTAGTAAATTTGATTACATTAGTTATTATTAAATTAAATCTTATTATTATTAAATCTATTTTAAATCTTATTTTATAATATTAAAAATAATAAATTTATAATTAAAATTTTATAATTTTCATTAACTTATAATTTTAAAATATCCAAAACATATAATTTTAAAAATCTAACTTTTACACATATATTAAAATTAAAATCTTTATATTATATTTAAAAATCACTATTTACTAAAACCCATATATTTCCTTTCAAGCTTTGGAAATCATTTTCAAAAATAGATCAACGGTGTCCGTATATAATTTGCTGTCCTATGGTCAAGTGATTTGGATATTTATCATTTTAAATCCTCAATTGTTAAAATTTACGGGTATATATCATTTCAATCCGTGATCCCAAAATTCAATACAATTAAATCGCTCGAGTCTATCATTTCAACCCATTCGATTTTTTCCTAATCTAGAATATCGTTCGGGAATGTATCATTTCAACTCAAAGGCATTTTTAAACTAACAGGGAACATGTAGAGTGAGAACAATAGAATAATCATCTACAATAGCATAACATATCAATTACAACATGGATCATAATTAACAATTTAAATATCATACACACACACACACATACACAACGATGTTACGGTGTCATGTACCAATCATAGGAGAACAATGTAAATAACATATGATATACAACAATTTAATGACTAACAAATTAAAATTTAACAACACATTTCAATCGTCATTTCATGTGAATTAAATTTACCAAATATAAGAATGTCAATCGTGAGCGATTGCTCACCTTTCGAGGCGTAGAGAATTAATGAAAATGAGATGTGACGAACATGGATAAGCATGGATACAGGCACGAGCAAAGCAAATCAAAGCTGTTGAGATTTTCGGACAGCGACGAACAAAACAACTAACTAGACAGCAACGAAGCAAACAAGCAAACCACTTGAATTCGATGGGAAACAAAATATACACCTATTTGTATGAACCATAAATATATTATTTTAAAATCAATATTTGATTTAAAACACATATAAAATTAAAACTTATATCAAAATCATTATTACTATAAACATATATATAAACAAGGCCGCCACTATGCAAAATAATTCAAAAAACATATACATATACATATACATATACATATACATATACATATACATATACATATATATATATATGTATGTATGTATATATATATATAAACTTACTCTATTATTATTATGAACATATATATAACGAAGAATCATTATGTACAACCCTTAATACATATATATTTTATATATTCAACAGGTCAGGGAAGAGAGGCTGCAGGCTGGGGTTTGTTCATGGCTGCAAATGGAACAGCTGTCGAGGAGGGGAGGCGATGGTTTAGAGTTGGGGTCATGGTGCAAGGGGATGGGCGGTAGAAAATGAACAGCTATAGGAGGCGAGACAGTGGGTGGTGTGGCAGCGTAAGGTCATGGAGCAGCGGAGGATGGAAAAGGGCTATGGTCGGTTGTTGTCAGTGGGGAGGGTTGTGAGTATTTGGTAGCACAAGGCTGAGGCAGATGTCGGTGTTCGGTGGAGGCTTACGGCTGTGACGCGGTGAGGTTTCTAGTGGTGGAGAAGGAAAGTGGGCGGAGGGTTGGAGGAGGTGGTCATGGGCGATAGCTGCATGGTGAAGCTTTCATGATCTGGAAGGAGCCGCAGGTGAGATCTTAGGTGGTGGTTGGAACGGTGTGTGCGCGTGAGCTATGGCAGCGGTCTGTGGTCCGCTTTGGCTTGATGATGGAAGGCGAAGGAGTGGGCATTCGGTTGGGTGGAGAGGTGATAGGTCTAGGTGATGGTGGCTGAGGCAATGCAGTGGAAGGTGCTCTGGAATGGTTGAACGTGGGAGACGTGGAAGATAATGATGTGAGAGGCTTCTCAGGCAAAAGCGAACGAATATATAAACTTTCATTATATTTATTTATTTATTTCATTGGCAAGACGAATCTATAAAAAGAGGGGAGAAGCTATGCGGCAATAAAGGAGAATAGGAGGAATGGTGAAGAACTACTACAGGCCAAAATATAAGCTTATTTTATTTTCTTCCCAAATAAAACGAATGGAAATCAAGAAAAAGGAAAGGACTCAAAGAAGATAAACGAACCAGATAATAAATCCAAACTAGGGGAATAGCCAAAAGTCACATATTAAATCCATAGGAATAGTAATAGCGAGTGACCATTTATTTTCCCATGGTGGATAGATGGAAGGACACAGGAATCCAAAAGGCCCAAATGGGTACCGATAAGGCTAATCGTTTCCATGATTTTGCCATGCACCGGATAACGAAACACACAAATGAATATACTGCGGAGATCAGCACGACGAAACGAATAGAATGGTATACAAATATCGGTGATATGATCATCCTATCAAAAGTCGATATTCGCTGCCAAAAATGCTTCTAAAATGCCAAAAATAAGATAAGCGGAGCTAGAGCAGTCCAAATTTGACGAAACGAAATACGACGTCTCACTGATAAAATGATTTACATTTTTATTATATAAAAATATTAAGATTTCAATAATGCTTTATTTCCATCGAATTTCAACTGATTATAAATTGAAATTGAAAACGAAACAACAAAACTAACTTCATATTTTTTCAATCAAAATTTACCACTTGTCATGTTAAGATAGATGTGTTCCAAATATCAAATTTTAATTGTAAAATTTAATTGTTTATTTTCATGAAAAATTTAGTTAATTGCGTTATTTAAATCGTTAAAATTTCCGGGTCGTTACAATTGAACAATCCAAATACTAACTTTCACACATCACCTTAGATAATGGTGTGATGGTTTGGCTAAACTCATTGATTATAGATCTATTTGGTAAAATCCATTTTCACATTTTCTTAAGCGGTACCTTTTAGCAACAATAATGTACACATGTTCTTTTTGTCAAAACTACGTCACTTTAGGATGTAGATTAATGGTATTTGTCAATATTCCAATACTTTACACATTCAACTCAATTTGTTCAAAAAAGTTTCTGGTTCAATAATAACATTTATTATTAAATGTACTACTCTAGCTAGAGATTTTGGCTTTAAGTTAATTATAGTTAACCATGGTACCTACCTCATACAACCAAGGAAACCTATTCTCTATTGAATAATGTTTGACTCCAAATGCCTCAAATCAGACCCAACTATAATTGCTTGTGGATCATCATGCCATGGTCATACTATAATAAAAGTGAAGTATTCTAGTAAAGAGCTAAAGTACTCTCAAATCGAGGGAATAGTGTAACAACATTGCCTAGACCTTTCTTGGTTGACATAGTTGTTATTAACTAACAGGAAACTCTCGAACGATTCATTCCATGGTCATCCAATATAGTATGTAACCCATTGGTACCTCGAACAACAATGAGCAATACACTGCCCAATATTTGAAGAGTATTACGTGCCCTACTCTCAGTGGATGTATCGATAATTTTTTTCAAAGCATCTCGACCAGGAATTTTTAAAATAAAATGTTATTTTACATTGTGATTAATTACTCATGACTGCAACTATTTGAAACTTAAATCAGATAATTTTTTATTTAAGGATTTTCTTGTTATATATTTTATATTAATTACATAATTAGTAATATCACAGTATAACAAAGTATACAAAAGAAAACAAACACCTTTGTTATGAGCAAGATTGAATATAGAGTTAGATATATGTAGAAAATTACATAATTTCTCCAAGGGTATACCATTAACTCTTTCATGACTAAACTTAAAATAGTCATTTCTCTTGAAGGACTGGGCTAAATTACTATTGACCACTTTATGTAAAGGGAAACTACCAAATCTTTTATTTGAAACAAGAATTTAGTCCAAATTCGACTTACATCAAGTGTTATGGCCTTTTTAAGTTTTCTGAGCCGAAAATGTATACATTTTATTTGAAAGTTAAAAAATGTCAAATTACTATAGTATTCATATTATTAGGTCATTTTAAAGTCGTCTGGTTTTGTAAATAGTATTTTACTTACCTACCTATGCGTAAAAGTGTGGTTTGCTACAACTTTACTGATCTTTGGATCCCTATGACAAAAGTAGCATCTTTGGCCCTCCATCACTCTGTTCACTCATTGTGTACCTGGATAAATGATGCACATGAATAAACTCTTTCCCATTTGACATCAATGAGAGAATCCTTGTGCATTCATGTACTTGACCAACCTAGTTGGCCTTATATGAGTGTAACATGTTGGAAATTTTAAATAATAATTTTAAATACTAATAAGGGTAAAAATGAATTTTACATAAAAGAAAATATAGTAAATTTTCACAATAATCCGAAAGAGACCTTAAGGCCAATTCCAATGCATCTGAAATGTCGTTTATAGTTAGAAAACATATATAACCTATTAATTGATAAAAATGGGTCAAAACTAGCAAAAACTAAACCCAATGGCATTACTTAATTATTAGTTTTCGGATTTAACCAAACAACCCTAGTTTTCAACTATAAATAAAACTCTAACTCTCACTCCTCTTATCCTAAACCCTAGCTATCGTCCCTCTAATTTTGTATGTACATTTCTTCTTCCTCCTACTCAAAAACTCCTTAATTTAAACAACACTTTCTATTCTCCTCTAAATTTCTGAACCAAAAACAAAACAAAAAAAAGAAAATTAAAAGAAAGGAAAAGAAGAGAAGATAGATAATTCAATATAGGAAAGCAAAATCAAAGACAACAATAAGCTAGGAAGGGAAGAAAGAGCGTAAATTCAAATCAGAATAGGAAACGGTTTATCAAATAACCATTCAATTTGAGTGAATTTGTCTATGAAATGCTTATTTTGTAGATAAATAATTATTTTCAATTGTAAACCTTATTAGAATTAAAAATGTGATCTTTAATCTTGAATCAATCTTTTTATTCAAAGTATTTATGGCTTGAACGAATTGGAAAGCCCTAGGTAATGGATTTATAAAATAGTCATTGTAATTTAGGAGGGATGGGTAAACTTAATTCAATGGACCCTAATTTTATAGATTTTATTTATGCAACAAGTGGAATGATTTTGATATACAAAAAGTAAATGAATATTCCCTTCAATTTACATAGACTAGAATTTTATTAACATTGAATATACGTAGATAATTTATTGAGATACATGTAGAAAATAGATCGAAAAATATGTAGATAATTGATTTAAAGGTTATGTGCAATTGTCAAGGCAATTTAACTAAAGTTGTGTATAAATAATAATGGAAACAATAGCTAAACACCTATTAAAAAGAAATCTAGCATGTACATTCGAATCCACGAAGAAGATAAATGAAAATGAATAGACTAAACAAATTTACCAAAACTGGAAATTCAAAACTAGATGTCTAACCGGACATCTAAATTCATTTTCTGGCATTTTAATTTCAGACATATAGAAAAAGATAGGAATGTGTTTAGAATTGACATGATTTAAACGTTTGAACCCTTATTAATATGTTTGGATTTATTGTCAGACGTCTGAATAAGGAATCAGATGTCTGAATACCTATGACAAAATTTTGTATAGGGAAAATCAGATTTCTAAATTATTTTTTAGACATCAAAATTACAATAGCAATCCTAGGTTAAACCTGGACTTGGTACCCGTCAAGTAGGATGGATAAGATAAACTTGTTCCCACTTCCATGTTTATTTTTTAGGAGTTAACGTAGCTGAATGGAGTCATGCAACAAGCTAGAAGAGTATCACACTTGGTGAAGTCCTAGGCTCTTACTTCATGACGTTATTAAATGTGACATTCAACGCAGTGAGTGATTACATCACAATTAGAAGCTCTTATCATCCATAGTCATTCCTATCCACCTATAGGTGGAAGTTCTAAAGAGATGGCAGAGAGATCCATCATGGTAGGATCTATTAATCCTATAAAGGGTTGGATCGGTTAATCCGCTCTTGAATGCTACTTGTGTAATGGTAGAGGGTATAGGGTACGTGCACTAACAAAAAATATACTGGGAATGTTAACCCAAATGATTACTGGGATTGTTAACCCTAAAGATTATATGAGCATTGTTAATCCAAAATATTATATCAAGATTGTTAACCCAAATGTGCAGGGTTAACATGGTAGGTTATACCTAGTTTGGCGTAACTCAATGAATTCTATTTAAAATGTCAACTCAATTTGTAGATAGTTAATTATATACTAGAAATGCATCTATGAATTATTCAGTTAGCATGTTCCATATGCGAGTGGAAACTTTTAAATCAAAAATTAGATCTAGTCAAACTACGCCAGCCAAGCTATCTTATAAAAGTAATTACTCACTTATATAGAACATGCACACCGAAGAACACTTTTAGGTGTAAGTCATAATTGTACTTTAATTACTTGCATACACCATTAGTGATATAACTGACTCACCAGACTTTGTCTGACCATCTTCAATTTTCCCTCTTTAAATCTGTCATAGGTGGTCAAGTAGTAAGTGACGTAGATGAGGCAAGGTGCATGGAGGAGGCAACCTAGTGCTCCAAAGATACATTTATTAATTGTTGCTCTCCATATATTTTATAATATATTTGTCCTATCTATAAGACTCTTATGTATTACTACTTTGAGATATTGTTGTACAGATCACGTTTATGTTGCGACTATTATCTGATATGGTTATTTTCAGTACTTATACTTTATTTCCTCCCATCGTGAAATATGAAAGTATAGAGTATCCTAAATTTATAATTTTTTTTAGACTATGTAATGTTCTAATAACCCAACAACTTGTACTACTTGGCACAACGTAAGTTTAAAAGCCATTTAACTTTGAATTGGTGTGTCCGAAGGTGTGGGTTGTAAAATTTGGTATCAAAGCTTAGGTTCAGGATTCTTTAGGGATTAGGCACACACTAAGAGCGCATACTTATATATTTTCAAAAATTACTATATATATAAGTATAATATAAACACCCTCATATTCCAGTAATGCTTGACACTATTTGAGGAAAGTTGCTGTCAATTCGTAGTTATAGATAACTGAGAAGAGTAATCAAACTAGAAATAGTTATGGTGAAGAAGCCAAGGTTCCTAACATGAACATTCCTATACGCTTCCACCAGTATCTTAAAGGAAGAGGTTAGACTAAACTTAACCTAAATGGATGACCCGCGGTACCAGCATAAGGTGTTCCCAACTCCATTGCCTACTTTGGATTTCCCTAAGATGTGTTGGGTCTTTCAAAGTCTAGGTGGTAAGAATTATTTTAAGGCCGAATCATTTGTTGAGACATGCACATGATTGAGGAATTGTAATAGGAGTTTGGCTATGATGGGTGTGGAGCTGCGCAGTTAAAGCGCTTAGCGGTTACACAGCGGTGGGGATGCAAAAAGTATAGTAGGGATAAAGCGTGGATATATCGAAAAATAGCAGAGGTGCAAAAGGCTATATTAGATATAAAACCGAATATTTAAAGTCAGTTTATCCTCATTCTTACATCATCAATTAGGAAAAATAAATATTGTTGAATCTTATATAAACAATCCGAAGAATATCATGATTTGTGTAGTCAAGATTTGATGACTACATTAGATTTCTAAATTATATTAAGCAGTTATGCCTTAAACTTAGGCCTTTACCCTAACTTTGTTGATTTGATTCAAAAGAGAATCAATCAAATCCACTTTTTAACATTAATGTCGCTAAAGTGGGTGCTAAAAAGCGTTTATTTAGTGGATATAGTGTAAAATAGTGAGACTTAAAGCAGATTTACTATTTAATAGTACTATATTGAAAAAGCATAACGGTCGAAGAGTGCTTTGCGCTATAGCATGGATATTGTAGAGATTTAACTAGGGCTTTAACTACACAAGTGTGGAGGATACTATGAGAGACCCTTATCTTTGTGGCACTTGCAAGGTGAAGCCTTGAACCGGTGGGAAATTGTTATTGCTAAGACCCGGGAGACCAGTATTGCTTAGACTAATTTTAAGAGACACTTTGAGACTAAGTTTATTTTTAAGGCTGAATGAGGAGTAAGGCTAGAGAAGTTCATTCATTTAGAGCAAGGTAACCATAGTGTTAAGAAACATATTAATTAATTTAAGTTGCTAGCGAAGTAAGGCTTGGACCTTATTAATAAAACAGTGAATACTAAGGGGTCGAATCCATCTTTGAGGGATATTGCTTTGAGTAATGTACCCACAAGAGCTACTTTTGAGAGCTATATTGAGATGGCCACTATTGAATTCAACCACTAAGGAAGGGCCTAAGAAGGTAAAAGGGAGGTCAGGTCAGCAAAATCAACTCAAGGTTGGAATAAGGGCTCAAGGCAAGATAAAGAAACAAGAGCCTAGGTGTAGGAGGTGTAATTTCAGAGGGCATTTGGATAGAAACTACAAAATGGATTTAAAAAAGGTCAACCGCTACAATTGCCACAAGCTGGGTCACATAAAGAGTTTTCGAATTTGTCTAAGATTCCTACCTAGGTGGTTCTAGCATATGCACTAGATGTTATTCCCAGTTTGAGTCCAGTTGTGGAAAATGGGAAGAAAGTTGTCGTCGAAGGTAGGTTAACTCTTTTTGATTTATCTATTCGTTTTTTATTTGATACCGAAGTATCACATTCATTTATTTCAAGTGGAATAGTAGATGAATTGCACTTACATACTAGTATTGTTACCGACACTGTTATAGTATCGAATCCTATTGGAAGATCGATTCATTTATCCATGATTTATAAGGGTTTTAAGTTATATATTTTGGGTGTTGAATTCGATTATGATGTTTTTGTACCGGGATTTTCTAGGTTTTATTTAATTTTGGGAATGAACTGGATGACTATGTGTGGAGCAGTATAGGATTGTGATATGAAGGTTGCTCGTTTGGTACTTATAGTGAGTCCAACCTCGGGATTTACCATGATCCCAAGATTTCAGTTATGTTTAGTTACCTATGTTCTTTAGACCTATCACATGATGAGTTAGCACCAATACTAGTAGTTTGTGACTATCCAAATGTCCTTGTCGAAGTTTCTGGTCTTCATCCCCATAGGGAGATTAAATTTTGAATTTATCTTAAAGAGAATGCTAGACATGTTGCCTTACGCCTTAGGCATATAGCACCAAGACAATACGCGATCTTCAAGTGAACGAATTACTAAAGAAGGGCTTTATTTGGAGAAGTATTTTGGAGTAAGAGCACAAGTCGTCTTTTGCACTAAGGTAGATGGCCCTTTAAGGCTTTGCATCGATTATCGTGAGTTGAAAAGATGACAAAGAAGAATCGTTGTCCATTGTCACATATAGATGCTCCCTTTGATCAATTAGTTGAGGAAAAGTATTCTCTCAGTTTGAGTTGGCTACAAGATTCCATCTGTTGTGTGTGACTGAGACTAGTATTCTAAAAACCTCTTTTTGCACACCCGATGGACTTTCCAACTGGTTAGTCATGTCATTTAGACTAACCAACGCACCAAGATACTTTGATGACATACCTATCTATTTTAAAAGAGAGGAAGAGAACGAGTTGCATCTAGGAGAAGTGCTTAACACTTTCCATAGGCGTAAGCTAAAGGCGATATTTTCCAAACACCACACACAATTTAGGTCGGACTTTTGAAAATCATCTTAAAAACACAATTTAACTCTATCAACATGTATAGTAAAATAAGAGAAGCAATATCACTAACCAAACACCAAATTCACCCAATAATCAATGCAAATCCAAGATGAATAGTAGTGTCACGGATTCCAAAGCTGTCCAAGCAGTGATCTAGAAATTCCACTACTAATTGCTCTCTAATGATGTGATTTATGCTAATTAATTATGAAAAAGAGGTGTTTTTCGATTGAAATTGAGTAAACGGATTTAGATCTATTTTGGGAAGTGAGAAAAGTGATTAGATTATCTCATCATTCCCAATTAGGGATAAATCCTAAAATGGGTTAGTGTGCTTAATTTGGACTTAATTAATTACCCACTAATTCAGCCAATGGTAGTCTAAACTTCAAATGGTAATAACTCCAAAACTTTAAGTCCAAATTCTTAATACGACCACTCTGCAAAAAGAGAAACCATTATCCCAATCTAATCTAAGTAGTTTCACCATATAATTCTACACCTATCAAAAGATATAAGTCTCACAAATTTTTCAAGGTCAAAATCGTCCGTAAAGATTCTAAGGATAGAACTCCCTAATAGACATTTCCAGAATTCATAGAGCTACACGACCATAAATGGATTTAAAAATATAAAAACCATAAATTGAATGTTAACTAATTAAATAGAATTAATATTCAAACATTAAAATGTAGAAATAAATTTTTTAAAACTTGGAATTTGGCTACGAAATTTGCACCATTATATTTATAATGATTTTCTGATCGATTTTCATATATAAAGTTTCACGATCGGAGTTCAAACAGAAAAGATATTAATGTTTGATGTAACATTCTGGGTTTTTAAGCCAAATTAATTGAGTGATTAATTTGATTTTTGGGTTTAATTAAGAATTAATTGGAAATTTAATTTGAATTTTTCAGGAACAAATGAAATAAAATATGCTTGTTTCCACAAATATGGATATAAAAGGAATTTTGCTTTGAAATTCAAAAATAAGTATCTTAAATAAATAAATAAATATATAAATAAATTCTTTGATTTAAAAGCTTTACCAACTAATATATATGTTTATATAATTATTATTATGGATGACTAAATTTTAGAAATCATTTTCTTTTAAGTGTATAAATTGTTTTTAGTTCATTTTTCCTTAAAAAGTTATATAAGTGTTAATGATAGAAAATGTATAAATATAAATATTCATAATAACTTGAATTTAAAACGTAAAACAAGAATTAATAAAAGCTTTAAAGTACTTTCTTTTATATGCTTGAAAATAAATATAAAGGCTCTGATATGAATTGATCTTTTGAAAATATAAGTATAAAAAAAATTAAATATAAAATAGATAAAACATGTTTCATGAATTAAAAATAAAGTAAGGTCTAAAATATAATTTATAAATATATATAAGTTAAAAACATGAAGATATGATTGACAAACTTTAAAATAAAGAAGGGTTTAAAGCAAAGTTATAAATTAATTATAAACAAGTTTTAAAACACAATTTGTAAAATTAATTAGAGTGAGGACTTAAACATAATTTAAGACACATGTGACAAATGTTTAATAAGTAACAACATATAATTACAAGTGTTAGAACATTTATACAAGTGGCATTAATCTTTTTCAATTTGAATTAAAATATTATAAACATATTGAAGAGTAAAACCAGGATTACTCATTTCAGTAAAAAACAAAAAAATAATCTCAAGTGCCATTAATCTACAATTCTCTTCATCTTCATTTTAAAATCTGAAAACCTGAAATAAAAAACAATGCAAAGATCAGATTCAAGTTAAAGTTCTCAGATCAAAGCAAATACAAGCTTCAGATCTAAACATCACAACTCAAGCCTGGAAGCAAGAAATCAATGCAAAAGATTAAGGAAAAACAAAACTGAAGCATCTTAGTATTAAAACCCAGTTCCAGGCAGATTCAACACTTCAACAAATCGAATCCAAGCTTTAGTACAAATCATCAATTTCCAGATTTGGCATTGCATTGATTTAGCTTTATCAATCAGGGATCAATCCAAGTCCCAATGTCAAAAAGATAACAAATCAAAGTTTCAGGTTTTAAAGTGATAAACACTTTCCAGGTTCAAAATTGTCTCTGTTCTCAGGTGACGGGTAAGCAAACCACTTAACCTTGTTTTAATCTCTTGATGTATGGAATTGTATTTGAAGTGATGAGTTGAATATGCTTGTATATTGTGTTAATCTTCCTGCATTTGTTTATATATGTACAAAATTGATGTGCACGTCTATAAACAGGCACTCAGGCCTCTGTTTAAATGTACATGGTTCAGAAACAAGAAAAAAATTCAACATCTCTTCCTATAATTGATGTTAAGCTATAATCCTTAAAGAAAACTTGTTTATATTAACCTAATAAGATTTTTAAAAATATTTATAAGAAAAATCAGTAAATTATTTTACTGGAAAGAAAGAAAATTACAGTAAACTTTTTAAATCTGGAAAATCAATGTTAAAAATTTCAGGATTGGATTTTATAATGTGATTCGTATTGCAAAATGATAAATTTAGATTAAGTAATCATAATTTTTAAATAGGTATATGGTGAGATATTTTAAGATGAACAGAAATCGTAAATTCGTCAATTTCTGATGAACGAGGAGATGATAAGGCTCGAAATTCACGAGGAAGGAAGTTTGAGTGTTGGAGATTGTTGGAAAAATGTCTAGATATTTTTTAGTTGATCCAAGTAAGGGATCGAGGATGAATTATGGTTTAACAACCGAGTTTGCCGACGAAGTATGTGGGGTTGATTCGTCGTCATCGGGGTGATTCAATTCATCGGACTGGGGGGAAAAGGAGGAGGCGGCTTTGGCACATCTTTGGTCGAAGCGGCATGGATGGTCGGGGTCAGGTTCGTCATCGTGGCGAGAATTCGTTAACCTGGTTGGCTCCAGATTTTTGTTCAAATGGCTCGATTTTGTATTGACGGGTTTTCTAATTTTCTGAGTCATCGTGATGATTAACGATGTCATTGCTGACGTGATGGTAGCTACGACAACGATTGGAGCTCTAGCAATTGAACGTACACGTGCACGGTGCACATGGTGGTGCCTGTGTCGTGATTTGTAACGGTGGAAGGAGGAGAAGATAGGAGCTCGAAGGTGAAATCGGGAGATTTGGGTCGTTTGCTCGAGCATTGTCTCAGGTAATTCACGCATGTGTTACTATGCGTAATGGTTTTCAAATTTTAAACAGAAATAAGTTTTCAAAAGAAAAAAATGAATGAGGGCAGTTTCCTGGGGTCTAGGTAGGGATTGTTTCGGGAATTAGCTCGAGTATTTGACAAATTTGCTCGGGTTTTGTGGGAACTAGATTGACCAGATTTTAAAATGGAAGGAAAATAAAATATTATCAAGTTTTAGAGTTAAAAGCTTTAAATTTGTTTTGTTTAAAAATAATTATATGTTGGATACTTTTTGTAATTAACTTCTAAGTGTTTCCAAAGATCTAAAATGTTTAATATTTGTTTTAAAACTAATTACATATTAGTTTTATTATGTAGTTAAATTCATAAGGTTTTAAAAAAAAGATGTAGTTTGAATTAAGAAGTGATTAAAGGATTAATTACTTAATTTATTTGAGGATAATTCATAAATTTGATTAATTAATCAAGGAAATTAATTTGAGAATAATTAATAAATTAATTAAAGTGATTAATCATGGGATTAACTAATTAATGAAATTAATTAAAGGTTAATTAAGTAATTAATTAATATGATTGATTAAAGTTAATTAAAGGATAATTGAATAATTAAAGGTTAATTATTTAAAAATAAATGGTTAACTATATAATGATTAAAGGTTGATTAATTTGTTAATCAAAGTTGATTTAAATTAATTAGTAAAGGATAATTAATTTATTAATTAAGGTTGATTAATTAATAGTTAAAGGATTACTTAATTTATTAATTGAGGTCAGTTAATAAATGATGAAAGGGTAATTTATTAAATGTTTTGCAATAAATAATTGACCGGAATTAGTAAATTTATTCATAAGTAACTAATCTGATTTCAATTAATCAGATGATTTAATTACCCTTACTTATGGTTGTTTGGATTGCATTGAATGCTTTGAATTGTTTTATATCTCTACTGTGTGATGCTTTGTGATATGAATTGTTTTAATTCATGCTGTGATGAATGCAATTTATTTTCTCTGTGATGAATATGTACTATTTATCTATGTTTCTGTGTATGTAGATAAGCGTTATAGGATTATACCGCTTATCGATATTGATATGCTGGAATCTGTGATGATTGATAATGTTGCACTATTGTGTAAAACCCCTGTACCACACTTATACACACACAAATATGGATTGCACGAGGAAATCGGTTAAGTCATAGATTTTTGAAATGGTTTTAAAATTGAATTTTGAATCCAAATGATTTTGGAAATAGAAGTGGGTTATATATAAAAGCTTTATACTTAAAGGACTTTAACTTGTATAAATGAAATCGGATTTTTCCGAAACAAAAACTGTTTTTTTCCAAATAATAATAGCTTTCATATAAAGAAATGATTTCCAATTTGTATCAAAAAGTTTCAAGTTTGAAATGAAATTGTGAATTATTTTGAAAGCTATGAATGAACCTTTGTGAAAGATTGTTAAACCTTGTTTTCAAATTGAAGAGGATTTTAAATGGTGTATCTTTTAAATAAAGGATTTGAAATGAAAATTGTTTATGAAAGCTATGAATCCTTGGATATGGTTTGGAAAGCTATGAATTAAATCTTTGATTTAAAGATTAGATGAGTTAATCCAATTTGAAAGGGAAATTATTTTGAAGGAATATGAATGAATCTTTGTTAAAGATTGGTATACTTTTCAAATTGAAAAGGGATCTTAAAAAATGTATCCTTTCTATAAAGGATTTGAAATGGAAAAATTGTTTTGAAATCGGTGAATAAATCTTTGTGAAAGATGGGTGAACTTTATGAAGTGAATCTTTTTGTTTAAAGATTTGAAAATGGTAATTTGTTTAAACCATTTGAAGAATATTTTTGGATTTTAAGTTGTGACTTAACTGAAATCCCAATATCCGTATGTTTTGAAATATTGCGCTCATTATTCGGTTTAGCAAGGAGAGGACCTTGTGTCATATAATCCATTCTGAATAATGATACGTCGATATGGATAGCATTTGAAGACCGATAGTGAAGACCGGGTATTTTCGAGAACGAAAGGATAACCCGTCAAATGACTCTGCATCGATTAGCGCCCGGTATAGAGATCTCCATATGTGATGTGGAGTCCGATCGGGATTATGAATACCCGAATTGTAAGGGCTTCTTTGGAAGTGCCTTCGGTTCAGTTCGAATCCAGAACAGACTTGTCTGGATGTGTATCTGACGTTACACTTTGAGATGTAAAGTTGGTTTCTATCAAATACATCTCTGTTTGGTGGCGGAGAATTTATTCTCTTAGCTTAACACCCTTCTCTGAGACGTACGAGCTCAGAGGTTATGTAGTTGATGGTTACTAGTGATACATTCCCAATTTGGTAATGTGGTGTACAAAGTGCCGCTGATCATTTGTTGATCGAAGCATGGCTTTGTGAAAAAGAGCAGCTTTGTGGACGTGACTTCATCGAGCCTCACAATCCGGAAATGGTTGAAACAAGATTGTTGTAGCAAGGTTTTTAGAGGTCGCGCCCTTAGGGTATATCCATTTCCTTCTGGATAAGAGGTGGTATCATGGTATGGAGCCCAGATATTTAACCTACGTGGTTACTACAAATTTATTACTTTGTGGTTGTTGGTATCGAGGCCTCGAATAAAGGTCGGTAACGACCGGGGATGGCATACTTGTGTGGCAGTTACCTATGTTATAGCTTGGTTAAAGCGTGAGGTAGCGTCGGCCTTGTGTTAGCAGAGATCCGGTTAGATTCTCGGGGGCGTCCTTCCAGAGACGTGCCCATTCGGTAAGGAAGTTCCTTAGCCTGACCATTTGTTGGAAATCCAAAGAAACAATATGCGCCTTGTACGGTTTTAGTTGTATAACCTGCCATGGAATGTAGTGGTAACCTGCTATTGAACATGATAGTTATAGTAGGCATACGACGAAATGTGGTATGATGGCTAAGGTTAATATTATACTTTCGAAAGGTTTTTCTACACTATGTACTAATAATAATATCAAATGATTTTCACGTATCAAGCACTTTTGACTGTCATAAGGAGAAATCTCCTCCTAGTGTGCACTTGCATTGTGTGTGTGGCGGGAGGCCTTATGGCAGTTTCATTTTCCAAAAAGCATTGCGAATTTCAATCTTAAATTCTTTTGTTGTTTGTTTTAAAGATAAAAACTGTTTTCGTTTTCTCATTCCAGTCCCATGAATGACCCAGAGTTTATTGTTCCCTTTCTAAACTCTGGGTGCCCATAATTTTCCACACGAGTAATCTAGAGTTGGGTTTTTTAGATAATCAAATAATAGTAGTAGATTCGGTAGCTTTCAGTCTTTGGAAATCTTCTTCAGTCTTTGGATGACTGATCTTGCTTAAGTACAACTTGATTGGGAGTTCGAGCTATTTCTGGATTGGTGCTGCTGATATCGGAGTTACATTTGTAGTTTAAGTTATTTCCCCTACTGGTGCATTTGTCTTTCCACTATATTGTAGTAGATCTCTGGTATGTATTTGTGATCATTGTTGCATATGATTGGATATTGTATCTTTGGATTTATATGATATATTCATTCATTTTTCTTTCGCTGTGTTGTACTTAATGTGTTTTAAGCTCCGGCGAATCGGATTGAACATTTGAATCTACGACATTCGAATATGAGTTGAAGTATGGATGTCGATTTTTGAACGCGAAAATCCGGATCGCCACATTTGGTATCAGAGATGAAGGTTAAAAATTTAGCTTAGGAGTATAACACATTAGGTAGCTCATTAGAGATAGGGTTACAGATACCCTAGAATGAGTATATCCCTAAGATATCCGTCCGTATGCCTCAGTAAGTTCTCTTACTATTCACTGATAGTAAGTATGAGTGCAAGAAGAGGATGAGATAGGGGACATGAGAGTACCACTTCCAATGGTCAATACCTGTAACAACAAGGAAATGATTTTTTTCTCTATCAATCTCTTTATATCATCATTCGATTTCAAATTCTTTGATTGCTTCGTGGCAGCTACAAGGAGAAGTTTTGGTATGGTGGTGGCCCTGTGAATCATTACAGATAAGTTTCTATCTCGTATTCTCTCTATCAAATTTCTATCAGCTTTTCATTTTTAACTTTAATGAATTGGAAATTTTAAATTGAAATAATTTGGTTAACCAAAATATGAAGATTTATATCGGTAAATTGATTTTGATTAAAACCAAATTTAAAATTCTATTGTAATTTCTTGTGAGGATCAAAGTCCGAAGAGGGACGAGCTTGTGTAAACTTTGGGGTATTCCAACCTAAGTTGGAATCCATATGTAGTGTTTAAGAATTGTGGAAGATTGTATCCATTATTTGTTTTGTCGGGTCCAGATATATTCTACAAATGGTTAGTTATCCCTTCGAAATAATCAATGCCCATGTATACTTCGTAGATCTGGTGACCCGAATATCTTGTGAAGTGCTGAATGAGTTTGTTCTCGTATCTATTAGTGATATTTTGATTTGATAAGCCAAATGCAGAATAGATATTCATTTTGATCTGGTAAATCAATTTTCAATCTCAGATGTGTTCATCTGCTCTTTGTTGTCTCCCTTGCAAATTTCGAGGATGAAATTTCTTAAGGGGGGAATCTGTAACATTCCTGGTTTTTAAGCAAACTAATTTAGTGATTAATTTGATTTTTGGGTTTAATTAAGAATTAATTGGTAATTTAATTTGAATTTTTCAGGAACAAATGAAATAAAATATGCTTGTTTCCATAAATATGGATATAAAAAGAATTTTGCTTTGAAATTCAAAAATAAGTATCTTAAATAAATAAATAAATATAAATAAATAAATTTTTTGATTTAAAAGCTTTACAAACTAATATATATGTTTATATAATTATTATTATTATGGATGATTAAATTTTAGAAATAATTTTCTTTTAAGTGTATAAATTGTTTTTAGTTCATTTTTCCTTACAAAGTTATATAAGTGTTAATGATAGAAAATGTATAAATATAAATATTCATATTCATAATAACTTGAATTCAAAATGTAAAACAAGAATTAATAAAAGCTTTAAAACACTTTCTTTTATAAGCTTGAAAATAAATATAAAGGCTTTGATATGAATTGATCTTTTGAAAATATAAGTATAAAAAAAATTAAATGCGTAACACATATGTAAATATAAAATAGATTAAACATGTTTCATGAATCAAAAATAAAGTAAGGTCTAAAATATAATTTGTAAATATATATAAGTTAAAAACATGAAGATATGATTGACAAACTTTAAAATAAAGAAGGGTTTAAAGCAAAGTTATAAATTAATTATAAACAAGGTTTAAAACACAATTTGTAAAATTAATTAGAGTGAGGACTTAAACATAATTTAAGAAACATGTGACAAATGTTTAATATGTAACGACATATGTGTTAGAACAATTATACAAGTGGCATTAATCTTTTTCAATTTGAGTTAAAATTTTATAAACATATTGAAGAGTAAAACCAGGATTACTCATTTCAGTAAAAAAAAATCTCAAGTGCCATTAATCTACAATTCTCTTCATCTTCATTTTAAAATCTAAAATCTTGAAATAAAAAAACAATGCAAAGATCAGATTCAAGTTAAAGTTCTCAGATCAAAGCAAATACAAGCTTCAGATCTAATCATCACAACTCAAGCCTGGAAGCAAGAAATCAATGCAAAAGATTAAGGAAAAACAAAACTGAAGCATCTCAGTATTAAAACCCAGTTCCAGGCAAATTCAACAAATCAAATCCAAGCTTCAGTACAAAACATCAATTTCCAGATTTGGCATTGCATCGATTCAGCTTTATCAATCAGGGATCAATCCAAGTCCCAATGTCAAAAAGATAACAAATCAAAGTTTCAGGTTTTAAAGTGATAAACACTTTCAGGTTCAAAATCGTCTCTGTTCTCAAGTGACAGGTGAGAAAACCACTTAACCTTGTTTTAATCTCTTGATGTCTGGAATTGTATTTGAAGTGATGAGTTGAATATGCTTGTATAATGTGTTAATCTGCCTGCATTTGTTTATATATGTATAAAATTGATGTGCATGTCTATAAACAGGCACTCAGGCCTCTGTTAAAATGTACAGGGTTCAGAAACAAGAAAAAAAAATTCAACATCTCTTCCTGTAATTGATGTTAAGCTATAATCCTTAAAGAAAACTTATTTATATTAACCTAATAAGATTTTTAAAAATATTTCTAAGAAAATCAGGAAATTATTTTACTAGAAAGAAAGAAAATTACAGTAAACTTTTTAAATCTTGAAAATCAATGCTAAAAATTTCGAGATTGGATTTTATAATGTGATTCGTATTGCAAAATGATTAATTTAGGTAAAGTAATCATAATTTTTAAATAGGTATATGGTGAGATATTTTAAGATGAACAGAAATCATAAATTTGTCAATTTCTGATAAATAAGGAGATGATGAGCTTCAAAATTCACGAGGAAGGAAGTTCGAGTGTTGGAGATTGTTGGAAAAATGTCCATATTTTTTTAGTTGATTCAAATAAGGGATCGAGGATGAATTAGGGTTTAACAACTCAGTTTGCCGACGAAGTATGTGGGGGTGATTCGTCGTCATTGAGGCAGTTCAAGTCATCGGACCGGGGGAAAAATGAGGAGGAGGCTTTGGCGCATCTTTGGTCGAAGCGGCATGGATGGTCGGGGTCAGGTTTGTCGTCGCGGCGAGAATTCGTTAACCTGGTTGTCTCCAGATTTTTGTTCGAATGGCTCGATTTTGTATTGACGGGTTTTCGAATTTTCTGATCATCGTGGTGATTGACGATGTCATTGTCAACGTGACGGTGGCTACGACAACGATCGAAGCTCTGCCAATTGAACGTATACGTGCACGGTGCACATGATGGTGCCTGTGTCGTGATTTGTAATGGTGGAAGGAGGAGAAGATGGGAGCTCGAAGGTGAACTCAGGAGATTTGGGTCGTTTGCTCAAGCATTGTCTCAGGTAATTCACGCATGTGTTACTATGGGTAATGGTTTTCAAATTTTAAACATAAACATGTTTTCAAAAGAAAAAAAATTAATGAGGGCAGTTTCCTGCGGTCTGGCTAGGGATTGTTTCGGGAATTAGCTCGAGTATTTGATAAATTTGCTCGGGTTTTGTGGGAACTAGATTGACCGCATTTTAAAATGGAAGGAAAATAAAATATTATCAAGTTTTAGAGTTAAAAGCTTTAAATTTGTTTTGTTTAAAAATAATCATGCGTTGGATACTTTTTGTAATTAACTTCTAAGTGTTTCCAAAGATTTAAAATGTTTAAAATTTGTTTTAAAAGTAATTACATATTAGTTTAATTATGTAATTAAATTCATAAGGTTTAAAAAAACAAAATAAGATGTAGTTTGAATTAAGAAGTGATTAAAGGGTTAGTTACTTAATTTATTTAAGGATAATTCATAAATGTGATTAATTAACCAAGGAAATTAATTTGAGAATAATTAATAAATTAATTAAAGTGATTAATCATGGGATCAACTAATTAATGAAATTAATTAAAGGTTAATTAAGTAATTAATTAATATGATTGATTAAAGTTAATTAAAGGATACTTGAATAATTAAAGGTTAATTATCTAATGATTAAAGGTTGATTAATTTGTTAATCAAAGTTGACTTAAATTAATCAGTAAAGGTTAATTAATTTATTAATTAAGCTTGATTAATTAATAGTTAAAGGATTAATTAATTTATTAATTGAGGTTCATTAATAAATGATGAAAGGGTAATTTATTAAATGTTTTGTAATAAATTAATTAACCAGAATTAGTAAATTTATTCATAAGTAATTAATCTGATTTCAATTAATCAGATGATTTAATTAACCTTACTTATGGATGTTTGGATTGCATTGAATGCTTTGAATTATTTGATATCTCTACTGTATGATGTTTTGTGATATTAATTGTTTTAATTCAAGCTGTGATGAATGTAGTTTATTTTATCTGTGATGAATGTGTATTATTTATCTATGTTTCTGTGTATGTAGATAAGCGTTATAGGATTATACTGCTTATCGATATTGATATGCTTGAATCTATGATGATTGATAATGTTGCACTATTGTGTAAAACCCCTGGACCACACTCATACACACACAAATATGGATTGCACGAGGATATTGGTTAAGTCACAGATTTTTGAAATGGTTTTAAAATTGAATTTTGAATCCAAATTATTTTGGAAATAGAATTGGGTTAAATATGAAAAGCTTTATACTTAAAGGACTTTAACTTGTATAAATGAAATCGGATTTTTTCGAAACAAAAACTGTTTCTTTTTCAAATAATAATAGCTTTCATATAAAGAAAGGATTTCCAATTTGTATAGAAAATTTTCAAGTTTGAAATGAAATTGTGAATTATTTTGAAAGCTATGAATGAACCTTTGTGAAAAATTGTTAAACCTTGTTTTGAAATTGAAGAGGATATTAAATGGTGTATCTTTTAAATAAAGGATTTGAAATGAAAATTGTTTCTGAAAGCTATGAATCCTTAGATATGGTTTTGAAAGCAATGAATTAAATCTTTGATTTAAATATTGGATGAGTTAATCCAATTTGAAAGGGAAATTGTTTTGAAGGAATATGAATGAATCTTTGTCAAAGATTGGTATACTTTTCAAATTGAAAAGGGATCTTAAAAATGTATCCTTTCTATAAAGGATTTGAAGTGGAAAAATTGTTTTGAAATCTGTGAATAAATCTGTGTGAAAGATGAGTGAACTTTATGAAGTGAATCTTTTTGTTTAAAGATTTGAAAATGGTAATTTGTTTAAACCATTTGAAGAAAAGTTTTGGATTTTAAGTTGTGACTTAACTGAAATCCCAATATCCATATGTTTTTAAATATTGCGCTCATTATTTGGTTTAGCCGGAAGAGGACCTTGTGTCATATAACCCATTTCGAATAATGATACGTCGATATGGATAGCATTTGAAGACCGATGGTGAAGACCGGGTATTTTCGAGAACGAAAGGATAACCCGTCGAATGACTCTGCTTCGATTAGCGCCACGTAGAGAGATCTCCATATGTGATGGGGAGTCCGATCGGGATTGTGAATACCCGGATTGCAAGGGCTTCTTTGGAAGTGCCTTCGGTTCTGTTCGAACCCGGAACAGACTTGTATGGATGTGTGTCTGACATCACACTTTTAGACGTAAAGCTGGTTTCTATCAAATATATTTCTGTTTTGTGGCGGAGAATTTATCTTCTTAGGTTAACACCCTTCTCTGAGACGTACGAGCTCAGAGGTTATGTAGTTGACGGTTACTAGTGATACGTTCCCAATTTGGTAATGTGGCATACAAAGTGTTGTTGATCATTTGTTGGTCGAAGCATGGATTTATGAAAAAGCGTAGCTTTGTGGACGTGACCTCGTCGAGCCTCACAACCTGGAAATGGTTAAAATAGGAATGTTGCAGCAAGGTTTTTAGGGGTCGAGCCCCTAGGGTATGTCCATTTCCTTCTGGATAAGAGGTGATATCATGGTATGGAGCCTAGATATTTAACCTATGTGATTACTGCAAATTTATTACTTTGTGGTTGTTGGTATCGAGGCCTCGGATAAAGGTTGGTAACGACCGGGGATGGCATACTTGTGTGATAGTTACCTATGTTATAGCTTGGTTAAAGCGTGAGGTAGCGTCGGCCTTGTGTTAGCAGAGATCCGGTTAGGTTCTTGGGGGCGTCCTTCCAGAGGCGTGCCCATTTCGGTAGGGAAGTTCCTTAGCCCAACCATTTGTTGGAAATCCAAAGAAACAATACGCACCCTGTACGGTTTAGTTGTGTAACCAGCCAAGGAATGTGGTCGTAACCTGCTATTGAACGTGGTATCTATAGTAGGCATACGACGAAATGTGGTATCTTGGCTAAGATTAATATTATACTTTCGAAAGGTTTTTCTGCACTATGCACTAATAATAATATCAAATGATTTTCGCGTATCAAGCATTTTTGACTATCATAGGGAGAAATCTCCTTCTAGTGTGCGCTTGCATTGTGTATGTGGGGGAGGCCTTATGGCAGTTTCATTTTCCAAAAAGCATTGCGAATTTCAATCTTAAATTCTTTTGTTGTTTGTTTTAAAGATAAAAACTATTTTTGTTTGCTCATACCAGTCCCATGACTGACCCAGAGTTTATTGTTCCCTTCATAAGCTCTGGGTGCCCACAATTTTCCACATGGGCAATCTAGAGTTGGGTTTTTCAGATAATCAAATAATAGGAGTAGATTCGGTAGCCTTCAGTCTCTGGAAATCTTCTTCAGTCTTTGGATGACTGACCTTGCTTAAGTACAACTTGATTGGGAGTTCGAGCAATTTCTGGATTGGTGCTTTCTTAAATCAGAGTTCCATTTGGAGTTCAAGTAATTTCCGCTACTGGTGCATTTGTATTTCCACTATATTGTAGTAGATCTCTAATATGTATTTGTGATCATTGTTGTACATGATTGGATATTGTAACTTTGGAGTTATATGATATATTCATTCATTTTCTTCCGCTATTTTGTACGTAATGTGTTATAAGCTCCAGCGAATCGGATTGAACGTTTGAATCTGCGACATTCGAATACGAGTTGATGTATGGATGTCGACTTTTGAACGCGAAAATCCAGGCCGCCACATTTGAGGTTTTCAGATCGAAAATAATTCAGAACCAATTAAGGAAGTAGATGTTAATAACTTAACATTAAAATGGATGCCAAATATAAAATTTAACATTAATGGAAATGGATGTGGTAAACCTAATTCAATCAGCAATGAAAAGGAAGTAAAATTGATGTGGGTGTAGGTAATGAATATTGTAATCCTATATGAGTGGATCGTGTAGTGTATATATATATATATATATATATATGCAAGTATATAAGTGACTAACTATACAATGTATCTAATATAAACTTTATAGATGATAATAGCAAAGTAAATGGAAATAATCACACCAGGATTTTATATTGGTTCGGACCTCTCGTCCTACGTCCAGTCCCGAAGCTTCTCTTTGGAATTCAACTATCAAACACCCTCGCTTCGCCCAGAGGAATAGGCTTGGTTACTAAAGCTTGTTCTTGTCAAGTGTGTGTTTTATAACTCGGATATTGACTATTAAGTAAAAAATGCTTCCAATCTATAAATCTAGAGAATATTAAATGAAGAGTTCTGAATATGTGGAAGATTAAAATATAGGTGTTCGATTGCTAGAGATCAAGTATAAATCAGAGAATAAGAGTAAAGAGCATAAGTAAGGAAGGTCGAGTCTTCTCTTTGATTCTTGATGTTATTTATAGAGGTAGAGAGATTCCTTGAGTGGTTGTATGTCACGATCCGAAATTCAGCGTTCGAAAATTGACATCAAATACCTCACTTGTATTCGACTGTCAATGATTCAAACATCGAACTCCAGTCGGATGGAGCTTATAACAACATTAGATGAATATAAAGCAGCGGAAATAAAATGAATATCATGCATCATATCACAGATACAACATCATAATAATATCTGTTACAACCTCAGAGTACATAATACATGAATAACATCTCCAAATAGAATGACATAATAGCACAACTAGATATCATATGCCAAAAGTTTTCAAAAGGATAGAGAATGATAGTGAACACCAAACTAAGCACCTCGAAATCCAAAAGTTTCCAAAATGTCTCTAAGGTGTGAGCTTCCACAAACCAAAAATCTCCAAACCAAAATACTCCAAAATGTAGCTCGAGCCAAAATACAGAAAACCTGCTACTAGGCTGCCCGTGTAGAAATGGTGGGCACCCAGGGTTTAGAAAGGAAACAATAACTCCGGGTCAGTCATGGGACTGGTATGAGTAAACAAAGATAATTGCTTTCAAATAAAACAGATTTATACAAGAAAAACCGGTATGCTTTTGGAAAATGAAACTACCATAAGACCTCCCGCCACACACACAATGCAATCGCAGAATTGAGGAAGATTTCTTCTTATGATAGTCAAATATGCTTGATACGGGAAAAATTCTTGATATTATTACTACTGCATAGTGCAGAAAGACATTTCGAAAGTAAAATATCAATCCTAGCCAACATACGACCAATATTGTATGCCTACTATAGCTACCATCTAAACAGTGGGGCGCCACCATAAGTAAATGGCAGGTAATACAACTAAAACCGTACGGGGTTCGTATTGGGAATTGGATTTCCAACAAATGGTCAGGCTAAGGAACTTCCTATGCCACATGGGTACGCCTCTGGCGGGACGTCCCGAGAACTTACCCGGCTCTCTGCCAACACAAGGTCAGGTTACCTCTATAACTAGGTAACTACTACTCGAGTATGCCACTCCCCGGTCCTTTGGGACCTTTATCCGAGGGCCCTCTATCACAAAGCAACAACCATACAGAATAATGAGATTGAAGCAACCACATAGGTAAGTATATGGGCTCCATACCATGACACTACCTTTTTCCAGAAGGAAATGACATACCCTAAAGGGCGCGACCCTCATAACCTTGCCGCATCTTTCCTGTTTCGACCATTTACGGGGTGTGAGGTCCGATGAGATCTCGTCCACAAAGCTACACTTTACACGAAAGCCATGCTTTGATCAAAAATGATCAACAAATGATCATCACTATACAGCAACACTTAGCATGCCACACTACCAAATTGGGAGTATATCGCTGGTAACCTTCAACTACATAACCTCTGAGCTCGTACGTCTCAGAGAAGGGTGTTAAGCTAAGAGAATAAATTCTCCGCCACCAACAGATATGTATTTGAAAGAAATCGGCTTTATATCTCAAAGTGTAGTGTCAGACACACGACCATACAAGTCTGTTTCGGGTTCAAACAGAACCGAAGGCACTTCGTCCAATAAAGGAAGAAGCCCTTGCAAATCCGGGCGTCCACAATCCCGATCGGACTTCCCATCACTTAGGGAAACCCTATACCAGAGCAACTCGGTGCAGAGACAATCGATAGGTTATCCTATCGTTTTCGAAGACACCCGGTCTTCACCGCCGGTCTTCAAATGCAATCCATTCGTCGAATCACTATTCGGAATGGGTTATATGACACAAAGGTCCTCTCCCGGCTAATCCGAATTGTGAGCGCTCAAATTTAAAACATGTGGGTGTATCAATCACAAAAGTTCACATTCAACGTTCGATGTGGTTTTGGATAACAAACTGAAATCCGACTCCCTGTCGCATCGAAGTTTAAATTCTGTTTTACGGGCAAAAGGGGTTTCACAAACATATGGGAACAAATCACAAATCACAGTTCATCACAAAGCAATCACAGCATCACAACAAAAATATCAATCCAATATAGAATATTTGATGATGGTCAATCATCGTTGATTAAAGTGATTGTGATTAAAGTGAATTAGCCATATAATTGTCTTTATTAATCATTTTAAATTAATGTTAATTTAATTTTTATTATGAATTAATTTGATTGGCTTAATTAGTTGATTATTCTTTAGTTTATTGTTTTAATTTATTAATTTTTTGGTAGTTAACTAATTAAGTTTAATTACCTTTATTCATTGGCTATTCTTTAAATAAATTATTTGTTTATAAAATCATTACAAAACATTAATTGTTATTTACGATTTCAAGATAAATTTGTTTTTTAAAGTTACACTTGGATATTTTCTTTACTTTTGAATTTGTCATTAAGCTAATTTTTAAAACAAACTTTTATTAATTTTAAAATATTCTTGAATTTCATAAATTCTAATTACCATTTGTTTCATATTCTATTTACAAATATCATTAGTTTATTCAGAAAATAAATTTAACTTGTGTTCAAAATTTGGTTGAAAACTGGGTTTGTTGCTTTCATTCCTTCACCCGAGGCTTACTTCGGGTTTACCCCGAGACAAACACCCCTTTACTTCGGGTTTTACCCCAGAGTGACCCGTGTTGCAATATTTTTTCGAATTTTGCTTAAGGTTTAAAAACGACATGATAAACGCTAAAGCCACTCGAGTTTCTCTTCGAGTTCCCACGCGATTTCCCCGTACTGTGCTTCGAGTTACTCCTCGTCCTCCCCAACCCATCACATTGACACACCACCCATCCACGTGCACGTGGACGACTATCTTCGCCGCCGTTGGATGGTGCTGCGGCCACCAACACGTCGACGTCCACCCCCCCAAGACACCATAAACACCCAGATTTCGAATTTATTTCGAAACCACAAATCAAGCAATAGGACCCAAAAAAAAACATCAGGCACGCCATCAGATATTCGCCTCGCGCCGCCTCCCCAGGCCATTATCGGCCACCAAACTCAGTCCCTAGCCTCGTCATTGTGTCACGCTTCGGTTCGCCTCGGTGGCATACGGTCCGATCGCTTGTGGGTGGTGCGGCAACATCGTCTCTAACGTGAACAGAAAATGGGTTTTAAACCCTAGTTTGCTTTCAAATCAAAGATTTAATGGTTTATAAATTAATTCAGTATTTCTCTGATGATTTCGAATATTAAATCATGCTGCCACAACGATCTCGATGTCCAAAATTCCATAGATCACTAGAATTACTCCCAAATTCATTTTCAGTTCAACCTCCATTTCCCAGAGGGATGTTCAATGAAAAAATTAAATTTTTGATTCTAAAATCATCACTTTTGAAGTAGATTCACATAGTATTATAGGAATTAAGATATGCGAAATTCGAATTTCTAGAAAATTTAAATTGTTACTGTGTTTCATAATCACAAGGAAGAAAACCATATAAAACTTACTTTAATTCATTACTGAAAATACAAGACAGGTTTAAACAAAAATTTTACTAGTTTACATCTTTTCAGAAACAAGGAGAAAGAGAGAGATTTAAATTTCCTTTGATATGGATTACCCTGTGAACCAAAGTTCAGATGCTACTGTGTTTTTTCTCCCAATGTTTTCCTAGTAAAGAACAGTGGCTTTGCTTTGATTAAATCTGAATCATGATGCATTGTTAAACATCCTTCTACCTATCTTTACAATTCGATTACTTTTCAAAAGAACTGGGGAGAGGGTTTTCTTTTTTTTTCTTTTTTTTTTGAATGACACTGTAACTCAAATTGTTTACAGGCAAAACAAAACACAACAAAGAAAAACAGGAAACAATGTTTCCAGAAAATCAAAACACAAGCCTATCATTCATTCAATTCAAAGCCATCACATTCATACAGGGATTCAAGCACAAAGAATTTGAATAAACATAGGTCTACTCAACTTTTTTTCCAGAAGATAGGAATGCTTCCTGACAGTTTCAAAACAGAGATGAAGCCTGAACCTCTTCTTCTTCTTTTCTACTTTAAATTCTTTTAAGTTTTAGATCTGCAATTTCATAGTTACAGATCTTTTTTTATTCCTGGTTGTATTCATTCACTTAATAAATCAATAACCAAATTTTTAATTCACTTACAGTTAGATTCTTTTTTAATTGAACAGAGAGCCTTTTTATTTTCTGCCACTAGAAAGCCAAAATAGCTTTTATTTCTTGATTCTTCCTGTAAATAAAATTAGATATGGTTGTATTAAATCCCATGTTGTATTTATTTATTTTAATCATTAAAAAAACAAATCTTTTCCAGATTACTTACAGCTTGAAATTTTAACACAGAACTTTTTCCTAAAACTTGAAACCAGCAATAGAGTAAAACTTTGATCTTGATTCTTCCTGCAACCAATTAAATATTGTTTAATTCTTGCTTCATTTTAGATTGCAACCTTAAATTCAAAATAAAAAAAAAGTTACTTGCCCTTTTAAATTTTATTTCCATAAAGAAAAACTGCACTGCCTTAAAACCAGAAACCCCTCTGTTTCACAAATCTACAGTTTTTGTTTTGAATTGATTGTTAACGCTTGATTTAAAAATCAAAATTTCATAAACTATAAATTTTAAGACAAAACTTACCTGAAAGTATCACAATACTGTTTGAAACACTTCAGATTTTACTTTTGAAATTGAAGAAGACAGTTTCCTTTCTTTTCTTTTATTTTTTTCCTTTTTCTAAACTTTTCTTCTTGAATGTTGAAGTAAAGATTGCAAAATCTTTTGATTACTGAACATCAGGTGTTAGGGGATTTAAAAATTTGAATTTTAGAAGGTGAAGAGTTTTCCTGAATTTTTTATTTGAATATTTTATTAAGGAATTGATGCCTTGTGCCATTTGTAAGAAGAGATCTTAAACCCTAGATTTTGTTAATTATTCAACTCTATTTTCCATGTATGTTTCAGCCTTTGATGTTTACAAAGCAAAAGAAAACTTTATAAATTTTATATCTATATCTTATACATTTTTAAAAATAAATGTATATTTTTACTCTTTTGTGTGTGTATATATATATGTCTAACATGTACAATGTTGAAAGAATTAAACTAATATATATATATATGTATGTATGTATGCATATATATTACATCTTCATAATTTTAAATGCTACTTACTTTTTAAAACATTTATTATAAGTTTAAGTTCAATCTTTATTTTATTTTTTAACTTGAAATATAAACACTAATGTCCATTGTATATCCACCCTTATTTTGAACAAATTAAAATTAAATTTTTTAAGGTGTATTCAATGTTACTAATATATGTCATGTTCATATATATAAGATTTTAAATCCAAATGACTTTTAAAACATTTAATATTTCAATATTTTCAACTCAAAATAAAATTAGAATTTATTCCATATATTATTTCCACTAATTTTATTTGTTTTAGATTTTCCTTCCAATTTATTCTCAAGTTAAACCCCAAGAGTTTAAATATATTATTTATTTTAATTAAAAATTTTGGGATGTTACATTGTATCCATTAACAAGTGTTGTATGGTCGCTCCTGATGGTGATGAAGAGTTGCAGCGAAGAGGAGCGAAGGTGTCTTGTCAATTGTGACAGTTGTTCTTTGAATATTCACAACCGAGTTCAAAATCAGACGTCTGGAAAATGTTTCAAACGTCTGGATCTTATATATTTTTTGTATATGGTTGTTTTTCAGACGCCTAAGTACATTAACCAGATGTCTGATTCTATCTGATTTGCGAACCAGAGGATTCAATCAGACGTCTGGCTAGTGCATCCAGACGTCTGACCTTGTGCATGTTGCTTTCCTTGTGTCTGTGTCGTTCCTCTTCTGATTCTATCGACTTGTAGCCTCATGATACTTCTTTTGAGTCTTGTTCTTGTCTCTTTGGTGATGTTACTTTAACAATTACCTGTAAATAGAGATATATATATATATATATATATATATATATATATGCGTATTCGATTTCCATTGTATAGTTGTTATCAACGAAACCATATAATTGATTTCCTAACAATCTCCCCCTTTTGACGATGACAACTATTCAATGTACTTATATATAGATTATAAATCTCCCCCAAAATATGTGCTTATTTTCAATGTTTTATGATTATACTTATATTTCTCCCCTTTTGGCATTATCAAAAAGAACTATAAAATTGAAGCCAATCGTCAAACAAAAAAGAAAATTTCATTAATAAGTCGAAATTTGATTACATACATAGATATTGTTATTTGTACAAAAAGTTTATATCCCAAAAAAAATCTATTATTCCCAAAATCTATGATTCCTTTGGAGAAGCTTTATTTTGATCATCTTCCTTTGGTTCTTCTTTTTCAAAAGTGCTGGCCTTTGTAGGAGATGTCAAAGCTTTCTTGAGAGGTCATCCTCAGAGAGTTTGGAATGTTTTGCGGGAGGTGAAGGTACCGGGGTTGGCCAATCTTCAGAAGGTGGTTTGGACCGCGAACCCGTTGTAGTACTTCTTTAAGAACCGACAAGATAGTTGAAAGGGATTCTTCAACTGTGGCTAGGCTGTAGCAAATGATGTTTCGAAGTTGTCAATTCGCTTAGCCAAAAGTTTTTGATTTTGAGATAGTATATGTTGGTTTCGAAGGGTGATATCTCGAACACTTTCGTTTGGATTTGTATCCGTTCGAGTCTCCATAATTTCATCTTGTCTCGGATAATCAAATGGTGCAGGAGGAGGTGGAGTTGCTTCTTGATGTTGTTCCTCCTCTTGGGATGGTTCAATGTGTGGTTGAGGTGGAGGCTCAACTCGTCTAGATTGACGATTGTGCGTCCAATCTTCAAAGGATATGAATTCTAGGGTAATTTCGGGTGTGCATCAGAGAGAAGAATTTGGTGGAAGCATGTTTAGGTGAGATTTCTTCGAAGGTCGATAGGTAGGATGGAATATTGTGTGCACGAAGAAGTCTCATAATATAAGTTGGGTAAATAATTGATGGCCTTGATCGAGTCCAAAATTGCTTTAGCTCATCGAAGATGAATTTGGCCCAATTCACCCTTGTTCCACTAAATAGAGCATATATGACTTTGTGCTCTAATTCAGTTATTTCTCGTGACTTCCTATACTTGGAACAATTGTATTGATTATCATTCGAGTTAGGAGCCATGCTTTTGGTCGTAGATATTTGGAGGCAAATTTTGGCATTTCGTCCTCCCAAATTTGATGAGTAATACTGTTCCGTGGCTTGAAGCGCATATCAGGAATGTTGTATAAATATTCCCCTGTGTCAGAGCATCCTAGGTTTCTACCTATTATGCCCGGAGTTAATCTAATCGTGTTCCCATACACGCTAGACCAGAGCCAGTTATCCTCATCTTCAGTGTTCTACACTGAAGTACTATCTAAATTCGCATAGAATAGAAATATCGCTAATTGGTCTATTTGGATGTCATTAGAAGTGAATGAAATTAAGGTTTCCAACCCGGCATTTTCACACAGTTCATCCAAATCATACATAGGAAATTTAAGGAAATTATCGAATGGACCTACGTGGAGTTTTTTCTTTTGGATATCTTCATGCCTTTTGAAGGAATGTGGCACTCTATTCATCTACCTTTTGATCTGATCATCGGAGCACACTTGAGGATTTGAAGATGAGGTCGGTTAGTCTTGATTTCGTTTAGAAATCTTGGGATTCTTAGTTCGAGGAGGCATTATGATTTGATTTGCTGAAAGATGATGTTTTTGAGAGAAAATCATCTCTGAGGGGATTGGAGGTTTTAACAATTTTGATATAAAATAAAAAAATGACGTTATCTGGACGAACTTAAAAGGTCGATTGGATTTCAAACGTCTCGATTGGAAATCAGACGTCTGGTTTGCCCTAAATTGAGTACAACAGATAAATTCAGACGTTTGGTTTTTGGGTTAGACGTCTGTTTGGATCGAATTTGTAAAGTTGGATAGGCAGAGAGATTTATCATACATCTGGGTATAAAAATAAGACGTCTAGATTAGGTTATTTTTGAAAAACTTCGTGGCAGAGAACTAAGTCAGACATCTGGATTGAGTATCAGACATCTGAAATTCTCTGATTTATATTTTGAGGAGACAGAGAATATTTTCAGACATCTAGGGGGTATATCAGACGTCTGGGGGGTATATCAGACGTCTGAAAAAAGCAGTTTGTCTAAAAGTAGCCTAAAACTTGATGGTTTTGCTTATTTCTCGAATTTTTATAACAAATCAAAAAATAATATTATTGTTGTGAAATAACAAATAACCATAGATACATACAATAACAAATATAATTTATTTAGAAGGTGATGGAGTTTTACGATCTCCTAACTCGTTATCCCTCCATGGTTTAAGTGGAGACCATATATTTCCACGTTCGTGGGTTCTCGGAGAGCCAGAATATCGTCTTGGTGAAGGGTCCAAAGGAGTACGATACGAAGACGAGGGATCCTAAGAACTACAAGGTTTTGATAGCGGTTCATGGACATCTTTCTTCCGTGACGAACAAAACTTCATCGCCACTTGCTCCAAAAAGCTTAGCCGTCGCGCTGTAATTTTTTGTTCAAAATATAGTTCTCGTCGTAGGTCTATCTGTTATTTCTGATAATGATGAATTTCATCAATTTTCTTGTAACATCCCGCAAATCCGTACCCCTTGAGTCAACACTATTCTACATCAATCAACTCAAGATGTACAGAAATACGAACCATTTGGGTTAAAGAAGGAGAGGTGGAAGAAGAAAATAGAAAACAACATCAGAATCTAACCATCCCAGAGGAATAAAATATAATAGATATTCGATGATCTTTACACAAAAGAAAACTATATCTGTTTATACATACATCATCAGAGTACATCATCAGAGTTCCACATCTATAACATACAACTGAATACACAGCGGAATAATAACCAAATACGGAAGTACGTATCACCATCCAACTCATCTCCTGTGCTCCACGGCATCCTTTCCGGTATTCTATAATACTCGGTCTGACACGAGCATTATAGTTAAATAACACCCGAGCCAGTCTGGAATACCAGCGTAAGAAATCAGACTCAAATTGATTATTAAAGTTTCAAAAATCTTTTGAAAACAAAAGCATCTCGTAAGACCACGCCACAAATAAACATGTCGTGTTTTTACCCTACGATAGCTAAAACACTTTTTATTAAAATCCTCTGATATTATAATAGGGTCTATTTACAAATAATTATTAAAATAGCCGAAATTGTTACATGATTAAATTCTATCTACTAGCCACAGAGTAGGTAATACAAACAAAACTCGTAAAAGGCGTGTAGGGAGAATGGATTTCAAACTAATGACTAGGCACTGGGGTACCACCTGTCATAGTACGTGGCCTAGATCACAATACCGAGGATCACTCCCGACCCCCTGCAACACAAGACCCGGACTATCCCTTACTGGATAATCCCGAGTAAGATCACCCCACGGTTGGGATCAGCAACCGCACCACTAAGCCGAAAAAAGGGACATCTAGACAGGGATGACCTTACCCGAAAATGGTTGTTGCCCACCAAGCCTTGCTGCATAACCCCTGATTTTCAGTCATTCCCGGTTGATGAGGCTTGAGGCTAAGCATTAGCTTTTAGATCGTTTCACTTAGAATGCTCATCGTCCACCTGACGATATTCTGAAAGCATTCAATCCATACAAGTCCGTCCTAGGTTCAAACGGAACCGAAGGCACTATTCCTACTACATCCATTTTGGAAATATCCTCGGGATTAGTAGCGACTAGCCCTTGCACTTCACTGCTCCATCTTCGACTCCAAACTCGTTTTCCACGAAAACGTACAAACTGGATCGAAGTGGTTTTCGAGAAATAAATCTCGATCCCGGTCTCTTCGAAACGATTAACGTAACTGGCCAATAATGATAGTTGGTTATTTAACTATCAATTAATATTCACAAACATCCATCAAACAATAAATAATTTCCCAAATTATTTATTTATCTCAAAATATCTTCGCGAGATATATTTCCACTTTTCAAACCTTTTTGAAATAGTTTAAAACTATCTTCCTTTTACAGAATAAATTTCCCAAATATTTTCTAATTCCACTGGAGTCACCAAGCACAAAACTTTAGATTTTTAAAATAATCTAAAAACACTTTATTGTAAAATATGCTTAACATTTAAATTTAGAAAAACTACTTTAATACTTAGTTTAAAATAATACTTTAAAAATATTTAAAATAAGGCTACTTTATTAATATAAACTAGGTTTTCTTCTTTAAACAAATACCAAATCATCTTTTAAATAATTATTACGATAATGGATTTAAAAAAAAATACTTACTTTAGAATTTAAACATTTAGAAATAATAAATTTTCTAAAAAATGCTTTTTAAAATCAGCGTTAAAACTTCAACTTATATTTAAAAATTTACTTTGAAAAAAACGTACTTGGCTACCCAGGGAAATATACTTCTCTTCACATCCCTTAAAAATAAATCAATGTTTATTTTTAAACAAATTTCCTCATTTCCTTTAATAAATTCTCACCTTGAATTTATTCTTCCCAAATATCCACTGATATATTTTACTTTACTTTTATAAACACAATATATAAATTCCCAAAGTCTCATTTCCCTTCTAATAAATCTCGGTTTTTCACAATTAAATAAATCTCCAAATTGATTCCCAATTTACTTCATTTGGAAATAAATTCCTTCTTTATCTATTTCAATAAATTTAAACTTGGATTTTAAAATAAATTCTTTATTTCTTAAATAATGTCACTTAAGGTTTAAAATTCATTATTTCTTTGTTTATTCAAAATCCCCTTCCCATACTCGAATTATTTATTAGAATTTTAAAATCACTTTTATTCTTTTTCAATTCATTCTTAAATTCATTCAAATTTTCTATAATTATTTCTCTTACAAATTCACTTTCTTTATTTTCTTCCGAAATCCAATTTACATATTTTTGGTAACTCATTATACCCAAATATATTCGATCAAACCATCACATTCAATATTCCAATATAAGTCATCATAGAATATCAAATAATCACAACAGAGCATATTAAATAATTTAAATAAATGTTGAGGAATCTAGTTCGATCCCTCCAACCTGTTTCCCTGCATCCACATACGTTAGCACAATATAAAATACCAATTCCACATCGAGGTGGAATATCGCGGTACATGGGTTTTAAATATAAAAATCAACCCGCTATTATGCGGCAACATAGGGTCTTATCCGCTATATAATGCAGGAAATCAATCATTCCAAGATATATTATATACTACTATATATAATATTGCACATCCAATCAAATCAATCAACCAATTGTTTAAATTTAACCATTTAAATTTAAATTATAACCAGATTAGTGAGATTAACTCACCTTTGCTTTCGTTTTGCAATCCATCCCATCTCGACTCGATTTCCCGACTTTTGACCTTATATAAACAATTATATGATTTTGTTAATATTTGAACTAATTGAACCATTAATCTCATTTAATAAATTGTTCCACTAATGATTTTATTTTAATTACTCCCCTTTAAAAAAATCTTTTAGTAACTAAAATGATAAAATAAGTTAATTAACCAAATTAATTACCATATCCATTATTTTAAAAATTAAGCTAATAAGTTAAAAGAAATATGTATATGTATATTTATTCTTATCTTTATTTTTGAAAACACATATCCATATGTATACTTTATTAAATTTTCAAAATAATCAACATAGGTTTTAAAAATCTAGTCTTTATACAAACTCTTATTCTTCTCAAAACCTTATATATTTTTACTGTTTCACTATTTATCTACATATGTTTAAATCAAATTAAGATTGACTTAAAAATAAAATTAAAAAACTGCTTAACATCAAATTTTCTTTCCTTTTCTCTTTGCTGTATATAAACAGTAATAATTTTCTCTACCATTTAAAATTTTTAACATTTATATATATATATATATATATATATATATTTGTAAAACAAATCTAGATTTAAAATTCCTATATATATAAACATATTAGATTTAAACTTAAAATAAATTTGTAAATATACCTTTGCAATTAGCCTAAATCGATCTCGACCTGACTCCAGACCTTGCTTCACGCGCACACAAGAAGAGACCATCACGACACATCTTCCCATAGCAAGCCACCCAGCACCACCGAGTCTCACTCGCCATTGATTTGACTGCAGCCGTGACCTCGACGAATCCTCCAGCCACCCTATGCCGCAAACCCTAACTCATACGAGCCCACACGTCGACGCCTTCCCTTAGACTCCACGCGATGATTGTCGGCCCCTCCTGCTATCGCGACCCCAGGTGCCTCTCATGACTCATCACGAGACGATTGGCGAACGACGATTCAAAATTGATTGACAATTCGTACTCGACCTGCTCTGATTTCCTTTTAAAATAAAAAGGGTTTGTTCGAGCAAAAAGAAATTGGGAAAAGGGCATGATTTTGCTCGGCCATCTGTGTTGAAAGAGAAGAATCGATTTTATTATATATATATATATATTAGGGCTGAAGCATCGGCCATGATTTTATTCTTTTATTTCTTATGAACGATAAAGAAACTGCTCATGTGATAAAAGAAAAGGAAGGGAACAAGATGTGATGTCGATCAGAAGGTGGCTTGCAAAAGAAGACTACAGTGACAGCAAAAAGTTTAGATGTGAAAGAATACGGCTGAAAGTTTGACTAGTATAAATATTCAATTCAAATTCAAACCGTTCCGATAAATGCAACATAAAAACTTGACCTCCTATCGAGGCGTGGCGCTAGGCATTTATAATGTTTTGCCCCTATTTCGAACGAAATGGAAAAGGTTTCGAGTCCTAATTCGATCGTACGGAGAAGATTGCTTTTTTGAACCCGGTTATTATTTAATTTCCGATATAGATTTCAACGCGTTTATAAATCGTATGCTCACACAACAACTCCAACCACTACGAAAATTGAATCCGATAATAATATAATATTACGGATCCAATGGAACTGGTTTCGTTGAATTCCGAGACCGTGTCTCGGAAGGTTTATTTTTAAATATCAATTTAAACGTTATTTTCAAAACTTAACAAATCACTATTAGATTCAAATTTAACACTTCTATTATCTTCAATATTATCAATATAAATTTTACAAGCCTTCAATTTATTTTTAACAGGCTCAAAACTCTAGATTCAACATTTTACCCAACTTAAAATTATTTAATTCAATAATTTAAGTATCAAATAAATAGTGATATTTGAATTCAAGTTAAAAATTAACTTTTAAATATCTAAAATCAATTTAAATATTCTGATTTTAAATGCTCAAAAATTCTAGGTCGTCACATTCTACCCCCCTTAAAAGAATTTCGTCCCCGAAATTACTAGTTAGGAAGAATGGTCCAATACCCGTTTACTTTTCCCCAGAACCAAACAATTCAACATCTAACCAACTATCTTTTTATAAAAGACCCATTATCATTCTTATTAACTTCTCAACTCTCCCATAGTTTTCAAATATTATTACTTGCTCAATCATTCAAATTTCAATTCGAAACCAAATTTTGAATTATCAAGATTTTTCAAAAAAAATTCTACCTCTATAAATTTTCGAAAAATTTCGCCAATGTCTCCTTTACGCGACTAGCTCGGTACAACTACAAAAGGCCTCTACGGGCTCCCAAATTCCAAAAGAAAACAAAACGCCAAGTGGCTAGATCAAAAACCCAATCAAATTTCATATAGAAGTTTAAACACATACCTTTTTAGTCGGGCAATTCAAATTTATCATCTGAAATCAAAACCAATTTTCCTTTCCCTTTATAATACCTGCATATCTCACTTAGCAATATGTCCAATCACAACATTCAAAAACATTTTATAGACTTCCTTACAAATGTCAATATTTATTCATTCAAATATTAGATTATATTTGTAATATCAATTTCCAATTAAGAATTCACCATTCCTTTCTTAAGTTTAGTATAAGCATTTTATATGCTTCTTTATTTATTTTCACCTTACCACTTAGTTTTCATCTATTTCTATTCAAATCGATTCTTCCATTTCCATATGAATTCAATTTATCCTCAACTCTGAATATTTGAATTTTATTTTCCATTTATACTTATTCATGTCATTATTTTAAATTAGTTTCATCCACTAATGTATTTCAATTTCCAATTTAAAATCGTTTGTCGCTAACAAAATTTTCCCAAAAATTTTCAAAATCCCAAAATTTCCGAAATTTTTTGGCAGAGTCTCCTTTGTACGGAGGAGCTTTTGCAATTTGACAAAAGATATAAATATATATACATCGACCCACCCGGTCGGAAAAACAAAAACAGTTCATATTTCCTATTTTAATTGCATAGGCGTACCTTATTTAGCATTTTTAAGCAAGCGGCTTATTATTTTAGCAATTATCGCAACCAAATCCAGCCACACTGCTTCCAGGTACCTGTACTTACTCAATTTAAACATGTAATGCCATATATATGAAGTTTAACAATATTCCACTTATTTGCAATAGTTAAATGCATGAATTCTAAAAGCAATGCACGCTAAACACTTTCCGTAAGCAATTTATATAGTTTTCATACTAATTCAACTGTTTTCAATTAATTCATATACCATTTTCATTAAATTTGCATAGTTTACAACCCACTAGCTTACATTTAATTTATTCTTAATTTTTAACAAACCCATATTATTCCAATTGTATAAAAAGCAATTCTATTTACCTCTGTTAATACATTTACTTTCTTTTACAATAGAATGATAAATTTTCTGTGCAAATTTGATGTTATTCATGCAAATAGCAATTACTTAAGCTTATAACCATTTTAAATTGCTTCCAACTCAGTTTATTATTTAATTCCTTCTATTTTAATTCATTCACAACCATTTTATTTAGCTCGACACATTCCATTTCAATTTTATTTACGATCCATTCATTTGTGTTTCATTTCTTATCCGCATTCATTTAAAACCATTCTATTAAACTTGAAAACATTCTATTTTTCTTATTGTCTCTAAGTTATTCCAATTACTTAACAATTTAAATGGTTTACAATTATTTATTTAAGAATTTCATTCCATTAAATATTATCTGTAACTCACCGAATTTTATTTCGATTCAAAATTTATTTTCACTTGATTTAAATCCAACCCAATATCATTAAACTTAGTTTAAGTTGACTTAAATTCAACTCTCCTCCATTTATTTAGCTTAAGTTAATCTACTTCCATTTATTCAAATTTTATACTTAAGCTCATTTTCATTTTACAAGTAAAATTTTCTTTTCTATTCAACTTAATTCTATCTCAATCAAATCTCATTTTCAATCTACAATTTTATTTGATTGGTTATTATAAAATTTATATTTTCAGATTCAATTCATTTAATGGATTACAATGCCATTTCGATTTTATTCCCACTCATCTGGGTTTTACTTGTAACCAAAACAATCCCTACTTTAATATATTTCCAATCATATTTACTTCACTAACAATTCAAGTCGAATTTAATTTATAACTTGATTTTTATTTCCAAACTACATTATTTGCTCACAAATCCAGCTTCTATTTGACTACATTAGGTTCCATTTACACATTTTGTTAACTAATTTATTATCTAATTAGTTCTCCCCCTGGTTAAAATTCAATACTTGATTTTTAATTCCAAATATCACTTCATTTAATTTTCTTAAGTTTAATTTATTTTATAATTCAAGTTTGGATTTTTTGTTTTATTTTACAATTCATCAGACAATATTTATTTTGGGTTTTCTATCCCACTTTTCAATTTTATAAGTCACAACTTATTATTTTACACATTTCCATTCATTCTAGGCTTGAATATATTCTTCTTTTATTTTTAACTCGAAATTTACGCTTATTTATAACTCAACATATTTTTATTTCCATGGATCTTTAATTCTTTTGTAAGTTATTCTAATTCATTTATTCCAATCCAATTCATATCCAACGTATTTCTTATCCAACTTACTTCCATTTATTAAATAAGAATCTAATTCCATTCAATATCACCATATGAATTTCATCCCAATTCAATTCTATTCCAACTCAGATTTATATAATTCAATTCGATTCAATTTTCTTCATCAATCCAAGTTAATCTTATTTTTAACTTTTCACTTAAATTTAAATTCCAACACTCAAAGCTCATATCTCCTTCCCGATTTAAAAATCATCTCAATTTATAAGCTTACAACCTATCTCATCATGATTTTTAAACACCCGGCTTTTGGTTTCAAATCATTTTGAAATCTCCAACATCTCAAATCACACTTCTCAAAAATTTAAACCAATCCTGGTTTTTATCCCCAACAAATTTCCTTTGAAATTTTAAAAACAAACTAGTTTTTCTGAACAAATCAATTTGGCAGCAATTCGTCACTTAGAAACTTGAAGATGAACATCAATGATGTTGCAGTCGTCGCCGAAGTTATTTTCCAGCGACTGAAGTGAATTCAATGCTATATCCCTTCCTAAAATTTATTTGAAACAATTTCCTTTCAGAAATACCCCAAAATAACAATGCTATTATTTATCTTCAAAATACTTCCAAAATGTCCGGGGTTTTAAATTTTCAAATTCTGTCAAAAATCAAATTTTAACTATAATTCATTTGTATAATTTATGCTCATACAAATTCCCATTTGATTATATTTCAATTTATAAATCACGTTTATAATTCACATTCATAAATTTCATTTTATAAATGAATTTATTTCCTTAATCTTTAGTTATATTTTCAATTTCTAGTTAAATTTTCACACAACAATGATAATAATTTAATATTATTCTTCCTAACATCCAAGCAACCATATATTAGGTAAATAGTTTACAAAAACTTTTCTTTTGTATCAAAATATATTTTTGGGTAAAATTATTTCATTCACCCACATTTAAAACAATACCGTGTCGAACTGTTCTTTTCAAGTGTTTAGAAACCCCTTCGATACAATTGTCCAGGCACAGACTGTGCCGACGAAGGTTTATATGCCACTCAATAAACCAATCAACACAATATAAAACCATTTTTATATCCACTAACAAATACGCGCTCATGCTTATTAACACGCTCAAACTCATTCTAGAGTACTATGGACTCTAATTTAAATGAGTAATTCCCACCAGAGCCAAGGTTATCACCAACCTATGCTCTGGTACCAACTGTAACAGCCCGCAAATCCGTACCACTTGAGTCAACACTATTCTACATCAATCAACTCAAGATGTACAGAAATATGAACCATTTGGGTTAAAGAAGGAGAGGTAGAAGAAGAAAATAGAAAACAACATCAGAATCTAACCATCGCAGCGGAATAAAATATAATAGATATTCAATGATCTTTACACAAAAGAAAACTATATCTGTTTATACATACATCATCAGAGTACATCATCAAAGTTCCACATCTATAGCATACAATTGAATACACAGCGGAATAATAACCAAATACGGAAGTACGTATCGCCATCCAACTCATCTCCTATGCTCCACAACATCCTTTCCTGTATTCTATAATACTCGGTCTGACCCAAGCATTATAGTTAAATAACACCCGAGTCAGTCTGGAATACCAGCGTGAGAAATCACACTCCAATTGATTATTAAAGATTCAAAAATCTTTTGAAAATAAAAGCATTTCGTAAGACCACGCCACAAATAAACATGTCGGGTTTTTACCTTACGATAGCTAAAACACTTTTTATTAAAATCCTCTTATATTATAATAGGGTCTATTTACAAACACTTATTAAAATAGCCGAAATTGTTACATGATTAAATTCCAGCTACTAGCCACAGAGTGGGTAATACAAACAAAACTCGTAAAAGGCACGTAGGGAGAATGGATTTCCAACTAATGACTAGGCACTGGGGTACCACAAGTCACAGTACGTGGCCTAGATCACAGTACCGAGGATCACTCCCGACCCCCTGCAACACAAGACCCGGATTATCCCTTACTGGATAATCCCGAGTAAGATCACCCCACGGTTGGGATCAGCAACCGCACCACTAAGCCGAAAAAAGGGACATCTAGACAGCGATGACCTTACCCGGAAATGGGTGCTGCCCACCAAGTCTTGCTGCATAACCCCTGATTTTCAGTCATTCCCGGTTGATGAGGCTTGAGGCTAAGCGTTACCGTTTAGATCGTTTCACTCAGAATGCTCATCGTCCACCCGATAATGTTCTGAAAGCATTCAATCCATAAAAGTCCGTCCCGGGTTCGAACGGAACCGAAGGCACTATTCCTACTACATCCATTTTGGAAATATCCTCAGGATTAATAGCGACTAGCCCTTGCACTTCACTGCTCCATCTTCGACTCCAAACTCGTTTTCCATGAAAACGTACAAACCGGATCGAAGTGGTTTTCGAGAAATAAATCACGATCCCGGTCTCTTCGAAACAATCAACGTAAATGACCAATATTGATAGTCGGTTATTTAACTATCAATTAATATTCACAAACATCCATCAAACAATAAATAATTTCCCAAATTATTCATTTATCTCAAAATATCTTCGCGAGATATATTTCCACTTTTCAAACCTTTTTGAAATAGTTTCAAACTATCTTCCTTTTACAGAATAAATTTCCTAAATATTTTCTATTTCCACTGAAGTCACCAAGCACAAAACTTTAGATTTTTAAAATAATCTAAAAACACTTTATTGTAAAATATGCTTAACATTTAAATTTAGAAAAACTACTTTAATACTTAGTTTAAAATAATACTTTAGAAATATTTAAAATAAGGTTACTTTATAAATATAAACTAGGTTTTCTTCTTTAAACAAATACCAAATCATCTTTTAAATAATTATTACGATAATAGATTTTAAAAAAAAATACTTACTTTAGAATTTAAACATTTGGAAATAATAAATTTTCTAAAACATGCTTTTTAAAATCAATATTAAAACTACAACTTATATTTAAAAATTTACATTGAAAAAAAACGTACTTGGCTACCTAGGGAAATATACTTCTCTTCACATCCTTCAAAAATAAATCACTGTTTATTTTTAAACAAATTTTCTCGTTTCCTTTAATAAATTCTCACCTAGAATTTATTCTTCCCATATATCCACTGATATATTTTACTTTACTTTTATAAACCCAGTTTATAAATTCCCAAAGTCTCGTTTCTCTTCTAATAAATCTCGGTTTTTCACAATTAAATAAATCTCCAAATTGATACCCAATTTACTTCGTTTGGAAATAAATTCCTTCTTTATCTATTTCAATAAATTTAAACTTGGATTTTAAAATAAATTCTTTATTTCTTTAAATAATGTCACTTAAGGTTTAAAATTCATTATTTTTTGTTTATTCAAAATCCCCTTCCCATACTCGAAATTTATTTATTAGAATTTTAAAATCACTTTTATTCGTTTTCAATTCATTCTTAAATTCATTCAAATTTTCTATAATTATTTCGCTTACAAATTCACTTTCTTTATTTTCTTCCAAAATCCAATTTATATATTTTTGGTAACTCATTATACCCAAATATATTTAATCAAACCATAGCATTCAATATTCCAATATAATTCACCATATAATATCAAATAATCACAACAGAGCATATTAAATAATTTAAATAAATGTTGAGGAATCCAGTTGGATCCCTCCAACCTGTTTCCCTGCATCCATAGACGTTAGCACAATATAAAACACCAATTCCACTTCGAGGTGGAATATCGCAATATATGGGTTTTAAATATAAAAATCAAACCACTATTATGCAGCGTATAGGGTCTCATCCGCTATATAATGCGGGAAATCAATCATTCCAAGATATATTATATACTACTATATATAATATTGCACATCCAATCAAATCAATCAACCAATTATTTACATTTAACCATTTAAATTTAAATTATAACCAGATGAGTGAGATTAACTCACCTTTGCTTTCGTTTTGCAATCCATCCCATCTCGACTCGATTTCCCGACTTTTGACCTTATATAAACAATTATATGATTTTGTCAATATTCGAACTAAATGAACCATTAATCTCATTTAATAAATTGTTGCACCAATGATTTTATTTTTATTACTCCCCTTTAAAAAAATCTTTTAGTAACTAAAATGATAAAATAAGTTAATTAACCAAATTAATCACCATATCCATTATTTTAAAAATTAAGCTAATAAGTTAAAAGAAACATGTATATGTATATTTATTCTTATCTTTATTTTTGAAAACACATATCCATATGTATACTTTATTAAATTTTCAAAATAATCAACATAGGTTTTAAAAATCTAGTCCTTATATAAACTCTTATTCTTTTCAAAACCTTATATATATTTTTACTGTTTCACTATTTATCTACATATGTTTAAATCAAATTAAGATTGACTTAAAAATAAAATTAAAAAACTGCTTAACATCAAATTTTCTTTCTTTTTCTCTTTGCTGTATATAAACAGTAGTAATTTTCTCTACAATTTAAAAATTTTAACACATATATATACGTATATATATTTGTAAAAAAATCAGGATTTAAAATTCCTATATATATACATATTTGATTTAAACTTGAAATAAATTTGTAAATATATCTCTGCAATTAGCCTAAATCGATTTCGACCTGACTCCAGACCTTGCTTTACGCCCACACGAAAAAAGACCATCGCAACACATCTTCCCATAGCAAGCCACCCAGCACCACCGAGTCTCACTTGCCATTGATTTGACTGCAACTGTGACCTCGACGAATCCTCCAGCCACCCTATGCCGCAAACCCTAACTCATACGAGCCCACACGTCGACGCCTTTCCATAGACTCCACGCGACGATTGCCGGCCCCTCCTGCTATCACGACCCCACGGTGCCTCTCGCGACTCATTATGAGACGATTGGTGAACGGCGATTTAAAATTGATTGACAATTCGTACCCGACCTGCTCTGATTTCCTTTAAAAATAAAAAGGGTTTGTTCGAGCAAAAAGAAATTGGGAAAAGGGAATGATTTTGCTCGGCCATCTGTGTTGAAAGAGAAGAATCTATTTTATTATATATATATATATATATATTAGGGCTGAAGTATCAGCCATGATTTTATTCTTTTATTTCTTCTGAACGATAAAGAAACTGCTCGTGCAATAAAAGAAAACGAAGGGAACAAGATGTGATGTCGATCGGAAGGTGGCTTGCAAAAGAAGACTATAGTGACAGCAAAAAGTTTAGATGTGAAAGAATACGGCTGAAAGTTTGACTAGTATAAATATTCAATTTAAATTCAAATTCAAACTGTTCTGATAAATGCAACATAAAAACTTGACCTCCTATCAAGGCGTGCCGCTAGGCGTTTATAAAGTTATGTCCCTATTTCGAACGAAATGGAAAAGGTTTCGAGTCCTGATTCGATCGTACAGAGAAGATAGCTTTTTTGAACCCAGTTATTATTTAATTTCTGTAATGACCCGTATTATACGTATCGAGAAATCGTAGAACTATTGTCATTAGGTCGTTAGTGTTGTTAAGTCGTTTAAAACTTAAGTCGTGTGGAGGCTAGGTCGGATGAGCGACTCAAGAGATGGGAGCGACCTAAGGAGTTTGCGACCTAAGGAAGTTAGCAGCTTAAGCGAGCGACTTAAGGGTTTAGGCGACCTAATAGCTTAGGTCGTGTGGTAATTTAGGTCGGTGGAGCGACTTAGGGGAGTGGAACGACCTAATAGAATTAACGGTATAGGAGTTAGCGACTTAAGCGGTCGAGCGGTTTAACGGCCTAAGGAAAATAAGACTGTAGGCCGACTTAAGGACTTAAGGAAAATAGGCCGATTAAGCGAGCTAACGACCTAAGGTAGTGAGCAACCTTGAATGAGTCGCTAAGTCGCGTTGGTGTTAGGCTGCAGCGTTGGTGGGTTAGATCGTTAAGTCGTTTGTGTTAGGTCGTTGTAGTAGTTAGGTCGCGACATTTGTTAAGTCGCTTAGTCGTGATGGTGTTAGGTCGCAGGAGTGTTGAAACGTTGAGGGTTAAGTCATGACCGACCTATGTTAGGTCGCGTGGGTACTTAAGTCGTTAGGATGTGTGTGTAGCTAGGCCGTCTATGTTTTAAATCGCACGTAGGCTTGAGTCGTTAGGCCGTAGGTCGGGGGAACCGTTAGGTCGTAGGTCGGCCCTAGTTAGGTCGTGAGCGACCTAATAGCGTGCGAGTGACCTAAGGTTCGACCTATAAATACAAGGGGTTAGCCTCACTTTTTGGGATCTGGATTTTGAAGCGACGAAGTGCTGCCATTTTGAGAGCTCGAATACTGCACTTCTTCACCTCTTTTCTCTTCATTAATCTAGTGATTCCTTCCATCCAAATTGAAGATCAAATCGAAGATCCAAGAGCTTAGATTGAAGATCTCCATCCATTGAAGAGAGATTCCATCGTTTGAAGCGGAACTTTGGAAGATCAAGCTAGATCCTTCGCTGTCCTGATCTGACGTGTGTTGCTTTTGAGGTGTTTAGGTGATTCGTTGAGTGGTGGTTATCTCTCACACGGACCCAAAAGAGTATATTGGTTTGGTGGCTTGATTTTGTGTTAAAAATAGCAATTTCATGCATTTTCGTAAACCTAAGTATAGATCCATGGTTCATGAAGATTTGACATCCATTATAATACATGTTAACCTATGCAAGTTCATCCATCAAGTTGTAGAGATATTATCTATGATTTATGCTTGTTAGATTTAAACTCTTTATTTACAAGATTGCCATTTTTGTTATAATTGCTTTTAGATCATGTTTGAATGCTTAATTACTTGGATTAATGATTGTCTTGATTTATTGTTATGAATTAGTTGATTTATGGTTGAATTTGGACAAGTATGGTTGAAGATGATTCAAAAGCTAAGGGAAAGGCTCATGAATAAGGAAAGCTGCTCGTGGCATATGTGGCAGATGAGAAGCTCATATGGATAGATTTGATGATGATGTTGAGATGGGCTTTGCTATGATGAGATGAGGCGAGGCATGATGTGATGCAGCCTTGGTATAATCCAGACGGGATCATTCCAAGCATGTTGATAACTCGAGGGATGGTTCGAGTTCGTTGATAATGGTTGGCTCGAGAGGCGCTTGAGCTAGTATGAGAATAGTCATCGAGGAGGATGACTAGAAGGCTGAGATTTCATCATTATTGAAGGTTCTAGCAGACTCAAAGCACGAGTACGCTGGGCAGATTCGATAGTCCCAAAAGACTACAGTTGGTGGTCGAGTACTCTGGGCAGATTCGATAGTCCTAGGCACGGGCTGCGATGACGTGCGGAGTTTTGTCTAGAACCGGGGTTACCATTAGCCCTTGACGGATGGCTGAAAGAATGTGTCGGTCATTCAATTAATGGTGGTATCCAAGCAATGATAACAGTGATAGCCAGAGTCATGGATGTTTGGATGTTTTGGTTGTATCGTCATTCGGTCTCAAGAGCGATGTTTTCCGGGTGCTTATCTGATCTTGGTTTAGGCCTTGGGGGTTTGTACTTGGGAAACATCGACCTTGACTCGGGTGATAATTGCTTTACTTTAAATGTCTGATTTGCTATGTTTACCTCTGCTTAGTGTGTCTGGGGGCTATCACTGTAGAAAGAGGTGGAGTGGGAGGGTTAGGTTCCTATTCCTTTCACCTTTATGCTCTTTTGGTATGTTGTTAGTTAATTTACCGCTCACTAAGACTGTTGTCTGACTCAAGGTTTTATGTTCAACTCTTATTACCTTGGGCTGTTCATCCATTTTGGGATGGGCAGACTAGGTAGCAGGTGACAGGTGCTGTTCTTAGTGACCAACGATGCTGATGACGAAGACGAGCTGGAGGCTTGCATATTATTTTCTTACTATATGTACTGGATGTTCCGCTGCTTGTATATTCTCTGAGTGATATGTAGTGAGGCTTGATGTATTGATTATTCAGATTTTTGTATCAAACTACTATGAGGCTTATTTGATGAGATTATGTTTGTGGAGCTTCACTATATATACATATATTCTATTGTATTTTACCCATGCGCTGTGAGTAATACGATAGACTCCGCTGTTTTTACCTTACCTTGATGATCATCCATGGCTGCCTGGCACACTTTACAGCGCACCATTTCCTTGTTTAGTGCAGGAGTCATGGGCGGTCGTCACATTTGGTATCAGAGCTTTGGTTAATCGATTTTAGCCAACGCTCGCTGACGTAACTACGTATGAGAGACTTAATTGTATTTTGATGGATGATTACTCTATATAATATAGTGGCTTAGAAGGATTTGAACGGTTTTTCGGTTGTTTCTCAAGGTGCACTAATCATTTTTTTATAGATATTAAGAATGAGTCGAAGAGGGAGACCAGCTGCTAGGGAAGGTCGTGCTGCTGAGGGGGCTGCTGAGTATGCTGCTATGTTCGAGGCTATGATGACTTCTATCATGAGAAGGATGCCAGCTCCGGGGCCATCAGTAGATGTTGGAGTTCAAGTTCAAACTCCAAGACCGGTGGATTTTGCTAAGTTGTGTAAAGACTATACTGCTCTTGGAGGGAAAGTTTTCTTGGGAATTGAGGATGCAACCAAAGGGAAGCTCGCATCAAGACAGCTTCAAGGGAGAGCTTCTGATTGGTGGAACTCTATCACCATTGATACTCCGGAGGAAGAAATTACTTGGGAGCAATTCCAAGCCAGATTTGAAGCTAAGTTCATTTCTACAGCTCAGAAATCTGTTTTGTTCAAGAACTTTGTGGAGCTCAAGCAAGGTGGAAGACCCGTTCTTGAGTATGTTTCTGAGTTTGAAGCCTTGTCCAAGTATGCTCGGTCATATATTGAATCTCCATATCAGAAGAACGAGAAGTTTGTGACAGGCTTGGACATTTATCTTGGGAGGTAGTTGGTGGATCATCTGGACGATCCATTTGAGAAGCTTGTGGAGAAGGCTCTCAGGCACGAGAATCTGTTTCCTAAAGAAGGATCTGTTGTTGCTGTGACCAAGGAGGAGTCTAAACCATAGCAAGGTGGAAACAAGAAGAGGAAGCAGCAGCAGCAGAAGGGTAAGGATGGCCAGAAGAAGCCGAAGGGCGAAGTGACCTGCTACAATTGTCAGCAGAAGGGCCATTTCTCCAAAGATTTTAAGAATCCAAAGGTGCCGGTGAAGTGCCACAACTGTGACAAGCTGGGGCATATCAAGAAGAACTGTCCAGAACCAAGGAAGGACAGGCAGGTTGTACAAGCTTATGCTTTGGGGGCTGTGCCGTCATCATCAAAAGCCCCTACTACGGAAGAGAAAGGAAAGAGTGTGGTGGTACAAGGTACCCTTTTCATTTGTGGTGTTCCAGTTAGAGTGTTGTTCGATACTGGAGCGTCGCATTCTTTTGTTTGCAATGAACTTGTAGGCCGGTTGGGTTTGGAACCAGATATTGTTAATAGACCATTGGTTGTGACTAATCCAGTTGGGGGTTCGTCTTGTTTGTGTATGATATGCCGTGGTCTGGTTGTATCGAGTCATGATTGCTCTTTTGTTTGTGATTGTTTTGTTCTGAACTTTGAAGGGTTTGGAATTATTTTGGGCATGGACTGGCTTAGGAAGTATGCGGCAAAGGTTGATTGTGAAAGGCTGGAGATGACAGTCGAGAATGTGGAAGGGCGAAAGGTTGTGATACGATGTAAGCATTAGGAAGGCGTCTTCATGAGCTTCATGTATTTGCTGGTTGTTCCACGGGATGGACTGTCATCGGTGCTAGTCGTAAATGGATTTGAGGATGTCTTTGATGAGGTCAAAGGGTTACCGCCGCATAGAGAGATCGAGTTTCGCATCGATCTAGTTGAAGGAGCCAGACCTATTGTGATGCCTCTTAGGCGGATGGCGCCTAGGGAACAGCAAGAGTTGAAGGTGCAAGTTGATGATCTTTTACAGAAAGGATTCATTCGGCGAAGTGTGTCCGAATGGGGTGCACCAGTTGTGTTTGCAACCAAAGTGGATGGATCGTTGAGGTTGTGTGTGGATTATCGTGAGCTGAATAAAGTGACTAAGAAGAACAAGTAACCATTGCCGAGAATAGATGACTTGTTCGATCAGCTTCACGAAGCCAAGGTGTTTTCCCAGACGGATTTGGCAACGGGATTTCACCAATTAAGAGTGGCAAAGGATAGTGTGCCGAAGACTTCTTTCAGGACACCATCTGGTTTCTTTGAGTGGCTGGTAATGCCGTTTGGATTGACCAATGCACCAGCATATTTTGTGGATCTTATGAATTGAGTGTTCAGGGATCAGTTGAACAAGTTCGTACTAGTATTCGTGGATGACATTTTGATTTATTCCAGTAATGAAGAAGAGCACAAGACGCACTTGCGTATTATTTTGGAAATCTTGCGGAAACATCAGCTGAAGGCTAAGTTTTCGAAGTGTCACTTCTGGAAGAGCGAAGTGAGGTTCTTAGGCCATATTATCTCTGGAAGTGGAATAGCGGTTGATCCCACCAAGGTGGCAGCAATGCAGGATTGGGAGCCATGTTTTCAGAATGGAAGAGTCTCGAGTTTTTGGCTGGATTTAACTTCAGGCCCAGATATGAATTGGAACCTGAGATGTTGGCAAACTTATCAATAAGACCTACTCTTGTGGAAAGGATTTGCGAGAGCCAAAAGCGAGACGATAAGCTTGTCAAGATTATCCGTGATTTGGAATCGGAGTTGGATCCAGAGAAGTATAAAGGATTCGAGGTCGATCGATATGGTTGGCTTCGGAAGCAAGGACGACTAGTTGTTCCCAATATAGATGAATTGAGAAATGAAGTTTTAAAGGAGAGTCATCACTCGAAGCTGACAATTCATACAGGTGGAAATAAGATGTATCGGGATATGAAGAGAACCTATTACTGGGAAGGTATGAAGAAGGATGTTGGAAATTTTATTTCCAAATGTATGAACTGCCAGTTGGTAAAAGCCGAGCAGAAGAAGCCAAGTGGATTGCTTCAGCCATTATAAGTCCCTACATGGAAGTGGGAGCAAATATCGATGGATTTTATCGATGGACTACCTAGAACAAGAGCGGGAAATGAAGGGATCTGGGTCATCATAGATCGTTTGACTAAGAGTGCAAGATTTATTCCTGTTCGATCAATTAGGACTGCATCTAAATTGGCTGAGCTATATGTTAAGTGGATAGTTCGATTCCATGGTATTCCAAAAAGTATAGTGAGCGATCGAGACCCATTGTTCACTAGTAGATTTTGGAAGAGCTTCCAGGAAGTTTTGGGAACCGAGTTGTGTTTGAGTACAGCTTATCACCCCAAAACAGATGGTCAGACCAAGAGAGTCAACCGAGTTTTGGAAGATCTCCTCAGAGCACGTGTTTTGGATTTCGGAGGATCGTGGGAAGATCATCTTCATTTGGTGGAATTTTCATATAATAACAGTTACCAGTCAAGCATTGGTATGGCGCCGTATGAAGCATTGTATGGAAGACCGTGTAACTCTCCGACATGTTGGTTGGAAACGGGAGAAAAGTTGATACTTGGGCCAGAAATGATTCAACAAACTACGGAATGTATAGAGATCATTCGGCAACGAATTAAGGCAGTCCAAGACCGTCAGAAAAGTTATGCCAATAAGCGTCGTAAGGATTTGGAGTTCGACATAGGTGATATGTTTTTTGTGAAGATTTCTCCCCTAAGGAATGTTATTCGATTCAGGAAGAAAGGGAAATTGACTCCGAGATTTGTTGGACCATTCCCGATCATCGAGCGAATTGGAAAGCTCGCCTATAAATTGGAGTTACCGAAAAATATGTCGGGTGTGCACAATGTTTTTCATGTATCGTATCTACGGAAGTATGTGCACGACTCGAATATAGTGGTTTCTGCTGATAGCTGTGAAGATTTTAAGATTAATCCAGTTGATAAGAGACCTCGTAAGCCGATTCGTGTTGTGGGAACTGACACGAAACAGCTTAGGAGGAAGGTAGTCAAGTTGCTCAAGGTACAATGGAGTGATGATGACGACGACTGTACATGGGAGGAGGAAGAGAGGATGAAGGCAGCTCATCCTGAACTCTTCAACGTATGACCATAAGGTGTCGTGTCATCTCATGACATTGTAACTTGTTCTAAGTCTTAGAATTCTGCATGGTAGGTTAGTAATTGGATGCATGGTTTGTTGGTTGCTATGGATGGTAGACATGCAGGATAGTTTTTGGTTTTTCTTGCTTGTTTGGAATTTCGGGGGCGAAATTCCTAAGGGGGAGAGAATGTAACGACCCGTATTTTACGTATCGAGAAATCGTAGAACTATTGTCATTAGGTCATTAGTGTTGTTAAGTCGTTCAAAACTTAAGTCGTGTGGAGGCTAGGTCAAATGAGCGACTCAAGAGATGGGAGCGACCTAAGGAGTTTGCGACCTAAGGAAGTTAGCAGCTTAAGCGAGCGACTTAAGGGTTTAGGCGACCTAATAGCTTAGGTCGTGTGGTAATTTAGGTCGGTGGAGCGACTTAGGTGAGTGGAACGACCTAATAGAATTAACGGTATAGGAGTTAGCGACTTAAGAGGTCGAGCGGTTTAACGGCCTAAGGAAAATAGGACCGTTGGCCGACTTAAGGACTTAAGGAAAATAGGCCGGTTAAACGAGCTAACGACCTAAGGTAGTGAGCGACCTTGGATGAGTCGCTAAGTCGCGTTGGTGTTAGGCTGCAGCGTTGGAGGGTTAGATCGTTAAGTCATTTGTGTTAGGTCGCTGTAGTAGTTAGGTCGCGACATTTGTTAAGTCGCTTAGTCGTGATGGTGTTAGGTCGCAGGAGTGTTGAAACGTTGAGGGTTAAGTCGTGACCGGCCTATGTTAGGTCGCGTGGGTACTTAAGTCGTTAGGATGTGTGTAGCTAGGCCGTGTATGTTTTAAATCGCACGTAGGCTTGAGTCGTTAGGCCGTAGGTCGGGGGAACCGTTAGGTCGTAGGTCGGCCCTAGTTAGGTCGTGAGCGACCTAATAGCGTGCGAGTGACCTAAGGTTCGGCCTATAAATACAAGGGGTTTGCCTCACTTTTTGGGATCCGGATTTTGAAGCGACGAAGTGCAGCCATTTTGAGAGCTAGAATACTGCACTTCTTCACCTCTTTTCTCTTCTTTAATCTAGTGATTCCTTCCATCCAAATTGAAGATCAAATCGAAGATCCAAGAGCTTAGAATGAAGATCTCCATCCATTGAAGAGTGATTCCATCGTTTGAAGCGGAACTTTGACGGATCAAGCTAGATCCTTCGCTGTCCTGATCTGAAGTGTGTTGCTTTTGAGGTGTTTAGGTGATTCGGTGAGTGGTGGTTATCTCTCACACGGACCCAAAGGAGTATATTGGATTGGTGGCTTGATTTTGTGTTAAAAATAGTAATTTCATGCATTTTCGTAAACCTAAGTATAGATCCATGGTTCATGAAGATTTGACATCCATTATAATACATGTTAACCTATGCAAGTTCATCCATCAAGTTGTAGAGATATTATCCATGATTTATGCTTGTTAGATTTAAACTCTTTATTTACAAGATTGCCATTTTTGTTATAATTGCTTTTAGATCATGTTTGAATGCTTAATTACTTGGATTAATGATTGTCTTGATTTATTGTTATGAATTAGTTGATTTATGGTTGAATTTGGACAAGTATGGTTGAAGATGATTCAAAAGCTAAGGGAAAGGCTCTTGAATAAGGAAAGCTGCTCGTGGCATATGTGGCAGATGATGAAGCTCATATGGATAGATTTGATGATGATGTTGAGATGGGCTTTGCTATGATGAGATGAGGCGAGGCATGATGTGATGCAGCCTTGGTATAATCCAGACGGGATCATTCCAAGCATGTTGATAACTCGAGGGATGGTTCGAGTTCGTCGATAATGGTTGGCTCGAGAGGCGCTTGAGCTAGTATGAGAATAGTCATCGAGGAGGATGACTAGAAGGCTGAGGTTTCATCGTTATTGAAGGTTCTAGCAGACTCAAAGCAAGAGTACGCTGGGCAGATTCGATAGTCCCAAAAGACTACAGTTGGTGGTCGAGTACTCTGGGCAGATTCGATAGTCCTAGGCACGGGCTGCGACGACGTGCGGAGTTTTGTCTAGAACCGGGGTTACCATTAGCCCTTGACGGACGGCTGAAAGAATGTGTTGGTCGTTCAATTAACGGTGGTATCGAAGCAGTGATAACAGTGATAGCCAGAGTCATGGATGTTTGGATATTTTGGTTGTATCGTCATTCGGTCTCAAGAGCGATGTTTTCCGGGTGCTTATCAGATCTTGGTTTAGGCCTTGGGGGTTTGTACTTGGGAAACATCGACCTTGACTCGAGTGATAATTGCTTTACTTTAAATGTCTGATTTGCTATGTTTACCTCTGCTTAGTGTGTCTTGGGGCTATCACTGTAGAAAGAGGTGGAGTGGGAGGGTTAGGTTCCTATTCCTTTCACCTTTATGCTCTTTTGGTATGTTGTTAGTTAATTTACCGCTCACTAATACTGTTGTCTGACTCAAGGTTTTATGTTCAACTCTTATTACCTTGGGCTGTTCATCCATTTTGGGATGGGCAGACTAGGTAGCAGGTGATAGGTGTTGTTCTTAGTGACCAACGATGCTAATGACGAAGACAAGCTGGAGGCTTGCATATTATTTTCTTACTATATGTACTGGATGTTCCGCTGCTTGTATATTCTCTGAGTGATATGTAGTGAGGCTTGATGTATTGACTATTCAGATTTTTGTATCAAACTACTATGAGGCTTATTTGATGAGATTCTGTTTGTGGAGCTTCACTATATATACATATATTCTATTGTATTTTACCCATGCGTTGTGAGTAATACGATAGACTCCGCTGTTTTTACCTTACCTTGATGATAATCCATGGCTGCCTGGCACACTTTACAGCGCACTATTTCCTTATTTAGTGCAGGAGTCATGGGCGGTCGTCACAATTTCCTATATAGATTTCAACATGTTTATAAATCGTATGCTCACACAACAACTCCAACCACTACGAAAATTAAAATCCGATAATAATATAATATTACGGATCCAATGGAACTGGTTTCTTCGAATTCCGAGACTGTGCCTCGGAAGGTTTATTTTTAAATATCAATTTAAACGTTATTTTCAAAACTGAACAAATCACTATTAGATTCAAATTTAACACTTCTATTATCTTCAGTATTATTAATATAAATTTTACAAGCCTTCAATTTATTTTTAACAGGCTCAAAACTCTAGATTCAACATTTTACCCAACTTCAAATTATTTAATTCAATAATTTAATTATCAAATAAATAGTGATATTTGAATTCAAGTTAAAAATTAACTTTTAAATATTTAAAATCAATTTAAATATTCTGATTTTAAATGCTCAAAAATTCCGGGTCGTCACATTTCTCCTTTGTGTTAGGAGAGATAAACAGAGATCTTTTGGTCTTCTTGTTATTGGGAGTAAAACCCGTGTGACATGAGGACCATCTATACGTTGGTTCCTGCTTCGGTGTAGGTGTAGGAAGCTGTTGTGGCGTGTCAGCCGAGCTATCTGTCGTAGGTGTTGAGATGGAGATGGATATATAAGAGTCCTCAAAAGACATGGCTATATTTGTTTCTTTAAGGAAGATATGAATTGTGTGTATATAATTTTGTATAACTCTTTATATATAAGTTGAAAAAATTATTTATAGATAAACTAACCGTCTAAAAAATTAAAGGTTCCGAAATTATTAAGTATAATTTGTGGTAGTAAAATAAATGACTAATCATAGCCTTAAAGTGAAACATTGATTATTCTTAAGAAAGAAGATCTTGAAGTAAGCAAATACCTAAATTTCGTCGGAGTTTAATAAAAGTTTGTTCAGTTAGTGGTTTTGTAAAGATGTCTGCTACTTGATTTTCGGTATTTACATATTCTAATGAAATAGTTCCTTTTTCAACGTTGTCTCGTAAAAAATGATGTTGTATATCTATATGCTTAGTTCGTGAGTGATTAACAGCGTTTTTTGATAAATTTATAGCACTTGTGTTATCACCATATATTGGAGATTTGTTAATAATTTTGCCGAAATCCATAAGTGTTTGTTGCATGTATATCACTTGTGCACACGCTAGAGCTGCGGAGATGTATTCAGCTTCGCAAGTAGATAAAGAAACACAATTTTGCTTTTTGCTAAACCATGAAACTAATGATTGTCCGATGAAGTGACAAGTTACACTAGTACTCTTATGATCTGTTCTACATCCACCGAAATCCGCATCACTGTATGAAACTAGTTCAAACGATGATTCTTTAGGGTAGAACAAACCATAATCTCTAGTACTGGATAGATAACGTAAAATACGCTTAACAGCTCTTAGATGAGATTCTTTTGGTTTTGCTTGAAATCGAGCAAAAAGCCATACACTCATCATAATATCGGGTCGACTAGCCGTCAAATAAAGTAAAGAACCAATCATGCCACGATATAATTTTTCATCGAAATCTTTTCCACTATCATCCTTTTCTAAGTGAACAGTGGTACTCATTAGTGTTGGTTTGCTCGAAGTTTTATCCATTTCAAAGCGACATAATAGATCACTAAAATATTTTTCTTGATAAATAAAAATTCCATTTTTAAGTTGTTTTATTTGTGATCCTAAGAAGAAATTCAATTCTCCCATATGTGACATCTCAAATTCATTTTTCATAATATTTGAAAATTGATTACATAGATTTTCATTGGTTGAACCAAAAATGATATCGTCAACATAAATTTGTACAACTAAAATATCATTATTATTTTTAAAAAAATAAAGTTGTATCTATTTTGCCTATTTGAAAACCAGATGTAATTAAATGATTTTTAAGACGTTCGTACCATGCTCGTGGAGTTTGTTTTAACCCATATAATGCTTTGTGTAATTTAAAAACATGATCGGGATATTTTTCGTGAATAAATAATGGGGTTTGTTCTACATATACATTTTCTTTAGTAAAACCATTTAAAAAAGCACTTTTGACATCCATTTGAAATAGTTTAAAATTGTGATGTGTTGCAAAGGTGAGTAATGTATGAATGGCTTCTAATCTAGCTACTGGGGCAAAGGTTTCGTCATAATCAATACCTTCTTTTTTATTATAGCCTTGAGCAACTAAACGTGCTTTATTTCTAACAATATTTCCATTTTCATCTGCTTTGTTTTTAAACATCCATTTTGTTCCTATAACCGATTGATCTTCAGGTCTTGGTACTAATTCCCAAACATTGTTACATTCAAATTGATTTATTTCTTCTTGCATTGTTATTATCCAAAAATTATCATTTGAAGCTTCTTTATAATTTTTTGGTTCAAAATTTGATACAAATGCTATATGGCTTATCTGATTAAGTTGATTTCTATTTACTCTAGAATTGAGATCTCCAATAATATTATCTTTTGGATGATTCTTAAGAATTCTAGGGGATGATACCAAAGTGTTATTTTGAACATTTGTTTCATTATTAATAAAATTTGTTGAATCTGTTAGTGGAATAATTTCTTCTTCATCATTAGTATGATGATTAAAAAGATTTTCGTCAAACGAAACATGTAAACTTTCTTCAATAGTATTATTTCTTTTATTAAAAATTCTATATGCTTTGCTACGATCTGAATATCCAATAAAGATACCTTCATCGGCCTTTGGGTCAAATTTACCTAAGTTTTCTTTTGTATTTATATAAAGCATTTTGAACCGAAAGTTTTAAAGTATGATACTTTAGGTTTTTTACCAAAAAATATTTCAAAACAAATTTGTTTAGTCATAGGACGTATTGCTACTCGATTCAATACATAACAAGCTGTGGTAATAGCTTCAGCCCAAAAGTGTTTCGGTAGACCATTACAATTTAGTAATGTTCGTGCACATTCTTGTAATGTACGATTTTTTCTTTCCATAACACCATTCTGTTGAGGTGTACGTGGAAAAGAGAAATTATGAGTTATTCCTTTCTTATTACAAAAATTAGTAAAAGGATCGTTTTCGAATTCTCCTCCGTGATCACTTCGGATGTTTTTAATTTTTAAGTCCATTTGTGTTTTAATTCTTTTAGCAAATATCTTAAACATACCAAAAGTATCTCTTTTATGTTTTAAAAACAAAATCCATGTATATCTTGAAAAATCATCAACTATTACAAAAACATATTTGTTGTGATTTATAGATCATATTTGTGTTGGACCAAATAAATCTAAATGTAATAATTCTAATGGTTGTTTTGTAGAAATATTATTTTTAGATTTAAAGAGCTTTTCTTTAGTTTTCCAATTTGACAATCGTTGCATAAATTTTCTACTTTGTAATTTAATTTAGGTAGACCACTAACTAGTTCATATTTTGCCAATTTATTAATATTCTTAAAATTGATATGATAAAATTGTTTATGACATAACCATGGATCATCATGTTTGGAAGTTAAACATAAATTTGAATTTTTATTTATATTCATGTTTAATACATAAATATTTTTGTTTCTAGCACCTTCAAAAATAAGTTGTTTGTTATTATCTAAAATATTGCATCTATCTTTTTCAAAATTTATTTGAAAACCTTTATCAAATAATTGACTAATACTTAGTAGGTTGTGTTTTAGATTTTCTACTAATAAAACATTTGTAATAATAGGAGAGTTAGATATACCCGAGTTGAGACTTCTCCGATGCCCATGACATATCCTTTCGAATTATCTCCAAAGGTTACTGTTCCGCCATCAATGTATGTTATATTTGATAACATGTTTGAATTTCCAATCATATGCTTGGATCATCCGCTATCTAGTATCCATTTCTCCTTATTTTTTTGTTTTGGGTATCTACAAAATAAAAGATGTTTTAATTGGTACCCATATATTTTGTTAGGGTCCTAATTGTTAGGAGAAGCTAGCCATACCCAAGATGGTTTGGTACCTTTATAAATATAATTTTTATTATAGACTACATTCTTTAAGAAATTATTAATAAGCTTTTGTCTAATCAAATTATTATTTGTCTTAGGAATCCAAATTTTCATGTTTTTTGTATTCATTTTAGACTTAGGTAAACTTTTAGTTTTTATATAACTAATATTTTTATCATTTTCTTTTTGTTTAGAAGAATTTTTAAATCCTATTCCATTTCTACTGCCTGATGGTTTTGAAGTTTTGATAAGATTTTCCAAATCTTGTTTTCCTTTATTACATTTTGACACATTATTTGTTATTTTATATAATTTTTCTTTTAATTCTATATTTTCAATTTTCAATATTGCAATATTAGTTTTTAAGTCAACATTTTCTTTTAACAATTATCCTTCACATTTTAGTGTTTTCAAAATCAATAGTAATAGTCTCACTTTCTATCAAATTTTTTTTTTTCTTGAGATAATTCAAGTTCTTCTTCTAAGATAATTTTTTCATCTTTTAACATTCCTACTTCAAGTTCCAATCTATTTATTTTAACCATCTATTCTTTGTTCAATTTTTAATTTGTCTAAATTTATCATCTAATTCCATGCTAATTTCTAATAATTCATCATAGCTAAGTTCAGGACATACTCATCAGTTTGTGCCATAAAACACACATTAGCTTGTTCTCCGTCACTATTGCTATCACTTTCAGAAGATGAAGAATCCGTGTCATCCCATGTTACTTTGAACGCCTTCTTCTTTTTGAATTTTTCAAACTTGTTCTTCTTTTTGTCATTATTGAGTTTAGGTCAATCCTTCTTCATATGTCAGTATTGATCACATTCATAGCACTTGATTTGAGACAGGTTTGTTGTGTTGGATTTCACTTCTTTTTGGAATTTGGTCATCTTTCTAAATTTCTTGAATCTATTATAGTTCTTGGCAATGAAGACTATCTCTTCTTCATCTAAATCAGAGTCATCATTTTTTGTTGCTGGGAATGCTATGTTCTTCTTCTTCGAATTTAGTTCTTTTCGTGCCTATAAATTAGCTTCATAGGACATTAAATTTCCTATCAACTCTTCAACTTTGAGAGTAGATAGATCATTAGCTTCTTCAATAGCTAATACCTTCCTTTCCCAATCAGATGTTAAAGAGTTGAGTATTCGAGAAACTAAATCAAAATCGGTAAACTTAACTCCTAATGCCATAAGATCATGTTGGATAGATTGAAATCTAGAATACATGTCAACAATAGTTGCATTTTGCTTCATTTTGAATGATGAAAATTGGTTTTGCAAAATTGAAATCTTAGTTTGTTTGACCTTTGTTGTACCTTCGTGTGTAATTTATAAGGTACGCCAAATGTCAAATGCAATAGTGCATAACATGACACGTGAAAATTCATTTTTGTCTAGAGAGAAAAATAAAACATTCATAGCTTTATCATTGTTTGATGCTAAGGTCTTTTGTGCATCGGTCCATGTGTTCATAGTAGTAGTAGGTGCTTCATATTATCTTGTGTGGCTGACCAAATTTCTAGACCACTAGCTTCTATAAAAATTCTCATATGTGTTGACCAATATGCATAGTTAGATCCATTAAAAAGTGAGGGTCGTGTTGTGGATTGTCCTTCTTGAAAAATACTTTCCATATTAAAGTGATTCAAAAACGTGTTACTGTTCTTTGATCAAACCTTGCTCTGATACCAATTGTAATTCTATATGAGTGGATTGTGTAGTGTATATATATGCAAGTATATAAGTGACTAGCTATATAATGTATCTAATATAAACTTGATAGATGATAATTGCAAAGTAAATGGAAATGATCACACCAGGATTTTATAGTAGCTCGGACCTCCCGTCCTACGTCCAGTCCCGAAGCTCCTCTTCGGAATTCAACTATCAAACACCCTCACTTCGCCCGAAGGAATAGGCTTGGTTACAAAAGCTTGTTCTTGTCAAGTGTGTGTTCCATAACACGGATATTGACTATTAAGTACAAATGCTTCCAATCTATATATCTAGAGAATATTAAATGAAGAGTTCTGAATATATGGAAGATTAAAATACAAGCATTCGATTGCTATAGATCAAGTATAAATCAGAGAATAAGAGTAAAGAGCATAAGTAAGTAAGGCCAAGTCTTATCTTTGATTCTTGATGCTATTTATAGCGATAGAGATATTCCTTGAGTGGTTGTATCCATTAACAAGTGTTGCATGGTCGATCCTGATGGTGATGAAGAGTTACAACGAAGAGGAGCGAAAGTGTCTTTTAAATTGTGATAGTTGTTCTTTGAATATTCAAAGCCGAGTTCAAAATAAAACGTCTGAAAAATGTTTCAGACGTCTGGCTCTTATATATTTTTTGTATATGATTGTTTTTCAGACGTCTGAGTACATTAACCAGACGTCTGATTCTGTCTGATTTGCGAACCAGAGGGTTCAATCAGACGTCTGGCTAGTGCACCCAGACGTCTGAACTTGTGCATGTTGCTTTCCTTATGTCTGTGTCATTGCTCTTCTGATTCTATCGACTTGTAGCCTCTTAATACTTCTTTTGAGTCTTGTTCTTGTCTCTTTGGTGATGTTACTTTAACAATTACCTGTAAATAGAGATATATATGCATATTCGATTTTCATTGTATAGTTGTTATCATTGAAAGAATAGAATTGATTTCCTAACAAATATTAACGTTTAAAAATAAAGGAGGCAATAAATATTATTAGCCTAGCATTTAAGTAATCGTCAAATATAAATTAAAATTAACAGCAATCAATAAAATTAAAACTAGTTAAGAAAGTAGAGAAGAAAATAAATATATGGAATGCAAAGGAAAATAAATGAGAATTAATTAACGTTAAAACAAAAATTAATAAATAAGAACGTTAATAGTGAAAAAAGAAAATCAGGAATTAAATATTGTTAATTAAGTTAAATTAACGGTACACTAATGATTACTCTAAGTAATGTTGAATTAATGTTAATGCTAATGTCAGATGGAACAAAATTAGTTGCATAAGGGAAGAAATGAAACTAGGAAAACGTAAAATAATAAATTAACATATAAGGGCGATCGGTTGAACCCTTTATTGGGACTGGTTGACCGCTAGCATTCGACCGATGGCAATAGAGCGGTCGACTAGTGGTAGATGACAGCTGATAATAACCCTAGGCCTCATGTACTGAATTTTATAATTTAAAATCTAATGGATGGAATTGATATTTGCGTCTATAAATACAGGTCTAACCCCTCACTTTTCTTTTCATATGTCTGAATCAAGGAGCGAAGCTCCACCATTTTCTTTTCTCCATAAATTATAGGAAATTATAAAATAATATATTATGTATGTGTGTGTGTGTGTTTGTGTATGTATGGAGAATAGCAGAAAATAAAAAAGAAGAAGAATAGGGTGAATCAATTCTGCGAATAAGAGGTAAATTCTAAATCTAAAACTTTACAACTATGTTTAATTCAAATCTCTTGTTATATCTATAATTTTAATAAATATGTATACATTTTAATACATATTTTGGCAGAAGAAATGGGTGTCAAATAAGAAGAATGGATTTAGATCTGGAGATTTGGAAGCTTAAAGGTGAGTGAGAAATTATGTATTTTTGTATAATATTGGATTTATATTGTTGTAAATCTATTCGTGTATGCCCGAATATAATTTTGGAGTTGTAGTCTTAAATATACATGTAATAAATTTGAAAATTATGCCTACATATTGTATGAATTGTTAACTATGATTTAATATTGCATATAATTAAATCTCGAAAGTAAGGGTGAAAGTAGTCCCTAGATTTGAAATATTGGATAATAATTCCAGATTTGTTGGCTGAATGATATATGTTAGTAAATATAAATCGGAAGTTATTATAATATAGATTAAGATTTAAGTAGCATTTTAATTCATTGGAATAAAGCGTGTTGCAATGTGAATTTCTATAAACTGTCCATTTTTATAAATACAAATAAAAGTGTACCGTTTGAAATAACAAGGAACATGCCTAAATAGAAAGAGACGTATAAAATAGGAATGTTTACTGTAATTTGTACTGTTTATTCGAATAAAAACAGAAAAGATAATTTCCTTAAAATTCCAAATGTAACACAAGTCCTATTTTAGATAATTTATGAAACATTACAGTGTTAATATTTACTTTTGGAAAGATGTAATTCCAACGAATTATAATACAGAAATCCCTACGTATAAACCAAAGTGTTGTAAGTAAGATAATAATAATAATTCAATTATAAATATAATATATGCAATAAGTGATAAAATTACAATAATTGATGAAATGTATGTAAAGCAATGAAATGATAATTAAGAGAATTACAGTAATCGAAGAAAGATAGTAATAGTTGAACAGGAATGGTAGGTTATACCTAATAGTATCAAATGGAAGTCAAACGTAAAAAATTATTTAATCTATTAAATTAAAAGTAGGCAATAAATGACATTAAATTGGTGTAAATAAAATAAGAAGCAAGTTGGAAAAAATAACTAAATACCAAAGTTGAACACAGGAGGTATAGTAACTAAATAAACTTATGTAGCCTCAAGTATACATTTATGTCGGGTGTGAATTATTGAATTTAGTCAATAACTTAGAAAAAATAAAAATGACTACTTATTAATATGGGTTGGAATGCGAGGTCAGTAGTGTTACATAACAGAAGTCTGGCCACCGTAAGGGGATACCAGCAGTTGTGTATATATTATACTAATATGGGACATATACAACTGTAAAACCCTTAGAATTATACATTCACATATAGGTGAAATGAACATACCAAAGCAGGATGGTTCACTTTGGTCAAAATGTCAAAGGGCAAGTAAAGTCTACTTCAACTTTTTAGGGGATATATGTTAAGTAGCCAAATAGGCATTTCCTTGATTACATTAGGCAATCTAAATGGGACGATGAGCGTAAGCTCAATGCTATGTCAATGAGGCCGGTACCATATATATGAGGAGTATAAGAAGTTTACATAGGTTGAGATTATCATCGGTCTTGAGCGGTTAAGGAAAGAAAAGGGTAAAGGGTTACACCTAAACGAGCTACACCTCATACTAGTGTAGACCACATTTAGGATATGCACCGCCTAATTGTTATTTGTTAGTTTTTTTGCTGTTAGGAAGCAAGGCAAGATGACCTTTAAATGGGGGTCTTTCAAAATGAGATGGAATACGACAAAGTAGTTGTAAATGTCATTATTAGGCACTACAGGAGTGCCTTGGTATGCAGGGTGGCGAGTACGTAATATCGTGTTGATGATAGATCCTGACGAGGTGTTGAGTTGCGGATACTAGCGGGGAAAGTATCCTGGTCCAAGGGGGATTGTGGACTTAATCATCTTTCTAAATAATTAAATACTTTATACATAACGCTAGATTATGCCAATTGTCTACCATTACTTGTTATGTATAAAGTATATAATTTATTAATCACCAGAAATTTTGTTCAGGCCCCTCCTAATTACAACCCATAGGATAAATTTAGAAGGACAGGTACCGGTACAAGGTGGGAATGAAGGAAAGCTGGATTTCTTATGCATGCTCGGCACTGACAAGGGCACTAGATACTAGAGATATCAGTCTTGGTTAGTAGATATATATATATATATATATATATTATTATATGTTACACTTCTGTTGCGAGTTCTTATCGATAAGCTCTATTATACTTTTTTCTATTTACAGGATACCAACACCAACGATCCATACCCTAGTGGACTTGGATTTTCCATTTAGCAAAAATTTGGACCCATTAAGGTGCGGGTTATTACATTTGGTATCAGATCTTAGGTTAATCGGTCTTAAGAATTAGGATACGTTGAGTGAACATAGTTGTATATTTATCTATAATTATATATATTATACACTAAACTATACAAATTCCGAATGTAGAAGTAATTGCAATCATATTCTAAAAAGATGGATAAAATGACTATGAGTTAGAATAATAGATGAAGTTGAAGATATACTCCTATCCCTATTACCCAACAGGAAGTAGGTCGTATTGGAAGGCATTGACCTAAGAAGAGCATGAGTGTAGCATATAGAAAGGTCCCTGAAGCTGGATGGTACTTAACTACCTCGTTGGGCCTCGATTTTCCAATGGTTGTAGATCCCCGTAGGATTACCAATTAATGATGTACGATGAATCCAGAAAAATGGAAAGTAAATCATCTATATGTTACATATCCCCGGAAGAAAGAATTGAGCTAGTACCCAAATGAAGGTGTGTAGTAATCACTCCAAGATTACAGTTGGATTTCCAATATATTCTAAAAGAAGATAAGTCAAAAGTAAGTGGAAAAGAAGAAAAGTCCAAAAGTAGGGACAAGTAAAACTCACTCTAAGTCCGACCCCATGTGAAAGAAATTAATTTAAAAAGGTTTAAGAAAAATGTATAAATAAAATATTTAAAATAATTTTCAAAAGATTTATTTAAAAGAGAAAAGCCTTATTTTTGAAAAGTAGGTAAATTTTAAAGTTTTTTGCAAATTTAAAATAACATTTACATTATAATTCTAGTCGGAATTTTAAACTAATTAGAGAAAAATAAGTTTTCAATGAAAAGGGTTTTAATAAAGATATTTCCTTTGAAATAAATAAAGAATATAGAATATGTATGGCTCGACAATTTTTTTATTATTTTTTAAACTCAAAGTTATAAAATTCTTTTAATGGGGTGGACAATAGGAAGTTGTACTGGATTTTAACTGGGTAAGAAGAATAGAAGGGTAAGAATACCTTATAACGAAGATAGGAAGAATATTCCCGTATAAGAAAAATACGAAAACATATATTTGAAATAAGTTTTTAAATAAAAAGAGCCATACATGGATAAGCCATTTAAATAGCAGCAACATTAGGAATTTTTTCAAGCAAGGCTAGCCAGATTTACTATGGGCCGTCCACATTTATTAATGAAATTCAAACAGGTGTTCTACACATGCGCAAAACAACTATGATGGTTTTGAGTGGACCGTCCACCAAATAAAGAAAATTAATACAGGTGATAGGCAAAGTACATAAGCAACTACATAAGCACAATGGAGGGTGATTCTATTTAGCACCACACAAGGTGAAAAATTAACAAATAACAAACTAAGTAGAAACTCGAATACTCGACATAAAAGAAGGCAAGCCACACAATTTCATTAGAGATTAGCACCTTATTCATCTCAGCATTTCCACCAAAATAATACATTTCATAATCACAAAAAACAGTAGGATCCTAAAACCACAATAACACAGCACCGTATGCAAGACTTCACTATAGCATCAAAATTTCCCAAAGATAGACTTTGTAAGAAACAGAAGAAAAGTTTCACAGAGCACATAACTTAAAGAAACAAATCAAAAATGATATAACTGAACCAAATATCAAATGATCACTAACTGAAATAACACCAAAAAAATTCTCAAGCACAAAAGTGCACAAAATTGCTGAAACATATGACGAATGCAAAGAAACAGACCAAAGCCTGAAACATACATTATCCAAAAATAGGCAACCTGGCAAGCTGCAAACTTACGGTAAAGGAAATCACCAAAACCGAACAAATGTGGAAACATACCACTAAAACGACCAGGGAGCCAGATGAAGGATGACATACTACTGGAAAAGTTCATCAAAGCATAACAAGCTACCACTAATTGTAAGGACCCCATTGCAAGATCAATCACCAAGGTGGCACCTAGTGGTAAAGAAAAAAAGCAAAGCAAGTCTATCATCGAAGTTAAGAGGTGTACCTAACATCAACCAGAAGATAAAGCTACCCAAATCGAATAGTACAAGGCAAAACAACCACCGCCAGAGAACAACAGTGCACTCCATGCAACCAAAGGAAGGTCCAGACGAAGAACCTAAGAATACAACAATGTTGAAGCTCGAATACGCAACTTCAAAATCCAAGATAATGGACATATATAAATATGCCAAAGATTCCGTATAAAAGCTCGAGGGTGAAAGAAATCCTGTGGCATCAGATCTGACATTGGGCAATGTTAGGAATTTAAATAAAAACAACGTTTGGAGTTTATATTAAAATAATACCAGTAATCTGATTATAAGAAACATAGAAAATCAAAGGCAAACCAAAGGAAAATCGATATTTTCTATAATTATGCACATTGATTGCTTGTACCTTTCAAAAAGTTCCCCTTATATGCTATTAGAACCTATAATGTTGAAAGTGGAAATAACATGGGTTATAGGAAAATAATAGGTGGAAGTGTCTTTGTCAACTCCAATTTTTAAAAAGATATAGAAGTTATCTTAAAAACACTGTAAAGTGCATTTTTGGAAAAAATGGTTTGATATAATAATTGAGTTTTTAAAGACAAAACTTAATAAATGGTTTGAATTAAAAATCCCATTATTTTAAGAAGTAAAATCTTTGTTATGAAAAGGTTTTGAAGGAAAAGTTGATTTGAAGGGAAAAGAAAGAAACTTTTTTAAAGTTAAATTGCTAACATTTTCTTTTGGACTTGATGAATAAGCTTAATTCAAAATCCTAAATTATAGTTTTAAGAGTTAAGACACCAGGTTATTTTTGAATTTAATAAAAAGTTTCTAAGTTTGTACTTTCAAAGATAAAAGTTTTGGGATTAAGTACTTAATAATTGTGAATTTTTGATTTTAGAAAAGTGGCAAAAACCAATCAAACTTTTAATAGGGAGTAGATAAGGATCATTACCTAGGTAAGGCAGGGGTAAAAGTTAAGGCTGTGAGTAAAATAGCAATAAATGCTCGTATAGTAGAGACAATGGACCCCCATTAGATATGAGGGATATTAGTTTGAGACTAGGAATATTTCATTAAACATGGGTGAATATCATAAAGAAGAACCAATAAGGAAATGGAAAATGGTATCAAAGTATATTTCTACGAGTTATAGAGTATACCCGCATGACAGGTAAAGCATACGCCGAGATTTGAGAATACTATTAAGAGATTAGGGTTAAAAGAAGATAGTAATATAATTGATAGTAATAATTGAAGTAATGGATGAACTACATTTATTAGAAGTCGAAAAGGTGAGTTAAGATATATGGGTTATGATGGAATGGCATGGTAAGAATATACACTTTTATTAAGTAAGAAGTAGTTATAGGGCAACAACATACTAATGTAAGTTGATATTGAAGGGAGACTTCTAGCAATTGTTTCTTTTAGGTTTGTTGGGTGGTAAGCATTAGTTGTCTCTATTTGTGTAAAACCGCATACCGTATTTTGTGAGAGAAGTTTGTTTTAATTTCTGGATTTTCTAGATTGACAACTATATATTAGAAAGAAGAAAAATAAGGAAATCTCATGTAGATACTTAACTAAAGCAAAGTAAAACTTAAAGTTTATAAAATAAATTAGGGAATTTATTAGTTACTAAAAGAACTAATATTAAATCCAAAAAGCATTAAAATTTTGGAAGGATAAAATTTAGCACGCGAAGGACAAAAAAGGTTGTTGCAAAACAACAAATTGCTATCTCTACACCTTAAAAGCTAAAATTTATATTTGAACTTGTGTCTTAATTGTTTTTTTCTAAAATACAAGAAAAGGTTTTAGAAGTTTGAAAATAAACCATGTAGTAAAAAAGAGTTAATTGGGGATGTTAACTCATTGACTAAATTTCGACTGCATGGGATGTGGTTGAATTTGTTTTGAAAAGTAGAAAATAGTTTTGGAAATTTTTTGTTCAAAAGTATTTATTTTGAAAGTGAGCTTATATTTTAAAATTTTCAATTATTTCTAAAAATTTAATTGAAAACGACTTTGAACGAAAGCGTAATATTTTCTAATTTTTGAAATGTCACATTCTTAGCATACGGAAAGGTCGACGGATTAGCAAATATGAATTTTACTATGCAATAGAAGTGACATTAAATAAAATACAAAGGGTAACAAGGGAAAGGCTGTTTTAACCTTGGAGTTCCAGTTTCCATACCTTGTTGATAGTGGAAAAAAATTGTTTTTTAAAATGATTCTATTCTAAAATATAAAATATAAAAATAAATTTATTTACATGGAATGTACTTGGAAAAGTTGGAAAACATACGGGAGCATAAGAGAAGGTTTCAAAGTACAATGAAAAGGGTACACAAGAGAAGGATGGAAATATGGAATTTTTCATCTAAATCTCTTTTCCGACATAAGAATATAGGTTTAGGGAACTGAATTTTTAAAATATTTTGGGTGTTAGAGATGGTATGCTAAGTATTGGATGGTAGGGATTGGTTGTAAAAATTGGTTGGACTATACTTTTATTAGTAGAAGTGTTGAATAATTTGTGTTAAAAACAAAGATTTTGGTTTTCAAAACTTGCATAATATAGAACTATCGGTATATATAGATTGTTTGCACCATGTTTCCAATTTTTTTTTTAAAGAATGCATTCATGTAGGAGGCACCAATTTAGTATTATTTTGCATACATATCATATATGTCGTGATACACCATGCATTTGTACACTATTGATAGGAAAATTGGTTGTACACTAGTTGAATGGATAGCTTAGAATGGCCATGCATATGTTAGATTATTCAGTCCTTTCGGAATTTTTGGGATGAAATTCTTTCAAGGGGGAGAATATAACAACCCACAAATTGAATGATAATTAATTAAAGAGGATTAATAAACAAGCATTAAAACCCAAAAAAAGAATTTTTGAAAACATCATAATTTGACTATAAAACTTGCACCATTGTGTTCGTGGAGAATTTTTGATCGATTTTCATATATAAAGTTTCACAATCAAAGTTTAAATGTAAATTTTATCAACGTTTGAAATTTTCGGATCGGAAACCATTCAAAACCAATTAAGGAAGTAAATATTAATAACTTAACATCCAAATAGGCATTAAATAAAAAAGTTAATGTTAAAGTAAATGGATATGACAAATCTAACTAAATTAGCATGGAAAAAGAATTAAAAATTTTGTGGATGATAATGAATATTAATGTTTAAAAACAAATGAGGCAATAAATATTATTAGCTTAGCATTTAAGCAATCGATAAATGTAAGTGTAAATTAGTAGCGTTCAATAAAATTAAATCTAACTAAGTAAGCGGAGAAGAAGATAAATAAATTAAATGAAGAGGGAAATAAATGAGAATTAATTAATGTTAAAACAAACGTTAATAAATAAGAACGTTAACATTAAAGGAAAGAAAATCAGGAATAAATATTGTTAATTAAGTTAAATTAACAGTACACTAATACTTAATCTACGTAATGTTGAATTAATGTTAATGTCAAATGGAACAAAATCAGTCGCATAGAGAAAGAAATGTAAGAGAAAAACATAGAATAGTAAATTAAAATATAAAGGTGATGGGTTGACTCCTTTATTGGGATTGGTTGACCATTAGTATTCGGCCAATGGCAATGGAGCGACCAACCAGTGGTAGTCGACGGCTGATAATAACTCTAGGCCTAATGGTCCAGATTTTTATAAATTAAAATCTAACGGATGTAATCGATTTGTGTGCCTGTAAATACAGGCCTAATCCCTCACTTTTCTTTTTATATTTTCCAAATCAAGGAGTGAAGCTACGCCATTTTCTTTTCTCCAAAATTTCTAGGAAATGTAGAATTATAAAATATTATATTATATATATGCATAATCATAGATAATAAAAGAGAAGAAAAATAAGGTCTGAATCAATTCTATGAAGAATAGGTAACTTCTAAACCTAAGACTTTACAAGTACGTTTAATTCAAGTCACTTCTTCGATTTATAATTCTAATAAATATGTATACATTTAATACATATTTGGTAAAAGAAAAGAGAGCCAAATAGGAAGAATGGATATTGATCTGGAGGCTTGGAAGCTTAAAGATGAGTGGGAAATTATATATTTTTATATAATATTGGATTTATATCATTGTAAATCTGTTCATTGTATACTTGAATACAATTTTAGGGTTGTAGGCTTAAATATATATATATATATATAATGAATTTGAAAACTGTAACAACCCATATATTTTATGATTAAATATTTAAATGTTTTATTTAAATATAGCATAGTTAGTTGGATTAAATTCTGAAATGTGACTTATTGTAAACAGTCGAATCTGGACTCGAGTCCACTTTTATTGAGTTCAGAATGACGTTTACAACTTGTTTAAGTATAAACATCGATATGTTTGGAGTTGATTAGGATTTTGGTATTTTCAATTGGGCTTTGGGTTGTGTTCTAGCCCACTAACCCAACAAGATAACCCAAACTTTCTACCAAGTACCTCCCACTCCTCTTCATTCAATCCATTTCTAATTTCCTAATACACTCAAGCCCTAGGAAAAATGGTGGAAACAGGAAACTAAATTCCTAAGCCCTAGTTCTCTTAGGAAATTCAAATTCAAGTTCCAAAATCAAGGAGAAGCTTAGGTATGCATCCTCTTCATCTTCTCCATCTCAATCCCTCTTCAAATCTTGATTTTTCATATAACCTAACTTAGGAAAAGCTTTGCATTTGGTAATAGATTGAAGATTCTAGAAGTGTAGTGAAGGAGAATTGGTCTAAGATTGTTTTAGAGCTTCTCATTTCTTGTTATTGAATTTTAAAGGTCACGCATCTATGTCTATAGTTTTCATTGTTGTTAGGTATGAACTCCTAATATCTATTTCATGTTCAATTACTTCTGATTTGAATTGGTTTGGTGAATTTTCCAATTTTGGTTTTGAAGTCAAAATTTATGAAAATCCTACTATGGATGTTTGGACATGTTATTTGGGGTGTATCAAAGAGCCTATAGGGCTGGATTATCGCTTGGCATAAATCCCTAGCCTCCATCGCTCGTCCGATCGCCTTCGAATTAATTTGACCATCATTGGCCCAGGCAAATTCTGCCCAGATCCAGGCAACCAAACGTCTGGTTGAAAATTCCAGACGTCTGATAGGAGTTTCTCGAAAAATAGTAAAAAAAAATGGCAGAGCCTAGGGTCAGACATCTGGTCAAACCAACCAGACGTCTAGTCCTGTTGAATTTTGCCTGTTTTTGAGTGGATTTTCAATTTTTATCGATTTTTGTTGATCCGATTAGTTATTGTCATTTATTATCGCCTTTGATGGCTTATTTTCTGGATTTTTGAGAATATCCATTTGATTGATTTGATATCGATTTTTATGGTTTTAATTCACATCGTCGAACGTGGATTTGGGTGATATATTGTTTTTACAATCGTTTTTATGATTTGTCACTTTAAAATACAAAGGTTTTTACACTAGTAGTAAATACTCAAACTCTTACACAAATTTTGTTTCAATATTACTTTTAATACAAAGCTCATCTATAAAACATTTTCCAATCTATTAGTATATAAAACCTTTACCTCATTCGTATAAGAAATCTAATTAGACGACTTAGCAAAACAAGTGGTATGAAATGCTTGCGTTTACCTCATCGGTTAATTCTTAGACTTGTTCAATTGAAATCTTGTGACAATTTTCGAGTGCAAATCTACAATTTGTTCGTAAATATTTAGGTTAAGCCAGTGGTTATGGGACATGAAGCCAAACTCATTTATTTACTAGCTTGATGTAATTTACACTTATTGATCGATGACAATAATTTTGAGGTTTAGACTAGTGATATGCGATGTCTATTTATCCGTGTGGGGGACTGTACCCCGTTCTGCTAAGCTTCGTCTCATTTTTATGGGCTAGCGATCTATGGTTTTTTAACCGTTTTACGGAGTTCGGTTCATCGGGCATATCATTGTACTGCGTGGTTGTTCGGGCTTATTTGAGTTTCAGGTTACTCGGACGTACCGTTGTACTACGTCGGCTCTATGCGTTAGCGACCCATGGGATAGCGTCCCGTTTGTGATACACATGTTGGTGAATTTTCATGCTCCCGTTTGTGATAGGTCTTTCCCTTCTATTATGTTTTCTAGATTTCTTATTATTGGTTTCTAGAATTTGTGTTTCACCAATTTTTCCAATTTGCATTGATAAGATTTATCAATATTTGTGGTTAGGTGGATAAAAATAAAGAATATGACATTCTTTTTGGTGTTTGAGAAAAACTGAGATATTGTATGATTTTTGTTGTTCTCATATGTATTTGTCATATCTCTTAACCTATCTCATCTTACATGATAATTATTGCCAGATTGATCCGGTTATTATTTTTCTTCTTAAATAATACTCGGGTCAGACCGAGGTGTTTCAGGTGCTTCCACTTGACATCTTAGCAGGGACTAGCTTTTGACTTGTGGCTAACTACTTTAGCTTAGTAGTTTTTATTTTTATGCATTCGAGATAGAGACTCCTTGATGTATACATATTCTTTTGTCTAGCACTTGTACTTATTCTTTTGTAATGTAGTGGATCTTGTATGATCACTACTTAATGTTCACTTCTATGTGTTATATTCATATTGTTTCCGCCTTAGTAATATGAATATTTGTGACTGATTTTGTGTTATGCTTATTTTATATTTGTTCCTAAAGGTCACATAGCCACTTGTAGTAGCTATGATTTTGTATTTGATATGTCAGATTTCCTCTTGAAGTGAAATGCATGCCATACTATCTGACATATCGGTAATTGCACAAAGCAATTACATGGATCGTCGCTCCTCAACAGTTTTATTCTTCGTGCTATTCGTCAGCATTACCCCGTATTGTCCTTGGCTAGTGTGAGTATAGAGGTGGGGCGTCACAGCTTGGTATTAGAGCCAAACTTTGGAACAATATAAAATATTATAGCAAGGATCATTGTCCTAAGTCTTTCTTAGGAATCGTGCATTAGGATTTAATTCGAGTCATAGGACCCGTTATATCCTATTTTCTTTTATGATGCCATGTTATATCTATCAAGTTTGTTTGATATTCATTTTGAGAATAACCTTTTTCCTCTTCTTTCTTTCTTTCTTAAAGAAGAGAAATGGTTAGACCTGGTCGTCCTAGCGCAGGTCAATCCAGTGCTACTCCTCAGGATGGCGTATTCATGTCAGCAATAGATTTTGGATCTTGTAAAGAATGCCCAAGCTGTCGGAGCCACTCCTGAGCCTACTCACCCTAAATCCAGGTTTGCATGCTTGTGCAGTGATTATGCCAATTTGGGTGGAAGGCCATTCAAGGGTTCTAAAAGCATTGTAGAAGTCCAAGCTTGGCTTAGAACATGCGATTGCATCTTTTCTCGCATGAATCTTGTGGACCTACATCGAGTCCAAGTGGCTTCTAGCATGCTTCAAGAGAGAGCATTAGATTGGTATGAGCTTTTGGTTTTGGAAATTGTTGAATCGTATCTTACTTGAGAGCAATTCCAGGAAAGGTTCGAGTTAAAGTTTTTGCCGAAAGTTGAAAAGGTAACTTTAGCCCGACACTTTATTGACCTTGTTCACGGTGAATCTTCTATGATGGTTATGTCGCATCATTTGAATCCATCTCTAAATATGGGGTCGAGTATATTAATATTCCATTGAAGAAAAATTAGAAGTTTATCTATGGGTTGAATAAGAATCTCAAAAAGGCTTTACTTTTGAAACTAGAAGTGCCTTTTGATCAGCTTGTAGATATCGCTCTTCAACTTGAAGAGGCCGATAAAGAAAGTGATGGTGATGTTGGGGGTGCCAAAACGAACTTCAATAACAAAAAGAAGAGGCATCCTGATAATAAGTTCAAAAGCCGTAATCCCAATAAGAAAGGGAGCAAGCAACTTCGGTAGCAAAGACTCCTACTTCTAGTCGTGGACAATGCTACAATTGTGGTTCTAAGGACCATTATGCAAATAGGTGTCCGAAAACCCTTTATTGTCGCTATTACAAAAGTTTAGATCATCTTATATCTTCATGTCCCAAACTTTAAAGCAAGAAAGAGGGAAAGCTGAATGTTGTGCAAGCCCCTAGTAACACTTCTCTAGGTCAAGGTATTTCTTATTCTGTCCTTGATGGCATTATTATGTTTCATGATCATCCTATTCGAGTTCTTTTTGGTACGGGTTCATCTCACTCTTTTATATCAAAATAACTTGTTGATACTTTGTCTTTAAATGTTATGGGCTTGATGACTTCATTAAGAATTGCGAATCTGGTTGGTGGATCTGCAACACTCGGTTTATTTTGTAAGGATGTTGAAATTGTTCTATGTGATTATGCTTTTCGTGCTGATTTGCATGTTATGCTTACGTAGGTTTCAGAATGATTTCGGGAATGGATTGCCTTAATCATTATGAAGCCTACATCCTATGTCTTGAGTGGACTATCTAGCTTCAACATCCCCAATCTGTTAAGCATATTTCTATTATTCTTAAAAATTCATATTCCAATTTGGTGGCATCCTTATATTCCCTAAATTCACATGATGACGAGGAAGATGTCATTTCCCTCATTCACAATGTTCGTGAATTTATCGATATATTTGAGCCCGTTTTAGGGTTACCACCTGAGCGAGCATTTAAGTTTCCAATTAATTTGATCCCTGAAGCTCTACCTATCACTCATCCTCCTTATCGTATGTACAATAAGGAAAATGAGGAGATGCGTAAACAATTATCCGAATTGGAGGCAAAATAGTTTATTCGTTCTAGTTCCTCTCCTTGGGGAGCTTCAGCTATCTTTGTGAAGAAATCCAATGATACACTTAGGATTTGCGTTGACTACCGCAAGCTTAATGATCTTACCATTAAGAATAAATATCCCTTGCCTAGGATTGATTATCTATTCAATCAACTTAGTGGTGTTAGAGTCTTTTCACAGTTAGACTTAGCAACCAATTTTCATCAGCTTCGAATTGCAGAAGATAGTGTTCCTTTAATATCGTTTCGTACTCGTTATGGATCTTATGAATGGCTTGTAATGCCATTTGGTTTAACAAATGCTCCAGCTTATTTCACTGACCTTATGAACCGAATTTTCAAAGACTTCCTCGATCAATTTGTTCTAATCTTTAATGATGATATTCTTGTTTATTCTAAAACCGAGGATAAGCATGAAAAACATCTTCGAATTTTGTTGGAAACCCTTAAGAGCAATCAATTGAAAGCAAAAAATTTGAAGTGCCACTTTTGGCAATCCCGTGTGAAATTTTTAGGACACATTATTTATGAATCTAGAATTTCCATGGATCCTTCAAAGATTAAGGCGATTCAAAATTGAAAGAGACCAGAGAGTGTGACGGAAATTCGTATCTTTCTTGGATTGGCAGGCTATTACTGCCAGTTTATAAAAGACTTTTCTAGAATTTCTGTACCTCTTACTAGTTTGACAAAGAAGGGAGTGAAGTATATTTGGTCAGACTAATGTGAAGCTGCTTTCCATAAATTAAAAGATCCTTTCCGATACTCTTATTCTTGTGATTCCTGAAGGGAACCAAGACTTGATTGTTTATACTGATGCTAGTCGTGTTGGTTTGGGAGCCGTTCTCATGCAAAGGGAACGTGTTATCGCTTATGTTTCTAGGCAACTAAAGCCTACCGAAACTAGATATGCCACTCATGATTTAGAGCTCGCGGCCATTGTTTTTTCCCTTAGAATTTGGCGTCATTATCTTTTGGGAGAGAAATTTTTTCTCTACACTGATCATAAATCCTTGAAGTATTTGTTCTCTCAAAAGGAACTTAATTTGCGTTAACAAAGTTGGCCCGAATTCCTTGCATCTTATGATATTGATATTCTTTATACTCCTGGAAAGGGAAATCATGTTGCCGATGCCCTTAGTTATAAGAAACAAGCTGTTGTTTCCATGATGACATCCAAATGGAATGATCTCGAGGTTTTTTCTACTAGTGAGATTCGAGATCGTGAATCTGATTCATATTCGTCTCTAGTTTTATGTAATCTTAAGGCTCATCCTTCTCTTTTAGACCGCATCCTTAAAGCTCAAAAGAAAGATCCTAAATTGGCTCTTCCTAGCCAAAGTTGTAGGGACAAAAATAAGGTCGATGGTTCGAAAGACTTTGATATTGATGCTTGCGGAGGCATTCGAAAAATTGGTAGATTTATTGTGCCAAATATGAGTGATCATTGTAAAAACATTTTAGAAGATTCTCATCGTTCTAAATTTACCATTCATCCTAGAAGTAGTGAAATGTATGTGGACATGAGAAGACTTTATTATTAGGATGGAATGAAATCTGATATTGCTAACTTTATTAAGCATTGCATGACTTTCCAACTCATTAAGGCCGAGCATCAAAGGCTTCGTGGGTTATTGCAACCTTCAAACATTCCCGTTTGAAAGTGGGATCAAATTTCCATGGACTTTATTGACGGTCTTCCCCGTTCTTGTTCGGATCATGACACAATCTATTGGTGATTATTGATAGACTTACAAAATCTGCCCATTTTATTCCCGTTCGGTCCAATTGGACCATACCACTTTTGGCTAAACTCTATGTTAAAGAAGTTGTTAAATTCCATGGAGTTCCTACTTCTATTGTTAGCGATCGTGATCCATTATTTACTAGTGGATTTTGAAAGGGTCTTCAAAAAGCTTTGGAAATGAAGCTTAATTTTAGCACCGCTTATCATCCTCAGTCTGATGGTAAAACAGAGCGTGTGAATCAAACTCTTGAAGATCTTGTTCGTGCATGTGTTCTTGATTTTGGTGGAAGTTGGGAAGATCATATTTCCCTTATCGAGTTTTCTTACAATAATAGCTTCCAATCTAGTATTGGTATAGCACCTTTCGAGGCACTCTACGGAAGGCCATGCCGATCTCCTTCATATTGGCTTGAAGCCAGTGAGAAGCTGGTTTTAGATCCAGATTTTATTCGCGATTCCACAAAAAAGATTGACCTTATTCGTCATAGGATAAGAGAAGCTTAGAGTGGACAAAAATCCTATGCCGATAACCGAAGAAGGAATTTGGAATTTTCTATGGGAGATTTGATATTTATTCGTGTTTCACCTATGAAGGGTATTGTGCGTTTCAGTCGATCGGGAAAATTAGCACCTCGATATATTGGTCTATTTCCCATCACTGAACGCATTGGTTTCGTGGCTTATCGTCTTTTATTACCGGCTCAATTTTTTGCTATTCATGACATATTCCAGTTTCTCTACTACGGAAATGCCTTAGAGATTCCAATTCTATTCTTGAGCCCAATGTTATTGAAGAAACTGAAGTTTCACCAAATTTGACTTATGAGCAACATCATATTCGTATTATTGCTACGAAGGTTAGATGCCTTCGAAATAAATATATTTCGCTTGTGAAAGTTCAATGGTCCACAAATCCTAAGGATTGCTTTTGGAAATCCAGAGAATTTATCGATCGAACACATCCGAACTTACTTTCTCACGCTTCTTAGGGTGAACTTCTCACTTCAAATTTTTCTTACGTGTTATTATGCCTTAGAGTGGTTGTTACTCTATATTTTCTTCTTAAGTATTACAAGGACGCAATTTCTTTAAAAAGGAGAGTCTGTAACAACCCACATATTTTACGATTAAATATTTATATGTTTTATTTAAATATAGCATAGTTAGTTGGATTAAATTCCGAAATGTGATTTTTTTTATAAACAGTCGAACCTGGACTCGAGACCACTTTCATTGGGTTCAAAACAACATTTACACCTTGTTTAAGTATAAACTCGATATGTTTGGAGTTGATTAGGATTTTGGTATTTTCAATTGGGCATTGGGTTGTGTTCTAACCCACTAACCCAACAAGATAACCCAAGCTTTCTACCAAATACCTCCTGCTCCTCTTCATTCATTCCATTTCTAATTTCCTAATACACTCAAGCCCTAGGAAAAGTGGTGGGAAGGGGAAACTAAATTCCTAAGCCCCGGTTCTCTTAGGAAATTCAAATTCATGTTCCAAAATCAAGGAGAAGCTTTGGTAAGCATCCTCTTCATCTTCTCCATCACAATCCCTCTTTAATTCTTGATTTTTCTTATAACCAAACTTTGGAAAAACTTTGTATTTTATAACAGATTGAAGATTCTAGAGGTGTAGTGAAGAGGAATTGGTCTAAGCTTGTTTTAGAGCTTCTCATTTCTTGTTTTTGAATTTCAAAGGTGAGTTCTTGAACTCACAACTATGTCCATAGTTTCATTGTTGTTGGGTATGAATTCCTAACGTCTATTTCATGTTCGATTGCCTTTGATTTAAATTGATTTGGTGAATTTTCCAATTTTGGTTTTGAAGTCAAAATTTATGAAAATCCTACTATGGACATTTGGACATGTTATTTGAGGTGTATCAAATAGCCTATAGGGCTGGGTTGCCGTTTGGCATAAATCCCTAGCCTCCGTCTCTCGTCCGATCGCCTCCAAATTGATTTGGCCACCATTGGCCTCGGCAAATTCTGCCCAAACCCAGGCAACCAGACGTCAGTTTGAAAATTCCAGACGTTCGGTATGGGCTTCTAGAAAAAAATAAAATAAAATGGTAGAGCCTAGGTCAGAAGTCTGGTCAAACCAACCAGACGTTTGGTCCTGTTGAATTTTGCCTATTTTTGAGTGGATTTTCAATTTTTATCGATTTTTGTCGATCCAGTTAGTTGTTGTCGACTTCTTTTCTAGATTTTTGGGAATATCCATTTGATGGATTTGATATTAACTTTTATGGTTTTAATTCACGTCGTCGAATGTGGATTTTAGTGATAGATTGTTTTTACAATTATTTATATGATTTGTCACTTTAAAATACAAAGTTTTTTATACTAGCAGTAAATACTCAAACTCTTTCACCAAAATGATTTCAACATTACTTTTAATACAAAGCTCATTTTTAAAATCATTTTCCAATCTATTAGTATATATAAACCTTTACCTCATTCGTATGAGAAATCCAATTAAACGACTTAGCAAAACAAGTGGTATGAAACGCTTGCGTTTACTTCGTCGGTTAATTCTTAGACTTGTTCGATTGAAATCTTGTGACAATTTTGGAGTGGAAATCTATAATTTGTTCGTAAATATTTAAGTTATGCCAGTGGTTATGGGACATGAAGCCAAACTCATTTATTTACTAGCTTGATGTAATTTACACTTATTGATCGATGACAATCATTTTGAGGATTAGACTAGCGATATGTGATGTCTCTTTGTCCGCGTGAGGGTCTGTACCCCATTCTGCTGAGCTTCGTATCTTTTTTATGGGCTAGCGACCTATGTTTTTTTAGCCATTTTATGGAGTTCAGTTCATCAGGTGTATCGTTGTACTACGTCGTTGTTCTGTCTTATTTGAGTTTCAGGTTCCTCGGGCGTACCATTGTACTACGTCGGCTCTATGGGATAGCGTCCCATTTGTGATACATGTGTTGGTGAGGTTTCATGCTCTCGTTTGTGATAGGCCTTCCCCTTCTTTTGTGTTTTCTAGATTTCTAATTATTGATTTCTACAATTTGTGTTTCACCAATTTTTATGATTTTCATTAATAAGCTCTATCAATATTTGTGGTTAGATGAATAAAGATAAAGAATATGACATTCTTTTTGGTATTTGAGAAAATTTGAGATATTGTATGGTTTTTGTTATTGTCATATATATTGTCATATCTCTTATCCTATCTCATCTTACATGATATTATAGCTAGACTTATCTGCTTATTATTTTTCTTCTTAAATAATACTCAGGTCAGACCGAGGTGTTTCAGGTGCTTCTACTTGACTTCTTAGCAGGTTCTAGCTTCTGACTTCTGGCTAACTACTTTAGCTTAGTAGTTTTTGTTTTTATACGTTGGAGATAGAGACTCCTTGTTATATACATATTCTTTTGTCTAGCACTTGTACCTATTCTTTTGTGATGTAGTGGATCTTGTATGACCACTACTTGATGTTTACTTTTATGTGTTATATTCATATCTGTTTCCACCTTAGTGATATGAATATCTATGACTGATTTTGTACTATGCTTATTTTATATTTGTTTTCGAAGGTTACATGGTCATTGAGTAGTAGCTTTGAGTTTGTATTTGATATGTTAGATTTCCTCTTGAAATGAAATGCATGTCATACTATCTGACATATCGGTACTCGCATAAAGCAATTACACAGATGGTCGCTCCTCAACAACCTTATTCTTCATGCTAGTCGACGGCATTACCCCATAGTGTCCTTTGCTAGTGTGAGTATAGAGGTGGGGCATCACAAAAACCATGCCTATATATTATGTGAATGGTTAACTTTGATTTAATATTGCATATAATTAAATCTTGAAAGTAAGGGTGAAGTTGACCCTAGATTTATAAGATTAGATAATAATTCCAAGTTTGTTGGTTGAATGATAAATGTTAGTAAATATGGAAATTGTTATAATTTAGATTGGGATTTAAGTAGTATTTTAATTCATTGGAAGAAAATGTATTGCAATGTGAATTTCTATAAATTATTTTGTTTTATAAATAAGAATAAAATCGTACTATTTGAAATAACAAGAGACATGCCTAAAAAGAAAGAGACGTATAAAATAGGGATGTTTACGACATTTTATACCGTCGGTTTCAACAAAAAAAGAAAACATAATTTCCTTGTTATTCCAAATGTAACATAAGTCGTCTTTTAGATAATTTATGAAAAAATACGGTGTTAACATTTTCTGTAACAACCCGCATATTTATCGATTGTATATTTAAATATTTTATTTAAATATTTCATCGTTCATCGGATTTTAGTCCGAAAACCTACTTTTAGCAAACAGTCGAATTGGGACTCGAGACCCCTTCCATTGAGTTCAAAATGTCATTTGCAACCTTTTTGAGTATAAACATTAATATGTTTAGAGCTAGTTAAAAAATTGACCTTTTTCGCTTTGGGTTTGGGTTTGGGTTCAGCCCACTAGCCAACTTAATACCCCAAGCTGAACCACTTCTCTTCATTCATTCCCTCTTCCTTATCTTTTCATTTCTAAAGAGAATAATGGGGGAAAAGAAAAAAGAATCAAAATCCTAAGCCCTAGTTTCCATTTGCAAATCAAGTTCTAGCTCCAAATTCAAAGTGAAGCATTGGTAAGTATCATCTCCTTCTTCTCCAACTCATTCTCTCTTTGATTTCAGAAAATTCCTAAACCTAATTTGGGAAATGTTTCTCCTTTAAGCCTAGATTCAAGCTTCTTGTGTTGAGATTGAAGTGTGGTTGATCTTCCCTTGTCTTCAAGCTTCTCATTCATTGTTTTTGGGTTCAAAGGTGAGATTTTTATCTCACATCTATGACTATAATTATCTTTGGTTGTTAGGTATGAATTCCTAACACCTCTTTATGTGCATTTGCTCTTGATTCGGATTAGTTTTGTGAATATCCCAATTTTTAGTGTTTTGAGTTCAAATCTTTAAAAAACCCAACTTCGATCTTTGAACATGTTTTTGGTGATGCATCAAAGAGCTTGTAGGGCCGGATCGTCGTTTAGCATAAACCCCTAGCGGCCATTGCTCGTCCGGTTGCATTTGCGAAGAGATTGCCTCTTCATTTTAGACTGAAAATACTGGAAATTCTAGTTCAGTCGACTGAAATCTCTGAGTCAGTCGACTGAACCTGGAAATAGAAAGTTTCCAGGCATGATTCAGTCGACTGAAATCTCTGTTCAGTCGACTGAATCTGGAAACAGAAAGTTTTCAGGCATGATTCAGTCGACTGGAATATCTGTTCAGTCGACTAAACCTGGACAGAATGTTTCCAGGCATGATTTAGTCAACTGAAATCTCTGTTCAGTCAACTGAATTTGTTGTTTCTGCCCAATTTGCCTTTTGGGATTGAATTTCCAATTTAAATCGATTCGTGATGATCCTATTTGTTGTTATCATTTATTATGACTTTGATGACTCCTTTTTAGGGATTTTTGAATATCCATTTGGATGGATTCTTTATCGGTTTCTTTGGATTTGATTCACGTTTTCGTATGTGGATTTTAATGATTGATCGTTTCTACAATCATTTTTATGGTTTGTCACTTTAAAATACAAAGATTTCTATACTAGTAGTAAATATTCAAACTCTTTATCGTAGATTATTTAAACTCTATTTTCAATATCAAACTCGTTTATAAAACCATTTTCCAACCTACTAGTATATACAAACCTTTACCTCACTCGTATGAGAAATCTAATTAAACGACTTAGTAAGACAAGTGGTATGAAACACTTGCGTTTACTTCGCCGGTTAATTCTTGGACTTATTCGATTGAATCTCTTGTGACAATTCTTGAGTGGAATTCTACAATTTGTTCGTAAATATTTAAGTTAAGCTAGTGGTTATGGGACATGAAGTTAAACTCATATATTTACTAGCTTAGTTTAATTGAAACTTCTTGATGATCAATGATGATCATTTTATGGTTTAGACTAGCAATGTGCGATGTCTCTTTGTCCACGTGGAGGACTGTACCCCATTCTATTGAGCTTCGTCTCATTTCTTTATGGGCTAGCGACCCATGTTCTTTTATGGTGTTCGGATCATCGGACGTACCGTTATTGTACTGCGTCGATGCTCCGGCTTATCATGTTCATCGGATGTACCGTTATTGTACTACATCGATGTTCCTTCTTATCTGGATCAATGGATGTACCGTTATTGTACTACATCGTTGCGCTGGTTTATCAGGTTCATTGGATGTACCGTTATTGTACTACATCGATGTTCCGTCATATTTGGATCAATGGATGTACCGTTATTGTACTACATCGTTGTTACGGTTTGTCGGTTCATTGGACGTACCATTTGTATCGCGTCGATGTTCCGAATTTATGGTTAGCGACCATGGAATAGCGTTCCGTTTTGTGATACACGTGTTGGTGAGTTTTCATGCTCCCGTTTGGGATTGGCCATCCTCTTTTTCTTATGATTTCTGGATTTCTAATTAATGATTTCTGGAATTTATGTTTCACCAACTTTTGCGATTGGCATTGATATGTATGTCATTTATTGTGGCTTGATGAAGTAAATAAAGAATATGATATTCTTTTTGATGCTATGAGATTCTTGAGATATTTGTATGATTTAGTTGATTTTCTATGTATACTTGTCGCAGTATGACATTTTTGGTTATCATACGTTTTTATTACATCTCTTCTTATATCTCATTTTATCTGATAATTATAGCTGGACTGATCCGTTTATTATTTTCTTCTTAAATAATACTCGGGCCAGACTAAGATATTGCAGGTGCTTCCTCATGACTTCCTATCTGGAACCATCTTCTGACTTTTGCTTAACTACTTTAGTCTAGTAGTTTTTGTTGTATACATTTGAGATATAGACTCCTTGATGTATACATATTCTTTTGTCTAGCACTTGTATCTATTCTTTTGTGATACTGTGGATCTTATTTGACCACTACTCTGATTTACACTTTCATGTGTTATATTCATATCTGTTTCCGCCTTAGTGATATGAATTGTCTGTGACTGATTTATGTTATGTTTATTTTTATATTTATTTCCGAAGATTATATATAGCCACTGTGTAGTAGCTTTGAGTTTGTGTCGGTATGTCGGATTTCCTCTTGAGATGAAATGCATGTTATATTTTATCTGGCATATCGATGCTCGCACAAAGCACACGGATGGTCGCTTCTCAACAGCCTTATTCTCCGTGCTAGTTGACGGCATTATCCTGTAGTGTCCTTGGCTAGCGTGGGTATAGAGGTGGGGCGTCACATTTTCTTTTAAAATAATCTAATTCTAACGTATTAAAATGCAAAAATCCCTAGGTATAAACCAAAGTGTTGTTAGTACAGATGATAACAATAATTCAATTATAAATCTAATATATGCGATAAGTTATGAAATAACAATAAGTGATGAAATGTATGTAAAGCAATGAAATGGGTAATTAAGAGAATTAGGGCAATCGAAGAAAAATAGTAATACTTGAAAAGGAATAGTATGATATACCTAATAGTATCAAATGGAAGTCAAACAAAAAAAGGTATTTAATCTATTAAATTAAAAGTAAGTAGTAAATGACATTAAATTGTGTAAATTAAACAAGAAGCAAGTTGGGAAAATTAACTAAATACCAACACTTAGACATAGAAGGCATAGTAAAAAAAATTAATGTAGGCTCAAGTATGCATTTATGATGGGTATGAACTAATGAATTTAGTCAATAAGTTAGAAAAATTAAATATGGCATAGTCATTAGTATGGAAATGCAAGGTCAATAGAGTTACGTAATAGAAGTCTGCCCACCGTAAGGAGCTACCGGCAGTTGTGTATATATTATACAAATGTGGGACGTATTCAACTGCGTAATCCATGAATTATATGTTCTCGTATAGGTGAAGGGAAAATACCAAAGTAGGATGGTTCGCCCCAATCAAAGTGTCAAAGAGCAAGTAAAGTCTGCTTCCCCCTTTTAGGGGGTATATGTTATTAATCAAATAGGCATTTCCTTGATTTCATTAGGCAATCTTAATGGGCCAGTGAGCGTAGGCTCGATGCTATAGCAGTGAGGTTGGTACTATATATATGAGGACTATGAGCTATTTACATAGGTCGAGATCATCATCGATCCTGAGCAGTCAACAGAATGACAAGGGTTATGACTAAACAGGTTATACCTCCTACTAGTGTAGACCATATTTAGGACATGCACCGCCTCACAGTTGTTTGTTAGTTTATTTGTTGTTAGGAGGCAAGGCTAGATAACCTTCTAACGGGGGGTCTTTCAAAATGAGATTGAATATGGCCAAATAGTTGTAATGTTGTTACTAGGCACTATAAGAGTTCCTTGGTATGCACGGCGGCGAGGATGTGATATTGCATTGATGATGGATCCTGACGTGGTGCTAAGTTACAGATACTAGTTGGGAAAGTATCATGGTCCAAAAGGGTGATTGTGGTACGTGTGTGTGTATCTGTGTGTATGTATGTATGTATTTATGTATATATGTATGTATGTAGGTATTGTATACCTCGAGTAGGTGGGGCGTATCGTACGCATATATGAAGTCAAAATGACTAGGTTTAAAAGGTAGACATAACACGTAATGGAAGATAATCGACATAATCTAGTATTATGTATAAAGTATGTCATTTATTGGTCACTAGAACTTTTATGCTGACCCTTCCTCATGACAACACATAAGATAAATTTAGAAGAAAAAGTATAGGTACAAGACGAGAACGATGGAAATTCAGATTTCCTTATGCATTCTCAGCACGGACAAGGGCATAAGATAATAGAGATATCAGTCTTGGTCGGTAAATATATCTTTTATTATATGTTATACTTCCATTGTGAGTTCTTATTGATAGTGCTCTAATATACCTTTGGCTATTTATTAGGATACCAACACCAACGATCTGTACCCTAGTAAGCTTGGATTTTAGATTTAGAAAAAAATTGAGCCTACTAAACTGTGGGTTGTTGCAAAAAATAATATTTTATAATCATTCAATACATAGAATATGGGTCGTTAAACGTTACGTATCATAGGAAGGAGTGACTTTGAGAAAGAATTTTATTCATTTTACGTGCTTTTGAAATTTTTTCCAATATACTCACATATTTGACTAAATCGAAATATTTCATTTTCTTTGTATGTTATGTTTTCTACTTCCATTTTGAAATCTATGAAATTACCAAAGATATATCATACCAAATACATGTGTTCATGTCTGTGATGACTTATCGATGAATTTAATGAAGTAAGTGAGCCTTTTTGGTACCAATAGACCTTGGAATGCATATATCTATATGTATGGATTGAAGAGTTCATTAACTCTTTTGTCACTTCCACTAAATGGGTGATTTTCACATAATCGTTTGTGATACAATTCACCAGTATCATATGATTCATAATCATATGATTAAAAAATTATTTCTTAAATATATAGATTAGTCCATAATTTGAAAGTTAGTTGTAATCATTTTGGATACTTCTGCATTTTATAATGCATTACTTTTGTTATGAAAACAAACACCATTATTATAGATTTATCTTATGATGAATATTTATAATATTCATATTAAAGCTAAACTATATTTATGTTTAGTCAATACTGAAAACAGTTATTATTTGATAAATAATACTTAGTATATATACGAGGAAAATCTTTCAAAATTTGATGAATCGATTAATAATTTTCATATGTATACTCCCACTATTTCTGCCGTTACTATAACATCATGTGAAATATGAAGCTCCATTCAACCACTTATTATGGGACTTTATTTCACCTCATATAATTGTTTTACAGTTGAGAGTTTCAAATCAAATATCTTAAAGTCAAAGAAATCATAGAAGAAAAAATTATATCTATTAAAATAAATTTGGAATAGCAGACAAGCATCATTGTCCCAGTGGTTAAGTTATTCAGCTTTGGTGTGAGAAGTCACAAGTTTGAAACTTGCATAGCGTGATTCGAACATATATTGACATATGGTTTGTGTTCTGTTTTCCTAGTGACATGTTGTATCTAAGTACCTTTCAAAAAAAGAATGGAATAGAAATCTCATTCGTCGTTCCATATTAAGTTTCCACTAGTATTTTATACAATTCTCGTTTCCAATATCTTTTCATGAAGCAACAGTGCCTATGTTACATCCACTCTTGGAATAGAACACCGCACCGAGCTCTTTTCAAAAATGCATTCAGTCATCCTTAACATTTAAGGATATCGAATATGTTACACATCATGTAAATTGATCCATTTTATAGCTCTTAGTCTAGTGCTGTTAAACTAGCTTTTGGTCCAACAACAAAATATTTTGAAATATATACTTTTTTTTGAGAAAAATGTGTGATCCTTTAATAAAAGAGGAGAGCACACATGTAGCGCTATATATAAAACAAATAATAAGGAGCTGCCAACATGCCTGGCAGGTGGCACATCTATAAAACTAGAAAAAATAAAGAAATAGAAACCCCTCAAATGAGATCCGGCAAAGCCACCGCCCATTTCACCCTAATACCGAGCTCCGGCATGGCCACCGCCCAATACTAGGGTGTTAGAGGTATCTAAAATCCGAAATGCTAAAGTACAAAACACAAAGAAAACGCCTCAGAAGGTCCATATAGAAGAACTCCAAAAGATGGACCAAAATGAAGAACTCCACACTGAAAACCTGGAGTAACCAAAAAGAAATGCCAGATGCAATCCGAATCCCTGCGAAAAGCTACCCTGCCAACCTGAATAAAGCTGCAAGCTATCCTGCAAACCAGTCAAGAGAACAACCAGCAACCAACCTAATCCAAACTTGTAACATAACTAGGAAATCAAGTTAGAAAGAATCACATATATGTATATAAATAGTATTTATATACATATACGTGAGAATAAAAACCAAAGAGTAAAATAAAACAAGGATAAACTAGAACAAAAAACAAACAGTTCTAAAAAACTAGAAACTAATTTATGGGCCTAATATTGTAAGAGAATTATGGTGCATCATGTGATTATTATTAAAATCAGTAAATGGATAAATATAAGAATTATTAGAAACAAAATTATTGATGTTAAGTTTGAATATGTTAATATTATTTCTAACCTTGTTAAGGTAATCCTTAAAGCCATTATTTTTGGCTAATTTATATTTGGGATTAGAAATCCAATTTAAGCAGAAATTAGAAATTAAAATAATCAAATTATTATAATGTTGATTTTTATTATTAAAAATCCTTTGATTTCTTTCAAACCAAATGAACCAACAAGAAATAATGAATAAAGAATCAAGCAAGAATCTAAAATCCTTATTGAACATAAATCTAAAAGAGTCCCAATAGAAAAAACAATCAGAAACTCTAGAACTAATTTTAAACTCAAAAATATTAAGGGTCTTAATAAGAATATAATGAGTATCCAAGCATTCATAATAAATATGATTAATATCTTCAGAGTGTGTTGCAAAATAACATTTATTATCAATGATAATATTTTTCCTTTTTAAAAATTCAATAGTATTTAATTTACCATGAATGATGAGCCACATATGGATCTTTGATTTAGGAGGAGCATTATGTTGAATATGCGCTTTGCGCTTATATGATTTTTGTTTGATGATAATAAACATATATACATTCGTTTAAATGTATTTGTTAATGTACTATTTTATTTTTCATAGAATAAATAAATATTTGCTGAATAAAATTAAATGACACATAATTTGAATTCAAACGAATATTTTATTCAAACGAATATTTATTACATCTTTGAATAGTACAATTTCAAGCTCTCACTATTCACTATACAACTTTGATACAAATTCAATTACATCACTATTTTACATCAGCACCTCACTACATATCACTCACACTCGTATTTATCTTCAACTGCATTCCAGTTTGAATCCAGCATCTGAGCAATCTGCAAAAATATAAACTAACGCAGTAAAATTGAAAAAGAAATATTTTTGCATTCAAAAATAAAAGATAATTTTTTGAATATATGATTTGCCTCAGTTATTTGGGTTGTTTGTCATAATTTAAATTTGAATTCATTATACACGAACAACTTGTGACTACACAGTGTATTACTGTATATGCCACAAGACCGTGCACGCCGATATATATACTTGATAATGCTACAGGGACAGGTGAGCACAAGGTCAAACCCAAATATACGGACAGGTTCAACTCAGGTGCAATAAATTCAAAAATACGACACGAGCACAAGGTCAAATCCGAGTTTTTGTAACTGGATTCAACTCAAGCGCAAATCAAAAGTACACATGAATATGAAACTAAACAGTCAAGTTCAGTGGTCAAATGCAATAGGCCGAGAACCAGACAAATGCATGCAACCGCAGTGAAAGTGATCAACATAGCAATTAGTAGAGCACGCATGAAACAGTGGTATGAACAAGTGAACCCAGACTGAAGTATGGATAGTGCAAAGTGCAATGATACACCAGGATATCGAGTTCATATGTACAGCAAGCTACAAGTTATGCAGGATCAAAGTAAACAAATGTCAACAACTATGAAAGCAAGATGACCACAACACCACAATGAAGACTCTGGCAAATGTCCAGCAACATGAATGGAATCAAAAGTGCAAGACTAAACCAGCGTGAATGCAACATAGCTAAGATGTCTCAAATAAACAAAACACCAAATAGACCATGGAACAGCAAAGTAATCGAACAAACAAGATCAGGGCAGTGGACAGTACAAGCCTGCAGAATGCAAATGAACTCGACCAAGTATACAAGTGCTACAAGCAGCAATGTGCAACTGCAGCACAAAAGTGCACAGCAACCATCATGAACACAGTGAAGACCACAAAGGCAAGTATGGACAGAGCTCGAGCACAGTTAAAACTCAAGCAAATGAAAACATCACAGTGACATGCTCAAATGCATACATGAACAAGCAGTGCACCAATGAACCATCAAAGAATGCAAGAAGAAAATTATATGTCAAATTATGATATGAACACAAGCCAGTGCACGACCATGTGACAGTATCAAGTTCTTACCAAATCAAGAAAACATCAAGATGATCAATGACCAAACTTATACATGAATCTGCACTAAAACAAATAATGGCCAGAACCAAACCACAAGACTACAGATGAAGCCAGAAACAATGCAAGTAGACCAAACGAAGAGTGCAGGTGAACAAATGTACAAATGAACTACAAATATCCAAGTACAGCATGAACAAGTCAATTACTACATAACACAGCAGTGCAAACACTTCGAGTATGACACAGCAACACTTGCAACAGTGAAGTCGAAATCATGTAAAGGACACAGCTGTATACAAGTACAAGCCACAATATCAAAGCTGTGCCGTGGATAGCAAGAATATACATGCATATGAACAAGTCAACATCAAAGCCGTGGGACGCAAGAAATGAAATTATACGCATATGACAAAGTCAGATTTTATCACAAGCATCCAAGTGTAATCGAGTGGCCGAGATGAATAAATTGACGAATTCAAACGAACGTAATTCAAGGAATACGAACGCATATAAAAGCCCCAAATCATCATCGGCATAAGTGTGAGTTCGAGTACGAAAATCGAAGAGGAACAGAGCCAAAAATCTTACCTGAAGCAAAATCGAACTCACCAAAGCAAAGCCAAGCCAAGCCGATAATCATCTCAACCCTAATTCGCAATCGAATCCCCAAATCCATAAACCCTAAATCACAGTAGCACGACAAAGCGAAGCCGTGAATTCAAGAGCAACGAAGATTGAGCAATAGCCAAGATTAAAGAGCATCGAAACAAAGCCGCCACTCATAATATCTCAGATCGAAGGAATGAAGAAAGAAACAGCCACCATCATCAAGAGAAAAAGGAACGGGCCAAAGTTTAACAAAAGGGGAATTAAAAAAAAAATACTATTTACCTTTTGGGCCGGCCTTATTATTAAAAGGAGGGGTGTTAGTTTTTAATTTTATAATAGGGGTTTTAGTTTTTAATTTTATATTAGGGTTTTTAGTTTGAGCAAAAATTACGTGTCCAAAGTTCATATTATAATTTTTGCTCCTGGTTGTATTTTTGAAGTTGTTTTTTCTTTTCAAGTCAAAGGAGTAGTAAATCACCACATAGGTTTAGGTAGTGTCAGATTGTCTATTTTGAATTAGTTCAGTGAGCAGGGTGTGCGAGTTTGCAAAGCTGTATAGGCGGGAGCAGAGTTTGCGAGTAAGCGAAGCTCTATAGGCGGGAGGCAAAGTTTGCGAGTAAGCGAAACTCTATAGGCGGAGCAGGGTGTGCGAGTCTAGTAGAGTGTTTGTGAGCGTGGAGCAAATGTTTGCGAGCAGGGTGTGCGAGTCTAGTAGAGTGTTTGTGAGCGTGGAGCAAATGTCTGCGAGTCTAGTAGAGTGTTTGTAAGCGTGATACTGTTTAATTCTAATAGAAATCTGTGAATGCAGCAGTAGGCAGGGTTTGCCGAAGCTGGGTAAATTTTGTGTGTAATTTACTTTTCTGCATATTTATATCTCTGTGTATAAAATCGATAAAATTTGCTATAACCCTATTCACCCCCCCTCTAGGGTTAAATCTAGATCCTACAAGTGGTATCGGAGCCCGGTATTTTTCTTTAACTCTAGAGTCATGAATCCACCAGATAATATTTTTGAGGGTCATTTCAATATTATTCCTTCTATTTTCGATGGAACAGATTTTTTGAACTGGAAATTGAAAATGGAATTTTATTTAAAATCTGTTAATATTAAATGTTGGGATATTATTGAAAATGGGTGTGATAAAACCGATAAGGAAAGTATCTCGATTAATGCTCTTACTATGCATATATTATATTCTCATATTAATCGTGATAATTTTAATTTTGTTTCTCTTAGTGAAAATGCACAGAAAATCTGGAATACTCTCGATGCAATATATGGTGCAAAAGTCAACAGCAATGAGAAGTCCTCCACAACTGACTCAGTTAAAGAAATATGTTTAACAGGATTGGTAAATAGCAGTTGTGATGAGGATGATGATGATGGAGCAACCGAGCTGGCATTACAAACAGAGAATTCAAAAAGGAAATTTGCAGCCAAGTGGAATAAAAGCGATAGCAGTGAAAGTGAGGAAGCAGATATGTGCCTTCATGGGAATATAACCGATAGCGACGACGACGAGCCAAGCGAGGTATCAAAACTTACTCACTCTGAATTACTTATTTATTTCCATAAGGTAAATGGCTGTTTTAAACGACTTAGGGAGAAGTATGCCAAACTTGAATCACAAAATGATACTTTGTTAGAATTAAATGAGCAACTCGACAAATTAGTTAAAACTTATCAAAGTAAGATCCCTAAGTGTGATAAGTGTCCAACATTCAAAAAGAAAATTGAGAAATCAGAAATCAATATAAAATCACTTGAAAATGAAATTCTGATTTTAAAAAGGAATGAAAATAATAGGAGAGAGAATTCTATTGAAAAGTGCACACAATTGATAAATGAAAATGAATCTCTCAAAACACAAGTCCAACAATTGTCAACGACTTTAGATAAATTTTCAAAAAGTGAAAAATCGTTGAATATGTTAATAGGAAAACAAACTATCAATATTGATAGACAAGGACTTGGATATACTCACTCTGAATATGTTAGAAATGAGATTAATCAAGAAAATTCAATGTGCACGATTTGTAGAAAATTTGGACATAATCAAAATAATTGTTGGTATAGACCCAAACACGTGGAAACTATACCAATTTGGGTTCCAAAAGGCACAAATATAAAATCTTTGAAAGTCAAACAAATTTGGGTGCCAAAAGGAACATATATAAATAGTTTTGGGTCTCCAAAAACATATTTTTCATATTCTGCCACTAACAATCATGGACCTATAAAAACAAATAGGTCACATAAATCATTCATCGTGTAGGTGTGGTGGCAGGCTAAGCAACAACAACAGTGTTCTCTGGATTTCGGCTGTTCCAGAAACACAACGGGCGACAAAGCAAAGTTCCTTAGCCTAATATAAAGGTGACAGAATCACAATGGGCAATCACGGAAAAATTATCGTAAAGGTAAAACAGGTAAAATTGTTTTTAACGATATATTGAATGTGATTATCTGCACCATACTCTAAATTAAAATCAGCCAATATTGAGATGAATAAAAGATGATGATTTTGATTCTGATTTTTTCAAAATTGTTGGCCAATTATGCTTTTATGCCAAAAACGCTACAATCCTTGAAATACTTTATATCGATTAATTTGGATTGCTGATGGAGCTTTTATTGATTGACGACAATATTTTTGGCTAAATCTATATTCATGGTTTCTTCTATTTACATGGCTTCAACTTAAAATCCTAATGAATTCTATTAAAAAATTGTAAAAAGGATTTTAAGAAATTTTTGACTTGTTCTTATTTATGACATTGATTTGTGCTTAAATGATGACCAATCAGATTTTCAATTTTGAACTAATTTATATAAATTTGTTCGGTCAAATGATGGTTACTCATGCTACACGTAGATATATTGGTTCTGACATTTTGGTCACTGCTTGTAAATTTGCACGATTTCAAATTCATGTGAAAAAGGTTTTTAAGAAATTGTTGAAACTTCAAGAAATTGTTTTTGAAATAATTATGATGTTGATTGACTGTTGATTACTCATGAACTTGTTTATCCTATAGTTTCTGAAATTAACACCATGATATGTGTTTGAGTGTTTACACGGCTTCAATTCAAATTCAAAAGAATGATGTTAAGTTTGAAATTCTTGGTGCACATTTCATGGTTTGATTCAACGAGTGAATATTGAGTGAAATTTAAATTCAGATGCAGATTACACTGGTAATATAGTTGATAGAAAAATTATTAGTGTAACGTGATTAATTCTTGAAACATTCATTTGCTGCATCGTTTCTCAAAGAAAATATCTGCATATTTTTCACTTGAAATAATTTTCAAATAGCAGAAAATTTTCTTATAAAATCCCCTCGAGAAAATCATGTTTGACCATATTTACAGATTAATCATTTTTGAAAAATTGATTTTAAATGACAAATTTTGACTAATCTGACTCCCTTTGATTATCGAAAAGATGAATAGTGATTGAAAAAGAGATGAGTGTTGATATTTATCATATATTATAACTCGAGAAAGTATAATTAGAAAATTTCTTTAGAATTTCATAACAAGAGTTATAAAAACTTTTTGTTGGATAAAAATTCCATGACCATTTCTATTTCTATCATCTTTCTATCGACCATCACTCATCAAGATCATACATAGTATGTAAATTTGTGGTAGTTTACAAAGGAAATCAATTGTTCTTCAATATCTTTAAATCTGTGAAGGAAATTATTTGTGCTTCAACTTATTATATTTGGCAATAAAAATAAATATCCAAAGTATTCACTCTCATTTAAAAGTCCTCACGGTCATGCATGGGTGAATTACTTGGATTTTTGATTATGTGCTTCCATGCTCATTTAAAAGTCCTCACGGCTATGCATGTATGGAACGCATATCAAAATTTAATTGATTTGATAGACAAGTTGATTCTAATCCCATTTAAAAGTCCTCACGGTCATGCGTGGTTAGAAGATACTTGATTTCATTTTTTTAAAAATTAAATTGGAATACTACTAATCTCATTTAAAAGTCCTAACGGTTATGCATGGTTAGTAGATATTCAAATTTCCTGAAATAAATATACCACAAATAGACAGAATTGTATGATTTTTGATGATTTTATCCCCATCACTTCTGAAAGTGGAATATGCGCTTGACAAGGGTAATTATGATTTTTGCTTGAGTTTTTATTGAAATTTGATATTTATATTTAATTGAGTTAAATGCTTGATTCATGTCTATCACTTCATCCCTATTTTTATAACACTGTTATTCTTTTGCTGATAACAAAAGGGGGAGAGAAAAGTTAAGATTTTGTCAAATAGAATCAAGCAAAGGTCAAATAATTTTCACTTTGCATATAGGCTCATTTATATATTTCTATTTGTATGCATATATGTAGGGGGAGTATTGTGTAGAGAGGAGCATTCAAATAGGGGGAGCAAATTGAACGATCAAATACATTTAATACATTCAAAATCTTAAATATATGTTTGTTATCATCAAAAGGGGGAGATTGTTGAATATGCGCTTTGCGCTTATACGATTTTTGTTTGATGATAATAAACATATATACATTCATTTAAATGTATTTGTTAATGTACTATTTTATTTTTCATAGAATAAATAAATATTTGCTGAATAAAATTAAATGACACATAATTTGAATTCAAACGAATATTTTATTCAAACGAATATTTATTACATCTTTGAATAGTACAATTTCAAGCTCTCACTATTCACTATACAACTTTGATACAAATTCAATTACATCACTATTTTACATCAGCACCTCACTACATATCACTCACACTCGTATTTATCTTCAACTGCATTCCAGTTTGAATCCAGCATCTGAGCAATCTGCAAAAATATAAACTAACGCAGTAAAATTGAAAAAGAAATATTTTTGCATTCAAAAATAAAAGATAATTTTTTGAATATATGATTTGCCTCAGTTATTTGGGTTGTTCGTCATAATTTAAATTTGAATTCATTATACACGAACAACTTGTGACATACACAGTGTATTACTGTATATGCCACAAGGCCGTGCACGCCGATATATACACTTGATAATGCTACAGGGACAGGTGAGCACAAGGTCAAACCCAAATATACGGACAGGTTCAACTCAGGTGCAATAAATTCAAAAATACGACACGAGCACAAGGTCAAATCCGAGTTTTTGTAACTGGATTCAACTCAAGCGCAAATCAAAAGTACACATGAATATGAAACTAAACAGTCAAGTTCAGTGGTCAAATGCAATAGGCCGAGAACCACACAAATGCATGCAACAGCTGTGAAAGTGATCAACATAGCAACTAGTAGAGCACGCATGAAACAGTGGTATGAACAAGTGAACCCAGACTGAAGTATGGATAGTGCAAAGTGCAATGATACACCAGGATATCGAGTTCATATGTACAGCAAGCTACAAGTTATGCAGGATCAAAGTAAACAAATGTCAACAACTATGAAAGCAAGATGACCACAACACCACAATGAAGACTCTGGCAAATGTCCAGCAACATGAATGGAATCAAAAGTGCAAGACTAAACCAGCGTGAATGCAACATAGCTAAGATGTCTCAAATAAACAAAACACCAAATAGACCATGGAACAGCAAAGTAATCGAACAAACAAGATCAGGGCAGTGGACAGTACAAGCCTGCAGAATGCAAATGAACTCGACCAAGTATACAAGTGCTACAAGCAGCAATGTGCAACTGCAGCACAAAAGTGCACAGCAACCATCATGAACACAGTGAAGACCACAAAGGCAAGTATGGACAGAGCTCGAGCACAGTTAAAACTCAAGCAAATGAAAACATCACAGTGACATGCTCAAATGCATACATGAACAAGCAGTGCACCAATGAACCATCAAAGAATGCAAGAAGAAAATTATATGTCAAATTATGATATGAACACAAGCCAGTGCACGACCATGTGACAGTATCAAGTTCTTACCAAATCAAGAAAACATCAAGATGATCAATGACCAAACTTATACATGAATCTGCACTAAAACAAATAATGGCCAGAACCAAACCACAAGACTACAGATGAAGCCAGAAACAATGCAAGTAGACCAAACGAAGAGTGCAGGTGAACAAATGTACAAATGAACTGCAAATATCCAAGTACAGCATGAACAAGTCAATTACTACATAACACAGCAGTGCAAACACTTCGAGTATGACACAGCAACACTTGCAACAGTGAAGTCGAAATCATGTAAAGGACACAGCTGTATACAAGTACAAGCCACAATATCAAAGCTGTGCCGTGGATAGCAAGAATATACATGCATATGAACAAGTCAACATCAAAGCCGTGGGACGCAAGAAATGAAATTATACGCATATGACAAAGTCAGATTTTATCACAAGCATCCAAGTGTAATCGAGTGGCCGAGATGAATAAATTGACGAATTCAAACGAACGTAATTCAAGGAATACGAACGCATATAAAAGCCCCAAATCATCATCGGCATAAGTGTGAGTTTGAGTACGAAAATCGAAGAGGAATAGAGCCAAAAATCTTACCTGAAGCAAAATCGAACTCACCAAAGCAAAGCCAAGCCAAGCCGATAATCATCTCAACCCTAATTCGCAATCGAATCCCCAAATCCATAAACCCTAAATCACAGTAGCACGACAAAGCGAAGCCGTGAATTCAAGAGCAACGAAGATTGAGCAATAGCCAAGATTAAAGAGCATCGAAACAAAGCCGCCACTCATAATATCTCAGATCGAAGGAACGAAGAAAGAAACGACCACCATCATCAAGAGAAAAAGGAACGGGCCAAAGTTTAACAAAAGGGGAATTAAAAAAAAATACTATTTACCTTTTGGGCCGGCCTTATTATTAAAAGGAGGGGTGTTAGTTTTTAATTTTATAATAGGGGTTTTAGTTTTTAATTTTATATTAGGGTTTTTAGTTTGAGCAAAAATTACGTGTCCAAAGTTCATATTATAATTTTTGCTCCTGGTTGTATTTTTGAAGTTGTTTTTTCTTTTCAAGTCAAAGGAGTAGTAAATCACCACCTAGGTTTAGGTAGTGTCAGATTGTCTATTTTGAATTAGTTCAGTGAGCAGGGTGTGCGAGTTTGCAAAGCTGTATAGGCGGGAGCCGAGTTTGCGAGTAAGCGAAGCTCTATAGGCGGGAGGCAAAGTTTGCGAGTAAGCGAAACTCTATAGGCGGAGCAGGGTGTGCGAGTCTAGTAGAGTGTTTGTGAGCGTGGAGAAAATGTTTGCGAGCAGGGTGTGCGAGTCTAGTAGAGTGTTTGTGAGCGTGGAGCAAATGTCTGCGAGTCTAGTAGAGTGTTTGTAAGCGTGATACTGTTTAATTCTAATAGAAATCTGTGAATGCAGCAGTAGGCAGGGTTTGCCGAAGCTGGGTAAATTTTGTGTGTGATTTACTTTTCTGCATATTTATATCTCTGTGTATAAAATCGATAAAATTTGCTATAACCCTATTCACCCCCCCTCTAGGGTTAAATCTAAATCCTACACATTAGACTTCCAAATAAATTTAAAACAATTGACAGAAACCCCCGAAAAGTTAATAAATTTGTAAAAGGAATTAGAAGAATATTTCTTACTCTTATCCCACTCCCAACTAATATAGTCATTATCATTGTCAATGTTATACAGATTAAGCTTAGCATAAAGCAAATAAAGTTGTCTAAGGGTAGGACCTACTAAAATACTATTAAAGTTGAAAATCAAAGGAGGGTCACTATCAGAGTTAAGAACATCAGAAATAAACGCAAGTTTAAAGTTACAAATATCATATAAATCTTTGAACTCATTCTTAAGAGGAATAGAGGAAATCCAACTATCGTGCCAAAAAGATGTATTATTACCAGAATGAACAATAATATTAATACCTAAGTTAAAAATATCACTACATTTTAAAATAGATTTCCAAAAATAAGAAAGCTTGCTATACATCGAAGGACTAATTTGATAGAGATTAAAACTACCATTGTAGTAATATTTAGAAATAGTCTCCTTCCAAATGGCATTATCACTAGAATCTCTAAATTTCCATAACCATTTACCAAGAAGAGACAGGTTCATATTATGTAAATTAATGACTCCTAAACCACCCTCTTTTTTAGACTTACAGACAGTATCCCAATTAACTAAACATTTAATGCTACTGTTAGGATTATCACCGCTCCAAAGGAAATCCCTTCTAATTTTATCTATTTTATCTATCACCCAATCAGGAAAAAGGTGCATAGACATCCAATAGATAGGGAGAGCTGATAAGACAGAATTAATCAAAACCAGTCTACCAGCTCTAGATAAGAATCTCACATTCCAATTACAAATCCTATTTTTAATTTTATCAATGATTATTAACCAATCATCGTGCTTAAGTTTTGAAGGTCTAATAACAAAACCAAGATAATCAAATGGAAAACTCATAGTTTTACAATTTAAAGTATTAGCAACTAAATTTTCTACATTATCAAAATCATTTAAAACTAAGACAGAACTTTTATCAAAGTTTATTTTTAAACCTGATAGAAGTTCAAAACTATAAAGAATAAACTTGAGAGCAATTATGTGTCTGGGAAGATGGGAGGAAAAAAGCAAAGTATCATCAGCAAATTGAAGGACAGACAAATCAAAACTAGAAATATCATTACCAATAAAACCCAAAAGATTATCGCTAACATCGTTTTTAATAATTTTAGAAAAGACATCAGCCGCTAAATTAAACAGAAGAGGCGATAAAGGATCCCCTTGCCTTAAACCTCTCTTGGATTGAATTTTATTACCTAAAACACCATTAACCATAATACTAGAGTTACCCGTTTTAAGCAAGTTAATAATCCAGTTAATCCATCTATTACTAAAGCCTATGGAAAGGAAAATTTCTATAAGAAAATCCCAATCAACCGAGTCAAAAGCTTTAGCAAAATCTAATTTTAAAATAGCACAAGTAATATTATTTTTACAACATAAATTAATATATTCTTGAACAACAGCTACACCATCAGTAATATTTCTACCTTTAATGAAAGCTGATTGAGAACAATCAATTAGATCATTCATTTTCAAACTAAGTCTATTAGCTAAAACTTTAGAAATAATCTTAATAGAGCAATTAATCAATGAAATAGGTCTAAAATCTTGTAAAGTATTAGCACCAACTTTTTTATGTAATAAAATAACGTTAGCAAAATTAAAACAACCTAGCTGGAGATTACCATTATAAAATTCATTAAACATACAAATTAAGTCTAATTTTAAAACCTCTCAAAAAGATTGATAAAAGAAGATAGGAAAACCATCCGGGCCCGGAGATTTATCTCCTGGTAAATCAAAAATGGCTTTTCTGATTTCCTCTTCAGAAAAAGGAACATCTAAATCAGAATGATTAATGTTAGAGGCAGATGGATAAAGGTCATTCCATCTAACACTAACTCTATGCTTATTTTTATTGCCAAAGATTTCTTTGTAATAATCAGTAAAAGCATTATTAAGGTCACGTTGTTCAACTAATTCCACATTATTAACAATAATGGAATTAATTGTATTACTACGTTTTCTAATATTAGCTAAATTATGAAAAAATTTGGTATTATTGTCGCCTTCATTGATCCATTGAAAATTTGATCTCTGTTTCCACATAACTTCCTCTTTTTCAAGAATAGAATTAAGATCATTTTTTAAGTTATTAAGAACATTTCTCTCACCTAAACTTAAATGTCTAGATTCTTCAATCTTATTAAGTTTGAGCAACTCATTAAGAATATTATCTTTTTTAATTTTTATATTACCAAAAACGTTTTTATTCCAGTTTTTAAGAAAAATCCTGAGTTTTCTAAGCTTAAGCACAAAAGCTTTGGCTGAATTGTCACGATACTTAAAACTATAATAACTCATTGAAGACCATTTATTGATGATTAAATTTGAAAAACCTGGTTCTACAAACCACATTGTTTCAAATTTAAAGGCTCTACTAATAATTCTATGACTGTCACAAGAAAGAATAATGGGACAATGATCTGAAAGAGTGTAAGGCAAACCTGACACTCTACAGATAGGAAATTTATCCTCAATTTCATCACTAACGAAAAATCTATCTAATAGAGCAAAAGAGGGAGAATCCCTATTATTGCTCCAAGTAAAAACTCTATTGGATAGAGGAATTTCGATCAAATTAGAATGAATAATAAATTGATCAAATTCCTCCATAGCCAAATAATCTCCTTCCCGGGGAGAACGCTCCCCAATGAAACGAGTAACATTAAAATCACCCCCCAATATCCAAGATCCGGGGGCAAGAGATCTAAACTCGAGACATTCATTCCAGAGAATCCGTCTATCGATTTTAGAGTTAGGCCCATAAACATTAGAAATATTTAAAAAAGAATTATCTGCTAAATTAATTAAAATAATATATATAAATAAGATAAAATTCCAAATATACCCATCATCAAAATAATTTACATCCAAAATATTAAAATTGTCCAAAATTCAAGTCATTCTTCTTTTATACGCAAATAATAGAAAATTCACACACATATACAGTATCCATTGTTCGATGGCCAATATACAAAAAGTACAAGTTATTACCTTGGCTATAGTCCAAAAGGTCGAGGATGGAGTCAATATGCAATTTTCTATTGTCAAAGGTCTTTATATTACAAATATCAAGTATTCTTCATCTTCATCAGCCATTAAAAGAGGTCTCAAGCAAGAGAGCATCACTTGCTAAGGAGTGGGTTAAAATTGAACTAAAGAACACTCTTAGGTGTTGGTTACAATTGAACTTTAATTACTTTTCGGCACCACACCATTAGTGACATAATTGACTAGCTAGACTTTGTTTGACCTCCCCCCTTCCTCTATTTTCCCTCTTTAAATCTATCACAGGTGGTCAAAGTAGAAAGTGATGTAGGCGAGGCAAGGTGCATGGAGGATGCGACCTATACATTTATTTATTGTTGCTCTCCATGTACTTTATATATTAGTCATATCTCTAAGACTTTGTATTATTATTTTAAGACACCGTTGATAGATCACGGTTATATTGCGACCATTGTTTGATATGGTTATTTTCAGTACTTATATTTTATTTCCTTCCGATGTAAGATCTAAAAGCATAGATTGTCATAAATTCATATTTGTCATTGTACCATGTAATGTTCTAAAAATCCAACCACTCATACTTCTTGACATGACACGAGTTCAAACGCCATTCTATGCTTTGGGATGTGTCTGAACATGCAGGTTATTACAATGAGTAGGCATCCCTCCTCCATCACTCTTTTCTCTTATGACCAGCCAGTTACCCCTTGCCATCATTCTTCCATTAACATCTTATGAGCCTTACATATCCCATAGCCCCTTACTAATCCACAAATCATTCCATGTTTGTCCTTCAACTTACTCTCATAATTCGTTCAAAAATTTCTAGAAAATCCTTTCTATTCACCCTATATTTACTTGACATCTAGCCTTTACTCAATCTTGAGTTATAGATGTCCAATGCGAGCCTATTTACTCTTTCCACGGGCACCCACTTTCTTCCATTTATCACTAATTTTCTCTTTCATTACTCTGAATGTCAATACTCTCATAATGTCGATTAATATTCATAAAGTGTAGCTATCTTAATTCCATGAACATTGATCCAAATCTCATCAAAGATAATGCAAAAGATAAATATTCACAAAACCACCAAGAATGATGTAATCAACTTCAACCAAAACAATCAAGCATGTAAAGGAAGTTTCATCGTCAAACGAACTAATAAACATTAGAAACCAAAACAATCTAATATACAAGGAAACCAATTATCAAGCATGCAAAAGAAGCAAAATAGTCAAACTACCAAACACAATAAGCAACCAAAATAATCAGACAATTCGAGCGAGCAGAATAGGAAAACACTCAAACATGCACTTGTCCAAAGGGCTACATACTCCCCTTTCCTTATAAAACGTCAAGTGAACATAACTCTAAGCCGAATTAGTCACTTTTTCTCAGATAAAAACTCCACAACTCCCTTATATCATCATCAAACGTAACTTGTGCTTAAACCCTCCAAGCTAGAACATTCTACCTAATTATCTATCTATTGGAGTACCTTCCCCATAAGCCTAATGTTTCTTTCTAATAAAATATTTCTCAATATTTTTTCGAAAGGAATGTTTCTCATAAAAATTTCCTAAATACTTTTATCATTATAATATTTCCTAAGTATTTTCTCAAAATATTTTATCAACGGAGTATTTTGCAAACAAATTTTTTTCAACTAAAGTAATTTTGAATAATTATTTTCTAACTAAGATATGTTCCTACTAAAAGTTTATTTGATCCAAAATATCTTTTAACCAAAATATTTTTTGCCTGCACTATATTCTGACAAAACATTATTCAAACAATTTTCAGCCGATACTTGACTATGATGTTGAACCAAAGCAAGCACTAAGTAATATACATACGAACCAATGTCAACTTCGAAGCAAGTTCCAGGCCTCAACTACCAGACCTGAGTCCACGCTCGAGCATACTTCAGAGCCTAGGTGCTTGAGAACACTTTTGACCCTGCCTCCTGAAGTTAAGACTATTTAAAACTCGAGTTCCTCACCATAAACTAGTTGAAGTATTTCTACCAATGTCCAACCACTCAAACTTGAGCCCTCCATCTCCATTATTCGAATTTTTCTGCTCTTAACGCTATCTAATTTAATGCCCTTTCTAGGAAATTTAGTCAACCGAAATATGCCTATTTTATCTCCAAATATACCAAATTCGAAAATAGAGATATACATCTAACCTTGTCATAATCTAAACAAACCTATAAATAGCCAAGCACTTGAAGGAAGAATGGCATCTTCTCGATTCCATTAGTTTGGGCCAAGAAGCCATTGTTCTCTAAAGAACTCCAATGTTTCTCATATCCCTTTAAAATACTTTATGAACATTAATTTTAAAGGAATGTCAAATGTAATTAGCAAGTAATAAAAGCAGAATTGGATGTTGATTTCATTAGCAGTCGAGTCTTTATAAATCATTCTTTTTTGCTTTTTCTTTGCTTCTTTTCTTTTTCTCTATTTCTCTTTTTTTATTTTTTATTTATTACATAACTAGAGATTTTCTTATGTTTACATTAATTAATCTCTACAATTACATCAATGTAGGTAGATTAAACTAGATAAGACCTATATTTTTGATTGATACTCCACGACTAGAAATCTTCACATCAATGTGATGTTCATGCTTATCTTTAGGTGCAAATATCATGTATTAGATAGTTTGCATCTATTTAGATTACGTATTGTTCCCATTGTTTTAAATCAGTGGTTTATCTATTTATGAAAGACTTACTATGTTTTCCAGTGGCTTAGCAGTTATAATATCAATTTGAAGTTGCTTTCATACGATATCTCATATAATGTCTATCATGTTTTTGTATTCATGTTTATCATATTATACTTTATTGTTTTTTTTAGATATGACATGCATGTTTATCATGGATACCAACTGTTAGTTTTTACTACCTTTGGCATTTATCATTTCGGCATCGAAGCTAGGATATAGCATGGTTTGGCATCAATTTCGACTGATAAAAGTAGTGGGAGTCACATCTCGTAAACACAAATAATACGATCAGTGCACGTATGCAGAATCATTTATGTAAATTCGGAATACAACGATCACAACACTAAGGAAGTGTACCAAAATTACTATTTTAGTTTATATGTATCATATGCTCAGTGAGATAACTAAATGTTTCATGAATGAAATTTCTAACCAAATCAATATACTATGTACTTGGCGAGATATTTAAAAATCAATTTCTTGATTACATTAAATGTAACTATATTTCATACATTTTCAAACTTTGCTATATATTAAAGAAAGAATTTACTTCTAGTTCAATCAAATAGAGTGCTAATGTGCGCTTAGTAATTCAGATAAATAAGAAAATATTGTAGCTTCTTATCTACACTCAACAACTAACTTATGTGTCCATCTATAAGGTATCCATAGAAACCACATCTAATTTCCTATGACTCACAAGAATTCGCAATTCTCACACCATAAGAACTATTCCTTTGTCTTTTGTGATGATTAATGTCTTCATTGCTAAAATATATCTCTCCAAGGCCTTCTTTTCGACCATCATCCCTGATATGATCACTCTGTAGTTTGGTTACTACTCTTTCTTAGTAAATTTGTTAATGCCTTATTTTGAAATTTTAAAAAATTAAATAAATTTTGATAAACTAAATCAAATATATAAATAAGGAGAAAGGATTAAAAAAAAACTTGTAACGATTATCTCATCTGATTGGGGTGGAAATATGAATAATATTTAGCAGTTCAAGAGCCTGACGTCTTAGATCTCTACATATGTTGAACTAAAATAAGAATTACGATCCAACATATCAAATTAATGTTAAGGGAAAAAATACTTAAAGGTTCGAAAATGTTTTTGTTGAAATGTAAAGAATGTATATAGAAAATGAGGACTTTTCCTTCATTTATTCTGTTTCCACAATTTCAATTCACATATTTTTGACTCAAGTGAGAATAATGAAAAGTTTCTTGGCCCTAAATAGAATAGTTAAAGGTTAGAAAATGTTGTTTGAATTGTTAAGGATATATGTAGAAAATGTGGAATTTTCCTCCATTTATTCTATTTGTACAATTTCAATTCACATATTTTTGAATTAAGAGAGAGGAATGAGAACTTTCTTGACCCTAAATGAAAAGTTTCCATAATTCAATTCACATATTTTCTACGTTTTATTACAATCGCGATCCATTTATTCTGTTCCTACAAGAATATATGGTATAACTATCTTTTAAGTAAACCAATCAATTTAATTAAAAGAGAGAGGAATGAAAAGTTTCTCTTTAATAAAATAAAACCTTCCTTTAATTAATGAGAGAGCTTTAAGATAGAGAAAGGAAGGTTTCTTTCTCTAAATAAATAAAACCTCCCCCATCTATTCACTTGAATTTTATTCACATTAAATACATTAGATTATTGAGAATAATTAAATAAGACAATGTATATTTAGAATAAAATTCGATTTCATTAAAATAACTAGATTGGATATAGTGTTAGACATTAGACTTCACAGGCTCACTATGATCAATAAGAGATTTTTTTTTAAAAATCACTTATTTAACCCACTTTCGACTTTCCTAGTTCCAACAATGGTATCTAAAGAAACTTATTTAAGATAATAAAACATAGAAAATAAGATATCCCCATAGATAAAGAGACAAACTTCTATGTTAATTAAAAGGAGTTGAAACTTATTTCCATTCTGATCGGTTAATTAGTGATACAAAAGAAACTTAGAAGATAACAAGTGAAATTTAGGGGGCAAAATATGAACTAAAGAATGTGATTTGGTATAAAACCGTATGGCTTAGCTACTTCCGCCTAACCCTAAAATCTATCTCTCTTGTTTTTTCCCTCTCTTTTTAGCGTTACTTTTGCTTTTACCTTTCTACTCTCTTATTCTTCATTACCAAATGTCAACAACACTAGAGAGGCAACCTGTGGAAGGCAATGTCGGTCAGGATGAAGGTTGGGAGGAGGTTGTTAACCGAAAGTGGATGGTGGAAAGTGTTAGCAAAGGAGATCTCGACAATAACCTTACTTACCAAAACAACAAACAATATTTCAGACCTTAGCAAAATAGATCTATGCAGATGGGATCTGAACTGGATAAGGAAATGATATCAAAATTACAGTATCAACCAACGCCAAAAAAATTCTCATACTCAGATGCAGTCTATGGGCTTCTAGAGGTTGCTCTACCAATCTAGAGTATATTGACCCAATATAATCAAAGACAAAAGGAAAGGAATACTCATGTTCGAGGTGCTAAATGAAGCAGAAATAGATCAATTGTGTTATGTTTTATGTTAGGGGCTCTAGACCTTATTTTAAAGCAATAGAAAATACTTGAAACGAATGTGGAAAATTGATGGTAATTTTACAATTCAAACAAGAGATGATAGTTTTTGTTGTTGGGAGATATGAAAATGATAGAGATTGTAGAAAAATACTAGAAGGTGGCTCTTGGTTCTTTCATAAAAATTTAATTATTATGAAGAGATTAAACCTAAATATGAAAACAGACAGAGATCTACTCACCTCTATGCATGTTTGGATTAGATTGACTGGCTTAAATTTTAGATTATGAGGATCCAAAGCAATCAACGCATTACTTAGCTCGATTGAAAAACTAATCAAAATGGACAAACCAACACAAAAAAAATCAAGAATCTTATTTGCTAGAGTGTTGCTAGATATTAAGACAGAATTTGGATTCCCACACTTCCTTGAAGCTATGGATGAAAATGGAAAATCATTCGTCCAAGAGGTCATATATGAAAACCCACCATTGAGATGTGACAATTGTTACTATTTTAGCCATCTAGCAAAGTAATGCCCAATGATTAAAGTCTAAATACCTAAGATGGAAGGAAAACAAGCTTAGTTGGAAAAAGAATCAAAACCGAAAGTAGATGGCAGTGACATTAAGCTAAATACACACGAAGACGATATAGTGCGGTAGAATGAGAAAACAGAGAAAGAGATGAATACCTTGGAAGACTTGGACAACGATAGGGATACTAGTAAGGAATCAACTAAGGACGGTCCAGGAAAATTGCTAAAGGAAGTATGAGTGATCGACCCCATTGGTCCTATCCAGGCTTGGACCCCCACCAAAAGGAGCCATAGGTCCCATCCAGGCCAGTATTTAAGTCACCAACTGCTCTAGTTCATATAGTGAACTCTAGCGTATCATCATAGGATCCCTCTTACTTATCTCTTATAATAGTGCATCTGTTCTTATCCCTGATAATAATATTAATAACACTAAAAAGAGTATGTATTTTTATATTCTAAAATTATAATACCGAAGGTAATGAATCTCAGAAGCAAAGGATTGATGAGGATATACATGATTGAAAACTTTTTAAAGATTGTGACAATGTTTTTGAAGGAGCAAATTCCACGACTGTTAATAAACAAGACACTATTGAAAAAGATAAGCTTGTTAAAATAATCCAAAATGGGATGACTCGTTTAAGGAGAAAAAAGATGAGATAAAGGGGACTATATCACAATGGAGAGATCCTAGAAGTAGTCGTAACAAGCAACTTAAACAATGACAATAGCATGCTGGAACGTAAGAGGTTTTCATAAACCCAGTAGAAAGCTTGAGGTGAGAAAAGTTATTAATTTGCATAAAGTGGATTGTTGTAGTATCGTTGAGAACAAACTTAGAGTATATGAAATCGAAAACGTGAGAAGAAGACTAGAACTACATTGGGGGATTTTTAGTAATATGACACATGCCAATGCAGTAGACATGTGGATTTAACCCAACGGAATTCACAATTATCAAGGCCAGTAGTCTAAAGCGATGATTGTAAGGTCCACAAATCAAATGCATGCAGTGATATGAAGCGACGATCAACCAAGACAAAAAGATAGAATCTTCAGTATATTCTAAGTACGGATTAGTACCTCCCCCAGGCAGTGGGCCTATCCCTTCTCCTAGGGGATCGATACCTATCATCAATTTTTGTCTCATAATGGGTGAGATTGGTATAAAGTGACAAGGAATGCTCCACGAGGTTACATTGCAAATTTCAAGTAGTTCGGAGTTTGTATGCACAAGTTATAGGCAAATTACTTCACCTAAAAATGGGATTGGCATAAAAGGGATCAGTATAAAAGGGCTCGACATATTTCAGCCAAGCAAGTACAACTCAATGGAAAACAATCAATATCTCAACATATCCAATTGACATGAAACTTGGACACAAGCTAATTATGACATGTGGAACACCCCATGGGGATTTGGAGCAAGTTTGAGGGGTTGCCCTTATTCCTCCTTAGGGATTGGCTATAATCAGCCTTCACACTATAATGCAACAAAGATCAATCAATAACTCGAGTTCTGCTAATCCAATTGGCATGAAACTTGGAGGCTATGCATAATATAACATGGAAAAGCTCCCTTAGGGATCGTATGCTAATTGAAGAAGTTTGGTGGGATCAGCACTTATCCTTCCAAAGGGATTGGATGAAATCAGAATATATGCAACACCACTTCACAAAAAAGGCGATATCTCGCAAACCGCAAGTCGGAATGGCACAAATTTGAAGGACAAGTGGCTAACATCATGGGGAACCCCCAAGAGGGATCACACCCCATTTGGAAGTGGTGCAGAGCAAAGCTCAAATGGCCAGCCAATCATCATGACATGTAACAATTGCATCCAGAGATTGAAAACACAACTTTAAGATTTGACCAAAAAAGAACCAGAACATATATCACTAATATCGTATTTTCAACCTGTGCATGTATAGGCTATATGAAGAGAATGAAATCGCAGAATTTTCAACAACCACATCAACACAGAACAAACAATATTCATGCATATTTCTAATCTAATAAAAGCGAGAACATGCAAATCCAAACACATAACCAACGCAAACAGAAATGATGATTTATGCGCAGAATAGTTATAATATCTTACCATATTATCTTGAACAAATGATCTTGGCCCAGACAGTAATCAATCATGTGTATTCACCTCCTCCTCCTCCTTATTTCCGAGCCTCGGTACGTGATAAACATGTTTTAAATTACAACTCTTTTTTTTTGCAAAAAATAAAGTTACATGGATTTGAATTCCATAAATAATCTAATACTCTAAAACTCCACTTGAAATTGTTTTATGAGCAACTCTTGTCCCCAAGCTTTCCTGTATCAATAATCGATAGACTATTAGCATGCTTACCTTGGAATTTGCAAAAAGTTCTAATTATTGAAGGGAATTTTTTTTTATCTGGACAAAGATTCGCTAGAATGTCCATTTCCAAGATGCATGCAGAGAACATCGACAATACTTCTTGCATGTGGAAGATACATTAAAAGTGATATTTCAGGTCAGGTATAATTGTTTTATGCGGTGAAAATTAGCCTGTGCCACTTATTTTCAAACTTATCCTACAAAACGTTCCTAGAAACAAGTTTTATGAAACACCCATGTCGAAGATTTTAGCAAAAATATGCGGTTTAAACTGTAAATATATATAGCTAGAACTACAAATATATGCGTTATAGCTGCACATTTTTGCAAAACAAAAATTTGGACTTCTGACCGCGAATATATGCAGTTATCACTGCATGTATATGCAGTTATAGCTGTAGATGCTTGCAATTATAACTCCACGCACGCACACACAGTTTAAACTGCATATTTTTGCTGCAAAGCTGATAAAAAAGTTTTGTGAAATTGTTTGAGAGAGGAAAGAAGTGGATTTTGAAATTTTTTGGTGTTTGACAAAATATCCCTTGTTTAGTTGTATTGTGGGGTGTAAGTCTAGCCGAACTTGTATATGATACTTTGTACATATTTGTTTGTCTTTTCGTCAATAAAGATAGTGTGCTGATTAGCACCTAAACTTTTACTTCTGGCTACCAAGAAATTTTTAATAGATATTAATTTTTTTATATGCAACCAACACCAAACTCAATTTTTTCATTCGACCCTTAATGGCCGTATGTCTTTGATTTTCAATGGTCGTTCGCTATCGTAGGACGATAAACATCCATGCAACTTTATTTATAATGGTTGTTCATCGTTATAAGGTGATAGACGGTCGAATAATATTTGAGTGCATATTTGATAAAATAAAATAATGTATAATATGAGTAAGCATGTAAACAAAGGTTTTATGGTGGCCATTAGCTATGGTAAGCGGAAGAGTTTTTTTGGATATGTGAGTAATACACTAACAATATTATAACCGATTAAAAAATAAAGGAATATGGCTTGCTCTTACAAAATCACAGCAATCTCAACTATAATTGTAAGCCACAATTTTGTCCAAGTGGTATTTACGTAAATATATGCAGAACACCAACCCTTCTAATGAAGTCAAACTCGATTAAATTCTAGTTTTGCCGCATTATTATATTCTTAAATTTTTTTCACTTATAGTTCAACTAAGTGGGCAAAAAAGCTTAGAATAAGAGCATTTCCAACAGTTGGATATTCAGGCTTTATATTAAGGCTACCACATAATTTCCACTCCAGCGGTCAAATTAACGCTGAATATTAAGGCTGATATTCATTCTGAATTAGCCTTGGGCATTGATTAAATCAGCGCCCATATCCCAACTGCTATTTTGGCCAACGGCTCCCCTCCAACGGGTAGTTCCAACGGCCATTTTATGCATTCTCTATAAATTCACTTTCTTCACTCATTCTATATACACAAACATCTTCATTCATTTCTTCAACAACTTGTATTATTTGAAAATGACTTCGCCTTTTGGAGACTTCACGCACCCTTCTCAGTCTCAAAAATATTCCTCCGACGACAGGCAGCAACAACCGAGCACTTCTCGTACACAATATTCGTCCAATCCATGGAGAAGTGATGAGGACCATGATTTATGCAACATTTACTGTCAAAATATGAACGACTCGATTAGAGGCAATAATAAGAGCGACGATAAGTTTTGGAAGAAAATAATGCATAACTTCAACCTTAAGCATCCCGAAAATACTCGATCTTTGTCGATGATTCAAGGTTAATTCGGCAAAATCAATCGACAAACTCAGCTTTATGAATCATAGATTTATAAAATAAAGAAAGCGAACCCTAGTGGAATGGAAGGCGATGAGCATTTGGTATGTTTCTTGGTATTATTAGTTTTTTGTATTAAATATGATTAATAATTTTTTTCTTTTTCGATTTATAGAAAAAAAAGGGCGAATGAGGGATTCATAAAGCTTTTTCTAGGTAAAACGGAGTTAAAAAAGCACATTATTACCAATTTCCTAACTGTTACGAGTTGCCGACGAGCACACCGAAGTGGAACTCCGATCATGCTAAGAGCCTTCGAGACATTCAAACGAAGGGGAAGGGGAAAAACAAAGCATCGAAATCTTCATACTCGTCAAGCCCGAGAGATTTATCTTATAGAGAAAGTCAATTTTAAGGAGAAAATGAGTCGGATGCGCTAAACCAGAGACCGAATGAAGGTTATAGACCAATTGAGGCAAAAGCATCAAAGAGAAAAAGTAAAGTTGATGTGTGATGGATGCTAAATTGAATGCCGCGCTTGAAATTCATAAAAGAAGGCATCAAGAAAGAAGCAAGCTAGCGCAGGAGAAGATCGATGTGATGTGCAAGTTTGTAGAATTTGAGCAACAAAAGCTGGATATAGAAAGGGGAAGAGAAGAACTGATGATTATGGATAAAAATCTAATAGGGATGGATGACATGCAAAAGCAGTATTGGATGGATCGCAAACGACAAATGATTATTTCCAAGTTCCCTCAAAGTAGTTTATTCTATTCTTAGAATTGTTTAAGTTGTACTATTTTCGTTGTAATGTATTGTTTGTTTAAATCTATTGTATTTTGTTATTAATTATCGTTATACCATTCTTATTTCCTTTAGACAAAGTCAATAACTAATAAAATAAAATTTTGAAGGAAATGACATACATAGTAATAAGACAACTTAAATACAATTACAACGCGACACGTACATTCGTGACAGATCTAATATAATATTTATCTAAGAATCACCAAAGAAATTCCAAATGTGATTCATAAGACCTTTTTGGAGCAAGTTGTGAAGTTGTGTGTCGTGGTATGAAAGTTGTCGTTCCATGTGAACGTTGAATGCTTCTTTTGTTATAAGAACATCATTTCGGGATACTTCTGACATTTGCCCTACACCATCATATTCGTGGTGACGTTGTTGTTCGTCCATATCCTTTTCGTCTTTAATAATCATATTATGCATAATAGTACATGCAAACATGATTCTGGACATTTTTTCCCTAGACCAAAGTCTACATGGATTGCTAATCATAGCAAGTCTGGATTGTAGAATGCTAAAATCTCTTTTTACATCTTTTCTTTGTCCCTCTTGCATCGTAGTAAACTTTGCATGCTTTGCTGTTATTGGGTTTGGACATGTCTTCACAATGGTGCTCCATTTTGGATAAATTCCATCACCAAGATAATATCCATGCTTTTAAACGTTTTGCCCAAGAGTGAACAACACTGGAGCTACTCGACCAAGTGCTGGATCATTAAATAAGTGTGACCTCTAAATAACATTTAAATCATTGTTAGATCCAAGCATTCCAAAGAAAGCATGCCATATCCATAAATCGCATGAAGTAATGGCATCCAAAATAATAGACGATTTTCTTTCTTTTCCATTGTAAGCTCCTTGGCATGCTTTGGGGCAGTTCTTCCATTCCCAATGCATACAGTCTAGACTTCCAAGCATTCCAGGCCATCCTCTACTCTCGTGCATTTCTCGAATCCGCACCACATCATCCTCATTTGGCGATCTATGGTACTCAGTGCCAAAAATTTCCCCTAGTGATTGACAGAATTTGTCGAGAGTTTCTAACGCGGTCGTCTCTGCGATCCGATATGCATCATCCAATGCATCTGTGGGGTGCCATAAGCTAACATCCTCCGTGCAACATTCATTTTTATTCACCGCTAAGCCCTTGTGTTTTTTATGCATTTGGTTTTTGAATGAAATTTTTGTCATTATTTTGAATACCTGTTAAAATTCTTAAAAACAGATCTCTTCTCATTTTGTATCTTCTTTTGAACATATCAGGTCCATAAGTGCAATTTGGATTGTACTAATCCTGCATCAGAGTTTTGTGGAAGGCAAATTGATTACGGTTTACATGTTTTCAACCCACGACCGACCTGCCGTGTTTTCGGGATATGGAGCCATAAGCTTCACGGCATATGTCAACTATTTCTTGCAATTCTTTGGCTTTCTCTTGGAGTATCTCTTCTTCATCGGAATCACTATCGAAAGTCATAACACATTTGAGGAAAGATGAAATATTCATTGTTGTATTTAGTCTAATGCTAGGAGAGAAAGAAGATGTAAAGTGTGATTCATGGAATGGTAGATGAAGCCCTTATATAGAAGTGATACGATATGTAGACAGTGGCAAGTGGCATACAAAAACGCGGAGTGTTGTCAAATCTACTTCAGCAAGTGGTGGACAAAAATGCAGAGTGTAGTCAAATCAACTTTAGCAAGTGGCAGACTAACAAACGCAGAGTGTAGTCAAATCAACTGTACTAAGCAGTAGACAAAAAATGCAGTGTAGTCAAATCAACTCTACCAAGTGGCAGACAAAAAATGTATAGTGTAGTCAAATCTACTATAGCAAGTGGCAGACGAATAATTCAGTGTGTAGTCAAATCAAATGTGGAAAGTGGTAGACAAATACTGCATAATATAGTCAAATACAATTTAGCAAGTGGCATACATTATTTATCTTCATAACGACGAGTTTGAATATCTTATTTAAGTGAAAATTTCATAGTTGTAATGTACAAAAAATTCCATTGCAAATGAAAGTTGGATTCCACTGGATTATTTGGTGCTAATCAAAGCTTAATAGAAGCCGATACAAGACATATGGAAGAGGAGATCGAGCAAGATTTCTAGGTTACTCTAAGTGAAGCCTTTAATAATCATTCTGATTGTAGATTAATTTGATGGATTCTGTATACTAGCAGTACTTATGTCACGTTTACTAGAGCTTGTCAACGTTACAGAAGCATTATAAACACACTGAAGGAAGAAGACCTATTTCAGTTAACACGAGCTACATATGATTCATGTTGTCTTTGAGAGTATCGTACTAATTTTGTTGGACATGCTGCATATGATCTATGGGTTATCTATATTAGACAGTTCGAATGAAGTTTTATTTATCTCTGTTTAAGTTCTATATATTTTCTTACAATCGAATGTATTAGGATTCAGTTCCATGTATTTCTATAAGTTCAAAGTGTGTTCTTTATAAGTTCCATGTATTAGACACTTCAACTATCTACTGAGTACAAAATATTAAGAACAACATTGAAAAAGACTGATATAGAAAGGATAGCCAACTTTGAAATAAATCGGTGCAGTGGTACAAAACTAATAATTGAAACAATGCAAACAAGATCTGAAACAAATACAAACCGGATGATTTAAAATTTATCTTCGATCACATGATAACTGAAATGAACTAAGTGTCCTCCTGAGAGTTTCAATTTCTTGTTCAAGTTCAGTTGCATACACTACTGCACGGTGAGGTAAAGGATCGTCCAACCATTTCCATAGTCCACGTCCATCGGCAAAATTGTGGCATCTATAGTGACATCGACCTATATCTGATCCGTTTCTATTAATGGAATAAAAAACATTAACTCCACAATTATAGTATATTTCTCCAGAATCAACCTCTTGTTCTCGTTGAGGTTGTTGAACCCGTACTTCATGCCCTCTTTGCCTTCTCCTATTACTACTCCTTTGCTCATCCCTTTGCCTTCTTCCATCCTCCAAAAGTCTTTGCTCTTGCAAAGTTCTCTCATGTTCTCTCACATCTTCAGAATGTATTTCCTCCATCTCGACGTACCAATCGATTAGTTCTTCGAAGTAACATGGATTAAGCATGTTCTCGTGACTTAAAGGAACCTCATACTAGTATGATTCTGGCAAAGAAATATGGTTATAATCCACCATTTTTTTATTAATAGGATGAGATGCATTCAGAACGATTTGCCAAGCAATAGAATATATAGCAGTAAGAAGATGTCCCGTGGCAAAAACGATGCAACGTAGGTACAATGTACGAATAAGTCTAAAGTGCTAAGTCTAGCAAACATCAAAAGAAGTACAATGTGCAAACAGTGCTCGATATGACGTGACACTGCCAATAAAGCTATACGTAAATGTGTTGTAAATAAATCTATGCAAACATCAAAAGAAGTGCAACGTGCAAACAGTGCTCGATATGATGTGACATTGCTAATAAAGCTATGCAATGTAAATGTGTTGTAAATAAAGCTATGCAAACATCAAAAGTAGTGCAATACAATACATATCCTCAATCCAGTACAAGTCCTCAATGCATGTCATTAATACAATACATGCCCTCAATACAATACATGTCCTCAATGTAAATGTAAAAAAGCTGTATAACGCAACAAATAAACAGTAATAAATGTTCTTAATATAATATTGTAGTGCATCAATATATACAATCAACGTTAAAATAAGTGTAATAGTGCACAGCATGATCATCCTAAGTCAACAGCATCGTCGTCGTCGCCATCGCCGCCGTTGTTGTCCTCGTCATCCGCATCGTCGTCATGAGCGGGATCACTATAACCAAACTGAAATGCAACTAGTTGAGCCTGTAAATCATCAACCTATGCCTGCATCGCCAAAGCCTGAAGACGGAGCGCCCGGATATGAATGAGTGTCATATGCTGAATAACAGCAATATAACGCCTATGCTCATCCAACCTACCTATATACTGTAATTACATATAATATATCAAAATTAAATTGATTAACTAATATTGTACAATTAAATATTAATACAATGAATTACCTCATAAGGCGGGTATAGTCCAGTAGTGGGGACACCAGCAATATCATGATCCAGGGGATAAATTTGGCTGCTCAATAAGAGTACCATTAAGATCGTACGCTCTATAAGAGGCGTCCGGCCCGAAGTCCATAGGATGTTGAGAATACTGGGATGGAGTGGGATCAAAAAAATGGAGGTGCCTGAACTCTACCGTTGGCAACATGTGGGTCTATATGATCGGAGTTCACTCCTCGAGCGTAGTCAGGTAACCTATATCGTCGAGGAGCAACCCTATCCCAGTAGCTATCATAGTCCCCATTCGCTAAGAAAAATGTAGAAGCATCTACCAAACCAATCTGCCTCAATCCCTATATATACTGCGATCCAATGGTCCGACGTCTGTCGAACATGTCATCGCAAGATAATGGATCTCCATGGATACGTAACTCCCCAGTATTCTGAAACCAGCATTGCTCCACCAAATACCAAAAAGGAAGATATGCCGGTGGGAGTAAGATCATCCTCTGCATGCCCAGGTGATACAAAATATATAGTGGATGGGCATTATGCATCATGCCCGCATGTGTGATAGCAATCCAATATCCAGCCAATGGTGCTCGGAATATATTGCCCCTGCACCTAATATCAATCTGCATATGGGCCTCCATCAGGTCATGTCGCACCATCATAGACACCCGAGAAACGAACTGAACACGCTCCTATCGTCTCATGCGTGGAAAATCTGTCTCTAGAGTATGACTAGTAGTCTCAAAAATATGTGGATGCATGTTTGCTGTGTACTCATAGTACCAGAACGGCAGAATGTACTAAAATCCAAACATCTATCTAGCCTCCCCCAATGCAAAAGAATCAAAAGCAGTGTACAAATACCCGAGTATAGAGGAACCCTAGTGAATAATGTGCAAATGATCTAAATCGGCTACCGCTGCAAGGTAACCTAATCTAATGGTACTCTTTTGGTTCGAAAAGTAAGTCGAAGTAAATAAGTACTGCAGAAATGCTAAGCTCGGCGTTACTCATAGCCTCTGTTCCCATATGAGCTGCAACGTACGCCTAAGAGGGACCGTCCCAGAGGCAACATGGCCCTCCTCAAACTGGGGTAGATAAATAGTAAAGACCTTGGGGCTCTCAAACGTATGGTCAAAAGGAAATGGTAACCTGTCAGAGCCTCCGATCTCAATCCCAGTCAACATATAAAAGTCAGCGGGGGTAATGCCGAGCTCAAAATCCAGAAAATGAAAAGTATGTGTCGTAGGCTACCATCTCTCAACTAGGGCTGCTATAAGTGGACGATCAAAAGACTATGGTGGACTAATTTGTAAGAACTTTGCAAAAGGACTATCCTGCAGTCTATCTACTAAAATCTAGGGCAGTGTGACTATAACGACCCGATATTTTCAACCATTCGCATCCATTATAAGTGTATAGGTAGACACTCATGCCGGAATGAATTGCTCAAAATACCACGTTGTAAATAAAAATTTGGCAAATCTCAGAATATACAGTAAATAATAATCACAGATCACAGACACAAAGTATTTAGTAATGCAGCGGAAGTAAAAGAAATAGTAGCTCATGAAGCTAATATATAAATATATCAGAGTTACATAAGATACAATAGAAGAAATAAAGTACAACAGAAGTTTAAATATGATAACCAAGTACAAGCTGAATAGAACAACCGAACTGAAAAGATGAAACTTGACAAGTAGATAATCTCCAGCGATTCCAATCTCCAGAAAGTGGAAATCCAAATCTGTGAATAACTCAGGCTGACCCGAGCGTAAATAAAAATACAAACACTCGAGTCAGGACATATATACTTATACAATGTAAACCAACTCAAGTGAACTGTAGCAAAGATACAAGTAACTTAGAAGATGCTTGGGACCGCCCATCCTCTAAGGATCCGTTAAACTATTTACTATGTAGTAATATACGCTATATACAGAAGTGTATAATCAGTAAAGTATAATCATATTGAAAATAGCGTTAAGGGGATGGTGAACCTTAACGCGGTCGGATCTTTAAAACCAAAATCGTAGTGGGCTCGCTATAAGGAGATGACATGGCACGCGAGGCAATGCCAGGGTGGATAAACCGTTTGCACTCCCGGACCGGTGGTGACGGCAAGCCAGCAGCTTCCGCCCACCTCGAACAATACCCCCGAATCAAAGTGGCGCCACCGTATCGAATCACAAAAGTAATAGAATGGTTTCCGATGGAGCATGCTCGATGAAAAGGTGCGACCCTTTGTGTAGCCCGGTATAGCTCCTGTTTTAGTCATTTATGCCAACTCACGGGAGTTGGGTCCACGTAATATACCTCGAGAACGTCGCCACCAACCTACTTCATTCTGGAATCTCCACCGCGTACACAGTTGTTAAAGTGGTTTTCGGTATTGGCAGGCTATAAGACAATATCCGATCCCGGTCTCTTTAACAACCAATCGTTATTATAACCCGTAGTTATAACTTTAAAACAATATTTTATACTTCAAGAATAAAATATCATTTCAACCCAAATCTTTATCAAAATAAGTATTAAACCATTTCCAAACCATTTCAATATATCATCGTACCATATCATTCAATTCAAATATTTATCAAAATAAATATCAAGTCATTTCTAACCATTTCAATATATTAAATTATCATATCTTTTAAAAACTTCCTTTCAAATCATTTTAATACATCAAAATATCATAACCTTTCAAAGCTTCATTTCCAAAATATCATATCCTTCAGAACTTCCTTCAAATCATGTTAATATCAAAATGTCATATCTTTCAAAACTCCATTTTTCAAATCATTTAATATCAAAATATCATCTTTCAAAACTTCGTTTCAAATCATTTTAATATATCAAAATATCATATCTTTCAGTACCACATTTCAAATCATTTTAATACATCAAAATATCATATCTTTTAGTACCATATTTCAATCATTTTAATATATCGAATAGTTATATTTCAAAACAAATTACTTCATTTTAAATCATAAAAATGAAGTTATTACATTTAATAATTAAATTATTAAATTCCAAAAATTTTAAACCTTTCAATGTTCATTTATGCACTTAAATTTATTAAAACAATGAAAATTCAAGTTTCGCACCATTTGGAAAATGCTACAGAAAGTTACATTCAAAACAATCCAATTTAACAAAAGACAGCATTTGAAAATGCTGTTAATTAACCTCAAATATTCAATAGAACTTCACAAACACTTTTTTTTTTAAATCATTTTTACCTTACAAAATCATACATTTTCACATTTATAAGCATCATTTAAATTTCCTTAAATTCATGATTTTATAAAGTTAAGTTTCCTTCCAAAAATCAATATTTATTAATAATTCGCTTATTAAATTTCAACATTCAAATTTAAATTCATTATATTAAATTTCAACTTAACACTTAAGTTTTAAAATTTCAAATATAACTTAATTCCATTTTATTTAACTTAACTTAAAATTTCACTTTTAAGCCAAATTCATAAATTCCAATTTAAGTTATATTTCCAAATTCAACGTAAATATTCATTCATTTCACATTTCAACTTTATTAAAAATCATTAATATGATATAAAATCACTTTAAATTCAAAATATCATAAATTTATCATATTTCCAAAGTTAATTTAATTTCCATTAAAAATTAAATCAAAATTTCCAAAATAACTTACATTCAAAATTTTCTAACTTTTTCATTACTTCATTTCACTTACAATTATTCATAAAATCAATAATATTTACCAAAAATCATATTTTTATTTAATTTTAAATCAAAATATTATAATAATTAAATTTCTAAAGTATTTTAAAAATTTTAGAAAAACATATTTTAACTACGGGCCTGTATAAAATTTTCTACGCTAGGTAAAGTGATACGGGTAATATATCATTTCAACCCGTAATTTACAAAGAAAATCCGGGTTTTATCATTTCAAACCCGCAATTCCAAGTAAATAAAAATAAATTGAAAATCGCTTTGGCCTATCATTTCAGCCCATAACGATTTTCCCCTATTCTAAAGTCCGTTCGGGTATGTATCATTTCAACCCATAGTGATTCTAATCTAATGGGAACTTGCAGTATGATAAACTGATAAAATAGCAGAACAACATAATCTAACAGTAACAGATGTTATAACAGGTGTTTAAGCATGGGTGAACATCATATGATAATAATATAAGCATATATAACATGATAATATAGTTCTACAGATTCACAGGGTGTCAATTCACATTTGTGTAAGTATAAACATCTGGTGAGATTTACTCACATGTCACAAACTGGAGAACGACACCAAAGCACACGATACAGACACAATGAAGGCACGACAACACTACCATGATTTTAGAGTGGAGAGCCAAATATAATTGCCTTGTATACATATAAACAAAACAATTCAAAATACATAAGTTTTCAAAGCGAAATTACACTAAACGACACTAGGAATCAAAGCCCAAAACAAAGACAAATGCTTTGCACTTGTTCTCAACTTCACATACTTCAGTTATGAACTGAAATAGCACAGCCAAGGCATGTATAAAGGTCTAGTTTGGGTCCATAGTGGTTAGCCTATCATGGTTTAAAAGTGTGGAGATTTATAGGTGCAACAAGTCAACACTACAAGGCAATTTCAAGGCAAATTCAACAACTCTATGCTACAATTTGGTTCGGCCATAGGCTCTAGGGTCATGGTCAGAGACTCAGGTGGTGATGGCTGATGTGCCAGGGGGTGGTGGTCAGGTCAGAGCTGGTGGTGGTGGTGGAAGTGGCGGCAAAAGGTGGATGAAGGTGATGGTACCAAAACTAGGTCAACTTGAGTGCATAGGTGATGGATTTATGGATTTTGGTGGTGGTGCTTGCCTTGGGGTTGCTTGGCCTGCCATGGTGGTGATCTAGGGTGGATGATGATCAGAGAATAAAGTGGTGGAGGTTGGCCTAGATCTGGTTGAGGACGAGTGGAGCCATGAAGTAGAGAACAAGTTGCAAAAATCACATAGAAAAACTAGAAAACAAGAGAAGAGAAGAAGATTTTACCCAATTTTTCCAAGATGGAGGCCATGATTTTTTTTTTAGGGTTGAGAAGATTTGTTGCGTGAAAAAGATGAGGAAGGCATCTGAAAAAAAAGGAGGAAAAGAACGGCCAAAATAAAAGATGTATTGATTAAAATGAAACGGCAAAAGAAACAGTGAAACGACTTTACGTTTCTTAGCTTTTAAAATCTTCCATACTTTATTTTCTTTTAAATCAAGTAAAACAAAATAAACTTTAGCAAGTACATCTAAAAACCGAAACAAAGTGAAATAAAATAAATATATATAATTAAATTTAAAGAAAATATAAAAAGAATTAAGGAAATTGCTTAAAAATTGAAAACAGGGTTCAAAAATTACAATTAAAACATCAATGGCTTTGGAAAAATATCTACTTCATTCTAAAAATATTCTAGAGCAAAATTTTGAAATAAAATAATTTATTTATCATTTATAAAATAAAATAATTAATTAAATTGGAGAAAAATAGAAAAGAACTAAAGAAAATGTTTAAAAATTGAAAACAGGGCATGGAAATTACAAGAAAAATACTACTAGCTCTAGAAAATTCCTACCTCACTTCAAAAATATTAAAAGACAAAACATACATAAAATAAAATATCAATACATATTACAATAAAATATGACAAAGAAAAATAAAATTTATACTATTTAAAATAACAAAATTGCGAAATAAACAAATTACACTCAATATTGAAATATACATAACTTTCACAATTTAAATCCGTTTCCAACTAAACAGAAAGCGGTGTTCTTAAAATTTTATGTACTTTCATAATAAAAGATAAAATTTAAATTTTCAAACTTTTAAAAATTTAAATTAAAAGTCAAAGTTTGACTATTTTGACCAAAAAAATTCACTTTTTGGAAAATATTCTTTTTAGTCATGCTTTGGAATGATAATTCATATCAAAACTAAAGTTTATCATTCAAAATAAATAAAATAAGTTTTTTTTTAAATCAAAATTCAATTAAAATAATTAAAATATACAAAAAAAAGTCATAAAATACAGGGTTGTTACAGTGTCATACTGTTGCGCTCTACACTTTGCCTAACTACCACGATAGCTGACGTACTGGGACTAAAAAATTAAAGGGTTGTTCGTGATTATTGTATAATTTAAATTCAAACAACTAAGTAAGGCACTTTATAATATCACATATCTATCTAATAAACAATATTTAATGGGTTGTTGTCTATTAGTTAGAACTGTACCTCGACCGCATCTAATACTGTGAAGATACGATGACTGTATCCCTCTGGCAACTCGTGCAGAATCCTTAGTTGGTAAATCATCGTGTTTGGAGCTGGAGCAACATGTACTGGGCCTACAAGCTCCTCTGGGTGATGGCACATGTTCGTCTTGCGATTTTGGTTACACGTGGCGGCCTTTTGACGTTTTTTTAATTTAAAAACAAAATAAATCAGATGAAGAATGAAGGGTGAAGGGGCTGGGCACCCCACTTATAGGCGCCCAGCCTCAAGCGTTAATTAAATCAGCGCCCAGCTGCTGGTCCTCCCCTTGAATATTCAGGGAGTAATATTCATCAGTTTAAGAGCTTGACGTCTTAGATCTCTACATATGTTTAACTAAAATGTGAATCGCGATCCAACATATCAAATTAATGTTAAGAGAAAAATAATACTTAGAGGTTCGAAAATGTTTTTGTTGAAATGTAAAGAATATATATAGAACATGAGGACTTTTCCTTCATTTATTTCGTTTCTACAATTCCAATTCACATATTTTTTATAAAGAGAGAAGAATGAAAAGTTTCTTGGCCCTAAATAGAATAGTTGAAGGTTCGAAAATGTTTTTGTTGAATTGTTAAGAATATATATAGAAAATGTGGAATTTCCCATCATTTATTCTGTTTATACAATTTCAGTTCATATATTTTTGACTTAAGAGAGAGGAACGAAAAGTTTCTTGGCCCTAAATGAGAAGTTTCTATAATTCAATTCATATATATTCTATGTTCTATTACAATCGCGATCCATTTATTCGGTTTCTACAAGAATATATGGCATAAATATCATTTAAGTAAACCAATCAATTTAATTAAGAGAGAGGTATAAAAAGTTTCTCTCTAAATAAAATAAAACCTTCCTCTAATTAATGAGAGAGCTTTAAGAGAGAGAAAGAAAGGTTTCTTTCTCTAAATAAATAAAACCTCCCTCGTTTATTTAATTGAATTTTATTCACATTAAATACATTTGATTAATGAGAATAATTAAATAAGACAATGTATATTTAGAATAAAACTCGATTTCATTAAAATAACTAGATTGGATCTAGTGTTAGACATTGGACTTCACAGGCTCGCTATGATCAAAATAGATTTTTTTTTTGAAATTCACCTATTTAACCCACTTTCGACTTGCCCAGTTCCAACAATGGTATCTAAAGAAACTTATTTCATATAATAAAACGTAGAAATAAGATATCCCCTTAGATAAAGTGGAAAACTTCTAGATTAATTAAAAAGAGTTAAAACTTATTTCCATTGTGATCAGTTAATCAGTGTTCCAAAAGAAACTTAGAAGATAACAAGTGAAATTTAGGGCACAAAATATGAACTAATGAATGTGATTTGGTATAAAATGGGTATGGCTTGGCTACTTTCGCCTAACTCTAAAAATCTGTCTCTTTTGTTTTTTCCCTCTCTTTTTAGCATTACTTTTGCTTTTACCTTTCGACTCTCTTATTGTTCGTTACTAAATGTCAATGACATTAGAGGGGAAACCTGTGGAAGGCAATGTCGGTCAACATGAAGGTTGGGAGGAGGTTGTTAATAGAAAGTGGAGGGTGGAAAGTGCTAGCAAAGGAGATCTCGACAATTACCTTTCATAGCAGAACAACAATCGAGATTTCAGACCATAGCCAAATATCTATGCAGATGGGATCTGGACTGGATAAGGAAATGATATCAAAATTTCAGTATCAACTGACGCCAAAAAACTCTCTTATTCAGATGCAGTCAGTTGGGCTTCTAAAAGTTGTTCTACCAATCTGGAGTATATTGACCCAATATAATCAAAGACAAAAGGAAAGGAATACTCACGTTTGAGGTGTTAAATGAAGCAGAAAGTGAATAGAACAATTATGTTATGTTTTATGTCATAGGTTCTAGACCTTATTTTAAAACGATAGAATATACTCGAAACGAATGTGGAAAATTGATGGTAATTTTAAAATTCAAACAAGAGATAATATTTTTTTTATTGTATGATTTGAAAATGATAAAGATTGTAGAAAAATACTAGAAGGTGGCTCTTGGTTCTTTAATAAAAATTTAATTATTATGAAGAGATTAAACCCAAATATGAAAATAAACAGAGATCTACTCACTTCCATGCATGCTTGGATTAAATTGACTGACTTTAATTTTAGATTATAAGGATCCAAAGCAATCAACGCAATACTTAGCTCGATCGAGAAACCAATAAAAATGGACAAATCAACACAAAACAGATCAAGAATATTATTTGCTAGAGTGTTGCTAGATATTACGACAAAATTTGGATTGCCATACTTCCTTGAAGCTATGGATGAAAATGGAGAATCATTCATCCAAGAGGTCATATATGAAAACCCACAATTGGGATGTGACAATTGTTACTATTTTGGCCATCTAGCAAAGTAATGTCCAATGATTAAAGTTTGGATGCCTAAGATGTAAGGAAAACAAGCCCAGTCGGAAGAATATTCAAAAGCGAGAGTAGATGGCAGCGACACCAAGCTAAATACACATGAAGATGATATAGTGCACTAGAATGACAAAAAGGAGAAGGATGTCAATACCTCGGAAGACTTGGACAATGACAACGATACTAGTAAGGAATCAACTAAGGACAATCTAGGAAAATTGCTAAAGGAAGTATGAGTGATCGACCCTATTGGTCCTATCCAGGTTTGGACCCCCACCAAAAGGTTCCATCAGTCCCAACTAGGCCAGTGTTTAAGTCACCAACTGTTCTAGTTCGTATGGTGATAATAGTGCATCTATTCTTATCCCCGATAATAATATTAATAACACTAAAAAGAGTATGTATTTTTATATAGGAAAATTATAATACCGAAGGTAATGAACCTCAAAAGAAAAGGATTGATGATATACATGATTGAAAACCTTTTAAAGATCGTGACAATGTTCTAAAGGAGAAAATTCCACGACTGTTAATAAACAAGACACTGTTGAAAAGGATAAGCTTGTTAAAATAATACAAAATGGAACGACTCATCTAAGGAGAAAAAAGACGAGATAAAGGGGACTATATTACAAGGGAGAGATCTTAGAAGCAGTCGTAACAAGTGTTGGGTGCGATTTCACCACCACCGAACCAGGGGAGCCACCACCGAACCAAACCTCCACCGAATCAGACCCAATGCTACATTGTCGAACCAAACCCTCTCTAACACCCACCGGACCAACCTACCTCCCACATCACTGCCGAACCAAACTCCACTTCCATACTCCACCGAATCAACCCAACACCGAACCAACAACACCACTGAATCAACCCAACACCGGACCAACCCTACTGGTCCAAATCACTCCCAACACCACCGAATCAAATACCAAACTCCCCTCCTAGCTCATCACCGGACCAAGCGCCATACAGACACGGCCGAAGCAAGCTTCGCCGAACCAGATATGCCAGACCAGATTGCTTCAGCCCAGGCCCACCAGCAGCTATATATATCCAAGACCCCTACCCCCAGCCTCACTCTATAAATAGAGGGGCAGGGGTACAACAATGGCGGACAAGTTTGAGAGCTCAAGCACGGAAGGAACTTTCAAACAACTTTCATATACTTGTATACAAAGCTTTGTACTTGTAATCTGAAAGAAAAGAGGGAATAACATATAAAGTGGACGTAGGCACGTTCTGGCCGAACCACTATAAATCTGCGTGTCTTTTTACAGTTCAGTCCCTTCTTTTTACTTATTTGCATAACTCACCCAAATCATTGAAAACAACATAAAATCAACTAAATCATACGACTTTGAGGTGTTTGTCCATTTTTTGTGCAAACATTTTTGGTGCTTTCTCTGAGAACTTGGAACTCGAAGCTTCAGCTTCCCTCATTCAACCTTCTTTCCCAATAGCACCCTTCATTGCCTAGGAAACATGACTTCCAGGCCGAGAAAAGATGCCAACAAGGGAAAGAACGTTGCAACCAGCAGCGCTCCAGATCCAGTGGATCCAGATCAAGAGAACCAACCCACTACGACAGCAGTGCCAAATGTAGATCAGGCAATTCCGACAGCCCCTGCCGCGGAACAACCGGCAGTAATCACTAGGGCAGATCTAGACAGAGTTGTGGTTGAAGTGACTAATCGCTTCGCATCCCGACAAGAAGCTTTGGTGAACCAACTCATGTCACGCTTGAGGGATGCCGGAGAATCCAACCGCAACACTGAATCATGGGGTGAGTCTCAATCTGGAGGATCTCGGAGACAACAAAGGTCTTCCCTCTTCGAAGAAGCTATCAACAGGAACAACAATGATAGGGGCCGCGTCCGGACTCAGCCCGAACTCCGACTCGAGGAAGCGCTTGGAACCGAACCCAATGGGGGAGGCACCCGGCGAGGGTCGGATGTAGTTGAGCCAGTCATGCCACCTCCGCTGAACGGAGCCGAGCTAGAACCCAGCCCGAAGTTGACCCCATGGAAATGCTCGAAACAGAACCCCACAGGGGAAGATCAGGGCAGGGGCCAACTGTAGCTGGTCCTAGCATGCATCCGAGCAGCCAAAGGCAGCCACTGGATAACGTCAGAAGTGATAGACTATACCATCCCTACAGGTCATCCGGACGAGATCGATCCCGCAGGGAAGAACCAAGCTCATTTTTGTCCGCTCCAAATTCTGATGAAAGAATGGCACGATTATTCAGGGAATGCGTTCGACGGGAGCAAAGGGATCGAGGGATAGGCGCTAGGGTAACCAGCCCTTTCACCCGCGACATCGAAACCGCCATCACCCCTCGAGAATGGAAAATGCCGACGATGGAACCGTACAAGGGAACTTCCGACCCCGTTGTACACTTGCAGAGATACACACAGCACATGCTCATGAGCGGAGCAACGGAAGGAGTGTTGTGTAAATGCTTTCCGCTATTCCTAGCAGACCTAGCTACCTCCTGGTTCTGCCATCTACCCCAAGGGTCCATCAGCTCATGGGAGATGTTGAAATAAAAGTTCATTAGCCAGTTCCGCATTCATGTGGAACAACCCAAGGATGCTTATTCTCTATCTACTGTCAAACAGAAATCCGAAGAGACACTGCAGCAATACCTAACCCGGTTCAATGACGCAGCGGCAGCAGTTCAAGATGCCGATGAGAAACTCACCCTAATGGCCCTCTGTAGTGGTGTGCACCCAGATACCAAGTTTGCTAGAAGACTAACTAAAGAAAAACCAGCTACCTTGCCCGATTTCTTCCATGAAGCTGGGAAGTACATGAGACTCGAAGAGGCTGCCGCTGAAAGGCAGACAGGACCACAGGCTAAGACGGCTCATGGAAACGCCCCCGCCGCAGCGAAGGACATTCGAAGAAACGACTCCAGAGACAATGCGGGGGGCAAGAAGGGAGAAAAGCACTTGTACCGACCAGGACCGAGATTTGACGCTTACACTCCCTTGAATGAAATAGTCGAGAACATCTTCCTGGCCACCCAGGACGAACTTACATACAAGCGCCCCCCGTACAAGAAAGAGTCAGATCGCGCAATCCAGTCCGGAAAATTCTGCCGTTTCCATGAGTCTCATGGGCACGATACCAATGAATGCCGCCATCTCCGAGACCTAATTGAAGAACACATCAGGAGAAAGAGATTAGAATGCTATGTGAAGGGACAGGACAGGACCCCAGCTCCTGCCAAGGAAAACCTAGGGCAGCTCCACCCAGAGACAGGCGGAGGAAACCGCAACACCAGCGGCTCCGGCCAAAAGAAGATAGTGGTCCATACAATATCAGGAGGGCCACACATCGCCGACAAGAGCTGGGCAGAAATGGAAAGATATGGAAACTCACTCAGAAGCGAGGAAGACTGCGTCAATTCTGTTATGGAAGAACGCCACCCTAAGCGGAAGGAAAATAATGACATCACATTCAGTGGGCGCGACCTAGTAGGAAGGCAGTACCCACACATGGACCCTATGGTCATCTCTTCCTGGTTCGGTCCAGCCAAAGTTTTCCGAATTTTAATAGACACTGGAAGTTCAGTAAATATCCTATTCAAGCATGCTTTCGACAAAATGAAGCTATCAATGAAGGATATATCCCCCTGCAACAAACCACTACACGGTTTCACTGGAGAAGCAAAGATGCCCCTCGGACAATTGGATCTCTTTGTTGAATTGGGAAGTCATCCCCGCTCCCCCGTTCGGAAACAAACATTCGTGCTAATAGACAACCACTCGGCCTACAATGCCTTTTTAGGAAGACCAGCCTTGTCCGACTTCCAAATTGTCCTTGCCCCATGGTGCCTGAAGATGAAGTTCCCAACGGATAATGGAGTGGGAGAAGTAGAAGGGGATCAAGACGCCGCTCGGGACTGCTATGTAACCGAACTTCGCAATAATCGCAGGAGAGATAAAGGGAAAAATGCAGAGACTATTCTCTGCATGAAAAGCTTGGAAGCATAGCAACTAAAGAAAGCCCCTCCTCTTCGGTATACCAGTGATGCTTTCAATGAATTAGACCCCAGGGACAAAGAGGAGGAGGCCACCGCCGAGCCTGCAGAGGCTATGGAATTCGTATCCGTAGACAAACGCGACCCAAGTAAACTGCTGAGAGTCGGATCTCAGTTAAAAAGAGAATTAAAGAATCAACTCATTGATTTTCTTCGCCACAACATGGATGTATTTGCATGGACACACGCTGATATGACTGGAATCTCCCCGGACATAGCATGCCATGCACTGAACATTGATCCTACCAAGGTGCCGGTAAAGCAGAAGAAGAGAAGTATGGGGGCGGAACGATCAGCAGCCCTCGAGGAAGAAGTAAAGAACTTACTTGCCAATGACTTCATACGTGAAGCCATCTACTCGGAATGGATCGCCAACCCGGTACTGGTAAAGAAAACTAATGGGAAGTGGCGAACATGCATCGATTTCTCCAACTTAAATGACGCTTGCCCGAAAGACTGCTTCCCACTCCCCCGAATCGACCAACTCGTGGACAGCACTGCCGGACACGAACTCTTATCCTTTATGGACACATACTCAGGATATAACCAGATCCCTATGCACGCCCCCGATCAAGACCACACTAGCTTCATCACTGACCGAGGATTGTACTGCTACAAGGTAATGCCATTTGGACTTAAAAACGCCGGAGCTACTTATCAGCGCCTCGTCAACAAGATGTTTGCGGAATTGATGGGACGAACTATGGAGGTCTATGTGGATGACATGCTGGTTAAATCAAGAAAAGCCAACGATCATGTAAGCCACCTGGACGAGATGTTCCAAGTACTCCGCCAATATGGAATGAAGCTGAATCCTCTAAAGTGCTCCTTCGGAGTGTCATCGGGAAAGTTCTTGGGATTCATCATCCATGCCAGAGGAATCGAAGCAAACCCCGAACAAGTCCGAGCCTTACAAGATATCAAAATACTATCCACTCGGAAAGAAATGCAAAGCCTAAACGGGAAGGTGGCCTCCCTAAGCCGGTTCATCTCTAAAGCAACTGACAAATGCATTCCTTTCTTCGAAGCCCTGAAGAAAGACAAAGGAAAATTCGAATGGACCGATGAGTGTTCAACAACTTTCCTTAACCTAATCGAGCACCTCCAACGGCCACCAGTACTCACGACTCCGAATGAAGGCGAAGAACTATACCTATATCTTGCTGTGTCATCCCATGCTCTAAGCGCCGCTTTGGTAAGAGAAGAAAACCGCACACAACGGCCCGTGTGCTTCATAAGCAAAAGGTTCACGGGAGCAGAAGCCCGGTATCCCAAACTCGAGAAACTGGCATACTGTTTACTAATCACATCAAGGAAGCTACGACACTATTTCCAATCTCATTCCATCAGAGTCCTAACCGACCAACCATTGAGGCAAGTGCTCCATCGTCCCGACACCTCTGGGCGACTGCTCAAGTGGTGCATCGAGCTAAGCCAATATGATATCACCTACCATCCTCGCACTGCCATCAAGGGACAAGCCATAGCCGATTTCATCGCCGAATTCACTATCAACGAAGGCTGGGACCAATCTGAAATAGCAGAAGATATCAAGTGGAATCTCTTCGTAGATGGAGCGTCGAACGAACAAGGCTCGGGGGCAGGCGTTGTGATCATCACTCCCAGGGGAAGAAAGCTGCGTTATGCACTAAGGCTAGAATTCGCGGCCACCAACAATGATGACGAATATGAAGCAGTAATAGCTGGATTAGAGCTCGCCCTGGAGATCAGAGTCAGTTCCTTATGTCTTCACAGTGATTCACAACTCATCGTAAATCAAATACTAGGGGAGTTCCAGACTCGAGGAGAGCGGCTCACGGCATATCTGAAAAAGACCAAGCGGCTGCTCAATCAATTGGATCACTACTCGATCAAACACATTCCTCGAGAAGAAAATCAAGAGGCCGACGAGCTGGCAAAGCAAGCTAGCATGGGAGATGATACCACTTCTGGAACGATAACTATCTCAAGGCTACTAACCCCGAGTTTCGAGCAAGTAAATCTGATAGCTGCAACCGAAGAAGAAACATGGATGACCCCTATCCGAGAATACTTACAAAACGGCACCCTACCCGACGGGCGAAATGAAATTAAGAAAATTCTAAGGAAAGCCCCCCGCTACACAATGCAAGAAGGCATCCTCTATCGGCGCGGCTTCTCTAACCCCTTATTGAGGTGCGTTGCTGGAAGAGAAGCCAGGGAAATTCTATCTAATATCCATCAGGGAAGTTGTGGAGACCACACCGGAGGGCAGACCCAAGCAAAAAAGATACTCCGATATGGGTATTTCTGGCCCACTTTAAACAAAGATGCCTTGGACTTCGTCAAGAGATGCGACAGATGTCAGAAATTTGCCAAGATTCTTCAACTACCCACAAAGGAGATTACTCAAATGACCAGCCCTTGGCCCTTCGCAGTATGGGGAATTGACTTGATTGGCGAACTGCCAACGGGCCAAGGCGGAGCCAAATATGCTATAGTGGCAGTTGACTATTTCACCAAATGGGTGGAGGCGGAACCTCTAAATAAAATATCTTCGGCAAAAGTTATCAACTTCTTGATCAAAAATATTCTGTGCAGGTATGGAGTCCCACTCAAGATCATATCAGACAACGGACTTCAATTTGACAGCGAAGAATTCGCCAACTGGTGCCAAGAGCACGGGATTCACAAAAGCTTCTCATCCGTGACTTATCCCCAGGCAAACGGCCAAGTCGAAGCTGTCAACAAGATTCTCAAAACCTTAATCAAGAAGAAACTTGAAAAGTCGAAAGGCGCTTGGGTGGACGAACTTCCTACGGCACTTTGGGCCTATCGCACATCTTACAGAACTTCAACAGGGCATACTCCTTTCTCTTTGGCATACGGATCGGAGGCTATGCTCCCAGTCGAAACTATAGTGCCCTCTCACCGTAGGATCCACTACAACCCGGAAGAGAACGAAGAGCTCCTCCTCATGTCTTTGGATCTGATTGAGGAGAGAAGAAATGACGCAGCACTCAAAGCAGCAGCTCACAAACAAAAAGTGGCAGCACTATACAACTCCAAAGTCAAACATCGCAGCTTACAAGAAGGAGATCTTATCCTCAAGCGAATCTTTCCGCGCCCCGGGGAACTGGACCCCATCTGGGACGGACCATATGTAATTCATAAAGATCTCCACAGCGGAGCTTATATTTTGTCAACAGTGGACGGAGAGGTGTTCCAGAGGGCATGGAACATCCGACACCTCTGTCGATACTTTTCTTAACTTGTACTGCCCATATGAAGTGAATTAACAAAGAGAATCAGTTTTTTCGTGCTGAACCACTTTAAAAAACTTGGCTCTTGTTAACTTGTTCCTTTATATCTTGGATACTTGTTAAGCTTTATCCTTTGCTGTTGAACAAAAATCCTTTGCAGATGACATTTCAATTCAGAGCTTCACGACACAACTCCACCTGGACAAAATCTAACAGGTACGCTACGATCCTATGCCCTCGCCAATGAGACACTTTGCTCCGGTATCCCTCTACCGCGAGTTAACTCATTGTTTTCCTCGGCCCTTAAAGCCGACTGTAATAAGCCGAGTATAAGCCACCGAGAAGGCCGATTATGCCATGGCAGCTCATTACAGCGATTCGGCTCGCCGGCAACTGTGAACCGATCATAAGCCCCAACATAAGGTGTGGCCAGCCAGGGGCAGTTCACAGTTGACGATCGGCCCCCACGCTAGCCGGCCACAGTAAATCGAATAATACCCACGATTACGGGCCATAATGGCCCGGGTAGTTACTGTGCGCGATCGGCTCCGATGTGTCTTAAGTACGGCTGTGGTAAAAAAGAAAACTCCCCGCAGAGGCGTAAGATGGGTGACAAATGTCTCCAAGACCCACGGCTAGGGAAAGTGACTACAAAACCCGTTTTCCACGAACTTAAGCACACCGACGGCCTTCCGTGACTGGAAGTTTTACTTTTCCTATATTTCCATTTCATTTAAAACTTTTTCCCTATTCTCCGTAATGGTGCTTGAAAGTACAGGATATGAAATAGGGAACGCTCGCTAATGGGAACAGAAACTTACAATTGGATGACGAGACACTCAACAGCATCCCGTGCTTAGTCTTACAGGGCGCACGAAGTTGCCGTCCACAGCCGAAACATGAAGGGCGGTACCTTCTACTTTTATACATTAATGCATAGCTGCAGTTCATATTCACACATCACATTTACGTTGCAAAATGAGAAAATTATACTTTAAGCAAAAAACTTGGCATCAGGCACAGTCAAGCCACTAGTAACATGCATAGTTACATCACTTACACAGCACAACAAAATAGCGATAAAATTCCAACATAAAGGAATCAGCTTATGTTATGAAATTACATAAAGTCATTCATCATAAACAATATTATTACAGTCACATCAATGTTTTGGACTAACATAAACAGCGATAAAAGGAAATCAAAAGGTGACCGAATCCGGACAAGGAACCAGCTGCGTCCGCACCTCACCCTCATCCTACCAACTATCCAAGCCTACTTAGCCGCAGGGTCGGAGCTCCCAACATGCTTATCAGAAGTCCCACCTGTCCAATTCAGAAGAGGAATCCATTAAACCAACAACGGACGATCAAGTCATGAAAAACTAAAATAGGGAGAACTCACCAGCACCCGCTTCTTGGTCCTCATCCCCCAACTGCACACCGACTTCCTCCGCAGCATGTAGCCGCATCCCCTCCTTCACCGCTACCTTCTCCTCCTTCGAGAACTGGGCGGTTACCATGTCCATCCTGAATGCCGCTCCACCTTCCTTATCCGCATCGACCTTGGCCTCCTCCAAAGCCCGGAGATATATCCTAGCCATGACCCGGGGATAGTCATCCATCCAGGATAGATTACCCTGCTTCCAGGTACGAAAGTACATATCCTGCAACATCTCATCCATCATCCCCTCATTCTCCTCAAACTCCCTCACCCGGGCCTTGGAGGACAACAACTTGGCGACGGCAACATCCCTCTCCGATCGATATCTCAAGTGGTCAGCCTGGAGAGACCTCCTCATTTCCTTCATCTCTTCCTTTAGCCTGGCCTGAGCAAGCTCTGCGGCCTCAAGCCTCCCAGATAACTCCTCTACTTGCTCGAGATCCGCCCTCCGAACCTCGTCCACCGCAGCAATGGCAATGTCAATCCGCTCCTTGCAGCCGCCTCCATCTTTCGCAACTCAGCCTTGCTAGCCTCCTCCATGGTTTTCTTTAGTCGTCGGGAAGCCGCCTCATGCTGAGATATCTGGATAGCCTGATCGGCAAGCTGTTTGGCCTGATCAGAAACCTGTAGTCGCAACCGGATGTTAGCACTTCCGATTTCCTCCCCAGCCCTGGCCAGTCGAGCGTGATGCTCTATTAGCCTCTTGGTTTCCTCAGCCACCCGATCGATGCTTGCCTTGGCCTCATTCCCCATGGTCACAATCCGAGTAGTAAGCAAATCGAGGTCTAACGACTTAGCCTCATCAAGCACCCGTACCATGGGATTGCGAGGAAGAAGATGTTCACCCATGACCTCATCAAAAGAGATATCCTGAAAACTCGGATCCAGATCAGGGTGACCGGCAAATGGGTTGCGATCCAGACCAGGACGGTCTATCGGAGTGACGGTTGGATTTTCGGACGGATGGGGGAAAGGTATAAACTCAGTGTCCTCTTCAGTAATATCATGAATGGGATGGACTGGAGGCTGAGGGCCAGGTGAAGGTTCAAACGAAGATCGGCCCCTCTTCCTCTTTTGCATATCTTCCTCAATAACTTCAAGAAGGGGGCGATATCTAACTACATCCCCAGGACGACCAGTTGGGGGCTTTGGTTTGGCAGAAGCTTTGAGTAGCTTATACTGTTCAAGGCGGTGCCGGATATCTGATGACTTGGCCGCCTTACCTGCTCCTGCAATAAAAAACAAGTGTTACGAACATACAATGATCCACAATTCGGGAAATATGTTAAGATAAAAAGAGTGAGAAGGCACATCTATTATACAAACCCTGCGGAGGAGTAGGATACTGCAATAAGTCCTGAATCTCATTCCAGGACGGAAGCGAACCATAAAATATTCCTAAGTCCCTATCATAAATGGAGTCTGCAGAAGTCAAAAGATCACCTTGAATCGCTGGAGTCGCCCTAGCTGAAGAACTCTTAGAGAATGGATCAGCGCCAGCCCCAGCCTTGTCAACCTCCTTTGCCTTCTCAACCAAAGCCGATCCTTCCTCCGACTCTCCAAAAGCTTGACGGAAAGCATCATCCGTCCACTCATGAATCTCTCCCGCTTGCCCGGAGGTTAAGGCACCAACGCCACTACCGCTCTGTCCATCTCCTCCTTCACCTTCACCTCTATCTTCCTCTACATCTTCCTCTCCCGGAGCAAGTGGGCAAGTAATAGGAGAGGGACCGTCGGACTTCTTGAGCTTCTTGCCCCCAACAACGGGAGGCTTTGTAAAAGGTTCCCTCTTGCCACTCTTCACCGTGGCCCCTTCCTTGGCTTTGGCAGCCTTCTCCTCAGCCGTGTCTCTCTGCTTAACCACGGATTGGTGTGGCAGGATCAAGTTGTGCTCCAGGAGAGTAGCATTCCTGATCAGGAAAGAAGCCGACCTGTCCCGTCCCGAAACGGCCTTTATTTCCGCAGCCATCTGGACCAGGGAATCACTCTCTACGACTGCAAAGCCACCTGTCGCTAGCAAGAAATAGAAGCATATCAGGAGAAGCACTGCAGTCGGAACAAAGAAACTGTAAATAAAGTTCAACTTACAGCCAGAAGTGAAGAGGCGGAAGGAGACAGAATCGTCTCTGATAAAAAACCATTCTTTCTTAAACATGGTGAACTTTGAGTATAGGTCCAGGACTGGTTTGAAAGGAACAGCCGCTTCCAAGCTAACGTACAGAGATCCCTTCTTATAACCCCTCAAGTTATCTAAATACCGGATCTCCCGGTTGGAAGGGGGGCGCCCGTACCTTCTCTAGAAAATAATGTATAAGCACACCAAGATGGCGTAGGAATTGGGCTGAAGCTGGAAAGGAGCCACCTTCAGATAAGTAATGAAGCTGACTATCCAGGTATTAATGGGAGGAATGGCCCCACACATGCAGTGGTACCTACTGTATGCAAAATATCCTTCGGGGGATTATACGGCATCACTCCATCTCCCGGCAATAGCATGCTAGCCCTGTCAATCCCAAAGGAACGAGAGATGACATCAAGCTGCTCCTCCCTGAGGGAGCTAGGAAAGCAGTCGGGCGGAGAATTCAAGAGCTCCTGGGGGCCATACCCATCTACTAGCGATCTCGGAGCAGGCCCAGGACGTTCGGCCCGAACTGGGGGCACTATGGAGGACTCCGCCCTGTCCTTGGACTTCTGTTTATCGGATCGGGTTTCCACTTTTTGAGACATTTATCTGCATACGCAAAAGCGAGAGACATAGTGTTGGAACAAGAAGTATGGAAATATAAGCAAACAAGTGTATAAAGCGAGCCAGCATATATAAGTCTAGGGCTTCACTCAAGATTCAAATATAAAAGTTCATTCGGCACTCCAACACTCAAGCCCATTCGGCACTTAAAACGCAGGTTCATTCGGCATCTACAACATAAGGTTCATTCGGTAATCATCACCAGAGTCATTCGGCAGATCTAGGCTAAGGGACATTCGGCACTTACGTTCTCAATGACATTCGGTCGTTCAAAAACATTAAAGCCATCCGGCAATTACCTGGTTCGGTAGTCAAAAGGCTTCAGCAGTATAATTGATTCGGCAGAAGGAAGAATCTGGTTCGGCTATCTAGGTCGGTAAGGAATAATGAAAGTGTGCAGCCCCTATTTATAGGCAAATATAGGATGCCGGACCAATAGGTTCGGCACTCAGGGGCCGAATGAAGATATCCAAGAAACAAAGCGCGACATAGGATGACATATGCCCCACTTTGGGGGGCAAATGTTGGGTGCGATTTCACCACCACCGAACCAGGGGAGCCACCACCGAACCAAACCTCCACCGAATCAGACCCAATGCTACATTGCCGAACCAAACCCTCTCTAACACCCACCGGACCAACCTACCTCCCACATCACTGCCGAACCAAACTCCACTTCCATACTCCACCGAATCAACCCAACACCGAACCAACAACACCACCGAATCAACCCAACGCTGGACCAACCCTACCGGTCCAAATCACTCCCAACACCACCGAATCAAATACCAAACTCCCCTCCTAGCTCATCACCGGACCAAGCGCCATACAGCCACGGCTGAACCAAGCTTCGCCGAACCAGATATGCCAGACCAGATTACTTCAGCCCAGGCCTACCAGCAGCTATATACATCCAAGACCCCTACCCCCAGCCTCACTCTATAAATAGAGGGGCAGGGGTACAACAATGGCGGACAAGTTTGAGAGCTCAAGCACGGAAGGAACTTTCAAACAACTTTCATATACTTGTATACAAAGCTTTGTACTTGTGATCTGAAAGAAAAGAGGGAATAACATATAAAGTGGACGTACGCACGTTCTGGCCGAACCACTATAAATCTGCGTGTCTTTTTACAATTCAGTCCCTGCTTTTTACTTATTTGCATAACTCACCCAAATCATTGAAAACAACATAAAATCAACTAAATCATACGACTTTGAGGTGTTTGTCCATTTTTTGTGCAAACAACAAGCAACTTAAACAATGACAATAGCATGCTGGAACGTAAGAGGTTTTCATAAACTCAATAGAAAGCTTGAGATGAGAAAAGTTATTAATTTGCATAAAGTGGATTGTTGTAGCATCGTTGAGAACAAACTTAAAGTAGATAAAATTGAAAACATGAGATGAAGACTAGAACTACATTGGGGGGTTTTTAGTAACATGACATATTGTTAACCCTCCTTTTGCCAATACAGTAGATATGTGTATTTAACCCAACAGACTTCACGATTATCAAGGCCAGTAGCCTAGAGCGATAATTGCGAGGTCCACAAATCAAGTGCAGGCAGTGATATGAAGCAACGATCAACTGATACCAAGAGATAGAATCTTCAGTATATTCTAAGTATGGATTAGCTCCTCCCTCAGGTAGGGGATTTGTGCATATCCCTTCCCCTAGGGGATTGATACATATCATCAATTTTTTTCTCAAACTAGGTGAGACCGGTATAAAGTGACAAGGAAGGCTCCATGAGGCGATATTGAAAATTTCAAGTCGTTTGGAGTTTGTATGCTCAAGTTATAGGCAAATTACTTCACCTAGAAAAGGGATTGGTATAAAAGGGGTCGGCATATTTCAACCAAGAAAGTACAACTCAATGGAAAACAATCAATATCTCAACGTCTACACATCCAATTGACATAAAACTTGGACACAAGCTAACTACAACATGTGGAACACCCCTATAGGGATCACATATCATTTGGAGCAAGTTGAAGGGGTCGGCCCCTATCCCTCCATCGACTATAATCAGCTTTCGCACCATATTGCAACAAAGATCAATCAATAACTCGAGTTCTACTAATCCAATTAGCATGAAACTTGAAGGCTATGCATAATATAACATGGAGAAGCTCTTCTAGGGATCACATGTCATTTGAAGAAGTTTGGAGGGATCGGCCCTTATCCTTCCAAAGGGATCGGTTGAAATCAGAATATATGCAACACCACTTCGCGGAAAAGGCGATATCTCACAAAACATAAGGCGAAATGGCACGAAATTTGAAGAGCAAGTAGCTAACATCATGGAGAACCCCCAAGAGGGATCGCACCTCATCTGGAAGTGGTGCAGAGCAAAGCTCAAATGGCTAGCCAATCATCATGACATTTTACAATTGCATATAAAGATTGGAAACATGACTTTAAGATTTAACAAGAAAAGTATCAGAACATATATCACTAATATTGTATTTTCAACATGTACATGGGCTGTATGGAGAAAATGAAATCACAGAATTTTCAATAACCACATCAACACAGAACAAACAATATTCATCCATATTTCTAATCTAGTAATAGCGAGAACATGCAAATCCAAACACATAACCAACACAGACAGAAATGATGATTTACGCGTTGAATGGTTATAATATCTTACCATACAACCTTGAACAGATGATCTTAGCCCAGACAGTAATCAATCATGTGTACTCACCTCCTCCTCCTTACTTCCAAGCCCCGGTACGTGATAAACATGTTTTAAATTACAACTCTTTTTCTTTGCGAAAAATAATATTACAAGGATTTGAATTCCATAAATAATCTAATACTCCAAAACTCCACTTGAAATTGTTTTATGAGCAACTCTTGTCCCCAAGCTTTCATGTATAAATAATCGACAGACTATTAGCATGCTTACCTTGGAATTTGCAAAAAGTTCTAATTATTCAAGGGAAAATTTGCTTATCTGGAAAAAGATTCTCTAGAATGTCCATTTCCAAGATGCATGCAGAGAACATCGGCAATACTTCCTGTATGTGGAAGATACCATAAAAAGTGATATTTTGGGTCAGGTTGAATTGTTTCATGTGGTGGAAATTAGCCCGCGCCCCTTATTTTCAAACTTAATTCCTACAAAACCTTCCTAGAGAAAAGTTTCACGAAACGCCCATGTCGATGTTTTTAGCAAAAATATGAGGCTTAAACTACAAATATATACAGCTACACCTATAAATACATGCGTTATAGCTGCAATTTTTTTTGAAATGGTACTTTATATACAACATATCACTGGGACAACATATCACCTGTCAATAAAAGTTCGAATCACGATACGCAAGTTTCGAACTGGGACAATGGTGCTTGTCATATCTGCACATTTTTGTAAAACAAAAATTTGTAGTTTTGACCGCAAACATATGCAGTTATCACTGCATGTATATGCTGTTATAGCTATAGATGCTTGCAGTTCTAACTGCACGCGCCCACACACGGTTTAAATTGGATATTTTTGCTGTAAAAATAATAGAAAAGTTTCATGAAATTGTTTGAGAGGGGACAGAAGTGGATTTTGAAATTTTTTTGGTGTTTGACCAAATATCCCTTGTTTAGTTGTATTGTGGGGCTGTAAGTCTAGCCGAACTTGTATATGATACTTTGTACATATTTGTTTGTTGTTTCATCAATAAAGATAATGTGCTGCTATTGACACCTAAACTTTTACTTCTGGCTACTAAGAAACTTTTAATAGATATCAATTTTTTTTATATGCAACCAACACCAAACTCAATTTTTTCATTCAATCCTTAACGGCCGTACATCTTTGATTTTCAACGGTAGTTCGCTATCGTAGGACGATAAATAGCCGTGCAACTTTGATTTATAATGGTTGTTTATCGTCATAAGGTGGTAAACAACCGAATACTATTTGAGTGCATGTTTGATAAAATAAAATAATGTATAATATGAGTAAGCATGTAAACAAAGATTTTATAGTGGCTATTAGCTATGGTAGGCTGAAGAGCTTTTCTGGATATGTTGAGTAATACACTAACAATATTATAACCGATTAAAAAAATAAAGGTATATGGCTTGCTCTTACAAAATTGCAGCAATCTCAACTATAATTGTAAGCCACAAATTTGTCCAAGTGGTATTTACATAAATATAAGCAGAACACCAACCCTTCCAACGAAGTCAAACTCGATAAAATTCCAGTTTTGCCGCATTATTATATTCCTAATTTTTTTTCATTTATAGTTCAACTAAGGGGCCAAAAAAAAATCTGAGAATAAGAAGAGCTCTAGATTGAAAATAGAGAAAATATTATTACTTGCAAGGATTCCGCAATCAATGGAATTACTTCGAATGTTATCAAATCCATCCATTAACTGGGAAGAAGAATCATTCCCAGATCATTCTGATTTCATTCTACTTCCTTTCTTGGTTGTCTTCTTTCCTGTAGTTAGATACTTGCTCGATAGATTTGTATTTGAGGTAAAAACAAAGAACCATCTTTTTAGTATTTCTTTATGGTATATCTGATAATCGTAGTAATATTGGTTTTTTAATTGGTTTTTATGAGCTGGATATGTTTATATGAATGTTTAGATTCAAATTAGCTTCTAAATTTTATCCTGTTCGTTAGTAGTGGCTCGATAGTGCAAGAAGTTTAATATCACTAATTTGAAAATGCTAACTTGTGGTGAATCTGTTGACTTGTAAATTTTAGTAGGATTTGGGAAATTTGGGCTTTTTGATCAATTGTTCACTTGGATTTTGCATTTTTCTTCTTCTTTAAGACCGTATGTTAAGCGTATAAATGAGGTCAGTTTTATTCAATAGTACTTCAGCATGGGATAGCAAATGAGACACTTTGTCACTGAATGCTATGTTGCCCCCATCCATGTCCACCGCTCATGTTTTTAACTAATTAATATTACTAGTGCAACTGCATAATAGTGGAGAACCAACTGTTCAATTACATAATTTTGGAGAAAAAAAGTTAATGTGGATTTTTATTAAATTTAGTTAACCTCAAATAATAATACGGTGGGAAAAAATTTAAAGTTGGAGATTTAAGCAAACATTCGTGAAGAGAACAAAGTAAATTACATTTGAGAGATTTAAGGAGACATGTTCATTGTTTTTTCGGGCTTTACACAATTTAGTTTTGCAAGCCTATAGTAGACAAACATATCTAACGATCGGTTTAATTATTAAATGTTATCTATTTTATGTATTCTGGATAATGAGAAATGATACGGTTGCAGTTGGACTTCGTTTAAAACAATGTGGTCTACAAACACGATTTGTATTATCGTTGTTGCTTTGATTTTTATTTATATAGTAATTGTCATGTTTTCGATGATGTATAAAGCAAGTGCTCATCTGTCAACGGTCGGGTATGCATTCCAAACTGTTTTCAGATATCCGATATCTAAATCTATAGAGGTTGGATATAGTATTTTAATATATTCCCCATAATTAATAAATCTAAAAGTCTAACTAAACAATATTGGTTAAATATTAAATCTTTCATTACTAATGCTTATAAAATTTGATGATAAAAAAATAACTTTAAGCAACGAGTATTCATTTAAACACGTAACATAAATTATTACATTAGAAAACCACTATCATTCTATGTAAGAACATAAATTATTACCTTAATATACAATACTATCTTGATAAAAATAGAACAAATGATTTTCAAATGCAGATACCTTTGTATTCATTTTTTATGTTATCTCTTATTTTTCCATTAGTAGGGACAGAATTTGGATATTTTGGATATTCGTTGGCAGACCTATGCTAAAGTCGACTAATTAAAAGTTATATGCAATGGCTACATGACCTTAATCACCACATACGAATAACTGATCATAGATATAGTTGATTGCATAACCTTGCACGGACTATCTTAAACAAGGAAATTGCACAAAATCTTAAATGACCAAGATATAAAATAGTAAGAGTTAAAGTCGAAGCGAAACATAAGTTAAAAATGATATACAATATTGAATTTTGTGAAGAAATTCTGTAGCTTGTCCAAAAAAATTCCGATAGCCAATTTATGTTTCTGTGATATATTTTATGGAATTCGTCACCCTTCGCAAACACTTTTCCCGAAATTGACTTAAACCTGACTGAAACACTATTTCAATAAAACCTCTATCCTTTTGTTACCCTTACCCTTACACTGGAACTTATATATGAAATTAAACAGGTATTAAAATTCCAAATCGGATAGGTTGATTTTTTTCAATTAATGCTCTAACATAGGGTTGTTACAGATTAACCATCAACCACTCTATCGTATATTCAATTGTTTGTACAATTATCATCTATTGTGATAACAATTAGAGATCTTGAAAACAGTGGTAAACTATATCAATCGATCATATTATATTTCACAACAAAGTATAAAATTTAATAATATAAATTAGAGGAATAGCTTGTACACTAATGATATGCGGCCTTCGTGTGTGTGTCTCTATTTGAATAAAGTTTCAGTGGTCCTTTATTGTTATAGAAAAAGAGAAAAGTAAAGAACGTACAAGTATATATACAAATAAATAGCTAATAAAAACGCGGCCCAAAGGCCCAGCACACAATATGCGGCCTCGTATATTTAATAATGTGAATTAGTGGAATAACTTGTACACTAATGATAGGTGACTTTCATGCATTAATAACATGTGCATGCATGATTTATTTTACAAACAACCAAACTAGTTCATGAAAAAAAGAAGTTGGAACTGTAATTATTATTATTATTAACGATAATGTATATAATTGATTTTGTGTGTGTGTGTAATTTGATATGATGGTTAATCATGTTAAATGGTTAAGTTACAGGAAGGAAATTTTATTACCTGGCAAAAAAAATTGCGGCTATGTATATATTCATCTTTTATAGAAAAGGTGAGAAATCAAGTTTTGCGCCCTATATGGGTAGATTATAATTGCAAAAATGTTAAATTCAACCACACAGTCTACTCTTGCCTTATCCTAGCCTTCTATAGTTGTGTTTGGGTTCAAGAAATTGCTTTCAACTTCTAATTTTGGATTACAGTTACTTGTGTGGCTGTGTTTTGATTTTTTTTTTTTGTTTATATGTTTTCTCGAAGTTTGTTATTTCCCTAGGTACGTATTCAGGTTCTATTATGTATAAACTATGTCTTTGTTGGTTATTATTATACTCAACTTTGATTATTTACCTAGTGGTGTGTTTGCATCATTTATAACATATTCATGAGGTGTCACCGAAGCACTTTAGTCTTGATCATTTAGATGCTACATTATAAACATTATACTATTTGAATATACGTAGTATGATGTTAGTGAAGTTTCAGACCAATCAGACCAATTCAGGAGGTAGGATATGCTACATTATATGTTTTAACTTGGTGATGTCTTAAAAAAATTAATTATGCATTGCTAGGTAGTGTAGTTTATTATGTGAGAAAATGCTGACAATCTTCTCTAATTCGGACTGTCATTCATGACGAAGCAACAGATAAACCATTTTTTACGATTGTCATTTCTATTTTTTTTTTTTTGTAGAAAGTAGCACGGAGGCTTATTTTTGGAAGAGATCATGTAAAATTGGACTTTGAAGCAGAAGATAGAAGAAAGAAAATAAACAAATTCAAAGAATCTGCTTGGAAATTTGTATATTTTCTCTCTGGAGAGTCTTTAGCTATATTAGTTACGTATAATGAGCCATGGTTCAGAAATACAAGATGCTTTTGGGTTGGACCTGGCAATCAAGCATGGCCTGACCAAAAGATAAAGTAATAGTTGTTTACACAATCATTGCCTTGTTTGCATATATTGATCTTTTTATTGCTAAGTGCAATATCTATATGAGTATACAAATTGAAGCACTTTATCTTAATGCAGATTAAAACTTAAAGCAGTGTACATGTATGCTGCTGGATTTTATACATATTCAATAGGTGCATTGATGTTTTGGGAAACGAGGCGGTCAGATTTTGGGGTGTCCATGTCTCATCATTTGGCTACGGCTGTTCTTATAGTGTTGTCATATATATTCAGGTATATCTCTTTCTTTTCTATGTTACATGCACTTTTTGTTTGTTTGTTTTATTTGTTTAAGTGTGTTTTCTCATGTCCAATAATTACAGGTTTGCTCGTGTTGGTTCCATAGTTTTAGCTCTTCACGATGCATGCGATATCTTTTTGGAGTTCGGCAAAATGTCCAAGTATAGTGGCTGCGAGCCCCTTGCTGTTGTTTCATTTCTTCTATTTGTTGCTGCGTGGTTATCATTGCGCCTCATTTACTTTCCATTTTGGATTCTTCGAAGTACAAGGTTAGCACGTTCTAGATGCTGGTTATAGGTGTTGTTCCATTGCTTTATCAATTGGTATTAACACTCAAACCCAGTTCATAAAAAATTAATAATTAATAATTGGATTTATGATTATGAAGTACAAGCTTAAAAACTCAAACTGTGAAGAAATGAACCAAATAATGCTTCTTTGAAGAGAATGCAATAATGATTCTTAGGTTGCGAAAATTCCTGTTGTGACAGAACTTTGTTTCTTGATTACTTATTTAGTTCCTTTTAATCGGATCGAATGTGTAAGTCATATAGTACTTGCTATTATTTTTGAACCGTCTTTCCTTAAAGGAGGGATAAAATGTTTCTATCTTTCTACGTTTAACACCACTCGTTCTTTATTGCAGTTATGAAGTTATATTGACCTTGGACAAGGAAAAACACAAGATCGATGGGCCTATATACTATTATGTATTCAATACTCTTCTATTTTCGTTACTTGTGCTTCACATCTATTGGTGGGTTTTGATATATCGAATGCTTGTAAAACAAGTCCAATCAAAGGGGCACATCAGTGATGATGTTAGATCCGGTAAGTTCAATTTTTCAGATTTATCTTGTTAATTTCCACACTGTTCCAGTCTACAAATTTGTCATTGACTTGTCTATCAAATCTTATAATACTTTTTTCCTATATGTAGATTCTGAAGGAGAAGACGAGGAACATGAAGATTGACACAATATTACATGTTGATATGTCCACTTTATGATTTGTTTATTGTGTTTTTCCCACTATTACATGTTGATATGGTTCGCAAAATTGGTCTGTTTTCAGCTTCTAGCATGGTTTCCTCCTCACTCATTTTGTTTTCCTTTAAATTTCATAGGTAGGAAGCTGTGTACTTAATTTTGTTGATCATAGAGGTACTTTTGCGTTTGTTCTTTTGTATATCAATTGTTAAGATATATGTGAAATAAACTAATTTTAGAGAAGTGCTTGTTGGATATTAATGATTTGAGAAAAATGCATATATGCTAATAACCTTCATCTTTGTTGATCATTCATTTAAAAGTGCATGTATGTTGTCTGTTGCAGTCTATTTACTTTCTGAAATTTTGTTCATTTGTCTGTTGGTTATGTATGTTTTCATCCAACTAATGATGTCTTGTTATAACTCGAGATATTCAGCATTTTTATTATGAAATTTCTTGCAATTTTAGGAAATTTGGTAACCAGGCCCCTATCAATATGATGAGAATAATAGTCCTGTACGCAAATGCCATGGATATCATTACAGGGCTTACAAACGAGTCATGCCTAAGATTTTTCTAGTGTTTAGAATGTTAATGTTATAACAATAGTTGTTAGATTTAGAAGAAATTAAATCGAGCAGTGAACAAATAATTTTACCAATTCTCTTCCCTTCATCAAACTCGAATAAACCTTCTACAGAACTTTATTTCATAAAATTTTTATTTTGTTTTTCTAAAAACAATGTTATGATCATACAGAAAAATCATAATGATAGTTGGAGTTGCTTGTAAGTTATAATTTTGAATCATTGATTAAATCAGGGCTAGCAATAGCATTCTATATTTAATATTATAATACGGATCATCACATGGGAATGTTTTTCTCATGTTTTACAAAGTTTGTGTAATATCCACATTATTGGTGAACTTAAAGCCACCAAATATTTCCAAACCCACACTTTACATCTCACTACAATCTGGACAACTTCATATTTAAGCTTAAAATATTGGAATAATACTTTAGAAAGTACGCATAAATTTGAAAAAAAAAATGAGGTTGAAGACTAACTTGGATATGTTATAGCTAGATAGCTCCTACCAAATTTCACCAAAACATTAGTTGATCTCCTCTTGACCCCAAAAATTGCTTCATTTTCATGCACATTCATAGTAGGCTTGCCTCATCAATATAAGACATGCTGTAGCCATACCTAGCCTCACAACAATAACAAAAGTAAGCAGAGAGGAAGGGGGAAAAGAAATTCATTATGACATTCATTTCTTTCATTATATCAGTGTCTTCAATAGTGTTGTATTTATGTAACATCTCTTTAGCTCAGGATCAGTCACAACTTAGTTTGAGTTATTATGCAAAGACTTGCCCCGATTATGAAAGAATCGTACGTGCAGAAATGGACTGTGCAGTTCATGAGGATCCTCGCAATGCAGCTGCCATGCTTCGCCTTCACTTTCATGACTGTTTTGTTCAGGTCTGTTAAACATTTTTTAAACTTGTACTATGAGCAGATGAATATTCATCGTTTGCGGATAACTATTAGGCATTGAACACTAGGCCTGCTTATTGAAAATTTTAATGCTTAGTCATTGCATTGTAATAATTCTCATTTTGTATTATATTTCTAATTGTAAATGAACATATTTAAAACTAAACAGCATTCATCAACAGTCAAACTTATTATTTAGAACAAACTCAACCATAGAAAACTGCAGGGATGTGATGGATCGGTGTTACTGGACGATACATATTCGATAAAAGGTGAAAAGGAAGCATTACAGAACTTGAACTCATTAATCGGGTTCGAGCTTGTGGATCGAATCAAAACCCAACTGGAGTCCAAATGCCCAGAGACCGTGTCCTGTGCTGATCTTCTTGCTGTAGCTGCTAGAGATGCAGTTGTTCTCGTATGTTACTTTATAAATTATATTCATCTTTTTTTTTTTATGAATAATGAATTTTCATTATGTAAGAATGAATTTTGGCGAATGCAGGTTGGAGGACCTTACTGGGATGTACCAGTAGGCAGGAAGGATTCGAAAACTGCAAGCTTGGAATTAGCAAACACTGACATACCAACCCCTACTCAAGACTTGGTCGCTCATATTACCAAGTTTTTGCAGAAGGGTCTCTCTGTTACAGACTTAGTTGCACTTTCTGGTATGCCGACTGTGAATAAATTACAATCATAGCTTATGAGAAAAATAACTCACCTAAATTAAAATTAGCTAAGGGTATAATGAAATAATCATACAGAACTATCCTTAGTACAGAGAGAGTTATCTCCACTATCGTAAGTGCAGACCCGTGTTCTTCTATACACACACGCGCACGTGCAGAGACAGACAGACACACACATAAATATATTCATGTATGGTGTATATTCAAATTTACAGGAGCACACACTATTGGAATGGCAAGATGTGTAAGTTTCAGAGACAGAATCTACGGGGACTTTCAACTGACATCGCGATTTAATCCGTTTTCGGAGTTGTACTTGAGCAAGCTAAGATCTACATGCCCCATAGCCGGAGGTGATGACAATATAACTCCCTTGGACAATGTTACCCCCGTGCTTTTCGACAATGCTTACTTTGAGTCAATACTGAAAGGAGACTCTCTGTTGAGTTCAGATCAGCAGTTGTATTCGAGTATTGTAGGAGTAGAGACAGCCGAGCTTGTGAAGAAATATGCTAGAGATCCAATCGCCTTTTTCAACCAGTTTTCGGATTCCATGGTCAAAATGGGAAATATTACAAATCCTGTGGGAGGTGAAGTCAGGAGTAACTGCAGATTCGTAAACACATAACAAAAACTATGTTTTTGATGGAACTATTTATACGAGTGAATTTTTATGATATATTCTGAAAAATGTACTTAATACCTGTTAATTTGTTTATTTTCTAGAGATATTCACGTACACAAGATTGATAATCGCATGTCTTAGTTTCCTAAATAAAGTCTTTTACAGATTGAATCATTTCCATATGTACTGTACCTTGAATGCTTCAATGATGTTGAACTTTCAGAATAGGGCGAAATGGTAAGGCTGGTAGGGAGGAAATAAGCAGTTAAAATTGTGTTGCCATTAACCCAGCCACGTCTGGATTGTGTGCCCAGATATCAGCCACGGTCAATGGCGGAGCTAGCATGTAACTTCAGGTAGGACATGGTTTCAAATGTGGCTGAGTATTATTTCAGATAGGTCAAAAATGTTACTATATCATTTTTTACAAAAGAATTTCGAAAATTAAGCTAGGGCATGTGCCCTATCTAAACAAACATTGCCTACGATTCTGGCCACCGTTTGGAATAAATTAAGTTTCACTTTTTAATTTAGTGTGAAAAATAATGAAATTTTGGTTTCTGTTTAAATTTTAAATTGGACCCCTTTATTCCTGTTGTACTTTACAGGGCTGCCCATTTTCTTGCATTTTTTGTACTATACCCAGTACAGGAAAATAGACACAAGGAAGAAATTGAAAAAAAAAAATTAGTCTCAGGACAGCAAGTTTATTTTTTAATCTGAAAGACATTTTTTAGTGTAAATTGAAAATGATAGTTACAACTATCATTCTGTGATTTACACTAAAAAATGTTCTTGAGCCTAAAATTCAAACTTTTTGTCCTTAAAACTAAATTTATCTTCAACTTTTTCCTTGAGCCTAGAAACCCCTAACATACTTAAGAGTTTTGAATTTATTTAATTTTTTTGAATATGTGTGTATTGTTGTAAAACCAATAAAAAGATAAGAAACCATTAGAAAAAATGAGAGAAAATATTTTATTCACAATAGAGATTGGTACAATCATTTTTATTACACAGACTCCTTTATATATAGACTTTGAAGCTTGAGATTGAACTTATCTCACGATGTGAGACTAAACAAAAAATATAAAAGCATATTCACTTTTATGATTTACAAATATTGTAACATTTCACCTTGAATACGCGTCTTCAAAATCTTGAATGCTCTGGTAACTTGAAATTGTCGCTTTTGAAATGTGTATGAAGGTTGCTCCCTCTCATTATTATCATGCTTGCATATATCCATTCAGTCGATATAGGTATTATATGTTGCCTCATTAAATACATCTGTTAGAAAAACGTAATGGGAAAAGGCTTAAACGAACAAAAGAGTGCAACTTATAAAATCATAGATATCATATTAAAAATGATATGCCTTCTAAATGGTTTGATATTTCGAGATCAAAACAATGTCTCATTAAAACTTTACTAAGAAAAACACAGTGGGAAAAATCTTATTGAAGGAAAAAGAGTACATGACATATTTTAATATTTCATTTCATCAAATGAAGTTTGATACTTCTGGATCAGGTAATGCCTCGTTAAAACTTTACTAAGAAATATCATATGAAAAAAATCTTAGTGAAAGAAAAAGAGTACAATATAGTACAACATATTTCAATAATTTACTACATCAAATGGAGTTCGATACTTTTGGATCGACGTAATGCCTCGCTGAAACTTCATTAAAAAAATCCAGTGAGAAAAATCTTAGTGGAGGAAAAAAACTACAACATAGTATGATATATTTTAATAGGTTATTCCATTAAGGGAGTTCAATACTTCTGGATCAATGTAATGCCTCATTAAAACCTTACTAAGAAAAACCCAGTAGGAAAAATCTTAGTAAAGAAAAAATAGTACAATATAGTATGACATATTTTGATAGTTTATTGCATAAAAGGGAGTTTGATACTTCTAGATTAAAGTAATACCTCGTTAAAACTTTATAAGAAAAATCCAACGTGAAAAATCTCAATGAAGGAAAAAGAGTACATTATGATATATATTTCCTTTTAAATTTGAATACATGTCATGATAATTCAAATAATGATTACAAATACTTTCGTAATATAGCTTAGACAAGTGTTTAAGAAAATTAAAATTCGAAGACAATAATTCTAATTTCCCTCCTTCAAACGTTCATCATTTATAAATAGTTTCCTTCGATACAGTCGAATTTTTCAAGATTATTTCTTCCAAATATGATTTACATTTTATGCATTTTGTATGCTACTTTTACGAATAACACTTAATGTGCTTTCGTTTTTGTGCTTCAAATCAGTTTTGCATGTTGCAACTACATATTTGATGAATATTAACGGTTTCATTACAACAATATTTAAAAGCAGAAAGTAATCTACTCATCTTGAAGTACATAAAGATTTCATTACAACAATACTTAAAAGGAGGTTGTAATCCACACTCCACGTTCTTTGCATTCTTTATAACCACCAAAGTAATTTATATTCTTCAGGAACTTGTATACTTTAAGTTTTGCATATCTCAACTACACTTCAGTCAATATTAATAGTTTCATTACAATAATACTTAAAAATATGAAGTAATCTACTCATCATGAATTATATCAACATTTTCATTACAACAATACTTAATAGAAGATTGTAATCTACGCTCCTTGTTCTCTGCATTCTTTATCACCACCAAAGTTATTTATATTCTTCAAGAACTTCTATACTTTCATCATTTAGTATGATTTAAACAATATTTATACCTATGAGGTATTTTAAGTGTTTCAAACACTTTCACTAATTTGTGGACTACGGGTCCACATTTCTCTAGGAATGGATTCATGATGGCCAATCATGATTTTCTCTCATTCAAGATTTATAAACATAAACGCTTGTTATTTATAAATTTATCATCGATGATTATTTCTTGTCGGTTCTAGATATGGTTTACTGAAATCTCTTTATTTATCATATTTTAGGTACCTAAACCACTTTACGGCAATTGACAATTATGTCATGGGTCTCTTTCAAAGCATCATTTGGTGACATCTTTATTACTTACTTTAAAAATATTTCAAACTAACTTCTCTATCACACTTTAGATGTGATTTATACCTTTTTGGTATTTCAACTTATATTGGAGCAAGTATACTTAGATATTATCGATAATTTATACAAGTTACTTAATATTTTGCAACAAATATTTAATCTCGATAATCAAAATGAACTTGTATCCCCTTTTATCCTCCCACCAATATTGACGAACATTGTCACATTGAATAATTATCATTTTTTGGGTTCTCATTTTGATCCATTATGATATAACTACTTGCAAATACATCATACATATTGCATAAAGGAGGATGATTCTTTTATTAGCTGATAAGACGGATTCAAGTAATATTGCTTACTTTTAGAGTTGTTCTCATTCACTGATCTAACCAATTGGAGAAATTTAATTATTATATAGATCATTTGAATATATACATGACTTCAGGTCACTAAACATTTATGTCGATTGAATTTTAAATCACTACATAATTTCTATACATAATCTATAAGGTGGGCTCATATCAATTTGGTCAAACAATCTTCAACTTTATAGTTAAATATCTACGTATACGTGCACCCATGTATTATATTTATATATATATATATATATATATATTGCATATTTTTTCTCATTTTATGTAGTGATTTTAGAACAAACTATTACAAGGATTCAAACTATTAATTTTTTTTGTTTATCAATCAATGTCAATGTGAATCCTTAAAGACCGTATGATAATGTTCAAAACATCTGGTTTAAGAGCATGTTGAACTTCTGGTTCAAATAAATCATATATACAACTTCAAGTTGTTAAAGTTTATTCTTCAGTTATATTTTAAATATCTCCATTGAACATTATTTATCTTGAAATAATATAAGTTTGAAATATACATAGACATCTCTTCTTGAGAGTTCAATTAAAAATGTATATTTATAACAAAAAAAGAGTATCATCTAGACGCTTGAAATGTTATAGAAATATGTGATTGAATTAGTTACACATAGATATCTCTTCAAGACCGTATTTATAGCTTTTGTGAAAATTATGATATGACATTTAGTTTAGCTCTTGAGGAGAATATTTAAATATGTTTCTTCAAAAACATTCATGCATATGATATTTAAACTATAACATTTTTTCAAAAAGTAATATATCACATGTCACAATTTACTCTTAAATTTGTCTAATGGAGCTATAGGTCCATAATGGTAGAGTGAATTTTGTAAATGTATTTTGCACTCATTTCTTCTGATTCTATTTTGATTTACGAATTATTTGTATTAGTTATTTCCTTCACATGCAATTCTTTTATACTGTTATATATGTTGATACAATATCTCTTCTAAATATATTTTAACACAATATTATGTCAATAGTTTACTTATGGGATGTTATAGTAATACATATTTTCTCCTTTAAGGACATTTTATTAATCTCTTCTAGAGATATCTTACCATCTCCGTTTCTTGAGTGTCACATATTTCTTATAGAGATACCTTATATGCACTATTTTTGGAATGTCATATCAATATACAATATCTTTTTCTACATAAATTACGTAATTGCTACTTTTATAATAGCATAAAATATCTTTGTTGAAGATTTTTGTTGTAATTAATTTTTAAATATTTTATCAAATTTTAAATATAGTATCAAAACTAGAAGTGCTAAATAAAGTTAAATTTAAGAGATTAAACCATTAATTTCAGAGTGTGATATTGCTATAAAATATCTTTTTTGGAGATAAATTATTATCACTATTTCTATAGTTTTACATGGTGTTCCTTCAAGGATATAGCGTTTCATTTTAAGTAACTACAATTCAAAAAAAAAATTCTATAACATCTCTTTTGGAAAGTTGGATTTTTCAATGTAAATATAAATAAAACTCAATTTTTCAAAATATATATAAACAAAACTCTAAAACATCACTTTAAGAGATTAATAATATATATATACAAACCCCTATTGCATAAGGGCAACCTCTTGTAGAGAATACTAAAATGCATTTCTTCAACTAAATAGCTAGGCATTTATACATAGAAGTGATTTATCAAACATCGAGTTTTACAACATATCATGATTAGTAAAAATTAGATCTACTAATTATTTATTGTACTCACCAAACTTCAAGTTTGAGTTATATTAAATGTGTCAAGAAGAAAGCAACAAAAAGATTAACAGTTCGGCGTTACACGTATTGAAATGAAATTATACTGAGCATTTCACAAAAACTATAAATTAAACATGTATACTTTTCTATAATTGAAAGTAAATAATGAAGGAAAACAATTTAAACTAACTAAAAATACTAAAATGAAATAGGAGAAATATGAACTAGAATGTCATACGAATTCATACTTTATAAATAATGAGCGTCCATTTCCAAGGCTAAATTAATAATTAATTTTCAATCCGATGGATGTTTGAAATTTCATACGATACAATATATTCTAGATATTTAGTCAATATGTGTAAATTTTAAAGATGTAAAGTAAGACATAACTCATTTGGAGGTTCTTGAAATCTATTGAATGCACCGTCATAATCTTATATGAAGATGTATTTATCCCTTTTAACTTCTGCAATAAGTGTAATCATGACATTTCACACGGATTCAAGAAAACTTCAAGTTTCTATTTCATGAATTTTTTTAAAATTTACTAATTTATGATGAACTTCTGGTTCATAAACTTTTTGCAAACTTCTAGTTTAGAAGCTTATACATTTTGGCTAATTTAAAAAATATTGATAATAATTCGAGATTGTAAACAACTATATAAAAAAGTCTTTTCATAATTCAAGACTTTAGGTCTTGGACTTTGAGTTCCACAACTTCTAGTTAAAAAAAAATTCTCCGCACAACTTCAAATTGTTAGAACTTATTTCTTCCATTATATTAGACATTACATGTCAAAAATATATATATATATATATATATATATATATATATAGTAAATCATATGTCTATACTTATTTCAAACACAAACATACAACATCATTTAATTTACAATAACCAATGCTGTTAATGCATTTATGATAATAAGGCCATTCCTTATTTAGGGGTTTTGGACCAAAGGTCTCTACTCTCAAAGCCCATGCACAAAAAGTCCCTATTCATAAACCCATGTAAATTTGGTCCCTATTTTGTTAATTTTTTCCAAACTGTTTCCTTCCAGAAAATTGTTCTAACATTGAAATCAGAGGCAAAAGTAGCATAAATTAGGCAGAAAGTATAAACAGGGACCTAATTTTCATAGTTTTTTTTGGAGGGACTTTTCTGTTGAATATGCTAGTATATGGTTTTTGTTTGATGATAATAACCATATATATATATATTAAATGTATTTTTATTGTACTATTTTATTTTTCACATAATTAAATAGATATTTATTGAATAAAATAAATAACAGAGAATTCAAATTCAAACAAATATTTTATTTAAACAAATATCTTATTACAAACTCGAATAGTACAAATTTGAGCTCTCATTATATATATACATTTTCAATTACATTACAATCTTAATTACAACATAAAGTTCAATTTATAAATCACTCATCACTACGTATTCACTCAACACTTATATTTTTATCTTCGGTTATATTCCAGTTTGTATCCAGCATCTGAATTATCTGCAAAATAAACACTAACGCAGCAAAATTGAAAAAGAAATATTTTGCAGTGTATGGTAAAATGTGGTTTTGAAAATTGAAAGTCTATAGTATGGTGGATCGATTATATAAATGACAATTATATGACTAATTTAAACTATAGTGTAACAATAGTAAAGTATGTAAATAAGAATAATCACACCAAGGATTTTATACTAGTTCGGACCTTCCATTCTACGTCCAGCCCCGAAGCTCCTCTTCGAAATTTACTTTCACCAAATAACCCTCACTTCGCCTGGAGGAACAGGTTTACAGTAGCAGAGTTTCTTTTTCAAGAATGTGTTCTCATTACATGGATTTTGACTATATAATACAATTGAACTTTCTATATCTCTTGAATGATTAAATACAATATTGTTTGAGAGAGTATGGAAGTGTATGATCTCAGATTTGCAGATTTGATAGCAAGTGGATGATTAGAACAAGAGATGATCAAGATAGAGAGTCGAGTGAATTAGTTCAAGTGCTTTGATCCTTCTTGATTCTCGTTTATATAGTTGGAGAATGTTGCTTCTAGTAGTTACATCTCTTCCCTTTCAGTCTAGAGTCGTCACTGTTCATTGGTGAAGAGTTGTGGAGGAGAGATGGAGTTGCGTCTCTACGAAGATGATAGTTGTAATTTGAATTATCTACCCCGAGCCCAGTTTCAGACGTCTGAATGGTGTTTTTAGACGTTTGAGAACCTATTATTATTTTTGTTCATTTTCTATGTTCAGATGTCTGAAGTTCTGCATTCAGAAGTCTGAACTTGTTAAGTGATGTTCTCCTGGGTTTATTCTTGAGTGTATCTCTCTTTGATCTTCGTGCAACTTTGTGGATGAATCTCTTCAGTGCTTTAGTCATCGTCTTGTCACAGTAGTGGTTTGTCTTGCTTTGAACTCATATTTCTATAGTTGTATGATATATATATATATATACACACGATTTCCATTGTATAGTTGTCATCGTCGAAATCGTAAACTAAGGGTTCTAACATTCTCCTCCGTTTTGATGATGACAACTATATAATATACTTAGATAACAATTACAGAAAGGTTCTTCCCCTAAATATGATCTCCCCCTATAGATGTGCATATTTATTTTTCTCCCCCTTTGTCATTATAAAAATATTCAAAGAATTATAAAAATAATGCAGAACCAAGTATGATGTACATACATAATTATATTACTAACAAAAAGTTTATGATTACATCATTAAGCACATCAAAAAGAGGAATATTGATAGTGTCTTACCAGAACTTTGATAAGGGAGTTAATTACAACAAAATATTTACCTTACGAAGTCAAGGTAGTTCATCACGAAAGGAGTCTAATTTCCCTTTTCCCCTATCACCGGTTTTTGACGATGTGTGAGGAGATTGAGAAGGTGTAGACCGGTCAGAAGAAGGTTAAAGGACTTGTTGAAGTGCATGATTAAGTTTGAAAACCACTGAAACGAGAGAGTCTTCAACTTTGGAAAGCCTTGTGGACAACGTGAGATTAAGCTTCACTATTTGTTTACTAAGGATAAGTTGATTTTTTGATAGGAGCACTTGGTTTTGTAAGGTTAAGTGAGCAATATTCTCATTAGCATGAGGCTGAGTTCATGCTTCCAAAATCTCCATATCGGAGTGATATTTAAACGAGGAAGTAGGAGGTGGAGATGGTTGCCTTGGCAGTTCAACATCACTTTCTCGTTGTTGTTGTTGAGGGGGAGAAGGTTGATCTTGTGCATTTTTCCATTCTAGAAAAGTTATAGAAGATGGTGGTTCCTCCGGAAAATGCGTAAGATTAAAAAGTTTTGTTCCACTATATTTGATAGGTAACTCCTCAAAAGCAGAAACGTACGATGGGATGTTTAGTGTTTTGAGAATTTGCATAATATAAGCCAAGTAAATGATTGTATGGCGAGATCTATTCCAAAAACATTTTAGTTCATCGAAAATGAACTGAGCCCAATTGATCTTAGTTTGACCAAACAGTGCATACAGTGCTTTGTGTTCAAGATCAGTAATTTGTTCATAGCTACCTAATCGAGGGATAATGGTATAAGCATTCGGGTAAGGACGGTGGCCTAAGGAATTTGGATGAAAATCGAGGCATTCGATTTTCCCATAATTGATGAGTGATAATATCACGAGGTTTGAATCGCATGTCCTCCATTTTAGATAAATTTTGACCCGTATAAGAGCACTCTAAGAATCATCCAATAATAGCGGGGGTCAACTCGATTGTTGTCCTATAAACACTTGTCCATAACCAATCTTCATCATTCTCAGTAGTCCATACCGATGGACTATCCAGATTAGCGTAAAAAAGATATATAGCTAGTTGATCGATAGAAACATCATTGGCATTAAAAGATAAGGGTTTTCAATTCACCTTGTTCACATATTTCGTCCATATCATATGAAGGAAATTTGATTAGGCTATAGAAAGGTCCTAGATGCATCTTCTTAATCTTCAAGTCGTTAGACCGTCATATATTTGTTGGATTCGATGTTTATGACTTCTCTAATTCCAATGACATATCCTTTTGAGTTGTCTCCAAAGATTATGGTGCCTCCATCGATATATTTTATATTTGAGAGCATCTTGGCATTCCCGATCATGTGTTTTGAGCAGCCACTATCGAGTATCCATTTCTCCTTGATTTTATTTTTAGGTACCTACAAAACAAAAATTATTCAATTGGTACCCACTTCTTTTATTAGGGTCCTAAATGTTAGGAGGAGAGGGTAACCATACCCAAGTAGGTTTGGGTCCTTTAAAAACATAATTATTATCAAATACTACACTTGATAAAACTATCAATATGTTTTAAATCTAATTAACTTATTATTAGACTTTGATATCCAAATTTTTATATTTTTAGATTTTACATCTTTACTTAACTTTGGTGTCTTTTTGAAACTTTGATACAAGATACATTGCTTTATAGTATTACCTTTTTTATTTTGTGAATTATTTTCAAATCCTAATCCATTTCGATTACCAGAAGGTTTTGAAATTTTAATTAAATTATCAAGATCTGGTTTTCCTTTGTTAAACTTTGAAACATTGTTAGTAATTTTTTCTAGTCTATCCTTTAATTCGTAAATTTCAGTTTTTGAAATTTTTATACTATTTTTTAGTTCAACATTTTCCGTAATCAAATTATTATTCTCAAGTTTAACCTATTTATTTCAATAAGTTGTGTACCATATTCGATAGACTTTTTACACTTTTCTTGTGAAATCTCCTATTCTTCTTCTAAAATAACTTTTCATCCTTTAATAATCCAATTTCTAGTTCTAATGGATTTATGTTGGCTAGGTATTCTTTATTCAATTTTTTGATTTGTCTAAACTTATCATCAAGTTCCATACTTAATTCTAATAGTTCATTATAGCTAAGTTCAGGACATACCTCATCCGTGTTAGCCATAAAACATACATTAGCTTGTTCTCCATCGCTATTACTATCACTATCATAAGATGATGATGAATCGGAATCATCCCAAGTGACTTTAAAAGCTCTTTTCTTCTTAAATTTCTCAAATTTGTTCTCTTTTCATATTGTGCGTTTAGGACAATCCTTCTTCATGCGTCCGTGTTGATCACATTCATAGCACTTGATTTGAGATAGATTTATTGTATTGGACTTCCATTCTTTTTGAAATTTGGTCATCTTTCTAAATTTCTTGAATTTTTTGTAATTCTTGGCAATGAAAACTATCTCTTCTTCATCCAAATCTGAGTCATCATTCTTTGCTTGAAATGTTATGTTCTTCTTTTCAACATTTTGTTCTTTTCTTGCATGTAAGTTAGCTTCATAGGACATTAAATTTCCTATCAACTCTTCAACCTTAAGAGTAGAAAGATCATTAACTTCTTCAATAGCTAATACCTTCCTTTCCCAATCCGATGTTAAAGAGTTGAGTATTCGAGAAACTAAATTAAAATCAGTAAACTTAACTCCTAATGCCATAAGATCACATTGAATAATTTGAAATCTAAGATACATGTCAACAATAGTTTAATTTTGCTTCATTTTGAATGAGGAGAATTGGTTTTGCAAAATTGAAATCTTAGTTTGTTTGACATTTGCTGTACCTTCGTGTGTAATTTGTAAGGTACGCCAAATGTAAAAAGCAGTGGTACATAACATGACACGTGAAAATTCATTTTTACCTAGAGGGAAAAATAAAACTTTTATAGCTTTAGCATTGTTTGAGGCTAAGTTTTTTTGTGCATCGGTCTATGTGCTCATAGTAGTGTCAGGTGCTTCATATTTATTTTGTGTAGCAAACCATATTTCTATACCATTGGCTTCCATAAAAATACGCATACAGGTTGACCAATATGCATAGTTAGAGCCATTGAATAATGGGGGACGTGCAGTAGATTGACCTTCTTGAAAGATACTTTCCATATTAGTGATTCAAAAACTTGTTACAGTATTTTTGATCAAACCAAGCTCTGATACCAACTGAAAGTCTATAATATGGTGGATCAATTATACAAATGACAAGCATATGACTAATTGGAACTATAGTTTAACAATAGTAAAGTATGTAATAAAGAATAATCACTAGGGATTTTATACCGATTCGGACCTCCTGTCCTATATCCAGTCCCGAAGCTCCTCTTCGAAATTTCCTTTCACCAAATAACCCTCACTTCACCCGGAGGAATAAGTTTACAGTAGTAGAGTTTCTTTTTCAAGAATGTGTTCTCTATTACATGGATTATGACTATATAGTACAATTGAACTTCCTATATCTCTTGAATGATTGAATACAATATTGTTCGAGAGAGTATGAAAGTGTATGATCTCAGATTTAGAGATTTGATAGCAAGTGGATGATTAGAACAAGAGATGATCAAGATAGAGAGTCGAGTGAATTAGTTCAAGTGCTTTGATCCTTCTTAATTCTCGTTTATATAGTTGTAGAAGGTTGCTTCTAGTAGTTACATCTCTTCCCTTTCAGTCTAGAATCATCACTGTTTACTGGTGAAGGGTTGCGGAGGAGAGATGGAATTGTGTCTCTTCGGAGTTGACAGTTATAATTTGAATTATCTGCCCCGAGCCAGTTTCAGACGTCTGAATGGTGTTTTCAGACGTCTGAGAACCTATTATTATTTTTGTTCATCTTCTACGTTCGGACGTCTGAAGTTCTGCATTCAAATGTATGAACCTGTTAAGTGATATTCTCCTGGGTTTATTCTTGAGTGTATCTCTCTTCGATCTTCGTGCAACTTTGTAGATGAATCTCTTCAGTGCTTTAGTCATTGTCTTGTCACGGAAGTGGTTTGTCTTGCTTTGAACTCGTATCTGTATAACCGTATGATATGTATATGATTTCTATTATATAGTTGTCATCATTGAAATCGTAAACTAAGGGTTCTAACATTCTCCCCCATTTTGATGATGACAACTATACAATGTACTTAGGTAACAATTACAGAAAGGTTCTCCCCTTAAGTATGACTCCCCCTATAGATGTGCATATTTATTTTTCTCCTCCTTTTTCGTTATCAAAAATAATCGAAGAATAATAAAAATAATTTAAAACCAAGTATGATGTACATACATAATTATATTACTAATAAAAAGGTTATGATTACGTCATTAAGCACATCAAAAAGAGGAATATTAATAGTGTCTTACCATAACTTTGATAAGGTTGTTAATTACAACAAATATTTACCTTATGAAGTCAAGGTAGTTCACCACGAGAGGAGTCTGATTTCCCTTTCCCCTTATCGTCGGTTTTTGACGATGTGTGATGAGTTTGAGAAGGCGTAGACCGATCAGAAGAAGGTTGACGGACTTGTTGAAGTATATGATTAAGTTTGGAAACCACTGAAATGAGAGAGTCTTCAACTTTGGAAAGCCTTGTGGACAACGTGAGATCAAACTTCGCTATTTGTTTACCAAGGATAATTTGATTTCTTGATGGAAGCACTTGGTTTTGTAAGGTTAAGTGAGCAATATTCTCATTAGCATGAGGCTGAGTTTGTGCTTCCAAAATCTCCATATCGGAGTTATATTCAAACGAGGAAGGAGGAGGTAAAGATGGTTGCCTTGGTAGTTTAACATCACCTTCTTTTTGTTGTTGTTGAGGAGAAGGAGATTGATCTTGTGCATTTTTCCATTCTAGAAAAATTATAGAAGATGGTGGTTCCTTCGGCAAATGCAGAAGATTGAAAAATTTTGTTCCACTATATTTGATAGGTAACTCCTCAAAAGCAGAAATGTACGATGGGATGCTTAGTGCTTTGATAATTCGCATAATATAAGCCGGGTAAATGATTGTATGGCGAGATCTATTCCAAAATCCTTTTAGTTCATCGAAAATGAACTGTGCCCAATTGATCTTAGTTCGACCAAATAGTGCATATAGTGCTTTGTGTTCAAGATCAGTAATTTGTTCATGGCTACCTAATTGAGGGATAATGGTATTTATAAGCATTCGCGTAAGGAGCCAAATGAGGTATCAAAACTGACTCATTCACAATTACTTATATATTTTCATGAGATAAATGGCTATTCTGAAAGACTTAGGGAGAAGTACGCTAAAATTGAATCACAAAGAGATAGTTTGATAGAACCAAATAAGCAGCTTGATCAATTAGTTAAAAACTATCGAAACAAGAGCCATAAGTGTGATAAGTGTCCATCATTCAAAGAAGAAATAAATAAACCAAAAAATTAAATTAAATTGCTTGAAAATGAACTTCTGATTTTGAAAGAAAGTGAAAATATAAGGTGAGAAAATTCTATTAAGAAGTGCACTTTGTTATTAAATGAAAATGAATCTCTCAAATCACAAGTCCAACAATTGTCTACAACTTTAGGAAAATTCTCCAAAGGATAAAGATCACTAAATATGCTATTAGGGAAACAAATTGTTAGACAAAGACTTGAGTATACCAAATCTGAAAGAGTTAGAAGTGAAAATAATCATATCAACTCCAAGTGCATGATTTGTAGAAAATTTAGGCACAATTAAAATAATTGCTGGTATAGATCCAAACACGTGAAAACCATTCCAATTTAGGTTCCCAAAGGCATGAATGTAAAATTCCTTAAAGTCAAACAAATCTGGGTGCCAAAAGGAACAAATATAGATTGTCCTGGGCCTGCGCAAACTTGTTTTTCACAAATGAACATGACTATATGGTTTAGTATACCGACATCACCCCCTATCACTCCAAAGTGGAAAATGCGCCTAACATAGTATTTATGATTTTTGTTTGATTTTTTATTGAAATTTAATAATTATACTCGATTAGGTATTAATGTTGTATTAATGTCTATCACTTTGTTCATATTTTTCTAACACTATTACTCTTTTGCTCATAACAAAAGGGGGAGAGAAAAGTTAAGATTTTGGCAAATAACGTTCAAATATTTTATATTTTAATTGCATATTCTTATCTAGGCTCATTTTCATGGTTTATTGTTTTTTATTTGCAATTTTCTTTTTATTTATTTTCATGCATATATGAAGGGAGAGCCTTGTTGCAGGGGAGCATTCAAGTAGGGGGAACTAATGGAATTCATCAAAATCAAATATATTTAATAGAGTCAAAATCTTAATATATGTTTGTTGTCATCAAAAGGTGGAGATTGTTAAATATCCTAGTATATGATTTTGTTTGATGATAATAAACATATATATATATATATATTCGTTTAGATGTATTTGTTATTGTACTATTTTATTTTTCATATAATTAAATAGATATTTGTTGAATAAAATAAATAACACAGAATTCAAATTCAAATAAATATTTTATTCAAACAAATATCTTATTACAAATTCGAATAATACAAATTTGAGCTCTCACTACATATATACGTTTTTAGTTACATTACAATCTTTATTACAATAAAAAGTTCAATTTGCATATCATTTCTCACACATATTCACTCAACACTCGTACTTGTATCTTCAACTCTATTCCAATTTGTATCCAGCATCTGAATTATCTGCAAAATAAACACTAACGCGGTAAAATTGAAAAAGAAATATTTTGCAGTGTACGATAAAATGTGTTTTTGAAAATATCATTTGCCTTAGTTATTTGGGTTTTTCGTCATCATTTTTGTTTTGAATTCATCTTACACGAACAGCTTGTAACATGCATAGTGTATCACTGTACATGCCGCAAGGCCGTGCACAACGATATACACTTGCTTGTTAAAATTGTAGGCACAGGTAAGCACAAGGTCAAACCCGAGCTTAGGCTTGATTCAACTTAGGTGCAATAAGAAAACAAGTCATAAAGTTTCAAATGCACAAGAGCCTGCATATATAATGTGTACACGTACACATATGCACTGCCTCAGCATCTTAAATTTCAGCCAAGGGACATCTATACACATGAATATGAATAAAACTAGTGAGCAAAATTAGACGAGCAAAATGTGCATTAAGGCAAACAGCACAAGGATCAGGCCAGCATACAATGAGGCATCAAACAAATCCGGGCATCAATTATACAAGACTCCAAGCATGGAACAAGTTCACACTAAATTAGTTGCAAAACAAACCAAGGCAGCAAAAATGCAAACAATGAACAAGGACTAAACTCAAGTATAACAAGACCAATACAAAAGCACATTAGACATAATGTAAAAGTATACACATATATGTATACAGTTAACAACAAGCCAAAAAAGTGCACAGTGATATGCAACAAGAAATTATATAAAAGTAAACTCGAACCAGTCAAGAAACAAATGCAACAACACAGGTGACTTGAAGAAACTGTAGCTACCACTTGAGCACAAATGAATATTAGACCAGACTCAAGCGGAACCATATCGCAACAAGTTTACATGGATAGACACAACAATTGTACATACATACATACATATATGTATATATATACATGTTTAATGTGTAGAGTTATTAACAATAGCAATGTGAATATAGTCATATAGAAAATCAAGTCACGGTTCAAAGAGAAATATATATGCAGAAATTCAAATATATGAATACATCAGAAGAATCATGTGTATCAAAATAGAACAGGTCAAAGCCAGCAAGAATGGAACAAGGGTAACAAGTTCGAATTGAACAAGTCGAAGTCAATTTTCATCTCAAAGTCAACAAATTCAAATGCTAAAATCAATGGAGCAAAAGAAGGAACCGACTATAAAAGTATTCAACTGATAATGTTATGATCAAGTTAGAATTCATCTCAGTCATTAAATCCAAAATCAATGCCGAAGCATAGAAACGTGAAACGTTGAAATGAAAAATATACGAATTAAAATTAAGAGCTTTAATTCCAATAAAACCTGTTGCGACTTTTCCATTGATTAGAAAAGCACAAATTTTAATAAATTTTGCAAGTGCATAGGCGTGTAGTATGCAGGTCGAACACAGGGAATTGTATTTTAAAACAATTGAAATTCATAGTTAAATCTTAGGCATGTTAAACGAATTCGACGGTGAATTTGAACCGAAAATAAAAACAATAATATACTCAGAATCGATTCCGAAACTAACGAAATTGCAACCAAAATATAAAATTGTAAAGATAAAAACAGAAGTTGAAATCGCGGATAAGAAAATAACATAGCAAACAACTGAAATATTTATTAACTAACTGAAAGGAGTGCATAAAATAACTAAGAACAAGAATAAATAAATTGCTAAATCTAATCAACAATTCTACGTATTCTGTTCGAAAATAAAAACACTACTGAATTTAAAACTAAACTTGAAGAAGAGTGATGGGGTAAGAGATGATTTTCCATCTGCATTCTCTCTATATTTAAAGACTTCAGCCTCCACAAATAACCCTACTATTTAGGTTCATGTGCTTGATATTTGGAGAAAAATAAGGCCACCTCACTTTGAATTGGTCTTTGCTTTGTTATTTAATTAACAAGTGGCCTTGCTTTGAGAGATTTTCAGGCTAATCTTTGAAAGTGTATTTTCAATATTTGCATTTGCCTTCTTGCATGAATAGTACACATGTTGGTGACGTGAGATGGATTTTTTTATTGAACGATATGTATTTTCTCTTCGAATTATTCGGTACTCAAAATGTTGCACTCTTTTTTTTTTTGCGTGTCATTTGAACCATTAGACGGCACAACCGATTAATTTCAACGTTGCACTTTGGAATCTATTATCTGCAAAACCACAACAAAATACCCGCATAATACCGCTTTATTAAAATAAAAATATATGAAACGAACGGTTTAAAATGCAGAAAAATATGTTCATCAAATACCCCCATACTAGAACTTTATTCGTCCTCGAATAAGCAAGAAAATATAACTAACTAAATCCTTTTTCGTAGGAAACACAATTACATTGAGCGTATGCAACAAGCCGTTAAACCTCTAGGTATCCCTAGTAGGACGAGTGGTGTCTCATGAGAGTTTTCAGCGGATACTACCCACAAAATCCAAATGCAGTATGTGATGATTCTAATGTACTACATGAGTGCAAAATTTTAACAAATGGAGACTCGATTTTCTTCAGAATAATTGCAACAAAATAATGTATATCAGTTTTAGTCAACTTATAGAAATTTTTCGTTCCTCACTAAACAAAAATTTCAATATAACTCAAGTTCTTATACATTAGATTCTAGTTTGGCCAGTTGTTTCGGTCGATAACATAGTGTAGCCTGAAATAAATTCTTCACTGTTAATCACAGTTTTTTTCAAAATGGTATTTTTCATTTCCATTTGTATAACAAGCCAAATCAACAAAGTCAAGAAGTGTTTCGGTTTCAAAGCTTAGTCTCTCTTTACTAATATTTTTTTTTCTTTTTTTACACCTAACTTCTGGACCAAGGTATACCACCCATGCACTGCTTCGCGGGCTTACGTGAGAGTTGGGACAGAGCTTGACGGATTGTGCAAACCGACGCTGACTATGTCAGAAAAGGTCGGTAATCCTTAGGTGATCATTTATTTAATTATTTATACACCTAACTCAGAATGCTGAGGCCAGATATACCATCCATGCACTGCCTTGCGGGCTTATGTGAGAAGAGTACAGAGCATGGCGAGTGCACACACTTTCATAAGTGTGCACACCTATTGACTCTAGGTGTTTCTTCTTATTATTATTATCATTTTTTTTAAATTAACTAAAGAGAATTATGCAAATCAACTTAGCACCACTTGACTTCAATGATTTGAAATGTCAATGCATGTACTTTAAATCTGCCATTTTTTTAACAAAGACAACAGTTTAGAAAGGATTTCATAGCCATCACCTACGAATCCCCCTATGTACTAACCTCACTATTATTGCTTGTAATTCAACTTTTCATTATATTTTACATTTAAAATTAGTGATTCACAAAATTTTTCATCAATTGACTTCAACTACTTACTTACTTTGTCTTGACTAATTAAAAATAAATCGAAGTCCTGAAAATAATAGGAAATGAGAAAAAAATTGAAAGGAAATTTGAAAACAAATAATGAGATGATTTTTTTTGTATGATGCCACACTATGAAATATGAACAAACAGAATTAGATATGCGTCCCTCCACACTGGAGTGAGACAGTGTCCCAACTGTCAAATGGAATGCAAATGCAAAACAGAAAAATAAAGTAAAAAATATACAGCGTGATATGTACAAGATATTGAGTGGCTTATGCCGAGTAGCTTGGTTCATGGAGATCCACGAACTCATCGTCCTCGTGTTGTTCAAACTCTAGAAAGGGCTTCAAGCGCTGTCCATTGACCTTTGAAATGGAACTATCCCTAGGATTTTCAATTTCAACTGCACCATAAGGGTATACCCTTTTCACAATATATGGACCTGTCGATCGAGATCTCAATTTGCCCGGAAATAAATGAAGTCTGGAATTATATAAGAGAACTTTCTGACCTACTTCGAATGTCTTACGAAGTATGGATTTATCATGATAGAATTTAGTTTTCTCTTTATAAATCTTTACATTTTCATACGCTTCATTTCTTAGTTCTTCTAATTCTGACAATTGTAATTTACGATGCAATCCGGCTTTTTCTATGTCAAAATTAAGGTATTTGATTGCCCGAAGTGCGCGGTGCTCGAGCTCAACAGATAAATGGCATGCTTTTCCAAAGACCAATCGGTATGGTGACATTCCTAGATTGGTTTTATAAGCTGTGCGAAATTCCCAAAGGGCGTCTATCAATTTAGATGACCAATCTTTCTGTTGGAGTTAACCGTATTTTCAAGAATTTGTTTAATTTGTTTATTGGAAATCTCGACTTGACTGTTAGTCTGTGGATGATATGGAGTAGATAGTTTATGAGCGATAGAGTATTTCTTAAGAAGAGATTCAAAAGCACGATTACAAAAATGAGAACCGTTATCACTTATAATGGCTTGAGGTATGCCAAAACGGGAAAATATGTTTTCTTTCAAAAATTTGACAACAACTTTATTGTCATTCGTTCTGGTGGGAATGGCCTCAACCCATTTAGACACGTAATCTACTGCAAGTAGGATGTAGAGATTTCCAAAAGAATTAGGAAAAGGACCCATGAAATCGATGCCCCAAACGTCAAAAAATTCGATGACAAGGATTGGGTTTAGCGGCATCATGTTACGTTCGGAAATACGACATGTTTGTTGACATCTAGCGCATTTGAAGCAAAATTCGTGGGCATCACGAAAAAGAGAAGGCCAATAAAAACCGCACCGTAACACCTTGGCAGCAGTTTTCTTTGCTCCAAAATGTCCTCCACATGCTTGATTATGTGAAAAAGAGAGGTTGCTATGAAATTCATGTTCGGAGACACATCTACGTATGATTTGATCAGGGCAATATTTGAAGAGATAAGGATCGTCCCAGTAAAAATTTTGAACATTGGAGAGAAATTTTTGGTTATCTTGTTTTGACCAATGGGAAGGTGTTTCATTTGTGATAAGATAATTTACGTTGTCCGCATACCATGTTGCACTGGAGAGAGAAAGAATTTGTTCATCGAGAAAATGATCATTGATTTGAGAGTTATCGAAGTTTTCATGAACAATACGAGAAAGATGATCGGCTACGACATTTTCAGAACCCTTTTTATCCCGTATTTCTAGGTCAAACTCTTGAAGAAGGAGGATCCAACGGATTAAGCGGGGTTTGGCATCCTTTTTCGTGAGTAAATAACGCAAGGCGGCATGATCGGTGTAAACTATGACCTTAGAACCGACGAGATATGATCTAAACTTATCAAGGGCAAAGATAACTGCTAAAAACTCTTTTTCTGTGGTTGAGTAATTCAGTTGACCTTCGTTAAGAGTTTTGCTAGCATAATAGATGACTCGAGGAAGTTTATCGATTCGTTGACCTAAGATGGCTCCAATGGCATAATCAGAAGCGTCACACATTAATTCGAAAGGCAAAGTCCAATTTGGAGGTTGGATGATAGGTGCAGCGGTCAAGATTGGTTTGAGGGTTTCAAAAGACGTTTTACATTCATTGGAAAATTCAAATTTAACGTCTTTAGCCAGAAGATTCGAAAGAGGTTTTGAAATTTTTGAAAAATCTTTAATGAACCTTCTATAAAATCCTGCATCGTCGAGAAATGAGCGAATGTCCTTTACGGAACTTGGAGGAGGAAGGCCAACAATAGGATCAAATTTAGATTTGTCAACTCCAAGCCATTTTTTGAGACAACATGACCTAAGACTATTCCTCGCTTAACCATAAAATGACATTTTTCCCAATTAAGAACAAGAGATTTCTCCTTACATCACTTTAAGACACGTTCTAAACGAAGGAGGCGTTGATCAAAAGGATGACCCATAGATTGAAAAATCGTCCATGAATATTTCTAAGAAATCTTCCACCATATCAGAAAATATACTCATCATACATCTCTGAAAGGCAGCGGGAGCATTACAAAGACCGAAGGGCATGCGACGATAACCGAAAGTTCTGAAGGGACATGTGAACGTCATTTTGTGTTGATCCTCTAGAGCAATGGGAATTTGATTATATCCGGAGTAACCATCAAGAAAACAATAATATTCATGTACGGCTAAGCGTTCGAGCATTTGATCAATGAAAGGAAGGGGAAAATGATCTTTTCTTGTTGCTGCATTGAGTTTCCGATAGTCCATGCAAACGTGCCATTTTGTTTTGACTTTTGTTGGAATAAGTTCATTATTCTCATTTTTGGTCACAGTGATTCCAAACTTCTTGGGCGCAGCTTGTACCGGACTTACCCAAGTACTATCAGAGATAGGGTAGATAATGTTATTGTCTAAACATTTGATAATTTCTTCCTTTACCACTTCTCTCGTATTAGGGTTTAATCGCCTTTGAGCTTCGCGGGTGGGTTTAGCCTCGTCGACTAAATGTATTCGATGTTCGATGATTGATGGACTAATTCCGTTAATGTCAGGATTACCCATCCTAATGCCTTTTTATTTTCCCTTAAAATTTTCAAAAGTTGTTCTTCTTGGTCCTTAAGGAGACCGGATGCCAAGATTGTAGGGAAATTTTCAAAAGAATCTATGTATGCGTACTTAAGATTGTTTGGAAGAGGTTTGAGATCTAATTTAGTGCGTTCTTCTTTTGAGGCTTCAGTAGACATCAACTAATTGAATTCTAGTGAATTATGAAAAGAGCAGAGCATATCATTAATTCATAAATGTATTCATCTTCATGGAAGTTGGAATTAAAATGATCTAGGCACATGTCAAGAGACTCTGTAGTATCACTAAAATCATTTTCTACAATTGTTTGGATCATGTCAACTTCTTCTGTTTCAAGATCCCTTGGTTGCCTGTTAAGATTGAAGATATTTAGTTCAATGGTTAGGTGCCCAAAGGAAAATCGGAGTTGACCATTCCTGCAATTTATGATAGCATTTGATGTTGCTAAAAATGGACGACCTAATATCAATGGAATATGACCACTAGGATTTGAGACAGGTGCAGTCTCTAGGACTATGAAATCGACTGGGAAATAGAATTGCTCGATTTGTATCAAAACATCTTCAACTATGCCCAATGGTTTTTTGATAGATCGATCAGCTAGTTGAATTGTGATGTTTGTAGGTTTCAATTCCCCTAGTCTAAGTTGACAGTACATAGTATAAGGCAAAAGATTCACACTTGCTCCAAGATCAAGTAAGGCATGATTAATGTGAGTGTTACCTATTTTACAGCCGATTGTAGGACAACCGGGGTCCTTATACTTGATTGGGGAGGGATTTGATAGAACAGAGCTAGTGTTTGCAGTTAGAAATGCAGTCTTAGGAACGTTAGTGGCACGTTTTTGAGTACATAGCTCTTTCAAACATTTGGCATATTAAGGAATTTGCTCGATGGTATCAAGAAGTGGAATATTGATTCGACCTTGTTTAAAGATTTCAAGAATTTGGTCAAAATTAGTGGGATTCTTCTTTTTGTTGAGTCTATGGGGAAATGGAGCAATGGGTTTATAGACTCGTTCGGAAGTTTTTTCATTCGAAGAAGAAGGTGTTATATTAGAGGGTGAAGATAAGGGCGCTGAAATGTTGGGGTTGCCAACATCAGAAAGCAAAGAGTGGTCGGGATTGTCGACCTTGGATGAAGAATTAGAGTTGTTTGGATTGACAATAATGGGTATTGACTGAGTTTCAGAATTTTGAATAAGGGAAGACTTAAGAAGGACGTCGGGGTTTCCGACATGGTTGTCCACCTTCTTTCCAGACCTTAATGTGGTGACAGCACTAACGGATTTACATCTTTGTCCTCACAAAGATTTACTCCTCAAGAGTTATACTTTGGATTCACTTCGGTTTGACTAGGAAATTTACCTTTCTCATTGATTTTCATGAGATCCTTCATCATTATCAACATTTGTTCATTTTGTTTGGTGATTTGCTCAATTCTTGCATCTTGGTTAGTGATTTGTTCATTTTGTTTAGAGAGTTGTTTTTCCAATCGAGCAATTTCTTGTGAAGGCTGAGTAGGTTGGGTTGATGGATTGAAATTAGGAAGCCTGTATGGTTGATTCGAAGGTTTTGTTTGAGGAGTTGGTTGTAAATTTTGAGCATTATATGTTGGGGCTCGATAATTCGGATTTGGTATCATCGGATACATATACGATGGATTAGCCACATTGTTAGGATTTGACCACGAAAAATTTGGATGATGTTTCCAGTTAGGGTTGTATGTGGATGAATAAGGACTGTTTTGAGCTATAGCATTGATTTGGTCTTGCGTGTAGTAATGGGGTAGTCCTTCTCCTTCTTGAGGAGTTTGGGCATCTAGAGGAAGATGTGGTGGGTCAATGACATGCACTCCTCTGTTTGGAGTACGAATTGGAACACGAATTGTTTCCAATTGCATATCCTTTTTCGAGTATTCTTCTAAAAATTCCCAAGCTTCCTCATCTGTTTTTGCCATGAATTCTCCTCTGCACATTGATTTGAGTTGGGATCTTGTTTGATAGTTAAGCCATTCATAAACGATTTGGCACAAAATGTGTTTAGGGATTGCATGATGTGGGAAACTATATAACAATTGATTGAACCTTTCAAAATATTTTGAAAAAGTTTCTCCTTCTTTCTGAGAAAACTGGTTGATTTTAGTTCGACTTTCAAGAGTTTTGTGGAAAGGAAAAAAATTCTTTAAAAATATAGTAACGAAATCGTCCCAACTTTTAATTGAATTTTTAGGAAGAGAATTAAGCCATCTTTTCGCACTTTCTAGAAGTGCAAATGAAATAAGCCTTTAGCTTGATGGATTCATTAGAAAGTTGTTGCATTTTAGTGGTAGAAGCGTATAATTCAAATTCACTAAGAAATTCATATGCATTTTCAGACCCAGTGAATTTTGGTACCCCTAGGATAAAAGAATGTTTTAGCTCAAAATTATTTCCTTCGGTAGGTGGAAATGAAATAACCGAAGGTTGAATATTCCGTGTTGGATAGCATCGGTCTCTATGGGATAATGGTCGGTTCTCATGAAATTCATTATTTCCAACATGTGATTTAGGTGATAATTTTGGTGAATTGTGGTGTGAACTGTGTTGTGAACCGTGATTTTTCATATTTGTTTGATTTGAAATTTCCGTCGATTTGTTTAATGAAATATTTTGGCTTTCTAAACGGTTAAAATTATTTCTTGCCCAAACGCGCATAAGCAAATCAATGTGTAATAGCCAAAAGTAGATTTATAACAATTTTTAGTTGGGCACCTATAGAGTAAAAAAAATACTTACAGAGGGGTACGGCTGTCCGTCCAGTGCAACTGAGTAGTGCTAGTGATTTAAACTCCACTGTTTGTAATAACTTGATCCTTAGATCCTTATTGTTGAATGGCTGAGATTTACTTAGTTGAGATACATGTAATCACTGTAGATGAATGCAGCGTGAAAAGTAATTGAAATAGAAATTAAACCAATGTGAAACTTGAAAACATGCAGCGAAAGAAAAAAACGATTTTTTTCTTCTTCAAATAACCGAAAAAATAAATTAACACGAATAGACTAAAAAATCAAAAAATCAAAAAATTTCAAAATAGCAATTGCCCGGCAACGGCGCCAAAAACTTGTTGCAACTTTTCTATTGATTAGAAAAGCACAAATTTTAATAAATTCTACAAGCGCACAAACGTGTAGTATGCAGGTCGAACACAGGGAATTATATTTTAAAACAATTGAAATTCATAGTTAAATCTTAGGCGTGTTAAACGAATTCGACGGTGAATTTGAACAGAAAATAAAAACAATAATATACTCTGAATCGATTCCGAAACTAATCGAAATTGCAACCAAAATATAAAATTGTAAAAATCAAAACAGAAATTGAAATTGCGGATGAGAAAATGACAGGGCAAACAACTGAAATATTTATTAACTAACTGAAAGGAGTGTATAAAATAACTAAGAATAAGATTAAATAAATTGCTAAATCTAATCAACAATTCTATGTTTTCTGTTCAAAAATAAAAACACTGCTGAATTTGAAACTAAACTTGAAGAAGAGTGATGGGGTAAGAGATGATTTTCCATCTGCATTCTCTCTCTATTTAAAGACTTCAGCCTCCACAAATAACCCTACTATTTAGGTCCATGTGCTTGATATTTGGAGAAAAATAAGTCCACCTCACTTTGAATTGGTCTTTGCTTTGTTATTTGATTAACAAATGGCCTTGCTTTGAGAGATTTTCAGGCTAATCTTTGAAAGTGTATTTTCAATATTTGCATTTGCCTTTCTTACATGAATAGTACACATGTTGGCGACGTGAGATGCATTTCTTCATGAACGATATGTACTTTCTCTTCGAATTATTCGGTACTCAAAATGTTGCACTCTTTTTTTGCCTGTCATTTGAACCATTGGACGGCACAACCGATTAATTTCAACGTTGCACTTCGGAATCTATAATCTGCAAAACCACAATAAAATACCCGTACAATACCGCTTTATTAAAATAAAAATATATGAAACAAACGGTTTACAATGCAGAAAAATACGTTCATCAAAACCCAGTTAAATCATCGGCATAAAATAGTTGTCGAGTTCAAGCATCATAAAACAGAGAAATTAAAGTAAAAATCACACACTAGTATAATTCGAACTCGATCCAATTGAAGCCACCGAGAGCAAATCAAAGCCATGAGCAATTGATAAAGCAATTCAACTAAGAATCATCATCAGAATCGATCAATATCACAAGAGGCATCTTAAATTACAAAACCCTAACTGCGAAAGAGGAACGAAGAAGAACGACCGAAGTTTTGCATAGAAGTAAAAATAAAGTGGAACACTTTTTTATTTACAAATTGGGCTAGCCTTTATAAAGTTTATATTAGGCTTAAAATATTAAATAGGGTTTCATTTGGTTAGTTTTATTTTATTTGTGTAATATTTTAACTTGTGTAACTTTATAGTCATGTGACTAGGTTACGAACTACGGTGGTGTAGTTCATGAATTCGCAACTCAGTGGCTGAGTAGTGGCAGAGTTTTGAGCATGGAGTTAGATTAGTCATTAGCAGGTGTTGCAAGTTTACATGTGTAAGCGTCTGAGTACTTAATTCCTATTAGAAACCTTAGAGGCAACACGTAGGTAAGTTATTGCCGAAGCTGGGTAAATATGTGTTGTTCTATTTCTGCTTTTATTATTCTGCTATTATCTGTGCTGCAATTATTATATATATTTCCACATTATTACTATTAGTATCACCCTATTCACCCCCCCTAGGGTGAAATCGATTCTACATTTTCTTCCATCATCTTTCAATTCTAGGGAGTTGGCAGCCATTCCTTCTTTAATTTATTGTGATAACAACCATGTTTGATGCATTTATGATAAAATGAATGTAACTAACCATTATGTAGTCTAAATTCAAATCACGTAATAAACTTAAAGCCCATTATAATAATTCATTTATTTATTTTCTTATTTAACAAATGGAACAATAGTAATGCAAAAGAGTAAGAAGGAAGTAACCAATGAATAAATGGTAATGTTGGACTAAGAAAAGGATAACCATTTAAGCATCATCTGACCATATCATACATAGAAATATGAAAATAGATCCCATGGATGAAAAGTATTATTCAATTACACATCCAAATCATTAATATATGCATTTCCTTTTGACAATTAAATTTCATTAGTTAGAACTTCGGGTTTTTTATTTTCAGAAAATTTGAATTTAATGATTCATGGAAACTCAACCTTTTAGCAATATAGAAACTGCTAGTTCTCAATCTTAAATGCTAGATAATAAGCTTATCATGTAAGCTTTAATTAATGTTTCCATTCACTTCAAGCGTGCTACGTCAACATGAAAATTGGATTTAAACCTTGACATGATCCTTTAAATACATATTATTTTTATATATGTTTTCTGTAGAGCAATGGAATATTTATTCTGGAAATATAAATCATATCTCAAAATCATTTCCAAAATCTTCATCTAAACCATAATCCAAAACAAGAGGTTTTCAAAATGATAACTTCATTTACCAAACATCTTTAGATTACTTAAACCTAAATCACAAACCAAAATGGAATCAAATACAATAAATTTATTTGAACCAACATTGTCAAAATTGTCAAATTCAAAACTTGATTTTGAAGATAAATGAACTCAAAATCATATAAAGTAACCAAGTTTTAAATCAATTTAGACCTAAAATAAAAAATCAACAGTATTCAATATTTTATTTTTAAAACATGTACAGATCTCAAAGATAAATCATTTGAGCATAATATCAATATCGAGAATATAAAGATATCTAAAAAACAAGAACCAAAACAAATAAGATGTACAATGGAATGAGATCTAAAAAAATTAGATCTATGATAAAATAAGATCTGAAAAGATAAGATCTACTAAAACTCAAATCATAATCTAGAAAGTTAGGAATAAGATCTAGAATCATGAGTCAAGAATACTCAAATCTAGATCTAAATTGATTGCAAAACAAATCTAGAAAATTTCAAACCTGATTTCATTAATTGAATATGAGAGGAAGACATAGATCCAGTTTCAGTAATTGATTACGAGAAAGAGGTATATCTATATGAAAAAGAATGGATCTAATCTTTTATATGATCACAAGTTTATATCTATAATTTTTATTTTAAAGACAATGCTAACTACGTGTTGTAAACTATAAGAAGATAGGAAATCGTTACAGAAAATGTGAGTAAATATTTTATTCACAACAGAGAATGATACAATTATTTTCATTACATAGGCTCCTTTATATATAGGCTTTGGAGCTTGGAATTGAAATTATCCCACGATATGGAACTAAACAAAAAACATAAGGGCATATTCACTCTTATGATGTATATATATATTACATATGATCTTGACTGTTAGATCTGTGATTATATATATGTATGTATATAATTTTATCGAATGATATATGTTTTCGTCAAAAATAACCAAACACCTAAGAACAAAGAACCGGTAGATCTTAGAATCTTGACTATGAACCTAGTGCTATTTTTTAGAGGTTAGATTTTTCTGGTCATTAAATGCGTTAAGTTTCTACCAATGCAGATCCCAAATCATAGGCAAATATATTAGGAAAAAGAAAAAATGTGCTGAAAAAATAAAAAGCAAATAGAATATTTATAGTGATTCGACAATATCTGGCCTAAGTCCATTTTATATCTTATATAACTTCATATCTTATATTTTATAACGGTTCTTTAATTTATAATTGCTACAACAGTTGTTAGATCTCTTTAGATCGGTTACAACAGTTGTGAGTTGTTAGATCCATGGATTGAAAAACTCTAATGTCATAAATCTTGAGGTTAATCCTAAGAGAGTTAAGGGTACACTCTAGAAGAAATTCTGTAATCATTGTAAATTATTAACTCTGCAATAAACTCTACTTCGAAATAAAATGTTTTTATTTTTTATAATAGATTTGTATATTAAAATAGAAAATCCTCAAATAATATGTTATGTGATAATAATTACATGAAGTACTAATTATGAAAAAATTATCACAATATAAAATAACATATTATTTTAAACATTCTCGATTAAGATGTTTTGAGAAAGGATACCGATATATCAATTAAGACTAGAGTGGGTATCACTTTCTAAATATTAGGCAGTGCATTACTCATGGTTACTAGATGCATCAAGGGGTTATGTACTCATGGTTATTATCAAGTTATAGAATGATTCGTAGAGTTTCTCAATGGATAAAATATCTAAGACAAACTGGGAATCTCAATGTGAAAATTTTACGTAGTTCCTTCAACTTGAGAACACAATAATACTTCGACATGAATACTCCACTTTATTTATGATTAAATGATTGTATGACGATCCATCGAGCCACTACAGTTGAGCTTGAGTTGAAGCATTAAAAACGAAACATTGTTCAATAGAAAATTCATCTCCTTGATTGTAGGAGTTAGTATCACAATCAAGTATAGTCAACTCCATGTCAAAATCTCTTGTTAGAGTGGCACAGTTAGTAGTAAATGTTATTATTGAACCAAAGAATTTATTTATGAAATAACTGAGTCAAATAAGATCAAAATTGAATTTTATAAATCCTAAAACGATATAATATTGACGAAGAGAATATGTGTAAATTATTATTATTAAAAGGTATAGTTTAGAAAGGTTAAAAATAGATTTTACCCAAAAGATTTGTAAACGGTGAATTCGGCCAAACTGTCACATCACTAACTAAGGTCACATGTGAACGTCAATATTTGAATCGTTCAGACCGAATTCGCATCTCTGAGTCTTAAACCGTATTTGTGAATTATCCAAAAGCCAATAATTTATTAAATGTTGTAAATTAATCAGTACTTAAGATATACACAACACCAAGTAGGTCGTTTAGCAACACTTTTTTCGTTTTCAATTTCCAATGGTTATTTCTCTTAGTAATTTCCAACGGGTATTTCAGTTAGATGGTGTTGGATCGGGTATTACTGTTGGTAAAGAAGGTAATTCTATAAATAAATACAAGAGTAGACAGAACTATAATTTCTGTTGTTCATCTTAACCCCACTTCTAACACATACATTTTCCCCATTTCATTATTCCATCTCCTCTTTCGGTCTAGGGTTGCTACTTCTTTAGGCGCCGCTTCCGCCTCTTTTTGCCATCGCCTTGTTTTGTCACCACCTCAGCCTCATTTTGTTAACCTATGCCTCATCTAATTACCTCATTTTGTTAACCTATGCTTCATCTAATTAAAGTTTAGGGTTTCTGGTTGCTGTTTGAATGTCGATTCAGGTAATTTTATTTTTGCTTCGTTCATCTATCAAATTGCACAGGCGCTGTCGATTCAGGTAATCTTGTTTCTGGTTGCTGTTATAATTTGCATGCTTTTGTGCCTAGGTCCATTAACATGCCTGTGAAGATACGTTTGTACGCAATGTAAGAAATATATGTGTTTATTTATATTTTGCAACCAACTAAAGTTAATGGATTTAAACCTTTATTTATATAACCAGAAGTACGGTTATAATTATTCTGTTCGTTTGTTTTCCCAATACTATATGTAGCACGTAAATGTATATACACATCTAAGTTTACAAATATAATTTTGATAAATCAGTAAATGGATTTACTTATAATGCTTAAATTGTTGTTAGTTATCATCTTATACAAGTATGCGTGTCTGTGTCTACAGGTGTGTTTCAGCAAGCGTTTGTTGCTATCACTTTTAGTGTCAGTGTGTATATAACCATGCCTTTGTAATGTGTCATTAAGTTTTGAGTTTCATTTGCATGTATTTCTCTGTGCGTGAGTTTATACATGTATGTGTGGGTATTAATGCAGTTATGTGAGTGTTTTGTGATAGTGCATTCATATGCATGTGTTTATAGGGGTGCGTGAGCGCTATATATTCAAATGAATTAAAATATCTCTGTACATATATTTAGTACCAAGTTATTATTGAAATCAGTAGTTAGTTCACTAAATTAGTATACTTTTGCTCTGTTAAAGCTGTTGATTTTATACTTTGGTATAGTTGGAAGAAAATGAACAATATTATCTCCAAATTCTCTTTGAAATGTGTGCATTTGGTTTTATTTTACCTTAATAAATATTTGCTTAAAAATTAAATGAGTATTCGGTTTTGTACATAGATTAATATTAGACAAATTCTATTTTGAATAATACACGATCATGATTTTCTATGTATCTGTTGTCATTCATTGGCATGTATTCTTGTTTACTTTGTCATTTTCATATCATCTCGGTAAAGTATGCATTGGAGACACTTATAAATCCAATACCAGCATCAGCGTAAGTAACAATAAAATACCTTATTTTCTCTTAGCCCATGTAAAATCTTAGTTTACTAAATAAAGACCTATTCCTATTCTTTAAATCAACAGGTCTATTATAATTTTCTCACTATAATTCAGATTATGTCCTCCTAACCCTAGGCTCCATTTACATTTCCAAGGCCATCGGTAGTTACTTCTCAGTGGAGGAGTTTGCTTTTTAATTACAAATCTATGTTTCATATCCACTACCGTATTTCTTTCTTCTTTTCATTCATGGTGTGAATTTTAATACATACATCTAATTTTGAAAATACATTTCTTTGTTTTAAAACTAAGTTGCTAAGTTGCAAAACTCAGTTTTAAAACCGAGTTAACTTAGTTTTAAACTGAGTTATTGAGTTACGTAACTCAGCTTAAAACTGAGTTGCTGTGATGCGCAACTCAGTTTTAAAACCGAGTTGCAGTTGCAACTTGCAACCCAGTATTGCAACACTGTGTTGCAAGTTGAAATGCAACCGCAACTCAGTTTTTCCAACGAGTTGCCATGTTGCAGTTGCAATGCAACTGCAACTGCAACACTAAGTTGCAACATTTCTTGATTTCATTGACCTCGAATAAACGAACTACATACATTACTAAGCGGATGAGTGTATTGAGCTAGATTTTATTAAAACATTCCATGATTTCATTTGCAGCTTGAAACTTTTATTTAATCCCAAGTTTGAATAAGTAAATAGTATAATGTCGACAATGTACGTTATGGCTTTTATCCGTTAATAGAACACAAATTGAGTTACATAATGCATGTATTCCTACTTTGGAATTTGATTGTAGCATTAATATGCATACTGCCACCACATTGACATCATATCGTTCATGCAGCATGAGCGCATGACTGATTATCTATTTCATATAATAGCAATACTCAACCCACTTACTATAGCAATTCTCAGTATCAAACTCGGTTAACTTTGTTTTAACCTAAGAAGCTCAGGTTACATTCAAACATTTATATATACGGGTAAACTGTATAACATTGGAAAACCAACCATTCGATTACATAATAAAATAATAAAGTTAGTTTGTTTTTTCGTTAATTTTAATTGAACTAAACATAATAATGGATTAGAATAAATTTAGAATTAAATACATTTAAGGAAATATTAGTGTAACAAGCAAAGTAAATAGAATTCGAAAGGTTAAATAAGACATGTCAAAAACATATTTACTGTATTTTTTGAATTCATGATTTTGAAAGCTAGATAAACCTCCTTATCGGGGTTTGTAAGTTGTTTCAAAGTGCAGAAAAATCAGTATTCAATGCCTTCTTTTCCTTTTTTTTAAGTTGCAAAGTAAGTTTTTGGGAAACCGTTTCTTACATCAGTAGTTAGTAGATGTTTAATGCATGTGAACAAGTAATTTTTTTGTGAAGAAAAGGGGTTCGGTTTGAATCTCTCAAATTGCACATGAATAGAGAATGACTAATTAAAAAATATGAATCATACTATAACAGAAAGAATATATTGTTTGAATAACTTATCTTCCTTCGGCCTTATTTCACACAGCATTAGTTTTTATGTTTTTTATTTTATTTTTATAATTATTCTTCTTTCCAGTGAAATAAAAGGGGAAAAAAGAACACGGAAATGGAAGAATAAACTGGTTACTTGTTTTACAAAGTAATTGATAGAAAATAAGTAGGCTGAGTTTGTTTTATTCAGCTTAATGGTAGTACATGTTTTACAAATCTAACCTGTATTGTAGCCTACAATCACCTAGACACATAAATGAGAAATACATAGGCACTAACATATATAGAGAGTCAAATGGTTCTGCATGTGACTCAATATTATTTGAAGATATATAAAAATTATCTGAAATATCCTTTTTTTTAATTCTTGATTTAACATAATCAGAGTAGTAAAACATTAATTTACAGCATTGAAATACACTGACAGCTAGTGATTATTGGATAAACGTTTGACCGATCATCGACGAACTATACATCAATATATAGTACTAAATTTAATAGAAACATTAATTCAATCAAAGTCCATATATTTCTGACTATGTTTTTCCCATGTGAATTTGCATGATTTTACATTAGTTCAACCAGTATTAGTTTGATTTTTTTCACTATTTTTTATTATATTTGGTTTACCAACTATGTTTACCATGATTGTATGCAAGTTATGAAAATTTGCCTTGAGATATCAAGGGATTAATTCTCCGGTTCAAAGATAAAAGTGTGCTATTTACTTACATAAATGAGCAGGACGGTTGGAACTTGTGTAGCATATATTATGCTGCATTTGTAACCTGTATTCAGGTTAGTTGAATAATTTTTCAGTAACTACAATTTTCGTTGCTTTGTTAATTGTTTTTTCAGAAACTTACACATAGTGAAATATGTATAGACTTTCTGTTAGACCATAATTTAGCTACAATATGTGAAACTCTTAGCAGTATGCAATTGGATAGGGATGTTCAGAAGCAGAAGAAGACGATGTGGAAGATGAAGGGCTGATAAGGTGGGCTGCTGCTGCTAACAAGACTGGAAGAGCTAGAATTAAAGGATGAAAGGTAAAAAAAATTCATAAAAAAATTCATGCTTGTATAGCATAAGTTATGGAATTCATGAAAATATGAAATTATAAAAAATGATAAGTAATATTATCATAATATTGAAGGTTACTATACTCTTCATAAACACAATCATGTACAATATTCATAAACACCTAATAAAGAACAATTGCTTTGAGGTTTTCAAGTTAAATAACAGACAACCTTACTAAAAAAAAGTAGTTATAAGAGCCATATCTAAGGCAAAAAGCATAAATTATTATTACTGAAAATCCTGGGCTTAAACCTTGTATGTGCAGCATCACCCTTGCATTGTTTGTGTTCTGTATATGTTCAAATCTTATGATGGAATTAGCTGTATAACATGATTTAAGTGAACAATGTGCGCATTGGCAAAACCTGCATATTTCTTGAAAGAATTAAATTTTTACTACTGCAATATTAATATATTGGAGTATATTGAAATGCTAACTTAAGGATTTGTTTAAAAATCTAGAAAGAGATGTAAGAACATTATGTTTTTTGTTATGTATGTTCTACTTTAGGAAAGAAATGCACCTAACTAGAAATTTGTGCATTTTAATTAGGTGAAAGTTGTACCTAACTAGAATATCATGGATTTAGTCAATTCTTTGTAGGATCTAGATTAACCCTAGAGAGGGGGGGGGGGGGGGGGTGAATAGGGTTATAGCAAATTTTCTCGATTTAAACACAGAAATAAACTGCAGAAATAAATATGCTGAAAAGTAAATTACACACAAAATTTACCTAGCTTCGGCAACCCCTGCCTACTGCTGCATTCACAGATTTCTATTAGAATTAAACAGTATCACGCTTACAACAACTCTACTAGACTCGCAGACCCTTTTGCTCCCGCTCACAAACACTCTACTAGACTCGCACACCCTGCTCCCGCCTATAGAGTTTCGCTCACTCGCAAACACTGCTCCCGCCTATAGAGCTTTGCAAACTCGCACACCCTGCTCACTGAACTAATTCAGAATAGACAATCTGACACTACCTAAACCTAGGTGGTGATTTACCTAAATTCTTTGATTCGTAAAATAAAAACAATAATTAAGAACAATAGAAAATAACCTTAAACTAATTAACAATATTAATAAAAGCCTATAGAAACAAAACCCCCTTTTATTTTTAAGACCGGCCCACTTCCTTATTTCACCCGATCCTCTCTTGTCTCGTTCGTGAGAAATAATGGCGGTTAGGGCTTCGTTCCCTTTTGTTCCAGTCAGGGCTTCGGCTCTTTGTTCCAATTAGGGCTTCGGTTTCTTCTATTGATCTGTGATTTGTTACCCTAGCTCGCTGCTTCTCTGATGGTTGACTTTGATTGTTTGCAGTTGCTCGATCGAGTTCGATGCTTGTGAATTCGGTATGTACTGTCTCCTTTTGCTTTTCTAAATTGATACTTGAACTCGATCAAGATAAATGCCGATGATGATTAGGGTTTTAATAGGATTTGATTTCCTATTTTTGCGTTCGACTGATTGCTTCAAAAATTCTTGCTTTGCCGTTCGATTTCGCTTTGATGCTGAGGATTAATCTGACTTTGTCAATTTCGTATTTCTAGTAACTTGATTCACACGGCTTTGAATTGATTTCGTGATTTGAGATATTTGACTTTGTAAATTTCGTATATTTTCGACTGTTTATTTTGGGTATGTGAATTCACTACTCTGTATTAGCTTCGATCATCACCATTGCTTTTAAATTTTTCTCTGCTGCATACCACTGCATTTCACTGCACTGTTGAAATTTTGTGTCTGCATTTGTTATTTCTGGAACTCGATTTGCACTTGCTCACTGCTTGATGGTCTTGTGACTATAACTGGACATTTTGAGTTTGTTGCATTTGCTGGCTTGTACTGTCCACTGCCCTGATCTTGTTTGTTCAATCACTTTGCTGTTCGCATTGATGCCACACTTGGTCTAGTTGTAGTTTGCATATTACCTGCTATTCCACGGTCTATTTGGTGGTATTTGATTCATTTGATACTTCTGTTGGGGCTTGTATAATTTGAGTTGTAGCTTGATGGTTTTGTGATTAACTTTGTACCATTGACTTGATATTCTTAACTGCCTGTATTTTGCATTCATGTACTTGCTGCTATGTTGGTGGCAATCTTGTGTAAGTGCTTCACCATACTTGTTCATGTGTACATCTGACCCTTCCATATGCTCTCTGATAATGTTGAACTTCACTGTTGCTTATGTCCATTGATGCATCCAATCTGCACTTCACTACTATCTGTCTGAACTGTGCACATTGTTGCACTTGCTCATGTTAAATTGCATTGTTCATCTGAGTCTGCTCACTGTATCATGCTTGGCTTTGTACACTGTCTTGTGCATTGCCCCCATTCACTGTTACTGTGCAGTTGCAATGCCTTGCTTGGTCTCTGTTACATGCTTGCTGTTGCATGCTTGTGATATTCATGTTGATTTGATGATGCTGGTATTTGCTGATATATTACTTTGAATTGCATACATTTTATGTTGACATTTTCTTTGACACAGATGCTACACTTGTTCATTGTTGTTCAAGTGTACTTGTCTTCATAAAATTGTCACTGTGCTTCTGACCTTTCTGGTCTCTGATCATTGCTTGGTCATCATGGTAGCTTGAGCATTTGGTCTGTGTTGCATTGTTCCATGTGTCTTGCCTTTGACCATTTGCATACACTTTTGGTCATGTTGTACTCATTTGCCACTGAGTTTCATTGAATAGCTGGTCTTTGTAGTTGTTTATTTGGGTCAGTGCTTCACCATACTTGTTGTTGCAGTATTCAAGTTTCTTGTACTTGTGCTACTTTCACTGTGTCACTTGAGGTCTTGCACTGTTTCATGCATGTACTCTGAGCTGTTTATGCATTTGCACATTTGTTCACAACTGCTTCGAGTCATTCTCTTTTATGTTCACTGGCCTGTACAGTGTTGGTCTGGCTTGCTTGAGTTTCACTGTGATAAGTATGGTTTCACCTGTACTTGTGTTGTAGCTATCTTGACTTATGCTGTATCAATGCTGCTTCACCATATTGCATTGTCATATTTTATTCCTTTTTGCATTTGAGTTTGTATCTTGGAGTCTGCAACTTGATTTGTGCCTTGTCCATTCTCATGTGTTCATGTTGCTGGACTTGAATACATCTGTGCAGTCCATTGTAGCTTTTGTGCACAGCACTGCATGTTATGTTGGCCATTTGGTCGAGTTGTAGTCCAGTCCACTCATGTACATGCTTCACTGCAGCCTTTTGGTCTGACTGTTGCATTTGAATTTCTGGTTGGAGCTGTCCACACGAGTTGGCGAGGCAATGCACACGTGTATGATTGTACACGTGTGTATTGCAGCCACTTATGATTACCTGTCCCTGTAATATCTATGTGCACGACTTTGTGATGAATTCAAGTGTGAATGATGAGGAACAACCCAAATAACTGAGGCAAACGATATTTTCAAAAATCGTATTTCATTTTATATTGCAAAAATATTTCTTTTTCAATTTTACTGCGTTAGTGAATATTTTTGCAGATTACTCAGATGCTGGATTCAAACCGGAATGCAGTTGAAGACAAAATACGAGTGTGAGTGATATGTAGTGAGGTTATCAATGTAAAAATATTTGTGATGTAATCGTGATGTAATCAGAAATGTATATGTATAGTGAGAGCATGAATTTGTACTATTCAAGTTTGTAATAAATATTCGTTTGAATAAAATATTCGTTTGAATTCAAAAACTGTGTAACTTGTTCTGTTTGAATTCAAATTCAATTTCTGTGTAATTTATTTTATTCAACAGATATTTATCTAACCAAATACATACTATACAAAAAATTTGTTTGAATAAAATTTCTGTTTGAATTCAAAATCTGTTTAACTTGTTTTGTTTGAATTCAAATTCAAATTATGTGAAATTTAATTTTATTCAACAAATATTTATTTAAACTATGAAAAACAAAATAGTACATTACCAAATACATTTAAATGAATGTATATATGTTTATTATCATCAAACAAAAATCATATAGCGCAAAGCGCATATTCAACAATCTCCCCCTTTTGATGATAACAAACATATATGTAAGATTTTGAATATATTAAATGTATTTGATAATTTCATTTGCTCCCCTATTTGAATGCTCCCTTTTTATGTAATACTCCCCCTACAAATATGGCTCCCCCTACATATATGCATACAAATAAAAATATGTAAATGAGTCTATATGCAAATTGAAAGTTATTTGACCTTTGCTTGATTCTATTTGACAAAATCTTAACTTTTCTCTCCCCCTTTTGTTATCAGCAAAAGAATAATAGTGTTATAAAATAGGGATGAAGTGATAGACATGAATCAAACATTTAACTCAATTAAATATAAATATCAAATTTCAATAAAACTCAAACAAAATCATAATTACCCTTGTCAAGCGCATATTCCACTTTCAGAAGTGATGGAGACAGAATCATCAAAAATTCATATAGATATGTCTATTTGTGGTATATTTATTTCTGGAAATTTGAATATCTACTAACCATGCATAACCGTTAGGACTTTTAAATGAGATTAGTAGTATTCCAATTTAATTTAAAAAATAAAATCAAGTATCTTCTAACCACGCATGACCGTGAGGACTTTTAAATGGGATTAGAATCAACTTGTCTATTAAATCAATTATTTTTAATATGCGTTCCATACATGCATAACCGTGAGGACTTTTAAATGAGCATGGAAGCACATAATCAAAAATCCAAGTAATTCACCCATGCATAACCGTGAGGACTTTTAAATGAGAGTGAATACTTTGGATATTTATTTTTAATTGCTGAATATAATAAATTGAAGCACAAATAATTTCCTTCACCGATTTAAAGATATTGAAGAACAAATGATTTCCTTTGTAAACTACCACAAATTTACATACTAAATATGATCTTGATGAGTGATGTTCGATAGAAAGATGATAGAAATAGAAATGGTCATGGAATTATTACCCAACAAAAAGTTTTTATAACTCTTGTTATGAAATTCTAAAGAAATTTTCTAATTATACTTTCTCGAGTTATAATATATGATAAATATCAACACTCATCTCTTTTTCAATCACTATTCATCTTTTCGATAATCAAAGAGAGTTAGATTAGTCAAAAATTTGTCATTTAAAATGAAATTAAACATTATAAAATCAATTTTTCAAAAATGATTAATCTGTAAATATGGTCAAACATGATTTTCTTGAGGGGAGTTTTATAAGAAAATTTTCTGCTATTTGAAAATTATTTCAAGTGAAAAATATGCAGATATTTTCTTTGAAAAAAAAACGATGCAGCAAATGAATGTTTTAAAAATTAATCACGTTACACTAATAATTTTTCTATCAACTATATTACCAGTGTAATCCGCATCTGAATTTAAATTTCACTCAATATTCACTTGTTGAATCAAACCATGAGATGTGCACCAAAAATTTCAAAACATCATTCTTTTGAATTTGAATTTAAGCCGTGTTAACACTCAAACAAATATCATGATGTTAATTTCAGAAACCAGAGGATAAACAATTATTTTCATGAGTAATCAACAGTCAATCAACATCATAATTATTTCAAAAACAATTTCTTAAAATCCTTTTTCTCATGAATTTGAAATCGTGCAAATTTACAAGCAGTGATCAAAATGTCAGAACCAATATATCTACGTGTAGCATGAGTAACCAGCATTTGACCGAACAAATTTATATAAATTAGTTCAAAATTGAAAATTTGATTGGTCATCAATTAAGCACAAATTAATGTCATAAATAAGAACAAGTCAAAAAATCATATCAATTAAGTCCGAATCAGTCAACCTCATAATTACTCCAAGTAATTTTCTTTAAAGATGGTTAGTCAATAAAAAAAATAGCATCAAAATCATCATCTTTTGTTCATCTCAATATTGGCTGATTTTAATTTAGAGTATGGTGCATATAATCACATTTAAAAAACAATTACCTGTTTTACCTTTACGATAATTTTTTGTGATTGCCCATTGTGATTCTGTCACCTTTATACTAGGCTAAGGAACTTTGTTTTCTCGCCCGTTGTGTTTCTGGAACAGCCGAAATCCAGAGAACACTGTTGTTGTTCCTTAGCCTGCCACCACACCTACACGATAAAAGATTTGTGTGACCTATTTGTTTTTATAGGTCCATTGTTGTTAGTGGCAGAGTATGAAAAATATGTTTTTGGAGACTCAAAACTGTTTATATATGTTCCTTTTGGCATCCAAATTTGTTTGACTTTCAAAGATTTTATATTTGTGCCTTTTGGAACCCAAATTGGTATAGTTTTCAAGTGTTTGGGTCTATACCAACAATTATTTCGATTATGTCCAAATTCTCTACAAAACGTGCACATTAAATTGACTTGATTAAATTTTGTGTTCCTATGACTATGATTTTCAACATGATTTCCAATTATTTCAGATCGAGCAACACTTTTACCTTTACCATCATCTTGTGATTTTCCATAACCTAGTCCTTTTCTATTGTTAGCAAAAATTTGATTTCCAAATAACATTTTGAAAGATTTTTCGCCTCTTGAAAAGTTATTCAAAGGTTTCTCAAGATTTTGGACTTTGGTTTTTAATGTTGAGTTTTCAGTAACAAGTGAGGTGCATCGATTAATAAAATCCTTTCTCCTAGTGTCGATGGTTTCCTTAAGATTCAAGTTTTCATTTTCAAGACTTTCAAAGTTATTTCTCAGTTTTGATAATTCTGAATCTAAAATCTTACATTTTTTACATTCTAGGTTTTGAATATTTTCAAGTTCAGTTTTTAACCTAAAATTTTCACGAGCAAATTCTCTCCTATCATATTTCAGTTTTTCAATTTTAGATTCAAGAGTATCCACTACCTTAGTAAGATCAGAACACATAAAAACAAGTTCTTTATAAGAAAACTCACCTGCCTCACTAGATTCGTCGGAGGTTGCTTCTGATTCTGATTTTGCCATGCAACACAAGTTAGCCTCCTCTGGGCTGCTATCCGAAGCTTCCTCTCCTTCTTCATCATCCCAAGTCGCTGCAAATACCTTTTTCGCCTTTTTCCTTTCTTTGTTGTTTTTGAGAAGTGGGCATTTTGGTTTGATGTGGCCAGGCTTGTTGCAGTTATAACATGTCAGTTCATTATCGGAATTTTCGGAATCTTTTGACCTATTTCCCTTTGTTTTCTTCTTGCGTGGCTTGAATCTAGACCATCTTCTAAGATTATTGACAGCCATTGCAAGCTCTTCAATTGGATCTTCTTCATCGCTTTCTTCTTTACTTTTTAAGGCAATCGTCTTCTTCTTTGGTTCGGAGTTGTTGCGTTCTTCCTTTGCTTTTAACTCAAGCTCATATGTCATCAAGTTGCCAATCAACTCCTCCATGCTTAATTTACTCAAATCTTTCGATTCTTGGATTGCCATGACTTTTGCTTCAAAGTTCATCGGTAAGACTCGTAGTATCTTCCGCACAAGCTCTACCTCAGTGAATACCTTCCCAAGCGCTCTAGCATTGTATACCAAGGTTGAAAAGCGTCCAGACATATCCTTTATGCTCTCGCCTTTATCCATCACAAAGTTTTCGTATTCATTGCTGAATAGGGCTAGCCGAGACTCCTTGACTTGAGAAGTTCCTTCGTGTGTCACCTCCAAAGTATGCCATATTTCCTGTGCTGTTGTACAATGAGAAATTCTATTAAATTCATTTTTACCAAGAGCACATATCAAAGCATTCATGGCTTTAGCATTTGTCGTTTTCAATTTCTTATCGTTAGCATCCCACCTATCCTTAGGTTTAGCAAACTCAGTACCACCAACAATTATAGTGGGAGGTTTATAGCTAGTCTCAATAATATCCCAAACATCATAATCAATGGAACTAAGATAAATACTCATCCTAACTTTCCAATAAGCATAATCGTTCCCGTTAAACATGGGCGGCCTAGCAATAGATTGCCCCTCAGAAAAAGCATTATTTTGTAGACTCATGACTCTAGAGTTAAATAAAAAATATACCGGGCTCTGATACCACTTGTAGGATCTAGATTAACCCTAGAAGGGGGGGGGGGTGAATAGGGTTATAGCAAATTTTCTCGATTTAAACACAGAAATAAACTGCAGAAATAAATATGCTGAAAAGTAAATCACACACAAAATTTACCTAGCTTCGGCAACCCCTGCCTACTGCTGCATTCACAGATTTCTATTAGAATTAAACAGTATCACGCTTACAACAACTCTACTAGACTCGCAGACCCTTTTGCTCCCGCTCACAAACACTCTACTAGACTCGCACACCCTGCTCCCGCCTATAGAGTTTCGCTCACTCGCAAACACTGCTCCCGCCTATAGAGCTTTGCAAACTCGCACACCCTGCTCACTGAACTAATTCAGAATAGACAATCTGACACTACCTAAACCTAGGTGGTGATTTACCTAAATTCTTTGATTCGTAAAATAAAAACAATAATTAAGAACAATAGAAAATAACCCTAAACTAATTAACAATATTAATAAAAGCCTATAGAAACAAAACCCCCTTTTATTTTTAAGACCGGCCCACTTCCTTATTTCACCCGATCCTCTCTTGTCTCGTTCGTGAGAAATAATGGCGGTTAGGGCTTCGTTCCCTTTTGTTCCAGTCAGGGCTTCGGCTCTTTGTTCCAATTAGGGCTTCGGTTTCTTCTATTGATCTGTGATTTGTTACCCTAGCTCGCTGCTTCTCTGATGGTTGACTTTGATTGTTTGCAGTTGCTCGATCGAGTTCGATGCTTGTGAATTCGGTATGTACTGTCTCTTTTTGCTTTTCTAAATTGATACTTGAACTCGATCAAGATAAATGCCGATGATGATTAGGGTTTTAATAGGATTTGATTTCCTATTTTTGCGTTCGACTGATTGCTTCAAAAATTCTTGCTTTGCCGTTCGATTTCGCTTTGATGCTGAGGATTAATCCGACTTTGTCAATTTCGTATTTCTAGTAACTTGATTCACACGGCTTTGAATTGATTTCGTGATTTGAGATATTTGACTTTGTCAATTTCGTATATTTTCGACTGTTTATTTTGGGTATGTGAATTCACTACTCTGTATTAGCTTCGATCATCACCATTGCTTTTAAATTTTTCTCTGCTGCATACCACTGCATTTCACTGCACTGTTGAAATTTTGTGTCTGCATTTGTTATTTCTGGAACTCGATTTGCACTTGCTCACTGCTTGATGGTCTTGTGACTATAACTGGACATTTTGAGTTTGTTGCATTTGCTGGCTTGTACTGTCCACTGCCCTGATCTTGTTTGTTCGATCACTTTGCTGTTCGCATTGATGCCGCACTTGGTCTAGTTGTAGTTTGCATATTACCTGCTATTCCACGGTCTATTTGGTGGTATTTGATTCATTTGATACTTCTGTTGGGGCTTGTATAATTTGAGTTGTAGCTTGATGGTTTTGTGATTAACTTTGTACCATTGACTTGATATTCTTAACTGCCTGTATTTTGCATTCATGTACTTGCTGCTATGTTGGTGGCAATCTTGTGTAAGTGCTTCACCATACTTGTTCATGTGTACATCTGACCCTTCCATATGCTCTCTGATAATGTTGAACTTCACTGTTGCTTATGTCCACTGATGCATCCAATCTGCACTTCACTACTATCTGTCTGAACTGTGCACATTGTTGCACTTGCTCATGTTAAATTGCATTGTTCATCTGAGTCTGCTCACTGTATCATGCTTGGCTTTGTACACTGTCTTGTGCATTGCCCCCATTCACTGTTACTGTGCAGTTGCAATGCCTTGCTTGGTCTCTGTTACATGCTTGCTGTTGCATGCTTGTGATATTCATGTTGATTTGATGATGCTGGTATTTGCTGATATATTACTTTGAATTGCATACATTTTATGTTGACATTTTCTTCGACACAGATGCTACACTTGTTCATTGTTGTTCAAGTGTACTTGTCTTCATAAAATTGTCACTGTGCTTCTGACCTTTCTGGTCTCTGATCATTGCTTGGTCATCATGGTGGCTTGAGCATTTGGTCTGTGTTGCATTGTTCCATGTGTCTTGCCTTTGACCGTTTGCATACACTTTTGGTCATGTTGTACTCATTTGCCACTGAGTTTCATTGAATAGCTGGTCTTTGTAGTTGTTTATTTGGGTCAGTGCTTCACCATACTTGTTGTTGCAGTATTCAAGTTTCTTGTACTTGTGCTACTTTCACTGTGTCACTTGAGGTCTTGCACTGTTTCATGCATGTACTCTGAGCTGTTTATGCATTTGCACATTTGTTCACAACTGCTTCGAGTCATTCTCTTTTATGTTCACTGGCCTGTACAGTGTTGGTCTGGCTTGCTTGAGTTTCACTGTGATAAGTATGGTTTCACCTGTACTTGTGTTGTAGCTATCTTGACTTATGCTGTATCAATGCTGCTTCACCATATTGCATTGTCATATTTTATTCCTGTTTGCATTTGAGTTTGTATCTTGGAGTCTGCAACTTGATTTGTGCCTTGTCCATTCTCATGTGTTCATGTTGCTGGACTTGAATACATCTGTGCAGTCCATTGTAGCTTTTGTGCACAGCACTGCATGTTATGTTGGCCATTTGGTCGAGTTGTAGTCCAGTCCACTCATGTACATGCTTCACTGCAGCCTTTTGGTCTGACTGTTGCATTTGAATTTCTGGTTGGAGCTGTCCACACGAGTTGGCGAGGCAATGCACACGTGTATGATTGTACACGTGTGTATTGCAGCCACTTATGATTACCTGTCCCTGTAATATCTATGTGCATGACTTTGTGATGAATTCAAGTGTGAATGATGAGGAACAACCCAAATAACTGAGGCAAACGATATTTTCAAAAATCGTATTTCATTTTATATTGCAAAAATATTTCTTTTTCAATTTTACTGCGTTAGTGAATATTTTTGCAGATTACTCAGATGCTGGATTCAAACCGGAATGCAGTTGAAGACAAAATACGAGTGTGAGTGATATGTTGTGAGGTTATCAATGTAAAAATATTTGTGATGTACTCGTGATGTAATCAGAAATGTATATGTATAGTGAGAGTATGAATTTGTACTATTCAAGTTTGTAATAAATATTCGTTTGAATAAAATATTCGTTTGAATTCAAAAACTGTGTAACTTGTTCTGTTTGAATTCAAATTCAAATTCTGTGTAATTTATTTTATTCAACAGATATTTATCTAACCAAATACATACTATACAAAAAATTTGTTTGAATAAAATTTCTGTTTGAATTCAAAATCTGTTTAACTTGTTTTGTTTGAATTCAAATTCAAATTCTGTGAAATTTAATTTTATTCAACAAATATTTATTTAAACTATGAAAAACAAAATAGTACATTACCAAATACATTTAAATGAATGTATATATGTTTATTATCATCAAACAAAAATCATATAGCGCAAAGCGCATATTCAACATTCTTTAGATGTTTATAGGATAAAAAGACATAGGATGTTAAAATTGTTCCTCGTTTTAGACCACTTATAACAATTTGCTCTGCCGTGCTATCTGAATCTCTCATAGTATCAATGCGTTCCTATACTTCGCACTCCCGCATATTAAACTGATAGATGAAAATAAATCATGGAATAGTAAGCGCCTTCTCGCATCTTAATGTTACTAGAATAGAAATGTTGTGTAACATGTTTCCATAAATTATTTTACTCAGAGGAATGATGGGAACTTGCGAGTAGAGATTCATTCTTTCAGGCAGAGAGACTACAAGTCGCGAGAAGCATTGCATATGTATAACTTTCATCTAATGATGAATTGATACTTTGAATTACTATCATAAATAAAATAATGTGGTGTGAAGTAAATATTTATCATTATTTACCTATTTTTAACCTCTACAAATCCATTTTATGGTTCATGCGTGCATTTATAAAATTATATTTTACAAAACAGAATGGTTGTTGTTACAGGTTGAGCTGCGTACATCTAGTATGTCATCTTCCGAGACTTTAGAGAGAGGTACATGCATTTATTCTGCTCATGTACGGGATTCTTGCTAGCACGCTATAGCAATAGGAAATAAATTAAGTATAAGCTTACTTTATAAACATAAACATTTACAGATCGTACATCTGTGCCACAAATGATACAAAACCTTGCTTATATTTGTACATCAGTGCAACTACAGCCAGAGCACTTAAGACAGTAGTATAAGGAATATTACTATCATCTGAAGGTTAATTTGACATCTTCTTAGGAATTATTTTATGCAATTAAGTCTCCATATTTTAACATGTACTTATGAACTGACATTTAAGAACAAAATAAATGTCTTAACAGTTTCGTATGATTGTTGAGAGACATTAGGTCAATTAATTGGTCATTTTTTGTTATTTATTTAACAGACCTTGATCACTTACGTTATCTATTTAAATATGCAGGAACTCAAGTCTGAGATATTAGTTGATTTTCGTGGTGACGTTGAGGCTGCTTCATCATTGGTGAATTCAGGTCTTGATGTGCTTGTAAGCTTCATCTGATTTTCGGGGTGACCTTGAGTGTCATATTCGTTGTTTGTAAGCTTTTAGATATGTTGTAGTAGTGAAATTTGAAGTTGTCACAATGAACTTTGTAGAATTTGATATGTTCTATTTCATACATTTGATGTTTTTTAAGGATTTGATGATATGTTAGTTTTGAAATTTAGTCTTGTGTTTACTATTGTTGTAAATTCGTATAGATATAGTTGAATGAAATACTATTAGATGCTGAATAAGATATGGTTTAGTTATACCAAATTTATAACACTTATAAGTGTTGGTAATTTTGCTATTTACTTATGCAAGGAATTTCCAACGGTTATAACCGTTGGAAATTAAAATATTCCCAACGGTTATAACCTTGAACGTGAAGTAATTTCCAATGGTTATAACCGTCGAAAATTATCAAGATTTTCAATGGTTATAACTGTTAGGAATTACGGTTTTACCAAGAATTTTGGTTATAACCGTTGGGAAATTTGAAAATTCCCAACGGTTATAACCGTTGGGAATGACCAAAATTCCCAACGGTTATAACCGTTACAAAATATGTAAAAAAGATATAACGTACCTGCTACCAATGGTTATAACTGTTGGGAATTTGATTACCAATGGTTATAACCGTTACACAATGACAGTTCCGGTGTTGTAATATTTACTATTATTTAATTTATTTGATGTTTTAGAGTTGCTTGGATTATTTGATGCATACATAAAAGTTATATTTGTACTCCCCGATATATGATTTCAGCGATACTTAATTGCTTGAAGAACTTGTTGGAAATTTTGCACCATAAAGGTGCAAATGTGGGCGGCCATAAATATAAAGAAAGAAAGTAGAGTGTGAGAAAATTAAGGGATTAACTATGGATGTTTTAATTGAAAGAAAGAAAAACGTTTTATTTTCTCAATTAAAACAAATTCACTATTTTTTTTCCATTCATTTCATTTTCATTTTCCTTCCTCTCTTTCTTCTCGCCATGGCTGAATTTCTTATCATCCCTTTCTAAATTAAAATCAAATCTAAAAGAAATTAAAACATCAAATAAATATAAAGACGGCATGGTTTATCCTTCTCCTATAAAGTTGGGTTTATATTCAAGAATCCAAGAAGGGATTTTCAAATCAATGTGTAACTTATTTGCTACATTTGAAGGTTATTTTCTAATTTTAATTGTATTCTTAGATGTAATATTCTTATCGCATTTTATATGTATGTATTATTATCTCACCTTGATTTAGAATTGTAACGTAATTCAAACAATTTGTTGAATGATTTGATTTTGGTTTAACCTCATGAATTAAAACAAAATTTAAACATGATTAAACAATGATTTGGTTATGGATCTATGCTTTGAAATTACTTATATTAATATTCTAAACACATTAAACAATCTAAATATCCTTGTTTGAACTTTTTTAAAGACTGTTTATATCTTGTTTGATTTATTATGTACAATTTTGGTTTTATAACGTTTGACCATTTAACAAAGAGTAATCTTATTTTGGGCTTAGATTATATATATATATATATATGTATGTATGTATGTATGTATGTATGTATGTATGTATGTATATGTATCCACGTGTGTGTTTTATTAATTAATTTATACATATGTTTGTAATTACATTAGAAAACTTTAACATAATATGGATGTTTGTTTTTGAATCAATTATGAAGTTTTGGATATATATGTGTGTGCGTGTGTGCGTGCGCACGTATAAACATTTATATTTTATATTGTTATGGCCTATTTTAAAAACATTTTATTTGTTTACTTTTATTTTCATTGAATAATTTAAAATTGAGGCAATGATATATACATATAAATAGCAAACATATGAACGGTAGATATAAATCCTAACATCTACACATGTATATATTGACAATGTTATTGTTTGTTGTTTTAGTCAATTTAACCATATTGTTGTATCATGATTTTCCTTGTATATTTGAGCTAGTGACATCTCGACGGAAATGACTTTAAGATGATAAAGGAATGAACCAAGAACCTTAGTACATGTTTCATGGGGCACAAGAAGTTGGCTAAGTTTTGCATGAGGCAAATCCAGTCAGTACCGACCACTCTAAAGGGGTCAATACTAAGAGGTCCAAAAATATTGGAGGACACATTTTGAGCTACTAGTAACGCCACTTGCAACTTTAAGGACAAAGTTAAGTTTTGATGGGGTAAACCAGTCAGTGTCGACCATTTTTTATGGGAAATTTTGTTAACGAAGATCTAAAGATTGAAGACTTAAGCAAACGTGAAGGAAGATTGGAGAATTGAGCATGCAAAACCACTTATCGTTGACCAAAACTGGTTAGTATCGAGACGTTTTATATACCAAAGTTGTTGATTTTGAATTCTTCTTCATGGATGCAAACTCGGAGCTAGATAATTACTCGTTCAAAAACATTCAGTCGATTCAAGAGGAGAAGCACGCCTATAAATACATGACTATTGACAACGTAGAAGGACTTCTGATTCTTCTTTAGTTTTTTTACAAGCTCTGCCTTTTTCGAAAACCAGTTGTTTCTAAAACCGAAATCATTGTAACTTGGATAAATTTGTGAAAGTAAATTGAAATAAAGCTGATAGCAGACATAGGCTAAAAATTCAGCGAACTAGTTTAAAAATCTTGAGTCTTTCTCTTTAATTCCAATGCTTAACTTTTAATTTTCATTTCTAACTAAATTGGGTGTTTGCCCTATTTTATGCAAATATTTTGTGCTTTCATCGAGAAGTGAATTCAAACGTAGATCTATGATTTCACTTTGATTTGGAGAATTCTTAGCTAGATCTAGAAGAAATGGCTCCTAAGAGAGATACTAGATCTAGTGCGATTACCGGAGGAGATAATGAAGGATATTGGTAATGTGAAGAAGAATTAAATCAGTTAGTTACTTTGGTAGCATTTCCTGGATCTTCGTCTTAGTACAAAAACGTAATAAAAGCTAAGACATTGAAGATATTGCTAGATATGAATATAAAGATGCCAGAGAAACATAAGACTTGGATGTATATAACGAGGTGGTTGTAAGATCAAGTGAAAGCGTTGGTCTATCCCAACAGCAGAACTTGTCTCGTCGACGAGGGAAAGGCAAAGAAACTCTATCATCTTCTGATTTCGATGAAGAAAGACCGTCTTTGATTTAGTAGAGCAGAAGATCGGATAAATGACTGATGCAAAGAAGGGTGGAGGAAACATGGAAGAAGGTGGTGAAAGATGGAGCTAATTAGCCAGCATCAAAATCACCAAAGTACCGAGAGGTCTAAATTGGTTGGTACCTAGAGGTCGATCAAGAGGATAAATTTATCTGATAACGAAGAGGAGCTGCAATTGCTTGACATTCCCAAAGGGCAAGCTATTGGTACTCAAGCTAATGGTGATGGAGCTAGCATTGCTTAGCTAGTTAGAAAGGGATGGAATCCAATATGGCATCAGCATGGGCTAGAACAAGTGATTCTTACAGAGACAAAAGAACTTAGATGCATAAAGCTAACCAAGAGTGTCTTCTGGGTCAAACACTCAAGGACATTCATGATGATCTCTATCCATTCAGCCGAGGAAGTGAAGAGTATAGTGCCATATTATTAAGAGGTTGACGGGTTAATGCCAAAAAATGCGGGGTAATGAATGAGGTCCATTAGTGTGTAGGACCCCATTCACCAGGAGATTCTTAAAGCGAGGTATCCAATGAATTTTGTGATGTCGACGATGATTAGCTATAACCATGTGATAGATCCTCGATAGCATCTGGTAAAGTACAGATGGCATATGGATAGTGCCCGTGCAACAGATGCTATGAGATGTAGGTTTTTTCGGTTATATCCAAAGGGATATCAATGATCTAGTTTACTTAGATTGAACTAGATCCATATCGTCATTTGATCAATTAGAGAAACGATTTATGAAGTAGTTCCAGGATTATGCCTGTAACATCCCCTATCTAAGGCCCAAAGCTAAGCGCTACAGATGCTGCAGTCATCCATAGTATTAACTTTTAACGACTAAATACGGCTATGTTAATGTTATCTATAATATCAGAAGCACTTGAATATATAACAAAGCACAGATTTCAAAACAGTACTTTTCCATTACATTTCAAAACAGACATTCCATTTTCAGATTACATAATCCCAAAATGCTTCCCAAGCAATGATAAAATATACTTATTACAAAGTACGCCAAGAGTGAAATATGAAGATGCCCACTTAGATGATCGGAGTCATATAGTCATAATTGACTAAATACATATACAATAGAAACAAATAACAAAACAAAGAACTGCAACTCCTAAATAGCTATCCGTTAGCCTCCTATGCACCACCGGTAGCTTTATTCACCATCTTACTAAATCCTGAAAGAACCTCCAACCCTCAGCCTACTCAAATCAATTTTGAGCACCCGAGAGTTTAAGGGGACAAACAAAAACTTCGAGTCAGACATAAAGCCTAGTGTAAATAATACTATACATCCCGGTTATTAATGTTAAATGAGACCACGCCGCTTAGCGGAACAGGTTTTCCCTCACTAACATTCTTTTAAAACATATCATTTGCAAATCTTTTCCTACAACCAAAACTGGTTAAATACTATAAAGCATCATTATGTAAACATACATATCAGGTAATAAAAGAACTATCTGTTTAAATACTTTAGTTTTGTTTGGCTAGCTATTAACCATTGGCTGACTAGGGCCTGCCAGATAATATAACAAAATAATCTAACATCTGTTGGACACACCTCTTTTGGATGATCTGTCCTTAACTATATGTTCAATACTTCTCTTCTAGACGGTCAGTCTCTAACTTAACATCTCCCAGGGTCACCTGATCCTAATGGTTTTGCGGGCTCATGAATAACCTGTCTATATACAAACATATATTCCCTTCTATGCGTAATCATAATTCTAATCTTACCTGTGACAAAGCCCTACACACTCGAATTTTGGACTAAATTAGTTGGGGTCAATAACTAATGTATAGGGTGGGACCCTATACCAGTCCCGTCAGGTATTCTAATATCTGAGTCATTTTCACTTAGGTATATCTTCCCAAAATTTCCATTAAAGCCTTTTCTCAAAATGATTTAAAACCTTTAAATCAACTTACATAAGGAAAATACATATGCTCTATGCTTTACTCAAAATCACCTTGCAATCTTATATATATATATTGTATTCAATCCTTAGTTGATGAAAACATTTAAACACTTGAAAGTACCCCTTTCAATTCAATTGAAAGTATCTCTTTCGAAACCATGTAAAAGCCTTTATTTATCTAGGCCAAAAGACCAAAACCTTCCCTTTTCAAACCATACTTTAACCCTTTCGAAACCTTTAAAGCTTTCCTTTCGAAAGCATTAAAACCTTAGACACAATATCTTAAAACATTTCAAAACATTGCTTTTAAAAACCTTGAAAAACCTTCCATTTCAACTCTTTCAAAACCATCAGAAAGTAATACCTTTTGACTCCTTCGAAAACCTTTGGGGAAGCACCCGTCGAAACCATTTTAAATACCTTTCAAAAGCATCAAACCTTAAGAAACTCAAACCTTTCGAAAGATCTTGGGTTCAATTTAAAACATATGGAAAAACACCTTTCAAAACCATTTAAACCAACACTTTCGAAACCTTTGGGTTATACTTCACTCAAAATAAAAAGGGTCATTTAAACATCTAAGTCGAAAGCCTTCCTTTCAAAACCTGTTCCTAAGTAAAGAAGTGACGGTGTCAAAATCATCCTTCAAAAGCATTGGAGAAGTGGTTAATTTTAAAAACAATGTATACCTTTCGAAACCATTGACTTTGAAAAGTAGAAAGGCGGCAGCTAGAGGTTTCGACCCTTTCTAAAGCATCATTTAAAATAAAAGAGCACAACCATTCAAAACCTTTTCTTTAAAATACTTGACTCACTCGGAAGCCAACCAAGTGGAAAGCTATCCTTTCGAAAGCAAAGCGGGCGCTAGATTAATTTTTAAAACAAAAAGGCGCTTCGACCCTTTCGAAACCCCTTGGTTTTGACTCACATCTTCTGCCTTTTTCCAATTCACTGTGTACCAAAGGTTTGATACTATGTGCATTGGTTTGTGGGGGGAGGTGGAGGGTCTTAGTCGAAAGCTACCTGGGCGAAACCAAAAAAGGCGAAATAGGATTTTAACCTGAATTTATAATTTAAACCCATTTTAGGTAAACTTTTCGACTAACCTGCCTTGTTTTCCAAACACTTATTGGTTGCTAATTTTTCTTTTCTAAAAGTGCTGCTACAATTTCAGAATTAAATTATTTGCAAAACAACCCTTCTCCTTAATTAAATATATAAAACATTTAAGTCGCATACGTTAAATAATTTTATATATTCATCAAAATACCAAGGAAACTTCTATAAAAATTCTAGAAAATCATTTTCAATATGTTTTCTAACATATAAAAATTTTATACCCTAATAAATATTTATTATGCCGCAAATAATTTATAACCCAATAAATCATTTCCTTCACTAGAAAATTAATATAAAATCCACATTAATTCAAAAAATTATAAAAATTTAAAATTATCTCTAAAACATGATTTATGATCTACATTTAAATTTTCAAGGTATTTGGATGTCATTTAATAGGATTTTGGTACCAAACACATCATAAAAACTAATATGAACATGTATAAATCATCAACAAGCTTATATAAACTTTCAATCATTCAAAATATGGCATTATCATGCAAAATCATTTTAGGTTATCCGAAAATCCAAAAACTATAAGAAAAATGGGACATAGTAATTATTCACCTTATCTTTTTGATTAAAGATGTGAGATTTGATGTTTAATAAGTTGATTTACTTCTTCCTCTTAAAAATCCTAGCTTTATCTTCTTTTGAGATTGAAAATGGTGGTCTGCCTTATAGTATTTTTTCTTGAGAAGAATGAAATGAACATGTGTTTGAATTGCTAAGGGTTTAGAGTATAAGTTCTATCATTTTCCTATTTTTCCCTCCATTATTTCTTAACACTTAAATACATTTTATTTCTTTAGTTCATTTTACATATAGGCACGGCTACCCTTGGTTAAATTAAATTCCAACCCATTAATCATCTTTCCTTATTTTATTTAACTTAGCTAATTAAATATCCTAAATTATGTTACTAAAATTATGGGGTGTTACAATCTTCCATCCTTAAAGAATTTCATCCTCAAAATTAAGATAAGGCACACAACAAAATAATCAAAGGTAAAACATACTATCAATAGATCAGGATAAGCATCTCTAATCATGCTCTCACTTTCCCAAGTACCGTCCCTAGCATCGTCACTCCACTGGACTTTCACTAATCTAACTATCTTGTTCCTTAACTTCTTCTCATCCTTTTGAGAGAATAAATATCTTAAAGACTTATGATTGGTATACAACTCAAATCTCTCTCCCAATAGATAATGTCTCAAAATCTTCAAAGCAAAGATCATCGCAGCCAACTTCAAATCATGAGTAGGATTTCTCACTTCATGCAGTCTAAGTTGTTTGGATACGAAAGCAATAACTTTACTCCTCTGCATCAACATTGCTCCCAACCAGTCCCACATGCATCAATGCATACTACTAACCCTTGGTTTCCATCTAGAACTCAAAAAATGCTTTAACTTAAAGAACCCTTTCTCACATTTGTTAGAACAAATAAACTTTATGTCTTTCTTGGTCAACTTAGTCAAAGGTACTGCGTGAAAAATCCTTAATGAATCTCATGTAATAGCCAACAAGTCCACATAAACTCCTAATCTCGGTTACCGTGTCTGGGCTCTTCCAATTGTTGACAGCTTCGATCATAACGAGATCGATTGACAAGCCTTTGTCTGAAACTACAAGACAAAGAAACTTAACCTCTTTCTTCCAAAAATGACACTTGGAAAACTTTGCCTTTAGCTGATTTTGCATCAGCATCTCAAGCACAACTCTAAGATGAATCTCATGCTCTCTTTCAACTTTCGAATATACTAACATGTCATCTATGAATACCAATACAAACCTATCCAAGTGCTCTCGAAAAACTCGGTTCATCAAATCCAAGAAGAAAGCAGGTGTATTCGTTAATCTGAATGGCATTAATAACCACTAATACGAACCATGCCTAGTCCGAAATGTTGTCAAAAGAATACTGTCCTCTACCATTCTGAATGAGGTAACCCTATCGCCAAATCCAATTGGGAAAGCACTCTCGCTCCACTCAACTGATCGAACATATCATCAATTCTTGAGAAAGGGTAATTATTCTTGATCATCCTTTCGTTCAACTTACGATAAGCAGTGCATATCCTTAACAATACATCTGGTTTCTTTACAAACACCATGGCCGCTCTCCAAGGCGAACTGCTTGGTCTAATAAAATTCCTTTCTTCTAGATCCACTGGCTACACCTTTAGTTCCTTTATCTCAGTAGGTGTCATCCTGCTAGGTGGTCTACTGACAGGTTCAGCCCCTAGCCCAAGTTCTATCTGAAACTCAATAATTCGTTTCGATGGTGGTCCTGTGACTAGCTCGAAAACATCTGCAAACTCTCTTGCAACTCAAACCTTACTAAGTTATTCTCCAACCTCCATGGCACTTAACAAAGCACAAACACTCATGTTGGTGTTCTCCACTGAGAAGATGATTCGGTTATGACTATTGGGTGTCTCAATGATATTTCTCTATCCTGGCAAAATATCCTAGCACCATACTTACCCAACCAATCCATACTCAAAATAATCCCGAAATCTATGACTTAGAAAACATACAAATTGCATGCAAACTTATTACCTAATAAATCAATTTCTATCTGGTCACATCTCATCCCTAGAGTTGCATACCCTCCTATTGGATTTGCAACCCTTAAGAAAGTAATAAGGTATGTGTGTTCAGTACATAATATATCAATCAAATACTATGATATAAATGAATGTAATGCACCGGTATCAAATAGAACCCTAAATGGTGTACTTTAAATCAAAAGTGTACCTTCCATCATAGTTTTCCCTTTATCAATGGCAGTAGGCTTAGAAGAAGATGGTGGTCCAATGGAAAAAACCTTCCCTCTGTCCGCCCTGACTGGCTCTAGAAACTGATTCTTATAATGCCCAACTTGGTCGCATTTGATGCATTTCACATTCTTCTTTTCTATAGGCTTCTTCCCTTTGCCTGTTTGGCATTCATGAGCATAATGACCTTTCTTAGTACACTTAACGCACACTAAATCAACCTTTTTCTTCTTAGTAGCATCCTCTTTTTAGGCTCCCTTCTACTTAAAGGACTTCCTCTTTTTTCCATGAGGACCCTGGGATTCAACTGGCTTCTCCCTAGCAGAAACAGCAAGCATCTCTTCATGGAGAATGGTCATCTCCACCACCACATTACAAGGTTTTCTAAAATGAGTCATGGTCATTCTAGCAAGTTCTAGCCTCGGTCCTCGAATGAACTTCTCATTCCTTCTTATGTCAGTGTCTATAGTGGCATATCCATATCGAGATAGCAAATCGAACTTAACAGCGTACTTGAATACTGACATATCTCCTTGGACTAAATTCGTAAACTTCCTCGCCAACACCGAATTTGTAACCTTCGATAAAAATTTCTACTCAAACCTCCTTCTGAAATCAACTCATGTCAGCTCTTCCTTCAAAAATCCGGCAGTCACACTATTCCACTAGTGAAGTGTTGCCCCTTGCAACTGCCTGGAGGCCAACCTCCTCTATTGCTCATTATCCAAGCCTAGATCAGTAAAGATCCTCTTACGGTGCAATAGCCAATTCTTAACCTCAACGGCATCCTCTGTTCCAACAAATGGCTTTCCACCTAGACTAGTGTAGTCTCTACTTAGTCTAACATAATTATATCCACCTTGAGCTAAAGGATTAGCTCCTGCAACATTACTAGCAACTCCAGCCTGCAAATGATTGGCTAACAACTGATACACCATCCCTGCATCTACTGGCAAATTTCCGCACCCGCATTAGCTTCATCATTGGGTTTGGAATTAGCTTGTCGACCTTCATTCCTCCTGGTATTAGGTTGAGCATTTCCATTAGTTGTGGTGCTTCCTCCATCGAGATTTCCTCTTTCATTTTCTGCTTTCATATCCTCTTTCTCGTAAATCTACATATGAGCCTTAGTTAGATACAGAGGAATGGTCTAAGAGAGAGGGAAACACGTACTTATATACATATTTATACATAAAATACAAGTACATTACTATAACATTAACCCAAATCCTGATCTTCTTTTCCAATTCATTGGATTATGTTTGAAAATCCTTTAGATTTAAACTTATTTAATGTTTCATAAACCTATGCCCTGATACCAACTTTTAACATCCCCCTACTTGAAGGCCTAAAACTAACAGCTACAGATGCCGTAGTAATCCATAGTAATAAATCCCGGTGACCAAGTACGGCGGTGTTAGATTCATTGATACACAGAAACACTTAAATATGGAAAAAAAATTAAAACATCAAACAAGATCACATTCCCCTTCAAAACATTTTCAATTTATTACATAATCCGACAGTCATTAACCACGTTCAGAGAAAATATTTATTACAAAATACGCCATGAGAAATATATGAAGATGCCCCTTGGACTATCAAAGTACATATAGGAAATATCACAACTTTTCCATTATAAATAAAAGAGAACTCTAGATATCTATCATGCCTCTTGCACGTCTCCGGAACCTTATTCATACACAGAGGTACCTGAAAACCTCAACTCTCAACTACTCAAAATCAATTGAGCACCCGAGAGTTTGAGGGGAAAAGATAAACTTCGAGTCAGACATAAAGCCTGGTATGAATAATAATCTAACATCTCAAACCATTTAGTTATTTAGTGAGACCGCCACTTAGTGGAATGATTTTTCCCCTCACTAGTATCTTAAAACTTGTATAAAACCATATATTTAGCTTCTGCATCCACGATGGTTAAAAACATAGCCATTCCAAAATATTGTGATGAAATGCATACAAGTTTATACATTCTGGATTTCCCATCCTCTGTTTAGTTGACTCACTGTCATATTTACAGTAGGGTTACACTAACCTGTTAGTTTTTGTGGGCTTACAAATAACCTTTATATGATATATGTACTCCCTATCCTATTTCATAGTTTTCATGGGTGCACTATGAACCTACTGACCCCTGCCAATTAACTTAATTAATTCATGGGTACCCCTAGACCTGTTGATGACTCCAATAACTTCCCTCTTATCCTTGTTTTCATGGATTGACAAGGAACCTATTGACAACTATCAACAACTTAAACTGGGTATTTTATTCATGGGTTCACCACAGACCAATTGGCCCCTACCTACTACTCTTTTTTGTAACATAGCTTTCATGGGATCATTATGAACTTACTGGTAACTCCAACAACTTCTGATCATAGTTTTCATGGGTGCGCTATGAACCTGTGTCCCTGACATCTTCTATATTTAGGCATACTATATTCTAGTCTTCCTGACCTATTGGATGCAATTCTACTCATCTAGGAGTTTAACCAATTTATATTCACTGCTGGGTTAACCTAGCTGGTTCGTCTACCCTTTATACCTAAAATGCAGTTATAGTCCCATTATAATGGGAATATATTTATATTCGAAGAAGCAATCATAATTACAAAAGAATACAACTCATGTGGGTTTAATGTCCTTGAAATCGTTTTCATAAAATATGGTAAATCCCTTTAGCCGAACATTTTCAAGGATAGCCTCTTCTTAAAACCATTACAAAACTCATTTAAATTTAGCCATAGGTTTTTCCTTTAAAAATGAGTTTGGGTTACAAATCTTTTCAAAACCATCAAAACCTTGCTTTCGACAGGATGACCTCCTTTGAAAGCATATTAATCTATCTTCAAAACATTAGGCTTCTGCCTTTCGAACACTTTAAAACCTCTCTTTCGAAACCTTTATAACGTATTAAATTATTAACATTTAACTTTATAAGCATTGCTTTGAAACCAATTGAAAGTACCCCTTGTGAAAACATTGAAAGACCCTCTTTAAAGACCATTGGAAGTATCCCATCCGAAGCCATTGGGTTATTTAAAATATCATTTTAAGTCAAAGTGAACATAAGCGAAAGTACCCCTTTTGAGCATTTCTTTATCATATAAAAGTGTTTGGGGAAAATATGATGGTGTCGAAACCATCCTTTCAAAAGCTTATACTATATAAGTAAAATGTTTAAAGGTTGGCCCTGAAATCCCTTTCGACACCATACCTTCGAAACCATTAACTCCCTTTCGAAAGTTATGGGAAGTGTCTTACATTTTAAAACAAAATGTACTTTTCAACAGCATTGATATCTTTAGTACCATCGGAAGGCATCAAGTTACAGAAGGGTTTCGACTTTGTTGAAACTACCCCTCCGAAAGCTTCAAAATTGAAAACTAAGTAACTCCTTAAGAAGCTATTTCTTTAGGCGGCAGCTCTCCTTTGAAAGCTAGTTTAAAAATACACTTTCGCAACCATTGGTTTCGACTCCTTTCAAAACTCTTTGTAAACAGGCAAGCGCTTTTCTTTTGAAAACAAATAAAGGTATCAACACCTTCGAAAGCTATGTTTCAATACCCAACCTTCCGCCTCTCTCCAATCCACTACGTACCATCTAAGTGATAACATGTGTATTGCTTTGTCTTAGAAGGTTTCAACTAGGTTGAAGTGGTAGTTCTGGGTCGAAAGCTACTTCAAAAAGAGGCGAAACCTACTTTTCTAAGCAAAATGCTGTTTTTACCAAATAAAGAAAACTTTTTGTAACTAACTTGCCCACTTGTAAACACTTGATTGGTTACCTTAAAATTCCAAATTATTTTATAATTATTTTTTGGATTTCCCAGATCTAAAAACCGAATAACATTTACAAATAAGCCCTTCCCCATTAATCATCAATTAAATCATTTAGGCCCTCCTTTCAAAATTATTTAATTTCCATAAAAAATCTCTTAGTAAAAATCCCTAAAAATCACAGAAATTCACTTTTAATATGTTATCTAACATATATAAAATTCAGACCCAAAATCAAACATATAACAGCCGAAAATAAATTTAAACCTAATAATATAAGTTTTTCTTCAACAATTCATAATTAATTCTCCACGGCATGGAAAATTATAAAAATTGAAACCCAACTCCAAAATCATGTTTTTCTAAACATACAATTTTTCCATGCCATTTATAAATCACTTAATCTCGGTTTTTCCTTAAAACCGTATGTACTCATATTCAAACCATTGGATTAAATCACACATATTATGATCCAAGCATATCATCGGTAAAGTCATCATATTAGATTTATCTTTCAATCCGAATGATCATATAAAAACAAAAATAGAGATGTTGTGATTATTATTCACCTTAGACTGGATTAGGAAATTGGAGATTGATTTAGGATTGATTCTTCTAGCTTGATCCTAAGCATAAAATTTGAATTTTCTCTTCTTTTTTCCTCCTAATGGTTGGCTTGGTTTTAGTTTGCTTTGTTTATTTTTCTTAGGATAAAAATGTATGTGAATGGCATATGGATAATCGTATAAGGATAGGAAATATGGATGGCAATGACCCTTATGTTAATTTAGTTATCATTTATCCATTAATAAGCCCATTAGAGTTAATTAAGCACGACCTCTAGGTTTATTATCAAATCTCAATCTTCTTATCGCTTTAAATTATTCTATTTAATTTATCTAATTAAATCTTCTAAATAATATTATCAAAATTAGGGGTGTTACAGTAAAATAAAAAGAAGTAGAACAAGGAAGAAGAGAACACAACATCAGAATCTCATAACGAAACGATAGCATATAATATCAAAGGAATAGTACAAAGTGGTTACCCTGATATAGAAATTTTGGAGTTACAAAACCTAAGTACTACCATTAAGCTGGACAGTTATAACAACCTGTCTTTACAAATGCTGATAGATAGAATAGTAATGCAGCAGAAATAGATATACTACGGCAGGTAAAACAGCCAGCTCGTCATCTTGAGCTCCAAAGAACATCAATAAAAACCTGCCTTTCTCAGACTACTCGAAAGAGAAAATGAGGAATTCAGGAAACCAAAACCAAGCGTCGGACATAAGTATGGTATGAAAAACCCGAGAAATATGTGATCAGCATATAATAGTACTTTTGGGACGACATGGAATGCCATAACAATTATCCCCTCAGAAGAACCACTATCTAACAGGTACATAATTTGATATAATAGACAACATCTAGGGTGTAGAATGTAAATATTATAATATAGCTGGAATGGTTACATTGCTTACATTCAACGGCATATTAGGACTACAATGAAATCTAATAAAGATCGTTCACATATTGAATTTTCACGAAGATCTCTTTGAGGAAGTCAAATCCAAAATCCATCATAAGTCACCTTTCGACCATCAAATATTTCTAGATAGAATATACTATAAGGAAAACACAAAGGACCATGCCTAAACATTAACATGAACCATGTAGAACCAAATACCATCAATTACCATGCAACATCGATAAGTATATTATAGATCTGGAGTCGACAATATCCCGTCGTAGGTTTGCAAAACCCTATATTATGCAGCCTACTCTGTCTTAAGCCATTTTCGATATCCGGGTGACATTTGGCATCTTTCACATGAGTCTTCGTTATCCAAATAGGACACGAATCCCATATTGGATCCCCACATCACCAACAATTACATGTGTTTGAGGGTCTTAAAAAGATCTCGAATCTCCATATATATTCCCGCATGTCGAAAAGATCCACTTCCAAGAGATAGAACACGTACCTCATCCTTGAAGTGGTTTCCGATAAGTAAAACACTAATCGATCTTGATCTCACCAAGGCTAAATCAATAAATTTGGTGATTTAATGATAACGAGAGTGATCGCATATGGAAACCTAGCCTCATATGCTGATAATGTTTCCGATAATTTTATCTTACACTATCCCTCAATCAAAGAGAAGCTGGTAGGTTAGAGCTCTATTGCTCATATCCCTGCATGAACATAAGTCTTAATTCCCACAAATAAACAAGCCAACATCATCAGCCTATAGCACTAAGTATACGACAAATGTTTTCCATAAATGAGTAAACATACGAAGCACGATCAAATCATATAAGCGACTTCTAATCCCCTTTTGTTTAATTGATCTTTTATTAATTAAAATCTCCTTTATTAGTAATACTTCTTTTACTTAGTAAAATATCATTTATGAATTTCTAATATTCATATGTACTTTTTCAATGCTTCAAAAAGTTTTTATAGACTTATCTCAAATGGCATATGTATATTCGCAAATCATTAACATAATTTCTTACTTTAAACCTTTCTTTTACTATACCTCAAAAAGTATATACACATACACACACTCATCTCAAATGGTATAAGTATATTCACAAATCATTAACGAGATTTATTACCTTAAACCTTTGCTTTTCTTAAACCTCAATAGTATTTATATACTTATCTAAAATGGTATAAGTACATTCAAAAATCATTATCAAGATATCTTTCTTTAAACCTTTCTTTTTCTATCTTTTTCTAGAAGATTCCATTCTTATAATTTCCTTCAAAATATCCATTTTAAATATATAAGTGCTTTTATAAATCTATTTAAAAAGGTTTAAGGCTAATGTTACTCAAACATTATTACTACAAACCCAAAACCATTTCACTTATGCTGATTTTTAAAATGTTCTTTAAAGATTTATTTACATTCATAAGTATATTCAAAAAGGATTAAAGACATATGTAATTAGCACATTGTCACAACAAACCTAAAACCATTTCACTTATGCATATCTTCAAAACATCCTTTTTAAAGATCTAAGTTTAATAACAAGTTAAGTTCGATAGTCGACTAATCAATTATCTAGTTAAAACAATTACTTATAAAAATCAATGTTTGTATATTAACTCAATCCTGACATTCTCAACTTAAACCACTCCTTGTTCAAGAGCAAAACTTGTAGTTTGGAATTCTATTACTCCATCCTTACTTGACATCAATCTTTAACACTTAGAAACAGATACGCCTACTTCGTCTGCTTTAAGTGTTAAGTGTGGTATTAATGATTTCCACAAACGAGTAACAAACAACCTAGTTAACCCAATTTTGACATTCCCAACTTAAATATTCCTCATTCAAGAGGGAAGCTTAGTAAGTTAGAGCTCTATTGCTCCGTCCTTACTTGACATCAATCTTTAACTCTCAGAAATAGATAAGCCTACTTAATCGACTTTAGCTTTAAGCAAAGTTAATCACCTTTTCCAAATAAGTAAGTAAATAACAAGATTAACATGTTTTCGACATTTAAACTTATACTATTCCTCGTTCAAGAGTGAAGCCGAGTAAGTTCAGGCACCAGTTGCTTCGAGCCTTGCGTAGACACCTCATTCTTGAATCTCACAAATAGAAAAGTTTACTTGTAGGCTTTTAATGTTAAGCCTTGTCAATCACCTTTATCAAAACTTAATGATACTTTATAAATACTTGTAAATAGCTTTTAAATATCTATGTAAAATATTAATTGAAAATAACTAATTTAGAAGTCTGATTAAATACACGTTTTACATTTTGTAGCATTTTTTACTTTCAAAATTTATAAATAATCACTAAAATTGTATTTAAACTTCTATTATTTTTTTATATTCAAATACATTTTAAAAGAACTTCTATAAAATGATTTTGTAAAGAAAATAATTTATAAACCATTTAAATCATGAAAAACTGGCCAAAATATAGCATTTTAAAACTTAAAACAATAAGCGACTTACTACAACATTTATGAATGCTGTTAAAGTCCTTGTTACAACAACATCGAAAATCAAAATCTTTGTGACTAGATTTAACCACTTAAACAAATGATTTAAGACTTGAAATTTTTATAGAAAGTACTACCATTAGGGTTCTTAAGAAATATGGAAATAAATCCCTAAGAATATATTTCCATTTATTTATAAAATTTCTGAAAGCAAGGGACTCCAAAGTGCACTTATAACAACTATTCTCGTTTCAAACACTTACAAACTTATTTTAATTCAACACGCACTTTAAAAACCCTTTAAACATCAAGTCAAGTCCATGTCACATGTTTAAGAGGGTAATAGTAGAGAGGTTATACAATATAAACTTATCATTTGCTTTCAAAAGCAGGATAGATTCAAAGTTTATAACTTTACTTAGTTAATGTCACTTTAATTTAATAATTCAAACACAATATATACTTAAGAGATAGTGAGATAACTCACTTATATCCATGAATAACCCAAGAAAAAATCAAGAAGAACTAAAGAACCACCTACTTCCATTAAAACAAGCCTAAAGGCCCAATCTTTAACACTTCCAAACCAAACCCAACACATTCCTCCTCCATGCTCATAGCCCATCCAAGCTCCCCCTCTTCCTATCAACTCCTCTCACTTATTACTTGCTAATCATGCTTCCTGTGATGTCTTAAGCCTAAATCCAAATTTTTGAAGAGATTTGGTTAACTTTTGAAAAAGATAGAGAGTAATAAGTGGATTAGTGCTTAAGCACTTTCACCATTTTCAACCCTCCTACTTCATCTCAAGCTTTGAGAATTATTTATGATTATTTCCTAAGGGTGAACCCCTCCTTATATATGCTTATGAATATAATGGGAAAAGAGAAAAATCCCCTCAAAACCCTTATAATGTTAACTACAAATATCATTTCTCCTTTATCATTTACTTAACTTTTAAGACATTCCATTTAAGCTCATTTCCTAAGTATCTTCCCTTACCTCATGCATGACATCATCCATAAAGTTTATTTACATGAATAGAAAAATATTTTAATTTCATTTCCTTTAATTTCTAAGAAAATAAGTGTATGTAAAAAATCTGAACAACTTTTGGCAGTTAAAAAGCCGTTTATCGATAAAACATTTTCGGTCACATTATAGATATTTTTGTATTTATTTTTGTATACATTTTTCCAAAATAAGTTGACCACCATTACTTATGATTTAAAAGGAGGTTAAAAAGCTTATTAAATCATTTTAATAACTTTCAACCCAATATTAAAATATTAAATAATTTAGATATTTAAATACTAAGTGTTTGAAATTCCGCATCATTACAAATAATAGGCATGGAAATTAATATAAGGCTAATACAGTGTATGATCGCTAAGATAACTTCGATACTATGTACGATCATTAATATAATACTGATACAATTCATTGAACTATGCATACCCCAAGGTCAAAGCTTAAAGGTATGGATTTACTCTGTTTGATCATACATGCTCATCGAATGTGATCGCATGACCAATCGTCATACCGATCCATGCACGATCGTTGTTGGTTTCGTAGGAATCATCTAACATTTGCATTTCAGATCCCAACCTTTACCTTACTTTTCGTCTCCATGAGTAGCCCATTTTCTTCCTTGAAATTGCACCGAGGCTCCACATGAACCCCCATCCGAAACAATGGAAGAATCCTCGCTTAAATGGCACTTGACCTAGGTTTTAATGCCTGGGTTAGTGCATGACTGATCTACCAGTGGCTTACCACAGTTTAATCGGTGGCAGCAATCCTAGGTAGTAAAACCTAGAAAGGTTGCCTTCGAGTTGCACCGACTGTCGAATACGAGTTCTGACTTTTATGTTCCATTGCTAATAAGTCGCCTAGCTCCCGTACCATGCCTTTGCCTCATAGGAATTCTTTCGGAGTCCATTAATTGATATTTTGGAAGTGGTGTCTTAAGTACATGAAAATCAATTTTGATACGTGTAGAGTTCCGCAGGGTGATTCTTTCTACCGAACCTTCTCTAACATGCCAGGACAAATAAAACCAGCCTTCTCACCTCACCAGATGCTCAAATGTGTGTAATTGCGCCTACTGGTGCATGTATAAGCATATACATAAATGCAAACACGCTTCCGCTAGACAAATCACGTTTCAGGGTTAATCGTAGCCATCACTTAACCCGGTATTCTCTCATGCAACTTAGCACAATCGACAATCGCTATGGCTACACGAGATGCTCGTTAAGTGTTTATATATATGTATGGATATTTCCATACACATATATAAGTAATCACATAAATAAATAATCATTATATACAATCGAAATCACTCGATAATTCTTCTATAATCCTTGCATTGTATTGGTTATTATATAATTTCAAATATACATATATTTATATATATATCCATATTCATATACATGCACGTATATTTAAATAAGTATTTCAATTATTACTTAAATCAAAACTTACTTAATTTACTAAATCTTTTTAATAAAAGTAAAACATCGTTTTATATTATTTTATAAGATCTAATATTATTTTGTAATATCATTTATACTATTTTATAAAATCTCCTTTTATTTTATATAATATATCATATATACTATTTTATAAAAAATCATTCTATTTCATAAAATAAATAATTTATAATATTTTATGAAATATCCTTTCATTTTATAAAATATATCATATATGTTAATTTATAAAATCACATTCTATTTTATAAAACATATCATTTATACTATTTTATAAAATCTCATCTATATCTTTCACTTATAAAATTATTTCTTTACTTAAATAAAATTTATAAGTACCAGTTAAGCTTTGTTAAGCCTCCAACCAGTTTAATAATCAGTGTAGACCCCTTAAACTACTAAATTGGTTTACTAACTTTCTCAAAATGCTCATATATAATTTCATTGCCATTATATAATTACCAAATTATACTTATAACACATAATTAAACCAAAACAATCATTCACAATCCCTAATCAACCCAAAATCAAATCCAATGCTTATTGACATTTCAAAACATAGTCTTTAAGATTTCAAATAGATAATGTAACGATATAAACATATTTAGTGCATAAATAAAAGATTAATTTCATTACTAACATTCTCTAAATAATTCCATATGAATCCATGATTACAAATAAACAAATATATGACGTATAACATGTAAATTAAGTAAGAGAATCATCATACTCACCTCTGCTTCTCCATACAAGCTCAAAATCTTCAAAAATCCCGCTTCTAAGCTTTCTTGAAGTTGAGATCCAACTCCGCGCATAACTTCATAATAATTTCTTTATAGGTTTTTCAGAGACTAGAAAGAGCGAATTATAGTGATTATATTTTGAATTCAGGAATTCATTTGAATGGGTTTAGGGTTTGAAGATTCAAAGCGATTAAGGAAAGATTAAAGAAAGACTAAAAGGGGAAGAGTGGAAGTAACACGAAATGGGAGAATGAAATGAAAATACAAAGAGGTTAACTACTTGTAAGGTAACTTATGGACTATTCCCACTTTCGTTTCATTAACAAGAAATTACGATTCATCTCCAAAATTCATCGACGCCAAACATGACGAAGTTTTCTCAATTTTGAGGCAGTTTCAATTATAGGTGTCTCAAGACCCAATGCATCGGTCTTTGGAAAATCTAGTATATTGAGTGTTCCCTTAGTTGTCGATTAATTATTTAAATATTCGATCATTACAACTACGGGTGTTAACGTTTCAGAATCAACGGTCAAGCAAAAACATCAATAATGATCGACTATTCACATATGCATATTCATATATATCACATATACCTACACACATTCATCCATTCAAAGGTCACAAAATCACTCGAAACATTACCTAATCGATGTCCAAAACCCAAAGGAAAAACCCTTGAATCGAGATAAGTTAATATATGTTTAAATTTGGCCTTAACGGCCTAGGTTTTTCATGCTTTTTTGTTTAACACTGATGGACCAGTGTCCTACACATAGGTGAACTGGTGTACATGAAAATTACGAATAACAACTACTTTCCAGATTGTTTTATATATATATATATATATATATATTTTCATTTGATCGTATTTTTTTCTTTTTTCACTCATCCTTGCAATCATTTTCTTCTAGATTCAAATTGAAGTCTCTATCATCCGTCTACTTAAGAATCATTAGAAGTTCATATTAAAATCATTTCAGAAATCACTAAAAAATTCAGTGAATACAAAACTAGTTATTATGTTTTTACGACTATACTTATCATATAAAAACACTATAAAATTCACTTAAAACCTTTTTAATTTGAAATAAAAATTACATCATAACCGAAAATGGTATGACAAATATTATAAATATTTTTACATAATTTTACTTTGTATTTAGTGTCGTTTGTTTAATATGAACTATTTTCTTTAAAATGAAACTATATATTTCCAGTTCTCATTATAAAATTCATATAAATCCTCAAATATCATTTTTATCTTTGTTATACATCATATCCCTCAATCAATTTATAAAGTTTTTATATAGTTTAAACAAGTATTTTTAAAGACACTATATGCATATACTTGCCAAAACCTTAATTTCCAATACTCCTCTTTATAACATCCATACATACATACATACATACATACATACATACATACATACATACATATATATATATATAATAACATATTTATATATGTATATCTATAGTCATCATAATTTCGAATTTAATCTCTAATATATAAAGCTATCATTCATAAATCCAAATCTACATTATTCCATGCATTGAAAATGATCATTGATCATATGTAATCATATACAATCTTAAATTTATATTGTTTTGCATTGTTTGGCCAAAAAAATCTCATTGTGTTTTCTATTAATTTCACAATTGAAATACATTAAATTTCAAATTTTTTTTAGTTTCTATAATATATCAGTAATTATCGTCGTAATCTATATATTCAATTCCTAAGCCTAATAATTTAAAACAATACAAGATTGAAAATAGTATACTGCAAATTAGGCACAAACCACTAATGATAATCAGAAAACTTCCAAATTGCCTGTATTTTGAAATTTGATTGTTAGTGTTAGCATATAGGCATCGACTTGTTCTGTAATAATCCGCAAATTCCAGACACCCCAATCCAAAGACCAGAGTGACTTCGGAGTCACAGCATGTTGAGAAATACGAGTCGTAGAGCTTTTATAACATTTAAGAGCATAATTACAAAGGTAAAATCAAAGATAATCTACATTTTTAGATCTCACAATGGAAGGAATTAAAATATAAATATTAAAAAAATTACATTTTAGAAAACAGTCTCAAAAATACTTAATTGCTACATACAATGTAATATACATTGTTCCCAAAGTATAATATGAGTTTTACAAACTTTAAAAATAATAAGTAAACAGTAAAGCTATAAGAACCCCAACATGTAGATCCTTTCTCCACATACTTTGCCTAATAAACTGCTAACCTATGCAAAATGAAAAGAAGGGGTGGTTTAGGCAAAGTCTGGTGAATGAGTACAAGTTTAATATATGATATCGTATGCAGTTAACTTTTAATCTACCATATGCAACCTAGGTTGTTCTACAAGTGTCCGCGTACTTCTAGAATCTCTATAATGACCCAAAATTTGATCACTCTAAAATATAATATATGAATTAATTTAGATATAAAACATAAAATATTTTATGATTCGAATAATACTAGATAGGATTTGGGGATAGAAATATACACAAAAATAGGAACTATTGTTTATATCGGTAAAATGGACAAAAGTCTTATTTCAAAAAAGTAAGTTTGAATGGTTAAACAAATTATTTTAATAAGAGTTTTTATTTTTTATAACAATATACAAATTTATTTTCAAATTTTTTTTTACATAAATAAATAGTTTAACAAAACGTCAAAATGTGACCGTAAAATATTTGGTCGAAAATCAACGTTTTGTCAACAAAAGTTGTCGCAATGTTGTTGCACCTTTATTTATATACATACATACATATATGTATATATATGTATGTCTACATGCATATTTAAATAAGGTAAGTATTAAATAAGTCGCTAAACAATTTTATTTTTCCTAGACAAGTTTTGAAAATTCTAGAAACCATTAACAAAAAGTAAGCACTAAAAGACAAATATATCAAAATCAAATCTAAACAAATATCTTATTTTATTTTACTTAATACTTAAGTGAATAAGACATAAATTGATGAAATGAAAGGTGACGCTAAATATCAAAAAAATTTAGTTTATTTAAAGATGAAGTAAGGGCATTTTGGTCATTTTACGTAATAATATTTTAGTCTAAACTTTTTCCTATAAATACCAAACCACTTCTTCACTTTTTTCACACTTCTTCTTATTTATTTACAAGTTTTCTCTCTTTATTTTCATGGCTTCCAATCTTAATTAAATAATGCCAAATTTTATTCCAAAAATTCACTAAAGGAAATGTCCATCCGAGCACCGTGAAACCACACCCGAAACTCTCCTTCCCCTCCATTTACCCACGGCAGCACCCACCCCCATGTCTGATTTATCCTCTTCTCCTAGCCAAGTCTGTGACCACCATCCCCGACTCCAAGTCCAATCCAAGACATTTAGAGACGAGCGTGCAAGGATTCATGAGCTAAAAATCTCAAATAGCGGAGGTATAGCCGATTCTCCGATTGAAAACCACAACAAAAGTGAGAAATCCTAATTACTATATATATATATATATATATATATATATATATATGGATGTGATACGATTGTATGGATATTTGTTTATAATTTTCATCGTTATGTATTGTTTATCGTATGTGAATGTTTGAACAGGTCACGATATAAACGTCATTATTTCACATGGAAAACACTTTCTGAATGTATTAAAAAGGTAATATGGAATCATTTAATACCTTAGAAAATATTGAAAATAAATGTTGCACAGAAATATAAATTTTCTTTGACAAGTTTAAATAAAAACCAATAAATTAGTCAAGACTAGGAGCATCGCATAACGGTAGCTTGCGATTTCGCGTCTAAGAATTCAAATTAGTATACGGAATGGAATTTAGCTCAGAATTCTTCAAGATAAGAATTTTCTGGAATATTAGATCCATGGTTCGAGAATGAAGAAAATAAAAATCTTAATCTCATCTTATAGATTTTAAAATATGTTCAAATCAAATTTCCAAAAAAAATCGCGCTTTTGTAGTAAAGCGACTAGAGCTTAATTTTTTTTGAAATGAATATTTTTAAATGCCTAAAAATATCAACTAAATTTTATAAATTCAACAAAATAGTTTAAAAGAGATTTGATTTGAAAAATATGGATTTTCAAATAATAAAAAAGCTATTTTAAATCGAATCATTTTTTTACGTAATTTTTGCAGCACTTTTCTGCTACCGTTTCAACAACTTTAGAAATGAAGTGTTAAACTTGGTTTTCTAAATCTTTTATAAATGATTTCAAATAAATATTTTTGTTTTTTAAAGATGATTTGAGGATTTTATAATCTATTTAAAAAGGTTTAAATAAATGATTTAAAGAAAATATATCAAAATCAAGTGATTTAATTTTGGCTCTAAAAGTCGATGAGTAGACTGGACTTTTCTATTCGTGAAATTCGAATGTAAAGTGCTTAAACTAAGGAGACGTTTAGGAGAAACCAGTGCCTTGGCTCACCTGGCCTCTTTACTGGGCGAAAGATGGATAAGGTCCAAAAGTCGATTAAGTGTAAAAGTTTGAATTTTCCAAATTTAAATACTCTTAAGTTACTTTCTAAAATTGACTTGATAAATTTAAAAAGGAAGGTTGAAATGTTTCCATATTTACTAAAAGAATATTTTTAAGATATATATCTCTTGAAGATCTTTTGATAAAGAAATGAATTAATCAGTCAGCAATCATTACTTATAAAACACCATTTTATCGATGATTGGATTTCGCAAAAGCCAGGGTCAGGTTTAAGAATCCCTTATCCAAAAACCACTTCGAACCAATTTACGTTTCGAAGGAAAACATGTTGAAGATAAGAGTATTGAAGACGAAGATATTCATGATCTAGGGTTGTTTGCCATTTGTCCCTTGAGATAAAATTTACCATATCATATATTTATAGTGGCAAGTAGTGCTCCATTAGGAAAATCTTTGAATTTCAAGAACAAGTCGCTACTAATCCTAAGAATGATTTCAACATAGGTTGTGATAGGAGGAGTGCCTTCGATTTCGTTCAGTCTCAAAAGGAACTTGTATGGCGAATGTCGATATTTCATTTTAAAATCACATTAATTGATATCTATGAATGTATCATCTGCTTGGTGGCGGAGGAAACTTCTCTTAGCTTAACATCCTTTCCTGAGACATACAAGCTTAGGAGTTATACATTTATAGGAATTAGTTCTGTGATTATGTAATGGCAATGTGGCATTCAAAGTGAAGAGTTGATGTGATATGTGAAAGGTAATCGTTACCTTAAGCCTCACACCCTGAATGGCCGAAACATGGTAGATGCAGAAAGGCTATATGGCTTGCAACCATTAGGGTATGACCATCCCCTTCTAGGTATATTTCTACCCGCTATAATGTTCGAGTTTATATTATTATGGTGATGCTAAGAGACATCTCGGATAGGTCGGTAATGACCAGGGTGATGACATATTCAGTACTATCTAGATAGAGGTAGGCCGGTCTTGTATTGGTAGAGGACCATCAGTTGGGCCTTGCTATGTTACTGTAGAGACGTACTACTGGAAGGTAATCCCTTCACATGGTCATTTGTATGGAAATCCATTCTCCAATATGTGCCTATCTATTTGTTTATAGAACTCAATTTGTGGTTAATATGCTGCAATTTAATCAATGTAACAATTTCTGCTAAGATTAATAAGCTTACTTTCAATTTTTTTCAAAGAAATATTAACAAATATCCCTTATATTTACGTAAAAATGTTTTGGTTATTATAGGTAAAAGCCTGTCTGTATTTATGTATGGTTTGGTCTTATGAGATACTCTTTTATTTTCAAAGCATTGTATTTGAGTTCTCACACTAGGCCCATGACTTACCCACAGTTTATTTTGTTTTCCATTTAAACTCTGGGTGCCATACTCTTTCGAATAGCCAAGTAGTCAGGATCGTGTTAGGAGCAATTTGGTGAAGCATTCTAGAGAAGTTTTTGGAGCATGGAGCTGGAGCATCTGATGTGGATATCTATCTATCTTTTATTTTCCATTTTGTTTAGTTATTTGTATCGGTAAGTGTGGGAGTAGGCGGTTACAACTGTTCCTGGTTGGGTTGGTTCATACCATAAAACTAATGAACCCTAGTGAGAGTGGTTGTATGTACTTTCTATTTATAATCAATCAAAATGTGAGAACTTGTGTTTCATATTTACTTTACTTTACCCCTGATAATTAGCCTCCCTGGCACTTAGGTTTACAGCACGTGAATACCGTGGATGTATTAGTGTCGATTCCTAAGGGTCGAGGAGAAGGGTCGTCACATTTGATATCAGAGCTGAAGGTCAAGCGAGAACCTTGGCTTTGTGGGGTATAACTCTTTAGAGATAAGGTTACTAATGCCATAGAATGAGTTTAATCTATGAGAATGCGTATTTAAAATGTAGAAGAATTAAAACTTGACCCTAAATTAGTTGATATCCCTATCTGCGTGACAAATCCTATAGGCGGTACCACTAACCTTTGTATGAATTGTGGAAAGTACAAATTTCCCACTCTTTCCATAAATTCCTTTTGACCTGTTCCTCTTGGATTTTATTGGATTAAAATTTTTCCTCGGTATGGATTGGTTGACCAAGCATGAATCTGTTCTACGTTATGTAAAAAAATGGTTTTTGGGAAAAAGACAGTTAGGAAAGTTTATAGAAATATCTTGTAAAGATCCAAGTCCAATGAGGGATAGTTTTCTTTATGCCTTAGGGTCATCCCAGAAAGGATTGGAAACAATACCCGTTGTTAAAGAATTTCTAGATGTTTTTAAGATGTAAAGAGTTTACCTCCACATCGAGAAATCAAGTTTCATATTGGCTTGATTTCTAGTGTAAGGCCGATCAAACAACATGACCGAAGGATGGCTCCAAAGGAGAGGGATGAGTTGAATAACTAAACCTAGGAACTATTAAAGAAAGGGTTGATAAGACTAGTCCTTCAAGTTGGAGATCTGTAGTAGTTTTTGTAGCCAAGTCGGATGGATTTTTAAGGCTGTGTGTAGATTACCGAGGTCTGAATAAACAAACGGTTAAGTACAGGCATCCTCTACCCCAATAGATCATTTGTTTGATTAGTTACATGGTGTTTGAGTATACCTGAAAATGGATCTAGCCACGGGATTTCATCAAGTAAGGATCATAGAAGAATGCATCCATCTAACTGCATTTAAAGGTCCAAATAATTTCTTCGAGTGGTTGGTTATGCCTTTTGGGCTGACCAATGCACCTTATTTTGTAGATCTTATAAATCAAGTATTTAGAGATGTACTCAATAAATTCACATTAGTCTTTATCGATGATATCCTTATCTATTATAAGATAGAAGAAGAACATGAAAGACATCTAGAAATTGTGTTGGAGATATAAAGAAATAAGATACTTAAAGCCAAATTCTCGAAATGTCATTTTTGGGAGAAGTAGGTAAGATTTTTTAGATATATAATGTTAAGGGACGGGATTCTATAGATCCGGTAAAGGTTGCAGCTATTTTAAATTGGAAGCGACCACAAACTCCTAAGGAAATTCATAGTTTCTTAGGTTTGGTAGGATATTACAGAAACTCATTCAAGACTTCTCAAAGATTGCCTATCACCTAACAAAGCTGACAATAAAGTATGCTAAATTTATCTGGACTCCTAAATGCAAAGAAGCATTCCAGGAACTCAAAAGGAAGTTAACAACCATTCCAGTTCTAGCAATTATAAAAGGAAATAGTGGATTAACCGTTTATACAGATGTTGCGGAGAAGGAGTTGGTGCAGTTTTAATGCAGAAAAAAAAGGTGATCACATATGTAAGTAGACAGCTAAAGACTCATGAGAAGAATTATGCAATACATGGCTTAGAGTTATTAGCCATAGTGTTCGCATTAAAAAGGTAGAGGCATTATTTGTTGGGTAAGAATTTTTCACAGATTATTTGAATAAAACTTTGAATTGACCTTAATAAATAAAATTCCCTCCTTTAATTAGGTGAAAAATTTGAGCTCTTTACAGATCATAAATCTTTAAAGTATTTTTCACTCAGAAAGATTTAAATGAGGTAGTAGCGTTGGCTAGAATTTCTCGCATCTTATGATCTAGATATTTTATATACACTCAGGAAAGCCAATGTAGTAGTAAATGCATTGAGTAAGAAGAATGTTGTTATTTCAAATTTAGTAGTAACTTCAACTCTTCTAGAATGAATTGCTAGCAAGCAAAAAGAAGATCGATTCCTAAAGGAAATTATTTAAAATATACACAAAGGAAAAAATTCAAGCATCTAAGCAGGTAACCATGGTGTATTGTGATTAATGGACGAATTTGTGTCCTGGATGTGGAAAATCTTAGGCAGAAGGTGTTAGCTGAATGAAAAAAATCCAAACTCAACATTCATCCAGGAGTTAACAAAATGTACAAAGACATGAAGTGCACATTTTGGTGGAGAAGTATAAAAAGGGACATATCCATTATGTTAGCTAATGCACAACATATCAACAAGTCAAGAGCAACCAACATAAAATTGCAAGATTACTTCAACCTCTAGAGATTCCAGCTTGTAAGTGGGATCAAATATTAATGGATTTCATTGATGGCTTATCTCGAATAAGGAAGGGGAACGAAGGCATTTGGGTTATCATAAACCAATCAACTAAAGGTGCACACTTCATTCCAGTTAAGCCTAGAAGGACCACTGCAAGCCTTGTAGTGATATATATGAAAGAAATTGTCTAATTGCATGGAGTTTCAAGTAGTATAGTAAGAGATCAGGATCCAATCTTTACTAGTCAGTTTTGGGAAGCATTACGCACAACATTTGGAAGAAGCTGAATATAACCACTACATATCATCCCTAACTAAGGGACTGACGAAAGCGTCAATCGCATTTTGGAAGATCTTCTAAGAGCGGTATTCTAGACTTTGGAGGCTCATGAGAAAATCATTTGCCTTTAGCAGAGTTCTCATATAACAATAGTTATCAAGCTAGTACCGGCAGGCAGCGTGTGAAGCTTTATATGGCCGCCTAAGTAAGTCACCAACATATTGGATTGAGACCAAAGTTCGGTTAATACTTGGTCCTAGTATGATACGAAAAGCTTCAAAAAAGGTTAATATGGTCAGAAAGAAGCTAAAGGAAGCACAAAGCAGATAGAAAAGTTATGTAGACCAAAGGCATAGAAATATGGAATTCCCGGTTGGAGATTCAGTCTTTTTGAAAGTCTCTCCGTTGAGAGGAATGGTGAGGCTTGGAAGGGCTGGCAAGCTAGTACCTCAATGTATTGGATCTTTTCCCATTCTTGAATGAATCGACCACTAGCTTATCGAATGCAATTGTCAAAAAGGTTGTCAGGAGTGCCCAATGTTTTTCATGTATCTCATTTGCAGGAACATGTGCATAACCAAGAGCAAATCATAGAAACAACTACTTAGGAAGACTTGGAGGTGGAACCAAATTTATCAGTTATTAGACGGCATGTTTGAATTATTGATCATGATGAGAAACGATTAAGGAGTAAGGTGGTAAGGTTAGTCAAAGTTCAATGGAGTGGAGATGTCTAGGACTGCACTTAGGAAACAAAGGATAGAATGAGTAAGGCATATCCTGAGTTTAAGATTGATGTATGGACTATATAAATTATATCGTCATTGTGTACTCACCGCCGGTAGTGAAATCACTTACCCATACTCTTGTATATATTTCATCTTATCGAATATATTTCCTTTGGATCTATCTTCTTCTTACCTTAAATTTCAAGGATGAAGTTCTTTTAAAGAGTGGAGAATGTAATAACCCAGAATTTAACCACTCCAAAACATAATTTTAAATTGATTTTACATATATAATATATAAGATTTTATGATTCAAATAAAATTAGATAGGAATTGGAGATAGAAATATATACAAAAATAGAAACCGTTGTTTATATCGATAAAAGTGACAAAAGTCTGATTTCAGAAAAGTAAGTTCGAATGGTTAAACAAATTAAATTAATTACTTTAATAAGGGTTTTTATTTTTAATAACAATATACAAATTTATTTTCAAGTTTTGTTTACAAAAACAAATAGTTTAATAAAAATGTCAAAATGTGATAGTACAACATTTTGTCGAAAATCAACATTTTGTCATACAAAAGTTATCGCGGCGTTGTTGCACCTTTATTTTCATATATGCACACATATTTAAATAAGGTAAGTATTGAATAAGTTGCTAAACAAGTTTACCTTTCCTAAACAAATTTAGAAAATTCTAGAAATCATTAACAAAAAGTAAGCACTAAAAGACAAATAGGTAAATATCAAATATAAACAAATATCTAATTTTATTTTACTTAATACTTAAGTACCTAGGACATAAAGTGATGAAATAAAAGGTGATGTTAAGTGTTGAAAAATTTAGTTTACTTAAAGATGAAGTAAGGGCATTTTGGTCATTTTACATAATAATATTTTAGCCTAAATTTTTTCCTATATATACCAAACCACTTCTTCACTTTTTTCACACTTCTTCTTCATTTCCAAGCTTTCTCTCTTCATTTTCATAGCTTCCAACCACAGTTAAAAATGCCAAAATTTATTCCAAAAATTTACTAAGGGAAATATCTATCCGACCACAGCAAAACAACACCCAAAGCTCTCCTTCCTCTCCCCTTACCCAAAGCCGCAGCCACCCTTCCCATGACCAAGACATCCTCTTCCCCTATCCAAAGCCATGACCATCATCCCCCACTTTAAGTCCAAGCCAAGTCATTTAGAGGCGAGCGTGCGATGATTTATGAGCTAAAAAATCTCAAGTAATGGAGATATAGCCGATTCTCTGATTGTAAATCAAAACAAAACTGACAACTCCTAATATGGATTGATATGATTGCATAGATATTTTTTTATGATATTAATCATCATGTATTGTTTATCTCATATGAATGTTTGAACAAGTCATGATATACATGTCGTTATTTCACATGGAAAACACTTTTCGAATGAATAGAAAAAGTAGAATGGAATCATTTAATACATTCTAAAATGTTTTAGAAATGTTTCATAAACATGGAAACTTTTTTCAACAAGTTTTAAATGAAAACCAGTAAATGAATCAAAACTAGGCACATCGCATAACAGTAGTTTGCGATTTCGCGCCGAAGAATTCAAATGGGTATGCGAAATGAACTTTTTTAAGATAAGAATTTTATGGACTATTATATCCATAGTTTTATAATAAAGCAAAAAAATCAAGATTTCATCTTGTAAATTTTAAAATATGTCCAAATCAATTTTCCATAAAAAATCACGCTTTTATAGTAAAGCGGCCAAAGTATAATTTTTTTGAAATGAATATTTTTAAATGTTTAAAAATATGAAATAAAATGTACAATAAAATAGTTTAAAAGAGACATGAATTGAAAAATATGGATTTTTATATATTAGAAAAGTTGTTTTAAATCGAATTAGGTTTTTAAGTACTTTCCCTTAGCACTTTTCTACTGACGTTTCAACAACTTTAGAAATGAAGGTTTAAACTTAATGATTCCTTTCCAAATCATTTATAAATGATTTAAAATAAATAATTAAGTTTTTTAAAGATGATTTGAGGATTTTATAATTTATTTAAAAAGGTTTAAATAAATGATTTGAAGAAAAGCTGTAAAAATCAAGTGATTTAATCTTGGCCCTAAAAGTGGATGGGTAGACAGGATTTTTCTATTCGTGAGATCTGATTGTAAGGTGCTTAAACTAAGGAGATTTTAAGAAGCAACCAGTGCACTGGATCACCTGGCCTCTTCCCTGGGCGAGGGATAGATAAGGTTGAAATGTCAGAAATGAGTTAAGTTTAAAAGTTTAATTTTTCAAATTTAAATACTCATAAGTTACTTTCTAAAAATGATTTGATAAATTTAAAAAGGAAGGTGAAATGATTCCATATTTACTAAAAAAATATTTTTAAGATATATATCTCCAGAACATATTTTGATAAAGAATTGAATGAAACAAACAACAATCATCTACTTATAAAACACCATTTTTATCGATGATTGAATTTTGAAGAAACCAGGGTTGGACCTGGAAAACCCATATCGAAAAACCACTTTGAACCAATTTATGTTTTGAAGTAAAACATGTTGAAGATAAGAGTATTGAGATGAAGATATTCATGATGTAGGGTTGCTTGCCACTAGTCACTCGAGGTGAAATTTATCATATCATATATTTATGGTGGCAAGTAATGCTCTGTTATGAAAATCTTTGAATTGCAAGGACTACTCGCTACTGATCCTAGGAGTGATTCCCAAAATAGGATATGGTTGGGGGAGTGCCTTCGGTTTCATTCAGTCTCAAAACAAACTTGTATGGACGAATATCTGATATTGCATTTTAAAATCACATTAATTGATATCCATGAACGTATCATCTATTTGGTGGCGAAGAAGGCAACTTCTCTTAGCTTAACACCCTTTTTAAGACATACGAGCTTAGGAGTTATATGTTAATAAGAATTAGTTGTGTGATTATGGAATGACAATGTGGCATTCAAAGTGAAGAGTTGATGTGTTATGTGATAGGTAATCGTTACCTCAAGCCTCACACGTGGAATGGCAGAAACCAGGTAGATGCGGCAAGGCTATGTGGTTCACAACCATTAGGGTATGATAATCCCCTTCTAGATATATTTATACTCGCTATAACATTTGGGTTTACATTATTGTTGTGTATGCAAAGAGACGTCTCGCATACACTACGCCATAGATGGCCTTTTGCAACATTTTTGCAAGGTGTTGCCAGGTAAAATGTTGCGATAACTATACAATTTTGGTCCTACTGCAACGTTGAATTTTTGGTGTTGCCTTAGCCATAAAAATGTGTTGCTCTAGCTAAACAAGTGTAATTGATGCAACATTTTTTTATAGTATTGTTATAGCAGACCTTTGCATATCTTTCGCACCGATCCGCACCAATCTACCAAGGCAAATCCTACGTTGGAGAACGTGACACCTTATCAATCCGAACACCACTCCTTGTGGTGTTGTGATAAATGTTGAAGGGTATAACCGGTTCCCCTCTTCGTTTCTTTTGACAAACCCGACCCCCTCCATTCATTTTCATTCGAAAAACCCTAAACGAAAAAAATTAATAATAATGGCGGCTTCAATTTTCATTGATCGTTCCTCCAAAAATTAGGGCTTTCCTAATTTCAAAAATGCTGACTTTAGTCGTTCGGTCGAATGAAGGATTCACGTCGTTTGCTTCGTCGATCGCACGTTTCTCTGATCTGCTCACTGCTCTTTGAAATTGATTGAGTTCGTCTTCGCTTCGAGTAAGGTGAGTGCTATCCACTCACATCTGATTCAAATGCTATGTTTAGTTAGTTTGATTTTGTTTGATGTTGGTGATTTTTCTGATTTGTTCATGTCAAATAATTTCGCTTACTTGAATTGACGATGTTGATGTCGTTCTTTTTGATTTCGGCCTTGTCGTTCTTCTTGACTTCGGCCATTAACTGTTGTTTTGGACTCTCTGTTGGCTAGTTGTAAATAAGTTGATTTTGTGAAAACTGCTATTTCGATTACTTTAAAATGTGATAATGTTGGCCTCAGTTTCGAAATGATTTTTCCGATGTTGATTTCTTTGGCACTGATTTGTTCATTCACGGCTTCAACTTTTTTTAAATTACCAGATTTTAGCTTGATTTTTATCACTGACTTCGAGTTTGATAATTCAATTGCTTTTAGCTTCGATGAGTTTTTACTGACTTGTTCGACTCCATGTTGCCAGGCTAGTTCATTCATGTTGTATTTGGTATCTTCACTTGATTATGGAACTATAATGTTCACTAGTTTATTTGCCTCGAGTCTGGATTTGTGTTCTTTGTTGTTGTTTGTTGAGTCACTTGTACTGGAGTCTGCATCTCTGAGCATGTTGGCACTGGGTTGCTTATTTTTTCGACCTCTGCCTTTGTCATGTGCTCACTGTATTGTGTTTTAGGTCGAACAATATCTGTTTTTTTGTGGCAGTCCATGCCTTCACTTTAGTTCACTGGCATGATTCATGTTCATTTGCATAGTGCAGTTGCCTTTGTGTCTGACCATGTTGCATCTCTAGTCAAGCTTAGTACTGGTGCACTACCTTGGTGGTTTCATCGAGTTAATCCTCATGTAGTATGTCTGCACTTATATACTTCATAGTGGTTGTTGCCACTATCTGTTTCAATTTGCATGCGGTTTCACTGTGCAGCCTTGCTCATTTGATCCACTGTTACTGTGGTTTTGGTTGCTTCACCATACTTCAGTATTTTCATTAGTATGATTCTTGCATTGCTCAGTTTCGCAGATGCATCCCCTGTATATATGTTTCACTAGACCATCACTGTATTGGTTTCGCAGATGCATCCCCTACATTTGTTCATAATTGCCTCTGAAGTACCATTGTTGCCTCGGGTATAACCTGCTGACACTGGTTCTTGATGCTGCTCGGTTTTGAGGTACACTTGGGTTTTGATTATGCAGTTGTGGTTTTTGTTGCATTAGAACTATTAAAGCAGTAACATTCCTTTTGGTCCTACTGCACTGTGTATATTTTAGTTCGGCGTCTTTGGTCTATGTTGCTGCATTTGCTTACATATCCACCACTTGTTTGCCTCTCTGGCTTCTAGTTGCTTTGAGCAATTAGGTCTGTTTAATTGCAGTCTACATTTCTGATAGTGGATTTGCACTTGAACCTCTAGCCTGTTGCACTATTAGTTTCATTTTGTTTGCAGTTGTGTTGAGTCACGATAGCAGTGACTTGACCTCTGCAATTTCGATTTGCTGTTAATATTTGGAGTCACGATGACATTATATATTGTAGTGGCGAGGCAGTATAAGCGAGCGTGTACTACAGCCACACAGTATTGACGTTTTGGATCGATATTTCAATTACTTGAATTATTTTGTGTGTCCAATTCAATATTTTGAAATTGTAATTTGATTTGTTTTGATTTGATACCTTTTGTTGTTGTCTAATTATCTATTTGATAATTAGATTATGAGTTTCTAATTGTTTATTTAATAATTAGATTTTGTTGTTAATTGCCGTCTAGGCAATTCTGTCGTTTTTTTAAATTATGAATTTGTTGATTTGTTGTTTAACATTGTTACGTGTTATATTTGTCGTTATCCGATTTCTTATTAAAGGATTGGATAGATGAGATTTATTTTGACTGCCGTCTATTCGTTATTTAATTATTATTGCTTCTGTGCATTAATAACTGAGTTTGAATTAGACTGACCCGTGTATTATTTTCTTTTGAATTTAATACTCGGGTCAGACCGAGTTATTACAGGTTGTAGATATCCTGCTTAGGGTTGCTACTAGAGCTATGAAGTCTTTTCATATCTTTTGGAGTAGTCGTTGTCATTTTTAGTAGTCAGTGTATCTGATCTAGGATGATATGTACTCCTGTATATTATTGGCAATAATGCACTTGTATATATAACTTCCAGTGTCGACAGTTGTAGTTGTATCATATGTACTGTATCACATGTATTGTAACTAACATTAGTTATTATATATATGAGACGTTTTGTTTTATATGTGTTCCGCTTTTTTATTATCTATGTTATTATTATATATATTGTCCTAAACTATTATGAACCATCGTAGTTCGTGTTGCCATAGGGATGGACCCAGTTGGATCGTGGGCCCCACATTGTGGGCCCCACAACTTCAGAAAGTTAATATCTATAGCAACATTTTTGGAATGTTGCTACGGATACCTATGGGTGTTGCCATAGACCCAAATAGGGTTCTATTGCAACAATATTACTTATGTTGCCTTAGATAGTCAAAATGTTGCCTTTGAGGTCTAAGGCAACCGCAAAAGTTGCATCACCCTAAAAGTGTTGCCATAGACCTATGGCAACATTTTTCGGGCCTAAGCCAGTATTTTTTTGTGTTGCAGAAGGCCATTTATGGCGTAGTGATAGGTCCGTAACGAGCAGGGTGATGACATATTCGGTACAATCTAGGAAGAGGCAGACCGGTCTTATGTTGGTAAGGACCATCAATTGGGCCTCGGTACATTCCTCTTGAGATGTACTGTCGAAAGGTAGTCCCTTCAACTGGTTATTTGTGTGGAAACCCATTCTCCAATAAGTACCGCCACTTTGTTTGTAGAACCCACTTTGTGGCTAGTATGCTAGATTTAATCAATGTAACAATTTTGGCTAAGAATAATAAGTTTATTTGCAAATGCTTTTAAAGAAATGTCAATAAAATAATATCGCTTATTTTTACATAAAAATATTTTAGTTATCATGAAGTAAAAACCCCTCCATGCTTATGTGCGGAATGGTCTTATGAGACCTTTTTGTTTTCAGAACATCATATTTTGAGTTCTCACACTAGTCACATAACTGACTCGTAGTTTATTTTATTTTCCATTTAAACTCTAGCTGCCCTATTTTTCCGGGTAGTGATGTAGCCAAGATCGTGTTGGGAGCATTTTGGTGAAGCATTCCGGAGGAGTTTTTAGAGTATGGATCTGGAGCATATAATATGGATATATATCTTTCTTTTATTTTTTGTTGTGTCTAGTTGTTCGTACAGCAAGTGTAGGAGCAAGCAGTTATAACTGTTCCTGGCTGGGTTAGTTCATCGCATAACTTTGATGTACCCTAGTGAGAGTGGTTGTTTGTACTTCCTATTTATAATTAGTCCAAATACTAGAATTTGTGTTCATATCTTTACTTTACTTTACCCCTGATAATCTGCCTCTCCGACACTTGGGTTTACGACACGTGAATATCGTGGACGTATTAGTGTTAATCCCGGAGGGTCGAGGAGACGGGTCGTCACAGTCTCAACTTAAGGATTTTTGTCCAACACACACTCCAACTTGTATAGTCTACTACAAGGATCGATCTACGAAAACTAACGAATAACCATCGCTCTTAGAGCTAGTCAATATATAAACATTGCCCCTTTAACTACTAACTATGGAAAACCGCAACTAGGCTGCTGCAGAAATACATTCCCACTACTAACAATGCCACTAGGCTATTGGGGAACATTTTTTCCCTACCTACAACTACATGTAACCCAACTATGCACCATAAAGGAAGCCATACTCGTCGGTGTGTGTCATTGTTTGCATCTGTGTCGGCCTCTCGACCACATTATACGCTTCTTATTGCATGCTTTGGGATCCACATCTGAACTATACCATGTTGCATAGGTATCCATGAATATTAGGATTCTCGTTGTGTCAAGCTCACACTTTATTAGGCATCATCATCAATGTTGGGCATCCACCAGAGTGTCGTTTGTAATAAAAATATCCCCAGTCGAATAATTGACCCTTTTAGGTAAAGAACATTTACCCAACAATGTGACGTCCTAGCATCATCTTATCAGGAACTGGCTTCCCTGTAGCTCTTAACATACATACAAATAGCCTAAAATAAGCACACATAACAATTAAAAGTTACTTTTATTTTTATTTCCAACCTAGGCCTTAAGCCGAGGTTCAAGTTATCCATTTCATGCTATAACTGATCGATTACTGCACCATGTTGGTTGACCGCTTGTGGTCGACTGCTCATGTTGAGGGTCGACTTCTCGTAGTATAAAAATTATGGTTTGTTTATTTTTATTTTTCATTAATAATTACTGCTAATTTATTGATTAAGTGTACACGATTATCGATACCTAAGCACTACAATGGTTGATTTTTTTCCAGATTCTTCCATATTTTGTTGGTTAATGTTGATGCATTTTAATAGGTTTGGCACTGATAGTTAACCAATTTTAGGTACTCAGTTAAAAGGGGTTTACAAGTTTATCAATTTATAGTATTCTATTTCTACTCCAGATTTTGGGTATATAATTAGGGTAATTTACTGTTTAAATTACTAACAACCTAGATCAAGTAGATTAGGTTCATTTTAATTGAAATGCATCATCTTATTAAATGTATTCCCACTCACCTTAATCCAAGCTCTACAAACACGCACCGTCAAAATATCGCCATCTGTAAGCTTGCTTCTTTCAGATCTGATCTACTATTGTATGTTTGCTTTGCTTTTAACTTAATTTCTAAAAGAAATATAGGAGTGAAGAGGAAGAATTTTGACAAATTTTTGGTATTCGTAAGTTTTCAACTAATTTTAGGGTTAGCCTATTTTTCAATTTGTAGAGGTTGAGGACAAGTTTGGGGCATAAATCTGGTCTGAAGAATATTTATGTAAGGAACCTTCTTTCTTACACTAAAAGGCCAGACATTAAGGGTAAAAGAAAAGGAAAGATAAGAAGAACTCAACAATCATAATCTCATGATGAATCAAAATAGCATATAATAGATAACATAGTATATTACGTAGTCACTGCGATAATATTACATCGGAGTTTAATGATTCAAGCTCCAAACTAGGATAGTTAAAACTACTTATCCCTACAAAATACATAGATCATACATACACATATAGAAAAAATAGAAATAATTAGCTAACGGTGAAGCCACCTACTCCAGCTCCTCCAAAGTGCTTCCATAAGAAAGCTGGATCACCTGGCTACTCATACAAATTTGAGTACCCAAGAGTTTAGGCGAATAAAATAAACTCCAGGTTAGACATGGGTCTGGTGTGACTAAACTCAAGACAACTTAATTTTTACTTCTATAAAACATTTTGAAAATCAAAGTTATCCCGAAAGACCACATCTCACATAAACATGAATGGGTTTTACCTTACGATAACCAAAATACTTTTATAAAACTTTCAGTGATATTATCATAATTTATAGGTTTTTCAAGTAAAATAGAACATAGAAGAAATGCTTGCATCTCACATTTCAATGGGTATGACTAAGTCCGTAAGGCACTTATTAGAGAATGTATTTCATACAATAACTAGGCTACTAGGGGACCGCTTGACATAATTTACCTCTAAATTTGTGTACCAAAGTCAAACCAATCAACCCTTACCAACAGAAGACCAACCCACCCTTTGCTGGATAGTGTCGAATATGATCACTCCACGGTTGAGATCAGCAACCATACCGAAGCATAACGAGTAGATATCTAGATGGGAGTGATCATACCCAAATGGGAGAGAGCTAGCCTTGCTGCATCTCTCTAGTTTTTTCATTCCCGATTGATGAGGCCGGAGACTATGTCTTTACCTTTTTACTTATACTTCCCACTTGGAATGCTCACATTATCTTTTAGATGCTGACACAATGTCAGCATTCATCCATACAAGTCGTCTAGGAGATGAATGAACTTAAGGCACCTTTTCACCACACCTATTTTGGAATCACCCTCAATGTTAGTAGCAAATAGCCCTTGCACTTCAAAGTCTTCATCATGGACCTTGACTTCAATATTTCCAATTTGAATGCTAATGTTGGTTCAAAGTGGTTTTCGAATGACAACTGCTCTCCGATTCAGGTCTCTCTGAACCAGCGTTATATAATTTAAAGGGTCAAGTTATTTATAGTGAACCATTCCACTATCAAGGTGTAAAGATTTACATATGAACATACGTTCCATTAACTCACTTGTACTTATCACATTTCTGAAGTGCAGCATTTGTGTTAAGTACAAGTTGAATTGCTTTCACTAAAACGTGTTAACATTTTATTACAATTACTTTAATTCATTTAGCTACTTAATGGCATGGACAAGAGATCCTCTAGCTTAAAAATAATTTACTTTAGTAAGAAAGTTGGTTTAAAATAAATAACTAACATAGTTTTAAGATACTTCTTAAAAATAATGAATTTTAATTAAATCATAAATTAAAAACTTTACGAGACTTTAATTAATCTTAATAAAATCAAAATATATCAAATTTAAACCTTAATTAGTTAAAAATTATTTATAAATAAACTTTAATTAAATAACATTCATTTAAAAATTAAACCTAATTAAGTGGTAATTAAGTGAATGATTAACCTTTAATTAAATAATAATTAGCTTTAATTAAAAAAATAATTAAAATAAATCAACTTGATTAAGTAAAAATTAATTATTTTTTATCTTAATTAATCATCAGTTAAAACTTCCTTAATTAGAAACAATTAACTTAGTTAATATATTCTTAAACTCTAATTACTTAACTTAATTAGTTAATTAATTAATTAATTAATAATTACCCTAATTGATAAAATAAATAAATAAATTATTAAATAATAATAAATTAAAATTTTGACATGCTTAATTTGTTTGAAAAGATTTTTAATAAACAGTCCAAAAGAAAACACTTTAAAATTTGATTGTAAATTTTCTCGAATTGCATCCATAGTGACTACCGCTATGAGCGTAGTTCATTAGAATTGATTTCTAGTTGGAAATCTTGCTTTAGCTCTAGCTATTACATATTTGAAAACTTAATTTGAAAAGTTTGGACTAAAAACTTAAAAGAAATGACAATCCTGTTCCATCGAATTTCAGGTCCTTTAGCGAGCATTTAAATTGTTAGTTTCATAACCATTTCATCACATATTTGGTTTTTATTTCGCAAACAATACTACCGTCATATCATAAACCAAAATCACATATCCATATTCAAACTTGTCAATATATTATCCAAATCACAGATCTACACCAAACTACCAACTTGCAATCATATATCATCCAGACAACATGATATTTCAACACAACAAGCACTATATTTTTACAACATATAGTTCATCAAAATCAAGTTGTTTTCTTTTCAAAAAGTAAGAGTTTTACTCACCGAAATGTTACTAACTCAAGGTTAACTTCAAGTAGAACTTGAAACCAACCTAGGATCTTTGCAAAATTAAATACTTTGGACATTTGAACACCCAAAAAGGGGCTCAACCAGGGTTATTAGGCTCTACCATGTAGGTTACTAGAGGATGGTTACTTGTAGTCCAAAAAAATGTGTTGTAGAATATGTAGGAGTGATTTAGTGAACTATAGAGAAGAGTTTAAGTGGAAAGAAGTGATTTTTCTTCACTTTACAATTTATAAAGAGAATCCAAGGAACTTTGCTTTAGCTCTTAGGAAATTTGAGAATGATGAAGCGAATTTTAAAATGAGAAATATGAAAGGGAATGGGTATTTATAAGCTTAAGAAAATATTTAAAATATGTGAAGCGCTTTGAATTGAATATACACACATGCATGCACTCTATACACTCCCCTCATGCTCCGACCTCTCCTTGTACACCCTCCTCATGCACTTATCCAAGTGACGTTCTCGTGTCCTTTATGTTGAGAAAAACCATTTTTATATGTTAGTATATATATTTTTTATTAATAAAATCTCCTTTTATCTTATATATTTATATACTTTAAGTGAGAAAATATATACATGCATATATACATGTATTCATTCTGCTACATTAGTTTGTAATGTGTATATATGTGTTTACAGTAGTTCTATAACATTTTAGATAACTTTTAACCAATGAAAAATCACGATTTCGGAAAATAATTTCTGATCGCATCTTTTTTCTTCTGAAGTATGTATACTCGTAAACAAATTTTAAAATGATTTTGTCATGATCAGTAAATATTTAAAATAAGCTTATTTTTCAATAAAAATCCATTTGTTTATTTTTAAAATATATGTAAATATTCATTTATTTAGTGATTAAATTCTGGGTCGTGACACTCTTCCTTCTTAAAAAATTTCATTCCGAAATTAGCTAACAAGAAGATAATTCAAACTACACAAAAAGCTATATATTCATATCATAAAACACATACAAAACATACACTAAGCATCCATAGTAAACATGCATACACTATAAATAAACCTAGGAATAGCTATCCTAACTAGGGATAGGCTTCATTCATAAGATCCATAGTCTACCAAGTGTAGTCTCTTGGATTCTCACTCCACTGAACCTTGACTGGTCGCACCACCTTGTTACGCAATCTTTTTCCATCCTGATCCACAACATAAACTGGATGTTTAACCACTGTCAAGTTTGGTTTTATCTTCAATTCCTTTTGAACCAATGGATCCATAATCAAACATGGGTCATGAACATTTTTTTTTTCTCAAATAAGACATATGGAACACATTATGAACACCCACCTATCACTCTAGTAACTCGATCTTATAAGTAAGCAATCTGATCCTCTAAAGAATACGGAAAGATCTAATATACATAGGATTTAACTTTCCAAATCTAGCAACTCCTCTTATTGGTAAAATCTTTACGAACACCAAGTCACCAACCACAAATTCCTATTCTCTTCGCCTCTTATCAGCATCAATCTATTAGTGATCTTGGGGTTCCTTCATTCTTTTCTTAATCACTGCAAATTTTTTAGTAGCCTCTCGGATCATGTCCGACCCAAGTCCTAGTCTATCCCCCTTATCAAACTACCATGTGGTGACTTGCACGGTCTTCCATATAAGGCTTCACAAAGTAGCATTCCAATTCCCTTCACCTCTTATCACACACGCATTCATGCATGCATGCACGCATACACGCACACTCATACATAAACAAACATTTATCCATATATATATTTCCAAATCATTCCAATTCAGTAAGGTCAAAAAGTCCCTTCAAACATTACCTAATCGTTGTCCAAAGCTAAAAGGATAATCCTCCTAATTGATATAATATAATACATTTCTCAAACTTGAAGTTAGCAACCTAGGCTTACTATGCAGTTTTGCTTCACACGGTGGGTGGATTAGTGTACTACGACTGGATGGATCGATGTATATGAAAACTACAAAACCTTCTATTTGAACAAAAAATGGCACAAATAACCAAAAGTTAAAGTAGAGAATAAAAGGTAAAGAATTAAATGAAAACAATTAAGAATGAACCCATAACAATTTATAGTGGTTCGAAAAATCAAGGCATACATCCACTTTATAATTTTATTGCTTATATTCTGACTTTGTGGCAGAAGTTCTTATGAGTCGATACATCTGACGCTTGGTTATAAGAATTAAAGATAGAGAAGAATAAGAACCAAAAGATCCTTAAGAATAAGCCCTACCATCCTATATACAGCGATGGGATCCTAAAATCTCATTTAAAATATCTCAAACCATTCTCTATACAAAAGATAGTTCTCCATGAAAATAGGGTGCCACATCACTAGGATGTGGGGTCGGTGCCGATCCATAGGCATGGGTCAGTGCTGATCCAAAGGCATGGGTCAGTACCGATCTCTAAAATAGTCAGTATGACTATCTTCAACTCTTTATCTTGGCTCGTCTTGTGGCTAGCTTTGTCATTCTATAGTTGTTTGCACTAATATTAACTCGTCTCTGAGTCCTAATGATGGAGTTATGGAAGAACGAGTTGCAACTTCAAGTACTGGTGGAAATAAATGGGGAATTGCATTGGATCAGCAAAATGAAACTGGAAATAGGCATTTGGCATCAAGTAGAGGGCATAGGCAGAAGTTGGATTCAAGTGAGGATGAAAACATGGGTCGGTACAGACCCAAAGGTTGTGGTCCATAACGACACCTAATTTGGGCAATTTAAGCTATGTCTTGGCTTGAGTTGTTTTTTCTTTGGCCTTGCGACTTTGTTCGTGCTTGTTTTTTGGACTCGTCGGCTAATTTTTCGGATTTTCCGCCTTAATAATTCAAAGTTCGAGTTATCCAATCTATTCGACAACTGACTAGTCAAAAAGCTGGATAACATTTGCCCCCCCAAAATACATATCATTTCAATCGCGATGGCTTTGAATCGAGACAAGTTTGAGTTGCTGCAAACGACTCCGCTTGAGTTCAAATGGTCATTATCCTTCTTGCGATCCGTTTCTATGAAAAATTAGGTACATAGCCATTCGTCGTGATGCTCAACTAGCATTCGGTATGATAAGGATGTATTCTCCTGATTTGCCTTTCTAAACGTGATGGTTTTCGACCGATCCCTTCCATGGATTATTTTATTTTAGTTCAATTTCCTTTTATTTTATTCATCTTATATTAGATGTATGTGTACACACATATATGCATATGTACATACTTTTGAGTAATGTTTCGAATATACATAAATATGCACATATCTATGTGTGTGTGTATGCGTGCGCGTATTTAGAATAGGACACAATACTGACCCTTAGAATGGGGTTGGTACCGACTTGAGACTTGGGAGGTTTCCCAAATTTACTGCCTGCAACTTTAGATCTGCGAGTATATAACCCAAGCTCTTTGCTTCATTTCCTTACTTGTTCATTTGCTAATCGATCTAAATTCAAGCTACCATTAAAACCTTTAACTACCAAATCGTACCTCACCTCCATCCAAGACTTAGACCACGGCCACCTTTCCCATGCCAGCGTTCATCACTTTCGACCCGTACGTCTCCCACACCAGCACTCAATCCCTTGCCTGAGCACAACTCCATCGTAACCTAACTCGACCGAACCAAGCCTTAGATCTAGAGCCCTTGATCGAATCTCTTCCCTTGATTAGGTAAGTGTTGGACTTTGAAATAGATAGAATTAGACATGGACATGGATGAGAAGGTGGTACTGGCTATGATTTAGGATCAATGACGATGGAAGAAGGAGGAATGGAATTTATTTTGAGTTTTGGAGTTGCGCAACTCCAACACTTAAAGCAAATTTCTGAATTTTTAGTTCTCATGATAATCTTTCCTTGTGAAATAGTTACCTTTTCTTAGTCTTGAACCCTTTCCAAAGCATGTCCAATGATGTGAAACTTATCGGGCGGTCAGCGATGACGGTCACATATAGTGATATCCAAGATTTAAAGTGAATTATTAAATAACAACCTAAACTGCATGACACCGAACTACGATCCACTTTAGCATAGGGGGCACAAATTGTAATTAATCTAATGTTGATTGTCTATCGAGTATTTTATAGAAATGGATCAGAGACATTCTTAACGTCTCGTTGCTCTAGACATAGCTACATCCACTTTGAGATATGTTGAGTTCGAAACCGAGTCGAGTTCAACTACGACTCCACATGCCCAACAAACATTGGTAGAGCATGCACATCAAACTGTCATTTAACGAGAATAACAATAAAAGATTTTGCAGGTTGAACAACAAAACTAAATCCTTAAGTTGAATAACAAGTTGTAAAGAATCCAGTAGAGCCGGTAGGTGGGCTAGAAATAGGTCCAACACCAGATACCGTTTAGGATGCCACAATATTAGATGATCATGTTGATTTGTTGCCTCTAAGATTGACAAAGGATCCGTGTAGAGAATATGCAACAAGCATGGAATTCCATTTGATGATGCCTTAGTTCCATCTCGCAATCAAAGATCTCACAATCCCTCAGAGGATTATGTTGCTTGCAATATATATGTGCTTAAATAGGCCGTGTCCCATCGTTTAACCGGTTTGTATGATGAGTTCTTAATTTCATGTGATTAGCTGCGATGCAGATGCATTCGAATAGCAATTCTTTCCTCCTTGGCACATATACGATTTTCTCCGAGCATTTGAATTAAGTACCAAACAATAAGGGGATTATGTATTTATACACACATATATATAGCTTCAAGAGCTAAAATGAAAGTCTATCTTGATTTACTTAGAACTGATCGGGGGTAATAGTGTAGTCTTTAGCACATGGAAAAAGTTAAGTTACTTTAAGAGTGAGTCGCTCTACTTCCATTGTCCTCCTGGGTTCGCTTGTAGATGGCTATCAGAACGAAAGCACTAATAAATATGTTTTATATCAAGACCTCGTAGTTCATCACTTTAAGATGTGGTTAATGCCCTTATTGCAATTCCATTGGAGAATCGAGATGTCAGAGCTCTTCTACCATATGAGAATCTTCTTGCCCGTGGTTTGTTAAAAGTGGGCCAAAATACTGGTATAATCCTAATTAATGCCATTAACGACGATGGCACTTACGATAATAATGATGATGATAACACCTCGAGTTATGGAGGTGAGGCTAATCTGGATTTGCCCCCAATCCCAAATCTTGGGGATGGAATTGAAGAGAACGTTGAGCGAGTGTAAGAAAACATTGAGGAAGGTGTGACAGTGGTTGAAAGTGGTGAAGTTGGATAAGGTAACATTGAGAAAGGCCATAAGTCTTAGACTAATCAAACTAAAGATGGTCAATGGTATGCTCTACGGATGAGGCTAGTGGTGAATATTTCCAAGGCTCAGACTTCTATGTAGCCTCCACCGGTCATAACTACAGAGAAGGCGCCTTTTATTTCATTAGCATGCACATTTGTTGGATTAGGGCCAATTCCTACCAAGTTTGGCTCCTTCGATGTCAGTAAAATTTAATATTGATTGCATCGACTCTCAACTTCCCTATTCGCATCGATAAGGACTTCATACCTACAAGGAGAGATCACTCTTATGAGCAAAGCTCCAACTCATTATCCATTGGGGGGACATTAGGATACTCATGCACATATGCACTTCACGACACTCGCACTTGACTTGTACCCATGCTTGTTGGGTCTAACTTCTTCTCGTTTTATTTGCAGGATCCATGGAGAAAAGAAAGTATATAGTCCATTCTATAGAACATAATATAGTTCGAAAATGGAGCCATCCAAGTGCTTACTATCGAGGCAGTGGCCAGTATTCAGACACCAATCACCGATCTGATAGTGATAGAGATAATCACAATAGAAATGTTTGAAATAGAGATAGGCATAGTAGAAATTACTCATCATGTAACTCTGGCTCCAAGTATTGCTCTAGGTCCAGGTATCCTCCTAAAAAAGACTTGGATAGGCATTAAGATCGTCGCGATGGCATCCCGTCAAGTGGTACATCTCATGGTCCACATCCATTTAATGTTTCTGGTCAACAATTGACCTCAACCCATTGTAGTCGATCTTCCGACCATGGCCAACCAAAGAGTGTTCTCAGACATCCCGTCACAGACATAACAAAGAAATAGTTGAAGTCCAGTAATATCTATAAACAATCAACTTGCCACTAACGCCCAAATGGCCAAACTGAAGGAAGAATTTCCAAACGTTTGCTTCGATGGCATTATGTTCATGCCAAACTTGAAAAGAATCTTGGCTCACGTTTAAAAGATAACCATCAACCGTTCGTCTGACATTCACAATTAGTATAATGAATGGTCTAAGTTAGCTGAAAAGATCTCCAAAGTCTTAAGAGAAAGACAACTCAAAATTGAAAATCAAAAACTCCTCAAGGCTGATAATAAAAGAATCATAGCCAATCTCGATGCCAAGGTCGAGAACTTAAGGAAGTCTCAAGCTAAATCTGAGAAGAAAGTGTGGATGCCATCAATGCATTTGAAGAGGAAAGGACCAAGCATTGAGATGAGATGGAGAAGGCCTTCCATCAAAACCATGATTTGGTATTGGAGAGAGATGTCGCAAACAGGAGTGCGGTTGAAATGAAGAACAAACTTGATCACGAAACAAAGAAAAAAGATGACTTGCTCCAACAAAATCAGAAGTACTATAAGGAGTTGTTCAATGCTGATGAAGAAAGGGAAAAGGCGGTTGAACATGCTACAAATGTAGATGTGCTCATCAAGTGAGAGGTTGAGGCCGCAAAGCAGTGGATGATGGATATGTTTGAATCGATGCTTATTAAATATAGTGCTAATTTACTCGTGTTCCACAATCTAGAATGGCTTGGTGATGGCTATCCTCAGGTTTTGGGCATGGTTTGGGAACAGAAAAGATTCTTGAAAGCTGGTGAGATGGATCTTGCTCAACTAGAGAAGGAGGTATTGGTAAATGTTGAATCCAGTGTGTTGAGGAAAGATGAGCTAATTATTGATCTAGGGCGAGCTGCTAAAAACTGAAGTGAAGGCTAAAGGTCAACTCCACATGATGTTAATGCCAGCCAAACAATTGGGTTTTAAGATGCTCTAGGTACATCCTCTAATCTTGGGTATGATCTAGAGCAGCCTTGGATCCATAGGCCTATTATTCTTTCTCCCATTCCAGAGGGGAACTCTAATAGTACCCCGACCCACACAGAACCCCAAACTGAATGAGTATCTCTTTGAATTCTTCTGTATTTCAAAGAGTTGACATGTTTCTACTTAACATAGCTGATCTCTCTCTCTCTCTCTCTCTTTGTTTCTTAAGATTTAGATTGGCCCCACATTGCTTTATTTTCTAAGAAGGGCTCTCAACCAGGACTATAAGTGCCTGGAATGGAATCGGTTACTATTACAATTTCGACAATGATCCCAACCATCGCGGTTGGAGAGACTTATGGCCTTGATAAGCGAATGATTGATGCTTTGCTTGATGAGGGGAGTAGAGGGACTCAGGAAGCTCAAATCGATAAGGATGTCGTTATAACCGAAGTTTCTGAGTCCCTATTGAGTCGCACTGTGAGTCAACTTGAATGGGAACTTGGCTTTTCCAAAAAGGCCAAGCTGGAGGAAGTTGAGAAGAAAATCCTCCTCGCTACAAAGATTAAGCAAGAGAAGTTTGAGGCTGTCCCTCCATCTTTATCGATCACTTTTCTTAGGCAAACTATCTACTTCAGTCCGTCTTCCGCCACCTGGTAGCGCTCAAAGAATACTTGTAGGATCTTCGTAAAGCTCTCTAGTGCCTGTTGGACCATCTTAATCACTCCATCCAAGGGCAATGGAAGTGCGGTAAAAGAAAGAAAGCATCCAGAAGGATCCAACGTGCCTCCTTCTATAGAGAAGATGGAGAAGAAAGAAAGAAGAAACCCAAGAAATGATCGTCTATCTTTTGTGTTCCCTTTGGTTGTATAATAGTAGTGATTAGGCTTTTTTCTAGTTCCCCTGCTTTTGCTTTTTTCGGCAAGTGTTATGCGGATTTGGCGTCCGTTTTGTTTTCTTGCTTAGGCGCGAACAAACTTGTTCTTAGCTTTCATGTTTAATTTTGTATCTTAATAACAAGACATGTTTGTTTTGTCAAACCTTTGTGTGAGTTTTCCTAAGTTGTTTCATAAATTCACTTTCATTCAATGTCCTTGCGATCCATTCCTTTTATGATTATCATCGGACTAAATCCTTAGCCCACTATGTAGTTTACTGGTCTTTCGCCGCTCCATCGGACGAAGTTCAATTATCGAAGTGCCAAACTCTAGGCACGAGGTTTTACAAGTTAGAACAATGGTCCAAGCATTCTTTTCTAGGATGGCGATACTCAATTGCGCCGAACTCCGGGCGCTAATTCTAAATTAACTGCATAATAACATAATTCACACAGTCTCATCTAGGATGTTTATTTCCTACCGCACTAGATTCTAAGGGTCCGTTCGAAGTTCACAGGAATAAGTTCCCACCTTACACCGGGTATGGACCTTTCATTTTGCCTAATCCAAGAAAACCGTGCAGAATGATATTCTCGAATAATACGGAGAATGATGCAATATGTGATACATGCATGAATAATCTATTGGGCTAACACTAGTATGTATTTAAAACATCGCATAAAGAACTCAGATATAGATAGGTAATATCAGCACAAAGCAATAAATGCATGTGCCTTCAGGACATAACAATATACAATATACAGTAAATAACAAAGATCGCAGAATAAATCACGTGACAATACAACTAATTATACGAAATATATCACATCCAATATACACTATATGAGTAAACACACAAGAGGCAATACAATACAGGGTATTAACCATATTCTCTATACTAGCCTCCTCTACGCCTAAAACACAAGCTGGCATATTGTCCTTGCACGTGAAAGGTCTCAGATTGACCCAAGTATTATATAAATAATAAATGGGTCGGATTATATTCAAATCCACTGTCAATAAACAAAAGGAATATTGTATATCCTGGGTATAAGTTTAATAATATAATCTCAAACAGTCGAATATCATATAATGTTGTACAGCACAAAGCCCAGTATAAAAGTATCATCGCCCATATAAAACAAATCAATAGAAATTAATAATACTATATCAAATGGGTGAATCATCCATACAATAAATCCTCATTATATAAATGAATCAATAAGTGGGTAGGCTAACACGAACGAATGCCCTAATATGATATCATGAAATCATAAATCAATAATAATATGAGGTAGCCTATCAAACCATTCCCAATTATATCCCATACTATACAAACCACAAAGACAATCCGAATCACAATCGATAATAAAGGATATCTCAAATATCAAACCATTAAATAGTGTGGGTATAATGGGTACCGACTACATTTTAGACTCAACCAGTCTCTAGTCTAGTCAACTCACTACATGAAAGAGACATATATGCCAATCCACTTCCTACACAAACCCTGAACTAGGCTTAGGACTGACTACTGCCCGCTGCAAGCCTGCTTCAGGAACCAAGGTATAATAGCCTACCGTAGAGTAATCGTCTATTCCTATGGTTTACAATTAACTTGATAGACATCGTGATCCCATCCACCAATGGCTCATCAATGCGTAGCCTCGGTCTCGACCTTGCTTGCCCTTAATGCTAATGGATTGCTGGCCCATGTGATACAAGGAGCTATGGCGACAGCCCATCTACTACTACCAACACTATGATATTCATCTAAGGGACACATAAATGCGATGACATGGATCTACGGTACGACCCCACGATTAGACGATCACGGTGGATACTGACCAATCTGGTTCGCTCTCAAAAAGTAAAGGAAGATTGAAACAATGTATATAGTCATATAGTAATCATACCCTATAATTACTCATATCTCTAATAGTAGGCCGACACAAATCACATTAGTCACTACCTGACTATTGGATACTCCACACTAAATATCATATATATATATATATTAGTGTATGTGTGTGTACATGTATATATGGGTAAGGCCGACACATATCTTATATAAGCTTAAACCTGACCATACGATACTCCTCCCCGATTATTAGATATGTATATTGGTGTAATCCCCGTTTGAGTGACATATACTTGTAATGAATAATTAAACAAATAACATAAGGACATCCCATACCAATATATGTTATTCAGATAGTTATTCAATGTTCATAAACTACACTAGATATCTCTTTATGACAAGTTCAGTAAATAACCGAATGAGTGTTGCCGCAAGTCCCATATCAGACGGTATCACTAATCCATTTATTCAAATCTCTCATCAAGCAAAAATGAAATCTCAAAAATGAAATAAAAGTGTATCATTACTGTATCATCTTAAAATATATGTAACTCAAATCAATATCAACAATGTGTTATTCATGATATCGAAATCAATATAGAAATAAGAAATTAGAAATTATAGAAATCATCACAAAAAACCCATTTTAATTTAGAAATGTAGTATAATTATTATCAACAAAATAGTAATAATTACAACAAAATCTTTCTTTTAAACAATTAGTTCGAGTATTCAAATATATATAACCCACTTTAATAATTCATGATTGACCACATTACTAGCAAAATACACATTTTGAATACCTAAAATATTAATTGGAAAGTATTTCACATTTTCATAATTTAGAATCCTTTAAATAATTAATTAAAACGATAACATAAAATTTTCCCTTCAATTAAATCAAATATTCATATAAAATATTTAAATCAATTTATAAATCGCATATCCTTTATAAGAAAAATCATTTAAATTAATATTAATATTATTTCCATAATACATTTTATTAAATAGCTACATATTGCATTTTTTCCTTTATAACAAATTCAAATTTACAATATATTATAATATTGATTTAAATAAAAGATTTTCATAAACACAAAGAGACTGTGTTTATATTTACAATCAAAAATATATTTGTAAATTTAAAAATAGCTAAACTAAATACAAATATCAAAAATATTTATATAAACTCTTAATAAGACTTTAAAACCCTTAAGTAATATCTCTAAGCTTTTCAAACATTCTTTTAAATAAGAAATGATTAAATTTCTATATATAAAATTATGCAGTAAAATTACTCCTCAAACATATCAACCATCTTCACCAAAAATATCGCATTACCCGAGTCGCGTTCCATCAAACTCCGGTCATCCATAAAATTCCCACATCAACGCACTAATAAAAATCTAGTTCAATTAAGAAATGGATAGAATTCTGTTTGTAAATCGATACATCCAATTAACACACTCGACCAATTATCATAACATCATCCGTACTAACCAAATTCATCACAATACCAAACAAAAAGTTCAACTAGCAATCACAGTCGATTCGACTAAGCTATGCAATCAATTATTGGAATGAATATATATAACTTATAACAAAGGTAGATGTTATCCCGCCTTTGGGCAAGGCCGTGACACCAAAAACTCGGCTAGAAACCAAGGACGGTTCGTCTTGAAGATCAGTTATACATAGGTCTACTATGGATGTCAGTAAATTTTTTTCGAATCTGGATCGAGCTACAATATATATGACATGACAAGCAAAGCTGAGAAAGCCAATGTTCCAAATTTCAAGTCAATCAGAGTTCGTATGCTCAAGATATTGATGGATCACGGTTGAGAAATCCAAAATTGCATCGATCATAACTTGAGATCTACAAGTCCAAATGCCACTAAATTTGGACAGTAGCCAACTGGCAACCTAAGGAATGTTCACGCCAAATTTCAGCTCCATCGGTTGAGTTCTTGATCGATTCGAAGTTGCTTCGTACCGATCACGGACCAACTTGCATCGATCATATCTCGAGATCTACAAGTCCAAATGCCACCAAATTTGGACAGAAGCCAACTGGCAACCTAAGGAATGCTCATGCCAAATTTCAGCTCAATCGGATGAGTTCTTGATCGATTCGAACTGGCTTCGTATCGATCACGGACCAACTTGCATCGATCATATCTCGAGTTCTACAAGTCCAAATGCCACCAAATTTGGACAGAAGCCAACTGGCAACCTAAGGAATGCTCATGCCAAATTTCAGCTCAATCGGATGAGTTCTTGATCGATTCGAACTTGCTTCGTATCGATCGCGGACTAACTTGCATCGATCATATCTCGAGATCTATAAGTCCAAATGCTATGAAATTTTCACAGTAGCTTACTGCCAACATGAGGAATATTCATGCCAAATTTTAGCTCAATCGGATGAATTCTTGATCGATTCGAAGTTGAGTTCGAATCGATCCGGACCGAAAAACTCCAACTTGCATCGATCATATCTCGAGATCTACATGTCCAAATGCAATGAAATTTTCACAGTAGCTTACTGCCAACATGAGCAATGTTCATGCAAAATTTCAGCTCAATCTGATCAAATCTTGATCGATTCGAATCCGAGTTCGAATCGATCCCAAAGTGGGCCCGGATTTCCAGAATCCAGGCGTGTGGGCCCCCTCACATGCCAGAAGCGGTCTCCCCAAATTTTAGGCGAAATATCAGCCTCCAGCACTTATAAATAGAGCCCCTGGTCATTCAGAAAAGGGATGGGAGAATTTTAGAGATAAAGCACGCCCGGACGCTGCCAGAATCACTCCATATCGTCGTCACTGCTATTGATCTCGAATTTAAGCTTAGTATCTGCTGTACTTCGTTATCAAAAACTTGTAATCTTCAAGTATCAAGCAATAAAGTGATAAAACTTCATAGTGGACGTAGGCAACATGCCGAACCACTCTAAAACTCTGTGTTTCTGTGAATTTTCTTATATGTTTATTGGTGTGTTTGTTAGATCTGCTTCATTTTACATTTATTCTCTTCATTTTATCTCTTCAAACACATCCGAAGAGTGTTGTGCCCAATTTTGGTGCAAACACTTTGGTGCTTTCACTGAGAAAAACCCAGTTTTTCTCCCGTTCGTTGGATCTACTTTTGATATCGGATTGCATAAATCTAAGGAGAAGATCCAGATCTATGGTTCAGCGGTTCCTTCTATTCTATTCAGATTGCCCCAGATCTAAGAGGAACCATATTCATCATGAAGTCCATACCCATATTTTCGAATCCATGAAAATATGATCATTTTCGAACCCATGTTTTCGAATCCAGAAAATATGCTGTTCTTCGTAGCCATATGTTCGAATCCATGAAAATATGATCATTTTCGAACCCATATTTTCGAATCCAGAAAATATGCTGTTCTTCGTAGCCATATGTTCGAATCCACGAAAATATGATCATTTTTGAACCAATATTTTCGAATCCAGAAAATATGCGGTTCTTCGTAGCCATATGTTCGAATCCATGAAAATATGATCATTTTCGAACCCATATTTTCGAATCCAGCAAAATATGCTGTTCTTCGTACCCATATTCTCGAATCCATGAAAATATGATCATTTTCGTACCCATCTTTTCGAATCCAGAAAATATGTTGTTCTTCGTACCCATATTTTCGAATCCATGAAAATATGATCATTTTCGTATCCATGCTTTCGTATCCTGTAAATGTGGTGCTTTTCGTGTCCATGCTTTCGTATCCAGTAAACGGGTGGTTTTTGTATCCATCAGCAGATAGTCTCTCTTCATATCGATCACCTATTGACTATTTCGTATCCATCAGGGTGCGCTACTTCGTATCCATCATGGAGCGCTACTTCGAATCCATTAGGGAGCGCTACTTCGTATCCATCATGGAGCGCTACTTGGTATCCATCATGGAGCGCTACTTCATATCCATCAGGGAGCGCTACTTCGTATCCATCCATCTGCCTCCAATTCGAATCGATACTCGCATGTACTTCGTATCCATCCATCTACCTCCATTTCGCATCGATACGCACATGCAGTTCGTATCCATCTATCTGCCTTTAATTCGATCCATCATTTAAGCGCCCGAACCCTAGCCGCAGCGTAGAGCACCTGCATAGTTAATTCAAAGCTCCACTTAATCAACGAACTTTCTAATCGTTCCATGACTGGACGGGCCATAGGAGACTACAACAGCAATTGTTGAATTGCAATCGAGGAACGGGTATTGAAATACTATTCAACTGGTGCTCCCAGAGGCTGGAGAACCTAGCTAATATGCCAAGAACTAGAGTTGATTAATGTATCATGCTTCTAAGGTGGACTGCAACTTCCTCCAATTGACCAGATTTTAAAACTCCTAAACTGACAATTATGGTGCGATGGCTAGTATAACGACTACCCTGCCTTGTCTACTCGGCCAACTCGAAACATAGCTAGTCACTATTGAACCATCTTCGAATTCCCGCATCTTAATCATTCCACCTCCACATGACTAAAAGCATGACATACAACTCTAAGAGGACTTCCTAATTATCTTATGCGGGCCTCCTTCCTGGTGAAAACTAGAAATAATCACCAATCTATGCACCCATCCTAATCTACTCACCATCCATTCGACATTACCAACCACTCGAACATTGGGAAATCGGGCATACATCATTCATTAGTATTACAAGACCCTGTGGCCTTAAAATGAACTTGATAATGTTGATTGGAGTATCTTCCCCAGTCGGGACTTATTCATTGAAACTATCCTACCTGCAAAATTTCTAACAAAAATCCAGCATGTTGACTATGTCAGTGTACTATGGAAATTCGACCCGTGACACTATCTCATGAACTGAGAGTGGTGAGTGGATTCCATAAACAGTGATGAATGCCATCAAATGCAGATGTCTCCCCATATTCCTCAAAGAAGACTGTCAATCATGGTTAGACATACCATTTCTACTTCTCATATTGCTGAAGGGAATAAAGAAGCTGGTAGCCAACGAATTGATCAAAATCCACAGCCCGTTGCTGCCAACACTTATAAATGAAATCAGCACAAAAGCTTATTTCTAGAGTTTGATAAGAAAACTGGCAGACAACCACTAATAACTACACCAACATAACGTATCTAATATTGAATTGATGTGCTAGATGAAGGATCGGTGTCGCAAGATAAGGAGAAAACCTACTCCATACTCTAAATCGGGAAGCTCCTCTTCTTTACATGGCTAACGTGGATGTCAACGCCATAAGGCTGCTCTGGAAAGGATAGCTCCGACAATATGTTCAAGCCCCATAAAACAAAGGGCTGGGAACCCTCGATCCCTATCAATCAAGAACTTTGATCAAGCTAAACCACTGGCATTAATCTTCCAACTAAGAAGGGCTAGATTGAAGTGCAATAACAAGCATATGACGCTGCTTCACTTATCACTGAGATTTAATCCGATCTCTTTTGAATTATTTCTATTTCGTTTATGTTGCAAAATATAATCGACTTGAATTAAACTACTTGCAAATGATGCAGGTAACCGAGTACTTAAGGATGGGTGCAAAACAACCTCCGTGGACTATGATAAAGTCATTTAGGTATCATCATGATGAGCATGATTCAACCACTCGCCGGCTGCTCTATGCACCTGACTTGGGGGCAGGCCATCAAAGCGGAAGAGACAGACAAGTTCAGGGCTCCAGTACGAAGTGGATGCAACCGACCATCCACTCACATGCCTATGCAATTTAATTAGGAGATTTGAGAAAGACTTGGAGTTATATGTCCCAACCATGCACTCTCCATCTCTTACTTGAAGCTCGCCAAAATACTTATGCTTCTTCTGATGCCCAGTAAAATCGAAATCACACCAAAGATGGACATGACATGGCCATCCATGCATCCAATCCTGCATTGGACACTTGGGGTTTTTTAAGAGCACATATTTATAGTCGATATGGTTTGACCATTCACTCCCCAGTTTGCATCAATGATTCGACAAAACAATCATGCCTCAAACCGACTTTATCAGGGGCCAACCCTCGGTTTATAGTCATCAACAACCGACTGCTTACTCGCTAATCATCATGAGCCATCATTCCAACTCTCTTCCTCAACTCGACTAGAAGAGCGCAAAGCGTAAAGTGGAAGTGGCTCGACCGTCTACTCTCCATCTCTTGCCCCCAACTTAAGGGAAAATACACAACTCAAAGTGGATGTACTTCAGCCATCCTCTCCTCTGCTCGAGCTCAAAGCTTGCCAAAACGCTAATCTTACTCCTTAGGCTTGGCAGAAGCGGGATCCAAATGAACACGGATGCGATTCATCCGTCCATAAACTAAGTCTCATCCTTCGTTGATGGCAGATAAGTGGAAAGTAATCGAGATCCCACCGATCATTTGCTAAGCGAAACCCTCATCTCGGGGGCAAGCCATCGCATCAAAGGCCGAACTGGACCGACACACGACAGTCCTGCAATTAACTCTAGGTTCCAAGAGTGCGAACCGTAGTATAAACACTAACTCCACTTTCCCAGAGTGCGAATTGGAGTATAAACATTAAATCCATCGTTTCCAGAGTCTGAACGGACTCCAAATTCCCAGAGTGCGAATTGGAGTATAAACATCCAATAAATCGTTCCCAGAGTGCGAACGGACTCCAACTTCCCAGAGTGTGAATTGGAGTATAAACATCCAATAAATCGTTCCCAGAGTGCGAACGGACTCCAACTTCCCAGAGTATGAATTGGAGTATAAACATCCAATAAATCGTTCCCAGAGTGTGAACGGACTCCAAATTCGCAGAGTGCGAATTGGAGTATAAACATCAAATCCATCGTTCCCAGAGTGTGAACGGATTCCTAAAAAGCCCAAATAGGTGTGACTGACCATCTATCAGCTGACTCCAACTTCCTAGAGTGTGAACTGGAGTATAAACATCTATTCCAGGTTCCCGGAGTGCGAACCAACCCATCAATGCGAACTCCAAGTTCCCAAAGCATGAATTGAAGTATAAACATAAATTACAGGTTCCCGGAGCGCAAACCGAAGCATCCGTGCTAATTCCAAGTTCCCAAAGCATGAATTGGAGTATAAACATAAATTACAGGTTCCCGGGGCGCGAACCGAAGCATCCGTGCTAACTCCAAGTTCCCAAAGCATGAATTGGAGTATAAACATAAATTACAGGTTCCCGGAGCGCGAACCGAAGCATCCATGCTAACTCCAAATTCCCAAAGCGCAAGTTGGAGTATAAACATCAATTCATGCTCTCGGAGTGTGAACCCAAAACATACATGCTAACTCCAAATTCCCAGAGCATGAAATGGAGTATAAGCATCAATTCCAGGTTCACGGAGCGTGAACCAAAATATACATGCCAACTCCAGATTCCTAGAGTGCGAACTGGAGTATAAACATCAACTAACTCTAGTCCGAGAGCGCAGACTGGAGTATAAATACCAAACGGGTTTGACTGACAACCCATCAACCAACTCCAGTCCTCAAAGCTAGAATTGGAATATAAATATCAGTAGGAATGTGATTCGACTGTCCATCTATCAACTCTGATCCCACAGCAAGTCCTGTAGAAAAAAGTGGATGTGATTCAACCATCCGCTTTCCTATCTTCCCCTGACATGGGGGCATACTTATCATTAAAAATCGAATGCTTCGACCATCTAGCATAAAGCGGGAACGACACGACCGTTCACGCATCAACGCTTATCTTCGGCATGGGACCTATAACATAATCTTATAGGGATGCACTCCAACCGAACAAGACAGAATTTCTTCCATGATTCGACAGGGAGATGCAGATTAGAAAAACGGACCTAGCTGAACGTCTTATTCTAAATGGATGTGATTACCCATCCTATCGCAAATGAACGTGACATGACCATTCATCTGCTAACTCTAGCTAATGATCTGGTGGGTAGTGCATGCAACGTGGCCGGATATGACCCAACCATCCGCCAATTAGCTCCTTTCTCCAAATCAGAAGGAGGAATATCAAATTAAAGTTGTCGCAATGTGACCGACTACACTTCGACTTTCGCCATTGACTAGCGCCAGAGGAATTAATCGAGGAAAATGTGGTTCGACCATTTTCTGCTAAAATTCATAGTCCCCAGAGTGTGGACATGGATGTAAATATCAAATAGGTGTGACTAATGGCCCTTCAACTAACTCTCATCTCCGGAGTACGACTACGAGCGTAGACAAATGAATGAATGTGATCCGACCATTCATTCACCAACTCCGACCAAAAGTCGACGGGAGGAATATAAACTCGCTACAGGTGCGATTAGACTGTCCACAAACTAACTCTACGACTGTGGGCAGAATAACGAATCATTGAAAAGAAGAGAAAGGTGACTCGCTACATCTCTAGCTTAGCGTCCTTTACAACTTAAGGTAATGACTACAAAGAGACCTCTCATTTTATCCAAGCCGTTGGATCATGAAGATCTGTACCTCAATTGGGTCATGTCAACACAAGCCATAAGCATTGCAATGCTATGTGAAGATAAACTAATCCAAAGACCAGTATACGATGAAAGCTAGCTATTGACAAGCTTACCCCGTTATTGTTTGTACCGACCAACCGTTACGATAGGTCCAATGGCAACCTTAAATGTCTGAAAGGTTACTCAAATGGAATAATAAAGCTAAGTATGAAGCCTTGGTCGCCAAGCTAAGACTTGCAAAAAGAATAGGAATGGAAGCTTTACACATCTTATACGATTTCTGCTTAATGTGCCAAGTCAGGGAGGACTATCTGACTAGGGGGCAATGTCTTGCTCCTTATCTCAATTGGATCCTAGAGATGCTAGCCGACTTCTAGTATTACACCACTATACCAATCCTTAGAGAATGAAATGAAAAGGTCGAATCATTGGCCGAGCTAGCCAGTTTTGGGGAAGTGCAACAAATAGACTTTACACCAGTAGAAATACTTATTATTCCAAGCACTGATAGATGAAGATCGACTATATTTTAGAGATGGATCCAAGAAAGGGGTCATGGATGACTCCTATCAAAGTCTTTCTACCATGGGGAATTCTTCTTGAATAGACGAATGAGAGATGGCATATCCTCCGCGAAGCATCACTGCATGATTACATCTGGATCGTTCGACTCCAATGACACAAAGCATTACTTTTGAATCCACCAATGTGAGACCCAATATTACGTAACCATCGATACGAAGTCTACCTTAGTGCATGCCAGATCGATCCAAGACAGGATCAATGCGAAGGAATGAATCCAAAACAACCATCAAGTGTTGTTGCAACTCGAATTTCACATCGATTCAGGAGAGGATCGATACAGAATTCGATACGAGAAGACCGACAACGACTTGTTAACGTGCGAACGTCGACAAAGAGTCAGGTTAACGTATATGCAGGTACGTTGAACTAATTTTCAATTTTAAAAATCCACAGGTCGAACGCCTACTAGATGACAATTACAACAACAAATAGCTAATCCTTATCATACAACAATCGGTTACAACGGTACACCAGTTGGTAGTCAACAGTTTATATTACCAAAAAATCAGTCAAGGATCACAACTTCCAACAAGAAGACGATAACTGTTTAAATAGTTAAATGGAACTATTCAGAGTGAAGATGGAAGTTTTCAAAGCACGTCATGTTCACACAAGACGTACTTTGGGGGGGAAATGTTATCCCGCCTTCTGGCAAGGCCGTGACACCAAAAACTCGGCTAGAAACCAAGGACGGCTCATCTGGAAGATCAGTTATACATAGGTCTACTATGGATGTCAGTAAAATTTTTTCGAATCTGGATCGAGCTACAATATATATGACATGACAAGCAAAGCTGAGAAAGCCAATGTTCCAAATTTCAAGTCAATCAGAGTTCGTATGCTCAAGATATTGATGGATCACGGTTGAGAAATCCAAAATTGCATCGATCATAACTTGAGATCTACAAGTCCAAATGCCACTAAATTTGGACAGTAGCCAACTGGCAACCTAAGGAATGTTCACGCCAAATTTCAGCTCCATCGGTTGAGTTCTTGATCGATTCGAAGTTGCTTCGTACCGATCACGGACCAACTTGCATCGATCATATCTCGAGATCTACAAGTCCAAATGCCACCAAATTTGGACAGAAGCCAACTGGCAACCTAAGGAATGCTCATGCCAAATTTCAGCTCAATCGGATGAGTTCTTGATCGATTCGAACTGGCTTCGTATCGATCACGGACCAACTTGCATCGATCATATCTCGAGTTCTACAAGTCCAAATGCCACCAAATTTGGACAGAAGCCAACTGGCAACCTAAGGAATGCTCATGCCAAATTTCAGCTCAATCGGATGAGTTCTTGATCGATTCGAACTTGCTTCGTATCGATCACGGACCAACTTGCATCGATCATATCTCGAGATCTATAGGTTCAAATGCTATGAAATTTTCACAGTAGCTTACTGCCAACATGAGGAATGTTCATGCCAAATTTTAGCTCAATCGGATGAATTCTTGATCGATTCGAAGTTGAGTTCGAATCGATCCCGGACCGAAAAACTCCAACTTGCATCGATCATTTCTCGAGATCTACATGTCCAAATGCTATGAAATTTTCACAGTAGCTTACTGCCAACATGAGCAATGTTCATGCAAAATTTTAGCTCAATCTGATCAAATCTTGATCGATTCGAATCCGAGTTCGAATCGATCCCAAAGTGGGTCCGGATTTCCAGAATCCAGGCGTGTGGGCCCCCTCACATGCCAGAAGCGGTCTCCCCGAATTTTAGGCGAAATATCAGCCTCCAGCACTTATAAATAGAGCCCCTGGTCATTCAGAAAAGGGATGGGAGAATTTTAGAGATAAAGCACGTCCGGACGCTGCCAGAATCACTCCATATCGTCGTCACTGCTATTGATCTCGAATTTAAGCTTAGTATCTGCTATACTTCGTTATCAAAAACTTGTAATCTTCAAGTATCAAGCAATAAAGTGATAAAACTTCATAGTGGACGTAGGCAACACGCCGAACCACTCTAAAACTCTGTGTTTCTGTGAATTTTCTTATATGTTTATTGGTGTGTTTGTTAGATCTGCTTCATTTTACATTTATTCTCTTCATTTTATCTCTTCAAACACATCCGAAGAGTGTTGTGCCCAATTTTGGTGCAAACAGTAGATATAGTTATGAGTGCATAAATAACTCGACTTAATTCTAGGTGAAAACATTTATTATCATTGGAATCTACCACTCCCATTCAACAATCATGTCAACAACCTCCGACAACTCTCGCCATCAAGCCTCCAACATCGGCTATCATAGTTGTCAGCACAAAGTTCATGTGGCCTCCTTCATTGACCAGGAATTTATCTCCATCACCGCTAGCAAGAATGTCGTCCAGACTCAACCCTAACCAGTTGAGACTCCCACCTTGCAACCGCCAATCATTATCGTGAACTCATCAGTCACTTCGATGTCGCCTACTTGAATTGAGAAGTCGTTAAAGCCACATGGATTTTATCGTGTCCTCAACATGCTGCTATCATGATTATCGCACGCTCATTTCTCTACGCTCGATGGAGGGCTAATGGCTGATTGTGCTCGCGAATTTGATTTTCGATCTTTCCTTCTGTCCTTTTCTTTTATTTTTGAATTTTTTGTTATTTACTTATCTCCATTCATTTAGAAATCAATGCAGAAATAGAGAAGGCATGCTCGATGACAGGCTCGGGGAAAGTATGGAATTCTCGAAAATAAAATAAGGGAATGGACTTAATTGGGTTGGGCCCAAATATTAGGCTTCATTTTAATATTGAATCATTCTTTTTTCCCCCATAAAAAACTCTTGTCTTTATTTTGTAAATAATATTCCAATCCAATATAAATTGACTTATATATTATTCTACGATACATAATCGGATAAATTCATGCTTTTAATTAATTTAATACCATTCACTTCATTTAATGATTTAATAAATTATTTTGAAAGAATTATTAATTTGTGCCAATTTATTATATCAAAATCATATATCAAATAAAATTTAATAAACTAAAATTTATTTTAAAATTTAAATTATCAAATTCGAACAATTATATTTAATTGAATTTTTTATCTAAATGGCGCAGAAAGCGGATGTAACGTCCTGCCTTTTCGCATGCTTTACATCAACACACGTGCCAATTCAAACCATACGAAAGGGCGGATTGTTATGGGGTAAATCAGAAAACAAGAAAGAAATAAAACAAAATATAATCTCGTAGCGGAAGGATAAAATATAATGATCAAATATACAGTTTATAAAGCTGTTTTACAAAATATTCGATTATACTTGCAACATTTATCAGAGTTACACATACCAGTAACAATGCAGCGGAACAGCATGAGTGTAGTGGACTAATAATAATAATAATATAAATCTTCGTCTTCGTCCTCCAGAGCTAAGGTCTTCGAAATCCTGAAACGCTCAGACTGACCCGAACGAATTGAAAAGACAAAACACTCGAGTCAGAACTAAAAGATCTTATGTAAGTTAAATCAACAGAAATAAATATGAGTGCAGTAACTCAAGAGATGCTTGGGATTTACATCTCCTAAGGATCCGTTAAACTATTTACTATGTAGTATATTTCGCTATTATAATAATGTCTAACTGTAAAATAAACTTACTTTTGAATAGCGTTAAGGGGTTACCCATATATCCCTTAACACAAAATATATTCCCATAGTCTATACAGTACCGTAATCTCCCCCGTACTGGGCGTCGTCAGAGGGCACTCCATAGGTATGGTACATAACAAAATCGTATAAGGCGCGCTAGGGTAGGTGACACGGCACAACTAGGCAATGCCAAGGTAGATAACCAATTACGCTTCCGGATCGGTGGTAACGCGTAGCCACAACTACCACCCACCTCAAGCCACACCCCCAAATATAAAAAAATCAAAAGTAGCCACCGAATCAATCCAAAAGTCAAAGTATAATATCGAAGGGATGTGTCCGATCAAAGGTGCTACCTCAATTAACCCGTCGATCGCTCCTGTTTTAGCCACCATATGCCAACTCATGGGAGTTGGGTCCACGTATTTACCTTAAAGGAAACGCCGCCACCATCCTACTTCATTCTGGAATCTCCACCGCGTACACGGTTGTTAAAGTGGTTTTCGGAGTTGGCAAAGAGTATGACAACTTCCGATCCCAGTCTCTTCAACAATCAAACGTTGTTATAACACCGCAGTTATTTCAAAATAATTTATGCCTTAAAACTAGAATATAAAATCCATTTCAAAACCATATAAATATGATATCATTTATAATTTTTTAAAACCCCAAATCAATACGATATCATTCTTATTTCAAATATATCTTTTCCAAGAAATAATAGCATTTTCAAATCTATATACCTTGAAACCATATCTTTTAAATAGCGTTAAGGGGTTACCCATATAGCCCTTAACACAAAATATATTCCCATAGTCTATAAAGTACTGTAATCTCGCCCGTACTGTGCGTCGTCAGAGGGCACTCCATAGGTATGGTACAAAACAAAATCTTATAAGGCGCGCTAGGGTAGGTGACACGGCGCAACTAGGCAATGCCAGGGTAGATATACCAATTACGCTTCCGGATCGGTGGTAACGCGTAGCCGCAGCTACCGCCCACCACGAGCCACACCCCCAAATAAAAAAAAATCAAAAGTGGCCACCGAATCAATCCAAAAGTCGAAGTATAATAGCGAAGGGATGTGTCCGATCAAAGGTGTTACCTCAATTAACACGTCGATCGCTCCTGTTTTAGCCACCTTATTCCAACTCATGGGAGTTAGGTCCACGTATTTACCTTAAAGAAATGCCGCCACCATCTTACTTCATTCTGGATTCTCCACCGCGTACACGGTTGTTAAAGTGGTTTTCGGAGTTGGCAGAAAGTATGACAACTTCCGATCCTGGTCTCTTCAACAACCAAACGTTATTATAACACCGCGGTTATTCCAAAGTAATTTATGCCTTAAAACCAGAATATAAAATCCCTTTCAAAACCATATAAATACGATATCATTTATAATTTTTTAAAATCCCAAATCAATATGATATCATTTTTATTTCAAATATATCTTTTCCAAGAAATCATAGCATTTTCAAATCTATATACCTTGAAACCATATCTTTGAAAAATAACTTTAATACTTAATGGTTTAAATACTATATTACTTTATATAATAAAACGGCTTCTTTAAATTTCACAATAAATACCCAATATCAATTTGAACCTCCAAATAAACCATTTTAATTCCCATATATTTCAAAGCTTAAATATTTTATATTTCAAAACTTGAATTTTTATAGTTTGTATATTTCAATCTTTAAATATTCACTATTTCATAATAGATTCTTTGATAATTTAATATATCAAATCCGATTCCTATTATTTAAATTTGAAATGTTTACTTAATAAAACAAATATTATTTAAGTAAAACCCTTAAACTTCAATAACAGGATATTCTTTTAATTAAGTTTACTTGATAATATTCTTTAAATCAATTTAATATTCATTTAAATCCTCTAATCAAAATCAAGTTATAAAATCATACCTTTTAAATCTTAATTTATTTACATTTCAAAACAAATTGTTCGAGGATAATTCTTAATTACTTTAATTCAATCATATTCACATTTATCTTCAACCTTACTTTTATTTGAGTTATTATAAACTCTATATAAAATAGAATTTCAAATATATTCTTAACCATATTATATAAACGAAATCAACTTCATTATTTAGCTTATTTTGAAATTCGAAACAAATTTATACATAGCTAATTTCAAGAATTTTTACTATATATGTATCAAAATTTAATATTTATTAAACCGTATTCTTTCCAAAACCATAGAAAATCATTTCAAAAATAATTTTTTTATATATACCGCGGTGCCTGTATGTAATTTTATATCCTATGGCCAAGTGATACGGATATTTATCATTCTAATCCGCAATTTAAAAATAAAAATGCGGTTGTATATCATTTCAAACCGCAATCCCGAATGAATGAAAATGCATAATAACTTGCAGTTTATACAATACAGATACAGCATCCATTCATCCATCATATCAATCATCAAACATTTATCAATTTATCCTCCAATTCAAACAATCACATCAATAAATAATACTTGATTACTGACACTTAATTTTTCAATAATGAATTAAATAACTGTTTAATTGTAGTTTATATGCAAAAATAAAGAAATTTAACTAGCATTTTATATGCAATAATAAATTAACAAAAATTTGAACTCGCAGTTTATATGCAAAAATGAATTAAATAACAAGTAAATTATATGAATGCAAATTAACTGAGATAATGATGAAATATATGGCAAACAGCTATAAATAAATTTCTAAACACATCATAAATAAATTTAACAAACATAAGAAATTTTAGAAGTTATGAGTGGGTTAAAACACTCATCTTTTGAATTTAAATTGAATTTAAATCCAATTTAAACTCAAAATTTGACCAGTCTCAGAATCTATCCAAACTCAAGCCAAAACGTCTATAATTCTAATATGATCCCAGCAAAACAAACCACGCATGAATCCGAGTTCGTATGAAAAAGTTAGGAAAATTAGAAGATTGGAAAATTCTGGTCCTGAGTCGACTTCGAGTTTAACTTCGGTCCACCGCCTCAATTCCCCGGTGCTTGCTTGGAGTTTTTTTCAAAACGACCCGAAGCGACCCGAGTAACTTTCTTCTTAACCCGAAGTAGATGCAGCGTTTTTGCCTCTGAAACTCGAAGCGCGACCAGAAGTTGCTGCAGATCCGCAATTTTTTTTTTAAAATTGAAACTTGATTGGAAAGATTAGGGTTTGCAGTGGAATGAGGAAGAGCATATGTTTAGAATGAGGAATAAGCAATGACCTAGGGTTTATAACCACATATATATAAGCAAACAGAATAGAAAGAATGGGCTAGGTTGAATTTGGGTTTTGAACGATAATTGACCCAAAAAGCCCGTTTCGATTCTGAAACGGAAAAGGGTCAACCCATATATCAAAATATATGTTTAAAAATATTTTAAACGCAATGGAAAAAGTTTCACGTTCAATTTCCATCGTATGAAGAAGTTATGCTAAATTCAAAATTTCCAAATTGATTTCAATTGATTTAAATTGCATAAATTTCAAGCCGTTTCGAGCCCGTACGATCAAACAACAAGTCAGATCGCTACGAAACTTGAAATCCTACAATAATTCACCGTTACGGATCCGATGAAACTTGTTTCGTCGAAATCCGAGTCAGTTGCCAAAATGGCTATTTTTCCATTAATTAAATAAATAAGTAAATTAATTAATTAAATTCAATCTTTAAATTTCAATCTTATAATTGAAAATTTTATCACTTTTATATTTCTTAATAATTTACAAAAATTTAAACAAGTTTAGATGTAATTTAAAGGTTGATAACTCTATCAATTACAGTGTTAATTTCTCCAATTATAGTTTTTATTTCGTTTACTCAAAATAATCTATTTATTATACATTGAATCCAAATTAATTTTAATAAATTCCAATTAAACTGATAACATTCAATTCCAACCCCTTAATTGAGTCTATTATTACTCTATGCCATAGTTAACACTTGTCTCACATTTCATTCCACTAATATATTCAAATTTCATTTTTATTTCAATTAGCGTGATAAATTAATTTCATTTATAATAAATTCATTTACACATTAATTAGTCTCCAAATAAATTGATTGGTTCAATTCAACTCTTTTATTAAGTCTATTATTAATCTATAAGTTAGTTACCTTTTTGTCTTATATTCCAATACAATATATACCCCTATTTATCTTACTTCGTATTAAAAGCTATGTTTTCAAAATGTGAAATATTATTAATTACCCACATAAATTAAGGTTTTAAACCAATATATAAATTTACCTTAATTCCCTTCCTTTCCCAATTTATTACTTATGAAAAATTTCACGTTTTCTATATATGTATTACATATACTATCCGTAAATTTACAATTCCCATTATTCCATTATTACATTTACGCCTTCCGTTATTATATTAATAATCACCAAGTAACGTTTATTATTAACTATAAATATTATAACCACTTACGGACATTGATTTTATAAATTTACTATTTATTATGTATTCTTCATCAGTTAGCATAATTTTGAATTCCTTGCCCAATTTACTAATTTCAATCAATCCTAACTTTACCATCTGTTTCAATTAATAGGGTGTGCACTAATTTAGTTATTGCGTTAATTCTTATTAATATGACATTAAGGCTCATTTAATTCCAATTGATTCACATTTTAATTATTAAACCAAATAAATTAACATTTTATGGATATAATTCACGTTGAATTATCAAATTACAATTTATCCCTTATTATTCCATCAATTAATTATAACTTTGAATTTATTCCCTTTTACATATTTCAAATCAATTACAACTTTACAATTTTTCCAAGTAATGGGTATTCCATATTCAATGCTAATTTTATTTTATTACGTTAATATACGCCTATTTACATTTAATTTGAATGAATATTATGTTTTTAAATGTGTACTTCTATCCATTTAACACATTAATTAAGGTTTTTAAATACTTTACATTCTATAAAATTTTCAACATTAAATTTTTCATTCTATTAATTTCTTTACATACTCTACATATTAATTAATTAACATAATTTGAACTTTATTTCAAATAAATTCATTGACAAATAAATTAGGTAATTTATAATAGTTGTACCCTTAACTTTATTTCCAAATAGCGTACTATCTAATTTCCTTTAATTGCAATTTGATTTCCAAAACTTATGCAACATACTAAAGAAATAAATACATATATTAATTGATTCGTTTTTCTCATTCATTACTTAATATATCCCTTTTAACAACTCCTAACCATTGTCTTAACATTTCACACAAATGTAACATTTAATTACATTTATTACAATTTAATGTTGGCATTTATTTCCATAATTTACTGATTGCATTCACTTATTTTCTATCATTTTACTTTACTTTTTACTTCTTACAACCTTTTTCTTTTATTCATTGGTTTAGATGTTTATTTTAATTATTTCTTTATTACTTACAAATCTTATTTCATTCATGAATGCCATCATTTATCAATTATTACATAATTTCATCTATTAATATTCATGTTTAATTCAATTTCTTTGCACATTGATTAATTTACTAAAGTTTACAATCATATATTACTTACCTTCTTATTATATTAAATTAGTAGCATTTAAATTATACTTCTGATTATACATTTCATTAGTTAATTCAATATTCCCGTTTGTTTCTTTTATTAAACTTATAACCAAGTATGACAAATTTCATAATTTCAATTGATTGCACTTACATTTTGAATTTGTAAATCTAAATTTCAATTGCTATATTTAAATTTCTAACATTTGCCTCATCATAACTTCTAAGATTTTTATTTCTTCCAAAATTTAATTGTAAAATTTAAATTAAACTAACAAATTTATTAATCAAAATTTATGGGTCGTTACACTCTCCCCCACTCAAAACTTTTCATCCCTGAAAAGGGAAAGATGGGAAAGGAAGAACTTATAAATTAATATCTATTATGCAAATCATTATATTTATAATAATAAATTTACAGAATAGGATAATTTAAATAATATATAGATTTATAGGCATTTAAATCTTTTATATTCAAATTAATACGGTTTGAAAAACATTTTCAAAATATTTTCTAAGTCTAAAATTTACGAAAAATTTCGGCAGAGTCTCCTTTGTACGGAGAAGCTCGGGAGAAAATATAATATCAAAATAACAATATATAACATATACTTTTCCAAAATAATATATCCCAACACGGGAAAAATAATATAATAACGTATAAACCAAAATCCGAAAAACGTACCTATTGGTCGGGCAATTTACGCTTATATTACGGAGCCAGCTGCAGTAGCAATTGCTTCCATAACCTGCACTTCACTTATATAATCCATATAAAATGAAATATTAAAAATGGTTTCAGCCACAAACATCCAATTCAATACAAACAACCATCAATAAACAAAATCAATACAACATCAAACACTTGCAACAAGGCATACGTCATAAAAACAATCATTCATTCATATCAAACACAACAAATAGTTGTTCAGGTTCAAACTTTAAATTGTACAGAATGAAAATAAACTACTTAACTCATCATTTAATCAACAGTCTTAGATGAAACTAAATAGATTATTTATTCATCCAAACAATTTTAAATTTCCTTACCCAAGCAACCATAAACCAAAAACAACAACAACGATTAGTTTATTCTTATTAATTGTTTTCATTTTCATTTACTGCCTACAATTATTCATTTCATTTATTCAGGTCAATGTAAGTTTCTTTTTATTGCATTACATTTATGCATTTCTCAATTTCATTCATTTATTTAATGCTTACATTTCTATTATATTTAATTATAGTAACATTTTGATTTCACTTAAATTTATAACTTTATAGCATCAATTCCTATAAATAAAGAATTTCATTAATTACTTTCATTACCTCAAGTTAATTACTGGTATAATATCCATTACATTTTCTTATTAACATTTTCAGCTTTTAATATTTGGTAAGTTATAAATATGCTTTTTAAGAATGTAATTGAAAGTTATATAAGTTTCCTCAATTCTTTTAATTAATTAATGTTCAGTAATTATATCCTTTGTTTTATAAATTACAATTTCAACTTTCTTGTTATTTAATCTATAACCTATCTTTTAATTATTTTTTTATAACTTAGTATTAAATCTCTTATTTCCTTTAGAGGTTTCAAATTTTTTTTACTTACGTTCAAATTCACTACAATAACTGAAACTATTAATCAATGGAAACTTAAGAACTTAAATACCGGATTAATTTCAAATCATTTTAAAATAACAGATAAATGTACACTTACAATTTATATCCAATTATAATTAATACAATTAAAATTTATATTTATTTATCAAAATAAATCTGTAGTAAAACTACTACAGTGGCCTTCCCACTTCGAAACTCGAAAATGAATGTCGATGATGCGTGCACTCATCACCGAAATTATTTTTCAGTGGCAGAGAGGGGAGTACAAAATTTATTTCCTTTTCAAATTTCCCTTTTTTTTAAACATTTCTTTAAAATTATATTGAAATATTAACATCAGAAAATACTTCTAAAATATTCCTATTATGTTCCAAAATCATTTGAAAGAAAGTTTCAAAACCGCGGAACTTAAGTTCTAAATTTCCCATTTTCATTTATTTTATTTTTAATCTTATTTCAACTATTATTTATAAATTTCCATTACCTAACAACCAATATATTGCAACCAAATATATATATATATATATATATATATCATTTAAATTATATATATAGAGAGAGAGAAAATATAATAGGCAAAATTATTTCATTCACCTATATTAAAACCAAATATTATGTCGGTATGTCCTATTAAGTGTTTAGAAATCCCTATTGATGTCACATCATCTCATGCACCAGCCAGAATTTATAAATACAAAACGGAAGAGATTAACACAATATTAAAACCTTTTATAACACTAACTAATACGCTCTCTCGTATATATATACACTCAGCGACTTCCATAGGGTATTACTACCCTATTAGTAAAGAGTCAGACCCCACAAAGCTAAGGTTTATCGCTAAACCAAAGCTCTGATAGCAGATGTAACGTCCCGCCTTGTCGCATGCTTTACATCGACACACGTGCCAATTCAAACCATATGAAAGGGCGGATTGTTATGGGGTAAATCAGAAAACAAGAAATAAATAAAACAAAATAGAATCTCACAACAGAAGGATAATATATAATAATCAAATATACAGTTTATAAAGCTGTTTTACAAAATATTTGATTATACTTACAACATTTATCAGAGTTACACATACCAATAACAATGCAGCGGAACAGTATGAGCATAGTGGACTAATAATAATAATAATAATAATAATAATAATAATAATAATAATATAAATCTCCGTCTTCGTCCTCCAAAGCTAAGGTCTTCGAAATCCTGAAACGCTCGGACTGACCCGAGTGAATTGAAAAGACAAAACACTCGAGTCAGAACTAAAAGATCTTATGTAAGTTAAATCAACAGAAATAAATATGAGTGCAGTAACTCAAGAGATGCTCGGGATTTACATCTCCTAAGGATCCGTTAAACTATTTACTATGTAGTATATTTCGCTATTATAATAATGTCTAATTGTAAAATAAACTTACTTTTAAATAGCGTTAAGGGGTTACCCATATAGCCCTTAACACAAAATATATTCCCATAGTCTATACAGTACCGTAATCTCCCCCGTACTGGGCGTCGTCAGAGGGCACTCCATAGGTATGGTACAAAACAAAATCGTATAAGGCGCGCTAGGGTAGGTGACATGGCACAACCAGGCAATGCCAGGGTAGATATACCAACTACGCTTCCAGATCGGTGGTAACGCATAGCCGCAGCTACCGCCCACCTCAAGCCACACCCCTATTTAAAAAAATCAAAAGTGGCCACCGAATCAATCCAAAAGTCAAAGTACAATTCATCTGCCTCAAGTCAGTTCTCCTATGTTGAACAATCTCTGGTCTTCTATTAATGCTTCATTTAAGTATGTGGATCATTCTGGTCTCAGCTGGAATGGCAATCTACACAGCATATCCTTGGTTTACAAAGCTATAGTTCAAAATCAAAACACTTCTCCTTTTCCTTGGCATGCTCGTATCTGGAAGTCTGGATCGAAACCTAAGCATAATCTTATGCTTTGGAAATGCCTGATGAATGCTATACATACTCAGGATAATCTAGTTAAAAGGCATTTAATTGATCACTCCGTGTGCATCCTATGTAATCGTGCTGCTGAAAATGTCGGCCACTTGTTTTTCAATTGCCTTTCTTCATATCATCTCTGGAAAAAGGTTCTTCATCACATTTACGAGAGGCCTCCGCTCAGAGATTTCAATCTTGAATGGGTTCGTATCTTTCATTTAACCAGGTGGAAATCCATGTCGACAACTCGCCTTCTCCGATACCTTAAGCTTACGATTGCGGTAATATGGGAGGAAAGGAATTCGCGCAGATTTGCGCGGTCTTCCTCCACAATTGCTGCTCTTATTTTTAATTTTTGTCGTGATTTGTCGCTGTGTTAATTTGTAATGTGGTGGGGATGTATCTGGTCCTTATTGTGTTTGCTTTGTAGTGTTTAATCTATGTATGTTGCTTTTGTTTAATAAAGAGTGGACTGGCCACTATAAAAATAGGCTGGCCTTTCTAAAAAATAATATCGAAGGGATGTGTCCGATCAAAGGTGCTACCTCAATCAACCCGTCGATCGCTCCTGTTTTAGCCACCTTATGCCAACTCATGAGAGTTGGGTCCACGTATTTACCTTAAAGGAAACGCCGCCACCATCTACTTCATTCTGGAATCTCCACCGCGTACACGGTTGTTAAAGTGGTTTTCGGAGTTGGCAGAGAGTATGACAACTTCCGATCTCGGTCTCTTCAACAACCAAACGTTATTATAACACCGCGATTATTTCAAAATAATTTACGCCTTAAAACCAGAATATAAAATCCCTTTCAAAACCATATAAATACGATATCATTTATAATTTTTTAAAACCCCAAATCAATACGATATCATTTTTATTTCAAATATATCTTTTCCAAGAAATCATAGCATTTTCAAATCTTTATACCTTGAAACCATATCTTTGAAACATAACTTTAATACTTAATGGTTTAAATACTATATTACTTTACATAATAAAATAGCTTCTTTAAATTTCACAATAAATTTCCAATATCAATTTGAACCTTCAAATAAACCATTTTAATTCCCATATATTTCAAAGCTTAAATTTCCTATATTTCAAAACTTAAATTTTTATAGTTTGTATATTTCAATCTTTAAATATTCCACTATTTCAAAATAGATTCTTTGATAATTTAATATATTAAATCCAATTCCTATTATTTAAATTTGAAATGTTTACTTAATAAAACAAATATTATTTAAGTAAAACCCATAAACTTCAATAACAGGATATTCTTTTAATTAAATTTACTTGATAATATTCTTTAAATCAATTTGATATTCATTTAAATCCTCTAATCAAAACCAAGTTATAAAATCATACCTTTTAAATCTTAATTTATTTACATTTCAAAACAAATTGTTCGAGGATAATTCTTAATTACTTTAATTCAATCATATTCACATTTATCTTCAACCTTACTTTTATTTGAGTTATTATAAACTCTATATAAAATAGAATTTCAAATATATTCTTAACCATATTATATAAACGAAATCAACTTCATTATTTAGCTTATTTTAAAATTCGAAACAAATTTATACATAGCTAAATTCAAGAATTTTTACTATATATATATATATCAAAATTTAATATTTATTAAACCATATTCTTTCCAAAACCATAGAAAATCATTTCAAAAATAATTTTTTTATATATACCGCAGTGTCTGTATATAATTTTTTATCCCATGGTGAAGTGATACAGATATTTATCACTTCAATCCGCAATTTAAAAATAAAAATGCGGTTGTATATCATTTCAAACCGCCATCCCGAATGAAAGGAAAATGCATAATAACTTGCAGTTTATACAATATAGATACAACATCCATTCATCCATCATATCAATCATCAAACATTTATCAATTTATCCTTCAATTCAAACAATCACATTAATAAATAATACTTAATTACTGACAATTAATTTTTCAATAATGAATTAAATAACTGTTTAACTGTAGTTTGTATGCAAAAATAAATAAATTTAACTAGCATTTTATATGCAATAATAAATTTAACAAAAGTTTTAACTGGCAGTTTATATGCAAAAATGAATTAAATAACAAGTAAATTATATGAATGCAAATTAACTGAGATAATGATGAAATATATGCCAAACAGCTATAAATAAATTTCTAAACACATCATAAATCAATTTAACAAACATAAGAAATTTTAGAAGTTGTGAGTGGGTTAAAACACTCACCTTTTGAATTTAAATTGAATTTAAATCCAATTTAAACCCAAAATTTGACCAGTCTCGGAATCAATCCAAACCAGCGCCAAAACGTCCGTAATTCTGATACGATCCCAGCAAAACAAACCGCGCATGAATCCGAGCTCGTATGAAAAAGTTAGGAAAATTAGAAGATTGAAAAATTCTGGTCCTGAGTCGACTTCGGTCCACCGCCTCAATTTCCCGGTGCTTGCTTGGAGTTTTTGCTAAAACGACCTGGAGCGACCCAAGTAACTTTCTTCCTAACCCGAAGTAGATGCAGCGTTTTTGTCTCTGAAACTCGAAGCGCGACCAGAAGTTGCTGCAGATCTGCAATTTTTTTTTAAATTGAAATTTGATTGGAAAGATTAGGGTTTGTAGTGGAATAAGGAAGAGCATACGTTCGGAATGAGGAATAAGCAATGACCTAGGGTTATAACCACATATATATAGGCAAACAGAGTATAAAGAATGGGTTAGGTTGGATTTGGGTTTTGAACGATAATTGACCCGAAAAGCCCGTTTCGATTCCGAAATGGAAATGGGTCAACCCATATATCAAGATATATGTTTAAAAATATTTTAAACGCAATGGAAAAAGTTTCACATCGAAATTCCATTGTATGAAAAAGTTATGCTAAATTCAAATTTTCCAAATTGATTTCAATTGATTTAAATTGCATAAATTTCAAGGCGTTTCGAGTCCTTACGATCAAACGATAAGTCCGATCGCTACGAAACTTGAAACCCTACAATAATTCACCATTACAGATCCGATAAAACTTGTTTCGTCGAAATCCGAGTCAGTTTCCAAAGTGGCTATTTTTCCATTAATTAAATAAATAAGTAAATTAATTAATTAAATCCAACCTTTAAATTTCAATCTTATAATTGAAAATTTTATCACTTTTATATTTCTTATTCATTTACAAAAATTTAAATAAGTTTAGATGTAATTTAAAGGTTGATAACTTTATCAATTACAGTGTTAATTTCTCCAATTATAGTTTTTATTTCGTTTACTCAAAATAATCTCTTTATTATACATTGAATCCAAATTAATTTTAATAAATTCCAATTAAACTGATTAGATTCAATTCCAATCCCTTAATTGAGTCTATTATTACTATATGCCATAGTTAACACTTGTCTCACATTTCATTCCACTAATATATTCAATTTTCATTTTCATTTCAATTAGCATGATAAATTAATTTCATTTATAATAAATTCATTTACACATTAATTAGTTTCCAAATAAATTGATTGGTTCAATTCAACTCTTTTTTTAAGTCTATTATTAATCTATAACTTAGTTACCTTTTTGTCTTATATTCCAACAATATATACCCCTATTTATCTTACTTTGTATTAAATGCTATGTTTACAAAATTTGAAATATTGTTAATTACCCACATAAATTAAGGTTTTAAACCAATATATAAATTTACCCTAATTCCCTTCCTTTCCCAATTTATTACTTACGAAAAATTTCACGTTTTCTATATATTTATTACATACACTATTCGTAAATTTACAATTCCCATTATTCCATTATTACATTTACGCCTTCCGTTATTATATAAATACTATAAATATTATAACCACTTACGGACATTGATTTTATAAATTTACTATTTATTACATATTCTTCATCACTTAACATAATTTTGAATTCCTTGCCCAGTTTACTAATTTCAATCAATCCTAACTTTACCATATGTTTCAATTAATAGGGTGTGCACTAATTTAGTTATTGCGTTAATTCTTATTAATAAAACATTAAGACTCATTTAATTCCAACTGATTCACATTTTAATTATTAAACCAAATAAATTGACATTTTATGGATATAATTCACATTGGATTATCAAATTACAGTTTGTCCTTATTATTCCATCAATTAATTGTATCTTTGAATTTATTCCCTTTTACAGATTTCAAATCAATTACAACTTTACAATTTTTCTAGGTAATGGGTATTCCATATTCAATGCTAATTTTATTTTATTACGTTAATATACGCCTATTTACATTTAGTTTGAGTGAATATTATGTTTTTAAATGTGTACTTTTATCCATTTAACACATTAATTAAGCTTTTTAAATACTTTACATTCTATAAAATTTTCAACATTAAAATTTTCGTTCTATTAATTTCTTTACATACTCTACGTATTAATTAATTAACATAATTTGAACTTTATTTCAAATAAATTCATTGACAAATAAATTAGATAATTTATAATAGTTGTACCCTTAACTTTATTTTCAAATATCGTACTACATAATTTTCTTTAATTGCAATTTGATTTCCAAATCTTATGCAACATACTAAAGAAATAAATACATATATTAATTTATTCGTTTTTCTCATTCATTACTTTAATATATCCCTTTTAACAACTCCTAGCCATTGTCTTAACATTTCACATAAATGTAACATTTAATTACATTTATTACAATTCAATGTTGGCATTTATTTCCATAATTTACTGATTGCATTCACTTATATTCTATCCTTTTACTTTACTTTTTACTTCTTACAAACTTTTTCTTTTATTCATTGGTTTAGATGTTTAATTTAATTATTTCTTTATTACTTACAAATCTTATTTCATTCATGAATGCCATCATTTATCAATTATTACATAATTTCATTTATTAATATTCATGTTTAATTCAATTTCTTTGCACATTGATTCATTTACTAAAGTTTACAATCATATATTACTTACCTTCTGATTATACATTTCATTAGTTAATTCAATATTCCCGTTTGTTTCTTTTATTAAACTTATAACCAAGTATGACAAATTTCATAAATTCAATTGATTGCACTTACATTTTGAATTTGTAAATCTAAATTTCAATTGCTATATTTAAATTTCTAACATTTGCTTCATCATAACTTCTAAGATTTTTATTTCTTTCTAAATTTAATTGTAAAATTTAAATTAAACTAACAAATTTATTAATCAAAATTTACGGGTCGTTACAGCGGAGTTGTTAAAGACTACGTTTTATAAAAATTGCGTCCTTACAATTTCTTATAGGGGGATGTCATACAACTCATATCCCGACTTTCTTCATCTTAATAATTTTCTATCGAACCAAACTACACGATCCTCTATATGGCTGTCACAATCCAACCCATGTTACCGTACGCTATAATTTAAATACATTTCATTCACAACTTTCTATTTTTTTACATACAATATAATTTTAAATTAATTTTTCTAACTCTTAAAATTTTTAGAAAATTTTGATAGTCTCCTTTATAAGGGAAGATTTTTGAACAATGACAATATGATCAATACGATATGCATCAACAAAATATAGTTAGAAACAATTTATATATCAAAAACTTGCCACATGGCATAATATTCACAATATGTTCAATTTTTAAGTAAAAACATACCTTGATTAATATTTTTAAGCGAGTCCGCTTAATCAATCGTGTGCTAAAATAAAGTACGACAAAATACCCTTTTTACAACGGGCAATACTCGTTGTAATAGGGGTTTCATAATGGGCAAGTACCCATCTTATTATGCAATGTTGTAATAGACCCAAAAGATTTTATAGTGGTTTAAACCATTGTAATAAACATTTTTACAACGTTCCGGAGCCATTGTAGTAGAGCCTTTTGCAACGATCATGGACCGTTGTAATATTCCCTAGCTACAACAGGCATTAACCGTTGTAATATTCCCTAGCTACAACAGGCATTAACCGTTGTAATAGATGTCTATTACAACGATTTTTGCCCTTGTAGAAAAAAAATGCAAAATTAAAAAAAGAAAGACCATTAATGCAACATTAATATAGATCATACGCACAAATGCTGAAAAGCCAAAATAAATTATACATACATATCAATTATAAAGTTACTCATTTAATTCTTCTTATACATAATCTCTCATTTACAAAACCAAGCTTATACATATTATCTCACATTTATAAAACCAAGCTTATACATATTATCGCACATTTACAAAACCAATTAACAAAGAACATACTCCACGATAAATAAGAATATCAGCCGGTTCAAAGTTGAGTAAAACCGCATAAACTTTGCTTTGACCTTGGATGGAAGACACATCTGTTGATAGTTTATGTCCAAACAAACTATTGTTGCTTATGCTTCCAATATGAGCTACATTTACATGCTTATATTTTAAGTATCTCGGTTATTTGAAAAAATAAATAAATATTTAACCATAGGTAAGATATAAGCATTTAAGCACCAATCACCGAGTTTTTGGGAATCCTATGTAAGAAATACTCAAGAAATATGCATGTTTCTATGATACATATATATCTCTGTTCTCTATTCTCCAACGATTTCACTATTCATAAACTGTTAAGGATATGAATCTTACGAACTTCTCCAACATATAATCATCATTTGCACAAATTATACATAACCAACTGACCATACCTATTGGACCACAGAGTGAGTGCATTTGCAAACAAACTATAGGCAGCTAAATTCTCCATTCTGAGTATCCATGCTTTTTCTTCTCAAAAATATCAAAACCATCTTTCCTCCATGTACTAGTTCGTTGTACCTCAGGTCAAGAAAACTTGAGAATTTCTTTTGAACAGCTCATAATATGGTTTGATTACATATGGTGTACTTGTCTTTGCAATATAGATATTCCTCTTATTTAAAAGAACTTCATTCTTTCTTTTAACTCCATCAGGAACCTGCAACATTTGAAAACCAAACTTCAAGACTATAAATTTATTATAGTACGGTATCACTGAGTAATTAGTAATAAATATTCATAATGTACTATGTTTATATATACTTAGACACATGTATATATATAACAAGCACACACATCTCTCACGCTGGGAAACAAATGACAAAAGGGCATGCAAATGTAAAAAAGCATGCACATAAAAACAGGGAGCAATACATATATGTGTGTGTGCGCGCGCGAAAGATGTGAGCATGCAATGAGTTAGAGCAAGTTAAGAACAGCAACAGTTTGCATAGTTAACTTACAATTAACAAAGTTAGGAACGAGGTAAATATAAAATAGACAAAGACGTACCATCTTACCAACTTGTTCAAAAAGGAACTAACAAAACAAGGTATGTGCGTATATATAAACTAACAAATAAAAATAGTGATACCTCAAAATCAATTCATCAAAAAGTAAGCAAGACAGGACAAAACAATAGAATAAATCACATATGCACAACTCCCAGGCTCAGAACATACTCACTCGTGCATATTTTAGCCTACAACTATCAAATTCATAAGCTTCTAGCTGCAGGCTCTTTAGGTTAAAAACTCTTATTTATTAATGCTTCAGCCAAAACAAATGCATATGAAATATCATTATTCCAAAATCTTCGATGCTGCAGCATCAATAAAATTTACTTATTTCATTTACTCAATAAATAACTTTTTATTGTACACACTCCCTTTGTTGTCACGACTTTGTGATAATATGCCATAATATTTATTACAATATTCTTGCATTGTATGTTTTAGATATACAGGCGTATATCTATTAATCATATTTTCATTGTAGGTTTTAATTTAAATGATATTACATGTTTAAACTTCTAAGCCATTACTCATTCCCATAAACTACCGCATATATGGCTAGTTTTGGCTATACTCACTCACTCTAAAACACACTTGTACAGGCACACACTTATACGCCCTTAAACACACACATGCACACACTAGAACAATAGTACGAGCACTCAACGCCTACAACTCACGCACTCAACGCCTACAACTCACGCACTCAACCTACACACACACATCCACACAAACAGGGAGGAAAACACACACTAAAACACTCACATATATACAACTATACGCGCACACTACTCATTCGTATACGTACACAGTATTGTACAGCCACACATAAGACTCATGCACACACTAAGAAGAGCACACGCAAAAGAACACATAAAAATAACTGTATTTACCTAATAGGAATTGTTGCCCAATTCCAATCATCAGTAGCCGCCATCTCGACTCCAATCGCACCACCACCGTGCATGTCCCCTTTATTCACACGTGTTAGTTTTCTACTTAATGTATCCATAAGCCACAATAAAAGTTATGTACCAATAAGTCACAAAGGTCTGTAAACGGATTAATATTGAAGTTATACTTAATGTACCAAAGTCGTCTTCATTCAATATGAAATCAAATTAAATAAAATAGAGATCGAATTAAGGTAGTTCACTGTAAATTCAAAGAGTAATTATATGCACTATATATCATCGAATAATCTATACTCAGACATTGTATGTAATTCCATTGAAATCAAGTCAGAATCGATTAGAAAAATGGAAGTTAATTCACTGTTCACCATTAATGTCATCCTCAACTCAACCCCACCTTCGTCGCCACCACACTACCACTACATGACGCACATGACCTAGCCTCAGTCACCAACCGTACGTCGCCATTTGTACATCATTTCTAAGAAAGTGTGCGCACCTACTCCTCGTCGACCCCAATACTAACGCCATATCACCTAAAGTCGCAGCCATCGTTGTCTCTGCTTTCTCCTTCACGCAATTCCAACATTGCAAGCTTCTATCGCCCGATCCTCCTCTCTCCTTCGTGCGCCCTATTTTTATGAAATGATTTGGGGGTTAAAAGGATATGTGTTGAGGAAAGAATTAGCGATAAATAGGTTTTTTTTTCTAGATTTGGGCTTTAGGCCTACGGAGATAAAATGGGTAATGGTATGGCTTTTGGGGAGATAATAAGTGGTAAGCGGACATCATGTGAATTTTGGAGCCAATCTTTTTCTATTTCCTACCAAAATTTCATGCCCTTGCTGCCAACATTTCTGTTTGCTGTCAAATTTTCTTGAGTCGTAGTAATGTTTTTACCAAAATTTGTAAAAATAAATATTCTAAGTTAGAAGTAACAAGTGAAAATTTATATCAAATATTGTAACAACCCGCATATGTTACGATTGTATATTTAAATATTTTATTTAAATATAGCATCGTTAGTCGGATTTAAGTCCGAAATGCTACTTTTTGCGAACATTTGAATTGGGACTCGAGACCCCTTCCATTGAGTCCAAATGGCGTTTGCGACCTTTTTGAGTATAAACATCGATATGTTTTTAGTTGAGAAGAATTTTGACATTTTCAATTAGGGCTTTGGGTTTGGGTTTCAGCCCACTAACCCAACTCATCTTATATCCTAACTCCATCCCCTCTTCTTTTCGTTCATTCTATTATTTTCCTAACACTTCAAGCTTTAGTAAAATTAAGGGAAGAGATTGGGAATTTAAATCTTAAGCCCTAGTTTGCTTTGCAAATTCAAGTTCTAGATCCAAAATCAAAGAGAAGCTTAGGTAAGCATCCTCTTCTTCTTCTTCATCTCAATCTCTCTTCAATTTCAGAAATTTCCTATAACCTAACTTAGGAAATATTTGCTAATGATCTTAGATTGGAGCTTTTAGAGTTAAAGTTGACGATTAGTTGATCTTCCCTTTGTTTTCAAGCTTCTCCTTCATTGTTTTTGAGTAAAATGTGAGTTTTTGAACTCATATCTACGTCTATAACTTTCATTATTATTAGGTATGAATTCCTAACATCTATTCATGTTCATTTGCTTTTGATTTGAATTGATTTGATGAATTTTTCGATTTTGGTGTTTTGAAGTCAAAATCTTTAAAAATTATATCTTAGATGTTCGAACATGTTATTTGTGGCGTATCGAAGAGCCTATAGTGCTGGGTTGTCGATTGGCATAAATCCCTAGCATCCATTGCTCGTTCAATCGCATTTCGGTTTGGATTTGCCATTTTTAGGCTAGGTTGTTTTTTTGCCTAGTAGAAAATTTCTGACGTCTGAAATTAAAATCCAGACATCTGAAACCAAATCCAGATGTCTGGTTGAAAAATCCAAACATCTGAAAAAGGGGTCTGGAAAAGACACGGACAAAATCCAGACGCTGGTTGAAAATTTCAGACGTCTGAAATGGCCCAGGAATTAAAAAGAGAAAGGAGAAAAGCATATATTTTCCAGAACATAGGGCCAGACGTCTGGAAACACCAACCAGACGTCTGGAAGTGTCAATTTTGCCTATTTTCGCTATTTTTGAGTTAATTTCCAGTTTTAATCGATTTATGTCGATCCAATTAGTTGTCATCACTTATTAATGACTTTGATGACTTCTTTCTTTGGATTTTCGAAAATATCCATTTTGATGGATTTGGTATCGATTTCTTTAGATTTAATTCACGTCTTCGTATGTCAATTTTTGGTGATTGATTGTTTTTACAATCATTTCTATAGTTTCACTTTAAAATAATGATTTCTATACTAGTAGTAAATATTCAAACTGTTTCATAAAAACAATTTCAACGCTATTTTTAATACAAAGCTTGTTTTTAAGTCTATTTTCTAATCTACTAGTATATACCAATCTTTACCTCATTCGTTCGAGAAATCTAATTAAACGACTTAGCAAAACAAGTGATATGAAACGCTCGCGTTTACTTTGTCGATTAATTCTTGGACTTGTTCGATTGAAACTCTTGTGACAATTTTTGAGTGGAAATCAACAATCTGTTCGTAAATATTTGATTAAGCCAGTGGTTATGGTACATGAAGCTAAACTCATTTATTTACTAGCTTAGTGTTATTTACACTTATTGATCAATGGTGATCATTTTATGGTTTAGGCTAGCGTTATGCGATGTCTTTTTGTCCATATCGAGGATTGTACCTTGTTATATTGAGCTTAGTCTCATTTCTTTTATGGACTAGCGACCCATGTTCTTTTATGGTGTTTGGTTCATCGGATGTACTGTTATGTACTACAATCGATGTCCCGGCTTTTCGGTTCATTGGACGTATCGTTATTGCATTGCGTCGATGTTTCGAATTATTGGAGTTTCGTTTCATTGGACGTACTGTTATTGTACTACATCGATGTCTTGCTTTTCGGTTCATTAGACGTACCGTTATTGTACTGCGTCGATGTTCCAAATTATTGGAGTTTCGATTCATTGGACGTACCGTTATTGTACCACGTCGACGTCCTGCATTTCGGTGCATTGGACGTACCGTTATTGTACTGCGTCGATATTCCAAATTATTAGAAATCGGTTCATGGGATGTACCACTATTGTACTGCGTCGATGTTTCGAATTTATGGTTAGCGATCATGAGATAGCGACCTATTTGTGATGCACGTGTTGGTGAGTTTTCATGCTCCCGTTTGTTATAGGTCTTCCCCCATTTGTGATTCCTGGATTTCTAATTGATGCGTTTCACCAATTTTTGCGATTGGCATTGATATGTTTGTCAATATTTGTGGTTTGGTGAATAAAATAAAGAATATGACATTCTTTTTTGTATTTGAGATTTCTTGAGATATTGTATGATTCTTGTTGTTATTTAGTGTATACTTGTCAGTGTGACATTTTATCATCATTCATTTTTGTCATATCTCTTGTCCTATCTTATTTTATATAATATTTATAGCTAAACTGATCCATTTATTATTTTCTTCTTAAATAATACTCGGGTCATACCGGGGTGTTATAGGTGCTTCCACTTGACTTCTTAGTTGGGACTAGCTTTTGACTTTTTGGCTAACTACTTAGATTAGTAGTTTTTGTTTTATACATTCGAGATAAAGACTTCTTGATGTATACATATTCTTTTGTCTAGCACCTGTATCTATTGTTTTGTGATGTAGTGGATTTTATATGACAACTACTTTAATGTATGCTTTTATGTGTTGTATTCATAACTGTTTCCGCCTTAGTGATATGAATATCTGCAGCTGATTATGCTTATTTTATTTTTGTTTCCGAAGATCACTTAGCCACTGTGTATTTGAGTTTGTACTTGATATGTCGGATTACCTCTTTAAACAAAATGCATATAATTCTATCTGGCATATCGGTACTCGCACTGAGCAATTACACGGATGGTCGCTCCTCAACAGCCTTATTCTTTTAGCTAGTCGACGACATTATTCTGTAGTGTCTTTGGCTAGCGTGAGTATAGAGATGAGGCGTCACAGCTTGGTATCAAAGCCAAACTTGGAACAATATAGAATATTATAGCAAGGATCATTGTCCTAAGTCTCCCCTAGGAATTGTGCCTTAAGAATTATCTGAGTCTTAGGACTTGTTCTATCCTATTTTCTTTTATGATGTCTTGTATTATCAATCATGATTGTTTGACATTCATTTTGAGAATAACCTTTTTTCTCTTCGTTAAAGAAAAGAGATGGTTAGACCAGGCCGTCCAAACACCGGTCAATTTAGTGCTACTCCTCAGGATGGAGTATTTATGTCTGCCCAACAGCTTTTAGATCTTGTAAAGAATGCTCAAGCTGTCAGACCTATTCTTGAGCCTACGCATCCTAGATCTGGGTTTGCACGCTTGTGTAGAGACTATATCGATTTGGATGGAAGGCCATTCAAGGGATTCAAAAGCGTTATAGAAATTCAAGCTTGGCTTAAATCATACGATCGCATCTTTTCTCACATGAATCTTGTTGATCTCCATCGAGTCCAAGTGGCTTCTAGCATGCTCCAAGAAAGAGCATTAGATTGATACGAGCTTCTGATTTCTGAAATTATTGAAGCGGGTCTTACTTGAGAGCAATTCCGGTAACGATTCGAATTAAAGTTCATGCCGGAGGCTGAAAAAGTAACTTCAGCTCGGCGTTTTATTGACATTGTACAAGGTGAATCTTCTATGACAGACTATGTCGCTTCTTTTGAATCTCTTTCAAAGTATAGGGTCGAGTATATAAATATCCCCTTGAAGAAAAAAATCAAAGGTTTATCTATGGTTTGAATAAAAATCTGAAAAAGCTTTTACTTCTGAAATTGGAAGTTTCTTTTGATCAGCTTGTTGATATCGCTCTTCGACTTGAAGAGGCAGATAAAGAGAGTGATGTTGAAGTAGGGAGTGCCAAACTGAAATTCAACAACAACAACAAGAGGCCTAATAAGTTCAAAGGTCCTTATCCCAACAAGAAAGGGAAACAAGCAGCTTCGGTAGAAAAGACACATACCTCTAGTCGTGGGCAATGCTACAATTGTGGTTCTAAGGACCATTATGCTAATAGATGTCTGAAACCTCTCTTTTGTCATTATTACAAAAGTTCGGGTCATCTTTTATATTCATGTCCCAAACTTCCGAGCAAGAAAAAGGGAAAGCCAAATGTTGTACAAGTGCCTAGTAACACTTCTCTTAGTCAAGGTATGTCTTATTCTATCCTTTATGGCATTATTATATTTCGTGATCATCCTATTCGAGTTCTTTTTGATACGGGTGCATCCCATTCTTTTATATCAAAAGAACTTGTTGATACTTTTTCTTTAAGTGTTATGGCCTTGATGACTTCACTGAGAATTGTGAATCCGGTTGGTGGATCCGCAACACTCAGTTTGCTTTGTAACGATGTCGAGATTAATTTATGTGATTATTCTTTCCAAGCCGATTTGCATGTTATGCGTAACTTAGGTTTCAGAATGATTCTGCGAATGGATTGGCTTAACCGTTATGAAGCCCACATCCAATGTCCTGAGAGGACTACTCATCTTCGACATCCTCAGTCGGTTAAGAAGATTTCTATTGTTCTTATAGATTTAGATTCTAATTCGGTGGCATCCTTATATTCTGTAAACCCTCATGATGACGAGGAAGATGTCATTTTCCTCATTCACATTGTTCATGAATTTTCCGACATATTTGAGTCCGTTTTAGGATTACCCCATAAGCAAGCAATTGAGTTCAGAATTAATTTAATCCCTGGAGCTCTACCTATCATCGTCCTCCTTATTGTATGTCAAATAAGGAAAATGAGGAGATGCGTAAACAATTATCCGAATTGGAAGAGAAACAATTTATTCACTCTAGTTCCTCTCCTTGGGGAGCATCGGCTAATTTTATAAAGAAATTTGATGGTACACTTAGGCTTTGCGTTGACTACCGCAAGCTTAATGATCTCATCATCAAGAATAAATATCTCTTGCCTCAGATTGATGATCTTTTTGATCAACTTAGCGGTGCTAGAGTCTTTTCACAATTAGACTTAGCAACCGGTTTTCATCAGCTTCGTATTGCAGAGGATAACATTCCTTTGGCGTCGTTCCGTACTCGTTATGGATCGTATGAATGGCTTATTATGCTATTTTGTTTAACGAACGCTCCAGCTTATTTCGGTTACCTTATGAATCGAGTTTTCAAAAACTTTCTCGATCGATTTGTTCTCATCTTTATAGATGATATTCTTGTTTATTCTAAATCCGAGGAAGAGCATGAAAAACATCTTCGGATTATGTTGGAAACTCTTAGGTGCAATCAATTGAAAGCAAAATTTTCTAAGTGCCACATTTGGCAATCCAGCGTGATGTTTTTAGGACATATCATTTCTGAATCCGGAATTTCCGTGGATCTTCAAAGATTGAAGCGATTCAGAATTGGAAGAGACCGGAGAGTGTGACGAAAATTCGTAGTTTCCTTAGATTGGCGAGCTATTAGCGTCGTTTTATAAAGGACTTTTCTAAAATTTATGTACCTCTTATTAGTTTGACAAAGAAGGGAGTTAACTACATTTGGTCAAACAAATGTGAAACTCCTTTTCAGAAATTAAAAGAACTCCTTTTCGATGCTCCTATTCCTGTGATTCCCAAAGGGAACCAAGACTTTATTGTTTATACCGATGCTAGTCGTGTTGGTTTGGAAGCCGTTTTCATGCAAAGGGAACGTGTTATTGCGTATGCTTCTAGGCAATTAAAGCCTGCCGAGACTAGATATGCCACTCATGATTTAAAGCTCGCGGCTATTGTTTTCGCCCTTAGAATTTGGCGTCATTATCTTTTGCGAGAGAAATTTATTCTCTACACCGATCATAAATCTTTGAAGTATTTATTTTCCCAAAAGGAGCTTAATTTGCATCAACAACGTTGGCTCGAGTTCCTGTCATCTTATGATCTTGATATTCTTTATACTCCCAGAAAGGGGAATCGTGTTGCCGATGCACTTAGTCGTAAGCAACAAGCGATTGTTTCTATGATGATATCCAAATGGAATGATCTCGAGACATTGTCCACTTGTAAAATTCGAGATCGTGAATCCGATTCGTGTTCATCGCTTGTTTTACGTAGCCTTGAGGCTCATCCTTCTCTTTCTGACCGCATTCTTGATGCTCAAAAGCATGATCCCGAATTGGCTTATCTTAGCCAAAGTTGTCGAGATAGTAGTATTGATGGTTTGAAAGACTTTGAAATCGATGCTCGTGGCGGCATTCGAAAATTTGATAGACTTATCGTGCCAAATATTAGTGATCTTCGTAAAGACATTTTAGAAGATTCTCATCGTTCTAAATTTACCATTCATCCCGGTAGTAGTAAAATGTAAGCGCATATGAAGTGACTTTATTATTGGGATGGAATGAAATCTGATATTGCTAACTTCATTAAGTGTTGCATGACTTGCCAACTCATAAAGGCCGATCATCAAAGGCCCGGTGGGTTATTGCAACCTTTGAACATTTCAATTTGGAAGTGGGATCAAATCTCCATGGAATTTATTGACAGGCTTCCCCATTCTCGTTCGGGCCATAACATTTTATGAGTGATTGTTGATAGACTTACAAAATCCCCCATTTTATTCCCGTTCGGTCTAATCATACCGTACCTCTTTTGGCCAAACTCTATATTAAAGAAATTGTTAAATTGCATGGAGTTCCTACTTCTATTGTTAGCGGTCATGATCCATTATTTACTAGTGGATTTTGGAAGAGTCTTGAAAAAACTTTGGGGATGAAGTTTAATTTTAGCACTGCTTATCATCCTCAGTCCGATGGACAAACCGAGCGTGTGAATAAACTCTTGAAGATCTCCTTCGTGCATGTATTCTTGATTTTGGTGGAAGTTGGGAAGATCATATTTCTCATGTTGAGTTTTCCTATAATAATAGCTTCCAATGCAGTATTGGTATGGCACCTTTCGAGGCACTCTATGGAAGGTCATGCCGATCTCCATCTTGTTGGCTTGAGGCCGGTGAGAAGCTGGTTTTAGGTCCAGATGTTATTCGTGATGCCACAGAAAAGATTGACCTTATTCGTCATAGAATGAAAGAAGCTCAAAGTAGACAAAAATCCTATGCCGATAATCGAAGAAGGAAATTAGAATTTTCTATGAGAGATTTTGTGTTTATTTGTGTTTCATCTATGAAGGGTGTTGTTCATTTCAGTCGATCAGAAAAATTAGCACTTCGGTATACTGGTCTATTTCCCATCATCGAACGCATTGGTCCATGGCTTATCGCATTTTATTACCGACTCAATTTTCTGCTACTCATGACGTGTTTCACGTTTCTCAACTACGAAAGTGCCTTAGGGATTACGATTCTATTCTTGAGCCCGGTGTTAATGAAGAAATTGAAGTTTCGCCTAATTTGACTTATGAGCAACATCATATTCCTATCATTGCTACGTAGGTGAAACGCCTTCGAAATATTCCCGCTTGTGAAAGTTCAATGGTCCTCAAATCCTAAGGATTTCTCTTGAGAATCTAGAGAATTCATCGAGCGAACACATCCGGATTTACTCTCCCGTGCTCTTTGAGGCGAACTTCTTATTTCAAATTTTATAGTTGTTACTTTTTATTTTCCTTAAGTATTGCGAGGACGCAATTTCTTTAAGGAGTGGAGTCTGTAACAACCGGCATATTTTACGATTGTATACTTAAATATTTTATTTAAATATAGCATCGTTAGTCGAATTTAAGTCTGAAATACTACTTTTTGCAAAGAGTCGAATTGGGACTTGAGACCCCTTCCATTGAGTTCAAAATGACATTTGTGACCTTTTTGAGTATAAACATCGATATGTTTGGAGTTGAGTAGAATTTTGACATTTTCACTTAGGGCTTTGGGTTTGAGTTTCAGCCCACTAACCCAACTCATCTTATATCCTAACTCCACTCCCTCTCCTCTTCATTCATTATATTATTTTTCTAACACTTCAAGCTTTAGTAAAAATGGAGGAAGAGGTTGGAAATTAAAATCCTAAGCCCTAGTTTCCTTTGCAAATTCAAGTTCTAGCTCCAAAATCAAAGAGAAGATTAGGTAAACATCCTCTTCTTCTTCTCCATCTCAATCTCTGTCCAATTTCAGAAATTTCCTATAACCTAACTTAGAAAATATTTGCTTATGATATTAGATTGGAACTTTTAGAGTTGAAGTTGAAGAGTAGTTGATTTTTCCTTTGTTTTCAAGCTTCTCCTTCATTATTTTTGAGTAAAAGGTGAGTTTTTGAACTCACATCTACGTCTACAACTTTCATTATTGTTAGATATGAATTCTTAACGTCTATTCATTTTCATTTGCTTTTGATTCGAATTGATTTGGTGAATTTTCCAATTTTGGTGTTTTGAAGTCAAAATCTTTAAAGATCCTATTTTGGATGTTTGAACATGTTATTTGTGGCGTATCGAAGAGCCTATAGTGTTGGGTTGTCGATTGGCATAAATCTCTAGCATACATCGCTCGCTTGATCGAATTTCGGTTTGGATTTGCCATTTTTGGGCTAGGCTGTTTTTTTCCTAGCAGAAAATTTCAAATGTCTGAAACCAAATCCAAACGTCTGCTTGAAAAATCCAGACGTCTGAAAAAGGGTCTGGAAAAGGCAGAGACAAATCCAAACGTCTGAAACAAAATCCAGACGTCTGAAACAAAATCCAAACGTCTGAAACCAAATTCAGACATCTGGTTGAAAATTTCAGACATCTGAAATGACCCAGGAATTAAAATGAGAAAGGAGAAAAGCATATATTTTCCAGAACATAGGGCCAGACGTCTGGAAACACCTACCAGACGTCTGGAACTGTCGATTTTGCCTATTTTGGCTATATTTGAGTTAATTTCCAATTTTAATCGATTTACGTCGATCAAATTAGTTGTCATCACTTATTATCGACGTTGATGACTTCTTTCTTTGGATTTTTAGGAATATCCATTTTGATGGATTTGATATTGATTTCTTTGGATTTAATTCACGTCTTCATATGTGAATTTATGGTGATTGATTGTTTCTATAATCATTTTTATGGTTTGTCACTTTAAAATGCAAAGTATTCTATACTAGTAGTAAATATTCAAACTGTTTCATAAAAATGATTTCAACGCTATTTTTAATACAAAGCTTGTTTTTAAATCTATTTCCTAATCTACTAGTATATACAAACATTTACCTCATTCGTTCGAGAAATCTAATTAAACGACTTAGCAAAACAAGTGGTATGAAACACTCGCGTTTACTTTGTCGATTAATTCTTGGACTTGTTCGATTGAAACTCTTGTGACATTTTTGAGTGGAAATCTACAATCTGTTCGTAAATATTTAAGTTAAACCAGTGGTTATGAAACATGAAGCTAAACTCATTTATTTACTAGCTTAGTGTTAGTTACATTTATTGATCAATGGTGATCATTTTATGGTTTAGACTAGCGTTATGCGATGTCTTTTTGTCCACGTGAGGGATTATACCTCGTTCTATTGAGCTTCGTCTCATTTCTTTTATGGGCTAGCGACCCATGTTCTTTTATGGTGTTTGGTTCATCGGATGTACCATTATTGTATTGCATCGATGTCCCGGCTTTTCGGTTCATTGGACGTACCGTTATTATACTGCGTTGATGTCCTGCTTTTCGGTTCATTGGACGTACCGTTATTGTACTGCGTTGATGTTTCGAATTATTGGAGTTTCGATTCATTGGACGTACCGTTATTGTATTGCGTCGATGTCCTGCTTTTCGGTTCATTGGACGTACCATTATTGTACTGCGTTGATGTTCCGAATTATTAGAGTTTCGGTTCATGAGACGTACCGCTATTGTACTGCGTCGATGTTCCGAATTTATGGTTAACGACCATAGGATAGCGACTCATTTGTGATGCACGTGTTGGTGATTTTTCATGCTCCCATTTGCTATAGGCCTTCCCCTCTTTGTGTTTTCTGGATTTCTAATTGATGATTTCCAGAATTTATGTTTCACCAACTTTTGCGATTAGCATTGATATGTTTGTCAATATTTGTGGTTTGGTGAATAAAATAAAGAATATGACTTTTTTGGTGTTTGAGATTTCTTGAGATATTGTATAATTCTTGTTGTTATTTAATGTATACTTGTCAGTATGACATTTTTGTTATCATACATTTTTGTCATATCTCTTATCCTATCTCATTTTATATGATTTTTATAGCTAGATTGATCTGTTTATTATTTTCTTCTTAAACAATACTCGGTTTAGACCGGGATGTTACAGGTGCTTCCACTTGACTTCTTAGCTGGGATTAGCTTTTGACTTTTGGCTAACTACTTAGATTAGTAGGTTTTGTTTTATACATTCGAGATAGAGACTCCTTGATGTATACATATTTTTTTGCCTAGCACATGTATCTATTGTTTTGTGATGTAGCGGGTCTTATATGACCACTACTTTAATGTACACTTTTATGTGTTGTATTCATATCTGTTTCCGCCTTAGTGATATGAATATCTGTGACTGATTTATGTTATGCTTATTTTATATTTGTTTCCAAAGACCACTTAGCCACCGTGTAGTAGCTTTGAGTTTGTACTTGATATGTCGGATTACCTCTTTAAACAAAATGCATGTAATTCTATCCGACATATCGGTACTCGCACAGAGCAATTACATGGATGGTCGCTCCTCAACAGCCTTATTCTTCGTGCTAGTTGACGGCATTATTCTGTAATGTCCTTGGCTAGCATGAGTAAAGTGGTGGGGCGTCACAAATATGATATGAATTTTTTGACAATTAACTTTTATTAAAATATTAAAAATTACTTCTTAATTATTATTAATTATTATCACTTATCACTTATTACTTCTGAGTTATAATTGAATATTTATTACTAGAAGTTAATTATTATTGATATGTCACTAATTATTAATTATAAAATATTTAATATTATTTATTTTAATCTAATTACTACATATTAATCATTAATCATTAAGTATTAATTATTTAAGAGTATTGAAAAACACTATTATAAAATTTACCTTTTGTTTAAAGTTTCAAAATATTATTTCTAACTTTGATGAATTTTTTAATTTTATTTAAATAATTTTATAATTTTATTTTTTTAAATATTAAATATGATTATTAATTACAGTTATCAAATAAAAATACTAAATAATAAATTATGCTTCTTGATTAATAATATTAATTGCTTATTAATTAATTACTATATATTAGTCTTAGTTATATATTATCACTAATTATATAATTAAAATTATTTTATAGTAATTATTAATTCTTAAAAATTACATTCTATTTGTTAATTATTAATTTTATAGTTATTACCTATTACTTCTTAATTATAATTAAATATTAATAATTGAATATTTATTAAGTATTAATTATTATATATTGGTACTTAAATATTATTTATTAGTAGTAATTATTTGATTGTAATTATTAATTATAATTTTTAATTTATTGCTACAATTATTATCTATTAAATATTAAATATTAAATATTATTTATTAACTATTTAACAGTAACTATTACAAATTAATTTTATTATTTATTAATTATTTATGATTTCATAGTAGTTATTATATATATTGACTATAATCAATAAGTTTATTCAATAGTAGTTATTTAATATTAATTATTGATTATATTTATATTTTTTATTATCATGGTTTATATTATTATTGTTATTTTTAAATTGACGTTGTCATTTAGTTTTCGATTCCATCTCTAGCGGACTACCCCAACTTGTGTGGGAATAATGAGTTAGTTGTTGTATTAAATATAGAATAACTATTGATTATAGATAATAATTTGCAATTATAAATTATTTATTAATAATCATTGGTTATAAATTATAAATTAATAATGATTTTACATCCTTTTATAACAACTGATAAATTAAAAAGTATGTAACATGTATCTATTACAACTAGCAAAAAACAAAGAGTTGTGAATATTGATGTCTATTACAACGGACAAAGAAAATGGTTGTAATAGGCATCTATTACAATAGGCAAATAGAAATGAAAATTGGTATTTAGTACGGGCCAAAAACCGTTGAAATAGAACTTTATTACAAACAGTTATAAAAGGACTATATTACAATGGACCGAAAACCGTGGTAGTAGAACTATATTACAACGGCCCAAAAACATTGTAATAGAGCTGAAAACTAGTATCTATTACAACGGACTGAAACCGTCGTAATAGTACCACATTACAACAGGCAAGTTGACAACACTGTAATACGTGCATTGGATGATGGAAAGTTGCATTTATTTCCATGGGCTTAAGAAAACCATTGTAAAAAGTTTATTATAATGGTTGTTTGTGGCCCATTGTAAAACAGACATTGTAAAAGGATAGTTTTGTTGTAGTGATAAATCCAAATAGACTTCGTGTTATTGTACTCAACTCAATCAAACAATATTAGACTACATATAATAAAGGATAAAATTAGCATGCATTCATTTAAGATATGGTGGGCTGGGCTTATGACCCAGCACCTCACTGCCCCTGGTAAGACCTAGATCTGGCCAAGTGTCGGGCAAGTTGTCAAGCCAATAGACTAGCCTTTGAATTCAGCAACAGCATATGCTGCTGCTATGTGCAGCATTTCCACTGTTACCATGTGGCATCAGGGATTGATGCCCCATTACAAAGGCTTGGGCTTGCTACTAGGGTAGCCTGGCATCCTTTTTTACCTCTTGCCCAACTCCCCCCTATGAAACTTGTTTGTAGTATAAGAAAGCAGTATTGATGTTTTATAAAGTTAATTAGAACAATGTTCCTATCATGCTTAAGTAGTACTTTATTACTAGCAAGCAACTAATCAACTTGTTGAAAAACTCTTTATACTTGTAATAGACAACAGTTCAATATTATATTGTGATGCAACCCAACACTTCACAGCACCAGTCAACACTACAGTAAGACCCAGGCGTATCACTCACACCACCCCCCCGGGCTTGCTACATGGAATAGTGGCACAATATATATCATTTTCAGACCTGGACATGAATAAAGCAGTAACAAAATGGTGCACTTTTCTTTTGCAACGTGATAGGGATAGAAACGGTTATAGCGGCTTTATTTTGCATTTAAAAATATTTCTGTTATAAAGGATTGGTTTATAACCATTACAAAAAGTATTGGCCAACTTTGAGCCGCCTATCATTAGTTTTTTACAGCATGAATTGTGTACATTTATATATATATATATATATATATATATATATATATATATATGGTATGAATGAATATGAGTTGGGCTTAAAAATTTGTACCTCCATTGATCAATTCACTCAAGCCGAAACCAACTGACTTCGCAACAACTCTCTGTGCAACAACTCTCTGTCATAGTTTGTTGCAGCATGAATTGTGTACATGGCTATATATATATATGGTATGAATGAATATAAGTTGGGCTTAAAAATTTGTACCTCCATTGATCAACTCACTCAAGCCGAAACCAACTGACTTTGCAACAACTCTCCATTGACTAACTCACTCAAGCCATTACCAACATTACATCCAAAGTTTCAGCCACCCTTCATCACCGCAACCCATTAGCACCTCCCCATATAATTAATCCAACCTATAAATAACTAGTCTCCACCCATTCATTTCACTAGACCCCCACCCCTCCTTGCCCCAACAAAGCCCCGTCCCTATTTAAACTTCTAAGTGTAAGCTAACACACTACGACAGTTCTAATCCATTGGATTGGATTTTTCAAGCCGAAAGGTTTTTTCAACTATCATTCTACATCCGACGAACACCGTATAGACCTTGCAAGCTTTTACACGACCAGACAACCCCTTACGTGGTTTCAATGGATGTATCGAAACTACCAACTTACCTCTTGGACAGGCTTAACCCGAGCTATCGAACAGTGATTCAGACCATATTCCCTCTACAATCCATAATCAACTCTTTTCAAACTACGCTAAACAACCACCGTCTATGAATACCAATCCCATTTCAAAAAATTTAGTAACCGGATCACGAACCTTTCTCCTGAAGCTCTATTAAATCGTTTAATTTCCGGTCTTAAAACCAACATACAACAAGAACTCCAAACATTTCAACCCCAAACACTCTCCGATGTTGTTGACCTAGCTAAACTAATCGAAGCTAAACTACTGGAATCCAAAGCTAGCAGTACCCGACCATACTTTAACCGATCACCCCCACTACAGTCCTTACCTCAAATAACTTCAACATAGACAACAAACCACAACCATCCTATCAAAATATTTACTCCATCTGAAGTGCAATTATGACGTGATCGGGGCCTGTGCTTTACGTATGAAGAGAAATAGCATCCCAACCACAGATGTGCCACTAAACGAATGCTGATATTGTTACCCTATGAAGAATCAACATTCACAACCAGGGATCTCCCAGATTTCCAGGAAACACATGAAGAACGGGAAGCTGAAGTCTCCTTCCATGCTTTAATTGGATCCACACAGCTAACATCAATTCGCTTGCTAGCTCAGATAAAAAATAAACCTATTTTAATACTCGTCAACTCTGGAAGCTCCCATAATTACACTCACCCAAGAATGGCACGATTTCTAGGGCTTCGCATCGACGACCGCCCTACCTTCTATATTACAATAGGCAATGGCAAAAAGCTTTAGTGTAAGGGAGTTTGTGGCGAGGTTTTGGTGCGAATTGGTGAGCATGATTTTATTACTGATTTTTTTTCCTCCTTCCAATTTCTAGAGCAGCCATCTTATTTGGTATTCAACGGCTCGAGCAATTAGGTCCCATGACTTTTGATTATCTCCAGTCAACTATGACTTTTCTTCGTGCAATCGGTTTATTACTTTAACGAGTCAACAAAATAATGATAGCCCAAGCAAAATTTCCATGCAACAACTCAAAATATTACGCTCAACCACCTCTATTTCACTCTATTTCCACTTAACGACACGAACCAACCCACCACACCCTTGAAATTTCAAACCTCGAAATCCAAAAATTATTAACCAACTATTCTACCCTCTTCACCAAGCCAATAGGCCTACCACCACACCATGCACCTGACCATTATATCAACCTCTATCGGAATTCCCAACTAGTTAACGTTCAAACCATACTGATATCTTTATTTTCAAAAAAAAATTGAAATTGAGTCGCAAGTAAAAGACATGGTTTAATCCAATATCATCCAACCGTCCACATGTCCATTTTCCTCCCTAGTGCTTCTCATCAAAAAGAAAGATGTACATAACGTTTTTTTGTCGATTATAGGGCATTTAATGCTATTATCATCAAGGATCGTTTTCCAGTACCAATCATTGATGAATTTTTGGACAAGTTTTATGGTTCGACTTATTTTTCAAAGCCGGATCTACATATCGATTATTTTCAAATCCGATTCCACCAAAATGATAAATCAAAAATATTTTTTTAAACTCATGAAGGACACTACAAATTACTTGTAATGCCATTTGGATTCACTAATGCACCTTCTACATTTCAAGCCACAATGAATAATATTTTTCGACCACATCTTCGAAAATTTATTCTTGTCTTTTTTGACGACATTCTTATATATAGCAAATCATGGGACTCCCACCTCTCACATCTCCAAATAACTCTTGACATCTTAATCTAGCACCAATTTTATGCGAATTTTTCTAAATGCGTATTTGGGTTAACAGAATTATCTTATTTGGGCCACATCATTTCGAGTGAAGGTGTCCATGTCGATCCATCGAAGGTAGAAGCAATTATTAATTGGCTACCTCCTACAATTCTTGTGGCTATTTGTGGATTTTTAGACCGGATACTACGGTCATTTTATTTGATGTTATGCTTATATTGCAAGCCCAATAACAAACTTCCTCAAAAAAGTAACTGTTGATTGGACAAATGAAGCTAGCAAACTTTCACCCTCCTAAAACAAACCATTACATCCGTTCCAGTCTTAACGCTACCCGATTTCACCGAACCTCTCGACATCTCCACAGACGCATCAGGCTTTACTTGCGGCGCCGTCCTCTCCTAGAATCACCACCCCATAGCCTTCCACAGCCAAAAGCTACCTCCTCGTCTTCAAACCGGATCTACATATGCTCGCAAAATGTTTGCCATTACCTTGGCTGTCCAAAAATGGCGCCGATATCTTCTCGGTTGTCAATTTACCATCATCACCGACCACTAAAGCCTCCACCAATTACTAACCTAAATAATTCAAACCTCCGAACAACATAAGTGGCTTTCCAAACTTTTGGGCTTTGATTTTACAATTCAATTCAAGCTTGGAAGCAAAAACCGAGTGACCGATGGTCTTTCATGATGGACAGCGGGAACAACAGTGGCAGCGCTCTCCAAACCGGCTTTCCCGTACATCAATGACATTCGGCTACTTTGGTACATGATGCAGCTACACAGAAGTTGCTCACTAGAATTCAATCTAGTACGACATACCACCAAGCTTCTTTATCGCGACGGATTAGTATTTAAAGGAAACATATAATGTGCTGTTGACAAACAACTTAAGCTATTGCCTCTGTCTATCATGGATCAAAGATTGGAGGATCGGGTATCAAAGCAACACTATCTCGTCCTGCAAGTAATTTTTATTGACTTAAGTTGTCACAATTTGTTCATAAATATGTAAATGAATGCTTTGTGCGCTTGCAAACCAAACCAGAAAATTGTTCATCAAAAGGCTTGCTTCAGCACTTAGCCAACCCACGTCAAATTTGGAAAGATATTTCAATGTACTTTATTACTCATCTTCCAACCTCCATAGGGAAAACATCTATTTAGGTCATTGTCGATTGACTTTCGAAATACGCGCATTTTTACGCCCTACCAACTTCTATATCCGCTACTCGACTAGCTGCGTATTTTGTGCAAGAATACGTTCGTCTATACAGAGTTCCCCGTTCCATAGTGTCTGATCGCGACTGTCTCTTCCTAAGCCAATTTTGGAAAGAAATTTTTAAACTTCATGGCACAAAACTTAATATGAGTAGCACCTATCACTCACAAAACGACGACTAGTCAGAAGTCGTAAACTGTTGCCTGGAAACTTACTTACGTGCTATTACCAGAGATATACCGTCAAAATGGACTAAATGTCTCCTTTGGGCGGAATGGTGGTATAATACTAGCTCACTCTTCACAATTGGTATGTCGCCTTTTCAAGCCGTTTATGGTTGTTCCCCGCCAACCATTTCCGACTAAATCTTGGGGAATTCTTCAGTTCAAGAGGTTGAAGACTACGCACTAGCTCGAGATCAACTACTGTACACTACTACAACTAATTTGCAACGGGCACGGAATCGCATGAAAAGTCTAGCGGCCTAGCACCGTCGCAACAAAGATTTCAGTATTGGTTCTTTTGTTTTCGTAAACTGCAACCATATCGGCAACTTTCCCTCCGTCCAACTCAACATAAACTCTCAAAGAGATATTTTGGCCCTTTTCAAATCTTCGAAAAAATCAACCTAGTTGTGTGTAAACTCCAGTTCTACCCGAAGCACGCATTCATCGTTTTTCACGTTTCAGTGTTGGAGCTCTACCCCAATTTCGCTGCTGCACAACCAATTCAGCTATCTCCTGCATTTATTGCAGCTGACCTCCACAAGGACCTTGAGGACAAGGTCGAGCTTCTGGGGGGAGGTAATGATGCAAACCAACACTCTACAGCACCAATCAGAGCTACATTAAGACCCAGACGCGTCGTTAGGGACATAATCACCCTTTGGGTCGGGTGGGTAGCTGTTCCACCCAAAAAAAGTTAGAAGTAGCGATTCAGCCTAAAACCCAAATCGCAGACTAAGGTAAACTTTCCACCAATCATCTCGATGTCATAATTTTCAGTTTTCAAATTTGCATTCATCTGTTTAACGTATACATCATGGCATCTTTCCACATCGAAATTTCTTAACCGTACTTACCCAATATTCAAAAGAATCAAAACCCTAACATAGACACAAACTGTGATAATGGAACAAGTAATTGCGCTCTAAAATTAGCATTGCACTAGAAGTGTTGCGCCTTTTCTACGTTGCATTTCTAACGGGATAGCCCGTCGCATGGATTTAGTTAAGCAACTAGGTTGGTATTTCAGTTTTATTTCTACAATTTGTGATACGTCAGTTCATCATTTTTTGTTATGAGACCTGTTGTAGTGGGCTAAACAAGAATGATTCTCAACTAGATAAGGATGATTCTACTAATATTCTTGGGGTGATTAAATAACTAAAGAAGATAAGTATTTAAATAATTTAAAATTAAGAGTTAACTTTTTTATTTTGTGGTTTCATAACTTAGTTATAACTTATTGTTTAGTGCTGATTTAATGCAACATTAATTTTAGCGTTAAATCGAAAATTTACCATGCTAGCCTGCTATTGTAGTTTGTATATAAAGAAGTTGATATATTTATTTGAACGGTATTTTGGCAAAGCTATTCATACTAGTACAATTTATTTGAAACTTTATACTATTATATGCGGGAACGCATCCAAATAATATATACTAATGAAAACTAGTTAAACCACTATAAAAATTTCCGCAAAATGTTTAAAGATCCATATTATTACGTCCATGGCAAATCAAAATCCTGGTTACGTGACTGCGTCACTCACCTACCTGCTCGTTACATGGAGTAGGGGCACAAGAAATATCATTTCCTGACCTGAACATGAATAAAGCAGTAACAAAATGGTGCAATTTTCTTTTGCAACGTGACAGGGATAGAAACAGTTATAGCAGCTTTATTTTGCGTTTTAGAATATTTCTGTTATAATCATTACAAAAAGTATCGGCCAACTTTGAGCCACCTGTCATGCACGAATTGTGTACATGACTGGCTATATATAAGGTGGTATGAATGAATATGAATTAGGCTGGAAATTTGTATCCAATTTATTTCTTTACAGTATTTCTTTTCAAACTTCAATCTTCTTCTTCTTCAACCTTCTCATCTCTCCGACTCTTCTTGCATGATTCCCTGAGTGATTGCACAAGCATCTGTATCATATTGTCATCCCTAGAAGCGATTGTATTTATTATGCCAAGTGTGACCAAATATCTGACTTGATCTAACCTTAAGGCATTTGAAGTCACCGTCTATTCACGACGAATGTTATGTTGACACATAAATGATATTCGATTATTCATAAGTCCATGATTACCGCATGCAATCAACAAAGTTCAGTAATAAATTATTTAAGATGAAGGGAGGTATCCATTATCAGCCTTAGCAATGAATGGCGCTTAACAAGCACAGCTAGCATTTTGAAATTGACAACAAAATTCATGCAAATTATATATATATATATATATATATATATATATATATATATATATAATGATGATGATGATGATGATGATGATGATGAAAATAGAAGCAGCATTGAGCAATATTAATGAACATACGAAGTTTCATATAAATAGAATAAATTTGACCATAGTTGATTGGTCAAATTGGAATTTCCGTCACCCAAAAATTAAGAAACCCATAGTAGTTGCGATATAACAAAAATTAGTTTGGGTATTTAGATATTTAGTATAGAAAAGGTGTATATAGTTTGTTGTACATCGTCAAATCCGATAAATATGAGTCTGCAGACAAAGGCAAAGTTTTGATGGCTAAATATTGAACATTTACATATTTATCACATGTTATTGCACAATCGTCAGAGTTAAACTGAAAATACCAAAAGGAATGTCTGGATTCAAATACAGATTTATACTACTATATCTGGAGAAAAGATGCAACCAGTTTGTAAGATCCATTATCTAATCTTAACAAATTACTACCTAATCTTTTCAATAATCTTTTCAAACTTCATTGGAAAAGATAAATGAAGTGCTGAATTAATCAAATATCAAACCTCAAGATCATTGATTAAACCACAGATTACACTACAAAAATACTAAAAAACAATTAGATTCGATGTATGTACTTAAGGGCAGTAGATTATTTTATAAACCACAAAACATATGCTGACGCCTAAAGAGATATTGAAGTAATAATAGACACTTTCGTTACAAACATAACAATGTACACACTACTCACTGTGTCAACATGGGTAGCTATTTTTTTTTTCAAATTTTTTCCCTCTAAAAGTTTTCGGTCATCTATGTAGACATAACTAATCAAAAAGTGATGAATCGTATCTTCAAGACTACTACTCTGGCATGATATAGTTTCAAAGTTTAATATGGTATGTCAATTTGGTCGTGGGTAACAATTTACATGTTGGAAAAATCTAGTACCCGTAACAATATATAATTAGCATTGGTTTTGAAATTTCATTTCACGAGCTAGATGTACAACAAATTTCTATTCTATTGTATCGAGGAAAGAAAATAGTTCATCGGTTATATAAGACAAGGATGGCTGTTTTAGCAAGAGATTTCATGTTTGCTCAGTCATCTTGGTACCTTGCAAATCTAGATATAATTTTCGTGTTATAAAGCTAATAAACCAGGTAAATAGTATCTCTTTCACCATATAATATTTCATGATCCGTTTAGTTGACAAATACTAATCACTTTTGGCTTCAGATCATCAAAGATTTTACTAGTGAAGAAATCAAGCAAGCATCAAGCATATTTGATTGTGAAGTTGCACTAGAAGATCACCTTCTAAAAAGTTACTATAAAACTGTATCTTTTATAGATACCAGTACTAAGTTATTATTACTACTATTATATATATTATTATTAACATAATACTATTCCAAAACATTGTATCCCCTTTCCAATTCATTATTTATAATATTTCTCAAAATATTATTTCATTTTCCGGAACATTATACTTTTTTCAAAACAATGTATTCTACTTCAAAATGTTGTTTTCTTTTCAAATTATTATATCAAATTTTCTCATCCTAGCATTTAGAAATCTCTATCGATAACGTTTAGGAATCTCTATCGATAATGTTGGCTAGACGTATCAAACAAAATTCTTAAAGCATTCGACTGACAAATTAACACTTAAATAAACTATCAAAAGATTTTTTGTCTTTTTTTTACCCTTTGCATAAATTAAATTTATATTTTATCAAATTATCATCTTGTTTAAATATTTTTTTTTCCAAAATTCATATTTTAATTCCCTTCAGCAACCATTAACAACAACACAATTCATAACACCACATTAATCTATAATAACAAACGAGCATTCTAATAATTTAGTTTAAGTTTCCATTCCATATTTTGGTTGTATATAATATATATCACTTTTTCCTTTATAAATCATATATATAATTATACATACATACATATATCCCCTCGCCGTTTCTTTCTTAAATAAAGAAACTGCTGGTGTTTGCACAAAAAATGGGCAAACACCTTCAAGTCGTATGATTTAATCGATTTTGAGTTGTTCTTAGTGATTTGGGTGATTCATGCAAATATATAAAAAGCAGAGATTAAACTGTAAATGGCACACAGATTTATAGTGGTTCGGCCAGAATGTGCCTACGTCCACTTTATATGTTATTCTCCTTCACTCTTCAGATTACAAGTACAAAGCTTTGATTACAAGTATATGAAAGTTGTTTGAAAATTCTGTATGTGCTTGAGCTCTCAGACTTGTCCTCCATTGTTGCACCCTTGTCCCTCTATTTATAGAGTGAGGCTGAGGGTAGGGGTCCTGGATGTATATAGCTGGTGGTGGGCCTGGGCTGAAGCAATCTGGCCTGGCAATGTTGGTTCGGCAAGGCCTTGGTCCGGAGATGGTTAGAGTGGAATTAGTCCGGTATCACTTTGGTTCGGCAGGCATGGGAAGGGAGTTGGTTCGGCAGTGGTTGGTCCGGTATTACCTTGGAGATGTGTTGGTTCAGTAACGCTACGGTCCGGTGGTAGATGGGTTGAGTTCTGGTTCGGCTAGGCATAGGAAGTGAGTTGGACCGGTAGTACACTGGGAAGAGAGTTGATTCGGCAGTGCTTAGGAAAAGAGTTGGTTCGGTCGAAAACACACTCAACAACGGGATAACATTTGCCCCTCAAAATATGCCTTGCGGTAGGAAGGCGTGTTTTGTAATACCATGAGCTGGATGTTCCTATCCTGTTGATGTCCTGCAAAGGAATTTACAGTTTTATGTGACCTCAAATGACGACCGTTCGGGATCGAGATATTTGAGATGAAGTGCGACCGTTCATGGTCAAGCGCCTAACTTCAAATGACGATCGTTCGGGATCGAGCCATTTGAGGTGAAGTGTGACCGTGCGCGGTCAAGTGGTGGACCTCAAATGACGACCATTCGTGATCGAGCCATTTGAGGTGAGGTGAGTTGTGCCGTTCGGGGCGAGTTGTGACCGTTCGAGGTCGGGTGCCGTTCGAGGCGAGTTGTGACCGTTCGAGGTCGGGTGCCGTTCGAGGCGAGTTGTGACCGTTCGAGGTCGGGTACCGTTCGAGGCGAGTTAGTGTGCCCAGGGGGGACTTAATATTATCAGTGTCGGAGTTATTGTTTGGGGGAGTTTCCGAATCAAAGACTTCGGCAGTTCACTGCCATGCAAGAGGTGCTCGTGGACCGTTCGCGATCCAACGGGCATACAAGTAGATTTTTTTTCATAGAATTGTAAATATTAAAGCAATAATCATATGAACCTTACAGCAGAAATGTCCAAACAGGCAGAATTTAAATGTTCAAATCAAAATCAAAGCAAAAAGCAAAATGAAGATGTTAAAGCATAAACTCTTACTGTAACGCGGTTGGTAGTCATTCAGAGCATGCCTATGGATCATGCGCGATCGCTCACATGTGTAAATGATTTAACCGCGTTAGTGAGAGGTTTACAACTTGTTCATCGTTATTTTAATCAAGCAATCAATGGATAATCAAACGGTGCCACGATCCAGGGTCACCTCTAGCCGATGTAGACGGTGGTCGCTCTGGCTCCACTGCTGGAGTTCGCCTCCTCACATACTGAAGGAGCATACCGTTCCTGATATGCCCTTCCACCTCGTCCTTCAAATGCCTACAATAATTAGTGTTATGACCGTTCAATTCATGAAATACACAAAACTTGTCGGATTTTCTTTCGTCAGAAGTTGGATCCCTTTGCATCAGTCTACGATACGGAACCTGCTCTTTAGTATCCTGATAAATTCGTTCCAGACTCTCATTCAGCTCAGAGTAAGTGGTGAATCGCGGCTCCCTCCGTTGCCGCTTTGACCTATCCCCGTCATTCTCAGTCTTTCTTTTACCTCTACTAGTTTCCGCGCCTTTCTCAGGGGGATTTCCTCCTTTGATCGCATAAATATCAATTCCTTCTCCTTCTTCTCTTTCGGCGTTCGCATCCTCCAATCGTAGAAACTTTTCCGCCTCATGATAGAATTCTCCTAGATCCATGAGTGGATCCTTAGTTAATGAATTTTTTAACTCTGTTCCGTCAGCTATCCCGGACACAGCCGCTATCATAACCATGGATGGATCTGGTCGATCCACCGAAGCTGCTGCAGCATTGAATCGCGTTAGGTAACTCCTCAAAGTCTCTCCGGTTTTCTGCTTTAGGGTTGCCAAAGTCATCACATTCTTGGGTCTTGTAATGTGGACCCTGAATTGACTCATAAATCTCTCAATTAAATCATTCCACATTCCGATGGATCCATTCTCCAATTTTCTAAACCACAATGCTGCAATATCCGCCAAGTACAATGGAAAGCACCAGGCCATAACCTCCTCTGATGCCCCCAGCACTTCCATATGCCTCATATACTTCGTTAGATGAACCGTGGGGTCCGTTCTCCCGTCATACATGTCCAGCGATGGTAACTTGAAATCCGGTGGGTTCCTAGCTTGTCTGATTGCTGGAGTAAAAGGACTCCTATTAACATCCTCCAAATCTTTGTTTACCAAACCGCCTCTCATAACTTTTCTAACCATCTCCGCCAACCTGTCATTGTCTCCGAGATGCAATCTTTGTTCATTACTTTCGACCTGCCCCCCGAGTCCACGAGGGAATTCTGGGATATGCCCCCTAGACTGAGCGTTCACTCCTCTGCTGCTCCCAGGTTGTGCAGATGCTCCTCTTTCTCTCTCCGAAATTAGATCTATGTTCTCCATGGGTGTGCCTCCTAATCCAGGTGCTATGCCGGATGGTCCTGCTCCGTTCCGAACTCCATCCGCTTCCCTATTCTGTGCTCCAAGTTGCCCAATCTGCTGAAACAAATTCTGAATCAACTCCTCTTGTCTTTTCATCATTGTCTCCATCTCATCCCTGGTGATGAAGACTGAAGTTTGGTTCTCTCCTGAGGAAGCCCCTTAACTCCCTTCGTCCTGACTTCTTTCTGGTCTCTGTCTTCTACTTGTTTTCCTTCCAAGAGCCATAATCTCGGATAGACTTCTGGTTCTTAAAGAGAGTTTCTCAACAAATCTTTACGAGGCAATGATTAAAGCGCTCCTGAGTTGTTCTCGGTGAAAGCACCAAAAATGTTTGCACAAAAAATGGGCAAACACCTTCAAGTCGTATGATATAATCGATTTTGAGTTGTTCTTAGTGATTTGGGTGATTCATGCAAATATAAAAAAAATAGGGACTAAACTGTAAATGACACACAGATTTATAGTGGTTCGGCCAGAATGTGCCTACGTCCACTTTATATGTTATTCTCCTTCACTCTTCAGATTACAAGTACAAAGCTTTGATTACAAGTATATGAAAGTTGTTTGAAAGTTCTGTCCGTGCTTGAGCTCTCAGACTTGTCCGCCATTGTTGTACCCCTGCCCCTCTATTTATAGAGTGAGGCTGAGGGTAGGGGTCCTGGATGTATATAGCTGGTGGTGGGCCTGGGCTGAAGCAATCTGGCCTGACAATGTTGGTTCGGCAAGGCCTTGGTCCGGAGATGGTTGGAGTGTGAATTGGTCCGGTACCACTTTGGTTCGGCAGGCATGGGAAGGGAGTTGGTTCGGCAGTGGTTGGTCCGGTATTACCTTGGAGATGTGTTGGTTCGGTAACGCTACGGTCCGGTGGTAGATGGGTTGAGTTCTGGTTCGGCTAGGCATAGGAAGTGAGTTGGACCGGTAGTACACTGGGAAGAGAGTTGGTTCGGCAGTGCTTAGGAAAAGAGTTGGTTCGGTCAAAAACACACTCAACAACGGGATAACAGCTGGATTCTATTAATATTTAGTTTCGTCCTTACTTAAGTGGGTTTAACAGTTGTTTGAGTAATAACTCAATTCACACACTTTAGACTAAGCTAAAAAGAAACAAACAAATACAAAAACGATTTATTCAAGAATACACACAACAATCAAACAAATAAACAAATGCCTTTAGCGGAAAGCTATCATCGACATCTGTTGCACACTCTGATCATCACTGGATCAAGCTTCACTATTCAAAGTCACTTAGAAGTTTATTCACTATACCAATGCTGACACTACTTGTCAGGCTAATCATTCCTTACTTTACGACCTTCATCAAAAAAATTACTCCACAACCAAGACATTTAAGTGATAGAAATATGAATTACATATATATAATTTGAAAACATAACAAGCACATTCCCTGATGATTATCCTGGTAATCATCGTATGTTACTACTATTACTTTAATATAGTATAACTATCCAACCCACCCAAGGAGACAGGGACACTAAGTCTCTCTAAAGTCGAACTCGTGTCTCTTGTATATGATGAATTGTTCTGAACATGCTCTGATACCAAATTGTAACGCCTTCACCTCTATATCCATACTATTCAAGAGTACTACAGAACAATACCATCGAACAATACGGAGAATGAGGCAATATGAGGGGGCATAGGTGATAATCCCTTGGGCTAAACTGGTACATATTTAAAAATCGAATAAATAACTCACATATAATTGCATAGTATCAGCACAAAGCAATAAACATGTGTCCCTCCAAGATAGAACAATACACAATATACAGTAAATAACAGAGATCACATGGTCAATTGTAGCGATAATACATAATACTGATTATACAAAATATATCACATCCAATATACGTTAGATGATTACACATACAAGAGGCAATACAATACAATATATTAACCACTATCCTATATACTAGCCTCCTCTAAGCTAAAACACAAGCTGGTCATACTGTCCTTGTACCTGAAATGTCTCGGATTGACCTGTATTATATAAATGATAAACGATTCAGACTATATCCAAATCCAAAGTTAATAAACAAATGGAATTCTATATATACTAGATATAAGTATAACAGTATCATCTCAAACAGTCTAATACCATATAATGTTGTGCGCCACAAAACCCAATATAAAAATATCATCACTTATATAAAACAAATCGATAGAAATTACGAATATTATACCTAATGGGCGAATCATCCATACAATAAAGCCTCGTCGTATAAACAAAATCAGCAAGTGGATAGAGCTAACACAGATCAATGCCCTGATATAATATCATAAAATCATAAATCATTAATAATGTGAGGTAGTCTGTCAAACAATTTCAAATTATATCCTATAATATACAAACCACAAAGACAATCCAAATCACAATCGATAATAAAGGCTATCTCAAAATATCAAACCATCAAACATCATGGGTATAACGGGAACTTACTACAATTTAGACTCGACCAGTCGCTACTCAACTCATTATAGGAAAGATATATATATATATACTTCTCACGTAAACCGTGAACCAGATGGATGACTGGTGGTTGCCCACCGTAAGCCTACTCTAGGAATCTACGTCTACTCGTCTACCATAGAGTATACGTCTATTCCTATAGTTTTCAGTTACCTCAGCGGACATTGTGATCCCATCCACTAATGACCTGTCAATGCGTAGCCACGGTCACGACCCTACCTTTGCCCCTAATGGTAACAGACTACTAGCCTATGCGACACAAGGGATATGAGAAACAATTCATCCACTAATGCCAATATTGTATGCGCATCAAAGGGACATATAACTACGGTGATGCGGATCTGGGACACGACCCCATGATTTGACCTCCAGGGTGGATACTGGTCAATATTGTTCCTTTTGAAAAGTAAAGGAAGCTAGACATAATGTGGATGGTCATATAGTACTCATACCCTATAACTACACATATCTCTAATAGGGCAGACAAAAATCACATTAGTTACTACCGGACTATAGGATATTCCACGCCGAGTATCATATATATATATATATATATATATATATATGTGCGTGTGTGTGTGTATATATATATATGAGTGAGGCCGACACACATCTCATATATGCTAACGTAGGTCATACGATACTCCTAACCGAGTATCACATATACACATGAGTGTAATCTCCGTTTGAGTGAAATTTTTGCTTGCAATGAATAATCTAACAAGTAACATAACGACATCCCTTATCACTACATGTTATTCAGATAATTATTCAATGTTCATAAACTACACTCGATCCACCTTAGATATCTCTATATGACAAGTCCAATGAATTACTAAAAGAGTGTTACCACAAGTCTCATACCAGACGGTATCACTAATCCGTTTATTTAAATTTATCATCACACAGAAATGAAATCTCACAAATCAAATAAAAGTATATCATCATCGTATCATCTTAAAATATATATAGCTCAGATCAGTATCAACGGTGAGTTATTCATGATATCGGAATCAATATAGGAAAGTATGAAATTATAAATTATAGAAGTCATCATAGAAATCCCAACATAATTCAAATGTAATAATAATAACTATCAACCAAATAATAATAGTATCAACCAAATAATTATAATTATCAACCAAATAATAATAATTATCAACATAATTTTTCTTTTAAACAATTAGTTCGAGTATTCAAACATATGTATATATTACCCACTTTAATAATTCATGACTAACCATATTATTTAGTGAAATACACTTTTAGAATACCTAAAATACTAATTGGAAAATATTTCATGTTTATATAATTTAATAATCCTTTAAATAATTAATTAAAATGGTAATATAAAAATTTCCTTACGATTAAATCAAATATTCATATAAAACATTCAAATCAATTTATAAATCAAATATCCTTTATAAAAAAAATCACTTAAATCTATATTATTATTTCCATAATACATTTTATAAAATAGCTATATATTACAATTTTTCCATTTTAAAAAATTCAAATTTACCATATATTATAACATTGATTTAAATTAAAGAATTTTATTATGAAAAAGAGGCTATGTTTGTATTTATAATCAAAGCTATATTTGTAAATTTAAAAATTGCTAAATTAATTAAGAATTCAGAAAATATTTTTAAATACTCTTAATAAGACTTTAGAACCCTTAAGTAATATCCCTATGATTTTTAAACATTTTTTTCAAATAATAAATAATTAAATTTATACATAAAATTATGGAGTAAAATTACTCCTCAAACATATCAACAATCATCACCACAAATATCGCATGACCTGAATCGAGTTCCATCAAACTCCGGTCATCCATAAAAATCCCACGCCGACATACTACTAAAAATTTAGTTCTATTCGCAAACAGACATAATTCCGTTTGTAAATCGACACATCCAATTAACACACTCGACCAATTATCACAGCATTATCCATACTAACAAAATTCATCACAATATGAAACAATTTTTTTTAACTAAAATCCATAATCAATTCGACTAGGATATGCAATCAATTGTTGGAATGAATATATATATATATATATATATATATATAACTTAAAACAAAGGTAAATAGTTGTGAGTGTATCAATAATTCACCTTATTTCCAAGTGGACATTTACTGCCATTGGAATCTACCACTCCCATTCAACCATCATGTCGACAACCACTAGTAACTCTCGCCATCAAATCTCCTATGTCAGCTATCATAGCTGCTTGGACGAAGTTCATGCGGCCTCAATCGTAGACTGTGAATTCATCTTCATCACCGCCAGTAATAATGTCGTCCATGCTCAACCCCAACCAATCGAGACTCTCACCTTGCAACCAACAATCATTTTTACGAACTCAAAATCACCTACGTCGATCTTCGATGTTGCCTATTTGAATTGAGAAGTCTCTAAAGCCACATGAATCTCATCACGTCCTCAACATGCCGTTATGATGCCTCCCGTTCGCATGCTCTCCTTCCTTGTGCTCAACGGCAGGCTAATGCTTGATTGTGCTTTCAAATTTGATTTTCGATCTCTCCTTCTTCTTTTCTTCTTTTTTTGCATTCTTTATTATTTACTTGCCTCCATCCATTTATAAATTAGGAAAGAAATGGAGAAGATAAGTCGATTATAGGGGAAGATGAGGAGAATTCTCAAAATTAAAAAAAGGGAATAGATTTTAATGGGCCCAAGTATTAAGCTTGATTTTAATTTTGAATAATTCTTTTCTTTTCCCCTAAATAACTCTTGCCTTTATTTAAATAATATTTCAATCCAATATAAATTTATTCATGTAGTATTCTATGATATATAATTTGATAACATCGCAATTTCAATTAATCTAAAATTTATTTTTGAAATTTAAATTAGTAAATATCAAATTTGAACAGTTTTATTTTAATTGATTTTTTTTTATCTAAACAACGTAGAAAGTAGGTTATTACAACCCTAGGGAGCGAAATCACGTCTGTCGTTGCAAGCTTGAAAGTTTCATTTTCAAGCCTTTGCTTTATTGCGTACGGACCTTTGTAGGTCGGGCCCAAGTTTCTAGGGTCAGGGATGATTTGTTTGAGAACCAAGTCACTAACTTTGAAGGTCGGATTCCTGACCTTTGGGCCAAGGAAGATTTTTTTGAGAACCAAGTCACTACTTCGAAGGTCCGATTCCTGACCTTAGTGTTGTAATATCGTGCGACTTGATATTGGTCTGTAACCGCCCTCAACTCGGCTGTGTCGCGCTTCTTATCGATCATATCAAGAGACTCTAGCAAGAGTTTCTCATTAGTCCGTAGATTGTAGCGAATAACTTGATAAGACGGTATTGTTCCTCTATCTATAGGCCCAAAGATTAGCGCTACAGATGCTGAAGTCATCTATAGTATTAGCTTCCGGTGACTAAATACGGCTATGATAATGATATCTGTAATATCATAAGCACTTGAACATGAAATCAAAACAGCATTTACTTCATTACATTTCAAAACCAATCATTTCACATTCACCACACATAATCCCAAAACGTTCCTAGGTACAGATAAAATATAATTATTACAAATTACATCAAGAGCGGTATATAATGATACACCCTTGGTTGATCGGAGTCATATGGTCATAGTAGACCTAATACAATCAAAGTGGAAATACATCAAAACATAATAAGAACTGCAAGTCCTAAATAACTATATGTTTGCCTCTTGCATGCCTCCGGTAGCCTTGTTCGTCATCCTACTAAATCTAAAAAAGACCTTAATCCCCCAACTACTCAAATGAATTTTGATCACCTGAGTGTTTAATGGGAAAATATGAACTTCGAGTCAGACATAAAGCCTAGTATGAATAATATTATATATCCCGGTTAAGTATGTTAAGTGAGACCACGCTGCTTAGCAAAACAGATTTTCCTTCACTAACATCCTTTTTAAAACCTATCTTTGCAAAACCTTTTACAAAACCATATACCATGCTCCTGCATCCACAATGGTTAAATACTGTAAAGTAATCATTATGTAAACATACATAAATCTCAGGTAATAGTAAACTATCTGTTCAAATACATAAGTTTTGTTTGGATAACTTTTAACCTTTGGTTGACTCGAGCTTACCAGACAATATAATCAAAATTAACCTAACACCTATTAGGTATTCTTCTTTTGGATTATCTATGCTTAACTATCTATTAAATACTTCACTTTCGGACGGTCTGTCCCAAACTTAATCATCTCCCAAGTCTACCCAATCCTAATGGTTTTTCAGGCTTACCAACAAACTATCTATATACAAAATATATTCCTTTCGACGTGTAATCATAATTTTAGCCTACCTGTGACCAAGCCCTACACACTGGAATTTTGTACAACAATTAGCCGAGGTTAATAGCTAATGCATATGGCGCGACCTCATACTAGTCTCATTTGGTATTATAATATCTGAGCCTTTTTCTCTTAAGGATCAACCTCCCATAATTTTCCTTGAAAACATTTCCAAACTAATTTAAACCTTTAAATCAATTCAAATAAGGAATGTATATAATTTATATACTTTACTCAAAATCATATCATCGCGTTATATATCCTCTTTATTCAGCTTTAGTTGATGAAAACATTTAGCCATTTGAAAGAACCTCTTTCTACACTCTTGAAATCATATATTCAAATTCAACTATCAAAACTTTCAAAATCAAAACTTTCAAAATCAAAACTTTCAAAAACAATAAAACTTTGGAAATTCTTCTTTAAAATCTCTTTAAAACATTGCCTTGGAAAACCTTCCATCTGTGACCTTTCGAAACCATTCACTTAACCCTTTTGACGCCATTCAACTAGAAATTTTCGAATCTTCGTTTAAACCTTTCACAATCAATCATTTAAATCTTTCAAAATCATTGAACTTAAACCTCTCATGGTTGATCGTCAACCCTTTCGAGATCATTCGACTAAAATGTTTCGAAACCATTAAACCAAACCTTTCGAAATCATTTTTCAAACGTTTCGAAATCATTCAACTATAATCTTTTGAAACCATTGAGTTTAACCTTTTAAAATCAATCTTCAACCTTTCAAAACCATTTAGCTAAAACCTTTGAAATTATTTACATAAACCTTTCGAAGGCTTACTGGTTTCAATTCAAAACAAATGGAAAACCTTCTTTTAAAACCTTTCGACTAAGCCAAAAGCTCGTCTTCAAAAACTTAAACATATCCTTTAAAACAACTTTCTCCAAAGCTTTGGGTTATACTTCAATTTATAAAACAAGGATAAGACACCTAAGTCGAAAGATTCCTTTCGAAAGCATTGGGAGAAGCGACTGGTTTTAAAACAAGCATACCTTTCATTTTGCGACAGCCCGCAAATCCGAACCCCTTGAGTCAACACAATTTTACATCAATTAACTCAAGTGCAACAGAAATACGTACCATTAGGGTTAAAGAAGAAGAGATAGAAGAAGAAGAAACTAAACAATATCAGAATCCCACAGTCGCAGCAGAATAAACTATAATAGTAAGTAATAGATCTTTACACAAAAGGAAACTATATCTGTTTTATACATCATATCATCAGAGTATCTCATACAACAATATTACCAGACAGACAAATCCATACAATCACAGCAGCGGATAAATATACATGTACGTATAATACGTCTCGGACTCCAGCTCCTCTCCTGCACCATAGTAACATGTCCTGTACGTATAATATTCGGTCTGACCCGAGCATTATAATAAAATAACACCCAAGTCAGTCTGGAATACCAGCTGATAATAATGCATCCAAATTGATTATTAAAGTTTCAAAAATCCTTTTGAAAAAAAAAGCATCTTGTAAGACCACGCCACAAATAAACATGTCGGGTTTTTACCTTATGATAGCTAAAACACTTTTTATAGAAATCCTCTGATATTATAATAGGGTCTATATACAAATACTTATAAAATAGTCGAAATTGTTACATCTATTAAATTCCAGCTACTAGCCACAGAGTGGGTAATACAAACAAAACTCGTAAAAGGCTCATTGGGAGAATGGATTTCCAACAATGACTAGGCACTGGGGTACCACCTGTCACAGTACGTGGTCTAGATCACAGTACCGAGGAGTACGTCCGCTCCCCTGCAACACAAGACCGGAGCCATCCCTTACTGGATAGTTCCGAATAAGATCACCCCACGGTTGTGATCAGCAACCGCACCACTAAGCCGAAATAAAAAGGGACATCTAGACAGGGATGACCTTACTCTCAAGTGGGGGCTACCCACGAAGCCTTGCTGCATAACCCCTGATTTTCAGTCATTCCCATTTGATGAGGCTTGAGGCTAAGTGTTACCTTTTAGAACGTTTTCACTTAGAATGCCCATCGCCCACCTGACGATGTTCCGAAAGCATTCGTCCGTACAAGTCCGTCCCAGGTTCGAACGGAACCGAAGGCACTACTCCTACTATATCCATTTTCGAAATATCCTCAGGATTAGTAGCGACTAGCCCTTGCACATCACTGCTCCATCTTCGACTCTGAACACGTTTTTCCACGAAACGTACAAACCGGATCGAAGTGGTTTTCGAGAAATAAATCTCGATCCCGGTCTCTTCGAAACGATCAACGCATTTGTCTAATATTGATAGTCGGTGATTTAACTATCAATTAATATTCACAAACATCCATCACACAATAAATAATCTCCAATTATTTATTTTCCCAAAATATCTTTACCATATATAATTCCAATTTCAAAATTCCTTTTGATACATTTTTCAAACCCAATTTCCTCATGGAGTAGATTTTCAAAACTTTATTCCCTCTGAAACATCCAAGTATCCATACTTAAGGTTTAAAATAATTTAAATAGTTTATCCCTCAAGATACATTAAACCATTTATATCAATCTACTTACATACTTAATTTAAAATATACATATACTTTTAAAAATATTTCGAATAAAACTGCTTTATAAAATATAAACAATTAACTTTAAAATAAGTTAAGTCATACTAGTTTTAGGGATAAAGTTATGAATCCTTATACAATTTCAAATAAAGCTTTAATTGATTTTATTTAAAATAGAACCAGTTATAAAGTATAAATGATAATAATATTCTTTAAAACATGATTCTAATTACCCTTTAAAAATAGTTACTTTCTATAACTACTTTAATATATGTTCACTTCAAAATTCTTACAACTTATTCTTGAAACCATTCTTTAAATAAAACTCAAAACTCCTAACCTTTCAAAAGTCTTTAAAAACGTACTTGGCATCTTTGGGAAATATACTTCCATTCTAGGATAACCCAAGAATTCTCTTTATCAATCCAATCAGATTTACCCAATTCAATTTTACGTTCATCCCGTAAAATTCCTTCCCATATTTTTAAAATAGCTCCTTTTATATTAAAGACATTGCTATTTCCTGGAAATCACTTTCAAACATACGTTTAAAATATTTAAAATAAGTTTTGAAAATCATTTAATTGAAAATAATACTTAAGGAAATATATAAGGTTTCCCAAGTATTTTAAATAAAATTCCACTTTTTAAATAAGGTTATTAAATCAAATATTCATATTTAAAAATTTTCTTTTGAAAACTTAATACTACTATACTTCTTTTAAAATGATTAAATACCATAATGACTTAATCAAATATTTGATTTCACTTAAAAACATTTTAAAATAATATTTCTTTCTAAAAATATTCTAAACATATTTAAACTGCAAATTTATAGATTTGAAAGCTTACTTAAATGAAACAAAATTTCCTGGAGAAAGCACACTTCTCATTCTTTAAAATAAATCTCGCTATTAATTTAAACAATTCTCAATTCCCTCTAAATTCAAATTTCAAACACTTGAAAATTTTCAACCCATTCCTTGGATTTAATCTCTTTTAAAATCCTTTACTTAGGAATTTCTTTTATATTCTTAAACCCAATTCAACTATTTATATTTAAAATTTTCAGGTTGTTTTCCCCCAATCACAGCACAACACAATTTAAATATAAATTTAATGCATCACGGTATATAAATAAAACACTGCATATCGGGCTCTAAACAAATTATCACAGAATAATAAATGATGTATATCGTAGAATATAAATTAATTTCTATTTGTGAGGGATCCAGTTGGATCCCTCCAACCTGTTTTCCTGCATCCACAGATATTAGCACAACAACATATATCGATTCAATCATATTCAACCAATCAAGCAATTCATTTAAACATCGACTATTTAAATTAACCAATACTCCAGATGTGAGTGAGTTAAACTCACCTTGAGTTTCGACGTTTCAAATTTTAAATTAAATCGAGTCCATTCGATTTATTCTAAAATTCTTACTTTCTCTAAATAATTCCAGATCTGCATCGCAGCGTAGTTCATGGCGCTGCGATTCCAACGCTTCCTGTTTCACTGAATTTCAACTACGTATACATTAGATATGAATTTTAATAGTTTGAGCTATAATTTAAACCAAATTTCTTTATTAATTTTATAACCTATTAGCAATCGGCCGCACCCTTTGCGTCATCTTCAACACGCACACTCCAGGCTCCACGAACCCAAAGTCGCGATATAAGGTTTCAAGCCACTTCCTCCTCACTCGCCTAGAACGTGATCGATCAACTCCACCATGAAGCCCACGGCTTACTCCCCCTTTGGCCAAAACATGAACGAGCTCGGCTACATCATAAGCGCAGAAAACGAGGACGAACGGCCGCACTTCATTGCGCTATTATGACCACCACGTCACACGATAATCGATCCCCTCTATTGGAAGTGTAGTGCTCGACGAGTACTACAATTCTCTAGTTGGGAAATTTCGAAAATAATGCGTGGATTGATCGATAATTGGGGAAGAAGGTAGACAATTTTCGACCATTGAATGATAATAAAAACAGCGGCCGATGATATAATTAGGGTTTGTAAATATAAATGTGTATATATAATATTATTTAATATTATCTTATTAACAAAATTCTCAATTTAACATCTTATTGCAAACGAACTCCAATTCTCACGTACCAAAAGGTGTTCCTAGGGTTTTTCCACGTTCCGAACACAATGGGATAGGTTTCAGAAGCTAAATCGATCATACATGCGAGTTACGGAATTAAACGATCAATTTAAAAATTAAATCGATTAAAGTATTTTCTATGCGTTTTACGCTGCCGGGGTCAAACGACAACTCTTATTGCTACGAAAATTGAAATCCGATAATAACTAACTATTACGGATCCAACAGAACTGATTTCGTCGAATTCCGAGGCTGTACCCCGGAAGGCTATTTTAACTCGTCGATTATTTCGAGCGATTTTCAAAATCGTCGAAACAACTTGGAATTTCGCTTTTAAAATTTTATTAACTCTATTATAACTTGTATAAAATTTATATTCCCATTAGAAATTATTTTGATTCAGTTTAAATCAAAATTTGATTATTTGCATTATTATATTATTAAATTCCATTATTAAATTAATATAAAATTCCAAATTCAATATATCAACTATTAATTCCATCCAATGGTCCAATATTATTATTTAAATCAAAATAAACTTAAATAAATTTTTAGAAACCATTTTTACATTTATTTACACTCAGAGTCACCAATTATCCCAATTCTAATATTACATTATTATTATTCAAATTTTTAATTTTATTCCCGTAATTGAAATTTAACTAATTTTATTAACTTAACCAAAGTCTTTTATTTAAAAATTCAAATTATAATCAATACTCAACATTTAAAATGAATTAAATGTTCAAATTTAGCGACCCAAAATTTCGGGTCCTTACATTCCTCCCCCCTTATAAAAATTTCATCCCCGAAATTTGCTAGGGTAGAAAATACTTCTAAACCCACTTACTTACCCATCTTACTTGGTTAAAAACTTATATACATTTCCCAAAACCCTTTAACTCAAATCCAAACTCATTTGCTTTATTTACTCTAAAGCTTTTGTTTCAACATCATTTCAAAATACTTCACTAGTAAATAAAATTTTCCAAAATTCCCAAAAATTTTCTAACTCCCAAAATTCCCGAAATTTTTTGGCAGAGTCTCCCCTGTACGGAGGAGCTTTTGCGATATCGCTCTACAGATAAATATATATACATCGACCCACACGATCGCAAACCAAAATATATCACGACAAATATATCATTTTCCAATTATATATGCGTAGGCGTACCTTTTTTTATAGCAAAATTTAAAGCAAGCGGCTAATATAACGCATATACGCGCTCCGACTCTATCGAACGCCTTTCGTACCTGTACTTACTCAACAAACTCATCAATTTTCAAAGATACGAACATTTAACAACATTTCCGATATAAATGTAAGCCAAACATATCAATTTCATAATCCAATCAACAATTTGCATGATTTCATAAGTAAATCATATTTTATAGCATATACAAAGTTCCTTTTCTAATTCCAAGCTCCATTTTATTTCACACAAATGATTTACATACAAGTTTACCATTCTCAATTAATAATTACTACCACCAATTCATATTCACTTCAATATTATGAACATATGCTTCACTATTTTCAATTTACTTCAATTTAAATTCAAATTGATTCACAATCTAATGTACTTCCAATTTGATTTATTTGCATTTCTTTTCCAAATTCAAACTTCATTATATTCCATTCGAATGACTTACATCCGAGTTGCAAATGTTAGATTCACATTCACTTCAATAAGAGTAATATAAGCTTTTGATTCATTTACTTTTCTCTTTAATTAACCTGCATTTACATACAAACCCACCAAATAGATTCCAATCCATTTCCCCATTATTCAAATATCAATTTCATTTACTTCTTTTAATTCATTCACTTAAGTTTAACAACTAATTTCTATGCAGTTTGTGGTTATTCAAACAAATAACCAATTCTTAAGCTTATAACCAGTTAAAATTAATTTTCAACTTAGATTCATATTAATTTTCTTCAATTCTGCATGGTTCACAATCCAAGCATTTTTATCACATTACAATTATTCAATTTCATTATCCAATTCAAGTTTATATTAATATCATTCCATTCTGGATTGTTTACAACTCATACAACCTTATTTTATCACAATAATTAATTAAAATTCTCTTCACTTGCATTTTAATGCTTATTATCTAAACAAATTTATCCAAGACAACATTATGAAGCTCGACCACAATTATTATTCAGTTCGCTTAAGTTCATTCACAATATTTTCATTATCTTCTTATATCAATTTTTATTTTATTTTCATTTGATTCTCATCCAAATCAATTCTAATCCATTACAAATTTTAATGCACTTTGTTTATCTGTTCAATCCATTTTTAGATTTATTTTATTAACAAAGAGACCATTTTAAATTATTTCACTCATTGGAATTTATTTACAATTCAAACTATCACTATTATAATCTAATTCCATCATTCATTCACACCCTCAGCTTTTGTTGCCAAAATTAAATCCCATCCTAGAACTGGGTTTTTATTTTTCTCTTCAAAATTGCTTTAACAATCCACCAAAATTTCATCCATGCCTATACAAATTCCATTTAATTTAGTTTACATTAAATTCATCTTCAAGCTTTTCTTTATTTAGTTTAGCTTACGCTAAATTCATTCTCAAATAATTCCTTTAAATTTAGTCGAGTTAAACTTTTATTCACACAATATCCTTTTTACTTCTCCGAATTAAATTTTCTCAAGTTAATTTCTTTTTCAATTTAATTCAAGTCCAACTAAGTTTTAGTTAGTCAACTTGAATTCATTTTATTTCTTTTACTACTTAAATAATAATTTAAATTTTATTCAAAATTACTTGTAACACAACTGAATTTTGATTTTATTTCAATCCAAATTCAACTCCATTCATTTAATCTAAGTTAAATCCAATTCAATCCAATTTTAATTCTCCATATACGAGTTCAAATTTATTTACTAACTTAAGTTCATCCACATCCTTTATATTTTATACTTTCATCGTCTTATTTCAATTCACATTTCATTTGAGATTAGGTATGAATTCACCATACCATTCAATTGTTTCCCATTTGTGATCATCATTTCATTTTCTATTTATAAGTTCACCCAATTATTTACTTCAAAGTTTATATTGCTCATTTTAATTCATTTACATCTTATAATCATCCATTTCAAATTATATATATATATGTGTATCACTGAATTCTCAAGGATACAAATTTTCTTCAATTTAATTCTTTGCACTGTTTTAAATTCACAATTTCAAACTATAAGTAAAACACTTAATAGCTCATGGGTACAATTCCTTATATAATGACCCACAATTACAAAGTCATTTTACATTTCAATTTTAACCCAAATCAATTTTATTCTAGGTCCAATTTATTTTACTTACCCCAAGTTAAATTCAATTTTTCTATTTATTTCCATATATTTCATTTACTTCCATTTACTGAAGTTAAACTTTAATTCCAAGATTAAACTTTCATTCCTTCCTTATTAATATCAACTTTACTTAATAAGCTCAATAGTTGATTCATTTTAACTTTGACATTATCTCTATGGAATTTACCAGAATTCAATTACCCGGTTTTATCCCAAAACCAATTTGAAATAGTAAATAATTCATACTCTCCTGGTATATCAAATTAAATTTCTGGATTTTCAAACAACTTGGTTGTACCAAAACAATTTCCCCATTTTGAAATTTCCAAAAAAACTTTATACCCAACAAGTCCAAACAATATCATAACCAACCATTTTGGTAGCAATCCATCACTCTAGAAACTCGAAAATGAATTCTAATGATGTGGCCAGCATCATCAGGATTATTTTCCAACGACTGAAGTGAGTTCGGTGCTTCCTTACTTTCCCAAATTCATTTCAAAACAGTTTTCCATTGAAACATATTACCCAAAATAATATTCCATCATTACCTTCAAGTCTTTTGACAACTTTCCCAAACATTTCCAAGATTTTAAATTTTCAAATTTTGTTTCCAATACATTTAAAATCTTTTTTTCAAAATTTCCGGGATTTATATTCTAGTTCAGTTCAAATTTTAGTTATTCCTCTTTTGCATAATTTATACTCATAGAATTTTTTTTGATTAAATTTTAGATTCTTATTTGATTTAGATATCCACATCCAAGAAATCAAATATATAAATATATATAATAATTCAGAAAATTATTCCTTTTATATCAAACATATAATTTTGGGTAAAATTATTTCATTTACCCACTTTAAAAACAATACTATGTCGGTTTATCTTGTTTTAGAGTTTAGTAACCCCTATCGATATGATTGTACTTCCCGTACCGACCAGAATTCATAAACACTCAACCGATAAGTCAACATAGTATAAAAACAATTCTATATTCACTAACAAGTACGCTCTCATACTATTAATACTCTCAACTCAATATAGAGTACTATTGACTCTATTTAATGAGTAATTTCCCCATCAAAGCCTAGGTTGTTGCCAACCCGGCTCTGATATCAAGTGTGACAGCCCGCAAATCCAAACCCCTTGAGTCAACACTATTTTACATCAATTAACTCAAGTGGAACAGAAATACGCAACATTAGGGTTAAAGAAGAAGAGATAGAAGAAGAAGAAACTAAACAATATCAGAATCTCACAGTCGCAGCGGAATAAACTATAATAGTTAGTAATAGATCTTTACACAAAAGGAAACTATATCTGTTTTATACATCATATCATCAGAGTATCTCATACAACAATATTACCAGACAGACAAATCCATACAATCACAGCAACGGATAAACATACATGTATGTATAATACGTCTCGGACTCCGGCTCCTCTCCTGCTCCATAGTAACATGTCCTGTACATATAATACTCGGTCTGACCCGAGCATTATAATGAAATAACACCCGAGTCAGTCTGGAATACCAGCTGATAATAATGCATCCAAATTGATTATTAAAGTTTCAAAAATCCTTTTGAAAACAAAAGCATCTCGTAAGACCACGCCACAAATAAATATGTCGGGTTTTTACCTTACGATAGCTAAAACACTTTTTATAGAAATCCTCTGATATTATAATAGGGTCTATATACAAATACTTATAAAATAGCCGAAATTGTTACATCTATTAAATTCCACCTACTAGCCATAGAGTGGGTAATACAAACAAAACTCGTAAAAGGCTCGTAGGGAGAATGGATTTCCAACAATGACTAGGCACTGGGGTACCGCCTGTCACAGTACGTGATCTAGATCACATCACCGAGGAGTACGCCCGCTCCTCTGCAACACAAGACCGAAACCATCCCTTACTGGACAGTTCCGAATAAGATCACCCCGCGGTTGGGATTAGCAACCGCACCACTAAGCCTAAATAAAAAGGGACATCTAGACAGGGATGACCTTACTCTCAAGTGGGGGCTACCCACAAAGCCTTGCTGCATAACCCCTGATTTTCAGTTATTCCCATTTGATGAGGCTTGAGGCTGAGCGTTACCTTTTAGAACGTTTTCACTTAGAATGCACATCGCCCACCTGACGATGTTCCGAAAGCATTCGTCCATACAAGTCCGTTTCGGGTTCGAATGGAACCGAAGGCACTACTCCTACTACATCCATTTTGGAATATCCTCAGGATTAGTAGCGTCTAGCCCTTGCACTTCACTACTCCATCTTCGACTCCGAACACGTTTTTCCACGAAACGTACAAACCGGATTGAAGTGGTTTTCGAGAAATAAATCTCGATCCCGGTCTCTTCGAAATGATCAACGCATTTGTCCAATATTGATGGTCGGTGATTTAACTATCAATTAATATTCACAAACATCCATCACACAATAAATAATCTCCAATTATTTATTTTCTCAAAATATCTTTACCAGATATTATTCCAATTTCAAAATTCCTTTTGATACATTTTTCAAACCCAATTTCCTCATGGAGTAGATTTTCAAAACTTTATTCCCTCTGAAACATCCAAGTATCCATATTTAAGGTTTAAAATAATTTAAATACTTTATCCCTCAAGATACATTAAAACCATTTATATCAATCTACTTACATACTTAATTTAAAATATACATACTTTTAAAAATATTTCGAATAAAACTGCTTTATAAAATATAAACAATTAACTTTAAAATAAGTTAAGTCATACTAGTTTTAGGCATAAAGTTATGAATCCTTATACAATTTCAAATAAATCTTTAATTGATTTTCTTTAAAATAGAACCAGTTATAAAGTATAAATGATAATATTATTCTTTAAGACATGATTCTAATTACCCTTTCAAAATAGTTACTTCTATAACTACTTTAATATATGTTCACTTCAAAATTCTTACAACTTAAATAATTTTCTTGAAACCATTCTTTAAATAAAACTCAAAACTCCTAACCTTTCAAAAATCAACTTTAAAAACGTACTTGGCTTCTCAGGGAAATATACTTCCATTTTAGGATAACCTAAGAATTTCTTTATCAATCCAATCACGATTTACCCAATTCAATTTTATGTTCATCCCGTAAAATTCCTTCCCATATTTTTAACAGCTCCTTTTATTTTAAAGACATTGCTATTTCCTGGAAATCATTTTCAAACATACGTTTAAAATATTTAAAATAAGTTTTAAAAATCATTTAATTGAAAATAATACTTAAGGAAATATATAAGGTTTCCCAAGTATTTTAAATAAAATTCCACTTTTTAAAATAAGGTTATTAAATCAAATATTCATATTAAAAAATTTTCTTTTGAAAACTTAATACTACTATACTTCTTTTAAAATAATTAAATACCATAATGACTTAATCAAATATTTAATTTCACTTAAAAACATTTTAAAATAATATTTCTTTCTAAAAATATTCTAAACATATTAAAACTGCAAATTTGTAGATTTGAAAGCTTTCTTAAACGAAACAAAATTTCCATGAGAAAGCACACTTCTCATTCTTTAAAATAAATCTCGCTATTAATTTAAACAATTCTCAATTCCCTCTAAAGTCAAATTTCAAACACTTGAAAATTTTCAACCCATTCCTTGGATTTAATCTCTTTTAAAATCCTTTAATTAGGAATTTCTTTTATATTCTTAAACCCAATTCAACAATTATTATTTAAAATTTTCAGGTTATTTTCCCCCAATCACAGCACAACACAATTTAAATTTAAGTTTAATGCATCACGACATATAAATAAAACACTGCATATCGAGCTCTAAACAAATTGTCACAGAATAATAAATGATGTATATCACAAAATATAAATTAATTTCTATTTGTGAGGGATCCAGTTGGATCCTTCAAACCTGTTTTCCTGCATCCATAGATATTGGCACAACAACATATATTGATTCAATCATATTCAACTAATCAAGCAATTCATTTAAACATCGACTATTTAAATTAACCAATACTCCAGATGTAAGTGAGTTAAACTCACCTTGAGTTTCGATGTTTCAAATTTTAAATTAAACCGAGTCCATTCGATTTAATCTAAAATTCTTACTTGCTCCAAATAATTCCAGATCTGCATCGCAGCGTAGATCGTGACGCTGCGATTCCAACGCTTCCTGTTTCATTGAATTTCAACTACGTATACATTAGATATGAATTTTAATAGTTTGAGCTATAATTTAAAACAAATTTCTTTATTAATTTTATAACCTATTAGCAATCGGCCGCACCCTATACGTCATCTTCAACACGCACATTCCAGACTCCACGAACCCAAAGTCGCGATATAGGGTTTCAAACCGCTTCCTCCTCACTTGCCTAGAACGTGATCAATCAACTCCACCATGAAGCCCACGGCTTACTCTGCAACGACCCGCCTTTTTGGACAGTTTAAACCGACGATCAAATACACATGTCGATTCCAAACCATTCAAAGGGCAGATGGTTATTGGGGTAAATAAGAAAAGAAGAGGAAAGAGAAATAAAAGAAAGGAAACAACACAGAATCTTGCAGCGGAACGATAAAATATAATAATCAAATAAACAGTTCATGAAGTTGTTTACTATACTTTGATCATTATTTATACAACATTTATCAGAGTTATACATATTCAACAGAACAAATAAAATAATGCAGAAGATAGCATGATGCGAGGGTAATAATAGTAATAGTGTACAAATCTTCGTCTTCATCCTCCAGAATAAATCTTCAAAAATTTGAAAAACTCAGGACTGACCCGAGCGTAATGAAAAGACAAAACACTCGAGTCAGGACTAAAATATCCTTATGAAAGTTAAATCAATCGTAAATAAATATGAGTGTAATGACGTCAGAGATGTTTACGGGGTTTGACATCTCATATCCAGTGTCAACGTGCGTGCAATAACTCAAGAGATGTTATGGGATTTTCCATCTCTTAAGGATCCGTTAAACTATCTACTATGTAGTAATGTACGCTAAGTAGATAATGCCTATCAGTAATATAAAGTATCAAAATAGCGTTAAGGCGTTACCATAATCCCCCTTAACACATTTTTATAATGCCATAGTCTATACAGCACCGTAAGCCCCACCGTAAACTAGTGGTTATCAGATGGTACCCCATAGGTATAACACAAAACAAAACGTAGTGGTCGCGAATAGGATAATCAGTATGACAAGGTACATGAGGCGATACCAACTAGGATACTAGTAGTTGCGTGATCCGGACTGATGTTGAGCATAGCCAGCAGCTACCCCAACATCGCGAAACAACACTCCCAAATCAAGGGGTGCACCAAAATCGAATCATAAATGTAATAGATATGGTATCGAAGAAGTGTGTCCGCTAGATATGGCGAACCTCAATGGCCCGGCGCGGCTCCTGTTTTAGTCATGTCAGGGGTCATCCAATATCGTTCTCTTTCTTCAGTCAACGCGTTCACCAAACCATCCACTTCATTCTGGATCAACACTCCACGTATAATAGTTATTAAAGTGGTGTTCGGTATCGACAGAGAGTATGTCCATATCCGATCCCGGTCTCTTTAATAACTACGTATTATTACACCGTTGGCTCTTTTACATTTCAAATCGATTCATAATTGATATCAAAATATCATATTCGCTTCAAAAATCAAATCCATTTCAAATATCATCGTATCTATTAAAATGTCAGATTCCGTTTCAAAAATCATTTTTATCTCAATATCTTATTTCGATTTCAAAATCAATTCGGATTTCAATTTAGGTTGCAACTTCATTTAACCCAATTTGTATTTAAATTCAAGATTTAAATATAAACATTTCACCTTATTGACCAGCTTAGAATTTTAGAAAATAGTTTTAAGTAGTTTAAAAGTAGTTTAAATAATTAAAATAGTTAAAATACGTAAAATCTTTAAAATGGATTTGAAATAGATAAATCAGTTTAAAATAATTTAAATTGGGTTAAGTAGATTTAAAATAGATTAAAATAGTTTAAGTATTCAAAATGGTTTATAACTGAGTAATTTGGAAAACAAAATAAAACAGCTTCAAAACCAAACCATTTCAATTATAACTTCCCAATTCAAAACAATTTCAATTTCCGTTCTACCGATTCAATTTCGATTTCGATTCAATCAACATCAACTTTAACTTCAAATTTATTCAATTTTATATTCACTTTCAATTAATTCAATTTCAATTTATATCGATTTGGAGCTTGATTTTTCAAAAATATCCATTTATAACACTTAACAAAATTATCCATCAATATTGAAGTTTAAATCCAAATTTCAAATATGGTTCAATTCCAAGCTCGATTTCAAAATATCATTTTTTATATATCATTTTTTATATATCACTTTTACTTAGTAATATTCAAAGCAAGAATTAAGGTTAAATCTTTATACAAATCAATTTTCGAAATTCAATCAAATCCCAATTTTTAAATTTCAAAGTCTCGACTTATATTATTTAACAATTTCTTTTAACCAAAATTTATTTCAACATTTCAAACTCAATTTTTCGACAAATTCGATTTCTATAAATTGATTTCTATTTATAACTCTTAAATCAAACATTTAAATAAAATTTCAAATCGACGATTTTTAAAATTATTAATTTAGCCAATTCGGTGTCCGTATATAATTTTCTATCATATGGCCAAGTGATTTTTTTATTTCCATTAAATGTCAGGGATGAATATATATCACTTAAATCAAATCACAGTGTCATATGTATGCATAACAATATATATAAGCAAATAAACATCCAAACATTTAAATATCAACCAATAACATCCATCAAAATACATCATCCAATAGACGATACAATTCATGGCAGTTTCATAGTTATCAATGTCAGGTAATTTAATCGCAATTCAATTTTAATTTCAATTTAACTGTCAATTTAATTTTTCAACGGTTAATTCAAATGACAAGCTATATGACAATTAAATTTTTATCAAACAACGACAAATAAAATTCATAACACTTCATAATGTCAAATTTAACTAGCATAAAGAAATTTAGTACGTTGTGAGCGTTATAAAACACTCACCTTGATTTCAATGCAGCTCCAGCGTTTTATTTCGAATAAAATCAAACGAGCGTTTAATTTTACCTAAAATTTTCACTTGCTCTAAACGATTCCAATCCAGCTCCATTGCGTAGTGCTCGTCGATACGATTCCAACGCAACTTGTTTTGCAATTTTTCGATCTCGTATGACAAAGATATCGCATTTCAAAGATTGTACAATATAAAATATAATATAATTTACAATTTTCTTTATATTTTTATAACCTTCCCCAATCTCGGCCATTGATTCCCCCATCATCAGATCCTGCCCGCAACCCCCTTTTCTTCCCCCACGTTCGTTTCCAGATCCTAAGAACCCAAAGCCGGCCCCCATGCCCTAAAACTCGCGGCCAATATACACCACATCACGTTGATCAGGGACCACCACTCCGACCCCCCACGCGAACTCCATCATCGGCCAGAGGAGCATCAAGCTCGGCCAACCCTGGAGCACGCAAAACGATGATGAACGGCCGGCCATCGCGGCCCCGTAGCTCCCATCTCGCCGCTCCAATTTCGATCGTAGCCGTTGAATATCAAGAACTCAGTGTGCTCTACATTTTCCATGTTGGGAGTTTCGCGAATCGCTTTGTGGATGAGGAGATCGGAAGGGGAGAACGAGGCTAAATTCTGGCCGTGAATATGATAATGGCGGCTGCGTATTTGAAACCCTAGTTTTTTTTATTTTTTGCAAAAGAATGAAATAAAGGGCTTATTTATAGAAATTTATCGAACACTATACATCCCGGGTTTTCCGAACTCCGATTTACGCGCGGTGACCGGCGTTTCTAGGGTTTATCCCGCGTTCCGGACATAATGGAACAGGTTTCGGAGGCTAATTCGAACATATGTGAGAGTTATGGAAATAAACGATCGATTTTAAATTAAACCGATTAACTAAATTTCTATGCGTTTTGGCTTGCCCCGGACAAACGGTTAATCCGATTGACTTGAAATTTGAAAACTTACAATAATATAACATTACGGATCCGATGAAACTGGTTTCTTCGAAATCCGAGACTGTTTGAAAAATGACTATTTTAACTCGTCAAATTAATATTAAAACAATTTCGATGCGTTTCGAGCTGCCACGGTCAAACGAAAACTCCGATTGTTAGGAAAATTGAAATCTGATAATAACAAACTATTACGGATCCAATGGAATTAGTTTCGTCCAATTCTGAGATTGCTCGAAAATTGGCTATTTTTCAGTCGATAATTAAATATTAAAATATTCAATTTTCACAAATTTACTTTTAATTCGATTTTAAAAGTTCTACAACATCATTCTAACTTTAATATGATAAAATAAAATTTTGCAAATCATTTTTAATCGTATTAAACCCGTTATTCAATTATCCAATAAATTCCAATTATAAAATCTTATTAACTCTATTATAATCCCAATATAACTTACATTCTCTTTGGAAACCAATTTGAATCATATTAAATCAAATTTCAATTATTCACTCTGTTTTCACATATTAAATTTCAATATCAATTTAATCATATCAAATTCGAAATTTAATTATTCAAACATTTGTAATATTAAATTTAAACAATTTGATTATTCTTAAATCACTATCTTTTGAAATATTCAAAACGAACTTAAAATTTAACTTTTGAAACGAATTAAAATTATAGAATAACCATTTCCATTATACGGTTATTCAATTCCCATTATTAAATTATTCAATAAATTCCAAATATTAAATTTAAACAATTTCGCTTATCCAATAATTCATTATCTTTTGAAATATTGAAATCGAACTTATAAGATTCAACTTTTAAAACCAATTCACAATTTAGAACACTATTTTCATTTTACAGTTATTCAATTATTCAATAAGTTTTAAATATTTAATTTAAACAATTTACCTGTTCAATATTCTATATTTGATTTTAAATAGATTTTACTTATCAATCAATTACTCTATTATACCCAATGAATTCAACATTTATTATCCTATTCAACTTTTGATTGCAAAGGCATACACTAAGTAGCTTTTATTTTTCATCACTTGGATAATTATTGTCGCAATTCATTCTAGTTATTATTATTCCAACGAATTACAAAATTTTTTCTAACATTAAATCATGAAATCTTTTAAATTAGCTATTTTAATTATCGAAAATTTACGGGTCGTTACACCCCTTCGGCCAAAACACGAACGAGCTCGGCTACATCATAAGCGTAGAAAACGAGGACGTATGGCCGCACTTCATCGCGCTATTATGACCACCACGTCCACGATAATCGATCCCCTCCGTTGGAAGTGTAGTGCTCGACGAGTACTACAATTCTCTAGTTGGGAGATTTCAAAAATAATGCATGGATTGATCGATAATTGGGGAAGAAGGTAGACAATTTTCGGCCATTGAATGATTATAGAAACGGCGGCCGGTGATATAATTAGGGTTTGTAAATATAAGTGTGTGTATATAATATTATTTAATATTATTTTATTAACAAAATTCTCAATTTAACATCTTATTGCAAACGATCTCCAATTCTCACGTACCAAAAGGTGTTCCTAGGGTTTTTCCGCGTTCCGAACACAATGGGACAGGTTTCGGAAGCTAAATCGGTCATACAAGCGAGTTACGGAATTAAACGATCAATTTAAAAATTAAATCGATTAAAGTATTTTCAATGCGTTTTACGCTGCCGGGGTCAAACAACAACTCCTATTGCTACGAAAATTGAAATCCGATAATAACTAACTATTACAGATCCAATGGAACTGGTTTCGTCGAATTCCAAGGCTGTACCCCGGAAGGCAATTTTAACTCGTCGATTATTTCAAGCGATTTTCAAAATCATCGAAACAACTTGGAATTTCACTTATAAAATTTTATTAACTCCATTATAACTTGTATAAAATTTGTATTCCCATTAGAAATCATTTTGATTCAGTTTAAATCAAAATTTGATTATTTGCATTATTATATTATTAAATTCCATTATTAAATTAATATAAAATTCCAAATTCAATATATCTACTATTAATTCCATCCAATGGTCCAATATTATTATTTAAATCAAAATAAACTTAAATAAATTTTTAGAAACCATTTTACATTTATTTACACTCAGAGTCACCAATTATCCCAATTCTAATATTAAATTATTATTATTCGAATTTTCAATTTCATTCCCGTAATTGAAATTTAACTAATTCTATTAACTTAACCAAAGTATTTTATTTAAAAATTCAAATTATAATCAATACTCAACATTTAAAATGAATTAAATGTTCAAATTTAGCGACCCAAAATTCCGGGTCGTTACACATTTTTTCCAAAAAGTTTAAAACAAACAAAGAAAAACAAAATGGCAGCAACCTTTCGACTATGCCGAAAAGTTTTAAACAAAACCTTTATTTAAACATTTAAGCAAAGCAGGTGAAAGCTTTTGATTTGTAAAACAAACATACCCCAACCTCTTTGGTCGTTAACCTCTTGACTACGAGCCTTCCGACCTTGTCCAATTCATTACGTACCAAGTTACTTGATACCATATGCATTGGTTTGACCTTGCCGAAAGCTTTGAACCTCTCGACCTGGTCGGAAGGTCTGGGCCGGAATGTTCTGCTATAATAGGCTGAAACATCCTAAAATATGATTTCTTCGTTTTTAACTTAAAAAGGGTAACTTTTCAACTAACCTTCCTTTGTTTGTCAAATTTTCATTGGTTAAAAAATTCTTTTCAAAAATATGCTGCTGCCATTTTGAAATTAATAATCATTTTATTTTATAAAATACCCCTTCTCCTTGATTAAATATATGAAACATTTAAGTCCCATACCTTAAATAATTTTATAGATTCATCAAAACACATAGGAAAAATATGAAAAAATTCCAAAAAATATACTTTAATATATTGTCTTACATATAAAAATTTCAACCCCAAATAACTATTATTTTTTTCAAAAATAATTTATAACCCAATAAACAATTTCCTTTATTAGAAAATTAATATAAAATTCCCCCTTGCTTCGGGAAATTATGAAAATTGAAACCCATCTCTAAAATATCATTTCAGATCCATATTCAAATCTTCAAGGCATTTTTGGATTTCATTAAATAGGGTTTTCATGTCAAACATATCATAAAAATTTAACATAAATATACATAATCCATTATTAATCACATATACAACTGTAATCATCAGAACATGGCATAAACTTGCAAAAACATTTCAGATCTAATCATAAAACTGAAAGTTAAAGGAAAATGGGATGTATTGATTATTCACCTTAGCTTTTGAGAGATTTGATTGTTGAATTAGTTGATTACTTCTCTTCTCTTGAATCCTTGCTTTAGTTCTTCTTTTGAGAACAAGAAATGGTGGCCAGCCTAAGGTATTTTAGTTTGAGTGAAACGAGAGTGAATAAACATAAATTACCATCTCATAAGGGTTTAGGGTATAAGGTTTTACTATTTTCCATAATGCCCCTCTTATTTCCTAACACATTATCCAGTGTTATTTCATTTTAGTTAACCCTTTTAACATGGCACGACTACCTTTAACTAATCAAATCTCAACCTAGTAATCTTCACATTGTTTAATTTAGTTTGACTAATTAAATGTCTTAAATAAGGTATAAAAATATGGGTTGTTATAGACTCCCCACCTTAAATAATTTCGTCTTCGAAATTACGGTAAGGCACACTACAAAACAGTCAATGGTGAAACGTACTGTCAAACAAATTAGGATAGATATTCCTAATCTTGCTCTCTGTCTCCTAAGTACAATCCCTAGCATCATCACTCCACTGAACCTTTACTAACTTGACCGTCTTGTTCCTCGACTTCTTCTTATCTCTAGCCATAATCTGAATAGGCTTTCTGACTATGGTCAAATCCGGCTCTATTACTAAATCCTCTAACATTATAGGTGCTATAGTAGTCTGTCGGTCTCTAACATATTTTCTAAGATGAGAAACATGAAAAACATTATGGACTCCAGCCAAACTACTCGGTAACTCTATTCTATAAGCAAGTTCCCAATCCTCTCTGCAATATAAAAAGGACCAATGAATCTAAGTGCTAACTTTCCTGATTTCCCAAATCCTATCACACCCTCCATCGGTGAGACCCTGATAAACACATAATCCCCGATAGAAAATTCCAAATCTTTTCTTCTTCTATCGTCATAACTTTTCTGCCTAGATTGAGCTCCCTTCATCCCAGATCAGATTAACTCAATCTTCTTTGCAGCTTCCTTTACCAAATCCGGACCAAGAACCAATCTATCCTCGGTCTCTAACGAACATACGGGAGGCTTGCATGGTCTTTGATACAAAGCTTCAAACGGTGCCATCCCAATACTAGTCTGATAACTATTGTTATGCGAGAACTCGACTAGATGAAGATGGTCCCCTCATGATCTCCTGAAATCCAATACATAAGCTCTTAACAAAATCGTCTAAGATTTTTTTAACTCTTTCCGTTTGCCCATCAACCTATAGATGGTAAGCGATACCCATGTTGAGCTTGGTTCCTAATGCTTCCTGTAGACTATTCCAGAACTCACTAATAAACAAAGATTCTCTATCACTGACAATACTACTAGGAATCCCATGCAGTCTAACTACATTCTTCATAAATAACTTCACCAAACTAGGTGCTATCCTAGTTGACTTTACCAGAATGAAATGGACACTCTTGGTCAGTCTATCTACTGTGATCCATATACTTTCATTCCCTCTATTAGATCTTGGTAAACCATCAATAAAATCCATAGAAATAGAATCCCACTTCCACAACGGAACTTCTAATGATTGAAGCAATCCACTTGGTTTCTGATGTTCAGCCTTTGCATGTTAGCAATTCAAACACTGCTTAACACACAGACCAATATCCCGTTTTATACCTTCCTAAAAGAAGCTTCTCTTCATATCCCGATACATCTTTTTTCCTCCTAGATAGATAGTGAACTTCGAACGGTGGCATTCATCCAAAACTTCCCTCCTCATGTTTTTCTACATTCGAAACACACAACCTTTCTCTCTTTCTCAACCATCCATTTTGGTCAAGAATGAAATCCTTTAGGTCATCGCCTCTGTTTCTTCCCTCGACCTTTTGATCCGTTCAACCAAAATTGGATCCTCCTCTTGGTTAGAAACTATCCTATTAAACATTATCGGCCTAAGTTCTAAAGAAGACAATATAATTCTTCCGATACTAGAACCTTCCCTAGATCTAAAAATCACATTACAAGTTGACAATGTTTTCAAATCTTTCCACTCAGCAATCTTTGCCAGTACTGTATTCTAATATTTTCGGCTGAGTGCATCCTCCCCATTATTTCCTTTCCTGAGTGTGTACTCAATTCCAATATCACAAGCATCAATAAATTCCAACCACCTTGTTGTCTCATGTCCTGCTCCTTTTGGGAGTAGAATTATTTCAATGACTTATGATCAGTATAAATCTCAAACCGCTCTCCTAAACGATAATGCCTCCACAACTTCAAAGAAAATATGATGCAGCTAACTCCAAGTCATGCGTAGGATACTTAACTTCATGTGGTTTGAGCTGTCTAGAAGTATTAGCAATTACTTTACGTCTTTGCATCAATGCAGCTCCCATTCCGGTTCCACACGCATTGGTATATACTACCAAATCTTGATTCTCCTCCATAACCACTAACACCAATGCATGAGTCAATAACTGTTTCAAGGTCTAGAATGCTTCTTCACAATTATCAGTCCATACGAACTTCACATCTTTTCGTGTAAGCTTACTTGTCAGTGCTGCTATCAGGAAAAATCTTTTATAAACCTTCGATAATATCTAGCCAATCCAGGAAAGCTTTTAATATTGGTCACCATATCCTATTACTAATAATTGAAGCATATATCTACTTATATATATGTTTAAATTTAATGTATGAGTTTAGTTTAAATCAATGATTTTATTTAGGATAATTGTCTTTAAAACACGTATAGGTGTATATAGATTTTAAGTATGTATTTTATTGAATATTGGTTTAGGAAATCATAATAATATAATAATATATATTTTTTCAGTTTATATCAAAACTAGTTTTGATTTGTTCTCATCAAATTTTTGTTATCAACTCTTTCCGTCGAATTCGTGCCAATCTAGCTTTGCTTTGGAATTCGTGGCTCATTTTTTTCAAATCTCTTTAGCCTCGAAAGGCGAGCAGTTACTCACGATTAATGTTCTTATATTTTTTAAATATGATTTTAATTGAAACGACAATTGAAATATGCTGCTGCTAGTTATTTACATTGCTATATATATGCTATTATCCGTATCTATTCACCTATGACATCTGACACCACTATTTGTTATTTTATTGATGATATATGCCTGTTATATTATTATCATAGCTGTTATCACTCTGCAAGTTCTCTATTAGTATAGATTTCACTATGCGTTAAAATGATACTGTGATGACCCGGGGTTTTGGTAGTATTATTTTAATAAGATCTAATCTAATTAAATAAAATACAAGCTTTTCATTTTATAAACAAATAAGACTTTGGACATTTACCAGTCATTTATATATATGTGTATTGTGAAGGAAATTATGATTTGAAAATTTAAAATAAAATCTTTCAAAGCTATTTATAAAAAAATCTATCTTATTCAATTAAATTAAAGGCTCTACCTTATTAACATTTGGTATATATATATATATATATATATATATATATATATATATGGATGTAATATAGACAATAATGTTTAAAATAAATTTAATCCTATCAATATTAAATATAAGTATAAAATATAATTATAAAAATATATGAATATAAATTAAGTGTTTGATAGTTAAACTTAAATAGAAACAAAAATAAGAATTTATGTTAGGAATAGAAATAAATATATAAGTTAAATTATATGGTTACATGAAAACATAAAGAAAAACACATCACACAATTCTAGAAATATGTAAACTATAAAATACATGTGTAAAAGAATAGAAATAGAAGTGAAGTGGTTATTTGTGTGTATGCAACCTAAGTTAAATTTATAACTGAAACAAATTTTATATTGAGTACATAGAGTATAAAGCACAACTATGCAAGTAATATATATATAAACTATGGAAATATATGTATGTTGCCTATGAAGTAGATGCAAGGCAAGAAAAATAATAATATAATCTATGTACATACCATAGACAAAAGGGGATAAGGATGTAAACATGAAGGACATTTGCATTTAATGCTAGCACAAAAACAAGATCATTCGAAATATCTACGAATAATTTCAGATCAAAATGATGTATGGCAAAAGAAAGAAAAGAAAAAAAAATCTCTGATCAAAAGTAGAAAATGTTTGCACCAGTAAGCATCAATTTCTGTACACCTTTTATATATATGTACTTCCTCTTTGTTTCAGTTCGTTCTCAAGACTAAGCAAACTAAAAGGAAAAAAATAGTAAGCATTTCCATTTTTACAAAACTTAAACAACATCTCAACTAAATAAACAAGAAGATCAAAGGGTTCAAGCTAGCAGTTTGTTTTAAAACTACAGGAAGTATGCTCTGTTCAAACTGTTGACAGATGAGTAACATTTTGTTTTAAAATCTTAAGAATATGAACCCGGTTGCTTGAACAATATCTGGAATGAGTACGTTATGTGAAAATTTACAAGTGTATTCTTCTGTGTGTATGTGAATGTAAATTAGAAGGTGTATGTGTTGTATTCTATTTCCAGGCTCCTGATTTAAACAAGAAAACACTATTTCTTGAACAAATCCTTGTTAGATTTGAAATTTCAAACAAAAATAGTTTGTTTACCATAACTAAAGTTTTAAGTTTAGTTAAGTTAAAATTTACACTTGAAATGGCTTTGAGAACCAAAGGAGCAGTGTAATAGTTGTTTTGTCAAGATTTCAAACATTCTAATTCAATGTTACAGGTATGTAAACTGAAACTCCATCCAGATACATGATTTTTAAAATTAAAATCAGAATTTTTAGTGTTAGAATGAAAGAGCAGTTCTATATTGTCTGTATTTTGCTTTTGGGGCTATCTCTGATGATCTCTGTGATCGGGTGGGTTGAGTTTCCTCCTGGAGGTGGAGGAGTGATCAATGAAGCGGGGAAAAATATCGGGAAGATGATCAGAGAATTGTGGAGGTGGTGGTTGTGGTTTGAAGACCGGAACCCTAGTTTTAATTATGTAGAGTGAATTGATCACTACGGCCTATTGGATGGATCGAGTGTTACGAGTTTTTGGGGAATGATAGTTGGGTAGTTCGCAAATATGTGACCAGAGTCTCTGATGCTCAGGTGGTCGGAGTTGTGGGAGCGTGGCGTTTCCAGGTTTGATGGTGGTGGATTCCAGTTTGTTTCCAGGTGGGATGTGAAGCTCGATCTTGGAACTCGAGTTTGGGTAGAGATCTGATGGTCGCGAGACGGTCTGAAGGTGATTGATGACTGAAGGAGATCATAGTGGATGATCGAGGTCGATCTGTGCCACCGTGCATATGCACGGTGCACGGTTGATTTTCTGGTGAAGGTTGTTTTTTTGCTGTGGGTTTGTTGCGAGTGATTCGAGTGTTTAACTCGAAGTAATTAATTTTTTGGCTCCAAGCAGATAAGGCTTTTGCTCGAGTATAAGATTTGGTTACAGGCTTTTAATAACAAAACCTTGTTCTGTTTTTAAATTTAAAAATAAAGTTTTAAATGTAAATCAAAGTTTTAGACTTAGTTTTAAACTAAAGTTTAAATCTGAATTCAAGTTAGTTTGAACCTTAATTTTGAGATGATTTAAGTTTTGAAATTTAAATTGGTTTTAACAAATTTTAAGTGTTTAGAGTATATTTGGTTTGAATTGTAAAACTGAAAGTTTAAATTGTAAATGGTTTAAAATAAGTTTTAAAATCTGGAATTTGAGTTTGAATCTCAGTTTTTAAAAATAAAATAAGTTTTTGAATTTAAAACTGTTCTAACTACTTTAAAATGGTTAATGGTTTGAATTTATAATGAAGTTTTAAATGTAAGTAAAGTTTTTAAATCTAAGTTTAAATCTGGATATAATTAATGATGTAATTAAAGGTTAATTGATAAAAATATAATAAGTGATTTATGAGAAATTAATTAACATAAGTAATTAAGGATTAATTGCTGTTTTTGGTTAAGAATAATTAATTTGTGTAATTAATTGAAGATAATTACTTGAATGCAATTAAAAGATAATCAATCCAGGAGGATTAATTAAGATGGATAATTAAGGGATGATTAACTAATTTTAATTAATTAATATTAAATGAAGGAATCTAAGTAATTGAGGTTAGTAATTCAATTTGAAATAATTGAATAAATTTGGAAGCGATCAAGTTTGCTTATAGATGATTGAATGGTATTGGATGTCTTGAATGAGACTTGAAGAGACTAGGGTCGGGAATTAAAAAAATACCCGAAACCAATTTGAATTTTTGTAGATTGATATGTGAAATTAATAGGCGGGAATGAAATGATTTAAGAGAATTGGATTATTTAATCTAAATTTTGGTACTTAGAAAATTGATGTGTAAAATGAGTGATGTCTATAACAAATTGTAAATTTGTAAACTGATACGAGTTACCCCGGGTTTTATATAAGTTATACGCTTTGTATTTCATGGGTTTACTCACGTTGGTTTCCAACCTGACCGGGGTGTTACTTTGATGTAATGCTCGGGTCAGACCGAGTATTACAGATTTTCAGGTAAGGACGTTCTGGAGCTCAGGAGGCAAACTGGATGATAAGAACGTATTGAGTGTTTCAGCTGTATTGTATTGTTATATATCTTATTATAAATGATTTTGTATATCCAGTGTCTATATATATGTGTGACTCTGATGTATTAAATATGTAATCGACAGATATAGTATTCTTTTGTAAACTATTATTATTTGATATTATATTTTGATCAGTTGCGAATGTGAGATGGCGTTTTCTGTTTCTTCTTCTTCTATCTTTTTTTTTCTTTTCCCTAACTATCTGGAATTTTCGGGTTCGAAAATTTTGGGTCATTACAGTCGGTATCAGAGCTGAAAGGTTAAGCGAGAACCTTGGCTCTTGTGAGACTGCTCATTAAGGATAAGGTCAATGGCACCTTAGAATGAGTTGAGTATGTATATATATGGGAGCGTACTTGTTATTTTATTATATAAAGATTTTAAATGATTTTATATAGAATATATTTTGATATTTATAAAGCAATATTTCTTATTAATAAATATTAAGGTAATTGGGTGCTAAATTATTAAAATTAAATAAAGGTAAATCTGAAATGGATTCAAACTGGAATTAAATTTGAATTTTGGGAAAAAGTTTCATAATAAGATAATAATAAATTGGTTTCCAGATACAATAATCTTGGTTATTATCATAAATGATTGTTGTGTTTAATAATAAGGTGTGTGTTAATGAGTAAGCAAAATGAAATGTTTTAAGGGAGTAAGACATTTGGGTAACTCTGAATTATAACTTGGAATTGAAGGTGATCTAAATTGTGAAGTTTAAAATTTAAGCCCGAAAATTTGGAATTTGGTCAAAGTGCTAAAAGAAATAATAAAAAAGTATTATTTGGATAAAGGGGACTTGTTTCAAACAAGGGTTGATTAAAAAAAATTGTTTTGAATTAAAACCAAAAGTGGTTTAAAGTTTAAGGATAACTAGTGTGTAAAGAAAATAATATGTATATATGAGGAATATACACAATATCAAAGATGACTTGAAATAAACTCTAAATGTTGAATTTTGAATTTGGAATGAGATGTGATACCTAAGGTGATAAGTCTTTGAACTTATAAAATTATTAATGTGAAGTTTAAAATTTGAAATGGGAATTCAAATTGGGTAAGGTTGGCTGGAATTAAGCAAATTGAATTTGACTTTGGGAAAATTAAATAAATAACAAGCAACCTAAATTGGAAATTTCAATATGAAATCGGGTTTTAACTTGGGAAGTTAAATGGTTAATTTGAACTGGGAGTTTGTGTGATCTCGAAATGGGTTTGAGATCTGGAAATTTAAAATGGATGGATGTTTTGGACGATATCATCCTATTATTAAAAAAACTTTAAACTGTGGATCGGATTTGTTTAAATAAATGAGCAATGAAGTATGGTAATATATCCATTATTGAGATAAAAGGAAAATTACACTTTAATTTGAAATTAAGGATAAGGAATTACTTTGAAATGAAAATTTGAATAATTACATTTGTAAATTAAAATTGTTTAAGGAACTAGTTTCAAACTGGAAGATAAAATTGAGTGATGAATTAATTTTTTAAGATAAAATTGTTTTGAACTATTATTTGAACTTTGAAAAAGGTTAAGTAAGGATAATTTAAAATGGAATTTTGAGAATTGGAATCAGAATTAAATTGTTTAAAGATTTGGATTATGGATTTTAAAAATAAAGGTTAATTTGATTTAAGGGGTTAAATCAACATTTAAAAATTTAACTCGAATTTATATAATTCGAGATGGTTTAAATTTGAACTTTGAATTGAATTTAGTTTGAATTAATTAGAATTGAAGATGGATAAGTCTAAAATTCAAATGGAAAATTTGAATTGGATTAATTCGAAATAAAATCAAAGATTTAATGAGTTTAAATTCAAATGGGAATTGGGACTAATTCATAGAAATTGAAACGATTTGAAACTGAAGTGGATTTAATTTGAAATTAGTCTAATTTAATTTGAATAATTTGGAACTGTAGTTAAAGTGAATATGTTTAAAATCAAATGGAATTTGATTTGAATTTGGAAAGAAATCAAGATTTATTCGACTTGAATTGGGGTTAAGTCAATTTCAATAGAAATTAAAGTTATTCAAATTGGAATTGAGTCAATTTAAATGGAAGTGGAAATTTAAATTGAATTGATGGGGTAGTGAACAATTTTGACTCTGGACTATTTTCAATGTAAATTATTTTAATATAAACTTATTCTTCCAAGCTATTTAATATATACAACCTTTCTTTTTAAAGCCAAATTATTTTATAATTGTTTTACGATTATTTTTGGAACTATTTAACAATTTTTCAATTGTTTTATAAATTGATTACTATTTTACAACTATTTTGCAATTATCTAAAATTTCTGAAGCTATTTAACTATTTTCCCACTACTTTACAATTAGTCAACTATTTTACAGCTATTTTGCAAACTGATAAATTATTTTTCAATGACCTATCTATTTTAAACTTTTCAAGCTATTTTCTAAATTCAAATTGGACAGCGTTCAAACTGTTTATGATTGAATATCCATTTGGAATAAGGATTAAAGTTATAATCCAATGGAATAGAAACAATTGTGATTATGGGGTAGAAATTAAAGGAAATGTGAATAGGAAGAGAAATTGATTTAGTTAATAATCAATAAAGATAATTACGCAGAATGTACGTATATTATTCTATTCGCATAGTGATTTGATTCAGATTCGAGCACAGAATTTTGAGATAGTTATATCGATCCGAATTGGGATTTTTCACTCGATTTTTGACGGCGAACCTGGATATGGATTGTTGATTGTTTCTGGATATTCTCTATCATAGATATGGATATGCAAGGAGAATGACAGTTTCTGATCAAGAAACCAGATCTGTTTCCGCAGTAGGAAGTCGGGTGGACGATACTAGTTTGGAAGTGAATTTGTGTGATCGAGTGAGCTATCAGATTGGTATGGCGTACGGATGATATGTGTACATCGTACGGGCTTAAATGAAATTGATATTGAAAGTTTGTGAATAAGAAATGTGAAATGATTTCTTTTGAAATAAAATTATACGTTGTGAAATATACCATGGATAAAGGTGAAAATTGGATATTTTTATGATGATAAGCAAGACGGAAACAACTTTATAAAAAAAGAGAGTAATCAAATATGAATATTTGATTTTTAATAAACAAATTAACTTTGTTATATAAGATATATCACCTCTTGTTGAATCTATAGCCAAAGTTAAATGATTTTGAAAGTTTTTGAAGTATAAAAAGGGGTTTTATACAAGTTTGAAATGATCCAAAGATTTTTAAAGTTATATATATATATATATATATATATATATATCTGTGTGTGTGTGTGTGTGTGTGTGTAAAGAATCTTATGAGAATGATTTTGAGGAAAGGTTTTGGAACCTATGGACTTTGAAAAGGCTTTTGATTTTTGGGTAAAATCAATATTTGAATTTGGAAAGCCTAGTTTAAGAATTATTGATTTTGGGATAATCGATTTTGAGAAAGGAGATTTATATGAGATTCATACTAGGTGTATGATTTGGAAGATACTATATGTGTATAGTATAAAGTGTTTTGAGAATGGCTCTGGGGAAAAAGGCGCTCCCTTGAAATGAACTTCTCAGGAGTGCCACCGGGTGGTGCTGCCTTGAACCCTAAGGGGGGGTTCTTAAGTTGATCCTGTGAGGAGCCCGGACAAAACTAGTTCCTGAGGATTATGAGTAGTGTGTAGCAGAAGTCGAGGGCGTTGATGCCTACAGAGGCATTTGGGTTATGCTGTGACGACAGTGTAACTCGATGTCACTGCGATCTGCTGCAGAGCATAGAGAAAGTCGTGTGTGCTGCTGAGAGCCAACAGTCTGTCTTTGATTTTATATCGGTAGAACGCGACCTATGGTAACATAGCGAAAGTCGTGTGTGCCGCTGAGAGCCAACGGTTTATGTTTGATTTTACATCGGTAGACTGCGACCTATGTGGAAGTGGAGAAGTTTCATTTTTGACAGCGAAAATCGAGGGCGCTGATGTCTGCAGTTACTTGGACTTTTGCTGCGATGGCAACATAACCTGGAATGTAACTGCGGTCTGTTGTGGGTTCCATGGCGTAATTGAGGGGCGCGGAGTGCCTACTATTGCATGGACTTTTGCTGCAATGGCAACGTAACCCAGGATGTAACTGCAACCATGGATAGGGGTGATGATTTCCAGAGCATTCTCACCAAGAATATTTCCTCTATTTTCAAAAATTGTTTTCTATATTTCAAATAAAAAATTTCGAAATATTTTCACTGGATATTGGAAACGGGTCTGCCAAGCACTTATAGATTTTCATCGTACGTCTGATCAACGTATGACCGAATTTCTATAAGAAGAAGGATGGACTTGTCAAAACATCGAGTTATAAAAGTATTTTTATAAAAACTAATTCAGTAATATTATATAGATTTTTAAAGTAGTTTAAAAATGATCAAAGAAAATTTATATGATTTTAAGCAATTTGATAATTCTGGCTTCGTTCCTTTTTGAGGACGAAAAGATTCAAAGAGGGGAGGAATGTGGCAATCTAATCTAATTAAATAAAATACAAGCATTTCATTTTGTAAACAAATAAGACTTTGGACATTTACCAGTCATTTATATGTATATATATGTATTGTGAAGGAAATTATGATTTGAAAATGTAAAATAAAATCTTTCAAAGTTATTTATAATAAAATCTATCTTATTCAATTAAATTAAAGGCTTTACCTTATTAACATTTGGGGTGTGTGTGTGTGTATATATATGGATGTAATATAGACAATAATGTTTAAAATAAAATTAATCCTATCAATATTAAATATAAATATAAAATATAATTATGAAAATATATGAATATAAATTAAGTGTTTGATAGTTAAACTTAAATAGAAACAAAAATAAGCATTTATGTTAGGAATAGAAATAAATATATAAGTTAAATTATATGGTTACATGAAAGCATAAAGAAAAACACATCAGACAATTCTAGAAATATGTAAGTTATGAAATACATGTGTAAAAGAATAGAAACAGAAGTGAAGTGGTTATTTGTGTGTATGCAACCTAAGTTAAATTTTTAACTGAAACAAATTTTATATTGAGTACATGGAGTACAAGGCACAACCAGGCAAGTAATATATATATAAACTATGGAAATATATGTATGTTGTCTGTGAAGTAGATGCAAGGCAAGAAATATATATATATAATCTATGTACATACCAAAGATAAAAAGGGATAACGATGTAAAAATGAAGGACATTTGTATTTAATGCTAGCACAAAAACAAGGTCGTTCGAAATATCTATAAATCATTTCAAGGCCAAAGAAAGAAAAAAAAAACTCTGATCAAAAGCAAAAAATGTTTGCACCAGTAAGCACCTATCTTTGTAAACCTTTTATATATATACATCCTCTTTGTTTCAGTTCGTTCTCAAGAAGTGAACATTTCCATTTTTACAAACCTTAAACAACATCTCAACTAAATAAACAAGAAGATCAAAGGGCTCAAGCTAGCAGTTTTTTTTAAAACTACAGGAAGTATGCTCTGTTCAAACTGTTGACAGGTGAGTTACATTTTGTTTTAAAATCTTAAGTATATGAACCCGGTTGCTTGAACAATATCTGGAATGAGTACGTTATGTTAAAATTTACAAGTGTATTCTTCTGTGTGTATGTGTTGTATTCTGTTTCCAGGCTCCTGATTTAAACAAGAAAACACTATTTCTTGAACAAATCCTTGTTAGATTTGAAGTTTCAAACAAAAATAGTTTGTTTACCATAAACTAAAGTTTTAAGGTTAGTTAAGTTAAAATTTAAACTTGAAATGGCTTTGAGAACCAAAGGAGCAGTGTAATAGTTGTTTTGTCAAGATATCAAACATTCTAATTCAATGTTTCAGGTATGTAAACTGAAACTCCATCCAGATACATGATTTTCAAAATTAAAATCAAAATTTTTAGTGTTAGAATGAAAGAGTAGTTCTATATTGTATGTATTTTTCTTTTGGGGCTATCTCTGATGATCTCTGTGATCGGGTGGATTGAGTTTCCTCCTGGAGGTGGAGGAGTGATCAGTGAAGTGGGGAAAAATATCGAGAATATGATCAGAGAATTGTGGAAGTGGTGGTTGTGGTTCGAAGGCTGGAACCCTAGTTTTAACTAGGTAGAGTGAATTGGTCACCATGGCCTATTGGATGGATCGAGTGTTACGAGTTTTTTGGGAATGATAGTTGGGTAGTTTGCGAATATGTGACCGGAGTCGCTGATGCTCAGGTGGTCGGAGTTGTGGGAGCGTGTCGTTTCCAGGTTTGATGGTGGTGGATTCCAATTTGTTTCTAGGTGGGATGTGAAGCTCGATCGTGGATCTCGAGTTTGGGTAGACATCTGATGATTGCGAGAGGGTCTGAAGGTGATTGATGACTGGAGGAGATCAGAGTGGATGATCGAGGTCGATCAGTGCCACCGTGTATATGCACGATGCACAGTTGATTTTCTGGTGAAGGTTGTTTTTTTGCTGTGGGTTTGTTGCGAGTGATTCGAGTGTTTAACTCGAAGTAATTAATTTTTTGGCTCCAAGCAGATAAGTCTTTGGCTCGAGTATAAGATTTGGTTATAGGCTTTTAATAACAAAACCCTGTTCTGTTTTTTAATTTAAAAATAAAGTTTTAAATGTAAATCAAAGTTTTAGACTAAGTTTTAAACTAAAGTTTTAATCTGAATTCAAGTTAGTTTGAACCTTAGTTTTAAAATGATTTAAGTTTTGAAATTTAAATTGGTTTTAACAACTTTTAAGTGTTTAAAGTATATTTGGTTTGAATTGTAAAACTGAAAGTTTAAATTGTAAATGGTTTAAAATAAGTTTTAGAATCTAGAATTTGAGTTTGAATCTCAGTTTTTAAAAATAAAATAAGTTTTTGAATTTAAAACTGTTTTAACTACTTTAAAATGGTTAATGGTTTGAATTTATAATGAAGTTTTAAATGTAAGTAAAGTTTTTAAATCTAAGTTTAAATCTGGATATAATTAATGATGTAATTAAAGGTTGATTGATAAAAATATAGTAAGTGATTTATGAGAAATTAATTAACATAATTAATTATGGATTAATGACTGTTTTTGGTTAAGAATAATTAATTTGTGTAATTAACTGAAGATAATTACTTGAATGCAATTAAAAGATAATTAGTTGAATGAATTTATTTCTAAATTTATGTATTTAATGGCTTCTGCGAGTTTGGCATGTGCGTTTTGCTTTCCCTGATTCGACTTGGCGTCGCTCCCTTCCTCTTCGCCCTCCCGCTCCTTTTCCCTCTTCATGCCCGCATCTCCGCCTCGGCCGCCCCCTCTTTCTCCTTCGTCGACTCGGTCAGGTTGCATTTTCAAATCCATGGATTCGGCGTCTTCTCGTCCTCAGATTCTACTTCAATCTGCCTCCGAATTCCCGCCATTGCAAGCTAGCGTTGTTCGCCCTTCGCTCCTCGGTCTGGGTTCGTCCTTGACTGGTAAGTCTCCCCAATCTGCCTCGCGTGGTGTTGTTGAGAGCAGTCTTGGGATTTTGAATTGTGGAGAGGGGATGCTAGTGTCGGGTGGTGGTTTTGGTACTAGGACCAATGTTGATATGACTAATTGTGTTCTGGGTTGTGTCTCGTCTGAAGTCCTTTGCTTAGGCCAATGCACACCTGGTGCTTGTAATATTGCCACTGAGGTAGCTGTTCCTATGGATACTGTAAATTGTTCTAGTAACTCTGTTCCGTCTGCTGTGAATGTATCACACATCATTGCGGAGCATCCTGGTCCTGCTGCTCCTCTGCCGCCAAACCCCAAGTTATGGTCTTCACTATTCATGTCCTTGCCCCGTAATGCAGGTGACTATGTCCCCATTGATTTTGATCTGGTCAAGGTCAATGGAGTGATTATCCCTCCCCCTTCTGTTTTGCAAGCCGACGTTGAATTTTGGTCTGATTATTTGGTCGGTTTCTTTCTGGAACCTAACCATCGGTTTCTTAATGTGTCTTTGGTATGTCGAAGGGCTTGGAAGATTTGTGGTAATTTGCATGTTAAGCTCATCGACTCCATGTACTATCTCAAGTTTTCCTCTCCTGAGAGGCAGCTTGTTCTTGAGGCTGAGCCTTTATTCTTTGATGGTAGGCCTTTTATACTTACTCCTTGGTCTCCAACTGTGGCACGTGCTCGTGAACAGGTTCTATCTATTCCTATTTGGGTGTATTTTTCTCAAATTCCCTCTGCCCTTCAGCCTCTCCTTGGTTTGAATTGGTTAGCCTGTAACGTTGGAAAATTGAAATGTTTTGGCTCTAATACAGTTGCGCGTGATAAAATGATGTATGCTAAGGCTCTAATTGAGATTTCCCCCTGTAAGCCACTTCCTTCTTCTATTCCTATTCAGCTTGCTGTCGGCCGTGTTGTGGATGTTCGCGCTCGCTATAGCTGGGCTCCAGATGTATGTACCTCCTGTCACTCTTTTGGCCACCTGGCCAACGCTTGCATGCACTCTGTGTCCTCCGCAGCTGCTCCGAAGATCCCTCTTCCTCGCCCCCTGCGTAGGATTTGGGTTCCCATGGCCCCTGTCTCTCAGACCCACCGTCCTCCTTCTGATCCATCTCCAGTTCAGAGTTCGCCTCCTTTGCCTTGTGCTAAGCCTGTCCTTTCTCCTGATCTTGTGGTCCCTTGTGATGTTGCTGCTCCTTCCTCGCCTCGGTTGCCTGTCGTTTGGGACGAGTCCGAGCGGTGTTGGATTGATCATATATCTGATATGAGATTTAACTCGGTGGCAGGCTCTTTCTTTAGATTTGTCTCCGATGATTATCTGGACCTTAGGTGCCTTCATTACAGAGAGTCTGGTGATTCCTTAGTCCTTGATTTGGATGGTTTACACGCGTCTTCGAATTCTGTCATGCTTGTTGATACTTCCTGGGATCGGTCATTTATCTACTCCTCTGATGCTTTGGGCTATGATTCGTGTCTTGCTTCCCGTTTCCGTCCTTTTCCTGGTTTATGTGGGAATGTCCCTTTGGTATCTTCTCGGGTTTCAGATGATGGTGACTCTTCCTCTTCTGAGGAGGCCTAGTCTTAGTGATTTTTTAGTTACTGTGACATTCATGTCACGTACCCGCGCTGTATTTTCTATTTTTCCATAGTAGTTAAGGTGCTTTACCTTACTCCTGTGCTTCAACTCTTATTACGTTCGTAATAAAAAGTGGACGGCCCACTATAAAACCGGCTGGCCTTGCCAAAAAAAGATAATTAATCCAGGATGATTTATTAAGATGGATAATTAAGGGATGATTAACTAATTGATTTGAAATTAATTAATGTTAAATGAAGGAATTTAAGTAATTGAGGTTAGTAATTCAATTTGAAATAATTGAATTAATTTGGAAGTGATCAAGTTTGCTTATGGATGATTGGATGATATTGGATGCCTTGAATGAGACTTGAAGAGACCAGGGTCGGGTATTAAAAAAATACCCGAAACCAATTCGAATTTTTATAGATTGATATGTGAAATCAATAGGCGGGAATGAAATGATTTAAGAGAATTGGATTATTTAATCTAAATTTTGGTACTTCAAAAATTGATGTGTAAAATGAGTGATGTCTATAACAGATTGTAAATTTGTAAACTGCTACGAGTTACCCTCGGTTTTATATAAGTTATATGCTTTGTATTTCATGGGTTTACTCACGCTGGTTTCCAGCCCGACCCGGGTGTTACTTTGATGTAATGCTCGGGTTAGATCGAGTATTACAGATTTTCAGGTAAGGACATTCGGGAGCTCAGGAGGCAAACTGGATGGCAAGAACGTATGGAGTATTTCAGCTGTATTATATTGTTGTATATCTTATCATAAATGATTTTGTACATCCAGTGTCTATATATATGTGTAACTATGATGTATTAAAGATGTAATCGACAGATATAGTATTCTTTTGTAAACTGTTATTATTTGATACTATATTTTGATCCGCTGCGAATGTGAGATGGCGTTTTCTGTTTCTTCTTCTTCTATCTTTTTTTTCTTTTCCCTAACTATCTGGAATTTTTGGGTTCGAAAATTTCAGGTCGTTACAGATACATACCCGAACAATCTGTAGAATAGGAGAAGATCGTTATGGGTTGAAATGGTAAACCCAAGCGATTTTGATTGAATTGAATTTGGGATTATGGGTTAAAATGATATATATCCATATATATTTAAATTGCGGATTGAAATGATAAATATCCGTATCACTTGACCATAGGATTTCAGTTATGTATACAGACACCGTTGGTCTATATATATAAATATTTTGTAAATGATTTCTATTGTTTTGGAAAGATATATATGGTTTAATAATTATTGATTTTAAGAAATTATATATAAATGAATTTTTACAAAGTTTTTAAAATTTAGATTTTAAAATTTATATGTTTTGAAAATCATATTGTTATAAGTTGATTTTGAAATTATAAATTTCAAGAATTTATTTATAATTTTGCTATTTTGGAACATATTAATTTAATAAGATGTTTAAGTATTTATATAAGATTTTATTTTTAAAATGGATTTTATAATGATTTTATAAGTTAAGGTTGGGAAGATAAATTTGGACTTATTTGAAATTGTGTTTAATTAAGAATTTTTATAATTAAATCGATTTGAAATTTATTGAATTTGAGATTTTAAAGGATATGATTTTATAACTTGATTTTGGTTTAAGGTGATTTAATGAATATTTCAAGTCTAAATGAAATATTTGGTTAGTTGAAATTTGAAGTTTATTTAAATGACATTAGATTTATTAAGCGAATATTTCAAAACTAAAGAATAATGAAGTTAAATTAAGATATATATGAAATTATCAGATTTAGTTTTGGAAATGTGGAATATTCAAAGCTTTGAAATATATTGAAATTGAAACATTTTGTGATTCAAATCTATTTTCTGAAATTGATAAAATTTGACACGGTTTATTTTGGAACTGAATTGAATTGAAATTGATGATTTGAGATTGGATTAAATTTGAATTTGGAACTCGAGTTGATTTGGAATCTTTGTGAAATTTGGGGAAGCTATTGTATTATATATAGTATTTTTAAATTATATTTAAAACTATTTATATATTTTACTTTGTAAATTATTTTCATATAAACTATTTTTAATATAAATTATTTTAACTTATAACTATTTTATATAAACTATTGATTTTATAAACTATTTTATTATATATACATTTATTAATATCTAAACTGTTTAAGGTAAAGTGTTATGGTTTTCCAAAGTGCTATGATTTCAAAGTGTTATGATTTCCAAAGGGTTATCATTTCAACTGATTTGATTTTGAAAGTGTTATAACTTTGAAGGTATTGATTTTGGAAATGAATATATTTGAAGTGAAAAGTGATATTATATTGATATGGTTTTGAAATGGAAATGATATCGTTTTGATATGGTTTTTAAAAATGGAAATGATATTTTGGTTTTTGAAGTATAAACTATTTTGGAATGACCGGGGTGTTATAATAACGATTGGTTGTTAAAGAGACCGGGATCGGATATTGTCATACTCTCTTCCAATACCAAAAACCACTTTAAAACTGTGTACACGTTGGAGATTCCAGAATGAAGTAGGATGGTGGCGACGTCCTATTGAGGAATATATGTGGACTTGACCCCCGTGAGATGGCATAAGATGGCTAAAACAGGAGCGATTCTCGAGCCAAAGTGAGGTCATTCCTCCGATCGGACACATTCCTTCGATATTATATTCTGACTTTGTGATTGATTTTGGTGGCCACCCTTAATTTTGATTTGGGAGGCCGTTCCAAGATGGGCGATAGTAGCTGCTATGCTTTACCATCGGCCCGGATGCGTAATTGGTATATCTACCCTGGCATTGCCCAGTTGTGCCGTATCCCCTACCCTAGCATGCCTTCTACGAGTTTGATTTGTGTCGTACCTACAGGGTATCTTCTGGTAGCCTCCTGATGTGGAGGTATTACGGTACTATATAGACTATTGGCACTATAAAATATGTTAAGGGGGTTATGGGTAATGCCTTAACGCTATTTTAATAGTTTACTTTACTTAGGCATTATTATAATAGCGTATATTACTACATAGTAGATAGTTTAACAGATCCTTAGAGGATGATTATCCCAGACATCCTTTGCGTTACTTGTATTTCAGTTGTTATTTCACTTAAGAATGTTAATCATGACTCGAGTGTTTTTTTTGGCTTTACGCTTGGGTCAGGCTAAGTGTTACAGCTTTTGAGACTCATCTTTGGAGTTGGAACTTTGCTTGAAGATCCATCTATCTATTCAGCTTGCAGCTATTCAGTTGATTCTGGTGATGCATTCTGATCTTGTATTTCGACTATTGTATTTGAGACGTTTGTTGTATCTTATTTAACTCTGTTATGCATATAGTAGCTTCATGAACTACTATTTTTTGTTTCCACCGCTTATTGTTATATTAATCTATGTCTGTGGTTTTATGAATTGTTTATTTACCGTATATGCTGATTTTTGCCAAATATAAATTAACAATATGATATTTTGAGCAATTCAAGTCCGACATGTGCAGATGCAAATGATTGAAAATATCAGGATGTTATAGTTGGTATCAGATCTTTGGTTTTAGGAAAAAAATCAATATATAGAGTAAATTTAAATTTTAGAATCGCATTCGTTCGTGCTTGAATTCCTTCCTCTTTGACTCTGTTTCCTTTGAATTTTGAAAAGTTCCCCTCGGTTCCAAAATCCATCCTTGTCTCTCCTTATTCGTGTTTTTTGATTTCGGAGCACTCCATAGCTCCACTAAATGATTTGTAAAGAAGTGAAACTCCTTTACAACGAGCATTGATTCACCGAAGGTTTTTGTATCCTCGATCTATGATGCTATCTATCTCCTTCTATGCCTGAAGTCTATCTCTTGCAATCGAATGTCGATTTTCCTCATAATTTTGCATCGATCTTATTCTTGAAGTCACGGTCAACTCGGTTAAGATTGCCCATGATTTATATAAGCTTATCCATCTTCCTATTTTGTTATTTAATCCTCTTATCTTTGTTTCGAGCCTATCTTCGAATCAAAATTCTCTTTGATTAGAGTCCATCAAATTTGAATCTCTATCCTTGCTTTGAAATCCATTCTTGTACCATCGAGCATGGAAGTGTATTTGTAAACTAATATTAAAAATGTTTTATATATATTATGTTGTTTGAGTTGTTGATGTTGATTTGGAATTTCGATTGATTCGTCTGATTAACACTATTGATAGAAATTCCAAAACAATTGAGTGGAGCAAACTGACACAATATTATTTCCAAAATTCGGTAAATAGAATAAACCTTGTATGATTATATTTTGAACGAGCAAATTTTTTTGAAACTAAATAGTTAACTAAATTGATTGTTGAAATGATAATATTTTATTTATTATTTGTAAAACTCTGACTATTGCCAAATGATATAAATGAAATAAAAACACGTTTATAAATTGATTTAGAATTTGAAATGAATTTAAATTAAGAACTTGAGAATTTAATTTTCGATAATTCCAAACTTTGGTTTTGAAATTTTAAATTATATATTATTGAAAGTATTTTTGAATATAAATCGTTTGCAAAGGAATTTAATGGAATTAAATCATAATTGTTCTCTTCTGTCGTTGGAAAATAATTTTGATGATGACGGCCGCATCATCGACATTCATTTTCGAGTTTCAAAATGGAGAGACCATTCAGTAGCTTTGCTACACTTTGTTTGAAAAATGAATTTGATTTAAATCTCTTAGGTGTGACTTGATTTATGATATATAAGTATATGATTATAGATCTGATTTGATATACAGTGTATATATATATATATCTCTAAACTGTTTGAAGTTAATCGGAAATTTAATTTTGAAATTTTTGTTAAAGGATGATTTCAATTATAAATGAAACGATAATTTTGAATAAATTTAAAATAATTTAATGGAAATCAATTTAAAAACTAAATGAAAATTTTATGATCTTGAATTGACAGCTGAATTAACAAATTTTTATTGAATGGCTATTTAATTATGTAATAAAAAGGATTAAATAAAATTATTGAATATTAATTATTTAAATTAAAATATATATAGTCTTAAATTAAATGTTTTATTTTGTTTTTCAAGTCTATTTTTCTTTCTGGTTGTTTCTACTCTCCTACCTCCTTTCTTTTCAGGGACAAAAAGTTTTGAGTGGGGGAGAGTGTAACGACTCATAAATTTTAATAATTTTATTTACATAATTAACTGAATTTTTATGAAATTTTAAATAATAAATTTTGGAATGAAAATTTAATATTTGGAATACGTCTAGTTAAACATAGCAGATGGTAAAATTTCATCGGAAAATATGGAAGTTTATTTGCTTGTGTAATTTTATTTAAATTTATACCAGTTAATATTTGATGATATATTCCAAACTTGAATACTGTTACACAATAAATTTGTAAATCATCTTCTGGATGAGAGTCATCTTTCATTTCTCCAAATTTTAAATCGTATTGCTCTTTTTTATCTTATATTCGGTGAAATTGCAGCATTTTTGGCACCGATTATCGACTTTTGATATGATGATCGTACCATTGATATCTGTATACCATTTTGATCATCTCGTCATGCTGATCTCTATGGTATATTGAATGATGTGGTTTGAAGTCCAATAAGCAGCGGAATCCCCCAAAAAATGGTAACCATATCGGTATCGGTTCCGTAATTTGACTTTTGGATTTCCTGTGACCATTCATTGCCAACCGTGTATTGACAATAGCCATCAATCATAAATATTTCTCTTCAACTCACGGGCTTGACTTTCTTTATTCCCACCGATAGATTTATATTTGCTATTCATACATTTATCTCTGGTTCATTTTACTAGCTATTCCTTCTAAATTCATGCCTCTTCTCTGAAAAATATATAATTCATTTTTGCATTCCTATAGAAGCTGCTGCCTTTCTATGTTGCCATTCCACCCCTTGGCCTCACGCCCATCGCCACCTCATTGTGTTTCTACCCTCCACTACCTTTTTTTATGGGCACGTCCCCAGCCCATGCTCCTTCATCCCACCTCTTTCCCTCTATAAGAGCCGACAACCACCTCAACAACTCAATTTTTTCCCTTCTTCCCTGCATGCACCAGGCTCCTGTGCTCCGCCCTTGCCGTGTTCTTCCAAGATCCATGGCCTCACGACCTTGCTTTCCCCACATACTCGGGTAGCCTTCCATGCCAGTGACAACCGAGCCAATCACCATCGTGCCTGCGTTCAACTCGAGCCACCTCTTGCCGACGCTGGCTGCTCGCGTACCAGCGCTCCATTGCTCGGCTATTTTTTTCTTGACAGGTCTATCTTCATCCATTGTTGTAGCCTCTATCAAAATTGCTAGTTAGCTTAGAGAATTCTTTCTTTTGCGAAGATATATATATATATATCTGTTTGTTATTTATCATAGTATATATGTTATTTGGCTTAGCGCGTATATATAGTGTATGTTGTTTATATGTTTTGGCTGTTGTTTTAAAGGAAGTTGTATATATATTGTTATAAAGTTACCTGTTAGTTTATAAAATTTAGTATAATATGTTTGTTTATATATGTATGTGGTTTATATATTATATAATTTATAAAGTTTGCCTATGTATAAGTATGTTATATATATATGTCTCGAAATTTGGCATATAATATATTAGTATATATTATGTTATTACAGTTAAATGTTTTATATAGTATAAGCTACATCTGCTGTTTATATAAGATTATATATGCAAAGCTCTATATATATATAAAGTTGGATTGGTTTGAATATAATCTATCATTATGTTTGTATAGAGGAAACATGCGTTAAGCGTCTGCGTATATATATATATATATATATATATATATATATATATATATATATATATTATATCGGTCTGCATAGTGTATATTATGTATATAATAGATTTTTTAGCTGTTGTTCATTGATATGGTGTATGTGAATTATTTTCATATTTGTAAAACTAATGAAGTTATGTAAAAATTTGTTTGTCGTATAGAATATTAAGTTATGTATACACGTTATGCAGTAGCTTATGTGAAAAAAATATTTATATAAACTGCAGAATTGTTACATAAGATTATATCATATAGTATGTTATATTTTAAAGTTGTTTATATATATGTTCAGTTGTATAAGATTTTATCATATATTAGTTTATAAAGTTGAAACACTTTTGGTATATATGTTAGTACACAATATTTTGAATACAATATTTTGTATATATATTAGCATGAGTATATGAGTCAAGAAGTTACATCATATTGTGTTCTTTGAAGTATGTTAGTTGCAGAAGTTATGGTCTATAAGGGATATTAGGTGCAACGCTCGTATAATATATGTTACGCTACATAAGGTCAGTGAGTATGTCTTTGTATATATTTATGTCTTATATGTGTCTGCATATATATATATATATATATATATATATATATTTGTTAGTTATATTTAAGTTATATAAGGTGGTGTGACACCTATAAGTTACATATAAGGACATATGTCCTCGTATTTATATATATATATATCCTATTACTAATAATTGAAGCATATACCCACTGACTTTAATGTACGAGTTTAGTTTAAATCAATGATTTTATTTGGGACAATTGGCTTTAAAACACATATAGGTGTATGTAGATTTTAAGTATGTATTTGATTGAATATTGGTTTAGGAAATCATAATAATATAATAATATATATATATTTAGTGTATATCAAAACTAGTTTTGATTTGTTCTCATCAAATTTTTGTTATCAGCTCTTTCCGTCGAATTCGTGCCAATCTACCTTTGCTTTGGAATTCGTAGTTCATTTCTTTTTCAAATCTCTCTAGCATCAAAAGGTGAGTAATCACTCACGATTAACGTTCTTATATTTATTAAATTTGATTTCAATTGAAACGACAATTGAAATATGATGCTCTTAGTTATTTACATTCATATATATATATATATATATATATATATGCTATTATCTATATCTGTTCACCTATGACATCTGACACCATTATTTGTTGTTTATTTTAATGACATATGCCTATTATATTATTATCATAGCTGTTATCACTCTACAAGTTTCCTGTTAGTCTAGATTTTGCTATGGGTTGAAATGATACATACCCGAACATCTGTAGAATAGAAGAAGATCGTTATGGGTTTAAATGATAAACCCAAACGATTTTCATTGAATTGAATTAGGAATTGTGGGTTGAAATGATATATATATACCCGTATATATATAAATTGCAGATTGAAATGATAAATATCCGTATCACTTGAACATAGGATAGAAAATTATATACAGACATCGTTGGTCTATATATGCATACATACATACATACATACATACATATATATATATATTGAAAATGATTTCTATGGTTTTGGAAAGATATATATGGTTTAGTAATTATTGATTTTAAGAAATTGTATATAAATGAATTTTTATAAAGTTTTTAAAATATAGATTTTAAAATTTATATGTTTTGAAAATTGTATTGTTACAGGGTTGATTTTGAAATTATAAATTTTAAGAATTTGTTTACAATTTTTCTATTTCAGAATATATAAATTTAATAAGATGTTTAAGTATTTATATAATATTTTATTTTTAAAATAGGCTTTATAATGATTTTATAAGTTAAGGCTGGGAAGCTAAATTTGGGCTTATTTAAAATTATGTTTAATTAAGAGTTTTATTTAATTAAATCGATCTGCAAGTTATTGAATTGAGACTTTTAAAGGATATGAAATTATATCTTAATTTTGGTTTAAGGTGATTTAATGAATATTTCAAGTTTAAATGAAATATTTAGTGATTTGAAATTTGAAGTTTATTTAAATGACATTGGATTTATTAAGCGAATATTTCAAAACTAAAGAATAATGAAGTTAAATTAAGATATATATGAAATTATCAGATTTAGTTTTGGAAATGTGTAATATTTAAAGCTTTGAAATATATTGAAATTGAAATGGTTTATTTTGTGATTCAAATCTGTTTTTTGAAATTGATTAAATTTGACATGGTTTATTTTGAAACTGAATTGAAATTGATGATTTGAGATTGGATTAAATTTGAATTTTGGAACTCGAGTTGATTTGGAATCGATTTGTGAAATTTGGGGAAGCTATTATATTATATAAAGTATTTTTTAATTACATTTAAAACTGTTTATATATTTTAATTTATAAATTATTTTCATATAAACTATTTTTAGTATAAACCATTTTAACTTATAACTATTTATATAAACTATTTATTTTATAAAATATTTTATTATATATACTTTTATTAATATCTAAACTGTTTAAGGGAAAGTGTTATGGTTTTCCAAAGTGCTATGATTTCAAAGTGTTATGATTTCCAAAGGGTTATAATTTTAAGTGATTTGATTTCGAAAGTGTTATAACTTTAAAGGCACTTTGATTTTGGAAACGAATATATTTGAAGTGAAAAGTGATATTGTATTGATATGCTTTTGAAATGGTAATGATATCGTTTTGATATGGTTTAAAAATGGAAATGATATTTTGGTTTTTGAAGCATAAACTATTTTGAAATGACCGCGGTGTTATAATAACAATTGGTTGTTTAAGAGACCGGGATCAGATATTGTCATACTCTCTGCTAATACCAAAAACCACTTTAACAACTGTGTGCGAGTTGGAGATTTCAGAATGAAATAGGATGGTGGCGACGTCCTATTGAGGTATATACGTGGACCCGACTCCCATGAGTTGGTATAAGGTGGCTAAAATAGGGGCGATTCTCAGGCCAAGTGAGGTCATTCCTCCGATCGAACACATTCCGTCGATACTATATTCTGACTTTGTGATTGATTTTGGTGGCCACCCTTAGTTTTGATTTGGGAGTATGTTTCGAGGTGGGCGATAGTAGCTGCTATGCATTACCACCAGCCTGGATGCGTAATTGGCATATCTGCCCTGGCGTTGCCTAGTTGTGCAATGTCCCCTACCCTAGCATGCCTTCTACAAGTTTGATTTGTGTCGTACCTATGGAGTATCCTCTGGTAGCTTCCCGATCTGGAGGTATTACAGTATTGTATGGACTATTGACACTATAAAATGTGTTAAGGGGGTTATGGGTAAGGCCTTAATGCTATTTTAATAGTTTATTTTACTTTGGACATTATTACAATAGCGTATATTACTACATAGTGGATAGTTTAATGGATCCTTAGAGGATGGTTATCCCAAACATCCTTTGAGTTACTTATATTTCGGTGGTTATTTCACTTAAGTTGGATTTACTGATATAAGAATGTTAATCCTGACTCGAGTGTTTTATGTTTTGCTTTACGTTCGGGTCAGACTGAGTGTTATAGCTTTAGAGACTCATCTTTGGAGTTGGAGCTTCGCTTGGAGATCCATCTATCTATTCAGCTTGTAGTTATTCACTTGATTCCAGTAATGCATTCTGATCTTGTATTTTGACTATTGTATTTGAGACTTCTGTTATATCTTATTTAACTCTGTTATATATATAGCAGCTTCATGAACTACTATTCTTTGTTTCTGCTGCTTGTTGTTATATTACTCTGTGTCTGTGGTTCTATGATTTGTTTATTTATTGTATATGCTGAGTTTTGCTAAATATAAATTAACAATATGATATTTTGAGTAATTCATGTCCGATATGTGTGGATGCGAATGGCTGAAAATGTCAGGATGTTACACACTTCATTTTCGATTATTGTTTTGATTACCGACATTCACGTCTACATTTCTAGAGTTTTCTAAGGACTGCTTTATAGCAACATTGCTTTGCGCTGCTGCAGCTGAAATCCTAGCCTCAGTTCTCCATGGATGCTTGTCTTCTTTTTCCAAGCATAAGTACTTATTAGCTTTTCTATAAAAAGCATCCATTGTCGATGAAGGCTTCTTTTCAACCATTTCTTGAACTCCATATCGAGATGAATCCCCTTAATTTACACCTCAGCATTATGTCATCCTTAGGATCTATAATTCTATCATGGCTATATGGAATTGATTCAAGAAATCCTTCAATGACTCTCCATTAGCTTGGAAGAGGTTTGATAAAGACATCACACGCTTCATACGTGCAGTATGTAAATGGAATTACTCTATAAACTTTATTGATAACTTAGCGAAAGATGATATGGACCTTGGTGGAAGTCAAGTGAACCACACCGTAGCACTCCTTCTAGGAAAATTGGAAAACGTCGGCATTTCATGGCATTATAAGCTCTGGTTGAATCCATATGCCACTCATGTCTCATCAAATGTTGCCTTGGATCCATCATTCCTTCATACAATGGCACAGTTTGCCTTGCAAATCCTTATGGGTATCGCTCGTGTAGAACGTTCTTAGTAAATCGATTCCTACTAGGAGAGGTGCCCTATTCATCATTGCTTCTAAAATAATTCTCACTAACAAGTCTCCTCACTATATCCTCTAGATAGTCTAGGTCAACAGGTTCGACTGAATGGTGGTAATCGCGTCCCGCCTTCCGTGTTTGACTTGGAAAACTCTCTTGGTCTCGCTCTCGATACCTAGGTTCTCTAGTCTCCGAGTGATCCAATCTCTCAGCATTCCCTTTAGTTTGGTTCACGTGAATTTTATCATTAACATTGGCATGATTATTCAGATTTTGATTATTGGCAGCGCGTCCAAAAGTCAAATCCATGCCGCTTGCCAGATGATGGGCTCTCGGCTCACTATTGGATGGGACGGTACCAACCCCTAAATTTGGGTCGATACGGTTCCCTAAATTTGTGCTCTGGTCTGTCTTCTTTCTTGTTACGATGGTCCAATAGCGTTTTGAGTCCTCTTTTGCTTCCAGTCCCTCTGTCTTGCTTGAATGATAGGGAACTTTCTGGCTTTGAAATGGAATCTCTTCCGCTCCTCTATGGCTATTCTGAGTTAGTTCATTTAGCAATCTCAAGCTCTGCTACATCATTTGATTCATCTCATTCTGACAAGCCTGGAATCTATCTTCCTCCTTATTCATAATCAATACCCATCTCAATTCTAGTTACGACTTCAATTTAATTCTGGATCTCTAGTTAAGTAGGTTGGGCAGCTCCATCTTCATGCTGAGGATTCTGATTCCCAACTTCAGTAATCTATCTGGAATTGGTAGAGCGGTCACTTCTTGATGGAGCCATTGCAAATTGCTTTGCTTTTTGCAAATCTGAATAGTAGAAAATTAGGTAGGAAAATTGGATCTACCTCTTTGGAATTAAGAAATCTAATAGTAAATAAAGGATCCAAGTAGCCTGAGAATATAATGCTTAGTGAAAGCACAAAAATGTTTGAACCGAAAATGGCACAAAACCCAGAAGTTAAAGTAGAGAATAGAAAGTAAAATATTTAATGAAAAATGAGTAAGAATGAACATACAATAATTTATAGTAGTTCAAAAAATCAAGGGCTGCATCTACTTTATAATTTTATTGCTATATTTTGACTCGGAGGCAGAAGTTCTTATGGGTCGGTAGAACTCTGATGCTTGATTACAAGAATTAAAGGTAGAGAAGAACAAGACCTAAAATATCCTTAAATATGAGCCCTACCCTCCTATTTATAGAAGCAGGAGTCTAACATCTTGCTCAAAATACCTCCAAATCGTTCTCCATGCAAAAGACTATTTCTCACAGAAAGGAAGGTGCCTCATCACCAGGAAGTAGGGGTCGGTACTGATCCATAGGCATGGGTTGGTACCAACCCCTAAGGTTGCCAGTATGGCTGTCTTTAACTCGTCATCTTGGCTCATCTTGTAGTTATCTTCATGATTCCATAGTTTTTTGCACCAATACTAACTCGTCTTTGAGTCCACATAATGGAGTTTTGGAAAAACATAGTTACCACTTCAAATGTTCGTGGAAATTAATGGAGAATTGCATTAGATCAACAAAAAACATTGGAAACAGGCTTCTAGCATCAAGTAGAGGGGATAGGAAAATTTTGGATTACAACGGGGAAGAAAATGTGGATCGATAATGATTAGGGTCGGTACCGACCCCTAACTTGGGCAATTTTGGGCGTGACTTGGCTTCACTTGTTTCTACTTTAGCCTTGTGAACTTTATTTGTGCTTGGTTTCTGAACTTTTGGGCTATCTTTTTTGGGCTTCCGGCCTTAATAATTCCAACTTTGGCTCCTCCAATCTATCCGAATATTGTCATGTTAAAAAGCTTAATAACACCTGCTACTTTCTATAATGTTATATATATATATATATATATATATATATATTTCTAGGTTTTCATTTGATCATATCTTCTTCATTTTTCACTCGTTTCTACAATAGTTTTCTTATAAATTCAAATTAAAGTCTCCGCTATCCATCTACTTCAAATTATTAGAAGTTCTAGCTGAAATTATTTTAGAAATCACTCAAAATTAAGTGAATACAAAACTAGTTTTCAGGTTTCTACAAATATACTTTTCATATAAAACACTATAAAATTTAAGCCTTTCTAATCATAAAAAATTATATTATAACCAAAAATGTTATTACAAGCCTTATAAATATTTTTACATATTTTTATTCTATATTTAGTATCTTTTGTTCAATATAAACCACTACCTTTAAAGGAACTCTATATTTCCCATTCTTGTTATAAAATTCATATGAATCACCAAAAATTATATATATGTCATTTTTATCTTTGTTATTCATCATATCCTTCTAGAAATAAATTTATAAAGTGTTTTGAAAAAATGTACAAACACCTCCAATCTATTTATTGCAAAGCTATAAATATGGAGTTTATAATATAGTTGTTATATTAACATTATGATTGATTTTCAGTGAGCTTGCCACCTATAGGGGGTATGCAAAAGGTAAGTTGTAGTAAAGAACATAAAAATTTATAGTATATTGGGTAGAATGTGCCTACACCCACTTTCCATTTTTATTATCCTTCATATAGGTCTTTACTACAATATTTGAGGTAAAAAATATGATGATCTGTTGCTCAATTGAAAGTAAGATGTAGACACAAGAAAATATGTTCGGCAATTCTTGTTCATTTATTCCTGCCTATATATTCCTATTCGGTTATTTATTTCCAGTTGTTCGTGCTTGGTCGTTCCTGTTTGGTCATTCCTATTTGGCTATTCATGTTCCGTTGTTCCTGTTGGATCATTCCTGTTTGGTTGCTCTTGGCTTTCTCTTACTTGTTCGTTGTTACTATTGTAAGCTTGGCTCTTCCACGTTTTTCCTCATTATTTTTAGAAGCTTTGGTGTTTAATAGAGTGAAGGTATTAGGAGGCCAGGTCGATAAAATAGGCAGTTTCCTTATTTAATATGCACGGGTCATTTTTTTGTATATAGAAGAAGAGCTCTAGAATTTCCATACATTCAAGATTGCCTTTCCATATATGCTATATTTGGTCTAGTGGTAATTGGCTTGGTGGTAGTTGGCTTAGAGTTCATGTCATGGTTCGACCATGCCAGGCTTTGGCAGTAGGCTACCGAATAGGAACCCAAGTTCGATAGGTGCTGTTTGGCGAGTATTTTGTTTGGCAGTGCTTTGATTTGGCGATGCCTTCGTTCGATGATGCTTTTGTTCGACAGTGCCTTGGTTCAGCACCCTTTCAATCATTGAATAATAATTCATGTTTAGTGGTTCCACTATAGGAAAATAAACCTTATCCGGTGTTCCTTCTACCTGATAGACGAAGACAGAGCTATTTTTCCATTGTCTTGCCTTATGTTTCCACTTGTACCGCTTCATGTTATCGTTTTATCTTCTCGGCTTCCTATCCTAGGACTTTTGGCCAAGTGATGATGCTTCGATTTCCAATTGCTCCAATGGGTGTTAGATCTCATTGGATTTATTACAACAATTATGGGTTTCAAAATTTGTAACCGGTAAGTTCCAATGTCATGAATCCTGAGGTTGATCTTATACAACTCGATGTTAGATAATGGATTGGATGATTAAAGATGATTGGATAAAATTGCTATGATTTCTCATTATCGCGAAGTGCTCTAGAGTTTCAGTTAGGCAAGATTCTGCTAAGTGTTTTCTTGGGCTCCAACTTCCATTATTTCTTATCCATACTCCTTTCGTAGTTGTGCTCATCCATGAGGTATTTTTAGATCTAAGGTTTGGTAGAGAACGGTCAGGTGGTAAATGGTTGGGTTACCCAGCAGATCGTTTCTCCTATTCCATAAAAATAATGTGCTTGTCAGGAATCAAACTCCTGACCTTTTTGTTGGAAGTTTGATGCACAACCACTTGAACTACACTTATTCTTTAGCCATAACTCCTTCATTTTAAGTCAGAACTGAATGAAACTTGAATTAATGGCTTTGTATCATTGAGTAAAACACTATAATTCCTTTGGATGTTCCATTTTCTTTAATTAGAAGCATTTCTCTAAGGTGGGGCCCAATTTGGTTAGGTGATGTACAGTTTTTAAGATAATATATTCCAATTTGTAGCTCGGATTACGATGCAATTTTGACCTACATGCACGTCCTAATCATAGGAACATTTGAAAAGTACTTTGAGTCTGTTTTAACACTGTGCCAAATTTGCTCTTAACACTTCACCTTGCCGTTGTGATTACATGATGCTCTATTATGTACCTTCCAACCATTTCTATATTCCTTAACATCCTTTCATATTCACTATGCTATAAGCAAAAATGCCTACAACACTTGCTCCTCAAAGCATACTTTCGTAGAATACAAAATATGCTTGTTTCATCCCAAATAGTCCTTTTTTTATCATGTGATGGTTATCTCAAGCTTCAAATATCCATATCCTTATTCCTGTCCTTCTGGTAAGTCTTATGTTATAAGCATATTGCAAAGCCTTACTCACTTGGGGAAAGGTTGTTAATCATTCCCAACCACTTTTATCAGTAAGACATATGTAGCTTGCGCCTTCTTGGTAGTATGGTCATCTAATCAATTTCTCATTAATTTTCATCTCTATCAGGTAGGCCTTTACTCCCTCTAGCTCAAACTCTTTGCCCTCGGGTCCTGAATGCCATAAGCTATCTCATGAGTGCTTCGAGTATATCAAGGTGCTATAGGGAAAAGGATATACTATGGCTCCATGGTATGTAGACTCGACGATGTATATTTTATTGCATTAACTTCAATTTGGATGAAAGGTTAGTAATGATGATGTATATTCCTTATTTTATCGGCAAGTTATTCCACCAGTGACTCCTTCACCACTACCATACATACTTGTATGGAAAATCACCAATAAGCTATGTTTTGGGCATAGGTTGATTCTACGCTTGTGCTGTGAAGTTAATTTTCTTTTGATGTTTAAGTGTTGTTGTGTCTTGTATTTATTCATGTACATATTCACCTTTTCCTACATAAATTCTGGTTAGTAATCATGATATGTTTATTCCATGGGATTGCTAAAGTTTCTCGTCATATTTGCAACCATTTCACAGCTACAATGCATACGTTTATGAGATTACTCACTAACAAGTTCTACAAAGTAAGTGATTCGCTCTAAAGATTATTTGGGTATGAGATCTGATGCTTTAGATGTAATTTTGATTATGCTTTAATGTTAGCCTGAATTGTGATTGATGCTTTCCCTAGCTCACACATTATATTTACAATATGAACATTTACACAAGCGCATCTATATCGTATAGAAATTTTAAATAAAATATCATATTTGATCAGGGTTAGTTGTTGAATTGTGTTTATATGGTATCCTTGCTTATCCATTAGCTTATAAATAATTTTTCATTGCATTCTTAGCACTTGTGTAGGTGTAACAATCTAGACCTTAATGGGCTTGAGTTTCAAAAAAATCGAAACCCAAGTCCATTAGGGTATGGATTGCTGGTTTTGGTCACCTATAATAAACATAAGAGTATTAGAGATCGATCAAATAAAACTCATAGTGGAAAGAAAGGATAAAAAATCAATTACCAATCGAGGTTACAACTTCAAAATCAACCGCATTCCATGGACATCCATAAGCCTCACTAAAGTCTAGCATAAAAAGAATAACTCATCATCAATCATTCTGTCGGTGGTAGTGATACATTCCTCCAAATATATCTTGTGGGTTGTAAGAGGAGGAGGTCAGAGTAACGTTTTAGTGGCAGAAAAAGTTACACGCATTACTCATGACATAAACTTATACTGATTTGGCCTCTATTTAATATATGTCTATTGTTTAATTAATTAATACAAGAGCGCATATGATATGCTTATCCTTACCTAAGGCACAACTATATATATGTGTGTGTGTGCGCCTCTATACGTATGTATACAATTCTAAGCGTTTGACTACCCAAAGATTTCCGACCACTTAATACTTTTTAACTAAGAAAGAGGCTGATTAAATGGCCATTTAGTACCCTAATCCCAAAGCAAGTCAGCTTCTGATACCAAACGTAATGGTCACCCTAAATCAATCGGTCCTAGAGACCGCTTAACTTGCACACATAGTTTACTAAAACATAACTTAATTATCGTGCAACTACTGCTTTTTTAGCTATATCGTTAATTTCCTTTATAAGCCCGAAGGTTATTCCAGTTCGGAATTCTGACGCACTGTCGACTATGACGTGAGTGAGAGTACTCCAAACCACTTAATACCTCTTCTACTAGGAATTAGGCAGACTTTGACTATTTAAGACCTATAAAATAGACAGGTCCCGTCATTTAAGACCTAATCCCAAGACAGGTCTTTACACTGTTCTACCTAACTAACATCGTAAGGAATCTCATTAGATCACCTAATACTTTTTATAGAAAAAGAGGCAGACCCTACCATAGCCACTTACACCTCTAACCCAAAGTGGACCCCTTGCTAAAGATTCTTTCTATCGCACCCTTAGCGTAATTATGACATATAACCCAAATCGTGACGCCTCACATTACCCAAGTATTCATAGGTATTGGCAGCCAAATTGACTAGGGCAGTTTTACCCTATAGAATTGGAACTAATCTCGCATCCACTAGGGTTATTTATTATAGGCGATGTCCCACATTAGTTTATAAAGTCACGCCGTGGTAGCCAGATTTAACCGAGCAAACTTCCACATAACTTTGGACTATCTTCACATCCCTATAACTCAGTCATACTTTATATGTATACTACCCATATACATATACCATCCTACACGTTTAATAGTTAAGGCCATATAAGGCAACCCATTATTACGCCTCTAATTAGGAATTAACTCCTTATTTACTTATTTTTTCCTAAGAGATTTACACTATTAAATTAAAAATCCCTTGTTATTCTATATGTCTTACACACTTTATTTCTTTCCTTGTATTCTCATGATTACTTTAACACATTTCCTTAATTAGTCCCATTTATTTGTTTGATACTATTTAAAATTTCATAATTCATATTTAGTTCATTGCTCATTCAATGCTCATTTATTTCTGGAGTTACAATCTTTAGACAATTTAGATTCTCATAACCTTTATTTCATTTATTTCCACATTAATTGTTTTTTGACCTTTTCTTCCTTTATTTCCAACTATTACTGTTTATTGTACTTTTTATTCTAAATTTCTACTTCCTCTTAACGTGGATGTTTATATGCATTTCTATTTTATTAATAATGATTTCCTTTTTGGGTTTAGCGTAGTTATATATATGCATTCATTTTCTTTTATTTCTCTTTTATATTTCTAGTTACATTCTATAACATCCCCTATCCAGAGGCCCAAAACTAAATGCTATAGATGCGGCAGTCGCCTATAGTATTAGCTTCCGACGACCGAATACGGCTATGTTAATTGTATCAGTAATATTAGAAGCGCTTGAATATGAAACAAAACACAATTTTAGAAAAGCACTTTTGCTTCATTACATTTTAAAACCAAATGATTCACATTCACAATACATAATCCCAAATCATTTCCAGGCATAGATAAAATATAGTTATTACAAAATACACAAAGAGCGGTATATGGTGATACCCCCTTGGTTGATCAAAGTCGTATGGTCATAATAGACCTAATACAATCACAACGGAAATACATTAAAACATAAAAAGAACTGAAAATCGTATGTAGCTATCAGTTTGCCTCTTGCATGCCTTCGGTAGCCTTATTCATCATCTTACTGAACCTGAAAAGACCCTATCCCTCAATCTATTCAAATTAATTTTTAGCACCCGAGAGTTTAAGGGAAAAACATAAATTTGAAGTTAGACATAAAGCCTGATATGAATAGTACTATACATCCTGGTTAAACATGTTAAGTGAGACCACACCGCTTAGCGGAACGAGTTTCCCATCATTAACATCCTTGACATATCTTTGCAAATCCTTTTACATAACCATATACTATGCTCCTGCATCCACCATAGTTAAATACTGTAAAATAATCATTATGTAAACATACGTAAATCTCAGGTAATAATGAACTATATATTCAAATACATAAGTTTTGTTTGGATAACTTTTAACTTTTGGCCGACTCTGGCCTACCATAAAATATAATCAAAATTAACTTAACACCTCTTAGGCGTTCTTTTTCTGGATTATTTATCCCTAACTATCTGTTAAATAATTCACTTCTAGACAGTCTGTCCCTAACTTTAATCATCTCCCAGGTCTTCCCGATACTAATGGTTTTGCTGGCTCACTAATAACCTATCTGTATATAACATATATTCCTTTCGGTGTGTAATCATAATTTTAGCCTATTTGGGACAAGCCCTGCACACTGGAATTTTGGACGACAATTAGCTAGTGCTAGTAGCTAATGTATAGGGTGTGACCCCATACTAGTCCCATCTGGTGTTCTAACTGAGTCATTTGCACTTAAGGATCCCTACCCATAATTTTCCTTGAAAGCATTTTCAAACTAATTTAAACTTTTAAATAAAATTTAAACAAGGAATAGTATATAATATATATACTTTACTCAACACCATGTTATATATATTCTTTACTCAAACTTTAGTTATTGAAAACACTTAGCCATCTGAAAGAACCTCTTTCTACACTTTTGAAATTTACTATTACAAAATCAGCTATCAAACCTTTCGAAATCAAAACTTTCAAAAACAATAAAACTTCAGACATCATTCTTTAAAATCTCTTTTAAAACGTTGCCTTAGAAAACCTTCCATATCAAACCATTCGAAACCATTCATTTAAACCTTTCGAAGTCATTCATCTAGAACCTTTTGAAGTTATTCATTTAAACCTTTCGCAATCAATCATGTAAATCTTTCAAAATCATTGAACTTAAACTTTTCGTGGTTAACTATCAAAACTTTCGAAATCATTCAGTCAAAACCTTTTGAAACCCTTGAACCAAACCTTCTTAGATCAACCTTCAAACCTTTCAAAATCATTCAACTAGAACCTTTTGGAACCACTAGGTTTACCCTTTCGAAATCAATATTCAACCTTTCAAAATTATTTAGCTAAAATCTTTCAAAGTCATTGGAAGCAACCTTTCTACTAAGCCGAAAGCTCTTCTTTAAAAGCTTTAAACGTATCCTTTAAAACAACTCTTACAAAAGCTTTGAGTTATACACAAATTTATAAAACAAGGGTAAGACACCTAAGTCGAAAGCTTCCTTTCGAAAGCAGTGGGAGAAGTGGTTGGTTTCAAAACCGGTGTACCTTTCATCTTTGCCGAAAGGTTCAAAACAAAACAAAGCGGCAATAAAGGTTTTAAAATAAAAACTGTATTTAAACATTTAACCTGGTTGAAAGCAACCAAGTCGAAGGGTCTAAGTCAAAAGCAAGGCAGGCTAAAGATTTTAATTCATAAAACAAACATGCCCCAACCACTTTGGCCATTAAAATTTCGACTAAGAACCTTTCAACCTTGACCATTAACCTCTGGGTCAACTTGTAGGTCGTGATTCCTATAGGCGAAAATCGCTTGTTTCGTTCCAGTTTTGAGCAAAGAATTTGAGCACTTTCAAGGTGATTTAAAGTGGAAAATATGACATGCACAAACTACTACACATGGACCAATATCCGAAAATATTCCGGCATGGATTCATGGCAAGAATATAGGGATATGAACATAAAAAAGGACTCTAGAACCACTGCTTACTTTAATCACTAAAACAACAAATATAGTTTTACAGTAAGAAAAATCAACCAATTTCAGCTTGCAAACCTGATTTAAGCTAGATTTTGTGAGTTGTAAACTCATTTAGAAAAGTTTCGAGCAAATATGAGCAAACTTGAGGAAGATGGGAGCTTTTGTCTTGATTTAGCTGAAGGAACCTATAAAAAGAAAGTATACAGACATGCAAAATAGAAAACTGAAGTTACAGACAACTCAAATTCTCAAAATTAGAAATTGATGAAATATATTCTGGTTTTGGATTGATTGCCTGAAATAATTAGCTTCAAAATTTTTAATTTGCAAAGATGTAAGTGGAATTGGAGATTTGGATTATAGGTTTTAAGAGAAAAGGGGTTTCTCTCTTTTCTTTTAATTTACAGTATATTGAACTACTTTAAGTTTAGTTTAGAGAAGAAGGTGGTCTTCTCCATAGTTAAAATTGTTGTTGGGCTTAACCTAATAAGGAAATAATTTGATTAATGTGCTAATTATCACTAATACACCAAAACAATTACATTTAAACAAAACAACCTATTTTTACACGTTTTCTACTTTGTAAAAATCATACAAACATATTTTATGTTTACAAAATGTTTTATCAACACATAAAAATTATTTTAGCACTTAAAATTTATTTTCCATCATTAAATTCCTATTTTAAATTAAATACCTCAATATACACTATTTTTTACATAAAACACCATTCTATTTAAATAAATCATCATTTTAACAACCAAAATTGCATAAAATCATTTCTCCTGTCCAATTAAATCTAACAACCTTATTAACATTATTTTTACATCCAAAATTTATTTTTAACCAATATTCCACATTTTTGTTCACAATATTTATCATATTAAATTTTAATACTTTATTAAAATTAACAAAAATCAATATATGGCAATAATTTCCGAAATTATTGCATTTTATCAAATTAGAGTAATACAATGTTCGTTTTAATCACAAATTAACACAGTAAAGTTTTTATAACTTTATTTTAAACATTTTACATTTAAAACCCATTGTTTATTTAAAATAAACAATTTTAACAAATTTACATCTCCAATTTACTTTTTTTCTCCATTAAATTATATCCACCGTTACAATTTAATTTCCTCACCAAAATTAGGGTTGTTACAGACTCTCCCTTATAAAAATTGCGTCCTCGCAATCTCTAGAGAAGAGCCGTATTCAACATGATTTATCAAAATAAAATAGATAAGCTTGAGTTTAAAATTCACACCCTTAACACGAGAAGGTAGAAAACCAGGATAAGATCGCTCGATAAATTCTCTGGTTTCCTAAGTGCAGCCATTGGGATTAGCGGACCATTGAATCTTCATAAGCGACACATCCTTATTTCGAAGGCGTTTCACCTTCGAACTAAGAACACGGACAGGATGATGCACAATAGATAGATCAGGTGAGATCTCAAGCTCTTGCAAAGAAGAAGAATCAATAACAGAATCCGAATCACTAAGGAACTTCTGAAGCTGAGAAACGTGAAACACGTCATGAATACTAGATAAATGAGGCGGAAATGATACTCTATAAGCAACTGGGCCAATACGGTCAATGATACGAAATGGTCTTACATATCGACGAGCCAACTTTCTGGACCTACTGAAACACATTACCCTTTTTATGGGAGATACACGAATATAAACAAAATCACTAATAGAGAACTCAAGAGGTTTCCTACAGTTGTCCGCGTAGGATTTCTGACGACTTTGTGCCTCTTTCATTCTCCGAAGAATAAGATCGATCTTCTTTGAAGCTTCATGAATAGAATCGGGACCTAAAACCAACTTCTCCCCAAATTTCAACCAACAAGAAGGTGATCGACATGGCCTTCCGTATAGGGCTTCGAAAGGAGCCATACCGATACTGGACTGAAAATTATTGTTATAAGAGAACTAAACAAGCGGTAGGTGGTCCTCCCAACTACACCAATATTAAAAATGCATGCATGAAGTAAATCCTCAGAATACGATTCACCCGTTTAGTCTGTCCATCAGACTATAGATGATAAGATGTGATGATGTTAAGCTTTGTATCCAAAGCTTTATGAAGACTGTTAGAAATTATTGGTGAAAAATGGATCTCTATCATAAACTATCGAACTAGGAACACCATAAAGTCTCACAATCTCCTTAATATATAGCTTAAATAGATGAGAAGCTGTCCTAAAAATTTTATAGGAACAAGATGAGCGGATTTAGTCAAGAGATCATAATAACCCAAACATTGCTATGGCCTGATCTCAAATGACGCAGGCCATCAATAAGTCCATGAAATTATATCCCATTTCTACAATAGGACCTTAAGGGGCTGAAGAAGACCACTGGGACATTGATATTCGGCGTTAATGAGTTGACAAGTCATAAAATTACTCATATAACTTCCAACATCACGCTTCGTGCCTTCCCAATAATACAAGCATCTCATATCAATATACATCTTGCTACTGCTGGGATGCATTGTATACTTAGAACAGTGACAATCATCAAGAATGTCTCTGCTAAGATCAAAAAGACAATGTACGTTCAATCGATTCTTCTTACGAAGATAGCCATGCATATCAATGCCGAAATCCCTCAACTCATCATCATGGGATTCAGTCTTACATAGCTGAATAAAGCTTACAAGGTCTGGATCTTGCCGCCGAGCCTTGGAAATATGATCCAATAAGCTAGGACGAGCTTCCAAAGTAAATAATAAGATAGGATAATCTAAAGCTGGAGCACGATCACGAATATCATAGAGAGATAGAGTCTCCAACACATCCCACTCGGCTAATATTATAGAGACAACAGCTGAGTATTTGCGACTTAGCACATCTGCAACTCGGTTTCCCTTTCCAGGAGTGTACTGGATATCAAAATCATAAGAGGCTAGGAACTCAAGCCAACACTGTTGCCACATATTAAGCTCTTTCTAGATGAATAGATATTTCAATGGTTTATGGTCAGTATGAAGAATAAAGCGCTCGCCTAAAAGATAATAACGCCAAGTCTTCAAGGCAAAGACTATTGCTGCTAACTCTAAGTCGTAGGTGTCATCACGAACTTCATTCGAATGCATTTTCCTAGAAGCATAGGCAACTACAAGATCACTCCGCATAAGCATGACATCGAGACCACAGCTACTAGCATCGGTGTAGGCAACATGATCTTGATTCCCATTGGGAACCACAAAGATAGGAGCACTAGTGAGAAGTTCTTTTAATTTCTGAAAAGAAGATTCACACTTATCAGACCAAATAAATCGAACTCCTTTTCTAGTAAGGCTTGTAAGAGGAAGCATAACGTGGGAAAAGTCCTAGACGAACCGACGGCAATAACCCGCCAATCCAGGGAAACTACGAATCTCAAAAACGTTCTATGGCCTTTTCCAATTCTGAATGGCTTCTATCTTCGATGGATCGATAGAAATGCCATTAGAAGATATAACATGGCTAAGGAACTTCACCTTATTCTCCCAAAAGTGGCACTTGGAGAATTTGTCTTTAAGTTGATGTTAACAAAGAGTATTCAAAACAATCTTCAAATGATGAGCATGATTGGCTTTGGACTTAGAGTAGATAAGAATGTCATCAATGAATACAGGGATGAATTTATCAAGATATTCCCTGAATACTCGATTCATGAGGTCGACAAAATATGTTGGAGCGTTCGTCAAATCGAACGGCATAATGAGCCACTCATAAGAACCATAACGTGTGCGGAATGCGGTAAGAGGAATGCAGTTCTCTGCCACTCGTAACCGGTGAAAACTGGTGGCAAGGTCGAGCTGAGAAAAGACCTTTGCACTACTTAACTGATCGAATATGTCATCGATCCTAAGTAATGGATACTTATTCTTAATGGATAACTCGCTAAGCTTGCGGTAATCAATGCAAAGCCTAAGAGTAACATCACATTTCTTAACAAAGACGACCGTAGCTCCCCACGATAAAGAACTTAACTGAATGAATTTGTTGGCTTCAAGCTCCAATAATTGCCTTTTGAGTTCCTCATTTTCTTTAGTGGACATCCTTGTGGGAGGTCGACTAACACGCTACACATCAGGAATGAGTTCAATATGGAACTCAATTGTCCGCTTGGGTAGTAAACCCGTAATAGGCTCAAATACATTAGCAAAATCACAAACGTCTGGAATTCGAGATACATCATCATTATCTCGAGACTTAAGAGAAAATATGAATGCTTTGGAATCACTATCAACATTACCAAGAGCAAGAGATAACTGATCAGCCGAATCAAGATGCCTAAGATATTGGATCCTTTTAGAGCATAGGATTCCGGCTTGATAACATGCAAGTCAATCCATCCCTAAAATTACATCAATTCCAAGATAGTGAATAATGTGCAGATTCACATGGAAAGAAAAACCACGAAGAATAGTCTAAACATCACTACAATATATGCTAAGTGTTATGGATACCCCAATAGGATTCGCAATCCCCAAAGAAGTAATAAGGCAAGAAACATCCAATGGTATAACATCAATAAGTTCTCAATAAGTTCCTTTGATAAAAATGAGTGTGAAGCACCCGTGTTGAAGAGAATACGAATAAAATGATCATAAATATTATAGAACCTTCAAGAATAGAAGGAGAAGTACCTCTGGGCTGAGAAGAAACACAGAAGCATCCACCACATTAAGCTTGCCCGACTTAGCATTATTAGGAGCAATGGGACAAGATGGAACCCGATGTCCCTCTTTCTTGCAATAACGGCATAAAAGAGGCTTGGGACAATCTCAAATCAAATGATCAAAGGAGCCAATAGACTTCTTCTTCTTGTTATGAGGAAAAGACATGGACTTCTAAAAGGGAAACTTCTTCTTATTGGGGTTCTTATGAACCTCAGTCTCATCACTACTATCTCTCCTTCTCGACTCCTTCAAGGTGTAGCACTGAGTTAACTAACTCCTCAAATGAAAGCTTAAGATGAAGCATCAAATATTTCTTCAAACGTTTGTTGAGGCCATAAAAAAATTTGAGATTCTTCTTATAAGAAGTGCTAATATACTCAAGACCATACTTGGACAAGGCCTCGAATGAAGATACATACTCGAAAATTGAAGACTTCTCTTGCTTCGACTCAATGAAGTGACGACCTGAGAGGGCTTTCTCGGACTTAGGAACGAACTTAAGTTCGAACCGCTCCCTAAACTGGGTCCAAATAAGAGTAGACTCATTAAGCTCAGCAATAAGAAGCTCATACAAATCAAGTGCATGCTCTTGCAGTATACTCGATGCTATAAGAACTCAGTGATGGTCAAAGATCCATGCGAGTAAAGATACGGTTGCATGTACAAAGCCATGCCTAGACCTCAAGAACAGACTCTAAGACTTTCAAAGGCTTGACTCCAAGATGAGAGAAATCACTGCACATACATACAAAAGCATATTTGCACGGAGGAGACGAAAGAGTAGGAGCTGGAGGCTGAGTGATCCTGAATAACTCCATGAACTGATTGGAAGACATATAAACACCATTTTGATGCGAGCCACTGGATGGCTCAGCATCAGAACCGCGACCTCTGCCTCTTCCAACGGTAGGATAAAAATATAAGATAAGATAAGGATTATTCAAAGGGTAGATATCATTAATTCAATTATGGAATACTACGGAATTAAAATGCATTCCTAAACATATTCCAACTTATATCCACCCCCAAGGACACAAAAAGGTTAAGGACATGATGACTAAGGAATATGTAATACTAATAGTATACTTGGATGTACCGTAGTATATGTTACGTTCTGTGTTTATCATATTTTGTTCTCAACTTAGCTATGATACCAAGCTGTGACGCCCCACACCGAGACCCACATTAAGAAAGAGCATTATGGAGTAATACTGTCAGTTAATGCAGAGAATATGGCTGGCTAGAAGCGACCATCCGTAAGCTTTGTCTCAAATATGTATTGAATACATCAATTGGCTGATCTATTTTTTTCTTTTACCTTTCTCAAGTGGATCAACATACTCAATAAATGTTTATTACAAAAATATGGTGGCTAACGGATGTATCGAAACAAAAATATAACAACAAAAATATAATATATCATAGAACAGCTGTCACATATATATACACATATAAACAGATACATCATAGCACACTACATAGTGATATAACAATAGTGGTACATAATCCTAAAAATATACATCAATTCAAAAAGAATAGGTACATATCAGAGTTTAAAAAGCAACTACAAAGCTTACAAAAGGTAACTAGCAGAAAGTCCGAGCGGAAGCAGTATAGTGATAATCTACAGCAGGTGACTAACCTGGAATAACTAGGTCTGACCCAAGTACATAAAATACACGAGTCATTCTAGCTTGAATAAATTGATTACCATATGATAAGTGAAATATAGGAATACAGGATAATATTTCTTCTTAAAAGAGAAGAAGCAACACAAATATATGTCAACTACTTCATGTGAGAGAATATCACTAAAATATTTCATAAGAGGATATCTCAAAAGAGGCAAATTCAATGAAAATATAAATTAATCACAAATAATTGCCTCATATCATCGACATGCACAATAGCCAATGTAATGGCTTTCATTAACCATAACTCCTAAATAGTAAATCACAAATCTCAAAAATATGCCAAAGAATGGCAATCACAAATAGCTTCTAAAAAGGAGATCATAAATCTCAAAACAAAGCCAAAAGATGGCAATCACAAATCATAATATGTAGAACTCGACTAAGTGTTCAAAACTTCGGAAATGTAATCGCCATATAATAATTTCTCAAATGGCTCAAAGGCCAAATAATTTTGAAATAGCGAAAACATTTAGAAAATCACAAATAAACCATGAAATATCACAAAAGTTTTCACGTGCTTAATAAAAATGGCTGAAGCCCGCCAAGTACTGTATCTCAAATGAGAGCCAAATACGTCCCGAAGAACAAACATCCCAAAGGACAACATCTCGAAGGACAAACATCCCGAAGGACAAACAACTATAAAAGAACAAATAACCCGAAGGTACAGTGCTGGTAATCAACCTGAAGGCCTAAAATAAATTGCTACTAACTTCCAGATAGTAACCAAATTAGTGACAACAGTGCGTCCATGCCATATGTTTTCACTTAACTTTTTACTACAAGGTAGTTTATTTCACTCTTGTGCATGACCTCAATTGAACAAGTCAAGAATTAACTGAAAAAGTAAATGCATGCGTCCCATACCACATGTTCTACTAAATTGTTTAAATCACTTCCATATTCGCTAGAAGAGTGCAAAAACGTGTAATTTCATACAGAAAATGCTTTGTTCGAGAAACTAGTTTTAAAATCAATTTTCGAAATCGTTTGGAAAACAAACTTCTGAAATTCTCTTTATTATATAGAATATGTAGTTTTAGTAGCTTTAAGTATTGTTATAAATACTATAAAATATTTACGTCGAAAGCTATTTTATTTCAAAAACCTTTTCAAAATCGTTTTAGAAAACTCATGTTCGAAAACATCAAAAATCAACGAAAACATTGAAAATCCACATATGAAATCATCTCAAAAACATGTCAATCCGGAGTACAGATCAACAATAATGTTGACTTACCTATTGATAGGTTAGAGCCCTTCAAAACAGTCCAAAATATCATAAGAATTGGTTGCACAAGTCGCCGAAATAAGTAAAATGAACAAAATAATACACAGAATGGAAGAGAAATCAACCTGCGAAAATATACATGCCCAGGTCGACCTGTAGGTTCCGATTCCTACAGGTAAAAATCGCCTGTTTCGTTCCAGTTTTGAGCAAAGAATTTGAGCACTTCAAGGGTGATTTAGACTCTAAAATTTGACATGCACAAACTACTACACGTGGACAACAATCCAGAAAAATCCGGCATGGATTCATGACAAGAATAGAGAGATATAAACACAAAAAGCAGGACTGTAGAATCACTACTTACTGTAATCACTCAAACAATAGATATAGTTTTTACAATAAGCAAAATCAACCATTTTAAGCTTGCTAACCTGATTCAAGCTAGATTCTATGAGTTGTAAACTCACCTTAGTAATGTTTTGAGCAACTAAGAGCAAACTTGCAGAAGATGAGAGCTTCTGCCTTTATTTAGCTGAAGGAGGCTTTAAAAAGAAAGTATGCAGACATGCAAAATAGAAAACTGAAGTTACAGACAACTTAAATTCTAAAAATTAGAAATTGATGAAATAGATTGCTTGTTTTGGGTTGATTACTTGAAATAATTAGCTTCAAAATGTTAACTTTCAAAGATGTCAGAGGAATTGGAGATTTGGATTATAGGATTTAAGAGAAAAGGGGTTCTCTCTTTTCTTTTGTTTTACAATATACTGATCTACTGTACGTTTAGTTTAGAGAAGAAGGTAGTTTTCTCCTTTTTTTTTGAAATTGTTGATGGGCTTAATCCAATAAGAAAATAATCTGATTAATGCACCAATTATTACTAATACACCAAAACACTCACATTTTAAACAAATTAACCTATTTTTACATGTTTTCAACTCTATAAAAATCATAAAACATATTTTATGTTTATAAAAATGTTTTATCAACACGCAAAAATTAGTTTAGCCATTAAAATTTATTTTCCATCATTAAATTCCTATTTTTAAATAAATACATCAATATACACTATTATTTACATAAAACACCATTCTATTTAAATAAATCATCATTTTAACAGCCAAAACTACATAAAATCATTTCTCTTGTCCAATTAAATGAAACAACCTTATTAATATTATTTTTACATCTAATTTTATTTTTAACCAATATTCCAAATTTGTATTTAGAAGATTTATCATACTAAATTTTAGTACTTCATCAAAATAAAAAAAAACCAATATTTGGAAATAATTTCTAAAATTATTGCATTTTATCAAATTAAACCCATACGATGCTAATTTTTATCAGAAACTAACACAATAATGTTACTAAAACTTTATTTTCAATATTTTACATTCAAAACCCATTGTTTATTTAAAATAAACAATTTTAACAAATTTACATCTACAATTTATTTTATTTTCTCCACTAAATTATAACCACTGCTATAATTTAGTTTCACAGGTAATCACCAAAACCAAGGTTGTTGCACCACTATTTTCAGTTTTAAATAATTATTTTCTTTTACAAAATGCCCCTTCTTCTTAATTAAATAAACGAAATATTTAAGTCCCATACCTTAAATAATTTTATATATTCATCAAAACACTTAGGAAAAATCTTGAAAAATCCTAAAAAATCTATTTTAACATGCTGCCTAACTTATAAAAATTTCAATTGCAAATAATTATTATTTTAGCCGAAAATAATTTATAACCTAAAAAACATTTTCCTTCACTAGATTATTATTATAAAATCCATTTTAATTTAAAAAATTATGAGAATCGAAACCTATTTCTAAAATATTATTTCTGACCTATATTTAAATTTTCAAGGCATTTGGGTGTCATTAAATAGGGTTTCATTGTCAAACATATCGTAAATATTTAGCGCACACATATATAATTCATCAACACGCATATATATCAAACTTTAATCATCCAAGCATGGAATATACTTACAAATAAATTTTGGATCAAATTCTAAGGATAAAAATTTAAAGGAAATGGGATGTAGTGATTATTCACCTTAGCTTTGAGACATAAGATGTGAGATTCAATGTTGACTAGGGTGATTATCTTCCTTCTCTTGGTTTATAGCTTAATCTTCCTCTTGAGAATGTTAATGGTGGCCGGCCTTAGTGTTTTTGGGTTGAGTAAAATGAAATGAATGTGAGTTTTTGTCTTCTAAGGGTTTAGGGTATAGACTCCACCTATTTCCTATATTGCCCTTGTTATTGCCTAACACCTTTTCTTAGGTTATTTCATTTTAATTTGCACTTTGCACATTTGACATGGCACGACTACCCTTAGCTAATCAATTATCAACTTATTGATCTCCACATTATTTATTTAATTTATGCAATTGATAATTCTAAATAATGTTGCAAAAATATAGGGTGTAACATATTCGTCCTTAACTAGGATATTTCTTCGTAGTCTAATCTGTGAGAACCTTCTTTTTAAAAATGTTTCCAGTTATATATTTCCACAGATTTACCTAAGTAAGTGGTTTTCTTGTTTGAATTAGAATGAATTTTTAAATCCCCTTTTTATTTTGAATTAGATGGTGTAAACTACGGAGTGAAATACCATCCCATACACACCCCCTTTTTCCTTTCTAGTTATATTCCTTATCAAATCAAACACCGTAAATTTTAATATGAATAAAAGATTAGTTAAATCTATTGAATTTGAATGGATTACATTCTCAATAGATAAAAATAAAAAAACCTTCTTATTTCAATGAAATTAGAACAACTTAATTCTTGTTGCTACCAATAATAATGCCGAAGGTATGCAGCAAGGTGACACTATTGTAGCACTGCATCAATAGGTGGTGTTGAAAGAATGTGGGTAGTGTGTTATCAAAGCCACTGCCAACTACACCACCATATTTTAACAAAAATTTAACTAACAACATCACATGTCATAAAATAGGGAAATGGGTCAACGTCGAATACATATAATGTCGCATCTCATCAATAAACAATCATATACCATCTATAGAACTGAATGATTAGTATTGGGAATCTTATATCGTCAAATAATGTCGGGTGGAATTTATACCATATCCAGTCAACACCATAATCCAACAATGTCATAACAACGCGATGTATGCCATATCTTACTGATGTCATATTCTATCAATGCCGGCATTCACATATGAAGAAAGAATGGATATCGTAACTTATCAATTTTTCTCTTTATCGACGTCACTCATCATTGATACCACTTATGGCCCATCCTATAGGGTAGACTGATACCACAATTAAAGTAATGTCAACTGGATCAATGTCCCAAATCATTGATGCCAACTACATCCTGATGTCGTAATTGTTTGATGTCGTAGTCTAACAATGTCATAGGGAGATTGATGCTGCAGATGAACAATGCCATCAATGTATGATGTTGCGGCTTTCCAATGCCATAATTCAATGATGACGCGGGTTATTCAATGGTATAAGTTTGTCGATGCCATGAATAATCAATATCCATAAAGGCTACCAAGGCCGATGATACCACTCCATGACAATGACGCTCCATATCGACGGTGCTTTATGTTAATTTCGCTTCATACAAATGTCGCTTCAAATTTATGAGTGCATTCATTATCGAGATGAGGCCGAAGCTCTATTATGCACCCTGGAACATCGAAGGTCATCATTGGTAAGGCCTAGTATCCATATGCCATTGATATTATCGATGATCATGCATGTCTAAGTCAAGCTGCAACGTTGAAGTCACCATTACCAGCCAAGGTCTCTGGGCCGATCGTTGATGATGTACTATCTAATTGGCAGTCATGTCCTGACCACAAGTAAGTCTGATTCACCATTGTTGACCATGGATTTCGGTCCAATTTTCAGTGTTGACCACCCAGTCGGTGATCATGTCCCGATCTTGTGTATGTTCGGTTTACCATTGTCAGCCAAGGTTTTCGAGTCGAACATCAATGGCTAACTGCTCAGTCGGTGGTCATGTCCTGACCATAGGTAAGTCAGTTCGCCATTGCTAGCCAAGGTTTATGGGTAGATCGTCAATGGTGCACTACCCAGTCGGTAACCATGTCCAAGCTATGTTTAAATCCAGTTTTCCATTACCGACCAAGGTTTTCAGACCAATTGTTAGTGGTGAAATTCCTAGTTGGCGTTCATATCCTGACTGCGGGTATGTCCCATTCACTATTATCGACCAAGGTTTGTGCAAAAAATTTATGATATGCGAGAGTCGTGTTCCTACCCATACCATCCTAGAAATCACAGACATTAGTTATGCAAGATGGTTATTCTTGTGGTAGTTTGGTAACATTAATCTTCTATCAAGGTTTCACACACCCTATCAATGTGGTTCATTAAAACCATAACGAAAGACAATACACCTATCCATAATCCATGTAGCTGCAATAACCGATGCATAAAAAGGAAAGAAAAATAATGATGGAGGTTTCAAGCATTTCGTGTTTTTTAGATATTGCACCATCCATGACGATGAAAATATAGGCCCTATTACCTAGATCCCTACTGATAAAATACAGTCCTTCCTAAATCGGGTCAGGTGCCTTCGGTCAAGGAGAAATTTTTCCCAGGACTAGGTTTTTCTTCCTTAAGTGGATGATACTATGTCCTAGAGTTGTATAGTTTCACCGCCTTTCGCTAGACCACCACGTTTTTCAAAAAAAGCCTTATCCCAATCGGATCCAGGTACATGTTTGCAATTTCTTGTTCTCTTCTAAGTCATAGTTTATTCTCCTATGAGATGAGACTGTATTTCGATGGGAAGCACAACCTCTAACTCGTAGGCCAAAGCAAAAGGAGTATGTCCTATTGCAATTTCATGGGAAGTGCAATACTCATAAAGTGCTAATGAAAACTCATCCATCCGAGCTCCTTTATCATTCTCTAAATGCTCCTTTATTAGTGTTTTTGAGACCCTTGTTGACTTCTTCAACCTATCAATTGGCTCACAAGTAAGACATTATAGAAAGGCTTATCTTGATTCCATGTTATCGATAGAAGTTGGCAAATTCTTGACTAGTAAACTGCCATCCATTATTCAAGATCATTTGGGGGTAACTCCATACTTGGTAAAGTAATCTCCAGCCACTATTATTGCTCTACCCATAGATATTAGAAGTTCTCTAACCGGGTTGGTGCCCTATTACTATATGACTGAGGGATGACCGTGTGAGTTAGTTCAGCTATTGGTAACCTAGAGATCTTAGTGATTCTCTGACACTCATCACATCTTTTTGCGTACTCCATGGTGTTGTTGTTAATGGTCTTCCAAAAAGATCCACATCATGAGATTTTCTTTTTTAGGGTCTGTCCCCCAACGTAGTCTCGTCGACTTCCTTGATGCACGTTGCCTAATATTTCCTTAACCTCTCTTGTAGCCATGCACCTTTGCAGTGGATTGTGAAAACCCTTTTGCATAGAATGTCATCATTATGGTGTACTGAATTGCCTTGCGCATCACCTTCCTTGCTTCATTTCAATTTAAGGGTGAATTTTTATATGGACCAACACAAAAGGTGATCTATTTCCAGAGCTAAAATATATTCCGGCTCATCAGCATCTTAATATTTCTCCTATGGGATGTGCTTAAATCTATAACATTTTTGTGCATTAAGTAAAGCCTTCTCCCTTTTCTTTTAGGTAACCGTTCTCCTTTGAGTTAGAACTCCCAAGGTGCTTGATTCATAGCCATGTACAAGTCGTTATAGGTACATTGTCATGATTCCTAGTTCCTTTGCTATCTTCAATCTGACTATTTGCATATTGTATCCATCGTTCGGTCTAGCCGGCAAGATAAGAAGTCTATCTGATCTATAAGGGTTAAGAACTGCTCTTGCACAATCATTTGTGTTTTCTCTTAATTCTGTGGGTGTCACATAGTCATGTGACATGATGTTATTATGCCTTAAGTATTTCTATCAAACATCATTCAAAATTCATTCATAGAAGTAAATCATACCTTTGTATTTTTGTCCCCACATTCTATAAAGATATCCAGTCTCTAGAATATCTTAATTTATATTAAAATGAAGTTGACTCTATCTTTAGGGCTTTGGCTCCACTATCTCTAAAGAAGGCTAACCTAGTCTTTAATTGTCTTTGATGTAGTCGAACCCTATCTCTGGGACTAGGAATTTTGTGCTCCACTGTTTGATTACTTGATTCTTCACAATTCCCATGCACATCATTCTTAGGATACCTAGTAGGAGGATATTCTTTGATGTCCAAGGGAATCCAACATCATGCCCCGAGTGTACACTCCTTTTTCACAAGGGCACATTTCTTACAGGAACTGTAGTCTAGATTTTTTGGCATTCGCGGTGGAGTTACTTTAGTGTTTCATCCTAGAGCTACATGGGAGATATTCTAATTTCATTATTTTCATGGCCACAAATCTCATGGAATGTGTGATATTTGTTAATTCCCATATCTACTGCAGTTCACTCTTTAATCCTTCATTCATTGTCATCCAAAGTTTCTGTAGTACAGAGATAGATTCTTTCTAAAGTCTCTTAAGAAGTGAACATGGAAACTTACCTTGTCTTCTAAAGTATTTCCTTTCTCCATTCCTATTATCCATCTTTCACATGCCCCATCCTACATATTTTCGGCACCAACCTAGTTGATATATGTCAGGCTTGCCTCGATATCAAAATCCTTTCAAGTGCATAAATTTTTTTGCCCAATAGTTAATGTCCTTTAAGTTTGTAGTTGGATTTTTATTAAGTTCCCTATAAAAATCTATTTCTAGTTTCCTTAAACAACAACCACAAGGACAGTTCATTCATTAAGTTGATGTATAGCGGTTGTTATAGTGTTGAACCATGCAAAATGGCTCCGTAAGTTTTGTCCATCCATTTTGTTTGATACCCAAGGGTTAACGGATCAATCTCTTAGTGACTAAACCAAATAGTCGCTTAATCTGACAAGAATAGAAGAAATCAATGAATAATATATTTTTGGCTCCAACTACCTCTATATGCTGAATTTAGCGCTTCAAATATGTTCTATGGTTGGATTTTTGAGCATGCGGTTCCATGATCATTGTCTTAAAATCTGAGGTTTGACTACATATCGAATGTTCAGAGTGAACTGATTATGGTTCTTCTTGCAACATCTGGTCTACTGCTCTATTTGCCTAACACTCGAAGCATTAGCCTAGTGACTCGCTCCTCCATTACTGGAATGCTTCCTAGGTTTCTTGGTGGGCCATGTCATGCCCTCCATGCAGTGGATCAACAAGATGTGTACAGGTCGGTATGAACTAAGTTGGTCCCGATTCGGCAGCCAAGTGTGTGGTCCCAACATCAACACCGACTTCTATTGAGACATCATCCCATGGTCCGAAATGTGTTGACTATTGGTCTGGTGCTGTTCAGTTCTGGATCGGTCCTATTTGGTTCACGCCCTAGCTGATTCGGTTTGTAGAAGTCCTGATTTCCATGTCTCCTTCCTCCCTTACCTGCTCATTTTATCCAATCTTGATGGGTTGCAAATAGAATTCCAGACTTGGCTTCTCTAGACTTGCATTGGTGTTGCTTTCCCATGGGTCTAAGGAATGTTCATTTATCTCTGAGTATTCAACTAAGAAAGAAACTACTATATTTTCCATAATCATTTGCAGTCACTACTAGACACTACTCTTGTAGCTATACCTGTTTGTCTTTCTATTGCAACACATTCCAACCTCCTCTACTTTACCACCTCACTGATGAATTCCTCCATTGTGGCTAGTTTCTCCACTGTTGATCTCCTAGCAAACCTCATTCTAGGGTACAGTCCGCCATGCAAGTCATTAAGATGAACCTTTCTTTCATGTTCTGAATTCCAGCTATTGCGATATCAAACCAGGATATGTACTGCCATAGCAACACATCTTCCCTTTGCTTCACATCAGATAATGAGTATCCATCTTTCAATTGTCCAATATGTACCCAGAATTGGCTAATAAAGTTCTTCTTTAATGTAATGTCCCTTACTTCAAGACTCAAAAATAGACGCCGATGACGATGCATCATCATCGTAATCATTTTTGAAGCAAAAAATGAGTTAAGTATTATTTTGCACAACATAACTAAAAAACATAGATAAATAACTTTTTCGTTACATTAATTTGAATCATATGATTCAATACATCATTTTTAATCCATCTTGTTCCTATATAGGGTTAAATACAACAGTAAATAAGAACGGTATCATGTCTGACATAGGATGAATCCAACATGACACCTAACCAGTTGCAACTTTTAGTTTTACACAGCGAAAATTTTAAAACATTTTTGTTTTCTATATATGCCTCCTGCTTTATATTTCAAATTTTTATTTATTCTTCCAATAGATATTGTCTATTTCATAAAATCAGCCTACAAGAATGAGCATCCATGAGTTTATGGAAAGTAATAGAGCCATGGATCAGATATAAAGCCTGGTATGAGAAAAATCTTTACCCTAGTCATCCATAGTGAGACTATGCTGCTAACGTAGAGCGGGTTTGCCCCTCACTTTATCATCAGGAAGATACATCGTATATGTAAACACCATTACATAAAAAGCAAACATGGCGTATATTTAACTAAAAAGTTTACCCTACACTTATCATCCAGTTATGAACCATGTCATATATCAATTCAAATTAAATATACCCTATAATTTTCATCCCATTATGAACCATTTCATACAAACTTTCATCATCCATTCAAATAATCACATAATATCTTATTTTAGGCTTTCATGGTTAAGTTATCATTAACTTATTTAGTGATTACCACCCTAGGAATATCTATCACTAACGTTATCTTTTCTTAACAACATTTCCTGATGAAATGGCCACTCATTCCACTAACGTGAGCCACACTGACTATAGATACTCAAGCTCTCCTAAGAGGTTAATCGTAAGCACCTGAATATATTCTAGTAAGCGTCCTTACTAAGGTTAATAGCCCATCTTGGTCCTGAACTGCTATCGCTCACGTTCCTGATTTATTTATTATGATTATAACACCACCTTGATATTTTAGCACCCTGCCTTGACTCCCTTTAGAGTTTATAAATCTTTTAGGATTGAACCCTATCGTGATATCCTACCATATATCATTGGACTTTAGACTAATAGTCCACCTTACCATTCAATAACTCCATGAGTTGGTATACCTTTACAATCATAGTTCAACCCATTTGATTCATTCTTTTGTAGCGTACCTTATACTTTCTCGGATTTAACATCTTTATCTTTCAAGTTAAATGATACCCTATAATTTATTAGCTTTCCTAATCTTTCCTTCATTTCAAAGTAAGTTAACACAATTTTAACTTATAAAATCCTTCCTTTATTTCATATTTGGAAATAGTTCATTAAATTGGAAAATGTACTGCAAAGTGCCCTAGTATTCTCTATTTTTCTTAGAAAATCATAGCTTCCCAAGCTATCATGGGTTGAACTTAGTTGTCGCAAGCTAGCTATCCCATAGCTTTCGAACATTGAGCTTAGTCATCGTGATATCCCATAACCATTGTGGGTTAATTCTTCCTAGGCCAACTCTAGTTTGTTTTCTTTCCTTAGCTATCGTGTGTTAGCTTCTCAAAAGCCTTCTTTAGTTGATAGCTCCTAAAGCTTTCACGTATTGAACTTCATTTAGTATAGGAACTCGAGAGAGATATCGTCATATAGGTATATACAAGTACAAAATATTACACTACTACCCTACTGGTGTAAACCATCAATCATCAAACAAAATGTATTAGTGCAACTAGTGATGCACAGTCATATCATATGTGAATATACTACTGCCTACCAGTCCATGCAATATGCAAACTAAGCATCTTATCATTATATACATTGATGTCTAATACAACTCAGGAGAGATATTTCCATCCTATTCCCAGCTCCCTAGTACAATATTTGTTGTCGTCACTCCACTGGATGCGAATAAGTCTGACAACTTTGTTCTATAAGTACTTCGTATCACTACCTACATTCCTCTTCGTTCGTCTCATATATGTCAAATCTGGCTCTATAAATAAATCCCCTATTACCCTCGGTTCCACTACATAACTTGGGTCATGCACAAATTTCCCTAAACGCAATATATAAAAAATGTTATGTACACCCGCCAAACTACTTGGTAACTCGACTCAATGGGTGAGTTTACCAATCCGGTCGATTATTGGAAATGGTTCTACATATCTAGATGCAAACTTCCCTGCATTCCCAAATGTATAACTCCACACATTGAGAAAATTTCATGAATACACGATCACCTACTATAAGCACAAGCTCTTTCCTTCACCTATCAGCATGCTATTTCTGCCTTGATTGTGCTACTTTCAGCCTAGCATGAACCAATTGTACCTTATCAATTGCATCTCTTACTAAATCAGATCCTAACACAAATCTATCTCCTATATCCAATAAAATTACTAGTAACCAACACAATCTACCATACATCACCTCAAACGGTGCCATCCTAGTACTCAAAGGGTAAATATAATTATAAGAAAACTCTACTAGGTGCAAACGATCTTCCCAAGATCTTTATAAATTCAAGATACATGCTCTTAGCAAATTCTTGAGTACAAAGTTCACCCATTCGATTTGACCATCAGTTTGTAGGTGGTAAGCCACACCCAGTTTCAAATTTATATCCATTGCACTCTGCAAACTTCTTCAGAACACACTGGTGAACAATGAGTCTCTATCGCAAATAACATTACTCGGTATCCCATGCAGTCTCACTACGTTCTTCATATATAGATTTTCTAACCTATATGCCATCCTTGTCGACTTTACTAGGATAAAATAGGAACACTAGTCTGTCTATCGACTATCACCCAGAAGCTACCATTTCTCGTCCTCAACATTAGGAATCCACCAGCAAAATTAATAAATACATAATCCAACTTCCAAATCGGTACTTCCAAAGGTTGAGTTCCCATCTTTTGATGTTCATCCTTCACTTGTTGATAGGTGAGGCACCTCTTCATGAATTTTCTTTTATCTCTCTTTATTCTTTCCCATAAGAAGTCTTTCTTCATGTCACGATACATCTTCATGCCTCCAGGATGAACAATAAATTTCGACTGATGACTTTCCTCTAAGGCTTCTTTCCAAAGGTCTACAACATCTGGAACACACGTCTTCCTTTATTTCTAAACCATCCCTTCAAATATACTTTGAATCCTTTTAGATCCTCAACATCTGGCACTATCTTTAGTCATCTAATTCTCTTGGCAATTAGTGGGTTCTCCTTTTGCCATGCGGCAATCTTATCCACAAGTGTTGAACATACCTCCAAACTTGCAAACGCCCGGATCTCTATTTGATCTAGTATTATGCCGATAATGCACTTCATAAGATGCTAATGTCTTTAATGTCTTTTATTCTTCAATCATGGCTAACACTCCATTCTAATGCTTTCTACTTAGGTAATCGAAACCATGTTCCCTTTTCTTGGCGTATATTCTATCCTAAAATCATATGCCACCATGAGTTCCAATAATCTCTACTGCCTCATATTCATCTCCTTTTGAAAGAATATACTTAAGAGATTTGTGTCCACATATAACACGAATTGTTCCCCCAAAAAGTAATGTCATTAAATCTTCAGCACAAATACTACTACTACCAACTCTTAGTCATGAGTCGGATATCTAACTTCATGTGGTCTCAACTGCCTTGATGCATAAGCTATCTCTCACACTCTTTGCATTATCACACCCTCCAAACCAATTTCGCAAGCAATTGTATACACTACTAGATCCTGGTTCCCTTTGGTTGCAGTCAACATAGGAACGTTCATCAATAACTTCTCCGCCTCCCTGAATGATCCTTTGCATTTCCCTATCCATATGAACTTCTTGTTCTTACTGGTTAACCTTGTCAAGGTTGTTGCTATATATGAGAAATCCTTAATAAATCTATAGTAAAGGTCATCTAATCCGAAGAAACTTCTCATCTGACCATATCTGGCATTTTTCCTCATTAATAGTTTCTATCTTCGATGGATCTATTGCAAATCTATTCTCTAAAACATCATTCTTGTGAATCTTCACCTCCCATTTCTAGAAATGGCACTTCAAAAACTTTGCCTTCAACTTATTTTTTCTTAACATCTCCAATACCAATGTATCTTTCATCCTTAGAGTATAACAGAATATCATTTATGAAGACCAACACAAATCTATCCAACTCATCATGAAAGATTTAGTTCATAAGATCAACGAAGAACGTAGGGGCGTTGGTCAGTTCAAAGGACACCATTAACCATTCATATGTACCATACTTATTTAGAAATGCGGTCAATGGAAAACAGTCCTTTGCTACTCTCAGTCGATGGAAATTCATTGCCACGTCTAGTTGTGAGAACACTCAAGCTCCACTTAAATGATCAAACAAGTCGTCTATCCTAGGCAAGGTGCTACGATTCTTCATTGTCAACTCATTCAGCTTCTCGTAATGTAATATCTATAAAAATTGAAACAAATTAACTAATAGGAAAAGAATAAATTAATAAATTGATGCTAGGCAAAATGGAGCTTTTGTAAATGTCAAAATTTGACTATGGAATTTATGTCGTTGCATTCATGGTGATTTTCTAATCAATTTCCATATATAATTTTGAAAACGGAGCTCAAATTAAAAGTTATAAGCGTTTGAAGTTTTTGAATTCAAAAGAATCTATATGAATTCAAATAAATTATTAATTCTTAAATTTGAAATTTAAAAAGTAACAGTAATTAGACTGGGGTTAAGTAAACATTAAAATAAACGCTAACATTAATTGGTAATTAAGGAATTAAATAAATATACAGCGACATCAAATTAAACGGTCCCAAAATAGGTCGACCGCTCCCTAGGGCTGGTCGACCGCTAGCGGTCCACTACTTAGGATAGACCAATTGATAGATGAACATTGGTGGCGCTTAGAGTTTTCCCATTTTGAACGGTCTGTATTTTATTATTTTAAACAGACATAAATTAGATAATTCAAGTGCTTTCTAACCATATAAATCAGATCCCAGCCCCTTACTTTTATTTTAAAATATTTTGGGAACTAAACGAATCTTATCGGTCTCTCTCTTCAAAGATTAAAAAAATTCTATAGGATTTTAGGTAAGAAATTTTAGGCATTTCTTATTCGATTTCTTATTCTATTCTCATCAAATCCCTGAATTTCTAAATCTAATTCATATATAAGTTCCTTATTGTGCATTTCTAAAAGGGGAGATCTAAAGGAGATTAAAGGGGATGTAAAAAATCCAAAAAGGAAGAGCTAAGGATTTTTTGTAAGTGGAAATCATAGTCTTTCTTATTTTAGTAATAGTCATATAACTTGGATTTGATATATGCCTTCAGTGAATTTTCTTTACAAAAACATCACACTAAAGCCTAAAAATTCCTTAAAAGTGAAATGCCAATTCTTAAGCTGGAATCTCAATTATTCCATACCAAAATAATGGAATTGTGTAGTTATTGCTTTTGATGTTTTATATTCTATTCCACTTCTTATCTTTTTCTTTGGATCTGATTAAGGATTTTCAAAAGAATAAATTAGGTAATAGTGTGTATGGTAGGGATTCTTTTATCCGTAATTTGCACTACCTATTTCCACAATTTAAATAGAAATTCCCTTTTCCAATTTAATACAAAGAAGTTAAATAGAGTGTAAAAGTATTTGAATTGTAATTTATATTAGTGTTTATTCCGCTATTTCAGTATAAAATAAATTTGGTATTAATTCTATTTTATACAAGTCTGTTGGTTGAATTATGGATATTGGATATATAGTACATTTGTTGTATGGAATTGGACTTGTATAAATTTGAAGTTTTGACATTCAAACATTAGTTTAAGACACAATCTTTGCATGCTTAGGAATATTTTTTGGCATGCATATACATACATACATACATAAATACACACATACCTACATATACATACATATATTAGCATAAATAACGTATATAATGTATTAATTATGTAGTTAATATGCTATTAATTATATTAATCCCCCTTAGGAAAGAAGTCAATTGTAAAGGCGAAATAAGAGTTTTCTAATAAGGCCTTGGTATGGAGTGTGGTGAGATGTGTGATAATATGCTAAGAGAGTGTCACAAATTATGACTAAGTTATAGGGAGTGAGGTTGATAAAAATTCAAATAGAAGTTTGTCCAACTAATCTAGTTATCAGCAGTGTGACTTTGGGGCTATTGTGAGATATTGCCGTTGCCTATTATAAATACCCATGGAGGATGCGAGGTTAGTCCCAAATTCTATAAAGTAAACCTACATAGCTAATCTCGCAACCACTACCTACGAATAATCGGACTAATGTGAGATGTCATAGTTGGGTTGCAGGTCCTAATACGTAGGACTTTGGGGTTGGGATGTGTAATTGGCTGATTAAGGGCACGCCTCCTTCCTAATTAAGAAGTATTAAATAGTCAAGGTTAGCGGTTAGGCATGGTAATGGACATCTCGAGAAGGGTACGCTTCATGTTTGAGGTATTAAGAAGCAGTTATAAGGTCTGCATCCCTATAAAGGAGTATTAAGTAGCCTAATGATATTTCATGTGATGTTAGCCAGATAGTATCACAATGGAGTCTGCCTTGGGATATGTTAGTAAATGAAGGGGTCTGTAACACCCCCCTCTATACTTATACTATCCAAGTGTACTACAGAGTAATACTATCGGATAATACAGAAGATAAGGTGATACAGGTACACATGTGAATATTTCTGTAGGCTAACAATAGTACATATTAAAACATCAATATATAACTCAGCCATACGTACGTAGTTTGGCACAAAGAAATAAATATGAATTTCTCCAGGACAGAATAATACATAGTATATAGTTAATAACAGAGATCATAGAGTCAATCTCAGCGATGATATGTAATATACAAAGTATTATATACATACGTGAGTCTATATAGTACAAATTGATATATATTAATACGGAATAACTAGTCTCCTCTATGCCTAAATAATAAAATCTGGCCGTAATGTCCCTATACTTGAAATATCTCAGACTGACCCAAGTATTATATAAATAATAAACATGGTATACTATAACTAAATCGAGGGGGTTATACGTGCATGTATGTGTATGTATATATTATATGTATAGTATAATGGTGATGACACACAGACAATAGTATAACAAAATAACAACACTCATATAAACCTAAAATAAGATGTTGTCACCCATGTAAATCACATCAAATATTAACTCATCGAAACGATAATAAATGGATGAATCGTCCATTTCTAAATCATCATCAAAGTCCAGAAATAGTCAATAAAGAGATATCCTCAAGTGAAGTCAGGCAGTAGTGAAACAATTTGCACAATCTCTTTCAATCCATATTACAAAATATTGTTATCAAATCAATAAAATAAAATAAAAATGGTTTGACCCAACTCATAACAATGCCAGAATATGCAAAATCATATATCTTGACCCACAGTCCTTGGAGAGGCGAAACTCTAGGCTGAATGGTCCTAAGAGATAGAAATAACAAATCAATAATAAATAGGTCATTTTCGTAGGAAGAAACGTGGTTGACCATACTCTGATCACAATCTCAGATATAATCTCATCCATACATAATACATGTCTATCTACTACACACATGCATACACTAGAACCGAACAGGAGATTGACATCATGTCTACTTGCTCTAGGAGCCACATGTGGTCCATATGACATGACTCTTATATTCATTAGTTATCCCTTCTTGGCATAGTGACAATGATCCGCCATTGGCTTGACAACGCATAGCCTTTTGGTTTACGACTACTGACATGTTCCCCTATGTAATTGATTGCTGGCCTATGCGACACAAGGGACAACCAACTACCAGTCTCGTGATGTGCATCGAATATCATAAACAACAATAGTGTTGCACATTTGGGGCATGACCCCACGACAGTCTGTCAAGGTGGATACCAACCAATCTGGTTCATATTCGAAACATGAAGGGGGATGGACAAAGGTAGATGGATATATAATGTATATAAACCATGTTGCTGACATATAGCCTCTATACATGCGGACCACAGCGAGTCACACATAACATACCTCATATTGAGTGTCATCCACGAGAAAAGAATAACCAAATAAATAAATAATGGCATCACATACCACCACGTGTTACTATTCCATTTATTCAGTACTCACCATCACACTCGCCCTTCCTCAATTTGTAAAATGAGCCAAAGAATAACAAGAAAAGTACTACTGAATGCCCCATCTTAAACATTATTACAAATCCGTTTATTCAGATTTCTTGCCACACAGAATAAAAGTCATCACAAAATCACATAAATGGATGTCATCACTATATCATAACAAATCACTGATCAAATCTATTTCAACGGTGAATCGTTCACAATGTTTAAATCTAAATGGAAATGGGGGAGAACAAAAGATATACAAATCATACATAGAATCCCAATTTTAATACAAATATTGATATAATAAAGTTCAACAAAATATTTCTTAAACACTTAAATCGGGTATTTAAATATATAGGTTTAACATTCCAAATTGCTTTATATAAGTCAATTATAATTTTTTATAATAAATTATTGTTTCACAATTATATATATATATATATATATAAACTTCAAAGAAATTAATTTTATTTCTAACTATAAAATGTAACTCCAAAAGAAAGATTTAAATACAAAATTTCATTTCCAAATCTTTATTTACATAATTTAAAACATTCTAAAACACTTTATAAGTCTAATATAATTACGAAAGTCGTTTATAGATTTACCATAGTTAAATAACTTTCAAACAACAAACATACGTTAACAATCAAAAATAGTAATAATTATGTAAACTATATTATACTTTTTTATAACAAAATAATAATTTACAATGAACTTATAAATCTAAAAATAATAATTCTTTTCACTTTAATTTATAATGCAAAACCTTCACTTTATATTTTAATAGATAGAAATATATCATTTTCCAAACAACTTTTATATTCAAAATAATTTTCCAAAATTCATTTTATTTTCCATTCAATTATTATTCATTTATAAATCTACTTCAATTTAATTTTAAAATGCTAAAAATAATTTATCGAAGCTTCCAAAAATATTATAAAACAAAAAACCAATTAAATGAACAAAAATATGGATTATAGGGCAAATAGTTCCCAAATTTAACAATCAAATTATCAACATAAATCTATCATGTGGCAGAGTCGTATTCCATTGTTTCGGCCATCAATTTTATCTACACACAATATAAATAAATTATATAAATTGAAATGCAAATGGACAACATCTCCTTTGCATTCCAGACATCCAATAACACAAAATCTCATCAAACAATCAAAACACTATCAATAACATATGACCATAAGATAAGCCTATCAAACAATTTATTTAGACAAGTTAATAATTGTTTACAAACCATTCAACCAAGCAAATGCAATCAATACATTCAAACTATGTAATCTAACTGGGATATGCATTTACATAATTAGAAGACAACGAATGAGATATAGACGTGAGTGAGAAGACTCACCGAAATGATGCTATAATTCTTAAAGAAGAAACTCCATCATCATAGCATCGCCAGCAACTAAGCTCCACCTACAATCACCAATTCATCACCGCTTGAAATTGCAGTCAACCCCTCTCTTGAAACCAATCACGCACATCGTTTCTAGTAACACTTAACAGCCAGCATCGCATGCTCGAATATCCATTCATCCATGTGACGTCAACATCCCCAAGCTTGAACACTAAAGAAATTTTCATGCACTTGCTCCAATCGCCACCTTCGAATCTACTCATTCACTTACAAATCGTCACATGCAACCTACAAACAACCACCATAATTTATTCTCTCCGCACACTATCATTGTACCCTCCCAATCGTGCTTTCTTCCTATTACCATATCCGTCGTCAATGTCACTAGCACAGATCGCATGCATTCTTCATGATGATTTTAATTTTATTATTTTATTTTTATTCGAATGATTATCAGTGAGTTATGCAACTTGGCATTTTGGGGAAAATACAGGTTCGAACGTGAATAGAAGGAGAAACGTATATTCTAGAAAAAAAGAAGAAAGGTTTGGGCTTGGATTAAATTAGTTTGGGCCTGATTCACTTTAATTTGTTTTCATTTATCTATTTATTTATGCATTTAAATTTGATTTTTACTCCTTGAAAATAAGTTTCAACCTAATATAAATTGATTTACATCTCATTTAATAGATTGTATTTCAATAGTTGGACAATTTTATTCAATTTATAAACCATCAGAAATTAAATTAAATCACATTTATTTTAATTATTATTTTATGTGGTGCAAAAAACAGGGATGCTATAAGAAACAACCTTAAATGATGTATTATATGGTCATAGAATCAGCATAGTTCTCATTAAAAAGATATTAAGCGACTTTGGTATTATCTCTTACGTTGTTAGGACATTTTTGACGATGGATACAGTTTTTTGGATTGAAAAAGTGTAATGGTTATGGAATTGCACAAGGAAAGCCTTAAGACTTATAGTTGGAAGACTTACAATAAATCTGGGATACGTAAGACATATTATATTTTAATTATACTATCCAAGTACTATTATAGAAAGACTCAAAATTTCTATTCATCTAACATTGTTGTTCTGGCTCCATTCTTATTACAATGAAGGTTAAAGATGATGATATGAATTTTTGGAGATGGTGGGGAGAGGCGGACTTATGGCAGTTATTTAGCTATCCATGTTATTTTTATATTTCTAATGTACCCACTGAGACATGACGTGTTTTAAGATACTTTACCACAAATATTTAGCATTGTTATGTAGGATTATTCTGTATGTTTCTTTTGAATTTTTAAATAAATGGGTACTGGTTTGATATTATATTTTATCCATATGTTGTGAGATTCTGAATGTGTAGATAGATAGCTCTATATATTGTTTACTAACTAACATCGAGCTTTGGAATGGGTTTAAGGTTCGATGGCCTTTTTCTGGGTCAGAAATTTGGTCTGTTTTGAGGCAGGTTGTTACATTTGGTATCGGGCCTTAGCTTACCTGATCAACGAGGATAGCTATACACATGCGTGGCATACTTGTTATTTTTGACAATATTTTCAAAAACCCCATTAAATAAATATGTATATATATACACTTGTTTTAAATATATGCATTACTCTATAAATTCTGACTCTATAGAAGTAACCGCGATCATAATCTAAAAGGATGGACAAGGTGATTATGAGTTGGGAAAATTATAAAATAGAGCTAAATTTATAATCTTACCCCAACTACCCGATGAGGCAGAGGTCGTATTGTAAGGAGTGGAATAAGAAGTGCATGATCGTGAAATATAGAAGCACCTTAGAATTTGAATGTTCACTTAACATCTTTGTTGGGCCTAGACTACCTTGTGATTTTGGATTTCAATGATTTGCCGAATGAAGGTATACATTTTATCCAGATAGATGGCGATAAGAACATATAAGTTGTAAGCATCCAGAAGTAAGGCTGATAGGAGTGGAGCAAGATAGGAAGGAGTGGATCAAGTTTTTGCAAGAAGATGTATATTAATCACCACAAAAGGATAAACGGATTTTTATGGAGATTGAGTTAAGAAGAAGGATAGTTAAATATAAATCAAAATTAAAGTTAATTTCTAAGTCCAACCCCATGGGAAAGAATTTGAAATATTCTAAACGAGTTTATTGGGGAAGTAAGAAAATATCGAAAATTCATAATTTAAAATTTTTGTGTCAAAAATTCTACCTAAAAGGATTTCGGTAAAAACCTTTCTCATTTTTGAAATTTTTAGTTTAAAAAAAACTGGTCGAGTCAAGAAATTTTCAGTTTAAAGGTTTTGGATAAAGGGATTTTTCGTTTTTTGAATAAATGGAAAATAGAGCGTAGGCTGAACTTAATGATATTTCCTATTTCACAAATTTGGAAGTTCCTTTTTTTAATTCTTTCGAAAAAGGGGAATAATTGTAAATGAAACTTGATTAAGTTAAGGTATGGAGCATAGAAGGAGAAGAATAACTAGGATAGGAGATACATTCTCGTATAAGGAAAACACGAAGAATAGTAGTTGAAGTAGAAGCCATTCAGGTAGGAGAAATATAAGTAGAGGTAATGTTAGGAGATTTGGATAGAAATAGCATTAGGAACTTATATAAAATAGGATTAGTAATATAGTTAGAGACAAATATATGAAAGAAGTAATAAGAATTGGAGAAGAAAATAACATGATTGAATCTGTCCTTGTCTGCTCTACTTTTCATTGTCATAGACGATGCTTTTGAAAAAAAGACTAATAGATATGATAATTTGTTTATTAAATGTTTAGGATAGAAACCCTACTTTCAAAGAAGTAAGTCTTTGAGGTAAAAGTCTTTGAGAAGGGAAATTATTTTGCTAAGAAATTTATGAATTTGGGTTAAGAATAAATCGGCAAACATTTTGAAAATTGTATTCGAATGCTTTTGAATGTTTTATGCTTTTGAAAATTTGATTTCAAATGATTTTGGAAGGTTTTATTCAAGTGTTTAATAAATAGATATGTAAAATAAAATAAAATATGGTGTTTAATTTTTTTTGGGAATATGATTCTTCAACCTATTGTGTAAGATGGAATTTTTTTTGAAAATATGTCTAAAGGTTTTCTTTTGAAATGAGAAAATTACTGAATTCCATGTGCCACATATTAGCGTAATGGGGGTTTCCAAGTTTATATTTTCAAAGATAAAGGTTTTGGATTTGGTACTTCGTGATTGTAAAATTTTAGTTTGAAGAATAGTAGGGACTAAACCAAAATTTTTATGTAGTAGATAGAAATTACTACCTAGTTAAGACAAGGTAAAGGCTTTATGATATGAATAAAATCGGAATAATATATACAATCTGATCTGGAAACTTAAAATCAGTTTCAAATATTTATTATTGTAAAATGTTGGTAAACTTGTAAAGATATTCCAGATCTATAATTGGGTTGCAAATTAGGTTGCCTTAGTTGACTTGGAATTTGAATTGCTATATTTTGATTTATATGAAGCAGGAGCTATGTAATTTTCACAAATAATCTAATTCCAAATATATATAAAAGCGTGTCATTTCAATTAATAAGGGATGTACCAAAAAGGGAAAGATATGTGCAAGATATGGATATTCTATTTTGTTGCTTATATGATCTATTTCAATAAAGGAAAAAAATTCCTTGGAATTTCAAACGAAGCAAAGATAACACTTTTGGTTGATTTATGGAAACTTATAATGGTAATTATTTTGAAATGGCAAGTCTGATAAATTAAAATGCAAAAAGGAATGTTCTAGTTTAGAACTGATAGTTAGAGTTAAAAACAAGAAACATATACACACATACATATAATCGCGCTTTACGTTCAAAAATAAAATATAAACATCGTAGCTTATGACGATATTCGTATTATTTATTAACAGCATAGTAAATAGGACTGGAACTTATGGACATTAATTACCGATTTTATGGGCAACAAATTGTAATCAATTGAGTATCAAAAGGAATTAAATGGAAATTGTAACATCTGCCATTCTGAATCTAACTGCTATGGATACTGCAATCATCCATAGTTATTAATTTTTGATGATAAAATGTAGCTATATTAATCATATCAATAATCACAAGAAAAAGAATATGATAAATTTATAAACACAGTTTAATAACAAATTTTCACAACTCATTTCATAAGCAGTATTCATATTCATTACATAATCATTCACAAACTACGCTCAAAGAAATTATAATTATGGAAAAATACTCCAAGAGAAACATATGTAGATGCCTCCTTGGTTGATCAGAGTCAAATACTTGGAAATTATGCAACTTTGCAATTACATCCAAATAAACAAAACCATACTACACAACGGAAAATACATAAAGCTCCAAATAGCTAGATTGCATCGTGCACATTTCCGGAAACATATTCGTCTAACTGGAACCTGAAAGCCCTTAGTCCTGACCTACAAAAATGAATATCCAAGAATTTAAAGGGAAAAACTGAAACTTGGGTTCAGACAACAATCTGGTGTGAGTAATAATCTAATGTATCAAACCAAATGGATATCTAATGAGACCATGTCGCTATGAAAAATGTGTTTCTCCTCACTAGTACCTTATTTAAACATAACAACCGCATGCTGGGTTCCTGCAACCACAATGGTTAGATTATAAAAAATAGCATTAATCCATTAATAATTTTTACATGAATAAATATTGTAATTTAAAGCTTTGTTTTAAAACTTGATATTTTTCAAAAGTTAATTTAGAATTAATTCATTTGCTTTCAAAATGTAAGATAATTGTTTATTTTAATATGATAGTTTTGTTTTGTTCTCTTTTAAAATGTTTAAATTTTAAAGTGGTTATAAATACATGTGTAAGGAATTTTTTTATATTTTAATTAGTTTTAAAACATTTTTTTTTTCTTTTAAAGGTAAATTTATACTTATATATGTAAGCATTTATTTTTAAGGTAACATAAATAAGTAAGTTTACGTTATCATTTAAATTAAATAAAAATTTATTAAAAACACTTAAGGACAAATGTAACATATTTACACCTCTTAAAACACATGTAAGGCAATTAAATACTTAAAGGACATTTGTTCAAATTTTTACATGTGGCAACATATTTTTAATAAATGTTTTTAGAAAAAGAAAAAAAATCAGTTTTCACAAATACATTCTCCTTTGTTCTTTTCTTAACTCAAACCAAAATTTTACTTTCAGAATCCTGAAATTTGAAAACTAAAAAAATGGCAACCTGAAACTTGAATCACAAAAGCAATTCAAACCTGGAATTTGAAAACCCAAAAGCAAATTTAAAATCTGTACAAAAAGACTTCAACCTGCAACAAAATGGAGGTCTGCATTTCAAAGTTCAACAGCAGTTCAAAACTGAAGTTTCAACCTGCATTCAAACTAAAGCATCAAATTGTTAAGCATGCATGCAAGGTTTTTCTGCAGCAGTAAAGCAATTTCAAAATTTTAGTGCCTGGAAATTAACCTGTTCTGTGCACTGTATATATTAAGGTGAGTAAATCTTATTTTAAAAACAAGTTTTGATTTAATCCTTGATTGAATGTTGCATGCTAAAGTATTTGATTTAGATGATGCATATTTGTTTTCCTGCATGTAAGTTTTTATAAAAAAAAATACAGTGAATGCCTGCATATGAATCCTGTGTTATACAGGTTTGTGTTTTTTTTTCTTTTTAATCAATAACTTGATTTTGAATACGATTTGGACTGAAAGTTGTTTGTATTTAAGTGATTGAACATCTAAAAATAGTTTATAGAATTTTAAAATGAATAATTTGCTCAGAAATTTCAAAATACCGTGAAAAACCAAACTTGGGCAAAATTTCATGATTTTAATTTTTAGTTTTGAAATTATAATCGAATTACATTTGGAAAATATGATTTTTAGAGTTTGTATGATAATTTTTAATTGAGTAATCATGTTGAAATTGGGGTTTATATGAAATTGGGGATTTTGTGAATTATTGATTATCTGTGTATTAACTTGAGTTGATTTTTGAATCATAGCTAGCTTGTAAGCTATAGACTAAAGGAAAAATGCAAAGTATTTTTTTTAATGAACGAATCAATGGAAATTTAATGGAGTAGGGTTTAGCATTGTTTTTTTTCCATTGTCTGGGTAGCCGAGATTTGTGATGTGGATATGGGATCGGGTTTGACCGCGACTTGGGAAAAGAGGCGTGGAGGTTGTAGTGATGCTGTGAGGTGATCGTTGGGATTTTTCTGGTGGAGGCTGTAGGATCGATTTCACCCTAGAGGGGGGGGGTGAATAGGGTGATAGTATAAATTATAAAAATTAATCGCGGAAGCTTATAAAATAATTTCAACACAGATCACAGAACAATAGCAGCACAGATAATAGCAGAATAATAAATGCAGAAATAGAACGACACAGAATTTACCCAGCTTTGGCAAAACCCTGCCTACGTGCTACCCTCAAGGTTTCTACTAGAAGTTAGATAGTCCCTCACTTACACACGTAAACTCGCGACACCCGCTATCGACTAAATCTAACTCTACGCTCAAAACCCTGCCACTACTCAGCCACTGAGTTGCGAATTCTCAAGCTACGCCACGTAGCTTGTCCCCTAGTCACACGACTAGAAATTTAAACGGTTTAAAAATGAAAATACAAAACAAATTAAAAATAAAAAACCCTATTTTTAAATTCTTATCCCTTTATGTAAACAAGGCCGGCCCTTGGTTGATTTCCTTAACCCGTATCCTTTTATTATTGTCGACTCCTTCTCTTCTTTGATAAAATCAATGGTTGCTGTGTAAATTGCTCTCGAGAGATTTGACTTAGGGCTTCGGCTTTTCGTGAAATTGAATTAGGGCTTTGTTCCTTCTTCGTTCCAATTTAGGGTTTTTGATTTAAAATTGAAGCGCTGCTTCAAGATGTTCGATCGAAACAGATGATTATTTTCGACGCTAGCTTGTTCGATCAGATGTTACTTTGAATTGCAGACAGCTACTTCAATTCGATCAAGTTCGAATTATAAATGGTATGTTAACTTTTTCTTTTGCTTTTACTGGTTTTGACTTGCTTGAACTTGATGATTTATGCCGATGATGATTGTAGTAATTTATAGGGATTGAATTCCTAAATTTTCGTTCGTTCAGATATATTTGAATTTGTCAAATTATTTGCTCTGGCCGCTTGATGATGCTTGAACGATTGATGATTGAACCGACTTTGTCAAATTCGTATCTTTCACGTTTCTTGGTTGACACGGTTTTGAATTCATTTTCGTGATGACCATGGCTTCCACTCCGTTCCTTTTTCTTCGAATCTGCAGTTTGTTGTTTACCTTTTGTACTTGCTGTTGGCTTGCTTAGTCTTGAACATTGGTGATTTGTGTATGCACTGCATGTGTGCAGTTTTACTACTTTGGTTTCATGATGCCTTGGGTCGTATGCATCTCTGGTCAACAGCTTGTCGAATTTACATGTACACTGTGTCATTTATCTTTGCACTTGCATACTTGATTTCCACCTTGATATGTGTAGCCTGGTCTTTGTGCATTACTGAAACACTTTTCATACAGTTGAGTTTTAATTCATTGGAATTGATATTGTACTTCACTGTTGCCTTGTTCATCATTGTGTATTAACTTGATTGTTCAGTTAAGTTGTTGTAGTTCCACTACTTTGTGCCCGAGCTTGCATGCTTCACGTTTGCTATGTCACTTACAAATATTGATGCATTTGTTTGTACTGTGCATTGAGCATTGACCACTTCGACTGTTTGCATTAAAGTTGTATTTGTTGTCGTCATATCGTCACTTGGGCTTGTCCTTGTATACTGCTGTTTCAAACCATGTTTGTTGTGGCATCGCATTACTGTGCATTTGTTTTCAGTTGCATTCATTGGTCATTATTTCTTGTGTGCTGGTTGAAGTTCTGATGCCTTTACGTCTCGACCTCGAGCTCTGTCTTTACTTCTGATCTGATGCATTTATCTTGTACCTGGTTATCTGTTTTGAGTCACTTCATGTATGCACTGATGCATACTGCAGCTATGTTGGCTTGATGGTTTTCTTCTTTACATTGTACATTTTACTGTCTTTATTATGGCATACTTTGATAGTGCCATTTTGCTCTGGTTCCATATTTGTGAGTTGTTCGGTGTACTGTTCATTTGCCTCTGGTTTGAACCATGCTTTGATTCATTTGCATTGTCACTGGGTTTATTTGAAGTTGTAGCTTGTACACTTGCCCTGTGTTAAACCTAGCTAATAGTTCGGGTTTGACCTTGTGCGTGTGTCGAGATTTTATTTATATTGCACCTGAGTTGAACCCGTCTTTTATTTGGGTTTGACCTTGTGCTCACCTGTCCCTGTAGCATTATCATGTGTATATTGGTGTGCACGGCCTTGTGGCATATACAGTGATACACTGTGTATGTCACAAGCTGTTCGTGTGATGAATTCAAATATAAATGATGACGAACAACCCAAATAACTGAGGCAAATATCATTTTCAAAATTCACGTTTTATTTTATATTGCAAAAATATTTCTTTTTCAATTTTACTGCGTTAGTGTATATTTATGCAGATTGCTCAGATGCTGGATTCTAACTGGAATGAAGATGAAGATAAAATATGAGTGAATGAGCGATATGTAGTGAGGACATTTGTAAATGTGAAATTGTGATGTAATTGAATTTGTATCAAAGTTGTATAGTGTATAGTGAGAGCTTGAATTTGTACTATTCAAAATTGTAATAAATATTTGTTTGAATAAAATATTCGTTTGAATTCAAAATCTGTGTTATTTATTTTATTCAGCAAATATTTATTTAATCTGTGAAAATAAATAGTATACTAACAAATACATTTAAACGAATGTATATATGTTTATTATCATCAAACAAAAATCATATAAGCGCATATTCAACAATCTCCCCCTTTTGATGATAACAAACATATATTTAAGATTTTAAATATGTTAAATGTATTTGATCATTGATATGCTTTAATTTGCTCCCCCTATTTGAATGCTCCCGCTCTACACAATACTCCCTCTACATATATGCATACAAATAAAAATATGCAAATGAGCCTAGATGCAAATGGAAAATTATTTGACCTTTGCTTGATTTTATTTGACAAAATCTTAACTTTTCTCTCCCCCTTTTGTTATCAGCAAAAGAATAATAGTGTTAGAGAAAATAGAGATAAAGTGATCGATATTAATTCAACATTAAAAACTCAATTGAATATAAATTTTAAATTTCAATAAAAAATCAAACAAAAATCATAAATATTTTGTTAGGCGCATATTCCACTTTTAGAATGATGGAAATGATGTCATCATATAAAACCATACAGTTGTGTCTATTCGTGGTAAGTTATATCAGGAATTTGAATATCTACTAACCATGCATAACCGTTAGGACTTTTAAATGAGATTAGTAGTATTCCAATTTTATTTTATTTTTAAAAATGAATTCAAGTATCTTCTAACCACGCATAACCGTGAGGACTTTTAAATGGGATTTGAATCAACTTGTTTATTTTAAAAATCAACTTTTGATATGCGTTCCATACATGCATAACCGTGAGGACTTTTAAATGAGCATGGAAGCACATAACAAATTCCAAATAATTCACCCATGCTTAACCGTGAGGACTTTTAAATGAGAGTGAATACTTTGGTATTTATTATTATTATTATTATTATTATTATTATTATTATTTTAAAAAATGTAAAAATGAAAAACGAACGATTCCTGTTTAAAGTACCACATATTGACAAAGTATATAGAATTTTGATGAGTGATGGTCGTTAGAAATATGATAGATATAGAGATGGTCATGGAATTTTTTACCAACAAAAAGTTTTATAACTCTTGTTTAAATTTCTAAAGAAATTTACTAATTATACCATCTCGAGTCATAATATATGATCAATATTAACACTCATCACTTTTTCAATCACCATTTTTCTTTTCGACAAACATTAGAGAGTCAGATTAGTCAAAATAGTCATTTAAAATCAAATTCAAAAATAATTATGAAATTAATTTTTCAAAAATGACTAATATGAAAATATGGTCAAAAATGATTTTCTCCAGGGGGTTTTAAAAGAAAATTTTCTGCTATTTGAAAATTATTTTAAATGAAGAATATGCAGATATTTTTTTTTGAAAAACGATGCAGTTACTAAATGTCTCAAAAATCACGTTCAACTAGTAATTTTTCTATCAACTAGATTACCAGTGTAATCTGCATCTGAATCATCATTAATTGAATTTGATTGACCAAACCATAAAGTGTGCACCAAAAATTTCAAACTCAATTTTAACAGCAATTTAAATGACATTCTCTTGAATTTGAAATGAAGCCGTGTAAACAATCAATAACCGTGAATATAGAGTTAGCCGTATATAAGCAAATGTATTATCATCCAATAAAACACTATTTTTAATCCAAACCGATATATATGTGGTAATTCAAAAAATTTAGAGAATTTTATAGTGTTTTTGGCATAAGAATATAATTGGCTAACAATTTTGAATAAGTCAGAATCATCATCTTTTCATCATCTCATTATTGGCTGATTTAATTCAAAATACGGTGCAGATTATCACATTTAATATATCGTTTAAAACATACCATTACCTGTTTTACCTTTACGATATTTTTCGTCGTTGTCCATTGTGATTCTGTCACCTTTATACTAGGCTAAGGAACTTTTCTTTGTCGCCCGTTGTGTTTCTGAAACAGCCAAAATCCAGAGAACACTGTTGTTGTTCCTTAGCCTGCCACCACACCTACACGATGAAAAATTTATGTGACCTATTTGTTTTTATAGGTCCATGATTGTTAGTGGCAGAATATTTTGAAAAATAATTTTGTGTAGACCCAAAACTATTTATAATTGTTCCCTTCGGCACCCAAATTTGTTTAACTTTGAGAGATTTTATATTTGTGCCTTTTGGAACCCAAATCAGTATAGTTTTCACATGTTTGGGTCTATACCAACAATTATTGTGATCGTGTCCAAATTTTCTACAAATTGTGCACATAGAATTAACTTGATTAATATTGCTTTCAACAATTTTCGATTTATTATATCCAAGTCCTTGTCTAACCATGTTAACAGTTTGCTTTCCTAATAGCATATTCAACGATTTTTCACTTTTTGAAAATTTATCTAAAGTCGTTGACAATTGTTGGACTTGTGTTTTGAGAGATTCATTTTCGTTTAACAATTGTGTGCACTTTTTAATAGAATTCTCTCTCCTAGTATTTTCATTCTCTTTTAAAATCAGAATTTTATTTTCAAGTGATTTTATATTGATTTCTGATTTTTTAATTTCTTCTTCGAATGTTGGACACTTATCACACTTAGGGATTCTACGTTGATAGTTCTTAACTAATTGATCAAGTTGTTCATTGCATTCTATCAAAGTATCCTTTTGAGATTCAAGTTTGGCGTATTTTTCCCTAAGTCGTTCAAAACAGCCATTTACTTCGTGGAAATAAATAAGTAATTCAGAGTGAGTAAGTTTTGATACCTCGCTTGGCTCGTCAACGTCGCTATCAGTTATATTTCCTTGAAGGCACATATCTGCTTTCTCACTCTCACTGCTAGTACTTTTATCATTCTTATCCATTGCATCCCAAGTGGCTGCAAAACTTTTCTTTTTCTGTTTCTTTCCATAGTCGCGTAGATTTCGAGGACAATTGGGCTTGATGTGTCCGGGTTGGTTGCACTTATGACAGATGATCTCCTGTTCTTCTGAGTAGTCAAGTGCTTTGCCTATTCTGCTTTTCAATTCATGATTTCGAGCTGGATTTCCGTATTTGCGATTCCACCTTTTGAATTTCTTTATTAGTAGAGATAACTCTACTGCTCCATCATCATCGTTATCATCATCACTTTCGGTTGTTCCTTTGAGCGCTATTGATTTCTTTCGAGTATCTCCTCCTTCACGCTCTTCCTTGAATTTCATTTCTAGCTCATAAGCGGTGAGATTTCCGATGAGTTCTTCAACTTTGAATTGTTTTAAATCTTTCGATTCTTGAATGGCAGTTACTTTTGCTTCAAAGCTTCGTGGAAGGACTCTGAGGATTTTTCGGACTATTTCCAATTCGGTGTATGTTTTTCCGAGAGCTTTTGATTTATATACGATATTGGAAAGTCGTCCGTACATCTCTTTGGCATTTTCTTCCTTCGCCATTGTAAAGTTCTCATATTCACTGCATAGCATAGCAAGGCGGGATTCTTTGACTTGAGATGTTCCTTCGTGAGTCACTTCGAGTGTGTGCCATATTTCCTGCGCAGTTAGACAATGTGAGACACGATTAAATTCAAATTGATCCAATGAACAGATAATAGAATTCATAGCTTTAGCATTAGTATTTTATAATTTATTTTCTAGTTCTGTCCATTGTTCCTTTGGTTTCTCTATTTCCTGATTATCTATAGTTATTGTTGGTATTCTATAACCTGTCTCAACAATATTCCATGCGACAATGGTTTTCAGAAAAATTTTCATCCTATTTTTCCAGTAAGCATATTCACCATTGAACATTGGTGGTCTATGTGACGACCGCCCATGACTCCCGCACCAAAACAAGGAAATAGTGCGCTGAAGAGCGTGCCAGGCAGCCATGGACGATAGTCAGGGTAAGATAAAACAGAAACTCTATCGTACAACTCACAGCGCATGGACAAAATACAATAGAGAAGTATATGTATATAGTGAAGCTCATAACAGAACATCATCATATAGACTTCATAAAGGTTTGATACAAGCATCTGAACAATCAATACATCAAGCCTCACTACATAACACTCAAAACATATACAAGCAGCGGAACATCCAGTACATATAGTAAGAAAACTAATATGCTAGCCTCCAGCTCGTCTTCGTCATCTGCATCGTTGATAACCAAGAACAGCACCTGTCACCTGCTACCTAGTCTGCCCATCCCAACATGGATGAACAGCCCAAGGTATTTAGAGTTGAACATAAAACCTTGAGTCAGACAACAGTCTTAGTGAGCAGTAAATTAACTATCAAACATACCAAAAGAGCATAAAGTATGAAAGAAATAGGAACTCAACCATCCCACTCCACCTCATTCTACAGTGATAGCCCCCAGACCCACTAAGCATAACAAGCATAGCAAAGCAGACAATTCAAGTAAAGTAATTATCACTCGAGTCAAGGTCGATGTTTTCCAAATACAAACCCCCAAGGCCTAAACCAAGATCAGATAAGCACTCAGAAAACACCGCTCTTGAGACCGAATGATGGTGCAACCAAACATCCATGACTCTGGCTAACACTGTTATCATTGCTTCGATTCACCGTTAGTTGAATGACCGCCTGTCAAGGGCTAATGGTAACCCCGGTTCTAGACATAACTCCGCACGTCGTCGCAGCCCGTGCCTAGGAATTTTCGCAACTACCCAGAGTACTAGCACGTCGTTGCAGCCCGTGCTTGGAACGTCATCGTGACCCGTCCCAACGTACTCTTGCTTTGAGCATGCTAGAATCTTCAACAACGATAAAATCTCAGCCTTCTAGTCATCCTTCTCGACGACTATTCCCATACTAGCTCAAGCTCCTCTCAGGCTAACCATTATCAACCAACTCGAATTGCATCACCGAGTTATCAACATACTTGGGATGATCTCGTCTGGATTAAACCAAGGCTTTCTCACATCATACTTTGCTTCATCGCATCATAGCAAAGTCCCATCTCAACATCATCATCAAATCTATCCATAGGAGCTTCAACATCCGCTTCATATGCCACAAGCAGTTTTCACCATTCAAGAGCCTTTCCACTTAGCTTTTGAATCATCTTTGACCAACTTGTCCAAATCAAGTAATCGATCAACTAATCAATCAAATCAAACATCAATTCAAGTAATCAATCATTCAAACAAGGTCTAATAAGCAATTACAACAATAATGGAAATTTCGTAAATAAAGAGTTCAAATCTAACATGCATTCTAACAAGCATGAATTATGAACAATATCTCTACAACTTGATGAATGAACTTGTATAAGTGAATATGTAGTAAAATAGGTGTCAAAACTTCATAGATGATAGATCTACATGCGTACTTAGGAAAAATGCAAGAAATTACTACTTTTAACACATAAACAAACCACCAATCCAATATACTCCCTTGGTCCGTGTGAGAGATAACCACTACTCACCGAATCACCTAAACACCTCAAAAACAACCAACTCCAGATCTGGACAGCAAAGATCTAAGCTTGATCCGGCAAAATCTCGCTTCAATCGATGAAATCTCTCTTTGTTGGATGAAGATCTTCAACTTTGGCTCTTGGATCTTCGATTTGATCTTCAATTTAGATGGAAGGAATCACTAGATTAGAGTGGAGAAAAGAAGTGAAGAAGTGTTGTAGTCGAGCTCTTAAAATGGCAGCACTTCGTCGCTTCAAAATCCGGTGCCAAAAAGTGAAGATATGGACGCATATTTATAGGCTGAAACGTCCCTTAAGTCGCCGCCCCTATGAGTCGTCCACGACTTATCACATGAGTTGTCCACGACTCATCAGACCCCACGGCTTACGACTCATGCTTCATGCGACTCAACGGCTCACAGCACACGACTCAACAGACACAACTTACGACCTAAGACACGCACGCGCGACCTAACGACATAGCCCTCCCCTTTGCGACCTAACACTAAGTCGCTCACACGACTCAGCGACCTAACGCTAAGTCGCTAAACACCTTAAGTCGGCAGCAATCTATCTCAAGAGACGACCTAACACCCAGCCTAAGTTCCAACGACTTACGACTCAAACCAGTATACGACTTAACAACTTCACGGCTCAACACTCTACGACCCACGACTTATCTACACTGCCGCATTTCCTAAGTCCTAAGTCGTTTGGATGACTTAACTCCTATGCGACCTAACAAAACTCACGACCCAGCGACTTATCATACTGCCGACCCAACTACCTAACGACCTAAGTCCCCAACGACTCAAAAAAGCCACGACCTACCACTAAGTCGTAACTCGTACACGACCCAACTCCGAACAACTTAAGCTACCCTTCAACCTAAGCCTCAACACGAGTTAACCTTCATACGACTTAAGCACTAAGTCGTTGACTCCCATAAGTCGCTCCACTCGATCTAGCATTCACACGACTTGATGGTAACTATTTTACGATATGTCGACACGTAAAATACGGGTCGTTACATTCTATCCCCATTAGGAATTTCGCCCCCGAAATTCCAAACGAACAAGAGCAATCAAAGTTATTCCGCATGCCTACCATCCATAGCAATCAACAAACCATGCATCCAACTACTAGCCTAGCATGCAGAATTCTAAGACTTAGAACAAGCTACAAATTCGTGAGATGTCACGACACCTTAGGGCCATACCTCGAAGAGTTCAGGATGAGCTGCCTTCATCCCCTCTTCCTCCTCCCATGTACAGTTGTCAACATCATCACTCCATTGTACCTTGAGCAACGTAATCATCTTCCTCCTAAGCTGTTTCGTGTCGGTTTCAACAACACGAAGCGGCTTACGAGGTCTCGTAACAACTGGATCAACTTCTAAATCTTCACAGCTATCAGCAGAAACCACCGTATTCGAGTCATGCACATACTTCCTTAGATAAGATACATGAAAAACATTGTGCACACCCGCCATCTTTTCTGGTAACTCCAATCTATAAGCGAGCTTTCCAATTCGCTCGATGATCGGGAATGGTCCAACAAATCTCGGAGTCAATTTCCCTTTCTTCCCGAATCTAATAAAATTCTTCAGTGGAGAAATCTTCACAAAAACCACATCTCCTACATCGAATTCCAAATCCTTACGACGCTTGTCAGCATAACTTTTCTGACGATCTTGGGCTGCCTTCATTCGTCGCCGAATGATCTCTATACAATCCGTAGTTTGTCGAATCATCTTTGGCCCAAGTATCAACTTTTCTCCAGTTTCCAACCAACATGTCGGAGAGTTACACGGTCTTCCATACAATGCTTCATACGGTGCCATACCAACGCTTGACTGGCAACTATTATTATATGCAAATTCCACCAAATGAAGATGATCTTCCCATGATCCCCCGAAGTCCAAAACACATGCTCTGAGAAGATCTTCCAAAACTCGGTTGACTCTCTCGGTCTGACCATCTGTTTGGGGGTGATAAGCTGTACCCAAACACAACTCGGTTCCCAAAACTTCTTGGAAGCTCTTCCAAAATCCACTAGTGAACAATGGGTCTCGATCGCTCACTATACTCTTCGGAATACCATGGAATCGAACTATCCACTTAACATACAACTCAGCCAACTTCAATGCAGTCCTGGTAGATCGAACAGGCATGAATCTTGCACTCTTAGTCAAACGATCTACAATGACCCAAATCCCTTCATTTCCTGCCCTGGTTCTAGGTAGACCATCGATAAAATCCATCGATATCTGCTCCCACTTCCATGTAGGAACTTCTAATGGCTGAAGCAATCCACTGGGCTTCTTCTGCTCGGCTTTTACCAACTGGCAGTTCATACACTTGGAAATAAAATTTCCAACATCCTTCTTCATACCTTCCCGGTAGTAGGTTCTCTTCATATCCCGATACATCTTATTTCCTCCTGGATGAATTGTCAACTTCGAGTGATGACTTTCCCTCAGAACTTCATCTCTCAATCCATCTATATCAGGGACAACTAATCGTCCTTGCTTCCGAAGCCAACCCTCTTGATCGACTTCGAATCCTTTATCCTTTTCTGGGTTCAATCCAGATTCCAAATCACGGATAATCTTGACAAGTTTATCATCTCGCTTTTGGCTCTCGCCAATCCTTTCCACAAGAGTAGGTCTTATCGATAAGTTTGCCAACATCTCAGGTTCTAATTTACACCTAGGCCTGAAATCAAATCCAGCCAAATACTCGAGACTCTTCCATTCCGAAAACATGGCTCCCAATCCTGCATGTCTTCGACTTAACGCATCGGCCACTGCGTTACCTTTTCCCGGAGTATAGGCTATATCAAAATCATATGATGCTAAGAACTCTAGCCACCGTTGCTGTCGAAGATTCAAATCCTTTTGGGAGAACAGATACTTCAACGACTTATGATCCGTAAACAACTCGAATCGAACTCCTAATAGATAATGTCTCCACATCTTCAAAGCAAATACAATTGCCGCTAACTCCAAATCATGAATGGGGTAATTCCTTTCATGCGGCTTCAGTTGTCGACTTGCATACGCAACAACTTTATCCTTTTGCATTAGCACTGCTCCAAGTCCAGTACCACATGCATCGGTGTAAACCACCATCTCATCATTCCCACCTGGAATAGTCAAAACAGGAGCACTCGTCAGTCGCTCTTTCAGGATTACGAAAGCTTGCTCACACTTATCATCCCATCTGAACACTTGGTTCTTTTTCGTCAATCATGTCAATGGTGCAGCTATCTTGGAAAAGTCTTTGATAAATCGACGATAATATCCTGCTAATCCAAGGAAACTTCTCACATCAGATGCATTCTTAGGTCTAACCCAATCCTGGATTGCTGCCACCTTAGCGGGATCAACCGCTATTCCATTTCCAGAGATAACATGGCCTAAGAACCTCACCTCACTCTTCCAGAAGTGACACTTCGAAAACTTAGCCTTCAGCTGATGTTTCTGCAAGATTTCCAAAACAATACGCAAGTGTGTCTTGTGCTCTTCCTCATTTCTGGAATAAATCAGAATATCATCCACGAACACAAGTACAAACTTGTTCAACTGATCTCTGAATACTCTATTCATAAGATCCACAAAATATGCTGGTGTGTTAGTCAATCCAAACGGCATTACCAGCCACTCATAAAAACCGGATGGTGTCCTAAAAGCAGTCTTCGGCACACTATCCTTAGCCACTCTCAACTGGTGAAATCCCGTTGCCAAATCCATCTGAGAAAACACCTTAGCTTCGTGAAGCTGATCAAACAAGTCATCTATTCTCGGCAATGGATACTTGTTCTTCTTAGACACCTTATTCAGCTCACGATAATCCACACACAACCTCAATGATCCATCCGCTTTGGTTGCGAACACAACTGGTGCACCCCATTCGAACACACTACGCCGAATGAATCCTTTCCGAAAAAGGTCATCAACCTGCACCTTCAGCTCTTGTTGTTCTCTAGGCGCCATCCGTCTAAGAGGCATCACAACTGGTCTGGCTCCCTCAACTAGATCGATACGAAACTCGATCTCCCTATGCGGCGGTAACCCTTTGACTTCATCAAAGACGTCCTCAAATCCATTCACAACCGGCATCGATGACAGTCCATCCCGTGGAACAAGTAGTGAATACATGAAGCCCATGAAGACGCCTTCCTTATGCTTACATCGTATCACAATCCTTCGCCCTTCCACATTCCCGCCTGTCACCTCCAGTTTCTCACAATCAACCTTTGCCGCATACTTCCTAAGCCAGTCCATACCCAAAATAATTCCGAACCCCGCAAAGTTCAGAACAAAACAATCACGAACAAAAGAGCAATCATGACTCGATACAACTAGACCACGGCATACCATACACAAACAAGACGAACCCCCAACTGGATTAGTCAAAACCAATGGTCTATCAACAATTTCCGGTTCCAAACCCAACCGGTCTACCAGATCACTACAAACAAATGAATGCGACGCTCCAGTATCAAACAACACTCTAACTGGAACACCACAAATGGAAAGAGTACCTTGAACCACCACACTCTTCCCCTTCTCTTCCGCAGTAGGAGCTTTCGAAGATGATGGAATAGCCCCCAAAGCATAAGCTTGCACAATCTGCTTATCTTTCCTTGGTTCCGGACAATCCCTCTTGAAATGCCCCGGTTTGTCATAGTTGTGGCATTTTGCCGGCACTCTTGGTTTCTTACAATCCCTGGAGAGATGACCCTTCTGCTGACAGTTGTAGCAGATCACTTCACCCTTCGGCTTCTTGTGGCCATCCTTACCCTTCTGCTGTTGTTGCTTCCTCTTCTTGTTTCCACCCTGCTGTGGTTTGGACTCTTCCTTGGTCACAGCAACAACAGACCCTTCCTTAGGAAACAAACTCTCGTGCCTGAGAGCTTTCTCCACAAGCTTCTCAAACGGATCGTCCAAATGATCCACCAACTGTCTCCCGAGATAATAGTCCAAGCCTGTCACAAACTTCTCGTTCTTCTGGTAGGGAGATTCAATATACGACCGAGCATACTTGGACAAAGCTTCAAACTCAGAAACATACTCAAGAACTGGTCTCCCACCTTGCTTGAGCTCCACAAACTTCTTAAACAGAACAGATTTCTGAGCCGTAGAAATGAACTTAGCTTCAAATCTAATTTGGAATTGCTCCCAAGTAATCTCTTCTTCTGGAGTATCAATGGTGATAGAATTCCACCAATCCGAAGCTCTCCCTTGAAGCTGTCTTGATGCAAGCTTCCTTTTAGTTGCATCCTCAATTCCCAAATCGCCAAAGATCCTTCTACAAGCATCAATCCATCTCTGAACTTCTATGGTTGATTCTGTTCCCAAGAAAACCTTTCCTCCAAGAGCAGTATAGTCCTTACACAACTTAGCAAAATCCACTGGTCTTGGAGCTTGAACTTGAACTCCAACATCTACTGACGGTCCTAAAGTTGGTATCCTTCTCATGATCGAAGTCATCATAGCTTCGAATATTGCAGCATAGTCAGTAGCTCCCCTAGCAGCACGGCTTTCCCTAGCAGCTTGTCTCTCACTTCGACTCATCCTTAAAATCTACAAAAAAGAATGATTTAGAACACCTTGAGAAACAACTACATAAGGAGTTCAAATTCTTCTAAACTACTATATTATATATATAGTAATCATCCATCAAAATACAATTACGTCTCTCATACGTAGTTACGTCAGCGAGCGTTGGCTAAAATCGATTAACCTCGCTCTGATACCAAATGCGACGACCGCCCATGACTCCCGCACCAAAACAAGGAAATAGTGCACTGAAGAGCGTGCCAGGCAGCCATGAACGATAGTCAGGGTAAGATAAAACAGAAACTCTATCGTACAACTTACAGCGCATGGACAAAATACAATAGAGAAGTATATGTATATAGTGAAGCTCATAACAGAATATCATCATATAGACTTCATAAAGGTTTGATACAAGCATCTGAACAATCAATACATCAAGCCTCACTACATAACACTCAAAACATATACAAGCAGCGGAACATCCAGTACATATAGTAAGAAAACTAATATGCTAGCCTCCAGCTCGTCTTCGTCATCTGCATCGTTGATAACCAAGAACAGCACCTGTCACCTGCTACCTAGTCTGCCCATCCTAACATGGATGAACAGCCCAAGGTAATAAGAGTTGAACATAAAACCTTGAGTCAGACAACAGTCTTAGTGAGCAGTAAATTAACTATCAAACATACCAAAAGAGCATAAAGGATAAAAGGAATAGGAACTCAACCATCCCACTCCACCTCATTCTACAGTGATAGCCCCCAGACCCACTAAGCATAACAAGCATAGCAAAGCAGACAATTCAAGTAAAGTAATTATCACTCGAGTCAAGGTCGATGTTTTCCAAATACAAACCCCCAAGGCCTAAACCAAGATCAGATAAGCACTCAGAAAACACCGCTCTTGAGACCGAATGATGGTGCAATCAAACATCCATGACTCTGGCTATCACTGTTATCATTGCTTCGATTCACCGTTAGTTGAATGACCGCCTGTCAAGGGCTAATGGTAACCCCCGTTCTAAACATAACTCTGCACGTCGTCGCAGCGCGGGACTAGGAATTTTCGCAACTACCCAGAGTACTAGCACGTCGTTGCAGCCCGTGCTTGGAACGTCATCGTGACCCGTCCCAACGTACTCTTGCTTTGAGCATGCTAGAACCTTCAACAACGATAAAATCTCAGCCTTCTAGTCATCCTTCTCGACGACTATTCCCATACTAGCTCAAGCTCCTCTCAGGCTAACCATTATCAACCAACTCGAATTGCATCACCGAGTTATCAACATACTTGGGATGATCCCGTCTGGATTAAACCAAGGCTTTCTCACATCATACTTTGCTTCATCGCATCATAGCAAAGTCCCATCTCAACATCATCATCAAATCTATCCATAGGAGCTTCAACATCCGCTTCATATGCCACAAGTAGTTTTCACCATTCAAGAGCCTTTCCACTTAGCTTTTGAATCATCTTCGACCAACTTGTCCAAATCAAGTAATCGATCAACTAATCAATCAAAACAAACATCAATTCAAGTAATCAATCATTCAAACAAGGTCTAATAAGCAATTACAGCAATAATGGAAATTTCGTAAATAAAGAGTTCAAATCTAACATGCATTCTAACAAGCATGAATTATGAACAATATCTCTACAACTTGATGAATGAACTTGCATAAGTGAATATGTAGTAAAATAGGTGTCAAAACTTCATAGATGATAGATCTACATGCATACTTAGGAAAAATGCAAGAAATTACTACTTTTAACACATAAACAAACCACCAATCCAATATACTCCCTTGGTCCGTGTGAGAGATAACTACCACTCACCGAATCACCTAAACACCTCAAAAACAACCAACTCCAGATCTGGACAGCAAAGATCTAAGCTTGATCCGGCAAAATCTCGCTTCAATCGATGAAATCTCTCTTTGTTGGATGAAGATCTTCAACTTTGGCTCTTGCATCTTCGATTTGATCTTCAATTTAGATGGAAGGAATCACTAGATTAGAGTGGAGAAAAGAAGTGAAGAAGTGTTGTAGTCGAGCTCTTAAAATGGCAGCACTTCGTCGCTTCAAAATCCGGTGCCAAAAAGTGAAGATATGGACGCATATTTATAGGCTGAAACGTCCCTTAAGTCGCCGCCCCTATGAGTCATCCACGACTTATCACATGAGTCGTCCACGACTCATCAGACCCCACGGCTTACGACTCATGCTTCATGCGACTCAACGGCTCACAGCACACGACTCAACAGACACAACTTACGACCTAAGACACGCACGCGCGACCTAACGACATAGGCCCCCCCCTTTGCGACCTAACACTAAGTCGCTCACACGACTCAGCGACCAACGCTAAGTCGCTAAACACCTTAAGTCGGCAGCAATCTATCTCAAGAGACGACCTAACACCCAGCCTAAGTTCCAACGACTTACGACTCAAACCAGTATACGACTTAACAACTTCACGGCTCAACACTCTACGACCCACGACTTATCTACACTGCCGCATTTCCTAAGTCCTAAGTCGTTTGGACGACTTAACTCCTATGCGACCTAACAAAACTCACGACCCAGCGACTTATCATACTGCCGACCCAACCACCTAACGACCTAAGTCCCCAACGACTCAAAGAAGCCACGACCTACCACTAAGTCGTAACTCGTACACGACCCAACTCCGAACAACTTAAGCTACCCTTCAACCTAAGCCTCAACACGAGTTAACCTTCATACGACTTAAGCACTAAGTCGTTGACTCCCATAAGTCGCTCCACTCGATCTAGCATTCACACGACTTGATGGTAACTATTTTACGATATGTCGACACGTAAAATACGGGTCGTTACAGTCTAACTATGGATTGACCCTCTGCAAAAGCATTATTAAAAGAAGCCATTTTAAAAATTCAAAATTTTAAAACAAAAATTGATTTTTTCAAAAAATCGAATTTTTAAAACAAATGTTGACTTCTAATCCTAGCTCTGATACCACTTGTAGGATCGATTTTACCCTAGAGGGGGGGTGAATAGGGTGATAGTATAAATTATAAAAATTTATCGCGAAAGCTTATAAAATAATTTCAACACAGATCACAGAACAATAGCAGCACAGATAATAGCAGAATAATTAATGCAGAAATAGAACGACACAGAATTTACCCAGCTTCGACAAAACCCTGCCTACGTGCTGCCCCCAAGGTTTCTACTAGAAATTAGATAGTCCCTCGCTTACACACGTAAACTCGTGACACCCTCTATCGACTAAATCTAACTCTACGCTCAAAACTCTGCCACAACTCAGCCACTGAGTTGCGAATTCTCAAGCCACACCACGTAGCTTGTCCCCTAGTCACACGACTAGAAATTTAAACGGTTTAAAAATGAAAATACAAAACAAAACAAATTAAAAATAAAAAACCCTATTTTTAAATTCTTATCCCTTTATGTAAACAAGGCCGGCCCTTGGTTGATTTCCTTAACCCGTATCCTTTTATTATTGTCGACTCCTTCTCTTCTCTGATAAAATCAATGGCTGCTGTGTAAATTTCTCTCGAGAGATTTGACTTAGGGCTTCGGCTTTTCATGAAACTGAATTAGGGATTTGTTCCTTCTTCGTTCCAACTTAGGGTTTTTGATTTAAAATTGAAGCACTGCTTCAAGATGTTCGATCGAAACAGTTGATTATTTTCGATGCTAGCTTGTTCGATCAGATGTTACTTTGAATTGCAGACAGCTACTTCAATTCGACCAAGTTCGAATTATAAATGGTATGTTAACTTTTGCTTTTGCTTTTACTGGTTTTGACTTGCTTGAACTTGATGATTTATGCCGATGATGATTGTAGTAATTTATAGGGATTGAATTCCTAAATTTTCGTTCGTTTAGATATATTTGAATTTGCCAAATTATTTGCTCCGGCCGCTTGATGATGCTTGAACGATTGATGATTGAACTGACTTTGTCAAATTCGTATCTTTCACGTTTCTTGGTTGACACGGTTTTGAATTCATTTTCGTGATGACCACGGCTTCCACTCCGTTCTTTTTTCTTCGAATCTGCAGTTTGTTGTTTACCTTTTGTACTTGCTGTTGGCTTGCTTAGTCTTGAACATTGGTGATTTGTGTATGCACTGCATGTGTGCAGTTTTACTACTTTGGTTTCATGTTGCCTTGGGTCGTCTGCACCTCTGGCCACCAGCTTGTCGAATTTACATGTACACTGTGTCATTTATCTTTGCACTTGCATACTTGGTTTCCACCTTGATATTGTGTAGCCTGGTCTTTGTGCATTACTGAAACACTTTTCATACAGTTGAGTTTCAATTCATTGGAATTGATATTGTACTTCACTGTTTCCTTGTTCATCATTGTGTATTAACTTGACTGTTCAGTTGAGTTGTTGCAGTTCCACTACTTTGTGCCCGAGCTTGCATGCTTCACGTTTGCTGTGTCACTTACAAATATTGATGCATTTGTTTGTACTGTGCATTGAGCATTGACCACTTCGACTATTTGCATTAAAGTTGTATTTGTTGTCGTCATATCGTCACTTGGGCTTGTCCTTGTATACTGCTGTTTCGAACCATGTTTGTTGTGGCATTACATTACTGTGCATTTGTTTTCAGTTGCATTCATTGGTCATTATTTCTTGTGTGCTGGTTGAAGTTCTGATGCCTTTACGTCTCGACCTCGAGCTCTGTCTTTACTTCTGATCTGATGCATTTATCTTGTACCTGGTTATCTGTTTTGAGTCACTTCATGTATGCACTGATGCATACTGCAGCTATGTTGGCTTGATGGTTTTCTTCTTTGCATTGTACATTTTACTGTCTTTATTATGGCATACTTTGATAGTGCCATTTTGGTCTGGTTCCATATTTGTGAGTTGTTCGATGTACTGTTCATTTGCCTCTGGTTTGAACCATGCTTTGATTCGTTTGCATTATCACTAGGTTTATTTGAAGTTGTAGCTTGTACACTTGCCCTGTGTTGAACCCAGCTAATAGTTCGGGTTTGACCTTGTGCGTGTGTCGAGATTTTATTTATATTGCACCTGAGTTGAACCCGTCTTTTATTTGGGTTTGACCTTGTGCTCACCTGTCCCTGTAGCATTATCATGTGTATATCGGTGTACACGGCCTTGTGGCATATACAGTGATACACTGTGTATGTCACAAGCTGTACATGTGATGAATTCGAATATAAATGATGACGAACAACCCAAACAACTTAGGCAAATATCATTTTCAAAATTCACGTTTTATTTTATATTGCAAAAATAATTCTTTTTCAATTTTACTGCGTTAGTGTATATTTTTGCAGATTGTTCATATGTTGGATTCTAACTGGAATGAAGATGAAGATAAAATATGAGTGAATGAGCGATATGTAGTGAGGACATTTGTAAATGTGAAATTGTGATGTAATTGAATTTGTATCAAAGTTGTATAGTGTATAGTGAGAGCTTGAATTTGTACTATTCAAAATTGTAATAAATATTTGTTTGAATAAAATATTCGTTTGAATTCAAAATCTGTGTTATTTATTTTATTCAGCAAATATTTATTTAATCTGTGAAAATAAATAGTGTATTAACAAATACATTTAAACGAATGTATATATGTTTATTATCATCAAACAAAAATCATATAAGCGCATATTCAACAGAGGCGACATCGGAGGTGATGGATTTTGGGTTTGTGTCATCTGCAGTATTTCAAGCTCATGTACGAATTTTCGATTTACGTGATGATTCTTGGATCTGGGTTTGAATTTCGGATCGCACGCGCTAGATTGATCATCGTCGATGATCGTGACGATTGTTGGTGGCCGGCGACAGTGGGACATGTGCACAGGTGGGTGTGTGCACTGGGGAGAGTTCTGTGTTTGGAGAAGACGTATTGAACTCGGTGGGTTCTCGCGTATGACTCGGGGTTAACTCGAAGTAGTGGCTTTGTTTTTGTTTTTTGCTTCGGGGCTTACTCGTGAGTTTCAGGCTTCGTACGCGAGCTTTTCAGTGGTTGTGCGTTTCTGATTAGTACACAGATGATGGTTGCTTTTGTAGTTGTTGTTGAGATCAAGCTTGTATTGTAGAACAAGTTTTATAAGGAAATGAAATTTCAAAGTTATAACCTATTTCTTTGAAGTAAGTATAAATCAAAATTTTAAAACTGATAATTGAATCTAATTTCAAATTTAAAATATTTTAGACGATTGAATTTGGAAGTAATTAATTTAATTAAATTTTGAAATTCAATTTACAAAGAAGTGTTTTGAATTTAAGGTATTAAATCAAAGTTTTAAGCAAAATTTTGAAGTAATGATAAAACTAAGTTTCAAATTTATTTAAAATGAATAGGTTTGAATTAGAAAGTTTAAAGTGTTTTAGATTTTAAAATTTGTTTTCTGAATGCTTTATTTTCAAATAAAGTAAAGTAATAATTTTGTAAACCAACTTGAATAAATTTGTTTTAAGTTATTAAAAATTTGATTTAATTCAAATAATTTATTTATGAAAATAAATAAGGATTAAATTATTTGAAAATTTAACTTAAGAATACTTATTCAATATGATTTATTAATAAGTTAAGTTTGAATAAGATTTATGCTTTTCTTAATTAATTAAAGATTTTCTTTAATTATAAGAAGATTAGTTAATTAATTAATTGTTTATTTAATTTTATATAATCACTTAATTATAAATTAATTAAGTGTAATTACTTAATATAGTAATTCATGGTTAATTGTGAATGTAATTACTTATGGAAGTAATTAATGGTAATTACTCATGGAGTAATTAGTTGAAGTGATTATTGGTTAATCCCTTAATAATATCAAATAAAGAATTGATTTATATAATTGTTTTGAAATTAATTAATTAAAGAATGAAGAATTATTTAATGATGTGATTAATTATTTGTTAAATAATTAATTAAGAGATTAATTAAGGTTTATTAATGAAAGTAATTAGAGATAATTACTTATGTAAGTAATTAAGAGTTAATTACTTAATTTATTTTAGTTAATTAATTAATGTGATTAATTAATAAATGTGATTAATTTGAGATTAATTACTAAGTGTAATTAATTAAAATATAATTAATTAATAAAGTAATTTAATTAAGGATTAATTGTTAATTTAAATTGTTTAATAATTACTTGATGAAGTAATTAAAGATTAATTAATTTAATTAATTAATCAAGCATTTATATAATTAAATTAGAAATTAATATATTAAGAAGTTAATTAATTAAAATAAGTAATTACAAATTGTTAATTACTGATTATGATTAATGAGTTAACTAATTATAAGATAATTAGTTAATTAAAGTATTAATAAGGATCATTAATGAATGTGATTAATGATATTAATCAAGGTTGATTAATATAAGTAATTAATTTAAATGTGATTAATTAATTGTAATTAATTAAGATTTAATGTAATTAATTATAGTTAATTAATTAATGAATGATCATTAATTATTGTAATTAATGATAGTAATTAAAGGGTTAATTACTGAATATGGATAGGATAATTGCTTGAATGTAATTAAGATAATTAATCAAGAAAGATTAAGTAGTGAAGATCATTAGAGATGATTGATTAATTTATTTGGAATAATTAATGTAGAAGAATTATGATAATCCAATTGATTAGGTGATAATCAATTCTGTTTTGGATGTTTGATTAATATGTTTTGATTGATTAATATTGGTTAATTGATTGATATTGGATGATTGGTTGATATTGGATGTTTGATATTGGTTGATACTGGTTGATATTGGATATCTTTGTTATATGATATGCTGTTTTGTGTAGATAAATATTGATATGAATTATCTATTGTGATAATATGATGCATCTATCTGTTTATATATCATCCTGATTTTGAGTTAAACTATTTAAACTCTTAAGTATAACTTGGACATTAAAATGGCGTTTGGTTTCGGTGAGACCGGGATCGGGTTTCCATATTTGGACATCCGAAAACCACACCGATTCCAATTAAACGTTAGGTCGTGTATCCAAGTGGAGCAAGTGAAGACTCGAGGTGTAAGGGCTATACGTCAGTATAACTCTATGGGTGATTCCGTAAGGAGTTTGACGGAATAGTGCTTATAGATTCGAGATGGCTAATCAGAGTGCAAGGGCTATAGTCGTTGACTCTGAGGGTGATTCCAAAACGAGTGCAACGAGATAGTGCCTTCGGTTTCGTTCGAACCCGGAACGAACTTGTATGGATTGAATGCTTTTAGCACATCGTCAGGTGGACGATGAGCATTCTAAGATAGATGTGTTCTATAAAGGTAATCGCAACCTCAAGCCTCATCAACCGAGAATGGCTAAAACAGGGGAGGTGCAGCAAGGCTTCGTGGGTAGCTCCCACTGGAGAGCAAGATTTTCCCCTGTCTAGAAGTCCCTTTTTATTCGGCTGTGTGGGCAGTTGGGTCGCGGCCAACCGCGGGGTTGTCTTGTTCGGGACTGTCCAGTAAGGGATGGTTCCGGCCTTGTGTTGCAGAGGAGTGGGAGTACTCCTTGGTACGATGATCTAGGCCACGTACTGTGACGGGCGGTACCCCAGTAGCCCTGCCATTGATGGAAACCCATTCTTCCTACGAGACCCTACGGTTTTGATTGTATTACCCACTTTTGTGGCTAGTAGCTGGAATTTAATAGATGTAACAATTTCGGCTATTTCTTATTTACTTGAAATCCCTAGACACTATTATAATATCACTGGATTTCCTATCAAATGTTTTGGTTAGCGTAAGGTAAAAACTTTTCCATGTTTATGTGTGGGAAGTCTTACGTGATACCCTTTTCTTTCAAAGGTTTTCTAAAGTTAAGCAATTTTAACCCGTTTACTCACACCAGACCCCTGTCTGACCCGAGTATTTATTTTCTATTTTATTAAACTCTTGGGTACTCATATTATGTATGAGTAGTCAAGTGGATCAGGTTAGCTTGACGAATTCTGGAGGAGTAATGGAGCAGGAGGCTTCGACGTGTAGTTATATATTGATTCCGCTGTGTATGTTGTGTCTGTATCTTGTATACATGAGTTGTATAGTTAGACATAAGTTTATAACTGTCTATTATCTGTTGTTTAAGTTGTGTACTCTGATGTAATGAAATACTATGTAATATTTTATGAGATACATTATATTTTATTCATTCCGCTGTGAGTTCTCTGATGTTGTTCTGTTTCTTCTTTCTCTTTCTTTTCTTCTTCTATCCCTTTCTTTCTTCAAGATGATGCGATTTTCTAGGAGTAGAAAGTCGGGTCGTCACACTTGGTATCAGAGCATTAGGCTGAGCGAATACCTAAGCTCTGAAGTGTGTCTTTCTTTAGGAAGCATTAGGTTGAGTGAATACCTAGGCTCTGTAGTGGTGTCTTCCTTGAGAGAGTGTACTTGTAATTTTTATATATAACTATATAATATATATATCTACCTGATCTGTTGGGTTATCTGTTCGGATTTTCCAACGTAAGTTTTAGAGGTAGATGGAGTAGTGGTGTTTGTTTTTAACCTGACTACCACTGATGGAAGAGGTTCCATATGTTTGAGGTTGGAAGTATTTGTCGAGACTGTAGACCTAATACCGTCTCGAGTAAGATTTGTAGTTTGGAGTGAGGATTTCTCTGGTATCCGAAGGAAATCTTTTTAAAGATTCGGAGTTTATCTTTGGAATGTAAGTTTGGATTTCGCTCGGGTAAGTGAATTTTTCTTGTGTTTGGATTTGTCGGAAGTGCAGAAATAAGTAATGATATCTTGGTAACTGCGTGATGAGATGCAGTATCCTTGGATATTTTCTGAAGGTGTTTTCTTTTGAAGCAGCTTTAGAGGTGGTTGAGGAGCAGTCTTTACCTGCTGCAGGGAAGACTCGTCTATGTATTAGTTGTCTGGATCTTCAGCAAGGAGTTTGGCTATTTTGGGATATGAGACTAAGGTCTATAAGTTATTTGCTTTGGCATGGTCTCATTTGTTATTCCTTTAGGTAAGCGAGTTGTTGATGCTTGGTTTGGAGTCCGAGTTTCTTGAAGGGTTGTCTGCCATCTCGGAGGTCCGTTGTGTGGTTTACTGATGGGTTTTGGTTTTGGAGAAGCCTTTGGATTAGAAGTCTTTAGTTAGCTGGGGTAGCAGTGCAACTCGAAGTGTTCGGTGTGCTGACGAGGAGATCTTTTAGCTTTGCAGTATCATCGAGATAGAGTATGGAAGCAGCTGTGTGGCTTGTTTCTCCAAGGATTCAGAAATCTTGGTGTTTCTTCTAGCAGCAGCTTGGGCAGTTGGTGGAAGTTATCTTGAAGGTTAACCTTTGTTTGGAAAAGTTTAAAGCTGTTCTAGTTGGTAAAGAGAGGACAGTTTCTTTGGAATCCGAACTAGGTAGGATCGCAAAAGTGACTTGCGATTAGTTGGGAATTTTCTTAGGCTGTCTTGGGTGATCTGGTGTTTGAGACTGAGGATTCTCATGAGAAGTAGGAGCTACTGAGGTAATCAAAAGTTGGTCTGCATCTGGAATTGAGTTCCATATTGTTTTGGTTCCAGAAGCGATATTGGTAGTTAGCCTAGTAATAGAGTTGGTGTAGCAGCTCAGAAATATTTTTGGATTGGTTCGATCTAGTTTATCAGTTTGGATTTCTGTTTTAAGGATGTGTGACTAAGTTAGATAAGTCACTCAGATTTTTATGGATTTGATGAACAAAATTTTCCTGGATATATTGGATAAGTTTGTATTCGTGTTCATCAGCAGTATTCTCATCTATTTTAGAATCAGAGTTGTGCAGCGGAAGCGAGGTAACTGCTGTGCAAGGAAGAAGCAAGTTCTGTTTGTTTTTGCTTGAGTAATAGAGCTTGTGTTTTGGATTTCGATGAATTTGTGGAGGACTTTTCTGTTAAATAGGATCCATAAATGGTTTGTTTTGGTCTAGTTGTTTCTGGAAGTATCAGCATATGTTGAGCTGATCAGAAAGAGATTGGCAGTCCAGGATTGTCTGTCGAGCTATGCAGATATGAGATAAGAAGTTTTGGAATTCGAAGTTGGAGACTTCATTGTTGTTAAGATTTCTCTGGTTAAGAGAAGAGTAATTGGATAAGATTGGTTGGTTAGTGCTGTGGCATTTGAAGATTTCTTATCAGTGTTTTTGATAGGATAAGATTGAATTGCCAGTTTGGATAGCTAGAATTCATTTTGTAACACGTGTCTCTGAGGGAGTACGTGTATGATTCATCAATTGGTTGTTGAATCTGTAGTTCAGTTGGATTTGGAAGTTGAGTTGGATTTGAGAGTAATCTGATGTTCTGTTCAGATTGATGGATCTAGAGATAAGAGGAGCTCTGGATTTTAGTTGTGTAGTCAGTTTATTGGCTTTTGTAGAGCGAGTCTCCCGGTATTTTATACTTGGGAAAAACTCGGGATAGTATTAGTGATTTATTCTGATTAGGGTCAGAATAATTAGGTAAGTTTGTTTGTTTATGTGATTGCTATGGATGTTAGTAACTGGTTGTTAGGAATGCTTTGCTAATTTAAATTAAAATCTGTACTGGATTATTAAATTACCTTTGCTTTTAAATTTTGGAGATGAAATTCTTTTAAGGGGGGAGGATTGTAACGACCCGGAATTTTGGGCAATAACAATTTAATAATCTGTGTTAATAATTTAACTGGTTTGATAATTTTCTTTATAATTTTAATTTAAAATTTGTGAATTTGATCTTTTAAAGGTTAATAAATATTCAATCTGTTAATAGTAATCAATATCTTTCTGACAATTTAAATTTGATAAGAATTGTTTTTCAAAGTTAATCAGATTTTATTCTATTTATAATATATACAATTGATATATATTGTGAATAGAAGAGCTTTTGTTTTAAATTAAAGATTAATTTTCAAATTGTAACACATATGTATGTATATGTTATAGTTTGATATTGTTTTGAAATTTAATCCATTAATAATTTTTATATGAATAAATATTGTAATTTAAAGCTTTGTTTTAAAACTTGATATTTTTCAAAAGTTAATTTAGAATTAATTCATTTGCTTTCAAAATGTAAGATAATTGTTTATTTTAATATGATAGTTTTGTTTTGTTCTCTTTTAAAATGTTTAAATTTTAAAGTGGTTATAAATACATGTGTAAGGAATTTGTTTATATTTTAATTAGTTTTAAAACATTTTTTTTCTTTTAAAGGTAAATTTATACTTATATATGTAAGCATTTATTTTTAAGGTAACATAAATAAGTAAGTTTATGTTATCATTTAAATTAAATAAAAATTTATTAAAAACACTTAAGGACAAATGTAACATATTTACACCTCTTAAAACACATGTAAGGCAATTAAATACTTAAAGGACATTTGTTCAAATTTTTACAAGTGGCAACATATTTTTAATAAATGTTTTTAGAAAAAGGAAAAAAATCAGTTTTCACAAATACATTCTCCTTTGTTCTTTTCTTAACTCAAACCAAAAATTTACTTTCAGAATCCTGAAATTTGAAAACTAAAAATAATGGCAACCTGAAACTTGAATCACAAAAGCAATTCAAACCTGGAATTTGAAAACCCAAAAGCAAATTTAAAATCTGTACAAAAAGACTTCAACCTGCAACAAAATGGAGGTCTGCATTTCAAAGTTCAACAGCAGTTCAAAACTGAAGTTTCAACCTGCATTCAAACTAAAGCATCAAATTGTTAAGCATGCATGCAAGGTTTTTCTGCAGCAGTAAAGCAATTTCAAAATTTCAATGCCTAGAAATTAACCTGTTCTGTGCACTGCATATATTAAGGTGAGTAAATCTTATTTTAAAAACAAGTTTTGATTTAATCTTTGATTGAATGTTCCATGCTAAAGTATTTGATTTAGATGATGCATATTTGTTTTCCTGCATGTAAGTTTTTATAAAAAAAAAATACAGTGAATGCCTGCATATGAATCATGTGTTATACAGGTTTGTGTTTTTTTTTTCTTTTTCTTTTTTTCTTTTTAATCAATAACTTGATTTTGAATACGATTTGGACTGAAAGTTGTTTGTATTTAAGTGATTGATCATCTAAAAATAGTTGATAGAATTTTAAAATGAATAATTTGCTCAGAAATTTCAAAATACAGTGAAAAACCAAAATTGGGCAAAATTTCATGATTTTAATTTTTAGTTTTGAAATTATAATCGAATTACATTTGGAAAAATATGATTTTTAGAGTTTGTATGATAATTTTTAATTGAGTAATCATGTTGAAATTGGGGTTTATATGAAATTGGGGATTTTGTGAATTATTGATTATCTGTGCATTAGCTTGAGTTGATTTTTGAATCATAGCTAGCTTGTAAGCTATAGACTAAAGGAAAAATGCAAAGTATTTTTTTTAATAAACGAATCAATGGAAATTTAATGGAGTAGGGTTTAGCATTGTTTTTTTTCCCCTTGTCTGGGTAGCCGAGATTTGTGATGTGGATATGGGATCGGGTTTGACCGCGACTTGGGAATAGAGGCGTGGAGGTTGTAGCGATGCTGCGAGGTGATCGTTAGGATTTTTCTGGTGGAGACGTCATCCGAGGTGATGGATTTTGGGTTTGTGTCATCTGCAGTATTTCAAGCTCATGTACGAATTTTCGATTTACGTGATGATTCTTGGATCTGGGTTTCAATTTTGGATTGCATGTGCTAGAGTGATTATCGTCGATGATCGTGACGATCGTTGGTGGCCGGCGACAGTGGGACATGTGCACAGGTGGGTGTGTGCACTGGGGAGAGTTCTGTGTTTGGAGAAGACGTATTGAACTCGGTGGGTTCTCGCGTATGACTCGGGGTTAACTCGAAGAAATGGCTTTGTTTTTTTTTGCTTCGGGGCTTACTCGTGAGTTTCAGGCTTCGTACGCGAGCTTTTCAGTGGTTGTGCGTTTCTGATTAGTACAGAGATGATGGTTGATTTTTAGTTGTTGTTGAGATCAAGCTTGTATTGTAGAACAAGTTTTATAAGGAAATGAAATTTCAAAGTTAAAACCTGTTTCTTTGAAGTAAGTATAAATCAAAATTTTAAAACTGATAATTGAATCTAATTTCAAATTTAAAATATTTTAGACGATTGAATTTGGAAGTAATTAATTTAATTGAATTTTGAAATTCAATTTACAAAGAAGTGTTTGAATTTAAGGTATTAAATCAAAGTTTTAAGCAAAATTTTGAAGTAATGATAAAACTAAGTTTCAAATTTCGTTAAAATGAATAGGTTTGAATTAGAAAGTTTAAAGTGTTTTAGATTTTAAAATTTGTTTTCTGAATGCTTTATTTTCAAATAAAGTAAAGTAATAATTTTGTAAACCAACTTGAATAAATTTGTTTTAAGTAATTAAAAATTTGATTTAATTCAAATAATTTATTTATGAAAATTAATAAGGATTAAATTATTTGAAAATTTAACTTAAGAATACTTATTCAAAATGATTTGTTAATAAGTTAAGTTTGAATAAGATTTATGCTTTTCTTAATTAATTAAAGATTTTCTTTAATTGTAAGAAGATTAGTTAATTAATTAATTGTTTATTTAATTTTATATAATCACTTAACTATAGATTAATTAAGTCTAATTACTTAATAAAGTAATTAATGGTTAATTGTGAATGTAATTACTTATGGAAGTAATTAATGGTAATTACTCATGGAGTAATTAGTTGAAGTGATTCTTGGTTAATCACTTAATAATATCAATTAAAGAATTGATTTATATAATTGTTTTGAAATTAATTAATTAAAGAATGAAGAATTATTTAATGATGTGATTAATTATTTGTTAAATAATTAATTAAGAGATTAATTAAGGTTTATTAATGAAAGTAATTAGAGATAATTACTTATGTAAGTAATTAAGAGTTAATTACTTAATTTATTTTAGTTAATTAATTAATGTGATTAATTAATAAATGTGATTAATTTGAGATTAATTACTAAGTGTAATTAATTAAAATATAATTAATCAATAAAGTAATTTAATTAAGGATTGATTGTTAATTTAAATTGTTTAATAATTACTTAATGAAGTAATTAAAGATTAATTAATTTAATTAATTAATCAAGCATTTATATAAATAAATTAGAAATTAATTAATTAAGAAGTTAATTAATTAAAATAAGTAATTACAAATTGTTAATTACTGATTATGATTAATGAGTTAATTAATTATAAGATAATTAGTTAATTAAAGTATTAATAAGGATCATTAATGAATGTGATTAATGATATTAATCAAGGTTGATTAATATAAGTAATTAATTTAAATGTGATTAATTAATTGTAATTAATTAAGATTTAATGTAATTAATTATAGTTAATTAATTAATGAATGATCATTAATTATTGTAATTAATGATAGTAATTAAAGGGTTAATTACTGAATATGCATAGGATAATTACTTGAATGTAATTAAGATAATTAATCAAGAAAGATTAATTAGTGAAGATCATTAGAGATGATTGATTAATTTATTTGGAATAATTAATGTAGAAGAATTATGATAATCCAATTGATTAGGTGATAATCAATTCTGTTTTGGATGTTTGATTAATATGATTTGATTGATTAATATTGATTAATTGATTGATATTGGATGATTGGTTGATATTGGATGTTTGATATTGGTTGATACTGGTTGATATTGGATATCTTTGTTATATGATATGCTGTTTTGTGTAGATAAATATTGATATGAATTATCTATTGTGATAATATGATGCATCTATCTGTTTATATATCATCCTGATTTTGAGTTAAACTATTTAAACCCTTAAGTATAACTTGGACATTAAAATGGCGTTTGGTTTCGGTGAGACCGGGATCGGGTTTCCATATTTGGACATCCGAAAACCACACCGATTCCAATTAAACGTTAGGTCGTGTATCCAAGTGGAGCAAGTGAAGACTCGAGGTGTAAGGGCTATACGTCAGTATAACTTTGTGGGTGATTCCGTAATGAGTTTGATGGAATAGTGCTTATAGATTCGAGATGGCGAATCAGAGTGCAAGGGCTATGGTCGTTGACTCTGAGGGTGATTCCGAAACGAGTGCAATGAGATAGTGCCTTCGGTTTCGTTCGAACCCGGAACGAACTTGTATGGATTGAATGCTTTAAGCACATCGTCGAGTGGACGATGAGCATTCTAAGATAGATGTGTTCTATAAAGGTAATCGTAACCTCAAGCCTCATCAACCGGGAATGGCTAAAACAGGGGAGGTGCAACAAGGCTTCGTGGGTAGCTCCCATTGGAGAGCAAGATTTCCCCCTGTCTAGAAGTCCCTTTTTATTCGGCTGTGTGGGCAGTTGGGTCGCGGCCAACTGCGGGGTTGTCTTGTTCGGGACTGTCCAGTAAGGGATGGTTCCGGCCTTGTGTTGCAGGGGAGTGGGAGTACTCCTCGGTACGTTGATCTAGGCCACGTACTGTGACGGGCGGTACCCCAGTAGCCCTGCCATTGATGGAAACCCATTCTTCCTACGGGACCCTACGGTTTTGATTGTATTACCCACATTTTGTGGCTAATAGCTGGAATTTAATAGATGTAACAATTTTGGCTATTTCTTATTTACTTGAAAACCCTAGATACTATTATAATATCACTGGATTTCCTATCAAATGTTTTGGTTAGTGTAAGGTAAAAACTTTTCCATGTTTATGTGTGGGAAGTCTTACGTGATACCCTTTTCTTTCAAAGGTTTTCTAAAGTTAAGCAATTTTAACCCATTTACTCACACCAGACCCCTGTCTGACCCGAGTGTTTATTTTCTGTTTTATTAAACTCTTGGGTACTCATATTATGTATGAGTAGTCAAGTGGATCAGGTTAGCTTGATGAATTGTGGAGGAGTAATGGAGCAGGAGGCTTCGACGTGTAGTTATATATTGATTCCGCTGTGTATGTTGTGTCTGTATCTTGTATACATGAGTTGTATAGTTAGACATAAGTTTATAACTGTCTATTATCTGTTGTTTAAGTTGTGTACTCTGATGTAATGAAATACTATGTAATATTTTATGAGATATATTATATTTTATTCGTTCCGCTGTGAGTTCTCTGATGTTGTTCTGTTTCTTCTTTCTCTTTCTTTTCTTCTTCTATCCCTTTCTTTCTTCAAGATGATGTGATTTTCTGGGAGTAGAAAGTCGGGTCGTCACATATGGCCCCTAGGCATGCTCTGAATGATGATAAACCGCGATGCTATGGTTTGTGAAATCTGCTTTTTGTTTCTGGATTGGACGCTTATTTTTCTGGTTTGGTTTTGGAGTTTGGTTTGAACTCTTGATTCAGTTTGTTTTCTGGTTTGGACTTCTGTTTGGATGATTGTTTTTGTGGTTGGATATTGGTTTGGATTTCTGATGTGGATTTTGGTTTTCTGATTTGGTTTGGATTTTGGATTGGGTTTTTATTAGATTTTTGTCTGGTTTTTTGGTAAATGGTCGTCGGGTATGGATTATGCCGGGCAAGGGGTAAGTCTCTTCGTTCGAACGCGGCGAATTGGCTTATTCAGATCGTCGAGTATGGACTATGCTCGGCAAGGTTATGGAGAGACTAGGATTCGGTCTAGGACTTAAGTCCTATATTATTGGTTACTATTTCATGTCATCGAGTATGGACTATGCTCGGCAAGGGTTCGAAGCCATTAGGATTCAGCTTAGAACTTAAGCCACAGAATTACTCAACATTCAGGGACATTGGACCATGGTCATCAGGTGTGGATTATGCTTGACAAGAACCTGGAGAGGTTATGGATACAACTATCGTCTATGAACGGCAAAGGATTTGGATATCGACCCGGAGAGGTCCTAGATTTGGTTATTGGTTATTGGCTATAGACGGAATATGAACTTCAGAAATCGGATTCAGAACTATGTAAAACACGCCTTTTTATCACAAGTCATGTTTTTTGGGGAGGGGGGGAATGCCATCCCACCCTTTGGTCAAGGATGGAATATCAATAAATTGGCTGGGAAGGATGGATATCAGGGTTGGAGACCGTTTGGAAACAAGGCTATGATCGATGTCGTCAAAATTTGGCTGAGCTCCAATCAAGGCGGGATTGGTAGGGAATGATGATCAAGGCTAGGAGAGGCTACGTTTCAAATTTCAGGTCAATCGGAGTTTGTATGCTCAAGAAATGATCGGTGCAATCACAACAAAAATCATGTTCGTATCGATCTCTTGGTGCCCATCAAGCAACCAAAGGAATCCCTCTGCATATCATTCCTGTTCGAATCCTGCAGGTGCTCCCATCTTCTTATCGATCAAGCGAACTACACTCTTCGTATCCATCGAAACGAGCTGCTGTTCGTATCCATCAAAGGTAAGATCTCATTCGTATCCATCTATCGATCTTGTTCGTATCCATGAAGTCGTATCCATCAACTTGCACCTTCTTCGTATCGATCCAATACGCACTCCATTTCCTCCATCTAATATTACTTAGTATCGATCAACACGTGTAAGATCGATACGAAGTACACTACTAGCATCGATACGAGAATGCACGTCACTTCGATGGATATGGACTAGCGATGCGAATGAAGGCCGAAGTGAATGGATGCGATTGGAACGATATGGATGGATCTGAATGGAGTTCAAGAGGAAGGAAGGCTCACTCAACATGGCAAGAGACGTGGATCCACCCCACTTTATCGCTCCGCGTCCACAGGTAGGCACATGCCTATGATCGGTGCGAAGAAGAGGGAGGTGAAGGCATCGATACGAAGTCATATCCCTATCAGAGAACCCAATTCGTATCGATCATATCTTGAGATTCATAGGTCCAAATGCTATGAAATTTTCACAGGAGCTTACGCACAACCCAAGGAATGTTCATGCCAAGTTTTGGCTCGATTGTCCCAAATTTTGATCGATACGAAAATTGGTTCGTATCAATCACGGATCGAACCGAAATTGTGTGGGATCGATCGCGTGCGCCCACTCACTTGCCAAAAGGATTCTCTCGAAGTTTGAGCAAGATATTTGCATGGAGCGCCTATAAATAGCGCCCTAGAGCCTATAGAAAGGGGATTTTTTTTGGCTATGTGACGTCGAGACTCTATCGAAAACATCTTTGCACTACAAGGCTGCTGTTTACTCGAATGTTATCACTGTAATCTGCTGTAATCATTTGTAACCAGAGAGAAAAGTCAATAAAAGATTAACTTCTGAAGTGGACGTAGGCCGAAGATAGCAGAACTACTATAAACCTTGTGTTCCTGCTTGTTATTTCTCTATTGTTGTTCTCTACTTTATCTGGATATGAGATTTGATCTATATTCATACACTGGTGCTTTCATGATAATTCGGGGTGCGTGACCAATTTTAGCACAAACACTTTGGTGCTTTCACTGAGAACAACTCAAGGATTCTACCACTTGAATATTAAATTTGAAGACTTAAAGGTTCAGATCTGAAGAGCTATGACCAGGCAATCAAGTAGAAGACAAAGAACAGAGAGAAGTCAGCATGAAGGAAGCCATGAGGCTTCATCAGGGGCTAATCAAACTTTAGCTTTCATCACCTGAGACGAAATGGAGATGATGATGGGAGCTATGCATGAAGAGTGTCTCAAAAGGCGGGAGGAAATGGTGCAAAACCTCCTAAGACAGTTTGGATAGGCTGGGACAGTTGGAGCTTAAGGAGTTTAGATCCACGGAGCTGGGGTAGAAGGACCAAACAGGCAATCGAATGGAGCAGCTCAATAGAGCGTAGCCCCTAATCAGCACACAACCATAAACCCGGAAGCACCTACGCTTAGGGGTACGCTACATGGCGATGATGGACCGATTCCGGGAGGAACTCTATGCGATACCACACAACGAGGTTCTGGCAGGAAGATAGGAGCACGTGATGAAGATTACGTGCCGAAATTCCCTCAAGGACTCGAGGGGCAACCCTTGGTGGAAAACGTTGGATTGGCTGAGATTATCAAGCGAACTATGTGCGGAGGTTTGACAAATAGAGATATGGAAGGAGTGAGTAGGAGTTTGTTTACTCGTGATATCAGAATGCAGAATCCACCAGAATTCAAAGCTACCTACGCTAGAGGTATATAATGGAAAGGTCGACGCTACTAATCACTTGATGAGATACACAAGATACATGGAAGTGCTGGGGCATCGGAGGAAGTTATAGCCTGATGTTTCTATTTGTACTTGACGGGCATAGCTGCTATGTGGTTCAGACAGCTGGAAGAAGGATCTATCAGACATGGACAGAATTGGTGGACAGGTTTTTGAAGCAATTTCGAGTTCATATCAAAAGGCCGAAGATGTAATGACGCCAACATCGGTAAAGCAAAGGATAAATGAATCACTCAGAGCTTTCTTAACTCGGTTCAATGCATCAGTTGCTTCGGTGGATCGGCCGAATCCATCAATGGTTTTAATGGCAGTAGCGTCAGGAGTAAGAAATAATTCGGATTTCAAAGTGTCTCTGATACGGGACCCACCAATGGATCTCATGGAATTCTTTCACGAAGCTGAGGGATTCCTTCGGCGGGAAGATGCATGTACAGATTTGAAGTTAGAGGAGGTGAACATGGCTGAGGATGGAGGGCCATCCAGCGAAAGCTCGGACAAAGGTAGGGAAAAAGGAAAAAGGAAGCTGGATGATGAAATAGGGAAAGCTAGGAAGTGGTGGAGAGGGCTGACGTTCTCTACTTACATAGGGTTGAATGAGACGTTAGAGCGGATATTCATGGAGACTCGAAATCGCCTTCCCTACCGAAGGCCTACAAGGAGAGAACCCTCAAAATGTGACAGGGCATAGGGAAGGCACTGTCCCTTCCATGAGTTGGACGGACGTGATACTAATAGCTGCAGGCATCTGAAGGACATATTGAGCAGCATGTAAGAAATGGAAAGTTGCGACAATATGTCAGATCTCGGAATGCGGCGGTGGAAATGGAGCAACCACCGTCTACCTCAAACAACGATGGTGCGAGGCCCTGGAATGATGGGCGATTGGTTATCATTTAATAGAGTTGATATGAAATAAGCAACAAACTACAGGCAAATGGCCAAATCATTTACTCACGTACTGGGACGGAGATGGCCACTAGGCATGCTCTGAATGATGATAAATCGCGATGCTATGGTTTGTGAAATCATTTTTTGTTTTTGGACTGGACGCTCGTTTTTCTGGTTTGGTTTTGGAGTTTGGTTTGAATTCCTGATTCTGTTTCTTTTGGTTTGGATGTTTGTTTGGAAGATTATTTTCATGTTAGATATTGGTTTGGATTTCTAGAGTGGATTTTTGGTTTTTTGAATTGGTTTGGATTTTAGATTGGCTTTTGATTGGATTTTTGTCTGGTTTTTCAGTAAATGGTCGTTGGGTATGGATTATGCCTGGCAAGGGTAAGTCTCTTCGTCCAAACGCGATGAATTGGCTTATTCAGGTTGTCGAGTATGGATTATGCTCGACAAGTGTCCAGAGAGACCAGAATTAGATCTAGGACTTAGGTCCTATATTATCGCTTACTATTTCAGGTCGTCGAGTATGGACTATGCTCGGCAAGGGTCCGAAGCGACCAGGATTCGGCTTAGGACATAAACCATGGCATTACTCAATGTTCAGGGACACTGGACCATGGTCATTACGTGTGGATTGCGCTCAACAAGAACTCGGAGAGGTTATAAATACAAATATCGGCTATAAAACGACAAAGGATTTGGATATCTACCCGTAGAGGTCTTGGATTCGGTTATTGGCTATAGACGGAATATGGACTTCAGATATCGGATTCAGAACTATTCAAAACACGCCTTTTATCACAAGGCATGTTTTGGGGGGGCAAATGTCATCCCACCCTTTGGTCAACACTGGAATATCAACAAATTGGCTAGGAAGGATGGATATCAGGGTTGGAGACCAATTGGAAACAAGGCTATGATCGATGTCGTCAAAATTTGGCTGAGCTCCAATCAAGGTGGGATCGATTATGATTGATGACCAAGGCGAGGAGAGGCTACCTTTCAAATTTCAGGTCAATCGGAGTTTGTATGCTCAAGATATGACCGGTGCAATCTCAACAAGAATCATGTTCGTATCGATCTCTTCGTACCCATCAAGCAACCAAAGGAATCCCTTCTCGTATCGTTCCTGTTCGAATCTTGCAGGCGCTCCCGTCTTCATATCGATCAGGTGAACTTAGCTCTTCGTATCCATCGAAACGAGCTGCTGTTCGTATCCATCAAAGGTAAGGTCTCGTTCGTATCCATCAGTCGATCCTGTTCTTATCCATGAAATCGTATCCATCAATTGCACCTTCTTCATATCGATCCTGTATGCACTCCATTTCCATCATCTAATATTACTTCGTGTTGATCAACACGTGTAAGATCGATATGAAGTACACTGCTGGCATCGATTCGAGAATGCACGTCACTTCGATGGACACGGACTAGCGATGCGAATGAAGGCCGAAGTGAGTGGATGTGAATGGAAGGATATGGATGGATCTGAATGGGGTTCAAGAGGGATGAAGCCTTGGTCAACACGGAAAGAGACGTGGATCCACCCCAGTTTATCGCTCCACGTCAACAGGTAGGCACGTGCCTATGATCGATGTGAAGAAGAGGGAGTCAAAGGCATCGATACGAAGTCGTATCCATATCAGAGAACACAATTTGTATCGATCAATATTGAGATCCACAAGTCCAAATGCTATGAAATTTTCACAGGAGCTTACATACAACCTAAGGAATGGTCATGCTAAGTTTTGGCTCGATTGTGCCAAATTTTGATTGATAAGAAATTGGCTCGTATCAATCATGGATTGAATCGAAATTGTGTGGGATCGATCGCGTGGGCCCACTCTCGTGCCAGAAGGAGTCTTCCAAAGTTTGAGCGAGATATTTGCATGGAGCACCTATAAATAGCGCCCTAGAGCCTACAGAAAGGGGACCTTTTTTGGCTATCTAACGTCAAGACTCTGTCGGAAACATCTTTGCACTACAAGGCTGCTGTTATACTCGAATTTTATCATTGTAATCAGCTATATTCATTTGTAACTAGCATGGAAAGTCAATAATAGATTAACCTTTGAAGTGGACGTAGGCCAGAGATTGCCGAACCACTATAAATCTTGTGTTTCTGTTTGTTATTTCTCAATTGTTGTTCTCTACTTTATCTGGATCTGAGATTTGTGTGAGAATACTGCTGATTTACATTCATACATTGGTGCTTTCACGACCAATTTTGGCGCAAACATCGAATACTACCCATATCCGAATTTAAAAGCAATAAAGGAGATGGAATCTTATTATTCACCTTAGATTAATTATTAGAGTTGAGGTTTAGTGTAGCTTTTTAATCTCTAAACTTCTTCTACAAGAATCCTTTTTATATCGAAATCCTATTGCTTGCTAATGGTCGGCCTTTATTTTCTTTTTTGATTGTTTTAGTTGATGGACAATGAGAATAGAACGAGGGTAAGAGGGTTTAAAGCAAAGGTTAATCCTCTTCCCTATACTGCTCTTTTCATATACTCTTTTATATGTTTAACTTTTAAACAATCTTATTTATTTTATTTATAATGGCTCGACCTTATTAAGTTATCAAATCTCATTATCCTAAGCTATTTATATTATTTTATTTAATAGATCCAAATAAATTTCTTGAATAATGTTAAAGAAAAATTAAGGGTGTTACAGACTCCCCGCTTTAAAGAATTTATCCTCAAAATTTAGAAAGGACTACATAACCAACATATCAAACATGTAAACCATGCTTGTATGTCCTACCGGCCATAAAGTCTATATAAAGTAATTTAGAAAACATCCTCGTAATAACTCGGGATAGGTATTCCTTATCCAATCCTCTTTCTTCCAAGTACAGTCTTTCTAGTTGTCGCTCCACTGATCTTTCATAACTTGAATGTCTTGTTCCTTAACTTCTTCTCGTACCTTGCTACAACTCGAATTGGATGCGTAATAAAAATCAGATCTGGTTCTACTACTAAATCTTCCAATGCAGTCAGAGCGATAGTAGATTCTGGATTATGCACACATTTTCAAAGATGAGAAACATGAAATAAATTATGGACACCTGCCAAATTGCTTGGTAGCTTTATTCAATATGCGAGCTTTCCGATCCTCTCTATGATAGAGAATAGTTCAACATATCTCGGTACCATTTTTTGACTTCCCAAATCGCACCACACCCTTCATCGCTGGTACCTTAATGAAAATATGATCTCTAACTGAGAACTCAAGATTCTTACATTTTTATGTGTGTTAATTTTCTACCGAGACTGACTTCTCTCATCCTACCTCGGATTAACTCAATCTTCTCTGTCACTTCTCTCACCATCTCTGGACCAAGGACCAATCCATCTCTCATCTCCTACCAACACTACTGATTTGAATGGCCTTCCATACAAAGCTTCGAAAGGAACCATTCCTATACTAGTCTGATAACTATTATTATAGGAAAATTTAACGAAGTGCAAATAGTTTTCCCATGACCCATCAAAATCTAGTACACATGCTCTCAAAAAATCCTCATGTACATTATTGACTATTTATGTCTACCCATTTGTTTGAGGGTGATAAGCGATACTCATCTTAAGCTTGGTATCTATTCCTGAAGACTCTTCAAAAATTCACTATTGAACAGGCATCTCTATCATTGACTATACTATTAGGAATCCTATGCATTCTAACTATGTTCTTTATAAAATATTAGCTAATACATGCATCGTCCAGGTTGACTTAGCAGGAATGCATTGGGCACCTTTAGCCAATCAATCCACCACAACCCTTATACTTCCATTTATCCTATTCAACCTTGGAAACCCATCAATAGAACCATGAATATCGAATCCTATTTCCTAACCCGGTATATCTAAAGGCTGAAGCAATCCACTTGGCTTCTGATGTTCATCTTTCACCTGTTGGCAATTTGCACATTGCTTCACCCATAAGCCTACATCCCTCTTCATACATTCTCAAAAGAAGCTTCTCTTCATATCCTGATATATCTTGGTTTCTTCAAGATGTGATCGTGAATTTCAATGGATGACATTCCTTAAGAAATTCCTTCCTTATATTTTCCACATCTGGAACACATAACCATCTACTTTTTCTTAACCATCCCTTTTGGTCAAGACTAAAAGTTTTTATACCGTCAATCTCAATTCCACTTTCAAGTCTTCTAATCCTTTCAGCTAGTAGTGGATCATCTCTCTAATTAGAAGCAATCCTTTCGATCAACTTTGGTTGACTTCTAAGCATGATAACATGGTTGTATTTTGACTAGAACTAGCAATTGATATAAATGCATACTGCAAGTAGTCAATGCTTACTGTAACACCTGCATTTTTAGATAATTAAATAACCAAAATAATTAAAAACAGTGAAAATGAGCATTTTGGGAATTGTCAAAATATGGCCTCGAAACTTATACCATTGTGTTCAGGGCGATTTTATGATTAATTTACATATATGCCTCGAACGGAAGTTCCATATCGAAAAATAATTATACGTGTAAATGCGCATTAATATATTTGTTTATAAGTATATGTGCGTATAAATTCTAGAAACCGCGTTTGAATTTCAAAATAGACGTGCGTCGTAAAGGAGATTAATTGACATATAGAGGTAATTAATTAACATTAGTTGGCAATGTTAATCAAATCAGCAATCAAAGGAAATTAATATACATTAATTAGTAACGTCTGAATTTCAAAATAAGAAGGGAATTAAATTTGCAATTGATGGAAATTAATTAGAATGAATATGCAATGGTTAAAAGTTACCATTTAATATTTTGATTTTCATGCCATCTCGAGCGTCATTTTCTGGATCCAACGTTTCGCAGCAAGCCTGTGACGTGGTTGTACCAGATTCAATCTTAAAATCCGACGGTCTGAAATCCCCAAGCATCACTATAAATAGAACCCTAGGCCTAGCTATTTTCTCACAATCAAATTTTCTTATAATTGAGTTCATTGCTTGAGGCTGAGCCCTAAATAGAAAATATTTCCGAGGAGAAGATCTTTCTAATAAAAATATTAGATGCTTAGAAAGGGATCCAGGAAGGCCATGGAGTAAAGCTAAGGATGACAGGTGTATGGATTTAAATTATATATCTTTTACGTTTATGATATATTATCGTTAGATTCTCGTTAAATATTTAATTTAACATTAATTTTCAATAATTAGTTATGTTGAAACTATAATTTTATAAGAGAACTTGTATTTAACTATTATTTATATGGAAAAGAAAGAAAGGAATCCAATTAAATATGAATAATAGGCTTAACAATTATAGAGAAAGGCTTAAGCCTAAAACCAAGAAATTTACAGTAAACTATGCTAGAATGGGAGAAATAAATTAAGAAGGGGATAATCTAATAATTTTATTTAGAAGTTAGTGATAGATTACCTGGTTGGTTTAGAAATGAGGATACATTTCCATAGTTTAATATATTTAAAAGATAATGATAAATGTAATTGCAAGAATAAAAGAAAGAAAACGGGAATTAGTGTAAAATAGAGACACTTCTGTATTTTGCATTACCCAACAATTAAAGAAACAATAAAAAGAAATATCTTGCAATTATGAGTTATTGTTTATAGCATCATTTAATATTTAAAATATGGAAGTAGATTATTAGCATAGTTTTGGTAACCAACCAAATAGAATAGAAATACTTCCTAGAATAAAAGAAAATAAAGTGAAGAGTTAAAGAAGCTAAAGAAATCAAGTTAATTATTTGGCAAGACTAGAAACAACAGAAATGTGCCTAGATCTACATTTACTGCATGGATAATAGAATAAAAGAAAAGTAGTTATTATGAAAGGTAAATTTGTGACAGTCGGACATAGTCCCAAGCCAAGACTTTCATATAATATAAGAGAACCAAAGAGAATTCAATATCATAATAAAAGAAGAATGACTAGAACAGAAAAGGGACACTTGCAATTATATTTATAATATGTAGATTAAAAAAAAATATAGAAGTAACAATTGTAAGTACAATAATAACATAGGTTATAATTAGAGATAACAAAAAAGGTTTATTTTAAAGCTTACGTTAAGTTAATAAGAAAATATAGAAGAAGGGCCCTAACCAACAACATTCCCCTTCAGTCAGGAATTGATGGTCTCACAATAGTTAGGTGAGGCTGGGACACGCTTATTTGATAAGGTGAATAAGTAGCCAATAGAATAAGAAAAGTAAACTAAACGCATAATAAAAGATTAGATATACGGTCTAATAGTAAGATGCATTTCGAGCAACCCAAAGGATGAAGAGCCTAATGAAGAAGTTCATCATAGATTTTAGTACAGAAGTAGCACATCCAACTTAGTTATTTTGGGCTAGAAGGAAGTATGAGACTTCAACTGGATGTGAGGGTACTCTAGGATGGCCCTCTGGGGTAGGCCTAACGAAGCTGCACCCTCGGAAGCAGGTCTATAGGTGTTCCATCAAGACATTATGCCTTGACTGCTTTTGCATTGCAGGCATAATGAAACGGACCTTTATAGGCAGTCAAAAGGTTGATGAATAGAGTAGGATATTTATATGACACCGTATTTTGACTTGCGAGTAGGTTTTAGTGGACATGACCCAAAAGGATAGTCGCATGCAGAGATCAAGCCATCATCAACCAAGACGAGTTTGGGAAAGACTAGGTAAATCAATAGGCCAACGAGAAATTGGATAAGGAGCGCAACCAATTGGATGTTTAGATTGTTTCCAGTAGTTCATAATCACTTAACTCTTTACAGGTCTTTCGATTAGTTGAGTGGGGGCTGCGTAAAGCCATAGCACGATGTGAAAAGAGACAGACCAAGTAGAATATCTGTATTGTAGGCCCGACGAAGCTCCTTTATAGATATAGAAAAACCCTTACCGAGTTCCATACAAGGTAGACCATATTGGCGGGATTCAAGCAGTAGACAGAATGATTATGTATAGGTCTCAAGGTACGCAATGGATGTCACATTGTGGATGTTTGAGCATTAGCATAGGCTAGTGCAGATGCAGTTTTACGTCTTCATAGTAAACGATGGAACTTCTGTATTATAGGCATCGCAAACCTGACCTTTACAGATGTAGTTATTGAATGCTCTAGGAGCAAGACTATGGAGTCCTTTTCGAGGAGGGTACGAAAGGTACCAAGGGTAGTACCTTGGACCGATATAGTCATTGGGTATATAGCTACATATATATTAGTTATTAGGTTTTAATCTACTAGGGAGTAGATGGATACGATTCAATCATAGAGGCGAGAGTATTATAAACCCAATAAACCAAATATAACAAAAAATGGAAATAAAACTATATATGTAGATTTAAGCTTAGAAGTATATAATTTGTCCACTCTCCAGTACTTTAGTTGTTCTGACCCCCTCCTCATAAAATCCCACAGGTTAAGTAGATGACAGACACTTTCCAGCTTTGAGACACTTGTTTAGAAAGTGTTATTATCTTGGTGAGTATTTACTTACTATATATTTTAGTCAGTTCCACTGTGAGATATTTATTTGAGCTCTAGTATATTTTTCTTTGCCTATTTGCAGGATACCAGATACCCAACTCGGGCTTTAATGGGCTTAGATTTTGGCCTTTTTGCGAAAAATCCGGACCCACTAGAATTCGGATTGCTACACTTGCAGATCCTTCCATTCTGCCAACATATCTAACACCACATTTTGATGTTTCTATCTAAGTACATCTGCAATTTTATTTCCTCTCCCCGATGTATACTCAATACCAAAATCATAAGCTGCTAAAAATTCCAGCTACCTCTGTTGTCTTATATTCAACTCTTTTAGAGAGAATATATACCTCAAAGACTTGTGATCTGTATGAAACTTGAATCATTATCCTAAGAGGTAGTGTTTCCATAATTTCAATGCAAAAATCACCATTTCCAACTCCAAATCATGAGTCGAATAACTAACTTCATGTGGCCAGAGCTGTCAAGAAGAGTAGGCAATTGTTTTACCCCTCTACATGAACAAAGCTCCTAATCCAGTTCCACATGCATCTGTATACACCACCAAATACTGGTTTCAGTCTAGGACTACTAATACAGGCGCATTGCTCAACGAGTGTTCAAGTCAAGGAATGCTTCCTCACATTTATAAAACCAAATGAGCTTCATGTCCTTTTTGGTCAGCTTAGTCAAAGGAGCTGCTATTTGTGAGAAATCCTTGATAAATCTCTAGTAATAGCTAGCTAACCAAAGAAAATTTCTTACTTCGGTCACCTCTTGGGTCTTTTTCAACTGTTAATAGCTTTGATCTCGGCTAGATCGACTGACAACCCTTTCTTTGAAACTACATGACCGAGAAACTTCGCTTCTTTCTTTCAAAAATAACATTTCAAAAACTTCGCTTTCAGTTGATGCTACCTTAATCTCAAGAATTGTTTTAAGATGAATCTTGATCTCTTTCATCCTTAGACTATATCAAAATGTCATCAATGAACACCAACACGAACCTATCCAATTGCTGTCAGAATATCCTATTCATTAAGTCCATAAAAAAAGTAGACGCATTAGTCAATTCAAATGGCATTACTAACCACTCGTACGAACCATACCTCGTTCGAATCGCCATCAAAGGAATACTACCCTCCGCTACACTCAATTAATGGAACCCTGTCACCAAATACAATTGGTAAAGTACTTTGGCTCCACTCAATTGAAAAATAAATCATCAATCCTCAGCAAATGATATCAATGCTTTATCACCTTTTCATTCAACTTTTGATAATCAATGCACCGTCGTAATGACCCATCCAGTTTCTTCACGAGTACTATGGCTTTCTCCCTAAGACGAACTACTTGGTCTAGTAAAACTCTTTCCTTCTAAGTGTCCACTTGCTGTATCTTTAATTTCTTCATCTCAGTTGGTGTCATCCTACCAGGTGGTCTACTTATGAGTTCTGCTCCTGCTATAAGATTTATTCGAAACTCGATAGCTCGTTTTGGTGATAGCCTTTTATCCGCCTCAAAAGAATCAGCAAATTCTTTTACAATTAAAACCTGATTCAATTCATCTTTCACTTCTACGGTTACCAATAAAGCATAAATTCCTGGACTTGAATTCTCAACTGAATATACTATTCGGTCACTACTATCAGGATGTCTCAATGATATCTTTCTCTCTTTGCAAAATATCCGACCATCGTACCTGCTCAACCAATCCATACACAAAATAATCCCAAAACCTGTGATATCAAATACATACAAACTACAGGCAAAAGTATAACCTAGCAACTCAAACTCTAGGTGGTTACATTTCATCCCCCGAGTTGCATACCCTCTTATTGGATTATCTATCCTTAAGGAACTAACAAGGTGTGATGGTTATAAACGTGATTTATCTACCAAACACTGAAATATAAATGAATGTGATGCACCGTATCAAACAGTACCCTAACTATTATGCTATGAATCAAAAGTTTACCTTCCATCAAAAACATTCCCTTCTCAGCTGTTGTTGGTCTTGGTGTAGAAGGCTCCAAAGCAAACAAACACCTTTTCATTATTAGCCTTGGCCGCTTCTAGACATTTATTCTTATAATGCCCCTACATGGTGACAATGAAAGCACTTCACATTCTTCTTCTCTACAACCACCTTGCCATCACCAAATAAACACTCATTAGCATAGTGTTCCTTCTTGTCACAATGGTAACAAGCTGTATCAACTTTCACCTTTTTTATAGCCCCACCATTTTGAGCTTCCTTCTTCTTAAAGATTTTCCGCTTCTTATTTTGAGAATTTCGGTTCTCCACCGACTTCTCTTTCTCAAAGGTCCAAAGCATTTCTTCAATCTAACAACCATCTCTACCACCACATTCAGTGGATCTTTGAGATGTAGTGTAGTTAACCTAGCAATATCCGGCCTCAACCCCTAGATAAACTTCTCATTCCACTTGATAACCGTGTCAATAGTGGCATATCAATACCTGGACACCTCATCAAATTTAGTAGAGTAATCAAACACTGACATTAACTCTAGCTCCAACTCTATAAACTTCCTAACCAAGGTGGACTAAGCTACTTTAGACAAAAATCTCTCCTCGAAACTCCTTCGAAAATCCACCCAAGTCAACTCCTCCTCATGCACTCCAATGGTAACTTCGTTCCACCGGAATAAAGATTCGCTCTGCAATTGTCTCAAAGCAAGTCTCATTTTTCGCTCATCATTTAGATCCAAATCAACAAAAATCCTTTCATAGTGTAACAGCCAGTTTTCAACTTCTATTGCATCCTCAGTCCCCAGAAAAGGCTTTCCACCCAGACTGGTGTAATCATGACTCAACTTAGCATAGTTATTCCCAACCGACGCTATGGGATCGACTCCTCCTATAATAGAAACATTTCCTCAAGCTACCCTTATACCTATTCCAGCTTGCATTAGATTGACGAAGAAGTGGTACATGGTCCCTGCATCCACTTGTGGAGTTCCAGCATTTGCATTGGTATTTGCATTTTGATTACCATTTGCCTATTGACCCTGATTTCTCCTAATGTTGAGCCAAGCATTTCCATTCATTTTGTTGCTTCCTCCACCTAGATTCGCTCTTTCGTTTCCTGCCTCTATATCTTTTTTTCTCGTAAATCTACATACGACCTTAGTAAGATACAAAAGAATGGTCTAAGAGAGAGAGGGAATAAAGATAGAATAAATACTTATATATAGCAAATACAAGTACATTACTATAGCGTTATCCAATACCTTAACCATATTCTCTTATTCATTTGAATTATGTTTTCATAAACTCTTTAGTTTTAAATTATTTTAATCATAAAACTATGCTCGAATACCAACTTGTAACATCCCCTGTTCTAAGATCTAAAAATAACTATTACGAATGTTGTAGTTTACCATAGTTATTACTGCTCGGCAACAAAATACAGCTATGTTAATCATATCAATAATCTAAAGCACAAGAATATGAAAATTTTCCAAACATAATTAATAAAGAAAATTCACATTTCATTTCACAAATGGTATTTCATATTCATTACATAATCTCATTCGCGAATCTATGCTCAAAGAAACTATAATTATTACAAAATATTCCACGAGTGGCATACAAAGATGCCTCCATGGTTGATTAAAGTCAAATACTTGGCAATTATGCAACTTTGCCATTACATCCAAATTGACAAAAACGCACTACAAAATTGAAATAGATAGTGCTCCTAATAGCAAGATTACCTCCTGCACGTCTCCAGAAGCTTGTTCATCTGACTAGATCGTGAAAGCCCTTACTTCTGACGAACTCAAATGAGTACCTAAGAGTTCAAAGGGAAAAACAAAAATTTCAGGTCATAAAACAGTCTGATGTGAATAATAACTTATCATCTTGAACCAAATGGATATCAAGTGAGACCATGCCGCTGTACGGAATAGGGTATCTTATCAAAACATAACAACCATATACTATGCCCTTTCAACTACAATGGTTAGATCATAGAAAATTACATTTATAATCATGCAGTACATAATGGATTACCCATCCCATTTCATAAGATTATCCATCTTAATTTTAAATAACTAATTGTTACAATTTAAATTGACCATCCATCTTATTTTAATACGACTACCTATTTTATAATTATATGGAATACTCATCTCACATTTAACCATATTCAGAATTATGTGGACTATCCATCTCACATGCATTTATTACTTGGATTAACCATCGCCTACCATATTGACTACCCATCACTTATAGTTTAATCATTTAAAATTTTATGGACTATCCATCACACACATATTCCATTTAAGCAAAAATGATGTGGATTATCCATTGCACATCCCATAGTATTCCTATGATAACTGTAAACCCTTTATTATTCTCATAGATACTATCCATCTCCAGCATGATTTTGATTATCCACCACACTTCCCATGGATTTATTACGATGACAGTGAACCCATGTTTAATGAATTGATTTATGTTACTCACTTGTTTTACCAATGTCTATTGGTATCCCCAATAGGTTATCTCCCCTTAAGTTATAGCATCCAAATTTGATATACATTAGTATCCCGAAATGATTCATGTTGAACTTATTAAAATTAAGCAATGGTATCCCGTAGGTTTAAAGTCGAAGTTATAAAACAATAGACTCGCCACTCTTTAACAAGTTAAATTTAGATCAATGTCAAAGTACATCCACATTTACGTATCCAATGATAGTGTCAAAATTTGTAATTTAAAATTGCATTGGTAACTCCAATGACATCATTGTAATAGAAAACATAAGGCTCTTCGCGCTTATTGAAAATAGACGACAGTCATGCCGCACTATGCCTCAATGAACCTCTACCCAAGATAAAAAAAAACTTAAATTCTTTGAAGTATAAAATTATGAACAAGATGACGTTTTCCACTTTCGTTAATTATAGGCTACCCACTTAGTAAAACAAAACTTAAACCTCTATAATTTATATGTCTATCTATCGAAGATATAAGGCCTTCGACCCTCTTAAACCTAGATTACTTCATTTCTTTAAAATGTTTTGATCTCGCTGTAGTGGTCTCTTCTATGCTAAAGAAAGAATTGTTGGAATCGTTGCCAACTAATATAATGACATCGACTTTATTGAATAGTAGTGATAAGGACCTCATCGCTCTTTAAAATTTTAAGGAATCTCACTTCGACTATCATACAGCCAAACATGTAAATGTATAAGGTCAATGTCCTAACAATGAACTCAAAAGATAATAAAATTTATGGTATGTGGCGTCATTTAAAAACATAGGCGAAGAGACATCTTCGACCTTGACAAATAACGAAGATACGATACCGCCTATGATTCGTTGTCGATGGTGTCGACTTCGACGTTATAGGAATTGTTCCATACTACCTAAGTAGTTATCCTATGCTTCCCACCTCATCAACATCATTTCTTACGAAGACATTGTGGTCTTAGGCGCGGCACCATTATGGATGGAGACCATGGGTTGCGTGCCATTAATGTATTTAATCCAAAAATTGATTTCTTATCAATTAAAGTAATTTTTTTAAACAAATTGAATTTCTTATCCATCTCCCATTGGATGAAAACAACTTTTAACATTTTCTTTTTAAAAAAACTGGCGCATGAGATATATAAGTGGAAAAACATTTATCAAACTTAATTAATTAATATCCATAATTAAAAAACATTTAAAGTGCTTATTTAGCATAATATATTTGCAATAAATCAAAATCACTTAGGAAAAATCCCAATTCTTAGAAAACAGAGAACATATAAAAATTTCAAGGTCAAAAATCATATTCAATTATTTTAAATAATTAATACACTAATTAAGCAATTTCCACCTTAGGAAATTCATAAAATATTTATTATAGCTTAGAAAATTATGAAAGTAAAAACCCATCTCCAAAATATTATTTTACATCAGATATTCAAAAATCAAGTCATTTAGAGATTAAAAACATCGGTTTTACCCTAAGCCCATTTTAGTAATTTAATAAAAATCCCATAATTTATTTTTTTATCCAAACAAAAACAATCAGCCAAGACATGGTATAAATCAACGCAATAATTCGATTGTTACCCATATCTGAAGTCTAAAGCAATAAAAGAGATGGAATCTTATTATTCACCTTAGGTTAGTTGCTGGAGTTGAGATTTGATGTAGCTTTTTAATCCTTAAGCTCTCCACCTATGAATCCTCTTGATATCAACTTCCTATTAATTATTAATGGTCGACTTTTGTTTTCTTTTCCTTGATTGTTTTTAATTAGTAGAAAATGAGAATAGAATGAGGAGAGGAGGTCTAAAGGCAAAGGATAAGTATCTTTCCTATATTGCCCCTCTCATATTTTTTGTATGTTTAACTTTTAAAATAATAGTATTTAGTTCATTTATATTGACTCGGCCTTATTAAGTTATCAAAACTCATTTTTCTCTACTATTTATATTATTTTATTTAATTTATCCAAGTAATATCATGAATAATGTTAAACAAAAATTAGGGGTGTTATAAGAACTGATTAAGGAATTTAATACGACATTTATAAGGATGCACAATTTTGCCCATAATTCGGTATAGTAACTGAAGAAATATATTGACCGTGTTTATTAGAAACCAAGAAGCAGAATTAAGGAGGGTAGAATAATGAATGACATGCTATAACACGCCCCACTTGGAGGCCCAAAACTAATGGCTATGGATGCTGCAGTCATCTATAGTTATTGATCATCGGCGACCCAATACAGTAATGTTAGATACATTGATATAACATAAACATAAGGATATGGAAAATTCTAAAATCAACAAACAACTTTCTCTTCCATTTCAAAGTATTCCAATTCCTTACATAATCCCAATACAAGCACCACATTCAGAGAAAGTAGAATTATTACAACATACACCAAGAGTGACATATGAAGATGTCCCCTTGGATGATCAGAGTATATGACTAGGCAATCGACAGCTTTACCTTTACAACAACACACAATGGAATCAAAATAGGAAAGAACCCTAAATAGTTAACATGCCTCTTGCACGTCGTCGGAAGCTTATTCGTCTAAAGGGGTATTTGAAAACCTCAACTCTCAAATTACTGAAAATCACTAAACACCTAAGAGTTCAAAAGAAAAATATAAACTTCAAGTCAGAATATAACCTAGTATGAATAATAATCTACCATCTCAAACCATGTAGATATCTAGTGAGGCCACGCTACTTAGCGGAACGGGTTTTCCCCTCACTAATATCCTAAAAAATTATAAAACCGTATACCGTTCTCCAACATCCACAATAGTTAAAATATAAAATTTCAAAATAATATGATGACATCCAAACAAGTAAATCAATTCTAGATTTCCCATCCCCATTCATTTTTGATAATCTGTCTCAGTTATAGTTTCTAGGTTCACTATTAGTTTAATAATTTTCATGGGCTGACTAATAACATGTTTAATACTTATGGACTCCCTGTCTAGTTTCATAGTTTTCATGGGATCACTAAGAACCTATTGGCTCCTGCCAACAACTTCATTGTTTCATGGGTTCTCCTTAAACCTATTGGTATCTCCAATAACTTCCCTTTTATCCTAGTTTTCATGGGTTGATTAGGAACCTATTGACATCTGCCAATAACTCATCTGGGTATAGTTTTCATGGATTCACTACAAATGTATTAGCCTCTGCCAATAGCTCAATCTAATCATAGTTTTCATAGGTTTATTATGAACCATTAGCATCTGCATTTAAGTTTTCCTAAACATAGTTTTCATAGGTTTACTATGAACCCGTCTACCTGACAACTTCGTTAGTCCAAATTCCAACATCCTACATTCTAGTCTATCTGACCTCCTAGATGCAATTCTACCCATTTAGGAGTTAACTTAATTTTATATTCACTACCGGGTAAACCTACTGGTTTATTCTGCCCTTTCCCAAAATATAGTTATAGGTCCATTATAATGTGAATATATATACATATATGAAGAAGTATACATAATAACATATTAGTACCAACATCTGTCCTTTAATATCCTTGAAATCATTTCGTATAAAACTTGGCTAAATCCCTTTAACCTATTAATCAAGGAAAACTTCTTCAAAAACTTCATATTTAAAATCATTTCAAAACTCTTTTATTATGCCATGGTTTTCCTTTAAAATAAGATCGGGTGATTTGTTTTGAAAACTAAGGATTTCGAAACCTTTAATCTTTACTTTCAAAACCATTGGATAAACTTCCTTTTGAAAGTATTAAAATATTCTTTTCAAAACTCTAGGCACCTGCCTTTTGAAACACTTTAAAACCTTTCGTTTGAAAACTTTGGAATGTATTAAAGTGAAACCATTCAATTATAGAAGCGTAGCTTCAAAACCATATGAAAGTACCCTTTTCGAAAGCATTGGGTTTAATTTAAAACATAATTTATTAGGTCTAAGTGAATACAAACAAAAGTGCCACTTTTTGAAACCATTTACCTTTAACTAAAAATGATTAGGGGAAAACTTGATGGCTTCGGACCATCCTTTCGAAAGCTTCAAAACATTATGTAAAACATTAAAGAATAGCATCGAAACCCCCATTCACAGCCATTGCCTTCAAAACTCTTAACCACTTTCTAAAGCTATAGGAAGTGACTTAATATAAGTTTACAACAAAGGCTACCTTTCGAAAGCATTAATAACTTCAATACGTTCAAAAGGAAAAAGAATGATGGCAGGATTTCGACTAGGCCGGAACCATGTTTTTCAAAAGCATTAGTTTAAAACACAAAATCTCATTTGCAAGCTACACTTGACCAAAAAGGAGGAAAACCCCTTTGAAAGCCATTTTAGAAGACCCTTTCGAAAGCTTATGTTTCGAATCCTTCGAAAGTTTTCATTAAAATAAGGCAGACTCTTATCGTTTGAAAGTAAAACAAAGGTATCAAACCCATCGAAAGCTATGTTCCAACACCATGCCTTCCGCCGTTCTCCAATCCACTGTGTACCATCATTGTGATATCTTGTATATTGGTTCCGTATTAGTTGGTTTCGACCTGGTAGGTTTTGACTTGATTGAAGGCGGAAGCGTAAGGTAGAAAGGTGCTTCTGAAAGAGGCGGAACCCACCTTTTTAGGTAAAAACAGATTAATGCTAATTAAAGCAAATATTTTCTAACTAATCGGCCTACTTGTAAATATGTGAGTGGTTGCCACAACTTTTTAAATTCTTTACAAAATACCTTCCGCATAATTTTAGATATAAACAAGGATTAATTTAACAAATAAGCACTTCCATTAGGCAAAACCAATAAAACAATTAAGTCCTTCATTAAAAACAATTTATTTCCATAGTAACTTACATAGGAAAAATCCCCAAAAATTACAGAAATTCAGTTTCAATATGTTATGTAACATATAAAAATTCTAGACCCAAATTCTTCATGAAACATCCGAAATTAATTTCTAAATCCAATTAATCATATTTTTCTTTTAAAATTCATATTTAATTTTCCATAGGTTGGAAAATTACAAAAATTAAAACCCTACTCCAAAATTATATTTTATATGACATAAAATTTTCGCATGGCAAAATTAATTTTAATTAGTTTTACATTTAAAACCGCATAAAATCATATTTAAAGAATTTGTCCAAATCAATCATGTTATGATCCAAACATATCATCATCCAAATTGTCATAAAAATGGATTTAATCCTAACTCGAAAAATAAATGACCAAAAAACAAAATGGAGATGATCTAGATTATTATTCACCTTGATTAGGATAAGGAAATTAGATTAATATTAATTTTCCCTAGCTTGAATCCTTAGCTTTATATTGAATTTCACTTCTTTTCTTCCTTCGCAATGGCGGCTCCTCCTATGTTTTACATTTGTTTTTGTTTTGCTAAAATGAAAGTGAATAGATTGAAATGAAACTATATAAAGGTAATCGATTATGTGCAGTTATTTCCTAATAAGCCCTTGTGTAAATTAATTAGCTTGCAAACCATTCTTAAGCCCATTTAAACAATTAAGCACAACCCTTAATTTTATTTTCAAATCTCAATCCCCTTATTACTCAAATTATTTACGTTATTTTATTTAATTAATCTGAATAATGTTACCAAAAATTAGAGCCGTTATGGGCTTCATTCCTAAAAGGATTTCATCCTCGAAATTAAGTGAGGACTAAATACTAAACATATCAATCATCTGTAACAACTCCTAACAATCATACTAGCCTACTAGACTAGCAACTATCTGTGTATAAAGCAAATATAGACATACCCATAAAGCAAATTAGGATAAGTATCTCTAATCCTATCTTCTATCTCCAAATATAGTCCTTTTCATTGTCACACCACTAAACTTTCACCAACTTGACTGTCTTGTTCCTCAATCTTTTCTCATCTCTCGCTACAACGCAAACCGGTTGTCTAACAAAAGTCAAATTAGGCTCTACTATCTAATCTTACAACCATGTTGGAGGAGTAGTAGTCTATGACATACTTGCAAAACTAAGATACATGAAACACATTATGGATACCTGCCATACTGCTTGGTAACTCTACTCTGTATGCAAGATTTCCAATCCTCTCTATAATCTAGAATGGACTAACATATCTCGATGCCAGCTTCCCTGACTTTCTGAATCCTACCACACCCTTCATCGGTGATACTTTAATGATACCTTGTCTTCAATTGAGAACTTTAGGTCTTTATGTATCCTATCTGCATAACTCTTCTATCTAAGCTGATCTTTCTTCATCCTTTCTCGGATCAACTCAATCTTTCCTGGCGCCTCTCAAACCAAATCTGGACCTAAGACTAATCTATCTCCAGTCTCCAACCAACGTGCTGGTGATTTGCATGGTCTTCCATACAAAACTTCAAAAGGCGCCATTCCTATACTAGTCTGATATCTATTATTACAGGAAAACTCAACGAAATGTAGGTGATCTTCCCAAGATCCACCAAAGTCTAATACACAAGCTTTCAACAAATCCTCAAGTACTTTATTGACTCTCTTTGTCTGCCCATCCGTTTGAGGGTGATATGTTGTACTCATACTAAGCTTGGTACCTAACACTTCCTGTAGACTCTTCCAGAATTCACTAGTAAACAAAGAAACTCTATCGCTGACTATACTACTAGGAACTCCATGTAGTCTAACTACGTTCTTTATGAACAACATAGCTAAGACATGGGTCGTCCTGGTTGATTTAATTGGAATGAAATGGGCACAGGTCCACTATAACCCATATAATTTCATTTTCCTTATTTGACCTTGGCAACACATCAATAAAATCCATGGATATCGAATCCTATTTACAAACTAGATCTCTAAAAGTTGAAGCAACCCGCTCGGCTTTTGATGTTTGGCTTTCACTTATTGACAGTTTGCACACTGCCTAAACCATGAGCCAACATCTCGCTTCATACCATCCCAAAAGAAGCTCCTCTTCATATCGTGATACATCTTGGTCCCTCCAGGATGAATCGTAAACTTAGATCAATGACATTCTCCAATTACTTCTTTCCTTAAGTCCTCAACATTTGGAACACATAACCGTCCCTTCTTTCTCAATCATCCCCTCTGGTCAAGACTACAATCTTTTAGACCATCGATCTCGATTCCAACCTCAAGGCTTCTAATCCTTTCGGTTAACACTATATCCTCTTTTTGTTTAGAAGCAATCCTTTCGATCATCCAGGTCGATCTTCCAAACTGGATAATGTGGCGATACTTTGAATAGAACTAGCAGTCGATCATAACTTCATACTGTAAGTAGTCAAAGCTTCTAAATCTTTCCATTCTACCAACATTCCTGATACCACATTCTGATGTCTTCTGCTAAGAGCATCCTCTGCCTTATTTCTTTTTGTAGGAGTATACTCTATACCAAAAACATAATCTTCCAAAAAATCCAGCCACCTCTACTGTCTCATATTCAACTCCTTCTAAGAGAATAAGTACCTTTAAGACTAATGATCTGTGTATAACTTAAATCTCTCCCCTAAGAGATAATGCCTCCAAATCTTGAATGCGAAGATCACCGCTGCCAAATCCACATCATGAGTAGGATATCTCACTTCATGTGGTCTAAGCGGTCGAAAAGCATAGGCAACTACTTTACCCTTTTACATCAACATAGCTCCTAATCCAATCCCACATGCATCGGTATACACCACCAACCCTTGGGATTCGTCCGGAACTACTAACCCAGGTGCATTGGTCAATAAATGCTTCAACTTAAGAAAAGCTTCCTCGCATTTGTCAGACCAGACAAACTTCACATCCATCTCGGTTAGCATAGTCAAAGGTGTTGCTATCCTTGAGAAATCCTTGATGAATCTCCAATAATAGCCAGCAAGTCCAAGAAAACTTCTAATCTTAGTAACTATTTCTAGTCTCTTCCAATTATTAACAGCTTCGATCTTATTTGGATCGACTGACAAGCCATTCTCTGAAACCACGTGACTAAGAAATGTAACCTCTTCCTTCCAAAAATGACTCTTGAAAAACTTTGCCTTAAGCTGATGCTGCCTTAGCGTCTCAAGCACCACTCTAAGATGTTCCTCATGCTCTCTTTCATCCTTAGAGTTTACTAAAATGTCATCTATAAATACTAATATGAAACTATCCAAGTACCCTCAGCAAACTCAGTTCATCAAATCCATGAAGAAAGAAGTCTTGTTCGTTTACCCGAATGACATTACTAATCACTCACATAAACCATACCTAGTCCGAAATGCTATCAAAGGAATACTGTCCTCTCCCACTCTTAACTGATATAAACCTGTCACTAAATTCAACTTGGAAAACACTCTGGCTCCATACAACTGATCAAATAGATCATCAATTCTCGGCAAAGGATGCTTATTCTTAATCGTTCTTTCGTTCAACTTATGATATTCGATACACATCCTCAATGACCCATCTGGTTTCTTTACAAATTCCATGGCTGCTTCCCAAGGCGAACTTCTTGGTCTAATAAAATTCCTTCTTTCTAGATCCACTAGCTGCACCTTCAATTCCTTCATCTTGGTCGGCGTCATCCTGCTATGTGGTCTATTTAAAGGTTCAGCTCTTGGCACAAGATCTACCCGAAATTCAATAACTCATTTCGGTGGTCCTGTGACTGGCTCAATGACATCTGCTAATTCTCTTGCTACATGAACCTGACTTAACTCTTCTCCCATTTTCATAGCACTTAACAAGGCACAACTACTCTGGATAGAATTCTCCACCGAGAATATGATTCGGTTATGACTATCAGTGTATCTTAGTGATATCTCCCCATCCTAGCAAAATATCCTAACATCATAATTACTTAACCAATCTATACGCAAAATGATTCAAAGTTCTACAAAATTGAATACATACAGACTACATGCAAACTTATGACCTAACAAGTCTAGTTCTAACTTGTCAGACCTCATCCCTAGAGTTGTATACCTTCCTATTGGATTCATAACTCTTAAGGAAGTGACAAGGTATGCGGGTTCTAAGCATAACCTATCAAGCAAATATTGAGATATAAATGAATGTGATGCATCGGTAACAAATAATACCCTAACTAGTATACTCTGAATCAAAAGCGTACCTTACATCACAGTCTTCCCTTTTTTAGCTATAATTGGCCTAGCAGATGATCGTCCAATAGCAAAAACCTTTCCGTTATCCACCTTGACTGGTTCTAGACTGAATTCTTATAATATCCAACTTGGTCATATTTAAAGCAATTCACATTCTTCTTATCTACAGCCTTTTTCCCCTTCCTTGACCAACACTCATGAGCATAATGACCTTTCTTATCACATTTGAAGCAAACTAAATCAGCCTTTTCCTTCTTGGCAGCCTCCCTCTTTCAGGCACCCTTCTTCCTAAAGAACATCCTCTTCTTTCCCCAAGGGCCTTGGGTTTCAACCGGCTTTTCTCTATTCTAGCAAGCATCTCCTTATGTCGGATTGCCATCTCCACAACTACATTACAAGGATCACGGAGATGTAGTAGGATTTCCTTCGCGATCTCAGGTCTTAATCCTTGAATGAACCTCTCATTCCTTCTAATGACGGTGCCTATAGTAGCATATCCATAATGAGACAACTCATCAAACTTAGTGGCATATTCAATAACTGACATTTCTCTGTGCACCAAATCTATAAAATTTCTCAACAATGCCGACGTAGCAACTTCAAATAAAACCTCTATTCAAATCTCCCTCTAAAATCTGCCCAAGTCAACTTCTCCTTTGGAACTCCAACAGTAACACTATTCCACCAATGAAACATTTTCCCCTTGCAATTGCCAAGTGGCCAGCCTCCTCTTCTGCTCATCATCCAAACCTAAATTTGCAAAGATTCTCTCGTAATACATCAGCCAATCCTCAACTCCTATAGCGTCCTCCATTCACATAAACGGTTTACCACCAATATTGGTGTAATCCCTGCTCAACTTAGCATAATTATACCCAATGGGAGCAATAGGATTAACTCCTCCAACGTTTCCAGCAACTCCAGTAGCAGCTCCAGCTTGCATCATATTGACGAAGAATTGATACATCGTCCTCCTTTTCGCTGGTGGATTTCTAGCACCCACATTGGCATCTGCTTTTTGATTAGCATTAGCATGTCGACGAGGTTCCTCTTGGTGGGTCGAGCCTTGGTATGATACGGAAGAATGATCTAAGAGAGAGGGGAATATGTATTTATATATATACACATATATCAAATACGAGTACGTTACTATAGCGTTAACCTAAATCCCAATCTTATTTTTTGATTCATTGGATTATGTTTAAAAACATTTTAGGTTTAAATTTCTTTTTAGTTCCATAAACCTATGCTCTAATACCAACTTGTAACATCCGCCACTTAAACAAAACTAACAGCTATAGATGTTGCAGTCATCCATAGTTATTAATCATCAGCGACCGAATATGATAATGTTAGATACATTGACATAACATAAACATATAAATATGGAAAATTCTAAAATCATCAAACAACTTTCTCATTCAATTTCAATGCATTTCAAATTCATTACATAATTCTAATAAAAGAACCACGTTCAGAGAAAACATAATTATTACAACATGCGCCCAGTGCGACATATGATGATGCCACTTTGGATGATCAACGTATATAACTAGGCACTTAACAAATTTTACTTTACAACAACACACAAGGGAATCAAAATAGAAAAGAACTCTAAATAATTATCATGTCTCTTCCACGTATCCAAAAGCTTATTCGTCTAAAGAGATGCATGTAAACCACAACTCTCAAACTACTCAAAACCAACTAAGTACCCAAGAGTTTAAGGGGAAAACATAAACTTCAAGTCAGACATAGAGCCTGTTATGAACAATAAGCTACCATATCAAACCATTTAGGTATCTAGTGAGACTACACCGCTTAGGGGAAATGGGTTTTCCCCGTACTAGTATCCTAAAACGTTATAAAACCATATACTATACTCCTACATCCACAATGGTTAAAATATAACATTTCAAATAATATGATGATATGTAAACAAGTAAATCAATTCTGGATTACCCATCCCCATTCAATTTTAACTATTTGTCTCAGTTATAGTTTCTAGGGTCACTATTAACCAAATAGTTTACATGGGCTGACTAATATCCTGTTTAATACTTATAGACTCCCTGGTCAGTTTTATAGTTTTTATGGGATTACTAAGAACCTATTAGCCCCCACTAATAACTTTATTGTTTCATGGGTTCCCCTTAAACCTATTGGTATTTCTAATAACTTCCCTCTTATCCTAGTTTTCATCGGTTGACTTGGAGCCTATTGACATCTATCAATAAGTCATTCGGATATAGTTTTCATGGATCACTACAAGCATATTGGCTCTTGCCAATAACTCAATCTAATGATAGTTTTCATGGGTTTTTATAAACCACTTGCTTCTGCTAATAACTTTTCCTAAACATACTTTTCACAGGTTTACGTGTACCCGACAATTTCTTTAGTTAAAATTCTGGCATCCCACATTCTGGTCTATCTGACCTCTTGGTTGCAATTCTACTCATTCAGGAGTTGACTTAATTTATATTCACTATTGGGTTAACCTAGCTAGTTATTCTATTTTCCGCCAAAATACAGTTATGGATCCAATATGACATGAATATTATACATATATATATGAAGAAGTAAATACAACAACATATTAGTACCAATGGCTATTCTTTAATATCCTTGAATCCTTTCATATAAAGCTTGGTCAATCCCTTTAACCTATCAACCAAGGAAAACCTCTTCAAAAACTCCATGCTTAAAATCATTTCAAAACTCTTTTATTATGCCATGGTTTCCTTTAAAATGAGATTGGGTTATTTGTTTTGAAAACTAAGGATTTCAAAACCTTTAATCTTTACTTTCAAAACCATTGGAAAAAACTTCCTTTCGAATATATTAAAATCTTATTTTCAAAAATCTAGGCACCTGCCTATCGAAACACTTTAAAACCTTTCGTTCAAAAGCTTCCGAATGTATTAAGTGAAACCATTCGATTATAGAAGCATAGCTTCAAAACCATACGAAAGCACACCTTTCGAAAGCATTGGGTTTAATTTAAAACATAAATTATTGGGTCTAAGTGAATACAAATAAAAGTACCACTTTTTGAAACCATTTACCTTTAACTAAAAATGATTGGGGGAAAACTTATGGCTTCGAACCATCCTTTCAAAAGCTTCATAACATTATGTAAAACATTAAAGAATAGCATCGAAACCCCCATTCAAAGCCATTGCCTTCAAAACCCTTGACCCCTTTCAGAAGCTATAGGAAGTGACTTAATATAAGTTTACAACAAAGGCTACCTTTCAAAACCATTGATAACTTCAGTACATTCAAAAGGCAAAAGAACGACGGTAGGGTTTGGACACTGTCGGAACCATCTTTTTCAAAAGCATTAGTTCAAAACACAAGGTCTCATTCGCAAGCTACACTTAACCAAAAAGGAGGCAAACCCCTTGTGTAAGTTAATTTGCTTACAAACCATTCTTAAGCACATTTAAACAATTAAGCACAACCCTTAACTAGCTTATGTTTCGACACCTCTGAAAGTTTTCATTAAAACAAGGTATGTGCTTATTGTCGAATGTAAAAAAAAAAGGCATCAACCCCATCGAAAGCTACGTTCCGACACCATGCCCTCCGCCTTTCTCCAATCCACCACATACCATGTAACATCCTAGAATTTGAACACTTTAAAACATAATATTTAAAGTGATTTTAAATATAAAATAGGTAAGGTAATGTGATTCAAACAATATTAGACAGGATTTGGAAAGAAAAGAATATATAAAAATCGAAACATTACATATATCGACAAAAGTGACAAAATGCTGATTTCAGAAAGATAGGTTTCAATGGTTAAACAAATTATTTTAAATTAGTACATATTTTTAAATAGAATTTTTTTTAAATTTGGTTTACATAAATAAATAGTTTAACTAAAACGTCAAAATGTGACCGTAAAACATTTTGTTGAAAATCAACGTTTTTTCGATTAAAAGTTGTCGCAACATTGTCGCACCTTTATTTTCTTATATAGGAACATATATTCTAATAGTATAAGTATTAATTAATTTACTAATCAAGTTTACTTTTACTAAACATACTTAGAAAAGTCTAGAATATAATTAAGAAAAAGTAAGCACAAAAAGATAAACACGACATTTCAAAGCAAAAAGTAAACATCAAATCAAAGAAAACATAATTATTATATTCCTTACTTACTTCTTAAGTAAAAATATTATAAAGTAGTGATTTGAAATGTGATGTTAAGTATTGAAAAAATAAGGTTGCCTAAAATGTAAGTAAGGGTATTTTGGTCTTTTTACAAAATATTATTTTAGTCCAAAACTTTTTCTATAAATAAGCATCCACTTTCTCATTTTTTTCACTTCTTCTTCTTCCTTTTCAAGCTTTTTTTCACTTCTTTAGTGGCTTCTTTTCTTAATAAAATAATGCTAAAATATTCTAAAATTATTTACTAAAGAAATATCCACTTAAAAATTTCACCAAAATTACTTCAAAGCCCCTCTCTTCCTCCTTCTTACCCACGGCCATCCCTTCCACCCCAAAACCTGAGCCAACCACCTCCCCCTAGCCTAGGCTATAAGCAATATAGCCTTTCCCAAGGTCAAGGCCAAGCATATCAAGAAGGAGGAGGAAGTTCAAGGAGCTCTGGAGCAAGAAAAAGAGAAGGAAGTGCTGTCGGAATCGATTCGGTAATCTACATAAAAGATCAGAGAAGTGGAATTAATCGTGAACTCAAATCATAGTTTTATTTTAACAAAACTTAAGCTGATAATACACATGTTGAATTAAAAATTAATATGTTGAATATTGGTTGATAAAGGATGATAACTTGGTAAATATTATGGTTGATTATATGTTTGTGATATGGATGATAACTTTCTTTAATAAATAATAAGAGAAATGGTTAGTAAGCATAGTTAATTAAATGAGAATTAAACCTATACAAATGTGTGTATGTAAATCATTTATCCTCTTAATGATTTCAAAATAACCTAAAATCATTGAAGATGATATTATAGTTATATAATATTATAATATGAAATGAAATGAAAAATGAGTTTGAAATGATGAAAATATTGTCTAAATAAGTTGAAATATTTTAAATATGCTTTAAAGCAAATTTGAAGTGTTTCAGACAAGTTTCGAAGCAATTCACAAAATTTGTCAAAATCGAGCTCGTCACGTAATGGTAGTTTGTAAATTTCGACCTGTAACTTCAAATTAACGAAGAGAATGATTTGTAATTCGAATTTCTTCCTAATAAAAATTCTTTGGTCCATAATGATAATAGTTTTCCAATGAAGAAAGAAAATCAAGATTTCATTAAGTAGAGTTTGAAATATGTCCAAAACAATTTTCTAAAACATCGCGGTTTTGTAGTTTGGAATCCAAAATGGGATTTCTTTATAAATGATATTTTTCAAATGATTAAAAATATGAAATAAATTTGATAAATCTACTAAAATGGTTTAAAAGAAATTTGGAATGGAAAATACGAATTTTCAAATATTAAAAAGTTGTTTAAATCAAATAAGCTTATAAGCACTTTCCGCAGCACTTTTCTGGTGCCATTGCTATGACTTTTTGAAAAAGATTTAAACTTAACCGTTCTTCCTAGAATAAATTATGAATGTTTTTAAAAGGAAAATTAGGAGTTTAAAATATAATTTAAAATCTTATAATAAATTCCAAAATAAAGCTAATAACTGAGTTTGCGGAAATGACTAGTACATTTGTCCCGCCTCTAAGAGCTAAACGGTAAAATAAGGTGTGTAGCTAAGGTTAGGAATGGAGTAATCAGTCCCCTGAACTTACCTGGCTTATGCTTTTTTTTAGACGATGGGTGGAATAGATCGAAAGGAAAGCCCGGATGCTCTAAAAGATCATATTTAAGTTTTTCCAAGATAAGAGAAAAGAAACAAATTCTTTGAATGTTAATTAACCACTTAATATTTTTTATTCGATGATTGGTATGAAGGAACCATAATCGGATTTGGGTGATTCCTATACGAAAAACTGGGATTGGATTTGGGTGATCCCTATCTGAAAACCCCTTCAAACTAATTTTTAAAATAAAAGATATTGAAGACAAAGATCATTGAAGACAAAGATCTTCATGATGTAGGATTACTTGCCATTAGTCCCTGGAGGTGAAATTTACCATATTTAAAGTGGCATAGTACTCTATTATGAAAATCTTCAATTTGCAAGGATATTATTTGAAGTTAAGTAGAAAAGTTTTGATTAAGATTTAATAAATGATTTGGAAATATTTTCCCTAAGTTAAAAGCTATAACTTGAATATAAAAAATCTTTGATTAAGATTTAATGAATGATTTGGAAAGGTTTTCCTAAGTAAAAGAAAAAATGATTTGGAATTATTCCAGGATTTAAAAAAGACTTAAATAAACCAAATGATTTGATAAATGAGGCTTAATGATTCCATATACCCTTGAAAAGAAAATGGAATTAGTTGAAAAGAATATATCTATGAAAGATAAAAGATGAAGTAATTGATTGATGATTAATATCCACTTAACCATTTAACACCTTTTAAAGCGATGATTGGCTTCGAAGGGACCAGAGTCAGATTTGGTTGATTCCTATCCATAAGCCACTTCGAACCAATGTATACATTCGAAAGTGAAGACATGTTGAAGATGATGATTATTGAAGACCGTTGATCTTCATAGCGTAAGGACTGCTTGTTGACATGCTCTTGGTCGCTCCTATTATAGAGTTATTTATAGTAGTGGTCTCCTCGTTATGGAGATTTTTCAGATTGCAAGGACGACTAGCTACTAGTGGTAGTTGGAGAGTGCCTTCGGTTTTGTTCAGTCCTAGAACGAACTTGTATAGAAGAATGTCTGACATTACATTTCTGATCATATTAACTAATCTCTATCAATGTATCATTTGCTTGATCGCAGAGAAGGCAACTTCTCTTAGCTTAACACCCTTTCCTGAGATATACGAGCTCAAGGGTTATACGTTGGTAGAAATCAGTTGTGTGATTAAGGAATGGCAATATTGCATACAAAGTTGAACCTATTATGATCAAAGCGTGGTTTCGTATGAAAAACATGACTTTGAAGAAGTTGATCGTAGCCTCGCGAGCTTCACACCTCGGTTATGATGGGATTCAATGTGGTCAGATGTATGCTCGCATTTCGGATGGTAGTGACTTGGGTTATCAAATGTTTTGATCCCTAGATACCAGATATGTCTAGGCCATGGCACGGATGCGCGAAGTCCGAGCCCTTCGATGTTATTCGCAGTCTGTATTCTCTTTTAGCCATTTGTGATGTTGTATAGCGACGTCTGAGCATTAGACGTAAGCCGTGAATATAGATTGATCCTTTCACTAGTTTCCAATCAAGTTGGAAAATCAACGGTTTTAATTGTATTCCTATAATAGCTATAATGACTTGCAAACATTTTAGCTATCCCTTTTGTATCATATATTCCGTTTGGTATATTCCATTGACCCCGTCCCCATATATTCCCTTAGACTTAGTCCCGGTATTGATACCTTATTTGAATAAATTTATTTGAAAAGTGTTTTCAAGGGAATGTCATTAAAAATAATATCAAGTATATTTTGGTATAAAAGTGTTTTGATTATCATAAGGTAAAAATCCATCCATGTTTATGTATGGGCGTGATCTTATGCGATACCCTTCTTTTCAAAGGTTTTGATAACGTCATCATGATCGTTATTTTAATTTTCGAGTATCTCACAATGGTTTATCAAGCCTGATTCGGGTATTTTTCAATACTCAGGCCAGATCCAAGTAGTTTCGGGTTTAGTCGAAGACGATTGGAGTTTACAAAAGAGAGCTGGTATTCATCTACGTACGGACATATTCTATTATCCGCTGTGGTTTGTTTTTGTTTGATGTTTGTCAGCATTTGTAAGGACAGAAGTTAATAACTGTCCAGGCCGAATCTAGATTAGACTCTGATATTGTATTTTAAAATTTTCCACTGTAAAGATTATTATTGAAATAATATATCTTATTCCATTCGTATGAGATTTTTTTCTATTTCATTATTTTCTTTCTACCCTTAATGATCCGTCTTTTCGTGCAATTTGAGTTGAACATGTGTGGTTTATTGTCGATTTAAAGTGTATGGAAAAACGGGCCCTTACATTTGGTATCATAACTTAGGTTGAAGGAACACCTTAGCTTTGTTGGAGGTAAAGACACATCATAGATAGGGTTAGTAATACCCTAGGATGAGTAACTCATTAGAGATAGGGTTAGCAACATTCTAGAATGAGTTTGAGTGTATTATATATGAAAGCTTATTTGTTAGTAACTAATAAATTGTATTGTGTCGATTTATCTGTTGAGTGATTTATGGATTCTGATCGATGTGCCTGGTCACTGTTATCGTTGAGGGTTCCTAAACATTTAAACAAGGCTACTGACACACTGATTTTGAAAAAAATGGTAAATGAAATAATTTTATCTAGAATTATATTTTGAATATAAAGTTCATATTTTGGAAAGTTGTATAGTTAGAAATTGTAACGACCCAGAATTTTCGATCCCAAAAATTTCATATAGTTAGGAAAATAAGAAAAGAGGTAGAAGAAGATACAAGAAACAATCACAGAATCTCACATTCGCAGCAGATCAAATATAATATCAAATAATATTCTTTATACAAAGACAACCTGTATCAGTTAATTTATATCAATACATCAGACTTACAACATTTACATAAAACACTGGACAGTTAAAATCAACATGTCCTAAATAAACTACAATATATCACAGTGGAAAACACTCTATACGTTCCTTCCATCCAGCTCGCCTCCTGAGCTCCAGAACGTCCTTACCTGAAAATCTGTAATACTCGGTCTGACCCGATCATTACATCAAAGTAACACCCGAGCCAGGCTGGAAACCAGCAGGAGTAAACCCATCTAACTAGAAATACTGATGCAATAGACTTATTTAAAAACCAGGGTAACTCGTACTTACTACAAGTTCTTTCTTGTAAAAGCCATTAACTTATTTCACCATAATCACTGAGTACCCTTACTTAGTTTCAGTGATCCAGTTCACTTAAATTATTTCATTCCAGGCCACTGATTTCACATATCGAATCTATAAGGAATTATAGTAGATCTCACATTAAAGTGGTTTCGGTTACTTACAGATACCCGACCCCGGTATCTTCGAATCCCACGCCACCTTAACCCAAGTTATACAAGTGAAAACACAATTCAAACATTAAATCCATGATGTCACTTTTACACAGCAATTCATCATCGATATATAACCACATTATCACTGTATAACCCAAACATATCATATCACATAGCATCCCAAATCACATATCAGAGATATCAACTAATCTAAGGAATACAATATCATTCAATTATTCATAAGCAAGCGTAATTCATCACACCATTTCTAATTAATTTCAATAAACTAAATTAATTACTTCAATCATCTTTAAATCATGCTCACTCATTATTAATAATTTAAACCAGTTAATTAATCATCCTTAATTTTCAACTTAATTACATTATGTAATTAACCTTTAATTAATAACAAAAATTAATTAACCTTCACCCTTTCACATTAATTACATTTATCCTTAATTAATTACTTAAATTAGTTATTCTATATCACTTGCATTGATTAGTTATCCTTTAATTTATCACATTCATTAACAAATCATTTAATTTATTCCATTAATTGATCAATCCTTTAATTAATTACATTAAGTAATTAATCCTTAATTACCTCCATTAAGTAATTTATCTTTAATTACTTCATCAAGTAATTACCCATTGGTTAATTATCCTCAATTAATTAACCTTTAATAATCCATAATTATCCTTTAATAATTAATTAAATTAATTAAACCTCAACAAATTAATCCTTAATTACATACTTTAAGTAATTATCATTTAAGTAATTTATAACATTAATTAATCTCTAATTACCCATTAATTAATTTATAAATCTTAATTTTTAATTAATTAATTAATCCTTAATCATTAATTAAATCCTCTTTAATTACTTATTTATTGTATCCTTACTTAATTACATTGGTTAATTAACCTTATTTAATTATCCATTTATTAACCACACTAATTAATTATTCTTTAGTTACTAATTTATAAATCTTTATTCATTAACTAATTAATTAATAACCAAACTTTAATTACTCAAGACCTTAAGTTTAATTAATGATAAAACATTTTATTTCCTTAATTACTTCTTAACTACATTATTAATTAAGTTTAAAACCACTTAAGAATTAACTTCATTAATTAAAGTAAAAAAAATCACCCAACTTTAAATTAACCAAACAATTACTATTTAGAATAGTAATTAAGGAAATTTTAAACTTGATTTTTGTTAACCTTAAACTAGAAAATCTCGAACATTTTACTCGAGTAAAACTCGAGCAATCCCACACTCAAACCCGAGTTACCACAACCCCTTTTTTCGAGCTTTCTCTTTTTTCAAAACTTGTTTAATCTTCAAAAACTGCTATAAGAAACACTCTCGTACACGAATCAAACTCTGAGCCCCACTTTCTTTCCGAGCTTCAATCCAAGGTAAAAACTCCACAAGAAAAACTGACACAGCAGATATGCTGTGCATCGGCACCCATCATCGACGACGACCGGGCCTCCTTGTTCACGTCTAACATGTCTCCTACCATCTTCCCTATGAATGCCGATCACCAAACTTTTGCAAAAAAGCTCAGAAACATAATCAACCAAATCTGGAACAACTGGAACAAAACCAATTGACCCAGAACCCCTCGACCCAACTCCTCCGACCACCAGAAACTACGATATTACGCCTATAGGTTCGCCGATGACAATACTTCATTTCCTCCCATGACCGGTGCAACTCGAAGCGATGCTAACGATGATACAACTCTGTAAATCCAGCGAAACTAGATATGACCTAAAACCCTAAGTGGCTTCGCCATGCCCATCACGGCACCTTATAAAATCATTCACCATTTTTCTAGAAATACCCGTCTTCCTGGCCACCTCCATGCCAAACCCCGAGCTTTCAATCATCGTCGATCGTCGTCGATTGTCAAAAATACCCAAAACTGATCAACATCGATTATCTCAAGAATCTCCTGCCTAAAAATCATGATTCCCTTGCCTAAATTGATCATTAACAATTTAGAATCAGATTATAAGCTCAAAACAAGAATTCCAGAAATTGGAATTTGGACTTACTTTTGAATCAGACCAGTAATTCTTCATTTTGAAATACATACCCCATAATTTTATTAGAAATTATTTTTAAAATTGAAATTATCTTATTACAAACATTTTCTGTTTAAATGTCAAGGTTTGAATTTTTTGTAGGGGTAGATATGAATTTACTTGTTGTTGTTCAAGTGTCTAGGAACACAACAGCATCCAGCAAACAAACACACAGTCATATATACAAAAATATATAATGTAATTCAACTAAAATCAAATAAAACTATCCATGCAACCCATACTTAGAGCCTTGCTTTATAGATTAAACACATGCATTTCAAAAATTCAACCAGTTTTAAAATTTGTTTACTCACCAGATTGAAGGAGAATCGAGAAGCAGGCTTTGAAAATTTAATAATTAGAAACTGTTTTTGATCTGCATTTGATTTTGATTTTAATTGCTTGATGTTTTGAGATGATCTGCATTTTGTTTCTTTTATTTGAAACTGATCTGAAACTTAAATTTCCATCTGCTTTTAGATTTTGATTCGCTTGATGATTGGGATTCTTTTTGGTTTAGCTTCAGGTTTGATTATTGATCTGTTTCTTTTAATTGGGTTTATCTTTGCTCTTTTTTTTCCTTTGATTTTTGTCCTCTGGTTTGTTACAGGACTTGATTTTCTCATTTTTTTTAAATGAAGAATAGAGATGAACAAATGTACAACCTTTAGAAAATAAATTAACACTTGTACAATCCATGCTACATGGTTTACATTTGTTATAACATGTTCTTATTATTTGACAATCGTTAAAATATCAAATTTATATTTAAATCCTTTGTCTCAAATTTATTTACAAATTATGGTTTAAATCTTTTCTTTTCATAAATTACTTAATTTTATATCCATAAAACTTTAAAGAAAAAGATATAAAACTTAATTACACACTAATAAATAACCATATACAAATACTAGTTATAAATATATTTTTAAGATATTATTTAGAATAAATAATTTAAACCCCTATATTAATTTGATTCCTATAGCCTTAAGTCATTAACACCACATATATATATACACACTTACTTGTATATGTATACGCTTTATAATTTGAATATCATAAAGTTTTCATATATGTATTTATATATCTTTATAAATTTACTATTAGATTCATCATTTTAATTCAACCATTATTGTAGTTTCAAATCCACTTATATATGCATCCGGACATCATTAATTATCAAATTTATTTGTTTTATCAAAATAAAATAAGTATCCCAATAGTTTACAATCAGTTAATTATCCAATTAATAACTATTCAATATCCGGGTTATCACGTTCCTCCCCCTTCAGAATCTTTTCGTCCTCGAAAAGGAATGAAACCAGAATTTGTTAAACACCTAATATCAGTTAAGTTTTCTCTTTGACATTTTTAAAACACTTTAAAATATATATAATATTGCTAAATTAGTTTTTATAAAAATACTTTTATAACCCAATATTTCAACAAGTCCATCCTCGTTCTCACAGAAATTCGGTCACACGTTGATCAGGCGTAGGACTAAAAATCTATAAGTACTTGGTAAACCCGTTTTCAACACCCAGTGAAAATACTTGGAAAATAATTTTATTGAAAATATTGAAAACATTTTTTTAAAAATAGAGGAAACATCATTGGTGAGAATGCCCTGGAAATCATCACCCCCATCCATGGTCGCATTCAACCCGATGTTGCCATCCGGCAAAATCCATAGATAACTATAGGCACTCCGCGCCCCTCGATTAGGCCATGGAACCCGCTATAGATTACAGCTACATCTGGGATTACGTTGCTATCATAGCAAAAACACATATAACTATAAGCATCAGCGCCTTCGAATTTCGCTGCCAAAAGAATAAAACTTCTCCACTCCACTCGACCATAGATCGCAGTCTACCGATGTTACGTTGCCTTCTCGGAAAAATCAAACGTAGACTGTTTACACTCACCTCCACACGATTTCCGCTATGGTCCACAGCAGATCACAGCGACATCGAGTTACACTATCGTCACAGCATAACCCAAATGCCTCTGTAGGCATCAGCTCCCTCGACTTTTGCTACCCAATAATCCTCTGGAACTTCTGTTTGTCTGGACTTCCTCACAAGATCCACTTTAGAGCCTTCCCCCTTTGAGACTCAAGGCAGTACCAACCTATGGTACTCTTGAGAAGTTCATTTCAAGGGAGAGCCTTTGTTTCTAGAGCCATTTTCAAAACACATTATACTATACACATATAGTATCTTCCAAATCATACACCTAGTATGAATCCCATATAAATATCCTTTTCTCAAAATGGATTATCTCAAAATTGACAATTTACAAACTAGGCTTTTCAAATTTACAAAATTGATTTTTTGCCCAAAACTAAAAAGCCTTTCCAAATTCAAAGATTTCAAAAACCTTTTCTCAAAATCATTCTCATATATATATATATATAGCTTTCAAAAAAATTTGGATCACTTCGTACTTGTATAAATTCTCTTTTTATACTTCAAATACTTTTAAAAAAAATCCCTTTTCTTCCGGCTATAGATTTCACAAGGGGAGATTTGTCTTATATAACAAAGGTATATAACTTTGTTTAATCCAAATGAAATATTCAAATTTGATAACTCCTTTATAAAATTATTAACCATATTACTTTTCTATAAAATGACTCTAATCATAGAAATGTCCAACTCCCATTTTATTTCATCTTTAATTTTCAAAATATATCTTTCCATTTCAAAAATCATTTTACAGTTCTTATCCACAAATTTCATCAATTTCATTCAAACCCGTAAGATGTACATATACCATCCGTACGCAATCAGTCTGATTGCTCATTTGATCACACAATTTCTCTTCCAAACTAGTATCGTCCACCCGACTTCCTAGTGCGGACTTAGATTTGGTTTCTTGATCAGAAATCGTCATTCTTCATGCATAGCCATAACTACGATAGAGAATATCCAGAACTAATCAAAAATACATATCCAGGTTCGCCGTCGAAAATCGAGTAAAATATCCCAATTCGGATCGATATAACAATCTCGAAATTCTATGCTCGAATCTAGATCAAATCACTATGCGAATAGAATAATATACGTACATCCTACATATTTATCTTCATTGGTTATTAGCTAAAATAATTTCTCCTTTCTATTCACATTCCCTTAGGATTTTATCATTTATTCACAATTGCCTCAATCCCCATTTGGATTATCACCTCAATTCTTATCTCAAATGGATATTTAATCATAAACAGTTTGCACTCTGACCAGCTTAAATTTGGAAAATAGCTTGAAAAGTTAAAAATAGATAAGTAGTTGCAAAATAATTATTAGTTTGTAAAATAGCTGTAAAATAGTTAAGTAGTTATAAAATAATTGCAAAGTAGTTAGATAATTGTAAAATAGTTGAAAAACAGTAATTAGTTTATAAGCAGTTGAAAATTTGTTAAATAGTTCCAAAAATAATTGTAAAATAAGTATAAAATAGTTTGGCTTTGAAAAGAAAGATTTTATATAGTAAATAGCTTGGAAAAATAGATCAAGAAATCTTATATTAAAATAGTTTGTTTGAAAATAGTTCAGAGCCAAACTGTTCCACTACCCAATCTTTATTCCAAGCAATTCAATTTTAAATTTCCACTTCCTCTTAACATTGATTCAATCTCAAATCAATTTAAACAACTTCAATTCCCACTCCAAATTTAACTTTATTCCACTTCGATTTCAATCTCAATTTATTTCAACTCCGGTTTGAATTAATCCCAATTCAAGTTGAATTAACCTCGATTCTTTTAAAATCAAATTCCATTTGAATTTGAAATTATTCAACTTTAATCACAATTCCAAATTATTCAAATCAAATTTCAATTCATACTAACTTCCAATTCCATTTCATTTTAAACCATCTAGAATTATATAAATTCGAGTTAAATTTCAAATGTTGATTTAATTTCTTTAAATCAAATTAAACTTTACTTTTAAATTAACAACTTATATTTTTAAACCATTTAATTATGAGTCCAATTTTAAAATCCCATTTTAAATTATCTAACTCAACTTATTTTCAAAGTTCAAGCAAGAGTTCAAAAACAATTTACTTTTCAAATTCTAATTTATTATCCATTTTTAAACCAATTCTCAGTTTCATAAATTATTTATAACAATTGAATGATATCAGGATAAATAAACATTCAAATTTATCCAAACACCAATTAACAACATCCATTTTCAGTTTCCAAATCTCAAACCCAATTTGAGATTACTCATAACTCCCATTTTAAATCAAACTTTAAACTTCCCAAGTTAAATTTCAATTTCATCTTGAAATTTCAAATTTAGGTTATTTGTTCTAAACTTATTTAACTTTCCCAAAGTTAAATTCAATTTACTTAATCCAGACAAATTTACCCAATTTGAATTCCCATTTCAAATTTTAAACATTAGATTAATAATCTTCCCACTAAAGTTTAAAAACTTATTTCACTTTGGATTTTCACATCACATTCCAAGGAAAATTCAAAATTCATCCTTAGAGTTTATTTCAAATATACATATTTATTTCCTTTACACACCAAGTTACTTTAAATTTTAAACCACCTTTGGTTTTAAATTCAAAACAAATTCCTTTAAATTTTCAAACAACTCATGTTTGAAATAGGAACCTTCATTCAAATACATTAAATAATATTATTTCTTATTTCTTCATCACTTTGAAACAATTTTCAAATTCTGGACCAAGATTTAAAACTTCACAATTTAGATCATCTTCAATTCCAATTTATAAGTCATACTCACTTAAATGTTTTACTTTCCTAAAACATCTCATTTTTCTTACTCATTAATACGCATTTTATTATTAAATACAACAACCATTTATGGTAATAACCAAGATTATCATATCAGGAAACCAATTCATTATTATCTTATTCTAAAAATACTTTTGCAAATTCAGGCTTTTAATTTCAGCTTGGATCCATTTCAAACTTTTCTTTTTAAATTTAAATTTGGTTGTATTACTATTACCACTTAATTATCATTATTTTATTTTATTCCAATAATCAACAACTAATTTCTTTAATATATTTATAATTGGAAAATTTTACTTATATAAAAATCGTTCAATTTTTAAACCAATTTTAAAACCTTTATATAAGAAAATAACAAGCACGCACTCATACACACACACACACACATTCAACTCATTCTAGGGTACCACTGACCCTATCCTTAATGAGTAGGCCCACCAGAGCCAAGGTTCTCACTTAACCTTCCACTCTAATACCAAATGTAACGACCTGGAATTTTCGATCTCAAAAATTTCAGATAGTTAGGAAAAGAGGTAGAAGAAGAACAAGAAACAATCATAGAATCTCACATTAGCAGCGGATCAAATATAATATCAAATAATACTCTTTAAACAAAGAAAAACTGTATTAGTTAATTTATATCAATACACTAAAGTTACAACATTTACACAAGACACTGGACAGTTAAAATCAACATGTCCCAGATGAAATATGATATATCACAGCGGAAAACACTCCATACGTCCCTACCATCCAGCATGCCTCCTGAGCTCCAGAACGTCCTTACTTGAAAATCTGTAATACTCGGTCTGACCCGAGCATTACATCAAAGTAGCACCTGGGTCTGGCTGGAAACCAGCATGAGTAAACCCATCTAACATGAAATACTGATGCAATAAGCTTATTTAAAAACCCAGGGTAACTCGTACTTACTACAAGTTCTTTCTTATAAATGCCATTAACTTATTTAACCATAATCACTAAGTACCCTTACTTAGTTTCAATGATCCAGTTCACTTAAATTATTTCATTCCAGCCCATTTATTTCACATATCGAATCTATAAAGAATTATAGTAGATTTCAAATCGAAGTGGCTTTGGGTATTTACTGATACCCGACCCCGGTCTCTTCGAATCCCATGTCACCTTAACCCAAGTTATACAAGTGAAAATACAATTCAAACATTAAATACAGGATGTTACTTTTACACAGCAATTCATCATCGATATATAGCCACATTATCACTATATAACCCAAACATATCATATCACATAGCATCCCAAATCACATATCAGAGATATCAACTAATCTAAGGCATACAATATCATTCAATTATTCGTAAGCAAGTGTAATTCATCACACCATTTCTAATTAATTTAAATAAATTAAATTAATTACTTCAATCATCTTTAAATCCTGCCCACTCATTATTAATAATTTAAAACCAGTTAATTAATCATCCTTAATTTTCATCTTAATTACATTATGTTATTAATCTTTAATTAATAACACAAATTAATTAACCTTCACCCATTCACATTAATTACATCTATCCTTAATTAATTACTTAAATTAATTATTCTATATCACTTACAATTATTAATTATCCTTTAATTTATCACATTCGTTAACAAATCATTTAATTGATTCCATTAATTAATCAATCCTTTAACTAATTACATTAAGTAATTAATCCTTAATTACTTCCATTAAGTAATTTATCTTTAATTACTTTATCAAGTAATTATCCCATTGGTTAATTATACTCAATTAATTAACCTTTAATTATTAATTAATCATCCTTCAATAATTAATTAAATTAATTAAACCTCAACAAATTAATTCTTAATTACGTACATTAAGTAATTATCATTTAAGTCATTTCTTACATTAATTAATCTCTAATTACCAACTAATTAATCTACAATCTCCAATTAATTAATTTATAAATCCTAATTTTTAATTAATTAATCCTTAATCATTAATTAATTCCTCTTTAATTACCTATTTATTTTATCCTTGCTTAATTACATTGGTTAATTAACCTTATTTAATTATTCATTTATTAATCAATCACACTAATTAATTATTCTTTAGTTATTAATTTATAAATCTTTATTTATTAACTAATTAATTAATAACTAAACTTTAATTACTCAAGACCTTAAGTTTAATTAATGATATTATTTCCTTAGTTACTTCTTAACTACATTATTAATTAAGTTTAAAACAACTTAAGAATTAACTTTATTAATTAAAGTTAAAATAAATCATCCAACTTTAAATTAACCAAACAATTATTATTTAGAATAGAAATTAAGGAAATTTTTATTAACCTTAAACTTGCAAATCTCGATCATTTTACTTGAGTAAAACTCGAGCAATCCCACACTCAAAACCGAGTTACCACAACCCCTTTTTTCGAGCTTCCTCTTTTTTTTAAAACTTTTTTAATCTTTAAAAACTGCTATAAGAAACACTCTCGTACACGAATCAAACTCCGAGCCCTACCTTCATTTTACCCGAGCTTCAACCTGAGGTAAAAACTCCATAAGAAAAACTGACACAGCAAATATGCTGTGCTCCAGCACCCATCATCGACGACGATCGGGCCTCCACGTTCACCTCCGACATGTCGCCTACCGTCTTCCCTTTCAATCCCGATCACCAAACTTTAGCAAAACAACTCAGAAACAAAATCGACCAAATCTGGAACAACTGGAATAAAACTAATTGACCCAAAATCCCCTCGACCCAACTCCTCCGACCATTAAAAACTACGATACTACGCCTATAGGTTCGCCGAAGACCACACTTCATTTTCCCCCATGACCGGTGCAACTCGAAGCGATGCTGACGATGATACAGCCCTGTAAATCCAGCCAACCCAGATATGACCTAAAACCCTAAGTGGCTTCGCCGTGCCCACCACGACACCTTATAAAATCATTAGCCATTTTTCCAGAAATACCCGACACCCCCGCCACCTCCACGCCAGACACCGAGCTCTAAATCGTCGTCGATCGCCGTCGATGACAAAAAAACCCAAAACATATCAACACCGAATATCTCAAGAATTTCCTATTTAAAAATCTTAATTCCCTTGCCTAAATTCATCACTAACAATTTAGAATCAGATTATAAGCTCAAAACAAGAATTCCAGAAATTGGAATTTGGACTTATTTTTGAATCAGACCAGTAATTCTTCATTTTGAAATACATACCCCATAATTTTATTCGAATTTTTTTAAAAATTGAAATTATCTTATTACAAACATTTTTTTTAAATGCCAAGGTCTGAATTTGTCCGTACAGGTAGATATGAATTTACTTATTGTTGTTCAAGTGTTTGGGAACACAACAATATCCAGCAAACAAACACACAGTCATATATACAAAAATATATAATGTAATTCAACTAAAATCAGATAAAACTATCCATGCAACCCATACTTATAGCATTTCTTTATAGATGAAACATATGCATTTCAAAAATGCAACCATTTTTAAATTTGTTTACTCACCTGATTGATGGAGAATAAAGAAGCAGGCTTTGAAAATTTAAAAACTGGAAACTGTTTTTGATCTGTACTTGATTTTAATTTTAATTGCTTGATGTTTTGAGATGATCTACATTTTGTTTCTTTGATTTGAAACTGATCTGAAACTTGAATTTTCATCCACTTCTAGATTTTGATTCGCTTGATGATTGAGATGCTCTTTGGTTTAGCTTTAGGTTTGATTATTGATCTATGTTTTTTGATTGAGTTTATCTTTGCTTTTTTTTTCCTCTGATTTTTGTCCTCTGGTTTATTACTGGACGAGATTTTCTCATTTTTTTTATGTAGAGATGAACAAATATACAACCTTTAGAAAATAAATCGACACTTGTACAATCCATGCTACATGGTTTACATTTGTTATCACATGTTCTTATTATTTGACAATTATTAGAATATCAAATTTATGTTTAAATCCTCTGTCACAAATTTATTTATAAATTATGGTTTAAATCTTTTTCTTTCATAAATTGCTTAATTTTATATCCATAAAACTTTAAAGAAAAAGATTTAAAACTTAATTACACGCTAATAAATAACCATATACAAATACTAGTTGTAAATATATTTTTAAGATATTATTTAGAAGAAATAATTTAATCCCCTATATTAAATTGATTCTTATAGGCTTAAGTCATTAACACCACACACACACACATATATATATACACTTACTTGTATATGTATACACTTTAAAATTTAAATATCATAAAGTTTTCATATATATATTTATATATTTTTATAAATTTACTATTAGATTCATCATTTTAATTCAGCTATTATTGTAGTTTCAAATCCACTTATATATACGTCCGAGCATCATTAATTATCAAATTTATTTGTTTTATCCAAATAAAATTAGTATCCTAATAGTTTACAATTAGTTAATTATCCAATTAACAGCTATTCAATATCCGGGTTATCACAGAAATCAAGATTAATGAAATTTAAATATGAACATCTTGTGATTAGAATTTTATAGTTTGACTATAAGATGTTTCATAAAGATAATCAATAAGTAAGAAATCTGATAAGGTAATTAAGATCTTTAATACTTATTCCAAAATAATAAATTAAGAAATGATGATGTTAAGTTACTATCATAAATTGATCAATTGTTTGATTTAAAAGTTTAAGTACAAATACCTTGTGAATTAAGTTTCACGATTTGACTATAAGGTGTTTGATAATAAAAATTGTTTAACAAATGAAAACATAAAATAAAAATGTATTAAAATGATTGTGCAAAAAGATAAATATAAAGGGAATGAGAATTTAAATTCCAATAAAAGAATTTAATTAATATAAGATAAAATGAATTTATAAAATAGGTTTTATAAAGTAATATCTAAAGGATTTTGAAAATGGTATTATTTCAAATAAATAGAGGCATTTTATGATAACTAATTCAATTGACTCGAAAATAAACTAAAAAGGGGCAAGAGATGTGTACGGATGGTAAACACTTCTCTTAAGCATTACTCTTCTTGTTAAGAGTGTATATGATACTATTTATAGTACCCATTTCCTTGGATTGTTTTGGAGTTACTCGATCTATACAATTTTCTTAAGTTAAAGAAATAATATGAATCATCGATTAGTAATCTTTATAAAAATGTTTAAATTAAAGATAAATTGGAATAGCTAACAGCTAAAATAAAGCAAAATTTTCGACGATTTTGGACAGTCGAAAATTTTCGAATCATACCCAACTCAAAGCTAAGGAATTCAATAATTGTGAAATCTTTTGAGTAAATGAATTTGGATAAGCATAATTTATAAATATGATTTACAAATAAAAGGATCTAAGAATAGAGAATTTAATATCGATAAATTTGAATTTGTTTTTTTCAAAGCTAGAAAATTAATAAAGTATTAAATAAGAAATAAATTTTATAACTTATGAATTTGAGATAGTAGTAAATTAAACAAAGTTCAATTTTGTTAGAGAGACGGATTTAAGTAAAACCAATTTGAAATTTGGGATTTGTATATACTCTTAGGATGTAAAGGTATATCATACAAAAATAAATTTAAATCATGAACTATCATGTAAAATGACGACTCTTCAAAAAGGTAATTATAACATGGAAAATGGTTCATTAATGAATTCTAGCATTAATTAAGGGTTTGTACTTAAATCTTTAAAATATGATTGATTTACATAAGTTATAAAATGTAATAAACTTAAGTAATAGTTTTACTTTCATAAATAATATCAGTGTTAAAGGAAATATACTAAGTTAAAGGATTGTGGGAAAAAAATTATGATAAAGATAAATTATCTTTTGAGTGAAAAACGGTTTCTATAGAATATTTTCCTTTAATAAAAATATTTGAAAATAAATAATTAAAGGGATTATGTAAAGAAGCACCTTTATAAAATGTTTAAACTTAAGATAAAAGTTTATGAATGTTTTGAAAGTTAATAAATACATATATTATATGTAGATTATCTCATCATACAAATTTTGATCTAAGATTCGAGTTTGGAACTTTAAGGTGTTTACACTAGTCCGAAAAAGGATTTATCACTCGATTCTTAAAGATAAACATTGATGAGCGCTTGTTTTTAGATACTGGAGTTTTCTATCATAGTTGAGCATTATGCAAGGAAAGCAAAGGTTCTGATCTAGAAGCCTGATCAAAGTCTGCACTAGAGGATCGATGCCAGTTCGGAAATAAAGTTGTGTATTCGAATAGGACATCGAATAAGATATTTCATACTGATGATCTGTGTATATTATATAGAATTAAGTTTGAAGATAAATGTTTTGGGCAAACATTTGGGTAATTTCGAGCACAAAATTCTTTTAAGTACGGGAGAATGTGACGACCCAGAATATGACCACTTTAAAATATACTATTTAAAGTGATTTCAAATATAAAATAGGTAAGGTTATATGATTCGAACAATATTACATAGGATTTGAAAAGAAAAGAATACACAAAAATAGTAACATTTGCCTATATCGACAAAAGTGACAAAATGTTGATTTTAAAAAAGTATGTTTCAATGGTTAAATAGATTATTTTAAATTATTTATAGGTGTATATATTTTTAAATAGAAATATAATTTTTTTAAATTTGATTTACATAAATAAATAGTTTAATTAAAATGTCAAAATGTGACCGTAGAACGTTTTGTTGAAAATCAACGTTTTATCGATTAAAAGTTGTCACAACATCGTCGCACCTTTATTTTTTATATAGGAACACATATTGAAATAGTATAAGTATTAGTTAATTCACTAATCAAGTTTACTTTTACTAAACATACCTAAAAAATTGTAAAATATAATTAAGAAAAAGTAAGCACAAATAAACAAACATGTCAATTCAAAGCAAAAAGTAAACATCAAATCAAACCAAATATAATTATGATATTCCTTACTTACTTCTTAAGTGAAAACGACATAAAGCAATGATTTAAAATGTGACGTTAAGTGTTGAAAAAATAAGGCTGCTTAAAATGCAAGTAAAGGTATTTTGGCCTTTTTATTAAATATTATTTTAATCCAAAACTTTTTTCTATAAACAAACATCCACTTTCCCACTTTTTTTCACTTTTTCTTCCTTTTTCAAGATTTTCTTCACTTCTTTAATGGCTTCTCTTCTTAATAAAATAATGTCAAAATATTCTAAAATTATTTACTAAAGAAATATCCACTTAAAAGCCTCGCCAAAATCACTTCATTGCCCCTCTCTTCCTCCTTCCTACCAACGACCACCCACTTCCACCTCAAAACTCGAGCAAACCACTTCCCCCTAGCCTAAGTTGTGAGAAATATAGCTTACGCCAAGGTCAAGGCCAAGCACATCAAGAAGGAGGAGCAAGATCAACGAGCTCCAAAACAAGAAAAAGAGAAGGAAGTGCTGTCTGAATCGATTCGGCAATCTCCATAAAAGATTGAAGGAGTGAAACTAATCGTGAGTACCCAAATCCTAGTTTTATTTTAATAAAACTTAAGTTGTTCATACACATGTTAAATTAAAAATTAATATTTTGAATAATGAATGATATTGGGTGATAATTTAGTTGATATTACGGTTGATTATATGTTTGTGATAGGGATAACAACTTGGCTTGATGAATGGTAAGAGAAATGGTTAGTAAGCATAATTAATTAAATTAGAATTAAATCCATAAAAATGTGTGTGTGGAAATTATTTAGTCTATTAATGATTTCAAAATAATCTAAAAAGATTAAAAATGATATTATAATAATATAATGTAAAATGGAATGACAAATCAGTTTAACTGATGAAATATTGTTTTAAATAAGTTAAAATAGTTTAAATATGGTTTAAAACAAATTTGAAGTGTTTTGGACAAGTTTCGAAGCAATTCACAAAATCGGTCAAAATCGAGCTCGTCGCGGCAGTTCGTAAATTTCGACCCGTAACTTCAAATTAACATAGAGAATGATTTGTAAGTCGAATTTGTTTGAAATAAAATTGTTTTTGCTGCACAGTGATAGTAATTTTCCAATAAATAATGTAAATAAAGATTTCATTAAGTAGAGTTTGAAATATGTCCAAAACAATTTTCTAAAAACATCGTGGTTTTGCAGTTCGGAATCCAAAAAGGGATTTCTTTATAAATGATATTTTTAAATAACAAAAAATATGAAATAAATTTGATAAATCTATTAAAATGGTTTAAAAGTGATTTGGAATGGAAAATATGAATTTTAAAATAATAAAATGTTATTTAAATCAAATATGCTTATAAAGCACTTTCTCAACACTTTTCTACTGCCATTTCTACGACTTTTTAAAATAAGGTTTAAACTTAACGATTTTTCCTTGAATCAATTATGAATGTTTCTAAAAGGAAAATTAAGAGTTTAAAAGATAATTTGGAATCTTATAATCAATTCCAAAATAAAGCTAATAAACGAGTATGTAGAAATGACTAGTACATTTGTCCCGTTTGTGAGAGCTAAACGATAAAACAAGGTATGTAACTAAGGTTAGTAATGGAACAACTAGGGCCCTAAACTCACCTGGCCCTTGCTTTATCTTTTATACGAGGGGTGGAATAGATTGAAAGGAAAGCCCGGATGCTCTAAAAGGTCATATTTAAGTTTTTCCAAGATAAGAGAAAAGAAGCAAATTCTATGAATGTTAACTAACCACTTAACATCTTTTATGCGATGATTGGTAGAAGGAACCGGGATGCGATTTGGGTGATTTATAATGATCTCGGATTTTTACTTAGTTTAAATTGATAATTAATTCAATTTTTGAATAAACATTGTGAAATTAGTTGGTAAATTGATTTGAGTTTCTCCAAATTCAACTAAAAATATGTGTTTTATAAGTTGATTGAGAGTAGAATTTTAGGGTATATCTGAATACCTCAAATTTAAATAATAAGTGATAATACAAACAAAATACACTACAAATATAATGAAAATAAATAAATAAATATATATATATATAAATATATATGTAGACATACAAGATAATAAATATATAAGTAAGAAATACACTCATGTATGTAAAATATAAAGTCGACACATTAGCTAAAATCTAACAACATATTTAATATAGAACTTCATTTGGAATGCAAAGTAATATGACAAAAGATTTTTGTTTCAAGTTTTCATACCTGTCCAGTTTTCCTAAATTTAAGGATTGAATTCAAAATTATAAATCAAGGTCTGAACCAAGATTTAAAACAAAAGTTTAATATGAATTCAAGGTTAGTCTGAAAACTTAGTTGTGAATGAATAAAGTTTTTAAATTAAATTGTTTAATAACTTAAAAGTGTTAAGTAACTAAGTGTATATAAAAAGAATTTGTAACAGCCCGCAAATCCGTACCCCTTGAGTCAACACTATTCTACAACACTCAACTCAAGTTGCACAGAAATACGAACCATTTGGGTTAAAGAAGAAAAGGTAGAAGAAGAAAATAGAAATCAACAACAGGATCTAACCATCGCAGCGGAATAAAATATAATAGATAATAAATACTCTTTACTCAACATCAAATATCTTTGTTTATATATTACATCATTAGGGTACATCAATCACAGGTCAACATCAATGTCATACAAATGGATACACTACAACTCAACACAGCGGAAATATATATATACACAAGTACGAGAATACGTATCATCATCCAGCTCGTCTCCTGAGCACCACAGCATTTCCTGTATCCTATAATACTCGGTCTGACCTGAGCATTACAGTTAAATAATACCCGAGTCAGTCTGGAATACCAGCGTGAGAAAATCACACTCAATTGATTATTAAAGTTTCAAAAATCCTTTGAAAACAAAAGCATCTCGTAAGACCACGCCACAAATAAACATGTCGGGTTTTTACCTTACGATAGCTAAAACAATTTTTATAGAAATCCTCTGATATTATAATAGGGTCTATATACAAATACTTATAAAATAGCCGAAATTGTTACATCTATTAAATTCCAGCTACTAGCAGCAGAGTGGGTAATACAAACAAAACTCGTACAAGGCTCATAGGGAGAATGGATTTCCAACTAATGACTAGGCACTGGGGTACCACCTGTCACAGTACGGGGCCTAGATCACCTTACCGAGGAGTACGCCCGCTCCCCTGCAACACAAGGCCGGGACTACCCCTTACTGGATAATCCCGAGTGAGATCACCCCACGGTTGGGATCAGCAACCGCACAACTAAGCCGAAATAAAAAGGGACATCTAGACTGGAATGACCTCACCCTGCTTGGGTGCTACCCACCTAGCCTTGCTGCGTAACCCCTGATTTTCAGTCATTCCCATTTGATGAGGCTTGAGGCTAAGCGTTACCTTTAAAGAACATATCCCTTAGAATGTCCATCGTCCACCTGACGATGTTTCGCAAGCATTCATCCATACAAGTCCGTCCCGGGTTCGAATGGAACCGAAGGCACTATTCCTACTACATCCATTTTGGAAATATCCTTAGGATTAGTAGCGACTAGCCCTTGCACTTCACTGCTCCATCTTCGAATCCACAATCGTTTACACGAAACGTACAAACCAGATCGAAGTGGTTTTCGAGAAATTAATCTCGATCCCGGTCTCTTTGAAACGATCAACGCATTTGCCCAATATTGATAGTCGGTTATTTAACTATCAATTTATATTCATAAACAACCATCCAACAATAAATAATTTCCCAAATTATTTATTAACCTCAAAATATCTTCGTAAGATATATTTCTATTTTCAATCCTTTGAAAACAGTTTTCAAAATCATTTTTCCTTACGGAATAATCTTTCCCAATTTTCTATCTCTTCTGAAATCACCAAGCACAAAACTAGATTTCTAAAATAATTTAAAACAATTTACTTTGAAATATATTTTAAAACATTTATTTTAAAACTACTTCAATGATTTGTAAGAAAATACATACTATATGAATATTTGAAAATAAGGTTACTAAATAAAATATAAAACTAGATTTTCATTTTTAAAAATAAAATACTAAGTCACTCTTTAACTAATTATTGCTATAATAGATTAAAAGGAAATACTTACGTTAGAATTTAAATATTTAGAACTAGTAAATTTTTCAAAACATACTTCTTAAAACAACTTTAAACTTTTTAATTTATATTTAAAAAGTTACTTTGAAACGTACTTGGTTATTCAGAGAGAAATTTCCAATCTCAATCACTTAGATCAATTTTCCAAATTGATTCCCAAGTTATTCCATTTGAAATAAATTTCTTTACTTATCAGTTTATTTCGAAATTCATTAATTATGAACTTTATTGTTATTTCAGTTTGATTTTTAAATCCTTTAGCTGAAATATACAAATTTCAGGTTATTCCCAATTTCTTCTTTATTCTTCTTAAATAATTTAAATCCTAAATTCAAAATAAATGCTTTGTTCTTTAAACAAAAACATTGAAGTTTAAGTTTCATTAACTTTTTGTTTATTTAAATTTTCCCTACCATATTCAAAATTTATTTGTTAAAATTTTAGAGTCACTTCTTTTATTTCCATTTCCAAACTCTAATTATATATTTGGTAATTCATTATTGCCCGATTACAACAATCAAGCCATAGCTTTCAATACTTTCACATACTTCACTACAGGATATCAAATATTCAGAACAGAGAATATTAAATAAAGTTGAGGGGTCCAGTTGGATCCCTCCAACCTGTTCTCCCTGCATCCATAGACGTTAGCACAATATAAAATGCCAATTCCAATTACATATACCACACTACAGCACATGAATCAATTCAACCAGTTCAAACAATTATTTAAATTTAATCGTCTAAATTTAAATTAACCGAGTGAGATTAACTCACCTTTGATTTAAATTTGCGGTCTATTCCACTCCAATTCTATTCCAACTTGTTCCTTTGAAATTTTAGACCTTGAACAACATTACATGATTTATGAATAATTTGAACGAATTTTCCTTTTCATAAATTCATTTAACTAAAAATTCCCTTTAGTAAAATAAATTGATTATATAGTTAAACCAACTATCCCTTTTATATTGACAATTAAATAAGTAAATTAACAAGCTATCCACCAACCTATTATTTTATATATCTTTCCAAAACAAAACATTTAAAATAATAAGTTTACTGCTTTAACTTTATAAATACATATTTCAATCTGTATTTGTATATTTATTTAATATCAAATTTAAAATAAACACCCTTAATAAATTATTTTCAAACGACCTGGTAAATTAGAATATCTGTCTATGCGCCTATATCCATGTTTCTCAAATATCAGTATATATATAAAATTTTCTAAAATAAACTAGATAAGTAAATTAAACACAGTTAGCTCCCCCCCTTTTTTTTAAAAAATATATTTATTTTATTTTTATTATTTTACTGAAATCTGCATATACAATTAAACTTCCTGTAAATTCCTAAATTTCTTCTTTCCCTTTTTTCCTTAATCTAAATATACAAAATATCAATAAGTTTAAAGAAAAACAGAAAGAAGAAAATAAAAACCTCACTGACCAAACCGAGCAATCCCTAGCCGTCGACTAGTCTCCATCGCGAAATCATCTCATGCTCGCGCGCCCATCCAACACCAGCGCCAATCCACACGCGCGCGAAGAGCCACTCCACCCCCAGCTGACACGAAGCACTCGAAATCCTAACCCTCGCGATACCAACTCCTTCCCAAAACCACTACGAAGCCGCGCAACCCATATCTGTACCTCCCTCCTCTCTTGGTCATGATTACAGGTACTCATGCGCCTCCTAGTTTTTTTTATTGAATGATTCTGACTTCGTGAATTGGAAATGGGGAAAGGAAGTATCCATTCCCTTCAAACAGATCTGGATGGGGAAGCAAAAAGGCATCGTATTTAAGAGTAAAGGCTTCGGCAATTTTAATTTATATCGAATTCGATTTCGATTTAAGAGAGAGGAAAGGGGAAGGCTGTCGCCATTTCGTATGAAGATATTTGTTATTTTTTTTTTAAAATGTTGCGGCCGAATAAGAAAGAAGGGCAACGCGATTAGAAATAAAGTAAGGAGGCGTATACACGAAGGCTCGACTTTCTTTTTTTTATCAGATTATTTATCAATTTAAACTTCCAGCACGTTTATATTTCGTACACTCACACACTAACTTTGATCAATACGAAATTTGAAATCCAGTAATAATTCAATATTACGGACCCAATGGAACTGGTTTCGTCGGATTCCGAGACCGTGTCTCGGAAGGCTATTTTTAAACTAATTTAAACGATTAAATTTTAAAACTGACCAATTCAGCGCTAGACTCAATTTTAACACTCCTATTATATTCAATGTTGTCAATATAAATTTTATGAGCTTTCAAATTATAATTTAACAAGCTTAAAATTCCAAATTCAACATTTTTATTCAAATTCAAGTTATTTAATTCAATAATTTAATTATCAAATAAATTGTGATATTCGTAATTCAAGTTAAAATTACTCTATTGAATACTTAAAATCAATTAAATATTTCGATTTTTAGGTGCTCGAAAATTATGGGTCGTCACATTCCTCCCCCCTTAAAAGAATTTCGTCCCCGAAATTACTAGTTAGGAAGAATAATCTATATCCCGTTAACTATCCCCTCAACCCAAATAGGTTTTAACAACTTACCAAACAAATCTTTTTATCAAAAGACTCAGTAACCCTCTTCCTAACCTTTCCAACTTACCCATAAGCCTCAAACAAAAATACTTACTTATCAATTCAAATTTTTAACTTAAAACCAAATTTGAATTATCAAAATTTCCTCAAAATTTTTCTAACTCCCTAAATTCCCAAAAAATTTCGCCAGCGTCTCCTTTGCGCGGCTGACGCGGTACAACTACAAAATGCCTCTACGGCCTCCCAAATCCAAAAAGAAAACAAAACGCCAAGTGGCTCAATCCAAAATCCCAATCCAATTTCATACCAAAATTTAAATACATACCTTTTTGTCGAGCATTTCAAATTTATCTTCTTGAATCAAAATCAATTCTCTTTCCCTTTTTTTAATACCTGCATAACCTGCTTAGCTCTAATACCCAATCACAACATTCCAAAAACATTTTATCGACTTCCTCACAAAATGCCAATATCTATTCATTCCAATATTATTTGCAGTATCAATTCCCAATCAAGAATTCATCATTCCCTTCTTAAGTTAGTATAAGCATTATATATTTTTCTTAAATTTATTTTCATCTCCCACTTTAGTTTATACCTATTTCTATTCAAATTGATTCTTTCATTTTCATACGGATTCAATTTATCTTAAACTCTAAATTTTTAAACTTTATTTTCCATTAATAAATAATTCACATCATTACTTTAAGTTGGTTTCCTTTACTACTTTAGTTTAGTTTCCAGTTTGAATTCGTTAGTCGTTAACACAATTTTTTTCAAAACTTTTCTAACTCCCAAAATTTCTGAAATTTTTTGGCAGAGCCTCCTTTGTACGGAGGAGCTTTTGCAATTTGACAAAAGTGATAAATATATATACATCGACCCACACGGTCGGAAAAACCAAAAACAGTTCATATTTCCTATTTTATTGCGTAAGCGTACCTTATTTAGCATTTTAAGCAAGCGACTTATTATTTTTAGCAAATAGCACAACCAAATCCAACCACACGGCTCCCAAGTACCTGTACTTACTCAATTTAAACATGTAAGTACGATATAAATGAAGTTTAACTACATTTCACTTATTTAAAATAGTTAAAACATATGAATTCTAAAAGAAATTCACAGCAAACATTTTTCCATAAGCAATTTATATAGTTTCCATACTAATTCAACTGTTTCTAATTAATTTACAAACCATTTCATTCAATTTGAATGGTCTCCAATCCATTAGTACACAACTTCATCAATTTGAAGGGTTTAAAACACATAGCTTACATTTAATTCATTTTAAGCAAACTGAACTCATATTTAATTCAATTGCTTTCAAAATCACTTTATTTTACTTCTATCAATACATAGAATGTTTAATTATTTTCATTTACATCAAATGACAATTTATTCTATGCAGTTCGATGAGATTTATGTGAATAAATAAGTATTAATGTTTATAACCAATTTAAATTGATTTCAACTCAATTTATAATTAATTCTATTCCACTTTTAAATTTATTCACAAATCATATATTCTCAGTTTCATTGCAATTAAATTTGAATCCATTCACTTGCATTTCATTTTATTAACCAAATTAGTTTCATTCAAAAACCATTAACAACTTAGGTTCCACCTCCATTACCAATTAAATTTCCTTTTTATTTTAATCCATTCACAATCATTTATTTAGCTCGACACGTTCTATTAAATTTCATTTACAATCTATTTATTTACATTTCATTCCATGTTAGTTTATTCCAAACTATTTTATTTAGCTCGAAGACAATCCGAGCTATTCCATTCAATAATCATTTCTCAACTTAGTTAACCACATTCATTTAAATCCGTTTTATTAACTTAAAAACATTCTATTTCCTTATTGTCCCTAATTTTTTTTCCAATTCCATAACAATTTAAATGGTTTACAATTATTTATTTAAGAATTTTCTTTCCATTAAATATTATCGGCAACTCACCGAATTTTACTTCAATTAAAACCCATTTCCACTTGGTTTAAATCCAACCCAATATCATTAAACTTGGTTCAAGTTGAACTCAATTCAACTCTCCTTCATTCATTTAGCTTAAGTCAATTTACTTCAATTTATTCAAATTTTACACTTAAGCTCATTCTCATCTTACAAACAAAGTTCTCTTTTCAATTTAACTTGATTCTATTTTAATCCAATCCCATTTCAAACTACACATTTATTCGATCAATTATTATTTTAATCCATTTACATTTTTATTCGATACATTTCAATTATACTTAATTTGTTAACACTTCAAATTTTAAATTTATAACTCAAGTTCTGGATCTATTATCCATTATCCATTTCCAAATTACCACCCAATTTTATTGACTCTCAATTTAAATCGAATTAATTTATAACTTGAATTTTAATTCCAAACTTCAATATAAACTCACAATTCAATTTCATTAACTAATTTATTATCTAATTAGTTCTTCCCTTATTTATAATCCAACACTTGAATTTTATTCCAAATATCCCTTCATTTTATTTTCTTAAGTTCAATATACTTTATAATTTAAGTTTGGATTTTCTTTTCATTTTCCAATTCATCAAAATATTAAATTTGGGCTTTGTATTCCATTTTAAATTTTATAAGTCACAACTTATTATTTACACAATTCCATCCATTTTAGGCTTAAATATATTATTCTTTTATTTTAACTCAACCCTTATGCTTATTTATATCCAAGCATATTTTATTTCCAAGGATTTTTAATTCTTTTATAAGTTATTCTGATTTATCTATTTCAACCCAATTCTTATCCAACTTATTTCCCACTTATCCAGGTAAAAATTTAATTTCATTCAATAATTCAGCTGAATTTTTATTCCAATTCAATTTTATTTTAACTCGGATTTATTTACTCAATTCAATTCCAACCTGATTCGAATACAACTGGATATTATTTCAGCTTATTCAATTAATTTCAATCCATTCAAATTTTTATTTCCAAATCCAAGTTAATTTCATTTTCAACTTTTCTCTTTAAATTTAAATTCCAACTTTCAAAGCTTATATTCCATTCCTGATTTAAAAATCATCTCAATTTCATAAGCTTACAACCCATCCTATCAAGATTTTCAAACTCCCGGCTTTGGTTTCAAATCATTTTGAAATCTCCAACATCTCAAATTACATTTCTCAAAAGTCAAACCAATCCTGATTTTTACCTACAAATTTCCTTTGAAATTTCAGAAACAAACAGTTTTTTCTGAACAAATCAATTTGATAACAATCTGTCACTCAGAAATTCGAAAATGAACATCGATGATGCTGCAGTCATCACCGAAGTTATTTTCCAGTGACTGAAGTGAATCCAATGCTAAATCTCTTCCCAAATTTATTTAAAACAATTTTCCTTTCCGAAATACCCCAAAAACAACAATGCTCCTATTTATCTTCAAAATACTTCCAACATCTCCGGGGTTTAAAGTTTCAAATTCTGTTTTAATTCAAATTTTAACTATAATGCATTTGTATAGTTTATGCTTATATAAATTTCCGTTTAATTGTATTTCAATTCATAAATTACATTTATAATTCGTATTTATAAATTTCATTTTATAATGAATTTATTCCTTCAAACTTTGATTATATTTTCAATTTCTAGTTAAATTTTCACTTAACAATGATAATACTTTAATATTATCATTTCTAACATGCAAGCAACCATATATTAGCTAAATAGTTTACAAAAACTTTCTTTATATCGAAAATATATATTTGGGTAAAATTATTTCATTTACCCACATTTAAAACAATACCGTGTCAATTGGTCTATTCAAGTGTTTAGAAACCCTTTCAATACAGTTGCGCAGACTATGTCGACGAAGGTTCATATGCCACTCAATAAATCAATCAACACAATATTAAAACAATTTATATTCACTAACAAATACGCGCTCATATCTATTAATACGCTCAAACTCATTCTAGAGTACTACGGACCCTAATTTAAATGAATAATTCCCACCAGAGCGAAGGTTATCACCAACCTATGCTCTGATACCAACTGTAACAGCTCGCAAATCCATACCCCTTGAGTCAACACTATTCTACAACACTCAACTCAAGTTGTAGAGAAATACGAACCATTTGGGTTAAAGAAGAAGAGGTAGAAGAAGAAAATAGAAATCAACAACAGGATCTAACCATCGCAGCGGAATAAAATATAATAGATAATAAATGCTCTTTACTCAACATCAAGTATCTTTGTTTATATATTGCATCATCAGGGTACATCAATCACAGCTCAACATCAATGTCATACAAATGGATACACAACAACTCAACACAGCGGAAATATATATATATACAAGTAGGAGAGTACGTATCATCATCCAGCTCGTCTCCTGAGCACCACAGCATTTCCTGTATCCTATAATACTCGGTCTGACCCGAGCATTACAGTTAAATAATACCCGAGTCAGTCTGGAATACCAGCGTGAGAAAATCACACTCAATTGATTATTAAAGTTTCAAAAATCCTTTGAAAACAAAAGCATCTCGTAAGACCACGCCACAAATAAACATGTCGGGTTTTTACCTTACGATAGCTAAAACAATTTTTATAGAAATCCTCCGATATTATAATAGGGTCTATATACAAATACTTATAAAATAGCCGAAATTGTTACATCTATTAAATTCCAGCTACTAGCCACAGAGTGGGTAATACAAACAAAACTCGTACAAGGCTCGTAGGGAGAATGGATTTCCGGCTAATGACTAGGCACTAGGGTACCACCTGTCACTGTACGGGGCCTAGATCACCGTACCGAGGAGTATGCCCGCTCCCCTGCAACACAAGGCCGGGACTACCCCTTACTGGAGAATCCCGAGTGAGATCACCCCACGGTTGGGATCAGCAACCGCACCACTAAGCCGAAATAAAAAGGGACATCTAGACTGGAATGACCTCACCCTGCTTGGGTGCTACCCACCTAGCCTTGCTGCATAACCCCTGATTTTCAGTCATTCCCATTTGATGAGGCTTGAGGCTAAGCGTTACCTTTAAAGAACATATCCCTTAGAATGTCCATCGTCCACCTGATGATGTTTCGCAAGCATTCATCCATACAAGTCCGTCCCGGGTTCGAACGGAACCAAAGGCACTATTCCTACTACATCCATTTTGGAAATATCCTCAGGATTAGTAGCGACTAGCCCTTGCACTTCACTGCTCCATCTTCGAATCCAAAATCGTTTACACGAAACGTACAAACCAGATCGAAGTGGTTTTCGAGAAATTAATCTCGATCCCGGTCTCTTCGAAACGATCAACGCATTTGTCCAATATTAATAGTCGGTTATTTAACTATCAATTTATATTCATAAACAACCATCCAACAATAAATAATTTTCTAAATTATTTACTAACCTCAAAATATCTTCGCAAGATATATTTCTATTTTCAATCCTTTGAAAACAGTTTTCAAAATCATTTTTCCTTACGGAATAATCTTTCCCAATTTTTCTATCTCTTCTGAAATCACCAAGCACAAAACTAGATTTCTAAAATAATTTAAAACACTTTACTTTGAAATATATTTTAAAACATTTATTTTAAAACTACTTCAATGATTTGTAAGAAAATACATACTACATGAATATTTGAAAATAAGGTTACTAAGTAAAATATAAAACTAGATTTTCATTTTTAAAAATAAAATACTAAGTCACTCTTTAACTAATTATTGCTATAATAGATTAAAAGGAAATACTTACGTTAGAATTTAAATATTTAGAACTAGTAAATTTTTCAAAACATACTTCTTAAAACAACTTTAAACTTTTTAATTTATATTTAAAAAGTTACTTTGAAACGTACTTGGTTATTCAGAGAGAAATTTCCAATCTCAATCACTTAGATCAATTTTCACAATTGATTCCCAAGTTATTCCATTTGAAATAAATTTCTTTACTTATCAGTTTATTTCGAAATTCATTAATTATGAACTTTATTGTTATTTCAATTTGATTTTTAAATCCTTTAGCTGAAATAGACAAATTTCAGGTTATTCCCAATTTCTTCTTTATTCTTCTTAAATAATTTAAATCCTAAATTCAAAATAAATGCTTTGTTCTTTAAACAAAAACATTGAAGTTTAAGTTTCATTAACTTTTTGTTTATTTAAATTTTCCCTACCATATTCAAAATTTATTTGTTAAAATTTTAGAGTCACTTCTTTTATTTCCATTTCCAAACTCTAATTATATATTTGGTAATTCATTATTGCCCGATTACAACAATCAAGCCATAGCTTTCAATACTTTCATATACTTCACTACAGGATATCAAATATTCAGAACAGAGAATATTAAATAAAGTTGAGGGGTCCAGTTGGATCCCTCCAACCTGTTCTCCCTGCATCCACAGACGTTAGCACAATATAAAATGCCAATTCCAATTACATATACCACACTACAGCACATGAATCAATTCAACCAGTTCAAACAATTATTTAAATTTAATCGTTTAAATTTAAATTAACCAAGTGAGATTAACTCACCTTTGATTTAAATTTGCGGTCTATTCCACTCCAGCTCTATTCCAACTTGTTCCTTTGAGATTTTAGACCTTGAACAACATTATATGATTTATGAATAATTTGAATGAATTTTCCATTTCATAAATTCATTTAACTAAAAATTACCTTTAGTAAAATAAATTGATTATATAGTTAAACCAACTATCCCTTTTATATTGACAATTAAATAAGTAAATTAACAAGCTATCCACCAACCTATTATTTTATATATCTTTCCAAAACAAAACATTTAAAATAATAAGTTTCCTGTTTTAACTTTATAAATACATATTTCAATCTGTATTTGTATATTTATTTAATATCAAATTTAAAATAAACACCCTTAATAAATTATTTTCAAACGACCTGGTAAATTAAAATATCTGTCTATGCGCCTATATCCATGTTTCTCAAATATGAGTATATATATAAAATTTTCTAAAATAAACTAGATAAGTAAATTAAACACAGTTAGCTCCCCCTTTTTTTTTAAAAAATATATTTATTTTATTTTTATTATTTTACTGAAATCTGCATATACAATTAAACTTCCTGTAAATTCCTAAATTTCTTCTTTCCCTTTTTTTTCCTTAATCTACATATACAAAATATCAATAAGTTTAAAGAAAAACATAAAGAAGAAAATAAAAACCTCACTGACCAAACCGAGCAATCCCTAGCCGTCGACTCGTCTCCATCGCGAAACCGTCTCATGCTCGCGCGCCCATCCAACACCAGCGCCAATCCACGCGCGCACGAAGAGCCACTCCCCCCCAGCTGACACGAAGCACTCGAAATCCTAACCCTCGCGATACCAACTCCTTCCCAAAACCACTACGAAGCCGCGCAACCCATATCCGTACCTCCCTCCTCTCTCGGTCATGATTACAGGTACTCACGCGCCTCCTAGTTTTTTTTTATTGAATGATTCTGACTTCGTGAATTGGAAATGGGGAAAGGAAGTATCCATTCCCTTCAAACAGATCTGGATGGGGAAGCAAAAGGCATCGTATTGAAGAGTAAAGGCTTCGGCAATTTTAATTTATATCGAATTTGATTTCGATTTAAGAGAGAGGAAAGGGGAAGGCTGTCGCCATTTCGTATGAAGATATTTGTTATATATTTTTTTTAAAATGTTGCGGCCGAAAAAGAAAGAAGGGCAACGCGATTAGAAATAAAGTAAGGAGGCGTATACAAGAAGGCTCGACTTTTTTTTATCAGATTATTTATCAATTTAAACTTCCAGCATGTTTATATTTCGTACACTCACACACTAACTTCGATCAATACGAAATTTGAAATCCAGTAATAATTCAATATTATGGACCCAATGGAACTGGTTTCGTCGGATTCCGAGACTGTGTCTCGGAAGGCTATTTTTAAACTTAATTTAAACGATTAAATTTTAAAATTGACCAATTCAGCGCTAGACTCAATTTTAACACTCCTATTATATTCAGTGTTGTCAATATAAATTTTATGAGCCTTCAAATTATAATTTAACAAGCTTAAAATTCCAGATTCAACATTTTTATTCAAATTCAAGTTATTTAATTCAATAATTTAATTATCAAATAAATTGTGATATTCGTAATTCAAGTTAACATTACTCTATTGAATACTTAAAATCAATTAAATATTCTGATTTTTAGGTGCTCGAAAATTACGGGTCGTCACAGAACTTGAATTTAAAATGTATTTTGAATTGTAAAGAAAGAATTTAAACAAAGTCAAATTAAATTTGAAATATGGATCTTAAATCTAAATTTGAATTCTAGATTTTGAAATAAAATAAAGTTATATAACTTTAAATGTTTAAATAAGTTTAAATGTAAAAGTGTACTTTTAATATGTGAATTTAAAAAGGATTTTGATTAAACTCTTCAGATTTCTTTTATAATGAAATTATTACATAAACATGGAAATTTAAGGGTTTTTAAAATTAGTTTTTAACTTTATATAAGATAAATTGGTATTCATTTTAAAACTTGAAACTAAAATGAAATTTAAGAAGTAAATTTGAAATAAATGTTTTCAAACATATTTGTGAGTGATAAAGGAAATCATTATAAGAATAAGCTTTCTTTAAAGTTAATGAAACTTATTGATTTGTAATTCATAAATTATTAAGTTAATCAGAATGGATAATTAATGTTTTGTATCAATTTAATTAGTAAATATAAGGTTTAAATTTATTGATTAAGGTTTAAGTTAATTAATGATTAGGAATTAATTAATTTGTAATTAAGAACTAATTAGGTTAAAATTAACACTTAATTAATTAAATAATTAGGATTAATTAATGAGTAATTAATGGTTAATCAATTTTAATTAATGATGATTAATGTAAGTAAATTCTTTAGCAAAGTAATTAAGGAATTGTTGTTTGTTAATGAAGGTCATTAACTAAGATTATTCAAATAATTAATTAATGTAATTAATTTTAACAATTAATTAGATTAATTAATTAGTGATAATCATTTATGAAATTGTGTAAGTGTAATTACTTTATGAAAGTAATTAAGAAATTAATTTCTCATTGTAATTAATTGAGTTTAATTTGATTAATTTAAGTTAATTGTCAAATATTGTGTACTGGATTGATATTTCTGATATGTGATTGTGATGCTATGTAATGTGAATTGCTTTGTGCTGAACTATGATTTGTGATTTGTTTCTACGTGTATGTGAAAACCCTTTTTGCCCGTAAAATGGCATTTAAATTTCGATGCGATAGGGAGTCGGATTCCAGTTGGTTATCTGAAACCCACATCGAATCGTAATGGTAAATCTTTGTGGTTGATAAATTTACTTTATCTGTGAATGAAGATAAGCATTATGGACTATTCCGCTTATCGAGATTGATATGATTGAATCTGTGATGATTGATGATGTTGCACTATTGTGTGAAACCCTTAGACTACACCATACACACACAAATATGGATTGCACGAGGAAATCGGCTAAGTCACAGATCTTCAACAATTTCAAAGATTGAAGTCTTGAATCCAAATTAGTTTTGGAATTGGAATTGAAAGCTTTTGAAAATAAGTTTCAAAAATAAAAGTTATTTTAAATAACTAAATAAAACTTGAAATTTAAATAATTTGATTCAAATTTGAATTCAATATTTGAAATTGAATTCAATATTTGAAATTGAATTCAATGGTTTGGAAATTTTGATCTAAGAAGATTATAAAAGTTATAAAGGTGTTTATATGCGGTTTTAACCATTTAAAAAGCATGATTTTGGAAATTTAAATATAAATCCAAGTTTTATATTTTAACGGCTTTAACTTATGTAAATTGTAATCAGCTTTTCCAAAACGAAAACTATTTGTTCAAAATAATAATAGCTTTCATAAATCGAAAGATTTCAAGTTTGAAATGAAATTGTAAATAGTTTGGAAAAACTATGAATTAACCTTTGTGAAGATGATTAAATCTTGTTTTGAAACAAAGAGGATTTTAAATGGTTTATCTTCCATATACAAGATTTGAATTGGAATTGGTTTGAAAGTTATGAATTAAATCTTTGATTTGAAGATTGGATGAGTTAATCCAATTTGAAATGGAATTGTTTTGAAAGGCCGTAAATAAATCTTTGTGAAAGATTGGTAAACTTTGTGAAATAAATCTTTTTATTTAAAAAGATTTAAAATGGTAATTTGTTTAAACCATTTGAAAGAATTTTTTTGGATAATAAGTTGTGACTTTACTGAAATCCCATTATCCATATGTTTTTAAATATTACGCTCATTATTCGGTTTAGCCGGGAAAGGACTTTGTGTCATATAACCCATTTCGAATAATGATATGTCGTTATGGATAGCATTTGAAGATCGGTGGTGAAGACCGGGTATTTTCGAGAACGAAAGGATAACCCGTCGAATGTCTCTGCACTGAGTCGCGCCGGTATAGAGATTCCCTAAGTGATGGGAAGTCCGATCGGGATTGTGAATAACCGGATTGCAAGGCTTCTTCGAAACTGCCTTCGGTTCTGTTCGAACCCGGAACAGACTTTTATGGTTGTATGTCTAACACTGCACTTTGAGATATAAAGCAGATTTCTTTCAAATACATATCTGTTGGTGTTAGAGAATTCATTCTCTTAGCTTAACACCCTTCTCTGAGACGTACGAGCTCAGAGGTTATGTAGTTGAAGGTTATCAGTGATAGACTCCCAATTTGGTAGTGTGGCATGCTAAGTGCTGCTGTGTGTTAGTGATCATTTGTTGATCATTTGTGATCAAAGCATGGCTTTCGTGTGAAGCGTAGCTTTGTGGATGAGACCTCATCGGACCTCACACCCTGAAAATGGTCGAAACAGGAAAGATGCGGCAAGGTTTTGAGGGTCGCTCCCTTTAGGGTGTGTCATTTCCTTCTGGAAAAGGGTGGTATCATGGTATGGATCCCAGATACTTAACTCATGTGGTTACTGCAAATCTATTGCTTTGTGACTGCTTTATGGTTGAGAGGCGCCTCGGATAAAGGTCCCAAAGGACCGGGGGATGTCATGCTCGAGTAGTAGTTACCTGGTTACAGAGGTAACCCGGCCTTCTGTTGGAAGAGAGCAGGTAGGCTCCCGGGACGTCCCTCCAGAGGCGTACCCATGGACAGTAGGAAGTTTCTTAGGCCGACCATTTGTTGGAAATCCAAACAAAGTAATACGCGCCCTGTACGATTTTAGTTGTATAAGATGCCATGGAATGTGGCGGTAACCTACTATTGAACATGGTAGCTATAGTAGGCATAAGTGCGAAATGCCTATGCTGGCTATGATTAATATTATACTTTCGAAATGGTTTCTTCTGCACTATGCACTAGTAATAATATCAATGAAATTTTCTCGTATCAAGCATATTTGACTATCATAAGGAGAAATCTCCTCCAATTCTACGTTTGCATTGTGTATGTGGCGGGAGGCCTTATGGTAGTTTCATTTTCCAAAAAAGCATTGTGGTTTTCAATGTTTAAAAATCATTTTGTTGTTTGTTTTAAAAGATAAACTGTTTTGTTTGCTCACACCTGTCCCATGACTGACTTGGAGTTTATTGTTCCTTTCTTAAACTCTGGGTGCCCACAATTTTTCACACGGGCAGTCTAGAGTTGAGTTTTTCAGATAGTCGAATAGTAGGAATTGATTCGATAGCCTTCGAAGCCCTTTGGATCTGTGGATCGCATTTGCTACACTTCAGCATTCACGGCTGCATTTTCTTATCTTCGTGAAACGTGATGGGGGTTCGAGCTATCTTTAGTCTGGAGATGGAGTTGCACTTGCATTATGGAGTTGAATTCTTTTAGGATGTATTCTACTGAAGACATTATCTTTCCGCTGCTATTCCTTATATCTCTGATAGTATTGATATCTATTGTATCATCACTGTATCTGAATATTGTATCAAATGTTGTATATAAAATATATTATTTCATTTCTTACACTATGGTGTACTTAATGTGTTATAAGCTCCGGTGAACCAGAGTCGACGTTGGATCTGCGGCATTTGAATATGAGTGTCGTATTCGGTGTCGATTTTCAAAGGTCGAGTCAGGATCGTTACAATTGGTATCAGACCTGAAGGTTGAAACTTTAGCTCAGGAGTATAACACATTAGGTAGCTCATTAGAGATAGGGTGAAGTATACCCTAGAATGAGTATCCATAAGATATCCATTCGAATGCCTCAGTAAATTCTCTTACTATCCACTGATAGTAAGTATGAGTTCAAGAAAAGGAAGAGATATGGGATAGGGGAATACCACTATAAATGGTCAATACCCTACGACAGTGGAAACAACTATCTCTATCAATCTCCTTTGATTCATTCCAAATTCTTTGATTGCTTCGTACCAGCTACAAGAAGAAGTTTCAGTGCGGTGATGGCGTGCGAATCGTGTAGATAAGATCCTACCTCGTATTCTCGTTATCAGTTTTACGATTTAAACTTTAATGAATTTGAAATTGGAAATTTTAAATAAATTGGAAATTTTAAAGTGAGTTAAATTGATAGAATATGAAGCTAAATTTGAATTGTATCGATAAAACGATATCGGTTAAAACCGAATTTGAAATTCTATTGTAATTTCTTGTGTAGATCGAAGTCCGAAGAGGGACAAGTTGATGTATACTTTGAGATATTCCGACTTGAATTTGGAATCCATACCTAGCGTTTGAGAATTGTAGTAGATCGAATCCATTTTTCTATTCTTCTGATGGTTCCAGATATATTCTACGAATGGTTAGTTATCCCTTCGAACAACCAATGCCCCTCCATACTTCGTAGATCCGGATAACCCGAGTATCTTATGAAGTGTTAAATAGATTTGTTCTTGTATATATTGTTAATATTCTGATTTGGTAAGTCAAATTCAGAATAGATATCCATTTTGATTTGATGAAACATTCTTCATCTTTTCTTTTGTTGTCTCCCTACTTTCAAATTTCGAGGACGAAATTTCTTAAGAGGGGAATCTGTAACGATCCCAGATTTTTACTAAGTTTAAATTGATAATTAATTTAATTTTTGAATAAACATTGTGAAATTAATTAGTAAATTGATTTGAGTTTCTCCAAATTCAACTAAAAATACGTATTTTATAAGTTGATTGAGAATAGAATTTTGGGGTATATCTGAATACCTCAAATTTAAATAATATGTGTTAATACAAACAAAATATACTACAAAAATAATAAATAAATAAATAAATATATATATATATGTAGACATATAAGATAATAAATATTTAAGTAAGAAATACACTCATGTATGTAAAATATAAAGTCAACACGTTAGCTAAAATCTAACAACATATTGAATATAGAACTTCATTTAGAATGCAAAGTAATATAACAAGGAAAGAAATATATACTCAAGTATGTAAACAAATCAAATTTGATGTGAATGATAAAGTGAAACAAGGCAACAAAAATATATAGATAAGTATGAACAAAAGAAAATGTAAACATCTATGAAGGCTTGCAAAAGAAGACAATATTATATATTCAAGTTTGAACAAAGATATATAAAGGATAATTATGTAGGCTTGGGAAATAAGACAATGACAATTAGTGCAATATCATCTCAGCCACCAAAGAAAAGAAATAATATCTGTTGACTCAAAGAACACATAAGAAAAATCTCTGGTATATTGTACAAAAAGACATCATCCTGTATTGTACAAAGACAATATAATTACCCTGTACAAACATATTATCCTGTAAGCTTTCTTTTATATAACAAACCTTCATTTCAGTTTCTTCAAGAAAAAGCCAAGAATCCGAAGTAATACCATCTACAACTTAAAAAAAATTCAACCATATAACAATAATTAGCAGCAACTAAATCAATTCAAACAAGAAGATCAAAAAGAAGTTCCAGCTAACATTTCACAGCCTGTTTCAAAGTGGAAGGCTCTGTTCATTTTGGAAACCATTGTGAGTAACATTTTTTATTTATTTTAAGAACTGGATTAGTTGCAAGTATATATCTGGAAAATGTGTATATTTTGGCTTCCTGTGTATGTACGTTGATGTTTAAATATATGCCTGCCTGTACAAATCGAGTTACCTCTATTCTTGTTTCTTCCAGACCAGATTTGCAAACAAATTCTCATCCTTTGATTTAATAACTGATAAAATTAAAAATATAAACAAAGGTTGTTTGTTTGATTATAAACTAAGTTTTGAAAATTTATTAGAATTAAAACAACTTGTAAATACCTCTGGAAATCAAGACATCTGAGTAACACCTTAAATTAGTCAAAACAAACATTTTAATTTACGAATTCAAGTGTGTCAACTGAATTCTTGTATTCAAACATGATTTTTAAAGTTAAAATCATAATTTTTAGATTAAGGACCGAAGAGCAGTTTGGGTTTGTTTGAATCGTGTATTTTTGGTTGTCACGGTTGATCTCGTTGATCGGAGAGGTCGAGTTTCCTCCTGGAGGTGGAGGAGCGACCAATGTTGATGGAAAAATCACCAGATGTTCGTGTATTTCAGTATGGAGGTGGGAATTGTAGTTTGAAGTACAGTAACCTAGTTTTTGTCGAGGGTTGACGTTTTGTTCGTTCGACATCGACAGTTGATCGAGTGCGATGGGGTTTTGGGTGATGGTAGAAGAAGCGACGACAAGTAGATGGCCGAAGTTTGAGGCTTTCTGGTGGTCGGGGTTGCGAGGAAGGCGGCGTTCCAGGTTTGGAGGAGTTTCATCTGCATTTGTTTTCAGGTTTCGATTTTAGCTCGATTTTGTTTTCGAGGTGACGATGAAGTTCAGGTGGTCGGAAATGGGTCTGGGGGTGATCGTCGACTTGCTCGACGATGCAGCGTCGACCAGAGGTGACGGCAGCGACGTGCACCGTGCACTAGTTCTAGTCAACTGATTTGTGTAGTTGGTGGAAGCAGGGTTTTACTAGTGATTGTTTCGAGTGACTTGAGTGTTTACTCGAAGGATTTTCGTTTTGACTCGAAGCAAGTGGTAGTGGCTCGGGAAGATTTTTGTTTCAGGTTTTCATACCTATCCAATTTTCCTAAATTTAAGGATTGAATTCAAAATTTATAAATCAAGGTCTGAACCAAGATTTAAATCAAAAGTTTAATATGAATTCAAGGTTAGTCTGAAAACTTAGTTGTGAATGAATAAATTTTTTAAATTAAATTGTTTAATAACTTAAAAGTGTTAAGTAACTAAGTGTATATAAAAAGAACTTGAATTTAAAATGTATTTTGAACTGTAAAGAAAGAATTTAAACAAAGTCAAATTAAATTTGAAATTTAGATCTTAAATCTAAATTTGAATTCTAGATTTTGAAATTAAATAAAGTTATATAACTTTAAATGTTTAAATAAGTTTAAATGTAAAAGTGTACTTTTAATATGTGAATTTAAAAAGGATTTTGATTTAAACTCTTCAAATTTCTTTTATAATGAAATTATTACATAAACATGGAAATTTAAGGGATTTTAAAATTAGTTTTTAACATTATATAAGATAAATTGGTATTCATTTTAAAACTTGAAATTAAAATGAAATTTAAGCAGTAAATTTGAAATAAATGTTTTCAAACATATTTGTGAGTGATAAAGGAAATCATTAATAAGAATAAGCTTTCCTTAAAGTTAATGAAACTTATTGATTTGTAATTCATAAATTATTAAGTTAATCAGAATGGATAATTAATGTTTTGTATCAATTTAATTAGTAAATATAAGGTTCAAATTTATTGATTAAGGTTTAAGTTAATTAATGATTAAGAATTAATTAATTTGTGATTAAGAACTAATTAGGTTAAAATTAACACTTAATTAATTAAATAAGTAGGATTTATTAATGAGTTATTAATGGTTAATCAATTTTAATAATGATGATTAATTTAGGTAAATTCTTTAGCAAAGTAACTAAAGAATTGTTATTAGTTAATGAAGGTCATTAACTAAGATTATTTAAATAATTAATTAATATGATTAATTTTAACAATTAATTAGATAAATTAATTAATGATTATCATTTATGAAAGTGTGTAAGTGTAATTACTTTATGAAAGTAATTAAGAAATTAATTGCTCATTGTAATTAATTGAGTTAATTTGATTAATTTAAATTAATTGTCAAATATTGTGTGCTGGATTGATATTTCTGATATGTGATTGTGATGCTACGTAATGCGAATTCCTTTATGCTGAACTGTGCTTTGTGATTTTTTTTTATATGTATGTGAAAACCCTTTTTGCCTGTAAAACGCCATTTAAATTTCGATACGACAGGGAGTCGGATTCCAGCTGGTTATCCGAAACCCACATCGAATCGTAAATCTTTGTGATTGATAAATTTACTTTATCTGTGAATGAAGATAAGCGTTATGGATTATACCGCTTATCGAGATTGATATGATTGAATCTGTGATGATTGATGATGTTGCACTACTGTGTGAAACCCCTAGACTACACCATACACACATAAATATGGATTGCACGAGGAAATCGGCTAAGTCACAGATCTTCAACAATTTCAAAGATTGAAGTCTTGAATCCAAATTAGTTTTGGAATTGGAATTGAAAGCTTTTGAAAATGAGTTTCAAAAATAAAAGTTATTCTAAATAACTTAATAAAACTTGAAATTTAAATAATTTGATTTAAATTTGAATTCAATATTTGAAATTGAATTCAATGATTTGGAAATTTTGATCTAAGAAGATTATACAAGTTATAAAGGTGTTATATGGGGTTTTAACCATTTAAAAAGTATGGTTTTGGAAATTTAAATTTAAATCCAAGTTTTATACTTGAACGGCTTGAACTTATGTGAATTGTAATCAGTTTTTCCCAAAACGGAAACTATTTGTTCCGAATAATAATAGCTTTCATAAAAAGAAAGGATTTCCAATTTGTATCGAAAGATTTCAAGTTTGAAATGAAATTGTATATAGTTTGGAAAAACTATGAATTAACCTTTGCGAAGATGATTAAATCTTGTTTTGAAAACAAAGAGGATTTTAAATGGTATATCTTCCATATACAAGATTTGAATTCGAATTGGTTTGAAAGTTATGAATTAAATCTTTGATTTAAAGATTGGATGAGTTAATCCAATTTGAAAAGGAATTGTTTTGAAAGGACGTAAATAAATCTTTGTGAAAGATTGGTAAACTTTGTGAAATAAATCTTTTTATTTAAAAGATTTAAAATGGTAATTTGTTTAAACCATTTGAAAGAAAAGTTTTAGATAATAAGTCGTGACTTAGCTGAAATCCCATGATCCACATGTTTTTAAATATTATGCTCATTATTCGGTTTAGCCGGGAAAGGACTTTGTGTCATATAACCCATTTCGAATAATGATACGTCGTTATGGATAGCATTTGAAGACCAGTGGTGAAGACCGGGTATTTTCGAGAACGAAAGGATAACCCGTCGATTGTCTCTGCACCGAGTCGCACCGGTATAGAAACTCCCTAAGTGATGGGAAGTCCGATCGGGATTGTGAATAACCGGATTGCAAGGGCTTCTTCGAAAGTGCCTTCGGTTCTGTTCGAACCCGGAACAGACTTGTATGGTTGTATGTCTGACACTACATTTTGAGATATAAAGCAGATTTCTTTCAAATACATATCTGTTGGTGGCGGATAATTCATTCTCTTAGCTTAACACCCTTCTCTGAGACGTACGAGCTTAGAGGTTATGTAGTTGATGGTTATCAGTGATATACTCCCAATTTGATAGTATGGCATTAAAAGTGTTGCTGTGTGTTGATGTTCATTTGTTGATCATTTGTGATCAAAGCATGGCTTTCGTGTGAAGCGTAGCTTTGTGGACGAGACCTCACCGGACCTCACACCCCGGAAATTGTCGAAACAGGAAAGATGCGGCAAGGTTATGAGGGTCGCTCACTTTAGGGTGTGTCATTTCTGTGACGCCCCACCTCTATACCCACGCTAGCAAAGAGTATTAATAGATAATACCGTCTGCTAACACGGAGAATAAGGCTGGATAGGAGCGACCATCTATAGTCTTGCTTTAACTATCTATTAAATACGTCGACAATAATCACACCGAACCGATCGACATATCCAATGAATACTTAAAACAAAACCATAGGTGGCTGGAGGATCTATCAGAACAGAATATAACAACTCAATCGTAGGAAACATCACAGAACAGTAAACCATCATATACATATATACCGATACATAGCAGAGTATACAAAATAATACATGTCAAGTGGTATAGCCAACCACAATATACAGACAAATCCAAAAGAATAAATATCAAAGTTTCAACATAATAGGACTACACAAAAGCTATGACAAAAAGAAGCTTGCGAAGTAGACCATGCGGAAGCAAAATAGGCTAAGTCCAAAGTACCTAACCTGAAACATCTCGGTCTGACCCGATTATAAAATACACGGGTCAGTCTAGCTAAACAAATCAATTAGATAAACTGAACAACAATAAACCTGCAAGGTTACAAAGTATAACAAATATCTCTAAAAGAGATAACACAATCATCAACAAAAGATGAAACATATAGAACAAGCCTTATATCATCGGCGACATAGATAAACAAAGGATACAATTATCCCAAATCAAGCCAAAAGGCAAATAACAAATACCCATAAGGTATACAAGTTCCACAAGGTAATTGCTATACTTCATGCGACTCCAAATGACCAACATCGAAGGGCGATACCAAGGGAATATACATATCAATGAAACATCATAAAATTGCTCGAGCTCAGTACTGTATAAACAAGGATCCATGAGCCTAAAGACTCCAAACCCAATATCACCCATGCGGCTCATAACGACCAACATCGGAAGCAACACTAAAGGGCAACCCAATATCTCCCATGCGGCTCATAACGACCAACATCGAAAGCGATACTAAAGGGCAACAAACCCGAAGGCACAAACCCGAAGGTACAAACCCAAAGGCAACATACCCGAAGGCAACAAACCGTAGTGGTGAAGGTCCGGAGGCCCAGTACTGGACACCACTAACTGGCAGAATGTGTCACAACTCTCGAAAAGGAATCCGAAAAGTGTTAACGTGCGTCCCATAACCACTCATTCGCACTAAACGGTTTACTATCCGTCGGTCACTTTCACACTCAAAGCAGTACAAAGTTTACCTCATATCATCGATAAACCAAACCCGAAAGTCAAAACGATCAATTGAATAGGTCGGGGATTAATCGGGAAGACAAACGCACGGATTCATGGTCCGTGTTTTACCTAACCATTTAATCTTCCTTCCACTTCGCTCGAAGTGCGAAATTGTGTGTGTGCATTATAAATAGAATTTATAATTTGGAGAAGGGAGCTTTTAATACGATTTAGAGAGATTATTTATAAAACCCGTGAATGAAGTCAAAAACAAGTCATCAAAGTCAAATATGCAATAACAACTAATTGGAATCAACACGAATCGATAAAAGTTGGAAATTAACTCAAAATTAGCCAAAATAGGCAAAAATGCGCATTTCAGACGTCTGAAATTACCTTCCAGACGTTTGAACCACTACCGGACGTCTGAATGGATTTCCAGACGTCTGGATTTTGTCTCTGCCTTTTTGCGTCTTCTAGGGACCAATTCCAGACGTCTGAATTTTTCAAACCAGATGTCTGAATTTGAAACCAGACGTATGAAATTATAGTTCAGACGTCTGAAATCCCCCTGTAGGCAAAAATCAGCCAATCCCATAAAGGCAAAAATCCAAATGAATTGCAAACGAACGAGCGATGGATGCTATGGGTTTATGCCATACGACAACCCAGCACTATAGGCTCTTTTATACACCTCCAAAAACACGATCAAATATCAAAGTTAGGATCTTTAAAGAATTGAACTCAAACACTAAAAATTTGGATATTCACCAATTCAATCCAAACCAACAGCAAGTGCATATGAACAAGGTGTTAGGAATTCATGCCCAACATCAATGAAATCAAGAGAAGTAGATGTGAGTTCAAAACTCACCTTTTTGCACACAAACAAAGATGAGAGCACAAACACAAGAAGGAGGTTAACCACTCTTCACTTCAACTCTACAATCTTCAATCTAAGAACCAAAACATATATTTCCCAAATTAGAGCTTAGGAATTTCTAAAATTGAAGAGGAGAAGAGATGGAGAAGATGAAGAGGAGGCTTACCTATCATTCTCTTTGAATTTCAAGCAAGAATTTGGAGTTTGCAAATAGAACTAGGGCTTGGAGTTTCTAATTCTTCTTTCTTTCCCCCATTTTCAGTTTTCTTAAGCTAAAGGAATGAAATGAGGATGAATGGATGAAGAGTTAGTGAGCTAGAGGGTTAAGAGGAGTTTGGGGCTGAACCCAAACTCAAGCCCAAGTAGAAAAAGGGGCAAAATTTCACAAACTGTAAACATATCGAAGCTTACACTTAAAAAGATCGCAAATGCCATTTTGGAACCAATGGAAGTGGTTTCGAGCTCCAATTCGGCCGTTTGCAAAAATAGCTTTTCGGACCTAAATCCGACTAACGACGCTATATTTAAACAAAACATTTAAATATATAATCGTTAAATATGCGGGTTGCTACAGATCTCCCCTCCCTACAAAATTGCGTCCCCGCAATTCCTAGAGACGATATTTGTAACAACTACAAACATACAACATTCAAAAGAAAAGGAAATAAGCTTGAGATGAAAAGACATACTCACCGTTTCAAAGCGAAGAAAGAAAACCTGGATAAGATCGCTCAATAAATTCTCTGGTTTCCCAGGTACAATCATTGGGCCTAGCGGACCATTGAACTTTAACAAGCGGCACGTCCTTGTTTCGAAGGTGTCGCACCTCCGTGTCAAGTACGCGAATAGGCTGCTGTACAATAGATAAGTCCGGTGAGATCTCAAGCTCTAGCAAATCAAGAGAAGTGATAACAGAATCCGACTTCCGAAGACACTTCCGAAGTTGAGAGACGTGAAACATGTCATGAATACCAGATAAATGAGCTGGAAGTGAAACTCTATAAGCCACAGGGCCAATACGTTCAGTAATAGAAAATGGTCCTATATAACGAGGAGCCAATTTTCCAGTCGTACTGAAACGCATAACCCCCTTCAAAGGAGAAACACGAATAAAAACAAGATCGCCGATCGAGAACTCGAGAGGCTTCCTACGGCTGTCCGCGTAGGATTTCTGGCGACTTTGTGCCTCTTTCATTCTCAATCGAATAAGATCAATCTTCTCGGAAGAATGACGAACAAAATTTGGGCCAAGAATAAGCTTCTCTCCAGATTCCAACCAACATGAAGGCGATCGACATGGCCTTCCGTATAAGGCTTCGAAAGGAGCCATACCGATACTAGATTGAAAACTATTGTTGTAGGAAAACTCTACAAGAGGTAGGCGATCCTCCCAACTACCACCAAAATCAAAAATACAAATACCGAGAAGATCTTCCAAGATACGATTCACACGTTCAGTCTGTCCATCAGACTGCAGATGATAAGCTGTGCTAAAATTAAGCTTTGTTCCCAAAGCTTGCTGAAGACTCTTCCAAAAATGACCCGTGAATAAAGGATCACGGTCACTCACAATAGAACTAGGAACACCGTGAAGTCTCACGATTTCCTTGACATATAACTTAGCCAAATGCAAAGCAGTCCTATTAGACTTAATGGGGACAAAATGAGCAGACTTAGTGAGGCGATCAACAATAACCTAGATGCTAGAATGGCCCGATCTCGAACGAGGTAGGCCGTCAATGAAATCCATAGAGATCAGATTCCATTTCCATAATGGAATCTCTAAAGGCTGAAGAAGACCAGAAGGACGCTGATGTTCGGCCTTTATACGCTGACAAGTTATGCAATTACTCACATAACTCGCCACATCGCGCTTCATGCCTTCCCAATAATAAAGGCGACGCATATCGGCATACATCTTGCTACTTCCGGGATGAATGGTATACTTAGAACGGTGACAGTCATCAAGAATGTCATGCTTAAGAGCAAAATCAGAAGGAACAAAAAGACGGTTCTTCTTACGTAGACACCCATGGGAATCAATGCTAAAATCTTGCAACGTCTCATCACAAGATCCAGACTCACAAAGTTGAATAAGATGCAACAAATCAGGATCACGCCGTTGAGCATTGGTAATACGATCCAATAAAATAGGTCGAGCTCCCAAACTAAATAATAGAATAGGAGAATCAGAAAATGAACCTCGATCACGAATTTCACAAAAAGATAGAGTCTCAAGAACATCCCATTCGGCAAGCATCATAGAAACAACATCCGAATGTTTGCGACTAAGCGCATCTGCAACACGATTTCCCTTGCCAGGGGTATACTGGATATCAAAGTCATAAGAAGCAAGAAACTCGAGCCAACGTTGTTGTCACATATTGAGTTCCTTCTGAGTAAACAAATACTTCAAGGATTTATGATCGGTATAGAGAATGAATGTAACGACCCAGGATTTTTAATAATTAAAATTTGAATATTTAATTAATTTTAAATATTAATAAGTGAATTTGTAAGTCAAATAAATTTTTATTTGAATTATTGGATTTTATTGGATTATTAAATCGATAATTTAATACGTTAAATTATGGAAATAATTGAAAATTGAGTTAAATATGATTGAAAATGATTTGTAAAATTTTATTTTATCATATGGAAGTTAGAACAATATTTTAGAACTTTTAAAATCGAATTAAGAGTTAATTTGTGAAAATTGAATATTTTAATATTTAAATCGACTAGTAAAAATAGTCAATTTTTGAACAGTCTCAGATTTCAACGAAACCAGTTTCATTGGATCCGTAATAGTTAGTTATTACCGGATTTCAAATTTCGTGTCAATCGGAGCTATCGTTTGAGCGTGGCAGCTCGAAACGCATCGAATTATTTTTAATTTAAATTTGGCGAGTCAAAATAGCCATTTTTCAAAAAGTCTCAGATTTCGACGAAACCAGTTTCATCGGATCCGTAATGTGATATTATTGTAAGGTTTCAAATTTCAAGTCAATTGGATTTACCGTTTGTCCTGTACGAATTAAAACGCCTAGAAAATCGCTTAAATCGGTTTAATTCAAATTGAGCGTTTATAGCCATAACTCGCACATACTTCCGAATTAGCTTCCGAAACCTATTCCATTGTGTCCGGAACGCGGGGTAAACCCTAGAAACGCTGGTTACGGCGCCTAAGTCGGAGTTCGGAATTTCCGGGATGAATAGTGTCGCTCGTTCCTTATAAATAGCCCACTATCTCAAAATTTTATAAAAAAAATAACCCTAACCCTAGCTAAAAACTGCAGCCGCCACCATCAATATGAACGCCCAGAAATCATCCTCTTTCTCCTCTTAATCTCTCTAAATCCAAGCAACAATTCGTGATACCTCCAACATGAAAGTTGTAGCACTCGTCGAGCACTTGAAATCCATACAGAGATGATGGCGTGAAGTGGAGTAGGTGAAGGGCAGGATGGCCGCGTTCTCCTCTAGTTTGGGCACGTCGTTCGAGTACTACAGGTGGCCGAGCTCCACCAGGGTTGGGCCGAACCTAGAGGGTGTTGGGAGCTTCGAGTTGCAACGTCTTGATCGAGTTCAAGTTCACCGAGGAGGAAGCTAAAATTAACCCTAGTTTTCATTGATGGGTTTAAAAGAAAACGTGCTCGGCCTGTAGAACGAAAGGAAGGAGAAAGGGGGGTTGGGGACGCACGGGCCTGATGGCTTGGGGTAGAAGTGGACGGCCTAGATTGAGTTGAGTTTGAAATTGGTTAAGTATATGTTGATTATGTTAATAAAATTCGTGTAAACTTCAATAATTCATAACTTTTTCATACGAGGTCGAAAACGCGCGAAACCAGTTGCGTTGGAATCGTATGGACGAGCACTACGCGATGGAGTTGGTTTGGAGTTGTTTGGAGTTAGTGAGAATTTCGGGTAAAATTAAACGCGCGTTTAATTTTATTCGAAATAAATTGCTAAAACGGAAATAAAATCAAGGTGAGAATTTCTCACTCAATCGAATCAGTTTCGATTTTATTTTAAATAGTTAGATTTAAAATATTTGAATGCATGTTTGAATGTTGATTGATATCTATTGATTGTTAAAATAGACATTATACGCCGTTAGTAAGCGGATGTTATTTATTAAAAACATATACCGCGAATATTTCATAAACAGTGAAATTGGTATTATATATAATAGCAATATATATATATTGGCATATGTATATATTGGAGTTATTGATTTCCCGCATTTATTTGTTTAGCGGATGAGACCCTATTACGCCGTTATTAAGCGGATAATATTTATTAAAAACATATACCGCGATAATTTCGTACTAGAACGAAATTGGTATTGTGCTAATGTTTTTGGATGCAGGAAAACAGGTTGGAGGGATCCAACAGGATTCCTCAACAGTTTTTATTTGATTTCAGATATTTTGATATTTGATGGATTTTCATATTGATATATGATATCGTTGTTGTCGTGATTGACTATTTGGTGTGTAGCATCATTGGACCCAGATTTTGGGATTTTAAAATAATTTTAAAATGATTTTTGAAAATATACTTTATTTTTGGAATTGATCCATCATAAATAAATAACGATATAATTTTTAAAGTTATAAAAATTATGATTTTTGAGAATATAGTTAAAAGCTGATTTTTGAGAAATATGAATTTATGATTTTATAAAATAGTTTAAACTGGGATTTTTGAATATATTATAAAGAGTTGAAATATAGGATTTATAAAATTTAATTATTTTATGAATCAAAAGAATGAAGTTTTTAAAGGAATTTAAAGACGTTTAAAAAGAATAATATAAATTGAATTATATTAAGAGATTTATAAATGGATATTTATAAATTGAGATATTGAAATTATAAAACGAGTTTTTATAAGTGTTTGAATGAAGTGCAAATGGATTGCATAAGTGAGTGAAATTTATAAAATTATAAACTGTGAAGTTATAAATAAAATTTATAAATAGTAAGATTTATAAATTTGTAAAGTTATTAAAAGAATAGATTTGGTTAAATAAATGAATCTTATAAGTTATAAGATTTATGGTTTGGAAAGTCTTTAGAGGAACGATTTTGTAAAATAATCGTTTTATAAGTATTTAACTTATAATATGAACTTTTAGTTTATAATTAAGTTATAAACTGGAATAGGTTAATAAAGGAATTTGTAAAAAGGAAGTTTTTATAAATAAATAGAAATGGAATTTATAAACGTTGTTTTATAAATTCGCAAATGACTTATTTTGACAAGAAAATTTGTTAAAACCTATAAATGGAGTTATATTCACGTTTTTGAATAGTGAATAATCCTTTGAATTAAAATGAATAAAAGGATGAAATTGTTAATGAAGTATATTCACGTTTTTGAATAGTGAATAAGATGTTAAAGAAATTGTTTTAGATATGATGTTTTAAATAGAATTAAAACTATCTAACGATGTTTTTAAAAGGTATTGAGATTCGAAATCATAGATTTCAACATTTATTGTTGAAATAGACGTTTTCGAGAAATAAAAGGAGATGATGGACTATAACACTGTTGTTATAGTAAATGATTTCCGAAAGGAAATATTTTGTGTAGTATTGGGATTTATATATCAATTTTAAACTTCGAAACCCTATACCAGTGATTTTTGAGTCGTCGTAACGATGTTTTACGTAACATTCGTTTTGGCCCAAATAAATATGTTAAGAGAATGATTTCCTTAATATAATGAAATATATACTTAATCTCGATTTAAGTATATTGAATATTTTCTAAGTGGTGAAAATAAAAAGATTTGTGAATTACTTATTTTTAATAAGTATGGAATTGTTTTCCAATATGAAATGAATAATTAGAATTTATCTTTTTGAAGATAAATTGAAAATGGATAATTGAAATCGTACATGCATGAATATTTGAGGATATAAATTCATTATGGAATTTATAAATGAAAAGTGGAATTGGTTTAGAAAAATAAATATTGATTTATTTTTGAAGTGTTGAAATTATATATCTTGTGAAGATATTTTGGAAAGTAAATAATTTGGAAAATTATTTGGAATCTGGTGATGTGTGCATATCCAGTGATAGTTCAATAACCGACTATCAATATTTCCCTTTGAATGGGTATTTGATGTGATTTGATTGAATGTGAATGCCACACTTATTTTTGAATAAGCGCTCACTATTCGGGTTAACCGGGAAAGGACCATGGGGTCGTATAACCCATTCCGAATATGTGATACGTCGTTATAATTGCATTGAAGATCGGTGTTGAAGACCCGGTATTTGCGAGAGCGATAGGATGACCTGTCGATTTACTCTGCACCGAGTTGCTCCGGTATAGAGTTCTCCATATGTGATGGTGAATCCGATCAGGATTGTGAATATCCGGATTGCAAGGACTTCTTTGTAAGTGCCTTCGGTTTTGTTCGAGCCCGGAACAGACTTGTATGGATTGTGTGTCTGACATTACAAGTTGAGATATAAAGCCGATTTCATTCAAATATATTTCTGTTGGTGGCGAAGAATTTATTCTTTTAGCTTAACATCCTTCTCTGAGACGTACGAGCTCAGAGGTTATATAGTTGAAGTTATCAGCGATATATTCCCAATTTGGTAATGTGATATGCTGAGTGATGCTGAAATGATCATTGTGTTGATTATTGTGATAGGATCGTTTATTTGATCGTCTATCTTGGTGATCATTGTGTTGATCATTTGTTGACCCAAAGCATGGCTTTTGTATAAAGTATGTTTTTGTGGACGTGACTTCGTCGAACCTCACACCCCGGAAATGGTCAAAACAGGAAAGATGCAGCAAGGTTATGAGGGGTAGCACCCTTTAGGGTATGTACATTTCCTTCTGGATAGAGGTGGTATCATGGTATGGAGCCCAGATATTTAACCTATGTGGTTACTACGAATTTATTACTTTGTGGTTGTTGGCTATCGGGATCCCGTGAGAAAGGTCGTTTACGATCGGGGAATGGCGTGCTCGTGTCAGTAGTTACCCAGTTAGGGGTAACCCGGCCTTGTGTTGGCAAAGTTCCGGTTTGGTTCTCAGGGATGTCTTTCCAGAGGCATTCTCATGTGGCAATGGGAAGTTCCTTGGCCTGACCATTTGTTGGAAATCCAAAGAAACAATACGAAACTTGTACGGTTTTAGTTGTAGAACCTGCTTCCTCAGGAAGTAGCTATAGTAGGCATAATATAATGGTACCTATGCTGGCTAAGATTTATATTCTACTTTCGAAATCGTTTTATACACTATGCACTAATAATAATATCAAAATTGATTTGATTTTAATGCGTATCAAGCATGTTTGACTATCATAAGGAGAAATCTTCTCCAAGTCTGCGTTTGCATTGTGTGTGTGGCAGGAGGTCTTATGGTAGTCTCATTTTTTAAAGCATTGCGAATTGAAATAAAAATATTCCTCTATTTTGATTTTAAAGATAAATAAACTGTTTTGAGTTCTCACACCAGTCACATGACTGACTTGGAGTTTATTGTTTTCCTTCCTAAACTCTGGGTGCCCACCAATTTTCACACGGGCAGTCAAGAGTTAGATTTATCAGGATATTCTGGAGTTGCTGGAGGCAAGCTGGATGGCATGGCATATTACTACTATATAGTATTTCTTTTTCCACTGCACTGTTTGTTGTTGTTGTACACTCTGATGATATGATGTAATGAAATGTGATGTAATGTAATAATTGATATAGTTCTTTGTTTAAAGATTATTCATTTAGTATTATATGTTGTTCCGCTGCGAATTGTGAGATTCTGATGTTGTTCTGTTGTTTCTGTTCCGTCCTATTTTCTCTTCTTCCTATTTTCTGTTTTTCTTTCTCTTCTCTATTTTCTCTTTTCTATTCTATTTTCTAATTTTCTGTTCTCTTTTCCCTATCTAAATTTTCTATCTTTTTCTTTTTCTTTTCTTTCTTTCTTCTTTCTTAAACCCATAACTATTCGGTTTTTCGGCAACGAAAAATCGCGCACGTTACATTTGGTATCAGAGCTTATGGTTAAGCGACAACCATGGTTCTGTTGGGTATTACTCATTAGAGATAGAGTCAGTAGTACTCTAGATTGAGTTTGAGTGTAATAATAGCTATGAGAGCGTATTTGTTAGTGAATATAAAATTGTTTTATATTGTGATGATTGGTTTATTGAGTGGCATATGAACTTTCGTCAGCGTGGTCCGCAAGACTATGCCGAAGGGGTTTCTAAACACTTGAATAGAACAATTCGGCACAATATTGTTTTAAATTGGGTAAATGAAATAATTTTACTTGATTATATTTTATAGATAAAGAAATAATTTTCAGAATTATTAAAGTATATAAGTTGATTGTTTGGTTGTTTGAATAATCCAAATAAATGAATAACTATATAAGAAAAAGAATTATAAGGATTGAATTATAATTAAAGTGTTTTACAATTGTGAAATAGACTTATATATATAAGAAGTAAAATTATATGAATATAATTATGAATATGAGTTGTAAATAATCAAGTGGATTAAATGAATATAAACTTGAGTTATATAAATGAAATTCAACTTTTGTAATAGAATTGAATTGAATGTTAAACCAATATTAAGCAAAGTAATTTGGTTGTAATTAATATACATTGATTGTTATATGATTGTTAGTTGATTGTATATAATTCATTAAGTGTTAATGAAATTGATTTAATAAAATTGGAAGCTAAAGTAATTGAAATTCAATTGGAAATTAAGTGAAACTTAAATAGAATTGAATTTGATTTGGAAGTGAACCAACTTGAATATGAATTAGTGAATATAAACTAATTGAAAATGAATGTTAATAAGAACATCCACTGCAATGAATCAAATGTGATTAGATTGAAAACCAATTCATTGAATATTAATGAGAATATAAATGAATATTTATTGGTTATGGATGTTAGTTGGATGATAGTTGGTTGATGTTTGCATTTGTTGTTTTGTTGCATTTGCTATGTTAGCATGTATAGTTATTATGTTGCTATATGATGTGTATTGATACTATTTTCTACATGCATGATTCTCATGTTGTTTGTTGAGTGATTAGTAGGTGCGGATCGCGTTTGCTTCGCATTTGGAGCTCGCTTTCGCGCTATATTAGCCGTATATGCTTGCTAATAAAATATAAGGTACATATCTCGGATTAAATACAGTACTTTTACACTTTTTTCCCTTCGGGATGCCTCATTACTTGATGAGATGTATATTTGTGATATATATACTGTCATTTTTTTTTTTCGGATCGAGCCGCGCAAAGGAGACTATGGCGAATTTTTCCGAAAATTTAAGGCGTTAGAAAAAATTTGAGAAAATTTGAAAAAAAATTTTGAGTAAAAGGGAAAATTTTGAAAACTTTAACTTTGATTTTGAATTGAAAGTTAAATGATATAGATTGTTTTTGAAAAGATAACTAAGTATGATTTGAAAACTTAGTAAAGATTTGTAAGAAGTTTAACTATGAATTTTGGGAAAATTAATAAATTCTGTACTTTTCTTACTTGTTAATTTCGAGGACGAAATTCTTTTAAGTGGGGAAGATTGTAACGACCCAGGATTTTTAATAATTAAAATTTGAATATTTAATTAATTTTAAATATTAATAAGTGAATTTATAAGTCAAATAAATTTTTATTTGAATTATTGGATTTTATTGGATTATTAAATCGATAATTTAATACGTTAAATTATGGAAATAATTGAAAATTGAGTTAAATATGATTGAAAATGATTTGTAAAATTTTATTTTATCATATGGAAGTTAGAACGATATTTTAGAACTTTTAAAATCGAATTAAGAGTTAATTTATGAAAATTGAATATTTTAATATTTAAATCGACTAGTAAAAATAGTCAATTTTTGAACAGTCTCAGATTTCGACGAAACCAGTTTCATTGGATCCGTAATAGTTAGTTATTACCGGATTTCAAATTTCGTGTCAATCGGAGCTATCGTTTGAGCGTGGCAGCTCGAAACGCATCGAATTATTTTTAATTTAAATTTGGCGAGTCAAAATAGCCATTTTTCAAAAAGTCTCGGATTTCGACGAAACCAGTTTCATCGGATCCGTAATGTGATATTATTGTAAGGTTTCAAATTTCAAGTCAATTGGATTTACCGTTTGTCCTGTACGAATTAAAACGCCTAGAAAATCGCTTAAATCGGTTTAATTCAAATTGAGCGTTTATAGCCATAACTCGCACATACTTCCGAATTGGCTTCCGAAACCTGTTCCATTGTGTCCGGAACGTGGGGTAAACCCTAGAAACGCTGGTTACGGCGCCTAAATTGGAGTTTGGAATTTCCGGGATGAATAGTGTCGCTCGTTCCTTATAAATAGCCCACTATCTCAAAATTTTATAAAAAAAATAACCCTAACCCTAGCTAAAAACTGCAGCCGCCACCATCAATATGAACGCCCAGAAATCATCCTCTTTCTCCTCTTAATCTCTCTAAATCCAAGCAACAATTCATGATACCTCCAACATGAAAGTTGTAGCACTCGTCGAGCACTTGAAATCCATACGGAGATGATGGCGTGAAGTGGAGTAGGTGAAGGGCAGGATGGCCGCGTTCTCCTCTAGTTTGGGCACGTCGTTCGAGTACTACAGGTGGCCGAGCTCCACCAGGGTTGGGCCGAACCTAGAGGGTGTTGGGAGCTTCGAGTTGCAACGTCTTGATCGAGTTCAAGTTCACCGAGGAGGAAGCTAAAATTAACCCTAGTTTTCATTGATGGGTTTAAAAGAAAACGTGCTCGGCCTGTAGAACGAAAGGAAGGAGAAAGGGGGGTTGGGGACGCACGGGCCTGATGGCTTGGGGTAGAAGTGGACGGCCTAGATTGAGTTGAGTTTGAAATTGGTTAAGTATATGTTGATTATGTTAATATAAATTCGTGTAAACTTCAATAATTCATAACTTTTTCATACGAGGTCGAAAACGCACGAAACCAGTTGCGTTGGAATCGTATGGACGAGCACTACGCGATGGAGTTGGTTTGGAGTCGTTTGGAGTTAGTGAGAATTTCGAGTAAAATTAAATGCGCGTTTAATTTTATTCGAAATAAATCGCTAAAACGGAAATAAAATCAAGGTGAGAATTTCTCACTCAATCGAATCAGTTTCGATTTTATTTTAAATAGTTAGATTTAAAATATTTGAATGCATGTTTGAATGTTGATTGATATCTATTGATTGTTAAAATAGACATTATACGCCGTTAGTAAGCGGATGTTATTTATTAAAAACATATACCGCGAATATTTCATAAACAGTGAAATTGGTATTATATATAATAGCAATATATATATATATTGGCATATGTATATATTGGAGTTATTGATTTCCCGCATTTATTTGTTTAGCGGATGAGACCCTATTACGCCGTTATTAAGCGGATAATATTTATTAAAAACATATACCGCGATAATTTCGTACTAGAACGAAATTGGTATTGTGCTAATGTTTTTGGATGCAGGAAAACAGGTTGGAGGGATCCAACAGGATTCCTCAACAGTTTTTATTTGATTTCAGATATTTTGATATTTGATGGATTTTCATACTGATATATGATATCGTTGTTGTCGTGATTGACTATTTGGTGTGTAGCATCATTGGACCCAGATTTTGGGATTTTAAAATAATTTTAAAATGATTTTTGAAAATATACTTTATTTTTGGAATTGATCCATCATAAATAAATAACGATATAATTTTTAAAGTTATAAAAATTATGATTTTTGAGAATATAGTTAAAAGCTGATTTTTGAGAAATATGAATTTATGATTTTATAAAATAGTTTAAACTGGGATTTTTGAATATATTATAAAGAGTTGAAATATAGGATTTATAAAATTTAATTATTTTATGAATCAAAAGAATGAAGTTTTTAAAGGAATTTAAAGACGTTTAAAAAGAATAATATAAATTGAATTATATTAAGAGATTTATAAATGGATATTTATAAATTGAGATATTGAAATTATAAAACGAGTTTTTATAAGTGTTTGAATGAAGTGCAAATGGATTGCATAAGTGAGTGAAATTTATAAAATTATAAACTGTGAAGTTATAAATAAAATTTATAAATAGTAAGATTTATAAATTTGTAAAGTTATTAAAAGAATAGATTTGGTTAAATAAATGAATCTTATAAGTTATAAGATTTATGGTTTGGAAAGTCTTTAGAGGAACGATTTTGTAAAATAATCGTTTTATAAGTATTTAACTTATAATATGAACTTTTAGTTTATAATTAAGTTATAAACTGGAATAGGTTAATAAAGGAATTTGTAAAAAGGAAGTTTTTATAAATAAATAGAAATGGAATTTATAAACGTTGTTTTATAAATTCGCAAATGACTTATTTTGACAAGAAAATTTGTTAAAACCTATAAATGGAGTTATATTCACGTTTTTGAATAGTGAATAATCCTTTGAATTAAAATGAATAAAAGGATGAAATTGTTAATGAAGTATATTCACGTTTTTGAATAGTGAATAAGATGTTAAAGAAATTGTTTTAGATATGATGTTTTAAATAGAATTAAAACTATCTAACGATGTTTTTAAAAGGTATTGAGATTCGAAATCATAGATTTCAACATTTATTGTTGAAATAGACGTTTTCGAGAAATAAAAGGAGATGATGGACTATAACACTGTTGTTATAGTAAATGATTTCCGAAAGGAAATGTTTTGTGTAGTATTGGGATTTATATATCAATTTTAAACTTCGAATCCCTATACCAGTGATTTTTGAGTCGTCGTAACGATGTTTTACGTAACATTCGTTTTGGCCCAAATAAATATGTTAAGAGAATGATTTCCTTAATATAATGAAATATATACTTAATCTCGATTTAAGTATATTGAATATTTTCTAAGTGGTGAAAATAAAAAGATTTGTGAATTACTTATTTTTAATAAGTATGGAATTGTTTTCCAATATGAAATGAATAATTAGAATTTATCTTTTTGAAGATAAATTGAAAATGGATAATTGAAATCGTACATGCATGAATATTTGAGGATATAAATTCATTATGGAATTTATAAATGAAAAGTGGAATTGGTTTAGAAAAATAAATATTGATTTATTTTTAAAGTGTTGAAATTATATATCTTGTGAAGATATTTTGGAAAGTAAATAATTTGGAAAATTATTTGGAATCTGGTGATGTGTGCATATCCAGTGATAGTTCAATAACCGACTATCAATATTTCCCTTTGAATGGGTATTTGATGTGATTTGATTGAATGTGAATGCCACACTTATTTTTGAATAAGCGCTCACTATTCGGGTTAACCGGGAAAGGACCATGGGGTCGTATAACCCATTCCGAATATGTGATACGTCGTTATAATTGCATTGAAGATCGGTGTTGAAGACCCGGTATTTGCGAGAGCGATAGGATGACCTGTCGATTTACTCTGCACCGAGTTGCTCCGGTATAGAGTTCTCCATATGTGATGGTGAATCCGATCAGGATTGTGAATATCCGGATTGCAAGGACTTCTTTGTAAGTGCCTTCGGTTTTGTTCGAGCCCGGAACAGACTTGTATGGATTGTGTGTCTGACATTACAAGTTGAGATATAAAGCCGATTTCATTCAAATATATTTCTGTTGGTGGCGAAGAATTTATTCTTTTAGCTTAACACCCTTCTCTGAGACGTACGAGCTCAGAGGTTATATAGTTGAAGTTATCAGCGATATATTCCCAATTTGGTAATGTGATATGCTGAGTGATGCTGAAATGATCATTGTGTTGATTATTGTGATAGGATCGTTTATTTGATCGTCTATCTTGGTGATCATTGTGTTGATCATTTGTTGACCCAAAGCATGGCTTTTGTATAAAGTATGTTTTTGTGGACGTGACTTCGTCGAACCTCACACCCCGGAAATGGTCAAAACAGGAAAGATGCAGCAAGGTTATGAGGGGTAGCACCCTTTAGGGTATGTACATTTCCTTTTGGATAGAGGTGGTATCATGGTATGGAGCCCAGATATTTAACCTATGTGGTTACTACGAATTTATTACTTTGTGGTTGTTGGCTATCGGGATCCCGTGAGAAAGGTCATTTACGATCGGGGAATGGCGTGCTCGTGTCAGTAGTTACCCAGTTAGGGGTAACCCGGCCTTGTGTTGGCAGAGTTCCGGTTTGGTTCTCGGGGATGTCTTTCCAGAGGCATTCTCATGTGGCAATGGGAAGTTCCTTGGCCTGACCATTTGTTGGAAATCCAAAGAAACAATACGAAACTTGTACGGTTTTAGTTGTAGAACCTGCTTCCTCAGGAAGTAGCTATAGTAGGCATAATATAATGGTACCTATGCTGGCTAAGATTTATATTCTACTTTCGAAATCGTTTTATACACTATGCACTAATAATAATATCAAAATTGATTTGATTTTAATGCGTATCAAGCATGTTTGACTATCATAAGGAGAAATCTTCTCCAAGTCTGCGTTTGCATTGTGTGTGTGGCAGGAGGTCTTATGGTAGTCTCATTTTTTAAAGCATTGCGAATTGAAATAAAAATATTCCTCTATTTTGATTTTAAAGATAAATAAACTGTTTTGAGTTCTCACACCAGTCACATGACTGACTTGGAGTTTATTGTTTTCCTTCCTAAACTCTGGGTGCCCACCAATTTTCACACGGGCAGTCAAGAGTTAGATTTATCAGGATATTCTGGAGTTGCTGGAGGCAAGCTGGATGGCATGGCATATTACTACTATATAGTATTTCTTTTTCCGCTGCACTGTTTGTTGTTGTTGTACACTCTGATGATATGATGTAATGAAATGTGATGTAATGTAATAATTGATATAGTTCTTTGTTTAAAGATTATTCATTTAGTATTATATGTTGTTCCGCTGCGAATTGTGAGATTCTGATGTTGTTCTGTTGTTTCTGTTCCGTCCTATTTTCTCTTCTTACTATTTTCTGTTTTTTCTTTCTCTTCTCTATTTTCTCTTTTCTATTCTATTTTCTAATTTTCTGTTCTCTTTTCCCTATCTAAATTTTCTATCTTTTTCTTTTTCTTTTCTTTCTTTCTTCTTTCTTAAACCCATAACTATTCGGTTTTTCGGCAACGAAAAATCGCGTACGTTACAATGAAGCGCTCGCCTAATAAGTAGTGTCGCCAAATCTTCAAGGCAATGACAATGGCGGCTAACTCAAGATCATGAGTGGCATAGCGAACTTCGTTCGGACGTAGTTGCCTAGAAGCATACGCAACTACCCGATCCTTCTGCATAAGAACAACACCGAGACCACTACCACAAGCATTGGTGTAGACAACAAGATCATGATTTCCTTCGGGAACCATAAGAATAGGAGCATTAGAGAGAAGTTCCTTCAATGTCAGAAAGGAAGCTTCACACTTGTCGGACCAAATAAAACGAATGCCTTTCCGAGTAAGGCAGGTGAGAGGAAGCACAACCGGGAAAAGTCCTTAATGAACCGACGGTAATAACCCGCCAATCCAAGGAAACTACGGATCTCATGCACATTCTCAGGCCTCTTCCAATTCTAGATGGCTTCGATCTTTGAGGGATCGACAGAAATGCCATCGGAAGATACAACATGGCCTAAGAACTTAACTTTATTCTCCCCAAAGTGGCACTTGGAGAATTTGACTTTAAGCTGATGGTGACGGAGAGTACTCAAGACAATACTCAAGTGATTAGCATGCTCGGCTTCATACTTAGAATAAATAAGGATATCATCAATGAATACAAGGACGAACCTGTCGAGATATTCCCGGAATACCCGATTCATTAGATCTATAAAGAAAGCAGGAGCGTTCGTCAAACCGAACGGCATAACGAGCCACTCAAAAGAACAATAACGAGTGCGGAAAGCGGTAAGAGGAATGCTATCTTCCGCAACTCGTAACTGATGAAAACCTGTGGCAAGGTCAAGCTGAGAAAAGATCTTAGCACCGCTCAATAGATCGAACATATCATCGATCCTAGGCAATGGATACCTATTCCTGATGGTTAACTCGTTAAGTTTGCGATAGTCAATGCAAAGCCTAAGAGTTCCATCGGACTTCTTCATGAAGATGACCGCGGATCCCCATGGGGAAAAATTGGATTGCATCAACTGCTTGAACTCAAGCTCTAAAAGCTGCTTCTTGAGTTCCTCATTTTCCCCTGCAGACATCCTCGTAGGAGGACGACTAACTGGCTGCGCGCCTGGAATGAGATCAATGCGGAACTCAATTGCCCGCTTAGGTGGCAAACCCGATGCAGGCTCAAAAACATCAGAAAAGTCACAAGCAATAGGAATACGAGATATATCATCATCATCTCGCGAGTCAAGAGAATATAAAGCCATTTCGGAATTATCCACATCCCGAAGAACAAGAGATAGCTGAGTAGGCGAATCCGGATGTCGAAGATATATAATTCTCTCCGAACAAATAATCCTGGCATCATATCTCACTAACCAGTCCATACCCAAAATCATATCAAATCCCAGACAAGAGATAACGTGCAGATTCGCACGAAAATAAATACCACATAAAACAATCTCAACATCACCACAAAGCAAGCTAAGGGTCGCGGATCCCCCAATAGGATTCGCAATCCTTAAAGAAGTAACCATATAAGAAACATCCAAAGATAAATCATCGACGAGCTTCTTCGATACGAAAGAATGTGAAGCACCCGTATCGAAAAGAACTCGTATACTATGATCATGAAATAAAACAGAACCTTCCAAAATGGATGGAGACATACCTTTGGGCTGAGAAGGACCTTTAGAAGCCTTGGTAGCATAAAGATTGCTAGACTTGGCACCAGCCGAAACAGTAGGACAAGTTGAAACATGATGACCTTCCTTCTTGCAATAGCGGCAGAAGAGAGGCTTAGGACAAGCTCGAATAATATGATTCGGAGAGCCACAATTAAAACACTTCTGAATAAAAGGTGTTCCAGAAGGCTGAGTCTGAGAGCTAGAACCACCAGCCTTCTTCTTCTTAGAAGGAAAAGACCTCTTCTGAAACGGAAACTGCTTCTTGTTGGGGTTCTTAGAAACCTCAACATCCTCACCACTATCACACTCCTTCTCGACAGCTTCGACATGAAGTGCTGAATCCACTAATTCTTCAAAAGAAAGCTTAAGCCGAAGAAACAAAGACTTCTTAAGATATTTCTTAAGACCAGAGACAAACTTCAAATTCTTCTTATAAGAAGTGCTAATAAATTCAAGACCATACTTAGATAAAGCCTCGAATGATGCAACATACTCAGAAACAGAAGATTTCCCTTGCTTCAACTCAAGGAAGCGACGGGTCAATAAAACTTTTTCAGATTCAGGAACGAACTTGAGTTCAAATCGCTCCCGAAAATGAGTCCAAGAAAGAGTAGACTCATCAATCTCGGTTATAAGAAGCTCAAACCAATCAAAAGCATGCTCTTGTAATAAGCTAGAAGTTACAAGAAATCTATCATGGTCAGAAAGATCCATACGAGAGAAGATACGCTCGCATGTGCGAAACCAAGCTTGGACTTCAAGAACGTATTCAGAGCCTTTAAACGGCTTTCCTCCAAGATGAGCAAAATCACTGCACTGACGTGCAAAGGCAGACTTGCGAGTGGAGACATTCGAGGAGGAACGGGAGGCTGAGTGCTCCTAAACAACTCCATAAACTGATCGGCAGACATATAAACGCCATCCGGATGTGTGCCACTGGATTGCCCAGCATCCGAACGTCGTCCCCTGCCTCTTCCAGCCATACGCTGAAAGTAAGATAAGAACGAGATTATTCACAAGGTAGATATTACAATATGGGATACTACGGAATAAAATGCATTCCTAGACGTATTCCCAAATTCTATATAACCTTAATGGAATAGAGAGAGACACGATGATTCAAAGATTTGTATCACTTATACACTTTGATGTATCGTAATATGTGCTTCTATTCTGTGTTTATCATACTTTGTTCTGAACTCAGCTCTGATACCAAGCTATGACGCCCCACCTCTATACCCACGCTAGCAAAGAGTATTAATAGATAATACCGTCTGCTAACACGGAGAATAAGGCTGGATAGGAGCGACCATCTATAGTCTTGCTTTAACTATCTATTAAATACGTCGACAATAATCACACCAAACCGATCGACATATCCAATGAATACTTAAAACAAAACCATAGGTGGCTGGAGGATCTATCAGAACAGAATATAACAACTCAATCGTAGGAAACATCACAAAACAGTAAACCATCATATACATATATACCGATACATAGCAGAGTATACAAAATAATACATGTCAAGTGGTATAGCCAACCACAATATACAGACAAATCCAGAAGAACAAATATCAAAGTTTCAACATAATAGGACTACACAAAAGCTATGACAAAAAGAAGCCAGCGAAGTAGTCCATGCAGAAGAAAAATAGGCTAAGTCTAAAGTACCTAACCTGAAACATCTCGGTCTGACCCGAGTATAAAATACATGGGTCAGTCTAGCTAAACAAATCAGTTAGATAAATTGAACAACAATAAACCTGCAAGGTTACAAAGTATAACAAATATCTCTAAAAGAGATAACACAATCATTAACAAAAGATGAATCATATGGAACAAGCCTCATATCATCGGCGACATAGATAAACAAAGGATACAATTATCCCAAATCAAGCCAAAAGGCAAATAACAAATACCCATAAGGTATACAAGTTCCACAAGGTAATCGCTATACTTCATGCAGCTCAAAATGACCAACGTCGAAGGGCGATACCAAGGGAACATACATATCAATGAAACATCATAAAATTGCTCGAGCTCAGTACTGTATAAACAAGGATCCATGAGCCCGAAGACTCCAAACACAATATCACCCATGAGGCTCATAACGACCAACATCGGAAGCGATACTAAAGGGCAACCCAATATCACCCATGCGGCTCATAACGACCAACATCGGAAGCGATACTAAAGGGCAACAAACCCGACGGCAACATAACCGAAGGCACAAACCCGAAGGCAACATACCCGAAGGCAACATACCCGAAGGCAACAAACCGTAGTGGTGAAGGTCTGGAGGCCCAGTACTGGACACCACTAACTGGTAGAATGTGTCACAACTCTCGAAAAGGAATCTGAAAAGTGTTAATGTGCGTCCCATAACCACTCATTCGCACTAAATGGTTTACTATCCGTCAGTCACTTTCACACTCAAAGCAGTACAAAGATTACCTCATATCATCGATAAACCAAACCCGAAGGTCAAAACGATCAATTGAATAGGTCGGGGATTAATCGGGAAGACAAATGCACGGATTCATGGTCCGTGTTTTACCTAACCATTTAATCTTCCTTCCACTTCGCTCGAAGTGCGAAATTGTGTGTGTGCATTATAAATAGAATTTATAATTTGGAGAAGGGAGCTTTTAATACGATTTAGAGAGATTATTTATAAAACCCGTGAATGAAGTCAAAAACAAGTCATCAAAGTCAAATATGCAATAACAACTAATTGGAATCAACACGAATCGATAAAAGTTGGAAATTAACTCAAAATTAGCCAAAATAGGCAAAACTGCGCATTTCAGACGTCTAAAATTACCTTCCAGACGTCTGAACCACTACCAGACGTCTGAATGGATTTCCAGACGTCTGGATTTTGTCTCTGCCTTTTTGCGTCTTCTAGGGGCCAATTCCAGACGTCTGAATTTTCCAAACCAGACGTCTGAATTTGAAACCAGGCGTCTGAAATTAGAGTTCAGACGTCTGAAATCCCCCTGTAGGCAAAAATCAGCCAATCCCATAAAGGCAAAAATCCAAATGAATTGCAAACGGAGGAGCGATGGATGCTATGGGTTTATGCCATACGACAACCCAGCACTATAGGCTCTTTTATACACCTCCAAAAACACAATCAAATATCAAAGTTAGGATCTTTAAAGAATTGAACCCAAACACTAAAAATTTGGATATTCACCAATTCAATCCAAACCAACAGCAAGTGCATATGAACAAGGTGTTAGGAATTCATACCCAACATCAATGAAATCAAGAGAAGTAGATGTGAGTTCAAAACTCACCTTTTTGCACACAAACAAAGATGAGAGCACAAACACAAGAAGGAGGTTAACCACTCTTCACTTCAACTCTACAATCTTCAATCTAAGAACCAAAACATGTATTTCCCAAATTAGAGCTTGGGAATTTCTGAAATTGAAGAGGAGAAGAGATGGAGAAGTTGAAGAGGAGGCTTACCTATCCTTCTCTTTGAATTTCAAGCAAGAATTTGGAGTTTGCAAATAGAACTAGGGCTTGGAGTTTCTAATTCTTCTTTATTTCCCCCATTTTTAGTTTTCTTAAGCTAAAGGAATGAAATGAGGATGAATGGATGAAGAGTTAGTGAGCTAGAGGGTTAAGAGGAGATTGGGGCTGAACCCAAACTCAAGCCCAAGTAGAAAAAGGGGCAAAATTTCACAAACTCCAAACATATCGAAGCTTATACTTGAAAAGATCGCCAACGCCATTTTGGAACTAATGGAAGTGGTTTCGAGCTCTAATTCGGCCGTTTGCAAAACGTAGCTTTTCGGACCTAAATCCGACTAACGACGCTATATTTAAACAAAACATTTAAATATATAATCGTTAAATATGCGGATTGTTACAATTTCCTTCTGGAAAAGGGTGGTTTCATGGTATGGAGCCCAGATACTTAACTCATGTGGTTACTGCAAATCTATTGCTTTGTGATTACTTTGTGGTTGAGAGGCGCCTTGGTTAAAGGTCCCAAAGGACCGGGGGATGGCATGCTCGAGTAGTAGTTGCCTAGTTAAAGAGGTAACTTTAAAATAGTGATATATAAAGATGTCTTATGAAGTTCAACTACAAGGGAGAAAAGAATCTAAGGCAACGGAAATGAAATCGATCGCATTCAAAGCAACAACTGGAGATTCAAAACAAGATAGTGATGAAGAAATTGCTTTCATGACCAGAAATTTCAGAAAGTTTCTGAAGTATAGAAAGATGAATAACTTTAAAAGAAATGATCAAAGGAATTCCAGAAATACTTCGGAGAACAACAACCACAGCAATAATGGTGATAGATGCTACAACTGCAACAAAACAGGGCACTACAAGATAAATTGTCCATATCCAGACAAACAGACATTGCAACCAAACAACGAGCAACTAAGGAAAAGAAAGAAGGCATATGCAGCAACTCTTGCCGATTTAGATTCATCCAGTGATGATGAGAAGAAAACTGATAATTCAAATCTGTGCTTCACTGCTATTCTCGAATCGGAAGACGATCAGAGTTTGGATCTAAAAATAGGTACACATTTATTTTAATTTTATTGGATGCTTGTTTGTTTTGATTTTGTTTGCAATTCCTTGAATTTTTAAATTCAAAATCACCCTTTGAAATTTGAATTTTTAAATTCAAAATAATATTATTTTAATATTATTATATTTAATATTATTACTGGAATTATATATAGATATAGAATATAGATTAGTTTTCTTAAGATTTTAGGAATTTCTTAGATTTTAGGAATAGACACCCCTTTTCAAATTCAACAGGCACATGTCGACATGCCAGGATACCCCATGTCGACATGTCTCTCAGAAATTTGATTTCAAAATTTGAATTCAAACTTTTGAATTTCCCTCCACCTATTCACTTATTTCAAAATTTTGAAAAGATATCTCTTGACCAGAGAACATGACTTTAGAGAATCTATTTAATATACTTCTCTTATCATCTCTTTGTACTTTATTTTCATAATTCAAACTTTCTTCATTATCTTCTACTTCTCTCAAACACTCATCATGGCTTCCTCAAGTACCCCATCAACTATGAGGCTGACCAAATCCATCAAAAATGATCTTTTTAATGACCCGGAGGCTATCAAAGCTTACATAAATTATGTAAACTATGGTAAAGTCAATACGGGAAAATTTGCTATTTTTGATGATTTTCCTTCTTATGAAATCGATCAACTTTTTGAAGAAAACTCCATTCTTAGCTTGATTGATAACAAGCAAAATGATTTCATTTGTTATCCAAACATTGTCAAAATGTTTTATGCAAACCTAAACCGTGAATTTTATAATGGAAATGAAGATCAAATTTGGAGTAGTGTTAAAGGAACACTTATTGTTTTGGATTCCGATATTTTGGGTACTATTTTCGGTTGCAAATCTACCGGTATGAATCTTTCACAATTTCAAATCAATGAAACCGATCAAGAGACTTTTCATCACATTTTTGAAAGCGATGACCACATGGATTTTTAGAATCGCTTTTTCCATCCAAAAGCAAGAATTGTCAACCTTCTTATTCAACACACCATTATTCCTAGGTCGGGAAACTACAATAATCCCACCTCAAAAGTGTGTAAAGCTCATTTTGCCATATTTGGAAAATATGATATTAATTGGGCACAAACTATTTTGGATGAGTTAAGACCCAAAAATTTTACTATGGGAGAAAACACTCTTTATCATGGAATTTATCTTACTCAGATTTTCAATTATTTTGGTGTGGATGTTAAAAAGGAAGAGTTTGTAAGTAGGAAAGTGTTCAATTATGGGAACATTTCTCTTATGAAAATCCTACTTATGTTTCAACCGTATGAAACACTTACCGAAAAGGAAGAGAGACTTGCTCATGAAGAGATGGAAGAAGAGGGAGAGGAAGAGGAAGAAGAAGGGGAAGGAATGGAAATCGAAGAAGAAGAGGAAGATGAAGAAACCTCTTTGGAAAGTATAGAGTATCCACATACACCCGCCAATCCGTCCAACAAAACCATACTCAAGAACCAAAAGATACTTGCTCAAAACCAAAAGGTTCTTAAGAGATCTTTTAGCAAGAAAATGGATAAAATCTCGACCAAGATCGACAAGTTCTTTGGGAAGATAGGCAGGAAACTTGGCTTGTCCTCATCATCATCTTCATCAAACTAATCCTAGCCATTATCTCTCTAGTTACCGTTTATCTATCTTCGTATTTTCTATTTTTTTTGGGTTAATATTATGTAATGTTAACTAATATAAGTAATGCTATCTTATTCTCTGTTTTCCATCTTTATATATCTCTGATAGTTATTTATTTTAAGTTTATATAGGTCCACTAATATAAAAATAAACTTAGAAATCAAAAATAACTCAACTTGGTCATTCTGTCTAGACTATGTCGACATTCCCCATCCCCCCCATGTCGACATATAACAGTCAAAAAGTAGTTACAATTTCTAACTTCAAATTCTTGTAACTACCAAGTGACCATTCATTTTGAACGACCAATAACTCCTATAAATACCTATTTCTTCCAAAAAAACTTCTCTAACTCCATTTCTATTCATCTCCTCTCATACTTCAACTTATTTCTTAAATTAAGGCTTCTCCAATTAAGAATTTAAGTAAAAATCTTGAAGAAACTCTTACTTCTTTCAAGAATATTCTATCTTTTATACTTAGAAATCAAAGTCACTTAGAATTAAGCCAAATGCAGATGATCAAAGAGCAAGAGAAACACTTCGACGCACTTCGTTGGATGATCTCAAGCCTTAGCAAAGACGAACCCGAAGCAAATCCACCGGTCACTCTCGACAAAGATAATTGGGATGTTATCAAAACTGATCCTATCTTTGGAGAAGATGGATGGGTGGAAGTCCCAAGGAATGTCTAATCATTATGTATGTTTGTTTGTTTGTTTGATTTGATTTAGATTTGATTAGGATTTGGTTGAATTGTTTACTTAAGTTTGATTTGGATTTGGTTTGTATACAACTTCATATACTATACATGATCGGTTTGCTATGTATGATATTGATTTGATTGTCAAGTTACACTTATATATATGCTAACACACTTGATCACTTACACGTTCACTTTACACTTTTATTCTATATATACTTGATTATTTTAGAACAGGTAAATCTTTTATTCTTTTTGTTGATGACAAAGGGGGAGAAAGTTATAAAAATATATGTGCTTGATGTAAGAGGGAGTCATGGAGTAAGTGGGAGTTGTAGTTTTAAGAAGAAGTCACGGAGTAAGGGGGAGTTATGGGGAGTTATGGTATGGTAAGAATATTTTATAAATAAAGGTTGCCATCATAAAAAAGGGGGAGATTGTTAGGAACTGAGCTGATGATGTTTTGATGACAACAGCCTTATATAGTTATTATACTTTACTTTATAAAATATATACAAACATTTTCATATATATATATATATATATATGTATATTGGAAGTATGTACAGGTATCATCGAAGACTGATCAATATAAAGACTCAAGCATCAAGATGAAGATTAAAGATTCAAGATTCAAGACTCTAGAGAATCAAGATTTCAAGAACTCAAGATAAGTGTCTAGTATTTTGTTAAAACTTCATAATAGCACTCTCATCTTTCTTCCAATTTTCTTTTGGGATGGAACCCAATTTCCATCGAAACCAGTGGCTTACAAACCCACGACAAGTAGCTTACAAACCTACGACAAGTGGCTTACAAACCCACAAAAATCAAAATCATTTAAACTACTCTGTACAAGTTCTTGAATCCTATGGAGGAGCTCTGTAGGAAGGTTCTTGCAATTTCAGTTTGAATAGATTTTTCAAAATGTTTTTAAATCTGTTTTCAAAATGTTTTAGCTTTCAAAATCATGTATTCAAAAATATTTTCAAACTTTGTTTTAGCCTTGAAATATTCCTCTATTCTGATTTTAAAAACTTCTACTTTTAAAACATCAAAACTTATTCTGATTTTTAAATATTACTTATATAATTGACGGTCTATATCAATTATATACATATATTTAAAATAATGTTTTATATTCATTCTCTATCTCAAAATATTGTTTAAACACTTTACTTTGCTTCGGAGAAGTTTCAACTTGTTTTAAATTCAATTGTCTTCACAAAACAACATCTCTATAATTTTGAACTGAGGGATGTCGACATATGGGGATGCCCCATATCAACATGGTGACAGTTGAATTCAAAATTCAATTTTCAAAAGAAGTGTCCATTCGTTCAAAAAACCTTTCACCGATCGTTATGACTGTTGTGCATCTATTTAAAAACTTCCAAAACGAATTTTTTTAATAACTACTTTCTTATTTTCTTCACTCTTTCTTCTCCACCATTCCATATCCATAAAACTTCATATTTTCAAGATTGTGCCATCATTCTGCCAAATTCTCAATAGGAAATCATTTAGATACTCTCTTTATTTGATTCTCCATCATTCTACTAAAGATCAAAGTGCTATTCAGACTTGTAGGATTAATTTTTATTCAAAAAGTCCATAGAGTCTATCCATTCAAAAGGATTGTTATTAAGAAGTATTAGGGTGATCTTGTGTCCCGTAAATCAAGAGAGTTTACCCTAGACTCGGAGATAGGAGGGTTCCTCAAGGCCTTAGAAATTAAGGGTTTTAATTTGGATATTGGCTTATAAAAATCTGTACAAGGATATTGCCTTGGTGCAGGACTGGATGTAGGAGGATTCTGAACCAGTATAAAATCCGGTGTGTTCTTTCCTTTTACTTGCTTTACTTTACTATTTGCATTTGTTATATGTTCTGTGATCATTCTGTGTTTGAATTCTGTTTAGATTTGTGTTGAAAGTTTTAATTTAGTCATATAGTTCATATATTCTTTAAAACACTATTCACCCCCCTCTAGTGTTATTTCTACCTTAAGATCCTTAATCCGCATCCCCAACAATTGGTATCAGAGCATTGGTTTTCATTATTTTCATAATCTGAAATTTTGAAAAGTTTTAATGGCACAACACACTAATAATGTCAATCCTGTCATCACTACTTCTGTCAACACAAGACTAACACTAGTTCATTTGTAGAAGGTCAGTCTACTGTCAGACCACCACTTTTTAATGGAAGTAATTATGCATATTGGGCATGTAGGATGAAAATTTATTTACAATCCACAAGTTTAGATACTTGGAATATGACACAAACTGAATATGTTGAACCAACTACTAATTTTGCCCAGTAGACTACTGAGCAAAAGACGGTTGCACAAACAATTCTAAGGCTATGAATATACTATTTGGTTCACTAGATAGGAATGAGTTTAATAGAGTCTCTATTTGTAAGTCTGCATTTGAAATCTGGAAAACTTTGCAAGTAACTCATGAAGGAATAAGCAAAGTTAAACAGACAAAAATTTCCATATCAACTAACCAGTTTCAGTTGTTTAAAATGCATGAAAATTAGTCCATTTCCGACATGTATTGTCGATTTCAAGATATTGCACATTCATTGATTGCTTTAGGAAAGGGTTTCTCAGAAGAAGATCAAGTCAGAAAGATACTCAATTCACTCACTCAAGAATAGGATCAAAAGACACTTACTATTGAAGAGGCAAATGATGTTAGTCAAATGAAGATTGAAGAGTTAATCGGTAATCTAATGTCTTATGAAGTTCAACTACAAGGGAGAAAAGAATCTAAGGCAACGGAAAAGAAATCGATCGCATTCAAAGCAACAACTGGAGATTCAGAACAAGATAGTGATGAAGAAATTGCTTTCATGACCAGAAATTTCAGAAAGTTTCTGAAGTATAGAAAGATGAATAACTTTAAAAGAAATGATCAAAGGAATTCCAGAAATACTTCGGAGAACAACAACAACAATGGTGATAGATGCTACAACTACAACAAAACAGGGCACTACAAGATAGATTGTCCATATCCAGACAAACAGACATTTCAACCAAACAACGAGCAACTAAGGAAAAGAAAGAAGGCATATGCAGCAACTCCTAACGATTCAGATTCATCCAGTGATGATGAGAAGAAAACTGATAATTCAAATCCGTGCTTCACTGCTATTCTCGAATCGGAAGACGATCGGAGTTTGGATCTAAAAGTAGGTACACATTTATTTTAATTTTATTGGATGCTTGTTTGTTTTGATTTTGTTTGCAATTCCTTGAATTTTTAAATTCAAAATCACCCTTTGAAATTTGAATTTTTAAATTCAAAATAATATTATTTTAATAATATTTTAAATATTAAAATATTTTAATATTATTATATTTAATATTATTACTGGAATTGTATATAGATATAGAATATAGATTAGTTTTCTTAAGATTTTAGGAATTTTTTAGATTTTAGGAATAGACACCCCTTTTCAAATTCAACAGGCACATGTCGACATGCCAGGATACCCCATGTCAACATGTCTCTCAGAAATTTGATTTCAAAATTTGAATTCAAACTTTTGAATTTCCCTCCACCTTTTCACTTACTTCGAAATTCTAAAAAGATACCTCTTGACCAGAGAACATGACTATAGAGAATCTATTTAATATACTTCTCTTATCATCTCTTTTTACTTTATTCTCATAATTCAAACTTTCTTCATTATCTTCTACTTCTCTCAAACACTCATCAATGGCTTCCTCAAGTACCCCATCAACTATGAGGCTGACCAAATCCATCAAAAATGACCTTTTTAATGACCCGGAGGCTATCAAAGCTTACATAAATTATGTAAACTATGGTAAAGTCAATACGGGAAAATTTTCTATTTTTGATGATTTTCCTTCTTATGAAATCGATCAACTTTTTGAAGAAAATTCCGTTCTTAGCTTGATTGATAACAAGCAAAATGATTTCGTTTGTTATCCAAACTTTGTCAAAATGTTTTATGCAAACCTAAACCGTGAATTTTATAATGGAAATGAAGATCAAATTTGGAGTAGTGTTAAAGGAACACTTATTGTTTTGGATTCCGATATTTTGGATACTATTTTGGGTTGCAAATCTACCGGTATGAATCTCTCACAATTTCAAATCAATGAAACCGATCGAGAGACTTTTCATCACATTTTTGAAAGCGATGACCACATGGATTTTAAGAATCGCTTTTTCTGCCCAAAAGCAAGAAGTTTGTCAACCTTCTTATTCAACACACCATTATTCCTAGGTCGGGAAACTACAATAATCCCACCTCAAAAGTGTGTAAAGCTCCTTTTGCCATATTTGGAAAATATGATATTAATTGGGCACAAACTATTTTGGATGAGTTAAGACGCAAAAATTTTACTATGGGAGAAAACACTCTTTATCATGGAATTTATCTTACTTGGATTTTCAATTATTTTGGTGTGGATGTTAAAAAGGAAGAGTTTGTAAGTAGGAAAGTGTTCAATCATGGGAACATTTCTCTTATGAAAATCCCACTTATGTTTCAACCGTATGAAAAACTTACCGAAAAGGAAGAGAGACTTGCTCATGAAGAGATGGAAGAAGAGGGAGAGGAAGAGGAAGAAGAAGGGGAAGGAATGGAAATTGAAGAAGAAGAGGAAGATGAAGAAACCTCTTTGGAAAGTATAGAGTATCCACATACACCCGCCAATCCGTTCAACAAAACCATACTCAAGAACCAAAAGATACTTGGTCAAAACCAAAAGGTTCTTAAGAGATCTTTTGGCAAGAAAATGGATAAAATCTCTACCAAGATTGACAAGTTCTTTGGAAAGATAGGCAGAAAACTTGGCTTATCCTCATCATCATCATCATCATCAAACTAATCCTAGCCATTATCTCTCTAGTTATCGTTTATCTATCTTTGTATTTTCTATTTTTTTGATTAATATTATGTAATGTTAACTAATATAAGTAATGCTATCTTATTCTCTGTTTTCCATCTTTATATATCTCTGATAGTTATTTATTTTAAGTTTATATAGGTCCACTAGTATAAAAATAAACTTAGAAATCAAAAATAACTCAACTTGGTCATTCTGTCTAGACTATGTCGACATGCCCCATCCCCCCCATGTCGACATATAACAGTCAAAAAGTAGTTACAATTTCTAACTTCAAATTCTTGTAACTACCAAATGACAATTCATTTTGAACGGCCAATAACTCCTATAAATACCTATTTCTTCCAGAAAAACTTCTCTACCTCCATTTCTATTCATCTCCTCTCATACTTCAACTTATTTCTTAAATTAAGGCTTCTCCAATTAAGAATTTAAGTAAAAATCTTGAAGAAACTCTTACTTCTTTCAAGAATATTCTATCTTTTATACTTAGAAATCAAAGGCACTTAGAATTAGGCCAAATGAAGATGATCAAAGAGCAAGAGAAACACTTCGACGCACTTCGTTGGATGATCTCAAGCCTTAGCAAAGACGAACCCGAAGCAAATCCACCGGTCATTCTCGACAAAGATAATCGGGATGTTATCAAAACTGATCCTATCTTTGGAGAAGATGCATGGGTGGAAGTCCCAAGGAATGTCTGATCATTATGTATGTTTGTTTGTTTGTTTGATTTGATTTAGATTTGATTAGGATTTGATTGAATTGTTTACTTAAGTTTGATTTGGATTTGGTTCATATACTATACATGATTGGTTTGCTATGTATGATATTGATTTTATTGTCAAGTTACACTTATATATATGCTAACACACTTGATCACTTACACGTTCACTTTACACTTTTATTCTATGTATACTTGATTATCTTAGAACAGGTAAATCTTTTATTCTTTTTGTTGATGACAAAAGGGGAGAAAGTTATAAAAATATATGTGCTTGATGTAAGAGGGAGTCATGGAGTAAGGGGGAGTTGTAGTTCTAAGAAGAAGTCACAGAGTAAGGGGGAGTTATGGGGAGTTATGGTATGGTAAGAATATTTTATAAATAAAGGTTGTCATCATCAAAAAGGGGGTGATTATTAGGAACTGAGTTGATAATGTTTTGATGACAACAACCTTATATAGTTATTATACTTTACTTTATAAAATATATACTAACATTTCCATATATATATATATATATAGGAAGTATATACAGGTATTATCGAAGACTGATCAGTATAAAGACTCAAGCATCAAGATGAAGATTAGAGATTCAAGATTCAAGACTCTAGAGAATCAAGATTTCAAGAACTCAAGATAAGTGTCTAGTATTTTGTTTAAACTTCATAATAGCACTCTCATCTTTCTTCCAATTTTCTTTTGGGATGGAACCCAATTTCTATCGAAGCCAGTGGCTTACAAACCCACGACAACTAGCTTACAAACCTACGACAAGTGGCTTACAAACCCACGAAAATCAAAATCATTTAAACTACTTTGTACAAGTTCTCGAGTCCTATGGAGGAGCTCTGTAGGAAGGTTCTTGCAATTTCAGTTTGAATAGATTTTTCAAAATGTTTTTAAATCTGTTTTCAAAATGTTTTAGCTTTCAAAATCATGTTTTCAAACTTTGTTTTAGCCTTGAAATATTCCTCTATTCTGATTTTAAAAACTTCTATTTTTAAAACATCAAAACTTATTCTGATTTTTAAATATTACTTATATAATTGACGGTCTATATCAATTATATACATGTATTTAAAATAATGTTTTATATTCATTCTCTATCTCAAAATACTGTTTAAACACTTTACTTTGCTTCAGAGAAGTTTCAACTTGTTTTAAATTCAATTGTCTTTACAAAACAACATCTCTATAATTTTGAACTGAGGGATGTCGACATATGGGGATACCTCATGTCGACATGATGACAGTTGGATTCAAAATTCAATTTTCAAAAGAAGTGTCCATTCGTTCAAAAAACCTTTCGCCAATGGTTATGACTGTTGTGCATCTATATAAAGGCTTCCAAAACGAATTTTTTTAATAACTACTTTCTTATTTTCTTCACTCTTTCTTCTCCACCATTCCATATCCATAAAACTTCATATTTTCAAGATCGTGCCATCATTCTGCCAAATTCTCAATAAGAAATCATTTAGATACTCTCTCTATTTGATTCTCCATCATTCTACTAAAGATCAAAGTGCTATTCATAGTTATAGGATTAATTTGTATTCAAAAAGTCCATAGAGTCTATCCATTCAAAAGGATTGTTACTAAGAAGTATTAGGGTGATCTTGTGTCCCGTAAATCAAGAGAGTTTACCCCAGACTCGGAGATAGGAGGGTTCCTCAAGGCCTTAGAAATTGAGGGTTGTAATTTGGATATTGGCTTATAAAAATCTGTACAAGGATATTGCCTTGGTGCAGGACTGGATGTAGGAGGATTCCGAACCAGTATAAAATCCGGTGTGTTCTTTCCTTTTACTTGCTTTACTTTACTATTTGCATTTGTTATATGTTTTGTGAACATTCTGTGTTAGAATTCTGTTTAGATTTCTGTTGAAAGTTTTAATTTAGTCATATAGTTCATATATTCTTTAAAACACTATTCACCCCCCTAGTATTATTTCTGCCTTAAGATCCTTAATCCGCATCCCCAACAATACGCGCACTATACGGTTTAGTTGTATAAGCTGCCATGGAATGTGGCGGTAACCTGCTATTGAACATGATAGCTATAGTAGGCATAAGTGCGAAATGCCTATGCTGGCTAAGATTAATATTATACTTTCGAAATGGTTTCTTCTGCACTATGCACTAGTAGTAATATCAAAGACTTTTCTCGTATCAAGCATATTTGACTATCATAAGGAGAAATCTCCTTTAATTCTGCATTTGCATTGTGTGTGGCGGGAGGCCTTATGGTAGTTTCATTTTCCAAAAAAGCATTGCGGTTTTAAATGTTTAAAAATCATTTTGTTGCTTGTTTTAAAAGATAAACCGTTTTTGATTGCTCATACCAGTCCCATGACTGACCTGGAGTTTATTGTTCCTTTCCTAAACTCTCGGTGCCTACAGTTTTCCACACGGGCAGTCTAGAGTTGGGTTTTTCAGATAGTTGAATGGTAGGAATTGATTCAATAGCCTTTAAAGCCCTTTTGTGACGCCCCACTCCGAGAGCCTCGTTAACAAAGAGTATTACATAGATAGTACTGTCGGCTAACGTGGACAATAGAGTATAATGGAAGCGACCATGTGCAATCTTACCTTAACTATTGACTAAATACGTCGAAAAGTAGAAACACATTAAAATTCGACCTATTCAATAAATATTTAAAGCAAGACTACAATGGCTATAGGATCTATCAGAATAAAATATAACAACTCAAATGTAATATACATCACAGAACAGTCGATCATAATATACACATACACAGATACACAACAGAGTATACAAAATAATACATGCCAAGTGGTACAGGAGACCACAATATACAGACGAGACAAAAAATATAAATATCAGAGTTACAACAGATAAGGACCACAAAAGAGCTACAACAAAATGAAGCTAGAGAATAGTCCATGCGGAAGCAAAATAGGCTAAGTCCAAAGCATCTAACCTGAAACAACCCGGTTTGACCCGAGTATAAATTACACGGATCAGTCTAGCTAAACAAATCAGTTAAATAACTGAACAACAATAAACCTGCAAGGTTACAAAGCATAATAGATATCTCTAAAAGAGATACACAATCATCTAACAAAAGAAGAATCATATAGATCAAGCCTCATATCATCGGCAACATATAGAAACAAAGGATAAGAATATCCCAAAGCAAGCCATAAGGCAAACAACAAATACCGATAATACGAATTCCACAAGGTAGACGCTATATTTCGTGTGGCTCCAAAGAACCAATACAGAAAAAGCAATACCTAGGGAATATACATATAAATGAAACATCATGAGCGGTGGTGAGTAAACCACTCCGTTATCTCTTGAGCGGTGGTGAAGAAACCACTCCGTTAACTCTTGAGCGGTGGTGAAGAAACCACTCCAATATCTCTTGAGCGGTGGTGAAGAAACCACTCCGAAAGCAATACTAAAGGCAACCGACAACCCCAAATATCTTTCGAGTCGGGGCAAAGGACCAACTCCAAAAGCGATATTTAAAGGAAACAAGCCAGAGGAGACAGTCCGAAGACACTATCCCAAAGGCAGCATGTGTCACAAACTCCCAGAGAGGAATCCGAAAAGTGGTAACGTGAGTCCCATAACCACCCGTTCGCACTAAACGGTTTACTATCCATTAGTTTATTTCACACCCAAGCAGTACAAATTTACCTCATATCATCGATAAACCAAACCCGAAGGTCAAAACGATCAATCGAATAGGTCGGAGATTAATCGGAAAGATAAACGCACAGATTCATGGTCCGTGTTTTGCCCAACCATTTAATCATCCTTCCACTTCGCTCGAAGTGCGAAATTGTGCGTGTGTTTAAATAGAATTTTATAAATTGGAGTTAATATGATTAGAAAGATTATTTTATAAAAACCCGTGGATGAAGTCAAAAATAAGTTATCAAAGTCAAAGAGGCAATAACAACCACTAAGAACCAACATGAATCGATAAAATCCGGAAAACCAATCAAAATAAGCATAAATAGGCAAAACAGGAAAACAGGAGCAGGTCAGTCGACTGAAAATCCCTGTTCAGTCGACTGAAAATTGTCCAGAGAAATTTCGGGCTTCAGCTCAGTCGACTGAACAGAGAATCCATTCGACTGAACCCAATTTCCTGCATTTCCTACTTATAACAAATGAAGTGCAAACTCTCCCAACTTTCAACCGGACGAGCACGGACGCTAGGGGTTTACGCCTAACGGCTACCCGGCCCTATAAACACTTCGATTCATCACCAAAAACATGATCAAAACATCAAAGTTAGGATTTCAAGAATTGAACCCAAACACTAAAAATTTGGGTATTCACCAATTCAATCCAAACTAAAAGCAAGTGCATATGAACAAGTGCTAGGTATTCATACCCAACATCAATGAAATCATGAGAAGTAGATGTGAGTTCAAAACTCACCTTTGTACACAAAACAAAGAAGATGAAGAAGCACAAATGCAAGGAATCAACCAACTACACTCCACTTCAACACTACAAGCTTCAATCTAGAATCAAAGCAAGTATTTCCTAAGTTAGGGTTAGGAAATTACTGAAATTGAAGAGGAGAAGACATAGAGAAGATGGAGATAAACTTACCAATGGATTCTCTATGAATTTGGAGCAAGAAATCAAGTTACAAAGGAGAAACTAGGGCTTGCTAATTTCTATTTCTCTTTCCTTTCCCCCATTTCAGTTTTTAGCTTAAGAAATAAAATGAAATGAAGAGAGATGAGGGGAAGGGGCTGAAGTAGAAGGTTAAGTGAGTTAGCTAGCCAATGGGCTGAACCCAAACTCAAGCCCAAGTAGAAAAAGGGTCAAATTCAACTTACTCCAAATATATCAAAGATTATACTCAAAAAGATCGCAAACGCCCTTTTGGAACCAATGGAGGTAGTTCCGAGCTCCAATTCGGCCATTTGCAAAAAGTAACATTTCGGACCAAAATCCGACTAACGACTCTATATTTAAATTAAACATCTAAATATAAAATCGTTAAATATGCGGGTTGTTACAGATCTCCCCTCCTTACAAAATTGCGTCCCCGCAATTTCTAGAGACAATATTTGTAACAACTACATACATACAACATCAAAAGAAAAAGGAAATAAGCTGGAGATGAAAAGACATACTCACCGGTTTCAAGCTAAGAAAGAAACCTCGGATAAGATCGCTCGATATACTCTCTGGTTTCCCAAGTACAGTCATTGGGATTAGCGGACCATTGAACTTTAACGAGCGGCAAGTCCTTGTTCCGAAGGTGTCGCACCTCCGTGTCAAGCACGCGAATAGGTTGTTGTACAATAGATAAGTCCGGTGAGATCTCAAGCTCTAACAAATCAGGAGAAGTAATAACAGAATCCGACTTCCGAAGACATTTCCGAAGTTGCGAGACGTGAAACACGTCATGAATGCCAGATAAATGAGCTGGAAGTGAAACTCTATAAGGCACAGGGCCAATACGTTCAGTAATAGAAAATGGTCCTATAAAGCGAGGAGCCAATTTTCCAGTCGTACTGAAACGCATAACCCCCTTCAAAGGAGAAACACGAATAAAAACAAGATCACCAATTGAGAACTCGAGAGGCTTCCTACGGTTGTCCGCGTAGGATTTCTGGCGACTCTGTGCCTCTTTCATTCTCAACCGAATAAGATCAATCTTCTCGGAAGAATCACGAACAAAATCTGGACCAAGAATAAGCTTCTCACCAGATTCTAACCAACAAGAAGGTGATCGACATGGCCTTCCGTATAAGGCTTCGAAAGGAGCCATACCGATACTAGATTGAAAACTATTGTTGTAGGAGAACTCTACGAGAGGTAGATGATCCTCCCAACTACCACCGAAATCAAAGATACAAATACGGAGAAGATCTTCCAAAATACGATTCACCCGTTCAGTCTGTCCGTCAGACTGCGGATGATAAGCTGCAGAAAAATTAAGCTTTGTTCCCAAAGCTTGCTGAAGACTCTTCCAAAAATGACTCGTGAATAAAGGATCATGATCACTCACAATAGAATTAGGAACACCGTGAAGTCTCACGATTTCCTTGACATACAACTTAGCCAAATGCAAAGCAGTTCTATTAGACTTAATAGGGACAAAATGAGCAGACTTGGTGAGGCGATCAACAATAACCCAAATACTAGAATGACCTGATCTCGAACGACGTAGGCCGTCAATGAAATCCATAGAAATCTGATCCCATTTCCACAATGGAATCTCAAGAGGTTGAAGAAGACCAGAAGGACGCTGATGCTCGGCTTTAAAACGCTGACAAGTTATGCAATTGCTCACATAACTCGCCACATCGCGCTTCATGCCTTCCCAATAATAAAGACGACGCATATCGGCATACATCTTACTACTACCGGGATGAATGGTATACTTAGAACGATGGCAATCATCAAGAATGTCATGCCTAAGTGCAAAATCAGAAGGCACAAAAAGACGGTTCTTCTTACGAAGACACCCATGAAAATCAATGCTAAAATCTTGCAACGCCTCATCACAAGATCCAGACTCACAAAGCTGAATAAAATGCAACAAATCAGGATCACGCCGCTGAGCATTGGCAATACGATCCAATAAAATAGGTCGAGCTCCCAAACTAAATAATAGAATAGGAGAATCAGAAGATGAACCTCGATCACGAATTTCACAAAAAGATAGAGTCTCAAGAATATTCCATTCGGCAAGCATCATAGAAATAACAGCCGAATGTTTACGACTAAGCGCATCTGCAACACGATTACCCTTACCAGGGGTATACTGGATATCAAAGTCATAAGAAGCAAGAAACTCGAGCCAACGTTGTTGCCTCATATTGAGTTCCTTCTGAGTGAACAAATACTTCAAAGATTTATGATCGGTATAGAGAATGAAGCGCTCGCCCAATAAATAATGTCGTCAAATCTTCAAGGCAAAGACAATGGCGGCTAACTCAAGATCATGAGTGGCATAGCGAACTTCATTCGGACGCAGTTGCCTAGAAGCATAAGCAACTACCCGATCCCTCTGCATAAGCACAACACCGAGACCACTACCACAAGCATCGGTGTAGACAACAAGATCATGATTCCCTTCGGGAACCGCAAGAATAGGAGCATTAGTGAGAAGTTCTTTCAATGCCTGAAAGGAAGCTTCACACTTGTCGGACCAAATAAAACGAATGCCTTTCCGAGTAAGGCAAGTGAGAGGAAGCACAACACGGGAAAAATCCTTAATGAACCGACGGTAATAACCCGCCAATCCAAGGAAACTACGAATCTCATGAACATTTTCATGCCTCTTCCAATTCTGGATGGCTTCGATCTTTGAGGGATCGACAGAAATGCCATCGGAAGATACAACATGGCCTAAGAACTTAACCTTATTCTCCCAAAAGTGGCACCTGGAGAATTTGGCTCTAAGCTGATGATGACGAAGAGTACTCAAGACAATTCTCAAGTGATTAGCATGCTCAGCTTCAGACTTAGAATAAATAAGGATATCATCAATGAACACAAGGATGAACTTATCGAGATATTCCCGGAATATCCGATTCATGAGATCAACAAAGAAAGCAGGAGCGTTCGTTAAACCGAACGGCATAACGAGCCACTCAAAAGAACCATAACGAGTGCGGAAAGCGGTAAGAGGTATGCTATCCTCCGCGACTCGTAATTGATGAAAACCTGTGGCAAGGTCAAGCTGAGAAAAGACCTTAGCACCACTCAATAGATCAAACATGTCATCGATCCTAGGCAAAGGATACCTATTTCTAATGGTCAACTCGTTAAGCTTGCGATAGTCAATGGAAAGCCTAAGAGTTCCATCAGACTTCTTCACAAAAACGACCGCGGATCCCCACGGAGAAAAACTGGACTGAATCAACTGCTTGGACTCAAGCTCTAAAAGCTGCTTTTTGAGTTCCTCATTTTCCTTTGTAGACATCCTCGTGGGAGGACGACTAACTGGCTGCGCGCCTGGAATGAGATCAATGCGGAACTCAATTGCCCGCTTAGGTGGCAAACCCGATACAGGCTCAAAAACATCAGAAAAGTCACAAGCAATAGGAATACGAGATACATCATCACCATCTCGCGAATCAAGAGAATACAAAGCCATCTCGGAATTATCCACATCCCGAAGAACAAGAGATAACTGAGAAGGCGAATCAGGATGACAAAGATATAAAATTCTCTCGGAACAAATAATCCTGGTACCTCACTAGCCAGTCCATACCAAAAATCATATCAAAACCCAAATGAGAAACAACGTGCAGATTCGCACGGAAAGAAAAGCCACATAAAACAATCTCAATATCATCACAAAACAACTTAAGGGTCGCGGATCCCCCAATAGGACTTGCAATCCTTAAAGAAGTAACCATACAAGAAACATCCAAAGATAAATCATCAACGAGCTTCTTCGATACGAAAGAATGTGAAGCACCCATATCGAAAAGAACTCGAATACTATGATCATAAAATAAAATAGAACCTTCCAAAATAGATGGAGATATACCTTTGGATTGAGAAGGACCTCCAGAAGCATTCGCTACATTTAACTTGCCAGGTGAAGAATTATTCGGAGCAATGGGACAAGTGGAACTACGATGACCTTCCCTCTTGCAGTAACGGCAGAAGAGAGGCTTTGGACAAGCTCGAATAATATGATTCGGAGAACCACAATTAAAACACTTTCGAACGAAAGGTGTTCCGGAAGACTGAGGCTGAGAAGTAGGACCACCAGTCTTCTTCTTCTTAGAAGGAAAAGGCTTCTTCTGAATTGGAAACGGCCTCTTGTTGGGGTTCTTAGAAACCCAACATCTACATCACTATCACCCTCCTTCTCGATGATCTCGAGGTGAAGTGCCGAATCAACCAATTCCTCGAAAGAAAGCTTAAGCTGGAGCAACAAAGACTTCCTAAGATATTTCTTAAGACCAGAAAAAAACTTCAAATTCTTCTTGTAAGAAGTGCTGATAAATTCAAGACCATACTGAGATAAAGCTTCGAACGATGCGACATACTCAGAAACAGAAGATTTCCCTTGCTTCAACTCAAGGAAGCGACGGGTCAATAAAACTTTTTCAGATTCAGGAACGAACTTGAGTTCAAATCGTCCCCGAAACTGAGTCCAAGAAAGAGTAGACTCATCAATCTCGGCTACAAGAAGCTCATACCAATCAAGAGCACGCTCTTGTAATAAGCTAGAAGTCACAAGAACTTGATCATGGTCAGAAAGATCCATGTGAGAAAAGATACGCTCGCACGTGCGAAGCCAAGCTTGGACTTCAAGAACAGACTCGGAGCCCTTAAATGGTTTTCCTCCAAGATGAGCAAAATCACTGCACTGACGTGCAAAAGCAGACTTGCGAGGTGGAGACACTCGAGGAGGAACGGGAGGCTGAGTGCTCCTAAACAACTCCAAAAACTGATCGGCATACATATATACGCCATCCGGATGTGAGCCACTAGATTGCCCAGCATCCGAACGTCGACCTCTGCCTCTTCCAGACATAAGCTGAAAGTCAAGATAAGGAAAAGATTATTCACAAGGTAGATATTTCAATATGGGATACTACGGAATAAAATGCATTCCTAGACGTATTTCCAAATACTATCTAGCCTCGATGGAACAAAGAGACACGATGATTCAAAGATTTGTATCACTTTTACACTTTGATGTACCATAATATGTGCATCTATTCTGTGTTTATCATATTTTGTTCTGAACTCAGCTCTGATACCACGCTGTGACGCCCCACTCCGAGAGCCTCGTTAACAAAGAGTATTACATAGATAATACTGTCGGCTAACGCGGACAATACAGTATAATGGAAGCGACCATGTGCAATCTTACCTTAACTATTCACTAAATACGTCGAAAAGTAGAAACACATTAAAATTCGACCTATTCAATAAATATTTAAAGCAAGACTACAATGGCTATAGGATCTATCAGAAGAAAATATAACAACTCAAATGTAATATACATCACAGAACAGTCGATCATAATATACACATACACATATACACAACAGAGTATACAAAATAATACATGTCAAGTGGTACAGGAGACCACAATATACAGACGAGACAAAAAATATAAATATCAGAGTTACAACAGATAAGGACCACAAAAGACGCTACAACAAAATGAAGCTAAAGAATAGTCCATGCGGAAGCAAAATAGGCTAAGTCCAAAGCACCTAACCTGAAACAACCCGGTCTGACCTGAGTATAAATTACACGGATCAGTCTAACTAAACAAATCAGTTAAATAACTGAACAACAATAAACCTGCAAGGTTACAAAGCATAATAAATATCTCTAAAAGAGATACACAATCATCTAACAAAAGATGAATCATATAGATCAAGCCTCATATCATCGGCAACATATAGAAACAAAGGATAAGAATATCCCAAAGCAAGCCATAAGGCAAACAACAAATACCGATAATACGAGTTCCACAAGGTAGACGCTATATTTCGTGTGGCTCCAAAGAACCAATACAGAAAAAGCAATACCTAGGGAATATACATATAAATGAAACATCATGAGCGGTGGTGAGTAAACCACTCCGTTATCTCTTGAGCGGTGGTGAAGAAACCACTCCGTTAACTCTTGAGCGGTGGTGAAGAAACCACTCCAATATCTCTTGAGCGGTGGTGAAAAAACCACTCCGAAAGCAATACTAAAGGCAACCGACAACCCCAAATATCTTTCGAGTCGGGGCAAAGGACCAACTCCAAAAGCGATATTTAAAGGAAACAAGCCAGAGGAGACAGTCCGAAGACACTATCCCAAAGGCAGCATGTGTCACAAACTCCCAGAGAGGAATCCGAAAAGTGGTAACGTGAGTCCCATAACCACCCGTTCGCACTAAACGGTTTACTATCCATTAGTTTATTTCACACCCAAGCAGTACAAATTTACCTCATATCATCGATAAACCAAACCCGAAGGTCAAAACGATCAGTCGAATAGGTCGGAGATTAATCGGAAAGATAAACGCACAGATTCATGGTCCGTGTTTTGCCCAACCATTTAATCATCCTTCCACTTCGCTCGAAGTGCGAAATTGTGCGTGTGTTTAAATAGAATTTATAAATTGGAGTTAATATGATTAGAAAGATTATTTTATAAAAACCCGTGGATGAAGTCAAAAATAAGTTATCAAAGTCAAAGAGGCAATAACAACCACTAAGAACCAACATGAATCGATAAAATCCGGAAAACCAATCAAAATAAGCATAAATAGGCAAAACAGGAAAACAGGAGCAGGTCAGTCGACTGAAAATCCCTGTTCAGTCGACTGAAAATTGTCCAGAGAAATTTCGGGCTTCAGCTCAGTCGACTGAACAGAGAATCCATTCGACTGAACCCAATTTCCTGCATTTCCTACTTATAACAAATGTAGTGCAAACTCTCCCAACTTTCAACCGGACGAGCACGGACGCTAGGGGTTTACGCCTAACGGCTACCCGGCCCTATAAACACTTCGATTCATCACCAAAAACATGATCAAAACATCAAAGTTAGGATTTCAAGAATTGAACCCAAACACTAAAAATTTGGGTATTCACCAATTCAATCCAAACTAAAAGCAAGTGCATATGAACAAGTGCTAGGTATTCATACCCAACATCAATGAAATCATGAGAAGTAGATGTGAGTTCAAAACTCACCTTTGTACACAAAACAAAGAAGATGAAGAAGCACAAATGCAAGGAATCAACCAACTACACTCCACTTCAACACTACAAGCTTCAATCTAGAATCAAAGCAAGTATTTCCTAAGTTAGGGTTAGGAAATTACTGAAATTGAAGAGGAGAAGACATAGAGAAGATGGAGATAAACTTACCAATGGATTCTCTATGAATTTAGAGCAAGAAATCAAGTTACAAAGGAGAAACTAGGGCTTGCTAATTTCTATTTCTCTTTCCTTTCCTCCATTTCAGTTTTTAGCTTAAGAAATAAAATGAAATGAAGAGAGATGAGGGGAAGGGGCTGAAGTAGAAGGTTAAGTAAGTTAGCTAGCCAATGGGCTGAACCCAAACTCAAGCCCAAGTAGAAAAAGGGTCAAATTCAACTTACTCCAAATATATCAAAGATTATACTCAAAAAGATCGCAAACGCCCTTTTGGAACCAATGGAGGTAGTTCCGAGCTCCAATTCGGCCATTTGCAAAAAGTAACATTTCGGACCAAAATCCGACTAACGACGCTATATTTAAATTAAACATCTAAATATAAAATCGTTAAATATGCGGGTTGTTACACCTTTGGATCTGTGGATCGCATTTGCTACACTTCAGCATTCACGGCTGCACTTGCTTACCTTTGTGAAACGTGATGGGGGTTCGAGCTATCTTTAGTTTGGAGATGGAGTTGCAGTTGCATTATGGAGTTGGATTCTTTTGGGATGTATTCTATTGAAGACATTATCTTTCCGCTGCTATTCCTTGTATCTCTGATAGTATTGGTATCCATTGTATCATCATTGTATCTGAATATTGTATCAAATGTTGTACATCAAATGTATTATTTCATTTCTTCTGCTGTGGCGTACTTAATGTGTTATAAGCTCCGATGAACCAAATTCGACGTTGGATATGCGGCAATTGAATATGAGCGTCGTATTCGGTGTCGATTTTCGAAGGTCGAGTCAGGATCATTACATGATTCCTAACCGAAAAATCGGTATCGGATTTGGGTGATTTCTATCTGAAAACCCCTTCAAACTAATTTTCAAAGTAAAACACACTGAAGACAAAGAACTTCATGACGTAGGATTACTTGCCATTAGTCCCTGGAGGTGAAATTTACCATATTTAAAGTGGCATAGTACTCTATTATGAAAATCTTCGATTTACAAGGATATGATTTTAGTCAAGAAGGAAATTTTGGATTAAGATTTAATAAATGATTTGGAAATATTTTCCCAAAGTTAAAAGTTATAATTGAATATGAGAAATCTTTGATTAAGATTTAATGAATGATTTGAAAAGGTTTTCCTAAGTAAATGAAAAAATAATTTGGAATTATTCCAGGTTTTAAGAAAGGTTTAAATAAACTAAATGATTTAATAAATAAGGCTTAATGATTCCATATACCCTTAAAAAATGGAATAAATTGAAAAGAATATATCTAAGAAAGATAAAAGATGAAGTAATTGATTGATGATTGATATCCACTTAATCGCTTAACATATTTTAAAGCGATGATTGGCTTCGAAGTAACGAGAGTCGGATTTGGGTGATTCCTATCTAAAAACAGCATCGGACCAATGTATACATTGGAAAGTGATGACATATTGAAGATGATGATTGTTGAAGACCGTGGATCTTAATAGCATGAGGACTGCTTGTTGATAGCTCTGGGTCGCTCCCATTATAGATTTATTTATAGCTGCAGTCTCCCCATTGTGGAGATTTTTTGGATTGCAAGGGCTGCTCGCTAATAGTGGTAGTAGGAGAGTGCCTTCCGTTTCGTTCAGTCCCGGAACGATCTTGTATGGAAGAATGCATGACATTGCATTTCTGATCATATTAATGATCTCTGTCAATGTATCATCCGCTTGGTGGCTGAGAAGGCAACTTCTCTTAGCTTAACGCCCTTTCCCGAGACATACAAGCTCAGGAGTTATACGTTGGTAGAAATTGGTTGTGTGTTTAACGAATGGCAATGTGGCATTCAAAGTGGAACCTATTATAATCAAAGCATAGTTTTGTATGAAAAGCGTGGCTTTGAAGAAATTGGTCATAGCCTTGTCAGCCTCATACCTCGGTTATGATGGGATTCTATGTCGTCAGATGTATGCTCGCATTTCGGATAGTAGTGATTTGGGTTATTAGATGTTCTAAACCCTATGTATTAGATACATTTGGGCCTCATGGCAGGGATGCACGAAGTCGGAGTCCTTGGATGTTATTCATAGATTGTATCCTCTTTTAACTATTTGTGTTATTGTATAACAACCTTTAAGCCTTGGACGTAAGCCATGGATATAGATTGATCTTTCCACTAGTTTCCTATCATGTTGGAAAATCCAATCATACAAGATTTACGATTTTGATTGTATTTCCAAAATAGCTGTAATGACTTACAAACATTTCAGCCACCCCTCTGTATCATATATTCTGTTTGGTATATTCCGTTAATCCAGTTCAGATATATTCCCTTAGACTTAGTCCAGGTATTGATACCTTATTTGAGTAAGTTTATTTGAAAAGTGTTTTCAAAGGAATGTCATTAAAAATAATATCAAGTATATTTTGGTCTAAAAGTGTTTTGGTTATCATAAGGTAAAAATCCGTCCTTGTTTATGTATGGGCGTGGTCTTATGAGATGCCTTTCTTTTCAAAGGTTTTGATAACATCTTCATGATCATCATTTAAATTTCGAGTATTTTACGCTGGTTTATTAAGCCTGTTCCGGCTATTTTTCAATACTCGGGTTAGGTCCGAGTAGGTTCAGGTTTAGTGAAGACGGTTGGAGTTTCCAGATGAGAGCTGGAGATAGTCATCTACGTACAGACATATTCTATTATCCGATGTGATTTGTTTGTTTTTATTTATTGTTTTTCAGCATTTGTAAGGACAGAAGTTTATAACTGTCTAGGATGAATCTTGGTTAGACTCTAATATTGTATTTTAAAAAAATTTGCAATTAAGATTGTTATTGAAATAATGTATGTTATTCCTTTCGTGTGAGATTTTGTTTTGTATTTATTTTCTTTGTGTGAGATTTTGTTTTGTATTTATTTTCTTTCTCCCCTTAATGATCCGTCTTTTCATGCAATTTGAGTTGGACATGTGTGGTTTATTATCGATTCAAAGGGACCGGAAAAACAGGCCGTTACCTACCATCATTGGGATACCTTGTGTTTTGGTTTTGACTTAGTTGGTCTGGTCGGTTTTGACTTGATTGAAGGCGGAAGCATATGGTCGAAAGGTACTTCCGAAAGAGCTGGAACCCACTTTTCTAGGTAAAAACCGACTTAATGCCAATTAAAGAAAATACTTTCCAACTAACCTACCTATTTGTAAATATGTGATTGGTTGCCACAACTTTTTAAATTCTTTACAAAAATAACTACTGCATAATTTTAGATCTAAACAAAGATTAATTTAACAAATAAGCCCTTCCATTAAGCAAAATAATATAACAATTAAGCCCTCATCAAAAATATTTTTATTTCTATTATAAATTACTTTGGAAAAATCCCCAAAAGTTATAGAAATTCACTTCCAATATGTTATCTAACATATAAAAATTCCAAACCCAATTTCTTCATGAAATATCCGAAATTAATTTCTAAACCCAATTAATCGTATTTTCTTTTGAAAATTCATATTAAATTTTCGATAGCTTGAAAAATTACAAAATTGTAACCTAACGTAAAAATCATATTTCACTTGACAAAATTTTTTCTCATGGCAGTCGAAATTAACTATAATCAGTTTTACCCTTAAAACTGCATGAAATCATATTTAAACAATTTTGTTTTAATCAACTATGTTATGATCCAAATATATTGTCATCCAAATCATCATATAAATGGATTTATTCCTAAACCCAAAAACAAATGACCATAAAACAAAAGAGAGATGATCTTGATTATTATTCACCTTGATTGGATTGAGATTAATTTCCCATAGCTTGAATCCTTTACTTTAGATTGAATTTCTCTTCTTTTCTTCCATAGCGATGGCCGACTCCTCTTATGTTTTACATTTGTTTTTATTTTGCTAAAATGAACGTGAATAGATGGAAACAAAAATATATAAGCGTAATGGATTATATGCGGCTATTTTCTAATAAGCCCCTATTTAATTAATCAGCATATAAACCATTCTTAAACCTATTTAAATAGTAAAACATGACCCTTCATTTTATTTTCAAATCTCAATCCCCTTGCCATCTAATTGTTTACATTACTCAATTTAATTTATCTAATTAAACCTCCCGAATAATGATATCGAAAATTAAAAGTGCTACACGTACTAGGATTATCCATCTTCATTTAGTAAGGAGAGTTAGGACCACAACATCATTAACACTAGTTGATGATGAATGGCGGCTTCTAGCAAAATTTTCTTTCAGAGTTTGTATTGTAATTGCTAGTTGTCCCTCTTAGGTTATTGGAAAAGCGTATGATATGCTATGAGATATGTTCATGTTTTATCATTTGTTTGATTTTATAGATGGGTCTAGACCGCTACAATATATATATATATATATATATATATATATATATTGAGAAACAGCATAAATGTAACATACCATATCTGGAAGCCTGAAGCTAAGCACTATAGATGCTGCGGTCATCCATGGTATTAACTTTCGATGACCAAATACAGTAATGTTAATGGTATCCATAATATCATAAGCACATGAATAAGAAACAAAACCAAAATTTCAAAAACAATTATTTTGATTACATTTTCAAAAGCATGTTTCATATTCCATTACATAATCCCAATAGTTTCCAGGTTCAGCTTAAATATAATGATTACAAAATACGCCAAGAGCGACATATGAAGATGTCTCTTGGTTGTCAAAAGTACTAAATAGCCATAATTGACTTAATACAACATAGAGGAATAAAAAACAAAAAAAATCATACATAGCTAGTCATCAACCTCCTGCTCGTCTTCGGAAGGTTTATTCATCAACTGACTAAAACCTGTAAATCCTCAACCCTCGGCCAACTCAAATCAATTTTGAGCACCCGAGAGTTTAATGGGAAACATAAACTTTGAGTCAGACATAAATCCTAGTGTGAATAATACTATACATCTCGGTTATTCGATATTAAGTGACACCACGCCACTTAGCGAAATGGGTGTCTCCTCACAAATATCCTTTTAAAACATATCTTTTGCAGACCATAATCCTGCAACCCAAACTGGTTAGAACTGTAAAGCATTATCATGTAAACATACATATCAGGTAACAAATAAACTTTCTATCCGAACATTATAGTTTTTTTTGGCTAACTACCAACCTTTGGCTGACTCAGGCCTACCAGATAATATAAACAAATTATCTAACATCTGCTAGATACTCCTCTTCTAGACAGTCTATCCCTAACTTACTTTCTCCAGGTCAACTATCCTAATGGTTTTGCGGGCTTACCAATAACAAACCTATGTACAAGTATATTTCTTTCCGTGTGTAACATCATTTTAGTCTTACCCGTGACAAAGCCCTACACACTAGAATTATGGACTAAAATAGCTAGGGCTAATAGCTAACGTATAGGGCGCGACCCTATACCAGTCCCCTCCGGTATTCTAATATCAGAGTCATTTTACTTAAGGTAATCTTCCTTTAAATTTTACTTGAAATCCTTTTCTTCTCAAATTGATTAAAACCTTTAAATCATACTTTAAACAAGGAAAATAAATTCTATGCCTTACTCAAATCACCTTGCCATGTTATATATATATGTATGTATGTATGTATGTATGTATGTATGTATGTATGTGTGTGTGTATTAGACAAATCTTTGTTGATGAAAGCAGTTTAAACCTTTAAAGTAACCCTTTCGATCTCATTGAAAGTATCCCTTTTGAAACCAAGTAACCCTTTATAACCTAGGCCGAAAGGCCAAAAAATTCCTTTTGAAACCATTCATATAAACCTTTCAAAACCATTGAAAAACCTTCCTTCGAAGGTTATAAAAGCTTAGACATCCTATCTTTAAAACACTTAGACATTGCCTTTCGAAAACATTGAAAAAACCTTTCCTTTCAAATCTTTCGAAACCTTCGTTGAAACCTTTCAAAAGCATTAAAACATCAAACCTTTTGAAACCATTTGGGTTCAAGTAAAACATGTAGAATACCTTTCGAAATAATTTAAAACTATCTTCTTCGAAACCTTTGGTTTCTACCTCCAACAGAACTAAAGGGTCATAAAACATTTAAGTTGAAAGCACTTTTTTGAAAGCAATTCCAAAGTAAAGAAGTGATGGTGTTGAAACCAACCCTTCGAAAGCATTGGAAAAGTGGCTTAGATTTTAAAACAAAGTTTACCCTCCAAAACATTTGCTTCTAAAGGTAGAAAGCGGAAGTTAAGGGTTCGACCCTTTCGAAAGCATTTTCTTAAATAAAGGTGCAACCCATTTTGAAACCATTCCTTTAAAACATTTGATTCAGTCGAAAGTCTACCAAGTCAAAAGCATTCCTTTCGAAAGCAAAGCAAGTGCATTTTCGTTTCAAAAAGAAGTAACGCTTCAACCGCATTAGAACCCCATGTTTGACCTAGTCCCTCCCGCTTGTGTCCAACTCGCTACATACCAAGCTTTGATATCATGTGCATTGGTTTCGACGATGAAGGAGGTGGAAGAATCCAAGCGGAAGTAAAGTGCCAAAAGTGGTGAAACATGTATAAAGCATGTTTAAACCGATTTTTATCATTTAAACTAATCTTTTTAACTAACCCACCTTGTTTGTCAAAATATGAATGGTTGGAAATTTTCTTCTCCAAAAGCACTGCCGAAATTTCAAAATTAAAATATTAACTTATTTACAAAATAGTCCTTCTCCTTTTATAAATATATAAAACATTTAAGTGCCATACCTTAAATAATTGTATATATCTATTACAACATTTCGGAAAATTCTACAAAATTCTAAAAAATCATTTTTGATATGTTTTCTAACATATAATAATTTCAAACCCAAAACATATATTATTTAATCGTAAATAATTTTTAAACCCAAATAATAATTTCTTCACTAGAAAATTAATATTAAATCCACATAAATTTGAAAAATTATGAAAATTGAAAACTATTTCTAAAATACCATTTTCGCTCTAAATCTAAAATCGCAAGACATTTTGATGTCATTAAATAGGGTTTTCAAGTCAAAACATATCATAAAACCAATATAAATAAACATAAATCATCAATAAGCATATATATACATTAATCATTCAAAAACATGGCATAACCTTGAAAAATAATTCAGGTAACCTTAAAATCGAAAAAAATAGAAAATATGAGATATAGTCATTGTTCATCTTAGCTTTGAGATTAAGGAGTTTGAGATTTGAATGGATTTGAATTGATTGATCTTCCTTTCTTTGATTTCTTTATCTTCTTCTTCTTTTAGCTTGATGGTGACCGGACTCTTTGTTTTTGTTTTTGTTTTAGATTATGAACTTATGAAATAAACATGTAAAATGTATATGGCTTAGGGTTTAGGGTATAAGGATCTACTTATTCCTATTTTTCCCTCACTATTACCCTTTCTTATGTCATTTAAACTCATCTTTAGTTCATTTGTTAACATGACATGTACCCCTTATTAATCACAAATCTCAATCTCCTAATCATCATATTATTTTATTTAATTTAGCAAATTAAATATCCTAAATAATGTTATTAAAAATTAGGGCCTTTACTGACTCCTCTCCGTAAAGAATTTCGTCCTCCAAATCACGATAAGGTACACAACGAATCAATCATTAAGGTAAAACATACCATCAAACAAATCAGGATAAGCATCTCTAATCCTGCTCCCAGTCTCCCAAGTACAGTCTCTCTCATTGTCGCTCCACTAGACTTTCACTAATCTGAATGTCTTGTTTCTAAGCCTCTTCTCATCTCTCACAACTATTTGAACTAGTTTTCTAACTATAGTCAAGTCTCGTTCTACTATCAAGTCATCTAACACAGACGGTGCTATAGTAGACTCCGTGTCTCTAAAATACTTCCTTAGATGAGAAACATGGAAAACATCATGGACTCCTGCAGCTTCTCTAACTAAATCTGGACCAAGAACCAACCTATCTCCGGTCTCTAACCAACAAACTGGAGATTTGCATGGCCTTCCATACAATACTTCAAATGGTGCGATAACTATAGTAGTCTGATAATTGTTGTTATATGAAAACTCGATTGAGTGTAGATGGTCTTCCTATGATCCTCCAAAATCTAACACACAAGCTCTTAACAGATCTTCCAAGACTTTGTTAACTCTTTCCATTTGCTCATCGGTCCATGGACGGTAAGCGGTACTCATCTTGAGCTTGATTCCTAAAATCTCCTGTAGACTCTTCCTTAACTCGCTAGTGAACAAGGAACCTCTACCGCTTAAGATACTACTAGGAATTCCATGAAGTCTAACTACATTCTTCATAAATAACTTAGCTATAATAGGTGTCGTCCTATTTGACTTAACAGGAATGATATGGGAAACCTTGGTCAACTTATCCACTATGACTTATATACTTTAATTTCCTCTATTAGATCTTGGCAAGATGTCTATAAAATCCATAGAACTAGAATCCCACTTTCAAACCGGAATATCTAACGGCTGAAGCAACCCACTTGGCTTCTAATATTCGGCTTTTACTGTTGGTAGTTTAGACATTGCATTAGCCAAAAGCCTACATCCCTCTTCATACTCTCCCAAAAGAAGCTTCTTTTCATGTCGTGATACATCTTAGTTCCCCTCTGGATAAATGGTGAACTTCGAACGATGTCATTCATCCAAACTTCCTTCCTTATGTCACCCATATTTGGAACACATGATCTACCTTCATTTCTTAACCACCCATTCTGATGCTTTCTGCTAAACGCATCTACAACTTTATTGCCTTTCCCTAGTGTATATTTAATCCCAATATCATAAGCAACAATAAACTTTAACCATCGCTATTGTCTCATATTCATCTCCTTCTGAGAGAATAAATAATTCAATGACTTATGATTCATATGCAACTCCAATCTCTCTCCCAAACGGTAATGTCTCCAAACATTCATGCAAATATCACTGCAGCTAATTCCAAATCATGCTTTAGATATCTAACCTCATGTGGTCTAAGCTGTCGAGAAGCATAGGCAATCACTTTACATCTCAGCATTAATACAACTCCTAATCTAGTTCGACGCGCATCTGTATATACAACCAAGTCGTAATTCCCTTCTAGACAAGTGCATGAGTCAATAAGGGTTAGCTCTAGAATGCTTCCTCACACTTATCGGTCTAAACAAACTTCACATCCTTTTGCGTTAGCTTGGTCATTGTGATATCCCAGAATTTCAAGCAATTTAAAATGTGATAATCTCCTTTATAAATTATTTAAAATTGGTAAAATTGTTGTTTTCAAAAATAATAATAATGATTGTTTATATATATATATAGGTATGAATAGAATTTTAATAGGATTATTATTTACAAATTGAATTTGTGATTGTTTAAATATATATATCTGAATTTATTTCAAATTGGATTTTATATTAAATTTGAATTTGGATTTAAATTTGAAATTTAAAAAGATTGATACCTTAAAATATTTTGGATTTAAAATATATATGTATGATTTTATTAGAATATAATTTGTTATATTATTTTCTTTAAAAGACTTATTTATATAAATCAAGATGATATATTTACTTAATAGGAAATTTATATATATGTAAGTTTTTTTTTGAAAAAAAAAGAGAATTAACTAAATGTGATTAATTTATTAATTAAGGATTGAATTATTAAGGAGATTAATTTAAGGGTTGGTTAATTAATGTGATTAATCAAAGAATAATTAATCAATGTAAATGATTATAGAATAATTAATTAGAGTAATTAATTAATAATTAATGTAATTAATTAACTAATGAGAGTAATTAAAGGTTAATTTTAGTGAATGGTTAAAGGGTAATTAATTTGTATAATTAATTAAAGGGCTAATTACTCTATGTAATTAAGATGATAATTAAGGGTAATTAATTAATTGAGTTGCAATTAATTAACTTATTAAGAAGGATTTAAAAAGGTAATTGAAGTAATTAATTTAATTTATTTAAATTTAATTAGAAATGGTTTGGCAAATAAATCTTGCTTATGAATGAGTGAATGATATTGTATGCCTTGGATTAGTTGACATCTCTATATGTGATTTGTGATATGATATGTTTGTTTGGGTTGAACTATGATAATATTGTTGTCTATCTATGATAAATGGTATGTAAATATGTAATTCTGGATATAAATAGAATTGTTTAAAAACTTAAGCAGCTTTGTTTTAAGATGTTATTGGATTCGAAGAGACCGGGATTCGTGTATTGGTAAATACTTGAAACCACTTCGATTTGGAATCTACAGTAATTCTTTATGGATTTGATTAGAAATAAATAGGCTGGAAGGGAATAAATGATGAATTTAGTCATTTAATCTGAGTAATAATACGTAGTTATGATTGTAAGGTGTGTATTTGACTTTGGCAAGTTAAGAACTCATTGTGAAGTACGAGTTATCTTGGGTTATTAGTAAGCTTTATGCGTTTGTATTTCTTGTTAAATGGGTTTACTCACGCTGGTTTCCAGCCTGACCCGGGTGTTACTTTGATGCAATGCTCGGGTCAGACCGAGTGTTACAGATTTTCAGGTAAGGACGTTTTGGAGCTCAGGAGGCGAGCTGGATGGCAGGGACTATGGAATGTAGCCCGCTGTGTTATATTGTTGTTTATCCGAGACAAGTTAATCTTAACTTTCCAGTGATTGTGTAAGTGTTGTAACTCTGATGTATTGTGCGTAATTTAACTGATACAGCTTCTTTGTATACATGTTATTTTATGATATTATATTTTGTTCCGCTGCGAATGTGATTTTCTGTGTCCTATTTTTTCCGTTTTCTTCTCCTATCTCTTCTCTTCTTTTCTTAACTATATGGAATCTTCGGGATCGAAATTTCTAGATCGTTACATTTGGTAACAGAGCCAGGTTAAGCGGGAACCTTGGCTCTGTTGGGTTTACTCATTAAGGATAGGGTCAGTGGTACCCTAGAATGAGCCGAGTGTGTGTTATTTTCTTACAAAATGATTTTAAAAATATTTTTATATAAGTTTATCTTTTGATATATAAAGAAATTGGTTGTTGGTTATTGGAACTAAATAAAATCATGAGAATTAAGTAGTAATAGCAATACAACCAAATTGAAATTAAATGAAGATAATTTTGAAATGGAACTAAGTCCTGAATTTGTAGAAGTAGAAGTAAGATAAAAATGAATTGGTATCCAGGTATGGTAATCTTGGGTATTATCATAAATGGTGATTGTGTTTAATAATGAATATTTATTAATGAGTAAGTAAACGAAGTAAACTTTTAAGATGAGTATAACTTATAAATTGAAGTGGGTTTTAAATTAAGAAGTTTTGAATTCCAAGTCTAGAAATATTTGAAATTGTTTTCAAAATGTTAAAGGAAATAATAAATAATATTATTCAGACTATTTTTGAATATAATCTTATTTAAAAATAAGGAGTTGTTTGAAGTTTTTAAAGGAATTTTCTTTGAATTAAAACCAAAGGTGGTTTAAATTTTAAAATATGGCCTGGTGGGCTAAGAAATAAATATGTATATGTGTGGATATACATAATATCAAAAATGATTTAAAATGAACTCTAAAGTGTGAGTTTTGATATTCCTTGAAAGTGTAATGTAAAACCCATAGTAGAATAAGCCGGTGAACTTATATGTAAGGAATAATATTGATAGAAATTTGAAATTTAAGTGGAAATTCAAATTTGAATAGTATTGACTGAAGTAAATTGGATTGAATTTAACTTAGAAGAAGTTAAATAAGTTTGAATGAACAACCTGATTTGGAAATTTCGAGAGGAAATTGAAATTTAACTTGGGAAGTTAAATGATTGATTTGAATTGGGAGTTTGTGTGATCTCAAAATGGGTTTGAGATCTGGAAATTGAAAATGGATGCTGTAAATTGGTCTTGGATAAATTTGGATGTTTATTTATCCTGATATCATTCTATTGTTATAGATGATTTATGAAATTAAGAATTGGTTTTGAAGTTAAAAATGAATAATAAATTATAGTCTGAAGATCAAATTGTTTTTGAATTATTATTTGAACTTTGAAATAAGTTAAGTAAAGATAATTTTAAATGGAATTTTCATATTTGGACTCAGAATTAAATTGTTTAAAGATTTGTTGATTTAAAAATAAAGGTTAACTTGATTTAAGGGATTAAATCAATATTTAGAATTTAACTCGAATCCATATAATTCGAGATGGTTTAAAGTTGAGATTTAAATTGCATGAGTTCAAATGGAATTTGGTTTGGATTAATTAGAATTGTGATTGAAGATGGATAAGTTTAAAATTCAAAATGGAAAATTTGAATTGGTTTAGTTTGAAATGAAATTGAAATTGAATGAGATTAAATTCAAATGGGAATTGGGATTAATTCAGACATAAATTGAAATGATTTGAAATTAGAGTGGGTTCGATTTGAAATTAGTTCAAATTGATTTGAATAATTTTGAATTGTGATTAATGTTGTATAGTTTTAAATTCAAATGGGATTTGATTTGAATTTGGAAAGAATTGAGGGTTAATTCAACTTGAATTGGGGACAAATGAAGTTCAATGGAAATTGAAGTTACTTAAATTGGAATTGAGCCAATTTAAATTGAAGTGGAAATTTAAATTGAATTGATGGGAATGGAGATTGAGAATTGAACAGTTTGGCTCTGGACTATTTTCAAATTAAATGGTTTTAATATAAATCTATTTTTCCGAGCTATTTACTATATATACAACCTTTCTTATTAAACCCCAAACTATCTTATACTTATTTTACAATTATTTTGGAACTATTTAACTATTTTACAACTATTTTATAAACTAATTACTATTTTTCAACTACTTTATAACTAATTACTTTTTTACAACTAATTTGCAATTTTCTAACTACTTTATAACTATTTTATCATTACTTAACTATTTATAGCTATTTTGCTAACTAATAATTATTTTTCAACTGCTTATCTATTTTAAAAAAATTCAAGCTATTTTCTAAATTCAAGCTGGACAGAGTTCAAACTGTTTATGATTAAATTTCCATTTGAGATAAGAATTGAGGTGATAATCCAAATAAGGATTTAAGAATTGTGAGTAAGTGAATGAAAATCAAAGTGAAGGTTAATAGAAAGAGAATTGATTGGACTAATAACCAATAAAGACAAATACGTAGGATGTACGTATATTATTCTATTCGCATAGTGATTTGATCCATATTTGAGCATGGAATTTCGGGATACTATTTCGATCCGAGTTGGGATTTTTCACTTGATTTTCGACGGCGAACCTGGATATGGATTGTTGATTAATTCTGGATATTCTCTATCATTGTTAGGCTATGCAAGGAGAATGACAGTTTCTAATCAAGAAACCAGATCTGAGTCCGCACCAGGAAGTCGAGTGGATGATACTAGTTCGGAAGTGAAATTATGTGATCGAGTGAGCGATTAGATTGATATAGCATACGGATGATATGTGTACATCGTACGAGTTTGAATGAAATTGATATTGAGAATTTGTGAATAAGAAAATGTGAAATGATTTTTTTTGAAATGAAAAGTATTTTTTGTTGAATATACAATGGATAAAAGTGAAAGTTGGATATTTCTATAATGATAAGTAAGATGGAAACAACTTTATAAGAGTAATCAAATTTGAATATTTAATTTGGAATAAACAAAGTTATATATCTTTGTTATATAAGATAAATCTCCCCTTGTTGAATCTATTGCCATAAGAAAAGGGTTTTTGAAAGTATTTGAAGTATAAAAAGGGAATTTATACAAGTATGGAGTGATCCAAAGATTTTTCAAGATTATATATATCTTTTGTGTATATATATATAAAGGATTATATAAGAACGATCTTGGAAAAAGGTTTTGGGAACCTATGGATTTGGAAAGGGCTTTTGATTTTTCAAAAAAAATCAATTTTGGGGAATTTGGAAAGCCTAGTTTGAGAATTATCGATTTTGGGAATCGATTTTGCGTAAAGGAGATTTTGATGAAAATCATAAAGGGTATGATTTGAAAGATACTATAAGTATATAGCATAAAGTGTTTTGAGATTGGCTCTGGGGAAAAGGCGCTCCCTTGAAATGAACTTCTCAGGAGTACCATAGGTTGGTACTGCCTTGAGCCTCAAAGAGGGGGAGGCTCTAAAGTTGATCCTGTAAGGAAGTCCGGACAAACTAAAGTTCCTGAGGATTTTTTATAGTGTGTAGCAAAAATCGAGGGCGCTGATGCCTATAGAGACATTCGGATTATGTTGTGACGATAGTGTAACTCGTTGTCACTACGATCTATTATAGACATAACGAAAGTCATGTGTGCTGCTGAGAGCCAACAGTCTACGTTTGATTTTACATCGGTAGACGGCGACCTATGGTGACATAGCGAAAGTCGAGAGGTTATGAGAGCGTAAGGCTGTATTGGGATTTGACTGATGTATTCTGCGACCTATGTGGGAGTGGTGAAGTTTCTTTTGGCAGTGAAAATCGAGGGCGCTGATGCCTACAGTTACATGGACTTTTTCTGTGATGGCAACGTAACCCAGGATGTAACTACGATCTGTGGCGGGTTCCATGGCGTAATCGAGGGGCGCGGTGTGCCTATAATTACATGGACTTTTGCTGTGATGGCAACGTAACCTAGGATGTAACTGCGACCATGGATGGGAGTGATGATTTCCAGAGCATTCTCACCAAAGAAGTTTCCTCGATTTCAAAAATGTTTTCTATATTTTCAGTAAAATTATTTTCCACGTATTTTCACTTGGGGTTGGAAACGGGACTGCTAAGTACTTATAGATTTTCAGTCCTATGACTGATCAACGTATGACCGAATTTCTATGAAAACAAGGATGGACTGGTTGAAACAACGAGTTATAAAAATAATAATATTTTTTTAATACTCTTTTATAATGTTATGTGGATTTTAAAAGTGTTTTAAAAATTCTTATTAAAAAGGGAGTTTATAGTTTAAGAATGTTCAAAGAGTAATTTGTCTGATAAGTATTTTAATAAATTCTGGCTTCGTTCCTTTTCGAGGACGAAAAGATTCTAAGGGGGGAGGAATGTGATATCCTGGAATCTCAAGCAATTTAAAATGTGATAAGCTCCTTTATAAATTATTTAAAATTGGTAAAATTATTGTTTTCAAACAATAATAATGATGATTGTTTATATATATAGGTATGAATAGATTTTCAATAGGATTATTATTTACAAATTGAATTTGTGATTGTTTAAATATATATCTGAATTTATTTCAAATTGGATTTTAAATTAAATTTGGATTTGGATTTAAATTTGAAATTTAAAAGGATTGATATCTTAAATATTTTGGATTTAAAATATATATGTACGATTTTATTAGAATATAATTTGTTTTATATTATTTTCTTTAAAAGATTTATTTATAAATCAAGATGATATATTTACTTAATAGGAAATTTATATATATAAGTTTTTTTTTTTAAAAAGAGAATCATTTAAAACGTATTAATTCATGAAATTACAAATGTAAGTTGAATGTTTACATAATTACAAATGGCAGCTTAAGAATATCCTAATGACAAGTGTAAGCCAAAATTTACAAGTGTCTTGACTTTTATTTTTCTCTTTATTTTTAATAACAGATAAAACAAAGTTATTTAAAAAAATCTCCACTCTCTTTCTCATTTCTTTTACATCTTTCCAAAATTCAAAACAAAGAAGATCAAAGCCTAGAAATTATATACAAACCAGAAAATCATTAAATAGCACCCCTTTTAGAAACCTGAATCATCCAAGAAAATCAAAGGAATGTAACATTAGCAATTTGTAGTTTCTTCTGAAACAAAGCAAGCAAAAGTAGATGCGAATTCATCTCAACTAAAGCAAGGTTTAAGATTAGTTTAAGCTCGACTAAGAGGATTAAATCAACATCTGGTTCCTGACCCAAAATAAATGTTGTTGCCCTATACAGGTGAGTAAATTAACATTTTAAGGTTAAAATTTGTTAGCTTTGATTGCATATGAAGAACTTAAAGCATGCTGTGAATTTTTTTTTTGCATAGATCTGCCTACATGTATATAAAATGGGATTGATTGAGTTTGAATGTCAGTATATATATGTGTCACTATTCTTACATCAACAGACCAAAAATCATTTCAAAAATCAATTACTTACTTTCAAATCTCCTATAAGTTTTAATCTTTAATGAAGATTTGGTTCTGATAACCAAACTTGATTTTTAAAATTATTTTTATAGCTTAATTAACAAGTTATTTTACTGGATGAAGGAATTACAGTGAAAATCTTATTCAACCTAGAAAAATCGATCCTTTTTATTTCGCAATTGGATTGTATAAACTAAATTGTATTGAAAAATGGGAAATTTTGAGACTAATTTCAGGGTTTTTAAGTGGGTACATCAATAGAAAACTCGAGTTGAACGATACTGGGAAAAATGTCGATTTTTGTCGATCCGGGAGGATTTGATCATCGAGGTCTTGGCTGGAGATAGCTTGGGGTTCGAGGGACATGGGAAAATTGGAATCACATTTTCTGGGTGCCAGCGGTGGCTGATTAAGGTGAGGTTAGGGTTTAGCCAACGTTTTGGGTCGACGTTATTTATCTATCAATTTCGACGTTGAGGCGGATGGTTAAGAATGCGGTATGGGGGGAAGAGGATAAGGAGACGATGGCAATGGCGCTAGCGAATTTTTGGAGATTCCGGTGGCCAGGAAAGGAAGAACAAGGCAATAATGATGGGTTCTTGCTCCTGTAATGGGGTTTCGGGTGTTTGAATTTTGATGCAGGAATGGTTGTGGGATGTTGAGGTGATCAGGTGATTTAGAAGGTTGGAGATGGTTTGTGGATAGGGTCGGCGGCATGTTCCAGTAAGGTGGAGTGGTGTGCATGTGCACGAGGTGGTGATTGTGTGTGTCAGGGCAAAAGTTAGGAGAAGAAGAAATAAGGTGATGAGGGAAGGAAGGAATCTAGAAGAAGAATGGAAGCCCGGGTACGATCTCGGGAAAATGAAGTTATAACTTGAGCATGTGATCAGGTTGTACGTATGTTTGTTTCCAGGGAACAGTTTTATAAAAAACATATAGAAGAGAAATGAATTGGGATTAACTCGAAAAAATAGGTTTGGCTCGGGTTGGCAGAATTTATAATGTGAAGTAAATATTGGATTTTTAAAATATAAAGTAAGAACTAGATTCAAGGATTTTAAATGCTAAATTTGACGTTTAGAAATTGTTTGTTTAAAGAAATACATATTAGGCAAATTCTATAATTTATCCCTAAGTGTTTTAAATATAATAAGAGGATGTAATGAAGAATTAAGTAAGGTAAGAAATAAAAGGTTAAATTACTAAATGTGATTAACTTATTAATTAAGGACTGAATTATTAAGGAGATTAATTAAAAGGTTCGTTAATTAATGTGATTAATCAAAGAATAATCAATCAATGTAAATGATTATTGAATAATTAAATAATTAAGGATTAATGTATCAATTAACTAATGAGAGTAATTAAAGGTTAATTTAAGTGAATGGTTAAAGGGTAATTAATTTGTATAATTAATTAAAGGGATAATTACTAAATGTAATTAAGATGATAATTAAGGGTAATTAATTAATTGGGTTGCAATTAATCAACTGATTAAGTAAGCAGGATTTAAAAAGGTAATTGAAGTAATTAATTTAATTTATTTAAATTTAATTAGAAATGGTGTGGCAAATAAATCTTACTTAGGAATGATTGAATGATATTGTATGCCTTAGATTAGTTGATATCTCTGATATGTGATTTGTGATATGATATGTTTGTTTGGATTGAACTGTGATAATATTGTTGTCTATCTGTGATAAATGGCTGTGTAAATATGTAATTCCGAATATAAATAGAATTGTTTAAAAACTTAAGCAGCTTTGTTTTAAGATGTTATTGGATTCGAAGAGACCGCGATTCGGGTATTGATAAATACACGAAACCACTTCGATTTGGAATCCACGATAACTCACTATGGATTTGATTAGAAATAAATAGGCTGGAAGGGAATAGATGATGAATTTAGTCATTTAATCTGAGTAATACTACTTAGATATGATTGTAAGGTGTGTATTTGACTTTGGCAAGTTAAGAACTCGTTGTGAAGTACGAGTTATCTTTGATAATTAGTCAGCTTTATGAATTTGTATTTCTTGTTAAATGGGTTTACTCAGGTTGGTTTCCAGCCTGACCCAGGTGTTACTTTGATGTAATGCTCGGGTCAGACCGAATGTTACATATTTTCAGGTAAGGATGTTCTGGAGCTCAGGAGGCGAGCTGGATGGCAGGGACGTATGGAGTGTAGTTCGCTGTGTTATATTATAGTTTATCCGGGACAAGTTAATCTTAACTGTCCAGTGATTGTGTAAATGTTGTAACTCTAATGTATTTTATGTAATTTAACTGATACAGCTTCTTTGTATAAATGTTATTTTATGACATTATATTTTGTTCCGCTGCGAATGTGAGATTCCGTGACTTGTTTTTTCTGTTTTCTTCTCCTACTCTTCTCATCTTTTCTTAACTATCTGGAATCTCGGAATCGAAATTTCCGGTTCATTATAGTCATCGATGCTGTTATCTACGAAAAATCCCTTATAAACCTCCGATAATATCCTGCCAATTCAAGAAAACTCTTTGACTCGGTCACTGCCTCGGGTCTTTTCCAATTATTCACCGCTTCAACCTTAGCTGGATTTATAGACAACCCTTTCTCTATGACCACATGACTAAGAAACTTTACTTCCTTCTTCCAGAAATGACACTTTGAAAATTTCATATTCAGCTGATTCTGCCTTAGCATCTCAAGCACCACCCTAATATGAACTTTATGCTCCTTTTCATCTTTAGAGTATATCAAAATATCATCTATAAAAACTAACACGAACCTATCCAAGTGCTCTCGAAAGATTCGATCCATCAAATGCAGAAAGAATGCTCGCGCTTTAGTTAGTCTGAACGGCATTTCTAACCATTCGTATGATCCATATCTAGTTCTAAATCATGTTCAAATAATGCAAACCTCTGCTACCCTATGCTAATGGAAACTTGTTGCTAAATCCAACTGAGAAAATACCTTCGCTCCACTCAACAAATCGATTAAATTGTCAATTTAGGCAACATATATCTATTCTTTATCGTCCTCTCATTTAACTTACAATAATCGATACATAACCTTAATAATTCGTCTGGCTTCTAGGCGAACACTAAAGCTGCTTTCCAAGGTTTTGACGATAATTCGTATACGAGATAGATTGATCGATGATTGGAATCATAAGAGTCTTAAATTCTCAAACTAGGTTGCTTAGAAGGTCGGCAAACATATTAAGAATAGGCAATGAATCGAGATGCAAAAGGTTACGATGACTCGTTAAGCATACCTATGGATTGCTAGTGATCCATAGGTGATGCATCGCTAGTGATCCATCTCCTTAGTTTATTTTTGGCTAATTTTCCTTCAGCACTATTGGCTTATTCTTTTGGATTCCTTGTTCAAGTTTCAAGTCATTTTGGCATAGTGTGGATGTCCTAACTCATATTGGATTCTGCTAGGTTTAAAAACAGGTTAACATCTACCCTCCAGAGTATACCTTTATTCAAAACAAGGCGTGCTCTGGAATTGGCCGTCTTTGAATTCCTATTCCGTGAAATCCAATCGATTATGTTAGGCTTATCATGAAGTGTTGTTTCTAACTTTTCAGTTTTTTGTTGGGTTCAGGATGTGAATCGTCATTATTCATTGAAACATATCAATTTTGACATAGTAATTTTCAAAGTGTTTACAGACGGCAAGGGGGTTGAATTTTAAAAGTTTAAGAGAAAATTAAATTGAAATGATGGATTGATTGCGATCCATAGGTGATGGATCGCTAGCAATCCAATTACTTTGAATATTATTCCGCTAAAATATTTTTTACTTAATCGTTTTCGAGCCAATCCTTCTTACTTGCTTTTTCCTCACTTTCTTTCCATGCAACCCGAACCAACCATGACTAAAAACCTAACTAGCTTTTGTCGCCGCCACCGTTGATCTTTACCGCCAGAGCCTACTGTTGTTGACCTCAGCTACCTCCGCCATCACCCCAAGCCAAGCCTAGCACCAGAATAGCGTCTTGCTTAGATCGCTACTGACCTAGTAGAATGCTACCCTAGCGTGGATTGCTACAAACTCAAAATCGAACCTGTTTGCCTTAGATCAGAGGTTGGTGATGACATGGTTATCATATTGTTGGTGGTTGCCAGTGATTTTTGGGAGATCGATAAGAATGGTGAACAAAGCGGGTTGATTGCAATTTATTGAAGGTATATAGTGGATTTGTGTCTTGCACTTGACACATTCTATTATCTTCTCTAATAAATAAAAGTCAGTTACGCACAACCTTGATGGTTCTGATGAGGTGGTTGACTATAGACTCGATCATCCTAAATTAATCTCACTATCACATGATTGGTGTACCTGAGAATAGAACGAGCTTTCTATGTCGCTTTTGACAATGAATCTATTATTGATCATCGACCAATAATGGGTAAATGTTGGAGGAATAACTTTAATGAATGAAATGAAAAGATTTTTTTCTTTTTCTACTGCAAGTGAACTACCTACACAGGATGGAGCATCATAATGTTCTGGACACTGAGCCCATCTCTCATAGATAACACATTGCACTTGCCCCAGTCAAGGCTTGAAATCCGATGAGTTGGCGCAAGTTAACTTCTTTTCGAAATTCAAGCATTTAACATACGAGAATTTCTAGTTAAAAATAGGGTTATCTTACCATGTTGGATATAATTACAGAATGAAGTTTCCATCCTTTCAACCTAAATCCAGTGGAGCCGGGCACTTTCAGAAGCGGAATTGTCATCTGTTATGCCTTCATAAATAATTCCAGTAGTGCCTACTTCTTCGGCACCACTTTCTTGATATTGTCAATTGGTGTCGATTGGCCCGGTCATCGATTGAGCTCCTTTAACTTTAGAGTTTTACTTAACCTACCGAAGAGAGCTTCTACATCATTTCTACATAAAATTTGTTAATAGCATGGTATTCCTGATGATGATGTGCACCTTTCAAAAAAAATGAGTTTGCACACATGCCACCTCCAAGGTACATCATCTTCCATCGGTATATGTACTTAAATGGTGCAATGCTCCCATTCAACAATTTTTTGAGAGACACGCCTCTGAATTTGATAACAGCCCTATTTCAGATTCATCCCAACAATTATGCAATTTTGACTTGCCTTCATGTTTCGTTCATGTAGACATCCAACCATGCTCTAAGCTTCAATGAATTGAGATAGCCCCTTTCATTTAAGAAGAGACAGGAATGTCCATCTCTTGTGATTATTGAGGATCAGATAAATGTAAAATCGTATAGCCAATCTAAAGCAACTTATCCCTGTTCAAGTCCCAATATTTCTTTATTAGATGTCCTAAAGGGTTTAATTGTCTTTGGACAATAGATGGTAAATTTTCTCTTCTCTCATTGAGATCTATTATGATGCTGCGAGGTTTTAGTAAACCGAATGGTTCTCACAATTATTCCAAGGCCAAACAAAAATCCAACACTTGACCCTATTTTCTATACTCTAAAGGCCATAGATGCTAGAGATAGATCGGTCAAACATTTGCTGACGGACGAGAATTTGCATCGGTATGGATTGTTACATCCTGGGAGATCTGTAGTCACTTTTGAGGATCTGTCCCCTACCCATTCCAAGATTATAACATGCTCTACTTCTTCATCGCATGATTTTAAAGAGAGCTTTCTACAAGGAGAAGGAGATCCATCCAGTCGATTAACTAAGGAAATTTGTAAAGAAAAGGGCATTACGAATAGGGCTATTAGTCCAAATAGGATGCCTCCAATCCTAGAGGAAGGGGAAGAGGAGTTCAAACAATGAGAAGTTAAAGCTACGGTGATCGCAGAAAAGGAAGAAAGTGAAACTGAGATCGGAAATGACAATGACCCCTCATCTAATGATGAGGAGTTTTATGTGAATTCTAGCGAATGAGATCTCGAATCATGTGAAAAAACTTCGAGGAATGAGTCCCATTCTCTCAGGATCGCCTCGCCAAGAGGTTTTTGCTAAAGATGCTCTCTCAGCAACTGAACGACTTCATTGTTCTCTGCCTACGAAACCGATATCAACTTCAGGACTTGAGCCACATTTATGTGGACATTGCAGAACTCATGAGAGATGATTTTGAGCCCGAGGGATCGTTTTCTCACTCTGGTCATGCTATTTCTAGAATTAGACTTACTCCTCCTGTAACATCCCCTAATTGGAGGCCCAAAACTATTACGGATGAAGTCATCCATAGTTATTAATCATCGACAACCAAATATGATAATGTTAGATAGATTGCTATAACATAGACACATGTACAAAAAAATTAAAATCATAAAAAACTTTCACATTCCATTTCAAATCATTTTAACATTCATTACATAATCCCATATTTAAGAACCACGTTTGGATAAAATATAAATATTACAACATATGCCAAGCGCGACATATGAAAATGCCCTCTTAAATGATTAGAGTATATATAATTAGGTAGTTAAACAACTTTTCCTTTACCACAACACAAATCGGAACCAAGATAGAAAAGAACTCTTATTATCTAGCTTGCTTCTTGCATGTCTCCGAAATCTTATTCATCTAGAGAGATACCTGAAAAAATCAACTCTCAAACTACTCAAAATCAATTGAACTCCCAAGAGTTTATGGGAAAACATAAATTTTGAGTCAGACATTAAGCTTGTATGAATAATAAGATAGCATCTCAAACCATTTGATATCTAGTGAGACCATGCCGCTTAGCGGACCGAATTTTCCCCTCACTAGTATCATGTCCAAAACTTTAATAAAACCATATACTGTGCTCCTGCAGCCACAATGGTTAAAAAATAACAATTCAAAATATTATGAAGTTATGTAAACAAGTGAATCAAATCTGGATTACCCATCCCCATTCATTTTGATTATCTGTCTCAGTTATAGTTTCTAGGGTAATTATTATCCTATTAGTTTTCATGGGTTTACTAGTAACTTGTTTAGAACTTATGGACTCCCTGTCTGGTTTCATTGTTTTCATGGGATCACTAAGAACCTATTGGCGTCTGCCAATAACTTTGTTATTCCATGGGTTCTCCCAGAATCTATTAGTATCTCCAATAACTTCCCTCATATCTTAGTTTTCATGGGTGGACTAGTAACTTATTGACTTCTATTAATAACTTTATCTAGATATAGTTTTCATAGGTTCACTACAAACCTGCTGGCCCCTATCAATAACTCTTTTTAAACATATTTTTCATAGGTGTACTATGAACCGGTCTATCTAACAACTTCTTTAATCAATATTTAGACATTCTATATTCTGGTCGACCTGATCGCCCGGATTTAGTTCTATTCATACAGCAGTTTTACTCAATTTATATTCACTACTAGATTAACATAGTTGATTATTCTGCCCTTTCTCCCTAAAATTCATTTATGGGTCCGTTAAAGCAAAAATAACATAATAGCACCAATATTTTGTTGTTTAATGAAAGCATTTTCATATGAAACACGGTTAATCCTTTAACCTATTATTTTATCAAGGAAAGCTTCTTCAAAAACTCCATACTTAAAAGTCATTTTAAACTCCTTTATTTATGCCATCGATTTTTCTTTCAAAAAATGAGATTGAGTTATTTATTTTGAAAATTAAGGCCATTGAGACCTTAAACTTTTACTTTCGAAACCATCGGATAACCTCCTTCAAAAGAATTCAAATCTTCTTTTCAAAACACTAAGCATATGCCTTGTGAAACATCTTAAAACATCTCTTTCGAAAACTTCAAAACACACCTTTCGAAATTATTAAATTATTACTTGTTAACTCTTAGAAGCATAGCTTTGAAACCATTGAAAGTACCCCTTTCGTAATCATTTGAAAGTATCCTTTCGAAACCATTGGGTTTATCATAAAAATATATGTTATTTCAAAGTGAGTATAAACAAAAGTACCTATTTGTAAACAACTAATTGGTTTCGACTTGGGTGGTTTCGACTTGGTTGAGGTGGGAGTATAGACTTGAAAGGTACTACTGAATGAGGCGAAACGTAATTGAACAGTTAATTGGTTTTGATTTGAGTAGTTTCAACTTGGTTAAGGAGGAAGTATAGACTCGAAAGGTACTATTGAAAGAGGCAAAACATAATTAGATATGAAAACTCAAAACCCAAGTCAAGCTTTTTAACTAACCTTCCTTAAGATTTTTAAATAACCTACCTATTTGTAAACAATTAATTAGTTTTGACTTGGATGGTTTCGACTTGGTTGAGGCGGAAGCATAGACTCGAAAGGTACTACTGAAAGAGTGGAAGTATAGACTGAAAAGGTACAACTGAAAACTCAAATGAGCCCTTCCTTAAGCTTTTTAACTTAACTACTATTTGTAAACAATTAAATTTTTTTGACTTGGGTGGTTTCGACTTAGTTGAGGCGGAAGTATAGACTGGAAAGGTACTACTAAAAGAGGCGAAACATAATTTCTCTGTAAAGACTATTTTAATGCCTTTTTAAGCAAATGCTTTTTAACTAACCTGCCTATTTGTAAACATTTAGTTGGTTGCTATAAACTTTTCAAATTCTTTCTTTAAATAAAACTATCGTAATTATTTCAGATCTAGTTAAACAATTTAGCAAATAAGCTCTTCTTTAAGCTAAATAAATAAAACATTTAATTCCTTTATCTAAAATAATTTAATTTCCATAGTACACCACTTATGAAAAAATACCAAAAAGTTATTGAAATTAAATTTTAGTACGTTATCTAGTATATATATAAATTTTAGACCCAAATTATTCATAATATAACTGAAATTAATTTCCTAACCCAATTATTCATATTTTCCTTTGAAAATTCATCATAAATTTTCCATAGCTTGGAAAATTATAAAAATTAAAACCCATCTTCAAAATAATGTTTTACATAACACATAAATTCCTCATGGCATTCGAAATACAATATAAATGATTTTAGCCTTAAAAACGTAAATAACAATTATCAAACTTGTTTTAATATAACATATCATGAAATCCAAGTATATCGTCATCAAAAATCATTGTAATGGGTTTAAACTCAAAATTTAAATCAAATGATCATTAAAAAAATTAGAGATGGTGTTGATTCTTATTCACCTTGATTAGGATAAGGAATTTAAGATTTGAACCTGGACTAATTCCCTTAGCTTGATTCCTTAGCTTTAGATGAGTTTCTCGTCTTTTCCTCTTATGTAATATCCGACTTAAGGTTTTTACGTTTTAATTTTTTTAAATGAACATGAGAAATAATAGGAACGTGGCTTTTAGGAGTTAAGGAATTATGGTGCGACGATTCCTAATATGCCCTTGTGTTAATTATTTTCTTATTAATTGACATATAAAACCATTCATAAACCATTTATTTAATTAAGCTCTATTAAGCTTGACCTCTGAATAAATTTTCAAATCTCAATCCTCTTATTATTTTAATATTTGTGTTATTCTATTTAATTTATATAATTAAATTTCCTGAGTATTGTTATTAAAAATTAGGGATATTACAAGCTCCCTTCCTTAAAGTATTTCATCCTCGAAATTCAGTAATGACTAAATACTCACATAGAAATTGTTTGTAACAACTCCTAACAACCATACTAGCCTACCTGACTTGCAACTATCCGTAAATAAAGCTAATATAGATCATACCCTCAAAGCAGATCAAGATAAGTATCTCTGATCCTGTCTTCCATCTCCCAAGTTCACTCCTTTTTGTCGCTCCACTTCACCAACTTAATTGTCTTGTTCCTCAATCTTTTCTCATCTTTCGCTACACCCAAACTGGTTGTGTAATGAAAGTCAAATTAGGCTATTTTATCAAATCTTCCAACTCCAAAGAGGAATAGTAGTCTTTAGATCATGCAAATACTTGCGAAGTTGAGACACATGAAACACATGATGGACAACTTCCATACTGCTCGGCAACACTATTCTGTATGCTAGCTTTCCGATCTTTTCTATAATTTGAAGCGGACCAACATATCTTGGTGCCAGTTTTCCCGACTTTCCAAATCGTACCACGCCCTTCATCAGTGATATCTTAATGAAAACTTTATCTCCAACTAAGAATTCTAGGTCTTTACGCCTCTTATCTCCAAAACTCTTCTATCTGGACTGAGCTTCCTTCATCCTTTCTCGGATTAACTGAATCTTCTCTATTGCCTCTCTAACTAGACCTGGACCTAAGACTAATTTGTCTTTAGTCTCTAACCAAAATACTGGTGGTTGCATGGCCTTCCATACAAAGCTTCAAAAAATAACATTCCTATACTCGTTTGATAACTATAATTATGGGAAAACTCAATTAAATGTAGGTGATATTCCCAAGATCCACCAAAGTCTAGCACACTAGATCTTAATAAATCCTCGAGTACCTTATTGACTCTCTCTGTCTGTCCATCCATCTGAGAGCGATACACATTACTCATCTTTAGCTTGGTACCTAACACATACTATAGACTCTTCCAGAATTCACTATTGAACAAAGCATCTCCGTCACCGACTATACCGCTAGGAATTCCATGCAATCTAACTATGTTCTTCATGCACAGGTTAGCTAAAACAGGTGTCGTCCTAGTTAAGTTAACTGGAATGAAATGGGCACTCTTGGTCAATCTGTCTACTATAACCCATATAATTTCATTTCCTCTATTTGACCTGGGTAGCCCGTCTACAAAATCCATGGATATCGAATCCCATTTCCAAACTGGAATCACTAAAGGTTGAAGCAATCTACTCAGCTTCTGATGTAAGGTCTTCACTTATTGACAGTTTACACACTGTCTGACCCATAAGCCAACATCTCTCTTCACATCTTCCTAATAGGAGCTCTCCTTTCATATTTTGATACATCTTTGTTCCTCTAAGATGAATCATAAATTTAGATTGATAAAACTCCTTAAGAAATTCTTTCCTTAAGTCTTCAACATTCGTAACACACAACCGTGCCTTCTTTCTCAACTATCCTCTCTGATCAACACTAAAACCTTTTAGATCATCGATCTTTGTTCCTACCTCAAGCCTTCTAATCGTCTTTGCTAATATTGGATCCTCCCTCTACTTAGAAGCAATCCTTTCGATCAACACTGGTCGAACTTCTAAACATGACAACATGGCGATGCTCTGACTAGAACTAGCAGTTGATCTTAACTGCACACTACAAGTAGTCGAAGCTTCTAAATCCTTCCATTCTGCCAACATAGCTAACCCCATATTCTGATGTCTTCTTCTAAGAGCATCTGCTCCTTTATTTCCTTTCCCAGGTGTATACTCTATACGAAAATCATAAGCATCTAAAAACTCCGTCCACCTCTACTGCCTCATATTCAACTCCTTCTGAGAGAATAAGTACCTTAATGACTTATGATCTCCGTATAGCTCAAATCTCTCTCCTAAGGGATAATGACCCTAAATCTTCAATGCAAAGATCAATGAAGAAACTCCAAATTATGAGTAGGATATCTTGCTTCATGCAGTCTAAGTTGTCGTGATGCATAGGCATTGACTTTACCCTTCTGCATCAACGACATCTCCAAATCCAGTTCTGCATGCATCGATATACACCACCAACCCTTGGTTTCCATCTAGAACTACTAACATAGGTGTGTTGGTAAACAAATGCTAAAACATACGGAATGCTTCCTCACATTTGTTGGACAACTTCACATCATTCCTGGTTAACTTAATCAAATGCGCTACTATTCGTGAGAAGTCCTTAATGAATCTCTAGTAACATACAACAAGTCCAAGAAAACTTCTAATCCCAATCACCGTCTCTGGTATCTTCTAATTATTAATAGCTTCAATCTTATCTGGGTCGACTGACAAGCCCTTCTCTAAAATCATATGACCAAGAAACTTAACCTCTTTCTTCCAAAAATGGCACTTGAAAAACTTAGCTTTCAGCTGATGCTGCCTTAGCGTCTCAAGCACTACTCTAAGATGATCTTTATGCTCTCTTTCATCATTAGATTATACTAAAATTTCATCTACAAATACCAACACAAACCTATCCAAGTACTCTTGGAAAAATGATTCATCAAATCCACAAAGAAAGCTGGTGCGTTCGTTAACCCGAGTGGAATTACTAACCACTCATACGAACCTTACCTAGTCCGAAATGTTATCAATGGAATATTGTCCTCTGCCACTCTTAACTGATGGATACCTGTCGCCAAATCCAACTGGGAATATACTCTGGCTCCCCACAACTGATCAAAGAGATCATCAATTCTTGGCAAAGGATACTTTTTCTTGATCGTCTTCTCGTTCAAATTACGATAGTCGATATACATCCTTAATGACCCATCTGGTTTCTTCACAAACATCGTGACTGCTCCCTAAGACGAACTGCTTGGTCTAATAAAATTTCTTCCTTCTACATCTACTAGTTGCACCTTCAATTTCTTCATCTCGGTCGGTGTTGTTCTACAAGGTGGTCTACTAACAGGTTCAGCTTCTGGCACAAATCTATCTGAAACTAACAGCTTGTTTCCCTGGCAGTCCTGTAACAGCCTTAAAAGCATCTGCAAATTCTCTTACTACACAAACCTGACTTAACTCTTCTACCACTTCCATAGCACTTAACAAAGCACTAGCACTTCGATCATAATTTTCCACTGAGAATTTGATTCGATTATGACTATGAGCATGTCTCAATGATATTTCCCTATCCTACCAAAATATCCTTGCCTCATATTTACCCAACCAATCCATACCCAAGATAATCCTAAAATCTATGAAACTTAAAACATATAGACTGCATGCAAACTTATGACCTAACAAATCAAGTTCCAACTGCTCACATCTCATCCCAAGAGATGTATACCCTTCTATCGAATTTTCAATCCTTAAGAAAATAACAAGTTATATAGGTTCTAAGCATAATTTATTGAATAAACACTGAGATATAAATGAATGTGATGCACCGGTATCAAATAGTACCGTAACTAGTATACTTTGAATCAAAAGCGTACATTCCATCACAGTCTTCCCTTTTCAGCCGTAGTTGGACTAGCAGACGATGGTCCAACAGCAAAGATGTTTCCTCTGTCCGCCTGTTTTCAGACATTGATTCTTATAATGCCCAACCTAGTCACAGTTGAAGCACTTCACATTCTTCTTTTCTACAGCCCTCTTCCCCTTGCCTATCCGACATTCATGAGAATAAAGGTCTTTCTTGTCACACTTGAAATGAACTAAATCAGCATTTTCCTTCTTAGCAGCCTCTCCATTTGGGGCTCCTTACTTCTTAAAGAATTTTCTCTTCTTTCCCTGAGAACCCTGGGTTTCAACCAACTTTTCTTTCGCACAAATTACAAGCATATGCTCTTGTTGAATTTCCATCACCACAACTAAATTACAAGGATCATGGAGATGTATTAGGGTTGCCCTAGCAATCTTTAGCCTCAATCCCCGAATAAACTTCTCATTCCTCCTGATGACGGTGTCTTTGGTAGCATACCCATATCGGGATAATCATCAAACTTAGTATCATACTCGATTATTGACATCTCTCCCTAGACCAAATCCATAAACTTTCTAAGTAATACTGACTTATCAACTTCAAACAAACCTCTGCTCAAATCACCTTCGAAACTCTACCCAAGACAACTCCTCCTTCGAAACTCCAGCGGTAACACTATTCCACCAATGAAGTGCTACCCCTTGCAACTTACTATAGGTCAGCCGCCTCTTCTGCTCATCATCCAAAACCAAATCAACAAGGATTCTCTCGTAATGCAATAGCCGATTTTCAACTTCTAAGGCATTCTCCATTCCCATAAACGACTTTCCACCAAGACTGGTGTTGTCCTTACTTAGCTTAGCATAATTATTCCTAATTAGAGCCACGAAATTAGTTCCTCCAAAATACCCAACAACTCTGGCAGTTGCTCCTGCTTGCATCAAGAAGAATTGATACATCATCCCCATATCAACTGGTGGATTTCCAACACCCGCATTGGCATCTGCATTTGGATTAGCATTAGTCTGCTGACCCGGGTTCCCCTTGGTATTTGGTCAAACATTTCCATTTGTTGTGGTGCTTCCTCTATCGAGATTTCCTCTTCCATTTCCTACCCCTATATCTTCTATTCTCGTCAATCTACATATGATCCTTAGTAAGATATGAAAGAACGCTCTAAAAGAGAGGATAACACGTACTTATATATGTATGTATATCAAATACAAGTAGGTTACTATAGCGTTAGCCCAAACCCCGATCTTATTTTTGGTTCATTGGATAATGTTTTGAGAAATCTTTTAGGTTTAAATTTCTTTTAAATTTTGAAAAACCAATGCTCAGATACCAACTTGTAATATCCCCCACTTAGAGGCCCAAAACTAAAGGCTACGGATACTACAGACATCCATAGTTATTAATCCTTGACGGCCAAATATGGTAATGTTGAATACATTGATATAAAAAAAACACATGGATATGAAAAAACTTTAAAATCATAAAACAACTTTCAAATTCCATATCAAATCGTTTTAATGTTCATTACATAATCCCATATTCGAGAACCATGTTAAAGAAAATATAATTATTACCACATACGCCAAGAGCGACATATGAACATGCCCTCTTGGATTATCAGAGTATATATAACTACGCAGTCAAACAACTTAGCCTTTACAACAATACACAGTGGAATCGAGATAGAAAAGAACTCTTGTTATCTAGCTTGCCTCTTGCATGTCTTCGGAAGCTTATTCCTCTAAAGACGTACCTAAAACCACAACTCTTTAACTACTCAAAATCAATTGAGAACCTGAGAGTTTAAGGGGAAAACATAAACTTCGAGTAGGACATAAATCCCGGTATGAATGATAACCTACCATCTCAAACCATTTGATATCTAGTGAGACCATGTCGTTTGGGGAACGGGTTTTCCCCTCACTAGTATCGTATGCAAAACTTTGTAAAAACCATATATAGTGATTCTGCTTCCACAATGGTTAAAACATAACAATTCAAAATATTTTGATGATATGCAAACAAGTAAATCAAATCTAGATTACCCATCCCCATTCATTTTGACTATCTATCTTAGTTATAGTTTTTAAGGTCACTATTAACCTATTATTTTTCATGGCTTACTAAAAACCTTTTCAAAACATTTGGAACCCGTCCGGTTTCATATTTTTTATGGGATCACTAAGAACCTATTGGCCCCTGCCAATCACTTTATTGTTCCATGGGTTCTCCCAGAACCTATTGGTATATCCAATAACTTCCTTATATCCTACCTTTTATGGGTTGACTAGGAACATGTTGACTTTTATCAATAACTTTATCTAGATATGTTTGTCATGTGTTCACTACAAACCTATTGGCCCCTACCAATAACTCTTTTTAAACATAGTTTTCATGGATTCACTACTGGGTCATCCTAGCTGGTTATTTTGTCATTTCTTTCCAAAATACAGTTATGTGTCCATTAAAGTGAATATATATATATATATATATATATATATATATATATATTACACGAAGGAAGCATAATAACATAGTAGCACCAACACCTATGGTTTAATATCCTTAAAAGCATTTTCATATGTGACATGGTTAATCCCTTTAACCTATTATTTTATCAAGGAAAGCTTCTTTAAAAAATTCATGCTTTAAAGTCATTTTAAAACTCCTTTACTTAAGCCATGGTTTTTCCTTTTAAAAAATGAGATTGGGTCCTTTATTTTGAAAACTAAGGCTATCGAGACCTTAAACTTCTACTTTCTAAACCAATTGATAACCTCCTTCGAAAGAATTCAAATCTTTATTTCAAAACACTTAGCATATAGCTCTTGAAACATCTTAAAACATCTCTTCCAAAACCCTCCAAATGTACCTTTCGAAAGTATTAAAGTATCACTTGTTAACTCTTAGAAGCATAGCTTCGAAACCATTGAACCCCTTTCGGTACCATTTAAAAGTATCCCTTTCGAAACCATTGGGTTAATTTTAAAATTATCTTTTGGGTTAAAGTGAATATAAGTGAAATTACCCTTTCTGAAACCATTAAACTTCATATAAAACAGTTTGGGGAAAACTGATGGCTTTGGAACCATCCTTTCGAAAGCTTACATCGTATAAATTAAAACACTTGGGCGGATAGCTTTAAAACCCCTTTTGAAGCCATTACCTTCAAAAGCATCAACCCTTTCGAAAGCTTGAGGAAGTGGCTTATTTCATTTATAAAACAAAAACTACCATTCCATCTGGTTAATGACTTCAATCTATTCGAAAGGCATAAGATCAGCAGCAAGGTTTCGATTGGCTTAAAACTACCCTTTTTGAAAGCATTCAATTAAACGAGGCAACTCATACGAAATCATTCATTTCGGAAAAAATGGTGGCAACATTTTCAAAAGCTATTTAAATGAATTTCGACCCCTTCGAAAACATCCATTTAAGAACAAGGCAAGTGCGCATCTTTGAAGAGTAAAACAAAGGCTTCGACCCCTTCGAAAGCTAGGTTTTGACACCATGCCTTATGCATTTCTCCAATCCATTATGTACCAATGTATTGATACCTTGTGCGTTGGCTTTGACTTGGGTGGTTTCAACTTGGTTGAGGCGGAAGTGTAGACTCGAAAGGTACTACTGAAAGAGGCAAAACATAATTTCTCTATAAAGACTGTTTCAATGCCTTTTTAAGTAAATTCTTATTAACTAACCTATCTATTTGTAAACATTTAGTTGGTTGTCATAAACTTTCCAAACTCTTTCTTAAAATAAAAATGCAGTAATTATTTCAGATCTAGTTAAATAATTTAGCAAATAAGCCCCTTTTAGGCTAAATAAATAAAACATTTAAATCCTTTATCTAAAATAATTTAATTTCCATAGTAAACCACTAAGGGAAAATTCCTAAAAATAATAGAAATTCACTTCTAATATGTTATCCAACATATACAAATTTCAGATCTAAATTCTTCATAATATAGGTGAAATTAATTTCTAACTCCTATTGTTCATATTTTTCTTTGAAAATTCATAATAAATTTTCCATAGCTTGGAAAATTATAAAAATTAAAATCCATCTCGAAAGAAACTGTTTTACATAACATATAAATTCCTCATGGCATTCGAAATATAGTATAAATAATTTTAGCCTTAAAACCATAAGTAATGTTTACCAAACTTGCTTGAATATAACATATCATGAAATCCAAACATATCATCATAAAAAACCATTATAATGGGTTTAAACTTAAACTCAAAATCAAATGATCATTAAAAACAAAAATAGAGACGGTTTTGATTATTATTATTCACCTTGATTATGATAAAGAATTTGAGATTTGGTCTTCGATTAATTCCTTATGCATGATTCCTTAGCATTAGGTAAATTTCTCTTCTTTTCCTCCTAAGTAATGGCTGGCTTGAGATTTAGGTTTTAGGTTTTGAGGTTTTGAAAAAAATGAATATGAGAAAAAATAGGAACGTGGGTTTTAGGCGTTAAGGAATTATGGTAGGACAATTCCTAATACGCCCTTGTGCTAATTGTTTTCTTATTAATTAACATATAAAACTATTCATAAGTTCATTTATTTAATTTAGCTCGGCCTCAAAATAAATTTTTAATCCTTAATCCCCTTATCACTCGAATGTTTATATTATCCTATTTAATTTATATAATTAAATCTCTCGAATAATGTTATTAAAAATTAAGGATGTTACATCCACTATAGTCGCTTTCCAACCTGTTTTATGAAGCTCTTTTAGGGTACCAATGACATGTTACATACTCCACTAGGGTCACATATACTTATACATGCATTATTTGGGCTCATTTTCTACTGCTAAAGGTACTTCATTTTTTACATTAGGTGCTATGGGAGGTCGTGGATTCTACGAAGATCTTGAAAATTTATCGATGCACAACGTCGATTGAAATGGACTTCAAGCCACCTCTAGCCTTGAGAAACTAAGGAAGAATGGAGGAAGAGAAAAGATAAGGAAGCAGAAGCTCATTTTTAGAATAGTCAGGACAGAGGCAGAGTTCATAAGGGGTGGATATAAGAAGAGGAAGGCTTCTATGATCGGGAAGAGCCATCCAAAAGTCAAAAGTATATTGTGTTCCTCATCTTTCCAAGCACCATATATCTACCTCGGCTCTAGTTTCTATCGAAACTGGTGTTTCCACTTCTATTATTCAGGTTGCTCAATCAACCCAGACTCTATCAACTCATGTTGTGCCTACTTCTAGTTTTTCATGCCCTCACAGGAGGCCTGCTTATATTCTCCCATATTGTCTACCTAAACTTGAAGCCTCATTCCCTGGTTGGTTCTCGAAGGTAGTTAAATTCAACTATGACCTACGTCCGACTCATAAGGATTCTTGTATACCCCATCTCTAGGTAATTCAAAGTGACTTTGATTAAGTTGAAGGATGAGGGAAATTATATAAGCAGTTGGCGGACACAAACTATAACAACTATAAGGAGATTCCTTTTTTCGAGTCGAAGAAAAATGAGTACGAAAGGATGTTGATGGAATGTGATACAATTGACCAATTGACAAAATAGAGAGAGATGCTTCCATTCAAGATAATAAGAGCAATGCTAATTTTCTAAAGAATTTAAAGGAGCCTCATCCAAAAATTGAAATCGTGATCAGAAATGATATCAAGAAAGCCCATGCTGATGAAGTCAAGATGAAAAAGGAGCTTGAAACTCGAGATGAGATCATTGAAGCTCAAAAGAGAACCATTGCTAGCCATGATGAAACTATCGAACCTCATAAAAAACAATTGCTGATTATGCAAGGATGGTGGAATCCGAGATGATTCCATCTCTAACCAATCTCAAGTAATTGCTTTGCTTCGAGAAAAAGTTGCGCAACTTGACATTGAAAAGAACAAAGCGAAGTTAAGAAAGCTACCATGATGGTGGACTATACGGAGCTGCAAGATACCTTCGAAAAGATGACGGAGAAGATGGATAACGCTATTTTGAACTTCTACATCAACTCCCTGTTGCATCAAAGCGGTCTTTGTTATTTGGGCTATAACTTCTTGGATACTCTTGCTTTGGTTTCGGAAGAAGTCCTGGCCTATTTTCAAGAAGATGGGGATGCATACACTGAACAAGAGCTGGCAAATGCCTCTCTGAATGAATGATCAAGGAGGGCTTTAGTAGAGTTCCAAGAGATTATTCAGGCTCAAAGGGAGCGCGAGAAGCCGCCGATCCTACCATGGCTGCAACTCCTAAAGCACTATCGGTGCCTTTTAGTTTTAGGCCTGGAAAATAGTCCAAGCATCCTCATGATCAGAAAAAAACTATTCTAGCTTCAACTGGTACTAATTTGTTGTTCGCCCTTTCAGTCTTTCGTGGTCCTCAAACTTTGTCTAAGATTATGGAACCATCTAATGAAGGAAACAGTGGCGAGTATGAGGTTGAGATTCATGGTCACACTTCGAATGTAAGTAACTTTCTTATTTCTTTCGAGTTTGTTGACCTCCAGCTCATGCCGTAAGAACAAGATGAACTGAATGCTTTATTTTTTGATATTATAAGTTTTTCTTCTTTGCCTATTGATCTGCCAACTTCTCCAGTCCCGAGGCCTACTACTATTTCAACTGCTTAAACAATTATTTCTGTAGTTGATTTAATCACTAAGCCTGTGTCTGGCTTGCAACCAAGGCTAGAATTTGATAAGATTGCTACGTTACATTATAGGGACAACCCCTCCGTATCTCTAAAGGGCGATTTAATAGCAGCTAACACTTAAGAGCAGACCGACCAAGGAAGCCAGCTAGGTAAAACCGAGCAGCAGATGATGATAATTAAGAAGGAAAAGGTAGAGGAGAAAAAGTCTTTGAGGAGCTCCTACAATTCCCACAACCGCAAGACCAAGGGAGTGTCTTCCAATAAGGCCAAAGAACAAGAAGGATACATAGGCATGGAGCCTATAATCGATATCTCTAACAGCAATACTGCTCCTAGCGAGGATGCCAAGGGAAAGAAGAAACTTCCAACCAAAGGCGAGAATGGAAGTGCTGGTAAGAAGATCTGACGAGCTCGAGTGATAGTGGATCCAAATTTTGTAGCATTTTGATTTGTTCGACATATATTTTCTATAAGTGTAGAATCTGCACTTATTACTATTATTGTTGTAGAATTTGTACTTTTCTTTTTGTTGGCCGATATTGTATAGGTGTAGCCCCTATATTTTGACTTTGTATGGTTATGAGAAATGAAAAAATTAGTGTTTCTGCTGCTATCTCTTCTGTATTCTTACTTATTTATCACATATCCAGCTTGTTTATATACCACTTATGTGTGTACATGACACAATTGTTTGTTTTGTAATTTTTATACTCCATATTATCATGCAGTATATTATGGTAATAATTCCTTTATTTCTACAATTTCACACATTATGTATGCATTTTTTTATGTTTTATAACTACATCTGTTGTTATTGCTAAAAAAAATTTTTCGGCCTAACAGTACTGTGAAGTAGTTTTACTTCCAACCAATTGTTGGTTTGTGTGTGCCCCTACTTCGCATGGTTACTTTCTTCGAATACTTGATAAATAATCGGCTGATCCGCGCGATTCCTCAATATTCTGTAACTAAATTTACTCTGTGGTTTCTATATATAGGAATTTGTGACCTGAATTTCTCGACTCAAGAGACTTTGCTGGTCAGCGATCGGAATTCTTTGCGGATTTCTAGTTTTGCGACAATATTGGACTCACGTCAATTATTTTTGAAAGTGGGAGTTGTCCTTTTTTTCATGCAAAATACAAGTTTCTTTGTGTTGTCAGGACAATACCAGTACTTAGAAAATCTTAATGGTTTGCTGATGATGCCGGAGCAACATCAAGCAGTGCTTGCATGGCTTAAGAAATGTGCGACTTTCAAAAGTGCATGATTTATGAAATATGCGGCTTTTGAGAGTGTAGGACTTTTGAAATGTACGGCTTTTGAGAGTGCACGGCTTACTAAATGCATGGCTTTTGAGAGTACGCGGCTTACAAAATGCGCAGCTTTTGGTTTCGAGTCGATTTACTTTGATCAACTTGACGAGTAAGCTGAGCATACTTTGGTGTGGTTTCACTTTCCCAAGCAGCTAACGAATGGTTTTGAGTCGGTTTACTTTCGTCGACTCGGCGAGTTATTTACATGAACACGGTTTTATTGGTTCAAGAAACTAAAGAGATTTCATTGATAAAAAGAAAAATAGATCAAATTATGCCTATTTACAATTCCCCAGTGTAGTTAAGAGGATTATTTGCGAAAGTAGAAAATACATAAATAAATGCTAAACAAAGCAATGTCGGAGCAAGTCGCTGTTCCAAGCATTAGGAATCTGAATTCCATCGAATGTGGTCAACTTGAAAGTGCCATCTTTGAGCTTTTTCTCGACTGAGTAAGGCCTTTACCAGTTCGGTCTGAATGTTCCTCCAACCGGATAAATCCGTTTCAGGATGAGATCTCCCACATCGGAAGTATAGTTGTGGAACTTGGAGTTTATGTGCCATGTTACTCTTTTCTGGTGAGCTATAGTCCTTAGCTCGGCTTTCTCCCTTTTCTCCTCAATCAAATCAAGTAACTCGAGTAGAAGCTGCTTGTTCTCTTTTTAATTAAATGTCATTTTTGATGGGAGAGAACTTCCAAATCAACCGAGATTATTTCTTCGACTCCATATGCTATGGCGAATGGTGAGTGTCTAGTTGCTGACTATTGCATCGTCCAGTAAGTCCATAGTGTATGTGGGAGCTTATCAACCTAGTTTCCTTGATTTTCATCACCCGTTTCTTGATGGTGGACATGATGATATTGTTCACCACCTCCACTTGCCCATTTTCTTGAGGGTGTGCCACTATAGAGAAACTCTTTTTGATGCTGAGATGCTTGCAGAAGTCCTTAGATTCAGCGCTTTTGAATTGAGTTTTATTATTTGTGGTGATTTTCTATAGTACTCTCGGTAACAAAATTAATTACTTTCTTAGTGGTAACAGTACCCAGCGGTTCTGCTTGTTCCATTTTTTGAAGTAATCAATATCAACGATAAGATATTTGGCTCCTCCTTTAGCAATTGAAAGTACGCCGAATAGGTCAATGCCCCAGATGGCAAATGGCCATGGGCCAACCATTGGCATAAGTTCTATGGATGGAGTTCTCTATATTTTGGCGAACTTTTGGCATTACACACATCGCCTAGAGTAGTCCATTGCATCGTAGTTGATGGATGACCGGAAGTAACCATATTGGAGGATCTTCTTACTAGAGTCTGCCCTACAATGTGGTTTCCAAAATCGACTTCATGGACTTCCCTAAGGATCCTTTTGGCTTTGCTGTTGGTTAAACATTTGAATAGGGAGTAAAGAATCCCCTCCTGTAAATAATTCCATCCTACAAGACGAACCACGGTGCTTTCTGGAGTAGCTTCTTTCGCTTGTTTCGATTCCTGTGGAGTGTACCTTTGATCAGGTATTCTTTGATTCGCATCATCCATGATTTCTCTCACTCTACGGTTTCATAATCCAACCGATATCCATATAATCTATGTTAGGTGATGTAAGCATTTCGACTGGAGCCAGTCGCATTGACTAAGCATCTCTAAAACTGGCAAGTTTGGCTAGGTGATCCACTTAAATATTCCGTTCCCTCGGAATGGGACTTAAACTGTAATGCTTGATGTGCTACAACAATTCCCGTGCTTTTTAAATATAAAGGGAAAGGTTTCCCCTTGCCTGGTACTCCCCTTTCACTTGGAAGATGACTAGCTGAGAATTGCTATAGACACGCACAACTTTTATTCCTGATTCTTTAGCGATTTTTAATCCTACCACTAAAGTCTCGTATTTTGCTTCATTGTTGGTGGTAGGAAATTCCAGTCTCACAGCGTAGCAAATAAATTGTCTTTCGAGGGTTTTGAGTTACTACCCTGCACCCGAATATAATTCACTTGATGCACCATCAACAAAATACTTCCATTGTGGCACTATGTCTGAAATGCTTTCTTCCTTACCATCCTGCTTGGTAAATTCGACGACGAAATCTACCAATTCATGTCCATTGATATCTCTTCGAGGGTGATAAGTGATTTCATATTGGCTTAACTTGATATTCCATTTCAGAAGTCAATCTAAGGTCTCTGATCAATACAACACTTGTTTCAAAGGTTGATCCATCAACACCTTGATAGGATGAGCCTAGAAGTACGATTGTTGCTTCCTTAACATGATCAATAGGCAATAGGTGAGTTTTTCCAATGTTGGGTAATTCATTTTAGCTCCAATGAACCACTTACTAATGTAGTAGATGGGTTGCTGGACCCTAGCCTCTTCGCATACCAATGCTGCACTTAGAGCATGGGTAGACACGGCGAGATAAACAAACAAATCTTCCCCATTTATTGACTTGGATAAAAATGGCATGGTTTCTGTGTGACGGAGTAATTCCTAAAAGGCCATCTGCTAGGATTTGTTCCATTCAAAATTCTTCTTTTCATTCTTCAATACACAGAAGAATGGAATGCATTTGTCAATCACTCAGGAAATAGATTAGCCCAGTGCTGCAATCTTTCCATTTAGGTTTTGTAGTTCCCTTTTGGTCATAGGGCTTTAACGTTCCTTCAGGCGGCTATATGTTCCGGATTAGCTTCAATGCCCCTTGCATTCATGATGAACCAAGGAATTAGATAGAGGTAACGCTGAAAGAGCATTTCATCGCCTGAGATTTATTCCATATTTCTACATTATTTCAAACATCTTTATGGGATTATCTATGTAATTACTTGATAAGCATGACTTGACAAGCATGTCATCCACGTATACTTCCATCGTTTTCCCAATCTGACCTATGAACATTGTGTTTACCAGTCGTTGATAGGTTGCCCTTGCGTTCTTTGTCCGAAAGGCATGACTCAAAAAAAATATAGTCCAAGGTCGATATTAAAACAAGTATTCTCTTGATCGGGTTCATGCATTTAGTTTTATCCCTAGTTGGCATCCATATACGAAAGTAGCTCGTGGCCTACCGTGGCGTCAATAAACTAATCGATCTTGTGCAATGGAAAGCTATCCATTAGGCATGCTATGTTCAAATCTGAGTAGTCAATGAAAGTTTGCCACTTCCCGTTGAACTTCTTTAACAAAACTGAATTTGATACCTATATGGGATGGGTTGCATCGTGGATGAAGCCGTTTTCCAACAGCTTATCCACTTCCTCTCTTTATACACCAAACCCTTCTGATCCCAAGGTCACCACTTCTGCCTTACCGGAGTGTACTTGGAATCGATATTAAGTGTATGAAACGCTATCTTCGAAGATATCCCACACATACCGGAACGCATCTAAGCGAACACGTGTAGGATGGCATGAAGAAACTTGACTAATTCTTATCGCATCTTGGTTTAAGATGTGATCCTATTTTTAGTACTCGTGTCGGGTCATCCATGTTTACATGGACACGTAGCGTTCCTCAGAACTTTTCTTTCTAGGGTCTATAGCCTTATCAATCAGATATGTTCCCCAAGTCAAAGGCAGTTCTGTAGTTGCTATGCTGATGGTCTATGAATGTAGAGAATTTTCTCCACGCTCTTCCCCTTTTCTTTCTTTCTTGTTTCACACAATTCAACGATGTACCATTCCCTTGTGACACTTTGTTCTCCATTTATCATTTGGACTCCATTTTCCATAGGGAATAGTGAGACACCATTGTGCCAGGATAATTCGAAAATCGGTAAGGGTTGACCGTCCAAGAATGACTTATATGCAGACATCTCATCGATTATCATAACAGTTTGGTAAGAACCATTCGCCGATCTCCTATTCTAAGTTTAAAAGGCAGATTGATTGTGCCAACTGGTTTTAGTGGATGAACAATGAATCCTTGGATTTTGGTTTGCCATGTAGAGACATCCTATATGTTAAGCTTCATTTGATCGAACGTATGTCGAAATAGAATGTTTACAAATCCTACGGTATCAACCAACAGCCGACATACGACAGCGTAACCAATTCCTATCTTCACCACAATTGGATCGAAATTTAGAACTTCTGTTCTTTCACTATCCCGATTTAGGAACACAATGTCATCATTGAGAATCCTCTATTGTTTAAAGGGGGTCCCGTCTTCAATTGCAAGGCAAGTTTCCTTTGGGGCATGTTTGAGTAAACTAGCATATCTTTCCATCTCGCCCCAACTTTTCTATGCTGGATGAGGACCTTCTGAAATGGTATTGATGGTAAGTCTCTATTCAGCTTGTTTGGATTTATAGCATCCCTTGTTTGGAGGCCCAAAGTTAGATGCTATAGTCATTTATAATATTAACTTGTAACGACAAAATCAAGTAATGTTAATGGTATCTATAATATCAGAAGCACATGAATATGAAACAAAAATACAGATTTCAAAAACAACTTTTCCGATTACATTGCACAAACATGTTTCATATTCCATTACATAATCCCAGTCATTTCCTAGGTTTAGGTCAAACTCAATTATTACATAAATACGCCAAGAGTGACATACAAAGATGCCCCCTTTGTTGATCAAAGTGCTAAATAGTCATCTCAAACTAAATACAACACAACAGAAATAAAATGAAACAACTCCTAAATATAGCTACCATCAGCTTCCTACTTGACTACGGAAGCTTTTTTCGTCCACTTACTAAGCATGTAAACCCAAACTCCCAATCTACTCAAATTAATTTTGAGCACCTAAGAGTTTAAGGGGAAAAAGTAAAACTTTGAGTCAGACATAAAGCCTGGTACGAATAATACTATTACATCTAGATTTACTAATACTAAGTCAGACCACACCGCTTAGCGGAACAAGTTTTCCCACACTAATATCTCTTTTAAACATATATTTTTTCAAATCAAATCCCTAAAACCAAACTAGCTAATCAAACTGATATATCAATAATAGCAAATATCATATATCCTAAAAAAGAGGTAATAAATGGACCATCTATCCGAAACAATGTAGTTTTATATGGCTAACTACTAACCTTTGGCTGACTCGAGCCTCTTAGACCAACTAAAAAAATTATCTAATAATTGTTAGACATACTTCTGGACGGTCTATCCCTAACTTACTTCTCTAAGGTTCACCTGATCCTAATGGTTTTTCGGGCTCACTAATAGCCTTACCTTCTTCCATGTGTGTGTGTATATATATATATATATCTTTATGTGCATAACCATCATTTAAATTCTACCTGTGACTAAGCCCTACACATCTGGCATACAAATACCAAAGTCATTTTACTTAGGGTTAACTACTTTTTAATTTTCCTTGAAAACCTTTTCAAAATAGTTTGACCCGTTAAATCATACTTATACAAGGAAGATGTATTATTTTCTTTACTCAAATCTCTTTGCCCTGATATATGCTTTACTCACAATATTGTTGATGAAGACATTCAAAACCTTTGTTTAAACCTTTAAACAATATCTTTCGAAACCTTTGAAAGCACCCTTTTTGATACAAGTAAATTACTTTACTTTACAACCTTAGGCCGAATGGCCAAAACATACCTTTCAAACCCTTTTACCATAGTCTTATTGAAAACATTGAAAACATCGCTTTCGAAAGCTTTATAAACCTTAGACATCCACTTTTAAAATACCTTAATCATGCCTTTCGTAAATATTGGAAACCTTCCATTCAAAATACTTCAAGTGCCTTTTGAAAACATTGGGGAATCACCCCTTCGAAAACATTATCATATACCTTTCGAAAATACTAAGGGACCTCCCATTTGAAACCTTTATTAGCTACCTTTTGAAAGAATTAAAGTACACTACTTAAAAAAACCTTTCGAAAGAGTTCAAGTTAACTATGTGGAACAACCTTTCAAAACCTTTACTTTCAAAACCTTTGGGTTTAACTTTCAAAATATCAGAAAAGGTCTGAAAACAATTAAGTCGAAAGCAACTCTTTTGGAAGCAATTTCCTCAGTAATGAAGTGGATGGTGTTGTAACCAATCCCTTCAAAAGCATTGGAGAAGTGACTCTAATTTTAAATCAAAAGGACCCTTTCAAAGGCGTTGCTTTGAAAGGCATAAAGGCGGTAGGTAGGGGTTTTTGACCCTCTTCGAAAACATTTACTTAAAACAAGGGTGCAATCTATTTTAAAAGCTCATTTTTGTAAAACAAATTTCAGCCGGTCAAAAGCTTACCTAGTCGAAGACTACTATCTTATTTGAAAGCAAAGCAGGTAATTTTCCCTTAAAAAACAAAACAAGATTTCGACCCCTTCAGAACTCCTAGTTTCAACCCTATACCGTTCGCTTATGTTCAATTCACTACGAACCTAATCTTTCATACCATATGTACCAGTTTCGATCTAGTTGGAGGCGAAGGTATTAATTCAAAAGGTGGTTGTCGAAGATGGTGAAGCAACGGAACCTTAAAAATATGATTACTTTAAAGAGTGATTCTTTTCAATTAACCTACGTATTTGTCATCATACAATTGGTCGCCTTTACTTTTTCAAAATCTTTTCTGAAAGGTGCTGCCGAATTTCAAAGGTTAACATTTTTAAAATAGCAAATAGCCCCTTCTCCTTTTATAAACATATAAAACATCTAAGTCGCATACCTTAAATAATCTTATATATTTATTAAAATACTTAGAAAAATTCTACAAAAATTCATATAAATCACTTTTAATATGTTTTCTAACATGTTTAAATTTCTAACCCAAAACAAATATATATATATATATATATAATTGTCGTAATTAATTTTAAAACCAAATAATCATTTTCTTTACTAGAAAATTAATAATAAATCCACATTAATTCAAAATTTATAAAACTTGAAACCCGTCTCTAAAATATCATTTTTGACCATATAATAAAATCGAAAGGCATTTGAATGTCATTTTATAGGTTTTTCAATTCAAAACATGTCATAAAATCAATATGAATAAGCATAATTCATCAACAAGCATGTATATATCTAAACATCATTCAAAACATGGCAATATACCTGCAAAAACATTCAAATCTGATTCTAGAAACTGAAACATCAAAAATATAAGATGTAAATATTATTCACATTAGCTTTGTTGTTAAGGTATTGAGATTTGATCTTAAGTTGAATTTGATTAAGCTTTTCCTCTTGATTTAGCTTTCCTTCCTCTTACTCTTCTTAATGGTGATCAGCCTCTTGTTTTGTTTTAGGTTGTGAAAATGAACGTGTAAAATGAATATGTATAAAGGTTTAGGGTATGAGGTTATTACTTATTCCTATATTACCCTTTCCTACTACCCTAACTTAATTCGTTTTAATTCTTTTAATTAGTTTGTTCAAATAGGCATAGCTACCCTTTAGATTATACAAATCTTAATACAATAACCATTTATATTTTTTATTTGATTTACTTAATTAAATGTCCTAAACAAAATTAATCAAAATTAGGGTTGTTACAGAATCCCACTCCACTAGATCCAGATTAGTTTCCTTAGGTGTTAGGAGAACGAAGTCCGGTTAGTTGATCGAAATTTCAAGGCTTCTTCACATACTATTGGAGCTCGTTTTCTCTAATCAGCTCTTCGATCACTTTCTTAAAATAGTGAAACTCATTTGTAGTATGACTGTGGGGATCATGGAAGTGACAGGACTTCCCTGACTTTCTTTCGTTGCTTAGCCACTTCTTTCCAAGGCAACTTCGGTACTTTCTGTTCCCTGAGTTGCCAGGTAAATAGTCTCTAAGTTGTCACTCAACATAGTGTATTTTCCACGTTTCGGACCTTTGAGTTTCTTTCCTCCTCTGTTGACCTTGCCAGTGTTCTGAACCTAGTTCTTCCTTTGTAGTTTCCATCTTTTCCAGCAGTTACTTTAAAATTCTTACCATTTTGATTGAGCGCCACATTACTCTGAATTGATTCATTTGGTCGCTTATCAGTATTTTTACTATCTAACGTATTTTCCTCTTCCAATATCAAGTATGGACTAGCCTTTCAATTGAATTCTTTCATGGTGGTCGGTTGCAACATTTTAATCCATCACCTAAAATCTGTCTCTGGATGGATCTAGCGGACTAAAGCCATGAAAATCATATCCTCATTTGGATTGATCACTTCGATAACGATTGTGTTAAAGCTATTCATGAATGATTTTAGTGATTCCTTGGGTCCTTGGAAGTAACCGAATAGAGAAATCACATCCTTTGGCTAAGTCATGTGTATTTTAATTGATCCAAAAACTTCCTGGCCAGCTCATCAAAGGTTGAGATAGATCACGAAGGGAGTCTGGTAAACCACATGGAGGCAACTCCTTCAAGATAGATGGGGAAACATCTGCAACGGACTACATTTGTTGCCCTTGCACCATCTATATTCCAAATATACTTATACAAGTGTTGTTGAAGGTTAATAGTTCCATTGCAGGTGGGCATAGGCAACGGCATGGTGAATTTCTTGGGGCACCCTCCCCTTAGGATACCATCGGTGAAGGGATTTTGGCTCAAAGCAGAACCCCAATCATCATCCTTTCTACCTTTTCATTCTTCCATCAATCATTTGGCCATGTCTAAATGTATGCCTCACTTTTCTATTCATCTTCATGTCGGCTATTAGTAGCTACGCTATATATTTGACTTTGCAAACAGTCTTGGTTAGCTCGCTAAAGCCTATGCTCAGATCCATTGGCAGGTGATTGGTCTTACAGGTGGAGTTTGATCATTTGTGTTCAATTTGCATTTCTTAAGTTGCTTTCCTTCCTTGGAGTCAGTATCATCTACTAGTACGTCCTTCCATGGAGTTTTCGCTTCTAAGTTCATGTTTGCAAAAGGCGCTTTTATAGTGGGCGAAGTATTAGCAATTTCCACTATCGTAGTGCCTAAAGCTCCACCCATTACTTTCTTTTGCTTTTGTTTTTTGTTTCCTCTACTTGAGCCAAAAACAGAAGAAAGCTCATGCTCAATAGTAGCTACGGCTTCTGGTGTCGTTCTGGAGTAGTTAGTGATTGGAAAGTTAGGAGAGCATCTATCTTTTACATAAGAACCTTTTAACCGTTTTCTATTTTCTTGTTCATTTCATCAACCATCTAGTTCAATTCTCTCTTATTCACAACTTCATGCTGAGTGGAGGATCCTAGCATATAATCTCCAGTGTTAGCTCCAAGTTGCAGTTTGTAGGGTTGCTGACTCAACTTGCCGAGGGCTTGTTTGTTCTCCAGCAATATTAGCTCCTATAGGTCTTCTGGAGTTAGTTCTCTTCCTCCTTGGTGCCATTGCTTTTCAACAACAAACCTTCCGAGTAGAATTTTACGATCTAACTTCTGGACCTATTCAATTCAAAGTAGAGAGCTAGATCAGAGCTTAGATTCAGGTTTCTTAGTGAAAATACCAAAATGTTAACCAAAAAATGGATCAACACCTTATATTGAGTGTGAAAGCACCATTCATATTCATCAGAGAAAATAAAATAGAAAAGTAATATCAAAAGAAGAGGCAAGAGAATTTTTATAGTGGTTTTGCTGTTAACAAAGCCTACATCCAGTTTATAACTTTTCCTATTAACTGACTACTGTTACAAGTTGAATTGGATTACAATATGATAGAATATCCTAAGTTAGATTAAGTTGTAAGTACTTAAAGATGATTGGAGAATCATAGTCGCTCCTTGTTGATTATTGTGTGTGAGAAGAAGAGTGAAGAATAACAGTGAAGTACAATCTCTGCAGAGTTCCAATAGCCAGTCAAGAAGATCTTGTTTATGTTGCAGGTAAGGTTGTATTTGTTGGCCGAAGAGCAATTAGGTTAGGCCATTTTGCCAGAGGCCTACACTCGATGATGCAAAGGTGCTCTGAAAGTTTCATAACGATCCAACATAATTCCATGGACGCCACCGATCCTTGTATTTAAGGAATTTTTGGACTTCTTCCTTTGGGTTGCACTCCTTGTCTCATGTAGGTGCTCTCTATGCGATTTCATAGCTAGTTGCCTTGTTTTGATGATGATTTATACACAAGTAAGGTTGATCTATAATTAGAATCAGATGGGTCTTCGATTCTCGAACAAGGATGCTTGGAGGGCTATGAAACTTGGCAAACATATTTTGAGGAGGTAGAATCAAGATGCAAGAGGTTACAATGAGTCGTAAGATTGCTAGCGATCCATAGGTGTCCTTTTCCTTAGCTTATTTTTGGCTGATTTTCATTGAGTGCTATTGGCTTGTTTTTTTGGATGCCTCATTCAAATTTCAAGTCATTCTGGCATAGTCCGGATGTTCTAACTCCTATTGAATTTTGTTAGGTTAAAAACCTGGTTAACAGTAACAACCCATATAAACTAAAAAGAAATTAACTAATAAGAAAATAATTAATTAATGAAAAGGCTAAAACTGAAAATTTTATAAATATGAAATTATGACCATGGAAGTTATACCGTTATGTCTATGGCAATTATTTGATAAATTTACATGTATAATTTTTTGAAAACAAAGCTCAAACGAAAAAGTTATGGATGTTTGAAGTTTTCAGATTTAACATAATATAAATGGAATTCAAATCCAAATAATTAATTAATTTTTTAATTTCAGAAAAAGTAACGATAACTAGACTTGGAGGTTAAGTAACGTTAACATTAATTGGTAATTAAGGAATTAAATGAATATACAATAGCAACAAATTAAATGGTCCTAAAATAGCCCAACCGGTCGACCGCTCCCTAAGATCGATCGATCGCTGGTGGCCGAGGGATAAAATATAATAATAACAACGATACTCATTTTATTCAAATTTCAAAACGTCATTAAAATCATGAAAAAATATCCATAATACCAAAACCTAATAATAGTCGTAACATATCCGTGATACAATTACAACATTTTATTTCATGGGCAATCAAAAACTGTAGAAAATAACAAGCAAACAAATAGACTACTGCCAAGTCTAATAATCATCTCCATCTTTAGCATTACCCTTCTTAACCTGTGTTGTAATGAAGAAGGCTATAGAACAATATATGCCCGGTGAATAAAAATCTCAAGCCTTACTATTTTAGTAGGTAGGTAGTACAATTCAAATAAAAATATGCCTTACGTTTTCTACCTACATCAGAAGTTTTTTCAAATATAAGCCCAACGGTTTTCTTAAACATAAATAAAATTACTTTTTAAGTATAAGCCCATAGTCAACTTGCTAACAACCAATAACCCATATTTATCATCCAGACTGTCCTAACAATGTAAGAGGTAGTACTCAAGTCACTTAATACCTTTTAAAGGAAATTAGCTAGACTCCAACCATTTAATTCCTCATTTAAGGCAGGTCTACGTCATTTACTATCTATAATCCCAAGGCGGACTCCTCACTAGTAATTATCTAGTTGACATTGCAAAAAAAATCTCTTCAGCCACTTAATACTTCCTATTGAAGTAGGCCATTTCTCAGGATATCATCTACCATGCCAAACCCATAATCTCGACCGTTTACTACTTCCTACATAGAAAAGAGTCGGGCCCTTACACAACCTACTGTTTTCATAATCAAGGCTTTATAAGAGATCTCGCTTATTTCACCTTTAACATTAATTACCTTCTTAAGGGGGACTTTTTGTAACACCTCTAGTTTTTTATAACACTTTTCAAAAGATTAAATCAGATGAATTGAATAGAATAATGTAAACAATTAGAATGGTAAGGAGATTGAGATTTGGAAATAAATTAAAGGTCATGCTTTACCAAATAGATGGGCTATAAATAGTTATATATGATAACTTATTAACACAAATGCTACACATAAAACATTACCTTTATACATTCTCATTTCCATCTATTCACGTTATTTTTTTTAGCAAAACAAAGACAAACTTAAAACATAATAGGAAGCGGCCATTTCTAAGGAAGAAAAGAAGAGAATTCAATTTAAAGCTAAGGATTCAAGCTAGGGAAAATTAATCTCAATCAAATCTCAAGTTCCTTATCCAAATCAAGGTGAATAATAATTTAAATTATCTCTTTCTTGTTTATGATCATGTGTTTTTTGGGTTTAAGATTAAATCCATTATTATGATGATTTATTTTTGGCAAAGCCAGCGGGGTTGAATGGACCTCTACCAGTTTTATTGCAAAACATTAAAAAAGATACAAACATGCTTGAAATAAGCAAGGAGGAGAACAGAAAAGGAAAAGAAATATACGAAGAATAAAACAGAGCTAATGAGCCCATCCATGAATCAAGACATCAGGGAAAGGACTAGAACTCCTCTTCAATTGCATGAAAGTTCTTGACCTGACTTCATACCAAAAAGCTTCAAGATTCTTTCTCTGATTTTTAAACACAATAGCATTCCTTTCTCTCCAAATCACATCCAAATATATTTTCAAGCAAATAACCAACACTCTTGCCCCATCATTCCTCCATCTTGTAGCTTTATAAATAATACTCCAAACAATGCTAGAGTTAGCAGTGGATAAAGTATACCCCGATTTGCAACTAATTCTATGCAGAATGAAAAATAGAGCTGGGCATTCAAAGTAAAGGTGATCAATTGTTTCCTCATACAAGTCACAAAACACACACTCCGAGCAACAAGCCATACCATACTTGATCAAAACACTTCTAGTCAACAAAGCATGGCTAACAACCTTCCACATCATCAAATTCTCTTTTGGAACAGAGTCTCTTGTCCATATAACAGGGAACCACCTAGCAACAGGCAGAGGAGCAGTAGCAGATAACATTTTGTACACACTTTTTATAGAATGTGGCTTCAGATCCCATGTTACAGATGCGGGATGATTAGCAGAGTAGAAGATATTGTGAATAACACTCCACAGCTGCCTGATCATCTAATTACTATTGTATGGCCATTTGCATTATGCCTTCATTTAAGAAATCATAAGCCCTTGCATCACAATGAATACCAGATTGAAAAATCAGAGAATATTCACACACTTTGGATAGGGTCTTGCCCTTACTCACCCATGGTTCATGCCAAAAACTGACACCAGTATTAGGATTAACATGATATTGAATCATAGAAAGGAAAACAACATGAAGTTCCAACAGATTCCTCCAATTCCAACTGCAATTTTGTGGTATATCCATACACCAAAAATATCTATTCGTAATATTGAAATGCCATGTCCACTTAACCCATAAACTTTCATTCTTATTGATAAGGTCATCAAAGTGTTTACTAATCGCAGCAATATTCCACTTTCTAACATTAATAATTCCAAGCCCACCCAGTTTCAAAGAAGACTCAAATGTTGAAAAAGAGCAAGGCAACAACTTCCTATTGTATACTCTACCAGTCCAAAAATATCTATTCATTGCAGACCTAACGAGAAGCATAAGCTTAGTAGGAAGGAAAAGAGTACGCGCCCAATAGACAAGGGAAGGGAAAACAACAGATTTTATAAGAACAAGCCTTCCACTATGAGACAAATGTCTATTGTCCCAAACAGACATGACAGAGGTAATTTTATTGAATAGGGGTAAAGAGTCTGCATTTGATATTCTTTTAGCAATTAAGGGAAGACCGAGATACCTCGTATGAGTATCCATACATGAGAATCCAATATGATGATACAATGCAGCAGCATGTACATCACTGACACCAGCAACAAGCATGGAAGATTTGGATTGATTTATTGATAGGACAGTCATTCGGTTAAAGGACTGCAGAGCTTCCAATAATCCACTCAAGGAGGAAAACTCAGGTTTGGTAAACAACATAACATCATCAACAAACATAATAGAAGTTATTTGGTGGCGAGAGCACTTAGGGTGATACTTGATGATCTTTTGAGAATATTTAGATTTTAGAATTACAGTGAATACTTCCATGCCCAACAGAAATAAATATAAAGATATAGGATCACCTTGTCGAATTCCTTTTTTACTTCCGAAATAACCAACAAGCCTACCATTTATAACAACAGAGAAGGATGGTGTGGATATGCACACATATACCTAAGACACAAAGATTTTACGAAAACCCATCATTGCCATAATCCTAACAATAGATGCCCAATGAATAGAGTCATAAGCCTTGGATATGTCAATTTTAAGAGTAGCAGCAGGAGACACATTTCCTCTACTATAACCATTTAATAACTATTGAGCAAGGAGGACATTATCAAGTATATTTCTGGAAGGAATGAATGTAGCTTGATTGTTAGAAACAACAGAAGGCAGTACACTAACAAGACGAGAAGCAAGAATTTTGTAAACACATTTGTAAACGACATTACAACATGATAGGCCTGAAGGAGGACACACTGGAAGGAGGAGAGACTTTAGGAATTAGGGCAATGTTAGTGCAGTTGACTTACCCCAATAATTTGCATTTAATAAAGAAATTATGTTTAGCTTGACAGAACTCATGACCTAGCACACTCCATGTAGATATAAAGAATGTAACATTGAGACCATCAGGCCCACCAGAAGATTGTTGATTCATAGAAAAGAGGGTAGACTTTATTTCTTCATCAGTGGCAGGCTTAATTAGTGTAGCAGCTTCCTGAAGAGATATACAAGGCAGGGCAAGAGAAGATATTTGGTCTAAATCTGGAATGAACCCATTAGAGTTACCAAGCAGATTAGAGAAGTAATCTATAAACACTTTGTCAACAGAATCAGCAGTAGAAAAAGGAGTTCCATGTTTATCAAAAATGCTAAAAATATTATCTCTGGCATGCTTAACCTTTAATGAATCATGAAAGAATTTAGTGTTCTTGTCCCTTTCTTCAATCCATTTGTTGTGCAGTTGTAACCTTTTCATACTTGCTTCCAAGTTTAGAGCATTGCTCACCTCCTTGAATAATTTCCTTCTTCAGCAGCAACATTCACATCTTCTGGATGCTCCATCATATTGTCTTGATATATCTTAAGTTGTTCCTTCAGGGTGGTAGAAAGCAAGCTTCCATTACCAAATTTGTTACAAGCCTACAATTTGATAGCTTGTTTGATGCATTTTAACTTCCTATAAAATTTGTACATAGGATTACCAAAGAAATTAAAATTAGAGTTAACTTGTGAAACTAAAACAAGAAACTGATCATGCTTAACCCAAGCATTAAAAAATTTAAAACTTCTCTTTTCTCTTCTTAAATGGTGACCATGAGTCAAAATCAAGGGAGAGTGGTCGGACAAGATGGGTTGAGGAAGAAAAACAGATAGGGAAGGCCAAAAATTGAGAGATTGGATGTTACAAAAGGCATGGTCAATAGTTGTGAAGGTACGAACACCATTATGACTTCTGTTGTTCCATGAATATTTTGCTCCCGACTTATTAACCAAGATTAAATCAGATTCATTTATGGCAATATTGAGAGGAGCAAGATCTCTGGGAATAAGAGAAGATCCACCAAATTTGTCATTAGAGTCATAACAAGAGTTAAAATCTCCCAATACGACCCATGGATGAGAATGTTGTCTAAAAGGAGGCAAGGAATTAAATAATAGATTCCTGGATGAGACAGAGTTGTCAGCATATGCAAAAGTGATGTAGAAGGATGTTTGAGTTTGTGAAACAAGGACATGAAAATGTATTGATTGTCTAGAATTTAGAATTGGAGATAGAGTCAACACAGCAGGATCATAGAGAATAAGTATTCTTCCGTAAGAAGCAGAATCAAGATTATGGTGGTATGCCCAAACGGGGTTAATATAAGCAGCAGTCTTTATGGATAAAGTTTGATTGAGCTTAGTTTCAAGAAGTCCAAGAGACATATATCATAGGTGGAGATAACACTTTTCACCTGATCGAGTTTCAAATTGCAGTGGGCACCTTTGAGATTCCAAGAAGCAATTTTTTTATACATAATTTAATTATTGAGGTAAGAGGGATTTATTCCTTCTCTTTGCTAAAAGAGCTCTAGTTTTAATTTGCCTAGGAGGAAGAGACGGGAAGGAGATCGGATCAGGGATGGAAGAATTAGAGGAGGAAGGTTCAGGTGGTGGGACAGGTTGTGGAAAAGGGGAGGGGATGCTTAATGTCCAACCTGGCAACTCAATAGAAAAATTATAATGTGGAGGTTCTGCTGATTGTTCGTCCACATCAGATATATGCATTGAAGTTATCATTTGCCTTACTTGTGTCTCTAAGGAATTGCACCAACTTCTGTCAAAATTTGATACATGAGTATCACAATGTTCATGCACATCAGCAGTACCTTTACCCACTTTTTTATTACTACAAGTAGTTTTAGTATTTGTTGGCATACACTGCTCCACATCATAAGTATTTTCAATTGTTTCTTTATTTCCAATATCATTACCATCAACAATGCTAAAATTATTCAAGGAAGAGTCCTTATGATGTACCTCACAATTCACATCATTAGTAATTTCACCTTACTCCACATCTAAAACTTCCAATATGCCTTGCTCATTCTCAACAGTTTGAAGCAAGTTGAACTTGTTAATAGAGGTTACAGTACAGGCTTAGTCATCACTGAGAAATCTATTCTCTACATCAAGTTTAGTTATGTTTTCCTCATTTCCATTTGGAGCAGATTTTCCCTTCTCACTTGGCATTTTCAATAAACTAACTTCCACATCTTCTCGTATAAATCTTTTTTTTCCCCTATTGTTATTAACTTTTTGCCAGACTTGATTCACTTTGACTTCCCTGGCCACCTTTTTCCCTAACTTCACTTTGCTCTGATTCACCTCACTAACTTTCTGTTGCATATTATTTTCACATAGATTAACATTTCCTTCACCTGCGGCTTTCTTGCAACTAGCTATCAAATGCCAAAATTCCTTACATATTGTACAAATTTCAGGTTTCCACAGATAATCAACATTCACAATCTGATCTGAACCATCAAGCAATTGAACTGTAAAATTTTCAGGTAACTCATGCTTTGGATATACTTCAACTAAACATTTAGGAAATGAGTTTCATTCAAATTTTTCTGTTGATGCATCCATATAAAGTAGCTTACCAACCCTAGATGCTAACCAGTTGATGCCAAATGGCGACCATTCATACAAGGGAATATTAGAGAGCTTAATCCAAACAGGTACAGCTTTGATACTACTACAACTGTTGCCTATATTTTCATCCCAAGGCTTCATAATAAAAAGTTTATTCTTCATCACAAATGGTCAGATTCAGATATCCTAATCCTATTATCTTCATTAGAAAACTTGAATAAAAACAGGAACCCATCTGATTTAACTGTTATAGAGCCCTGCAATTTCCATGCCTTCTTAAGGTAATACAAGACAGTGGTGTAAGGTAGAGGGTTATCAAGAAAAAACCAACAAGGAAATCTTTCCACATAGTATTTCCAGCCTTAACAACTTCATCAGGAGGCACAATAGCATCACCTTTTAAAACAAGTTGGATGTCATGAGGAACATATTACCAGCGTTAATGGGTTTAGCTTTGAACAGAGAGTTCCATGCAAGCGAAGTAGAGGTTTGAGGGGGCAAAGATGGAGATGAGAGAATCGGTGCACAAGGAATGGGAAGAAAAAAGGAAGCTTCAGCATTAGTGGCAGAGAAGAAAGGGACAAAGATGGGACAGGGGATGATAGAAGGGACAGAGGATGGCAGAGAAGGAAGGGGAATGGCAGAAGGAGGTACAAGGATAGGGGATGAAGGACAAGGCTGAAGAGAAGAAGAAGGATTTGATGGGTCAACAAGGGAAAAGAAATTGAAGAAGGAGGGGTCCCCATTAAAGGAGAATGAATGGGAATGATGATTTTTGATTGATGATATGCCTGAATTTGGACATGTTGGGTTCAAACAAAATAATTAGATAATCATTTTACACGGCTTTAAGGGTAAAGCTGATTTTAATGATTTCGATTGCTATGAGAAAATTTTACGTCATGTAAAATACGATTTTGGAGATGGGTTTCAGTTTTGTAATTTTCCAATCTATTGAAAATTTAATATGAATTTTCAAAGGAAAATATGCATAATGGGTTTAGAAATTAATTTTGGCTATTTTATAAAGAATTTGGGTCTGAAATTTTTATATGATTGATAACAGATCAAAAGAGAGTTTCTGTAATTTTTGGCGATTTTTCTAAGTAATTTACTATAGAAATAAAATTATTTTTGATGAAGGACTTAATTGTTTTATTGATTTCAGTTAATGGAAGGGCATATTTTTTAAATTAATACTTGTATAGATCAGAAATTATGTAGTAGTTATGTTTTGTAAAAAATTGAAAAGTTGTGGTATCAAATCACATGTTTACAAGTATGCAGGTTAGTTAAAAAGTTTTTGCTTTAGTTGGCATTAAATTAGTTTTTACCTAAAAAAGTGGGTTCCGCCTCTTTCAAAAGCAACTTTCGACCTTATACTACCACCTTTAACCAAGTCGTAACCGAGCAGGTCGAAACCAACTAAACCGAAACCAATTCACTAGGTATCATAATGATAATACATAGTGGATTGGAGAAAGGCGGAAGGTATGGTGTTGGAATGTAGCTTTCGATTGGGTTGATACCTTTATTTACTTTCAAATGATAAGCGCCTGCCTTGTTTTAATAAAAACTTTCGAAGGAGTCGAAACATGTAACAACTTAGATTTTTGGTAACATTATTTAGGAAATTTAATCAAGTGAATTAAATAAAATAATGTGTTAATTAGGGCGATTGAGATTTAGTTTTGTTTAAAGGAAGCCATGCAATTTATAATAAATGATCTATAGAAGGGTTTAAAATAAATAAGAGCAGGGGTAAAATTGGGAAGAGGCCATTCTTATATCATTACCTCATAGCCGTGTATAACTTACACGTTCATTTCATTTCAATTTTTTTATAAAAGAGGCCGATCACCATTAATAAGGAAAGAGGAAGAAGAATAAAGGAAAGCTAAAGGAAAAGCTAATTCAAAATCAAATTCATCCAAATCTCAAGCTTCTTTAATCTCTAAAGCTAAGGTGAATAATGTTTATATCTCAAATTTTATTGGTTTCAGTTTTAAGATTAAATCCGAATATTTTGCAATTATTTTCCAGGTTTTTGAATGATAGAATGAATACATATATACACTTGTTGACGATTTATGAATGTACATATAGATTTTATGACATATTTTTGAGATAAAAACCCTATTAAATGACATCCAATTGCCTGGTGAACTTTTATGAAGATTCTAAATAAAAAAATTTATAGATGGATTTCAATTTTCAGATTTTTTTTTGAATTTTCGTGGATTTAATCTGAACTTTCTAGTAAAAGAAAATGGTATTTTGGATTATAAATTATTTATGGAAAATAATTAATTATTTGGATCTAAAATTTTTATATGTTAGAAAACATATAAAAAGTGATTTTCTGATTTTTTTAATTTTTCCTAAGTGTTTCAATGCTTTATAAAATTATTTAAGATATGAGACTTGAATATTTTGTATAATTATAGAGGAGAGAGGGATTTTTGTAAAAATGTTTAAATTGTTAAATATGGAGGATGTCTGATATTTTGAAGCTTTTAGAGGAAAAAAAGGAAAGGTTATTCCAATGTTTTCGAAGGGATTCTTTCAATGGTTTCGAAGGAGTTGCCTTCAATGGTTTCGAAAAGGTCTTTCAATGGTTTCGAAGGACTTATCTTCAATGGTTTCGAAAAGGTTGTTTAAAGGTTTTAAACAAAGGTTTCGAATGTAATGAATAGGCAAACAACCTAAGTGTTTTAAATTATAAAGGACTTTAACTTAATTTAAAAGGATAGTTAATCCTTATTGAACGTCGTCAACATTATTTTGAGTAAAGTATATATAACATGGCAAAATAGCGTAGAGTAAAGCTAAAGATATATTTTCCTTTTTTTTATGATTTAACGAACTAAATCATTTTGAAAAGGTTTTCATGGAACATTTATAGGGTAGTTAACCACAAGAAAATTTCGACAGTTAATCCATTTTGAGGGCAGTCAGCCTAGAGGACGGTTAATCTTGAAGAAAATTTGACCAATTTAGGGCAGTCGGCCCAGTTTACGAACCGATAATTCATTTATTAGCATAATGAACATTTCTACTTTTTAAGGACAGTTAGTCCACTTTTTTCCTGTTTTGGACAGATAGTCCATTTATTAGCAATAAAGATATTGCTAATTGGTATAATCGATTTTAGGACAATTAATCCATTTAAGGGCAACCAGCCTAGATTTCGGACAGTTAGTCCATTTATTTTCTGTTTTTAGCATAATGGAACTTGCTATATTATTATTACAATCAGTTTGATTGTATGAAAGGATATGCAAAATATATATTTTGAAATAGGATATTAGTGAGGGGAAACCTGTTCTGCTAAGTGGCATGGTCACACTCAATATTAGTAAATCGAGATGTAATAGAATTATTCATACCAGGCTTTATGTTTTACTCGAAGTTTTTGTTTCCCCTTAAACTCTTGGGTGCTCAAAATTGATTTGAGTAAGCTGAGGGTTTAGGCTTTCAAGTTTTCGCAGTTTTGGCGAATAAAGCTTCCAAAGACAAGAAGGTGGCTGACAGATAGCTATTTTAGGGATTCATTTGTTTTGTTTCTGCTCTGTATTAAGTGAGATATGACTATATTGCTTTGATCATCCAGTGAGGAATCGTCATGTGTCGCTCTTTGCGTATTATTGTAAATTATAATTGATCATTGCTTGGGATACGTTTTGGGATTTTGTAACTTGGATATGACTTTGTTTGAAATGCAATCACTATAATTCTTTTTGAAATCTATGATTTTGTTCATATTCAAATGCCTCTGATATTATGGATACCATTAGCATTACCGTATTTCGTTACAAGAAGTTAATACTATGGATGATTGCGGTATTTTTAGCGCTTAGGTTTTGGCTTCTAGATACGTGATGTTACAACTTGGTATTAGAGCATAGGTTTATGAATTTTTTTAACTAAAAATGGTTTGGAAAGCAAAATCAAAAGGAATTAGAGAAAGATTAGGGTTTGGGATAACGCTATAGTAACGTACTTGTATTTGCTATATATAAGTACGTGCTTTATCTCTAGTCTCCTATCTTTGCTTAGGTTATTTTTTTGAGTTGAATACAGATATAGATGGTAGAAGAAGTAGAGTTAACCCAGTAAGGGGAAGCACCAAAGGGAATGCCGGACCAAATGCGGGCAGAGGTCAAGGTTAGGCCCAAGCTGAGAATGTTGGTGTTGAAGTCTCGCAGGTCGAAATTGAAGCTATGTGTAAGTTTTTCAAGAGTATGATGCAGTGGGGAGTTGCGACCGGAGTTTTGGGAGGAAATTCAACAGGAACAGGGGTTTCAAAATTTCCAATGGTTAACCATTTTGCTAAACTGAGTGCAGATTATGTTAAGCTTGGAGGGAAGCCGTTTATGGGAACGAAGGAAGCCATTAAGGTGGAAAATTTGTAATTGCGCCGCGAAAGGATTTTTTTCAAATATGGGGCTCGATGATGAGTAGAAGAGGAGGTTGGCATCTAGATAGCTTCAGGGAGCTGCTTTGTAGTGGTGGAGTTGTTTGATTATGATGGTGGATGATGAGACAATGACCTGGGAGGATTTCAAAAGAAGGTTTCAGGATAGGTTCAAGTCTATTATGACCCAGTCGTCTCCGATCAGGTAGTTTGCTGAGTTGGAGTAGGGAGATATGTCAGTTGCAGAGTGTGCCAAGAAGTTTGAGTAGTTGACCCGGTATTGGTATGCTTGATTGAATATAGTGATAAAGAGAAATGAGGGATTGAAGCCTAAGCTGGCCAAGGCTGCTTTATCTCACCTTGGGATCCTTCTGATATTGTCGTGGAGATGGCCATGAGGCAAGAAGAGGTTCTTAATTCTCTAGAGAAGTGCAAGGTTAAGGAGGTCCAGGTCGGGCAGGGCTAGAAGAGAAGTTCTTTCCTAAGAAATGTGCTCAAAAAGGTGGAGCAACCAAGAAAGGAAGTCTAAGATTGTCTGTTACAAGTACGACAAGAAGGTGCACTTTGCTAATGAATGTCGTGTTGGGAAGACAAAGGATGTGACTAAGGGAAAGAATGCTAGGTGCTTTAACTGTGACTAGATTGGCCATTACAAGAACCAGTGCATGGAGCCCGTTAGAGATGGTAAGGGCAAGGTATGTGCATTGGACCCTGCTGATTCTAAGCCAACGGCCCAGGAGAAGGGAAAGGCAGTTTGGGAGGAATGCTTCATTTTATTTGATATAGGCATATCACATTCTTTTATATCAAGATGTTTGATAGATAAGCTTAACCTTGAACCTACATATTTAGTTACCTCCTTATGTGTTGCGAATTTAATAGAAGGGTATGCAACTCTAGGGTTGAGATGTGACCATTTAAAGTTTGACCTATTAGGTCATACTTTTGTTTTCAGTTTGCACGTGTTCGATTTTGTGGGGTTCGAGATCATCCTTGGTATGGACTGATTGAGTGAGCATGATGCCAGGATATTTTGTCAGGTTAGGAAGATATCTCTTAGGAACCTTGATAGTAGCAACATGATTGTTATTTTCATAGAAGGTTCTGACAGTGTAATGTTTACTTTGTTGGGTGCTATGGAAGTTTATGATGAGTTGAGTCGAGTTTTTATGGTTAGAAAATTCACAAATGTTTTTGAGCCTGTAGTTGGATTGCAACCAAAGTGAGCCTTTGAGTTTCGGATAGATTTTTTTCCGGGAGCAGAACCAGTGAGTAGGCCGCCGAGCAGGATGACCCCTTTAGAGATGAGGGAGTTGAAGGCGCAGTTGATGGATTTGGACGGTAAGAGTTCTATCCGGCCGAGTAGTTCTCCTTAGGGTGCAACAGTAGTGTTTGCTAAGAAGCCGGATGGATCATTAAGGCTATGTATTAATTATCATAAGTTGAATGAGAAGACGATATAGAATCGATATCCATTTCCCAGGATTGACAATTTGTTCGACCAGTTGAATGGAGCAAAGGTATTTTCTTAGTTAGATTTGGCAACAGGGTTCCATTAGCTCGGGGTAGCAGAGGATAGTATACCTTTGATGGTGTTCAGGACCAGATATGGGTCATATGAATGGTTAGTTATGTCATCCGAACTGACGAATGCGCCAGCTTTCTTTGTGGAATTGATGAACCGAATTTTTCGAGAGCACTTGGATAGGCTCGTATTGCTTTTCATAGAGAATATCTTGATTTACACTAAGGATGAGAAAGAGAGAGAATGAAGTTCATCTAAGATTGGTGCTTGAGACGTTGAGGCAGCATCAGCTGAAAGCTAAGTTTTTTAAGTGTCACTTCTAGAAGAAAGATGTGAAGTTTCTTGGTCACGTAGTTTCAGAGAGAGGTGTGTCAGTAGATTTTACTAAGATCGAGGCAATGAATAGTTGGAAGAGACCCGAGATAGTAACCAAGATAAAGAGTTTCCTAGGATTGGCTGGTTATTATCATAGACTCATTAAGGATTTTTCGTGGATAGCGGCACCGACGACCAAGCTAACGAGGAAGGATGTAAAGTTTGTGTGGGCCGATGAGTGTGAGGAAGCATTCCAGAGTTTGAAACACTTATTGGCCCATGCACCTGTGTAAGTTGTTCTAGAGAATAATCAAGATTTACTAGCTTATACCGATGCATGTGGAATAGGGCTAGGAGTTGTGCTAATGTAAAGAGGTAAAGTGATTGCCTATGCTTCTAGACAACCTAGACCACATGAGGTTAGATATCCCACGCATGATTTGTAATTTGCTGCAGTGATTTTTGCTTTGAAGGTGTGGATACATTACCTTTAGGAGAGAGGTTTGAGCTATATATAGATCATAAGTCGTTGAACTATTTGTTCCCTTAGAAGGACCTAAACATGAGACAATAGAGATGTTCAGAGTTTATACTTGCATATGATTTTGGTATTAGGTACACACTAAGGAAGGGAAACAAGGTTATAGATGCACTAAGTAGGAAGCATCAGAATGCAGTGTTAGTGATGATGCTAAGTGGAAAGACTTGGAAGCATTAGCAGATTATAGAGTGCAGTAGTGATCTGAGGCTGGGTGTAGTGGAGATATAGTAGCACTGTCTTGTTTGGAAGTTTGACTAGTGTTGATCAAACGGATTACTTCTAAGCAGATGGATGATCCAGTGTTAGCGGAGCGGATCAGAAAGATTAGGGAAGGAACTGAGAGCGATGACTTGAAAGATTTTAGTCTTGACCAAAATGGATGGTTGAGGAAGAAAGGAAAATTATGTGTTCCAAGTGTAGAAAACATAAGAAAGGAAGTCTCAGAGGAATGCCATCGTTAGGAGTTCACCATTCGTCCCAGAGGTATTAAGATGTATTAGGATATGAAGAGAAGTTTCTGCTAGGAAGGTATGAAGCGGGATATTGGCTTATATGTAAAGCGGTCCTTGAATTACCAGTAGGCAAAAGTCGAACACCAAAAGCCAAGTGGTTTGCTTCAGTCGTTAGACATTCCAGTATGGAAGTGGGATTCTATTTCTATGGACTTCATTGACGGGTTGCCAATGTTGAACAGCGAAAATGGAAGTATATGGGTCATAGTGGACAGATTGACCAAAAGTGCCCATTTCATTCTAGTTAGGTCAACCAAAATGGCACCTCTTTTAGCGAAGTTGTTCATGAAGAATGTAGTTAGGCTGCATGGAGTTCCCGATGATATATTTAGTGACAGAGATCCCTTGTTCACTAGTGAGTTTTGGAAGCGTCCATAGCAAGTTTTAGGAACCAAGCTTAAGATAAGCACCGCTTACTATCCATAGACAGATAGGAAAACAAAAAGGGTTAACAAGGTCTTGGAAGACTTGTTAAGAGCTTGTGTTCTAGATTTCGAGGGATCATGGGAGGACCATTTGCATCTAGTTGAGTTTTTGTATAACAACAATTATCAAACTAGTATTGAGATGGCACTATTTGAAGTTTTGTATAGAAGGCCATGAAAATCTCCCATGTGTTGGTTAAAGATCGAGAATAGGTTGATTCTTGGTCCAGATTTGGCTAGAGAGACTGTAGAAAAGATTGAGTTCATTCGGGCTAGAGTGAAGGAGGCTTAGTCTAGGCAGAAGAGTTATGCAGATAAGAGATGGAAAGACTTAGAGTTTGCAGTTGGAGACCAAGTTTTTTTCAAGGTTTCACCGATGAAGGGTGTGATTAGATTTGGGAAATCAGGGAAGTTGTCACTGAGGTTTGTTGGACCTTTTCCTATTCTTGAGAGGATCGGGAAGCTCGCATATAGAGTTGAGTTACCTAGCATTTTGGCAGGTGCCCACAATGTTTATCATGTTTCTCATCTCAAAAGTGTGTTAGAGGCCAGGAAACTACTGTTGCACCGACTATGCTTGATGATTTAGTGGTAAAACAAGACTTGAACATAGTGAGGAAGCCGGTTCGCATTGTTGCAAGAGATGAGAAGAGGCTTAGAACCAAGACGGTCAGATTAGTCAAAGTCTAGTGGGGTCACGATGACAGGGATTGTACTTGGGAGGTTGAGAGTAGGATTAGAGATACTTATCCTGATCTGTTTGACGGTATGTTTTACCTTCTTGTTCGATTTATTGTGTGCAGTATCGTAATTTTGAGGACGAAATTATTTATGGAAAGGAGTTTGTAACACCCTAGATTTTTGATAACATTATTTAGAATATTTAATCAGTTAAATTAAATAAAATAATGTGTTGATTAAGGAGATTGAGATTTGATTTTAATCAAAGGTAGCTGTGCCATTTAAAACAAATGAATTAAAGAAGGGTTTTGAAATGAATTAGAGGAGGGGTAAAATTGGCAAAGAGGCCATTCCTATATTATTACCCCATACCCGTGTATAACTTACACGTTCATTTCATTCCAAATTATTCATAAAAGTGGCAGGCCACCATTAACAAGGAAATAGGAAGAAGAATTAAGGAAAGCTAAAGGAAAAGCTAATTCAAAATCAAATTCATCCAAATCTCAAGCTCCTTTAATCTCTAAAGCTAAGGTGAATAATGTTTACATCTCAAATTCTATTGGTTTCGGTTTTAAGATTAAATTCGAATATTTTGCAAGTATTTTCCATGTTTTTGAATGATAGAATGAATATATATACACTTGTTGATGATTTATGAATGTTCATATAAATTTTGTGAAATATTTTGAGATGAAAACCCTATTAAATGACATCCAATTGCCTTATAAATTTCTATGAATATCTAAAAAGGTATTTTCGAGATGGGTTTCAATTTTCAGATTTTTCTAAATTTTTATGGACTTAATATGAATTTTCTAGTAAATAAAATGGTATTTTGGATTATAAATTATATACGGGAAAATAATTAATTATTTGGATCTGAAATTTTTTATGTTAGAGAACATAAATAAAGTGATTTTCTGAAATTTTTCCAAATTTTTCCTAAGAGTTTTAATGGTCATATAAAATTATTTAAGGTATAGGACTTAAATGTTTTATATAATTATAGAGGAGAAGGGGCTTTTTATAAAAATGTTTAAATTGTTAAATATGGAAAGGCGGCAGCACTTTTGAAAAGAAAAAACTAGCAACCAATCAGATTTAGATAAATAATGCAGATTAGGTACAAAAATATAGTTTTAAAGTACAAATAAACAACATTTTTTTACTATTTCATCTCCTTCGGCACCTAGTTCAGCCTCTATCCCCGCTTCCGACATAGTCGAAACTAATTCACAGGGTATCAGGTAACTAGTTGTAGTGAATTGGAAGTGGGCGAAAGGTAAAGGGTGGAAACCATGAAGTTCTGAAAGAGGTGAACCACTATTTTGGTTTTAAAGGAAAATACGCCTGCTTGCTTTCGACTAAGTAGCTTTTGACTTAGTTAGCTTTCGACTAAGTCAAATGGTATAAAAGGTAGGGTATCGATTTGGTTGCTCTTTTGTTTTAAATGATTGCTTTCGACATGGTAGAAACCTATAACTGTCCCTTCCTCTCTTTCGATCCAGATGGTTTCGAAGGGATTGTTTTGTTTTTTAAAATCTGCCCTCTTCAATGGTTTCGAAGGGGTGGTTTCGACATCATCACTTCTTTTATTTAAAAAATGGTTTCGAAGCAGATGCTTTTGACTCTGTTGGTTTTCTAATCCTTTTTCTCTACTTGAAGGCGTAATCTAAATGTTTTAGACCGCAACGTTTTAAAAATGGTTTCGAAGTAGTTAACTTCGAATGGTTTCGAAAGGTATCCGCATGTTTTAAATTGAACCCAAAGTGCTTTAGAAAGAACTGTTTTGACTATTTTGTAAGGTTTTTATGAATGGTTTCGAAAGGGGTGGTTCCCTAGGGTTTCGACAAGGATGTAAAGGAAGGATTTTTCCTATGGTTTCGAAAGGCAATATTTAAAAGGTCTTAATGGAGGATGTTTGATATTTTGAAGCTTTCGGAGAAAAGAAAGGAAAGATTATTCCAATGTTTTCGAAAGGGTCTTTCAATGGATTCGAAAGGGTCTTTCAATGGATTCGAAAGGGTCTTTCAATGGTTTCGAAAGGGTTATCTTCAATGTTTTCGAAAGGGTTGTTTAAAGGTTTTAAACATAGTTTTCGAATATAATGAATAGGCAGATAGACAAAGTGTTTTAAGTTATGAAGGACTTTAACTTATTTTAAAAGGATAGTTAATCCTTATTGAACGTCATAAACATTATTTTGAGTAAGTATATATAACATGGAAAAATAGCTTAGAGTAAAGCGAAATATAAATTTTCCTTGTACATCTATGATTTGACGGACTAAATCATTTTGAAAAGGTTTTCAAGGAAAATTCAAAGGGTAGTTAACCCGAAGAAAATTTCGAATGTTTTACTTAAACGATTTGAGCTTTCGAATGAATGGTTCTGAATCCATAGACTTTTCCCCAAAAAAATGTATATAAAGATTAATGGTTTCGAAAGGGATACTTTCGTTTGTATTCACTAAGACCCAATAAGATAGGTTTTAAATTAAACCCAGTGGTTTTCAAAGGAGTACTTTCAAATGGTTTTGAAGTTATGCTTCTAAAATTGAATGGTTTCACTTTAATAAATTCGAAAGATTTTGAAAGAAAGGTTTTAAAGTATTTTTTGAGGCGGGTGCCCAGAGTTTTGAAAAGAAGATTTGAATGCTTTTGAAAGGAAACCTTCTAATGGTTTCGAAAGTACTAAAGATTTCGAAAGCCTTAGGTTTCAAAACAAAGAACCCAATCTCAATTTTTAAAGGAAAACTATGGCATAATAAAAGAGATTTGAAATGATTTTAAGTATGAAGTTTTTGAAGAAAATTTTCTTGATCAATAGGTTAATGGAATTAGCCAAGTTTTATATAAAATGATTTCAAGGATATTAAACAACAGGTGTTGGTATTGTTATATGATTATGTTTACTTCTTCATATATATATATATATATATATATATATATATATATATATTCACATTATAATTGACCCATAACTATATTTTAGGGAGAAAGGGCAGAATAACCAGCTAAGTTGATTCATTAGTGAATATAATTTGAATTAACTCCTAAATGATTAGGATTACATCTAGGAGGTCAGATAGATCAGAATATAGGATGCCTATATAGTGAACGTTAATAGGAATACTTGTCAACACCCTAAAGTTGGTTTTTATGGAAAAAGTTAATCCTTTAGATTACTCTTGGTTTCACTGAGAAGTAAGGATGTGGTATTCCATTCAATACACCCTTTCGACCGAGTTTCTATTGCGAAAGTCTTCCTTTTCCGACCTCTCGACCCAGTCAAAACAATTGAATTCCTTTTTAGTCTTTCGAGTCAAGTGGAACAGTTGAATTCTACACTTTTGAAACCTTTATTTCAAAACAGTTGCAGATATTTAAAAGATAACTTTAAAGATACAAGAATGTGGTTGGTCTGCATAGGTTTTGACCTCGTCGAAAGCTAGGCTAATTAGCGACTTGGTTTGGTTCAGGAATCTAGGGTAGAGCTGCTTCAACTAAGGTTTTGACGCTCTTGAAGGCAAGGGTTTAACGATGGTAGTTTTTAGTTGAGGTCTTGGATTACTTAGAAAGATTGGGTTTTTGATTCCTTCGGAATCTTACGATGAGGTCGAGACCTGTAAAATGCAGTTAAGCTTGCAAAAGACCCTTAAACAGCTATATAATCAAGAATATCATAAACTTCCCTTTTTATTAATCCAATAATGATTGTTCTTAACAATTATAGCCAATTTGATTTACAAATCAAGGCTTAAAAATTTTCAAATTTAAAACATATATGTTTAGAATGTGCAAATTCAGATCCCCTAAAAGAAACCCCTTGGGTCTTATTTATTGATGCAGGTTGGCACCTTTCGACCTAGTGCTTTCAACTTGGTTGAGAAGTGGCTTCAGACACCTTCTAACTCCTTCGACACTTGTGCACCCCTTTATAACACTTTCGAATGGGTTTGAATGCCTCCATCTTCATCGAAAAGGATAACTGTGCCTTATCTTCTTTATGTTACTTTGTTGTCATAAGGAATGAAGGTGGGAGATTTCGAATCTATCGATAGATAGTTTCCTAGTATTTCAAAAGTTATGAATTGCTAATGATTTCGATGCTGTTAGTAGCTTTCAGACATATGCTTATGACTTGATGTGGAACCTTCCCTGGATATTAAATACTTCGACCAATTCGAAAGGCTTGAATCTTCTTCCGAAAGGGTTGTTTTGTCCAAGGTGTTCTTTTGAGCGATTTGAGTGGCGAAACCTTTGGTCTCAAAAGGTTTGGCACGCATATGAAGGGTTATTATGTGTCGTCTCCAAAAGCTGTTTCTTTAACTCTTTCGAAAGTTCTCCATGCATGCAGCAGCACCTGCTTTGAAAGGTGTTCAATGAAGCGAATGCATGCTTTCGACCTCTTTGAAAGGTTTTGATACTTTTAATCTTTAGCCGTTGCATACTTTCGACACCTTCGAAAGGTCTTACTGGAGCTTTTTTATCTTGTTATTCTTTGCCTTCTACTCAATAGGGTTTTGACAAGATCGAAAGGATATTTGGTGGTAACATTTGCCCTTCCCACCTCGCGAAGGGATGCCTTTGACTTCAAGTCAATCATCTTGAAACCTTCAATGTTTCCCACTTTTCCATATTCCTACGTGTATCTGTGTCATTCATTTAAATTTAATTAAGTGGTCTGCTGTCTATGCCGATTTTCCTTATAAATCATGATTTCCTCTTCATCTTTCCCATTTACCTGCAATCAAAATCATCTTCGAACAAAATCACAGCTCCCAAATCTACAATAGTCTCTATCTACAACAAGAATTCAAATTTACATTTAGTCTTTTTATATTTTTTTTATTCTATCCAAAACTTTTATTTCATAGTGGATTTCAATCCTCAAAACATTTTGGCTAAGATCTGTATGTTCGTTTTGGATTCAATGGATATTGTTAAATTTCTGTTCACTTTGAAACAATACGTAATTTTGTTTCCTACAACAATTTGATTTGATTTCTTATTAATTTTCATTTTAATTTTCCCGATTCAAATTTTATTGTTGTTGTTTTTAATGTATTAGAATTTCCATCCTAATGATCTATAATTGGTTGGTTTGCATTTAAATTTATTCGATTACCAATTTTTAAATTTCTAGGTTGAAATTTGGTTTAGGAAGAAGAAAATTTTTGTTTACTTCGCCTAGAAGCTTTGTGCTATACGAAGCAGAATATTAGCGCCCTAAAGTTACCTTTTTACCCATTCGAAAGGGATTAAGGTGACAACTTTCGTTTTGGTTTCTTAAACTCTTTTGATGGGGTTGAAATATAATGTAGCGCTTCATTTGATTGACTTCATCGAAAGGTTACAAAGTAAAGTTAGCATGCAGTCAACCTTTTTGGAAGTATTTTTTTATTTTAACATATTCAAACACCTTTCGAATAGCTTGGCTATAATTCACTCTTTCGACGGCATAAACTTCGTCTCATGGGTTTCGCCACATTTAGTACACACTTATCCCTAGTTTGTTTAAGTTAAAAATACGTATTTATATTATTTTTTGTAAATGGGATTGCAGAAAAGATATTTTGTATAAGTTTCAAATCAAATTTTTTGACTTAGGCGAAACCTACTGTATTGAAATTTAGTTGTTGGTACGCTTTCGAAACCACGCATCCGTTTTAATTCTATTGAAATCTTTGTAACTATTGAGTCAAGACCTTACGTAGCTAATCAGGATTTAGTTATCATCTTTCTCTAATATAGTCGAAATGCTCCAAGCCCTTTTATTTTTATCCACCTGACTCCAACTCAAAACCTTTCAACTTAATTGGTATATAAGGTTTCGAAAACATTCATGCTCCCATAGAAAAACTAAAGCCATGGGTTTTGACAGTGTCGAAAGGTCTACTTCCCTTCTTTATTATATATTGGTAGTATACTTTATTTCAATATGTTTTGTAGGTTTTTACTATTCTCATTTAATATCAAAGCTTTTATTGAGCTTCTGACATTGTTGAAGAGGGTTGGTTGGACATATGTTTCCTTCCTCCCTTTTGACCCTATCGAAAGCTCAATAGATGTTTATACTTAGGCTTTCGACATTGTTGAAGGGTGTTTGTTAAGTGTTAACTTCTATTTCCCTTTTGAATCTGTTGAAAGCTCGGTAAATTTCATCTTTTAACTTGAACATTGTTTCAAGAATATGAAGTTTCATGTTTTATTTAATGTTCAAATTGTTGTAATAAGTTTCTAGCAATTCTTGAAAGAATGTTAATATCATAATAAGTTTTAATTTCGCATTGGAACGTTTTCACTTAGAATAATCATGTGTTCCCTTAAGAAAATTGAAGCTACCTCCAAGTATTCATCGATATCCACTCAGGATGAAGTGGATGCAATACTTAATGACTTTGGGATCACAAGGATGGAAGCAATCCCTCTCCTAAAAATGACACCATCAATAACCGTCCTGAAGGTATTTTGCCTAAACTGCATTCCACATCTGGCATAGAGGATTCCTTCCTTTTCCAGACGCCCTATCTAAGTTCTTAGTTTATCTTGGGATTGCCCAGATTCAACTATCACCCAACTTTTACACTTATCTCTTATCCTTAGAGTTGATAGCGTTGGAGTTTGGCATTCCCTCTTCAAACGCTTAAGTGCTGAACTACCTTGTCTGATTGGTTATGTTCAGTAACTTAAACAACCAAACTTTTAGGGAAAATCCTCCCAGGAAACAAATATTCGAAGGAGTGAACAAGTTCAAAGATTGTGAGAATTAGTTCTTTTTTGTTAAATGCTTCCCCAACATTAGCGGGACCTTCTCTTCTCCATATAAGCTAAGATTTTAGATTATTATCCTTCCAACTAGTTACTCTTCCTTGCTGATCTATGCTTTTGGTCTGGTGCTCCTACTAAAAAGTTAAAGGCAGAAGAAAAGAAAACATTGGAGTCGCTGATTGCAGCTTCAAGAAAAATTGGAAATAGATTGACATTGCTGAATCCAACAAATCTACAAAAGCACTCCCTTTTGCCTGTGGATCAAAGGATACTTGCCCAACCTCCTTTGGTCTAACACATATCCCGAAACAAACGCTTTCTCTCTTTGGGAGACCCTTCAAACGTCTCCCCATTGTCACCTATATGCCTTGATCACTCTAGTAAGTTTAAATGATGTGCTTGTTACCTATTGCTATGTTGCTTCTCGAATTATTTACCGACTTATTATTTGTTTAAACTTTATACAGCTGATCCTCAGGTTGGAAAACTTACTAGTGACTCGGCTCTCTCCACTTCGACAACTGATGCACCATCTTTTTCCCAGGCTATTGCTAGGTCAAAGATGGCTGCAAAAAGGAAACTGGTCAAAACAACCATAGTGGAGCTACCCATAAAGAGAGCGAAAGTAGTTAAAGTTCCTGATTCTCCAATATTGGAAGAAGGGCAATTTGTTAATATTGACATATTCCTAGAAAGTCCGACCACTAAAGCTCGTCATTATCAACTTAAGGTAAATCTTACTAAGGTTGATCCTCTTTCTCGTAACGTCATCTCCAGCTCCCCGAGCGTGATCAAGCAGATGCAAAAGGCCTTAAGGACTTCAATCCCAACTCAAGAGCTAAATCTTCCAAGACATCATCTTCTACACCTTTAAGTGATTTCAAAAGGATGGTCCATTCTATCTTAAACTCTTCGTCATTTACTTCATTTCAGCAACCGTCCTCTATTTCTGATTTGGCGGGTCACCATCGATCTCTGGTTGAACAACAACTCTTGGTTTGCTTTACGTTACTTAACTTTACTGTTTCTGTTTTTTCTTTAAGATTTTTAATTTTTTTTACTTTTCCATTTAGATTTCCAAAAGCTAGCTCACTTTGCACGAAAATGTATCTAAATCTTATGCTGAAATGTCTATACTTCAAGAGGAAATTACAGCTTTGAACAATCAAATTTCCTCCTTATCTATGGAGAAGAAAGAAACTACAACTGAATTGGAGTGAATGAGGACTTCTCTTGCCCCATCAAAATCTATTATCTTGGAGGAAAGGAAAGATTGCCAACTTCTAGGTGATGAGAACTTAGCATTGACGATGACTCTAAAAGAGTCCGAAGAGGAAAAAACACGGATGGCAGCTGAACAATCCTTGTTAAAGGAAAAGTTGAAAAAGAACAAGGCCTTCCTAAAACTAGCTATCGACACTATTTCTGATGCAAAGCAGCGAGTATCACAATTGCTTGACTCTTCTCTTGGAGACATTATTATGAGTTCTTTCCAGGATGCTTTGATGCACGCATATGCTGATTATGCTAAGAAATGCCCAGATCTGAGCTTCCCTTCGATCGACCCTACTCTCGTTGACAGGATCATGCATAAAATCGAAAAGATGGAGCAGGGAACTGAAGTTACTAAGTGGGAGGAGGTAGACGCTTCTAAAATTCTTTCCTTTGAAGTCAAATCTGACTCCAAAGATGAAGATCACAAGGATAAGGTCGTCGAAGAGGAGAGGATGACAGTGATGATGATGATAACGACAATGGTAACGATGATGATGGGGATTATAACATCAATGGCGGTCAAGGATCAGGCGGCAATGGAGGTGGCCAAACTGAAGCTCTTGAAAAAGATGGAGATGATAATCGAAGACTTCTGAAAAGGATTCATCTTCTCATGAAGCGATCCCGCTAAAATCTCCTACACCTTGCGGCCCTCAAGTGGAGCCTGCTTCAATTAACATGGAAGAGTTGAAAGGGAAAAAGCAGGTCTCTCAGGCACCAAATCCCATATCTTAGGGATGGGATTCTCTATTTAAACATTTTTCGTATCTAATATAGTAATAGTTTAAATTGCTTATTTTAGATAAGAAGGAAATTTGTTCACCCCTATGAAACCAAGTTTGAAAGAAAATAAGCGTAGATAAATAGTTTATATAAGGAGTTAGGCAAATAATCAAAGGAGCACAATATTCTCTCGGATAAGTCTTATAGACTAAATAGAAGTCCGGCAGTGCTAGCATCCTTTAAACATCAAGAAGCTTCCCCATGATTAAAGAGGGCGTGCTTTTGATATGGCAGTCTTCTTAAAGAGAATTGAGAATTAATCTCACTTTTTTGGATGTTAATCGAGGAAAGAAATATTCTAGTGGATTTTCTATATAAAGTCTATTGTATATACCTGACTGTAGATTTCTTATGTTTAGATGATCATAACGGGGGCTTACTTAAGCATCTACATAAAAGATATTTGGATGAATCAGGGTCTGATCCGCATCCCGAAGCATGCTAAAATCTGCCTCGAGTCAAATCAATTATTCAAGATTTGACCTCTGATAAACTTAAGTATTATAAGGACAAGTTTCTTTTGGAATTCTTACAAAATCAATTTCGTATGAACCAGACAAATAGTTGTAATTATGTAACAATAATGATTTGTAAATGTTTGTTTTAATTTTCCTTCAATACATAGTTGTATTTCACTGCTTTATTACTGAGTGAATGTCCCTTTGGCAACTTTATTTCTAGGGATTGTCTAAACCAATATGTTAGAATAAGAAGAGACTATCTTGAAAAGGCTTCGATTTTGAAATCTTCAAAACTTGCCAAATATAGTTGTCATAGAGGTTTAAAAAGTTTTAGTGGAACATCACCGTCTCCGCTACGATTTTCTTAGTGAAGAAAAGAAAAAGATACTCAGAGAGATTCAGACATACCATACCAAATTAATATGTGGACACGATAGTCCTCTTGCCAAGAATGGGACTATAGTAAATATCCACCGAATGTTACTCTAGAAGGAGTCAATATTCCTTTTGACTCGACGATTATTCTTTCTTCTAAGTCATTAAATAAAGTCAGAAATGCAGTTTATTAACTTTAGATGTAAAGTAAATGTCCAATTGTACTCTTTTAGTTTGATTGTTATCTAAGTTGCAATCTTCATTTGATTTAATAATGAAATTGGTTACTTAAGTCATGACTTTATTTTCCTTTTTGTTTAAATAGGAATTACAATTATCTAGCACACCTCTCTCGCTAGATTCAGCATCTCGCTTGGTCAATATTAAAGACAAGTTATTAGCGGACCTTTAAAAGGAAAATTTTCTTGATGATACTATATCTACCCATTTTTTGAGGTTGTGCGGAAGCATTAAAGTGGTAAGAAGATTTCTGCTTTAGAAAACAATTATCGAAAATATTAACGATTTAATTGCCCATTTAGAGGCTGATGTTAAGAGCAAGAATGAAACAATTTTAACATTAAAGTGTCTGGTCAAGTCAAATCCATCAATCGACTTCGTCACAAAATGTCAGAACTCCCTCAACAAATAAGCAATTTAGAGATGAAAATAAAAGACAGCCGGCTCAATGTGAATCATTAGAGTTCATTGTAGGGTATAACATCTCAAGCATGGAGTTACCAGTTTCCCATTATATCACTTCAATCGCAAAATCCACAAGATCTACTTCCCTTGCTGTTAAAAAGTTTCCCATTACAACAAATTCTCCTCCAGGCTTAGATGAAAAAGTAGTAAGAGAGTGGTGCAGGAAAGTTATATTTGAGATGATGAAGTATTCTGACGAACAACAAAATGCAAGATACTCGAATCGCATAAACGAGTATGCGGATAGGATTCAAAAGTTAGAGCTCAATAAATATATTCTCTTGAAGTGCATTGTTGATTTAGAAAGGGAAAATAAGACCCTTAAAGGTGCAAACAAAGCCTTTAACCACGCTTTGAAGACTAATATCGAGATTATTGACAATGAAGACAAAATAAGGAAAAAAAGAGAAGAAACTAAAAGCGGTCCTTCGCATTGCTATCCATCATATCGTGGACCCTTTAACTGTCGAGGACCTAAATAAAGTGGTTCAAGACTTGCAACTGATATGTACTTATTTTGTACACTTACAATAATATTATAGATTATGTAAATTATAAAAAATTTGTAAATATTACCTAGATTATAGTCCTTTCTTGTAATATTATTTCTAAAATATCCGTTTGATAGCTTATATCATGATTTCTGCATTTGCTGGATCTCCCAATTCTTTTTACTGTTCTGCTTTACCTGAAAAACACAAAATGAATAGTTTTTGTTATTGTTAACTTATTATTTGTATAGCAACTTATCCATATCATTCATGGATATATATCATAATGCCAACATTTGAAAGGTGATCGCTTTTTATGAAATACTTTGACTCTTGGATTTTGTAATACAAGAAATAACGAAGAAGTTAACTTTGAACATATTGTTGGAATATTCGTAGTCTGATGGTAAACATCCATTGTTTCTACCAATGATATAGATGTTTTAGAAAGTCATCCCCTGGAAATAATCAACAGAATGTTAATAACGACCATGTAACAGAAGTTCAGAGATCATCTTCCAAACACTCATGATAGAAATTCATTGGCTCGGATTCAGGCATTAAAAAATGAAATCTAAATATTTGGATGTTCGGAACTCAAATTAGAATATTAGTAGATTATATCTAGAAATCCGTGATAACGTTTTCAATAGAAGTTTTAAACCCAGATTCGAGCATTAATAAGTGAAATTCAAAAATAATCTTCATAGCAGCATCCTCAAACCAAGATTTGGGGTGGTAGTGGTAGATAAATAGAAATCCATAATGATTTCGTTCATGATAGAAATCTCAAGCCCATGTTAGGGCATTAAATAGTGAATTCCAGTAATAATTTCAAAACCAGATCCAGGTATGATGAATTGAAAGATCCATAACCCAGATTTGGGTATTAATGTGGAAATCCCCATATTTCAATAATGAATGACCTGAAATCCATATTCGAGCATTAATGAATGAAGTTTAGAATTGAGAAACCTGAAACCCAGATTCAGGTATTAATAAGTGGAGTTCCTTTGTACTCCTTTGATTCTGTCTTCTTTGACATGTGATAACACTTTTAACTGTTATGTATCTGTGGTTTGATTGGCTATTTCTCAAGCTTGGACGTTTTATTCCATCGTTTGATGTGCCATTTCTTGGGCTTGGACATCTTAGTATGTTGTTGATATGCCTCTTCTTAGGCTTTGACATCTTATTCCATCATTGATATGCCTTTTCTTGGGCTTAGACGTCTTATTCTGTGTTTTATGAGCCTCTCCTTAGGCTTAGACATCTTAGTCCATTATTGTCTTGTGCTCTTGGCTAGTTTGTTCTCATGTTGGAACCAAGGGCTTACCCAACCTCCCTCTCAGAGGCATCTTAACCTCACCAAAAGCATGCCCAAAGGCTTGTCGATGTTTTAACCTGGCTATAGCGTGGGATGGATAAACGCTTACACTCCTCCCTCCAAGAGGTACCCTGCCCTGGCCATAGCGTGCCGCAAACAGGGGCTTGTCGATGCTTTAACCTAGCTATGGCGTGGTACGGATAAAAGCTTACACACCTCCCTCCAGGACCTGACCAAAGGCATGGTCATTGGGTTGTCGATGTTTTAACCTGGCCATAGCATGGCACGGATAAAGGCTCACACGCCTCCCTCCTTGAGGTGTTTTTCCCTGGCCAACTCGGTGCGGACAAAGGCTTTGACTGTTTAAGATATTGTTTAAATATAAGGAGTTTTTCACTCTTAACCATGTAGATTCTCTTTGGAAAACTTTTTATTTATTGACATCGTTTAATGTTTCTTTACAAACTCATTGATTTTGCCTTAATGGAAGAAGTTGATTATCATCCCCACCAAGGCTCTGAAGTGGTTAGTTTCATGACCAGTCATCATATGGTAATGACAATAGGATTCTCTCAGATTCCTTTCATATTTTAGTTTCTTCTTTTGTGATGGTCAATAGTTGAGACGTTGTTAAGTTACATTCTTTCAAAACTCTTGACTTGAAGCTTGCTTCTTGAGAATGGTTTTCAGGTTTTTTGTTACTTGGCCTTATAGTTTCACTATCGTCGATTGTTTTTCTTTTTAACCATTATGGATGCAGGAGTATAGTATATGGTTTTATAAAGATTTAGGATACTAGTGAGGGAAAAACCTGTTCCGTTAAGTGGCATTGGTCTCACTGGATATCCAAATGGTTTGAGATGGTAGATTATTATTCATACTAGGCTTTATGTCTGACTCGAAGTTTATTTTTTCCTCTTAAACTCGCGGGTGCTCAATTGATTTTTGAGTTGTTTGAGAGCAGAGATTTTCAGGTACCTCTTTAGGCGAATAAGCTTTCGAACACATGTAGGAGGCAAGATAGCTATTGAGGGTTCTTTTCTATTTTGATCCCGCTATGTGTTGTTGTAAAGGCAAAGTTGTTGATTGCCTAGTTATATACTGTAATGATCCAAGGGGGAACCTTTATATGCCGCTCTTGGAGTTGTTATAATAATTATATTTTCTCTAAACGTGGTTCTCCTACTGGGATTATGTAATGAATTTAAAATGCTTTGAAAAGGAATAAGAAAATTATCTATTGATTTTAAAAAATTTCATATCCGTGTGTTTCTATTATATCAATGTATCTAACATTACTGTATTTTGTCAACAAGGATAATAACTATGGATGATTGCAGCATCTGTAGTTGTTAGTTTTGGGCCTCCAAGTGGAGGATATTACAAGTTAGTATCAGAGCATACGTTTATGAAACATAAAATAAATTTAAACCTAAAAGATTTTCAAACATAATCCAATGAATTAGAAAATATGATCGAGGTTTGGGTTCATGCTATAGTATCGTACTAGTATTTGTTGTGTGTGTCTGTGTCTATGTATATACATAATTACATATTACCCTCTCTCTTAGACCGTTCTTCTATATCTTACTAAGGGTCGTATGAATATTTATGAGAAAAAAGATACCGAGGCAGGAAACGAAAGAGAAAATCTCGATGGAGGAAGCATCACAAATAATGGAAATGTTAATCCAACCAGGAGGAACACGAGTCGACTGGCTAATGCTAACCAAAATGCAAATGTCAATAGGGGTGCTGGAAATCCACCGGTGGGTATGGAGCAATGTAGTTTTTCATCAATATGATGCAAGTAAGAGCTGTTGCTGGTGTTGCGGGGAACGTTGAAGGAGCTAATCTTGTGGTTCCAATTAGAAATAATTATGCTAAGCTGAACATAGACTACACCAATCTTGGTGGAAATCCATTTATGGGAATGGAGGATGCCATAAAAGTGAAAAATTGGTTGTTGCATTGTGAGAGAATCTTTGTTGATTTGGTTTGGATGATGAGTAGAAGTGGAGGTTGGCCTCTAGGAAATTGCAAGAGGTAGTAGTTCATTTGGTGGATTAATGTTACTACTGGGTTTTCAGAGGAGGAATTGACTTGGGGAGATTTTAGAAGGAGAATTGAATAGAGGTTTTTATCTGAGGTTGCCAAGTCAGCATTGATTTTAGTAGGGAGAGATGTCAATAAGTGAGTATGTGACTAAGTTTGATGAGTTGTCCCGATATGGGTATGCTACTATAGACACCATCATCAGGAGGAATGAGAGGTCCATTCGGGGATTGAGGCCTGAGATTGCTAGGGCGATCCTGCCACATCTCCGTGATCCTTGTAATGTAGTTATGGACATGACAATCCAACATGAGGAGATGCTTGCTATTAGTGCTAGAGAAAAGCCGGTTGAAATCCAAGGTTCTCAGGAAAAGAAGAGATATTTCTTTAAGAAGAAGGGAGCCCAGAAGAGGGAGGCTGCCAAGAAGGCAAAGGATGATTTAGTTTGCACCAAATGTGATAAGAAAAGTCATTATGCTCATGAGTGCTGGTCCGGCAAGGGGAAGAAGGCTGTCGAAAAGAAAGTGTGCAGTGCTTCAACTGTGATCAAGTAAGGCATTATAAGAACAAGTGTTCAGAGCCAGTCAGGGCAAACAAAGGAAAGATTTTTTCTATTAGACCGTCATCTGCTAGACTAACTGCTGCTGAAAAAGGAAGGTTGTGATGGAAGGTATGTTTTTGATTTAGAGTATACCAATTAGGATACTATTTGATACCATTGCATCACATTCATTTGTATCTTGGAATTTGGTTGATAGGTTATGCTTAAAACCCATATACCTTGTTACTTAAGGGTTGCAAATCCAATATGAGGGTTTGCAATTCTAGCGATGAGATGTGAATAGTTAGAAATAGACTTTTTAGGTCATAATTTGCATGCAATGTATATGTTTTTTATTTTGTAGATTTTGGAATCATTTCGGGTATGGATTGGTTGAGTAAGTAGGAGGCTAGGATATTTTGCCGAGATGGGAAGATATCGCAAAGGTACCCTGATAATCATAATCTAATCATATTCCCAGTGGAAAATTATGACCGGAGTAGTTGTGCTTTATTAAATGCTATGGAAATAGGTGAAAAGTTGAGTCAAGTTCGAATAGCAAGAGAATTAGCTAATATCTTTGAGACAGTTACGGGACTACCACCGAAACGAGCCGTTGAGTTTCAAATGGATCTTGTGTCAGGAGCTGAACCTGTTAGTAGACTACCTAGTAGGATGACACCGAACGAGATGAAGAAATTGAAGGTGCAGCAAGTGGATTTAGAAGGAAGGAATTTTATTAGACCAAGCAGTTCGTCTATGGAGCGGCCACGGTGTTCGTGAAAAAGCCAGATAGGTCATTGAGGATGTGTAAAGCTGAACGAGAGGACGATTAAGAATAAGTATCCTTTTATGATAATAGATGATCTATTTGATCAATTGTGTGGAGCCAAAGTGTTTTCCCAGTTGGATTTGGCAACAGGTTTCCATCAGTTAAAAGTGGCAGAGGATAGTATTTCTTTTGTAGTATTTCGGGCTAGGTATGGTACATACGAGTGGTTTGTAATGCCATTCGGGTTAATAAATGCACCTTCTTTCTTCGTGGATTTGATCAACTAAGTTTTCCAAGAATACTTGGATAGGTTTGTTTTGGTGTTTATAGATGACATTTTAGTGTGGTTTAAGGATGAAAGAGAACATAAGGATCATCTTAGAGTGGTGCTTGAGACACCGAGGTAGCATCAGCTGAAGGCAAAGTTTTTCAAGTGTCATTTTTTGAAGAAAGACATTAATTTTCTTGGTCACATGGTTTCAAACAAAGGCTTGTCAGTTGATCCAGATAAGATCAGAGCTGTTAATAATTGGAAGAGACCAGAAAAGGTGACTGATATTAGAAGTATTCTTGAACTTGATGGCTATTATCGGAGAATCATCAAGGATTTCTCGCGGATAGCAGCACCTTTGACTATGTTAACTAGGAAGGATGTGAAGTTTGTCTAGTTCGACAAATGTGAGGAAGCATTCCTTAAGTTAAAACATTTATGGTCAATGCACCAGTAATAGTAGTTCCAGATAGAAATCAAGGGTTGATTGTGTATACCGATGCAAGTGGGACTGATTAGGAGCTGTGCTTATGCAGAAGGGTAAAGTGATTGCCTATGCTTTACGACGGCTTAAAACCGCACGAAATAAGATATCCTACTCATGATTTGGAGTTGGGTGCGGTAATCTTTGCATTGAATATTTGGAGACATTATACCTTAGGGGAGATATTTGAGCCATATACAGATCATAAGTCCTTAAGATACTATTCTCTTAGAAGGAGTGGAATATGTGATAGCAGAGATGGCTAGAGTTTTTGGCTACTTATGATTTTGGTAAAGAGTATACACCTGGGAAGAAATAAGGTAGCGGATCCTCTTAGTAGAAGATATCAAAATCTGGTGTTAGCTATGTTGGTAGAATGGAAGAATTTAGAATTTTTGACTACTTGTAGTGTGCATTTAAGATCGACTATTAGTTCTAGTTAGATTACCGCCATATTGTCTTGTTTAGAAGTTCAACCGTTATTGATTGAAAGGATTGCTTCTTAGCAGAACGAGGATCCAGTATTAGCCGAGAGGATTAGAAGGCTTGAACTTGGAACATAGATTGATGATTTGAAGAATTTTAGTCTTGACCAAAGGGGATGATTGAGAAAGAAGGGACGATTGTGTGTTCTGAATGTTGAGGAGTTAAAGAAAGATGTTCTTGGAGAACGTCATCGATCTGAGTTTATGATTCATCCTGGAGGGACTAAGATTTATCAGGATATAAAGAAGAGCTTATATTAGGAAGGTATGAAGTGGGATATTGACTTGTGGGTTAGGCAGTGTGCAAACCATCAACAAGTGAAATCCGAATATAAAAAGCCGAGCTGGTTGCTTCAATCATTAGAGATTCCAGTTTGGAAATGGGATTCAATATCAATAGATTTTATAAATGGTTGACACTGTTAAATAGAGGAAATGAAAGTATATAGGTTATATTGGACAGTTTGACCATGCGTGCCCATTTCATTCCAGTTAAGTCAACAAGGACGACACTTGTTTTAGCTAAGTTACTCATGAAGAACATACTTAGATTACATGGGATTCCTAATAATATTGGTAGTGACAGAGATGCTTTGTTTACTAGTGAATTTTGAAAGAGTTTACAAGAAGTGTTAGGTACCAAGCTTAGTATGAGCACTGCATATCACCTTTAGAAGGATGGGTAGATAGAGAGAGTCAATAAAGTACTCGATGGTTTATTGGGAGCTTATGTATTGAAATTTGTGGATCTTGGGAAGATCACCAGCACTTAGTGGATTTTTCCTATAATAATAGTGATTAGACTAGTATAGGAATGGCGCCTTTTGAAGCTTTGTACAGAAGGCCATGAAAATCACCAGCATGTTGGTTGGAGACTGGAAACAAATTAGTCTTAGGTCTGGATCTGGTTAAAGGAGCGACAAAGAAGATTGAGTTAATTCAAGAAAGGATGAAGGAAGCTCGGCCTTGACAGAAGAGTTACATGGATAAGAGGCGTAAATACCTAGAGTTCTTAATTGGAGATAAGGCTTTCCTTAAAATATCATCGATGAAGGGTGTGGCATGGTTTGGAAAGTCGGGGAAACTGGCACCGAGATATGTTGGTCATTTCCAGATTATAGAGAGGATTGGAAAGCTTGCATACATAGTAAAGTTGCCGAGCAGTATGGCAGATGTCCATAACAATTCCATGTGTCTCGTCTTTGCAAATATGTGCATGATTTGGAGATTACTATTCCTCCGATAGGGTTGGAAGATTTGATAGTAGGGCCTAATTTGACTTTTATTAGATAACCAGTTCGGGTTGTAGCGAGTGATGAGAAAAGATTGAGGAACAAGACGGTCAAGTTGGTGAAAGTTCAGTGGAGCCATAACGATAAGGACTGTACTTGGAAAATAGAAGACAGGATTGGAGATACTTATCCCTGCTTTGAGGGTATGTCTATTTTAGTTTTATATAGATAGTTACTAGTCATATAGGCTAGTATGGTTGTTAGGAGTTGTTACAGATGGTTGTTATGTTTAGTATTTAGTCCTTACTGAATTTTCGAGGACGAAATTCTTTAAGGGGGGAGCCATAAGACCCCTAATTTTTAATACATTATTCAGGAGATTCAATTAGGTGAATTAAATAGAATAATATAAATAATTAAGGTGATAAGGAAACTGAGATTTGGAAAAGGTCGCGCTTAACAAAATCAATGGGCTTATAAATGATTATATGATAATTTAATTAACATAAGGGCTTATTAGGAAATATCCGCACATAAGCCATTACCTTTATATATTCTTATTTTCATCTATTTATGTTCATTTTTTAGCAATACAAAAACAAACATAAAACATAATAGGAGCCAGCCATTTCTAAGGAAGAAAAGAAGAGAAATTCACTTCAAAGCTAAGGATTCAAGCTAGAGAAAATTAATCTTAATCAAATCTCAAGTTCCATATCCTAATCAAGGTGAATAATAATCTAAATCATCGCTATTTTATTTACGATCATGTGTTTTTTAGATTTTAGATTAAATCCATTATTATGATGATTTTTTATTGATGATATGCCTGGATTTGGACATGTTAGGTTCAAACAAAATAATTAGATAATCATTTTACACGGTTTTAAGGGTAAAAACGATTATAATTGATTTAAATGCCATGAGAAAATTTATTTCATGTAAATTATGATTTTGGATGTGCGTTTCATTTTTTATAATTGTCCAAGCTATGGAAAATTTAAGATGAATTTTCGAAGGAAAATATGAATAATTGGGCTTAGAAATTAATTTCGATTATTTTATGACGAGTTTGTGTCTGGCATTTTTATATATTAGATAATATATTAAAAGTGAATTTCTATACTTTTTGGGAATTTTTCTAAGTAATTTACTATGGAAATAATATTATTTTTAATGAAGGACTTAGTTGTTTTATTGGTTTTGCTTAATAGAAGAGCTTATTAATTAAATTAATACTTGTTTAGATATGAAACAGTGCAAAGTTATTTTTTTTAATGAATTTGTAAAGTTGTGGCAATTAATCATATGTTTACAAGCATGCAGGTTAGTTAGAAAGTATTTTCTTTAATTGGCATTAAATCAGATTTTACCTAGAAAAGTGGGTACCGCCTCTTTCAAAAGCACCTTTCGACCTTATGCTTCCGCATTCAACCAAGTTGAAACCTAACAGGTCGAAACCAACTAAACCGAAATAAATACACAAGGTATCACAATAATGGTACGTAGTGGATTGGAGAAAGGCAGAAGACATGGTGTTGGAACATAGCTTTCGATGGGGTTGATACCTTTGTTTTACTTTCAAATGATAAGCGCCTGCCTTGTTTTAATAAAAACTTTCGTAGGAGTCGAAACATAAGCTTTTGAAAGGGTCATTTAAGTAGCTTTCGAAGATAGCTTTCAAAGGGGGTTGCCATCCTTTTATTTTAAAACATTAGCTTTCGAATGAGTTCCTCTATTTATAGAACAATGCTTTCGAAGAGAGTGGTCTCGACACAATCGAGACCCTACTGTCGTACTTTTGCCTTTCGAGCGGATTGAAGTCATCAACCAATTCGAAAGGTAGCGTTTGTTTTAAACCTGTGCTAAGTCAATTCCTAAAGCTTTCGAAAGAGTTAAGGGTTTCGAAGGTAATGGCTTTGAAAGGGGTTTCGAAGCTAACCTTCGGATGTTTTACTCAAATGATTTGAGCTTTCGAATGGATGACTATGAAGCCATCGATTTTTCCCCAAGCAATTTTGTCAAAAGATTAATGGTTTGGAAAGGGGTAATTTCGTACGTGTTCACTTAGACCAAATAAGATATGTTTTAATATAAACCCAATGGTTTCGAAAGGGGTACTTTCAAATGTTTTTTTAAAGCTATGCTTCTAAAATTGAATAGTTTCATTTAATACATTCGAAAGGTTTTGAAAGAAGGTTTTAAAGTGTTTCAAAAGGCAGATACCTAAAGTTTTGAAAATAAAATTCGAATGCTTTCGAAAGGAAGTTTTCTAATGGTTTCGAAAGTAAGGATTAAAGGTTTTGAAAGCCTTAATTTTCAAAACAAAGAACCCAATACCAATTTTTAAAGGAAAACCATAGCATAATAAAAGTGTTTTGAAATGATTTGAAGTATGTATTTTTGAAGATTTTTCTTGATCAATGATTTAAAGGGATTAACCAAGTTTTATATAAAATGATTTCAAGGATATTATACCACATGTATTGGTATTATTATGTTATTTTGTTTACATCTTCATATATATATATATATATATATATATATATATATATACAAACACAAACATATACATACATACATACATACATACATACATACATATATATATATTCACATTGTAATGGACCCATAACTATATTTAGGGAAGAAAGGGCAGAATAACCAACTAAGTTGACCCGGTAGTGAATATAATTTGAATTAACTCCAAAATGAGTAGAATCACATCCAAGAGGTCAGATAGACAGAATATAGAATGCCAAAATAGTGAAGTAGTCTGATAAACAGGTTCATAGTAAACCCATGAGAACTATGTATAGTTGTTAATCGACTAGTAACATAAAAATAAAAAAATGAAAGTTACATGAAATAAAAATAAATAAGTAGCTATGGAAAAGAGAAAGAGAGCTTTGATTTATTTTCTAAGCAAAACTAACTAAGAGGAAGAGGAGGGTTACATGAAGATATGGTGTATTTATACAAGTTAGAAACCCTAATTCATTTTTTTGGGAAAGCCCAAAATACCCATGAGGTAGTGTGGCCACCAAGTAATCATTAGCATGTCTTAATCGCCCACTTAAACGTACATGATGCTTTAATGGCCTTTTAACATGTGCATTAGATCCTAATTGAAAATCAAGGTAAGTGGGTGAGGTCCTCCATGTCCATCACTTTGAATTATTTCCATCTTCATTTCTTTGTATCTTCTTTGTACATGCATATTCCTTCATGAAACCACTTGTAATTGATTTTAAATTCCTAAAAAATAATATAGAAATTTCCAAATAAATTTTCTCAATTTAATATATGCACAAAAATGATCATTTTTTCCTTGAATGAAGATGAATATGTGACAATTTCAAATAATTTTAATTGTTAAACAAGTTAAAATAACCAATTTGATCATTTATTCAATTTAAATAGATTAAATGTGGTGGTAAAAATATGCACATTTACGTGCACATCAAATACCCCCACACTTATCTTTTTATTTGTCCTCGAATAAAGAAAAATTAAGACAAATCCGTTTTCATAGGAATCACGATTGCATTGAGCGTATGCAATAAGCTGTTAAACCTCTAGCTGTCCCCAGTAGGGCGAGTGTTGTCTCGTGAGGGTTTTCAGCGAATACTACCCATAAAATCCGAGTGCGATATGAAAATATTTAAAAAATGCAAGATTTATTTACAATGGGATGATTACAAGTTTTTGAAAATATTTACAATAAAGGATTTATTTTTAAATTGACACAAATAAGTTAAATAGGTTTTGGTCATTATCTTGAAATTTAAGTCATTTACTCGTCAAAATTTCCAATAAAAATCAAGTTATCATAACAAATATACAATTGTTTAACTCGTTGTTTCAGTTCATAATAAAGTGTAACCATGAAATAGATGCTTAGTCGGTTATCAAAGTTTATCAAAGTGGTATTTTCATTTCTTTTCAATAACAAGTCAAATCAAATAAGTTAAAATAGTGCTTGGATTTCATTTATTTACTCCCTCTTATTTTTTTTGAAAATTTTATTGATATTTACAATATTTACATATGCCTAACTCAGATAAATTAAGGCTAGATATATTACCTATGCACTGCCTTGCGGACTTATTTTGGGGGAATACAGAGCGTGTTGAGTGAACACATGAGTGTGAACACATATTGACTGTAAGCGTTATTAAAATGAATTTTTATATATACACCTAACTCAGGTAAACCGAGGCCAGATATATGGATCGTGAACTGCCTTTTGGGCTTATGTAAGAAGGATACAAAGTATGATCATGCGAGTGTGAACACATGACTCTAGGTGTTACAAATATATACATATACACATTTTTTTGTTTCTTTTGTTCTTTTGTTTTTTTTGGTAGAGAGAGTTTCGCAAAATCATCTTAGCACTATTTAACTTAGAAGAAAAAATATATTATATCCTTTACTTTAAATTCACCACTTTTTAAAACAAAGATTTTCAATTAGGATGTATTTCATAATTAACACGTATGAATCTTCCTAATGCTAGTTAAACCATTGTTATTTCTAATCAAACTTCATTTTTATTTTTGTTAAGATAAATAAACTTTAAAAAGTTTCAATTTAATAAGCCAAAACCATATATTTATCCTATATTGTTTCTTTAAAAATAAAACAAAAATACTCAAATAAAATTATTATTTTGTTTTTTATTTTTGATATTATTTTTCTTGCAAAGAAAAAGCAAAAATAAATCATGAAAAATCGAAAATGAAGATGAGTCTCCTCTTCCCACACTTGATTTTGACTATGTCTCCACAGTCAACCCAAGTGGTAGGAGAAAAATAAAAACATAACCTTTATTTAAATGAAAATGAAAAGATGATTATTTACATGACATCAAAAAGTATGCCGTCAAAGAGTAAATGAACCGGTCTTCCAAAAACCGATTCATTTTTCTCGCCAAGTATGCGAGGCACGGCTTAAGTGCAGAAAATCAAATCGTAAAAGATTTTGGAATCGAATGTGGATTTGGAAAAGTGAATGTCGTTTTATTAAAAATCGTACGAGTTGTTTTATTTTCGATGATTTTTGTGGTAGATATAACGATTGATTAAAATTCAAGTTTGTCGTTGAAAAATTCTTTAAAATTATTGATTTCAGAATCAAAGTGCCGATTTAAATCTTCCCCTTCGGAATTTAACAATTCATCGTCCGGAAGTCCAAAAAATTCGTGTTCATTAAATTTGTCTTCCTTTACCGGATTATCAACAAATTCATTGCGTATCTCAAGTTCAAATCCAAAGTTGTTGTATCCAAATTTTCAAAATTGAGAAAAGGAAGATCAATTTTGAATTTGGTTCCACACCCTCAAAAGAATTGAAATCCAACTCAATTACCATGTTTTCAACAACTTCATTAAGATTATTATCTTCAATTTCAAAAGTTGTTATTTGAAAATCGTCGATTTGGGTAAAAGTTGGATTATAGTTTGACTCATCACACGTTGGGATTTGGATTCGTTTTTCATGTTGTTTTATTTATGTTTCAAACAACAAATCCGCGCGATCATCGTAAATTTCATTCAGTTGCTCAATAAAATCCAATTTGTAGTTATTAGTATAAGGATTTTCACTTTGAAATTGTCGAGAACAAAGCTTTTCAACCGTAACGTGGTTAAGATTACTTCCATTGCCAAATTCATTTGAAAAGTTGTTTTCATTTTTGTTTTGAGTTTGAAATTCATTTTGGAGTTTGAAATTGAATTGGCATGGGTTATAATCGAAATTGTTTGAATTTTGAATTCAAATTTTGGAATCCTTGACTTGAGTTATTATACAAATAAGAGTTACACAAATCATTTAACATTTGATTTTGTTGTGTAGAGAGTTCAACTAAAGATGAAATGCTATTTTCGAGATTCTAGGGTTGTTCGTCAATTTGAAAATTTGTGGTTCAAAACTCGAATCGTTTAAACAATAGTTGTTGTTGAAATATCCATAAGAATTTGGTGTGAAAATATGGATTATATTGATTTTCAAATTCATGTGAATATGGAAATTCGGTCATTTTCAAGAATCCTTTTGGGTTTTTTTATATAAAGGAAAAATATTTACAAATAAAATTTATTCTTCTAAAGGGAAACAGATTTTTGTTTTGTTTTTTTGTTTTTTCCATTTTTTCTTTGTTTTTGAAAAGGTTCTTTTAATTTTTTTTTGGATTTTGTTTTTCTAAATGTTTTGCATTTTTGAAATTTCAAAGAAAAAGGATTTAAAAATTTCAATGAAAAAGGAATATTTACAATTTTTTTAGTTTTGGATTTTAATTTTTTTTGAATATGCATGAACTAATGCAACTAAATGAATGCAGTGGTTAATTGCATATGATTTATCTTAAGTTAACCCAAAATTGTATAGTCACACATTGTCCTAAATCAACAAGATAGTTCTCGGTCAGGTAACAGACATGATTTATCGGTGCACCACGAATCACTATAGCAATGCAGCCGAAGGTTTAAGTATCTTTAGAGCAACAACCACTATAATATTTACGAATCACCGTAATATTTATAAATAATTATTACTCTGCCGCAGCCTACCAAGAAATAAATTGTTCAAAGAAGACAATTTGCCAATATACAATTAAGTGTTATCGTTATTATTAATCAAAATTATAAGATGATATGCAAAGCAGAAATTAAAAGTGTGTTAACAATGCAACCACAAATGAAATTTGTTTTTGTTTTGGTTGTTTGAATTTTTTTAAAAAAAAATATGCAAACAAACAACAATGCAAGACAAATAAAAACAATAGATATAGCAAGCAAATTATTTTATTTTAGCAATCAAAGCGAAGCAATTATTTTTGACAGCATTTCTTCTCCTTTTGAAATTCTGCGTCGGCAATCTGAAATAAAAATAAGATATATACGATTTTTTTTAATATATCAAACAAAATAAAATGAATGAACAAAAATTAGAAACGAAAATAAACCAAAACAAATGAAACTAAAACAAGTGAAAACAAAATTAAAACAAATTGACAAATAATTTTATTTAGAACTAAAACATATTCACTAAACCACCAACAAATAAAATCCAAAATAACTTATGTTTTTATTTTATTTTAATCACAACCCTAACTAAACTAAGGCCCAACCCAAAATGAAGTAAACTCTACTGAAAAAACGAGCAGAGAATTCATCATCAACTTCACAATCAATTTCTCGACCAATTCAAAATCAACCTAACAAATTCAACATCCCCAATTTATTATCAAATTCACATGCCTAGTTCGGGATGTAGTTGCAGTATATCATTCGCGGTTGCAAGTGATAGCAGGAAGTTGCGAGGAGGTTCAATTGCTGGGGATTGGAGTTGCGATTGATGGGGTAGAGGCGCTCGAATTGCCATGGGAATTGGGCAAATCGCGATTGGTTAAATGCTGCAATTTGGGTCGCGACAATGTGTTCTCGAGTTGTCAGGTGAAGTTCGATTGATGTTGTGGGAGATGTTGCAATGATTTAAACAGTGGTTGAGGAGGTTGGTCGGGAGCAGGCAATTTGGTAATGTCAGTGGTTGGGCTGCTGGTTATGTAGAGTGGTATTTGTGATATGTATGTGATCCTGCCAAGGCAGTAGGGTGGTAAAGAAGTAAGGCTGTGCAAATCTAGTGCTATGGAGATGAAGTGCGGCAGCCTGATGGTCAGAGAAGTTTACAAGCAGTGAGTATGTGAAGGCTGTAATGAGTTGAGGAACAGAGTTTACAAGCAGAGAGATGGAGTGGTTTTCTGGTGATTAGGGTAGAAGTGAAGTATAGACACAGTTAGCACATTAGAGGATGTGAGGAATGCCAAGTAGTGAAGAGGTGTGTTTGGGATGACAGGCAGTAAAGAAACTATAGAGGTGGATGATAAGCAAGTATGAAATGCACAGGATCGTTTGGTTATGAAGGTTGTGTAGTTGAAAGTTGTATTTGATGTAGTAGGAAGTAGGAATGGAAGAAGTGATGGTTATTTGGTTGTCACGATTAGGCAAGAAATGATGTAAGGTTTGGAAGGATTTATGAAATGATTGTTGAACTGTGGGAAGTGGATGAATGAATTGAGCGTGTTTGAGTGGAACTGTGGTGGTTCAAGGAAGTGGTGTGATATGGAATGGTTGCACTGTCGTGACACAGAGTTGCGGTTCTGGTGGTGAAATGTCTGGGAGGAGAAAGTTTGTTATCGAGGCTGTTGTGAAGGGGCAGCAACACAGTAGAAGTATGAAGTAGAGGGAGGCAACAGTAGTGATGCAAGCAGTATTAAGAAATGTGCACAGATGCACAGTTAATAGAAAAATGAAATAAAAGGCAATGCAGATTGTAAGATGTAAATTGTAAATAAAATGAAATCAAACTGGAAAAGAAATAAAATGTGTTTGTTTATGTTTTGAAATTGTGAAGTGTTTTTTTTAAATAGAATATGCAATTCAAATGCAAAAGAAAACACAACCAACAAACAAATGGAAACAAAAATGCACTCAACACACAAAATTAAAAACACACAAAAATTCGAAGAATAGAAAATAAAATCAAAACTAACTCCTTGACAATAGCGCCAAAAACTTGTTAATTGACTAGTTTTCTATTGGTTTAGAAAATAGTCGAAAATTTTCAAATTAAAATAACCGCAAACGCACGGCGTACTATCGTATTACGTGGCAAGTACGGGTCAGTCCATAAGGAATTGTTGATTTTAGTTTTCTATTCAATCAAATTAACCAAAGATTTAGAGAGTGATTAGCTAAAAAAATGAGAAAAATGAAAAATAGCAAAAGAAAATAGATAAAAATATGAGAGTGCAGAGGCAATTTAGAGATAAATCCACTCTCTAGATCACATAGTTCAACACAACATGAAATTATGATCTCTCTTTTTTGGTCATTAGTTAGTTTAATTGATGTGTTTATCATAAGTATGGCCTATTTGTGCTATTAATTAGCTCAACATAAGCCACCAAAATATAACACACCCCTTAAACCACTATTTACTCTCATGAAAAATGATAGCAAGTTGAAAATAAAATCTATTTTAAACATGGAATATTAACTATTGTTTAGAAGTATAGGCCATCAAATTTTAATTTCAAAATCACTTCATTACCATAATCATATGTAAATGAAGAGGTAATTTTCGTGATTCATATGACTAAGCATAGCCTATTTGTTTTGAACAACATAAGTTATAAAACTCAATAATAAACACAAAATTACATAAACATCATTTTCCATTAAGCATAAAAAGAGAGCAATAATTATCAAAATGTTGAAGGTTTATAACTAGAGAGTTTCATCACCCCTAAATTGAAGGGGTTTAGCCTCTCATATTTGTTATTAAATCAACAATTATAGCTTGCAACATGAAATAAAAAAAAGAAAAAAGAGAGCAAAGTAAAGAAAAAAAATCTATTCTATTTGCATGAAAAATAGATCTACACTACTAACGTGAAAGTAAATAAACAAAAGAAGCATGTAAAAGAAAAAGAGCACTAATTAACATTGCATAAAAAAATGAAAGTTAAATGAAAATAAAAATGGCTAAGTAGCCATGGAAAAGGGAAAGAGAGCTTTGATTTATTTTCTAAGCTAAAACTAACTAAGAGGAAGACGACGGTTACATGAAGATATGAGGTATTTATATAAGTTAGAAACCCTAATTCATTTTTTTGAGGAATGCCCAAAATACCCTTGAGCTAGTGTGGCCACCAAGCAATCATTAGCATGTCTTATTCCCCCACTCAAACGTACATGAAGCTTTAATGGCCTTTTAACACGTGCATTAGCTCCTAATTGAAAATCAAGGTAAGTGGGTGAGGTCCTCTACGTTCGTCACTTTGAATTATTTCCATCTTCATTCCTTTGCATCTTCTTTGTGCATGCATATTTCTTCATGAAACCACATGTAATTGAGTTTAAATTCCTATAACATAATATAGAATTTTCCAATTAAATTTTCTTAATTTAATATATGCACAAAAATGACCATTTTGCCCTTGGATGAAGATGAATATGCGACAATTTCAAATAATTTTAATTTTGGTTCAAACAAGTTAAAATTCCCAATATGATCATTTATTCAATTTATATAGATTAAATACCATGGTAAAAATATGCACATTTACGTGCACATCAATAGTAAAGTTATTGGTAGGTGCTAATAGGTTCATAACCTATGAAAACTATGATTAGAAAGAGTATTGACAGGGGCCAATAGGTTTGTAGTGAACCCATGAGATCTATATCCGGATTATTGAACAGAACTTAATAGGTTCCTAGTCAATCCATGAAAACTAAGTTAAGTGGTAAGTTATTGGAGATATCAATAAGTTCAGGTAGAACCCATGAAACAATGAAGTTATTGGATGGGGCCAATAAGTTCTTAGCAATCCCATAAAAACTATGAAACTGGACAGGGATTCATAAGTATTAAACAGGTTAATAGTCAGCTCATGAAAACTATTAGGCTAATATTAACCCTAGAAATTATAACTGTGACAGATATAAAAAATGAATGGGGATGGGTAATTCAGAATTATTTACTTGTTTGCATATCATCATATTATTTTAAAATGTTATATTTTGACTGTTGTGGATGTTGGAGCACAATATATGGTTTTACAAAGCTTAAGGATAATAGTGGGGGAAAAACCTTTTCTGCTAAGCGATGTGGTCTCACTAGATATCCAAATGGTTTGAGATCATAGATCATTATTCATACCAGGCTTTATGTCCGACTCGAAGTTTATGCTTTCCCCTTAAACTCTTGGATGCTCAATTAATTTTGAGTGGTTTGAGAGTTAGGGTTTTCAGGTACATCTTTAGACGAATAAGCTTCCGGAGACGTGCAGGAGGCATGATGTCTATTTAGAGTTCTCTTCTATTTTGATCCTTCTGTGTGTTGTTGTAAAGGCAAAGTTGTTAATTGCCTAGTTATATACTCTGATCATCTAAGGAGGCATATGTCACTCTTGGCGTATGTTGTAATAATTATATTTTCTATGAACGTGGTTCTCATATTGGGATTATGTAATGAATTTAAAATGCTTTAAAATGGAATGAGATAGTTGTTTGTTGATTTTGAAATTTTCCATATCCATGTGTTTGTGCTATATCAATATGTCGAACATTACTGTATTTGGTCGTCGATGATTAATAACTATGGATGACTGCAGCATCCATAACCGTTAGTTTTGGGCCTCCAAGTGGGGGATCTTACAATTTTAATAAAATTAATAACCTATTTAACCACACAATTATACTTTATAATTATATGTTAATTATGCTAATACATATGTATAGATATGTGCTGTTTGCGCCAAAATTGGTCACAAACCCCAAGTGTTGTGAAAGCACCAGTGTATGAATATAAATCAACAATACTCAAACACAAATCACAGATTTAAGCAAGCAGCAAGTAGCACTTTAGAAATAATGAACAAGGACACACGATTTATAGTGGTTCGGCTGTCTCCGGCCTACGTCCACTGCAAAGGTTTTTCTTTTTATTGATGTTATCTTGATGATTACAGTTGGTTACAGCAAGTTACAATGGATTATAGCTCTGAAACTTGAATGCAACAACGATGATAGAATTGAATCCGGTAGAGTCTTGGCGCTTCAGAATTCCGATCCCCCTTTTCTGAATGACATGGGGCTCTATTTATAGGTGTAGGAGGCTAATATTTCTCCTAAAAATCCGGTAGACCACTTCTGGCACGTGAGGGGGCCCACATGCCCGGCCTCAGGAAATTTGGGCCCACTTTGGATCGATTCGAACTCCATTCGAATCGATCAAGAAATCATCCAATCGAGATGAAATTTGGCGTGGACATTCTTCAACATGTATGTAAGCTCCTGTAAAAATTTCATTGCATTTGGACTTGTAGATCACAAGATATGGCCGATTCGAATTGTTATTTTCGAGCAGGTTGCTTGTTTCGACTCGATGCTGTTCGAATCGATGGGTTCGACTCGATGGTTCCACGTGCTTTCGTGATGATGTGGTGTGCATTCTTCGTGTCGATCCCCTTTTCACTCCGGTTTGACTGGTCGATTCCATAATCTTCGCCACTTTGACTTAGTGGATTCGAGGGCTTTCAGGGGTTCGAACAGAGGCTCGTTCGTATCGATCGTGGTATGCTCTGGCCAATCGATACGAAGCTGTTGTAACAGGATCGATTCGAAGTGGAGTAACTGCATGGATTCGAAGGAAGGCCATTGGGATGGATACGAAGTTTGGCCATCTGATGGATTCGAAGAAGAGGAGACTTGATGGACTCGAACATGTTGCTTTGGGCGATGGATACGAAGTGGGGTTACAGGATGGATTCGAAGAGTGGTTGTCTGATGGATTCGAACTATTGCTCGCTGATGGGTGCGAACTAGATGGAGTCGAGCTGAGACATGAGGATGGGTACGAACTTCATGGATTCGAAGTACTCCAAGATGATGGATTCGAAGTGGAATGACTCCATGGATTCGAAGCACTACAACTTGATGGACACGAAGTAGTTTAGCTGGATACGAACGGAACCCTTGTCTATGGATTCGAACAAGGGCTATCTCCTCTATCTTGAATTGATCATAACTTGAGCGTACAAACTCGGATTGACTTGAAATTTGAAACGCTGGCTTCCACGGCTTTGCTCGTCATGTCTCGTCAATTGTGGCACGATCCGGACTCGGACAAAATTTATCAATATCCATGGTTATCCTGCAATGTACAGTTGATATTCAAGAATAATAATTATCGATTCTTTGTAAACTTTTGGATATCTTGACTTTGCCAAAAGTTGGGATAACATGTGCCTAGTAATTTCTAAGCGTCTAGAATTTACATCATAAACTAGTGTTTAAATGTCAACTCTTTCAACAGTTATACAAGTCTTATCCATATTATTAATAACACCAAAATTTAAATATTCATATCCAAAATTTCTAATCAATAGACTTATATACAATAAAATTTAAACTCAATTTATTGCATCGAAATAATCAAATATATTGATACTAGAAACATACAATTCCAATTTTTACGCTCTATTCAACTCCTTTTTCACACAAAAATAAACAAAGAATTTCTATTTAGTTCATAGGAGTTGGCAGTGCAAATTATAAGTAAAATTTGAATCTTACACACTATTCTTTAATTGAAATCCTTTAAACAAATTCAAAGAAAAAGAATAAGAAGTGGAATAGAAGGTAAAGGTATGGAAACTACAAATATACACAAATTCCATTATTTTGACATAACCAATTTGATATTTCAATCTAGAATTGACATTTCATACTAAAGAAGTTTTGGGGATTTATATGTGATGTTTTCGCAAACCAAAACTTCCCAAGGAATATTCAGATCCAAACTATGCTAATCAAATACTAAAATAGAAAAGCCAAGATTTTCACTTATAGTATATCCTTAGCTTTGCCTCCTATGGAATTAAAATGCCATTTAAAATCTTTATCAGATCTTGTAATGACCGCCCTATACCACTAGCACTGATAATATCAAAATAGTGCACTACGGTCATGCTCGGTCGATATAGGATGATCATCATTATTGAAAATGAAATATACCATATAACCTATCGATTATCTCAGAGAGCATGAATAAAATATAATATCATAGATATAACAGGAGAGACATTAATAACTATGTGAACAAATCAGCAAATTAGTATATCCATAGAATTATACATCAAAAGCAGTAGAGTTTATGTAACAAGATTAAACTCAACAACTGTCTCATAAGAAGAAAATAAGCAGTCATTACCAAGTCTCCCAAGTGTTGCATAGCCGAAAAAACACAGTAATCCATATAAGTATATAATACGAGCTAGCTCCATCCAGCTCGTCCTCCGCATAGCAACTGCGTCACCTAGACCTTTTACCTAATGTAGTCATATAAGAGAACCTAAGATAATAAGAACAAAAGCATAGAACCTTGGACCAGACAAATGTTTTGTGTGAGCGGTAAATAAATCTCAAAATACTATGCATGTAAATATAGTAAGGAACAGAGGTACATTAATCATACTCGTAATGTCCCTACAGCTGAAGAGTTGGCACATAACATCATAATATGTTACCCTACAAATAACATAAAAGTACTCTACTCAAAATAAGGATATCGGCTCTCTAGGTATTCCTATCTCTAATAACTGCTTCCAATGATATCTCCAAGTAATATTCTAGAAAGCAACTAAACAACCACAACTTCCATCAAGCAATCCTCACTATCACTCTAAATGCTATGAATATATGATCACCCCAATGGCCTCCTTATTGTCAGGGACTAACGGAAATCTCAGTTTTCATTTTACTCTCATATCACATAGCCTAAAGCTAGATACATGTCTCGTAGCCCAAAGTTAGATATTAGACCCAAAGCCATTGGTCCAGGGTATTCAGATCCACTCCATTGATCGATGGGCATCCCCACTTATAATACCTCTGCTTTGAGTGCAACAGAAATACTACTCCATGTATCAAAAATTCCTTAGCATATGCATCCGAGTCCTCCTTTTCTCCATTCGGATCCAAGCCCTTCCTTTCACCAATCCAGTTCCATTATTCAAAAACTTTCTCACTCCCTATCCACGACTCCCTCCTTTATCAAGCCGCAATCTTCGGCATGTACTCCCTTCATGAGTCACAAACCAAAGATACATAGATTTTATCATGTTGTTACATCAACATCCAATCTTGATGCAAATGAGCCAACACTCCAGCACGATCTATAGAGCTTCCTCTCCTTCTCCCAAAAAACTCAGATCAAACTCATGCATAAAAACAACTCGGTACCAAGTTAAAATGGCTTGACACCGAGTCATATACTTAGTCAATTTTGACTAAGTTACCTTCCATGCTTCTAGAACTCTTATCCCAAGTGATTCAAATATCGACCTATCCATCAAAATAACTTGGGCCATAATCCAAAACACTTAATTCCAAGTTCTAGAAACAACTCAGCATAACATCCAGCATTTAATCAATTCTCTGCAACTTGCCTTGGTCCAACTCCATTATCCAACACCTAGAGGTCCCCAAAGTCGCCAACCAACCAAGCAATACAAATGGCTCGATACCGCGTTAAATGAATCAATACCTAGTTGTGTACTTAACCATACTAGATAAACGACATAAGCAATAGGCTACCCCATACTTCAGAGCCTCTCCTCCAGGATTCATCCAATTCTGACTCACTTGGCCAACGATCTACCAAATTCACCAACCTTTCTTCCTAAACAACCAAAACACTAGCAAACAACATCAAATCACAACATACAACATAAAATAACCTGCATATACATCCATTCATACAAGCAATACACAAAAATGTGATAAAAAAATCAATCTAATCTAAATCTACATATTACATGCCTATATGAACATGAATAAGATATACTAAATCAATTTTGAAAACCATTTCAAAGATTCACTATTTAGGTTATAATCATATTAAAATATGTAATTAAAGTTAGAAAACATTTTAATGCCAAAAATCATGTTAAAACATACAATTATACTATATAAACCTGCATAAAATATGAGAAGGCATAAACCACATTCCAGATTCCAACATTAACCGATCCGAGTCTAAATCCGATCTGGACAACGAAAGAAAGCAATGCCAATCAACCAAAATAATGATCTCTATCCTCTAATTGATGATCTTTTCTCTATTAATGATTTAGCTAAATTTAGAGAGTAATTGGTGAGATTTTGGATGAAAATAGGGTTAATGAGGTTTTAGATCTAATTTGGGAAAGAGGGAAATGATTTAATTTGACTCCTACACTCCTCTAGATTTATGGGCTAGACCAATTACATACTAATACTGTCCAACAGTTGTCTAAACTTATGACAACCATAATTTTCTAAACGTAAATCCGTATTCTTATTACGACCATTCTGAGGAAGACATTATCCTGAGGTAATGGAATCGGTTTGAGACTTGAATTCAACTTTTATTAAAATTTATTGTAACAACCCGATATTTTCAACCATTCGCGTCCGCACATGTCGCGCTTGAATTGCTCAAAATACCGCGTTGTAAATAAAATTTGGCAAATCTCAGAATATACAGTAAACAAAATCACAGATCACAGACACAGAGTAATAATAGTGCAGCGGAAGTAAAAGAAATAGTAGTTCATGAAGCTCTATGTAATATATTAGAGTTACATAAGATACAGCAGAAGAAATAAAGTACAAAAGAGGTCTCAAGATAATAACCAAGTACAAAATGAATACAACACTAGGATCAACAGGATAACTGGAAGTGAAACAGAAAAAGCCGGACAAGCAGGTAATCTCCAGCGATTCAAATCTTCAGAATGTGGAAATCCAAATCTATGAATACTCAGGATGACCCGAGCGTAAATAAAAATACAAATACTCGAGTCAGGACATACATACTTATACAATGTAAACCAACTCAAGTGAATTATAGTAAAAGTGCAAGTAACTTAAAGGATGCTTGGGACCGCCCATCCTCTAAGGATCCGTTAAACTATTTACTATATCGTATATTGCACTATTATAATAATGTCTATCAGTAAAATAAACTTACTTTAAAATAACGTTAGGGAGTGACCTAATATTCCCCTTAACACAAATAATGCCAATAGTCTATACAGTACCTGCATATCTCCTGAACGGGAGACTATGAGAGGATACTGCATAGGTACGACACAAATAAAAACTCGTAGTAAAGGCTCGATATGGTAGGTGACACGACACACAAGGAAATGCCAGAGTATATATACCAATTACGACACTCGGGCTAGTGGTAATGCAGCGGCCACATACACCCACCACGGAACACATTGCTAAAAATCGGAGGGGCGCCCAAACAATCATAAAAGCAAATAGAATGGTATCGAAGAAATGCATCCGACCAGAGGAGCTACCCACTTTGGCCTGAGACCGCTCCTGTTTCTACCACCTTATGCCAACTCACGGGAGTTGGGTCCACGTAAAATACCTCAAGAACGTCGCCACCATCCTACTTCATTCTGGAATCTCCACCGCATACACGGTTGTCAAAGTGGTTTTCGGTATCTACAGAGAATATGCCCAAATCTGATCCCGGTCTCTTTGCCAACCAATCGTTATTATAACCCGTGGTTATAAATTTTAAAATAATACTTTTATACTTCAAAATAAAATATCATCTCAAATCCAAATCTTTATCAAAATAAAGATTAAATCATTTCCAAACCATTCCAATATACCAACATACCATATCTTTCAAATACAAATATTTATCAAAATAAATATCAAGTCATTTCCAACCATTTCAATATATTAAATTATCATATCCTTTCAAAACTTCCTTTCAAATCATTTTAATACATTGAAATATCATATCGTTCAGAACTTCATTTTCAAATCATTTTAATATCAAAATATCATATCTTTCGAAACTTATTTTCAAATCATTTTCATATCAAAATATCATATCTTTCAAAACTTCATTTCAAATCATTTTAATATCAAAATATCATATCTTTCAAAACTTTATTTCAAATCATTTTAATATCAAAATATCATATCTTTCAAAACTTCATTTTCAAATCATTTTAATATCAAAATATCATATCTTTCAAAACTTCATTTTCAAATCATTTTTAATTTCAAAATATCATATCTTTCAGAACTTTATTTTCAAATCATCATATAAGTTCAAATCCAAACATTCAACTTTAAATATCTTCTAAATTCAAGATAACACTCATTTATTATCCTTTCAAATCACCCTTTAAATAGCTTATATTTCAATCAAAATAATTCATTTAAACCATTTAAAAGTGAAGTTTATATAATTTCAAATCAAGTATTCAATTTCTAAAGTTTTAAACCATTCGGAGTTCATTTACTAAGTTAAAACCATAAACATTGAAAATTTCAACAGTTCACAACATTCAGAAAAAAAGCTGCTGTAAGTTATATTTGAAAACATTTCAATTGAAACCATTTAAACATTATAAGAATCATATTTTAACATTCAAGGACGTTCATTAAAATACTCTTTTAATTTATGATTTTTATAAAGCAAACCTTTACTGAAAAATCCAAATTTTTCAATAATTTCACTTAACAAATTCAATTGTACAATTTTCCCATTTTTACATTTGACACCTTATTAACACTTACATTTTCAATTTTCCATTTCATAAATTAAACTAAATTTCCAATTTATTTAATTAATTTAAACCTTTAAACAAAACCAAATTCCACATTTCCAAATCAAGTTGTATTTTAAAATTTCACTTTTAAGCATTCATTTACTTAACCATTTTAATTCATAGAAAAATCAATGATACTTTATTAAATCATTTAAATTTAAATTTAAATCAAATTATCATATTTATCATTTTCCAAATAAGAATAAAGTTCCATTTTATTTATATAACTTAAATATCATTTTTAACCAAAATTTCAAATTTCCAAACATAAGTTATATTTCAATAATCCAATTTAACCATTCATTAATTACATTTTTAACTCATAGAAAAATCATAATTTCTTTATTTTAAAACATTTAAAAAATCTATTTAAACCAAATTTCATAAATTTATATTTTTAAAATACTTAAAATATCCAAAACACTTTACAAAATAACCACGGGCCTGTATATAGTTTTCTAACCTAGGTCAAGTGATACGGATATATATCATTTCAATCCGCAGTTTATAAAGAAAAATCCGGGTTCTATCATTTTAAACCCGCAATCCTAAGTTAAAACAAAATAAATAAATAACTGTTCAGGCCTATCATCTCACCCCATAACGATTTTTCCCTATTCTAAAGTCCGTTCGGGTATGTATCATTTCAACCCATAGTGATTCTAATCATATTTTAACACTCAAAGATGTTCATTAAAATACTCTGTTAATTTATAATTTTATAAAGCAAACCTTTACAGAAAAATCCAAATTTTTCAATAATTTCACTTAACAAATTCAATTGTACAGTTTTCCCATTTTTACATTTGACACCTTACTAACACTTACATTTTCAAATTTCCATTTCACAAATTAAACTAAATTTCCAATTTATTAAATTAAAATAAACCTTAAAACAAAACTAAATTCCACATTTCCAAATCAAGTTGTATTTTAAAATTTCACTTTTAAGCATTCATTTACTTAACCATTTTAATTCATAGAAAAATCAGTGATACTTTATTGAATCATTTAAATTCAAATTTAAATCAAATTATCATATTTACAATTTTCCAAATAAGAGAAAAGTTCCATTTTATTTATATAACTTAAACACCATTTTTAACCAAAATTCCAAATTTCCAAACTTAAGTTATATTTCAATAATCCAATTTAACCATTCATTAATTACATTTTTAACTCATAGAAAAATCATAATTTCATTATTTTAAAACATTTCAAAATTCTATTTAAATCAAATTTCATAAATTTATATTTTTAAGATACTTAAAATATCCAAAACACTTAATAAAATAACCACGAGCATGTATATAGTTTTCTAACCTAGGTCAAGTGATACGGATATATATCATTTCAATCCACAGTTTACAAAGGAAAATCTGGGTTCTATCATTTCAAACCCGCAATCCCAAGTTAAAACAAAATAAATAAAAAACCGTTCAGGCCCATCATTTCAGCCCATAATGATTTTTCTCTATTCTAAAGTCCATTCGGGTATGTATCATTTCAACCCAGAGTGATTCTAATCTACAGGGAACTTGCAGTGTGATAAACTGACAGAATAACATGATATAACAGTAACATATGATATAACAGGTGTAATAACAGGTGTGATCATCATATGATCATAATATAAGCAGTTATAACATGATGATATAATTTTATAGATTCAAATGGTGTCACTTTACTAGTTATATAAGTACAAATCGTCTGGTGAGAATTACTCACATGTATTAGCTGGAAATGACAAACAACTACTCACAACAGAGATCTTCGAAGACATGAAAGCACAATAACGGATTCAAGTGGATGAGAACCAAGATAAGGATCTTGTTTTACAACCAAAACAAAACCAAAATAAATTAACATTTCAACACAACATTAAATTGAAACAACTTTGAAATAAAAAGCAATATGAACACACGATATTTTGCCTTGCTTTCTATTATTGTTTTGCATGACCTAGGAGTGTATTTGGCTCAGGTTTGGACATAGCATGGCTCTGGTATGGACACAAGAATGCACGGCTACAAGGCATTGAAGGTGGAGGGGTTACAACTTGAGAATGTGAAGGATTTAAGGCAAAATAGTATGTTTTTTATCAACAAAAGGGCTCGGCCTTGGAGTGGTTTGGCTTGGTTATTCAAGTTCAGGTCTGGATAGATGTTGGAGTGGTGTGTGGTGGTCTGGTCAGAGGTGGTGGTGCTGGTGGAAAATGAAGTGGTGAAGCAACAAGGCTCAAACTAGCATGTTTTCAAGCCGTAGGTTGGATTTTGAGGGGTTGTCACCATGGTTGGCTCGGCTATGGTCATAACCTGGAGTGTAGGTGGTGATGATGGAAGGAAATAGATTTAGAGAGTGGTGGCCATGGCAATAGTGAGGAGGTTGAGCTAACATCATGTGAAAACAAGGCAAAATATATGAAAAATAAGAAGAAAAAGAAGAGAAATAAGGAGACATTACCCATTTTTTTCTCCTAGCCGTGAATGAATGAGAAGTGGAAATTTTTTTCATGAATGAAGAATGGAAATAAATGGCTGAACAAAAATTTACACAGCCAAAACAGTAAATGATGAGTTATTGGAAAAAAAATGAAAAGTCTAGAAATTAAAAGCCGTAGGAAAAGAAAGAGTCTTGTCTCTTCAATTTACCATTTCTTTTAACTCAAATAATACAAAATATAATTCATAAAATTACTTTTAAAAACCAAAACAAAGTGAAATAAAATGAAAATAAATAATAAAATTAAAGAAAATAGAAAAATAATAAAAGAAATTGCTTAAAATTCAAAACAGGGTTCAAAAATTACAATTAAAACATCACTTGCTTTGGAAAAATTTCTACTTCATTTTAAAAATATTCGAAAGCAAAATTTTGAAATAAAATACTTCATTTATCATTTCTAAAATGAAATAAATAATTTAAATTAGAGAAAATTGAAATATAATTAAATAAATAATTTAAAAATTGGAAATAAGATTTAAAACATACAAATAAAATATCACAAGCCTTAGAAAATTTATATTTCACTTTAAAACAAATAAGAAGTCAAATAAATAAAATAAATGATAAAAAAATAAATTTGGAATGAGAATAAAATTAGTTCTTAAGAATATATAAAAATAAATAAAGAATTTCTTTAATAAATTGAAAATAGAAATTAAAAATTATAAACAAAATACAACTGACATTGGAAAATGTCAATTACACTTTTAAAATGTTTGAAAACTAAAATATATAAATAACATGTAATTTTACTCATATAAATATAAATTATAACATTACATGACCAAATAAAATATTATTCATATAATATAAAATAAACAATTTTGTTAAATACAGCAGATTTCACACATTAGTTAAAAAGGCACAACTTTCACATTATAAATCAAATTTCAATGAAACGAAAAGCAGTGTTCTTAAAAGTTTATTTACTTTCATAATAAAAGATAAAATTCAAATTTTCAAACTTTCAAATTTTTAAATTTAAAAGTCAAAGTTGACCATATTGACCAAAATACATTTTTTTGTAAAATATTCTATTTAATCATGTTTGGAATTCTAATTCACATCAAAATCAAAGTTTATATTTGAAATAACAAAATTATCTAAATAAAATAAAGTTAAATCAAATTTAATTAAAATAATTAAAATATGTAATTAAAATATCACAAAATATATGGTTGTTACACTCTCCCCCACTCAAAATTTTTCGTCCCCGAAAAGGAATGAGTTACGGGAAAGCACAGAAAAGATAGAAATGAAATAAGATTAGGACAAGGTGACAAGAAGACTGAGATTATACCTGATAACTGTTGTTATACGTAAGTTTAAAAAGGTGGAGATGACTTCCCAAGATTCTCCAAAATCATGAGCGTAAGCACAAAAAAAGTGGATTCGAAATGAGTACCAAAGATTATCAAAGATTATAAAAAGAGTTCTAAACAGAAAGATTATAGAAAATGCCTATACCAGTCTATAGCAAGATAAGGATAATAAGGACAACCAAAAGATAGTTTGAAAAACAAAATAAGGAAATAAATTTTAAACCATGGAAATTTCAACTTAAATAGAAAATAAATTTTTACACAAGTTAAATAAATCTTAACTATCTCAAATTTTATTATCTTATCTTCTAATCATCTTAAATTAACGATTTCTAAGATCATGGATTTTGAAAAATAATCATTCGTTATACTCATAATGTACTCAATAAATTTAATTCTTCTTTATTCCTAATTAAAATTAAATTTATTCCTCTCAATATTGATCACTTATGTTAAATATACTTACACTTATTATAACTGCTTCATTTTATTCTTAGTTCTTTTAACATCATTTTATTGTAATTTATTCAATTACCATTTATTATATTTACCTCTGTTAATTGTTTTATAAATAAAATTTAAGTGTATAACATTTATTATAACCACTCAAATTTTTATTTATGAAATCTTTCAATATTGTATATTATCCAATTACATTGTTAACTTCTGTATAATTTGGGTAAGTTATATTTGAATGAAATTGTATTATACATATGAAACTTTTAAATTAAATCATTTCATGCTTGAATATTCATCCAAAATTTTGATTGACTTTTTTTTATAATTGAAATTATTGTTTAAAATAAAATTTAAGAATTAAATTTCTGATTTCCTTCAAACCATTTGAGATAAATAAATGCACATATACTATAGATATATTATAAACCAAGTCATATTTTAGAAATTCAAATCAATTTGATTTCCCAAAAAAAGCCGTAGTAAGACCACAGAGGGGTCTCTTCACTTCGAAACTCGAAAATGAATGTCGATGATGCCGCGGTCATCACCGAAGTTATTTTCCAGCGACAAAAAGAAGAGCACTAATTTTAAACTTTAAAATTCCTTGGAAACAAATTTCTATTAGAAAATACTTTAAATAATATACTTTAAAACTTAAACATGAGGTTTGAAACCATCAGAAATTAAATTCTCAAATTTCTTATTTTAAATTCATTTCAGTTCCCAAATCAATTTATAAACAACTATGTATAAATTCATTTATAGAACAATAAATGATAAATCAAGTATTATCATTTCAAATAATCAATTTAAATCAATTTATTAAGTTCCATAAATTTACTTATATATCAAAATTTATTTCACTAACCAAATTTAAAAAAAATATTGTGTCAGTATGTTCTGTCAAAGTGTTTTAGAAATCCTATCGATAGCGTAGATCAGACGAATCGATCGGAAACCCAAATCAACATCAACAACTTAAACAACATAATATATAAAACAAAACATAGATATACAAGTACAATTCAAAATGTTTGGAAGAATAGATTGGAAACAAATGACATGATGATTAATTAACAGAGTAGGGAGATGGGTAAACTTAAGTAAAAAGTGGACAACCTTAACCGGGTCAACCGTGACTTAAAGAATAAGATCAATGTGGATTTTTATGGGGTAAATCTACATTTGATCTCAAGAGATAGAGTTTGGAATAACAAAAGATATTAGCATCTAAACCAAGGATATATATAAATCTCTGGTGAATCGATGCTAATCGTAAAGGAGTTTTCCCTCTTTTACAATTCAATTTGAAATTGGCGAGACCGCCAACTCACTAAAAAGATCATTTGAAGCGGAGTTATTGGATACTCCAGAATCAAAAGAAGATGAATAGTGAGGGACACGAATGGATTTTGGAACCGTAGGGAACATTCCAAAATTCAAAGGAAATTCGAATCAAAGAGGAAAGATTCAAACACGAATGAAAGTGATTCTGTAAATACATTCGCTCCATATGCTGAGTTTTTCCTAGAGCTACCAAAGCTCTGATACCAAATGTAACAACCCGATATTTTCAACCATCTGCATCCGCATATGTCGGGCTTGAATTGCTCAAAATATCGCGTTGTAAATAAAATTTGGCAAATCTCAGAATATACAGTAAATAAAATCATAGATCACAGACATAGAGTAATAATAGTACAGCGGAAGTAAAAGAAATAGTAGTTCATGAAGCTACTATGTAATATATCAGAGTTACATAAGATACAACAGAAGAAATAAAGTACAAAAGAGGTCTCAAGATAATAACCAAGTACAAAATGAATACAACACTGGGATCAACAGGATAACTGAAAGTGAAACAGATAAAATTGGACAAGCAGATAATCTCCAGGGATTCAAATCACCAGAATGTGGAAATCCAAATATGTGAAAACTCAGGCTGACCCGAGCGTAAATAAAAATACAAATACTCGAGTTAGGACATGCATACTTATACAATGTAAACCAACTCAAGTGAACTGTAGTAGAAGTGCAAGTAACTTAAAGGATGCTTGGGACCGTCCATCCTCTAATGGTCCGTTAAACTATTTACTATATAGTATTTTGCGCTATTATAATAATGTCTATCAGTAAAATAAATTTGCATAAAAATAGCCTTAAGGATTGACCCAACCCTTAACACAAATAATACCAATAGTCTATACAGTACCTGCATATCTCCCAATCGGGAGACTATGAGAAGATACTGCATAGGTACGACACAGACAGAAACTCATAGTAAAGGCTCGATATGGTAGGTGACACGGCACACAAGGCAATGGCAGGGTAGATATGCCAATTACGACACTCGGGCTGGTGGTAACGCAGCAGCCACATACGCCTACCTCGGAACACATTCCCAAAAATCGGAGGGGAGCCTAAACAATCACAAAAGCAATACAATGGTATCAAAGAAATGCATCCGACCAGAGGAGCTACCCATTTTGGCCCGAGACCGCTCATGTTTCTGCCACTTATGCCAACTCACGGGAGTTGGGTCCAGGTAATATACCTCAAGAACGTCGCCACCATCCTACTTCATTCTGGAATCTCCACCGCGTACACGGTTGTTAAAGTGGTTTTCGGTATCGACATAGAGTATGCCCATATCCGATCCCGGTCTCTTTGCCAACCAATCGTTATTATAACCCGTGGTTATAACTTTTAAAATAATACTTTATACTTCAAAATAAAATATCATTCAAATCCAAATCTTTATCAAAATAAAGATTAAGTCATTTCCAAACCATTTAAATATACCAACATACCATATCTTTCAAATACAAATATTTATCAAAATAAATATCAAGTCATTTCCAATCATTTCAATATATTAAATTATCATATCCTTTCAAAACTTCCTTTCAAATCATTTTAATATATTGAAATATCATATCATTCAGAACTTCATTTTCAAATCATTTTAATATCAAAATATCATATCTTTCGAAACTTATTTTCAAATCATTTTCATACAAAATATCATATCTTTCAAAACTTCATTTCAAATCATTTTAATATCAAAATATCATATCTTTCAAAACTTTATTTCAAATCATTTTAATATCAAAATATCATATCTTTCAAAACTTCATTTTCAAATCATTTTAATATCAAAATATCATATCTTTCAAAACTTCATTTTCAAATCATTTTTAATTTCAAAATATCATATCTTTCAGAACTTTATCTTCAAATCATCCTATAAGTTCAAATCCAAATATTCAACTTTAAATATCTTCTAAATTCACGATAACATTCATTTATTATCCTTTCAAATCACCTTTTAAATAGCTTATATTTCAATCAAAATAATTCATTTAAACCATTTAAAAGTGAAGTTTATATACTTTCAAATCAAGTATTCAATTTCTAAAGTTTTAAACCATTCTGAGTTCATTTACTAAATTAAAACCATAAACATTAAAAATTTCAACCTTTCACAGCATTCGGAAAAAAAGCTGTTGTAAGTTATATTTGAAAACATTTCAATTTGAACCATTTAAACATTATAAGAATCATATTTTAACATTCAAGGATGTTCATTAAAATACTCTTTTAATTTATGATTTTTATAAAGCAAACCTTTACTGAAAAATCCAATTTTTTCAATAATTTCACTTAACAAATTCAATTGTACAATTTTCCCATTTTTACATTTGACACCTTATTAACACTTACATTTTCAATTTTCCATTTCACAAATTAAACTGAATTTCCAATTTATTAAATTAACTTAAACCTTTAAACAAAACCAAATTCCACATTTCCAAATCAAGTTGTATTTTAAAATTTCACTTTTAAGCATTCATTTACTTAACCATTTTAATTCATAGAAAAATCAATGATACTTTATTAAATCATTTAAATTCAAATTTAAATCAAATTATCATATTTATCATTTTCCAAATAAGAATAAAGTTCCATTTTATTTATATAACTTAAATATCATTTTTAACCAAAATTCCAAATTTCCAAACTTAAGTTATATTTCAATAATCCAATTAACCATTCATTAATTACATTTTTAACTCACAGAAAAATCATAATTTCTTTATTTTAAAACATTTAAAAAATCTATTTAAATCAAATTTCATAAATTTATATTTTTAAAATACTTAAAGTATCCAAAACACTTTACAAAATAACCACGGGCCTATATATAATTTTCTAACCTAGGTCAAGTGATACAGATATGTATCATTTCAATCCGCAGTTACAAAGAAAAATCCGGGTTCTATCATTTCAAACCTGCAATCCCAAGTTAAAACAAAATAAATAAAAAACTGTTCAGGCCTATCATTTTAGCCCATAATGATTTTTCCCTATTCTAAAGTCCGTTCGGGTATGTATCATTTCAACCCATAGTGATTCTAATCTACAGGGAACTTGCAGTGTGATAAACTAACATAAATAACAGAATAGCATGATATAACAGTAATAGATGATATAACAGATGTAATAACAGGTGTGATCATCATATGATCATAATATAAGCAGTTATAACATAATGATATAATTTTACAGATTCAAATGGTGTCAGTTTACTAGTTATATAAGTACAAATCGTATGGTGAGAATTACTCACATGTATTAGCGGGAGATGATAAACAACTACTCACAACAAAGATCTTCGAAGGCACGAAAGCACAACAATGGATTCAAGTGGATGAGAACCAAGCTAAGGATCTTGTTTTACAACCCAAAACAAAACCAAAATAAATTAACATTTCAACACAACATTAAATTGAAACAGCTTTGAAATAAAAAGCAATATGAACACAGGATCTTTTGCCTTGCTTTCTATTATTTTTTTGCATGACCTAGGGGTGTATTTGGCTCAGGTTTGGACATAGCATGGCTCAGGTATGGACACAAGAATGCACGGCTACAAGGCATTGAAGGTGGAGGAGTTACAACTTGAGAATGTGAAGGATTTAAGGCAAAATAGTATGTTTTTGGTCAACAAAAGGGGTCGTCTTTGGAGTGGTTTGGCTTGGCCATTCAAGTTCAGGTCTGGGTAAATGTTGAAGTGGTGTGTGGTGGTCTGATTAGAGGTGGTGGTGCTGGTGGAAAATGAAGTGGTGAAGCAACAAGGCTGAAACTAGCATGTTTTCAAGGCATAGGTTGGATTTTGAGGGGTTTTGTCACCATGGTTGGCTCGGCTATGGTCATGACCTGGAGTATAGGTGGTGATGATGGCAGGGAATAGATGTAGAGAGTCGTGTCCATGGAAATAGTGAGGAGGCCGAGCAAACATCATGTGAAAACAAGGCAAAATATATGAAAAATAAGAAGAAAAAGAAGGGAAATAAGAAGCCATTACCCTTTTTTTTCTCCTAGCCGTGAATGAATGAGAAGTGGAATTTTTTTTCATGTATGAAGACTGGAAATTCACATCTAAAAAAAATTTACACGGCCAAAACAGTAAATGAGGAGTTATGGAAAAAAAAATGAAAAGTCTAGAAATTGAGAAGCCATAGGAAAAGGAAGAGTCTTGTCTCTTCAATTTACCATTTCGGTTAACTCAAATAAAACAAAATATAATTTAGAAAAATACTTTTAAAAACCGAAACAAAGTGAAATAAAATGAAAATAAATAATAAATTTTAAAGAAAATAGAAAAATAATAAAAGAAATTGCTTAAAATTCAAAAAAGGGTTCAAAAATTACAATTAAAACATCACTTAATTTGGAAAAATATCTACTTCATTTTAAAAATATTCTAAAGCAAAATTTTGAAATAAAATACTTCATTTATCATTTCTAAAATGAAATAAATAATTTAAATTAGATAAAATAGAAAAATAATTAAATAAATAGTTTAAAAATTGGAAACAGGACTTAAAACATACAAATAAAATATCATTAGCCTTAGAAAATTTCTATTTCACTTTAAAACAAAACGTCAAATAAATAAAATAAATGAGAAAAAAATAAAGTTGGAATGAGAAGAAAACAAGTTCTTAAGAAAATATAAAAATAAATAAAGATTTCTTTAATAAATTGAAACTGGAAATTAAAAATTATAAACAGAATACAACTGGCATTGGAAAATGTCAATTACACTTTCAAAATGTTTGAAAACTAAAATATATACATAACATGTTATTTTACTCATATAAATATAATTAGAACACTACATGACCAAATAAAATATTATTTATATAATTTAAAATAAACAATTTTTAAATACAGCAAATTTCACACTATAGTTAAAAAAGCATAACTTTCACATTATAAATCAGATTTCAACAAAATGAAAAGAAGTCTTCCTAAAATTTTATTTACTTTCATAATAAAATATAAAATTCAAATTTTCAGACTTTCAAATTTTTAAATTTAAAAGTCAAAGTTGATCATATTGGCCAAAATACATTTTTTTTAAATATTCTATTTAATCATGTTTGCAATTCTAATTCACATCAAAATTAAAGTTTATATCTAAAATAACAAAATTATGTAAATAAAATAAAGTTAAATCAAAATTCAATTAAAATAATTATAATATATAATTAAGATAATCACAAAATATAGGGTTGTTACATTTATAGCCCAAACAATATATGAATAAAATAAAAATATATTTTATTTGAATAAATCAGATCAACGTTAAGAGCCATATCTCAAAATTATAGAATCATACGACCTTATATGAATAAAATAAAAAAATATTTTACAATCATCCGACACGTAAAATATTGGTTGTTACATTCTCCCCCACCTTCTCCTAAATTAGGAATTTCACCCTTGAAATCACTAAACAAGTGAAGAAATAAGCAACCATAGCTACTCCACATGCCTATCAACCATATGCAACCACCATCTATACCTAACAAGCAATCATGCAATCAATAGAATAGGTGATCCTACCCTAGCATGAAAAATACTAATCTATCAAATGCGATATACAATGGTGAAAGTGATACAATAAATGATGGAACTTGCTATTAAAAGAGCTCCGAACATGTAATCCTTGTGCACTCCTCAATTTTCCATGTGCAATCGTCATCACTTTCGCTCGATTATACCATCACTGGCTTCACTGATTTTTCTCCTAAGTTGTTTCTTACCTTGTCCAACAATACAAACTAACTTATGAGATCTGGAAAATTCTGGTTCTACCTTAACATCTTCATGTTGATCTGATGTAATCGTCATGCCTAAGCCATGCACAAATTTTGTAGATAGAAGACATGAAAGACATTATGCACGCCCATCATCTTCTGAGGTAAGTCGACCCTATGAGCTAACTTCCCAATCCTCCCTAATATTGGAAAAGGACAACGAATCTCATGGTTAATTCCCCTTATTACCAAATCGAACAACATTCTTCAAAGGAGATACCTTCATAACAACCATATTCCTAAAAGAAAATTCTAAATCTCTATGTCTTTTACCGACATAGCTCTTATATCAATCCTGAGTAGCTTTCATCCATTACTAAATGATCCCAATCTTTTCTAAAGTTTCTCTAATCATATCTAACCGAAGTATCAGTTTCTCGCCCACTTCCCACCAACATGAAGGAATGTTACACCGTCAGCCACACAATGCTTTATAAGGAGCCATATCAATACTTGACTAATAACTATTGTTGTATGCTAACTCCAGTAGATGTAGATTGTCATCCCATGAACCTCCAAAATCTATAATGCATGCTCGTAAGAGATATTTCAATATACAATTTACCGTCTCTGTCGGCTCATTCAATTGCGGGTGATAAGCTATACTAAGGTGCAGCTCGATCGCTAACGCCTCTTATAAGCTCTTCAAAAACCTATTAATGAACAATGGGTCTCAATCACTCATAATGCTCTTCGTCACACCATGAAATCATACTATCCACTTTAACTATAACTCTGCTAGCTTGGACGTTGTTCTACTTGACTTAACGGGTATAAATCTAGCACTCTTGGTCAATCGATCAATCACGACCCAAATGTACCCTACTCAAATTCTTGACAGTAATCAATAAAATCCATTGATACTTGCTCCATTTCTACTAAAGAACTTCTAACGGCTGCAACAATCCACTGGGTTGTTGGTCCTTGAGATGATGGATTTTATGACAACAACCTTAGAATAGGATTATAAAATATAAATACTAACATTATAGTTTAGAAGTATATGTATATGCAGGATTTAACCATACAGGTACCAAGAATGAAGACTGTACAATATAGAGATTCAAGATATCAAGATTGAAGAATCATGAGTATCAAGAATATAAAGATTATCAAGAGTTCAAGATTTCAAGAAAGTAATTTAATTGGGATTTTTGTTAAAACTCTAAGAAAAGCACTGGCATCTTAAAATCCAATTTATTCATGGAATGGAATCCACTTCGAGCTTGTTAAAGGGATGGAATCCTAAGTAGGATGGAACCTACGAAAAATCTAGTGGAACATTGTTTTGTATCCACTAACTTTTATTCAAAATGTTTTAACAAATTATATCTTGTTTTCAAAATGATTTCAAAACCTTCCTTTTAAAAGAATAAAAAACATCTATCCTGGTTTTTAATATTTTTAGCCTCAAAATAATCTTTATCTTCAAAATCAATTTATTCTTAGTTTTAAACTATCTTTTAATAATAATATATTTAACTTTTAATATTTATACTTAGATTTAAATATAAAATTATAGTAAAATTTTATATAAACCAAAATATTATTCTCTATATTTATTTATGTATTTTAGCTATATTTAAGTATATTTATAAAAGTATAAAATAGTTTTAATATAAGATAAAAGTTATTTTCAAGGAAAAATAAACCACCAAAATTTCCTTTGGGATGTCGACATACTCAAGATACCTATGTCGACATAGTGGCAGTTGATTTCAAAATTTTGAATTTCAAAAGAAGTGTCTATTCGTCATATCCCTTCACGAATGGACATGGCTATTGTTCTTCAATAAATAGGGGCTGTTTTCAATGAATTTCTAATCATATTTTTCTGGTTTTAGTCCTCTTCTTCTTCCATATTTCTTTATACATATTCTTACCATACTCTGCCAAAATCAACATTGAATCTAACTAGATCATTTCCAGTTTGATTCTCTATCACTATCTCAACAAGATCTCAGTGCTATTCAGAGTTATAAACTTCTTTGTAATCAATTTAGCGAGAAAATGTGTGATTGTAGCCTTAGAAATCAATCAAGGGAGAAAAGGTGTGATTGTGGCCTTGGAAATTAATCGAGTTAGAAAATGTGTGATTGTAGCCTAGGAAATCAATTGGGTGAACTTGTTGCCCGTGAAATCAAGTATCTCTACCCAGAGGATTGTGAATCTGGAGGGTGTACCTCGTAGCCTTGAAATCGAGGGTGTAATTGTACAATTGCTTTCGAAAGGAAATCCGTACTTATGTGCGGGACTGGATGTAGGGTAACTCCGAACCAGTATAAAATCCGGTGTGTTCTTTCTTTTGTTGCTTTTACTTTATTTCTGCATCTGTGTTTGATTCTGTGATCATATCTGTGTTTGAGTATTGCATACATTTTGTTCAAATTAACAAAAACTCAAAAAGATTTAGTAATTTCTTTAAACACTGTTCACCCCCTCTAGTGTTAATCCTAGCCTTAAGATCCGTATTTCGCATTTCTCATATGGGTTTCTTTTGCTCTGCCATTACCAATTGACGGTTCATACACTTAAAGATGAATGTCCTAATATCCTTCTTCATACCTTCCCAATAATAGGTCTATTTCATATCCCGGTACATCTTATTACCTCCAGGATGTATTTTCAACCAGAAATGGTGGCATTCTCATAGCACTTCATCTCGTAATCCATTAATATCGGGAACAAATAATCTCACATCCTTATGAAGCCAACCATCTCGGTCGAGTTCGTATTGCTTCATATCTTCAAATTCTACTCCTTCTACTATCTTCATTATGGTCTCTGCTAGCCTAGCATCTTTCTTCTGACTAGCACCGATACTTTCAATTAGAGTAGGTCTGATCGACAAACTTGTCAACATCTCTGGTTCCAGCTCATAATGAGGCTTCAAATCTTATCCAACAATATACTCAATCTGCTTCCATTCCAAGATCCTTGCTTCAAACTAGCATGTATTGCATCGATGACCGCATTACCTTTCTTGGTGTATAGGAAATGCTAAAATTATAAGAGCTAAGAATTCTAACCATGGTTGCTGATGAAGTTGAGATCCTTCTAAGAGAAAAGGTACTTCAACGTTTGTGGTTTGTAAACAACTCAAACCTTTCTCCTAGCAGATAATGCCCCTACATCTTCAAAGCAAAAACTATCATTGCTAATTCCAAATCATTAGTTGGATAATTTCTCCATTGCAGCTTTAGCTATCGACTAGCATAGGCAATAATTTTCCTCTTCTACATCAATACCTCACCCCATCCAGTACCACATGCATTTATATTTACAATCAACTCCTTAGTCCCACATGGGATGGTCAATATTGATGCACTCGTCAACCTCTCATTCAGACTCATAAATGCATGCTCACACTTCACATCTCAAACAAAAGTCTAATTTTACTTTGTTAAATTGGTCAACTATGCTGCAATTTTTGAGAAGTCATTTATGAAGCACTAATAGTACCTTGCCAATCGAAACATCTCATATCCATAGCATTCTTGGGCTGGTTCCAACCTTGGACCACTGCCATCTTTGTAGGATCCACTATTATACCCTATCCAGAAACGACGTAACCCAAGAACCTCACTTTTTTCTCCAAAAGTGACACATAGAGAAGTTCCCTCTCAAGTTGAGCTTTCTTAAAACCTCTAGCACAATCATCAAGCGCGTCTTGCGCTGCTATTTGATTCTAGAATAAATCAAAATATCATCCACAAGCACGAACTTGTTCAACTGGTCTCTAAAAATCTGATTCACGAGATCCACAAAGTATGATGAAGCATTGGTCAACCTGAATGGCATTACCAACCACTCGTAAAAACCTGATGGCGTACGAAACCCGGTAATAGGCATATTCCCCTTGGCTACTCTAAGCTGGTGAATACTTGTTGCCAAATCCATTTAAGAGAACACCTTCGCACAATGAAGCTGATCAAACATGTCTTCAATGCATTTGAGTGGATACTTGTTCTTCTTCATTACTTTATTCAGCTCACGATAATCCACACACAATCTCAAAGAGCCATCCACTTTAGTACCAAATACTAAAGTGCACCCCACTCATATATACTCCTTCGAATGAACCCTCTCCTTGATAAGTTATTCACTTGCACCTCAATGTTCTTCTGCTCTCTGGGTGCCGCCACAAAGGCATGAGTATAGGTCTGGCTTCCTTCACTAAGTCTATTTGAAACTCATTATCTCTATGTAATAGTAATCTAGTCACTTCCTTAATACATCCGAATACTCTCTAATGATAGGCACAGGTGACAACCCCTCATGTGGAATTTTAAGTGAATATAGAAAGCTAACCATCATTCATCCTCTGTAAGCAGTAAATCACTATAATTTGCCCTTCTACATCCCTGATTGTCACTACTAGCTTCTTGCAATCCACTGTTACCGCATACCTCTTAAGCTAGTTCATTCCGAAGTTAATCATGAACTGAAAAATTTAAAGACAGATCAATCGCAAACAAAAGAACATCCATGAATTGATAACAATGGGCCATGACAATCCATATAAAGCCAGTAGAGCCTCCAACAGGATTCGTCACAATCAGGGGTCGGTCTATTATCTTGGGTCTCAATCCTAATCTATCAACTAGGTTACCACATATGAATGAATTTGAAACTATGGTATCGAAAAAACATGAAAGGAAATATATTTAATAGAAAGAAAACCTAGAAAAATGACTCTGTTTCCCTTCTCCTTTGTCGAAGGAGCACTTGATGAAGTCGAAACAGCGTCCAAAGCGTCTGCTTTCACAACCTGCTTACCCTTCATCAGTTTTAGACAATCCTTCTTTAAATGCCTAAGCTTGTCACAATTGTATCACTTCTTCTTCTTTCTCACTTCGCCATCCTTAATCAAGAGACTCTTCTCCTTACACCCATAACAAGTAGGTTCCCATTTAGATTTCTTCTGGCCGTTTACCTTGAGACTGCTTACGCGTTCCATTCCACTTTTGCTTGCCTCCACTGCCTTGTTGCAGCTTTAGCTCTTCCTTCTCAACAGAAACAACAACAGCTATTCTATCCTTTGGATATAGACTCTCATGATGAAGAGATTCTTTAACAAGCTTCTTAAATGGCTCATCTATGTGGTCTACTAGCTTCTCTCTAGGGTAATCATCCAAACCAATGATGAACTTCTCATTCTTTCTCAATGAAGTATCGATGAATGACATCCCGTACTTTGATAAAGCATCAAATTTTGCAACTTACTCAGAAACTGAAATCTCTCCTTGCTTAAGATCAGCAAACTTCCTAAATAACACCAACTTCTTAGCAGCCAGAATGAACTTCTCTTCAAATCTTACTTTGAACTAGTCCCAAGTAAACTAATATTCTAGAGTAGCAATAGCAATGGTGTTCCACCAGTTCATACCTCGTCGTTGAAGTTATCTTGAGGCTAATTTCCTTTTCATAGTATCATCCTCTTTTATACACTAAAGTTGTGCTCACAAGTATCCAACCACTCCTATACTTTGATAGCTGACTTTATTCCACGGTATGGCTTTCCTAATAGAGTAGAATAATTATTTCTCAACTTGGAAAAATTGACCCTAGGCGCTTGCACGGGAGAACCTCCACTAATTAGCCACACCAAGAGTAGTAACCTGAACATTCCTCATCATAGTTTCCATCATAGCATTCAACGTCACTTGAACTTCAGGTGTAGCAGCCTTAATCCTACTCCTTCGTCAACTCGCAAAGCAGAATTTCTCACATTATTTCTTGTACATCAGCTCATTATTAATGTAACATCCAGCCTTTTCGCACACTTTAAAACGACACACATGCCGATTCAAAGCATACGCAAGGGCGGATTGTTATGGGGTAAATAAGAAAACAGAGAAGAAATAAAACAAACTAGAATCTCACAGCGGAAGGATAAAATATAATAATAAATATACTGTTCAAAACAGTTTACAAAACAGTTATTTCACTTATACAATGAACATCAGAGTTACACATACCAATACAACAATGCAGCGGAATATAAAGAGTGTGTGGTGCAATACTATATATAGAATAATACTGATTCTTCGTCTTCGTCCTCCAAAGCTAAAATCTTCGATCCTGAAATGCTCGGACTGACCCGAGCGAATTTGAAAAGACAAAAACACTCGAGTCAGACTAGAAAATCTTATGTGAGTTAAATAAACAGAAATAAATATGGGTACAGTAACTCAAGAGATGCTCGGGATTTACATCTCCTAAGGATCCGTTAAACTATTTACTATGTAGTATATTGCGCGCTATTATAATAGTGTCTATTTATAAAATAAACTTACTTTAAAATAGCATTAAGGCTTTACATTTTCCACCTTAACACGTAATAGTCCCAGTAGTCCGTCCAATATCATAGCCCCTCCTGATCGGGAAGCCACTAGAGGATACCACACGGGCTACGGGAGAAAACCAAACTCGTACAAGGCGCGATAGGGTAGGTGACACGGCACAACTAGGCAATGCCAGGGTAGATATACCAATTGCTATCCAGGCTGATGGTAACGCGCAGCGCGCAGCTGCCGCCCACCTCGAACTAACTCCCCCAAAAATCAAAATATAGAAGTGGCCACTAAATCAATCCAAGTCAAAGTATAATATCGAAGAGGAGCGTCCGATCAGAGGAATGACCTCATTGGCCTGAGAATCGCTCCTGTTTTAGCCACCTTATGCCAACTCACGGGAGTTGGGTCCACGTATTTACCTTACAGGAAAACGTCGCCACCACCTACTTCATTCTGGAATCTCCACCGCGTACACGGTTAGTCAAAGTGGTTTTCGGTATCGACAGAGAGTATGTCCATATCCGATCCCGGTCTCTTTGCCAGCCAATCGTTATTATAACCCCGCGGTTATTTAAAAACATTTTATACTTTAAAACCAGAATATAATCCATTTTCAAACCATAATATTACGATATCATTTCTTCTTTTAAACCCAAACAATTCATTTTGATATAAATTTTATAAAACCCAAATCAATGATATCGTTTCCCAAATATTTCCTTTTCCAAAATTTTGTCACCTTTTATTATTAAAACTCCTTGAACCAAATATTTGGAAATTTAACTCTTAATATAATACTTTGAAATCCATAGAATTTAAAACCATTATTTTCAAAACCAAATGGTTTGGATATTCAACGGTATGCGAATTAAAAAGGTTTAACTTTACTGTTGCTTTATAAAGAAATAAATTACATGGCTTTCCAATTATTTCTTCTTCTAAAGTTAAACCAAAATCAAAAATATTACTTCAAGTCCCAAAACTATTTCAATTTATATATATTTATATCCATATTTGAGCATTAATATTTCAACTAAAGTTGGATTTTTATCCTTTCAAAATCAATATTCTATTAATTAATCTTGACCATTCACATAAAATCCATAATTTATAAAACTTCAATTTCTAGAAAAATATATATAAATTTTCCAATTAAATTTTTACTAGAATATCCATTTGTATTTATTTTGGGAAAATCCAATTACAAATATCATATCTTAAAATTTCCAACTTCACATTTAAACATAGGATATAGATTTACCAAACTCCATTTTCTAAATTTCTTCCATTTTCAATAAAGAAATTTATATTCCTTTTAATTTCAAAATTTCAACTTCATAGGTATATAAATATGGAATAAAATATTTATACAATATAAAATTTAAGATTTATAAACCGTATTCAATCCAAACCATAGAAATCACATTAAAATAGTTATATATAGACCGCGGTGCCTGTATATAATTTTCTATCCTATGGTCAAGTGATACGGATATTTATCATTTCAATCCGCAATTTAAAAATAAAACTTTGCGGTTTTATCATTTCAAACCACAATCCCGAAAATGTAAAATGCATGCTAAACTGGCAGTTAATGATATCCACATAAATCATCCATTCAACAACACATCCATCACCCAATTTCAACCATCAATCAATATCAATCACTATCAACCCATATCAATCAATAACAATATTAGTTCGATAATATGCAACGGGTAATAACTGTCAGTTTATTCAAATTAAATTTCAACTATTAATCTAACCATTTATATTTAGAGATAATTTATATAACTGTTAACTAGCATTTCATATGCAAACAAAATTCCTAACAGCAAATTAATACGCAATTAATCAATTTAATTAACAGCTAAATTCAATAAATGCAATTCAACAGATATGGATGAAATAACATGCCAAAAGCTCATAAATAAATTTCTATTCATTTCTAAAATTTATTTAACAAACATAAAAGCTTCTAGTAATTGTGAGTGGGTTAAAACACTCACCTTTGGAATTTAAATCGAATTTAAATTCGATTTAAACCCAAAAATTCGCCCGTCTCAGAATTTGTCCAAACCAGCGTCATCAAGTCCGAAATTAAATTACGAACCTAACAAAAAAAATTTCGTGTGAATCCGACTTCGTATGAGAAAGTTATGGCGAAAAATGGCTATTGAATTCAAAAATAAAATAACAAAACAAACTCACAAATTAAAGGCCACGTCACCAACTAGGGAACGCACGCAACCATCTGCACGTACCCAGGCACTACGCTCGAGTTACGCATGCAACCGTGACTTCTTTCTTCGAACAGAGAACACGCACCATTTGACCACTGCCATTGACCAAGGTTATCGCCTCCTACGGCCGCCCCCTACCAGGCCGAACGCCTCCAACGCCTCCCCCCAGCCGAGGCGCCTCCACCTCAGGCCGAACGGCCACCAAAAACCACCAGCCGCCGCCACAATCTTGAAACCCTAATCGAATCTTGAGCCAAATCCAACCGTTGATTCGACCAACAAACCATATAGATGCGATCCCCATCGTCCACTCTACAAAACCCAGAAAGGGTTTGGCGATCTGACGAAGTTTCCGACGATGATGATGGAAGGTCACGGACTGTTTGAATTTATTCTAAGCAAACGACAGCTCCAATTGAAAAACGAATTGCACTGCCGGATTACGTATGTTGAGAACATCGACATATATTTTTTTGAGAATTTTCAGAAATTTTTTTGAGTTTTTGACTTTTGAACTGTGGTTAGATCTAGGTTTTCAACCATTTGAGAGGAGAAAGAGATGAAGAAATGTACGTATATTCAATTGACAGAAGAAAGGAGGCTAGGGTTTATGATCGCATATATATAGACAAATAGAAGAAGGCTAGGTGGGTACGGATAACGAACGTGCTAAACGGTTGTTGGCCCAAAAAGCCCGTTCTGACCCCGGAACCGAATCTGTTAAAACTATATATCCAAATAGGTGTTTTAAAATATTCTGAACGCGATGGAAAAAGTTTCACGACCAAATTCGATCGTATGAAGAAGTTATGCTGAAAATTAGATTTCCAAATTGATTTCAAATTGATTTTTAATAAAATTGATTTCAAGGCGTTTCGCGTCCGTACGATCAAACGACAAGTCCGATCGATACGAAATTTGAAACCCTATAATAATCCACCGATACGGATCCGATGAAACTGGTTTCGTCGAAATCCGAGTCCGTGACCAAAATGGCTATTTTTCATATTTATTAAATCAATTAAATAAATCATAAAAAATCCAATTTTTATATTTCAACTTCTAATATTGGCTCGATTCATTACTTATATAATTCAATCAATTTCAATTGATTTAACAAGCTTGGATGTGAATTAAAATCTATAAATATATCAGTTTGCAGTGTTAATATCTGCATTTTCTTATTATCTGGAAATTATAAATTATATCCTAAACTCCATTATTACATCTTATACCTTTATACTCTTAACTTAAATCTAACTAAATAAATGATTGGATTCCCATCTCAACTTGAATCCAATTAGATAAATAGATTTGATTTCCTATTCAACTCATTTTTTTATTGTAATTAACCCTTTTTTACCATAATTAAATTTCAAATTATCGATAAACTTTTATTCCCATTTATTTTCTCAACTATTTAATAATTCCAATCTTAATGAATTTAATCATCATAACTTTGATTTATTTATTAAATCCATTTTATTTCACTATTCCATCTTTATTATTAAATCCATTATAGCCAAATGCATGAAATTAACATACACAAATATTTTAAATCCCAACTTAAATTTCATTTAATGTAAAAATAAACGTTAAATTTTCTTAATTGCAAAAATCAATTACCTTCATTCCATTTTATTCACGTGGAAAAATCTTGATTTAAAAATCTTTACTATAACCCATAATCTTATTATAATTGGAATTTACACTACCTGTAACGTAAATTCCCAACAGTAAAGATCTTACACACCCTTTCTCATAGATTTAGATTCCGCAAATTTAGCTATGGCATTATTTTTTTTTTATATATAACATAAATGTTCATATACTTTGAATCCATTCCCAATTCACCAAATTCAATTTATTATACTTTACAAACGTGTTTCCAGTATATAGGTATTTTATACTAATAGTTGTCATACTCAAAATTTCACGCTTATAACTAAATCCCACTTTTGCATAAATTTATTAAGTATCAATTCTATTAAGCCCTGTTTATATCTACATGCATTCTTTTATTACTTTACAAATGGAATAACTTTTAACTCACACACGAAAAACCAAAACCGTTATAAATCCAATTAAATTCCCAAATCGAAGTTTGTACACATTGTACACACTATTATGATTTCTCACAAAACGTTGAATTTATTAAATGACCATTAATTATAATTAAATTCCCTTAATAGAATCAATTGCTTATTATTATATATATTCTTTCCTTCCCATTTTAAATTCATTAACGTATTTACGGATCTTCATCTTTCAATTATAAAACCCAACTGATTACAAACACTGTTTCTATTCAATTTTCATAAATTTATTCAAACTATGCTTTTGTTTACATAATAATACATTTTATGTTTCTATTATTTTTCTTTTCCCTTTACTACAGACATAAATTATTACTATCTACACTAATTACATCTTTATATTAATGAATACCATTAAAGTAAATATTTATATTAACTTTTACAGATTCAACTTTAATTTGTTTCTTAAAAATTACTTCAAATCAAGTTGTGACAATTTACATTGTCCACCTCTATTATTATAAAATATTGTAGTTACACTAAATTGCAATTACTACAACTATACCAAATCTCTGCATTTTATTCTTAAACAAATAAGAACTTATATAAATCTATTCTATTAAACATCATAATTTTAACGGGTCGTTACAATTAACATGTGACAAGAATGATCAGTCTCTCATAAAGAAAACTAAGTCTATGGTGCTTATGTGCATGTGACTTATACTATAAATATATTACTGTGCAGCTTTGAAAATCAAAATATATAACAAATACTAACACTCACGCATGTGTGTATGCATTCTAGATTCAGTCAAAGGCGATAACTCCTTTCTCATCTCTACTGGATCGTGGTATCAACTCAAGTTAATCGTGTAACCAAACACTGACACCAAATGTGACGATCGTCCTATACCACTGGCACCATTAATATCGAAATATTGCGTTGTAGTCATGCCTGGTCTATATAGGATAATAATTAGGGTTTAAAATGAAACAAATATAGCATATAACCTATCAAATATCTCACAGTGTATGGATAAAACATAATATCACAAATATAACAGGAGATACAGTAAAACTTATGTAAACAAATCATTGGAGTAATAGATCCATATAATTATACATTAAAAGCAGTAGAGTTTATACAATAAGATCAAACTCAACAACTGTCTCATAACAAGAAAATAAGCAGTCGCTGCTAAGGCTTCCGACTATTGCACAGTCGGAATAAGCGCGGTAATCCATATAAGTATGTAATACAAGATAGCTCCATCCTTCTCATTCTCAACACAACTACTGCGTCACCTAGACATGTTATCTAGTCTACTCATTTAAGAGTACCCAAGATAATAAGAACAAAAGTATAAAATCATGGGTCAGACAATAGTCTAGTGTGAGTGGTAAATGAATTTCAAAAGTACTATGCATGAAAATATAGTAAATAAGGGCACACGAATCATACTTGACCCGTCCTAACAACCAAAAAGTTAGGACATAACATCATACTATGATGCACTACAAATAACATGAAAGTACTCTCAAAATAAGGATACCATCTCCCCAGATGTTCCTATCAACAATAACTACTCCTAATGATATCTCCAAGTGATAGCCTAGAAAGAAACTAAACAACCATGATATCCATCAAGTAATCCCCATTATCACTCTATGTGTACTTGATATGTGATAACTCATAAGGCTTCCTTATTTCCAAGGACTAATGGAAACACCAATTTTCAGTGTAGTCTTGTATCACATAGCCCAAAGCTAGATATGTATCTTGTAGCCCAAAGCTAGACACTAGACCCAAAGCCACCAGTCTAGGGTATTCAGATCCACATCATTGATCTATAGGTATCCCTACTTATAATACCTTTGCTTCGAGAACAACAGAAAACACTCTGAATAACAATGATTCCATAGCACATATATTCAAGCACTCCTTTGCTTCATTCGGATCTAAGCCCTTCCATTGCTCAATCCGATTACCATTATTTGGAACCCTCGCATTCCCCATCCACGGCTCTCTCATCTATCAAGCTGCCATCTTTGGCACATACTCCCTTCATGAGCCACAAACTGAACATACATAGCTTTTATCATGCTATTACATCACCATCCAATCCTAATGCGAATAAGCCAACTCCTCTAGCACAATCTACAAAACTTCCTCTCCGTTTCATAGAAAACTCACATCAAATTCATGCATAAAAACAACTTGGTATTGAGTTAAAATAACTCGACGATGGTTCATATACTTAGTCAATTTTGACTAAGTTACCTTCCATGCTTCTAGAACTATAATACCGAGTAGTTCAGAGCTCGACCCATCCATTAAATAACTCGACCCTAATCCAAGACACTCAACTCCAAGCTTTAGAAATAATTCGGCTAAACATCCGAATCTTAAACAATTCTCTAAAACTTGGCTTGGACCATCTCCACTTTCCAACACATAGAAATCCCTAAAGTCACCATCCGAACTGGGCAATATAAATGACTCGGTACCTAATTAAATAACTTGGTACCATGTTGTATACTTAACCATTCTAGATATGTGGCCTAAGCTATAGGCTCCCCTAAACTCCAAAGCATATCCTCTAAGTTTCATCCAATTCTGACCAACTTTGCCTCGATTTTCCAAATTCACGATCCTATCTTTCTAAACATCAAAAACACTAGCAAACAATACCAAAGCACAACATACCAGTATAAAAAACATGCATATACATCCCTTCATACAAGCAACACACAAGAATGTGATAAATAAACAAATTCTAACCTAAATCTACATATTACATTCACATATGAATATGAATAAGGAGATTTACTAAATCAATTCTGAAAACCAATTCACAGATTCACAATTTAGGTTATAAACGTATGAAAACATGTAATTAACGTTAAAAAAATTTTTAAGGCCAAAAACATGTTAAAACATGCAATTCTATCATATAAACGTGCATAAGATAGTGAGAACGCATTAACCGCTCACCAATTTCCAAAATTAACCAATCCAAGTCTAGAACCAATATGGACAACAAAAGAAAGAAATGCAAATCAACCAAAACGATAATCTCTATCCTTTAATTGATGACCTCTCTATAATTAATGATTTAGCTAGATTTAGAGAGTAATTGACGTGATTTTGGATGAAATTAGGGTTAATGGGGGTTTAGATATGATTTCTGAAAGAGGAAAAGGTTTTATTTTGACTCGTACAACCCACTATTTATACTAATCTTGAATTAGACTAATAGGCTTACTTATAGGCTTAATTATTTAAACAATAAGATTATCCAGTAACTGTCTAAACTTATAAAAGTCATAACTTTCTAACCATAAATTTGTTTTCCTATTATGATCATTCTATGGAACGAGAAACCATAATCCTGAAGTAATGGAGCTAGTTTGAGACCCTAACTCAACTTCTGTCAAAAGTTAAAACCTAAAGATGATTTTCAGGGTCAAATAAGTAACATTAGAAATTCGAGAAACATCATAGGTGTCTAAAATGTACCGAGAGTCATATTCCAAATTTGTAGAATCATACGACCTCATATGAATAAAATAAAAGTATTTTATGATCCTCCGATATGTAAAATACGGATCGGTATAAATCTCTTCTTTTACACACACACACACATATATGTATGTATGTACGTATGTATGTATATAGTAAGGGAATTGTGCATATAGATTACATTCAGAAATTGAGGGATTAGAGGAAAATAAATCAAGAAAATAAACAAAAATAAATGTATAGGATTTCTTACCTGAAACCCTAATGGAGTTTTCTGAATCTATAAATAAACAAACTAACAAAGCTTCGCTAATGTTCCCAAAACATTTGTGTATAAAAGTGAGGGGTCTAGTATCTTATTTATAGTAGTTGGAACGCACCAGAACCATTGGATGAATTTCGGTTGGAAATTATAAAATCCAGAGCATTCAAATTCACAAAACATAGCTGCCACTTGACAGTCAATGGTTGATTGCCCTACCCTACCGATCGACCGCTAGCAGTTGACCGATCCTACGGAGCGATTGACCATGATGTTTGTTTTGGAAGGATTTTTGCGTCGTCTTTTTATAAATTATTATATTCCTTACTTATACTTTAATATTAACATTGATTTTACTGTTTATTTAATCCCCATGTGTAATTACCGTTAGCTTTCGAATTTTAGATTTTTATAATTAATTATTCATTTGAATTTGAATTGTTTTTAAATTATTTTAAACTTGGAAACTTCAAATGTCCATAACTATTCCGTATGAGCTCTATTTTCAACATATTATATAAGGAAGTTAATTAGAATTTTGTCATGAGTGCAGTGGCGCAACTTTCATAGTCAAATTCCAAATTTTTCAAAATTTTAATTTTTATTCCTATCTTATATTATTTAAGTTATACAATATATTTCTGGTTGGTTTACAAGTGTTACATGAACATTGGTGGAGGCTAGGATTTTCACATTTGAACGGTCTAGATTTTGTTATTTCAAACCGAAGTACATCTGACGGTTCTGGTGCTTTCTAACCACTATAAATAAAAGCATGCCCCATCACTTTTATTCATAAATTATTTTGGAAACTAAGCAAAGCTCTGTCGATCTCTCTCTTCAAAGGTTTATAAGATTCCATCGGGCTTCAGGTAAGAAATTTTAGGTGCTTATTTATCAATTCCTCGTTCTATTCTCCTCCAATCCCTAAATTTCTGAATCTAATTCATATACAATTCCCTTATTGTATATTCCTAAAAGGAGAGATTTGAAAAGATAGAAACGTGAATAAACGAATACAAAAATAAAGAGCTAAAGACTTTTTGTGAGTGGAAAACTTAGCCTTCCTTATTTTAAGTATAGTATAACTTGGATTTGATATTTGAGAAATTTTATTTACGAAAACAACACACTATTACCCCAAAATTCCTCTAAAAAGAAATGGAAATTCTTAAGTTAAAATCTCAGTTATTCTATTTTAAAATAATTGAATTGTATAGTTATTGCAATTTTAATGTTTTACATTTTATTCCACTTCTTTTATTTTCTTTGGATCTGATTAAGTTTTTAAAAAGAATAAATTAGGAAATGGTGTGTAAGGTACAGATTCTTTTATCCGTGTTTGCACTGCCTATTTCTGCAATTTAAATAGAAATTCTCTTTTTCAATTTTATATAAAGAGTTCAATAGAGTGTAAAAGTATTTGAATTGTAAGTACTACAAATGTTGATTCCGCTATTTTAGTATAAAATAAGTTTGTTATGGATTATGTTTTATGTAAGTTGTTGATTGAATTGTGGATATCAGATATATGGTATATTTGTTTGTATGGAATTGGACTTGTCTAAATTTGAAGTGTTGACATTTAAGCATTAGTTTAGGGCACAATCTTCGCATGTTTGGAAATATTTTATGCATGTATTTGTGTGTGTATGTGTGTGTGTGTATATTAGCGTAAATAACATTAATTATAATGTATTAATTACGTAATTAGTAGGCTGTTAGTCATCATTATCCCTCTCATTATCCATGTGTTTTGTAAAGGGAGTATGATATCGAATTGATGAGTCTAAATTTGGGCTTTCGCGGAAATTATATGACAAGTAGATGGAATGTCAAACTTCATTATAAGAAGGAATGTTGAGGCCTTTATAATAACAACCATTATAAATCATATAAAGGCAATATGAAGGGTCAATTATCACTAGAAAATATGGGACATGACAACATAGTCACAACATCACATTAATAGCTAATGCCGACAGTATAAATACGAATAAGTGTCGAAAGTATACAATGCCGTGCCTTGTCAAGAATCATCTACAATGCTGCATGTCGTTAATAAAGTACAGGACATCAAATGTCGTCAATGCCTCATACTTATGGAGTTGAATGAATAACGCCATATTCCATCAATGGAGTACTTCTTTCATATAACCAGACGAATCAATGCCACTTTGGATTAATATTGTATCTCTCCAATATCGCCCTATTCTAATATCATCCTTTAGAGTAGTGCTGACTCCTACCAATATCGCTTATCATCAATGCCATCTATTATCATGCCGCCTGTTATCGATGCTGCTCCCTATCAAACCCGCTTCATTTCAATACCGCTCCATTTTAATATTACATTGTATTAATGCCACTTCATGTCGAGCTCCATTTTAATGCTGCATTATAATAATGCCACTTTAGGTCGATGCCACCATCTATTGATGAAGAATACAGGAGATCGTTTTTAAAACTCGACGTCATTAAGATTGCTGAAGGATATGCACATCAAAGATAAGTTAGGTCGAAGGCAGCATAAAGCGTCATGCCGAATCCATCTACCCCTACAAATAGGGACCTAAAGCCATGATGGAAGGTGTGATCATTTATTTTCCCTACCCTTAAAATAAAATTAATGTAAACCCAAAACTGAATTAGGAATTTTCTATTGATTGTAATCATGCACAATTTATATAACATGGACTTGGGCATGCCTATTATCTTGATTGTGCATTTTGAATGTTATCGATATGAATATGCATATAACAAAGCTCTTTAAGTCCAAAGCTCGATATGATTTTTTTAGTGGGGCTTCGGTCTGAACTAGTGTCTATATGGATAACCTTTATTTTGCTTACTATACATACAGACAATGGACTATGAATTATAAGGATGGATTATCTAGCTTATTGACACACTTAATAGGATATTGCACTGCTTTGCTACTTATCTTTTCTCCCTCCTTTGAATATGTTATGTTATCCCGCCTTTTGGCAAGGCCGTGACACCAAGGACTCAACTAGAAACCAACGATAGTTCGTCCTGGGAATCGTTATTACATAAGTCTGCTATGGATGTCGGTAAAAAATTCTCGAGTCCGGATCAAGCTACAATTTATATGACATGACAAGCAAAGCTAAGAAAGCCAACGTTCCATATTTCAAGTCAATCGGAGTTCGTATGCTCAAAATATTGATCGATCACAGTTGAGAAATCCAAACTTGCATCGATCATAACTCAAGATCTGCAAGTCCAAATGCCATCAAATTTTCACAGTAGCTTACTGACAACATGAGGAGTGTTCATGCCAAATTTCAGCTCAATCGGATCAAATCTTGATCGATTCGAAATTGCTTCGTAATTACGGACCAATTTGCATCGACCATATCTCACAATCCACATGTCAAAATGCTATGAAATTTTCATAGTATCTTACTGGCAACATGAGGAATGTTCATGCCAAATTTCAGCTCAATCGGATCATATCTTAATCGATTCGAAATTGCTTCGTATCGATCACGGACCAACTTGCATCGATCATATCTCACAATCCACATGTCCAAATGCTATGACATTTTCACAGTATCTTACTGGCAACATGAGGAATGTTCATGCCAAATTTCAGCTCAATCGGATCAAATCTTGATCGATTCGAAATTGCTTCGTATCGATCACGGACCAACTTGCATCGATCATATCTCACAATCCACATGTCCAAATGCTATAAAAATTTCACAGTATCTTACTGGCAACATGAGGAATGTTCATGCCAAATTTCAGCTCAATCGGATCAAATCTTGATCAATTCGAAATTGCTTCGTATCGATCAGGACCAACTTGCATCGATCATATCTCACAATCCACATGTCCAAATGCTATGAAATTTTCGCAGTATCTTACTGGCAACATGAGGAATGTTCGTGCCAAATTTCAGCTCAATCGGATTAAATCTTGATCGATTCGAAATTGAGTTCGAATCGATCCCGTAATGGGCCCCAATTTCCTAAGGGCGGGCATGCGGATCCCCTCACGTGCCAGAAGTGGTCTCCCGAATTTTCAACGAAATATCAGCCTCCAGGACTTATAAATAGAGTCCCTGGTCATTTAGAAAAGGGATCGGAGAATTTTTAGAGACAGAGCACGCCTGGACGCCGCCAGAATCACTCCATATCATCATTGCTTCCATTGATTTCGAATTTCGACCTACTATCTACTGTACTTCGCTGTAAAAAACTTGTAATCTTCAAGTATCGAGCAATAAAGTGACAAAAACTTCATAGTGGACATAGGCGATACGCCGAACCACTTTAAATTACTGTCTTCCGTGCAATTTACTTTTCTATGACTTAGAGTTTTTGTTAGATAATCCTCATTTTCGATTTAATTTATTCATTTATTATCTCTTCAAAAACTTCCGAAGAGTGTTGTGTCCAATTTTGGTACAAACACTTTGGTGCTTTCACTGAGAAAAACCCAGTTTTTCTCCCGTTCGTTGGATCTACTTTCGATTTCGGATTGCATAAATCTAAGGAGAAGATCCAGATCTATTGTTCAGTGGTTCCTTCTATTCTATTCAGATTGCTCCAGATCTAAGAGGAACCATATTCATTATGAAGTCCGTACCCATATTTTCGAATCCAGAAAATATGCTGTTTTTCGTATCCATATTTTCATACCCATGAAAATATGATGAATTCCGTACCCATATGTTCGTATCCAGAAAATGTGATGTTTTTTCGTATCCATGTTTTCGTGTCCTGAAAATGTCATGATTTTCATATCCATCCTTTCATATCCAGAAAATGTGATGTTTTTTCGTATCCATGTTTTCGTGTCTCGTAAATGTGATGATTTTCGTATTCATCCTTTCGTATCCAGAAAATGTGATGTTTTTTCGTATCCATGTTTTCGTGTCCAGAAAATGTGATGATTTTCGTATCCATGTTTTTGTGTCCATAAAATGTGACGTTTTTCGTATCCATGTATTTGTGTCCAGAAAATGTGATGTTTTTCGTATCCATGTTTTCGTGTCCGGAAAATGCGATGATTTTCGTATCCAGAAAATGTGATGATTTTCGTATCCATGTTTTCGTGTCCAGAAAATATGACAACATTCATATCGATCACCTATTGACTACTTCGTATCCATCGAGAAGCGCTACTTTGTATCCATCCATCTGCCTCTAATTCGTATCGATACTCACATGCAGTTCGTATCCATCCATCTGCCTCCAATTCGTAACAATACTCACATGCAGTTCGTATCCATCAATCTGCCCCCAATTCGTATCGATACTCACATGCAATTCGTATCCATCCATCTGCGTCCAATTCGTATCGATACTCACATGCAGTTCGTATCCATCCATCTGCCTCCAATTCATATCGATACTCACATGCGGTTCGTATCCATCAATCTGCCTCCAATTCGTATCGATACTCACATGCAGTTCGTATCCATCCATCTGCATCCAATTCGTATCGATACTCACATGCAGTTCGTATCCATCCATCTGCCTCCAATTCGTATCGATACTCACATGCAGTTCGTATCCATCAATCTGCCTCCAATTCGTATCGATACTCAACTGCAATTCGAATCGATCAAGAACTCATCTGATGGATACGAAAAGTGATCGATACAAAATCAGATCGATACGAATAGTGATCAATACGAAATCAGATCGATACGAATAGTGATCGATACGAAATCAGATCGATACGAATAATGATCGATACGAAATTAGATCGATACGAAAACTGATCGGTACGAAATCCTGATCGATACGAAGATTGACTATTTGCTGATGGATACAAAATCGACCGAACCTTAGCCGTGTGCATTTCATATCGACACTCAGATAACACTTTATATTGTTCAAACATTACCGAGAATGATGATGAAATTTCCAAAAAAAATATATTTTCGGGTACGATCCAAATTTCCTAACCCTAGCCGCAGCGTAGAGTACCCGCATAGTTAATTCAAAACTCAACTTAATCAACGAACATTCTGATCGTTCCATGAATGGACGGGACGTAAGGGATTGCAACAGCAATTGTTGAATTGCAATCAAGGAATGGGTATAGAAATACCACTCAACCGTGCTCCCAGAGATTGGAGAACCTAGCTAATATTCCAAGAACTAAAGTTAATCAATGTATCATGCTTCTAAAGTGGACTACAACTTCCTCCAATTGACCAGCTTTTAAAACTCCTGAATTAACAACTATGGTACGATGGCTAATATGACGACTGCCCTACCTGTCTACTCTGCCAACTCAAAACATGGCTGGTCACAACTGAACCATCTTCATATGCTCGCATCTTAATCATTCCACTTCCATATGACTAAAAGCACGACATACAACCCTAAGAGGACTTCCTTACTATCTTATACGGGCCTCCTTCCTAGTGAAAATTAGAAATAATCACCAATCTATGAGCCCATATTAATCTACTCACCATCCAATTGACATTACCAACCACTCGAACATTGGGAAATCGGGAATACATCATTCACTAGTATTACAAGGCCCTGTAGCCTTAAAATGAACTTGATAATGTTGATTGGAGTATCTTTCCCACTCGGGACCTATTCATTGAAACTATCCTACATGCAAAATTTCTAGCGAAAATCTAGCATGTTGACTATGTCAGTGTACTATGGAAATTCAACCCGCGACACTATCTCATGAACTGAGAGTGGTGAGTGGATTCCATAAACAGTGATGGATGCCATCACATGCATATGTCTCCCTATATTCCTCAAAGAAGACCGTCAATCGTGGTTAGACATTCCATTTCTACTTCTCATATTGCTGAAGGGAATAAAGAAGCTGGCAGCCGATGAATTTATCCAAAGCCCACAGCCAGTTGCTGCCAATACCTATAAATGAATTCATCGTCAGTGCTTATTTCCAGACTTTGATAAGAGAACTGGTGGATAGGCGCCGACGACTACACCTACATGTCCACGCCAATATTGAATTGATAAATCAGACGAAGGATCAACATGGCGAGATAAAGAGGGAACCTACTCCATACTCTAGATCGGAAAACTCCACTTAATTTTGATATCTACTGTGGACGCCAACGCCATAAGGCTGCTCCACAAAGGATAGCTCTGACTATATGTTCAAGCCCCATAAAACTAAGGGCCGGGAACCGCCGATCCCTATCAATCAAGAACTTTGATCAAACTAAACCACTTGCATTAGACTTCCAACTGAGAAGGGCTGGACTGAAGTGCAGTAGAAAGCATACGACGCTGCTTCACTTATCAATGAGATTTAATCCGATCTCTTTTGAACTATTCCTATTTCGTTTGTGTTGCAAAATATGACCGACTTGAATTAAACTACTTGCAAATGATGCAGGTAACCGAGTACTTAAGGATGGGTTCAAAACAACCTCCGTGGTCTATGATCAAATCATTGGGGTATTATCATGACGAGCATGAATCAACCGCTTGTCGGTTTCTATATACAGCTGACTTTAGGGCAGGGCATCAAAGCAAAAGAGACCGACAAGTTCAGGACTCCAGTACAAAGTGGATGCAACTGACCATCCACTCATATGCCTATGCAATTTAATTAGGAGATTTGAGAAAGACTTGGAGTTATATGTTCCAACCATGCACTCTCCATCTCTTACTTGAAGCTCGCCAAAATACTTATGCTTCTACTGATGCCCAGTAAAATCGAAATCACACCAAAGATGGACGTGACGTGACCGTCCATGCATCCAATCCTGCATTGGACACTTGGGGTTTTTTAAGAGCACATATTTATAGTGGATATGGTTTGACCGTTCACTACCCAGTTTGCATCTATGATTCGACTTTTCCAGGGGGCCAACCCTCAATTTATAGTCATCAACAACCGACTGCTTACTCGCTAATCATCATAAGCCATCATTTCAAATCTCTTCCTTAGCTCGACCGGCCACTCACTAAGTGAAACCTGAGCTCGGGGGCAAGCCGTCACATTAAAGGCTGAACTGGACCGACACACGACAGTCCTACAACTAACTCCAAATTCCCAGACTGCAAATTGGAGTATAAACATAACATAAATCGTTCCCAGAGTGCGAACGGACTCCAAATTCCCAGAGTGCGAATTGGAGTATAAACATAAAATAAACCGTTCCCAGAGTGCGAACGGACTCCAAATTCCCAGAGTGCGAATTGGAGTATAAACATCACATAAATCGTTCCTAGAGTGCGAACGGACTCCAAATTCCTAGAGTGCGAATTGGAGTATAAACATAACATAAATCGTTCCCAGAGTGCGAACGGACTCCAAATTCCCAGAGTGCGAATTGGAGTATAAACGTCACATAAATCGTTCCCAGAGTGCGAACGGATTCCAAATTCCCAGAGTGCGAATTGGAGTATAAAAATCAAATCGATCGTTCCCAGAGTGTGAACGGACTCCTAAAAAGCCCAAATAGATGTGACTGACCATCTATCGGCTGACTCCAAGTTCCCAGAGCGTGAATTGGAGTATAAACATCAAATCCATCGTTCCCAGAGTGTGAACGAACTCCTAAAAAGCCCAAATAGATGTGACTGACCATCTATCGGCTAACTCCAGATTCCTAGAGCGCGAGTCGGAGTACAAACATCAATTCCAGGTTCCCGGAGTGTGAACCAAAATGCAAATGCAAACTCCAGATTCCCAGAGCGCGAGTCGGAGTACAAACATCAATTCCAGGTTCCTAGAGTGTGAACCAAAATGCAAATACCAACTCCAGATTCCCAGAGCGCGAATTGGAGTATAAACATAAATTCCAGGTTCCCGGAGTGCGAACTGAAACGTCAATGCTAGCTCTAATTCCCAGAGAAGTGAATTGGAGGATAAACATCATGCTAACTCCAAATTCCCAGAGTGTGAAGTAGAGTATAAGCATCAATTCTAGGTTCTCGGAGCGCGAACCAAAATATACATGATAACTTCATATTCCCAGAGCGTGAAGTGGAGTATAAACATCAATTCCAGGTTCCCGGAGCTTGAACCAAAATATACATGCCAACTCCAGATTCCCAGAGTGCGAACAGGAGTATAAACATCAACCAACTTCAGTCCTCAAAGCTAGAATTGGAATATAAATATCAGTAGGGATGCGATTCGACCGTCCATCTATCAACTCTGATCCCACAGCAAGTCCTGTAGACAAAAAGTGGATGTGATTCAACCATCTGCTTTCCTATCTTCCCCTGACATGGGGGCATACTTATCATTAAAAATCGAATGCTCCGACCATCTAGCATAAAGCGGGAATGACACGACCGTTCACGCATCAACACTTATCCCCGGCATGGACTATAACATAATCTTATAGGGATGCACTCCAACTGAACAAGATAGAATTTCTTCCATGATTCGACATGGAGATGCAGATTAGAAAAATGGACCTAGCTGGACGTGTTATTCTAAATGGATGAGAATACCCATCCTATCGCAAATGAACGTGACATGACCATTCATCCGCTAACTCTAGCCAATGATCTGGCGGGTTGTGCATGCAACGTGGCTGGATATGACCCAACCATCCGCCAATTAGCTCCTTTCTCCAATTCAGAAGGAGGAACATCAAATTAAAGTTGTCGCAATGTGACCGACTACACTTCGACTTTCGCCATTGACTAGTGCCAGAGGAATTAATCGAGGAAAATGTGGTTCGACCATTTTCTGCTAAAATTCTTAGTCCCCAGAGTGTGGACAGTGATGTAAATATCAAATAGGTGTGACTAATGGCCCTTCAACTAACTCTCATCTTCGGAGTATGACTACGAGCGTAGAAAAATGAATGAATGTGATCCGACCATTCATTCACCAACTCCGACCAAAAGTCGATGGGAGGAATATAAACTCGCTACAGATGCAATTAGACTGTCCACAAACTAACTCCACAACTGTGGGCAGAATAACAAATCATTGAAAAGAAGAGAAAGGTGACTCGCTACATCACTAGCTTAGCATCCTTTACAACTTAAGGCAATGACTGCAAGGAGGCCGTACTGCTAAACAATTAGAATGATGCGCGAAGTTACGGGGAGCCATTTATATCATACCTCTAGATCGACGGGCAATATCGATCTGCACCTTTCATATCATGCCAATGGATCGGTAGGCAATGAGGTCCTTACATTCTACATTGTGTCGCTAAATCGACGGCCAATGTCGATCCTATTCAATTACAAATCGATGTGACACGAGCGCCCATCGAATACCTTCGACCACCAGAGCATGGATAGAACCACGAATGAGTGTGACTTGACCATTCGTCCTCCGTCGCCTTCCTTCGATCCGCCAGGAAGAGCATGAGACTGGATGAGCATGACTTGACTGCATTCGAGCTAATTTTGTCCGTAGATCTAACGGGAGAACGTAAATCGAAAAGGACATGGTTGATCGCCCAACTCCGAAAGAATGCAATGCGACCATTCATTCTTCGACTCTTACCCTCGATCCGATAAGGGAAGTATCAATCCTACATTGGATCTTACTGGACAATTCACTCTTTAATTTTTGCCTGGAGTATAACGACATAAGCAACAAAATGAATGTCGATGAGGCAACGAAGTATTCTACCTAGAGGAAAGAACTAGGACAGAACGCAGAATATGGCACGGCTCGGCCTTTCAACGGTTAACTCGATATCACGGTTCAATGGGATAGAGTGCGAAATTGAAGCGAACATTATCTACGTGCTGCTTATCGAGATATTCCCTAGACTTGGGGGCATGCACGAGAAATGAAATGAATATAATTTGATCTTTTATCAAACAACTCTAGCTCTTACAACTTGGACTACATTATAAACACAGTAGAAGCTAGGCTCGATCACTCACACAATACACCCATCAACCCAAGACTGGGGACATGAATGTGATCATCCAAGAACTGGATACAACTACTCAACCCAATAGTTTGTGCCTAGTATTTATAACAACTTGACATTACGGTCGAAATGATGCTTAGAGATAGAATCCTCAGATCGATGCCTGGACTTATGGGCAAGTGATCATCATTCTGACCCTTCTAATAAGAAATGGATCGTGAGTATATTGAATGGAAAACGCATTGCTTGGAAAGACATATAGATTCAAACTCGTAGTTGGAGCCAACTATGTAGCAGCACACAATACAGGGCTAAACTTTACTAAGACTTTGATTTAACATACCTATAAGGCTAATCATTTACCATTGCAAATAAGCATATGGAGTGTATACAAACCATCAAGAGTATTGTAGACCAGATCACAACTCTGCGCAATGATTGTGCAAGAGTCAACTGCATTGCTCCAGGTGAATTTGATATGTTTGCTTGGACTCAATCTCATGTGTATATATGGACTCTCACCCACCATTAAGAACTTGCATTAAGTGTCAACCCGCTGCATGTTTCGGTGAATAAAAACAAAGCGACGTGGATCTAGAAAGATCTACTGCACTTAAGGAGGAGGCGAATTTACTCAAAACCAATAGGTTTAACCGCGATGTCCTCTACCCAAAATGAGTATTCATTCCTTTGCTTATGAGAGAAACACAAGGAGAGTGGCGAATGTACGCCGACTACTCATATTTGCACGAGGCATGGCAAAGCATAGCTTTCCATTGAAAGTGTATATGCAGTACTAAGGATCGTGTAATATGATATATAAATGCGAAAACCGATAATAGCAGTAAAGTAAGAATTAAAGTAAGTACACCAGCAATTTTTATAGTGGTTCGAACTTTCCATTCTATGTCCAGTCCCAGAATATCCTCTGGATTTAGACTAAACCCCTCACTTAACCCGGAGGAATAGGTATAACACACCTGAGCAGCCGAACAGGAATTTTTCCGCCTCAATAGCCGAAGAGGACTTCAACTTAATACAAATACTTTGTTGACGAGTGTGTTCTGAATAACACGGATTGTCTTTTGATAGTACAATTTCCTATAATCAAATCCTCAAGAATATGTAGTGTATGTGAAGATTTAGAAGGAAGATAATCTCGTAGAATCGAAGTATATAAATTAATTCAGAGATTCTAGAAATATTGAATGAGAATGAATGCTTTTATTTGCAGAAATAAATAGAGAATAGATTTCAGAAATATAAACAAGAATTGGTTATTGTAGGAATGAATTAAACATGTTTATATAGTTGTAGAATAGTTACAATCTTTTATGAAGAGTTTCAATCAAAGGTTGTGACCATATCTCTTGGAATGAAGGTGATTCCTCTTCACGAACGATCGCAACTCTTCAGAAAAATAGCCATTATTTTCAGGTCGGTTGACTGAAAATTCTGGCCGGTCAGCTGAGTTTAAAATCGTGCACAAAACAGAGCATATCTGTGCACTAACAACAGGTTCGGTCAGCCGAAATTTCTGGCCGGTCGACCGACCTGATGTTATGTGCACAGATCATATTTTTCAAGTATAAAATAGCAATAGCTCATTTGGTTAGACTATTTTCCTTCCAAACTAGTGACCTGGGTTCAAGCCCCGCTTCATGCATTTTTTTGAAAACTTGATTTTGATTAAAATATGCATGCGAGTTTATTTGAATGTGAATGATGATTCTTGAGGAAAGATTTTAACAAAGCACTAAACTAGACTCTATATACATATTTGATGACTCTTGTTAAAATATATATAACTATACAAACTATATATTGAGCCGATGAGTCTGGATGTTATCGTAGTCGTAGATTCGTGGATTGTTGTGTCATGTCAGTAATCAAAACCTATGATCCAACATTCTCCCCCTTTTTGATTATGACAACTCCATTTTCTACGAACGAATCTTTGACAAGCTTTGTTTGATCTTATCTCTCTCACTGAATATCTTCCTGTAATTGTGCTATAGATTTCCCCCCCTGAATCTATGCTATATATTTCTATAAATAATTAATCTTTTTCCCCCCTTAATTTGTGCTTGCATGGTTTATTTCTGCAAATAGTGTTAGAGAGCAATATCTTTCTCCCCCTTTGTCATCGATAAAAAAAGAGAGTTTATATGATGATATAAAATATATTTTACATAAGTGCTAACATAGAGTAATATAAAACAAAATAACTACTACTTATAATGTAAGGTATCAGAAAAAATTAACATTTAAAGCATGCGATACCCAAGGTTCTTATAATTTCCTAATTTTTAGGAAACCATACCCATTTGGGTGTGGTTGAACCTTTATAAATATAATTTTCATTATTAACTACCATATCAAAATAATCATCAATGTATTTTTCTCTATTTTTTCGATTAACAGGAACCCATACACTTAGATAATTGTTATTCATATTTCCTGTTAATGATTTTGTACTTCTAAAGAAATTATCAACATTATAGGTCATACTAGTATTTGAATTTCTATAAAAATTGGATTTAGGCTTTACTCGAAATTTAGTACTAGCACTATCATTTTTACTATACATGAAAGCATATCTAGTGCTATTTCTACGATCAGTTTTATTATATCCTAAACCACTTTTATCATTGTGAGCTTTTGAATTCTTAACATAACCTAATCCCTTCTTATTTGAAGCAGGTTGTGAATTTTCAATAATCTTGCATAAATTTTCTCTCCCTTTATTAAAATTGGAAATATTTTTAGTAATGTCATTAAGCTTAGTTTTGAGACTAGTGTTATCTAACTCAACAATTTTAATTTTTGTTTTTAACTCATGATTCTCAAAAGCTAGAGCATTATTCTTTTCTTTTTGAGCTTCTATTTCTTGACTTAATAGAGCGAGTTGAGAATTGTCAAAGAGTGAATCTTGAATTTTCTCAAGTTCTTCTTCTAATATTTTCTTTTCGTCTTTAAGCATATCTCTTTCGAATTCTGCTTTCTTCTGATTTTCTAGAGCTTCCTTATATTTTCTTTTGAGACTTCTTAAAGTGTCTAGAAGTTCTGAATTTATTTCTATCATATCATCAAAAGTTAGATCACTAACCTCATTATCTTTTGCCATGAAGCATTTGTTTGTTTGCTCCTTTGATTTTTCTTTATTGCTCCTCCTCTTCTTATTGCCTTGACTAGATCTCTTTGTAGCCATTTATTCTAGGATGTTGTTACGATCTCTAGAATACCGGGCTCTGATACCAAATGAAAGTGCACGTGCAGTACTAAGGATCGTGTAATATGATATATAAATGCGAAAACCGATAATAGCAGTAAAGTAAGAATTAAAGTAGGCACACCAGGAATTTTTATGCTGGTTCGAACTTCCCATTCTACGTCCAGTCCCAGAATATCCTCTGGATTTATACTAAACCCCTCACTTAACCCGGAGGAATAGGTATATCACACCTGAGCAGCCGAACAGGAATTTTTCCGCCTCAACAGCCGAAGAAGACTTCAACTTAATACAAATACTTTGTTGACGAGTGTGTTCTGAATAACATGGATTGTCTTTTGATAGTACAATTTCCAATAATCAAATCCTCAAGAATATGTAGTGTATGTGAAGATTTAGAACGAACATAATCTCGTAGAATCGAAGTATATAAATTAATTCAGAGATTCTAGAGATATTGAATGAGAATGAATGCTTTTATTTGCTGAAATAAACAGAGAATAGATTTCAGAAATATAAACAAGAATTGGTTATTGTAGGAATGAATTAAACATGTTTATATAGTTGTAGAATAGTTACAATCTTTCATGAAGAGTTTCAATCAAAGGTTGTGACCATATCTCTTGGATTAAAGGTGATTCCTCTTCACGAACGATCGCAACTCTTCAGAAAAATAGCCGTTATTTTCAGGTCGGTTGATTGCAAATTCTGGCCAATCAGCTAAGTTTAAAATCGTGCACAAAACAGAGCATATCTGTGCACTAACAACAGGTTCGGTCAGCCGAAAATTCTGGCTAGTCAACCGACCTGATGTTATGTGCACAGATCATATTTTTCAAGTATAAAACAGCAATAGCTCATTTGGTTAGAGTACTTGCCTTCCAAACTAGTGACCTGGGTTCGACCCCTGCCCCATGCATTTTTTTGAAAACTTGATTTTGATTGAAATATGCATGCGAGTTTATTTGAATGTGAATGATGATTCTTGAAGAAAGATTTTAACAAAGCACTAAACTAGACTCTATATACATATTTGATGACTCTTGTTAAAATATATATAACTATACAAATTATATATTGAGCCGATGAGTCTGGATGTTATCGTAGTCGTAGATTCGTGGATTGTTGTGTCTTGTCAGTAATCAAAACCTATGATCCAACATCCACATCCAATGATCAACCTACTAATAGACTCAACCATCATACATGAATTACCCTCATCCATGGACGCAAACTCCAGATACAATCAGATACTGAAAAATGTCCCAGACTAGGAATACAACTGTTTCATTACTAACGCTAGCCTATAGTGCTATGCTGCATTCCTTGGATTCAAACTTGAAAACGCTTATGATACTTACCAAACGACGATTAACAAATCATTCGAAAATCATATCGGCCGATCAATGAGAGTATATGTAGTTAACATGCTTGTGAGATCACGACCATCAAAAGACAATATCGATGACTTGGCAAAGATATTCAGTGCTCTCCAATAAGTCCAGAATGAAACTTGATCCTTTGAAATTCTCTTTGAGCACCGTATAAGAAGAATTCTCGGATTTCGTAATCAATTCTCTTAGGATTGAGGCTACTGTCAAAAAATGCTGAAGATTAGGGTCATCCATATACCGAGGAAACCAAGCAGCTCTAATAGATTGCTCAAAGAGACCTCCCATCCACCCAAGCCGTTGGATCACGGAGATATATACCTCAATTTGGTCATGTCAACACACACCATAAGCATCGCCATGCTATGTGAAGAAAAACTAATCCAAAGAGCAGTATCTGATAAAAGCTAGCTATTGGCAAGCCTACCCTGTTAATGTCTGTATCGATCAACCATTACAATGGGTCCAATGGCAAACTTAGATGTCTGAAAGGTTAATCAAGTGGAATATCGAGATAAGCCAATTTGATATCACTTATCTCCCTCAGAGAGCTATCCATGGTCAAACATTAGCGTGCTTCATATTTGGATTCACTACATCAGACGATTATCCGAAGAATAGTAGAGAACCGTCCAACCGATGGAGAACATACATTTATGGAAATTCCAATAATCAGTTTTCCAACATCGAAGTCATGTTAATGGCTCTTCAAGAATGATCGATCTGCTATACCCTGAAACCCAACCTCCCTGCAACAAAACGAAGCTATGTATGAAGCCTTGGTCGCCACGCCAAGACTTGCAAGAAGACTAGGAATGGAAACTTTACATATATTATACGATTTCTAGTTAACGTGCCAAGTCAGGGAGGACTATCTGACTAGGGGGCAACGTCTTGCTCCTTATCTCAATTTGATCCTAGAGATACTAACCGACTTCAAGTATTACACCACTACACAAATCCTCAAAGAACAAAATGCAAAGACCGAATCAATGGCCAAGCTAGCCAGTTCTGGGGATGCATGACAAATAGACATTATCACAGTTGAAGTACTTATTATTCCAAGCACTATTAGATGAAGATCGACTAGATCTTAGTGATGGATCCAGGAAAGGAGTCATGGATGACTCCTATCAAAGACTATTTAACGTGGGGAATTCTTATTGAATAGGGGAATGAAAGGTGGCATATCCTCCGTGAAGCATCACTGCATGATTATGTCTAGATCATTCGACTCCATCGACACAAAGCATTACTATTGTATCCATCAATCCAAGACCCAATATTACGTATCCATCGATATGGAGCATACATTCTACCATCTTAAATCGATCCAGGAGAGGATCGATACGAAAGGAAGGACTTAAAACAACCATCGAACATTGTTACAACTCAAATTTAACTTCGATCCAGGAGAGGATCGATATAAACTCAATCCAAACGAAAAACTAAAGAACTTGATGATGACCCGCAAATGTGCCAACATGAATAGGTGTTAGGCTAACATATGTGCATGTATGCCAAACTAAAACTCAATTCTCAAAGTTACCAGGAATTGAATGCTTACCTGATGACAATCAAAACGATGAACAACAAACCACTAGTGCTCAACACTCAGTTACGACAAAACACTACATGATCATTGACAATCAACAGTTCGACATCTACGTCACTAAAGATCAAACAAAGGCAACATCTTTTGACGAAAAGATAGCAACTACTCAGTGAATTGGATAGAACTTTTCAGAATGAAGATGGCAGCTTTTCAAAGCATGTCATGTTCACACAAGGCGTACTTTGGGGGGCAAATGTTATCCCGCCTTTTGGCAAGGCCGTGACACCAAGGACTTAACTAGAAACCAACGATAGTTCGTTCTGGGGATCGTTATTACATAGGTCTGCTACGGATGTCGGTAAAAAAATTTCGAGTCCGGATCAAGCTACAATTTATATGACATGACAAGCAAAGCTAAGAAAGCCAACATTTCAAATTTCAAGTCAATCGGAGTTCGTATGCTCGTATTGATCGATCACGGTTGAGAAATCCAAACTTGCATCGATCAAAACTCAAGATCTACAAGCCCAAATGCCACCAAATTTTCACAGTAGATTACTAACAACATGAGGAGTGTTCATGCCAAATTTCAGCTCAATCAGATCAAATCTTGATCGATTCGAAATTGCTTCGTATCGATCACAGACCAATTTGCATCGATCATATCTCACAATCCACATGTCCAAATGCTATGAAATTTTCACAGTATCTTACTGGCAACATGAGGAATGTTCATGCCAAATTTCAGCTCAATCGGATCAAATCTTGATCGATTTGAAATTGCTTCGTATCGATCATGGACCAACTTGCATCGATCATATCTCACAATCCACATGTCCAAATGCTATGAAATTTTCACAGTATCTTACTGGCAGCATGAGGAATGTTCATGCCAAATTTCAGCTCAATCGGATCAAATCTTGATCGATTCGAAATTGCTTCATATCGATCACGGACCAACTTGCATCGATCATATCTCACAATCCACATGTCCAAATGCTACGAAATTTTCACAGTATCTTACTGGCAATATGAGGAATGTTCATGCCAAATTCTAGCTCAATAGGATCAAATCTTGATCGATTCAAAATTGAGTTCGAATCGACCCCGTAACGGGCCCCAATTTCCTAAGGTCGGGCATGCGGGCCCCCTCACGTGCCAGAATTGGTCTCCCGAATTTTCAAAGAAATATAAGCCTCCAGCACTTATAAATAGAGCCCCTGGTCATTCAGAAAAGGGATCGGGAAATTTTTAGAGACAGAGCACGCCCGGACGCCGCCAGAATCACTCCATATCATCATTGCTACCATTGATTTCGAATTTCGACTTACTATCTGTTGTACTTCGCTGCAAAAAACTTGTAATCTTCAAGTACCGAGCAATAAAGTGACAAAAACTTCATAGTGGACGTAGGTGATACGCCGAACCACTTTAAATTACTGTCTTCCGTGCAATTTATTTTTCTATGACTTGGAGTTTTTGTTAGATAATCCTCATTTTCAATTTAATTTCTTCATTTATTATCTCTTCAAAAACTTTCGAAGAGGGTTGTGCCCAATTTTGGTACAAACATGTTACATAGGCCTTTTGAATATCCTACTCCTAAAGACTATGTGAATTCTCAAACATATATTCCAAATGATCTTAACAACTCTCGAATATTTCATTCCAAATGACCTTAAGAGATCCTAAATATCATATTCTAGGGAAACATATAGACTTTGTATATTTAATATCAAGGGCTCATCGACATAATAGATCAATCCTTTAACGATGTCATCTTGCACCTCACCTTAAATGATAAACTTCTTCTTGATAGCATTTTTTGGTCATCACCAATTAAGCCATGCTTAATCGTTTCATCATATTTGTGAGCAAGGATTAGTTTATCACAATTAGCATCATAGATGTTATACCAATTTTTGGTTTAACACCACTTAGGAAAGTAGTTAACTATAAAGGCAAAATAAGAGTTTTCTTATAAGGCCTTGATATGGAATGCAACGAGATGTGGGATAATATGTTAAGAGAGTGTTGTAAATTATGATTGGGTTACAGGGATGTGAGGTAGGTTAAAAGCACATGGAAGCCTATCTAGTTAATTTGGCTACCAATAGTGTGACTTTGGGGCTGATGTAAGACATCGCCTATAATAAGTACCCATGAAGGATGCGAGGTTAATTCCAAACTCTATAGGGTAAACTTGCCTAACTAATTTGGCTACCATTACCTCTGAATAGTCAGACTAATATGAGACTTCACAGTTGGGTTACGGGTCATAATACGTGGGACCTACTTCATGGCCGAAGGTAGTAAGTGGCCGACTGAGGGTCTGCCTTCTCCCTAATTACGAAGTATTAAATGGTCATGGTTAACGGTTAGGAATGGTAGTGGATATCTCGGTAAGGGTCCGCTTAAAGTTTCAGGTTTAAGAAGCTGTTATACAGTCCACCTTTCACATAAAGGAGTATTAAGTGGCTTGATAAGATTCCATGTGATGTCAAGATAGTGTTGTAGAGAAGTCCACCTTGGAATAGCAAAGTAAATGACGGGAACCTGCCTTAAGTGAGATATTAAATGGTTAGAGTCTGCCTAATTTCCAGTGAAAAGGTATAAAGTGACTTAGGTACCATCTCTTACATTGTTAGAACATTAATAACGATATATGGGTTATTAGGTTGAAAGAGGGTAATGGTTATTGAATTGGACCGGGAAAGCCTCTTATAGTTGGAAGACTGATAATATAGTTAAGAAACGTAAAACATATTCTTATTTAAATTGTACTGCCCAAATACTATTATAGAAAGGCGCGTGATTTTTATTCATTAGACGTTATTATTATGATTCCCCTCACTACAACAAAGGTTAAAGATGACGATGCATATTTTCGAAGATGGTAAGAGAGACGTAGACTTTTGGCAATTATTTAGCTATCTACGTTATTTTTATATTTTTAATCTACCCATGGAGACACGATGTATTTTCAGATATTGTACCATGAATATTTGATATTTGTTTACAACCGAATTGGTCATAAGCACCCAAGAATAGATTTATGTAGAGAAGTAAATGAAGAAAGTAAAATTAAAATAGAGGAACAAAATAAACTATCAGGAAAATCAAAGCAATAACCAGGAACATAAGAATTTATAGTGGTTCGTCATTGTATGCCTACGTCCACTTTGAAGATTATCTTTATCGATTCACTAACAGTTTTGATTACAACAGTAAATAGCAAGAAGTAAAAAAAAACCTGATTATAATATAGACTAATGTAACCAGCAACGTAAAGATTCTCAAAATGAACCCCTAGTAGAGTATTTATAAGTGAAGGTGACTACCAATCTCTCTATAACTTTGGCTATAGGACCATCTAATCCATATGGGCCCATCATAGGGGTTGCTAGGCCCAAATCCCAATGAAGAGGGATTGGTACCAATCCCTTCATTAGCCGATTCTTAGGCAGCGATCCCTATGGTGGCTTCTTCATGCCTAGATATATTGGCTCATCAAATGGCAAGCCATTTGTACTAGTGGAGCTCATGCTTTTGAGTAATATTTGGCTCAAATTCCCTTTGCAAGCTATTTTCTGCCGAACCCCTTGAGCAGTCACATGCCGATCTCTCATTCCTTGGCCAATTGACATGCGACCCCTAAGGAAGGTTCCCTCGAGTCTATATACCTTTCTCTCTAACTTTCATCTTCTTTGGACTCCAAGATCTCAATATATTCATTGTTAGAAGCAAGAGTGAAAGTGGTTAATGACATATGTCGATCCCTTGCTAACTACCAAACTCTATCGATCGCTCTTATATGATATGCTAAGCCATTCCTTAAGAGTTGAAACATAACTTTTCAAACCAATAAACTATGTCGATCCATGAACTTCCATTTATGTCGAACCCTCAATTGCTTTATCCATGTTGATCCCTTGTTTAACTAAACATGCCGCTCCCAATGGCACTACCATGCCATGTCGATCCCTTACTTGTCTAAGCAAATATCCATATTTCAATCATCCTGCATCATCTATCTACCAATTTTTTTAAATTATGGCTTGATATAACCATCTGTAATTTACTTCCAACTCCTACTGCCATTGCTCCATGGTAATCATTCTTGATATTAGTCGAATCAATATTGTGCAATCAGTTCAATATAATCAGGTCAGGATACTGGGTTACACTGCCCCCTCCCCTCAAAGTACGTCGTGTAAGTAACATGACATGTTCTCAATCAAAGCAAGTTTGAATCATTGAAAAGAAGTCCAACTAGCTCCTGATTGATTATTATTTGTCAAATCATTCACCCAAGGCATTGAATTCCTCATTGATTGGCACGACGCTTCTTCGGTTTCCAATAATATAAATCCAAGATATATTTCATTCACATTTATAAATCCAGTTATGCGAGGATTATAAGATTTTTTATTGTTCGATCCAGTCTTGAACTCGAAGGTTTTAGGTTTGATTCCAATTTCTATTGATTTCAAACTGTTAGACTTTTAAATTATTCACGTGCATATTAATATACACGTTTCTGTTATTGGTTTTCGAACATGTTCGAATGATCATGGGTCGTTGCCAATTTTTATAATGTTTTGTACGTTCACGTTTACGATCAAACCTTCATAATCATTTTTCATTCACTTACTTTTGTCTCATTGTTCATCGACGGAAGTTCTATTGGTTTAGAAAATCGTCGAACGAATTTAAATTTAAAAATAACCGCAAGCGCACGGTGTACGAATGTAGCACGTGGCGAATACGGGTCGATCCGCAGGGAATTGATGTTTTAAAAATTCTATTCAATCAAATTATACCGAAGTTGAGAGTGAATAGTTAGAAATGTAAGAAACTAACAAAAACTAGAAAAAGAAAATGATAAAAATATGAGAGTTAAAAGAACAATTTAGAGATAAATCCACTCTCTAGATCATATAAATCAACAAAATGAAGTTATGATCTCTCTTTTCTTTTCATTAGTGAATTAGTTGATGTGCTTATCATAAGTATGGTATGTTTGTGCTATTAATTAGCTCAATATAAACCATCAAACTATAACACAACCACTAATATACATTTAACTCTCATGAAATATGACAACAAAGTTGAAATAAAAATCTATTTTAAGCATAGCCTATTAACTATTGTTTAGAAATATAGGCTATCAAATTTCAATTTCAACACTCACTTCTTTGCCATAATCATATTTAGATGAAGAGGCAATTTGTGTTATGTTTGTTTAAGCATAGCCTATTTGTTATGAACAACATAGACTGTCAAATTCAAAGCTAAACAACATCATTAAACCACTTCAAGTGTTTCCATTAAAGCACAATAAAAGAGCATAAACATCAAAATGTTGCATCTACATACTAGAGAGCTTCATTACCCCTAAATTGTAGGGATTAAGCTCTCATATTTGTTATCAAATCAACAAATGTAGAAAGCAACATGAAATCAAAAAGAAAGGAAAATGAAAGCTAATGGAAAATACAACTAATCTAATTGCATAAAGGTAGATCTACACTATTACATAAGAAGAGAAGAAGCATGTAAATAAAAGAGAATTAACATTGCATAAAAGAAAAGAAAATTACATAAAATGGCTAAGTAGCCATGGAAAGAAAGAGAGCTTTGATTTATTTTCCAAACTAAAACTAACTAACTAAGAGGAAGATGGCTACATGAAACATAAGGGGTATATATACAAGTTTTAAAACCCTAATTCACTTTTTGGGGAATGCCCAAAATGCCCCTTAGGAAGTGTGGAGGCTAAGTAATCATTAACATGTCTTAATCCCCCATTAAGTGTACATGAAGCCATTAAGTCCAAAAGCATGTGCATTAGCCTTTAATTTGTACATTAAGGTAGGTGGGTAGGTGGGGTCCTCCATGATTTTCACTTTGAATTATTTCCATCTTCATTCCTTTATATCCATTTTGCGCATGCACGTTTCTTCATGAACCCACTAATATGAGAAGCTAAATTCCTACAAAATATTATAGAAATTTCCAATTAAATTCTTTCAAATTAATATACGCGCACAAATGGCCATTTTGCCCTTATATGAATATGTGAAAATTTGGAATTAACATGAATTTTGGTTAAAACAAGTTAAAATACCCAATATGATCATTTATTTAATTTAAATAGAATAAATATGGTGGTAAAAATATGCACATTTACGTGCACATCACTCATCTATAGGGATTGACATTCATTATGTCGATCCATCCTTGTGGCTATATAAATAGGGGATCGGCAGGCTTCTACGCCGACCCCTCTCCTTATGAATTGTTCAACTTTCCTACGGCTGAACCCTCTTCCATATATATAAATACGACCCTTCCTTCATTTCCTTCTTCACTTTTCATTTGCCTTAGTAACTTGATCATCTCCCTACCGAGCTCTCCATTATTTCCTAATAACCGAACCCTCTTCCTTCACTTAATCTTCGCTCCTACCAATTAAATCATACCTTCGTTTATTCTTAGCCATCGCCGCACCTTCGACCAAACCGCAACCCAAATTCGTTCCTTTCCATTATTTTCTTTCAATCGGTTTAGGTGAGCTTCACTTCTTACTCTTGATTTTAATGTAACACAATGGGATTTACTTAGTTGGTGATAAATTGTCGGTGTTTGATGCCATGGCAACAAATAGCTTGTGGAAGATGGGTGATTGGCCACTCAATGGAAGAAGTTAAGAGATAGGAGAGAAAGCGAGGGGTTAAAGTGGTGCTTCTATAGTAGGAAGGTTAGGAACAAAAGAATGAAGGGTTTGGGAAGGGGTCTTGATAGAAGAAAAGCTAATGGTGGAGGAATGTAGGGATAGGTAGGTATAATACGGCGGTGACAAGGGTCGGTCGGGAAGGGGATCAATTGTTTAGTTGGTTTAATCGAGGATAGGGATCGGTAAGGAAGGTATGGAGAGAGGGACCGGTGGGATAGGATTTGATGGAGGTATTGGTAGTTAAGTCAGGAGTTGAGAGTAGAGAAGAATAAGAAAAGTGAGGTTTCGGTTGTCCTAGTTGTGAAGAGGAATCGATATAGGATAATGGTATAGGGATCGGCATTCCCTACTCTGGGATAGGGTTCGGTATAAAGGCTTTTAATGGATGGATCGGTGGTTGTGGTTAAGTAAAGGGATCATCATAGGAGTTGTTGGGAAAAGGACTGGTATCTGAATCCTAGGGATCGAATGCACCCTATAAATTAATTCCAAGTTAAACAATCACCACTATTTTGCTTTGCTGACTTTGAACCTATGATGACAATAGACAATTTAACATGCATACTTAAAATGTCAAACTTAATATTGAACAATCAAGTTTTGGAGGACATTCAATATCGACTAAGTAACAAACTTGCAAATGAATTCAACTAACAGACTACATACTTTGATATGCCGATAGTCAATCCCAAAGCTTTCACAATTGATCGATCATTTTTGTCAGTTGAGAAGGTTAGCGATGACGGTCTCTTTGAGAAAGATCCCAAATCTCTTTATTTTATTTCATTTTTTCTAATTCTAGCTATTTATGTTTGTTACATACTACACTGCACTACACTAGTTCACACCGAGCATGGGGGAAATAGATTTTTTTTTCAATCTCAATTATCTACTGAATATAGTTGATATAGATTCCAGACACTTGAATCGTCCAGCTGACATGTCTTCTGATTCAACGATGTGACACCTTGGTTCTGAAGCAAAGTCAAGTTCTACAACTATATCTGGAAACCCTTCTCCAAGCCATCATGTGGAACAAACAAAAGTTTCTAACCCATAAGTCAGATATTCTAGTCATTCCAATGAAAAACACTAACTTTGCTCCTAATGTTATAGAGGGTGCCATTCTTCTAGATAATCCAGTGGATTTGCAGGCTTCTCAAATTGGCAAGATTGCTCTTCGCTGGCTACTCTCCATTCATAGAATTCCATTTGGGGATGTCCTGGTCCCTCTAAGACAAGATAGACCTCACTTGCCCTAAGCAGTTATACAACATGTAATAAGTTTATGTGTTGGGCTGGATGCGTACCACCCTTTAATTCGTTTTTTCGAGAAATGTTGAGATATTTTAGGATTACCCCTGCACAACTTCATCCCAATAGTTATGCAATTATTCATGGAACCTTCTTGCTATTCATGAACGTTTTATTCTGTCCACTTACTCCCAGAGGTATAATATTTATCTATAACTTCAAACGATAATTGGGAATCCTTTCTTATGTCTTTCCTGAAGCTTCACCAAATTGCCAAGTTCTGATGGGCGCTTGGAATAAGCTCTCACTATTTAAGAATGAATGGCTCTACATGCGTTGCCCTCTTAGTTTTTCAAGATGATGGTTAGAAGGACATATGTATTACCTTCACTTTTCTCTCAAGTTCTCTAATTCAAGTATAACTTTTACTTTGAATCCAATAACATCTGGAGTTCATTTAAGTGTTCGCCCACGTCTTGAAGACCCTGACTTTTCAAGAGCTGTCGCTGCTATCCACGCTACCCCCATAGAGGATAGGGAGATCAAACTCCTTATAACTGAAGAGTTTCTATCTTTGTTTGGGCTGTTGGAAGATGGTCATAGTATCAGACTTTCTAGATGTGGGGCGTTATCAAGGAATATTATCGAACAAAAGAGGGATAGTGTCAACCTCGTTATGCCCCCTACGAGGGTACTTGGGATGATATCGAGGAGGACAAGATTAAGGATTCTCAAGCTGAGAAACTGGGAGAGATAGATGCAGGCATCGGAAAAGTGTCAGAGGTTGAACCATCATAAGTCAAAAAAATCCCAAATACCTACAATGAGAAAAAAAGAGGTTGGCGTATAGGCTTTGTAGAAGAAAAACTACCTCGGACCTAGAGTTTTTATCTCCTCAGTCGAAGAGGAATCGTCCTCTCATCACTTAGAAAGCTCGTTAAAGGGATTTTCTAATCTTCAAATTTCGAATGACATCATGTACTATGACTTTCCAAATATTAACGAAGGACTCAACTCTGTCATAAGAAGTGGAGAAGGAATCCGACCTACTGATAAAGGAGATAAAACACCGATAAGCAAAGCTACCGTTACCAGTCTGTTGGGAGGAACACTAGCTCAATCATTGCCACAAGCACTTCAGTATACACTTTTTGTTGATTTTTGCGCTACAATTACTAATACGCTTCCATTTGGTCTTTACAGGTGAAATGTGTCAATCAAGACCCTTTGATCGCCTTAGAAGTTCTTCTGCAAACCATCGATCAAGTCGTGATCTAAAGTCTACTCGACGTAGGGAGAAGGATGAGGGATAGGATTAGAATTATCATTCAAGGGAATCCCCTTCCTATTCCAAACGCAAATCCCAATCCCAGACATCTCAACAAGGCAAACAGTCCGACTTTCCTGCTCAAAGTAGAGACCAGCCTTCCTATCGGGGTCCTTATATAGCTGCATCTCACGAGCAACATTTTATCTCTTCAAGCTCCAGACAAACTCATGAGCATCGAACAAGCAGACATCTACTTGCTACCTCTAATCTGCCTTTACCGACCATTGCTCCCGATGTTTCTATAGTAGAGAAGTTGGCCGAGCTCAAGGGTACTTTTTCGAAGGTTTTCTTTGATGGTCTCAAATTCTTTACTTCCATTCACATAGTTCCGGGGCATGCCAAGGAAGGTTCTCTCACCTACGTGGACGATGTATTTGTGCAGCACGAATCATTTATACACTTGGCAAAAAAAGTCACCGAACTTTCTATTGAGTGACAACGCAAGATAGATCGCCTCAAGTTGGAAGCTATACACAACAAAGTTATAATCAAGCATCGGGATGTTGAGTTATTAGAATTTAAAACCCAACTTGCTAAAGTGGAGAAGAACGCCAAGGAAACGGCAGAGGCAACAAGCCATTTAGAAGCTGCTCATAAAACGAAACTTGACGTGGCACTTCATCCTAGTGGGACATTCGCTTTAGAAATGGACTCCTTGCACAAGGAGAAAGATGCTTTGGCCCGCCGCATGAAGGAACTTTAAGAACTTTTAAAGAAGGAATGGGAGGAAAAAATCGAAGCTCAAGAGAAATCACATAAATACTGCAAGGAAGTGGTTGAGGCTTGAAGACTAAACTAGACAAACAATTCACAGAATTGAAGCTCTTAATGAAGAAGCTTGAGAAGAGGGCCAAAGAAAGATGACCAAACAAGTTAACTCCCAAGTGGAAGCTGTCTTGGAGTTTGAAAGGAATGAGATTAAGGAATTATTCGATCTGTTATTGAATACAATGCCAAAGTCCCAATCCATCACGGCATAAGCTTTCTCGGTGAGGGTTAACTTGAATTGCTCGTTGAAGCTTGGGAGCACATTGTTGAGATGAAGAAGAAAGTACTACTTGAAGCCGAACTCAATGAGGAAGAATTAGTGAGGGAAATTCTACACAAGAACAAGCCCTATATTTTAGTTGTCGCAAAACTTCAATTTTTCAATACTTCTGCACCTACTAAAGGATGAAAGAATATTTTTGGATCTTCAGGGACTAATCCTAAAGGTCCATCTCTATCCCAAGTATTCGAAACATCAATTTCTCTTGATATAGAGTATGATCTTAGCTATGATCTGGACATGCCCGACTTCAAATCCAAGATGTTATCCTTCATTTTAGAAGGAGGCACCCTGACAACTACAGAGAGCCAACCAAATTCTGGTATTTAGCTTTACTACTTAATATATGGAAAGTTTTCGTTCTTTACACACGATAGCTTTTAGCTAATCGCCTTATTTTATAAAATCTTGCAGGTCTTCAGGGCCCTAGTCAAACTTCTAGAAGTGGTGCTACTGCAAATCAATATGAGAAAATGGCTAAAGACCTGGCTGCAATTAGTGTTCTAGGATTCGATGCTTAAGTCATCGATGTCCTTGATGAAGATAAGGTCAAGGATCCACTACCGACCGACGAATCTCATGATGTAATAATTTTCGGTGCCTCGAAACACACTGACAAGACCAGCATGAAGGAGCAGATCGAAAAGGAGGAACTATTGAAAAGAAAGTTTGAAATTGAATCCAGCGAAGTGGACTTCGATGATCCTTATCTTACGGCATTGCAAATTATTTCATCGGGTTTGTCGTTCCCTAATGAACATCCTCCTACATTCTCAAGCTCTCCGACCAAACATGGTAAAGGGTACCGAAAGAGAAGCACAAGCAGCTCTACCCCTGAGAAATCCAAAAGAGAAAGTCAAACAAGTGGTTATTGCTCCAGCTTAATGTATATAGTTTGCATAATCGTTTCTTTCACTAGTTGTAGTTGTATGGGTAGGGATCTCGATCCTTTAAAGTAACTTGTACTGAAATTTCGACACATACTATGTAAATAAAAGCTTTTGTTTTATGTTATGCTTTGTGTGAACTGTATTTAAGTAGCTGAACGACTGTTTTCCATTCAACATACTTGTAGCTCGTTGCTTTTAAATTCTGTTAATAATTCATCATCTCCATCCCAAGGCCTCCAAGTGGTTGTGGCCTCAAGTCATATCAACACTAGGCTTGGGACTTAGTGTCGAGTTGTTAGATTTAGCAGTTTTTTGAATGAATGTGCTTCTACCCCTGGCATTGATTCGGTGAGGCCAAAAGTCTGATGATCGAATTTCATCCTTAGCGAGTTTATACTCATCCTGTCGGTTTTAGGCTAGAATTTATGGAATACAGAACGATTGAAATCCACTCATTTATTCATTCATGATTATATCCACATTCTGGGGAAAAGGTTCAGTCGATGGGTGTCGGATTGCACCCCGTTTACATTTATACTTTAGTTCGCACAAGAGTTGTCTTGCTGGAAGATTTGGTCTCCACTCGATTTATGTTTATACTCCAGTCCACACTCTAGGGGCTCGGAGTTGTTTTGTGGGCAATCGCTCACCACTTGATTTATGTTTATACTTTAGTCCGTACTCTGGGGACTCGAAATTGTTTCGCAAGCTGTCGGTAGCCACCTGATTTATGTCTATACTCCAATCCTCACTCTGGGGACTTAGAGTTGTTTCATGTGCGATCGGTCTATACCCGATTTATATTTATACTCCAGTCCACACTATGGGGACTTAGAGTTGTATTGGAGAGCAGTCAGGTTGCACTCTCTTTTGGATGATTAATTTGCTCCTTAGAATTTGGGGTTTTGATTTAGCGAGTGATTGGTCGTATCTCAATCGCTTTGATTTTTGTTTCACTCCCACAGTCTTGGTAGGAATTTTTCAATATCTAAATTGTTGGCCATATTCATTCCTTATTGCGTATCCCAATCTTTGGATTGTGAATTGAAATTATTAAACAAACAAGTTGAATAAGCTCATCTTGTTTGATCCCAATGGGAGTTAGCATGATTGATTGATTCCGAACTCTGGGAGCATTTTCATACACATCGATATCCTTAGCGAGTTTATACTCGTCCTGTTGGTTTTAGGCTTTGAAATCCACTCATCTATTCATTCATGATTATATCCACATTCTGGGGAAAAGGTTCAGTCGATGGGTGGTCAGTTTGCACCCCATTTATATTTATACTTTAGTCCGAACAATAGAGACTCGGAGTTATCTTGCTGGAAGGTTCGGTCTCCACTCGATTTATATTTATACTCTAGTCTACCCTCTAGGGACTCGGAGTTGTTTTGTGGGAAATTGATCTCCACCCTATTTATGTTTATACTTTAATCCGCACTCTGAGGACTTGAAATTGTTTTGCAAGTTGTCGGTCGCTACCCGATTTATGTCTATACTCCAATTAGCACTCTGGGGACTTAGAGTTGTTGTGCAATCGGTCTCCACCCGATTTATATTTATACTCCAGTCCGCACTCTGGGGACTTAGAGTTGTTTTGGAGAGAAGTCAGGTTGCACTCTCTTTTGGCTAATTAATTTGCTCCTCAGAATTTGGGGTTTTGATTTAGCGAGTGATCGGTCGTATCTCGATCGCTTTGGTTTTTGTTTTAGTCCACAATCTAGGTAGGAATTTTTCAATATCTAAATTGTTGGCCATATTCATTCCTTATTGCATATCCCAATCTTTGGATTGTGAATGGAAATTATTAAATGAACAAGTTGACTGAGCTCATCTTATTTGATCACAATGGGAGTTAGCATGATTGATTGATTCCGAACTCTGGGAGAATTTTCATACTCATCGATATCAATCAGTTTCACTATGTATAATGCAATAGAAAATATAAATACAGAGGAATCCTAAAACTTTATTCATTAAATGGAAGGGAATAACATAAACTAACTTGTTACATATTTTAAAAATCAAACGCTAAAGAATATTTTGAAAATAAATATAATTGAAATGTAAAGGAAATAAGCTAAGTGAAATAGCATCTAAGTGTTCATTATTCTATGCTCTTGGAAGTGTAATGGCATCGATAGTCGATAGCTTGAAAGTTCCTTCTCCAAGCCTCATTTCAATGAAATACGGTCCTTCCCAAATCCGATTTATGTGTAACGGGGTAGAAAAAACCCGTTTCAGGATGAGTTTGCCCATTTCGAAGGTTCTCGATTGAACTTTAGTGTTGTAATACTGGGCAACTTGATGTTGGTGTATGGCTGCCCAATGATCAGCTTCCTCATGCTTCTCATCTATAAAGTCTAGAGATTCCAAAAGGATATCTTGATTTGTTTTGGGATCATAGTAAGTCACTCGATGAGAAGGGACTTCAAGTTCAACTAAAATAACGAATTCAGAACTGTAAGCAAGGGTGAATGGAGTATGACCAGTCATGGGCTTATGAGTAGTTCTATAGGCCCAAAGTGCTGTAGGAAGTTCGTCCAGCTACCTGCCTTTAGCCTTGTCCTAATGCTTCTTCAAAATAGACTTAATGATTTTATTTACAGCTTCAACCTATCCATTTTCTTGAGGATTGGCAACTACTGCAAATCTTTTTTCGATATGGTATCTTTGACAAAAGTTCTTAGACTCAAAACTATCGAATTGAGTCCCATCTTCTGTTACAATAGTCCACGGAAGACCAAAGCGACGTATGATGTTTTGGACAATAAAGTTGATTACTTTCTTAGTGGTGATTGTAGCCAAAGGTTCCACCTCAGCCCATTTAGTGAAGTAATCAACCGCCACAGTAGCGTACTTCGTGCCACCTTTAGAGATTGGTAATGGACCGATAATATCTATATTCCACATGGAAAACAGCCATGGGCCGACCATTTGCATGATTTTTGTTGGCAAAGCTCTCGTGACTTTTGCATATGTCTAGTATTTATTACACCATCTTACATAATCAGCAACATCTCCATTTATGGTTGGCCAATAGTACCAATAATGGAGTATCTTCTTTGCCATAGTTTGCCCCCTAGTTTGGTCGCCACATTCTCCTTTATGAACTTCTCTTAGAACACGCTTTATCTCATCATAAGCGATACACCAGAGTAGAGGGACTGATAACCCTCTCCCATACATGATTCCCTCTTGCATAATATATCATGAAGCTTTGCGAAGGACCTGTCAATTTTCATTCTTTTATCAAGTAAGACCCCTACTGCAAATTGTCTTTAATCGGAGTCATCCACGATTCCCTTTCAGATTCCACCCCTAGTACTTGATCGATTTGAATCATGTTTATACTTGGGGTATCCAACACTTCGACCAACACCAAAGCCATCCGTTGTGTATTGCCAGTACTAGTAAACTTTGCCAATGAATCAGCCTCTCTATTTAGATTGCATGGAATATTTGAAATGTCAATGTATTCAAATTCTGTCAATAACTCCTGAACTCGGGTAAGATAAGGGGCAAGCCGTGGTTCCTTAGCTTAATAGTCTCCGCTAACTTGATACACCACCAATTGTGAATCACAAAAGATTTCAAGTGATCTAACTCTAAATTCTTTAGGGACTTTAAGTCTAGTAATCAGAGGTTTATTGTGATATCTCGAAATTCTAGACATCTGTAATTGATAAATAATTGGGTTAATTAATAGAATATTGATTTATAAATTGGACAATGGTTAATTTGTAATTAACATGTAATTAATTTATTAAACATGGATTTATTAATTGAATAAATAAATCTGAATATAAATATATATATATTTAGATACCTATTTTAGTGTTAAAAATGTAAGGTTCTACTTTAAATAAATCTTTGAAAATTTTATATATATTAATAGAGTCGGGTTGTAAGTATATAAAATAAGACAAAAAAAGGGGGAAATTTAAAACTCTTTTCTTTTATATACTTGAAATTAAACATAGTAGTAAATATAAATGTAAATGTAAAACATTTTTCTTTAAGGATGATACATTAATTTATGATATAAATATAAAATTATTATTTACAAAATGAATTTGTGTTTGTTTAAACTATAAATATATATATTTATTTAATTGATTTTTAAATTAGATTTGAATTTGGAATTTCAAAAGAAAGATATATATCTTGGATATATATGTTTTGGATTTAAAATATATTATATATTATTAATGAATATAATTTGTTTTATTAAAGAAAACTTTATTTATATAGATTTGCAAAGTGTTTATTAATTAGTAAAATTCAGTATAAAAGTTTTATAGAAGCATTTTTAAATAAATAAATGCAAAAGACATATGTTAGCTTATAACCCTCTTTAATAACAAGTGTAATTGAATTAAGAATAATAAAAGATAAGTGTTCATAATTTGTACAAATGTCACCATTCTTATTTTATTTTCTTTATATATATTTTTCATATCCTAAAGCAAATCTATACAAACATATCTTTCTCCTATCTCTCATTTTCCTGGATCAATAAAAAAATTTCTCAAACCTGTAATCTTTGCAAGCCTGTAAACTCCTCAACATGCAACCAGCTACTACAAAGATCTCTAGATCTACAACAAAATTCAACCAACAAGAGTTTCAAAGTTCAACCAATAATTTCAACTCAAAACAAAACGCAAACTTTTCAAAGTACTAGAGAAAAATTGTTTCAGGAAACAAAACTATGTTTCTCTACTTCTTCATGTTGGTGAGTAAAAATTTTCTCTTTAAACCCAGTTTTAATTAATCTCATGTGACAAACCTATATGGGGTATTGAATTTATATCTGCATGCCTATTTTCTAGATTATGTCTGAGCTGATATACATCAATGTGAATATCTATGTGAATATATGTATAAATACATTGCTCTGTTGATTTACAGGCTTAAGTTTCATTTGAAAATTCATATATCTTTCTATGATCAAATTTAAAACATGATTCTTGAAAAAAAAATCATTACAGAGTAGTATGAATTTCTAAAAATAGATTCAAGCATATGTATCAAGTGTTTATCTCAAATATATTACAGTGAGTATTCTATTCTCTATTTGATGACAGAATAGTTTGTGTTTCCCTGTTAAAGTCTATAGTTTCATTTTATGATCTAGTTGAGTACAATGGTCAATAAAAGTTGAATTGGATGTGAATCTAGTTGTACAAGTCGCTAGTAAGAGTTTTAAACATGTATGAGAAGGGATTAAAGTAGAAAGAATGAAACTGTAAATTCATATCTTACAGTAAATGTAAAAACAGGATTTTTGAACTTCAAAAATCAATATCTTCCCATAGGATTCAAATTGATTTAAGTGACCTGAATGGAAATTGTTTATTGTTATCTTTAGCTTTTTTTAAAAATAGCGGCATAGTGTTTCGTCGAGAATCGACAGAGAATTCATTGGAAAACCAGTAGTAGTTGAAAAATGTATAAAACTTTGAAAAAGCCTATCTCTCAAACCGCTTCGAATCGCTCGATGCCGTCAGCAACGTTGAATTTGTATGATAATGTATTATTTTTAAGGAAGTTTAGGTGCAAATCCGTGTCGATGATTTTCAAAGCTTGAAATTAGGTTTTGAATTTGTTTTTGGTTCGTTGAGTTTTAGGGAAATCAGAGTGTACGATGTCGATCGCGACTGGGAAAGCTTCGAGAGGTGAATTTTTGGTGTTGATCGATGATATTCTAGAACGCGATTCCTGTAGCTTTGGGGGAGGGGTCGCGTTTCGCACAGATTTGGAGAGGGGGGTTCGGCCGGTCCATGGTGGTGGGGGAATCGTCGAGCACGAGTCGAGCAATCTGATGGTGAAGTCCGTTCATTGAATAGGGGTATGAATGGCTCGTGCATGTGCACGGGTTCACTGCGTTTTCATGTAAAAAAAAGGAAGCTAGAGGATGAAGAAGAGGAATAGTGGAAGCAAGGGAAGAAAGGCATTTGGGCCGAAGATTGTAGATGGGCCGTAGATGGGGGTAATGAATAAGATTTATTGAATATAAGTTTAGTAAGGAAAGATGATGGGCCAGAGATCGTTTTGGGCTGAGTTTTTTTTAAAAAAGCAATCAACCTGATTTCAGGTAGACATTAGCAAGTTTAAATAAAAGTTTCCAAAGTAAATTACTGAACAAGTGTTTTAAAACAAGTTTTCAAGTTTAAATTTTAAAGTTAATTTTTTTTAATTTGTCTTAGTTTATATAACTTTGTATTAGGCTAATTATCTCTCTGATTGTTTCAAACAATGAAATGATGTAATTAATAAGTAATTAATTAAATAAAATGGTTTATCTAAATTAATTAAGGTCTTATTAATAAAAGTAATTGAAGTATAATTAGTAAATTAACTAAGATGATCAATTAATATAATTAAATTAGGATAATTAATTGTTCAATTAATTAAGGATAATAATTACTTAATAAATTAAGGGTAATTACTAAATGTAAGTAATTAAAGGATTAATCTATTAAGAGTTAATAAATTTAATTAGCAATTAAAGGTTAAATTAATTGACGATCAAGATTAATTAATTGAGGATAATTAACCAATAGAATAATTACTTGATGAAAGTAATTAAAGGAAAATTACTTAAGGGAAGTAATTAATAATTAATTACTTAGAGTAATTAATTAAAGGATTGATTAGTTAAGGAAATTAATTAAGGATAGTTAACTAATGAGTATGATTAATTAAAGGGATTAATTACTCTATGTACTTAATTAATATGATTAGTTCAAGTTAATTAATTGGTTTAAATAGTCACTTGATGATGGGAGTGAGTATAATTAGTTAATGAGGTTTATAAAGTGTAATTTCTTAGTGAAGAAATGAGTGGATAATTACTGAATGTAATTAATTAAAAGGAAATCACTAAATGGGAAGTAATTAAAGGATAATTACTTGGTGGAAGGAATTAAGTGATAATTACTCAGTGTAATTAAAAGGTTAATTAATATAATTAATGGAAGAGTTGGTTTAATTGATGGAGTAATTTAGGAAAGTTAATTCCTGATTGTGATTGATCAAGGTTAATTAATGAATGTAATTAAGTTAAAGGTTAATTTTAAATGAAATTTAAGAATAATTAACTAATGAAGGTAAATAAAGGATCATGAATTAATGTAATTAATGGAAGTGATCAATCTTTTTTATGAATGATTAAATGATGACAAGTGCTATGGATTGGATGATATTTCTGATACGATTTGCTTTGTGATATGAAATGTTGGAGGGATGGTGATAACGTAATTATCTATCAATTATGAATTGCTATGTAAAGTGTTATCCGGTAATTAAAATTGAATTATATTAAATAAATTTGGGTTAGGATGGCATGGGATTCGAAGAGACCGGAGTCGGGTATTTATTAATATATGAAACCACTTCGATTGTAACGTATACAAATTCTGTTCAGATTTGATGTGTGAAATCAATAGGCCGGTATGAAATGATTTAAGTGAGTTGGACTCTTTAATCCAAGTTTTGGTACTTAGAAATTGATTTGCGTGATAAGTTATGTCTTTAACAAATTGTGAATTTGTAAATTGATACCAGTTACCCCGGGTTTATATAAATTATATGTTTTTGTATTCCATGTTAGTTGGGTTTACTCACACTGGTTTCCAGCCTGACCCGGGTGTTACTTTGATGTAATGCTCAGGTCAGACCGAGTATTACAGATTTTCAGGTAGGGACGTTCTGGAGCTCAGGAGGCGAGCTGGATGGCTGGAACATATGGAGTGTTTACCGCTGTGTTATATTATTGTATATATCTGAGACATGTTAAATTGTATCTGTCCAATGTTGTATAAAATCGTTGTAACTCTGATAAATCGATGTAAATTGATAGATACAGTTTTCTATGGTATAACTATTATTATTGATATTATATTTTATCCGCTACGAATGTGAGATTGTGTGTTTCTTTTTTGTTCTTCTTCTATCCCTTTCTTCTTTTCTCTAACTATTTGGAATTTTCGGGATCGAAAATTCCTGGTCGTTACATTTGGTATCAGAGCTGAAGGATAAGCGAGAACCTTGGCTCTGGTGGTATTACTCATTAAGGATAAGGTAAGTGGTACCCTATAATGAGTTGAGTATATATATATGAGAGCGTACTTGTTATTTTCTTATATAAAGATTTTAAATGATTTTATATAAGAATATATTTTGATACATATAAAGCAATATTTCTTTCTATTAAATATTAACGTAATCGGTTATTAAATTATTGAAACTAAGTAAAAGGGTAATAGAAATACAACCGAATTGAAATTAAATAAAGATAAGTTTGAAATGGATTCAAACTGAAATCAAAATCTTGAATTAGAGAAGGAGTTTTAGAATAAGATAATTATGAATTGGTTTCCATATATGATAAGCTTGGTTATTATCATAAATGGTTGTTGTATTTAATAATAAAGTGTGTATTATTGAGAAAGCAAAATGAAATGTTTTAAGGAAATAAAACATTTAGGTAAGTATGAATTATAAATTGGAATTGAAAATGATCTGAATTGTAAAGATTTAAATCTGGGTCTAGAATTTGAAAATTGTTTCAAAGTGATATAGAAATAATATTATTTAATGCATTTGAATGAAATGGTCCTATTTCAAACGAGAGTTGTTTGAAAATTTAAAGAAATTCTTTTTGAATTAGAAACCAAAGGTGGTTTAAAATTTTAAAGTATAACTTGGTATGTAAAAGAAATCAATATGTATATATGTGAATATACATAATATTAAAGATGGTTTGAGATAAACTCTAAATGTTGAGTTTTGAATTTGGATAAGATGTGATACCCGAAGTGCTAAGTTTTTAAACTTAGAAGTGTAAAATTTATTAATGTGAAGTTTAGAATTTGAAATGGAAATTCAAATTGGGTAAGGTTGACTAGATTAAGTGAATTGAGTTTAACTGGGAAAAAGTTAAATAAGTTGGAATGATCAACCTGATTTGGAAATTTGAAGATGAAGTTAAGATTTAACTTGGAAAGTTAAATGGTTGATTTGAATTGAGAGTTTGAGTGATCTCGAAATGGGTTAGAGATCTAGGAATTGGAAATGAATGGATGTCTTAAAATAAATTTGATGATATCATCCTATTGTTGTTAAAAATCCTTAAGGTGTGAATCGGATTTGTTTTAAATGAATGAGAAATGGGTATGGTAATATATCCATTATTAAGGTAAAATGGAATCATTTTGGACTTAAGATTTGAATGTTTAAGATAAAACTACAAGAGTTTGATTTCAAAATTTAAATTTGATGATAAATTTAAAAGATGTAGTTATTTAAAAAGAATTTGAATTATATGAACTTTGAAATAAATTAAAAATGGAGTTTGAATTCTGAATTAAATGGATTAAAGATATAAGCTGATTTGATTTAAAGTATTAAATCAACAAAAGTTTACTAGAATTTATATAATTCGAGATGATTTAAATTTGGAATTTGAATTGAAATTAGTTCAAATTGAATTTGATTTGAATTAATTGAAATTGTGATTGAAGATGTATAAGTATAAAATTCAAAGTTTCAACTTCTCAGAAACTTTCGATTTTTTATCAAATCACATTTGGTACTTAAATTTCAATGATGTAGTTGTTTAAAAAGGATTTGAATTATTTGAACTTTGAAATAAATTAAAAATGGAGTTTGAATTCTGAATTAAATGGATTAAAGATATAAGCTGATTTGATTTAAAGTATTAAATCAACAAAAATTTACTCGAATTTATATAATTTGAGATGATTTAAATTTGGAATTTGAATTGAAATTAGTTCAAATTGAATTTGATTTGAATTAATTGAAATTGGGATTGAAGATGTATAAGTATAAAATTCAAATGGAAATTTGAATTGTATTAATTTGAAACGATTTGAAATTAAAGTGGGTTTAATTAGAAATTAGTCCGAATTGATTTGAATAATTTGGAATTGTAATTAAAGTTGAATAGTTTTAAATTCAAATGGAATTTGAATTGAATTTGGGAGGAAATCAAGTATAATTCAACTTGATTTGGAAATGGAGTTTGAAATTGGGATTAATCCAAACTGGAGTAGAAATAAATTGAAATTGGAACTAGTTGAATTGAAATTTATTTGAATTAGTAGAATTTGAGATCAAGGTTGAATAAAGTTAAATTTGGAAAGAAGCTAAGGTTAATTTAACTTGAATTGGGGTTGAATCAATTTCAATGGAAATTGAAGTTATTTAAAATTGAAATTGAGTCAATTTAAATGGAAGTGGAAATTTAAATTGAATTGATGAGAATGGAGATTGGGAAGTGAACAGTTTTGACTCTGGACTATTTTTAATATAAATTGTTTTAATATAAACCTATTTTTCCAAGCTATTTATTATATATACAACCTTTCTTTTAAAAGCCAAACTATCTTATATTTGTTTTACAATTATTTTTGGAACTGTTTAACAATTTTCCAACTGTTTTATAAGCTAATTATATTTCAACTATTTTACAAAACTAATTACTATCTTACTATTATTTTTCAATTATCCAAAATTTCTATAATTATTTTAACTATTTTCTACCTATTTTACACCTATTTTACAAACTAGTAATTATTTTTCCAACTACTTATCTATTTTTTAAAATTTCAAGCTATTTTCTAAATAAACTGGTCGGAGTTCAAATTGTTATTGGTTAAATACCCAATCGAGATAAAATAGAGGTGATAGTCCAAATGGATTGAAGCAATTGTGAGTAAGCGAATGAAAATCAAAGTGAATGTGAATAGAAATAGAATTGATTTGGCTAATAACCAATAAAGATAAATACGTAGGGTGTAAGTATGTTATTCTATTCGCATAATGATTTGATCCAGATTCGAGCACAGAATTTCGAGATAGTATGACGATCCGAGTTGGGATTTTTCACTCGATTCTCGACGGTGAACCTGGATATGGATTGTTGATTGGATTTGGATATTCTCTATCATAGTTATGACTATGCAAGGAGAATGACGGTTTCTGATCAAGAAACCAGATCTGTGTCCGCACTAGGAAGTCGGGGGGACGATACTAGTTCGGAAGTGAAATTGTGTGGTCGAGTGAGTGATCAGATTGGTATAGCGTACGAATAATATGTGTACATCGTATGGATTTGAATGAAATTGATATTGAAAAGAGTAATCAAATTTGAATATTTGATTTTGAATAAATAAAGTATATATCTTGATTATAAAGATAAAACTCCCCTTGATGAATCTATTGCCAGAAGGAAAGGATTTTGAAAGTGTTTGAAGTATAAAAGGATTTTATACAAGTTTAAAATGATCCGAAGATTTTTATCAAGGATTTTATATATATCTCTATATATAAAGGATCATATGAGGATTTTGGAAGAGGTTTTGGGAACCTTTGGTTTTGGAAAGGCTTTTGATTTTTGGGTAAAATCAATATAAGAATTTGGAAAGCCTAGTTTGAGAATTATCGATTTTGGAATAATCGATTTTGTGTAAAGGAGCCTTGTATGAGACCATACCGGGTGTATGATTTGAAGATACTATATGTGTATAGTATAAAATGTTTTGATGGTGGCTCTGGGGGAAAAGGCGCTCCCTTGAAATGAACATCTCAGGAGTACCACCGGGTGGTGCTGCCTTGATCCCCAAAGGGGGTTCTAAAGTTGATCCTGTGAGGAGTCCGGACAAAACTAGTTCCTGGGGATTATGAGTAGAATATACCATAGCGAAAGTCGTGTGTGCCGCTGAGAGCCAACAGTCTGCATTTGATTTTATATCTGTAGACTGCGACCTATGGTATAACATAGCAAAAGTCGTGTGTGCCGCTGAGAGCCAACAGTCTGCATTTGATTTTATATCGGTAGACTGCGACCTATGTAGGAGTGGAGAAGATTCATTTCGACAGCGAAAATCAGAGGCCGCTGAGAGCCTGCAGTTACATGGACTTTTGCTGTGGTGGCAACGTAACCCTGGGATGTAACTGTGATCTGTTGTGGGATCCATGGCGTAATCGAGAGGCCGCGGAGAGCCTACAGTAACATGGACTTTTGCTGTGACGGCAACGTAACCCTGGAATGTAACTGCGACCATGGATGGGGGTGATGATTTCCAGAGCATTCTCACCAAAGATATTTCCTCGATTTCAAAATGCTTTCAATATTTTCAATAAAACTATTTTTCAAGTATTTTCACTGGATGTTGAAAACGGGTTTACCAAGTACTTGTAGATTTTCAGTCTTACGCCTGATCAACGTGTGACCGAATTTCTGTGAGAACGAGGATGGACGTGTTGAAACATCGAGTTATAAAAATATTTTTATAAAATAATTTTGGCAGTATTACAGATTTCAAAAGTGTTTAAAAATGATCAAAGAATATTTTAACTGGTTTTAAAATATTTAATAAATTCTGGCTTTGTTTCTTTTCGAGGACGAAAAGATTCCAAGGGGGAAGGAATGTGATATCCCGAAATTCTAGACATCTGTAATTGATAAATAATTGGGTTAATTAATAGAATATTGATTTATAAATTGGACAATGGTTAATTTGTAATTAACATGATTTAATTTATTAAACACTGATTTATTAATTGAATAAATAAATCTGAATATAAATATATATATTTAGATACCTATTTTAGTGTTAAAAATGTAAGGTTCTACTTTAAATAAATCTTTGAAAATTTTATATATATTAATAGAGTCGGGTTGTAAGTATATAAAATAAGACTAGAAAAGGGGGGGAATTTAAAACTCTTTTCTTTTATATACTTGAAATTAAACATAGTAGTAAATATAAATATAAATGTAAAACATTTTTTTTAAGGATGATACATTAATTTATGATATAAATATAAAATTATTATTTACAAAATGAATTTGTGTTTGTTCAAATTATAAATATATATATATATTTAATTAATTGATTTTTAAATTAGATTTGAATTTGGAATTTCAAAAGAAAGATATATATCTTGGATATATATGTTTTGGATTTAAAATATATTATATATTATATATTATTTATGAATATAATTTGTTTTATTAAAGAAAACTTTATTTATATAGATTTGGAAAGTGTTTATTAATTAGTAAAATTCAATATAAAAGTTTTATAGAAGCATTTTTAAATAAATAAATGCAAAAGACATATGTTAGCTTATAACCCTCTTTAATAACAAGTGTAATTGAATTAAGAATAATAAAAGACAAGTGTTCATAATTTGTACAAATGTCACCATTCTTATTTTATTTTCTTTATATATTTTTTTTCCATATTCTAAAGAAAATCTATACAAACATATCTTTCTCCTATCTCTCATTTTCCTTGATCAATAAAAAAATTTCTCAAACCTGTAATCTTTGCAAGCCTGTAAACTCCTCAACGTGCAACCAGCTACTGCAAAGATCTCTAAATCTACAACAAAATTCAACTAACAAGATTTTCAGAGTTCAACCAAATAATTTCAACTCAAAACAGCAAGCAAACTTTTCAAAGTACTAGAGCAAAATTGTTTCAGGAAACAAAACTATGTTCTCTACTTCTTCATGTTGGTGAGTAAAAGTTTTCTCTTTAAACCCAGTTTTAATTAATCTCATGTGACAAACCTATATGGGGTATTGAATTTATACCTACATGCCTATTTTCTAGATTATGTCTGAGCTGCTATATATCAATGTGAATATCTATGTGAATATATGTATAAATACACTGCTCTGTTGATTTACAGGCTTAAGTTTCATTTGAAAAATTCATATATCTTTCTATGATCAAATTTAAAACATGATTCTTGAAAAAAAATGATCATTACAGAGTAGTATGAATTTCTAAAAATAGATTCAAGCATATGTATCAAGTGTTTATCTCAAATATGTTACAGTGAGTATTCTATTCTCTATTTGATGACAGAATAGTTTGTGTTTCCCTGTCAAAGTCTGTAGTTTCATTTTATGATCTAGTTGAGTGCAATGATCAATAAAAGTTGAATTGGATGTGAATCTAGTTGTACAAGTCACTAGTAAGAGTTTTAAACATGTATGAGAAGGATTAAAGTAGAAAGAATGAAACTATAAATTCACATCTTACAGTAAATGTAAAAACAGGATTTTTGAACTTCAAAAATCAATATCTTCCCATAGGATTCAAATTGATTTAAGTGACCTGAATGGAAATTGTTTGTTGTTATCTGTAGTTTTTTTTAAAAATAGCGGCATAATGTTTCGTTGAGAATCGACGGAGAATTCATTGGAAAACCAGTAGTAGTTGAAAAGTGTATAAAACTTTGAAAAAGCCTATCTCTCAAACCGCTTCGAATCGCTCGATGCCGTCAGCACCATTGAATTCGTATGACGATGTACTGTTTCTAAGGAAGTTTCGGTTCAAATCTGTGTCGATGATTTTCAAAGCTTGAAATTAGGTTTTGAATTTGTTTTTGGTTCGTTGAGTTTTAGGGAAATCAGAGTGTACGATGTCGATCGCGGCTGAGAAAGCTTCGAGGGGTGAATTTTTGGTGTTGATCGATGATATTGTAGAACACGATTCCTGTAGCTTTAGGGGAGGGGTCGCGTTTCGCACGGATTTGGAGAGGGGGGTCGGCCGGTCCATGGTGGTGGGGGAATCGTCGACCATGAGTCGAGCGATTTGATGGTGAAGTCCGTTCGTTGAATAGGGGTATGAATGGCTCGTGCATGTGCACGAGTTCACTGCGTTTTCATGTAAAAAAAGGAAGCTAGAGGATGAAGAAGAGGAATAGTGGAAGCAAGGGAAGAAAGGAATTTGGGCCGAAGATTGTAGATGGGCCGTAGATGGGGGTAATCAATAAGATTTATTGAATATAAGTTTAGTAAGGAAAGATGATGGGCCAGAGATCGTTTTGGGCTGAGTTTTTTTTTAAAAAAGCAACCAACCTGATTTCAGGTAGACATTAGCAAGTTTAAATAAAAGATTCCGAAGTAAATGAACAAGTGTTTTAAAACAAGTTTTCAAGTTTAAATTTTAAAGTTAATTTTTTTTTTAATTTGTCTTAGTTTATATAACTTTGTATTAGGCTAATTATCTCTCTGATTGTTTCAAACAATGAAATGATGTAATTAATAAGTAATTAATTAAAGAAAATGGTTTATCTAAATTAATTAAGGTCTTATTAATAAAAGTAATTGAAGTATAATTAGTAAGTTAACTAAGATGATCAATTAATATAATTAAATTAGGATAATTAATTGTTCAATTAATTAAGGATAATAATTACTTAATAAATTAAGGGTAATTACTAAATGTAAGTAATTAAAGGATTAATATATTAAGAGTTAATAAATTTAATTAGCAATTAAAGGTTAAATTAATTGACGATCAAGGTTAATTAATTGAGGATAATTAACTAATAGAATAATTACTTGATGAAAGTAATTAAAGGAAAATTACTTAAGGGAAGTAATTAATTATTAATTACTTAGAGTAATTAATTAAAGGATTGATTAATTAAGGAAATTAATTAAGGATAGTTAACTAATGAGTATGATTAATTAAAGGGATTAATTACTCCATGTAATTAATTCATATGATTAGTTCAAGTTAATTAATTGGTTTAAATAATCACCTGATGATGGGAGTGAGTATAATTAGTTAATGAGGTTTATAAAGTGTAATTTCTTAGTGAAGAAATGAGTGGATAATTACTGGATGTAATTAATTAAAAGGAAATCACTCAATGGGAAGTAATTAAAGGATAATTACTTGGTGGAAGGAATTAAGTGATAATTACTCAGTTTAATTAAAAGGTTAATTAATATAATTAATGGAAGAATTGGTTTAATTGATGGAGTAATTTAGGAAAGTTAATTCCTGATTGTGATTGATCAAGGTTGATTAATGAATGTAATTAAGTTAAAGGTTAATTTTTAAATGAAATTTAAGAATAATGAACTAATGAAGGTAAATAAAGGATCATGAATTAATGTAATTAATGGAAGTGATCAATCTTGTTTATGAATGATTAAATGATGATAAGTGCTTTGGATTGGATGATATTTCTGATACGATTTGCTTTGTGATATGAAATGTTGGAGGGATGGTGATAATGTAATTATCTATCAATTATGAATTGCCGCGTAAAGTGTTATCCGGTAATTAAAATTGAATTATATTAAATAAATTTGGGTTAGGATGGCATGGGATTCGAAGAGACCGAAGTCGGGTATTTATTAATACCCGAAACCACTTCGATTTGTAACATATACAAATTCTGTTCAGATTTAATGTGTGAAATCAATAGGCTGGTATGAAATGATTTAAGTGAGTTGGACCCTTTAATCCAAGTTTTGGTACTTAGAAATTGATGTGCGTGATAAGTTATGTCTCTAACAAATTGTGAATTTGTAAATTGATACTAGTTACCCCGGGTTTATATAAATTGTATGTTTTTGTATTCCATGTTAGTTGGGTTTACTCACGCTGGTTTCCAGCCTGACCCGGGTGTTACTTTGATGTAAAGCTCGGGTCAGACCGAGTATTACAGATTTTCAGGTAGGGACGTTCTGGAGCTCAGGAGGCGAGCTGGATGGCTGCAACGTATGGAGTGTTTACCGCTGTGTTATATTATTGTATATATCCGAGACATGTTAAATTGTATCTGTCCAATGTTGTATAAAATCGTTGTAACTCTGATATATCGATGTAAATTGATAGATACATTTTTCTATGGTATAACTATTATTATTGATATTATATCTTATCCGCTGCGAATGTGAGATTGTATGTTTCTTTTCTGTTCTTCTTCTATCCCTTTCTTCTTTTCTCTAACTATTTGGAATTTTCAGGATCGAAAATTCCGGGTCGTTACATTTATACACGGCCTCATTGTTTATTGCTAGGAAATAAAGCTTCAAAGAATAACAAATCGACTGGTTTCAAGAGTTTTAAGCACAATCCTAGCTCTAGAACAATGATCATTAGATGCTCCATCAGTATATAATTTCCATCGCATAGTAGGGATTTCACTTCCTTCTAGAAGATCATTTGCATTTAAACTCTACTATATAGTCCTCCAAAGCCTATCCCTGGATAGCTCTTCGACGGAGATAAGTAATGTCGAATTGGCTGAGCTCAATGTTCAATTTGAGTAACCTCCCATACGTATCAGGTCGTTGTAGGACCTATCATAATGACTGGGTCGGTGTAAATACCGATTGGATGTTCCAGAAAGTATGTAGGAAGCTTCCGTGATGCAATTAGCAAACAATACGCCAATGTCTATATTTTTGGATAATTCCTTTCTGCTCCTGTCAGTCGTTTACTGACTTAACACATCGGCCTCTGGATCTGCTTCTCCTTACGACCAAGGCGACACTTATAGCGTGTGTTGATACAGCCACGTAAATGCACAACTCCTCGTGATCTACCGGCTTTGACAAGATGCGAAGTCTCTCCAAATGATTCATCAAATCTTGGAACGTGTCTTTGTAATCCTATGTCCATTAGAAGTTTCTTTTTCCCTTCCTAATCTAATCAAAGAAAGAAATGCATTTTTCAGTGGCTTTGAAGATAAACCGAATTAAAACGGCAACCTTCCCACTCAGACTCTGCACTTTTTTAATGGTCCTTAGCGCTTGGATATCATGGATAGCCTGAATTTTCTAGCTTTTATTCCATGAGCATCAATAATAAAGCCCATGAATTTTCCTCATGGAACACCAAACAAACATTCCAAAGGATTGATTTTCATATTGTAATATCAGAGGATGTCAAACATTTCTACCAAGTCTCTAATGTGGTCGCTCGACCATCGTGACTTCATGAGCATATCATCCACATACCTTCCATTGTTTTTCCAAATTAATCCTTAAACATCTTGTTAAACGGGCACTAATGATTACTCCAGCATTCTTCAATCCAAATGGCGTTACCCCATAACAATACAACCCAACATCTATAACAAAACTGGTGTGCTCCTAATCAGGGACATGCATCGAGATTTGGTTATATCTCGAAAATGCATCCATAAATTATAACAATTCGTGTCTTGTAGTTGAATCAACTAGCTGGTCAATCCTTGGAAGGGGAAAACTCTCTTTTGGACGTGCTTTGTTCAAATCTGGATAATTAATGCATGTTCTCCATTTTCGATTCACCTTCTTCACAAGTACGGGATTAGATACCCATTCAAGATTGAGGGCATTGCGGATAAACCCGTTGACTTTTAGTTTATCCACGTCCTCTTTAAGAGCGGCAGATCTCTCCGGATCCATGCCTCGCCTTTTTGCTTCATCGTAACATACTTCATATCAATATTCAATGCATGTCTTGCAATGGCAGGCGAGATTTCACACATGTCAGAGTGAGTCCAAGCGAATACATCTAGAGAAAACCATCAAATTCTTTCATTATCGGGAGAATAAGCTATGACCCAATCTTCAAAACACATGATGGGTCGTCATGTGTAATGCATCTGAATTTTAATTAACATTATTCGAGATATTTAATTAGATAAATTAAAATGAATAATGTGAATAATTAAGGAGATGAGATTAATAAATTCAATGGTCGGTCTTAATGAATGAGCTAATATAAGACTTAACTAAATTTAGAAGGAGGAATTTCTTAAGGGGTAAACTTGGAAATGGGGCTACATATATCAGTATAAATCTCTTCCTCCACCTTAATAAATTTTTACTTCCTCATTCACAACTCCTCGCGTATATTCAGGCCGGCCGTTGGAAGCTCTAGGAAGAGCAATAAACTGAAGAAACAGCTAAGGAATTAAAGCTAGGAAACTATCTCATACTCCAGTTAACAAATCAAGGTGAATAATCATGTTTATCATCTCACTTTTCTGTGTTTGGATATGTTATGGGTTATACCCGATTCATGTTTGTGATTTTGGTAAGGATATAACCATTAAACCTTTGTTTGGATAAGACATAGATGTTTTAAATGTTGATGGGCTAATTAACACATTTTTATTTGGTTTTGGTTAAATTTCGAGTTGTTTAGATTTTCATATGCTTTGAAATTTTAATATGTTGAAGTATGTGATTTATCAGATTTATAATGATTTTTGGGGATTTTTCCTTAGTTGTTTGCTAGGGCAATTAAATAATTTAAGCCTAAGGGCTAAAATGCAACTTTGCTTTCGAATTCATCATATTCGAAAGGGAAACTGATTGGAAATTGATTTGGGGAAGAAGAATAGTGTTTTAAGAAAAAGGTCGACTTTGCTATACTTCTTACTATTTTGAATTATAGGTGAAGGCTCCTCAGCCAATCAAAATTAGACAAGCAAGATAAAACATCACATCAGTAGGCCTGGTTCTGCCTTAGACGTCAACAAGCCTACTTTTATCCTTTTGATGAAGTCGAAAGGTATCTTTCATCTAAGATAGAAGGTAAACAATTACCCTTCTCCTAACTCGAAATGTAGACACAGAGTCGAAGGGAAGAAGGGCGAAGGGATATAAAGGCTTCTTCCTTTGCTTTCAAAAAGAAAAATAATTTCTTTCGAATAGAAACATAATTGCTTTAGAATAAGTTAAAGGGGGATCCTTTGAATCTATCATTTTATAAAAGACTAAAAAATTTATATATTCAAGAAGGGGTTTTGAAGGGGATCTTCGAAAGCCAAATCCTTTAGAAGAGTTGTTTAAATTATTTTCTAAAAAGGAGTTTTAATCCTTTCGGCTAAGTCGAAGGGATGCCTTCGACAAAGTTGAAAGGAAAGAAGTGGAAGAAGAAGGGATCACTTCTGAATCTTCCATTATTTTTAAAGTAAAAGTTTTAATGCCTACGACAAAGTCAAAAGGTAAACCTTCCAACAAGGTTGGAAGTATACTTTCGAAGCATTGGTTCTAAAACCAACACTTCATTGTTTTTGAATGGTTTTGAAAGGTTTTGGTTTCGAAAGGTTTGATTTTGAAACATTTTAAAGGGGTTACCTTCAATGATTATGAAGGGTTTTGAGTTTCAATGATTTCTAAAGGTTTTGAGTTTCATTACTTTCGAAAGTTTTACAAATGGTTTATAAGGGGGAATACCCTAGGCTTTTGACAAAGCCAAAAGGTTGATCCTTTCGACTAGGTCAAAAAGAAATCTTCTGACAAGATTGAAATGTAGGACCTTTTAGCAAGGTCAAAAGGTATGATTTTCTGTGATGCTTTCAAAAGAAAGGTTTACGAAGGGGATAACTATGGATGTTTATTTACTTTTGAATGGGACTTCATTCGAAGGGTTTGAAAGGACTGGTTTTAGCCATTTTTCTTACGTAAAATTTTTCTAAGTCGAATGTGTTACATCAAAGGGTTATAGCATAAAATACTTATCTTTGTTTGAATATGTAAGGGAGATTCTTATATAAGATGAATGATAATAAACCTTGGGGACACCGGGGTGGGTTTTATGTTTTCGATACACAGTTTGGGGTTATAAACAAAAATATGCTTTTGAAAATATACATTGGGGATATCAATGTGTTTTTATTTAATTTAATGTAATTGGGACTACCAATAGGAATAGGTTAAACAAGTGGTATACCTGGGGAAAATAACTAATCATGGGGATTATGAATTTTTACAAATAATCATAGGGATCATGATGTTTTTATTGGCCAAGTGATGGGTTCTTGGTTAACTTAGGAGAATCATGGAATGTGCAGTGGATAGCCCACATCATATTTCTAAAGTAAAGAATGTTTTGCCAGAGGTGGTTAGGCTTGGGATTTGGCACCCAAGGGTTCATAGTCATCCTAGAATAACTATGTAGTGTAAGGTGGATATCCCACACCATCTTTCATAATGCAATGTACAATGGATAATCTGCATTTATTTTAAATGGATTTGGGATGGATAGTCCTATTAAATTATGATGGATGGTCATTTTAAAGATTTTAGAGAGGAAATCTAATAAATTGATTTTAGATAGGAAATCTAATAAATTGCTTTTAGATGGGATATCTAATAAATGGGTGGATGGGATATCCAATACATATGATTCATGGCTTTATTTCATATTATGTTAAGACTAATCTTTTTGGGTGCAGGGGCATAGTAAATGATTTGTATGTTTTGTTTTGGATACTAGTGAGGGGAAAACCCATTCCTCTAAGCAGCATGGTCTCACTAGATATCTTTTATGATAAAAGATGATAAGGGATTATTCATACCAGACTTATTGTCAGACTCGTAGTTTGTGTTTCTCCACAAACTCTCAAGTACTCAAAATTTATTTGAGTAGTTTGAGAATAGGAGACTTTCAAGTTTTTGGATGAATAAGCTTCTAGAGACATGCAGGAGGCAGTGTTAGCTATATAGGAGCTATATTTTGTATTTCGCTGTGATGTACTAAGAACTCTAAAGTTCATATTATTAGTTCTCTGATCATCATAAGGGACATCTTCATATGTCACTCTTATCATATTTTGTACATGTATATGTGATCTGAACGTGGTTAACATCTACGATTATGTAATTAAATATGAATTTTATTCAATAGAAATCAGAAATTCTATTTTCTTGAAGTTTAAATTTTTTCATATTCTTGTATTATTGTGTATCAATATTAACTATGCCACATTCGGTCACCAAGAGATAACAACTACGAATGGCTGCAGCATCAGTAGTGCATTGTTTTGGGCCTTAGAAGGCGCGATGTTACAAGTTGGTATCAAAGCGTGGTTTATGTAGTTAAAAGGAATTTAAACCTTAAAAGATTTTAAAGCATATTCTAATGTATCTAAAATATGGTTGGGTTTGGTAAGCGTTATAGTAACGTATGTGTACTTTGCTATAAATACCTAAGTATACATTCCCCACTCTATTAGACCGTTCTTCTGTATCTTACCAAGATTGGATTTTAGGTATAAGGGAAGTAAGATATGGAGGAAGGAAACGGAAGAGTGAATCAAGGTGGGAGACGCACTGCATCAAGTGGGAATGTTCGACCCAATACTATGAGAAACCAGGGTCGACAGGAAAATGCAAACCAAGATGCAAATGCTAATGTTGGTGCTGTGATTCCGCCAATTGATATAGGGAAAATGTATCAATTCTTCGTGAATATGATGCAAGCTGGAGCAGCTGCAAGAGTGGCTGCCGGAAACGTTGGAGGAGCTAATCTGGCGGCCCCAGTTGGCAATAATTATGCCAAGCCGAGTACGGATTATGCTAGTCTTAGAGGAAAGTATTTTCTAGGAGTCGAGGATGCAGCAGAAGTAGAGAACTAGCTACTGCATTGTGAAAGGATATTTTCAGATCTCGGCTTATGGATATGCAGAAGAGAAACATGTTTCAAGGCAGTTGCAGGGAGCAGCATTGTTTTGGTAGAATGGAGTAAAGGTAGGAGAGCGAGAGGAAGACTTGACTTGGGCTGAATTTCGAAGGAGGTTCGAAGAAAGATTTCTATCAGAGGTTGCTATGTCAGCATTGCTCAGGAAGTTTTCAAATTTAGTCAGAGGGGATAGATCGGTGATTGAGTATGCTACAGAGTTTGATGAGCTGTCCCATTACGAGTATGCTATTGTGGATACTGTCATTTGGAGGAATGATAAGTTTATCAGGGTGCTGAATCCTTAGATCGCTAGAGCAACCATGCCAAACCTTTGGGATATGTGTCATATTATTTTTGAGATGGCTATTTAGAATGAAAGATGCTTTCTACTTTTGGAAAAGGGAAACCAGTTGAGGTTCAGAATTTTTTGGGTAAGAAGCGGAAGTTCTTGAAGAAGAAAGGCGCCCAGTGGAGGATAACAACTAAGAAGAGCAAGGCTGATATTGTTTGTTACAAGTGTAACAAGAAGGGGCACTATGCTAATGAGTGTCGCTTGGGTGATGGAAGAGCAGTTGCAGTGAGGTCGAGTGTGAAGTGTTGCAACTATGGCCAGATGGGGAATTACAAGGTCAAGTGTCCCATGGCTGCTGAGGCTGGAAAGGGAAAGGTCTTTACATTGGAACCATCATCTTGTAGGCCAATGGCTGTTGAGAAAGGAAAAGCTGTGATGGAAGGTTTGCTTATAATTCATAGTACTCCGATGAGGATACTATTTGATACCGGTGCATTGCACTATTTATATCTCAGTATTTGTGGATTGGTTGTGTCTGGAACCTTTATACCATATTATTCCTTTAAGGTTTGCAAATCCTATAGGATGGTATGCAACTCTGAGAATGAGATTTGACTAGTTACAACTTGATTTGTTAGTTCATATGCTTGCATGCAGATTATATGTTTTGGTTTCGTGGTTTTCGGAATCATATTGGATATGGATTGGTTAGATAGATATGATGCAAGGATATTTTTCCAAGAGGGGAAAATATCATTGAGACACCCTAATAGCCATAACCAAGTCATTTACTCAGTAAGGAGTTCAACTTGAAATTCTTATGCATTATTTGGGGCTATGGGATGAAGCATGTTTATGTAGTAAGAGAGTTTGCAGATGTGTTTGAATCAGTTTCGGGTTTGCCAGTGAAAAGAGAAATCGAGTTTTGGATAGATCTCGTACCAAGAGCTGAACCCATAAGTAGACCACCTAGAAGGATGTCACCAACCGAGAAGAAGGAATTGAAGTGTGGCTAGTGGAATTGTAATGAAAGAATTTCATTCGGCCAAGTAGTTCGCCTTAAGGAATGGCCATGGTATTCGTGAAGAAGCCAGATGGGTCGTTAAGGATGTTATTGACTATTATTTGTTGAATGAGAGGACAATCAAGAATAGGTATCCTTTGTCCAGGATCATGACTTATTCGATTAGCAGAGTGGAGCCAGAGTGTTTTCTCGGCTAGATTTAGCGACAAGTTTCCATCAGCTAAGAGTGGCAAAGGACATAATTCCCTTATCAGCGTTTAGGGCCAGATATGGGTCTTACGAATAGTGGGTTATGCCATTCAGGCGTACTAATGCGCCAGCTTCCTTCGTGTATTTGATGAACCAGGTTTTCCGAGAGCACTTGGATAGGTTCGTGTTCGTTTTTATTGATGACATTTTGATATATTCTAAGAATGAGAAGGATCATGCGGATCATCTTAGAATAGTGTTGGAGATACTAAGGCAACATCAACTAAAGGAAAAGTTTTCTAAGTGTCAAATCTAGAAGAAGGAAGTGAAGTTCCTTGGTCATGTTGTTTTCGAGGAAGGCTTAGCAATTAATCTGGATAAGATCGAAGCTGTTAACAATTGGAAAAGACCAGAGACGGTAAGTGAGATTAGAATTTTCTTGGTCATGTAGGTTAGTATCGAAGATTCATTAAGGATTTCTAGCGGATAGCGGCATCCCTGACTATGCTAACTAGGAAGGACGTGAAGTTTATTTGGTTTGAAAAATGTGAGAAGGCATTCCTTAAGTTGAAACATTTGTTAACTAATGTGCCCATGTTAGTAGTTCCAAATGGGAATCAGGGGTTGGTAGTTTACACTGATGCATGTGGTATTGGGTTAGGTGTTGTGCTAATGTAGAATGAAAAGGTTATTGCCTATGCTTCTAGATAGCTTAGACCGCATGAAGTGAGATACCCTACTCATGATTCGGAGTTTGCAGCGGTAATCTTTGCATTGAAGGTGTGGAGATATTATCTTTTGGGAGAAAGGGTTGATCTATTTACAGATCATAAGTCCCTGCAATATTTATTCTCCTAGAAGGAGCTGAACATGAGATAGCAGAGATGGCTAGAGTATGTTGCAGCTTATGATTTTATCACCGAGTATACATCAGGAAAAGGAAATAAGGTGGTGGATGTAGTTAGTAGGAAACATCATAATGTGGCGTTAGCTATGTGGGCAGATTGGAAAGATTTGGAAGTACCAGTTGTTTGCAGTGTGCAGTTGAGGTCGACTGCTAGAACTAGTCGGAATATCGCCATGATGACTCGTTTGGAAGTTCAACCAATGTTAATCAAACGAATTGCTTCTAAAAAGAAAGAGGATCCAGTGCTAGCCTACACAGTTAATGCGCCCGGTAGATTCAAAGCGGTGGAGGTGCAAAAAGTCATAGCGGGAATACAGCGAGGATATAGCGAGATATAGCGGATGGCTCTAAAATAACATATAAAACTCGTACTTAATGTTTTTAAAAATATATAAAAGTTAATTAAATGAAAAATTATCATTCAGTTGAATTATAAATAATTTTAAATAAAAACATGTGCAAATATAATTTAAATAAACGAAAAAATGTTATATAACATAATTGAATTCGGTAGAATACTAGAGTATTTTCATTTCTGAAAATATATTAAAAATTAAATCAAATAAATTAGTTTCATAATTTTATAATGTATAAGTGCAATTTTTCAGTGCATTTTATTAAAAAAGATATAGCGGGAATAGCGGAATATAGCAAAAATAACGGGATATAGCGGAAATAGCGGGGATTAAAGCGGAAAGGCTATATTCTGGGCTATATGGAAAAATCGTAGCGGTAGAAATCCGCTATGAGATATAGCGGGGTTGTAGCGGGGTAATAGCGGGGCATTAACTACACAGGTGCTAGCTGAGAGGTTTAGAAGGTTAGAAGCTAGAACCGAGATTGATGACTTAAAGGATTTTACTCTTGATGATAGGGGTTAGTTGAGAAAGAAGGAACGGTTATGTGTTCCGGATGTTGGAAACCTTAGAAAGGAAGTTCTTAGGGAATGTCATCAATCGAAGCTTATGATTCATCCTGGGGCAACCAAGATGTATCAGGATATAAAGAGAAGTTTCTTCTGGGAAGGAATGAAGAGGGATGTTGGCTTATGGGTAAAACAATGTTTGAACCGTTAGCAAGTTAAAGCTAATCATCAGAAGCCAAGTGGTTTGCTTCAGTCTTTGGATGTTCCAATTTGGAAGTGGGACTCAATATCCATGGATTTTATTAACGACATGCCAAGATCAAACCAGGGTAATGAAAGTATATGGATCATAATGGAAAGATTGACTAAGAATGCCCATTTCATTCCGATAAGATCAACCAGGATAGCGCCTGTTTTGGCTAAGTTGTTCATGAAGAACATCGTTAGACTGCATGGAATTCCTAGTAGTATCGTCAATGATAGAGATGCTTTTTTACTAGCGAGTTCTGGAAGAGCCTGCAGAATGTGTTAGGCACTAAGCTCAAGATAAGTACCGCGTATCATCCTCAGACGGAGGGGCGGACAGAGAGAGTCAACAAGGTACTAGAAGATCTGTTGAGGGCTTATGTGTTGGATTTTAGTGGTTCTTGGAGAGATCACTTACACTTAGTGGATTTTTCCTATAATAATAGTTATCCGACTACTATAGGAATGATGCCTTTTGAAGTTTTGTATGGAAGGCCATGCAAATCACCAGCATGTTAGTTAGAGACCGGAGATAAGTTGGTCCGTCTAGATTTGATGAGGGAGGCGATGGAAAAGATCGATTTGATACGGAAAAGAATGAAGGAAGCTCAGTTTAGGAATAAGAGTTACATAGACAAAATGCGTAAGGACCTAGAGTTCTCAGTTGGAGATAGAGTTTTCATCAAGGTATCACCGATGAAAGGTGTGGTTTTGTTCAAGAAGGCGGGGAAACTAGCATCGAGTTATGTTGGACCAATTCCTATATCAAAGGGGATTGGAAGACTTGTATACTGAGTAGATTTGCCGAGCAGTTTGGCCGAGGTCCACGATGTGTTTCATGTTTCTCATCTTAGGATGTGTGTTCATGATCCAGAAACAACTATCGCTTCGATGGCACTAGAGGACGTAGTGGTGGAACCAGATATGACTTTTGTAAAGCAACCAGTTCATGTTGTGGCAAAAGATGAGAAGAAGTTAAGGAACAAGACAGTCAGGTTGGTGAAAGTTCAGTGGAGCGACAACGTGAAGGACTTTACTTAAGAGACAGAAGACAGGATTAGGGATACTTTTCCTGGGTTGTTTTATATGGTAAATTCAATATAGGGTTTATATAGAATTTAGTTGGTAGGTTATACTAGCTTTTCTTGCATGGGCTATATGCTTGTTGTGTGTCCTTACTAAAATTTCGGGGACGAAATTGTTTAAGGGGAGGAGTCAGTAATGCCCCTGAATTTTAATTAACATTATTCGAGATATTTAATTAGATAAATTAAATAAAATAATGTGAATAATTAAGGAGATAAGATTAATAAATTAATTGGCTGTGTCGTAATGAATGAATTAAATTAAGAAGAAGAATTCCTAAGGGGTAAACTTGGAAATGGGGCTATATTTCTTAGTATAAATCTCTTCCTCCGCCTTAATAAACTTTTACTTTCACATTCGTAACTCCTCACCAATATTTCGGTCGACCACTAAAGCTCCAGGAAGAACAATAAATTGAAGAAAAAGCTAAGGAATTAAAGTTAGGAAATTATCTCATTCTACAATTAAATAATCAAGCAGATTAATCATGTTTATTATCTCATTTTTCTGTGTTTAGATCTGTTATGGGTTATACCCGATTCAAGTTTGTGATTTTGGTTAGTATATAACCATTAAACCCTTGTTTGAATAAGACATAAGTGTTTTAAACGTTAATGGGCTAATTAACACGTTTTTATTCGATTTTGGTTAATTCCAAGTTGTTTTGATCTTCATATGCTTTGAAATTTTAATATGTTGAAGTATGAGATTTATCAGATTTATGGTGATTTTTAGGGATTTTTATTTAGTGGTTTACTGAGACAATTAAATTATTTAATCTTAAGGGTAAACTGTAAATTTGCTTTTGAATTGGTCAAATCTGAGATAATTAAATTATTTAATCTTAAGGGTAAACTGTAAATTTGCTTTTGAATTGGTCAAATTCGGAGGGAAAACTTCTTAGAAATTGATTTAGGGAAGAAGAATAGTGTTTTAAGAAAAAGTTTGACTTTTGTATACTTTTTACTACTTGGAATTATAGGAGTAGGCGCCTCAGCCAATCAAAATTAGACAAGCAAGATAAAACATCACTTCAGTAGGCCCAGTTCTGCCTTTTTACCCTTTCGACAAAGTCGAAAGGTATCTTTCGTCTAAGACGGAAGGTAAACAATTATCCTCCGCCTAAGTTGAAAGGTAGGCACGAAGTCGAAGGAAAGAGGGGTGAACGGATGGGGAGGCTGCTTCCTTTACTTTCGAATAGAAATATAATTGCTTTTGTTAGCACCAGAATTAGTCACTAACACCCTGGAGTAGATTTATGTAGAGAGATAAATGAAGAAAGTAAATGGAAATAGAGAAATAACACAACATAATGCAAAAATAACAGTAAAAACGATAACAATAGAATTATAGTGGTTCGGCATAACTGCCTACGTCCACTTTGAATGTAATATTTATTGATTTTTATACTGTTTTAATACGGATATAAACTACAAAGAACATATTGAATTCAGAACAAAAAGGAAATGAGTACAAAAAATGGTAGAGTCTCCTCCCAATTCTCGAAAAAGATCCTCCAAAATGGAACACTACCGCTCTATTTATAGATAGAGATAGCCTGACTTCTCTGAGTTTACATGTTTTTGCAGTCCTTCAGGCCCACAACCAGGAGATTTCGGCCCATAATTGACAAGTTAGGAAGGCTGGCCTGGGCACGCCGACCCCTCATAGCCGACCTAGGGTTCCCTGGGTGTTGACTCGAAGTAGCCTCAAATCTAGCTCGAAGAAACCTGGATTGCAACTTGAAGTAATTCGTTCCCTGACTCATGTTGACCCACTCTTCCTTTCCATAATACCGATCCAAGTTAGCCGACCCGGGGTAGCCGATCCCAAATGGCCAATCCCAAGTAACCAATCCCAATGCTTTATGCCAAACCGCAGTATTGTCGACCCAACTCGATCATTGAATGTCAATCCCTTCAAGTGCCGACCTGACTCGGATGTACCGACTCAACACACATACGCTACCACTAAATAATCATGCCGACCTGAAGTGGCCGAACCCATATTACCGACCCCAAGGGACCGATCCCAAATGGCCGACCCGAATACTTTATGCTGATCCATAGCTTTGCCGACCCGAAGCCATTCTCCACCGCCGATCCTATTTTACACCGATCCCTTACAAACATGCCGACTTCATGTACAACGGTCCCCAGGTCCAAAGCTACATCGACCCATCCATAGGCCAACACTTAGTAGCCGATTCACACTGACTCGAAGTCGATGATGAAACGACCCAGAGTAAATGCATTCATAACTCAAAGTAAACTCCTCCATGACTCAAGTAGACTAACTCCTGATCCTACTCCCATCAACATTCAACCATAGCTTCTGCAACTGCCGTTTTGTAACCGAGCCAAGGTAACGGGTAACATCTGCCCCTCAAAGTGCGTCTTGTGAATACCATGATGCGCTTTGAATCAACGAGTAATCTTGTTTCCCGGAGGCTAGTTCATTCAAATCGATAACTGATCCTTGCCTCCCATCAACCTTCAAAGAAGCTCTGTGTCAACCGAACTTACCAGCTTTGCTTCAAGGAAGCCTCGGAGTCCTTTGTTCAACTTTTTGAAAGTTGACTGCATACAACCTTTTAGAGGCTAGGTAAATGAAGAATTTACCAAGCTTATGTCTTTTCCTCATCCAAGCAATGTTTGACTTTCTTCATTTTATTATTATTTTCTATCCATTATTCATATTTTTTATTTATATATTTTCTATAAGAAGAAGGGGTCAGCATATGAATATCGACCCCTTAGTTATTGTATGCGGGTCGGGGTCAGCAAGTTGAATAGCCAACTCCTTAGAATACGACTGGGTCTCCAGGAGAAGACCGGTTTGGTCTTCGTATTCCACCCAGCTTATAAAAGCTCGGGGTCAACATTCACCCTCTCTCACTTTGACTTTCTAATTATATTTCTCCAAGCTTTCTCATCTATCTCATTTTCTTACCTCATATACTCCTCCTCTTCCATTTCCAATCTACCTCACTTTCGACTCTCAGCTAAACACGAACCGAAGAGGGCCTCCGCTCGAACTCTATTACTTTCCCCATCCTAAGATCGGCATTATAGGTATGAATTCGTCCCCCTTTTCAAACTACAGGACTATGCCTTCACTTACATTAGGGTTATGCAAGCGTAAGAAGCCTTAACACTGTGAGGAAGAGGAGGGAACGAGAGGGAGAGATAGAGAAAGTAGAGGAGGAAGAAGAGTTCTCGGCACGGGTTGGACTCGGTTCAAGGGATTCTATCATAGGAGCATTGTTAGTGGGTTCGATATGGAGTTAGGGAGAGAAGTTGGTGTGATAGTCTAAGGAGAGAATTTGTTTAAGGGTTTAAGGAGGGTACGATGTGTTTTTGAGAGAAAGAAGGTCGGTAGGTTTTTGAGGAAAGAGCTCTGCTATATTATATTGGATTGGTCAGTATGTTTTGAGAGTGAAGGAGCGGGTCGGTGATTTCTGAAGGGAAAATTGGGTCGGTGACTTTTTAACAGAAGTGCGGGTCGGTAGGTTTAGTGAGTGAGTGGTCAGCATACTTTGTTGAGAGGTCAGGTCGTTGTTTTTTTAGGAAGGTTCGAGTCGATATGCCTTTGAGAGGAGGGATGGTATTAGGGTCAAGGTGTAGGGTCGGCATTGAGAGGATGGGATCGACATTGACAACTAAAAACACTTCAATTTGATTGATATGAATATTATGACCACATACCTCTATGCCCAAGCACAAAACGATGAATAATGACATGCCTTTTCACACATAAGCTTATAGACTTAACTTGATCTAACAAATCCATAGTTCAAACAGCACAACTTAAATTCTAAACTGGCACAATGATCCCAAGTAGCGGACTTCACAATCTAAAACGTTAACGCTCGATCCCACATCTCTTGTTACCGATCATCTTCTATGCTGCCTGGGATAATCAGCGATGAAGGTCTCTAGGACATAAACTCAAAACTTTATCGTTTTATCTTCGTTCCTTCAGTCTTAAGCTTTGTTTACTTATGTTGGAATCACCGCACTAGTTCACACACAGCACGGGGGAATACATTATTATTACTTCTAATATCAATTATCATTCGAGTATAGCTTAAACAAGTATTTATTCACAACAAGCGCTCTTCCACAATTTCTTCTAAGTCAGATAAGAAATCAAGCTCTGTTATTCTATCCGACAAACCTGGGCCAAGTCAACAACAAGAGGTCGTACAGACATCGGGCCAGTAGTTAAACCTCTTTTCCGACATCCTAACTCTTCCTACCGACGTTATAGATCCGGCTCCCGATGCCATAGACGATGCCATCATTTTGGATAACCTGATCGATTCACAAACCTCGGAAATTGGTGAAATGGCCCTTCATTGATTGTGCTCCATTCACGGGATTACCTTCGAAGATGTTTTAGTTCCGTTAAGGCAAGACCGGGCCCATCTGCCCCAGCCGGGTACATAGCATGCAATAAATTCATGTGCTGGGCCAGATGTGTACCACCCTTCAACTCTTTCATTCACGAAGTGCTAAAGTACATGGGGATTGCCCCTACTCAATTGCATCCTAACAGCTATGCATTCATTCACGGCACCTTCTTACTCTTCATGAGTATTCTATTTCGACCTCCCACCACTGAGGACGTCTGCTAAATTTATAATTTCAAGAGATGAGCTAATATCCCTTATTTCGTATTTCTTGAGTCATTTCTCAAATGCCAAGTTCTAATGGGTGCATGGAACAAGCTCTCTTAATTCAAGCAAGAGTGGTTCTACGTGCATTATCCTCCCGGCTTCATGAGAAGATGGTTGGAAAGACGTAAGTTTCATTCCCATTTCGCCCCTTATTCAAGGACTAAAGTCATATTTTTCTAAAAGTTCGAATCTTTTAAGCCTTCCAGGTGTTCGCCTACAGCCCGAAGGCACTAGGTATTCCAGAGCAGTCAAGGATATATGCACTGCTTCAGTGGAAGATTGGGACATCAAACTGATAGTTACCGACGAACTGCTTCTGTTATTTGGGTACACAGGATTTTCCTTTCAAGAAGTACAACGAATTCAAGGGAAACTGCTGAGAGGAGGAGAGAACAAGTTGGTCCCACTGTGCTATTTGTTGAAGGAGCTCATGATACCACCGAGGAATGGGAGATCAAAGAAATGGAGATCGTAGCGCCAATCAATGAAAATGTTTGTTCCGGACAAGCGCTGGCAACCGACGTTCCCCACACTAACTAGTCGCAGCCTTCCTCGAAAAAGAAAAAGAGCTTGGCATACAGAATTAGAAAGAAGGAAGCTGGGATGACCCTAAAATACGTGATAACTCCCATTGAGAAGGGATTTCTTCCCAATGAATGGAAATCTCGCTAAAGGGACTCTCTGACTTGTCCATTCGCGGTGACTAATTGAATTATGATTTTCGCTAATCTTGATGTCGAGCGGATCAACTCGCCCACGAGAAGCGGTGAAGGAAAACAACTTCATAATCAAGGAGAACAAACTCCTATGAGTAAAGTGAAAACTACTGGTCCATTGGGGGAATGCACTAGGACACACACGAACATTTACACTCTATCACCAACTTGCATTCAATTTTTCATGCGGTTTACACTTATTTACTCTTGCTTAACCTTATGTATAGGTGCAATGACTCACTCTCATGGCTTCGACTACATTTGTGGCTCTTCTATCTTTCATCTCTCAAGTCGAGATTCGTAATAAGAAAAATGAAGATATAGAGACAAAAGCGGAGATAAAGATTACTATTCTAGAGAATCGTCTTCATCCTCAAGAAGGGGAATTCATGGGCACACTTCACATCCAAGCGAACCCACAAATCCTCTAATGTGTGGCGGAGACAAGTCTACTTATCGAGGCTCCCATCAGATGCCTCCCAATGATCAACATTCAGGTTCTTTGAGTACTAAGTAATCTCATCAGCACCATACGAAAACATTGAATCCGCCAAGACAAACTCCTCCTGCCCTCGCTCATGATCCAACCACAACGGAGAAGTTAACTGAGCTTAAGGCTATGTTCTCGAAGATTTGTCTTGATGGGTTGAAATTCCTTCCCGCTATATGTCCTATCCCTAGGAGCGCTAAAGCAGACTCGATCGCATGCATGAAAGACGTGTATGTCCAACACGACGCATTCATTCAACTAGTCAAAAAAGTTTCAAAGGTCTCTACTTAGCTTCAATATGAGATCGAACGTCTTAAGCAAGAAGCCATTCATGATAAAGACATCATAAAGAGCTTGGATGACGAACTGCTCTCATACAAGGCCCAACTTAAGACTGTAGAAAAGAGCGCTAGGGAGATTGCTGAGGCGGTTAGTCGCTTAGAGGCCAGCCACAAAATGGAGTTAGACAATTCGCTCCAATGCAGCGTCGCTTTGGCCTTGGAAAAGGTTTCACTGCAAAAATAGAAAGAAATACTCACTTGTCGAGTTGAGGAGTTGGAGAGACTGCTATCCAATGAAAAAGAAGAGAAAATAGTGGGTGTAGGACGAATCATGGAAGTATTGTGAGGAAATCGTCGAGATGAGGAACTTAAAGACAAAGCTTAATGAGGAACTATCTCAAATTGATGCGTTTAAAGAGGCTGCTCGTGAAGAGGGCAAGAAAGTAGCACTTACAGAGGCCGATTCCCGAATTGAGGCAGCGATCGAATTCGGTAGGGTGGAGATTAAATGCTTATTCGACCTACTCATTGCTGAATATAATTCGAAGGTCCTCATGCACCGTGACTTATCTTTCTTGGGCGATGGTTACCTCGAATTGCTTGCCAAAGCAAGGGACACTCTTGTCAAAATCAAAAAAGTGGAGTTAGGAGTTGAAGAGATCAACGAGGTGGCACTCATGAAAGAAGTGCTCCAAGGAAATAAGCCCTCCGATTTATCTACAGCCAAGCTTCTATTTTGCAGATCTACCCCATCGTTGAAGGAGAAAGAGAATATCGTCGGACCATCTAGCATTGATTCCTAGGTTCATCCTTCCGTTCAACCAATCAAGGCTTCATCCTTTGAACCTTTCGAGCAGAAAGTTGGTCACAATCCGGAGAAGCCTGGACTTGGTATTCATAAATTATCTCCAATCACCGAGGGCAATATGCCAATGACCATCGAGATTCAACTAGATGCTGGTACCTTTCCTCTCCTTCTATAATTTAGAAGTTGTCGTCTCGGAAAATAATAGCTGTATCTATGTCTGCCTTTCATTAAATTATGTAGGCCACTTTGGTCCTAAACTGACTCTAAGGAGCAATGTCGCTACGGAGTGAGAAGAAAAAGAGGCCGAGGCACCAGCTGTTGGAGACACTCTGGGCCCTGATACTTAAGTAATTGGAGTGCTGGATGAGGCTAAACCCAAGGATCCATTATTTGCTGAAGAACACAATGATGTCATAGTCATGAACGTTTCTGAGCACACTACAAAGTTTAGCATGAAGGAACGTTTGAAAAGGAGGAAAAAGAGAAACGCAAAGTCAAGAGTGAGCCCAAGGTTATGGAGATTGACGATCCCTTCAATAGGCTACTGAAATTCATTCCTCCCGGCGGGTCTCTTCGTATGGAGGTTCCTCTTCCTCCTCCAAGTACTTCCTTTCAAGAGAGTAAGGGGTCTTGAAAGAAACACATGGCCGATGCGACTCTAGAAAAACCGAATAAGGGCAGAAAAGTGAACAAATAGTTGTTGTTTTGTAATATACTGTTTAGCTTAAATAAATCAGAGTCGTGTAGTCATTTTTCTTTTTTTCTTCGTCAGAAATATATATACGGACTTTTCCTTTGAACTTTCGGAGGAGTTGTAAGGAAATTTTTGAGACGTAAGTAAAGTTTTGTTCCTTTGGATTTATGGATTTTCCTTACATCGTTTATAGTTTAATCCGCAATTGAGGACATCGAGAATTTACGATTCATTTATACTATAGTCTGCATTCTGGGGACTCAGATTACTCTAATCCACACTCTAGGGACTTAGAGATTTTTCAAATCATTTATACTCTAGTCCATACTCTGGGGACTCAGAGTACTCTAATCCACAATTTGGGGACTTAGAGATCTTTCAAATCGTTTATATTCTAGTCCGCGCTCTGGGGACTCAGAGTACTCTAATCCACACTCTGGGGACTTAAAGATTTTTCAAATCGTATATACTCTAGTCCGTGCTCTGGGGACTCAGAGTACTCTGATCCACACTCTGGGGACTTAGAGATCTTTCAAATAGTTTATACTTTAGTCCACACTATGGGGACTCAGAGTATTCCAATCCACACTTTGGGGACTTAGAGATTTTTCAAATTGTTTATACTCTAGTCCACACTTTGGGGACTCAGAGTAATCTAATCCACATCTAGGGACTTAGGGATCTTTCAAATAATTTATACTCTAGTTTGCACTCTAGGGGCTCAGGGTATTCTAATCCACACTCTGGGGACGTAGAGATTTTCAAAATCATTTATACTCTAGTTCACGCTCTGGGAACGTAGAGTACTCTAATCCATAATCTAGGGACTAAGAGATTTTTTAAATCATTTATACTCTAGTCCATGCTCCAGGGACTTAAAGGAATCTAATCCATACTCTAGGGACTTAGAGATTTTATGTACATAGCCAGTCAATTTTTTAGTTTCATGTGTGCATTCATACGTCACATGTGTTATTGCTAACGAACCTTGACATGTAATATATCACATGAAATATCAACAGTTTATAGAAAAATAGCTTCAAGCTTTTATTGATAATAGAAAATAAGGACAGACTGAATTGTCTTATTACATATCAAAAACAGAGAACAACAAGGAAATCGAATACCGTAAACAATTATGCCTAGAATGTAAAAGAAACAAACTAAGTAAAATAACGATGAAAATGCTCGCTATTCCATGCACTGGGAAGTGTCACACCATCGACAGTCTCTAGCTTGAAGGTTCCTTCTCTAAGCCACCATTCGATGATGTGAGGACCTTCCCATATGGGATTCATGTGTGATGGGATAGGAAAGACTCACTTTATAACAAGGTCGCCCACATCAAAAACTCATGGCCGAACTTTTACATTATAGTATTGGATGACTCGGTGCCAATGTGCGGCCGGCCTTAAGTCAGCCTCCTCACGCTTCTCATCAATAAAGTCCAATGATTCTAGAAAATGGTCCCGGTTTGTTCTAGGATCGTAATAGGTTACCCAATGGGAAGGGACTTCAAGCTCCATGGGTATAACTGCTGCGGCCCCGTATGCCAAGGCGAATGGAGTATGGCCAGTCGCGAACTTATGGGTGGTTCTGTATGCCTAGAGTGCCATTGGAAGCACGTCCACCCACTCTTCTCTAGCCTTTTCCAAATGCTTTTTCAGGATGGACTTAATTATCTTATTTACGGCTTTAACTTGCCTACTTGCCTTAGGGTGAGTAACTATCGCAAACCTCTTCTCAATATGATGTTTCTAACAAAATTCTTTGAATTCCTTACTCTTAATTGAGTTCCATTATGAGTAACAATAGTCCGGGGGACCGAAGCAGCATATAATGTTCCGCACAATGAAATTTATGACATTTTTTATGGTGATCGTAGCTAATGGTTCCATTTCTCCCTATTTGGTGAAGCAGTCGACCGCGACAATTGCATATTTTGTGCCTCCTTCGGAAATTGGCAATGAGCCAACAATGTCAATTTCCCATATCACAAACGGTCATGGGCTAACCATTTGCTTAATTTTCATTGGCGGAGCTCTTAGGATTTTCACGTATTTCTAGCATTTATCGCATTCTCATATAGTTTGCGGTGTCCCGATCCATGGTCAGCTAGTAATACCCATAACGGAGTATCTTTTCGGCTAGCATTTACTCACCATTATAGTCGCTATATTCTCCTTCATGGACTTCTTTCAAGATTCGCTTTATCTCATCGTGGGCGATGCACCTGAGTAAAGGAATAGAGAATCCCCTATGATACATAATCCCATCCCATATAACATACCGCAAGGTCTTGCGTAGGACTTGCCATCTTTCATTTCTTTTCTCAAGCAAGGTCCCACACAACAAGTATTCTTTGAATGAGGACATCCATGATTCCCTTTTGGTTTCCATCTCCAATACATGATCAACTTCCATCATAGTTATACTCAGGTTATGTAGGGTTTCGACAGGAACCAAGCCCATCTGTTGTGCATCACTAGTGCTTGCGAAATTTTCCCATGAATCGGCTTCTCCGTTTTGCTCACACGAGATGTGCGAAATGTCATAGTATTTGAGGTCTGCCAATAATTCCTGGACTCGGGTAAGATATAGAGCAAGCCTCTATCCCTTTATTTGGTAGTCTCCCCTACCTTGATATACCACTAGCTGTGAGTTGCAAAATATTTTGATCGATTTCACTCGGAGTTCTTTAGAAAGCTTCGGTCCAACGATTAACGCTTCATACTCGGCTTCGTTGTTTGTAGCGGGGAAAAAATCAAGCTTCAGGGCATAACAAATCGATCGGTTCTCGAGAGTTACAAGAACAACACAAGCCCTAGAGCAATGTTCATTGGATGCTCCATCGATATACAATTTCCATCGTAAAATAGGTATTTCATTACTTCCATTTAGTTGTCCTGCACGGTGAACTCTTCAATAAAATCCGCCAATTCTTGTCCCTAGATAGCTCTTCGAGGTAGGGAGGTGATGTCGAACGGACTGAGCTCGATGTTCCATTTCAGTAACCTTCTATAAGTTTCTAGCCGTTAGAGTACCTGCCATAAAGGTTGGTTGGTGTAAATGTTGATTGGATGTGAAAGGAAATACGGGCGGAGCTTGCATGACATGATCACCAAGCAGTAAGCCAGCTTCTATATCTTAGGGTAATTTCTTTCACCCCCATCAAACGCTTACTAACATAGTACACTGGCTTTTGGATTCGGTCCTCCTCATAAATCAAAGCTGCACTTATGGCATGCTAGGATATGGCTAAGTAAATATACAACTCCTCACGATCACGGGTTTCGATAAAATAGAGGGCCTCTCTAGATGACTCAAAAGAGCTCAAAACGTTTCTTCATAATCCAACATCCATTCAAAAGTCCTTTTCCCTTTCCTTATCAAAACAAAGAAAGGAATACATTTGGCGGTCGCCCTGGATATAAATCGACTTAATGCAGCGTCCTTCCCATTCAGGCTTTGCACTTGCTTTATAGTCTTGGGTGCCTGTATATCCCGAATGGCTTAAATCTTTCAGGGTTCACTTTGATTCCTCATGCATTGAAAGTGAAACCTAGAAACTATCCAGATGCAATGCCAAAGGAACACTTCAATGGATTGATTTTCATGCCATATAACCTGAGTATATTAAATATCTCCGCTAAGTCTCGAATGTGGTAGTTTGACTGTCGTGACTTCATGAGCATGTCATCCACATATACTTCCATCGTTCTGCCAATCTGATCCTCAAACGTCCGATTCACCAGAAGCTGATAAGTTGCTCCTTAATTCTTCAACCCGACACAGAATTACCACATAACAGTACAATCCAACATCTATGACAAAGCTGGTGTACTCCTAATCCGAGACGCGCATCGGAATTTGATTTTATCCCGAATACGCATCCATAAACGACAACTCATGTCCCGCTGTCGAGTCAACCAGTGGATCAATTCTAGGCGAGGGAAAGCTATCCTTTGGGCATGCTTTGTTCAAATCTGAATAATCAACACATGTCCTACATTTTCCGTTCGCCATCTTACTAGTACAGGTTAAGATATCCATTTAGGATAGAGGGCGTCACGAAAAAACCCGTTGGCTCTAAAAGTTATCCACATCCTCCTTGAGAGCAACAGATCTCTCTAGGTCCATGCCTTCAATATTCAATATATGGCTCGTAATAGCAGGTGAATTCCCACATATATCAGAAAGGGTCCAAGCAAAAACATCAAGATTCGCTCGGAGAAAATTCGGTAAGATCCCTCATCATCGAGGGCTGAGCTGTGATCCTATTTTTAATACCTATGATGGGTCATTGTGGCTGACTGTGATGTCAATCTCAACTCGATCGACACTGCCTTGGCTTCTTTGGGTTCTTCATCGTCGTCTCTCAGATCTATATCTTTGTAGAACCGACTATGTTGCCCAAGCCAAGGCTCAGGCGCTACTTGCCAATCTTCAGCAACATGGATGCGGACGGACTTGTCCACACACTTTCCCTTCTCTCTTCGCTAGGACTCTCTTAGCTTGGCCATATAACAAGCACGACCAGTAGCTTGGTCGTCATGCACTACACCAACACCATTGTCCATCGGGAATTTCAAAGTCAAGCACCATGGGCCCAAAGCTGCCCTAAACTAAGCCTAGGTGGTCGGCCTTGAAAAACATTATATGGGGAATCAACGTCCAAAACAATGAACGGTAGGATCTGAACTCTCCTACGTTCACCTTCACCTAACTCGACTGGCAACTCAATAAAGCCTATTGCTTCCGTAGCCGCACCATTAAAGCATCGCATGCAGGCCTTAGATGGTTTCAGATCCTTGGCCTTCATCTGAATCTGATCATAAGCCATCTAAAAGATAATATTAACAAAACTCCCACAATCAATCAATTTTTTCCTCACAGGCGTTGGTCCGATCATAGCTGAGATAACCATCGGGTCAATAGTATGTGCCTCCACCTGATCGGCATCCCTACTCCTGAATACTATATCATCCATCATCATTCGCTGCTACTTTGTCAGAGTCCCATCCTCCGTGTTCATGTAACACTCAAAATTTGCATTTCTCAAAGAACTAGCATAATGCTCAATATCCTGCCAACTCTTATCTACAGGATGAGGCCTACCAACTATTGTGTTTATCACCAATCTTCCATTGGTTTGAGCAGGCTCCTCGGGTCGATGCGTAGCTAGTTGTCGACTAGGACCAAACGTTCCCTGTCCACCTTCCTACGGGTTCTTGACAAATTTCTGCAACTTTTTCTGGCGAACAAACTTTTCTATAGCGTCATGAAGGTGCCTACAATCATCAGTGTTGTGCCCATAGGTTAGTGAAACCGATAGTACTTTTCAGTTTGCTTTTTTTTCTTCAATCGATTTCTTCGGACATGGTTTTCGGTACTGAAAAGTATTACAGGAGGATGGATAAATATTTTCCAAAGATATGTTTAGAGGCGTGTATTCATTATAAGTCAGGATCCTTGGCTTCCACATTCTAGCTTCCCTCTTTTGTCCATAATTTCCTCCTTCGGTTCTATTTGGTTGCTTCAATTTATTTTTAACGTTAACTTGGACCTTACTAGAGCATCGGATTGGTTCACTGCAATATTGCTTTGCACGCTTCCCTGCTAGCCTCGTCGAACTGCCCCTTCTCAACAAACTGGCCTCCTCCTTTCTAATGAAATGATTTTCCTTAGAATATAAATGTTATAGGTTGGTTGGTGGTTTTCCTGCTAGCCAGTCACCGAACTCAGATTCTGAATCAACACCTCGCTTCATAGCCATAAGAATGGCATGGTCATTCGGATTACTAACTTGGTAGCAGCAACATAGAATCTTTGTAAATTGTCCTTCAATGACTCACTCGGAACCTGAATCATACAGGAAAATGACATCACGTCCTTCGGGAGAGTAGCATGCATCCTGAACTGCTCCATGAACTTTGTTGCTAGCTCATCAAATCTGAAGATCGACCACAAGAGGAGTCTTGTGAACCACCTAGTAGAGATTCCGGACAGATTTATTGGGAAGAACCTGCATTTGGTCGCATCATTTTCCCTAGCCAAGTCCATCATCCGCTCGTATCTCATTATGTGTTGTCGAAGGTCGGTCTTCACTTCGTAAGCACGCATTATAGGCATGCTAAACCTCCGAGGATACTCAGCTTGTAAGATGTTATCAGTAAATAGAGTATGACTCCTAGTGACTCCTTTAACATCATTGGTCAAGCCGTGGTTCTCCCACATCAGTTGCCAGACCATAGTAGAAAAATCAAAAATCAGAATGGGAGGTGCAAGGTCGTTATTCGTCCTGCATGATTGCTTCGGTTGGCGCCTTCTCTTCCTATGATCATCTAAGCATGCACCCTGAGGACCTTCTTCATTACCATTCTAGTGAGGCAGTTGACCATCTTCCATGCATGCTCTAGTGCCTAAGTTTCTCACTCCAGGCTGAGCATGACTTCCCAGGTGTACTTGAGGAGCCACTGTCTCAGTCAAGAAGTCTATATTAGTTCTGTTGGATTGTCCACGATGGCTTGTCACAAATTGCACTCTTGCTTCGGTTTGTGTCATTTAAATCCTATGATGTCTATGCTTGTGCTGTTAATCTGATGAAGTTGAGCTGTTGGATAATCAGTAGGAAGTGGGGATTCCTTCAGCATTCTGACATTGATGTTGAGCGATCTGGTTCATCAAGTTGGCATTTGCTTGGATCTGTTCATTAAGTTGTCTCCTGCTTTCCATGAGCTCCCTCATCAGATCATTGAGCTCAGCCCGAGTAACGGCTTCTGCATGATTCTAAATGGCGATAGGTACTACACCTGCATTGGCTGGTTGGTTGCTTGGTCCTACTTGTTAGACACTAGTCGTCTCATTGGCATCGGCGTTGTGGGAGATTGATCTAGTTTATGGCCTTGACATCTTAGAATTATTTATGGAAAATATGGATGGAATCAATAAACTCTTAAGAACAAACTTGGATCTTTTTTAGGGGATTTCTTTAATCCTGTAGCAAAAAAGTCAATTCTAGCAGCCTAAAAATTAAAGCTCTTAGTGAAAGCACCAAAATATTAGCACCAGAATTGGTCACTAACACTCTATAGTAGATTTTTGTAGAGAGATAAATGAAGAAAGTAAGGAATAACACAATATAATGCAAAATAACAGTAAAAACGAGAACAGAATTATAGTGGTTCGATGTAACTACCTGTGTCCACTTTGAATGTAATCTTTATTGCTTTCTCTACTATGTTAATATAGATACAATCCACAAAGAATAGCTTGAATTCTATTTGGAACGAAAAGGAAATGAGTACAAAAAATGGTAGAGTCTCCTCCCAATTCTCAAAGAAGATCCCCTAAAATGGAACCCTACCCCCTCTATTTATAAATGTAGATAGCCTGGCATCTCTAAGATTGCATCTCCTTCTAGTCCTTCAAGCCCACAACCAGGAGAGTCTGACCCACAATTAACAAGTAAGGAAGGCCGACCTAGGCATGCTGACCCTTCAATGTCAACCCGGGATTCCCTGGGTATTAACTCGATGTAGCCTCAACTCTGGCTCGAAGTAACAGGGATTGCAACTTGAAGTAATTCACTCACTTGCTCATGCCAACCCACTCTTCCTTTCCATAATACCTATCCAAGTTAGCTGACCCGGGTAGCCAATCCCAAATGGTTGATCCCAAGTAGTCGTTCCCGGTGCTTTATGCCACACCACAGCTTTGCCACCCGACTCGATCATTGAATGTCGATCACTTCAATTGCCGACCTGACTCGAATGTACCAACCCCAAACACATATGCTACGCCTAAATAATCATGTTGACCTGAAGTAGTCTAACCCACGTGATTGACCTCATGGGACTGATCCCAAATGACCGAATCGAATAATTTATACCATCCACAACTTTTCCAACCCGAAGCCATTCTACACTGCGACCCCTTTTTCACATCGATCCCTTAAAACATGCCAACCCATGTACAACGGTCCTGAGGTCCAAAGCAACACCGACCCATCCGTAGGCCGACCTTTAGTAGGCGATTCACACTGACTCGAAGTTGACGATGCGACGACCTAGAGTAAATGCATTCGTAACTCGAAGTAAACTCCACCATGACTCATAATAGACTAAATCTTGATCCTACTCACATCAACGTTCAACCATAGCTTCTTGAACTACCACTTTATAGCCAGACTAATGTACCAGGTAACAGATTTTGAATATAAATATAATTGCTTTCGAATAAGTTGATGGAGGATCCTTCAACTCTATCATTTTATAAAAGACTACATTTTTTATATATTCAAAAGGGGTTTTGAAGGGGATCTTCAAAATCCAAACCTTTCAAAAGAGTTATTTAAAATATTTTTCTAAAAAGGTGTTTTAATCCTTTTGGCTAAGTTGAAGGGATGCCTTCGACAAAGCTGATGGGAAAAAAGTGGAAGAAGAAGGGGTTACTTCTTAACCTCCCATTGTTTTTATAGTAAATGTTTTAATGCCTACGAAAAAGTTGAAAGGTATACCTTCTGACAAGGTTGGTGGTATATTTTCGAAGCATTGGTTCTAACACCAATACTTCATTCTTTTGAACCGTTTCGAAAGGTTTGATTTCGAAAGGTTTTTAAGGGGTTGCATTCAATGATTACGACGGGTTTTGAATTTCAATGATTTCGAAAGATTTTGAGTTTCAATACTTTCAAAAGGTTTATAAATGATTTTATATGGAGGGATACCCCAAGCTTTCGACAAGGTCAAAAGGTTGATCCTTTCGACTAGGTCGAAACAAAACCTTCCGACAAGATCGAAAGGTAGGACCTTTCGGCAAGGTCGAAAGGTAAGATTTTTTGTGATGCTTTCAGAAGAAAGGTTTCCGAAGGGGCTTTTTTGAGCCATTATTCTTAAATAAAATTTTACTAAGTCGAAGGGGTTACTTCGAAGGGTTATAACATAAAACACTTATATTTGTTTGAATATTTAAGAGGGATCCTTAAATAAGATGAATGTTAATAAACCTTGGAGACACCATGGTGGGTTTTATGTTTTCAATACAAAGTTTGGGGTTACAAACAAAAATATCGAAAATATACATTGGGGCTATCAATATGTTTTTATTTAATTTAACCTAATTGGAGCTACCAATGGGAATAGGTCAAACAGGTGGTATACCTTGCGAAAATAACTAATCATGGGGATCATGAATTGTCATAAATAATCACAGGATCATGATGTTTTAATTTTCCAACTGATGGGTACTTGGTTGACTTAGGAAAACCATGAAATGTGCGGTGGATAGCGCATATCAAATTTCTAAAGTAAAGAATGTTTTTCCACAGGTGGTTAGCCTCAGGATTTGGCACCCAAGGGTTCATAGTCATCCTAGGAAAACTATGTAGTGTGCGGTGGAAAGCCCACATCATCTTTTATAAAACAATGTACGATGGATAATCTGCATTTATTTTAAATGGATTTGGGATGGATAATCTGCATTTATTTTAAATGGATTTGGGATGGATAATCCTACTAAATTATGACGGATGGTCATTTTAAATATTTTAGAGGGGAACTCTAATAAATTGATTTTAGATGGAAAATCTAATAAATTGCTTTTAGATAAGATATCTAATAAATGGGTGGATGGGATATCCAATAAATATGATTTATGGCTTTATTTCATATTATGTTAAGACTGATCATTTTGGGTACAGGAACATAGTAAGTGATTTGCATGTTTTGTTTTAGATACTTGTGAGGGGAAAACCTATTCTGCTAAGCATCGTGATCACAGTAAATATCTATTTATAATAAGAGATGATGGGGGATTATTCATACCAGACTTATTGTCTCACTCGAAGTTTGTGTTTCTCCACAAACTCTCGGGTAGTCAAAATTAATTTGAGTAGTTTGAGAGCGGGAGACTTTCAGGTTTTTGGATGAATAAGCTTCCGAAGACGTGCAGGAGGTAGTGTTAGCTATATATGAGCTATTTTGTATATTTCGCTGTGATATACTAAGAACTGTAAAGTTTATATTATTAGTGCTCTGATCATCATAAGGGGACATCTTCATATGTCGCTCTTATCATATTTTGTACATGTACATGTGATCAGAACATGGTTAACGTCTGGGATTATGTAGTTAAATCTGAATGTTATTCATAAGAAATGAGAAATTCTTTTTTGTTGAAGTTCAGAAATTTTCATATTCTTGTGTTCATGTGTATCAATATTAGCTAAGCCGCATTCGGTCGCCAAGAAATAACAACTACATATGACAGTAGCATCAGTTGCGGTTAGTATTGGGCCTTAGAAGGCAGGATGTTACATCTTGGCTGACCATAATTTCAATTGTTAACTCATCGGTGCAGCCTTAGTCTCTTTGGGCTCCTTATCATCTCTCGGATCTATATCTCTATAGAATCGACTATGGTGCCCAAGCCAAGGCTCAAGTGAGGATTGTCAATCTACGTTGGTTTGGATGCGTACGGCTTTGTCCACACCCTTTCCGTTCACCTTATGTTGAGCTTCCCTCAACTCAGCTACATAACAGGTATGTCTAGTTGCTTGATCACCATGAACAACTCCTATACCATTATCTGTCGTAAACTTTAGATTTAAACGCCATGGGGAAGAGCTGTTTGAAATTCAACCAAGATCAGTCGACCCAGAAAATCATTGTACGAGGAGTCAATATCCGAAACAATAAACGGTAAGATTTGTACTCTCCTTCTTTGAACTTCTCCTAATTCAACGGGTAATTCCACATATTCTACAGCCTTGGTCACCACACCACTAAAACTATGAATATGACCTTTATATGGTTTTAAGTCCTTAGCTTCCATTTTCATCTGATCATTTGCCTTTTTGATGATTATATTCACTGAACTTCCACAATCAATCAAAATCCTTCTTACCAAAGCAATTAAAGCTGAGATGACCATCGAGTTAATTGTTGGAGCCTCTACCTTGTCTGCATCCCTATTTCTAAACTCAATATTATCCTTCATGGTGTGCTGCTGTTTTGCTGGAGTTCCACCTTCCATATTCGAACAACATTCAAAATCTACATGCCTTATCGCGCTAGCATAGCACTTCATCTCTTGCCAACTCCTATCTACAGGGTGCAGTCCCTAAACTATCATATTTATCACTAGTCTCCCACCAATCCGTGCAGGCTTCTCGGCTCTACATGGAGCATATCCTCGATTGGGGTCAAATGTCCTTTGTCCGCCATCCTGTTGAGTTTTCACAAACTGTTGGAGCTTCTTTTCCCGAATCAATTTTTCTATGACATCCTGGAGATGTCTACATTCATTTATGTTATGTCTATAACATTCGTGGAACTGATAATATTTCCCGGTTAGCTTGTCTCTCCGATGACTCTTTTGGAGGCGGGTTTCTGTATTGCATGGTATTGCAAGTAGATAGATAAATATTCTCCAAGGACATATTTAGTAGTGTATAGTTATCATACATTGGAATCCTAGGCTTTAGTCTCCCAAAATCCCTCTTTCGCTCTCGATTCCTATCTTCGTCTTTTTTTGTTGATTTGGCTTATTCTGAACATTTACTTGAACTTTCCCAGAACTGTCATCAGACTGTTTTATTGCAATATTAATCTGTACTGCTTGTCCACTCGGTCCTGTAATGTTCTTTTTTTAGAGGACCTGGCTTCCTCCTTTCTCAGAAACTGAACTACCTTTGAATAGAAGCGCTTCATCGTGGCAAGAGGTTTTCCACAGCCAGTCACCAAACTTAGATTTCGGATCAATCCCTCTTGTCACAACTATAAATATAGCATGATCATTTGGGTTACTAACCTCCATGGTCGGTGTATGAAATCTCTCCAAGTAATCTTTCAATGATGCCCCTGGGGCGTGGATCACACTGGAAAGGGACATCACATCTTTAGGATGAGTCACATTCACTCAGAATTGCTCTACAAACTTGGTTGATAACTCATTGAATCTCAAAATTGACCATGGAGGTTGTCTCGTCGACCACATCGTTACTATCCTAGAAAGGGTTATAGGAAAGCAACTACACTTGGTTGCGTTGTTATCTCTCGCAGAATCCATCAACGGTCCGTTTCTCATGATATGCTGAATGGTTCGTGTTTTCCCTCCTAGGTAAGCATTAATGGCATGGTGAACATCCTTAGGTATTCCTCATGTAGAATGTTATTAATAAAAGGGGTATGGCTTCCCAAGATTCCCATTCATCATTATTCAATCCTTGGTTCTCTCTCACCTATTGTCTGACCATTACCGATAAGTCTAGCGTTTGGACGGGTGGTTCCAAGCGGTGGTCGCGCTCTACCTCACATAAATGGTCCAGTCAATGTCTACCGGCCTTTACACGCCTTCTTAGTTCATCATCCCCTTGATGCACACCTTGAACATTTATCTCCTTATCATTATGGTATAGTCAACATTTGATCGAACTCCCGCATCCATGCTTCCGGGATGAACTCCAACGTGATTCTCTAAGTGTAGTGGGAGAATCCCTCCTCTGGAGAAGGGATCGGTACTGAACCCTAGGGAGGGATCAAGTCTTAGAAGACCATATTGGTCTGCCAAGCGGCGCTCCATTGTTTCTGTGTGATCTCCTTCAAGCCGACGATGCCAAAGCCTACGGTATTCATTCGATGAGGTTGTACTTTCTGATGTTTGGTGTGGAGTGGGATCCCTTCTGGCCTTCCAACGTTGTTTTTGAGTAATTTGGTTCATCAGGCTAACATTGGGCTGAATTTGCTCATATAGTTGTTGATGGCTTTCCATCACCTTTCTCATTAGATAATGAAATTCAGCTTGGGTTATAGAATCAATTGGGTTCTAAGCTTCAACTGGATCAGCATATAAATTTGCAAGTTGGTTGCTTGGGCCTCATTGTTAAATGCTAGCAACCTCATTTCCATTAACATTCTGAGAAGTAGATATGGTATGTCTAACCATTATCAATCTCCTTACTTAGATTTTAGCAAATCTCACCAGTGTAAGTAATTTTATAAAGATAGCTATGGATCTTCTTCGGGGTATTTGCCTAATCTAGAAGCAGCAAAGGGGGTCCTAATAGGCAGAGAATCAGTTTCTCAACGAAAGCACCAAAATGCTTGCAACCAAATTGGCCACAAGCACCCAATGATAGATTTATGTTGAGAAGTAAATGAAGAAAGTAAAATGAATATAGAGGAATAGAATAAACTATCGAGCAAATCAAAGCAATAATCAAGAACATAAGAATTTATAGTGGTTCGACATTGCATGCCTACATCCACTTTGAAGATTATCTTTATTGATTCACTAACAGTTTTGATTATAGTAGCAAACAGCAAGAAGTAAAAAAACTTGATTAAAATATAGACAAATGCAACCAGCAGCATAAAGATCCTCCGAACGACCCCCTAGGCCGGTATTTATAGGCGAAGGTGACCACCAATCTCTACGAAACTTCGACTAATCCATATGGGCCCAACATAAAGGTTGCTAGGACCAAATTCCAACAAAGAGGGACCGGTACCGATCCCTTCATCCATTATTTATTGGGTAGTGATCCCTATGATGGCATCTTCATGCATAGATATGTTCACTCTTCAAATATCAAGTCATTTGTACTAGTGGAGCTCATGCTTTTGGTTGATCTTTGGCTCAACTTCCCTTTGTAAGCTATTTTCTGAAAAACCTGTAACATCCCGTATCTAGAGGCCAAAATCTAAGCACTACAGATGTTGAAGTCATCTATAGTACTAACTTCTGGTGACCAAATACGGCAAGGCTAATGGTATCCATAATATCAGAAGCACTTGAATATAAACAAAACCACATATTTCCAAAAGTAACAACATTTTACTTATTACATTTTTAACAAATTCATCTTCGAATTACATAACCCCAAAGTGTTTTCCAAACATGGATCAAATATAATTTACAATAATACGCCAATACCGACACATGACGATGCCCCCATGGATGATCAAAGCAATATAGTATAACTGACCTAATACGTAGCGGAATCAACTAAAATAATCTACGATCCTAATTAGCTATCCGTCAACCATCTGCTCGTCTTCAGAATCTTTATTCGCCAAAAGACTAAAACCTAAAAACCTTAATCCTCAGCCTACTCAAATCCATTTTGAGCACCTGAGAGTTTAAGGGGAAATAAAACTTCGAGTCAAACATAAAGCCTAGTGTGAATAATTCTTGTACATCTCGGTTTACTGATATTAAGTGAGACCACACCGCTTAGTGGAATGGGTTTCACTTCACTGATATCCTCCGTCCATACAACTGGCTGGTTTCCCGCAAACTGAACTAACTATCCAAATTAAAATGGACTAACTGTCCGAAATCTAGGCTGACTACTTGAAACAGAGTAATGTCCGAATTATTTTCTTAGGATTAACTACCCTTTAAATTTTGCTTGAAAATCTTTTCAAAATAATTTAATCCTTCAAATCATATATATATACATATACAAGGAAAATATATCTTTAGCTTTATTCTAACCCATTTTGCCGTGATATATATACTCAAAATAATGTTGATGAATTTTAATGTGGATTAGCTATCCTTCCAAAATAAGTTAAAGTTCTTTTTAACTTGAAATATTTAGCCTATATTGCCTATTCAATACATTCAAAACCTATGTTTAAAACCTTTTAACACCCTTTCGAAATCCTTGAAGGTAACCCCTTTGAAACCATTGAAAGCAACTCTTTCAAAACCAATAAAAGTCTTTCCTTCGAAATTTTTAAAACATTGGATATCCTCCTTTAAAACCTTTAAAACCTTGCCTATCGAAAACATAGGAAAAACATTCCTTTTCAACTCTATCGAAATCTTAAGGAACCACCCCTTTCGAAACCATACACTAAAACATTTCAAAAGCTTCAAAACTCAATCCTTTCTAAAGAACATTAGGTTCAATTTAAAACATGTGGAAACCTTTCGAAACTATTCAGAGTTAACTCCTTCAAAACCCTTTGAAAACATCTCGGCCGAAACCATTTGGATTCTGCCTTCAAGTAGAGCAACCCATTAAAGTCAAAAGCATATGCTTTCAAACCATTTAAAACTATCTCTTTCGAAACTATTTTGGGTTTTACTTAAAAAATAGAAAAAGGGTCTTAAAACATTTAAGTCAAAAATATTTCCTAAGTAATGAAGTGATGGTGTCGAAACCATCCCTTCGAAAGCATCAGAGAGGTGGGCATATTTTCTAAAACAAAACAACACCTTCGAAACCTACTGGGTCGAAAGGTAAAAAAGGCGAAAGCTAGGTGTTTTGACATAGTCGAAAGCATTCGTTTAGAAAAAGATGCAACCCAATCAAAACCATTTGACCTAGTGAAATCCAACCTAGTCAAATTAGTCGAAAGCGGGCATGCGATTTTTCTTTAAAACCAAAACAAAGCTTCAACCCTTTCGGAACCCCATGGTTTCGACCTTATACCTTTTTCCCACATCCAATTCATTATGTATCGGTTGTTTGATAACATATGCATTGGTTACGACTGTGTCGGAGGCGATAGTATGGAGGCAGTACCTGGTGCCGAAGGAGACGAAACAATGGAAACCCTATTTATTTGTACTTTTAAACTATTCCTTTTGTACCTAACATGCCTTGTTTGTCTAAATCTGATTGGTTGCCATATTACTTTTTTAAAAGTGCTACCATTTTCCAGAATCAAAGAATTCAAATTATTTACAAAAGGCCACTTCTCCATTTTTAAAATATATAAAACATTCAAATCTCACATCTTAAATAATTCATATACCTATCAAAACTCTTAGGAAAAATCTGGAAAAATTGCAGAAAATCATTTTATATATGTTTTCTAACATGTAAATATTTCAGACCGAAACAATTAATTATTTGCCCCAAATAATTTATAACCTAAGATACCATTTTCTTTACTAGAAATTTTTTATTAATTCCACGAAAATTCAAAAAAATCGGAAAATTAAAACCCATCTCCAAAAATATTATTTATTCAGCTTAAAACCAAAAGCACAATCAAAAATGAGATGTAAACATTATCCACCTTAGTCTTTGTGATTAAAGAGATTGAGATATGAATAGATTTGATTTGCTTAAACTTCTTCCTATCACATCTTCTTTCTTTTCATCTTTTTCCTTATTAATGGTGGCCAGCCTTAGCTTTGAAAATTTGAGAATGAGAAATGAACATGTATGAACTGTACACTGCCATAGTTTGGAGGATATAGGAATGACCTCTTTCCATTTTACCCCTCCTCTAAAATAATTTAATTCTTATTTTAATTCAACGTTAAATGGCACGACTATACCTTAATTAAAATCAAATCTCAATCTTCTTATCAACACATTATTTTATTTTATTTAACTAATTAAATATTCTAAATAATATTACAAAAATTATGGGGTGTTACATACTCCCCTCCTTAAAGAATTTCGTTCTTGAAATTTCGATAAGGTACCCAACAAATCAAACAAAAAGGTAAAACATACCATCAAAAAAGTCAGGATACGTATCCCTAGTCCACTCTCAACCTCCCAAGTACAGTCTGTCATCGTCACTCCACTAGACTTTGCTTAATCGGACCGTTTTGGCCCTAAGCCTTTTCTCATCTCTCGTAATAATGTGAACTGGCTTCCTCGCTATGGTCAAGTCTGGTTCTACCACTAATCATCTAGCACGGTCGGTGCAATAGTAGCCTTCGGGTCTCTAACACACTCTCTATGATGAGAAACAAAGAAAACATCGTGGACTCCTACAAACTGCTTAGTAACTCAACTCTATATACGAGTTTCCTGATCGTCTCAACAATAGGGAAAGGTCAAATGAACCTCAATGCCAACTTCCCTAATCTTCTAAACCTAATCACATCTTTCATTGTTGTCACTCTGACGAAAAACTGATCTCCAACTGAGAACTCTAGATCTTTCCATCTCTTGTCTGCATAACATTTCTGCCTAGACCGAGCCTTCTTCATTCTAGCTCGAATGTGCTCAATCTTTTGTGCAGCTTCTCCGACTAAATCTGGACCAAGAACCAACCTATTCTAGTTATCAAGCCAACATATGGGAGATTTGCATGGCCTTCCATACAAAGCATCAAAAAGTGTCATCTCAATATTAGTCTGATAACTGTTGTTATACGAAGACTCGACTAAATCCAGATGGACTTCACCTAATCCCCTAAAATCTAAAACACAAGCTCTTAACAAATACTCCAAGATTTTGGTAACTCTTTTTGTTTCCCCATCTGTCTGCGGATGGTAAACGGCATCTTGAGCTTCGTTCCCAAAACTTCCTACAGGCTCTTCTAGAACTTGCCATTGAATAGGGATCTCTATCACCCACTATGCTACTAGGAATTCCATGTGGTCTAACCACATTCCTCACAAACAACTTTGCCAAAATAGGCGCCATTCTGGTATACTTAACTGGAATGAAATTGGCACTCTTGGTCAATCTGTCCACTATGACCCATATACTATCATTTCCCTTGTTCAACCTTGGCAACCGTCAACAAAATCCATGGATACTGAATTCCACTTCCATACCGGAATATCTAATGGCGGAAGCAACCATCTTGGCTTTTGGTATTTGGCCTTTGCCTGTTGGTAAATCATGCACCGCTTCACATACAAACCAATATCTCTCTTCATACATTCCCTGAAAAAACCCCTCTTCATATCGTGATACATCTTAGTACCTCCTCGATGAATGGTGAACTTCGAACGATGGCATTCCTCTCAAGCTTCTTTCCTTATGTTTCCCACACTGGGAACACATAATCTACCTTTCTTTCTCAACCTCCCATTCTGGTCAAGACTGAAATCTTTCAAGTCGTCGCTCTCAGTTCCTTCTCTTAGCCTCCTGATCTGTTTGACTAACATCGGATGCTCCATCTGTTTAGAAGCAATCCTTTCGATCATCATTGGTCGAACTTCCAAACAAGATAATATAAATATATCAGTACTGGACCCAGCCTCGGATCTCCACTGCAATCTGTTAATTCTTCCAAATACTTGTTACCTGCTAAGTGCATCTACAATCTTGTTGCCTTTCCTCGGTGTGTACTCAATCCTAAAATTATAAGTAGCAATAAACTCTAACCATCTCTGTTGTCTCATATTCAACTGGTTCCAAGAGATCAAATACTTGAATGACTTATGATCTTTATATAACTCAAACCTTTCCCACAAAAGGTAATGTCTCCACACCTTCAAAGCAAAAATAACTGCAGCCAACTTTAAATCATGTGTTCAATATCTGACCTCATGCCGTCTAAGCTATCTAGAAGCATAGGTGAGATGACCCGACTTCCTTTCTCCAGGAAATCGCATCATCTTGAAGAAAGAAAGGGATAGAAGAAGAAAAGAACGAGAAAGAAGAAACAGAACAACATCAGAGAACTCACAGCGGAACGAATAAAATATAATATATCTCATAAAATATTACATAGTATCATATTACATCAGAGTACACAACTTAAACGACAGATATTAGACAGTTATAAATATCTGTATAACTATACAACTTAAGAACAACAGATACAGATACCAAACAAACACAGCGGAAACAATATACATCTACACGTGGAAGCCTCCTGCTCCATATCTCCTCCAGAATTCGTCAAGCTAACCTAAATCGCTTGACTACTCATACATAATATGAGTACCCAAGAGTTTAATAAAAAAGAAAATAAACACTCGGGTCAGACAAGGGTCTGGTGTGAGTAAACGGGTTAAAGTTGCTTAATTTTGGAAAAACCTTTGAAAAGAAAAGGTATCACGTAAGACTTCCCACACATAAACATGGAAAAGTTTTTACCTTACGCTAACCAAAACATTTGATAGGAAATCCAGTGATATTATAATAGTGTATAGGGTTTTCAAAATAAAATACAGAAATAGCTGGAATGCTTACATCTCACGTTCCAGCATAGTTGGGCACAATCAAAACCGTACAGGCACTAATTGGATTTTGGATTCCATCAATGGCAGGGCTATTGGGGGTACCACCCGTCACAGTACGTGGCCAAGATCAACGTACCGAGGTGCCACCCTAACTCCCCTACAACACAAGGCCGGAACTATCCCTTACTGGACAGTCCCGAACAAGACCACTCCGCAGTTGGCTGCGACCCAACTGCCCACACAGCCGAATAAAAAGGGACCTCTAGAAGGGGTAAATCTCGCTCTCAAGTGGGGGCTACCCACGAAGCCTTGCTGCACCTCCCCTGTTCTAGCCATTCCTGGTTGATGAGGCTTGAGGCTGCGATTACCTTTATAAAATACATCTACCTTAGAATGCTCATCGTCCACCTGACGATGTTCTGAAAGCATTCAATCCATACAAGTTCGTTCCGGGTTCGAACGAAACCGAAGGCACTATCTCGTTGCACTCATTTTGGAATCACCCTCAGAGTCAACGACCATAGCTCTTGCACTCTAAATCTCCATCTCGAATCTATAAGCACTATTCCGTCAACTCATTATGGAATCACCCATAGAGTTATACTGACGTATAGCCCTTACACCTCGAGTCTTCACTTGCTCCACTTGGATTCTCGACCTAACGTTTAATTGGAATTGATGTGGTATTCGGATTCCCAAATATGGAAACCCGATCCCGGTCTCACCGAAACCAAATGCCATTTTAATATCCAAGTTGTACTTAAGGGTTTAAACAATTTAACTTATATTCAGGACGATATGTAAACAGATAGATGAATCATATTATCACAATAGATAATTCATAACAACATTCATCCCACAAAGCAGCATATCACATACAGAGATATCAAAATCATCCAGTATCAATCAACATCAATCACCTAATATCAATCACCAAGATTGATCATCCAATATCAATCCATCAACCAATATCAATCAATCAACCCAAGCAGAATTGATTAATTCTTAATCAATTTGATTAACCCAAATCCTTCTTAATAATTTATTCTAAATAAATAAATTAATCATCTCTAATGATCTTCCTTAATTAATCTTCCCTGATTAATTATATTTAATTACATTCAAATAATTATCCTTAACCATATTCAGTAATTAATCCTTAATTACTATCATTAGTTACAATAATTAATGATCATTCATTTACTTCTATTAATTATCTATAATTAATTGCATTATGCCTCAATTAATTACAATAATTAATCACCCTTAAATTAGTTACTTACATTAATCAACCTTGATTAATCACATTAATTAATGATCCTTATTAATCAATAATTACTTTAATTAATTAAATAATTAACTTATAATTAATCATCTCATTAATCATAATTAGCAATTAACAATTTGTAATTACTTAACTTAATTAATTAACTTCTTAATTAATTATATTAATCCATGATTAATTACTTTAATTAATTAATCTTTAATTACTTCATTAAGTAATTATCATTAAATTAAATAATTAATAAATCCTTAATTAATTACTTAATTAATTAACTACATTTTAATGAATAACCTTAGTAATTAATCTTAAATAAATCACATTCATTAATTAATCACATTAATTAATTAACTAAAATAATTAAGTAATTAACTCTTAATTACTTACATAAGTAATTATCTCTAATTTACTTCCTTTAATAAATCTTGATCACTTCCTTAATTAGTTACTTAACAAGTAATTAATCCCATTATTAAATAATCCTTATTCATTTATTTAATTAATTACTCCATAATTAATTAACTTCAAATAATTATATTAATCAACTCTTAAATGATAACATTAAGTGATCATCCATTAATCACTTCAATTAATTACTTTTATGAGTAATTACCACTAATTACTTCCATAAGTAATTACCAATTCTTAATTACATTCAATAACTAACCATTAATTACTTTATTAAGTAATTACACTTAATTAATCATAATTAAGTGATTATTTAAATTTAAATAAATAATTAACTAATTATTTAAAATTAATTAAACAATTAATTAACTTCTAATATTATAGAAAATCTTTAATAAATTAAGAAAAGCATAAATCTTAATCAAACTTATCTTATTAACAAATCATATTAAATAAGTATTCTTAAGTTAATTATCCAAATAATTTAACCTTATTTATTCTCATAAATAAATTATTTGAATTATTTAAATCTTATTAATTCAAACATAAATTATTAAACTTGATTCAAACAATCATAATAATAACCTTACTTGAAAATAAAGCATTTATAACTTGTTTTTAAAACACGTTAAATTATCAAGTTTTAAACTAATTTATTTCAATATAAAATTGAAAATTTGTTATTAAAACATTACTTCAAACTTTAACTTAAATCTTTGATTTAATAATTAAATTCACGTTTTCTTTTAAATTTGAATTTTAAAACTTAATTAAAATAATTATTTTAAAATCAAACATCTTAAAACATTTTTAAATTGAAATATAAATTAAATTTTCACTTTTAAATGTTTGATTCACTTCCATTTTAAAATCAACAAGTTAACTGTAACATTCGCTATTTTTCGTTCTCGAAAAACCGAATAGTTAGAGTTGAAGAAGAAGAAAAGATAGAAGAAGAGAGAAATAAAAAGAAAACAACAGAAAGAAGCAACAGAACAATATCAGAATCTCACAATCATAGCGGAACAACATATAATAAATAAATGAATAATCTTTAAACAAAGAACTATATCAGTTATTACATTACATCATATTACATTACATTTTATCATCAGAGTGTACAACAACAAACAACAACAAACAGCGGAAAGGAAATACTATATACTAGTAATACGCCATGCCATCCAGCTTGCCTCCAGCAACTCCTGAATTCCAGAATATCCTGATAAACCTTACTCTTGACTGCCCGTGTGGAAATTGGTGGGCACCTAGAGTTTAGGAAGGAAAACAATAAACTCCGAGTCAGTCATGTGACTGGTGTGAGAACTTAAAACAGTTTATCTTTAAACAAAGAACATGATAATTTTAAAATAGATTCGCAATGCTTTTTAGAAAATGAGACTACCATAAGGCCTCCCGCACACACACACAATGCAAACGCAGAATCGGAGGAGATTTCTCCTTATGATAGTCAAAGATGCTTGATACGCATTAAAAAGAAACATTTGATATTATTACTAGTGCATAGTGTAGGAAAAATCATTTCGAAAATAAAGATATAAATCTTAGCCACATACGACCATTATCGTATGCCTACTATAGCTACCATGTTCAATAGTAGGTTACCGCCACATTCCATGGCAGGTTATACAACTAAAACCGTACAAGATCGTATTGTTTCTTTGGATTTCCAACAAATGGTCATGCCAAGGAACTTCTCATTGCCACATGGGTACGCCTCTGGAAAGACGACCCGAGAACTAACGTTACGGTTAGATCTCTGCCAACACAAGGCCAGGTTACTCCTAACTGGGTAACTACTGACACGAATATGTCATCCCCCAATCGTAACCGATCTATCCGAGGATCCTCGATTTCCAACAACCACAAAGCAATAAATTTGCAGCAACAACATAGGTTAAGTATCTGGGCTCCATACCATGATACCACCTCTATCCAGAAGGAATGACATACACTAAAGGGGCGCTACCCGCTAATAACCTTGCTGCATCCTTCCTGTTTTGACCATTTTCGGGGTGTGAGGTCCGACGAAGTCTCGTCCACAAAGCCACGCTTTATACAAAAGCTGTGCTTTGGGTCAACAAATGATCAAAGTAATGATCACCAAGATAAATGATCAAACAAATGATCATATCACAAATGATCAAACAATGATCATTTCACAGCAACACTCAGCATGTCACATTACCAAATTGGGAGTATATCACTAATAACCTTCAACTACAAAACCTCTGAGCTCGTACGTCTCAGAGAAGGGTGTTAAGCTAGGAGAATAAATTCTCCGCCACCAACAGAAATATATTTGAAAGAAATCAGGTTTATATCTCAACTTGTAATGTCAGACATACAATCCATACAAGTCTGTTCCGGGCTCGAACAGAACCGAAGGCACTTACAAAGAAGTCCTTGCATTTCGGATAATTTCTAATCACGTCCGGACTTCCCGTCACTAAGGGTGATAAAACCTCTATATCGGAGATCAGCCGATGCAGAGTAACTCAACGGTAATCCTTTCGTTTTCAAAAATATCCGGTCTTCAACGCCGGTCATCGAATGCAATCCACTACGACGTATCACATATTCGGAATGGGTTATACGACCCCAAGGTCCTTTCCCGGCTAACCCGAATAGTGAGCGCTTATTCAAAAATAAGTGTGGCATTCAAATTCAAGCAATCACAACAAACACCTATTTAAAGGTAAATATTGATAGTCGGATTATTTAACTATCAATAGGCGTGTTCAACATCACCAAATCCCAAATAATTTCCCAAATTATTTACTTTCCAAAATATCTTTACTAGATATATAATTTCCACACTTCAAAAATAAATCAACGTTTATTTTTAAACAAATTCCCCTTTTTATTTATAAATTCCATAGTGAATTTACATTCCAAAATATTTATGAATATATAATTTCAGTTATTCATTTTCAATTTATCTTCAAAAAGATAAATTCTCAAAACGTTTCATTTCACATTGGAAAAAAATTTCCATACTTATTGATTAGTAAGTAATTCACAAATCTATTTATTTTCAATACTTAGAAAATATTCAATATACTTAATATCGAAATTAAGTATATATTTCATTCTTTAAGGAAAATATTCACTCAAACACATTTATTTGGGCCAAACGAATGTTGCGTAAAACATCGTTACGACAACCCAAATCACTAGTATATGGATTCGAAATTTAGATAGATATATAAATCTCAATACTATATAAAACCTTTCCTTTCGGAAACCATTTACTATAACAACAGTGTTATAGTCCACCATTTCCTTATTCCTTGAAAACGTCTATTTCAACAATAAATGTTGAAATCTATGGTTTCGATAGTTAATCCATTTTAAAACACCTTTAAAACAATTAACTTCATTTGATAATATTCATTTTTCCAAAACATATCCATTTTGTTTAATAATATATTCACTGTCCAAAATCGTGGATATACTTCCTTTAATAAGCTATAATAATTAACTTATCAAAATAAGTCGTTTTCGGATTTATAAACAATGTCTATAAATTCCATTTCTATATTTTATAACAACTTCGTTTTATAAATCTCCTTTATTAACCCATTCTATTTATATTCCATTTACATGTCGAAATCCGGTTTATAAGTAAATTACTTATAATTCATTTATTCACATATCCATTCTTTTATATCGACAATAATTTATAAATCAAAAATTCTTATTTACTTATGAATTTAGGTTCAAACTTTATTTTAACACTTATAAAAGCTCGTTTTATAATTTCTATATTTTAATTTATAAACATCAATTTTATACAACTTTTATATAAATTGTTTATAATAATTCAAAAAATCCCAATTTAAACTATTTTATAATTTATCAACTACTTATTTCAAAAATCACATTTCAGTTATATTTCGCAAAAATCATAATTTTAAAATATTAAAATTTTAACGTTTATTTTATTTAAAATGAACCAATTCAAAATTTGAATAAAACGTATAATTTCGAAAATCACTTTAAAAATCCCTTTAAAATCAAAATCTTTATTTTTAAACTTCAAAATGGATCCGATGATGCAACAACACCAAATAGTCAATCACGACATCCAAATATCATATATCAATATGATAATCAACAAATATCACAATATCTGTAAATAAATCAATATAGTTGAGGAATCCAGTTGGATCCCTCCAACCTGTTTTCCTGCATCCACAGATGTTAGCACAATACCAATTCCATTCCAGTACGGAATTATCGCGGTATATGAGATTTATAAAAATATTATCCGCTTAATAGACGGCGCAATAGGGTCTCATCCGCTATATAATGCGGGAAAATCAACTCCAAGTACATATATAATACCAATTTCACTATACGATGAAATATTCGCGGTATATGTTTTTAATAAATAACCTCCGCTTACTAACGGCGTATAATGTCTATTTTAACAATCAATAGATAACAATCATCATTCAAACATACAATCAAGCAATTTTAAATATAACTATTTAAAATTTAAATCGAAACTATTCGATTGAGTGAGAAGTTCTCACCTTGATTTCAATTTCGTTTTCAGCTTTTATTTCGAATAAAATTAAACGGACGTTTAATTTTACCCGAAATTCACACTAGCTCCAAATGACTCCAATCCAATTCCATAGTGTAGTATTCGTCGGTACGAACCCAACGCAACTGGTTTCGTGCGTTTTCGACCTCGTATGAAAAAGATATGAATTTTAAAGTTTATACGATTTATAATATAATAATTTTACAACTTATTTTAATTTTTATAACCTCAAACCCTTCAGGCCGTTAGATTTCCATTCAATAGATCGTGGCCGTTCGGGCCTCCCCCCTTTCTTCTTCCCCCCAGGCAAATTTGCACGCGAATGAACCCGTACGGCCAAAATTAGGGTTTAAATTTTGCAAGCTAATCGAACACCTAGAACTTGATCCAAGTATACCACGTCGAAGGCCAAGAATTAAGCCACCCTCGGCCGAAGCAGCTTGCAACTCGGTCACTTATGGACCTCGTAATGCGTGCGTGACCGTAAGACGAACGCGGCCCCCTAACGACCCCTCCACTGCTCCAATTCAGATCACCACCGTTAATCTTCAAGATCTCGATGCCCTCTACACTTTTCATGTTGGATGTTTCTTGTGAAAGTTGATGGATTTGAAGAAATTGGAGGAATAATATGGCACAATTTCAGCCATTGGCTGTAGGGTGGCGGCCGGCCTTTCAAATTTAGGGTTTGCCCTTTTTTGTAAAATAGAAGATAGTGGTCCTTATATAGAAAATCGAACGAAAACACTATTCATTCCGGAATTTCTGAACTCCGATTTACGCGTGGTGACCGGCGTTTCTAGGGTTTATCCCGCGTTCCGGACACAATGGAATAGGTTTCGAAAGCCAATTCGATCATCTGTGCGAGTTACGGCAATAAACGATCAAATTTAAATTAAACCGATTAAACGAATTTTCTATGTGTTTTGGCTTGCCCCGGATAAACGGTAAATACGATTGACACGAAATTTGAAACCATGCGATAATATGACATTACGGATCCGATGAAACTAGTTTCGTCGAAATCCAAGACTGTTTGAAATTTGCCTATTTTAACTAGCCAATTAAATATTAAAACAATTTTGATGCGTTTCGAGCTGCCACGGTCAAAGGAAAACTCTGATTGCTACGAAAATTGAAATCAGATAATAACAAACTATTACGGATCCAATGGAACTAGTTTCGTCAAATTCTGAGACTTGTTCGAAAATTGGCTATTTTTCAGTCGATAATTAAATATTAAAATATTCAATTTTCACAAATAAACTTTTAATTCAATTTTAAAAGTTCTATAACATCATTCTAACTCCAATATGATAAAATAAAATTTTACAAATCATTTTCAATCATATTAAACTCGATTTTCAATTATTTCAGAAATTTCAACTATTAAATAATCGATTTAATTATCCAATTAAATCCAATATTCGAAAATAAATTATTCGACTTATAAATTCCACTTATTAATAATTAAAATTAATTAAATATACAAATTTTAATTAATAGAAATTCTGGGTCGTTATAAACTCCCCCCTTAAAAGAATTTCGTCCTCAAAATTACCAAGTAAGAAAAATTTACAGAATCCATTAACTTCTCAAAACAAACCATTCAATTTAGATTTTTCAAATCTCTTAAGTGTTTAACTTTTTCAAAATTCATAGTTAAACTTCTTACAAAATCTTTACTAAGTTTCCAAATCCAAACTTAGTTTTCAAAAATTATCCAACTTTCTCATAAATATTCTAACGCCTTAAATTTTCGGAAAAAGTCGCCGTCGTCTCCTTTGCGCGGCTCGATTCGAAAAAAAATGACAGTATATATATCACAAATATAAATCTCATCAAGTGATGAGGCATCCCGCAGGGAAAAAAGTGTAAAAGTTCGATATGTAATCCGAGATATGTACCTTATTTATTATTAGCGAGCGTATACAGCTAATATGGCGCGAAAGCGAGCTCCAAATGCGAAGCAAACGCGATCCGCACCTACTAAACACTCAACAACAACATGAGAACATGCATATATGAAAATAATATCAATATACATCATATAGCAACATAACAACTGCATAATATAGCAAATGCAACTAAACAACAAATGCAACCACCAAAATCAGTATAAATTCACTTCTCATTAATATTCAATGAATTGGTTTTCCAATTTATTCATTTATTCATATTCAAGTTAGTTCATTTCAAGATCAAATTCAATTCTATTCAAATTCATTTACTTCACTTTCAATTTGAATTCAATTTCATAGCTTTCAATTTTATCAATTCGACTTCATTGACACTTAATGAATTATACACAATCAATTTACAACCATATAACAACCAATGTATATTCGACATAACCAAATTATTCAATTTACATTCAATTTGGTCCAACACTTTTAATTCCAATTGGTTCATATTTAATTGGCTTTCATTCAATTTATTCAATTTCCAATAACATTAGCTTTTAATGAATTAACACTTATATTCATTGTTTCATACTAATTATTTACATTCAATTGATTAATATTTCATCCATTCATCAATTCAATTGTTAATTCCTTTAACAATATAAAGTTGAATTTCATTTATATAACTCAAGTTCATATTCATCACTTCTCTTGATTAATTTACTTTGACACCAAAATCAACTTCATTCAACTTTATTTAAGTTACATTCCCCATATTAATCCAATTCAGATTCCAATTCCAGTTCTATTTAACATTTTACCAAAGCTAAATTTATTAACTCATATTATAAGTTCAAAACTTATTTCACTTATATTCATCATTTTATAAGTTATACAACTTATATTCAACAATTACCACTTGGATTTTTTATTGATTCACTTGTACCTACTTTAATTTAACTCCATCCTTTAAGTTAAATTTATTCTATCAAAATTCAAATTGTATAAGTTATCAACTCATTTATCATTCCCATAAATATTTTAAATAGGATTCCGGAGTCTTTTCAACCTTTCAAAACCATTTTTGAAACCAATTCAATTATCCTTTGAATTTCAAAACCCAAACTTAAATTTTCCAAACAACTTCCACTTAAAACAATTTGGCAGCAATCCCTCTTTTGGAAACCCAAAAATGAACACCAATGATGTTGCAATCATCATCGGAATTATTTTCCAGCGATCGAAAAGAGTTTAGAGCTTTAATTTCTCCAAAAAATTCCAAAATATCAAATCCTTTCAAAACACTTCCCTGGAATTTTATTTTCAGATTACAAATCACATTTATAAATCTTTTACTTATATAATTTCACTTATTATATATAATATTATTTCACAAGTGTAAATCATTTTAATTATAACTCCATACTTATAATTTCAATTGCCTATACAACTTATTCTTTTACAGCTGTTGTTTTTATTTAACTTATTTAACAACTAAACAATCAATTATATACTTTAATAATTATGAAAAATTATTCCTTTGTATATAAAATATAATCAAGGTAAAATTATTTCATTTACCCAATTGAAAATGATATTATGTCGACTTGCCTCGTTTAAGAGTTTAGAAACCCCTATCGATTACGGTTGTACAACCCGCACCGACCAGAATTCATAAACAGCTCAACGGATAAGAAAACACAATATAAAACAATTTATATTCACTAACAAATACGCGCTCATATTTTTTATTACACTCATACTCATTCTAGAGTACTACTGACTCTATCTCTAATGAGAAATACCCATCAAAACCATGGTTGTTGCTTAACCATATGCTCTGATACCAAATGCAACGTTCGCGATTTTTCGTTCTTGAAAAACCGAATAGTTAGGGTTGAAGAAGAAGAAAAGATAGAAGAAGAGGGAAATAAAAAGAAAACAATAGAAAGAAGCAACAGAACAATATCAGAATCTCACAATCGCAGCAGAACAACATATAATAAATAAATGAATAATCTTTAAACAAAGAACTATATCAGTTATTACATTACATCATATTACATTATATTTCATCATCAGAGTGTACAACAACAAATAACAACAAACAGCGGAAATGAAATACTATATACTAGTAATACGCCATGTCATCCAGCTTGCCTCCAGCAACTCCTGAATTCCAGAATATCCTGATAAACCTTACTCTTGACTGCCCGTGTGGAAATTGGTGGGCACCTAGAGTTTAGGAAGGAAAACAATAAACTTCGAGTCAGTCATGTGACTGGTGTGAGAACTTAAAACAGTTTATCTTTAAACAAAGAACAGGATAATTTTAAAATAGATTCGCAATGCTTTTTAGAAAATGAGACTACCATAAGGCCTCCCGCACACACACACAATGCAAACGCATAACCGGAGGGGATTTCTCCTAATGATAGTCAAAGATGCTTGATACGCATTAAAAAGAAACATTTGATATTATTACTAGTGCATAGTGTAGGAAAAATCATTTCGAAAATAAAGATATAAATCTTAGCCAACATACGACCATTATCGTATGCCTACTATAGCTTCCATGTTCAATAGCAGGTTACCGCCACATTCCATGGTAGGTTATACAACTAAAACCGTACAAGATCGTATTGTTTCTTTGGATTTCCAACAAATGGTCAGGCCAAGGAACTTCACATTGCCACATGGGTACGCCTCTGGAAAGACGACCCGAGAACTAACGTTACGGTTAGATCTCTGCCAACACAAGGCCGGGTTACCCCTAACTGGGTAACTACTGACACGAATATGTCATCCCCTGATCGTAACCAATCTATCCGAGGATCCTCGATTTCCAACAACCACAAAGCAATAATTTGCAGCAACAACATAGGTTAAGTATCTGGGCTCCATACCATGATACTACCTCTATCCAGAAGGAATGACATACACTAAAGGGGCACTACCCCCTAATAACCTTGCTGCATCCTTCCTGTTTTGACCATTTCCAGGGTGTGAGGTCCGACGAAGTCTCGTCCACAAAGCCACGCTTTATACAAAAGCTGTGCTTTGGGTCAACAAATGATCAAAGTAATGATCACCAAGATAAATGATCAAACAAATGATCATATCACAAATGATCAAACAATGATCATTTCACAGCAACACTCAGCATGTCACATTACCAAATTGGGAGTATATCACTAATAACCTTCAACTACATAACCTCTAAGCTCGTACGTCTTAGAGAAGGGTGTTAAGCTAAGAGAATAAATTCTCCGCCACCAACAGAAATATATTTGAAAGAAATCAGGTTTATATCTCAACTTGTAATGGCAGACATACAATCCATACAAGTCTGTTCCGGGCTCGAACAGAACCGAAGGCACTTACAAAGAAGTCCTTGCATTCCGGATAATTTCTAATCACGTCCGGACTTCCCGTCACTAAGGGTGATAAAACCTCTATATCGGAGATCAGCCGATGCAGAGTAACTCAACGGTAATCCTTCCGTTTTCAAAAATATCCGGTCTTCAACACCAGTCATCAAATGCAATCCATTACGACGTATCACATATTCGGAATGGGTTATACGACCCCAAGGTCCTTTCCCGGCTAACCCGAATAGTGGGCGCTTATTCAAAAATAAGTGTGGCATTCAAATTCAAGCAATCACAACAAGCACCTATTTAAAGGTAAATATTGATAGTCGGATTATTTAACTATCAATAGGCGTGTTCAACATCACCAAATCCCAAATAATTTCCCAAATTATTTACTTTCCAAAATATCTTTACTAGATATATAATTTCCACACTTCAAAAATAAATCAACGTTTATTTTTAAACAAATTCCCCTTTTTATTTATAAATTCCATAGTGAATTTACATTCCAAAATATTTATGAATATACGATTTCAATTATTCATTTTCAATTTATCTTCAAAAAGATAAATTCTCAAAACATTCCATTTCACATTGGAAAAACATTTCCATACTTATTTATTAATAAGTAGTTCACAAATCTATTTATTTTCAATACTTAGAAAATATTCGATATATTTAATATCGAAATAAGTATATATTTCATTCTTTAAGGAAAACATTCACTTAAACGCATTTATTTGGGCCAAACGAATGTTGCGTAAAACATCGTTACGACAACCCAAAATCACTAGTATAGGGATTCGAAATTTAGATAGATATATAAATCCCAATACTATATAAAACCTTTCCTTTCGGAAACCATTTACTATAACAACAATGTTATAGTCCACCATTTTCTTATTTCTCGAAAACGTCTATTTCAACAATAAATGTTGAAATCTATGGTTTTGATAGTTAATCCATTTTAAAACACCTTTAAAACAATTAACTTCATTTGATAATATTTATTTTTCCAAAACATATCCATTTTGTTTAATAATATATTCACTGTCCAAAATCGTGAATATACTTCCTTTAATAAGCTATAATAATTAACTTATCAAAATAAGTCTTTTTCGGATTTATAAACAATGTCTTTAAATTCCATTTCTATATTTTATAATTACTTCATTTTCTAAATCTCCTTTATTAACCCATTCTATTTATATTCCATTTACATGTCGAAATCCGGTTTATAAGTAAATTACTTATAATTCATTTATTCACATATCCATTCTTTGATATCGACAATAATTTATAAATCAAAAATTCTTATTTACTTATGTATCTAGGTTCAAGCTTTATTTTAACACTTATAAAAGCTCGTTTTATAATTTCTATATTTTAATTTATAAATATCAATTTTATACAACTTTTATATAAATTGTTTATAATAATTCAAAAAATCCCAATTTAAACTATTTTATAATTTATCAACTACTTATTTCAAAAATCACATTTCAGTTATATTTCGCAAAAATCATAATTATAAAATATTAAAATTTTAACGTTTATTTTATTTAAGATGAATCAATTCAAAATTTGAATAAAACGTATAATTTCAAAAATCACTTTAAAAATCCCTTTAAAATCAAAATCGTTATTTTTAAACTTTAAAAATGGATTCGATGATGCAACAGCACCAAATAGTCAATCACGACATCCAAATATCATATATCAATATGATAATCAACAAATATCACAATATCTGTAAATAAATCAATATAGTTGAGGAATCCAGTTGGATCCCTCCAACCCGTTTCCCTGCATCCACAGATGTTAGCACAATACCAATTCCGTTCCAATACGGAATTATCGCGGTATATGGGATTTGAAAAAATATTATCCGCTTAATAGACGGCGCAATAGGGTCTCATCCGCTATATAATGCGGGAAAATCAACTCCAAGTACATATATAATACCAATTTCACCATACAGTGAAATATTCGCGATATATGTTTTTAATAAATAACCTTCGCTTACTAACGGCGCATAATGTCTATTTTAACAATCAATAGATAATAATCATCATTCAAACATACAATCAAGCAATTTTAAATATAACTATTTACAATTTAATCGAAACCGATTCGATTGAGTGAGAAGTTCTCACCTTGATTTCAATTTCGTTTTCAGCTTTTATTTCGAATAAAATTAAACGGACGTTTAATTTTACCCGAAATTCACACTAGCTCCAAATGAATCCAATCCAATTCCATAGCGTAGTGTTCATCGATACAAACCCAACGCAACTGGTTTCGTACGTTTTCGACCTCGTATGAAAAAGATATGAATTTTAAAGTTTATACGATTTATAATATAATAATTTTACAACTTATTTTAATTTTTATAACCTCAAACCCTTCAGGCCGTTAGATTTCCATTCAATAGATCGTGGTCGTTCGGGCCTCCCCCCTTTCTTCTTCCCCCCAGGCAAATTTGCACGCGAATGAACCCATACGGCCAAAATTAGGGTTTAAATTTCGTAAGCTAATCGAACACCTAGAACTCGATCCAAGTATACCATGTCGAAGGCCACGAAGTAAGCCACCCTCGGCCGAAGTAGCTTGCAACTCGGTCACTCATGGACCTCGTAATGTGTGCGTGACCGTAAGATGAACGCGGCCCCCTAACGACCCCTCCGCTACTCCAATTCAGATCACCACCGTTGATCTTCAAGATCTTGATGCCCTCTACACTTCTCATGTTGGATGTTTCGTGTGAAAGTTGATGGATTTGAAGAAATTGGAGGAAGAATATGGCATGATTTCGGCCATTGGCTATAGGGTGGCGGCCGGCCTTTCAAATTTAGGGTTTGCCCTTTTTTTTGTAAAATAGAAGATAATGGTCCTTATATAGAAAATCGAATGAAAACACTATTCATTCCGGAATTTCCGAACTCCGATTTACGCGTTGTGATCGGCGTTTCTAGGGTTTATCCCACGTTCCGGACACAATGGAACAGGTTTCGGAAGCCAATTCGATCATCTGTGCGAGTTACGGCAATAAACGATCAAATTTAAATTAAACCGATTAAACGATTTTCTATGCGTTTTGGCTCGCCCCGGACAAACGGTAAATCCAATTGACACGAAATTTGAAACCATGCAATAATATAACATTACGGATCCGATGAAACTGGTTTCGTCGAAATCCGAGACTATTTGAAAAATGACTATTTTAACTCGCCAATTAAATATTAAAACAATTTCGATGCGTTTCGAGCTGCCACGGTCAAAGGAAAACTCCAATTGCTACGAAAATTAAAATCCGATAATAATAAACTATTACGGATCCAATGGAACTAGTTTCGTCAAATTCTGAGACTGTTCAAAAATTGGCTATTTTTCAGTCGATAATTAAATATTAAAATATTCAATTTTCATAAATAAACTTTTAATTCAATTTTAAAAGTTCTATAACATCATTCTACCTTAATTACACTAGCATGATTTTCTGGAAAATTGATTTGGACTTATTTCAAAATCTACTCAACGAAATTTTGATTTTCTTGCTTCTTTTAGAAGATATGGATATAATCATTCGGAATTTTCTTATATCGAAGAATTCCGAGCCATATTTCACTCTACACATTCATTTGAACATTTCGGCGCGAAATCGTGAACTACCGTTGCACGACGCACCTAGTTTTAACTTATTTTTCACTATTTGAAACAATCTATTCAAATTTGATTTTAACACTTATAAAATCAATATAGATTATTTTAAATCAATATTTTCACTTTTTAAAGTATTTAAATGAATTTTCACTATTACCATATTATAATATTATTAAATTCCCATTATTTTAATATTAAATTTTAAATTCCAATTTCAATTTAATATAAATTCTAATATCAAATTAAACTCGATTAAAACTTAGATTTCAAATCTAATTTAAATTTAAACTTCATTTCAGTCTCAAACTAAACTTCACTTTTTCAAAATCGATTTCAATTTCAATTTTACTATTCATCTCAATTCCAATTTCAAATTAACTATCATTTTCAAATCCGTTTCACTTCAATCTCAAATTCTCTTTTATTTTAACTTTAATTTCACTTCTAATTGAAAAAGACTTATTTTTCCAAAATATCTCATATTACTATAATAGGGTCTTATTAAACAAAGGGATTTCTTAATAAATAGAAATATGATTTCCAAATTATCATCACAACCATACACCAATCATATAATATTAACATATTCAATATGGTAAATGTGATAACATCACTACGGATTATCCAACATATTCAAACAATCAATCAAACATCCATATCATCAAATGGTGATTATCTGACATAACAATTAAACATGATAATCAATATAATTCAAAAAACGGTGAGAATTTCTCACCTTCATATCCACTCCGTCAAACTTTAACGTAAGAATTCCATTTCTCGCTAACGTGCTATTTCCAACGTTTCGCCTTTTGCGTTTCCATTCCGAACGCTTTTATTTTCCTTTTCTTTTTCTTTTCCATTTCTCCTCTCTTTTTTCTGTTCTCTTTCCTTTTTTATTTTATTTTATTTGGGATGTGAGTTTTTGGGGAGGAGAATGGGTGTATGGCCTTGATTGTGGAGGAGGGTGTGACCTTGGGTGTAGGCGTCTAGGAGGGTTTGAGGTGTGTGAGGATCAGTCTTGGTGGGTTTTAGGCTCGGTTTGGCTAGGGTGCTTGGGTTTGTGGGTCTTGGGCTCGGTCGTGGGGGTGTATGGGGATATAGCATGGGTTTAGGGTGAGGAGGAGGTGAGTAGGTGGTAGCTTGGCTTGGTTTTGGTGGTGCAAGGTGATGGTATGAGAGTGTAGAGGTGATAGCTTGAAGGTAGAAGGGAAATAGAGGAAGTAAAGAAGGATTTTGGAATTTTTGTGAAATGAAAGTGAAGTAGAAATGAAGAGATTTATGGTTGTATTTATAAGTAAAGATTTTGGTGGTAAATGACGTTAATAACCTTGTTTACTTTTGTATTTGATTAGCCTTTAATTTGAGTTGCATTTAATGTATGGAATGATAGTTATGGAAAAGTGTGTTAAGAGGTAAAGAGGCGTCATCTTCTTATGGTTTGTAGTTATTAAATCATATAGTTTTGCTCCTTTTCTATGTAATAGTATTACATCTTATTAATGAGATGAGAAGTAAGGCAATGATGTTGTTTTTATAAAAGCTTTAATCATTTTAAATTTGTCAAATCATACTTTTACATTTTTTTATATTTATGTAAATATTTTCAAAAGTAAACTCTTTTTGTTTTTAGTGCTAAATGTAGAATGTTTAAATAGTTTGTAAACTTGTACTTATAAGTTAGAAAATGTATCAAGTTGCAACAACTTGTCGATAACCTGTTTTGGTTGAAAACCGTGTTTTTGTCGACAAATTTTACCGTCAAAATTTTGACGTTTTTGTTAAGCTATATATTGAAGTAAACCAAACTTTAAAATGAACTTTTTCCTTACTTAAATAAATTAAAACATGTCTCTTTATATTTTAATATCATATTTAATCAATACCAAAATCTCTAATTTTACAATGTATGTACAATTGACAAAATGCGATAAATTTTGGTTATTTTTGTAAAATGATTATTAACATACTTTTAAATATATAAATTTACTTATATTGTCTTTATTAGATGTTTTAAATAATATTTTAATTTTTAAATAAATATTTAAATTCATTTATTTAAGCCTTTATTTATTATTAACAAAACTTAACTTTTGTCGATTTGTTCTAAAATTCAAATTTATACTTTTTAATTTATTAACCATAAGAATAGATAATTTATTTACTATATATAACATATTTATTTTAAGATTAAAATTACTTTTAAATTTAATAATAAGTAAAATCTCTCATTTTCGAATTAGCGAAATTACGGGTCGTTACATTCTTCCCTACTAAAAAGCATTTCGTCCTTGAAATGAAATCAAAGATACAAAACTGTAAAGGTCAACAATACAAGTCAAAGGAAATACTACCACTAAATACCGATCATTAAATACAATCATTATTCCTAGTCCCAACCTGAGTGCATACCACACACTTGAGGTAAATACAAAGTTACAAGTCAACTATCTGTATTAGTCAACCCAAAATATCATACAAATAAGGACTACATCACATATCTTAGCGCGTACTACGTGCTTAAGATAATCACAGCTGCTATAATACAACAACCCTAAAATATCCCAAAGTGAAACAAATCCTCTGATGGTGCTTCCAAGTCTATCTTTTCTGGCTCCTCATCTTCCTCAACTGGCTCCTCCTCATCTATCTATGGAGTTGTGTCCCACCTTAACGGCTGCCACTGCTGGCCCCCTGGGATCCATGGCTCATGCTGCTCCATCACAATATCCTCCAAACCGATATCCTCAGCTACCCATGGCATGGGAGATCCTATCTCCTGAATGGGCGTACCCATCTCCCAAATAATCTGCTCACATCCTCTGAATCATCTTCCTCGTAAAACCTCACATCATAAATCCCTGAGACTTCCATCTCTATCCTCATGGGCTCTTCGATCAGTGGCTCGATCTCCATGGGCTCCTCTATAGGTTCCTCTTCCTCCGGTTCCTCATCCTCACTCAAAGGATCTAACATCCAGTCATCCGCCTCATTATCTGCCTCTGCTCCTGCATCGATCTTTACGTCTACGGGCAACACATCCTCATCATCTGGAATAACTATCAACTCCTCATCGTCTAAGTTATCTATCGGATGGTCAAATGATCCTGGTGCTATCACCTTGGGTCCTCCTACTGGTATATCTTTCTCATCACTCGTGATCGGCGTACCAAAAACTTCTAAGTTTCCGTATTTAGCTAAGGCTTCCTTAAATCTTTGCCTAACTGCCAGTCTTTCGGCCTTGGGTGTTTTCCACAATTTTATATATGAGAACTCAAAATTAGTTATCATTTCCTATCAAAGATTCTATTTTTAGTTTCTTATCTCATTTTATTAAGTGCTTCTTACTTAATTATTATCATTCTCTAATGGGTTCTAGCAGAATTTGGATATTGACAAAACAGCAAAATGATAGTTTATATATTGGTTCCAAAATACATTCATACTAGTGACTTCTAAGAAGTACACTCAAAAGTTTTGCAAAAATCCTACCGTTAAAATACTTAGATAGTGCTTACTTATACATGCTTAACTAACTTATGCTTCCACTATCCCTTTCCCTTTTCCTACAGCAGTAGGTGGACGAGTAAGTGTAACAAAAGGCCTTGGCTGTTCTGCCACTTTGAGCATTGGACAGTCTCTTGCGATACGTCCTATATGTGGCAGTAATAACAACTCTTGGGAACAGTTTTCTTAAAGGTTTTGACGTTTGCTCCTAATTACATTCTTTTGCAAGGTGACTTTTTGTCTACAATTAAAACAATGAACTGTGTTCTTCTTATGCCCTTTATTCTTGGTTGATGCTTCAGTAGTCGACTGTTAGAACAGCGTCTTCGAATTTTAGGGTATTGCTTATCATTTCCCTAAATGATCCATGGATGAAGCTTACCATGCTACACTGGAGCTCATCACACTTACTTAGCCAATCCTTAACTTCCATGATCTTTTCTGATCCTGAGAACTTTCTTTGTCTTGAAAAGTCGAATTCCCAACAAAGTGAAGCGAAGTTCAGTGGGTTTGGTCTTCCCTAAAAAGAATATTATTTCTCTACATATTATCATCAAATACCTTATAGTCATATTGTGAAACTTAATTCACGAGGTATTTGTTCTTAGTCCTTTTAAATTTAACCATTTTATACTTATTAAACCATTTATTATTTCTTAAGGCTGAATATGTAGGGTTATGAAAGTTCTAAATTATATTTCTCGACAATTGATTTTTTTATAGGAATATCTTATAGTCAAATTGTGCAATTCTAATCACAACATATTCATATTTTAGTTTCACTAAGCAAAATTACGATCAATCCTTAATTTCTAACCAAAAATAATAATAACCCCTTTTGCATATTTGAAATATAAACTCAAGGTAAAATTATTTCATTTACCATTTTTAAAACAAAATCACTTTTATAAAATTAACAAATACGCGCTCATATATATATATATATATATATATATATATATATATACACACACACATAATACTCTCATAACTCATTCTAGGATATTCCTATCTCTAATGAGTTACTCATCCTAGGATATTACTAATCCTATCTCTGATGGGACTTTACCCATAACAGAGCCAAGGTTCTCGCTTAACCTTCAGCTCTGATACCAAATGTAAACGCCCGTTTTTCCGTACTCTTTGAATTGACAATAAGCCACACGTGTCCAACTCAAATTGCACGAAAAGACGGATCTTTAAGGTTAATAAAGAAAAGTAGACAGAACAGAATCTCACACGAACGGAATAACGTATATTATTTCAATAATAGTCTTTACAGCGGAAAATTTTAAAATACACTATCAGAGTCTAACCAAGATTCAGCTTGGAGAATTATAAACATATGTCCTTACAGTTAGTCCGTGAGATGATGGTTTTGATGACAACAACCTTAGAATAGATTATAAAATATAAATACTAACATTATAAGTTTAGATAAATATGTATATGCAGGATTTAACCATGCAGGTACCAAGAATGAAGACTGCACAGTATAGAGACACAAGATATCAAGATTGAAGACTCATGAGTATCAAAATTATCAAGAGTTCAAGAATTGAAGTAATTTATTCTTTAATTAGAAATTTTGTTAAAACTCATAGAAAAGCACTGACATCTTAAAATCCAATTTATTCGTGGAATGGAATCCACTTCGAGCCTGTTAAAGGGATGGAACCCTAAGTAGGATAGAACCTACGAAAAATTTAGTGGAACATTTTTTTGTATCCACTAATTTTAATTCAAATAATTTTACAAAATTATCTTTTTTTCAAAATGACTTCAAAACTTTCCTTTTAAAAGATTCAAAAACCTCTATCCAGATTTTAAATAATTTTAGCCTCAAAATTATCTTTAATTTCAAAGTCAAATTACTCCTGATTTTAAACTATCTTTTAAAATAATATATTTAACTTTTAAATATTTATACTTAAGATTTAAATATAAAGTTATAGTTAAATTATATATATATTATTCTCTATATTTACTTATGTATTTTAACTATAGTCAAGTATATTAGAAAAGTTTAAAATAGTTTTAATATAAGATAAAGGTTATTTTAAAAGAAAATCAAATCATCAAAAATTGCTTTGGAATGTCGACATGCCTATCGTGACCATGTCGACATGGTGTTAGTTGAGTTCAAAATTTAAATTTTAAAAGAAGTGTCTATTCGCCATAACTCTTCATGAATGAACATGGCTGTTGTTCTTCTATAAATAGGGGTTAGTTTCAACGAATTTTATATCAGATTTTCTGGTTTTTCACTCCTCTTCTTCTTCCACATTTCTTAATACATATTCTTACCATTATTCTGCCGAAATCAACATTGAATCGAACTCGATCTTCTCTAGTTTGATTCTCTATCACTATCTCAACAAGGTTCTCAGTGCTATTCAGAGTTATAGGCTTCTTTGTAATCTATTAAGTGAGAAAAGGTGTGATTGTGGCCTTGAAAATAAATCAAGCGAGATAAGGTGTGATTGTAGCTTTGGTAAATCAATTGGGTAAACTTGTAGCCTGGAAATTAAGTATCTCTACCCATAGGATTGTGATTTGGAGGGTGTACCTCGTAGCCTTGAAATCGAGGGTGTAATTGTATAATTGCTTTTGAAAGGAAATTCGTACTTGTGTTGCGGGACTGGATGTAGGGTAACTCCGAACCAGTATAAAATCCGGTGTGCTCTTTCGTTTATTGCTTTTACTTTATTTCTGCATTTGTGTTTTTTTTTGTGATCATATATGTGTCTGTATATTGCATACATCCATGTTCAATTCAACATAAATTCAAAAACATTTAGTAATTCTTTATAAGCACTATTCACACCCTCTAGTGTTAATCCTAGCGTTAAGATCCGTAATCCGCGTTTCTTTCAATTAGTATCAGAGCAAGGTTTTCAAAGTTTCATAATCTGATTTTTGAAAAGTTTTCAAAATGGCTATCAACACTGGTACTGTTACTAACACAAGTATTCCTGTCACTAGTTCATTTGTGGAAGGTTAGTCTATTGTCAGACCACCACTTTTTATTGCAGTAACTATGCATATTGGGCATGTAGGATGAAAATATACTTACAATGTATAGGATTAGACACTTGGAATATTACACAAACTGAATATTCTGAACCTACAACTGATTTTGCACAGTGGACTGCTGAGCAAAAGACTGTTGCGCATAATAATTCTAAGGCAATGAATATTTTGTTTTGTTCACTAGATAGAAATGAATTCAATAGAGTGTCAGTTGTAAGTCTGTATATGAAATCTGGAAAACTTTGCAAGTTACTCACAAAGGAGCAAGCAAAGTTAAACAGACCAAAATTTCCATGCTCACAAATCAGTTTCAATTATTTAAAATGAATCCTAATGAGTCTATTTCAGATATGCATAGTAGATTTCAGGATATTGTGCATTCTCTAATATCTTTGGGAAAGGAATTTTCTGAAGAAGATCAAGTCAGAAAGATTTTAAATTCTCTTACTCTAGAATGGGATCAAAAGACACTAGCTATCGAAGAGGCAAATGACATCAGTACTTTATAGATAGAAGAATTAATTGAAAATCTAATGTCGTATGAAGTTCAGATGATCGGGAGAAGAGAAAACAAAACATCCGAAAAGAAATCAATGGCATTCAATGCATTGACCGATGGATCAGACTCAAACAGCGATAATGATGAAGAGATAGCTTTTATGACCAGAAATTTTAGGAAATTCCTACAATACAGAAAGATTAATAATCTCAAGAGAAACAACTATAAGAACTCTGGAAATCAGAATGTAGTGCCAAATAATGTCAAATGTTACAACTGTGATGAACCAGGCCATTTCAAAAGAGACTATCTGTATCCAAATAGGCAAAATCCTCCTATGAACAATGATCACAAGACAGATAATTTGAATTTGTGTTTCACAGCTGTTCACGACTCCAACGAATTCAAAACGGACTCAAAAAAGGTACACGTTTACAATATAATTGGTTGAAATTGCTTGCTTAGAATTAGTTGCTTGATTGCATGATTGATTGATTTTGAATTGTTGTGTTGTTTGAATTTTAAATTTTATTTTTTTATTTTTTATCATTATCTTATTATTTTATTATTATTTTTTAATAGTAGAATTTTTTGAAATATATTATAAATATTTCAGATATATATATATATATATATATATATAGACATTAAAAATAATAAGTATATATATATATATATTTTAGAGAACTTAGGAAAAATAAATTATCAAAATTCACTGGCACATGTCGACATGGTCCCTACCATGATGTCGACATGGGTACCAGAATTTGAGTTTCAAAATTTGAATTCAAATGTTTGAATTTCCCTCCACCTTTTCACTTCATTCAATTCTCTGAAAAGCTACCTTTTGGCCAGAGAATACGTCCTTTGAGAATTTATTTATTCACTATCTTTTATTATATCTTTTCACTCTCATTTTCAAATTCAAACTCTCTCTTCAAAACTTCAAGCTCTCTACTCTCTACTTTAATGGCTTCTTCAAGCAACCGCTCCACCATGAGAATTTCCAGAAAAATAAAAGAGCAACTATTTAATGATCCGGAGGCAATAAAAGCATACATCAATTATGCTAATTATGCCAAAGTCCATCCCGGAAAGTTTGCTATTTTTCAAGATTTCTCTTCTTATGAACTTGATTCTCTTTTTGCAAACAATGGAGTTCTTAGTCTTATTGATGCTTCTCAAAATGATTTTGTTTGCTATCCAAATCTTGTCAAAATTTTCTATGCTAATTTAAACCGTGGATTTTATCATGGACATGAGGATGAAATTTGGAGTAGTATCAAACGCACTAGAATTGTTTTGAATTGTGATCTTTTGGGTACCATTCTCAATTGCAAGTGTACGGAAATGGATCTTTCTACTTTTAAAATCGATGAAAATGATCGTGAGACATTTCATCACATTTTCGAAAGGAATGATAATTTTGAACTCAAAAATCGGAATTTTCGACCAAAGGCAAGAATTATCAATCTTCTTTTGCAACATACTTTGACCCGAAGATTGGGGAATTTTAACAATCCTACTTCAAAAGTTTGCAAAGCTCTTTTTGCTATTTTTGAAAATTTTGATATTAATTGGGCACAAGTTATTTTGGATGAACTTCGTCCTAAAAATCTTAAAATGGGTGAGAATACTTTATATCATGGAATTTATCTCACTCGAATCTTTAACTATTTTGGAGTGGGTTTCAAAGGCGAAGAATTTGTTTCTAGAAAAAATTCCAATCATTCCAACATTTCTCTTATGAAAATTCCATTTATTTTTCAACCTTATGAGACCCTTACCAAAAAGGAAGAGCATTTGGCCTATGAGGAAATGGAAGAAGAGGAAGAGGAAGAAGAAGAAAAAGGGGATGAAATGGAAATTGAAGAAGAAGAAGGTGAAACCTCTTTAGAAATCATTGACTACCTCCTAATCCATCCACCAAAACCCTTCTCAAAAACCAAAAGTCGATTGTTGAGAATCAACGGATTCTTAAACGATCTATTAGTAAGAAGTTGGACAAAATTTCATCCAAGATGAACAAGTTCGTTTCCAAAGTCAGCAAGAAACTTTGACTTTCTTCATCATCATCATCCTCTAACTAGTTTTATCTTTTCGTATCTTGTTGTATGTGTTTTAGCTTGTTTTAATTCAAAAGTTCATGTAGTTTCGTATGTTTAATCATTGTATCATCTTAGTATGCAATGAAATGAATTTTTCTTTCTGTTATTGTAACGACCCAGAATTTTTATTTTGAATATTTAATTAATTTTAAATATTAATAAGTGAATTTATAAGTCAAATAAATTTTTATTTGAATTTTTGGATTTAATTGGATTATTAAATCGATAATTTAATATGTTAAATTATGGAAATAATTAAAAATTGAGTTAAAAATGATTTAAAATAATTTGGAAAATTTTATTTAATCATACTGGAGTTATAGAAATATTTTAGAACTTTTAAAATCGAATTAAAAGTAAATCTGTAAAAATTGAATATTTTAATATTTAATAATTGACTGTAAAATAGCCAATTTTTGAACAGTCTCAGAATTGAACGAAACCAGTTTCATTGGATCCGTAATAGTTAGTTATTACCGGATTTCAATTTTCGTGTCAATCGGAGTTATCGTTTGATCGTGGCAGCTCGAAACGCATCGATTTATTTTTAATTTAAATTTGGCGAGTCAAAATAGCCATTTTTCAAAAAGTCTCGGATTTCAACGAAACTAGTTTCATCGGATCCGTAATGTGATATTATTGTAAGGTTTCAAATTTCAAGTCAATCGGATTTACCGTTTGTCCGGTACAAATTAAAACGCCTAGAAATCGGTTTAAATCGGTTTAATTTAAATTGAACGTTTTCAGCCATAACTCGCACATACTTCCGAATTAGCTTCCGAAACCTGTTCCATTGTGTCCGGAACGCGGGGTAAACCCTAGGTACGCTGGTTACGGCGTCTAAATCGGAGTTCGGAATTCCCGGGATGAATAGTGTTTACGCTAGCTTTTTCTATAAATAGGAGTTAAAATCTAAAATAAAAAGAAAATGCAAAACCCTAATTCATATTTGCCAGCCGCCACCTTCACAATGAAGGGCCAGAAATGCTCCATCTTCATTCATCAATCTCTCCAAATCCATTCACATTCACGCGAGGTGTTCAACACGAAGATTGAAGAGCAAGGCGAGGGCTTTAATTCCATACGGATATGATCGGGAATGGAGCAACGATGGCGGAGCAAATGGTGGCCGTTCCCATCAGTTTTCGCACGAGATTCTAGGCAGCAGGGCAGGCCGAGCTCAGTGGCCTTGTGGCCGAACATGGGGGAGGCAGAGAGCTTCAAAACGCAGGTCCCCGATCGTGTTTTCGTCGAGTATTGGTGTTGAAATTTGTAACCCTAATCTACGTTCATGGGTTCAAGTGTGCATTCGTGTTCCTGTAGCCGTGCATAGTGATGAAGGAGAAGGGGGTGTGCGGTGCAGATGGAGTGGTGTGGGATCCTATGGCTAATGTTTGATGTGGGTTTATAAATATATATTTATGTTGTAATTGTTAATATAAAAATCGTGTATCTTGTAAAATCGATATCTTTTTCATACGAGGTCGAAAAAATGCAAATCCAGTTGCGTTGGAATCGTATGGACGAGCACTACGCGATGGAGTTGGTTTGGAGTCGTTTGGAGTTAGTGAGAATTTCGGGTAAAATTAAACGCGCGTTTAATTTTATTCGAAATAAAAGCTGAAACGGAAATTAAAACCAAGGTGAGAATTTCTCACTCAATCGAATAGATTTCGATTTTATTTTAAATAGTTAGATTTAAAATATTTGAATGCATGTTTGAATGATGACTGTAAATTATTGATTGTTAAAATAGACATTATGCGCCGTTAGTAAGCGGATGTTATTTAATATAAACATATACCGCGAATATTTCATAAACAGTGAAATTGGTATTATATATAATATCAATATATATATATTGGCATATGTATATATTGCAGTTGTTGATTTCCCGCATTTTTTGTTTAGCGGATGAGACCCTATTACGCCGTTATTAAGCGGATAATATTTAATAAGAACATGTACCGCGATAATTTCGTACAGGAGCGAAATTGGTATTGTGCTAATGTTTTTGGATGCAGGAAACAGGTTGGAGGGATCCAACTGGATTCCTCAACAGTTTTTATTTGATTTCAGATATTTTGATATTTGATGGATTATCATATCGATATATGATATCGTTATTAGTCGTGATTGACTATTTGGTGTGTAGCATCATTGGACCCAGATTTGGGATTTTGAAATGTTTTTAAAGTGATTTTTTTTAAAATATACTTTATTTTTGGAAGTGATCCATTATAAATAAATGAACATTATAATTTTTAAAGTTATAAAAAATTATAGTTTTTGAGAAATACGGTTAAAAGCTGATTTTTGAGAAAAATGAACTAATGATGTTATAAAATAGTTTAAACTGGATTTTTTTGAATTCATTATTAAAAGTTTAAATATAGGATTTATAAAATTTGATTATTTTATAAATCAAAATGGTTAAACTATAAAGGAAATTAAAGACGTTTCAGAATAATAATATAAACCGATTTATATTAAGAGATTTATAAATAGATATTTATAAATCGAAATATTGACATTATAAAACGAGTTTTTATAAGTGTTTTAAATGAAGTGAAGAATGAATTTCATAATAGAATGAAATTTATAGAATTATAAACTGTGAAGTTATAAATGAAATTTATAAATAGTAAGATTTATAAATTTGGTGAAATTATTTGAAGAATAGATTTGGTTAAATAAATGAATCTTATAAGTTATAAGATTTATAATTTTGAAGTTTAAAGGAACGATTTTTGTAAAATAATCGTTTTATAAGTATTTAACTTATAATATGAACGTTTAGTTTATAATTTAGTTATAAACTGGAATAGGTTAATAAAGGAATTTATAAAAAGGAAGCTTTTATAAATAAATAGAAATGGAATTTATAAACGTTGTTTTATAAATTCGCAAATGACTTATTTTGACAAGAAAATTGTTGTAACCTATTAATGGAGTTATATTCACATTTTTGAATAGTGAATAATCCTTTGAATTAAAATGAATAAAAGGATGAGATTTGTTAACAAAGTTTATTCACATTTTTGAATAGTGAATAACACGTTAAAGGAATTGTTTTGAATGTGATGTTTTAAATAGAATTAAAACAATCTAACGATGTTTTTAAACACGTTGAGATTCGAAACCATAGATTTCAACATTTATTGTTGAAATAGATGTTTCGAGAAATGAAAGGGAATGATGGACTATAACACTGTTGTTATAGTAAATGATTTCCGAAAGGAAATGTTTTTGTATAGTATTGGGATTTATATATCTATTTTAATTTCGAATCCATATACTAGTGATTTTGGGTTGTCGTAACGGTGTTTTACGTAACATTCGTTTTGGCCCAAATAAATATGTTTAAGTGAATGATTTCCTTAATAGAATGAAATATATACTTAATTCGATTTAAAGTATATTGAATATTTTCTAAGTGTTGAAAATAAAAAGATTTGTGAATTACTTATTTTTAATAAGTATGGAAATGTTTTCCAATATGAAGTGAAAAATTAGAATTTATCTTTTTAAAGATAAATTGAAATGAATTATTGAAATCACATATGCATGGATATTTTGAAATATAAATTCACTAAGGAATTTATATGTGAAAGTGAAACTTGTTAAAAATAAATATTGATTTATTTTTGAAGTGTTGAAATTTTATATATCTTGTAAAGATATTTTGGAAAATAAATAATTTGGAAAATTATTTGGAATCTGGTGATGTGTGCATATCCAGTGATAGTTCAATAACTGACTATCAGTATTTCCCTTTGAATGGGTATTTGATGTGAATTGATTGAATTTGAATGCACACTTATTTTTGAATAAGCGCTCACTATTCGGGTTAACCGGGAAAGGACCATGGGGTCGTATAACCCATTCCGAATATGTGATACGTCGTTGTGAATTGCATTGAAGATCGGTGTTGAAGACCCGGTATTTGCGAAAGCGATAGGATGACCTATCGATTGTCTCTGCACTGAGTTGCAACGGTATAGAGACTCCCTAAGTGATGGGAAATCCGATCAGGATTGTGGATATCCGGATAGCAAGGACTTCTTTGTAAGTGCCTTCGGTTTTGTTCGAGCCCGGAACAGACTTGTATGGATTGTATGCCTGACATTACAAGTTGAGATATAAAGCCGATTTCTTTCAAATATATTTCTGTTGGTGGCGGAGAATTTATTCTTTGCTTAACACCCTTCTTTGAGACATATGTGCTCAAAGGTTATATAGTTGAAGTTATCAGCGATATATCCCATTTTGGTAATGTGACATGCTGAGTGATGCTGAAATGATCATTGTGTTGATTATTGTGATAGGATCATTTATTTGATCGTCTATCTTAGTGATCATTGTGTTGATCATTTGTTGACCCAAAGCACGGCTTTTTGTACAAAGTGTGTTTTTGTGGACGTGACTTCGTCGAGCCTCACATCCCGGAAATGGTCAAAACAGGAAAGATGCGGCAAGGTTATTAGGGGTTGCTGTAGCTCCCCTTAGGGTATGTGCATTTCCTTCTGGAAAGGGGTGGTATCATGGTATGGAGCCCAGATACTTACTCATGTTGAAAACACTTTATGATTGTGTGAATTGGATATCGAGCGCTCGGTTGAAAAGGTCCTAAAGGACCGGGGAATGGCGTGCTCGTGTCAGTAGTTACCCAGTTAGGGGTAACCCGGCCTTGTGTTGGCAGAGATCCGGTTTGGTTCTCGGGGATGTCTTTCCAGAGGCATTCTCAGTGGCAATGGGAAGTTCCTTGGCCTGACTATTTGTTGGAAATCCAATTCCCAATACGAAACTTGTACGGTATTAGTTGTAGAACCTGCTATTCACTTATGGTGGTCACCACTGTTTGGATGGTAGCTATAGTAGGCATACGATAATGGTCGTATGTTGGCTAAGATTTATATTCTACTTTCGAAATGAATTTTTCTCTACACTATGCACTAGTAATAATATAAAATGTTCTTTTAAATGCGTATCAAGCATCTTTGACTATCATAAGGAGAAATCTCCTCCGATTCTGCGTTTGCATGTGTGTGTGTGCGGGAGGCCTTATGGTAGTCTCATTTTTTAAAAGCATTGCGAATTGAGTTTAGAAATATTCCTCTTTTTGATTTTAAAGATAAATAAACTGTTTTGAGTTCTCACACCAGTCACATGACTGACTTGGAGTTTATTGTTTTCCTTCCTAAACTCTGGGTGCCCACCAATTTCCACACGGGCAGTCAAGAGTTAGGTTTATCAGGATATTCTGTATATTCTGGAGTTGCTGGAGGCAAGCTGGATGGCATGGCGTATTACTAGTTTATATAGTATTTCTTTTTCCGCTGCACTGTTTGTTGTTGTATGATGTTGTACACTCTGATGATATGATGTAATGAAATGAAATGTAATGTAATAACTGATATAGTTCTTTGTTTAAAGATTATTCATTTATTATTATATGTTGTTCCGCTGCGAATTGTGAGATTCTGTTGTTGTTCTGTTGTTTCCTTTCTGTCCGTTCTATTTTTCAAATTCTCTGTTTTTTTTTTAAAAAAAAAAAATCGTCTATCTTCTTTCCTCTCTATTTTCTATCTTTTCTCTCTTTTTCTTTTCTTTTCTTTTTAAAACCCATAACATCTCGGTTTTTGGCCTTCGATTTCTCGACAGTCGATAAAGTGAGTGTCGATGTCGAATTTTCGAAGAACGAAAATTTTCGGGGCGTTACATTTGGTATCAGAGCTGATGGTTAAGCGACAACCATAGTTCTGTTGGGTATTATTCATTAGAGATAGAGTCAGTAGTGCTCTAGAATGAATTTGAGTGTAATAATAGCTATGAGAGCGTATTTGTTAGTGAATAAAAAAAAATTGTTTTATATTGTGATGATTGGTTTGTTGAGTGGTATATGAACTTTCGTCAGCACAGCCTCGAAACTGAGCCGAAGGGGTTTCTAAACACTTGAATAGAACAATTCGGCACAGTATTGTTTTAATTGGGTAAATGAAATGATTTTACTTTGATTATATTTTATATATAAAGAAATAATTTTTCAAAATTATTAAATGTATATAAGTTGATTGTTAGGTTGTTTGAATAATCTAAATTAAAGAATAATTGTATAAGTAAAAGAATTATAAGAATTGAATTATAATTAAAGTGATTTACAATTGTGAAATAAACTTATATATATATAAGAAGTGAAACTATATGAATATGAGTTGTAAATGAATCAAGTGGATTAAAAGAAATGTGAACTTGAGTTATGTAATAGAATTCAACTTTGTAATTGAATTGAATAAATGGATTGAATGTTAATCAATTGAATGTGAATAATTGATATGAAATAATGAATGTAAGTGGTAATTCATTAAAATTCAAATGTTATTAGAAGTTGAATAAAAAAATTGAATGAAAACCAATTTAATTAATTCAATTGAAAGTGATGGAGTTAAACCAGATTGAATGAATGTAAGAAAAGGAATTTGGTTGAAATTAATATACTTTGGTTGTTATATGATTGTTGATTGATTGCATATAATTCATTAAGTGTTAATGAAATTGAAAGCTATGTAATTGAATTCAAATTAGAAAGTAAATAAATTTGAATAGAATTGAATGTGAATTGGATTTAATTAGTAAATGCAAACTAATTAAAATTGAGAATGAATGTTGATAAAATCCAATGTTAATAAATCAAATATGATTTAGAGTGAAAACCAATTCGTTGAAAATTAATGAGAATATGAATATTTATTGATTATGAATGTTAATTGGTTGATGGTTACATTTGTTGCTTTAGTTGCATTTGCTATATTATGTAGTAGTTATGTTGATATATGTTGTATATCGATACTATGCTTTATATGCATGATTCTCATGTTGTTTGTTGAGTTTAGTAGGTGCGGATCGCGTTTGCTTCGTATTTGGAGTTCGCTTTTGCGCTATATTAGCCGTATATGCTTGCTAATAAAATATAAGGTACATCTCTCGGATTAAATATCGTACTTTTATACTTTTTTTCCCTTCGGGATGCCTCATTACTTGATGAGATGTATATTTGTGATATATATACTGTCATTTTTTTTTTCGGATCGAGCCGCGCAAAGGAGACTATGGCGAATTTTTCCGGAAATTTAAGGCGTTAGAAAAAATTTGAGAAAATTGGAAAATTTTTGAAAACTTTAACTTTATTTTAAAGTTGAAAGTTAAATGATATAATTTGTTTTTGAAAAGATAACTAAGTATGATTTGAAAACTTAGTAAAGATTTATAAGAAGTTTAACTATGAATTTTGGAAAATTAATAGATTCTCTAACTTTCTTACTTAATAATTTCGGGGACGAAATTCTTTTAAGGGGGAAAGATTGTAACGACTCAGAATTTTTATTTTGAATATTTAATTAATTTTAAATATTAATAAGTGAATTTATAAGTCAAATAAATTTTTATTTGAATTTTTGGATTTAATTGGATTATTAAATCGATAATTTAATATGTTAAATTATGGAAATAATTAAAAATTGAGTTAAAAATGATTTAAAATAATTTGGAAAATTTTATTTAATCATACTGGAGTTATAGAAATATTTTAGAACTTTTAAAATCGAATTAAAAGTAAATCTGTAAAAATTGAATATTTTAATATTTAATAATTGACTGTAAAATAGCCAATTTTTGAACAGTCTCAGAATTGAACGAAACCAGTTTCATTGGATCCGTAATAGTTAGTTATTACCGGATTTCAATTTTCGTGTCAATCGGAGTTATCGTTTGATCGTGGCAGCTCGAAACGCATCGATTTATTTTTAATTTAAATTTGGCGAGTCAAAATAGCCATTTTTCAAAAAGTCTCGGATTTCGACGAAACCAGTTTCATCGGATCCGTAATGTAATATTATTGTAAGGTTTCAAATTTCAAGTCAATCGGATTTACCGTTTGTCCGGTACAAATTAAAACGCCTAGAAATCGGTTTAAATCGGTTTAATTTAAATTGAACGTTTTCAGCCATAACTCGCACATACTTTCAAATTAGCTTCCGAAACCTGTTCCATTGTGTCCGGAACGCGGGATAAACCCTAGGTACGCTGGTTACGGCGTCTAAATCGGAGTTCGGAATTCCCGGGATGAATAGTGTTTACGCTAGCTTTTTCTATAAATAGGAGTTAAAATCTAAAATAAAAAGAAAATGCAAAACCCTAATTCATATTTGCCAGCCGCCACCTTCACAATGAAGGGCCAGAAATGCTCCATCTTCATTCATCAATCTCTCCAAATCCATTCACATTCACGCGAGGTGTTCAACACGAAGATTGAAGAGCAAGGCGAGGGCTTTAATTCCATACGGATATGATCGGGAATGGAGCAACGATGGCGGAGCAAATGGTGGCCGTTCCCATCAGTTTTCGCACGAGATTCTAGGCAGCAGGGCAGGCCGAGCTCAGTGGCCTTGTGGCCGAACATGGGGGAGGCAGAGAGCTTCAAAACGCAGGTCCCCGATCGTGTTTTCGTCGAGTATTGGTGTTGAAATTTGTAACCCTAATCTACGTTCATGGGTTCAAGTGTGCATTCGTGTTCCTGTAGCCGTGCGTAGTGATGAAGGAGAAGGGGGTGTGCGGTGCAGATGGAGTGGTGTGGGATCCTATGGCTAATGTTTGATGTGGGTTTATAAATATATATTTATGTTGTAATTGTTAATATAAAAATCGTGTATCTTGTAAAATCGATATCTTTTTCATACGAGGTCGAAAAAATGCAAATCCAGTTGCGTTGGAATCGTATGGACGAGCACTACGCGATGGAGTTGGTTTGGAGTCGTTTGGAGTTAGTGAGAATTTCGGGTAAAATTAAACGCGCGTTTAATTTTATTCGAAATAAAAGCTGAAACGGAAATTAAAACCAAGGTGAGAATTTCTCACTCAATCGAATAGATTTCGATTTTATTTTAAATAGTTAGATTTAAAATATTTAAATGCATGTTTGAATGATGACTGTAAATTATTGATTGTTAAAATAGACATTATGCGCCGTTAGTAAGCGGATGTTATTTAATATAAACATATACCGCGAATATTTCATAAACAGTGAAATTGGTATTATATATAATATCAATATATATATATTGGCATATGTATATATTGCAGTTGTTGATTTCCCGCATTTTTTGTTTAGCGGATGAGACCCTATTACGCCGTTATTAAGCGGATAATATTTAATAAGAACATGTACCGCGATAATTTCGTACTGGAGCGAAATTGGTATTGTGCTAATGTTTTTGGATGCAGGAAACAGGTTGGAGGGATCCAACTGGATTCCTCAACAGTTTTTATTTGATTTCAGATATTTTGATATTTGATGGATTATCATATCGATATATGATATCGTTATTAGTCGTGATTGACTATTTGGTGTGTAGCATCATTGGACCCAGATTTGGGATTTTGAAATGTTTTTAAAGTGATTTTTTTTAAAATATACTTTATTTTTGGAAGTGATCCATTATAAATAAATGAACATTATAATTTTTAAAGTTATAAAAAATTATAGTTTTTGAGAAATACGGTTAAAAGCTGATTTTTGAGAAAAATGAACTAATGATGTTATAAAATAGTTTAAACTGGATTTTTTTGAATTCATTATTAAAAGTTTAAATATAGGATTTATAAAATTTGATTATTTTATAAATCAAAATGGTTAAACTATAAAGGAAATTAAAGACGTTTCAGAATAATAATATAAACCGATTTATATTAAGAGATTTATAAATAGATATTTATAAATCGAAATATTGACATTATAAAACGAGTTTTTATAAGTGTTTTAAATGAAGTGAAGAATGAATTTCATAATAGAATGAAATTTATAGAATTATAAACTGTGAAGTTATAAATGAAATTTATAAATAGTAAGATTTATAAATTTGGTGAAATTATTTGAAGAATAGATTTGGTTAAATAAATGAATCTTATAAGTTATAAGATTTATAATTTTGAAGTTTAAAGGAACGATTTTTGTAAAATAATCGTTTTATAAGTATTTAACTTATAATATGAACGTTTAGTTTATAATTTAGTTATAAACTGGAATAGGTTAATAAAGGAATTTATAAAAAGGAAGCTTTTATAAATAAATAGAAATGGAATTTATAAACGTTGTTTTATAAATTCGCAAATGACTTATTTTGACAAGAAAATTGTTGTAACCTATTAATGGAGTTATATTCACATTTTTGAATAGTGAATAATCCTTTGAATTAAAATGAATAAAAGGATGAGATTTGTTAACAAAGTTTATTCACATTTTTGAATAGTGAATAACACGTTAAAGGAATTGTTTTGAATGTGATGTTTTAAATAGAATTAAAACAATCTAACGATGTTTTTAAACATGTTGAGATTCGAAACCATAGATTTCAACATTTATTGTTGAAATAGATGTTTCGAGAAATGAAAGGGAATGATGGACTATAACACTGTTGTTATAGTAAATGATTTCCGAAAGGAAATGTTTTTGTATAGTATTGGGATTTATATATCTATTTTAATTTCGAATCCCTATACTAGTGATTTTGGGTTGTCGTAACGGTGTTTTACGTAACATTCGTTTTGGCCCAAATAAATATGTTTAAGTGAATGATTTCCTTAATAGAATGAAATATATACTTAATTCGATTTAAAGTATATTGAATATTTTCTAAGTGTTGAAAATAAAAAGATTTGTGAATTACTTATTTTTAATAAGTATGGAAATGTTTTCCAATATGAAGTGAAAAATTAGAATTTATCTTTTTAAAGATAAATTGAAATGAATTATTGAAATCACATATGCATGGATATTTTGAAATATAAATTCACTAAGGAATTTATATGTGAAAGTGAAACTTGTTAAAAATAAATATTGATTTATTTTTGAAGTGTTGAAATTTTATATATCTTGTAAAGATATTTTGGAAAATAAATAATTTGGAAAATTATTTGGAATCTGGTGATGTGTGCATATCCAGTGATAGTTCAATAACTGACTATCAGTATTTCCCTTTGAATGGGTATTTGATGTGAATTGATTGAATTTGAATGCACACTTATTTTTGAATAAGCGCTCACTATTCGGGTTAACCGGGAAAGGACCATGGGGTCGTATAACCCATTCCGAATATGTGATACGTCGTTGTGAATTGCATTGAAGATCGGTGTTGAAGACCCGGTATTTGCGAAAGCGATAGGATGACCTATCGATTGTCTCTGCACTGAGTTGCAACGGTATAGAGACTCCCTAAGTGATGGGAAATCCAATCAGGATTGTGGATATCCGGATTGCAAGGACTTCTTTGTAAGTGCCTTCGGTTTTGTTCGAGCCCGGAACAGACTTGTATGGATTGTATGCCTGACATTACAAGTTGAGATATAAAGCCGATTTCTTTCAAATATATTTCTGTTGGTGGCGGAGAATTTATTCTTTGCTTAACACCCTTCTTTGATACATATGTGCTCAAAGGTTATATAGTTGAAGTTATCAGCGATATATCCCATTTTGGTAATGTGACATGCTGAGTGATGCTGAAATGATCATTGTGTTGATTATTGTGATAGGATCATTTATTTGATCGTCTATCTTAGTGATCATTGTGTTGATCATTTGTTGACCCAAAGCACGGCTTTTTGTACAAAGTGTGTTTTTGTGGACGTGACTTCGTCGAGCCTCACATCCCGGAAATGGTCAAAACAGGAAAGATGCGGCAAGGTTATTAGGGGTTGCTGTAGCTCCCCTTAGGGTATGTGCATTTCCTTCTGGAAAGGGGTGGTATCATGGTATGGAGCCCAGATACTTACTCATGTTGAAAACACTTTATGATTGTGTGAATTGGATATCGAGCGCTCGGTTGAAAAGGTCCTAAAGGACCGAGGAATGGCGTGCTCGTGTCAGTAGTTACCCAGTTAGGGGTAACCCGGCCTTGTGTTGGCAGAGATCCGGTTTGGTTCTCGGGGATGTCTTTCCAGAGGCATTCTCAGTGGCAATGGGAAGTTCCTTGGCCTGACCATTTGTTGGAAATCCAATTCCCAATACGAAACTTGTACGGTATTAGTTGTAGAACCTGCTATTCACTTATGGTGGTCACCACTGTTTGGATGGTAGCTATAGTAGGCATACGATAATGGTCGTATGTTGGCTAAGATTTATATTCTACTTTCGAAATGAATTTTTCTCTACACTATGCACTAGTAATAATATAAAATGTTCTTTTAAATGCGTATCAAGCATCTTTGACTATCATAAGGAGAAATCTCCTCCGATTCTGCGTTTGCATGTGTGTGTGTGCGGGAGGCCTTATGGTAGTCTCATTTTTTAAAAGCATTGCGAATTGAGTTTAGAAATATTCCTCTTTTTGATTTTAAAGATAAATAAACTGTTTTGAGTTCTCACACCAGTCACATGACTGACTTGAAGTTTATTGTTTTCCTTCCTAAACTCTGGGTGCCCACCAATTTCCACACGGGCAGTCAAGAGTTAGGTTTATCAGGATATTCTGGATATTCTGGAGTTGCTGGAGGCAAGCTGGATGGCATGGCGTATTACTAGTTTATATAGTATTTCTTTTTCCGCTGCACTGTTTGTTGTTGTATGATGTTGTACATTCTGATGATATGATGTAATGAAATGAAATGTAATGTAATAACTGATATAGTTCTTTGTTTAAAGATTATTCATTTATTATTATATGTTGTTCCGCTGCGAATTGTGAGATTCTGTTGTTGTTCTGTTGTTTCCTTTCTGTCCGTTCTATTTTTCAAATTCTCTGTTTTTTTTTTAAAAAAAAAAAATCGTCTATCTTCTTTCCTCTCTATTTTCTATCTTTTCTCTCTTTTTCTTTTCTTTTCTTTTTAAAACCCATAACATCTCGGTTTTTGGCCTTCGATTTCTCGACAGTCGATAAAGTGAGTGTCGATGTCGAATTTTCGAAGAACGAAAATTTTCGGGGCGTTACAGTTATCTAGCTTATCTTATCTCCAGAATAAATGTTAGTATATTATATATATATATATATATATATATACACACACACACACACAAAATTATTCACAAAATCTAAATAGTCATTTTTTTCACTAACCCATGTCGACATACCCCCTATGACCATGTCGACATGTACTGGTTAGAAATGACAATTCATTTTGAATTTGAAATTTAAATAACAACCAAACGTCTATTCCTTTCAGAAGAATTTCTACACCTATATATACCTATTTCTTCCAGAATTCTTCACTAAAAATTATTTCCTATCTTCTAATTCTTCATTTCTTTCACAAATTCAATTATGGCTAATCCAATTCACAACTTATCCGAAAATCTTGAAGAAACTCTTAATTCATTCAAGATTATTCTCTCGTTCATTCTTCGTAACCAGCGACAGTTAGAATTGAGTCAAGTGCAGATGATCAAGGAGCAAGAAAGGCATTTCGATGCAATACGATGGATGATTTCCTCCCTACACAAGGATGATAATGAAACACATCCTCCGGTCTCTCTCACCAACGACAATGATAATTGGGATGCTATTAAGGCAGATCCAATCTTTGGAGAAGAAGGATGGGTGGAAGTTCCACGTAACATTTGATTTTTATTTGTTTGCTTTGTTTGAATTGTCTATTTGAATTAATTTGATTTGGTTTGGATTGACACTCGGTGTGGATTGATTTCTTAAATTGGTTTGATGGTTGCTACATAAAACATGTATATATATACATTGAAATGTATATAATCCTTGATTAATTATCATGTTCATAAGGATAATTATTTCTTAATCTATCTATTATATATTCCATTGTATAGTTTATTACTGCAAGTACTCTAGTCCAAGAATGAGGGGGGGTTATTTTTTGTTGATGACAAAGGGGGAGAAATATATAATAGGGTAATTAGGCACAGATTAAGGGGAGTTATTAGTTTTAGGGGGAGTTATTAAGATAGAAATAAATATTTTATAAACAAAGGTTGTCATCATCAATAAGGGGGAGATTGTTAGTTCGTGAGATGATGGTTTTAATGACAACAACCTTACAAATAGATTATAAAATATAAATACTAACATTATAAGTTTAGATAAATATGTATATGCAGGATTTAACCATGCAGGTACCACGAATGAAGATTGTACAGTATAGAGATTCAATTTATCAAGATTGAAGACTCATGAGTATCAAGATTATCAAGAGTTCAAGAATTGAAGTAATTTATTCTTTAATTAGAAATTTTGTTAAACTCATAGAAAAGCACTGGCATCTTAAAATCCAATTTATTCGTGGAATGGAATCCGCTTCGAGCCTGTTAAAGGGATGAACCCTAAGTAGGATAGAACCTACGAAAAATTTAGTGGAACATTTTTTTGTATCCACTAATTTTAATTCAAATGATTTTACAAACTTATCTTTTTTTCAAAATGATTTCAAAACTTTCCTTTTAAAAGATTCAAAACTCTCTATCCCGATTTTAAATAATTTTAGCCTCAAAATTATCTTTAATTTCAAAGTCAAATTACTCCTGATTTTAAACTATCTTTTAAAATAATATATTTAACTTTTAAATACTTATACTTAAGATTTAAATATAAAATTATAGTTAAATTTTATATATATTATTCTCTATATTTACTTATGTATTTTAACTATAGTCAAGTATATTAGAAAAGTTTAAAATAGTTTTAATATAAGATAAAGGTTATTTTCAAAGAAAATCAAATCATCAAAAATTGCTTTGGGATGTCGACATGCCTATAGTGACCATGTCGACATGGTGTCAGTTGAGTTCAAAATTTAAATTTCAAAAGAAGTGTCTATTCGCCATAACTCTTCATGAATGGACATGGCTGTTGTTCTTCTATAAATAGGGGTTAGTTTCAACGAATTTTATATGAGATTTTCTGGTTTTTCACTCCTCTTCTTCTTCCACATTTCTTAATACATATTCTTACCATTACTCTGCCGAAATCAACATTGAATCGAACTCGATCTTTTCTAGCTTGATTCTCTATCACTATCTCAACAAGGTTCTCAGTGCTATTCAGAGTTATAGGCTTCTTTGTTATCTATTAAGTGAGAAAAGGTGTGATTGTGGCCTTGAATATCAATCAAGCGAGATAAGGTGTAATTGTCGCCTTAGTAAATCAATTGGGTAAATTTGTGGCCCGAAAATCAAGTATCTTTATCCAGAGGATTGTGATTCTGGAGGGTGTACCTCGTGGCCTTGAAATTGAGGGTGTAATTGTAAAATTGCTTTTGAAAGGAAATACGTACTTGTATTGCAGGACTGGATGTAGGGTAACTCCGAACCAGTATAAAATCCGATGTGTTCTTTCCTTTATTGCTTTTACTTTATTTCTGCATTTGTGTTTGTTTCTATTATCATATCTGCGTCTGTATATTGCATACATCCGTGTTCAATTCAATATAAATGCAAAAAGATTTATTAATTCTTTATAAACACTATTCACCCCCCAACCCTCTAGTGTTAATCCTAGCCTTAAGATCCGTAATCCACATTTCTTTCACTTACATTTGCTGACAAACATAAAAAAAAAGTACACTAAGTACAGCGGATAGTAGAATATGTCCATACGTCAATGAATATCTCCAGCTCTCCTCTGGAAACCCATCTGACCCAAGTATTGAAAATACCCGGATCAAGGTTAATAAACCAACGTGAGAAAAATTCAATAATAGATGGCAAGGTCATATATCAGCCATTGGGTAAAATCCTTTGAAATAAAGAGTATCTCATAACACCACGCCCACACATAAACATTGACGGGTTTTTATCTTATGATAACTAAAACATTTTTATATCAAAACCTTTGATATTATTTCTAATGACATCTCTTTGAATACATTTGCAAACATACTTATTAATCTTATTCGAAATGGTTACCCATATAGCATTTGGAGACTATTCATTACGCCAAGGCAAACAAAACTGTAGGTTCTTATTGCAGAATGGATTTCCATACAAATGACCAGGCACAGGATCTACCTTCCGAAATGGGTACACCGCTAGATGGATGTCCCGAGAAACCATCACACAGCTTCTCTACCAACACAAGACCGGCCCACCTTTATAACTAGATGGTACCGAATATGTCATCCCCCGGTCGTTACCGACCTTTATCCGAGAGCTCTCTTTCCATACAACACATTAATTAACATCCCGATAGTCATAGTTGGAAGAAATATATCTAGAAGGGGATGATCATACCCTAATTGGGAATGACCCACTTAGCCTTTCCACATCTAATCATGTTTCGGTCATTTCCGGTTTGATGAGGCTTAAGGCAAACGATTACCTTTTCACATAGTACATATCACATATTTGAATGTCACATTGCCATTTCCTTTAACTACTAATTGCCTTCCACAAAAATACAACCTTTGAGCTCGTATGTCTCAAGGAGGGTGTTAAGCTAAGTGAAGTTGCATTCTCCACCACCACTGATGTACGTTTGTAAAAACCAATGTACGTAATCTTTAGAAATACAATATCAGACAAACGTCCATACAAGTTGTCCAGGAACTGGACAAACCAAAGGCACTCTCCTACTGTGACGCCCCACTCCTAGACCCACTCTAGCAAAGAGTATTACGGGGTAATACCGTCTGCTAGAGCGAAGAATGGAGTACAATGGAGGCGACCATGTGTAATCAAGCTATAACTATCTACTGAATGCGTCGAAATATGGTATCTATTTTTTTCTCAAGTGGTTCGACATATCCAATAAATATTTATAACGAAATTACAATAGCTAAAGATCTATCGGAACAAACATAATAACTAAATGATAAAATCATCACAGAACAGAATAACATAACAAACACAGAGTCTCAGAACAATATATAGTCAATACAGATCCAAATATATTATAAGTGGGTACAAGCCTCTGCTCACACATGTAAGTCAAAAATATGTATAGATAAGTCTGAATAACAAAGTAGCATAAAGCAGACAATAAGAAAGCTATCTAACAGCATAGCAGATATGTCCTGAGCAGAAGCACAGAGCAAGCAAGTCTAGAGACCTAACCTAAAACAACTCGGTCTAACCCTAGCATAAAACACTTGGGTCAGGCTAGCTAAATAATTAGTTAGATAAACTGAAATATAATAATACGGTAACATAGAGGATAAGGTACTTCTCCATAGAGAAGAGCGATGTAAACCACATAATATAATAGACGATCACATAATCATCAACCAATAATAAACTCTCCAAAGAGATAATCAACACTTAAGTGTTGAGTAAACAATAATGCCTCATATCATCGGTGTAACAAAAGCTATAAATAATTGCCCATAAGAGATAACACATAATATAGAATCTAACCATAAATCAATGCCAAAGCAAAGAAATATCGCCAAAGGCAAAGGGAACATACCCCAAAAGACAATACAACATAGTAAAATACATATCGCTCTAGCGGTGACGAAGGACCTATTCCAAAAGTGACATAGAAATCATCAGAAAAATGCACGTACACGACCAGAGTCGTTATCGCCAAGTACTGTAGTTTTGTGGTACCATACGCCTAGGGGCAAAACGCGCAATTGGTGACACCCTAGGGGGTAAATGCCCAAAGGCACGCACCAATAATACTGCTCACATGAGCAACATGTCCAGAGAACGCCAAAAGGCAAATGACCCAGAGGTCCAGTACTGGCACGCCAACAGGCAAATGTGTCACAAACTCTCGGAAAGGAATCCGAAAAGTGTTAACGTGTGTCTCATACCACACGTTCGCACTAAACGGTTTATTAACCGCTAGTAAATTTCACACTCAAAGAAGTAAAAGGTTCACCTCATATCATCGGTAAACTAGACCCGTAGGCCAAAACGTCAAACAGACAAGTTAGGAATTAACCGAATGGATAAACGCACGTATGTCATACTACACAGTTTACCCAATCGTTTAACTCTCCTTCTCATTCTTTTGACAGTGCAAAAATGTATAATTTTGTATAGAAATAATAAGTTGGAGAAAACGAGCTTTTAAAACAATTTAAAACCACTTTATAAACCGCTTTTGCAATCTATCTTATTATAGAGATACTAAAATTTTATACTTGAAAATAATATATAATAATTATTCCAAAAAAAAATTTACTTGAAAAACATTTCAAAACTCATTTATAAAACCTGTGTATGAAATCCAGAAAGAATCATCAAGAATTACAGAAAAATATCGGAAGTTTAAACTTATAACATTCCGATAAAAACAAGCTGTGAGTGCAAGTTCAACAACAGATATATACAAGTTAACATGGTTGAAATGACCTAAATTTTTTTAGAAATAAAGTTCAACATTTGACTTGAACTGAAATAAGAATCACTAAGTTCCGATAAGAGACGAAGAAACTGCGATGTCTCAAAGTCGGACTCATGCAAGGAAGTGAATACACAGGAAAAACAAAGGCCAGCGGCTTGTTTAGCTAGTTCGCCCCTATTCAACCCAAAATTTGATAAAGCACGAAAAATGAAAATTATAGAGGATAATCTAAGATTTCCAGAACATAAAAAATTATCGAATTTGGATAAGAATTGAAAAGATCATGATGAAAACAATTTTCAGATCTGAAGTTCACTACGGCTGTCGTTTTAGTCTCGGGACAGCGAGACTAGAATGAACTTTAGACCATGTAAACTTTAAAATTTCACAAAACTCAAAGCACAAAAGTTATAGTAGACAATATATGTTTTCTACAACATCAAGAATCGTCAAATTTGGACATCAAATGAGAAAGATATGCTTAAATTACCAATGACATTTAGCACAGAAAATTACGGTTTTACAATGACAGGGCAGCAAGTTTACGTCATATTTTTCGATCCTCTATGCTCTGTATTTTCGAAAGTGTTCAACATTAAAGTTGTCACACTATTTTTAAGATTTTCAGAACATCAAAAAAATCCTAATTTCGATTTAAAACGAAAAAGATATGTGCAATTTACTAACAGCAAATCGCAAATGAACATGCAACAAATACAATTGAAATTTCTTACCTTGAAATCTCAATGTAAGCTAGAAATGTGAGTTTTCAACTCACATTAGGATTTATTGGCATCAAACTAGTAGATTTATCAAGTAAAGTAAGGAGCTTTGGCCTTGATTTGGTGCTAGAAACCTTATAGCATTGCCATTGCTTTTCTCCTTCCTCAATTTTTACCCTAAAACTTAATTTAGCCTAAAACACAAAAATGAAATTTCCCTCAACAATCAAACTTACAAATTCAGAATAAGATGAGGATATGATTGAGAAGTTTACCTGGATTTTACTGGATTTTATTTCAATTTATTTGATTTTAAAACCATAATCTTTGCTCTCAACTAGGGTTGCATTGGGGAGTTTGTCTCTGTTTGATTGTTTCTAAACGTATAGGAGAAGGAGTTGTTTCTCCTACTTAGCAAATTCACTAATTGTCGAAATGGACTGCTGTAAATTTAAAGCCCAAAACCCTCAATTTAAATAAACCAACTTGTAAATTAACCATTCTCTAATCATATTTTATACCATTTTAAAACACCGTTATCTCATAGGTTAAGACACCTAAAAATTGATGTGAGCACACTAAAGATAAGTTTGTTAACTATTCTTTTCAACAAAATGATAGAACATAGATTTCACAATCATTTGACCCTTCATTTATATTATTGAAAATAACACTTTTTAACTTATAAAAAGAAATGTGACAGCATGATAATTAAATCAATTAAACCCCAAAAATCATATTTTCTTATTTAATTAAACATCACAAACCATATAAAAATATTTTTACATCCAAATATTTTTTTATCAATATTACACATTTTTATTCACATTATTAACCATATTTAATTTTTAACGCATCATTAAAATTAACAAAAATTACCGTTTGACCATTATTTCCGTAATAATTGCATTGTATCAAATTAAAACCATTCAATGCTCATTATTATCCCAAAATAACATACTAAAGTTTTCAAAACTTTATTTTCTTCATTTTATATTAATTTACAACAAATAAATGTTGAATTAAGTTTATTTATCCCTATTTAAATGAAATTACCATCAAATAAACATAATTTTATTATTCTCACTTTATTTACAACCAAACATCTTAATCTCCATTTTATTACACCAAAACCCATTGTTTATTTTAAAAAGAACAATTTTAACAATTTTTACATCTAAAAATTTATTTTATTCCTCCATTTGAAATTAAAACCATCGTTATAATTTATCTTTACAGGTAATCACAAAACCAGGGTTGTTACACCTACTACCACTAGTAGCAAGTAGTCCTTACAATCCAAAAAATATCAACAACGAGGAGATCACTGCCATATATGACTCGGGGGCTACCCAAAGCAAGTCAACAAGCAGTCCTCACATTATAAATATCCATGGTCTTCAATCATCTTCAACATGTCTTCATGTTCGAACTAAACATTGGTTCGAAGTGGCTTTCGGATAGGAATCAACCAAATCCGACCCCGGTTCCTCCAAAATCCAATATCGCTAAAAGTGAATATGAATATACATGATTTATTAAGTCTCTTTTCACTTAAATTCTTTTCGGCTGATTTCGAAATCTCTTTCTTTTAACTTAGGATAATTTCTAAAAATTCATTCTTTTGCTTTGGAAAATATCTCAAAATTCCTTACTTAACTTTCAATCAAATTCTTTAACTTTTAGACGGGTCAAAAACAATATTATTTTAAGACATCATTTACGATAAACCCTAAGATAAATCTTAGCAAACATTTTGGAGTAAATTGGATCATAGAAATCATTCATTCTGGATATTGCTTAAATTCTGGATAATACTAATCTTCTTTTATTTTGGAAAACTTAACAAAATCTTTTATTTTATTTAAGAGCATCAGCGATTTCCTTTCGATCTGTTCCACCCCTCGCCTAAGAAAAGAAAATATAGACCAGGTAAGTTCAGGGCACTGGTTGCTCCATCCCTAACCTTAGCTAAGCACCTTGTTTTATCTTCCCAGATCTCACAGGAGGAACAAATGTACTAGTCATTTCCACACACTCAAATTTTGAACTTTATTTTGGAATTGCTTATAAATATTCCAAATTTTCATTTCGAAACGCTTCATTATCTTTTTTAAAACATTCATAATTGATTCTGGAAAACGTCGTTGCATTTAAACTCATATTCCAAAAGTTATAGAATTCACAGCATAAAAGTGCTGCGAAAAGTGCCATATAAGCTTATTTGATTTAAATAACTCTTAAACATTCGATAATTCATATTTTCCAATTAAAATCTCTTTTAAATCATTTAAATAGATTTATTAAATTTATTTCATATTTTTGCACAATTAAAAACATTCATTTAAACAGATTTCATGTTATGGTCACTTAACTACACTAGCGCGATTTTTCTGGAAAATTAGTTTGGACATATTTCAAAATCTACTCAATGAAATTTTGATTTTCTTTCTTCGTTTAGAAGATATGGATATAATAGTTCGGAATTTTCTTACCTCGAAGAATTCCGAGCTATATTTCACTCCACACATTCATTTGAACTTTTTGGCGTGAAATCGCGAACTACCGTTGCGCGACGCACCTAGTTTTAACTTATTTTCCACTATTTGAAATAATCTATTCAAATTTGATTTTAATACTTATAAAATCATTATAAATGATTTTAGATCAATATTTTCACTTTTTAAAGTATTTAAAATGAATTTTCACTATTACCATATATTATAATATTATTATATTCCCATTATTTTAATATTAAAATTTAAATTACAATTTCAATTCAATTTCAATTCTAATATCAAATTAAACTCAATTAAAACTTAGATTTCAAATCTAATTTAAATTTAAACTTCAATTCTATCTCAAACTAAACTTCACTTTTTCAAAATCGATTTCAGTTTCACTATTCATCTCAATTCCAATTTCAAATTAACTATCCTTTTCAAATCCATTTCACTTCAAATTTCAAATTCTATTTTATTTTAACTTTAATTTCACTTCTAAATGAAAAGAGACCTATTTTTTCAAATTATCTCATATTACTAAAATAGGACCTTATTAAACAAAGGGATTTCTTAATAAATAGAAATTTGATGTCCAAATTATCATCACAACCATAAACAATCGTATAGCATTAACATATTCAATACGGTAAATGTCATAACATTACTACGGATTATCCGACATGTTCAAACAATCAATCAAGCATCCATATCATCAAATGGTGATTATCTAACATAACAATTAAACATGATAATCAATATAATTCAAAAAGCAGTAAGAATTTTCCACCTTCATATCCACCCCGTCAAACTTTAACGTAAGATCGTTTCTCGCTAACGTGCTATTTCCAACGTCTCGCCTTTTGTCGTTTTCTTTCCAAACGCTTTTGTTTTCTTTTTCTTTTCTCCTTTTTTTCTTTTCTCTTTCCTTTTATTTTATTTTATTTGGGATGTGAGTTTTTAGGGAGGAGAATGGGTGTATGGCCTTGAGTGTGGAGGAGGGCGTGGCCTTGGATGCTTGGGTGTAGGCGTGTAGGAGGGTTTGGGGTGTGTGAGGCTCGGCCTTGGTGGGTTTTAGGCTCGGCTTGGCTAGGATGCTCGGGTTTGTAGGTCTTGGGCTGGCCGTGGGGGTGTAGGGGGGTGTGGCGTGGGTTTTGGGTGAGGAGAAGGTGGTTAGGTGGTAGCTTGGCTTGGTTTTAGCAGTGCAAGGTGATGGTATGAGAGTGTGGAGGTGATAGCTTGAAGGTAGAAGGGAAATGGAGAAAGTGGAGAAGGATTTTGGAATTCTTGTGAAATGAAAGTGAAGTAGAAATGAAGAGATTTATGGTTGTATTTATAAATGAAGATTTTGGTGGTAAATGACATTAATAATCTTGTTTACTTTTGTATTTGTTTGGCCTTTGATTTGAGTTGCATTTAATGTATGGAATGATGGTTATGGAAAAGTATGTTAAGAGGTAAAGAGGTGTCAACTTTTTATGGTTTGTAGTTATTAAATCATATAGTTTTGCTCCTTTTCTATGTAAAAGTATTACATCTTACTAATGAGATGAGAAGTAAGGTAATGATGTTGTTTTTATTAAAGCTTTAACCATTTTAAATTTGTCAAATCATACTTTTACATTTTTTTATATTTATGTAAATATTTTAAACTCTTTTTTTTAGTTCTAAATGTAGAATGTTTAAATAGTTTGTAAACTTGTATTTACAAGTTAGAAAATGTATCAAGTTGCAACAACTTGTCCACAACTTGTTTTGGTTGAAAACGGTGTTTTTGTCGACAAATTTTACCGTTAAAATTTGACGTTTTTGTTATGCTATATATTGAAGTAAACCAAACTTTAAAATAAATTTTTTCCTTCTTTAAATAAATTAAAACATGTCTCTTTATATTTTAATATCCTATTTAATTAATACCAAAATCTCTAATTTTACAGTGTATGTACAATTGACAAAATGCGACAAATTTTGGTTATTTTTCTAAAATGATTATTAACATACTTTTAAATACACAAATTTACTTATATTATCTTTATTCGATGTTTTAAATAATATTTACCTTTTTAATTAAATATTTAAATTCATTTATTTAAGCCTTTATATATTATTAACAAAACTTAACTTTTGTCTATTTGTTCTAAAATCCAAATTTGTACTTTTTAGTTTATTAACTATAAGAATAGATAATTTATTTACTACATATAACATATTTATTTTAAGATTAAAATTCCTTTTGAATTTAAAAATAAGTAAAATCTCTCATTTTCGAAGTAGCGAAATTACGGGTCCTTACACCAATAATGGAAATTTTATATGGGTTATAGCATCTTTATTCGTAGATTTGGTGATATTTATGTTGCTAGATATCCAATACTATAAAACCAAAAAATATAATCTGCCATAATATATAAACAAAGGATATCTTTAAAATATCAAATCAAAAGGGTATGGATATATGGGAATTGACTGCACTTTAGACAGTCTCTAGTGTAGCTAACCCATTGGATAGTGAATAATATATGCTATTCCACTACATACATGTACCGAAACCAGATGGGAGACTGGAAGACACATTTTCTCCACGAGACTACACACATAACTAGCGAACACAACACACGTGCCCATCCAGCACGGCTTCTATAGTCATTAGTTACCATTGCCTCTCTCTCTCTCAAGTATCATGAGAATAATCCACCATAAGTTTGACTATGCATAGCCTCTTCGGTCATGACAACGAACATGTTCCCCTATGGTGATTGATCACTAGTATGTGTGTCAAAAAAGGGCTACACATAACTGACACAAAGCTTTATACACTGCCGACACATAGCTATAAGAAATAGGAGTCACAGATCTGGGGCGCAACCGCCGTGACCAGGCCTTCAGGGTGGATACTGGCCAATCGGGTACAATCCCTAAAATAAAGGGAGCTAGACAAAATGGATGACATATAGTATTTGGGTAAATCTACATAGTTGTAGACATAGGTCGACACACGGTTTCGAATAAGTTAATACATGTGAGGACTACCCTACATCTTCGGTACCCAATATACCTAAGAGATGCATTGTGGAGGTACGCGGCTAATGCAAGATGGTAGCCAAGAATATAAAGTAAAGAAAAGTCCAAATATAGAACCAGTAGAACATCTCACAGCATACAGTAACATCCCTATCTTGAGGCGCAAAGCTAAGCACTACAGATGCTGTAGTCATCCATAGTATTAACTTTCGATGACAAATGAGATAATGTTAATGGTATCCATAATATCAAAAGCATATGAATACGAAAAGAACTCTCAAAAATAACTTTTTTGATTACATTGCAAAGCCATGTTTCATATTCCATTACATAATCCCAAATGATTCCCGTGTTTTGATCAAATAGAATTATTACAAATCACGCCAAAAGCGACATATGACGATGTCCCTTAGATGACCAGACTACTAAATAGACATATCGGTCTTAATACAACACGGTGAAAACAAAACTAAATAGTTTCTATATAGCTAGCTTTGCCTCCTGCACGTCTTCGGAAGTTCTATTCATTCACCTACTAAACCTATAAAACTCTTGCTCTCAATCTACTCAAATTAATTTTGAGCACCCGAGAGCTTAAGGGGAAAAATATAAGCTTTGAGTCAGACATTAAGCCAGTGTAAATAATACTATTACATCTTAACCATGTAGCTTAGCGGAACAAGTTATCCCTCACTAATATCCCTTTAAAACGTATCTTTTCATAAATCAAAATCCTGCAATCAAACAGATTAAAAAATAGTAATAGTAATATTGTATATGCTCATAAATCAGGTAATAAATGGACTGACTGTCCGAGCAACATAGTTTTGTTTGGCTAACTACTAACCATTGGCTGACTCGGGTCTTCCAAACACAATCAATTATTTAACATTTGTTAGACACTTATGTGATGACTGCCCTTTACTATCTTCTTCTAGGGTCAACTGAACCTAATGGTTTTGTGAGCTCACCAATAATCTATCCTCCTTCTATGTATATTCATATCTATGTGTAACATCATTTAAGTGTCACCTATGACTAATCCCTATACATTAGAATTTTGGACTAAATTAGATAGAGGCTATAGCTAATGTATAGGGCATGACACTATACCAGTCCCGTCCAGGAATCAAATATCTAACTCATTTACTTAGGGTTTACTTCATCAAATTTTCCTTGTAAACAACTTTCAAATTAATTTAACCATTTAGATCATACTTAAACAAGGAAAATATACCTTTCTCTTTATTCAAATCTCTTTTCCATGATGTATGCTTTACACAAATCATTGTTGATGAACACCTTTCGAAACCCTCGTTTAAAAGCTTTATAGAATCTCTTTCAAAACCATTGAAAGTACCCCTCTCAAAACCAGTTAACTACTTTACTTTGAACTCTAGGCCAAAAGGCCAAAACATACCTTTCAAAAACATTTATAATAGACCTTTCGTAACAATTGAAAGTGTCCCTTCAAAATATTTATAAAACCTTAGACATCCTCTTTTAAAACATTTCAAACTTGCCTTTCGAAAACATCGAAAACCCTCCATTCAAATGTAAAAGTTAAACCTTTTGAAAACATTGGGGAACCTCTCCTTCGAAACCTCCCTTAGATACCTTTTGAAAGCATTAAAGTCCTTTACTAAAAACAAACCTTTCGAAATCATTGCATCCAGGTGAAAGCTTGCGGAATATAGTTTCGAAACCATTTAACACATTCCTTTCGAAACATGCAGGCTTAACTTTCAAAATATAAAAAGGGACATAAAAGAACTGGGACGAAAGCAACTCTTTCAAAAGCATTTTCATAAATTAAAGTAGTGGATGGTGTCAAAACCAATACCTTTGAAAGCACTGGAGAAGCGGCTTCTAAGTTTAAGATGAAAGAACCCTTTCGAAGGCATTGCTTCGCAAGGTTGAATGCGGCAGCAGGAGTTTTGACCCCTTCGAAAGCTTCTTTTCATATAACAAAGATGGCAACCTCTTTCGAAAGCTCTCTCTTCTTTAAAACAATTGACCGAGTCAAAAGCTTGTTCCTTTTGTAAGATTCTTTTATAATCAAAATGGTTCTAAGTTTTCAAAAGCTACTCCAACCTCTTCAAAATCCCGTTTCGACTTCATACCTTTCGCCGAACTCCAATGCACTATGTATCGAAGTTAATACTATGTGTATTGATTTCAAATTAGATGGAGGCAGTAGTATGAGGTCGAAAGGTGGGTGCTATAAGTGGCAAAGCAGTAAAAACTTATAAAACTGAATTTTAACATTTTAAAGCAATTTCTTTCTAACTAATTTGCGTTATTTGTCATCATTTGATTGGTTGCAAATTCCTTTTCAAAATCTTCTGCAAAAGTGACGATGAATTTCAAAAATTAACATTTAAAACATTTACAAATTGTCCCTTCACCTTTTATAAACATATAAAAGATTTAAGTCTCATACCTTAGATAATTTCATATATTTAATAAAACATTAAGGAAAATTCTCCAAAAATTCTCAAAAATCACTTTCAATATGTTTTCTAATATATTTAAATTTCTGAGCCCAAGCAGTCATGTAATGGCCGTACTCAACTATAAAACCAATTTAATCATTTTCTTCACTAGAAAATTTATAATAAATCCACACTAATTTAGAAAATTATGAAACTCGAAATCCGTCTCTAAAATATATTTTGGACCTTATAAAAAAATCACAAGGTATTTAGATGTCATTTGATAGGTTTTTCAAATCAAAACTTGTCATAAAATATATATGGACCAATAAAATTCGTCAACAAGCATATAGATCTATTCAACATTCAAAACATGGCATAATGCTCTACAAAACATACTCAGATTTTGATCTAGAACCGAAAACGCAAAATATGAGATGTAGTCTATTATTCACCTTGGCTTGATTGTTAAGAAGGTGGAGATTTGCTCTTAAATTAAATTGATTAAGCTTCTTCCTTTTGATTCTTTCTTATCTTTCCTTTTATCTTCTTCTAATTGTGGCTAGCATTGCTCTTTCTTTGGTTTTTCTTGTGAATATTATAAATGAAAGTGGGTTAAGGGTACAAGAATTTGACTTATTACGATTTTTCCCTTAATTTATTACTTCTTTCTTAATTCATTTGTTTACCCATTCTTAAGGTACAGCTACCCTATATTTAAATAAATCTCAATCTCTTAACCATTTAATATTTGCATTATTCTATCTAATTTATCTAATTAATTTTTCTGAATAATGTTATTTTAAGTCAGGGTCATTACAGATTCCCCTCCTTAAAGAATTTCTTCCTCGAAATTACGATAAGGTGCTTATCAAAATCAATTATAAAGGTAAAACATATCATGAAACAAGTTAGGATAAGTATCTCAAATCCTGCTTTCCGTTTTCCCAAGTATAGTCTCTCTTTTCGTCACCCCATTAGATTTTGACTAATCTGACTGTCTTGTTCTTTAGCTTCTTCTCATCTCTCATGACTATACAAACTGGTTTTCTAACTATAGTCAATTTTGGTTCCACTACTAAGTCAGCTAACATAGTCGATGTTGCAGTAATCTCTGGATCTCAAATAAACTTCCTTAGATGAGAAGTATGAAAAACATTATGGGCTCCTGCCAAATTATTTGGTAACTCAACTCTATATGCGAGTTTCCCAATCCATTCTAAAATATGATATAGTCCAATAATCTTGGTGTCAATTTCTCGATTTTTCGAATTTGGTTACATTTTCATTGGTGATACCTTGACGAAAACTTGATCACCAACTGAGAACTCTAAATCATTCCATTTCTTGTCAGCATAACTCTTTTGCCTAGACTGAGCTTCCTTTATTCTTGATCGAAATGACTTAATCTTTTCTGCAGCTTCCCTAACCAAATCTAGAACAAGAACTAACCTATACCTGGTCTCTAACCAACAAACTGGAGTTGTATGGCCTTCCATACAAAGCTTCAAATAGTGCCATTGCTATACTAGCCAGATAACTGCTGTTACACGAAAACTCGACTAAGTGTAGATGGTCTTTCCATGATCCTCCAAAGTCTAGCTCGCAAGCTCTTAACAAATCTTCTAAGACTTTGTTAACTGTTTTCGTATGCCCATCTGTCTGCGGACGGTAAGTGGTACTCATCTTGATCTTGGCACCCAAAGCCTCATGTAGACTCTTCCAGAACTCGCTAGTGTGTAAGGAATCTCTATCACTTAATATACTACTAGAAATTCCTTGTAGTCTAACTACATTCTTCATAAATAATTTAGCTAAAACAGCTACCGTCCTAGTTGACTTAATCGAAATGAAATGGGCACTCTCGGTTCACTTGTCCACTATGACCCATATACTTTCATTTTCTCTATTTGACCTTGGCAACCCGTCTATAAAATCCATTGAGATAGAATTCTATTTCCAAACTATAATATCTAAAGGCTGAAGTAACCCACTTCGTTTCTGGTGTTTGGCTATACCTGTTGACAATTTAGACACTGTTTCACCCATAAGCCTACATCTCTCTTCATACCTTCCCAGAAGAAACTTCTTTTCCTATCCTGATACATCATAGTTCCTTTCGGATGAATAGTGAACTTCGAACGTTGGCATTCTTATAGAACATACTTCCTAATGTTTCCCATATTTGGAACACATAGTCGTCCTTTCTTCCTGAACCACCAATTCTGGTCAAGGTTGAAAAGTTTCAAGCTGTCTCTCTCTGTTCCATCCCTTAACATTCTGATTTATTCAACTAATAATGGATCCTCCTTCTGCTTAGAAGCAATCTTTCGATCATCACTGGTCGAACTTCTAAATATGATAACATAGCGGTTTCTGTACTAGAACCATAGTTAGTCTCCATTGTACCCCACATGTAGTCAATGCCTCTAAATCTTTTCACTTAGTTATCATTGCTAATACTACATTCAGATGTTTTTTGCCAAGTGCATCTGCAACCTTGTTGCCTTTTCCCGGTATGTATTCAATACCAAAGTCATAAGCAACTAAAATTTCTTACCATCTTTGTTGTCTCCTATTCAACTCCTTATGAAAGAATAAATATCTCAGAGACTTATGATCCGTATACAACTCAATTCTTTCTCCCAACAAGCATTGTCTCCACACCTTCAATGTAGAAATTACCGCGGCTAATTCCAAATCGTGAGTTGGATATCTAACCTCATGCGGTCTAAGCTATCGATAAGCGTAGACAATCACTTTAACTCTTTGCATTAACACCTAACCCTGTTCTATGTGCATCTGTGTGCAATAATAAAATAATTCCCTTCTGGAACAACTAACACAGGTACATTCTAAATAAGTGTTCCAACTTCTGGAATACTTCCTCACACTTGTCTATCTAGACGAACTTTACATCTTTCTGAGTTAGCTTAGTCATCGGCGTCGCTATCCATGAAAAATCCTTAATGAATCTCTATGCTAATCCAAGAATTTTTTTTATCTCAGCCACTGTCTCGGGTCTCTTCCAGCTATTCGTTGCCTTGATCTTAGCTGGATCTACAGATAACCCTTTCTCTGAGACTACATGACCAGAACTTCACTTCTTTCTTCTAGAAATGACACTTCGAAATTTTCGCCTTCAGTTGATGCCTCAAATTCTCAAGAACACTCTAAGATGGACTACATGATCTCTTTCATCTTTGGAGTATATCAAAATATCATCTATGAAAACCAATACAAAGCTATCCAATTCCCTCGAAAAATTTGGCTCATCAAATCTGCAAAGAATATTGCTGCATTAGTCAGTTCGAACGACATTACTAACCATTCATACAATCCATATCTTGTCCTAAACACCATCAAAGGAATACTATCCTCCACCACTCTAAGAAGATGGAACCCTATTGCTAAATCCAACTAGAAAAAATACTTTGTCTCCACTCAATTGGTCGAATAAATCATCAATTATAGGTAATGGATATCGATTCTTTATCGTCTTCTCAGTCAGCTTACGATATTCAATATAAAACCTTAACGATCCGTCTGATTTCTTGGCAAACACAGTGGCGGCACCCTAAGGAAAACTACTTGGTCTAATAAAATTCTTAATTTCCAAATCCACCAACTACACCTTTAGCTCCCTCGTCTCGGTATGTGTCATTCTTCTTGATGGTCTACTCACCAGTTCTTCTCCCGATACTAAATCTATCTAAAACTCAATAGCTCATTTCGGTGGCAGTTCTACTATGGTTTCAAAGACATCTGCAAATTCTCTAATGATGAAAACTTGATTCAACTCATCTTCTACCTCCACAACACACGACAAAGCATTAACCTCAAAACTACGATTTTCTAAGGAGTATATAGTCCGTTCACTACAGTCAGGGTGTCTATGTGATATTTTCCTATCATGGAAAAATATCCTAGCATCGCATTTACTTAACCAATCCATACCCATAATAATTTTGAATCCTATGAAATCAAACACATGCAAACTATAAGCAAATACATGACCTAGTAATTCATACTATGGGTGGTCACATCTCATCCCAAGAGTCGCATATCCGCCTATCGTATTCGCAACCCTTAAGGAAGTAACTAGGTATGAGGGTTTTAGGTTAAGCTTATCAACCAAATAATGAGATATAAAAGAATGTGATGCACCAGTATCAAATAGAGCTCTAACTGATACACCATGAATCAAGAGCGTACGTCCTAACACAGTTTTTCCCTTCTCTTATAATGTTGGCCTCAAGGTAGCTGGTTCTAATGCAAACATCTTGCCTTTACCATCCTTAGCTGGCTCCTTGCACTGGTTCTTATAGTGCCCAATCTGATCATATTTGAAACACCTTACTCCTTTTTTCTTGGCAACTTTCTTTCCTTCGCCAGTCCGGCATTCATGAGCGTAGTGTTCTTTTTTATTCGTATTTATAACAGACAACCTCTACCTTTCCTTTCTTTGCAGCTCCACTCATCTGAGCACCTTTCTTATGGAAAAACTTCCTTTTCTAGTTCTGCCCTCCTTGAGCCTCCTTTACCTTGTTTTCTTTAAGATAAGCAAGTATCTCTTCCTGCCTTAAAGCCATCTCAACAAAAACATCACACGGATCTCTAATATGCGATAATGTGGCCTTATCAAGCTCAAGCTTCAACCCACAAATGAACTTATCATTCCTTTTTATGACAGTAGCAACCATAGAATATTCGTATCTTGCTAACTCCTTAAATATGGTTACGTACTCAAGCACTATCATATCTCCCTGCTCCAATTCATCGAATTCCATGAGCAGAGTAGACTTAGCAATCTCGAATATAAATCTTTCTTCAAACCTCCTCCTAAACTCAGCCTAAGTCATAATCTCCTCATTAACTCCAACAGTAACACTGTTCCACCAATACAATGTTGCCTCTTATAGCTGTCTCGAAGTGAGTCTCCTTTTCTGCTCATCATTGAGTCCCAAATCAACAGAAATCACTCAAAATGAAGTAACCAATTCTCTACTTCTATTACATCTTTAGTACTAATAAATGTCTTTCCTCCTAGCCGAGCATAATCTCTACTCAAAATAGCATAGTTATTAACCACTGTAGCTCCCTGGGTTCCTCCTATAGCATTTCTTCCAGCCACCCCTGCAGCAACTCCTGCTTGCATGATGTTAACGAAAAACTGATCCATAGCTCCCATATAGGCTTGTAGGACTCCAGCACCCACATTTACAGCTTGTGCCTGACCTGGGTTTCTTCTGGTATTTGGTTTGGCATTTTCATTGGTTATGGTGCTTCCTCCGCCAATATTAACTCTTCCTCCTCTAGCATCCATATCTTATGTCCATAAAATTTGCATTCAAGTCTTTGTAAGACATAGAAGAACTGCCTAAAAGAGATGGGATAATAGAGATAAATCGTATAACTATATGTAGCAAATACAAGTACGTTACTATAGTGTTATTCCCTACCACAATATTTTCTCTAATTCCTTTGGATTATGCTCTCAATATCACTTTAAGTTTGAAATTCTCTTTTAAGTTTTCATAAACCTATGGTTTGATACCTAGTGGTAACACCCCATATCTTAAGGCCCGAAGCTAAGTGCTATAAATACTACAATCATCCATAAAATTAACTTTCGGTGATAAAATACGGTAATGTTAATGGTATTCATAATGATTCAAAAAACAACTTTTTTGATTACATTACAAAACCACGTTTCATATTCTATTGCATAATCTCAAACGATTCTGAGGTTTTTATCAAATATAATTATTACAAATTGCGCCAAGAGCGACATATGAAGATGCCCCCTTGGATGACCAATATACTAAATTGACATATCGGTCTTAATAAAAAATGACAGAAATAAAATTAAATAGCTCCTATATAGCTAGGTTTGCCTCCTGCACGTCTTCGGAAGCTTTATTCGTCCACCTACTAAACCTGTAAAACTCCGACTCTCAATCTACTTAAGTTAAACTTGAGAATTCGAGAGTTTAAGGTGAAAACATAAGCTTCGAGTCAAACTTAAAGCCTGGTGTGAATAATGCTATTACATCTCGATTTTCTGATATCAAGTCAGACCATCCGCTTAGCGGAATGGGTTTCTCCTCACTAATATCCCTTTAAGACATATTTTTTGCAACATAGAATCCTTAATCAAACTGATTAAACAATAATAGTAGTATCATATATGCTCATAAATGAGGTAATAGATGGGCTATCTGTCTGAACAATATAGTTTTGGTTGGCTAACTACTAAATACTGGCTAACTCAGGCCTACCAGACACAATCAATTATCTAACGTCTGTTAGGCACACTTATGTGCTGACTGCCCTTTACTATCTTCTTCTAGGGTCAGTTGAACCTAATTGTTTTGCGGGTTCACCAATAACCTATCCTCCTTCTCTGTATATTCCTTTCTGTGTGTAACATCATTTAAGTCTTACCTATGTCTAAGGCCTACGCACAGGAATTTTGGATTAAATTAGCTAGGGGCAATAGCTATTGTATGGGGTCCAAGCCTATACCAGTTCCATCTGGTAATCAAATATCTAAGTCATTTACTTAGGGTTAACTATCCATCAGATTTTCCTTAAAATCATCTTTCCAATTGATTTAACCCTTTAAATCATACTTAAACAAGGAAAATATACTTTTTGATTTATTTAAATCTCTTTGCCATGATATACGCTTTACACAAACCATTGTTAATAAAAACGTATCGAAACCCTTGTTTAAAGACTTAAAACAATCTCTTTCGAAACCATTGAAAGTTCACCTTTCAAAACCAGTTAAATACTTGACTATGAACTCTAGGCTGAAAGGCCAAAACATACCTTTTGAAAACATTTATAATAGCCCTTTCGAAACCATTGAAAGTGTCCCTTCGGAAGCTTTATGATGCCCAAGACATCCTCTTTTAAAACATTTCAAACTTACCTATCGAAAACATCGGAAACCCTTATTCAAATTCTAAAGTTAAACCTTTTGAAACATTAGGGTACCTTCCCTTCGAAACCTCCATTAGATACCTTTTGAAAGCATTAAAGTCCTTTACTTATATCAAACCTTTTGAAAGCATTGGGTTCAAGTGAAAGCTTGTGGAATATAGTTTTGAAACCATTTAAAAACCTTTATTTTAAAACCTTTGGGTTTAACTACCAAAATATAAAAAGGGGCTTAAAAAAACTGGGATGGAAGCAACTCTTTCGAAAGCATTTTTCAAAATAAAAGAAGTGGTTGGTGTCGAAATTATTCCCTTTGAAAGCATTTTTAAAAATAAAAGAAGTGGATGGTGTCGAAACTATTCCCTTCGAAAGCATTGGAGAATGGGCTTCTAAGCTTAAGATGAAAGAACCCTTTCAAAGGCATTGCTTCGAAAGGTTGAATGTGACAGCGGGGGTTTTGACCCCTTCGAAAGCTTCTTTCTGCACAACAAAGGCGGCAACCTCTTTCGAAAGCTCTTGTCTTTAAAACAATTGACAAAGTCAAAAGCTAATTCCTTAGAAAGCTTCTTTTATAACCAAAATGGTTCCATGTTTCCAAAAGCTGCCTCAACCCCTTCGAAAGCCTGTTTCGACTCCATACCTTTCGCCTAACTCCAATCCACTCTATACCGATGCTGATACCAAGATGGAGGCGATAGTATGAGGTCGAAAGGTGGTAGCTATAAGTGGAGAAGCAATAAAACCTTGTAAAACTGAATTTTAACATTTTAAAGCAATTTATTTCCAATTAACTTGCTTTATTTATCAACATATGATTGGTTGCCAATCCTTTTTCAAAATCTTTTACTGATGGATTTCCAAAATTAACATTTAAAACATTTATAAATTGCCCCTTTACCTTTTATAAACATACAAACATTTAAGTCCCATACCTTAAATGATTTTATATATTTAATAAAACACTTAGGGAAATTCTCCAAAAATTTCCATAAATCACTTTTGATATGTTTTCTAATATATTTAAATCTCTAACCCAAAGCAATCATATAATAGTTGTAATTAATTTAAAACCTAATTTAACCATTTTCTTCATTAGAAAATTTATAATAAATCCACACTAATTCAGAAAATTATGAAACTTGAAACCTACCTCTAAAATAATATTTCGGACCTTATATCAAAATCGTAAGACATTTGGATGTCATTTGATAAAATTTTCAAATCAACACTTGTCATAAAATCTATATGAACCAACAAAATTCATCAAGAAGCATACATGTGTATTTAACATTCAAAACATGGCTTAACACTTTGAAAAACATACTTGGATCTGATCTAGAACCGAAAACATAAAATAAAAGATGTAATCTACTATTCACTTTGGCTTGATTGTTAAGAAGGTTGAGATTTTCACTTGATTTAAATTGATTAAGCTTCTTCTTTTTGATTCCTGCTTATCTTCCCCTTTTATCTTCTAATTGTGGTTAGCCTTTCTCATGCTTTAGTTTTGTTTATGAATATCATAAATGAAAGTAGGTTAAGAGTTTAGGGTATAAGAATATGATTTATTCCTATTTTTCCCTTATCTTATTACTTCTTTCTTATTTCATTTGTTTACCCATTCTTAAGGCACGACTACCTTATATTAAAACAAATCTCAATCTCTTAACCACGTTAATCTTTGCATTATTCTTATCTAATTAAATCTCTTGAATATTTTTATTTTAAAATTACGGTCGTTACAGCACAGATAAAATATTATATAAGAACATTGGTAGAAAATAGGCGAGATAGTGATATAATTCAATGAACCATAAAAAGATCGTTAGAGTGCATTAGGTTCATAGACGATGCAAAAACTAAAATAAAGAGTTTATACATCCCTCCTAATAAACTCTATAACTGTCTCACATAATACAAGTATTGTGATAGCTCCACAGTACTGCATAGTGGAATATAAGTGATTGTAAGCTCCAAGTGTCGATGTATGAAAGCATAGCCTCATGCTCGTACCTTGTACAACTCCAAGTATTATCCAGACCTGATATCCCTAATCTACTCACTAAAGAGTGCCCGAGATAATAAGAAGCAAAGCATAAAACCTCAGGCCAGATAATAGTTTGGTGTGAGTGATATATCATCTTAAAATATGATAGAACTCATACGCAGTAAGTAAGGTATAAGGTATGAACGACCATACCTGACCTATCCTTGTATCCAAAGAGATAGAACATAAACATAATATATGCTATACTGCCATCACAAATGGAAGATAGGGGTATCACACAGCATAGCAAGGGCACGGTAAACATAGCATCCATCCATCACATAGCCTTATGTCTCCCACTCAAGTGCTCCTGATATGTGATAACTCTCTCAGATTCTCAACTCATTTTGCACATAGATGGTTAGGGACAGAACACACACGGTCATCCAACACATAGGTATACATAGACTATCCTAGGTACATACAGACTACCATATCCCGTTAATGAGCGTCACAACCATAGAGTTATCCATCCATCCTTAGCATATGCACCGATAATAGAACTGCCTATAAATGCTCGACTCTTGCTTGTGCAGATGGTTAAGGACAGGACACACGTAGACGTCCAACACATGGATACAAACAGACTACCTTGTCCTTCTCATAAGCATACCGACTTCACGTTCTGCTCTATGAGCTATTACGTGAACTCATCATTTTGGTCCACCATTAGATGCCATAGTCACTCGCCACATTGATTCGTCAAAGTCATCGTACTTCATTGGTTGCCATCCCAAAGTCATCTAGAGTTATCTTATAGTGATCCATCCTTACCCTAAACCACTCCTCGGACTACCAAGCAACCCTGATTATTGTTCCGAAGTCCACAGCTAACTCCTTGCTCCACTCCCATCGGTCCATCCTACGACTAAACCAAGTGGGATAGATCTACCGAGCCAAGCACCAACTACCAACATTGAACCATGCCCCATGCCAAACCACCGACCATGTTCCACCACTTGGCCACCGACTTGTCCCACCACTCAGCCACCAACACTATGCCAAGGCATGATCATCGACCACCCTATATGTCGAACATGTTTCGAGTCCTGGTTACCAACTACCTTATATGCTGACCACATTTCGACATCGGTCGCCAACCACCCCATATGCCGACCACGTTTGGGTGCCTAGTCACTAATCACCCCGTATGCTGACCATGTTTCAGTGCCCGATGACCGACCCATCCACCAACTGATCCAAACCTTGTAGCATTTCTAGCACACCAAAGCACGTTGATTTCATCACTACCCTTAATGTTAACCTCTCATGCATTGCATATGCAACGATGTAACTTTAAATGCTCTAGAGCAAATACGTTGGAGCCTGGTTTTATGGTTCCTAACTCTAAGTCACTCCGATGAGCGTCTCAACCATACACACATTTACACAAACACAACATGCACACATCATAACCAACATCCAAATACACATCAAATCATAGCAAATCATCACATAATTACATCCCTAATATATCCTATCAGATATAAAGGAAAAAAATACTCCTAAACAACATGATTAATCTTTAAACAATTTAAAATTTATTTTGCTACAATTTTAGCAGTTATAATGGTTTAAAAACCTTAATTTAACTTCAAAAATGAGTCTAAAACATATGAAATCCTATGGATACATATAAGTAAGAAAAGAGATGATAAATCACTCACCAAAACCCAAAAAATTATGATTTGCACGTAAATCGAGGAAGATTCAAAAATGAACGGAAAAGATGAAATTTTTCTTCCAAAAATATGGATTTGAAGATCTTTAATGAATCTCCTTTCTAATCTATCACCAATCTATGATTTTGACTTGATTTGGATGAGAAAAGAGAAGTTTTGGGGTAGAGGAGGATTAATAGAGGCTTAAAAATAATGGAAAGGATGTAAAAGTGATTTAGGGATGACTGTTCCGCCATATAAGGTCTCCAAACCCGAAATGGCTTAGCGGGCTTGCCCTCAAACTAATTATCCACTGAGCTGCTATGAAACCTTAAATTTTCAAACAACCATATATGCTAGCTAAAAAATCCAAATCACTATTATGACCACTCTAGGAAAGGGAAACCATCGTACTTTTCAATGGAAGTGGTCTCGGATGCCAGTTCTAATCCTATCAAAAGTTACAAATTACATAATCTTATAAGGATAAAATTGTCTGAAAAAAATCTAAATGTAGGAAATGTCTCTAATAGGCATTTCCCAAAGTTATAGAGTCATATGACCCTATATAATTTAAGAATAATGTTTTAAGATTCTCCGAAACATAAAATACCAGCCGTTACACTCTCCCCCTTTAGGAATTTAACCCCTATAATCCCTAATATAATCAAAGTAAAGTCAAATATAGAAACCCTACATGCCTATCATTCATGAGCAAATATGTCAAACATAGCAACCCCACATGCCTATCATCCACGTGCAAACATGTCAAACGTCAAACATGAGCACAAAAGCAATAAATGATAGCTACGCCTACCATAGCATGCAAGATACTAAACTACCCTATATGATATTGAAAGTGAAGTAGATATGATAAATAGAAGTCTCACCAACTAAAGAGCTTCGGATAAGCGGTCCTCGTGCTCTCCTCGGTCTCCCAAGTATAATCGCCTTCGAACTCACTCCACTAAACATTCACTAGTTTTACAGTCTTCCTCCTAAGTTGCTTCGCATCATGTCCGACGATATAAATAGGCCTATAGGGTCTCGATGCTTTTGGTTCGATCTCGATATCATCAAGCTGATTTGGTTGAACTATCACGCCTAAGTCATGCACAAACTTCCATAAGTGAGATATGTGGAACACATTATGCACACCTACCATCTTCTGAGGTAAGTCGACTTTGTAAGCCGGTTCCCAAACCTCTTAAGTATTGGATAAGGGCCAACAAATCTCAACGCCATCTTCCCTTTATTACCGAATCGAACAACATTCATCAGTGGAGAGATCTTGACAAACACCATATCATTAATGGATAACTTCGAGTCACATCAGTGTAACTCTTATGACTATATGTGAAGCTTTCGCTTGTTTTTGAATGACCTCGATCTTCTCAGAAGTCTCTCTACCCATATCAGGCCCAAGTACTAGTTTCTTGCCTGCTTCCCACCAATATGAAGGAGGCCATACAACGCCTCAAATGGTGCAATACTGATGCTAGACTGATAACTATTGAGGTATTTGAACTCTACTAAGTGTAGATGATCATCCCACAGCCACCAAAATCAAGATTGCAAGCTTCCAAGAGATCCTCTAGGATAAGATCCACCCTCTTGGTCTGCCAATCAATTAGTAGGTGATAAAGTGAAAAGAGATGCAGCTCCATCTCCAACTCCTCTTGTAAGTCCTTCCAAAACCCTCTAGTGAACAAAGAGTCTCGGTTGCTCATAATGCTCCTCGGTACACCAAGGAAACGCATAACCCATTTACAATACAACTCGTCCAATTTGGATGTTATTTTAATTGACTTATCGGGTATGAATCGGGTACTCTTCGTCAATCTTTCGACTATGACCCAAATGCTATCATACCTTCCTATGGTCCTTAGTAGTCCATCAATAAATTTCATCAAAACTTGTTCTTTTTTACACTCAGGAACCTCAAGGGTTGCGGAAAACCACTCAGCTTCTTCTACTCTGTCTTTACCAACTGACAGTTCATGCACTTCGAGATTAATTTATCAACATCCTTCTTCATCCATTCCCAATAAAATTTCCATCTCATACCTTGGTACATTTTATTACTGCCAGGATATATAGTCAATCTTGAATGATGACACTCGCATAGCACCTCATCCCACAACACATCGACATCAGGAACAAACAATCTCCCATCCTTACAGAGCCAACTATCATTTTCGATCCTGCTCTGTTTCATCTTCTCAGACTCTACCTCTTTCTCTATCCTCACCATTGTCTCTCCTAATCTAGCATCTTATCTCTGACTAGCATCGATCCGTTCAATCAAGGTAGTTTTGACCATTAAGGTAGCCAACACTTCCGGCTCCAGCTCAGATCGAGGTCTAAAATAATAGCCAGCGATAAACTCCAACTGCTTCCACTCCAAGAACATCGCTCCTAAGCTAGCATGTCTTCTAATTAATACATAAATGATCGCATTTCCTTTACAAGCCATATGAGAAATGCCAAAGGCGTATGAGGCCAGGAACTCTAACCATCGCTGCTGTCAAAGGTTAAGATCCTTTTGGGAGAATAGATACTTCAAAGACTTGTGGTACGTATACAACTTGAACCTCTCCCCAAGAAAATAATGCCTCTATATCTTCAAAGAAAATACTATTGCAGCTATATCTAAATCTGGAGTTGGATACTTCCTCTTATGTGGATTTAGTTTTCGATTAGCATAGGCGACAAACATTTCCCCTTTGTATCAACACGGCACCAAGTCCAATATCACAGAGTCTGTATATACTGTTAGCTCCTCATTTCCTTTTGGATTGACTAACACCGGTGCGCTCATCAACCTCTCCTTTAGAGTCATGAACGCATGCTTACACCTTGCATGCCAAACAAAAGTTCGATTCTTATACGTCAAGTTGGTTAACGGGGTTGTTGCCTTAGAGAAGTCCTGGACAAAACGTCTATAGTGTCCCACCAGTCCATGGAAGCTTCTCACGTCTATAGTGGTCTTGGGTCGATCCCAGTCCTATACTTCTACCACCTTCGTAGAATCTACGGCAATATCCTGTTCAAAAAAACGTGACCCAAGAATCACACTTCCCTCCTCCAGAAGTCACACTTAGAAAACTTTGCCTTCGATCGATGCTTCCTCGATACCTTAAGTATGATCCTCAAATGTTCCTGGTGTTCCTCCTTCATCCTTAAGGAAAACAAGGATATCATCCATGAACATGAGTAAAAACTTATTTAGCCGATCCCTGAAAACATGGTTCATAAGATTAATAAAGTATGCGGTGCGTTGGTTAGCCCAAATGGTATAACCAACCACTTATACAATCTAGATGGCATACGAAATGTTGTGATCGCCACACAGTCCTTCGCCACTCATAGTTGATGAAACCCCATCACAAGGTCCAACTGAGAGAACAACCTGGCACCATGGAGCTGATCGAACAAGTCATCAATACGCGGGAGTGGGTACTTCTTCTTCTTTATCACCTTATTCAGCTCACGGTAATCTACACACAACCTCAAAGAACTATCCACCTTAGTGGCAAATACCACTGGTTCACCAAACTCAGATATGCTCCTATGAATGAACCATAGCGTCAATGGGTCATTCACTTTCACCTCCAACTCCTTATGCTCTTTGAATGTCATGCACTTCAAAGGCATAACTATCGGTCTAGCATCCTTCACTAAGTCTATCTGAAACTCAATCTCTCGGTGTGTCAGTAATCTGGTTATTTTCTCGAATATGTCCGGATACTCTCACGCTATAGGCGCAGATGAAAACTCATCCTGTGGAGTCTTAAAAAATATGTAGAAAGCTAACCATAAGTCCATCCTCTAGTAAGCACCAATCACTACCGTCCGACACTCCACAGCCTCAATCCAACAGCCTCTTGCAATCCACTACTACCACATATTCCTCAGCCAGTCCATCCCCAGTATATTACCGAACCCCACAAAATCCAAAAAAAAGGAATCACAAGGAAACAAACATCCATGACTCGATAAGGCTAAGTCTCGACAAACCATGCATTGGCTAGCCGATCCTCTTCACAATCAAGGGTTGGATGACAATTTCAGGTTTCAATCTTGATCTATCTACCAAATTACTGGATATGAAGGAATTTAAAGCACCGTTATCGAATAAAACATGTATACGTATATCAAAAATAGAAGGAAAACCCTGTATAAGATTGCCCTTCCCCTTCTCCATTGTCGATAGAGCACTCGACAAAGTTGGAACAGCATTCTAAGCAGAAGCAGACACAAGTTGCTTATTTCTTGGCGGTTCTGGGCAATTCTTCTTAATATGCCCAGGCTTGTTGCAGTTGAAACATCTTTTCTTCTCATTCCTGCAATCTTTGTTATGGCATCCCTTTCATCTACAGTTATAGCATGTAGGCTCCCACTTGCCTTTCCTCGGGCCATCATTTTGAAATTGCTTCTTCTTATTGTTGTTCCTACTTCCTTTTTCCTTCCCTGCTAACTTGAGGCTTCATCTTATCCTTAGGAGCAACAACCAGCTTAGGCTTAGGGCATAGAATCTCATGTTGAAGAGCCTTTTCCCTAGCCTCTCAAATGGCTCATCAATATGCTCTACAAGCATCTCTCCAAGGTAATCATCCAAGCCCATGATGAACTTCTCATTCTTCTTAAGTGGAGTATCGATAAATGATAGGCCATACTTTGACGGTGTGCCGAAATCAACCACATACTCAAACATAAACATATCCCCTTGTCTCGAGTCAACAAAATTTAGGAAGAGCACCGACTTCTGAGCAGTCGGTGTATATTTCCCTTCAAATTTTGCTTTGAATTAATCCCAAGTAATTTGTTCCTCGGTAGTAGTAACCTTGATGGCATTCCACCACCTCATGGACCTTCCTTGGAGCTATCTAAAGGTCGACTTCCTCTTTATTGCATCCACTAACTCCATATCCTCATAGATGTGTTCATAGGTATCCAACTAGTCCTACACTTCGATGGCTAATTCCATTCCAAGAAATGATTCACCACCCAGAGTAGAGAAATCCTTGCCCAATTTGGCGAAGTCGACCCTCAGCACTTGCACTGGAGCACCACCACCATCAGCTGCAGCAGGAGAAACTTAGGCATTCTAAACCATATTTCACCATCTCAGTAAACATATTCTGCAAGTCGTGGCAGCCCCTGATCCCACCCCCTCCTCAACTCCAAAAGTGGAGTTCTTAACAGCGTTCCTTGTTAGTGGGCTTATTCTTATAAGCTGTAATAAGAATAATCAGTCTCTCTAAAAGGAATAAGTGTTGACCATGAATGCAATGGAAGTTATATACTATTGTATAGTTTTGAAAAACAAAATATAAAAAGTATGCTCTCTCATGTATCGTGGATCTATTCTAAGGCCATAGCTGATTCTTTATGTCCGATGGATCCAAGTATCAACTTAGGTCGTCCATGCAGCCTAAGCTCTAATACCAAATATGACGATCGACCTACACCTCTAATACCCAGTATACTTGAGTAATGCACTATGGAGGTACCAGCCCGATGTAGGATGGTAGCTAAGAATATAAAGTAGAGAAAAGTCTAAACACAGAACCTGTAAAACATCTCACGGCGCATAGATAAAATATAATATGACAACACAGATGTAAAATAAGCAAGATAGTGATATAACAAATGAACCATATATAAGATCATCGGAGTGCACTGGGTTCACAGACTATTCAAAAACTGAAATAAATAGTTTATATATCCTAAATCTCCAAAATAAACTCTACAGCTCTCTCAAATAATATAAGTATTGACATAGCTCCATTGTAATACACATCGGAATATAAGAGATGGTAAGCTCCAAGTATAAATATATGAAAGCGTAGCCTCCTGTCGTACCCCATATAGCTCCATGCACTATCGAGACCTATTATCCCTAATCTACTCATTTAAGAGTATCTAAGATAATAAAAAGCAAAGTATAAAACCTCGAGTCAGACAATAGTCTGGTATGAGCGATATATCATCTTGAAATTCTATAAAACTCATATATAGTAAATATGGTATAGGGTATGAACAACCAAACCTGACATGTCTCTACGTACAAAGAGTTAGCACATAAACATGATATATGCTACACCACCATCACAAATGGAAGATATGGGGTACATGGGTATCACATATCATAACAAGCACATAGTAAATATAACATCATCACACAACCTTTCAACTCTCACTCAAGTGCTCCAGCTATACGATAACTCCCTCAGATGCTCAACTCATTAACCACACAGATGTCCAGGGACTAAACACATGTAGACATCCAACACATGGGTGCATAATGACTACCCTGGATACACATAGACTACCATGCCCCGTTATTGAGCATTACAACCACAGAGTTATCAATCCATCCCTTAGCATATGTATGGATAGTAGAACTACCTATAGATGCTCGACTCTTGCCCATACAAATGGTTAAGGCCTAGACACACACAGACGTCCAACACATGGGTACATACAGGCTACCTAGGGTACACATAGGCTACCCTATCCTACTCATGAGCATCCCAACTTCACGTTCTACTCTACGAGCTATTACATAACACTCGTCCTTTCGGTCGATCACATTATACCGTAGTCACTTGCCACATCAAGTTGTCGTACTTCGTTGGTTTTCATCTTAAAGTCATCAAGAGCCATCCTGGGATCATCCTTCCATACCTCGAACCACTCCCAGACTACCAAAAAACTCCGAGTCATGTTCTGAAGTCGACAGCTGACTCCTTGCTCCACTCTTATTGGTCCATACTACAACCAAACCAAGTGAGATACGACTATCGAGCCAAGCACCAACTACCAATGCCGAACCATGCTCCATGCCAAACCACAGACCCTGTTCCAATACTCGGTCACCATCCACCCCATATGCCGACCATGTTTCGGTGCCTAGTCTCTGACCACACCATATGTCGAGCATGTTTCGACACCCGATCACGAACCACCCTAATACGCCGACCAGAATTTAGCATGCGGTCACCGACCACCTCATATGCCAACCATGTTTCGGTGTCCGATCACTGACCGCCCCATATGCCTACCACATTTCGACACCCGATCACCGACCACCCCTTATGTCGGCCATGTTTCGATGCTCAGTCACCGACCACCCCATATGCCAACCACATTTTGTTGCCCGATCACCGACCCTTCAACGAACCGATCCAAACCCTGTAACACTTCCAGTACCCTAAATCGTGCCAATTTCTTCCCTATCCTTAATGCTTCAACTCTCATGCATTGCCAATGCAACAATATGACTCCAAACGCTCTAGAACCAAGCCTTTAAAGCCTGATTTCATGGTTCCTAACTCCAAGTCGCTCCAATGAGTGTCTTAACCATACATGCATTTACACAAACACAACACGCACGCACATCACATCCAACATCCAAACACCCAAATACACATCAAACCATAGCAAATCATCATACAATTACATCCCTAATATAGCATGTCATATACAAAGGCAATAGTACTCCTAAGCAACATGATTAGGGTATGTTAAATAATTTAAAATTCGTTATGCAAAAGGTTTGGCCTTTAAAACTATTTTTTAACCTTAATTTTACTTCGAAAATAAGTTTAAAACATACATATGGATACGTGTATAATAAGGTGAGAGATGATAAATCTCTCACCAAAACCACCCAAAATCCAAGTTTTCCATGCCAATCGAGATAGATCCGAAAATGAACAGAAAAAGTGTAATTTTTCTTTCCAAATATGTATATTTGAATATCTCTAATGAATATCCTTGTTGATCTATCACTAATCTATGATTTTGACTTGATTTGGAAGATTAAGGAGAAGGATTTGGGTAGAAGATAGGTTAATGGAGGCTTAGATCTAAGGGAGAGGGTGTAAAAGTGATTTAGGGATGATGGTTTGGTCATATAAGGTTTCCAAACCCAAAATGGTTTAGTAGGCTTGCTACCAAACTCATTAGTTACCCACTAAGCTGCTCCAAAAACTGTCAATCTTCAAACAGCCATATCTTCTTATTCGAAAGTCCAAACTGCTATTATGACCACTCTTTGGAAGGATAAACCATCGTATCTTTCCAACGGAAGTGGTGCCAGATGCTAATTCAGCTTTCATCAAAAGTTACAGCCGATATAGTTTTCCATGGGTAAAATTGATTGGAAAAATTCTAAATATAGAAAATGTCTCTAATAGGCATTTTCGAAAGTTATAAAATCGGATGACCTTATATGAATTTAAAAATAATATTATATGATCCTCAGATACATAAAATAGAGGTCATTATAAAACATGACGACGATATACTAGAGCTCTAATCCCTCGTCGATAGACGATTCTACCCATAAGCGAACATAAAGCTACAATATACTCATCACGGCAAGTAGAATAATCAAACAAATAACATAACAATGTCATGTACCATTTCTTCTTATTCACAATTATTTAATGCTCATAAACTACACTTGATCCATACTAGATATTTCCATATGACTAGTCCGATGAATAACCGGAAAGGTATTATGGAGTGTCCCATATCAGACAGTATCACTAATCCATTTATTCAAATTTCTCGTCATATGAATGAAGCTCACAAATCAAATATAATAATATCATCACCGTATCATATCAAACCACTAAAAAAATCCATATCATGGTGAATCATCCATATAAACTTTATACAGTGACACGAAAAGAAATATCAAAATAGTAATATAGAAATGGATTATTCAAATAAATAAAATTATTGACATCTAAATCATCTTATAAAATCATATTTTATTAAATCCCCTTAAAATTTAAATTATATTCTAAATTTCACATAATCTATTTTTATAATTATTAGGACATCTAGTACAAGAATAATTCATAACCTACCCCATTTAATAAATATTATCAAATTCGCCTTATTAGTTAATTAAAATTTTACATTATTCTATATTCCTATATAATGCAAAAATATATATAAATGTCTATGTTATTTATTTTACTTTATCTAATGGAAAGGTAAATATATACACCCTATTTAAAATTAGTATAATATACAGACTAATATAGGCTACACACACATAGAATACACACATGCACAGGTCATCACATATTTGCACACACAAGTCATGAACACAAACTTGCACATATACAGAAACACAAATGGAGCTTTGCACAAGGTGGAATATATGTGTGTATGTGTGTGTTAATTGAAAAATGGATCAACACATGATTTGAGTATGAAAGCACCAGCTCTGTTCTCACAGAGTAATAATATAAACTGTAAATGCAGAAAAAGACAGAAAAAGTAAGAAGATAAGAGATTTTTATAGTGTTTCGGCTATTAATGGAGCCTACGTCCACTTTATAGTTTTATTATAAACTGATTGTTGTTACAAGAAGTATATGATAAGAAGACCCTTGATTGTCCTTAGCTAGATTGGATCTTAAAGGTTAGAATCCACTAGAGAATCACAGTGAACCCCTTGTAGATTATTGTGAGGGAGGTAGAGAATGAAGAAAATTTCCAGTAGAGCTTCAGCGACTAGTCCGGAGCAGATCCTGTTTATGTTGTGGGTAGGATAGTATTTATAGAGATCAGAGAGCTTCTTGGCTGGGCCAGTTTGCCAATTGCTTGTAGATGAATGTAGGAGGATCTATAGGAGCTTAGCTCGCAACCCGAGCCAAAACCATAGATCACTAGCTATCCATAGATTTGGCTCACATGTGAGCTAATGACTTAGCTCCTATCTCCATTTTTCCCCTATGCTAGGTCATGAGTATGTAGTGGTTTCATAGGATCGCTAGTGATCCATGGTGTATAGATCGCTGATGATCCATACACTTAGTGTTTTTGCACATGTTCTCTTAGCCTTCTTTGCTCCCGTGCACCTTAGCGAATCATGATGTTGTATGGATCGCTGGTGATCCATAGAGTATGGATTGTTAGCGATCCAAGCATTTGGATTATTTCTAATGTTTGAAATATAGTATTCTTTTATGGCCTTGTATCGACATTGTTCATGTAGTCTCGTTGCATGTTGCTCCGTTTTGATGAAGATCTACTAGCTGGTCGTATTTAGCTGCTGATTAGACCGAACGGACGTAGGTTTCTTAGTCTAGTTAAATGTAGTTGTTGCTTTAATAATAGAACTTGGCTCTCGTTAACTTATTGCTTTAGCTCTTTTGTTAGAGTTCTGAGTCATTCAGACGTCATGAAATTGGCCCGTCTTCTGTTGGACCCTGCTGGGTTAAAAAGTCGGATAACATTTTCCCCTCAGAGTATGTGTCCTTTGGAAACAAGGCATGCTCTGGTAGTTATCAATCGTAGTATATGTTTGTTAACTTCCAAGTGATCATGTTTGAGTTTCGTGGATACGTAGCAGGTTACACAGTTGATCACTTTGTTTTGGTCTCGACCACTACTTCTTGTCATTATGGATCGAATCTCCCTCCATAGCTTCCTAGTTTACTTTGAAATAATGGGTAGACGTAGCAGCATGAATTTGAGAAAAATTTGCCTTCAACCTTATGGGTCGCTAGCGATCCATGAACGATGGACCGGTAGCGACCTGATTGCTCCAAGATAAGATTTTGCATATGGGTCGCTAGCAATCCATAAATGATGGATCGCTAATGACCTGAGTACTTAGAGGAATTTTTGCCTTTTTCGTTATCACTTACTTATATTAGCATTCGAGCTGACATGTTCGCATATTTGAACCGAGCCATTTGATTTCCTCTACATGACCCGAGTCTTCGTGCGATCCAAACCCTAGGCGATTCGATCCAACCTAATGCTTTGATCCATCTATTTCCAGTGAACTAGCCTGGTCGTCTGCCATAATTCCTTACAGCAATCTATCATGACCTTTCTTAGTGATTCTCAGACCATCTCTCTCCAAAACTCTAATTTGCCATCGCCTTAGATCGCCACTGATCCATCCACTTAGCTCACCACCGACCTAATTACAGCTTGCTAATTCTAAGTTTTCGATTACTTTTGTGTTTTAAAGGTCAATCTGAGGTGGGTTCGCTAATCATAGTGTTTATTTAATGATTTGATGGCAAGTTTGCATTCATGACGTTGGTTACGAGAAGTTTGAATTGATTGCGGCTTAATGAAGGAAGATATTAAATCCAGCTTTGAGTTTCTCTCGGAAAGACATTCAGGCCTTGGCCTGGTGCTTAATACATTTTTCTATCTTCGTCCATTAAGCCAGAATTGACTTATGCCAAGTTTCGTAGCTGATACTGGATGGCACATCACGAATTGGTCCCAACTCTTCCGTAGGATTTAGACTTACCTTGATTGCTTTTTGCACACTTGGTGTCCCTACAATGAGATGAATTTTCCATGCCGCTTTATATATAACGGATCCGTTATCGACAGTTGATCGATAACTGGTAAGTATAGAGGAAGTAAAAGCAAATGGAAACGTTGCAAGAAATCCTTTTTTCCTTTTCTACTGCGAGAGAACTATCTACACAAGATAGAGTGTTTGTAGTGTTTCGGACACCGAGCTCACCTCCCATAGATTTCGCACTACACTTGCCCCGGTACATACTTGAAATCCGTTATGTCAGCTCGAATTAATATTTCTTCAAAATTCAAGTGTTATATAGGAAATCGTACATATAGAATAGAATCACCTGACCATTTTGAATATGAGTTCTGTTATTTTAGAATGAAGTATCCATTTTCGCGTTGTAAGTCAAGCGACGGAAGCCCGGCACTTTCAAAAGCAGATTCATCATCCATCGCCCTTCCTCCTTCCACTTCGCAAGCTGAATACGGCCAATTGGTCCCATTAGTATAGTCTTGGATCGAACGCCCCCTAACTTTAGAGTTCTACTCAACCTAGTAGAGAGAGTCTCTTTGGTGGTTTTCGTAAAGTTATACACAATATCTATGTGCAACATGGTATACTAGAGGAGGCATATGTCTATTGAAGAAGAACAAGTTTGCCCACATCCCTCCTCCGGGATATACCGCTTGCCGTCGTGCCATGTGTCTGAATGGAGTCATGCCTCCCTTTATTGATTTTCTACACGAGACTCTTTCGAATTTGGGCATTTCCCCATTCCAGATTCATCCCATGGTTATGCCATATTGACTTGCATGCATTTTCTTTTCAAGCGAACGTTCAACCATGCTCCAAGCTTTGACGAGTTGTAGAATTTTCTATCATTCAAGAGGAAAGATGAATGTCCATCGTCGATCGTAATTAAACTCAAGGGAACAAAAAGATCATCTTGCGCTTGTAGAACAACTTGCCCCAGTTCAAGACATAGTATTTCTTCTTTAGATGACCTGAGGGGTTTAACCGTCTTTGTATAACCGGGGGTAAGTTCCTTTCCCTACTTAATGAGTTCTAACACGTTACTATGGAATGTCTTACGAGCCGTATACTTCTTGTAGTTATCCCAAGGCCAAATAGGGATGTGTCTTCTGATGAAGTTTTTCAGACCCTAAGGCTACCGATGCTAAGGGAAGATCTGTCAAATTTTTGTTGACCGATGAAAACTTGCTCCAATACGAATTATTACACCATGGGAGATAAACTGTTCAAATTGAGGTCCCCTTTCCTGCTCGATCTAGGGTTCAAATATGATCTACCTCTTCTTCTCGCGGTTTCGTAGAAGGCGCTTCTCATGGGAGAGAGGGCTTGTTCGAGGAATCGGCCGAAGAGACTCGTGAAGGAGGAGATGTTACTGCGATCGAATTTAGCTGCCTAGTTAGAATGCCTCCGAAACCGGAAAAAGGAGAACAAGGGTTCAAATAGAGGGAAGGCAAGGTCCAATAGGCTTACAAAAAAAGGGGGAACTCAAGAGTAGTAGCGATAAGTCCACCTCTAGCGATGACTTCTATAAAGAATCCGATAATGGGGATTTGGAATCATGCGATGAGACTCCGAGAATGAGTCCCATCCTTTCGAGCTCACCTCCTCCAGATACGAGCGATAAAGGCAATGCCCCAAAAATTAAAGAGCATCAGGATCTTCGAGTAAAGATGCTGGCATGGAGTTTGGAGATTTGAGTTCTGTTTATGTTGATTTTGATGCGCTTTCGAAGGAGGATTTCAAATTTGAGGAGGTGCCTCCTCATTTGAGTGGTATTGCACCTGAAGTCGGCCTGATTTTGCCTATGTTGGCGGCCTGATCCAATTCGTGGTGATGCTTTAGGACTTCCCTCGAAACTCATTACACATCTCAATAGGATTACATTTGCCTTCGCACATCCTACTTATTTTTATCCCACATTATTAAGATCTTTTGCTTCTTCTTCATGTCAGGTATAACGAGAAAATGTGGCCTATATAAAGACTTTGAAGAGTTCATCGACTCCCAGCGTTGGTCCAGGCATTCTTCCATCACTCATCAGGCTTGAGAGATGGAGGAAGAGTACAGGAGAAGATAGGATTTAGAGGCCAAAACCCATCCCAAAAGAAAAGAGAACGGGGCCGATCATACAAAGGTGGGTAGGAGAAGAGTAGGTCTTTTGATGAGAGGGAGGAGCCATCGAAGAGATCAAAGTTTGACCACCGTTCGCTTTCTTTGGAACAGTAGTCTTTTGCTCCGATACACTCCTTAACGGGTCAAGAAATCCCCATCACTTCTACCCCTGCTCCACCTTCAACTTGCATCCCACTATTTTCTATTGTGCTTGCCTCCAGTGCTTCATGTCCCCACCGAAGACCTGCCTACTTTCTTTCATTGGGTCCTCCAAGGCTTGAGGCAGCGCTCCCTGGGTGGTTTCTAAGGGGAGTGTTCGATAGTGATCTCTGTCCAATCCATAAAGATTCTTACACGCCACTTCTTTAGGCTATTCAAAATGATTTAAACCAGGCCAAAGGGTGGGAAAAATTATATAAGTAGCTGGTAGATACTAATCGCAACAACTACCAAGAAATCCTTTCTTTTGAGTTAGAGAGAAGGATGATTTTAAAAGAGTGTTGTCAGAAATCGATGCCAGAATTAAACTGCTGGAGGAGGAGAAAGAGGCGGCGCTACAAGAAAGTGAGAGGAACATTGACTTGCTAAAAGAAGTGAAAGAGGCTCATGCCATAAGTGAGATCGTCTATAAGGACAAGATAAAAAAGGCTCACCCCAAGGAGATGAAATTAAAAGAAGAAGTGGATGCTCGTAGCGCAACGATTGAAGCCCAAAATAAAACTATCTTTGACCATGACCTTAACGTCGAGGGGCACAATAAGATTATCTCTAATCAGGTTGCGATGATTGCCCGACTATAGGACCAAGTTGCGTAGCTTAGCGTTGACAAGTCCCAATGTTGAGGTCAAAAATGCATCCTTTATGACAGATTATCTAGAGCTTCAAAGCGCTTTTGAGAGGAAGATGCAAAAGATGGACGAGACCATCTTGAATTTTTACGTCAACTCCAGTGGAGCTTTAGCTACTTGGGCCCGAAATTTCCATGCACCCTCACTCCGGTCTGGGAGGAAATCTTAACCCGCTTTCACGACAACGGTGACATTTACACCGAGCGAGAGTTAGAATACACCTACCTTAATGAAGAATCAAAGAAGGCATTGCTGGAGGGTCGGGAGATATTGCTAACTAAGAGGGAGAAAGAGGCCGCTGATGTTGCCATGACTGCAACTTCCGAAGCACTTATAGAGCCTTTTATGTCTGGCAGCGAAGAGACATCGTGGCACCCCTGCATTTTGCCATAAGTTATGGGCTTAGGGCTTTCCCTTGGATCATAGAACCGTCCAAAGAGGGTGAAGGCGGCGAATACAAAGTTTACATTCTTGACCATTTACTAGTGCAGGTAATCCCCCATTTCTCCCGAATTTGGAAGCTTTTAGCTTACGCCGCAAGAGCGGGAAGAATTTAATGCTTTCACTTTTGATCCTATAAGTCCGTCTACCTTTCCTATAGATGTGCCAGCTTCCTCGACGCCCACACCTGCTGCTATTTTCATAGCATCCATGCTCGTTTCTGTTCCTATTTCCATGTCCATATCTGGCTCACAACCGGGGCTGGAGTCCAAAAAGATAGCCACGCTTCATGGCTTGGACGGCCCTTCTATGTCTTTTGAAGGTGACGTAATAGCAACAGAAGTTAAGTAGCAGAAAGTTTAAATGGAGTGGCCTCGCAAGACTCAACATGAATTGGTTGCAATCAAGAAGGAGAAGGTTGAAGAAATTAAAGCCTCGAAGAGTTTTCGAAAATCACGCAAGTGCAGAGTGAAGGGAGAATCTTCTGAGAAGGCTGTAGAGCAAGAGGAGAACATTTCCACTAAGGAGTTTGTTGATATAACTGGCAAAACACCTCTTCCAAAACGAGGCAGGAACTGTAAACAAACGGAGGAAAAGGGAGTGGTGGAAGGAAGTGCTGAGGAGCTTGTGTGGAGACCGATCTGATTTTGGTTCTTTTTGAGTCATTTTATTCAAGTGCAAAATCTGCACTTAGTGTTTCTGTTATGGAGTTTATATTTTCTTTTTGTCGGCCTGTATAGTGTGGGTACGGCGTCCCCCACATTTTGACCCTGTATAAAAGAAAATTATAAGCAATACATTGAGATTTTGATTGTATTCTTATTTGTCTGTTCATATGTGTTATGTGCAGGTATACTTGTTTTATTTACACTTATCCAAATTTTGTGATTGCCGCCAAAAAATTTATCTGGAGTAAAAATTCTTTGTTTGAAGGAACAGAACTTGTGAACTTGTTGATTTAAAGTGTTTGTGTCTAAGTACCGGCGTATACCTACCAGTTCACAGGGTCGTTTACCTCAAATGAACGGTAACTTATAGTTAGCTTGATTTTCTTTCTTTCGGGAGTTTTACAACTTTAGCATGTAATCCAAGTTTCTTGTGATATTCTGGTAATTACGCAGTATATGCGTGTTTGAGAGGTGCACATTGCTTGGTTTAACTGAGGGTAGTTTTAATCATTAAGTATCTTCGGTTGAAACTTTTCTGTTGGTTTGTAGCACTCCAATTTTGTTGGAGTTGTGCTCATTATTCCCAATCATAGAAATTATTGGCCCTGGTAATGGGATGAGCGGTTTTCGGGATTGTTATGGCCCGTCGATCTGGAACGGTTGCTCCTTGGCACTACCTATCTTTAGGCAATATGAGAAGTTTATGCTTTAGGAGCATGGTTTTTAACGAACTTCCTTGGTGTTGCCTATCTTCGGGCAACATTGAGGAGTTGATTCGCGGCTTACGGGCGCATGACTTTTGATATTCCTCGGTGTTGCCTATCTTCGGACAATGTGAGGGGTGTAAATTTTTTTAAAGAGTTAGTGCACAACTTTTAGATTTCCTCAGTGTTACCTATCTTCAGGTAATGTGAGGAGTTTAAGTTTTTTAAACAGTTAGTGTGCCGTAATGAAATGCTTGGCTTTTCGTGCTCCTCGGTGTTGCCTATCTTCGGGCAACATGAGGAGCAAATGTTTTGGAATTTAGTACATGGCTGTTGGTAATCCTTGGTATTGCCTATCTTTGGGAAACTGAGGAGGGGTAAGTTTTAGCCATCCCAAGTTGCCGAAGCAACATCAGTTTTTAAAAGGCCAAGATCGGGTAGTAACGGTTTGATTCTACTTGCTTACGTCGACCCAATGGGTAGTTACTATGAACGTTGTTTTATTGGTTCAAGGAGCGAATCGAATTTTATTGAAGAAAGCAGGGTAGATTTTTACCTATTTACAATACCCCTGACATCCTGGAATGGCTTATTTGCTGAAAAATAGAAAGTACATAAGGTAGTTTGCAAATGAAGTAACGACGGAGTGATTCGCTATTCTATGCCCTGGGAATTTGGATTACGTCGATGTTTGTTAGCTCGAAAGTTCCATCTCTTAACTTTTGATTGATGGCGTACGGTCCTTCCCTATTTGGTTCGAAGACCCATGAAACAGGGTAGACTCGCATGAGCTTAAGATCTCCCACTTCGAAGGTTTGGTTGTGAATTTTGCAGTTGAAGTACCATGCGACCCTTTTTTCGGTGGGTGTCGCTTCTCAACTCGGCTTCTTCCCTTCTTTCATCGATCATATCTAGCGATTTGAGTAGGAGCTACTCATTTTGCTTTTGATTAAAAAAATTCCTTTGGTGCGAAGGGACTTCCAACTCAACATGGATCATTGCTTCTTAACCATATGCTAGAGCGCACGAGGTGTAATTGGTTGCCGCATTGTGGGTATTTCTGTAAGCCCATAGTGCGAGTGGAAGTTCATCAATCTAGTTTCCTTTTGCTTTAGTTAGCCGCGCCGCTTCTTGATCGTTGACTCGATGATCTTATTTATTACTTCCACATGCATGTTTGCTTGCAGACGAACCACCATGGAAAAGCTCTTTTCAATTCGGAAGCATTTGCAGAAGTATTTGAAGTCGACAGTTTGAATTTAGTTCCATTGTCATTGATAATTTTCTATGGAATACCAAACCTGCAAATAATGTTTTTAATAACAAAATTAATGACTTTCTTTATGGTTATGGTAGCCAATGGTTCCACTTTGGACCATTTTATGAAATAATCTACAGTAACTATAGCATATTTGGCTCCTTCTTTTTCTATCGGTAGGATACCAATCAAGTCTATTTCCCACATTATGAATGGCCATGGCCTGACCATCTTTGTTAAATCTGTTGAAGGAGTTCTTTTAATTTTTCTAAATCTTTGGCTGCAATCACATCTTTTGGCGTAATCTGCAGCATCATGGATTATTGTTAGCCAGAAGTATCCATACCGGAGGACTTTCTTCGCAAGGGTTTTCCTCCCAGTGTGGTCTCTACATTCGCCTTTGTGCACTTCCTTTAGGATTCATCGGGGTTTGTCATTGGACATACACCTAAGGGGGGGTTGAGAATCCCCTTTGGCAGAGTATTCCATCTTGTATCATCAATCATGATGCTTTTCTGTAACAACCCTATTTTTGAAAATTACCTGTAGATAGTTATGATTTAATATTTACAGGTAATCTCCGAAACCAGGGTTATTACATTTTCGAAGAAGCTTTTTCCATTGACTCAAGTCAGTTTGAAGGGTCCTTGGAAGTAAATAATCCTTTATCGGGTCATCCACATCTTTGGTTCGATTGTGATTTCGAGGATCCAGTCGACATCCATTTCGTCTATGCTCGAGTGGTTAAAGTTTCGACTGGGATGAGCCTTAAGGATTGAGCTTTCCCGAAGCTCGCTAGTTTAGCCAAACAGTCCGCTTTGGTGTTTTGCTCCCGTTGAATATGGGTTATGGTATAATGTTCGATGGCTCCTGCACTTTAGATAAGTATAGGGCAAGACTCTCCCCTCGAGCTTGGTAGTCCCCATTTACTTAATAGACAACTAGCTTGAAGTCGCTGTAAATGTGGATGGATTTTATTTTAAGCTCTTTCACAACTTTTAGCCTTGCAATCAACGCTTCATATTCCACCTTGTTGTTTGTAGCAGGAAATTCCAAGCATAGAACATAGCTAATGGCTCATCCTTTGGGGGTTTCAAGCATTACTCCTTCCCCGGAACAGAGGTTGTTAGATGCGCCACCGATAACAAGCTTCCATTGTGTGTCTACTTCTAGTTGCATTTCTTCTTCATTGTCCCATATCGTAAACTCAACGATGAAGTCTGCTAACGCTTGCCCATCGATGGCCTTCCCAGGATGATATATGATATCGTATTGACTCAGCTCTATGTCCCACTTGAGAAGTCATCCGGAAGTTTCAGGTTGGTACAAGTTTTCTTCTTGGATGGATTAGTCAACACTTTGATTGGATGATCTTGAAAGTAGGGTCATAACTTCCTAGATGTGCTCAAGAGGCAATACGCTAGTTTTTCTAATTTTAGATAGTTTTTCTCAGCTCAGTGAACCGCTTTCAAAAGTAATACAAGGGTCACCAGATTCTCGCTTCTTCTCGCACAAGAGCGGCGCACAATGCGTGTGGTGAGATTGGTAAGTAAATGAATAATTCCTCTCCATCCACCGTTTAGATAGAGCTCGCGAAGCTTCCATGTGTAATAATAATTCTTCGAATGCAATTTGACAAGCCTCACTCCATTCGAAGTTTTTCTTTTCCTTCTGTAATGCATCGAAGAATGGTAAGCACTTGTCTATTGCTTTCGAGATAAATCATCTTAATGCCGTGACTTTTCCATTCAGTCTTTGAGGTTCCTTTTTATTCTTCGGGGTTTGACTTCTCATAATGTCGTTATCCGTTCTGGATTTGCTTTGATGCTCCTTGCACTTACTATGAACCTTAGGAATTTCCCAAAAACTACTCCGAAGTGCCATTTGAGTGGGTTGAGTTTCATTCCATACTTTCGGAGTATTTCAACCATTTCACCAAGATTTTCTATATGGTTGGCAGCTACTTGCGACTTGACCGACATGTCATCCATGTACATTTCCATAATCTTTTCGATTTGGCATTTGAACATGGTATTCACTAATCATCGGTATGTTGCCCCGGCATTCTTTAAAGCGAATGACACTATCTTTTGGCAGTACAGTCTCAAACCGATGATGAAGCTTGTGTTCTCTTGATTAAGCTCACGCATCAGGATCTGGTGGTAGCCCGAGTATGCATCCATAAATGATAGCAATTCGTGCCCCGCCGTCCCATCCACAAGCTGATCGATTCTGGGCAGAGGGAATCTACCTTTCAACAAGCTTTGTTTAGGTCAAAAATTCAATACATGTTTTCCATTTTCCACTAGACTTTTTTGCTAAGATTAGGTTTGATACCCATTCAGGGTAAGTTTTGTCTCGGATGAAGCCATTGGCCATTAGCTTATCTACCTCTTCTCTTAGTGCCTTGGACCTTTCAGGGCCCAAGCTGCGCCTCTTTTGCTTTACTGGTGCGAATTTGCGGTCAATATTGAGCATATGGCAAGTAATTTCAGGTGAGACCCCATAGAGTGTGTCCAAGCAAATATATCCAAGTTGGTGCGGAGAAAATTAGTTAGTTCTGACCGCATCTTGTTCCCAAGGTGCGATCCAATTTTTAAGACACGCGTTGGGTCATCCATATTGACTGGGACAGACACTATCAATTCTACCAGTGCTGCCCGATCCTCCTTTGAACTATTCCTTCTAGGGTCCAAAGCCTTGCCGAGTCAGCTACGATCCTCGAGCCAGGGGCAGATCTGCAGTTGTTATTCAAAGGATTCATGGATGTAGGGAGTTTTCCCCACGTCCTTTCCTTTTTCCTTTCTTTCCGAATCGTGTAATTTCACGATATAACATTCCTAGATGGCACACTGGTCTCCTTTCACAATCCTGATTCCATTCTCTATAGGGAAATTCATTGTAAGGCACCATTGGGCCAGAGCTATTCTAAAATCTGCTAGTGCTGGCCATCCCAAGAAGGCGTTATATGATGACATTTCATCTATGATCACAAAAGTTTGAATGAGAGTGACCCTTCACTCACCTTCTCCAAGTTCCACAGGCAGGTCAATTGTTCCCACTGGTTGTTTGGGTTCGCCAGTAAACCGCTGAATCTTTGTTTGGCACGCAGATGTGCTTTTCATGACAATCTTCATCTAATTAAAAGTATGTTTGAAAAGTATACTAAAAGAACTGCCACTATCGACCAACACTCATCGAACCAGAGCAGGTCTGATTCCTATTGTCACCATCATCGAATCAAGAGTTGGAGCTTCGATCCCTTCGGTGTCTCGATTTCGAAACACTATATAGTCATTCAAAACCTTTTGCAGCTTGATTGTAGTTTCATCGTCTATTGCGAGAAATGATTCATTTGAAGCATGCTTCAACGAACTTGCATATCGCTCCATCTCTCCCCAACTTCTTTGCGCGGGGTGTGGTCCTCCCGATATTGTTCGAATAATAAGCCTTTGGTCTGTTCGTTTGGAACCTTCTTCACTAGTTTTAGCTTAATTTCTTCGTTCTCTAGGAAGCTAAGCAGCCATGGAATGGTCAGGGTTCTGCGATTTTTTCATGTACTACTAGAGTTTGTTTTCCCAAATCAACTCCTCAATGAGATTCTTCAGACGGAAGCACTCGTTTGTATTGTCGTCGTTTGTCTTGTGGAAGCGGCAGAATTTTCCTAAGCACTTTTGCTGCTTAGTTGCCTCCCTTCTATGGAGTTTCTTGTATTCTTCAATCCCTTTTTTATGAGATAAATATTTTCCGGAGTGTCATTTAGAGGGGTATAATCTTCCTGCCAGAACCCTTTAGGTCTTTTTTGTTACCATTGCTATTTCTTACATTGGAGTTTAGATTTTTTTTTCCTCTTTTGATTCCATCTTTCCCCATGACTCCTTGAGAAGTTCCAGAATCGAGCACATTTTGATTCATTGCTACATCGCTCTATCCGATGTTCGTCGGTTGCACACCGATAGACATTCTTTCCAGCCCTCATGCTTCTTCCAATCTTAAGTATTGGATTTCTTTACGATTGAAGTCTTTCCTTGTAGTAGGTTGCTTCATCTTACTCCACTTTCTGAATTTAATCTCCGGGTGAATGGTATGGACTAACGCCATAAAGACCATATTCATTTTTGGGTTGCTTACTTCCGTCACTGCGATGCTAAGTAGGTTCATGAAAGATTTCAACAACGCGTTGCATCCCTAGAATAAGTTAGATAAGGACATGACATCTTTTTGTTGCAAGGCATGGAGCCTGAATTGATCAAGGAATATTGTCGCTAATTGGTCAAAGGTAGAGATAGATCTCAAGGGACGTCTGGTGAACCATATAGACGCAACTCCTTCTAGAAAGATAGGGAAACATCTACAACGAACAGCCTCTAAAGCATTGGCTCTGTCTATATACCAGCTATACCCGTATAAATGGGGTTTTGGGTCCTTCATCCCATCGTAGGATGGGGTTTTGGGTCCTCCATCCCGTCATAGGATGGGATAGTTGGCATTGTGAACTTGTCTGGGTATTTTTCATTCAAGACCACGTCAGTAATGGGAGTTTGACTTGGAGCAGATCCACATTCGTCGTCTCTTTGATTTTTACTTTCGTCTATTAATTTTTTGACCATGTATGCTATGTACTCCTTTGATGTCTGGTTATTCTAGGGACGGAAGTCAGTCAATTGCACCAAGTGTTTGACTTTGCAAACGGTTTTGGCACGTGGGTTAAAGCATAGGATCTCCTGTCTTCCGAAGAGTCATTCCTGTGGGATCCCGTTAGCTTAAAGTTAGCCTAACTGGAGCAGTTTGGAGCAGTTTGGCCATTTCGAGCACCATCAAATACGTTGAAATTCTCTTCCAACCGGTTGTCTTGTTGTCCATCTTCGAAATTGGAGAGATCCATCGCTATATCTTCTTGCGAGGTCTTAGCCCGTTGATTTAAGTTCTGACTTGGTTGCCTCACGGCGGGTGGAGCATTCATATTTTCTTCCATATTATGTCTTATTGTCACCATTTTCTATGGCTATTTTCCATTTCTTCTATGTAGTCCATAAACGGAGGAATTCACTTGTTCTATAGCAGCAATGGTTAAGGCATAGTCCTTGGAGTAGGATTTGATTGTAATGTTAAGAGTGCATTAAGCTTATCCATTCGAGCCCTTTAGCTACTTTCCATTCTTTGGTTGATCTCATTAAACATCTTATTCAACTCATCCCTGGTGACAACTTCGTGCTACCTAGAGGATGCTAGCGGTTGATTTCCCAAGTTAGCACCATTTACTTCAGTTTGCTTGGGATTAACATCTTCTTCGGCTATTACCACCCCTCTTAATCTTTCAAAGGTTGTTCTTCATCCAGGAGCCATTGATTCCAAGCAATGGATTTTTCAAACAAAGATGGAGGATCTAACTTTTGGACCTATAGGATCCAACGTAGATAGCTAGATCTGGAGCCTGAGTTGGAGTTCTTGGTGAAAGCACCAAAATGCTAACCCAAAAAATGGATCAACACCCTAGTTTGAGTATGAAAGCACTAGCTCTGTTCTCACAAAGCAATAATATAAACAGTAAATGTAGAAAAAGATAGAAAAAGTAAGGAGATAAGAGATTATTATAGTGGTTCGGCTGCTAGCCTACGTCCACTTTATAGCTTTATTATAAATTGATTGTTGTTGCAGTACAAGATTCTTTATTGTCCTTAGCTAGACTGGATCTCCAAGGTTAGAATCCACTGGAGAATCACAGTGAACCCCCTTTGTAGATTGTTGTGAGGGAGGTAGAGAGTGAAGAAAGTTTCCAATAGAGCTTCAGCAACCAGTCCAGAGCAGATCCGTTTATGTTGCAGGTAGGACAGTATTTATAGAGATCAAATAGCTTCTGGGTTTGGCTAGTTCATCAATTGCTCGCAGGTGAATGTAGGAGGATCTATAGAATCTTAGCTTGCGACCCTAGCAAAAATCATGGATAATTAGCGATCCATGGTCTATGGATCGCTAGTCATCCATAGATTTGGCTCACGCGTAAGCTAATGACTTAGCTCTTATCTCCTTTGTTCCCTATGCAAGGTCGCGGGTACTTTGTGGTTTCATATGGATCGCTAGCGATCCATGGTATATGGATCGCTAGCGATCCATGGTATATGGATCATCGGCGATCTATACACTTAATGTTCTTTCACCTATTCTTGTAGCCCTCTTTTCTCCTATGCACCTTAGCGAATCATGATGTTGTATGGATCATTGGCAAGCGATCCATGGAATATGGATCATTAGCGATCCAATCACTTGGACTATTTCTGGTGTTTGTAGTCTAGAATGCTTTCATAGCCTTTTATCGACGTTGTTCGTGTAGTTTCGTTGCACGCTGCTCTGTTTTAAAAATGATATACTACCCAGTTGTATTTAGCTGCTGATTGGACTGAACGGATGCATGTTTCTTAGTCTAGTTAAATGTTTTCATTGCTTTAGTAATATGACTTGGCTTTCATTACTTATTTCTTTAGCCCTTCTGGCTCATTTCTGAGCCATTCTGATGTCATGAAATTGTCCTACCTTCTATTCGATCCTGCTGGGTTAAAAACTCGGGTATATATGTATATGCATGTATATATGTAAAGGAACCAGGTGTAGTAACTAAAGAAATACACAATAGGATGCAACCAAAGTCAGTTCAGCAAAGAGGAAAACCAGAGCAAAACTGAAATTGTAAGTGCATGTATAAACTCATCACACACTCATGCTACTGTACTCGCCCTTGTACAATTTGAACACACACAAACGCACTATAATCACACAACCACGCTCACTAATCTTAGCAACACATACTCTCATTACCATGGCACATACACATACTATAACCATAAATGCACTCAAGCACCTTCTATTGGAAACACACACATGCACTCATAACAGCAAAAACACATAGAGGCATGCATAAGAGCATGCATATAAACTACATACAGACTCCAACCTTCACCACAGGTGCACTATAGCCATCAATTCCTGGAGCAAAATTGCTCTAGACTGTGTGCCCCTTACCCAATTTTCATTGCCTGTCAATGGTGATTACCCTTCTTTCCTCAATTATTTCAAAATTAACTTGATGTGCATGATAACTTAACGCATAAACAACACAAACAATTCATATATCATGACTTAAATGATTAGCACGTAGCTTGCATGAGTGTTGAAAATCACCTAAAATGAAGAACCCCCACTTATTCTTTGATGCTTCTACTTTCTGCTCTCATGCTCTTCACTGTAACTCACTTTCTCCTTCAAATCAATGAATGGACTCTGATTCTTTGATTGTAATTTTGTGTTGTGGTGTTGAAAAGATATGATTGAAGGCTATTCTAATTTGTAGGATTTAATTTGATTATTAAGTTATAGGGTTAGGGTAAGGATATGATTTTCTAAGTCGGTAAATGTTATCGTTGACGTTGTATTTATAGGATCGATTTCACCTTGGGGGGTTGAATAGGGTGATGCTATCAATTATAAAAATTATTGCGGAAATTTGTATAAAATAATTTCAATGCAGATATATCAGGATAATAGCAGCACAAATAATAGCAGAATAATAAATGCATAAATAAAACGACATAGAATTTACCCAGCTTCGGCAAAACCCTGCCTACGTGATGCCCCCAAGATTTCTACTAGAAATAAAGCAGTCGAATGCTTACACACATAAACTCACGATACCCGCTAGCGACTAGCCTTAACTCTACGTTCAAAACCCTACCACAACTCGGCCACTGAGTTGCGAATTCTCAAAATACGCCACATAGTTTGTCCCCTAGTCACATGACTAGAAAATATAATCATTTAAAGGAGAAAATACAAAATTCAAAAATAATTTAAAACAAAACCCTAATTTTAAATATTAAACCCCAAATAAAAACAAGGCTGGCCCGAAACGTTGAAGAGATAAAAATAGATCGTCCCTTTATTCTTTTATCGGCCCGCTTCCTCGTATCGTTTTTCTTTGTCGTTCGTACCTCTATGCGAAATTAGGGCTTGTGAAAATTGAAGGCGCCGCTTGAATTCTGAAGCTTCAATTCCTCTCTTCTCTCCGTCAGTCGCTTTCGGCTACTTCAATTCGATCGATTTTGAATTAAAATTGGTATGTTATTTTCTTTTTTCTTTTCTAGTTGATTGCTTGAACTCGATCGATGATTCGAGTTATTGGTTTGTTGTTCTCAGTTTTTCTCAAACTCGAATGCGTAATTTTGTCGATGATGTTCGTTTATGTGAGTTTCAAATCCCTATATTTTCGTTTGTATATTTTATACGAATTCGTCAAATAATTTAGCTTTGAATTCATCTCGGCCACTTGATTAATATTGAATGATGGTGATTCTAATGACTTCTTCAATTTTGCTCGGTTAACACGGCTTCCATTTTTGTCTTGGCTGATTTCCTTGGTCATCACGGCTTTTGACTTTGGTTTGAAACTGGATTTTGTGAAAATATTTCGAGTTTGACATTTAACTTGACTTGATCAATCACATCGCTGTTCCATGACTTCGTCCAGTTGAAACTGTGATAATTTTCTGGCTTGACTTTAATTTTTTCTTTTTCACATGACTTCGACTTTGCATTTGCTTTGTGTATTGGCTTCGGCCATTATGTCTCTGACTTTGATGACTTCGGTACTGTCACTGACACAACTTCATTGATTTGTTTATCGAAGCTTGGAGTTGCCTCTGGCCAGTTGAATTATTGACTGTTGTTTGAAGTGTGATATTGTGTACATGTTGCTTTAATTCTGGTACACGATATTTGAGTCTGCACTGCATGTTGTACCTGTTCTTTTGGCACTGCTTACTGGTGTAGTTTCATTTGAACTTTGTTGTACTGACTTGAGCTCGAGTTGCTTCAATGTATATTGATGTTGTGTTCCTGCCATTCACTGCTGCACTGCTTCATTGGTACATATATATGTCTTGTAGAAATGTTGTATTCACTTGCATCCATATTGTCACAGTCTATTAGACGTGAGGTCTTTGATATCAGTGTAGCTTCATTGTGCGTCGAGTCATCGAACTTGTATAGTTGTGCATGTCACTGCTGCATTATATTTGCATCATGTTTATAGTTTGTGTGATATTACTTCACTGGTGGTTTTCTAGTCTATATGCATTAGTGCATTCATGTGCTTGTTTTCTCATTGATGCATTCGTTCATGTGTTTGCTGTGCACTTGGTTTGCATAGTTGGCCTGGTTCAGGTTGAAGTGTTGTTTCATTTAGTCGTGTAGTTCATGTGTACTTGCTTTGCATACAGTCTTCAATGTGCAGCCTAGTCGACATGCATATATGCATATTTCTTTGTTTATTTCCATGAGTTTGGTTCGATGCTTTGTTCAATTAAGTCGTGTTGTTGTCTTCACTGTCGACTGTTGCATTGCTCTATGTATTTGTGTTTTCTAGTCTGGTCATCATGTTATTGTATATACATGTTTCTGATCATGTACAGGACTTGTGTAATTGTCTCTAATTTGATGTTACTCGAGTCTGGTACCTTTTGAAGCTTGAATCTTTAACTTCTGTGAATGTCTATATACACTGTTGCTTGATCATATGCATTGTTCACTGTATTGAAATTTGCCTATTTATCCGTTGTTTCCAATCTGATTCATTTTTGTTCTTTTGGTTCCACTGTACATATATGTATGTGTGTGTTTACATTTTGTCCTTCTTAGTTGTAGGTCTGGTTTTCCTTTGATGCATTTGATTGTTTTTTGCATAGCATATATATATATGCCTTTGAGCCTGGAAGTTTGGTTTCATTGATGATGTTATGCACCTGCATAAACATATTCCATTTTATTTTCGTCTGTACCATCTTCATTGTGTAGTCTGGATTATTGTAGCTCACTGTATTATGGTTCGATGCACTTGTATATGTCTCTGTCGTTTGATTCATATATTCATTTGTGTCATGAGCCTTTGCTCTGACCAGTTCATCTTTTTCTCACTGAATTTTTGTCGAGGCTTGTGCTTTTGGACTACACCTGTATCGAATCCAGGCAGCTCGGGTTTGACCTTGTGCTCATGTCGTGATTTTTTTTGTATTGCACTTGAGTTGAATCTGGCTTTTCATTTGGGTTTGACCTGTGCTTACCTGTCCCTATAATTTTACTAAGTGTATATTGGTGTGCATGGCCTTGTGGCATGTATAGTAATACACTGTGCATGTCACAAGCTGTTCATGTATGATGAATTCAAAATTAAATGATAACAAACAACCCAAATAACTGAGGCAAATAATATTTTCAAAATTACATTTTCTTTTACACTGCAAAAATATTTCATTTTCTATATTACTGCGTCAGCATTTATTTTTGCAGATTGCTCAGATGTTGGATTCACTCTGAAATAAAGTTGAAGATAAATACGAGTGAATGAGCGATATGTAGTGAGGTCTATTTGTAGGTTAGAAATTGTGATGTAATCGAAATTGTATTATCATTGTGTTTGTATATATAGTGAGAGTTCAAATTTGTACAATCAAAATTGTAATAAATATTTGTTTGAATAAAATATCTGTTTGAATTTAAATACTGTGTTATTTATTTTATTCAGCAAATATTTATTTAATTATGCGAAAAATAAAATAGTACATTAACAAATACACTTAAATGAATATATATATACGTTTATTATCATCAAACAAAAATCATATATTCGCATATTCAACAATCTCCCCCTTTTGATGACAACAAACATATAACTAAGATTTTGAATATATTAAATGTATTTGATCATTGACGGATTATATTTGCTCTCCCTATTTGAATGATTCCTCTCTACACAAAGCTCCCCCTTCATATGTGCATGTAAATAAAAATATGCAAATGAGCCTAAATGCAAATAGAAAATATTTGACCTTTATCTGTCAAAATCTTAACTCTGCTCTCCTTCTTTTATTATCAGTAAAAGAGTAATAGTGTAGAAAAAACAGAGATAAAGTGATAGACATTAATACAACATTAAAACTAAATCGAATATAAATATTAAATTTCAATAAAAAATCAAATAAAAATCATAAATACTCTGTTAGGCGCATATTCCACTTTTAGAATGATGGGAATGATGTCATTATATAAAACCGTATAGTTGTGTTTATTTGTGGTATATTTATATCAGGAATTTGAATATCTACTAACTATGCATAACCGTTGGGACTTTTAAATGAGATTAGTAGTATTCCAATTTTTTTATAAAAAATGAATTCAAGCATCTTCTAACCACGCATAACTATGAGGACTTTTAAATGGGATTAGAATCAACTTGTCTATTTAATAGTCAATTTTTCTAATATGTGTTCCATACATGCATAACCGTAAGACTTTTAAATGAGCATGGAAGCACATAATCAAAAATTCCAAGTAGTTCACCCATGCATAACCGTGAGGACTTTTAAATGAGAGTGAATACTTTGGTTTTTATTATTATTATTATTATTATTATTATTATTTAAAAAAAATATAATGAAAAACGAATGATTCCTAATTAAATCAACACATATTGACATACTATATTGGATTATGATGAGTGTTGGTCGATAGACAAATGATAGAAATAGAAATGATCATGGAATTTTTACCAATAAAAAGTGTTTATAACTCTTGTTTAAATTTCTAAAGAAATTTACTAATTATACCGTCTCAAGTTATAATATATGATTAATATCAACACTCGTCACTTTTTCAATCACTATTTATCTTTTCGATAATTAGTAGGGAGTCATATTAGTCAATGTAGTCATTTAAAATCAAATTCAAAAATAATTATAAAATCAATTTTTCTAAAAACGAACAATCTGAACAAGGTCAAAAATGATTTTCTAGAAGGGTTTTATAAGAAAATTTTCTGCTATTTGAAAATTATTTGAAATGAAAAATATGCAGATATTTTCTTTGAAAAAAGAATGATGCAGTTACTGAATGTCTCAACATAAATCATGTTTCACTAGTAATTTTTCTACCAACTAGCATACCAATGTAATCTACATCTGAATTTTTCTTTCACTTGAGATTATAATTAATTGAATGTCATAGGCCGGACCGTGAAATTTTCAAAAATTTCTTGAATCCTTTTTTTCAACTTTTTAAATGAAATTCTTTTGGATTTTAATTGAAGTCGTGCCAATAAACAAAATCGTGAATATAGTGTCAGCCGTATATAACCAAATGTATTATCATACATCATCATTAATTATTAAAACATCATCAATAATCCACAAAAATTGTTCAAAGATGATTGGTTAACAATTTTGAATAAGCCAGATTAATCATCAACATTCATTTCTTTATCACATAACTGGCTGAATTAATTCAAATCAGATATGGTGCAGATTATCACATTAATATATTGTTCAAGATGAATATATCATTACCTCTTTTACCTTTACGATATTTTTACGTTGTTGTCCATTGTGATTCTGTCATCGTTGCACTAGGCTAAGGAACTTTGCTTTGTCACCCATTTTGTTTTTGGAATAGCCAGAATCCAGATAGCACCGTTGTTGTTTCTTAGCCTGCCACCACACCTACACGATAAAAGATTTTTGTGGCATATTTGTTTTTATAGGTCCATGGTTGTTAGTGGCAAAATATTTTGAAAAATACGTTTGTGAAGACCCAAAACTATTTACATATGTTCCTTTAGGCACCCAAATTTGTTTAACTTTGAGGGATTTTATATTTATGCCTTTTGGAACCCAAATTGGTATAGTTTTCAAGTGTTTGGGTCTATACCAACAATTATTTTGATTGTGTCCAAATTTTCTACAAATTGTGCACATTGAATTGACTTGATTAATTTCATTTCTAACATTTTCAGATTGATTATATCTAAGTCCTTGTCTAATTGTATTAGCAATTTGTTTCCCTAATAGCATATTCAACAATCTTTCACTATTGGAAAATTTTCTTGAAGTCATTGACAGTTGTTGGACTTGTGTTTTGAGTGATTCATTTTTTTTAATAATTATGTAAACTTTTTAATAGAATTTTCTCTTCTTGTATTTTCACTTTCTTTCAAAATCAAAATTTCATTTTCAAGCGATTTAATTTTGATTTCTGATTTTTTAATCTCTTCTTCAAATTTTGGACACTTATCATACTTAGGGATCCTACTTTGATAGTTTTTAACTAATTGGTCAAGTTGTTTATTTAAATCTATCAAAGTATCTTTTTGTGATTCAAGTTTGGCATACTTCTCCCTAAGTCGTTCAAAACAGCCATTTACTTCGTGGAAATATATAAGTAATTCTGAGTGAGTGAGTTTTGATATCTCGCTTGGCTCATCATCGTCGCTATCAGTTATATTACCTCGAAGGCACATATCTGCTTTCTCACTCTCACTGCTAGTACTTTTATTATCTTTATCACTTGTATTCCACGTGGCTGCAAAAATTTTCCTTTTTGATTTCTTTTCTAAGTCGTGTCAATTTTGAGGACAATTGGGCTTGATGTGTCCGGGTTGGTTGCACTCATGACAAATGATTTCTTGCTGTTCTGGGATATCTAGAATTTTGATTATTCTTCTTTTTAATTTTTGATTTAGAGATGGATTTCTGTATTTACGGTTCCACTTTTTGAATCTCTTTATTACCATTTCTAGCTCTGCTGCTCCCTCATGATTGTCAAGATCACCACTTTCAGTTGTTCCTTTAAGAGCTATTGATTTCTTTCGAGTATCTCCTCCTTCACGCTCTTCATTGAATTTCATTTCTAGCTCATAAGTGGTGAGATTTCCAATGAATTCTTCAACTTTGATTTGTTTTAAATCTTTCGATTCTTGAATAGCAGTCACTTTTGCTTCAAAACTTCATGGATGGACTCTGAGGATTTTTAGGACTATTTCCAATTCCATATATGATTTTTCGAGAGCTTTTGATTTGTATATGATGTTGGAAAGCCGTCCATACATCTCTTTAACATTTTCTTCCTTGGCCATTGTAAAATTCTTGTGTTCGCTACTCAGCATGGCAAGGCGAGATTCCTTGACTTGAGATGTTCCTTCGTGAGCCACTTCTAGTGTGTGTCATATTTCCTGCGCAGTTAGACTATGTGAGACACGATTAAATTCAAATTGATCTAATGAACAAATAATTGAATTCATAGCTTTGGCATTGGCATTCTGTAACTTATTTTCTAGATCTATCCATTGATCAAATGGTTTTTCAATTTCTTGATTATTTACAACTATGGGGGTGCTCTATAACCTGTCTCAACTATATTCCAAGCATCAATGGTTTTCAGACTTCTGTTTTCCAGTAAGCATATTTACCATTGAACAGTGGTGGTCTAACTATGGACTGATCCTCGGAAAAAGTAGTATTAAACGAAGCCATTTAAAAAATTTAAATTTTTAAAACAAAAATTAGTTTTTAAAAATCAAATTTTTAAAATAAAAATGGCTTTTGAACCTTGCTCTGATACCACTTGTAGGATCGATTTCACCTTAGAGGGGGGATGAATAGGGTGATGCTATCTATAAAAATTATTGCGGAAGTTTGTATAAAATAATTTCAATGCAGATATATCAGGATAATAGCAGCACAGATAATAGCGGAATAATAAATGCAGAAACAGAACGACACATAATTTACCAGCTTCGGCAAAACCCTGCCTATGTGCTACCCCCGAGGTTTCTACTAGAAATTAAGCAGTATGGCGCTTACACACGTAAACTCATGACACCCGCTATCGATTAGCCTTAACTCTACGCTCAAAACCCTACCACAACTCGGCCATTGAGTTGTGAATTCCCAAACTATGCCACGTAGTTTGTCCCCTAGTCACACAACTAGAAAATACAATCGTTCAAAGGAGAAAATACAAAATTTAAAAACAATCTGAAAATTTTAAAATGATTTAAAACAAAACCCAAATTTTAAATATTAAAGGCCAAATAAAAACAAGGCTGGCCTAAAATGTTGAAGAGATAAAAATAGATCGTCCCTTTATTTTTTATCGGCCCGCTTCTTTGTATCCTTTTTCTTTGTCGTTCATTCCTCTGTGCGAAATTAGGGCTTGTGAAAATTGAAGATGTTGCTTGAATTCTGAAGCTTCGATGCCTCTCTTCTCTCTATCGATCGCTTTCGACAACTTCAATTCGATCGAGTTCGAATTAAAATTGGTATGTTATTTTTTTTTTGCTATTCTAGTTGATTACTTGAACTCGATCGATGATTTGACCTATTGGTTTATTGTTCTTAGTTTTCCTCAAGCTCAAATGCGTAATTTTGTCGATGATGTTCATTTGTATAGGGTTCAAACCCCTATATTTTTGTTCGTATATTTTATACGAATTCGTCAAATAATTTAGCTTTGAATTCGTCTCGTCCACTTGATTAATATTGAATGATGGTGATTCTTCTGACTTCTTCAATTTTACTTGGTTAACACGGCTTTGATTTTTGACTTGGTTGATTTCCTTGGTAATCACGGTTTCTGACTTTAGTTTGAAACTGGATTTTGTGAAAATATTTCGAGTTTGACATTTAACTTGACTTGATCGATCACCTCGTTGTTCCATGACTTCGGCCAGTTGAAACTGTGATGATTTTTTGGCTTGACTTTATTTGTTCATTTTCACCTGACTTCGACTTTGCATTTGCTTTGTGTATTGGCTTCGGCCATTATGTCTCTGACTTTGATGACTTCGGTACTATCACTGACACAACTTCATTGATTTGTTTATGCAAGCTTGGAGTTGCCTCTGGCCGGTTGAATTATTGACTGTTGTTTGAAGTGTGATATTATGTACATGTTGCTTTAATTGTGGTACACGATATTTGAGTCTGCACTGCATATTGTACCTTTTCTTTTGGCACTACTTACTGGTCCAGTTTCATTTGAACTTTATTGTACTGACTTGAGCTCGAGTTGCTTCAATGTATATTGATGTTGTGTTGCTGCCATTCACTGCTGCACTGCTTCATTGATACATATATATGTCGTGTAGAAATACTGCATTCACTTGCATCCATATTGTCACTATCTATTAGACATGAGGTCTTTGATATCAATGTAGCTTCATTGTGCATCGAGTCATTGAACTTGTATAGTTGTGCATATCACCGCTGCATTATATTTGCATCATGTTTATAGTTTGTGTGATATTACTTCACTGGCGGTTTTCTGGTCTATATGCATTAGTGCATTCATGTGCTTGTTGTCTCATTGATGCATTCGTTCATGTGTCTGTTGTGCACTTGGTTTGCATTGTTGGTCTAGTTCAGGTTGAAGTGTTGTTTCATTTAGCCGTGTAGTTCAAGTGTACTTGCTTTGCATATGGTCTTCAATGTGCTTCCTGGTTGACATGTATATATGCATACTTTCTTTGTTCATTTCCTTTAGTCTAGTTTGGTGCTTTGTTCATTTGAGTCATGCTGTTGTCTTTACTGTCGACTGTTGCATTGCTCCAGGTATTTGTGTAGTCTAGTCTGGTCATCATGTTGTTGTATATACATGTTTCTGATCACGCACAGGACTTGTGCACTTGTCTCTAATTTGATGTTACTCGAGTCTGGTACCTTTTGAAGCTTGCATCTTTAACTTCTCTGAATGTTTGTATACTCTGTTGCTTGATCATATGCATTGTTCACTGTATTGAAATTTGCCTATTTATTTGTTGTTGCCACTCTGATTCATTTTTGTTCTTTTGGTTCCACTGTACATATATGTATGTGTATGTTTACATTTCGTCCTTACTAGCTGTAGGTCTGGTTCTCCTTTGATTCATTTGATTGTTATGTGCATAGCGTAGGTGTGTGTATATACATATGTCTTTGAGCCTGACAGTTTGGTTTCATTGATGATGCTATGCACCTGCATATACATGTGCCATTTTATTTTCTTGTGTACCATCTTCACTGTATAGTATGTATTACTGTAGTTCACTATATTGTGGTTCGATGCACTTGTATATGTCTCGGTCATTTGATTCATATATTCATTTGTGTCATGAGCCTTTGTTCTGACCAGTTCATTTTTTCTCACTGAATTTTTATCGAGGCTTGTATTTTTGGACTGCACCTATGTTGAATCCAGCTTGCAGCTCGGGTTTGACCTTGTGCTCGTGTCGTAACTTTATTTGTATTGCACTTGAGTTGAACCCGGCTTTTCATTTGGGTTTGACCTGTGCTCACCTGTCCCTGTAATTTTATCAAGTGTATATCGGTGTGCACGGCCTTGTGGCATGTACAGTAATACACTATGCATGTCACAAGCTATTCGTGTATGACGAACTCAAAATTTAATGATGACGAACAACCCAAATAACAGAGGCAAATAATATTTTCAAAATTACATTTTTCTTTTACACTGCAAAAAAAATTATTTGCGTCAGTGTTTATTTTTGCAGATTGCTCAAATGTTGGATTCACTCTGGAATAAAGTTGAAGATAAATACGAGTGAATGAGCGATATGTTGTGAGGTGTATTTGTAAGCTAGAAATTGTGATGTAATCGAAATTGTATTTTCATTGAATTTGTATATATATAGTGAGAGTTCAAATTTGTACTATTCAAAATTGTAATAAATATTTGTTTAAATAAAATATCTGTTTGAATTTGAATACTGTGTTATTTATTTTTTTCAGAAAATATTTATTTAATTATGTGAAAAATAAAATAGTAACTTAATAAATACATTTAAATGAATATATATACGTTTATTATCATCAAACAAAAATCATATACTCGCATGTTCAACAATATTTATAGAAAGAGAGGAGAAGATTGGAAATTGAATCGCTGGAAATGATATGTCAAGATACTTGATTTTTGGGGTTTGAGTTAATGGACTTGACATATTGGGCTATAATGTATTCATTTTCTTCTCTTTGCTTTCTTCCTTCCTTTCCTTCATGCTTTTACTTTGGTTTACACACAATTCTATACAAGCCCATGATCCAAAACCATTTCATTCACAAAATTACTTTTCAACAAACTACACTTTAATTATTTTACCAAATTATTTTATATAATTTAATTCATTTAATTAAATATTCTATTTAAATCATTTATTGATTAGTTTCAAGCCATATCAATAATTTTATATTTTACAAAATCTCAATTGACTGTTATTTCCAAAATAATTCATTCACATTTTCAAATTCCAAATTAATTAAACAAATTACTAAGCCACTATCATATTAAAATATTCCTTATCATTTTTCTAAATCATCACTAATTATCTTGTTATGAAGTTCTGATATTTTGAAATTAATTTAAATTATTGAAGTATATTCCTAAAATTCTTTTTTAGTTAAAAATAATATTTTTAACTGCCTCTACTAAACCGAGTTGTTCCACTATGGGGAAAATGCTCATAAATCTTTCCTTCCAAAGTATACTTTCGTAAAATACAAAGTATGCTTTATTTCATCAAAAATTGTTTTTCTTTCTAGTGTGATGGTTATCTCGAATCTCAAATATCCATATCATTTTTCATGTCCTTTTAGTAAGTTTTCCATTGTTAACATGTTGAGGAGCCTTGCTCACTTGGGGGAAAGCTTATCGATCATTCCTAGGCATCTTTTATCAGTATGACGTTTGTATCTTATGTTTTCTTAGGAGTATATTCATCTGGTATGATGTCCTATTATTTCTTATCTCTATCCGGTAGTCATTTGCTCCCTCTAGCCCAACCAGCTTGACCCTAGGTCCTAAAGGCCACGCGTTGTCTCATGAATGCTCAAAGTATGTCGAGATATTCTAGGGAAAATGATACATTGTGGCTCCATGGTACATGGACTTGATGTATATTTTGTTGGCTGACTTTGGTTTGGTTGATTAAGGTTATTAGCCATGATGTATTTTTCCTAGGCGATCGCTAAGTTATTCTACTAACTACTTCTTCACTGTTACAATGTATACTTGTATAGATTGATCGCCAATAAGCTTAGCCAAATAAGTGGTTTATGATGAAGTTTTGGGCATAGGTTGATCATGCGCTTGTGTTATGAAGTTAATCTTTTTTTGATTTTTATGCATATATTTATTCATGTCCATATTCTCCTTTTCTTGCATAGTTCTGGCTAGTAATCATGGTAAGTTTTCTCATCATATTAGCAACCTTTACCCCACTATAGTGCACACGTGTATGGGATCAATCACCAACAAGTTTGGCAGGGTAAGCGATATCCTCTAAAGTGGGGTGAGATCCGATGTTTGGATGTAATGTTGATTGTGGTTTAATGATAGCCTGATCAATGGCTGGTGCTTTCCTGAGCTCACACTTTATATTTCCAATATGAGCACTTACATAAGTGCATGCGTCTCTTATAGAAATTTTAAATGAAACTATCGTACCTAATCAAGATTGGTTGTTGCATTGCGTTTGTATGGTATCCTTGCTTAGCTGTTAGTTTGTTAACAATTTTTTGTTGCATTCTTAATACTTGTATAAAGTCCTTCACTAACAAGTTTGATACAATGAGCATACTGGTGAAGTAGTTATGTTTTACATTATTAGTACTTCCATTAGTTCTTCCATTGCCCTTAGAATACTCGACAGGATTAATCATTGGCAAGTTCGGCACAATTAGCAATCTTTGTGAAGTCATACTTTATTATTTCATTTGCTCTTTTGAAAATCTTCCCATTGCTATGTTATGCTCTTTCTCAAGATCAATCACTATTAAATTCGACAGGGCAAGAGACCTCTGATGGAATTCCATTTCATTGCTACCTTGCATATTTACATAGAATCAATCACTGTCAAGTTTGGCAAGGTGAGAAATCTCTGGTAGAGTGTCTTTGTAATCTAGTCATGTGTGTCCATGGTAGATTCCAATTTCTTGTCTTGTGTTTGAGCGAGTTCGTTCACATCGTACGATGGGGATACTTGCTATACATGGACAAAGCAAGTCCAATGGTCGATTGTCAATAATGAAATACCCAATCGATGATCATGTCCTGATCGTAAGTAAATCGGTTCTTTATTGCCAGCCAGATTTTATGAGTCGATCAATAATAATGAACTAGTTTCACAGTTGTTTGATAACGCAATTTCTATCGAATTAGAAAACAGTTGACAATTTTTGAAATAAAAATAACTACAAGTGCACGGCGTGTAATTGTTAGTACATGGAGAGTAAGGGTCGATATGTAGGGAATTGTTGATTTAAATTTCTTATTCAATAAAATTAAACCAAGGTTCAGGCTTGTTTAAGCTAGAAAATGTGAAAAATGAGAAAAGGAAAGTGATAAAAATATGAAAGTGAGAAGGCAATTTAGAGGCACTCTCTGGTCACATAAATCAGCAACATGAAGTTATGATCTCTCTTTTCTTGTCATTAGTGTAATTAGTTGATGTGCTTATAATAAGTATGGCATATTTATGTTATTAATTAGCCCAACATAAGCAATCAAACTATAACACAACCACTAATACACTTTTGTCTTTCATGAAATATGACAACAAAGTTAAAAGAAAAATCTATTTTAAGCATGGCCTATTAACTATTATTTAGAAATATAGGCCATCAAATTTCAATTTCAACATTCACTTCTTTTCCATAATCATATTTAGATGAAGAGGTAATTTGTGTTATATTTGTTTAAGCATAGCCTATTTGGTGTCAACAATATAGACTATTAAATTCAAAGCTAAACAACAACATTAAATGTAACAACCCGCATATTTATCGAGTTTGTATTTAAATATTTTATTTAAATATTAACTCGTTAATCGGATTTTGGTCCGAAAAGCTACTTTTTGCAAACGGTCAAATTAGGACTCGAGACCACTTCCATTGAGTTCGAAATGTCGTTTACAACTTTTTTAAGTATAAACATCGATAGGTTTGGAGTTAGTGAAATTTCACTAACTTTTCCCGCTTTGGACTTTGGGTTAGTTTAGCCTATTAAGCCCAAGTTCCAACCCTCTTCTCCTCACTCTTCATAAATTTACTAACTAATCAAGCTTTGGCATTAATGGTGGAGGGAATGGGAAATTAAAATTCCAAAACTCATATTCAATTGCAATCCATCTTTCTACTCCAAATTCAAGAAGAAGACATTGGATTCAAGCTTCTTGTGCTTAGATAGAAGAAGGATTGATTCTTGCTTGCTTAAAACTTCATTTTCATTGATATTTGGTGCAAAGGTGAGATTTTTATCTCACAATTCTAGCCTATAACTATATTGGACTGTTGGGAATGATTCCCTATCATTTTTGCATGCATGTTAGCATTTGGTTTGGATTGGATTGGCGAAAAACTCCAATTTTTAGCGTTTTGTTGAATTTTCTGCACTTGAGTCGTTCTGGCCATTTTTAGGTCGTTCGGAGTTAAGTCGTTCGTCCATAGGTCGTGAGTCGTTCACGAGTTAACCCTGAGTCGTTCTGGCCATTTTTAGGTCGTTCGGAGTTAAGTCGTTCGTCCATAGGTCGTGAGTCGTTCACGAGTTAACCCTAGGTCGTTCTGGCCATTTTTAGCTCGTTTGGAGTTAAGTCGTTCATCCATAGGTCGTGAGTCGTTTACGAGTTAACCCTTAAGTCGTGCAGCCCTTCAGTCACGCAACCCTTAAGTCGGTTACGAGTTATCCCGACAGGTCGCTGGACACTTAACTCGTAGGTCGTATGACCCTTGATTCGTTAGGTCGTTAGACCCTTGAGTCGTTAGGTCGTATGACCGTTGAGTCGTTAGGTCGTATGACCCTTGAGTCGTTAGGTCGTATGACCCTTGAGTCGTTAGGTCGTATGACCCTTGAGTCGTTAGGTCGTTAGACCCTTGAGTCGTTAGGTCGTTAGACCTCATTTTGTCTTCACTAGGTCGTACCGTTTTGGTCGGGGCGCTGCCCCGCACCCCGCCGGGGGCGCTGCCCCCTGGACCCCCGTGACCTGACCGGGCAGGTCGAACCCCGTAAGCGGTGGCGTTGCCCCCGCACCCCCACCTTGGGGGGTTGCCACCCCCTGGACCCCCCCTCCGTAGGCGATCTTATCTGAAAAACATTCAACAGAACTTGCTTTGTTGAGATGCTGAGTTGACCATTCTTCGAGACAAACCATCTCTGGTTATCTCGGCCACGTTTGGTCGTTGGGGAACTTCCACTTTGATGCTTTTGAGCTGATTTCCTTGGATTTTATTCACATCTCCGAATGTGATCTTTGTGATGATTGTTTCTACAATCTCTTCTGTGATTTGTCATTTTAAAAAAATATAAAGGTTTCAATACTAGTAGTAAATATCAAAACTCTTTTAACAAACAATTTCAACTCTATTTTTAGTAACAAAGCTCTTTTCTTAAACCGTTTTTCAATCTATTAGTATATACAAACCTTTACCTCACTCGGATGAGAAATCTAATTAAACGACTTAGTAAAACAAGTGGTATGAAACGCTTGCGTTCACTTCGTCGGTTAATTCCTGGACTTGTTCGATTGAACCTCTTGTGACAATTTTATTAGTGAAGATTTACAGTTTGTTCGTAAATATTTAAGTTAAGCAAGTGGTTATGGGACATGAAGCTAAACTTCTATATTTACTAGCTTAGTGTAATTGACACTTCTCGTTGATCATGACGATCATTCTGATGATTTAGACTAGCAACTGTGCGATGTCTCTTGTTGCGAGGTTAGACTAGACACCACTTGTGTGATTCCACTCACACATACCTTTTTGTTTTTTTGGTTAGTCTGGACCTTAATCTGTGTGATTCCATTCACACATGTGGGGTAGCTCCCCTTGGTCTTCGGACCGTCATGTGATAGGCCTCTTTCTCTTTTCTATGATTTCTGGACTTCTTGCATTGATTTCTAGAATTTATGTCATTGACTTGTTATGAGTACAAGTTTGGGGTATGATGCCCTTTCCGAATCTTTGAGAAGATTCTTGTGATATTGATTATCTCTTATTGATTGATCTTCTGTTGATCATTATTTACATACTTATAGCGGTATGTCATTATGGATGTTTATGTTTATGCCATATCTTTTATGTTATCTCATGTCATCTGATATTTATAGCTAGACTGATCCGTTTATTATTTTCTTAAATAATACTCGGGTCAGACCGAGATGTTACAGGTGCTTCTGCTTGACTTCTTCCCAGGGATTCACCACTCTGACTTTTGGCTAACTGTTTAGATTAGCAGTTTTTGTTGTATACACTTGAGATATAGACTCATAGTTGAATTCTTTTGTATAGCACGTGTTGCTATTCTTTTGTATTATCGTGGATCTTACTGACCACTACTCTGATGTACACTTTCATGTGTTAGTTATATATTCATATCTTCTTCCGCCTTTGTGATATGGATATCTGTGACTGATTTGTGATATGATTATTTCTATGTTTGTTCCCGAAGATTATTTATAGCCACCGTGTGATAAGCAATTACATGGATGGTCGCTCCTCAACAGCCTTATTCTCCGTGCTAGTTGACAGCACTACTCCGGAGTGTTCTTGGCTAGCGTGGGTATAGAGGTGGGGCGTCACATTAAACCACTTCAAATATTTCCATTAAGCACTAAAAGAGAACATAAACATCAAAATGTTGCATCCACATACTAGAAAGCTTCATTACCCCTAAATAGAAGGGATTAAGCTCTCATATTTGTTATCGAATCAACAGATGTAGAAAACAACATGAAACAAACAATAGGAAAAAGACAGCAAAATGAAAAGAAAAACTAATTAACAAGAAATAAACACTAATCTACTTGCATGAAAAGTAAACTATACTACTAATATAAGAAGAGAAGCATGTAAAAGAAAAGAGCATGTATTAAATTGCATAAAAGAAAGTATATGAAATAAAAATGGCTAAGTAGCCATAAAAAGAAAGAGAGCTCTCATTTTATTTTTGACCTTAACTAACTAAGAGAAGCGAGACTAAGAGGGACTAAAAAAAGAGGAGAGTGTTACATGAAACATAAGGGGTATTTATATAAGTTTAAAACCCTAATTCACTTTTTTGGAAACTACCCAAAATGCCCTCTTAGGAAGTATGGTGACCAAGTTAGCATTAACTTCAGATAATCATCCATTAAGTGTGCATGAAGATTTAATTGCCTCTTAGCATGTGCATTAGCTCCTAAGTGTACAATAAAGTAGGTGGGTGAGGTCCTCCATGATCCATGAAATTAATTATTTCCATCTCCATTCCTTTGTATTCACTCTTGTGCATGCATATATCTTCATGAAACCACTTGTCTACAAAGGCAAATTCCAACAAAACAACATAGAAAATTCCAACTAAATTTTCACGAATTAACTGATGTACAAAAATGACCATTTTGCTCTTATATGGAGATGAATAGATGACGATTTGAAACTAAATTGAATTTTGGTTTAAACAAGTTAAAATACCCAATATGATCATTTATTTATTTTAATTAGATTAAATATGGTGGTAAAAATATGCATATTTACGTGCACATCAACAATCATGTCTTGACTATATGTAAATCTGGTTCACTTTTTTGACCATAATGTTAGAGGTAATCGTCAATATGAATTACCCAGTCGGTGATCATGTCTTGACGGTAGGTAAGTCAGTTCACCATTGCCAAACAAGTTTTTCTAGCTAATCGTCAATAGTGAACTACGTAGTTGGTGGACATGTTTTGACCATAGATAAGTTTGGTTCACCATTGTCGAGCAAGATTTTTGGTCCGATCATTAATGGTGAATTAACTAGCTGACGATCATGTCCTGACTGCGTGCAAGTTTGGTTCACCATTGTTGGTCAAGGTTTTCGGGTCGATTGTCAATGGTGAACTACTCGGTCGGCAATCATGTCCTGACCATGGGTAAGTTCGGTTCACCATTATCGACCAAGATTTGTAGGTAGATCATCAGTGGTGAACTACAAAGTCAACGATCATGTCCTGACAGTGGATAAGTCCGATTCACCATTGCTGACCAAGATTTACGGAATGATCGTCAATGGTGAACTACTTGATAGGTGGTCATGTCCTGACTATGGGTAAGTCCCGTTCGCCATTATTGGTCAAGGTTTATGCAAGATTGTTGTGATACACATGGGTCACTTTCTCTTAGTATGTCGTGCCCTTACCTGTACCATCCTAGAAATTAGGGACTTTAATCGGTGCAGGATGGTTGTTCTTGTGGTAGTTTGATAACACTAATCATCTATTAAGGTCTCACACACCTTATCAACGTGGTTCGGTAAAACTATGACGACTGACAATACACCTATCTATAGTCCACATAATTGCAATAATCGATGCATAAAAAAGAAATAAAAATAATGATGGAGGTTTCATGCTTGTAAGACTTGGATTTTTCTACGTTTGATTTGGAATATTTAAATGGCTTTAAATATTGTGTTTGAATTATATATTGATTTTAAATATGGAAATTTGGGTTTTTATTTATGAAATAAATTTAGAATTTAAACACAACGATTTATTGGATAAATTAATTATTGTTTTATAATTGAATATTGGGTAAATTATTGTATCTTGAGTTTTAAGCTCGATAAAAATAATTTAAAGACTTGTAAAATTTATATTAATAATAATGAAGATAGTTAAAGTTTTAAAATTGAAAGTGATTTGTTCAATTTTAAAAATAGTTGTTTAAATTGACATTTAAAAATAGTGATCTGAGGCACAGTCTCGGAATTCGATGAAACCAATTCCATTGGATCCATAATATTGTATTATCATTGGATTTCAAATTTTTCAGTGTTTGGCATTTATGTTTAGCCATACGGGATGTAAGCACCTTGAAATTAATATCGAAAATTTAATATAATAATTGGATCCAAAAAGCTATCTTCTACATATGATCGAATTAGGTCTCGAAACCTATTCCATTGAGTTCGGAATAGGGGTATAACACTATAAACGCCTAGCAGCATGCCATTATAGGGATTGTAAAATTTTAGTTACCCAAAACGAGATAAATTCAATATTTAATACACACACACACACACACATATATATATATATATAATGGTAAAATCAGATGAACAGTTGAGTCCCCTTCAATCGCACATCCCTTTTCCCTTTGGTGACACGTGAGCTTCTCTTTTTTTAAATAGCCGACCTCATCTTCCTCGTTCTAAATTGAACAAAAACTTAAAAAAAAAACGCAAAGGAAAAATCGCGTCTCCCCCTTGTTATCTTTCAGTTCGTAAATCACAGAAGAATACTCGATCATCCTCACGACGCCACTCCTCCCCTTTTATAATCACGTATTCCTATTTCCTCTGTCTTCTCTAAAACGAAATCGAGGTCAAAAAGGAAAAGAAAGAGGACAGGCAATTTTTAATCACAGTCGGATACAGGGGACGATGGTCACGACCTGAAGAGTGGTTCGAGCTACAAATGCGAGTGGCATCGATTATGGTGTCGATTTTCCTATGGATGTGGTTGGTTTTAGAGGTAGGAGTTTGGGCGCGGGTCGCGCATGCGAGTGGGCAACGGCGTAAGCACGAGGCAACTATCAGAGGCACTAGGGTTTGGGTTCGCGATGCGAATGAGGCAAGGGGAGATCGTCGTGGATGAGGTGGCAATGTGAGGAGCAACGTCTGAGGAGGGGTCGCGACTAGTTTTGGGGAAGCTCAAGTCATGATGTCCTCGTGTACGAGATAGCAGAGACACGCTCGCGTGAAGGGTCATGGGTTGTGTGAAGCTAGGGCGCGATGTGCAGTAGGTTGCGGGATCGGCGATGGCAGTGGAGGGACTACAGTTTGGATAAGTCGGGTGGGTTTGTGTTGTCGGGCAGTTCGCGAGAGGAAGAAAGGTTTAAGCTTTGTTTAAGTTAATTTTTAATTTATTTATATGTTAATAATTTTTTTAACTATATCATTATGCTAATAAAATCCATATCTCTGTCGTGCGTGGTCTAAAAATCATGGAAACAAGTCGTGTTGGAACGGATTGCAAAGTTAAAATAAAAAGTGAGGAAATTTCTCACTCATTTGGATTACCAGACTAATTTTTAAAAATAATTAAAATTAATTATTGGATGCCTGGTTAATTTATTAATTATTATCTATGGAATGATATTATTTATATAGTAGTATATATATTAGTATTTGGAGTGACATTCCCGCACATTATAGCGGATGAGACCCTATGCGCACCATATTATCCCTATATACCACGATGTCTCCCTCGAAATAGGATTGGTATTTTATGTTGAGTTAACATCTGTGGATGCAGAAAAACAGGTTGGAGGGATCCAACTGGATTCCTCAAATATATTGCTTATTGTTCATATATAGTGATATATGATTGTGTAGAATAATCTATATAGATTATTGTAGTGTTTGGAATTATTGGATGCTATTGTAGCACTGGCTTGAATTTTGATAATTTAGAAACTATAAATGTATTTTTAAAATTTACGGAATTAAAGGGGATTTGATATAAATATGTATACATATATATATTGGAATTGGAGTTATTTTAAAAGAAATTGAACCATAAAATATAATTGATATTTTGGTATACTTAACTATTGTGAATTTTTAAATGGAGATTTAAAAATGACTTATGTAAAAGAATTTACAAATGGTATCTAGGAATATGAGAGGAGTTAAAATCAATGTTAAAAATAGATTGGAAGTATAAATGGAATTTACAAGAAATGAATTTATATAATTGAATTTTATAAATACGATTTGTCTTATCAACTAGTAAAACTCAAAGGAGTTTATAAATTTGTAATTGATGTTTATAAATAAGGAAAATGATAGTCAGTTGGTAAGTTGGAAATATAAATTAACGATGTGAATTTATATCGAACCATGGAAATAGTTGAGGAAGAAATATTGGAATCTATTTTTGAATATGAGAATGGTGATAAAATTTAGATATAATCAATGTGATATGAATCGAGGAGGAGTTATAAACTGAATTTGGAAATATTGTATTTTAAAATAGTTTTTGTCGAGAAGTTAAAAGTTTGTAAAAATGGGATTTTTAATTACTATGCTATATTATTTAAACTATAATTAGATTAGAATATTCTAAAATATTATTTATGATAATATTAAATATTTATTGAAATAGATTCTAATTTTTAATCAGCTTATAAATAAATCAGTTATTTAAAATGATTTGGAAATGAGTTATTGATGTTATTTAAAATATTTTGATATTTTGAATCTACTTAAACGTATTTTACAAAATAAACTATTATTCTATCAAAATACTTATTATATATATATATATATATATATATATATTAAAGGATTGAATTTGTTTATAAATCCTCTCGAGATTGAAAGCGAAGTTTGTTAAATGAGTATAATTTTAGAAGAGGAATCTTATAGTGGGATTTTGGGAGCTTAAAGAAATCTCCAAAGTGTTTAAAATATGAGAAATTCATAAAATGAATTAGAATTCATAAAAGGAGTTAAGAAAGGGCATTTGGAGATATAAGTAAGCGTATTCGACTTTGGAAATATTAAGAAATTTACAAATAAAATTTGTGAAGGATTTGAGAAATAGGAAAATAAATAGACTACTTCCTAAATATTAGAGAGAGAAAATATCATAGAAAATATACTTATAAATATTTTGAATTATTACACGGGAAGGTTTTGAAAATTTTAACTTTAAGATTTTTATTATAGAAATGTTTTAAAAAGGGATGAATTATAGATGGAAGCAAGGAAAATAATTCTAAGTATTAAAACGGTTCGGAAATATCCTATTGTGGATATAAGTAATTGGTGTCGTTTCAAATATTGAATATATTGAAGAGATCGGATATATACCTTGTAAAGATATTTTGAAAATGAGTGTTTTTTAGAGTATTAGAAAAGCTGGGGCCTAGTGATTGTTTATAGATGTTTTATTGATAGTTAAATAAGAGACTATCAATATTGGTCAATTTCATTAATCCTTTCAAAGAGATCGAGATCGGATTTAATTATTCGAAAACCACTTCGATCTGGTTTGAATGTAACGGATGAATATTGTGAAGATGATGAAGACAGTGATTCGGTTTGTCCAGACCTAGGACAACTTGTATGGACAAATGCTATCAGAATATCATCATTGAAGGACGATGAGCATTCCATGTAAAATTGTTCTTGAATGGTAATGCTTAGCCTCAAACCTCATCAACTGGGAATGACTAAAACAGGGGAGATGAAGTAAGGCTAAGTGGGTCGCACCTAAGTAGGGTATATTATCACCTTTCTATATATCCTCGGAAACCTATTATTTATAGATATGGTTATGCATGGAAGGAGCGTTCGATAGTAAGAGTGGGAACACCTGAGGTGATAACATATTCGATCTATCCAAGTTAGGGGTAGGCTGGTCTTGTGTAGCAGGGAATTCCGGCGTGGTCCTCGGTACATTGTTCTATAGGTGTACTGTGATTGGAGGTACCCTAATGGCCCAATCATTCGTTGCAATCCATTCTCTAATACGAGCTTATGGTTTTTTTGTAGAGCCTAGTGTGCTAGAATTTAATTAATGTAACAATTTCAACTATTTGAATAAGTATTTGTATTTAGACACTATCTTAATATCACTAGATTTTCTATAAAATGTTTTGGTTATCGGAAGGGAAAAGCCCTTCTGTTTTATGTGTGACGCAATCTTTCGAGATACCTTTTTTTTCAAAGGATTTTGATAACTTTAATAGTTCAAATTGAGTGTGTTTTCTCACGCTGGTTTTCTAGACTGACTCATGTGTTATTTTATTATAATGCCTGGGTCAGACCGAGTGTTACAGATTCAGGATAAAATGCTATGGAGCTCAGGAGACGAGCTGGATGATAGAGACGTATATCCGTACTTGGCTTATATTACACTGTGTAAGAACAAGTTATATAACTGTCTAGTTTGATGTATTGAATGATGTACTCTGATGACTATAACTATAAAACAGTTACAGATTCTTTTATATAAAAATCTATTATTATATATTATATTTTGTTCCGTTGTGATTGTGAGATTCTTTGTTCTTGTTTAATTTTGTTCTATCTCTTCTTCTTCTTCTTCTTTACTCCAGTATTCATTCTTTCGTACAATTTGGGTTGAACATGAGTGAAGTATTATTAACTCAAAGGGTAAGAAACTGCAGGTCACTATAGTGCATTCCATGTTTTTTTAGATATTGCTCCATCTTTGATGATGAGAATGTAAGTTCCATTCCCTATATCCCTATTGATAAAATATAGTCCTTCCCAGATTGGGCCAAGTGCCCCGGTTAAGGGAAAATTCGCTCCAGGACTAGGTTACCTTCCTTAAGCGGACGACTCTCTTTCATAAAGTTGTATTATTTCACCGCCTTTCACTAAAACGCCATGGTTTTTAAAGCAGTCTCACACCGCTTTTCCTCAATTAGATCTCGGACATGTTTAGCAATTCCTTATTCTTCTCTATGTCATAATGGATTCTCTTATGAGATGAGACTGTGTTTCAATAAAAAGCATAGCCATTAACTTATAGGCCAAGGCAAAAAAAGTATGTTCCATTATTGTTTCACGAGAAGTTCAATACGCATAAAATGTTAATGCAAGCTCATCCATCCGAGCCCTTTATCATTTTCCAAGTGCTCATTTATTAGTGTTTTGAGACCCTTATTAACTTCTTCAACCTATCCATTGGCCTACAGAAGACACATTGTAGAAAAGCTTTTACTAATTTTGTATTACCAATAGAAGTTAGCAAATTCCTAGCTATTAAATTGCCATCCGTTATCCAAGATCATCTGGACAGAACTCCATACTCGGTAAAGTAATCTACAACCACCATTGCATATTCAACTCTACCCACAGGTATTAGAAGTTCTCTGATTGGATCGAAGCCCTATCAGTACATGACTAAGGGATGACCATGTGAGTTAATCTGGCTAGTAGTGACCTAGAGATCCTAATGAATCTATGGCACTAATTGCATTCTTGGCATACTCCACAGTGTTCCTGTTAATGGCTTGCCAAAAATATCCATATCATAAGATTTTCTTTTCTATGGACTATCCCTCAGTGCGGTCTCCTCGATTTCCTTAATTCACATTGCCCAATATTTCGTTAACCCCTCTTGTAGCCATGAACCTTTGCAACAGGTTGTGGAAACCCTTCTATATAGGATGACATATGTGTGGTGTATTAGGTCGCCTTACGCATCACCTTCCTTGCTTCATTCTAGTTATTGGGTGAATTTTTTACTATGACCAACCCAAAAAGTTGTCTCGGTGGTAATTGGCTTGATGGTAGTTGACTCAGAGTTCATGTCATGGCTTGACCATGCCTGGGTTTGGCGATAAGCTGCAAAATACGAATCTATCTTCGAAGGTGGTGTTTGGTGAACCTTTTGTTCAGTAATGCCTTTGTTCAACGGCGCCCTGGTTCATTGATGTTTTTGTTCGACTGTGCCTTGCTACAACACCCTATCAATCATTGAATAATAATTTCTATCTAGTAGTTCCAGTATTGAACAATGAATCTTATACAGTGTTCTTTCTACCAGATAGGTGAAGATCGATTTTTTTTCCTTTATCTTGCCTTATGTTTCCACTTGTATTTCTTTATGTTATCTTTTAGTCTTCTCACCTTCCAATCCTAAAACTTTTGGCCAATTGATGATGCTCCATTTTCTAGTTTCTCCAATACCTATTAGATCTCTCTAGATTGGTTACAACAATTATATGTTTCTAAATTTTTGTAATGGCCCATAATTTTCGATAATTAAAATTAGTTAATTTAATAGGATTTGTGTCTTAATAATTGGGAGGAATAAAATTTTGTAATTTAATTATGAAACGATAATTAGAACTAAATGTAACAATGTTAATTTAAGTCATTTATTAACAATTATAATGAAAATTCTATTAACTAAAATGATTTAAGTGTTATACTTGGTTATAAAATAAATATAGGTAAACAAATGTAAATATGGAATTAGTTAATAATAAATGGTAATTGAATAAAACCAATATTATGTAAGAAATTTTAATGGTTGATTGTAAATAATAAACCCTTACAAGTGTGACTAAAAGTAAAAAGGAAACAAGTATTATGTGTTACCTATTTATTTAACCTATTAAAATTAAATTGGAAATCAATTAAGTGAATAGAATTAAACTTAGGTGATTTAATACAATAACTGAAAGCATGGATGCAGTAAAATAAATAGAAATGTAAATTTATTCATAAGGTAATAATTGAGTTAGTAAAAGGATGAAATTGAGATAAATAATTAGTTGGGACTTTAATTTTTTATTGATGTGTAAATTTGACAAAATTCAATATAAAATGGGAGTATAATAGTTAATACAAATAAAAGATGGAAATTGAAGGATATTGATGTAATGAAATGTAAAACAAATTTTAACTATGTTATCCAATTTACATTTGGTTGAATATAAAGGTTGAAATCAAATTAAAGCAATTTATTGAAATTAAATTATAATAAATTAGATTTAATTACAGTGAAATCTAACGCTGTAATTAGTGTAATAACCAACAGTGAATTGTCATAAAACCTTGTATTAAGTCATTGCAAATGTATAAATAAATAAAAATGATGAAATTGGTTAGTTTATGAATATTAAGTTAAAAAGCGACTTAATTAATTTATTATTAATTTAATTAATTAATGAGAAAATAGCCATTTTGGCCACTGACTCGGATTTCGACAAACCGGTGTAATCGGATCTGTAATTGTAAATTATTGTAGGATTTAAAGTTTCGCAGCGATCGGACTTGTCGTTTGATCGTACAGGCTCGAAATGCCTAGAAACCAATTTAATTAAATTCAACTTAAATCAATTTGAAATAAGCTGATTTTAACATAACTTCTTCAAACGATGAAATTAGGACTTGAAACCTATTCCATTGACTTTAAAATCATCAAAAACATCTATTTTGATATATAGGACGACTCATTTTCATTCCCAAGACAGAACAGGCTTTTCGGGTCGTTTATCGTTCAACTTCCAAATCAAATCATGTCCATTCATCTCTATTTCTGGCCTGCCTATAAATAGCCCGTTATAAACCCTAGTTCCTTCTTATTTTCATTTGTATGTACGTACAATTCTCTGCCTCGTCCTTTCCAGTGGCAGATAAACAAAACAAATTCCTCAAATTCAATTCCAATTCAAAATCCAATTTCAAAAATTCAAACTCCTCAAACTATATCGAATTATATATCAATTTGAAGCTCTCGACGAGCGAATTCAAATCTATGATTTTTTTTGATTTGGATCTTGGTTTGGCAAGAATTGTCCAAAACAACCACAGTCGTTCATCGTGTCCTGATCAACTTGGTCGGATCGTCAAACCGAGGGTACCGGGATGTGGAGAGCAGCGAGCGTGGTCCATCGGCGTATTTGGTTGGGTGTTTTGACGGTTAGATCTTGTGCAAAAATTCAATTAGGTCAAAGAATGATGTGGCGACCGGAGCTTTTGATCATCGTTCGATCGGCATGAGGGTCAGAGTTCGTAGGGAGGCACTGTAGGTGAGGTTGTCGCGGTGTCAGTGGACGCGGGGCAGGCTGCGACTAGCCGAGGTGACCGCATGGTCAAGCATTTTATCAGTGGTGGGTTGTTTGCGTTAGGGCTTGCTGTAGGGGGTCATGACTGAGTGGGGGAAGAAGGGTGACGTGGTGCTGTGTGAGTGGTCCGTTTCACTTTTTTTCAATCGTTTATCTTCTAATGTTCATAATTTTGAATACGAGGTCCAATTCATATGCGGTTTGTTCCGCTGGGATCGTAATAAAATTTTGGACATTATAACGCTGGTTTAGACGAATTCTGAGACCGTTCAAATTTTGGATTTAAAATGGATTTAAAGCCAATTTAAATTCAAAGGTGAGTGTTTTAACCCACTCATGACTTCTAAAACTTTTTATGTTTGTTAAATTAAATTTGTGATGTGATTGAAAATTTATTCAAGTCTGTTTGGTATATTTAAATCATCCTCTCAGTTAATATGAATTGATTTAAATTAAATTGTTATTTAATTTATTATTGAATTTAAATTGCCAGTAAATACCTGTTATTGATTTTTAATTATCTATTGAGGTTTATTGATGAGTTGGATTATTATTGTGATGGATGATTGATTATTAATATTGGATGAGTGGATGTTGTATTTTGTGTGTTATAATACTGCAAGTTCACTTTGGGTTGAAATGATACATACCCGAACAATCTTGTAGATCAGGGGAAAATTGCTATGGGTTGAAATGATAAACCCGAATGGTTTTCATTCATTGGAAAGATGTTGATTTTTGGTACCGATTGAAATTATATATATATCGATATAAATTCTTGAATTTGGATTTTGTGTTTGAATTGAATTATTAAAAAGTTTAAGTTAAACTTCGAATTTTTTATTAATGTGGTTAAAGTTTGATACCTCAAATTAGTTGAGTTCTTTTAATAATGATATTCACGTGGCACACTTGATAGGAGATGGAAAATCCCGTAACATCTCTGAAGCCATTGCACTCGCATTTTTTTTAGATTAATTTGACTTACATAAGATCTTTTATTTCTAACTTGAATGTTTTGTCTTTTCATTACGCTTGGGTCAGTTTGAGCTTTTTCAGTGTATTGAAGACCATTTTATTTTATGGATGATGAAGACGAAGATTTAGTATATTATTTCTATTTATTATCATTATTCCACTGCTTATTGTGTTCCGCTGCATTATTTTTTTATTTTTTGATGCATGTATAACTCTGATTTGAATTGTAAAAGTATAATCAAATGTCGTTTGTAAAACAGCTTCATGAATTGTTTATTTGATTATTATAATTTGTCATTCCGCTGTGAGATTCTATGTTTTGTTTTTTCCTTCTTTTCTATTATTTTCTTATTAACCCCATTAACAATCCTCCCTTTTTAATGGTTGGATTAGATATGTGTGGTTTATTGTCGATTTAAATCATCCAAAAGGTGGTTTGTTGCAGGTGGTATCAGGGCTTTGGTTTAGGCATATCTTAGCCTGTTGGGGTTAACTCATTAGAGATAGGGTAGTAATATCCTAGAATGAGTCTGTCTGAGTGCATATATATATATACGAAAGCGTGTACTTATTAGTGTTATAAAAATGTTTTATGTAAGTTTTGAAATGAATTATTTTTCCTAATATTATATGGTATATATAAAGGAATAAATTTTTATGACTAATATAGTTATTTGTAATGTGTTTGTTATATGAAATGGTAATATCTAATTATTATCATTTATGATTAACTTGTTATATTTTGTCAAATTATAAACATTGGCTAATTATTGTTGATTGAATTAATAGACTAAACACTAGCTTAATAATGGTGTATTAAAGAGAATAAAATAAATAATTTGGATATTTGTGTATGGAATTGAAATGTTTTGTTGTAAAACTTATTGTTTGTTGATTGGTAGTTTCAACTATTGAAATAAAATGGAATATTTGGATATTTGATAGTCAAAACTTCTGAATTAATATATGAGTTGAAACTTTAATTATGTTGAATTATGCAGTGAATTTGATAGCCTTAATTTGAAAACAAGTGAAAGAAGGTTAATTTATTATAGTTGAGTAGAATTATTGCATACATTATTGGCATGTAATGTAATAATATTTAAAAATTGAAAGTGTGAATTTAGTTAACATTTATGAAATGTGTCATAAATAAACTAAAAGGTAAAGGTGAACTAAAAAGGAAATGAATATAAATAAAGTCATGCCTTGTAAAATTGTTTATGAAATAAATGGAAGTTGCAATAAATAGTTATAATTAAAGTTGTGATAACTTTAAGCCCGAATAATGTTTATAAAAAAATTAAGCTTTTATAAATTTGTTATAAACTTAAGCAAATTTCTTATGAAATGATTTGCAAATAAATATAGTATTAAATGAGAAATATTACATGTGAAATGAACGTAATTTAAATTGAAGAGAAATATAAGCAATATTATGAGAATGGATATATTAATGCTTTACATTAAATGGAGAAATTCTATTAAACAAATATTAAAGTATGAAGTGATAGTTGTGTTAATCAATGAGATTAAAAAATGAATTTAATTGAAATGTAATTGGGATGAATCAAATTGGAATAAATACGTAATTCCTGTGTATATTATTTTATTCAAAAAATTAATTTGATCCGAATTTGAGCACACAAGTTCTATGGGAATTGCACCATTTCGTGTTAGTATTTTCATTCGATTCTTGATAGCGAATATTTGATATGGATTTTTGGTTTGATTTTAGAATTCTCTATCATAGTATATGGCTATGCAAGGAGAATGATGGTTTCTAGTCAAGAAACCATATCGAAGTCCGCATTAGGGAAGTTGAATGGACAATACTAGTTTGAAAGCTAACTTGTGTGATCGAGCGAGCGATCGAATGTGATTTTGCAAAATGATGACATATGTACATCTTATGTTTTATATTATTGATATGCTTTGGCACTGAAATTGAAAGTTATTGGGTTGGGTATCTTTGTAATTTAAATTGAAATTTTCTTTTATACAAAACTACTATTAATTTAAAACCATTTTTCAAAACTATTTTCTTTTATTTTTCTTATAAACTATTTTCTTTTATTTTCTTATACCAACTATCTTATTCTATTTTATTTACAAAACTATTTTATAAACAATTTTATTTACAAATTATTTTACAAACTATTTTATTTACAAACTATTTTACACAACCATTTTATATACAAAAAAAATACAAAACTATTCTAAATTCAAAAACTTTTATAAAGCAATGATGTTCAATCTCATATGGCTTTCCATACAGCGAAATTGATTTGAAATTTTTTTATTCTTGTATAAGATGGACTTTATATAAGTACAAGTGACTTTGAAACTACTAATTTTGGAAGGTTATTCGATCTGGAGAGATAAATCTTATATATAATGGAATTTATATAAGAATGATTTGATATGTTCGAGATTATTGATTTTGGAAAGTACTTTGTCTAAAAATGAAATCTTATATATAATGGAATTTATATAAGTGCGATATTTGAAGCTATGATTTTGAAAGGGTACTATATATGGTATATTATAATTTAAAGTAAGAGGTACGGGGAAGTACCCTCCGTGAAGAAGTATAATATGATATGCTTCGACCCAGATGGACTTGGAGAATCCAGGAATGGATTCGACCGATAAACCCTTATGGACTTGGGTGAATTTAGAAATGGATGTGAACTGATATGGTTGTCCGGACTTAAAATTATGAGTTCCTCGATTTTTTTCAGGGTAGATAGTTCTTTAGTTTACCCTATGGAGGTGCTTTCGATCCTGGGATCTGTCGTTTATGGATCTTAGGAAGGAAGTGCATCCATTGCGTAAATCATTGAATCAGCATCGCACCACTGCAGCAGAGGTCGATGGTCCCTTGTTAAGAAATGGGTACTTTATTTTTCTAGAATCTGGAAGGTAAAAGGATCTTCTAGAAAGTTTTGTGTCCATTGCGTAAATACTGGATCAGCAGTGGGCCACTGCTATCGTATTATCATAATTGACATTAGATTTTGAGCGGTACTTATCATACCTATTTTTTTAAGTATTTTTCAATGTGTGTTGAAACAGGTCTACTAAGTACTTAAAGAATTCTAGCCTTGCGCCTGATCAACGCATGGCCAGAGTCTGAAAGAACGAGGATAAACTTGTTAAGACATTCGAGTTATAAAAGTATATTGATAAAGTATTATATAAAAGATATTTTGGTCATTTTTATCATTTCTAAATACTTTAAAATGTTTAAAATATTGTTTATTTATATACTACATGGTTTAATAATAATTATTAGTGCAGTAAATGTTTTAGAAGTTGTTAATTAAATAAATCATATTTAAAGAAAATGATTATTGATTTATTAATAATGTTTAAAAAGAATTTTGAGATAAAATTAATAAATTTATAAATAATGGATTTAATGTTTTCAATTGCTTCTTTGTAAATATAAGTAATGATGTAAGTAATTATTTTCAAATAGTTTACATATATTTATAAAGATGTTACTTAAAATAAATTGTACTCATAAATGAAGCAAGAAATTTTACAAACGAATTTTTGAAAAGTATTAAGGTATTAAAGATGATTGATTTTCAAATAAAGCTTTCAAATGAATATTTCAAGTAAAATTTGTATAAGTTTCTTTGAATGTATAATTTAAAGATATTATATAAATGGAAAAAAAATTGATTTGCAAAGTTTATTTATAATAATATACTTGACAAATAAAAAATGAATCTCTATTTTGGAAGTATAGTTTAGAATATTTACCTGATTTCAAAATACTAATAGTAAATTTATTGATTTATTTACTGTTTGAATTTTTATATTAATTCATAATAAATGTTTTCTCATGATTTGAATATTCATTTTTTAACAAGTATGTAAAATTTATTATGAAGATATGAAATTTTCTACTTCGATTTAGAAATTTGAGGTAAGATTTGAGTATACTATTAGTTTCAGTTTAATAATCATGAATTTATACTTATTTTAAAAATAACGAGTCTAATAAATTTTGGGATTTAAGGAACTTTATTTTGATGCTTATTATAGTGTTTTGATATAAATTTCTAACATTGTTTTAGACTTTTGAAAAATCTTTACATGGTACTATGATATGTTTTAAATATATCTTATATTTTACTAAGTGAATAGGGTTAAATTATTTTAATTGAATTTGTAGATATATTAAAAGATTTCTTTTCTCTTCAAAGGCGAATTGTAACGACCCAGAATTTTGAACAATTTAATTTGAAAATATATAATTTATTTTAAATATTTGAATCATGTTTTGAACTGAATTCCAAATTTTCATAATAAATTGGCGATTAAATTATAAAATTTAATCTATTGAAAGTTGAATAAAAATTTGAATCTTAAATTCTAAGCTGATTAAAAATATTTCAAAGGCTTATAAAATTTATATTGATAATATTGAAGATAACATAAGCTTCAGAATTGAATTTGAAAGTGAATTGTTTAGTTTTGAAATTATATCGTTTGAATCTATAATTAAAAATAGTCATTTTTCATACAGTCTCGGAATTCAACGAAACGAGTTCCATTGGGTCCGTAATATCGAATTATTACCGGATTTCAAATTTCGTATTTTTCAGAGTTGATATGTGAGCACACGGTGAGTAAACGCGTTGAAATTTAATCGAGTTCAACTTGAATTTAAAATTTGCACTTTAGTCAACATCAGAAAACACTGCAGATTCCTAAAAATACGCCTAAAATCACGAACGAGATCGTGTACGCAGACCTATTCCCTGAAACATCACGTACCTCTATTCCCTCTTCCCCTCTCCCTCATTCCTCAGTTCTAAATCAAATCGAAGAACATGCCGAGCTCCTCAAATGAAACAAATAATGGCCGCTGCTTATAAAATAAAAAAAAAGAAAACAACAAACGAAACTTTTCTCTCGTTCAAACCGAAGCCCTCTCAGATAAAAAAAAAGGAAAAAAGTAAAAGGGAGAACTCGCGCAGTTCGTGGGGTCGATTGAGTGTCGCGAGGGGAGGCGCTCGCGTGAGCATTTGGAGGCCGGCAACCGAAATTGCGTCGCGATGGAGGAAGGGTTGAACAGTGTGGGTCGCGTGCTCGATGGCGCAGGCGGCGACGACGTCAGGACAGTGGCGCGCGCGTGCACGTGGGTCGATGTAGGTGGTGAAGTTGCAGTTAGGGTTCTGAAGCAGCGGCAGCGTAGGACTCACGAGTGGTCGCGACTCAGTGAAGCGTTGATGGGCGCGCACGATTCAAGGTCGAAGTCAAGACCTAGGGATGTTTCGTGAGTTGGGTTGGAAGCTGCGGCGGCTCGCGTACGAGATGGCAGTGGGTCGCGTGGTCAGGGTGAGAACGAAATTGGAAGATGTGGCGAGATTTCAAGCTGAGTTCGTTGATTTCCAGTAAGGTAAATGTTGTTTTAAAACTGAGATTAATAGATTGTATAAATATATTTATATATATACACAGTGAAAATTTTTATGAATGCAGTTTTCAAATTTTACTGAAAAAAAGAATTTAAAGGCAGTTAATGTGTATATATATATATATATATATATATATTCAAAAGGAAGAATTCTAGTTTAAAATTTAATCACAGTAAGATTTAAAATTATTTTTGTCTTGAGTTCAATATATACATATATGTATATATAGGTCGAATATTTTGATTTATAAAATTATGTTGAGACTAATTTAATAAGGTGATAAATTTATTTAATTAACCTATTTAATTATCTTAGTTACCAGGGAAAAATCTATTTAGTTAAGGAGGGTTAGTTTAAGATTTATTTAATAAGTTCAAACCAAATCCTTAGTTTAAAATAAATGAAAGTTTAATTATTCGATTGGTTCGAGTATTAATAAAGTATATAATTATTTATACTAGGTCAAAATCTGTAAAGGAACGATCTGGAATGGAAATGGATTGCAAATAATAGCTAAGGTGAGAACTTCTCACTCAAAAGGGTCTGTTAAATTTTAAATAGTTATATTTAAAATTTGTTGATTGATTGATTGTTTGCTTGATTGTGATATTAGATATAGTAGGATATACTATATATAGCAATATATATATATATATACATATATATATATATATATTGGCATATGTATATATTGGAATTGATTTCCCGCCTTGTATAGCGGATGAGACCCTATTGCGCCGCCTATTAAGCGGATAATATTTTAAAAATCCCATATACCGCGATATTCCACCTTGAAGTGGAATTGGTATTGTGCTAACGTCTGTGGATGCAGGGAAACAGGTTGGAGGGATCCAACTGGATTCCTCACAAATATTTATTTGCTTGTAAATATTGTGATGATTGTTGATTTTCATATCGATATATGATATTTGTGCCGTGATTAACTATTGGATGCTTTTGCATCATCGGATCCATTCTTAAAGTTAAAAATAACGATTTTGAATTGAAAAGGATTTTAAAGTGATTTTTCAAAGTATATGTTTTTATTTAAAATTTGGAATGTATTCATTTTAAAATAAATTCAAATTTCAATTTTTAAAGTTAAAGAATTCAGGATTTTTGTAAAATATAACCAAAATGTTATTTTTTAGATAAGTAGTTAATAAATTTATGAAATGGTTTTAATTGGAATTTCGAATAACTATTATAAAGGATGTGTATAAAAGATTTTGAAAATTTACATTTATAAATTAAAAATGTTGGAATTTTAAAAGAGTCTATTAAGTGTTAAAATGGAGTATAAAATGGATTTCATTGAAAATCATAGATTTACAAATTGTGAAGATTTTAAAATGAGTAGATTTTATTAAATAAAGAATTTATAAGAAATTATCTTATAAATCAGATCTTGGCAGTTAAATTGAAATCTTTGATAAAGCATGAACTGTTTGTAGATGAGATTTATAAAGCATATATTTTATAAAACGAAATAATGGAATTTTAAAAAGGGGTTTGTTAATGTTGAAAATAAGGCTGTAGATAAAATCTTATAAGTAATAAGATTTATGATTTGTGAAGTGTTAAGAAAGAACGATTTTGTGAATAAAAGGATTATAAGTAATTAACTTATAATATGAACCTTTGGTATAAAATTGGGTTATGTAAATTAAATTGGATTAATAAAGGAGATTTATAAATCGAAGTTTTATAAATAAGAATAGAATTTATAGACATTGCTTATAAATTCGAAATCAATTGAATTTGATAGATTTAATATTGAAATTTATTAAAGGAAATATATTCACGATTTTGAACAGTAAATATATTATTAAAGAAAATGGATATATTTTGGGAAAGGAATGTTTTAAATGGAATTTAAAACGATTTAAAGGTGCATTAAAATGCATTAAGTATCGAATACCTAGATTTCAACATTCATTGTTGAAATAGACGTTTTCGAGAAATAAAAGGGAATGGAAACATAGATTTCAACATTTATTGTTGAAATAGACGTTTTCGAGAAAATAAGGAAATGGTGGACTATAACACTGTTGTTATAGTAAATGATTTCCGAAAGGAAATGTTTTGTATAGTATTGGGATTTATATGTCTATTTTAAATTTCGAATCCCTATACTAGTGATTTTGGGTTGTCGTAACGATGTTTTACGCAACATTCGTTTTAACCCAAATAAATGTGAATAAAAGAATGTTTTCCTTAAAGAATGAAATATATACTAAATTTTGATTTAAGTATATTGAATATTTTCAAATTGTTGAAAATAAATAAGATTTGCGAAATACATATTATTAGAATAAGTATGGAAATGCTTTTCCAATATGAAATGAAACGTTTTTGAGAATTTATCTTTTTAAAAAGATAAATTGAAAATGAATATTAGAAATCGATTTGAGATCGTATATTCATAAATATTTTGAAATATGAATTCACTATGGAATTTATAAATGGAAAGGGAAAATTTGTTTTCAAAATAAACGTTTATTTTCAAATTGTGGAAAATTTTATATCTTGTAAAGATATTTTTGGGAAAATAAATAATTTGAGAAATTATTTGGAATCTGGTGATGTGGCGCATTTTTATTGATAGTTAAATAACCGACTATCAATATTTACCCTTGAATAAGTAATTGTTGTGAATTGCTTGAATTGGATGCCACGCTTATTTTTAAAATAAGCGCTCACTATTCGGGTTAACCGGGAAAGGACCATGGGGTCGTATAACCCACACCGAATATGTGATATGTCGTTATGAATTGCATTTGAAGACCGGTGTTGAAGACCGGATATTTGTGAAAACGGATGGATTACCGTCGAGTTACTCTGCATCGACTGATCTCCGATATAGAGGTTTTATCACCCTTAGTGACGGGATGTCCGGACGTGATTAGTGAATATCCGGATTGCAAGGGCTTCTTTGGAAGTGCCTTCGGTTCCGTTCGATCCCGGAACGGACTTGTATGGATTGTATGTCTGACGTTACAATTTGAGATGTAAAGATGGTTTCTATCAAACATATTTCTGTTGGTGGCGGAGGATTTATTCTCTTAGCTTAACACCCTTCTCTGAGACGTACGAGCTCAGAGGTTATATAGTTGATGTTCACTAGTGATACATTCCCAAATTGGTAATGTGGCATGCTGAGTGATGCTGTGAAATGATCATTGGTTGATCGTTTGTGATAGGATCATTTGTTTGATCGTCTATCTTGATGATCATTGCTTTGATCATTTGTTGACCCAAAGCAGCTTTTGTATAAAGCGTGGCTTTTTGGACGAGACTTCATCGAGCCTCACACCCCGGAAATGGTCAAAACAGGAAAGATGCGGCAAGGTTATTAGGGGGTAGCGCCCCTTTAGTGTATGTCATTCCTTCTGGATAGAGGTGGTATCATGGTATGGAGCCCAGATACTTAACCTATGTGGTTACTGCAAATTTATTACTTTGTGGTTGTTGGAAATCAGGGATCCTCGGATATAGATCGGTTACGATCGGGGAATGACATATTCGTGTCAGTAGTTACCCAGTTAGGGGTAACCCGGCCTTGTGTTGGCAGAGATCCGGTTAGGTTCTCGGGACGTCATTCCAGAGGTGTTTCCATGTGGCAATGGGAAGTTCCTTGGCCTGACCATTTGTTGGAAATCCAAAGAAACAATACGAGCCTTGTACGATTTTAGTTGTATTACCTGCTATGGAATGTGGCGGTAACCTGCTATTGAACATAGTAGCTATAGTAGGCATAAGTGCGGAATGCCTATGCTGGCTAAGCTTTATATTCTACTTTCAAAATTGTTTTCTACACTATGCACTAATAATAATATCAAAGATGATTTGATTTTGCGTAGTAAGCATCTTTGACTATCATAAGGAGAAACCTCCTCCAAGTCTGTGTTTGCATTGTGTGTGTGGCGGGAGACCTTATGGTAGTCTTATTTTCTAAAAAGCATTACGAATTTATTTAAAATTTCTCATGTTCTTTGTTTAAAGATAAATAACTGTTTTTGTTCTCACACCAGTCACATGACTGACCTGGAGTTTATTGTTCCCTTCCTAAACTCTGGGTGCCCACCAATTTCCACACGAGCAGTCTAGAGTTAAGTTATCAGGTCTTTCTGGATTCAGGTGTTGCTACAGATATCTGGAGGCGAGCTGGATGGCGTAGCATATTATCTATTGTATATAGTATTTCTTTTCCGCTGTTTGTTGTTGTACACTCTGATAATGAATGTAATGTGATGTAATGTATAAAATGTATAGTTCTTTTGTTTTAATGGTTATTCATTTATCTATTATATGTTGTTCCGCTGCTACTGTGAGATTCCGATATTGTCTGTTGTTCTTTCCTGTTCTGGTATTTGTTTTTCTGCTTTTCTTTCTTTCTCTCTCTTCTTCTACCTCTTTCTTCTTTCTTAAAAACCATAAAGGTTCGATTTTTCGGCAACGAAAAATTGCGATCTTTACATTTGGTATCAGAGCATATAGTTAAGCGACGACCATGGTTCTGTTGGGTGTTACTCATTAGAGATAGAGTCAGCAGTACTCTAGAATGAGTTTGAGTGTAATAATAGATATGAGCGCGTATTTGTTAGTGAATATAAAATTTGTTTTATATTGTGTTGGTTGATTTATTGAGTGGCATATGAACCTTCGTCAGCACGGTCTGCACAACTGTGCCGAAAGGGTTTCTAAACACTTGAGTAGAGCAATTCGATACAATATTGTTTTAAAAATAGGGTAAATGAAATAATTTTGCCCAAAACTATTTTTGTATACAAAAGAAATAATTTTCTGTAGATTATTATAGTATATGGATGCATGGTTGCTAGGAAGTAATAATATTAAACTATTACTATTGAAATTGAATAAGAATTGAAATCAATGTTATATGAAAAAAATTGAGATAAAGATAAGAAAATAAAATCCATATACAAATGAAATTTGAGAATATAAATTATAAATGTGATTTATAATTGGAAATAGAATTCCAGAGAAGTTTTTGGAAATGTTTTTGAAAGAATTTGGAAATTTTAGAAATTAAATTCCTTTTTGATTTGAAAATGATTTTCAAAAGTTTTGAAAAGTATTTTGAAGAGATAAAAGCTCTAAACTCTTTTCGTTCGCTGGAAAATAACTTCGGTAATGACTGCAGCATTATCGATGTTCATTTTCGGGTTTCCAAAAGAGGAATTGCTGCCAAATATTTTAAATGAAGGTTGTTTGGAAAATTTGGATTTGGTTTTAGAAAAGCTGAAAAGACTCTGGAATCCTATTTAAAATATTTATGGGAATAATAAATAAGTTGATAACTTATACAATTTGAATTTTGATAGGATAAATTTAACTTAAGGAATATAGTTAAATTAAGTAAGTATAAGTGAATAAATCTGAATAAAGTAAAATTGAAGAAAGGTCTAAGGAGGCTAAGTGAAATGATTACTTAAAGAAAATTTTTTAAGTTGAAAACCAATTTGGAATACTCAAAATGAATTGGAATTGAGTATTGAATTATGAAAATAAATTGTGAATGAATGAATAAATTTACAATTGCAGTTAAACTAAAGTTAAATTGAAAGTTGGAATTCATTTCGATTTTGTAAGCGAATGGAATAGAATTGAAATTGGATTTGATAAATAAAGTGAAGTATTAAACTAAAATTAGTAAGCGAAACTAATGGAAATAAATGAATTAAATTCATATGGAATATTGAAATCTAGTTTAGTACAAGTGGTATCAGTTTAGTATAAGTGGTTATAAACCAAAATAGAAAATTGAAAATAAATTTTGGGAATGAACAAAAGAATAAAAAAATGGAATTGAAACTGAATGTTGAAAACGAATTTGAATAAAGTAAATAGGATTTTGTTATGAATTAGTAATTGGAACTAATTTAAAATAGTGCAGTTGTGAATAAAAGTTAATTGATAAAATTCAATATTCAGAAGATAAATTGAATCTAATTAGATTTGAAATTGTAAATTGAATCCAAATGAAATTGAAATGCAAAGTTGATTGAAATTGAATATATATAACTTCAATATTGAAGTAAAGATGATATAAGAAGTATATATTTAAAATTTTGCAATAGAATTGACAAAATGGTTTGAATATTGTAGTTGGATATTATGTATACTACTACTAGCAGGTCATACAGGTGTTATAAAGGAATTGGGATTTTAATTTCAAGGATAAATTGAATTGCTCGACAAAAAGGTACGTATTTGAATTTCAGTATGAGATTTAATGATTTTCTTCTCCAGCCACTTGGCTTTCTCTTTTCTTTTTGATTGAGGGGCCATGGTGCCATTTTATAGTCGTACCGATCGAGCCGCGCAAAGGAGACGCTGGCGAAATTTTTCAAAAATTTAGGGTGTTAGAAAATTTTGAAAGTTGAAATTTGAATTTGAATTTAAATTTGAATTGTGAAGTAAACAATATTGTTTGAAACTTATAATTGAAGTTGAAAAGCTAGTTGGAATGATAATGAATCTTTAATAAAAAGACTTAGGTTAGTAAGTTGATAAAACTATTTAGATTGTGAAAAATAGTAGACGAGTTAAGGACCATTTCTTCCTAACTTGTAATTTCGGGACGAAATTCTTTTAAGGGGGGAAGATTGTAACGACCCAGAATTTTGAACAATTTAATTTGAAAATATTTAATTTATTTTAAATATTTGAATGATGGTTTGAACTGAATTCCAAATTTTCATAATAAATTGGCGATTAAATTATAAAATTTAATCTATTGAAAGTTGAATAAAAATTTGAATCTTAAATTCTAAGCTGATTAAAAATATTTCAAAGGCTTATAAAATTTATATTGATAATATTGAAGATAACACAAGCTTCAGAACTGAATTTGAAAGTGAATTGTTTAGTTTTGAAATTATATCGTTTGAATCTATAATTAAAAATAGTCATTTTTCATATAGTCTCGGAATTCAACGAAACGAGTTCCATTGGGTCCGCAATATCGAATTATTACCGGATTTCAAATTTCGTATTTTTCAGAGTTGATATGTGAGCACACGGTGAGTAAACGCGTTGAAATTTAATCGAGTTCAACTTGAATTTAAAATTTGCACTTTAGTCAACATCAGAAAACACTGCAGCTTCCTAAAAATACACCTAAAATCACGAACGAGATCGTGTAAGCAGACCTATTCCCTGAAACATCACGTACCTCTGTTCCCTCTTCCCCTCTCCCTCATTCCTCAGTTCTAAATCAAATCGAAGAACATGCCGAGCTCCTCAAATGAAACAAATAATGGCCGCTGCTTATAAAAGAAAAAAAAAAGAAAACAACAAACGAAACTTTTCTCTCGTTCAAATCGAAGTCCTCTCAGATTAAAAAAAAAAGGAAAAAGGTAAAAGGGAGAACTCGCGCAGTTCGTGGGGTCGATTGAGTGTCGCGAGGGGAGGCGCTCGCGTGAGCATTTGGAGGCCGGCGACCGAAATTGCGTCGCGATGGAGGATAGGTTGAACAGTGTGGGTCGCGTGCTCGATGGTGCAGGCGGCGACGATGTCAGGACAGTGGCGCGCGCGCGCACGTGGGTCGATGTAGGTGGTGAAGTTGCAGTTAGGGTTCTGAAGCAGCGGCAGCGTAGGACTCGCAAGTGGTCGTGACTCAGTGAAGCGTTGATGGGCGCGCGCGATTCAAGGTCGAAGTCAAGACCTAGGGATGTTTCGTGAGTTGGGTTGGAAGCTGCGGCGGCTCGCGTACGAGATGGCAGTGGGTCGCGTGGTCAGGGTGAGAACGAAATTGGAAGATGTGGCGAGATTTCAAGCTGAGTTCGTTGATTTCCAGTAAGGTAAATGTTGTTTTAAAACTTAGATTAATATATTGTATAAATATATTTATATATATACACAGTGAAAATTTTGATGAATGCAGTTTTCAAATTTTACTGAAAAAAAGAATTTAAAGGCAGTTAATGTATATATATATATTCAAAAGGAAGAATTCTAGTTTAAAACTTAATCACAGTAAGATTAAAAATTATTTTTGTCTTGAGTTCAATATATACATATATGTATATATAGGTCGAATATTTTGATTTATAAAATTATGTTGAGACTAATTTAATAAGGTGATAAATTTATTTAATTAACCTATTTAATTATCTTAGTTACCGGGGAAAAATCTATTTAGTTAAGGAGGGTTAGTTTAAGATTTATTTAATAAGTTCAAACCAAATCCTTAGTTTAAAATAAATGAAAGTTTAATTATTCGATTGGTTCGAGTATTAATAAAGTATATAATTATTTATACTAGGTCAAAATCTGTAAAGCAACGATCTGGAATGGAAATGGATTGCAAATAATAGCTAAGGTGAGAACTTCTCACTCAAAAGGGTTTGTTAAATTTTAAATAGTTATATTTAAAATTTGTTGATTGATTGATTGTTTGCTTGATTGTGATATTAGATATAGTAGGATATACTGTATATAGCAATATATATATATATATATATATATATATATATATATTGGCATATGTATATATTGGAATTGATTTCCCGCCTTGTATAGCGGATGAGACCCTATTGCGCCGCCTATTAAGCGGATAATATTTTAAAAATCCCATATACCGCGATATTCCACCTTGAAGTGGAATTGGTATTGTGCTAACGTCTGTGGATGCAGGGAAACAGGTTGGAGGGATCCAACTGGATTCCTCACAAATATTTATTTGCTTGTAAATATTGTGATGATTGTTGATTTTCATATCGATATATGATATTTGTGCCGTGATTAACTATTGGATACTGTTGCATCATCGGATCCATTTTTAAAGTTAAAAATAACGATTTTGAATTGAAAAGGATTTTAAAGTGATTTTTCAAAGTATATGTTTTTATTCAAAATTTGGAATGTATTCATTTTAAAATAAATTCAAATTTCAATTTTTAAAGTTATAGAATTCAGGATTTTTGTAAAATATAACCAAAATGTTATTTTTGAGATAAGTAGTTAATAAATTTATGAAATGGTTTTAATTGGAATTTTGAATAACTATTATAAAGGATGTGTATAAAAGATTTTGAAAATTTACATTTATAAATTAAAAATGTTGGAATTTTAAAAAGAGTCTATTAAGTGTTAAAATGGAGTATAAAATGGATTTCATTGAAAATCATAGATTTACAAATTGTGAAGATTTTAAAATGAGTAGATTTTATTAAATAAAGAATTTATAAGAAATTATCTTATAAATCAGATCTTGGCAGTTAAATTGAAATCTTTGATAAAGCATGAACGGTTTGTAGATGAGATTTATAAAACATATATTTTATAAATTGAAATAATGGAATTTTAAAAAGGGGTTTGTTAATTTTGAAAATAAGGCTGTAGATAAAATCTTATAAGTAATAAGATTTATGATTTGTGAAGTGTTAAGAAAGAACGATTTTGTGAATAAAAGGATTATAAGTAATTAACTTATAATATGAACCTTTGTATAATATTGGGTTATGTAAATTAAATTAGATTAATAAAGGAGATTTATAAATTGAAGTTTTATAAATAAGAATAGAATTTATAGACATTGTTTATAAATTCGAAATCAATTGAATTTGATAAATTTAATATTGAAATTTATTAAAGGAAATATATTCACGATTTTGAACAGTAAATATATTATTAAAGAAAATGGATATATTTTGGGAAAGGAATGTTTTAAATGGAATTTAAAACGATTTAAAGGTGCTTTAAAATGCATTAAGTATCGAATACCTAGATTTCAACATTCATTGTTGAAATAGACGTTTTCGAGAAATTAAAGGGAATGGAAACATAGATTTCAACATTTATTGTTGAAATAGACGTTTTCGAGAAAATAAGGAAATGGTGGACTATAACACTGTTGTTATAGTAAATGATTTCCGAAAGGAAATGTTTTGTATAGTATTGGGATTTATATGTCTATTTTAAATTTCGAATCCCTATACTAGTGATTTTGGGTTGTCGTAACGATGTTTTACGCAACATTCGTTTTGACCCAAATAAATGTGAATAAAAGAATGTTTTCCTTAAAGAATGAAATATATACTAAATTTTGATTTAAGTATATTGAATATTTTCAAATTGTTGAAAGTAAATAAGATTTGAAAATACTTATTATTAGAATAAGTATGGAAATGCTTTTCCAATATGAAATGAAACGTTTTTGAGAATTTATCTTTTTAAAAAGATAAATTGAAAATGAATATTAGAAATCGATTTGAGATCGTATATTCATAAATATTTTGAAATATGAATTCACTATGGAATTTATAAATGGAAAGGGAAAATTTGTTTTCAAAATAAACGTTTATTTTCAAAGTGTGGAAAATTTTATATCTTGTAAAGATATTTTTGGGAAAATAAATAATTTGAGAAATTATTTGGAATCTGGTGATGTGGCGCATCTTTATTGATAGTTAAATAACCGACTATCAATATTTACCCTTGAATAAGTAATTGTTGTGAATTGCTTGAATTGGATGCCACACTTATTTTTAAAATAAGCGCTCACTATTCGGGTTAACCCGGAAAGGACCATGGGGTCGTATAACCCACTCCGAATATGTGATACGTCGTTATGAATTGCATTTGAAGACCGGTGTTGAAGACCGGATATTTATGAAAACGGATGGATTACCGTCGAGTTACTCTGCATCGGCTGATCTCCGATACAGAGGTTTTATCACCCTTAGTGACGGGATGTCCGGACGTGATTAGTGAATATCTGGATTGCAAGGGCTTCTTTGGAAGTGCCTTCGGTTCCGTTCGATCCCGGAACGGACTTTTATGGATTGTATGTCTGACGTTACAATTTGAGATGTAAAGCTGGTTTCTATCAAATATATTTCTGTTGGTGGCGGAGGATTTATTCTCTTAGCTTAACACCCTTCTCTGAGACGTACGAGCTCAGAGGTTATATAGTTGATGGTCACTAGTGATACATTCCCAAATTGGTAATGTGGCATGCTGAGTGATGCTGTGAAATGATCATTGGTTGATCGTTTGTGATAGGATCATTTGTTTGATCGTCTATCTTGATGATCATTGCTTTGATCATTTATTGACCCAAAGCAGCTTTTGTATAAAGCGTGGCTTTGTGGACGAGACTTCATCGAGCCTCACACCCCGGTAATGGTCAAAACAGGAAAGATGCGGCAAGGTTATTAGTGGGTAGCGCCCCTTTAGTGTATGTCATTCCTTTTGGATAGAGGTGGTATCATGGTATGGAGCCCAGATACTTAACCTATGTGGTTACTGCAAATTTATTACTTTGTGGTTGTTGGAAATCGGGGATCCTCGGATATAGATCGGTTACGATCGGGGAATGACATATTCGTGTCAGTAGTTACCCAGTTAGGGGTAACCCGGCCTTGTGTTGGCAGAGATCCGGTTAGGTTCTCAGGACGTCATTCCAGAGGCGTTTCCATGTGGCAATGGGAAGTTCCTTGGCCTGACCATTTGTTGGAAATCCAAAGAAACAATACGAGCCTTGTACGGTTTTAGTTGTATTACCTGCTATGGAATGTGGCGGTAACCTGCTATTGAACATAGTAGCTATAGTAGGCATAAGTGCGGAATGCCTATGCTGGCTAAGATTTATATTCTACTTTCGAAATTGTTTTCTACACTATGCACTAATAATAATATCAAAGATGATTTGATTTTGCGTAGTAAGCATCTTTGACTATCATTGCGTTTGCATTGTGTGTGTGGCGGGAGACCTTATGGCAGTCTCATTTTCTAAAAAGCATTGCGAATTTATTTAAAATTTCTCCTGTTCTTTGTTTAAAGATAAATAACTGTTTTTGTTCTCACACCAGTCACATGACTGACCTGGAGTTTATTGTTCCCTTCCTAAACTCTGGGTGCCCACCAATTTCCACACGGGCAGTCTAGAGTTAGGTTATCAGGTCTTTCTGGATTCAGGTGTTGCTACAGATATCTGGAGGCGAGCTGGATGGCGTAGCATATTATCTATTGTATATAGTATTTCTTTTCCGCTGTTTGTTGTTGTACACTCTGATAATGAATGTAATGTGATGTAATGTATAAAATGTATAGTTCTTTTGTTTTCATGGTTATTCATTTATCTATTATATGTTGTTCCGCTGCGATTGTGAGATTCCGATATTGTCTGTTGTCCTATCCTGTTCTGGTATTTGTTTTTCTGCTTTTCTTTCTTTCTCTCTCTTCTTCTACCTCTTTCTTCTTTCTTAAAAACCATAAAGGTTCGGTTTTTCTGCAACGAAAAATCGCGATCTTTACACGAATACCAAAACTTAAATTTTTATTCAATAACCGAATTAAATTATAAACTTAAGTAAGGCGGTAAAAGCTTAAGTAATATTTTTTCAAAATGATTCATTAATGGCTTAATCTTTAATGGAAAACAAATGACGTAAGTGATCGATCTTTATATAAATAAATGAATGAAAATGTAAATAATGAGAAAAACCATTAGAATAAACTAAAGTAAATTTAAATTAGAATTTCAATTATTGGAATGGAATAAAATTTCAACTTTTTAATAATTGGAACTCCTAAAGTTGAAAGTAAGAAATTAAATGCTAAATTATAAACGAAATATACAAGAAATTTGAAATTTGTAACTTATAAACAAAAAGGATACGAAATAAGAATGATAACTATTGAACATTTATTTACTAAAATGAAATAAGATAAACTTGTGTAACTTTCAGTTCCATTCTTAGATATATATATATATGTATGTATGTATGTATGTATGTATGTATGTATGTATGTATGTATGTATGTATGTATGTATGTATGTATGCATGTATGTATAACTTACCAAAATATTAAAAGCTGAATGTTAGATAAGGATAGGTAATGGAATATTGTACAAGAAAAACTTAAATAATGAAAGTGTTCAATGAAATTTACTTTTATAAATAACAAATTTGATATGAAAATAGTTATAAATCTGAGCTATAATGATTGTGTGCTTGTTTGCAAAATATTGTTGTTGTGCTGTATTGATTTATTTTGATTTTATGTGATGATGGTATGCTTTTGGTTGAAAGTGATTGTTGCTATGTTATGTTAATTGTTTGCTATTAATTTAAAACAATATAATCATTTCACTTCTATATAATTATTAACCGCTTTGAATTATATAAGTGGAATACAGATATGGAAGCAATTGCTACTGCATTTGGTTTCATAAAATAAGCGTTATTTGCCCGACAAATGGGTACGTTCTTGGATTTCGGTTTTCTAGCGATATTATACTGTTTTCCAACTGTTGGTATATATTATTTTGAAAATTATGATATATTTTATTATTTCGATATTATGACTTCTCCCGAGCCTCTCCCTACGAAGGTGACTCTGTCAAAAAAATTCGTGAATTTTGGACTTAGAAAATTTTACGAAATGTTTTCTAAACTTTTATTAACTTGAGTATAAAAGGATTTATTTGTTTACAAATTAATATATTTTATTTAAATTATTTAATTATGTAAATTAATTGTTATAAATTTAATATTTTGAATAAGATATATTAATTTCTAAATTTCTTCTTTTCTCTCATTTTTCCTCTTCGAGGACGAAAAGTTTTGAGTGGGAGAGAGCGTAACGACCCATAATTTTCGATAATTAAAATTAGTTAATTTAATAGGATTTGTGATTTAATAATTGGAAGGAACAAAAATTTGTAATTTAATTGTGAAATGATCATTAGAATTAAATGTAACAATGTTAATTTAAGTCACTTATTAACAATTATAATGAAAAATCTATTAACAGAAATTATTTAGGTGTTATACTTGGTTATAAAGTAAATATAGGCAAACAAATGTAAATATAGAATTAGTTAATGATAAAATGGTAACTGAATAAAATCAATATTATGTAAGTAATTTTAATGATTGATTGTAAATAATATACCCTTACAAGTGTGATTAAAGGTAAAAAGGTAACAAGTATTATGTGTTACCTATTTATTTAACCTGCTAAAATTAAATTGCAAATCAATTAAGTGAATAGAATTAAATGTTACACTTAGGTAATTTAATGCAATAAATGAAAGTGTAGATGCAGTAAAATAAATAGGTAATAATTGAGTTAATAAAAGGATGAAATTGAGAAAAATAATTAATTGTGAGTTTAAATTTTTAATTAATGTGTGAATTTGACGAAATTCAATAAAATGGGAATATAATGACGAAATTCAATAAAATGGGAATATAATAGTTAATAGAAATAAAAGATGGAAATTGGAGTATATTAATGTAATGAAATGTAAAACAAATGTTAACTATGTTATTAGATTTTCATTTGGTTGAATATAGAGGTTGAAATCAAACTAAAGCAATTCATTGAAATTAAATTGTAATAAATTGGATTTAATTACAGTGAAATTAAACACTGTAATTAGTGTAATAACCAATAGTGAATCGTCATAAAACCTTGTATTAAGTCATTGCAAATGTATAAGTGAATAAAATGATGAAATTGGTTGGTTTATGAATATTGAGTTAAAAACTGACTTAATTAATTTATTTAATTAAAAAAATAGCCATTTTGGACACTAACTTGGATTTCAACAAAACCAGCTTCATCGGATCCGTAACGGTGAATTATTGTAGGATTTTATGTTTCGTAGCGATCAGACTTGACGTTTGCTCGTACGGGCTCGAAACGCCTAGAAATCAATTTAATTAAATTCAATTGAAATCAATTTGAAATAAGCCGATTTTAACATAACTTGTTCAAACGATGGAGATAGGACTTGAAACCTATTCTATTGTGTTTAAAATCATCAAAATAATCTATTTTGATATATAGGATGACCCATTTTCGTTCCGAAGACAGATTGGGCTTTTCGGGTCGTTTATCGTTCAGCTTCAAAATCAAATCGTGTCCATTCATCTCTATTTCTGACCTGCCTATAAATACCTCGTTATAAACCCTAGTTCCTTCTTATTTTCATTTGTCTGTACATACAGTTCTCTGGCTCCTCCTTTCCAATGGCAGATAAACCGAACGAATTCCTCAAATTCAATTCCAATTCAAAATCCAATTTCAAAAATTCAAACTCCTCAAACTATACCGAATTATATATCGATTTGAAGATCTCGATGAGTGCAAATCAAATTTGTGATTTGTTTTTCGATTTGGATCTTTGTTTGGCCGAAATTGTCCAAAACAGCCACGGCCATTCATCATTCTTGATCAACTTGGTCGGATCATCAACCGAGGGTACTAGGATGTGGAAAGCAATGAGTGAAGTCCATCGGCGTGTTTGGTTGGGCATTTTGACAGATAGATCTTGTGCAAAAATTCAATTAGGTCAAAAAATGATGCGGCGGTTGGAGCTTTTGATCGGTGTGAGGGTCAGAGGTCGTAGGGAGGCACTGTAGGTGAGGTCGTCGCGGTGTCATTGGACGCGGGGCAGGCTGCACTAGCCGAGGTGTTCGCATGGTCGACCATTTTATTGGCGGCGGGTTGTTTGCGTTAGGGTTTGTTGCAGGGGATTATGACTAAGTGGGGGAAGAAGGGCGACATGGTGTTGTGTGAGTGGTCCGTTCCTCACTTTTTTTATTTCAATCGTTTATCTCCTAATGTTCATAACTTCTGCATACGTGGTCCAATTCATGCGCGGTTTGTTCTGCTGGGATCATATCGAAATTCCGAACATTTTTAAGCTAATTTGGACGAATTCTAAGAGAATTTAAATTTTAGGTTTAAATTGGATTTAAAGTCAATTTAAATTCAAAGTTGAGTGTTTTGACCCACTCACAACTTCTAAAACTTCTTATGTTTGTTAAATTAAATTTACGATGTGATTGAAAATTTATTTGAAGCTGTTTGTTATATTTAAATCGTTATCTCAGTTAATATGAATTTATTTGAATTAAATCATTATTTAATTTATTATTGAATTTAAATTGCTAGTAAATACCTATTATTGAATTTTGATTATCTATTGAGGTTTATTGATTGATTAGGATGATTATTGTGATGGATGATTAATTGTTGATATTGAACGAATGGATGTTGTATTTTGTATCGTTATAATACTGCAAGTTCACTATGGGTTGAAATGATACATACCCGAACGATCTTATAGATCATGGAAAAATCGTTATGGGTTGAAATGATAAACTCAAACGGTTTTCATTGATTGAAAAAATATTGATTTTGGTACTGGTTGAAATGATATATATCCATAAAAATTCTTGAATTTGGATTTTGTGTTTGAATTGAATTATTAAAAAGGTTTAAGTTAAACTTCGAATTTTTTTATTAAAGTGGTTAAAAATTAATGCCTCGAATTAGTTGAATTCTTTTAATAATGATATTCACGTAGTACACTTGATAGGAGATGGAAATTCCCATAACATCTCTGATGCCATTGCACTCACATTTATTTTTGATTAATTTGACTTACATAAGATTTTTTAGTTCTAACTCGAGTGTTTTGTCTTTTCATTACACTTGGGTCAGTCTGAGCTTTTTCAGTGTACTGAAGACCATTTTATTTTTTGAATTACAAAGACGAATATTCAGTATATTATTGCTATTTATTATTATTCCATTACTTATTGTATTCCGCTGCATTATTTTTTTATTTTCCGATGTATGTATAACTCTTATTTGAATTGTAAAAGTATAATCAAATGTCGTTTGTAAAAATGCTTCATGAATTGTTTATTTGATTATTATATTTCGTCATTCCACTGCGTTGTTTTTTCCTTCTTTTCTATTATTTTGTTATTTACCCCATTAAAAATCCTCCTTTTTGAATGGTTTGAATTAGGCATGTGTGGTTTATTGTCTATTTAAATCATCCAAAAAGGTGGATTGTTACAATTTTTGACTGGAAAAGTTCTGTTGTCGTGATTAGTGAGGTTGGTCTTGCACAACTCGATGTTGGATAATAGATTGGATAATTGAAGATGATTGGATAAAGATGACATGATTTTGTGATCCCAAAGTGCTCGAGAGTTTCGCTTAGGGAAGATTCCATAAAGATAATGTACTTGTTAGGAATCGAACTCTTGACCTCTCTGTTCGTAGTTTGATGCACAACAACTTGAGCTACACATGTTTTAGTGTCATAACAATTCATTTTAAGTTGGGATTGAATGAAAATTGGGCCAATAGTTTCATGTCATCGAGGGGAACAATCTAAAACCTTTGGATATTCCATTTGCTTGAAGTAGAGAGTATCTCTCCAGTTGGGGTCGAACTCGGTTGGGTGGTGGTCAAATTTTAAGACGGTCAAATCTTCCAATATATTGCTCAGATTGAGATATGATTTCAACCTATGCACATGTCCTTATCTTAATAATATTTTACACGTACTTTAAGTCTGTTTTGAGACTTTGCCAAATTTTCCTCTAACACTTCACCTTGCCTTGTGCTTACATGATTGCATCTCTATTATATACCTTCTAGTCTTTTCTGTGTTCCTTAACGTCCTTTTATATTCACCGTGCTGTGGGCAAAAATGCCTACCGCATAAAGTGTTTAAATAATTTAAATAGATATTTTTGAACATTCTATATGCATATACTTGTCAAAACCTCGATTTCCGATACTCCTTTTACTACGTCCATATTATATAAAATTTTGTGTATATATGTGTGTGTATTCATCATAATTTCTAATTTAATTATCTAATACATAAAATTATCATTCGTAAATCCAAATTTACATTATTCCATGAATTTAAAATGATCGTTGATCGTATATAAGTCATATACAATCTCAAATTTATATTGTTTTGCATTGTTTGGCCAAACATAATCTCATTATTGTTTTATTGATTTCATAACCAAATTACATTAAATTTAATATTTTATTTCTTTTAATTCCTATAATATATTAGTAATTGTCATCATAATCCATATTTTCTATTTCTAAGCCATATTTACTTAGAATTAGATGAGATTGAAAAGTATATATTTCAAATTAGGCATAATCCACGCACAATAATCCATAAGCCTCCAAATTGCTCGCTGTTTGGAATTTGATTCACCTCCAAATCTATGAATTTATGACTAATTAGTATTAGGTTATAAGCCTTGACTTGCTCTTCAATCTGGTATTAAATCGTGAGTTTGATGAAGAATTTGGGAAGAATTTGACTTTTGAAATAAAGAGGGTTTCTAGTGCTTGTGAGGAAGAAAAAGGTATGTACATAGAACGTGAATTAAAAAATTATATATAGAATAATTAATTGGCTACATAGATAATAAAGGGTGACCGTTCAAATTTGCTGAGTTGGCACAGTTTAAATTTTCAGATTTCTAAAACATAAAAATTTCCATATCTCTCGTATCCAGACTCTAATTTGGACAAATGAATGTACGGCGTGCATCAGAAAAATAAAATGGTAGCAATGACAGATTTTTCATTTTAAATTCAAAATTTTGAAAAATGGAGATTTTGCCCTTCGGTTAATTTTTCAATTTATTTTATTATTTTAAAAAATATGAGTTTTTGCACTCCCTCTTAAAAGGAATTTCATCCCTAAAACTACTAACACAACATCCAAGCCAGTCAACTCACACCAAATCAACCAAAATCACATTAATATATATATATATATATATATATGTCACATTGAGGAACAAATAGTAATGCATGATCATGTCCTGTAGAACTTGAATAAATGCAAGAATGCAATTCGGTAGTTGGTCTCCTGAACTAGTCGGCCCCTTGGATGTATGCAGCATAAATGGCATATAAATATGATGCAATGTTATCCTAATATACCAACATAATGAAATCTATATAGATGTAACTATTTATGTCATATCATTAGTTAAAGGTTTAAACATTTTAATATACTAATCTATGTCAACATTAAAGCAACCAATTCCTAAGAATCCAAAACCTGACATCCAAATCTAAATCTAAAGAAATAAACCTAAATAAGGAACATACCAGTAAAGAGATTAAGATCGAAGCCTTCATCTTCTCCTCAGGTTTTCATGTGCTCTTCGCTGGCATGTTTCCCCACCGCACTCTTACCAACTTCACCACCTTTTTTCAAAGTCATTTTACTCCATATTCTAAAATATGGGTTGGACCACGGAATAAACCTGGCTCTGGTTCAAACTCTACATCCTCTAACTGACTAGGTTATATTATGGTGGCTAAACCATGCGCACATTTTCGCAAATATGATACATCAAATACATTATGGACTCTTGCCATCTTCTATTGGATTTCCACTCTATAGGCTAGAATTCCAACGTGTTCCAATATCAGGAAAGGTCCAACAAACCTCGGTGTTAATTCCAAAACTTTCTGGTCTCACTACTCTCTTTAACAACGAAACTTTTACAAGTACTAAATCTCTAATTGAAAAATCCAATTTGATCCACCTTCTATTGGCATACGACTTTTACTGATCATATATGGCTTTCATTCTCTTCCTTACCAGATCCCCCTTTTTAGAAGTATCCTTTATCATTTTTGGTCCAAGAATTATCTTATCTGTTGACTCCCACTAACACAACGGTGATTTACATGATCTTATGTATAATGCTTCATATTATGCCATTCCAATGCTAGTTTGGTAACTATTATTATACACAAAATTCAACCAATGGCATATCGTCTACCAAGTTCCTCCCATAATCAAGTATACATGCCCTAAGTAGATTTCTCCTAAACTCACTCCTAAAATGCGATCTCAATCATTTACTATAATAACATGAACTCTATGCAATCAGACTATCTCTTTATGTTCAGTTTGTCAATGATGCTGCATCCTTGTGCTCTTTACAAGGATGAAGTGTGCACTCTTGGTCAATCAATCTACAATTACCCAAATACTTTCACCACCATTCCTGCGTCAGGGAAAATCGTTAATTAGTCCATAAATATATTTTTCCACTTCTATTGTGAAATCTTTAATGAAAGTAATAACCCACTCATATTTCCTGTACATCCTGAGTGATCGTGTTACTATGATAACCAATAGAAGTCTTAGAATCAATAGTAAAGGAAAAACATCAATAATAATCGACTATTCATACATGTATAGTCATATAATACATATATTTACACACACATTCATCTATATATACGTCTAAAGAATTTCAATTCAGTAAGGATAAAATATCACTTCAGATCATCACCTCCAAAACACAAAGGAAAAACAAACCCCAAGTCCATATAATTAAATATATTCCTTAAACTTGCCCTTAACAACCTAGGTTTATTGTACAGTTTTGATTAACACTAGTGGATGATGTACTACACAAGGTGGATCAGTGTACATGAAAATTTCAAAAAAAATTCACTTTCCAAATATTTATATATATTTCCATAATTTCATTTGATCATATCTTCTTCCACTCATTTTCGAAACTATTACTTCAAAGTTCAAATTGAAGTCTCTACTATCCATCTATTTCTTCATCATAATTTCAAGTTGATATCATTTCTCAAATCACCCCAAAATCAATGAATACAAAACTAGTTTTTAGGGTTTTACAAATATACTTTTCATATAAAATCACTACAAATTAAGTTATTAACTTTTTTTAGTTTGAAGTAAAAATTATATACAACTTTAAATTCTATAAGAAACCTTACAAAAAATTCCATAATTTTATTATATATTTAGTATCATTTGTTCAATATAAACCACTTTCTTTAAAATGAAACTCTATTTTTTCTGTAATGTTAATGGGGAAAACACATTACATTTATTTACAGCTGTAAGGAGGTTTATGATATGCAGAACTAAATACTTGGCAAAGGTGGCATGAACAATCCATATAGAAGTAGAAGATGGAGTGGAATCTTATTTTTAGATTTGCTGGATGGAGAAGCGCTAGGGTAGTCACCCTCTTGATTATGCTGAAAGTCTTTCTTTATGTGATAGGGGGAGAAAATAATAGGCTATTCAAAGGTGCAAATTTGGTTATGGAGCTCTCTTAACGAGCAAAATGAAATAAATTTGGCCTTAAAAGCTACAATTATGGTGTGGATATTTAGGACAAGGACAAATTAACAGTTTGGCTTTATATATTCTTGGGTGTTTTAATGTAAATTAAATAAGTCCAAACCCTGTATTTATGGCGTTATTTATCCCTATAATTACACTCTGTAAATAACTCATAATATTAGTTTGCCTATTGCATGTCTTTGGAAGCTTATTCATATAATTTGAAAACCCTACCCTCTATTTACTCAAATAAGTACCCGAGAGTTCAAGGGGAAAAACAAAAACTTCGGATCAAACAAAAAGTTTGGTGTGAATAATAATATACCATCTCGAACCAAAAAGATATCTAGTGGGACCGTTCCACAGAACGGAACATGATTTCCTCTCACTGGTATCTTATCAAAAATATGTCGATCTGAACATAAATCATGCACGTGCAACCGCAATGGTTAAAACAAAATATGGTATGATCATATGCATGCAAAATGGGTAAATGTGACTAGTCTGTCATTATAGGGTTATGCATTCTCAAAATTTACCCATCCCATAAAATTGTTTGTCTGTCTTAAATCATAGTTTTCCAAGGGTCATCATGAACCTATTAGTTTTCAAGGTCCAACTAATAACCTATTAGGCTGACTCAAACCAAAACATAACCAGATGTCCCAAAATAGCCAAATACGGTTAGGAGTAAATCTAATTAAAAATACAGTAAGCATATAGAGCTACAAGTTCCTTTCCATATGTACATGCCTTTTAGTATCACTACTGACAAAGCCCTATGCACTTGAACCGCAGATCATTACCAACTAGGGGATAACAGCTGAAGCATAGGGCGCGACCCTACACTAGTCCCACTAAAAATCTTATTTGGTTTTAAATCCATGAGTCATAGCTTTTTGATCAGTTCAAGGCATCATTACAAAGTTGATCCATCTGATCTTCTGGATGCAATCTTACTCACTCAGGAATTTAAACCAACCGTACTCACTATTGGAATTACCTAATTGGTAATTCTATTCCTAAATCCCAAGGTGCAATGTTGGGTAATACAAATATGAGTATGACATATGATAAAAATATGTAAATTTAACTGATAAAATGATAATAAGAACATATAACATCATCCATTACAATATGTTTGATAAATAATCATACACATAACGAAATTATTTAAGTTTAATTAATATTTTCCCTTAGCAAAATTCATATAAAAGTGGGCTAAACACTATTTCATTTTCTTGAAAATATTTATTTTTATAATTGATAAACCACTTGAAATCATTCTTAAGACAAGGAAAACAAAGCCCAAATACTTAGCCAAGATCTTATGTCAAAGCACTATCATCTTTACATAGCATATAAACACTTTTCATTAAATCATGGATGTCAAGCATCTATAAAATACTGGCTATCGAGCCTCTAAAGCATAGCTTTCAAGTTTTTAAAACATATGGTTTTATAGCCTCTAAAATATAGATATCGAGTATCTCTAAAACATCGACTATCAAACTACTAAAACATAGTTATTAGGTTTGTAAAACATATGACAGTCTTGCCGCTAAAATACAGTTATCAAATAACTACAATGAAGCTATCGAGAACCATAAAACAAGGTGTCGAATTCTTAAAATCATGAGGTTTTGAGCCTCTAAAATACATAGGGTGTCAAACTTTAAAAAGAAGTTGCTGTGTCTCTAAACCATGGGGTTGTCGAACCTCAACAAAACATTGGGCATCAAACTCTGTAACAACCCACAATTCCCGACACGAATCGTGTCAAAAAATATAAGTTGTTGGGTTTTTAAAACATTACAAAGTGTAGTTATAGGGATAGAGTTCTAAAGTATTCTACACTTTTTGATGTCACAATGGAAGAAATTAAAATATAAATATAGAAAATAGACATTTTAAAAAACAACTTCCAAAAATACTAGATTTACAAATACACTATTTCTAAGTTACGATATAGGTTTTACAACATAATATACAATAGAAAACTACAACTAGAAAAATAAATGATATGGGAACTCTAACATGAAGCTTCTTCCTCCACGTACTATGCCAAATTCAACTACTAACCATCCATCCTATGGTGGGGGGAAATGAAAAGGGGGTGGGTCAGACATAAAATCTGGTGAATGGGTACAAGTTTAATATGTGATGATCATGTGCAGTTAACCTGAAAATTATTCTAAATGACATAAGGTGTACCGCAAGTGCCTATAAATTCCCAAGGTCCAAAGCCTAAGGGTGTTATTGTTTAATACATATCTACACTACCACTTGTGTAGACTACTGCAAGGATCGAACTATGGGTCAAACCATGAATTATCGACTAACATCCTTTGAATTATTCAAAAATACCTATCATTGCTACGTGTGAGTTGGGAACCCTAAAATACAAATTCGTAAAGTGAATCATAGTATGCATCCATTTTCCACCTCTCCATTGTAGTTCCAAACATCTCTTATAGTAGCCACTTACCGTCCGACAACGGCATCCACTACACCACATCGCGCCATAACCGTGCATACAAAACTCCCATTAGGATCGGGATAACTCACCTGGTATCTTCATAAGTGTCGCACATCATCACGATAGAATACCCCCTAAGTGTCTATGACATATATCGCCTAGTCCACTCTTTTATCTCATTTGGGTATTCAACTGTTACCCAAATCATGATGACCTATAGGTACAGCTTTACAATTCTCTTGATAGGGGATTTACAATCCTACCATCTTTAGTATGTCTACTTAGCTTAATAATAGGTCAAAATAATTAATTTATATTTATATATTTTTTATAATAATTTATATAAATTTTTATTATAAACTCAGGCCTTTGGCCGAGGTTGGATCTATGCATTTTACAATCGGATGGTCGACCCAGACTTTCCCTAGGTCGACCCTACATGTCGACCGCTTGGGTATATAGGTCAACCGATAGAGTATAAATTTTTAGGGTCGATTGATTTTTAACCATCGATTATTTTTTATTTAGTTTTGTTAATCGCAACATTTAATAATTCTAGTTAATCGCTAATTTCAGTTAACCTTAATTTCTAGTGAATTGACTCTAATTTTTCTAATGTCATTTTAGCATCCAATTGATAATTCAAGTAGGGTTTTATTTATGGTTCCCAAATTTAACAATAATAGGTGTCAAATTAACCGATTTAAAATTTTAAGTACAAATTAAATTATAGGTTTAAGGTTTAGAAAAATCAATTTTTATCTAACAAGATAATCGTAGGATTTCTACCATGCTAATTAGAGTTTTACAATATAAGGGTACTAGCATCAAATCAGATTTAACAATTTATAGAATTTAACTCTAATCTAGTTTATCATATTCAAATCAAGTTTATAATTTATTGTTTATATTACTAACACCCTAGATAGGGTTAAACAGATTAAATGTACAAATTATCTTACCAAAATTGTTCTCACTCACATCAAGCCTAAGCTCTTCTTATCTATTTTACCTAAGAATTTTCCTCCGTTGCTAGCTTCTCCTAAATCCGATTTGTTGAATTCTTCTGACTTGATTTTATTTGATTTTAAGAAATTTTAGAGGATAGAGAAGAGGAAATATTTTAGCAGAGTTTGGTTATTATAAACTTTTCTATTGATTTTCGGGTTAGATAAGGTTCCAATTTATAGAGGTTAGGGGAGAATTTCGGGAGTTGATTTAGGCTTGAGAATATTTTGTTCACATCCAATCCGGTTATTCGTCGTGAAGAAACGATCAAATTTGGTCATCTGTACATAGCAAAGAAAGAACAAATCAAAGCCATTGAAGCAACACCCAAAACAACTTCCATATTTTCAATTTTTCAAGTGCTAGGTTGATCAAAGAAGGCCCATGGTCGGCCTATGCTGGTCGACTGTGATTATTTTTCTCCATTTTGTTCTCATATCTTTCGACGCCCATAACTTCTCCATACGAACTCCGTTTTGGAAGCATTATGTATGAAAATCATCTAAAAAATTGCTACGAAAGCAATAGCGTAATTTTCATATCCAAACTCGTACATCTATGGAAAATTTCCTTTTAGCCCTTTTCTAGTTCAGTTTACTTTCCTAATTAAATTTCCATTGAAACTCCTATTAAATTCTTGTTAAATTTTTACATAAATTTTTGAGGTGCTGCATTCTCCCCCCTTCCCCAAACCTCCCACCACCCCCTTCCATCCCCCACGACCCAAAATAATTTCGTCCTTGAAATCCTAAATGATGGAAAAATGCAACCAATAGCTACAATCATCTGCTTACGATCATCCATCAGCAATCATTGTACTTAGAAATTTTCTAATGCAATATGTACATATATATGCAACATGTGCACATGAACCTATACTATTGCAAAGAGTATGCAGTCTACTGATTCAATCGATCTTCTATCATGCAAATGCTCAAGTCTTACATCCAAATGTATGCAACATCCTAAATAACTATTATTGCAATTCTACATGTTTGCGCATCCATTACATCAATATGCCACATCCATATGCATAACATCCACTAACATAACAATAATTAAACATCCATATGTATCCTATCTAATAGCTAGACAATAAATAAAGATAATGTGAGTGTGTGTATTTAAAATGCATAGAATCTTGTAATGCAACTTATACACAAATGTAAAAGTATGTACTGATAATTATACAAAGTAGAGTAAATTAACAGAGTATGAATAAGAAAGATAATAAAAGCGAGCACACCATATATTTTATACTAGTTCAGACCTTCCATTCTACGTCCAGTTCCGAAACTCCTCTCTGGTATTCCCTTTGACCAAACAACCCTAACTTTGCCCAAAGAAATAGGCTAATACAAAAGTAATTCTTTGACAATCATGTGTTCCAAATAACACTGATTTTGACTGATAATACAAATCTTCCTATGGTCTCCTTTGAGTGTATGAATGTGAATGCTTTGAGTTGTAGGAAGTAATTCAATCAAAATGATATTTTGATTATGATAGATGGAGATTATGTAAGCAAGAGATGCACGAATTTGTAAATTTAAAGTTAATAAGAAACCAAGAGAATATGATAATTATAATTCTCAATATTTGATGTTTGAATAGATGCATATGAGAAGTTGTTACTATTAAACGAACTCTATTTGTTTTAATGGCTGCAACCGTTGAAAAAGATATGTTATTATTCAATATGAAATGAAGCATCCTTTCAGATTAGAGTAGTTTCCAGATGACAGACCTTTCAGATTAGAATACTTTCCAGATGACAGACATTTGTGGCTTTGGGGAATAATTTTCTAAAAATATTCACAGACGTGTATGGATTTTCCACAAACAACTGTGAATGGCCTTATTTGATTATCACAGTTTTCAATGCTAATATTGAATGTTTTTAGTGCTAATTTTATGTATATGAATTTGTGTGCATATATATACTCAAGGAGACCTTACAATGTTTATCTAAGACTCTTAATACATTAGTATAACCTTAAAATCATATCATAGTCCATAAGTCTTTGTTTACCTTCGAGTCTTAATATCTTTAAGCATGATGATCTCTTGCAGTGTATACCTATAATCTTAATAAGGTATATAATATATGTTATTGTATAGTTATTGTCATTGAAACTACAGAATGGAGGTTCTAGCATTCTCCCCCTTTTTGACGAAGATGACTATACAAGTGTTAGTTATGATAAAAATAACTTGCCCTTAATTTTTTCTCCACTTATGTATATGCATATATTTCTCCCCCTTTGGCATTATCAAAACAAAAGAAAAGAAATTATGCACATATAAAATAGATATATAATCATAGACATGTCAAACAAAAATAGAACATAGGATAATATATGGAGAACAAACATGAATTTCAACAAGAGACATGCAAAATGAAATAAAGGTTAAATAACATAGTTTTAAAAAAAAATAAGCTAGTGATATTGTTTTGAAGAATAGGAAAATCTGACATAATTTTCATAATACTCCCAATATGTTGAAGAATATTTGTAATGACCTAGAATTTCAGTTATTTGAAATTCGTATGTTTAATTTATTTTAATATTCAGAAGTAAATTTTATAAGTTGAATAACTTATATTTCGAATATAGTGATTTAATTGGATAATTAAATTGTTAATTTAATATTTAAAATTTTGGAAATAATTCGGATTTGAATTATATGTGAATGAAATAAAGTTGAATTAAATTCTATTTGAATTATAATAATGTTAGAGAACTTTTGAAATTGATTTAAAAGTTAATTTGTAGAAATCGAATATTTTAATATTTAATAAATGTGTAAAAATAGTCAATTTTCAAACAGTCTCGGATTTCGATGAAACCAGTTTCATTGGATCCGTAATGTTATATTATTTTAGGATTTTAAATTATGGGTCAATCGGATTTACGGTTTTTTCGTGGCAAGCTAAAACGCGTAGAAATTCATTTAAGTGAATTTTAAATTTAAATAGTCAATTCAAAAACATACCTTCCAAATACGATCGAATTGGCTCCCGATATATATTTCATTGTGTTCGGAATATGAGAAAAACATTATAAACGCCAGGTGGCATGCTTCGTTTGGAGTTCGAAAAATTTCCGGATGAATAGTGTCACGAAATTTTCTATACAAGGCCAAACTATTTTCTTATTCCATCAAAACTCTAATTCCTATAACCTAGTCGCCATTAACTTTAGCATGGCTAGAAATTCACCTCGTTCTTCCCTCAATTTCTCCAAATACAATGACTAATAGCAAAAACTTCCAACTAACAAATTATAGAGCTCGATGAGTACTAGCTATCCAACAATCGTGATTTGAAATGGAGGCTTGACGTGGGGGTAAGGCGGTCGCGTTCATGATGGCTTTGGGTTCAATTTTCGTGATGCATGGGGGATCGAGCTCCATGATGTTGCGCCAAAGGAGGTGCTCGCATAGGGCTTCGAGACTACGATCGCCGATCGTCGTTGAAGTGGGCGAGATGGTCGTAGAAATTCGTGGAAGGGTGGCAGCAAAATGGGTTCGCACACGTTTGTCTACCTGGAGGAAGAAGATAGAATGCACGGCCATGAACTGGTTTTCAAAATCGACGGCCGAGATTAAAAGGTTAAAATAAATAAAAAAGAAAATTGTAAAGAATATATATATAAATTCGTGTGATCTTAAAAATCGCGTAAGTTCTTCATATGAGGTTCGTTTTTGACGAAACGAATTGCATTGGGTCCGTATTGACGAGCACTTCATTTTAGTGTGGGTCTGGAGTTGGTTGGAGCTAGTGTAAATTTCAAGTAAAATTAAATGTTGTTTAATTTTATTCGGAATAAAACACAACAATTGCTATTGGAACCAAAGTGAGTACAACTCACTCTTTCTGACTCACTGATATTTTTATATAAGTGAGAATAAATTTATTATATGATGATTGATGATTGTTTGGATGATATATGATATGTTATATATATATATATATATATATATATATATATTGATTGGTATTTGGATATATTCCTTCCTATTAGAGAAGATAAGACCCTATATATTCCCATATATGAGTGAATTACCCTTTTGTACGCACGTCTGCCTTGAAACGAACATTGTGTACATATTTTAATATGTATATTTGTTGTAGGTGACAGGTTGGAGGGATCCAACTGGATTCCTACCAGTATTGATTTACTTACAGATATTGTGATATATGCTGTTATCATATGATATATGATGTTTGGATGCAGTGATTGATGTATTTAGTGTCATTGCAGCATTGGGCCTATTTTTGATAAATTAAAATGTTAAAGTGATGATTTCAAATTAAAAAGAATTGTCAAATGATTTTGAAAATATATGTTTTATTGAATTTTGAAGTGTTACGGAAATGAATTTATTTTTAATAAATAAATAGTTATAATTTTTATGTTATAAAAATTATGATTTTTGAAAAATATAATTGAAATGTGATTTTTGAAATATGAAGTTGATTTATTTGTAAAATAAGTTAAATTGGGGTTTTGGACTTATTATAAATGGTTTTGTATATAATATTTATAAAGTTGAATTTTTATAAATCAAAAGTGATGAAATTGTAAAGAAGTTTTATAAATGACTTATAATTTGTATTTCGACATATAAAAGAAATTAATGAATTTGATTAATAAAGGAAATTTACAAATGGAAGTTTCTGTAAAATATAAATATGAATTTATAAACATTGTTTTATAAATACGAAATCAATTGAATTTGATAAGTTAAATAGTGGTAGTTTATTAAAGGAATTTCACCCATGATTTTGGATAGTGGATTATCTTTTATAAATGTGTAGAAATATATGAATTTGGCAAGAGAATCATATTCATGATTTTGGATAGTGAATAATATTTTGAATTAAATAAATGTTTTGAGAAGTGATCATTTAAATGAAGTTAAATGATTTGAAGATGTTTTAAAATGTGTTGAGTATCGAATACGTAGATTTCAACATTCATTGTTGAAATAGATGTTTTCGAGAAATAAGAAAAAGATGGATTGTAACACTATTGTTATAGTAAATGATTTTTAAAATGAGACGTTTTGTATAGTAATGGGAATTATATATCTATGTAATTTTCGAATCCATATACTGATGATTTTGGGTTGTCGTAACGATGTTTTACGCAACATTCGTTTTCACCCCAATAAATATGATTAAAGAAAATGTTTTCCTTACTGAATAAAATATATACTCAATCATGATTTAAGTATATATTATAATTTTTATAGTATTGAAAATAAATTTATTTGTGAATTACTTATTATTAAATAAGTATATGGGAATGTTTTCCAATAGTGAAATGTGAAATAGTTTGAGAATTATATGTTTTTAAAAGATAATTTGAAGTGAATATTTGGCAAGAATTTAATTAATAAAAGTTTAATTTAAAGGGCCTAGTGATTGGATATGGTGCTAAATATTTGTTTGTTTGCGTTGATAGTTAAATAACCGAATATCAAGTTTGGCCATTTTAGTTCCTCGAATGTGGGAACTATTTAGTCGTGCACTTAGTACGTAGCCTTCTATGTAGGCTTTATTATCGTTTGTGTTGAGGATGTTGATTCGTTTTATTGCGGAGTATTACTCCAATCTATCAAGCTTCCTTCTTGGTTGAAGGATAACAAGTTGAAAATTGGAGACGTGATAAGTCTATGAGACTTAGTTTCCGTGTGAGATTGAGAAACGCCTTTGCGTTATTGGTGCGAAGAGACCGGGATCAAATTTATCAAAAACTCATTTCAGACCAACATTTATGCGACGCTTATGCATGTTGGTTATGATGATATTGATATTCCGAATTTTCATAGTGGAGGACTGCTTGTTGATCTTTTGGGGTTAAAATCCCAATGTACATCCAATAGCAGTAGTCTCTTCGTTACGAAATATCTAATGCAAGGACTATTCGCTACTAATCCTAGGGATTTTCCGACAGGATGTGGTGGGACAGCACCTTCGGTTTATCTTATTTGTGGACAACTTGTATGGATGTTTGCCTGATATTGCATTTCCACGATTACATACATTGGTTTTTACAATCGTACATCGGTAGTGTCGAAGAAGGCAACTTCTATTAGCTTAACACCCTCTTTGAGACGTACGAGCTTTAGGGTTGTATTTTTGTAAAAGGCAATTAGTAGCCAACTGAAATGGTAGTGTGGCATTCTAAGTGATGTGATATGTGATATGTGAAAGGGAATCATTACATCAGGCCTCATCAATCGGAAATGACCAAAACAAGGTTAGATGCAGCAGGGCTAAGTGGGTCGCTCCCAAGTAGGATATGATCATCCTTTTCTAGATATATCATTACACGCTATGACATTATGTATCTGATTATTATGGTTTGTATGCTATGAGGGCACTCTGAATAGGTCGGTAACGACCGGAGGGTGGCATATTCGGTACTGCCTGGTTATAGAGGTAGGTCGGCCTTGTGTTTGTAGAGGAACTTTATGATGGTTTCTTGGGACATCCATCTAGACGTGCACTGTTTGCGGATCCGGACTGGGGGTAATGCATAGCAGCTCGTGACGCCCCACCTCTATACCCACGCTAGCCAAGAACACTACGATGTAGTGCTGTCAACTAGCACGGAGAAAAAGGCTGTTGAGGTGCGACCATCCATGTAACTTCTTTGTGCGAGCACCGTTATGTCAGGTAGTATAGCATGCATTTCATTTAAGGAGGAAGTCCGACATACCGATACAAACTCAAAACTATCACACGGTGGATATAAATAATCTTTGGAAACAAACATAGAAATAAGCATAACACAATCAGTCGCAGACATCCATATCACAAAGGCGAAAGAAGATATGGATATATAACTAACACATGAAAGTGTACATCAGAGTAGTGGTCAAAAAGATCCACAATAATACAAAAGAATAGTAACACGTGCTATACAAAAGAATACAACTATGAGTCTATATCTCAAGTGTATACAACAAAAACTGCTAATCTAAATAGTTAGCCAAAAGTCAGAGTAGCAAACCCCGGGGAGAAGTCAAGCAGAAGGGCATGTAACATCTCGGTCTGACCCGAGTATTATTTAAGAAAATAATAAACGGATCAGTCTAGCTATAAATATCAGATGACATGGTATAAAATACAAGATATGGCATAACATAAAATATCCATACTGACATACTACTATAAGTATGAAAATGATGATCAACAAGAGATAAATCAATATCACAAGAATCTTCTCAAAGATCCAAAAGGATATCATACCCAAAACTTGTACTCATAACAAGTCAATGACATAAATTCCAGAAATCAACACAAGAAATCCAGAAAATCATGAAAAAGAAAGAGGCCTATCACATGATGGTCTGAAGACCATGGGGAGCTACCCCATATATGTGAGTCGAAATCACACGGACCAGGTATAGACTTACCAAAAATCAAAAGGTATGTGTGAGTGAAATCACACAAGTGGTGTCTAGTCTAACCTCGCAAACAAAAATGTATGTGTGAGTGAAATCACATAAGTGGTGTCTAGACTAACCCAGAAGGTAAAATGGTATGTGTGAATGAAATCACACAAGTGGTGTCTAGTTTAACCAAGCAAACAAGAGACATCGCACAATTGCTAGTCTAAATCATAAGAATGATCGTCATGATCAACGAGAAGTGTCAATTACACTAAGCTAGTAAATATAAAAGTTTAGCTTCATGTCCCATAACCACTTGCTTAACTTAAATATTTACGAACAAACTGTAAATCTTCACTAGTAAACTGTCACAAAAAAGGTTCAATCGAACAAGTCCAAGAGTTAACCGACGAAGCAAACGCAAGCATTTCATGCCACTTGTTTTACTAAGCCGTTGAATTCAATTTCTCATACGAGTGAGGTAAAGGTTTGTATATACTAGTATATTGGAAAATGGTTTAAGAAAAGAGCTTTGTTACTGAAAATAGAGTTGAAATCATTTTGTTGAAAGAGTTTTGATATTTACTACTAGTATTGAAACCTTCATATTTTAAAGTGACAAATCATAGAAGTGATTGTAGAAACAATCAATCATAAAAATTCACATACGAAGACGTGAATAAAATCCAAAGAAATCGATAAAGAATCCATCGAAATAGATATTCAAAAATCCATAAAATAGACCAAGAAGCCCAAGATAGTTTGTCTCGAAGAATGGTCAACTCAGCATCTCAATAAAGCAAGTTCTATTGAATGTTTTTCAGATAAGATCCCCTACGGAGGGGGGTCCGGGGGGGTGGCAACCCCCCAAGGTCATGCAACCTAAAGGATAAAGGTAATGCGACCTAAAATGGATTCGCGACCTAACACTCAAACGATCTAAAGAAAATAAGGGGCCGAGCGACCTATAAGAAGCAGCGACTTAAATAGAATCGAGGTCCAACGACCTACGGATTAGGTCATGCGAGTTAAGGAGGTCAACGACCTAACAGAGACACGCGACCTAATAAAGGAACGCGACCTAAAGGCATGCGACCTAGCGACCTAAGCAGGAAACGCGACCTATAAGGGACAAGCGACTTAAGTGGGGAACGGCATAAAGGAAAAAGGTCCAACGAGTTAAAGCCCAACGACCTAACAAGAATAAGGCCCAACGACCTAGTGGTTTCCGCGACCTAGTGGACGAACAGGTCGAGCGACCTAAGAGGTTCGCGAGTTATCGGTTTAATAAGGCCGAGCGACCTAATGAAGGAACAAGGCCGAACGACCTATAGGGCTCGCGACCTACGACCTAAAAGGCTAAACGACCTAACGACTCAAGGGTCTAACGACCTAAAAGTATAAAGGTCATGCGACCTATCGGTTTAAGAGGCGAGCGACCTAAGTGTTACGACCTAAGAGTCGAACGACTTAGCGTGAAAGCGACCTAAAAGCCATAGGACCTAACGACCTAAGGTCATACGACCTAGCGACCTAAAGAGTTACGACCTAAAGTCGAACGACTTAGCGACCTAAAGAGTTACGACCTAAAGGTCGAGCGACCTACGACCTAAAACCCAACGACCTAATTCCGAGGCGAACGACCTAACACGTGCTAACGGGTTTTAAGGCTAGAAACGAGCTATTTAAAGGCTGAGACTTTTCCACGCGAACGAGCTAGCATTGGCAGAACGACCTAAGTGCATAATTTTAGCAAAAACACTAAAAATTGGAGTTTTTCGCCAATCCAATCCAAACCAATTGCAAATGTGCATGCTAAAGTGATGGGGAATCATTCCCAACAGTCCAATATAGTTATAAACTAGAATTGTGAGATAAAAATCTCACCTTTTCACTAAAATGGATGAAGATGAAGCTTGAAATGCTATGCAAGGATCAACCACTAGCTTGAATCAATGTCTTCACTTGAGTTTTGGAGTTGATGTTGGATTAGCAATGAAGACTTAGCTTTTGGAGTTTTAATTCCTCTTTCCACTCACCATTAATGCAAAAGCTTGAGTTGGTAGGAATTTATAAAGAGTGAAGAGAAGGAGGGGGTTGGGCTTGAGTTATAATGGCTAAGCTAACCCAAAGTCCAAAGCGGGAAAAGTTAGTGAAATTCCACTAACTCCAAACCTATCAATGTTTATACTTAGAAAGTTGTAAACGACCTTTCGAACTCAATGTAAGTGGTCTCGAGTCCTAATTTAACCGTTTGCAAAAAGTAGCTTTTCGGACCAAAATCCGATTAACGATAAAATATTTAAATAAAATGTTTAAATATAAAATCGACAAATATTCGGGTTGTTACACAGCTACTACCGCCCACCTTGTGACACACTCCCAATTCAAAGGGTCCAATCAAATCACAAAAGCAATAGAATGGTATTGAAGAAATACGTCCGATAGGAGGAATGACCTCACTTGGCCCGGCATGGCTCCTGTTTTAGCCGCATCAAGCTGACTCACGGGAGTCAGGTCATGTAAATACCATATAGAACCATCACCAAACCACCCTACTTCATTCTGGAATCTCCACCAGGTACATAGTTGTTAAAGTGGTTTTCGGTATTGGCAGAGAGTATGACAATATCTGATCCCGGTCTCTTTAACAACCAAACGTTATGATAACACCGTGGTCATTTCATTTCAAATAGTTCATATTTCAAAATCAAAATATCTTTTTCATTTCAAAACCACATATTTCTAAGCTTTATAATTCTAAGCTTTATAATTTCCTTTAAACTGTTTAGGTTTTAAATCTCAACTTTCATAAATCGAGATTATAAAGCTTGGAAATCATAACACTTTCCTTTAAACTGTTTAGGTTTTAATAATAATATATATAATAAAGTCGTTTATACAATAAAATAGTTTATATAAAATAGTTATAAGTTAAAATAGTTTATAATAAAATGGTTAGTATATTAAAATAATTTATATTAAAAATAGTTTATATTAAAATGATTTATATTAAAATGATTTATATTAAAATAGTTTATATGAAAATAATTTATAAAGTAAAATATATAAATAGTTTTAAATATAACTTAAAAATACTAGATATAATAAAATAGTTTTCTCAACTTTCACAAATCGATTCAAATCAACTCGAATTCCAAAATTCAAATTTAATTCAATCTCAATTCATAAATTTCAATTCAATTTAGTTTCTAAATAAAAAAATTAGATTATATCGATTACAAATATATATTTAAACCATCAAAATAAACCATTTCAATTTCATTGTATCAAAGCTTTAAATATTCAACATTTTCAAAACTAAATTTGATAATTTCATATATATATATATATATATATATATATATCAAATTCACTTTACTATTATTTAGTTTTGAAATATTTACTTAATCATTTCAATAACATCCAAATAAAACTTCAAATTTCAAATTTAAATAAAGCTAAATATACCATCTCAATTGATGTAAATTTGAAATATTCATTTAAATAACTTTTATCAAAATCAAGCTATAAGAATCATATCTTTTAAAAAATCTCAAATTAAATAAGTTTCAAATTGATTTTCATTTAATATAATTATTAGTTAAATACAATTTCAAATAAATTCCAATTTATCAATCGAATCTTAACTTATAAAAATAATTCTAAAATCTATTTGAAATATTAAATCTTAAATAAATATTTAAACATCTTATTGAATTTTTTTATATATTAAATCTATTTATATATTCTAAAAATTTATAATTTCAAAATTTACTTATAACTATACAATTTTTCAAAACATATAAATTTAAAAATCTAAATTTTAAAACTTTATATAATATCTAAAAATCAATATTTATTAACCATAAATTTCTTCCCAAAACCACAGAAATCATTATCAAAATATTTATATATAAACCAACTGTATCTGTCTATGATTTTCTATCCTATGGTCAAGTGATACGGATATTTATCATTTCAATCTGTAATTTAAAATATATGGGGGTATATATCATTTCACCCTGCAATCCCAAATTCAATTCAAAGGAAAATCATCTGGGTTTATCATTTCAACCCATAACGATTTTCTACTATTCTACAAGATCGTTCAGGTATGTATTCAACCCATAGGGAATTATATATTAATAGGGAACTTGCAGAGTGAGAACAGTGACGATAAAAATATAACATATCAAACAGGCATATAGCTACAATATAAATAACAAATAATGGTGTCATATGTCACAGGCGAACAGATACAGATAATAACATATATATAGCAAATTTAAATAACTAATAACAGCATATTTCAATTGTCATTACAATTGAAATCAAATTTAATAATTATAAGAATGTTAATCGTGAGTGATTGCTTACCTGTCGAGGCTAGAGAGACAAGAAGATGACATGGAAACAGATATGCACACAGGACAGCGACAAGCTAGGATTTGCTGTGATAAATCGATTTGAGACGGTAGGTTATGATGGCACGAGACCGATGAAAAAAAGATATTTTACATATATATAGATTTTCAAAAATCAATTTAAAACAAATATTTTCAAATCGATATTTGATTCAAACATAAATAAAATTTAATATATATGTATTTCAAACACCATTGTTTAAATTAAAACACATATGTTAAAATCAAATGTATATATATATTTGAATCTATATTAAATTTAAAAATATACTAATTAGAATCTATATATACATATATATACACACCATATTTTCATACAGACACAAGATAAAATTTTCCAATATAGACCTACTTCATTATTAATATATAGGCACTTTTAATATTCAATATTAAATCAAGAACATATATAAAGTAATCTCAACTAATATACGAAACTAGACTTAAGTATATATAAACTTGTAGCTGGTATAACATATATTATCAACATTGCATATAAACTAATAATTTATACAAAAAAAAATTATATAAATATGTCTTACAGAGAAAAGCTAATCAGGCACTATATAGAGATATTAAACTTATATAGACATAGAACCATATATATATAACACTTATACAATTCAACCTCTGTAAATTATCTAACTATCACAATATAATATGTACATTGTATAAATGTTATCGACATATTAATATATATAACCAACTTATAAACATATATAAAATATCAAAACATATCTATGTATATATTTAAAAAAAAATCAAAATATTCATTTACATATTGCTTCTCCACGGTCTTAAAGTTATGTACAAGCCACCCTGTAGACTTAATATATACATGCAAACAATACCCATTAATACTTAATATATATAACTATTATGAAACTTACAAAGCAACACCTATAATTTTTTTTTAGCATATGCTCTGTAGAGACTGAATATATATATATATACACACACACTTTTGCAAACTATATTTAAAACAAATGGATATCATTATTTCAGAACATAGCATATAAACATAAATATATATCTTGTAACTTAGATCTATATAACAACATAATGTAAAAAAAATATTACATATATATATATATATATATACTTTTGTAAACTATATTTAAAACAAACGGATATCATTATTTCAGAACATAGCGTATAAACATAAATATATATCTAGTAACTTAGATCTATATAACACCTTTCAATCCTCTAAGCTTCTCACCATGGCGTCTTCCTCCGTCAAAGCTTCTCACCATCATACGTTCTCCCACCATCATCCCGTCTCAAAACCGGTTTCTCCTCCTCCGTCCATTGCTTTTGTCCCCAATATCTACAAGTCTGCGCCTTACTCACTGATCTCCTCCTTATCCCAGCCTCCACACCCTCTCATCCATCCAAAACCCAACAGCGTTGGAGTATCTATTACCACCAAACTCCCCTTAGCTGACCCATCTGTCTCCAAAAAATCTTACGCAAGTGCTAAATTCCTTTACACCTATCCTTCCTATTCCCCCAGCTCTCATCGTCGTCAACGCACTCTGCCTGCATTTGCAAACGCTCGAACTACCATTGAATTTCTGAAATCAAAGAGACGTTGTCTCAGGTGCGCTGGCCTGGGACACGTGGCAAAAATCTGTAGGGACCCGAAGACTTGCTATAAGTGTGAATTTTTTAGGCATGCACACACGAATTGTTCCGAGAAAGCAAATTATTATTTTTCTGCTCAAACAAAAGTCTCTGCACCTCCCACTTCGAATAAATCCAAAAATAGTCTTTCCCACGTGGACAAATCCCCATCATCATCTTTCCTTCCCACGATTCGAGACACTACTCAGAAAGCTCCACGTCAAAAGTCGCCTCGTTCTTCCCCCTCTCCTACTTCTCATTCCAAATTATTTCCACCACATTCTGTACTCTCTTCTTCTCAAATTTTCTCCATGGCCAACTCTACCCACTACCTCATCGCAACTATCATCGAAAGCTTCTGGTCCATAGAATCCCTTCATCTGGCCCTTTCGCTGAACTTTAACCACCGCGAATGGCCAATCTGTATTTTTTCCGAAAGCAGTTTCATAGTTTTTGTCCCTCCATCGCTATCCTGGAGCAGGCCCTTCAGAAGAGAACGCTATCAAAGCCTGGAAGTTCGATCCTCTTGCAGCAATTGTCTGAATTTGAGCCCCAAACAGTTGCTCTCGAACCTGTTGTTTGGGCTCGAGTGCATGGCTTCCCAGAATTCCTTAGAAACAATTCACAAGCAGTAGGGAGCTCTCTTAGCCCCTTAGGCCGGTTCATTGCTTTCGACGACTGCGTTTGGGCCAATTTCGATCACCGGTACTTATATGTCAAAATGCAATTTTACACGGGAGTGAGCTCTCCCAGTTCCTTTGTAGCATGCTCCTCACTGTAGAAAAATGGGAACATGCCCATCCCACCTACAGGCCGGAAACTATGTTCCTAGGTGTTGACCACGACAACGACTTCAGGTGCTTGGATGAGCCACCCCTCACGGATGATTCGGATTACGCGAGATTTGATGCCATGCTTTTGGATCCAAATATTTCTCCTCCGCGTCCTTATGAAGCCCATGTTCATAGCCCTCCTCGGGGGGAGGCTGGACCTTATCGTTGGGAAGCTTGGCCTGTAGACCAGCATGTTGACCCCCTATTGACATCGACCTTTCCGCTCCTCCAAATGTTCAACCTTCCCATGCCATTGTCCAGGCAACCTCTCCGCCTCGCCAGCAACAGCGCCCTCGGCCTTCCCTGTTCTCTCCAGCTTCTATTTGATGGAGTTCCAGGATCAATAGAGCGGCCTCCCTCCCCGGTAGTTTCTATAAAACTGTTATTTTTTCTTCAGCCAATAAAAGACTGAATAAAAAAATGGCACGTTGCATGGGTGTTAATTTAAGTGATAGTCACTACGCCGCCATGCAGGCCCTAGAATCGGAGAGAATGTCTCTTTCCCAATGAAAATTATCTCCTGGAATGTACGGGGTTTGGGGGACCCATCAAAGAGACATGCAGTCAGTCTCACTTTATCCCCTCATAAAGCGGACGTTCTTTTCCTGCAAGAAACTAAATTGTCTGACCCAACGCAATCCTTAATTAGACACATGGGGGGTCTACCCTTACGGGTTGGGCCCACATTAATGCAGACGGGTCCAGAGGAGGTATTATCACCGCATGGAATGAAGCTGTCTGGTCCCAATGTCATACTTCTGCTCACCCTTCTGCATTACATGTTACTCTCCGCCATATTCAATCGGGCACAATCTACTTCTTTACAAATAATTATGGGCCTCACAATATTCTGGAGAGGAATGGGCTTTGGGCCGACTGCCTCTCCTTCGCATCTTATCTAAATGGTTCCTGGATTGTTGGTGGGGACTTCAACACCACCTGATTCCCTGATGAACGCAACTCTGGACTGTATTCCCTTGACTCTGACTCATTTAACTCCTTCATAGACGATTGTTCCCTCATTGACCCGCCCATCAATAACCGTCATTTCACCTGGTCGAATCGTAGAGCCAGCCCCACTCTAGCTAAGCTGGATAGATTCCTCTTCAACCCAGCCTGGGATGACCTCTACCCCCTTTCCACGGTCTCCGAGCTTGCCTCTGTCATTTCGGACCACTGTCCCATTATTTTAGACACTGCTTCCCTCCCCAATTTCAAACGCCCCTTTAGGTTCGAATGTCTTTGGCTTTTGGAACCCTCTTTCGATATTTCATCAAACAAGTATGGGCCCAGCCCACGTAGATTCAATCGCCCTCGGCCAGAATTGTTTTCAAGCTTCGGTCCCTTAGGAAAATCATTAGACCTTGGGCCAAATCGGTGTAGGGAACTCTCCGGGCTCGTATCTCAGCAACACAAGACAAAATCTTAGCCCTTAATATCCTGGAAGAGTCTCGACCACTAACAGGTGCCGAGCGGTCTTGTCTGACTACTCTGGAATCAGATCTAGATAGATTCGTTAAACAGGAAGAGATTGGCTGGAAACAGCGCTCTAAAGCCTTGTGGTTGAAAGAAGGAGACAGGAATACCTCATTCTTTCACCACCTTGCCAGTGGCCGCAGATCCACCTTAATTCCTGAGATTATCCACAATAACGTCACCTATGCAGATCTCCCGGACCAACTCCGACAGTTCACTTATAACGACCCGTAAATTTTCAATAATTAAAATAGCTAATTTAATAAGATTTCGTGATTTAGTGTTAGAAAAAAATTTGTAATTTATGTATGATAGTAATAACTAGAATGAAATGCAACAAATTTTATCTAAGTTAATTATTTATGAATTGAATGAAATCCCAAATCAATTGAAATAATATGTCGTCAAAGGTAATTGAATGAATTTGTATTGTATAGGTAATTGTGACACTTGTTTGTAAATTATAAACTTATAAGTAATTAAAAGTTAACGGTGATAACTATTTAAGTTACCTATTCATTTTGTTAGTCGAATTGAATTTGCGAACCAATTGCAATTGAAATGAAAGTTTATATATTAGTTGAGTGCATTATCTCTAACTGTAGTTAAATAATAATGTGGAATTCATTTGATGTAATATAGTAAATCGATTGATAATGAAATTTTTATTTAAAAATCCAATATTGAAATCCATCAAATATTGAACAATTAAATTGTTTAAATTTAATATTTGGAATTTATTGAATAATTGAATAACGGGAATTGAATAACTGTTTTAATGAAAATGGTTGTTCTATAATTTGAATTTGTTAAATTTTATAAGTCCGTTTTGAATATTTCAAAAGATAGTGATTTAAGAATAATCAAATTTGTTAAATTTAATATTACAAATGTTTGAATAATTAAATTCCGAATTTGATATGATTAATTTGATATTGAAATTTAATATATGAAAATAGAGTGAATAATTGAAATTTGATTAAATATGGTTCAAACTGGTTTCCAAAGTGAATGTAAGTTATATCGGGATTATAATGGAGTTAATAAGATTTTAAAATTGGAATTTATTGGATAATTGAATAAAGGGTTTAATATGATTAAAAATGATCTATAAAATTTTATTTTATTATATTAAAGTTAGAATAATGTTGTAGAACTTTTAAAATCGAATTAGAAGTAAATTTGTGAAAATTGAATATTTTAATATTTAATTGACGAGTTAAAATAGCCATTTTTCAAATAGTCTCGAATTTCGATGAAACCGGTTTCATCAGATCCGTAACGTGATATTATTATAAGATTTCAAATTTCGTGTCAATCGGATTTACCGTTTATCCGGGACGAGCCAATACGCATAGAAATTCGTTTAATTGGTTTAATTTAAATTTGATCGTTTATTCCGTAACTCGCACATACGATCGAATTAGCTTTCGAAACCTATTCCATTGTGTCCAGAATGCAGGGTAAACCCTATAAACGTCTGGCGACATGTCTTGATAGGAGGTTGAAATAAATATCTAGATATTTGAATTTTAAAATAATAAAAATTAATATACTGATTTGACCATACCCTTCACATCTGTCTATTCTTCTTATCAGCTGGTACCCTAGTACCTATTTCCTATTCAAACACGCATACTCTCCTTTAATAACCCACTCACGCAAGCTTCATGCAACGAATGCGGTTTTTGCCCGCTCGAAAATCGACATCCATACTTCAAATCGTATTCGAATGCCGTAGATTCGACCGTTCAAATCCGATTCGCCGGAGCTTATAACAACATTAAGTAAATAACACGGCGGAAAAAAAAGAATAATACATTGATATACAACACTGATACAACAGAGTGATACAATGAATATCAATATACATCAGAGATACAAGAAAATAGCAGCGGAAAGAAAATAGATAACACTAGCAGCGGAACAAAATAACTCTAAGATAGTCTTCAACGAAGAACTCCAAGTCTGAACTCCATCTCCAAGAACCAATCCAGCAATACTCGGACTCCCCATAACAATGCACCAAGATAAGCAAGACTGGTGCGAACCAAAGACTGAACTAACTCCAGATAATTCACTGAACCTAACTATCTGAAAAACCCAACTCTAGGCTGCTCGTGTAGAAAATAATGAGCACCCAGAGTTTAGGAAAGGAACAATAAACTCCGGATCAGTCATGGGACTGGCGTGAGCAACAAAAACAGTTTATCTTTAAAAACAATCAACAAGAGAATTTTAAAGTAAATTCGCAATGCTTTTTTTGAAAATGAAACTACCATAAGACCTCCCGCCACACACACAATGCAAACGCAGACTTGGAGGAGATTTCTTCTTATGATAGTCAAAGATGCTTGATACGCATTAAAAAGAAACATTTGATATTATTACTAGTGCATAGCGTAGAACAAATCATTTCGAAAGTAGAATATAAATCTTAGCCAGCATAGGTACCATTATAGTATGCTTACAATAGCTACCATATTAAATGGCAGGTTCTACAACTAAAACCGTACAAGTCTCGTATTGTTTCTTTGGATTTCCAACGAATGGTCAGGCCAAGGAACTTCCCATTTCCACATGGAAACGCCTCTGGAAGGACGTCCCGAGAAGCTAACCGGATCTCTGCCAACACAAGGTCGGGTTACCCCTAACTGGGTAACAACTGACACGAGTATGCCACCTCCCGGTTGTAACAACCTTTAACCGGGGCCCCAACATCAAATCACAAAACAAGATACATATAAGTTTATGATGTCCACATAAGTAAGTATCTGGGCTCCATACCATGATACCACTTCTATCCAGAAGAAGATGTACATACCCTAAAGGGGCGCTACCCCCTAATAACCTTGCCGCATCTTTCCTGTTTTGACCATTCTGGGGTGTGAGGCTCGACGAGGTCACGTCCACAAAACTACGCTTTGGTACAAAGCCATGCTTTGGGTCAACAAATGATCAAAATAATGATCACAAAGATAAATGATCAAACGAATGATCATATCACAAATGATCAAACAATGATCATTTCACAGCAACACTAAGCATGTTACATTACCAAATTGGGAATATATCGCTGATAACCTTCAACTACATAACCTCTGAGCTCGTACGTCTCAGAGAAGGGTGTTAAGCTAAAAGAATAAATTCTCCGCCACCAACAGAAATGTATTTGAAAGAAATCTGCTTTATATCTCAAAATGTAATGTCAGACACACAATCCATACAAGTCTGTTCCGGGCTCGAACAGAACCGAAGGCACTTCTAAAGAAGCCCTTACAATCCGGGTATTCACAATCCCGATCGGACTTCCCATCACTTAGGGAATCTCTATACCGTAGCTACTCGGTGCAGAGACAATCGATAGGTTGTCCTATCGTTCTCACAAATACCCGGTCTTCACCACCGGTCTTCAAATGCTATCCATAACGACGTATTACATATTCGGAATGGGATATATGACACAAAGGTCCTCTCCCGGCTAAACCGAATAGTGAGCGCAACATTTAAAAAATATGGATATGGGATTTCAATTAAGTCACAACTTAATAATTCAAAACTTTCTTTCAAATGTTTTAAACCAATTTCATTTCAAATCTTTTAAACAAAAAGATTTATTTCATAAAGTTTACATAGTTTCACGAATATTCATTCCCGGATTTCAAAACAATTTCGTTTCAAAAGGATTAATTCATTAAATCTTTAAATCAAAGATTTATCTCATAGCTTTCAAAACTGTTTCCAAAGGTTCATTCATAACTTGGAAAAATCATTTTAATTCAAACTTGAAATCCTTTTAATATAAATTGGAAGTTCATTACTCATATGAAAGCTTTTTATCACTTAGAAACAATAGTTTTATTTCGGAAAAACCCGATTCCATTTATACAAGTTACAATCTTTGGTTTACTTCAAATTCTCAAAAGAACAATACTTTAAAAATGGTTTGACTTATATATGACTAGTATAATATCGTTAATTCCTAGTTTCAAATCATAGAATTCAATTTCAAGTATTGAATTCAAATTTTAAATCAAAATATTTAAATTCCAAATCTTAATCAAGTTATTCAAAATAATGTTATCTTTGAAATTCTATTTCAATTGCTTTTCACTTTAAACCCAATCCATTTTCAAAACATTTGAATTTAAATATTCAATTTTATAAATCATTTCAAAATCTGTGACTTAACCGATTTCCTCGTGAAATCCATATTGGTGCGTGTATAAGTGTGGTCAAGGGGTTTAACACAATAGTGCAACATCATTCAATCATTACAGATCAAACACAGAAATATAGTTGATAAACGATATAACTATAAAGCTTATCGCCCATTCACAGATTCACAGATAATATAACAATGTAAATGAATGGATAATTTATACACAGTCACAGAACAAAATATCACAGATCAGATAGGACAACCAATTCAAGGTTTCTCATACAATACAATGCAATATAACCATTCATAAGTAAGGTCAAGCATTTAATAAATATTTATAGGCAGGATTTACTAATCGTTAAATCTAAATTAATTCGATTTTATTCCCAATTAAATTTATTTATTTATGAATTTATTATCCCATTATGATTTATTAATTACAATAAGTAATAAATCTCTTAATTACTTCTATTCGGTGATTACATTTAAAAATGTATAACTAATTATCTGAATTAATAAATCTGATTAATTATCAAATTTTTATCGCATTAGTTTAATTACTTAATAATCTCTAGTTAATTATTTTCATTCACTAATAACATTTCTTTAATTACTTTCTAAAAAAAATTATCTTGGATTAATTCATTATTAATCATTTCTGATTATAATTTAATCTAATTATTTATTTATAAATTAAATAAATCATTCTTTAATTACTTATTAATTAAATTAACCTTTAAACCAACTTCCTAATTAATCATTCAAATTAACTTAATAATTTATGAATTACAAATCAATATGTTTCATTAACAATAAAGATAATTTATTCTTATGAATGATTTTATTTATTACTTTCTTAAATTTGAAAACATTCATTTTAAATTTGCTTTTAAGATTTCATGTTAAAGTAATATTAATTAGCTGAAAGAAATTCAAAAGAGTTTAAACTCAATCATTTATTTCCAAAACATTTTATTGGATATACTTGAATATTTTTAAAGTTTAAACAGAAACAGGTTTTTGAAACATGTACCACATCTTATACCCGAGCCCCATCATGATTTCCCCGAGTTAAACCTTCACAAACCCGAGCTCTGCTTCGAGTTTTCCCAAATCTTTACCCAGGTACCCCAAAATTTCCATCAAAAAACAATCCAAGTGTTTTCACTTCGCATTTAAAATCTTGCTTCGAGTCGACTTCAGGAAAACGTGAGAACCACTTCGGGTCGACCCCGCAAAATCTCGAGTAATCATACGAGAAAACTTCGTCTTCCCCAAAGCCCCAAACCAGATACGAACTACCACGCGTGCACGTGCACAACGCCGCTGGCGATCTTCCGGCGCCGCCACTACGTCGAACAAGTCGACGCTTTCCCACGTGCAAATCTCCGACCATCAGAACCTCCATCATCTTCGCGTATTCGAATTCAAGTGTTAAGTCAAACATGGAACCCATGAACTGGAACCACTACCAATCCCTGTCAACACCTCGTACTCACGACTTCTTCTACCAGAACATACGAAACTTCGGCCATCACTTCGTCATCGGCCCTACCACCATCTCCAAAAGGCGCGGGTAACTCGATGCTTGTAAGAGGTCGCGGTGGCCAAATTTTCGACCACCCAAAAATTTAGGTTTAGAAACCCAAAAATTACGCCGCCTTCGCCTCGATGATCGAGAGCACCTCCGATCATTTTTTCCAGAATCACTGATCACCCACCTACCTTCAGACAAAAACCCGACCTCTCCAGTCCACTTGATCATCAGAACTTGGTCGAAAACCAATTTGCAAGGAAAAACGAACTGCTCTCGAAATACCAATCTAAAAATCTTGATTTTCATTTTAAAATTCATATTTTTATAGGTTGTTTCAAATCCTAATTCTGAAAAAAAAAATTATGAAGTTTAATTTTTTCCACTATTTCTAAGTTGATTCCTCTGTTAATAGTTTCCAGAGTCATTCACATTTTATTTTCAACTTAAGTACAATTTTAAGACTAGAGTTTATGATCAAGCAAACAAGTTTCATTTGAAACTTAAATTTAACCAGAGACAAGATCACGAGGTTTGAATTGTTTTAAACCAAACTTGAATACTGGGAGGTATAGGCAGAGAATACTCTGAAGCAACAACATGTATGCCATACATGAATATGTACACAGCAGATATTGTATCACTCATGTTTATTTTAGATTAAATAGTATGCAAACAAATTTTCCTACTTGAATTTGTTTAAAAGTGAAGTTACTCACCTTTGTTCTCAGGAAAAAAGAACAGTTCTTCTTCAAATGTGAAACTGGTTTGTAAAACAAAGCAAGCTGAAGTTCCTCTTCTTAAATCCACTGGGTTGTATTTGATTTGCTGATGTTGAAGTTTGTTTTAAATTAAAGATGATATTGCTTTAGTTTAGAATAGACGAATTGATGGAGAGTTTGATGTCTATATAAAAGAAGCTACAAGTTGATATATTATTTTGTACAGGTAAGGTTATTTGTTTAGTACAAATAGAGGCAAAGATATTCTTTTCATTTTGGAGGCTGATGTATATTTCTTGTATGCTAGAGATATGGCAACATTTAATGCTAAGGACATTTGGTATTAATGACTATTCTACAAATCTACATAAATCTACATATACTATTTGTTTTCTGGTTTTGCTTTATTTATTTATTTTTTTCCAGATTGTTTTCAAAACTAAATGTATATAGATGCTTAGAGGTGATGGCATTTATTTCTTTGTCTTATTTTTTTGTCAATATACTGAATATACAGCATGGTCTTTGTTCTCCCCTTGCCTTGTCTTCATACTTATATTTTTATTTGTTTGTTCATACTTTAGATTCGACAAAGCTAGCATTGTGGTGGCTGCAGCTATGTTTTGGTGGCTGCATACATTATTGTTGTTCTCGTGTGTACAAACTTGTCTCTTTTTTTCTTCTTCTTGAATTATACTTTGTAATAAGAATGCGTTCCTATTTTATATGTTGTTATAATTTTATTAACATTTTGTTTGTGTTTTATTTTACTTTGTATACTTATTTTTATCTTAACTTAAATATTTATTTCAAAAATTTTGTTATATTTACACAATTCCAAAAATCCATTTCATAAGATTTTCAATTCAAATAATTTAACACATTTTTATTTGAATTCGGGGAAACTCGCATCAATTCATCGATACATTTCACAAATATTAATTCAAAAATTCAGTTAATTATCAATTTAAATTTAATTAAAATTTGGGGTCGTTACACTTCAGGCAGAAGAAGATAATAAATCAAACTTCAAAATTTTCTTTCTCCTCAAATACTCGATTAAAAATCACGAAACCTTCTCTAAAAATCCTATTTCATCGTTTGCTTCGATCCTATATGCTTTTGGCCTGGTGCGACTTGGAGTTTGGGAGTGTGACAGTGAAGACGTGAGGGGTTTTGAAGCTAGGGTTAAGCTTCACTTTGTTTTCATTCATCGATTCGAGAAATAAAGCTCATATTTGGATTCTCCTCGTCGAATAGCATCTGGACGCACGTTTTGGTGGAGCTCGGTGGCATTTTGGGGCATGCGATGTTTCACGGCGTGCGTGAGCTAGCTCCAGGTCGCGACTTCAAGGGTGTGTCCGAGCTTGCAACTTTGTGGTCGAGATGATGGAGGCTTCGAAGAGAAGAAGATTGGCGAAGACGGATTCGAGTTTCGTAAACTGTAGCTCCTTATCATTGGAGTTTGATGCACGGCAATGGTGGGTTGTGCATTTTGTTCACGTACAGGATTTTGCTTTAGGGAAGATGGAGTTAGTGGGCTGGGCCTCAATTGCTTTGGGTATGAATTCATTTAAATATAATATAAAGTGTTTTATAAAATTCAAATGTCGATAACTTATAAAATGTATAACTCTCACATGCGAGGTAGGATTCGGACGAAACTTTTTGCGTTGGAATCGAATGGACGATCTCTACGCAATGGAGCTGGATTGGAATCGTTTGGAGCTTGAGAAAATTTCGGGTAAAATTAAACGCTCGTTTAATTTTATTCGAAATAAAACGCTGGAACTACATTGAAATCAAGGTGAGTGTTTTATAACGCTCACAACGTACTAAATATCTTTATGCTAGTTAAATTTGACATTATGAAGTGTTAAGAATTTTATTTGTCGTTGGTTGATAGAATTTAATTGTCATATTGATTGTCATTTGAATTAACCGTCGAAATTAAATTGATAGTTAAATTGAAATTGAAATTGAATTGCGATTAAATTACCTGACATTGATAACTATGAAATTGCCATGAATTGTACTGTCTATTGGATGATGTATTTCGATGGATGCTATTGGTAGATATTTAAATGTTTGGATGTTTATTTGCTTATATATATCCTGTTATGCATACATATGAAACTGTGATTTGATTGAAGTGATATATATTCATCCTTGACATTTAATTGAAATAAATAATTACTTGGCCATAGGATAGAAAATTATATACGGACACCGAATTGGCTAAATTAATAATTTTTCAAATCGTCGATTTGAAATTTATTTAAATGTTTTGATTTAAAAGTTATAAATAGAAATAAATTTGTAGAAATCGAATTTATCGAAAAATTGAGTTTGGAATGTTGAAATAAATTTTGGTTAAAAGAAATTGTTAACTAATATAAGTCGAGACTTTCAAATTTAAAAATTGGGATTTGATTGAATTTCGAAAATTGATTTGTTTAAAGATTTAACCTTAATTGGAGCTTTGAATATTATCAAGTAAAAGTGATATAAAAATGATATTTTGAAGTCGAGCTTGGAATTGAATCATATTTAAAATTTGGATTTAAACTCGAAAATTGATGGATAATTTTGCTAAGTGTTATAAATGGATATTTTTGAAAAATCAAGCTCCAAATCGATATAAATTGAAATTGAATTAATTGAAAGTGAATATAAAATTGAATAAGTTTGAAGTCAAAGTTGACATTGATTTGAATTGAAATCGAAATTGAATCGGTAGAATGGAAATTGAAATTGATTTTAATTGGGAAGTTATAAATTGAGATGGATTGGTTTTGAAGCTGTTTTATTTTGTTTTCCAAATTACTCTGCTATATAAACCATTTTTGAATACTTAAACTATTTTAATCTATTTTAAATCTACTTAACCCAATTTAAATTATTTTAAACTAATTTATCTATTTCAAATCCATTTTAAGATTTTAAGTATTTTAACTATTTTAATTATTTAAAACTACTTTTAAACTACTTAAAACTATTTTCTAAAATTCTAAGCTGGTCAATAAGGTGAAGTGTTTATGTTTAAATCTTGAATTTAAATACGAATTGGGTTAAATGAAGTAGCAACCTAAATTGAAATTCGAAATGACCTTGGGATCGAAATGAGATATTGAGACGAAATGATTTTTGAAACGGAATCTTATATTTTGAATGGCTATGACGATATTTGAAATGGATTTGATTTTTGAAGCGAAAATGATATTTTGATATCAATTATGAATCGATTTGAAATGTAAAAGAGCCAACGGTGTAATAATACGTAGTTATTAAAGAGACCGGGATCGGATATGGACATACTCTTTGTCGATACCGAAAACCGCTTTAATAACTATTATACGCGGAGTGTTGATCCAGAATGAAGTGGATGGTTTGGTGAACGCGTTGACTAAAGAAAGAGAACGATATTGGATGACCCTTGACATGACTAAAACAGGAGCCGCGCCGGGCCATTGAGGTTCGCCACCTCTGGCAGACACACTTCTTCGATACCATATCTATTACATTTGTGATTCGATTTGGGTGCACCCCTTGATTTGGGAGTGTTGTTTGGTGGTGTTGGGGTAGCTGCTGGCTATGCTCAACATCAGTCCGGATCACGCAACTACTAGTATCCTAGTTGGTATCGCCTCATGTACCTTGTCATACTGATTATCCTATTCCTGACCACTACTTTTTGTTTTGTGTTATACCTATGGGGTACCCTCTGATAACCACCAGTTTACGGTGGGGCTTACGGTGCTGTATAGACTATGGCATTATAAAAATGTGTTAAGGGGGATTATGGTAACGCCTTAACGCTATTTTGATACTTTATATTACTGATAGGCATTATCTACTTAGCGTACATTACTACATAGTAGATAGTTTAACGGATCCTTAAGAGATGGAAAATCCTGTAACATCTCTTGAGTTATTGCACGCACGTTGACACAGGATATGAGATGTCAAACCCCGTAAACATCTCTAACGCTGTTACACTCATATTTATTTATGATTGGTTTAACTTTCATAAGGATATTTTAGTCTTGACTCGAGTGTTTTTTCTTTTCATTACGCTCGGGTCAGTCCTGAGTTTTTAGATTCTTGATTATTGTGGAGGACGAAGACGAAGATTTGGTACACTATTTCTATTATTATCTGTGCATCATGCTGTCTGCTGCATTATTTTAATTGTTCTGTTGTATATGTATAACTCTGATAAATGTTGTATAAATAATGATCAAAGTATGGTAAACAACTTCATGAACTGTTTATTTGATCATTATATTTTATCGTTCCGCTGCGAGATTCTGTGTTGTTTCATTTCCTTTATTTCTCTTTCTTTTCTTTTCTTATTTACCCCAATAACCATCTGCCATTTTGAATGGTTTGGAATCGGCATGTGTAATTGATCGTCGGTTTAAACTGTCCAAAAAGGCGGGTCGTTACAGTTGGTATCAGAGCTTTGGTTTAGCGATAACCTTAGCTTTGTGGGGTATGACTCTTTATAAGTAGGGTAGTAATACCCTATGATGAGTCGCTGAGTGAATATATATATATGTATGTATGTATGTATGTATGTATGTATGTATGTATGTATGTATGTATGTATGTATGTATGTATGTATGTATATGTATGTATATATATGAATGGATTCTGGTCAATACGAGTAATTAACGTCATTGATAGGGATCTCTAAACACTCGAACAGAACATTTCGACATAGTATTGTTTTGAAATTGGGTAAATGAAATAATTCTGCCCTAATTATATTTTGTATATAAAGAATTTATTTTCAAAATTATTGTGACTTATCTAGCTTACCTGGTTGTTAGAAATGAAAATATTGGTTATTATCATTAATTGGATATTGTAATTTAATAAATAAGCTGAACTACAAAATAAACAATGATAAAACACTTGTGGAATGTTTTAAGAAAGAAAACCCTATAAGAATATTTTATAAAGGTGACTTATAAATTAAAATAGATTTAAATTGGAAAATATTGAATTTAAGACTCGGAGGTTTTTAAATGGTTTTCAAAGCTGTGAAGAAAATATATTGTGATATTAGTTGGAAAATATTTATGGGAAATATTTTCAAAGGATTTTTAAGAAGGAATGAATATAGTACTCCTCTCTTATGTCGCTGGAAAATAATTTCGGTGATGACTGCGCAGCATCATCGACGTTCATTTTCGAGTCTCAAAGTGGGAGAGACTTCTAAAAAGCATTGCTTTTCTTCGAAATTATTTTGGGTAAATGGGTTTTGGTTTAAACTCTAAAGGTATGATTTGTTATATAAAAAAAGGGATATAAGTGTATATGTTTATTTCAAACGATTTGGAAAGAACCAGGCATTTAAATTTCTAAGTTATGTTAATTAGTAATTTTCAAATGAAATGTGAATAACCAGAATTTATAAAATAAGAGGATTAAGATATCTAAACTATTGTTTGGGAAAACTTTAAAGTTGAAAGGTAAAGAGGATTTAAATAAATTAAATTTGCGAACATTCTAATTAAGTAAAAAATGAAATTCTATAAATTTGTATAATACCAAAATTACATTCTGATAACATATAACAAGGCTTACCAAATGTTAAAAGTTAAAATGATGTTTTGGATATGTAATGAGATATTGTATAGATAAACAGAACCTGAAAGTAATTGAAATATACAAGTAAGGAAAACTCAAAAAGGAATTAAAATGTATACAAATGGAAATTTGGTTGTGATAAAAATTATAAAAACTTAAATATAACATGAAATGATGAATGGATAAATGGAACAAGTAAGTGAACTTAAGAAAGAAGACAAATGAATTGTATAATATATCTTTGTAAATTGGTTATAGAAAATAAATATAAATTTCAAAGGGGTTGTAAATTTTTCTGAATTTGTAACCTTTAAGATAACTGTAAACTAAGAAAAGTCATTTATGAGAGGTTAGACTTTTATAGGATGATTAATAAACTAGAGTACCGGTTGATAAAATGTTCCACAAATGAATTCGTTATTAACTGAAATTATGAAAATGCAATAAATGTAAACAGAGGAATTTCTTATAGCTAAGAGTCAATTGGAAAATGAAATTGGATTTAATTAAATTATATAGAATGTTTAAAATGAACTTGAGTAAGCAAATTCTATGATATGATGTTTAAGAAAAGATAATGTTAAAGAACATGCTATGTAAAGAAATGAATATACTAACTGAATAATATATTGTGAATAATTAATTGAAAAAAAAAGAAGTCAATAAAATAATTTAGTATAGATAAATTGGATAGAAATCCATTGGAAGGTAATACGTGAGATTGTACGTATATTATTTTATTTGCATAACGATTTGATCCGAATTCGAGCACAAAATTTCGAGATGATTTATATCGATCCAAGTTAGGATTTTTCACTCAATTTTCGACGGCGAACCCTAGATATGGATTTTTAATTTGATTCTGGAATTCTCTATCATAGTATATGGTTATGCAAGGAGAGTAACAGTTTTCAATCAAGGAACCAAATCTGAGTCCGCACTAGAGAGTCGGGTGAACGATACTAGTTTGGAAGTGAAATTGTGTGATCGAATAAGTGATTAGATTGATATTGCTCACGGAGGATATACGTACGGCTTACGGACTTAACTAAAGTTAATATAGGGAATTTAAGATGCCAAATATAAAATGATTCTTTTAAAACTATATAACAGGATATATATATATATGAAAGAGATAAACCAAATTGAATGTAAAATTAATAATTTGGTTATGTTGGGTATGGTTTGGTTGTTATATGATTGTTAGTTGATTGTATGCAATTCATTAAGTGTTAACGAAATTGAAAGCTATAAATCATTGAAATCAAATTGGAAGTTAAATGAATTTAAAAGAATTTAATTTGATTCAAATTGGAAGTGAACTAATGTAAATATAAATTAGTGAATGTTAACTAATTGAATTGAGAATGAATGTTAGAAAAATCCAACGTTAATGAATCAACTGCGATTAAAATTGAAAACCAAGTCAATAAATATTAATGAGAAGTGAATTTATATTGATTGGTTATGGATTTGTTGGATGATAGTTGGATGATAGTTGATTGATGGTTGCATTTGTTGTTTGTTGCATTTGCTATGTTGGCACATGTAGTTGTTATGTTTCCATATGATGTATATTGATATTATTTTCATATATGCATGTTTCTCATGGTTTGTTGAGTGTTTAGTAGGTGCGGATTGCGCTTGCTTCGCATTTGGAGCTCGCTTTCGCGATATATTAGCCATATATGCTCGCTAACAATATATAAGGTACATATCTCGGATTACATACCGTACTTTTACACTTTTTCCCTGCGGGATGCCTCATCACTTGATGAGATGTATATTTGTGATATATACACTGTCTTTTTTTTTCGATCGAGCCGCGCAAAGGAGACTCTGCCGAAATTTTTCGTAAAATCCGGGTGTTAGAAAAATTTTCAAATTTTTTAAAAAAAAATTATAACTTGTTTTGATAACTAACATTTAAAGTTAGAAAGCCGTTCAGAGTAACTTAGTGGAAGCGTAGTTATGACTTTATAAATGGAATTTCATGGTTTTATAAGTTGGTAACTTTGAATAAAATATATCTAATGTTGAATTCTAAACTTAGTTCCTTTTCCCTTCTTTTTTCTTTTCGGGGACGAAAAGTTTTGAGTGGGGGAAAGTGTAACGACCCGTAAATTTTCGATAATTAAAATAGCTAATTTAATAAGATTTCATGATTTAGTGTTAGAAAAATTTTTGTAATTTATGTATGATACTAATAACTAGAATGAAATGCAACAAATTTTATCTAAGTTAATTATTTATGAATTGAATGAAATCCCAAATCAATTGAAATAATATGTAGTCAAAGGTAATTGAATGAATTTGTATTGTATAGGTAATTGTGACACTTGTTTGTAAATAATAAACTTATAAGTAATTAAAAGTTAACGGTGATAACTATTTAAGTTACCTATTCATTTAGTTAGTCGAATTGAATTTGCGAACCAATTTCAATTGAAATGAAAGTTTATATATTAGTTGAGTGCATTATCTCTAACTATAGTTAAATAATAATGTGGAATTCATTTGATGTAATATAGTAAATCGACTGATAATGAAATTTTTATTTAAAAATCCAATATTGAAATCCGTCAAATATTGAACAATTAAATTGTTTAAATTTAATATTTGGAATTTATTGAATAATTGAATAATGGGAATTGAATAACTGTTTTAATGAAAATGGTTGTTCTATAATTTGAATTTGTTAAATTTTATAAGTTCGTTTTGAATATTTCAAAAGATAGTGATTTAAGAATAATCAAATTTGTTAAATTTAATATTACAAATGTTTGAATAATTAAATTTCGAATTTGATATGATTAATTTGATATTGAAATTTAATATATGAAAATAGAGTGAATAATTGAAATTTGGTTTGATATGGTTCAAATTGGTTACCAAAGTGAATGTAAGTTATATAGGGATTATAATGGAGTTAATAAGGTTTTAAAATTGGAATTTATTGGATAATTGAATAACGGGTTTAATATGATTAAAAATGATTTGTAAAATTTTATTTTGTCATATTAAAGTTAGAATGATGTTGTAGAACTTTTAAAATCGAATTAAAAGAAAATTTTTGAAAATTGAATATTTTAATATTTAATTGACGAGTTAAAATAGCCATTTTTCAAACAGTCTTGGGTTTCGACGAAACCAGTTTCATCGGATCCGTAATGTGATATTATTTTAAGATTTCAAATTTCGTGTCAATCGGATTTACCGTTTGTCCAGGGCGAGCCAAAATGCATAGAAATTCGTTTAATCGGTTTAATTTAAATTTGATCGTTTATTCCGTAACTCGCACATACGATCGAATTAGCTTCCGAAACCTATTCCATTGTGTCCGGAACGCGGGGTAAACCCTATAAACGTCTGGCGGCACGTCTTGATATGAGTTTGAAATAAAAATCTAGATATTTGAATTTTAAAATAATAAAAATTAGTATACTGATTTGACCATACCCTTCACATCTGCCTGTTCTTCTTATCAGCTGGTACCCTAGTACCTATTTCCTATTTAAACACGCATACTCTCCTTTAATAACCCACTCACGCAAGCTTCAGGCAGAAGAAGATAATAAATCAAACTTCAAAATTTTCTTTCTCCTCAAATACTCGATTAAAAATCACGAAACCTTCTCTAAAAATCCTATTTCATCGTTTGCTTCGATCCTATATGCTTTTGGCCTGGTGCGACTTGGAGTTTGGGAGCGCGACAGTGAAGACGTGAGAGGTTTTGAAGCTAGGGTTAAGCTTCACTTTGTTTTCATTCATCGATTCGAGAAATAAAGCTCGTATTTGGATTCTCCTCGTCGAATAGCATCTGGACGCACGTTTTGGTGGAACTCGGTGGCGTTTTGGGGCATGCGATGTTTCACGGCGTGCGTGAGCTGGCTCCAGGTCGCGACTTCAAGGGTGTGGCCGAGCTTGTAACTTTGTGGTCGAGATGATGGAGGCTTCGAAGAGAAGAAGATTGGCGAAGACGGATTCGAGTTTCGTAAACTGTAGCTCCGTACCACTAGAGTTTGATGCACGGCAATGGTGGGTTGTGCATTTTGTTCACGTACAGGATTTTGCTTTGGGAAGATGGAGTTAGTGGGCTGGGCCTCAATTGCTTTGGGTATGAATTCATTTAAATATAATATAAAGTGTTTTATAAAATTCAAATGTCGATAACTTATAAAATATATAACTCTCACATGCGAGGTCGGATTCGGACGAAACTTTTTGCATTGGAATCGTATAGACGAGCTCTACGCAATGGAGGTGGATTGGAATCGTTTGGAGCTAGAGAAAATTTCGGATAAAATTAAACGCCCGTTTAATTTTATTCGAAATAAAACGCTGGAACTACATTGAAATCAAGGTGAGTGTTTTATAACGCTCACAACGTACTAAATATCTTTATGCTAGTTAAATTTGACATTATGAAGTGTTATGAATTTTATTGTCGTTGGTTGATAGAATTTAGTTGTCATATTGATTGTCATTTGAATTAACCGTCGAAATTAAATTGACAGTTAAATTGAAATTGAAATTGAATTGCGATTAAATTACCTGACATTGATAACTATGAAATTGCCATAAATTGTACTGTCTATTGGATGATGTATTTCGATGGATGCTATTGGTAGATATTTAAATGTTTGGATGTTTATTTGCTTATATATATCTTGTTATGCATACATATGAAACTGTGATTTGATTGAAGTGATATATATTCATCCTTGACATTTAATTGAAATAAATAATTACTTGGCCATAGAATAGAAAATTATATACTGACACCGAATTGGCTAAATTAATAATTTTTAAAATCGTCGATTTGAAATTTATTTAAATGTTTTGATTTAAAAGTTATAAATAGAAATAAATTTATACAAATTGAATTTATCGAAAAATTGAGTTTGGAATGTTGAAATAAATTTTGGTTAAAAGAAATTGTTAAATAATATAAGTCGAGACTTTGAAATTTAAAAATTGGGATTTGATTGAATTTCGAAAATTGATTTGTTTAAAGATTTAACCTTAATTCGAGCTTTGAATATTACCAAGTAAAAGTGATATAAAAATGATATTTTGAAGTCGAGCTTGGAATTGAATCATATTTAAAATTTGGATTTAAACTCGAAAATTGATGGATAATTTTGCTAAGTGTTATAAATGGATATTTTTGAAAAATCAAGCTCCAAATCGATATAAATTGAAATTGAATTAATTGAAAGTGAATATTAAATTGAATAAATTTGAAGTCAAAGTTGACATTGATTTGAATTGAAATCGAAATTGAATCGGTAGAATGGAAATTGAAATTGATTTTAATTGGGAAGTTATAAATTGAAATGGATTGGTTTTGAAGCTGTTTTATTTTGTTTTCCAAATTACTCTGCTATATAAACCATTTTTGAATACTTAAACTATTTTAATCTATTTTAAGTCTACTTAACCCAATTTAAATTATTTTAAACTAATTTATCTATTTCAAATCCATTTTAAGATTTTTAGTATTTTAACTATTTTAATTATTTAAAACTACTTTTAAACTACTTAAAACTATTTTCTAAAATTCTAAGCTGGTCAATAAGGTGAAGTGTTTATGTTTAAATCTTGAATTTAAATACGAATTGGGTTAAATGAAGTTGCAACCTAAATTGAAATTCGAAATAATCTTGGGATCGAAATGAGATATTGAGACGAAATGATTTTTGAAACGGAATCTTATATTTTGAATGGCTATGACGATATTTGAAATGGATTTGATTTTTGAAGCGAAAATGATATTTTGATATCAATTATGAATCGATTTGAAATGTAAAAGAGCCAACGGTGTAATAATACGTAGTTATTAAAGAGACCGGGATCGGATATGGACATACTCTCTGTCGATACCAAAAACCACTTTAATAACTATTATACGCGGAGTGTTGATCCAGAATGAAGTGGATGGTTTGGTGAACGCGTTGACTGAAGAAAGAGAACGATATTGGACGACCCTTGACATGACTAAAACATGAGCCGCGCCGGGCCATTGAGGTTCGCCACCTCTAGCCGACACACTTCTTCGATACCATGTCTATTACATTTGTGATTCGATTTGGGTGCACCCCTTGATTTGGGAGTGTTGTTTCGCGGTGTTGGGGTAGCTGCTGGCTATGCTCAACATCAGTCCGGATCACGCAACTACTAGTATCCTAGTTGGTATTGCCTCATATACCTTGTCATACTGATTATCCTATTCGCGACCACTACGTTTTGTTTTGTGTTATACCTATGGGGTACCCTCTGATAACCACCAGTTTACGGTGGGGCTTACGGTGCTGTATAGACTATGGCATTATAAAAATGTGTTAAGGGGGATTATGGTAACTCCTTAACGCTATTTTGATACTTTATATTACTGATAAGCATTATCTACTTAGCGTACATTACTACATAGTAGATAGTTTAACAGATCCTTAAGAGATGGAAAATCCCGTAACATCTCTTGAGTTATTGCACGCACGTTGACACTGGATATAAGATGTCGAACCCCGTAAACATCTCTGACGCCGTTACACTCATATTTATTTACGATTGATTTAACTTTCATAAGGATATTTTAGTCCTGACTCGAGTGTTTTGTCTTTTCATTACGCTTGGGTCAGACCTGAGTTTTCAGATTTTTGAAGATTATTCTGGAGGACGAAGACGAAGATTTGGTACACTATTTCTATTATTATCTGTGCATCATGTTGTCTGCTGCATTATTTTAATTGTTCTGTTGTATATGTATAACTCCGATAAATGTTGTATAAATAATGATCAAAGTATGGTAAACAACTTCATGAACTGTTTATTTGATTACTATATTTTATCGTTCCGCTGCGAGATTCTGTGTTGTTTCATTTCCTTTATTTCTCTTTCTTTTCTTTTCTTATTTACCCCAATAACCATCTGCCCTTTTGAATGGTTTGGAATCGGCATGTGTATTTGATCGTCGGTTTAAACTGTCCAAAAAGGCGGGTCGTTACATCACTAATCACTTCAGAGACATTCTTTGCAAGCCTTCCCCTCCTCTCCCAGCCATAGATTGGTCCGTCCTTTTCCCAGCCCCCTCCCCCATCTCCATCGATCACCAATTCTCCGAAGAAGAGATTTGGGCCGCCTTAAAAGGAATGTCAGACGACAAAGCACCTGGCCCAGATGGTTTTGGGCCACTCTTTTTCAAGCACTTCTGGGAAACAATCAAAACTGATATACTTGAATTATGTGCTGAATTTCAATCTGACCCCGCTTCCATTTCCAGATTAAACTATGCCAGTAATATTCTCCTCCCCAAAAATCCTGGTGCTAACACCCTTTCATCCTTCCGTCCCATCAGCCTTCTCAACACTACCTTTAAAATTATCACAAATGTTCTAGCCAACCGCCTTCAATCTGTAATTGCCCCGCTAGTCGGAATCGAGCAGTCAGCCTTTATTCTTGGCAGAAATATCATGGACTATGTTGCATCTGCTCAGGAAATCATTTCTTATTGTCATCTGTCATCGACCCCCGGAGTTTTGCTAAAGCTCGACTTCTTTAAAGCTTTCGATTCGGTTAATTGGAACTTCATTATTGACCTCATGAGACATAGAGGCTTTACCTCCAAATGGTGCGATTGGATTTCACACATTCTCCACTCCAGCCTATCTTCCATATCGATCAATGGTGCTTCTGGGGGTCACATCAAGTCAGCTCGGGGTCTCAGACAGGGTGATCCCCTCTCCACTCTTATTTTCGTCTTGGTTGCAGATGTGTTCAACAGAATGATCAAATTAGCCTCAGCCAACTTCTTTTTCTCTATCATCAAACTCCCGAATTCCTCTTCTTCGGTTTCCAACCTCCAGTTTGCAGACGACACATTGCTATTTGCATCCCCTCAGATTGAGCATTTGCACTGCTTAAAAGTGGCCATTTACTCCTTCGAGCTTATTTTCGGCCTCTCCATCAACTTTAACAAAAGCTCGGTCATTATGTTGGGTAACTCCGACCATCTAGGACACTTTGTTTCATCTGTGCTTAACTGTAGCCTCTCTGATTTTCCTCTTTCTGTTGGGAGTGTTTCCGCCTACCACCGAACCAACCCTGCTTCCTATGCATGGCCGAACCAGCCTCCACCGGACCATGCTACTACCGGTCCAACTCCATCTTCATGCTACTGCCGAACCAACCAACTACCGGTCCAATAACCTCTCCATCCTCCACCGAAGCAGACCTTGTTCACTGCCGAGCCAAAGTACACGAGCCACTGCCGAACCACCATACTCCTACCACCGAACCAAAGTTCCACCGGTCCACTCATCTCCCACCGCCGAACCAAGGTAAACCGATCCAAATTTGCTAGGCCAGATTGCTTCAGCCCAGGCCCACCAGCTGCTATATACATCCAGGACCCCTGCCCCCAGCCTCACTCTATAAATAGAGGGGCAAGGGTACAACAATGGCAGACAAGTTTGAGAGCTCAAGTACGGAAGGAACTTTCAAACAACTTTCATATACTTGTATACAAAGCTTTGTACTTGTAATCTGAAAGAAAAAGGGGAATAACATATAAAGTGGACGTAGGCACGTTCTTACCGAACCACTATAAATCTGTGTGTCTTTTACAGTTTAGTCCATCTATTTTATATATTTGCGTAAATCACCCAAACCATCCAGATCAACATAAAATCAACTAATTCATACGACTCGGAGGTGTTTGCCCATTTTTTGTGCAAACATTTTTGGTGCTTTCACTGAGAACCAGGAGCTCGAAGCTTCAGCTTCTCCCACTTAACCATTTTTCTGTCAGCATCGTTCATTGCTTGGAAAATATGGCTCCCGGACGGAAGAAAGATGCTAACAAAGGAAAGAACGTTGCAACTGGCAGTGTCCTAGATCAGTAATTAGGGACCAAGACAATCTTTAGGTTCCAACGGCAAATTTAAATCAGGAAAATCCGACAGCCCCTGCTACGGAACAACAAATTACAAGGGTGGATCTGGACAGGATTGTGGCTGAAGTAACTAACCGCTCCGCATCTCAACAAGAAGCCTTGGTGGACCAACTCATGTCACGCTTAAGGGATGCTGAAGAATCCAACCGTAACACTGAATCATGGGGTGAGTCCCAGTCTGGAGGATCTAAGAGACGACAAGGGTCTTCCTTCTTCGAAGAGGCCAACAACAGAAGCAGCCGTGGTAGGAGCCGAGCCCGGACTCAGCCCGAATTCCGACCCGAGGAAACACTTGGAACCGAACCCAACGGAGGAGGTGCCAGGCAGGGGTCGGAGGTGGCTGAGCCTGTCATGCTACCTAACCATGGAAACACCAGTAGACGGGGCCGAGCTGGAGTCCAGCCCGAAGTTGGACCCGAGGAAGTGCTAAGAACAGAACCCAGCAGGGGAAGATCAAGGCAAGGGCCAACTGTGGCTGACCTCAGCATTCCCCCGGAAGACCAGAGGCAGCCATTGGAGAATGTCAGAAGTGATAAACGATACCATCCTTACAGGTCATCTGGACGGAATCAATCCCGCAGGGAAGAACCAAACTCATTTTTATCCGCTCCAAGTTCTGATGAAAGGATGGCGCGATTGTTCAGGGAGTGCGTCCAACGGGAGCAAAGGGATCGAGGGATAGGTGCTAGGCTAACCAGCCCCTTCACGCGCAATATCGAAACTGCCGTCACCCCCCGGGAATGGAAAATGCCAACGATGGAACCTTACAAGGGAACCTCTGACCCCATCGTACACTTACAGAGATACACCCAGCATATGCTCATGAGCGGAGCAACCGAGGGGGTATTGTGTAAATGCTTCCCACTTTTCTTGGCAGACCTAGCTACCTCCTGGTTCTGCCACCTACCCCAAGGGTCCATCAGCTCATGGGAAATGTTGAAAGAAAAATTCATCAGCCAGTTCCGCATTCATGTGGAACAACCCAAGGATGCTTATTCCTTATCTAATATTAAGCAGAAACCTGGAGAGACAGTGCAACAATATCTCACCCGATTCAACGCTTCGGCGGCTGCAGTACAAGATGCCGACGAGAAACTTATCCTAATGGCTCTCTGCAGTGGTGTACATTCGGATACTAAATTTGCTAGAAGACTAACCAAGGAAAAGCCAGCTACTTTACCTGATTTCTTCCATGAAGCTGGAAAGTATATGAGACTTGAAGACGCTGCCACTGAGAGGCAGTCAGGGCAACAGGCTAAAACAGCTACAGACAGGGTTTCCGCTGCAACAAAGGATGTTCGGAGAAATGACTCTAGAGACAATGCTGGGGGCAAGAAGGGGGAAAAGCGCCTATATCGACCTGGACCAAGATTTGACTCCTACAATCCTTTGAATGAAACAATCGAAAACATCTTCCTAGCCACTCAAGACGAAGTTAGATACAAGCGCCCCCCACACAAGAAGGAGTCAGATAACGCACTCAAGTCTGAAAAGTTCTGCCGCTTCCACGAATCCCACGGACATGACACCAATGAATGCCACCATCTCCGGGACTTGATTGAAGAACACATTAGAAGGAGGAGACTGGAACGCTATGTAAAAAGCCAGAACAGGACTCCAGCTCCCGCCAATGAAAACCCAGGGTTACCCCTCCCAGAAGGAGGCGGAGGAAATCGTAACACCAGTGGCTCTAGTCAAGAGAAAATAGTGGTCCATTCCATATCAGGAGGACCATACATCGCCGACAGAAGCTAGGCGGAGATGGAAAGATACGATAAGTCACTTAGAAACGCTGAAGGCTATGTTAATTCTGTTATGGAAGAACGCCACCCGAAACGGAAAGAGAATGACGACATCACATTCAGTAGGCGTGATCTCGAGGGAAGACAGTACCCACACATGGATTCTATGGTCATCTCTGCCTGGTTCGGTCCAGCCAAAGTTTTCCGAATTTTAGTAGACACTGGAAGCTCAGTGAATATCCTATTCAAGCATGCATTCGACAAAATGAAGTTGTCAATGAAGGATGTGTCTCCCTGCAACAAACCACTACATGGTTTCACTGGAGATGCGAAGATGCCCCTCGGGCAACTGGACCTTTTTGTTGAAATAGGAAGTCATCCCCGCTCCGCTATGCGAAAACAAACATTTGTACTAATAGAGAACCATTCGGCCTACAACGCCTTTTTGGGAAGACCAGCCTTGTCTGACTTCCAAATTGTCCTAGCCCCATGGTGCCTGAAGATGAAATTCCCAACAGATTACGGAGTAGGAGAAATAGAGGGAGATCAAGACGCCTCTCGAGATTGCTATGCAACTGATCTTCGCAATAACCGCAGGAAGGATAAAGGAAAGGATACGGAGACTTCTCTATGCAAGAAAAATATGGAAGCATAGCAATTAAAGAAAGCCCCTCCTCTTCGATATACCAGCGATCCTTTCAACGAATTAGACCCCAGGGACAAAGAGGAGGAGGCCACCACCAAGCCTGCAGAGGCTATGGAATTTATATCTGTAGACAAACACGACCCAAGTAGACTGCTGAGGGTCGGGTCTTAGTTAAGAGCGGAGTTGAATGATCAACTCGTCGATTTTCTTCGCCACAACATGGATGTATTTGGGTGGATGCACGCCGACATGACAGGAATCTCTCCAAACGTAGCATGCCACATGCTGAACATCGATCCCACCAAGGTGCCAGTAAAGCAGAAAAAGAGGAGCATGGGGGCAGAACGATCAGCGGCCCTCGAGGAAGAAGTAAAGAACTTACTTGCCAATGACTTCATACGAGAAGTCATCTACCCAGAATAGATCGCCAACCCGGTACTGGTAAAGAAAGCTAATGGGAAGTGGCGAACATGCATCGATTTCTCCAACTTAAATGACGCTTGCCCGAAGGACTGCTTCACACTCCCCCGAATCGACCAACTCGTGGACAGCACAGCCGGACACGAACTCTTATCCTTTATGGACGCATACTCAGGATACAACCAGATCCCTATGCACGCCCCCGATTAAGACCACACTAGTTTCATCACTGACCGGGGATTGTACTGCTACAAAGTAATGCCTTTTGGACTTAAAAACGCTGGAGCTACTTATCAGCGCCTCGTCAACAAGATGTTTGCGAAATTAATAGGGTGAACTATGGAAGTTTATGTGGATGACATGCTGGTAAAATCAAGGAAAGCCAACGATCATATAAACCACCTGAGCAAGATGTTTCAGGTACTTCGCCAATATGGAATGAAACTGAATCCTCTAAAGTTCTCCTTCGGAGTATCGTCGGGAAAGTTCTTGGGATTCATCGTCCATGCCAGGGGGATTGAAGCGAACCCCGAACAAGTCCGAGCCTTGCAAGATATCAAGATACCATCCACTCGAAGAGAGATGCAAAGCCTAAACGGGAAGGTGGCTGCCCTAAGCAGGTTCATCTCTAAAGCAACCGACAAATGCATCCCTTTCTTCGAAGCTCTTATGGAAGACAAAGGAAAGTTCGAATGGATTGACGAATGCTCGACAGCCTTCCTTAACTTAATTGAACACCTCCAAAGACCACCAGTACTCTCAACTCCAAATGAAGGCGAGGAACTATACCTATACCTTGCTGTATCGTCCCATGCTTTAAGCACCATTTTGGTGAGGGAGGACAACCACGCACAGCGACCCGTATACTTTGTAAGCAAGAGATTTACAGAGGCAGAAGCCAGATACCCTAAACTTGAAAAGCTAGCATACTGTTTACTAATCACGTCATGGAAAATGCGACACTATTTCCAATCTCATTCCATCAGAGTTTTAACCGATCAACCGCTAAGGCAGGTACTCCATCGCCCCGACACTTCTGGGCGACTACTTAAGTGGTGCATTGAACTGAGTCAATATGATATTACCTACCATCCTCGCACCGCTATCAAGGGACAAGCCATAGCTGATTTCATTGCCGAATTCACTACTAACGAAGGTAAGGAGCAATCTGAAGTAGCAGAAAATATCAAGTGGAGTCTCTTCGTTGATGGAGCATCAAATGAGCAAGGCTCGGGGGCAGGTGTTGTGATAATCACCCCCAGGGGAAGGAAGCTGCACTACGCCCTAAGGTTGGAGTTCATTGCCACCAACAATGACGCAGAATACGAAGCAGTGATAGCCGGATTAGAACTTGCCCTGGAGATTGGAGTCGGTTCTTTATGTCTCCATAGTGATTCTCAACTTATTGTAAATCAGATACTAGGAGAATTCCAAACTCGAGGAGATCGACTCACAGCATATCTAAAGAAGACCAAGTTGTTGCTCAATCAGTTGGATCACTATTTAATCAGACACATTCCTCGAGAGAAGAATCAGGAGGCCGACGAAGTGGCAAAGCAAGCTAGCATGAAGGACGACACCGCTTCCCGAACAATAACCATCTCACAGCAACTAGCCCCGAGTTACGAGACAATGAATATGATAGCTGCAATCGACGAGGAAACTTGGATGACTCCTATTCGGAAATATTTACAAGATGGCACACTGCCCGACGGGCGTAACGAAGTCAAGAAAATCTTGAGGAAAGCTTCCTGCTACACGATACAAGAAGGCATCCTCTATCGACGCGGCTTCTCTAATCCCTTATTAAGGTGTGTCGCTGGAAGGGAAGCCAAGGAGATCTTATCCAACATACATCGAGGAAGTTGCGGAGATCACACTGGTGGGCAGACTCTGGCAAAGAAGATACTCCGATATGGATATTACTGGCCCACCTTAAACAAAGACGCCCTAGACTTCGTCAAAAGATGTGACGGATGTCAGAAATTTGCTAAAATTCCTCGACTACCAACAAACGATATTACTCAAATGACCAGCCCTTGGCCCTTTGCAATATGGGGAATTGACTTGATTGGCGAACTGCCAGTGGGCCGAGGCGGAGCCAAATATGACATAGTAGCAGTTGACTATTTCACCAAATGGGTGGAAGCGGAGCCTCTAAATAAAATATCTTCGAAAAAAGTTATTAACTTCTTGATCAAAAATGTTTTATGCAGGTACGGGGTTCCACTCAAAATCATATCGGACAATGAACTTCAATTTGACAGCGAGGAATTCGCCGACTGGTGCCAAGAGCACGGAATTCACAAAAACTTCTCATCTGTGGCTTACCCCCAGGCAAACGGACAAGTCGAAGCTGTCAACAAAATCCTCAAAACCCTAATCAAAAAGAAACTTGAAAATTCAAAAGGCACTTGGGTGGATGAACTTCCTACGGCACTTTGGGCCTACCGCACATCTTACAGAACATCAACAGGGCATACTTCTTTCTCTTTGGCATACGGATCGGAGGACATGCTCCCAGTTGAAACTATAGTGCCTTCCCACCGCAGGATCCACTACAACCCAGAAGAGAACGAAGAACTCCTCCACATGTCTTTGGATCTAACTGAAGAGAGAAGAAACGATGCAGCACTCAAAGTAGCAGCTCATAAGCAAAAAGTTGCAGCACAATACAACTCCAAAGTAAAGCACCGCAGCTTACAAGAAGGAGATCTTTTCCTCAAGTGGATCTTCCCGCGCCTCGGAGCGCTAGATCCAATCTGGGACGGACCCTATGTAATTCATAAAGATCTCCGCAACGGAGCCTATATTTTGGCAACAGTGGACGGAGAGGTGTTCCAGAGGGCATGGAACATCCGACACCTCCGTCGATACTTTTCTTAACTTGTACTGCCCATATGAAGTGAATTAACAAAGAGAATAAGTGGACGTAGGCATTTTCGTGCCGAACCACTTTAAAAATCTTGTCTCTTTTTAACTTGTTCCTTTATATCTTGGCTGCTTGTTAAGCTTTATCCTTTTCTGTTGAACAAAATCATGTATAACGACGTTTCCATACTAGAACTTCACGACACAACCTCACCTGGACAAGACCCAACAGGTACTATGTGATTCTATGCACTCGCCAATGAGACACTTTTGCTCCAGCATCCATCTGCTGCGGGTTAACTCATTGCTCGCGACTGCCCTCAAAGCCAACTGTAATGAGCCGATTATAAGCCATCAAGAAGGCCGACTATAGCCGATGGCAGCTCATTACGGCGTTCGGCTCGCCGGCAACTGTGAACCTACTTTAAGCCCCAACATAAGGTGTGGCCAGCCAGGGGTAGTTCACGGTTGACGATCGACACCCACGCTGGCCGGCCACAGTAAATCGAATAATACCCACGATTACGGGCCATAATGGCTCGGTTAGTTACTATGCGCGATCTCGGCTCTGATATGTCTTAAGTGCGGCTGTGGTAAAAAAGATAAACTTCCCGCGGAGGCGTAAGATGGGTGACAAATGTCTCCAAGACCCAAAGCTAGGGAAAGTGACTACAAAACCCGTTTGCCACGAACTTAAGCATATCGACGGCCTTCCGTGATTGGAAGTTTTACTGTTTCTCATATTTCCATTTCATTCAAAAACTTTCCTCCTATCCTATATAACAATCCTTAAAGTACAGGTCACAAAATAGGGGAACTCTCGCTTGTGGAAATATGATCTCACATCCGAATGATGGAACACTCGGCTACATTCCATACTCAGTCACGCAAGACATTCAAAGCAACCCTCTACAACTAAAACACGAAGGGCGGTACTATCTTCTATTTTATACAAATATGTAGCTTTAATTTATCCACACATCATATTGGCATTACAAGACATGAGATAATATTTTAAGCAGAAACTTAGCATTAAATACGATTAAGTCACATGCATAAACACGCAGCTGTATTTCTTATGCAGCATATCAAAATGACAACAGCATTCAAACATGACAGAATCAGCTTATGTTATAAAATTACATAAAGTCATTCTTTACAAATAATATAATTACAAGTTACATTAATGTTTCGAACTAACATAGACAGCAACCAAAATATGTACAAGTCAAGTCAAAGAATCAGGGCTTCGCTTCCATCCCGCTAGCCCTCGGGATCTACTTAACTGCAGGATCGGAACTCCCAGCATGTGCTACCGAGGTCCCGCCTGCATAATTCAGAAGAGAATCCATCAATAATCACGAAAGATAAGCAATCAAATCATGAAAAGGTTAAAAGGAAAGACTTACCAGCACCTGCTCCCTGACCATCATCGTCTAGCTGCACGCCTACCTCATCCGCGGCAAGCAGCCGCATGCCCTCCTTAACCGCCACCTTCTCTTCCTTAGTGAATTGGGCCGTAACCACATCCATCCTGAAAGCCGCACCACCTTCCTTATCCGCATCGGCCTTAGCTTCCTCCAAAACCCGTAGATATATCCTAGCCATAACCCGGGGATAATCGTCCATCCAGGACAGGTTGCCCTGCCTCCAAGTACGGAAATACATGTCCTGGAGCATCTCGTCCATCATCCCCTCGTTCTCCTCAAACTCTTTCATCCGAGCCTCAGAAGCCGACAGTCGTGCGACAGCAGCATCTCTCTCCAATCGGTATCTCGAGCAGTCAGCCTGAAGGGACTTCCGCATCACTTCCATCTCCTCCTTCAGCTTGGCCTGAGCAAGCTCTGCGACCTCAAGCCTCCCAGACAACTCTTCTACCTGCTCAAGATCCACTCCCCGAACCTCGTCCACCGTTGCGATGGCCATGTCAATCCGTTCCTTGCATGCAGCCTCCATCTTTCGTAGTTCTGCCTTACTAGCCTCTTCCATAATCTTCTTCAACCGCCTGGAGGCTGCCTCATGCTGAGAAATCTGAATGGCTTGATCGGCAAGCTGTTTGGCCTGATCAGCAACCTTCAGCCGCAACCGAATATTAGCACTTCCGATTTCCTCCCCAGCCTTGGCCAGTCGAGCGTGATTCTCCATTAGCCGCTTGGTCTCCTCAGCCACCCGATCGATATTTGCCTTGGCTTCATCCCCCATGGTCACAATCCGGGTAGTAAGCAAATCGAGTTTTAAGGACTTAGCCTCATCAAGCACCCGTACCATGGGATTGTGGGGAAGAAGATGCTCACCCGTGGCCTCATCAAAAGAGATGTCCTGAAAACTCGGGTCCAGATCCGGGTGGCCGGCAAATGGGTTGTGAACCAAACTAGGATGGTCTATCGGGGTGACGGTTGGATTTTCGGACGGATGCGGGAAAGGTATAAGCTCAGTATCCTCCTCAGTAATATCATGGATACGCTGGACTGGAGGCTGAGGGCCAGGTGAAGGTTCAAACGAAGATCGGCCCCTCTTCCTCTTTTGCATATCTTCTTCAATAACTCCGAGAAGAGGGCAATATCTAACCGCATCTCCAGGACGGCTAGCTGACGGCTTTGGTTTGGCGGAAGCTTTGAGTAACTTATATTATTCAAGGCAGTGCCGAATATCTGATGTCTTGGCCACCTTACCCATTCCTAGAATAAAAACCAAGTGTTACAAGCATGCATGAAACTATGATTCAAGAAACATGTGAAGTTAAAAGAAGGAGTTAAGAATTCACCTTGAACCGCCGGAGTTGCCTTAGCTGAAATACTCTCAGAAGATAGACTGGCACCAGTCCCGGTCTTATCAGACCTCTTCGACTTCTCTACCAAGGCTGATCCTTCCTCCAACCCCTCAAAAGCCTGGCGGAAGGCATCATCCGTCCACTCTTGAATCTCTCCTACTTGCCCAGGAGGCAAAGCCCCGACGCCATCACCACCACCATCACCTTCTCTGTCGTCTCCACTCTCTGCCTCTCCTCCTACATCGCCTCCTTCGCCTTCACCTCTATCCTCCTCCACGTCTTCCTCCCCCGGAGTAATTGGGCACATGCTAGGGGAAGGGCCGTCGGACTTCTTGAGCTTCTTACCTCCGACAACTGGAGGTTTTGTGAAAGGCTTCCTCTTGCCACTCTTCGCCGTGGCTCCTCCTTTAGCTTGAGCAGCCCTCTCTTCCGCTGTATCCCTCTGCTTGACCATGGACTGATGTGGCAGGATCAGGTTGAGCCCCAAAAGTGTAGTGTTCCTGATCAAATAAGCAGCCGACCTATCTCTTCCCGAAATAGCTTCTATTTCCGCTGCCGTCTGAACCAGGCGATCATTCTCCACGACCGCAAAACCACCTGTCGCTAGCAAGAAATAAAAACACATAAGTAGAAGCATTGCAACCAGAATGGAAATTATAAGTAAAGCCTTGACTTACATCCGGAGGTGAAGCGACGGATAGAAACTGAGTCGTCCCTGACGAAAAACCATTCCTTCTTAAACATGTTGTACTTCGAATACAAGTCCAGGACGGGCTTGAAGGATACGGCCGATTCCAAGCTGATATATGGAGACCCCTTCTTGTAGCCCCTCAGATTATACAGATACCGGATCTCCCGGTTGGAAGGAGGACGCCCGTATCTCCTCTGAAAGATGACGAAAATACTCACCAGAATGGCATAGGAGTTAGGCTGAAGCTGGAATGGAGCCACCTTCAGATATGTGATGAAGCTAACTATCCAGGCGTTGAGAGGCGGGATCCTTCCCCCGGCAATAGCATGCGCGCTCTATCGATCCCAAAGGAACGGGATATAACATCAAGCTGCTCCTCTTTGAGGGAGCTAGGAAAACAGTCGGGCAGAGAATTCAAGAGCTCCTGAGGGCCTTATCCGTCCACTAATGACCTCGGGGCAGGTCCATGTCGCGCTAGTCCCGGCTGGACTGGGGGCACAGCGGAAGACTCACCTCTGTCCGTAGATTTTTTTCTTTTCTGATCGGGTTTCCACTTTGTGAGACATTTATCTGCAACATAAGAAAGTACATCGTTAGAACAAAGGACATAAACAAACAAGTGTATATAGTCTGCAACTTCACTCGAATTCAAAACTCAAACGATAAAGGTTTTCAGTGTCGTTCGGTATTTTGAGGACCACGAGCTCATTCGATAAACCGCAACTTTCAGATCCATTCGGTACTTAAATACCCCAATTTCGTTCGGTAAATCAAAATCTTTGAGTACATTCGGTAGTTCAACCTTAAAAACTCATTCGGCGGAAGAAGGCTTACCTGATTCGGCACTACAGTTGATTCGGCACTACAGTTGATTCGGCACTAAAATTGATTCGGCAGGTAGGGGATAACGGAGACACAGGGTCCATATTTATAAGCAAACGCGGTTGACCGGACCAAATGGCTCGGCGCATAGGTCTGAATAAGGATGTCCGAGCTAAAACAAAGCACGACATTATGCTAGCATATGCCCCACTTTGGGGGGCAAATGTTGGGCGTGTTTCCGCCTACAACCGAACCAACCCTACTTCCTATGCATGGCCGAACCAGCCTTCACCGGACCATGCTACTACCGGTCCAACTCCATCTCCATGCTACTGTCGAACCAACCAACTACCGGTCCAAAAACCTCTCCATCCTCCACCGAAGCAGACCTTGTTCACTGCCGAGCCAAAGTACACGAGCCACTGCCGAACCACCATACTCCTACCACCGAACCAAAGTTCCACCGGTCCACTCATCTCCCACCGCCGAACCAAGGTAAACCGATCCAAATTTGCTAGGCCAGATTGCTTCAGCCCAGGCCCACCAGCTGCTATATACATCCAGGACCCCTGCCCCCAGCCTCACTCTATAAATAGAGGGGCAGGGGTACAACAATGGTAGACAAGTTTGAGAGCTCAAGCACGGAAGGAACTTTCAAACAACTTTCATATACTTGTATACAAAGCTTTGTACTTGTAATCTGAAAGAAAAAGGGGAATAACATATAAAGTGGACGTAGGCACATTCTGGCCGAACCACTATAAATCTATGTGTCTTTTACAGTTTAGTCCATCAATTTTATATATTTGCGTAAATCACCCAAACCATCCAGATCAACATAAAATCAACTAATTCATACGACTCGGAGGTGTTTGCCCATTTTTTGTGCAAACACTTTCCTACCTTGGTATTCCCTTCCGTCCATCCAAGCTTCATAGATCTGATTGGACCCCCTTAATATCAAGGATTGAATCAAGGCTCCTTAGTTGGAAAGCTCAATCCCTCTCGGGGGCTGGTCATCTCGTCTTAGTCAAATCCGTTCTATCAGCAATCCCGTCGTATTGGATGTCTTTTCATAAACTCCCATCTTGGGTCATCAACCGTACCGATAAAATCAGAAGTTCCTTTCTCTAGAATGGTAGTGGTGCCAAAAGATTAGTCAGCTGGTATACTGCCTGTCTACCGCTGAATCAGGGGGATCTTGGCATCACCAACCTCAGTTCATTTAATACTGCGCTCCTCTCCAAGTGGATATGGAAAATTCTCTCCCCAGGCAACTTAATTTGGAAAGAGTGGATCCTTTCGCTTCATTACGGTTCCAACGGCCACTTTGCCCTTCACCTCCCTCAGCGATCTAGACCTTCTCCATTTTGGGCTGGAGTGCTTAGATCCCTTCCCCGTGTCAAATCCCTTTTTCATTTTGCTCTTGGAGATAGTAAAAATTGTATTTTTTGGTTAGATGTTTGGCACAACCAGTTTCCCATTTCTAAATCTCTGCCACATCTCTTCTCCCTCTCTCATTCCCCCTTGACTTCGGTCAAAGACTGTGTCCGCCTCGGTCCAGAACTCCTCAGTCCCCCAGCCCTCCTCGAATCCGATGTTTTCTCCAACCTTATCTCTGCTTCCAACCTGCTTCTCTCCCTTCACCTCACCTCCAGACCGGATTGTGTTATCTGGGCTCTGGCGCCAGATAAGGCTTCACCGTTGCTTCATGCTACTCCTATCTCCTTAATCCTGGCCGTCTCTTTACCTTCCCCAGACTCTGGAAATGCCCTATCCCCCCCCCCCCCCCCCGCATAGCCTTCTTTCAGTGGTGTCTTGCTCACGATAGAATCAACACCAAATCGAGGCTCCTCTGTCTTAGTTTTCAGGTCGATCCATCTTGCGTTTTTTGTGGCGTTCATATAGAAGATATCACTCACCTATTCCGAGATTGTGACTTTGCCTTCTCGATCAGGGCAGCGATCTGCGCTCACCTTCTCGGTCGCATCCCAGACCCCCCTCCCCCCCCTCCACCATTTTTGACCACTGTCAGTATAACCCCCCGAATCGTCCTCTAGACATCCTTATTGCAATTTTCTGTTGGTACCTTTGGAAGGAGCGCAACGCCTTGGTTTTTAACAAACCATGTTCCCGATTTGAAGGAGTTTGTCGTCGCATTATTAATCTTTTCACCTCTATTTCAGGTTACAGTCACTCGGCCCCTTTCAGACTCCGCCTTCCACATGGAGATTCCTCCCCTATAGAATCCGTGGGCAGCAGCTCGGCGTTTCCGCCTCATTCCTAGTTAAGTTAGTCATCCACAACTGTTGGCTCTTAGTGAAGCTTCATCTCTTTTGGCTAGCTGCTTTATCTTTCGTGTATAGTTGCTTATGCTACTTGTTGTTGGTTATGTTCCTTTACTTCTCTGTTGTATGGTTTTGATGTTCTTCAAACTAGATTGTATCGCCACTGGTCAGGCGTGTTGACCGGCCTATATATACATATATCTATTATGTAACTGGCTGTGTAGTGCCACGCTACACACCCGTCTTTCTCTAAAACTTAGATCTATATAACAACATAATGTAAAAAAAAATATTACCTAGTTATAAGCGGAGAAGCATCTTGGCTGCAAAAAGGAGGAGGAGGAAGTGAGCACGAAGGGACGGTGGCCAGAGGCTGCTCGTTGAGATGAAGGCACGTTGGTGGCTACATGTGCGTGGTGAGGGAATGCTGGCTGCAAGGGGACGAGGTGATGGGAGCTGTTGGGTTTGCCAATTGTAGGGGCAGAAGTGGTCGCGTGGAGGAGAAGAGTGTGGAAATGGTGAAGGGTTCGGCTAGGGAAGATTTGGCGAGGTGGAGGTTTGTCGGTGCTTGGAGGAACGGATGCCAAAGGGAGGGGTTGCGTTGGCTGGGTCGAGTTCAAGTGCATGGAGGCAGGAAGTAACCGAGTGTGGCCATGTTAGGCTGCGAAGAAAATATTAAAATTGAAAAGCAGATTCTCTAATGCAAACTTATATCTTATTTTCATTTGCATGAATTTATAACAGTATGGAAGAGTGCAATTTTCAGGGAGAAAAAGGATAGCAACATTTGGAGATCCAAATTTTCGATTGGCATGCAAACTATATTATTAGTTATAATTTAAATTTACTTTTCTCGAAAGGAACATGACAACACGAAAGAAAATGAGGGGAGAGGAAGAGGATACGAGCAAATAACCAAACTAGAGAAATATATATATCTTAAACTGTGTGAATATCAAAGGGTAAGATTTGAATTCAGGCACAAGAATTCAAAAAATAAAAGCAAATGAAATTTAATTTTCAAACGGTTGACTATTGAAAGGTCACATAATATTTTAAAACTCAAAATGGGCACCGATACAACTACCGTTTCGTAGATTTCTCCGTGTACCGGACGTCGAATTACAGAAATGAATATACTACAGAAATCAGCACGACGAGACGATCAAAATGATACACAAATATCAGTGGTATGATCATTCAATCAAAAATCAATAATCGGTACAGAAAATGCTTTAAATCTTTCGAAAATAAGATAAACGGAGCAATAACAGTCCAAATTTATGAAACAAAATATGACGTCTCACTCAGAAGATGATTTAAATATTTATTATACAAAAATATTCAGGTTTGGAAAATATTTTATTATCAACAAATATTAATTATTTATATTAAATAAAATTACACAATAAAATAAACTTTCATATTTTCTGATGAAAATTTACCGGTTGCTATGTTTAAGTAGATGTATTCCAAATATTAAATTTTTATTTTCAAATTTAATTATTTAAAATTTTACAAAATTTCAGTTAATTATGTTATTAAAACCATTAAAATTTACGGATCGTTATAATACTTTTTTTCGAAAGGAAAAGTTCGGTAATTTAATAAATTCGGTTGAGTGTATTTCTCACGCTGGTTTACGAGAGTGATCCGAGCGTTCTTCCATTTCAATGCTCGGGTCAGACCGAGTATATTTACAGGTTTAAATTTGGTGCTATTGGAGCTTCAGCTGGAGAGCTAGAGATCCTCATTTTCATATACACGTATCTGTTTTGATTATCCGCCGCTTAGTTGTTGTATATTATCGGCAATTATGAGGACAGGTTATTATAACTGCCCAGGATGATAACTAGTGATTGATTGTTGTATTCTGACTAATGTATGTATACAATTTCCATTTTGTAAAGATCATTGATATGATATTATATGTTTTCCGCTGCGATGTGAGATTCTGTATTATTCTGTTTGGTTCTCTCTTCTCTCTTTCTTCTCTTCTCTTCTTCTCACTTCTTTCTTTCTCTTGACTTTCCGTCAGTCTATGCTTTTTGGGTCAGACATATGTGGTTTATTGTCAATTCAAAGGGTATGGATTTGTGGGTCATCACATGTGGTATCAGAGCTTAGCTTTTATATATTCCTAAGCTTTGATGTGTACTCGGTATACATAGGGACAGTAGCACCCTAGATTGAGTTTGAGTATATTATATATATGAGCATGTATTTGTTAGTGATTTAAATATTTTATATTGTGTTTGCTATCCGTTGAGCTATTTGTGAATTCTGGTCAGTATGTGGGATGACATGTTATCGATGGGGATTTCTATACACTTAAACGAGGCAAGTCGACATAGTATCATTTTAAATAGGGTAAATGAAATAATTTTACCTATATTATAATATATAAAGAAACAATTTTCTAGAAATTATTAAAGTGTATATAAATTAATTGATTGGTTGTTTGAAAATGTAAATATATATAAGTTAATAAAAGCTGCTTGAATAATCTAAATTAAAGCAACAATTGTAAAAGAATGAAATTATATAAGCAAATGAATTATAAAGTATGGAATTATAATTAAAATGATTTACAGTTGTGAAATAATCTTATATATAAGAAATGAAACTATATGAGTTGTAAACAAAAAAATGAATTTAAATTAAGAATTTGAAATTTTGAGTCCTGACGATTTTGAAAGTTATTTTTCAAAAAATTTAAAGAGATTATATTATAAATTTAAATAAGATTAATAAATTTAGAATGAATCTTGTATAAGTAAAGTAAAATAGTGAATTATATAATTAAAAGATTTGTAAATGTGATTTATAAATAAAAGGATAAAGAATATAAAGCACTGAATTCACTACTATTGCTTGGAAATAATAAGGGTGGTGACTGTAGCATCATCAGTATCATTTTCGAGTTTTTGTGTGAATGATTTGCTACCATTAGTAAATTAAAATTTAATCTTTGTTGTAATAAACAAATTTTAATTTAATATCCAAGTTGAAATTAAATATAAGTGAAATGAATTTGGACTTATAATATGAAATAAAGATTTTTAATTTGATAAAGTTGAAATAAGTTTGAGATAGCATAATGAAATATATGATTTGAAATTTAACTAAAGGAAAGTTAAATAAAGTGAATTGGATTTGAACTAAATTGAATAAATTATCGAAATGGAAATTAAACTAAAGATGTAAAGTGATTATATAATATGAATTTGGAAGTTTGAATAAATAAGTTGTGTAACTTATGAAGTGAGAAAAGGTAAGTAAAACCAAATGTTAAAATGGTTAAATAATTTTGTTAAGCAAAACAAAATCTGAATCTGAATAGTGTGAAATTCGACTTAAGTAAAAGTTAAATAAAATGACTTTGAAAATGACATTTAGCTCAAGAAAAGAAAAGAAATGAACTAATGAAATGAACTAATGAAATGAGCTAAATAAAATAAAATTTCAATTAAATTAGAAGTGAACTTAAGTTGTAAAGTGAAAGTGAAAGTAAATGCAAGTGAGAATAAAATAAAACGTAACTTAAGTAATGTTGAATCAAGTTGATTTTGATAAATACAATAAGTATGCAAAGTAAAGTTGAATAATACGAAGTTAATGAAATGAGGTAGTTAAATGAATATGAATTTGAGTTATATAATGAAATTCAACTTTAGCGGTAAAATGAATTAGCATTAGAAGTGTTGTATAAAAATGTGAATACAGTGAACAAATGAATTCAATCTAAACTAAATTGATAAAATTGAAAGCTAAGTAATTGAATTCAAATTGGAAGATAAGTGATTTAAATAGAATTAAATTTGATTTGAATTGAAAATGAACTATCTTGAATGTAAACTAGTGACCATAAACTAATTGAATATGAATGAATGGATGTTAGTAAAATCCAATGTTAATGAATCAAATGTGAATAAATTGAAAATAAATTCAATGAATATAATGAATGAATATTGATTTGGTTATGGATTGATTGGACATGTATTGGTTTGTTGGACGTTAGTTGGATGATAGTTATTTGATGGTTGGATTTGTTGCTTTTGATTGCATTTGCTATATTGGCATATATAGTTGTTGTATTAGTATATGTTGTATATTGATATTACTTTCATATATACATGTTTCTCATGATTGTTGAGTGTTTATAGGTGTGGATGGCGTATGCTTCTCATTTGGAGCTCGCTTTCGTGCTATATTAGTCGTATATGCTCGATAATAATATATAAGGTACATATCTCGAATTACATATCGTACTTTTATACTTTTTTCCCTATGGGATGCCTCATCCTCAAAGATGAGATGTATATTTATGATATATATATATATGTTGTGATCCTACTATGATCGAATCACACAAAGGAGGCTATGGCGAAATTTGATGAAAATTTAAGGCGCTAGAAATTTTTTGAGAAAATTGGAAAATTTTTGATAACTAAATTTTGATTTGAAGTTATAATTTGAAATGATATTAATTGGGTTTGAAAAGATAAATATGAATGGATTTGAAGTCAAAATTTTTAAATAGATTTGTTATCTAGTTTAAACAAGTTATTTTGAAAAGTTAATGGATTTTGTGACTTTTTCTTACTTGGTAATTTCGAGGAGGAAATTCTTTTAAGTAGAGGAGAATGTAATGACCCAGAATTTTAGTTATTTGAAATTCATATATTTAGTTGATTTTAAATATTAAAAAGTAAATTCTATAAGTTAAATAACTTATATTTCGAATATAGTGATTTAATTGGATAATTAAATTGTTGATTATATTTGAAATTGTGAAAATAATTTGAATTTAAACTATATATGAATGAAAATGATTTATAAAGTTGAATTAAATTCTATTTGAATAAGAATAATGTTAGAGAACTTTCGAAATTGATTTAAAAGTTAATTTGTAGAATTGAATATTTTAATATTTAATTAACATGTAAAAATAGTCATTTTCAAATAGTCTTGGATTTTGACGAAACAGTTTCAATGGATCCGTAATGTTATATTATTGTAGGATTTCAAATTTCGGGTTAATCGGATTTATGGTTTGTTTGTGGCAAGCTAAAACGCATAGAAATTCTTTTAAGTGAATTTTAAATTTAAATAGTTGATTCGAAAATCTATCTTCCAAATACGATCGAATTGGCTTCTGATATATAACCATTGTGTTCGAAATAGGGGTAAAACATTATAGACACTAGACGGCATGCTTCGTTTGGAGTTTGAAAATTTTACAGATGAATAGTATTCCGAAATTTTCTTTATAAGGCCAAACTATTTTCTTATGTTCATCCAAAACCTTAATTCCTATAATCTTAACTCCATTAACTTTTGCACGGCCAGAAATTCACCTCATTCTTCCCTCGATTTCTCCAAATCCGTCGACTAATAGCAAAAACTTCCAGCTAACAAATTGTAGAGCTTGACGAGTATAGCTATCCAACGGTCTGATTTGAAATGGAGGCTCAACATGGGGGCTAGGCGGTCGCATTCATGCCGGCTTTGGGTTCGATTTTTGTGATGCATGTGGGGTCGAGCTCCATGATGTTGTGGTCGAAGGAGGTGCTTCCATAGGGCTTCGAGACCATGGTCGTCGATCGTCATTGAAGTGGGCGAGGTGGTCGTAGAAATTTCATGGAAGGGTGGCAGCAAAATGGGTTCGTGCATGATTGTTAACCTAGAGGAAGAAGATAGAATGCACGGCCACAATCTTGTTTTCAAAATCGACGGCCAAGATTAAAAGGTCAAAAATAAATAAAAAACAAAATTGTAAATAATATATATATAAATTTGTGTAATCTTAAAAATAGCGTAACTTCTTCATACGAGGTTCGTTTTTTATGAAACGAATTGCATTGGGCCCGTATTGGTGAGCAATTCATTTTTGAGCTTGTTTGGAGCTAGCGTAAATTTTGGGTAAAATTAAACGCTGTTTAATTTTATTCGAAATAATACACTACGACTGCTATTGGAACCTAAGTGAGTAAAGCTCACTCTTTCTGACTCACTGATATTATTATATGAGTGAGAATAAATTTATTATATGATGATTGATGATTGTTTGGATGATATATGATATGTTATATATATATATATATTGATTGGTATTTGGATATATTCCTGCCTATTGGAGCAGATAAGACCCTATACGTTCCCGTGTATGAGCGGATGACCCTTTATACGCGCTTCTGCCTCGAAGCGGACATTGCAAACGTATTCTAATATGTATATTTGTTGCAGATGATAGGTTGGAGGGATCCAACTGGATTCCTCACAAGTATTGATTTATGTGCAGATATTGTGATATATGTTGTTGTCATATGATATATGATGTTTGGATGTCGTGATTGATGTATTTAGTGCTATTATAGCATTGGGCCTATTTTTGATAATTTAAAATGTTAAAATGATGATTTCAAATTAAAAAGAATTTTCAAGTGATTTTGAAAATATACGTTTTATTGAATTTTGAAGTGTTAAGAAAATGGATTTATTTCTAATAAATAAATAGTTATAATATTTATGTTATAAAAATTATGATTTTTGGGAAATATGATTGAAACGCGATTTTTGAAATATAAAGTTGATTTATTTGTAAAATAAGTTAAATTGGGATTTTGGACTTATTATAAATGGTTTTGTATAAAAGATTTATAAAATCGAATTTTATAAATCAAAAGTGATGAAATTATAAAGAAGTTTTATAAATGTTAAAATGAGGTTATAAATGGATTTTATAAGTAAATAAGATTGGTGAATTTATGAAATTATAAAGTGAATGAGTTTGTAAATAAGAGAATTATAAGTGAATTAATATAATTTTGATTTTGGCACATACAAGAGATTAATGAGTTTGGTTAATAAAGAAATTTTGTAAATGGAAGTTTCTGCAAAATATAAATGCGAATTTATAAACATTGTTTTATAAATGCGAAATCAATTGAATTTGATACGTTAAATAGTGGAAGTTTATTAAAGAAATTTCATCCACGATTTTGGACGGTAGATAATTCATTAATTAAAAGTGCAAGAGTAACGAAATTGGTTAGAAATTAAATCAACGATTTTGGACAGTGGATTACCGTTTAATAAATGTGTAGAAATATATGAATTTCGCAAGAGAATCATATTCACGATTTTGGACAGTAAATAGTATTTTAAATTAAATAAATGTTTTGAAAAGTGATCTTTTAAATGAAGTTAAATGATTTGAAATGTTTTCAAATGTGTTAAGTATCGAATACATAGATTTCAACATTCATTGTCAAAATAGATGTTTTTAAGAAATAATGAAGTGATGGACTATAACACTGTTGTTACAGAAAATAATTTTTGAAACGAGATTATTTGTATAGATATGGTCTTTATATATCTACCTAATTTTCGAATCCCTGTACCGATGATTTTGGGTTGTCGTAACGATGTTTTACGCAACATTCTTTTTGACCCAAATAAATATGTTTAAAGAGAATGTTTTCCTTACAGAATAAAATATATACTTAATCGTGATTTAAGTATATATGATATTTATTTAGTATTGAAAATAAATTGATTTGTGAATTACTTATTATTAAATAACTATATGGAAATGTTTTCCAATAGTGAAATGCGAAATAGTTTGAGAATTATATATTTTCAAAAGGTAATTTGAAGTGAATATTTGGAAAGTAATTTAATTAATAAAAGATTAATTTAAAGGGCCTAGTAATTGCATATGGTGCCAAATATTTGTTTGTTTGCTTTGATAGGTAAATAACCGACTACCAAATTTGGTCATTTTAGTTCCTCGACTTAATGTGGAAGCTATTTAGTCGTACACTTAGTATGTACCCTTCTGTGTAGGCTTGATTATCATATGTGTTGAGGATGTTGATTCGTTTAATGCGAAGTATTACTCCAATCTATCGAGCTTCCTTCTTGGTCGTAGGATAGCAAGTTGAAAGTTGGAGAGGTGATAAGTCTTTGAGACTTAGTTTCCGTGTGAGGTTGAGAAACGCCTTTGCGTTGTTGGTGCGAAGAGCACGGGATTAGATTTAACTAAAAACCACTTTGAACCAACATTTATGCAACGATTGTGCAGGTTGGTTATGATGATATTGATATTCCGGATTTTCATAGTGGAGGACTGCTTGTTGATCGTTTGGAGTTAAAATCCCAATATACATCCAGCAGTAGTAGTCTCTTCGTTATGAAATATCCAATGCAATGACTACTCGCTACTAATCGTAGGGATTTCTCGACAGAATGTGGTAGTAAAATACCTTCGGTTTGTTATGTTCCTGGACAACTTATATGGATGTTTGTCTGACATTGCGTTTCTAAAGATTGCATACATTGGTTTTTACAAACGTACATCAGTGGTGGCGGAGAAGGCAACTTCTCTTAGCTTAACACCCTCCTTGAGACGTGTGAGTTTAAGGGTTGTATTTTTATGGAAGGCAATTAGTAGTCAACGGAAACGGTCGTATGGCATACAAAGTGATGTGATATGTGATATGTGAAAGATATCGTTACCTCGAGCCTCATCAATCGAAAATGACCAACACAGGGTTAGATGCGGCAAGGCTAAGTGGGTCGCTCCCAAGTAAGATATGATCATTCTCTTCTAGATATATCTTTACAGGCTATGACGCCGTGTATCTGATTATTATGGTTTGTATGCTATGTGGGCTCTCAGAAAAGGTTGGTAACGACCGGATGATGACATATTCGGTACTACCTTGTTATAGAGGTAGGCCGGTCTTGTGTTGGCAGAGGAGCTTTATGATGGTTCCTCGAGACATCCATCTAGAGGTGTACCCATCGAAAGGTAATCCCTTCACTTGGTCATTTGTATGGAAATCCAAACTCTGCTATGTGCCTTCCATTTTGATTGTATTACCCACTTTGGGCTATATGCTGGAATTTAGTCAATGCAACAATTTCAGATATGATTTATATTATTTATGCAATAGGCACTACTATAATATCAGTTGATTTGATATGAAATGATTTAGTTATCGTAAGGTAAAAACATGTTTGTGTTTGTATGTAGGCTTGTCTTACGAGATACTTTTGTTTTGAAAAGGAAAAGTTTGGTAATTTAATAAATTCAGTTGAGTGTGTTTCTCACGCTGGTTTACCAAACTGATCCGGGCGTTCTTCCCCTTCAATGCTCGGGTCAGACCGTCTATATTTACAGGTTCATATTTGGTGCTTTTGGAGCTTCAACGGGAGAGCTGGAGATCTTCACTTTCGTATACACGTATATGTTTTGATTATCTGCTTTGTGCATTGTTGTTGTATATTATCGGCAATTGTGAGGATAGGGTATTATAACTGTCCAGGCTGATAACTAGTGATTGATTATTGAACTCTAATTGATGTATGTATATACAGTTTCTGTTTTGTAAAGATCATTGATATGATATTATATGTTTTTCGCTGCGATATGAGATCTGTATTGTTCTGTTTGGTTCCCTCTTCTCTTTTTCTTTCCTTCTCTTCTTCCATCTTCTTTCTTTCTCTTGACTTTCCATCAGTCTGTGCTTTTTGAGTCGAACATGTGTGGTTTATTATTGATTCAAAGGATATGGATTTGCAGGTCGTCACAATATTGCTCGTATATTGTTGGCCAATTAGTTTAATCGTTATATTCTTTCTTTTCTTGAATGGAAATCTCTTCGAAAGCCATATAATGTACATGCTGAACATGTTATCACTATCTTTTTCCTCCTCTTCAGGTTGTTCTTGCTCAATAGTCTTTCTTTTATCTTAAGTAGTTCTTTCATGAGAAGTATAAGCATGATAAATTGGTATTTGAGTTCGAGGAGGTGGTGTAGGTGAAGGAGAAGATGATGATGGAGAAGATGATCTACCAAGTACTTTTCTCGTCACTTTTCCTGAAGTAGAGACGACCTTTTCTATAAAAAAATCCATCTTAGTCATTCATGTTGAAAATGATCATTCCAAACCGGTCATTTTATTATTCAAAGCCCACTAGTTGACCATGATTAACTTTTTATTTTTAAGTGTTAAATCATAGATCGATTCATTTTGCATTAATCCAATGTGAGCTTCTTGAATCTCTGAACTGAAATAATATTTGGTGGTATGACTAGAGGAGCCAGGTTGCTGTAAAGGACGAGGTGAATGAGTTTATTAAGAGCGGGAGAAGGTTGAGGACCTGGATACATTTGTTATTGTTGTTGCATGGTCCATTGGGCCAGCGAGACGATTAGAGGTGGTCGTTGGGGAAGCTGCATTAAAGATAAAAAAATCTTATACCACTCTTCTTGATAGGGATTTCTTCAAAACTAGAAATATAATAAGGTACCCCTAAGACCATGTAAGAGGCACATAATATATGGTGCATATATAACTGTGTGTTGGTATGAGACCAAAAGATTTTTATTTCATCATAAATAAACTTAACTCAATTTACTTGTATCCCACCAAACATAGCATAAAGGGCTTTGTTATCGTTTTAGTCTATTTGTTTATGACTTCCTAAGTGGGAAATTATCGTATTGATTATATGATTTAATAACCTAGCTTTTGGGTGTAAATAAACAGATTTCCACTATGATATTCTATCTTCCCGAATTTGATGTGTTATTTAATCACATGGCAAATTTCTCTGGTTGGGAATTTCTTCAAAATCGAGTCCGGACGAGGAACAATCTAGTATACAATTAACTGTGTTTACGCTTATTATCAAAATGCAACCATAAACGCTTGTCCCTAACCAGCCATCTTCATTCTCAAATGTCCAGATATCATTACTACATAACTTGGCGTAAAAAAGAAAGATTAGTATTCGATCAATTTGTACCTCGTTTTCGTCAAAATTGATTAAATCTCGACAACCGGAGGCGATGATGAGTTCTTGAATTTCATATTTGCCAATTTTGCACAATCTATAGAATGGGTCGGAATGAAATTTTTTTTTGTTTTATCTCTTCAAATCTCTTGTTAGCGGTCGTGCTATTTCAAAGCCATTTCTAAATGTGGGCATTGGTGACTGGGGGGTTTGAGAAGATGAAGATTGATATTTCTTCGATCTTTGGTTAACGGGTTTGGAACCATTTTTGAGCAATTAAAGCTTTAGAAAATAGGGTTTTACTATAGATTTGAAATAGTTTGGTAAATAGTTAAAAGGGTTAAAAATGAATATATAAGGCTACAACAGATTGAACCCACGGGTGATGATAGACGTTTGTGAGGGTATCATAGACATCAGCAGTTTCAGGGAAAAACTTTCCCAAAACCAATCAGAGAAGTTTGTAGGGTTATCACAGATGTCTTCTTTCCTTGAAACTACTGATAGACATCTATGAGTATGTCCATAGATGTCTGTGGTCTTTGTTTACAGAATATACCAGTTTTTTTGAAGAAATAACTTTCATTCAACAATGTTATATTAGAAATCACAATATCAAGAAAATAATTTAGACGAAATGCAATATAACCTTGGTTTCTGTTAGAAGAGCCGGACTTTCTAATTTCCTGTAAATCCTATTAATATGGCTCAACCTTTGTTTCTTCAACTAATGGCTTTAGTGGAGGCCAAGTTGGATGAGCTAAAGTATCAATCCAGTCTTTGTATGATGGTCCTAGCTTGCATAAATTTCTTGGAGTAATGTTACAAGCTTTGACAGGAGTTTCTATTCAACGAGATATTTTTTATGTACGCAATTTTTTGTTGGTGAATGTCCACAAATTGATACAATGATTTTTCGAGAAAGTTAAGGTGAGATCCTTGACGTTGTTACTCATAATGCATTTCTCATTGAACCCTCATCATTTCTTATTGATAGTGATATATTTCATCAACTTTGTTGTTGAGTGAACTTTATTCTAAATAAATTGACCATTTGACTTTCTTTCCCTTAGGAGAAAAGCTAATATGGTGCGTAGGTGATGCAATAATGTTTAGAGAGGTTGATGGAATTGATAGAGGTGTGGATTCAGTTGGTGATACATAGGTGCTATTTGATGAAGGTAAGCTAAAGTCGATAGTCGAATAGGTGGAGTCGTGATCGGAAGACATTTTGAGTAGAAATGGTTTACAAATAGAGCTTGGTAAAAATATATGTATTTAGGTTGTAGAAAAATTGTTTTTCTATAAAAGTTGTTTTACTATATCTAGAAGTTTATCTATCAAAATAGAATTTTTTAATCCATGGAATTTTAACGGAAGTCAGTTAGTTTTTATGAGGATAAAATTATTTGTAACTAATTTTATAAAATTACTTTGTGAAATTTATACGAGTTAAATAAAAAATTATCTTAGTTTACGACTTCTTTGTAAGAACATATTTCTAGGTCTCATCTTTAATTTTATAAGAGTTTGTTTGCTTAGTGGTTTGGTAAAAATCCGCAATTTGATTTTTGGTCAAATTCAAGTGATAAAATTCCCTTTTCAACATTATCTCTTAAGAAATGGTGACGGATATCGATGTGTTTTGTTCAAGAATGATTAGTAGGATTTTTTGATAAATTTACAGCACTACTATTATTACAATATATAGCAAAATTTGTTATGATTTATCGAAATCTTGAAGAGTTTGTTGCATGTATATTGTTTATGAATATGCTAAGGCTGCTTATATATTCTCGGCTTCACATGTTGAGAGAGAGACATAATTTTGCTTTTACTAAACCATGAAACCAGAGACTGACCAATGAAATGATATGTGCCACTCATACTTTTTCTATCTACCTTGCAACCAAAATCTATATCACTATATGATACAAGTTCGAAAGAGCTTCCTTTAGGATAGACAAGTTTGTATTCTTTGGTGGGTTAAGTATCGTAGAATTCTTTTAACCACTCGATGATGTGACTCCTTAGGTTGTGCTTGAAATCTTACACATAAACATACGCTCATCATAATATTCAGTCTACTAGCGTTAAAAATATATCGTATCATACTTCGGTATAATTTCTGATCGTATTCTTTTCCATTTTCATATTAATCTAAGTGTAGAGTAGCACTCATCGGAGTCGTTTTACTTGAGATATCTTCCATTCCAAAGCATTTTAATAAATCTCAACAGTATTTTTCTTGATTTAATAAAATTCCATTTTCTAGTTATCATATTTGCAAATCCAAAAAATAGTTCTATTCACCCATATGTGACATTTCTAATTCATACTTCATAATGTCATAAAATTTATTACATACTTTTTCATTAGTTGATCCAAAAATAACATCTTCAACATATATTTGTACAATAATATGTCATTGTTTTCTCGTTTTATAAATAAAGTAGAGTCCATTTTACCAATTTAAAAACCAAAATTTTGCAAATGAGATTTTATCCTTTATACCTAGCACGAGGTGTTTGCTTTAATCCATATAGAGTCTTTTTAAGTATAAATACATGATCAGAATATTTCCTGTTAGCGCCAAAATTGGTCACTAACACCCAAATGTAAATGAAAGCACCAACTAATAGTCACAGATACCAGATATTATGTAGGTAGAGAGTAATAATATGAAGAACAGTCCAAATTATAATGAAAGCAGTAAGAAATACAGATTTTATAGTAGTTCGGCTAACTTCGGCCTACGTCCACTCTAGAAGTTTCATTTTTATTGATGTTCGAATCAATTACAATTACAAACTAGTAGAGTAACCTTTAGCCTTAGAAAATAGAAAGTTAGAGAGCGGAGAGAAGAAGACCCCCCTATCTGGAGACCCACATGCTGTATTTATAGAAAAAACCAGGTTGTTGGGCCTCCTGAGTAGTTTAGGCCCATTAAGGCCATTGTCGAACCATGTACATCCTTTGTCCTCGACCGAGCGGCATTCGTCGAGCCACCTAGGATGAGCCATATCCCATCAATGCTGAGCCACTTGATGCCGACCCACGCATGCCAAACGGCAACCAAGGCCAAACCACAACGCCGAGCGACTTCCAATGCCGAGCGACCCATGATGCCAAACGACCCTCGATGTCGAGCTATGTTTAATGCCGAACGATGTCCAATGCCGAGCTAGGTACAATGCCGAACGACATCCAATGCCAAGCGACTTCCAATGCTGAGCGAGGTACGATGCCGAACGACATCCAATGCCGAGCGACTTCCAATGCCGAGCGAGGTGCGATGCCGAACGACATCCAATGCCGAGCGATTTCCAATGCCGAGCGAGGTACGATGCCAAACGACATCCAATGCCGAGCGACTTCCAATGCACGATGCCGAACAACATCTAATGCCGAGCGACTTCCAATGCCAAGCGAGGTACGATGCCAAATGACATCCAATGCCAAGCGACTTGCAATGCCGAGAGAGGTATGATGCCGAACGACATCCAATACCGAGCGACTATGCCAAGCCGCAACCAAACGATCTTCCTGAACTTCCATACCTCGACCGGATATTTCCATGTCGAACGGCCGAGCCGCAAGGTCGAATTCCAAATACTTCGAACCACTTAATTCCGACCGAACGACCTATCATCTATCCAAGTGAGCACCATCCATTTGAACCGAATCCATCATATCTCATCCTCGATAATTGTGAAGTTGTTTTAGTTTAATCCGCCTATCGGTGGCCTTACCGAAAGGAGGGTTAACATTTCCCATGAATAGATAGCGGAGGTTGTTCAACATAAACCTTTTCATTTATAAAGCTGTTTAGAAAAGTATTTTTTGTATTTACTTGAAAAAGTTTAAAATTATGATGATATGCGAAAGCAAGTAATGTTCCTATTGCTTTGAGACGTGCCATCGAAGCAAATATCTCTTCGTAGTCAATTTCTTCTTCTTGATTATTTCTTTGAGTTACTGATCTTGCTTTATTTCGAATAATATTTCCATTTTCATTTGCTTTATTTTAAAAATCCATTTTGTTCCAATTACGAGTTGATCGTTTGGTCTTGGTACAAGCTCCATACTTCATTTATTTCAAATTAATTAAGTTCTACTTGCATTGTAATAATCCAAAAATCATCTTATGGTGCTTCTTTATAATTTTTAGGTTAAAAATTTGATATAACTGCAACTTGACTCGTTTGATTCAACTGTTTTCTGGTTGATACTTTTGTATTTAAATCGCTGATAATATTATTAATTGGATGATCCTTTAGTACCCTAGGTGGTGAAGTTATCACATTATCATTATTGTTATTCATATTCTTATTATTATTATTTTCATGTATAGGTATATTGGTTTTATTCATAACTTCATCATCATTTTTTGTAATTCAAAAAGTTTTCATCAAATGATATGTGAAGACTTTTTTTGTAGTGTTTGCTCGTTTGTTAAAAATTCTATATGCTTTACTTCGATCCGAATAGCCAACAAAAATTCCTTCATCAGCTTTAGAATCAAAATTTCCTAGATAGTCTTTTATGTTTAAAATAAAACATTTTGATCCAAATACTCAAAAATACGATACTTTAGGTTTTTTCTGAAAATATTACATAGCATACGCTTATAGTCGTTGGTCTAAGTGTTACACGATTCACTACATAACATGCGGTAACAACAGCTTCAGCCCAAAAACTTTTTGGTGGGTTACTATTACTTAGTAAGGTTCATGCACACTCTTGTAAAGTTTGATTTTTCCTTTCTATAATAGCATTTTGTCGGGGTGTAGGTGGAAATGAAAAGTTATGACCAATTACCTTTTTGTTGCAAAAATTTGTAATTAATTCATTTTCAAATTCACCTCCATGGCCGCTTCGTATACTTTTAATTTTAAGTTCGTCAAATTTGTAATTCGTTTAGCAAAATTTTGAACATTTTAAAAGTATCATTTTATGTTACAAAAATAATGTCCAAGTATACCTTGAAAAATCATCAACAATTATGGAGACATATTTATTATGATTTATTGAGCATACTTGAGTTGGTCCGAATAAATCTTGATGAAGTAGTTCGAGAGATTGCTTTGTAGAGATTTCCTTTTTATATTTAGAAGAACTTTTCTTTAATTTACCAAATTGACAAACTTCACACAGGTTTTTAACCTTGTAGTTGATTTAGGTAATCCTCTAACTGATTCATTTTTAGCTAGTATGTTGACGTTCTTAAAATTTATGTGATAAAAACGTATGTGCCATAACCATGGATCATTATAATTTGCGGCTAAGCATAAATTTGTGTTGTTTTTGACATTCATGTTTAAAACATATATATTTCAATTTCTAAATCCTTCAAAAATTATATTTTTATTTTGGTCAAAGATATTGCATTTGTTTTCTCGAAATCAATTCTAAATCCTTTATCACATAATTGACTCATACTTAACAAGTTATGTTTTAAATTTTCTATCAACAAAACGTTAGTAATAGGAGAATTAGAAATACCTATATTAATGACTTCTCCAATTTCGATGACAAATCCTTTTGAATTAACTCTGAATGTCACAGTGCTACCATCGATATATTTTATATTTGATAACATCTGAGGATTTCTAGTCACGTGCTTAGAGCAACCACTATTAAGTATCCGATTCTTTTTTACTTTTTGTTTTAATTTAAGGTACCTATAAGACAAGATGAATTTAATTGGTGCCCACATTCTTTGTTTAGGGTCCTACATGTAAGTAGAAGAAGGTAGCCATATCTACGAGGATTTGGTTCCTTTAGAAATGTAGTTATTGTTATGTACGACTGTCTTTAAACATTCATCAATACACTTTTGTCTAATTAGTTTATTGTTTGTTTTAAGAATCTGTATTCTGATCATTCCTGTGTACGAATTCTTAATCTTAGCTTCTAACTTTGGCTTTTTGAATTTTGTGTATAATGTGCTATCATTCTTTGACTTTTATTTACTTTTAAAACCCAATCCATTCGGTTTCCAGATGGTTTAGATATTTTAATCAAATTTTCTAAATTTTGTTTTCCTTTGTTGAATTTTGTCACATTTTTTGTTATTTTATCTAACTACTTTTAAGAACACAAATTTCAGTAGTGCTAGAATATAAATTTGCTTGTAATTCTAGTTTTTCTTTTTCATGATTAACTTTTACTAGCTTATAATTTTCTAAATTATATAATAAGATGTCATTTTGACATAATAATGTTGCACCTTTTTTGAATAATTTCTAACTCTTCTTCAAAGATTATTTTTTCATCTTTTAATAAAAAAAAAATCTAATTCTACTCTAGTTAGCTTTCCTACATATTCCTTATTTAATTTTTTGGATTCTCTATATTTATCATCTAATTCAAAGATAATTTCCATTATCTCTTCATAAGTAAGCTCAGGACATACCTCATCAGTTTATCCATAAAAAACATATTTGTTTATTCTGAGTCACTTTCAATATCACTGTCAGATTAAGAAGATGAATTTGAATCATCCCAAGTTACTTGAAAAGATCTTTTATTTTATTTTTTGAACTTTTCAAACTTGTTTTTCTTTTTATTATTATTGAGATATGGGCGGTCCTTCTTCATGTGATCAAATTTGTCACACTCATAGCATTTGATTGATGCTTGATTTGAGGAATTTTGGCTTTCCACCATTCTGAAATCTGGTCATCTTCTTGAACTTCTTGAATTTGTTGTAGTTTTTGCAAAAAAAACAACATCATATTCCTCTAAGTCCTAAACTTCATTACTTACTTGAATTCCTATGTTTTTCTTTTCGTTATTTTGACCCTTTCTAGCCTGCAAGTCAGCTTCATACGACATCAGATTTCCTATTAGCTCTTCGCAATGCGTTGGGAAAGATCATTAGCTTCTTCGATGGCTGGGACATTTCTTTCCCATTCATTTGTCAAAGAGTTTAAAATTCATGTGAAGAAATCAAAATCTATGAATTTGACTCCATGTGCCATGAGATCGTGTTGAATGTTTTGAAATCAAGAATACATATCAATAACCAATTCATTTGTTTTCATTTTGAAAGATGAAAATTGGTTTTGTAGAAATCGAGATTTTAATTTGCATGACTTTAGTTGTGCCTTCGTGTGCGACTTGTAAAGTGTGCCATATATCATATGTAGTAGTGCATAGCATGACAAGTGAAAACTCCTTTTTGTCAAGTGACCAAAATAGTACATTCAGAGCTTTGCATTGCTAGATGCCGCTGCTTTTTGTGCATCGGTCCATGTGCTAATGTCGGTGTTAGGTGCTTCATATTTTTTTGAATTGCTAGCCATATTTCTAACACATTTGTTTCCATAGAAATTCTCATATGAGTTGAACGATAAGCATAGTTAGAACTAGTAAATAGTAGAGGACGTGTAGTTGATTGACCTTCTTAAAAAGTGCTTGCCATGTTAATGAATTTTCTACTACGTGTTACTATAGATTGAAATGTGCGGGCTCTAATACCAAGTAAAAATGTGCAGAATCTTATGTACCATAACTTATACATGAATGTAAAAGTATGTACTGATAATTAAACTAAGTAGAGTAAATTAACAGAGTATGAATAAGAAAGATAATAAAAGCGCGCACACTGGATATTTTATACTAGTTTGGACCTCCCATCTTACATCCAGTCCCAAAGCTCCCCTTCAGTATTTTCTTTGACCAAATAACCCTCGCTTCTCCCTATGGAATAGGCTAATACAAAAGTAATTCTCTAACAATCATATGTTCTAAATAACATGGATTTTGACTGATAGTACAAATCTTCGTATGATTTTCTTTTAGTATGTGAATGTGAATACTTTGAGTTGTAGGAAGTAGTTTAATCAAAATGGTATTCTGATTATGATAGGTTGAGATTATGTAAGCAAGAGATGCATGAATTTATAAATTGAAAGTTAATAAGAAATTAAGAGAATAATTATAATTATCAATCTTTGAAGTATATATAGGATTGAATAAGTTGCATATGAGGAGTTGTTATTTTTAAACAAACTCTATTTGTTTTAATGGCTGCAACCGTCGAAGAAGAGATGTTATTATTCAATATGAAATGAAGCATCCTTTTAGATTAGGGTAGTTTCCAGATAACAGATGCCTGTAGATTTTCCACAGATGTCTGTGGCTTCATGGAATAATTGCCTGAAAATATTCACAGACGTCTGTGGCTTTTTCACAGACGTCTGTGGATGGCCTTATTTGATTATCGCAGTTTTCAATGCCAATGTTGAATGTTTTTAGTGCTAATTTTATTTATATGAATTTTGTTTGTATATACACTCGAGGAGATCTTAAAATGTTTATCTAAGACTCTTAATACACTAGCATAACCTTACTAATCATATCATGGTCCATAAGTCTTTGTTTGTCTTCGAGTCCCAATTTCTTTGAGCATGATGGCCTCTTGTAGTATATACTTGTAATCTTGATAAGATGTATAGTATATGTGATTGTATAGTTATTTTCATTGAAACCATAGAATGGAGGATCTAACATGTATTACATAAAGGATATATTGTCCTAGACATGTAAACAAATACAATCCAAACAATACATCCAAATACATCCATTAGCATCCATCATGCATAACATGTCTTATTGACACGCTGCAACTATTCATACCATCTAATGGTCCCTACCTCAACTAGAACCTAAATAAGATAGTAACCTATGATTTCCAAACTAAAAATGGATTGACTATGGCAACTGCACCACATAGACACTTCTATAAGTATCTAATGATGACTTCCCGATAATTAAGCTGCATACTATCTTTCCTTGGGTATTTTCTACTTGTCCGTTCTCTACCACAGACTCGGCTCCATGGACTCTATGTGGACTTATCTCCATGGACTACCCCATGTATCTACTATCAGTACTAGCTTCCTGCCATTCTGGTGCAGACCTTGTACTTCTACCAAGTAGATCCCGAATATATTAACCAACTTTGACCGCTGGCATAATTTCCAATTCAATTATATGTGCATTGTGACCTTCGACAATACTTGCTACTAACCTAAATGATGTCATCTTTCATTGCACTCAACCAGTTGAGCATCAGTATGCTCTTGCTTACTATAGGTCTATAAAACCTGCAATGCATAACATATCGTCTTTACTCTTTCAGTGGTATGCCTAATCACCTTAACGCCTAGATACCAAATAGGATAACTCAACTGTGAATTGTAATTCTTCTTTGTATGGTACTTCCAACTTAGCCCTTTATTATACTTCCATTTCCCTCAAGGTTGTCTAAACTTGTCGTTTTCTAAAATAAAAAATAACACAAGTTATTTTCCAATTTGTCCCAACTCTAGTCATTTATCTTTACTTTTAGACTGTTTTCCAAACTTTTAAATGTCATGATACCTATTTATTACCTTTTTGGTCTACAAAGATCTACTTCGAGTTCCATAAGTGGAAGTTTGGTCTATCTTCTATTTAGTCTTAGCAAAAAAAGCCCTGAAATTCATTACGGTTATAATGTAAGATCATTCAAACCAAAATAATATCCATTCAAGGGTTAGTTCATTCGCATGCGGTTGCTAGGCACATGACCATATATTGTATGTTAGTTTTTTATAAATAAATCCTTAAGAAAATAATCGTCCTCCAATCTGAGCAATGTTTGAGAAAAATCTTTTTATCCATTCCTTCAAATCTTATAAAAAAATTCCCAATCGTCTTTTCTATGAAAATCACCTTTTCTTTCTCAATGCGTGCTTATAACGATACATTTTTATTAACTGAGACACAAATTCTTAAATTACTGTACATTGCAAAAATCTTGACAAAATTCTTATCTAGGATACCTTTTGTGGTTTGCCTTTTCAATTAAAAATTCCACTCTTTGATGTCATTTCATAAATGGGACCTTGCTACTTTAATCCAATTGACATAATGACAAATTCTTTGATTTGTACTTAAGGATTGCTGCATTGTAATGCATTGGAACTACTTTCCCAAATGGAATGTAAATGCTGTAATTTTCCATAAATTATCGAAAAGAGGATTTGTGTTATCTTTGGAATTACAAGGAATTATCTCCCTTGTTTATTGCTAAATGGACAATACAAAATACGGTGACTACCACTATTTTGTACATCTCTTCCCTTTGGGTATATTCTTTTTTATTTCAAAAAATACGCTTTATATTAAAGATGGATATTTATAGAAATTTACATCTTTACATACTTCATCCTAATGAATTATAATACTACTTAAATCTCATTTCCATTTAATAACAAGTTCCCATTTGTGTTTACTAATCCATATCAATTATCCAACTAATTATTGTGATGACTAATTTCACATAACCTTCAAATACTGCATAAGTGAGTTCAGCCTACAAATCTCGAGCCATTACATAACCTGTAAGTTCCAAAAATTACCACATCCCATTATTTTCCATTGTAAAGTATGTGTAACATTTAATCCTACAATTTCAAGATTCATCTCTAGGCATTCATGGAATACAACTACTATGACATAAATCCATTAACGTATATAAAGTAGATACCTTCCCATTCTTGTCTACCTGGTATGCCCGTAACCTATAGGGGACTAGACGATACTTGGACCTCCCATAGCCTATAAGTATCTTATTCCATCTATATAGGATCAACTACTACCGTATTGCTATAATGCCTAAACCCATATTTACTGTTCCATTTAAGATTACCTAATGTAATTAAGGAAATGCCTATTTATTACTAAATGCTCTTAATATAGATTGAAGTAAATTCTATTTATCCCTTTTACATTTCAAACTGGAAAACTCCTTGCACCCGCGGTCTTCTTTGATACAACTCAAACATCTTGACCGACCTTTTCCTTATTCTGAAATAGTTTTAGTCAAATCATACTCTTCAATTTTCCTTACATAAAAGATTCTATAATTCCAACTATACATGGTAGAGAAACACAAGGTGATTTTTAATTTTCATTACCATGAGAAGTTCGGCTTAATACTTTATCCTTCCATTTAAACCACTAATTGGAAGTCATTAAATTTTCATTTTAACTTTTTATCTTTGTCCTCATCATTCCAATACTTTCAAGTTCCATACTTACCTTCCTCCTAGTAGGCTATTTAATCACATTTATCTAACTCCAATCAATTTTTTTCCTTTAAGTTTTGAGTGATAGTCATTAATTTTGCATTTTACCTTCTTAAATCGAAACCTTTGATTTTTACCATTACTACGAAACTAGTAAGTTTTTGAAACGTCAAAACCCTTCATTCATTTCCAATAATAGTTTTCTTTTTACTAAGGTCATAACATTTTCTTTAATTAAATTATCAAAAATGATTAACTTAACTTTGTAAAATGTACATAAACACACTTTTTAAAATCTTCTTTTATAAATAAGAAATTTTCACAGAAATGTGTTTTAAAGATTATGTGGTATTATTAACTTACTATTATTATTATTTTGGAATTTGATAAAACATTGGCAAAAGAAATTTCCAATATTATTTATAAATGGAGTTCAAAAGTTAGGTCATATTACCTCTCAAATTTTATTTCTGGAAAGTTCTTTTGTCAAAAGCAAAGCGCCCATTGAAGTAGGTGTAAAAATGTGCCCAAAAGCAAAACAAAAGCTGTTAAAACGGTTATTTAAAAGAACTTTTCACCAAATTCTTTAATTTTTCTTTTTAAACAAATCCTATAAAGTTTATCCAACTATCTTATATTTAACCATACACCAAAATTTTCTATTAAAAATATCAGATACCCACTGTTTCTAACTCTTTAGAAAAAAAATTCATTGGTTTGTCATTACTTGGAGTAGACAATAGCATCCTAATTACCTAGGCCCACTTATACCTAATAATGCTCCAATTGCATAAGCTCCCGCCTTTCCTTTTCAGATATGGTCATCTCAAATCTATTTCCAAATACAATGTCCACTCTAATATAGAAATGACTCTAGTCATACCTTTAAGTAAACATAGTTTTTGCAACTATTATCAATATGAAGACGGAGTTCCTACCTTGCCTTATGTTTGTAAAGTCATCTCTTATGTTCCCTTTTTCGCTTTGTTGACATCTTATTCTTTTTATATGGGTCTCTTAGTACTGACCTTCCTCGTTCACTCTTTATTTCATAATTTGTTTGCCACTTCTAATTGGTATGGAAAAAATTCTACTAGTCTTTCTTTATGGAACTCAAGTAAATGTGAAAATTTTCTTTTTCACCTCAACAGCTATAACCTTAGCATTTATCCTAACCATAATTTTTTGTTCTATAAGGGATAAGTTATAACAACCTCATGAGTCAGAATATATAGTTTATTCTGTATCAATAGACTTATCAGAAAATTATAATTACACTCCCTTAGTCGAGTTAGGCTCATTTTGTCCCCCTGCATGAGATACTTGTGAACTATATATGGATGTTCATGCTTGGAATCTTAGCTATCTTTTATGAGCCATCCTTACTCATTCTCACTTCTGTGTTGTAGTATTATTTTCAACTTTCCCGTAGATAGTGTAGGCACGAATAAAAGAAATTTCGATATATAGATAAAATCTTTGGAAATCATATATATATATATATATTCAAAACCCATTTTTGAAAAAAAAATTGGAAAACATTTTTAAAAACCATTTTATTTCAAAATCTTTTTTAAGTACATTCGCTCAATACGTGCCTAAACCCTGTGGGATCCTAAACCTAAGCTTTGATGCCAAATGTAACTATCACCCTAAATGATGGTGGCTACATTGGTAACCTCGGGAACTGGTTTTATGCCCATCCTCTTGACTCCTAGGCCAGTCCTCTGACTGGCTGACTAACCACCTTGGGACTTGTAGGGGTAAGAGACAAAGCTTCGCCATAGTGCACAATACGATAATCCTTTATCATGGTTCACCCTATTTTGATACCAAATTTAATAATCTACACTTCCCGACATGAATCATGCCAAAAATATGAGCTGTTGGATTTTAAACCATACAGAGCATAATTACAGGGACAGATTTCTAGGACGTTCTACACGTTCAGATCACACGTTGGAAAAAATAGACATTTCGTAAAAAAACTTCCAAAAATATTTGATTTACATATACACTGTTTCCAAGTTACAGTACAAGTTTTATAACAATATATATAACAGAAAACTACAAAAGGAATAATAAATGGTATGGGAAACTCTAATGTGCAGCTCTTTCCTCCACATACTATGCCCAGTTCAATTACTAATATGTCATCCAATGGAAGAGGAAAATGAAAGGAAGGGGGTGAGTTAGACATAAAGTCTGGTGAATGAGTATAAGTTTAATATGTGATGATCATGTGCAGTTAACTTCAAAACTATTCTAAATGACATCGGGTGTGCTACAAGTGTCTTTAAATTCCCAAGGTCCATTACCTAAAGGTTCTTGTTTAATACATATCTACACTACTACTTGTGTAGACTACTACAAGAATAGAACTATAGGTCGAACCTCACACTAACGATCGACTGATGTCCTTTGAATTATTCAAAAATACCTATCATTACTATATGCAAAAGGAGAAATCTGAAATGCAAAAGACTCATCGTATACACCCACTATCCATCTATCGATCGTAGTGCCAAATATCTCTTGTAGTAGCCACTTATCATCATGCACCAGCATCCACCTATACCACGTCATGACAGAACCGTTGGTACAAGAACTCACGTTATGATAGGGCTCACTCACTTGGTATCTCTGTAAGCGCTACGTGCCACCATGAAGGAATACCCCTGGAGTGTCACACCGCCCTAATCAACTCTTTTCTCTCATTTGGTTATTCAACTGTTACCTAGATCGCGATAACCTATTGTCCTTTAGTAGGGGATTTACGGCCCTACAATTCTCTTGATAGGGGATATATGGCCCTACCATCCCTAATCTGTCTACTTAGGTCAATAATAGGCTAAAACAAAAAAAATTCTATTTATGTAATTTTATAATAAGTTATATAAGTTTTTATTATGAACCCAGGCCTTAGACCGTGGTTCAATCTATACATTTTACAGTTGAACGATCGACCCAGACTTTGCCCCTGGTCAACCGCTACTAGACGACCGTTAGGGTATCCAGGTCGACTAGTTATGTATAAATTTTTAGTGTGGTTTGATTCATAAACGTTGATTAATTTTTATTTAATTTCGTTAATCTTAGCAGTTAATAATTCCAGTTAATTAATAATTTCAATTAACCTTAGTTTCCAGGTAATTAACCCCAATTTTTCTAATGTCATCTAAGTATCCAGTTGGCAATTCAATTAAGGTAATTTTAGGTTCCCAAATTTAATAATAGCAGATGCCAAATTAACCAATTTCATCATTTAATTACAAATTAAATTCTACGGTTTAAGATTTAGCACATTCAATTTTTATCTAAAACGTTGACCATAAGGTTCCTACAATTCTAATCCGACTTTTACAATGTGATCGTAAAGGGGTGTACTAGCATTAAATCAGGTTTAACAATTTATAGAATTTAACTCTAATTAGTTTACAAATTCAGATTAGGTTTATAATTTACTGTTTATATTAGTACACCCTAGATCAAATAAATAGATTAAATTTAATTGTACTAATTATCTTATTAAAATTGTTCCCATACACCTCAAGCCTAAACACTTCCTATTTGCTTTAACCGAGAATTTACCTCTACTTGCTAGCTTCTCCTAGATCCAATGTGTCTCTTCTATTTTGATTTTATTTAATTTGAAGAAATTTTAGAGGTTGGAGAAGAAGAAATATTTTGGAAAAGTTTGGTTACTGTAAACTTTTCTATTGATTTTAAAGCTAACTTAGGTTCCAATTTATAGAGGTTAAGGGTGAATTTAGGGCACTGATTTAGGCTAGAGAATATTATGCTTACATCCATGTTGGTTATCAATACTTAGCCATGAAGAACCAATCAGATTCAGTCATTTGTACGTATCAACGATTCAAATCCATCAGAGCAACACTTATGACAACGTTCGGGTATTTGATTTTTCAAGTGCAAGTTAACCTAAGAAGGCCTATGGTCGACTATACCGGTCGGCCATGTCCAACCAAGGGTCTACCTATGCCTATATTTATTTATTTTTCTCCATTTTGTTCTCATATCTCCAACGCTCGTAACTTCTCCACATGAACTCCATTTTCAAAGTATTATATATGAAAATCATCTAGAAAATCACTATGAATACAATGGCTTAAGTTTCATAGCCAAATTTGACATTTGTGGAAATTTTCTTTTTCATCCCTTATTTTAATTAAATTTACTTTCCTTATTAAATTTCGATTTAAACTCCTAATAAATTCTTGTTAAGTTTTTATATAAATTTCTGGGATATTAGAAACCCCTACAAAACATTGAGTATCGAACTTTTACAAAACATTGGATTTCGAACCTTTATAAAACATTAAGCATCGACCCTTAACTTTAGGTACCGAACCTTTACAATTCATTGGGTGTTGAGTCCTTAAGGAAGCAGATGCATCACATAGCTATCGAGTAGTTATCACATGCATCGGCCCTTATGGTTATCGGACTTCTATGAATATAAGGGTATCGACTCTATGTTATAGTATCGAGGGCATTTCTGTAAATAACTTAAAAATTGATGTGATTACTTGTAAACTTAAAACTTTCCACTAACTCTTGCCCTATGTCAAATTTTTATTAGATAATAAAATACTTTTCATTCTCTTTGCTGAAATTCTGGTAAATCATGTTCTACCTTCTCAATTATCTTATAAAACCTTATAATTAATATTTACTAACTCATATTAATTATCAACTTTTATAGAATAATAAATTCATAGAAAATCATGACAACTAGGGAAAGTCCCTAAAAAATCACTAAAAATCTGAATCTCCTTCTTATTCCTTATAAAAAAATTCCAAGACCAAAATTTTAATTTAATTATTTTTAATAATTAAAGATCCAATAATATACCCATTTTCCTCTTGGGAAATTCATAAAATATTTATATGAAATTGATAACCTATCTCCAAAATAATTTTTTACACAACATTCTCAAATTTCAAATCAATATGAGATCAAAATCTTAGGTTTTGTCTTTAAAACCCATTAATCCAATTCCACAGAAATCCAAAAAATCATCATTCAATCTAACAATGTTATTATCAATCCAAGCATGACACAATATCACAACTAATTAGTAAAATAAATCATAAATCCAAAAAATAAAGCATAACAAATGATATGGCAACTATCATTCACTTTGGATTAGATAAGAGAGATATTGATGTAGATTAATTCCTGTGAGCATTTTTCCTTAAGTAATAGCTGGCCTCTCTTTTGGTTTTTATTTTGACTTACAAAATGAAATGAGGACGAATGAGAGAGGAGGGGTTTAGGAAATGAATGAAGGAATTATTCTCATTATGCCCCTCTTGTTAGTTCGTTTTTATTCTACATTTAAAACAATCTTATTAATTGATTAATTAAGGACCAACCCAAATTAGTAAATAAATCTCATTCTCCTTATCACTCATATTAGTCTATTTATTTTATTTTATTAAATTCTTTGAATGATGTTAAACAAAAATTCAGACTGTTACACCTATTACAAATGCAATTGTTGGAGGAAATCAACAAGGACATGGGGGTAGCCAAGAGGTGTCCTCCATTCAAATCCACCTTGTAACTATGTTACTAGAGGACAGATAGAAAGGATGATGAAAACTAGATTGCTAGCATGACAAGAAGAGATATTTAATAGATTGTTCGAAAGAGGGAGTAATAATGGATAGCCGATGCGGTTGGAACTCAGAATTAGAGGCTGGAAGATGAAGCAAATATAGAGGAGAATAATGTAGGAAATAATGGAGATAACACCCCTACACCATAATAGGTCGGTACCAATCACAATAAGATTGGTACTGATCACGATGGTCGAGGGGTACGATTAATCTAGGCTTTGGGTGAATTGTTCGACCGAGGACGGGTAGGATGAATGTTCGCGATAAGGAAGCTCAGAGCCTCAGAGACTTTCGTTGAATGATAATGATAAGATCGTTGATATAATAAGACAAGTGTTGAGAGGTAGAATCTTGGATCAGAGTTTGGAGGATGTAAATAGAAATCCATTTGCCTCAAACATCCGGTTTGCCAAGAATCCATCTAATTTTAAACTACCTATGTTAGAGATGTATAATAGAAGGATAAATTCGATCATTCACTTGATGAGATATATCCAACATATGGGAATGTTGGTACTTCAGAAGAAGTAATAGGATGGTATTTTTAGTTATACTTGATAAACTTAGAAACAATGTGGTTTTATTAGTTAGAGAATGAATCAGTCAGTTCATGGACTGGACTAGTGGAAATGTTTATAAACCAATTCAAAGTTCACATAGAGCGACTGAAAAATGTAATCACGCTTTCAAGTGTGATACAGAGAGTGTGGGTTGTGGGAAAATTGACATTAAGGCTAATTTAACACTAGACGGGAGGTGAGTAGTGTTTTCTAATTTATGTAAATCTTTTTAATTTTCTTTTAAGACTAATATTCAACCATAGGTCAATAACACAGAATTATACTAACAATCGATCACAGATTCAATTAAATAAATATAAATGCAATAAAATAAAGTAAAAGATGGAGAGATGACGCCAGGGATATTATACTAGTTCGGATATCTCCTACATCCAATCCCGTACAATTTCTTGTACAGATTTCTTTTCAAGTGCCTACTTTGTATGGTAGCTAGCAATCCATGTATAATCTCGATTTCAAGGCTAAGAGACATACCTTTCTATATTTAGAGTCCTTGGCAAACTCACTTGATTTAAATGGGCTACAAGCGCACACCTACTAGATTTGAACGAGCTACTAATAAAACCCACCTGATTTAAATAACTACAACACACCTACTTAATTTTAATGGGTTACAAGCATACCAACACAAATAGTTGTACTTTGGATATAATGATTCTATAGGCTCTTAAATAGCACTTCGAACTTTGAAATGAAAGAGAAATGCTTGGAACGCAATGAGTAAGCAGTAATGAATTAATACAATGAAGTATAAATGATTCTTTAGGGTTTCGAATATAATAGAGTATATTTTTTAGAGAATTTTCAAGAGAGTAAGGAGTGGGAAGAAAGTATGTAATTATTTAGTTAAAAAATTCGTTTGCACCCCCCTTTATATAGTAAATGAACAGATGTATCTATTTGTGAAGAAACTGTGTTCAAAAGACACTTCCGTTCAAAATTTAAAAAACAATCCAACGATCTATTTGTTGACGTATACAAAACAATTAAGTAGATATATCCTAGTAATTTTTGAAAATACTTTTCTTTCAAATTATTTTAAAAAACCTATACTTTTAAAATAATTTGAACATGGTTTTTTAAATATTTTGAACCCTTAAAACTTTTATAAAATATATTTAAAAATATATTTTGAAATTAAATCATATATATTTTTTAAAATATCAAATATTAGAAATTGGAGATAAAGATCACTTTATCAATATATTCTAGTGACTATAGACACTAAATTATACCTTTGGATCTTTATTTCTTTGACTTTGAACTCGCGAGTCTTCATACTTTTATCTTGAGTCTTTATACTGTACAGTGTTCGATTCAACACTTGTGTATTCTATAATATATACTATATAACTTAGCAAAACATTAGTATCTATATTTTATATGGTTGTTATCATCAAAATCAATAACTAAGGTATTAAATGGTTGTTATCATCAAAATCAATAACTAAGGTATTAATAGAAAGTAGCTGAACCCTAGAGAATTACTTGACCAGATTCAATGCAGTAGTAGTTGTAGTGCATAAGCCAGATCCATCAATAATTCTAATGATCGAAGTCGCAAATAAGACTGATTTCAAGACCGCTTTGGAAAGAGATCCACCAATGGATCTTGTGGATTTCTACTATTAAGCTAAAAGATAGCTACGCTAGGAGGATGCTAAGCTGAGAATGCTAAAGTTAATGTCATAGAGGATGGAGGACCATTTAGGGCAGAATATGGGAGGATAAGGGAAAGAGAGAAGTTGATGATGGCCTCAGAGGATCAAAGCAACAACAGAGGGAAACAAAATTTTCCCCATACACCGAATTGATATAGACCCTAGTGAGGATCTAATTGAGTACCAAGAGACAGATTCCTTATAGAAAATACACGAAGCGAGAACCCATATATTATGAGAGAAATTCTAGAAAATACTGCCTATTCCATGAAATGAATGGGCACAAAACCAATGAATGCAAGCATTTGCGCGACTTGATAGAGGAGTATTAGAGTGACTGGCTTCAATAATATATAAGGAATCAAACCATGGTGGTGTAGTAAAAACGACCACCATCTATGTTAGTTGAACTCGATTATAGCCGTGGATCTAGGTCGAGAATGATAATCCCATGATCGAAGCAAATTGGAATTAGATTTAATTTTTGCATTTTGATTTTTCATTGATAAACGGTGAAGGTTTACCACCAGGCTACTTAAACGTATATGAGATCTCGATCGGTTCTAAGGCACACTATGGGTTAATGTCCAAGGGTAATCCTTGATTAGATTAGACTTTTTGACTTTTGTTAGATACATTTGATTCAAACAATTAACTGATAAAAATTTGGACACGAAAGTCATTCAAACACGATAATTGATAATGATATTGTTGAATGATGTTGTCAAAATAAAGTTATCCCTTAAACCTGATATATAAACTGATATGACTTGGTTTCTTTAACCAGAGAGATGGGACGATGAACCATGAAGTGTAATTTCCCTTGCCAGATGGCAAGTGGATGGCTTATACGAGATAGCAAGTTCTCTCATTGAAGACTGAGTGAATGGGCGTGCTCGGATAGCAAGTCCCTTCAATGGAGAGTGAGTAGATGGACTTGCTCAAATATTGGATCTCCTCGCTATGGAGCGAGCAGATTGAGGTCAATCTAGATTAATGATAGTGTGATCCCGAGAGATCTGAACTTAACTTTAGGATTTAAATGCCTTATGATTTGATTATGGTTAATGAATGTCGTTGCCTCGATTCGATTGGACTTACTTATAATGGAATGCTAAGCAGTACTGGATGACTTATAAGTAATGCTCTAATCGTGGGTAACGCAACTTATGACTAATGATGCATAATAGCATGATATCTGGTTAACTAAGATAGTAAACTCCAGAGGGAGCATGGGATGATTTTAGTTTATGATATATAATGATACGGTAATCCTGAGGGAACATGGGATGATTATGATTTATGACTAATAATTAAATAAGATTTGAGTCATTAGCTATGATGATCTAGAACAACCTTTGATTTGTAGTGAATTCGAAGGAACAAAATGGTTCGCCTTGATTGGTACAGAAATAGCCATAGAGCATAAATGATAAAAAATTGTCATCCTCGGAGTTTGTTCTTGAGAAAATCACACCTTATGTTCACAAGGTGTACTCTAAGGGAAAAATTTACTTGCAAAATTTCTATAGTCTCTTATCAGACTCCAACAAATGAATTGGACTACAAAATGATGAAGGAATGGGTCAAAAAGATTAGAAGATGTAAGGATTTAATAAATTACAGGTTCAGCTAAGTTTTGAAAAAGCATTATTTTAATCGGTACCGACCACATTTCTGATTGGTACCGATATGATTTGCTTAGTGTTATCGAGTATTTGAACTAAGAAACTTCTAAGTGAACATGAACTTGATACAAAGACGAAATGGATCAAGAACATAGGGGCATTTTTAGAATGATGATACGAAGTCACTTAAGAAATTTGAAGTTAAAACAGAACATTCAATTTTTTCTGTACCGATCAAAATTGTGATCGGTGCTAATATGATTCTTGAAGTGGGATCGTACTTGTGGAAGTCAAAGAAGATGCATATAACGGGGACGTTTGGCACTAATTGAATTTTATCGGTATCAACCACAATTGTGATCGGTACCGATGTGATTTGAGTATTCCAAATTAACTTTTTATTAATGTAGGATTTTTGGATCTAAAGATTGAGAAGCATTCAAGCATGAACCACAACATCAGAATTGTCATTTCGTAGTGGTTATAACCGTCGGTAATCAAATTCCCAATGGTTATAACCGTTGGTAGCAGGTACTTATAATTTTTTTAACATATTTTGTAACGGTTATAACCGTTGGAAATTTTAGTAACCGTTGGGAATGTTTTTCTTTCCAACGGTTATAACCGTGGGGAATGTTTTTCTTTCCAACGGTTATAACCGTTGGAAATTTTAGTATAACCGTTGAGATTTTTTAATTTCCAATGGTTATAACCATTGGAAATTCCTCTCACACATAGGTAAACAACAAAATTCCAACACTTATAAGCATTGCAAATTTGTATGGTTGAACCATATTCTGCATCTAATAGTATTTCATTCAACTATATCTATACGAATTTATAACAATAGAAAACAAGAAAATAAATTTCAAAACAAACATACCATCAAATTATAAAAATACATCAAACGTACAAAATAGTATATATCAAATTCTACAAAGTTCATTGTTACAAGTTCAAATTTCACTACTAACATATTTAGAAGCTTACAAACAGTGAATAGACACTCCGGCCAAACTACAAAACCACCATCAACCAACTCGACAATGTATAATGACCATTTTAAGGCGCATAAGTGGCTCGTCTGTATTAAGAACATGCTCCACCCAAACAACTTTTTCTCCATCTCCAACCTTTCTACCATGGTAAAAAAAATTACACTCCAAGATGTCCTTTAGCTACTGCTTCCAGTTTTCATGACCATAATTGTACCGCTTGTCTTTCAATCGTAGAGGATCCAATAATAGCATTAGATGGAGTAGGAGTAGGGCTAGTATGTTGCTCGGTATGCGAACCAATTTTTATCAATGTCATCGAATTTGTTCCAATCTGACTAACAAATTGCCTTATACATTGTTGCCTTTCAGCTAGAGTTGAATTCGTTATTCTACTTTTTTCATGCATTTGATCAATCTTCTATTGCATCTCCATTTTCCATTGCTTATCTTCATTCTCTTTTGTAATTGATAATTGTTTTTGAAGCTTGAGTGAGTTTTACGTACTTCGCATTAGATGTAGAACTAATTGCACGACAATAGCTTCTTTTTTTTACCATTTCCAAAAACTTCACCAACAGCATCTCTTTTAAAATCTTCTAAACTAATTACTCCTTCATTACCATTTACATTAGCTTCTGATTTTTGCCTCTCTTTTGCAGCTTCTATTAAAGCCTAGATATTAAAACGAGTTGATATAAAAATTTACGAGAATGGTATAGGTTCTAATAAGATAATTACTATAAAAAAAATTAGCAGTGATGTAGAAAATAATTAATGTGACATAACAATAGATTATATACATATCATTATCAACTTTAATAATAAATTTGATATGTTTTTAGTTAGAATTGCAATTTTGCTAACGTGAAGCATCCATTCGTTACCCAATAACAAGCAACCATGGTCCATATAGAACAAGCGTCCATTCTTTATCCAATAGCTGCAGGACGTGTGTCATGATAATAATGTGTATATCTTATGTAAAACTAGTGCAAATATGTCCATAAATAGAAACATCTATTACGAATGGGAATTAGGTCACCAGTTAATCTGATCTGGACATGCATGCAAGCTCAGACAAAATTTGAATAAAAGATGGGAAAAAGAACGAAAAATATTAATTAATTTCAAGCTAACAAGAAGAGAAGTGTAAAATTAAGACAAAAATTATGACAGGGCGTAACATGCACAGGATAGCTACTTTACCCTTAAATTACGGAGTGAATGCCCTAAATAGCGTTAATACAAGCTTGGGTGCCTTAAAATATTTAAAATGGTGTGTTTATACTGCATTATGGTTTGAACTTGGCACTTACTCAAGAGGATGTGAAGACCCGCAACAGTTTGATTCTAGATTTCAAGTTCAGCTCTGAAATTTAATGCAGAAAATCACAGTTCATCTTCAGCAATGGCAAAATAAAGAGAGGAAGTTTGTTTCACAGTAGAACTTACTACATTGTAAGCTGCCATAATAGACTATAGCATGTTGAAAACGAACTATTAGCAGTGATTATTTATAGCTATGCATACAAACATTCATCGATTAAAGAGTTCAAATAGATTATTGAAAACATCTCAATAATATACGAAATGACATCGAAATTCTCTCATTTGTTGATGCAATAATCAAACATATAAGGTGAATCATGGACGAATCTTCATTATACTATGTAAACAAAAGAGTGGCAACTACGAAAAGAATTCATGTGCCAAGAAATTTAAGGCATTATCAATAAATGTTTTGGAGTGCACCCACTTGAAAGGATACGGTATGTATAAATCAGGCCTTAAATAACTTCCATTGAAAGTCTAGATCAAATTTGTTTTAAGTGCATAAGCTTGCTGCAGTTCATGGATATATCATGTGCAACACATCATTAAGCAAGAAGCAATTTAATCTACTTCTATCCTAATGGAATCTTTATGATTGGACGACTAGCTATATCAAGTTACTTTGTATTGGTCCTAATATATTGCTATGTACAGTGCTAAGTAATAAAAAACCATTAAGATTGTGAGCAACTTGTCACAAAATGCAGCTACTCATATTAAAAGTTAAAAGGGAAAGTGAGTGAAAATACTTTAACATGTTTCTTTGAAAAGAGCCGACCATAGACATCTAGTTTGGTGAAAGTTTATCTTCATGACAACAGAGAGCAACAAAAATGCGTACACTAAGTACAAATATCGGGTTATGAATTCAATGCATGAATATTTTTCTATTTACATGTTTCTCTGCTGCACATTGAAGCACCTCTCCGGTTTTCCTACTTGTGCTCGCTACTTTCCACGCCTTTGCTCGTGTAGGCTTGCATTTCGGATCTTTGCTTCCTACATCAATATATATGAATTCATTTGTAAATTATGAATTACCATTAAGATTACATGTACAATAATGACTACTTACCAATTCTTCATAAAGTCGAGTATATGATTTTCTTCCCAAAGTATGAGTTATTGTATTTTTTTTTCTTTATTTTCAGCATTTGTTTTGCATTGTTTTCTTTTCTTATCAATGTACTCAATATCAACGAATTTCTCCCACTGGACTTTGTCAATATCATTCGGGCGGTTATTAATTGCAATGCATCTGGGTAAATACTCTTTATCTTTCTTTAAATATTTGTCTTGTAGCTTTGATTTTTCCGATCTAAAATATTGTGAAAAACCTCTCTCCAAAATAGGTCGAGCAATACTTGGATCCAGATTCATGTCAAACTCTTTCTACAAAAACAAAAGAAAAAAATCAAAACAATTATTGATCTAGACTCATGTCAAAATTAAATAAAAAGTAATCACTTATGATTAATGGTACATGTCAAAGTTAAATAAAACTTAAATTCTGAAGTTAAATAAAAGGTAACTAAAACAATTGATGATCCAGAATCCCAATGCGTTGCTCGTTGAGTGTTTGTGGAGTTTGGAATAAAACCATTGTGGCCAAAATTTCATTTCACATATCATCAAAAGAAAAAGTGCACATTTGTTTATTCTGATCAAAAGGAAAATTAAGGCTTGGATTTTAATGAACTCTGATTTGTTTCTAAAGATGTTTGATTGCATTTGAAATTTTGAATGAATGAGCTATAATTGCTATAATTTAAAATTGATAGTTAATCTGCAGTAATTTTTGTTTCTCAATGTTAATTATAATCTCAATGTAAACGATACATGACACAGGCTGTATATGCACATTATCATTGCGTACATAGCCTTTGTCTTCAACATACATAATGGCCTCATCAATGTCGTCATCGGTAAATACCACCTTTGACACACTCGAATTTGCAGTAGCACTATAAAAATTACCCAACAATACCGATGTGCATGAGTATGCTTCTTGCAACATAACAAAATTATCATTGCACTGCCATTAAAAACTTGCGGATTCCTCATCAGCATTGTTAAGTGATAAATGTGCATCAAAATCATCTTTCAATTCATCAATATAATTATTAAGTGATAAATGTGTTTCCAAGAGCACCTTCTACATGGTTTTCCAGTTCAATTCATCAGTACAATTTACAATATACAATTCATAGTACTTTATGATATTGTTTAGACAATTCTTATGTTAAAATTTAAAAAATAATTTAAAAATAATTTTCAATTAATTAAACTAAATCTATATTGAGAAAAATAGTTATATACAGCTTTATATCCAATTTAAGGGGCATAAGTCGGATGTAAGGCTTACGCTCATCTTAAATTTTCCAATTAGATCATTTCAAGCGAGGGGTTTTTAATCGCAGACCTAGACCTTAATCTGATGTACCTTGGACATACAGACGTAAGGATTTATAGTTAAGTGAACCTTGCTTTTAAGGCGTTCAAACACTGAGGGTAAATCAATCAGGAGTAGGAGGAGTCAACCCGACAATATGAAAACTCCAAGGTCCAAGTTTCTCTAAGTAAATTATCAATTAACCTTGGAACTAAAATATATTTAAAAGTTCTATTTATTTACTTCGATAACCCAAAAAAAAAATCTATTCCTTTAGCTACTTAACTGGGGAAAATAAGATAAAACATGCCTTCGGTTTTGTTTCATCACAACATTCTCTTTGTATCCTTCAAGCATGTAACTTTAATATGTTTTCACAGTTTTTCTATGGTTGATTATTTATTATAATAATTTTAACCATCCTTTACTGTATCCTCCATTACACTCGTATCTTTAGGAATTTGATCTGAAGTTTATTGTTTTGTTTCTGTCGTCGAAGTTAAAGGTGGCTTTAAGTTATGTTTTCTTATTGTCATCTTGCATAGACCAGTAATCAAATGTGGAACTATATAAACAAAATCATGGAATGGCACCATCTAAAGTACATGAAACTAAAGCAAGCTTTGCTACTGCAGTAGTCATTCGGTAGACCAAATCAAAGAATTCTTCCACTGTCGAAGAGCCCACTTCTAGAGACGGATCACACGAATACATAGAAAACGGCAGAAATGGCTCAAAATATGCAACAGTGACCTCTTCTCAAGTAAGAGAAAAAATGGACACATATCCTTTAGTTGCTACAAGAAAGATTAACATGGATATTAAAAACATTGTTGAACAAGGGCAGCTTCATTCTTCTCAGGAGCCCTTGGGTGCAAAAAGAAAAGGTGCTCATGATAATTATCGTTATCGTGAATCAATGGCTACCAAGCACCAATATGGTAGTATGAATGAGAGGGGTTTTAAAAGGCAAAGGCAATCTAATCACGACATTGATGCCTATAGTTTTAGAGTTTATCAATATACTACAAATGAAGTACAATGGTAGTTTTCTTTCCATCCTTCTCATGCAAAGTGCACTGTATCATGCTACTCATAATAGAACATCACTCGTGAACTATCAACCATACCATAATTGAAAATGAAATAGCAACAAATGGGAATAAAAATTGCTTATGACAATAAAGGACAAAAGAAAAGCAGTTATCAATCGGATGGTTGTTGGTGCATATAACATTGTCACGATACGAAGCTATATATATGTATATCTCAGCAACCAAAATGTTCCTCAATTATTTTGTCCAGGAAATTCATGTTGATTACAAAAAAATTGCTGACACTGTTTCTTTATGCAATTAGATCAAACAATAGGGGACCTAACTTTATAATTAACCACTAAGCAGAAAACCATTTTCAAGACATCATAATTCACCGATTCATACTTGTACAAGTTTGCTTGCCCTTATTTCAATAATAGAGGTACAAAGAAATTAATAAACAGGACATAATTCATGAGTTTAGTGCAACAACAGTTGTTAAAAAGCAGAAATAATCACCTAAACGTCCAACAAGACCCACAATGTCCCTGATCTTTCACTTGGCTAACTATGCCATCCTCCCTCTAATCTTTCTGCAAGGTCAAATTCATCAAACATTAAAAGAGAGTAGAATAACGACATAATCCTTTAACAAATTAACCATTAATTAAGTTTGAGTTTTCTTCTTTTGATTCATTAATATCTATAAATGCTCTTTTTGACTTTTTTACAGTTAACTTAACCAAGGCTAAGCTATAAATCAACTAATCAATCATACAGTACTCCTGACATAAACTAGTGTATTAAAGAAATTACCTATACATGGCTATCTTAACCAAGTGGGATGCATTATTTCATATGCTACTAAAAAGATCAACATCAATAAAGATGCTATTTTTTCTTATTGGGACCAAGTTTCGTTTAAATAAAAACAAAAACTTAATATTACATTACAGTTTATTCAAATTTATTTATTCTGCGAACAAAATCTTAATACTGCACAAGTCATCTTCTCTCCATTTCCATTAACTTCTGGCTAATACAACATATTTTCTTATATTTTCTATTTTCTGTTGTTCTTTATGTTAGATATTACCAGAATTTTGATAGCAAAAAAGTATGTCATGCTGAATATGAATTTACTTTAAGAAGTCATAACACACATTAATTTAAACATCTCATATTATTCAAGTACAAAATGGCAAATATCTCCATGGAAAAATTAATTTTAAAGTTTGTTTTCACTGTAAAAATCATAAGGTTTTGCACATTTGTCAACAAAGTGTATATATCATATATAAAAATTAATCAAGATTTACAACTAAATATTATTAGTGATATATTAGTACATACACCAATAAATAAAGAATAAAGATTGGTTTAAATATTTTTTACATGCACTGCACAAAACAAGTTAGAGTTTTAGTCATGGGTGCGCTTGCATGTGTGTCTATATATGTATATGTATGTATGTATCATACAATATGGATAATTTTATCATTGTTTAATGGATAATTTTAGAGGTCTCATGACATTTGTGAAGAAATTACCTATAACATAAACTTCACTTGCAGGCTAACGTTGAATTCATAGCAGCGACATCACTTGTGAGCAAAATGAAAAAAAGATCTTTTATACAAGTCATTCTTATATTTTGACAAAGACAGTAGTGGGTAAGTACATTTGCAACTGTTGCAACTTTACTTTGGTGATACATTCGATATCACATAAAATTAACAAGAGTGGACATGCACCTATGTATACCCTCTTTTTTTCTATATGTATAATACAACATTTAATAACTATACATAAGTTAATACATATATACATATGTACACGTGACATTATCATGGATTATGTGAAGAAATTACCTAAAACATAAACTTCACTTGTAGGCTAATATTGAAATCTTATAGCAGCGACAACACTTGTGAGCAAAACTCTATCTGCAACAGCCCGATATTTTCAACCATTAGCATCCGCACATTCAGACTTAAATTGTTCAAAATACCAGATTGTTAATTCAAATTTGGCAAAACTCAGCATATGCAGTAAATAAAAAAATCACAGAATCACAGACACAGTGTAATATAACAATAAGCAGCGGAAATAAAGAGTAGTAGTTCATGAAGCTACTGTATATATCAGAGTTAAAAAAAGATACAACAAAAGTCTCGAATACATAGAAGTCTCAATACAATAGTCAAATACAAAATCTGAATACATCACTGGAATCAACTGAATTTCTGAAAGCTGAATAGATGGTTGGATCTTCAAGAGAAGCTCCAAACCCCAAAGGTGAGTCTCGAATGTTGTGACACTCGGACTGACTCGAGCATAAAGAAAAAATACTAAACACTCGAGTCAGGATTAACATTCTTATATCAATAAATCCAACTCAAGTGAAATATCAACTGAAGTACAAGTAACGTAAAGGATGTTTGCATACCCATCCTCTAAGGATCCGTTAAACTATCTACTATGTAGCAATACGTTATTATAATAATGTCTAAAGTAAAGTAAACTATTAAAATAGCATTAAGGCATTATCAATTTCCCCCTTAACATATTTTATAGTGTCAATAATCTATACAATACTGTAATATCTCCTTATCGAGAGGCTACCGGAGGATACTCCATAGGTACGACACGAACAAACTCGTAGTGGTCTCGATAGGGTAGGTGACATAGCACAACTAGGCAATTCCAGGGTAGATATACCAGTTACACTTTCGGGCTAGTGGAAAGGCATAGCCGTAGCTACCGCCTACCTCGAGCCACACTTCCAAATCAAAGGTGCGCACCAAATAAATTACAACGTAATAGAATGGCATTCGAAGAAGTGTGTCCGATCGGAGGAGCTACCTCACTTGGCACATCGATTGCTCTTGTGCTAGCCACCTTATGCCAACTCACGGGAGTCGGGTCCACGTATATACCTCATATAGGATCGTCGCCATTATCCCACTTCATTCTGAAATCTCCACCGCGTACACGGTTGTTAAAGTGGTTTTCGGCATTGGCAGAAAGTATGACAATATCTGATCCCGGTCTCTTTAACAACAAAACGTTATTATAACAACGCGGTCGTTTCAAAATAATTTATATTTCAAAACAAAAATATCATTCCATTTCAAAAACCATATCAATACAATATCGTTAAACCAAATCCATACGATATCATTTGCATTTCAAAAACCATATCAATACGATATCATTACCATTTTCGAAATCAAAACGATATCATTTCCATTTCAAAAACCATAACAATACGATATCATTACCATTTTCGAAATCCATACGATATCATTTCCATTTCAAAACCAAATCAATATGATATCATTTCCATTTCAAATACATTCACTTTCAAAATCATGGCAATTTCAAAGTTATAACACTTTCTAAATTATAAATCTTCTAAAATCATAACCCTTTAGAGATCATAACGTAGAAATCATAATACTTTGAAAATCATAACACTTTGGAAATCATAATTTAGAAAATCATAACACTTTGAAAATCATAACACTTTGAAAATCATAATTTAGAAATAAATATACTTTGGAAATCATAATTTAGAAATCATAATACATTGGAAATCATAACAATTTGAAAATCATAATACTTTGGAAATCATAATACTTTGAAAGTCATAATACTTTGGAAAACCACAACACTTCCCACCTAACTAGTTTAGATATTAAAAAAGTGTATAAAATAAAATAGTTGATAAAATAAAATAGTTCATATAAAATAGTTATAGGTTAAAATAGTTAGTATATTAAAATAGTATATATTAAAATAGCTTATACTAAAATGTTTTATATTAAAATAGTTTATATGAAAATAATTTATAAAGTAAAATATATAAATAGTTTTAAATATAATTTAAAAATTCTTTATATAATAAAATTGTAATATCCCGGCATTTTTAACAGTATCAATTTAATAATCTGTATTAAAAATTAAATTGATATTGATATTCTGTTAATAATTATTCAAATAGATTTAATATCTTCTTCAGTATATATTTAAATTGGTTATTTTATCTTTTAAAAATAATAGATTGATTTCTATTTACAATATAAATATATGGTTTATATTTTAAATAGATTAGTATTGCTTTAATTTTAATAAGTAAAGCATATTTTCTAGTTTTATTACTTGTAGTAATTTGGAAAATTTGTTTTATTTAATATTTAAGCTTTTCAAAGTTAAATAAATGGTTTTGGTTTAAATTTAATAAATGAACCATGTTTTAAAATTCTAATATATACATTATAAATTGGAAGTTTTGATTTTAATTAGTATTGAGTTTTTAAAACTATTTCATAAATAAATATATGATTTTTAAATTGATAAGAAAAATATTAAATGTTTAAAATTAAATTGGCTTGAGTTTTAAATTTAGAATAAACAAACAAAAAGGTTTTATGGCTTAATAAAATAGATATTTTATTGATAAAAATATAATTTCTTGTAAAATGATTTTTATTTAATAATAAGAGATTTATAAAAACAATATTGATAGTGTTTTGTCTTTATAAATAAGTTTTGAATAGAATTTGTAATTTTTATTTCAAATTGAATTTGTGTATATAACTTGATTAATTAAATTTGATTTGATAAATTAATTTAAAATTTGGATTTAATGTTTTAAAATTTAATAGAATAAATACTTCAATATTTTTGAATAAGTTATATTTTTAATTTGTTTGTTTTCATTTCTTTTCAATTAAAAAGAGATAAACTCATTTATATATACATAAGGATAGTTAATTAAGATTTAAAAGCTTATAAACAATTTTAAATTAAAATACACTTAAAATACATGTGTAAATGTATTAACTCTTAAAAGACATGTGTAAATCTCTTAAGATACTTGAATTACATGTGTTAGGGCCTAAACTAAATAAAGTGACAAATGTTAAACTTAAACCAAGTGTCTTATTTTTCTATTTCTTGTAATTTTAATAAAATCAAAATATACTTACACAAATACATCTCCTCTAAAATCATTCTTCCTTTCCATTCTTTTTTTTTCAAAACTTAAGATCTTTAGCCATAAAAATCTGAAAACTTAATCTTCAAAAACAGAAAACAAAACTTGTAAAAATCTCCTCAAAAACCAAATCAAAATCTGTTTGTACCTTTTTCAAAACCAGAATCACACTCAAACTTAAAATACAAATCATATAAAACTGTAGCTCTTCAATCTCATCAACCTGAAGCAACTCTGCTACTTTATCAAAATATGCATGCATCTGAAAATCAAATTGCAGCATCAAAAAAATTTGCATGCAACTGGGACCCTGCATTTCTGTTTTGTAAAACAACCAAAAGCCTGAAATCTGGAGACATGCAGGCATCAGGAAGTTTAAGCAATTAAACAAGATTAAAGTTTTAAGTTCAAAAGCAAGATGAAAGTTTTAAAAGCATCTGCAGTTTTAAAAAAAGAAAAGAAGCAACTCCAGTTCAAGTTTTTCAAAGAAAAGTGCTCTGCTCATTTTTTTTCCAGGTGAGTAACATTTTTAACTAAAATAATTTAAGTAATTATAGTTGCTTGATTTATTTCTGTGTTAATCATGTTTAAAGTGGACGAACGTGTTGTAATTTTCTGTAATAAGTATGTTTTCTGAATGCATGTTTATGTTGTGATATGTTTTGCCTGTTCTAGAATTATAGGATTAATCTCTGATCATAATCATGATCTTATGTTCAAACTTTTGTTAAGGTTAAGATTCAAGCAAAGTATGGTATGTAACATGAGTTACAGTTTTAATTTTTATTCAGTATGAGGAAAAAAATATAATAAATAAAGTGAAAAACTGTAATGTCTCTGGAAACTTAATAATAATAACAGAGCAACTATATGTAAGCAAAAATTAGATCATCCAGTTTTATAAGGGTATAAATAAACTACTTAAACTAAAACTTGAATTCTAAAACTAAAATCAGAAAATTTAGTTCAAATTTGAAAGAGCATTTCTGGTTTGTTTGGAAATGGAGTTTTGAGGTGGTTCTGTCGATCTAGGAGGTTGGAGTGGCCAGTATCTTTTTTGGTGATGGATTGGTGAATGAAGATTCAAGGAAAATTATTGTTAAATGGATTTATGCAGTGAGGCAGTAATAATTTGGGGTTGAAGTTTTTAACCCTAGTATTTTTGTTCATCTGGAAATTTGTTCGCTGCAGTCTCTAGAGGCAATCGAGTTCATCTACATTCAAGCTGGTGATTGATGGAGTATAGATGAAGGTGTGGTCGGAGGGAAAGTATTCCTGGTGATCGGAGGCGAGTGATTTTGGGTGATTCCAGGTTCAACATTAATTCCAGTATTGAGCTCGTATGCTCGATTTTGGTTTTTAGCTTCTGTAATCGATTTGATGGTCGGGAACGTGTTGGAAGGTGATCGCCGACGTGTGTGGATGGTCGCGAGAGGTCGGAGGTGTCGGCAATGGTGGTGCAGGTGCACGGTACTTGGTGTATCAGCAGATTGTTTTTGGCGAAAAAGAATTTCTCTAGTTTGGTTTCGGGTTGCATCATGATTTGCTCGAAGCTAGGGGATATAGGACTCGAAGTCAGGAATGTATAGGCTTGGGTATACCGTGTTACAGGGAAGTGAAAAACCTGTCTGTAACATTTACTTTAAGGGTGTTCAAATGAAAAGTTACTCGAGTTTTACTCGAGATTATTTAGTATTTTACTCGAGCGAATTATGGGTAGCTCGAGTTAGTTTGTTCAAGTTTGAAACTTGACCTATTTCCCAAATGTTTAACTTAAATTTAAAAGTATAAACCAAAGATTTAAATTAATTTTTAAATCTAATTTTAAATTATAGATTCAAGTTTTAATTAACAAAGTTTAAATTTGATTCAAATCCAAATTTGAATCTTTGATAAGTAAAATTTAAATATTTTGAATTTAAAAAGAAATTTGTTTTAACTTTTGTAAAATCTCTTTTATAAGAAAAGTATTATTTATCATTTAAAGTTTTAAATTGATTTTAAAACTTGTTAAAGTTAAATTTTAATTTAATGATTTGTTATTCATTTAATTATTAAGGTAATTAAGAATAATTAATTTATTGAATAAATTAATAAAATAGATAATTACTTAAAGTAATTAAGGGTTTAAACTTAAAAGTTTAAGATTAATTATTCTTAGAATAATTAACTTGTAATTTAAGATTCATTAGCTAAATAAGATTTGATTTCTAATTAATGATTAGTAATTAATTAATCAAGTAATGAAGGATTAATTAAGTTATAGTTAACACTTAATTAGTTAAATAATTAGGGATTAATTAATGGTTAATTAATTTGTAATTAATAATGATTAAAATAAGTTAATTATTTTAGAAAATAATTAATGAATTGTTAATAGTTAATGAAGGTCATTAACTAAGGATTATTTAATAATTAATTAATGTGATTAATTTTAATAATTAATTAGATTAATTTATTTAAAGATAATCATTTGTGTAAATTGTTAAGTATAATTACTTATGAAAGTAATTAAGGAATTAATTACTAATTGTAATTAATTAAGTTTAATTTGATTTGATTAAGTTAATTAATTCAGTTTAATTAATTTAGAATAATCAATAAATGATTATGGAGTATAATTACTTAATGTAATTTATTGAAGAGTAATTACTTAGGGAAGTAATTAATGGGTAATTACTGAATGTAATTAATTGAAGTAATTGGATAATGGAAGTAATTTGAGTATAATTACTTTGTGAATTAATCAAGGGATTAATTAAAGATAATTAATTATGGAGTAATTAATTTATTTGGTAAAGTAATTAAGGGTAGTTAATTATTGAATGGAGTTAATCAAGGGTGATTAACAATTATGGTTTAAATCAAGATTAATTACTTAATGTAATTAATTTAAATAAGGTACTTAATTAAATTGTAATTAGAAATCACTAATTAATATAATTAATGATGTAATTAAGATTGATTAATTAAGATTAATTAATCAATAATAAGTGATTAAAGATAATTAATTAATATAATTAATTAAGGATTACTGTAATTAATTATAGTTAATTAATTTATGAAGTAATTAAGGTTAATTACTAAATTTGGTTAAGTTTAATTAATTTGTAAAATTAATTAAAGGATGATTACTTGAATGTAATTAAGAATAATTAATCAAGGGTGATTAATTAAGGTGATTGATTAGCGATTAATTAATTAATTAATTAATTGTAATTAATTAATAATGATGTAAGTAAGATTTATATTGATAAAGTAATTAATTTAATTCACTTTAAATTAATTTGAATGATGTAATTAATTTAATTCATTTTAAATTAATTATATTTGGTATGGTAAATCATTGCTTATATGGTTGGATAATGTTGTTTGCCTTGATTGGTTTGAATCTCAGCTATGAGATAAATAATGTTGAGTGATATGGATGCATTAGTTGCATTGTGATGATGATTTGGATTATCTTTTGATAATGATAATATAGATTATCTGTTGTGATGATAATGTTGATTACCTATTATGAATCTATGATTTATCTATCTGTGTGTATATAGATAATTGTATTGTTTTAAAACTTTAAAACAACTTGGCCTTAAAAGACACGCTTTGGATTTCGATGAGACCGGGATCGGGTTTCCATATTTGGATATCCGAAAACCACATCGATCCAAATTAACGTTAGGTCGTGAATCCAAGTGGAGCAAGTGAAGATTCGAGGTGTAAGAACTATACGTCAGTGTAACTCTGTGGGTGATTCCGTAATGAGTTTGACGGAATAGTACTTATAGGTTCGAGATGGTGATTTAGAGTGCAAGGGCTATGGTCATTGACTCTGAGGGTGATTCCAATATGAGTGCAACGAGATAGTGCCTTCGGTTTCGTTCGAACCCGGAACGAACTTGTATGGATTGAATGCTTTCAGAACGTCGTCAGGTGGACGATGAGCATTCTAAGTGATGTGTCCTATAAAGGTAATCGTAGCCTTAAGCCTCATCAACCGGGAATGGCTAAAACAGGGGAGGTGCATCAAGGCTTCGTGGGTAGCCCCCACTTGAGTGCAAGATTTACCCCTGTCTAGAAGTCCCTTTATATATGGCTGTGTGGGTGGTTGCTAGCTACAACCATGGGGTTATCTTGTTCGGAACTGTTCGGTAAGGAATGGGTCCGGCTTTGTGTTGCAGGGGAGCAGGCATACTCTTCGGTACGTTGATCTAGGCCACGTACTGTGACGGGCGGTACCCCAGTAGCCCTGCCATTGTATGGAATCCAAAATCCAATAAGTGCCAACGGTTTTGATTGTATTACCCACTTTTGTGGCTAGTAGCTGGAATTTAATAGATGTAACAATTTCGGCTATTTCTTATTTATTTGAAAACCCTAGACCCTATTATAATATCACCGAATTTCCTATCAAATGATTTGGTTAGCGTAAGGTAAAAACTTTTCCATGTTTATGTGTGGGAAGTCTTACGTGATATCTTTCTTTTCAAAAGATTTTTAAAAGTTAAGTAACCTTAACCTGTTACTCACACCAGACCCATGTCTGACCCGGAGTTTATCCTTTGTTTTTCATAAACTCTTGGGTACTCAAATTTTTACGAGTAGCCAAGGGATTCAGGTTAGGATTCAGGTTAGCTTTGACGAATTGTGGAGGTGCAATGGAGCAGGAGGCTTCTGCGTGTAGATATATAGTTTTCCGCTGTGTAGTTTTCTCTGAGTTGTTTCTTGTACTGTTTTGAGTTGTATAACTAGACGGATGTTTATAACTGTCTAGTATGTGTTGTATATCTGTGTAACTCTGATAGTTGTTGTAAACTATGAAATGTTTATGTTATTAATATAATTTATTCGTTCCGCTGTTAGATTCTGATGGTGTTTCTTTCTTCTCTTCTTTCTATTCTCTTTTCTATCTCTTTCTTTCTTAAAAATGATGCGATTTTCTGTGGTAAGAAAGTCGGGTCATTTCAAAAATAGCTTCCTCAAATTTCACAAATCGATTCCAAATCAACTCGAATTCCAAAATTCAAATTTAATTCAATCTCAATTCATCCATTTCAACTCAATTCAGTTTCTCAATAAACCATTTCAATTTCAATATTTCAAAGCTTTAAATATTCGAACATTTCAAAACTATATTTGATGATTTCATATATATATATATATATCAAATTCACTTTACTATTATTTATTTTGAAATATTTACTTATTCGTTCAAATAACATTTAAATAAAACTTCAAAATTCAAATTTAAATAAAACTAAATATACCATTTCAATTTATGTAAATTTGAAATATTTGTCTAAATCGCTTTTAATCAAAAACAAGTTATATAATCATATCTTTAAAATCCCAAATTTAATAAATTTCAAACCAAACTTATTTGAGTATAATTCTTAAATAAATTCAATTTCAAACCAAACTTATTTGAGTATAATTCTTAAATGTAACAACCCGCATATTTATCAATTGTATATTTAAATATTTTATTTAAATATTTTATCGTTCGTCGGATTTTGGTCTGAAAACCTACTTTTTGCAAACAGTCGAATTGGGACTCGAGACCCCTCCCATTGAGTTAAAAATTCCGTTTGCGAATTTTTTTAGTATAAGCTTCGATATGTTTGGAGAAAGTTGATTTTTGCCACTTTTTCACTTAGGGCTTTGGTTTGGGCTGAACCCATTAGCCACTTACTAACTCAGTCCCAACCCCCTCTCCTCTTCATTACATCATTCCTCATTTCCTAACCCTTCAAGATTTAGCAACAATGGTGGAAGAGAGTGGAAATTAAAACTCCAAGCCCTAGTTCCATAGCAAAATCCAACTTCTAGCTCCAAATTCAAAGAGAAGCTTTGGTAAGTATCATCTTCTTCTTCTTCAACTCATTCTCACTTTGATTTCAGAAAATTCCTAAACCTAATTTAGGAAATGTTTCTCTTTTAAGCTTAGATTCAAGCTTCTTGTGTTGAGATTGAAGTGTGGTTGATCTTCCCTTGTCTTCAAGCTTCTCATTCATTGTTTTTGGGTTCAAAGTGAGATTTTTATCTCACATCTTAGTCTATATTTATCTTCGATTGTTAGGTATGAATTCCTAACACTTATTCATGTGCATTTGATTTTGATTTGGATTGCTTTTTTGAATATTCCAATTTTTGGTGTTTTGGGTTCAATTCTTTAAAAATCATAACTTTGATGTTTTGATCATGTTTTTGGTGATGAACCAAAGAGCTTCTATGTCCGGGTAGTCGATTGGCGTAAACCCTTAGTGTCGTTGCTCGACAGTTTGCAAATTGAGAAAGTTTGCACCTCTTTTGAAATAGGGTAGGAAGTGCAAGTATACAGGTTCGGCCGACCGAGCTCAGGGTCCGGTCGACCGACCTGCTACCCAGGCACTTCCTGCCTCTGTTTAGGAACTGCTGGTTACAGGCTTCGGCCGACCGAGCCCCTGGGCCGGTCGACCGACCTGGTGCCCGAGCACTTCCAACTTCTGGTTCGGTCAACCGACTCAGGGAGTCCGATTGACCGACCTGCTCCTATCTGCCTACTATGCTTTTTTTTGCCTAGTTGCTTGAATTTCCAACTTTAATCGATTCGTGTTGTTTCCTATTTGTTGCTATCATTTATTATCGACTTTGATGACATTTTCTTTGGGAATTTAGGATATATCCACTTTGATGGATTCGGTATCGATTTCTTTGGATTTTCATTCACGTCTTCGAATGTGAATTTTAGTGATTGATTGTTCCTACAACCTTCTTTGTGATTTGTCACTTTAAAAATATAAAGGTTTTCTATACTAGTAGTAAATATCAAAACTCTTTCTTCAAATGATTTCAACACTATTTTATTACAAAGCTCGTTTTTCTTAAACCATTTTCCAATCTATTAGTATATACAAGCCTTTACCTCACTTGTATGAGAAATCTAATTAAACGACTTAGTAAAACAAGTGGTATGAAACGCTTGCATTTACTTCGTCGGTTAATTATTGGACTTGTTCGATTGAAACTCTTGTGACAATTTTCTAGTGGAGATCTACAATTTGTTCGTAAATATTTAAGTTAAGCTAGTGGTTATGGGACGTGAAGCTAAGCTCATATATTTACTAGCTTACTGTAATTGACACTTCTCGGTTATCATGACGATCATTTTATGGTTTAGACTAGCATTGTGCGATGTCTCTTTGTCCACATGGAGGACTGTACGTCGTTTTTATTGAGCTTCGGCTCACCAGGAGGAGCTTCGGCTCAATGTCCGCAATGGGGGACTATACCCTGTCATGAGGAACTTCGGTTCACCAGTAGGAGCTTCGGCTCAAAGTCCGCAATGGGGGACTATACCCTGTCAGGAGGAGTTTTGACTCACTAGGAGGAGCTTCAGCGCAAAGTCCGCAATGGAGAACTATACCCTGTTTGGAGGAGCTCCGGCTCATTTTTCTAGGATTAGCCATCCTTTTCTTGTGATTTCTGGATTTCGTGTGTTGAATTCTGGAATTTATGCTTCACCTATTTTCGTGATTTCTATTGATTTGATTTATCAATTATTGTGGCTTGGTGAATGAAATTAGGAGTATGACATTCCTTTTTATCTTGGAGAAGATCCTTGCAATATTGATTAATCTCTTATTGATTTTTCAATTATTTATTTATCACAGCTTGGCGTTGTGATTATTATACGTTTAGTCATATCTCTTATTCTATATCATTTCATCTGATATTTATAGCTAGACTGATCCGTTTATTATTTTCTTCTTATAAATAATACTCGGGTCGGACTGAGATTTTACAGATGCTTCTGCTTGCCACCTTATCGGACCATCATATGATCTTTTGGCTAACTATTTAGATTAGTAGTTTTTTTGTTGTATACACTTGAGATATAGACTCATAGATGTATTCTTTTGTCTAGCACTTGTATCTATTCTTTTGTGATATTGTGGATCTTGTTGGGCCACTACTCTGATGAACACTTTTATGTGTTATATATATTCATATCTATTTCCGCCTTTGTGATATGAATTATCTGTGACTGATTTGTGTTATGCTTATTTCTATATTTGTTTCCGAAGATTATTATAGCCACTGTGTAGTAGCTTTGTGTTTGTATCGGTATGTCGGATTTCCTCTTGAAATAAAATGCATGTTATACTATCTGACATATCGATGCTCGCGCAAAGTAATTATACGGATGGTCGCTTCTCAACAGCCTTATTCTCCGTGCTAGTCGACAGCATTACTCCGTAGTGTCCTTGGCTAGCGTGGGTATAGAGGTGGGGCGTCACATTAAATAAATTCAATTTCAAACCAATTCTATTTCTCTTTCCAATTTGAATTTTTTTTAAATCATTATAAACTCTGTATATGAAAGTATAAATTTTAAATAAATACTTAAACATATTGTATAATTAAATCAACTTTAATAAATAAAATCTTATTATTAAACTTATTTTATATATATTTTAAAATAGTAAACTTGTAAGTAAAATCTTAAAATTTATAATTCCAAAACTAACTTATAGTTTTAAGATTTTCAAAACATATAATTTTAAAGATCAAAATTTAAAACCTTTTTAAAAATGATATATATATTTATATATCTTAAAATCAATATTTATTAAAACCAAAATATTCATTTTAAAACCTTGGAAATCATTTCAAATTATATATATTGACCAACGGTGTCTGTATATAATTTTTCATCCTATGGTCAAGTGATACGGATATTTATCATTTCAATCCGCAATTTAAATATATACGGAATATATTATTTCAACGTGCAGTCCCAAATTCAATTCAGTGAAAATCGGTTAGGTTTACTATTTCAACCCATAACGATTTTCTCTTATTCTACAGATCGTTCGGGTATGTATCATTTCAACCCATAGGAAATTCTAAATTAACAGTGAACTTGCAGAGTGATAAAAGATATATAATAATAATATAACAGGCATCCACCATCAATATAAATACCAGATAATGGTGTCAGATGTCACAGGTGAACAAATATAGATAATAACATATATATATAACAGTGTAAATAACTAGCAGCAGCATATTTCAATTGTCATTTCGATTGAAATCAAATTTAATAAATATAAGAACGTTAATCGTAAGTGATTACTCACCTTTTGAGGCCAGAGAATACAGAGGAAGACACGTATATGCACACTGAGACGAACATTGAAATTGAATTACGAATCCAAACAAAGTCGGCACGAATTAACGATCAAAGTTGATAATAGGAATTGATGAAACAAATCAGAATGGGATCGTTGAAGATAATTGGTATAAGTGAACTTATATAGATATAACATATAAAATTATATATTTATATATATTTACACACAAAATCATATTCTAATTTCAACATATATTAAATTAAATACACACACACATGTGTTTCAAAAATCATTGTTTTAATTTAAAACATATGTTTAAAATAAGATATATATACCAAATCACTAATTTAGCTTTAACCCCAATAAGACAAAATTCTATATACATAGATTTCAAACCAATATTAAATCCAAACACACATAAAAAAATCAAACATGTATATATATATAATATATTTTGAAATAAATACTTATATATATACATATCACATGTGTATATAGACAGCATAAAACATAATCTTATATAAACTATATATATACTTTCTAATATCAATTACAAAATAACTTATATATTCACAACAGATTATCCAAAACTCAGAAAATACAACTATACAACTTATATCAAAATGTATAACACATATAAATATATAGTGCATACTTATTATGATTATACTTTCATACATATATACGCATAATAAACTGAGTACACTAGAATACATATTGACTGCAACAAAAAAGAATATAGACGTATACTTGAAACTTATGCAGGCTATATACATGCAGACTATTATAAACATACAGTTACATATATAGACTTGTATATATTCAAAATAGGTTATAAAATTATATAAACATAAATAATATAACCAAATATACTAAATATAATGAAACTCTTATATATATATATATATATATTAACAACTATGCAGACCAAAATATAAATGAGACTGAACATATACAATTGTATATAACCACATATATATACAAAACTGTAGTAAACTGTTATATATTTAACTAACAAATATATACATACAAACTTAAAAAAACTTTGATTACCTTTTATAAAAATAGAAGAGAGGTGCATGGCAACTAGGTGGGCACGACTAGCAGTAAGGAGGGGACGGATTTGCGTGCTCAGAGGCCGGGAAGAGAAAACATGGAGGTCGGGTGTAGGAATGAGGGGCGGTTGACGCAGGCATGAGTTCACAGCTAGGTGGAGGCCGCATGCTGTGCGAGGGGAGGAAGGCGCAGGCTAGTCTCGAGTAGAGGGGAATAAACCTAATCGTTAAAAATTTCTTATATACGTTATAAAAGTAAATTTTTCAGAGTGAAGAACAAAAACAAAAATGAAATGAAAAGATGGGAAAGAGAGAGGATGAACAAAAGGTATAGCAATTATGTTCAACGGCTGGGATACCAAAAGTTAGAATATAAATTTTGGGAATAGAAATGGTTATTATACCTTTGTTACTCACGAGGAATAGCGAATGGTCACGGAAAACCCAAAAGCCCAAATTTCAGAACCGATACGGTTGATCGTTTCACGGTTTCTGTGACGTACCGGACCTCGAAACATACAAACAAATAGACTACGGAGATCAGCACGACGAGATAATCAAAACGGCATATACATATTAGTGGTACGATTATCTGATCAAAATCGATATCGGTACCAAAATGTTGTTAATTTGCCAGAAATCAGATAAACGAAGCAATAGTAGTCCAAATTTAAAGAAACGAAATATGAGTCTCACTTAGAAGATGATTTACAAATTTATTATGTAAAAATATTCAAGTTTGAAAAACATTTTATTATCATCAAATATTGACTGATTTAAATTGAAATAGAATTACACAAGAAAATAAACTTCAATATTATCATATGAAAATTTACCATCTGCTATGTCAAAGAAGGCGTATTCTAAATATTAAATTTTTATTTTCAAATTCAAATATTTAAAAGTTCACAAAATTCAATTAAATACGTTATAAAAATTATTAAAATTTACGGGTCATTACACTCTTTCCCACTCAAAAAATTTCGTCCCCGAAAAGAAGGAGGTAGGAGAATAGAAGCAACCAGTAAGATGATTAGATTAGAATACAAATAAAACAATTAATTCAAACCATATAAATTTCAATTTAAATTAATTAATATTCAATAATTAGTTTTAGATTCAAGGTATTTCATTAAGTTGATTTTATTTCAAATTATAAATTCTTTTAATATCATTTTACATTGTAAATTGTTCAATTACATATTTAACTTCTGAATGATTGAGGTAAGTTATGTTGGAATACAATCGAATATTTTACAAGTAAATTTTTTTCTAATTCAAGTATTCACGTTTAACTATTTATTCAAAAAATTGGCTTCATTTTATAATAGAAATCACCCCTTAACATAAATTTAAGAATTAAATTTCCAATTAATTTCAAACTATTTAGAGATACGCATGTGTGTGTGTATCAAATCAAATTTAAAATCATATACCTATATATAATATATATCAATCAAGTCATACTTTTCAAATCAATTTAATTTTCAAAACAAAAGTGTAGTAAAGCTACAGAATGATCTCTCTACTCTGAAATTCAAAAATGAATGTCGATGATGCTGCAGTCATCACCGAAATTATTTTCCAACGACAAAATAAGACAGAACTGATTTAAAATTATTTAGAAACGATTTCCGTTCGAAAACACTTCAAATAATATACATTTTAAACTTTAAATCCAAAGTTTGAAATCATCGAAAATTAAATTCTCAAATTCTCAATTATATCCCTTTAAATTTCCAAATAAATTTATACACGATGTTTATAAATTCATTTTTCAATGGTTTACAAAAAAAAAATTCATTTAACTATTGAATTTCAAAAAATTACATATATATGATATAATTATACAAAATTATTAATTTTTGAAAACAATGTGTCAGTTTGCTCTGTTTAAGTGTTTTGAAAATCCTACCGATAGCGTTACTCAGACGAATCGATCAGAAACCCAAATCAACATTAACAACTCAAACAACACAATATAAAATATTTTAATATCAACTACAAATACACTCCCTCACTCGATTATTCCAAAATGGATGAAAACAAGGATAGAGATTCAAATTCAAGGGGACCCTAATCAAAGCGAATTCTAATAAGGATATTAGGCTTGAAATGAAGATAAGATAATTAAGTAATAGATTAGGAAGATGGATAGACTTATATAAATCGCAGGCGACTTTAACCTGGTCAACAGTGACTTCAAGAACAAGATCGATGTAGAATTTTAAAGCAAATCAACATTTGATCACAAAAGATAGAATTCGGGCATAGTAAAAGATAGCAGCATCTAAACCGAGGATATAGAATCTTCGGTGGCATTATAAGAGATAGCAGCATCTAAACCGAGGTATAGAATCTTATGTGAATTATGCCTATTGTAAAGGAGTTTCACCCCTTTACAAATTATAAAGTGGAGCTATGAGATGCTCCAGAATCAAGAAGAATATGAACAGGGAGAGACAAGAATGGATTTCAGAACGAATAGGAGAGTTCCAAAATTCAAAGGAAACCCGAATCAAAGAGGAAGAAATTCAAGCTTGAATGAAAGTGATTCTGTAAATTAAATCTACTCTATATGCTAAGTTTTTCCTAAAACCAGAGCCCGATACCACATGTAAAAGCCCGATATGGGTTGACCCAGTTTCGTTTCGGAGGTAGAATGGGCTTTTCAGGTCTTTTATTGTTCCAACCCAAATCAATTGGGTCCACTCATTCTATTTTTCTGATCTGCCTATAAATACCTCGTTATAAACCCTAATTATTCCTTATTTCTCATCGACAATACATACAATTCTTTCTGCTCCTCTCCTCCTCAATGGCAGAAACAGATTCAAACTCCAAACCCTCAAATTCAATTTCAAAACCAAATCAAAAATTCAAACTCCTCCAAGCTATATCAAATTATATACCAATTTGAAGCTCTCGACGAGCGCAAGTCAAATTTGCTGTCTGTTATTCGATTTGGATTTCTGGGTGGCCAGAAAATGGTGATTTGTTCTCGACTATTCATCGTGCGTTGATCAACGACGATGGATTGTCGAATCAGGAGTACCGTCGTGTAGAGATGGTCATGCGTAGTTCATCGAGGCCAGTCGTTTGTCGAATCATTGCTTGGATTAGCTAGATTAATTGGATTAGGGTTTTTATTGTGCAGCGGCTGCCGCTACGTCGCAGCGTGGTGGGGTCACGGAGGGCTTTTAGGAGGAGAACTCGGGTTGAGGGGAGGGAGGGATGGTGGTGATCGGCGAGGTCTAGGTGGTCGCAGGCGGCAGTTTCTGATGGTCAAAGATGGGTTCTGATTTTCTTTTGACTGGGTCAAGCAGATTTTTGAACACGGGAGGGGCTGTGACGTGTCTACACATATGTGGTGACTTCCCATCTATTTTATTTTATTTAAATTTCTTATTCAAATGTTCTTAATTACATAACTTTCGCATATGATGTCTGATTTACGCGCAGTTTCTTTTGTTAGGATCGTATCAAAATTTCAGACATTTTGACACTTTTTTGGACGAATTCGAAGATTATTTGAATTTTGGGCTTAAATTGGATTTAAATTCATTTTTAATTCAAAGGTGAGTGTTTTAACTCACTTACAACTTCTAAACCTTCTTATGTTTGTTAAATTAAATTTATGCTGCGATAGAAATTCATTTACGGCTGTTTGGTATATTTTAAATCTTCATCTCGGTTAATTTGAATTTATTTGAGTTAAATCATTTTTTAATTTATTATTGAATACAAATTGCTAGTTAATACTTGTTATTGATTTTTAGTTCTATATTGATATTGGATGATTATAGTGATGGATGTTTGATTATTGATATTGGATGAATGGATGTTGTATTTCATATCGTTATATTACTACAAGTTCACTATGGGTTAAAATGATACATACCCAAACGATCTTATAGATAAGGGGAAAATCGCTATGGGTTGAAATGATAAACCCGAATGGTTTTCATTGATTAGAAATTGTGATTTTCGATACTGGTCGAAATGATATATATATCCATATAAATTCTTGAATTTGGATTATGTGTTGGAATTGAATTATTTTAAAAGGTTTAAGTTAAACTTCGAATTTTTCTAATTAAAGTGGTTAAACTTGATAACTTGAATTATTTGAAATCTTCCAATAATTATATTCATGTTGTACACTTGATAGGAAATGAAAAGTCCTGTAACATCTCTGAAGCCATTGCACTCACATTTTATTTTAGATTAATTTGACTTACATAAGATTTTTTAATTCTGACTCGTGTGTTTTGTTTTCATTACGCTCGGGTCAGTCTGAGCTTTTCAGTATATTAAAGGCCATTTTATTTCTAGAGGACGAAGACGAAGATTCGATATATTATTTCTATTTATTATTATTATTCCACCATCTCTGTTCCATTGCGTTATTTGTTTATTTATGATGAACGTATAACTCTAATTTGAATTTGTAAAAGTGTAATCAAACGTTATTTGTAAAACAGCTTCATGAACTGTTTATTTGATTATTATATTTTTTCATTCTGCTGTGAGATTTTGTATTTTTTTCTTTCGTTTTCCTTTTTCTTATTTACCCAATTAACGATCCTCCCTTTTGAATCGTTTGAGTCTGTGATGAGTGGTTTAATATTGATTTGAACCGTCCAAAAAGGTGGGTCATTATATTATCAATTAAAAATAAATGTATTGAAACTACCATGACTAAAAATGTAACATCTTGGTATTTTCAACCATTTGCATCCGCACATATCGGACTTGAATTTCTCAAAATATCATATTGTTAATTTAAATTTGGAAAAACTTAGCATATACAGTAAATAAATAAATCACAGAATCACAGACACGGAGTAATATAACAATAAGCAGCGAAAACAAAAGAATAGTAGTTCATGAAGCTACTATATATATAACAGAGTTAAATAAGATACAACAGAAGTCTCAAATACAATAGTCAAATACAAGATCATAATACATCACCGGAATCAACTAAATAACTACAAGCTAAAAAGATGTAGATGGATCTCCAAATGAAGCTCCAACTCCAAGGGTGAGTCTCGAAAGTTGTATCACTCCGTCTGACCGAGCGTAAAGAAAAACACAAAACACTTGAGTCAGAATTAACATTCTTATATTAATAAATCCAACTCAAGTGAAATATCAACTGAAATACAAGTAGCTCAAAGGATGTTTAGGACACCCATCCTTTAAGAATTCGTTAAACTATCTACTATGTAGTAATATACGTTATTTTAATAATGTCTAAAGTAAAGTAAACTATTAAAATAGCGTAAGGCGTTACGCATATCCCCCTTAACACATTTTATATATTCCCATAGTCTATGCATTACCGTAATCTCCCCAATACTGGACATTGTCAGAGAGCACTCCATAGTTGTGGCACAAAAAAAACTCATAGTGGTCTTGATAGGGTAGGTGACATGGCATAACTAGGCAATACCAGGGTAGATATACCAATTACACTTCCGAGCTGGTGGTAATGCATAGCAGCCACTACCGCTCACCTCGAAACACACTCCCAAATCAAAAAATCAAGTGTGGCCACCAAATCAACCACAAAGTCAAAATATAGTATCGAAGGAATGTGTCCGATCGGATAAGCTACCTCACTTGGCCCGTCAATTGCTCATGTTTTAGCCACCTTATGCCAACTCATGAGAGTCGGGTACATGTATATACCTCATATAGGATCGTCGCCACCATCCTATTCATTATGCAATCTCCACCGCATACACAGTTGTTAAAGTGGTTATTGGAGTCGGCAGAGAGTATGACAACTTCCGATCTCGGTCTCTTTAACAACCAAACGTTATTATAACACGGTGGTCATTTCAAAATAATTTATACTTCAAAACCAAAATATCGTTGCCATTTCAAAACCATATCAATATAATATCATTTCCATTTCAAAACCAAATATGATATCATTTCCATTTCAAATATATCCATTTCAAAAATCATAGCACTTTCAAAGTTATATCACTTTCGAAACCAAACACTTGAAATTATAACATTTTCAAAACATAATACTTCGAAATTCATAACTTTGAAAACATAACTTCCACCACTTAAATAGTTTAGATATTAATAACAGTATATATAATAAAATAGTTTATAAAGTAAATAGTTTATATAAAATAGTTATAAGTTAAAATAGTTTATATTAAAATAATTAGTATATTAAAATAGTTTGTATTTAAAATAGTTTATATAAAAATAATTTATAAATTAAAATATATTAATAGTTTTAAATATAATTTAAAAATACTTTATATAATAAAATAGTTTCCTTACATTTCACAATCGATTCCAAATCAACTCGAATTCCAAAAATTCAAATTTAATCAAATCTCAAATCATCAATCTCAATTTATTTCAGTTCTCAATAAACCATTTCAAATTATATTGATTTCAAATACAGATTTTTAACCACAAAATCAACCATTTCAATTTCAATATATTTCAAAGCTTTAAATATTCCATATTTTCAAAACTAAATTTGATAATTTCACATATATCTTAATCCACTTCACTATTATTTATTTTTGAAATATTTACTTAATAAATCCAATATCATTTAAATAAAACCCCAAATTTCAAAATTCAAATAAAACTAAATATACTATTTCAATTTATTTAAACTTGAAATATTCATTTAATCATTGTTAACCCACCTTTCGGAATGGCCATAGACAGGCGGATTTAACTAAGTCAGCTTCTTGTTTATCGAAGCTGGAGTATGATGGATTCGGTTTAAAATGATGAAGTTTACTTGGAGGTGTCGTTCGATCGAGAAGTGGAGAGGTTACATGGCTCGGTCAGGAAGTCAAGGGTCGGTCGGCCCTGGTAATGTCACTCGACATTGTTGGCATGGCTCGACCTTGGTGAGGTGGTTTGACCTCCGTAAGGTCGCTCGGCATTGCAGAGAAGTCAGGGTTGCTCGGCATTGCAAAGAAGGCAGGGTCACTAGGCATTGCAAAAAAGTCAGGGTCGCTCGGCATAAGATAGTGGTTCAACAGATGCCGCTCGGCATCGTACCTTTCTCGGATCGTACCTCGCCCGGCATCATACCTTGCTCGACATCGTACCTTGTGCGGCATCGTACCTCGCTCGGCATCGCACCTCGCTCGGCATCATACCCCATTCGGCATCGCACCTCGCTCGACATTGCACCATGCTCGGCATTGGTGAGACAGCTCGAAATTATAAAGGAAGGTGGCTCGGCATTGTGGTGAGGTCGGTGTGGCTCGGCATTATGGTGAGACCGATGTGGCTCGGGATTATAGAGGTAGGTGGCTCGGCATTGCGGTGAGGCCAGTGTAGCTCAGCATGGAAGAGGTATGTGGCTCGGTGGAAGGCCTTGATAGGCCTATGCCATTCAGAAAGCCCAACAACTCAGGATTTGTCTATAAATACAGCGTGTGGAGGTTCAGAAAAAGGATCTTCTTTTGGGTCTCTGACTTTTTATTTTCTAAGGCTAAGGTTACTCTATCATTTTGTAACTGTAACTGATTCTTATATCAATAAAAAGGAAACTTCTGGAGTGGACGTAGGCCGGAGTTAGCCGAATCACTATAAAATCTGTTGTTCTTTACTGCTTTCACTTTAATTTTAACTGTTCTTCACATTATTACTCTCTACATACAATCTATTTGTGAGCTGTGACTAGTACTCGGTGCTTTCATCTAGATTTGGGTGTTAGTGATCATTTTTGGCGCTAACATTTTGGTGCGTTCACTAAGAAGGCAAGCACTCGGGGATTTTGGAGCTAGGAACTTAGATTCTAGAAAGCAATGGCTAGGCCATCAACAAGGAAGCAAGCGATAGAAAGGAGCAATCGGTAGGGAAGTCAAGAGGCTTCCTCTAGAGCTGGAGCAGGTCAAGCATCCATCTACATCACCAGAGACGAGATGGAAGCAATGTTGAAAAGACAAGAGGAGATGATGCAGGATCTTCTCAGACAATTTGCACAAACAGGAAAAACAGGAGCTTAGATCCATGGAGATGGATCAGAAGCACTCAACCAGCAAGCGAAGGGAATGGCTCAGCAGGGGCAACCCCCAATCAGCAGACGACTATCAACTTGGATGGATCTAAACTCAGGGGCATACCATCAGGAAATGCTGGACCAATCTATGGAGAGATACCAGATGACGTTGTGCAACCCGACACCAACAGAAGTGCAAGAGTACGAGTGGAGAAGTATGTGTCAGAATTCCCTCATGAACTCGGGAGGCAGACCGAAGGCAACGGACAAAGATTACAGCTTGGGGACAACGACACACTAGCGGAGATGGTTAGACGGGCTGTAAGAGGTGTAATGGTAAACAAAGACTTGGAGGATGTGAATGGGAGTCCCTTTACTCCTACTATCAGGCAAGCTAGGAATCCATCGGACTTTAAGCTACCAACGTTGGATATGTATGATGGGTGAACGAATCCCACTATTCATTTGACGAGGTACATGAGGCATATGGAGGTACTGGGGGCATCGGATGAGGTCATGGCTCGATGCTTCCACTTGTATTTGACGGATATCGCAGCTATGTGGTTCAGACAGCTGGAGAGCGGTTTATCGGCACATGGACGGAGCTGACTGAAAGGTTTATCAGACAGTTTCAGGTCCATATAGTTAGACCCAAGAATGTATTGACTTTGACATCGATGAAACAATGGAAGGGAGAGTCACTCAGGAACTTCTTAACCAGATTCAACGCAGCGGTAGCCTCATTGGATCGACCCAATCCGTCAATGGTTTTGATGGCAGGAGTCTCGGGAATCGCGGATAATTCGGATTTCAAGATATCATTGGAACGGAACCCATCGAGGGATCTCGGGGAGTTCGACCATGAGGAAGAAAGGTTTCTGAGATAGGAGGATGCGCAAGCTGAGAGAGTAGGAAGAGAGGTTGAAGCTTATGTAGTGAGGGGTGGAGGTCCACCCAGGAAGGATCCAAGTAAAGACGATCAAGGAAAAAGGAAAACAAATGGCAACGGCGGCACTTCGAAGAGGCCTCGAAGGGAGTCAAAGTCTTCTTCTTACATGGATTTAACTGAGACTCTAGAAAGGATTTACTTGGATACTCGAGGGTGCGTCCAATATCGAAGGCCGGCAAAAAGAGAACCTTCTGAATATGAGCTGGCATCGGAAAAGCATTGCCTATTCCATGAGCTAGATGGGCAGAACATGAATGACTGCAGGCATATGAGAGAGGTCGTGGAGGAGCATGTAAGGAATGGTCACCTGCAAGAGTACATAAGGAATCGAGCCGTGGCAGGGGAGAAAGAGAGGCCACCGCCTACCTCAAACGATAGTGGTACTGGATCTGGTCAATGCCGGCTTGTTATAAACTGAATGGTTTTACGGTTCTGAATAAGTAATAGTATCCAAAGTAATACGGCTAGGTCACTTACACACGTACGGGATCGAGGACGGTCCCTAGGCGTGCTCTAAGATGGCGAAAAACTGTACTGCTTGGGTCTATGAAATCCTGTTTTCTTTCTGTGTTTCTGCAAATTATGGTTTCCTCTTTGGTATTTTGGACATTTACTTTTCTTTGGTATGGTATTGGAGTTTGGATTGAGCTCACAGTTTGGTTGGTTTTGTGGTTTGCCATTTTGATTTGGATGTTTGATTTTTGATTTGGATTTTGACTAGGATTTTTGATATGGATTTATGATTTTCTGATTGAATTCGAATCAATGTAACAAATAGTCTATGTTTTGCGATTACTGTCCCGAACGGAGAGACACGGTAGTGATCGCGAGTTACGAGTCCCTTCATTAGAGAGTGATGGAATGAACTCGAACAGGATATAAAAGTCCTTGGCCGGAGTGCCGAGGCTGGTGAATATCAGAGTCCTTGGTCGGAGTGCCGAGGCCGAAGAATATAAAAGTCTTTGGCCGGAGTGCGGAGGCCGGTGAATATCAAAGTCCTTGGCTGGAGTGCCGAGGCCGGTGAATATAAAAGTCCTTGGCCGGAGTGCCGAGGCCGATGAATATAAAAGTCCTTGGCCGGAGGGCCGAGGCCGTTGAATATCAAAGTCCTTGGCCAGAGTTTCGAGGCCAGTGAATATGAAAGTCCTTGGCCGGAGGGCTAAGGCTGGTGAATATAAAAATCCTTGCCCAGAGTGTCGAGGCCAGTGAATATCAAAGTCCTTGGCCGGAGTGCGGAGGCCAGTGAAAATCAGAGTCCTTGGCCGGAGTGCCGAGGTCGGTGAATATAAAAGTCCTTGGCTGGAACGCCGAGGCCGGTGAATATCAAAGTCCTTGGTTGGAGTGCCAAGGCCGGTGAATATAAAACTCCTTGGCCGGAGTGCCGAGGCTGGCGAATATCAAAGTCCTTGGTCGAAGTGCCGAGGCAGGTGAACATCAAAGTCCTTGGCCGAAGTGCCAAGGTTGGTGAATACACAAGCCCTTGGCCGAAGAACCGAGGCCGGAGAACATACAAGCCTTTGACCAGAGAGTCGAGGCAGGAACAGTATAACGCGACCCAGCTAGGTCTACAGATTCAAAGACTAGACCCGATGAGGTCATGTATTTAGCTATTGGTTATTGATGGATTAGTACTCAGTCGTCGAGTTCAGATGGATATGGATTTGGCTAAGGATTTGGTTACTGGATTCGAAACCGGATATCGACTCAGAGAAGTCGTCGGTTCAGAGAAGGATACGGTGATGGTATTAGGATAAAATGGATTAAATTATGAATTGGTAAGTACGGATGTGGATGACATTCAAACTTTGGATATCGGACTCGAGGTTATTCAAAATACACCATCCAATAGCAAGGTATATTTTGGAGGGCAAATGTTGACCCGCCTTTCGACAAGGCCACAGACAGGCAGATTTAACCAAGTCAGCTTCTTGTTTATCGAGGCTGGAGTACGATGGATTCGGTTTAAAATGATGAAGTTCACTTGGAGATGTCGTTCTGTCGAGAAATGGGGAGGTTGCATTGCTCGGTCAGGAATTCAAGGGCCGGTCGGCCCTGGTAATTTCGCTCGGCATTGTTGGCATGGCTCAACCTTGGTGAGGTGGTTCGACCTATGTAAGGTCGCTCGGCATTGTAGAGAAGTCAGGGTCACTTGGCGTTGCAGAGAAGTCAGGGTCGCTCAACATAAGGTAGTGGTTCGGTAGATGCCGCTCGGCATCGTACCTCGCTCGGCATTGTACCTCGCTCGGCATCGTACCTCGTCTGGCACCGTACCTCGCCTGGCACCGTACCTCTCCCGGCATCGTACCTCGCTCGGCATCGCACCTCCCTCGGCATTAGTGAGACGGCTCGGCGTTATAAAGGAAGGTGGCTCGGCATTGTGGTGAGGCCGGTGTGGCTTGGCATTATGGTAAGACCGGTGTGGCTCGGCATTATAGAGGTAGGTGGCTCGGCATTGCGGTGAGACCGGTGTGGCTCGGCATAGAAGAGCTATGTAGCTCGGTGGAAGGCCTTGATGGGCTTATGCCATTCAGAAAGCCCAACAACTCAGTATTCGTCTATAAATACAGCGTTGGGGGTTCAGAAAAGGGATCTTCTTCTGGCTCTATGACTTTCTATTTTCTAAGGCTAAGGTTACTCTATCATTTTGTAACTGTAACTGATTCTTATATCAATAAAAAGAAAACTTCTAGAGTGGACGTATGCCGGAGTTAGCCGAACCACTATAAAATCTGTTGTTCTTTACTGCTTTCATTTTAATTTTAACCATTCTTCACATTATTACTCTCTACATACAATCTATCTGTGAGTTGTGACTGGTACTCGGTGCTTTCATTTAGATTTGGGTGTTAGTGACCATTTTTGGCGCTAACAATCACCTTGAACCAAAATCAAGTTATAAAATCATATCCTTTCAAAAATCTCAAATTCAATAAGTTTCAAATCTATTTAACTATACATGATTCTTAATTAAATAAAATTTCAAATAAATTCAAATTTATCAATCAAATATTAACTTATAAAACCATTTTAAAAAAACTATTTTAAAATGTAATCTTAATTAAATAGTTAAACATCTTATTAAATTTAATTATATATTTAATCTATTTATATATTATAAAAATAGTAAAATTATAAATAAATTCCGAAAGTTTACAATTTCAAAAATAACTTATAACTGTACAAGTTTCAAAACATATAAATTTAAAAATCTCAATTTAAAACATTATAAAATACATTTATATATAATATCTTAAAATCAATATTTATTAACAATAAATTTCTTTTCCAAAACCATAGAAATCATTTCAATACATACATACATACATATATATATATTGACTAACGGTGTCTGTATATAATTTTCTATCTTATGGTCAAGTGATACGGATATTTATCATTTCAATCCACAATTTAAATATATAGCGTTATATATCATTTCAACCCACAATCCCACATTCAATTCAATGAAAATCGCTTGGGTTTATCATTTCGACCCACAACGATTTTCTCCTATTCTACAGATCATTCCGGTATGTATCATTTCCACCTATAGTGAATTCAATACTAGCAGGGAACTTGCAGAGTGATAACAAATATGATAATAATATAACAGGCATATATCATCAATATAAATAACAGATAATGGTGTTTAGATGTCATAGGTAAACAGATATAGATAATAGCATATATATCAATGTAAATAACTAACAGTGGCATATTTCAGTTGTCGCTTCAATTAAAATCAAATTTAATAAATATAAGAACGTTATTCGTGAGTAATTGCTCACTATTCGAGGTTAGAGAATATATACAATAGAATGAGTTACGGATCCAAGCATGGATTTCGAAGCAAAGAACGATGGGCTCGAGTTCGATAGACGAGCTGATAAATTGGAAATCAAGAACGAAAAATCAGTTTGATATAAATGGAATATATATATGTGTGTGTGTATGTATACACTATATTTAAATATCAGTAATTATAAAAGAGATCAATATAACTTAATATATATCAACCAAGCAAATCATATATAAGCCATGTATAGTTTATTATTAAAAATCAATGTTTAGACTAAAACACATGCAAAATTAAAAATCAATATAAGTTTACCAGGTTTATATATATATATATACACACTACGAAACAAAAAGATGACTGCATACATATCAATATCTTTATATATATATATATAAGACTTATATATATACACACACCATCACTTCATACTATAATATAAATAATATAATATATATAAAAACATCAATATATATATATATAAGCTTCAGGATGATAAAAGTAACTACTTACTACAACATACAAGTCTTCAAAAGTCAAAGCTCTATCAAATATACAAAGTATATATAGAATAGCTAAAAAAATCATTATATATATATTCATACGAAACTAGAATACTAACATATATCGTAAAATAAAATGGTAAACTGTAGATTCTATACAAAGCTTGTATCACACAACAATTTTATATATATACATACAAATACGTGCAGGCTATATGTGCACACTACAAATATATACAAACACATTTAATATACATACTTTTAAAAAACCTATATTTTGAATATAACACAAAACAGGTGAAAACCTAAAATATATAACATAATTTTAACTAAAGCATTAACATATCAATATATACATATCTATACTACAGTAAATATTTGTATAAAACTAACATATTATATAAATATATATTTCTAATATACATATTACCAACAAACTCAGTATATATAAACTAACCAATAGTATAAATATTATATAACCTATATGAATATATATACAACAGCTATATAAATAGTTTACACATACAAAACATACATGAAGAAGTAAATTTCTCAAATCAAAGAAGGGTAGACATGGCAAAGCAACGAACATTTTGTAAATAGCATGGGCTCGGCCTGGCAAGAGATCAGCCATCAAATGAAGGGAGGTGGTGATGGCGGGCCTGATGGACGAGAGGGGCTGGCTCGGGTGGTTGGTGACTCATGAGTGGACGGTGGAGGAGTAAGGCGGAGGACGGGTGATGGACTTCGGTTTGGAGGAAAGCAGTGGACGTGAGCTCAATTGAGATGTAGGCTTGTGGCTATGGTGAGGTGTTGTGCGATCGGTTTGGGTGGATGATCGGTTGGCCGATGGAGTAGTGGAAGGAATGTTGAAGATTCGGCAAAAGTGGTGAGTTTGGAGGGGAAAGAAATGAGGCTAAAAGACTGAGAAGAGAGAGGGCAGGGGAAAAGCTACAGGGGGAAAAATGAAAACTCTATTGTTTTTTTCATGCAAAGCAGAATGAGGAAAGTAGGAAATGGGAAGATGGAGTTCTGTTCACAAAATGAGGGGAGCACAACAGCCTTAAACGATATATTTACAATATTTTCAAAATTAAAATGTCAGAGAGAAAATGAAACGACTCATGTAAAATCAACCGGTTGCAATAATAAAAATCTGCAACAAAATTCTAGGAAATATTTAATAGCTAATGACTATTGGATAAGACGGTAGAAACTGAATGGTCACAAAGAAGCAAAAGTCGTACCGATACGGTTACTTGTTTCGCAGTTTCCGTCGCATACCGGGGTTCGAAAAATAGAAATGAATATACCGCTGAGATCAGCACGACTAGACGATCAAAACGGCACACAGATATCAGTGGTACGATCATCCTATCAAAAGTCGATAATCGGTATCGAAAATGATGCTAATTTGCCAAAAATAAGATAAACTAGCAACAGCAGCTCAAATTTGACAAAACGAAATATGACGTCTCACTCAGAAGATGATTTACAAATTTATTATTTAAAAATATTTAGGTTTGGAAAACATTTTATTATCATCAAATATTAACTTGTTTGAATTTAAATAAATTATACAATAAAATAAACTGGCATATATTTTGATGAAAATTTACCAATTGCTATGTTTAAATATACGTATCCTAAATATCAAATTTTTATTTCAAAATTTAATTATTTAAAATTTCATAAAATTTCAATTAATTACATTATTAAAACCATTAAAATTTACGGGTCCTTACAGTCTCCCTCACTCAAAACTTTTGTCCTCGAAATGGAACGAAGTAGGAGAATAGAAACAACCGAAAAGAAAATTAGATTTGAAATGCAAAATTTAAAATTAATTTAAACCATATAAATTTCAATTTTAAATAATTAATATTCGACAATTTGGTTTAATCCATTTTATTAAATCAATAAATAGTCATTAAATTCAAATTTCATTTGTTTAAATTGTCAATTCAAATCATATAAATTTCAGTTAGTTTTTAAATTGATTTCCATTCAATTATTTTCAAGGTTTAAATATTTATTCAAAATTTTTGGCTTTATTTACAATTGAAATCATCCTTTAACATAAATTTAAGGATTAAATTTCCAATTTTTCTTCAAACCATTTTAAAATAAATGTATGTATATATATATATATATATAAAAAATCAAATCTATAACCATACACCTATATATACATTATAAATCAAATCATATTTCAGAAATTCAAATCAAATTCATATTCTAAAACAAAAGTGTTACAAAACTACTAAATGGCACTCTATTCTGACACTCGAAAATGATTGTTGATGATGCTGTAGTCATCATCGAAATTATTTTCCAGCGACAAAATAGAAGAGTGTTGATTAAAACCCCTTTAAAATTCTTTGGAAACGATTTCCATTCGAAAATACTTTCAATAATATATATTTTAAAATTTTAAAACCAAAGTTTGAAATCATTGGAATTAAATTCTCAAATTCTTAATTTAAGTTCATTTAAATTCCAAATCCATTTGTAAACCAAGTTCAATAATTTTGTTGACTTATATCATGTTAAAATAGTCAATGGTTTACAAAATAATAAATGAAAATCAAATATTATCATTTTTTTCAACTAATTCATTTAATAATTATCCTTCAGAAAATTTACTTATATATATATATATATATATATATATATAATCATACAAAATTATTAAATTTTGAAAACAATTATGTCAATTTGCTTTGTTAAAGTGTGTTGGAATTCCTATCGATAGCATTGATAAGATGAATCGGTCGAAAACTCAAATAGACATTAACAATTCAACCAACACAGTATATAAAACATTTTATATTAATAACAAATAAACTCCCTCACTCGATGATACAAGAATGATTTCAAAACAAGGATAGAGATTCAAATGTTGAGGGACCGTAATTCAAAAGAATTCTAACAAGGAAGATAGGCTCGAGACGAAGGGAAGATGATTAAATAGCAAAGTAGAAAGATGGATTGACTTATACAAATCACGGGCAACCTTAATCGGGTCAACCGTGACTTCAAGAATAAGATCGATGCAGAATTCTGAGGCAAATCGACATTTGGTCATAAGAGATAGAATTCAAACATAGCAGGTGATAAATAGCACCGTAAACCAAGGATACGGAAATCTTTGGTGAATCAATGCTTGTTTTAAAGGAGTTTCACCCCATTATAATCATTCAATGGAGCTATAGGATACTCCAGAATCAAGAAGAACTTGGATATGGGAAGACAAGAGTGGATTTCATAGTGAATAGGGGAGTTTCAAAATTCAAAGGAAACCGAATCAAAGAGGAAGGGATTCGAGCTCGAAGGAAAGTGATTCAAGCTCGAAGGAAAGTGATTGCCTAAAACCAGAGCTTTGATACCACATGTAACATCGTGGTATTTTCAACCATTCGCATCCACACATGTCGGACTTGAAATTTTCAAAATATCATATTGTTAATTTAAATTTGGCAAAACTCAACATGTACAGTAAATAAATAAATCACAGACATGGAGTAACATAACAATAAGCAGCGGAAACAAAAAATAAGTATTTCACGAAGCTACTATATATATAACAGAGTTAAATAAGATACAACAGAAGTCTCAAATACAATAGTCAAATACAAGATCACAATACATCACTGGAATCAACTGAATAACTACAAGCTGAAAAGATGTAGATGGATCTCCAAATGAAGCTTCAACTCCAAGGGTGAGTCTCAAAAGCTGTATCACTCAGTCTGACCCGAGCATAAAGCAAAACACAAAATACTCGAGCTAGGATTAGCATTCTTATATCAATAAATCCAACTCAAGTGAAATATCAACTTAAATACAAGTAACTCAAAGGATGTTTAGGATAACCATCCTCTAAGGATCCATTGAACTATCTACTATGTAGTAATATACGTTATTATAATAATGTCTAAGTAAAGTAAACAATTAAAATAGCATTAAGGCACTACCCATATCCCCCTTAACGTATTTTTTATATTCCCATAGTCTATACAGTACCGTAATCTCTCCCGTACTGGGCGTCGTTAGAGGGCACTCCATAAGTCTGCTACAAAACAAAATCGTAGCGGTCTCGATAGGGTAGGTGACACGGCACAACTAGGCAATGCTAAGGTAGATGTGTTACACTTCCGGGCTATGACGACCCAGAATTTTGGGCAATTCAAATCGAAATATTTAATTGATTTTAAATATTTAAAAGGTAATTTTCAACTTGAATCCAAATATTACTATTATTTAGCAATTAAGTTATTGGATTAGTAAACTGAAATTGGGTAAATTATTGAATTTTTTGTTTTAAGCCTGTTAAAAATAATTTAAAGGCTTGTAAAATTTGTATTGATAATACTGAAAATAGTAAAAGTGTTAAAATTGAATTAGGAAGTGTTTTGTTCAGTTTTGAATTTATATCGTTTAAATCAATATTTAAAAATAGCCTTCCGAGGCAAAGTCTCCGAATTCGATGAAACTAATTTCATTGGATTCGAAATATTGTATTATTATCGGATTTTAATTTTCATAGTGTTTGGAGTGATCGTCTGGCCATGCGATAAGTAAACGCGATGAATTTATATCGAAAATTTAATATAATAACTAGATCCAAAAAGCTATCTTCTCCATACGATCGAGTTAGGACTGGGTAACTTTTTCATTGCGTTTGGAACAGGGGTTTAACATTATAAACGCCTAGCGGTACACTTCGATAAGAGTTCGGGATTTCGAGTTACGAGAATGGGATATTTTGGATATTAAAATATAATAGTCATGTCGTAAAAGAGAAAGCACCCCAGCCGACCTAGCCTTGTCCAGCCACCCTAACCTATCTTCGCCACCCTATCATCTGACCATAGTCGCCTTTAACTTTTCTTTAAATCATGCCTGTCTTTCTTCAGTTCAAATCAAATCCGTTCGAAGAAAAAAAAGGATAATAACTACTTAAAAAATCGCACTGCTTCATTTCCTTTTCACATTCTCGTTTTAGGAAGCTATTCGAAGAATAATGGACACCTCCTTTTCCAATTCAAATTTCACGAAAATCAAACTCGTTCGTCTATATAATATAAAAAAATAGTATCAGATATCGAAATCGGAATCGATTCGATTCAAGCTAGGGGCGACGTAGTTTTTCGAACGCGCGAGTCTAGTGAGGGGATGTTCGTCTTCGATCGGGAGGCGTGGGAATGTCGAGGTCGCGCGCGGTGCTGTGGATTGATCGATCTGGAATCAACTCATGGGGTGCGTCGCAATCGAGAAGAGGGTGGACGGCTCTGCTAGTTCGTGGTGGTGTCAGATATGCAGCAAAGTAGTGGAGGGGCGGAGTTTCTCGAGGGGAGGCGCAGTTTGTCCCTGTGGCATCGCGGTGGCATTCGCGAGGAGGTAGTAAGGTATTGGCCTTTGATTTAATATATATGTTTTGCGTAATAAGTTAGAAACAGTAAGAGGTGAAATTTTAAAATTAACTGAATGCTAAAGTTTTTGTTTTAAAACAGAATGAATTTTTTTACAGTAAAGTGTATATAGTTTATTTCAATTTAATGTGTATATGAAGTTCAACAGAGAGAAAAAGGGGATATATTTACAAGCCAGACTACGAAAAAATATATAGGAATTTTTAAGTGTAAAGTTATGTAAAATCAGTTTTTCTCTGTAATTTATTTTTAAGTATATGTGTATATGCATTTTAAAATGGAAATTAAAATAGAATAACCATACCTATATATATTTTTAATCTACTAGTATATTCTAAAATAATATACTCAGGAGACTAATTTTGTTTAAATTAACTTATCTAAATTATTTAGTTATTAAAAGACATTGTAAAAGGGAAATTTGGTTTGAACTAAACTATTGTTAATTAAATAGTAATTAACTGTTTAATCAATTCAAATATTAATAAACCATAAAATGTTTATACAAGGTCAAAGTCATGAAGAAAACAAGCCGGTTAGGGGGGATTGCAAGCTAAAACAAAGGTGAGTTAATCTCATTCATCTGGATTGTTTAGATTTAAATAGTTAAATTTAAATAATTGATTGAATGATTGAATTGTTTCGATGTGCAATATTATATATAGTAGTATATAATATATCTTGTAATGATTGATTTCTCGCATTATATAGCGGATGAGACCCTATGCGCTGCATAATAGCGGATGATATTACATTTAAATCCCATATACCGCGAAGTTCCTCCTCGAAGTGGAATTGGTATTTTATATTATGCTAACATATGTGGATGCAGGGAAACAGGTTGGAGGGATCAAACTGGATTCCTCAACATTTATTTAGATTATTTAATATTCTGTTTTATGAATATTTGATATTATGTGATGAATAGTATTGATAATTGGAATATTGAATGCTATGGTTTACTTGGATATATTCCGGTACACTGAGTTATTAAAATATATAGAATTGAATTTTTGGAAAGAAATAAAAGAGTGAATTTTTTTGAAGTAAATAATTATAGAGCATTTAAATAAATTTATGAATGAACTGGATAAGAATAATAGTGGTTTTTACATTCTAATAAATAAATTCCATATATGAAAAGGGGATTTTAAATAAACAGGATGATAATGAATTTTAAACTTCAGTATTATTATCTAAAAGAATAAAGCATTTATTTTAAATTTAAGATTTAAATTATTAAAAGAATAAAGAAGAAATTTGGAAAAATCTGAAACTGATATGTTTCGGTTAAAAGATTTAAAAAAATAATAATAGTAAAGTCTATAATTAATGGATTTTTAAATGAATTGAGTAAGTAAAGAAATTTATTTCAAAATGGAGTAAATTGGAAATCAATTTGAAAATTGATTTAATTGGTTGAAGTTGGAACTTTAAAAAAGAAGTGGGACTTTGGAATTTATAAACTGGGTTTATAAAAGTAAAGTAATATATCAGTGGATATTTCGAGAAATAAATCCACGATGGAAAGTTATTAAAGAAATGGAAAATTTGTTTAAAAATAAATAGTGATTTATTTTTAAAGGATTTGAAGAGAAGTATATGTCCCTCGATAGCCAAATACGTTTCAAAGTAAAAAAAATTAAAATATAAGTTAAACGTTTAATGTTGTTTTAAAAAGCATGTTTTAGAAAAAATTATTATTTCTAAATGTTTAAACTCTGAAGTAAGTATTTTTCAAATCGATTATAGTAATAATTATTTGAAGGTGACTTGATATTTTGTTTTAAAAGAGAAAATCTAGTTTTATATTTTATAAATTAGCCTCATTTTAAATATTCCTATAGTATATATTTTAATAAAGTATTAAAGAAATTTTTAATTTAAATGTTTTAAAGGATAATTTATAATAAAGTTATTTAATTTAATTTAAAAATCTAAAGTTTTGTGCTTGGTTGTTTTCATTGGAAATAAATATTTGGGGATTTAATTCATGAGAAAGGTGTGTCGAAAACTGTTTTCAAAAGAGTGAAAATGGAAATATATCTCGCGAAGATATTTTGAGGTTAATAAATAATTTGGAGAAATTATTTATGTTTAATGGATGTTTGTGAATGTTAATTGATAGTTAAATAACCGACTATCAATATTGGCCAATGCGCTGATCGTTTCGAAGAGACCGGGATCGGGATTTATTTCTCGAAAACCACTTCAATCCGGTTTGTACATTTTCGTGGGAAAACGAGTTCGGAGTCGAAGATGGAGCAGTGAAGTGCAAGAGCTAGTCGCTACTAATCCTGAGGATGTTTCCAAAATGGATGTAGTATGAATAGGCCTTCGGTTCCGTTCGAACCCGGGACGGACTTGTATGGATGAATGCTTTCAGAACATCGTTAGGTGGACGATGGGCATTCTAAGTGAAACGTTCCAAAAGGTAACGCTTAGCCTCAAGCCTCATCAACCGGGAATGACTAAAAATCAGGGGTTATGCAGCAAGGCTAGGTGGATAGCACCCATTTCAGGGTGAGGTCATCCCTGTCTAGATGTCCCTTTTATTTCGGCTTAGTGGTGCGGTTGCTGATCCCAACCGTGGGATGATCTTACTCGAGATTATCCGATAAGAGGCAGTCCCAGCCTTGTGTTGTAGGGGATTGGGAGTAATCCTCGGTATGGTGAGCTAGGCCACGTACTGTGACAGGTGGTACCCCAGTGCCTAGTCATTAGTTGGAAATCCATTCTCCATACGCGCCTTTTACGATTTTTGTTTGTATTACCCACTTTGTGGCTAGTAGCTGGGATTTAATGAATGTAACGATTTCGGCTATTTTAATAAGTATTTGTAAATAGACTCTATTATAATATCAGAGGATTTTAATAAAAAGCGTTTTAGCTATCGTAAGGTAAAAACCCGACATGTTTATTTGTGGCGTGGTCTTACGAGATGCTTTTGTTTTCAAAAGGATTTTGAAACTTTAATAATCAATTTGAGTGTGGTTTTCTCACGCTGGTATTCCAGACTGACTCGGATGTTATTTAACTGTAATGCTTGGGTCAGACCGAGTATTATAAAATACTGGAAAGGATGCTGTGGAGCTCAGGAGATGAGCTGGATGGCGATACGTTCTTCCGTATTTGTGTTACAAATTCCGCTGCGTATTCAGATTGTGATGACCGATTATGATTAATGTCTAGTTGTTTGATTATGTATACTCTGATGGTGTATGTATAAACAGATATCGTATTTCATTTTGGTGTAAAGATCTATGATTATCTATTATATTTTATTCCGCTGCGATAGTTAGATTCTGATGTTGTTTTCTATCTTCTTCTTCTACCTCTTCTTCTTTAACCCTAATAATTCGTATTTCTGTTCATCTTTGAGTTGATATGTTGGAGAATAGTGTTGACTCGGGGATACGGATTTGCGGGTCGTTACAGTTGGTATCAGAGCTTAGGTTGGTGATAACCTTGGCTCTGGTGGGAATTACTCAAATAGAGTCAGTAGTACTCTAGAATGAGTTTGAGCATATTAATAGATATTAGCGCGTATTTGTTTGTAAATATAAATTGTTTTAATATTGTGTTGGCTTATTGGTTGAGTGGAATATGAATTCTGATCGAGTAAGTTGGCTGTTATTCGAGAAGAGTTTATAAACACCTGACACAATAAATTGACGCAGTATTATTTTAAAGGTGGGTGAATGAAATAATTTTACCCAAAATATATTTTGATATAAAAGAGAAGTTTTTGTAAACTATTTTAGCTAATATATGGTTGCTTGGATGTTAGGAATGATAATATTAAATTATTATTATTTTTGTGTGGAGATTTAACTAGAAATTGAAAATATAACCAAAGGTTATGGAAATAAATTCATTTATAAAATGAAATTTATAAATATGAATTATAAATGTGATTTATAAATTGAAATATAATCAAATGGGAATTTTTATGAGCATAAACTATGCAAATGAATTATAGCTAAAATTTGATTTAGGTCAAAATTTGAAAATTTAAAACCCTGGAGATTTTGGAAGTGTTTTTCGAAGTATTTTGAAGACAATTAATAACATCATTGTTTTAGAAGTACTTCTGAAAGGAAATTGGTTCAAATAAATTCTGGGAAGGGATATAGCATTGAGCTCACTTCAGCCGCTGGAAAATAACTTTGGTGATGACTGCAGCATCACCGATATTCATTTTCGAGTTTCTAAGTGACGGATTGGTGCCAAATTGATTTATTCAGAAGAATTAGTTTGTTTATGAAATTTCAAAGAAAATTTGTTGGGAATAAAAACCAGGATTGGTTTAAATTTTTGAGAAGTGTGATTTTGAGATAACGGTGATTTCAAATGATCTGAAACAAAAAGCCGGGTGTTTAAAGGTCCTGATGAGATAGGTTATAAGCTTATAAATTGAGATGATTTTTAAATCAGGAAGGAAATATGAGCTTTGAATGTTGAAATTTAAATTTAAAGTGAAACAATAAAAATGAAATTAACTTGGATTGAGGAAGAAAATTGAATCGAATTGAATTGGAATAAAATTCAGTTGAGTTATGGGTGATATTGAATGGAATTAGACCCTTACTTAAATAAATGGAAGTAAGTTGGATAAGAATTGGATTGGAATAATGAATTAGAATAACTTATAAAAGAATTAAAAATCCATGGAATAAAAATATGCTTGGGTTATAAATAAGCAAAAAAAATTGAGTTAAAAATAAAGATGAATATATTCAAGCCTATAATGAATGGAAATGTGTAAAATAATTAGTTGTGACTTATAAAATTGGAAAGTGGAATAGAAAATGCAAAATAAATACTGTTTGATGATTTGGAAAATAAAACAAAAATCCAAACTTGAATTATAAATAGGGGGAGAACTAATTAGATAATAAATTAGTTAATGAAATATGTAAATGGAACCTAATGTAGTTGAATAGAAGCTGAATTGTGAGTTAATAATGAAATTTGGAAATAAAATTCGAGTTATAAATCAAATTCGACTTGAATTGTTAGTGAAGTAAATATAATTGAAAATAGATTAAAGTAGGGATGGTTTTAGTTGCAAATAAAACCCAGATGAGTGGGAATAAATTGAAAATGGCCTTGTAATCAATTAAATAAATTGAATCTGAAAATTTAAAATTTATAATAACTAATCAAATAAATTTGTAGATTGTAACGAGAATTGATTGAAATAGAATCAAGTTAAATTGAAAAGAAAAATTTATTTGTAAAATGAAAATGAGCTTAAGTATGAAATTTGAATAATTTGAAATAAATTAATTTAAGTTTAAAAATTAGTGGAAGCTTAGCTTCGAGTAAGGTTAAAAGTCCATTAAATAAAAGCTTGGGTAAATTTAAATTGGGGAATCGTTATCAATATAAGCATGGAATGGTTCAAGCTTAATAAAACGGTCTCAAATGAAATGAAGGAAAATATGGAATGAAACATAAATGAATGGATCGTGAATAAAATTCAAAAGGGATAAAATTGAAATAGAATGTGTCAAGCTAAATAAAATGGTTGCGAATGAATTAAAATAGAAGGAATTAAATAATAAATTGAGTTGGAATCAATTTAAAATGGTTATAAGCTTAAGTAATTGTTATTCGCATGAATAACATCAAATTTGCACAGAAAATTAGTCATTTTATCGTAAACAAAAGTAAATGTATTAACAGAGGTGGATAGAATTGAATTTTAAATCAATTGGAAAAATATGGGTTTGTTAAAAATTAAAAATGAATTGAATGTAAGCAAGTGGGTTGTAAACCATTCAAATTGAATGAAAATGGTATATGAATTAATTGAAAACAGTTGAATTAGTATTAAAACTGTAACAACCCTGAATTTTGAACAATTTAAATTGGAAATATTTAATTAATTATAAATATTTGAATGATGGTTTAGTTTGAATTTCCAATATAATTATGAATTGGCGATTAAATTTTAGAATTTAATCTATTGAAAGTTGAATAAAATTGAATTTGACTTTGGAGTTTGAAATTGAACGTTAAATTTGTATTTAAAATTCGAACTAATGACTTAGAAAAATAATTTGGATTTAAGAATTATTACTTATGTAAATTAATAAAGGATGGTTAGTTTTAATAACATTTTTTTTAGCTTAAATAAAAAGGAATAAAATTTTAATCAATACAAAATAAAATAAATAAATACACTTAGTTAAAATTTTAACAACAAAATTAAACAAAAACAAAGTAAAGAGAATTTATACAAAACAAATTGAATTTAAAAATGAAAAAAAATATATATATAAAATATAATAAAATAACGTGATATTCTTTTCACCAGCACCCTTCACTTCAAATCATGCCTTCACCCACGCCATAACTCAAGCCCAAAAATTACGCCGTAACCCACGCCAGAATCACGTCTTCCCTTCTCCCTTATACTCGTTCGAAACCCCTCCTTTTCATTAAAGAAAATCAAACGAGAAGAAATAAAAAATGGCGGCCGTTCCTTTTCGCTCGTCTTCCTCTTCGTTCGCAAATTAAGGCTTATGGAATTCGATCGCGCTCGTCTTCTTGAGGACCACGGCTTCGATTTCAGTAGCTAGATCGTCTCTACTCGCGGCTGCCCCAATTCGTTTGCAGAGGTGAGTAAAATATTCTTACTCACATCTAATTCAACTATGCTTGGCAGTTTGATTTGGTTTTGTTGTTGATGATTTACTTTTTGACTTCGATTTGGCTCGGTATTGATGATTTTTGACTTGGTTGGATGATTTACTTTTTTACTTCGATAATACTTTATTAAACTGAAGATTTCGGCCTTGACTTTGTTTTACAACAATTCATTTTACTTGTATCAGTTTATGCAAGAGTCCAGTTCCATCTTGGTTCATGTATTTACTGTGCATTCATTGTTAGCCAAATTAGCTTCACTACATCTCCATTTACCTGTTACACTTGTAGCATACCATGCTGGTTCACGTTGTACTCTTTGTTTTGAGTCACTCTCTACTGGGTTATACTGGTCATTCATATTGTAGTTTGCATTGTCCAGTTTGTAGCTTGAGTACTGTAGCTTACTTTGATTCATGTTGCATTTCCCCTATAGCACACTGGAACTTGTTTATGAAATTCCATAACCCTGGCCATTAACTGTTGGCATCGGCTTGACTTTAATCCTATCATTTACTTGAATTAGATGTATTTGCATTGCTTTGACTTCGGCATACCTTAATTTACACTGCAGTTATCTTGGTTCAAAACTGATAATTGCTACTGGGCATTGTATTTTGCTTTGTTCACTACGACTCTGATTTCACCTTGCTTTGTTCACTTGTGATTGCACTCGATTTTGTTTTTTTTGATCATTCATAGTCTGCAAGACACTGTGTATATACAAGTGCCAATTTATTTTCTGCTTTGATCTGGTTCACTGGATCGCATGGGTGCAAACATTGTTGTTTCACTGTTGTTGTCCTGTTGCACTATAATCTTGCCTTAACTTGCATCCTGGTCTTACTTGCAGTACTCATTGACACTGCTTTATACTTGGTTTTAAAAGTTGTCATTGGTGTTGCATTGTTGTATCACTTGATGTATAGTGCATTGTTGCTTATGTACACTTGTGTTGTGATGCTTTCGAGTTGAACTGGTACTTTGCCTTTGCTGATTCTAGTACCGAATTGATCCACTGGTATATGCCATATATACACATATACTTATGTGTGTTAGTGGTTACCCTTGCTCTTTTTTTTGTTCGCCGGTTCTGTTGTGTGCCAACATTTGTGATTTCTCTTTAAGGTTGCATTTCAACCCAGTTGCCTTTGCTAACCATGCTGCTGCCTATATTTGCATCCTCTGTTGCCTTGTACATGCTGAGTTGTCACTCTGACCTGTTTTATGTTAACTGTACTTTGATCTTGTTTTGTGTGTTGTGGTGCCATATTTTTGGTGCTCTCACCTTCTTTCAGCTGTTTTCATGTAGTTTGTACCCCTGCCCTTGCGCATTGGGTCATTCGAGCCTTTGTGCTTCGTGTACTCGTGGCGGCTGCAGATCTTGGTTGCAGCTTTGCCCTTGTGCACTAATACTGGCTGCTCTGTTGAATTTGGGAACTTTTGTGTTGTTTTGAGTTCGTTGTTGCGGTTTGTAGTTGTTGTGCCCGTGTATTCAGGTGGTGGCTGCGTTATTGTTGCAGTTCTACCCTTGAACATTTGTGGTGGCTGCAGTTTATTGTTGCAGATTTGCCTTGGGATTCGTTTATGCAGTTGCCTTGTCGGTTTGCGTTGCATCGATATTGATTCTTCATTGATTTTGGTTCGTTGACCTTTTGAGTACATCATCACGATAGTGGCAAGGCAGTGCACGCAAGCGTGAACTGCAGCCACACTGCGTGGTATTGATTTATTGATATCCTATTTTGTTTTGATTTATGATCTTTTGCATATTTCATTACGGTAGTGGCAAGGCAGTGCACGCAAGCGTGAACTGCAGCCACACAGAGTTAACATTTTAAATGTGGCGAGGCCGTACACACGTGTGCGTGTACTACAGCCCTACCAGACTTGATGTTTTAATTGATGTTTTCTATTGATGAAAATTGTTTTATGTTGCCAATTCAATATATTTTGAATCGCATTTTGATGATTTTGTAGTTAATTGCCGTTTTGGCAATTCTATTGTTTTCTAAATTATCTTCATTTATAATTCTTTCATCTATCTTCATTGATAATCTGAATCTACTAATTAGTTGTTTAACACTGTTAAGTGTTATATTTACCGTTATCCGATTTCTTGTTAAAGGATCGGATAGGTGAATTTATATTTGACCGTCGTCTAATTGTTGTTTGATTATTATTGCCTCTATGCACTAATAACTGAGTTTGAATTAGACTGATCTGTGTATTATTTTCTTCTGAACGTAATACTCGGGTCAGACCCAGTATTTTACAGCTTGAAGATTTTCGGGCAGCGAAGTTAGAGAGAGTTGGGGAAAACGCTTCACTTTAGCTTTTTAGGCAATTTTTGTACTTAAAGAAATATTCCGCTGTATAAAATTTAATGTACTGTATAAACTCTGATATATGTACAAAAAATTCATTATGTGAAATATAATTATTCTGTGTTTCTGTGGCTGATTCTGTTTAAACTCTATAAACTGAATAACAATCCGTCATTTTGAACGTCTCAAGTTGGTTTAATTACCGACTGGGGCGGTCAGAACGGCGGGTCGTTACAGAAACTATATAAATTGCTTACGGAAAGTGTTTAGTGTGCATTGCTTTTAGAATTCATGTGTTTAACTATTGCAAATAAGTGAAATTTTGTTAAACTTCATATATATGACACTTACATGTTTTAGTTGAGTAAGTACAGGTTCAAGGAAGTCGTTGAGCTGGATTTGATTGCGCAAAATGCTAAATAAATAAGGCGCTTGCTTAAAAATGCTAAATAAAGGTACGCCTACGCAATAAAAATAGGAAATATGAATTGTTGTTGTTTTTCCGACTGGGTGGGTCGATGTATATATATTTATATCTTTTGTCAAACTGCAAAAGCTCCTCCGTACAAAGGAGTCTCTGTCAAAATTTTTGAAAATTTTGGGAGTTAGAAAAATTTTGGGAAAATTTATGTTAGCGACAAAACGATTTCAAATTGAAAATTGAAATAAATTTGTGAATGAAACTAATTTAAAATAATGATATGAGTCGGTTATAAATGGAAGATAAAATTCAATATTCAGAGTTGAAGATAAATTTAATTCATATGGAAATGGGAAAACTAAATTGAATAGAAGTAAATATGAAAACTTCTGTAAGAAAATGTACAAAATGATTTTAAAAGCTATGATTGGATATTATTGCTAAGTAGGATATGCAGGTATTATAAAGATATAGGAAAATTGGTTTTGATTTCAGAAGATAGATTTAAATTGCTCAACAAAAATGTATGTGTTTAAATTTCTGTATGAAATTTAATTGGGTTTTTGATCTAGCCACTTGGCTTTTGTTTTCTTTTGGAATTTGGGGGCCCATAGAGGCATTTGTAGTTGTACTGAGCTAGCCGCGTGAAGGAGACACTAGCGAAATTTTTCGAAAATTTAGGGAGTTAAGAAATTTTTGAGAAATTTTGAAAATTTAAAACTTGGTTTTGAATTATAATTTGAATGGTTGAATAAGTAAAGTTGTTTGGGAACTACGGAAAGGTTTGAAAAGTTAGTAAGATGGATAATGTGTCTTTAATAAAGATTGTTGAGTTGTTGTTAAAAACTGTTTGGTTTTGAAAAATAGTAATGGGTGTTGAATCATTCTTCTTAATTAGTAATTTCAAGGATGAAATTCTTTTAAAGGGGGATGAATGTGACGACCCGGAATTTTGGACAATTCAAATCGGAGTATTTAATTGATTTTAAATATTTAAAAGGTAATTTTCAACTTAAATCCAAATATTACTATTATTTAGCAATTAAGTTATTGGATTTAATAAAATGAAATTGGGTAAATTGTTGAATCTTTGTTTTAAGCCTGTTAAAAATAATTTGAAGGCTTGTAAAATTTGTATTGATAATACTGAAAATAGTAAATGTGTTGGAATTGAATTTGGAAGTGTTTTGTTCAGTTTTGAATTTATATCGTTTAAATCAATATTTAAAAATAGCCTTTCGTGGCACAGTCTCGGAATTCAATGAAACCGGTTCCATTGGATCCAGAATATTGTATTATTGTCGGATTTTAATTTTCATAGTGTTTGGAGTAATCGTCTGGCCATACGATAAGTAAACGCACTAAATTTATATCGAAAATTTAATATAATAACTGGATCCAAAAAGCTATCTTCTCCATACGATCGAATTACGACTCAGAACCTTTTCCATTGCGTTCAGAATAGGGGTTTAACATTATAAACGCCTAGCAATACGCTTCGGTAGGAGTTCGGGATTTCGAGTTATGAGAATGGTATATTTTGGATATTAAAATATAATAGTCAAATCGTAAAAGAGAAAGCACCTCAGCCAACCTAGCCTTGTCCAGCCACCCTAACCTATCTTCGCCACCCTATCATCTGACCATAGTCGCCTTCTAACTTTTCTTTAAATCATGCCTGTCTTTCTTCAGTTCAAATCAAATCCATTCGAAGAAAAAAAAGGATAATAACTGTTTAAAAAATTGCACTACTTCATTTCTTTTTCACATTCTCATTTTAGGAAGCTATTCGAAGAATAATGGCCACCTCCTTTTCCAATTCAAATTTCACGAAAATCAAACTCGTTCGTCTATATAATAATAAAAAATAGTATCAGATATCGAAATCGGAATCGATTCGATTCAAGCTAGGGGCAACGTAGTTTTTCGAACGCGCGTGTCTAGTGAGGGGATGTTCGTCTTCGATCGGGAGGCATGGGAATGTCGAGGTCGCGTGCGGTGCTGTGGATCGATCGATCTGGAATCAACTCATAGGGTGCGTCGCAATCGAGAAGAGGGTGGACGGCTCTGCTAGTTCGTGGTGGTGGCAGATACGCGGCAAAGCAGTGGAGGGGAGGAGTTTCTCGTGGGGAGGCGTAGTTTGGCCCTGTGGTATCGCGGTGGCATTCGCGAAGAGGCAGTAAGGTATTGGTTTTTGATTTAATATATGTGTTTTGCGTAATAGGTTATAAACAGTAAGTAGCGAAATTTTAAAATTAACTGAATGCTAAAGTTTTTGTTTTAAAACAGAATGAATTTTTTTACAGTAAAGTGTATATAGTTTATTTCAATTTATTGTGTATATGGAGTTAAACAGAGAGAAAAAAGGGGATATATTTACAAACTAGACTTTGAAAAAATATATAGGAATTTTTAAGTGTGAAGTTATGTAAAATCAGTTTTTCTCTGTAGTTTATTTTTAAGTATATGTGTATATGTATTTTCAAAACGGAAATAAAAATAGAATAACCATGCCTATATATAGTTTTAATCTACTAGTATATTCTAAAATAATATGCTCACGAGACTAATTTTGTTTAAATTAACTTATCTAAATTATTTAGTTATTAAAAGACATTTTAAAAGGGAAAATTGGTTTGAACTAAACTATTGTTAATTAAATAGTAATTAACTGTTTGAACAATTCAAATATTAATAAACCATAAAATGTTTATACAAGGTCAAAGTCATGAAGAAAACAAGCCGGTTAGGGTGGATTGTAAGCTAAAACAAAGGTGAGTTAATCCCACTCATCAGGGTTGTTTAGATTTAAATAGTTAAATTTAAATAATTGATTGAATGATCGAATTGTTTTGATGTACAATATTATATATGGTAGTATATAATATATCTTGGAATGATTGATTTCACGCATTATATAGCAGATGAGACCCTATGCACCGCATAATTGCGGATGATATTATATTTAAATCCCATATACCGCGATATTCCACCTCGAAGTGCAATTAGTATTTTATATTGTGCTAACATCTGTGGATGTAGTGAAACAGGTTGGAGGGATCCAACTGGATTCCTCAAAATTTACTTAGATTATTTAATATTCTGTGTTATGAATATTTGCTATTCTGTGATGAATCGTATTGATAATTGGAATATTGAATGCTTTGGTTTACTTGGATATATTCCGGTACACTGAGTTATTAAAATATATAGAACTGGATTTTTGGAAAGAAATAAAAGAGTGAATTTTTTTGAAGTAAAATAATTATAGGGCACTTAAATAAATTTAAGAATGAACTGGATAAGAATAATAGTGGTTTTAACATTTTAATAAATAAATTCCGTATATGAAAAAGGGATTTTAATAAACAGGAAGAGAATGAATTTTAAACTTCAATGTTATTATTTAAAAGAATAAAGCATTTACTTTACATTTAAGATTTAAATTATTGAAAGAATAAAGAAGAAATTTGGAAAATCTAAAATTGGTATGTTTCAGTTAAAAGATTTAAAAAAATAATAATAAAGTCAATAATTAATGGATTTTGAAATGTATTGAGTATGTAAAGAAATTTATTTCAAAATGGAGTAAATTGGAAATCAATTTGAAAATTCATTTAAGTGGTCGAAGTTCGAACTTTAAAAGAGAAGTGGGACTTTGGAATTTATAAACTGGGTTTATAATAGTAAAGTAGTATACCAGTGGATATTTGGAGAAATAAATCCACGATGGAAAGTTATTAAAGAAATGGAAAATTTGTTTAAAAATAAATAGTGATTTATTTTTAAAGGATTTGAAGAGAAGTATATTTCCCTGGATAGCCAAGTACGTTTCAAAGTGTAAAAAAATTTAAATATAAGTTAAAAGTTTAATGTCGTTTTAAAAAGCATGTTTTAAAAAAATTATTATTTCTCAATGTTTAAACTTTGAAGTAAGTATTTTTCAAATCGATTATAGTAGTAATTATTTGAAGGTGACTTGATATTTTGTTTTAGAAGAGAAAATCTAGTTTTATATTTTATAAAGGAACCTCATTTTAAATATTACTATACTATATATTTTAATAAAGTATTAAAGAAATTTTTAATTTAAATGTTTTAAAGCATAATTTATAATAAATTTTTTAATTAATTTAAAAATCTAAAGTTCTGTGCTTGGTTGTTTTCAGTGGAAATAAATATTTGGGGATTTAATTCATGAGAAAGGTGTGTCGAAAACTGTTTTCAATAGAGTGAAAATGGAAATATATCTCGCGAAGATATTTTGAGGTTAATAAATAATTTGGAGAAATTATTTATGTTTGATGGATGTTTGTGAATGTTAATTGATAGTTAAATAACCGATTATCAATATTGGCCAATGCGCTGATCGTTTCGAAGGGACCGAGATTGGGATTTATTTCTCAAAAACAACTTTGATCCGGTTTGTACGTTTTCATGGGAAAATGAGTTCGGAGTCGAAGATGGAGCAGTGAAGTGCAAGGGCTAGTTGCTACTAATCCTGAGGATGTTTTCAAAATGGATGTAGAAGGAATAGTGCCTTTGGTTCCGTTCGAACTCAGGACGGACTTGTATGGATGAATGCTTTCAGAACATCGTTCGGTGGACGATGGGCATTATAAGTGAAACGTTCCAAAAAGATAACGCTTAGCCTCAAGCCTCATCAACCGGGAATGACTGAAAATCAGGGGTTATGTAGCAAGGCTAGGTGGGTAGCACCCATTTCAGGGTGAGGTCATCCTTGTCTAGATGTCCCTTTTATTTCGGCTTAGTGGTGCGGTTGCTGATCCCAACCGTGGGGTGATCTTACTCGGGTTATCCAGTAAGGGGCACTCCCGGCCTTGTGTTGCAGGGGACTAGGAGTAATCCTTGGTACGGTGATCTAGGCCACGTACTGTGACAGGTGGTACCCCAATGCCTAGTCATTAGTTGGAAATCCATTCTCCCTATGCGCCTCTTACGATTTTTGTTTATATTACCAACTTTGTGACTAGTAGATGGAATTTAATGAATATAACAATTTCCGCTATTTTAATAAGTATTTGTAAATAGACCTTATTATAATATCATAGGATTTTAATAAAAAGTGTTTTAGCTATCGTAAGGTAAAAACCCGACATGTTTATTTGTGGCGTGGTCTTATGAGATGCTTTTGTTTTCAAAAGGATTTTGAAACTTTAATAATCAATTTGAGTGTGGTTTTCTCACGCTAGTATTCCAGACTGACTCGGGTGTTATTTAACTATAATGCTCGGGTTAGACCGAGTATTATAGAATACAGGAAAGGATGCTGTGGAGCTCAGGAGATGAGCTGGATGGCGATACGTACTTCCGTACTTGTATTACATATTCCGTTGTGTATTCAGATTGTGATGACAGATTATGATTACTGTCTAGTTGTGTAATTATGTATACTCTGATGATGTATGTATAAACAGATATAGTATTTGTTTTTGGTGTAAAGATCTGTGATTATCTATTATATTGCGATGGTTAGATTCTGTTGTTGTTTTCTATCTTCTTCTTCTACCTCTTCTTCTTTTGACCCTAATGATTCGTATTTCTGTTCATCTTTGAGTTGATATGTTGGAGAATAGTGTTGACTCAAGGGTACGGATTTGCGGGTCATTACATGGGCTGGTGGTAACGCGTAGCAACCACTACCGCCCACCTCTGAACACACTCCCAAATCAAATAAATCAAGTGTGGCCACCAATTCAATCACAAAGTCACAATATAGTATCGAAGGAATGTGACCGATTGGAGGAGCTACCTCAATTGGCCGTCAATTGCTACCGTTTTAGCCACCTTATGTCAACTCATGGGAGTCGGGTCCATGTATATACCTCATATTGGATTGTCGCCACCATCCTACTTCATTTTGGAATCTTCACCGCGTACACAGTTGTTAAAGTGGTTTTTGGAGTTGGCAGAGAGTATGACAACTTCCGATCCCGGTCTCTTTAACAACCAAACGTTATTATAACACCACAGGCATTTAAAAATAATTTATACTTCAAAACCAAAATATCATTGCCATTTCAAAACTATATCAATACGATATCATTTCCATTTCTAATATATCCATTTCCAAAATCATAGCACTTTCAAAGTTATATCACTTTTGAAACCAAACACTTGAAATTATAACACTTTCAAAACATAATACTTCAAAATTCATAACTTTGAAAACATAACTTCCACCACTTAAATAGATAATAATAATAGTATATTTAATAAAATAGTTTATAAAGTAAAGTAGTTTATATAAAATAGTTACAAGTTAAAATAGTTTATATTAAAATAATTATTATATTAAAATAGTTTACATTGAAAATAGTTTATATGAAAATAATTTATAAAGTAAAATATATAAATAGTTTTAAATATAATTTAAAAATACTTTATATAATAAAATAGTTTGCTCAAATTTCACAAATCGATTCCAAATCAACTCGAATTCCAAAAATTCAAATTTAATTAAATCACATATCATCAATTTCAATTTATTTTAGTTTCTCAATAAACCATTTCAAATTATATCGATTTCAAATACAGATTTTTAACCACAAATTAAACCATTTCAATTTCAGTATATTTCAAAGCTTTAAATATTCCACATTTTCAAAACTAAATTTGATAATTTCATATATATCTTAATCCACTTTACTATTATTTATTTTTGAAATATTTACTTAATAAATCCAATACCATTTAAATAAAACCCTAAATTTCAAATTCAAATAAAACTAAATATACCATTTCAATTTATCTAAACTTGAAATATTCATTTAATCACCTTAAATCAAAATCAAGTTATAAAATCATATCCTTTCAAAAATCTCAAATTCAATTAGTTTCAAAATGATTTAACTAAATATGATTCTTAATTAAATAAAATTTCAAATAAATTCAAATTTATCAATCAAATCTTAACATATAAAATCATTTTAAAAAATCTATTTTAAAATATAATCTTAAATAAATACTTAAACATCTTATGAAATTTAATTATATATTTAATCTATTTATATATTCTGAAAATAGTAAAATTATAAATAAATTCCTAAAGTTTATAATTTTAAAAATGACTTATAACTGTACAAGTTTCAAAACATATAAATTTAAAAATCTCAATATAAACTTTGTAAAATACATTTATATATAATATCATAAAATCAATATTTATTAACAATGAATTTCTTTCCCAAAACCTTAGAAATCATTTCAAATATATATTGACAAACGGTGTCTGTATATAATTTTCTATCCTATAGTCAAGTGATACGGATATTTATCATTTCAATCCGCAATTTAAATATATACGGGTATGTATCATTTCAACCCGCAATCCCACATTCAATTCAATGAAAATCGCTTGGGTTTATCATTTCAACCCATAATGATTTTCTCATATTCTACCGATCGTTCGGGTATGTATCATTTCAACCCATAGTGAATTCTATATTAACAGGGAACTTGAAAGTGATAACGGATATGATAATAATATAACAGGCATATATTATCAATATAAATAACAGATAATGGTGTCAGATGTCACAGGTGAACAAATACAGATAATAGCATATATATCAATGTAAATAACTAACAGCAGCATATTTCAATTATCGTTTTAATTGAAATCAAATTTAATAAATATAAGAACGTTAATCATGAGTGATTTCTCACCTTTCGATGCTAGAGAGAATGTACAATAGAATGAGTTACGGATCCAAGCACGGATTTGGAAGTAAAGCACGATGGACTCGAGTTCGATGGACAAGCTGATAAATTAGAAATCAAGAACCAAAAATCAGTTTGATATAAATGGAAAATATATTTATATACTATATTTAAAAATCAGTAATTATAAAAGAAATCAATATAACTTAATATATATAAACCCAGCAAATCATATATAAGCTATATATGTTTTATTATTAAAAATCATTGTTTAGACTAAAACACATGTAAATTTAAAAATCAATATAAGTTTACCAGGTTTATATGTATATATAAACATCAATATATATATAAGCAAAGCCATGCTCACTGTTTTGCCAAGGACATCCCATATGTACTTCCACAATTAATATATATATATATACAACACTATACATATAATCCTTACCGAAAATGCTGCTAATTTGCCAAAAATAAGATAAACGGAGCAACAGCAGTTCAAATTTGATGAAACGAAATATGACATCTCATTCAGAAGATGATTTACAAATTTACCGTATAAAAATATTTAGGTTTGGAAAACATTTTATTATCATCAAATTTCAACTTATTTGAATTTAAATAAAATTACACAATAAACTAAACTTGCATATTTTTTGATGAAAATTTACCAATTGCTATGTTTAAATATACATATCCTAAATATCAAATTTTTATTTCAAAATTTAATTATTTAATTATTAAAACCATTAAAATTTACGGATCAGTACAGAAAATATTAATGAACCAGTACTATATCAAATATAACTACGGAGTATCGGTTTCACACTTCAGGCAATTGTTAAAATATGAGTTTTAAAATACCACCTCTTTACTTGTTGTATAAATAGATGCAAATGATAAACATAAAATAGCTAGTAGTCAATGTTACATGCAGTTTCATAAAGTTAAAAGGATATATTATAGTTTTCAAAATTAACCTTTTTCCCTCTGTCGTCCATATCAATGTTGATTCATCTTTGTACAAGATATAGGGATGCACTTATGAACATTATTCATTGCTTTTATTAATTACATAAAATAAAGGCTTGCACCACTTTGGTTCTTAGTATAACATGACTAAAAATGTATATTGGTTCTCTTTTATTTGCCGACAGAATAAGTAATCAATAAAGATGCTTGATCAAAAACATTAGTATATCCATTAAAACACAATATGAACAAAATTGTCAAGGGTCAGTTGATACCCTTGAACAGATCAAGCTTTTTCTTAAGTTGCATATAATAGTGCTTTTCTATTATGTTTACTAAGCCTAAAATTCTACATTAAAAATATGTCTAACTGTATTAGAATGCATACGAGTCTACAATAGATTTTTCTCTTGTTTTATATTTTCCTTGTACACCCTATGATATAAGTTCTTTATAAACTATGATAAACTCTAAATTAAGGATCATAGAAAAAAAAATCAATCCTCATTCTCTAGTGCACTATTCCCATGTCTAATTCTTACAGTAATTCAAAAGAGACTACTACTTCTTTTGAAAACCACATCATAGCCCATCATCATCAAACCTATTCCAACATTCTAAACTCTCTTTTTGTTCCTATATCCACTTGCCTTGATCTATATGCAGATCTTCAGCCTAAATCAAATAAAAGGATACGATGACAACTAGGAAATCTAGGGTTTACTTCTTCCTAAACTTATCTAGTCCCCATTGTTGAACCTTAGTATGAATATAATGCAAAGGCAATAGTTTACAGATACCTGATAAAGTGATTATATAGGAGCTTAATTATCTCATAGTCAAACTCTCCCAAAGCTGCACCAGTTGCTGCTGCTTAGATCAGCAGCCAATGCTGCTGCTCGGTGGTGGAAGCTACTGCATGTAGCAGCAGCTCCAAGCCACTGCTTAGGTGGAGTTCGCTTGGCGGCCCACAACTTGACTACTAGGCCATATTTTGGCCCAGGTTTGAAAAAAGAAAATGTTTGACTAATACTGCTAACATGTTTAACAGGCAAGAAGTTTAATATGAATAGAGGCCAAACAAATGTAACAAATGGGATTGTTTTGGCCATTCAAAAAATACTACTCTATGTTTAAAATATGGGTGTAAAAACAAAAACATATAGAGACAAATAATAGAAACACGATGCATATTGACAACATTAATGCATAAGTAGTGCAATAATAGAAAGCAATGTTTAAAGTTTAACTTAACAATAGAATAATAATAAGGCAATGAAAGTCCAAAATAGTTTAGAGTCCAACTTAACACATATGTCCGACTATCCAAATAACAAGGCCAACTCCAAACCACATCATCTACTCAAAATATCGATTAACTCAAAGAGGGAAAAAGCCTTGCAATCGGAATTAGATGAATTACTATGTTTTCAGAAGGTAAAAGTAGATTGAGCTAAAATAAAGTCAGTTACTACAAACTATTTGATTTAAGAAATAACTACATAAGATATTGATAAGGCAGATAGCGAAACCCAGCTATTGATTGAGGCAGAGAACGGCACCCTGATAAGGCGAATACCAAAACCTTGATATTAATCGAGGTGGAGAACGATTGCGAGCGGCGAAACCTAGCTCGATGGAGAAAGAGAAGTGAAAAAGTAAAATGAGGAATGAAAAAACCGTGATAGATATTTTAGGTGCAAAAGTACGCAAATTACAATTTTATCCTAATCACTTTAAATTTATTATGAAATAACCAAATTTAGTCATAACAATAACCGCTAGAAATGGTTGTAATGGAAATAACTGTAATAAATTGGTATCAGTTATAATCGTTAGAAATTTAAAGTGGAAAAGTGTTAAAAAATGGACTGTTTGGTGTAGTGAATAGTGAGATTTATGCTTGGAATCATCTATGAATATTAAGGTAACTTCAACCAAAAGGATCATTGGCACTTTGGATCTAAAACTCTATTTTCTTCCTCCTTTAACTCACAAAACTCATATAAAACAAAGATATACAAGAAGGTAGCATGAATTTTGATTGTAATCATTGTATTCTGGAGAAAAAGCTATCAATAACAAGGATTAAGTGGATGTAGGCTGGAGTATTTGCTGAACCGCTATAAAAAAACGTGTGTTTGTTTATGTTTCTCTCATTTTCATACTAATTGGATTTAGATCTAATCAACTTTAAGGTGTTGTGCCATTTTCTGGTTCGACATATATATAGGTATGTGTATGTGTGTGTTCATCATAATTTCAAATATATACAAGTATGTGTATGTGGGTATTCCGTAATTTCAAATTTAATTCTCTAGCATATAAAATTATCATTCATGATCCAAACATACATTATTCCATGCATTTAAAATGATTATTAATCATATGTGAATCGTATATAACCTCAAATTTATATCGTTTGGCCAAACACAATCTCATTATCTTTTTATATTCATTTCATAACTAAATTACATTAAATTTCAGATTTCATTTCTTTCAATTTCTGTAACATAATAGAAGCTATCATCATAATCCATAATTATAGGGATCGGTTGACCTTAGCGCTCGACCACCCCTATTGATCGGTCGACCGGTGGAAGGATGGCCATTGAGAATGAACCTAGGCATAACGACCTAGATTTAATATAATCTAATCTAATAGATAGAATTAATTCAAGCACCTATAAATACGGACCTAACCCCTCACTTTTCTTCTCATATTTCTGAAATGACGAGCGAAGCTATGCCATTTTCTCCTCTCCACTAATTCTAGGAACTATAGAAATTATGAAATATTATACCTGTATATATACATATATATAAGTGGAGAATAGTAGAAACTAACAGAGAAGAAGAATATGGGTGAATCGATTCTGCAAAGAAGGGGTAAATTCTAAAACTAAATTTATAACTACACTTAGTTCAAATCTCTTCTCAAATCTATGATTCTAATAAATATGCATGCTATTTTGATACATGCTTTGGTAGAAAGAAAGGGAATCAAACAAGGAGAATGGATATAGATCTAGAGATTTGGAAGCTAATGATAAGTGGGAAGTTACATATTTTTACATAATATTGGATCTATATCACTGTGAATTTATTTCTTATATGCCTAAATATAAATTATGGAAGTATTGGCTTAAATATATGAAATAAACTCTAGATTTTTGCCTACATATTCAGTATATCATTAATATTGATTAAATATTGTGTACACCTAAATCTGGAATGTAAGGTAAAGTGGTCCCTAAAAGTAATGAGATAATTCATTAATAAGATTTTATGTTAATTCTAGATTTTGTTATTTGAATGTTATAAGTTATTAAACATGGATTAATGATTGTTTCAAATTTGATTGGGGTTTAAGTTTATTGGAATGAAGAATATTTCTATATAAGTTTCTATAAATTATCCAACTTTACATTTATATATGAAGGTATGTCGTTTGAAATAACAAGAATATGCCCAAAGAAATGTGAAAAATAAGGATGTTTACCATATTTTGTACTGCTTATTTCAATAACATCAAAAAGGAAATTCCTTGTAATTTCAAACGTAATACAATTCCTCTTTTTAGATAGTTTATGGGAAATTACAGCAATAACATTTCCGTTTTAGGAAAGATATAGTTCTAACGTATTAAAATGTAGAAATCCCTGAATGTAAAACAAAAGGTGTTATAAGAAGAAATAATAATAATTCCTTTGACGACTAAATATATATGTGCCTACATATAAGTTAAGAAATAAGATTTACTAAATCGTTTAATTCTCTTCCTCATACGTCCGAAGAGTGTAAAATAGTGTATATTATTTATAAAATAATTTACTTGAGAAAATAGGATTTTGAAACAATTTTCCAAAATCAATTTAAAGCAATTTATCGAAAATTCTCCATTCCACCAGAACAAAGCTCCATAGTTTTATGATATTAAGAGCTAAATATGTATAAGACAATGAATTAAAGAGCTATAAAGTCATAATAATTGGATTAAAATGGGCATTAATTGAAAAGAAGTAGTAAACAAATTTTACAATTTAAAAAGAAGCAATAAATGGTACGTATAATTTGAAAAGCAATAAATGATACATAGTCATATTAGTAAATGACATTTATTTGTATTAATTGGAAAGAAGTAGTAAATTATACTTAATGACAATTGTTAAATTGAAATAAGAAGTAATTTCATGGTAAGTAAGTAAACACTAATAATTGAACTTGGGAGGTGTAATAACTTTCCAGTTGAAATTTATATAGCCTTAAGAATACGTCTACAATAGGTGTGCATTATTGGGTCTAGCTTAAATATCTAAATTAATTATAAATGAAGCGGTCACTAGTATGGGTTGAAATGTGAGGTTGGTAATGTTACACAATGGAAGTCTGCTATTCGCAAGGGGCTGCCGGTAGTTGTGTATGCATTTTACTAATATAGGACATCTCTATTTGTAGGACCCATTAGGATATACGTTCATGCATAGGTTTAGGAATATACCAAAGTGGGTTCGGCTTGGATTTGAAGTTTTAAATGGCCAATTGAAGTCTACTTCAATTCCAACAAGAGGTATTGAGTAATTAGGTGGGCATTTCGATGATCTACATTAGGTAATCTAAATTGGACGGTGGGCGAAGGCTCGGCGTTATGTCAACAATGTTGGTACCATATATTTTAGGGTTGTACACATAGGTTGAAAGCGCCATCGATCCTCTAAGTGTTTGTTTAACTAAGCACTAACGGAAGTTTCCTCGATGTATGCTGGCAATTTGGCCTAGATACTATTGTAGGATGCCTGACGCGGCGTAATAAATGGCATTACCGTTGAGCTTTGGACACGGATGCAGTAGACCCTAGGTCGTCTTTGGCACGTGTTAACATTGAGGGGTCCTCTCAATGTATAAGTACGATACATTGTAATCATTGTTTGGTATTTCGACTAGGGTATTCTATACGAAGTGGTTAGATCGCAAGGGTGCAATGTTAGTTACGGATACTGGTAGGGAATGTATCCCTGCCCATATAGGGATAATAATGCTTATAATATGTATACGTGTATATTTAAATACCTCAGAGTAGGCTGAGTTTATTATATGCATATATTACATCAAAATGACTAAGCTTTGAAATAATAGACGTAACGCGTAATGGGAAACAATCGGCATAAACTAGTGTTATGGATAAAGTATGTCATTTATCAGTCACCAGAACGTTGTTCTGACCCCCTCCTCATTACAACCCATATGATAGATTTATGAATTTTATTGGTATAAGGTAGGAATGGCGGGTGTACAGATTTTCTCATGCATGCTCTGCACTGACAAGAGCACTAGATACCTAAGGTATTAGCCTCGGATAGTGTGTGTATGTGTGTACGCGTGTGTCTTTATTATACTTTATGTTTCCGCTTTGAGTTCTTATCAATAGCCCTTTGATATACTCTTATTTATTTTAGTTTACCAACACCAACGATCTGTACCCTATTAGACTTAGGCTTTCGATCTAGCAAAAATTTGGCCTAATTAAGGTGATGGTTGTTGCAAAGGACTTTTGAGGAAATGGAATTAAAAAACACCTAAAAAGTGAAGTTGGTGTCCAACAAGTTCATGGGACTAACGAATATATTCATGGGGAACTATAAGATGATAGACTCTTAAGCAAGAAATCACTTGGGATTGGTTTGTAGAGATATTTGAAGAACAGTATATTCTTAGGTCTGAGCTATCAGCGATGTTTTAGGAATTTATGGAGTTGTGGCAAGGGGAATTTACTATGCCGAAGTACATGTAGAAGTCCAATGCGCTACCCAAATATAGGGCCGATCTGATTAGGACTACAAGAAAGAAGATGGAGAAATTCATTTTGGGATTGAAGTTTAGAATGAGTGACAAAACGATGGCTTATCTACCACTTCCATTCAACGAGGTGGTAGATATGGCGAGGAGGTTTGAGTTGATCTATGCTGAAAGGAAGGGTGTATAGCAAAAGGCTCGGGCTGAGAAGAAAAGGAAGTTTTCCCTATATCAAAAAGGTAAGGAGTGCCAACAACAAAAGGAAAAGCTCAGAGTGGCTGAGAACGGAAAGATATGACAGATATAGCCTTCTATAATTGTGGGTAGAAGGGGCATTATGCTAATAAGTGTCCCAAGCAAGTTGAAATGGTGGAGATCAAGCACTTTATCTATGACAAACCCAAGCACAAGAAGAAGGATTGTCCAAAGCTAAAGCAACCAAAGGTTTCGCTTTGGAAGGGTCATCTACTAGGTCGATTGTTGAAGAGAAAGGAAAGGGTGTGCTCGGAGGTATAATTTTGATTTCTAGTATATCAGTTAAAGTTATATTTGGTACTGGTGCTACGCATTCTTTCATTTTGAATGATTTGTTTGATAGGTTAGGGTAAGATAAATCTATTTGATTACGTCCCTATGTGTGGTTAATCTGATCGACGGATATGCTACTCTCAGATTAAAGTGTAGTGACATTGACTTTGAACTGTATGGACATTATGTTTGAATTTGTTAGGTGCATGATAATTTTGGGTATCGACTGGTTGGCATGCAATGACACTAGGATCTACAATGTGGTAGATTTATCGCCTTATGGAATCCAAGAAAAAGAGAAAGAATTATGGTAGTCTTGGATGTAAAAAAGAGAAATCGGACTTGATGTTATGAACTATGAAAGATAATTCTAGTAGATTGGAAGTTCTTAGATGTTTTCGAACCCCTACTCGACTACTGCCAAGACGGGCAATCAAAATTCCAAATAGGCATAATTTCGAGGCACAACCTGTGGTAGACTACCTAGTACAATCCCTCCCAATGAGATGGAGGAATTGAAGAAGTGGTTGATAGAACTTGAGGATAAGAATTCCTTTAGGTCGAGCAGTTTACCATAGGGATCATCCATAATATTTGTAAAGAAATCGGATGGATCTTTATGGATGTGTATCGATTATTAAAAGCTGAATGAGCCGATTGTGAAGAATTTTTAACCGTTGCCTAGGATAGACGACTTGGTTGACCAGTTGATTGTAACTCGAATGTTCTCATGGCTAGATTTGGCAACAGGATTCCACCAAATAAGAGTAGCAGAAGATAGTGTTTTATTGCCATGTTTAGAATAAAGTATGGTTCATATAAGTGGTTAGTGGTGCTTTTTGGACTATTTAACTCCCTGCGTTCTTCTTTTGTCTTATAAGCCGAATCTTTCACGATCAGTTGGATAGATATATTTTAGTCTTCATTGATGACATTTTGGTTTATTCTAAGGAAGATAGAGACTATGAAGTCTATCTTAGATTGGTTTTGGAGACGCTGAACAACACAAGTCGAAGGAAAAAATTTCGAAATGCAATTTTTGGAAATGAAAAGTTATGTTCGTTGGGCATGTTGTTTTAGAGAATCGATTAGTAGTGGATCCACCAAGGGTAGAAAATATTAATGGTTAGAAGAGGCCTGAGATGGTCACGGAGATGAGAAGTTTCTTGGGTTTGGCTGGCTGTTATCGCAGACTCGTTAAGGAATTCTTAGGTATAGCAGCACCCTTATCTAAGGTGACTAGGAAGAATGAGAAGTTCGTATGGACCATTAAGTGTAGAGGGTCATTTCAAGAGTTAAAGAAGTTACTGATGAATGCCCTTGTCTTGATCGTTCTTGAAGGGAATTAGGGGTTGATAGTGTACACAGATGCTTGTTAAATAGGTTTGGGAGCAGTGTTGATGCAAAAAGGGCGAGTGCTAGCTTATGCATCAAGGAATTTGAGGCTACATGAGATAAGGTATCCTACTCATGATTCAGAACTGGCAATGGTGGTGTTTGCACTGAAAATTTGGAGACGTTATGTTTTGGGAGAGTGATTCGAGTTGTATATAGACCATAAGTCTCTTAAGTACATTCGCTTAGAAGGAGTTGAATATAACGTAGCAGAGATGGCTGTAACTCTTGGCGGCATATAGCTTTAGGATAGAATGGGAACACGGTTGATGATGCTTTGAGTTGGAAACAGCAGAATGGAGTGTTAGCCATGATTAAGGGATGGAAGACATTGGAGATGTTAGCCTCTTGTGAAGTGCAATAGATAGAATACTAGATCAAGTAAAGATCCAAGCATGTTAGCACGTTTGGAGGCATGTCTCACACTTGTGGATAGAATTACTGTAGGGTAGAATAGGATCTATTGATAATCGAAAGGATTAGGCAATTAGAGATAGGAGTGGATGTGGAAAACCTAAAAGGCTAAAAGGATTCGAGATAGACTCGAAGGGATGGCTTAAGAAGAAAGGAAGATTATGCATTCCAAATATAGGTGATCTTCGGGAAGAAGTCTTGGAGGAAAGTCATTGGTCTAGGTTTACTATTCATCCCGAGATGCGAAGGTGTATCATGACATGAATAGAGTTTTCTTTTGGGAAGGGATGAACAGAGACATAGGAGAACATATAAAGAGGTGCTTCGCCTATCAGCAAGTGAAGGCTGAGCATCATAAATTCTAAGCGATTATCTCAACCTTTGGAAGAACTAACTTGGAGGTAGGATATAGTGTCTATGGATTTCATAGATGTATTGCCCAGGTCGTGGGCGGGAAATGATAGTATTTGGATGATAGTTGATGGACTAACTAAAAGTGCACATTTTATCTTGTGAAGTTGAAAAGAATGGAAGCGAGCTTAGCAAACTTGTACATGAAGAATGTCGTGAGACTGCATGGGATTGCGAGCAGTATAATGAGTGATAGAGACTCATTTCTCACTAGTGAGTTCTGGAAAAGCTTGTAGAGAGCATTGGGTAGAGAGTTGAACTTGAATATGGCTTACTACCTATGGACCGATGGTCAAACCAAGAGGATTTGCCATGCAATCAAGGATTTTTGTTAAGGTATGTGTTTTGAATTTCAAAGGATCCTAGGAAGATCATTTTCATCTGATATAGTTTGCCTACAATAATAGTTACCATATGAGTATTAGGATGGCCCTGTTTGAGGTGGTTTGTGGTAGACTGTATGAGTCATGAAAATGTTGGTTGGACACGGGAGATAGATTCGTGTTAGGACCCGATTTGTTAAGAGATGTTACCGAGAAGGTAGATTTGATTTGCACTAAGATGAAGGCAGTGCAACCAAGGCAGAAGAGTTATGCCGATAAGAAGAGAAGAGATCTTGATTTTGCGGTATCCAACAATGTGTTCGTGAAAGTTTCTTTGATGCAAGGAGTTATGTGTTTTAGGAATGTGGAAAATTAGCACCAAGACATGTAGGACCGTTTCCATGGATTAAGAGAACTGATAAACTCAGATATTGAATCCAATTACTAAGTTGTTTAGCAGGTATGCATAATGTCTTTTATATATCCCATTTGAGTAATGTGCATATGACCTATCATGTGGTGGAACCGAGAGCAATCGAAGATTCATCCATAGAACTAGACTTGATGTATGTTAGACGATCGAAGGGAATAGTAGACTGCAATGTAAAGGAGTTAAGAAACAAAGTTAAACTTGTTACATCCAGTAGAGTGATGATGTTGATGATTGTACCTGGAAGGTAAAGGAGAAGATTAGAAATATCTATCCTAATTTGCTTTGATATGTGTGACATAATGAATTATGTGCAGGTTAGTAATTTTAAGATGGACTTTTAATTTCATAATTTTCTGAAATTATATGAAATTTTTATGAATTTTATAGGTTGAGAAAAGGCCTAATTTTAGTTATCTAAAATATTGAAAACAATTATTTTGGCATAGAAATTTTTAGAAAGCAAAATATATTAATTACTATTCTTGATGAATTTTAAGGATTTCCCATGTGTTTTCGAATTGTTATGAATTATTAATAGAGAATATTGTCAATTATTAAGGGGTAATTAATAAATCGATTAAGTAAAAAATTAACAAATTCTTAAAAGAGAAATGTAAAGATTTGGTAAATCGGTAGAAATTCGATATATATCTGGGTTAAGTAAAAAGTAATTCCTTATAATGGAAATAAAATAGTTTTCTAGTTAATCACAAAACTGCCACGACTAACTTGGTTAGCTCATATAAACGTCAACCTATGATAACTAGTTAAAAGTTTAGCATGTGACGACTATGCTGGAATTAACATGCGATAGCCATGTTGGAATCAACTTGCGACGGTCATGTTGGAATCAAAAACGCGATGATTAGGTTGGAGTCAAATTACGACATCATTGTGAGGATCAACTTGCGGCAGTTATATTGGGATCAACATGCGATGGCTCTGATGTATTCTAACCTACGACATCTAAGTAAATTCAACTTGCAATAACCCTTAAGTATGTCAACCTATGATAACTAAGAAGTTCGACTTATGATAATTAGGGTAATTTCAACATATGGCCCTAGAGGACACAACTTGTAATGGCTAAGGTAATATCAACATGCGATGGCCCTAGAAGACTCAACATGCGATAGCCATGTAAAGTAGAAATGAAATAGCAAACAATGCTAAGAAAATGCTTAGTATGTGAATGAACTTTTCCTAGCACTTTATAAGTCATCTCCCATAGTGGTGGTTGAGAATTTCATAGAGATGAAATGGATACGGAAAGTAAAAAATTAACGATGAATAACTTAATTAAAGAATGAAATTGAGATAGAGATTCATTAAGCTACGTGATGGTAAGTTGAATCATCTATAAGAAAAAAAATGTAAATAGGAGGCCTTAGTCGTAATTTATGTCTAAATACATCTTATTTGATCATTAATGGTGTAAGGCCTTAGCGGCAATTATATGTCTAAACATGACATTGGGATTTTTTTAATGGAAAGCTTGTATTGCTATCAAATGTCTAAACATGACATTATATTTGGCAATATTGACAGAAGGCTTTAGTGGCAAACTCACTTCTATTCATGATAATGCATGGGATCGATGGTATAAGGCTTGTGTAGCATCTGATTGTCTCTCCACGAAAAATATACGAGAACAAGGGAGTAAAGCTTGTATAGCATCCAATTGTCGATTCATGACAACTTATGAGAATGATGATATAAGGCATTTGTGGCAACCAAATTTATTATATGTTCATGGTAAAGTCGAGATAAAACAATTAAGTATAACCTATAAGTGTCAAGTACCAATATCGAACCGATAAGATTTATGCCCGAGTGGCAACTTAAAGTGAATAGAATATAGAAAATGGTCAAATACATGTGTAAGAAATCTCACACTTATAAAGAATTGATGTTTTATGCTTGGCCATGATGTGACACTATTATGGAGTATACTGTCATTGATTATGATTGGAATAGAGAGGAGAAAACCTGTTTCGTGTTTTAGAGGTGTGGCCTTGCTATATGTTTGTTTACGGTATATCATTACTCATACCAGGCTTTATATCTGACCCATGTATTATTATTTTCTATAAACTCACGGGTACTCATTTGAGTAGGCTAAATTTATGGATTAGACAAGTATTTTCGAAAGGATGAATAAAGAATCTGAAGATGAAGCATGAGGCATACCTTACAAAAAAAATTAATTTGAAATTCTGCTATATGTAAAACCAAAAATTATAACTGCTTAAGTGTTGTGTCGACATCTTCATATATTTGGCATGACACTATATTTATTTCTTATTATATTTACTCCTGTGTGGGAACAAGAAGGGTTAATGATGATGTTATGAATTACTAAAACTAATTTAATGTAATGTAAATTTATTTAGCTCCTCAGTTTGCTTAATATTGGGAAAAATAATATTTAATTCACTTTATCGCTTGAAAATGATTCTGCTGATGGCTGCAACATCAATGACATCTAGGGAACGTTATAATCCAGGTATGCCCTGCCGCCCATGGTAAGTCAAGAAATGCATTGCTTGCCACCTGAGTCAAAGTCAAACTGTAAATGTGTATTTGCCACCTATGGAATTGAAAATTTGTTATTGTGGAAATTATGTATGAGGTATAGGACTTGGTAATTAGGAATCCAAACCAGTATAAAAAAATTTAGTCTCTTCTCTTTACTTTTACTCGCTGCATATACCATATCACTACCTATGAATCTGATTTCGTTTTGATAATTTTGTTAATCACGATATATTTTGGTAATAAATTTAAATGTTTGGTAATAATTTTAACAACACTATTCACTCGCCTCGAATGCTATATTAGCCTTAAGATCCATTTCGCATAATATTAGTGTTATCCCGCCTTTTAGCAAGGCCGTTTCACCAAGAAATTGGTTGGAAATCAAAGATAGTTCGTCCCAGAGATCGGTTATACACAGGTTCACTATGGATATCGATGAATTTTGTCCGAGACCGGATTAAGCTATTATTGACAAGACATGACAAGCAAAGATATAAAAGCCAACATTCCAAATTTTGAGTCAATCTGAGTTCGTATGCTCAAGATATGATCGACACAAGTCAAGGAAACGAACTCGTTCATATCCAACATTTCGTATCGATCAGGCCACAATCCATCTCTTCGCATCGGTCGGTTTCATATCCATCACATACCTATCTATTCATGTCCATCACCATGCAGCTGTCTTGTTCGTATCCATCGAAGATTGTCTTGTTCCTATCCATCGAAGATGGTCTACTTCGTATCCATCAACGAAAGCGTGAGTGTCTAGTTCATATCGATTAAGTTATACAATCGATTCATACGAACAGAACAATGCAACCAATCGATACGAATAAGGCGGCACAACCAATCGATATGAACAAGGCAATGCGACCGATCAATGTGAACAAAACGGTTAACATCGATATGAACAAGGCGAAAACCTTGGAATGACTTAGTCAATTCAGCATTGAAAGTGGATTGATCAAAGAATTCAGCGCCACGCCAACATGCAGACACGTGCTCGGATTGATGCAAAAGAACGATACGAAAGGATTGATACGAGCCAAACAGCCTACTGAAAACACGAACTTTCATCGATCATATCTCGCAATCTACAAGTCCAAATGCTACGAAATTTTCACAGGATATTATGTACGACCTAAAGATGTTCATGCCAAATTTTGAATCGATTGATCAAATGTTGGTCGATATGAAATTCGTTCATATCAATCATGGATCGAGTCGAAATCACCTAGGATCGATCGCGCAGGTCCACTCACGTGCTAGAAGAGGTCTCCCGAGATCTAAGCGAGATATTTGCATCCTACACCTATAAATAGCATCCTAAAGTCAATAGAAAAGGGACTATTTGATTCTCTACATCCGGACTCTGCCAAATTCATTTTTTGCACTTCAAGGCTACTGTTGTACTTGAAATTCATCAGTGTAATCTAATGTAATCGATTGTAATCAACAAGAAAACATCAATAAAGTTATCAACTTCAAAGTGGACGTAGGCCGGATCGTCAAACCACTATGAACTCTGTGTTCTTTACTGCTTTTTTCTTAATTTTCTGAGTGTTCTTCATTTTTAATTCTCTACATGCTCGTTATCTATGATCTGTGATTGTGAATTGGTGCTTTCATCATCAACTAGGTGTTTGTGACCAATATTGGTGCAAACATTTTGATGCTTTCACTGAGAACGCTAGCATTCAGAGATTCTACAACCTGGATTTTTAATTTGAAGACTTGGATCTAGAAGGTATTTCCAGACAATCAACAAAAAGACAGCAGACTGAAAGGAGTCAACATGAAGGGAGTCAGAAGGCTTCCTCGGGAGCAAATCAGGCATCAGCCTTCATCACAGAGATGAGATGGAGATGATGATGGGAGCTATGCATGAAGAGCTTTTGGAAAGATAAGAGGAGATGATACAGAATTTGCTTCGACGAACTGGATAAGCTGGAGTGCATAATCAAGCTAACGCAGCTGCAGGAGATGCTAGAGATAGGAGTCAGGAGCATGAAGCAATCAGAACCCAGAATAGAGCGGACCATCAGGAGCAACCCCAGAGCTAGGGGCACTCCGCAAAGCGTATTGATCCAACCTTAGGCAGGATACCAGGTGGAGCTGTTCAACATGGCATTGATAGAGGACGCCCATCCAGAAGAGCAGATCCCGGGACTCCCTCACGAACTCAGGGGGCAGACCGGAGGCAATGGACAAGAACTACAGCTTGGCAATGGTGACTGGTTGGTGGAGATGGTCAGACGGGCCATGAGAGATGGACTGGTGAATAAAGATTTGGAAGACGTGAACAGGAGCCCCCTCGCTTTCGTAATTAGACAGGCTAGGAATCCACCAGAATTCAAGCTACCAACACTGAAAACGTATGATGGGAGAACGGATACTACAGTTCATTTAACATTATACATGAGGCATATGGAGGTGTTAGGGGCATCGGAGGAGGTCATGGACCGGTGCTTCCCATTGTATTTGGCAAACATTGCAGCGCTATGGTTTAGACAGCTGGAGAGTGGCTCCATTGGAACATGGACCGACTTGACTGAGAAGTTTATGAGGAAATTCAGAGTTCACATTTCGAAATCCAAGAATGCGATGAGTTTGGCAACATTAAAGCAAAGGACCGGGGAATCATTGAGGATCTTTCTGACGCTATTCAATACAGCGGCAGCATCAGTGGATAGACTAGAACCATCCATGGTTTTGATGGCAGTTGTATCTGGCATAGCTGATGGCACAGAATTCAAGAATTCATTGGCAAGGGATCCCCCTATGGATCTAGGAGAATTTTATCTCGAGGCTGAAGGATTTCTACGATTAGAGGATGTAAATGCTGAAAGAGAGGAAGGAGAAGGAGTCGATGTTTATACAGTCAAGGGCGGTAATCCTCCTAAAAAAGGTGCAGGAACTGATAAAGGGAAATGAAAGGCTGAGGATAATGGTGATGGACCAATGCGACCACAAAAGAAGCTAAGATTCACCTCTTATACGGAGTTGAATGAGACTTTGCAGCAAATCTACCAAGATACCAGGGGCAGATTCCTTATCGAAAGCTAATGAGAAGGGATCCGACCAACAATGAAAGAAGATCCGACAAGTATTGCTTATTCCATGAGCTGGATGGTCATAGCACGAACGATTGCAGGCACTTAAAGGATGAGGTTGAGGGGTATATCTGGAATGTTCTGCTATCGCAGTATGTGAGAAGGGGAGCAACAACGGTGGAACGAGAGCGGCCACCACCTGCATCAATTGGGAAAGGCTCAGGATCGAAGCGTCAGCTTGTCATCGACCGATTGAAATAATGACGAATAAGTGGCAAACTCCACACCAACACGATTAAGTCGTTTACACATGTACATGACCGTGAACGATCCTCAGGCATGCTTTGATATGACTACTAATCGCATCGGTGTAGGTGTTGGCACTTTGACGTCTCTGTGTTGCTTTTATTTTCTATTTCTCATGTTTGGATTTGGTTTTCTTGGGCATTTTTGTTGAAGACTCGTTTTAATGTAAATCTGCAATTTATAATTTCATAACGGCTAAGCCACTTACACATGTACGGGATCGCGAACGGTCCTCAAACATGCTCTGAGATAGCGATAAACCACCACCACAAACAATTTAGAAACTCACTCGAATGTGAAATCTGACGTTAATAATATTAAGTCTCCCCGGCCACATAACTCGCCTCGAACAGCACCCGATCGCGAAACAGTCACAATTCGCCTCGAACGGCACCCGACCGCGAACGGTCACAACTCGCCTCGAACGGCACCCGACCACGAATGGTCACAACTCGCCTCGAACAACACCCCGATCGCGAACATTCACCATTCACCGTGAATGGCATCCGACCTCGAATAGTCACATACCACCTCAAATGACATATGATCTCAAACGATCATCATTCAAAGTCAGGCAAGACTATCAATCTCTTTTACAGGTCATCCACAGGATATGAACATCCAGCTTATCGAACCACAAAACATACCTTTCTATCACAAGGCATGTTTGGAGGGAAAGTGTTATCCTGCCTTTTGGCAAGGCCATGATACCAAGAAATTGGTTGGAAATCAAATACAGTTCGTCCCAAAGATCGGTTATACACAGGTTCACTATGGATATCGATGAATTTTATCCGAGACCGGATCGAGCTATAATTGACAAGACATGACAAGCAAAGCTATGAAAGCCAACGCTCCAAATTTCGAGTCAATCCGAGTTCGTATGCTCAAGATATGATCGATACGAGTCAAGAAAACCAACTCGTTCATATCCATCATTTCGTATTGATCAGGCCACAATCCATCTCTTCGCATCGGACGGTTTCGTATCCATCACATACCTATCTGTTTATGTCCATCACCATGCAGCTGTCTTGTTCGTATCCATCGAAGACTGTCTTGTTTGTATCCATCGAAGACGGTCTACTTCGTATCCATTAATGAAAGCGCGAGTGTCTAATTCATATCGATTAAGTTATATAATCAATCGATACAAACAGAACAACGCATCCAACCGATGTGAACAAGGCGACACAACTGATCAATACGAAAAGGTAATGCTACCGATCGATGCGAACAGAACGGTCAAGATCGATACGAACAAGGCAAAAACATTGGAATGACTCGGCCAATTCGGCATCGAAAGTTGATCGATCCAAGAATTCAGCGCCATGCCAACATGTAGACACGTGCTTGGATCGATACAAATAGAGCGATATGAAAGGATCGATACGAGCCAAACAGCCTACCAAAAATAAGAATTTGCACCGATCATATCTCGCAATCTACAAGTCCAAATGCTATGAAATATTCATAGAAGCTTATGTACGACCTAAAGAATGTTCATGCCAAATTTCGACTCGACTGGATCAAATCTTGATCGATATGAAATTCGTTCGTATCGATCTCGAATCGAGTCGAAATCACCTAGGATCGATCGCGTGGGCCCACTCACTTGCCAGAAGAGGTCTCCCAGATCTAAGAGAGATATTTGCATCCTACACCTATAAATAGCATTCTAGAGCCAACAGAAAAGGGGCTTTTTGATTCTTCTACGTCTAGACTCTAGCGAATTCGTTTTTTGCACTTCAAGGCTACTGTTGTACTCGAAATTCTTCACTGTAATCCGCTGTAATCGATTGTAATCAGCAAGAAAACATCAATAAAGTGATCAACTTCAAAGTGGACGTAAGCCGGATCGCCGAACCACTATAAACTCTGTGTTCTTTACTGTTTTTTTCTTAATTTTCTAAGTGTTCTTCATTTTTAATTATATGCATACTTGTTATCTGTGATCTGTGATTATGAACTGATGCTTTCATCATCAATTGGGTATTTGTGACCAATTATGGTGTAAAAAAATAGGGTAGCACATCAAACCCCGCATTTCTCCCATCGTATCTGACCTTATTGGGCCCATCGAGGCTTATCCCTTTAGAGCTTGGAGTAAGGGCCGTTTCAAGTTGACCCTCTTCAACTGTTCAAGAGGCTTCTCTCCGAATCTTAGCAGCAATAGTTTTAGCAAACTTAAAATTTTCTTCTTCCCTAGTCATGTCTCTTTCCTAGGTTTCTATCAGCTTTTAGTAACTGATTTCTTCATTAATCGTAAGAGTAATAGTTTGATTTTGAACTTTAGTTCCCATCATAATAGCACCTTGCATTCATCCAAGCATTTAGATGTGTTTTGTATAAAAGCTACAAGCATTCATTGGACTTGCTTATATGATGTAACAACTGTTTCCTACGACTGTAGTAATATTCAAAATCTCAATTGGTGTTTCGATAACCTCTTCCTCAACAATGGTGATTGTGGATTCTTCCTTAGAATAGACTTTGACTTCATCTTTTATACCAAAACTTGGTTGAAAACAAGTAGAAAAGGCAATGAAACAAAAGGTGAATTGACCCTCCTTTTAGCGCCAAAAATATTGGAGTGATTTTTCATTACTACCAACACCCCAACATTCGAAAGTTAAAGATGCGGTAACAAAATTCTACTAAAAGCTAGATGTGTAGGCAGAATGCAATAAAAAAAGTAAAGCTCAAGAATGTAAAGAAAAAGGGATTTATAGTGGCTCGAGAGCTGGGTCCCTACGTCCACTATTGAGAAGTAATTTGGTACTTTTGCCATATAGCAAGATGACTTTATAAATGAACCTTAGCTAAGAGCATGGGTCTAAAAGTTAAAATAAGACTATAAATGATTAGTCAATTAGTCAATTCGGTATCATATCTTTTAGCTAGTTATTCATTATCAATTAGATCCCATACATGGGGACTAATTCTCTTATCTATAAGGGTCTTGTAGCTCTGCAGTGTAGAGAGTGTGACATCATGTTATTCCACTAATAATAGAATGTATTTTAGGATTTTAGTTGACAATTTAACGAATAAATAGAATTTTGAAATTTGAGTCAAAGAAATTTGAATTTCAAATAGGCTTGAATTATGAAAAATTAATTTTAACTTGATATAAAAAGTTGAAATAAGCAATAAATGTATTTCGAAGATAAATTTGAAATTTTATTGAATTTAATTCAATAAAAGTGGTTTCTGGAGTTTATTTGAAAAAAAATTAAAATTTGAAATTTGAAATTTGAAATGTGTTCTAAAATCTAGAGGGCTAATTGGAAATTTATTTTGGAAAAATAAATATTATTTGAGAAAAATTGGAATTAATTTTAAATTAAAACAATTATTTTATAGCTATCGAATTTTTTTAGCAAGAGCGGTACTTTTATTCAAGAAGAGCATTCATTTTGCCTCAAGGGCTCGAACCCATGACCTCTATGACGTTTTTCTAATGCGACATACCTCTAACCACTTGAGCAAGAGGTCCTCGACTTTATAATTGTTGATAAATAAATGGAATATTTTTCAAAAAGAAAAATCGTTATAAGAATAAAATAAAATTTAGATAAAATGTCTCAAATAGATTTTTTAACGAGTATAAAATATTGGTTAATAGGCGGTTCGAATAAATGACTATAGAGGGTACTAATATATTTAAAAATTAAATTAATATTTCACTGGACCATAATTCTTGTACTTATCCAATGAAATCATCGTATTTTAACTTATTTAATCCTTAACTAAGTTGTTAAAGCCTAAGCCTATAAATACATAATCCGCTACTGCATTTTATTTCTACATTTCCACTTTGTGAATCAAAAGAAGCTCCATTTCGTCTTCTTCTTCTTCATTAAGCTAAAGTTCTTATCATCGGGCTATGGTTTTAGTTCTTCGGCTAATAATATGAGATGTGAGTATAAACATATTTTTACTATTAGTGAGTATCGTTTCATTTTATATACTCTTTCGGTAAATATCTCTTTATTTGTTTTTACTGTAAACCATATGCTGCTTTCATATTCTTTAATGCCTCGATACTATTTTTGCTTGATAGTTAAGTGCTAATATAGAGTAGTAAGCTGAAATCATCCCTAAGATCACATCAAAGTCGACGAAGAACGATGGAATTAGCAGCATTCGCGATTACCTAGAGCATTGCTGCTTTAGGCCCATCACCACCGGTTTCCTGCTAAGCCTATCATTGGTCGACCGATCAGTGAAACATAGAGCAATAATGCTCCAGACAATATAGAGGAGTTTATTTTTTTCTCCCTCTTTTCTTCTTCCTTCTTCTTACTTGATTCTTCTTCCCTATTCTCTTTCTTGTGGCCATTGAATCAAATATATGTTTCATCTTAAAACTTGTTTAACAATTTTTAGTAGAAGAGATTAATTTTCCAAACCAAGATTTAAATTAAGCTTGATGTTTTGAACACTATAAAGAGGATACATCATAAGCTTGTATCAAAATCTTTAGTTAGGCTTTATAAAATAATTTGAGAACTAAAAGTATGGAGCTTTAGTTCAAGTTTGTTTGGTGAATTTATATTTAAAGCTTGAAGAAAAGGAGTCTTGAATATTGAAATTCTACGAAAGAGATTCTATGGATTTTAAGTTTAGAATTTTTTATGAATATTTCATTGGTTTTGCAATAAATATAATTTTATATTTGAATATAGGTTTTCAAATATACAGAATATTTCAATATAAAACTTGTATTTATTCAAGTTATTTGGCTTATTTGAATTTAAATAAAGAAAGAAAGAATTTTTTTGATTCAAAATCTTTAAAACCAGTTTTGATGAATTCGATAGCTAGAATTTTTTTATAAAATGATTTTGAAGTATATTGGAATTAATGGTGAATTATTTTCAAAAAATGAAATTCATGGGTTTTAAATTAAGTTTTAATTCAAAATCCTATAGTATATATATATATATATAGTACGAATATATTTATTTGGATTTTGTAATATAAAAGCTTTATGAAGCGAAGTTGATTTATTTAATGATAAGTTTGAATTTGAATTTAAACCATAAAGGTTAAATGGTATAATTATACAAGCTTTTCTATAAAAGAAATTTTAGAAAATTATTCGAAATAACATTGGAAAATATCTCACAAATAAATTTGAAGTTCATTTTATATACAAATAAAAGTGTATAATTTTGATTTAAATATTAAATGGTATTAAATATTACTTGGTCAAATTTGAAAGGGTTGTTGTGTGATTTTAAAGAAAAAATAACAAAGTATATATGATATTTTAGAAACATGAGTGTATTTAATAAAGTACAAAGTATGAATTTAAATTGGGTAAATAGAAAGTTTGATGAGTTTAATTCAAGTAATTTATTATTTAGTTTACCCATATTTGCTATTATACTCATGTTAGAATATTGAAAACTAGCTAAATTAATGAATTGGATGATATGACTGAAATTAGGTGATTTTAAATACATGTAAGATTCTAAAGTATAGAATATATAACAACTCGTATCTTTATGGGATTAAATTCCAATAAAAATTGAAATCTAAGTCCATCAAAACATGGATCGTTAGATTTGGTGCCTGCAAATAAACATGAGCATTTTCAGAGATTGATAGAAATCCAAACTCCCAGCGAAAACAATAATAGGATGAATACTGACTATGACTACTACCTCGGAATAATGGTATTCCTTGGATAAAAGATTGTCAAATCAATATCGAGCATGAGAGAAAATACAACTTCTCTAATAACTAAATACATCCAGCTCTAATGACATGTTCCTATAAATATATCATGTGGGTTGTAATGAGGAGGCGGTCAGAACAGCATTCTGGTCGTTGGAAAATCTACAAACTATCCATAACTTTATACTGATTGTTTCCATTTAATTGTTATGTCTATTAAGGTTAGCAACTCTAACCTTGCATTGCATACACGATTACTCACCTACCTCTTCTCAAGGTACAAAATATCGATGGATTCTTATCAACCACTTAATACTTCCAAACTCATTTGCCACTTAATACTTCTAAATATGAAGCGGGCTTCTATAATCACCATAAAATACTTCTTTTTCACCATAAAATACTTCTAAAAGACAAAATATGCAGACTGTGCCATTTATGACCTCAATGAAGATAGACCCCATCATATAAGACCTATTCACAAAGTGATTTTCTAACAATGTTGTCAATGGTCGGTGGATCCTACCTACAAAGACCCCTAACCACTATTTAAGGCTCCAACATTTAATGTCCAACTATTACCGCATATATCGCCAATAAAATCGTAGCCATGTAAGAGTCAGTGCCCAAGCTACTTAATACCTTTAAAAGGACTAGGTGAATTTCTAACCATTCGATGCTTATATTCTAGGTAGGTCTCACGTCATATCCTTAGGTGGACTCCTCACTATTACTATTGTTATTATGGCCTTAGAAATGTAAGAGACTATACCCAAACCACTTAATACCTCATTACTAAGGCTAGGCAGACCCCTGACCATTTAACACTTATTTATAGGTAGGCATTTGTAATTTAATACCTAACACCAAGACGAACTCCTCACTAGTACTATCTAGCCGACAATGCTTGGAATCTTACTAGGTCACTTAATACTTCTTTTTAGGAGAGGCAAATCCTTAGATCATTCACTTAATGTCTCAAAACCGAAGCAAAACTTTCCCAAGATACCCACTGTCATTTCTAATTATAAATATGGAATCTCATTAGGTTACTTCTTTCGGTAGAGAGGCGGGCCTTAAAATAGCCATTTGATACCTAAACATTAAATAAACCCTTTTAGAGACATCCTTATTTATTTGGGATCTCATTAGGTTACTTAATACTTCCTTTTAGGAGAGAGGCGGACCCCACCGCCACTTAATATCTCAAACAAAAGCAAACCCTTATGGAGATATCTCTCACCGCTCCTAATTCCAAATTTGGACTATTTAATACTTCTCGATTAAGAAAGTAGGCCCAATCTTTCATGTCGTCACGGGTCTTAGGATTAGTGATATCTCACGCTAGTAATAAGTGCACCCCGACTGCCAGTAGCCTCAAAGTGAAGGGCAATCTTTTGTCGAGTGATCCTACTGACATCGCACCACTAACCTACCAAGTCCAATCAACTATCCCAATTCTTTACATATATTATCTTAGGTAGAAATTGAACTTAGCTTATTAATTTACATTGTATTTAAAGCAATAAGATTTACCATAAATACTTATCTACCCATAAATCCCTTTTTATGCTCATAAATGTCAATTTGTCCATTAGATCCTAATGGGCATTTCCTAAGACATTTATGTATGATTACTAATTTTAACTTAGTAACCCTTTTAACTATTCCTAGTTATTAATTCAACTTCTTTATTTATCAGTCCCATTAAACTAATTACCCTATCAAATTATTGCAACTCCCATATTTATTACCATTTGTTTCCCATTTATTGAACATACAACCTTTTTAAATTCCTTTCCTAATAATTAATAATCCTAAATGTGAATACTATGTGTAAACGTCGTTATTAGTTTTTTATTTAATTATTATAAGCGTAGTAAATTACTTAATTACAAATATCTATTTTTATCGAATATATTCTAGTTATATACCTTCACTAAAAAATCCTTTTTCCATGTCCAATTATTGGAATCATATCTAAAAAGATTATCCACTATAATTTCTATAAATTGGTCCAAAAAAAACTTTTAACTTTCAAAATATAACGTTTGAAACTACAAGGAATAATCATTTCTTCTTGTTACTAAAACAGACAGTGTAAACTACAATGATTTATACTTTACACATCTCTTTTTCTTTTTATTTGCATCTATTCCTTGTTTTAGATCAAACGCTTTATGTTTATAGAAGGAAAAGAAATCAAACTAATTTGCAAATATTAAATGGATCTAAATTCCAACAACTTCGAACATAGAAAAGTTTACATTCCGACGAGATTAATGTGAATAATCCAAATTCATAACCTTATTATACAACCTATTTTCAGATTTGAAATAAATTTCATTCATATCAATATTCTAAATTCATATTTTTGGGATTGACTATCAAATCAAGCTGTAAACAATTCTAATCAATTCATAAACAAGAATATGCAGACGATATTCATTATATTTAGATTATATTAAATTTGTTGCCTACAACTCATATACATTTCCAGTAATCATAAAAATCAAAGAAATACCAAAGGTATAATTTTCATGTTATAACAATCTATAAAATTTCCCACTCACCTTTTAAAATGATTCAATTCCCCAGATTTGAAGTAAATTCAAGAAATATGTAGAAAAAGGGTAATACATACATTAGAATTACGATCTGAGAAGAGATTGGGATTGGGAGAGAAAATAGATACAGTCATATGAGTTGCCTCAAATACGCATGCAGTTGATTATCTTCTGTTCTCCATTTTATTAGATTTTTATTCTTCTCCAATTTGTATGAATATAGGTATAAATATCTTATTTTTATACTTTAGAAAGAAAGTGGAGAATAAGAAATGTAGAGCTTTGCTACTCCTCCAAAAAATTATGAGAAGAAAAAGGGGGGCAAGGGATGAATTTATAGGCATAAGAATCAACCTCAACCGTTAGATCAAAATATATTAAATTTAGGTCGTTTGGCCTAAACTAAACCAAGCTGCCACATAAGAAGTGGTCAACCGTCCCCATCTTTGACAACCCGCATATCTGTATCCTTTGAATAGACAATAAACCACACATGTCCAAACCAAAAAGCACAGACTGACGGAAAGTCATGAGAAAGAAAAGAAGAGAGAAGAAGAGAAGGGAAGAAAGAGAGAAGCGAGAACTAAACAGAACAATACATAATCTCACATAGCAACGGAAAACATATAATATCATATCAACGATCTTTACAAAATAGAAACTATATATACATACATCAATCAGAGTTCAACAATCAATCACTGTTATTCGCCTCGACAGTTATAATAACCTGTCCTCATAATTGCCGATAATATACAACAACAACAATGCGCAAAGCGTATAATCAAAATAGATACGTATATACGAAAATGAAGATCTCTAGCTCTCCTGTTGAAGCTCCAAACGCACCAAATCTGAACCTATAAATATACTCGGTTTGACCCGAGCATTGAAAGGGAAGAATGCCCGGATCACTTTGGTAAACCAGCGTGAGAAACACACTCAACTGAATTTATTAAATTACCAAACTTTTCCTTTTCAAAACAAAAGTATCTCGTAAGACAAGCACATATAAACATAGACACGTTTTCACCTTACGATAACTAAATCATTTCATATCAAATCATCTGATATTATACTATTGTCTACACAAATAACATTAATCATAGTTGAAATTGTTACATTGATTAAATTGCAACATATAGCCCAAAGTGGGTAATACAATCCAAATGGCAGGCACGTAGCAAAGTTTGGATTTTCATACAAATGACCAGGTGAAGGGACTACCTTTTGATGGGTACACCTCTAGATAGATGTCCCGAGGAACCATAACAAAGCTCCTTTACCAACACAAGACCTGCATACCTCTATAATTATGTAGTACCGAATATGTCATCCTCTGGTCATTACCGACCTTTTTCAAGAGCCCTCATAGCATACAAATCACAATAATCAAATAGACGAAGTCATAGCCTATAAAGATATATCTAGAAGAGGATGATCACCCTCTTAGCCTTGCCGGATCTAACCCTGTGTCATTTCTGGTTGATGAGGCTCGAGGTAACAATTACCTTTTGCATATCATATATGACATCACTTTGAATGTCACACGGCCATTTCCATTGACTACTAATTGCCTTCCACAAAAATACAACCCTTTAGCTCATACGTCTCAAGGAGGGTGTTAAGCTAAGAGAAGCTGCATTCTCCGCCACCACTGATGTATGTTTGTAAGAACCAATGTACATAATCTTTCGAAATGCAATGTCAAACAAACATCCATACAAGTTGTCCAGGAACAGGACAAACCGAATGTACTTTCCTACCACATCCTGTCGGAAATTTCCTACGATTAGTAGCGAATAGTCCTTGCATTGGATATTTCATAACGAAGAGACTACTGCTACTAGATGTATATTGGGATTTTAACCCCAAACGATCAACAAACAGTCCTCCACTATGAAAATTCTGAATATCAATATCATCACAACCAGCCTGCACAGTCATCGCATAAATGTTGGTCCGAAGTGGTTTTTGGATAAAGCGATCCTGGTCTCTTCGCACCAACAACACAAAAGCGTTTCTCAATCTCATACAGAAACTAAGTCTCATAGGCTTGTCACGTCTCCAACTTTCAAATTGCTATCCTTCTGCCAAGAAGGAAGCTCGATAGATTGGAGTAATACTCTACACTACACGAATCAGCATCCTTAACACAAATGATAATCAAGCCTACACTGAAGGCTACGTACTAATGTACGACTAAATAGTCCAACATCAAGTCGAGAAACTAAAAAGGCCAAATTTGATAGTCAGTTATTTAACTATCGAAGCAAACAAACAAATATTTAGCACCATGAGCAATCACCAGGCCCTTTTAATTAATCTTTTATGAATTAAATAACATGCCAAATATTCACTTCGAATTATCTTTAAAAAGATATATTCTCAAAACCATTTCAACTTTTCAATATTTAAAAACATTTCCATTTACTTATTGAATAACAAATGATTCATAATTCAATTTATTTTAAACATTTCGAAACTATTACATATACTTAAATCACGATTAAGTATATATTTTATTCTTTAAGGAAAATATTCTCTTAAACATGCTTATTTGGGTCAAAACGAATGTTTAGTAAAACATCGTTATGAAAACTCAAAATCACCACTATAGGGATTCGAAAATCAGATAGACATATAAATCCCATATACTATACAAAACATTTCCTTTCGAAAATCATTACTATGACAATAGTGTTATAGTCCATCATTTCATTATTTCTTGAAAATGTCTATTTCAACAATGGATGTTGAAACCTATGTATTCGATACTTAACACATTTTAATACATCTTCAAACCATTTTAACTTCGTTTAAAATACCACTTTCCAAAACATTCATTTAATTTAAAATATTACTCACTGTCCAAAATCATGAATATAATTCTCTTATCCAAAATCGATACTTCTACACATTTATTAAAGAATTATCCATTGTCCAAAATCATGAATATATCTCCTTTAATAAACTATAATAATTAACTTTTCAAATTCAGTTGATTTCGGATTTATAAAACAATGTTTATAAATTTACATTTCTATGTTATAAAACTTTCATGCATTTATAAAATTCCTTTATTAACCAATTCTATTTATCTCTCATTTATATGCCGAAATCCAAATTATAAGTTAATTACCTATAAATCTCTTATTTTACAAAATCCATTCATTTTATAACTTCACAATTCGTAAATCTTATTCACTTATAAAATCCATTTATAACTTAATTTTAACATTTATAAAAACTCCTTTATAATCTCATCATTTTGATTTATAAAATATCAATTTATAAATCTTATATATAAACCATTCATAATAATTTCATAAAATCCCAATTTAAACTATTTTACAAATTAATCAAATCAAATTTCAAAAATCACATTCTGGTTATATTTCACAAAAATCGTAATTTTTATAACATAAAAATTATAGCATTTACTTATTTAAAATAAATCCACTTAATTAAAAAATTAACAAAACATCTATTTTCATAATCACTTTGAAATTCCTTTTTAATTTTCAAATCATCACTTTAATATTTTTTACAATTCTAAAAATAGGCTCAATGCTGCAGCAGCACTAGATACATCAATCACGACATCCAAACATCATATATCATATGATAACAGCATATATCACAATATCTATAAATAAACCAATACTGGTGAGGAATTAGTTGGATCCCTCCAACCTGTCACCTGCAACAAATATACATATTAGAATATGTGTACATGTTCGCTTCGAGGTAGACGCACGTACAAAGGGTCATTCGCTCATACACAGGAACGTATAGGGTCTCCTCTGCTCCAATAGGTAGGAATATATCCAAATATCAATCAATATATATATATATATACAGTATATCATATATCATCCAAACAATCATCAATCATCATAAATAAAATTTATTCTCACTTATATAAAAATATCAGTGAGTCGAAAAGAGTGAGTTGTACTCACTTTGGTTCCAATGGCAGTTGCAGTGTTTTATCCGGAATAAAATTAAACGAGCGTTTAATTTTATCCAAAATTTATACTAGCTCCAATCAACTCTAAACTAGCTTTAAAATGTAGGGCTCGTCAATGCGGACCCAACACAACTTGTTTCGTCAGAAACGGACCTCGTATGAAGAAGATATGACATTTTAAACATCACACGATTTAAAATATAATTTAATTTACAAATTCTTTTTAATTTTAAACCTAGCTTGCAATCTGGCCATTCATTTTGCTTGATGAGATCTTGTCTACTATTCTATTTCTTCTCCCCCTTCGTTCAAATTTGAACGTGAATATTCCACCAGCCGCCATTAAACCCTAATCGCCGCGGCCACCTCCTCGAACTAGAACACGATCCACATATGCCAAATGAAAGCTCATCGTTGACTCCTCCTATAACCCTGGAAGTGTCGAACTCGGTCGCCTATGTCGCTCGAAAAATGTGCCAAAACATACGACATTTAAACACAAATTGTCGTCGATACGTTGCTCTAAAATCCATCATCACCTTGAATGTGTTCGTCTCTCCATCCTCTACAATATTGTAGTTGGGGGTTTCAGCTAATTGTTAGTGGATTGAGAGAGATTGAGGGAAGAAGAATCAAACAATTTCAGCCATTGAGAATGAAGGTGGCGGCTAGCCCTAGCTTCATTAGGGTTTTGGCAAATAGAAAAATATGTGGCCTTCTATAGAAAATTTTCCCGCACTATTCATCCGAATTTTTTCCGAAATCCAATCGATGCGTGCCACCTAGCGTTTATAATATTTTGCCCCTATTTCGAACAAAATGGAATATATATCAAGAGTCAATTTGATAGTATTTGGAAGATAGGTTTTCGAATCGACCTATTTAAATTAAAATTTACTTAAATAAATTTCTATGTGTTTCAGCTTGTACGACTAAATCGTAAATCCGATTGGCACGAAATTTGAAATCCTACAATAACATAACATTACGGATTCAATGAAACTAGTTTCATTAAAATCTGAGACTGTTTGAAAAATGAGTATTTTCACACGTTAATTAAATATTAAAATATTCAATTTCTATAATTTAACTTTTAATTCAATTTTAAAATTTATCTAACATCATTCTCATTCAAATAGAATTTAGTTCAATTTTATAAATCATTTTCATTCATATGTAATCCAATTTCCAATTATTTACATAGTTTCAAATATTAAATCAACCATTTAATTATCCAATTAAATCCTTTTATTCGAAATATAAGTTATTCAACTTATAAAATTAATTTGTGAATGTTTAAAATTAATTAAATATACGAATTTTAAATGACTGAAATTTTGGGTCATTACACCTTCCTAGGGGTCGACCACTCCTGGTTGATCTCTTATTATGGTGGATCGACTTGTGGGCCCGGAAAAAATTAGTTAATCTTTCTTATTTATTTATTTTCATTCCAAACTCATTTTTCGCCCGTAATCTTCGTTTGGACTCCGATCATAAAACTTCAAATATGAAAGTTGTTCAGAATTTCACCACAAACGCAATGGTGCAAGTTTCATGGTCAATTTCCATCATTTGTACAAATTTCATTTTGGAGCATAATTAATTAATTAACTAACTAATTAAATAACTTACGCTAAATTATGGGTGTTATAGAATATGTTGTATAATTTACCTACGATATATTTTGATACAAGTTTATTATGTCCTATAGATATTTATTCAAATGTATGTTTTATCATCTTTAATTTGTTAGGTTTTGGGCATTAATATGTTGTTATAATGTTTTACCAGAATTACCCATATGTCGGATATCGTTTTATCGTTTTTCAAAATGGATAATTGACAAAATAGATAAAATTAGAAGAGATTTTTTATGAAACGATGATAACCATAATAATAGTCCAAATTATAGTAAATTGGGAAATAATACGTAAGTCTAAAGATGAAGGAGGTTAGGTATTATAAATTTACATAATTTAAACACATTCCTTATTAAGAAAATGGATATGGAAATGTGGTGATAATAATGAGAACTTAATCTAAAAAGAAATAGCATCGAATCAATGGTACAGTAGTACATATAATTTTCATCATATTTCTACAAATAATACAAGAAAAGTTTCTCATTTTTGAAAATAGATTAGAAACAAATGATATTTATAAATTAAGAATTAATAACGTGGTAGATTCGAGGATTAACACCTCGTTCTGACATGATAGTTGGATATAAGTTATTCCCCTTAAATTATAATTTAAAGAACTAAAAGAAATTTGTAATTTTAAAAATGTGTTGATTTCAAAAATATATATACCAAATCTAAATTTCCATGGGAATTTAGTTTTAATCGTACTTTAGCTGGAAATACATTATCTAAGCTTGTCTTACTTTGTCTAAATTAGAATTATATAACATAGATAATAAAAAAATACACTAATATATGGTGTTGGGAAAATAATAAAATTTATACATCACACTCTTTTTATAAATTTCTTATTTTTTTCAAATACAAAATCAAATATATTTAGTTATATTTTGAAAGGTAATACTCCATCCAAAGCTAAAATAAATATGTGGTTAATTGTTCATAGGAAATCAAATACTATAGAAGTTTTAAAAAAGAAAATTATAGTTATTGATAATAAATGTTTTTTCTGTAATTTGGAATTAGAATATATTTCGCATTTATTTTTTGAATGTCATGTCACTAATTATATTCTTATAAATTTTCTTAATATTTTTTACTTTAATATAACTAATAATGATATTATTTATGAATTATTTTAGAGTAGACTTAGGCTTTGTTATAATGGATTTCGTAGATTAATTGTTGATACTATTTTTACTGTAATATGTTGGTATATATGGTTTGAAAGGAATCAAAGACTTTTTAATAATATAAATATTCCAATAGTCAATTTAATATGTACAATCGCTTGATTTATTTTCTTTTAATTGGATTTCAAACCATAGCTATAATAAAGATAACAATATTAGTTTCAAAGAATATTTTAAAAAGGTTAAATCCCATATTATTTTAGTTACGAAATTGTAGTATTTAAAAGTAGAAATAATAATAACACCTTAAGTATATTTTTAATTGATATGTGTGCCAACGAATCAGATGCTATATTATATTTAGGTAAGTAATTAGATTTTAATATGTTATAATTTAAAATTTAGTATTCGGTTCGGGAATCATTACTAATGAGATTTTGTTATTAAATTGTTATTGAGATTTTATTGTTGTTGGTTCTTCTGTTTGATTGGGTATGTTTTGATCTTGTTGATGTGGCTAATATACTGTTGTGGTATCACTAATTTTATGCAATGTTGAGTTCCACTTTCAGATATATTATATTATGGTTTTTTACATGTTTTTACTTTATTTGGACTCTTTTTTATTTAAGCATTAGTTTTTTATATTGTATATTAAAAAGATTCTATTTATTGGGATTAAGGTGGCATTAGTCAATACTTGCAAGGCTTGTGGTAGTTCCTTTTTCGAGTGTAGAATAAAAGTATATGAGCAGTATCCTCCTCGAAAAGACGGACATCATTTTCTAAAAAATGTCATTTATTTGGGATATAACATCATTTTGGAAATAATGATGTTTTAGGAAGCCAAATATTTTGAAAGTAATAAATTCAACATTTGACGAGAACAATATGAGGTATTGACCACTACACTGCTAGAATCCATCGTTGCAGATTGATCGAGGATTGCAACCAAAATTGTTACGACATTGTCCCTCGTCACAGAGTCCAACGATCTATTGCATGGACAATGGATGTATAGTAAGAAATTAGAGACGTGGTTCCGTGAGAGCTAACACCTCGAGATGGAATTGGGTAGGTGAATATAGCACATAAAATGTATGCTATATAGAAGTCGTATAGGTAGTGTAACTAAGGATCGTGTGAAGTGCCTATAACTAGTCGTAAGCAACTGTGAAAAAGACCATATGGGCTTGTCGAGGCAGTTGGTATATGTAGGGGTAAATCCAAAAGGGATTACCAATGAGAACTTGATGGAAACTCAAGGAAAAGAGTTAAGATACAACCTTCCTTTGTATATATCAACCTCATAAAATATATCTTCGACTATTAATTATTTAGATATGCAGTTGAACAGATGGTACTATGTTAAACAATAAAATCAAATTCGACCTCTCAAAATATACATGCAACTATTAATTCTTAAATATGCGGTTGAAAAGGACCATACTATGGTAAATAATGAAATCGAATTTCTGACATCTAAAAACAATGTACTTCAACTTAAATTGACCACAACATATAATGTGGATATGTTATGATATCCTAGTTGATTAGAGTTGCATCTGTGAGTCATGATGGATAAAGCCATGACACAAGCCATTTTGATGATTCGTGGGCGGGATTTGGTCTGGTGTGAGTGAATATGTGTGCATCAAAATATCACCTTTAAACCCGACACTACGCATTTATTTTTGTTATTTTGGTTATACTCATAGCTAAGCTTCTAGCCTAACTCGAGATTTGTTATGCATATGACAACGCCTCGGGTTAAACCAAGGTGTTGTGTTTTTAGGATAACCACCTATGGACATTAGTCAATTTTATTTATTGAGCCTTCTATAAGAAAAGTATATTATGTTGGAGTATAACTAAGTTTGAGTTTAGCAACCATTGACTAAAAGCCAAGATCTATAGCACTATTCGGTACATTCAAAGTTATGGTGTAGGTGAGACAATTCAAGCGGTCGTGGACATGTTTAAAAATCATTTGCAAGAAGAGTCATTACATGGACATTTGCAATAGAAAGATTTTGGATTATATATATTTCGCCAAGTTTAAAGTGAAGTATACGTGTGTGTGTTATCATTTCCATTGTGATATTGATACTCATGTCATCATTTATTTATATGTGTTACCGATATCGGTGTTATTCAATTCTAGAACACATGTACATAGCCCTATGTCGAGATGTGATACATATTATTTAGATGATTCAGGTATTGTAATATGACTATGTTGATCTGAAGTAGTGTATGCAAAAGATCGCTCCTTCCATGCCCTTTTATCCAAGCTATCGAGTAGTAAACTCCCTTTGATAATTTGTTCACAAAAGTTAGGGAATCACAAAGAGCGTTGGTTTTGGATTGCTGACATAACCTACCTATAGATCTATGATTTGGACATATGCCATCATTTGATTACTTGTAGATTGACACAGATTGATGACACATAGCATGTGGGTCTTATATAGATTTAGGCACCTTGATCCTTATGTTTTAGGTTAGCTTTAGGCTATTCGAGCCATTAATCTATCTTATAGCTATCTAAGTTGTTGATCTAGTTGTACATAGAGATGCTCTCAGCCTTAGGTGGAGATAGCTTCGATTTTGTATGTTGAATGAGGCTTTTTAGGCCTTTGCTTTCGGTTATGGCTTCCCTGAGTCATTGCTTTAAGTAAAGACACTTGTGCGGTCTCGGTATATAATCCAAAAGCTGTATTTGAGTATTGGCAGCATGCCTTGATGCTCGTTATAGCATGCCTTGATGCTTTCATCTTTTAGTAGGAAGTCGACCTTGTGATTTGTGCTTGCTTGAAGGTTTGTACCATCGGTTTAGGCTAGCTTGGTGGTCATTGCTTTCGATTAAGCCTATATTATGTATGCTTTTAAACTGTATACTTAATGCCCCGCTATTACCCCGCTACAACCCCTCTATATGTCATAGCGGATTTCTACCGCTACGATTTTTGCATATAGCCCCAGAATATAGCCTTTCCGCTTTAATCCCCGCTATATCCTGTTATTTCCGCTATATTCCGTTATTCCCGCTGTATCTTTTTTAATAAAATGAATTGAAAATTGCATTTATACATTATAAACTTATGAAACTAATTTGTTTGAGTTAATTTTTAATATATTTTCAAAAATGAAAATACTCTAATATTCTACCAAATTCAATTATGTTATATAACAGTTTTTCGTTTATTTAAAGTATATTCGCACATGTTTTTATTTAAAATTATTTATGTATTATTTATAATTCAATTGAATGATAATTTTTCATTTAATTACCATTTATATATTTGTAAAAACACTACATACGATTTTTATGTGTTATTTTAGAGCCATCCGCTATATCCTCGTTGTATCCCCGCTGTGACTTTTTGCACCTCCACCGCTTTGAATCTACCGAACGCATTAACTGCACAGCTTTTAAAGTGGCATGACTTGGGTCATATACCGCATTTAAGACTAACACACGTGGTCCTCGGTTTTTTATTATATCATGAACTTGTTCTTTAGGTCATAGTATAGTAGAACATTCAACTAGTCGTTTGGGCTTGGCGTCTACCCTTGGACACCTTGGCCGTTTATAAGGGCGTTTAGCACTTGGAAATTGTTTATGCTTCAACATGGGTGCTTAACCTTCAGATTAATTTACCAAAATGGAGCTATGCGATGCTATATACAAAGTACTCATTTACTTTTAATATTTGTGGGAGGTCACATACAGAGTAGGGCTTTTAGATTTTTGATGAAGCGTTGAATCACTTGATATTCATGTGCGTTGAATACCTAAGGATATTCATTTTGAGTCTCCGGTTATATAGCCAAAGATCGAGTACAATTGAGTAAAACTTATGGTATAATAGTTCATTACTTAAGCTCTAATCAACATTAACATCAAATCATAATTTTAACATATCAAATGATCATATAACTTAGAGAAGAGACCCCACTTACCAAAAAGGAAATCTAAGCTCTAATGAAACCCGATATGAAGCTCCTCTTTGATTCCCGAGATCCGATTCTAATCTTCTCCAAAGTTCAAACTCGATAGAATGATTCGTAATGAATCTTCTAACTTTAAATTCATATTTGAGATTTTGGCTAGGATCTGCAAAATTTTTGATGGTTTTACTTTTGAAACCCTTTATTCTTTTTATCAAAAGTGAAGATGAAGAGAATGAAGAGATGAAGATGAAGGATGTTCATTAAGAATTGTTAATACAATTCTGGCCAGATGACCATTTTGTTCTAACATCTCTTTCTCATTATTTTACACATTTTATCCGATTTTAACAAACTTTATATGTATTTCATACATAAACAACATTATAAACTCAGATAAAGAGGTCTTGAGTCCTAATTCATTCATCTTTAAAAATTATTATTTTAAGTCATCGCTTTGCTTAACCTTCAATTTAAATGATTAATTATTATTAATTACTAAGCAACATTTTTTGGCTTTTTACATGTATGTAGGCACATGTCCCATCATACCACTACACATGCTTTAATTGACGTTTGATAGAGACGTTAAATTAATGAATTTTCAATTTTCTCCAAAGATCGATCATTTGTTCTTATCGCCAAACATCCATTAAAACCTTTGTTTGGTGCATGACGAGCCACATTTGAGCTAAATTTGGGTTTTGTATCTTCGACACTGTAGATCTATTTGATGTTTAAGCTTTTGGTTAGGGTTAACTTCGAATGTTATAAAATTAATACAATTTATGTCTTTAATTTTAGTGAGAGATTCTAAAATCAATTCTCTTAGAAAAAACCCTAAGTTATAGTGTAAAACCAATTTGGGTTTGAGTGTAAGCTATTTTATTGGTGAAACAAGTCATCAAGATAAGATTACAAGTTAGAAACTCCATTATTATAACTATTATTTTGTGATGATTGTACTCTGATTGGATGAATAGTAAAGGGTTGTCTTTAGGTCTTTGGTTATGAGTCAATTTGACCGAACCATGCAATCTTAAGTGTATTTATTTTATGTTGTTTAGTATTTATGGCGGTTGACATTGTTGGGCATACTATTTGGGGAATTATTAATGATTAATCAAGAAACTTCTTAGTCTTCTATGATAATTTTCACAATAACTTCACCGATTTGAAACTCCATTGTTAAATCTATCATTTTCTTTCAAATTATCCATCTTTTCGACCACAGTTAAGCTTGATTCCTCATTTTACTGTAACCATTATTACAACTTTATACCTCCAATTTTGCATCAATATACCAACAAATTATTGTAGGAGTTATCAACATGTAAAACATGAACAAAAATAATCAATGTTACATATATTTAATTGATTCTTAAATCGTTAGCATATTTACCTTTGTCATTATTACGATAAACAATTAGGTAGCTTATTGCTTCTCTACTGATACAAATACTAGCTATAAGTTAAAGATTGAAGAGCAAGCCCAGATAAGCAACATAATAATGATAAAATAAATGAACATGAAAACTATTTTGGCCGGTAATACATACAAATATGATAGATGTAACCTCCATAACTTATGACAAATCATATGGAATTCTTTATCTTCAAACTAATGTGTTCATTGTTTCCGCTTCGATCTTCACAAAACATTATTTCACCAACTCAATTGAATCAACAGTATTGTACGAAATGTATGGTGGAGATTGAATTTGACAGATGGATAAAATATCCACATTAGTGTCTCTAGGGTAGGGCCTACGAGTTGTTGAGAAAAGTCCCATCTACCTTAATATAATTACTTAGCATTATACAAGTTAAGTTGAAATCATTCCTAGATAAAAATCACATGAATTTAATACAAAAAGGGCTCACATCTTTCGTCACTACTACAAATTTAACCGAAATTGGAAGAAAGAAAGAAGAAAGAAAGAAAGAAAGAAAAAACACTCAATAGTATGATAAAAAAACACTCAATAGACAAGCACAGCCTTAAAAGCTGTCTTAATACCAGTAACTTGTGGGTCTTGTTGGCCCCGACGATGTATGTACAGCTCATAATGGTGCAAAAGAAATAAAAAATAAAATAAAATGGCATATGCAGTGCCTTTGGTCGGACGGTAATAGAGGTTGAATTGGATAATATGTTAATGGGCTTGAATTGGGCTAATGCAGCATCCATTAACCATTATAAAGTGCTGAAACAATTACGGGTTTCTCACTGGGCAGACAGAAAACAGAAAGCTAGGGTTTCCGTCTCAATCCTTTTGATTCAGCACGTAAGATCCAATCCCTTATTTTTTTTTTCTTCCGTTTTCTTCTGATTTTTCTTCTTAAGAAGAAACACTCTTACTCAATCGTTGTGATCAGGCAATTTTATAAATATGTTGATTTTGCTTAACAAATAGGGTTTAGTAAAATTGCTTTTCATCTCCTTATTCTATGTTATGTTAGCGACGTCGTACTATAAACTCTTGTCGATGTTACAATTTCGTAGTAGTAAGAATCTAGCATTATTTCGAGTAGCGATAGCTGGAGGAATGCTAGTATAATCTAACAAAACTTTTTGTCGTTAACCAAGCAGAGAAATCAAGGTTTTGAAGTCCGTAGGCGTTAAATGCCCAGATGACATCCTGAAACTAGTGATAGACGTTTTAAGCAACATTTTTTTACTGCTTCGCAATCAAGTATTACCTCCTACGGAACAAAAGTATGCTTCGTTTACAACATTTTCTGAATAAAAGTTCATCCTTTTTTACCAATAATAATAAATAGATGGCAAGTCTTTATCTTGCTTGCCTGAGCCTGCAAGTGTTCATGATAACTTTTCTTGAATTATGTTTTGTTAAATTTCTGTTCTTAAATTATTTACAAATCAGAGATAATTCGGGTAGCTATATTTGACTGAAAAGAACCATTTCAAGGATTTCACTAGTTTATGTTGAGGGATAATAGAAAATTCGTGACTGAAGTGTAGTGGATATTTAATCATATGATTATATGACATCTCTTACTTGTATGAAGCTTTAAAATCAAATTAATCAGTATAAACTGTGATTATAATTCGAAGTAAAAGTATTCATGTTGCCGAGTTACTTTTTTTACATACCTTTTCTCTTGATTGGATTAGATTAGATTTCTAGGTGTGAAGATGACTAAAGTGTTTGTTGGTAACTTGGATCCACGTGTCAATGAGAGAGACCTTGAAGATGAATTTCGAACATTTGGAGTTATCCGGAGGTATGGGTTGTATACGTGCTTCTGGGATTTTCATAATGTTTTTACCTTTCACGGTTGACGCAGTGTTATAATTCTGCAGTGTGTGGGTTGCTCGAAGACCACCGGGCTATGCTTTTGTTGAATTTGATGACAGGAGAGATGCTTTAGATGCCATTGAAGATTTAGATGGTATGAATGTCAATGTTTTAATATTTTATTTCATTGATGTTTCAATTTGTTTTTATATTAGCCAGGTTTATCACCGTTTGTTTTGAATGTCATGTCAATTGCATATCCCATAAAGTGGGATACATCAGTTAATTATTAATTGTTATCACTGTACATTTGCATGTCTATAAACTGCCTGTAGTTGCACCCAGTGTTAACAAGGCGCTCGCCTAGGCGCCAATAAGCCCTAGCGCCAGCTTGGGGCTTTTTTGCCTGTTAAGGCGCTACTCATGCTTGAGGCACCATAAAAGCGAGGAAAGCGCTGAAGCGTTTGCCCAAAGCGTTGGAAAAAAGCGTGTTTTTTGGTCGATTTGAAAGATATAAAATATTATAAGGTTTCAACCCAAAACGAGCTCTAATTCGATCCACTTAACTCAAACATTATGTGTACTAATATCTCACTCATTCAAATCTCCAAAATTCAATGTTAGCAGCAATTTTAAAGTGCAGTTTTTATACGATGAAAATGGAAAAAGTCATGCTTAAAGCGCCCAAGAAAGCGCTAGGCGTTGACCTTGCGCTTTTTGGGGCTTTTTTGCCTCGACAACTTTGTTTGCACCACTATCTTGTGTTCGATAGTTTCCTTCCATGATGTACGATATATGAACTGTTTTAAGACGTAGTTAATATTATCCTTTCTATGAATATTGATGACCCTTTTCAAAGGCCCATGACTTAAATTTCGTACTACTGTTGTGTATACTGGCTTCAAATTCAATTAGTCATATACATATATACACTTATACCATACACACACGTACGTACACACACACACACATACACTTATACCATACACACACGTACACACACACACATATATGTATATATGTATAACAATAATATATGTTGAGTATCCATTGCAATCGAAGTTGGGGTAAAACATAGCCTTTTGATTTCTACTCAATGAAGTTGGGATTCACATGTGTTTGGTCAAGAAGCTCATGCCCAAGGCATTAAAACTTGAGTATGCTATGACAATGCTTCCCATTTAATATTCAATGTATAAAAAATGCATCTGTATCCTCTTTTTTCAACGTATTTATGTGCACCCTTATATTTCATACATAGAGAATACTAGTGGTGCCCAATGGTGGGAACCGACTGATGGGATTTTATTATTTGGTTTGTTACTGCATTGAGAACATGAGTATGCTTTGTCAAGAAACTCATGTCCAAGGCATTAAAACTTGAGTATGCAATGACAATGCTTCCCATTTAATTTTCGATGTATAAAAAATGCATCCGTATCCTCTTTTTTCAATGTATTTATGTGCACCCGTATATTTCATACATAAAGAATACTAGTGGTGCCCAATGGTGGGAACCGACTGATGGGATTTTATTATTTGTTTTGTTACTGCATTGAGAAAATAAAGAACGATGATTTTATCCTTTTAATTTATTTCTAAGTTTTAGCAAACTTTTTTTTGATAATCATTGAATTTTTTTAACAGTTTGTGGAAAAAATATATAATATTTTGGGACTAACTTGACTGTGCTTGATTTGTTTTTTCTGAAATAAACTATTTGATTTGATAGTATTTGATGTTTGTTAGAAAGATTTGATTTTTTTCTGAAAAGAATTGGCTTTTTATAAATGACATTCTTCAACTACATGTATTATGTCATTATTCAGATGTTAAAATAACTATGGACTAATCGATTTGATAGTATTTGATGTCCGTTTGAAAGATTCTATTCCTTTTATAAAAAAGAACTGGCTTTATGCAAATGACATTCTTCAACTACAAGTATGTGTATTATATCATTATTCAGATGTTAAAAATAACTACGGGCTAATCGATTTGGAATATTCATGGATAGCATCTAGAACATAATCCGATAGAATTGCAAGGATATATTTAAACAAAATCCTTTTGCCTTAGATATTTTTGGCCTCGAGTCTTCTGTTTTACATTATAAATTGAACCTAAAGCATACATAATTATCAATTTTTACTAATTTGGTCAACTTAATTTTTTTATTTTCAATGTTCAGAAATTTTCTGATAAAAAATTGAGTCTAAAACAAGAATCAATCATGGCATTATGCTTCAGACTGTAGTCTTGCACTTGAATTAAAAGGAATCAGAAAGCCATACCCTACTTCATTATCTGAAATATTTTCGTTTTTCAGGTAAGAATGGTTGGAGAGTGGAGCTGTCACACAATTCAAAGGGTAATGGTGGTGGAGGACGTGACTATGATGGGCGCCCACCACGAGGTGGTGGGGAATTGAAGTGTTATGAGTGTGGCGAGCCTGGTCATTTTGCTCGTCAATGTCGCCTTCGTGGTGGCTCTAATGGATTGGGGAGCGGTAGGCGTCGCAGCCCTAGTCCTCGTTACCGTAGAAGTCCCAGCTATGGACGCAGGTATTCTGTTTAACAATCCCCTTAATGCTCTATGTACTTCAAATATTTCACAATCTTGGTGCTTAATTAACCTTCTCACATTATATATGTTGCCTTTGATTGATGAATAATGATCCTTCATTGTTGAATATTTTTGCTTAACTTGCTGTAGAATGGGTGGTTATTCTAATATATGTTTGTAACCAAATAATGCAGAAGTTATAGTCCAAGAGGGCGCAGCATAACCCCTCCTCGCCGTGGCCGAGGGTATAGCCGATCACCTCCACCCTATAGACGCAGCTCACCTTTTAGGGGTAGCTCACCTTATAGTCGTCGGTCACCTTATAGGCGTGGCTCATCTGATGTTCGTAGCTCACCTTATAAGCGTGGCTCCCCTGATGTACGTAGCTCACCTTATAGACGTAGCTCGTCTATAAGACGTAGCTCACCTGATGTTCGTAGGTCACCTCCTTATAAGCGTAGCCCACTACCGGATGATGTTCGTAGATCACCTTATAAGCGTAGCCCAGATGATGTTCGTAGATCACCTTATAAGCGTAGCCCACTACCGGATGATGTTCGTAGATCACCTTATAAGCGTAGCCCAGATGATGTTCGTAGATCACCTTATAAGCGTAGCCCACCATCTGATGATGTTCGTAGGTCACCATATGCTAACGGGTATGTCTTTATAATATTTTGTAATATTTCTTTTTACCTTTTCACAATTGTGGAACTAGTGGAAACTGCTTAAATTTGATTCAGGGCTAGGAGCAGGAGCCGGAGCAGGAGCCCGAGCAGGTGCTGAACTGTTGTGGCAACTTTGAAGAGCTGATTATATGTGTTCTATGATTATCAGTATCAGTAGAACTTTGGCTTTTAAGATATGATCAAACTTTGACTATTTATGTAGCCATCTCGAAATTTGAATGGGTACTTGTAGATGTGTCTACTCCTGCTAAAACACTCTCATCATGCTTCTAGCTTTGCTCCATGAGAGGTTATTTTCAATCCTATCACTTTGTATTTGCATTCGACACATTATTTCCCTGACATGACAGTGAGCAGTTATTTTCTCTTTCATTTTTCTTCCAACATTTATTGTCAATTAGAGCAATTTATATAACTGTGCATTTGCATGTTTTGTGAGGTGCGGCTCTGCTTCACGCCCACGATATGGCAAAGCTTCTTTTTGTCTCATTGCATGCTTCTAAATTGAGCGAAATCGGCTTTGGACATTGTTTCTCGTTTGTCGCATCCACATTGTGATCTGTGTATATCTGCTTTGTTATACCTACGTAAAAGTAGATATCTGACGCCTCTCAGCAACGCGCCATTAGAGCGACAATCTTGTACTTGATAGGCATGTAGGCTGACTGTTTACAGCTAAACCCTACACAGTGGGATCAAGCTCTTAATAGCTTCTTAGCAACACGCTGCGTAGTCTAGGTAGTTTCTTCAGTATTCTCATTCTGACGTAAGCTCCCATGTTTGTTGCTGTCTTCTGAACGTCAATTTTGCTTCATCAGTTATCAGTCGTTTTGCAACTGATGTTTATTAAAGAATGGTATAAAATAGTTGCATCATTTGTGACTGATTAAATTTTGTTAAAGATGATGTATGTGGTGAATCTATAGCTGAATGTCTTATAAACTATATTCATATTCGAATATAAATATGTTTTTTCTTACCTCTTGCAATATGTTAGAATGTCAACCTGGTAATTTGATTTCTGTCGCGTGTTGAAAGATTGAGTAGGTATTTATGCATTTGCTGAACTGCATATCCTGCGATACAGTCTTTCTTTGGAAGTTGGTTTGCGTTTCTGTTGCAAATTCCTGTTTGTTTGAAATTTCAATTGGGTAGGCATGTCTATTAGATTATCTTGTGTATGATGAAGAGCAACCTGTGACTTTTGGTTTGTATTTTCTGTTGTGATTTTTGGTTTCTTTTAGTTAATAAATTGGTTTAATACTTCGAATCAACGATTTGGAATCTGATTTTTGATTCAAGTTGGGATTTCATTTTATGTGGATTCCTATCTTTCAGATAAAATATGACATAATTAGCAAGAATAAACATCATCTTTGGTATTAGTTACTAAAGTTGTAATTTCTTTTGTGTTATATTTTATTGGTATCAGTGTGAACTATGAAAAATACTTTTAATATCAAATCATTTTCTTCTTAAATTGCTAATGTGCTAAACATATACGATATGCGAAAAAACAACTCACGAAGCAAGTTGATACGTGCAGCAATGCTTATGTTTAGGGAGGTTATTATTTTTTACCTTCACTGTTATATATAACGACTTTTATCAAGGAAATTAAAGTGAATCAGTCTTGAAATTACGAGCCCTTGAGCAAAATAAATTCAATACCTTTTTCTACCCACCTTTGTAGAAGAAATTTCATCACCTAATTTACTCACGATATCCCTGTAGAGTCGGGCTATAATATCCAATAAGGCCCAAAAAAAAAATAGATAGGGTTATGTTAGACTCGGTTCGTAATGTAGCGGATCCAGTTTTGTTTACTTTCATCGTTTATATCATATTGCAGTATGTTGTACTCCACTAATTTCAAGTTCTGTATCCATCTTCGTCATTTTGAAATTCGATGTTCTAGAATTTTCTTGTGTGAAAAATATGGATTGTTTAGTTGTTACTCTGATTGTTTTTATGTAACGTTGTATCTTTCAAAAAAAGCTGCATTTGCTTCACAGAGTCTTTTTAAGTTACATCTAACCAGACATTATAAGTTCCGGATCTTTTTCATTATAAGGTCCATCATTTTGAGTAAAGGTTCCACCCATTCACAGGTCGGTCGTAGTCTATGAGTTACCAAAATCCAATTCTAAACCCCACTTGAAGAAATTGAAGAAACTTGTGCGTTATATACTGTTGGAACTTAAAAATTTTCATAGGAGTTCTTATTTTACCAATATTGTACCCCGACCATTGTTGCAAAAATTTAAAGACTAACTTTCAGTCATGGCAATCAATGAGGATGATCAATCATCAAGCACCACACCAACACCACACCAACACAAGCAAAATCCAATACCACCCACCAAAATTCGTCAAATGATGCAATCAAATCTCTCGTAAATCCATAGTCAAATAGTCAACATTCAATTGGGTGAGGGTAATTATTTGCTCTGGAAATTTTAAGTAGAGAGTACTATTAGAAGATATGGACCGAAAGATTACATCCATGGGACTGCAATTATTCCTGAAAGATACGCAGCAGACAAAGAGGGAAATTTAAACAAGAATTAAGAATACATCACATATTCAAGACAAGATAGCTTGCGGTGTGCATGGTTATTATCGTCAATAAGTGTCAGTCTCCTACCATAGTTAGTAGGATGCAAATCTGCTCAAGAAATATGAAAATCAGTTGAGCATATATTCAGTTCTCGATCAGCAGCAATAGTTATGCATTACAAGAAACTAATGCAAAATCAAAGGAAAAACAATTTGTCAATGAGAGAATATCTCACAAAGATGAAAACATATTGTGACATTCTTGAGGCAGCTGGTCATAAAGTGATAGATAATGAGCAAACCTTGAGCATTATGAATGGTCTAGATGAAGAATATGAATCTGTCACGGTAGTAATTCTATCTAAAGAAACAACACCAACACTACAATATGTTTATTCTACTCTATTGACACGTGAGGGAAGAATATAACAAAAGAGACCATTAAATCTTGATATGTCGGTTAATGTTGTTTCAGAATCAAGAAACAGAAATCAAAGCAGGGGTACTACAAATCAAAATTATCAAAGAGGTGGACAAAATCCTGGAGGCAGAGATAGATGAAGTAAATGGAATAACAGCAATAACAGACTAATGTGTCAAATCTGTGAAAAGTATGATCACACTGCAACAAAATGCTATTTCAGACTTGATCTCAACTATACACCCAACAATCAACTACCAACAATAACCAAAGAAAATGCAACCCTACAACAAATCTTGCAAGCATACAATAAGAATCAAGAAGCACAGCAGAAAGTTCAAGAATTCTCACCAGAAAGACGTTGTAAAATCTGAGGATAATTTGGATGAATGCTGGTATCTAGATTCTAATGCGACAAAACATGTAACAAACAACTTAGACAACCTCAATCTCGATAACAAAGAGTGTAACATCCCGCCTTTTAAGTTAGTTTAAGCAGGTACACGTGCCAACTCAAACCATACAGAAGGGCGGAATGTTATGTGGTAAATAAGAAAAAGAAGAGAAAGAAGAGAAAGAAAAAACAAAACAGAATCTTGCAACGGAATGACAAAATATACTAATCAAATAACAGTTCATGAAGCTGTTTACAAAACATTTGATTATACTTATACAACACAAAATCAGAGTTACCCATATCAGAGATAAACAAATAACAATGCACCGGAACAGTGTGATGCAGTGGAATAATATAGTAAATAATAACAATACAATCTTCATCTTCGTCCTCCAGAAATAAGATCATCAAATCCTAAAATGCTCAGGCTGATCCGAGCGAATTGAAAAGACAAAACACGAGTCAGAACTAAAAGACCTTATGTAAGTTAAATCATCGGAAAATAAATATGAGTGGAACGATGACAGAGATGTTTATGGGTTTTACATCTCCTATCCAGTGTCTAACGTGAGTGCAGTTACTTAAGAGATGTTCGGGATTAACATCTCCTAAGGATCCATTAAACTATCTACTATATAGTACAATACACTATTGTAATATGTCTACAGTAAAGTAGAGGTAGTAAAATAACGTTAAGGCTTTACATTTTCCACCTTAACACATTTTATAAATTTCCATAGTCTATACAGTACCGTAATCCTACCCGCACTGGGTGTCGTCAGAGGGCACTTCATAGGTATGGTACAAAAAAAACTCGTAGAAGGCGCGCTAGGGTAGGTTGCACGGTTCAACTAGGTAATGCCAGGATAGATATAACAATTACACTTCCGGACTGTTGGTAACGCATAGCCGCAACTACCGTCCAACTCGAAACACACTCCCGAATAAAAATTGAAGGGTGGCCACAAATTAAATGAAAAGTCAGAATATAATATCGATGGAGCGTGCTCGATCGGAGGAATGATCTCATTTGGCCGGTCATTTGCTTTTGTTTTAGCTACCTTAAGCCAACTCATGGGAATCGGGTCCACGTATATACCTCATATAGGATCGTTGCCACCATCCTACTTCATTCTGGAATCTCCACCGCGTACATAGTTGTCAAAGTGGTTTTCGGTATTGGCAAAGAGTATGACAACATCTGATCCTGGTCTCTTTGACAACCAATCGCTTATTACACACCGGATGGTTCTTTTATATTTCAAAAGTCAATTCGCAATTTGTATCAAAATATCATCTTCTCAAATTCATAATACCTTCGAAATAATATTCACTTTGAAATCATATTCACATTCAAACCATAGTTTCTTACAACACCATATTTCCAAAACAGGTTAAGTCCTTGCTTTAAAATCATCATTTCGATTAGTTATAACTTTTAAATCCCAACTTAGGTTATGACATCATTAACCATATTCACTTTAAAAATTGAGAAATTTGAATATAAATCCATCCATTTTACTTGGTTTGGAATTTGAAAGAAAATAGTTTAAATAGTTATAAATAATTAATATAGATTTAAAATGGATTAAATATAATTAAAATAGATTAAAAAGCTTTAAAATAGATTAATTAGATTTAAAATAAATTAAATAGTTTAATTAGTTTAAAATATTGGTTTAAAATAGATTAAAATAATTCGTATAGTTAATATTAGTCAAATAGTTTAATAAAATTGAAAATCTTAATAATTATAAATTTTAAAACAACATATTTTTAAAACAGTTTACTTAAAAATATGAGTTTGAAATTAATACCAAATTAAATTATTCATTTCATTTCAACACATTTGGACCAATTTAAATTTCCAAATTGACAAAACAAATTTCACTAAACTATCGAATTTCATATCGTTTCAATCCATGTTTAAAATATCAATACGGATTACTCCAATTTCAAAAAAATTCAAAGTTATTTTCAAATAAATTCAATAACTCAATTTCGATAGAATTTCATTTACAAAAAGTTTAATTTTAAACTTCCAGTTTAGTTTCTTAAATCAATTCCCTTTTTAAACCAATTCGCATTCAACACAAAACTTTATTTTCCAATAATACTTCAATTTATAGAAATCAAATTTTATTTCAAAACATCAATTGATTAAATTCAAAATTTTAAGGATTTTTAAAATAATTTAATTTAAAAAATCCGGTGTCCGTATATAATTTTCTTCCTTAGGGTCAAGTGATATGAATATTTATCATTTCAATCTGCAATTCAAAATTTTACGTATATATCATTTCAAACCGCAATCCCAAATTAATAATAAAAATCCATAACGACCTTGTAGTTTATAACGATATAAAATAAAAATATCCATTCAACCAATATCAACAATCCACATCCATCACAATCATCATCCAGAACAATCAATAAATATCAATACAGAACTGATAATCGATAACAGGCATTTACTGACAATTTATATTCAATAATAAATTAAATAACAATTTAATTCAAATAAATTCAAATTCACTGGGATGATGATTTAAAATGTACTAAATAGTCATAAATAAATTTCTAATCACATCAAAAATTAAATTTAACAAACATGAGAAATTTTAGAAGTTTGAGTGGGTTAAAACACTCACCTTTGAATTTAAATTGAATTTAAATTCAATTTAAGCCCAAAATTCAAACAGTCTTCGAATTCGTCCATACAAGCGTCAAAATGTCCGAAATTTCAATACGATCACAGCGAATAAAACCGCGTCCAAATCCGAACTCGTATGTAAAAGTTATGTAGGTTAGAATGTTTGAATTTGAAATTAAAATTAGAAAAACAAAATAAATAAATAAATAAATAAATAACTGACCAAATAGATCGCACCACGTCACCGTCATCAACTTCTCATTCGCACCAAAACCCTAGTGCACGCGAAGAACTCGAATACGCTGCCACCAAATCGACAGCGCGTGCCACCGCCTATGGCCTACTGCAGCCGGCCAGACGTCGCCCATGGCCTCCACCGTCATCCATGATTAAACCCCAACCACCTAGTCGCCGATCGAACCCCCAAAATGCAGTAGCTGCCTATAGTGATAAAACCCTAATCGAATTTTAGGGGCCGATCCGACCGTTGAATTGACCAACCACCTGCGCTAATGAACTCCACTCGACTCTTTCCTCAATACTACGACTACGATTCATCGATCAGCAACAGTCAATTGCGACGAAATAAACGGCTGAGAATAGTTCTACAATTTCTGGCCAAATAGAGGTTCCAATTGGAAAATGAATTACAGATCTGTGATGTACTTGTTGAGAGCTTCTAATCGATATATAATTCGATATAGTTTGTGGAGTTTGAATTTTTGATTTGGTTTTGATATTATATTGCAATTGGGAATTAAGTTTTGTCTGCCATTAAAATAAGGAGGAGCAAATGGAATTGACGTATAGAAATAAGGAATAAAAAATGACTTAGGGTTTATAACGACAAATATATAGGCAGAACACAATAGAAATGAATGGGCTTGATTGGTTTGGGAAGTTGAACGATAAATGACCCAAAAAGCCCGTTCTCTCTCCGAAACGAAAATGGTCAACCCATATTCCAGAATGGATGTTTTCAAATATTTTTAACTCAATGGAACATGTTCCAAGTCCTAATTCCATCGTATGAAGAAGTTATGATGAAAGCAGCTTATTTCAAATTGATTTCAATTGAATTTCAATTAAATTGATTTCTAGGCGTTTCGAGTTCGTACGATCAAACGACAAGTCTAATCGTTACGAAACTTGAAATCCTACAATAATCCAACGTTACAGATCCGACGAAACCAATTTCATCGAAATCCGAGTCAGTGGCCAAAATGGCTATTTTCACATTATTAAATTAAATTAATATTTAATTAATTAAATCACTTTTTTAATCCTAATTTAGTTATTTACCATTTTAGATTACATAGTTATCTAATCCATAAAACAAATTTCCATGTTAGTTTATTATTGAATATTCCACTGATTTCAATGTTAAATTTCAATTTCCATAAATTCAATAATTATAAATTAAATTTCAATAATTCCATTTAATTGACCTTCATCCTACTATTCAATCCCTTATTATCAAATGGATAAAATTAACATTGGTTTATGATTTATTACATTAATATTCTCAAATTTGATCCTAATTTCCATTTATGTAATATTTAAATATTTAATTTCCTTTGATTGAAATTTATCCAATTATTATAATTTGAATTCTAATAAATTAATAAATCTTGACACCCATTCGTTTTATCCAACCAATTGTCATATTTACATTTAATTATATTTACAAGTTCATTACTTACAAACAAATGTTATAATTCTTATATAATCTGAATATGTTCAATTACCATTAACTATATTATTATTTCATTAGCAAATTAAATATTTACATTTGTTTTATTACATTTCATTTATAACTAAGTATAACAATTTACAATATTTCAATAAATTGTAATTTCATTCGGATTGTTAATTATTTGCTTTAATTAGCATTTTTGCATTTCGCTTTAGTATTTATTTCATTATTAAATTACCAATTTTCATTTCTTTCAATATTATATTACCAAAATCTCATTATATTAACAAATTTAATTATCGAAAATTATGGGTCGTTACACTCTCCCAACTCAAAACTTTTCGTCCCCGAAAAGGAAAAAGAAGAGAAAAGAGAAATTAAATAGTCAATATATCTCATTCAAAATATTAAATTTATGAACAATATATTTACAAAATAAAATATTTTAAACAAAATATATAAATTTATAAACATTTAAATCTTTTTATTTTCAAGTTAACAAAATTTGGAAAACATTTCAGAAAAATTCTAAGTCCAAAATTGTGACGACCCAGAATTTTCGGATATTTAAAATTGGGATATTTAATTGATTTTAAATATTTAAAATTTAATTTCTAACTTGAATTTCAAATATCACTGTTTATTTGGTAGTTAAATTATTGAATTTAATAATTTGAAATTGGGTAAAATATTGAATCTTCAGTTTTAAGCCTGTTAAAAATAATTTGAAGGCTTGTAAAATTTATATTGATAATACTAGATATAATAAAACTTTTAAAAGTTGAATTTAAAACTGTTTTGTTCAGTTTGAAATTATATGGTTTAAATCGATATTTAAAAATAGCATTTCGAGGCACAGTATCGGATTTTGACGAAACCAGTTCTGTTGGATCCGTAATAGTGTTTTATTATCAGATTTCAATTTTCGTAGCGCTTGGAGTTGTCATGTCATCATACGATAGGTAAACGAGCTGGATTTATATCGAAAATTTAATGTAATAACTGAGTCCAAAAAGCTATATTCTCCATAAGATCGAGTTAGGCCTTGAAACCTTTTCCATTACGTTTGGAATAGGGGCATAACATAATGAACGCCAAGCGGCACGTCTCGATTGGAGATCGAGGTCTTGTGTTGCGAAATCGAGACGATTCCAATATAAATTAAGTAAATGATAAATTACATTGCAAGCCTTTGCAACACGTATAGAGATTTAAAGCACGTGTCGCCACTTTTAAGACACGCGTTAAAAATAAAAAGAAAATCCACCAGTCGAGAAAAATAAACAAAAAAATACATCGTGCCTTCATTTTTATTTTCTCCTTTTCAAATCGAAATGTTAATGGCCGATCTCCTTGAATATAACAGAAAAGAGATTCGAATTCTTATGCCCGCTTCGTTCGTTTTCCGCCTCCTACTCCTAAATCGTAATGGCAGAATATAATTTCAAAACCAATTGCCGACAGTGAAAAGTGGCTAAACTGCCCAAGTATTTATTTACCCAAAGTAAAAATCCCAAGACGAGTCAATCTCTTCTCCGAGTATCATATTAAATCCCGCTCCAACAATTAGTACCGAGAAAGTAGCGCTACACGATGCGGGATTCATTGCTCAGAAGCGTTTGGCCCATGGTCTTCGGCTAAATTATACTGAGTCTGTGATGTTGATTGCTACTTAGATTTTGGAATTCATACGTGATCGAGACAAGTCAATCGCCGAGCTAATGGATTTAAGAAAACAACTTCTTGGAAGAAGACAAGTGCTTCCAGCTGTACCTCATCTTCTAAAAACTGTGCAGGTCAAAGGAACTTTTATGGATTGGACAAAATTAATCATAGTTCATGATCCTATTTCCAGTGACAACGAAAACCTTGAATTGGCACTTCATTTTTCTTTCCTTCCAGTTCCTTCTGTTGAATTTTTTTTTCTTATGGGGAGCAGGATGGATGCGTTCCCGGTGAAAATTTTATTTGGATCCGCAAGCATTATACTTAACATGGGAAGGAGATATATTAGAGTAAAAGTTATGAACAAAGCTGACAGGCCCATTCAGGTCTAAACCATGGTGAAGAAACTAAGCCGGGATGGAAATGGATTGCAAAACAAAAAAAGGTGAGATCTTCTCACTCATTTAAATAAATAAATTAAATTATTAGATGTGCTTGGATGAATTTAATAATTTATCTGTTGGATGATATTATATATATAGTAGTGTTATATATATATATATATATTGGAGTGATTGATTTCTCGCATTATATAGCGGATGAGACCCTATTGCGCCCCGCATAATAGCGGATGACCCTTATACCGCGATATCCCGCCTTAAAGCGAGATTGGTCTTTTTAATTATTGCGCTAACATTTGTAGATGCATGGAAACAGGTTGGAGGGATCCAAATGGATTCCTCAAAACGTTGAATTTATTTTTAATACACAGCGATGTGATGTATGTGATAATCTGTGATGATTATATTGATTATATGGGTAATGGAAATTATTGAATGCTATGGTTTGGCTGAATATATTTGGGTATTTTGAAGATATGAAAAAAATATAAAAGATTTGATTTTGAAAAGAGTTATAAGAGAGAAATACTAAGTAATTTTTTTTAGATAAATTAAAGAATGAATTCAAGAAGAATAAAGGTTTGATTTTAAATTCTATTAAATAAATGCTGGGTATGGAAAGAAAAATATCGAGATTTTAAATAAATGAAATTAAGGAGTTTGGAGATTTAAGTGATATTGCTTAAGAACTAAAGGATTTTATTTTAAATTTTAAGCTTTAAAATGATTGGAAGAATAAAAGGGAGAGTCTTGAATAAAGAATGAAATGGATATTTTCAGTTTAAAATAAGATGTTGAACATAAATAAAGAAGTGAGTTTGGAACTAACAGATTTTTGAAATAAATTTGGATAAGTAAAGGAGTTATTTTTAATTGGAGTAAATTTTGGAAATCAATTTGGAAATTGATTTATTGCTGAAACTGTGTTTTTTTAAAGGGAATGAGACTATGAAATTTATAGACTGGGTTTATAAAGTGAAATAAGATATCAGTGGATATTTGAAAGTATAAATTCATGGTGGAAATTTATAAAGGAATGGGTAACTTGTCTTAAAAATAAATGTGGTTTATTTTTAAAAGTGTGGAAAGAAAATTTACGAATTTGGGATGTAAATTGAGATAAATCAAGAAGGATTTATTAATTGATTTAAATAGACTATTCTGGAATGTAAAGTGTATTTTCCTAGAAAGCGGAGTATGTTTTCAAAGTGGCTTTTAAGTATAAATCAAAAGCTCAAAGTTGGTTTTAAAAAGAATGTTTTTGGAGAAATTATTTTCTTAAATTGGTTTTAAATTTTCAAATAAATATTTACTAAGTTAATTATAGAAGTGATTATTTTAAAGATTTAACTAGTATTTGATTTAAAAATGGTTATTTAAATAATTATACTCTATCTAATAATTTTATTTCAAAAATTAGTTTGGGCTTAAGTTTTACATGAGATATTAATATTAAATTTCATAACTAATATTTTGAATAAAGTGATTAAAATAGTTTTTTATTTTAAGTGTTTCTAAGTAATATTTTTGGATAAGTGATTAAATTATTTTAAAATCTAAAGCATTTAGTCGTGGTGATTTTCAGTGGAAATAAACAATATTTGGAATTTATTCCTCGATAGGAAAGTGGTTTGAAAACTGTTTTCAAAGGTTGAAATGTAGGAAAATATCTTGCGATTTGAAATAAATAATTTGGAAAATTATCAAGGTTTGATGATTGTTGTGAATGTTGTTTGATAGTTAAATAACTGACGAACATTATAAATAATTTGGGAAATTATTTAAAGTTGATGGTTGTTTATGGATGTTGTTTGATAGTTAAATAACCGATTATCAATATTGGCCTTTAAGATGGCATTTGAATTTCGATGAGATCGGGAATCGGATTCCAAATGGTTATCTGAAAACCACATCGAATCTTATAGGTGGATCTTTTGTTTAAAAGATTAAAAATGAAAATTTGTATCCACATGTTTTAAACAAGTGCTCATTATTCGAAAAGGTTGGGGAAGGGCATTAAGTTGAAAACCCATTCCGAATAATGATACGACAGAATGGAATTGCATTTGAAGATAGTGGTTGAAGACCGTGCATTTTCGAAAATGAAAGGATTGCCTGTTGATTGTCTCTGCACCGAGTTGCTCCGGTATAGAGACTACCCTATGTGATGGGGAGTCTAGACGTGATTAGGGGATATCCGGATTTGCAAGGACTTCATTCCTTAATTGGACGAAGTACCTTCGGTTCCATCAGACCCAGGATGGACTTGTATAGATGTATGTCTGACATTACACTTTGAGATATAAAGCTGGTTTCTATCAAATACATTTCTGTTTGGTGGCGAAAAATTTATTCTCTTAGCTGAACAACCTTCTCTGAGACGTATGAGCTCAGAGGTTATGTAATTGATGGTTATTAGTGATATATTCCCAATTTGGTAATGTGGCATGCTAAGTGCCGAGCATTGGTAGATCGAAGCATGGCTTTTGTGTAAAACGTTGCTTTGTGGGACGAGTTACTTCATCGAACCTTACACCTCGGTAAATTGTCAAAACAGGAAGGATGCGGTAAGGTAATGGGGTTCGCGACCCTAAGGATATGTATATTTCCTTCTGGATAAAAAGTGGTATTCTGGTATGGAGTCCAGATATTTTACTTATGTGACTAAAAATTGGTATTCTGGTATGGATCCTAGATATGTTACTTATGTGGTTGTCGGAATTTGAGGCGCCTCGGTAAAGGTCGGTTACAACCGGGGGATGACATACGCGTGACAGTTAGTTACCTAGTTACAGAGGTGACCCAACCTTGTATTGCAAAGATCCAGTTAGGTTCTCGAGACGTCCTTCCAGAGGTGTACCCATTCAGATAAAGGATATTCCTTAGCCTTGACCATTTGTTGGAAATCCAAACAAAACAATACGATACCTTTACGGTTTTAGTTGTAGAACTTGCCATTTAACATGGTAGCTATTGTAGGCATACTATAGTGGTACGTATGCTTTCTAAGATTAATATTATACTTGCAAATGTTTTTCCACACTATGCACTAATAATAATATCAAAAGAATTTTCGCGTATCAAGCATGTTTGACTACTATAAGGAGAAATCTCTTCCATGTGTGCGATTGCACTTGAGTGTGTGCCGGGAGACCTTATGGTAGTCTCATTTTTCAAAAAGCATGAACGGATTTCTTTTTGTACAAATAACCGTTTTTAGATCTCACACCAGTCCCATGACTGACTCGGAGTTTATTGTTCCCATTTCTAAACTCTGGGGTGCCTCTAATTTCCACATGGGCAGCCTAGAGTCAGGTTATCAGTAAATTCTGGAGCTAATTCAAGAAAGTATGATGTGGAGATCAAGAGTCAAGCTGGATGGCGAGACGTATCAAATGTATATGATGTATTATCAGTTGTGTATGGTTTGCTGCAAATTCAGTTTCCATGGGAACAAGTTATCATAACTGACCAGTGTTATGTCTTGTTGTGTTATACTCTGATGATGTAATGTATAAACTGATATAGTTCTTTTGTTTAAAGATTAGTCATTTATCTATTATATATTGTTCCGCTGTGATTGTGAGATTCTAATATTATTTCTATTTCTTCTTCTACCTCCTTCTTCTTTAACCCTAACAGTTTGATTTTCCAGCATTCGATTGTTCGGCATTGGATACAGTGGACGTATTGATGTCGAGTTTCGGACATCGAAAAATCAGGTCGTTACATTTGGTGTCAAAGCAGAAGGTTAAGCGAGAACCTTAGCTTTGGTAGGGATTACTCATTAAGAATAGAGTCTGTAGTACTCTTGAATGAGTTTGAGTGTATTAATAGATATGATCGCTTATTTGTTAGTGAATATAAAAATTGTTTTTATATTGTGTTGAATTATCGATTGAGTGTTTATGGATTCTGGTCGATACGTGGGACGTCACGTTATCGATAGGGGTTTCTAAACTCTTAAACGAGATAAACCGACACAGTATTGTTTTAAATAGGGTAAATGAAATAATTTTACCCAAATTATTTTTGTATGTAAAAGAAATAACTTTCTATAAATTATTATAGTATACATATGGTTGCTTGATTGTTAGGAAGTGATAATATTAAATTATTATCATTATTTTGTGGAAATTGAACTAGAAATTGAAATTATAACCAAATGTTAAGGAAATAATTTAGATAATGAAATGGAATTTGAAATGTAAATTATAATGTGATATATAATTAAAACGAAACAAAAAATTCCAAAGTAATTTTTGAATATGGATTTGAAGGATTTGGGGTTTGAAATTTTGAGAAATTTAATTCCTTTTGAGTTTGGAAATGATTTTCAAAGATTTTGGTGGAATAAAGGATGTTATTTAGAAATATTTTCGAATTGGATTTGGAATCTACTGAGATTTGGAATTTAAATTTTTTTTTGAAGAGATAAAAGCAATAAACTCTCTTCGGTCGCCGGAAAATAAATTCGATGATGACTACAGCATCATCAATGTTCATTTTCAAGTTTTCAGGAGAGGAATTGCTGCCAAATTGTTTTAAATGAGAGTTGTTTGCAAAACTGTGTTTGGTTTAGAAATTCAAAGGTAATTTGATATGCAAATGAATTATGAATATAATTGATTTCAAAAATGATTTTGAAATGTTGAGAAATTGTTTAAAGTTTTAGAAGTAAATTGGAAATGTTTATGGAATTATAAATGGGTTTGATAACTTATTAAAATTGAAATTTGTTGGAATAAGATTCAATTTGAAAAGGGTTAAATAAAAGTAAGTTGAAACCCAAATAAGTTGGAAGGTAAGCTAATTAATTGTAAGTAAATAGAACTTGCATTGAATACTCGAATTCAATTTAACTTGGGCTAAGTAAAGTAAAGTTGAAGAATTAGTTCGAAGTGGACTAAAGATAATAAAAGTGGAAATAAAAGTATTGATATAAAATGAATTGGAATTTGTAATAATTAGCAGGTGGAACTAATTAAAGAAATGGGTTTGAGAAAAGGTGAATAGAATTCAATATTTAATTTGATTTGGAAATAAATTAAGAATTGAAGATAAAATTGAATTCAGAATGGGATTGAAAATTTGAGTCAAATAGAATGATGATATGGATTAGATATGAATGAAAGATAGTTGATAAAAGTTCAGTATTCAGAATATTAAGATAAACTGGATTTAAATGAAACTGAAATGCAAGTGAATATAAATGGACATAAAACCAAAGTGATGTAGTTGAAAATGAATATAAGAAGTATATAAAATACTTATATTGAACTTAAGAAATGAATGGTGGAATTCTTAAGGTAAATTTGGAATTGAGGAAATATTCTAAGTAAATATTTGAACGAGAATTTAATAAAGACGTGTGAAATGATAAGTGTGAATAAAAAGAGAATTTATATAGCTAATAATCAATTGATTAATACGTAGGATGTACGTATTTTATTTTATTTGCATAACGATTTGATCCAGATTCAAGCACAGGATTTCGAGATAGTTATATCGATCCATATTGGGATTTTTCATTCGATTTTCGACACCGAATCTTGGATATGGATTTTTGATTGATTCTAAAAAAATTTATATCATATTTTGTGACTATGCAAGGAGAATGACGGCTTCTGATCAAGAAACCAGATCTGAGTCCGCCCTAGGGAGTCTAGTGAACGATGTTAGTTCGGAAATGAAATTGTGTGATCGAGTGAGCAATCAGATTTGATATTGCGTAAGGATGATACATGTGTATCGTACGGGCTTGAACGAAATAAATATTGAAACTTACGTAAAGAAATGTGCAAAATGATTTTGAATGTTATAATTAGACATTATTGGTAGTAGAATATACAGGTATTTCAAAAGGCAAAGGATAAATTGGGACTTTTGATCTCAGAAGATAAATTGAATTGCTCGACAAAATGTATGTATTTAAATTTCTATATGAAATTTGATGATTTTCTGGTCTATCCAATTTGCATTTTATTTTCTTTTGAAATCTGGGGACCTGTAGAGCCATTTTGTAGTCGTACCGAGCTAGCCGCGCAAAAGAGACGCTGGCGAAATTTTTCAAAAATTTAGGGAGTTAGAAAAGTTTTGAGAAATTTTGAAAACTTAAAATTTGGTTTTGAATTATAATTTGAATTTGAATTAATAATATGGATCGTAATCTATGGTCCGGTTGGGAAGTTAGTAAGAATGATAGTGTCTTTAATAAAAAAAATTGTTTGGAAAAGTTGAAACTGTGAGTTTTGGGAAGTTGTTAAAAAATTATTTGGATTGGGAAAATAGTAAACGGGTTATGGACCATTCTTCTTAATTGGTAATTTTGGGGACGAAATTCTTTTAAGGCGGAAAAATGTGATGACCCAAAATTTTTGGATACTTGAAATTAGGATATTTAATTAATTTTAAATATTTAAAAGTTAATTTCTAACTTGAAATTCAAATATCACTGTTTATTTGGCAGCTAAATTATTGAATTTAATAATTTGAAATTGGGTAAATTATTGAACCTTCAGCTTTAAGCTTGTTAAAAATAATTTAAAGGCTTGTAAAATCTATATTGATAATACTGGAGATAATAGAACTTTTAAAAGTTGAATTTAAAACTATTTTGTTCAGTTTGAAATTATATCGTTTAAATCGATATTTAAAAATAGCCTTCCGAGGCACAGTCTCGGATTTCGACGAATCTAGTTCTTTTGGATCCGTAATTGTATTTTATTATCGAATTTCAATTTTTGTAGCGTTTGGAGTTGTCGTGTGATCGTATGGTAGATAAACACGCTGGATTTATATCGAAATTTAATATAATAACTGAGTCCAAAAAGCTATCTTCTCCATGCGATCGAGTTAGGCCTCGTAACCTTTTCCATTGCGTTCGGAATAGGGGTATAACATTACAAACGCCTATCGGCACATCTCGATTGGAGATCGAGATCTTTTGTTGCGAAAATCAAGACGATTTCAATTTAAATTTAAATAATTGATAAATTACATTGCAAGCCTTTGAAACACGTATAGAGACTTAAAGCACGTGTCACCGTTAAAGACACACATTAAAAATAAAAAGAAAATCGACCAGCCGAGAAAATATAAACAAAAAAAATACATCGAGCCTTCATTTTTATTTTCTCCTTTTCAAATCGAAATGTTAATGGCCAATGTCCTTGAATATAACAAAAAAGGGAATTGAATTCATTTTATGGCCTCTTCGTTCGTTTTCCTCCTCCTCCTTCTAAATCGTAATGGAGGAATATAATTTCAAAACCAATTGCCGACAATGAAAAGTGGCTAAACTGCCCTAGTATTTATTTACCCAAAGTAAAAAATCCCAAGGCGAATCAATCTCTTGTCCTAAATCTTGCTCCAACAATTAGTATCGAGAAAGTAGCGCTACACGATGCAGGATTCATAGCTCAGAAGCGTTTGACCCGTGGTCTTCACGTAAATTATACCGAGTCTGTGGCGTTGATTGCTACTCAGATTTTGGAATTCATACGTGATGGAGACAAGTCAGTCGCTGAGCTAATGGATTTAGAAAAACAACTTCTTGGAAGGAGACAAGTGCTTCCAGTTACACCTCATCTTCTACAAACCGTGCAGGTCGAAGGAACTTTTATGGATGGGACAAAATTAGTCACAGTTCATGACCTTATTGCTAGTGACAACGAAAACCTTGAATTGGCATTTCATGGTTCTTTCCTTCCAGTTCCTTCAGTTGAATTTTTTTTCTAGGGAGCAGGATGGATGCATTCCTGGTGAAAATTTTATTTGGATCTGGAAACATTATACTTAACATGGGAAGGAGATCTATTAGAGTAAAAGTTATAAACAAAGCTGACAGGCCCATTCAGGTCTAAACCATGGTAAAGAAACCAAGTCGACATAGAAATGGATTGCAAAACAAAAAAGGTGAGATCTTCTCACTCGTTTAAATAAATTAATTAAATTATTAGATGTGCTTGGATTGATTTAATAATTAATTGTTGGATGATATTATATATATAGTAATGTGTGTGTATATATATATATTAGAGTGATTGATTTTCCGCATTTATATAGCGGATGAGACCATATTGCGTCCCGCATAATAACGGATGACCCTTATACCTCGATTTCCCGTCTTGAAGCGGGATTGGTATTTTTAATAGTTGTGCTAACATCTGTGGATACAGGGAAACAGGTTTGAGGGATCCAACTGGATTCCTCAAAACGTTGAATTTATTTTTAATATTCAGCGATGTGATGTATGTGATAATCTGTGATGATTATATTGATTATATGGGTAATGGAAATTATTGAATGCTATGGTTTGGCTGAATATATTTGGATATTTTGAAGATATGAAAAAAAATATAAAAGATTTAGTTTTGAAAAGAGTTATTAGAGAGAAATATTAAGTAAAATAATTTTTGATAAATTAAAGAATGAATTCAAAAAGAATAAATGTTTGATTTTAAATTTTATTAAATAAATACTGGGTATGGAAAGAAAAATATAGAGAATTTAAATAAATGAAATTAAAGGTGTTTGGAGAATTAAGTGATATTACTTAAGAATTAAAGGATTTTATTTTAAATTTTAAGATTTAAAATGATTGGGAAGAATTAAAAGGGAGAGTCTTGAATAAAGAATGAAATGGATATTTTCAGTTTAAAATAGGATGTTGAATCATAAATAAAGAAGTGAGTTTGGAATTAATAGAAGTACGTTCCTGTAAAATAGAAAAGAATATTTATGGACCCGGAGAGGTCCGCTGCTCTCAGAGAGGAGGTGGACAAACTCAAAGCCAATGGATTCGTCCGCGACGCTCTCTCCCTGAATGGGTGTCTAACCCTGTGCTTGTGAGGAAAACAAATGGAAAGTGGAAAACTTGCATTGATTATTCTGATTTAAATAAAGCATGCCCGAAAGATAGTTTTCCTTTACCTAGAATCGATCAGCCAGTCGACTCAATGGTCGGACATGAGTTACTATCATTTATGGATGCATACTCGGGATACAATCAAATCCCGATACACATTCCGGATCAAGAACACACCAGTTTTGTCACAGACATTGGGTTATATTGCTATATAGTGATGCCTTTCGGATTGAAAAACATGGGAGCAACTTATCAGCGTCTGGTGAATTGAATGTTTAAACACCAGATTGGTAGAATGATGGAAGTCTATGTTGATGACATGCTCGTGAAGTCACGACAGTCAAACGACCACATTCGAGACTTGGCAGAGATGTTTGATATCCTCAGATAGTATGGGATGAAGATCAATCCTTTGAAATGTTCCTTTGGCATTGCATTAGGGAAGTTTTTGGGTTTTATTGTGAATGCGTGGGGAATAGAACCTAACCCGGAGAAGATTTAAGCTATTCGAGACATACAAGTGCCCAGAACTATAAAGCAGGTACAAAGCTTGAATGGAAAGGTGGCCGCGCTGAGTCGATTCATTTCCAGAGCCACAGATAAGTGTATCCCCTTCTTCGATGTAATAAAGAGAGGAAAGAGAAATTTCGAGTGGACATCCAATTGTGACGAAGCATTCCGCCATGATAAGGCAATTAGAAAGTCCTCCGGTGCTATCGAAACCAATTGACCATGAAATGTTGTATGTGTACCTAGCTGTATCCCAACATGCTATCAGTACGGCTTTGGTTCGCAAGGAAGACCGAGTTCAAAAGCCAGTGTACTATGACAGTAAATGTTTGACGGGGCCAGAAAGAAATTATCGCAAGATCGAGAAACTAGCCTATTGCTTGGTGATTGCATCACGCAAGCTTCGTCCGTACTTTCAGGCACACTCAATCAGTGTTTACACTGATCAACCATTGTGAAGGTACTCCAGCGACCAGAAACCTCTGGAAGGATGTTAAAATGGAATATCGAGTTGAGTCAGTTAGATATTACCTACCTACCACGAAGGGCCATACAAAGGCAAGCGCTTGCAGACTTCATAGCTGAATTCACCGTGTCAAACGAATCAGATGGTAACAATTTCATACCTCCCGTTCGATGGAAGATGTATACCGATGGGGCATCAAACGACCGTTGTTCGGAGGCTGACATAGTTCTTGTGACTCCTGAAAACCGATCAGTTTGTTATGCTTTGAAGCTCGAATTCCCAACGACAAATAATGAAGCCGAGTATGAAGCATTGATTTCTGGCTTAAGACTTATCAGAGAACTGGGGGTAAGATTGGTTGAAATCTTTTGTGACTCACAACTAGTGGTGTACCAACTGCGAGGGGCTATCAAGCAAAGGGACAGAGACTTTCCCCATACCTGGCACGGGTTCGAGAGATGCTAGCAAATCTGGAATATTATGATATTTCGCATGTCTCGCGTGAACAAAGCAAAAAAGCCGATTCATTGGAAAAATTTACGAGCACTAGCGATGCACGACAAATGGGATTGGTTCCCATTGAAACCTTACATGCTTCGAGTATAAATATGATGGTGGTGGATTTCATGTTAGAAACAGAAATCAAGAAGGAATCATGGATGACCAGATTTAAGCAATACTTGCTACGCGGGGTCTTGCCCAAAAGAAGGAATGAAAGGCGACAAGTCATTCGTGAGGCTTCGCGATATGTAATGCAGGACGAAATAATGTATCAGAGGGGATTCTCGACCCGCTTACTCCGGTGCATTGCCCACGATGAGATAAAACGAGTCTCGAAGGAAGTCCATGAAGGAGAATGCGGTGACAATATTGGGAGGCAAACATTAGCAAAGAAAATCCTCCGCTATGGATACTTTTGTCCATTTGTAAATCGGGATGCTGCAGACTATGTAAGAAGATGTGACAAATGCCAGAAATATGCAAAATCCCAAGAGCTCCGCCTACGGAACTCACGCAAATGACCAGTCCCTGGCCGTTTGCAATGTGGGGAATCGACGTAGTCGGCTCGTTACCCATATCCAAAGGTAGTGCGAAATACGCGATAGTTGCGGTCGATTACTTTACTAAGTGGGCAGAAGTAGAACCTTTGGCCATGATTACCACCAGAAAGGTCATTAATTTTATTGTACGAAATATTATATGCCGTTTTGGCCTTCCACGTACTATCATTATCGACAACGGGACTCGGTTTGAAAGAAAAGAGTTCAAAGAGTTTTGCCAAATATACGTCATTGAGAAAAAGTTTGCAGCGGTTGCACATTGAAAAGCTAATGGACAAGTGGAAGCCGTGAACAAAATAATCAAGTCCATACTAAAAAAGCATTTGGAAAAGGCTAGAGGCAAGTGGGTGGATGAACTTCCGACAGCGCTCTGGGCTTATAGAACCACCCACAAGTCCGCGACTGGCCACACTCCATTCGCATTGGCATATGGCGTGGAAGCTGTTATACCCATAAAGCTTGAAGTTCCATCATATCGGGTAACTTATTATGACCCTAAGTCGAATCAGGATCTTTTGCTGGAATCATTGGACTTCGTTGATGAAAAATGTGAAGAATCTGATTTAAGAGCGACTGCATATAGACACTGAGTCGCTCGATATTATAATGAAAAGGTCCGGCCGAGAATCTTTGATGTGGGTGACCTCATTTTGAAACGAGTTTTCCCAGTCCCGTCGCATATGAATCCCACATGGGAAGGTCCATACGTCATTGAACGGACGCTTGGAGAGGGAACTTTCAAGCTAGCGACTGTTAATGGTGCGACACTCCCCCAAGCATGGAATAGCGAGCATTTGCGGCATTACTATACTTAGTTCATTTCTTTCATATGTTAGTTTCACTTATTTCCAGCATTTTTTTATTACTAGTTTTCAACATGTAATGAGACAATTTAGCTTATTTTCAATAATAAAGGCTTGAAGCCATGTTTTCCTTGATTATTGATGTTTTTGTGTATGATAATTCTGTGGCAAAGCATTAGAGTTACTTTATTCTGTCTGACGTACGAACGCGCATAAACAACTTAAAAATCTCCAAGTCCCCTCAGTGCGGACTGGAGTACTCTGAGTCCCCTGAGCGTGGACCAGAGTATAAACGACTCGAAATCTCCAAGTCCTCAGAGTGCGGACTGGAGTACTTTAAGTCCCCTGAGTGCGGACCATAGTATGAACGACTTAAAAACCTCTAAGTCCCCAGAGTGCGGACAAGAGTACTTTGAATCCCCTGAGTCCGGATCAGAGTATAAACGACTCGAAATCTCTAAGTCCCCTAAGTGCGGACTGGAGTACTCTAAGTCCCCTGAGTGCGAACCGGAGTATAAATGACTTAAAAACCTCTATGTCCCCAAAGTACGGACTGGAGTACTCTGAGTCCCCTGAGTGCGGACCAGTTCGAAATCTCCAAGCCGCAGAGTGCGGACTGGAGTACTCTGAGTCCCCTGAGTGCGGATTAGAGTATAAACGACTCGAACTCTCCAAGTCCCCTGAGTCCGAACTGGTGTACTCTGAGTCCCCTAAGTGCGGACCAGAGTATAAATGACTTAAAAACCTCTAAGTCCCCAGAGTGCGGACTGGAGTACTCTGAGTCCCATGAGTGCAGACTAGAGTATAAACGACCCGAAATCTCCAAGTCCTAAAAGTACGGACTGGAGTACTCTGAGTCCTCTGAGTGCGGACTAGAGTATAAACGACTCAAAATCTCCAAGTCCTTTGAGTGCGGACTGGAGTACTCTGAGTCCCTTGAGCGCGCACCATAGTATAAACGACTTAAAAATCTCTAAGTCCCCAAAGTGCGGACTGTAGTCCTCTGAGTTCCCCGAGTGCGTACCATGTGTAAACGACTTAAAATCTCCAAGTCCCCTAAGTGTGGACTTGAGTCCTCTGAATCCTCAAATTGCGGATTGGAGTATAAACGGATTTAAAATTCTCTAAGTCCCCGGAGTGCGGACTAGGATACAAATGACTTGAAGTCATCAAGTCCCCGGCGTACGGACTGAAAATTGTTCTAAGTACCCGAGACGTGTAATAAAGGATGTACAATTCCAAAGAATTTCCGACTTATATGAAGATGAATCGAGGAGTTTCTGTAACTCACAATAGCTTGGGTTTCGACCACAGTTATGCAGAACGATAAAAGTCTTTTGAAAGACAAAGGAACTAAGTTTTATTTATCCAAAATGAGGTTCAACTATAACTCCTCCAAAACTCGGAGTCAAAAGTCTATTTACATTACCTACGAAAATAAGTAAAAATAATTACATAATCTAAATTAACTCTCGTTGAACTAGAGTAGTAACTACTTCTTTGATTTCTTTGACTTCTTTCCCTCCTTCGTCGTCTCAAACAACTCGTCTCCCACGCGTTTTCCCTTAGAAATTTTCTTTGATGGGGAGGTAACAACCGAGGAAGTACGCGAAACCTCTAGTGGCCTGGACCCACCAGGGAGGATGACCTTCAAAGGCTTTTTTAGAGGATCATCTAGGTCCACGACTCAGGGCTCGACTTTGATTTTGGCCATCTTCTTCTTTTCTTCCTCGACACTATGCCATAAATGGCCTTCTGCAACACAAAAAAATGTTGGGTCAGGCCCAAAAAATGTTGCCATAGGTCTGTGGCAACACTTTTCGGGTGATGCAATTTTTGCCGTTGCCTTAGACCTCAAAGGCAACATTTTGACTATCTAAGGCAACATAAGTAATATTGTTGCAATAGAACCCTATTTAGGTCTATAGCAACATCCATATGTGTCTGTAGCAACATTCCAAAATGTTGCTATAGATATTAACTTTTTGAATTTGTGGGGCCCACAATGTAGAGCATATTTGATTTTTTAATAGAAATAAATATTTATTTAATAAAATGCTATTGCACAGAATTTGATATTCAAAAAGTAATTTATTTAGATAAATATTTTATTTCAACATTTGAAATAGTACAAATTCCTGACTCCACTATTTTACAATTCAATGATATATAACACTGATATTCACATATACAGATATTCCTCACTACATCACTCAGTTCACTCATTACATATGCAGTTTCAATTTAAACAGACACCGACACTGACAAATATATGACGAGCCGAGTAGCGGATCCAGTCTTCAAGCTCAAGCACATTTGATTTGACTCTGTCTTCAAGATTGTATCCAGCTGTCCAGTCTTCAATACCTGTCACATATAATTCAAAAGCAGTAATCTGGAAAATAATATTTAACTCGAACAGAAAATGAAAATATTTTTGTTATATTATTTGCCTCAGGTATTTGGGTTGTTTCTTTTCATATTTTTTTCTGACAGGGACCAAATATTTGCACGGACAACCTGTGAATGCACAAGTCAGCTGTTCACAAGTGCATAAGCCAAACATGAATGCAACACATGGATACAAGACAGTATGGAAGATAGCAAGCAACAGTTCAGGCAAAAATGCACAAAGGAGAAGCCAAGTGCACAAAGTAGTACTTAACACAGCAAGCAACATAACATGACCAAGAAATGCATGTACATGGATGAACATACATGCATCATAAGGCTTGGTATAAGAAACTACTCAAGTGCAACTACTCAAGTGCAAGTTCATACTCAAGTGCAGCCAGATATGTAGACAAGCCAAAAAAAATGGACACGGCACAAGGTCAAACCCGAGTCATCGAATGGATTCAACTCAGGGCCAAGCAACCAACAAAATAAACAAGAACCAGGTTCAGCAAAATATAGACAAGCTAGTGCAAGAAACACAGCAGTACACATAGGCAGCCCATCAAGCAAAAACAGTGAATGCATCAGGCATGTACAAGAGAAACATAGGCAGTAATATGATATACAGAGGACTTGGAGCATTAGTTCATGTTAAAGAACAAGGTTAGCATGGTACTAGTTCAGTCCAGACCAAGCAAAACCAACAAAGCTCAACACACATATGTTTGTATATATCGTGGAAACCAAAACTCAATGTTCAGATTAGTCAACAGTTTAATAAAACCAAAGATCACTTTCAAAGTTCTGATTTTCAAAAATGCAGAAGTTTTCAAGTGAAGCAGTTTTCAAGAGGACAGCAGAATACAAATACTTCAAGTTCTGGTTTAACAAATGCAGCAAGGTACAAAGGTATGTGAACAAGTTTAACAAAGGTTCAAGTTCTGGTTTAACAAATACAGCAAAGGAGCTAACAAGCTCAGATCAGAAATCAAAAACAAGCTAGTGAACCAAAATCCAACATACCAAATAATATCACATCGCAATTCATCATCGGCAAAGCAAAATCAAGCCAGTGGACCAAAATCCAACATACCAATACATCATCGCAATCCAACATACCGGATTTCTCAAAGTCCAACAGAAAGATTAAACTCGAGATTATAGGAAATAAAGCCTATAAATAAATCCCAATTCATCATCGGAAAAAGCGTGCGAGTGTAACCAAAATTGAGAATAATCAAGTAAACCAGAAGGCAGAAAACATACCAAATAATATCACATCGCACCCGACGACGAAGTCAAAGCAATTCGAGCAATCAATCAAGGAGAATGAAGGAGCAAGCTACCAGGAACGTTTCTTACACTAGATTCGATCAATCAGAGCATCAAAGCAACTGGAATCGCGTGCCCTAGTTTTCACAGAGAGGAACGAGAAAGAAAAATCGCGTGCCCTAATTTTCACAGAGAGAGGAATGAGAAAGAAAAATAAAGCGGGAAATGGAAATTGGTAAGGTGTGGATCGATGGTGTGAATCGACGGTTGAGATTTTGTTTTAAATGATGGTGTGGATCGCTGAGGTGTAAAAATTTTTTAAATTTTTTTAATTAGAATATATCTATGGCAACACTATATAAAAATGTTGCATCATGTTACACTTGTTTAGCTAGAGCAACACATTTTTATGGCTAAGGTAACACCAAAAATACAACGTTGCAGTAGGACCAAAATTTTATAGCTGTCGCAACATTTTAGTTAGCAACACCTTGCAAAAATGTTGTAGAAGGTCATATATGGCGTAGTGCGAGCTGCTCCTTCATGCTTATTTTAGAAGTATGTTCAGAGGCGCTTGTGATCTCAATTTCATAACTTTCTTCGACAGGAGATGAATTTTAAGACTTATCCTTATCAAGCGCCTCAATCACTTGAGCGTATGGACAGGGAGTCTCTCCCACGTGAGTGGCCTCGCTTGTTTTCCCCTTCTCCTCCGTGGCGTCGTCGCTACTTGGAGTGGGTTCGGGATCAGAACGACCTGCGCAAAATCATCGGAAACAGACATTAGAATACAATAATCTTTCGCCGTAAACGATGGCTCTTTGAACTTTAAAAAGAAGAGTTATGTACCGGCTTCTTGTTGGCTCCCAATCGTCTGAGGAGTCTCACCCTTCGAAATGGAAGATAGAATGTGAATACCGAGACCAGGGTCCTCTAGATCATAACAAGCATGTTGCTTAAATGGATCGAGAACTGACCAATCAACAGATTGAATAGGAGGAAGGACTGAAGGCTCCGTTCCAAACGGACCGGCAATGACGTCTTTTCCTTTGGATGAGGGGGAACCTTTGTAGTAGAGCGCCTTCGCTACAGACAAATCCGAGGGCTCGTTCACCCTAAGAGATTCTTTTATTAGAGCATCCTCATCGACCTCCTCGGTACCAAGTTTGACCTTCTTGATCTTTATTAAAGTCTCTCATGCCTCGGCTAGAGATTCAAGGTAGCCCTCGCTAAGGAAAGTTAAGTCCCGATGCATAAGGACACGGGCGTTAAATTCTGCAATAAGCGGGTCAAGGCGAGAGTCAATCTCCGCAGATGCTATTTTCTTGCCCTCCTCACGGCTTCATCCTTTAGCATCCCGACCTTAGAAAGCTCGTCATCGAGCTTTGCATTCAGAAGTCATGTAGCAATGATCTCGTCGCAATATCATTGCGACTCTTCCTGTGCAGCGGTTTTCTCCTCTCTTTCTTTGCGGAGTTGATCCTCCAGCTCTTTGACTCAAAGGGAAAATGCATCCCTTTCCTTCTGCACTGAATCCTTCTCTAAAGCCAGGGCCCCACAGCGTTGGACCACCTCGTCGATTTCTTTTTTATGAGTTTGACTCCAAACGATGGACGACCTCCGCAGTATCTTTAACACTCTGTTGGGCGGCTTCAAGTTGAGATTTGTACGCAGAGAGCTCTTTGTCCTTAGCTTTGATAATGTCTTTATCATGGATAGCCTCGAGCTTCAGGAGATCAATTTCATGCTGACGCTCAATGAAGACTTCTGAAACTTTTTCGGCTAAGTGCACGAATGCATCGTGCTGGACATAGACGTCATTAGTACAAGCAATAGCGCTTTGCTTGACATGTCGTGGAATTTGGTGAATCGCCGGAAGAAATTTTAAGCCATCGAAGCATATCTTTGCAAACAAGGCTTTAAGCTCAGCAAGTCGTTCTACTACCGATGGATCAGATACAGGAGCGAGAGGAGTCTGCTTGGAGACTGCAAGTGTTCTATGGGGATCCCGGGATTGCCTGGTATTGGATGAACCGGAGTGTTGATCCCGATGGGCCTCAGGCTGGGACCCTTTATATGCAGATTTCTCTTTGCTATGCTCCGACCGAGGAGAAGGATCGCGAGGATATGAGGACTAGCTATAGGTCTTTCTCCGGTAGGATGATTCTCGACGGTGGTAGTCCCGATCACCAGACTCATCTCGATCTCGGCGTTTGCCGAAACTCAAATCCCAACCGGATTGGTGAAAAATCGATAAACCACGAAGGCGGTCAAGTCCTTGTGTACGGCCCATGTCACCTACACAGAATTTAAATAGTGACAAGTTAGCAAAGAGTAGAGTGATGACAGAAATTTAAATGCAAGGTGAAGTGCATGTGTTTGTGTGTGTCCTAGTGTTTCCCCCCGACAGACCAGTTTTTTTACTAATAGGAGTGTTTTCTCCCTGGTTTTGGACTTGAGCGCTTGTATCGCCTCTCATGGGTGAATGAATCTTAAGGGCCTCTGGATCGTCGAAATCATAGTTGAGCAGATCATCAGGTATAGTAAGGTTCGACAGGCCTTTCAAAGGACTTTCTAAATACTGCGAGGAAGCTTCTTTCTCCACTGGAATAAGAGTGACTTTAGAAGTTCCACCCACTTTCTTCTTCCTCAACTTATAGGTCAATTTCTTCTTTCCCTTTGACGGGGAAGGTGTCGTCTCGATGTCATGAACCTCGACTACCGGGTCCCGAATGGGACTAACATTTTCACCCGGTGCTTCGGGCGTCTTGCCTTCTCTAATTTCCCCCTCCTCTGGTGTGTCAGGGGCATTACATGATGAAGACCTAACCTGCTTTTTTCCTTTACCCGAAGGAGGACGGGTTATAGTAACGCCTAGAGGGAGGCTTATTCGGCGGCCTTCCACCAGCAACCCAAACTTCGTAAGCGATTCATTTGAAATGAGAGTTCTGATGTCTCGGTCTTCGACGGGAATGGCTCTGATAGCTTCGATGATATAAATTTGGATAAGTAAAGGAGTAATTTTTAAATGGAGAAAATTTTGAAAATCAATTGGAAATTGATTTATTGTTGAAACTGTGTTTTTTAAGGGAATGAGGCTATGGAATTTTAAACCGGGCTTATAAAGTGAAATAAGATATAAGTGGATATTTGAAAGTATAATTCATGGTGGAAATTTATAAAGGAATGGGTAATTTGTCCTAAAAATGAATGGTGCTTTATTTTTAAAGTGTGGAAAGAAAATTTACGAATTTGGGATGTAAATTGAGATAAATCGAGAAGGATTTATTAATTGATTTAAATGGACTATTTTTGAATGGAAAGTGTATTTTCCTGGAAAGCCGAGTATGCTTTCAAAATAGCTTTTAAGTATAAATAAAAAGTTCTAAAGTTGGTTTTAAAAAGAATGTTTTTGGAGAAATTATTTTCTTAAATTGCTTTTAAAATTTTAAAATAAATATTTACTAAGTCAATTATAGAAGTGATTATTTTAAAATTTTAACTAGTATTTGATTTAGAAGATGGTTTTTTAAATAATTATACTCTATCTAATAATTTTGTTTTAAAAATTAGTTTGGGCTTAAGTTTAACATGAGATATTAATATTATATTTCATAACTAATATTCTAAATAAAGTGATTAAAATAGTTTTTACTTTAAGTGTTTTCAAGTATATATTTTTGGATAAGTGATTTAAATTATTTTAAAATCTAAAGCATTTTGTCTTGGTGATTTTCAGTGTAAATAAACAATATTTTGAATTTATTCCGCGACAGGAAAGTGATTGGAAAACTGTTTTCAAAGGGTTGAAATGTAGGAAAATATCTTGCGAAGATATTCTGAAATAAATAATTTGGGAAACTATTAAGGTCTAATGATTGTTGTGACGCCCCACCTCTATACCCACGCTAGCCAAGAACACTACGGAGTAATGCTGTCAACTAGCACGGAGAATAAGGCTGTTGAGGAGCGACCATCCGTGTAATTTCTTTGTGCGAGCATCGATATGTCAGATATTAAAGCATATTTCATTTAAGGAGGAAATCTGACATACCGATACAAACTCAAATCGATGACGCAGTGGCTATATATAATCTTCGGAAATAAATATAGAAATAGACATAATATAAATCAGTCACGGATAATTCATATCACAAAGGCGGAAACAGATATGAATATTACACATAAAAGCATATATCAAAGTAGTGGTCAAACAAGATCCACAATAACACAAAAGAATAGATGCAAGTGCAAGACAAAAGAATATGTATACGTCAAGGAGTCAATATCTCAAATGTACACAACCAAAAACTACAAGATAAGTAGTTAACCAAAAGATCAGATGATGGTCCGATAAGGAGTCAAGCAGAAGCACCTGTAAAATCTCAGTCTGACCCGAGTATTATTTAATAAGAAAATAATAAACGGATCAGTCTAGCTATAAATATCATATGAATTGATATAGAATAAGAGATATAATAAAAAGATGTATGATAACCAAAAATGTCATACTACGACAAGTATACATTAGCAAATCCACAAAAGTCATACAATATCTCAAGAATCTCATAGCATCAAAAGAATGTCATATTCTTTATTTAATTCACCAAGCCACAATAAATGACATCCATATCAATGCCAACTGAAAAAGGTAGTGAAACATAAATTCCAGAAATCATCATACAGAAATCCAGAAATCACAAGAAAAGGTTGGCCAAAACATTGATGTAGTGCAAACGGTACATCCAATGAATCAAAAAGCAAAGACATTGATGTAGTGCAAACGGTACATCCAATGAATCAAAAGCAAAGACATTGATGTAGTGCAAACGATACATCCAATGAATCAAAAGCAAAGACATTGATGTAGTGCAAACGGTACATCCAATGAATCAAAAGCAAAGACATTGATGTAGTGCAAACGGTACATCCAATGAATCAAAAGCAAAGACATTGATGATGTAGTGCAAAAGGTACATCCAATGAATCAAAAGCAAAGACATTAAAAGTACATGGGATGCCAGCCCACAAAGAAATGAGACGAAGCTCAATGAATTGAGGTACGGACCTCCATATGGACAAAGAGACATCGCACATTGCTAGTCTAAACCATAAAATGATCATCATCGATCATCAAGAAGTGTCAATTACAGTAAGCTAGTAAATATATGAGCTTAGCTTCATGTCCCATAACCACTAGCTTAACTTAAATATTTACAAACAAACTGTAGATCTTCACTAGAAAATTGTCTCAAGAGATTCAATCGAACAAGTCCAAGAATTAACCGACGAAGCAAATGCAAGCGTTTCATACCACTCGTTTTACTAAGTCGTTTAATTGGATTTCTCATACGAGTGAGGTAAAGGATTGTATATACTAGTAGGTTGTAAAACGGTTTAAGAAAAGAGCTTTGTTATTGAAAATAGAGTTGAAATCGTTTAGGTGGAAGAGTTTTGATATTTACTACTTGTATTGAAACCTTTATATTTTTAAAGTGACAATCACAAAAAAGATTGTAGGAACAATCAATCACTAAAATTCACATTCAAAGACGTGAATAAAATCCAAAGAAATCGATACCGAATCCATCAAAATGGATATTCCCAAAAATCACGAAGAAAATGTCATCAAAGTCGATAATAAGTGATAATAACAAAAGTGAATCCACACGAATTGATTAAAGTTGGAATTCTCAAGAAAATCGGCAAATAGGCAAAAGAGTGCATATTCAGACGTTTGAAATCAAGGATTCAGACGTCTGAATCTGGAAAATAAAATATTTTCCAAAACAGAAATTCAGACGTCTGAAATAGGCACTTTTTAGCCTATTTCCTTTCTGGTTCCAAATGAACCAATTCAGACGTCTGAATACTGGGGAATAAAAATTCCCAGTATAATATTCAGACGTCTGAATACTACGTTTCAGACGTCTGAAACCTGGGTTCAGGGCATTCCCTGAACCTAGGCCAAAAAATGGCCAAACGAATATCGGAAGCGATTCGGACGAGCAAACGATGACTAAGGATTTACCTCGAGCGACAACCCAGCCTTAACGGCACTCCGATACGCCTCAAATATCAATGTACAAATATCCATAAAAGGATTTTCATAGATTTTGATTTCAAAACGCTAAAAATTAAAATGTACACTAAATCAATCCAAACCAAAATCAATTGCACAAGAATAAGTGTTAGGAATCCATACTTAACAATTGAAGATAATTATAGACAAAGATGTGAGATAAAAATCTTACCTTTGAACCCAAACAAATGAAGAAGAAGCTTGAAAGCAAAGGAGAATCAACCACTCTTCAAATCCAACACAAGAAGCTTGATTCTAAGCTTTAAAAGAAGAACATTCCCAAAGTTAGGTTTAGGAATATCTGAAATTGATAAGAGAATGAGTTGGAGAAAAAGAAGAGAAGGCTTACCAATGGGTTCTTCTATTAGTTTAGAGCTAGAGTTTGATTTGCAAAAGAAAACTAGGGTTTGAAGTTTTAATTTCCCATTCCACTCACCATTGTTGCTAAAGGTTGAAGTGTTAGGAATATGAAATGAAGTAATGAAGAGTTGGAGTGGAGTTGGGACTGAATACATAAGTGGGGTTATTGGGCTCAGTCCAAACCAAAGCCCTAAGTAAAAAGTGACAAAATTCCTCTAACTCCAAACATATCAAAGTTTACATTTAAAAAGATCGCAAACGTCATTTTAAACTCAATGGGAGTGGTCCCGAGTCCTAATTCGATCGTATGCAAAAAGTAGCTTTTCAGACTAAATTCCGAGTATCGATAAAATATATAAATAAAATATTTAAATATAAAACCGATAAATATGCGGGTTGTTACAATTGTTCTGAATGTTGTTTGATAGTTTAATAACCGACTTTCAATATAAAAAAATTGGGAAATTATTTAAAGCTGATGGTTGTTTATGGGTGTTGTTTGTTTGATAGTTAAATAACCGATTATCAATATTGACCTTTAAGACAACATTTGAATTTCGATGAGACCGAGAATCGGATTCCAAATGGTTATCCGAAAACCACATCGAATCTTAAAGGTGGATCTTTTGTTTAAAAGATTGAAAATGAAAATTTTATCTACATGTTTTAAATAAGCGCTCTTTATTCGAAAAGGCCGGGGAAGGGCATTAAGTCGAAAACCCATTTCGAATAATGTTATCACGGAATGGAATTGCATTTGAAGACGGTGGTCGAAGACCGGGTATTTTCAAAAACGAAAGGATTGCCTGTTGATTGTCTCTGCACCGAGTTGCTCCGGTATAGAGATTACCCTATGTGACGGGGAGTCCGGACGTGATTAGGAGATATTCGAATTTTCAAGGACTGCTTTCCTTAATTGGACGAAGTGCCTTCAGTTTCATTCATACCCAGGAGGGACTTGACCCGACCTTGTATTGCAAAGATCTGGTTAGGTTCTCGAGACGTCCTTCCAGAGGTGTACCCATTCGGATAAAGGAAGTTTCTTAGCCTTGACCATTTGTTGGAAATCCAAAGAAAACAATACGAGCCCTTTACGGTTTTAGTTGTAGAACTTGCCATTTAACATGGTAACTGTTGTAGGCATACTATAATGGTACGTATGCTGGCTAAGATTAATATTATACCCGCAAATGTTTTTCCACACTATGCACTAATAATAATATCAAAAGGATTTTCACGTATCAAGCATGTTTGACTACTATAAGGAGAAACCTCCTCCATGTGTGCGAGTGCATTTGAGTGTGTGCTGGGAGACCTTATAGTAGTTTTATTTTCCAAAAAGCATGAACGAATTACGGATTTCTTTTTGTACAAATAACCATTTTAAGATCTCATACCAGTCCCATGACTGACTCGTAGTTTATTGTTCCCCTTTCTAAACTTTGGGTGCCCCTAATTTTCCACACGGACAACCTAGAGTCAAGTTATCAATAAGTTCTGGAGCTAAGTCAGAAAAGTATGCTGTGGAGATCAGGAGACAAGCTGGATGGCGAGACGTATCGAACATATATGATGTATTATCCACTGTGTATGGTTTGCTACAAATTCACTTTCCATGGGAACAAGTTATCATAACTGCCCAGTGTTGTGTTTTGTTGATGTTGTACTCTGATGATGTAATGTATAAACTGATATAGTTCTTTCGTTTAAAGATTAGTCATTTATCTATTATATATTGTTCCGCTGTGATTGTGAGATTCTGATATTGTTTCTATTTCTTCTTCTGCCTCCTTCTTATTTAACCCTAACGGTTCGGTTTTTCGGCATTCAATTATTCGGCGTTGAATACAATGGACGTATTGATGTCGATTTTCGGGAGTCAAAAAATCGGATCGTTACAAAAATTCATGAAATATTTCGACAGAGTCTCCTTTGTACGGAGAGATCTGGGAGAAATTATAATACCAATAATAACCATATCTTTCAAAATTTTCAAAATAATATATCCCAACTGCGGAAAAAACAATATAATATTACTAAAAGCCGTAATCCGAAAACGTACATATTTGTCGGGTAAACAAACGATTAATTATGGAACCAAAAATAGTAGTAATTGCTTTCATAACTTGTATTTCAGTTATATAATCCAAAACGAGTTAATAATTACATAAAATAAAATATTTAAAGTTCTTTCAAGAACTAAAAAACAAATCAAATAAAAAAACAACAATCTCTTGCAACCATAACATGCAACCATCACATGAAATCAAAATAAATTAATTATCCATCCATATCAGCCAAAACAAATAGTTTGTTCAGGCTTAGACACTTTTAAATTGCATAGAATGACAAATAAACTACTAAGTGCACCATTTACTCAACGGTCTTAGATGAAACTCGATAAATTATTCATACATCCAAACAATTAGAAGTATCATTTCCCAAAAAATCTATAAACCAAACGAACCACAGATACAACATTATTTAAGTTTATTCTTATTAATTTCTTTTCTAAATAATTTCACTTTTCTGAAGTTATAACCATTTAATTATGATATTCATTTCATTATTTACTTTAACTATAAATAGCTTCGATCATCAACTTAAGTTTATAATTCATTTATTGATAGTATTCATGTTCAATTCCATTGCTTAGCATATCAATTCATTTACTTAGGTTTATTGTTATTTACTTTCAAAACTCATTTCCTATTGCATATTATTATAGTAACGTTTCACTTATAACTTAAGTTTATAAGTACTATAGCATTAATTCTTATTTATAAAAGTCATTCACCGAACACTTTCATTACATAAGATATTTTTTTTCCTTGTACACTTTTCCATTACATTTTCTTATTAAACATTACAACTTTTAATATTTGGTAGGTTATATATATGTTTTTAAGAAAGCAATTGAAAGTTATACAAGTTTATCTTATTTCATTTTAGTAAATAAATGTTCAATAGTTTTCATTTCTTATTTTCATATCCTTTTTATTTACAGGTTACAGTTTGCAAATTTATTATGTACTTCAGTTATAATTTAACATTTAATTTCTTATTTTCATTTAGAAGTTTCAATTATTAAATAGTCAAAAGTTAATTATTTTACAATAATTGAGATCTCTAATTTATAGAAATTTAAAACTAAATGCCGGGTTTCATTTTAAACCATTTAAAATAACATATATATCATATCTTTTATATGTATCAAATCATATCTAGAAATAAAATTTATATTTATTTATCAAAACAAATGTGTAGTAAATAACTACAACGGTCTTTCCACTTCAAAACTCAAAAATGAATGTCGATGATGCGTGCACTCATCACCGAAATTATTTTTCAACGACAGAGAGTGGAGTACATAACTTATTTCTTTCCAAAATTTCTTTAAAAAAGTTCTTTCTAATCATATTGAAATATTTTATCAGAAAATACTTCTAAATATCCGGAACTTAAGTTCTAATTTCAAATTTTCGTTCATTTTATTTTCAAATCTTATTTTCAACTAATATTTATAAATTATCACTACCTAACAAACAAATATTACAGCTAAATATATCATTTACAAATCATTATTATATATATAAAAATATACAATAGGTAAAATTATTTCATTTACCTGTATTTCAAAACAAATATTGTGTCGGTCCGTCCTATAAAGTGCTTAGCAATCCCTATCGATGTCATAGCGTCCTATGCACCAACAAGAATTTATAAATACGAAACGGAACAAATTAACACAATATAAAAACTTTTATAGCACTAACAAATACGCTCTCTCATATATATATATATATATACACACTCAGCGATATCCTATTTTATTTGAGTTAGAACCCATAAAGCTAAGGTTTATCGCTGAACCTGGCTCTGATACCAACTGTAACATCCCGCCTTTTAGGACAGTGTAAGCAGACACACGTGCCAATTCAAACCATACAGAAGGGCGGATTGTTATGTGATAAATAAGAAAAAGAAGAGAATGAAAAAAAAGACAAAACAGAATCTTGCACTGGAATGACAAATTATAATAATCAAATAACAGTTCATGAAGCTGTTTACAAAACATTTGATTATACTTATACAACACAGAATCAGAGTTACACATATCAGAGATAAATAAATAACAATGCAGCGGAATAGTGTGATGTAGTGGAATAATATAGTAAATAATAATAATACAATTCGTCTTCGTCCTCTAGAAATAAGGTCTTCAAATCCTGAAATGCTCAAGCTGATCCGAGCAAATTGAAAGACAAAATACTCGAGTCAGAACTAAAAGATCTTATGTAAGTCAAATCATCGAAAAATAAATATGAGTGGAACGGCGACAGAGATGTTTACAGCGTTTGACATCTCCTATCCAGTGTCTAATGTGAGTGTAGTAACTTAATAGATGTTCAGAATTCACATCTCCTAAGGATCCGTTAAACTATATACTATGTAGTAAAATACGCTATTATATTATAAGTAAAGGTATTAAAATAGAGTTAAGACTTTGCATTTTCCAAACTAACACATTTTATAAATTCTCATAGTCTATACAGTACCGTAATCCCACCCGCACTAGGTGCCGTCAGAGGGCACTCTATAGGTATGGTACAAAACAAACTCGTAGAAGGCGCACTAGGGCAGGTGACGCGGCACAACTATGGAATGCCAGAGTAGATAAACCAATTACACTTCCGGACAGTTGGTAACGCATAGCCGCAACTACCACCCAACTCGAAACACACTCTCGAGTAAAAATCGAAGGGTGACCACCAAATAAATCAAAAGTTAGAATAAAGCATCGATAGAGTATTCCCAATCGGAGGAATGACCTCACTTGGCCCGTCAATTTCTCCTGTTTTAGCCACTTAAGGCAACTCACGGGAGTTGGGTCCGCGTATATACCTCATATAGGATCGTTACCACCATCCTACTTCACTCTAGAATCTCCACCGCTTACACAGTTATCAAAGTAGTTTTCAGTATTGGCAAAGAGTATGACAACATCTGATCCTGGTCACTTTCAGAACCAATCGCTTATTACACACCAGATGGTTCTTTTATATTTCAAAAGTCAATTCGCAGTTTGTATCAGAATATCATCTTCTCAAATTCATAAGACCTTCGAAATCATATTCACTTTGAAATCATATTCACTTTCAAATCATAATTTCTTACAAAACAATATTTCCAAAACATGTCAAGTTCTTGCTTCAAAAATATCAATTCGATTAGTTATAACTTTTAAATCCCAACTTAGGTTATGACATCATTAACCATATTCACTTTAAAAATCAAGAAATTTGAATATAGACCCATCCACATTACTTGGGTTGGAATTTGAAAGAAATAGTTTAAATAGTTATATATAATTAATATAGATTTAAAATAGATTAAATATAATTAAAATAGATTAAATAGATTTAAAATAGATTAATAAGATTTAAAATAAATTGAAATAGTTTAATTAGTTTAAAATAAATTAAATTGGTTTAAAATAGATTAAAATAATTCATATAGTTAATTTTAGTTAAAAAGTTTAATAAAATTGAAAATCTTAGTAATTAGAAATTTTAAAATAATATTTTTTTTTAAACAGTTTACTTGAAAATATGAGTTTGAAATTAATACCAAATTAAACTATTCATTTCATTTCAACACATATGGACCAATTTAAATTTTCAAATCTACAAACCAAATTTCAATAAACTATCGAATTTCACATCGTTTCAATCCATGTTCGAAATATCAATACAGATTACTCCAATTTCAAAATATTTTAAAATTATTTTCAAACAAATTCAATAACTCAATTTCGATAGAATTTCATGTACAAAAAAGTTTAATTTTAAACCTCCAATTTATTTTTTAAATCAATTCCCTTTTTAAAACCAATTCGCATTTCAAGACAAAAATTGATTTTCCAATAATACTTTAATTTATATAAATCGAATTTTATTTCAAAATATCAATTGATTAAGTTCAAAAATTTAAGGATTTTTAAAATCATTTAATTTAACCAATCCGGAGTCCGCATATGATTTTCTACCCTAGGTTCAAGTGATACTGATATTTATCATTTCAATCCGTAACTTAAAATTTTACGGTTATATATCATGTCAAACCGCAATGCCAAATTAATAATAAAAAACATAATGACCTTGCAGTTTATAACGATATAAAATAAAAACATCCATTCGACCAATATCAACAATCCACATCCATCACAATCATCATCCCAAACAATCAATAAATATCAATATAGAACTGATAATCAATAACAGGCATTTGCTGGAAATTTATATTCAATAATAAATTAAATGACAATTTAATTCAAATAAATTCAAATTTACTGAGATGATGATTTAAAATGTACCGAATAGTCATAAATAAATTTATAATCACATCATAAATTAAATTTAACAAACATAAGATGTTTTAGAAGTTGTTAGTGAGTTAAAACACTCATCTTTGAATTTAAATTCAATTTAAATTCAATTTAAGCTCAAAATTCAAACAGTCTCTGAATTTGTCTATACTAGCATCATAATGTCCAAAATTTCAATACGATCCCACCGGAAGAAACCTCGTCCAAATCCGAACTCGTATGTAAAAGTTATGTAGGTCAGAATGTTTGAATTTGAAATTAAAATAAATAAATAAAAAACCGACCAAATAGATAACACCACGTCACCGTCATCAACTTCTCATTTGCAACCCAGAAACTCTATTACACGCGAAGAACTCGAACATGCCGCCATCTGATCGACAGTGCGTGCCACCGCCTAAAACCTGCCGTAGCCGGCCAGACGTCGCCTATGGCCTTCGCCGTCGTCCACGACCAAACCCCCAACAACCTAGTCGCCGATCGAACTCCCAAAACGCAGCAGCCGCCGATAGTGATAAAACCTTAATCGAATTTTAAGGGCCGATTCGACCGTTGAATTGACCAACCACCTACGCCGATGAACTCCACTCGAGTCTCTCCTCAATACTGCAATTACGATTCGTCGATCAGCCGCAGTCAATCACGACCAAATAAACGACTGAGAATAGTTCTACAATTTCTGGCCAAACAGAGGTTCCAACCGGAAAACGAATTATAGATCTGAGATGTGCTCGTCGAGAGCTTCAAATTGATACATAATTCGATATAGTTTGTGGAGTTTGAATTTTTGATTTGATTTTGATTTGAAATTGCAATTGGGAATTAGGTTTTGTCTGCCATTGAAATGAGGAGGAGCAAATGTAATTATACGTATAGAAATGAGAATAAGAGATGAGCTAGGGTTTATAATGACATATATCTAGGTAGAGCATAATAGAAATGAATGAGCTTGATTGGTTTGGAAAGTTGAACCATAAACGCCCCGAAAAGCCCGTTCTGTCTCCAGAACAAAAATGGATCAACCCATATATCAAAATGAATGTTTTCAAATACTTTAAACTCAATGGAATAAGTTCCAAGTCCTAATTCTATCGTATGAAGAAGTCATGATAAAATCAGCTTATTTCAAATTGATTTCAGTTGAATTTCAATTAAATTGATTTCTAGGCGTTTCGAGTCCGTACGATCAACCTACAAGTCCAACTGTTACGAAACTTGAAATCCTACAATAATTCACCGTTACGGATCAGATGAAACTGGTTTCGTCGAAATCCGAGTCAGTGGCCAAAATGGCTATTTTCACATTATTAAATTAAATTAATATTTAACTACTTAGATCACTTTTTCAATCCAAATTTAATTATTTACCATTTTAGATTACCTAGTTATTTTAATCCTTAAAATAAATTTCCATGTTAGTTTATTATTGAATATTCCACCAATTTCAATGTTAAATTTCAATTTCCATAAATTCAGTAATTATAAATTAAATTTCAATAATTCCATTTAATTGACCTTTCATCCTTCAATCCCTTATTATCAAATGGATAAAATTAACATTGGTTCATGATTTATTACATTAAAATTCTCAAATTTGATCATAATTTCCATTTATGAATATTTAAATATTTAATTTCCCTTAATTGCAATTAATCCAATTATTATAATTTAAAATTCTAATAAACTAATAAATCTTGATACCCATTCTTTTTATCCAACCAATTGTCATATTTGTATTTAATTATATTTACAAGTTCATTACTTACAAACAAATGTTACAATTCTTATATAATCTGATTTGTTCAATATCATTAACTATATTATTATTTCATTAGCTAATTAAATATTTACATTTGCTTTCTTACATTTCATTTATAACTATGTATAACAATTTACAGTATTTCAATAAATTGTAATTTCATTCAAATTGTTAATTATTCGCTTTAATTAACATTCTTGCGTTTCACTTTAGTATTTATTTCATTATTAAATTACAAATTTTCATTTCTTTCAATATTATATTACCAGAATCTCATTATATTAAAAAAAATAATTATCGAAAATTGCGGGTCGTTACAAAGAGTATAGAAGTATTCGGTCCACACACATGAGGAATGGTGAGTCAATTAATATAACTCACACTGGTATTGCCTACATAAAAGCTGAAAGACAGCTTTATCTTAATAATTTATTATGAGTGCCTGATATCAAAAATAATCTCATAAGTGTCACAATTTGCAAGTGACAACAATGTTTACTTTGAATTTTACCCTAAACATTGCTTAGTTACAGACATACTAACTAAAGAATTTTTTTTGCAGGGTAAAGCACATAAAGGATTATATAAGTTTAATCTTGTTGGTTCCAAGAATTCTGGAATTAAGAGAAAATGTTGCAATATTTCTAAATTTTCTCAAAGTGAAAGCAGTAGGAGCATCTTTGATATATGGCGTTGGAAATTAGGTCATCCCAATACTGATAAGACAAATTTTAGTTGATAATAAAATTTCATTTAAAAATATTGTTTTACCTTATGTTTGTACATTATGTTAAATGGGTAAAAATCACAAACTATCATTAAAAAATTCACAATATAATTATATCAAACCTTTAGAGATGATAGCTACTTACTTGTAGGACCCTGCACCCATCAATTCAATTTGTGGTTATAAGTATTATATATCCTTTGTTGACGCATAATCCAGATATACCTGGATTTATTTTCTCAAAACTAAATCAAAAACTTGCAAAATTGTTACCCACTTTATTACTCAGGCTGAAAAGCAGACCAATCATCAAGTTAAAATAATGCAAACTGATGGTGGAGCTGAGTTCAAACCACTTAGATATTATTTTAGTGAAAAAGGAATAATTCATAGGACTACTTGTCCTCATACTTCTGAGCAAAATGGTATAGTTGAAAGAAAATACAGACATATAGTTGAAAATGTGTTAATTTTAGTTGCTCATGCTTCTCTGTCATTAAAGTTTTAGCTAGATTCATTTAGCACCGCAATTTATCTAATAAATAGATTACCAACTAAAATTCTAGCTAACAAAACCCCAATTGAAACATTTCTCAATGTAAATCCCGATTATCATCATCTAAAGAAATTTGGATGTTTATGTTTTCCTTGTTTAAGAGCATATAATACACGTAAGCTAGATTTCAGATCATCTCCATGTATTTTTCTAGGCTATGCTACACATCAGAAATGTTGACTAGCAGTGGAAAAATTATTGTATTTAGACATGTAATATTCAATGAGCAAGTTTTCCTATTTTCAAACTCAGAAATAAAAACATCTCAAAAGATATATAATCCAAGTATTTCTATACCTGTTATACCTTTGTCACCATGTAGACTTGCAAAAATAAGATGGAAGCAAGTCAAGTTGAAAGTTTTTTTTTTGAACTGGTACTTTATATACAACAAATCAATGGGACAACATATCCCATGTCAAATAAACGTTCGAAAGCAAGTTTCGAACTTGTGACATCCTGCACCAAGCCGAATCAATTAACCACTTGGACAATGGTGCTTGTCTCGAGTCATGAATATACCAGTATCTCACATCATCTTGGCGATATTCATCATCAGGACCCATGTCAAGAACTAGAAAAAGTAGTTTCATCCAGTTCTCAATAAAGAATCACTGAGATTCCTTCATGTCAACCACTACCTATACGTACTCAACATCACATGGTCACAAGGTCAAAGAGTGGGATATTCAAACCAAAATTATACACTACAAACTTGGACCAAGTGGAACCAGAAACATATGATCAGGCTGTAAAGAGTAGCAAATAGAGAAATGCCATGAAAGAAGAGTACAATGCACTCATCAAAAGTAAAACATGGCAACTTGTTCCAATACAAAAAAAAACATAACAGGTTGCAAGTGGACATACAGTCTTAAGAAAAATGGTGATGGTACAATACACAAGTACAAAGCTAGACTAGTGGCAAAAGGCTACACTCAGCAGCATGAGTTTGATTTCACCGAAACTATCTCACCAGTTGTCAAGCCAACAACAACTAGAGTTGTATTAACTCTAGCATTTCCTAGTAATTGAAAAGTCAGACAACTGGATGTAAATAATGCATTCTTAAATGGTGAATTACAAAAGGAGGTCTAAATGCAGCAACCATGTGGCTTTAATCGAAATAACAACAGTGGAATGGTGTGCAAATTAAACAAGGCAATATATGTCCTAAAGCAAGCACCGAGAGTTTCGTTTGAAAAACTCAAGTCAACCTTGATTAATTTGATATCATCCAACCAAATCTGATAATTCGCTATTTACTAAATTTCAAAATAATACGGTGATATATATATACTCACATATGTTGATGACTTTATGGTTACAAGGAACAATGAAGATGAAATCAACAAGTACATACATCAATTGGATCATCAAATTTCAATCAAAGACTTGAGAAACCTTAGTTATCTTTTGGGAATAGAAGTCAAAAGACCATCAGATTAAGAAATTCAACCAAGCCTGAAAAAATACATAGTTGAAATTCTCAACAAGTCAAAGATGAATCAAGCCAAATCACTTCCTACTCCTATGGTTAGCAACATCAACTTATCAAAGCATTATGGTGGGCCAATTAAAAATGAAAAATAGTACAGAAGTGTAGTTGGTGCTCTACAATATGCCACTACAACAAGGCCAGACATACCATATAGTGTAAATAAAGCGTGTCAGTTTGTGCAAGCACCACTTGATTCACATTGGAAAACAATCAAATGAATTTCAAGATATTTAAGAGGAACAATGAACTACAACTTGATTCTTAAAGCAAGCAAACATATCAATATTAATCATATGCAGATGCTAACTAGGCTACAGACTTAGATGACAGAAATTCCACAACAGGTTATTGTGTGTATCTAGGAGAAAACCTCATAACCCGGTGCTCTAAAAAGCAGTCTACAATATCAAGATCAAGCACCGAAGCTGAATTTAAAAGTGTGGCTAGTGCAACTGTTGAAGTTATGTGAATCGATTCCTTACTCAGTGAAGTAAGTGTTAAAGCAAGCGGAAAATCTACAATATGGCGTGATAATGTAAGCACAGTTTCTCTAATAGCTAATCCAATACCGCATTCAAGGACTAAACATACAAATTAGATCTATACTTCGTTAGAGAACAAGTGCTAAAACAAAGTTAGAGATAAACCACTTACCTATCACTTACTAACGTGTGGATGTCTTAACTAAACCATTGTCGACAATAAGTTTCACTCAGCAGAGATAGTGGTTGAAGATAGAAGAAATCGCAAGCGATACGAGCTACGAACAACTCAAAATCACAAGCGATACAAGCCATGAACAACTCAACAAAGATGTTGAAAACCTAGCTGCAAGTAACACAAGTCGCAGGCAACTCATCGAAGAAATTGAAAAACCTATCTCTGAATCGAAGAAATCAAAGCAATAGAAGGATGGTAGGCATCAAAGATCTAAATTACTTAAAAATCTCACTGAAACTAAGGTTTCAAATGAAATCAGTTGAGGCGATTTGAGATAGGAGGAAAACTCTAGAACTAATTGGAGGGGCGTATTGAAGACAATGAATAAGTATAGCGGCTGAATATCTCTTTTATTTCATCTTAGCAGTAGCACTAGCAAACAGATACAAGTTGTATACTGACCAGGCCCATTAAATCATAAGGCCGTTATTCTATCTTATAAACAAGGATAATTTGTTAATTTAGGTCATTTTTAAAAACTAATTACAAATTTAGACCAGTTTAATAATTTATTACAAAAATAGACCACTTTGTGCCACATCAGCGTCAAAATGCACTGGACGCGTCTCAAATGCCGCCAATACAATTTTTTTTTTAAACAAAAGTTTGCGGCATTTGAGAAACCGCCATTGTGCGGCATTCGAAATGCCGTCCAGAGTTATTATTTTTGTAAAACAGACTGCGACATTTGAAATGCCGCGAACTATTCAAAGCAAAAAAAAAATTGTATTGGCGGCATTTGAAATGACTCCAGTACATTTTGGCGCTGATGTGACACAAACTGACCTATTTTTGTAATAAATTATTAAACTCGTCTAAATTTGTAATTATTTTTTAAATTTGGCCTAAATTAACAAATTATCCTATAAACAACGATGTATGTACACTATGTATTATTATGAAATACAAAAGGCATTTTCTCAATGTCTATCGGTTTCTCAACAATGATCAAAAATTATGAAATTATATTGTTTTGATCATATTTTATTAACTTCAAGATTTTATTTTGATGGATTATGTGGAAAAGATCTAACAAGTAAAAAGGATGATTTGATAATAGATTATTTAAAAAATAAAAAATAAGGATCAATGTTTTGAAAATTTATGGTTTGTGAATATGTTTTGTCAGGTATCATTGCTGATATTCATTTTTAAACGTTCGAAATATTCCAATGTATCGATAGAACTCAAATATGAAACCGCCTTTAATATCCAGGCATAAAATATACATCAGTTAAATGTATCCTATCGGCACACCATTGATATCTCACAAACGCATATCACACAAAAAATACATTGAAGATGGTGATAAGCATTGGTATACCGTCATTTCATGCGTCCCTTTCCGGGCTTTCCTTATATATCCCGTCACTTGCCTTTTTTGATCACATCTTCAGCACATATACGACAGTCTTCCCACTTATATATATATATATATATATATATATATATATATATATATATATATATATATATATATATATATATATATATATATATATATATCTTCATCGACTCATATGGCTTTAGTTAAATAAATATCAACACAATACAACGTTAGTAGTCATGAACATATTTCTCATGCTTCTATCCTCCCTCATCATCTTCCTCCTGACCCCTGCAGCATCTTCCATCACTTGCCATCAGGATGACCTAACCGCCCTGATGGCCATAAAATCCTCCTTCAAGAACAACCACCGCCTCGGCTCATGGAACCCTAAACACACGGCATGCTGCAAGTGGTTCGGATTAGTCTGCGACAGCCGAGGCCGCGTCACAACCATCTCCATCTACCGAGACCCCAACCTGAGCGGCAGCATCCCACCTGCCATCGGCAATCTGACGTCCCTCACCGACCTCACCCTGTACGACCTCCCCCACCTCACTGGCCCCATCCCTTCCTCCCTCTCCCGCCTCACCAACCTCACCATCCTCGACCTCTCCCACAACTCCCTCACCGGCCCCATCCCCCTGTTCGTCTCCCGCCTCACCAAACTCGAGTACCTCGACCTCTCCCACAACCGCCTCTCGTCCCAAATCCCAGCCACCCTCTCCTCCCTCGTCAGACTCCAAACCCTCCGCCTCCACCACAACCGTCTCTACGGTCCCCTCCCCAACACCTTCTCCAACTTCTCCCGCTCATCCCCTCCTCTTCTCTACCTCTCCCACAATCGTTTGACCGGCCTTATATGGGACTCTATCGGGGACCCTGACTGGAGGGTCTTTGACATCGGAAGCAACAGGCTGATGGGGGATGCGTCCGTGCTGTTTGGGAAGGGTAAGAAGGCGGAGGTGATTGATATCTCGGATAACCGGTTTGAGTTTGAGTTGACCAACGTGAGGTTTCAGAAGACGTTGAAGGTGCTGGATTTGAGTGGGAACATGATTTACGGCAGCATCCCGGCGCAGATGAATGAGCTTCTTTCATTGCAGGAGTTTAATGTAAGCGGTAATGAGCTGTGCGGGGAGATTCCCAAGGGCATCGTGACGTCTAGGTTTGGGAGGGATGCGTATGAGCCTCACCTCTGCCTTTGTGGCAGGCCCTTGGATCCTTGCAAGTAATTATGAATTAGTGCATGCATGCACATAGTAGCACTGATGCTGTTTGCTTTTCGTATATATGCTGCTGTTATGTTGAGTGTATATGTGTGCATACTGGAGGGTAGGATAAAACTGTTTATTTTATTAACGATAACTAGTGCCAATCCGTGTTTACGAATCTCGATTACTTAAACATTGCTTAAAAGTATTCTTCGTTGTTTACTTCTAGTCATAATTGAAAAGATACATGTGATAGTTAGTACAAGTACAAACATGTGCATTAATGGTATAGTATAAATATCTATATTTTACAGAATTGGACCAATCACCAATCAAGCACAGTTGATGGAAGCAACATAAATTGTTCAAACTCTTTGAACGTACGTTGGAGTAACACGAATAATCGAATAAAGTGGGAATACATTGTGTTAGTAAGTTGAATAAAGTGGGGATACAGTCAACTTTGTATAGACCGTTGATGCAATCGAAATTAGGCAAGCAGAAAGTGTACGGTTTCGGAGGTTAAAAAAGATGCGCATATTATAATGGTATAAGTACAGCTTAATGTATGTATTAAAAGGACAGAAAGATAGCTCATCTGAACAAACTTACAGTCATTGCATTGTTATAAATGTTTTTGAAATTTGGTAGCAAAAGCAAATAGGAGTATTTTATTTGTTTACAAACGCATTAATTGGGAGTAACATATTTTTTTGTTAACAAAATTGAACGATAGCAATTGTTTTCATTTGTATACATTCCTCACAGTACATTATGAAATGAAACTTCGCATGTACATAATGATCTGCAATGTTGAAATACCATTCAAGACGTGGACATGTTGAGTTCATAACATTATGAACTAAAGATTACAGAACGACCATTATAAGTAAGTACATACGCGATTGAATTTTGGTGTTGCTGCTGCTATCTACTGGTAGGAACAGGAGCTGGGTATTCAGTTGTACCTGCTGCCATAGTGTGGCTGAGCTTCAATACCATATAACAGTATAAGATTTATAGGCCAAAACTAAAAAAACCTAGTTCAGCTCTAACAGTATACCTGAGAAAAACATAGTAAGAAGTACATTGTTATAATGCAGCAGATGGTAATAAATAAATATCATCTAATCCATTGAAAAAGCTTACAAAGTGGCTTTTGAGTTTAAAATCAAAAGTTAAATATTAAAAGCCGTATAAGCCTTGAAATCAACTTGTAAAATGACCGTGGGATAGAAAATTATATTTGGAATCCCAATTTATGAGAGTTTATCAAACCGACCGTTAGGAATGTTTGCTTACTATCACTGACCAAAATCAATTTTTCTAAAGCCAAAAAAAAAAACGTGGATCTTGTCTCATCACGGTTTCCCTAAAAACGTTGATCTTGTCTCATCGCGGTTTCCCTAAACTTCCTCCTTTTATTTCGCGCATCAAAGATTCCAAATTCAAATCTATTACGATTTTCAAATTCTAAAATTTCAATTTCAAATCGACAATTTTGAATGCTTTGACTAATATTTAAATTTGAAATTCATATTTTCAGATTCAAATCTCAATTTATTCTTTTCCAACATATTATCACTTAATGTCTAAGTAATATTAATAAAAATTTTAAGTGTATATTTTTTATCAAAGTTATACAATCGAACGGTCGGTTTCTCCACCGTTGTGCGGTTATACTAGTATCATATGCAAATAGATCAGTGTAAAACCAATCTTTGAAATAGCTTGATGAAACTCTTTAAATGTTTCTATGTAGGGTGATTTATAGGAACCAAACATTTTACACTAGAAAAAGAGATAAACACGCGCAGTTATCCTCTGAGCAAAGCAAGCTATCTGGGTTTCGTTGTAATCAAAGAAGGTATTATGCATCTCCAAAAATGTAGTCATAACAGTGCACATTAGGCTATTAGCCTTTTCACCCAATGCTATGATTAGTGGTAAAGATTTAAAATACCATTTGGCCATTAAGTAATCACAGTTACTATAATTTTTATGATGTGTGGGATAGTGAATGTACTTAAATAGGTAATATATAGTGAGAGCAAAAATCCTAGGATGAAATTTTCCAATCGTTATCGCTACTACATCGAAAAGCTTCAAGTAAAAATATTTACAGTCAGTATTTTTAATACCATAATTTTCTAAAAATGCATTCTCAGCATATGTTTTATTACGACTATCATAAAAGGAGAAAACATGGCGATTCTCTTAACTATTCATCTCAATTACAAACCAAATGTGTCTAAAAAGTGTCGATTAGATGGTAAAAATGCTCGATACGAGTATTTTTTACAATATAATTATCTTAAAACCCATTTTCAAATACCTTTTATTATTATAGTTATTTAAAAAGAGAAAATATGGTGATGCTCTAAGTTATTCATCTTTCTTACAAAGGGGGTTTAAAAAAAAGTGAATTTGATGGTAAAAAAAAGCTCACTCGCCGCATTTGCAACTTCTTTTTATCAAAAACGTTGATTATGATCATGATCATGAAATTACACGTTAATTTAGAGAGAAAAAAATTGAATAAAAACAACATTACCTATTTTCAGTAATATTAAATTCAACCAATTGTCCAAGTTCATAACTTAGCAAAGTAATCTTGACTATCAAAGAGGTATGCTAGTTTCAAACTTGTACCTTAAAAACCCACAAAAAAGAAATTTGTATCGAAACAGTTAGGTTAAAAATCACGTCTTATTAAAGCAGCTTTTCTCTAATCCTTACTGAAATCAAATTTCGAGCATTAGTAACTATTCAGCTAGCCATGTTGTGAGAGAAACATAAGACAAATAAATTTTCTATCATTGTTTATGTAAAGAGCATTAATAGAATTTAAATTTTAAATCTTATAAAATAATGAATCTAAATAAATCAAACATCCGAATCAGCTGAAGAAAGGATTTGAAGAAAACACGGTAAGAATGCAATAAACCAAAACTGGTAGTATGTTTGGAACAAATTATGAACATACAGGCCTTGAAATTTTTGTCGATGCATTAGAGGCGAGGTTATACAAACCCTGAAATTTCTTTGTAAATGCTTGAAGGCGTGATTAAAGGAAGCAACAATTAATAAAAGCACAAAATGGAAGTTATATTTGACCGGAATGCTAGAAACTAGAATTATATTAGGGGTTAGTGGTAAATTTTATTAGAATAGGAATTAGACATTTATCAAGCACTATAAATGCCTCAAACTTTGCCATAAGTCAAAACCCCATGGACTGTCAATCATACTTAATAAAGAGCGATAAAATATTAATTGCCAAAGAATGAAAAAACATGCTACTCACTATCAAACTTTATTACCATATTAGATATACACCTCAATGGATAATTAAAACAATCGGTTTACTTTTCCACCTTCTTAATACATAATTATGCTTACTGTAGACAAAAGCATACTATCCAAACCTTTGAAACATTCCTTAAAATCATTATCATGTGACAATGCATTGAAACATATCAATGAACCAAAAACATACCTAAGACACATTTGAAGCGGATTGAAATTATAAGCAGGTGCAGTAAAGGGTAAAACAATGAAATAGTAGTAACTAAAACAAAAAATGGTCAGATATCCGTAGGTTAACAAATGGAGAGCATGAAATACCTGAACTGCAAGCGTAGAGATGAAATGCAGACCTGAAGTGAATTACCAGAGTTAAGTAAAAACAGCATAAACCAACACTCATCATAAACTAACGTTTATCATTTGTACAGTTTGTACTATTTGGCATTAACTAACATGGGAAAAGACATAGGCCAAATGATTAAAATGGGTTTAGCGAATGAGCTGCAGGCACAACATGTCAAACCCAAAACAAAACAGGTACGAAAAGTTTAAGAAACAACGAGGGCAAATTTAAAACGCCTCAGCATTAGCTTGAATTACAAAATATTAATTGCTTAAAAATTATAACAGTATAAAGGAAAGCTTTTACTGTCCTTGGAGACTCATTGACTATAAGAAGATTAGAAACTATGCAAAGCATTAACGCTGCTAATAATATATGCTTGGAAATTGGAATAGCCATTGTACTTAACATCGATATTAGCTGCTAAAAAAACTACAGTAGCAGCCGATAACCTATTATTTAAAATGTAGAACAAATTTCACAAAGGATATGGACTGAATGACCAAGCTATATAACAAATATTTATAATATGTTGCATGTACATTTTGATATTTTACAAAGCATACCTTAAAGCTCTATACAACCTGACAGAGCAATACAAAATATATACATCATTAAGAAAGCCGTTGAAAGTTATGCTGGTCTAATAAGTCATGGTCTGTGGCAAAAACATGTAGCAAAAATAAAAGAGAAATAAGATGGAGGTTAGACCATAGCTAATGGCAACAAATACTTACATAACATTAGAATATCGTTAATGTAAATTTTAAATCATATCTTCACTCCGTACTACTTGTTGATGTATAAATACTACACATCGTCTCACAGAAAATCTTAACCTATAATAGCATTAACTTACCTTAGTCTATGATAATCCTATAATAACATGCCAGAATAAATCTTCCTATCTATCATACATGTTGAAAGAAGGCGTCTGTTTTTTTAAAATCATTTAATTTATAGCTTGGTTGCGGACATCAAGGTCAAAAGATAGAGAACACAAACTCAGATTGACACAGTAAAATAAATTCAAATTGCAGTAGAAGCACACCTAAACAGAATAGGGGGAAGAGGCGCAAAAGAAGCTATTGATAAAACACCATAACAATTAGATGGAGTTTGAATATATAAGAGCAGTTGATAAAACACCATAACAATTAAATCGATTAAAGGATAAAACAGAGTAAAATTAGGTATTAACAATTACCTTAATTTGAACTCGACGTGAGGAAAAAGATGTAAAATGAAAAAGGTAGACAAACATCACATATATAGGGCGAAAGATATTGCTGGGTTATTCTTCGTGCGACCGTCCATATTCGCCGCCGGCGTTGATTCGTAAGTTCAGGGTTGAGGGAAAATGTAAGGGGCAGGTAAGTCAGAATGGAAGAGGCTGCTTTAATGTTATTCGCTCTTGAAGTTTGCAATTGTAAAATTTTTGTCGATGGGCAAAAGGCAAAAATATCTTCAAATCGCTGAGGGCTTCTTCCAAAAATTGAATATCGGTCTGCGGTTCAACTCTGGAAAATGTAGATACTGCGGAAAGCGGAGGGAAGGGGGGATATGGGAATATCGGAGTCCTGATCAACAGCCGCCTGGTTAACACGCGCGTTAACTTTTCCCAACGGCTATACGCAACGGCCGAATTTTCCCAAGCTCTCTATTCACCTTCAAATATAACCTTCTTCATCTTCTTTCATAATCAATTTCCTTCAACAATCCTAATTATTTACTCTCATTTATCGCAATTAAACATGTATTCTGATTTCGACGTGATATAGAAAGGTTCCGTTTTCAAGACTACGATTTATAAGATGTTACGGTTCCATTTGAAGGAGAGGTAATTAATGCAAGTTCGAGCGCTGCGGAAGACTACGATATTTGCTACATTTACTGTGCACTCTCAGTCGATCCTATTTGAGGTGCCGATCAAAGTGGTGAGACTTTTTAGGGCAAAATTACCAATTGCTACAATCGGAAGAACATTGATTGAAAAAAAATGTTATCTCCAATCAAAAGTCATTATAGAAAAATCAATCGTCAAACACAAATATTCGATTCTCAAATTTTCATGCTAAAGCAAACGAATCCTAGTGAATTTGGAAATGAAACGCATTTGGTAAGTTTTAATATAATTTCATTGTTCTAATTTTTATCATAGTTCTCCAATTGTACTAGTGTTTTTTTATTACAGAGAATGGCCGCAAACAAGTTGTTCAAACAAATCAATAAACCTGAGAGTAAACAACCACCGCATTTTTATCAATTCATGCATGTTTATGACATGTTGGTTTAACATGTTAAATGAAAATCATCGCTTCAGAAAATCGTTCAAGAAGTCCAATCAAACAGTGGTCGTGGTAAAACGCCTAGAGTTGGAGAAAACTCTAATCCTAGGGAATCGCTAGGAAGCTACGGTTTAGAATCAGAAAAAGAAGCAGGCTGTTGGAACGGATCAGACAGAAATTAAAAACTCCTACTTGAGTCTGAAGATAGATGTAATCGGGCAATGGGGACTCGAACTATTCAACACCAAGAAAAGTTGTCAAGAATGGATCAACTTCTTGCTGGAAACTGGCAAAGAGATGAAGATGCAATAATATTCATGGATAAGTCACACATGTTTGCAGAACCACTGGAGTATATGGAGCATAGAAGGAGAGAAATTATGAGACGTACACTTGAAGAGGGTCATTAACTGTTTCTGTTTTTCTAGAACCTTTGTATCTTTGAATTACCATTAGTTGTATTGTATTACGAACGTAAGCAATTATTAATATAAGTACTTTCATTGAAATTGCATTACATTGAGAAAAATTATAACAAAATTACGTTAATTAAACATAAACAGATTACAGTAACAATAATAAGTAACAACAACATAAACAACAGTAGTAAAAGTAACAACAGAAATATAGTTTCACTGATTTTCAGAAAAGTTCCAAAGATGATATATGAGATCATTTTGCAGTCTTCGATGCATTTGAACACTACGGTAGGACATTTAGTTTTCTATATGAAACTCGAGTTCTAGTGCACTTCCAATTATATCGTTGCGCCAAACAGGCGGTGGTATTGGAGTACCATCGTAAAAGTAATCTTCTTCCATGTTTCTTTCATCCTCTATAATCATAATATGTAAAATAACACAAGTGTACATTATTTTGGTCATTTTAACTGGTGATTAAATTCTGCATGGATAAGAACCCCAAATGCTCTTTCAACATCCTTCCTTTGGCCTTCCTACATCACTGCAAATTTTGATTGTTTATTGTTTTGTGGATTATGAATTGTCTTGACAATGGTACTCCATTTAGGATATATACCATCGCCAAGATAATATCGACGATCGTACGTGTTACCTCATAAAGTAAAGGTACAAGGAGTTGATCTACCGTTTGTGAAATCATTGAACAATATAGATCGTTCGACTATGTTAAGATCATTGTTCGAAACTGGCATTCCAAAAAATGCATGCCATATCCATAAGTTATACGATGCTACAGCTTCAGGAATAATAGTGAACTACGAGATTTACCCTGATAAGCTCCGGCATACGCCTTTGGACAATTCTTCCACTCCCAGTGCTGCAGTCTATACTGCATAACATTCCAAGCCAACCTCTACTATCATGCATATTCAATAACATTGCTATATCTGCCTCGCTCGGTCTGCATAAGTATTGATCACCGTAAATGTTCATAATAGCTTAACAGAAATGCTCCAAACACTCTAATACCGTGATTTCCGCCACTTTCAAATTTTCATCAAGCGCTACCAGTCCTGCATATGCAAGCATTCTTAGTGCAGCTGTCATTTTCTGAATTCCAGTCAATCCCATTGTACGAGATGCATTGGGTTTGAAGATAAAATATTTGTCATGCTGCTTGATACATTATAGGATTCTAAGAAACAGAAGTCGCTGCATGCGGAATCTTTTCCCAAAATCAGCATCTGTGTAAGTTGGATTTGAAACAAAGTAGTCTCCCATCAGTCTGTCATTGTGCAATGAATGTCTACGATTTTTATACCGACAACCAACAACTAATCCACCATGTTGTCCGCTCGATTGACCAACTTGTAGTGCAGCCATACTTACTAGCTCCTTTTCGCGACGAAAATGATCTTCCATCATTTCATCAAATTCATCGTCTCTATCATCGAAAAATATATAATCTTCGGCAGTCGTTTGTTGTCTTTGAAATTGTATGAAATACGAATGAGCAATAAAACTTCTAGCATTTAACAAGCTTTTTATAGCTTAAATCACATGCTGTCTTTCATAACAAAACAAACAATTATGACTAGATGGCGGATAGCATTAATTCAATTCAACCACTATTTATAAAGTAGATTCCATTTATATCACGCCTGTAGTGTCTCATCCCATCTACACACCGTTGACTGTTGGTGCAGTTTCCTTCCATCTAAACACTGTAGCCACATCCTCACAACCCAACAAGGAGATTTGACTGGTGTAGTATCTCATCCCATCTACATACTGTAACTTCCCGTTATTTCGTGTCATTCGCATCCACACATATCGGACTTAAATTGCTCAAAATATCAGATTGTTAATTTATATTTGACAAAACTCAATATATACAGTAAATAAATCAATCACAGAATCACAAATAAAGAGTATTATAACAATAAGTAGCGGAAATAGATAAATAGTAGTTCATGAAGCTACTGTATAAACAACAGAGTATGAAACAAAATACAGCAGAAATCAAGATACATAGAAGTCTCAATACACAGTCAAATAACAAAATCTGAATATATTACTGGAGTCAACTGAACAACTGAAATCTGAATAGATATAGATGGATCTTCAAGTGAAGCTCCAACTCCAACGGTGAGTCTTAAATGCTGCGACACTTAGTCTGATCAGAGCATAAAGAAAAACACAAAACACTCGAGTCAGGATTAACATTCTTATATCAATAAATCCAACTCAGGCGAAATATAGACTGAAATACAAATAACTCAAAGGATGTTTAGGATAACCATCCTCTAAGTATTCGTGGAACTATCTACTATGTAGTAATATATGCTATTATAATAATGTCTATAGTAAGATAAACTATTAAAATAGCGTTATGGCATTACCCATATCCCTCTTAACACATTTTATATAATGCTATAGCCTATACAGTACTGTAAACTCCACCAAACCAGTGGGCTATCAGGAAGCACTCCATAGGTATGACACAAACAACTCGTAGTGGTCTCGATAAGGTAGATCATACGACACAATTAGGCAATGCCAGGGTAGATATACTAATTACACTTCCGGGCTGATGGTAATGCATAGCAGCAGCTACCGCCCACCTCGTCCAACACTCCTAAAACTCTGAGGGTGCACCCAATCAATCACAAAGTAATAGAATGGTATCGAAGAAGCGTGTACGATCGGAGGACCTACCTCACTTGGCCCGTCAATTGCTCCTATTTTAGCCACCTTAAGCTAACTCATGGTAGTCAGGTCCACTTATATACCTCATATAGGATCATCACCAACCACCGGAATCTCCACCACGTACACAGTTGTTAAAGTGGTTTTCGGTATTGGCAAAGAGTATGACAATAACCGATCTAGGTCTCTTTAACAACTAAACACTATTATAACACCGTGGCCATTTCATTTCAAATAGTTCATAATTCATATCAAAATATCATATCCTTTCAAACCCATATCAAATCCGATATCATTATTCCCTTTAAAATAATAGCCATTTCAAAACTCATAACACTTTCCAAAAAATTAACTCTTCGAAATAATAACACTTTGAAATCATAATACTTTGAAATCAAAACTTTGAAATCAAAAATTTGAAATCATAATACTTTGAAATTCATATTACTTCCCACTTAAAAGTATATATAATAAATTAGTTTATAAAATAAAATAGTTTATATAATAAAATAATTAGTATATTAAAATAGTTACAAGTATATTTTCAAAATACTTTATATAATAAAAATAGTTTCCTCAAATTTCATAAATCGATTCAAATTAACTCAAATTCCCAAAATTCAATTTAATTCAATCTTGATTCATCAATTTTAATTCAAACCATTTTCAATTTATATCGATTTCAAATACAAATTTTATCACAAATTAAACCTTTTCAACTTCAGTAGATTTCAAAGTTTAATATTCAAACTTTACAATAACTCAACCTGATAATTTCATATTTATTTCAAATTAACTTTACTATTATTTGGTTTTGAAATATTCACTTAATCAATTCAATACCATTTTAAATAATATTTCAAATTTCAAATTTAAATAAAACAAAATATCCTATTCAATTTATTTAAACTTAAGATATTCATTTAATCGTCTTAATTTATTTAAGTAAAATTCTTAAACAAATACAATTCTAACCAATTTCAATTTCTCTTTCCAACTTAAATTTATTAAGATGATTATTAAAACCTATATTTGAAAATATAAATTTAAATAAATACTTAAACATATTATATGCTAATTGAATCAAACTTTATTAAATTAAATCTTATTATTAAATTTATTTTATATTAAATTTTATTTTACATATATATTTAAATAGTAAAATTATAAGTAAATCTTAAAAATTGTATAGTTTCAAAACTAACTTATAAATTTTAAAATTTCTAAACATGTTTTTTTTTAAAAATCTAAAATTTAAACCTTTATAAAAATAACATAATATGTTAAAATAAATATTTAACAAAACCACCTATATTTCTTTTCAAAACCTTGGAAATCATTTCAATATATATATATATATATATATATATAGACCAATGATGTCTATATATAGTTTTCTATCTTATGGTCAAGTGATACAGATATTTATCATTTCAGTCTGCAATTTAATTATCTACGGGTATATATCATTTCAACCCGCAATCCCAAAATTTAATTCAATGAAAATCGTTTGGGTTTATCATTTCAATCTATAACAATTTTTTTCTATTCTACAAGATCGTTCAGGTATGTATCATTTCAATCTATAGGAAATTCTAAACTAATAGGGAACTTGCAGAGTGAGAACAAATATGATAATAATATAACATATTAATAATAGACATATATCATGGGTAACAAATAAAATCAAATATAAACAACATGATCTGGTGTCATATCTCACAGGTGAATAGATACAGAAAATGGCATATCATATATAGCAATTAAAAATTAACAGTTAAATTTAGCATCATATTTCAATTGTCGTTTCAAATGAAATCAAATCTAATAAATATAAGAATGTTAATTGTGAGTGATTGCTCACTTGAGGCTAGAGAGGTGAACGAGAATGGAAGCGAATAGACACAGACAAGCATACAGATCAAGCGAGCGACACGGCGACAAGTTAGGAGTTTGCTGCGATAAATTGGATATTGAGAAGGTAAGTTAAGATGGACAAGAGATCGATGAAATGAATATATTTTATATATAAAATTTCAAAAATCAATTTAAACATATATTTTCAAATCGATATCTAATTCAAACACAAATAAAATTCCCATATATATAATTGGAACCAAACTCATATACTTATTTACATAAACACATATATAAATAAAACCTCTATATATATACTTATATTTTAAACCAACCTCAAAATAAATCTTTATAAATATTACTTAAATCAAAAAATAAGACAACATATATCTAGAATCTATATATATTACAGAAAATCATTCACTTTGATGTAAACACATATATTTAAGATCAAATATATATATATATATATGTATATATTATATTTTAAAATAAGTATATATATGGATCAGACTTTGAACAAGAGATATGCAAAACAATATATCTAACATGTGTACTGATAATATATAATACTAACATATATAATATAATTTATACAAACAGAAAATAATAATATAAGCTCACATACATAATAGTATCATATACGGTTAATAAAACTTACTTTATTATAAATTGTATACCAATATATTATATAATTTATATATCTAACATTGGTATATTACTAACATTAGATTCAATAGACATAAATATACAAATCATATATGTACTACAGTAACCCTATATGTTGAAAATATATATATATATATATATATATATATATATATATAAAATCAAATATATATATATGCAAACACATAGGTAACCTATATATACTAACATAATATATAAAATATATATAATTCCTTAAAACAAATTTCACAATACCTTTATAAATAAAGAAGGGGATCGGTGATGACTTGGCCGAGCTTTGCAAGAGGCCAACATGGTCGGAGGGAAGAGCTCAGGGTTAGGTGGCTGCTCGATGGATCTGGGCTTGCGCATGGAAGGGGCATGGGTTTGGGCGTGGAGAGGAGTTACAGGTGGCGGTTCACGTGAGAAAATGGGGCGGGGTTGTGGAGGTGGTGGTTGATGACAACAGGGCAAGACCTGGGTTCGGTGACAGTCTCGGGAAGCGGTGAAGGCCGCGTTTAACATGGAGGGGCGGAGATGGGTCACGGCTCAGAGGCGGTGGCTGCATGGAGCTTTTGTGGTGGAGCGAGGTTGGTCGAGGGAAGGTGGTGGTGGTCTTCGGTAGTGAGAGGGAAGGATGGGCTGTGTACGGCTGTGTGCTTGCCAGGTGAAGGAGGGGTAATCAAATATGAACAGGTGATGGAATAAATGTAGTATGTATTTTCTTCTTTTGTAAACACGTTAAAAAAAATGAATGGAAGGGGAGATTGCAACGGGAAGAAAGGTGGGTACGAACCAGTGATTAAGTTGAAATCATGGAGAATAGTAACATTCAAAATTTAATTCTTTTGGGAATATTGAAAGAAAGCAGCAGCTAGTTCAAACGGTGGATAATTGAAAGGCACGGGAAGCCAAAAGGCTTAAAAATGGAACCGATACGACCGATCGGTTCACCGATTTAGTCCTGTCCCGAACTCCGAAGTACCCAATGAATATACTGTAGAGATCAGTACGACGAGATGATTAAAGCGATATACAGATATCAACGACATGATTATTCTATCAAAAGTCGATATCCAGTACCATAAATGCTGCTAAAACGTCGAAAATAAGATAAACGGAGCAATAACAGTCCAAATTTGACGAAAGAAAATATGACGTCTCACTCAGAAGATGATTTACAAATTTATTATATAAAAATATTCAGGTTTGAGAAATATTTTATTATCATCCAGTCTTAATTGATATAAATTTAAATAAAATTACCCAACAAAGTAAAATTCCATATTTTATGATAAAAATTTACCATTTGTTATGATTATATAGACGTATTGCAAATATCAAACTTTTATTTCCAAATTCAATTATTTAAAATTTCACAAAAAATTCAGCTTAATTACATTATTAAAACCGTTAACATTTACGGGTCGTTACACTCTCCTCCACTTAAAACTTTTCATCCCCAAAAAAAGAAGGTAAGAGAATAGAAACAACCAGAAGGAAAATAGATTTGAAATACAAAACAAAACAATTAATTCAAAACCATATAAATTTCATCCATATTTAAATTGGTTTATATTCAACTAATTGATTTCAAATAAAGGTATTTTCATTCAGTTGATTTATTTTCAATTTTATTAATGTTTGTTATAAAATTTCTTTCAAAACAACATTTATTTTACTTATCTCATCTATTTAATCCATTTAATTTCACTTAAGTTAATTTCACTTATAATTCAATCTTAACTATTCCTAAATTCATATTTATCTATTCATTATCTTATTATTCAATTTGTCTCAATTAACATTATCTATAAATCTAAATTGAGTGTTTAAACATTTATTATAATCATTTTTTATTCAACATATTGATTCTTTCTTTCCCAAATTATTATTCAAATTATTCCACTTAGCATATATTATCCCATGGATCAAGTATATTGAAACTTATTATAACCACTTAAATTTATTTATAAATTCCTTTAACATCATTTTATATTGTATATTATTCAATTACATATCCAACTTCTGAATGGTTTAGGTAAGTTACATATGTTGGTATGCAATTGAGTATTATACAAGTAAAATTTCACCAATTCAGTTATTTCAAGTTTTAAATATTTATTCAATAATTTTGGCTTCATTTAGTTGAAATCATCCCTTAACATAAAAATTTAAGAGTTAAATTTCCATTTCTCTTCAAACCATTTAGAGATAAATGTATTGCTATATATTCTATATATCAAATCTAATCTATAATCATATACCTATATATATTATACATCAAGTCATACTTAAGAAATTCAAATCAAATTCATTTTCCCAAACAAAAGTGTAGCAAAGCTACTAAGTGGCCTCTCCACTCTGAACTCGAAATGAACGTCGATGATGCTGCAATCATCATCCAAATTATTTTCCAGTAACAAAAGAGGAGAGTACTAATTTTAACCTTTTAAGATTCTTTAGAAACGATTTTTATTCAAAAATATCTTTAAATAATATACCCTAGAAATTAATTTTTTTTCCAAAATACCAGAAATTGAATTCTCAAATTCTTAATTTAAATTCATTTTAGTTCTAATTCAATTTATAAACCATGTTTTATAATTTCATTCATTTATATTATGTGGCAATAGTCGTCGGTTTACAAAACAATAAGTGAAAATCAAATATTATCATTTCTAACAACCAATTTATTTAACTATTTAATTTCAAAAAAATTTATACTTATATATATAATCGTACAAAAAAATCATTTCATTTACCAAATTTGAAAACAATATTGTGTCAGTTTGCTCTGTTTAAGTGTTTTGGAATTCCTATCGATAGCGCTGATCAGACGAATCGATCGAAACCCCAAATCAACCTTAACAACATAATATAAAACATTTTTATATTAATTACAAAAACACTCCCTCGCTCGATTATTCAAGAATGGGTTACAAATCAAGGATAGAGATTCAGATTTGAGGAACCCTAATCAAGAAAATTTTAAATAGAGATGAGTTTGAAACGAAGATAAGATGTTCAAATAACATAGGGAAAAGATGGACAAACTTATATAAATCGCAGCGACCTTAATCGGGTCAACTGTGACTTCAAGATTAAGATCGACGTAGAATAAGACTGATCACAAAAGAATTACCCTGGTTGTCTACTAGAGAAACTTTTGGGCATAACAAGAGATAATAGCATCTAAATCGAGGATACAAAAATCTCCGGTGAATCAATGCAGTTGTAAAGGAGTTTCACCCATTTACATTCTTAGATTGGCGGGAACGCTGATTTATTATAGAGATCAACCGAAATGGAGTTATGGGATACTCCAGAACTAAGAAGAACGCGAACAGGAAGAAACAAAAATGAATTTCAAAACAAAGGTGAAAGTTTTAAAATTCAAAGGACATCCGAATCAAAGAGGAAGAGATTCAAGCTCGAACGAAAGTGATTTTGTAATTAAATTCTACACTACATGCTAAGTTCTGCCTAAAACCATAGCTCTGATACCACATGTAACATCCCGATATTTTGTGCTATTCGCATCCACACATGTCAGACTTGAATTGCTCTAAATATCATATTGTTAAACTATACTTCGATAAACTCAACATATATAGTAAACAAATCAATCATAGAATCACAAACACAGAGTATTATAACAATAAGCAGTGGAAAAAGATAAATAGTTGTTCATGAAGCAACTATATAAACAACAAAGTATGAAACAAAATACAACAGAAATCAAGATACATAGAAGTCTCAATACATAGTCAAACAACAAAATCTAAATATATCACTGGAGTCAACTGAACAACTGAATAGATATAGATGGATCTCCATGCAAAGATCCAACTCCAAAGGTGAGTCTCAAATGCTGTGACACTCAGTCTGACCCAAGCATAAAGCAAAACACAAAAAACTCGAGTCAGGATTAACATTCTTATATCAATAAATCCAACTCAGGTGAAATATCAACTGAAATACAAATGATTCAAAGGATGTTTGAGATAACCATCCTCAAAGGATCCGTGAAACTATCTACTATGTAGTAATATATGCTATTGTAATAATGTCTATAGTAAGATAAACTATTAAAATAGCGTTAAGGCGTTATGAATATCCCTCTTAACACATTTTATATAATGTCGTAGTCTATACAGTACCGTAAACTCCACCAAACCAGTGGGCTATCAGGGAGTGCTTCATAGGTACGACATAAAACAAACTCGTCGTGGTCTCGATAAGGTAGGTGACACGGCACAACTAGGCAATGCCAGGGTGGATATACCAATTACACTTCCAGGCGGATGGTAACGCATAGCCGCAACTACCATCCAACACTCCCAAAAATCTGAGGGCATACTAAATCAATCACAAAGTAATAAAATGGTATCGAAGAAGTGTGTCCGATCGGAGGAGCTACCTTACCTGGCCCGTCAATAGCTCATGTTTTAGCCACGTTAAGCTAACTCACAGGAGTGAGGTCCACGTATATACCTCATATAGGATCGTCACCGGCCATTCTACTTTATTGTGGAATCTCCATCATATACACAGTTATTAAAGTGGTTTTCGGTATTGGCAGAGAGTATGATAATAACCGATCCCGGTCTTTTTAACAACCAAATGCTATTATAACACCGTGGCCATTTCATTTCAAATAGTTCATAATTCATATCAAAATATCATATCCTTTCAGACCCATATCAAATCAAATATCACTATTCCCTTTAAAATAATAGTCACTTCAAAAATCATAACACTTTCCAAAAATTTAACTCTTCGAAATCATAACACTTTGAAATCATAATACCTTGAAATCATAATAGTTTGAAATTCAAATTACTTCGCACTTAAATAGGTTAAATACAGATATAATATATACAATAAAATAGTTTATAAAATAAAATAGTTTATATAATAAAATAATTAATATATTAAAATAATTTGTAACAACCCGCATATTTAACGATTTTGTATTTAAATGTTTTATTTAAATATAGCGTCGTTAGTCGATTTTTGGATCCGAAATGTTACTTTTTGCAAACGGCCGAATTGGGGCTCAAAACCACCTCCATTGGTTCCAAAATGACGTTTGCGATCTTTTTGAGTATAATCTTTGATATGTTTGGAGTTTGTGAAATTTTGACCCTTTTTCTACTTAGGCTTGAGTTTGGGTTCAACCCCAATCTCCTCTTAATTCTCTAGCTCATTAACTCTTCATCCATTCACCCTCATTTCATTCCTTTAACTTAAGAAAACTGAAAATGGGGGAAAGAAAGAAGAATTAGAAACTCCAAGCCCTAGTTCCAATTGCAAACTCCAAATTCTTGCTTGAAATTCAGAGAGAAGGATAGGTAGGCCTTTTCTTCATCTTCTCCAACTCTTCTCCTCTTCAATTTCTGAAAGTTTCCTAAACCTAACTTTGGGAAATATGTGTTTTATTCTTAGATTGAAGCTTGTTGAGTTGAAGTGAAGATTGGTTGGTCTTCTCCTTGCAAATTGAGCTTCTTCTTCTTTGTTTTTGGGTTAAGGGTGAGTTTTGAACTCACATCTACTTCTCTTGATATCATGAGTGATGGGTATGAACTCCTATTACTTATTCATATGTATTTGATTTTTGTTCTGGATTGGTTTGATGAATATTCCAATTCTTGAGTTTCATAGTTCATTTTTATGAACATTCTCTTATGGATGTTTTGATCTTAGTTTGGTGATGAATCGAAGTGCTTATAGGGCCGGGTAGCCGCTTGGCGTAAATCCCTAGCGTCCGTGCTCGTCCGATTGAAGGTTGGGAGAGTTTGCACTTCATTGGGGATAAGTAGGAAATGCAGGAAATTGGGTTCAGTCGACTGGATCCTCTGTTCAGTCGATTGAGCTGAAGCCCGAAATTTTTCTGGATAATTTTCAGTCGACTGAACAGGGATTTCAGTCGACTGACCTGCTCCTGTTTTCCTGTTTTGCCTATTTATGCTCGTTTTAATTGGTTTTCCGGATTTTATCGATTCATGTTGGTTCTTAATGGTTGTTATTGCTTCTTTGGCTTTGATAACTTATCCTTGACTTCATTCACGGGTTTTTATAAAATAATCTTTTGAATTATATTAAAAGCTCCCTTCTCCAATTTATTAATTCTATTTAAAACACACACATCTTCGCACTCCGAGCGACGTGGGAGGAGAATTAAATGATTAGATAAAACGCGTGCAATGAACATGTGAGTTCATCTTTTCAGTTAATTCCCAATCTATTCGTTTGAACGTTTTGACCTTTGGTTTGGTTTACCGATGATATGAGGTAAACTTTGTACTGCTTTGAGTGTGAAAGTGACTGATGGATAGTAAACCGTTTAGTGCGAACGAGTGATTATGGGACTCACGTTAACACTTTTCGGATTCCTTTTTGAGAGTTGTGACACATTCCGCCAGTTAGTGGTGTCCAGTACTGGGTCTTCGACCTTCACCACTACGGTTTGTTGCCTTCGGGTATGATGCCTTCGGGTTTGTGCCTTCGGGTTTGTTGCCCTTTAGTATCGCTTCCGATGTTGGTCGTTATAAGCCGCATGGATGTTATTGGGTTGCCCTTTAGTATCGCTTCCGATGTTGGTCGTTATGAGCCGCATGGGTGATATTGGGTTTGGAGTCTTCGGGCTCATAGATCCTTGTTTATACAGTACTGAGCTCGAGCAAATTTTCTGATATTTCATTTGATATGTATATTCCATTGGTATCGCCCTTCAGTGTTGGTCTTTTTGACCCGCATGATGTGTAGCGCTTACCTTGTGGAACTTGTATACCTTATGGGTATTTGTTATTTGCCTTTTGGCTTGCTTTAGGATATTCTTATCCTTTGTTCATTGAGATGCCGATGATATGAGGCTTGATTTGTTATGTTCATCTTTTATTAGATGATTGTGTTATCTCTTTTAGAGATATTTGTTATACTTTGTAACCTTGCAGGTTTATTGTTGTTCAGTTTATCTAACTGATTTGTTTAGCTGGACTGACCCGTGTATTCATTACTCGGGTCAGACCGAGATGTTTTAGGTTAGGTGCATTTGGACCTAGCCTATTTTGCTTCCGCATGGACTATTCAGCTTGTTTCTTTTTGTCAAAGCTTTTTGTGTAGTCCTTTTATTGTAACTCTGATGTGTATTCTTTTGAATCGTCTGTATATTGTGGTTTGCTTTACCACTTGACATGTATTATTTTGTATACTTTGTTATGTATCAATATATGTGTATATGATGATCTACGATTCTGTGATGTATATCACATTTGAGTTGTTATATTCTGTTCTGATAGATCCTCTAACCACCTATGGTTTTGTTTTAAGTATTCGTTGGATATGTCGATCTGCTTGGTATGACTATGGTCGATGTATTCAATAGATAGTTAGAGCAAGGCTATAGATGGTCGCTCCCAACCAGCCTTATTCTTCGTGTTAGTTGACGGCATTACCATGTAGTGTCCTTGGCTAGCGTGGGTATAGAGATGGGGCGTCACAGCGTGGTATCAGAGCTGAGTTCAGAACAAAGTATGATAAACGCATAATAAAAGCACATGTTACGGTACATCAGAGTGTAATAAGTGATACAAACCTTTGAACCATCTTGTCTCTCTATTCCATCAAGGTTAGATAGAATTTGGGAATACGTCTAGGACTGTTTTTTATTCCGTTGTATTCCATATTGAAATATCTACCTTGTGAATAATCTTGTTCTTATCTTACTTTCAGCGTATGGCTGGAAAAGGCAGAGGACGACGTTCGGATGCTGGGCAATCCAGTGGCTTACATCCGGATGGCGTTTATATGTCTGCCGATCAGTTTTTGGAATTGTTTAGGAGCACTCAGCCTCTAGTTCCTCCTCGAGTCTCTCCACCTCGCAAGTCTGCCTTTGCACGTCAGTGCAGTGATTTTGCTCATCTTGGAGGAAAGCCGTTTAAGGGCTCCGAGTCTGTTCTTGAAGTCCAAGCTTGGTTTCGCACGTGCGAGTGTATTTTCTCTCGCATGGATCTTTCTGATCATGATAGAGTTCTTGTAACTTCTAGTTTATTATAAGAGCGTGCTCTTGATTGGTATGAGCTTCTTATAGCCGAAATTGATGAGTCTACTCTTTCTTGGACTCAGTTTCGGGAACGATTTGAACTCAAGTTCGTTCCTGAATCTGAAAATGTTTTATTGACCCGTCATTTCCTTGAATTGAAGCAAGGGAAGTCTTCTGTTTCTGAGTATGTTGCATCATTCGAGGCTTTATCTAAGTATGGTCTTGAATTCATTAGCACTTCTTATAAGAAGAATTTGAAGTTTGTTTCTGGTCTTAAGAAGTATCTTAAGAAGTCTTTGTTGCTCCAGCTTAAGCTTTCTTTTGAGGAGTTGGTTGATTCGGCACTTCATCTCGAGACCGTCGAGAAGAAGTGTGATAGTGATGTTGAGGTTTCCAGGAACCCCAACAAGAGGCAGTTTCCATTTCAGAAGTCCAGGTCTTTTCCTTCTAAGAAGAAGAAGACGGGTAGTTCTAGTTCTCAGCCTCAGTCTTCTGGAACACCTTTCGTTCGAAAGTGTTTCAATTGTGGTTCTCCTGATCATATTATTCGAGCTTGTCCTAGGCCTCTCTTCTACCGCTATTGCAAGAAGGAAGGTCATCATGTTTCAGCTTGCCCTACTGTTCCGGCTGGTGCTAAGTCTAGCAAGCTTTATGCTGCCAAGGCTTCTGAAGGTCCCTCTCAGCCCAAAGGTATATCTCCACCTATTTTGGAAGGTTCTATTTTATTTCATGAACATAGTATACGAGTTCTTTTCGATACGGGTGCATCACATTCTTTCGTATCGAAAAAGCTCGTTGATGATTTATCCTTGGATGTTTCTTGTTTGATTACTTCTTTAAGGATTGCGAATCCTATTGGGGGATCCGCGACCCTTAGCTTGCTTTGTGATGATGTTGATATTGTTTTATGTGGCTTTTCTTTTCGTGCGAGTCTGCACGTTATTTCTTGTCTGGGATTTGATATGATTTTGGGTAAGGACTGGCTAGTGAGATATGATGCCAGGATTATTTGTTCGGAGAGAATTATATATCTTCGACATCCGAATTCGTCTACTCAGCTATCACTTGTTCTTCGGGATGTGGATAATTCCGAGATGCCTTTATATTCTCTTGACTCTCGAGATGATGATGATATATCTCGTATTCCTATTGCTTGTGACTTTCCTGATGTTTTTGAGCCTGTTTTGGGTTTGCCACATAAGCGGGCAATTGAGTTCCGCATTGATCTCATTCCAGGCGCGCAGCCAGTTAGTCGTCCTCCTACGAGGATGTCTACAAAGGAAAATGAGGAACTCAAGAAGCAGCTTTTAGAGCTTGAGTCCAAGCAGTTGATTCAGTCCAATTTTCTCCGTGGGGATCCGCGGTCGTCTTCGTGAAGAAACCCGATGGAACTCTTAGGCTTTGCGTTGATTATCGCAAAACGAGTTAACCATCAAAAATAGGTATCCATTGCCTAGGATCGATGATATGTTCGATTTATTAAGTGATGCTAAGGTCTTTTCTCTGCTTGACCTCGCCACAGGTTTTCATCAGTTACGAGTCACGGAGGATAGCATACCGCTTACCGCTTTCCGCACTCGTTATGGTTCTTTTGAGTGGCTCGTTATGCCATTTGGTTTGACGAACGCTCATGCTTTCTTTGTCGATCTCATGAATCGGGTATTCCGGGAATATCTCGATAAGTTCGTCCTTATCTTCATTGATGATATCCTTATTTATTCTAAGTCTGATGTTGAGCATGGTAATCACTTGAGAATTGTCTTGAGTACCCTCCGTCATCATCAGCTTAGAGCCAAATTCTCCAAATGCCACTTTTGGGAGAATAAGGTTAAGTTCTTAGGCCATATTGTATCTTCCGATGTCATTTCTGTCGATCCCTCAAAGATCGAAGCCATCTAGAATTGGAAGAGGCCTGAGAATGTGCATGAGATTCGTAGTTTCCTTGGATTGGCGGGTTATTACCGTCGGTTCATTAAGGATTTTTCCCGTGTTGTGCTTCCACTCACCAGCCTTACTCGAAAAGGCATTCGTTATATTTGGTCGGACAAGTGTGAAGCTTCCTTTCAGACATTGAAGGAACTTCTCACTAATGCTCCTATTCTTATGGTTCTCGAAGGGAATCATGATCTTATTGTCTACACCGATGCTTGTAGTAGTGGGCTCGGTGCTGTTCTTATGCAGATGGATCAGGTGGTTGCTTATGCTTCTAGGCAACTGCGTCCGAATGAAGTTCGCTATGCCACTCATGATCTTGAGTTAGCCGCCATTGTCTTTGCCTTGAAGATTTAGCGACATTATTTATTGGGCGAGCGCTTCGTTCTTTATACCGATCATAAATCCTTGAAGTATTTGTTCACTCAGAAGGAACTCAATATGAGGCAACATCGTTGGCTCGAGTTTCTTGCCTCCTATGATTTTGATATCCAGCATACCCTTGGTAAGGGTAATCGTGTTGCAGATGCGCTTAGTCGCAAACATTCGGCTGTTGTTTCTATGATGCTTGGCGAATGGAATATTCTTTAGACTCTATCTTTTTGTGAAATTCGTGATCGAGGTTCATCTTCTGATTCTCCTATTCTATTATTTAGTTTGGGAGCTCGACCCCTTTTATTGGATCGTATTGCCGATGCCCAACGACGTGATCCTGATTTGTTGCATCTTATTCAGCTTTGTGAGTCTGGATCCTGTGATGAGGCGTTGCGGGATTTCAACATTGATTCTCATGGGTGTCTTCGCAAGAAGAACCGTCTTTTTGTACCTTTTGATTTTGCACTTGGGCATGACATTCTTGATGACTGTCACCGTTCTAAGCATACCATTCATCCTGGTAGTAGTAAGATGTATGCGGATATGCGTCGTCTTTATTATTGGGAAGGCATGAAAAGCGATGTGGCGAGTTATGTGAGTAATTGCATAACTTGTCAGCGTATTAAGGCCGAACATCAGCGTCCTTCGGGTCTTCTTCAACCTCTAGAGATTACATTGTGGAAATGGGATCATATTTCTATGGATTTCATTGACGGCCTACCTCGTTCGAGGTCGGGCCATTCTAGCATCTGGGTTATTGTTGATCGTCTCACTAAATCTGCTCATTTTGTTCCTATTAAGTCTAATAGGACTGCTTCGCATTTGGCTAAGTTATATGTCAAGGAAATCATGAGACTTCACGGTGTTTCTAGTTCTATTGTGAGTGATCGTGATCCTTTATTCATGAGTCATTTTTGGAAGCTCAGCAAGCTTTGGGGACAAAGCTTAATCTTAGCACAGCTTATCATCCGCAGTTTGACGGACAGACTGAACGGGTGAATCGTATCTTGGAAGATCTCCTCCGTATTTGTATTTTTGATTTTGGTGGTTGTTGGGAGGATCACCTACCTCTTGTAGAGTTATCCTACAACAATAGTTTTCAGTCTAGTATCGGTATGGCTCCTTTCGAAGCTTTATACGGCGATCACCTTCTTGTTGGTTAGAATCTAGAGAAAAGCTTGTTCTTGGCCCAGATTTTGTTCGTGATTCTTCCAAGAAGATTGATCTTATCCGGTTGAGAATGAAAGAGGCACAGAGCCGCCAGAAATCCTACGCAGACAATCGTAGGAAGCCTCTCGAATTCTCGATTGATGATCTTGTTTTTGTTCGTGTTTCTCCTTTGAAGGGGGTTATGCGTTTCAGTATGACGGGGAAATTGGCTCCTCGCTTTATCGGACCATTTTTTATCACTGAACGTATTGGCCCTGTGGCTTATAGAGTTTCACTTCCTGCTCATTTATCTGGCATTCATGACGTGTTTCACGTCTCTCAACTTCGGAAGTGTCTTCGGGAGTCGGATTCTGTTATTACTTCTCCTGATTTGCAAGAGCTTGAGGTCTCACCAGACTTATCTATTGTACAGTAGCCTATTTGCGTACTTGACACGGAGGTGCGACACCTTCGAAATAAGGATGTGCCGCTCGTTAAAGTTCAATGGTCCGCTAATCCCTATGACTGTACTTGGGAAACCAGAGAGTATATCGAGCGATCTTATCGGGTTTTCTATCTTTGCTTGGGAACGGTGAGTTTATCTTTTCATCTCAAGCTTATTTCCTTTTCTTTTGGTTGTTGTTTGTATGTAGTTGTTGCAAATATCATTTCTGGGAATTGCGGGGACGCAATTTTGTAAGGAGGGGAGATCTATAACAACCCGCATATTTAACGATTTTATATTTAAATGTTTTATTTAAATATAGCGTCGTTAGTCGATTTTTGGATCCGAAATGTTACTTTTTGCAAATGACCGAATTGGGGCTCGAAACCACCTCCATTGGTTCCAAAATGACGTTTGCGATCTTTTTGAGTATAATCTTTGATATGTTTGGAGTTTGTGAAATTTTGACCCTTTTTCTACTTAGGCTTGAGTTTGGGTTCATCCCCAATCTCCTCTTAACCCTTTAGCTCATTAACTCTTCATCCATTCACCCTCATTTCATTCCTTTAACTTAAGAAAACTGAAAATGGGGGAAAGAAAGAAGAATTAGAAACTCCAAGCCCTAGTTCCAATTGCAAACTCCAAATTCTCGCTTGAAATTCAAAGAGAAGGATAGGTAGGCCTCCTCTTCATCTTCTCCAACTCTTCTCCTCTTCAATTTCTGAAAGTTTCCTAAACCTAACCTTGGGAAATATGTGTTTTATTCTTAGATTGAAGCTTGTTGAGTTGAAGTGAAGATTGGTTGGTCTTCTCCTTGCAAATTGAGCTTCTTCTTCTTTGTTTTTGGGTTAAGGGTGAGTTTTGTGTAGGATCTAGATTAACCCTAGAGGGGGGGGGGTGAATAGGGTTATAGCAAATTTTCTCGATTTAAACACAGAAATAAACTGCAGAAATAAATATGCTGAAAAGTAAATCACACACAAAATTTACCCAGCTTCGGCAACCCCTGCCTACTGCTGCATTCACAGATTTCTATTAGAATTAAACAGTATCACGCTTACAAACACTCTACTAGACTCGCAGACCCTTTTGCTCCCGCTCACAAACACTCTACTAGACTCGCACACCCTGCTCCCGCCTATAGAGTTTCGCTTACTCGCAAACACTGCTGCCGCCTATAGAGCTTTGCAAACTCGCACACCCTGCTCACTGAACTAATTCAAAATAGACAATCTGACACTACCTAAACCTAGGTGGTGATTTACTACTCCTTTGACTTGAAAAGAAAAACAACTTCAAAAATACAACCAGGAGCAAAAATTAAAATACGAACTTTGGACACGTGATTTTTGCTCAAAATAAAAACTAAAAACCCCTATTATAAAATTAAAAAATAAAACCCCTATTATAAAATTAAAAACTAAAACCCCCCTTTTAATAATAAGGCCGGCCCAAAAAAAAAAGGAGAGAATAATATTTTTAATTCCCCTTTTTTTATAAACACTTCGGCCCGTTCCTTTTTCTCTTGATAATGGCGGCCGTTTGTTCTTCTCGTCTCTTTAAAATTTGGGATCTCGTCCTTGCGCTCTCTGTTCCAGATTAGGGCTTTTGCGAAGCTCCGATACTACTTCGATCTTTGTTGATTGTTCGTGATTTAACCTGCCTTGATCGATTTCATGTTGCTTCCTTCGGTTGCTTCGGTGAGTTCGATTATTGCTTCGGTAACAATTTTTTCTCTGATACTTGTATTCGAACTCTCTCATCTTTTATGCCGATGATGATCTGGGTTAAATATGCGTTCGAACTCCTTTATCTTCGTTCGTATAAACTTATTTGAATTTGTCAAATAAGTTGTTCGACCGTTCGATTATATTTTGATGCTGATGATTTCACTGACTCTTTCGTAATCGTATATTTTGGTTGCTTGATGGTTACGGCTTTGATTTATTTCGTGATGACCACGGTGTTGATTTCTACTGTTTCGGCCTTGACTCGTTCATCTTGAAATTGTTTTGATTTCTGGATAAAGTCACGGCTTTGACTTTCTCAAAGATGCGTACTTGATACACTGTCATGAATTCGAATTTTTTGAACTGTTGAACTTCGTTCATTTTGTAGTCGTCGACCTTCTTCACTGGTACTTGAATTTCACTCATGATGTTGTTTGGTTATTTGTTCATGTGATTCCCTATATTACTGCTCTGACTCATTGTTGTTGCTTCACCACTGACTTGTGTTTGGTAGTCTTGTATGGTTTTCTTCTGGTTTGTTCACTGCAGTTTCATTACTACTTCTCTGATGCATTTGGAATTGGTCTGTTGCACTTTGGTCTTACATTTGTGCATATTGTCTCGAGTACATGTATTCTTGGCTCTGGTTATTTCATATTCATATGAGCATTTGTCTGCACTGTTAGTCGAGCTTGAGTACATGTATTCTTGGCTCACTGATGCATTGTAACTTGAGTTTCACTCACTTGAGTGTTTGTTGCAGTATCTTGTGGTTGCTATGCCTTGTTTACCATGTTGTTGCATTGTATTGTTTGTCTCTCTTTTTTGATATGCATTGATGCAGTTTCCATTCATGTTGCCTCTGTGTTTGATTTGCATAGCTGAACTTGAGTTGTCTGCTGTTGCTATGCAGTTGCTATGCCTTGCTTGGTTTCTGTTCTTTGTATTTTGGTCAGTGGTGTTCATTGTAGTTGCACTGCACTTTGATGTTGTAGTCTCTGACTTTGCTGTATCCATGCTTTTATGCTTGTGACATTCCTCTGCCTTGTTGAGTTCCTGTGTTTGGTCACTGATGCATTACTGTAGTTGCCATATCTTATGCTCGAGCTCTTTGCATACTTCATGACTGTATTGTTGCAGTCGAGTTGTATTCATGTACACTTGTGACACTTTGTGCATGCTGTACTACTTTGGTTCATTTCGCATATTGCATAGTGCATTGCCTTGTTTGTTGAAGTTGTGCTTGCACACTTGCTATTGTTGGCTGCGCACACGAGTTGGCGAGGCAGTGCACACGTGTATGAATGTACACGTGTGTATTGCAGCCACTTATGGTTACCTGTCCCTGTAATATCTATATGCACGACTTTGTGATGAATTCAAGTGTACATTATGACGAACAACCCAAATAACTGAGGCAAATCATATTTTCAAAATTATTTATTTTGAATTTGCAAAAATATTTCTTTTTCAATTTTACTGCGTTAGTTTATATTTTTGCAGATTTCTCAGATGCTGGATTCAAACCGGAATGCAGTTGAAGACAAAAACACGAGTGTGAGTGATATGTAGTGAGGTTAACTGTAAATGTGAAATGTGATGTGATTGTAATCAAAAATGTATATGTATAGTGAGAACATGAATTTGTACTATTCAAGATTGTAATAAATATTTGTTTGAATAAAATTTCTGTTTGAATTCAAAATCTGTGTAACTTGTTCTGTTTGAATTCAAATTCAAATTCTGTTTAATTTATTTTATTCAACAAATATTTATTTAATCTATGAAAAACAAAATAGTACATTACCAAATACATTTAAATGAATATATATGTTTATTATCATCAAACAAAAACATATAAGCGCATATTCAACATTTTGAACTCACATCTACTTCTCTTGATATCATGAGTGATGGGTATGAACTCCTATTACTTATTTATATGTATTTGATTTTTGTTCTGGATTGGTTTGATGAATATTCCAATTCTTGAGTTTCAAAGTCAATTTTTATGAACATTCTCTTATGGATGTTTTGATCTTATTTTGGTGATGAATCGAAGTGCTTATAGGATCGGGTAGCCGCTTGGCGTAAATCCCTAGCGTCCGTGCTCGTCCGATTGAAGGTTGGGAGAGTTTGCACTTCACTGTAATAAGTAGGAAATGCAGGAAATTGGGTTCAGTCGACTGGATACTCTGTTCAGTCGACTGAGCTGAAGCCCGAAATTTTTCTGGACAATTTTCAGTCGACTGAACAGGGATTTCAGTCGACTGACCTGCTCCTGTTTTCCTGTTTTGCCTATTTATGCTCGTTTTGATTGGTTTTCTGGATTTTATCGATTCATGTTGGTTCTTAGTGGTTGTTATTGCTTCTTTGGCTTTGATAACTTATCCTTGACTTCATTCACGGGTTTTTATAAAATAATCTTTTGAATTATATTAAAAGCTCCCTTCTCCAATTTATTAATTCTATTTAAAACACACACATCTTCGCACTCCGAGCGATGTGGGAGGAGAATTAAATGATTAGATAAAACGCGTGCAATGAACACGTGAGTTCATCTTTTCAGTTAATTCCCAATCTATTCGTTTGAACGTTTTGACCTTTGGTTTGGTTTGGTTTACCGATGATATGAGGTAAACTTTGTACTGCTTTGAGTGTGAAAGTGACTGACGGATAGTAAACCGTTTAGTGCGAACGAGTGGTTATGGGACTCACGTTAACACTTTTCGGATTCCTTTTCGAGAGTTGTGACACATTCCGCCAGTTAGTGGTGTCTAGTACTGGGTCTTCGACCTTCACCACTACGGTTGGTTACCTTCGGGTATGATGCCTTCGGGTTTGTTGCCCTTTAGCATCGCTTCCGATGTTGGTCGTTATGAGCCGCATGGGTGATATTGGGTTGCCCTTTAGTATCGCTTCCGATGTTAGTCGTTATGAGCCGCATGGGTGATATTGGGTTTGGAGTCTTCGGGCTCATGGATCCTTGTTTATACAATACTGAGCTCGAGCAAATTTTCTGATGTTTCATTTGATATGTATATTCCATTGGTATCGCCCTTCGGTGTTGGTCTTTTTGAGCTGCATGATGTGTAGCGCTTACCTTGTGGAACTTGTATACCTTATGGGTATTTGTTATTTGCCTTTTGGCTTGCTTTAGGATATTCTTATCCTTTGTTCATTGAGATGCCGATGATATGAGGCTTGATTTGTTATGTTCATCTTTTATTAGATGATTGTGTTATCTCTTTTAGAGATATTTGTTATACTTTGTAACCTTGCAGGTTTATTGTTGTTCAGTTTATCTAACTGATTTGTTTAGCTAGACTGACCCGTGTATTCTTTACTCGGGTCAAACCGAGATGTTTCAGGTTAGGTGCATTTGGACTTAGCCTATTTTGCTTCCGCATGGACTATTCATCTTGTTTCTTTTTGTTAAAGCTTTTTGTGTAGTCCTTTTAGTGTAACTCTGATGTGTATTCTTTTGAATCGTCTATATATTGTGGTTTACTATGCCACTTGACATGTATTATTTTGTGTACTCTGTTATGTATCAATATATGTGTATATGATGATCTACTATTCTATGATGTATATTACATTTGAGTTGTTATATTCTGTTCTGATAGATCCTCCAACCACCTATGGTTTTGTTTTATGTATTCGTTGGATATGTCGATCTGATTGGTATGACTATGGTCGATGTATTCAATAGATAGTTAGAGCAAGGCTATAGATGGTCGCTCCCAACCAACCTTATTCTCCGTGTTAGTTGACGGCATTACCCTGTAGTGTCCTTGGCTAGCGTGGGTATAGAGGTGGGGCGTCACATAATTATAAGTATATTTAAAAATAACTATATAATAAAAATAGTTTCCTCAAATTTCACAAATCAATTCAAATCAACTCAAATTCCAAAAATTCAATTTAATTCAATCAGAATTCATCAATTTTAATTCAATTCAGTTTCTAAATAAACCATTTTCAGTTTATATCGATTTCAAATACAAATTTGAATCGCAAGTTAAACCATTTCAATATCAATAGATTTCAAAGTTTAATATTCAACCTTTACAGTAACTCAATTTGATAATTTCATACTTATTTCAAATTCACTTTGCTATTATTTAGTTTTGAGATGTTTACTTAATCAATCCAATAACATTTTAAGTAATATCTCATATTTCAAATTTAAATAAAACTAAATATCCTATTCAATTTATTCAAACTTAAAATATTCATTTAATTGCCTTAATTCAGAATCAAGTTATAAAATCATATCTTTAAAATCTCAAATTTAATCAGGCTTGAAACAAATTTTATTTAAGTAAAATTCTTAAACAAATACAATTCCAACCAGTTTCAATTTTTCTTTCCAACTTAAATTTATTAAGATTATTATTAAAACCTATATTTGAAAATATATATTTAAATAAATACTTAAACATATTATATGCTAATTGAATCAAACTTTATTAAATTAAATCTTATTATTAAAATTATTTTATATTAAAATTTATTATATATATATTTAAAATAGTAAAACTATAAGTAAATCTTAAAAATTGTATAGTTTAAAAAATAACTTATAAAATTTAAATTTTCTAAACATATATTTTAAAAAAAAAAATCTAAAATTTAAACCTTTATTAAAATAATATAATATCTTAAAATCAACATTTAATAAAACCGCCAATATTTCTTTTCAAAACCTTGGAAATCATTTCAAAATATATATATATGTAGACCAACAGTGTCTGTATATAGTTTTCTATCATATGGTCAAGTGAAACAAATATTTATCATTTCAATCCGTAATTTAATTATCTAATATATATATATATATATATATATATATCATTTCAACCCGCAATCCCAAAATTCAATTCAATGAAAATCGCTTTGGTTTATCATTTCAACCCATAACGATTTTCTCCTATTCTACAAGTTCTTTCGGGTATGTAACATTTCAACCCATGGAGAATTCTAGAGTAACAGGGAACTTGTAGAGTGAGAACATATATGATAATAATATAACATATCAATAACAGACATACATCATCAGTAACAAATAAAATCAAATATAAACAACAGGATATGGTGTCATATCTCACAGGTGAACAGATACAGAAAATATCATATCATATATAGCAATTAAATAATTAACAGTTAAAATTTAGCAGCTTATTTCAATTGTCATTTCAAATGAAATCAAATCCAATTAATATAATAATGTTAATCATGAGTGATTGCTCACCTTGAGGCTAGAGAGATGAACGAGAATGGAAGCGAATAGACATGTACAAACATACAGATCAAGAGAGCGGGATAGCGACAAGTTAGGAGTTTGCTGCGATAAATAGGATATTGAAAAGGTAAGTAAGATGGACAAGAGATCGATGAAATAAATATATGTTATATATAAAATTTCAAAAATCAGTTTAAACATATATTTTCAAATCGATATCTAATTCAAATGCAAATAAAATTCCCATATATATAATTGGAACCAAACTCATATACTTATTTACATAGACACGTATACAAATAAAATCTCTCTCTCTCTCTCTCTATATATATATATATTATATTTTAAACCAATCTCAAAATAAATCTTTGTAAATATTATTGAAAATCAAAAAAATAAGACAATATAAATCTAGAACCCATATATATTACAGAAAATCATTCACTTGATGTAAACACATATATTTAAGATCAAACATATATATATATATTACATTTTAAAACAAGTATACATATAGATCAGACTTTGAACAAGAGATATGCAAAACAATATATCTAACATGTGTATTGACAATATTTTAATACTACCATATATAATATAATTTATACAAGCAATAAATAATAAAATAAGCTTACATACACAATAGTATCATATACGCTTAATAAAACTTACTTTATTATAAATTATATACCAATATATTATATAATTTATATAACTAACATAGGTATAATACTAACATTAGATTCAAGAGATATAAATATACAAATCATATATGTACTACAGTAACCCTATATGCTGAAATTATATATATAAAATCAAACATATATATATGAAAACACATGGGTAACCTATATATACTAACATAATATATAAAATATATATAATACCTTAAAAAAATTTCACAATAACTTTATAAATAAAGAAGGGGATCGGTGATGGCTTGGCCGAGCTTCGCAAGAGGCTGACATGGTTGGAGGGAAGAGCTCAGGGTTGGGTGGCTGCTCAATGGATCTGGGCTTGCGCGTGAAAGGGGCATGGGTTTGGGCATGGAGAGGAGTTGCAGGCGACGGTTCACGTGAGAAAATGGGGTGGAGTTGTTGAAGTGGTGGTTGATGCCAGCAGGGCGAGGCCTGGGTTCGGTGACGGTCTCGGGAAATGGTGAAGGCTGCGTTCAGCATGGAAGGGAGGAGATGGGTCATGACTCTGAGGCGGTGGCCGCATGGAGCTTTTATGGTGCAGCGAGGCTGGTCGAGGGAAGGAGGTGGTGGTCTTCGGCAGTGAGAGGGGAGGATGGGCTGTGTACGGCCGTGTGCTTGCGAGGTGAAGGAGGAGTAAGAAAATATGAAAAGGTGATGGATAAGACAATATTACTGAAACACCCAAACAAGACAATATTACCGAAACACCTAAACATTAATACGGAAGAAACAAATGTCAAATTTAGGCTGTGTATAGTTAAAAATTTCTACGACAATAATACAAAAAGAAACAAGACAATATTACTGAAACACCCAAACATTAATATAGTCGACGATGATACATAAACGAACAATAATACAGTCAATAATAATACACTCCACAATAATACAACCTACAAAAATATCCTGACTAGGACTTAGATTTGACACGAAGAAACTACTAGTTACAGTCAAATTGTAAGTTTTGCAGGACATTTTGGAGGCGACTTATTTCTTGTTCCATTTCGTTGGCATATGTTATAGCCCTTGGGCACATCCATTCCTTAACCCATTCTATGTAATTGCACCCTTCAGGCCAGAAGGGACACAACAGGATTCGACGACCAATATCTTCGCTATCAGCTGTAACGACAACTTCAACCTTATAACAACAGTGGCAGCATACTATGTAAGATTCAACCTCTTGTTCAATCGAAGGTTGCAAATTTGGCACTTGATCAACCTCTTGTTCTTGTGGTTGTTGATGAACCAACTGTTCGTGTAGAGGTTGGACAACCGCATGTTCATACAACGGTTGAACATCTTCTTGGAGTGTGAGTTGGTCAAGATTTGGGAATTCACGAGCAACGTCTTTGTAATGCTGTTCTTGGTAATTGATATTCCAATCTTTATCGGTGTGCTCTCTTTTCGTTGGAACATAGCCGAAATCAGAGTCAATAGATAATGACCAGGAAGGCCTGGTATGAGGAATAGAAGAATGAAGGAGCGAAGAGCTAAATTATGTGTCTGAGAAGAAAAGCTCTTATGTATATATAGAAGCCTGTGAATGCTTACAATTTTTTATGTTTAAATGTGAGCATTGTATTTTGATTCGAAATACACTAGAAAGTGAAATTACTCACAAACAAAACAATAATAAATATGCATACACAGAAACAACAATACACTCAAATTATGAATATCCAAATCATTCTAGCCAATTTTGACGTATGATATAAGCCTCATGTCCAATAAATCCAGTGTGATATTTGAGAAAGTAACGATCTCCAAATGTGGAATGGGTTGGTTCGAACAAATTTTCAAATATAACCTCATTGATAACCATAATGTACCGCATACAGGTGTTGTAGAAATTTCCATAAGCAGTCCTCGACTCTACCTTCGTACATCTACTGTTACACTCAACATTGCTATTGTAAAGTTCAGCAATAATGTCCCAAAACTGAGTTATGATGATCTCCTCATCATCGCACATCTGATCAGTTTGTATAAAAGAATTTACTAGCAGTTTCAATTCTGTAGCCGAAAACATTATGTTAGACATTGACTGAATTTACCAAACTTTTAAATATTATGACATTTGAATATAACACTTTATCTTAAATAAAGAGGTCGTAATCCGCATCAAAAAATGAAGCATGAGATTACGTGTCAAACATCCTTTAACTTTTCGACAAACAAACACAACTGTGTTTGTTACTCCAACATTTTTGCTTCATATAAGCTTAATAATAAATAAGCATGAATTATAATCAACACAATGCCATACTCAACATAAAATATAACCGACACAATGCCATAACATATAGATAAGCACATATAACAATAGCATCATCACCAACATTATATGCAACCAACTATCGTAATGTGTGAAAAATAATAACATAAAATGAATCATCTATATGCAGCACATCAGTGTATGTTATCAGAACCGCTATCAATTTCCTCATCATCTCCACTGTCATTGTCACTGTCATCGTTGACATCATCAAAGTCGTGAGGCTCAGCTTTGGCATGGAGCTGCTCCTGAATCTGCTGAACTTAGGTATGTAATCCCTGTATTTGCGTATCACATTAAGTCTGCTGCTGCTGGACCGCAGTCTGGTAACTCTAATACATCATCTGTGTATAATCGAGCATTATACGCTCAAATGCAGCAATCATCCGTCTATCATAATCCATGTACTGAGAAAACTGATATGTGTACAAGAAATATTATACATAGGTCGAGAATATAAGGACAAGTAATTTAAACAAAATTTAAAATTCGTACAAATCTAATGAGGCTGATACAATCCGGCGGATGGTACACCCATAATAGCATCATCTGTAGGATACTGCAAGGGATACTCCACCACCTGACCATGTACATCATACTCTCTAAATGAATGAGGAGGGGGGAGGGGGGTCAAACGTAGGAGGCTACGTGTACTGAGACGATGTAGGCTCAAAGGTGGCACGCGATAGTGGAATTCTACCAGAAGAGGTACACGGACCTATACGATCTGAGTTCTAACCTCGAATATAATCAGGCAACGTGCAAGCACGTGGGGCTACTCGAGCCCAATATGAATAAAAGTCTCTCAGAACTATAAAAGGCTCACCATCCACCCATCCCGCACCCCTAATCGTAAGAATATAAGCTGGTCCAATCCTAATATCATCATACATATCATCCTATGGTAGCGGATCTGATGGAATGCAAACTATACCATAAAATTATAGCCAACACCGCTCCCCTAAATACCATATGCATGGACATATAGGAACCTAAAAGCAAACCCTGCATCGCGACATGGAAAATTGAAAAGTGAGTGGATGATCAGGACCGGGCTCTAGGAATTGTAAGTATTGATCCCATGGACGAACGATAATTTTACCGCGCTGCCTCATATCCATCTGCAGCCTAGCCTCCATCAGCTCATTGTGCACCCCGTGTGAAACATGAGATAAATGCATAGGAGGACCCCAACGATGTAATCTAGGGAAGTAAATATACGGTGTGGCGTACGCTTTTGTAATAAGTCGAGGGTGCATATTGGCAGTATAATCATAGTACCAAAACTGAAGAGAGTATCAAAATCCATACATCTGCCTAGAATGCCGAAGTGCATAAGTATCCAATGCTACGTACAAATAACCAATAATAGCGGTACCATAATTATATATATGCAGCCTATCCACATCTACTAATTCAGCCAAAATGCCAAGTCTAATAGTACCCTTATTGTTACTAAAAATGTAGATCCAAAAAGGTACAATATGAAGGGAGTAACAGCTCCTTCTCTAACCTCCTCATCGGCCAAAGCCGGTAAGTAAGCTAACTATGGCTCGAACTCTTCAAATGAACTATCAAATGGAATAAGGAGACGGTCCGGTCGACCAACCTCTATTCGAATGTGCATATAAAAATCTAAAGGAGTCGGTCCTAGCTCAAAATCGAGGAAATGAAATGTGTGAGTGGTAGGTGACCATCTCTCTCAATGAGGGCCTCTATAAGGCAGCGATCTACGTGTGCAAGTCTAGGTAAATCTAGAAAACCACCAAAAGATGACACATGTAACCTATCTAAAATCGGCTGTGGTAACAAATCAAAATACTCAAACATACACCTATACCAACTACCTTGCATCGCTACGCGTCGAACCTAAATATATGATTATTAATGTTACAATAAACAAACAATTATCGTTCACATACACTTACACAGTTGTTCATTAATCAATAAAGAAATAACGTATACCTATAGCGTCGCTATAGGTGTAGTAAGTCGATGCGAAAAAATGGGGGGCAAGTTATGCAAGGATCGAAGAACGTCTAGAGTCACGGTAGGATAAGGAGGGACATGAGTAGGTCTGATATCGGCATCTGTCACATATCGAACGGTCTGTATACCAGTTTTGACCGGACGGGGCAGCAATTCGATGCAAAGTAAGATAAAAAATTAAACAAAGATGTGAAAGAGGAGAAAATGAGGGGAGTGGGGGGGGTTGCGCCTGATATAGGTGTCGGGCATCAGGTGCCTGTTAAACAGACGCCTGATGCTCACGCGCCTGTTAAACAAGTGTCTGATTTCTAAAAATTTGGGAATTTTATAATCCCCAACAATGATACCCCTACATCTAGTAATCGACCACTATGCCTTAAATCAATTAATTGTTAGGTGATTTGAGGATTAATTCAAATAATCAGTAACCAACTTAACCCTAGCGATTGATCATTGGAGACCAATTTCAGGCTTAAAATTCAATTAACTCATAGATCAATTGAGGTTCAGACTTCAGATCAACATTATTATAGCATTTTTAGCATTTTGGCCTAGGTTTTGCCTATTTGATAGTTGTATCTTTATATGTAATTAATCCTATGGTTAGTATCTATTTGAAGCCCAATAATTGCAGTTTTTGTTCTAGATTTTACATATGTTGATAGCCTCCACTAAATTCAGCGCGTATCAATCTCTTATTAAACTACCTAAAAATTAAAATTTTGTTTCCAAAATCGAAACGAAATTGTAGATCTTATGTAAAATGGGGTTAGTTGGAAAATACCAATTGTTCTTAGCTATTTGTTTCTCGCTAATGCCACTTTATCTAAAAAGAACATCCGATTTAACGTCCGAAACAATCCCACACACAAAAGTTTGTCTTTCTCTATCATTCAACCATTGATATTTATGCAGCTATTTTGTATTACCTCGGAAGTTCAAGTAATATTTTAATTACATATCAACAATACGAAAATAAGAAATTCTATGGAAATAATGAATTGATTAAATTAATAAAATATAGAAAGTGATAAAATAGTCATTTTTTAAAACTCTAGAATTTAACGACGAAACCCACGCCATCTCAACCTCTCTTTTTTTTGTTCGCACGGTATATTTGTTTGTATCCTTTGGAGTTTGTATGGAAGATATATGGCCGGAAATGTCGCCAAGTCGGACGAGTGCTACACGATTGAATTTGAATTTTGGTGGACACAGTTATTTCCCTCCAGGACTCAAAACCGAAATGCGTACCCATTATTTCTCATTTCACAAACTACTTTGCAACTTCTTCTTCCTCCTCCTTAGTTCTTTAGAAAACCACTCAACTAAAACTAAGATAACTTAACTATTTCTCAAACAAATTCAACGAAACCAAAGACAATTCGATCAAGCTAGCAGGCGGGGCTATGACCCAATGATAATTTGGAGGTGGAAACTTGTAGATAAGAGATGAAGCAACACTGGACATCGAGAAATTGGAATGGTTTGGCTATTTGGTCAGATATCTACACCTTACTCCTCCTATAATGCAATGTTAATCCTATAAACTGATATGCAGACTATATTAGAGCAATATTTCATAATCACACACTTTAATTTCAAATTAAACATGGTTTTAGAGGGATTTGAATAACATAAGGGATTAGACACTAGGTTTATGTAATTTCTAGAAAAGCTGAAAGTATAACACCTAATCTAGTGAAATAATTGATATAATTGGACTTAGGATTCTAAAGCTAGGGTCTATGGACGTTCTCTAATGATTTGAGACGAGGCCTCAAAAATGACGTCAAAAAGTATAAAATCCCGAACTCTGTAATGTCGAACAAACACGTACACCGGTGGCCTAGGCTGGTGCACTTATAAAACTGTCCATGTAAACCTCGGCCGAATGGGTCAATTTAAATACATAACATATAATTCCATTCATGCATTCTCAAATATTCTGGAAGATGATTGAAAATGGGACGAGATGAGTGACGTTGCAACCAAATAAAGGGGTGTATGAATTGTGATGGTGATACGAAACGAGTGGATGTATAGAATGATATGAATGATATGAAATGAACGAATTTTGAATAGTTTGGTTGTGGTATAAAGTGAATATAAATATACATATATATATGCTACGAAATTATATTGTGATGCTATTTTGAATTTAGATGGGAATGATTCTAGGACGCATGATAGACATCCTAAAATATGTACGCGATGCAGATGCAGTCCTATAACACTTAGTAGATGGTCCAGGCTTGATGATTTTTGCTGCCTTGTAATGCTTCGGCAGACCAGTGGAAGGGAGTGAATAGTAAGTGACCCTATAGGCTACGAGTGGTTCAGGGCGTGAATCTATTAAGTAGCACGACGATAATAGGCGACCCTGTAGGCTATGGTTGGTCCAGAAATGAGTCCTATAAGATATATTAGGAGTCCGACAATAGATGACTCTGTAGGACATGGGGCTAGACTAGAGCGTGAGTCTATATAGATGCAATATGGTTAGATATGTATGACATTTAGGTATGACGTGACAACATAATGTATGGTTGTCGGGCGGTTGACTCATTCATGTTATCGTATTAATTTTCTAGTATATATAGAGTAGAGTATAGTTCACTCACTAGGCTTATGTCTCACCCAATCCAACTTTTATTTTTATACCAGTATCCAGGTTGATGGAACTCAATGATGAGACGGTATAAGAGATGGAGATTTATTTATGTGTTGTATACATGGAGTTGTTTAGTACTGTATTTGAAGTTGACTGTAACAACCCAACTTTTCTTTGTAAATAAATTCTTGAATGGTAAAATGAAAAGTTGTATCGTCTAAATAGTTGTAACAATCCGTTTTTCTGTACCCTTTGAATCAACAATAAACCACACATGTCCAACTCAAATTGCACGAATAAGCGGATCATTAAGGGTAGAAAAAGAAAATAAAGACAGAACAGAATCTCACACGAATGGAGTAACATATATTATTTCAATAATAATCTTTACAGCGGAAAATTTTAAATACAATATCAGAGTCTAACCTAAACTCAGCTTGGACAGTTATAAACATATGTCCTTACAATTGCTGACAAACAGCAAACAAAATGAACTAAGCATAGCGGATAATAGAATACGTCCATACGATGGTGAAGATCTCCAGCTCTCCTCTGGAAACTCCAGCCGTCTTCAACTAAACCTGAAACTACTCGGATCTGACCCGAGTATTAAAAATACCCGGATCAGGCTTGATAAACCAGCGTGAGATACTCGAAATTTAAAATGACTATGTTATCAAAACCCTTGAAAAGAAGGGTATCTCATAAGACCACGCCCACACATAAACACGGACGGATTTTTACCTTATGATAACCAAAATACTTCATACCAAAATACACTTGATATTATTTTTAATGACATTCTTTTGAAAACATTTGCAAATAAAATTATTCAAATAAGATATCAATATCTGGGCTAAGTCTAAGGTAATATATCCGGACTAGATCAACGGAATATACCGATGGAATATATTATACCAAAAAGGGGTAGCTGAAATGTTTGCAAGTCATTACAGCTATTTTGGAAATACAATCAAAACCGTAAATCTCGTAGGGATTGGATTTCCAACATGATAGGAAACTAGTGACCTTTTTTCCGAACGACGCATAACACACATAGTTCCCACGGTGCCATAATCGCTTTTCTCAAACTAGTCACTTGGAAACTATACTTGCTACACTACAAATGATAACCAGTAGTTCCCTACTTTTCTCAAGCTAACCACTTTATCCACATGAGGCAATAAATGTCTTGAGGCCCACACGTATCTGGTACCTAGGGCTCAGAACACCTGATAACCCAAATAACTACTACATGAAATGCGAGCATACATCTGACCACATAGAATCCCATCATAACCGGGGTGTGAGGCTCTCGAAGCTACGATCAATTTCTTCAAAGCCATGTTTTTCATACAAAACCACGCTTTGATCATAACATGTTCCACTTTGAATGCCACACTGCCATTCCTTTGATCACTATTTGACTCCCACAAAAATACAACCCTTGAGCTCGTATGTCTCAAGGAGGGTGTTAAGCTAAGAGAAGTTGCCTTCTCCGCCACCACTGACGTACATTTGTATAAGACAAACGTTGTGTCTCAAAAATTCAATGTCGGACATTCGTCCATACAAGTTCGTTCTAGACTAAACGAAACCGAAGGCACTTTCCTCGTCCATTACTAGGCGAGAAGCCCTTGCAATCTGGAAAATCTCCATCATGAGAAACCACTGTTATAAATAACTCTATAATGGGAGCTATCAAGAGCATGTTCAACAAGCAGTCCTCATGCTATGAAGATCCACGGTCTTCAATAATCATCATTTTCAATATGTCTTCACTTTCGAACGTATACATTGGTTCGAAGTGGTTTTCGGATAGGAATCAACCAAATCCGACTCCAGTTCCTTCGAAACCGATCATCGCTTTTAAAAAGAACTTAAGTTCATACGTTGATATTAATCATCAATCAATTACTTCATCTTTTAAATCAAATATATTTCTTAGATATAATCTTTTCAAGTTATTCCATTTTCTTTTCAAATGTATATGGAATCATTAAGCCTTATTTATCAAATCATTTGATATATTAAACTTCTTTAGATCTTGGAATTTTTCCAAATCATTTTTCTCTTTTACTTAGGAAAACCTTTCCAAATCATTCATTAAATCTTAATCAATGATTTCTTATATTCAAGTTATAACTTTTAACTTAGGGAAAATATTCCCAAATCATTCATTAAATCTAAATCAAAGATTTTCTTTCTTAACTTCAAATCATTTTCTTGCAAATCAAAGATTTTCATAATAGAGTATTACTGCCACCTTAAATATGGTAAATTTCACCTCTAGGGACTAATGGCAAGTTTCACCTCTAGGGACTAATGACAAGGTTCACCTCCAGCGACTAATGGCAAGTAATCCTACATCATGAATATCTTTGTCTTTTAACTTGGAAAAACTTAAATATGATCTTTTAGAGCATCCGGGCTTTCCTTTCGATCTGTTCCACCCCTCGCCTAAGAAGAGAAAACATAGGTCAGGTAAGTTCAGGGCATTGGTTGCTCCATCCCTAACCCTATTTAAACACCTTGTTTACCTTCCCAGATCTCACAGGTGGGACAAATGTACTAGTCGTTTCCACATACTCAATTTGCTATTACATTCAATATTCTTCACTTTTTGTTTAAGTGTTATAAACAATTCATCTCGATAATTTATTCAAACTCTTATTATAACTTCCAAAATCACCTTTACATTATTTAATTATTCCTTTAAAATCATTCACAAAAGATTTAGGAAATAATTGTTAAGTTTAAACTCATATTCAAAAGGTTATAGAATTCGCAGCAGAAAAGTGCCGTGGAAAGTGCTATATAAGCCTATTTGATTTAAACAACTTTTAAATATTTGAAAATTCATATTTTCCATTCCAAATCTCTTTCAAACCATTTTAATAGATTTATCAAATTTATTTCATTTTTTTAACCATATAAAAATATCATTTATAAAGAAATCCTGTTTTGGATTCCGAACTGCAAAACCGCGATGTTTTTAGAAAATTGTTTTGGACATATTTCAAACTCTACTTAACGAAATATTGATTTTATTCCTTTGTTTGGAAACTTTGGATATAATAGACCGGAAAAATCTTATCTCGAAGAATTTCGAGCTATATTTCACTTTGTACACACATTTAACTTTTATGGCGCGAAATTGTGAACTACCGTTACGCGACGCGCATAGTTTTGACTTGTTTTTCAATTTCTTTCCAAACTTCTTGAAAACACTTTTAAATATTTATAAAACATTTCTAAATCATTTTAAACTCATTTTAAACAACATTTCCATCATTTCAAATTCATTTTTCATTTCATTTTATATTATAATATTATTATAATATTATTTTCAATCTTTTTAGATATTTTGAAATCATTAAGAGGCTAAATAATTTCCATACACACATTTGTATGCATTTAATTCTCATTTAATTAACTATGCTTAATTACTAATCATTTCTCTTATCATTTATCAAACAAGTTATCAACCACATAATCAATCACATAATCAACCAATTTGCAACCAACTTATCAAACACTCATTTAACATATTTCAACTTTTCAAATCATTTTACTTGAAATAACTTATGGATTAATTAGTAAATAAGAGTACTCACCTTTAACTTAACCAATTCTTCCTACCAACATTTATATGCAACAACACTTCTCTTAAATCCTCTTATCTTTATCAAATCTTTTCCGTAGACTTTCCTTTTGATTTCGGCAGCACTTCCTTCTCTTTTTCTCACTCCGAAGCTTTCCAACTTGCTTCCTTTCCTCCAAATAGTTTGGCCTCCTCTTGATCCTTGCCTTTCTCCTTCGTTTCTTTACTTTTTAGATGCTAAACCATGTTCTAATGGAATTCTAAGCTCTTTGGCAAAGTTTGGTGATGTTGGAATTGATTTGATATGGTTTTGAAAAAGTTAGTAAGCATTTGGAAGAGAAGAAGAAGCCATTAAAGAGAGCTTCAAGGAAGAAGAAGAAGATAGGAAAAGGTGTAAAATAAAGTGGAAGAATGGTGGTCTTATTTATAGAAAAAGAAATGAAGTGGTAAATTACTAAAATATCCCTTTACCAAGCTACCAAAATAACCTTACTTACTTATAAAGTAATCTTATTTTTTTTTAACATTTAACATCACATTTCAAATCATTACTTTATGTCATTTTCACTTAGATATTAAGTAAAGTAAGTAATAATTATGTTTTTTTGATTTGATGTTTTACTTTTTGCTTTGAAATGACATTTTGTCTTTTTGTGCTTACTTTTTCTTAATTGTTTTCTAGAAGTTTCTAATCTTGTTTAGTAAACTTGATTAGTAAATTAATTAGTACTTATATTATTGAATATATGTTCCTATATAAGAAAATAAAGGTGCGGCGACGTTGCGACAACTTTTAATCGACAAAACGTTGTATTTCGACAAAATATTTTACGGTCATATTTTGACGTTTTAGTTAAACTATTTATTTATGTAAACCAAATTTAAAAATGAACTTTTTACTTCTTTAAATAAATTAAAACATGTCTCTTTATATTTTAAAATTATCTTTAATTAATATCAAAATCTCCAATTTTACGGTGTATGTAAAACTGACAAAATGCGACCAATTTTGGTTATTTTTGTAAAACGATTATTAACATACTTATAAGTATTTTAATATACTTTTATTATCTTTATTAGATGTTTTCAATGATATTTATCTTTTTAAATAAACATTAAAACCTATTTATTTAAGCATTTATTTATTTTTAATAAAACTTAACGTTTGTTGGTTTGTTGTAAAATCCAAATTTATACTTTTTAAATTATCAACTATAAGAATAAATAATTTCTCTATTATTATCTATTATCTATAACTTATTTATTTATGTTTTAAACCTTTTTAAATTTAAAACAAACGAAATTTCTTATTTTCGAAGTAGCGAAATTACGGGTTGTTACAACAGTTTCAATAGTAAACAGAGGGCTGAACTAACTACCTAACTATTCTTTCAGAACTCACCATAGAATGGATCAAACTATAATATAGACATAAAATAAACATATTTCATCAATATACATCATAGATACATGTAGTCTATATACATACATACATAAAGTTTTACACGATATGTATAACATATGCAAATAAATGGACAACGTATATAAACATATTAGTAGTCTCCATCTTCAGACATTGGAGGGCAAAATAAGGTATAAGATCCCACTGATAATAATAAGTTAGCCATATAATCATGCATATATAAGCTCACCATTGCTCAAAACTTGATGATATTGATCATGCCGAGGCTATAGGTCTATTACTATTCAAAGCTCATTGAGAATAGTCATGCCAAGTTTGGACTTTACTCTACATATATCACAGTCCAAAGCTCATCGACGTTGACTATATCTAGTTTTGAATTCGATGAATTCATGTAGTTGCAAGCCCAAGTTAATAATGATTAAATAAATCATAGTTGGAGTCCATAAGCCAATCCAAGCCCTTATTGTTATTGATCAAAGATGATTATAATCGAATACAATTTTCCACAATCTAATTTAGGGTTCAGTAGAGTGTGATTTGAGATAAGAGGGAGAAATTAAAATTCAACCCCTAAATGAAGACCCTTGGGTCTTTATTTATAGAGTTTGTAGGTGTTAGGTGCCACTAGCCATTAGCCTTGCCATGTTTCATCGTCATTGAGTTTCCATGGTGGCAGTTTTATTGGCGTTGGTATTGATGGCATTGTCGCGTTTTAAGGCTCATGTTGTTGTTTATCGGTATTAGGTTGTATTATCAATGCTCGACACCATTCTTTTTGATGATCCTTGATGCCAATGAAGCGTGGCATTGAGGTTATTGATGAATCTCCACAACATCAGTTGTCGACATTGCTTGTATAAGATTGATGTTATATCACTTCTTAATCCTCGACGATGTCTATAATTCTTGATTCTCATCATTGACATTGAGCAGCCTGTTTTGAAGAAGCTCGACTTCATTGGATAAGAGCCGTATGGTTCTTCTTATCACCACTTTGTGTTCTTTGATGTTGACAAAAACTTTGACGTCAATATTCATCTTTGCATCTGAACCTTTGAACCTTGACATGGACTTTTTCTTCAAACCTCGACATGAACCCTTGTTTCAAACCTCAACATGAATCCTTAGTCTCAACATTGATTCCATGGCTCATATCCTTTGAAATTCATTAGGATAACACTTAGCTTCCCCTCCCCAAGTATAAGAGAATTTTTTTACTCTTTAGGGTAAAACCAAGAATTCCTTTGTGTTGTCCAATCCTTAATAAGATTTCCCTGCTAGCCTTGTTTTCCTATAAAACATGAAGTATAAGATACTATTTGTTATCAATTCTCCTTCTGAATTTAACTGAGTTATGCTGGCATTCATTGTCTATGTTATTTGTGTGAGTTAAAATTATAATTTTACTATAAGAGAAAGAGTAGTAAATAAGAAAAAGTTTTCAAATGGAGGCCTAGAAAATTATCTGGCTATATCATATGAAGGAGTGTCAAAAATCTTCTCTAGTAGAAGTCCATAATCTTATATGATAACGGAAGACCAGAAATTCATATCTTGCAATAGAAGAAGATCAAAAATCTATTTGATAATTATATAATGGAAGACCAAACTCCCATCCCATAATAATTAGAAGAGAAGTTCGATAATTCATATTGGCAGTATCTCTACTATTAATTAAAGGAAGGCGAACAAGGTGGACATGTTCTGAAAAATGCATAAAATCACTTACTAGGTCTTACATGTCATCCAAGTAAGCGGGATGTAGCATGGTAACTTTCTATACAACTTTCTAAAAGTTGATTCATCTCTATATACAGTAACAAAAGATGTATCTTGGACGATGTGGGACTAATTCTCTCAACATCGTATTATTGACTTTTCAAAATATAAAGAATTATAGATATCAAGAAGAGTGAAAATGGAGGGGATTTATTTGTCATATTTGTTACTTCCCTGGTTGTTCAGATCGTCATTTCGTTATGCTTTTTTTTCTTTCTCTTTTGTATTTAAATAATTGCATGCCATTTCATTTGAACTTATCTACAGCCTATGTTTTTCTTTTTCCTTTTCATTTAGCCTTTGCATCATTGTAGTTGTATGAAAGATTCACGTTGAACTATTTTCTAATTTGAACTTAAACTGTTTGAATTGCTGCTTCTTTTATTGACCAAACTTCCAGTTTTTCTATTGTTAATATCTCTATGAGCACTGTTTTCTTTATTTCTGTTTCCTAGTGCTCTTTTAGAATGCCTTTTACCTAATAAAACCTTTGAGCATTTCATTTCGTCACTGTTAATAAGCCTGGCTTGAATTGCTTCTTTGTCATCATTTGAAAATAGTTCTCTTTTCAGTAAGTTAGAATAATAGGATTGGATAACACCTATGTGAGTTTTGGACTGCATAAATATTGTAAACAAGCCAATAAAGCTTAGAAACATTATCAACGTAAGAGCAAGATTTATTTTAGGGCTTCTTTCCATTTCTTTTCAATGCAAAGCAACAGTGAAGTATGTACGAATTAGAATACGAATGTTTATATTTGTTTATTATTGTTCGTGGATGGCATATTACAGGCTCAGATATGGACATAATGCTATATGTTTCTTTTTGATATGCTAATAGAAACTTAACACACACACACACATGGTATTTAAGTGGAAATCAATATTAATTTCTTATATATGAATTAGTAGTATAAAATTTGGATGATTAATGAGTATATTTGGATACAAGACAGATCAGAAATAAAGTAAAAAGATGAAATTAAAGTTGGTTATAGATTTCAATATTTTATCAGAAACATTGAATCAGTACTAAAGCATTATGTTCAGTAGTAAAATAAAATATGTTGAGTTTCATTTGTAGCATCTAAAGAAGGTGCACATATTGTTTTTTTTTAAATACATTCATTTAAGGTTAATGAACACAGAAGAAAATAGCTAATTCATTAATATTTTTACTTTTTAAGTACGGTTCTTCACATTATTATTTATGGAAAATATAAATGACAGGGCAAAAATTTGCTTCCACAAAGACTATAACTAAGAAAGAAGAGAAATCTTAATTGGAATAATGTAATATTAAGGCAAGGAAAAATGCAATCAACATATGAATAAATAGCAGCAAATTCGATAATCATCAAATAAATTGCAATGTTGGGAAAATAACATGGGTAATGATAGTAGAGATGTTGTAATACATAAATTTCAATTACCCAAGTGATTAGACACAGGCCCGTTAGGGCATGCATATATACTCGTAAAAGAAGAGTAGAACTTCGTTTGCTAATAATAGTAAGAAGATCAGAAACACCTATATGAAGATTATAACAATAGAAAACCAAAGTTCATAACTGGAAATAATAGAAGAAGAACAAAAACTCTTATCTGGTAATAGCAATAGAAGTCCAAAAAAACTCTATTTGGTAATCTTAACAGAAGACCAAAATCCTCATCTGGTGATAATAAGAGAAGATCAGATTTCTATATCTGGCAATAATAAGAGAATGCCATAAATCCATATCTGAGAATAATAAGAGAAAACCATAAATTCATATCTGGTAATAATAATAGAAGTCATATGTTTTGCACCACCCCTCGGGCCCTGGATGTTTGAATCCTTTGTTTCGCGCCACTCTAGGGCTTTAGATGTTGTTAATCTTTTGTTGCATTACTCTCTGTGCTTCAGATGTTGTTAATCTTTTGTTTTGTGCCACTCTTTGGGATTAGGATGTTGTTAACCCTTTATTTTGTGCCACTTTTCGAGTTTAATCCTTTGTTTTGACCCCTTACCACCATCTTAAGCAATGAATCAGGTCGTCCGGTGTGTTTGATTAGCTTTCATCAAGCAGGACCAAAGAATTATTCGACCTCCCTCCAGAAGGCGCTTCTAACAGGCCTTATAGGCGGGAGTAAAGGCTGGTTCGGAGCTTTGGCGAGGTTATTTTTAGGTGGGACCAAAGGCTTACTCCATCCTCTCTCCAGGAGGTGCTTCAGACATGCCTTATAGGTAGAAATGAAGGATGGTCGGTGCTTTGACTCCACCGATTAAGACAATGTCAATGGCTTACTCCGTCCTCCCTCTAGGAGGTGCCTTGATATGGCCATGTAGGCAGTATCAAAGGGCTTGCATATGCTTTAGCCTGGCCATTTCTGGCAGGACTAAAGGCTTACTTTGACCTTCTTCTAAGAGGCGCTTTGATCTTGACATCTTGGCATGATCAAAGGCTTTCTACCATCTTAGGTGGTTCCATTGTTTAAGGAGAATTTTACTCCCAACCATGTAAATGTCCTTGAGAAATTTTATTTTATTAATCCACTGTTAGGAAATATGGTCACAAACATCTTGGACTTCTTTTTATTTATCACATTACTTTCATATTGGCGTAGTTGGTAGATTCTTGATGAGATTATTTCAAGCATGAATTTTGGAGTATCCAGTCTCTTTTTAGTATAATCTTTTCTAAATTTGCAGTCGTTGTATCTTGATATACTTTGTTAATATTCGAGCCTTTATTTGGCTGTCTCATCCATACCTTATTGACGATAACTGTAGATTTCCTTTTATTTCTTATCCCCTTCGATGGGACTTAATCTCAACTTTGATAAAAGCATTGTTTATTATGCATGGAAAATTCATCTTGTAGTGGCTTGATATGTCCAAAGTATGAATAGTAGTTCTCAACCAATGCATGTTTCAATAGGAGTTTGGAAGTCCTTTTTAGTGAATCCATGCCTTTTTGGGGATAATTCTATTGAACTTTAGGATTTCATTAGTAGTTGACATTTTTTGTTCTTATTGATAAGATCCTATAATTATCCTGGATACTCTGTATCGAAATTACAAGCGTTTTGGAATCTAGATCAAGCTGTGATGAAGTCGTAATCAGAGATATTTTCTACCAATATGTAATCTTATTATCTCTTTTCGAATGATTCGTGTAGATCTAGTCTAGACTTTGTAGCTTGAGGATTACAGTTTTACTTTTGAGTTATTAGGCTCTTCATTGTTCTGTTTCAGTGTATTAATCATCCAGTTAATGATTCCTTATCCTTTGCTCTTTTTGGCTAAGAAAATTCATAATATCCTTTCTTAAATATTTCTTTGTTTAAGATAAGGATCCTTTCAAAATTCCTCTACCTCTTTCGGTCGCTTGTTTGATTTGCTTGTTTATTTTGGCCATTTGTGATCATAACATTTGATGAATTCTTTAAAATTTGCTTAGAACATCGTTATGATTTGAGTAAAGACTCTAATTTCGATGTTCGAAATTTGAAAGGAGCTTTTATGGTGCTTATATCCTTGTAAGAGAAATATGATCCATGAATAGGGGGTTTAACGGTCATGATTCTTGAATTAATAGTTATTTAATCAAAAGAAGAATCTTCTAATTGGAGTTGTAGCGGTGCAAATGGACCTTGGTTAAAAAGTTTCAAAAAGTTCAGTTTCCGATAGTTTATTGTTCAATGATTTTGTACATTCTTCTTCGAAATTGATAGAGATAAGGAATAATCAGTATAACCCATTTGATTCACAATGAATATTATTCTTAAAGATATGTACGGTAGAATTCTTTGAGTATGATTATTTGTTAAAATTGATACTGGTGCATATCAGCGCACCCTTGTAAGATGTAAAATTATATTTCATCAGGTCATACTTAACAAAAAGAAACATCTTGTTTATGAGTGTGAAAAGTCATGATTCATGAACTAATAGACTCTATAGACAAGATCACGCTCTTCTATAAGAATCCCTTTTTGTAAAATAACTCTTTCTAAAAGATTGTACTATTTATATAAAGATGAACTTTATACATCATCAAAAATATCCCGGTATTAGAAAGTTTGGGTTATAGGATTTTACATATACTAAATAATATTATACAAATTTACATGCAAGTAATTAAATATCCAAGACCATATCCATAAAGTCGGTGAATTCCCTGAAGTAGCTATCATTTCCTAACATTATTTAATGTAGTTGAAGTTATCTGTTGCTCGTGGCATGAATCCATTTTATCTCATTTTTATCACTCATCATTTCTCAACTTGTTCTAATATTCTCGATGATTCTATAGCTTAGAGCCTCTCTTGAGTCTTAAATCTTGCACATATCTTTCCTTTAAAGATTGGCGTTCGTTTGTAACTCAGTCATGTATGCAATCTGCTCTCTGCCTGACCCTTATCTGAATCCATGTATAATTTTCGAGAGCTAATGTATTCACTTAAAATGACATATTTCCGATGTATAAAGAAAGCAATTTATTATAAAACTGAAAATACTTGAAATTTTCAAAAATTAGAATTTCACTTAAAACTTGGTTCTATACACACTTGAATTCATTTCATTTGGAATCAACTATATATATACTCAAAACATAGTACTTTCGAGAAAGCAGTATATATGTATACGTATGCATTTAAAGAATAAGCTTGAATATATGCATTCAGAACTTGTGCTTACTTTTGAAAGTTTATAGCATTCCATCTGCCCACATTTTAAACTGGACTCAATATACTTTAAAACTTATATCTTCAAATCCTTACAAATGTATCCGAAGGCCCGACCCATTTAAGATCATTCATTTAAAGTTACATACTTGGAATCCATACAAAGGCAAAACCGCTTTACCCAAAATTTAAAACCAATTTATTTAATTCAAAAAACTTATTTAATCCAAATACTTAGCATAATCAAAATCAATAATATCCAAAAATGCATTTAAGCTTGTCTACTTAGAAAAAAATTAAGTGTATTACTTAAAACCATATACACATATGCAAAACAGCATATACTTTTAGGTTAATACAAAAATGGAATATCCAAAGTCTATAGAAATACACCTGTTTACATTTAAGAAAAGCTTACTATGTTCAAAATCGATACATACAAATTAGGTGTATCTGAAAATTATTACATCCATTACTTAGAATTAGTATATATAAAATCATACCATAGATTCAAATTCATATAGCAAGCTTTACATGCTCAAATGGTATGCACAAGGTTTGATACATAATATATTATAATTACTTAGAAGCATGTGCACTTAAAGACGTATACATACATACATACATACATACATACATACATACATACATACATACATACATACATACATATAAATATGTGTGTGTGTGTGTGTGTATAAAGGTATGTATGTATATATGTATGTATGTATGTATATATATAAATATATGTGTATGAATTATGTATATATGTGTGTATGTATATATATATATGTGTGTGTGTGTGTGTGTATGTTTATATGTGTGTGTATATATGTATGTGTGTGTGTATGTATGTATGTCTGAAACCAGACGTGCGTAAAAAACTCTTCATTCAAAAACTGACATGTATTTATAATTATGTTATATGTAAAACCTGGGGTTACTACCAACAGAACATACTCGAAATCCCCCACATGAATTAGAAACTATATGTATATCTAAATTACTTGTTATATGAAACTATCTTCACTTAAAGCTGTATATACATTTAAAAACTTACAAATGTTAAAAAAAGGTAGGCATATGGTCAAAATTTATATATGTACTTTGGAACCAAGATGTATGTTTAATGCCATGTATATAACTTATATCCTGCTATATCTTTAGAAATTTGAATCCATAAATGCTCATATATGTGAAATTTCAGGTGTTGCAAAATATATGCCTTTACCACTTCACATACCTGCATATTCATTTTAAAACCATGAATTTTTTTCTCAAAAAATATTGCCGCATAAGCATCTGATATTTTTTTCATGAACTAAACATTTCATGCTTTTTAAAGACATTTAAAAACTTCAAAAATTAAATGTGAGTATATAAAAAATTTCTTCTGTGAAACTTGCAAGTTGTTAAAACTCATACATATAATTCGGATAATGTGTCGATGATTTGAGAATGATGAAGATGATAGCTGCTGTACTTCTGACTTTAAGGATCTACTGCATAGATTCTTTTAGACAATAGTTAAAACCAACAGGTACAAATGAGTTATCGAACTATCGACTTCAAGATTCAGTGAAGCCTTGAAACAGCATAATCGGATTCAAAACATGTACGGTTTTGAATTGACCAAGAACACTCAAATTTGATCTCTGACGACGCAATTTAGTAGAGAATAGAATGAAGAAGAAGAGAATTGGTCTGCAATGTTTCTGTGTTTGCAACACCTTATAGGCGTCGTAAACTGAGGTGATAATGCAGTTTTCTACAACACTTTCTAGGCGTCGCAGATCTGGAGAAAGAAGAAGGTACAAAGAAAAGAGATTGTTCAGTTGTGATGGTTCCTGGGCGTCACTATTTATAGTAGTAAGGAAGAATCTATTCGTCAAGTGTCGCATCCTTTCCAACAGTCCGAAATCTTTACAAACGGTCACATCTATTCGTAATAATTTAAAACTGTTACTAAAGGGTTGCATCCCTTCATTCAAATGACCTGCCAAAATTATCCCTTCAAATTCAAATTTTGGATCCGGCCTCTTAACAAAAATTAATTCGTTATTTTAGATCCGAACCCGGTCCGGTCGATCGGACGGATGGTGGCGACGACGCGCATGTGGTGGTAATGCATAACTTCCATTCTCACAATAAAGCAAAGCTTTGGGTCCACGAGCCCAACCTTTCTCAAAGAAATCCATATATAAATTAATATATTTTCTTAATCTCCTAGATGTGGGACTATTCATCCCCTCTTCTTCCTTCTTCCTTCCTCTTCAAAAACAAACCTAAACTCAAAATTAATTTTGAAAATTTCCAACAATTTCCCTCCATTTTCAAAATAAGTAAAATAAATAAAATAGACGGCTGCATCACTAGAGTGACTACCGACATACCCAAGTGGGATCAAGCCAATGTAGTTCTAAGATCAAGTTTTGCATCATCATGAAAACCAATACATAAATGATAGGTATCTTCTGGGTTTGAACCTTCACTTAGAGTAAACCATTCAAAATTCTATCGAGGTCTATGGTGAACATTTCTTGAACCAAGTAAACTTAGTGATAGTACCGGAACAGTCGCACATACTGATTTCTGTATATAGAGTGTTGTGTATGCTAAGCACATTAATGACCATATGCTTAAATCCTGAGTTCATGGGTCTACTTTAGAAAGCGGTCTTATTTTCTTAGGAAATGACACGATTTCCATACTCAGATAGGTAAGTCTCTTAAATGTTTCTGTGATACACTTTTTTTTAAGTTACTAGACTTATTAACGATATATTATCCATCCTTTGTTCTTGCAGAATCCAACACTAAGTATTATTGGATTATTGATTTAGTGTTCCATAATCATTCTCTTAACTTGTTGGTACCCATTGAACTTTTTCTATCCTTTTCAAAACATAAGTTGGGTTTCTGTTAAGGATAATCAACCTTCATTCACAGACCTTTGTCCCATTTCCTTTGATTTTATAGAAACCATTGCCTTTGAAAGATTCTTTGTAGTGGATCTGCCAAGTTTTTCTCTGTTTCTATGTAATCAACGGTTATTACTCCACTTTTGAGTATCTATCTTATCATTTGATGTATTAGACTTCCCATTATATGTCTTATTAGAGACATTGTATTTTGTAGCCTGATTATCACAGTTCATCAAGACTGGTGGAGATGGCTTCTTCCATAATGGGATTTCTATTAATTAATTCATAATCCATTCTGTCGCCTTACAAGCATCTGCTAATGCAATCAACTCTGACAACATTATTGAGTCGGATATACAGGTCTATTTATTGAAAACCCAAGGCACAATAGCTCCTTCTAATGTAAAGATCCATCCAGTCATTGACTTGGATTTTGATTCTACATTGTTCCAGGTTGCATCATTATATCCTTCTATTACAGCAGGATATCCTTTATAAGATAAACCATAGATAACTGTTCCTTTCAAATAAGCTAAAACTCTGGAAATAGCTTTCCAATGTTCAAAATCTGGATTACTCATAAATCGACAAAACATGCTTATAGCATGTGCTATGTCTGGTCTAGTGCAATGCATAGCATACAAAAGACTTCCAATAATACTGGAATGCTCAGGTAGAGAAATGGTACGTCCAGTATTCTTTCCTAATTTAATACTAGGATCTGAATGAGTAGGTTTTGATTTGTCATTATAATGACCTTACATTCGGAGGAACTTCTCAATGTAATGAGATTAAGTTAGCAACAACTCCCCCACTTTCCTAATAATTTTAGTTTTCAGAATTACGTCAGCTTCTCCTAGATCTTTCATGTCAAATTTAGAAGATATAAACTTATTAGTTTCATTCACACGTGATATATTGGAACCAAATATTAGCATGTCATCAACATATAAACATATATAACATAATGATTGTTGTCTGATTTGCTATAAATACACTTATCAGTATCATTAATAATAAATCCAAATGACAATGCTTTTTTTTATCAAACTTGTCATGCCATTACCTGGGAGCTTGCTTCAGGCCATAAAGAGACTTTTCTAATTTGCAAACTTTCTTTTCTTGGCCTGAGGTTTTGAAACCTTCAGGTTGTTCCATATATGTTTCTTCTTCTAAATCTCTATTTAGAAATGTAGTCTTTCCATCCATTTGATGTATGACCAATTTATGAATTGATGCAAGTGGTATTAAACAACGTGTAGAAGATATGCGAGTAACTGGAGCATATGTATCAAAATTATCTACTCCATGTCTTTGCTTATATTTCTTAGCAACTAATCTAGCTTTAAACTTATCAATGGATCCATTTGTATTCAACTTTTTCTTAAGTATCCATTTATATCCCTCAGCAACTAATCTGGCATGTGGAATTCATTTCATCATTAATAGCTGAATCTCTAGAACTCATAGCCTCAGAATAAGTTTTGGGGTCATCATCGAGGTTCATGGCATATCGGTCACATTAAGGACTTCGTCCTTACTACCTTCTATAAGATATGTAATGAAGTCAGGACCATAGTCCTTCTTTATTCTTGCTCTTTTACTTCTCCTTTGTTCAATACTATTATCTGGTATTGATACTTCCTTACTGTTTTGAACAGGAGCATAGTCATCGCCATTGATGTCATCAATCGTATTAGGTTCTGGACTAGATGATCTCAATGGAATCTCAACCGTTTGATTTTCAAAGAATTCTACATCTACGGATTCTATAAATTCTAAGGTGTCAAGAATTAGGAATCTATAAGTTATACAATTAAGTGAATATCCTAAGAGAACACATTTAAATGCTCTATTTTCTAACTTTGGTCGTTCAGGGTTTGGTTCTCTAACATATGCTAAATAACCCCAAACTTCAAGTCTTTAAGATTAGGTTTCCTATTAAACCATAATTCATAAGGGGAAACGTTATTCCTTTTAAGTGGTACTCTATTTAAGATATAACATGCAGATAAGATAGCATCACCCCATAGGTTATAAGGTAAGTTTTATGGTGCCTTTTCCCAAAACTTTGCTTGGAACCTTATTTGCTCTAGTAACCTTGTCGGCTTCTCCATTATTTTCTTCGTAAGTCTTAAATAGATTACGGTCTTTGCAAGTGTGAACGGTTGCTCCATTATCAAACCAACAATCATTATCAGTTTCGCTAAAGGAATTCGCCTCTTGCACTACAGCCATAAGCGAGTCTTCGACCACATTCACCTTTTGTTGTTTCTTCCGCTGACGGCAGTCTCGGGCATAGTGGCTGGGCTTACTGTAGTAGTAACAAGCACCTTTCGTTTTGTTGTTGGAATTTTTCTTCTTAAACCGTGTCTCATTCTTAGGCTTCAGTTTGTCAGTAACTTGAACATTATTTTCCTTAGAATGAGACTCAGTTTGCAGGTTATCATCTAGTTCGCATTTACGGGAGCATTCTTCAACATGAAAATGACGCTGTAAACCGTCTAAATCATAATCCGTCTTTGCATGCTTTAAATTTTTCTTATAATCATTCCAAGAATTTGGAAGTCTTGAAATTATAACTCCAACAACAAAAGATTCAAGGAGGTTTATTCCAGTATCTTTAAGTTGATTCACTAATTGTAGAATTTCGCTTACTTGTCCAACTATGCACTTATTTTCGACTATTTTGAAATCCATAAAATTGAAAATAAGTAATTTTTTTGTTACTTGACTCGGATATGCGGCATTTTCTTTTTAGTGCAGCCCAAAGTGCCTTTGCAATTTTCAAAGTCCTATGTGCATTGTAGACAGGAACATACAATGCATTCAGAATGTGACCTCTACATAGAAAATCATCCTCTTTGCGCTTTGCACGTTTTGCTTTCAATACGTCAGTATCCTTATCAGTTTCCTCTGGTATTTCCTCTAAGTTGTCTTCAAGAATATAGAACAATTTGATCGTGATCAAAAAGAATTTCATCGTATCTTTCCAAGGAGTGAAGTTTTCACCGTCAAACCGCTCCAATCGCGTTAAATGATGATTCATAACTTGAAGAGCATTGAGATTAATTAAATTCGAACGATCAATGGTTGAAGATATTGTCTAAAAATTGTTGGATAATGTGTCGATGATTCAAGAATGATGAAGATGATAGCTGCTGTACTTCTGACTTCAAGGATCTACTGCGTAGATTCTTTTAGACAATAGGTCAACCCAACAGGTACAAATGGGTTATCAAACTATCGACTTTAGGATTCAATGAAGGCTTGAAATAGCATAATTGGATTCAAAATTTGTACGATTTTGAACCGACCAAGAACACTCAAATTTGATCTATGACGATGCAATTTAGTAGAGAATCGAGAATAGAATGAAGAAGATGAAGAGAATTGATCAACAACGTTTTTTGTAACACCTTACAGGCGTCGCAAACTGTGGTGATAATGCGATGTTCTGCAACACTTTCTGAACATCGTAGATCTGGATGAAGGAAGAAGCTACAAAGTAAAGAGATTGTTCTGTTGTGATGGTTCTTGGGCGTCACTATATATAGTAGTAAGGAAGTATATATTCGTCAGGTGTCGCATCCTTTCCAACAGTTCAAAACCGTTACAAAAGGTCGCGTCGATTCGTAATAGTTTAAAACTGTTACTAAACAGTTGCATCCCTTCATTCAAATGACCCACCAAAAAAATCCGTTTAAATTCAAATTCTGGATCTGGCGTGTAAACAAAAATTAATTCGTTATTTTAGACCTGAACCCAGTCCGGTCAGACGGCGGCGGTGCCACGTGTGTGGTGGTGATGCATAACGTCCCTCCTTACATTAAAGGAAAACTTTGGGCACCTAAAGGGCCCAACCTTCCTTAGAAAAATCAATATAGAAATCAATATATTCTCTTAATTTTCTAGATGTGGGACTATTAATCCCCTCTTCTTCCTTCTTCTTCCCTCTTCAAAAACAAATCAAAACCCAAAACTAATTTCGAAAATTTCGAACAATTTCCCCCTATTTTCGAAATAAGTAAAATAAATAAAATATACGGCTGCATCACTGGAGTGACTACCTACATACCCAGTGGGATCAAGCCAATGTAGTTCCAATGTCAAGTTTTGCATCATCATGAAAACCAATACGTAAATGATAGGTATCTTATGGATTTGAACCTTCACTTAGTGTAAACCATTCAAAGTTCTATCAAGGTCTATGGTTAATATATCTTGCACCAAGTACCTCTAGTGATAGTACTGGTATAGTCACACATACTGATTTCCATATATAGAGTATTCTGTATGCTCAGCACCTTAATGACAACATGCTTAAATCCTGAGTTCATGAGTCTACTCTAGAAAGCGGTCTTACTTTCATAAGAAACGACCTGATTTCCATAATCATATAGGTAAGTCTCTTAAGATGTTTATGCCATACGCCTATTTTTAAGGTAACTAGACTTATTAAGGATATATTATCCATCCTTTGTTCTTGCAGAATCCAACACTAAGTATTATGTGATTATTGATTTAGTGTTCCATAATCATTCTCTTAACTTGTTGGTACCCATTGAACTTTGTCTATCCTTTTCAAAACATAAGTTGGGTTTTTGTTAAGGATGATCATTCACAGACCTTAGTCTCATTTCCTTTGATTTTATAGAAACCATAGCCTTTGGAAGACTCTTTGTGAGTGGGTCAGCCAAGTTTTTCTTTGTTTCTATGTAATCAACAGTTATTACTCCACTTTTGAGTAACTGTCTTATCATTTGATTTCTTAGACTCCCATGTCTAGATTTCCCATTGTATGTCTTATTAGATACATTGTATATTGTAGCCTGATTATAACAGTTAATCAAGATTGCTGGAGATAGCTTCTTCCATAATAGGATTTCTATTAATAAACTCCTAAGCCATTCCGCTTCCTTATGAGAATCTGCTATACAGGCTTGTTTCTAGAAAACCCAAGACAGAGTAGCACCTCCTAATGTAAAGATCGATCCAGTCATAGACATGGATTTTGATTCTACATTGTTCCAAATTGCATCACTATATCCTTCTATTACGACATGATATCCTTTATAAGATAAACCATAGGTAACAGTTCCTTTCAAATAAGCTAAAACTCTGGAAATAGCATTCTAACGTTCGAAACCTGAATTACTCATAAATCGACATAACATGCTTATAGCATGTGCTATGTCTGGTCTAGTGCAATGCATATCATACATAAGACTCCCAATAATACTGGAATACTCAAGTTGAGAAATGGTACGTCCAATATTCTTTCCTAATTTAATACTAGGAACTAAAGGAGTAGGTGCTGGTTTGTCATTATAATGACTATACTTTCGGAGGAACTTCTCAATGTAATGAGATTGAGTTAGCAAAAAATCCCCCTCTTTCCTAATAATTCTAATTCCTAGAATTACGTCAGCTTCTCCTACATCTTTCATATCGAATTTAGAAGATGAAAACTTCTTAGTTTCATTCACACGGGATATATTGGAACCAAATATTAGCATGTCATGAACATATAAACATATTGTAACATACTCGCTGTTGTCTGATTTGCTATAAATACATTTATCGGTATCATTAACAATAAATCCATATGACAATGCTATTTTATCAAAATTCTCATGACATTGCATGAGAGCTTACGATAGCCATAAAGAGACTTTTCTAATTTGCAAACTTTCTTTTTTTGGCCTGGGGATTTGAAACCTTCTAGTTGTTCCATATATATTTCTTCTAAATCACCATTTAGAAACGCAGTCTTTACATCCATTTAATGTATACCCAATTAATGAATTTTTGCAAGTGCTATTAAACATCGTATAGAATATATGCGAGCAACTGGAGAATATTTATCAAAATAATTTACTCCATGTCTTTGCTTATATCACTTAGCAACTAATTTGGCTTTAAACTTATCAACGGATCCATTTGTATTCAACTTATTCTTAAATATCCATTTACATCCTATAGGTTTAGCACCAAATGGTAAATCAGTTAAAACCCAAGTTTGGATTAATAGTATGGAATTCATTTCATCATTAACAGCTTCTTTCTAGAATATTGAATCTTTGGAACTCATAGCCTCAGAATAAGTTTTGGTCTCATCATCAACGTTTATGACGTATCTAGTCACATTAAGGACCTCCTTCTTACCGCCTTCTATAAGATATGTAATGAAGTCAGGACCATAGTCCTTCTCTATTCTTTCTCTTTTACTTCTCCTTTGTTCGGTACTATTACCTTGTACTGATACTTCCTTGCTGTTTTGAACAGGAGCATAGTCATCGTCATTGATATCATCGATCGTATTAGGTTCTGGACTAGATGATCTCAATGAAACCTCAACAGTTTGATTTACAAAGAATTATACATCTATGGATTCTATAACTTATAAGTTGTGAAGAATTAAGAATCCGTAAGTTATACTATTAAATGAATATCCTATGAAAACACATTTAAATGCCATATTTCCTAACTTTTGGTCATTTAGGGTCTGGTTTTCTTACATTTGCTAAACGACCCAAAACTTTAAGTCTTGTAAGATTTGGTTCCCTATCAAACCATAATTCATAAGGGGAAACATTATTCTCTTTAAAAGGTACTCTATTTAAGATATAACATACATATAACATAGCATCACCCAATATGTTATAAGGTAAGTTTATGGTGCCTTTTCTCAAACTTTGCTTGGAACCTTATTTGCTCCAGTAACCTTGTCGGCTTCTCCATTATTTTCATCGTAAGTCTTAAAAAGATTACGGTCTTTGTAAATAAAAATGTTTGCACAGTATCAAACCACCAATCATTATCAGTTTCGCCTACGAAGTTCGCCTCTTGCACTATAGGCACAAGCGAGTCTTCGAACATTTTCACCTTTTGTTGTTTCTTCCACTGACGCCGGTCTCCGGCATAGTGGCCGGGATTATTACAAAAGTAAAAAGCACATTTCTTTTTGTTGTTGGAATTTTTCTTCTTAAACTGTGCCTCATTCTTAGGCTTCAGTTTGTCGGTAATTTGAACATTATTTGCCTTAGAATGTGACTCAGTTTGCAGATTATCATCTAGTTCGCGTTTACGAGAGTCCTCTTCAATACGAACATGACGATGTAAACCGTCTAAATCATAATTCAGCTCCGCATGCTTTAATTTTTTCTTATAATCATTCCAAGAATTTGGAAGTCTTGAAATTATAACCCCAATAATAAAAGATTCAGGGAGGTTTATTCCAACATCTTTAAGTTGATTCACAAATAGTGGAATTTCACTTACTTGTCCAACTATGGACTTATTTTCGACCATTTAGAAATCCATAAAATTTCCAATAAGGAATTTTTCGGTTACTTGCCTCGGATATGCGGTATTTGCTTTCTAGTGTAGCCCAAAGTGCCTTTACAGTTTCCAAAGTCCTATATGCGTTGTAGACATGAGTAGATAATGCATTCAGAATGTGCCCTCTACATAGAAAATCATCCTCTTTGCGGTTTGCATGTTTTGCTTTCAATTCATCAGTATCCTTATCAGTTTCCTCTGGTATTTCCTCTAATTTATCTTCAAGAATATAGAACAATTTGACCGTGATCAAAAAGAATTTCATCGTCTCTTACCAATGAGTGAAGTTTTCACCATCAAACCGCTCCAATCGCGTTAAATGTTGATCCATAACTTGACGAGCATTAAGATTGATTGAACTCGAACCATCCATGGTTAAAGACATTGTCTAAAAATTGTTAGAAAATGTGTCGATGTTTCGAGAATAATGAAGATGATAGCTGCTGCACTTCTGACTTCAAGGATATACTACGTAGATCCTTTTAGATAATAGTTCAACCCAACATGTATAAATGGATTATCAAACTATCGACTTCAGGATTCAATGAAGCCTTGAAACAGCGCAATCAGATTCAAAACTTGTACGATTTTGAACCGACCAAGAACACTCAAATTTGATCTCTGACGATACAATTTAGTAGAGAATAGAATGAAGAAGAAGAAGAAGAAGAAGAAGAAGAAGAAAATTAATCTGCAATGTTTCCACGGTAGCAACACCTTATAGGCATCACAAACTGTGGTGATAATGCAGTGTTCTACAACACTTTTTGGACGTCGCAGATCTGGAGGAAGAAGAAGAAGGTACAAAGAAAAGAGATTGTTCGGTTGTAATGGTTCCTGAGCGTCACTATTTATAGTAGTGAGGAAATGTCTATTCGTTAAATGTCGCATCCTTTCCAACATTCCGAAACCGTTACAAACGACCGCGTCTATTAATAAAAGTTTAAAACTGTTACTAAACTATTGCATCCCTTCATTCAAATGAGTTGCCAAAACTATCCGTTCAAATTCAAATTCTGGATCCGACCTATTAATAAAAATTATTTAGAGCCGAACCCAAACCCGGTCCGATCGGATGGACAGCGGCGGCGCGCGTGTGGTGGTGATGCTTAACTTCCCTCCTTACATCAAAGCAAAGTTTTGGGTGCCCAACCTTTCTTAGAGAAATCCATATATAAATCAATATACTCTCTTAATTTCCTAAATATGGGACTATTCATCCCCTCTTTTTCCTTCTTCTTCCCTCTTCAAAAATAAATCCAAAACCGAGACTAATTATGAAACTTTCCAACAATTTCCCCCCATTTTCAAAATAAACGAAATCGACGGCTGAATAACTAGGGTAACTACCTACATACCCAAGTGGGATCAAGCCGACGTAGTTCCAAGATCAAGTTTTGCATCATCATGAAAACTAATACATAAATGATAGGTATCTTTTGGATTTAAACCTTCACTTAGTGTAAACCATTCAAAGTTCTATCGAAGTCTATGGTGAACGTATCTGAAACCAAGTACCCTTAGTGATAGTACCGGAACAGTTACACATACCGATTTCCGTATATATGTCTGTTTCTTGAAAACCCGAGACACAACAGCACCTCCAAATGTAAAGATCCATCCAGTCGTTGACTTGGATTTTGATTATACATTGTTCCAAATTGCATCACTATATCCTTCTATTACAGCATGATACCTTTTATAAGATAAACCACAGGTAACGGTTCCTTTCAAATAAGCTAAAACTCTAGAAATAGCCTTCCAATGTTCGAAACCTGAATTACTCATAAATCGACATAACTTGCTTATAACATGTGCTATGGCTGGTCTAATGCAATGCATAGCATACATAAGACTCCTAATAATACTGGAATGCTCAAGTTGAGAAATGGTACATCCAATATTCTTTCCTAATTTAATACTAGGATCTAAAGGGGTGGGTGCTGGTTTGTTATTATAATGACCATACTTTCGGAGGAACTTCTCAATGTAATGAGATTGAGTTAGCAACAACTCCCCCTCTTTCCTAATAATTTTAATTCCTAGAATTACGTCAGCTTCTCCTAAATCTTTCATATCAAATTTAGAAGATAGAAATTTCTTAGTTTCATTCACACAGGATATATTGAAACCAAATATCAACATGTCATCAATGCATAAACATATTATAACATAATCGTTGTTTTCTGATTTGCTACAAATACATTTATCAGCATCATTAACAATAAATCCATATGACAATGCTATTTTACCGAACTTCCCATACCATTGCATGGGAGCTTGCTTCAGACCATAAAGAGACTTTTCTAGTTTGCAAGATTTCTTTTCTTGGCCTGGGGTTTTGAAACCTTCAGGTTGTTCCATATATATTTCTTATTCTAAATCTATATTTAGAAACATAGCCTTTACATCCATTTAATGTATGACTAATTTATGAATTGATGCAGTGCTATTAAATAGCGTATAGAAGATATGCGAGCAACTGGAGCGTATGTATCAAAATAAACTACTGTTGTCTTTACTTATATCCCTTAGCAACTAATCTGGCTTTAGACTTATCAATGGATCCATTTGTATTCAGCTTTTTTATACATATCCATTTACATCCTGTAGGTTTAGTACCCGGAGGTAAATCAATTAAAATCCAAGTTTTGTTTAACATTATGGAATTCATTTCATCATTAATCGCTTCTTTCTAGAATATTGAATCTCTGGAACTCATAGCCTCAGAATAAGTTTTGGGGTCATCATCGATGTTCAGGACATATCTTGTCACATTATTGACTTCGTCCCCATTGCCTTCTATAAGACATGTAATGAAGTCGGGACCATATTCCTTCTCCATTCTTGCTCTTTTACTTCTCCTTTATTCGGTACTATTATCTGGTACTGATAATTCCTTGTTGTTTTGAACAGCAGCATAGTCATTGATATCATCAATCGTCTTAGGTTCTGGACTAGATGATCTCAATGGAATCTCAACAGTTTGATTTTCAAAGAATTCTACATCTACGAATTCTATAATTTCTAAGGTGTCAAGAATTAGGAATCTATAAGTTATACTATTGAGTGAATATCTTATGAAAACACATTTAGATGCCCTATTTCCTAACTTTGGTCGTTTAGAGTCTGGTTTTCCAACATATGATAATAGGTTTCCTATTAAACCATAACTCATAAGGGGAAACATTATTCTTTTTAAGCGGTACTCTATTTAAAATATAACACATGGATAGCATAGCATTACCCCATAGGTTATAAGGTAAGTTTTATGGAGCCTTTTCCCAAAACTTTGTTTAGAACCTTATTTGCTCTAGTAACCTTGTCGGCTTCTCCATTATTTTCTTCATAAGTCTTAAACAAATTACAGTATTTACAAATGTGAATGGTTGTTCCAGTGTCAAAACACTAATCATTAGCAGTTTCGCTAACGGAGTTCGCCTCTTGCACTACAGCCACAAGCGAGTCTTCGATCACATTCACCTTTTGTTGTTTCTTCCGCTGACGACAGTCTCGGGCATAGTGGGCGGGCTTATTATAGTAGTAACAAGCACCTTTCTTTTTATTGTTCGAATTTTTCTTCTTAAAATGTGTCTCATTCTTAGGCTTCATTTTGTCAGTAATTTGAACATTATTTTCCTTAGAATGGGACTCGGTTTGCAGATTATCATCTAGTTCGCATTTACGAGAGTCCGTTTCAATATAAAAATGACGCTGTAAACCGTCTAAATCATAATCCATCTCTGCATGCTTTAATTTTTTTCTTATAATCATTCCAAGAATTTGGAAGTCTTGAAATTATAACTCCAACAACAAAATATTCAGGGAGATTTATTCCAGCATCTTTAAGTTGATTCACTAATAGTAGAATTTCATTTCTTTAATTATGGATTTTCGACCATTTTGGAATCCATAAAATTGCAAATAAGGAATTTTTTAACTTGCCTCGAATACGCGGTATTTGCTTTCTAATGCAGCCTAAAGTGTCTTTGTAGTTTCCAAAGTCCTATGTGCGTTGTAGACAGGAGTAGACAAGGCATTCAGAATGTGCCATCTATACAGAAAATCATCCTCTTCGAGCTTTGCACGTTTTGCTTTCAATTCGTCAGTATATTTATCAGTTTCCTTTGGTATTTCCTCTAAGTTATCTTTAAGAGTATGGAACAATTTGACTGCGACCAAAAAGAATTTCATCGTCTCTTGCCAGCGAGTGAAGTTTTCACCATCAAACCACTCCACTCGCTTTAAATGCTGATTCATAACTTGAAGAGCATTGAGAATGATTGAACTCGAACCATCCATGGTTGAAGATATTGTCTTAAAATCGTTGGATAATGTATCGATGATTCGAGAATGATGAAGATGATAGCTGCTGTACTTCTGACTTCAAGGATCTACTGCATAGATTCCTTTAGACAATAGTTCAACCCAAGAGGTCCAAACAAGTTATCGAACTATCGACTTTAGGATTCAATGAAGCCTTGAAATAGTGTAACCGGATTCAAAACTTGTACGATTTTGAACCGACCAAAAACATTCAAATTTGATCTCCGATGATGCATAAGGGGAAACGTTATTCTTTTTAAGTATTGTAAGATTAGGTTTCCTATTAAACCATGATTCATAAGGGGAAATGTTATTCTTTTTAAGTGGTACTCTATCTAAAATATAACAAGCGGATAGCATAGCATTACACCATAGGTTATAAGGTAAGTTTTATGGTGCCTTTTCTCAAAACTTTGCTTGGAACCTTATTTTCTCCAGTAACCTTATCGGCTTCTCCATTATTTTCTTCGTAAGTAAAACATATTACGGTCTTTGCAAATTTGAATGGTTGCTCCAGCATTAAATCACTAATCAATATCAGTCTCGCTAACGGAGTTCGCCCCTTACACTATAGCTACAAGCGAGTCTTCGACCACATTCACCTTTTGTTGTTTCTTCCGTTGATGGCAGTCTCGGACATAGTGGCCGAGCTTATTACAGAAGTAACAAGCACCTTTCTTTTTGTTGTTGGAATTTTTCTTCTTATCTATGTCTCATTCTTAAGCTTCAGTTTGTCAGTAATTCGAACATTATTTTCCTTAGAATGGGACTCGGTTTACAGGTTATCATCTAGTTCGTGTTTACGAGAGTCCTCTTTAGTACAAAAATGACGCTGTAAACTATCTAAATCACAATCCGTCTCCGCATTCTTTAATTTTTTCTTATAATAATTCCAAGACTTTGGAAGTCTTGAAATTATAACTCCAACAAAAAAAGATTCAGGGAGGTTTATTCCAGCATCTTTAAGTTGATTCACTAACAGTAGAATTTCGCTTATTTGTCCAACTATGGACTTATCTTCAACCATTTTGAAATCCATAAAATTGCAAATAAGGAATTTTTTTTGTTACTTCCCTAGGATATGCGGTATTTTCTTTCTAGTGCAGCACAAAGTGCCTTTGCAGTTTCCAAAGTCCCATGTGCATTATAGACAGGAGTAGACAATGCATTCAGAATGCGCCCTCTACATAGAAAATCATCCTCTTTGCCCTTTGCACGTTTTGCTTTCAATTCATCAGTATCTTTATCAATTTCCTCTAGTATTTCCTCTAAGTTATCTTCAAGAATATAGAACTATTTGACCATGATCAAAAAGAATTTCATCGTCTCTTTCCAACGAGTGAAGTTTTCACCATCAAACCGCTCGCGCTAAATGCTGATTCATAACGTGAAGAGTATAGAGATTGATTGAACTCGAATCATCCCTGTTGAAGATATTGTCTAAAAGTTGTTGAATAATGTGTCGATGATCCGAGAATAATGAAGATGATAGCTGTTGTACTTCTGACTTCAAGAATCTATTGCGTAGATTCTTTTAGACAATAGTTCAACCCAACAGGTACCAACAGGGTATCGAACTATCGACTTCAGGATTCAGTGAGGCCTTGAAACATCGTAACTGGATTCAAAACTTGTACGATTTTGAACCGACTAAGAACACTCAAATTTGATCTCTGACGATGCAATTTAGTAGAGAATCGAATAAAGAAGAGAATTGATCTGCAACATTTCTGCGTTTGCAACGCCTTACAAGCGTCGCAAACTGTGGTGGTAATGCAGTATTCTACAACACTTTCTGGGCATCCTTGATCTGGAGGAAGAAGAAGAAGGTATAAAGAAAAGAGTTTTTTCTGTTGTGATGATTCCTGGGCGTCACTATTTATAGTAGTAAGGAAGTGGCTCTTCGAAAATTGTCGCATCCTTTCCAACAGTCCGAAACCGTTACAAACAGTCGCGTCTATTTGTAACTGTTTAAAACCGTTACTAAACGGTTGCATCCCTTCATTCAAATGATCCGCCAAAACTATCCGTTAAAATTCAAATTCTAGATCCGACCTGTTAATAAAAATTAATTCATCATTTTAGACCCGAACCCGGTCCGGTAGGACGGACAGCGGAGGCGACATGCGTGTGGTAGCGATGCATAACTTTCCTCCTCATATCAAAGCAAAGCTTTGGGTTCCCAAAGGGCCCAACCTTCCTTAGAGAAATCCATATATAAATCAATATATTCTCTTAATTTCCTAGATGTGGGACTATTCATCCATCTTCTTCCTTCTTCTTCCTCTTCACAAATAAACCTAAACCCAAAACTAATTTTGAAAATTTCCAACAATTTCACCCCATTTTCAAAATAAGCAAAATAAATAAAAATTGGAGACGACATCACTAGAGCGACCACCTACATACCCAAGTGGGATCAAGCCAATGTAGTTCCAAGATCAAGTTTGCATCATCATGAAAGCCAATAAATAAATGATAGGTATCTTTTGGATTTGAACCCTCACTTAGTGTAAACCATTCAAAGTTCTATCGAGGTCTATGGTGAATGTATCTTGAACCACATACCCCTAGTGATAGTACCGGAACAGTCACACATAATGATTTCCATATATAGAGTGTTCTGTATTCTTAGCACATTAATGGCCATATGCTTAAATCTCAAGTTCATAAGTCTACTTTAGAAAGCGGTCTTACTTTCTTAGGTAATGACCTGATTTCCATACTCGTGTAGGTAAGTCTCTTAAGATGTTTAGCAATACACCTTTTTTAAGGTAACTAGACTTATTAAGGATATATTATCCATCCTTTGGTCTTGCAGAATCCAATACTAAGCATTATGGGATTATTGATTTAGTGTTCCATAATCATTCTCTTAACTTGTTGGTACCCATTGAACTTTTTCTATCCTTTTCAAAACATAAGTTGGGTTTCTGTTAAGGATGATCAATCTTCATTCACAGACCTTGGTCCCAATTTCTTTGATTTTATAGAAACCATTGCCTTTGGAAGACTCTTTGTGAGCGGGTCAGCCAAGTTTTTCTTTGTTTCTATGTAATCAACAGTTATTACTCCACTTTTGAGTAACTGTCTTATCATTTGATGTCTTAGACTCACATGCTTAGACTTCCCATTATATATCTTATTAGAGGGGTTGTATATTGTAGCCTAATTATCACAGTTAATCAAGACTGCCGGAGATGGCTTCTTCCATAATGGGATTTCTATTAATAAATTCCTAAGCCATTCCACTTCTTTACAAGCATCTATAAATGCAATCAAATCTAACAACATTGTTGAGTCAGATATACAGGTCTGTTTCTTAGAAATACAAGACCAGAATTACCTCCTAATGTAAAGATCCATCCAGTCGTAGACTTGGATTTTGATTCTACATTTGTTCCAGGCTGTATCACTATATCCTTCTATTACAGCAGGATATCCTTTATAAGACAAACCATAGGTAACGTTTCCTTTCAAATAAGTTAAAACTATGGGAATAGCTTTCTAATGTTCGAAACCTGAATAACTCGTAACTCGATATAACATGCTTATAACATGTGCTATGTCTGGTCTAGTACAGTGCATAGCATATACAAGACTCCCAATAATACTGGAATACTCAAGTTAAGAAATGGTATGTCTAGCATTCTTTCCTAATTTAAAACTAGGATCCAAAGAAGTAGGTGCTGATTTGTCATTATAACCGTACTTTCGGAGGAACTTATCAATGTAATAAGATTGAGTTAGCAACAACTCCCCCTATTTACTAATAATTTTAGTTCCCAGAATTACGTCAGCTTCATATGAAATTTAGAAGATAGAAAATTCTTAGTTTCATTCATATAGGATATATTGGAACCAAACATTAGCATGTCATCAATGCATAAACATATTATAAAATAATCGTTATTGTCTGATTTGCTATAAATACATTTATCATCATCATTAACAATAAATTCATATGGCAATGCTATTTTATCAAACTTCTCGTGCCATTGCATAGGAGCTTGCTTCAGGCCATAAAGGGACTTCTCTAATTTGCAAACTTTCTTTTCTTGGCCTGGGGTTTTGAAACCTTTAGGTTGTTCCATATATATTTCTTCTTCTAAATCTCCGTTTAGAAATTCAGTCTTTACATCCATTTGATGTATGACCAATTTATGAATTAACGCAAGTTCTATTAAACAACGTATAGAAGATATGTGAGCAACTGGAGCATACGTAACAAAATAATCTACTCGAAGTCTTTGCTTGTATACTTTGTAACTAATCTGGCTTTAGACTTATCAGTAGATCCATTTGTATTCAACTTTTTCTTAAATATCCATTTACATCCTATAGGTTTAGCACCAGGAGGTAAATCAGTTAAAACCCAAGTTTGGTTTAACAATATGGAATTCATTTCATCATTAATGGCTTCATTCCAAAATAATGAATCTTTGAAACTTATAGCCTAAGAATAAGTTTTGGGGTCATCATCGACGTTCATGACATATCTAATCACATTAAGGACTTCGCCCTTACTATCTTCTGTAAGATATGTAATGCAGTCAGGACCATGGTCCTCTATTCTTGCTCTTTTACTTCTCCTTTATTCAGTACTATTATCTGGTACTGATACTTCCTTGCTGTTTTGAACAGGAGCATAGTCATCGTCATTGATATCATCAATCGTATTACCTTCTGGGCTAGATGATCTAAATGGAAACTCAACGGTTTGATTTTCAAAGAATTCTACATCTACGGATTCTATAACTTCTAAGGTGTTAAGAATCAGAAATCTATAAGTTATACAATTACGTGAATATCGTATGAAAACACATTTAAATGCCTATTATCCAACTTTGGTCGTTTAGGGTCTGGTTTTCTAACATATGCTAAACAACCCTAAACTTTAAGTCTTGTAAGATTAGGTTTTCTATTAAACCATAATTTATAAGGGAAAACATTATTCTTTTAAAGTGGTACTTTATTTAAGATATAACATGCGAATAGCATAGCATCACCCCATTGGTTATAAGGTAAGTTTTATGTTGTCTTTTTCCAAAACTTTGCTTGGAACCTTATTTGCCCCAGTAACCTTGTCGGCTTCTCCATTATTTTCTTCGTAAGTCTTAAACAGATTATGATCTTTTAAAATGTAAATGGTTGCTCCAATATGAAACCGCCAATCAATATCAATTTCGCTAATGGAGTTCGCCTCTTACACTACAGCCACAAGCGAGTTTTCAACCACATTCACCTTTTGTTGTTTCTTCCGCTGACAAAAGTCTTGGGCATAGTGGGCGGGATTATTACAGTAGTAACAAGCACCTTTCTTTCTGTTGCTGGAATTTTTCTTTTTAAACCGTGTCTCATTCTTAGGCTTCATTTTGTCAGTAATTTTAACATTATTTGCCTTAGAATGAGACTCAATTTGCAGATTATCATCTAGTTCACGTTTACGAGAGTCTTCTTCAATACGAAAATGACACGGCAAACCGTCTGAATCATAATCCGTCTCCGCATGCTTTAATTTTTCTTATAATCATTCCAAGAATTTGGAAGTCTTGAAATTATAACTCCAACAACAAAGATCAGGTAGGTTTATTTCAGCATCTTTATACGGATTCACTATCCAGTAGAATTTTTCTTATTTGTCTAACTATGGACTTATTTTCGACCATTTTGAAATCCATAAAATTGCAAATAAGGAATTTTTTTTGTTATTGCCTCGGATATGCGGTATTTGCTTTCTAGGCAGCCCAAAGTGCCTTTGTAATTTGCAAAGTCTTATGTGCGTTGTAGACAGGAGTAGACAATGCATTCAGAATGTGCCATCTACATAGGAAATCATCCTCTTTGCGCTTTGCTCCTTTTGCTTTCAGTTTGTCAATATCTTTGTCAGTTTCCTCTAGTATTTCCTTTGAGTTATCTTCAAGATATAGAATAATTTGACCGTGATCAAAAAGAATTTCATCATCTCTCGCTGATGAATGAAGTTTTCACCATCAAACCTCTCCAATCACGCTAAATGCTAATTCATAACTTGAAGAACATTGAGATTGATCGAAATCAAACCATCCATGATTCAAGATATTGTCTAAAAATTGTTGGATAATGTGTCGATGATTCGAGAATGATAAAGATGATAGCTATTGTACTTTTGACTTCAAGGATCTACTGTGTAGATTCTTTTAGACAATAGTTCAACCCAATAGGTATAAATGGGTTATCGAACTATCCACTTCAGGATTAAATGGAGCCTTGAAACATCGTAATCGGATTCAAAAATTGTACGATTTTGAACCGACCAAGAACACTCAAATTTGATCTCTGACGATGCAATTTAGTAGAGAATAGAATGAAGAAGAAGAGAATTGATCTGTAACGTTTCTGCATTTACAACACCTTACACGCGCCGCAAACTGTGGTGTTAATGTAGTGTTCTGCAACACTTTCTGGACGTCGTAGATATGGAGAAAGAAGAAGAAGGTACAAAGAAAAGAGATTGTTCTGTTGTGATGGTTCCTGGGCGTCAATATTTATAGCAGTGAGGAAGCGTCGCATCCATTCCAACAGTCCAAAACCGTTACAAATGGTCACATCCGCCAAAACTATCCGTTCAAATTCTGGATCCGGCCTGTAATAAAAATTAATTCGTCATCTTCGAACCAGGTCTGGTCGAACGGACGGCGGCAACAACGCGCGTATGGTGGTGATGCATAACTTTTCTCCTCACATCAAAGCAAAGCTTTGGATGCCCAAAATACCCAACCTTCCTTAGAGAAATCCATATATAAATCAATATATTCTCTTAATTTCCTAGATGTGGGATTATTCATCCCATCTTCTTCCTTCTTCTTTCCTCTTCAAAAACAAACCCAAACACAAAACTAATTTTGAAAATTTCCAACAATTAAAACCATTAATATAGGAATTTTTACATATATTTTCAAAATCAAATATTTTCAAGGCTTTAAATTTATGTTTGTAGACTCACATTTGGCACTTTTCATAAATTTTCAGTTTAATACTTTTGGAACTTGTCACATGCATCTACTGCTCTATGCTTTTCAAATTTAGCTCAATAAAATTCAAAATATATATGGATATATTTGGAACTAAAGATATATATAAATATGAAATTAATGATTGGCATATGAAATCAATGACTAGAACTGAAAGGGTAGTCCCAAGTGTGTGTGTGTATGTGTATTTAAAATTGACTTTTCGATACCTTTGTGTTCAAGTTTTTGAAATATGTATTAACTTGAGACTCATATAAACAAGATATTCTATATTCACAGTTTAACACGTATAAAAACTAAATCCATATACATCTTAAAATCCATATATGCTCGCAATGATGTAATTGAATCTAATATGCATTCAAGAATCAATGTTATACTCATATGAAAGCTCATATAAAATCCAATAACCTCAAGATTTAAAAAAATGTAAAGATCTTCTATCTTTCCTAAAGATACGTATTGGATTTGGCAAATTCGAAACTTTCAAAATTGCTATAATTGGAATGTAGTGTATATTCATGAGTCTATTATAATAAATCTAACACTTCCGAAATTATATTCATTTGAAAATTCCTATGTACTTAAGAGCTTCAATGCTTTGGAACCACTTTTATGCAAAATTTGCATGTATAAACAGTCATGTATCTGAAATCTTTATGCAAATTAACATGCATGAAACTGACATACTTGGAACTACACATTTCCAAAAGCCTTTATGCATACTCGTGTGTAAATGCTTGAAAGTTTATATGTTTGAATTTATCATCATATAACTAAACTGACAATATACTTAATTCATTACATTCAAATATGGCTTTACGCTAGAAATCCATGAGACTGAAGCCTTATATACTCAAGCTTGCATGTGTTCAAAGCATCTGCATATTCAAAATTAGCCATGTACCAAACCATTTATATTCAAAGCTAAAAACAGAACTAAGTGTATTTGAAAAACTCTAACATATCCAAAGTCATATAAGTGCTTAAAACTAATTGTATATGAAACTCCGCTCCTTTACAATAAAAAAACTAGTTCTCATACTCTTAAAACCATATTCATATGTAACTTACATATTCAAAAGTTTATATATGCTTAGAAATTGTAAATATGAACCCGCTCTGCTTAAAAATCGTAAGTCTATCATTTGAAAACTAAAATCCATAGGTTTGAGATGAAACTGAGTGATTTATAAAATCAATTCTCTTTGGAAATTTTCCTTTCCAATATCCTTTCCTTTTGAATTCAACAAATTACTCTTCGAAACCAATAAACAAGCTGCAAATTCTTAAAATACAATACTTTAGAAATTGGTTTTGTAATCATTTTTGAAGCTTGAAGTATCATTTTTAATGATTTGGAATACTTGAAATTAATTTCTAAAGCTTATTGATTTCTAAAGTTAAATCACTAATTCTGGATTGAAGTCCCATACCTTGAGTAAGAACAGCGGTACTGATTGCCAAAGCCTTTAAGCTATGGGCATCGATGATTACCTTTGACATTGAGACAGAGAAGCGGCATTGATTATCTCTACAATTGGTTAGCAATGACATCATCTATGAAGCTCGATGACTTCTAATGTTAATAGATGCACCCCAATTTTATTGATGAAATTGGATTTCAATTCGACTTCGACGAATCTGCATTTGTCTTAATTCTGGCAACTTAAATCTTATCGAGCACAATCAATACTAGAAACTTGAATCTCGTCGAGCTTTGCCAATTTCGGTTACGTGAATCTCGCCATCTCCAACTCCCTTGGTGTTAGAGCAACTCCAACAGATTCAAAATTCTCGAATCTGCACCTAGTACACTTTCCAGCAGAGCACGAGAATCCCCCAGAGTGCAGAAAGGTGGAGCTTTGGTGGGGGAATAAAAGATTCGACGAGGTGCTTGTTTAACAGACGCATGGACACCAGGCGCCTGTTGAACAGACGCCTCAGTGTGAGGTGCCTGTTCAACAGGCATCCAGGCGCCTTTTAAACAGGCGCCCACTTATTTTTTACCCCCAATGGTCGACTTCCAACGGCCATTTTTTCCTTTCAAATAGAACTCCCCACTCTTCTTCCATTCACAACCAATTTGCTTCATCCATTACAGTTTTTTACTGCTACTACTTTCAATCGAAAATGTACTCCGATTTCGATGTCGATGCTGCAAGGTCCAGTTTTGAAGACTACGACTTATAAGACATTACGGTTCCGATAGGGGAAGAAGTAACTAATAAAAGTTGGAGCACTGTGGAAGACTACGATCTTTGCTACATTTACTGTACACTCTCGGTTTATCCTATTCGAGGGACCGATCAAAGTGGTGAGTCTTTTTGGGGCAAAATTACTAATTGTTACAATCGGAAGAACATCGATCTGAAAAGAACGCTATCTTCAGTCAAAGGTCATTATGAAAAATTAAATCATAAAACGCAAACGTTCGATTCTCAAATGTTCAAGCTAAAGCAAATGAATCCTAGTGGATTTAGAAATGAAACACATCTGGTAAGCTTTAATATAATTTTATTGTTCTACTTTTTATCATAGTTCTCTAATTATACTAATTATTTTTTTAACAGAGAATGGCCGCAAACAAGTTGTTCAAATAAATCTATAAACCTGATAGTAAACAAGCACCACATTTTTATCAGTTCATGCATGTTTATGACATGTTGGTCGAGCACGTTAAATGGAAATCATCGCTTCAGAAAACCGTTCAACAAGTTCAATCAAAAAGTGATCGGGGTAAAACGCCTAGAGTTGAAGAAAGCTCTAGTCCTAGGGAATCGTAAGGAAGCTACGGTTTAGGATCAGAAGAAGAACCAACTCCAACCGAAGATCATTTTGTTAGGCCCCTGGGAGCAAAAGCGCCAAAAAGAAGCTGACTGTTGGAGTGAATCAACTAGAAATTAAAAAACTCCTGCTTGAATCTGAAGATAGATTTAACCGGGCAATGGACACTCGAGCAATTCAACACCAAGAAAAGTTATCAAGAATGGTTCAACTTCTTGCTAGAAACCAGCAAAGAGATGAAGATGCAATAATGTTCATGGATACATCACACATGTCTGTTGAACAACTTCAGTATACGGAGCAAAGAAGGAGAGAAATTATGAGGCGTAGACTTGAAGAGGGTCATTAAATGAATTACCGTTTTCACAACCTTTGTATCTTTTAATTACCGTTATTTGTATTGTGTTCTGAATGCAAACAATTATTAATATAAGTATTTTCATTGAAATTGCATTACATTGAAAAATGATTATAACAACATTACATTAATTAAACATAAACAGGTTACAATAACAATAATAAGTAGCAACAACATAAACAACAGTAGGAAAAGTAAGAACATAAATATAGTTTCACTGATTTCCGGAAAACCACCAAAGATGATCTATGAGATCATTTTGCAGTCTTCGATCCAGTTGAACACTACGATAGGACATTTGGCTTTCTGCATGAAACTCGAGTTCTAGTGCGCTTCCAATCATATCGTTTCGCTAAAAAGGTGTGGTGTTGGAGCACCCTCATAAAAGTAATCTTCTTCCATGTCTCTTTCATCCTCTATAATCATATTATGTAAAATAATACACGTGTATATTATTTTGGTCATTTTAACTAGTGACCAAAGTCTGCATGGATTACTGACTATGACAAATCTAGACTGAAGAACCCCAAATGCTCTTTCAACATCCTTCCTCTGGCCTTCTAGCATCGCTGCAAACTTTGATTGTTTATTGTTTTGTGGGTTAGGAATTGTCTTGACAATGGTGCTCCATTTAGAATATATACCATCGGCAAGATAATATCCATGATCGTACGTATTACCTCCTAAAGTAAAGGTACAAGGAGTTGATCTATGGTTTGCTAAATCATTAGTAGATCGTTTGACTAAGTTAAGATCATTGTTCGAACCCGGCATTCCAAAAAATGCATGCCATATCCATAAGTCATAAGATGCCATGGCTTCAAGAATAATAGAGGACCTACGAGACTTACCCTGATAAGCTCTAGCATACGCCTTTGGACAATTCTTCCACTCCCAATGCGTGCAGTCTATACTGCCTAACATTGCAGGCCAGCCTCTACTACCATGCATATTTAATAGCATTACTATATTCGCCTCGTTCGGTCTGCGTAAGTATTGATCACCGTAAATGTCCACGATAGCTTGACAGAAATGCTCCAAACACTCTAATACCTGCTTTCCGCCACTTTCAAATTTTCATCAAGCGCATCCGCCGGTCCTGCATATGCAAGCATTCTGAGTGCAGTGTCATTTTTTGAATTCCAGTCAATCCCATTGTACGAGATGCATTGGGTTTGGAGATAAAATATTTGTCATGTTGCTTGATACATTGTAGAATTCTAAGAAATAGAGGACGCCGCATATGGAATCTTCGTCTAAAATAAGCATCTGTGTAAGTAGGATTTGGAACAAAGCGGTCTTCCATCAGTTTGTCGTTATCCCATGAATGTCTACGATTTTTATACTGATGACCAACAACTGATCCACCGTGTTGCCTGCTCAATTGACCAACCTGTAGTGTAGCCATACTTATTAGTTCCTTTTCGCGACGAAAATGATCTTCCAACATTTCATCAAATTCGACGTCGTATCATCAAAAAAAATATAATCTTCTGCCGCCATTTGTTATATTTGAAATTTTATGAAATAAGAATGAGCAATAATACTTCTCAGCATCTAACAAACCATTTATAGCTTAAATAACATGCTAACTTTCATAACAAAACAAACAATCACTTGCGGGTAGCATTAATTAAATTTAACCAACATCTATAAAGTATATTCCATTTATGTCACGGCTGCAGTGTCTTGTCACATCTAAACACTATGGATTATTGATGCAGTGTCTTGTCCCATCATACAACTGTAGCCATGTTCTTAACATACACTATTAACTGTTGATGCAGTGTCTTGTCTGCAGTGTAACATCTTCGCTGTCTTGTCCCTCCATATACTATTGACTGTTGATGCAGTGTCTCATCCCATCATACAACTGTTTCCGTGTTCTTAACGCAATAATACAGAAAGAAACAAGTCAATGTTACTGAAACACCCAAACATTAATACAGTCAACAACAATACATACACAAACAATATTACACTCCATAATAATACACTCCATAATAATACACTCCACAATAATACAACCATAATAATAATACACTCCATAATAATACACTCCACAATAATAATACATTCCACTAAGAAACTACCGGTTACGGTCAAATTGTAAGTTGTGCTCGATATTTCAAAGACATCTTATTTATCGTTCCAGCTCGTTGGCATATGTTATGGCCCTTGGGAACAGCCGTTAATCAACCCATTCTGCATAATTGCACCCTTCAGGCCAGAAAGGACACAACTGGATTCGACGACCAATATCTTCGCCATCAGCTCTAACCATAACTTCAACCTTATAACCACAATGGCAAAATACTGTGTAAAAGTCAAACTCTTGTTCAATCGAAGGTTGCAAATTTGGTACTTGTTCAACCTCCTGTGGTTGTTGATGAACCGACAGTTCGTGTACAGGTTGAACATCTTTTTAAAGTGCGAGTTGGTCAAGATTTCGGAATTCACGAGCAACGTCCTCATAATGCTAGTCTTGGTAATTGATATTCCAATCTTCATCGGTGTGTTCGCTTTACGTTGGAACGTACCCGACATCAGAGTCAATAGATGATAACTAGGAAGGCATTAATATGAGGATTAAAAGATTGAAGGAGCGGAGAACTGAATCATGTGTTTGAGAAGAAAAGCTCTTACATATATATTGAAGCGTGTGAATGTTAAAAATTATTTATGCTTAAATATTAGCACTTTGTTTTGATTTGACAATGCAGTAGAAAGTTAAATTACTCATAAACAAGACAATAATAAATATGCATACACAGATACAATAATACACTCAACAATAATACACTCAAATTATGGATATACAAACCGTTCTAGCCAATTTTGACGTATGATATAAGCCTCATGTCCAATGAACGTGCTGTGATATTTGAGAAAGTAACGTCCTTCAAATGTCGAACGGGCTGGTTTAAACAAATTTTCAAATATAACCTCATTGATAACCGTACTGTACTGCTTACGGGCATTGTAGAAGTTCCCATAACCAGTCCTCAACTCTACCTTCGTACGTCTACTTCTACCATCAACATTGCTATCTTAAAGTTCAGCAATAGTGTCTCAAAACCGAGTTTCCATTATCAATTCATCATCGCACATCTGATCAGTTTGTATAAAAAAAATTACTAACAGTTTCAATTCTATAACCGAAAATATTATGTTACACACTGATTGAATTTACCGAACTTTTAAATGTTGTGACACTAGAATATAACACTTTATCTTAAATAAAGAGGTCGTGATCCGCATCAAAAAAAATGAAGCATGAGATTAACGTCCACGTGTCAAACATCCATAAAAAATTTGACAAACAAACACAACTGTGTTTGTTACTTCAACATTTTGACTTCATATACGCTTAATAATAAACAAGTGTAAATTAAAATCAACACAATGCAATACTCAACATAAAATATAATCGACACAATGCCATAACATATAGACAATCACATATAACAGTAGCATCATCACCAACAAAATATGCAACAAACTAATGTAAGGTGTGAAAAATGATAACACAGTCTAAAACATCTAAATGCAACACACCACTCTATATGATTGGAACCACTATCAATCTCCACATCGTCTCCACTATCGTCGTCACTGTCATCGTTGACGTTATTAAAGTCATGAGGCCGAGGTCCGACATGGAGCTGCTCCTGAAGCTGCTGAATCTAGGTCTGTAATTCCTGTATCTATGCATCATACTAAGTCCGTTGCTGCTGGACCGCAGTCTCGTAACTCTGATATACCATCTATATATAATCGAGCGTCATACGCTCAAATGCAGCAATCATTTGTTTATCACAATCCATGTACTGAGAATACTGATATGTGCACAAAAAATTATACACAGGTGGAGAATATAATGACAAGTAATTTAAAGAACAATTAAAACTCGTACAAACCTGATGAGGCTGATACAATCCGACGGATGGTACACCCGTAATACCGTCATCTACAGGATACTGCAAGGGGTACTCCACCACCTGACTATGTACACCATATGCTCTAAACGAATGAGGATGGGGGTCGAAAGTAGGAGGCTGCGTTTACTGAGATGATGTAGGCTCAAAGGTGGCAGGCGGTAGTGGAACTTTACCGGAAGAGGTACATGGATCAATATGATCGGAGTTCAAAACCCGATTATAATCAGGCAATGCGTAAGCACGTGGGGCTACTCGATCCCAATATGAATCAAACTCTCCAAGAATTGTAAAAGGCTTACCATCCACCCATCCCGCACCCCTCATCGCAAGAACATAAGCTGGTCCAAACCCTAATATCACCATACATATCATCCCATGGTAGCGGATCTAATGGAATGCGAACTATACCATACAACTGTAGCCAACACCGCTCTCCTAAATACCATATGAATGGACATATAGGAACCTAAAAGCAAATCCTGCATCGCGACATGGAAAACTAAAAAGTGAGTGGATGATGAGGACTGGGCTCTAGGAACTGTAAGTACTAATCTCATGGACGAACGATAATGTTACCATGCCGCCTCATATCCATCTGCTGTCAAGCCTCCATCAGCTCATTGTGCACCCTTTGTGCAACATAGGGCAAATGCATAGGAGGACCCCAACGACGCAATCTAGGAAAGTAAATATAAGGTGTGGCATTCGCCTCTACAATAAGTCGGGGGTGCATATTGGCAGTATACTCGTAGTACCAAAATGGAAGAATGTACCAAAATCCATACATCTGTCTAGACTGCTGAAGCGCATAAGTATCTAATGCTACGTACAAATAACCAATAATAGCAGTACCATAATCATATATATGTAGTCCATCCACATCTACTAATCCAGCCAAAAAAACCAAGCCAAATAGTACCCTTATTGTTACTAAAAAATGTATACCCAAAAAGGTATAATTTGAAGGCATGGATAAACAGAGTGTGCATATCTTCAACGGCCATGTACTCTACTATATACCGCTGCAAACAAGGGAGAGTAAAAGCTCCTCCTCTAACCTCCTCATCGGCCAAAGTCGGTAAATAAGCTGAATATGACTCAAAATCCTCAAATGAACTATCAAATGGAACAGGGAGACGGTGTGAGTTGTAGGCCACCATCTCTCGGTGAAGGCCTCTACGAGGCAACAATCTACATATGCAAATCTAGGTAAAGCTAGAAATTCACCAAAAGGTGACGCATGCAGCCTATCCAAAATCGGCTGCGGTAACTGATCAAAATACTCAGACATACACCTATACCAACTACCTCGCATCGCTACGTGACGAACCTAAAAATATGATTATTTAATGTTAAAATAAACAAAGAATTATCATACATTTAAATTTACATGGTTGTTCATCAAGCAATAAAGAAATAAACATATACCTGTGGCGTCACTATAGCTACAGTAAGTCGATGCGAAATAGTAGGGGGCAAGTCGTGCAAGAACCGAAGATCGTCTAGAGTCACGGTAGCATCAGGAGGGACATGAGCGGGTCCAATATTGGCATCGGTCGTATATCGAATGGTGCATCTACCAGTTTTGACTGGACGGGGCGGCACTTGGACGCAAAGTTGAATTAAAAAAATTAATTGAAAAGAGGATGAAAGAGGGAAAAATGAGGGGGTAGGGGAAAAAGCGCCTGATATAGGCGCATTCACCAGGTGCCTGTTGAACAGACGCCTGGGCATCAGGCATCCGTTCAACATGTGTCCAATGTTTTATAAACACGGACGCCTATTGAACAGGCGCCTGCGCTCATTTCTGTTGTAAAAATGAGGGCTCCAACTCGAAGTGCGAAAAATTCGAATTTCCGCACTCTGAACTATTGGAGATGCTCTTAGTTGATGAACTTTGTTGACTTCAATGTTAAATCATCAGATCTTAATAACTTCGATATTTATTGATGAGCTTTAACAATTTTGCTAATTGATGAACTTCATCGACAATCTTGAACTTTACTTCGACTTCATCTACAAATCTAGATTTTAATTCAACTTGGCAACTTTAAATCCCATAGAGCCTGACCAATATTGATCAATCTTGAATCTCATCGAGCCTCCTCAATTTCAGTGATGAACCATGAGCCTCGACGACTTTGATTTCGATATTAACCAAAACTCAATGACTCCGCAAGCTTTAGCAAACTCGACGACCTCACAAGCTTCAGCAAACTCGATGACTTTGCAAGCTTAGAGACCCAATTCCAACCTCTAGATCTAATTTCCTGGTGATAGATCTGGTTTAGTGTGCTACTGTTCATGTCCTTATTTACCTTTTTGGGCACCAAAAACAAAGATCGCCTCTTATAACAATAATATATTATTGCTAACACCACAAAAATTCAAATCAACTAAAATGGAGAGGCACCAATCAAAACGCACTCTTCCTCCTTCGCTCAGTTCAAAACGTAAGCTCCCTTCGTTTTTGAATCCCACTCCATCGCCACCGCCGCCGATAATGAAGAAGCTCAATTCACAGACCGGCGTCGCGTCTCAACAGACCACAAATTGGAATAAGTATCTAAACCTTAATTCATGTTATTTAGGTCTAAATTTCTCATTCTCATTTGTCAAAAACCATATTTGTCATTCACGTTGCTAACTCGATTGAATGCATTTGCAACCAAGTGTTAGACATTGTAGTCGATTGAATGCATTCGCCTTATAATGCTGAATATGAGCTGAAACCCGATTGGTGTAGCCAACGTCTACTACTTGTTCTGTTGCGAATTACCCAACAAGTTATAATCTCTAATCGGTCGTAATTGACCAAAACATTTAAAAATGTCCCGGTCGTTTACAGCCGTGCCAATGAAGTTATTAAATAACTTATAAGGTCCATCTTCTGGTCGGTTACCAACAACCAAAAAAAATAAGTACTCGGTTTTGGAGAGCCGTGAAGTTGTTACTAAATAATTCATCGATGCTCTGTTTGGTCGTCAACGATCGAACCATTTCAAATATGCCGGCTGTAAACAACCGTGATACTAAAACCTTTGATCCATCTCTTGACCGGTTACCATCTGTCGAAATAAATATAAATGCTCGTTTACTAAAGGCCGTGCAATTGATTGGTTAAACAGTACAAAAAATCGCCACGGTGGTGTTATACCGAGTATTTAAAGATCTTTCGGTGGGTAATCACCGAACAACTTTAGCACAGTGGTGAACAGCTGAATGAAGGAATATGGTTGTGGTGGCCACAAGTGTATAAAAATAATCATCTGTATTAAATTTTTAAAGGTGGCCAGTAGAGTAAACATGGGTGCCAATAGTAGCACACCTGGTTTATTACTTTATTGAATTAGTATTTTGAGATGGAAGTTTGATTATGTCGACATTAGCTGTGAAGCGGAGTGGTATTGTGCAGAAGGTTTAAAGGAAGATGGATCTAGTGCCGAGGATGAACGATTTAGCTGCCGAATATTTAAATAGAAATATGATGACGAGCGTTAAAGAAAAGCAGGGAATGTCGAGCTTATTACTTCGATGTCGAGCGCATGCTACTATTTGCTTTGTATTTTCCTGCAAGTGTTCAAAAGTCGAATATCGTTAATTGCCAGATTTTAGAATTAAAAATGGATTCGAAATTTCCAAAAGCAAGAAATTCAAATCCCCTTAAGTATTTTGGTCTTTCAGATGTTCGGACCCACTTTCTAGTACCATAAATAGTAGATAAAAAATGATATAACACCCCGTATGTTGATGATAATAAGTTAGCCCTATTAACATGCATGTACAAGCTCGGCTTGCTCAAAACCGATGATATCGATTATGTTGAGGCTATACGTCTATTATTGTTCAAAGCTCATCGATGATGGTTATGCCAAGCTTTGTACTTTACTCTACATCTATCACAATCCAAAGCTCGTCGAGGTTGATTGTGTTGAGTTTTGAACTCGGCAAATTCATGTAACTGCAAGCCCAAATTAATAATGATTAAATAAATCATAGTTGGAGTCCGTAAGCCAATCCAAGCCCTTGTTGTTACTGATCAAAGATGATTACAATCGAATACAATTTTTCCCCATTCTAATTTAGGGTTCGCTAGAGTATGATTTGAGTACAAGAGAAAGAAACGAAAATTTGGCCCCCAAAATGAAGACCCCTTAGCCTCTATTTATAGGGTTTGGCGGGTGGTAGGTGCGACTAGCCAATAGCCTTGCCATGTTTCATCGTCGTCGAGTTTCGATGTTGGTGGTTTTATTAGCCTCCGTATCAATGGCGTTGTTGCGTTCTAAGGCTCATGTTCTTGTTTCTCGGTATTGGGCTTGTATTATCAATCTCGACACCATTCTTTTATGATAATCCTTGATGCCAATGAAGCGCGACATCTAGGTTATTGATGAATCTCAACAACAACAGTTGTCGACATTGCTTATATAAGATTAAGGTTATATCACTTCTTAATCCTCGATGATGTATATAATTCTTGATTCTCATCATTGATATGGAGCAGCCTGTTTTGAAGAAGCTTGACGTCATTGGATGGAATCAACATGGTTCTTCTTATCACCATTTTGTGTTCTTCGACGTGGACAAAAACTTTAACATCGATATTCGTCTTTTCATTTGAAGCTTTCAACCTCGATGTGAACCCTTGATTCAAACCTCGACATGAACCCTTGCTTCGAACCTTGACATGAATCCTTAGTCTCAACATTGATTCCTTGGCTTATATCCTTTAAAATTATTGGGATAATAGATATCACATCATCACTGTTACTTCCTTTACTAGTAGTGTATGAGAAGGAGGGTTAGACACATGTCTAGTGAATAAAAATATTACCGAGTGTATACTGATACACGATTTCATAAACATCAAGTAAATACCATTACTTACTTACCACAACATATCTCACCTGCATCCATAAAGTTAGTTCTGTCGCAATAAACATAATATGATGACCACTATTATGTTCTTATTAACATCTAACGTATATTAGAGTTAGTTAGACATAGACTTTCTTGTAGATAGACAATAGAGAAAATGGAATGGAGTTAGTTAAACACATACTAAGCCACGATAAATAAGAGAGTTGGTTAAACAAAGACTAACCTGACGATATATGTAAGAGTTAGTTAAACAGAGACCAATCCGTGGGTATATTTAAACATACATTATTCTCGTAAATATAACCAAGAGCATGAGTTAGATAAACGCAGCTAACATGCATATACATAAAGGGTAGGTTGACACAGAATGACTCTTTTACACATGATTTAACCACTCGTCAAAATGCACAATCATACGTATCTGTACATTAAACTCTCCCAAACATCACTATAAATTGAACTAATTATTTAATAATTATTTCTTATAGGCCTGGATGGAGTAAAATTTCTTCAACCCTAGTCTAGGTTCAAATTGGACAATAATAATGCACACTAGTGCAACAGTCTATACGTACCGGTCCACCGGTGGCCGAAAGGATTTCCATATAAACAATTCATGGTTTTTTCTTTCATTACTAATTCGATTTCTGCTTCATTATTACTATTTTAACGCTTTAGATTTCACTTAAACATCATGCTCTACCATCCTAACCTTTTATATATCCTATACCATCAATGTATTTATTTTAATTCCTTAATTTTCATATTCTATACTTTATATTCAGTTTTAATTACATAAACATAAATGAAATCTAAATCCAATTCAAATATTATTATCATCATTAACCCCTGTGATTATTCAGTGTTAATTTCCTTACTTATATTTCCAAATTCATTGTTTAATCAACCTAAACGGTAATTACACAACATAAATTACTCTCGTGATATGATATATCTTCAGTAATGATTCTCACTCACCGAATTGTGCTGCAAAGCCCTTTAATCCGCCTAGTTTGCCACTAAAATTTTCTCCATCCAGAATTGGTGTCTCCCGAAACTCCTCAATTTCTTAAACTATAGATATCCTCTTATAGTCCTCTTCACGCTCATCAATTTGATGTCCAATTGCCTAGGGTTTAGTTTAGAATTGGGAGAGAATTTTTGAGTCAAAGGGATTGAGGAAGAAGGAGAAGAAGTTACAGAAACATACATGAGAAAGTAAAAGAATGAATTCAAACATCTTCACAGCCCGCATTATAACTTCCTGAACCGTTGCTTCAGCCTAGCAGGCTTAGGCCCATTTAAACAATTCAAAAACCCGCATCTTGAAAATCCACCTAACTATTTCATATGGACTCCAATCCAGACAAACCAATATATCATTCTGACTAAAAAAAATAAGCTCTACGCAATGGTAAAAGTCCCATTGGCTGATTTCAGTGTTTGTAAAATTACCATTTTTACATTAGTAATAAAATATGCGAACAAATTCTATAGGGTATTATATTCTCCCCCCTTAAAAAAAAATTTCATCCTTGAAATTCCTATCCCAACTTTATTTCACGTGTGCTATATATATAAACATAGGATAATAGCATATATAATGCACCTTATACAAACTTTCCTAATACAAGGCATTCCTTCTTCATGTGACCCATTTGATTACAGTTATAACATTTTATCTTCGAAATTTTAACCCTATGAACCTTGAACTCATGCCCTCACATATTGATCTTTTACATCTCATGTCTTGCTTCACCTTATCAACTCAAACCTCCAAAATCCTTACGCTTACTTTGGTTGACATACTTTGTTGGCCGACCTTTAGAAATTTCAACATAGTAGTATTCAATAGCGCCGCCTCTAGTATTCAATAGCGCCGCCTCAACTAAACTCTCAAACGTCGTTCCCATAGGACCTGACAAAGTGATAACTTCCTACGTAGCGAACTCAACCCTTTCACAAAACTTCATACCCTTCTTGGGCGCCTTATCTACCAATTCAAAACCAAACTTTGTTAATTCATTAAAATTATTTATATATACTTTCATAGTAGAATTTCCTTGTTTGATATTTATAAACTTCTCAAGCATCACCTCCTTTTAGCCCTAAATAAAAATGCCATCTCAAACCTTTTCTTAAAATTAGTCCATTTCATTTTCATTAACTTCTTCTATAACAAGCTCCCATCAGTTCATTGCTTCTCCTTGTAGATGCCAAGATGCAAGCTGCCTTTCGTCCCATCACTCAAATTCAGCATACCAAAAATCCTATCACATGCATGCAACCAAGTTCACGTCTCCGTAAAATTTTTCGTACCCTTATATATTTCACTACCCATATTCAAAAAAACTTATAAAACTTTAGAAAATTTGGCCCTGGTACAGTAACAACATTCCCATCTTGTACCCCAGCTACAAGAGCCACATTGTTAACTATGGCCAAGTTTCTAGCCTAAAGATAACAATAAACCAAAGCGAAATGTTCACGCTCGATACTTCCATAGCTTCGTTTCCAACGCCAGTTCTAACACTTGTTCAGTCGGGTTACTCATCTCTACTATTTGCAATATATGATTCAATATTAGATCTCCCCCAAAGTAGTAAACGGAGATGGTAAACATAAGCTCGAAATTAAACATCATACGCCCATTTACTATAGCGCATATATGTATATATATTTATGTTATATCAAAAATACAAGTACGCTCTCTAAATAAATCCTAAGCTAAGCTTTGATACCAATTGTAACAATCCTACTTTTCATGCCAAATAAAATTTTGCGTCATAAATGAAAAGCTGAATTGTTTAAACAGTTTCAATAGTAAACAGAGAGCTGGACTAACTAACTGTTCTTTCAGAACTCACAACGGAATGGATCAAACTATAATATAAAGATATATTAAATAGATTTCATTAATATACATCATAAGATACATGTCGTCTTTATACATACATGCATACATGCAGACATACATACATCCATAAAGTGTCACATAATATATACATGTATAAACAACAAGACAATGTGTATACACATTTCCATAGTCTCCGTCTTTGGGTATCACACCATCACGATTATTTCCTTCACCTATAGTATATGAGAAGTAGAGTCATACACATGTCTGGTGAGTTAAAATATTACCAAGTATATACTGATACACAATTTCATTGACATCATATAAATACAAATACTTACTTACCTCTACATGTCTTACCTGCATCTACAGAGTTACTCTATCATAATAAACATAATATAATGACCATTATTATATAATTCCTAATATTTATTGTATATTGGAGTTAGTTAGTCATGGACTATCTAATTAACACACATAGAGAAAATGGAGTAGAGTTAGTTAAACACATACTAACCAACGATAAATAAGAGAGTTAGTTAATGAAGACTAACTTGACGATACACGTAAGAGTTAGCTAAACAGAGACTAACATTAGGATATAGTTAAACGTAGACTATTCCCATAAATGTAAACAGGAGCATGAGTTAGGTAAATACAGTCTAACCCGTATATGCGTAAAGGATAGCTAAACATAGCCTGACTCCTTTACACACGATTTAACCACTCATCAAAAGGCACAATCAATGAAGTACGTATCTATACATTGAACTCTCCCAAACATCACTAGAAATCCAATACGTTATTTAATAATTATTTCATATAGGCCCAGCTAGAGTGAAATTTCTCTATCCCTGGTCTAGGTTCAAATTGGCTAGTATAAAAGTGCAATAGTGCCTCGATTTATTCGTACCGGTCCATCGATGGCCAAAACGATTTCCAGACAAACAATTCCAGAGTTTGTTCTTTCTTCACTAATTCGGTTTCTACTTCATTGTTACTATTTTGACACTTCATATTTAACTTAAACATCATGCTCTACAATCCAATCCTTATATATGTATCCAATAATATCAATATATTTATTTAATTCCTTAATTATCATACTCTGAACATTATATTCAGTTTCAAATACATAAATAATATAAATAAAATCTAAATCCAATTCAATTATTATTAGCATGACTTACCCTTGCGATTATTTCAGTATTAAATTCCTAACTTATATTTCCCAAATTCGCTATTTAATTAACCAAAATAGTAATTATACAACATACACTACTCTCGTGCAATAATATATCTTCAGTAATGATTCTCACTCACCTAATTGCATAGTGAATCCCGTATATCCACCTAGTTTGCCCTAAAATCTTTACTACCCATAATTAGCATAAAACTCCTCAATTTCTCGAACTATGGATACCCTCTTGGAGTCCTCTTCGCGCTTGTCAATTTGATATATAATTGCCCAAGGTTTCGTTTAGAATTGGGAGAGAATTTGTGAATTAGAGGGATTAAGAAAGAAGGAGAAAAGGTTACATAAACATACGTGAGAAAATAAAAAATGAGTTCAAATTACTTCTCAGCCTCTATTATAACTTCCTAAACTATTGCTTCAACCTAACAGGCTTAGGCCCATTTAAACAATTCAAAAACTTGCATCTTAAAAACTCATGTAACTCCTTCATATGTACTCCGATCCGAACAAACGAATATATCATTTTGACCAGAAAAATGAGCTCTACGCAGTGATACAAGTCCCATCACCTAATTCCAATGTAAATTTACTATTTTATCCTTAGTAATAAAATATACATACAAATTCTATGGGGTATTACATTGACTCTGTATTTAGGGGATTGGGTTTTATATTTGTCCGACATGTTTTTTTGACGGTTTTAGACATATTATGGTGATGTGGCTGCAATATTGATCATGTATTATATTTTATTCATTCTGCCGTGGGACTTCGAAAATAGTTAGTGTTAGTTAGAATTCATACTTAATATCTGATAACCATCTATATCTATCTTAGTTGCTTATATTATATCTTACTCCTAATGACTCGTCTTTTTGATTCTCGAGTGTTGGGGTCGGTTTTGGAGTCAAAACTGAATTCGAAAAGATGGGTTGTTACATTTGATATGAGAGCATAGGTTAGGAACTATGATAAGAATTAGGAATGTATTGAGAGAGTGTACTCGAATTTTCTATTAGACACACACGCGCGCACGCACACACACATATATGTACGTACGTACATATGTATAGGAATAAATGAAAAAGTACATATGTACACTTCCATTTACTATTCCATCTTTATTCACTATCTATTTGGGAGTTGCTAATGAATCCCAATTTCCTTTTTAGATAGTTAAATATGAGTAATTTAACTAGAACAGAGACCAACACAACCAATAATGATGGGGTAGAAACTAGAACAGGGACTAGTAGTCATGTAGATATATTGCATATGGTGTTAACATTCCTGTATGGTTGCAACGCAACCTTAAAGCGACAAGCTAAGCTAGTACAGTCCCACCGAACCCACAACCACCAATACTACTACTAATCAAGGTGTAATTCCTGCCCCAACATCACCAACTGTTAACTTTCCTAAGTTGTGTAAGGATTTCTCAAACCTTAGTGGGAAGCCATTTCATAGGAAGGAACCATACTGGATGACTTGGGATTGGCTTAATGATTATGAAAATATTTTCAATGTATTGGGATTAGATGATGTGATAAAGAGGCAACTAGCAACTTGGCATTTGAAAGGCGACGAAGCTTGTTAGTAGGAGGTAGTGATGACTGAAGTGGATGAGGACACTATTTTATAGAGAGTGTTTAAATCAAGGTTTGAGGAAAAATTTCTTTCGGGCGTTGAGAGGGATTTATTATTAGAAAAGTTCATTAATTTGAAATAAGGTGAATTAACAATGCTTGAGTATGTGAGTCAGCTTAACGAATTAGCCCAGTTTGGATATGAATTGGTGAATACTCTAGCAATGAAGGCATAATGTTTATGAATGGCCCGAATTATCCATTGAAAGAATTGGTGTTGAATCAAATACTATATGGTGTGTAGGAATAGTGAAAGGAGCATTATTAACCTTTTTGAATGGAAACTTAGTCAAGAAAAAGAGTAAGGAAATGGAAGGACATCAGCAATAGTAAGGAAAAGGACGCCAAAGAGGACATGGCAGGAAGTTACATACCATATACGTCAAAAGGTAAGACATGTAGTGAAGAATTTTTGGACGAACCTTTCAAAGGGTAGATGATGTAATTGCAATTAAGCGGGACGCATGGCTAAAGACTATATGGCAGCCCAACTCAAAAAAGTTAAATAAAGTGCTATAACTATGGTTAGATTGGGTATATAAAGAGAGATTATCCAGCTTCGAGGAATGAGGGTCAAATTGTAAAGTCATATGCTTGGCATGTCTTTCCTACTTCCACTAAAGAGCCCTTGTTAGCATGAGAGAAAGGAAAACAAGTTATGATGGAAGATGTGTTGATCTTATCTGATTATCCAATTCGTACTTTGTTTGATATTGGTGTATCTCATTCATTCATAGTTAATGCATTAGTTGACTACTTATCTCTTAAACTTAATATCGAGTATGAATCCATTATGGTGTCAAATCCTGTTGGGGGATCGACCTATCCTTCGATGTTGTGTAAAAATCTAAAGTTTATCATTCATAACATGGAATTCCTTTGTGACACTTAATGTACTAAATTTTTTTGGGTAGCAGATTGATTTTGGAAATGGAATGGATGCCTCATGGGTAGTTTTGGATTGTGACAAGCAGATTTATTTATGGAAAACTGATGGGTTTGATTTAATTCTATGTTGTGAGCCTAATATTTCAGTTATGGGGATTTATTTATATTCATTTAGCCTGTTACATGAAGAGCTATCATGTATACTTATAGTGAAAGACTATCCCAATATATTCGAAGAAGTATTCGGTCTTCTTTCCTGAAGAGAAATTGAATTTTATATCAATCGAGAAAGATGCTAGACTAATTGTAATGCCTCTTAGGCATATGGCTCCGAAGGAAGGTCGAGAGTTAGATAAGCACGTGTCCGAGTTATTGTAGAAGGCTTTTATTCGAAGGAGTATTTCAAAATTGGAAGTGCATGTCGTTTTTGCTACTAAAGTGGATGGTTCCCAGAGGTTATGCGTGATTATCGAGAATTAAACAAGCCAATGAAGAAAAACCACTACCCACTACTTCATACTAATGACATCTTCGATCAATTAGTCCGGTAAAAGTTTTCTCATAACTTGACTTGACAATTGGATTTCACCAATTGAGAATTACAGAGGATAGCATCCATAAGACTGCTTTTCATATGCCTCATGGATTATTTGAGTGGCTTGTGATGCATTTTGGATTGACGAATGATGTAGTCTATTTTGTAGCTTTAATGAGTAGAGTATTGTTAGAGCAATTGAATAGGTTTTTAGTCTTTGTAGATGATATCCTTATTTATTCCAGAAATGAAGAGGAGTATGAAGTGCATTTGAGAGAAGTGATTAATGTTTTAAGATGGAATTAATTAAAGGCTAAATTTTTGAAATATCATTTGTGTAGACATGCAGTTCATTTTCTTAGGCATGTATTATCAACAAATGGATTGGTTGTTGACCAAGGGAAAGTAGCAGTAGTTAGGGATTATAAAAAATCGAAGAATGCTTCGTAGATCCATAGTTTTTTAGGATTGGTTGGATTTTACCGAAAGTTCATCAAATATTTTGCGAAGATATCAACACCTCTGACTCGTTTAACTAAGAAGAATTTAGTGTATACTTGGAGTTTAGAATGTGATGTGGCATTTGTAAGATTGAAAGAGTTAGTGACAAGTGCTCCTAATGAGTTATCCTAGATGGTACCAAATCATTTACCGTGTATATTGATGCATGCATTACTGGTCTCGGTATTGTACTTATGGAAGAAAAAAGGTGGTAGAATATGCGAATAGACAACCAAAGAACCACAAAATGAATTATTCAATGCATGACTTGGAGTTGACCGTTATCGTATTTGCTTTAAAGTCGGGAGACAATATTTGTAAGTGAGATATTTGAACTATTTACGCACCATAAATTGCTCAAGTATTTTTTTTCTCCGACGGATCCAAACCAAAAACACCAAAGGTGGATGGAGTTCTTATCGTGATTTTGGTATTTCTTACACTCCCGGAAAAGGAAATGAGGTTGTTGACGCCATAAGTTGGAAACATGCGAAGTTGAATGCTATGCTAGTGGAATGTAAAGTTTGGATTTTATATCGAAATTTTATTTTAAGTCTAGATCGGAATACGCATCAGGATTGTTAGCAACAATGGAGGTTAGGCCGACACTTATGGATCATATTAGTGGAAGTCAAGGGCAAGATATGTCACGGGTAGATATTATGGAGCAGTTGAGATGGGGTGAACGGCCAAGTCACTTAGATTATTATTTCATAGACCAGAAAGGTTTTTGTGGAGAGATCAGAGATTATGTGCATCGAAGATTAAAGAGTTGATAGAACAGGTTGTGGGTGAATGTCATCATTCCAGAATGACTACTTATCTAGGGGAGATAAGATGTACATGGATGAGAAAAGAGTATTCTATTGGCAACGAATGAAGAGGTAGATTGTTGAGGACATAGCGAAGTGCATGACGTGCCAAAGAGTGAAGGTGGAGCAAAAAAACCAAGTGTGACTTCCATTAGATGTGGAACAGTGGAAGTGGGAGTCATATCCATGGACTTTGTAGATGGTTTACCCTAGAATAGAGGAGGAAATGAAAGTATATGGGTGATTGTAGAACATTATACAAAGAGTGCTCATTTTATTCGAGTGAAGAGTGAGATCCACAATGAATTTGGCGACATCGTATATTAAAGAAGTGGTTAGGCTACATGGAGTACTGGCTAGTATTATGAGCAACCGAGATCCACTTTGAAGTAGGAGATTTAGATTTTGTCAAAGTTTTTCCGTTGAAGAGGGTAGTAAGGTTTGGAAATTTGACGAAGCTAGCACCGAGATTTGTTCGCCCATTCCCAGTTTTAGAGAGGATAGAAAGGTTGGCATATAAAGTTGAGCTACCAGAGAAGGTGGTAGGAGTCCACAACATATTAAATGTGTCACATTTGCAAAAATGTTTACACGACCCAACAACTATATTAGCACCCAGCCAATTGGAAGAAATAAAATTGGAGTCTGAGCCGAGTTCATCCCGTGGTCCAACCCATATTATGGAATATGGTGTGAAAATATTTAAAAATAAGATGGTGAAATCAGTTAGAGTGCATCGAGGAAATGATCCTACATAGAGCACGTGGGAGCCTGAAGAGAAGGTGAGGGCTACACATCCATAGCTCTTTTCTGGTACGTTTCTCGATATTTGTTTGATTTATTTAGTTAGATCATTCTAGGATTAGGATTTGGATGATTTATGGTTAAATTTATATGCATATGACTGGAATTTAGATGCTTTGGATGATTTATGGTTGAGTTTATATGTATATGACTGTTATTCCGCCTTTTGGAAAAGCCGTGACATCATCGACTTGGCTAGGAACGGATGGTCATCAGCCTTAGTAATCGATTACATACAATACTATAGACGATGGTTGGGAAGATTCGAGCCTAGTCCCAATTGAGGTGCAATCAACATGAAGTGACTGGCATAGCCCCGTGAAGTTATATTCCAAATTTGGAGTCGATCGGGGTTCGGATGCTTGTGTTTCGGACGAAGCAAAGATTTGCATGGACTGATCGAGAACGATCTGTAAAATAGCTCAAATCATCGGAGATTGATCAATATCTCAAGATCTATAAGGCTAATTCATTTGAAACTTCCAAAGCATCAACAAAACGAAGATTTAAGCCTGCAAAATCAATCGCAGGTCATAAAGTTGAAGTTATAGGTTGGTTGATAGTTTTTTTCGAGCCATAAAGACTATCTACATATTTCAGTGCATGATCCAAGTTCAACAAAGATTGATCCATATCTCTCAAGTTACAATTCAGAATGATTCCATATTTTTGCGACAATGTCAAGAGGCATGTGGGACCCCCCAAAAACAATCACACTAGAATTGAAAGCAAGAAAAAAGATCAGTGAACATTTAGCCGATCTTTCTTGATTATTGAGTTAAGTCCATCAATCATTATAGTGGACCCCTACGGACCTAAATAGCCTTCTACCCAAATCTTAGCGAAATATCTCATCATATCTTCCTATAAATACAAACTTCATGGTCATTTTGAGGATCTTTACGCTGCTGGTTACTTTAGTTTTTATTGTACTCAAATTTTCTTTATTCCTTACTATTGTAATTAGATTCATAAGTGATCAATAAAGTAAATCTTTAAAGTGGTCGTAGGCCTGTAACGTCGAACCACTATAAATCTTTGTGTTTCTGATTATTGCTTTCTATTTCTATTAGTCTAATCTATTTCTTAGTTTTAATTTTACTTTCTTCATTTACTTCTCCACATAAATCTATTCTTAGGTGTTTGTGTCTAAATTTTGGTGCAGAAAATGATTGATTTGCATTCATATAGAAATGTATATCTAACGTATACTAGGATGTTATGCATCATGCATTATATGCCATAATATAGCATTCATATAAGATGCATTAGCTGCATTTATGCATCTAGGATCTAGAAACTACAAGTTCATGGCATTCCTACCTACACAAGCTCATATCATGATATATTATTTGGTTACTCTAATTTTAATACTATAACTTGGTTGATATATGTTGACGAATGAGCGCTATATTATATACTTCGTTCCTTAGGAATTTCAACGATGAAATTCTTTTAAGGGGGAGAATGTAATACCCCAAAAATTTAAGTAATATTTTAATTAAATATTAATAATATGAAAATATGAAAATTGTGGAATTAATGAAATAATTAAATAAATTAAATATAAGTGTTGAATATGCGCTTATATGTTTTTGTTTGATGATAATAAACATATATATTCATTTAAATGTATTTGGTAATGTACTATTTTGTTTTTCATAGATTAAATAAATATTTGTTGAATAAAATAAATTACACAGAATTTGAATTTGAATTCAAACAGAATAAGTTACACAGTTTTTGAATTCAAACAGAAATTTTATTCAAACAGATATTTATTACAATCTTGAATAGTACAAATTCATGCTCTCACTATACATATACATTTCTGATTACATCACGATTACATCACAAATATTTTTACATCGATAACCTCACTACATATCACTCACACTCGTATTTTGTCTTCAACTGCATTCCAGTTTGAATCCAGCATCTGAGTAATCTGCAAAAATATTTTCAAACGCGGTAAAATTGAAAGAGAAATATTTTTGAAATTTGAAAGAAACGATGATTTTGAAAACATTGTTTGCCTCAGTTATTTGGGTTGTTCGTCATCATTTTTGACTGTGCAATATCTGTGCATATCAGTACTTTTATCAGGGACAGGTAACTATAAGTAGCTGCAGTACACACGTGTACATTCGTATACGTGTGCACTGCCTCGCCAACTCGTGTACAAAAAATCAAACAAAAGCACAGAAATCAAAAACAAGGTCAAACCCAAGATAGGTTCAACTCAAGGAAAATAGACAAAGCAATTGACTACAAACAGTTCAAGACTAAAGCCAATAACAAATGCAACAGCAACATGCTTGAAGACTCCAGCACGACCAAGTATGGAGTGTACAAATGCAAATGTCCAAAACAACAACATGAAGTGAATCAAGTTCAAGCCACAAGTGTACATGAATACAACTCGACTGCAACAGTACAGTCATGAAGACTGCAAGAACATGAACATAGAGCAACAATGAAACTGACTCAAAGCACAAAAGTGCAACAGTGAAGTGACAAATGTTCAGTGGTGAAGCAACAGAGATCAGAGACCAAGCAAAGCATAGTAACTGCATAGCAACAGCAAAAAGGGACTGCAACAAACATATATGCAGCATCAAGTCAAAGTATGCAACTACGAGACATAAATGCAACCACAACGATGCAAGCAAAGAACCAAAGTCAGTGGCAAGCTTCAAACTGCATAAGTGACCATGAAACTGACTCGAAGCAGTAGTGACAGTAAGCATGAATCAAGCTCAGTGGCAAATGCATAAATATATCAGAGTGAAACATTTGAGTTGCAACATGAAAAGAACCAGACACAATAGTGCACAAGTACAAGAAACTTAAATTCAATTGCAACAACTCAATGGACCAAACTGCAAGTACAGGAGGCAGTTCAATATAAACATGCTCAGGTCAGAGACAACACACAAACCCAAATGAATATCACAAGCATGATTAGTGGTACACATGCAAGCTCGAGCACAAATATGGAAACCGCAGACTGCAGCATAAAGTAAAAGACCAATATATATGCACAGAAGCAACTACTATAATGCAACAGTGTAGCAGTGCAAATCACCAAATGAAGACCACAAATATGTCAACTACATGAAGCATCAGTCAGAAGGCTACATGAAGTATGCAAGTTCAACCTCTTCATTAAACAACTCAAGACCAAGCTGCAAACTATAGATACAAAGAACAAGTCAGGCATGAAGACAATGCCAACAACAAAGACCACAAAAGAAATGCCATCAGACATGACCAAAGAGAAGTAGTGCAAGCATATGAAATAGGAACAACAATGAATATTGCAACATAACCAAATGTCAAAACTGCATCAATCACAAATGCAATGCAAGTGGAGTAGTGGGTGAACAGAACACCATGATATTCAGCTCAATGAATACTGTAACAACAAACTCAACCAAAACAAGTATTGCAGTAATGAATGCATCACATATACAACATCAAAGTGCAACAGAATGGATGCAGCAGTACCAAGTGATAGTGAAGATGGCCAGAGATGAAGACAGGGGCAAACACAAGATGGCCGAAGCAGTGAAGTCGGAATTTTCGAAAATAGGATGCTAAAGTCAAGACAGAGAATTCAACAAATATATTCGTCTTTGAAAAAGTCAGCAATGAAAAAGGGGAAGTTTTAATGCCGTGTGAATCAAGAAAATCGAACGCAACACAATCAAAGTCGTGCGTATCAAGGTGTAATTAAAATCAGGAAAGCATAATTTAGGAAAGTATCGAATCGATACAAGCAAAATCAAGTGCCCAGAATTCATATAAAAATACAATCCCATACTATCATCATCGGCATGGAAAAAGAGCAAGCAATCAAACAAGCAACAAAAGAAACAACATACCAAAGAGTCGATTGCTGAAGTAAGACAGAGAAGAATCAAATAGCCATCAACGAATAAAAGAAGCCGAAGCCCTAGCCAAGCAGAAAAATTCCTCAATCCCAAATCAGCAAGCAGAGCGTCTGAGAATATCAATAAGGAAATCGAGCTTCAGATCTCTCAATCCTTAATTTGACAGAGAAATTGAAGAACAAAATATCGCCGCCATTTTTATTCTCAAGAGAGAATTGAAGATCGGGTGAAACAAGGATAAGGGGCCGGCCTTATTATTGAAAGGGGGATTTAGTTTTAATTTTATAATAGGGTTTTTAGTTTTTTAATTTGAGCAAAAATTAGAGATTCTAGTTTACATTTTAATTTTTGCTCCTGCGTGTATTTTTGAAATTGTTTTTTTCTTTTCGAGTCGAAGAATTTGTAAATCACCACCTATGGATTAGGTAGTGTCAGATTGTCTATTTAGAATTAGTTCAGTGAGCAGGGAGTGCGAGTTTGCAAAGCTCTATAGGCGGGAGCAGTGTTTGCGAGTGAGCGAAACTCTATAGGCGGGAGCAGGGTGTGCGAGTCTAGTAGAGTGTTTGTGAGCGGGAGCAAAAGGGTCTGCGAGTCTAGTAGAGTGTTTGTAAGCGTGATACTGTTTAATTCTAATAGAAATCTGGGAATGCAGCAGTAGGCAGGGGTTGCCGAAGCTGGGTAAATTTTGTGTGTGATTTACTTTTCAGCATATTTATTTCTGCTATTATATTTCTGTGTTTAATTCGAGAAAATTTGCTATAACCCTATTCACCCCCCCTCTAGGGTTAATCTAGATCCTACAAGTGGTATCAGAGCCCGGTATATTTTTTATTTAACTCTAGAGTCATGAGTCTACAAAATAATGCTTTTTCTGAGGGGCAATCTATCGTTAGGCCGCCCATGTTTAACGGGAACGATTATGCTTATTGGAAAGTTAGGATGAGTATTTATCTTAGTTCCGTTGATTACGATGTTTGGGATATTATTGAAACTGGCTATAAACCTCCCACTATAATCGTTGGTGGTACTGAGATTCCTAAACCTAAGGATAGGTGGGATGCTAACGATAAGAAATTGAAAACGACAAATGCTAAAGCCATGAATGCTTTGATATGTGCTCTTGATAAAAATGAATTTAATAGAATTTCTCATTGTACAACAGCACAGGAAATTTGGCACACTTTGGAGGTGACACACGAAGGAACTTCTCAAGTCAAGGAGTCTCGTCTAGCCCTATTCAGCAATGAATACGAGAACTTTGTGATGGACAAAGGCGAGAGCATAAAGGACATGTTTGGACGCTTTTCAACTTTGGTATACAACGCTAGAGCACTTGGGAAGGTATTCGCTGAGGTAGAGCTTGTGCGGAAGATACTACGAGTCTTACCGATGAACTTTGAGGCAAAAGTCACGGCAATCCAAGAATCGAAAGATTTGAGTAAATTAAGCATGGAGGAGTTGATTGGTAACTTGATGACATACGAGCTTTAGCTAAAAGCAAAGGAAGAGCGCAACAACTCCGAACCAAAGAAGAAGACGATTGCCTTAAAGAGCAAAGAAGAAAGCGATGAAGAAGATCCAATTGAAGAGCTTGCAATGGCTGTCAATAATCTTAGCAGATGGTCTAGATTCAAGCCACGCAAGAAGAAAACAAAGGGCAATATGTCAAAAGATTCCGAAAATTCCGATAATGAACTGACGTGTTATAACTGCAACAAGCCTGGCCACATCAAACCAAAATGCCCACTTCTCAAAAACAACAAAGGAAAGTAAAAGGCGAAGAAGGTATTTGCAGCGACTTGGGATGATGAAGAAGGAGAAGAAGCTTCGGATAGCAGCTCAGAGGAGGCTAACTTGTGTCTTATGGCGAAATCAAATTCAGATTCAAGCTCAGAGGAATCTAGTGAGGAAGGTGAGTATTCCTATAGAGATCTTGTTTTTATGTGTTCTGATCTTACTAAAGTAGTTGATGCTCTTGAATCTAAAATTGAAAAACTGAAAACTGATAGGAGAGAACTTGCTCGTAAAAATTTTAGGTTAGAAACTGAACTTGAAAATATTCAAAACCTAGAATGTAAAAGATGTAAAGTCTTAGATTCAGAATTGACAAAACTTAAGAATAACTCTGAGAATCTTGAAAAAGAAAACTTGAATCTTAAGGAAACCATCGACACTAGGAAAAAGGATTTTATAAATCGATGCACCTCACTTGTCAATGAAAATACAACACTAAAAACCAAAGTCCAAAATCTTGAGAAATCTTTGAATAACTTTTCAAGAGGCGAAAAATCTTTCAACATGCTATTGGGAAATCAAATTTTTGCTAACAACAGAAAAGGACTTGGTTTTGGGAAAACACAAGCTGAGGATAATGCAAAAGGGAAAAGTATCTTTGATAAATGTGAAATAATTGGACATCATGTTGAAAATTGTAGTCATAGGAACAAGAACACAAAATTTATACAAGTTTGGGTTCCTAAGAATTCTACAAACAAATTTCATGTCTATTGGAACAAGAATAAAAGGACTAAACAAGTCTGGGTTCCAAAGGGTTTGTTTATTCATAATGTTTCTGCCACTAACAATCATGGACCTAGAAATAGGTCACAAAAATCTTTCATCGTGTAGGTGTGGTGGCAGGCTAAGGAACAACAACGGTGTTCTCTGGATTTTGGCTGTTCCAGAAACACAACGGGCAACATAGCAAAGTTCCTTAGCCTAATATAAAGGTGACAGAATCACAATGGGCAATCACGATAAATTATCGTAAAGGTAAAACAGGTGAAGGTATATTAAATGTGATAATCTGCACCATACTCTGAATTAAATCAGCCAAAATTGTGATAATGATGTGATGATGACTTTAATTCTGACTTATTGATATGATTTTTTTTGACTTGTTCTTACTTTGATTTGTGCTTAAAAGTAGACCAACCATCCTTTCATCGTTGAACTTAATATGTTTGGTCAAATGATGGTATTTTATTGATCCTTGATTACTCATGCTATACTTAGATATATTTTGACATTTTGGTCACTGCTTGTAAATTTGCACGATTTCAAACTCATGTGAAAAAGGATTTTAAGAAGTTGTTGAAACTTCAAGAAATTGGTTTTGAAATAATTATGATGTTGATTGACTGTTGATTACTCATGAATATAATTGTTCATCCTACAGTTTCTGAAGTTAACACCATGATATTTGTTTGAGTGTGAACATGGCTTCAATTCAAAAACCGAAGAATGTCATTTAAATTGTTGCTAAAATTGAGTTTGAAATTTTTGATGGACACTTCATGTCTGGTTTACCAAATCCAGTTAGTGATATTTTGGATTGAAAAAGAAATTCAGATGCAGTTCATACTGGTAATCTAGTTGATAGAAAACTTATGAGTTGAACGTAATTAATTTTTGAAACATTCATTTGCTGCATCGTTTTTTTTTCCAAAGAGAATATCTGCATATTTTTCACTTGAAATAATTTTTCATTTAGCAGAATTTTTTTTCTCATATAACCCCTTCGAGAAAATAATTGTTTGACCATACTTTCAGATCAGTCATTTTTATTTGATTTTAAATGACAAATTTTGACTGATCCGACTCCCTACTAATTATCAAAGAGATAAATAGTGATTGAAAAAGTGATGAGTGTTGATATTTAACATACATTACTCAAGAGAGTATATTTGGAAAATTTCTTTAGGAATTAAAACAAGAATTATAAAACTTTTTGTTGGGTAAAGATTCCATGACCATTTCTATATCTATCATTATTTCTACCGACCATGGTTTATCAAATATTCAATATAGTTTGTCGATATGTGGTACTATAATCAGGAATCATTTGTTTTTCATGTCATATTTTTTAAATATCCAAAGTATTCACTCTCATTTAAAAGTCCTCACGGTTATGCATGGGTGAATTACTTGAATTTTTTTTATGTGCTTCCATGCTCATTTAAAAGTCCTTACGGTTATGCATGTATGGAACGCATATCAAAATTAAATTGCTTAAATAGACAAGTTGATTCTAATCCCATTTAAAAGTCCTCACGGTCATGCGTGGTTAGAAGATACTTGATTTCATTTTTTAAAATTAAATTCGAATACTACTAATCTCATTTAAAAGTCCTAACGGTTATGCATGATTAGTAGATATTCAAATTCCTGATATAAATGTACCACAAGTTGATTCAACTGTATGATTTTATATGAACATCATATCCATCATTTCTAGAAGTGGAATATGCGCCTAATAAGGGTAGTTATGGTTTTTGTTTGACTCTTATTGAAGTTTAATATTTATATTCAATTTGAGATTAATGTTGGATTAATATCGATCACTTTATCTCTATTTTTCTCTCACACTATTATTCTTTTGCTGATAACAAAAGGGGGAGAGAAAAGTTAAGATTTTGTCAAATAGAATCAAGCAAATGTCAAATAATTTTTCCATATGCATCTAGGCTCATTTGAATATATTTCTATTTGTATGCATATATGTAGGGGGAGCATCATGTAGAGAGGAAGCATTTAAATAGGGGGAGCAATTAGAGTATATAATTGGTCAAATACATTTAACACGGTCAAAATCTTAAATATATGTTTGTTATCATCAAAAGGGGGAGATTGTTGAATATGCGCTTATATGTTTTTGTTTGATGATAATAAACATATATATTCATTTAATTGTATTTGGTAATGTACTATTTTGTTTTTCATAGATTAAATAAATATTTGTTGAATAAAATAAATTACACAGAATTTGAATTTGAATTCAAACAGAATAAGTTACACAGTTTTTGAATTCAAACTGAAATTTTATTCAAACAAATATTTATTACAATCTTGAATAGTACAAATTCATGCTCTCACTATACATATACATTTCTGATTACATCACGATTACATCACAAATATTTTTACATAGATAACCTCACTACATATCACTCACACTCGTATTTTGTCTTCAACTGCATTCCAGTTTGAATCCAGCATCTGAGTAATCTGCAAAAATATTTTCAAACGCAGTAAAATTGAAAGAGAAATATTTTTGAAATTTGAAAGAAACGATGATTTTGAAAACATTGTTTGCCTCAGTTATTTGGGTTGTTCGTCATCATTTTTGACTGTGCAATATCTGTGCATATCAGTACTTTTATCAGGGACAGGTAGCTATAAGTGGCTGCAGTACACACGTGTACATTCGTATACGTGTGCACTGCCTCGCCAACTCGTGTACAAAAAATCAAACAAAAGCACAGAAATCAAAAACAAGGTCAAACCCAAGATAGGTTCAACTCAAGGCAAATAGACAAAGCAATTGACTACAAACAGTTCAAGACTAAAGCCAATAACAAATGCAACAGCAACATGCTTGAAGACTCCAACACGACCAAGTATGGAGTGTACAAATGCAAATGTCCAAAACAACAACATGAAGTGAATCAAGTTCAAGCCACAAGTGTACATGAATACAACTCGACTGCAACAGTACAGTCATGAAGACTGCAAGAACATGAACATAGAGCAACAATGAAACTGACTCAAAGCACAAAAGTGCAACAGTGAAGTGACAAATGTTCAGTGGTGAAGCAACAGAGATCAGAGACCAAGCAAAGCATAGTAACTGCATAGCAACAGCAAAAAGGGACTGCAACAAACATATATGCAGCATCAAGTCAAAGTATGCAACTACGAGACATAAATGCAACTACAACGATGCAAGCAAAGAACCAAAGTCAGTGGCAAGCTTCAAACTGCATAAGTGACCATGAAACTGACTCGAAGCAGTAGTGACAGTAAGCATGAATCAAGCTCAGTGGCAAATGCATAAATATATCAGAGTGAAACATTTGAGTTGCAACATGAAAAGAACCAGACACAACAGTGCACAAGTACAAGAAACTTAAATTCAATTGCAACAACTCAATGGACCAAACTGCAAGTACAGGAGGCAGTTCAATATAAACATGCTCAGGTCAGAGACAACACACAAACCCAAATGAATATCACAAGCATGATTAGTGGTACACATGCAAGCTCGAGCACAAATATGGAAACTGCAGACTGCAGCATAAAGTAAAAGACCAATATATATGCACAGAAGCAACTACTATAATGCAACAGTGTAGCAGTGCAAATCACCAAATGAAGACCACAAATATGTCAACTACATGAAGCAACAGTCAGAAGGCTACATGAAGTATGCAAGTTCAACCTCTTCATTAAACAACTCAAGACCAAGCTGCAAACTATAGATACAAAGAACAAGTCAGGCATGAAGACAATGCCAACAACAAAGACCACAAAAGAAATGCCATCAGACATGACCAAAGAGAAGTAGTGCAAGCATATGAAATAGGAACAACAATGAATATTGCAACATAACCAAATGTCAAAACTGCATCAATCACAAATGCAATGCAAGTGGAGTAGTGGGTGAACAGAACACCATGATATTCAGCTCAATGAATACTGTAACAACAAATTCAACCAAAACAAGTATTGCAGTAATGAATGCATCACATATACAACATCAAAGTGCAACAGAATGGATGCAGCAGTACCAAGTGATAGTGAAGATGGCCAGAGATGAAGACAGGGGCAAACACAAGATGGCCGAAGCAGTGAAGTCAGAATTTTCGAAAATAGGATGCTAAAGTCAAGACAGAGAATTCAACAAATATATTCGTCTTTGAAAAAGTCAGCAATGAAAAATGGGAAGTTTTAATGCCGTGTGAATCAAGAAAATCGAACGCAACACAATCAAAGCCGTGCGTATCAAGGTGTAATTAAAATCAGGAAAGCATAATTTAGGAAAGTATCGAATCGATACAAGCAAAATCAAGTGCCCAGAATTCATATAAAAATACAATCCTATACTATCATCATCGGCATGGAAAAAGAGCAAGCAATCAAACAAGCAACAAAAGAAACAACATACCAAAGAGTCGATTGCTGAAGTAAGACAGAGAAGAATCAAATAGCCATCAACGAATAAAAGAAGCCGAAGCCCTAGCCAAGCAGAAAAATTCCTCAATCCCAAATCAGCAAGCAGAGCGTCTGAGAATATCAATAAGGAAATCGAGCTTCAGATCTCTCAATCCTTAATTTGACAGAGAAATTGAAGAACAAAATATCGCCGCCATTTTTATTCTCAAGAGAGAATTGAAGATCGGGTGAAACAAGGATAAGGGGCCGGCCTTATTATTAAAAGGGGGATTTAGTTTTAATTTTATAATAGGGTTTTTAGTTTTTTAATTTGAGCAAAAATTAGAAATTCTAGTTTACATTTTAATTTTTGCTCCTGCGTGTATTTTTGAAATTGTTTTTTCTTTTCGAGTCGAAGAATTTCTAAATCACCACCTAGGGATTAGGTAGTGTCAGATTGTCTATTTAGAATTAGTTCAGTGAGCAGGGAGTGCGAGTTTGCAAAGCTCTATAAGCGGGAGCAGTGTTTGCGAGTGAGCGAAACTCTATAGGCGGGAGCAGGGTGTGTGAGTCTAGTAGAGTGTTTGTGAGCGGGAGCAAAAGGGTCTGCGAGTCTAGTAGAGTGTTTGTAAGCGTGATACTGTTTAATTCTAATAGAAATCTGGGAATGCAGCAGTAGGCAGGGGTTGCCGAAGCTGGGTAAATTTTGTGTGTGATTTACTTTTCAGCATATTTATTTCTGCTATTATATTTCTGTGTTTAATTCGAGAAAATTTGCTATAACCCTATTCACCCCCCCTCTAGGGTTAATCTAGATCCTACAATAAGGAGGGATAAAATAGTCTTTTTTCAAAATTTCAAAATTTGACATTGAAACCAGCACTATTTTGACTGTCTTTTTTTTCAGTTCGTGCAGTATATTTTTATGTCATTCGGAGCTCATATGAAAGAGGTATAGCCAAAAAATGTTATCGAGTCAGATGGGCACTACATGGCTAAATTTAAATTTGAATTTTGCAGACACAGTTATTTCCCTCCTTCAACTCAAAACTGAAATGGGTTCCCATCATTTTTCATTTCAAAAACTACTCTGTAACTTCTTTCTCCTCCTTCACTCTCTAGAAAACCAACCCATTAAAACAAATATAACCCACCTATTTCATAACCAAATTCAATGAAACTAAAGGCAAGTCAAAGCTAACAGGTGTGGCTACGAAGCGATAATTTAGAGGTGGAAACTCGACGATAGGAGGTGCAACAACGCCGAACAGTGAGAAGTTGGACTAGGTTTGGATATTTGGTGAGTGATCTACACATTACTCCTCTTATGTTGCAATCTTAACCAAATAATATACCGTATAGACTATATTAGAGAAGTATTTCGTAATTACACACTTTAATTTCAAATTAAACATGGTTTGGGAGGGATTTGAATAACATAAAGGATTAGAAACTTGGTTTATGTAATTTTTGGAAACCTAAAAGTATAACTCCTAAATTTTTTAATTAATTGATATACTTGGACTTAAGAATATGAAGCTGGGGTCTAGGGATGCGCTCTGATGATCTGAGATGAAGTGGTCGTGATCAATGTCAAAATTGATGTCTAAAAGCATAAAAATGCTTTGAAATTCCGAACAAACACCATCACAGGTGTACGTATCAAACTACATGTGCGAACCTCGGCCAAATGACCCAATTTAAATATAAAATATATAATTCAATTCGTTCTTTCTCTTATATTTTGGAAGATGATCGAAGATAGGAAAAGATGAGTGATGGTGCCATGAACATAAGGGATGTATGGGTGTGATGGTAACGAAAAGAGTGGATGTATGGAATGCAATGAATGATATAAAATAAATGAATATTGAATAGTTTTGTTATGGTATAAAGAGAATATAAATACATATATTTGTGTGTGTGTGTGTGTGTGTGTTATGAAATGATATTGTGATTCTATGGTGAAAGTAGATGGAAATAAGTCTGGGACGCATGATAAACGCCTCAGAATGTTTATGTGATGCGAATGTGGCCCTATGACACTTAGTAGGTGGTGAAGGTTTGATGATTTTTGCTCTCCTGTAGTGCTTCAACAGACTGGTGGAAGCGAGTGGATGGTATGCAACCCTGTAGGCTACGAACAATCTAGGGCGTGAGTCCAACTAGGTAGCACGATGACAACGGGCAACTCTATAGTCTACGAGCGGTCCAGGGGGTAAATCCTATACGATGTATTAGGAGATAGGAAATTGGTGACTCTATTGGGCATGGGACCGGATTAGAACGTGAGTCCGTATAGATGCAATATGGTTTGATATATACGACATTTAGATAAAACGTGATGAGGGAATATATGGTGGCCGGATGATAGACTAATATCATGTTATAGTATTAGTTTTGTAGATATGTTGATTAGAGTATAGTTCACTCACTAGACTTATGTCTGACCCACTCCTACTTTTATTTTTATACATGTATCTAGGTTGACGGAGTTTAGTGATGAGACTGTATTAGAGATGGAGATTTATTTATGTGTTGTATATATGGATTTGTTTAGTACTATATTTAGAGTTGATTCTGTAACTAGGGGCTGGGTTGTATCTATATTTGTTAGACATGTTTATATGACAGTTTTAGACATGTTATGGTGACGTGACTATAATATTGATCATGTTTTATATTTTATTCATTTTGATGTGAGACTCTGAAAGTAGTTAGTGTTAGTTAGAATTTATATTTAGTATCTAATATCCATCTATACCTATCTTAGTTTATTATATTATATCTTTCTCCCAATGACTCGTCTTTTCGGTTCTCGGCTATTGGCGTCAGTTCGAGCATCAGACCGGGTCAAAAAAGCAGGTTGTTATATAATTCATATCCTAATTTTTTGGTACTATAGCAAATCTCTTTGTTTCTGCATACATGCAATTGTTCGTTGCATCTCCTGTGCGAGGTTGATGTGAAATTCCTGTTAAATGAAACATAAATTTTCTTTAACATTCAATATTAGATCGTTTTGATGCTTATGAGTTGTTTATTAAATAGTCAAGGTTGGAAGAAATTCCATCAAATTGAATTTCTACTTATAGTGGTTCTTTATTTTGTCAAAGGTTTATATTCAACGTTTTGGTTACTGTGGGTTTTGAATCGAACATTTATTCATGTGTTTGTAACTATAAGCTTTGAATCTAACATTTCAAAACATATTCTTAGATGTTTCCCAGTCAATATGTATTGAGAAACTGATATCGAGCATACGTAATGTTCTTCATGCATGGACGGAGAATTAATCATAATCATTGGGACATCAGGGGATCACGTACTTGTGGTTGTTTGGAATAATCATAAAATGAATCCATGAGGTTAAAACAACTTAGTCAAAATAGAACAGTTCATGTAACGATGTGCAGTAGTTTTTGGACTTGAGAGTGCTAATGATCTTAAGTATCTAAATTGTATTTTAACTATGATCGGCATCATAATCATCTTATGGCCATAGTTGGGTACACTACTATGGAAAATCATTTTTTCGATGCTAAATTGGCATCGGTTTGATGTAAGAAAATATATTTTCGACTCCATGCCAACGCCATTTTGGCATCTGAAAAATTAGCAAAGGAAAAAAAGTTTCACGCCTTTCTGATGCCATGCCTAAGGTGTTTCCCAATACTATTTTGACACTATTCTTACTGTTGCCCTCCCACTGCATATTTTCCGATGTTTTTCAGATGCCAAATCGACACCATTGTTTTCTGACACCTTACTAACATCATAATTTCCAATGCCACATTAACGCCTTACCTACACAATTTTTAAAATGAAAGTTTTTGGATTTTCCTCCTCTAGACGGACAAAGAAACATATATATCTCAACTAAACAAAATAATATCACTAACAGCATTATTAAACAAAAAATGATGACATAATCGATGAAATGTTTAGATAAAACATAATATTCATAGTGTCGTTTGATACAAATTAAACTAATGTCACATACATGCACGTATAAACTAAAATTACTTCCACGTAGTAAATATATAAATACATCATAATTTTTGATGTAAAACAAATCATAATTGTATATCAAACAAAAGACTTATCTCAATTTCTGTGTGATCCTAATCCTGATAGAGAAAATATGCTTATCTATCCCGAACCAATCGGCTAAGCCTCTCATAATTTGGCTGAAGTATTTTGACTTTGTCCTTCGTCGCTACCAACTTCTAATGTATTGCGATGATTAGTCTGGAACATTGGTATTGGCTCTACCTCTGTGCCTCTACATTTATTTAAGTATTTAAAATGTCAAACGATAATATAACATTTATTTTCCTAGATTGAATTAATTATTTAATTAAATTTTTTGAAATTATCATAGGAATATTCTTATAATTGGGTCAATGTTCCAGCCTTTGGTCGTAGAAGTGTTGATGGCATGAAAGTCTTTTTTCTCAACCTCATATGTGATATCCATGCCTCCATTTTTTAGCTCGTTAAGTCGAGCTTGATATTTTTTTCCTTCTATTTTTTACTTTTTAGACGTTTTAGAATCACAAATATATGAACATATTACTTAAATCAAGTTTTTTGATTGGCTTACTATAAACTACTTCTTGTCATTATCAATCCATCCAATGATGGTCGATCTATTATTGGTGGAGTTGACCTTGTGAGTCATGCAATTGACCTCCCAAGATGTTGGTTCTCTATGAAGATTGTCCCACTGAGAAATGAAAATAAATATAAAACAGGCAATATTTGAATGTGTTAACTATTAATTTGAACGTTTCTACGTCTAATAGATTAAATGAGTGTTATGCAATATGGAAAATGCCAGCTAATGATGTGAGTAAATATCATTTTGCATTAAAATGCTTTAAGGACTAATCGATAAATTTAAAAACTTAGTGTACTTCTGTTTTCTTTAAACTAAGCTAGCTCAGTTTTTTTAATTGAGCCGAGCTCAGTTTTAAAACGAGAAAAAAATCAGGTTTAAAATCGAGTTAGGCTTAATTTCTAAAGCCGAGTTGCAAAAAATAGTGCATCCATCCCTATTCAAATTCTTAGCAAAGAAAAAGGAACCTAGAGAGGCATTATGTAATCATCTACACACAACCGACACCATTTCTACTCCACGCGTTGATTTCAAATACAACGGTTCTTAATTACTCCGACCATTATCCATCCACATTCAACCGCAATCAAATTACTATTAACCCACAACTGAAAAATCCCTCACTTCACACTCTTTTAAGCACCAAAAATCAACTCAAACCAAGAATAAAAAGTCATAGCATTATGCATTCATTACAAGAGGATTTCGATTTCACTTGCTTTGTGGTTGAACTTTTACATTAAAAAACTGATTTTAAATTTAGTTTTCAGATTGGGTTAATCAGAATCTAACACTGAGTATAACTCAGTTTAAAACAACCGAGTTTAGTTTTTTAAATAGAGTAAACTGCATAAAACAAATTTGTCTCTACTTCATGCGTATAACTACCATTATAACTCGGTTTAAATATGATATTAACAAATGATTACCAGATCGAGTTGATAATCAATAATAGGTCTTGAGCCACCAGTGTGTAGCTCAGGGTTTTTTGGCTCTGCTTTCCGCGGCTGTTTTGGAAATAGCCTAAAACTTTGGCATCCCCTAATATGCTTTGGACTTGTCAAATATTTCCTAGGGTAATGACGAATGCTTCTTCCCTTACTTATGTATCTGATGCATCTACTCTCGATACTTTATGCTAGCTCTCACCTTCCATGCTTTACGTGCAAGCTTCTTATCCACATTCTCATCCTAGATAAAAGAACTATGTATATGCTATCAAACATATTTTCAAATAAGTGATGAATAGACTTATAAGAGTTATATATATTTTTGTATCATAAAATTAACTTACCTAAATCTTGTCATACATGATTATCTTAACATCAAATGGGATAGTCTTGAATGATGGCCAAAAATCATTGACACATGCCAACATGCCCACACAAATTGCACCCGATGGGCACTGTCAGAGAATTCATATATGTAGATGTATAAATTATATCAATGCAATTATTTCAAAGCAAATATTTAAATACATATGTTACTACATGTATTTAAACATCATATGAGTCTGAAAAACAATTTTCGAGTTTAGAATTTAATTTTTGAGTTCAGAAAATAGTATCTAAATTCAAAAAAGCATTATTTAAGTTCAAAAACCATTATTCACTTAAAAATTATTGTGTATGTTTTGAAAACCACATTTCTAGCTAAAAAACATTGTTTTATTTTTTAAAACTATTTAAAGTGCGAAAATGATATTATAAGGCCAGAAAACATATTTAAGTTTAAAAAACTTTATTTGAGTTTATAGAATATTACTTGTTTAAAATAACAATGTTTAGTTTAAGAAACAACATATATGAGTTTGGAAAACATTTTTTAAGTTTAAAATTTAATTGAGTTTAAAAAACAATATCAAACTTCAAAAAACATTATTAAAGTTCAAAAACCATATTTGGTTTAAAATATATTATGTAAGTTTGAAAAACATATTTTAGTTCAAAAAGGAATATTTGATTTTAAAATACTTTTTTAAAGTGCAAACACCATTTTATAAGGTTAAAAAACGTATTTTGAGTACAATTTTCTATTGTTATAACTACTAGCATTAGTCTCAATTAATAAAACCCAAATGAAAACAAACCCAGTTTTTTGTTAAAACCCTAAACTAAATCCTAGAAAATGTATTTGAACTTTTGTTTGATAACCATGAATAAATTTTATCTTAATTAAAGTTCACACCGCAAACAATTGTTGTAGACAAATGAAGAAAACAAAAATCATACATCAAAATATTAATTGAAGAAATAAAAAAACATAACTAAAGTACATCCCAATTTAAGTTGGTTGGTAGCATGAACTAATCATACCTGAATATCATATCTTGAGGTCAACGTGGGATGTGTGATAACGTTTGAGATGGGGTGTTGGACCGAGATCGAGGTGCACTACGACCATGTCGGAGCTGGAGGTGGAGTGCATGCATGGATACGGAGATACGAGCGAATCTCAAAGGTTTCAGTGGCTAAGTAGGTTAGCTTGAAGGTGGAGGTTAAGATGCGCGATGTGGAAGCAGAGATGCACGATGGATGTGGAGGCGGAGATGCTCGATGATGGAGGTGGAACTCAAGGGTTTTTTTTGTGTGGATTTTATTTTTGGGGATGTTGATTTTGTTTTGAGTGTTAAATAATTAAATGTAAAGAAAAAGGAATATACCGAGTGTAAAAATTTAGTTGGTGCAATGGCGTCGAATAGGTATTGTTAATTACTGATGCAATTCCAATGCCACTTATTTATCTAATAAATATAGTAATGATGTCGGAAAGATGTCGAAAAATACCGATGCTATTCTGATGTCTTTACTTTTAGAATTGGAATGGCATTGGAAAATGCTGACGCCATACCGACACTTATATTATAATTGTTGGATTAATAACTGTCATCGGTATTTCCCAATGCCATTTTGATGCCTAGATTATTTTACATGGCTTTTCGATGGCATTCCTACATTCCGTCTTTTTGGAGTTAGAATTGCATTGGAAATTTTCGTAGCCATTTCATCTATTTACTAATAGTGATACACGTTGAACTAGATGAACCGAAACCTTACTCAAGAGAAGATTAGTCTCCTTTGTTATATAAGGCTAGTAACATCTTAAAGTCAAAATCTCTAACCAAAGTAAATTGTTTGTTTGATAAATGTTTTGAGATTGAACCAAGATATTTAAAATGGCATTGCATAATTAACCATAGATATTATTGGGTTTTCTAACCATTGACCAATTTTATATATTACTGTAACGTCCCGAAATTTTCGAAGCCGAAAATTCCAGATAGTTATGAAAAAGAAGAAAGAGATAGAAGAAGAAGGGAAAAGATCAAAAAACACCAACATCTCACATTCGCAGCGAATAAAATATAATAATAAATAATAGTTTACAGAAGAATAATATATCTGTCAATTATATCTAAATACATCAGAGTCACATATATACATACATTGAATTACTCAATTATCAAGTCAAAGATACACAACAATATTATACAACGGAAATACTCTATATGCTCTTGCCATCCAGCTCACCTCCTGAGCTCCAGAACGTACCTACCTGAAAATCTGTAAAACTTGGTCTGACTCGAGCATTACACCAAAGTAACACCCGGGTCAGGCTAGAAACCAGCATGAGTAAACCAAGGAATACGAAAGCAAACAACTTATATAAACCCGGGGTAACATATATCAATTTATCCAATTCACAATTTGCTATAGACAACACTTATTTCACATATCAATTTCTAAGTACCAAACTTAGATAAAATAATCCAATTCACTTAAATCGTTTTATTTCATCCTATTGATTTCACACATCAATTTATAAAAATTAGAAGTGGTTTCGGGTATTTCCTAATACCTGACCCTGGTCTCTTCGAAACTCGTGTTATCCTAATCCAAGTTATCCAGTTGAAATACACAGCGTTTCATATCAGAGTTATCAACTTCTTCAAATCGTCCAATACCAGTCAATCATTCTGAAACAAAGCTTAATCACATACAAATCAGTTCAATTGATTCTAATTGAATTTCAAACCTCAATCACTTAGATTCCTTCATTAATTAATTCCAAATAATTAATTAATCAACCCTTCCCTATCCATTCATCTTAATTAATCACCCTGGATTAATTATCTTTCAATTACATTCAAGTAATTATCTTTAATTAATTTCACGATATTAATTTTTCTTAATCCAAAATCAATAAGTAATTTTGATTACTTCATAAATTAATTAACTATATTAATTACATTTATCCTTAATTACTTATATTAATTAATTTCACATAAGTCACATATTATGGATTAATTAATCTTAATTAATCAAGTTTTTGATTACATCATTAATTACATAAATGATTCCCAATTATATTTCATTTTATATTAATCTAAATTAATTATATTAATTAAACCATAGTATTAACCATACTAGGTTTATCTACACCTAAAATGATCAACCTTTTTATTTACTTCATCAAATAGATTAATTCTCCTTAATTAATTATCTTAATTTATCTCTTGATTAATTACACAAAGTAATTATATTTTATTAATTGCATTAAGTAATTATTTATTAAACCACCCAATGATCATTCTAATTAATTTAAACTAAATTAATTAACCAAAATCATTAATTAATTTAATTAATTAATTATTCATTTAAATTATCCAATCTATTTAATGAATCACCTATCATGAAAACTTTATTGAAATTTTAAACTGGACCATTTTCTTATTTACGATTTAAGTTTAAAACCATTTAAAACCCAAATGCTTCGAGTCAAACAACAATTTACTCGAGAACCAAACAAAACCAAAGTCACAGATCTTCAGCACACATTCAATCAACTCAATCAATCAACCAATTATTCAAATTTTAACCACTTAAATCTAAATAGAAATCCAACAGAGTGAGATTTACTCACCTTTGATTATTTTGTTTGCAATCCATTTCCATCACGCCTTGCGTCTTCACAGTTTTTAGACCTTGAACAACATTATATAATTTATTAATATTTCGAACGAATTGGAAAATTTGTTCCATTTCATAATTTAATTAACTAATACTTTATAATTTAAACTAATTTATACTACCTTTAAAAAATTCCATTCTCCAAATCTTATTTATAAATTATTTCCTATTTTTAATCAAATATAAAATAATTAAATAAAACAACAGCAAGTAGCTTTCCCAAATCACAAAGTCGTGCCTCCTCGCCGCAGAACGGAAAAAACACCCAAGCCCTAGCTTGCCCTCGCGAACTACCCTAGCCTGTCTGTTGTGACAACTGCCCACAACATGCGTCGCCCTCGCTTTCGTCGCCTTCCACTGTTCGACTTCGAACCCACGACCCTCAGAAACCACACGCGCCTCCTTCTCCTTATCGCACGAGCACCCTTTTTCCGAAAACCATCGTCTTCACCCTCTCGCACATACCAGAATACGAATGCATCGCGTTTGAGTTCAGCCTTCCTTCCTCTGCTTCGACTAACTCGCGACCCTAAATCAAATGAATTCGCGAGTGAGGAAAGAAGAATGACCAGATTCATGAATCGCGAATTGGAAGAGAAAGGGATTTACACAAATATGGTTTCGAACCTTGATTATGAGATGGAAAAAAAAGAAGGGGATTACGTTCGTCTCCTTGATTTTTATTTACAACGAACGGTTTGATAACAGAGGCGGCTTCTCTTTCCTTTTCTTTTTTTTATATATATGTGTGCGTTCGATTTTCTACTGGAAGATAGAGAGGGACGAAGACGTAACATAAAGATAGGAATGGCTTCTTGAATACTCCTGATTATTATATAATTAAATATGAAAATATCTCGTGTTCCATAACGCGAAATCCCAAACCCCGAATCAAACATGCCGACAGGCATTTATAAGGTTTTACCCGCATTTCGAACACAATGGAACACGTTTCGAAAGCTAATTCGATCATATGCGCGAGTTACAGAAGTAAACTATCAATTTTAAATTAATGATTAAAATAGTTCTAAGCGTTTTGAGCTGCCAGTGTCAAACGTCCACTCCGATTGCTACGAAAATTGAAATCCGATAATAACTAACTATTACGGATCCAATGGAATTAGTTTCATCAAATTCCGAGACTGTGCCTCGGAAGGCTATTTTTAAATGTCAATTTAAACGATATATTATTAAAATTGAACAAATTACCTTTAAATTAAATTTCAACCATTCTATTGTCTTCAGTATCATCATTATAAATTTTATAAGCCTTCAAATTATTTTTAACAGGCTTAAAATTTCATATTCAATATTTTACCCAATTTCAAATTATATAATTCAATAATTTAATTATCAAGTAAATATTAACATTAATATTTGGAATTCCAGTTTAAAATTAACCTTTAAATATTTAAAATCAATTAATTATCCCAATTGTTCAAAAAATTTGGTCATCACATTCCTCCCCCTTAATCGAATTTCATCCCCGAAATTACTAATTAGGAAGAATGGTTCAAAACCCGTTTACTTTTCCCCGTTTACTTTTCCCAAAACTCTCAATTCAACATCCTACCAACTATCTTTTATTAAAGACCCACTATCACCTTAACCAACTTCCCAAAACCCTCTACGGTATCAAATAATATCCCTTTGCTCAATCATCTAAATTTTAATTTAAAACCAAATTTTGAATTATCAAAATTTTCTCAAAATTTTCTAACTTTCTAAATTTTTGAAAAATTTGGCCAGCGTCTCCTTTGCGTGGCTAGCTCGGTACAACTACGAAAGGCCTCTATGGGCTCCCAAATTCCAAAAGAAAACAGAAAGCCAAGTGGCTAGATTAAAAACCCAATCCAATTTCATATAGAAATTTAAATGCATACCTTTTAGTCGGGCAATTCAAATTTATCTTTTGGAATCACATCCAATTTTCTTTTCCCTTTAATACCTGCATAACCTACTTATCAATAATATCCAATCATAGCCTTTTCAAATCTTTACATACCTTTCCTTATAGAAGTTTTCATATCTATTTCTATTCAAACTAGTTTTCCCTGTTTTCATACGAATTCAATTTATTTTCGAAATTGAATATTGAATTTTATCTTCCATTTATAACTGATTCATATTAGTTTCATTTACTATTTTACTTTAGTTTCCAATTTGAAATCGTTCTGACATTAACCAAATTTTTTTCCCAAAAATTTTCGAACTCCCAAAATTTTCAAAATTTTTTTGCAGAGTCTCCTTTGTACGGAGGAGCTTTTGCAATTTGACAAGAGATATAAATATATATACATCGACCCTCCTGGTCGGAAAACGCAAAAACAGTTCATATTTCCTATTTTTTTATTGTGTAGGCGTACCTTATTTAGCATTTTAAGCAAGCAGCTTATTAATTTAAGCAATTAGCGCAATCCAAACCAGCCAAACGGCCTTCAGGTACCTGTACTTACTCAATTTAAATATGTAAGTGCCATAGATAGAAAATCTATTAGCATTTCACTTATATTCAATAGCTAAACACAAGCATTTCAAAAGCAACAAACACCAAACGCTTACCATAAGCAATTTATATAACTTTAAAGATAGTTCAATTGCTTTCAACCAATTCATAACCCATTTCATTCAATTTTAATGGGTTACAACTCAAGTGCTTATATTCAATTTATTTTTAACCCACAAGCTCATATTCAATTCAATTAATTCTAAACCAATTTATTTAATCTCTATCAACTCACAGAAATTTAATTACTTCTGTTTATGCTAAACGACAATTATTGTTATGCAATTTCGATGATATTCGCTTAATAAAGTATCTATTTTAGTTTATAACTACTTTAAATTAATATACCACCAAATTTAAGTTCAGTCTGATAATCCTATTCCAATCACAACTTGATTTAGTTTTTATTCAATCAGACTTCATCCAATTATTATTTAATTCAATTAACCCATTTAAAAAAAATTATTTACTTAATTCATTTTCGAATTTATTTTATTAATACAAGGCCATTCTCAATTTATTTCTATTCACTTGGGTTTTGTTTTGCAACTCAAACCATTTATATTATAATCACTTCTATTTCATATGACATCACGTCTCTTATATCCAATTTACTTGCGAATTTCATTAATTATTATTCAAATCACCCTTGAATTTAATTTGTAATTCAAACCATCACATTTTCCGATCCAACTCTAATTTATTATTTTTATTTTACAACATCTCCTCTTATTTAATTCATTATCAAATCTAAGTCGAATTCTATTTAAAATTCGAATTCATCCCCAAACCCATTATCAACTTACAATCCATTTATTTTCCCAAGTTAAATTTTATTAATATACTCAATCAAATAATTATTTAGCCAATTAGCTTACTTTCAACTTCTAAATCAATATTCGATTTTAATTACAAATTCACTTCATTAAAATTCCAGTTTGGATTTCCTTTTATTTCCCCAAAATTCCAACACCTTTATCTAAAAAATTTAGAAATGCTTTTAAATTAACATCATACTATTAAAATAACTCTTTATAAAAATACTTTTTATAACTCGATGTCTCAACCAGTCCATCCTTGTTCTACAGAAATTCAGCCATACGTTGATCAGGCGTAGAACTGAAATCTATAAGTACTTAGCAGACCCATTTTCAACATCCAGTGAAAATACTTGGAAAATAATTTTATTGAAAATATAGAAAATAGCTTTTGAAATAGAGGAAATATTTTTGGTGAAAATGCTCTGGAAATCATCACCCCCATCCATAGTCGCAGTTACATTCCAGGGTTACGTTGCCATCGCAGCAAAAGTCCATGTAACTGTAGGCTCTCCGCGGCCTCTGATTTTCGCTGTCAAAATGAAACTTCTCCACTCCTACATAGGTCGCAGCCTACCGATATAAAATCAAACGCAGACTGTTGGCTCTCAGCGGCACACACAACTTTCGCTATGTTATAACATAGGTCGCAGTCTACCGATATAAAATCAAACGCAGACTGTTGGCTCTCAGCAGCAAACACGACTTTCGCTATGGTATACTCTACTCATAATCCACAGAAACTAGTTTTGTCCGGACTCCTCACAGGATCAACTTTAGAACCCCCCCTGGGGCTCAAGGCAGCACCACCCGGTGGCACTCCTGAGAAGTTCATTTCAAGGGAGCGCCTTTTCCCCTAAAGCCATCATCAAAACACTTTATACTATACATATAGTATCTTTCAAATCATACACCTAGTATGATCTCATACAAGGCTCCTTTACTCAAAACCGATTATTCCAAAATCGATAATTCTCAAACTAGCCTTTCCAAATTCAATATTGATTTTACCCAAAAATCAAAAGCCTTTCCAAATCCAAAGGTTCCCAAAACCTTTTTCCAAAATCCTCATATGATCCTTTATATATATATATATATATATATATATATATATATATATATATATATATATAAATTTTTAAAACTTTGGATCATTTCAAACTTGTATAAAACTCCTTTTATACTTCAAACACCTACAAAAATCCTTTTCTTCTGGTAATAGATTTAACAAGGGGAGTTTCATCTTACATATAATAGAGATATATAACTTTGTTTATTCAAAATCAAACATTCAAATTTGATTACTCCTTCCAATGTCAATTTCATTCAAATCTGTACGATGTACACTTATCTTCTGTACGCTACACCAATCTGATCGCTCGCTCGACCACACAATTTCACTTCCGAACTAATATCGTCCACCCGACTTCCTAGTGCGGACACAGATTTGGTTTCTTGATTAGAAATCGTCATTTTCCTTGCATATCCATAAAAATGATAGAGAATATCCAGAACCAATCAACAATCCATATCCAGGTTCGCCGTCGAAAATCGGGTGAAAAATCCCACTAGGATCGATATAACTATCTCGAAATTCTATGCTTGAATCTGGATCAAATCACTATGCAAATAGAACAATATACGTACATCCTACGTATTTATTTCCATTGATTATCAGCCAAATCAATTTCCTTTCTATTCACATTTCCTTAAATTCCCCTTCACTTATTTACAATTGCCTTGATTTCATTGAATTATCACTTCAATCCTTATCTCGGTTGGGTTTTAAATCAATAATAGTTTGAACTCCGACCAATTTATATTTAGAAAATAGCTTGAAAATTGAAAAATAGGTAAGTAGTTGAAAAATGATTATTAGTTTACAAAATAGCTATGAAATAGTTATCTAACTGTAAAATAGTCGGAAAATAGTTGAATAGTTCAGGAATTTTAAATAATTGCAAAATAGCTGGAAAATAGTAATTTATTTGTAAAATGGTAAAAAAATAATAATGAGTTTATAAAGTAGTTGAAAGATAGTAATTAGTTTATAAAACAGTTGAAAAATAGTTAAATAACTCCAAAAATAATTGTAAAACAAGTATAAAATAATTTGGCCTTAAGAAAGAAAGGTTGTATATATTTAATAGCTTAGAAAAATAAGTTTATATCAAAACAATTTATATTAAAAATAGTCAAGAGTCAACTGTTCATTTCCCCAACAATTCAACTTAAATTTCCACTTCCATTAAATTGATTCAATTCTAACTTGAATAACTCCAATTTCTGTTGAAATTTATTTAAACCCAATTCAAGTTGAATCAATCTTGATTCCCAAATTAAATCAAATTCCATTTCATTTTAATCCTGTTTAACTTTAATTATAATTTCAAATTATTCCAATCAATTTGAATTATTATCAATTGATGAGTAACGACACACCTATTCCATAGGCATGTTGGGGCTTAGGGAATCCATTACATTGTATGTGTAATTTTAACTTTCCATGGGATTTCAACAATAAATTTCAGGTATGCCGATTTAGCCAACTCATATAAAAACAAGAATAATAGTTAAAAGAAAGAAAGTGAAGGTGAATCGATAGGTCCACGGGTGCGGCGCGGTGGAAAGGAGGCTTGGGTTCTGGTAAAAAGACTCAGGTTCAATTCCTATCATATACTTCCCTATCCTATATAAATTTACCAGGGGGAATGGGGGTTTGGATCAGCAGAAGGCTTTACTATACCCTCCTTGGAAGTATACTGTCCCACCAGGTTCTCCTGGGTTTTCAAAAAAAGGCAAATCAATATAGTATAATAGTTAAACTGTAGATTCAAAGATGATGTGAGGTATGTAATAATCAAAAATAGAAACTAAAACGTATGCTTGATTATCAAAAATATCATAATGTCATTATTTAATCAAACACAAAATGCAATATCATCAATCATCTATGTAATCAATATAAATACTTTTTAAAATCACATTAGAAAGTTCAATCGACCGTAATATGATTCCAAAAGTAAATATCTCAAAAATATTTTTAGTTCTATATTCTTTCATTGAACATATAATATGAATTATTTTTAATGCCATTTGTGTAAGAAGGAGAACATGATCCAACGGTATACACATTAATATATTAAAACAAAAATCAAAGGCTTATGTCAAAAGATTTCATCACAAACCCATCTCAAGATCCAAAAATTTTATTTTTCAAATATCATCTCCAAAAGTCATTCCGAGCATTAAAAGAATATCATCTTAAGAACTTTAAACATTTTCAAATCAAGGAATGTTCTAGCCAAGACTCTCATATCAAAAGAAGTTTTCATTGAAAGTCCATGCAAAAAATGTCATTAAAGTGTCTCATTCAAAATATTCGCATAATGAATAAATATGGAGAGAAAAATCAAAAAAATTCCTAAGAAAGAAAAATCATATTTTTGGTTTTTTCGAAAAAAAAAATAATTCTAAGGAAAAAATGTCTTTGGATTTTTTTTTAAATAAAATAAAGCAAAAGCACAAATTATGCAAGCTCTTTGTATGTGGATAAAATATAATGTGTGCGATATCAGTTCGTGAGACATATGAACCATCAAAAATATTGTACTAGAGAAATCGTAAAGGTTTGAAGTCATATTGATGTTCTGGAAAAAATAACAAATCAACCTATCAGATACCACTTGTTATCTGGACCGCCTATAATGGCGAACAATGATACCACTTGTACTCTTTACATGATAGTGGTCGTGGACAATGTTATCTCAAAAAATGGTTTTACATTCAGCCTCTTGAAATCTCATCATCAACGTCAATTATCAAATATAAGCACCATCAAATATGCATGCTGCATACTTCACAGTGTCAATCGATTTGGCTCCAACGTTTGAATTTCTCATCTATGTAAAAATGAAGCATAAAAGAAGACCGAAAAAAATCTTGAGCATATGTTGTGTTAATCACCATTCAAAGTAGATAAAAATAGCATCATCTCATGTAGAAGTATACAATAGACATATATGTAAAAAATATCATCAAACATCAACCGTTATTGTTTTGAAAAAAATCAATCTGTTTTGAAACCATTATTTAAAAATTTTAAATGCATAACTTGATTTAGCACAAATAACGAAAGTTTTAGATATTAAAATTTCTAATCAACAAAACTAGTTTGAAGTCAAAACGACAGAAATATCAAAATTTATGTTAAAAATACTATATCTTGTTTCAATAACTCAAAAACACTTTTCAAGCAATGTGCTGATTTGATTACTATTTTTCAAGGTTCCATGCAATGTATCGGCAAAAACTCAAAACAGAAAAATTATAGAAATTTATGTTTATTTTACCAAACATATTAAAAAAGTTTAAATCAGAAATTCAAAACTTAAGATATAACAATTTTACTATAGCAATGTCAGAAAATCAGAACTCAAGACAAGAAGTGAAAACCGAGAAGTTGAGCATAGAAATTATACTTCGCTTACCATTGAAGTTGCATTTGTATTCACCATTTTCATCCAAAATGTGGATCTCCACTTCATTTTCCTAAGCTAAGGAACATTATAAATATATCTCATCGAATGTGTAGAATATCTCAAAATCTATCTCCATCGTAGTTGCTCCTTAACCCGTCTTCATACCTACATATTAGAAGAAGAAGGAGTGGCCTAGAAAGAGAAGTTAGACCACTTTTGTTTATATTTGAAATCTTTGGTACCCAAATTTGCTTGCATAGCTGACCGATAATATTCATAAATGTACTATAGAAACCCAAATTTGTTTGACTCGTTTATTTATGTTCCTATTTTTAAAAAATATTATAATTATGTCCAATATTGCCATACTTCACAAGCTTTGGAAACACACTTCTACCCTTAGTGGTTTTACTATTCGTTTGCTTATAAATTGACACTTTTTTAAAACCATATTTTTTTATGGTATTCATAAACACTTGGTTTCCTAATATCATGTTAAACGATTTTTCTCTAGTATTATTTTTTTGAATAGTCTACTAAAGGTCATTAACTTTGGATTTTGAAAGATCATTCTCATTTATTAGCTTAGAATATAGACTAATATCATTCTTTTTTTCTTTAGAATTGTTCCTCTTTAAGACCATATTTTCATTTTCATGTTCTTTTTATTTTGATCTTAACTTCAAGCATCTAAATTTTGAAACATTGGCGCTTTTCAAATTCAAGTTTTCCAAAAAACCTTGATTTTTTTCAATCTCCTTATCCAATTCATGATTTATTCAAATAATTTCAGTTTTACTGTTTTTCAAAATCACGTTTTCAATTTCAAGGGTTTCGAAATTTTCTTTAATTTCAATTAATTTCTTTTTGAAGTTTCACATATTTATCGCATTTAACATTTTTAAGCTTTTCGATTCGTTTTCTAGCTCATCTGGGATTATCTCAGTTTTCACCAAATTATCCTTTTCAAAAAGTTCTCATTTGGAATTTTCAGACATCACAAAATTCTCCAACTCTTCTACAAAACGTTATTCTAACAAATAGCTTAGTTTTGTTTTTCTTCGGAATCAGAATTTCATTTACAAGCTTTTGAAAATTTTCATCGAACCGAACAATCTCTTTTCCATAGTTAAAACATTTTTCGCAACCAAAATTTTCAAGTTTCTTAGCATTTTCAAGCTCTGTTCCCAATTTACCCTTTTTTGACATGGTTTAGATTTTTCACTTTTCAACCTATTATTTTTTAATTCAAGATCATCGATAGTTTTAGTCGATTTATGGCATAGAAGAACTAAATCTTTAAATGAAAAATCACTTATCTCGTTATCTATTGAGTCATTATCATTGTCGTCTTCACTGCCATCGTCCAAATCATCTTTTGTGAATCTCGTTGGGCACCATTCTGCTATTAAATCAGCTCTAAAGAGTTTCTCGTTATTGTTTATTTTTCCATCATATTTTGCATCGAGAGCGCTCCAAATTTTCTATGCAGTTAAACAATGGAAGATATGATTAAATTCAGTTCTATTAATAAAAAGATAAGAATATTCATAACTTTAGCATTAAATGAAATATTATTCTTAGCTACCATATCACATCCATTCTCAATGACATCCCACATTCTGTTAACAGATTTAAGTAAAATTCCATTTTAAATTTCAAATTTGAAAAATCTGTTATGTTAAAAATAGGTGGACCAACTGTAGACAGACTCTCGCTAAATCTACAACTAAGGTTAGGCAGGATAACGGGTTTTTGCTAACAACCTATTTTGATACCACTTGCTAGGATCATGCAATATACCTTAGAGGGAGGGAAGGTGAATAAGGTATTTAAATTTTTTATCAACAAATAAATAAAATAAAGTGCAGAAACGTAACTATGAAAAACAAAGAACACCAAATATATCCAGTTTCGGCCACTAAGCCGTTAGTACCTACTGCTGCCTCCAAAGTTACTACTTGAAATATATATTCGATGTAACAACATCCATAAACTTACATTCTCTGCTAAATTTAGTATACTAACCCTATGTCTAGTAACCCTGCCTAGACTCTATACCCTAAGATAATAATCCTCAAACTACACCATGTAGCTCACATAAAAAATCTAGAGTTCGAAATAAAAAAGAAAATAAAAGATAGAAACTAATATATTGAATGAACAAAGAATAAACTATGTGTTTCGAATTTGAATTAAGGAAGGAACAAAATGTAAACTAACCCTTTTATATATGCCTCTACGTACTTGTTGACTACTCCAAATTATGCTCCATTCCTTTTTGAATATTCATGTGACACTCCACATTTCTAGCCACCTCGAAAATCAGACATGACTAGAAGCACGGGTGGTCGGGTGAAATAAATATTCATAACATAGCATATGGACTAGGAAAACAACATAAAATGATTAAAATATTACAGCGGAAGAAAACTTTCGCTAATTATAAATCAATAGCAAAACAGCTTCATTAAAAACAATATTATCTCGAATTTATTTCTAAAACCAAAAGTACCAAGTAGTCTCCACCAAAACATAAAACATAACAAAGTTCACAATATAGGTCTCCATATATAGAGTAAAGTATGGAAAAGAGAAACGATGTACATGATACAAAAGATGAAGATAACAACTGCTTCAATGACCCTCCAAGTTACAAAGAACTACAACCTAGACCTGCCCTCCTGTGATTTAGGGAAAATAGAAAAAATAGGAATGTGTCAGATATAAAGTCTGATGAAGGAGAAATAAAATGAAGTAGAAAGAATAAAACAGTTTAATTCTAGGTCTTCCTCGAATATCGCAGAGGGTGAATAATATAATGTAGTGAATTCTTCATAGATACAGTTCCTAAGAAGCCAAAGTCCATAGTCACTCTAGGAAAGTCAACCATGCAGTAATACTAAACGTCAATCGGCCTGTCGGACCTGCTGTTCTTACTTATCCATGTGCTATAGTACGAAAGTCATGCTCTTCACCCGTGCATTGTAACTAAATGCCTCTTATGTCTGACCGATGTTGACTCAAACAACCTCGCAAGACCTCAAAGTTGCGCTCAGGCTCCGCCAAACTGGTCCTATCCTCATGTCTCCTCAATCACCAACGTGGACTTGCCGTATACAAAGTGTCGGTCCTCCAAAAGAGCGCTCGCAGCTAGGTCGGCTGCGCAAAATCCTCCAACGATGTGCCTAAAGAAGCCTACGTCGGAGCACACTTGTCATGTTCCATCCACGTCGATCTGCCTGAAGAAGCCTACGATTGCGGATGCTATCTATCCTACGTACTAACAACCTATGAAAGGTAATAAACATCCTTGCGAACCTACTTACCTGCTCCTAGTACCTAGAGCCAAAACAATATTTTGGTCTTAACTGCATGAAACACCTATCCAGACCTTTACAAGTTATGCCGACCAAATCGCTTCCAGATTAATTTACTTTAGCATTATAGTTTACAAACTGTTTATTTCCATTATTCTACTTTATGCCATTTTTACATCCGATTTGGTTATTTCATAATTTCCTTCTTATATAAATGGTATTTCAATTTCACGTCCGTGTAGTTTTTCTGTAATTTTTATGCCATTTTGTTACATATTTACACTAGCCTTTAAGGTCCATTTAATTTATATTTTTTTCTATCCATATTTACGTTCTCCCTTTAGAGATTTAATCCGTATAAAAAATTTATCCAATAGCCACAAACCATTTAATTACAGAAAATTCCACTTTTACATTTTCAGGCCACATATGAACAAACAATTATGCCAATTTGACTTCCTAATTTTTTTTCCAAAACCATATTCAAAATTATGTAATCATATCAATCAAAACCATAATTTTATTCAAGTTTCTGAATTTATTCAACTAACCTGTTCTAACATTAGAAATTGAATAACAATTCTAATTTAATTTAATTAAACCAATCTTATTTACGCCATGAAACGTGAATAATAATTTAATTATTTCAAATTTCAACCGAAATATGAATTAGAATTGAGAAGCGAAAGAAGAAGAAGATATAATAATTTACATAAATTTCAATCTTATTTATGCTATATAACATGAATAGACATTTATATGCCCCATATTTTAAACCAAACATGAATTAAATTTAAGAAGTGGAAGAAGAAGAAGAAGTTGCAATAATTTACATCCATTCTCAATTAATAACAGAAATTAATTCATAATAACGTGCCAGAAAAGAACTGAACATTCACTAGACAAACTTCCTTGTTGCGTAATCTCTTGACGCCGTGTTCCAATATACGGGTGGGTGTACGATGCACAAGAGATTCGTGCTCTACCTCCACTTCCCTTAGCTGATCGGGTTCTACTACTACTGCAGAACATATAGACACTTCCCCAGATGCGAAACATGAAAAACATCATGAACTCTTACCAACTTATCTGGAAGTTCAACTCTGTATGCCACTTTCCCAATCCGTGCGGTAGTAGGGAAGGGTCCTATAAATCTCGGTGCCAACTTACCCACTGAACCAAATCTCATAAGTAGAGGAGAAACCTTGACAAAAACCATATCTCCAACCTTAAACTCCAAATCCTATCGTCTTCTGTCGGCATATAACTTTTTCCTATCTTGTGCAGTCTTCAACCTCTTGCGAATCAAATCCACCTTCTCGGAAGTTTGCCTCACCAACTTTGGTCCAAGCAAGATCCTATCGGTGGTATCCCACCAACAGGCTAGTGATCTACATGGTCTGCCACAAAGGGACTCAAAAGGTACCATCCCAATGCTTGCTTGATAACTATAATACGTGAACTCCACCAAAGGTAGGTGGTCTTCCCAAGAACCTCCGAAGTCAATAATGCACAATCCGAGCAAATCTTCCAAAACCATATTTACACTCTCAGTCTGTCCATCTGACCGAGGATGATATGTCATTCTCATATTCAATTCCGTTCCCAAGGCTTGCTGAAGACTCCTCCAAAACTCGTTAGTGAATAATGGATCTCTGTTGCCCATAATGCCGGCGGAAACTCCATGAAGCCTAACTATCTCCGTTAGATAAGTAGTCGCCAAAGAAGCTGCCATCCTATTACTCTTAATGGGTATAAAATGAACGCTCTTTGTCAGTCTATCCATAATGACCTAATTGCTCGTGTTCCCTCTCTGTGACCTTGGTAATCTATCCACGAATCCATAAAGACGCTTCCCCATTTCCATAATGGAATATCCAATGGATGCAACAGTCCTCCGGTCTTCTTCTGTTCCATCTTTACCCTTTGGAAAGTGATGCACTTCGGTACATACATCATTCCGGACCAATAGAATACCCTCTTCATATCTCGGTACATCTTATCACCACCGGGGTACAATGTCATCCTAGAATGATGTGACTCCGCCAACACCGCATCTACTAAATCCTCACTACGGGGAATACAAAATGCACCATTTCTTCTAAGCCATCCCCTAGTGTCTATGGTATAGCTCCTAAGATGTGGTGATGACTTTCCTCCACTATGCTTATCTAAAATGTCCTTTAAGTCTTCGTCCTCGCTTTGCCATGCTCCACTCTGCTCCATCAAAGTAGGCTGGACATCGAAGGCTGCTGATAATCCCGGAGCTAAATCCAATGGAGGTCTAAAATCAAAGATAGCAATGTACTCTAAATGATTCCATTCCAAAAACAGAGGACTTAAAACCACTTTGCGTCTACTCAACGCATCTGCCACTACATTACCCTTGCCAAGGGTATAAGAAATATCAAAGTCATAAGAGGCTAAAAACTCCATCCATCCTTGCTGTCTCAAATTCTAGTTTTGCTGAGAGAATGGATACTTCAAAGACTTACGATCCGTGAAAAGCTCAAATCTTTCTCCTAAGAGATAGTGCCTCCAATACTTGAGAGCAAAAACTGTAGCTGCCAACTCAAGATCATGCATTGGGTAGTTCTTCTCATGGGTTCTCAACTGTCTACTCCCATAGCACACTAACCTACCCTTTTGCATTAATACCGCCCCTAGCCCCGTACCACAAGCATCCGTATAAACTGAGAAAGGCTTAGTTCCATCTGGTAATACCAATACGGACGCGGTAGTCAAAGCTATCTTTAATCAATCCAAGGCATCCTCACACTTGGCATCCTAAACAAAAGCTGGGTTCTTCTTGGTAAGGCAGGTAAGTGGAGCTGATATCCTAGTAAAGTTCTTAATGAACTTCCTATAGTAGCCTGCAAGACCATTGAAACTCCTTATGTCCATGGCATTCTTAGAGGTCTGCCAATCCTGTACTGCTGCCACTTTCGTTGGATCTACTACAAGTCCATCCTCTGAAATGATGTGTCCCTAAAGCAAACCTCATCCCTCCAAAAGTGGCACTTGGAGAACTTTGCCTTCAAGTTATGTGCTCGCAGGGTCCTAAGCACTTCTTTCAAGTGAATAGTATGCTCCTCCTTGCTTTGCGAATAAACCAAAATGTCGTTAATGAACACCACCGCAAACTTGTTCAACGATTCGTGAACTAATCGACTCATAAGGTCCACAAAATATGTTGGAGCATTAGTTAGCCCAAATGGCATGACTAAACACTCAAATAACCCATCCGGAGTACGCAATCTTCTTGATTTTATCCTCCGCCACGCGCAACTGAAGAGATCCCTTGGCCAAATCATGCTGCGAAAATACCTTGGCTCCTGCTAGCTGGTCGAAGAGATTGCCTATACGGGGAAGAGGATAATGATTCTTCGTCAGCTTATTAAGCTTCCTATAATCCACACAAAGCCTAAGAGAGCCATCCGCCTTAGTGGCAAAGATGACAGGTGCGCCCCGCTCAAAAATTATCCTACGAATGAAGCCCTTCTCCAAAAGCTCTCATCTCTGCTTGCTCAACTCACGACGTTCCTTAAGAGCCATATGCCTTACCAGTAAAGCAATCGGTTTGGTATTATCGACAAGATAGATCTTGAACTCGATCTCTCTTTGAGGAGGAAGGCCAGCAAGCTCCTTGAATACATCTGGAAAGTCTCTAACAACGGGTACCGAACTCAAACTATCAACGATAAGTCAAGAGAATAAAGGTAGCTCAACATGACTGATCCTATAAGATCATAAGATACCTCCAAGGCACGCCCACTACAAGTGTCTAACCTCACTACCCTCTTACCGCAATCAAGATTAGCACCATACATGGATAGCCAATCCATACCAAGAATAAACCCAAACCCGAAGAAACTCAATACAAATGCACTACAATCAAACTCAACACCTAAAATAAACAATTTCAAATCCCGACATAACATGGACAAATAGGTTGATCCTCCTATGAGATTTAATACTGCTACCAGGTCAGTCACTAAGTAAGCATCAAGACCAAGACCCTTTACCAAAGTTGTAATGTCCCACCTTTTCGCATGCTTTAAACCGACACACGTGCCATTCAAACCATACGGAAGGTAGGATTGTTATGGAGTAATTGGGAAAAAAGAGAAAGAAATAAAACAAAATATAATCTCACAGCGGAAGGATAAAAATATAATAATCAAATATACAGTTCATGAAGATGTTTACAAAATATTAAAATTTTCTATTACAATACATATCAGAGTTGCACATACCAACGAAAAAAATCGCAGCAGCGGAATACAGGGTAGCGGAATGTAATATAATAATAATGATGAAATCTTCGTCTTCGTCCTCCAGAAATAAAGTCTTCGACCCTGAAATGCTCGGACTGACCTGAGCGAATTGAAAAGACAAAACACTCGAGTCAGAACTAAAAGATCTTATGTAAGTTAAATCAACAGAAATAAATATGAGTGCAGTAACTCAAGAGATGCTCAGGATTTACATCTCTTAAGGATCCGTTAAACTATTTACCATGTAGTATATTTCGCTATTATAATAGCGTCTATTGGTAAAATAAACTTACTTTTAAATAGCGTTAAGGGGTTATCCATATAGCCCTTAACACAAATAATGCCAATAGTCTATTCAGTGCCTGCATATCTCCTGATCGGGAGACTACGAAAGACACTCCATAGGTACGACACAAATAGAAACTCGTAGTAAGGCACGGTATGGTAGGTGACACGGCACAACTAGGCAATGCTAAGGTAGATGTACCAATCACGCACACGGGCTGGAGGCAACGCGTAGCGTGCAGCTACCGCCCAACTTGAACCACTCCCCCAAATCAAAAATCAAAAGTGGCCACCGAATCAATCCAAAAGTCATAGTATAATATTGATGGGATGTGTCCGATTAGAGGAATGACCTCATTGGCCCGAGATCACTCCTGTTTTAGCCACCTTATGCCAACTCATGGGAGTTGGGTCCACGTATTTACCTCAAAGGAAACGCTGTCACCATCCTACTTCATTCTGAAATATCTACCACGTACACGATTGTTAAAGTGGTTTTCGGAGTTGGCAGAGAGTATGACAACTTCTGATCCCGGTCTCTTCAATAACCAAACGTTATTGTAACACCGCGGTCTTTTTCAAAATAGTTTATACTTTAAAACCAGAATAAAATATCCTTTCCAAACCATATAAATACTATATCATTTCTATTTTAAATCCCAAATCAATATGATATCATTTTTATTTCAAATATATCTTTTTTCAAAAATCATAGTACTTCCAAATATATATACCTTAAACCGATAGCTTCGAAACATAATTTTCAATACTTAAATGGTTTAATAATATATTAATTTATAAAGTAAATTAGCTTTTTAATTTCTCAAATCAATTCCAAATACAGATTTGAATTCCTAAATAAACCATTTAAATTTCCATATATTTTAAAGTTTTAAATATTCCACCATTTCAAAACTAAATTATTAATTCATATATATATCCCAATTCACTTTACTATTATTTAGTTTGAAATACTTACTTAATAAATCCAGTATCCTTTAAATAAAACTTCAAATTTCAACAATTTAATATTCCTTAATTTATTTAGACTTGATATATTCACTTAAATCACCTTAACCCCGAATTTAGTTTTAAAACAATCTTTTAAAATTAAATTTCAATAAGTTCCACATGGACTCTTATTAAGTATAATTCTTAATTACATAAAATCTCAGTCAATTTCAACTATCTTATCAACCTTGATTTATAAATCAATATACACTCTATAATAAATATAATTTAAGTAAATACTTATCCATATTATACTCAATAAAATCAAACTTTATTTTATACTTTAAACCAATTTTATACATAGCTTAAAACCAAAAAAATTAAATATATATAAAATAACCTTTATCAAATATCCAAATCAATATATCAAAAATCATATATATTCTTTACAAACCATAGATATCATTTCAAAATATTATTATATATATATACCGCGGTGTTTGTATATAATTTTCTATCCTATGGTCAAGTGATACAGATATTTATCATTTTAATCTGAAATTTAAAAATAAAATACGGTTGTATATCATTTCAAACCGCAATCCTGAATGAAATGAAAATGCATAATAACTTGCAGTTTATAACAATATAAAATACAACATCCATTCATCCAATATCAACCATCAACCATTTATCGCAATCATCGATAGCATCAATATAGAACGGAAAATAAACAACAGGTATTAAATAGCAGTTTATAGTCGATAATAAATTAATTAACAGTTGAACTGACAGTTTATATGCAATGAATAATTAATTAACAATTTAACTGGCAGTTTAAATGCAATGAATAAATTAAATAGCAATTTAATTTAAATAAATGAAATTAACTGAGATGATGATTAAAAATATGCCAAACAACCATATATACATTTTAAATCACATCATATATCAATTCAACAAACATAAGAAATTTTAGAAGTTGTGAGTGGGTTAAAACACTTACCTTTTGAATTTAATCCAATTTAAACCCAAAATTTGATCAGTCTTAGAATCCATCCAAAACCAGCGCCATAACGTCCGTAATTCTAATACGATCCCAGCAAAACAAACCGCGCATGAATCCGAGCTCGTATGAAAAAGTTAGGAAAATTAGAAGATTGGAAAATTCTGGTCTTGAGTCGACTTCGGGTTCAACTTCGGTCCACCGCCTCAATTCCCCGGTGCTTGCTTGGAGTTTTTGCCAAAACGACCCGGAGCGACCCAAGTAATTTTCTTTCTAACTCAAAGTAGATGCAGCGTTTTTGCCTCTGAAACTCGAAGCGCGACCAGAAGTTGCTGCAGATCCATAATTTTTTTTTTTTTGAAATTGAAATTGGATTGGGAAGATTAAGGTTTGCAGCCATTGGAATAAGGAAGAGCATACGTACAGAATGAGGAATAAGCAATGACCTAGGGTTTATAACAACATATATATAGGCAAAACAGAATAGAAAGAATGGGCTAGGTTGGATTTGGGTTTTGAACGATAATTGACCCGAAAAGCCCGTTTCGATTCCGGAATGGAAAAGAGTCAACCCATATATCAAAATATATGTTTTAAATGATTTTAAAATCGATGGAATAGGTTTCAAGTCCAAATTCCACTGTATGAAGAAGTTATGCAATATTCATTTTATTTCAAATTGATTTCACTTAATTTCAATTTCATTTATTTCTAGGCGTTTCAAGCACGTACGATTAAACGACATGCCCGATCGTTATGAAACTTAAAATCCTACAAATAATTCACCGATATGGATCCGATGAAACTAGTTTCGTCAAAATCCGAGTTAGTGGCCAAAATGGCTATTTTCCCATAAATTAAATAATAATAATTAATTAATTAAATCCAATTTTTAAATTACAATTTTATAATTTACAATTTTATCACCTTTATATTTCTTAAGCATTTACAAAAATTTAAACAAGTTTAGATGTAAATTAAAAGTTGATAAATCTATCAGTTGCAGTGTTAATTTCTCTGCTTCATTATATTTAGAATTTATAAATTAAATTCTCAAAAATCCATTTATTAAATTTTTAAGCCTTCTTTGTTCACATCTTTTACCAAAATAAGATTGTCACTACATTTGTTCATGATTTATTACATTATTATCCTCAAATTCCATTTTAATTTCGATAACGTAGTATTTAAATGTTTTAATTCCATTTTATTTTGCAATAAATAACATTATTGAAGTCTATACTTAAATTGAATTGATAAATCTTGCTTCCTATACTTGAATCAACCAATAGTCATATTATGGATGGATTAAACATTGGATGCAAAACTATTACATAAATTTCCTCATATTTCATCTAGATTCCATTTTAAAAGATTAAATTCATTTAATTGCAATTAATCCTTTCATTAAATTTAAATTCCAATAAAATTAATAAAGATTTATTCTCGATCCTTATAATTCAACAATTTGTCCAATATGAATAACCTTAACACTACTTACAAATATTACCTTAATTAACATCAAAGTAATATTAAATTAGAATTGTTGTAACAAATTTCAAAGTTTAAATTTACAAGCAACCTACATAGGTAACATACAAAAATCGTTACCATTAATCTTCAGTCACATTAATAGGCTTTTATTGCTTACAAAATAATGTTACATTTATTTTCATAACGCTAATTTCATTTACTCTATCCGTTACTACATTTATATCAATTAAAGTAATATTTAATTACCTTGATTCGAGATAACCGTTTATTACCAATATACTCTTTATACTACTTGTATGGTTATTCTCCACAACAATTACCATCCAACCTATTATTTAAAATTAGTCTCAATTAAATTTATTTATCTTGATTTCATTCTTTTATTACACTATTTATTACTTTACATAATAAAATAGCATTTAAACTCATCAACGTAATACCAAACTTCATTTTAAATCCAATTAATTTCCAAATCAAAGTTTATACGTATTTCAAACAACTTATTATTATAATTATTCTCAGAATTGGTTTTATTAAATGACCATTTATTAATATTTAATTTCCTTAATTTAATCCAATGCTTACATTTTTTCATATTTTCAATGTGTAGCTACGTAAACGTCTTCATTAATTCAATTGATTTGCATTAACTCCATTCCATAAATCTACATCCACTTACTACCTTTAAATAAGTTTATGTTTCTATTAATTTCCATTCACACCTCCTTTATTTTATATTAAAATCATTAAAGTAACGTTTATCAACAACACAAACATTATGAATACTTATCAACCTGCATCATCCCTATTACATAAATTTACGTTTTATCCCATTATAAATAAATGCGCCCTTTAATCAATTCATATTTACATCCACTTGCGTATATAAAATTTTTGTAACCAAGTTATAACATTTACATTTTTCTTATTTTAATTTATTATCAAATCTTCCTATTTACACTCAATTATAACTTTGCAATCTTAACAAATCCATAAATTGTCAATTGCCTAATATATACATTAATCAATTTAATACTTTCCTTTATTTCTCATAAACAATTATATCAGGTTATAATCTTTTCACTACTTTCATTCATTAGAATTCTATTCAAATTTCAATTTCTTGCAATAACTCATTTATTACAAATTTGCATACCAATAAATTAGGTTCCAATAAATAGGATTTATTCAATTCAACCTTTTTAATTAAGTCTATTTTAATCAATATAATATTTCATAGGTTAATTCTTAACATTTACTTCATTACAAATTATAACAATTATATTTCTTTATAAATTTAATTCCAAAATCTTATTAATATGACAAAATTTAATTACGAAATTTACGGGTCGTTACACTCTCCCCCACTCAAGACTTTTCGTCCCCGAAAAGGAAAAAGAATGGAAAAGAAGAATTAAGAAATCAATATATCTTATCTAAAATATTAAATTTATAAGCAAATAAATTTACAAAATTAATTAATTTAAATAAAATATACCGATTTATAACCATTAAATCTTTTTATACTCAATTATAAAAAAGTTTGGAAAACATTTTCAAAATATTTCTAAGTCCAAAATTTACGGAAATTTTTGGCAGAGTCTCCTTTGTACGGAGAGGCTTGAGAGAAAATATAATATCAATATAACAATATACAACAAATATTTTCTAAAATAATATATATCCCAACCCGGAAAAAATAATATAATAACGCTATAAACCATAATCTGAGAAACGTACCTATTTGTCGGGCAATTAACGCTTAATTATGAAACCAAAAGCAGTAGCAATTGCTTTCATAACCTGTATTTCACTTATATAATCCAAAAAGGTTAACAATTATATAAAATGAAATGTTTAAGTTTGTTTCAACCTTAAACAAACAAATCAATACAACTAACAACCATTTGCAATAAGTCATACAACCATCACATAAAAATCAACACAAATCAATCATTCATTCATATCAAACAAAACAAATAGTTGTTCAGGCTCAAAACTTTAAATTATACGGAAAGAAAAATAAACTACTAAGCGTACCTTTCACTCAACAGTCTCAGGTGACACTAAATAGATTATTCATACCTTCCAAACAGATTTAAAATATCCTTGCCCAAACTACCGTAAACTAAACAAACAACAATATCAAACAATAGATTAAGTTTATTCTTATTAATTCCATTCATACTTTTGTTGTTTGATTTCTTTTTCATTCATATAATGGTTTATCTTTTTGTTTTACATTTTATTTCTTACAGTTTTCATTTATCCATATATAATGCAAATTTCTTTTATTTTCATTGCATTTATTTATTTATTTATTACTTAATTTCACTTACTACAGTATTCATTTTCCTACTTATTTTATTTATAAATAGCTTCAACTGTTTACTTAAGTTCATTATCATTCATTTATACTACTTCATTTTGTTCATTTACTTTCATTTATTGCTAAATTCCATTTATAATAGTTACCTTTCTATTTCAATTAGTAGTCTTTTCAATTACACTCAAGTTTATAACACTACACACCAAATTCTTATTTATTAAGGTGATTCAATTAACCCTTCCATTATATAAATTTTCCGGTGCAATTTCCCATTACAGTTTCTTATTAAACACTTCAACTTTTAATATTTGGTAAGTTATATATGCTTTTTAAGAATGTAATTGAAACTCATACAAGTTTTACCTCATTTCTTTTAATTTAATCTAATGTTCAATAATTACATCTTTTGTTTTATAAGTTACATTTTCAACTTTCTTGTTATTTCATTTATAACCTATCCTTTAATTTCTTTTTATTTATAACTTAGCATTAAATCTCTTATTTCCTTTAGAGGTTTCAATTATTAATTACTTACGTTCAAATTCACTACAATAACTGAAATTATTAATTAATGGAAACTTAAGAATTTAAATACCGGGTTAATTTCAAATCATTTTAAAATAATAGATAAATGTATATACTTACACTTTATATATCCAATTATATTTAAAACCATTTAAAAATTTATATTTGGTTTATCTGCAGTAAACTACTACAGTGGCCTTCCACTTCCAAACTCGAAAATGAATATCGATGATGTGTGCACTCATCACCGAGATTATTTCCCAACGATAGAGAGGGGAGTACAACTTATTCCTTTTCCAAAATTTTCTTTAAAACAATTCTGCCAAATTATATTGAAATATTTATATTAAAAAATACTTCTAACAATATTATTATTATATTTTCAAAATCACTCAAAAGAAATATTTAAAACCCCGGAATTTACGTTCTAAATTCCCAATTTCCTTTTTATTTTATTTTCAATTTTATTTCAACTATTATTTAAAAATTTCATTACCTAACAACCAATATATTACAACCAAATATAATCTTTATAAAATTATTTTATATATAGAAAATATAATAGGAAAAATTATTTCATTCACCTACATTCAAAACAAATATTGTGTCGGTCTGTCCTATTAAGTGTTTAGAAATCCCTATTGATGTCATAGCATCCCATGCACCAACCAGAATTTATAAATACAAAACGGAACAAATTAACACAATAATAAAACATTTTTATAACACTAACAAGTACGCTCTCTCAAATATACACTCAGCGACTCCCATAGGATATTTCTACTCTATTAATAAAGAGTCAGACACCACAAAGCTAAGGTTTATCGCTAAAACAAAGCTCTGATACCACATTGTAACGTCCCGCCTTTTCGCACGCTTTAAATCGACACACATGCCAATTCAAACCATACGGAAAGGCGGATTATTATGGGGTAATTGAGAAAAACGAGAAAGAAATAAAACAAAATAGAATCTCACAACGGAAGGATAAATATAATAATCAAATATACAGTTCATGAAGCTGTTTACAAAATATTTAATTTTTCTTATACAATACATATCAGAGTTGCACATACCAACGAAAAAAATTGCTACAGCGGAATACAGGGTAGCGGAATATAATATAATAATAATGATGAAATCTTCGTCTTCGTCCTCCAAAAATAAAGTCTTCGACCCTGAAATGCTCGGACTGACCCGAGCGAATTGAAAAGACAAAACACTCGAGTCAGAACTAAAAGATCTTATGTAAGTTAAATCAACAGAAATAAATATGAGTGCAGTAACTCAAGAGATGCTCGGGATTTACATCTCTTAAGGATCCGTTAAACTATTTACTATGTAGTATATTTCGCTATTATAATAGTGTCTATTAGTAAAATAAACTTACTTTTAAATAGCGTTAAGGGGTTACCCATATAGCACTTAACACAAATAATGCCAATAGTCTATTCAGTGCCTGCATATCTCCTGATCGGGAGACTACGAGAAGGCACTCCATTGGTACGACACAAATAGAAACTCTTAGTAAGGCTCGGTATGGTAGGTGACACGGCACAACTAGGCAATGCTATGATAGATATACCAATTACGCACACGGGCTGGTGGTAACACGTAGCGCGCAGCTACCGCCCACCTCGAGCCACATCCCCAAATAAAAAGTCAAAAGTGGCCACTGAGTCAATCCAAAAGTCATAGTATAATATCGAAGGGATGTGTCCGATCAGAGGAATGACCTCATTGGCCCGAGATCGCTCCTGTTTTAGCCACCTTATGCCAACTCACGGGAGTTGGGTCCACGTATTTACCTCAAAGGAAATGCCACCACCATCCTACTTCATTCTGAAATCTCCACCGCGTATACGGTCGTTAAAGTGGTTTTCGGAGTTGGCAGAATGTATGACAACTTCCGATCCCGATCTCTTCAACAACCAAACGTTATTATAACATTGCAGTCTTTTCAAAATAGTTTATACTTTAAAACCAAAATAAAGTATCCATTTCAAACTATATAAATACGATATCATTTCTATTTTAAAACCCAAATCAATATGATATCATTTTTATTTCAAATATATCTTTTTCAAAAATCATAGTACTTCCAAATATATATACCTTAAACCCATAGTTTCAAAACATGATTTTCAATACTTAAATGGTTTAATAATATATTACTTTATAAAGTAAATTAGCTTTTTAATTTCTCAAATCAATTCCAGATACAGATTAGAATTCCCAAATAAACCATTTAAATTTCCATATATTTCAAAGTTTTAAATATTCCACCATTTCAAAACTAAATTATTAATTCATATATATATGACAAATTCACTTTACTATTATTTAGTTTGAAATACTTACTTAATAAATCCAGTATCCTTTAAATAAAACTTCAAATTTCAACAATTTAATATTCCTCAATTTATTTAGACTTGATATATTCACTTAAATCACCTTAACCCCGAATTTAGTTTTAAAACAATCTTTTAAAATTAAATTTCAATAAGTTCCACATGGACTCTTATTAAGTATAATTCTTAATTACATAAAATCTCAGTCAATTTCAACTATCTTCTCAACCTTGATTTATAAAATCAATATAAACTCTATATTAAATATAATTTAAGTAAATACTTATCCATATTATATTCAATAAAATCAAACTTTATTTTATACTTTAAACCAATTTTATACATAGATTAAAACCAAAAATTTAACTATATATAAAATAACCTTTATCAAATATCCAAATCAATATATCAAAAATCATATATATTCTTTACAAACCATAGATATCATTCAAAATATTATATATATATATATATATATATATATATATACTGCGGTGTTTGTATATAATTTTCTATCCTATGGTCAAGTGATACAGATATTTATCATTTCAATCTGCAATTTAAAAATAAAATGCGGTTGTATATCATTTCAAACCGCAATCCCGAATGAAATGAAAATGCATAATAACTTGCAGTTTATAACAATATAAAATACAACATCCATTCATCTAATATTAACCATCAACCATTCATCGCAATCATCGATCAAATTCAAACAATAGCATCAATATAGAACGGAAAATAAACAACAGGTATTAAATAGCAGTTTATAGTCAATAATAAATTAATTAACCATTGAACTGGCAGTTTATATGCAATGAGTAATTAATTAACAATTTAACCGGCAGTTTAAAAGCAATGAATAAATTAAATAGCAATTTAATTTAAATAAATGAAATTAATTGAGATGGTGATTAAAAATATGCCAAACAACCATATATAAATTTTAAATCACATCATATATCAATTCGACAAACATAAGAAATTTTAGAAGTTGTGAGTGGGTTAAAACACTCACCTTTTGAATTTAAATCCAATTTAAACACAAAATTTGATCAGTCTCAGAATCCATCCAAACCACCGCCAAAACGTCCGTAATTCTAAACGATCACAGCAAAACAAACCGCACATGAATCCGAGCTCGTATGAAAAAGTTAGGAAAATTAGAAGATCGAAAAATTCTGGTCCTGAGTCGACTTCGGGTTCAACTTCGGTCCACTGCCTCAATTCCCCGGTGCTTGCTTGGAGTTTTTGCCAAAACGACCCGGAGCAACCCGAGTATTTTTCTACCTAACCCGAAGTAGATCCGCAATATTTTTTTTGAAACTGAATTTGAATTGGGAAGATTAGGGTTTGCAGCCACTGGAATGAGGAAGAGAATATGTACAGAATGAGGAATAAGCAATGTCCTAGGGTTTATAACAACATATATATAGACAAAACAGAATAGAAAGAATGTGCTAGGTTGGATTTGAGTTTTGAACGATAATTGACCCGAAAAGCCCGTTTTGATTCCGGAACGGAAAAGAGTCAACCTATATATCAAAATATATGTTTTAAATGATTTTAAAATCGATGAACAGGTTTCAAGTCCAAATTCTATTGTATGAAGAAGTTATGCAAAATTCATTTTATTTCAAATTGATTTCACTTAATTTCAATTTCATTTATTTCTAAGCGTTTCAAACCCATACGATCAAACGACAAGCCCAATCCTTATGAAACTTAAAATACTACAATAATTCACCGATACGGATCCGATGAAACAGCTTTCGTCGAAATCCGAGTCAGTGGCCAAAATGGCTATTTTTCCATTAATTAAATAAATTAATAATTAATTAATTAAATCCAATTTTTAAATTACAATTTTATAATTGACAATTTTATCACCTTTATATTTCTTAAGCATTTACAAAAATTTAAACAAGTTTAGATGTAAATTAAAAGTTGATAAATCTATCAATTGCAGTGTTAATTTCTCCACTTCATTATATTTAGAATTTATAAACTAAATTCTCAAAAACCTATTTATTAAATTTTTAAGCCTTCTTTCACATCTTTTACCAAAATAAGATTGCCGCTACATTGGTTCATGATTTATTACATTATTATCCTCAAATTCCATTTTAATTTCAATAACGTAGTATTTAAACGTTTTAATTCCATTTTATTTTGCAATAAATAACATTATTGAATTCTATGCTTAAATTAAATTAATAAATCTTGCTTCCTATACTTAAATCAACCAATAGTCATATTATAGATGGATTAAACATTGGATGCAAAATTGTTACATAAATTTCCTCACATTTCATCTAAATTCCATTTTAAAAGATTAAATTCATTTAATTGCAATTAATCCTTTTATTAAATTTTAAATTCCAATAAAATTAGTAAAGCTTTATTCTCGATCCTTATAATTCAACAATTTGTCCAATATGAATAACCTTAACACTACTTACAAATATTACCTTAATTAACACCAACGTAATATTAAATTAGAATTGTTGTAACAAATTTCAAAGTTTAAATTTACAAGCAACCTACATAGGTAACATACAAAAATCGTTACCGTTAACCTTCAGTCACATTAATAGACTTTTATTGCTTACAAAACAATGTTACATTTATTTTCATAATGCGAATTTCATTTACTCTATCCGTTACTACATTTATATCCATTAAAGTAATATTTAATTACCTTTATTCGAAATAACCGTTTATTACCAAATATACTCTTTATACTACTTGTATGGTTATTCTCCACAACAATTACCATCCAACCTATTATTTAAAATTAAAATCTCAATTAAATTTATTTATCTTGATTTCATTCTTTTATTACACTATTTATTACTTTACATAATAAAATAACATTTAAACTCATCAATGTAATACCAAACTTCATTTTAAATCTAATTGATTTCCAAATCAAAGTTTATACGTATTTCAAACAACTTATTATCATAATTATTCTCAGAACATTGGTTTTATTAAATGACCATTTATTAATATTTAATTTCCTTAATTTAATCCAATGCTTACATTTTTTCATATTTTCAATGTGTAGCTACGTAAACGTCTTCATTAATTCCATTGATTTGCATTAACTCCATTCCATAAATCTACATCCACTTACTACCTTTAAATAAGTTTACGTTTCTATTAATTTCCATTCACACCTCCGTTATTTTATATTAAAATCATTAAAGTAACGTTTATCAACAACACAAACATTATAAGTACTTATCAACCTGCATCGTCCATATTGCATAAATTTACATTTTATCCCATTATAAATAAATGCGCACTTTAATTAATTCATATTTACATCCACTTGCGTATATAAAATTTTTGTAACCAAGTTATAACATTTACATTTTTCTTGTTTTAATTTATTACCAAATCTTCCTATTTACACTTAATTATAACTTTGCAATCTTAACAAATCCATAAATTGTCAATTGCCTAATATATACATCAATCAATTTAATACTTTCCTTTATTTCTCATATACAATTATATCTGGGTATAATCTTTTCACTACTTTCATTCATTAGAATTCTATTCAAATTTCATTTTCTTGCAATAACTCATTTATTATAAATTTGCATACCAATAAATTAGGTTCCAATAAATAGGATTTATTCAATTCAACCTTTTTAATTAAGTCTATTTTAATCAATATAATATTTCATATGTTAATTCTTAACATTTACTTCATTACAAATTATAAAAATTATAATTCTTTATAAATTTAATTCCAACATCTTATTAATACGACAAAATTTAATTACGAAATTCACGGGTCATTACAAGAGTACTAGATATAAAGGAGTGCGAAGCTCCAGAATCAAATAGGGTGCAAATTGGAAAATCGGAGATAGATAACACACCTTCAACGATCACCTTCTTTCCCTTGTTCACAATCGAGCGAGTACTAGAGGAAGGAGCTGCCTCTAAAGCATAAGCCTTAGCAGGCTGTGAAAGTGTCTGTGAAATGTCCTTGTGCTTCGACGGACTGTCCTTTTTCATCCCCACTTGATCGCAAAGATAACATCTCAGTCTCGCTCGCTCTCCTGCCCCTCTACAATCCTTAGCAAGATGACCTAGTTTCCCCACAAGTACTGCACTTCCAGTCCTTTCTTGGAACTTTCCTTTTTCCACCTAACCCTTCTCCTCCTCTCCTCTTTCATCTCCGCTGCTTCTTCCCATCACTCTACTGTGCCACATCTCCTTTCTTCTCAGTATCAACAAGTAAAGCCATCTCTACCAATCCCTTAAAAGTGGCTCCCATCGGAATGTGGCTTACCGCCAAACTCTGCAGTGGCTGACTCAAGCCCTTAGCAAACTTCAGCACCTTCTTGTGAGGAGTATTGATCAAGTCTAGTCCAAATTTGGCAAGCTCATTAAATGATTAACATATCCCTTAACTGTCATGTCCCCTTGCTTGAGCTGTATAAATTTCCCTAGTTGCACCCCTCTTTAGCCTGCGATAAGAATTTCCTCTCGAACCTAGAACGAAAATCCGCCCAAGTAAAATTATTAGCCTCCACAATCTCCCGCCAACAAAGAGCCTCTCCCAGCAACTTCCATGAAGCCAACTGCCTTCGAGCCAAGCCCTCCAATCCCATAAGTCTAAACATTCGCTCACAACTAAGGATCTATGCCCTCGCCTCAGTATATGACTCGGTGCCAAGAAACGGCTTGCCTCCTAAGCTGGTGTAGTCCTTGCATAACTTGGGAAAATCGGGAATGCCTGGCGGACGGGATAGATCCCCTTCCATTGGAGCAGCATCCCTAGATGGTGGCTTTGCTCGTGCAGTAGCCTGCAAATAACGTCTGAACCAAGCAGGCATATTAAGGCCTGAAACTTCGGGGATATCTTGCGGTTCAGACATTTCTATCTGTGGATATTAAAAAGACGGGATTAGGTACTCCACAAATAGTTCAATAGATAGGGAGGAAGAGATATGAGGGACCCATTTCTATAATTTCTTTTTTTCCAAAATGCATACATATACTTTTAAAAGTATTATTTGAAGTATTCTTTAAACATTATTCGAAAATCTTTATATTTTTAGAATATTTTTAGGATTACCGAAACCTTAGCTCTGATACTAACTGTGACACCCCGCACCTCTAGGCACCCCGAAAATTGGACATGACTAGAAGCATGGGTGGTCGGGTGAAATAAAAATCTATAACACAGCATAGAAACTAAGGCAACAATATGAAATGTTTAAAATATTACAGTGGAAGAAAACTTTCACTAATTATAAATTAATAGCAAAACAGCTTCATTAAAAACAACATTATCCCAAATTTATTTCTAAAACCAAAAGTACCAAGTAGTCTCCACCAAAACATAACAAAGTTCACAATATAGATCCCCATATATAGAGTAAAGTACGGAAAAGAGAAACGAAGAAAAAAAAGTTGAATATGACGGTTGCTCCAATGACCCTCTAAGCTGCAAAGAACTAAAACCTAGACCTGATCTCCTGTGATTTAGGAAAAATACGAAAAATAGGAATGGGTCAGACATAAAGTCTGGTGAATAAGAAATGAAAGAAGCAGAAAGAATAAAACAGATTAATTCCAAGCCTTCCCCGAATATCGCAGAGGGTGAATAATATAATACAGTGAATCCTTTTTAGATAAAGTTCCTAAAAGCCAAAGACTGTGGTCACTCTAGGGAAGTCAACTATGTAGTAATACTAAACGTCAATCAGCCTATCAGACCTTTTGTCCTTACCCATCCACGTGCTACAACATGAAAGTCAAGCTCTTCACCCATGCACTGTGACTAAACGCCTCTTAGGTCTTACCGGCGCCGACTCAAATAACCTCGCAGGACCCCGAAGTTGTGCTCAAGCTCCGCCAAACTGGACTCTTATCCTCCCATCTCCTCAGTCACCAATGTTGACTCGCCCCTACCCAAAGTGTCGGTCCTCTGAAAGAGCGCTCGCAGCTGGGTCGGCCGCGCAAAATCCTTCAACGATCTGCCTAAAGAAGCCTACATCGGAGCACACTTGTCATGTTCAGTCCGCATCGACCTGCCTAAAGAAGTCTACAATTGCAGATACTATCTATCCTACGTATTAGCTACCTACAAAAGGGAACAAACATCCTTACGAACCTACTTGCCTGCTCCTAGTACGTACGGCCAAAACTATATTTTGGTCTTAACTACATGAAACACATATCCAGACCTTTACAAGGTCTGCCTACCAAATCGCATCCAGATTAATTAATTTTACTGTTACAGTTTACATTCTGTTTATTTCCATTAATCTAATTTGGGCCATTTTTACATCAGATTAGGTTATTTCACAATTTCCCCTTTTCTTACATAAATGGTATTTCAATTCATGTCCATTCAGTCTGTATGGTTTGTTTGTAATTTTTATGTCATTTTGTTACAGATTTACACTAGCCTTTAGGGTCCAATTATTTTACATTTTTTCCCCCTAATTCACATTCTCCTTTTATGGATTTAATCTATGCAAAAAAAACTATCCATTAGCCACAAACCATTTAATTACACAAAATACCACTTTTACATTTTTAGGCCACATATGAAATAAACAATTATGCCAATTAGACTTCCCAATTTTGTTTCAAAACCATATTCAAAATTATGTAATTCTACCAGTTAAAACCATAATTTTATTCAAGTAACATATTCTGAATTTATTCAACTAACCTGTTCTACCATTAGGAATTGAATAACAATTATAATTCAATTTAATTAAAACAATCTTATTTATGCCATGAAACGTGAATAACAATTTGTTTGTTCCACATTTCAACCCAGACATGAATTAGAATTGAGAAGCGGAAGAAGAAGATACAATAATTTACATAAATTTCAATCTTATTTATGTCATAAACATGAATAGACAATTTATGTGTCCCATATTTTAAACCAAACATGAATTAGATTTGAGATGTGAAAGAAGGAGAAGTTGCAATAATTTACATCTATTTTCAATTTAAAGTGGGTAAATGAAATAATTTTACCCAAAATTAGATTTAATATAAAAGAATTAATTTTATGAAATTATATATATATTCGGATGTTTGGTTGTTAACATTATAATCAAATAAGACTATAAATTTTTTTTTGGTTATATATATATAACCAAATAGAACTTATAAGTACGGTTTATACAAATGGATATAACTAAAGTTTGTTTAAACCATAATTTAAATCTCAGAAATTTTGGGAAATGTTTTATAATGAATTTACATCAAATGTTTGTGATTTTTTTTAAAATCTTGAGAATGTTGGAAAGTGTTTTCCAAAGTGTTTGAAGGGAATAATGGAGTATTATTTTGAAAATATTTTTGAATAGAAATTGTTTTAAAAATAAATTTTTGGAAGTAAGGAAGCACTGAACTCACTTCAGTCGGAAAATAATCATGGTGGTAATGGCCACATCATCAGTATTCATTTTCGAGATTTTAAGTGATGGATTGCTACCGTGGTGGTTGATTATGATTATTTTTTTTGGACTTGTTGATAAAAAGTTTTGTTTTGGAAGTTCCGAAAGGAAGATTTTTTTGGGTAAAACCAAGTTGTTTTTAAAATCCGGAAGCACGATTTTACATACGAAAGTGCGTATATATTATTTATGATTTCAAAATGATTTGAAATAAAAGATGGGTGATTGAATTTTGGGGATTCTATTTAAAGGATTTGTAAAGTGAAGAGAAATTAGTTACTGAATCTATGATTTGATGTTGATATAGATAAGAAATGGAAATGAATTTTAAATCCTGGAATTAAATTTAACTTGAGTAAATTAAAGTGAATAAGATATGTTGGAATTTAACTTAAGATAAGTTAAATAAAATTGAAATTGGATTTGGATTGAATTGGATATTAAGTGGAAATGTAGGATAATTGTATAAGTATAAGTTACAATTATTGAATAGGATGAATACGCTTAAGTTATTAAGTGAAATAGATAATCCAGAGTTATGATTATAAGATGTAAATGGACTCAGGTAAGCAATATAAAATTTTAAGTACATAGGTCTGAACTTATGAATTGAGAAATAAAATAGTACACCAAAATAAAAATGGTTTGGTGTTATGGCAAAAGATTGGAAATTCAAATTTTGAATTTTAAATGAAGGGTGAATTGAAATTGAGCAAAGTGGATATAAATATGAATGGTGGAGTGATTATATATAACCAAATGTCATAAATGGAGAATGTGTATAAACTTAAAAGGGAAAATACAGGAAAATTGTGGATATATAAGTTGTATAACTTATTAAACTGGGAAAAAGTGAAAAGTATAATCATATAAAATGGTTAAGTAGTTGGTGACAAGTAATGAATTCAATTTGAGAGTAAATGAATTGCATATGAATTGAAATTTAACTTTTGGGTATAGATTGGGTATGAACTTAATTTTAAAGCTGAAACCTAAGTAATGATATGGAATGCTCATAATAAACATTTGAAATAATTTTATGAAATGGTTTCCCAAAGCGTTATAGTATAAACTGGATATACTAAGTAAATGAAAGCGGATAAATTGAATGAGATCGATTTAAAATGAAATGGAATTTGATTGTAATGGGATGAAAAAAATTGATTGGGGATCAATTTGAAATTGAATAAAGATGAATGTATGCAAGTAAAGTACATAGAAAGCAATTTGGAATGAATATGAGTTTGCTTGTTGCAAATATGAAATGAAAGCAATAAATTGGGTGTAAATCATTTCGAAATGATAAAAATGAAATATAAATCCATGAAAGAGATTAAATTGGTGTTGGAATCTTATAATTGTTTGAAATATATTTGATTTGCATGTTTGGGTTATGAAGTTGATGTCTTTGGCTAGTAGGTAAATGAAATGTTGTTAAAATTTCATGATTTTGAAAACTTATGTGTTTATTTTGACTAAGTACAGGTACAGGGAGCTGTTTGGGTGGATTTTGATTGCATAAATGCGTACTAAATAAGCTGCTCGCTTAATAACGCTAAGTAAGGTACACCTACGCAATAAAATTAAGAAATGTTAATATATTGTTATATATTTTGTTTTTCCGACCATGTGGGGCGATGTATATATATTTATCTTTTTGTGATATTGAAAAGGCTCTCTGTACAAAGGAGACGCTGTAAAATATTTCAGAAATTTAGGGTTTAGGAAAAATTATGGGAATTTTTGAAATTTTTTTGTTAACTAGGAAAGGTTGGTTTTTGAATTGAAATGGAAGTAAGAGGTTTTTGAGTTAGAAATGGAAGAAAATTGTTTTGAACTAAACTAAAGGGTTTGAGAAGTGAATGTAGGATTGTAACTAAGTGGGTTTTGGGTAAGTTAATGGGTTTGGAAGCATTTTTTCTACCTTAGCAATTTCGAGGACAAAATTTTTGTAAAGGGAAGGAATGTAATGATCCAGAATTTCGATAGTTAATTTTGAACGTTTAATTTATTTTAAATGTTGAATTTGAATTATTAAATGATTTTGAATATGAAGAATTAGCGTGTATTAGTGAAACAGTTTATAATTTCAAATATGGAAATTTAATAAATTTGGGCGAATATAAATTAATATTCAAAAATTGGGTAAATGGGTGAATCTGGAAATAAATGTGTATGAGAAGATTTCTAAAATTTATTTAATCTTGTTTAGATTAGAAGTATAATATGGACTTCTGAATGGGATTTAATAGTCGATAAATTAACATTTTGGAATTTACATATCAATTTAATAGTGGAATTACGAAAATAATGTAAATAATTGAATTTTGGATTAAAATGAACCAAAATGATTTCTAATATGGATGCAAATTCTATTTGATATATAAATGAGTTAGTAAATTTTTAAAATTTAAATTTCCAATGGTTTCGACGATTTTGAGAATCGCTCGATTTAATCGACGAGTTAAAATAGCCTTCCGGGGCACAGTCTCAAAATTCGATGAAACTGGTTCCATTGGATTCATAACAGTGAATTATTTTCAGGTTCTAAATTTCATAGCGTTTGGAGATGCCATTTAGTCGTACGGGATAGAAACGCATTGAAATAAATACCCAAAAATTAATATTTTAAATCGATTCAAAAGCTATCTTCCATATAAAATCGAATTAGGCCCTAAAATATGTTCCATTGTGTTCGGAATAGTGGTAAAATATTATAAACGCCATGCGACACGTCTAGTTTGGAGTTCGTCCGAAAATCAAGTAAATTATGAAAAATAATATTAAAATAATTCATTTATACGGATATATATACACACACATCTAGAATAGTAAACCCTAGTTCGTTATACGAGCCGCCATCTACGTTTTTAATGGCCAAAAAGCCTTCATTTTTTCCCTTCGATTTCTCTCGATCCAAGCATTATCGTCGAAAATCACCTACTTGAAAGATGGAGAGCTCATCGAGCTCGACCCAACGATCGAGATCGTTTTTAGTTCATCGAGGAAGCGGCAATTTGACGAGATGGGTCGTGCGTTCGAGCTTTTTTTTCGAGGCCGAGGGTGGACCAGGCTTGACGAGGCCCGTGGCGTTGAGGAGAGGGAGCAGGGCGTGTCGGCTGGAGGGAGTTGATCGAGTTCCGATGGCTTGGAGGTGGTAATGGTGGCTAGGGTTTGGCGGCGGCGTTGGTTTTTCAAACCCTGAGTGGTCGTGCGGGGAAGAAGGACAGAGAACGCCGAGATCTCACATCTCGAAATGTACGATCGATCTAGTTTGCTGTTAAAAAAAAAGAATTTGTAATTTATTTATATAAAATTATATTCAATCTTTAAAATTTCATATCTCACGCATACGAGGTCGAAATCGGACGAAACTGGCGAAGTCGAAATCGCAGCGACGAGCGCTACGCGCTACAATAGATCTGGAGTCGATCGAAACTAGCAAGAATTTTAGGTTAAATCGAACGTATTCGATTCAATTTAAAATTGGAACATTGGCAATGTAAAACTCAAAGTGAGTTAATTTCACTCAATTTTGCACTGTCGGTTTTAGTTTTAGATGGTTAAAATTAACTAATGATTGATTGGTTAAATTGATGCATTTTTATTAGTTGGTTGTGATATTATATATAGTAGAGTGTATATATATTGGAGTGATTGATATTCCCGCATGTACATAGCGGATGAGACCCTATGCGCCCCGTATAGTAGCTGATGACCCTATATACCGCGATATTCCATCTCGAAGTGGAATTGATATTTTTATGTTGTGCTAACATCTGTGGATTAGGGAAACAGGTTGGAGGGATCCAACTGGATTCCTCAAAAATGTTGAATTTAATTGCATATATAGTGATATATGTTTTGTTGAATAATCCGTGACAAGTTATTGTGTGATCTGAATTGATCGAATGTTATGGCAGTTAATCTGGATTTCTGGTGTTTTTAAATACCAATAAAAATATGGTTTAAATGGGTAAAGAATTGTAAACATGGTTTTTTTAGAATAAAAGAATATAAAAGGATTTCTAAATAATAAATCCTTAAACGGTACTTGTTTAAAATAAAAGGTTTTAAAATCAAGATTTAAAGTGTTATTGAAGGTTAAAAGCGAATTGTGAAATAAGAATAAAATTGTTTAAACTAGAGTTCAAATGAGATTTCCAAATTTAGAGGATGAAATTGGAAATCGAAAAATTAGTCTTGTTTATAAAAAGGGGATTTTAAATTATTAATATGGTAATTTTAAAAGTGCTAAAATATTCTGGAAAATTAGATGTTTAATTATTTTAGATTGTTTTAAAGCATATTTAATTATTAATAGCTACTTTATGATGATTTTTTTAGGATTTATTGTTATTTAAGAAACTAGTCGGCATTATCATTTAAAAAAAATATTTATTAAATATTAGTACAGTTTTGTAAGATAACTTTTTATTTAAGCATATTTGACTAGATTTAACTTGAAATTTATTTTAGAACTCATAAGCATTATTTTGAGATAGTATTCAAAATAAAGTTTTGGAAAGTAATAGTATACTCTTGTGGCGTAAATCGGAGGTAATGAGTGCCTGCAGCTAAGTCTTGAATTTCTTTGGGATAGAGATGTAACCATTGAGCTGTGATCCATGGTTTGATACCGCAGTGGTACTTTCCATATGAAATGTTTTGGTTATCATAAGGTAAAAACCCTTTTTGTTTATTTGTGGCATGGTCTTACGAGATACCTTTGATCCTTAAAGGATTTTCGAACTTTAATAATTCAAATTGGGTGTATTTTCTCACGCTGGTTTTTCAGACTAACTCGAGTGTTATTTTATTATAATGCTTGGGTCAGACCGAGTATTACAGGTTCAGTTAGGATGCTATGGAGCTTAGGAGACGAGCTGGATGGCGAAGATGTATTACTCGTATTTGTTTATTCCCTCTATAGTGTTTTGTTTGAAATTACCAAAAAATTGAGAGGTAGGTTATTATAACTGTCCAGGCCGATAATTATTGATTTGTGTACTCTAATGTGAGATATGTATATTACAGTTTTGTTTTTGTGAAAAGAACTATTGATATTATATATTGTTCCCTCCACTGTGAGATTCCATTTTTGCTAGTATTCTTCTTCTTCTGTCTACTTTCTTTTCCCTCAACAATCTGCCCTACTGGCACTCCATTGTTCGGCATGTTATATGATAAGCATATTTATGTTAATTTTCGAGGGTCGTGAAGGGCGGGTCGTAACAGTATAGCCACTTGATCGCATCTAAAAAGTTACGACCATACTTCCAAGCACACCCGATCAAAGTACTAATAGATAAACCCCTAAAGCGAGTGTTGTACTGCCCCAAGACGTCAGGTCAGCTTATCAAATGGAACATCGAATTGAGTCAATATGAAATTACTTACCATCCTCGGAGGGGGATCAATGGGCTGGCGCTAGTAGACTTCATTGCCGAGTTTACGATATGAGATAACGAAGAGGAAATAGACCCGAAAATTGAAACACATTGGAAATTGTTCATCGATGGTGCATCTAATAACTTCTACGCAGGGGTAGGAGTAGTGCTCGAAACTCTCGAAGAGCGATCTATTTGCTATGCCATACGCTTGGAATTCCCTGCAACAAATAACGAAGTGAAGTATGAAGCACTAATAGCTGGGCTGAAAGTTGTGAAGGAACTTGGGATAAAGTCTGTACACATCTACAACGATTCTTAGCTAGTCGTTTGCTAGGTGAAAGACAATACCAAGCTCGGGGAGAGGAACACTTCCTTTATATATCTAAAGTGCAGGAATTATTGAATAACATCGAACACTGCACCATAACTCATATCCCGAGGGAACAAACACGAAGGTAGACTATCTAGCCAAACTGGCCAGTTTGGGAGAAGCTCGGTCCTTGGGGCTAGTCCTGTCGAAACTCTAATCGCTCCAAGCATAAGCGAGATGGCTATAGATTGGAATTTTTGAGACAATTGAAGAATCGAAAACATGGATGACACCGATCAAGGACAACCTGCTCGAAGGTACACTCCCTGCAGACAAGAATCAAAGGAAAAGGCTCCTTCGAAAGGCGCGCGTTCTGTAGTACAGGATGTGATGCTCTACCGAAGGGGATTCTCTACCCCTTTGCTCAAGTGTGTGACCAACGATGAAGCTCGAAGAGTCCTCAAGGAAGTTCATTAAGGCGACTGCGGGGATCACACTGAGAGGCAATCCCTCACAAAGAAAGTCCTTCAATATGTGTATTTTTTGCCAACAATAAACCACGATGCAGTAGATTATGCCAGATAGTGCGACCAATGCCAAAGATTCAAAAAGATCAAAGAACTCCTCTGCTGGAGCTGACACAGATGGTCAGCCCACGGCCATTTTTGATTTGAGGAATTGATTTGATTGGCGTATTACCAATGGCCAAAGGAGGAGCCAAATATGCTATAGTCATTGTTGATTATTTCACCAAATAGGCCAAAGCGGAACAGCTGGCCACTATTACCGCAAAGAAAGGTATTAATTTTGTTAGTAAAAACATTATTTGCATGTTTGAAGTGCCAAAAAAGATCATCACTGACAACGGGACTCAATTCGTTAGCACCGAGTTCAAAGACTTTTGCAAATGCTTCGAAATCGAGAAAAGTTTTTCGCTGTTGCACATCCACAGGTAAACAGACAAGTGAAAGTAGTAAACAAGATCATCAGGTCCACCATCAAAAAGCGACTAACTAAAACTGAAGGAAATTGGGTTGATGAACTTCCACTGGCACTTTGAGATTACAGGACAACGCACAAATCTACAACCGGGCACTCCCTATTCACCCTGACATATAGTTCAGAAGCAATGATCCTAGTCGAACTAGAAGTCCCCTCTTATTGAAGGCAAAACTTCAATCAGAGACAAAACGAGTACCTCTTGCTTTCGCTCAATATGATCAATGAGAAGAGGGAAGAAGCCGAGTTAAGGACTGTTGCTCACTAGAAAAGGGTCACACAATTTTTTAATTCCAAAGTCTGTAACTGCACTTTCGAAGTGGGAGACCTTGTCCTCAGGTGGATCTAGCCTGTACCAGAAACATTTGGACCAAATTGGGAGGACCCCTATGTGATCGGCCAGAAGCTAGAGGAGGACAGATTCAAGCTAGCAACTATAGACCAAATTCATCGAGCTTGGAACAACAAATCGTTGCGTCGTTACTTTATCTAAGACTATCTTACATATTTCCTATTTTGCCGCAAATAAATCATCCCGGAATACCGAAAGCGTTGTAAATAGGCAGAACTTGTCCAACTTTTATCTATAAAATTGCTTTGCTTTCTGAACCAATAAAATCGTGTTCATAAAACTAATCTGTTGAGTTGACGGGGTCAAATCAACTCAAAACCATCGTGTCGCTGCTTTAGATAGTGGAGCTACACTCAAGTATGCCCCATCTACCCACCGAGTCGATGGAAGCAAATCGACTCAAACGGTTGGATCGACGGAACTCGATCCCTGCCTTCTAAGAACCAGTTTTGCTCCGGCAACACCAAGAAGGCCCAAATCAAAGCCGCACGCCCCAATGAGCCGCGCATTACTTCTTGAGCCATGAAACCACACTCTCGAAACATATAATCCTCACATTACCCGAAGATTGGTAACGTCGAGAAATTACAAGCTGTTTTGGATCGATGGGTCATATCGATCTCAAAAGCCATGCATCCCATAAGCCACGAACACTTCCAAAATCCATGCATCTCATAATCCATGCACACTCTTAAAAGCTGCGCATTTCATAAGCCGCGCATACTTTTAAGTACCGGTATTGCCCCAACAATGCTGGAAAGCTCGTCTTTTGCAGGACTAACAACAATCCACTATCACTATCAGAAGTAATTGACGTGGGTCCAATAATATCGCACAATAGAAATCAGCAAAGAATTCTAATTGCTAACAAACAAAATTCCCGGAGTCCAGGTGCTTGAGTCATAAGTTCCGGAAGATAGGAACCACAAGGTAGATTCAGCTACAAACATCTGAGGGATCGCTCGGATCAACCGGTCATTTGTCAAGTGTTCGAAGAAAACAACCCTGTAAAGTAGGTGGCGCACACACCAACATTTAGTTGAAAGAAAAACTACTCCACAGGCTCATTTCTCCAAACAAAGAATTTTGGGAATCACAACGGATCTAGTTATAAAAGTAAAAAAAGGGTGCATACATATTGTGTAAAATCGCAGAAATAAAGGCATCGCATACCGAGAAATATGGCAATGCAATGTGAAATATAGAAATTGCAAGACAAGCAATCATGCCATATGCATACATAAGTAATGTAAAAGCAAGTTATGTACACGACAAATAAGGATGAACACAGAAGAAATGACAGTTGAAACAGTAATCTTTTCATTCCTTATAACATTTTCTATACAAAGTCAAAATGTGGGAGTTGTACCCACACAATATTAACCAACAAAAATAAAAATAAAGATGCTATAACAAAAAAAGTAATAAGTGTAGACTCCATACTTGTACAAAACACGTATCAAACAAATTAGAATGTCCCAATATCCAGCTCCACCGTTACTCGAGCCTGTCAATGTTTCTTTCCACCATTTTCCTTCCCACCTTTGGTCGAAAGTTTCTTCTTCTTCTCAGAATCTCCGTCAGGAGTTGTGTCGCTGCATGAAATATCAATTATCGCCTCCATGCCAACATCTCCTTCTTGTTCTTCTGCCCTCTCGAAGGGCTCCCCCTTGGTCTTGCGCTTTCAGGACCCATGGGAGCTTCTCAAGGACTTCCTCTCATTAATTTTTTTCCTCTTAACCGCCATCAACTATTTCTAGTTTTACTTAGTTGGCCAGCTTGGTTTGCTTGCTTTCGAGTCTTGACTGATGTCGAATTACCCTTCAGAGATACAGAAGGGTCATCCACCCATGCAAAGCAGCAATCTTCTTAAATTCAGGCACTGGTGTAAGCCCAACATGGGTGTAGAAATGGAAGCAACTATAGAAACAAGCATCAAGGCAGTCGATATAGCAGTAGGCCATGGGATCGAAGAAATTGGCAGTTTAATGGGCAAAGAAGATGGACCTATAAGATCAAAAATGAAAGCATTCAATTCATTTTGTTCCTGCGGCGTGAGCTAGAAATTCTTAAACTTGGGAGAGACAAGAAGGTTGTTGCATAATAAGAGTGGCCGACCTCATACTCCCCACCTTCTCCTTCTTTGGATGGCGGCACGATATTCGATGAAGTTTTGGGACCACCCAAGGCTTTCGAGACAGTTGCTGAAGGGGCAGACAACAAAGTAGTACTGGCTGAACTCGAAATTGCTCCTCACTGATCACGATGCGGCTTTGATGGTTCATCAGGACCGGAAACAAAAGGCTCTGCTAGCGCTTTAGCGGTTGCAGCAGCATCACGACCTCCTGTTCCCTCTCAATCGGAATGATCTCATGACCCTCTACCAGAGCCTTCTTCGACTCTTCATTGAGATAGGTATCCTCCAACTTTTAATCAGTGTATACATCCTCGTTTTATCGAAAATAGGCCAAAACTTCTTCCTAAACCACAGTAAAAGTAAGCGGAAATTTGGGTCCGAGATTGCCGAGGCTACCGTGATGCAGCAAGGAGTCAACGTAGAAATTCAAGATGGTGTCATCCATCTTCTCCATTTCCTTTCGAAAGTATCCTGCAGCTCCAAGTGGTCCGTTGTCACGGCGGCCTTCTCAACTTCAACTTGGGTCTTTTCAGTGTTAAGCTGCACGATTCTTTCCTAGAGCTAGACAATGACTTGGGTCTTTTCAGTGTTAAGCATAATCAGCAATTTTCTTTCTATAAGCTTCGACGAATTTGCCATGATTAGCAATAGTTTTTTTTGAACCTTCGATGATCTCATCACGGGCTTTAAACTCCTCTTTTAACTTAACCTCGTCTGCATGAACCTTATTGATTTCGTCTCAGAACATGATCTCAATTTTGGTGTGGGCCTCTTTCAATTCCCTCGGTAAGTCGGCATTGCTCTTACTCTCTTAGAGTGCAACGTCCCTCTCCTTTGTCAATTGTTCATTTTTGGCATCACGTTCCGTTAACATCCTCTCATAATCGTCCTTTTCTGACTCGAAGAAAATAATTTCCTGATAGTTGTTACGGTTTGTGTCTGTCAGTTGCTTTTCTCCCATTCCTTAGCTTGATCAAATCGCTATGAATCGCCTAGAGATGGGGCATATAAGAATCTTTACGGATCGGATGAAGGTCATGATAAAATTTAACTCCCTTTAGAAACCATTCAGGGAGCGCAGCTTCAAGCTTAGGGGGACCAAATGGAAGAATATAAGCTGGCCTCCTACGTGGGCGTGAAGAACCAGAAGCAGGCATTAGGTGAGTTGATGGGGCTTGGGTTGCTTGGGAGGCTTGAACAGCAGAAGTCAGAACTTCGATTCCAACAGAGACTTGAGCCAGGGAAAATGCTTGGTGCTCGGAAGGACAAGAACCATGATCGACCTTCGATTTCTTGGATAGCTTTTCCCAGTCGTCGAGAGTTTTCCTCTTCTCGTAACCACTCATGTGAACTCTGCTTTGATCCCTGCTGTCCCGATGATGGATCTCGGCTTCCAAATCTTTCCTCTTTCTCCATTATTCTTCGGTTTCCAAGGGCTGATGGCGGCTTGAAGTCCGTCTTGATCAGCGTTGTGCGTCAGTAAATTGTTCAAGGTCCTCATAAAGTCCACGGCCTTTTATAGTACCTGATATGAAAAATAAATGAAGAACTTTAGCGACAGGAAATGAACTTAAATAATGCTTATGTAAGTGTACGTGACCCTAGTAAAATGTGTAATGTGTCATAGGCGGGCTAAAAGGACTTCACAAACTGGATCGGGAAGTCACCATAGTGGGAATCGGCCTAACTCTAGACACGGCATGATCGAGGCGAGAAGATAATCCCTCGAACTCGAAATCATCTCCCATGAGTTCATCGATGTCAACGCTAGTCAAGTCCCCAAAGCTAATATCGGTCTCCTTAGGTGGAGAACCATGAAGTCGTTCGGTTGTTGGGGAGCATCTTTAGCAGGAATCTCTTGAGGAGGCGAATCCGAGAGAATAAGACTCATTCTCGGGGTGTCGTCCCATGATTCAAAGTTTCCCTCACTGGAACTTGCATCAAGTTCATCATCATTAGTGGAGGAATCATAGCTGTTGTTGTTCTCAATTTCACCCTCCTCCTTTTCCATGATCAACGTAGCCTTGCCCTCACGCTACTTAAACTCCTTTTTCCCTTCCTCCGGGATCGAGGGCATCCTATTCAGGCAATTGAATCTGATCGCAACATCTTTTCCTTTATGAATCTCTTCAATTGATCCGTCGGATGGACCTTCCTTTGGTAGATCTCCCTCTTCGAAATCGCGCGATGAAGAAGTGGAGCATGTTCGAATCCTAAAACGGGAAGGAGGTAGAACTTCAACAGCTAGGGTAGATCTCTCGGGATGCAACAACCCATACCAAAGCAAGTTCTCATCTATCAGTAAAAAACTTGACCGATCTCTCCTTAGCATCTGCGGCCTTCAAAGTATGGAAGATGGGATCAAGAGATGGATCTTTATTTGGCCTTGAAATAACTGCAAGGGGTATTCAGTCTATTAAAAATCCCGTGTCAACATATTAGATCTCAACGAGTAAAAGGGAAGACTTACCTCCCGTTGTCTAAAGACGATTAAATCCTTCAGGACACCTAACGAAAAAATACTGGGTCTTGAATTAGGACAGGTTACTTTGAAGCTGCAACATGATTTTGTGGTTTCTTTGAGCCTTGATGATCACAAAGGACGGACATTCGTCTCTCTTCTTGAATGGGAGGAAATATCTCAACTCATCAAAGCTTGGGGCACGATTAAATGTCCCCATAAATAAAACGTGAAGGCAAGTCAAAATCGCATATTCATTGGGCTAATTTGAAATGGAGTAATTTCCAAGTTCAGAAGAGTCTCTCTCAAGAAGTGATTGAATGGGGGCACTGCTCCATTCAAGTACATGTACCAGTGGCAAGCGGTGTACCCTGAAGGTAGCATTGCAAACTTGTTTTTCGATGGAAGGCATATGTCACCATCCGAAATGTCATGATGTAAACAAATGTCATGTGGAACTTTAACAGAGATTACGAAGGAAACTCTCTCCAAAGGGTTGAGTAGAACTCTAAAGTTTGGAGGAGTTCGATCTATAACTGGACCGATTGGAACCCATTGACCATATTCAGCCGGTGGTGTTGAAGAAGTAGGCACTACTGAAACCATTTGTGAAGGCATAACTGATGTCGATTCAGCTTCTGAGAGTGCCAGACTTCCTCCGCTGGATTTACGATTGGATGATGGGTGCTTCATTCTATAAAATATAAATTGTATCTAACGCGGTCAGGTAATTCTATTTATAACTAAAATTCCCGCCATGCTAAACACTTGTCTTCCAAAAAAATATCAATTTATTCCAACACATCGAATTTCAAGCGTTGACTGGGAAAGTGCAGTTATTATCTATTTAGGATGGGCTCGGTGTTTTGAACACTACAAACGCTCTATTCTGTGTAGATAGTTCACCCGCAGCGAAGAAAGAAAAGAGCTTTTCCGATCATTCATTAAAGTTATTTCTTCTACACTTACCTATTATTGATCAACAATCGATAACGAATCTCTGTCCAAAGCAACATGGAAAGCTCTTCCTATTCTAGGTACACCGACTGTGCAATGACAGGACCAATCCAAAATGAGCAACTATAGATCAATGGTTCCGAATTGAGTAGAGAATTCTCATCATAAATTGATTTCAGTCTTTTGGAAAGTGGTAACAACATGAGCTGCATATGAGATGCTATCTAAAGCTATTATCACCTCCTAGAAAAACCAAAATCAATTCGCATGACGTCATGCCGAATTAACAGTGTAACTCGATACAAGTTAATTGTGACTCGATGGACGAAGATAGCAAAACATGTCAAGCACCAGGGCAAAATCCAAGCTTCGTTCTGTAAAGAATTCAAGACTCGATTTACTATCTTTTTCCACAAAATTGCAATCAACTCGAATTCTCAATTGCATTCGTCACCAACACAACTTCACCACCATGTCGTTAAATAAACATCAAAATCCATGTCACCCACCTCAAGTCAAAAGGCGAATGTGGTCAATCTCAAGTTGTTGGCGACCCAAGGTGAATAAGGTTGGTGGCAATCTAAATGAATTAGGTCTGCGGCGATCCAAGCAGGTGGTGATTTAGGAACAAGGTGACTGGAAAGGCAAGTGGGGTTAGAGGCATAAAGCTATGGTAGTGAAGATTGATGAAGGTAGTGGCGTAAGCAAGCTAGGATTTGGTCAAAAGATTGGATCGGTTTGCAAAGGAAGATAGCTCGGTTCGCAAGGGAAAGAATAAAAAGAAAGAAGGTCGGACCAAGCATAGTTAAGTAGGAAGTTACACTGAAAAAAATTGCTAAGTCCTTGGATCGCTAGCGATCCATCAAATTGCAATCAATTTTCTCCAAACTCGGTAAGCATGATCCACGTGTTATTTGCAAGCATCTGGAAAGTTGTGGGGTCAAAACTGATTCATTATTACGAGCAACGACAATTCACATCAGAAGTAAATAGACGGTTGAATAGCCAAAGCCAAATTCGCATTATGGCCTCAACATGATCATTTAAACCTCACTAAACGGGAACTAAAAAGAAATTACTTCCAGAGCAACCTTGTTTCCAACAAAGGCATACTATGGGGGGCAAATGTTAACTGGGTTTTAACCCAACAAAATTCAACAGGAACTAGAACATTTACGACAAGTCAAAACATCTCAAGGATCAACCAAGAAGACTAGAGTAAAATAAAGAGAAGGACCCAAGAAGATGTCAAAAAAGGTTAAGTTGATGGATTGCTAGCGATCCATAATGCTTGCTCTTGGACCCTCCAATCTTCTTGCGCCATGTTCCAATATCTTTTCAAGGGATGTCTGTCAAGTTTCATGGTATTTCAAGCAAGCCAGTTCAAGAAGTGACTGTTCAGCTGACCCCTGTCATAGTTCAATGCAACTTGTATACAAATCACCATCAAAACATGGAAAATGGTTACCCTATTACATGGAGAGCATCTATATAAGGCAATGAATGCTACCCAAAAGAAACGATCTAAGTAAATTCTAACTTCATGGATCGCTAGTGATCCATCGTATCAAGTCAGGTCGCTGTGAAACTTTCTGAGCACTTTCGTATCGTTATGTTTAGGTCTTTGGCAAAGCGATCCAGCCCAATAGCTCTTTAACCCCCTATAAATAAAATCTTACCTGCAACATAAAGATGATCTTCTGGACTGGCTTCTGAAACTTTGCAGAAAATATCTTCACTCTTCTCCTTCCACACACAGTCACATAGAGGTTCACTGTGATTCTCTATTGAACTCTTGCACTCGTGACTTAATCTGACTTAGGAGATTCAATCATATTGTAATCTAACTCCACTTGTAACAGCGATCAGTTAGTAGAAAATTATAAAGTGGACGTATGCTTCGTTAAAAGTTGAACCACTATAAAAATCTTCTTGTTCCTTTACTTTTTCTCCAATCTACTATTGCTTTTTCTATTTTATTTGCCTTAATAAACGAGGCTGGTGCTTTCACACTCAATTCAGGGTGTTTGTCCCTTTTTTGGGTTAATAATATATATATACACACACATATTTATATATATACATATATATATATATATATATGATCGCTGTGGTTTCGACTCTACGTTCTTTGAAATTGATTATATATTTTGTATTGTTTTGTTCTGAAGGCACACGTGTTTATAGCTTTATATCGTTACTGTGTAAGTATAGACGAGTTATTTATTCGATGTTTTAATATGTACTAATGTTAGTCCGAAGGAATATTCACGTGTGTATCCCATATAGCCTCATTCTCTGTATTATTCGAAGATATTACTTTGTAGTATTCTTGAATGGTATGGGTATAGAGATGGGGGTTTTACAACATTGTATCATAGCAGGTTCGGAATAATACATCATATATATGAGACATGAGTCCTGATCTTAGATGTGACTTAGAGTCCCTGTCCCTGTGGTTGTGTCTTACATTTTTGTTTATATTTAAGTAATAGTAGAAGTATATGATAATTACTGAGATAATCATCTGGGGTCGTACTTATTATTTTCCCTACTATATGTATATCTTATGTCTACTCCTTCTATATGTGTTTGTTTCTGTGTGAAGTAGAAGTTGTTGGGTGAGATAGTGAAGTACGGATTAGTTAGCCCTACGAATAGTGTCGGTATTGATGATGTTGAATAAAGCTCCGCGTGGCTTATATATGAATGAGGTGATCCAGTAGCGATTAGTCTTGCGTAGCGGAAATTTATATATTGTTTTCCGCTGAAGGCTTTTGTTTTCTTGTTTGAAATGTGTAAATTGTTGTATTGGTGTTTGGTTGATTATATGGATTTTTGAAAATGAATATTTTTGTTCAACAAGCAAGTGGTTTGATAAACTACGAATTTGACTTTTATAAAGTGATTGAAAATGTTTTTTAATTTATTTTGATGTTATTTTGTCCGTCAAGTGCTTTAAAAATTTCTATCAATGCACCGACCAATGTTATTGACAGGGATTCCTAGGAACTAAGATGAAGCATTTTGATACGGTGGTTTGAAAAGAATATATTTTTAATTATAATAAAACCAATGTTTGAAGTAATATTTTCATGAAATTTATACGAATAATTTGTTTTGAAGAAATTACAGTGATATGAAGAAAAAATTGAAAAGAACAAATTGTTTTAGTGAAGGAAGAATTATTATTTTGAAAGAAGTATGTAATTTGAGAGAAGTATAATAATATTTTTTAGAAATGTGTTTGGAAAGAAGACAAAATTTAAAGAAGCATCTGAATTTCAGAAGAAAAAAAATATAGGTGAAGGTTTAAGAAGGGATGATAGTAATAATAAAATAAAAATGGCGGGTAAATTCATCGAGAAGTCATCAACTTTGTAAAAAAATACCAACTAGAAAAAGGAGAGCAACTGAAAAAAAAACCATAGATCCACACCACAACATGTCTAGCGAAACAATCAGAGGTGCAATTGACAAATTTTTGCTGAATTTCAGATGAGCTTGAAATTTCAGTTACATCATGTATCCTATTATTCTAAAGCATATTCTGTGCACCTATTTGATTCGGATATAAAGAAATATCATTGTGATTTTGTTCTTACACTGTTTAATGTTAATTTGTTAAGTATGTTAGAGTTAATTTCTCAACATCAAGAGTCCAGTTAATTTGAATGTATTTATTTGTACAAGTAGGTAAATTGATAAAGTTTATAAAAGGAAAATGAATGATATGGTACATGCTTAGCAGATTTGGTTGCAGCTAAGGGAACAAGCTTGATCAAAGAAACATCAATTTATGCTCCTACTTGCTACAATTGACCATCATGGTTTTCCGAATCAATAATTCTAAAATGATGCACTTAAGTTTTTAAAACAGTTGGTGAAGTGATTCCTTTTGATATCTTGAAAATAAGGTGTGACTTTTTTAACAATCTTTTAGAACGCAGTGGATGAACAAAGAAGGCATAGAATTTTGATGGTATCTGATTTCTTCTTTCCAAATATTGGTGGTGTAGAGAATCGCATGTATTGTCTCACGTAGTGTCTGATCATAAGGTTTTTTATACTGATTTGTGTAACAAAAGCCTGATAAATCATTATACACATGTGTTTTTACCTTAAAAAAAGAGTTGAGCATTGAGCTGCTGCTCTATTGAACTGAACTGCACCAATAAGCTGGTGTAGCAGCAGCGTGGTACTTGTAAAAAAAAGTGACTTAAGTTTATTGTGCAGTTCTATATAACATTTAGTACTAAGTTTACATTCTGAGAATAACATCAAGACAATGAATTGAATCTTTGGTCTTTATTCTTTACATTTGGTATTAAGTTTATACACACGTACAAACATGAGTGTGTGTGTTTGATGCTATCTCTTATGCCTTGCTATTGACCTTGCTTTTGTGCCTGAAATTGAGTTTTGTAGTATTGACGCAAATGTGTTCGTGTTTTTAATTTTCTGGTCTGCGCATTCGCACTGAATTCATTTAGCCATTACTTTTAAATGGCTGATCCGATTATGACGATGTTGCGAGGTGTCCGAAGGAAGACCAGACGTGCTGCAACCTAGGGATCACCAGTCTTTCACTCTATAAGGATCTCTGAGGGGAGGGGGGGGGGGGGGGGGGGGGCAACATTCTGGAAAGCTAAGAGTATAAGCTATAACTTTTATTTTGACCGTTTCACAAAATTTTGATGTTTCTAAGGCTAAAAACTCGGTTGTCTTAAGTGGGTCCGCATATTTTTATTAAAATCTGGGTTTATTACTTGTAGAAAAACTCTCATGACTCATGTTCTACTTATATTTTTGCAATCCGAAAGTGTTTTGAGAAGCCAGCACACTATATAATAATTTACTTTTAGAAAGCATAGCTTGATTTAGTGATTTTGATGTTGAAAAGTTCGTCGAAAAATGGTATAACATGAAATTTGCATTTCTTTTATATTTTGCAACTTGCAAGTGTGTACTTAGTATGCTTCTTTATTTAAAGCTAACATTCGATGCTGAGTTGAGATATGTATCAGATTACCGGTTGGTGATGTTGCTCGCTCTTACTCACTAAATAATAAGCAAACTTGCTTAAAATACTAATAAGAAGTAAGTTTTTAAGGTATATCGATATATATTGTGATATTGTTTTATTTCACCGTGTTTCGAAATGCTCCGGGTTAGGATGCCTTTTCGAAAATGTATATCATGTAATTATACTATGTTTTGATTTTTAGAAACGTTTTCCATACAAAGGAGACTCTTATGAAATTTTTTAAAAAATCCGACATTTAGAATTATTTTTTTCACAAATTATCGTATATGAAAAATAGAAAGTCATTAAATGAATTTATAGCATACGATAAGAGAAGTTTGTGAAAGGGCAAGTAGAGGATTGTATTGTGAGTTTGAAAGTAGTTTGCTGATATGTAGAAAGTCCGAGTATGAGTTGCTTATAGTCTCCCTAAAAGAAATTATGAGAACGCAATTTTCATAAAAGGGTCTTTAACAACCCCCGTTTTCTACGTGCTATATATAAACAAATTTAATTAAAATAATATTTTTCAAATTTAAAATTTGATAATTATTAATTTTTAAAAAGTAAATATTTATTTAATTAAAAGCTATTAATAAAAGATTTTGTTTTAATAATTGAATTAAATTAATGAATTCTTTCGGACAATTTATTGAAATCAAATAAATTGTTTTAATTAGAGGTAAAAAATTTTAGAAGTGTAAATAATTGTTATGTGATTAAACTAGTGAAAAATAAATATATGTGCATTGAATAAATTGTGTAGTTACCGAAGTGTAATTTGCAAAATGAAGTACAAATCAATCGAAATTAAATTCAAATAAATTTGAAGATGAATTGAAAGAAGGCACAGCAAATTAATTAAAACTGACCAAAGCCATCTAAAATATCTTTCTCCTGTTCTCTTGAAAACTCTCCCCATTTCTCAATGAAGCCTAAACCCGTATTCACCTTTACCTTATACTCTAATTCCGAAACTGAATTCAACATAAGAAAAAAAAATATAAATTGCGATCAAAGGACACATTCACGATCTAAGAACGACGCTCGATACCAGGTGCGGCGTCACATGATGGGCAGTGGCAATTGATGGCTAGAGTGATTTTGGGGCAAGTGAGTGTGTACGCTGCTTATAGGCACCACGATTTGTAACTTGAGAAGGGTGCAAATGGTTGAGCGAGGTTTTGCTAGAGACCGTGTGCGTGCGATGTGGCGACTGGTAAGGCAAGCAGGTGCAGGCAAGTGTAGATGTGGCGGTCAATGTTTGGGCTTTGGTTTGGAGGCTGGCGATTGCAAGTTGAAGATAGGGTTTGGGTGAAGGCAGGTGTAGTGGTGCACAAGCATGGAGGTACAAATTAGGTTGTTGGCTGCATCAAGCAAGGTTGTGCATGCGAATGTCAATGTTTAAGGAGGCAGGTTTGGTGTTGATGGAAATGAGATAAGAATAGTTGTTTTGCTAGTCAACACATCATTTTGGCATGCTTTTGTTTAAATTCACAACTATATTTATATTGTATTGAGCATGTATATATTATCCCGATTGATGATTGAATTGCATGATTGAACTGTTTGTTTGGTATTGTGATGAATTTGGTGGATATTGATGATGTGATTATTGGTAGATTTTGTTAATCGAAAGTGTCGATTTACAAACGGAACTCTGTTCGTTTGCGAATTGTATTAAATATTCATTTGTATGTCGATGTGCAAATTTTATGAATGACCGAAGTTCGGTAAAACTCGACTCGAGTCATGCTATATTTGTAATGATGGTCGTTGAGATGTTTGTGGAGTAATTTTACTCTATAATTATATATATATATATATATATATATATATATATATATATATATATATATTTCTTGTTTTAATGAATGTTTAAAAAGAATATACTATTTAAGTTTTTTGAAATTTTATTGAAAGCGTTTTATAAATAATAATATTCTAAAGAGATTTTATTATAAATATTATTTAAATTTATTAATCTATCGGAAAGAAAGTTATATTTAGTTTTAAATAATTATTTAAAGATGGTATAAATTTCTGGAAATGAGAAATATTTTCTATTTAATATTTTGGGTAAATTAAAAGTTATTTTGTAAGCGATAAGTATAATTAAGGGTATAGGATGTTTATTATACATATTTGGTAAAATGATATATTACAATATTTTTGTAATGGCTTCTTCCATCGGCATCGATATTGTTGTTATCAACGGTTAATTATTAAATATTGATTTGATTATAATATTGATTTATTTAATTAATTGGCTTTTTCATACTTTCTTGATTTTTAATTTTCCCATATTAATTTCGATATTGTGAATGATACACCGTCGATATTAATTTGAGTCATATTATACGATGATATAGTGACGACATCTTTTCATTTGATTTGTGATATTTATTTTGTGCAATGAGAAATCTGAATAAGCGATTTAGTGATACTGTCTGGTATGGGACTTTTAGTATCACTTTTCTGGTTATTCTTTGGACTCGTTATATAAAATATCGAAGGAGCGAGTGTGATGTGTGAGCACCAAATAAATGGACAACACATAATGGTATGGAATGTCTTTATGTTATCTATGTAGTTATTGTTTGCTCAAGGATGACACTCATACATGGGTATGTCGTGTGTACCTCACTGCAGTGAGCATTTATGGAGACTACTTGTTAGCCACATATTCTATGTACATTATGTTTCTATCTGCCTATTGTCCAGTTCACTTTATGTTTTAGGAGTGAGCCGGATTGGCCAGTATCCACTCTGGCAGCTGATCGAGGAGGTCGTGGCCCCGATTGCGACATTATTGTTGTATATGATATTCGATGCGCATCACATGATTAGTTGCCCTTCGTATCGCATAGGCTGACAATTAGTTACCATAGAGGCACATATTCGTAGTCATGGCTGAAGAGGCTATACTTTGTCGAGCTTATGCTGAATAAATATCATGATACCGAGAGGGGAGAGGTAATGGTAACCAATGACTATAGGAGGCATGTCATATGAACCATGTATGGCTCCTGAAGCAAGCAGACGTGCTATTAGTCTTCCGTTTGGTTCTGCTGTATGTGGATGTATGTGAATGGTATATGAACATATACTATGTATAGATGAGATTATACCTGAGACTGTGTCTATAATATGGTCAACCTCATTTCCTTCTTAGGCAGACGGCATATTCTTTACATGCAGACGTCCTATTTATTATTGATTATATTTTGGTATTGTTCTGAGCTGGCTCAAATCTTTATTGATTTTGTCGATTTAATTATGATATTTTATAATATTAGATTTTGTCGATTTGATTATGATATTTTGTAATATTAGACTGAGATATTATGGGCATTGCTTCGTTAGTACTTGACTTCACTTGTGGATATTTCATTATTGATTATTTCTGGTTTTGATGGTGATTTCAAAATATATATGATTCACCCATTCGATGTGGATTTAGTACATTTTGATTTAATATGTTTATATGGGTGATGACACTTTCCTGTGTCGATTTATAATGAATGTAGTTTTGAGATATTTTAAGGTTGTCGTATCATCATCTTCATACTTATCATATTATAATTGTATGTTATAATATCACCTATCATTATAGACATAGTCTGACCAGTGTGTTATTGATAATACTTGGGTCAGTTCAAGACTTTTTAGGTACAGGATAACATGTCCAGTATCTATTTTAGTGGGCTTAGAGGAGATATATATTAGGATTGTTATTTGATAATTGTATATCTTTGACAATGTCTTGTATATTGATAGTCCATAACATTACACTGAGATAGTTGACACTTTAGTTGAATTATACCCTTATTGTATATGCTATATATATATATATATATATATATATATTATATGAACGTTGTGGTTATGACTCTATGTTCTCCGATATTAGTTATATATTTTATATTGTCCTGTCCAGGAAGGCACACGTGTTTATTGTTTTGCACCATTACTACGTAAGTATAGTGTGTCATTTATTCGATGTTTTAATATGTATTAGTATTAGTCCAAAGAAATATTCATCTGTGTATTCCATATAGACTCATTCTCCGTGTTATTCGACAGTATTATTTGTTAGTACTATTGAATGGTATGTGTGTGTAGAGGTGGGGGTGTTACAACATGTTATCATAGCATGTTCAAAATAATACATCATATGTAAGAGACATGAGTGAAGACCTTAAACTAGTGAAAAATAAATATATGGGCATTGAATAAATTGTATAGTTAGCGAAGTATAATTTTCAAAATGAGGAATAAATCAATCAAAATTAAATTGAAATTAATTTGGAGATAAACTAAAAGAAGGCAAAGAAAATTAATTAAAACTGACCCAAAGCCCATCTGGAATATCTTTCTCCCGTTCTCTCGAAAACTCTCCCCATTTCTCGATGAAGCCCAAACCCATATTCATCTTTACGCTGTGCCCTAATTCTGAAATTGAATTCAACATAAGAGAAAAAAATTATAAATTGCGACCGAGAACACATTCGTGATCTGAGAACTGCGCTCGATACCAGGCGCTGTGTTGCATGAAAGGCGATGGATATTTAGAGCGATGCTGGAGGGCGTGAGTGCGTACGCTGCTTGTAAGCATCGTGATTTGTAACTTGAGGAGGGCGCGAACTGTTGAGTGAGGTTTTGTTGGAGACTGTGTGCATGCAGATGTGGCGACTGGCAAGGTAAGTAGGTGCAGGCAAGTGCAGATGTGGCAGTTGACGTTTGGACTTTAATTTGTAGGTTGGCAATTACAAGTTGGAGATAGGGTTTTGGAAGTGAAGGCAGGCGTGGTGGTGCACAAGCATGGAGATGCGACTTGGGTTGCTGGCTGGCATCAAGTAAGACTGTGCATGCGAGTGTCAGTGTTTGAGAAGGTGGGTTGGGTGTTAATTAGACTTGTCAAAATTTGACCCAACCCATTAACCCAATCCATAAATGGTTTGGGTCAACCCATTTATGATTATTATAAAATGGGTTATGGGTTGGGTTGACCCATTTTTAAAAGAGTTATAAATGGGTAACCCATTTACCCATTTATTAAAAACATTAAATTTTAATATAAATTTGAAAAATAAGAATTTTGAACATACATTATAATTTTTTATGGAGACTGACAGTTGTACTTAGAAAATAACAGGCTATTGCATCCCCATATTTGAATTTCACTTGGTGTAGAAGCCACTATTTTTTTTGTTCAGACTGCAATAACTTCTTCGTTTTAACTCGGAATCAGGCGAGACTTCGACCGATCAACTCCAACCTAAATTACGGACAGTATGAAACGCTCGGATATTTCATCGTGTGAACGCACAGTGTAGTTCTCCAAGGGGACTGACAGTTGTACTTAGAATATAACAGGCTACCGCATCCCTGTATTTGAACTCCACCTAGTGCATAAGCTGCTATTTTTTTGTTCAGACTGCAATAACTCCTTCGTTCTAACTCGGAATTAGGCGAGACTTCGACCGATCAACTCCCACTTAAATTACGGACAGTATGGAACATTCGGATTCATCATGTAAATGAACACTGTAGTTCTTCAAGGGGACTGGCAGTTGTACCTAGAAAATAACAACCTACCACATTCTTGTATTTGAACTCCACTAGTGCAGAAGCCGCTATTTTTTTGTTCGGACTGCAATAACTCCTTCGTTGTAACTCGGAATTAAGCGAGACTTCGACCGATTAACTTCCACTTAAATTACGGACAGTATGGAACACACGGATACTTCATCGTGTGAACGCACACTGTAGTTCTCCAAAGGGACTAGCAGTTGTACTTAGAAAAAAACAGGCTACCGCATCTGCATATTGAACTCCGCCTAGTGCAGAAGCCGCTATTTTTTTGTTCACACTGCAATAACTTATTCGTTCTAACTCGGAATCAGGCGAGACTTCGACCGATTAACTCCCACATAAATTACGGACAGTATGGAACACTCGGATTATTCATCGTGTGAACGCACACTATAGTTCTCCAAGGGGGACTGACAGTTGTACTTAGAAAATAACAGCCTACCACATCCCTGTATTTGAACTCTGCCTAGTGCAGAAGCCGCTATTTTTTTTGTTCGGACTACAATAACTTCTTTGTTCTAACTCGGAATTAAGCGAGACTTCGATCGATTAATTTCCACCTAAATTACGGACAGTATGGAACACTCGGATGCTTTATTGTGCGAACGTACACCGTAGTTCTCCTAGGAGACTGACAGTTGTACTTAGAAAATAATAAGCTACATCATCCCCATATTTGAATTTTGATGAAAATTAGAATTAAAATTTTAAATTTTTGTCGGATCTCAAAACATAAAAATTAGAATTATTTTATATTTATTTATTTTTTATTAGTCAAATTAAATTTAAATTTTTAAATGGGTTAAATGGGTAACCCGCTTATTAAGTGGGTTGGGTCATAAATGGGTTGAGTCATAAATGGATAAAAGAGAATGGGTCATAAATGGGTTGGGTCAAACTCGACCCAACCTATTTTGATCCAATCCAACCCGTTTGACAGGCCTAGTGTTAATGGAGATGAGATAAGAGTAGTTGTTGTTTTGGTAATTCACGCATCATTTTGGAGAGTTTTTTCTTTTTAACATTTTTTTTTAACCTAGAGCCTTGATGAAATCGAATAGACGAAGGGAACTAAGCCAGACCAGCATAGAGATTTGACGCCCCCAATCAGTTTTTATTTGGATTTAACGGGGACCCACCTCCGCGTCTTGAAATTAGAAGTAGGACAGATGAAAATCGAACCCACGACCTGATTACTTGGAAGCAGGTATTTTACCACTGCGCCACTACTTGCGGACTAGTAGGTGTGATTATTCTTTAAACTCAACTATATATTGTGTTGAGCACGTATATATTATCCTGATTGATGATTGAATTGGACGGTTGAATTATTTTCTTAGTATTGTGATGAATTTGGTTGATGTTGTGATTATTAGTAGATTGTATTAGTTGAAAGTGTCGATTGTACAAATGACACTCTATCCGTTTGTGAATTGGGTTCAATATTCATTTGTATATCGATGTGTGAATTTTATGAATGACCGGAGTTTGATAGAACCCGATTCGGGTCACACGATATTTGTAGTGATGTTCATTGAGATGTTTGTGGAGTAATTTTACTCCATAATTATATATAGAGATTTATTTATTATTTTAATGAATGTTTGAAAAGCAAATATTATTTAACGGTTTTAAAATTTTATTGAAAGTGTTTTATAAATAATATTATTCTAAAGAGATTTATTACAAAGATTATTTAAATTTATTAATCTATCGAAAAAGGTTATAATTTGTTTTAAATAATTATTTAAAGATTGTATAAATTTCTGGAAATGAGAAATTTTTTCTACTTAATACTATAGGTAATTTTAAAAGTTATTTTATATTTCATAAGTATAACTAAGAGTATAAGATGTTTATTATACATATTTGTTTAAATGATGTATTACAATATTTTTATGATGGCTTCTTCTTTCAACATCGATTTTGTTGTTATAAACGATTTATTATTAAATATTGATTTGATAGTAATATATATTTATTTAATTAATTAGCTTTTTTATACTTTCTTGATTTTTCGTTTTTCCATATTGATTTTGATATTGTGAATGACTCGCCATTGACATTGATTTGAGCTATATTTTAAGATGATACGGTAAAGACATATTTCCATTTGATTTGTGATATTTAATCTATGTGGCGAGAATTTGAATAAACGGTTTTGTGATACCATATGGTATGAAACTTTTGGTAACATTTTTCTAGTTATTCTTTAGACTCGTTATATAGAATATCAAAGGAGCAAGTGTGATGTGGAAGCATCGAATAAATGGATTAGTAACACGCGATGGTATGGGCCATCGTTGTGTTATTTATTCAGTTACTCTTGGCTCGTGGATGACACCCGTACATGGGTATATTGTGTGTGACTCGCTGCGATGAGAATTTATGGAGGCTGCTTATTAGCCACATATTTTATGCATATTATGTGTCAATATACCTATTGTCCAGCTCCCTTTATGTTTCGAGAGTGAACTTGATTGACCAATATCTACCCCGACGGCCTGATCGAAGAGGTTGTTCCCCCGATTGCAACACCGTTGTTGTATATTATATTCGATAGGAATCACAGGATTGGTTGCCATTTGTGTTTCATAGGCCAACAGTCAGTTACCATAGAGGCACATATCGGTAGTAGGTGGCCAAAGAGGCTACGTATTGTCGAGCATATGGTGGATCATTGTAATGATACCGAGAGGGGAGAGGTAATGGTAATCGATGACTATAGAAGTCGTGTCATATGGACCACATGTAGCTCCTGGAACAAGCACACTTGTTGTCAGTCTCTCGTTTTGGTTCTGGTGTATGTCGGTGGTAGATAGACATATACTATGTGTAGATAAGATTATACCCGAGACTATGTCAGAGTATGGTCAACCCCGTATCCTTCTTAGGCAGATGACCTATTTTTACAAGAAGACGGCTTACTTATTGATTATATTTGGGTATTGTTCTGAGCTGGTTGAAATCTTTCTTATTGATTTTACTATTTGATAATGATATTATATAATATGAGATTGAGAGAGATTGTGGGCATTACTTCGTGACAGCCTGACTTCACTTGAAGATATCTTATTATTGATTATTTCTAGTTTGACGGTGATTCCAAAATATAGACGATTCATCCATTCGATGTGGATTTAGTAGATTTTGATTTGATATGTTTATATGAGTGATGATGCTTTCGTATGTGGATTTATTATGAATATAGTTTTGAGATATTTTGAGGTTGTCGTATCATCATCTTCACACTTATCATATTATCATTGTATGTTATAATATCACATATAATTATAGGCATGGTCTGACCCGTGTGTTATTTATAATACTGAGGTCCGTCTGAGACATTTCATGTACATGCACGACATGACCGGTATCTATTTTAGTGGGCTTAATGGAGACATATATTAGGACTGCTATTTGATATTTGTATAACATTGACTCATTGTTTATCTTTGACACTTTCTTGTATATTGATTGTTCATAACATTACAGTGAGATATTTGACGCTTGAGTTGAATTGTACCCTTATTGTATATGTAGTGTATATATTATATATGTATATTGTTCCGTCCTGAAGGCACATGTATCTATTGCTTTGTACCGAGTTATTTATTCGATGTTTTAATACGTAGCAATGTTAGTCCAAAAGAATATTCATGTGTGTACCTTATATAGCCTCATTCTTCGTATTATTCGACAGTATTACTCTATAGTACTCTTGAATAGTATGGATATAGAAGTGAGAGTGTTACATAGTGATGTCTATTTCCTATTTAATAAATTGCTACCTATTATTTGATAGCTATAAGTTAGTTTTTCGGACTGAAGATATATTTTATTTTTGCTACAGGGCTTTTAGGTTCAGTGAAAAAGTTAAAGAAATTTTTTGTTTATGGGACAAGAAGTTTAATTTTTTAGGTTAGAAGATATTTTTTAGCGTAAATCACAAAATCATAGTTGCAACTACTATTTTCTATTAACACTAAAAAATGTACTAAAAAACAAACTCGTTGTACCTGAGATTAAATTTTTTTGCAACTTTTTTCTTGTGTCTATTTGGCTAGAAATGTAAACCTACATCCGGCACTTTCAACAACAGGTGTGTAATATTCGGTCATAAAAATGATTTACATTACATGAATTTCCTTGCATGTTTTTAGGTCCACTGTAATTTTTTTTTGAATTTCGCTATCGTAGCAAGGAAAGTTCCATATTCTATCACTTTTTTTACTCAATTAGATAGTAGTTTTCCTAATGGTTTAGTAATTACATACTAATCGATATTTCTCGATTCAGGCTTATAGTAAAATTAGAACTATACTTCCAGGTTATTGCACTATTTCAAAAAGGATAACCGATCCATTCAGCTAAGCCAATTCTAGATGATGGAGCTTGTGAGATTTTGCACATAGGTTCCTCTGTTTTGTTTAAATAGAAGCAATGGTAAATGTTTTTTTAAATCATCTTATTCATATTATTGTGGTGGATTCTGCAAATTTTTTTGGAGATGTATATTTAGATCCATGTTGTTTTATTATTTACTAGAAATATCAAAGGATTTCATATAGTGGTTTGAATTTGGTCGATATATTTGGAGAAGTGACCAGCTGTGGAGTTTTTGGTCTTCGGGTGAGCTATTTATGATCCCCAGAATTTTAACGACGAGGGTAAGGAGAGGTATCTCTTGATAAATATTGTGAACCATCCCCACATATGTTTGTGCATATATGTATATAGCGTATCCACACACATGACAAACATAAGAATATTTTGTGTTTTGCTAATCAAATTTCTTAGTCATCGCTCACAGGAACAAAGCTTAAGGTACAAAGCAATAGATAGTGAGTAATTGGCCTTAATTGAAGGAAATAATTTATCATTGTTAGCTTTAGTTATAAATTGGAACAAAGAACAACTGATGTGCAACTCAAAACATGGGAGCCTTTTTTGAATGATATCTTACTATCATCATTGTTTGTGTGAGTTATGTGTTATATTTTTGTAGTTAATTTGCATATTGCATAGTGTAAAATATAATCATTATTCGTTATCAAGTTTATAAGTCTGATATATGCACAGATTTGAATGGCAGACTTCATAAGATATATTGTTATAAATAAAACAATCATATTCACTAGCTAGAATAATCCTTCACATTAAACATAATGTTTTTTTTTTGGTCAATTCATGGTGTCATTCGATTATCCAAAATGTCGCTTTTTATACTATAATTTATGATCAACTAATATTGTCTTTTGGGTTAAATGGTGGTTTTTAGCAACTAATTTTAAATTTTATTTCTACTCATGTTATTATTCCAGGTAGGTCCCAGGCATAGAAGCCACATTTGAGTATATATGGTAGATTTTGACAATGTTATCTACTTGATGGATATGTGATCCAAATTTTCATATGAATAAAATCTACAAAAATAAAGTCCAATTCTTTATTATTTGAGTCTAATTTATGAATATTTTTCATGCCTATGAGTGTAGAATTGATTCTTTTTTCAAGGTTTAAAGTAAAAAGAAAAAATTTGATTTAAAAATCTACAATTTTCCAAAGAAAGGACAAAAACTAAGTTGTAAAGCTTATCAACATCTCAAAGGGTAAATTTTTATTATTTCATTAAGTTTATTTCTCTCCTTAATTTTCAGTATCAAAGATATTCTCAATTACCAAATGTTCGTACTAAATTCCCCTACTAATGTTCATCGGTAATATAATGAGGTATAATAAATACTTCAAATTTGTAGTACTACTGCTTAAAATTTACATTATATCATAAAATAAAGAGAATGCAGACCATTAGAAGGAGAACAATTTTATTGAATTGAGATTATCCTTACAATACAATCAAACTCCATATTTATAGACTCCTTATGTAGTGCAGATTACAACAATGTCCTTTCTTATTTAGCATATTCATCTCTATTATTAATATATATTACAACACCCCCTTGAATATGCGTATGTAAAGATGATAAGAGTAATTGTCTCATTAAAAACCTTGTTATGAAAAACCCATTGGGAAAATATCATAAACAAGGAAAAGAGTGCAACTTGATTTTATCTTTAAGTAAAATATATTTTATAATATTACCACGATGGTTGATACTTCTGAATCAAGATAATGCCTCATTAAAACCTTACTAATAAAAACCCAGTGGGAAAAATAACAGTGAAGGAAAAAGAGCACATTATAGCGTATTTCATACGCTCCCCCTGAATTGTAGCGCATTATTCAATTAGTCTGTTAATGCAGTCGACGCATACCAATTTTGTACACCATCTTCTGAAATGTTTATTTTGGAAGCGCATTTGTGAATAGGCCTGTCGGATTATCTTGGGATTGGATTTATTTCATTTCTATCTTATTATCCTTTTGTAGCTCATGTGTGAAGAAAAATTTAGGAGAAATGTGTTTCGTCTTATCACCTTTAATGTAACCCGCTTGAATTTGAGCTACACAAGCTTCATTGACTTCATAAATAATGGTTGACCCTTCTGTTACTGATGGGAGTTGACAGCCTTTTCAAATATGCTCAATTAGTGATCTCAGCCAAATACATTCTTTACTTGCTTCATGTAGTGCTAGTATTTCAGAGTGATTGGATGATGTTGCTACTAATGTTTGTTTTGTAGATCGCCATGAAATTGATGCATTGCTGTTATTAAACACATATCCAGTTTGTGATCTTGCTTTATGTGGGTCAGAAAGATAACTTGCATCAATGTAGCCAGCTAGATTTGGATTACTGCATGTGTTAGAGTAAAACAAACCCAAATTTATCATTCCACGAAGATATCTCATGATATGTTTTATACCATTCCAGTGTCTTTTTGTTGGTTCTAAACTGTATCTTGCTAGAAGATTTACTGAAAATGCAATATCTGCTCTTGTGTATTGGGCCAAATATAATAATGCACCAATGGCACTAAGATATGACACTTCCGGACCAAGCACATTCTCATCTTCTTCTTTTGGGCAGTAAGGGTTCTTTTTAATATCTAAATATCTAACAACCATCGGCGTACTAAGTGGATATGCTTTATCCATTTGAAAATGTTTTATAATTTTCTCAATGTAGTTTGATTAATGGATTAATATGCCATTAGTACTATGCTCAATCTATAGACCGAGACTGTGCTTAGATTTGCCAAAATCTTTTATTTCAAATTCCTTCTTTAATTAATTTATTGTTTCATCAATCTCTTCTGGAGTCTGAATCAAATTTATGTCATCAACATAAACTGCTAAGATAGCAAATCCCTTTACCCTTTTTTTTTTATAAAGACACGTGGACAAATGAGATTGTTTTTGTATCCTTCTTTTACCAAATATATGCTAAGACGGTTATACCACATCCTTGCAGATTGTTGCAAGCCATATAGTGATCATCTTAATTTTAACGAGTACATTTACTTTGATTTTGCTTCAGGCAATTTATATCCATCTGGATTTTCATGTAAATATTGGTATCCAATTCACCGTAAAAATAAGTTGTCGCAACATCCGCTTAATATTATATCGAGTTTTTCAGAAACTACAAAGCTTATCAAATATCGGAATGTCATGACATCCATAACAGGGGAGTAAGTTTCTTTAAAGTCAAAACCTGGTCTCTACAGGAAACCTTGTGCGACAAGTCGTGCTTTGTACCCCACGACTTCATTTTTATCATTTCATTTTTTAACGAGTACCCATTTATAACCTACCGGTTTAACATTTTCTGGTGTTTTCTCTATTGGTCCAAATATACCATATTTTTAAAGTGAATCTAGTTCCACTTGGATAACATCTTTCCATTTTGGTCAATCGTGTCTTTTTCGACATTCATTTATGCTATTTGGTTCATTATCTCATTCTCATTATGGTCATGACTTTCAATTATTTCAGTAGCTACTGCGAATGAGAATACATCATCAATTATTATTTTACTTCGATCACATATTTCTCCATAGTTCATATAAATTATTGAGATCTAATTATTATTAGATACCATTTTATCGTTGGAAGGTTTTTTATCTCTTCTGGGATAATAGCTCCTTCCGCACTTATAGGAGAATTGAGATTTTCATTTAAGTGATCCTTTTGATCATTTATAACCTCTTTAGGAGGTTCCTTAATTGATGATTTTTCATTAGATTTTCTTTTTCTAGGTGTCAAGTCTTTTGAACCAATTGGTCTTCCATGTTTTTATCTTGCTTTATATTCATTTGCTGCTATATTTACTTTTGATCCTTCAGGAACATCAATTTTTGTTGGTGCATATGCTGTTGGAATGTGAGATTTAGTTATTTTTACTGTATCATTAAATGCATCTGGCAGTTGATTTGCAATATTTTGAATATGCAAAATTCTTTGTACCTCATATTGACATTATTTGGTATGTGGATCCAAATAAGACATAGATGGATTATTCCATGATATTTCACGCCGTTCTACTGGAATGGTCTTTCCTCCCCCTAACGGCGCGAAGATGGTTTCATCAAATTTACAATCTGAAAATCTTGCAGTGAATACATCACTTGCAAGAGGTTCAATGTAATGAATTATCGATGGGGAATCAAATCCCACATAAATTCTCAATCGTCGTTGAGAACCCATTTTAGTACGAAGTAGGGGATTAATAGGTATATGCACAACACAACCAAATTTTCGTAAATGTGAAATATTTGGTTGAGATCCAGTTAAAAGCTGTGATGGTGAAAGCTGATGATAAGCTGTTGGTCTAATTTTAACCAATTTTGATGCATGCAAAATTGCATGTCCCCAAGCTGAAACGGGTAGTTTTGATTGCATAAACAATGGTCTTGCAATAAGTTGCAAGCGCTTAATTAATGATTCTGCTAGACCATTTTGAGTATGAACATGAGCTACTAGATGTTCAATGTCAATTCCTAATGATAGATAATAATCATCAAATACTTGAGAAGTAAATTCTCCAGCATTATCTAATCGAATTGATTTAATTTGATGATAGGGAAGTATGCTCTCAATTTTATTATTTGAGTATGTAGCTTGGCGAATGCTAAATTTTTTGTAGAAAGTAAACAGACATGTGACCAACGAGTTGATGCATCAATCAATACCATAAAATATTTGAATGGTCCACATGCAGGGTCGATTGGGCCACATATATCACCTTCAATATTTTGTAGAAACGTTGGAGATTCAGAAGTGATTTTACCATATGAAGGTCGAGTGATTAATTTTCCTTGTGCACATGGTGCACATAAGTATTCACTTGGTAAATTCAATTGGTTTGATAAATCATGTCCATTTGAGTTTTTGGCAATTTCACGCATCATAGTTGATCCAGGATGACCCAAGCGATCATGCCAAAGAATCAATGTCTTTGTATTTGTGAGTTTCTGGCTCATGTTTATAGAGTGAAATTCAACTATGCCAGTTTTTGTAAAATATAAACCAGTTGAAATTGTACCAAAATTTTCTAGGATAAGCTTCTGGCTTTCAATTCTAGAAATAACACAAGATATTCTTTGTTGTTTTCATTTATAGTTTCAATATGGTATCCATTCATTCTTATATCTTTGAAACTCAGCAAATTTCTTTTAGAGTTGCTTGAGTATAATGCATTTTGAATAAAGATATACGTACCATTTGGTAATATTATATGGGCTCTTCCGGACCCGTCAATTATATTAGCAGATCCAGCTATAGTGGAGACTTTAGCTGAGAAATTTTCAGATAGTTCAGAGAAAAACTTATGGTTTTTCAAAATTGTATGAGTAGTTGCACTATCTAGTAAGCATATATCATCATCCAAATGATGTTTCATACCTTAAGAATTAAAGACAATAATTAGTCAATCATTAAAAATTTACTGGTTTAATAAAAGCACCAAATATGTCAACAAATCTCTTCTGGAGATAATTTGTTATTGCTAAATATACAAATCTCTTCTAGGGATTTATTATTATTATTATTATCACCACTTTTGGAGTGAACAAATTTGTATACATTTATTTGGTTTAGTAGTTAATACTATTGACAAATATTTTTAGAACTTCAAGTCCCAATTTTACTTTAAAGTAAAATCTTTGTTTAGTACTTTAGATCCAAAATCGTACAACTTGATTTTCATTATCAAACTTCAAATTTGATTGCAAACATGGATAGAATTTACCATAATCTGAATTAGCTTTTCTAATAATTCAACGCTTCACATCTCAAATTTGTAGAGTTTTGATATATAATCCCTTTTTTTAGGAATATAAACTTATATGCATAAATTTTATTTGAGAACTTTGGGTCTCCAGTATTAAATAAACATAATAAAACAAGAGGACTCTTCATAATTGTACTCGAACATGAGAATCATAATACTATTTTTTTTTTCAAGGAAATAGTATTTACTACATTTGTGATGATATTCCAGCATATTGTTTTTATGTTATGTCTTCTGGACATATCAACATCTTATTTTGGAATTACTCGTTTATTTTTTTCTTCTTCAAAGCTTTATTTCAACTTATGAAAGATTTAATCTTTCACCTTCGCACAAATGAACTTCAGGTTCCTATTCTTTCATATAAACTTAATACGATCTTCTAGATACGTATTATCCTTATATTTGTTTATCTAAGAAACAATAAAATATTCCTAAATCATGTAGCAAAATCATTTCTATAGTCCTCATTCAAACCGAAATCCAAATAAAAAGGTTTCAAAATGAAAACTTTTTTTTAGCCAAATAATGGAATGAGATCTAAAAGTTTAGATCTACGGTAAAATTAGATCTAAAATGATAATATTAATAGAGCAAGATCTATAAGATAAGATGTGTGTGTGTGTGTGCGTGTGTGTACAATGAAATCTGGAAAATTAGACATGATAGATAAGATCTAAAAAGAATACTAACAGAATAAGGTCTAAAATTACATTTTGTATATGAAATCATTTTAGTTTGAGATCAAATTCAAAATTATCATAAAAAATGGATATACATTAATAAAAATTAATAAGAGATTTGATGATTAAAATTTACAGATCTAAAAATATATCATTTGAACATGATATTAAAATCTACAAGGGATCTGAAAAATTAGAATTAGAAAAAAAATATATAAGATCTGCAACAAAACGAAATCTAAAATACAGGGACAAAAAAATAAAATGTACAAATTGAATCAGATCTAAATAATTAGATCAATGATACAATGAGATCTAAAAAAATAAAATTAATAAAATGAGATCCGAAAGATTTGATTAATCAGATCAGAAATAGCTTACAGCTTTGAAGATTTATAATCAGATCTGAAATTTCCTTTTATTTAGAGGTCGTGCTGATAACATGTTACAAAATAAAGAGAATGCAGACCATCAGAGAGAGAACAAATTTATTGAACTGAGATTACTCTTACAATACAATCAAACTCCATATTTATATACTCTTTATGCAGTGCAGATTACAACAATGTCATTTCTTATTTAGCATATTCATCCCTATTATTAATATATATTACAACACATTACTCAAAATTAATCTTAGGTCATGGCTTTAAAACGTGTTGGTCATTAGCATACATCAATTATGTATTTTTCATTATTTTCACCATTTCTGATTATGATTACTTTCCTTCTAAATATAATCAATGTTCATTTATAGGAAACCATTTATTATTAATGAGTGACCATCGTTTACATATGAGTGAACATCTTGATTTACTGAGATGAAATGGAAGGAAACTAATCTAAAATGAGTTTATTCAACAAGAGCTATGTATTATTTTATCATAAAATAGTACCGCGTGTATTGAATATGTAACTTTACATTGATTAATAGTTTGTATGAAACATTGGTTGTTGAAATATGTAAGGAAATGAAGAAATTGCAGTAGTAGAAACGTTCCTTCAAAAACATCATAGTCCTGCTTTCATTATGATTGTATAATGTGTTTTCTCCTTGTTAGTTTTAAGAACAATTGCATTAGTGCAGGATGAGTTTGAATTTCAATTCAAGTACTTCATGTCACCTGTTCAACAAAATGCACACAACTTTTTATTATCTCTGTTTCATGAGTTTATATTAGCAGTTATCTTCATTGTCTTTATCGTTTTTTTATACCTTTTTGTTTCGTTGTTAGGATGCGTGCCGTGTTAGTTAGTTTTACCATTTCTTTTATATTTATTATCTGACTGGTGTGTAACCCGTGCGTTGCACACGGTAACATTGTAAAATATAATATTACATCTTTAACGTTAAAATGAGAACTTTGTTATATAATGTATGATAAATTTAGTGAAATAAATGAACTATAAATTAAAACTGGTATTATGTTTGTGTATAATTTATGTTGCATAGCGCGCGTGCGCGCACACATATATAATAATAAATTAATTTATTCAGTTTTGTTAATATGGATATAACATACATGTTGAAACTGACGTATGTTAGTAATTTTTTAGATGAACCGAAAAATATTATTTAATGAAATTTGTTTGAATAAATCAAATATAAAATTATGTAGTTAGTTTACATACATGGACTTGAAAATAAACGATAGGAAGAATCGAGAGGAATTTTGTAAAAAATTATATAATTTCGATGTGGATATTTTGAAGCTAAAACATAATTTTGTAATATAATGTATGATAAATTCTTAATATAAAGGAATTATAACTTGTTTACAAATTAATTTGTTATGATGTTTATGTACATAATTTATGTTATGTGATTTATATATCTTTATAGTTGAATAAAGAAATATTCTTACAATTTTCCATAATGTGAGCGTGTGTGTGTTAAAATTGACATATATTTTTATGATTCATTAGAAGAATGGATTAACTATTCATTGAAATTATTTAAATTTGAGATTTCGTAAGTAGTTTGAATACATGGATTTAAATATAAAATAATAGAAAAATAATTGAGGGTGGCTTAGGAAATAATTGTAAAAATGTTAAAATATACGTATTTGAAGCTAAAAACAGAATTTTTCAATGTAATACAATATAAATTTTTTAGATATATGAATAATATATTAAATATGGAAATATTGTTTGTGCATATTATTTATATTAGGTGACTTATATATCTTTGTATTTAAATGAAAAACTAATTTTATCACCTTTGCGTCTGATATATGATATACATATTGAAACCGCTATATCTTAGCATTTATTAGATGAATTAACAAAAATTTATTACTTGAATTTATTTAAATAATTTAAATTCAAGATCACATAATTAATTTGAAAACATCAACTTTAGTATACAATGGTAGGTGATATTGTGAAGTGTTTTGTAACTAATTGGAAAAATTCAAAATGTAGGTTTTTGACGTTAAAAAAAGAGTTTTATAATGTAATACATGATTCACATATTGATATAAATAAATAAAACTTTAAACTTGTAATTATTATTTATGAATATAATTTATGTTATGTGATTGATGTATTTATATATTTGAATGAATTTTTTCATCATTTTTGTTAATATGAATATGGTTCATATTGATCAACTTATTTGACAAATCGATGAAAAATTGGATAGTGAAATTATTTAAATAGTTTTCAAGTTATGTAATTGATTACAAATATGACCTTAAATGTAAAATATTGTAAAGGAATTGAGGGGAGGCTGTAAATAATTATAGAAAATTTACAATGTAGGTATTCGGAGTACAAAAAATATAATTTTGTAATGCATTTCATGATAAATTTATTGAGAGAAATGTGAAAAAAGGATTTATTATTATTATTTATGTATTCACTTTAAGTTCTTTAAGTTATATAACTTAGGTATCTTTACATTAATCATTTTTTTAATGTTAATATGAATATGGTGTACATATTGATATTTTCATAAATTAGTAAACGCATTAACAAATATTAGTTAGTTGGATTTATCTAATTAGTTTAAATTTAGATCACATAATTAATTGATACATATAGGGTGAAAAGTAAAATATTAGAAGAAAAGTGACGTAAATTTTGTGAATAATTATGGTAATTTTAAATGTAGGTATTTGAAGTTAAAGTAGAATTTACAATGAAATGTATGATAAATTTATTGAAATAAATTAACTACAATTTTTTATTATTGGTTTATGTGATTTATATATCTTTATAGTTGAATGAACGATTAATTTATGGTTTAGTTGTTTAAGTGTTTTACATTTTTAAATTGTCGATCTTTGGTATTTATAAGAAATATTAAACGAATTTATTTAAATAGCTTAAATTTTGGATTATTTAATTAACCTAAATGTGCGGACTTAAATATAAAATATTAGAAGGTGGCTGATAAATTATATGTGAATAATTATATAAACCTTAGAATACATGTACCAAAATGTAAAATAATAGAAGAGAATTAGTAAAATAAGTGGAAGGTAATAAATTAATAAAGAATTTGAAAATAAAATATCTAAAGAGAGAATTAAGGAGAAGATAGAAAATTCCTAGAATCAAGAAGAAAGGCAGAAAATCTTCTGCTTTACTATTATTTAATAGATAAAGCACTCTCTATCCTTTTGAATTTTACTTTTGGTATATTACTTTTTATACTGATATTAAATTCGAGTTTATCTGAAAATTGCTGAAGGTTCACCTTTTCATATTCTACCTTTAGCATTCGATTACAAGTCCAAAATAATTAATACTAAATTATGAAATGAAGCTTATATTAAGATAAAATGGTATTATCACCGTTTCCAGTGCAAATATTCATATAGTATATATCGTCTTTTATAACCGCTATTGACAATTGTAAAAAAACTTTTTACAACTGCTTATCGCACTTGTACAAAAGTCTTTTACAAGAGCTATTGACAGTTGTAAAAGATACTTTACAACTGCTATTGGCAGTTGTAAAGAATAGCAGTTGTAAAGGACCTTTTTACAATTGTGATTGGTAGTTGTGCTAAAATGAATGCAAAAATAAAAATAAAAATTAAACACATATTGCAAGTGCAGCAAGAAATAGATAAGCAACAGGAAAAAATTAATATAAATTCAAAGGCATCGTAATCCATTCACAGAGAAGACATGAAAACTTTATATTCAAAATACAAACTATAAATCATACAGCATCACGGTAATATACATACGTCCATTCTTTATTGTTAAAGATCATTGCAAAAACTAACATCCACTTGATGTGCATCTACTTATCCACATTTACTGCAAAAAGTAACCTTAAACAAATTGGTAAACTTAAAAGATAGATTGCAAAAATCCTAATTTCTAAGTATAATTTTAATTTTAGCACATATTGATAAACTTAAAAAGTAAACAAAAGTCTGTCAATGATACCTCATTCACTTATAGCAAAAATGAAACAAGCAGCATACATCAATTGCTTCATTACTATCACATAACATGCTTTGCTTTCAGCTCTTCTTCCTCTGTTTTCCGCTCTTCTTCCTCAGCGTACATCCCTTTTCAAACCGATATTTTGCATATATGGTGGAGGTGCTGGTGATGCTGGAAAAGACTCGATTATTGTGGATTTAAGCTGGATGGATAGAGCTTTCTATGGAGTATCGATTAGTTATATGTTAGGAAATAAATCTTTTTGCATAAGAATCACTAAGGGATTTAAGTTGATAACTAGATATTACTGTAAGAACATCAACATGACGGTCAACAAGATAGTGTATATTTGTGTTGCAACATGCACCTTTATTTTGAACAATATACAACGTGTTGTGTGGAAATAAATTAGGTTGGCTAGATCATTATAAAAAATTTCCCATCATACTAGAGTTAAGTGTAACTTACATACCAAAGTCATAAAGGCAATAACATAGTGGACTACCAAATATATCCACATAATATTCAAGCACTAACAACTAAGTAATTGCCAAACAAGAATATAAAGCATAACTCATAAGTAATTTTCTGTTGAATTTCAAATTTCAACAACACTATTTCATATGTTTGTGTGTGTGTCACTTGTACCTCTATGTTAGGATAGAGCATACGTGAACTATCCTCAAGATTACAGAATCTTGAAAATTCTTCAAAGAAAAGCAACTACTTTATTACCGGTTCTTTCATTTATGTCTTACAAAATCAATATATGCTTTTTTGTTAATGCTGGTGTTACCTAAATTATGTGATAAAGCTTTCCAAGATAACAGATTTTTTGAATCAGATCCTATAAAAGCTGGCATGATTGAATCTATTACGTTGCATGAATCAGAGGCATCATGGAGCAGCTTATCTTACAAACCTATCCCAAGATGCAAAATTTTCAAATAAATAAATCTCAAAAGCATGGTGCTGGGGAAGCAACACACGATGGTTGGAGTAGCTTGTATTTAATGTTGGAAACCATCATCAAAGTTCTTGGAATAACTCTTAGCATCATAACCAAAATTGCACTTAACAGTTGTGAGACAACATGAGTAGTTGTAACAGCAAGAGTATATGCTTTGTTTTGACCTCTTACCCTCTGAAACCATTCTCTTCAGTGCATGTTTCCAGCTTAATTTTGATATGGTCGATATTCCTTTTCCCGATATGTTCATCGCTTAGCAAATGAAACTTCGAATTACAATGCTCTCTCAGTAGTAGTTTTAAAGGGGACATGATTCCACATCCTCATGATTCCACTAATGGTTGCTTCGTGATTTGTTCAAAGAGCAATTTTGAAGTGGAGGAAACATTGTTTGCTATCACCTAACCGTATTTCATCTCGCAGCAAAAAATAAAGGTAATACAAATGATAAAACTGCATTATAATCTTGAATGCGCCCTGCCCATATTTATTTATCTATTCTAAGAAGAATTTACCACTTACATTGCTTGATCAGACAATTGAGACAGGTACCATGTCAATCTCTGGTTTTGATAAATTAATCCCTGGGATCATCTCAAGAATATGCATACAGCACTTAAACAAACAACGTAATGAAGCATGACCAAAGTAAAGCCTTTTAATTTTTACACTTATATATATATTTATTTAGATTCAGTTATTCAGATTGGATCTTAGTTTTCTACTGTGACCTGCTGCTTGATACATTAAATTGAATATTATTATGTTGTTCACTATACACTGAAAACTAAAGTACATTCACATATCCATACATGAATGTTCATTGAACTGTACAGTTCTTTCATTCATTTTTTTTCTACATGCCATTATAGATTGCATCAACCAAGAAACTAGATAAACAATCTTCATGCACTAAAAATCATCATGAAGATCATACATGTAGATAATGCGTGCCTTTAGTTGTTCTCGGAGCAATAAACATATGTTTTGGCAATAGGAAACACCCTTACAGTTATTTGTGACATCATATTTATTGTTGAACTACCTTCAAAATGCAGTCAGATCTAATAACTTTGAGGTACGTTTTGTTTAGCTTTTTTTGTCAGGTAAATGGTCTACCATTCATTTATTTAAATTCCGAAACTTTTTAGAAAAAACATTTGTATAAGTTTATGAATTCTTGAGAAACTACTGTATTGGATAAATATGTTTATGTGGTTCAAATGTTAAATGTCATTTTGCAGCGGTGGGCACTACAAGAAAATATGTTATTGATAACGCAATTTAATAGCGCATTATTCTAAGCGTTATTATTTAGCCTTTTGATTTGTAATTTGTATTGTAGGCATGTAACGCTGGTCTCAAAATTTTCGACTCCCTCCCAAAAACACTTTACCATTTCGTCTCCCTCCCAAGTAACGCTTAACACTTTTCGTCTCCCTCCCAAAATGAAGAAAACCCTAATCGACATTCTACTCGATTTCCATCTCCAATCACTGAACCTATGGCGTTCTACTCCATCTCTGATCTTCAATAGTTCACTCTTTAGCAGTTGAGAAGTCGACGACGTCAACAACCCTAATCTTCAATTTTTGATCTTCAATTTCGCTCAGGAACAAACATTGGAAGGTATATGATAAAAGTTGTTAATTTATAATCGATTTTGCTCCTTATCAATCTCCGAACTAATTGATTCTTCTTTATTCATACGAATAATTTATAAGGTATATTATTATCTGATTGGTTTTTCATTCTCTATATGAAACATGATAACTAAATGATTGTTAGTTCATACGATTATCCAGTAAACTGTGTCTTTATTGAGAGATTAATTCAAAGATTCTAAGCAAACCATCATGAAAACCAAAGCTATACTTCTATTTGATTTGCTTAAACTGTGATATTTACTTCATATGTTTTGTTATAATATGTACTTGATAGTAAAAATTAATAATTGTTTGAATTGTGGATTTTTTATCTGCAGTTTTTATTCAGACTTTTGTTTTTTTAACTCGTTGTTTTTGTTGATATTTAAATTTTTGTATGATGCTTTCAGCAGTGCATATGAGTGCTGAAAAGTAGCTAATAACTGAGTATAAATGAAGTGGTTGATGCTAGAGAATGGGTTGGACTGCATCTGAGTAAGCTGACTGAATTGACCTGAATCACTTCTAACTAGAATTTGAAGTTTGAGAACTATTATTGACTGGATTGATCTAAGTGAGCTGACTGGGGTGGTGCTAGAAAAGGCTGCTGCAACCTAGGTATTATCTCGTCGACATCACCATCTTTAATCAGGCTATAGAACTTGCGTATTTTGCTCTGTTCTTTATAACGGCAATAGATAACGCTTCATTTTATAGTGTTAATATTAACATATTTGCATTCCTCAGGTGAACGAAATCTACAACTGCAGATATGCTCTGGAAACTCACAAAGCTGACATATATACAGACGATCTGTTTAACTGCAAAGCAAACGAATCATCTATGTTTGAGCTGATTAGAAGATTTTTAATTTTGTAATTACATCTTAAACCATATTGTGTTCTTAAATAAGCTGGTTGTTTATTTATAGAATTTGTTAATCATCAGTTTATCAGTGTCCAGAGACTTTAAACTGATTAGTGTCACTTTTGACATAACTAGAAAAAAAAATGTAACACATCGCTGAATAGATGTAGAAACTTTTCTTCTAACGGTATACAACTGTTCTTCTAACGTAAATTCATATTGAAATGCTTTATGGGTATAGTTATACAACATGAAAGCAAGTAACAAGAACAACTTTGGTTAGTGATCTGTATCGGGTTCATGAGATCATTAATTCTTGACATGGTAAGCACTAGGCTTAAGGGCACATTCATTGCGATAGGTTCAATATCAGGTATGCTATTTGGCATGGTCACAGTAACCTCATTCCGAATGCTCTAATACTTATTTGCATCACTTAACAAGTGTTGGCAAACTCATAAGCAACAAATACAGTCTTCTTTAGCTCGGTTAAGGCGTGTATGGATACTAGTTGCATATTTCTCTGCTGCAAGTTGGTTAATGCTAGAGTATGGAAAAATGATCGGTCTCACAATATCTCTCCTCTTCTGAGTTTGACCATTATTGGGTAATGATGTGTTCTGTGTGTTATTTCTTATGTAATATATGTATTATTAGACACATGTTCCCTTAAGGGAATATAAGACTGAAATGTTATTTACACAGTGTTTTAAAATGAAAAATATTTCCTTATGTACTAAGATGTTGAAAGATTAATCATACTAAAATTCAATTATACTATCAACTGCTCCGTTCGATTATGTAATGAAGATGAACGTGTCGCTATGTGGAAGGGAATATTGACTAATAATTGCAACAAACTGGTTAAGTAGGAATTTAATTTCAACTTATTATCACTAGTCTTGTGCTGACAACACACTAACAAAGAATTGAACAATTAAGGAAGGTGTGAAGAACCACATGAATGCACATGAAAACTCAGCCGATTGGGAAGACATTATGAATTCGTCATAAACATATGAATTAATTTGTTATTGCTATTAACAATTGCTAAATACATTATCTACATTTATTGTTGTAGCTAGTGCTAATTCTATTCAAGTCACCCGAAGCTTTGAGGAAACTGTTAAAGCCTTTGGTTTTCAGAACCCAAGCTAATGTCGGAGGGGGTAAATTTTGTTATTTATCCTATGTTATATATTATGCCTAAAGTTTTAAGTACAATCAGTAAATAAGTATACAATCAGTAAATAGGTAAATGCAGTCAGTAAATGAGTATTATTTTCTATAATAATTACAAACAAAAATTCAAACTGTCAAAAAAATTAATAGTAAAAATAGAGAACAACATCCATAGAATTAACATATTCTTCTAACTAGCATATTATAGCCATTCTTTGCTTTTCGTGATTCATTCACATATCAAATATTTGTACAGAAGTATGAAAGAAAAAAGAAACAAGTTGTATTTGTGGTAATACCACATAATATGATATGTGGACTGCATCCTGTGCATTTGTATGTATATTGCATCTTTGTCACATATGTTCTGAACTATGAAATATAACATAAACATGGTTAATTTGAAACTTATATTGTAATTACATCTTAAACCATATTGTGTTCTTGAATAAGCTGGTTGTTTATTTATAGAATTTGTTAATCATCAGTTTATCAGTGTCCAAAGACTTTAAACTGATTAGTGTCACTTTTGACATAACTAGAAAAAAAATGTAACACATCGCTGAATAGATGTAGAAACTTTTCTTCTAACGGTATACAACCGTTCTTCTAACGTAAATTCATATTGAAATGCTTTATGGGTATATTTATACAGCATGAAAGCAAGTAACAAGAACAACTTTGGTTAGTGATCTGTATCGGGTTCATGAGATCATTAATTCTTGACATGGTAAGCACTAGGCTTAAGGGCACATTCATTGCGATAGGTTCAATATCAGGTATGCTATTTGGCATGGTCACAGTAACCTCATTACGAATGCTCTAATACTTATTTGCATCACTTAACAAGTGCTGGCAAACTCATAAGCAACAAATACAATCTTCTTTAGCTCGGTTAAGGCGTGTATGGATAGTAGTTGCATATTTCTCCGCTGCAAGTTGGTTAATGCTAGAGTATGGCAAAATGACCGGTCTCACAATATCTCTCCTCTTCTGAGTTTGACCATTATCGGGTAATGATGTGTTCTGTGCATTATTTCTTATGTAATATATGTGTATTATTAGACACATGTTCCCTTAAGGGAATATAAGACTGAAATGTTATGAACACAGTGTTTTAAAATGAAAAATATTTCCTTATGTACTGAGATGTTGAAAGATTAATCATACTAAAATTCAATTATACTGTCAACTGCTCCGTTCGATTATGTAATGTAGATGAACGTGTCGCTATGTGGAAGGGAATGTTGACTAATAATTGCAACAAACTGGTTAAGTAGGAATTTAATTTCAAATTATTATCACTAGTCTTGTGCTGACAACACACTAACAAAGAATTGAACAATTAAGGAAGGTGCGAAGTACCACATGAATGCACATGAAAAATCAGCCGATTGGGAAGACATTATGAATTCGTCATAAACATATGAATTAATTTGTTATTGCTATTAACAATTGCTAAATACATTATCTACATTTATTGTTGCAGCTAGTGCTAATTCTATTCAAGTCACCCGAAGCTTTGAGGAAACTGTTAAAGCCTTTGGTTTTCAGAACCCAAGCTAATGTCGGAGGGGGTAAATTTTGTTATTTATCCTATGTTATATATTATGCCTAAAGTTTTAAGTACAATCAGTAAATAAGTATACAATCAGTAAATAGGTAAATGCAGTCAGTAAATGAGTATTATTTTCTATAATAATTACAAACAAAAATTCAAACTGTCAAAAAAATTAATAGTAAAAATAGAGAACAAAATCCATAGAATTAACATATTCTTCTAACTAGCATATTATAGCCATTCTTTGCTTTTCATGATTCATTCACATATCAAATATTTGTACAGAAGTACGAAAGAAAAAAGAAACAAGTAGTATTTGTGGTAATACCACATAATATGATATGTGGACTGCATCCTGTGCATTTGTATGTATATTGCATCTTTGTCACATATGTTCTGAACTATGAAATATAACATAAACATGGTTAATTTGAAAATTATATTGTAATTACATCTTAAACCATATTGTGTTCTTGAATAAGCTGGTTGTTTATTTATAGAATTTGTTAATCATCAGTTTATCAGTGTCCAAAGACTTTAAACTGATTAGTGTCACTTTTGACATAACTAGAAGAAAAAATGTAACACATCGCTGAATAGATGTAGAAACTTTTCTTCTAACGGTATGCAACTGTTCTTCTAACGTAAATTCATATTGAAATGCTTTATGGGTATAGTTATACAGCATGAAAGCAAGTAACAAGAACAACTTTGGTTAGTGATCTGTATCGGGTTCATGAGATCATTAATTCTTGACATGGTAAGCACTAGGCTTAAGGGCACATTCATTGCGATAGGTTCAATATCAGGTATGCTATTTGGCATGGTCACAGTAACCTCATTCCGAATGCTCTAATACTTATTTGCATCACTTAACAAGTGCTGGCAAACTCATAAGCAACAAATACAATCTTCTTTAGCTCGGTTAAGGCGTGTATGGATACTAGTTGCATATTTCTCCGCTGCAAGTTGGTTAATGCTAGAGTATGGCCAAATGATCGGTCTCACAATATCTCTCCTCTTCTGAGTTTAACCATTATCGGGTAATGATGTGTTCTGTGCATTATTTCTTATGTAATATATGTGTATTATTAGACACATGTTCCCTTAAGGGTATATAAGACTGAAATGTTATGAACATAGTGTTTTAAAATGAAAAATATTTCCTTATGTACTAAGATGTTGAAAGATTAATCATACTAAAATTCAATTATACTATCAACTGCTCCGTTCGATTATGTAATGAAGATGAACGTGTCGCTATGTGGAAGGGAATATTGACTAATAATTGCAACAAACTGGTTAAGTAGGAATTTAATTTCAACTTATTATCACTAGTCTTGTGCTGACAACACACTAACAAAGAATTGAACAATTAAGGAAGGTGCGAAGAACCACATGAATGCACATGAAAAACCAGCCGATTGGGAAGACATTATGAATTTGTCATAAACCTATGAATTAATTTGTTATTGCTATTAACGATTGCTAAATACATTATCTACATTTATTGTTGCGGCTAGTGCTAATTCTATTCAAGTCACCCGAAGCTTTGAGGAAACTGTTAAAGCTTTTGGTTTTCAGAACCCAAGCTAATGTCGGAGGGGGTAAATTTTGTTATTTATCCTATGTTATATATTATGCCTAAAGTTTTAAGTACAATCAATAAATAAGTATACAATCAGTAAATAGGTAAATGCAGTCAGTAAATGAGTATTATTTTCTATAATAATTACAAACAAAAATTCAAACTGTCAAAAAAATTAATAGTAAAAATAGAGAACAACATCCATAGAATTAACATATTCTTCTAACTAGCATATTGTAGCCATTCTTTGCTTTTCATGATTCATTCACATATCAAATATTTGTACAGAAGTACGAAAGAAAAAAGAAACAAGTTGTATTTGTGGTAATACCACATAATATGATAGGTGGACTGCATCCTATGCATTTGTATGTATATTGCATCTTTGTCACATATGTTCTAAACTATGAAATATTACATAAACATGGTTAATTTGAAACTTATATACTGACTATATTGCATCTTTGTACAGGAGGCCGCGATCCCTAGGGTAGCAAACAACTGCCTGGGTCTAGTGATATTTTGGCGTGCAATAATGACAGGATTGTGGAATGAGGATGTAGTGGATCTGTACTATATATGTGTGTGTTAGTGTGCGTGTGGTGTTTGTACACGCACAATTTAGTTTTCACAAACGATGTTTTGTTTGATGTATAAGACTTGAAATCCTAGCCAGGTAAGATTTGAAATCCTATCTAGGTATGGGTGGAAAGACAAACAATATATTTGTTGTACCAAAAGCTGCAAATACTACGTTATTGTAAAATATTTTCATAAACAATGATCATGTCACTCGGTCGTTTTATATCATCACTGCTACTTCTTGCTATATTTATGGTCAGATATGCATACGTCAAAGTAATGTATAAATAAAATCTAGTTAAGAATAAGTGCATTTTGCCAGCCATATTTTATAAAGATTTTCAATTCCGTTGAGATTTAGCTGTATTATAGCGGCTACAATGAGCTATTGATAAATATTTTATAGCGGCAAAATGGTGTTATAAAGATTTCCAGTTCCGTTGAGATTTAGCTGTATTATAGCGGCTATAATGAGCTATTGAATTAACGTACCATAGCGGCGAACTTGCGTTATAAAACTAAGCTCAACCATAGCGGCATATTTTGTGTTATAAATATTCAACAGTTTTTTATAACATGTCGATATACAGCGCTTACCAAACCGCTATGGTTGTGATTAAAGCGGGTATATGCCGCTATAAAAGACACTTTTTGTTGTAGTGGGGTGAACTCCTAATGCTGATATCAATTTGACTAATGCCATTCATCAAAAAAAAAGTTGTGTAACAACCCTTCCATATTAGCTATGGTTTCCAGCTTGAAAATACAAGAGAAAAAATAATCAGAAAATGACCAAATTCAACCGCCGGCAACCAGCAGTTCATCCGAGGTGGTTCTGGAGGCTGTCAGGCAGGTGTCAGAGGCTTGGGTTGATGGAAGCAAGGCTTAAGGAGAGAGATATTTCAGCGTATCAATAGTGTGCAGGCTATGCATGGGCACACCTAATACAAGAGATTTTGGATCTGTGTCGCTAAGTACTTGGACAGTTTTACATTGTTAAGTGATGTGATCTGTGTTGAGTTGGTTTGGCTTTGGTTAAGTCAGGTTTGTACGTGGGCATGAAATTGTATACTATATATACAGGTACAAGCCATGTAATCAGTGTGAAGAATTCAGAAATCAAATTTACATTCATTTCTATTTTATCGTGTTCTATTGCAATCTTTGGGGCTTGGTTCTTTCTTCTACAATTTAGTTAGTCAGTTGTATCAGTTACTAGTTATAGATTGAATTGATTCCAACTCTTCTTGTTCATTTTATATACAATTACAATTCTCTATTCTTACATTCCTACAAATCATAATTTCAGTTCTTGTTATTTTTTCAATTTGTTATCTATTCTTTATATTTCTGTCGTTATAATTCTTATTATTCATCATCATCATCTTTTATTTGTTAATTCCATTACAATTTACAATATTCAACACTTGTTCTTTCTTGAAAGTTGATCTTGTTTCATGTTATTTCAACTCACCATTCATTTGAAATATTAATAACTGTAATTTCTGTTCATATTAGTTCTTGTTAATATTTCTACAAGTTTACATTCTCAGTTGCAAAATCTCATTTCATTTCAGTTCTTCTTGTCTATTCTTGCATCTCTTCCTCTGTTCTTCACATTCAAGCAAGCTATAATTCAATCACTTCGTAATTTCTCTAAGTATAATTCATTTTTCATCTTCTTGCATCATTTCTATTGCCTGCATCAACTATTTGTTAGAACCTCAATTATTGGATTTTAATGACAACAACTATACAATTATGTCAAAAAATCATTAAGTCAATTTGCAGGTACATGAGCATCAAAAGCAAATAATCAAATACGTTCAAAATGAAGATATACAGTACAAAAAGATGAAAGAATGTATATGGAGATACAAGAAGAGATATATGTTGAATTACTAGTTTTGATTCATGACAAGACAGTTCAGAAGCTAAAGAAGAATTTGCATTCGTACATGACAAAAAGAAGACAACAGAGGATCTCTAGGCTTAAAGTAACTATTATAGATGTTGAGTCTTAGACACATGTTAAAATCAATCCTCAAGTTTTCAATTTTTAAATTTTTCTTTACAAACAGAGTTCACTGTGCAATTTATGCACAGCCAGTCGACTGACTGTTCTTGCCAGTCGACTGACTGTGCATATGCACATCAGCGAACCCTGTTTATATTTTTGAAACGACAAATATTTTTAAATATTCAAACACCAGTCGAATGACCCAATATACCAGTCGACTGAACCGACTTCAACTGCAAAAATTCTGAATGGACATCTTGTTCCATGAAGGGATGCACTGCATGAATAGATGCCTCTCTTGGCTGAAACTCTTCACTAAGAGTTGCATATCTCTGAAAACTATATATAGGAGTTATCACTCACTTCATAATCACCAATTTCTGATTCTAATTCTCTATATTCCCTCTTGTGATTATTCTAGTGCATTCATACTCTCCATTGCTTTGAATCTTTGAATTATATTACATATACTTTGATTCTTAGCAATATTCTTCCTTTCAAATCTTCACATACTCTTTATATTCTTGAGGAATTGATTATAGGAAGTTTGTAATCTTAATAGACAAATCAGTGTTATCAAGAACACATTAAGTCCACTACATTTATACTTTGTTAAAGTCCTATTCTGCTACTCAGGAAAGGGAAAGTCCTCTTCTGCTGCTGAGGCAAAAATCCTATTCTGCTGCTCATGTGTTGTTTACTTATTCCTCTGGGTTAAGTGAGGGTATTGTTATTTAAAGCCAGAAGTTAGTCTAGGACTGGACGTAGGACGGTGCTCCGAACCAGTATAAAATCTCTAGTGTCATTTTTCTTACTGCATTATATTCCGCGTTATTTACTATCTATACTCTGTATTACTGTTTATCCATATCATACGGTCCTATTCACTTTCATTTGGTATCAGAGCATTATAACCGTTACAAAGTTATTTGATATCTTGCTAATATGGAAAATAACACCCGCACTACCACTAACACTGTCACTAACACTAGTTTTATTGAAGGTCAATCCACTGCACAACCTCCATTTTTCAATGGTTTGAACTATAATTATTGGTCTACTCGTATGAGAATTTATATGCAGTCTAATAGTTTTGAATCATGGAATATCACACAGAATGAATACACTCTTCCTACTGGAGAATACTCCACTTGGTCAAACACACAAAAATTAGATGCTACTGCCAATGCTTAAGCTATGAACATGTTATTTTGTGCTCTAGATAGAAATGAATTTAATCGTGTTAGCATGTGTCAAACTGCTTATGAAATATGGAGAACGCTTAAAATCACGCATGAAGGAACTAACAAAGTCAAACAAAGCAAAATCTCCATGCTCAAAAATCAGTTTCCAAACTTCAGAATGAAACAAGATGAATCTGTCAATGATATGTACTCTAGATTTCAAGATATCTATCATTCACTATTAGGATTAGGAGAAAAGTACACTGATTTTGTTATTGTATCCAAAATCCTAAACTCTTTAACGGATGAATGGGAAAGAAAAGTCTTGGCTATTGAAGAAGCTAATGACCTCTCTACCATAAAACCTGAAGAGTTAATAGGAGATCTAATGTCCTATGAAGTGAATTTGCAGGCAAAACGAGTACAAGCACAAGACAAAAAGAACATAGCTTTTCATGCTGAAGAAGAAAAAGATGAAGATTCGGATGAAGAAGATCTAGCATTTATTGCCAAAAATTTCAAAAAGTTCTTGAAATACCGAAAAAATAACAAAAATAATGGAAAAAGAAATTTTGCAAACAAACCATCATCCTCGGTTCTAGAATGTTTCAATTGTCATAAGAAAGATCATATTCAGAAGGAATGCCCAGAATTAAAGAAAAAATATTTCAACAAAGGCAGAAAAGACAAGAAAAAGAAAGCATTCTCGGTAACATGGGATGATTCAAACACTTCTTCATCAGAAAACAGTAGTGACAATGAAAACGAGCAAGCAAATGTCTGCTTCATGGCTACTGAAAACGAGGTTAGTGATTTTACTTTTGATGTTATGATTGAGATAAATTCGGAGCTAGTTGACACTCTAAAAAATCTCAAAAGAAAATATAAGGAAACTCGTGAATATTAGGACAAAGCAGAATTCGAAAGAGATATGCTTAAAGATGAGAAGAAAATATTAGAAGAAGAACTTGAAAAATTGCAAGAATCACTCTCTAATATCAATTCTCAACTCACTCTTTTGAGTCAAGAAATTGAAACTCAAAAAGAGAAGAATAATGCTCTTGTTTCTGAAAATCATGAACTAAAAACAAAAATAAAATTGATAGAATTGGATAATGCTAGTCTCAAAACTAAGTTAGAAAGCATCACCAAAAATGTTTCGAACTTTAATAAAGGGAGAGAAACTTTATCAAAAATTATTGATAACTCTCAATCTGTGTCAAGTAAGAAACGGTTAGGATATGTTGAGAAAACAACAACTCCATCTAAAATTAAAATTAGGAGAAATATTAACACTACTACAGTTCAGACAAAAAGGAATTCTTACTCAAAAAGCATAAAAGTTTGGGTTCCTAAAACAAACAACAGTTTAATTAGAAAGAAATATATAAACACCTTTTTACAAACTGTTCATAAAAATAAAGATTATATTTTTAAATGGGATACTGAGCCCTCTTAGGTTTGGTTTCCTAAGATTTAACTCTTAGGACCCTATTAAAAAGGTGGGTACCAATATTATATTATATTTTGTACGTCCCACTCAAAAAAAGAGGAAAATGGATACTCGACAGTGGTTGCTCAAAACATATGACAGGAGACAAAGATATGCTATCAAATATTATTTACACAAATGGAGGCTCCGTCATATTTGGAGACAACTCTAAAGGATATATCATCGGCAAAGGCGACGTGAGCAACAATGGTATTTCAAATTTACCTCTTATTTCAAATGTTTTACTTGTCAAAAATTTAAAACATAATTTACTTAGCATCAGCCAATTGTGTGACAAAGGATTCAAAATCACTCTTTCTGAAAACAAATGTAGTATTTTTGATCAAAATCAAAATCTTATCTTTTAAGGAAATAGAGAAAGAAATATTTATGTTTTGAATATGAAAATAAAACATAATTCAGATATGTGTTTAATAGCCAAAGAAAATGATCCTTGGTTATGGCATAAACGATTTTGTCATATTAATTTCCAAACTATAAATAAGCTTTCTAAAAATGATTTAGTAAAAGGTTTACCAAAAATGAACTTTAAAATAGATCATATTTGTGATGCATGTCAGTTAGGAAAATTAACAAAATCATCTTTTAAATCTAAAAAGATTATTTCAACCTTACAACCACTTGAATTACTGCATATGGATTTATTTGGACCAACTCAAGTACAATCCATTAATCACAGTAGATACGTGTTTGTAATTGTTGATGATTTTCTAGATATACTTGGACTATTTTTATGAAAAATAAAAGTGATACTTTTGATAATTTCAAATCGTTTGTCAAAAGAATTCAAAATTTTAAAGGTTTGAAAATTAAAAACATCAGAAGTGATCATGGAGGTGAATTCGAAAACGAAGCCTTTGAACATTTCTGTAAGAAAAAAGGAATATTCCATAATTTTTCGTTTCCTAGAACTCCACAACAAAATGGGGTTGTAGAACGTAAAAATAGAACCTTACAAGAATGTGCAAGGACTTTGTTAAATGGAAGTACATTACCGAAACATTTTTGGGCTGAAGCAGTTGCAACAGCTTGTTATGTTTTGAATCGTGTTTCTATTCGACCACTAACAAAGAATACTCCTTATGAACTTCTAACTGGACGAAAACCAAATATTTCCTATTTTAAAATTTTTGGTTCGAAATGTTTTATGTTAGACACAAAAGATCAGCTTAGTAAATTTGATCCAAAATCCGATGAAGGAATCTTTTTAGGATATTCGGATCGTGGCGAAGCTTATCAAATTTATAATAAAATAACAAATATCATCGAAGAAACTCTTCATGTATCTTTTGATGAGAATTTTAAACCAACTCCGAGTATAATAGATGATGAAGATTTCCCTGATAATACCACAAATACAGAAATAACATCTTATGAAATTAATGAAAACATTGCTCACAATAACAATGAATTAAGATCTCCACCTAGAGTAGTAAGAGATCATCCTTCTATTGATGTTATTGGAGAACTAAATTCATCTGTTAGGACAAGAAGTCAATTAAATCAAATGGGTCATGTAGCTTTTCTTTCTCATCTTGAACCTAAAAATATTAAAGAAGCACCTACTGATGAAAACTGGTTAATCGCTATGCAAGAAGAACTAAACCAATTCGAAAGAAATGACGTTTAGATTTAGTTCCACATCCTAGTGATTAATCAGTTATTGGTACGAAATGGGTTTTCAAAAATAAAGCAGATGAACAGGGAAATATTACTAGAAATAAAGCTAGATTAGTTGCTCAAGGTTATAATCAAGAGGAAGGAATTGACTATGAAGAAACGTTTGCTCCAGTCGCTAGACTAGAAGCAATACGAATCTTACTAGTTTTGCATGTTTTCATAACTTTAAATTATATCAAATGGATGTCAAAAGTGCTTTTTTAAATGGTTTTATAAAAGAAAATGTTTATGTTGAACAACCTCCATTATTTATACATCAACAATTTCCTGACCATGTCTATAAACTCAAAAAGGCTTTATACGGTTTGAAGCAAGCACCTCGTGCTTGGTACGATCGTCTTAAAAGTTATTTAATAAATTCTGGTTTTGAAATTGGAAAGTTGATCAAACTCTTTTTATTAAAAGAAATAAGCATGATATTTTAATTATTCAAATATATGTTGATGATATAATTTTTCGATCTACAATGAAAAGCTTTGTCAAGAATTTTCTAAGATAATGACAAAGGAATTTGAAATGTCACATATGGGTGAGTTAAATTATTTTCTTGGTTTACAAATAAAACAACTAGAAAATGGTATTTTTATTAATCAAGAAAAATATTGTAACAATCTAATTAAACGCTTTGGTATGGAAAATACTTCTACCAAACCAACTCGTATGAGTACAACTATACATCTTGATAAAGATGAAAATGGAAAAAGTATTGACCAAAAATTATATCGAAGTATGATTGGATCGTTACTACATTTAACAGCTAGTAGACCTGAAATAATGATGAGTGTTTGTTTGTTTGAACGATTTAACAGCTAGTGGATCGTTATTCTTTCCCACTATTTTTTTGTTTAATCTCTGGTTATTAACTTTTGAAGGTCTATAACCATTCATTCTAAGCTCATATTCAACTATAAAAACTGCACTCTTCTCAGTTATTAATCATCATTACAAATTTTTTACAAAATCTTTACAAACTATAATCTTCTCAATGGCCTCTCAAAACTCTCATGATTCCTCAAACTCAAAATTATCCGTTGCTACTCCAACCTCCTCCAGTAACTATAATTCATCCAGTAGCTCGACACCATCATTGCCAACTCCTACCCCTATTCATGAACCAGGAAGATATCAAATCGGATTTTCACCAAAACCAAAGAAGTCTTTAAGATCATTGTTTCTTTCTCCAAAAATAAAAACAAAAATTGATGAAATCCATCACTACCAACAGGAACAAGTCAATTTATAGAGGGAAATGTTTTATGAACAACGGATGAATTCAAATCGTCTTAGCCTTACAGAATCTATTGCACTTAAGTTCTGTGGCAAATCAGCTAAGCATGATGTTGTTCAACCTTCAACATCCCGTCAGGAAAATTCATCCGGCTGGAATAACTGGGAACAATCTCCAACTCAACCTCCGGCATCTCCAAACTCATGGGAACGCCAAAATTATTGGTCTCCTTTGCAACCTCTTGTTGTGAATACCAAGGTTGAACCACAAGGATCCTCTCCAAAAACTCCAAAACAATTATCATTTCTTGTATATTATTGTTCCTGATTATTTGTATTTCAATTATATATTTGCTTCTTTATAAAAGGAAAGAACACACCGGATTTTATACTGGTTCGCAGTTACCCTACATTCAGTTCTGCATCAAGTTAAACACCTCGTACAAATTTTTATTATACCAATGTCGAGATTACAATCCTCAATTACTAAAGGCCTTGAGGTACCCTCCTGTCTTCAAGTCCGGGGCAAACTCTCTTAATTTACGGGACACAAGATCACCCAATTGATTTCCAGGCACATGCACACCTTATAGAGAGACTCGATAAAATTTTGATTACAAATTGATCCTATAACTCTAAATAGCACTTTGATCTTCGAGAGAGGGTAGAGAATCAAAAAAGAATGAGATTCTAATTTGATTCACTTGAGAATTCAACGGAATTTGGGCACGATCTTAAAAATATGAAAATTTTAGAATATGGATTTATGGAGAAGAAGGAGTGAAGAAAATAAGAAAATAGTTAGTTAGAAAATTCGTTTGTGAAGGCTATTTATAGACTAGTAACGATCATAACCATTCATGAAGAGATCTAAAAGAATAGACACTTCTTTTGAAAATTGAAACTTTTAAATTTAACGGCCACCATGTCGACATGGGGTATCTCATGATGTCAACGTCCCTTAGTTAAAAACTATGTAAAATTTGTTTTGAAAATGGTATTAAAAGGAAAAAAATATGAAATGATTTCGGAGTAAAATAAACTAATTTTCCATTGTTTTAAAATAAAGAAGAGTAGAAAAATATATTTTTAGAATGTATATATAAATTTGATTTTAAATCTCAAGTATATATATTATAAAGAATATTTAAAAATCAGAAGATAGTTTTTTAAAAACAAACGAAGTTTAAACAGGAGTTAAAACAAAAAACAAAGAATATTTTATGGTTAAAACATCTTTTTGAAAATCATTTGAAAAGATAATTTTTAAGGCTAAAATATTTTGAACAGCGGTTTTGAAAATCATTTTGAAAAACCATTTTTAAGTAGTTTTGTAAGCTTCTTCCTACAGAATATCTCATCATCAGGACTCGAGAACTTGTACAAAACCAAGATGTTCGTGGGATAGTAAACCACTTGTCGTAGGTTTGTAAGTACTGTCGTAGGTTTGTAAGCCGCTAAGAAGGTAGAAATGGGTTGCATCCCAAATGAAATTTGGAATGAAAATTTCCATGCTATTATGAGGTTTTAACAAAACTAGACACTTATCCTGAAATCTTGATCTTGATACTCATGAGTCTTCAAACTTGATTTATACATTCTTGATCTTTATACTGTATAGTCTTCAATAATTAGTACATACCTTATATATCCTGCATAATAACATTTATATATGAAAAAACTAGTGGATCGTATATGGCTAACTTATCAGAATATATAATCAACAAAATATGCAGTATAAATTATGTAACAGAAAGTAAACGAACACAACGAGATTTATACTGGTTCAGAGCACCACTCCTACGTCCAGCCCTCAAACACCTCTTAGGTATTTCCTTTGTAAATCCCTCATTTGACCTGGAGGAACAGGTTTACAATCTTTCAATCTAAGCACCTCCTAGATTATAACTTTCCTTTATAATAAAATGTTTGCTTTGACAATCTTGTGTTCGTATAACACTGATGTTGACTGATGGTATAATGTTCCTATAATCTCCTTTGATGATGTGTAATGAATGCACAAAGATTATTGGAAGAAAGGCAATAGATTAGAATACTTGAATGCTTGATTGCTTTTGAATGCACAAGAGAGAAATAGAATAGAGATCAGAATCGCAAGAGTTATCTCGAATGTGCACATGTTTGTGCTATTTATAGAAGTAAAAAATAATCACTAAATAATTGTTTCCTTTCATCAAAACCATTGAAGTATGCTAACATCCTTTCAAAAGTTCACAACTTTTGAAGATGACTGTTCGTTAAAAAATGACAGTTACAGTAATTCGGTAGACGGGGAAAATGAGTCAGTCAACCGAGTATGAACGTTTGAAATTCATGCATTTTAAAAATTCAAAAAACTATAATATATAAGTCTGGAGCAGTCTACTAGGAAATGTCTGAAGTCGACTGAGCTTGGTCGACTGAGGTATTCTCCCAGTCGACTGACTCCTGCTTTTTTATATTCTTCGGAATTTTTCTCTTTTCAATTATGGATCAACGTTCGTGTGTGTGTATAAACCATAAAGGAGATTTTTACAATTAAATCTAAGACCATGCACATATAATATTACTTGACATTCTTCATTGTTGATCTTGTTGAAGTTCATTGTAGTTTTGAGCTAATCTTCGATTCTTTCGTCTTCTATCCTGCCAGAATGTGATATATGTATACAATATATAATTCTCATCATTAAAATGAAGAGCCGGTGTTGTAACAATCTCCCACTTTTTGACGATGACAACTATGAAAATATGAATTGAGTTTGATACAACATTTACTCCCCCTTAGTTCATCCTCCCCCTAACTATACTTCTCCCCCTTTGACATCAGCAAAAAGGTAAAAATATTCATATAACATACAACACAAATACAAAACAAGATACAAACAAGCTCATAACAAGATTTTAAAAGCACATTGGTTCAAAGTTACGATACATCTTTAACACAGAACAAATACAAACAACATCACCATACATTGTTTCAAGTAATTTAAACACATAACAAACATTACCAAATTGTTCATTAAAACAAAATATCAAAAGGGAATGTAATTGAAAACCTTACTATATAGGAGATGCTAGTAAGATAGAGATAATAGTAATCATACCAGATAATATGAAAAGATATGCTTTATGATTCCGGTTCGGAGGAAGATGAACTTGAGCATGATGAAATCTTTTTCCAAATTTATTCAAGCAAGTGACCAAACGTATTTCGTCTTTTAATCATTTTCTTTTGTTGATTAAAAATAATTTCTTGATTGCGCAATATAGCCATAGTCGTATTCATTGTTCGTGAAGGTTGCACCAAAGAGACATCATTTTCACTTTCTGATGTCCAAATAATTTCTTCGAAAGGTTGAGGAGTATGAGTACTTGATTCAGGATGTGATGGAGGAGAAATCACATGTTCTCTTACTAAATTTGACAAGTATATATTATAAGGAAGAATTGGTTCCATTCGGGAGGGAAGTTTCATAAGAGAGATTGCTTTTTGATCCATGACTTTTGGAGGAACAAAATCTTGTAATATATCAACATTAATTCCATAATGAGAAAAGATCTTTGTGAGATAAGAAGCAAAGAACATTGTTTTCTGAAATTGGGAGTTAAAGCTCTTGATTTGATCCAAAATAACTTTAGCCCAATTTACATTTTGATCAGAATAAATAGCATAAAGGGCTTTCTAATTATCATCATACATTTTTTCATAGCTACCGATACGTGGGAAAATCGTATGAAGAAGCATTTTATTGATGATACGTGCTTGAGGTCGTAAATTAACGAAAATAGTTTTTGTTTTGTCAATTCAAATTTGTAGCTAGTGGCATTATAATTAAAATTCATATGATCAATATCATCAATATCTCTCCCCCAATGTTTACAATCTAAGATGATTCCTATATCCTTAACGGTTAGGACTATGTCAACTCCTAAAACTCTGCTTCATATCACTCCTTCCTCGGTTTCATTTGAAGTTGTATAGAAATCACCGCATAGGTTGGCATAACATAGCTTGACCAAGAAAGGATAAATTTTTACCTTATTCATCCGTTCATCTATTAGAGACAAGAATCCATGGTGCCTCGCTAGTTCCTCAATTCCAAAGATAGCAAAATCTTCCATCTTGTAAAATGTTTCCTGAAAGATTCTTTTTCCATCGAGTTCATTAAAATTTTTGAGATTTTTAGAACATCCTCCAAGCCATTTCAAGATCTAAGCATCTGATGCAAATTCTGGATGAGAAGGAGAGTCAGAAGCGAAAGCTGGTGCTTTTTCTTTGCCTGATCTTTGTTTAAAAACTGGAACTTTTTGTTTGGGAGCTATTGTTTTGGAAATGGAGGCTAGGTTTTGAAGAGATAGAAATAAAATGAAAAGAAACGTATAGAAGGAAGGTTTAAAAAGAAATGTGGTCCGTCTCAGTTGACTTAGGACATTTTCCAATCGACTGAGAAAGGCAGTAGTTGATCCCGAGAATACTGGTCAGAAATTAAAGCAATTTCAGTCGACTGCAGGATACTCCCAATCGACTGAAAATGTTAAAGTTGTATCCCGAGCACAGAACAACATTTTCTTATGATAAAATTGAACAAACTCAGTTGACATAAATACTTTCCCAGTTGACTGAGCCTGGTATACTCAGAATTTTGTAATAGTTTGTGGAGTATTTGAGATGGTAAAATAGTTTTTATTTGATTATGATTTGTCATATACATTTAATATGAAAAAAAACTTCCAATAATATATTGAACATAAGTCTAGGACTTTCCTTGAGAGAGAAGTGAAGTTTTAATCTTCTGTGGAATCGTTGTTATCATTATCAAGAAAGCGATTCCATGATTTTGGTTTCACTTTTGTTTCCTCAACGAATGGTCGTAGTGGCAACCTATGGTCGTATGGAACAGGAGTGTGATAGCAATTAAACTTGAAGAACTAGCTTCCCATGAGTTCCGTGGAGGGGTTTTATCAATAATAAGAACATGAGATTCCTTAAAGCGTGGTTCTCGTTTCTTGATTGAATTCCGAGTTGGAGAATGACCGCATATAGCCAGCATACATCTTTCTAGAAAATTGAGTTTTGCACCTTGAGCTTTTTGCTCATAGTACATTTCTCTTTGCACATGCATCATTTCTTGCTGATAGTGACGTATTTAGTCAATTTTTGCATGAGTTTCATGATTTCTTGCTCTTCTTATCTTCTTTCACTTCGAAGAGTACCCAGTGTGGTCGTATGTGGTAGGACCATATTGACGAGATGGTGGAGATGATATTTTAGGAGATGGTATTCCACTATACGATGAAGGTGAACTAAAATAAAGTGAAGTGTGTGTTGAATCGTAATTATCAGAAATTGTTTTGATTGAACTAAATTTATTTATCTGTGATGAATTATAAAGTATAGAAGGAAGTGTTTTACAAGAAAAATTTTGACTATATTTAATCCTCTTTTTACTCTGCTTCTCTTATAAATAGGAACTTTTATTTTTAGAATATACATCTTTCAGAGGATGTTAGTCTCCGTGATTAATTTTAACCAATAATTTTATTTGTGATTTGTGTATCATGCGTCTATATCGTTTAAAGAACAAATTTCTAAGTTACATCGTAAGTTCATATATGTTGATTCATTTAATGTTTTGGTAAAGATATCTGTAATTTGTTTATCGGTAGTAACAAATTCTAACGAAAATTTTCCTTTTTCTACATTATCTCGTAAAAAGTGATGTCTTATATTAATGTGTTTGGTTCTAGAATGATTAATAGGATTTTTAGATAGATTAATTACACTGGCGTTATCACAAAATATAGGTGATTTATTTAAACTAACTCCAAAATCTTGTAGAGTCTGTTGCTTGTAAATGACTTGAGTGCATGCTAATGCGGCATATACGTATTTTGCTTTGCATGCAGATAATGATACTGAATTTTGTTTTTTTACTAAACCAAGATACCAGAGATTGACCGATAAAGTGACAAGTTCCACTTGTACTTTTTCGATCTGATTTACATCCTCCGAAATCTGCATCACTATAGGATACAAGTTCAAATGGACATTCCTTTGGATAAAAAAGTCCATAATCCTTAGTATTTGATAGATATCTTAGTATTTGTTTAACTGCACGTAAATGTGTTTCTTTTATATTAGCTTGAAAGCGAGCACATAGACACACACTCATTAGAATATTTGGTCTACTTGTAGTTAGATATAATAACGATCCAATCATACTTCTATGCATTTTTGTTCAACTTCCGTTCCATTTTCATCTTTTTCAAGATGGATACTCGTGCTCATTGGAGTAGCTTTACTAGTTGCATTATCCATGCGAAATCGTTTTATCAAATCTTTACAATATTTTTCTTGATAAATGAACATCCCATCTTTTAGTTGTTTAATTTGTAGACCTAAAAATAGTTTAACTCACCCATATGTGACATTTCAAATTCACTAGTCATTATTGAAGGAAATTCATCGCATAAATTTTTATTGGTTGATCCGAAGATAATATCGTCTACATAAATTTGAATTACTAAAATATCATGTTTATTTGTTTTTATAAACAGCGTTGAATCAACTTTACCAATTTGAAATCCTGATTCTAATAAATATGTTTTTAATCTTTCATACCATGCACGAGGTGCATGTTTAAGACCGTATAATGTTTTTCTTAATTTAAAAACATGGTTTGGAAACTATTCATGAACAAATAATGAGGGTTATTCTACATACACATTTTCTTTTATATATCCATTTAAAAATGCACTTTTACATCCATCTGATATAAGGTAGAATTATGATGACATGCAAAGGCTAAAAGGATTCTAATTTCTTCGAGACGAGCTACAGGAGCGAAGGTTTCTTCATAGTCAATTCCTTCTTCCTAAGAATATCCTTGCGTGACCAATCTTGCTTTACTTCTAACTATATCACCATTTTCATCCATTTTATTTTTAAAAATCCATTTAGTACCAATGACAGATTGATCATCAGGTCTCGGTACTAATTCACATACATTATTTCTTTAAAATTGATTGAGCTCTTCTTGCATGGCTATAATCCAATAATCGTCCGTAGAAGCTTCTTTAAAGTTTTTGGGTTCAAAGTTTGAAATAAACGTAATATGACCCATTTGATTTAATTGATTTCTAGTTGATACTTTGGTATTAATATCTCCTATATTATCTGTAAAATGATCTTTTAGTACTTTAAGTGGAGATTTAATTTCATTGTTATTTGGAATAACTGACTCAACTTGATATGTTTGTGTAGATGATATTATTCGCTTTATATTTTCATCGTCCTCTTTAATTGAGTAAAAATTTTCATCAAATGAAACGTGTTGATTTTCTTCTATTTTGTTATTTTAGTATTAAAAATTCTATATGCTTTACTCTGTTCAGAATATCCTACAAAAATTCCTTCATCAGCTTTTGGGTCGAATTTTCCAAGTGGATCACTAGTATTTAGGATAAAGCATTTTGAACAAAATATTTTAAAATATGATACTTTAGGTTTTCTTTCAAAAAATAATTCGTAGGGTGTATTTTTAGTTAAAGGTCTAACTGAGACACGATTCAGAACATAGCATGCTGTAGCAACTGCTTTTGCCTAGAAGTTTTAGGGTAGATTACTACTATTAAGAAGAGTTTGTGCACATTCTTGAAGAGTTCGATTTTTTCTTTCTACAACACCATTTTGTTGTGGTGTTCGGGGAAATGAAAATTTACGAATTATTCCCTTTTTGTTACAATAATTTTGAAATAATTCATTTTCAAATTCTCTTCCGTGTTCACTTCTAATAGTTTTGATTTTTAAGCCTTTCAGATTTGAATACATTTAGAAAATATTTTGAATGTTTCAAAAGTATCACTTTTATGTTTTAAAAACAAAGTCCATGTATAACGTGAAAAATCATCAACTGTAACAAATACATATTTACTATGGTTGATTGATCTAACTTGCATTGGTCCTAAGAGATCCAAATGCAGTAATTCTAATGGATGTTTTGTTGACATGTCGTTTTTAGATTTAAAAGAAGATTTTTTTTCAATTTTCCTTTTTGACATGCATCACACAAATTATTTACTTTAAAATTAATATTTGGTAACCCATGAACCATTTTTTTTAGCTAATTTATGAATATTTCTAAAATTAACATCACATAACCGTTTATGCCAAATCAATGGATCAGAATTATTTGCCATTAGACATAAATCTTTGTCATATCTAATTTTCATATTTAATACATATATATTGTGGTTTCTTGTTGCTTCAAAAATTAGATTTTTATTTTTGCAAAACATATTACTTTTTCCAATTTTAAAAGTTATTGAAAAACCTTTATCGCATAATTGACTAATGCTAAGTAGATTATGTTTTAAGTTTTTAACTAAAAAAACATTAGTAATTAGAGGGGAATTAGATGTACCGACAGATGCGACGTCTCCTTGTCCAATGACATACCCTTTAGAATTGTCGCCAAATGTGACTGTTCCACCATCTTTGTATGTTATGTTTTTTAAACATATTAGCATTTCCAATCATGTGTTTAGAGCATCCATTGTCGAGAATCTATTTCTCTTTCTTATGATTGAGTACTTACAAAAAATAAAAAATTTAATGGTACCCACTTCCTCCGTTAGGGTCCTGGGGGTTAAGTGTTAGGTAGCCATACCCAGGAGGGTTTGATAGATCCTTGAAATTGAATTTTTTTTATTAAAATGAACTTCACTTAAAAATTTATCAATATGTTTTTGCCTAATCAATATATTATTTAATTTAGGTATCCAAATTTTAATCGACTTTTGTTTTTCTAATTTTTGTAAATTAGAGTGCTTCTTGATAGTTATATTATTACTACCTGATTTATGAAAGTTCGTATATAATGAAGTATATCTACATACAAGTTTCTTTGGCTTATTTTTATCAAATCCCAAACGTCTCTTATTGTTTGATGGTTTTGAATTATTAATTAACCGGGATAAGTTTTCTTTGCCTTTATTAAATTTTGAGATAGTGGTAGATAAATCCAAAATTTTCTTTTCTAGTTCAATTGCATCCTGTTTTAAAACTTTGTTATTATTTTCCAAACAGGTTATTTTACTTTCTAACTTAACTATTGTAGATTGTTAAACATTTTTGTCATTTACTAAACTTTTATTTTCCTGTTTAACATTCAAAATATTATCTGTATTGGAAAGAGTTTTGTTTAAGTTTGGTAACTTAAAAATTTCTTCCTCTAAAATCATTTTTTCTTCTTTAAGCATTTCATTCTCTAATTCTAGTCTATTTATTTTTCCTGGACATTCCTTGTGAATTTTACGAAAATTTCTGTATTTATTATCTAATTCTGGAACTATTTCCATAACATCATCAAAAGATAAGTCAGAATGTACCTCATTTTTGTTTGCCATAAAACACACATTAGCTTGTTCTCCATCGTTATCACTTTCTATCTCACTATCACTCTAAGAATCATCCCAAGTTACTTGAAATGCTCATTTGCTCTTCTTGGAGAATTTTTCATTTTTAAAATTTTTTTTAAAGACTTTCTTTACTTTATTCAACTCTGGGCAATCCTTTTTCATATGACCAAATTTGTTTCATTCATAACATTTGAAGGTAGAACCATCCGTTAGTTATCTGGTTTTTGCTTTCTGACCATTATGTTGAATTTTCAGAATTTGTTGTAATTTTAGCAAAGAATACGACTTCGTCTTCATCAAGATTCGAATCATCACTGTTGTTAACAAAAGCAATACTATGTTTTTCTTGGGCTAGTTCTTTCTAGCTTGCAAATTTGCTTCGTAAGACATTAAATTTCCTGTAAGTTCTTCTACTTTGAGGCCAGATAAATCATTAGCCTCTTCTATAGCTAATAATTTTCTTTCCCATTCATTAGTTAGTGCATTCAATATTCGAGTGATTAGATCAAAATCAGTAAAGGTAACTCCTAATGCCATAAGATCATGTTGTATAGTTTGAAAACGTGAATACATATCAATGATACTTTCATTAGGTTTCATTTTAAAAGACGAAAATTGGTTTTTCAATATATTAATTTTGGTTTGCTTGACCTGTGTTGTGCCTTCATGTGTTATTTGTAGCATGTTCCAAATAACATAAGCGGTTTTACACATCATAATTCTAGAAAATTCATTTTTATCTAATGCACATCATAACACATTCATAGCTTTTGAATTATTTGATGCAGTGGTTTTTTATGCTTCTGTCCATGTGCTTATTTCTGTAGTGGGTGCTACATACTGTGTTTGAGTGGCTTGCCAGATGTCAAAACCACTTGATTCCATAGAAACTCTCATACGCGTAGCCTAGTAAATATAATTTGACCCAGTAAAAAATGGTGGTCGTGCAGTGGATTGTCCTTCTTGAAATGTGTTATAATTCATGTTGGCCATATTAAATTATTCAAAAATGGTGTTATGATTTTGAATGAACCATGCTCTGATACCAATTAAAAAAACTAGTGGATCATATATGGCTAACTTTTCAGAATATATAATCAACAAAATATGCAGTATAAATTATATAACAGAAAGTAAATGAACACACCGAGATTTATACTGGTTCAGAGCACTTCTCCTACCTCTAGTCCCTAAGCACCTCTTAGTTATTTCCTTCGTAAATCCCTCACTTGACCCGAAGGAACAGGTTTACAATCTTTCAATCCGAGCACCTCTCAGATTATAACTTTCCTTTATAATAGAATGTTTGCTTTGACAGTCTTATGTTCGTCTAACACTGGTATTGACTGATAGTATAATGTTCCTATAATATCCTTTGATGATGTGTAATGAATGCACAAAGATTATTGGAAGAGAGGCAATAGATTAGAATACTTGAATGCTTGATTGCTTTTGAATGCACAAGAGAGAAATAGAACAGAGATCAGAATCGCAAGAGTTATCTCGAATGTGCATATGTTTGTACTATTTATAAAAGTAAAAAAGAATCACTAAAGCGTTGTTTCCTTTCATCAAAACCATCGAAGTATGCTAACATCCTTTCAGAAGTTCGCAACTTTTGAAGATGACTATTCGTAAAAAAAAATGACTGTTACAGTAATTCAATAGACTGGGAAAATTAGTGAGTTAACTGAGTATGAACGTTTGAAATTCATGCTTTTTAAAAATTCAAAAAACTGTAATATATAAGTCTGGAGTAGTCTACTAGGAAATGTCTGAAATTGACTGATCTTAGTCAACTGAGGCATTTTCCCAGTCGATCGACCACTGCTTTTTTATATTCTTCGAAAATTTTCTCTTTCAATTATGGATCAATGTTTGTGTGTATGTATATATGAACCATAAAGGAGATTTTTACAATTAAATCTAAGACCATACACATATAATATTACTTGATATTCTTCATTATTTGATCTTGTTGAAGTCCATTGTAGTTTTGAGCTAATATTTGATTCTTTCGTCTTCTATCCTGCCAAAATGTGATATATGTATACAATATATAATTGTCATCATTAAAATGAAGAACCGGTGTTGTAACAATATATATCTAGACAATAATGTTAGTATATAAGTTATAATAAAATAATTTACAATGGTTGTTGTCATCAAAACCACTATCTCCAGTTCCTAACAATCTCCCCCTTTTGATGATGACAACCTTATAAAATATACTTACCACTTCGATCATATCATACTCCCCCTTACACCAACAACTCCTCCTTACTCCAAGCCTACTATTTTATATAACTTCTCCTCCTTTGTCATCAATAAAAAAATGACCTACAAACCTTGAACTTAATAGAAAATGAGATAAACAAACATATGACATAAGAATAATAACTATATATGAGTGAAATATAGCATCCTAAATTAAATGGAATTCAAGATTTTATACACCAAAGATTGTTTTTAGAAGAACATTAACTAATATACTTGAATTTCCATCATCATTTGAAGCAATCTTTCATCTTCTCTTGTAATTTGATGACTCATACGTGTGTGGAATGTTGAAAAGGACCACAATGAGGAGAAGTGGGTGAAGAAGGTTCATTATTAGAAGAGTAAGCCATCAATTTACTGTTTTAGAAGTTTATTACAGAGAATAGAACAGAGAAAAGAAGTAAAAGTCGAAATATATAAATATGTAACTTAATAACTAATTTTAAAGGGAAATTTAAATTTGAAAATCTTGGCCTGTATGTCGACATAGGGGGATGGGTCATGTCGACATGTCCAGTTCAATTTTTGAGAAATTTTTATTTATATTAATTATTAACTATACATGTATTATTTACAATTTATATTTCAGTTAATGAACATATACCTAATTCTCTTCTAAATTTAGTAAAGTTTTGTTCATTTAATGGTTTGGTTAATATATCAACAATTTGTTTTTCAGTATTAATGTATTCAAGAGTTATGACTTCTTTACTTATATTGTCTCTAAGAAAATGATGTCTAATATCAATATGTTTTGTTCTAGCATGATGAGTTGGATTCTTAGATAGGTTTATTGCACTAGTATTATCACAATAAATTGGTGATTTAGTTACAGTTAATGCAAAATCTTTTAAAGTTTGTTGCATATATATAACTTGAGAACAAGCCAAAGCAGCAGATATATATTCTACTTCAGTTGTTGACAAGGATACAATGTTTTGCTTCTTACTAAACCAGGAAACTAGAGAATGTCCTAGAAAGTGACAAGTTCCACTTGTACTTTTTTGGTCTGATTTACAACTAGCGTAATCAGCATCACAATATGAAATTAAATCAAATACATCATTTTTAGGGTAAAATAAACCATATTTTAAAGTATGTTTTACATATCCTAAAATTCCTTTAACTGCTTTTTACTGAGTTTCATTAGGTTGAGATTGGTACCTTTCATAGAGACAGACACTATGCATGATGTCAGGACGACTTAAAGCAACGAACCAATCATTCCCTATATAATTTTTGATCAACATCTTTTGATTTATCTTCTTTACTAAAAGCTACATTAGTTTTCATTGGAGTTGGTTTCCCACTAGAAGTGGTCAATCCAAATTTATTAATTAAATCCTTAGCATATTTTTCTTGACTAATGAAAATTCCTTTATCTAATTGTTTGATTTGAAGTCCTAAGAAGAAACTTAGTTCCCCATATGACTCATTTCAAATTCTTTAGTCATTATATCTGAAAATTCTTTATTCATTATGTTATTAGTTGATCCAAATATTATATCATCTACATATATTTGTACTAACTGAATATTATTTTTGTTTCGTTTAATAAAAAGAGTTGCATCTATTTTACCAATTTCAAAACCAAATTGTAGTAAATAAGATCTTAGTCTTTCATACCAGGCTCTAGTAGCTTGTTTCAGACCATATAAAGCTTTATTTAATTTATATACATGATTTGGAAATTTATTATCTTCAAAAAGTGGAGGTTGTTTAACATAAACATCTTCTTTTACAAAACCATTTAGAAAAGCACCTTTAACATCCATTTGATATAACTTGAAATTATTGTAGTTTGCGAAAGCAAATAGAAGCCTGATAGCTTCTAGTCTTGCTATGGGTGCAAAGGTTTCTCATAATCAATTCCTTCTTCTTGGAAATAACCTTGCGCGACTAAACGAGCTTTATTTTTCACGACCTCGCCAAGTTCATTCAATTTATTTTTATAAACCCGTTTTGTTCCAATTATACTTTTATCAGGTCTAGGAACAGGTTTCCAAACATCATTTCCGATGAACTAATTCAATTCTTCTCGCATAGCAAGAATCCATAAATCATCAGATGACGCTTCCTTTGGATTTTTAGGTTCAATAGTTGATATAAAAAATACATTACTCATACTATTTAGTTGGTTTCTCATTTTAACTATAGATTTAGTATTTCCTTGTATATTTTCTATGGGATGATCTTTTAATAGTCTAATTATTTTATTAGGTTGAATAATTTCACAATTAGTTTCATTAGGTTCATTATTTAAAGTAAAATCTTCTTCGTCTTCTATTTGTATAGTATCTTTAAAATTTTCATCAAAAGATACATGCATTGTTTCTTCAATAGTGTTAGTTCTTAAATTATAAACTCTAAATGTTTTACTTCTATTAGAATATCGATGAAGATATCTTTGTCGGATTTAGGTTCAAATTTATCTACATTATCTTTTGTATTAAGAATAAAACACTTACCGCCAAAAACTTTAAAATAAGATACTATGGGTTTCTTATTGTAAAGTAATTCATATGGTGTTTTATTAGTTAATGGTCTAATTAAAATCCTATTTAATATATAACAAGCTGTAGCGACTACTTCAGCCTAAAAGTTTTTAGGTAAGTTACTATTAGAAAGCATTGTTCTAGCACACTCTTGAATCGTTCTATTCTTACGTTCTACCACTCCGTTTTGTTGTGGAATTCTTGAAAAAGAGAAATTATGAGTAATTCCTTTTTTATTACAGAATTTTCAAAATTTTCATTTTCAAATTCTCCACCATGATCACTACGAATAGCTTTTATTTTAAAGAAAGTTGATTTTGAATTCTTTTAGCAAATTTTTTAAATAATTCAAAAACATTACTTTTAAATTTAAGAAAAATTGTCTAAGTATATCTAGAATAATCATCTACAATTACAAAAACATATTTATTACGATTAATTGATTGAACTTGAGATGGACCAAATAAATCTAAATGAAGTAATTCTAGAGGTTTAGAAGTAGAAATCTTATCTTTCAGTTTAAATGAACTTTTCTTAAGTTTTCCTAATTGGCAAGCATCACATATACTATCTACTTTAAAGTTTAACTTGGGAAGACCTCTAACTAAGCCAAGTTTTGATAACCTAGATAACAGTTTAAAATTTAAATGACTAAATCTTTTATGCCAAATCCATGAGTCACTTATATTAGCCAAAAGTCTTAAGTTATCTTTTGAAACTTCCATACTAAGGATTTAAATGTTTTTCTACCTAATTCTTTCAAAGATAATATTTGACTTATTATCTTCGATGTGACACTTATCTTTTTCAAATTTAATTTTAAATCATTTATCACATAGTTGACTTATACTAAGCAAATTATGTTTTAAATTCCTAACTAGCAAAATATCAGAAATAAAAGGAGTTCTAGAATTACTGACATTGTCGATGCTAATCACATATCCTTTTGAGTTATCTCCAAAGTTGACCAATCCACCATCTTGATATATAATGCCATTGAGTATCTCGGGGTTACCAGTCATATGCCTTGAACATCCACTATCAAATATCCATTTATCTTTCTCAATTTGCACAGTTTGTCCATTGGTTGTTGATTTTTCAAAAGCCATGTATCATGTCTGTTCCTACATAACAAACCGATTCCGTAGATAACTTAATTTTTCATAAAAACTATATGCAGACTTATAATACTTTGATGAAATGCATTAATTTAAACTAGTATTAACAAAATTTCCTAAAAATGCCATTTTTAACTTTTCAAGTTTCAGATTATGAAAACTATGAAAACCTAGGCTCTGATACCAATTGAAAGAGAGTGCGGATTAACGATCTTAAGACTAATTTAAAACTAGAGGGGGGCGAATATTGTTTAATAGATTCTAAGAATTATATGGACTAATTTAAAAATTGTGATATAAAAAAATGCAAAACTTAATCACAGAACAATCACAAAATCAAACACAGATGTAGAGGGTGAATAAAAAGAAGTAAAAGGAAAGAACACACCGGATTTTTTACTGGTTCGGAGTTACCCTACATCCAATCCTGCACCAAGGCAAACACCTCGTACAGATTTTGATTACGATAATGTTGTGACGACCCTGAATTTGGGACAATTGAAATATGAAAATTTAATTGATTTTTAATATTTGGAGGTTAGTTTAACTTGAATTTCAAATATAACTTTGGATTTGGCAATTAAATTTTTGAATTTAATCTATTAATGATGGGTAAAAATTTGAATCATAAGTTTTAAGCCGATTAAAAATATTTTCAAGGCTTAGAAAATCTATATTGATAATACTGAAGATAATGGAAGTTTCAGAATTTAATTTGGAAACACCTTATTCAGTTTTGAATTTATATCGTTTAAATCGATATTTAAAAATAGCCTTTCGAGGCACAGTCTCGGAATTCGACGAAACAAGTTCCATTAGATCTGTAATATTGAATTATTATCGGATTTCAATTTTCGTAGTAATCGGAATTGTCATTTGACCCTGGCAGCTCAAAACGCATAGAAACTATTTTAATTGATTTAATTTTAAAATTGATCATTTACTTCCATAACTTGCGTATATGATCGAATTAGCCTCCGAAACACGTTCCATTGCGTTCAGAATGAGGGTATAACGTTATGAACACATAGCGGCATGCCTCGATAGGAAGTCAAAATTTCATGTTGTGTTTGTCGAGATAATTTGAATTTGAATTTAAATTAAAATATATTCATACCCTAAGTCAACACAACAGCCTACTTCTTTCAATATCAAAACTTTTTCTCTGAAGCACTGCAGCCTTCCTTCATGCGCCAATGTCTCGTCCTTGTCTCCCTATTTCTTTACAAACCTCACGCAAAAAAAAATTATTTCAAAAGCAAAAACAAGAAAAAAATCAATCAATGGCTGCTTCCTTTATTTCTTCCAAATCGAATTCTCCTTTCTTCGACTCGTATGTACGAAGTTGTTCCATAAAAAAAATATAAAAATAAAAGAAAGCTCTGATAAAATCAAAATGGTGACCGAGCTAGAGAAACGAGATCGAACCGACCCGTCGGCAACTAAATCGCAATCGGCATTCTTCGCGTTTCATCATCGATAAGGAAGGAGCACGCGCGTGTGGTTTCGTTAGTGCGGCGACTGTGATAACCACGTGGCATCGATCAGTGGGAAGTATCGGTAGTCGCGCGCGTACATGTGGGCGCTCGCGCGAAGTTAGGGAAATCAAGGCCGAGCGACGCTAGGGCTTTTGGGGGTTTCGTGAAATTGAGATCGCGATGATTTCGTCAAGTGTTGGTGAAGGCTATAGGCAGTCGAACGAGGGTGAAAGGCAATAGGCACGAGGCAGTGGCGAGGGTCGCTGCGTTGTGCTTGGCAGTGGGACAGGATCGAGCTTGGCAGTGATTTGGGGTTGCGATCATATTTTTGGCTAGGGTTCGAAGGAATTTTTGGCAGCGAGGTATAATTAAATTTTGTTTTTCAATTTAATATCTAAAGTATAAATATGCATATATATATAAATATACACTTACCTATTTAGTTAAATTTAGGTAGATAACAAAGATTTTTATAGATTTGATGAATATAGGGATGCATATAAATATATAAATATATATATATATACACATAGATTTTTAATATGTATAGGTTATTTTTAAATATATATGTAGTTTCGATAAAATAAATGTACATATGCACTTACTGGTTCAATTTTAAAAATAGTGGAGTTAATTTGTTCAATTAACTTGTTTAATTTTTTTAGTTACCAAATTAATTATCAAAGGGAATTTAGTTTAAATATAATAATTGGTTGAAATTAAATCTATTAAACGGAAATAAATTGTTCAGTTGGCTCGAATATTAATAAAATCATATAATTGTTATGCAAGGTCTTAAATCGAGAAAAATCGAGTCAAGAGGGAAATGGATTGCTATTTAAAGCAAAGGTGAGATCTTCTCACTCAATCAGTATTGTCCTGATTTACATTTTAAATAGTTAGATTTAAAATTGATTGACTGTGTGCTTGAATGATTGATTTATAATAACTATTCACTGGATGATATTATATATATATATAGTAGTATATAATATATATTTGGTGATTGATTTTCCGCATTATATAGCGGATGAGACCCTATTGCGCCGCATAATAGCGGATGATATTTTATAAATCCCATATACCGCGATATTCCACCTCGAAGTGGAATTGGTATTTAATTGTTGTGCTAACGTCTGTGGATGCAGGGAAAAAGGTTGGAGGGATCCAACTGGATTCCTCAAATATTGAGTTTGTTTCATATGTTGTGTGTTGATAATCTCTGTGTGATTATATCGTCGTTGAAATCATTGTAGGCTAAAATTTAGCCGAATATATTTTTGGTATCGTAAGATACCGGAAATAAATAAAATTAGATTTTTAAATTAAGTAGAAAATCTATAGTGAAATCTTATTGAATAAATTCCAAGAAAATGGAAAGGGATTTAATAAAGGAATTTATTTTTAAAGGTAATAAATTTGTAAATCAAATTAAAAATTTGATTTGATGTTTAAAATAAATCTTTAAGGGGAATATGTTTTAAAACAAACATTGGTTTATTTTTAAAAGGTGTGAAAAGAAATTTACAGATTTGGAATGTAAATTAAAATAAATCGAGAAGATTTATTAATTGATATAAATGGAAAGAGAGTTCTTTCCTGGAAAGTCGAGTATATTTAAAATAGCTTTTGAAGTACAAAGTAAAAGTTCTAGAAATTGATTTGGAAGAATATTTCGGAGAAATTATTTTCTTAAGTTGTTTGAAAGTCTTTAAAGTAAGAATTTATTTAATTAATTATAGAAGTAATCACTTAAAGATTAAATTGATATTTGATTTAGAAAATAGGCATTTAAACTAATTATACCATGTCTACTAATTTTATTGTAAAGATAGTTTGGACTTGGAATTTATATGAGATATTTATACAATATTTCCGTAACTAATATTTAAATAAATGTTTTAAAATAATTTTATCTAAATGTTTCCAAATATATATTTTGAATAAGTGATTTAAAGTATCTTAAAGTATTTAAACTCGGCAGACTTTCAGTGGAAATAAATAATATCGGGAATCTTATTCCGCGAGTAAAAAGTAATTTGAAATTTGTTTTCAAATGATTGAAGTGTTAAAAATATATATCTTACGAAGATATTTTGAAAATAACAACTGGAATTTTTTTTAGATCTTAGTGATTGTTGTGGATATTTATTGATAGTTAAATAACCGTTTATCAATATTTGCCTTTCAAATGGCATTTGAATTTCAATGCGACAGGGGTTCGGATTCCAAGTGGATATCCAAAAACCACATCGAACCTTTGTGATTGTGATGGATCTTTTATTTAAAAGATCAAAGTGGAAATTGTTGAAATTTGTTGAAATCTGAATGTAACACTTATTTTTAAAATAAGCGCTCCTTATTCGGATTAGTCGGGAGAGGACTTTGTGTCATAAAACCCATTCCGAATAACGACATGACGAAATGGGATTGCATTTAAAGATGGTATTGAAGACCGGGTATTTTCGAAAACGAAAGGATTACCTGTCGAATGTCTCTGCATCGGGTTGCTTCGGTATAGAGATTTTATCATCCTTTGTGATGGAGATTCCAGACGTGATTAGTGAATATCCGGACTGGCAAGGGCTTCTTTGGAAGTGCCTTCGGTTCCGTTCGATCCCGGAATGGACTTGTATGGATGTGTGGCTGACGTTACACTTTGAGATGTAAAGCTGGTTTCTATCGAATACATTTCTGTTGGTGACGGAGAATTTATTCTCTTAGCTTAACACCCTTCTTTGAGTCGTACGAGCTCAGAGGTTATGTAGTTGATGGTTACTAGTGATACATTCTCAATTTGGTAATGTGGCACACGAAGTGCTGTTGATCATTTGTTGATCAAAGCATGACTTTGTGAAAAGTGTAGCTTTGTGGACGAGACCTCATCGGACCTCACACCCCGGAAATGGTCGAAACAGGAAAGATGCGGCAAGGTTATGAGGGTCGCGCCCTTTAAGGTGTGTCATTCCCTTTTGGTAAATGGTGGTATCATGGTATGGAGCCCAGATATTTAACTATGTGGTGGCTTCAATCTCATTTACTGTGTGGTTGTTGCTTTGTGGTTTAGAGGCGCCTTGGATAAAGGTCCCAAAGGACCGGGGGATGGCATGCTCATGTAGTAGTTACCTAGTTACAGAGGTAAACCGGCCTTGTGTTGGCAGAGAGCTGGTTAAGTTCTCGGGACGTCCCGCCAGAGGCGTACCCATGGATAATAGGAAGTTCCTTAGCCTGACCATTTGCTGGAAATCCAATCAAAACAGTACGCGCCCTGTACGGTTTTAGTTGTATAACCTGCCATGGAATGTAGCGGTAACCTGCTATTGAACATGGTAGCTATAGTAGACATACAATAATGGTTGTATGCTGGCTAAGATTAATATTATACTTTCGAAATATTTTCTGCACTATGCACTAATAATAATATCAAAGGAATTTTCTCGTATCAAGCATGTTTGACTATCATAAGGAGAAATCTCCTCCACCAATTCTGCGTTTGCATTGTGTGTGTAGCGGGAGGCCTTATGGTAGTTTCATTTTCCACAAAAAGCATTGCGGATTTATTATAAATTCTTTGTTTGTTTGTTTTAAAAGATAAATTGTTTACGTTACTCACACCAGTCCCATGACTGACTCTGAGTTTATTGTTCCTTTCCTAAACTCTGGGTGCCCATAATTTTCCACACGGGCAGTCTAGAGTTGGGTTTTTTTTAGATAGTCAGGTTTAGTAGATTACCTGGAGTTAGTCCAGTATTTGGATCACGACTGCACTTGCTTATCTTTGTGAAACGTGATGTTGGCTCGAGCCATTTCTGGATTGGTGCTTTGGAGATGGAGTTACAGTTTTGGATTCTATTCCTCTTTCTCTCTTGAAGACCATATTAGAGATACTGTTGCATTGTTGGTGTTATCATTATCTTTCTGTTGTGTCATGTATCTCTGATAGTATTGATATCTATTGTATCATTCTGTTGCATCATATTATATCAGATGTTGTATCTGTCATTGATATTCTTTTCTTCCACTATGTTGTACTTAATGGTATTATAAGCTCCGGCGAACCAGATTCGACGTTTGGATCTGCGGCATTTGAATACGAGTGTCGTATTCGGTGCCGATTTTCGAAGGTCGAGTCGGGATTGTTATAAATGTCAAGATTACAATCCTTAATTTCTAAAGGCCTTGAGGCACCCTCCTGTCTTCGAGTCCAGGGCAAACTCTCTTAATTTACGGGACACAAGATCACCCAATTGATTTCCAGGCACAACCACACCTTATAGAGAGACTCGATAAACTTTTGGTTACGAGTTAATCCTATAACTCTGAATAGCACTTTGATCTTCGAGAGAGTGCAAAGAATCAAACAAGAATGAGATTCAAATTTGATTCACTTGAGAATTCGGCAGAATTTCGACACGATCTTAAAAATATGAAAACTTTAGAATATGGATTTGTGGAAAAGAAGGAGTGAAGAAAATAGTTAGTTAGAAAATTCATTTGTGAAGGCTATTTATAGACCAGTAACGGTCATAACCATTCATGAAGAGATTTAAACGAATAGACACTTCTTTTGAAAATTGAAACTTTTGAATTTAATTAACGGCCACCATGTCGACATGGGGTATCCCATGACGCCGACATCCCTTAGTTAAAAACTATGTAAAATTTGTTTTGAAAATGGTATTAAAAGAAAAACAAGATGAAATGATTCTGGAGTATAATAAACTAATTTTTCTATGTTTTAAAATAAAGAAGAGTAGAAAAATATATTTTTAGAATGTATATATAATTTTGATTTTAAATCTCGAGTGTGTGTGTGTGTGTGTGTGTGTGTGTGTCTATATATATATTATAAATAATATTTAAAAATCAGAAGATAGTTTTTCTAAAAAATAAACGAAGTTTAAAACAAGAGTTTATTTAAAAAAAACAAAGAGTATTTTAAGGTTAAAACATCTTTTTTGAAAATCATTTGAAAAGATAATTTTTAAAGATAAAACATTTTGAAAAGCCGTTTTGAAAATCATTTTGAAAAACCATTTTGAACTAGTTTTGCAAGCTTCTTCCTGCAGAATATCTCATCACATCAGGATTCAAGAACTCGTACAAAACCAGTATGTTCGTGGGTTTGTAAGCCACTTGTCGTAGGTTTGTAAGCTACTTGTCGTGGGTTTGTAAGCCACTAAGAAGGTAGAAAGGGGTTACATCCCAAATGAAATTTGGAATGAAGATTTCCATGCTATTATGAAGTTTCAACAAAACTAGACACTTATCTTAAAATCTTGATCTTTATACTCATGAGTCTTCAAACTTGATTTCTTCATTCTTGATCTCTGTACTGTACTGTCTTCAATAATCAGTACATGCCTTATATATATCCAGCATGACAACATTCATATATATCTAGACAATAGTGTTAGTATATAAGTTACAATAAAATAAGTTACAAATGTTGTTGTTATCAAAACCACTATCTCATGTTCCTAACATATGTAACATTTGTAATCTATTTGTAACAACCCTAGAATTTGTGAAGCAATCAATCAAAGTTTATAATTAAGATTTAATTACTTAAAATGGACATGATCTATTATAAATTTACTTATAATGGATAGTTAATAGATATTTGAGTAAGAAATAAATTTTAAGTGGAAATTTGAACTAGTTTTGGACTAATAAATGGATTTATTTAAAGTATGCTAAATTATGATAGTTTTGATATAAGTAATTAAAGTAAAAGAATTTATGAAAAAAAATTCAATAAAATTTCATAATGTTGTGTAATTACTCAAATGTTATAAATATGATTTTTATTTTGAATTTGAAATTGGTTGTGTAAAGTGTTGTTAGTATAAAAGAAAACGAAAGAAGAAAATTAATTAAAAAGAGAAGCAATAAAATGGGTTAGGATTGGCTTAAGGCCCAAGACTAACTTTCGCTTAATCAACCCATATATGGACAATTCTTTCTCTAGATTTATCATCATTCTTCACTTAAGCATTTCATGGTTAAGTCTCTTCTTCATTTTCATTCTCTTCTATAGGAAGCCAACCTTATTTCCAAATCCTTTCCACTTCTAAAAATCAAGATAAATAGAAATAAAATCCCTAAAATTTTAAAATTAAAATATGTTTCTCTCACCACCAAATAACATCACTAACTATGAAGAAGTTTGCATTTTGATCAAGTTTGGATGGTCGAAGAATTGTTAGATTATAGTTTATTTTCTGGTTTATGAACAATGGAAAAAAGGCTTGTTCAAAGAGTGATTTTAGATATAAAATCTAATAATTATGGCTTCATATTTTTAATGCGAGTTCCATGGACTCTTATTTCAGTTCAGTATAAATATCTTTGTTTTTATTGCTGTAAACTTGATTCGTGATGATATTTATCGACGTGCTTGTGTTTTATGAAATTTTGTGTTTTTAACCATCTCACTATCAAATTCATATTAAGCTTAAAAACTCCCAATTTTTGATATGTTGTTCCTAACATATTGCAGTACCTTCGTTCTATATTTCAGGAATTTTCATTGAGTTTTGTTATGTTAAATGTTGTGATTTTCGCAAGCTTTTCCTGTAAAGTATGGACAGAAAAAGCTCGTTGATTAAAAATTCATAATAAATTGTAGAAAATCCTATAAATTTTGAAATATGAATATGTTATCATAAACTCAATTTTGAACAACCGATATGAATTTCACTTAAAAATACTTTGTTTTGATGTCCCAAACAGTGGACTTGTGGAGGTGTGCTCTTACTACAAATTGACTGCACGTGTACAACAAGTATATTTGGTTTTCATAGTTGAATATTTCTTTACTTTGTCCATGTTTAGGTTCATATTAATCTCCAAAATTTATTTTTAGTTTATTGTGTGACTTCTTGTGTTATGCTGAATATTATAAAATTATATTGTGGCCTATGAACTCACAAATAGAAATAGCTTGACTCGGGGATTTGTTTTTATTCGACAATACTTGGGTCAGACCGAGGATTAATTGCAGTTTTAGCTAATATAGCTTTGGATATGAGGTGGTGGATGGACCGAGTCAATGGATTTATGTATTCATTTGTATCAGGAATCGATATAGTTGTATATTTAAATTAAATGGCTTGAAATATGTAAAATAAATTTGGATATTGTATGAAGTATTAAAATGTATGTTATACATCATTTGCTTTTGTTATGGTACTATGTGATTTATTTATATGTGATGCTCTTATATTTGCATTATTCTATCCGGGAAACACTCGCACCACCTCATTCTCTACGTTAGTTTATAGTATTGCTCAGTAATACTCTCGTGTAATATGGGTATAGATGTGAGGTATTACACTATTAATCAATAAAACAATTGTAAAGTTGAGGAATATCGTATCCTTCTATTAAATATAGGGACTTCCTCATCTCATTAGTTCTCTCAATTCAAAATAATATATTTTCAAACTCCTATAATTTATCATTGTTATAATTAACTCAAAATATTTTATTTTCAAATCCCTACAATTTTTCATTATTATAATTATTTTTGAGTTCTACTAATCTTTCCATTATAATTTTATATTTGAATATTAATGTTTAACAAAAAATAAAGCGAACATGTAAAACTGATTTTTGTTAAATAGAAACACAATGTTATATCATTACACCTTTGTAGTTAAAGCTCCGCAAAATCGCTGCTACTTCGACCGCTACGATATTCCAATTTAATGCTATTAAATAGTTGATCCGCTTTAAGCCTCGCTTTTTTCTGCTATACCCGCTAAATCAATGCTTTTTAGCATCTGCTTTAGCAATATTAAAATAAAAAGGTAGATTTGTTTAATTATCCTTTAAATCAAATCAATATAGGTAGGGTAAAGCCTAATTTTAATGCACAGGTGCCAAATATAAGTTGGAAATCTATTATAATTACCAAATCAAGTTTGCATAAATAATGATATTCTATGGTTTTTGTTATATGAGATATAACAATATTTTTTTCCCCTACACAAATGACATGAGAATAAATTGACTTTAAATATTTGGTTTTAAATCTAATAGAGCGTTTTGCACCTCCTCTATTTTCCGTTATATTCTCGTTTTGTTTTCACTATAACTTTTTGCACCTCCAGCGCCATAGAACCGCTAAACGCTTTAACCACATAACATTATACCACATTTTACTTTCATTCCAGCAAACTTTCGGGACACTATTTTTACTAAAAATTACAACACTTTTACAAAATATTAGTCAATGTATAATATATGTCTGAAATGGTAAAACAAGAACGAATTATGTCATTTTATCATATTTTTCTTTCACAACAAACTTTTTGAAGCATTGCTATTCATATGTTACTGCCATATCAAGTTGATGATAAATTTTCTTGCTTTTTCACATGATGATGGTGATAAACGGTTGTTTAACCATGCATCAACTATAATCAAAATTCGAGAAAAGTGACAGGGAAACTAAGTTTGATGAATTGATCCTCCTATGTCAGCGCTGTTTAACAACACGTGGACATGATTGTTTTTTTCCTCTATGTTTTTAAGCTTTTTTAGTTCGTATTTGAACAACTTTAGTACATGCATATATTGTTTCGAAGACTGAACCGTAAATCGAACCATATAGGTACAAGGTTAAAGATTGTAGTGGTTCAACCGGTCAGATCATGAGAACCGCGTTGAACGTTAACCGTGCCCGAAACGAAGTTGGGTCGAATCAAAACACCGCATGTATCACATTTACTTTCAATACAATAGCAAGTGTGCATTTTCTTGCTTTCTTTGTTGTTTCATGTAACCGTACATTAACTTGTACCATCTTAGGTAACATTACAAAATAATCTTATGTAACTTTGCTTTATTGAAACAAACATCTCTAATCTATTTTAAGCATATTACACGGTGAAATGTAACCAGAAATCATACTGTTGGAATAATTGCAATTTACATCACTAAGAAATATATCTACCTTCCTCGTGACTCGCGGACCTCATACCAGCGATCTATTAAAGTGGATCAAAAATTTTGAACTCAAAAGAGCATTGAGATTTGTGGCATGGATAAGTTTGGCATTAGTGGTCTAGCTACATCGTTTTCAGTTTGTAGACATAAATATTAAGTGTTATTTTGTTCACACTATGTGAACAAAAGATCACTTCCCATTGATTGGAACCAGTGGGCTCCACATCAAGCCTATTAATTTCACCCAACGAGTAGTCCGTGTTTTGTTCACGTTAGTGTAGTCCCAATATTTACTGTAAACTGTGGGTCCCGCCATTCTTAATTTCCAACCAGTGAACGACTGTATCCAGCCGTTGTTATTTAACACGTCATCTCACCTACCTTTTCACGATACTTTATATTCTATCATGATTTGAATGCCGCTTCATCACTAAACACTTCTTTTGATTAATTTCCCAAATCGGAATTTCGATATTAGGGTTTCGGTTTTGTAGGCAAAAACCCAAACCCTGCCAACGATGGAACATCCCAAACCTCAATCGCCAATCTCCTCTACCACAACTACACCCACGGCTGCCGCTTCTTCTCCATTCTTCTGCAGCAGCAGATCCGGCTACAGTCGATGCTTCTGTCTACCAAAGACTTGGCAGCGGATGGAGTATCCTGACGATGCTCGTTCCGGCTCCGAAACAATCACCCGGAAGTGGTGGAGATCCACAGTGTCGGCGCTGATGAAGGCGAGAGAGTGGTCGGAGATTGTGGCGGGTCCTCGGTGGAAGACGTTCATTCGCCGGTTTAACAGAAATAGCCCCAGACACGCGAAAAAATTTGGGTATGATCCGTTAAGCTATTCTCTGAATTTTGATGCCAGTCCTGATAGAGATTTTGATTTTGCCACTCGATATGTTGGATCCAGTAAGGGATCAATGGATTTCGCAGCATTGGATCCTGTAAGTGAGAATTCTGTTTGATTATTGAATGCTTAGTTTGTTGGGATGCATTTCTGTATGATTTGTTACAATTTCTTTTTGTTTATCTGTGTATAATCATCATAGATTAAAGAAAATGATTCTTGAAAGAAAAATGTTATGGGTTTTGAATATTCTTTATATTGTAGATAGCTTGGTAAAATGATTGTATGATTATTAGTTTATAATCGTCCAAAATATTAGTTTTAAAGTCGAGTGAGATGTAACATGCTGTGTTTGTTATGGGTCCCACTTGCAATTAGAAAATCAATAAATAATATGAATTACCTATCTTTCAGCCAATACGAACGCAAGTAACATCACACTCGCTCTTTGAGCGACTCAGCCTAGCGAAGCTCGTTTAATCTTACTAGGTAGACTTGCATTAACGAAGGAAAATTGCAAATCGCGAGAAACAGTGCACTGAAACAGTTTCTCCCATTAGTTGATGATTACTTTCACTGCATCTCTATCACTCTTCATTCAGACTTATTTATTCCATTTCTCCCTCATTAATATTCCTGTCAATGTGCTTTTTGTTTTATGTTTTGCAAGAAATTCAAAACCGAGAAGGTTACATGTGTTTGTCTGTATACTAGAGCATTGAGGTTGCATGTGTTTAGCATTGCACATTCTAATTTTGTAAAATGACAATATTTAAATATATGTTTAGAAACCAGAATTTACTATTCCGGTGAATTTGTTAAGACAAACTAAACAAACAGAACTTGTTTGTTGTTTAAATATATAATTGGCAGATTCTATTTATGCACCCTAAATTACTACATATATCGAAAAAATTTCTAAAATCATATACATCATTTTTTACTTAATACTCGCCATGCATATCACCAAAAATCCTCATTTGGAATAAAACATAGTATTTACATCATTTTTCTAACATCTCTCATGCATTAACCAAACTAAAGAACCCTAACTTCAAAATTCCTCAAATTTACTTTTGCAAATTTCAAATTCATACACTTTACATGGAATTTAAAATATTTAATTATTTATATATAGTTTGAATTTAATTTTTGAATATTAAAATGGTAAACTATTCCAATTTTCATGTTAAATTTAAACTTGATTTGATTTAAATAAAAGGCTGAAGAATTTAGTACTTTGAATCAAATTAATTTTAGTAGTTAATTTAAAATTTAAATTTTATATTTTGTATTTAGTTAATGTGAAAAATGTTAAAATTGACTAGCATAAATATAGCTTGAAGATGTATGAATATATTTTAATATCTGACAATAATTTTAATTTAATTTAATCAATGATGTATAGTAATTTTTGTTACTTTATAAAAGAAATTATATTGACCATTCACAACATAGATAAAGAGGAATTGTGTACCATTTTCATTCTTTGACATTGATTCTATTTTTTAATAATGGCATTTTGGTCTATAGTTTTTTTTTAAAATTTTACGGCGTAAGTAAAGTAATTTACAGTGTATGTATATAATTCTTATTAGGTGATTTATTCATTTTGTATGTGAGAAAACTATACATTTCCTTTTTTGTTCATATAAAAGGGTTAAAATTTTGTTATTTTTTGATGTTTAATACTTCTGATTCAATAAATGAGTATTAGTTAATTCTCGTTAGTTTTTCCAATTTATTATTTCTAGATATGTATTCATTACGAACATTTTGAATTAAATATCTCATGTTTGTTACATTTCATTAGATAAACGATTTATAAATTGTATTTCAAAAATTCATTGAGATGGTGATAAACAAATCAGAAATTGGATGAAATGAGTCAACATATTTTACGCATTATGAAACTTTGTAACAAATAATAAACCGTAAACTTTATATGTTGAGCTTTAACGAGAAGTTTTGGTTTTAAATCCGAATACATATATTAAGAACCAATATTTAGAAAGACTATAATACAATGAATATTATAACATAATTTTTGATTATAGATTAGAAAAACAATTGAAAGTGGAAATAAAATTTGAAATGTTGAGAAATCATATTCTTATTCCGGCTCTGTTAAATATAATTTAGTTTTCAACCAATATTTGATGCCGTTGCAATAGTTAGTAATTGTTAATTAACTATTTTAATTAATATTGAAGTGTAAAAGGATAAATTTTTTAGAAATCGAAAAGGGTGCAATGTAAATTGACATATGCTCTCACTTTTTTGCTTAATGCAACAAAAATTAACGTTGATATGAAAAATGGATAGAAATATAAATATAATAATCTCAATGAGAATTTTATTATAGTAAACTCTAATATAATATAACTGTAGATAAACGTAAAAAGAATTTTCCTTTAGACGATTTACCGTTATTTAACACACTTGTATGTGTGTGTTTTTTATTGTTTGCAACAAACTATTCTCTGCTTGCATATGAAATGACAAGAAGGCTTCGACAAGTAAACGAGAAGAAGTATGTGTATATAATTTGATCTTCAAAAAGCTTATGACATGATTATCAGAGAATTCATCATGTATACGATGCAAATGCAAATGATGGAGTTCCCTACTTGGCTCCTTTCCCTCATTCATTAGTATATATCCGCCCCTACTTTTTCTGTCTTCATAAATGACATCTCTCGTGGTTTTATCGATAATAATAGGGGAATTAGACAAGGATTTCATTTATCCTCATTATCCTATTATCTTTTCACTATTGCCATGGAATTTTTGTCCATTAAGCTAGAAAGTGAGCACATTCCAGGTAACATTAATCCAATCTAAAATACCGTTCCTGTGCTAAACCACCTAATTTATGTTGATGACCTTTTGATTATAGCAGAAGCAAATGAAACAAGTGCTTTTGTAATTAGCCGGGGTCTAAAAGAGCTTGAAGCTCAGACAAATTTAATAGTTAATCCAAAAAAAATAGATTTTTCTTTTGTAAGGAGGTAGTAAATAAAACACAAATGCAAGAACATATCAATGTATAGTCTGCAACCTTACCATAAAATACCTATGTGTGCCACTCTTTGATAATAAACTCAAAATAATGGACGTTGGTGACTTGATTGACAAAACTAACAAGGAATTAGATATATGGAACTATAGATTTTTTTTAAAAACTAGTGGCAGACTAAAGCTTATATAATTCGTTCCCCAGTATAGAGGGCGTCAACCACCAAAGAAGTTGATAAACCGTTGAAAGGTAACATTACAGGGACTATTTACCTTGCCAAACTTGGCACTGATTGATCCTAAACAAACATACGAGAGAACAGGAAAAGAGCCGCTGGCATACCGCCACTCGAGCAATGGCGTAGTACACGTCGAATGCATTACAACAAAGAAACTTGATAGGGTATAACGATATCATGTAAAATTTATATAAGGTGTATATATGTTTGTATAAGAGTTTATGCAGGAAAATATATATCATGAAATAAAAGAAACGTCAATCATAGAGTATTTCAACGTTCAACATAGTCATATCACAACTGAGTACCAAGCCAAAAGTCGTAGACATCAAAGTTTTGAGCTTATGCCCTTACAAAAATCAGAGTTATCAAAATTGGACTCCTGTCCTTACAATGCCAGTATGTTAATGCCATAAAGAAGAAAATAAGCCAAAAAAAAAGTTTCGCTTGGACTGGGATGGGGGGTCTATACCAGGTGTCTTATATTTGGACAACCCCCCCTTTTGCTTATCCTCCTTAACTCTAACTCGTGGAGGCAACATCAATATCTAATTGTTTGTTCTTTATGATTTTGAGTTCCTCCACGGCCTTAATTTTGACCCGGGGCACCTCAACCGAGGAGTTGGCTATCACTGTTGCCCTAAAAACCTCGCCTTTATCAAAGTCATTCAGCCCTCAAGGGTAGTCCAATAGCTCTATGTCAGGATCATCTAAAACAGCAAATCCTTTTCTGCTCAACTTTTTAAACCAGTTAGGAGTCCGGGGCATAAGCACCATATCAGTGGAAGATGAGAGGAGCACAACGCCAGAATAATACACCATAACTGTCTCACCTACATGAAAACAAGAAGGATTGTCAGATGCTGATCTACCCCAACAGGATTGTAATAGTTGGGTAGTGGCCATAGGACTATTAAGGATAACCCTATTCCTTTAGGAGCTAGTGGAATGTCATCTAAGGGTCGACTTCTAGCATTGACATCTGAAGAAATGTGAAATGCGGTTAGAGGAACATTGTGCATGGAAGCATAAATGATCAGTTTCAAAGTCTGACCTTGGGGCATGACGGTGGGAACGAGGCATCCCCTTTTTTCATTTCTCTTCTTCATCACAAGCTATGTTGAGGTAGACTTGGTGAATGGCGTCCTGTTCCTCCTCCAAGAACATGGAATCGATAGCATCCAAACTAAAATGAGGCCCACCTTATTGCTTGCTAGCCTCTTTAGCTTCTTGCATTAGCCTCTTGTGAATGGACGTAACGACTTACTAGATAATCATCCATCCATTTCAGGTTTCCTTCCATATATATCCGGATGTACAATTTATCTAGAAGGTTGTCCACTCTATCCAATTGTCCTCCCAACCTCTCAACCTCTTCTTGGAGAGAGTCAACACAAGTTTCTAAAGAAACCTTCTCATTCTGAGTATGTGTCTCACCATTTGGATCGAATGAGTTGCGCATTGAGTAGAGATTTCTCCACCTTCCATCCATCAACAATTCAATAGATTTCATCCTGGTCTTTCTCCACCTTCACAATCTTGGCTCTATTATACTCCACCCTGGTTTTGTACTTTGCCATGGTTTCCTTATAACTGTTATATATTTTGGTAGCCTTCCCATTGTACTTATTCCTCACTGCTCGAAACTTATATATATATATATATGTGTATATATATATATATATATATATATGCACTATCTTAGGCTTCTCTACCGCCTCGATATGAATTTTCTTCATTTGCTCCACTTCCTCAATGTGGGCTCTGTTCAAAGCATTTGCCACCTCCTTATGCTCCTTGTCTTTTAATGAATCTCCTTTCGGAGATCAAATATCTTCACATTCTAGGCCATGTTTTCCTGGCCTTCCCATCTTGCACGACTTTAACGTAAAACTCAAACAGTGCCCTTATGTCAATAGCATTCTTCCTAAGGCTAATTATCACCTCCTCAAATAAAGTGGGAGGAGCACTAGTTAGTAACCTGGACAAGGGATTCCGGGGTTGGTAGCGTTGATGGAACTCGTCATAGTCCGGGTGGCTAGGGTTAGTAATCATTGTTGTGGGAAATTCTAACTCGATCACTCAAATCAAAACCCCAAAGCACAGCGAAAAACGAGATCGTGACAAGAAATGCAAAAACTACCAATCAATATCTCAATACAAAACTCAATGCAATCCAAACCAATCACAATCTCTAAACAAGCAATAGATAATCAAAGCAACAAAGACAAAATAAATCACACACCGATTTATAGTGGTTCCACTAACGTTTTGTTAGTGTACATCCACTTTGAGAGAGAGCCTTTGGTAATACCAATGAGAAAAGTACATGAGATTGATTACAATGATCAAAATTCTAATAGAATTGATTTATGGAGAAGAAAACCGAAGAAAATTAGGTTTAGATAAACCCTAATTAATGGAGGACAAACCCTAGATTAAATCTTTAATCTTCTTGCAATCGCCTCTTTAATCCGAATTCTGAATATAGCTTACATAGGGGAGAAGAAAACCTAGGCAAAATTATAGAATTGCCTATCCGAATATCACTAATTTTTACACCAAAACCGGGCTAAAAAACGTCACAAACGTCCGTCAGTTTATGACAGGCGTATGTCATTTGTTTCGGGAAATCATTCCTAAAACCACAGACGTCTGTCATAAAGTGGTAGATGTTTGTCACAAAGTGGCAGACGTCTGTCCACATTCTCGGGTTCCAAACCCTATAGTCACAGACGCCGTTCACTTTATGACGGACGTCTGTCGCCTGATGTTGATCACAACACACCTTTTTCGCCATATCTTTCTCCTACGAGCTCTGATTTGTGAATCGTTTTCACTGTTATAAAGCTACTTTCGAGCTCTTCAATCCTTCATATAGTGTTGTCATAATTCAACGCTCTATCTCGACACTATATCCATCTCCAACTCCAATGGTATCATACCATCATCAACAACCGATAGCACGAACTACCACCACTTCTACCTTCAACCAAACGTGAATGCTTTCCTAATGAGCTCCGGCAAAGCCACCGTCCATTGCACTCCATCAATGAGCTCAGGCAAAGCCCCGCCCGCTAACGAAGTGTTGAAAGCACCCAAATCCAAAGCCGTCTCACCAAAGACTAAAGTGTTAAAGAGTGTAAACTAGCACTCACCAAGAAGATAGAATCACAATACCTCACCGATACTCTTCCTCATCCATAACCAAGTTCCTTCGTCAACCGTGTCACCCCGTGGCATCTGGCACTTCAACAAGCGAATCAAGTTCAAGTAATGCTCGAACTTCCCAACCGGCAATTCCTTAGCGAACATATCCGCTGCATTATCATTTTGTGCACTTTCCGAAGATATACTTGCCTATCTTCATCCATGGCTACCAAAAGTGGCTCTCTTACTTCAACGTGCTTAGTCTATGAGCTAAACGCCAAATTCTCCGCCATGTGAATAGCACTTTGGCTATCACATTGAACATCGATGCTATCATGCTCGAATCCCAAGTCACACAACAATCGCCTCAAATAAAATGCCTCCTTTGCCGTCTCCACCGCGCCTATTAACTCCACCTTCATAGTGGATAAAGCAACTACAGTCTGCAATCTCGATCTCCAACTTATGGCCATACCACTAAGTGTGAAGACATTTTCGGAAGTTGATTTTCTACGATCCCTATCACTGGCATAGTCCGAATCACAATAACCAACCAACTTGCAATTCTTCCCATCACTACCGCAAAAAACAAGACCATGATATGATGTACTTCTAAGGTATCTCAATATAAGCTTCACAGCTTCCCAATACGATTTTCTCGGATTAGACATATACCGACTAGCCATCCCGATGACATTTGCAATATCGGGCCTTGTACACTCCATGGCATACATTAGACTTCCGACCGTACTAGTATAAGCCTTGTCTTTCTCCAAGATAGGTGATCCCTTACTCGAAATCTTCATATGCAAAGGAAAAGATGTATTTGACGCCTTTGCATTCTCCATGCTAAACCGGCAAAGCACTTTCTCTATGTACTTCTTTTGAGTCAATTTCAACTCAAAACGCTTTTGATCCCTTTCTATTTCTATGCCCAATTTCCTCTTTGCTTCTCCAAGATCCTTCATTTCGAACTTCGATTTCAAACTCAGTTTTAACTTGTTGATTTCATTCTTATCCTTAGAAGCAATGAGCATGTCGTCCACATAGAGGAGTAAATACACCCAACAATCATTTTTCAACTTCTTGAAACATACGCAAGCATCCTTGATGCTTAGCATAAAATGATCAAATCTCTTGTACCTTTGTCTAGATGATTGCTTTAAACGATATAATGATTTCTTTAACTTGCAAACCAAATTTGACTTACCATCCATAACAAAACCTTCCGGTTGCTCCATGTAGATGCCATCATCCAAGTCACCATGCAAGAAGGCGGTTTTCACATCAATTTGCTCCAACTCCAAGTCATGAATAGCAACTATAGCAAGTAATATCTGGATAGAATTATAGTGCACAACCAGTGCAAATATCTCATGATACTCCTTTCCCTTCCTTTGTGCGAACCCTTTAGCTACTAGCCAAGCTTTGTATCTACCATCGTCCTTCACCTTGTATATTCATTTTCACCCAATAGCACGGTTTACTTTAGGAAGTGGAACCAAATTCCAAGTTTGATTCTTCAACAACAATTGCATCTCTTCCTCCATGGCACGAATCCACTTCGAGCTATCAGTCGACTCCATTACATCATTAAGGTCCGTCAGCTCATCTTTGGACTACGTGAAGAGCATAGTCCAAATTATCATAAAAGCTAAGATAGTTTCAATCACTATATCTTTCGGGTGGCCTTATAGCACCATGACCAACCTGAGTAGCAATACCATCACCTGAACTCCTTTCGACTCCACCTTGAACCAAATCCTCTCTAGAATCATGCACATCACCAACACTACTAGAGGCATCCTGTAGACTATGTGATGTAACATCAACCACTTCCTCCTCACAAGCATCTCCAACTACTCTACTCCTTGGACAAAATATGGGAATAACTTCCTTCTCCTTTGATTCACCATGAACCAAATCCGAAACATCCGATGAGCTCTCATTCTCCTTGAACAAACCCGACTCATCAGACGTAATATGATGAGAATTCACAACCTTCTTCATTTCCGGATTCCAAATCCGACAGCCTTTTACTCCGTCCATGTAGCCAAACAAAATTCCCTTGAAAGCTCTAGGCTCAAGCTTATCTTTTCCTGGAACATGCACATAAATCAGACTACCAAACACACGAAGATAACTCAAGTCAATGCTCTTTCCCTTCCACACTTCCTTCGGAATTTTGTTACCAATAGCCGAGCACGGAATTCGATTAATAATATGCAACGCGGTTGATAAAGCTTTGGCCCAAAATCCCTTAGACAAACCCGATATCAATCTCAAGCATTAAGCTTTCTCTGGTAGAGTAAGGTTCATCCTCTCCGCAACACCATTCGACTGTGGATCTCTCGGTGTAGTAAAATGCCTTCGAATACCATGATGCTTGCAAAACACCAAGAACTCTCCGGAAACATACTCTCCGCCATTATCGGACCTTGGAACCTTCATTACCCCCCATCAGGCATATAATCTGTTCTTGGCAACACGTTGTAACAAAATGAATCCCCAATGTTACATGCCACTAGTCCCATATATATATACCACGATTATTCCGAATATCCTGCATGTGAGACTTTAACCCATTCAATTCATGCACCCACTCCATTTACAATGCGATCCACAAATGACAATCACCATGGTTTTCTCTTTCTCTATGATGGGGTCCTCAATGACGGAACCTTAAATAGAAGTCACGTGGAAGTTTTGGTGGTGTCCCTCCTATCCGTCCTTTCCTGATGTTTCGATGTCTTGGAGCCATATAAAGTGAAAGAGGATACCTTAGGAGATTTTGAAGGAGGAGGAGGCGTTAGGAATCTCGATTTCCTTAAAGAGCAGGACCTCTTCTGAGATCTTTTATAGTGTTTGTTAATTTGATCTCTTGACATGTGATATGTGACTTTTACTCCACTGTTGAGATCTATATCAGCCTGCCTTACATTCTAACATGAATCAAAAGTTGAAACCGTGGTTTTCATCTTCTTTGGGTCCTCCTCTCGATCCATCTGGATGAATTTAGCTTTAGCTTCTAGCTTTTTCCTCCTAAAACTCACATGTCCTGCAAAAATATAGGGTTGGAGTGTTAAGAACCATCTTGTCATAAACAAATCTATTTAGTGCACCAAACATAAGTTGGTGTGTGTAAGTTCCCTTAGCATTTAGACGAACCCTTGGGTTCCTCAAAAATATCCAAATGTTGTTGAACCTCAGCTAATGAATCGAAGTCCCCATAATTAGTACCCAACCCCGACCTTGCAAGTAGTCCGGAACTGTAATATGTTTAGGACAAATTCTCTTTTGCCATCTGACCCTAAGGCCTTATGCAACGCCTCCCGGATGTCAAGGTTGGTTAACGGATCGAGCCCAACGCCTCGTGGTAATGATATACTTTTGGTCAGAAGTCGTGGCCTTGCCTCCCATAGGAAGCGACTCTTCTTCTGTGACCATAACCTCTACACCATTATCTTCCACTCTCTGACGGATTTCATTCAGCCAGTTTGGCGAGTTCGGGGCAAGAGAGTTTCCGAGTCCTCAACCTCGGTGTATGCCCCTGTCCTTGTGTCAGACGGGACTAACATCATACCAGCATAAAGTATAGTGATTGTTTACATCAAAAGTTGGCACAAACACCCAAAGATTAACAGCAGAGAATAAAATGAAGAAAATAAATTGAAAACGAGGAAAACAAGAACACACAACAATTATAGTGGTTTTACTAATCATAGGTCTACGTCCACTTAAACTTTGTTGAAGTTTCTATTGATTTTTTTACAAAATCGCTCTTATGGATCGGTGATGATCCGTGAAATTATAAAGATTATGCAGAAATTTGTTAAATAAGAAAAAAGATCCCTCGAACAATGTCCCTCCTCTATTTGTAGCTGTAGGTCAATGGGATTCCCTCCACCATGTTCATGCCCACATTCCCCACGTTCAGGAGTTGTGCTAAAAAGATGGTGGCCGACTAAGCAATATTCATGGATTAGTACCGGTTCATGCCCTATGGATCAGTACCGATCCATAAGATAGGCCATGAGACCTTCTTTAGTTCTTGGAAATTACTTTGTTGACTTGTATTCTTGACTTTGACATTTGATTGCGTCGTATGGGGTTGAACTTGAGTTAATTCTTTGGCTCGAAGGTTGGGCAAAGACACTTAATTTATCCATCGATTGTTTTGGTTATGAATAGTGAACAAACCATCTTTTATGGGGCACGCTGGCTAATAATCACTAAGGCCTTCTATGGCATGAAGATTGAGGTGGAATTGGACAAAAGTCGTGGATCAATACCGATCCATGACTTCACTTGATTTTAGGGTTTTGGATCTTGGACTTGGATTTGCTTGGCATGTTGGCTATTTTTGGAGTCTTTGACACGTCGATGGCTCCATCTCTTGATCTTGTTTGATATTTGAGTTTCGCAGTTATCGCTTTGGTCCCCTGCTTGGTAATTTTTTTTCGACTGATCTGATTCGTTCGAATATTCTTAGTCACAAGGATGGATAACAGGGACATAGTTAACTGACCCAGCTTTGCTCACTAACCTTATAGACCTCATTCTTTCCCTTTTTAGCATGCCTTTGAGCTAAGGGAGCTTTGTCTTTCCCTATAGAATGACCTCGACTGGCAGCCTATACTGTTTGAGAGACCATCTATCACCGGTCATGGAAGCTCTCTTGCCTCAAATAGAATTCCTTTCAGTCTCTCAAGCATGCCATCAAGGTTTGCAACAAAAGCAACCTTCACCACAGTTGAGAATGTAGCAAAGAGGGTAATTAGTATAAAGACCCTAAGATAGAAAGAATGTAAGCACACAATCATAAAATACTTGCATCCCGAATGCCATTAGAGGAGGTAAGGGGAGTTGTCCCTGTTAAAAAAATATTCACAATTGAACATGCTATATAAGGAGTAAAAGCTCTTAATGGGTTTGAATTTGCTATCCGATTCAAGATAAAAGAAAGGGGAGCACTTTGCTTTGCTTTTAATTGTGTACAAAAATTTGAGCTGCCTATGAGAAGGAGGAGGCTGAAATTGAAATTCGTTCATGCACATTATGTAAAGGTCCTAAAAGATAGCATAATCATTTGGGTAAAGCTAGAATAAAGAAATTTTAAGATATACTAGGACTCCGGTTATCCATTAGTGAAGGGGAGGATTGGCCCCTCCCAAGCAGTGATATTGGGAATAAGCCATATAACCCTTTAGTGGAGCATGAGCTCACTGGTATGGGGTCGGCTAAAGCACGTTGCCTCTAGATAGTCCATGGGTTGCAGGGATGATATCCAGCTGCTAGGTGGTCCGTGTAGTAGCAATTGACTTATGGGGTTCACCATTAGTTGAGAAGGACCATAACCATAAACCAAAGAACCGACTTTATAGTGTCACCGTCGAACAAGAAATCTTGTTCATTAGTTGGCTACCGGATTTAATGGCGTCGAATGCCAACCTTCAACCAGTACCAAGGACAGCCATGTGCCAGACCATGCTAACTTACGAGCCAGGATTTTACCAAGCCCACTCCGATTAACCAAACTAAGCCATGCAAGCATGGAAACTCTAGATTTAATCTTCTTTACAAGGAAATTTTGGATTGTATTTTTAATATAAGGAAACAATTAGACCTAACATCGGCCTAACCTCTATGTATCTTCACTCCTATAAATACCTAGGCTTACAACATTAATATTAACGATTCTTGAGAGCAAAAAGAACCGAACCGAGCTAGCCAACCATAATTTCTGGAAGCTATATCTACTTTATTTTAAGCTTAGATCATTTTTATTTGTATTCCAATCAACGCACAATTGATCTATAAGAGAGACAATGAAATAGAGAGTGAATGTAGGGACGTTCTGGCCGAACAACTATAAAATCTCACGTTCTATACTTTATTGCATATCTTTTCCATTCATCGTATATGTAATTTGTTATCTTAAAAAATATTAAACCACATATAAAAAAAAATCTTTGTTGTACACTTAGTATCTATAGTTCTACAACACATTGATTGGAGGTATTTGCCCATTTTTAAGCAAATAGTGGTGTGGTCCCGTTAGCAGAGGATTTATGAGGGGATTATAGATATTAGCTGAAGGTAGGACTTTGCCAACACTATGCTAAAGATAAAGATGGGTAGGAGGCCTTAATATTATTATTTATTGTAGTATCTTTAATTATGTTGTGTAATAAATATATGTTAAGTCTACGAGGATACAAAGTTTTGGCATCTTCATATGTCAACCTTTAATGCTACTATGTAATGATTTATATTTTACCCCTATATGGGCATGGTTAGGGAATTTGAAAATAATGTGCAAAGACTATTATGTGTAATGAACTTCAATTTTTTGCTCCATTTATTTAAACTATTGTGTATATATAATGATTTCATTCAATCGTCGAAGGATAATTTCAAGGTGACTACAACATATTGGGTTCCATTTTTGGGTTTCTGAATGGATGACGTTAAAATTGGTATCAAGGCTTACGTTAAGGGACAACTAAGTAAAACAAAGGTAGAATTAGTTAAGTAATTATTAGAAAACTAACAACTTGGGGAGGCTATACGTTATTATATATAATGTATTTTATTTATACACACACACACACACACATACATACATTGGTGGATATATTTATCCTTATATTATTGATTTACTCCCTTTCTATCTGTGTCAATTGAAGGCTTTCTTAAGTGAAAAGCAATAATGGAGATGAGAAGTGGAAGGGTTACAGTATGAGGAGCAAATGTAAGAAGAGAGATTGAAAGCACTCAGACTAATGGAAGGAACGAAGGCGAAGTGCTACAAATTGTTGAAAATGAAACTACCCCACTTATAAGTGTAATGGGTATGGATGTGAATGCCCTATTTCAGCAATTTATGGTGCATATAATGAGGGAGAATATACCGAAGGTTGTTCAATGGAGACTAGTAGTAAGGGAGGATTTCTCGAAGATGAACCAAGGCTACCAAAACTTAGGAGGTAAGATGTGTATGGGGAAGGAGCCCACTGTTGAAGTGTTGAATTGGCTTAGAATATGTAAGCATATATTTGGAGATCTGGGGTTGAATGATGTGTAAAGAAGAAGATTGGCTTCAAGGAAATTGCATGAAGATGCTTCAGACTGGTGGAAAACAGTGATTGTTGAGAACTTGCTTGGAATTAGTTTAAGGAGAGGTTTGAGGCTCGGTTCATTTTCGGGTCTCAACGTAATGTGTTGTAGGAATTTATGACTTGAAGCAGGAAGAACCTTGGTGGAAGGGTACATCCACAAGTTTAATTCTTTGGTTAAGTATGGTCGGGAAATAATTAATACATCACTAAAGAAGAATGATAAGCTCATTTGGGTTCGAAGTACGGTCCAGATAATAAGATGATGACATACTTGGCATCTCCTTTTGAGTATATCGTGGACATAAGTCGAAGATATGATGGAATGTACAAAGAGAAGAGAAGAGTCGAGGCAAAGCCTAGAGAAATGGAAAAGAAGAAATTCATTCCTTATGTTAAGGGCAAGAAGATTTTGCCGAAGGATGGAAATGTAGATACTGATATTGCTGAAGTTGCTTGTTTTAATTGTAAGCAGAAGGGTCACTTGCAACGACTCGTGTTTTATGCACCGGAGGATCGTAGAATATTATTTTTAAACTCATATTGGGTTGCATGATTCTATAACTTTAGGAAATGACTATTAGAGGCATTTTCCATCTTTAGAATTTTTATCGAATGGTTTTGACCCTAAAAATCTTATAAGGACGTATAACTTTTGACAGGAGTCGAATTAGGGTTCGAAACCACTTCCATGATCGAGACGACGGTTTCTCTTTCCATAGAGTAGTCGTTTTAAAAAAAAACAAACGTCTCGTTTAGAAGATACGACCGTTTGAAGTTCTAAGTGATTATAGGCATATTAGCAAGTAATTAAGGAGTGATTAGTGCAACCCCTTAACCCATTTCGGGATTAAGGTTAATATTAATACTTTTTAGCCACCACTAATCACCTTTCACTATTACTAATCTTCTTCAAACCTCCACTACTCCAAAATAGAACTAAAAATGTTCATTTCTTCAATATAATTAGCTTAATTAAGAGATTGGTGAGTAATTAGCAAGGGGAATTCAACTAGTTGTTGTTTAGGGTGCTTTACGTCTAGAGTTACTACTATTTATCTTGAAATCCGTGCCAGATTCATGTTCTTTTGGGTTGCTTTGGATTAAGGTAAGTAGTTAAAACCTCTCACTAGCTAGTTTGTTAATATACAACTTAAAATGATGTTATAAAAATGATTTTGGACTCTAAAACTTGTTTTAAACCTTAACTAATCACATATATTATTTTGAAATAATTTTATAAAGTTTAGTGAATTTGTGTTCATATATATCTCCCTTGTTATTATAGTTTATCTTTCTTTTAACCCTTAGATTTAGGCTTTAATTTGATGTGCATGAATGTTTTCTTGCTTGAGTATAGTTTACATGTTAATTGCTTGAATGTATGATGTTTTTTAGTTGAAAACGCCGATCTAATAACAATTTAGAATTAGATGCAGATTCTTAGATTGGCGATGATCCAATAATTCGATTTCACTCAAATTTGAAACGATTTGTGTGGGGCAACAAGTAAAGCCTCATAAATCCATGCTTTAAGTTTTATGTCGTTTGGAGTTTGTTTGCTCGAGTTATTAGCAAAAAAGATGGATCGACAGTGCTTTGGAAACCTTAGATCAATAGAAGAGTGCTTCGAGTCGTGCTCGTGTTATATGAAAGTTTGCTTCAATTGAGGAGTGCTTTGGGTCTCATAGGGGTTGCTTGAGTTTCACTTAGAAGGCCAAAACTGGTTAGGCTTTGGGTTGGTAGGCTTTGGATTGATGAAGTTCCTAGATCGATGGTGTTTTGGATCGGTAGCGGGGAGATTCAAGCCGCTCAGAGTTTGATATAAGAGATTTTCCCATATCGTTTGGGCATGATTTGAGAATATTCCAAGTTGTTGTGTCTAGTGCCTTCCTTTGCTTGCTTCGAGTCCAACATATGAATTCTGTATATCCGACCCGAGTCAGGTCAGTGCTGACCAATAGGGGCCGAGTTGAAAAACTCAAATCGGCTTTTTTTACTCATTTCTTGATGTTTCCTTTATCTTGCCTTTCTAAGATGTTTCCAATGTCGTTGGATCATTTCTTCATCATTTGCTTGTCCAATTCAATCGTTTAAGTTCGTTCGAAGACTGTGGAAAATTCGACGATAATAGGAAGTGATGACTTCGAAAATGGGATGACTATATTCCAAGACGCAGAATGGAGGCCTATGGTTGGATTGAAGGAACTATTGGGGGAAGGTTACAAGACAAATGATGATATTCTACAACTAGCAATGTTTGTCGAGAATCGTCCTACACCACGACGACTTCAAATGGAAGTTGTATGATTAGTTCCAGGATGTGCTCTACTACAAATGATTTGTGCAAAGGGATCGTCGATAATCAAAGACTAATAAAATATACAGTAACAAAAATCGACCGGTCGACAGACTCACTGTAGCCGATCGATAGCAAGCTATTTACTGCTACAGTAGTCGGCGGTCGGCCGGTAGGCGTCTTTTCTCCACAATTTGAACCTCAGCCTATGGCCCAGGTTTATAGATATATATATTATTATTTATAACAGTATATTAGCAGGGCAAATAGTTCCCTAATTCTTTACTTGGGAATGTACGGGTCTAGATGATGTGTGTATAGGCAATTAGGCCTATACACTATTCATTCTACGAATTCGGCATCCGACATAAGCCGGCTCAATCGCAAGTGAAACTCATAAGAGGTTCCTCGGTGGATGCACAACACTATATGTGGATGCGTAGCCCTACACTAATGAGAGGTTACTCGATGCATACGATAATTAAGGCATGAGGCTGTTGTTGAATGCCTGACATGGTGCCACAAGTGGCATTACCATTGAGCATGGACATGGATGCAGTGGACCCTAAGTCGTTTTTGGCATGACATTTCGGCCTCCTCTTAGTGCGTAATTATGATACGTTGTAGTCATGATTTGGGTGATGCAGCCCCAAGGGCAATGTTGCATGCGATCTTACGATAAGAGCAGTCCTAAAGGATATTAATCTGATCTGTCGTTGTTTCATGGTTCGGTTAGTTGTTCAATCCTAAGTTTAAACATTCACGACATGATTGGGTGTAGGGGTATTAGGATCTATATTCCTTAGATTAATGTGACCAACAATAGCAAACGACTCACAAAAACAAGTAGGACACTCTAGGTCACATAGGTTATAAATGAAGTCAATTGCATGTGATCATCATATGTGAATGATGCAACTCTCGCCTGATTTTTGTCTGACCCACTCCTTTCCTTTTTACCCTATTACAAGAGAACATGGCAGTAGGTTATTTTCCCAGATCTAGAATATGAAGAGGCGAGCTTGGCGTTGGTGTTGCTTATTATTCTTCATTACTCTTCATGTAACTATCTATTGTAATTAGTATTTACTAGATTGTATGCTGTTATTTTGTAAACTTCGAATTGTTGACTACATATGTTTTGAGACTATGGTTTTCAAGATATTTTATGAGATGAATATTTTTTGTATTTAAAAACCAACAGCTCGTACTTCTTGGCCTGTGCAAGACCAAAAGTCACCCTATGCTTTAGTTTTGGTGTGTCCGAAGGTGCGTATTGGGAGAGCATGCTTGCATATTTTGGAAATGTTTTTTGAAATGGGTTTCCATAAAGTATATATATGTATAGATAATTATTTTTTAAAGGTTTTATATATGAAAGTATAACACAAAAAACACAATCACTCATTCTTGTTAATACCATCAGTGGGATAGTTGCTAACAAATCCTAATCATAAGTAGAGATAATGAGCAATTAACTGGATGTGGCTTATGTGATGTAGCTAAGATTTTGGGTGTGAACATTTCAATATAGTTTCACCAGTATCTGTAAGCTAGGAGACAACTTGAGTTTAACACTAATAAGGCACCCACAGAGAAAGTGCAAGAGTGCAGTTCCTGCCAACCCACTTGTCATCGATTTCGCCAAGCTATGTAACAACTTTGTGACTCTAGAAGAGAAGCCATATGTAAGGATCAAATCTTAGTAGACTTAAGGCATGGATTCGTACTTGTGAGAGGATTTTGAATTGATGGGCCTTGGAGATGACGTTAAGAGACAGATTATTGCTTGGCATTTACAAAGAGAGGCTCTAAGTTGGTGGGATATTGTAGTAGCAAAGACCAATAAGGAAGAGATAACTTAAGGAGATTTCAGAAGGCTTTTTGAGATGAGATTTCTTTTTGTGGCAGAGCAGAGAGTACAGTTGGAGAAGTTCATACATTTGCAATAAAGGGACAAGTTAGAGAAAGAATATGTAAATCAGTTCAATGAGTTGGCTAGGTTTGGACTAGATCTAATAAAGACCCCATACAAGAAAGCTTTATAGTTTGCAAAATGGCTGAATCAACCTCTTCAAGGTTTGGCTCTTAGTCACATTCCCATAGGGGCGACTTACGAGGGTTTGGTGGAGATGGCCTTGCCAAATACCGTTTCCAAAGAAGTGGTGAGGAGTGAGCCTAAAAAGTTAGTAGTAATGACACGCTAGTAAAATCAACGCAAAGGCGGAATGGGGACCTAAGGGAAGATTAAAAAGCAGGGATCAAGTGCATAAGATGCTGTAAGAAGAGGCATGTTGTGAAGGAGTGCATGATGGACATTTCGAAGATCAAATGCTAAGACTGCAATCAACTTAGGTACATGAAAAGGGAGTGTATGACACTACAGAACTTCTATCCAAGCGGTTTGGTTTCAGCTGACGCACCGGTTGCTATTCCTAGCTCGAGTGCGCCTTTAGTAGCAGGCAATAGAAAGAAGTTCATAATGAAATGTGGGTTAAATTTATCTAATTTATTTGTTCGTACCTTATTCAACATTAGGGAATTGTTACTGACCCAGTACTTGTATTAAATCCTACTAGAGGATTAGCTCATTTATTTATGATTTGTAAGGGTTTAAAATTGTTTATTTTAAGGGTCGAATTCGATTGCGATGCTTTTGTCTTAGGATTTTTCGGGTTTGGTTTGATTTTGGGTATGGACTGGATGGCTGTATAAAGCAATCTTAAATTTTGGTAGAAAGGTTGTTCGTCTAGGTACTTGTAGTGGACGTAGTCTTGAGGTTTATTGAGACCCTAGAAGTTCGGTTATGCCGAATTACCTATATTCTTTAGACCTATCACATGATGTGTTAACTTCAACGTTGGTAGTTTGAGATTACTCTAATGTCTTTTTTGAAGTTACGGCCTCCTTCCCTAGAGGAAGATCGAGTTATGAATTCATCTCGAGGAGAACGCCAAACCTGTTGCCTTACCTTTACGGCATATGTCTCCTAAAGAAAGACACGAGCTGAATAATCAAGCGAATGAGCTGATGGAAAAAGGGCTACATTAGGAGGAGTATTTCAAAGAGGGGATCACCGGTTGTTTTTAGTACCAAGGTAGATGATTCTCCGAGGCTTTGCATCGATTACCGTGAGTTAAATAAGCTAACAAAGACAATCGTCACCCGTTGCCCTGCATAGACGTTATCTTTGATCAGATAGTTTGGACGAAGGTGTTCTCTTAGCTTGACTTAGCCATAGGGTTCCATCAGTTGCGCAGAGCCGAAGACAGTATTCAAAATGATGCTTTTCGTACATTCAACAAACTTTACGAGTGGTTAGTCATGCCCTTTGACTTGACAAATGCATATGCCTATTTTGTTGATATGATGAGTCGAGTTTTTAGAGGGTTCTTAATAAGTTCGTGGTGGTATTTGTTGGCGACATATTGATCTATTTGAAAAGAGAAGAGGAGCACAAATTACATTTAGGATAAGTACTCAATACTCTCCGTGAGCATAAGTTGAAGGAAAAGTTTTTCAAATGACTCTTTTGGTGCAAGAAGGTTCGCTTTTGGGACACATTGTCTTTAAGCATGGATCAGTGGTCGATCCTTGTAAAGTAGCAGATGCACAGGATTGACACATACCCAAGAATGCCATGGAGCCGAGGAATTTCCTTGGTTTGGTAGGCTACTATAAGAAGTTCATTAAGGAGTTCGCTAAGATTTCTACACCTCTAACCCGTCTTACCAAGAAGAATTTGGTTTTCTTATGGGACTCAAAGTGTGCATATGCTTTTATTAAGATGAAGGAGTCTTTTACTAGTGCACCCATTTTGGTATTACCCAATTGTTCGATGGTATTCACAGTATATAACGACGCTTGTGGTACAGGATTGGGCATAATTTTGTTGCAGGTTAGGAGAGTAGTGAGCCATGCTAGTCGAAAATTGAATGTCCACGAGAGAAACTAACCTATCCATGATCTTGTGTTGACAGCCAGTGTTTTTTACTAAAGTCATGGAGACAATATTTATTAAGAGAATGGTTTGAGCTATTCATGGATCCTAATTCTCTGAAGTATCTATTCTCCTAAAAGGATTTGAATTTAAGGCAGCAGAGATTGATGGAGTTCTTAGCATCATTGATTTCGATATCTCATATACTCTAGGAAAGGGCAATGTTGTAGCGGATGCCTTGTGTAGAAAGAATGCGATGTTGAGACCTATGTTCTTAGAGTGGAAGCACTTGGAATTTATTTATACGTTCGATTTTCGACCTTCGTCGGACATCACTTTAGGATTGTTAGTAGCTTTGGATATGCAGCCTACACTTATTGACCACATTGGGCCAAGTCAGAAACATGATATGGAGTTATTGTATATTTTCGAGAAACTTGGTAAATGAGAGCAGTCGAGTCATTTGAGACGCTACACTATTGACTCAAAGGGGTGGTTAAGGAGAGATGGAAGACAATGTGTTCCTCTCATTATGGATTTGATTGACATGGTATTAGACGAGTCCCAGTGGAGGGAAATGCGTCATGGCATGAAGTGGACCTTTTATTGGACGGATATGAAGAAGCATGTGGTGGAGTATGTATCTAAATGTATCACTTTCCAAAGTGTAAAGGCGGAGCAAAAGAAGATGGGTAGATTGTTGCATCCATTAGATATTTTACAGTCGAAGTGGGAGAGTGTTTCTATGGATTTCAATAATGGACTACCTAAGAGCAGGAGGAGAAATTAGTGTATTTGGGTCATAATCGACCGACTGACCAAATGCGCTCACTTTAATCTGGTTTGGAGTACGAAGACCGCTGTATCATTGGAAACTCTTTACGTGTGGGAGATAGTTCGATTGCACAGAGTTCCTTCTAGCATTGTGAGTGACCGAGATTCTCTTTTCACTAGCGAGTTTTGAAGGAGTCTTCAGGAGACTTTAGGTACCAAGTTGAGTTTGAGCACCGCTTATCACCTATAAACAGATGCACATACGGAGAGAGTGAATCCAAAGTTAGAGGACTTGCTTTAGATGTGTATTTTGGATTTTGGAGGTTCTTATGAGGATCACTTTCCACTAGTGGAGTTCGTCTATAATAATAACTATTAAGCAAGTATTGGGATGACACCATTTGAGGCGTTATACTGGAGACCTTGTAGATCACTGTCTTATTAGTGGACACTACCTATAGGATCATTCTTAGACTAGATATGGCGAGAGAGACTTTAGAGAAGATAGACTTGATCTGTAGAAGGATGAAAACTATATAAGATTGGTAGAAGTTTTATGCTGATAGGGGACACACATAGTTGGAGTTTGCAATGGACGACATGTTTTTTGTGAAGGTCTTATTGCTTGGGCATGTCATGTGTTTTAGTAGTTCGGGAAATTTAGGGCCAAGGTTTGTGGGGCTTTTTTTGGTCATAGGTAGAGTAGGGAAGTTAGTTTATAGGATGAAGCTTCCTAAAAGTTAGTGGGAGTACACCATTTATCACACTTGTAGAAATATCTACATGATACAACTGTCGTGGCTAAGCCAAGTCGACTAAAAGAGATGGTAGTAGAAAGGAAGTCACTTGTTCGCCATGCGCTTACCCGTATCCTTGATCATGGTACAAAGCGATATTGCAATAAAGTTATTAAGCTGGTTTCGATCTAATGGATAGATGACCCAACAGAGATTACATGGGAGCTTATAGAGAAGATCCGAGCTTTCCATCTAGAAGTTTATTTTGGTATGTTTCCATTTAATGTATAAGCTGCCTATGCACTTAGGCTTTAGCTTAGTGTACCTAGACGTTTGGATGCTAGGAATGGTTGCAAACGTGCCATTATGGCATGTTTTGGATGATGATTACTAATAGACGCATTTATTAATTTGATATTTGCGCACATAGGGAAATATATTTTGAGTAGCACACACTCGCACCGCCACTTTTTTTATGGTATCACATTTTATGCATATGCTTGTTGCATATGGATTGAATGGTTGTGTATACATATAGAACCATTAGTATATTTACATAGGATGTTGCATACATTTTGGATACATGACATAAGCACTTGCATTTTAAAAGGTCGACTAAATCATGAGATTACCTAATTTTGGCATTTAGTATAGGTTCATTTGCATTCATGGTTATGTGCAAATATTGCATTAGAAATTTAAAGTGTGGACAATGATTGGCAGTGGTTAATAGTTGAATAGATTGCTGTAGGTAACGATTTCCGTGTTCATGAGTTAAGTTTTCCATCCTTAAAGAATTCAAAGACGAAATTCTTTTAAAGTGGGGAGAATGTAACACCCCGTAAAATTAACCGAAAATTAATGAAAAGAAATTAATTTAAATATAATAAGGGTTAAAGTGGAATTTTAACTAATTTCAGAATTTGGCTATGAAACTTGCACCGTTGCTTTCGTGATAATTTTCTAGATAAGTTTCATATACAGAGTTTGAAAACGGAATTCGTAAAAAGGTTATCAAAGTTTAAATATTCAGGATCAAAAATAATATATGTATGTATGTATGTGTGTGTGCGCGCGCGTGTGTGCATATATGAAGAAATATGAGATAGGGAAGATTAACCAGTTGACATTACGATTGAGACCGATCGACCCCTAGCAGTCTATCTCCTCAAACCAACCGGTCAACTAATTATAAGTCATCAGCTAGGGTTAGTCTAGCTCGAACAAGTTGGATTTTATATAATTAAACCTAATAGTTCAGGTTGATTGGAGAATCTATTAATAGAATGTTAATCTAATAGTAAAAACCCTAATCTATCTAGTTTATCCTATACGCTCCAAACTTCATTTCTCCTCCAAACTTTCGAATTTTTTTTTTTGAAAACAAATTAGAGGCTAGGTAAGAAGACGATATAACAAGCTAAAATCGAATGCACGGGGGAGGGGGGGGGGGGGTGCGCCGGGCGAGTCAAGACGATTAAAAAGAAAAAAACTCTAGAGGCGTGAGTGGGTTCATTATTAACTATGGATTTATCTATAAACGGGTTTATTTTATACATTTATTTGATCTAGTAATCTATCCAATTTAATAGGATATTTTTTATTTGGTAATTGTAACTAATTGGAAATTTGATGGAATTATAAACCATATGAATATGACACTTTTTGGTTTAATTTTGATTAAAGTAAAATTTGAGGTATAATTTGATTTAGATTGATTTTAATATGAACACACCCTTTTGTTCACTTCAAATTAAATATAGAGTTTCATGTGTTTATATCTATACCCAACTGATTTCACCCTGAACTATTTTGAGATACAAATACACCTATGTAATTACGAAATGGATAAAATCAAAATCAAATATAAGCAATACACGAAAATTGTTGGAAATATAGATATAAACAAATAGGTAGATTCTAGTAAGATATTAGGATTTAATTATGGTTACAGAATAGGGTTCATTGTTGAATCTATAGTTAAAGTGTGATTAGTTACTAAACAAACAAACGAAAGCAAATCAATAATTTACAGAGTGGAGTCTTCCTTTCAAGATCACTAGCAGTTCCACCTTTGTTTAGTCACATCCTCGTTCCTTCCGAGTCAGTAGCATGGAGCTACCTTATTAGAGAGTGCTGACTTTTTGTATCTTTGGCTTTGTGTTTTCTTTAGATTTTCATATAATCCTAGCACCTTAATATTGGGCATGGCCATGCCGAAGCTTGATGATAGGGTGTAATGGGTGGTGGCTTTGCCGGAGCTCATTATGGGGGTATTTGAGTTATTATCTTTTGATACCTGTACTTAGACTTGCTACCTGCCAAGCATGTTGGCAGCACCTTGCTTTGAGTTATATATATATATATATATATATATATATATATAGTTGCATGTGTGTTTTCCTCTATTACTAGAGGATCACACATTTTTCTCAAAAATAATTTACAGTAAAAAAACCGACCAGTCGACGGGCTTACTGTAACTGGTCGACAGCAAACGGTCGACCACTGCAATAGTCGACAGTCTATTGGAAGTGTCTTTTTTGCACAATTTGAACCTCGGCCTTTGGACCAGGTTTATAGATTTATATATATTCTTATATACATAATAGTATAAGTAGGGAAAATAGTTTACTAGTTCTTGAACCAGGAATATAAAGGACTAAATAGATGTGTGAGTTGGCAATTATACCTAGACACTATTCATTCAGTGAATTCAGTATATGATATAAGGCGGTTCGATCATAAGTGGCACTCACAGGAGCTTTCTAGGTTGATGTGCAGCATTGTTGGTGGATGCCTGGTGAGGCTTGCGCCCTAACACTAAATAGAGGTTCGATGGTGCATACGGCAATTACGGCATGACGTTGTTGTTGGATACCCAGCACGGTGCAATAAATGGCATTAACATTGTGCTTGGATATGTATGTAGCAGATCCTAAGTCATTGTTGTCATTGTGGGCTCCTCTCAATGCGTAAATACGATAGGTTGTAGTCATAGTTTGCATGATGCTGTCCCAATGATGATGTTGTATGCGAGCTTATGATAAGATAAGTTCTAGAGGTTATTAGTCTGATTCGTCATTGTTTTATAGTTCGATTAGTTACTCGACCCTAAGTATAAACCTTCACAAGGTGTTTGGGTGTATTATGAGCTACATTCCTTATACTAATGTGACCAACCCTAGTAAGTAACTCACAATAATAAGTACGACACCCTATGTCACATAGTTTATAAATGAAGTCAATGCATGTGATCACCATATATTAATGATGCAAATCATTCACCGGACTTTTGTGTGCCCCACTCCTTTCATTTTCCCCCTGTATAGGAGGACAGGGCAACTTGTGATTGGCGTAGATCTAATATGTGGACAGGTGAGCTTGGCATTGGAGTTGCTTATTCTTCTTTATTACTCTCTACGTAACTATATATTATACTTAGTATTTGCCAGACCGTATGCTATTATTTTGTAAACTCTATATTGTTGACTATGTATGTTTTGAGACTGTGTTTTTAGGGATATTGTCTAAGATTATTTTATGTACTTATATTTTAACTGCCATCTATTGTGAGATCGAAAAGTGTAGAATGACTTGGACATTATCCTTGTAATCATATCCTATAATGTTTTAAAACCAACACCTTGTACTTCTTAACATGAAACAAGATCGAAAATCACCCTAGGCTTTGGTTTGGTGTGTTCGGAGATGCGGGTTGTTATAATTTTATCACCTTAGGGATGTCACATGACACAGATATTATTAACGTGGATATATAGACACTCCTTACTACTTAGACGTATAATACACCTACAATGACTAAGTTGTAGAGTAGTATATACCCTATGTTATGTATTAACAAGTATTTGGATGCAGGAGAAGTGCAGAAAACAGAATTACGTGGGCATGATGCCCTAAAAGGGGTTTGTAGGCAGTCTTTTCTTATGCAATAGCCACTGTAACCCTTCGGTTGGCCTTTGGTGTATACGGTTAGGTGCAACCCAAACATAGTTGAAACAAGTGAAGTTGCAGTTAAAGAAAAACAAAAGGAAAAGGAGGAAGCTTTGCTTCCATGTTGCATCCACATGTTGTTTATTTAAAATTACCTTCATGCATGACTGTTATATTGCTTGTGAATTATATAAAAGATTGATAATGAGTTGTTTTTATTTGTTGGGCCTTGTATGGTCCATTGTCTTTGATATCCGAATTTAGTTGTAAGCATATTTCGATGTTTTTTATAATTTAATTTAGATGTTAAAAATAGTGGGTTGTCACATCATTTGCATTTAAGTACCCAACACTGTGAACCTAAGGAAAGATGAGTGTCTTAGGCGTGACAAGGTGGAACATCAGACCAAAGACTATCCTGGTTTGCGGGCTAGAGTATCAGCTATGAAAGGACCAACATGGGTCCATCTACTGAAGAGGAAGGAAAGTAAGTTGTATTAGAAGGTATGACTATAATTTTTGGTATATTAGTTAGAGTATTATTTGATACTGGCACAACACATTAGTTCATACCTAAAGACTTAGTTGATAGACTTGGGTTAGAGGTTACCTATTTAGTCACTTTCGTATGAGTAGTAAATCTGATATTGGGACATGCCACTCTTGGATTTAGATGCACTAGCTTAGAAATTGAGTTGGGTGGGTGTAATTTTTTGTTGGATCCCTACATGTTTGACTTCATAGGATTTGAAGTTATTTTAGAGACGGATTGGTTGAGGTGTAACAAACCATATCTCTTGACACATCGATCCAAAGCCTAATTGACCTTGGACACATCATGACAAGAAATACGAGTAGTTGGATTTTTAAAACATCATAGAGCATAAGTATAAGAGTGAAGTTCTAAGACATTCTACACTTTCAGATCTCATAGCGGAAGGAATTAAAATGTAAGTATACAAAATAGAAATCTCAGTAAAACAGTATCCAAATACTTGTTTTGCATACACACTGCTCTCAAAGTACAATATAAACTTTACAAATAGTTGATACAATATATGAATACAAGAGAAACAATTAATAATATGGGAACTCCAACCTGAAGCTTCATTTTCAACATACTACGTCCAATCGTCTGCTAATCTGTAATCCTGTGGTGGTTGAAAATGGAAAGAAGGGGATAGGTCAGACAAAAGCCTGGTGAATGAGAACAAGACTAATAAGACGTTTAAGTGCAACTGACTTCAAATCCACTCTAAGTGATATAAAGTGTAATCCAATGTCCACAAACTCCTAAGGTCCAATACCTAAGGATTCTTATCTAACATAGTGGGTCAAAACTACTAATCGAACCTCATACTAATGATTGATCAGATCGAGAACTACTCTTCCGTCACAACTTCCATCACACTACGGTCAAAGAGGGAGAACACCGTAATGCATACTCGCCCAATGACTGATCCTATGCACCCATGTTCACCCCTCGATCATTGTGGAAAAATGGCTCTTATTGTATTGTTCTGAGGTCCACCGTATGTGAACTCCTATTAGTACGGGCCCAAATTTCTGTAACATTCCTAATTTTGATTAACATTATTTAGGAGATTTAATTAGATAAATTAAATAGAATAATATGACGTGGGACGATAACGAGAATGAGATTTGATAATTAACTTAGGTTATGCCATAAGTAATCAATTAATAATATGGTTTTAAACATAAGAACAGAAAAGAATTTATGAGAAGGGAAAAATGGTAATAATCTCTCAGCTCATTCCCTAAACCCTTCCTTTCTCTCATTCATTCTCATTTACAAAATTCACAAAACAAAGCACAAATCAAGACCGACCATTAACAAGAGGAAAAGAAGAAGAAAGCTAAGAAATTCAAGAAGAAAAGCTTAAAGAAAATAATCAACAACAAATCTCAATCTCTTACCCAATCTAAGATGAATAATAGTACCCATATAAGTTTTTACGTTTATTTTCGAATCTATGATCTATTTTTGAATGGGTTATGATCATATTTCATGTATGGATTGATTATATCATTACTGGATTAAATGATGATTTATTGAAATTTTTATGGAATTGATTTAGTAGGTTTTAAGGGTAAAACCTATGTTTTTGATCTTCTATTGGTTCAAAATTTTGAAATGTTATGTAACAAATTATTTTAGAGACGTGTTTTTAATTTCATAGTTTTTCAAATTAATATGAATATTTTATGAATTTCCTAAGGTGGAAGGTGTTTAATTTGGGTTAATTAAAATAGTTAAATAACAATTTTGGCTCTGAAATTTTTATTTGAGAAAGAATATAGCAATTATGATTTTTTGTGTTTTTTGAGGATTTTCCCAAGTGATTATGATTTCCCATGAATTTATTAAGCTAGCCAAGATATTAAATAATAATATTGTTGGTATGGGTGTCAAATTATTTTGAAGAAAGCAATTTGGCCTTGCAGCAGTTTTTCTAAAAAGAAAATTGGTAAAGTATATTATTGTCCAGTAGAAAATTAACAAGGGACAAGGGTTTATAAAAAGAAATGGCTTTCTACGGAAATAAAATAATTTTTGGTTTAATTACGAAACTGCCATGTCGTTAGACTTCAGTGTTGAATCCCACATAACAACTGATATCTATGCCGCTGCTATGATTTTCAACATCGACATGAAGGGATGCATATGATATCTACTTAGGTAGGTATGAGATGAATCTGTTCATATAGAGGTATAGGATTTCATCATTTCTTTCGACACCAGTGGTTTCATTACTCAGCAAAACATGAATGCGACATCCTTATGTTTTAATCTTGGCATTCAGATTTTAAATTTCATGGTTCGACATCAAACAGTCGACATCCTTTATTGGTTTTAAGTTTGATGTACCTTGTCACCCTTTGTTTTCGATATCCTTTATATTAGCGGCATAAGTAGCCACGATTTTAAAGAAGACCACATCCAATTTCTCTATGGCAATGATGCCACAATTCCTGTTTTTGAACTCTGTTATTTTATGGCGATGATGCCGCAAGTCTTATTTTTGACATCAAGGGTTTTATGGAAATGAACGAGGCAAGTCTTATTTTCGGTATGAATTATTTTGAGCTAATGATACCGCAAGTTCATACCCAATATTAATTATTTTGAGGCAATGATGCCGCAAGTCCATATTTCCGATAACAAGTATTTTGTGGTAATGATGTCGGAAACCTTTATATTCGACGTCTTATATTTTGTAGGCTGAAAGCCATATACTATGCAAACCAAAAACCAAGTTTAGAGGTTCGACAATCTCCTTTTGTCGTCGTAAATAAAGAAAACTATTTCAAAAATGATTGTATTCTGCATAAGATTTTTGCTATGTAATGGGCTATGTTTTCCTTGTTTTTGAGAATTATTTTAAAATATTAATCATTTATAGATATAAAGGTTTTCAAGGAAATAAATTAATTTCTGACCTAAGTTTTATATGAATTTTCTAATATTTACCTATTTCGCATAATGACTCATCGTATGCACCCATGTTCACCTGTCGATCGTAGTGGCGAAATGCCACTTATTGTACTACGCCAAGGTAAACCTTATATGAACTCTTGTTAGTAGCGGGAACAACTTTCCAATACTATATAACTATAACCACTTATTGTGCTACGACAGCATCCACTAGTACCATGTCCAAAAACTATATACAAGTAAGGTGCAGCACCTGAATGTCCTATTAGTACCAGGCTCTCTCAAATAGTGTTCCCGCTAATGCTGCACCCATTTGATCGTAGCACTAATGAGCCTATTGAGAAATCATAGGCTAAACCAACCATGTAATGAAAAATACACCACCTAACTAACTCCAAAATGCAAAATGCATTGCTTAAACTGACCCTGAAATGCGAAATATATCTCCCCAATTCTTATACCATTATTGGGAAATGAAATTTCCCCTAACCATCTTAACAGGGAATTGAATTTCCATTTTCTCTCACGCATGCAACTTAGCCTAAATTAGTCCAACAAACCAGTTCATTAATTATATAATTTCCAGTTAAATTACATAATTTTTTTCCATTAAATTTTGGCCTTATGCTAAGGTTTAAACTGTCCATTTTCAACTAGGGATGTCAACCTAGAATATCCCTAGGTCGACCTCTACTGGTTGACCAAGGCAATTCCAGGTTGATCATTCACGTTAATTTCATTAGGCTTCATTCGATTTTTATTGTTGATTAATTTTTAATTAATGTTGATTATTCAGGTCATTTAATAATTACCGTTAACCCTAATTTCTGGTTGATTAATTTTCCAATTTCAATAATTCTAGGGTCTGTGATCTTGGGTTCCAAGTTAGCATTAACAAGTGTCCAACTTACCTAATTTCATAATCCAATTTCAAATCAAATTCCAGGGTTTATGGTTCAGCCAATTCAGTTTCAAACTAACAAGTTAATTATAGGGCTTCAACAATTTTAATCACTTAAAAACAGTTTTAAAATCAAATTCACTAATCAAACTATTAAATCTGTGTCCACTCACCTTTAGCCTAAGCTTCTTATCTAAGAAAAATGGCCTCCCATCGTAGCTCTCATCTCGGATGCCTTAGTCTCCTCCTTGATTACTTGTTTTGCTATTAATTTGATTTTAATTTGATTTGGATTTGGATTTGATTGTAGGGTTTGGGAGATTTAGGTTTTCAGTATAAAATTTGACAACATCTGATTACTGATTGATGGAACAAAACTTAAGGTTTAATTTAGAGATTAATTTATAAGGTTAGCTCAGAATCTGAGGCCATTAGATTAAATCAGTTGTAAATCTAGACCACACATATATTACTTCACACGCAAGCAATCATCATGGTCATTCATTTCTTCAATCATGGAGCGATAATCACCCAATTTTTAAGGTGTCGGGTCGACGCTCCTAGTTTACGGTCGACCATCATCGGTCTACCTAGCACAAGAATGGGTTGAACTAACCCTTTTTAATTTTAGTTTATATTTTTAATTCTTCGTTTATCGTTTTGTCGCTTGTAACTCTCTCATACTAACTCAGATTACAACAAGTTATATATGAAAATCGTCCAAAAAATCGCTATGAACATAATGGTGCAAGTTTCATCGCCAAATTCAAACGTCTATAAAAAAATTCTTTTTAGTCCCTGTTTTAATTAAATTTGCCTTTCTCATTAAATTTCTGTTTAAATCTCTATTAAATTCTTGTTAAAATTTATATAAATTTTGGAGGTGTTAAATAGAGCATTATGACGCTACAATATGTTATACCAAAAGGATTATAGCACCATGTCACCTGGACCGAAGCACTAGAGTACTTGTAGCTTCGGAAAAACCAAAATCTAGGTGTAAGAGTGTATTGTTTGCCTTAGCTTCGGAGGAAGAAGGTATCAGAGAAGTGTGGGTAGTTATAAACTCCCTTGATGTGTTTGAACAATGTCGGGATTGCCTCCACCAAGCCTTATTTAGTTTCATATCGAGTTGATACCGAGGGCCTTGCTATTTAGTCGACTCCCTGGTAAAATGCCACCAAAGGATATGGAGTAGTTAAAGGAGAAACTGGTAGAACTAGAAAGTTAAAACTTTGTAAGGCCAAGTAGCCCACTATGGGGAGCTTCGATTGTATTTTTGAAGAAGGCTGATGGTTCATTGAGATAATATATTGACAATCCAAAGATGTATGAGAGAATATTGAAGAATAGATGCCTTATATTGAGGATTGATGATTCGTTTCATTGGTTCCGTGGAGCCAGGATATTCCCACAGCTAGATTTGGCTTTAGGATTCTACCATCAGAGAGTGGCAGAGGAGAGTGTTCATTTGACTACTTTTAAAGCAATGTATGGTTCATATGAATTATTAGTAATTCCATTTGAGCTAACTAATGCACTTGCGTCCTTTATAGACCTGATGAAGCAGATCTTTCGAGACCAGTTAGACTGTTAGGTATTGATGTTTATAGATGATGTTTTGGTGTACTAAAAGGATGAGAGAGATCATAAGATTAATCTATGGCTTGTGTTGGAGATGTTGAGACAACATAAGTTAAAGGAGAAATCTTATATCTGTCATTTGTAGAGAAGGGAAATTAAGTTTGAAAGCCATATAGTTTCAAAGTGACGTTTGGCCAAAGACCCTTCGAAAGTTGAATTGGTGAATAGCTAGAAGAGACCAGAGATTATTACGGAGGTTTGTAGATTCTTAGGAATGGCAATGTACTATTGTAGATTCATTAAGGACTTCTTTTATATAGCAACATTAATAACGAGACCGGTTTAGAAGAATGAGAAGTATTATTGGACAAATAAGTGTGAGAAGTCATTTTGAGAGTTGAAGCGATGGTTGGAGATGCCCTTATTTAGTTATATCGAAGGGGACAAAGATACGATTACATACAATGATGCTTTAGGTTTGGAGATTGAAGTAGTGCTGATGAAAATCGACAAAGTAATTACTTATGCATCAAGGAAGTGCGACTCCAAAGGTTCGATACCTGTCATACAAATTAGGGTTAGCAGGTGTTATCTTCATGTTGAATATTTGGAGACATTATATTCTACAAAAAAGGAATAGACTATTTACCTAACACAAATCCTGTGACAACCCGCACTTCCCAACATACTGATCCAAAGTCTAGGGCGACTTTCGAACCCGCGCCGGTGCTAAGAAGTACGAGCTGTTGGGGTTCTTTTTCACATTTCAAAGACTATAGAAATAAAAGGATAAAATTCTAAGACATCTACACTTTCAGATCTCATAATGGAAGACATAAAATATAAATACTGAAAATAGTCATCTCAAAAAATATCCAAACACAGTCTCAAGATAGTATGTAGTGTAGCAACCCGCACTTCTCAACACACCGATCCAAAGCTCAATGTGGCTTTCAGCCTTGTGTCGTGCCGAGGGATACAAGGTGTTGGGATTTCAAAACATTACAGAGCATAATTATAAGGGTAAGTTTTAAGACAAAACACTTCCAGATCTCACAGCAAAAGGAAATAAAAATATAAGTAAACAAAAATAGACATCTCAAAAAAAAGTCCCCAAAATACTTGTTTTACATATACACCATTTTTGAAGTACAATATAAGTTTTACCGACATTTAATGTCACAAACCGATTTTTTGATGCCCAAAAATCGACATCAATACGTCCACTGTATCAAATGCCTAACAATCGAGTGCCGTAAAACCGGTCCGTAAGGGAAAGAAGAAGGAGGTAGAAGAAGAGAAAAACAAAACAACACCAGAATTTCACAAACGCAGCGCAACAATATATAATAGACAATAACCGATCTTTATACAAAAAGAATTATATCTATTTTATACATTACATCATCAGAGTACAACACAAATAATAGCAAAATTTATGGACAGTTATGATAACTTGTCCAAAAAAAACTGAATACACAGCTTATACTGCACATCGGAATATACATCAAGTACTGAGATACGTCTCGCCATCCAGCTCGTCTCCTGAGCTCCACAACATCCCATCCGTATCCTATAATCCTTAGTGTGACCCGAGCATTATAGTGAAATAATACCCAAGTCAATCTGGAAAATCAGAGTGAGAAAACACAATCAATCGGATTATTAAAGATTTTGAAAATCCTTTGAAATCAAAGGTATCTCGTAAGACCACGCCACAAATAAACATGTTGGGTTTTTACCTTACAATAACCAAAACATTTTTATCAAATACATCTGATATTGTAATAATATCTATAGAAAGTAAAATAGAATCTAGCTGAAATTCTTGTATCTCACGTTCCTGCAATAGTTGGACACAATCAAAACCGTACAGGCGCTTATTAGAGATTGGATTCCATACAATGGCAGGGCTACTGGGATATTGCCCATCATAGTATCTGGTCTAGATCAGAGTACCGAGGATCCCCCCGATCGCCTACAACACAAGATCGGAGCTACCCCTTACTGGATAGTCCGAATAAGATCACCCCGGGGTTGAGATAAGCAACTGCCCACACAGTCGAATAAAAGGGACATCTAGATAGGGATGACCTTACCCTAATTGGTTGCTAGGCACTTAGCCTTGCTGCACCTCTCCTGTTTTAGTCATTCCCGGTTGATGAGGCTTGAGGTTAAGCATTACCTTTTTAGCACACATACACTTAGAATGCTCATTGTCCTCCTGACGATGTTCTGATAGCATTCGTCCATACAAGTCCGTTCCCAGTCCAAATGAAACCGAAGGCACTACTCCTACTACTCCCATTTTGAAATCACCCTCAGGATTAGTAGCGATTAGCCCTTGCACTTCAATTCTCTATCTTCGACTCCAAGCTCTTGTCTTCCTCACAAAAACGTTCAAACCAGATCGAAGTGGTTTTCAAGAAATTAATTCCGATCCCGGTCTCTTCGAAACGATCAGCGCATTGGCCAGTATTGATAGTCGGTTATTTAACTATCATATAACATCCACAACAACCATCAGGTCTTAATAATTTCCCAAATTTTATTTCAAAATATCTTCGCAATATATTTTTCTACACTTCAACCCTTTGAAAATAGTTTTCAAATCACTTTTTCCCTCGCGGAATAAATTACCAACCAATTGTTTTATTTCCACTAAAAAGCACCAAGCCTTAGTAATTTAAATTTAAATAATTTAAATCAGTTTTTTTTTCAAAATATGCACTTAAAACATTTAGAATAAAACTACTTAAAAACACTTTATGCAAAATACTTGTTATGAAATTTTATAATAAATTTCTCATATAAACCTTAAGCCAAAACTAAATTTAAAATAAAGTTATTCTATAAGGTATAAATATTAAATAATTATCTTTTGAAACATAATACTCGTTAAACCTTTTAAAATAATAACTTCTTAATTAACTTAATAAATATTTACTTAAAATATTAAAATGATTAAATACTAATTTCTCTAAAACCTTCTTTTTAAACAACTTTAAACCCTTTATGTTATACTTAGAAATCTTCCTTCGAAAATATACTTAGCTTTTCAGGAAATACACCTTCCATTCCAACATAACCCGTCTAATCAATTATAAATCCTTCTCGATTTATCCCAATTTAATTTACGTCCCAATCCCGTAAATTTCTTTAACACTTTAAAAATAAAACCACTATTATTTTTAAAACACATTTCCCGTCTCCTTATAAATTCCCACCGTGAATTTATACTTTCAAATTTATCCACTGATAAATATTTCACTTTATAAACCCAATTTTTAAATTCCATAGTCTCATCCTCCTTTTAAATCATAGTTTCAAACACAAAATCAATTTTCAAATCGATTTTCAAAATTTACTCCATTTTAAAATAAATTCCTTTACTTACTTAATTTTATTTCAAACCCATTAGTTTCAGATTTTACTCCTTTATTATGATTTGAAATCTTAATTAAACTGAAAATACCAATTTTATACTTTTTCAAAAATTCTTCTTTATCTCTCCCAAACAATTTTAAACCTTGAATTTAAAAATATTTATTCCTTTAAATAATATCACTTAAGTTTAAAAATTCATTTATTCCCATTTATTCAAAAATCTCCTTTCCATACTCGGAATTTATTTATTAGAATTTAAAAATCAATTTTTATCCTTTTCCAATTCATTCTTTAATTTATCCGAATTCTCTATAATTATTTTACTTAAAAATTCTCTCTTCAATTCCTTTAAAAATCTAATCTTTACATTTTGATATCTCAGTATACCCAAAATATATTCAGTCAACCCATAGCATTCAATATTTTCCATTCCCATTATAATCAATATAACCTATCACCGATAATTCAATAAATCATATCACAGATTATGAAATCTAATTTCAATATTTTGAAGAATCCAGTTGGATGCCTCCAACCTATTTTTCCCTACATCCACAGATGTTAGCACAATATAAAAACACCAATCCCACTTCAAGGGGGATATAGCCGTATAAAAGGTCATCCGCTATTGTGCTGGGCGCATAGGTTCTCATCTGCTATATAATGCAGGAATATCAATCACTCTAATATATATACATATACTACTCCATATAATATACCACACCCAGTGTCATAATAAATCATCAATTCAAGAAATCAATCCAATAATTTAAATTGTAAGTATCTAAATTAACCGATAATCCAAATGAGTGAGATTAACTCACCTTTGCTTTTTATTTTGCAGACCACTTCAAACTTGGCCGGTTTCACGGTTTTGACCTTGTATAAACATTATATGGTTTATTAATATTTTAATCATCGAATAATCAATAATCGTATATTAATTTTTTATTTAACTAATAATTTAATTTTAAACTAATTTTCCTATCATAAATAATTCTTAATAACTAAAATAATTTAATAAGTTAATAAAACACGTAAATCACCAATATATATACATACATTGAAATTGATCGGTAAGTTAAAGTATATTTTTCTTAAATCCATATATGTATCATCCCAGTTAGTATCTATAAGTGGAGTAATACATCTTGCTATTTCATATATATACAAAGTCGATTTAACTTTTTAAAAACCTATTTTTAACCCTTGCTGTAATTTCTGATAAGTGTAATGATGATCTCTAATTAAATTTGAAGGTTCAAACTTGAATAACATTGGATTTAAAATGTTTTAAGAATTAAATTACCTTAATCTGCACTTGAAAAACATCTCGCATCTCGACCCATGACAGAAACAGCTACCACCCAGACACGTCCCCGCTACTCAATCGAACCCGCCTCGGCCCTGCTTGCATCGCCCGTGCCTTCAACCTGGAGTGTCGACGCCCTAGCTCGAAGTGCCGCACGCAATCACGAGCATCATCACGACTTCAAACTCTCCCATATTCATCGCTTGACCATGCTTATGTCCACGTTCCTAGTTCGTCGAACGCGATTCGATCCCTTCATTAATTTTTATTTTTGTTTAATGCAGATTGATTAGAATTTAGCTGAAGGACGGAGGCGAGAAGGGGCGTTCGGCCATTATCGATTTTCCTAAGCTTTTCAATTCCCCTTCTTCTTTTTATAAGTTTTGAATCGAGAGAAAGGCTCGGCTGCTTTCTATTTTTTTAAGGGAAGACGCGTGTTATACCAGGAAGGGCACGTGCTTTAAATTTCTTTACGTGTCTGCGCTTGCTACTATGTTCAATGCAATTATATTATTTATATTTAAATTTAAATTCAAATTTAAATCGTATTGAATTCGTAGCTTAAAATCTCAATCTCCTATCAAGGCGTGCTGCCAGGCGTTCATAAGGTTATACCCCGATTTTGAACGTAATAGAAAAGGTTCTAAGTCCTAATTCTATCATATGGAGAAGATAGCTTTGTTTATTTCTCTTGAAATCCATTTAATTCTTTTTTTACACACGTCTTTTTTTGGGAGGTCTACATTCATGGCGAGAAAAGATATATTTTACACCCCAAAGGGGCTGTAATTAGAGATACCATTATTTCTGGTACAGAAGTCCCTATATCAATGGGACATGCCCACCTTTGAGTTTTTTGGACTCAGTTATTATATGAGATTTTGATAAAGATTTCAGCGCGTTTATATATCGTACGGCCACATGACAACTCCAAACAATACGAAAATTGAAATCCGATAATAATACACTATTGCGGATCCCATGGAATTGGGTTCGTCAAATTTCGAGACTGTGGCTCGGAAGCTATTTTTTTAAATATCAATTTAAACGATATATTTCAAAACTGAACAAATCATCTTTAAATTGAATTTTAACACTTCTACTATCTTCAGTATCATCAATATAAATTTTATAAGCCGTTGAAATATTTTTAACAAGCTTTAAAAACCAAGATTTCATATTTCGTCGAATTCCTAATTATTTAATTCAATAAATAAATTATCCAATAATTGGTTATATTTGAAATTCAAGTTAAAAATTAACTTTTAAATATTTAAAATCAATTAAATATCCAAAAATTCTGGGCCGTCACATTCCTTCCCCCTTAAAAGAATTTCGTACCCGAAATTAATTGTTAAGAAGAATGGTACAATACCCATTACTATTTTCCAAACCAATAGTTTTCGACAACCCTTCCAAACAATCTTTTATTAAAGACACACTATGACCCTTACTAACTTTTCCAAACTCAACCATAGATTACAATCAATATTATTGACTCAATCATTTCAAATTATAACTTAAAACCAAATTTAAAGTATCAAATTTTTTCTCAAAATTTGTCTAACTCTCCAAATTTTCAGAAATTTTTGCTAGCGTCTCCTTTGCGCGGCTAGATTGGTACGACTACAAAATACCTCTACAGGCCCCCAAATTTCAAAAGAAAACAAAATGCCAAGTGGCTAGATCAGAAAATCATCAAATTTCATATCGTTATTAAATACATACCTTTTTATCGAGCAATTCAAATTTGTCTTTTGAAATCAAAAACATCACTTTCCTTTTGCTTTTTAAAGCACCTTTTTACCCTGATTAGCAGTAATGTCCAATCACAGAATAAAAAATTATTTTATTCATTTCTTTACACAATTTCCAATCTTTGCTTTACTTAACCTCATACAATGTACACATATCATCCGTATGCAATATCAAATCCGATCGCTCACTCGATCACACAATTTCACTTCCGACTAGTATCGTTCATCCGACTTCCTAGTACGGACTCAGATCTAGTTTCTTCATCAGAAGCTGTCATTCTCCTTGCATATCCACAAACATGATAGAGAATTTTCAGAATCAATCAAAAATTCGCATCCACGGTTCGCCGTCGAAATCGAGTGAAAAATCCCAACTCAGATCGATATCACCATCTTGAAATTTTATGCTCAAATCTGGATCGAATCGTTATGCGAATAAAATAATATACGTACATCCTACGTATTTATCTCAATTGATTATTGACTATATCAATCCTCTTTTATTCACATTTTTTGCGTTTCCAAACACCTATTCTCAATTATCATTTCACACACCTTTATTTAAACCTTCTCTCATTAACTAACTTAGTATATTTCCAATACTAAATTTTACTTAAGAATTTCACTATCCATTTTATAAGTTCAATTTAAGTATTTTATACACTTCTTATATTTATTTTCACCTCGCCACTTAAGCTTTCACATCTATTTCCATTTAACTTAAATTTTCAATTCCATTCCGAATTCAATTTATCTTCAATTCTTAATTTATTTCCAAATCAATTTAATATTGAATTCTATTCACCTTATCTCAAGCCCATTCTTAATTAACCATTTCTTTAATTAGTTCCATTGAATAATTTATTCATATCTCAAGCTCCTTTCATTACCAAACCCTTATTATTTTACTTAGCTCTTTCGACCAAATTTTTCGATTTCACTTATTCCTTAAGCTTATGAATTTAATTTACCTTCCAATTTACTAATAAATTTCAAAACTAAATTTTTATTTCCAAACTTTATTTACATTCCATTTGCCAACTTCTTTTAACTTACTTCATTCAGTTGACTTACTTTTCTAACTTATTTCTGGTTCACACTTATTTTAATTTAACTCTTCTTCAAGTTAGGTTTTATTCTAACAATTCCAAATCTTATAAGTTATCAAACTTATTTATATTCCATAAACATTTCCAATTTACTTCTAGAGTTTTAAACAATTGCTTAAACACTCTAAAACATTTTTGAAATCATATATATACATAATTCATTTGCATATCCTTGGAATTTTAAAACCATATTCAGTTTTGTAAACACCCTAATTTAAACACTCGGGTAGCAATTACTCTCTAAGAAACTCGAAAATGAAGATCAATGATGCTGTAGTCATCACCGAAGTTATTTTCCTGCGACCAAAAAGAGTACGATGCTTTTACTCCTTTCAAAACATTTCAAATATTTTTAAATTCCAAATCTCACCAGATTTCATATCCAATTCAAAAAAAATTCCAAAATAATATCACTATTATTCCTCCAAAACCTTTGAAAATCATTTTCAAACTCAAAGGAAATTTAAATCTCCTAAATTTTCAAACTTCAAAGCCTTCCAATCTTTATTCAAATATTCTCTGGAATTTCAAGTTATAAATCCCATTTATAATTCATATTTCAAATTCCATTCTATCATATGGGTTAATTTCTTAACCTTGGTTATGATTTTAATTCTTTATTCAATTTTCCACATCAACAATGATAATGATTTTAATATTAACATTCCTTAACAACCAAGCAACCATATATAACTATAATAAATTATGAGAAATTATTTATTTTATATACAAAATTATTTTTGGGCAAAATTATTTCATTTACCTTATTTTAAAACAATATTGTGTCGAATTATTCTGTACAAGTGTTTAGAGATCCCTATCAATAACGTTAATTACACGTATTGACCAGAATCCATAAGCCCCTTAACAAACCAATCAAACAGTATACAACAATTTTATATTCACTAACAAATACGTGCTCATACCTATTAATACACTCAAACTCATTCTAGAGTACTACGGACTCTATTTCTAATAAGTAATCCCCACTAGAGCCAATGTTCTCGCTTAACCTTTAGCTCTGATACCAACTGTCACGACCCGATTTTTCGACGCCCGAAAATCGACATCAATACGTCCACTGTAACAAATGCCGAACAATCGAGTGCCGGAAAACCAGTCCGTAAGGGAAAGAAGAAGGAGGTAGAAGAAGAGAAAAACAAAACAACATCAGAATCTCACAAACGCAACGGAACAATATATAATAGATAATAACCGATCTTTATACAAAAAGAACTATATCAGTTTTATAAATTACATCATCAGAGTACAACACAAACAATGGCAAAATTTCTAGATAGTTATGATAACTTTTCCACACACAACTGAATATACGGCTTATACTACACAGTGGAATATACATCAAGTACGTGCGGTACGTCTTGCCATCCAGCTCGTCTCCTAAGCTCCACAACATACCATCCTGTATCCTATAATACTCGGTCTGACCCAAGCATTACAATGAAATAACACCCGAGTCAGTTTAGAAAACCAGAGTGACAAAACACACTCAATCGGATTATTAAAGTCTTTGAAAATCATTTGAAATCAAAGGTATCTCATAAGACCACGCCACAAATAAACATGTCGGGTATTTACCTTACGATAACCAAAACATTTTGTTAAATCCGTCTGATATTATGATAGTGTCTATAGAAAGTAAAATAGAATCTAGCTGAAATGCTTGCATTTCACGTTCCAGCAATAGTTGGGCATAGTCAAAACCATATAGGCGCTTATTGGAGATTGGATTCCATACGATGGCAGGGCTACTGCGGTACCGTCCGTCACAGTACCTGGTCTAGATCAGAGTACCGAGGATGCCCCCATCCTCCTACACACAAGACCGGAGCTACCCCTTACTGGATAGTCCGAATAAGATCTCTCCGCGGTTGGGATCAGCAGCCGCCCACACAGCCGAATAAAAGGGACATCTAGACAAGAATGACCTTACCCTAATTGCTTGCTAGCCACTTAGTCTTGCAGCACCTCCCCTGTTTTAGCCATTCTCGGTCGATGAGGCTTGAGGTTAAGCGTTACCTTTTTAGCACACATACACTTAGAATGCTCATCGTCCCCCTTACGATGTTCTAATAGCATTCGCCCATACAAGTCCGTTCCCAGTTCGAACGGAACCGAAGGCACTACTCCTACTGCATCCATTTTGGAATCACCCTCAGGATTAGTAGCGACTAGCCCTTGCACTTCACTGCTCCATCTTCGACTCCAAGCTCTTATCTACCTCATGAAAACATTCAAACCAGATCGAAGTGGTTTTCGAGAAATTAATCCCGATCCCGGTCTCTTCGAAATGATCAGTGCATTGGCCAATATTAATAGCCGTTTATTTAACTATCATATAACATCCACAACAACCAATAGGTGTTAATAATTTCTCAAATTATTTATTTCAAAATATCTTCGCAAGATATTTTTCTACACTTCAACCCTTTGAAAATCGTTTTCAAATCACTTTTTCTCCCGCGGAATAAATTTCCAACCAATTGTTTGTTTCCACTGGAAAGCACCAAGTCTTAATAATTTAAATTTAAATAAGTTAAATCATTTTTTTTCCTCAAAATATGCACTTAAAACATTTGGGATAAAACTACTTAAAAACTTTATGCAAAATACTGGTTATGAAATTTTGTAATAAATTTCTCATATAAAAATTAAAGCCAAAACTAAATTTAAAATAAAAGTTATTCTATAAGGTATAAATATTAAATAATTATTTTTTAAATCATAATACTCGTTAAACCTTTTAAAATAATTACTTCTATAATTAACTTAATAAATATTTACTTAAAAATATTAAAATGATTAAATACTAATTTCTTTAAAACCTTCTTTTTAAACAACTTTAAGTCCTTTAAGTTATATTTAGAAATCTTCCTTCCAAAATACACTTAGCTGTTCAGGAAATACACCTTCCATTCCAACATAACCCGTATAATCAATTATAAATCCTTCTCGATTTATCCCAATTTAATTTGCGTCCCAATCCCGTAGATTTCTTTTAACACTTTAAAAATAAAACCACTTTAATTTTTAAAACACATTTCCCATCTCATTATATATTCCTACCATGAATTTATACTTTCAAATTTATCCACTGATAAATATTTCACTTTATAAACCCAGCTTATAAATTCCATAGTCTCATCCTCCTTTTAAATCACAGTTTCAAACACTTAATCAATTTTCAAATCGATTACAAAAGTTTACTCCATTTTAAAATAAATTCCTTTACTTACTCAATTTTATTTCAAACCCATTAATTTCATATTTTACTCCTTTATTATAATTTAAATCTTAATTAAACTAAAAATACCAATTTTATACTTTTCCAAATTCTTCTTTATCTCTCCCACACTATTTTAAACCTTGAATTTAAAAATAAAACTTTTATTCTTTTAAATAATATCACTTAAGTTTAAAAATTCATTTATTTCCATTTATTCAAAAATATCCTTTCCCATACTCGGAATTTATCTATTAGAATTTAATAATCAATTTTTATCCTTTTCCAATTCATTCTTTAATTTATCTAAATTCTCTATAATTATCTTACTTAAAAAATTCTCTCTTAAATTCCTTTAAAAATCCAATCTTTATATTTTGATATCTCAATAAACCCATAATATATTCAATCAACCCATATCATTCAATATTTTCAGTTCCCATTATAATCAACATAACATAACATAGATAATTCAACAAATCATATCAAAAATTATGAAATCAAATTTCAGTATTTTGAGGAATCCAGTTGGATCCCTCCAACTTCTTTTTCCCTGCGTCCATAGATGTTAGCATAATATAAAAACACCAATCCCACTTCGAGGGGGATATCGCAGTATAAAGGGTCATCCGCTATTATGCAGGGCGTATATGGTCTCTTCCACTATATAATGTAGGAATATCAATCACTCCAACATATATATATATATATATATATATATATGTATATATATACTACTCCATATAATATACCACATCTAGTCTGATAATAAATCATCAATTCAAGAAATCAATCCAATAATTTAAATTGTAACTATTTAAATTAACCGATAATGCAAATGAGTGAGATTAACTCACCTTTGCTTTTTATTTTGAAGACCACTTCAAACTTGGCTGTTTTCACGGTTTTGACCTTGTACAAACATTATATGATTTATTAATATTTTAATCATCGAATAATCAATAATCGTATATTAATTTTTTATTTAATTAACAATTTAATTTTAAACTAATTTTCCTATCATGAATAATTCTTAATAACTAAAATAATTTAATAAGTTAATAAAACACGTTAATAACCAATATACATACATACATTTAAATTGACCGGTAAGTTAAAGTATATTTTTCTTACATCCATATATGTATCATCCCAGTTAGTATCTATAAGTGGAGTAATACATCTTGTTGTTTCATACATATACAAAGTCGATTCAATTTTTAAACAAACTGTTTTTAACCCTTTCTGTAATTTATGATAAGTGAAATGATGATCTCTAATTTAATTTGAAGGTTCAAACTTGAATAACATTGAATTTGAAATGTTTTAAGAATTAAATTACCTTAATCTACACTTGAAAAACATCTCGCGACTCGACCCACGATAGAAACAACCACCCACCCCAGACATGTCGCTGCTACTCAATCGAACACACCTCGTCCCTGCAAGCATCGCGTGCGCCTTCAACCTAGAGTGTTGATGCCTTAGCTCGAAGCGCCGAACGCGACCACGAGCGTCATCACGATTTCGAGCTCTCCTAGATTCGTCGCTCGACCACGCGTACATCCACGTTCCTGAGTTCGCCGAACTCGAGTCGACCCCTTCATTAATTTTTTTGATGCAGATTGATTAGAATTTAGCTAAAGGAGGGAGACGAGAAGGGGCGTTCGGCCATTATCGATTTTCTTGAGCTTTTTAGTTTCCCCTTCATTTTTTTAAGTATTGAATCGAGAGAAAGGCACGGCTGCTTTCTATTATTATTTTTTAAGGGAAGACACGTGTTATACTAGGAAGGAAACGTGCTTTGAATTTCTTTACGTGTCTGCGCTTGCTATAGTGTTCAATGCAATTATATTATTTGTATTTAAATTTAAATTCAAATTTAAATCATCTTGAATTCGTAGCTTAAAATCTCGATGTCCTATCGAGGCATGCTGCCAGACATTTATAAGATTATACCCCTACTCCGAACGCAATGGAAAAGGTTTTGAGTTCTAATTCGATCGTATGGAGAAGATAGCTTTTGGACTCAGTTATTATATGAGATTTCGCTAAAGTTTCCAGCGCGTTTATATATCATATGGCCACACGACAATTCCAAGCACTACGAAAATTGAAATCCGATAATAGTACACTATTACGGATCCAATGGAACTAGTTTTGTCAAATTCTGAGACTGTGCCTCGGAAGGCTATTTTTTTTAAATATCGATTTAAATGATATATTTCAAAACTGAAAAAATCATCTTTAAATTGAATTTTAACACTTCTACTATCTTCAGTACCATCAATATAAATTTTATAAGCCATTGAAATATTTTTAACAAGCTTTAAAAACCAAGATTTCATATTTCGCCCAATTCCCAAATATTTAATTCGATAAATAAATTATCCAATAATTGGTTATATTTGAAATTCAAGTGAAAAATTAACTTTTAAATATTTAAAATCAATTAAATATCACAATTTCAAATATCCAATAATTTTGGGTTGTCACATCTAATACAATGAGTGACTGTAAGAGGAACAACGAGTAATATAAAAACTCCAACATGAAGCTCTTTTCTCCATGTACTATACCCAATCAACTTCTACCTATCATCCTGTGGTAGGGAAAATGGGAAGGAGGGAGTGGGTCAGACAAAAGTATGGTGAATAAGTAAAAGTTTAATATGTGATGATCATACGCTGTTAACTTTAAAACTGCTCTAAGTGACATAGGGGGTGTAACAAGTGTCCATGAATTCCCAAGGTCCAACACCTAAGAATTCATATCTAACTAACATGGTCGAACTACTAATCAAACTACAAACTTACAATTGGATAACACTCCTAAAAGTACCCAATTAAAAATCATTGCCCGTAGGCTATAGCGGAAACCTCATTTTTCCACTAATACTACCATAGGAACTGCTCTCCCATGAATACCTATAATCATAACTATGCCTAAGGAGGAAGAACCTCGAAATGAAACTCGCTGTATGACTCATCGTATGCACCCATTATTCATCTCTCGATATATCGTACTGCATTGGCATCCACCCGTGCCACGTCGCGCTAGAACCGTGCGTACAAGGACTCCTATTAGTACCACGCTCCTTCCTACTCTATAGCCTCTTAACATGCAGCACTGTCCCTGGGCGTCGTTTAGAATCCTCTATTAGCATTGGGCTCACTCACTTGGCATCTTTATCAGTGCTGCGCGTCCACTACGGAACACCCCTGAGTGTTGTGAACTACATCGCCCTTGTTATCCAGTGGCTTGACTATGTAACAAAAGGCTTGATGTAGAAGGCTCGTTCGGCATAAAGGGTCGTACGACACAAACCTCGTTCTGCAGAGAAACATTGACCATCATCCATCCTCGTTCGGTAGAGAAGTCTCGACCAACATCTAGCGTCGTTCGGCATCTAGCACCGTTCGGCATTCCAGCCTTATTCGGCATCCAACATCGTTCAACATCTGGCATCGTTCGGCATCTGGCATCGTTCGACGTTCCAGCCTCGTTCGGCATTCCATCCTCGTTCGGCATGAAGCCTCGCTCGGCCTGAGTATGTAGTTCAGCATCTCCCCTCGTCCGGCATCGGGTCTCGTTCGACCTACAGACTTCACTCAACACACTGCCTCGTTCGGCATAGAGGTACCGACCAGCTTGGACATGTGGCTCGGCATTTGTCGTTGGGTATTTACGGCTCGGCATACAGAAGTCACTCACCACGGGTCGAGGTATCTTGCTCCTAGGCCCATTAGGAAGTCCAACCCATCTTCATCTATAAATAGAAGGGCAGGGGTATAGAGAGATGGACCTTTTTCGAGAACACTGGAGAGACCCTGCTGCTTTCAGGACTCACTCTATTTTACTTAGCATTTGTATTCAAATCTTTATAGTACAGATTGTATCTGTATTCAGTCACTTGTGAAAGTAATAAAGATCGAAACTTAAAGTGGATGTAGGCAATTACGCTGAACCACTATAAATCCGATGTTCTTATTTTTGCATTTAATTTAGTATACAGTTCTCTATTTTAATTTACTTTGTTCATTAATCTCTTTACACTATTTTTCTCAAAGGGTGTTATTGACCAATTCTGGTGCCTTCACTGAGAATCGAATTCTCAAGCGATAGGATCTGCTTTGTAGCTACTGGATTGAACAAATCCCCCAAAGGTGATCCGACTTATTGACAGGACGTCCGTTGAATCTACTCAAAGTTCCGATCAACAACTCTACTCTGGGAAGACCACGTACCCGATCAGCCTCTCATAATGCGGACGTCAGTGAGACTGCTAACGTTCAACAGATAGGACCTAGCAACCAACCAGCAAACCTAGGTGTAGGGACTACTACCCAAAATCAAGCAGAAGTCAGCACTAGGACAGAGTTCAACAACTTGATGAGAGAACTCATGGAAAGTAGAAGACAACTTGCTGAGCAGATTCAATCAAACGCTAACCTCATGACTCAGCTTACTCAACAACAACATCAGAATTCTGGAGGTTTCCCTGCTCCTTATTCTTCATCTGATAGCTCGACTTCATTCGATGAACCTCCCCGGTGTAGACGCCATAAAACTGAAACTGCGCAAGCAGGTGCCACTGATCGGTCAACCAGGGATCAGTCACATCTTGGAGGCCCCACCCAAGCTGGAAAAGGAAACTTAGGAGCTAGAACACGTGTAGAGATCGGACGCCTGGCTCACCGAGACCCTAATGAAGTTGGTCTTCAAGATACACGTTTGGAAGATTGCCTGCAGAGGGGCCATCAACCTGAGCAGTCCCGTAGAACAGAACCTAACCTTATATCCTCCATACAAACTCCGAGCTTATCAGCCATGGTCAGGCAGTTAATGAGAGAAAATCAAGGCTTAACCAACGAAGATTGGGGGATATCTTGGAGTCTTACTCCATTCACCGATACCACTCTACAGGCCGAGTATCCCAGGAAGTTTAGCATGCTAACTATCCCGGCCTACGAAGGAAAGACCGATCCCAGACAGCATGTGATGAGGTATGAGTGGATGATGGATTCCGCCCGAGCAAATGATGCGACCAAATGTAGGTGCTTCCCGATCACTTTATCCGGAATCGCCACCATGTGGTTTACTCGACTTCCCCCACGGTCTACATTCAGTTTTGACCAATTGGCAACGAAATTTGTAGAATAATTCAAGATACATGCAACTCGTCCTAAATACGTGTTGTCTCTATCAAGTGTAATTCAGGCCCTGGGAGAGTCAATGAAAGAGTATTTGCAAAGATTTCATGTCACGGCTACTGAAGTTAGCAACCCTAACGACCATGCAATTTTGATGGCGGTAATGCGAGGTGTAGATCCGGATTCGGAGTTTGAAGATTGGTTGGCAGGAAAGCTTCCAACAATGCTGAAGCGTTTCTATTCAAAGGCTTATCAATTCATAAGAAGAGAAGAAGCCAGGTGGATGAGGCGAGATAAGGCACCCGGGCCCGTTCAGGAGACTGTGAAAAGCAACATCGCCGTAAAAAAATCCGGCGATAACTCGGGAAAGGTTCAAGTCAACGTCCAGAACAAGCCTGGGCAATCTGAAGGGTCCGGAGGAGGAAATCCTAGAAAGAAAAGAGAAGTGGGGAAATGGAAGCCAAGGATTCCAACCTACAACGAATACACCCCACTGAATGCATCTCTCGAGAACATTTATCTGTCAACTTGTAACACTTTTCAATAAAGAAAGCCACACCCAAAGGAGTCAACAGAGGAACAGAAGCGGATTGGGAAGTATTGGCGCTTCCATGAGACATATAGGCATAATACAGAGGAATGTAGACACCTCCACGACGCCATAGAAAAGTTGATCAGACAGAAAAAGCCGCAGGAGTTCGTCAAGAACCTACAGGAGGGTAGGCAAGGAACATTAGACCCCGGACGTGGGCCTTCTCAATGCCAACCAGAAAAACCTGCCCGAACCGTGGGTAGATTGGTCATAAACATGATAGTTGGTGGACCCCATCCTACAGACAAGAATTGGCAAGAGATGGAGCGATATGCTAACTCCTTAAGACATGCGGACTATGAATGTTGTTCGAATGTGGAGGACGGGACCCCCGCAAAGCAGCAACGGATGATGACGGATGATATTGTATTTAGAAGCAGAGATGCAGACAAGGTGGAAGCTCCTACCGTCGACCCGAAGGTCATACCTGCGATGATCGGGCCGGCATATATGGAAAGAATTTTAATTGATTATGGAAGTTCCGTTACCATCATCTTCAAAAAGCATACGACCAAATGAAGATGGAAACAAAGGATTTGAAACCATTTAAAGCCCGAATCCATGGCTTTAATGGTGCAACGACTGATGTAGTAGGGTATGTTGAGTTGCCAGTTGAACTGGAAGAAAGTGAGCGTAGGAGGGTGCGAATCCTACCGTTCATAGTGTTGGATGTTTATTCTCAATATAATGTGTTTCTTTGTCATCCGGCCCTGGCGGAGTTTAGGGCAGCTTTTGCCCCCTGGTGCTTGACGTTAAAATTTCCGATAGATAAAGGAGTCGGTGTGGTGCAAGGCGATCAGGAGGCCGGTCGCGCATGTTATGTGGCTAAGCTAAGAGAGGCTCAGCAAAGAGAGAAAGGGAAGGTTGCAGACAACTCCGCCCGCATCCGAAATGCTTACAATTGGCAAGTAGTGCTCGAGCCCTGGCTCATACGACATTCTCGGATCTATAGATATATAGATCCGAGAGATGATGATGGGGGACCCAGGGAAGCGAATGCAGCACCGATTGAGCTGACGATTGACATTCCAGTCAGCCGGGATGACCCATCACGAGTTCTTAAGATTGGATCGCAACTCGACCCGTCAATGGCCGATGATCTTACTGATTTCCTTTAAGCGAACCTGGACGTTTTTGCTTGGACACATTCTAATATGTGTGGGATTTCTCCCGCTATTGCGAGTCATATGTTGAACATAGACCCAAAGTACGTCCCTGTAAAACAGTAACGGAGAGGCATGGACCCGAAGAGATCCGCTGCTCTCAGAGTGAAGGTGGAAAAACTCAAAGCAATGGGTTCGTCCGCGACGCCCTCTACCTGAATGGGAATCTAACCCTGTGCTAGTGAGGAAAGCAAATGGGAAGTGGAGAACTTGCATTGATTATTCCGATTTAAACAAAGCATGCCCGAAGGATAGTTTCTGTTTACCTAAAATCGACCAGCTGGTTGACTCAACGGCCAGACACGAGTTACTTTCATTTATGGATGCGTACTCGGGATACAATAAAATCCCGATGCACATTCTAGATCAAGAACACACCAGTTATGTCAGAGACGTTGGGTTATATTGCTATGTAGTGATGCCCTTCGGATTGAAAAGTGCGGGAGCAACTTATCAGAGTTTGGTGAACCGAATGTTTAAAGATCAGAATTGTAGAATGATGGAAGTCTATGTGAATGACATGCTCATGAAGTCACGACAGTAAAACGACCACATTCGAGAATCAGCAGAGATGTTTGATATACTCTGGCATTATGGGATGAAAATCAATCCTTTGAAGTGTTCCTTTGGCATCGCGTCAGGGAAGTTTTCGGGTTTCATTGTGAATGAGCGGGGAATCGAAGCTAACCCGGAGAAGATTCAAGCTGTTCGGAACATACAAGTGCCCAGAACTATAAAGCAAGTACAAATTTTGAACAGAAATGTGGTCGCGCCGAGTCGATTCATATCCAGAGCTACGGATAAGTGCATTTCCTTCTTCGATATGATAAAGAAAGGAAAGAGAAATTTCGAGTGGACGTCCAATTGTGAGGAAGCATTCCGAGCTCTGGTAAGGAATTTAGAAAGTCCCCCGGTGCTATCAAAATCAATTGACCATGAAATGTTGTATGTTTACCTAGCTGTATCCCAACATGCTATCAGTACGGCTTTGGTTCGCGAGAAGGACCGAGTTCAAAAGCCAGTGTATTATGTCAGTAAACGTTTGACGGGGGCAGAAAGAAATTATCCCAAGATTGAGAAACTAGCTTACTGCTTGGTGATTACATCACGCAAGCTTCGTCCGTACTTTCAGGCACACTCAATCAGTGTTTACATTGATCAACCCTTGCGGCAGGTACTACAACGACTAGAAACCTCCGGAAGGATGTTAAAATGGAATATCAAGTTGATTCAGTTCGATATTACCTACCTGCCATGAAGGGCTATACAAGGGCAAACACTAGCAGACTTCATTGCTGAATCCACTGTGTCAGACGAATCAAATGGTCACAATGTCATACCTCCCGTTCGATGGAAGATGTACAAACATGGGGCATCTAATGACCGTTGTTCGGGAGCATGCATCATTCTTGTGACTCCTGAAAACCGATCAATTTGTTATGCATTGCAGCTCGAATTCCCAGCAACAAATGACGAAGCCAAATATGAAGCATTGATTGCTCGCTTGAGACTTATAAGGGAATTGGGGGTAAGATCGGTTGAAATCTTTTGTGACTCACAACTAGTGGTGCACCAAGTGCGGGGAGACTATCAAGCAAAGGGACAGAGACTTGCCCCATACCTTGCACGAGTTCAGGAGCTGCTAGCAAATCTGGAATATTATGATATCTCGCACGTCCCGCCTGAACAAAACAGAGCAGCCGATTCATTGGCAAAATTTGCAAGCACTGGCGACGCATAACAAATGGGATTGGTTCCATTGAAACCTTACATGCTTCAAGTATAAATACGATGGAGGTATATTTCGTGTTAGAAACAGAAATCGAGAAGGAATCGTGGATGACCCCATTCAAGCAATACTTGCTACAGGGGGTCGTACCCGAAAGAAGGAGCGAAAGACGACAAGTCATTTGTAAGGCTTCGCGATATGTAATGCAGAATGGGATAATGTATCGGAGGTGATTCTCGATCCCCTTACTCCGGTGCATGGCCCACGATGAGATAAAATGAGTCCTGAAGGAAGTCCATGAAGAAGAGTGTGGTGACCATACTGGGGGGTAGACGTTAGCAAAGAAGATCCCCCGCTATGGATACTATTGGCCGATTGTAAATCGGAATGCCGTAGACTATGTAAGAAGATGCGACAAATGCCATAAATATTCAAAAATCCTGAGAGCCCTGCCGACGGAACTCACACAGATGGTTAGTCGCTGGCCGTTTGCAATGTGGAGGATCGACATAGTCGGTTCTTTACCCATATCCAAAGGTGGGGTGAAATATACGATAGTTGCGGTCGATTACTTTACCAAGTAGGCGGAAGCAAAGCCTTTGGCCACTATCACCACCAAAAAGGTCATTAATTTCATTGTACGAAATATTATATACCGTTTTGGCCTTCCATGGACTATCATTACAGACAACGGAATTCAATTTGAAAGCAAAGAGTTCAAAGAGTTTTACCAAAAATATGGTATTGAGAAAAAGTTTGCAGGGGTTGCTCATCCAAAATCCAATGGACAAGTGAAAGCCGTGAACAAAATAATCAAGTCCATATTGAAAAATTGTTTGGAAAAAGCTAGAGGCAAGTGGGTGGATGAACTTCCAACAGCGCTTTGGGCTTATAAAATCACCCACAAGTCCGTGACTGGACACACGCCATTCGCATTGGCATATGGCATGGAAGCTGTTATACCCGTAGAACTTGAAGTTCCATCACATCGGGTAACTTATTATGACTCTGAGTCGAGTCGGGATCTTTTGCTGGAATCACTGGATTTCAGTGATGAAAAACGTGAAGAAGCTGATTTAAACGCGGCTGCATACAGACACCGAGTCGCTCGATATTATAATGAAAAGGTCCGGCTGAGAATCTTTGATGTGGGTGACCTCGTTCTGAAACGAGTTTTCCCAGTCCCATCACATATGAATCCCGCAGGGGAAGGTCCATATGTCGTTGAACGGAAGCTTGAAGGGGGGACTTTCAAGCTAGCGACTGTTGATGGTGCTACACTCCCCTGAGCATGGAATATCGAGCATTTGCGGCATTATTATACTTATTTCATTTCTTTCATATTTTATTTGCACTTATTTCCAGTGTATTTTTATTTTTAGTTTTCGGCATGTAATAAGACAATTTAGCTTATTTTCAATAATAAAGGCTTGAAGCCATCTTTTCCTTGATTATTGATATTTCTGTGTATGATAATTCTATGGCAAACCACATAAGTTACATTATTCTGTCTGACGTATGAACGCACATGAACGACTCAAAATCTCCAAGTCCCCTGAGTGCGGACTGGAGTACTCCGAGTCCCTTAAGTGTGGACTAGAGTATAAACCAGTTAAAAATATCTAAGTCCTTAGAGTGCGGACTGGAGTACTCTGAGCCCCCTGAGTGTGGATCAGAGTACAAACGACTTAAAAATCTCTAAATCCTCAGAGTGCGGACTGGAGTCCTCTGAGTTCCCCGAGTGCGGACCAAAGTATAAACGACTTAAAAATCTCAAAGTCCCTAGTGTACGGACTGAAGTCCTCTGAGTCCCCTGAGTGCGGACCAGAGCATAAACGACTCAAAATCTCCAAGTCCCCTGAGTGCGGACTGGAGTACTCTGAGTCCCCTGAGTGCGGACCAAAGTATAAGCGATTCAAAATCTCCAAGTTCCCTGAGTGCGAACTGGAGTACTCTGAGTCCCCTGAGTGCGGACCAGAGTATAGACGACTCGAAATCTCCAAGTCCCCTGAGTGCGGACTGGAGTACTCTAAGTCCCCTAAGTGTAGACCAGAGTTTAAACAATTTGAAATCTCCAAGTCCCCTGAGTGCGGACTGGAGTACTCTGAGTCCCCTAATTGAGGACTAGAGTATAAACGACTCGAAATCTCCAAGTCCCCTGAGAGTGGACTGGAGTACTCTGAGTCCCCTGTGTGCATACCAGATTTTAAACGACTTGAAATCTCCGATTCCTCTGAGTGCAGACTGGAGTACTTTGAGTCCCCTGAGTGCGGACCAGAGCATAAACGACTCAAAATCTCTAAGTCCCTTGAGTGCGGACTGGAGTACTCTGAGTCCACCGAGTGCGGAACAGAGTATAAACGATTCAAAATCTCTAAGTCCCCTGAGTGCGGAATGAAGTACTCCGAGTCCCCTGAGTGCGGACCAGGGTATAAACGATTCAAAATCTTTAAGTCCCCTAAGTGCGGACAATCGCGTACTCTGAGTCCCCTGCATGCGGACTAGGATACAAATGACTTGAAGTCATCATGTCCCTAGCATACGGACTTAAAGTCATCAAGTCCCTAGCATACAGACTAAAAGTTCTAAGTAACCGAAGCATGGGATAAAGGATGTACAATTCCAAAGAATTTCCAACTTATACAAAAATGAATTAAGAAGTTTACGTAACTCACAACAGCTTGGGTTTCGATCACGATTATGCAGAAAGCTGTACGATAAAAGTTTTTTGAAAGACAAAAGAATTAAGCTTTATTTATGCAAAATAAGGTTCTACTACAACTCCTCCAAAATTCGGAGTCAAAAGTCTATTTACATGGACTACGATAATAAATAAAAATAATTACATAATCTAAACTAACTCTCGTTGAACGAGAGTGATAATTACTTCTTTGACTTCCTCGGTTTCTTGTCCTCTTTCGTCTTCTCTGACGACTCCTCTTCTGCACGTTTTCCCTTGGAAATTTTCTTTGATAGGGAGGTAACAACCGAGGAGGTATGGCGAACATCCAGTGGCCTGGACCCACCAAGGAGGATGACCTTCAAAGGCTTGTTCAGAGAATCATCTAGGTCCATGACTCGGGGCTCGACTTTGATTTCGGCCATCTTCTTCTTTTCTTCCTCAAGCTGCTCGTTCATGCTCATTTTAGAAGTATGTTCAGAGGCGCTTATGATCTCGATTTCATAACTTCCCTCGATGGGAGATGAAGTCTCAAACTTATCCTCATCAAGCGCCCCAATCACTTGAGCATCTGGACCGGGAGTCTCTCCTACGTGAGTAGCCTCACTTGTTTTCCCCTTCTCCTCCTTGGCGTCATCGCTCCTCGTAGTGTGCTCGGGATCAGAACGGCTTGCGCAAAATCACGGAAAACAAACTTTAGAATACAATGATCTCACGTCGAAAACGACGACTCTGGGAATTTAAAAATGAGGGGTTATATACCGGCTTTTGGCTGACTCTCAACCGTCCGAGGGGTCTCACCCTTTGGAGTGGGAGATAGAACGTGAATGACGAGGCCAGGATCCTCCGGGTCATAACGAACATGTTGCTCAAATCGATCGAGTACCGGCCGATGAGCCGACTGACTAAGAGCATGAGCTAGAGACTCGGTTCCAGATGGACTGGCAATAACATCTTTCCCTTTCAATGAGGAAGAACCTTTGTAGTAAAGAGCCTTCGCTACAGACAGGTCAGAAGGCTCGTTCCCCTTAAGACATTCCTTTATTAAAGCATCTTCATCGACCTCCTCGGTGCCAAGTTCGACCTTCCTGATTTTTATTAAAGTCTCCCACGCCTCGGCTAGGGATTCGAGGCAGTCCTCACCTAGAAAAGTTAAGTCCCGATGCATGAGGACACAGGCGTTGAATTCTGCAATCAGTGGGTTGAACATACATTTGACTTCCTCCCTACCAGCCTCTTTAGCCGCCTCAAGGCGAGAGTCAATCTCCGCAGATGCTATTTTCTTGCCCTCTTTGCGGGCTTTATCCTTCAGCATCCTGACTTTAGAAAGCTCGTCGTCGAGCTTTACCTTCAGAAGTCGCGTAGCAACGATCTCGTCGCAATATCGTAGCGACTCTTCTTAGGCAGTAGTCTTCTCCTCTCTTTCTTTGCGGAGTTGATCCTCCAGCTCTTTGACTCGAAGGGCAAATGCATCCCTTTCCTTCTGCGCTGAATCCTTCTCTAAAGCTAGGGCCCCACAGCGTTGGACTGCTTCGTCGATTTCTCTTTTATGAGTTGACTCCAGACGATTGGCGGCCTTCGCAGTATCTTCAGCACTCTGTTGGGCGGCTTCAAGTTGAGATTTGTACGTAGAAAGATCTTCGTCCAGAGCTTTAATAATGTCTTTATCATGGATAGCTTCGAGCTTCAGGCGATCAATTTCATGCTGATGCTCAATGGAAACTTCTGAAACTTTTTCGGCTAAGTGCACGAATGCATCGTGCTGAACATAGATGTCATAAGTGCAAGCAATAGCGCTTTGCTTGACATGTCCTGGAATCTGGTGAATCGTTGAAAGAAATTTTAAGCCATCGAAGCATATCTTTAGAAACGAGGCTTTAAGCTCAGCAAGTCGTTCTGCTACCGATGGATCAGATATATGAGTGAGAGGAGTTTGCTTGGAGACTGCGAGTGTTCTGTGGGGATCTCGAGATTGCTTTGTACTTGATGAACTAGAGTGTTGATCTCGAAGGGCCGCAGGCTGGGACTCCTTATGTGCAGCTTTCTCTTTGCTGTGCTCCAGTTGAAGAAGGATCATGAGGGTATGAGGATTGGTTATAGGTCTTTCTTCGATAGGATGATTCTCGACAGTGGTAGTCTCGATCGCCGGAATCATCTCGATCTCGGCGTCTGCCGGAACCCGAATCCCGACCGGATTGGTGAAAATTCGATGAACCACGCAGGCGGTCGAGTCCGTGTGTACGCCCCATGTCACCTACACGGAATTTGAATAACGAGAAGTTAGCAAAGAGTAGAGTGATGACAGAAATTTAAGTGCAAGGTGAAGTGCATGTGTTTGTGTTTGTCCTAGTGTTTTCCCCCGACGGACCAGTTTCTTTGCTAATATGAGTTTTTCTTCCCTAATTTTGGGCTTGAGCGCTTGTATAGCCTCTCACGGGCATATGAAGCTTAAGGGCCTCTGGATCGTCGAAACCATAGTTGAGCAGATCATCAGGTATGGTGAGGTTCGACAGGCCTTTCAGAGAACTTTCTAAGTGCTGCGAGGAAGCTTCTTTCTCCACTGGAATAAGGGTAACCTTAGAAGTTCCGCCCACTATTTTCTTCCTTAGCTTGCATATCAGTTTTTTCTTCCCTTTTGAAGGGGAATGCACAGTTTCAATGTCATGAACTTCGACTATCGGGTGCTGAGATGGACTAACATTTTCGCCCTATACTTCGGGCGCTTTCGCTTCTTTAATCTCCCCCTCCTCTGGTGTATCAGGGGCGTTATGTGCTGAAGACCCAGCCTGCTTTTTTCCTTTGCCTGAAGCTGGCCTGGTCATGGAGACACCTTGGGGAGGGTTATTCGACAACCTTCCGCTAGCAACCCAAACTTCGTGAGCGATTCATTTGAAATTAGAGTTATGATGTCCCGGTCTTCAGCGGGAATAGCTCGGATAGCTTCGTCAGCTTCAGAATATCTGAAGCCCTTGGGACATGGGTTAATGCCTGAAAGATAGAGGAAGATTTAGAAAAGGTACAACTTCAGCCAAACATGAGTATTGGTCCAGGTAAAAGACTTATTTCCTTTCACCTATCTCCTCGCAAAGCCGGGAGGACAGTGCACATAGAACCACTCTTGTTTATACTGGGCAAACTTGCTCCATGCCCTAGTTAAGATTTGACACTTGCTGTGCAGCTCGAGGAACACGAAAGATGGGCGATCTGACCGTCTCTTGATGCGATAGATAGAGCGGATATCGCCCGAAGTCGGAAGCCTGAAGAGGACACTCATGAAGAGAATGCAAGTGCCGTATATTGGTTGTTCGGGTGCAATTGCGATGGGGCGATCTCGATATATAGCAATACGTCACGAAGAAAGGAGTTGAATCGCGGCACGCTGCCGACCCAACATATGAATCTGTTGCAGGCTGTGTATCGGACTGGGGGAAAGTGAGGATGATCCTACCTCGATGGAACTAACACATCGTCGAAGGGGATTCCATGGACTGAGCATATCCGATGGAGTGTACTTTCATTTATCTTCGAGGCTTGGGAATCGATAGATATGCGGTCGCGTACATATGGGTCGCAGGGGTTGGTACATATGCGGTCGCAGGGGTCGGTAAGTCTTGTGCAGGAGTAGTTGACGGATTTGAAGTTCCTACTACTTCTTTTCGAGAGGATGGCCCGGGTCTGTCCGAGATCGTAGTAGAGCAAGATTTCCTAGATATCTCTAATGAAGATTGAATCTGAAAAAACATCTGTTTGAACTATACTTGAAAAACAATCGACTTTAGACTTAACAACATAAATATACCCCCCGTGTGGTGTGCGAACTAGTGCGATCATTCGAATGTAACTACCAAAAAATTAAAAGTCACTGGGTTGGTAAAAAAAGGTTAGACTTCGAACTATCATCTTCGAAGACCATCATCGCTGACCGTCTATGAGAGCTTATCGTAAGTTGGTTTATGTTTTAAACTCGGCATCGACACTACATATGAAAGGTTATAAATTGTTAAGCAAGTTAAGTTCAAGTTTTCAGTTGTCTAAACACGGGAGTTATCAGTGTAGATTGTCCGATATGTTTGGTTGTTTAAGTCCATCCTTGTTCACTGTCACATATTCAGGAATGAAAAGATGTTAAGTCAACAATGTTCTAAGTCCAGGTTGAGATAGGTTTAACTGTCATGTGTACACCACTCTCATTACCGTTCGGCATGCGGAAAGACATGGCGAACAGAAATCATGCCGAGCCGCATCGTTCATCACTCCACTCTCCCAATTGTCCTCTCCACCGTTCAACATAAGGGAGTCATGCCGAACCACACTCACGCCGAGCCGCATCGCTCGACATTCTACCCAGCTCCTACTTCTCTTCTATTTTCCCTCCTACCTCGTTCGACATTAGGGAATCATGCCGAGCCGTGGCCGCGCCGAGCCACATCGCTCGGCACACTAAACCTTAACTCCAATTTCACTCCCATACTTCCCTTCCATCGCTCGACATAAGGAAGTCATGCCGAGCCACATCAGTACGTCTTCCACAAACTCCCTCCTTCAAACACCTCTGACATCCTCTTCTCTCCTCCGCTCTGCCTAGCCTTAAACTCCTTTAAACATCTACACTTCGCCCTTAACTCCTCCTGTTCCTCGCGATTCTCACTGACCTCGATTTTGCAGAGATTCACGAGTTTGAGTCTCATGCTAGGTCTCCTAGTCGGGGTGAAGTGTTTAAGGGAAAGGTCATTACCTAAGAATTGAGTTGAAGCTTGGGGAGATTATGGAGTAGGGAACGCGGTTCTATTTAGATTCGATTGATTGGAGAAGGAGGTGAGGCAATGTATGGAGTTTGAGAAGGGAATGGAAGAGTAAATAATTCTCTGAAGTCTGTAGGGAGGCGAGTTCGTAAGTTCTAGAGAGTGGAAGTAAGAAGGGAAAAGAAGGAGAAGTATCGCCTTATATAGAGAGAAGAGAAGTCGAATGTACATCGACTGGTAGAACTGGTCAAAGCACCTCCATCGTTCGGCATCAATGTCATTCGGCATCAATGTCGTTCGGCATTCGTAAGTCGTGCGGTATTCGTAAGTCGTTCGGCATTGGTATGTCATTCCGCATTCGTATGTTGATCGGCATTGGTATGTCATTCGGCAATGGTATGTCGATCGGCAGTGGTATGTCATTCGGCAATGGTATGTCGATCGGCATTGGTTCAAGTCAACATCCAGAATAAGTCTGGGCAATCTAAAGGGTTTAGAGGAGGAAATCCTTGAAAGAAAAGAGAAGCAGGGAAATGAAAGCCAAGGATTTCAACCTACAATGAATTCACCCCACTGAATGCATCTCTCGAGAACATTTATCTGTCAACTTGTAACACTTTTCAATATAGAAAGTCATGCCCAAAGGAGTCAACAGAGGAACAGAAGCGGACTGGGAAGTATTGCCGCTTCCATGAGACGTATGAGCACAATATCGAGGAGTGTAGACACCTCCACGACGCCATAGAAAAGTTGATCAAATAGAAAAAGCTGCAGGAGTTTATCGAGAACCCACATGAGGGTAAGCAAGGAGCATCAGACCCCAGACGCGGGCCGCACCACGCCAACCAGAAGAACTTGCCCGAACCGTGGGTAGATTGGTCATAAACACGATAGTCGTTGGACCCCATCCTATAGACAAGAATTGACAGGAAATGGAGCGATATGCTAACTCCTTAAGACATGCGGACTATGAGGGTTGTTCGAATGTGGAGGATGGGACCCCCTTAAAGCAGCAACACATGATGACGAACGATATTGTATTTAGGAGCAGAGATGCGGACAAGGTGGAAGCTCCTACCATCGACCTGATGGTAATATCCAGACAATCGGGCCGGCATATGTGAAAAGAATTTTAATCAATTATGGAAGTTTTGTTAACATCATCTTCAAAAAGGCATACGATCAAATGAAGATGGAAACGAAGGATTTGAAACCTTCTAAAGCCCGAATCCATGGATTTAATGGTGCGATGACTGATGTAGTAAGGTATGTTGAGTTGTCAGTTGAACTGGGAGAAGGCGAGCGTAGGAGGGTGCGAATCCTACCGTTCATAGTGTTGGATGTTGATTCTCCATATAATGTGTTTCTGGGTCATCCAACCCAAAACGTTAGCACCAGAATTGGTCACTAACATCCTTGAATAGAATTATGTAGTGAGATTAATGAAGAGAGTAAGTTAAAACTGAGTGATTGCACAGTAGAATGCAATAATAACTGTAAGAAACAAGAACACTAGATTTATAGTGGTTCGCCGTAACTGCCTACGTCCACTTTGAGTTTAATCTTTATTGCTTTCTCAATCACTTGAATACAGATACAATCCGTAAATAAATCACTCGAATACAAGTTTGAATAAAAAAGGGGAGAGTATAAAAAATGGCGGAGTCTCTCCAGTGTTCCCCGAAAAGGGTCAACCAAAATGTTAACACCGGGGGACTTCCTAAATGCCTCACCAGAGCTCAGAATGCTTCCTCAAAATCGGATGTCCACTAGAAATTTCTATTTCCTTTCTTTATCACATTGAACAAGGGAATGCACTTAACTATAGCTCTGGATATGAATCGACTCAGCGCGACCACCTTTCCATTCAAGCTTTGTACTTGCTTTATAATTCTTGGCACTTGTATGTCTCGAATAGCTTGAATCTGCTCAGCAGGTTATCTTCTACTTTTCATGAGTTCTCTCATCAAGTCGTTGAACTTTGTCCTAGTGATGACTTTCGCTTGATTTTTGGTAGTAGTCCCTACACCTAGGTTTGCTGGTTGGTTGCTAGGTCCTATCCGTGTACGCTAGCAGTCTCATTGACATCCGTATTATGAGAGGCTGATCGGGTACGTAGTCTTCCCATAGTAGAGTTGTTGATCGAAACTCTGAGTAGATTCAACGGACATCCTGTCAATAAGTCGGATCTCCTTCGGGGGATTTTTTCAATCCAGTAGGTACAAAGCAGATCCTATCGGCTTGAGAATTCGATGCTCAGTGAAAGCATCAAAACAACCACGACCTATTGTCCTTTGATAGGGAATGGACTTCCCACTGTCACTGCATATGCACTTAGCCCAAAATAGGCTCAAACAATCAATTTTCCATTTATGTTTTTGCGAAATAATATAATTTTTATTCTTTAATTTAGTCCTTAGGCAGAGGTTCTGTTTAGCAATTTTCGTTCTGAATTTTGACCGCTACTGGTGGACCGTTAGGGGTCCAGGGTCAACCGTTCACGAACAAAATTTGGGTTTTCTACGACTTTTAAGGTCGATTTTTATTTTTTGTTTAGTACTTGTCAATATTTTTTTTTCCGTCAATCCTAAGTGCACTAGTTTGACATGTTTATATTCTTAATTTCAATGTCAACCCGTTAGATGTAGGGTTTTACAATTTAATTAGGATATACCAATATTAATATCAAGTTTAAGTGCTTACAGTTATTTCTATTCTAATTTACAGGTTCCAATTTAGGGTTTACTAATTTAGGGGGTTTCAAATTAATCACAAGAGAGGTGTACTAGCATCAAAGTTGATTTAGGAATATACAATGATTCAACTCTAATCTAGTTTACATATTCAGATTTAAGAGTTCTACATATTTAAATCAGATTTCTAGCATGCTGAATTAATTAAAATATGACGAATCTAACTTTAATAATCATCTTAATAAAATTATTCCCACTCATCTTAGATCCAAGCTCTAACTTCATTCTCGTATGAGATCTACACTCGTGAGCTTGTCCTCTCCTAGATCTGATTTACTTGTATTCTTCTTCTTTGTTTTTTAATTTTTAGAAAGAAAGTTTATAAGTGGAGAGAAGAAGTTTCCGCAGAGTTTTGGTATACTAACTAATAGTTGTTATGAATTAAGGTTTAGGTTAGGTGTATATTTATTGGGGAGTTACATTAATTCTAACCGTTGATTAATCCCATGCTATTACATTTCCTCTCTTTAATGTCATTAATAGCCATTTATTCAAATTAGTCAACATTATTCATTCATATTTTACACTTTGTTATTATTGAATATTTGCTTGCCTTTTATTTATTTATGGAATTTAACTAAAGATTTACATCTATAAATATCATCCATTCATTCTTTTTCTCTTACCTGTACATAAACATAAACTATTTCCCTTTTCCCTTACTAATGTAATGGTCACATTGCCTTAATTAGTGCTACTAATTATAATTTAAGTCAGTCAATCAAAAATTATAATCCCAATTGGTATCCTTAAATTGATATTCCATACACACACACACACATACATCAGTACATACATTATTAGCTTTTGTAAGGAACCTTGGATTTCTATTCAAACATGTAAATATATGTATCAATTAAAGGCATTATCCTTTACAAATAAATAAATAGCATATTATTTCTTTCTTTTTAAATAAAGATTCATGTTACTATTTTGTTATCTTTATTTCTAAAACATTGCATGTCTTCTTATTCTTCTTAAACATATCGTTGTATCTCCGTTCTAACCTAGGCTATATATGTTTGGCAATAAATCCCATTATTAATTAGTTTCTTTATCTACAAGCTTCTCTTAAGATAGTGTTTTACTTTCATATATATATATATATATTTGTCTTTCAAACATATTCTTTTCTTTTTAAAATATGTAACTTCAATTAAATGCCTTCCTTTTTATACATATTATGTTACGCTGTTCTTCTTTTTTAAAACAATCCTTTGCTTTTGTGCATACGTTGTTATTCTTAATTTTCAAACATATACGAAAGTAGATATGTACTTTTCCTTTTTAAAATATTCTACTATATTCTCTTTTTAACACTTGTAACACATTTTAATTATAGCAGTAAATTCCATAAAGGGTGCAACGACCCATAATTTCGTTATTTCGAAAATCAGAGATTTCGTTCATTTTAAAATTAAATGGACTTTAAAACTTAAATAAATATGTTATATATAACAAATAATTGTTTATTCTTATAATTAATAATTAAAAAGTATATATTTGGATTTTAGAACAAACCAACAAAAGTTAAGTTTTGTTAGTAATAAATAAAGGCTTAAATAAATGGATTTAAAAATTTATTTAAAAAGATAAATCTTACTTAAAACATCTAATAAAGATTATAAAAGTATATTAAAAGATTTAAAAGTGTGCTGATAATCGTTTTACAAAATTATACAAATTTTGTCGCATTTTGTCAATTTTACTTACGCTGTAAAATTAGAGATTTTGATATTAATTAAGTACGTTTTTAAAATATAAAGAGACATGTTTTAATTTATTGAAAGAAGTAAAATGTTCATTTTAAAGTTTGGTTTACTTCAACATATAGCTTAACGAAAACGTCAAATTTTAACTGTAAAATTTGTCGACAAAAACGACGTTTTCAACCAAATCAAGTTGTCAAAACGTTGAATGATCATATGCACTTCATAACTTATATAATACCACTTTACAAACTATACAACACTTTCATTTACATCTTATAAAATCAAAATGTCACTTTTTATAAGTTAATAAAAGAAAAATGATGAAAATAATGTTAATACATGATTTGACAGAAGAGCACAAAAGTAAACTAAGAAAACAACATCATTACACACACTTCTATTCTCTTATGAAAGACGGGACTTATACACATTGAATTTAAGCAAAATAAAGTATGTAAAGAAAGCTAACTAAAGAGATTGGTGTCACATATGCTTACATTAATGAAAATCAAATCAAAGGAAAAGGTATTCTTTTTAAGTTCAAAATTTAAGAAAGGAAAAGTAAGTAATCATTCTATCTTTAACATCACCATTAATGCATATCAAATCTCTCCTTTCATGCATAAAAGAAAAGTATATTTAAATGTAAATATGAAGAGGGTAGTAAGGTCATTTGCCACTCATTTCTCCACCTATAAATTATAAGCCAAACTCCCTTCATTTTTTTTACTACATTTCCGTTCTACAAAATTTCCAACTCCTTCTCTACTTCTTCATTTCCTTCCACCACCATTACCAAACATCACCACACCTCTACATCACCAAAACCAAGCCTACACACCTCTACCTTCTTCCAACAACCCACATTCACCCCCCAAGCATCCAACCCGAGTTACAAACCCACGCACCTCCTCCCAAACTCATGCACGCCCCACCTACCCTCGGCCACACCACATACCCGAGCCCATACTCCACCACCCCAAGCGGTACACACCTCTAACCAACCTACCTGAGCACCTACATGCCATACCCAAGCCCAAAGCCACATACCCAAGGCTGTACACCTCATTCCCCTACAAAGCTCATGGCCAAATAAAAAAAATAAAAAAAGAAAAAATAAAAAGAAAAGAAAAGAAAAGGAGAAGGAAAATAAATTAAGGTGAGAATTCGAGACGTTTGGAAAAAACGCATTGGTTCGAGAAGGACGTTAGGCTACAAAAAGATTGACGGAATGGATATGAAGGTGAGAAATCCTCACCGCTTTTGAAATTATATTTTGGTTATGTTAAAACAATCACATTTATACCTTTATGACATATGAATGTTTATACCGAATTCCTTGTTAATATGAATGTTTGATAGTTCGTTAGATAATCGAATTATGATAATATATCCCGTTATGGTATTAACAGTGAATGTTGGATTTGAAACCATATGTTATGTGATTGGTTGAATAGATGTTATGTTAGTGATGAATATGGACATTGGTTATGTTCATTTTCATTTATCCCTTTGTTAAGAAAGACCAAATTATAGTGATATGAGATATTTTGAAAAATAAGTCTCTTTTTAATTAGAAGTGAAATTAAAGTAAAAATAAAAGAGAATTTGAAATTTGAAGTAAAACGGGTATGAAAAGGATATTTAAATTGAAATTGAGATGAATAGTGAAATTGAACGATTTTGAAAAATTGAAGTTGAGATTAAGGTTGAATTGAATTTTAAATTGAAATTAGATTTGAAATCTAAGTTTTAAATAAGTTCAATTTGAAGTTAGAATTGAAATTGAATTCAAATTGGAATTTAAAATTTAATAATTAAAAATTAATGGGAATATAATAATATTATAATATGGTAATTGTGAGAATATCTTTTTAATACTTTAAAAAGTGAAAATATTGATTCAAAATGATTTGTAATGATTTTATAAGTAATAGAATTCAGTTTGATAAATTATTTCAAATATTGAAAAATAAGTTAAAACCAGGAGCCTCGCACAACGGTAGTTCCCGATTTCGCGCTGAAAAGTTCAAATGAGTGTATAGAGTGGAATATAGCTCGAAATTTTTTGAGATAAGAAATTCTGGACTATTATATCCATTTCTGCTAAATGAAGAAAGAAAATCAAAGTTTTGTTGAGTAGATTTTGAATTAAGTCCAAATCAGCTTTATAGAAAAATCGCGCTAGTGAAGTTAAGAGACCATAACAGGAAATCTGTTTAAATGAACGTTTTTAATTTTGTAAAAATATGAAATAAATTTGACAAATCTATTTAAATGGTTTAAAAGATATTTGGATTGGAAAATATGAATTATCGAATGTTTAAAAGTTGTTTAAATCAAATAAGCTTATATTGCACTTTCCGTAGCACTTTTATGCTGCGAATTATATAACCTTTTGAATGTGAGTTTATATGTAATGATTGTTTCCCAGAATCAACTGTGAGTGTTTTTAAAAGGAAAATTAAGCATTTGAAAGATATTTGGAGTCTTTATTATCAATTTCAAAATAAAATCGATAATTGAGTATGCGGAAACGGTTAGAATATTTGTCCTGCTTGTGAGATATGGGAAGATAAAACATTGTGTTTAACTAACATTAGGGATAGAGCAACTAGTGCCCTAAACTTACCTGGCCTATGTTTTCTTTTCTTAGACGAGGGTTGGAACATATCGAAAGGAAAGCCTGGATGCTCTTAAATAAAAAGACCGTACCGAGTTTCCAAAATAAAAGAAGATTGGTATTATCTATAAGCAATCTCCAAAATGAATGATTTCTATGATCCTATTTACTTAAAAATGTTTGCTAACATTTATTTTTGGGTTTATCATAAACAACATCTTAAATAACATTGTTTTTGGCCCGCCTTAAAGTTAAGGAATTTGGATCGAGAGTTAAGTAGAATTTGAGATATTTTCCAGAGCGAAAGAATGAATTACTTAGAATTATTCTAAGTCAAAAGAAAAAGATTTCGAAATCATTCCAAAATAATTAAAGTGAAAAAAACTTAATAAATCCTATATACTCATATTCACAATTTATCAATAATTGGATTTCGAAGGAACCGGGTATCGAATTTGCTTGATTATGTTCAACATGATTGGGTGTTCTCGCTTTATGAACAGCGGTAAAGCTTAGACTCTTACCCCTATATTTCCATAGTGTGAAAGGGTTGGTTGATATTCGAGAGGCTTGCCGTAAAAGCTAATTCGAGGTACCATTTATGGTCACCTTCATGTTGAAAAGCAGGAGTACCCCCATGCCGAAAAGCAGAAGGGCAGCAGGATGGTTGAAAAGCCTACCCAGGCGGGTACAAAATTGCCCGCTCGTCACATTTGGTATCAGAGCTTTTGGTTGAGCGAACACTAAAGCCTGATAGGGGTAAGTCACATCAAAGATAGGATTAGTAATATCCTATGATGAGTAACTCATTAGAGATAGGGTTAGTAACATCCTAGAATGAGTTATGAGAGTATTATATACATATGAGCGCGTATTTGTTAATTTTATAAAAATGGTTTTGTTTTAAAGAAATTGGTAAATGAAATAATTTTACGTTGGGTTTATATTTCAAATATACAAAAGGGGATATTATTATTTTTTGGGTAAAAATTAAGGATTGATTGTAATTTTGTTTAGTAAAACTAAAATATGAATATCTTATGATTAGAATTTCACAATTTTACTATAAGATATTTCATATACAATCAATTGTTTAAGAATTAGAATTTAGAACTTTCGCCGTATAACCCTAGACTTTCAGCCTTAAGAAATAATAATGATTTGATAAGTATAAAATGGTTTAATTTAAAAGGACTAAGAAAAAATACCTTGTGAATTAAATTTCACAATTTGACTATAAGGTATTTGATAATAATAAGTATAAAAATAATATTCTTTTCAGGAAAGACCAAACCCACTGAACTTCGCTTCAATTTGTTGGGAATTCGAGTTCCTAAGTCAAAGAAAGTTTTTCGGATCGGAAAAGATTATGAAAGTTAAGGATTGGTTAAGCAAGTATGATGATCTCAAGCATAGCATGGTGAGCTTCATCCATGGATCATTTAGGAAGAGGATAAGCATTGCCCTATAATTCGAAGGTGTTGTTCCACAGCCAACTACTGAAATACCCGCTAAGGAGAAAAGTCATAAGAAGAACAAAGTTTATTGTTCCAAATGTAGACAAAGAGGTCACCTTACAAAAGAGTGTAGATCGGGAGTAAACATCAAGACCTTTAAGAAAACTGTCTTAAAGTGTTGTTATTACCGCCATATTATAGGACATATCGCGAGAGACTGTCCAATGCTCAAGACGGCAGAACAGCCTAGGCCTTTTGTTACCCTTACTCGTCCACTTGCTGCTATAGATAAAGGAAAAGGGATAGTGGAAGCATAAGTTAGTTTATCATGTATTAGTAAACACCATCTAAGTACTTTAACCGTATGACTTTTGTAAAACTTTTTGAGTGTACTCCGTAGAAGTCACTTAGTATGAATGTATTTTGGGAATCAATATATATAGACTATCATTTTGCTGCTTTTTCAATACCAAATTCTGTTCGAACTTATTAGAAAAGTTAAAAAGATTTAATCCCATTTAAAAGAAAGAATAAAAAGAAAAACGATAATAATTAAGTAAGAAGCACTTAATAAGACGAGATGAAATAAGTAAAGTTGAGATAAGATCTTTGATAAGAAAGGATAACTGATTTTAAGTTCATTTATAAATTGTAGAAAGCAACCAAGGCCGAAAGACTAGCAATTAGGCAGAGATTTAGGGAAGTCTTGTCTAAATACGAAGTCCTAGAAGTTTGGGATACACCGATTTCGAGTGATGAGGAGGATATGCAAGTTGGGGAGCCCTCGGGGATAGTACCAGGATCATTCGACCATCCGATAGATATCTCAGAGGATGAGGAGTTGATAGTTATTTCCAATGAGGAGGATGTGTTGCCATTATGCGCATATATTGATGCACGAGTAGAGGCCGACGATGAAGCAGATGATTGGATGTTGGATCCTTTGAGTGAGGACGAGGAGCCTGAGGAAGAAGAACCTATAGAGGATCCCATGGAAGTATCAGAGGAGATCGAGCCGTTGGCAGTGGAACCCGTGGTAATGGAGATGCCAGACTCGGGGATTTACGATGCATGGTTATATAAGGATGATGATTCAGAGAGTAATGAGAAGATCATTTGGGAGATGGGTATGACCATTCAGGAGATAGGATCTCCCATTCCAGAGATAGCTAAGGATCTCAGTTTGGAGGATATTGAGATGGAGGAGCATGAGCCATGGATTACAGGAGGCCAGTAGTTGCAGCCACTAGGTTGGGACATAGCTCCAAAGATGATGATGAGGAGCCAGTTGAGGATGTAGAGGAACCAGAAGAGATCGACCTAGCAGCACCATCTGAGGGTTCATCCGATGAGTAGTGTTTTACCCTTAGGGATATTTTAGGTTTGTATTATAGCAGTTGTTGTTATCTTAAGCACGTAGTATGCGCTAAGATATGGGATTTAGTCCTTTAGCATGATATTTCGGTTGACTGATGTAGAAAGTTGACTTATGACTATGTATTTACCTCAAGTGTGTAGTACGCACTTAGGTTGGGACTATGATCGATGATTGTATTTCATGATCAGTATTTAGCAGTAGAATTTCCTTTGACATATATTGTTGACCTTTATAGTTCTGTATCTTTGATTTCATTTCGAGGACGAAATGCTTTTAAGTAGGGGAGATTGTAATGACTCGTAATTTCACTACTTCGGAAATGAGAGATTTCGTTCATTTTAAAATTAAAAGGAATTTAAAAATTAAATAAATATCTTATATATAATAAATAATTATCTATTCTTATAGTTAATAATTAAAAAGTATAAATTTGGATTTTAGAACAAAACAACAAAAGTTAAGTTTTGTTAATAATAAATAAAGGCTTAAATAAATGGATTTAAATATTTATTTAAAAATATAAATCTTATTTAAAACATCTAATAAAGATAATAAAAGTATATTAAAAGATTTCAAAGTATTTTAATAATCTTTTTACAAAAATAACCAAATTTTGTCGCAATTTGTCAGTTTTACATACACTACAAAATTAGAAATTTTGATATTAATTAAGTATGATTTTAAAATATAAAGAGACATGTTTTAACTTATTTAAAGAAGTAAAAATTACAATTTAAATTTTGGTTTACTTCAATATATAGCTTAACAAAATTTTGACTGTAAAATTTGTCGACAAAAACTCTGTTTTCAACCAAAACAAGCTGTCGCAACGTTGAATGATCATATGCACTTTATAACTTATATAATACCACTTTACAAGCTATACAACACTTTCATTTACATCTTATAAAATCAAAATGTCACCTTTTATAAGTTAATAAAAGAAGAATGATGAAAATAATGTCAATACATGACTTGATAGAAAACTGCAAAAGTAAACTTAGAAAACAACATCATTAGACACATTTCTTTTCTCATATGCAAGATGGGACTTATACACATAGAATTTAAGCGAAATAAAGTATGAAAAGAAAGCTACCTGAAGGGATTAGTGACACATGTGCTTACCATTAATGCAAATCAAATTAATGGAAAATGTCTTCTTTTTAAGTTTAAATTTTAAGAAAGAAAAAGTAAGTAATCATTCCTATCTTTAACATCACCATTAGTGCATATCAAATCTCTCCTTTCATTCATAAAAAATATATATTTAAATGTAAGTATGAAGAGGGTAGTAAGGTCATTTTCCACTCAATTCTCCACTTATAAATACAAGCCAAACGCCCTTCATTTTTCACTACATTTCTATTCTACAAAATTTCAAAATTCCTTCTCTACTTCTTCGTTTCCTTCCACCGCCATCACTAAACATCACCACACCTCTACATCACCAAAACTAGACCTACACGCTTCTACCTTCTTCCAACAACCCACATTCACCACCCAAGCATCCAACCCTAGCTACAATGCCCACGCACCCCTCCCAAAATCATGCACGCCCCACCAACCCTCGGCCACACCACATGCCCGAGCCCATACTCCACCACCCCAAGCCGTACACACCTCTACACCAACCTACCCGGGCACCAACAAGCCATACCCAAGCCCAAACCCACATACCCAAGGCCGTACACCCCATCCCCCTCCAAAGCTCATGGCCAAATTAAAAAAAGAGAAAAAAAGAAACAAAAAAGAAAAAAAAAGGAGAAGGAAAATAAATCAAGCCAAGAATTCAAGACGTTCGGAAAAAGCGCACTAGTTCGAGAAGCACGTTAGCCTACAAAAAGATTGACGAAATGGATATGAAGGTGAGAAATCCTCATTGCTTTTGAAATTATATTTTCGTTATGTTAAAAAATCACATTTATACCTTTATGACATATGAATGTTTATACCAAATTGATTGTTAATATGCATGTTTGATAGTTGGTTAGATAATTGAATTGTGATAATATATCCGGTTATGGTATTAATAGTGAATGTTGGATTTGAAATCATATGTTATGTGATTGGTTGAATGGATGTTATGTTAGTGATGAATATGGACATTGGTTATGTTCATTTTGATTTATCCCTTTGTTAAGAAAGACCAAATTTTAGTGATATGAGATATTTTGAAAAAATAAGTCTCTTTTCAGTTAGAAGTGAAATTAAAGTAAAAGTAAAAGAGAATTTGAAATTTAAAGTGAAACTGGTTTGAAAAAGGATAGCTAAATTGAAATTGAAATCGATTTTGAAAAATAGAAGTTGAATTTAAGGTTGAATTGTAGTTTAAATTGAAATTAGATTTGAAATCTAAGTTTTAAATAAATTTAATTTGAAGTTAGACTTGAAATTAAATTGAAATTGAAATTTAAAATTTAATGTTAAAATAATGGAAACATAATATTATAATATATGGTAATAGTGAAAATACCTTTTGAATACTTTAAAAGGTGAAATTATTGATTTTTAATGATTTTATAAGTAATAAAATACAATTTGATAAATTATTTCAAATATTAAAAAATAAGTTAAAACTAGGCGCATCTCGCAACGGTAGTTCTCGATTTCGCGTCGAAAAGTTCAAATGAGTGTATAGAGTAGAATAAAGCTCGGAATTCTTCGAGATAAGAAAATTCTGGACTCTTATATCCATATCTTCTAAACTAAGTTTCATTGAGTATACCTTGAATAAAGTCCAAATCAATTTTTTAGAAAAATCGCGTTAGTGTAGTTAAATGACCATAACAGGAAATCCATTTAAATGAATGTTTTTAATATAGGAAAATTATAAAATAAATTTGATAAATCTAATTAAATTGTTTAAAATAGATTTGGATTGGAAAATATGAATTATCGAATGTTTAAAAGTTGTTTAAATCAAATAAGCTTATATAGCACTTTCCGCATCAATTTTATGCTACGAATTGTATAACCTTTTGAATTTGAGTTTAAATGTAACGATTTTTTTTGCAGTTCAATTACAGATGTTTTTAAAAGTAAAGTTAAGCATTTTAAAGATAATTTGGAATCTTTATTATCAATTTCAAAATAAAGTTGATAACTGAATATGTGGAAACGACTAGGACATTTATCTTGCTTGTGTGATCTGGGAAGATAAAACAAGATGTTTAACTAAGGTTAGCGATGGAGCAACCAGTATCCTGAACTTACCTAGCCTATGTTTTCTTTTCTTAGGCGAGGGGTGGAATAGATTGAAAGGAAATCCCGGATACTCATAAATAAAAAGATCGTACCGAGTTTCCAAAATAAAAGAAAATTGGTATTATCCAATAGCAATCTCCAAAGTGAATGATTTCTACGATCCTATACAAAAGCAATCTCCAAAGTGAATGATTTCTATGATCCTTTAACATTGTTTTTGACCGGTCTAAAAGTTAAGGAATTTGGATCGAGAGTTAAGTAAGGAAATTAGAGATATTTTCTAAAGCGAAAAAATGAATTATTTAAAATTATTCTAAGTCAAAAGAAAGAGATTTCAAAATCATCCGAAAAGAATTAAAGTAAAAAGAGACTTAACAAATGCTGCATACTCATATTCACTTTTTATCGATAATTGGATTTTGAAGGAACCGGGGACGGATTTCGGTGATTCCTATACGGAAACCACTTCGAACCAATGTATATGTACGAACGTGAAGACATGTTGAAGATGATGATTATTGATGACCGTGGATCTTCATAGTTTGAGGAATGCTTGTTGACTTGCTCTGGGTCGCAACCATTATAGAGTTATATATAGAAATGGTCTCCTCGTTTTGGAGATTTTTTCGTATTGCAAGGACTACTCGCTATTAGTAGTAGTAAAAGAGTGCCTTCGGTTTGTCCTATTCCTGGACAACTTGTATGGACATTTGTCTGACATTGCATTTACGTACATTGGATTTTACAAACGTACATCTGTGATGGAAGAGAAGGAAACTTCTCTTTGCTTAACACCCTCCTTGAGACGTACGAGCTCACAGGTTGTATTTTTATGGAAGGCAATTAGTAGTTAACAGAAATGGCAATGTGGCATTCAGAGATATGATATATGCTAGGTAATCGTTGCCTCATGCCTCATCAAACCGGAAATGATCGAAACTGGATTAGATGCGGCAAGGCTAAGTGGGTCATTCCCAAGTAGGGTATTGTCATACCCTTCTAGATATATTTCTTCCCGCTATGACGTTTGGGATGTAAATCAATATGGTTTGTATGCTCGGGCACCCGGTTTAAAGGTCGGTAATGACCATGCGATTACATATTCGGTACTATCTATTTACAGAGGTGGAAGGTCTTGTGCTGGCAGAGGATCCTTTGTGATGGTCCTCGGGACATCCATCTAGAGGTTACCCATTCGGAAGGTAGATCCTTCACCTGGTCATTTGTATGGATAACATCCTCCAATAAGAACCTATAGTTTTGTTTGTAGAGCCTAGTATGCTAGAATTTAATAATGGTAACAATTTCGGCTAAGATTAATAAGTTTATTTGCAAATGTTTTCAAAGATTTTCATTAGAAATAATATCAAAGGTTTTGATATAAAAGTGTTTTTGTTATCATAAGGTAAAAAGCCGTCCGTGTTTATGTGTGGGTGTGGTCTTAAGAGATACTCTTTCGTTTCAAAGGATTTTCTTCAAAGGCTGATATATGACACTGTCACTTACTATTGATTTTTTCTCACGTTGTTTATCAAGCCTGATCCGGATATTTTCAATACTCGGGTCAAATCCGAGTAGTTTCAGATTTACTCGAAGACAGTTGGAGTTTCCAGAGGAGAGTTAGAGATATTTGTCTATGTAGGGACATATTCTATTATTCGCTGTACTTAGTTTGTTTTAGTTGATATTTGTCAGTAATTGTAAAGACAAATGTTTATAACTATCCAAGCTGAATTTATGTTAGACTCTGATATTTGTATTCAAAAGTTTTCTGCTGTAAAGATATTTATTCAATATTATATTAATGCCTCTTTGTTTGCGTTAAATACCTTCCTCTTATTTATTAATGTTATTGACAAATTTTTACTCTTTTAAATGTATTCACATATTCTTTCTCTCTTTTTCTTTGATATATTCAACTTATTAAGTACAATAGTAATTAATGCTTTCCTTTCGAAGCATTTTCACATTTGTGCACATAAATACTTTTACATTCGTTTCTTTAAATGCGCATGCATCATTATACCCTTTCTCATTTCTTTTATTTTCTTGGAATAATTCATACATGTTCAACTTATTTCTTAACAAATAAGTTTTCTATTATCTTGTATTTAACTCTTAAACTTAATTTCGATATAAGAGCAAAAAACAAAATGCGTGCTACAGTAAATTTCCATATCTTCATACTATATCTATTTCCAGCAACTTATATATGAATTTGGGCGAGGAAAATCTACTTGAACCGTGGAAAAGTCAGTTTCTCCAAATTCCTTTATTTATAGAAATTTATTATTTCGTCCTTCTATGTGAAATTACGTTCTTATACTTATTAATATGTTAATTCATTATTGAAATTTTGGGGGTGTTACACGTAGTCAAATCCATAGTATACAGAAATACATCAAATAGTCTGATAAAGTACTAAATATGGTAAATTGTGCATGGAGAGTAGTAGAAAATAAAACGCAATTCTGATGCCAAGCTCGTTCTTCAAGTACTATCATTGGGCCCATCACCTTTTACCTTATCCTCATGTTGTAGAGAGGAAGAAAAAAGAACCACTGGGTCAGACAAAAATCTGGTGAATGAGTTACATCATTAATATGTATATGGCGATTACATACAGTTGACTTCAATAATACTCTATGGGACCTAGAATGTCCTGCAAGTTTTCATGAGTTACTTGTTTTCTTTACTTAAGGGGCTTATCCAATACGCACCTATACTAATGACTGGTGCAGGCTCATACTTAGGTCGAACAACTATAGAACCTCAAAACAACTAATGATTAACCAATAGCTACTAGAACTATTCCACATAGGTTTCCCTATAGTTTCCACAATGGGACCACGTTCCCGCAACTAGGACTACACGTAACAATTCCAACATAGGTTTTCCTACAAATTCCACAGTGGGACTAAGTTTCCCACAACAACGACTACATGTGTCCTAGTTACACATCGAGGCAGAGCCCACAATGCCGACTCTTCGAAGTATCTCATCTCGTTGAATTCATGTCCACCTCCTAGTGGTAACATAAAGCCTCTTATCGCATTGCGTCTAGATCTATCAACAACACAATATCATATCTTGTCACCAGGAATGCAAAGGAACTCCTGTTGGTGTCGGGCTACACACTCCATCAAGCATCATCGGTAGTGTCATACCATTCACTGTAGAACCTTCTATAAGTGCAGTTTGTGGCAGACTCGCCCCCAGTCGAATATCGATCCCTATTGGATAAACAATATTTACCCAATCCAGCAAATCCTAGTGTTTCCACATAGCGAACTAGCTTCCCTACCTATACTAACACACACACACATATATAGTATATGTATACACTCTACTATTTTATTTATAACTTAGACCTTAAACCAAGGTTCATGCTGTGCCCAATTTTCGGTAACCGATCGACTGCTTATTCTAGAGCGGTCAACCGCTTCAATGGGTGCAGTCAATCGGCTAAGGCTATTTAGTGTTTTTAGTTAAGTGATTTTTGTTCTTTTTTGATTATTAAATATAGTCATTCCCAAATCAAAAATAGTAAATTTCTAACTTCAATTACAGTTAACCAAACTTGTGAATCTATAATTTGCAATTGTCAAAATACATATTCAATTTCAATTTATGGTAAACAGTTTAACCTAGGTTTAGCATCATTATCAACATGTTATATAATTTCCTATCAGTTTGAAAAAAAAGGTATATACAAATTTATCAATTTCTTAATTTATAATTTAACAATAATTTTATATTTACTGTTAAATCTTAGATCCAAATAAAAAGAATTCCCTTTTTTAGTTTTGAAAAATTTAAATCAAATAGGGTATACTAAAATTAACTGCATATAAATCATCTAGCTAACAATGAACCCACTTACCCCTACCCAACGCTATTCCTTCCAATTTACACATGGAATCTCCTCCGTCTGCTGGATCTCCTCTTGATGTAATCTTCTTCAATCTTTCTATTTTTATTATTATTTAATTTAAAGACTTTTGTGATTTGAGGAGAAGAAGTTTTCAGTTTTTAGAGGAATAAATTTGGATGTAATGTTGAAATTTTGGGAATTAGGATTTGGACTAGTGTTGTATTTATAGGGGTGCATGCTAACATCCATCATTCAAAATATACGATGTAATCTTAGATGCAAGTAAAAATATATGATCAAGTCTGAGCCATTGGCTTAACAAAACCCTAGTCGTAAATTGTCGACCGGTCAACCGCTTTAGATCAGGGGATCGACTGCTAGTGGTCGACCGGTCCCAATCTAGGTGTCAACCGGTGGAGCTTTTTAATTGGTATATTTTTCTTTCCTTATTTTCTTAGTTAATTATTTTCAATTCCAAAATTTAAAACGTTCATAACTTTTCATATTAGCTTAGATTTCAAGGCATTATACATCAAAATTATCAAGAAAAGTGCTATAACCACAATGGTACAAGTTTCGCAGCCAAATTCGGACACTTTTGAAAATTCCATTTTTAAGTTTGTTTTAGTTAAATCAAAATTTTTATAAAATTCTCACTTTAATTTTCGAGGTGCTTCAAGTCCTTAAGATGCTTGTTCTCTTGAAAAGAGTTGAACATGTGACAATAGAGGTAGTTAGTGTTTTTAACATCTTATGATTTTGGGATAGAGTATACCCCAAGGAAAGGATTTAAGGTTGTCGTTGCCTTATACTGAAGGCAACAAAGTTTTTTTAGCTATGGCCGATAAGAGTGGAATGTTTTGGAGACTTTACCTTCTTGTAATGTAAACCTTTAATCAAGTGTCGATTCGAGTAGAGCTTCTATGACACTATCGTGCTTGATAGTTCGACGGCTTTTTCATTTTTTGTTCACCTAGGAGATACTAAGGTGTATCGATATATGAAGAGAAGCTTCTTCTTGGAAGAAATGAAGAATGATTTGGAGAATATATGGAAAGACGTTTCATATGGGAATAAGTTAAGGGAAAATATCAGAAGCCTAGTGGATTTTTATAACCTTTGAAAGTTATGATATGGAAATGAGACTTAGTTTCTATATATTTCATAGATGGATCATCGATATCTTAGGATAGAAATGAGAGCTTATAGGTCATAGCTGATAGATTAACAAAGAATGCCATTTTATCCAAGTGAGACTTACACTCACAAGGATGATAGAAAAATTAGTCGGGATTTATGTTAAGACAATAGTGAGACAACATGGAGTTCTAAGTACTATAGTTAGTGATCGAGACTTTTTGTTCATTGATGAGTTTTTGCTAAGAATATCGAGTGATTTCATTTTGGAGTTATGTTTGAGTGCGACATACCATCCAGAAATAGATGGATAGACCGATAGGGTCAACCGACTGTTAGGGAATTTGCTGTGCCATATGTATTATATTTCTGAGGATTTTAGGAAGATCACTTACACTAAATGGAAGTTTAATTCAACAATAGTTACTAGTCCAATATTAGAATGACACCTTCAAAGGTGTCATATCACAGACCATGTAAGTCACCCGTATGTTGGTGCGCCATGAGAGATAGGCACATTTTAGGAACATATCTGGTAAGAGAAGCTTTGGAAATGATTGAGGGTATTTGGCAGAGAATGAAGTAAGCTCAAAGGAGATATAAGATATCCACCGATAAGAGGCGGAAGGACTTAAAGTTTGATATAGGGGATTAAGTGTGCGTTAAAGTTTACCATTGAGAGGCACTGTGAGGTTCGAAAAGGCTGGAAGGTTAGCGCCAAGACACGTCGATCTATTTACGATACTAGTGAAGTTGGTAAAGTAGCTTTTAGGGTTGAGTTACTGAGAGTTTTTGCAAGGGTCCATAATGTGTTTCATGTATCATATTTAAGGAAGATTATACGAGGCCTTGATGCGGTAGTATGTTTGGGAGCTATAAAAGGCTTGGTTTTGAACTAACTGTGACTTATGTGAATGAACCATTTTGGATAATAGGCGGAGATGCAAAGAAACTTTCGAATAATGTTGTGAAGTTGTATGAGTCCAGTGGATTGAGGACTGAGATGATTATTCTTGGAAAATAAAAAATAAATTCAGAAGGACTTATTTTGAGTTATTTGTTTAAGATTTAATGTGTATGCTTGCTTGTTTCATTATGGACCATATGTGTGTTATTATTGTTGATTTGTTATGTATTAGTAGGTGCACTAGTACATTTTGTTTTGACATATGGGTTGGGAATTTAAGTGTTTATGCTAGAGTGGACATGATATAGATTGAGAATCACTACCGTACCTAATTTGGTTGAAATTTCTGTAAAAAGGAAGCCTGCAACACCCCATAAATTAATGTGCAATTAAATAAGGAATTTATTATGAGAAGAAATGTTTAATTGATTTAATTATGGAATTAAATAAGAAAATGTGGGAATTAAGTAAAATTAATATTAGGGGAATGTTATTTTGGAATGCCAAAATATGGAGTTATAATAAAAAGAAATTATTAAATGAGAATCAATGGAATTTAATTAAAAGAACGATCAGAGGAATGTTTGATTAATTAATCATAGGACATTTAAATATCGTTAACTAAACAAGACAAGAGTAACTAGATATAATTAAATTTGGTTATATTTGTGTAATGTGAAATTTTAATTATTTGAATAAAAAAGATCTTATATTAAAGTCAATAAATTAATAATAACTAAGGAAGGAAATATTGTATGAAGGTTATTTTATACTAAGGAAAATAAAATTTAAAAAAACTAGGCAAGGAAGGATTTACCAAACCAAAATCATTACCAAACCAAAACCAACATCCTTAAACAAATCCTTCTTATTCATTCTTCTATTCTCTCCTTATTTAAAAACAAAAACAAAACAAAATTCTACCCACCAAGGTTCTCTACCATTGCTTAGAAAACGTAAAGCTCTTGAAGATCAAAGCTAATCAATGGTTCAGGTGAAAAGTATCACACCCATTTTTACCCTTTTCATCTATGTTGAATATTATTTTGATTTATATGATGAATTTCACATGCATTATAAATAATTGATGATGTTTCCATGAATGTTTTGGTTTGAAATTACTTTACCAAAGGTTTTTTAGGCAAGATTTCCTACTCTAATGGTTTATAAATAAACCAAAATTTTAATATGTTGATTGAAATAAATTATTAGAAATGGGTTTTGATTTTGATAACTTTTCAATGTTAAAATAATTAGTTATGGATTTTTGAAAGAACATGTGTGAAATAATTAAGAGAAAATGGCTTAAACATAGGACTTTTTCTATAAATGAGCATGGAAACATATTTATGAATATTCTAGGAATCTAGTACACCTTTCTGTGTAAATTTCGATGTTAAAATAAGTATTTTCGAAATTTAAACTACGATAGGCAAAATATATATATTAATGCTGAAGGATATTTTGCAGTAATAAAATATAAGATAATGGATAATAGAACAGATCCAAATTAGAAGCTTCAAAATAGGTAATAATACAGTAGCCAACTGAGAAAGAGTATGTGAAATGAATAGGGAGGCAACATACGTAATAGGGTATGAATTTATCAGTACGAACGTATATGCAGGCTTTATTACGTGTATCGTAAGGGGTTGTACTTAGGGTACAATTCTCGAAAATGAACTAAGAAGGACTATGAAAAAGTTCTAAGTAGTGAACGAACAAATGCAAAGGGGAAGGTGATTGCCGAAGATTCCAGATGTGGATTTCAAATGAAGGCATTCGTAAAGGGAGTTTTCCGAAGATGTTCCAAACGAGAGTGTGTAAACAAGGCATTTCCTAACGCAAATTTCGGAGGTAGTGATTTATTTACCGAGACCCATTGGTTTTTGGGGAAGTCAATGCTGAGGCTTATTAACCTATGATAGAGAGTTAATGCTGAGCCCTGTTGACTTTTGGGAAATTCAATATACCTATTATCTTTTGAAGGAAAGCTAAAGACCGAAACCGATGCTTTAGACAGCCAAAGGTAGAATGGGAACTTAACAAAGCTAAATATTTAGTTAAAGCCAAGACCTAATAAATAAACAACTAAGAGAAGTACTAAAAGTAAAAGATAACTATGTTCTGAAGTATGAACCTACTAAATAATGCAGGCATGGAAGGGCTATTGACATCGAGTGGGAACACTCACTTGAATGCACCTAAGGGGTAAGGTTCGACATTCGACTTCTAAAGGGACGTGGGATGTTTAATCGGGTTGTACTCTTTTGCGAGAGTGGATGCAAATGTCTTATGGGGTTTAATCGTAAGTAAATAAGATGTGTCGAGACTGCTTACGGTTTTACTTTGCAGTATAAAGATACGGATAAAGAGACTTCTTAGGGATGTACTTTGTAGTATAAATATAAATATAAAGAGACTAATTAGGGTACAACCTTGCATTATAAATATAATAAACGAATTACTAAGACCATGAGGTAATGTACCTTACAATATAAAAGTTAAGGAAAGAATAGTCGAGATCGTTTGGGGTTGTACTTTATGGTGTAAGAGATATAATGCAAAAAACTAATGATAGTTTCAAAAATAACATTGTCGAAACCTGAATATAGTCACGATTAAGCATTGTATTTTCTTAGGCCTTAAACCTAAGATAGTTTTAGGTATTACTTCATTGTGACATGTCTTGCGTGTCTATGTTAACAAATATTTATTTGTGATTTATGACTTTTGATAGTCTTAGATTGATTGTTTAGCCGAGGTTTGTGTGGGGTAAAACTTGTTCTATGCATTAGGGGCATAGTCATACAAGAGGAACAATGTGACGAACTATCTATTTACTGTTTTCCCTTATAAACTCAGGGTATTCGATTTAGTAGGTTGAAATTATAAGAATTTGGATTATAGATATTAACCGAGGGTAGGACTTTTTCCAAGATTATTCTAAAGACAAAGATGGCTAGAAGGCCATGCTATTATTATTTACTGCAGTACCTTTAATTTTGCTATATAATTAAATATATGTTAATTCAAGGATACTACAAATATTCGGCATCTTCATATGTTAGATCATTGAAGCTGCTATGTATTGACTTATATTTTACCACCGTGTAGGCACGATTTTGGAATTTGAGAACAAAATGTATAGGCTATTATGTGTAGCGAACTTAGATTAGTTGCTCTAATGACTTAAACTATTTTATATAAATGATAGAGTTAGGGGTATTTTCTAGGAGCAATTATGTAATTTGTTATGTATATCTAACTCTATAACCAATCTTATTTAAAATAAAAGGTATTTTTCTTTCTATCATATACATGTTAATACAATTAATTAAATAATTAACTTACAGTATATTAAATTGAAAGTCCTTAAATATTATGTTATGTTATAGTAATTACAATGTGTTGTAATCATGCAAAATTTGTCACATTTAAAATAACATATTATTTAAATATTCCTAGTCAATATATTTTGAGATGAGATATCAGTACATCTATTGAGATTAGTATACGCAACTCTCTATATATATTGGATAGTGTATTATTCATGGCTGCTAGGGGCTCCAAGAGGTTACATTTTGATAGTTGTTGGATACATATGGAATGATTCACTAGAGAGTTCTCTGCTAGTCAATATAACTAAAATAGACAATCTCAAAGTGACGATGTTACACAATTCCCTCTTAGACACTCTAGTTTGGTCATAGTAAAATCATGGCGACATATACATCGAACAACCATAGTTGGGTCTGAGTTGAAGCTTTGAAAGTGAAACACTATTCAATAGAGAATTCGTCCTTTTAGTTATATGAGGTTGGTATTACGGTCAACCATTGTCAACTCAAAATCAAAGTCACTAGCCAGAGCAATATGATTAATAATAATTATTATTGAATCAAGAATTTTGTGTTTTGACTTATAAATTTAAATGTTAGATGTTGGAATTTTGGAATCAAAGTCGCAAGCCAGAATGATTAAGTAAGCCAAAAGGTTATCACAAATATAAAGGCCAAAATTAATTTTGGGCTTTGGGCTAGTTCTTCAAAACATGAAAATTTGAAAAAAATTATATTTTAATTAAAAGTTAAGTTCAAAACATGACTTGTTATAAACTTTTCAAAATTTTGTTTTGAAAGGTAACATATTAATTTTAAATTTTTATCTTAATTATTTAATTAATCGGATTAATTAATTATATAAATATGTAATTAATTTAGAGTTAATTAACAAAATTAAAAGATATATATAATGAATGCGTATATCTATCTTAAAATGTTTAAAGTAAACAAAGATAAAAACAATTAAATTTGATTAATAGGTTTTTTGGAATTTAAGCAGAAATTTTAAAGAGGGCACTTACCTCTACTTATTACCAAAATTAAAATATGGTTTATGCAAAAAGGCTTGAATTATATGCAAAAGCCTAGCCATCCATCTAATACGATAATATAATCTCTGTTCTTAATAAAGTAGTTCTTTGACAACATAATTTTCGATCTAATTATTTGAAGGCACGCATGCACGATCTCATGATTCTTTCTTTCTTCCCTTCAAAGACTCTCCCACTCCTTTATCTCCACACTTCCATCAGTAAGACCTTTAAAGACAATAGTAGTGCAAAAACTTTCCCTATTTTTCCATATGGTCGCTTTGAATACACCGTTATATTCTTTTGAGCATTCTCTGGACGGAGAATGGTAGTTGTTAGCTTGTAAGATTTCCCCCCACTCATGTTCATTTCATGGCTTTCAAAAAATAGGTGAATTTTTTTAACATCTAGTTTCATTGAATTGCTTACAGAATGTGTAAATGGAAACATTCAGTACTCCAAAATTGCATAATTTGTCTTGAGTTAGCAATGCGTAATTTAAAGGTCTCTATAAAAATATGTTAGTTTTATTCCCTAAGATATCCCAAGCCTTATTGTGCCAAGGATTAGCTCAAAATCATAAAATTCTCAAAAAATATTACACGCTAGCTCGATTGACTGTTCGATAGAAGGATTTCGCTACATTAGCTTGAATCAATACGTCCATCTAAGCCCAACATTATAGAAATGTCCCTAAGCACGATTATGTCTTCCGCTATCCTCATGCATTCTGTTTATTCCTACATGCTTAGCCTCAGTGCCTTACCTACAAACTACACTCATTTCCTAATTCGCCACTCGTTTATATCAATGTAACGATGCGAAGATTTTCAACCCTCAAAAACGACATTAATACGTCCACTGTATAAAATGCCGAACAGTCGAGTGTCAGAAATACCATTTCATTAGGGGTGAAGAAGAAAAAGGTAGAAGAAAGAAAGAAACAACAACACAGAATCTCACAATTGCGATATAATATAACAACCGGTTTTAAATACAAGAACTGTACTGTTAATATACATACCACTATCAGAGTACAACAATTTATCAATCTGGACAGTTTAAACAACTTATCCTGGTATACATAACTCATACAGTGGAAATAACCCAGTACGTGATATATGTCTGAACTCCTCCAGCTCGTCTCCTGAGCACCATAGCATTTTAACCTGAATCTGTAATACTCAGTGTGACTCGAGCATTATAATAAAATAAAACCCTAGTCGGTCTGGAAAACCAGCGTGAGAAAACACACTCAATTTGAATTACTAACTTTTCAAAATCCTTTGAAAAACAAAAGTATCTCGTAAGACCGCATCACAAATAAATACAAATGGTTTTTACCTCATGTTAACCAAAACAATTTTTATCAAAATCATCTGATATTATTATAGTGTCTATAGAAAATAAACTGAAATTAGCTGAAATGATTACATCTCACATTTCAACATAGTTGGGCACAATCAAAATATTATGACGCTTATTGGAGAACGGATTCCATCGAATGACTGGTCCACTGGGGTACCGCCCACCATAGCACACCTCCAAAACAATGTACCGAGGACTACGCAGGGATCACCTGCTATACAAGACAGGCCTACCCCTAACCTGGATAGACCGAATATGTTATCACCCCGGATGCACCCACCCTTACCATCGAGCGCTCCTTCCATGCATAACCATATCCATAATATAAAGGTTTTTGAGGACATCTAGAAAGGCGATAACATACCCTACTTAGGTGCAACCCACTTAGCCTTACTGCATCTTCCTTGCTCTAGTCATTCCCAGTTGATGAGACTCGAGACTATGCGTTATCTTTCAAAAGCAAATTTCTAATTAGAATGCTCATCGTCCTCCAATGACGATGTTTTGATAACATTCGACCATACAAGTAGTCCTGGGTCGGGACAAACCGAATCACCGTCTTCATCATCTTCACGGTATTCATTCGTTACGTTCAAACTGGATCGATGTGGTTTTCGGATAACTAAATCTGATCCCGGTCTCTTCGATACGATTAGCGAATTTGGCCAAAATTAATAGTCGGTTATTTAACTATCAATACACGTCCATAAGCAATCATCAGGCTTTATTATAATTTTCCCAAAATTTATTTCGAAACATCTTTAGTAGATATTATTTTCAGTTCTCAACATTTTGAAAATAGTTTTCAAATTATTTTACTCCCAATGGAATATTTCCACCCATTTTCCATCACTTAGAATATTTTTTCCCCTTCATTTTATTTTTAACACTTAGGAAGCATTGTATTTATTTCCCGTTTCTTTTCTCAAAAACATTTACAAATTTTATTTGTAAATTCCTTGACTAATTTATAACAAATTCTATAAATCCAGAATTTCTTAATTAATTCCCTTTAATATTTTCAAGGCCAATATACTTACTTATAATTCCAATTCCCCTTTCTTCTTCTTAATGAATTCTATTTCATTCTTTAAAGTTCTCTTTTATCAACTACTGTGGAAATTTTCTACTTTTCTTCCAAATTCTATTTTAAGAATTTTCTTACAATCCCATTTACGAATAACCCTATTTTCAGACTTTTGAAATGTTTATTAAATACATTTAAAACATTTCAAAACTATATATATATGTGAATAAAAATAAATACTTAAAGAAAATAATTATATGCTTTTAAGACATATTGGAAAAATTATTTAAATTATTAAAATACTCTTTATATATCACTTTCCAAAACAGGTTTGAAAATCTGAGATTTATTAAATAAATATTAAGCATTTAAAAAATTAACTTTTAAAGTATTTAAATACTAACCGACCTTTAATTTCATTGTTTAATACATAAATTTTCCTTTTAAAAACTAAAGCTTAATTTATTGATAAAATATATTTTCAAATCTGGATAACCAAATTTTCAATTTATAACCTCTCTCGAATCCCATCACATCCCTCTCATTTCAGTCTCCTTAACCATCTTCACTTTAAAAAAATAGTATCCACTATCTTTTCTCACTCTATTTCCATATTCAAATATAAATTCTTCCTGTAAATTTATATTCCAATTTATCATCTGATAGCACTTTCCTTTATTCATAAACTTCATTTATAAATTTTTGTAACTCCTTTGAGTTTCACTAAAATAATCTCATTTATAAATTCAAATTTTTTATAAATTTCATTTATTTTTTCCAATCTATTTTAATATCAATTTCAACTTCTTTCTATATTTTCCGAATTGTCATTTTAAAAATCCAATCTTTAAAAAAAATTCTTTATATAATTTATTTTAAGTTCCCTATTTAAAATATTTTCCTGCATTATTTAATTCGATTAACAATTCACCATTCCTTATTCAACCCAATCTCTTTTGATCCCTTAAAAATTTCAAATACTATTTATGGTATTTAATATACCAAAAATTAATTTCCATGCCATTGTATCATTTAAAAAGTTTACAACACAAAATAAACCAGCATTTTATATATATGAAAAGTATTAATATATTTGAGGAATCTAGTTGGATCCCTCCAACCTATTTCTCTGCATCCACAGATGTTAGATAACAATAAAAATACAAATCCCACTTTGAGGGAGATATCGCGGTTGTTAGAACCTCCATTTCGATGACAACAACTACACAAGCGTTTAACGATCAATATATATAGGTGTATATATATATATATATATATATATATATATATATATATATATATATATATCATCCATATGTAGGTAAACTTTCGCGACTAAGACTTGAGGCCGACACAAGGATCGTTATATTGAGATATCTTAGTACATTCTGTTAATGTCCTAAATAGATGATATATACAATCTCCTTGAGTAATCTTTACAAGCATTTTCATATACAAATTACTTAAAAAAAGAATATTCATGTATCAGACGTCTGGCATATGTCCACCGACGTCTGGCAACATGTTTTTGGTTTTAAATTTTTAAACAAACCAGACGTCTGGCACAAATGGCCAAACAACTGACCTTGGTAATGATCACTTTTTTCCAAAAGCCATTTTCTTCAATCGAAGAGTTGCATCCTCCTGTTTTGATCATAACTCTTTCTTCTCAAACGTTGCAACTCTTGGAATTAAATAAAGTGAACCAAAAGTCATTACTTCTCAAACAAACTCTTCACCATCTATAAATAAACATGAAATTGAAAGTTACAATTAACTTATTGATTTCGAACTTTCTTTCTTTATTTTCTAATATTTCTGTGATTTCCAAAAGCACTCAAAAACACACTTTTATCTCTTCCTTATATCAAAAGCTTAAACTACATACTACTCAAAGAGATTATAAGAAGAAGCTGTACTTGTAGTCAAAATCGGTGTTGCATAGAACACACATTTGTCAAAGAAATACTCTTGTATAAAAGCCTATTCCTCCGGGTAAAGCGAGGGCAATTGGTTAGTGTATTTTCGAAAGCGAGCTTCGTGACTGGACGTAGGACGGGAGGTCCGAACCAGTGTAAACACTCTGGTGTGATTACTTTTAATTTTTACCGGCATTATTACTCTATGCAATTCATACTATCATACATGTACTTTTCATATACAATATACATATATGATCCACATAGACTTTCAGTGGTATATAGAGTCATCCGCTGTTATGCGGGACGCATAGGGTCTCATCCGCTATAATGTGTGAGAATATCACTCCAAATACTAGTATATATACTAATATACATAAATGTAGTCATCCAACAGATAATCATAAATTTATAAACCAATCAAACATCCAATAATTTAAATTTAAACATTAAATTTTAAAAATGGTAACCCGAATGAATGAGAAGTTCTCACCTTTTATATTTCAAAATTTGTTGATCGGACCAATTTTAATTTTAGCTTATATATGCCTCATCTACGAATACAACTTGTTTCCTCATTTAGGACCTTGTACGAAATTTAAATATAGATAAATTATCATTCGATAAACTATAATTTAATTAACTAAAACATATTTACAAGGATTAGTCAGATCACCTTCCTAATCACCATACTTAAATCTAAAATGCTCGCATCAACCGAGCCCGTACTCCTCTGAGCTCGACAACGAACAACCCTCCACTCATCGTCACCGCTCTTTATTCCTCCATCGACATAGCAGCCTCTGGCCAACTTCATCGACTAAGACGAACTCCCAACACGACTCCTGGCCACAAGCGACGCCACCTGCCTCACCCCTCCTCTGTCCCTATGTACATGCGACCAAAATCGTGACTCGCCCATATGCTCGACGACAACATCGAAGCCTTCCCCAAAACCCATCGCAATACCATCGAACTTGCTAGCCTTTCAACTCTGCCTCCTCCCCACGCAATCACTCACTTGACATTGTGCGGTTCCTCCTTATGCGAGCGTGCCCAGTCGCCCTCTCCCCCCCAAACGCTCCTGAAATCGCAAATGTCCACTCGAATCTCCCCCTTCGAACGATTTTATTTCAAATTCGCAGAGGATTAAATACTTTCTCTTTTTTTGTAAACGAAGAGATATCGATTCGATGTCGATCTTACGTATGGAAGAAGGAAAGTGAGGTTTTAAGCAAATTTATATTATTATTTTTCTTTCTTCTGTTTGATTTATTTGAAAGAGGGGAAGAACAGACGTGATCTAAATGGTGAACGGAATGTTACATGCTTGAATGGAGAAAAGTGGCGTATTTGAGAAGGAACAGCAGTTGACTGGTCAATATGTATATATAAATAAATAAAATTTCAAAATATCTCGATTTACGTGACTCAAACTCTCAAACCCCTATCGAGGCATGCCGCTAGGCGTTTATAATATTATACCCCTGTTCCGAATGCAATGAAAAAGGTTTCGAGTCCTAATTTAATCGTATGGAGAAGATAGCTTTTTGGACTCAACTATTATATTGAATTTTCGATATAAATTTCAACGCATTTAAATTCCGTATGACCAAATGATTACTCCAAAAGCTACGAAATTTAAAATCCGACAATAACGCACTATTACGTTTTCAATGGAAATAGTTTCATCGAATTCCAAGATTGTGTCTTGGAATGCTATTTTTAAATGTCAATTTGAACAAATTATTTTTAAAATTGAACGGATTACTTTTAAATTCAATTTTAAAACTTTTATTATCTTCATTATTATAAATATAGATTTTACAAGCCTTCAAATAATTCTTATCGGGCTTAATACTCCAGATTCACTATTTTAACCAATATTCAATTATAGACTTCAATAATTAAATTATCCAACAAATTTCAATATTTAAATTCTGAGTTTATTTTATATATGAACCTAATTTTTCATATTCAAAATCAATTTATAATTCAATTTCAATATTTAAAACCATTTGAATATTCAAAATTGAACAACGGAAAATTCGGGTCGTTACATTCTTCCTCTCTTAAAATAATTTCGTCCCCGAAATTGCTAAAGTAGAAAAATGCTCCAGACCCATTACTTATTAAAAAGGAAACATTTTCCATACATCCTCAATAACTTTTATAATTGAGCAAAAATTCTTCAGATACAAAACATATAAATTTCATCCTTATTTTTAAACGGGCTTATTTTTTTTCCAAACTACCCTCAAATGTCATGCTAAAACCCTGAACCCACGCTTTTTTTATCGTTCGACCTTTATTCCATTTGAAATCACATTTTTTCTACAAAATCCGAGAAATCTACAAAATCGAACAGCAAAACAAACAAAATCATGTAGAAATCGGACGTTTTCAAGATCAAACAAGGCAAAATGGAAAGATCGAAGGTAATATATCTCAATTTCTAGAGTAGTTTATTTATGTACACCTTTTTAATCAATGCATCTTAGGGCTTTTTGCAAGTGATTTAGAGACTTTCGAGTTAGCCGTGCATATAATCGATCTTTTTTACTATAATACAGACAAAATTGAGAATGCAGACGATAAACTGCAAAATTTCCTCAAATGACTGCAATTTTTGTTAAAAATTATTCAAAAAACTGTTTGCTCTCTTCAAATTTCAAACAGGTTTTATTAGTTTGTTATTTGCACATTTTTAAGCAATACATTCCATCAATTTCACTATTTACCTGCAATTTTTCATAATAATTACAAATCTAACAGTAAATAACATAGTAATGTCAAGTAGTCACAATTATTGCAGACAAATATGCAACCGTGTTGAAATTTTTTGAATATCTCTGCAACATTTATTTATAAAAATAATAACTAAACATGACTGACAATGTCATAGATGGTTGTAATAATTCACTTTAATTGCTTACTTTTCAGTAATAAATGAGTTAAACAGATTAAACTTACTTTGATGTGTAGTTTTTTGAATAGTTTATTGTCAGTTGTTCATAGTTATTGCAGACAGATATGCAACAATACTTAGCGCTATTGAATTTCTTTGCAACATTCATGTACAAACAAAAATAAGCATTATTGACAATATCACATATGGTTGCAACAATTCAGTTTAATTGCTTACTTTTTAGCAATAATTCAATTAAATAGATAAAACTCATTTTTGTATGCTACAATTTAAACAGTTTCATTGAAATACCAATCTACTTCGAAAAAAGTGAAGAAAATTTTGATAATATTTATAATTACAAATGCCATATTTTAAAGTTTACACTTATTCAAATTGTTGCTAAAAAATAAGCAATTAATTTTTAAAACTGCTGAGATATATGCAGCTACAACATATACAAGAAAACTTGTGCATAAGTTAAAAGTTTTTTCAATAGTTTCATTGGATTACCGATCTATTTGGAAAAATTGAATAAAATTCTGGCAATATATATAATTGGAAACAATGTATTTTCCATTTCATAGTTATTCAAATAATTGCTGAAAAATAAGCAATTATTTTTTAAAACTGCTGAAATTTATGCAACAATTCCACATATTTGCATATATCTTAAAATTTGCTGAAATGACATCAATTATTTAAGATAAAGTGCATACATTTTTATTTTTTTGCATATTCATTATAACTGCAAGTATTTGACATCACCTATCATATTATTAGATTGTTCGTATTTATTTAATAGTTTTTAATGTACTTTTACAGAAAAACACAAAGGAAGAAATAAAAGAAGGAAAAAATAATTCAGGAAACATCATTTATTCATGTTGAACAGCAATTAGGATCAAATATTCTATTGAAAAAAAGAAAAACAACCAGTGAAGCGAAAATCACTGCAAGGGAAGACAACAACAGAAATAATTTGAGGCCTTTCATAGATGTCCGTAGCAGGATTAAGAAGGAAGAATTGTTGAAAGTATCACATACGAAATATCTTAAAAATTTACCTTTCTACGAATTCATTCATATGATCTATGTTGGAATTATACCAGCAAAGGAAAACATAAAAAATTCAAAAACTATAGACATAATCATCAAAGCCTACAGAAATAACTTGAACTACTTTCAATTTGGAGGTCCATTACTAACATTCATAGAGAATGATATAAGCCAATTAATAGCAATTCCTACAGATGGTCAGCTAATCAAAACTTTTGGCCATATGAAAAAAGAAGGCAAAAACAATGTTCAGTTTACATCATTCATTAACAGACACTTTGAAGGAGTGACAAGTGTCAACAAAAAAAAACATAGAAATGGAGTTATTTACAACAATAAACGGAACATCAAAAGTCGAAAAAGTAGATACGACAAAGCTTTTGCGACTGCATTTGGTTGCAACATTCTTAATATCAAATCTAAACTCGGCTATGTCTTTGAATATGATTCCATATCGTGTTTATGAAGATAAAATGCAGCAGATATCTTGGACAAAAACAATTCACAAACATTTGATAAATCAAATTGAAAAATATATTGACACACCAGGAAAAATAAATGCTTGCGTTACATTGTTACTGGTATTATATTTTTGATTAATTAGATAAATTTTTGATTAATTAATAATTTATTCTAATACTTATTGTCTTTTTTGTAGTGTTGGATCTGTGAGAAAACACAAATTTTGAAATCTCCTAAATTGTAATACAACAACTCATATCCATTGGCTGGCAAATGGGATATATCAAAATTCATGCCGATATTGTTAATGACCATGGAATACAACCCAACAAGTATAACTACAATATAATTTGCAGAATTGTCAAGGTACATTACAAAAACAGCCAGTACTCTATATTTTTGCAAACTTATCTGCAAAAATTAACAATAGTTGTAGATATATATATAATTATTAGCAGTATTTTAGCATATAGGTGCAATTATTCACTATAGTTGCTGACTTATCTGCAGTTATTGTAAACAATAGATCATTTATATGCAGATATAAATAGGAAAACTGCATATAGGGCTACAAATATTTACAATAATTGAAAATATATCTACAATGTTGCATAATACTTCCAGCTTTTCTGCCATTATCAAAAATATTTATGGACATACATGCCAATCATAATTAAAATTATACACGTTTATGCAATTATTCACAATTCTTACATAATTACATTCAAATATTATAAAGCTTCAATTTTGATTCAATTCTTTATTTTTTAGGATTTTCAAGGAGAAGAACTAAAATTGCTGAAAGGTGTAGTTGAAAAAATGAAAAATGTGAAGCATTGTACAAGAAAAGAGAAGAAAATTACAAAGAAATAATAAGAAAACTTGAATTGGACAACCGAAAACTTCAAGTTGAAAATACACTGCTAAGAAAGCAATAGACAATATGTGGAAGCATCATCTTCCACACAATATGAGAATGTAGAGCTACCAATAAAAGAAATAAGTGGTAGCAAACTGAACTCCACAGATGAAAATGAAACTGAAGAAAATGAAGAAAGTGAAGATATTAAAACTAAAGAGAATATTTCATTTGGTAATACTTTGAATAATATATTGTTTTTCAACAAAAATGCAAAAATTTAAAATATTTGATGATACATCTACAAATATTCTTTGTATATGAAAAATGCACCGTTGAATAATAAATGCAGATATTATTGCAATAATTATTAAAAAGTGCAGCATATTCATCATTTTTTCATAACACCTTTCCAATAACACATAAAATCCATAATTATTTAAAAAATACTAAAGAGTTGAATTGCAAACATATAGTTCAGTTCAAAAAACAGAAGAAAAGGAAAATCCAACTGATGTTCAAACCGAAGACAAAACAATTGAAGATGAATGTTGTCTTATGGAGAATGATAAAAATGAAGTAAAAAAAGAACAAACAGGAAAAGATGACGACAATGAGGAAAAAAGAAATTTCGAAGAAAAACAGAAAGATCCAAATGATGATGAACAAACAAAAACAGTTGAGAAAGATAAAGCAATTAAACAAAATCCTTCATTTGGCAATTCTTTGAATAGTTATAGTTTCTCAACAAGACTGCAAAAATTAAACAAATTTGACAATATATCCGCAAATATTCTTCTTATATTAAAAATAAGCTGTTGTAGAATAATTGCGGATATTAGTGCAACAACTGTTAAAAAGTGCACCATATTCTTCATTTTCTCATAATGATTCACAAAATTACATATAAAATTCATTATTATTTCAGAAGCACTAAATATTTCAATTGAAAATTTATCTTTCAGCTCAAAGCACCGAGGAAATAAAAAATCAAACTGATACTGCTTATAAAAAAAAAATATTGAACAAGAATGCAGACTTACGGAAGGTGAAAAAGATGAAGACAATCAAATCACAAAAATTATATTCCTAAAACCAATTATGAAATATTCACCAACATTCAAATTAATTTCAGGTGAAAACATTCGAAACTTTCTACAGCTACAAGGCAGACAAACTGATGATGAAATATCTAGTTTAGCACATAAAAAAACCGAAGAAAGAAAAGAGAAAACATTGGAAATTGAAAAGGGAAAAAGGTACAAATCAATTGAAGAAGTGGATTTGCAAACTCAAAATAATTCAAAAAAGGCAAAAAGCAACAAGAAATCCTACCAATTATAGTTGAAGAATACAAATCTAAATGTAGATCAAATGAACTATCTACAGCTGCAACGATAAATATTAGAAAATGGTCAAATATGCGAAGTCTATCTAAAGGAAAAATCAAGCTGTTCGAGACTTCTTTAATAAATCATACCTTTGGTAAAATGAAGTCCTAACTGTATATAATTCCTTAAAAAGCCAAGTATATCAATAATTGCTGAAATAAAACTATTTATGTAAATTTTCTACTGACATATCGGCAAATATTTAAAAAATACAAATATTTAGTAATATTGATCATTATATTACAGCAAAAGTGCATACCTGAATGGAGATGAAGACATCATCATAACTGGAGCAACACTTGGTGAACTAATAATAGGAAGATTTCTTGAAGGCCGGTTAGAACTTTACTCAATAATACCATTTATTTGCAAATTTATCAGCAACATTTCATTGGACTAGTTGTTTTATCTGCAAAAATCCATTTATCTGCAAGAATTCCATTTATCTGCATATTTATCAGCAACATTTCGTTAAATTAACTGTTTTCACAGCAAAATTCATTTAACTGCAATAATTACATTTATCTGCATATTTGTTTGCAACATTTCATCAAACTTGTTTTTTTTCTGCAAAATTCCATGAACATATTGTTTTTTCTGCAAATTCTATTGTAGTCTTTTATCAACAAATATACTATCACTATTTCCTTATAATAATTTTTGTAGACCATTGACTGGTATTCACATGAATTGCATAAAGTTTATGCAGAAAATTTGTACTTCAAAGTTTACGCTGCTGTAATATATTATCTTTTAATCAAGAATTTGTTTAAATATTCAAAAATTCAATTTGCTCATATATGCTCTTACATACATTTCTACTGAGTAATTCAAAGAAGGTAACACAAGCCCTAATTGATAATGTAGTTGCTAAAATTTTTGCAAACTGTAATAAAATGTTCTTCCCTATCCATCAAAAATCACATTTTACACTCTTGGAGTTTATTAAAGAAGATAGAATATGGATTCACTATGATTCCATAAAACTGCGGCATGAAGGAGAACATCAGAAGGCAGCAAGAAAGCTGGGATGTAAATTGAAAAATAAATAAATCAAAAGAAAATAAGCTGTTTAATAAAATCTTTTTTCTTTACAGAGAGTTTATATCACAGCCTTACTAAACAAATTGGAAAAATTAGGGCATAAACAATCAAACCAAATCACTTTTGCTAACAGCCCACAACTACGTTCTGATTCGTAAGTACACAAAAAAAAAATGTACAAATATTTCCATTTCATAGAACAATTATTCTAACAATTTCATAATATTTATCAATTATTGCAGAGTTGTCTGTGGCATGTTTGTAACGAACATTATGAAAGAAAGAAGTGAAAGCAAACAAATCAACAATGATGAACCTCAATTCACATATGAAGTATGGATTTACAAAGAGCTGAATTCACACATCAAATTCTTTCTTGCAAACCTTATAGTTCGAGCTTAGAAGAAAGCTTAACACAAAAGTTTTTACTATCTGAAGCAAACCAAAATATTTGATGTATCAAACTGTAATATTTTCTCTAAGAATTCTAAAGTGTGTATATATATTTTGCTAAACTTATGTGGTTGGAAGACAGTATTAATGTGGTAACATGATATTAGAGTTTATTATCAAAAAAATTATATATGAATTTCTTACAATTGAATTCTGTTACCAACATACTAAAGTGAATCAAAGCTATTTAGAATATTTGTAGAAATGTCAGCAATAAAGGCGTATATCTGTAGATATCTTTACAGATATTTAGTTATTCAAAAATAGTTGTAGAAAAAATGCACTAAAGACGTTAAATTACAGATATTTCCATATGTAAGTGATTTTTCCAAATTCTTGCACCAAATAATTGCAGAAATGTCAGCACAAAAAACAACTAATTGTAGATATCTCCATATTTATTAAGAAAAATTGAACATACATATGGATATACCATATTTATTTCATGGCAAACAATGATACAAATATCATCTTCATATAAAAAGCAGTATTCACAAAACATGTATAAATAGAAAGAAAAAATTCAGAAAAACTACTGAAATACGTGCAATTAATCATTACACTTGTAGAAAATGCTGCAATACTGATTAATAGAACCATACCATGATTAATACATTAAAAACATTAAACATCCAACCTAAGTACAGAGAAAATACCATTGAAATGAATAACAAAAACATAAACTCAACTCCATGCAGTATAACATTCCTAAAGAAAAAAAAAACTACATGTGTTTCAGTGAACAAGTCCTTTTATTATGACCCAACTTCTTGCATATACTACATCTAATGGTCCTTCAAATTTCACCAGCAGATTTTATCCTCTTAGACGATGATGGTCGGTCAGGCATTCTTCTACCTTTAAGAGGTGCTACAACAACATCGTCAATCGAAACATTTTCTTTCAAAAAGTTTATAATATTATTGATTGGATGAGAATACGCCGATCGAAAATAAATAACTTTGAAATAATCTTCAATGTAATCATAAAAATTAAACTTTCCACAACTCAAAGTACATCTAACAGCATGAGAACAAGGAAAACCATATATTTGCCACATGTTAAAGAACACATTCGACTATTTAAATCAACAGATTGCCGAATAAAAGAATGAACTTTAAACACTCACTTGATTTTATAATAAACCACGAAGCTCCTTCCAAATGAAGACTTTTCAATCGATTTTCACTCACTGGACATACAACACTATTCCAACTATTAGCAAGTTCTCGATGATCAGAAATTAGCTTCATTAACTTAACTCTAATTTTATTCAAGCATGCAGTGATTGGTAAATGTCTTTCTTCCAAAAATTATTTATTGAAACTCTTCGAACAATTTAATGACATTTCACCATAACGACAAGCAGGGAAAAAAACATTAGCAAACTTCTCAATGGGAATTCCATTAAAAAAGTTTTCCATAGTAGAACCACATGCATCTTTAAAATCCTTCAATGCAACATTGAAATCATCCAAATTAGATGCATATGCAACATGTGCAAACAAATCTATCAACCATTTCTTTTTTGATTTGGAAAATTCATATTTTCAAGCAACTTTTAAATTATTGTTTAAATGATAAAAATGAACCATGGACTGAATTTGGAAACACTTTTGGAACAGCAACAAGAATACCAGGATGATGGTTAGAAATTAAAACAAAATTTCTATTATCATCTTTCAAAAAATCTTTAAGCTGTTCACATTACCAAATATAATTATTTTCATCTTCACTAGACACAATCACAACTGCTATAGGAAAAAAACATGATAAAATAACAAATATATAAATAACTGAACAAATTGCACATTCCTCTGCACTTATATTGAAAAGGTGCAGAAAAAATTACAACTATTAGCATATATTACTGCAAGAGAATTTTTCACTATATCGATAATATTATAGAATTTTCAGCAATTTCCTCTGTAAAATTGCTTCCGTTTCTATAGTGTTTTCTGTTCGTTAGATATTTTCTTTTTAATAAATACTGATATTGCAGCAACAAATAATAATTATTGCAAATATTGATGCAATTATATATTAAACTATAAACAAACAACATACATTCGTTGCCATTTTCACCAGTAGCAGCCATCAAACAACCTTTGAGCCCTACCGTTCATAAAAGTTGCATCGACAAATATTAAAAGCCGACAAAATTGAAAACCATGTGCACAACCTTCAAAACCAATAAAAACCCTCTCAAATTGATGAGTATCTGGATTACACTCCAAAACTACTTTGCTACCAGGATTAGTTTCGAGTACAGCATCACAAAAAGATTTCAAATGGTGATAAGACATCATATCACTTCCATGTCATCTTCTAAAGCCAATCTCTTCCCACTATAAGAAAAATAATACTTCAAAATGATGTTATACTCAGATTGAAATAGGTTATAATGTCCTTTGTCTTCATTAACGGATTAGCTTGAATATGATCATAAACCAACAATTTAATCAATTTACTTAAAACAAGAGGATCATTAATATCATGAATTCCAGCACCACAAGCATGTTCAGGTTGAAATCTCTTTATAACAAAATAGCCAAGAAGATTAAACTTGATAGAAGAATGAATCCTAAAAGTACAATTTGTTCGGGAACAGATAGCCATAACTCTTTCCTTATCATTCTTAATCAAATCAAGCTTGTACCCAATCTTAATACTATATATCATCAAACTGAGCCTAAATTCAGTAACATCACCTGGAAATTGTTGACCAACAGCCGTAAAAACAGTGCGATTGGTATCATTTCTCAATAACTGCCTGAATTGAATATTAAATTCGCCGGTACTAACAAATGAGAAATCACTACTACAAAAAACAGCATCTGACATAATATTGATTGCTGAAAAACTAGTAGGAACAACATCAACAAAAATAAAAGGTAATCCTCACGGTTATGAGAAGCAAACAACAAAATTGAAGATTAGAACTAGTTTCAATATTCCTTCTCAATCCATCTCTAACATAGTATAATTCAAATGACAATGAACTCAGGTCAATTCATTTACCACAAATAACACTTCTCAACATAACAACCAAACTATCAAAATGAAGACATAACTAAAAGCTATCATATCCAAACTTCAATAGCACAAGCACTCCAGCATCACTAGGAACACTGTAATTTAATAAACAAAACAGAATATCAATTACAAAAAACAAATATAAAAACCCAAGATATATATGTTATTTGCTGATATGTAAGCAATAATTTAAAAAATTGCAGATAAATCAGCACATAACAATAATATGCTGATATTTGAGTAATAACATTTGCTGATATGTTAGCAATATTTCTGAAAAAATGCAGATAAATCAGTACAAATCTGAGATTAATCAAACACATTGAACTACCAATATTATTTGCTGATATGTAACCAATAATTGTAAAAAATTGTAGATAAATAGGCCACGATTAGTAATTTGCGTAGCATTTTCACCATACATATTCAAATTAATTGCGGACATGTCTGTAAAATATCTATAATAATTCTAGACAAATCTGAACTTAATCGAAGCTAACAAATATATCATCGAACATTACCCTATACACACATTAATTTTTCAGCTAAAATAAACAATAGAATACTTGTAATTTCCATTTACTTTAAAGAAAAAAACAAACGAAATAAAATAACAACATTATCAACCAGTATCGCAATATTAATGAAACAAAATCAACTAAAAATACAAACAATATTTTACCTGGAAGAAGATAAAGCCATGAATTCGAAATAATATCTTAAAACAATGATCGAACTGAATCAGAATCAAAAACTTGCAAACAAAATCATGACCTTCATTAAAAAAGCATGAGAGGTAAACAGGGATATTTATGGTGTAAATTTAGCCGCAAAAAAAAAATAGGGATCGGAAATATAAGTTTTCAAACGGGAGGAGTTTACGTGAACTACGTTTAATTAAAAGGACGTGGGCCTAATTTTCACTGCTAAAAACCCACTTAGCAAAACTCGACAGTTCACTTTCTAACCTTTTAGTTTTCAATTAAAACAATTAGCTTTTAATTCTAATCCAAAATCATTTATTCGATTACAAATCCGAAATTACATTTTCGTTTAAAAAAATTTAAAATTTTTTCTAACACCCTAAATTTTCGAATATTTTTGGCAGAATCTCCCTAATACGGAGAGCCTTTTGCAATTTGACAAGAGAGATAAATATATGTACATCGACGCACATGGTCGAAAAAATAAGAATATATATCAATATTTATATATTTGCATTATTTAATCCAAAAACGTACTTTATTTTGGCCTTTTTTAAGCATTATTAAGCAAGCATCTATTTCATATGTAAATACGCAACCAAAATCTAGTCCGACGGCCTCCAGTTTCCTGTACTTACTCAATTGAAACCATGTAATTACCAAAATATGAAATTTCAATAACATTTCATTTATTTAACTAACTTAACACATGAATTTCATATATAACATCCCAACACAAATTTCTAAGCAATTATAAGGTCCCGTTGCTAATTTAATTACTTTTACTTGACCATACACCATTTCATTCAACCCGGATGCTTTACAACCCAATTTATTAGCACTCAACTCATATCCATTCCAAATTGTTTTAAAAATCAATTTATTCACTTTCTATTAATTCATTGAATTTTATTTTCTTCCATTTATATCAAATGACAGATTCCTATGCAAATTCGACGATGATTATTTAATAAAATAACCATTTCAGTTTATTGCTATTTTAAATTGATTCGAAATCAATTTTTATTCAATTCTATTTCACTTCAAATTTATTCTCAATCAATTTATTTACATCCCCTTTCATATCTAGATTTATTATATTATATCAAGCTCGAAATCATTTCTCGCTATGTACTCATTAATTGTTTTATAAATTTATTCAGGCCATACAAACTCATTTGTTTATATCTTTTAGAGGTATATACTTGAGTTCTTGAACCATTTTATAATTAAACTTATGCTATGTATCCATTTTGCACTTCAAATTTTTATTTCATACTCAAATTCATTCTTGAATTCATTTAAATAATATTCAGGCCATATCCAATTTATTCATACTCACATCGAATTTATTTATAACTCAAGTCATTTATTTTGATCCAATTTTATTTGATCACACTCAACACATATTTAATCCGCTTATATACATAAGTTGAATTTTATTTATTACTCAAGTTTTATGTTCAACCTCAATTTCAGCCCATATCTATTATATTTAAGCAAGTTAAATTTCATTTCCGTATCCAATTCCCTAATTAATTTCCTAATTAGTTCACTTCCTTTTTAATTTACTTGAGTTCAAATTTATTTTATAATCCAAGTTCGGATTTTTATTTCTTTACCTCAATAAACCACACCATTTTTATTTGGGTTGTTCTATTCTATTCTCTTTTTAATTTTATAAGTTCCACACTTATTTTCTCACACTTCTATCAATTTTATACTCAAATATATTCGCATTTTATTATTTACTCAAGATTATACATCACCGTGTACTTTAAATATACCTTAATTCCATTAATTTAAACTTTTATAAGCTATTCAAAATTTTCTATTTACAATCCAAATTTTCAATTAAATTTTATTTAATTCAGAATCCATATCTTATGGTTATTAAATCGCTTTAGCATTCAAGTTCCATATATAATTCCGTTCGATATCAATTTTTAACTTAACTTCAATTTCTTTTAACTAACAATTCGAAACCATTTTTGAATTATTCTTACTTAAATTAAATTTCACTCCAAACCAATTCATTTTTTCTCTATTCAATTTAATCCCACCATTTATTTCATTATAATCCACATTTAATTCCTTTTTCTCTTAATTCGAATTCTATTGTTAGCTCGAATCCATATTAAATATTAAAACCTATTCGATATTCTTTTCAATCCATTCCAATTTCATTTAACAAAACTCGAATTAAATTGAATTCCCTATAAATTTTCTTTTATTCATTCAATTTATTAAACTTTCACAAGTTAAATTCAATTTATATAATCCATTTCAATTAATTCACTAATTCCTTTTATTATGGCCATCACTTCATTTATTTATTCCATTTAACCTTGGTTAAGTTAAATTTTATCTATTTTAACTTTACTTAAGTTAAAATTTAATTCCGAAATCCAATTTCCATACTTTCCCTATTTAGAATCATTTTCAATTTATAAGTTTATAACTTATTTTTCAATGATCTCTAAATTGTTTAAATAATGATTCCAGAATTCAAACGCCCGACATTTTTTTTCCAATCATTTTAAAATCACAAATATCACGAAATCACACTTTTAATAACCAAACCTGGTTTTTACTCAAAACAAATTCCCTTTGGAATTTCCAAGTCAAACTGGTTTGCCCAAAAAATCTAAACAAATCAATTATGGTAGCAATCCATCACTTAAAAACTCGAAAATGAATACTGATGATGCTGCGCAGTCATCACCAGGATTGTTTTCCAGCAAGCGAAGTGATTTTAGTGTTATTTATCTTCCAAAATCCATTTTTCGAACAATTTCCATTCAAAATATTCAAAAATAATACTCTTATTGCTATTTTCCACCCCACTTTGAAAAATAATTTTTTTTCCAACTTCATGCAATTTAAATTTCTTGATTTCGGTTTAAATCCAATTTTAATTATAATCCACTTGTATAATTTATACTTATACAAATTTTCATTTGGTTATATAAATTGTTTACAAATTTTATAATCTTATTTGATTATAATATTATCATCAAAACACTCCAAACATATAAAATAATTTCAAAAAATTATTTCCTTTATATCAGAATATATCCTTGGGTAAATTTATTTCATTTACCCTATTTCAAAACAATACTATGTCGAATTACCCTATTCGAGTGTTTAGAAACCCCTATCGATATAGTTGTACTGACCATCCGACCAGAGTTCATAAGCCACTCAATAAATCAACTAACACAACATAAAACATTTTATATTCACTAATAAATGCATGCTCATATCTATTTATACACTCAACTCATTCTAGGGTACTGCTGACGCTATCTCTAATAAGTAGTTCCCACCAGAGTCAAGGTTCTCACTTAACCTTCATCTCGGATACCAACTGTAACGATTCAGAGATTTTTGACTCTTGAAAATTGACATTAATACGTAACTGTATAAAATGCCAGACAATCAAGTGCCGGAAATACTAGTTCATTCGGGGTGAAGAAGAAAAAGGTAGAAGAAAAATAGAAACAACAACACAAAATCCCATAATCGCAGTGGAGCAAAATATAATATATATAACAACAGGTTTTAAATACAAGAACTGTACTGTTAATATACATACCACTATCATAGTACAACAATTCAATACATCAATCTGGACAGTTTAAACAACTTGTCCTGATGTACCAACTCACACAGCGGAAATAACCAAGTACGTGATATATGTCTGAACTCCTCTAGCTTGTCTCCTGAGCACTATAGCATTTTAACCTGAATCTGTAATACCCAGTCTGACCCGAGCATTATAATAAAATAATGCCCTAGTCAGTCTGGAAAACCAGTGTGAGAAAACACACTCAATTTGAATTATTAACTTTTCAAAATCCTTTGAAGACAAAGGTATCTCGTAAGACCACGTCACATATAAACATAAATAGTTTTTATTTCACGATAAATGAAACAATTTTTATCAAAATCGTCTGATATTATAATAGTGTCTATAGAAAGTAAATAGAAAATAGCTGAAATGCTTACATCTCACGTTTCAGCATAGTACGGCACACTCAAAACTGTATGACGCTTATTGGAGAATGAGTTCCATCGAATGACTAGACCACTGGGGTACCGTCTACAACAGTACACCTCTAGAACAATGTACCGAGGACTACGCAGAGATCACCTGCTGCACAAGACCCGCCTACCCCTAACTTAGATAGAGCGAATATGTTATCAACCTGGGTGTACTCACCCTTACCATCGAGCGCTCCTTCCATGCACAACCATATCCATAATATAAAGGTTTTCGAGGACATCTAGAATGATAATAACATACCTTACTTGGGTGCGAGGGTGAGTCATTCCTGTTTTAGTCATTCCTGGCTGATGAGGCTCGAGGCTAAGCGTTACCTTTCAAGAACAAATTTCTACTTAGAATGCTCATCGTCCTCTAATGATGATGTTCTAATAACATTCGTCCATACAAGTAGTCTTGGGTCTGGACAAACTGAATCATTGTCTTCATCATCTTCACGGTATTCATTCATTACTTTCAAACCTGATCGAAGTGGTTTTCGAAATAATTAAATCCGATCTCGGTCTATTCGAAACGGTTACAAATTTGGTCAAAATTGATAGTCGGGTATTTAACTATCAATACACATCCATCAGCAATCATCATGTATTATTATAATTTTCCTAAAAATTACTTCAAAATATCTTTAGAAGTTACTTATTTCAGTTTTTCAACATTTTGAAAACGGTTTTCAAATCCTTTTATTCCCAATGGAATATTTCCACCCATTTTCCATCACTTAGAATTTTTTCCCTTCATTTATATTCAACATTTTGAAGTATTCTATTTATTTCCCATTTCTTTTCTCATAAAAATTTACAAATTTTATTTGTACATTCCTTGACTAGTTTAAAATGAATTCTATAAATCGGAATTCCTTAATTAATTCCCTTTAATATTTTCAAGGCCAGTATACTTACTTATAATTCCAATTGGCCTTTCTACTTCTTAATGAATTCTATTTCATTCTTCAAAGTTCACTTTTATCAACTACTCCAGAAATGTTCTTACTTATCTTCCCAATTCAATTTTAGGAATTTTCTTACAATCCCATCTACTGAATAACCCCATTTCCAGACTTTCAAAAAGTTTATTTAATACATTTAAAACATTTCAAACTATATACATATATAGATAAGTGAATTAAAAGAAGTACTTAAAAGAAAATAACAATATGCTTTTAAGGCATATTGGAATAATTATTTAAAATATTGAAATACTCTTTATACGTCACTTTCCAGAATAGTTCAAAAATATGAGATTTATTAAATAAATATTAAGCATTTGCAAAATTAACTTCTTAAGTATTTAAAAACTAGCCGACCTTAAGTTTCATAGTTTAATAAATAAATTTCCCTTTTACAAACTAAAGCTTTAATTGTTGATAAAATATATTTTCAAATCTGGATAACCAAAATTTTAATTTATAACCCCTCTCGAATTCCATCACATTCCTCTCATTCTAGTCTTCTTAACCATCTTCACTTTAAAAAAAACAGTATCCACTAACTTTGCTCACTCTATTTCTATATTCAAATATAAATTCTTCCCGTAAATTTATATCCCAATTTATCGTCCTATATCACTTTCCTTTGTTATTAAACTTCGTTTATAAATTTTTATAACTCCTTTGAGTTTCACTGAAATAATCTCATTTATAAATTCCATTTTATAAATTCAAATTTCTTATAAATTTCATTTATTTTTGCCAATTTATTTTAATATCGATTTCAACTTTCTTCTACATTTTTGAATTATCATTTTAAAAATCCAATCTTTTAAAAAAATTCTTTATATAATTTATTTTAAATTCCCTATTTAAAATATTTTCCCACATTATTTAATTCGATCAACAATTCAACATTCCTTATTCAACCCAATCTCTTTTAATCCCTTAAAAATTTCAAATAATATTTATGGTATTTAATATAATAAAAATTAATTTCCATGCCATTGTAACATTTAAAATTTTACAACACACAATAATCCAACATTTTATATATATGAAAAATAATAATATATTTGAGGAATCCAGTTGGATCCCTCCAACATGTTTCCCTGCATCCACAGATGTTAGATAACAATAAAAATACTAATCCCACATTGAAGGGGATATCGCGGTATATAGGGTCATCCGCTATTATGCAGGATGCATAGGGTCTCATCCACTATAATGTGTGGGAATATCACTCCAAATACTTGTATATATACTACTATATATGTATATATAGTAATCCAGCATACAATTATAAATTTATAAACCAATCAAGCATCCAATAATTTAAATTTAAACATCGAATTTTGGAATGGTAGCCCGAATGAGTGAGAAGTTCTCACCTTTTAAATTTTGAATTTTGCTGATCGGTCCAATTTTAATTTCAGCTTGTATATTCCTCATCTACGAATATAACTTGTTTCATCATTTAGGACCTTGTACAAAATTTAAATATGGATATATTACCATTCGACAAAACTAGAATTTAATTAACTAAAACATAATTACAAGGATTAGTCAGATCATCTCCTTAATCATCACACTTAAATATAAAATGTTCGCATCAACCCAGGCCGTACTCTTCTGAGCTCGACAACGAACAACCCTCCACTCATCGTCGTCGCTCTTTCTTCCTCCACCAACGTAGCACCCCCTGGCTAACTTCGCCAACTAAGTCGAACCCCTATGACTACCCCTGGCGACCAGCGACGCCACCTGCCTCACCCCTCGTTTGCACCTACGTACATGTGACCAAAATCGCGACTTGCCCATATGCTCGACGTCTACATTGCAACCTTCCCCAAATCCCAACGCGATGCCATCGAACTCGCTAGCCCTCAACATTGCCTCCTCACCACCTAATCGCTCACCTGACATCGTGCGGCTCCTCCCTACGCGAGTGTGCCCAATCGCCCCACCTTATGCGCCTAAAATAGCAAACATTCACTCGAGCCTCCCCCTTCGAATGATTTTATTTCGTATTTACAGAGGATTAAATTCTTTCTCTTTTTTTGTAAACGAAGAGATTTCGATTCGATGTCAATCTTACAAACGGAAGAAGGAATACAGGGTTTTGAGCGTATCTATTTTTTTCTCCTATTTGATTTACGTGGAAAAAGGGAAGAACAAACGTGATTTAAAAGGTGAAGGGAATGTTGCAAGCTTGAATGGAGAAAAGTGGCGTATTTGAGAAGGAACAACAGTTGACTGATCAATATGTATATATAAACAAATAAAATTTCAAAATATCTCTATTTATGCAACTTAAAATCTCGAACCCCTATCAAGGCATGTTGCTAGGCGTTTATAATGTTATACCCCTATTCCGAATGCAATGGAAAAGGTTTCGAGTACTAATTCGATCGTATGGAGAAGATAGCTTTTTGGACCCAATTATTATATTGAATTTTCGATATAAATTTCAACGCTTTTATATTCCGTATGACCAAATGATAATTCCAAAAATTATGAAATTTAAAATCCCACAATAACACACTATTACGGACCTTATGGAACGGATTTCGTTGAATTCCGAGACTTTGTCCCAGAAGGTTATTTTTAAATGTCAATTTGAACAAACTATTTTTAACATTGAACAGATCACTTTTAAATTCAATTTTAAAACTTTTATTATTTTCATTATTATTAATAATTTTTTTACAAGCCTTTAAATACTTTTTATTGGGTTTAAAACTCCAGATTCATTATTTTAACAAATATTCAATTATAAACTTCACTAATTAAATTATCCAATAAATTGCAATATTTAAATTCGGAGTTTATTTTATAAATAAATCCATTTTTTCATATTCAAAATCAATCTATAATTCAAATTCAATATTTAAAGCCATTTAAATATTCAAAATCGAAAAATGATAAATCCAGGTCGTTACAATCAATATTTAAAGCTTCCTCGCAGCACTAACAAACAATAGACGTCTATGCCAAAGTGTCAATCACCTTGCCTGAAAAAATAGGTAATTATATACTTTTTATTCTTCTTTCATTTTTTTACATTTTTTACATTTTTTAATTTTTGTTAGTGTTGAATTTATGTTACTATATCATTCTCTATAACTCAAATGCTAAATGTTTCATTTTTATTTTTTGACCTGAGCTCTTATATTATTTTTAATTTTATAGTTGAACAAATATTTGAAATACGAGTCATTATAATTGTGAATTTCAAGACTGCTAAGAATATGGAAGAACCAACGATAAATGACACGTTGACACAAAGTAATGAAGATGAGATTTGAATTGAACAGAATTCAAATTTTTTTAATTAATTTTTTTATTGATTAAGTTAATTAAAAGTTATTTAAAAAATAATATACATGTATATTGATATATGTACACAATCATTATAAATGTTTTAGTCTTTATTCATTTTTAAATTGTTAAGGATAAAAGAATTAAAATTCAATGGTTGAGATTTAAATTAAAATTAAAGTGTTAATAAAAAATAATAATTAAATGTGATTTAATTGGTAAAATTGAAATTAAATTAAATATGATTTCATCAAATAGAGTGGAACTATAAGAAATCCAAATTAGATTTAAGGAGCAAACGCATACGTATTATGCATATGTCATTATTTCGAATGTGTCCGATAGTTGAATCACGAGAATGTTCATAAGAAATACATTATTCCTAAAATCAGTATCACTCTTATATATATATTAAAGATTATGAATCTCTAATATATAAGTTTTAGCAAATCTAGCAGGGTTGATTGGTCCTTATAGATTTATTAAACACATAGAAAATAACACAGCAAAACCAGAGATATAAATAAGCTTATATCTCAATAAGAACACTGAGAAACCGAGAAAAGAAATCAAAAAAATAAGACAAAGAAAACAAACACACAACATAACAAGTAAACACGGCAGATGAGAAACTACAAAAGAGTGATCAGTCCAACATATCAATCAACTCCCGTTGAAATTAAACTTCTCTTTACTTCATTAAAGATGGCAACAAGGTTTTTATTGTTAGAGCTTTCCTTTTCCTCATAGATTCTGGTGTTGCATTCCTTTCAGATTATGGAAACAAAAACTTTCAAAACAAATAAAAGAACAATAACTTCGTCACATCTCCATCTAATTGTTTATAAATGTGATTCCATTCCTTTTTGCTATTCCAATTATGCTTGTGCATACATCCTTTAGTTAAAATAGATTTTCATAAATTATAGGAAACATTGCGCTTAAATAAAAGATGTAAAGTATCCTCCTCACTTTCTTTATAGAAGAAACATTTGTTTGAAACAACCATAGCTTTATGCTTATGGTTATTGGAGAGGGTAAGAAGATCATTCTTGAGAACTTTTACAACATTAAATTAGATTTCTGTAGACTGTATGGGTTCCAAACCCTTCTGAACCACATGAAAATCCTACAATTTTTAGTCCCAACCAAAGCTTTGTACATAATAAATATAGTGTAGTTGTGTTTTCTATTAGTCCATACATATTAAACAGCTGAATTACTATGGTGAGACTGCTATATAGAGCACCAAATAATTCTAAGCTTAACATTACTACAATATGGCACCCTCGTGAATATAGTCAATAACTCTGGACTAAGGAGGAATACTAGTTTGATTTTCCCCATTATAACTAAGAACATTAAAGAGGATAGGGCCTTGCATAACCCATGGTTCGTCCTACAAACTCACATCATTCCTAGAAGTTGCTTGACATGTGATTAAGGGGAGAAATTTATCCCTTAGCTTTAGAACGCTTCTCCAAATCCTGCTACAATAAGGAGTAGGCAGGGTTACCCAAAAAATTTGTTCCCATTTGATGTTTTCTTGCCTATTTCACCTGAATATTTTGTGATGACCCACAAATCCGTACACTTTGAATCGACAATAAATCACATATGTCCGACCTAAAAAGCACAGAATGACGAAAGGTCATGGGAAAGAAGAGAGAGGGTGAGAATAAAGAAAAAGAAACTAAAATAACACAGAATCTTACATTACAACGGAACAACATATAGTAGAATATCAATAGTCTTTACAGAAATGAATAACAGTAATATACATACATTAATCAAAGTACACAATTACTAATTATCAGCTTGGATGGTTATAATAACATGTCCTCACAATTGCTGATAATTTAAAATAAACGATGCAGCAGAAAATAAACAAGTATGGGAATATGTCTTTACCAGCTCGTCTCCTGAGCTCTAATGCAACCTAAACAACCGGTAAACATACCCCGTCTGACTCAAGAATTGAAAGGGAAGAACGCTCGGATCAGTCTAGTAAACCAGTGTGAGAAAACACAACTCTACTGAATTTATGAAGTTATCAAAAACTCCTTTTTCAAAACAAAGGGTATCTCGTAAGACCATGCCACACATAAATACAGACGGGTTTTTACCTTACAATAACCAAACCATTTTTATCAAATGATTTGATATTTTAATAGTGTCTAAAGGTTTAAAGTAAAATATGAATATAGCTGAAATGCTTGCATCTCACATTTCAGCATATTTGGTATACAACTAACACAGTATGACACTTATTGGTGAATAGATTTCATATAATGACTGGGCATTGGGTACCGCCCATTACGGTACACCTCTAGAAAAATGTACCGAGATCGTACCTATTGATCCTTGCCAACACAAGACCGGCCTACCCCTTACTGGATAGTACCGAATATGCCATCACCCCCATATTCACAACCTTTTTACCGAGATCTCATGCACAACCAATCCATAAATATGTAGATGTAGGGTATCTAGAAAGGCGACAATATACCTAATGGGTGCGACCCACATAGCCATGCTCCATCTCCCTTAATTTTTTGTCATTCCCGGCTGATGAGGCTTGAGGCTACATTTACCTTTTATATAGCAATCTAACTTGGAATGCTAACACTACCTTCCAGGCATCAATTCAATAATAACACTTGTCCATACAAGTTCGTTCTGGGATTCAATGAAACCGAAGGCATTATTCTCTATTTCATCCATTACGGGAATCCTTCCCTAGGAAAATAGAGAAATAGTCCTTGTATTTAACTCCGTCTTTGGCTTTCGTTAACATATTCCAATTCGCAAGGCTTATCTCAATTCGAAGTGGTTTTGGATAATAAACCCGATTCCGGTCTCTTCGAACTAACAACGATAGTTTAAAATTGGCCAATTCTTTCATAGTCGGTTATTTAACTATCAAAGGAACAAACATTCATCCAAATACTTATTTCCAAATGGAAATACTACTAGTTAAGCACCAAGCAACACTGAACCGCTTTAATTAGTCTTATTAATTAAATCACTTTCCCAATATTTATCAAAAAATATCTTTACTAAGATATATTCTCTAATCACTTTATCTCTTACGATATTTGGAAAACATTTTCATATACTTATCTCAATGGTATAAGTATATTCACAACCCCTCTCATTTCCTTCACTTAGAAAATATCTCGATATACTTAAATCAATAATAAGTATATTTTAAATCTTTTAGAGAGAACTCTTTATCTCCAAACACAATTTATTGGGTCAAAGCGAATGTTGAATAAAACATCGTTACAGCAACCCAAAACACTAGCACGAGGATTCAAATAACTATACTGAATATCAATTTTCGATATTGAACTTCAACTTTTTTTTAGTTAACAATGAAGCCAATCAAGTTGGGGTATTTTTACCTCTCAGAGCTTGACTGAACAATAATTTTAGCTTCAAAATGGATCGAAGTTACCCATATCGAATATTAACTCCAAATATAGAATATACGAATAAAAATCCTACATTCTATATAAAAACATTTCCTTTCGGAAATCACTTCCTATAACAACAGTGTTATAGTCCATTCCTTTCTTACTTTTTCGTGAAAACATCTATTACAACAATAAATGTTGAAATCTATGTTTTCGTCACTTAATACATTTAAAATCACCTTTAAAATCGATTAAACACTATTTTAAAAATAACACTTCCAAAACCATTTCATTCAATAGATTATTCATTTTTAATTATAAATATATTCCACTTTATAAAAATCCATATTTAACTCTTAATATAAATCATTTCAAAATTTATAATACTATACTTATAAATCCTTTTCCCTTCAATCACTTCTTTTTTTTATAAAATCTCTTTATTTATAAATTCCCATTTATATATCTATTTCTTTATAAATCACATTTATTTTCCAAATCCATTTGTAAATATTGATTACAAATCCACTACATTTTATAAACAAGGTTTAAAATTCTCATTTCTATTTTATAAAACTCCGTCCAAACATCTCCTAGTTTATTTCCACTTTCTATTTTTCCTAAAAATAGAAACAACCCCTTTTCTAAAATAACCGTTCCCCGCATTTTTATAAATCCACAAATGTGGTTTATCTCTCCAGTTTTGTCCAAAGATAATATTTCACTTGAATTATAAAACATCGTTTATAAATTTATAGTTACATTTTCTATACTTTTTACTTATTTATAAAATATTTCTATTTAAATTCATTCCTAATATCTCAAATTATGTCCCTTAAAAATAAATGGTTAATAATATTTATACGGAAATTATTCTATCTTCTTTTTAAACCATATTCCTTCATTACAAATTTGACTTAATATTTTATATTTTAAAATATATATAATATAGTTTAGAAAAAAATCTCTATTTAAAATATTTAATAAACTGTTAATTTAATATCCAAAAATCATATTATTTTATATGTAGTAAACTACTTATTTAAATAATCCAAAATAATTTATAAAACATATTTAACTTCGAAAACCATTTTAAAAAAATCAAATCTTCACTTAATAGTATATCAAAAATACTAAAAAGAGGCATAGTGCTACCATAGTACTAAATAGGAAAAACTATATTGATGTCATCACATATGGCAAACAACACATCATATATCACAATATATGAAAAATAAATTATAAATGCAAGGAATCCAATTGGATCACTCCAACCTATTCACCTGCATCAAATACATCATATGAGAACAAAATGTACAATGTTTGCTTCGAAGCAGACGCACGTACAAAGAGTCAACCGCACAAACACGGGAATGTGTGTGTGTGTGTGTGTATATATATATCTAACTACTAATAATATAGTAAGAACCCAATATAACAATAACAGGCAACTAACATAAATAAAATTATTTCCACGTATATAAAAATATAAGTGGCCATAGAGAGTGAGTTTTACTCACTTCGATTCCAGTCGTCGTTGTAGCATTTTATTTCGATTAAAATTGAACGAGCGTTTAAGCTTAATTCAAATTCCAAATCCATCCAAACCAGCTCTAATAAGTAGTGCTCGACAATATGAACCCAACGCTGCTTGTTTCATGCGAAACAGACCTCGTGTGAAATAGTTATGAATTTTATAAGTTAACGTTTTCATAATTAAATTAATTTTTCTTAATTACAGATTAATTTTTTTATAATATACTAAACAAAGATCTGGCCGTTCAATCCATCATCAATGGATCCCAGCCTCCCATCATTTCTTCCTTAATGCGTTCGTTCTTTTGGAATATACGTGCTCCACAATACCCATACGCACGCATCCAAATTGATTTCCGCTCCTTCTCCATGCGACCGGAAGACGATCGAATACCATCACCATGAGGCCCTCACCCCACCTCACTACGCACCAAGCACCTCCCACCCGATGCTGCCTTCGACGAGAAACACGCCTCCAAACGCAGCATGAACGGGGCCAAATCTGGCCCCCTACAACGAACTTCAGTCAATCTCCCCCGTGGCATTGTAGCTCTCGACGCGCTGTCCATTTTTGTAGCTGAAGCCTTGGCCCAATTATAGATGGATGAGGAGATTGGAGAAGATGAAGATTGGCCATTTTCGACCATTGAAATATAAGGTGGCGGCTGTAATCAAAGGGTTAGGTATTGTTTGCAAAAAGTGAATCTTAGGTTCCTTTTATACCAAATTTCATTACAATATTCGTCCGAATATTTTTCACACTCCAAATGAAACGTGTCTCCTAGTGTTTATAATGTTTTACCCCTATTCCAAACACAATAGAATATATATTGGAGGCTAATTGGAAAATAGGTTTTCAAATCGAATTTTTTTATTTAATTTTTTTCAAGTAAATTTCTATGCATTTCAGCTTCGCATGACCAAACAATAAGTCCAATCGCCATGAAGTTCTAAATCCTATAGTACTATACTATTACGAATTCAATGAAACTGGTTTCGTCCAATTCTGAGATAGTGCCCCCGAATGGCTATTTTCACTCGTTAAATTAATATATAAATTCCCATTTTCTGTTTTGATCACTTTTTAATCAATTTAAAATTCACTAACTTCATTCCAATTCAAATGGAATTTAAATCAATGTTAGAAATTATTTCCATTCAAATTAAATTCTGAATCCAATTATTTTTATAATTCCATATATTAATATAACCATTATACTTGCAATTTAACTATTTACCTATAAAATCAACTTTTCAATACTTAAATCAATTAAATATTTTTATTTCAATTGATTGAAATTCTAGGTCACTACATTCTTCCCCCCATAAAAGAATGTCGTCCCCGAAATTACTAAGTTAGGAAAATGATCCAAACCATTAACTTTTGAAAACCCACTTAGTTAAAACTCGACATTTCAGTTTTCTAAATCCTTTAGATTCAAACAAAAAAATTATTTTCCATTTCGAATTCAAAACCCTTTATTTCAATTACAGTTAAAAAAAAAATCAACTTTTTGGTTTACAAATTTTTTTCTTTCAACATTTTTCAAACAACCTTAATTCCTAATTTTTTTTGGCAGTCTCCCCGAGAACCTTTTGCAATATCACAATTACGATAAAAAGATATATATAGACTCTCATGGTCCAAAAACGCAATTTATATTAATGTTTTTTTGTTTTCGCGAGCTAAATTAGTAAGTGTTTCTTATTATATCGTTATTAAGCGAGCACGCTTAATTTATATGCACCATTGCAACCAAAATCAAGCCAAATATCATCCATATACCTATATTTACTTAAATAAACACGTAAGTTTCTTAATTTATAAAATTTAATAACTTCAAATTCATTTTACTAATGCAAACACATAGATTGCACAAACGAAACATGTTACACATGTATTTATAGACAATTACAAGTTTCCAATATTAGTTTAGTTACTTTCCATCGATTTATATACCATTTCATTCAGTTCGAATAATTCATAAACAAATTTACTAGCATCAGTAGATATTTACACACATTACATTCATATCCATTGCAAATTGATTCTAACCAATTTATTCACTTTTCATTTGTTCACAAAATTTGTTTACTTCCATTTATGTCGAATGACAATTCCTTCCACGTAAATTTGGTGACGTACATTTAATAAAATAACCATTCAAGTTTATAAGCCAATTTAAATTGATTCTAAATCAATTTATCAAGCTATATTGATCACGTTCAATCCATACACAAATCTTGTCCTCTCAATTTTATATTCAACAACAATCCAATCCATGGAAATTTATTTATGAGTCATTTTATAAATTAGTTACTTATGTTGAATTTCGTTCTCATCAACAATATTCCGTGTCATATTCAATATATTTACAGATGAATTGAATTCATTTATAACTTAAGTTATCACCATTATAATCCATTTCTATTTTATTCTACAACATTTCAAAATATATTTAATTCGCTTACATATAAGTCGAATTCCATTTATAAACCAATTCTCATTTTTAACATTCAATTTACAAATGTCTTCCAATTTGCTTAACTAAATTAAGTTTCATGTCCAAAAATACTTTATTTAGCTTAACTTAAGTTGAGTTCCGTTTTTCCACGTTCACAATCAAATTGACTTTTCATTTTATGATTTAAGTCACCTTCATTTCAATAAATTCAAATCCAGTTCGATTTAACAGTTTCATCTCATATTTACTTGAGTTTTAGCATAAAAATTCCATATAAACACTTTTGATTATTATAATTTACAACTTAAGTCCATATTTTGATTTTTATTAGCCAATATTACAAAAACATTTTTTTTCCATTTTATGCTTAAGTCGAATTCTTTTTATACATGAATTAACATTTACCCTATCATAAATCAAATCTGGTTCCATTTCAATAATCAAATAACTAATATATTTATTTAATCAGTTCACTTCGATTTATAATTCAAGATCTGATTTTTATTTCAAAAATCACTTCAATTGGTTTGACTTGAGTTTAACCTTGTTTTATAATTCAAATTTGGATTTTCATCTCTTTACCAAAAATCTAACCATTCTCATTTTGGTTTTTACATTCCACTATTCTAATTATATAACTTATTATTTTACCATTTCATAATTTCTATATGTAGGTTTCTTCATTCAAAAATTATAACTTATAGTTACATAATCACTTCATAATTTATAGTTTTATGTCTAAAAGATTTGATATTTTTTCAGTTCCAATTCAATTTTATTTAATTTATCTTAAGTTAAATCTCAATTTATTCAATCTATTTAAACTTACTCAAGTTAAATTTTAAATACCAAAATTCAATTTTCACACTTTCTCTCCTTATTAAAATTATTCTCAACTTATAAGTTCAAAATTTTATTTCCTAATTTTGTTAAATATTTAAGTAAAGATTCCAGAAGTCAAACACTTGGTATTTATTTCAAATCATTTTGAAACCATACACACACACACAGAAATATATATATATATAGCTCTTTTGGTTTAACGAATCATTCCTTTGAAATTTTCAAAGTCAACTTGGTTTATCCAAAACAAATTCCCTTCAGCATTTTCAAACAACACTTGTTTCCAAACAAAAATATTCGTATCCTATTATTATGGTAGAAATATATCACTTAAAAACTTGAAAATGAACACCGATGATGTCATGATCAACATCGAAATTATTTTCTGGTGACTAAAGTGAGTTTAGTGCTTTATCACTTCCAAAATCCATTTAAATCAATTTTTATTCCAAAAATATTTTCAAAACAATACCATTTTTATTTTCACACCACTTTTGAAAATATTTTCCAAGCTTTCTAGATTTTTAATCTCCAAATTTTGGTTTGAATCCATTTTTATTTATAATTCATATGCATAAATCATTCTTATACAATCTCTATTTGGTTATATATAACCATTTCAATTTTATGATCTTGTTTGGACTACAATAATAACAACCAAAAACACCAATATACAATAATAATCTCAAAAATTATTTCTTTCATATTGAAATTTAGTTTGGATAAAATTATTTCATCTACACACTCCAAAACAATACTGTGTCGATTTACTTTAGGTTCAAGTGTTTAAAAATTCCTATCGATTTCGTGGCGTCCCACTATTTAACCAGAATTCATAAGCCACTCAATAGATAAATCAATACATATAAAAAATATATATTCACTAACAAATATGTGCTCATATCCATTGATACACTCAAACTCATTCTAGGGTACTACTGACACTATCTCTAATGAGTAATTCCACCAAAGCCTAGGTATTCACTCGACCTAAGCTCTGATACCAAGTGTGACGACCCGCAAATCCGTACATTTTAAATCGATAATAAACCACACATGTCCGACCCAAAAAGCACAGAATGACGGTAGGTCATGGGAAAGATGAGAGAGGGTGAGAAGAAGGAAAGAAGAAAAAGAAACTAAAAAAACATAGAATCTCACATCGCAAAGGAACAACATATAATAGAATATCATTAATCTTTACAGAAAGGGAAAACTATAATATGCATACATCAATCAGAGTATACAATCACAAATTATCAGTTTGGACAATTATAATAACATGTCCTCACAATTGCTGATAATTTAAAATGAACAATGTAGTGGAAAATAAACAAGTACGAGAATACTTCTCTATCGTCTAGCTCATCTCCTAAGCTCCAATGCAATCTAAGCAACCTGTAAATATACTCAGTCCAACCCGAGCATTGAAAGGGAATGGTAAACTAGTGTGAGAAAACACATCTCTACTGAATTTTTAAAGTTATCAAAAACTCCTTTTTCTAAACAAAGTGTATCTCGTAAGACTGCGCCGCACATAAACATGGACGGATTTTCACCTTATGATATTATAACAGTGTCTAAGGGTTTAAAGTAAAATATGAATATAGTCGAAATGGTTACATCTCACGTTTCATCATATTTGGTATACAACTAAAACCATATGGCGCTTATTGGTGAATGGATTCCATACAATGACTGGGCAGTGGGGTATCTTCCATCACAATACAATTCTAGAAAAATGTATCGAGATCGAACCTATCGATCCCTGCTAACACAAGACCGACCTACCCCTTACTGTATAGTACTAAATATGTCATCACGCTGGTTGTTCCCAACCTTTTTACTGAGATCTCATGCACAACCAATCGATAAATATGTAGATGTAGGGTATCTAGAAAGGTGACAACATACCCTAATGGGTGTGACCCACATGGCCTTGCTGTAGCTTTCCTGATTTTCAGTCATTCCCAGTTGATGAGTCTTGAGGCTACTTTTACCTTTTATATAACAAACCAATTTAGAATGCTAACACTACCCTACAGGCATTATTGCAACATTAGCATTCGTCCATAAAAGTTCGTTTTGGGACTGAATGAAACCGAAGGCACTATTCTCTATTTCATCCATTACGGGGAATCCTTCACTAGGAAAATAGAGAAATAGTCCTTGCATTTAACTCTGTCTTTGGCTATTTTCAACATATTCCAATTCATAACGCTTATGTCAATTCGAAATGGTTTCGGATAATAGACCCGATCCCAGTCTCTTTGAACTAACAACGATAGTTTAAAATTGGCCAATACTTTGATAGTCGGTTATTTAACTATCAAAGGAACAAACATTCATCAAAAGAATTATTTCTAAATGGAAATATTACTGGTTAAACACCAAGCAACACTGAGCCTCTTTAATTAATCGTATTAATTAAATCACTTTTCCAATATTTATCAAAAAGTATCTTTACGAAGATATATTCTTTAATCACTTTATCACTTACGATATTTAGAAAACATTTCCATATACTTATGTCAGTGGTATAAGTATATTCATAACGCATCTCACTTTCTACACTTAGAAAATATCTCGGTATACTTAAATAAATAATAAGTGTATTTTAATCTTTTAGAGAGAACTCTTTATATCCAAACACACTTTATTGGGCCAAAGCGAATGTTGCATAAAACATCGTTACGGCAACCCAAAACACTAGTACAGTGATCCAACTAATTATACTGAATATCAATTTTCAATATCGAACTTCAAAAGTTTATTAGTTAACAATGAAGCCATTCAAGTTGGGGTATTTTTAACTCTCAAACCTTGACTGAACAACACTTTTAGCTTCAAAATGGATAGAAGTTACTCATATTGAATATTGACTCCAAATATAGAATATATGCATATAAATCCCATATTCTGTATATAAACATTTTGTAACGACCCGTAAATTTTATTAATTTTATTTAACGTAGTTAACTGAATTATTTTAAAATTATAAATAATTAAATTTGGAAATAAAAATTTGATATTTGGAATACATCTAATTAAACATTGCAAATGTTAAATTTTCATCTGATAATATGGAAGTAAATTTTATTGTCTAATTTCATTTAAATTCAAATCAGTTAGTATTTTGTGATAATAAAATGTTTTCCAAACCTGAATAATTTATATAATAAATTTGTATATCATCTTCTGAGTGAGACGTCATATTTTGTTTCTTCAAATTTGAACTGCTATTGCTCCATTTATCTTAATTCTGGCGTTTTAGCAGCATTTTTGGTACCGATTATCGACTTTTGATAGGATGATCGTACCACTGATATTTGTATTTCGTTTTGATGTTCTCATTGTGCTGTTCTCCGTAGTATATTCATATTTGTGTTTCGGTGTCCGATACGCGATGAAACCACGGTACGATTAGGCTTATCGATACCCAAAATTTTAACCTTTGGTTTTCTGTGACCTTTCAATTGTCCACCCGTGTGAACCAATAGCCATTGGCTTTTAAAATTCCCAGAATTTAACTATTGTCCTTTGGTTATCCCACTGTTTCACTTTACATCCGGTTCATTCCCACTTTCATTTCCATCATTGCTACCTCTTTTGTTTTGTGCTCATTCTCTTCTCCTCTGTCTTAAAGAATTCAAGAATCCATACATATCTCATGTTCTCTTTAATCATGGCCACGAGCAAGTGCCACTCCACCATCAACCAAAGGCCGAAAGCAACCACCCCGTGCTCCCTCCTACCCAGAGCCACGTCTTTCCTGCCTCATTTTCCTCTGCAACACACGCAAGAACCTTGAAGCACGTTAGCAGCATCCCACCACCTTGTCCCTCTTCCCAAACCAGCAAGTGCCTCAAACTCCTCTACGCTAGCAACCCTCCGACCTCGCCGAGATCCACCATCAACCGCAACCAGTTTTCTTTCTCCGCCTTGTACTGCCTCGCCAATGATAGTAGCTCCAACACCATCCCCTATGACGTACGCAAGTCTGGATGCCGCTCACCTCCTCCACTTGCCTCCTTCACCACACAGGTCATTGGCTGTTGCTTATCACGTGAGCAAGTTCGCCCACCACCAAGCATCTCCTCGCCTCCCCTCACCCGTGCTCTTCGCGTGCCTTCCCACTACGTTTGCTTTTCTCTTTAAGTTATAGTTTGTTATATATATAGTATATAATACTATATTTAGTTGTATAAGTATATATATATATATTCTGTATATATAAAGATTGTTTGACTTTAGGTGATAAATATAGATATGATCAGTTTACTTATATATATCTATATTGATAATTTGATTAGAATTTTGAATTATAAAGTATGTATATTATAACTTGCACTTATTTTTGTTTTGTTTCTATATAATGAATTTGAGGTATGTATATTAGCATGTATATGTATATAGTTATTTATAAGTTGGAAAGTATGTTGTCTGTAATGTTTTGGGTTTTATGTACAAAAAAATTATATATTAATATTGAATTTATATTTTGAAAGGCATGAATGGTAAACTTGTTATTTTAACTGAGAGAGAGCTTAAATATTAATATAGTATAGTATAGTATATTATAGTATAGTATATATGTAGTTATATATATGTTAAAGTATAGAGCTTTAGGTCTATGAAATAATGGATATGTTATAATTTTATATATGTTATAGTCTGCTACTTTACGTATTATATATAAGTTATATATGTACTCGTTCACATATATATATATATATATATATGTCAAAATATTAAATTTTGAAATAAGTGTTAAATATTATATTAGTTGTTAAAAGATATGTACATGTTACAGTATATTTACAACAGTGTGATAAAGGGTTATATATATATATATATTATTTTACTTTGCTTATAAAGATATTTGCATGTATATATATATATATATATGTGTATATGTGTGTGTTATAAAGTTACGTGCCTGTACTTGTTACAGCCTGTGCACCATTTTGCTAGTCCTACTCATTATATATATAAAAGTATATTAACCTTAAAATCTGGGTATACATGAAAGTTATATAGGTTGTTGTATATATAAAGTTATATAGTTTAGTAAGTTTAAATATATATACATATATATATGTTTATATATTAGTTTATATAGATAGGTATAGGTGAATTTGGTTTTTCTAATATATATATAGATATTATATGTGCTGGGATTCAATACTGATTTGAATATATATATATATATATATATATATATATATATATTTTAATATGTGTTTTAAATTGATTTTTGGAAAATTAATATATATGTAGTATATCTTGTTTCATCGATCTCTTGTCCATCTTATCTTATCTTTTCAATATCTAATATTCCGCAGAAATTTCTAGCTTGTCATTGTTCCGTGTGCCAATCTGTATCCATTCGCTTCCATTCTCGTTCATCTCCAGCCTTAAAAGGTAAGCAATCACTCACGATTAGTGTTCCTATATTTATTAAATTTGATTTCAATTGAAATGATAATTCAAATATGATGCTGCTAGTTATTTACATTGCTATATATACGCTATTATCTGTATCTGTTCACCTGTGACATCTGACACCATTACCTGTTATTTATATTGATGATATATGCCTGTTATGTTATTATCATATCTGTTATCACTATGCAAGTTCCCTGTTAGTATAGAATTCCCTGTGGGTTGAAATGATACATACCCGAACGATCTTGTAGAATAGGAGAAAATCGTTATGGGTTGAAATGATAAACCCAAGCGATTTTCATTAAATTGAATTTGGAATTGCGGGTTGAAATGTTATATACCCATATATAATTTAAATTACGGATTGAAATGATAAATATCCATATCACTTGACCATAGGATATAAAATTATATACAAACACCGTTGGTCTATATATATTTTGAAAATGATTTCCAAGGTTTAAATATTTTGGTTTTATAAATATTGATTTTAAGATTATATATATATATATTATTTTATAAAGGTTTAAAATTTTGATTTTTAAAATTATATGCTTGAAAATTTTAAAAGTTATAAGTTAGTTTTGAAACTATAAATTTTAAGATTTTACTTATAATTTGACTATTTAAAAATATATATATTAACATTTAAAATTAATAAGTTTAATAAGCTTTAATTTAACAAATTTTGATTTAATTGATATATATATATATATATATATATATAATATGTTTAAGTATTTATTTAAAATTATATTTTAAATGGATTTTAACAAGGATTTTATATGTAAAGGTTGGGAAGATAAATTTGAATTTATTTGAAATTGTATTTAATTAAGTATTTTTATTTAATTAAATCGATTTGTAACTTATTTAATTTGAGATAAAGATATGATTTTATAACTTGATTTTGGTCTAAGGTGATTTATGAATATTTCAAGTTTAAATAAATTGAAGGAAATATTTTGTTCATTTGTAATTTGGGGTTTTATTTAAATGATGTTGGATTTATTAAGTGAATATTTCAAAACTAAATAATAATGAAGTTAAATTAAGATATATATGAAATTATCAAATTTAGTTTTGAAAGTGTTTGATATTTAATGCTTTGAAATATATTGTAATTTAAAAGTTTTATTTTCTGGTTCAAATCTGTATTTGAAATCAATATAATTTGAAATGATTTATTGAAAAGCTAAATTGAATTGGAATTGATAAATTGAGTTTGAATTAAATTATAATTTTGGAATTCAAGTTGATTTGAATCGATTTGTGAAATTTGAGGAACCTATTTTATTATATATAGTACTTTTAAACTATACTTAAAACTATTTTAATGTTTTACTTTATAAATTATTTTAATATAAACTATTTCAATATAAATCATTTTAATATAAACTATTTTTATTATAAACTATTTTAATATACTAACTATTTTGTTATAAACTATTTTAACTTACAACTTTTTTATATAAACTATATTATTATATATACTATCATTAGTATCTAAACGGTTTAAAGGAAAGTGTTATGATTTCAGAGTGTTATGGTTTCCAAAGTATTATGATTTCTAAGTTATGATTTCCATAGCGTTATAGTTTTAGAAGCTTTATAATTTTGAAAGTGTTATAATTTTGAAGTGCTATGATTTTTGAAAATTGATATATTTGAAATAGAAATGATGTCGTATTGATATGGTTTTGAAGTGGGTATGATATTTTGGTTTTGAAGTATAAACTGTTTTGAAACAACCACGGTGTTATAATAACGATTGGTTGTTAAAGAGACCAGGATCAGTTATTGTCATACTCTCTGCCAATGTCAAAAACCAGTTTAACAACCGTGTATGCGGTGGAGATTCCAGAATGAAGTAGGATGGTGGCGACGTCCTATTGAGGTATATACATGGACCCGACTCCCATGAGTTGGCATAAGGTGGCTAAAACAGGAGCGATTGACGGGCCAAGTGAGGTAGCTCCTCCGATCGGACACACTTCTTTGATACAATTCTATTACTTTGTGATCGATTTGGGTGCAACTTCAATTTGGGACTGTGGCTCGAGGTGGGCGGTAGCAGCGGCTATGCATTACCACCAGCCCGGATGCGTAATTGGTATATCTACCCTGGCATTGCCTAGTTGTGCCATGTCACCTACCATATCGAGACCACTACGAGTTTGTTTTGTGTCGTACCTGCGGAGTATCCTCCGGTAGCCTCCCGATTAGGAGGTATTACGGTATAGACTACTGGCACTATAAAATGTGTTAAGGGGGAAATGGGTAACGCCTTAACGCTATTTTAATAGTTTACTTTACTTTAGACATTATAATAATATGGTATATTACTACATAGTAGATAGTTTAACAGATCCTTAGAGGATGGTTATCCCAAACATCCTTTGAGTTACTTGTATTTTAGTTGATATTTCACTTGAGTTAGATTTATTGATATAAAAATGTTAATCCTGACTCAAGTGTTTTGTGCTTTGGCATTACGCTCGGGTAAGACTGAGTGTCACAGTATTCGAGATTCACCTTTGGAGTTTGGAGCTTCGCTTGGAGATCGAACTATCGATTCAGCTTTCAGTTATTCAGTAGACTCCTGTGATATATTCTGATCTTATATTTTACTATTGTATTGAGACTCCTATGTATTCGAGACTTCTGTTTTATCTTGTTTAACTCTTTTATATATATAGTAGTTTCATGAACTATTATTCATTTGTTTCCGCTGCTTACTATTATATTACTCTGCATCTGTGATTCTGTGATTGTTTTATTTACTATATATGTTGAGTTTTGCCAAATATAAATTAATAATTGAATATTTTGGGCAATTCAAGTCCGATATGCGTGGATGCGAATGGTTGAAAATATCGGTATGTTGCACATTTCCCTTCGGAAAGCACTTACTATAACAACAGTGTTATAGTTCATGCCTTCCTTACTTTTTCACGAAAACGTCTATTACAACAATAAATCTTGAAATCTATGTTTTCATCACTCAACACATTTAAAATCACCTATAAAATCATTTAAACTCTATTTTAAAAACATCACTTTCAAAACCATTTTGTTCAAAAGATTATTCACTTTAAACGTGAATATATTCCTCTTTATAAAAATCCATATTTAATTCTTAATATAAATCATTTCAAAATTTATAAAACTACATTTACAAATCCTTTTCCCTTTAATCACTTTTTTTTTATAAAATATCTTTATTTATAAATTCCCGCTTATAAATCTACTTCTTTATAAATCTCATTTATTTTCATAATCCATTTATAAATATCGATTACAAATTCACTTTATATTTATAAACAAGGTTTAAAATTCTCATTTCTATTTTCTAAAACCCCGTTCAAACATCTCCCAGTTATTTCCACTTTCTATTTTTCCCCAAAATAGAAACAATCGCTTTTCTAAATAACCATTCCCCAAATTTTTATAAATCCACAGATGTGGCTTATCGCTCCAATTTTGTCCAAAGTTATATTTCCCTTAAATTAAAAAACATCATTTATAAATTTATAGTTTCCTTTTGAAAACCTTTTACTTATTTATAAAACATTTCATTTTAAATCCGTTCCTAATATCTTAAATTATATCCCTAAAAAATAAACAGTTAATAATATTTATACAAAAATTATCCTATCTTCTTTTTAATTCACATTCCTTTATTATAAATTTTACTTAATATTTTATATTTTAATATTTATATAATATAGTTTATAAAAAATATCTATTTAAAATATTTCATAAACTATTAATTTTAATATCCAAAAATCATATTATTTTATATACAATAAACTACATCTTTAAATAATCCAAAATAATTTATAAAACATATTTAACTTTGAAAACCATTTAAAAAATCAAATCTTCACTTAATAGTGTTTCAAAAATACTAAAAAGAGGCACAGTGCTACCATAGCACTAAATAGGAAAAACTATATCCATGTCATAACATATGGCATGTAACACATCGTATATCACAATATATGAAAAATAAATCGCAAATGTGGGGAATCTAGCTGGATCCCTCCGACTTGTTAACTTGCATCAAATACAGCATATGCGAATAAAATGTACATTATCTGCTTCGAGGCAGACGTACGTACAATGGGTCATCCGCTCATACACAGGAACGTGTAGGGTCTCATTCGCTCCAATAGATGGGTATATATATCCAACTACTAATAATATAGTAAGGACCTAAGATGGCAATCATAGGCAATAACATAAATAAAATTATTTCCCCTTATATAAAAATATAAGTGACTAGAGAGAGTGAGTTTTACTCACTTTGGTTCTAGTCGTCGTTGTAGCATTTTATTTCGATTAAAATTAAACAAGTGTTTAATTTTAAGCAAAATTCTTAACAGTTCCAAACCCATCCAATCCTGCTCTAAAATGTAGTGCTCGACAATACAAATCCTAGGCTGCCTGTTTCGTGCGATGCGGACCTCGTATGAAATAGTTATGAATTTTATAAGTTAACTTTTTCATAATTAAATTAATTTTCATTAATTACAAATTAATTTTTATTTACAATAACCCAATCAAAGACCTGGCCGTTCAATCCACCATTAAAGGATCCTAGCCGCCCATCCTTTTCTTCCTCAATGCATTCGTTACCTGGAATATACATACTCGACAATACCCATACGCATGCGTCCAAATTGATTTTCGCTCCTCCTCCAACGCGATCGAGAGACGATCGTATACCATCACCATGTGCGCCTCACCCCACCTCACCACCGCACCAAGCGCCTCCCACTCCGGTGCTGCCATCGATGAGAAACACGCCTCCAAACGTAGCACGAATGCAGTCAGATCTTCCATCCTACGATGAACTTCAGGCGATCTCCACCGTAGGATGTGCAGCTCTCGACGTGCTATCCATTTTTGTAATTGAAGCCTAGTCCAAATTATGGATGGATGAGGAGATTGGAGGGGAAGAAGGTCAGCCATTTTTGGCCACTAAAATATAGGGTGGCAGCTGTAACCCTAGGGTTAGGTTTTGTTTGCAAAAACTGAATCCTACGGTCCTTTTATAGCAAATTTTGTGACACTATTCATCCAAATATTTTCCGAACTCCAAACAAAATGTGCTGCCTGGCGTTTATAATGTTTTACCCTTCCAAATATAATGAAATATACATTGGAGGCTTATTCTATCATATTTGGAAGATAGATTTTCGAATCGAATTATTTTAATTAAATTTACTTAAATTAATTTATATGCGTTTCAACTTCGTACGACCAAACGATAAGTCCAATCGCCGTGAAATTTGACATCCTATAATAATATACTATTATGGATCCAATGAAACTAGTTTCATCCAATTCTGAGACAGTGTCCCGAATGGCTATTTTTCACTCTTTAAATTAATACATAAATTCCCAGTTTTTGTTTTATCACTTTTTAATTAATTTAAAATTCACTAACTTCATTCTAGTTCAAATGGAATTTAAATCAACTTTATAAATTATTTCCATTTACATTAAATTTAGAATCCAATTATTTTAAAATTCCATATAATCTATAACCATTACACTTGCAATTTAACTATTTACCTATAAAATCAACTTTTCAATATTTAAATCAATTAAATATTTTAATTTCAATTGACTGAAATTCTGGATCATTACATATTCTCTATCGTTTAGAAGATTGTCAAAATGCTTAGAGAAAGCAACCAAATACCAAATCCTAATTCTTTTGATACCAAACCATCGCATTTTCAATTCAACTTCCACTTTCTTAAAGGGTGGATGGATTGATTTTCTAGAGAACAAGTTACCAGACTATAGAAAATGTTCATCACTTTTCTGGTGTAACTGGCTAGTTTGATTGGAAGTAGAAAGGTTCTACTCCAGTAAACATTCATCGTTATCATGATAGAGTTGATTATAATCATCCTTCTTGTTTTGACTTATGTGTTTATTTGCCCATCTGTTCGTAATTGCAATGATTTTTCTGAACAAGGGAAGGCAATGAATGTTTATGTTTGCTGGAAGATAAAGGAATGTCTAAATAGGTCATGTTGTGTAGCATTGGCTGTAGGTTAACAATCTATACAAGGGGTGGTAATTAATCTTAGGGAACTCAAACAATTAAAATATTAGTTTTTTCACGATTGATTTGCAAGCCAGTAAAAGTATAGAATTAGAACAAGATTTTATTAGTACATTGTAGGGATCCTATATTTGCTTTAGTGAAGATTATTAAATTGTCTGCAAACATTAGTAAAGTGATAAATGGTTATTTGCATTTTTGGTGCAAGACAAACAGTTCTTACCTTAACATTAGCGAAGTGATAAATTATCCTCTACCATTTATATATTAATTGATTAGTTGCATACTCTTTAATTGTCTATCTTCTTCAAACTTGCAGGTCTATTATTTGTCAATCTTCCTTAAGGTTAGAATCCCAAGGCAAGCGAGTCCAAACATCCACCGAAAAAAATCAAAATATCTCCAAGTTTTTTTGGGTTTTAATAAACATACAAATATAGTGGTAGCCTTATTATGAAAATAAAATGGTAAATTTTAAATATTCTATTATTATAAGAACATTTGTTATTTAAAGTTTGAATAATCTACATCGATAAAAATTTGCCAACTTATAAAAAATGATAAAGTTTTTAACAATTAAAATATACAATTGAATAGAACTAAGATTGCAGAAGAAATATTAAATGTACTTACCTTAAATCTTTTGCCATATTGTTGTTTCAATACCGATGCAAGAACATAGCTATACATTACTAAATTTGTAACTCGATCACTCAAATGTTTATTTTCCTAAGTCTTAATGTTGTTTAGTTAGTTTTAAACACTTAAGAAAAATAAGAACATGGATATTGGATCAGTATTCGATCAAACATAAATATTATATGATGAATGATCGTATTTCGTCATGTATGCAATTGTAATGAAATTAGGTCGCTGGAAATAAGCAAATCAAAAAAAGAAATTGTGAATTCAATACGACTGACTACAATGAGGATTTCCTTTTGAATGATTTTCCCATTTAGAATAAGAAAGCGAATGTACAATAGTGAATGTAACTTTAGCACGGTTTGGAGGATGAGTATGAATAGTCAACTCTGCTTCATAAAGTGATATTGGAAACGAGAATTGTACAAAATGCTAGTAGATACTTAATATGGAATGGGAAATGTTAATTTATTTCAATTGTGTTTTTTATATAGAAAATAGTTTTCTATAAAAATCATTTCTACAAGTTCAAGGTATTTGATCGAAAACTCTCGCCTATAAACTAGCTATAGTAAAAGAAATAAATAACACATAAGAAGTAGTTGAATGGAGCTTCTTATTTCATACAGTATTATAGTAATGGTGGAAATAGTGGGAGCATGCCATGTAACACCTCTAATTTTAAATAACATTATTCAGAATATTTAATTAGATAAATTAAATAGAATAATGTAGAAGCTAGAATGATAAGGGGATTGAGATTTGAAAAACTAATAGAGGGCGTGTCTTAATTAAATGAAATCATAAGAATGGATTTATGAAATGGTCTTATAAGCTAAATACTCAAGAGAATAAGGAATGGGTATTTTAGGAAATAGTCATGTACCATAATCCCATAACCCTTAAATCCTCACCTCATTTTCATTCACATTTTCAAAAAATAAAAACATAAACCAAGGAGCTTCAAGGCCGGCCATAACCCTAGGAAAAAGGAGATCAAAATCAATTAGAAGCTAAGGATTCACGCAAAGAAGAATTTAACAGGGTCAAATCTCAATTTCCTTATCCAAACAAAGTGAATAATAATCAAAATCATCTCATTTATGTTTTAATAAACATTTTGATTTCGTGTTTAAAGTTTAAAACCGTTTGGATGATTTGAATGATGATATGATTTGATTATATGTCATGTTTGATTTAATCGGGTATGTTTAAAATAGGTTTGATTTGATTTTAAGGTTAAAATCATATAAAACAGGTTTCGAATGCTATGATGATTAAATATGTTATGAAAAACATTATTTTGGAGAGGAGTTTAAATTTCATAATATCAAGTTATGGATAAGTTATTATGAATTTTCGAATAGAACAAATAGAAAAATTAAGTTTAAAATCATTTACGGTAATATATATGGATTTTGGGTCTGAAATTTATATATGTTAGAAAACATATTAAAAATGAATTAAGATGATTTTTGGGGATTTTTCCTATGTAATTTACTATGGAATTTAAATTATTTAAGATAAGGGACTTAAATGTTTTAATTGTTTTGTAAAGGAGAAGGGCTTATTACTAAAACAAATTCAAATGTAATTTGATGAATTTGGCAGCACTTTTAGAGATGGTTTTTGATAAAGAAGTGGTAACCAATGGCATTTTAAAAAATAAGGCAAGTTAGTTAAAAAGTGATTACTTTAAAAGGCTATAAAATAGTTTTGCTTGAATTTACTTCTTCGTAACTTCCATCAGTAGCTTTTGACACCATACCTTCACCCATGAACCTATTCGAAACCATAGCACATTGTACCAAACATTTAGTACGTAATGCATTAGAGATGCTTTCGGAAGGGTAGCCGCTTGGGAACCTATTCGAAACATGGCTGCCACTTTCTTATAACTTTAATTTAATGCTTTCGAAAGGGAGATTTCGTCTTTGCTGAATTTGAAACTACCTTCTTAGAGCTTTTGAAAGAGTATAGCCGCTTTTAACAAGTGTTTTAGAGGCAGTGGTTTCAAAAAGGGATTCGAAACTATCCTCTTCCCACAAGTTCTTTACTTAAACATCAATACTTTTGAAAGGGTCCCTGTAGTTGCTTTTACCAACGATTATGAAAGGGTGGTTTCAAAGCCATCTATTTTCCCATATTCTTTTACTTGAAGATTAATGTTTTTGAAAGGGTTACTTCTGCTTATGATCACTTTGATCCAGAAGTTATACTTAAGGTTAAACCCAATGATTTTGAAAGGGATACTTTCATAAGGTTTCAAAGCTATGCTTCTATAAATCCTACTTAAACTAAGTGGTTTCGAAAGATAAGTGTTAACACTTTTGAAGGGGTTATTTTGATGCTTTCAAAAGGTAGGTATTAATGCTTTCGAAAGAAATGTTGTGAGAGTTTCGAAAGGTAGATCTTTAATGGTTTCGAAAGGAATGTTCTAATTTTTTTGAAAGAAGGTTTTGAATACTTTTTAAAGGTATATTTCAATGATTTTAAATGAGAAGGTCTAAGGTTTCGAAAGCCTTGGTTTTAAAACAAAGAACCCTATCTCATTTTCAAAGAAAAACCCATGGCAATGTGAAAGAGATTTTGAAATGGCATTTAACTTTGGTGTTTTGAAGAAGCTTTCCTTTCTCAAGATAATAGGTTAATGGTATTAACCATACTTCATTTGAAAATGATTACAAGGATATTAAACCATGAATGGTTATGTTATCATGTTATGGTTAATTATCATGTGTGCTTCTTCTATAAACATATTCACTTTATAATTAACCTATAACTATATTTTAGGGTGTTGAGGGCATAATAACCAACTATGTTGACTCAGTAGTGATTATACATTGAGTTAACTCCTGTATGAGTATAGTTGCATCCAGGAGGTTAGATAGACCAAAACATAGGACTCCCAAAGACTGATCGAAGAGTTTTCAATTTAGATCGGTTCATAGTAAAACCATGAAACCTATGACATAAGAGAAGTTATTGGAGATCCCAATAGGTTTATAGTGAACATATGAAAACTATAACTGAATGAAGTTATTAGTAGGGGCCAGTAGGTTCTTAGTGATCCCATGAAAACTTTGAAATTGGACAGATAGTCCATAAGCGTTGAATAGGTTATTTGTCAACCCATGAAAACTATTAGGTTAATAGTGACCCTAGAAACTACAATGTGAGAAAGAATGTTGGATGAATGGGGATGGGAAATCCAGAATATATTGCATGTTTGCATGTCATCATTATATATTATAGTATATTATGTTTTACCCATTGTGGATGCACGTGCATGGTATATGGTTACTATAAATTTTGGTTAAGATACTAGTAAGGGAAAAACCCATTCCGTTAAGCGGCGTAGTCTCATTCGATATCTACATCGTTCGAGATGTAGGTTATTATTCAAACCAGGCTTTATGTTTGACTTGAAGTTTATGTTTTCCCCTTAAACTCTCGGGTGCTCAATTAATTTTGAGTAGTTTGAGAGTTAAGGTTTTCAGGTTCTCCTTTAGACGAATAAGCTTCTGGAGACGTGCAGGAGGCAAGCTAGCTAATAGGAGTTATTTATGTTTGATCCATTATGTTTTGATGTAGTGGCAATGTTGTTAAATTGCCTATATTTAGACTCTGATCATCCAAAGGGCATCTTCACATGTCGCTCTTGGTGTATTTTGTAATAATTATATTTTCCATGAATGTGGTTCTCAAAATTAGGATTATGTAATTAATTTGAATTATGATTCGAAGTGGAATAAGAAATTTGTTTTATGGTTTAATTTTTTTTCATATCCATGGGTTTCTGTTATATCAATATATCTAACATTACCGCATTTAGACACCGAGAATTAATAACTATGGATGACTTCAGCATCCGTGACAGTTAGTTTTGGGCCTCCAAGTGGGGGATGTTACATTCCATATATTACTTATTAGTGGATGCATCAAGATATGATAAATTATTTTTGTAAAACTATTTGTGAAATAATAATTGTTTTTTAAAATTTACTGAAAGTGAATAAGGTTTTTATTTATTTTTTATATATGTTTTTATTCATTATGAAATCAATATGTTGGAATAATGATATTTGTTGCATTAGATACAAAACAAAAAAGTATCTGCAATTTTTTATAATTATTTTGGAACTAAAGATAAAGCACCCATTTAGTAGGAGTGATATTAGTTTTGGTAAACTCCTCAGGTTGATACACAAAGATGCATGCAGTCAAAAGTCGAATGATTCCAAAACCAATTCCACATACTCCATTTAATTCACAGATGACTTAACATAAAATGAACATGTGTATTTGATCCATAAGTAATGTATTTATGATATGTTCACTGAATATAAAATCGAAGTATAAAACGTAATGTGAAAAGGAAATAAGAAAAAATCAATTTGATCAAATATGTGAGTAAATAGAAAAATTGTTCTAAAAGTATTTAAAATGAATAAGATTCAATCGCAAAATTCGCTCCTCTTAGCGATACATGATGATGTGTCGATAAGGAGCAATCAGACATTGCCGAACAAAGTACGATTGATGATGAGTAAAGTTGAGTTAACTTTTTTCTGTAAGGTTAAGTACTCAAAAGTACATTAGGTTAATTTCAATTTTATATAAAACGAAGTTTATATAATCCTAAAGTATAAGAGTATATGAAACATCCCATATATATGTATTAGGTCAAGGATTTGGCATGTTGTATGAGTTGAGAGGCTGCACACAATATTTACCTGTTAACATCTTGTGTGACCCACTCTAAAGCGGTTTGGTACGGATCGATGTTGATTAACCAATTTATGTTATGGACATAAGTTCGTAAATCTAAAATTAAGTAGTCTATACATATATATAGGCAAGTTGTTTCAAGTAACACCAACTTTATGATAAAAAAATTTCTTTTAGAAATTATTTGTAATAAAATGGATTTGGATATGATCGAAAGGCAAAAATGATTACGAAAGATGAAATGAGACTGACCAAGCCTAAACAAACATAACTAATTTGAATGTCTAATAAGAACTGTAACGATCCGCCTTTTTAACCCTCAAAAGTCGGCACGTGATACATCCATGATATGGTAATGCCGAGATTGTTAGGGTAAAAGAAAAGGAACATGGAAAATAGAATGTCACTATGGATTGATAACATATAATATAACAAAGACATCAAAAACTGTCACTCTAAGATACATGGTATATCAAGGTTAAATACAGACCTCATCAGCCTGGACAGTTGTTACTCCCAACCTTACAATTGCTGATGTGTATACATAATAATACAATAGAAAATAAAAATACAATAGCAGGTGGCATCCACCTCTATTCCGTGAGCCCTATGTCCCACCAATAATTACCTGGAAAAATCAAACTGACCCTAGCATTCTAATAATGGAAAACCAAAGTGAGAAAACTTAAGAAATATGGAGAACATATTATAATTCTGTGAGACCATGCCGCTAAAAATAGAATGGGGTTTTACCTCACAAGGACAACATCCATACTTGTAGGAATGGAAAAAAATCAGAACAACAAGCTAAAAAAGAATGGATGGACATAGAAAAGATCAAACTCTAAACTTAAAAATGGACCAAAGAAATTAAACATGGAGAAGAGCTCAAGGCACTTCTTGATGCAATTAAGAAAGGATCAACTCCAAGTTCCGAATCAAACCAGGAACTTTGAAGCTGGAGCTCGAAAACTTAATGTGGGCATCCAAATATTTCACATCAACGCATGCGTGCCAAAACCTGTCTACATAGATGTGACCATACCCTGATGGGTGTGACCCACATGGCATGGCTTCCACTCACAATTTGATTCTAGTTCTTCGGTCTTGCATACCAATGCTCAAAACAAGCCACAAATAATCTTAGATTGACGAAACACAAAGAAGGATATCAAAATCAATAATCGATGAATCAACTATCGAAAAACAAACTAGTACTATCCTAGGGAAAACAGTGAAGCCAAACCACTTAGAGTAGTGTTGCTTCCTATCTTGACTCGATAGGATTCTTAACTTTAAGAATAACTAGAGTTTAAATTGTCAAAATAAGCAACAAAATAATCTTGAATCGATGAATACAAGAAGGTAGCAGGATCGATGGTCAATAAGTCAACTATCAGAAATAAAAAAATGATTGTAGATGAAAATTAAATCTCCTACACTTATAACAATTCGTCGATCCCGAAGTAGCATTACACCAGGGAAAACAATGAAGCCAAACAAGTAAGGAAGTATTGCTTCCCACCTTTACGACAACATTCTTAACCTTAAGAATAGCAAGAGTACTTTCAATGTTTAATGCTAAGTGTAAGACTAAATAATTTCAATAAAAGAATAACACTTTTAAAACATTTGACTCAAACTAGTGCTTGATTGTCACATCACAGATATTTGTAAAATAATTTAATACATATTCTTTTAAAGTGCAAATTACATTTCTACACGTATTAAAAAGAAGGGTCAAAAACATATGTCATTAAAACATTATTCACTAGAAATCTAAAACAATTTGCACTTAGCTTTATTTTTAAACATTCCTTTTGAAAGATTTTCACATTTATAACTTTAAAACAATATTTATTGTCCTGAAAGATAATAAATCAATTTAAAATGCTTTTATAAATTTAAAACAATGGAAATCATCCAAAAAGATAGTTGATATAACTCTTTTAGAAATTTAAAATAACATTAATTATCCTAAAGGAAAATAAATCAAATTTATTATATTTTAATAAATTTAAAACAACATTAATTATCCGAAGGAAAATAAATCAAATTTATAATATTTTTATAAGTTTAAAATAACATTAATTATCCCGAAAGATAATTAGTCAAATTTATAACTCCTTTTATAAATTTTAAGCAACACTTATCCTTTATTTCAAAATTCTCAAAAATACTTTAAAATATTGTGTAACAACTTTCAAAGCACAAAATCATGACCAAACATTTATTTTGTAAAAATATAAGCATAAGTTCAACACATTCAAAGATTTAAGAAGATGGTATTTCATAAGTGATGGCATAACAATAATCCCTATAACGAACTCACATAAATCAAATAATATGTTACAAATATTTCAACCAAACATCAGTATAAGCAACATAAGAATTTAAGTAAATCAATATTGGCGAGTAACCCCTTATGGTCTCTCCACAAAAGTCCCCTATAAATCACATATGTATTTATATTTCGAAGTATTCCGTTATGGCCTATTCTCTATGCATACGCTTCGGTTTTCCCATAGTTTTTGGTCCCTGCAATACAATGGTTACTTACGCCATCCGCTTTCAAGCGGGAATCAAATCCAAACAAACAATCAAAGAATAATATATAAACAATCATCCAAGCATTCAATAATGATCTATAACAACACAGATGCCATAGTTTATCTAAAGGTGAGTAAACTTACCAATATTCCAATTAACACTTTGGCATTCCGGTACGTTCTATTTTAGCTCAAAATTCTACTATATCAAAATTCAACGAATCCAATTCCATTGTAGATATGATACATGTCCAACACAAAAGACCATATCTGATTCTGATCTCATATATATGATGACCCGCATTTCGGGAGGTTTAAGCCGACAATAAACCACACATGTCCAACTCAAAACAATCCGGAACACGTATAATCAATGGGGTTAATTACGAAAAATAAGAAAAGAAGAAAACAAACATAGAATCTCGCAACGGAATGACAAAATATAATAATCAAATAAATAGTTCATGAAGCTGTTTACACTATACATTTGATTATACTATACAACATCAATCAGAGCTATAGTACAACAGAGACAAAATAAAACAATGCAGCAGCACAACATGATGCAAGGGAATAATACTAGTAATATAATATACCAAACATTCATCTTTGTCCTCTAAATAATATGATCTTCAATGAACTGAAAACTCAGGGCTGACCCGAGCATAAAGTAAAAAAAACACACTCAAGTCAGAACTAAAATATCCTTATGTAAGTCAAATCAATATAACATATAATAGGAGTGTAATAGCGTTAGAGATGTTTACGAGGTTTTTACATCTTCTATCCAGTGTATAACATGTATACAATAACTCAAGAGATGTTACAGGATTTTACATCTCTTAAGAATCAATCAAAATATCTATATAAAGAAAATTATGATATATATGTAATATATAATCAATAAAATAAATATTTTTCCTAGCGTTAAGGCTTTACATTAATCCCTCTTAATGTGTTCTTAAACATGTGGTCTATGCAAGTCCTGTAATTTGACCAGTAGAACATCGGTAGCCAATGAGTTCCCTATAGGCACATGTCAAATCAAAATCATAGTAGTCTCGTATAAGGATAAAAGTATGACAAGGCACGTGAGGCAATGCCCAAGGTATGATACTACCAGTTTGCGATGCCCTAGCTGATGGTAACAAATAGCCGCAGCTACCGCCCACCACGTCCAACACTGCCATAATCGGAGGTTATGTACCAATCAACAACAATGTGATAATAAAACAAAAAGTGTGTTCGTTAGAGGTAGCTAATCTCATTATCCAGGAAGGGCTCCTGTTTTAGTCATTTCCATTTGACACAAGTGTCAGTTCCAATCCACCATCGTTCACTTTCTTTAAATCCAATAAATGTACACTAAAATCCAACCACTTCATTCTGAAGTCACCTCCATGTACATAGTTGTTAAAGTAGTTCCAACATTGACAGAGAGTATGTTAATAATCGGCCCCGGACTCTTTAACAACCAAACGTCATTTTACACACCGGTTGGTTCTTTTGCATTTCAAAAATGATTCATACTAGATATTAAAATATCATATTAACTTCAAAATATCCTTCATTTCAAAACCATCATATTTACTTCATATGTCATTTTCACTAGAAAATCATTTTATTCACTATGAGATTAATTTCACTTCAAAATCATTATATTTACTTCGAAATCAATTTCATTTTGAAATCATTATGTTTCGACTTAGGTTATAACTTCATTTTAACCACATTCGTATTAAAATCAATGATTTAAACAAAAATAGCCCCAACATGAACAGTTTGAATTTTTGAAAATTGTTTGAATAATTTAAATAGTTAAAATAGTTTGAAATAAAATAGTTTGAAATAAAAAATTCAATTCCAAGCCAAAATTTTGAAATATCCATTTATATCAGTTTTACTTTAATAAATTCGAAGTTCAAGTAAAAGTTGAAAACTTTAAAACAATTCAATTTCCATAATTCAAGTCATATGTCGATTATAACTTCAAATTCCAAAATAAATTATTTAAACAATTTCTTTTACAAATTTCACCTTCAACACTTCAAAGCTCAAACCATTATATTAAACAATCCGATGCCCATATATAATTTTCTACCCTATGGCCAATGATTAGTTATTTCACTTTTAATTACTAAGATGGATATATATAATTTCAATCCAAATCAAAGAGTCATAGGTATGCGTCATTCCAACCTATTTCTTAATTTATTCGAAATAATTCAAACAATAGTTTTATATACTGTCAATAACATACAAGGTGATAACATGATATATATATATATATATAAATAAGTAAACATCCAATCATCCAATATATCAACCAATAACATCCAATCTAAATAATTATCCGAATCAGCCAATAAATAAAACAGTTAACTAATTATCAATATCAGTGTTTAGCTTGCCATTCAATTTCAATTTCAAATTTAACTGTCAATTACAAATTTCTAATAGCTCAATTCATATGTCAATTTAAATTTCAGTTAATTTACCAAACAATAGTCAATAAAGATAAATCACTTCATGATTTCAATTTAACTAACATCGGAATATTTAAGTATTCCGTGAGCGCTTTAAAACACTCACCTTTATTTGAAATTGAAAAGTTTTCATAGTCAAACAAATTTGGATCCAACTCCATGTCGTAGACGACTTCGATAAGAATCCAACGCAACTGTTTTTCTCGAATCCGACTTCATGTGAAAAAGTTATTCGGTAATTAGCGTAATGATATAATTGAATTAAAATTAACAAAACTAAATGAACATAAAAAAATTTAAACCTATCTTCCTCCATCCTTTGTCACGTTCCTGGCTGAGAAACCCATCAACGTCGACATTTTTCGAATGTCGCTTCTCCCTCACGTCCCCGGAGGGCGATCGAACGTCGTCACCATGTTCATCATCACGAGCAATTCTTACTGCCGCCACTTTATCGTGATTGGTCGTAGAAATCGCCGCCGAATCAACTCCAGACACAGCATGAACACGGCCCCCTCATGCATCCAATTGTCGACGATTCGTTGACCCACCGTTGACCTCGTAGAGCATGTCGAGCTATCCATCTTCCTAGTTGAAATTGAAGCTTGAAAGCATATGGATGAATAGAAATTGAGGGAGGTAGGCCAGTGATTTTCGACCATTAAAATTTATAAGGGGGCGGCTGAAATAAAGTTTTCAAGTCCTTATACAGAAAATTTCGTGGCACTATTCATCTGTGAAAATTTCAAACTCCAAACGAAGCATGCCGCATGGCGTTCGATATGTTATACCCCTATTCTGTACATAATGGAACGTATACCGAGAGCCAATTCCATCATATTTAGAAGATAGCTTTTCAAAATTGAATTTTATTAATTAAAGTTCTAAAAATAAATTTTGCATGTTTCCAGCTCGCATGACCAAATGATAAGTTCAATCGCTATGAAACATGAAAACTTAAAATAATTCACTATTACGGATCTGATGAAACTGGTCGAAATTCGGGATAATAACCTGAAAGGCTAATTTTTTTACACGTTAATTAGAACGAGTAATTTCTAAAATCAATTTAATCATTTCAAAATCCAATTTAAAAAGTTTACTATCTCCATTCAAGCTTAAATAGAATTTAAATCAACTTTTGAAATCATTTACATTCACATTATGTGACTCCCCACCACTATACCCACGCTAGCCAAGGACACTTCGGGGTAATGTCGTCAACTAGCGTGGAGAATAAGGCCGTTGAGGAGCGACCGTCCGTGTAATTGCTTTGTGCGAGCACCGATATGCCAGATAAAATATAACATGCATTTCATCTCAAGAGAAAATCTGACATACCGACACAAACCCAAAGCTACTACACAGTGGCTATATATAATCTTCGAAAACAAATATAGAAATAAACATAACATAAATCAGTCACAGATAATTCATATCTATCTAAGGCGGAAATAGATATGAATATAACACATAGAAGTGTTCATCAGAGTAGTGGTTAATAAGATCCACAATATCGCAAAAGGATAGCAACATGTGCTATACGAAAGAATAAGTATACATCATAGAGTCTATATCTCAACTGTATACATCCAAAAACTACTAATCTAAGTAGTTAGCCAAAAGTCAGAGTAATGAATCCCTGGGGAGAAGTCAAGCAGAAGCACCTGTAATGTAACAGCCCAAAATTTTAACAAGTATTTTTCACTTATATTTTAAAAACTTTGGGGTTTATTATATAAAAATCAAAATTTTAAAGTGATTAAAAATAAAAATAAAAACAATTGACCAAATTTTTAATTAAATAATAAGATCTCTGAAATTTTGACATGGTTAAGAATTAACTTTAATTTGGAAATTTGGGTTTTTGTCGAAGATGGTAAATAACTTAATTTCTAGCAAAATCAAGTTTTAATTAAGAAAACATTAATCGCTTAGGTGGTTAAGACATCTGGGCTATTCACGACAGGTCACGAGTTCGAGTCTCAGCACGGTCAGAATTTCGAATTTTTTTTAGTGTATAAATGAACAGGGTAATTACGCGTTAAAAATGGCGCGTAAATTTAGGGAATAAATACTGTATATATATATATGTATATATATATATATATATATATATATAAGAAAACGTATCCGTTATTTCGGTATATTTTGGGCATAAAATATTATGGCTATGATACACATTCTTAAAAATATGACCTTAGTGTAAATGAGTAAATTTATCAGTGGCATGTGTTTTTAGAGGGAAGGAATATTCTACCGTTCAAATCAAATATGTTGCCTCTAAATTCAACGCATTACTTTAAAAATTTGATTTCCATAGATTTTTTTTCCATTCAACAAAATTTATTTCTTGCATTTTTCAAAACACAATTTTCTCCTAAATCTCAGTCATGCGCAGTATCCATTCTCCTATCTGCTTGCCTATTTCATATGCGTTTTTCTCTTTACTCATATCTCTTACGTTATTTTCTCTTTCCAGTAAAATTTACTTCCCAATTTATATATATATATATATTAATTAAGCCATTTTCCAAAAGTCTAAAAATATAAAATTTAAGTTTTTAATTTGTTTAACTTTGTTAAAAGACACTCCATTTGGAATGTCAATAAAAAATCTGAATTTTGTATATATATAATATGGAGAATGTAAACCAATTAAATTTTAGTTAAGTATTAATTTTGAAGAATTTAGTGTATTAATGAACTGTTGGATTTCGCGTTTAAAAGGCGCGTAAAATTTATGGTATAAGTAACGTAATAAACGTATAAATTGAAAACGTTATTTTTATATATAAATTTTGGGTGTTTTGTATTGCGTCAGTTTGGCGTATTGTAAAAATCATATTTATATCTATATGGATTAAAATATCAGCCAGTAGTTTTATAGTAAACGTTACCTTTTCCATAGCTTTCAATTGGGTTTTAATTTTTGTATATGACTTTTTCATTCCAAAATCTTTGCCAATTCTTGCCGTTTCATTTAATAAAGATCAAAATTTCATATAGCTGATCATGCAACTATTAAATGGTATAAAATGTTGAAATCAAATTTTCATAAATTGGCAGCATAAATCACGCATATAAATAACGTTCAAACTAAAAAAACTGGAAAGTAATCAACGCATGCATTTAATCAAGATTTTCTTATAACTGGAAATAGTGAATCACGCTCCTCTATTTCATAAAGCACGAATCCATATCTCTTACTTCTTGTTTCCCACTGCAATTTGTTTTGCAAATTTTCGTACAACTGATCAAGCAAATTAATACTTGCTGATTCTTTGTATATAAATCTCTCAGACTATGAAAATAGCACGCAACTTTTAATTGGAAAAATATATATAACGTTATAATCAATTTTCGTATAACTGGCAATAATAAATCACGCAACTTTCTGGTCTGCCTAAATGTTTATTATCACTTGCCATTCTTGCTGCTTGTTTGGTCCCCTATGTTTCGCAAGCCTTATCCATGAATACATAAGAAAGAATTTTATAAATTAAGAATCAATCTCTTGCCTAAATTCATGCATCATTCTAGGAATTCATTAAATCAAAATTTTGTATAGCTGGGAGAATTTCAAATTTCATTCGAATTTGTCTATTCAGTTCAAAGCAAATTATATTTGATTACTGTTTTCCTATAATCACGTAAGCCTCCCATATATATTATTGTGCAACTCACATCTCAGAAGATCTCATGTGCCTTCATAACTCTCAACTTGTTTTCTTATATATATATATATATATATATATATATATATATATATATATATATATATATATATATATATATAAAGCCTCACACAAAAACTTTATATTGCATTTAAAATTTGCCTTCGTTCTTCTTGAGAAATTGCACAGGTATGGTCACACCTTGCTTTTATTTATTTTGTTCTTCTTCTTGTTTCATTTGGTCCCATGTCCACACTACTCGGCTGCTCCACCACCTATCCTTGCCACATCTCCTTTTTCCCTCTCTGATCTATTTTGACATACATGTCAGATTGTTGTAGGAAGACAAGCTTAGTATCCTTCTTTTGAATTCTATAGAAAATGCATGCATTCCTGTAGTTGTGGCCACTTGAACTTCTTGCGTGAGTCTTTTTTTTTATATGAATTGCTAAAGTGTGTCATCTTTGAAAAAAAAATGGTAACAAACAAAACTAATATCCTTCATTTGCATACACTTACACGTACAAAATCACGTTTGTTTCAGCAGATAGGTAGAACTTTTTATTACCTAACTTATTTCCAAAATATGCAGTGACTTGTATATTTTGAGTGCATGCTTACGGGGTTTAAAATAGGCAAGCAGACCGTGACATTTATTTAGTTTGTATCACCTTGTTTTGTGAATTCATGCATGAGTCATTTTAATAAAATGTTAAATGTAAAAAAAAATTATATTTTCATTTGCATCTTCGGAAAAAAAATGAAAAAAAAATGCATGTTTTAAAAGATGAGGTAAGAGTGGCTGTGCTATGTTGCGTGTTCAAGTTTTGGAAACCAACATGCTTCACTTTTATTTAACGTGATTTTTTATGCAGAGAAAGAAAAAAAGAAAAAAAAAAGAAAAAAATTTATATATATATATATATATATATATATATATTAGTTGCAAATTTCACTGTTTTCAATTTTTGAAGAATTTTAGTGTACGCCACCTGTTTGTAGAAAGGGAATAACGTATTGTGTCCACCTTTTTCTTTCCAGCTTTTGCCTAAAACTTTCCACTATAATTTTCATGGGTACGTAAATAGTTAAGATTTCACTGCCTGGCCTTGAGAACGTGGGCAAGTCGAGTAGTGGGAGTGGTCGAGTCAAGTCAAATTCTATTCGTTCCAGTTATTTCGAAAATTTTGCTTTGACCGTAATTTTAAAAGTCGCGTATTTGGTATTTGGATTTTATTTTAGATTTGAATCAAGGCGTGGCATCCGCGGAAACCTAATCGTGCCATTTGTACGATCCTTTATCAAGTGGTAAAATCGTTTGAATCTGATTATCTATAGTTTAAGGTGAGTATTTCTCACCAGACAAACATACCTATATATCCGTGATTTATCACAAGTGTATTTGTAAATTATTTATTAAATTTTATCTGCCTGTGATATAACGTATAATGTTAAACCCCATTTTAAACAGAACCGAAGGCACTTCCGAAGAAGCCCTTGCAGATCCACTTCCGAAGAAATCCCATCCCTTTCAAAAACCACTTGAATTTAAAAATTCAAATTTAAAATATTTTCAAAAGTCTATGACTTAACCGATTCCCACATGCAACCCATATTTGTGTGTGTATAGTGTAGTCCAGGGGTATTACACGATAGTGCACAATATCAATCATCACAGATATATCAATAAGCGGTATAACTCATAACGCTTATCTTCATTCACAGATTCATAGATAAAGTAAATTTATCAATCACAAAGATTCACTAATATGATTCGATGTAGGTTTCGGATAACCAACTGGAATCCGACTCCCTGTCGCATCGAAATTCCAATGCCGTTTTACGGGCAAAAGGGGTTTACATACATATAGGAACAAATCACAGTTCATCACAAAGCAATCACAGTATCACAACAGAAATGTCAATCCAGAACAGAATATTTGATGATAGTCAATCATCTTTGATTTAAGTGATTGTGATTAAGGTAAATTAACCATATAATTATCTTAATTAATTATTTTAAGTCAATGTTTAATTTTATTAATTATGAATCAATTTAAATCTTAATTGGCTTTATTAACTAATTATTCCTTTAATTAATTATTGTAACTTACAAATTCTTAATTCTTAACCTGATTAAGTTTAATTATCTTTGCTAATTGACTATTCTTCAATTGATTAACTATTAATTATAAATCATTATCAAAAACATTAATTGTTAATCATTATTTAGTCATATAAATGAATTTGGTTTACCGTTAACATTTGATATTGTGATTTACTTCTAGAATTTTTTCTTTTTCTTTTTTAAGTTAAACTTTTAAAACAATTTTTATTTAAAATAAAATATAAATTTAAAATATTTTTGGACTCCATAATTCTCAAATCATTGTTTTCAATACAATCTACCTATATTCCATTTACAAATACCATTAATTAATTGAGAAAAAATTAATTAACTTGTGTCCCAAAATCAAGTTAGAAGAAAAACTGGATTGCGTGCTGTTTTATGACTAACCCGAGCCTTCCTCGAGTCATACCCGAGGAAAACCAACCCCAACTTCGAGTTTTTCCCAGATTTACCCGAGTGACAAATTTTCACAAAAAAAATTTGTTTAAGTCCCAAGTCAACACGATACAACACCGAAACAACTCGAGTTGCTCTTCGAGTTCCCACGCGATTTCCCCGTGTCATGCTTCGGGTTCCCCTTCATCTCCCTCAATCCAACACGACTGATACTGCTACGACCATATACACGTGCACAGCTGAATCCATGACCGTTGGTCGGAGTGATGGCCATCAACAAGTCAGCGCTCATCCCCTAACGCCCTACAAACACCCAGAATTCGGATTCCTCTCGAAAACCAGAATCGAGCTACCTCGACCCAACAACCCAGCGAAGCCTCACTAGAAAAACGTCTCGTCCCGCTTCCGCCGATCGTCAGAGGCCACGATATTTGGTCCACGTCTTCGTCTACACATGACGCTTCTGATGGCTCCGGTGCGATGAAGTCCGGTCGTCTGTGGAAGGCGCAGTGCCACCTTTTCTAACGTGAACAAAATTGGGTTCCTAAACCCTAGTTCGATCTCTAATCACAAGTGCAACATTTTAAAAATTAATCTAGTATTTTTCTGGTGATACCGAGCATTACATCTAGCTGCGATGATGATCACGTGGACTACGGTTACTTGAATCATCAGAATTTGACAAAAGTTGGATTTCCTTATCAACTTAAATTTCTTGATGAAGGCTCAATGTAAAATCTACATTTTGGTTCCAAAAATCATTGTTTTCCAAAGGGATTCAAGTAATATTTCTGAAATACAAATATGTGATGTTCGAATTTATTACTCATCTGGGTTGCTACTGATTTTATCATTTCCCAGAGAAGAAAATTCAGGTTTCTCTGCTTTGATTCATTACTGAGATAAAATACAGTTTAAAACAATCCTTATCTTACTTACAATTGTCTCTAGAAGCAAAGAGAAGGTAGAAGAGGTTGTAGTTGTAGATAGTTTACTCTGTGAATCAGAGGTTTGGGCATGATCATGTTTATAGTTTTTTTTTTCTCCTTTTTTTTTCTTATTAAAAGAAAACTACAAATTTGCTTTGATTTAACTCTAAAGTACAGTGTAAGTTGAACTACACTTAAACTTATTTTTCAGACCACAAGTTTCTTCCTTTTTCCAAAAGAAACTGGGAGAGAAAAATTCTAATTTCCCTGTAAATAAATGTTACAGGAAATAGGAACAAGGAACAAAAGTTTTTCCAAGAAATTCAAAGCACAAGCATACACCTCATTCATATGCAAACCATTCCTATTCCTATAGGCATTCAAACACAGGAGAAAATTGAACAAACAATAGATTTACTCACTGCATTTATCAAAGAAGATTGTCCACTGTCTCTTTTTTTTTCCAAGTTTCCCAAAAACTATAACTTGCTTTTAATTCTATTTCTGGAGCACTAGTGCAATTTTTTTTTGATACACTTTTCTTTCCATTTTTTTTTCTTTTTTTTTTCCCTCTTGCTTTACCATCCAATTTTCCTTTTCAACAGAAGATGGGAGAGTAGCTTATAAGCTTTACTGTAAACTAAATGTTACAGGGAAAAAGAAACAAGGGAAAACAGTGTTCCCAGGGAAAATCAAAACACAGACACACCATTCACAAGTCAAAACTAACCACATTCATGCAAGCATTTAAACACAAGAAAAAAAAGACATGAAGAAGGCATGGGGTTCACTCACTTTTTTTTCCAGAAGATAAGAATGCTTCCTGACAGCTAATTCAAAACAGAGATGAGGCTGGGGAAATCCTTTTCTACTTGATTTTGAATTTTAAATCTGCAACTTGAAGTTATAACATTTTGTTTAATAACTGTTGCATGCTCTTGTTTATTCAATTTATTAATATCAAAACAAGGATTTGAATTTACTTACAGCTTAATTTTTTTTTTTTTTTTAAATGCAACAAAGAACTTGAACTACTGCCTGGAATTTGCTTTTGATACTTGACCTTTTGCTGCAAATAAATGATTGAGTATTGTTATTGTATTTATGAATTAAATTGATCAACAACAACAAATTAAATTTTCTTACAGTTAGGATTTTTAATGGACCAGAGAGCTTTTCTTCTTTTTTTCTTTTTTTCTTTCTGCAGTCCAGAAACTAAGTTTAGCCTTTAACTTGATTCTTTTTTTTCCTGCAATTTATTGAATGTTAGGGTATTAAATTCTTTTTCCATTAGCAATTATAACTTCAAACTCAAATTCTTTTAAAAGAAAAATTACTTGCCTTTTACAATTATTTCCAGAAACTAGCATTAGCAAAACCCTGAAACTTCACTGTTTTATTTACAAATCTGCAGTTTGAATTTAAAAATTGTTGTTAACATATGACTTCAAAACCAAAATTTTATTAATTATAAAATTTTAAAACTTACCTGAATGTATCACACTACACTTGATGCTTTAGAAATCACTACAGTTTTTAGTTTGAATTGAAGAAAGCTTGATAGTTTTCTTTCTTTTTTTTCTGAATTTTTCTTGCTTGAGTGTTGGAGTTTTAAAGATTGCAAAATCTTTATGCTTTTTGAACTTCAGATGTTTAGGAGATTTAAAAATTCGAATTTTAGAAGGTGAAAAATTTTCTGAATTTTTTATTTGATTATTTTATTAAGGAATTGATATCTTGTGCCATTTGTAAGAAAAGATCTTAAACCATAGATTTTGTTAATTATTCATTTTATTGTGAATGTAAGTTTTCAGCCTTTTGTTGTTTTCAAAGCAAAGAAATTTATAGATTTCATTTCCTATATTATATGCATATACTTTTATAAACCAATATATATATTTTTATTCATTTGTATGTATATATGCATATGTACAATGTGTTTTAAGTCCTTATTTTATCAAATCTAATTATTAAGCATACAAGATGATTTAGCTTTTGTAAACTTTTGTTTATATCAATTTTACAATATCACTTTTTTAAACCAATATATTTAAGCTTAGTTATTATATATATTTTTCTTTTGAATTAAGACTATTATATCTTTTAAATAAGCAAATTATCTATATATATTATTTTAAACTTTTATTGCTCATTTTATACACATTTTTGTTTTATTAATTTTAAAGAAAGAAATGATTTTTGATGCTACTTAATTTTTAAAAAATTTATTTCAAATTTAAATTCAATTTTCAATTTCAAACTTGAAATATAAACTTTCATATCCATTTATACATTCACACTTTATTTTGAACAAATTTAAATTAATTTTAAATATGCATTCAATTTACTCATATTTGTTAATATACACATATATATAAGATTTTAAATCTATATGACTTTTTACAATATTTATTATTTCAATATTTTAATCTCAAAATAAACTTGGAATTTAATCATATATTACTATCACTCATTTTTATTTGTTTAGGATTTTTTCTTTCAATTTAATTTGAAATTAAATCCCAAAAGTTTGAAATATATTATTTATTTAAATTGATAACTTTGGGATGTTACTTTTTATCTATAAGATTTTAAAAATATAGAAATTCAAAATCTCAATTAAATTTTAAAATCAATACTCAAATGAAACAAATATCCTATTTAATTTGAAAAATCCAAATTAATTTACAATTTTATTCCAAATTTATTTCATCATCAATTTTAAATTTAATTAAAAATTGGGATCGTTACAGATTTCCCCCCTTAAAATAATTTTCGTCCTCGAAATTTGCAAGGAAGACGACAAGGAATAGATGAAAGATAGAGAAATATCTTTCCAAATCAAACTGGATAACAATTCTGTATTTGGCTTACCAAAACAGAATATCAACAATATGAGAATAAACTCATACAATTATTTGACAAGATACTCGAGTTATCCGGTCTAGGAATATGCAAAGGCATTGATTAGTTCGAAGGGATAACTAATCGTTCGTAGAATATATCGGATCCCAGAGAATTGATAGATGGAATTTTGGTATCAGAGAATTGATAGATGGGATTAGGGGCATCCAAATGTATGCTTCGTTGTGAGTAGAGAGATTATGCATCTCCACCAACTGTAACGACCCTGACTCGACCTTCGAAAATCGGCACCGAATACGACACTCGTATTCAAATGCCGCAGATCCAAACGTCGAACCTGGTTCGCCGGAGCTTATAACACATTAAGTAAATAACACAGCGGAGGAAATGAATAGCATATATCAATATACAACATTTGATACAATAACTGATACAACATGAATGATACAACAGAATGGTACAATAGAGATCAACATTATCAGAGATACAAAGAATAGCAGCGGAAATATAATAATAACACTAGCAGCGGAACAAATCTCCAAAATAGTCTTCAAGAAAGAACTCCAGTATCAGTAATCTCCATCTCCAAAGCACCAATCCAGAAATAGCTCGAACTCCAAATCAAGATGAAAAGAAGCAACTCGATCCAAAATGCGATTGCCAAATCCTAAGGCTGAAAGCTATCGAATCTACACCTAATATAGATTATCTGAAAATCCCAACTCTAGACTGCCCGTGTGGGAAAATAGTGGGCACCCAGAGTTTAGGAAAGGAACAATAAACTCCAGGTCAGTCATGGGACTGGTATGAGCAAACAAAAGCATTTGGTCTTTGAAACAAACAAGAGAATTTAAATTTGAAATTCGCAATGCTTTTTGGAAAATGAAACTACCATAAGGCCTCCCGGCACACACACAATGCAAACGCACACATGGGGGAGATTTCTCCTTATGATAGTCAAACATGCTTACTACGAGAAAAATTCTTTGATATTATTACTAGTGCATAGTGGAAAATCTTTCGAAAGTATAATATAAATCCTAGCCAACATAGGTACCATGATGCTATGCCAACTATAGCTGCCATGTTAAATGGCAGGTTCTACAACTAAAACCGTACAAGGCACGTATTGGATGAATGGATTTCCAACAAATGGTCAGGCTAAGGAACTTCCTATTGCCACATGGGTACGCCTCTGGCGGGACGTCCCGAGAACTAACGTTACGGTTAGATCTCTGCCAACACAAAGCCGGGTTACCTCTGTAACTAGGTAACTACTACACGAATATGTCATCCCCCGGTCCTTTGGGACCTTTATCCGAGCGCGCGCAACAACAACACCACACAGTAATAGATATAGTGTATCAACATGAGTAAGTATCAGGGCTCCATACCATGATACCACCCTTTTCCAGAAGGAAATAACATACCCTAAAGGGCGCGACCCTCATAACCTTGCCGCATCTTTCCTGTTTCGACCATTTCCGGGGAGTGAGGTCCTGATGCAGTCTCGTCCACAAAGCTACGCTTTGGTACAAAGCCATGCTTTGGGTCAACAGATGACCAAAGCAATGATCACAAAGATAAATGATCAAACAAATGATCATATCACAAATGATCAACCAATGATCATCACACAGCAGCACTCAGCATGCCACATTACCAAATTGGGAATATATCACTGATAAATATGCTCTACATAACCTCTGAGCTCGTACGTCTCAGAGAAGGGTGTTAAGCTAAGAGAATAAATTCTCCGCCACCAAGAAGAAATGTATTTGATAGAGATCAGTTTAATATCTCAAAGTGTAATGTCGGACATACAACCATACAAGTCTGTTCCGGGTTCGAACAGAACCAAAGGCACTTCCGAAGAAGCCCTTGCAAATCCCGGTATCCACAATCCCGATCGGACTTCCCATCACTTAGGGAGAACTCTATACCGGAGCAACTCGGTGCAGAGTCAATCGATAGGTTATCCTATCGTTCTCACAAATACCCGGTCTTCACCACCGGTCTTCAAATGTTATCCATAACGTCGTATCACTATTCGGAATGGGCTATATGACACAAGGTCCTCTCCCGGCTAAACCGAATAATGAGCGCAATATTTAGAAACATATGGATATGGGATTTCAGTTAAGTCACAACTTATAAAATCCAAAACTTTCTTCCAAACGGTTAAATAAATTTACCAATTTAAATCTTTAAATAAAAAGATTAATTTCACCAAGTTTCACCAAATTTCACAAAGATCTATCCATAGATTTCAAAACAATTCCCATTCAATTTGGATTAACCAAATTAAATCCTTAAAATTAAAGATTTATAGTTTTCAAACCCATTTCCAAAGATTTATCTATAACTTGGAAAACAATTTTCCTTTAAGACTTGAAATGGTTTAAATGGTTTAAAACCCATATAAGCCATTTGTAAGTTGAATAACTTTTTAAACCCTAGTTCTCAAATTTTAGGATTCAATTTCAAGTATTGGATTCAAATTTATATCAATTCATTTAAATTCCAAGATTCAATCGGGTTATTTAAAATAACTTTTATTTTTGAAAACTCATTTCAAAAGCTTCAATTCTAATTCCAAAACTATTTTGGAAAATTCAATTTTAAAACGATTTTTAAAATCTGTGACTTAACCCATTTCCACGTGCAATCCATATTTGTGTGTGTATAGGTGTGGTCTAGGGGTCCAACACAATAGTGCACAACATCATCATCACAGGTTCAATCATATCGATAAGAGGTATAACCCATAACGCTTATCTATATTAACAGATTCATAGATAAAGTAAAATATCAATCACAAAGATTAACTAATATGATTCGATGTGGATTTCGGATAACCAACTGGAATCCGACTCCCTGTCGCATCGAAATTCAAATGTCGTTCTATGGCAAAAAGGGTTTTTCACATACATATAGAAACAAATCACAGTTCATCACAAAGCAGTCATAGAATCACAACAGAAATATTAATCCAGTACCGAATAGTTGATGATGGTCAATCATCTTTGATTAAGGTGATGGTGATTAAAGTGAATTAACCATATAATTATCTTTATTAATTATTTTAAATTTTTTTTCTATTTTGGGTTAATTTAATCTTAATTGGTTTTACTATAATTATTCTTAATTAATTAATTTAATTCATTACTTCTTAGTTGTTAACTAATTAAGTTTAATTACTTTTATTCATTAACAATTCTTTAAATAATTAATTATTAATCATAAGATCATTACAAAACATCAATTGTTAATTGCTATTTCATCATTATAAATAAATTTGATTTTTATTTATTAACACTTAAACATTTGATAAATCTTTTAAATTTTTTATTAAGTTAAATTTTAAAACAACTTTTATAGGTTTTTAAAAATATTTTTGAACTTCATAGATTATAAACAATTGATTCAATACCATTCTCCTAATATCCCATTTTCAATAATCATTAATTTAAAAAGAGTGGATTTTCAAAAATAATAAAAGAATTAACTTTTATTTCAAAATTTAGTAAAACTGGTTTTCCTGCTGTTTTATGACTAACCCGAGACTTCCTCGAGTTGTACCCGAGGAAAATACTCACTTGCTTCGAGTTTAGCCATCAATGACCCGAGTGACATTTTATTTCAAAAATTTGTTTTAAGCTTTAAAACCAACCCGATACAATCTCCAGACAACATGAGTTCACCTCCGAGTTTCCACACCAAATTCCCAAGTTGCTCTTCGAGCTACCTCCCTTCTTCCCCAAACCATCACAGCTGACACCACCCATCACCGTGCACATGCACAACCGGCCGCCGCCGCCTTGACCATCGCCGTGGCCTCCGTTGCATCGCTGACAACCTCCTCGATCATCACATAAACCCAGATTGATGGTCTCGTGCTAGAATCGAGATCGAGCCTATCCACATTTTCCAGTAACCCAACACCCCCGATGAAATTTCCTCGCCCCCGCCGCCTGACGCCAACAGAATCCAAGACACTTCGGCCACAGTTACTTCGGTGGCCCCTGAAACTTTCCCCCCTGGTCCGATCTTCTCAAATACATCGACGACAACGTGATTTCCACTTGAACTTGATCGATAAAACCGCTAGACGAACCCTAGTTTGACAGCGTGACGCTTCCACGGTGATTTAAAATTTTGTCCCTTATTTTTCCTATAATCATCATCCTCCCAGCTACCCTCATGATCAAGCCTGATCCCTAATTCAACGTCATTCACCGGAATTTACTGTTTTTGTGTTTTTCGTTCATCTCGCGATTCTTCCCTCAATCCCCCACTAGAAAACTGGATTTTTTTCCTTTTAAAAGTCATGATTTGCAAACACCAATAAGATCATGTATTCAAAACTTAAAATTTAACTAATTGGATTTTAACAAAATTTAGAATCCACTGTGTTTTGATGTTTTCCAGAAAGAACAAAATATTGCTTTGCTTTTTTTTATTTAAGCTGTTACTAAACCAAATGCATGTCCAACATTAATTTAGTTTAGCTATACCTTTAATTTCAAAGAAGGATAGGAGGGAAGATCTTGAAATTTTAACATGGTTTACTCTGTTAAACCTGATACTTAAAAGCAGTTCTGTTTCCAGTAAAAAATCTCATTTTAAATTCATTACTGAAATAAAATACAGGATTAAACAATATTTTTAACTTATTCACACTCTTTTTCAGAAGTAAAAAGGGAGAGAGAGATGTAAAATTCTTAAAGTGAGTTACTTTGTAAACCTGTAACTCAATGTTACTATAACATATTTCTTTACAGTTTCTAGGAGAAAGAAAAAAAACTTCAAAACTTTGCTTTGATTTAATTACTGAACCTAGTGCAAGTTTAAACACAACTACATCTTGTTTACTTCTTTTCAAATCCAACATAAAATAGAGACAGAGGGAAAGAAAAAGGGATTTGACAGATTTACTTTGTTTTCCTGAAACTAAAACAGAAATTGCATTTTGTATAATCCACATGCACAACCCAGACTTCAATCATATACCAAAATTCTTGCATGCTCGTAATTCCTAAATTTAAAGATTGTGATTTTATTTTTAAAATTCATGTTTTATTGAAGTAGACAGGATCATGTAATCAATTTTCAGATTTTAATCAACTTTATTTTGACAATTTTGATTTCTTTACTGTGTTTATACATTCCCAGTAACCCATTTATTTTTAGTTCTCCAAAGTATTTTTAGAATTAAAATCCTGATATTTAAATTAAAATTTTGTTCAACATCAACTTTAACAGGGATTGGGTAACGAGATTTGAATTTATGGAATCAACTTATGTCTGCAATTATGAACAGAGGGGTATAAGCTAATATGCAGGTCCCATGTCTGCATATACATAGATAAAGACATGCAAGCATATTCGCAAAGATATTCAAGCACAATTCATATCAAACTTCAAATACAGATCAAACATTAGGAAATCAAAACTGGGTCAGAGTGTTTGCTCACCTGGATGATTTTGATGAAGAAGTTTTGCAACAGAGAAGAAACAAAGGGGAATCAAGCCTGAATATTATTTTCTTTAATTTCCTTTTGATGGTTAGTTAGTTTTAAATTTGTTTAAAGCTTCAATTGGATTTATTCTTCCCAGGCTGCAGACTTCACTTAGCATTTGCTTTCTAGTTGAGTCTGCACTTTTGATTTTTGTTTTCAACTGTTTTAAATCCTTTTTCATATAACAGAGAATACTTGCATTCTATTTTCTTCCGTTATTCCATTCCAGAGAAAACTGCTCACTGGAAAAACGGAAGCTCCACTCCTTTTTTTTATTGAACAAATCTGCAATTTTTTCTAAATTTGTTTTGATGTTAAAACTTGATCTTGCAATCATAATTTATTAAAATCTAAAGTTAAAATTTACCTGAGAATAATCCATAGCCTGATGTTAAGGAAGATTTCTCAGATCTTCTAGTTTGCTTACAGGTTTTTTTATCATTTTTTTTTCTTGGGAGTTTGAACTTGTGATACTCAAATATCCTTTTTACTGTTTTTCTTTTCTTTTTCAGAGATTTGGCCGATATATCATGATCTCATATGGGGAAGTGAAGATTTTCTACAAATTTTTAATTCTATTTTTTATTCAGTTAAATACATTGGATGCCATTTGTAGAAAGATGATCATGAGATTCCAAAGAAATGTTTACTCCTTTACTCTATCTCCCTTATATATTTATCATTTGCAAATTTCCAAAATACAAGAATTTTTAAATAAATTTTATATCATATTCACTTAAGTCTTTCATGTATATAAATTTTCATTTTCATGTTAATAACACTCAAATATAACTTTATATTGTGCTTCCCATTTAAATAAATAATTATCTATATTTATATTATTTCAAATCTTTATTTCTTATTTTATAACCATTTTGTCCATTATTCCTACTTATACTAATCTAAAGAAAGAAAATGAATTTTAAACTAATTATGCTTTTAATAAATAAACCCATATAAAATAGTATTTAGTTTTAAACAATTGTTTTGAAAATCATTAATATCTAATTCAAAATAAAATTTTCAAAATAAATATTACCAATTTCTACTAGTATAAAATTATGTGGTTTTAAAATCCAAATTTATAAATATATACATTTTGAATTTTTCAAAATCAAAATATTATTTAAAATTTTAACTTTCAATATATACATATTTATTCAAATTATAGTGCATATTTATCTCTAATATAATTATCCTTAAATCCAATTTTTTTATTATTATAAGATACTTATCCTTAAATTCCAACCAAATTTCTATTTATAATCTAAATTTTAAGTTTATTTTGGGAATCTCAAATTAATTCGCAATTAAATTCACAGTTTAAACTCAAAATTAATTTAATTATTGAATTATTTTGGCTAATATTGCAGGAATGTTACAGATTCCCCTCTTTAAGAAATTTCGTCCTCGAAATTTGCTAGGAAGACGAAAAGAAAAGATGAAAGATAGAGAAATACCTTTCCAAATCGAACTGGATATAAATTCTGTATTTGGCTTACCAAATAAGAATATCAACAATAGATATGAGAACAATCTCATATAATATTACACAAGATATTCGGGTCCACCGGTCTACGAATATGCAAGGGCACTAATTAGTTCGAAGGGATAACTAATCGTTCGTAGAATATATCGGATCCCAGAGAATAGATAGATGGATCAAATCTTCATATTAGTTAACCAATTTACTTAATTTTAAATTTCCAATTTATTTAATATTTTCAATTTCAAATTCATTAGAGTTTAGATCGAAAAGCTGATAAGAAATCGATGAAGATATGAAGTAAGGATTTCCTACAACGATTCGTAAGGCCACCATCACACCGAAGCTTCTTTCTGGAGCAGCTACGAAGCAATCAAAAAGAATTCGAAATCGAATCAAAGGAGATTGACAGAGAAAAGATATTTCCACTGTTGCAGGGTATTGACCATTTGTAGTGGTACTCCCCTGTCCCCTATCTCGTCCTCTCCTCGCACTCATACTTACTATTGGTGGATAGCAAGAGAATTTACTGAGGCATTCGAACGGATATCTTAGGGATATACTCATTCTAGGGTTTACTTCACCCTATCTCTAATGAGCTACTTAATGTGTTATACTCCTGAGCTAAGGTTTTAACCATCAGCTCTGATACCAACTGTAACGACCCTGACTCGACCTTCGAAAATCGGCACCGAATACGACACACGTATTCAAATGCCGCAGATCCAAACGTCGAACCTGGTTCGCCGGAGCTTATAACACATTAAGTAAATAACACAACGGAAGAAATGAATAGCATATATCAATATACAACATTTGATACAATAACTGATACAACATGAATGATACAACAGAATGGTACAATAGATATCAACATTATCAGAGATACAAAGAATAGCAGCGGAAATATAATAATAACACTAGCAGCGGAACAAATCTCCAAAATAGTCTTCAAGAAAGAACTCCAGTATCAGTAATCTCCATCTCCAAAGCACCAATCCAGAAATAGCTCGAACTCCAAATTAAGATGAAGAGAAGCAACTCGATCCAAAATGCGATTGCCAAATCCTAAGGCTGAAAGCTATCGAATCTACACCTAATATAGATTATCTGAAAATCCCAACTCTAAACTGCCCGTGTGGGAAAATAGTGGGCACCCAGAGTTTAGGAAAGGAACAATAAACTCCAGGTCATCATGGGACTGGTATGAGCAAACAAAAGCATTTGGTCTTTGAAACAAACAAGAGAATTTAAATTTGAAATCCGCAATGCCCTTTGGAAAATGAAACTACCATAAGGCCTCCCGGCACACACACAATGCAAACGCACACATGGGGGAGATTTCTCCTTATGATAGTCAAACATGCTTACTACGAGAAAAATTCTTTGATATTATTACTAGTGCATAGTGGAAAATCTTTCGAAAGTATAATATAAATCCTAGCCAGCATAGGTACCATGATGCTATGCCTACTATAGCTGCCATGTTAAATGGCAGGTTCTACAACTAAAACCGTACAAGGCACGTATTGGATGAATGGATTTCCAACAAATGGTCAGGCTAAGGAACTTCCTATTGCCACATGGGTACGCCTTTGGCGGGACGTCCCGAGAACTAACGTTACGGTTAGATCTCTGCCAACACAAGGCCGGGTTACCTCTGTAACTAGGTAACTACTACACGGATATGTCATCCCCCGGTCCTTTGAGACCTTTATCCGAGCGCGTGCAACAACAACACCACACAGTAATAGATATAGTGTATCAACATGAGTAAGTATCTAGGCTCCATACCATGATACCACCCTTTTCCAGAAGGAAATGACATACCCTAAAGGGCGCGACCCTCATAACCTTGCCGCATCTTTCCTGTTTCGACCATTTCCGGGGAGTGAGGTCCTGATGCAGTCTCGTCCACAAAGCTACGCTTTGGTACAAAGCCATGCTTTGGGTCAACAGATGACCAAAGAAATGATCACAAAGATAAATGATCAAACAAATGATTATATCACAAATGATCAACCAATGATCATCACACAGCAGCACTCAGCATGCCACATTACCAAATTGGGAATATATCACTAATAAATATCAACTACATAACCTCTGAGCTCGTACGTCTCAGAGAAGGGGTTAAGCTAAGAGAATAAATTCTCCGCCACCAAGCAGAAATATATTTGATAGAGATCAGTTTAATATCTCAAAGTGTAATGTCAGACATACAACCATACAAGTCTGTTCCGGGTTCGAACAGAACCGAAGGCACTTCCGAAGAAGCCCTTACAAATCCGGGTATCCACAATCCCGATCGGACTTCCCATCACTTAGGGAGAACTCTATACCGGAGCAACTCGGTGCAGAGTCAATCGATAGGTTATCCTATCGTTCTCACAAATACCCGGTCTTCACCACCGGTCTTCAAATGTTATCCATAACGTCGTATCACTATTCGGAATGGGCTATATGACACAAGGTCCTCTCCCGGCTAAACCGAATAATGAGCGCAATATTTAGAAACATATGGATATGGGATTTCAGTTAAGTCACAACTTATAAAATCCAAAACTTTCTTCCAAACGGTTAAATAAATTTACCAATTTAAATCTTTAAATAAAAAGATTAATTTCACCAAGTTTCACCAAATTTCACAAAGATCTATCCATAGATTTCAAAACAATTCCCATTCAATTTGGATCAACCAAATTAAATCCTTAAAATTAAAGATTTATAGTTTTCAAACCCATTTCCAAAGATTTATCTATAACTTGGAAAACAATTTTCCTTTAAGACTTGAAAATCCTTTTAACACAACTTGGAAGTCCATTTCTTATGGGAAAGCAAATCTAATTTATACAAGTTGAAATCTTGAGTTGAATTTAAATTCCAAAACGTCACCTTTAAAATGGTTTAAAACCCATATAACCCATTTGTAAGTGGAATAACTTTTTAAACCCTAGTTCTCAAATTTTAGGATTCAATTTCAAGTATTGGATTCAAATTTATATCAATTCATTTAAATTCCAAGATTCAATCAGGTTATTTAAAATAACTTTTATTTTTGAAAACTCATTTCAAAAGCATCAATTCTAATTCCAAAACTATTTTGGAAAATTCAATTTTAAAACGATTTTTAAAATCTGTGACTTAACCCATTTCCACGTGCAATCCATATTTGTGTGTGTATAGGTGTGGTCTAGGGGTTCAACACAATAGTGCACAACATCATCATCACAGGTTCAATCATATCGATAAGAGGTATAACCCATAACGCTTATCTATATTCACAGATTCATAGATAAAGTAAAATATCAATCACAAAGATTAACTAATATGATTCGATGTGGGTTTCGGATAACCAACTGGAATCCGACTCCCTGTCGCATCGAAATTCAAATGTCGTTCTACGGCAAAAAGGGTTTTTCACATACATATAGAAACAAATCACAGTTCATCACAAAGCAGTCATAGAATCACAACAGAAATATCAATCCAGTACCGAATAGTTGATAATGGTCAATCATCTTTGATTAAGGTGATGGTGATTAAAGTGAATTAACCATATAATTATCTTTATTAATTATTTTAAATTTTTTTTATGTTGGGTTAATTTAATCTTAATTGGTTTTACTATAATTATTCTTTAATTAATTAATTTAATTCATTACTTCTTAGTTGTTAACTAATTAAGTTTAATTACTTTTATTCATTAACAATTCTTTAAATAATTAATTATTAATCATAAGATCATTACAAAACATCAATTGTTAATTGCTATTTCATCATTATAAATAAATTTGATTTTTATTTATTAACACTTAAACATTTGATAAATCTTTTAAATTTTTTATTAAGTTAAATTTTAAAACAACTTTTATAGGTTTTTAAAAATATTTTTGAACTTCATAGATTATAAACAATTGATTCAATACCATTCTCCTAATATCCCATTTTCAATAATCATTAATTTAAAAAGAGTGGATTTTCAAAAATAATAAAAGAATTAACTTTTATTTCAAAATTTAGTAAAACTGGTTTTCCTGCTGTTTTATGACTAACCCGAGACTTCCTCGAGTTGTACCCGAGGAAAATACTCACTTGCTTCGAGTTTAGCCATCAATGACCCGAGTGACATTTTATTTCAAAAATTTGTTTTAAGCTTTAAAACCAACCCGATACAATCTCCAGACAACACGAGTTCACCTCCGAGTTTCCACACCAAATTCCCGAGTTGCTCTTCGAGCTACCTCCCTTCTTCCCCAAACCATCACAGCTGACACCACCCATCACCGTGCACATGCACAACCGGCCGCCGCCGCCTTGACCATCGCCGTGGCCTCCATTGCATCGCTGACAACCTCCTCGATCATCACATAAACCCAGATTGATGATCTCGTGCTAGAATCGAGATCGAGCCTATCCACATTTTCCAGTAACCCAACACCCCCGATGAAATTTCCTCACCCCCGCCGCCTGACGCCAACAGAATCCAAGACACTTCGGCCACAGTTACTTCGGTGGCCCCTGAAACTTCCCCCCCGGTCCGATCTTCTCAAATACATCGACGACAACACGATTTCCACTTGAACTTGATCGATAAAACCGCTAGATGAACCCTAGTTTGACAGCGTGACGCTTCCACGGTGATTTAAAATTTTGTCCCTTATTTTTCCTATAATCATCATCCTCCCAGCTACCCTCATGATCAAGCCTGATCCCTAATTCAACGTCATTCACCGGAATTTACTGTTTTTGTGTTTTTCTTTCATCTCGCGATTCTTACCTCAATCCCCCACTAGAAAACTGGATTTTTTTCCTTTTAAAAGTCATGATTTGCAAACACCAATAAGATCATGCATTCAAAACCTAAAATTTAACTAATTGGATTTTAACAAAATTTAGAATCCACTGTGTTTTGATGTTTTCCAGAAAGAACAAAATATTGCTTTGCTTTTTTATATTTATTTAAGCTGTTACTAAACCAAATGCATGTCCAACATTAATTTAATTTAGCTATACCTTTAATTTCAAAGAAGGATAGGAGGGAAGATCTTGAAATTTTAACATGGTTTACTCTGTTAAACCTGATACTTAAAAGCAGTTCTGTTTCCAGTAAAAATCTCATTTTAAATTCATTACTGAAATAAAATACAAGATTAAATAATATTTTTAACTTGTTCACACTCTTTTTCAGAAGTAAAGAGGGAGAGAGAGATGTAAAATTCTTAAAGTGAGTTACTTTGTAAACCTGTAACTCAATGTTACTATAACATATTGCTTTACAGTTTCTAGGAAATAAAAAAAAAAGTTTGCTTTGATTTAATTACTGAACCTGGTGCAAGTTTAAACACAACTACATCTTGTTTACTTCTTTTCAAATCCAACATAAAATAGAGACAGAGGGAAAGAAAAAGGGATTTGACAGATTTACTTTGTTTTCCTGAAACTAAAACAGAAATTGCATTTTGTATAATCCACATGCACAACCCAGACTTCAATCATATACCAAAATTCTTGCACGCTCGTAATTCCTAAATTTAAAGATTGTGATTTTATTTTTAAAATTCATGTTTTATTGAAGTAGACAGGATCATGTAATCAAATTTCAGATTTTAATCAACTTTATTTTGACAATTTTGATTTCTTTACTGTGTTTATACATTCCCAGTAACCCATTTATTTTTAGTTCTCCAAAGTATTTTTAGAATTAAAATCCTGATATTTAAATTAAAATTTTGTTCAACATCAACTTTAACAGGGATTGGGTAACGAGATTTGAATTTATGGAATCAACTTATGTCTGCAATTATGAACAGAGGGGTATAAGCTAATATACAGGTCCCATGTCTGCATATACATAGATAAAGACATGCAAGCATATTCGCACAGATATTCAAGCACAATTCATATCAAACTTCAAATACAGATCAAACATTAGGAAATCAAAACTGGGTCAGAGTGTTTGCTCACCTGGATGATTTTGATGAAGAAGTTTTGCAACAGAGAAGAAACAAAGGGGAATCAAGCCTGAATATTATTTTCTTTAATTTCCTTTTGATGGTTAGTTAGTTTTAAATTTGTTTAAAGCTTCAATTGGATTTATTCTTCCCAGGCTGCAGACTTCACTTAGCATTTGCTTTCTAGTTGAGTCTGCACTTTTGATTTTTGTTTTCAACTGTTTTAAATCCTTTTTCATATAACAGAGAATACTTGCATTCTATTTTCTTCCGTTATTCCATTCCAGAGAAAACTGCTCACTGGAAAAACGGAAGCTCCACTCCTTTTTTTTATTGAACAAATCTGCAATTTTTTCTAAATTTGTTTTGATGTTAAAACTTGATCTTGCAATCATAATTTATTAAAATCTAAAGTTAAAATTTACCTGAGAATAATCCATAGCCTGATGTTAAGGAAGATTTCTCAGATCTTCTAGTTTGCTTACAGGTTTTTTTATCATTTTTTTTTCTTGGGAGTTTGAACTTGTGATACTCAAATATCCTTTTTACTGTTTTTCTTTTCTTTTTCAGAGATTTGGCCGATATATCATGATCTCATATGGGGAAGTGAAGATTTTCTACAAATTTTTAATTCTATTTTTTTATTCAGTTAAATACATTGGATGCCATTTGTAGAAAGATGATCATGAGATTCCAAAGAAATGTTTACTCCTTTACTCTATCTCCCTTATATATTTATCATTTGCAAATTTCCAAAATACAAGAATTTTTAAATAAATTTTATATCATATTCACTTAAGTCTTTCATGTATATAAATTTTCATTTTCATGTTAATAACACTCAAATATAACTTTATATTGTGCTTCCCATTTAAATAAATAATTATCTATATTTATATTATTTCAAATCTTTATTTCTTATTTTATAACCATTTTATCCATTATTCCTACTTATACTAATCTAAAGAAAGAAAATGAATTTTAAACTAATTATGCTTTTAATAAATAAACCCATATAAAATAGTATTTAGTTTTAAACAATTGTTTTGAAAATCATTAATATCTAATTCAAAATAAAATTTTCAAAATAAATATTACCAATTTCTACTAGTATAAAATTATGTGGTTTTAAAATCCAAATTTATAAATATATACATTTTGAATTTTTCAAAATCAAAATATTATTTAAAATTTTAACTTTCAATATATACATATTTATTCAAATTATAGTGCATATTTATCTCTAATATAATTATCCTTAAATCCAATTTTTTTGTTAGTATAAGATACTTATCCTTAAATTCCAACCAAATTTCTATTTATAATCTAAATATTAAGTTTATTTTGGGAATCTCAAATTAATTCACAATTAAATTCACAGTTTAAACTCAAAATTAATTTAATTATTGAATTATTTTGGCTAATATTTCAGGAATGTTACAGACATTGAGTCCCCCCCTCTCTTCCCCAACCACCATATTTCCAGATGCACATAGACTCGCGCGTGCATGTGGAAATATGGTGGTTGGGGAAGAGAGGGGGGAACTCAATGTCGAGTCACTCGCGTGCAATCCATATTTGTGTGTGTACAACTGTGGTCCAAGGGTTCAACACAATAGTGCACAACATCATCATCACAGATTCAACCATATCGATAAGCGGTATAACCCATAATGCTTATCTGTATTCACAAATTCATAGATAAAGTAGATTATCAATCACAAAGATTCACTAATATGATTCGATGTGGGTTTCGGATAACCAATTGGAATCCGACTCCCTGTCTCATCGAAATTTAAATGTCGTTCTATGGGTCAAGGGGTTGCATATACATATAACAATATATACATCACAGATATAATAGTCTAGCAAAAAACGTTACATGGCATCACATCATATAACAGATACATCAATCCATCACATATCATCTAACAATCAAACATCCATAAGTAAGACCAGTTAATTGTTTGATACCAAAATGTCACGATCCAAATTCCAGCGTTCGGAAATCGACATCCGTACTCCACTGTACTTGAATGCCGCAGATTCAAACGTTGAAATTCGAGTCGTGCCGGAGCTTATAACACACTAAGTATAACAACACAGCGGAAGAAAAAAAATGAATAATACATTTCATATACAACATTTGATACAATATCAGATACAAGATGATACAATGAATATCAATATACATCAGAGGTATGATGCAAGAAAATAGCAGCGGAAATAAAAGATAACACAGCAGCGGAACAACAACTCTAATATGGTCTTCAGGAAAGAGCTCCACTATAGGAAATCTCCATCTCCAAAACACCAATCCAGCAATAGCTCGAACTCTCAATAACGATGCACAAGGCTAAGCAAGTGCAGTCCCGATCCAAAGACGAAACTAGCTCCAGATAATCTACTAATTCTGACTATCTGAATAACCCAACTCTAGACTGCCCGCGTGGGAAAATAGTGGGCACCCAGAGTTTAGAAAAAAACAATAAACTCCAGGTCAGTCATGGGACTGGTATGAGCAAACAAAAACATTTGGTCTTTTAAAACAAACTACATAATTTAAATTTGAAATCCGCAATGCTTTTTAGAAAATGAAACTACCATAAGGCCTCCCGCCACACACACAATGCAAACGCAGACTTGGAGGAGATTTCTCCTTATGATAGTCGAATATGCTTAATACGAGAAAATTTCATTGATATTATTACTAGTGCATAGTGGAAAATCTTTCGAAAGTATAATATAGATCCTAGCCAGCATAGGTACCATGATATTATGCCTACTATAGCTGCCATGTTAAATGGCAGGTTCTACAACTAAAACTGTACAAGGCATGTATTGGATGAATGGATTTCCAACAAATGGTCAGGCTAAGGAACTTCCTACTGCCACATGGGATCGCCTCTGGCGGGACGTCCCGAGAACTAACGTTACGGTTAGATCTCTGCCAACACAAGGCCGGGTTACCTCTGTAACTAGGTAACTACTACACGAATATGCCATCCCCCGGTCCTTTGGGACCTTTATCCGAGGCGCCTCAAAGCAACAACCACACAGTAAATGAGATTGGAGCAACCACATGAGTAAGTATCTGGGCTCCATACCATGATACCACCCTTTACCAGAAGGGAATGACACACCCTAAAGGGAGCGACCCTCATAACCTTGCCGCATCTTTCCTGTTTCGACCATTTCCGGGGTGTGTGGTCCTGATGCAGTCTCGTCCACAAAGCTATGCTTTATACAAAAGCCATGCTTTGATCACAAATGATCAACAAATGATCATCAACACAAAGCAGCACTCAGCATGTCACATTACCAAATTGGGAATATATCACTGATAAATATCAACTACATAACCTCTGAGCTTGTACATCTCAGAGAAGGGTGTTAAGCTAAGAGAATACATTCTCCACCACCAAGCAGAAATGTATTTGATAGAGATCAGTTTAATATCTCAAAGTGTAATGTCGGACATACGACCATACAAGTCTGTTCCGGGTTCGAACAGAACCGAAGGCACTTCCGAAGAAGCCCTTGCAAATCCGGGTATCCACAATCCCGATCGGACTTCTCGTCACTAAGGGAGAACTCTATACCGGAGCAACTCAGTGCAGAGTCAATCGACAGGTTATCCTATCGTTCTCGAAGACACCCGGTCTTCAACACCGGTCTTCAAATGCAATCCATAACGTCGTATCGCTATTCGGAATGGGCTATTGACACAAGTTTCTCTCCCGGCTAAACTGAATAGCGCGCGCAATATTTAAAACATTTGGATATAGGATTTCAGTTAAGTCACAACTTGAAAATCCAAAGCTTTTCTTTCAAATGGTTAAAAAATTACCATTTTAAATCTTTAAATAAAAAGATTCATTTCACAAAGTTCACCTAGTTTCACAAAGATCATCCAAAGATTTCAAAACAATTTCCATTTCAATTGGATTAACACATCAAATCTTTAAATTAAAGATTTAATTTATAGCTTTCAAAACACGTTTCCAAAGATTTACCTATAACTTGGAAAACTATTTCCATTTTAGACTTGAAATCCTTTTAACCCGAATTGGAAATTCATTTCTTATGCGAAAGCTCTTATTATTTGAAAACATGTAGTTTCCGTTTCAGAAAAATTCAATTATATTTATATAAGTTAAAAACTTTGGGTCTAGAACTTAAATCCCCAATCAACGCTTTTAAAATGTTTTAAAAACCCATTTATAAGTTGAATAACCCTTTTGAACCATAGTTTCCAAGCCATAGAATTCAACCCCAAATATTGAATTCAAATTTAAATCAAATTATTTAAATTTCAAACTCAATCAAGTTATTCAAAATAACTTTTATTTTTTTTGAAAATTCATTTTCAAAGTTCCAATTCTAATTCCAAAACTATTTTGGATTCAATCTTCAAACAATTTCAAAAATCTGTGACTTAACCCATTTCCGCGTGCAATCCATATTTGTGTGTGTACAACTGTGGTCCAAGGGTTCAACACAATAGTGCACAACATCATCATCACAGATTCAACCATATCGATAAGCGGTATAACCCATAATGCTTATCTATATTCACAAATTCATAGATAAAGTAGATTATCAATCACAAAGATTCACTAATATGATTCGATGTGGGTTTCGGATAACCAATTGGAATCCGACTCCCTGTCGCATCGAAATTTAAATGCCGTTCTATGGGTCAAGGGGTTGCATATACATATAACAATATATACATCACAGATATAATAGTCTAGCACAAAACGTTACATGGCATCACATCATATAACAGATACATCAATCCATCACATATCATCTAACAATCAAACATCCATAAGTAAGGCCAGTTAATTGTTTGATTCAAATCAATTTTAATTGCTTATGAATAACTACTAATCCTGGTTAATTTATCATTAATAAATTACAAATCATTTTGATTAACTTTTCTTTAATCATTTATTATTTAACCATTCATGATGATTTAATTAACCCTTAATTATAATTTATTAACCTTTAGTTATTAAATAATTAACCTTAATTATTTAATTCACCATTCAATAAATTATCTTTAATTAATTAATCAACCCTAAATTAATTAATTATCGTTAAATTAGTTATCCTTATTTAATTACAACAATTGATTAACCATAAGTTAATCACCAGATAAATTAATTTTTTAATTAATAACATCCCTTAATTACTTTCACAAATTTTTAACCTTTAATTAATCATCTTTTTTTCTTAATCACTTTAATTAATTATCCTTTAATTAATTAATCTCAAATCTTAATTAAATAAATTTAAGCCTTTAATTACTTATTTAATTAACCCAAATCAAAAAATAATTGAAAAATAGATTTCTCATTTTAATTAACTTAATAATTTTAATGAATTTCAAATCATTAATTCCTAATTAAATTTTAAGAAAAACATCATCCTCATTAATGATTAAATTTATCATTAACAAAGTATCTTAAACCATTTTCTTTCAAATTTATTTTCAAATTTCCATTTTTACATTTAAGATTTAAAATGGGTCCAACTTAAAGTTAAACAATTTGAAACACATTTTGAAACTTATGTTAAGGAAATACTCATTCTCTAAAGTTAGTTTGAAGAAAATTTAAAGCCAAATTCTTTTTTTTCAAACCATTTTAAATCATACTTTAAATAGTTGAAATTGTCAAAACAATTTAAATTTTGAAACTCATAAATCTCCAAACCCAAATACAAATCATTTTTGATTTTCAGATTAAAATCTTTGATTTAAGCTTGAACAGATAGGTTTTAAAAGAAAACCTGAACCAACGTTTTACCCGAGTTTTTTCCTGGATTACCCCGAAGCCAACTTCGGTTGAACCCATACCCTTCTTCCTTCGAGTCACTCGCGTTACATGCTCGAGACCGACATTGAGTTCCCCCCTCTCTTCCCCAACCACCATATTTCCAGATGCACAGAGACTCGCGCGTGCATGTGCACATCATCCCTAACGAACGCTGATCGACGCAGTGGCCCTCGACAAGTCACTGATAACCCCCTCGTCAACATCGATCCACCAAAATCCCCAAACTGGCCGTGGCTCGAAATATGGATGAATCAATCGAACTGGAACAAAATCCTTCAGACGAAAAATCGCCTCGCTCCTCCTTTCCCGACCACCAGAACGTCATCGCCTCCTGCCACGTCTTCGTGGATCTCCCACATAGCCATTCCCCAAACCTCAAGTGACTCGATCCCTCCACGGAAACGAACGAACTCGAGACCCATCACTGACAAAAACGAGCTTTTAAACCCTAAATCCCTCTCGTTTTCTCCCCATGATAAATTTTAAAACAATCGAGTATTTTTCTAACGATCATCGACCTCCAAACATACCTCTCCTTTAATCCCAAGATTTATAATTACTTGGATTTCTGGAAATTGACAAATTAATATTTCTCGTTCATCTTATGGTTACTTGCTCATAAACGAATTTAAAATCTGGATCATTCCTTTAAAATTCATGATTTAGGAAGTAGAATATGATTTTGTAATCAAAGTTCATATTTAAATCAACTAAATTTTCTTACAAAATTTCGATTCTACTGTGTTTTCATCCTGTCAAGAAATTCTTTAACTAATTACACTTATAGTTAATTTTAAAATTTAGTTTACATTCTTACCATCATCTTTTATTTGAAAATCGAAGCTTCTATTTGATGGTATAACAAGAAATCGAATTGAATTTAAGTTATGGTGAAACCTGAAAAACAGCAGAGGTTTGTTTTTTTTTTCTTTCCTTTTTCTTCTTTTTGTATACCAGACATATATATATACTCTGATACTCTGCATCAACACCACCATGCGATAATGATTCCAATCACAACATCAGGAAATTCATTCCACAATCAAGATATAAACAGAGTTGAAAACAGAAATGGGGTAGTTTGCTCACAAGCATTAACAAGAAAATAGGTTTCAGGAGGGAAAGTTGCTCACCTGGAAGTTATGTTGACAGAGAACAGGAACAGAGAGTTTTCAAATGAGAATGGGCTGGAAAGAAAGATCTTGAACCTGCTTTGAGAACTTGAAATTGTTTTATTTGATCATCATTCCCCTCAAGTTGAAAATAGCAAAGTTAACTATGGTTTTAAATTACTTCAGGTCTTAATTTAAATTTTGATTATAGGTTTACTTGAATTACCTGAGAGATGAAGCAGAGCTTGTATTTGAGTTTGAAACTGCTTCGAATTTGTTTGCATTAATTTTTTTTCCACAGGCTTCAGATTTCCAGGTTTTAAAAATCTCTACATTGCCTTTTTTAAACTGAGCTTTTAGTTTTGTCTGCTACTTGAAATCCAAAACCTTAAAGTTCTGAATCTGGTTGTTTTGAATTGCTCTTGAATTGTTCTGCTTTAAATCTTTGAGTTGCTATCTTTGTCTTTATTTATTTTCAGAGGAAACAACACTTAACAAAACTGAAGCCTATCCCTGGTAAAAGCTTTTGCATTCTAAGCTGAATTTGCTTTGAACTTGCATGCTTCAGCTTTTAGAACTAGAAGAGGATGTTGCTTTTAACTTGAAATTGATATTTGCTTCAGTTTGAATATATTTTTTTCTTCTGGTTTCCAGATCTCAATCTGGTTTTATTTTCTCAGATTTGATAAAGAAAGGAGGAGACTTAGTTGAGAAAATTAAAAGCCTGGTTTTGATTTTGAACTGTAGGCTTGCTTTTTTTTTGAAATCTGTGAGGCAAATCCTTTTTTTAGATTTTCTAAGATACTACTTGATTGCCCATGGAGAGATGTAAAGTTTTCTGATTTTTTTTATTATTTATTTATTTTATTTAATTAATTATGCTATTTGTAAAAAGCAACGATGAAAGCAAGATCTTTTCATTTTCCTACTCATGTATATGTATACATACATGTACAATACTTATTGTATTTAACTAATATTTATACATATACATTACATCTTATTATATTATAAATACAAACAAAGTTTCCTATTAATGCAAAAAATTAATTTCAAAACATCGCTTCTAAACCAAAATGCATGTTTAATACAATAAGTAAGTAAGCAAATAAATTCTATTTATTTTCAATACATTTTATTTTGAAATTCAATATTGGTTTATAAAATACTTATTCTTATATATTTTTTTAATTCAACATTCTATTTAAACACATCCCTCAATTAATTTCTTAATTATAATTCATTTGTATAATTAAATGTACATATATCTTTATTAAATTTGAAAAATTCAAATATAATCAAAATTTTATTTACAATATATTTTAATTTTAGAGTTTCCAAATCCAGTATATTTATAAATATTTACATTTTGAATTCTCCCAAATCAAAATTTCATTTACAATTTTTTACTTTCAATCCATATATATTTATTTAAAATTTTCAAATAAATTCACAATAATTTAAAATTAATATATTATCCATAAAATTTATTTCCGAATTCCCAATGAGAGATTCTATTTTAAAATAATAGCTATATCCATTTATATAAATAAACAAACAAATATCTATTTAAATTTGGAAAATACCAAATTAATCCATAATTAAATTGCTAAAATTAAATAACTATATATATATATATATATATTAGCTGCAAATTTCACTGTTTTCAATTTCTGAAGAATTTTAGTGTACGCCACCTGTTTGTAGAAAGGGAATAATGTATTGTGTCCACCTTTTACTTTCCAGCTTTTGCCTAAAACTTTCCACTATAATTTTCATGGGTACGTAAATAGTTAAGATTTCACTACCTGGCCTTGAGAACGTGGGCAAGTCGAGTAGTGGGAGTGGTCGAGTCAAGTCAAATTCTATTCGTTCGAGTTGTTTCGAAAATTTTGCTTTGACCGTAATTTTAAAAGTCGCGTATTTGGTATTTGGATTTTATTTTAGATTTGAATCAAGGCATGGCATCCGCGGAAACCTAATCGTGCCATTTGTACGATCCTTTATCAAGTGGTAAAATCGTTTGAATATGATTATCTGCAGTTTAAGGTGAGTACTTCTCACCAGAGAAACATACCTATATATCCGTGATTTATCACAAGTGTATTTGTAAATTATTTATTAAATTTTATCTGCCTGTGATATAACGTATGATGTTAAACCCTATTTTAAATTGACACCTCATCAGTTGTTTATCTATTATAATATTATTGCAGTTATACTATGTAATTCTTATTTACTGATTAAATCATCACTGCAAGTTCCCTGTAAATTGAGATCGTTATAGGCTGAAATGATAGGCCTGAATGACAATTATTATCCGTATATTTATTTAATTGTTTAATTATTTATTTTTACTTGGGATTGCGGGTTTGAAATGATAGAACCCGGGGTTTTGTAAATTGCAGATTGAAATGATATAAATCCGTATCACTTGACCTAGGCTAGAAAACTATATACAGACCCGTGGTTTATATAATGTTTTTCTGAAATATTTTAAATTTATTTTAAAATGGAAGTTGTAATATTTTGGTTTAAATATATTTAAAGGATTTTCAATGATTTTGAATGAGTTAAAAATGTTAAATAAATAAATAAATGTTTAAATAAATTTTGGAATATAACTTATTTTGGGAATTTCTGAATTTGGTTAAAAATAAGGTTTCGGTTAAGTAAATAATTGATAAAAAGTTATATTTGGGAATTTAAAACTTGATGGTTAAGTTAATAGTCTATTACAGCACTTAAATGCTGTCTTTTATAAACGAACTGTTTTAACCTATAGACTTTAGGTAGCATTTCATAAGTGCTACAGAAACTGGGATTTTGATTATTTAAAAATAAATTTATGGAAATAATCTTTGGGGAAATGGGTTTAAATTTTGGAAGTTAATATGTAATTAATAAAAATAAGGAATTGATTTTGAATGGTTTTAAATGGAAGAATTTAATTTTAAAAGGTGAGAAAAAGGCAATTAATTCCTAAATAAATTGAATAGATTTAAATGGTATATTATAAAATGACCAACGTTTAAAAACAATATTTTGATATTGAAGGTATTTGAAATTTATTTTGATTTCAAAATATAAATACCATTTCTAAAAGTTGTAACCACGGGTTATAATAACGTTTGGTTGTTAAAGAGACCGGGATCGGATATCTAGCATACTCTCTGTCGATACCGAAAACCACTTTGACAACTGTGTACGCGGTGGAGATTCCAGAATGAAGTAGGATGGTGGTGACATTTTCTTTAAGGTAAATACGTGGACCCGACTCCCGTGAGTTGGCATAAGGTGGCTAAAACAGGAGCGATTGACGGATTAATGAGGTAGCACCTCTGATCGGACGCACTTCTTCGTATGCCATTCTATTACTTTTGTGATTGTTTTGGTGCGCACCTTTGATTTGGGAGTGTTGTTCGAGGTGGGCGGCAGCTGCGCGCTGCGCGTTTCCATCGGTCCGGAAGCGTAATTGGTATATCTACCCTGGCATTGCCTAGTTGTGCCGTGTCACCTACCATAGCGAGCCTTATACGATTTTGGTTTTGTACCATACCTATGAAGTGCCCTCTGACGACGCCCAGTACGGGGGAGATTACGGTACTGTATAGACTATGGGAATATATTATGTGTTAAGGGCTATATGGGTAAACCCTTAACGCTATTTAAAAGTAAGTTTATTTTACAAATAGACACTATTATAATAGCGATGTATTACTACATAATAAATAGTTTAACGGATCCTTAGAGGATGAGCGGTCCCAAGCATCCTTTAAGTTACTTGCCTTATATTACAGTACACTTGAATTAGCTTACACTATATAAGTATGTATGTCCTGACTCGAGTGTTTATGTTTTATTTTACGCTCGGGTCAGCCTGAGTTGCAGTTCAGTCATCATCCCGGAGCTAGGACTTCTGTAGATCCTTTCAAGTTGCTGGCTTCTTTCTGTCCGTTATCTTATTTATGAAATCAAGACTTTGGGATTTTTTTGGATTTTCTATTTGATGATTTAAACTATATTTGGATTAAAGACTATGTAATTTTTATTTGATTGAGACTATTTATAGTGGCTTCATGAACAACTAAGTATTTTTTAAATTCCGCTGCGAGTATTCTGATTCTGTGTCTGTGATTCTGTGATTAATTATTTACTGTATATTTTGTGAATTGCCAAATTTTAATTACAACGCGGTATTTTGAACAATTCAAGTCCGACATGAGCGGATGCGAATGGTTGAAAATACCGGGTCGTTACAGTTTGGTATCAGAGCCTTGGCTCTAGACAAAACTTAGAATGTATGGTAAATTTGATTTACAGAATCACTTTCATTCGAGATTGAATCTCTTCCTTTTGATTCGATTTCCTTTGAATTTTGGAACGTTCCTTGCGGTTCCGAAGTTCATTCGTGTCCCTCACTATTCATTTTCTTTCGATTTCTGGAGTATCCCATAACTCCACTTCGGATGATCTTTATAGTGAATTGGCGGTCTCGCCAATATTCTAATAAAGGGGTGAAACTCCTTTACAATTAGCATTGATTCACTAGAGATTTATATTTAACCTCGGTTTAGATGCTAATATCTTTGGTTATTACGAACTCTATCTCTTTGGATCGAATGGTAAATCTACATTCGATCCGACTCTTTGAGTCACGGTTGACCAGGTTAAGGTTGCCTGCAATTTATGTAAACTTATCTAGTTCCTTGTTCTGTTATGTAATCATCGGATCTTCTGATTCCAATTTATCTTTAAATCAAAATTCTCTTTGATTTAAATCCATCAAATTTGAATCTTTATCCTTGTTTTGAAAAATTTATTCCTATATTTGGGAAAAATCTAATATTATATATAAGTATAATTTTCAGAATTTTATAATTAATTTAACTAGTTGTCAAGAGATAATAGTGCTTGATTTTATTTATGGTTTTGTAAACCATTGGTTTTGTCTTATATAAATAATTGAACTATAAAACATGGTTATAAATTTATTTGGAAACAGAAATGGATTTAAAACAAGAATTTAAGAATTTAATTTCTGATAGTTTCAAACCTTGTGTTTAAAGTCTTAAAAGGATATATTATTATTTAAATTATTTTCGAATATAAATTTGTTTCCAAAGAATTTTAAAGGTTTAAAAATCAGTGCTCTTCTCTTTGTCGCTAGGAAATAATTTCGGTGATGACAGCAACATCATCGACATTCGTTTTCAAGTTTCGAAGTGAAAAGACCATTCTGTAGTCTGGTTACAATGTTACCTTGAGAATTTAATTGATTTGAATCTCTAAAATATGACTTGATTGATAATATATAGATATATGATTTAAATTTGGTTTGACATATTATGTACATATATTTATTTGGGTTTTAATTCTAAAATTTTATCTTGAGGAATAATTTCAATAAAAAAAAATCAAAATTTTGAATAAATAATTCCAACTTGAGATAATTGAATTTGAAAGTTTTATTTGTATAATACTCAATTTCATTTCAATATAACCTACCTTGATTTTCAGAAGTTAACAATGTAATTGGATAATATACAATATAAAAAGATTTATAAATAAAATTTGAGTGGTTATAATATATGTTATACGCTTAAACTCTAGTTATAAAAAGATTAACAGAGGTAAATAAAATTAAAGGGTAATGGAATAATTTTTAATATAAAATGATGTTAAGGAACTAAGAATAAATTTAAACAGTTGTAATAAGTGTAAACATATTTGACATAGATGAGAAAAATATATTGAGAGAAATAAATTTAATTATAGTTTGGAATAAAGAAGAAACTAAATGGGGAATTTAGTTTATTTTGGGAAATGGTAAATTTACTTTAACAATTAAGTTAAATTACCATTTCAAATTTGGATTAAAATTAAACATTTTAAATTAGAATGTTATAATACCTTGTGTAAAATTTGGATAAAAAAAATGAATGATTTTTTTAAGTGTGGGGATATTATACAAGTAAATATGTAAATAAATAAATGTTAAAATTTTAAGTATAAATAGATGAAATCAATGATTAATTTAAAATTGAATTTTTATTATTTAGATTAATGATTCTAATTTAAGTTTAAATTTAGTTTTCTTTCAGGTTGTTTCTATTCCCCTACCTTCTTCCTTTTCGAGGACGAAAAGTTTTGAGTGGGGGAGAGTGTAACAGCCCAAAATTTTAACAAGTATTTTTCACTTGTATTTTAAAAACTTTGGGGTTTATTATATAAAAATCTAAATTTTAAAGTGATTAAAAATAAAAATAAAAACAATTGACCAAATTTTTAATTAAATAATAAGAACTCTGAAATTTTGACATGGTTAAGAATTAACTTTAATTTGGAAATTTGGGTTTTTGTCGAAGATGGTAAATAACTTAATTTCTAGCAAAATCAAGCTTTAATTAAGAAAACATTAATAGCTTAGGTGGTTAAGACATCTGGGCTATTCACGACAGGTCATGAGTTCGAGTCTCAGCACGGTCAGAATTTCGAATTTTTTTTAGTGTATAAATGAACTGGGTAATTACGCGTTAAAAATGGCGCGTAAATTTAGGGAATAAATACCGTATATATATATATATATATATATATATATATATATAAGAAAACGTATCCGTTATTTCGGTATATTTTGGGCATAAAATATTATGGCTATGATACACATTCTTAAAAATATGACCTTAGTGTAAATGAGTAAATTTATCAGTGGCATGTGTTTTTAGAGGGAAGGAATATTCTACCGTTCAAATCAAATATGTTGCCTCTAAATTCAACGCATTACTTTAAAAATTTGATTTCCATAGATTTTTTTTCCATTCAACAAAATTTATTTCTTGCATTTTTCAAAACACAATTTTCTCCTAAATCTCAGTCATGCGCAGTATCCATTCTCCTATCTGCTTGCCTATTTCATATGCGTTTTTCTCTTTACTCATATCTCTTACGTTATTTTCTCTTTCCAGTAAAATTTACTTCCCAATTTATATATATATATATATATATTAATTAAGCCATTTTCCAAAAGTCTAAAAATATAAAATTTAAGTTTTTAATTTGTTTAACTTTGTTAAAAGACACTCCATTTGGAATGTTAATAAAAAATCTGAATTTTGTATATATATAATATGGAGAATGTAAACCAATTAAATTTTAGTTAAGTATTAATTTTGAAGAATTTAGTGTATTAATGAACTGTTGGATTTCGCGTTTAAAAGGCGCGTAAAATTTATGGTATAAGTAACGTAATAAACGTATAAATTGAAAACGTTATTTTTATATATAAATTTTGGGTGTTTTGTATTGCGTCAGTTTGGCGTATTGTAAAAATCATATTTATATCTATATGGATTAAAATATCAGCCAGTAGTTTTATAGTAAACGTTACCTTTTCCATAGCTTTCAATTGGGTTTTAATTTTTGTATATGACTTTTTCATTCCAAAATCTTTGCCAATTCTTGCCGTTTCATTTAATAAAGATCAAAATTTCATATAGCTGATCATGCAACTATTAAATGGTATAAAATGTTGAAATCAAATTTTCATAAATTGGCAGCATAAATCACGCATATAAATAACGTTCAAACTAAAAAAACTGGAAAGTAATCAACGCATGCATTTAATCAAGATTTTCTTATAACTGGAAATAGTGAATCACGCTCCTTTATTTCATAAAGCACGAATCCATATCTCTTACTTCTTGTTTCCCACTGCAATTTGTTTTGCAAATTTTCGTACAACTGATCAAGCAAATTAATACTTGCTGATTCTTTGTATATAAATCTCTCAGACTATGAAAATAGCACGCAACTTTTAATTGGAAAAATATATATAACGTTATAATCAATTTTCGTATAACTGGCAATAATAAATCACGCAACTTTCTGGTCTGCCTAAATGTTTATTATCACTTGCCATTCTTGCTGCTTGTTTGGTCCCCTATGTTTCGCAAGCCTTATCCATGAATACATAAGAAAGAATTTTATAAATTAAGAATCAATCTCTTGCCTAAATTCATGCATCATTCTAGGAATTCATTAAATCAAAATTTTGTATAGCTGGGAGAATTTCAAATTTCATTCGAATTTGTCTATTCAGTTCAAAGCAAATTATATTTGATTACTGTTTTCCTATAATCACGCAAGCCTCCCATATATATTATTGTGCAACTCGCATCTCAGAAGATCTCATGTGCCTTCATAACTCTCAACTTGTTTTATTATATATATATATATATATATATATAAATATATATATATATAAAGCCTCACACAAAAAATTTATATTGCATCTAAAATTTGCCTTCGTTCTTCTTGAGAAATTGCACAGGTATGGCCACACCTTGCTTTTATTTATTTTGTTCTTCTTCTTGTTTCATTTGGTCCCATGTCCACACTACTCGGCTGCTCCATCACCTGTCCTTGCCACATCTCCATTTTCCCTCTCTGATCTATTTTGACATATATGTCAGATTGTTGTAGGAAGACAAGCTTAGTATCCTTCTTTTGAATTCTATAGAAAATGCATGCATTCCTGTAGTTGTGGCCACTTGAACTTCTTGCGTGAGTCTTTTTTTTTATATGAATTGCTAAAGTGTGTCATCTTTGAAAAAAAATGGTAACAAACAAAACTAATATCCTTCATTTGCATACACTTACACGTGCAAAATCACGTTTGTTTCAGCAGATAGGTAGAACTTTTTATTACCTAATTTATTTCCAAAATATGCAGTGACTTGTATATTTTGAGTGTATGCTTACGGGGTTTAAAATAGGCAAGCAGACCGTGACATTTATTTAGTTTGTATCACCTTGTTTTGTGAATTCATGCATGAGTCATTTTAATAAAATGTTAAATGTAAAAAAAAGTATATTTTCATTTGCATCTCCGGAAAAAAAAATGCATGTTTTAAAAGATGAGGTAGGAGTGGCTGTGCTATGTTGCGTGTTCAAGTTTTGGGAACCAACATGCTTCACTTTTATTTAACGTGATTTTTTATGCAGAGAAAGAAAAAAAGAAAAAAAATTATATATATATATATATATATATATATATATATTAGTTGCAAATTTCACTGTTTTCAATTTCTGAAGAATTTTAGTGTACGCCACCTGTTTGTAGAAAGGGAATAACATATTGTGTCCACCTTTTTCTTTCCAGCTTTTGCCTAAAACTTTCCACTATAATTTTCATGGGTACGTAAATAGTTAAGATTTCATTGCCTGGCCTTGAGAACGTGGGCAAGTCGAGTAGTGGGAGTGGTTGAGTCAAGTCAAATTCTATTCGTTCCAGTTGTTTCGAAAAATTTGCTTTGACCGTAATTTTAAAAGTCGCGTATTTGGTATTTGGATTTTATTTTAGATTTGAATCAAGGCGTGGCATCCGCGGAAACCTAATCGTGCCATTTGTACGATCCTTTATCAAGTGGTAAAATCGTTTGAATCTAATTATCTGCAGTTTAAGGTGAGTATTTCTCACCAGACAAACATACCTATATATCCCTGATTTATCACAAGTGTATTTGTAAATTATTTATTAAATTTTATCTGCCTGTGATATAACGTATGATGTTAAACCCCATTTTAAATTGACACCTCATCAGTTGTTTATCTATTGTAATATTATTGCAGTTATACTATGTAATTCTTATTTACTGATTAAATCATCATTGCAAGTTCCCTGTAAATTGAGATCGTTATAGGCTGAAATGATAGGCCTGAATGACAATTATTATCCGTATATTTATTTAATTGTTTAATTATTTATTTTTACTTAGGATTGCGGGTTTGAAATGATAGAACCCGGGGTTTTGTAAATTGCGGATTGAAATGATATAAATCTGTATCACTTGAACTAGGCTAGAAAACTATATACAGACCCGTGGTTTATATAATGTTTTTCTGAAATATTTTAAATTTATTTTAAAATGGAAGTTATAATATTTTGGTTTAAATATATTTAAAGGATTTTTAATGATTTTGAATGAGTTAAAAATGTTAAATAAATAAATAAATGTTTAAATAAATTTTGGAATATAACTTATTTTGGGAATTTCTGAATTTGGTTAAAAATAAGGTTTCAGTTAAATAAATAATTGATAAAAATTTATATTTGGGAATTTAAAACTTGATGGTTAAGTTAATAGTCTATTACAGCACTTAAATGCTGTCTTTTATAAACGAACTGTTTCAACCTATAGACTTTAGGTAGCATTTCATAAGTGCTACAGAAACTGGGATTTTGATTATTTAAAAATAAATTTATGGAAATAATCTTTGGGGAAATGGGTTTAAATTTTGGAAGTTAATATGTAATTAATAAAAATAAGGAATTGATTTTGAATGGTTTTAAATGGAAGAATTTAATTTTAAAAGGTGAGAAAAAGGCAATCAATTCCTAAATAAATTGAATAGATTTAAATGGTATATTATAAAATGACCAACGTTTAAAAACAATATTTTGATATTGAAGGTATTTGAAATTTATTTTGATTTCAAAATATAAATACCATTTCTAAAAGTTGTAACCACGGGTTATAATAACGTTTGGTTGTTAAAGAGACCGGGATCGGATATCTGGCATACTCTCTGTCGATACCGAAAACCACTTTGACAACCGTGTACGCGGTGGAGATTCCAGAATGAAGTAGGATGGTGGTGACGTTTTCTTCAAGGTAAATACGTGGACCTGACTCCCGTGAGTTGGCATAAGGTGGCTAAAACAGGAGCGATTGACGGATTAATGAGGTAGCACCTCTGATCGGACGCACTTCTTCGTATGCCATTCTATTACTTTTGTGATTGTTTTGGTGCGCACCTTTGATTTGGGAGTGTTGTTCGAGGTGGGCGGCAGCTGCGCGCTGCGCGTTTCCATCGGTCCGGAAGCGTAATTGGTATATCTACCCTGGCATTGCCTAGTTGTGCCGTGTCACCTACCATAGCGAGCCTTATACGATTTTGGTTTTGTACCATACCTATGGAGTACCCTCTGACGACGCCCAGTACGGGGGAGATTACGGTACTGTATAGACTATGGGAATATATTATGTGTTAAGGGCTATATGGGTAACCCCTTAACGCTATTTAAAAGTAAGTTTATTTTACAAATAGACACTATTATAATAGCGATGTATTACTACATAATAAATAGTTTAACGGATCCTTAGAGGATGGGCGGTCTCAAACATCCTTTAAGTTACTTGCCTTATATTACAGTACACTTGAATTAGCTTACACTATATAAGTATGTATGTCCTGACTCGAGTGTTTATGTTTTATTTTACGCTCGGGTCAGCCTGAGTTGCAGTTCAGTCATCATCCCGGAACTAGGACTTCTGTAGATCCTTTCAAGTTGCTGGCTTCTTTCTGTCCGTTATCTTATTTATGAAATCAAGACTTTGGGATTTTTTTGGATTTTCTATTTGATGATTTAAACTATATTTGGATTAAAGACTATGTAATTTTTATTTGACTGAGACTATTTATAGTGGCTTCATGAACCACTAATTATTTTTTAAATTCCGCTGCGAGTATTCTGATTCTGTGTTTGTGATTCTGTGATTAATTATTTACTGTATATTTTGAGATTTGCCAAATTTTAATTACAACGCGGTATTTTAAACAATTCAAGTCCGACATGAGCGGACGCGAATGGTTGAAAATACCGGGTCGTTACATGTATTATTTCGGTCTGACCCGAGTATTATTTTATAAGAAAATAATAAACAGGATCAGTCTAGCTATAAATATCAGATGACATGATATAGAATAAGAGATATGGCATAAACATATGATAACCATAATGGCATACTACTATAAGTATGTAATTGAAAATCAACATGAGATTAATCAATATCACAAGAATCTTCTCAAAGATCCAAAAAGGGTTTCATACCCAAGACTTGTATTCACAACAAGTCAATGACACAAAAATTCACCAATGCACAAAAATTGATAAATCATATCAATGAAAATCACTAAAATTGGTGAAGCATAAAATTTCCAGAAATCAACACAGAAATCTAGAAATCATAAAAAGGGGGAGGCCTATCACACGAACGGGAGCATGAAAACTCACCAACATATGTATCACACGAACGAGATGCTATCTCATGGTAGCTAGCCATTAATTTTTGACACACGAACGGCCCGAAGACCATGGGGTGCTACCCCACATGTGTGAGTCGAAATCACACTGAAACGGGGTCTAGTCTCCCTCGCAGACAAAGAGACATCACACAATTGCTAGTCTAAATCACAAAAATGATCATCATCGATCATCAAGAAGTGTCAATTACAGTAAGCTAGTAAATATATGAGCTTAGCTTCATGTCCCATAACCACTAGCTTAACTTAAATATTTACGAACAAATTGTAGATCTCCACTAGAAAATTATCACAAGAGATTCAATCGAACAAGTCCAAGAATTAACCGACGAAGTAAACGCAAGCGTTTCATACCACTTGTTTTACTAAGCCGTTTAATTAGATTTCTCATACGAATGAGGTAAAGGTTTGTATATGCCAGTAGATTGGAAAACAGTTTAAGAAACGAGCTTTGTAATAAAATAGTGTTGAAATCGTTTTAATGAAAGGGTTTTGATATTTACTACCAGTATTGAAACCTTTGTATATTTTGAAGTGTAAAATCACAAAGATGATAGTAGAACAATCGATCATCAAAATTTCACATAGGAAGACGTGAATAAATTCCAAACAAATCGATAAGAATCCATCGAAATGGATATTCAAAAATCCCTAAAAAGGAGTCATCAAAGTCATAATAAAGGATAACAACAAATAGGATCATCACGAATCGATTCAAATTGGAAATTCAATCCTAAAAGGCAAAGTGGGCTGAAACAACAAATTCAGTTGACTAAACAGAGATTTTCAGTTGACTGAATTCTGCCTGGAAACTTTCTGTTTCCAGGTTCAGTCGACTGAACAGAGAATTCAGTCGACTAAACCCTGCCTGGAAACTTTCCGTTTCCAGGTTCAGTCGACTGAACATAGATTTTCAGTCGACTAAACCCTGCCTGGAAACTTTCGGGTTCCAGATTCAGTCGACTGAACAGAGATTTCAGTTGACTGAATCATGCCTGGGCTGTTTTTCGCTTATCCAAATGAAGAGCAAACTCTTCCAAAATGCAACCGAACGAACATTGGCTCTAAGGGTTTATGCCAATCGGCAACCCGGCCCTATATGCTCCTCGATGCATCATCCAAAGCATGATCAAACATCCATAAAAGGATTTTTGCACAAATTTGACTTAAAAACCCAAAAAATTGGAATATTCACAAAACCAATCCAAATCAAGAGCAAATGCAATTGAAGAAGTGTTAGGAATTCATACCCAACAACCAAAGATAATTATAGTCATAGATGTGAGATAAAAATATCACATTTTCACAAAAACAATGAAGAAGAAGCTTGAAAGCAAAAGGGAGAATCAACCACTCTTCCACACAACCCAAATGAGCTTGAATCTATGCTCAAAAAAGAAGAACATTCCCAAAGTTAGGTTTAGGAATTTCTGAAATTGATAAAAGAATGAGTTGGAGAAGAAGAAGAGAGGCTTACCAAAGTTTCTTCTATTGGTTTGGAGCTAGAGCTTGATTTACAAAAGAAAACTAGGGCTTGAGTTTTTATTTCCCATTCCACTCTCCATTGATGTAAAAGCTTGAGTATAAGGAAAATAGAATGGAAGTAAATGAAGAGGAGAGGGTTGGGGCTGAGTTAATAAGTGGGGTTAATGGGCTCAGCCCAAACCAAAGCCCTAAGTGAAAAGTGACAAAATTCCGCTAACTCCAAACATATCAAAGTTTATACTCAAAAAGACCGCAAACGGCGTTTTGAACTCAATGGAAGTGATGCCGAGTCCTAATTCGTCCGTATGCAAAAAGTAGCTTTTCGGACTAAATTCCGAGTATCGATAAAATATTTAAATAAAATATTTAAATATAAAATCGATAAATATGCGGGTTGTTACAAACTCCCCTCCTTAAAGAAATTGCGTCCTCGCAATATTTAAGAAGAAGATATATAGTAACAACCATGAGAGCATACTCATCACAAAAGAAATTTGAAATAAAAGGTTCACCTTAAAGAGCACGGGAAAGTAAGTCCGGATGTGTTCGCTCGATGAACTCTCTAGATTCCCAAGAGTAATCTTTAGGATTTGATGACCATTGAACTTTCACAAGCGGGACATTTTACTTCGAAGGCGTTTAACCTCCGAAGCAATAATTCGAATAGGATGCTGCTCATAAGTTGAATTAGGCGAAACTTCAATTTCTACCACAACACCGGGCTCAAGAATAGAATCGGAATCTTGAAGACATTTCCGTAATTGAGAAACGTGGAACACGTCATGAATAGCAGAAAACTGAGCCGGTAATAAAAGGCGATAAGCCACGGAACCAATACGTTCGGTGATGGGAAATGGACCAATTTATCGGGATGCTAATTTTCTCGATCGACTGAAACGTACAACATCCTTCATAGGTGAAATACGAATAAACACAAGATCTCCCATAGAAAAATCTAATTTCCTTCTCTGGTTATCGGCATAGGATCTTTGTCTACTTTGGGCTTCTTTCATCCTTTGACAAATAAGGTCAATCTTTTCTGTGGAATCACGAATAAAATCTGGACCTAAAACCAGTTTCTCACCAGCCTCAAGCCAACAAGAAGGAGATCGGCATGGCCTTCCATAGAGTGCCTCAAAAGGTGCCATACCAATACTAGATTGGAAGCTATTATTATAGGAAAATTCAACAAGTGAAATATGATCTTTCCAACTTCCACCAAAATCAAGAACACATGCACGAAGAAGATCTTCAAGAGTTTGATTCACACGCTCGGTTTGTCCATCGTTCTGGGGATGATAAGCGGTGCTAAAATTTAGCTTCGTTCCCAAATCTTTTTGAAGACTCTTCCAAAATCTGCTAGTAAACAATGGAACACGATCACTGACAATAGAAGTAGGAACTCCATGCAATTTAACAATTTCTTTAATAAAAAGTTTGTCCAAAAAAGGTACAGTCTGATTGGACCGAACGGGAATAAAATAGGCGGATTTAGCAAGTCTATCAACTATAACCCATAAGCTATCATGACCCGAACGAGAACGGGGAAGGCCGTCTATAAAATCCATGGAAATTTGATCCCACTTCCAAGTTGGAATTTCTAAAGGTTGCAATAACCCACCGGGCCTTTGATGTTCGACCTTAACGAGTTGGCAAGTCATGCAACACTTAACAAAGTTAGCAATATCAGATTTCATTCCCTCCCAATAATAAAGCCGCTTCATATCCGCGTACATTTTACTACTACCGGGATGAATGGTAAATTTAGAATGATGAGAATCTTCTAAAATATCTTTACGAAGATCACTAATATTTGGCACGATAAGTCTACCAAATTTCCAAATGCCGCCACGAGAATCGATATCAAAGTCTTTCAAACCTTCAATATCAATTTTATCCTTAATATTTTGGCCAAGAAGAGCCAATTCGGGATCTAGCTTTTGAGCTTCAATAATGCGGTCTAAAAGAGAAGCATGAGCCTCAAGGCTACATAAAACAAGAGATGAACATAAATCGGAAACACGGTCTCGAATTTCACAAGTGGATAAAACCACGAGATCATTCCATTCGGCTATCATCATGGAAACAACCACTTGTTGCTTGCGACTAAGTGCATCGGCAACTCGATTTCCCTTTCCGGGAGTATAAAGAATATCAAGATCATAAGATGCAAGGAATTCGAGCCAATGCTGTTGACACAAATTAAGTTCCTTTTGAGAGAATAAATACTTCAAGGACTTAATGATCGGTATAAAGAACAAATTTCTCTCCTAAAAGATAATGACGCCAAATACGAAGGGCGAAAACAATAGCCGCGAGCTCTCTTAGCAGGCTTCAATTGCCTAGAAGCATAAGCAATAACACTTTCTCTTTGCATAAGAACAGCACCCAAACCAACGCGACTAGCATCGGTATAAACAACGAAATCTTGATTACCCTCGGGAATAACAAGAATAGGAGCATCAGAAAGGAGTTTTTTTAGTTTCTGAAAAGAAGTTTCACATTTGTCCGACCAAATGTATTTAGCACCTTTGTTCGTTAAGCTAGGGAGAGGCACGACAATCTTAGAAAAGTCCTTGATAAATCGACGGTAATAACCCGCCAATCCAAGAAAACTATGAATCTCCGTCACACTCTCCGATATCTTCCAATCTTGAATTGCTTCAACCATTGAAGGATCCACGGAAATTCCGGATTCGGAAATAATATGACCGAGAAACTTCAAACGAGATTGCCAAAAGTGGCATTTAGAAAACTTTTCCTTTAATTGATTACTCCTAAGAGTTTCCAACACAATCCGAAGATGCTTTTCATGCTCCTCCTCTGTTTTTGAATACACAAGAATATCATCAATAAAGATGAGAACAAATCGATCGAGGAAGTCTTTGAAAACTCGATTCATTAAGTCAACGAAATAAGACGGGGCATTCGTTGACCCAAATGGCATAACAAGTCATTCATAAGATCCATACCGAGTACGGAACGATGTCAAAGGAATGCTATCCTCTGCAATACGAAGCTGATGAAAACCGGTTGCGAAGTCCAATTGTGAAAAGACTCTAGCACCACTAAGTTGATCGAATAGATCATCAATCCGAGGTGAAGGAGATTTATTTTTGATAGTAAGATCATTAAGCTTGCGGTAATCAACGCAAAGTCTAAGAGTACCATCGGATTTCTTCACAAAAATTGCTGAAGCTCCCCAAGGCGAGGAACTAGAGCGAATAAATTGCTTCATCTCCAATTCGGATAATTGTTTACGCATCTCTTCATTTTCCTTATTGGACATGCGATAAGGAGGACGAGTAATAGGTTGAGCTCCAGGAATAAGATTAATTTTGAACTCAATTTCTCGCTTGGGTGCTAATCCTAAAACGGGCTCAAATATTTCGAAAAATTCACGAACAACGTGAATAATAGAAATAATATCTTCCTCATCATCATTATCGTCATCACGAGGATTTAAAGAATATAAAGATGCTGTCAAGTCGGAATCCGGATCTTTAAGTACGTTAGAAATCTGCTCAACAGATTGAGGGTGTCGAGGATAAATAGTCCGCTCAGGATATAGGATTTGAGCTTCATAACGGTTAAGCCAATCCATACCCAAAATCATTCTGAAGCCTAAATAACGCATGACATGAAAATCGGCTAGGAAAGAAAAATCGCATAAAATAATCTAGACATCCTTACACAATAAACTGAGTGTTGCGGATCCACCAACCGGATTCGCAATTCTCAAAGAAGTCATTAAAGCAACAACATTCAAAGAAAGAGTATCAACAAGCTCTTTTGATATAAAAGAATGGGATGATCCCGTATCAAAAAGAACTCGAATAGGTTGATCACGAAATCTAATAATACCATCCAGGATAGAATGAGATGTACCTTGACCACGAGATATGTTTCCAGGGGCTTGAGAGCAACATTTAACTTTCCCTCCTTCTTGCCTTCAAGTTTGAGGCATTGATGTATATAATGATCCGGGCTCTTACAATAGCGACAACAACGGGGCTTTGAATACTTGTTGGCAAAATGGTCCCTAGACCCACAGTTGAAGCATTTCCCCTACTAGGAGAAAGAGCCTTTGCAGCAGGAGTAGTTTGCTTACCCTTTTTGTTGGGATAAGGACCTTTGAATTTGTTTGGCCTCTTCTTGTTGTTGAAGTTCGGTTTGGCACCCACAACTTCAACGTCGCTTTCCCTATCCGCCTCTTCAAGACGAAGAGCGATATCAATGAGTTGGTCGAAGGGAATTTCTAATTTTAGAAGTATTGGCTTCTTGAGATTTTTGTTTAAGCCATAGACAAATTTTTGGTTCTTCTTCAGTGGGGTGTTGATGTTTTCAACCCAATATTTGGAAAGTGACTCGAAGGATGCAACATAATCAGTCACGGAGGATTCACCTTGAACAAGGTCTATAAAACGGTGAGCCAAAGTCACCTTCTCAGCTTCTGGCATAAATTTTAATGCGAAGCGTTCCTGGAATTGCACCCAGGTGAGATCCGCTTCATTGATTTCAGAAATAAGAAGTTCATACCAGTCCAATGCACTTTCTTGGAGCATACTAGAGGCCGCCTGAACTCGGTGAAGATCAATGAGGTTCATGCGAAAAAAGATTCGATCGGATGATCTTAACCAAGCCTGGACTTCAATAATAGTTTCAGAACCTTTGAATGGCTTCCCACCCAAGTTGGTATAATCGTTGCACAAACGATGAGTAGGTTCCGAATTAGAACCAGCTGCTTGAGCATTCTTAACTAAATCAAGAAGCTGCTGGGCAGACATAAAAACTCCATCTTGGGGAGTAGCACTAGATTGACCGGCGCTGGGACGACTCGGTCTAACCATTTCCCTTCCTTTAGAAAGAAAGAAAGAAGAAGAAAAAGGTTATTCACCTGATGAATATCAAGCAACCTTGATAAATAAAATAAGGAATCATAAAAGAAAATAGGATAGAACGGTACGAAGACACGAATTAAATCCTAAGGCACGACTCCTAAGATGGACTTAGGACGATGATCCTTGTTAAATTATTCTATATTGTTCCGAAGTTTGGCTCTGATACCAAGCTGTGACGCCTCACCTCTATACCCACGCTAGCCAAGGATACTTCGGGGTAATGCCGTCAACTAGCGTGGAGAATAAGGCTGTTGAGGAGCGACCATCCGTGTAATTACTTTGTGCGAGCACCGATATGCCAGATAAAATATAACGTGCATTTCATCTCAAGAGAAAATCTGACATACCGACACAAACTCAAAGCTACTACACAGTGGCTATATATAATCTTCGGAAACAAATATAGAAATAAACATAACATAAATCAGTCACAGATAATTCATATCACTAAGGCGGAAATAGATATGAATATAACACATAGAAGTGTTCATCAGAGTAGTGGTCAACAAGATCCACAATATCGCAAAAGGATAGCAGCATGTGCTATACGAAAGAATAAGTATACATCATAGAGTCTATATCTCAACTGTATACATCCTAAAACTACTAATCTAAGTAGTTAGCCAAAAGTCATGAATCCCTGGGGAGAAGTCAAACAGAAGCACCTGTAACATCTCGGTCTGACCCGAGTATTATTTCATAAGAAAATAATAAACGGACCAGTCTAGCTATAAATATCAGATGACATGATATAGAATAAGAGATATGGCATAAACATATGATAACCATAATGGCATACTACTATAAGTATGTAATTGAAAATCAACATGAGATTAATCAATATCACAAGAATGTTCTCAAAGATCCAAAAAGGTTTCATACCCAAGACTTGTATTCACAACAAGTCAATGACACACGAATTCACCAACGCACAAAAATTGATAAATCATATCAATGAAAATCACTAAAATTGTTGAAGCATAAAATTTCCAGAAATCAACACACGAAATCCAGAAATCATAAAAAGGGGGAGGCCTATCACACGAACGGGGGCATGAAAACTCACCAACATATGTATCACACGAACGGGATGCTATCTCATGGTTGCTAGCCATTAATTTTTGACACACGAACGGCCCGAAGACCATGGGGTGCTACCCCACATGTGTGAGTCGAAATCACACTGAAACGGGGTCTAGTCTCCCTCGCAGACAAAGAGACATCGCACAATTGCTAGTCTAAATCACAAAAATGATCATCATCGATCATCAGGAAGTGTCAATTACAGTAAGCTAGTAAATATATGAGCTTAGCTTCATGTCCCATAACCACTAGCTTAACTTAAATATTTACGAACAAATTGTAGATCTCCACTAGAAAATTGTCACAAGAGATTCAATCGAACAAGTCCAAGAATTAACCGACGAAGTAAACGCAAGCGTTTCATACCACTTGTTTTACTAAGCCGTTTAATTAGATTTCTCATACGAATGAGGTAAAGGTTTGTATATGCCAGTAGATTGGAAAACGGTTTAAGAAACAAGCTTTGTAATAAAATAGTGTTGAAATCATTTTAATGAAAGGGTTTTGATATTTACTACTAGTATTGAAACCTTTGTATATTTTGAAGTGACAAATCACAAAGATGATAGTAGAACAATCGATCATCAAAATTTCACATAGGAAGACGTGAATAAATTCCAAACAAATCGATAAGAATCCATCGAAATGGATGTTCAAAAATCCCTAAAAAGGAGTCATCAAAGTCATAATAAAGGATAACAACAAATAGGATCATCACGAATCGATTCAAATTGGAAATTCAATCCTAAAAGGCAAAGTGGGCTGAAACAACAAATTCAGTTGACTAAACAGAGATTTTCAGTTGACTGAATTCTGCCTGGAAACTTTATATTTCCAGGTTCAGTCGACTGAACAGAGAATTCAGTCGACTAAACCCTGCCTGGAAACTTTCCTCCAGGTTCAGTCGACTAAACAGAGATTTTCAGTCGACTAAACCCTGCCTGGAAACTTTCGGGTTCCAAATTCAGTTGACTGAACAGAGATTTCAGTTGACTGAATCATGCCTGAGCTGTTTTTCAGCCTATCCAAATGAAGAGCAAACTCTTTCAAAATGAAACCGAACGAACATTGGCTCTAAGGGTTTATGCCAATCGGCAACCTGGACCTATATGCTCCTCGATGCATCATCCAAAGCATGATCAAACATCCATAAAAGAATTTTCACACAAATTTGAATTAAAAACCCAAAAAATTGGAATATTCACAAAACCAATCCAAATCAAGAGCAAATGCATATGAAGAAGTTTTAGGAATTCATACCCAACAACCAAAGATAATTATAGTCATAGATGTGAGATAAAAATCTCACCTTTTCACAAAAGCAATGAAGAAGAAGCTTGAAAGCAAAAGGGAGAATCAATCACTCTTCCGCACAACCCAAATGAGCTTGAATCTATGCTCAAAAAAGAAGAACATTCCCAAAGTTAGGTTTAGGAATTTCTGAAATTGATAAAAGAATGAGCTGGAGAAGAAGAAGAGAGGCTTACCAAAGTTTCTTCTATTGGTTTGGAGTTAGAGCTTGATTTGCAAAAGAAAACTAGGGCTTGATTTTTAATTTCCCATTCCACTCTCCATTGATGTAAAAGCTTGAGTATAAGGAAAATAGAAAGGAAGTAAATGAAGAGGAGAGGGTTGGGACTGAGTTAATAAGTGGGGTTAATGGGCTCAGCCCAAACCAAAGCCCTAAGTGAAAAGTGGCAAAATTCCGCTAACTCCAAACATATCAATGTTTATACTCAAAAAGAGCGCAAACTGCGTTTTGAACTCAATGGAAGTGGTCCCGAGTCCTAATTCGTCCGTATGCAAAAAGTAGCTTTTCGGACTAAATTCCGATTATCGATAAAATATTTAAATAAAATATTTAAATATAAAATCGATAAATATGCGGGTTGTTACACATTAAATTCAAGATTCATTTTTTAAAGACAATTCCAAATATTAAATATAAAAAATAAATTGTCAAACAAATCACTATATTTGAAATATAAGTTATTTGACTTATAAAATTTTCTTTTAAAATGAATTCAAATAATAAAATAACTGCTTTCATTTTACTGTAATTTAACATCTTTGCAAATATTGTATACAGCAAAATTTATTCATTTCTTACCAAATGAATGTTTTCTTATTTCCAAATTTACAGTTATCAAAAATACAATTTCATATATATAAACTTATGCTTTTACTTTTAAATTCATAAACAAATTCACTCCTTTAATTAAAGCCTTCAAATAAATCCAATTGCAATGAGTTTCAACATTGGATTCAAATGAGTCTTAATTAAAAATCAATCATTTTATTTTAAACTAAATAATTAAACATTTATTTTAAAGTTCGATTAAATAAACCACATAAATAAAACATAAATTTTTATTTTCAACCTTTTTTACTCAATAATCATATAAATTTAATAATTTAAAAAAGTTGAAAATACGGGTCGTTACAATATAAGTGAGATATTGATTTTATAAGAATTTTGAATAATTAAATTAAATTAATTAATAACTAAATTAACAATTTAAACACCATATTCCCTACAATTATAATTCCCTACACGCGGCTATGCATGAATGCACACAAACACCTAATGTCGCAAAATTCCAACCCCGAACTCTCCTCCGACACTTGAAAAAATCGCATGTCGCCACCGCCTGTGAACTCCGCTATGAAATCTCCACGCTTCTGACCTAATCGCATGAAACTCGATCACTCCCTGGGCATTGCTGTAACGACCCATAAATTTCGATAATTAAAATTTGTTAATTTAATAAGATTTTGGTAATTTAATAGTGAAGAAATAAAATTTTTGTAATTTAATAATGAAATGAATTCTAAAGTAAAAAGAAACCATGTAAATTAAAGCCAAGTATTAACAATTGAAATGAAATTACGATTAATTGAAGTAATGTAAATTATTATACTAGGCTATAAATTGAATATAAGAAAACAAACGTAAATATTGAAGTAATTAATGAATTAATAATAATAAATAGTAATTAAATAAAATCAATGTCCTGTAAGCAATTATAATATTGTTTGAAAATGATAACTTATTAAATTATGATTAAGAGTTAGTGGCGATAATTATTATAAGTTACCAATATATTTTAATCCATTAAATTGAATTGGAATCAATTGCAATAAATCTAAATAAATTATTACATTAATGTCAATTAAGGTAATATTTGAGAATAGTGTTAATATTATCTATAATAGGACAATTTGTTGAATTGAAAGAACAGAAATGAAGACTTATCAATTTAATGGTATTTGAACTATAATATTGGATTTAATTGCAAATAAATGAAATTAAATATCCAAATATTACGTTAATTGAAATAAGATGGAGCATGAGAATATTAATGTAACGACCCAGAATTTTAATTGACTAAAATTTGAATATTTAATTAATTTTAAATATTAATAAGTGAAATTTATAAGTCGAATAATTTATTTATCGAAAATTGGATTTAAATTGAATAATTAAATCAATAATTAATATGTGAAATTATGGAAATAATTGAAAATTTGGGTTAAATATGATTGTAAATGATTTGTAAAATTTTATTCAATCATGTTGGAGTTAGAATGATATTTTAGAACTTTTAAAATCGAATTAAAAGTTAATTTGTGAAAATTAAATATTTTAATATTAAAATCGACTAGTGAAAATAGCCAATTTTTGAACAGTCTCAGAATTGGACGAAACTAGTTCCATTGGATCCGTAATAGTTAGTTATTATCGGATTTCAATTTTCGTAGCAATCAGAGCTATCGTTTGACCATGGCAGCTCGAAACGCATCGAATTGTTTTTAATTTTAATTCGGCGAGTTAAAATAGTCATTTCTCAAACGGTCTTGGATTTCGACGAAAACAGTTTCATCGGATCCATAATGTGATATTATTGTAAGGTTTCAAATTTCAAGTCGTTTGGATTTACCGTTTGTTCGGTACAAATTAAAACGCCTAGAAAATCGTTTAAATCGGTTTAATTTAAATTGAATGTTTATTGCCATATCTCGCACAGATGATCGAATTAGCTTCTGAAACCTGTTCCATTGTGTCCGGAACGCGGGATAAACCCTAGGAACGTCAGTTTCGGCGCGTAAAACGGAGTTATGAAAACCGGAATGAATAGTGTTCCATATATTCTATAAATAGGCCTTACTTTTCACAAATTAAAAGAAAAAAAAGTATTAGGGTTTCATCATTTTGTGGCCGCCAGTTTTAGGAATGAATGGCTGAAAAACTATGATATTCCACTCGATTTTTCTCCTCATCCACGAAGTTATAGCCGAAACTTCCAATAGCAATCTTGTAGAGCATCGAAGGAGCTTGACATCCATACGGATTTGATGGAGATCGGAGCAACGAGGAGGGAGAGAGACGCTCGCGTTCGTGGTGGGTTTGGGCACGAATTCCGAGAGAAAGGGTCGACCGAGCTTCAAGCAAGCGTGGCCGTGGGTAGCTCTGGGTGGGGCGCACGTAGTGGCGTCGTTAGATCGTAGTAGAAGCGAGCGTGGTGGTTGCGTTTTCAAGCCCTAGGAAGCTAGATTTGGGTTCTTGCGCACGGGGAAGAGATGCCTGGGAGGAGAAGGCTGTACGCGCATGCGTGATGAAGGGTGATGTGCGGTCGAGATTTGTTCGGGGTTAGGAAATTTAAATGAATATGTAAATTAATTATATTTAAATTCGTATTAACTTTAAAACTGTGTATCTTATTCATACGAGGTCCGATTTGGGCGAATCAAAGTCCGTTGGAATTGTATTCGCGAAGGCTACGCGATGCAATTGGATTGGAGTCGTTTGGAGTTAGTGAGAATTTCGGGTAAAATTAAACGCGCGTTTAATTTTATTCGAAATAAAAGCTAAAACGGAATTGAAATCAAGGTGAGAACTTCTCACTCAATCGAATCAGTTTCGATTTTATTTTAAATAGTTAAATTTAAAATATTTGAATGCATGTTTGAATGATGATTGTTATCTATTGATTGTTAAAATAGACATTATACGCCGTTAGTAAGCGGATGTTATTTATTAAAAACATATACCGCGAATATTTCATAAACAGTGAAATTGGTATTATATATAATATCAATATATATATATTGGCATATGTATATATTGCAGTTGCTGATTTCCCGCATTTTTTTAGCGGATGAGACCCTATTGCGCCGTCTATTAAGCGGATAATATTTATAAATCCCATATACCGCGATAATTCCGTACTGGAGCGGAATTGGTATTGTGCTAATGTTTGTGGATGCAGGAAACAGGTTGGAGGGATCCAACTGGATTCCTCAACTGTATTGATTAATTTACAGATATTTTGATATTTGTTGATTATCATATCGATATATGATATTTGGATGTCGTGATTGACTATTGGGTGATGTTGCATCATCGGATCCATTTTTGGAGTTTTGAAATAATAATTTTGGTTTTAAAAGGAATTTTTAAAGTGATTTTTCAAAGTATATGTTTTATTAAATTTTGAATTGATTCACTTTAAATAATTAAAACGTTATAAATTTTTATGTTATAAAAATTAAGATTTTTGAGAAATATAACATAAATGAGATTTTTGGAAATAAATAGTTAATTAATTCATGAAATGGTTTAAATTGGGAATTTTGAATTATTATAAACGATTTAAAAATATTGATATTTATGGATTAAAAATATAGGAATTGTGAAACCCGTTTTATAAGTGTTAAAAGGAAATATAAATGGATTTTATAAGTGAATGAAGATTTATAGATTTATAAATCGTGAAGTTATAAATATAAATAAGTTTTGTAAAATAAAAGATTAACTTATAAATCGGATTTTGGCATTTAAAATGAGATATAAAAAGGGTTTTTTTATAAATAGAAGTTTATAAAAATATAAATGGAGTTTATAAACGTTGTTTATAAATCCGAAATCAATTGAATTTGATAAGTTGGATATAGGAATGCATGAAAGGAATTATATTCACGATTTTGGACAGTGAATATATTATTAAAGGAAATGGATATGTTTTGGGGAAGGAATATTATGAAATGAAGTTAATGATTTTAAAGACGTTTTAAAATGCATTAACTATCGAATACATAGATTTCAACATTCATTGTTGAAATAGACGTTTCGAGAAATAGAAGGAAATGGTGGACTATAACACTGTTGTTATAGTAAATGGTTTCCGAAAGGAAATGTTTTGTATAGTATTGGGATTTATATATCTATTTAAACTTCGAATCCCTATACTAGTGATTTTTGGGTCGTTGTAACGATGTTTTACGTAACATTCGTTTTAGCCCAAATAAAATGTGTTAAGAGAATGATTTCCTTAAAGAATGAAATATATACTAAATTTTGATTTAAGTATATTGAATATTTTCAAATGTTGAAAATAAATAGATTTGGGATGTACTTATTTTTATTTAAATAAGTATGGAAATATTTTTCCAATGTGAAATGAACGTTTGAGAATTTATCTTTTTAAAGATAAATTGAAAATGAATATTGAAAATCGATTGAAAATCATATATCATAGATATTTTGGGATTATAAATTCACTATGGAATTTATAAAAGAAAAGGGAAATTAGTTTAAAAATAAACGTTGATTTATTTTTAAAGTGTGGGAATAAATTTACGGATTTGGAACGTAAATATAAAGTAAATCGTTAAGGATTTATTTAATTGGTTTAAATGAACCATGTTGAATGAAAGAAATTTCCGAGTAAGGAAAAGTGATTTGAAGAATTGTTTTCAAATGTTTGAAGTGTGGAAATTATATATCTAGTAAAGATATTTTGGAAAGTAAATAATTTGCAAAATTATTTGGATTTGGTGATGTTGAGCATGCCTATTGATAGTTAAATAATCCGACTATCAATATTTACCTTTAAATAGGTATTTGTTGTGAATTGTTGAATTTGAATGCCACACTTATTTTTGAATAAGCGCTCACTATTCGGGTTAACCGGGAAAGGACCATGGGGTCGTATAACCCATTCCGAGTATGTGATACGTCGTTATGGATTGCATTTGATGACCGGTGTTGAAGACCGGATGTTTGTGAAAACGGAAGGATTACCGTCGAGTTACTCTACATCGGCTGATCTCCGATATAGAGGTTTTATCACCCTTAGTGACGGGAAGTCCGGTCGTGATTAGTGAATATCCGGATTGCAAGGACTTCTTTGTAAGTGGCTTCGGTTCTGTTCGATCCCGGAACAGACTTGTATGATTGTATGTCTGACATTACAAATTGAGATATAAAGCTGATTTCTTTCAAATATATTTCTGTTGGTGGCGGAGAATTTATTCTTTTAGCTTAACACCCTTCTCTGAGATGTACGAGCTCAGAGGTTATATAGTTGAAGGTTATTAGTGATATACTCCCAATTTGGTAGTGTGGCATGCAGAGTGTTGTTGTGAAATGATCATTGTGTTGATCATTTGTGATAGGATCATTTATTTGATCGTTTATCTTGGTGATCATTTCTATGATCATTTGTTGACCCAAAGCACGGCTTTTGTATAAAGTGTGTTTTTGTGGACGAGACTTCGTCGGACCTCACACCCCGGAAATGGTCAAAACAGGAAGGATGCAGCAAGGTTATTAGGGGTAGCGCCCTTTAGTGTATGTCATTCCTTCTTGATTGAGGTGGTATCATGGTATGGAGCCCAGATATTTAACCTATGTTGTTACTGCATATTTTTGTGGTTGTTGGAAATCGAGGATCCTCGGATAGATCGGTTACGATCGGGGGATGACATATTCGTGTCAGTAGTTACCCAGTTAGGGGTAACCCGGCCTTGTGTTGGCAGAGATCCGGTTTGGTTCTCGGGGATGTCCTTCCAGAGGCATTCTCATGTGGCAATGGGAAGTTCCTTCGCCTGACCATTTGTTGGAAATCCAAAGAATAATACGAGAGTTGTACGGTTTTAGTTGTATAACCTGCCATGGAATGTGGCGGTAACCTGCTATTGAACATGGTTAGCTATAGTAGGCATACGATAATGGTCGTATGTTGGCTAAGATTTATATCTTTATTTTCGAAATAAATTTTTTCCTACACTATGCACTAGTAATAATATCAAATGTTCTTTTTAATACGTATCAAGCATCTTTGACTATCATAAGGAGAAATCTGCTCCGATTCTGCGTTTGCATTGTGTGTGTGTGCGGGAGGCCTTATGGTAGTCTCATTTTTAAAAGCATTGCGAATTGACTTTAAAAGTATTCCTCTATTTTGATTTTAAAGTAAATAAACTGTTTTGAGTTCTCACACCAGTCACATGACTGACTCGGAGTTTATTGTTTTCCTTCCTAAACTCTGGGTGCCCACCAATTTCCACACGGCCAGTTAAGAGTTAAGGTTTATCAGGATATTCTGGATATTCAGGAGTTGCTGGAGGCAAGCTGGATGGCATGGCGTATTACTAATTTATATAGTATTTCTTTTTCCGCTGCATTATTTGTTGTTGTATGTTGTTGTACACTCTGATGATATGATGTAATGAAATGAAATGTAATGTAATAACTGATATAGTTCTTTGTTTAAAGATTATTCATTTATTTATTATATGTTGTTCCGCTGCGAATTGTGAGATTCTGATATTGTTCTGTTATTTTTTTCTGTTCTGTTCTATCTTTTTCTATCTTCTTCTGTCTTTTTCTTTTTCTTAAACCATAACATTTCGGGTTTCCGGCCTTCGATTTCTCGGCAGTCGATAAAGTGAGTATCGATGTTGAATTTTCGAAAGTCTAAGATCTCCGGGACGTTACAATTTGGTATCAGAGCATATGGTTAAGCGACAACCATGGTTCTGTTGGGTATTACTCATTAGAGATAGAGTCAGTAGTACTCTAGAATGAGTTTGAGTGTAATAATAGATATGAGCGCGTATTTGTTAGTGAATATAAAATTGTTTTATATTGTGATGATTGGTTTATTAAGTGGCATATGAACCTTCGTCAGCGTGGTCTGCAAAACTATGCCGAAGGGGTTTCCAAACACTTGAATAGAACAATTCGACACAATATTGTTTTGAAATTGGGTAAAGGAAATGAATTGTATAAACAAATGAATTATAAGTATGAAATTATAATATAAAAAATGGTTCACAATTGTGAAATAATCTTGTATATGGAAGTGAAACTAAATGAAAAGATTTATAAAGGTGATTTATAAATAAAAAAAAGAAAGATTTTAACTTTGGAAAAGTTGAAACAAATGTGAATAAGCACAATAAAATTTAACCATAGGAAGTTAAATAAATAGAATTGGATTTCTAAGTGGAAACTTAAGTTAAGTTAAACAAATGATATTTGAAAGAGAATATAACTTAAGTGAAGTTGAATGAAATTGATTTTGGTATCGAAGTAAAATAATCAAGTGAATTAAATGATGTGAACTTGAGTTATATAAATTCAACTTGAAATGTTAAATGAATTAACAATTGAATTGATAAGAGAAATTGAATGTAAATCGATTAAATGTAAAAAAAAAAAATTGAATAAATTGGAAGTTGAATAAATTGAATGGAAGTCAATTTAATATTTAACCAAATTGAATATAAAGAAGAGTAAATAAATTTGGTTGTGTGGTGTATACGTTATTTGTTAGTTTGATTGTTAGTTGATTATATAAATTTCATTAAGTGTTAATGAAAGTGAATTAGCGAAATTGGAAGCTATGTAATTGAATTCAAATTGAAAGTAAATAAGTTTGAATAAAATTGAAAGTGAATTGGATTTAATTAGTGAATGCAAACTAATTAAAATTGAATATGAATGAAAGTTGATAAAAAATCCAATGTAAATGAACCAAATGAGATTTAAATTTGAAAACAAATTCATTGAATATTAATGAGAATATGAATGAATATTTAGTTGGTTGATGTTTGCATTTGTTGTTTTAATGCATTGCTATGTTGGCATATGTAGTTGTTATGTTGCTATATGTTGTATATTGATACTATTTTCATATATGCATATTCTCATGTTGTTTGTTGAGTGTTTAGTAGGTGCGGATCACGTTTGCTTCGCATTTGGAGCTCGCTTTCGCGCTATATTAGCCGTATATGCTTGCTAATAATATATAAGGTACATATCTCGGATTAAATATCGTACTTTTACACTTTTTTCCCTGCGGGATGCCTCATTACTTGATGATATGTATATTTGTGATATATATACTGTCATTTTTTTTCCGGATCGAGCCGCGCAAAGGAGACTATGGCGAATTTTTCCGAAAATTTAAGGCGTTAGAAAAATTTTGAGAAAATTGGAAAGTTTTGGAAACTTTAATTTTGATTTGGAATTGAAAGTTAAACAATAGTAGTTGTTTTTGAAAAGATAACTAAGTATGATTTGAAAACTTAGTAAAATTGTAAGAAGTTTAACTATGGATTTTGGAAAGTTAATAAATTTTGTAACTTTCTTACTTTGTAATTTTGAGGACGAAATTCTTTTAAGGGGGGGGGGGGAAGATTGTAACGACCCAGAATTTTAATTGATTAAAATTTGAATATTTAATTAATTTTAAATATTAATAAGTGAAATTTATAAGTCGAATAATTTATTCATCGAAAATTGGATTTAAATTGAATAATTAAATCAATAATTAATATGTGAAATTATGGAAATAATTGAAAATTTGGGTTAAATATGATTGTAAATGATTTGTAAAATTTTATTTAATCATGTTGGAGTTAGAATGATAATTTAGAACTTTTAAAATCGAATTAAAAGTTAATTTGTGAAAATTGAATATTTTAATATTAAAATCGACTAGTGAAAATAGCCAACTTTTGAACAGTCTCAGAATTGGACGAAACCAGTTCCATTGGATCCGTAATAATTAGTTATTATCGGATTTCAATTTTTGTAGCAATCGGAGCTATCGTTTGACCATGGCAGCTCGAAACACATCGAATTGTTTTTAATTTTAATTCGGCGAGTTAAAATAGTCATTTTTCAAACGGTCTCGGATTTCGACGAAACCAGTTTCATTGGATCCGTAATGTGATATTATTGTAAGGTTTCAAACTTCAAGTCGTTTGGATTTACCGTTTGTTCGATACAAATTAAAACGCCTAGAAAATCGTTTAAATCGGTTTAATTTAAATTGAACGTTTATTGCCATATCTCGCACAGATGATCGAATTAGCTTCCGAAACCTGTTCCATTGTGTCCGGAACGTGGGATAAACCCTAGGAACGTCAGTTTCGGCGCGTAAATCGGAGTTATGAAACCGGAATGAATAGTGTTCGATAATTCTATAAATAGGCCTTACTTTTCACAAATTAAAAGAAAAAAAGTATTAGGGTTTCATCATCTTGTGACCGCCAGTTTTAGGAATGAATGGCCGAAAAACTCTGATATTCGGTTCTGTTCGATCCCGGAACAGACTTGTATGATTGTATGTCTGACATTACAAATTGAGATATAAAGCTGATTTCTTTCAAATATATTTCTGTTGGTGGCGGAGAATTTATTCTTTTAGCTTAACACCCTTCTCTGAGACGTATGAGCTCAGAGGTTATATAGTTGAAGGTTATTAGTGATATACTCCCAATTTGGTAGTGTGGCATGCAGAGTGTTGCTGTGAAATGATCATTGTGTTGATCATTTGTGATAGGATCATTTATTTGATCGTTTATCTTGGTGATCATTTCTATGATCATTTGTTGACCCAAAGCACGACTTTTGTATAAAGTGTGTTTTTGTGGACGAGACTTCGTCGGACCTCACACCCCGGAAATGGTCAAAACAGGAAGGATGCAGCAAGGTTATTAGGGGTAGCGCCCTTTAGTGTATGTCATTCCTTCTGCATAGAGGTGGTATCATGGTATGGAGCCCAGATATTTAACCTATGTTGTTACTGCATATTTTTGTGGTTGTTGGAAATCGAGGATCCTCGGATAGATCGGTTACGATCGGGGGATGACATATTCGTGTCAGTAGTTACCCAGTTAGGGGTAACCCGGCCTTGTGTTGGCAGAGATCCGGTTTGGTTCTCGGGAATGTCCTTCCAGAGGCATTCTCATGTGGCAATGGGAAGTTCCTTGGCCTGACCATTTGTTGGAAATCCAAAGAAACAATACGAGACTTGTACGGTTTTAGTTGTATAACCTGCCATGGAATGTGGCGGTAACCTGCTATTGAACATGGTTAGCTATAGTAGGCATACGATAATGGTCGTATGTTGGCTAAGATTTATATCTTTATTTTCGAAATAAATTTTTTCCTACACTATGCACTAGTAATAATATCAAATGTTCTTTTTAATACGTATCAAGCATCTTTGACTATCATAAGGAGAAATCTGCTCCGATTCTGCGTTTGCATTGTGTGTGTGTGCGGGAGGCCTTATGGTAGTCTCATTTTTAAAAGCATTGCGAATTGACTTTAAAAGTATTCCTCTATTTTGATTTTAAAGTAAACACACTGTTTTGAGTTCTCACACCAGTCACATGACTGACTCGGAGTTTATTGTTTTCCTTCCTAAACTCTGGGTGCCCACCAATTTCCACACGGGCAGTTAAGAGTTAAGGTTTATCAGGATATTCTGGATATTCAGGAGTTGCTGGAGGCAAGCTGGATGGCATGGCGTATTACTAATTTATATAGTATTTCTTTTTCCGCTGCATTGTTTGTTGTTGTATGTTGTTGTACACTCTGATGATATGATGTAATGAAATGAAATGAAATGTAATGTAATAACTGATATAGTTCTTTGTTTAAAGATTATTCATTTATTTATTATATGTTGTTCCGCTGCGAATTGTGAGATTCTGATATTATTCTGTTATTTTTTTCTGTTCTGTTCTATCTTTTTCTATCTTCTTCTGTCTTTTTCTTTTTCTTAAACCATAACATTTCGGGTTTCCGGCCTTCGATTTCTCGGCAGTCGATAAAGTGAGTATCGATGTTGAATTTTCGAAAGTCTAAGATCTCCGGGACGTTACAATTAATGTAATAGATTATGAATCCAATGTTAATTTCATCCGTTTGATAATAATGAATTGAATAATAGAATGAAAAATAAATTAAATAGAATTATTGGAAATTAAATTTATAATTTCTGAATTTAATGAAAATTCAAATTAAACACTGAAATTGAGGAATTAATCAATTTAAATTGACAGTTAAATTTGTTTAAATTAGTTTAAATGGTTAAGAAATTTAAAAAAGATAAAAATTGTCAATTATAGAATTGAAATGGAAACTTGTTTTTGTTAATTAATTATTAATTTGTTTAATCAATGTAAAAATATTCATTTTGGCCACTGACTCAGATTTCGTCGAAACCAGTTTCATCGGATCCATAACGATGAATTATTATAGGATTTCAAGTTTTGTAGCGATCGGACCTATCGCTTGATCGTACAGGCTCGAAACGCCTAGAAATCAATTTAATTGAAATCAACTTGAAATAACTTGATTTCATCATAACTTTTTATACGATCGAATTTGGACTTGAAACTTGTTCAATCGATTTAGAAATATTCAAAAACATCTATTTAGATATATGGGTTGACCCAATTTCATTTCGCAGTCAGAACGGGCTTTTCGGGCCATTATTCGTTCAACGGTCCAAACTGATCTGATCCGTTCTTTCTATTTTCAACCCTGCCTATATATATCCTGTTATAAACCCTAGCAGCCCTCTATTCCTTATTCCAGTGCATACAAATCACCTGTCTCTCCTCCTCAATGGCAGACAAACAAATTCTCACTTCCAAATACAATTGCAATTCAAAATCAAATCAAAATTTCAAACTCCACAAACTATATCGAATTATATATGAATTTGAAGCTCTCGACGAGCGCAAGTTAGATATACGATTCGTTTTTCAATTTGAGTTTTAAGGTCGCCAGAAATCCATGGAATACGCACGGCCGTTCATCGCGCGTCAATGAATGTTGTCGGATCGTCGAATTGACTTAGGGGTTTTGTAGAGATCGTTAAGCAGAGTGCACCAGTGGTGTTCGCTTTGTGAATCAACGGCTGGATCATCGTCAATTTTGGATTAGGGTTAGAATTTGCGGCGACGGCTGCTGTGATTTAGGGACCGGGTTGGCGTCGCAGGGTCATTGCGAGGTGGGGGCTTTGGCAAATCGGTCGGAGATGGGTCGGGTGGGCCGCGCCTGGTGGTAGCGCCGATGATTTCGAGCGTTGGGAAGGTGCAGTGTTCGTGTTCGAGAACTCTAGGGTTTCGTTGTGAAGATAATGACGTGAGAAAGTGTGTAAGCTTGGTTGATTTATTTTATTTTATTTTCAATTTAAAGTATTCAATGTTCTAACGTACGCCTCTTTCACATACCAGGTCCAATTCACGCTCGGTTTCCTCCGCTAGGTTCGTATTGAAATTTTAGGTATATTGGCGTGGTTTAGACGAATTCCAAGACTGTTCAAATTTTGTGTTTAAATTGGATTTAAATTCAATTTAAATTCAAAAGGTGAGTGTTTTAACCCACTCGCAACCTCTAAAATTTCTTATGTTTGTTAAATTGATTTATGATGTGATTAGAAATTTATTTATGACTGTTTGGCGTATTTTTAATCATCATCTCAGTTAAATTGAATTTATTGAATTAAATTGTTATTTAATTTATTATGGCATATAAACTGCCAGTTAAATTGTTATTAAATATATTATTGAATATAAACTACCAGTAAATACATGTTATTTATTTTCTGCTATATATTGATGTATATTGATTTAATTGGATGATGGTTGTGATAAATAGTTGATGATTGATATTGGATGAATGGATGTTGTATTTTATATTGTTTTAAACTGTAAGTTGTTATGGATTTTATTTCATTCGGGATTGCGGTTTGAAATGATATATAACCATACTTATATTTTAAATTACGGATTGAAATGACAAATATCCATATCACTTGACCAAAGGATAGAAAATTTTATACAAACACTGTGGTCTATATATAAAAATATTTTGAAATGATTTCTATGGTTTTGTAAAGAAATATATGGTTTTATGAGACATTGATTTGGATATTTTATAAATGTTATTTTATATATAGTTAAATTCTTGGTTTTAAACTATGTATAAAATGGGTTTAAAGTATAAAATAAGTTTAATAGTAAAGTTTGATTTTATTAAGATATAATGGCTAACTATTTATTTAAATTATATTTCTGGAGTTTATAATGACTTAAATGAGAATAAGGTTGGAAGATAAATATGAAATTGATTTGAAATTTAATAAAACTGAGATTTTAAAGGTATGATTTTATAGCTCGATTTTGGTTTAAGATGAATTAAGCGAATATTCCAAGTATAAATAAATTGAAGGAAATATTTAGTTATTTGTAATTTGAGTTTTATTTAAATGATAATGGATTTATTATGCAAATATTTCAAAACGAAATAATAGAAAATGGGATTGTTGAATCGTAATTACTAACCTTAGTTTTGAAATTGTTTAATACTTAAAGTTTGAAATATATTGAAATTGAAATGGTTTATTGAAAACTGAAAGTGAGTTGAAAGCTATGAATTGAGATTTAATTTAAAGTGAATAAATTTGTGAAGTCGAGGAAATTATTTTACTTTATAAAGTAAATTTAAATTCAAACTATTTTATTTATATACTGTTTGAATATCCAAACCGTTTAAGTTTTGGAAGTTGTGGTTTAGAAGCTATGAAATTCGAAGTACTATGTTTTGAAAGGTTATATTTCCAGCATTTGGTTTCGAAATATTATAATTTTGAAAGTACTATGATTTTGGAAAGGACATATTTGAAATAAAAATGATATTATATTGATTTTGGTTTTAAAAAAAAATGATATCATATTGATTTGGTTTTAAAAGGGGAAATGATATCGTATTTGTATGTTTTGAAATGGATAGTATATTCTGGTTTGGAAGTATAATTATTTTGAAATGACCTCGGTGTTATAATAACCTTTGATTGTTAAAGAGACCGGGCTCAGAAGTTGTTATACTCTCTGTCAACTCCGAAAACCACTTTAACAACCGTGTACGGGGTGGTGATTCCAAAAAGAATTAGGATGGCGGCGGCGTTTCCTTTAAGGTATATACGTGGACCCGACTCCCTGGGTGAGCATAAGGTGGCTAAAACAGGAGCGATTGACGGGCAAAGAAGGTAGCACCTTTTATCGGACTCACTCCTTCGATACCATTCTATTACTTTGTGATTGATTGGGCCCTTTTGGATTTTGGGGGTGTGGCTCGAGGTGGGCGGTAGTAGCTGCTACGCGTTACCACCGGTCCGGAAGCGTAATTGGTATATCTACCCTGGCATTGCCTAGTTGTGCCGTGTCACCAACCCTATCGCACCTTGTACGAGTTTGGATTTCTCCCGTAGCCCGTGGAGTACGCTTTAGTAGCCTCCCGATCAGGAGGTATTATGGTACTAGATGGACTATTGGGACTATGACGTATTAAGGGGAATATTGGGTCACTCCTTAACGCTATTTAAAAGTAAGTTTATTTTACTATAGACATTATTATAATAGCGAAATATTACTACATAGTAAATAGTTTAACGGATCCTTGGGAGATGTGAATCCCGAACATCTCTTAAGTTACTGCACTCACATTAGACACTGCATAGTAGATGTCAAATCCCATAAACATCTCTGACGCCGTTCCACTCATATATTTACCATTGATTTAACTTACATAAGATCTTTTAGTTCTGACTCGAGTGTTTTGTCTTTTCAATTCGCTCGGGTCAGTCTGAGCATTTCAGAGTTTGAAGATCTTATTTTTGGAGGACGAAGATGGAGATTACATTACTATTATTTATTATATTATTCCACTGCATTCATATTGTTCCGCTGCATTATTTATCATTCTCTTGTATGTGTAACTTTGATGTGTGTTGTATATGTATAATCAAATGTTTTGTAAAATAGCTTCATGAACTGTTATTTGATTATTATATTTTGTCATTCCGCTGTGAGATTCTATTTTGTTTTATTTCTTCTCTGTTTTTTTTATTCACCCCAATAGCAATCCACACTTTTGTATGGTTTGAGTCTGACGTATGCGGGTTGTCGTCGATTTAAACCGTACAAAAAGACGGGCTGTTACATCTGGTATCAGAGCTTTGGTTTTGCGATAAACCTTAGCTTTTTGGAGTCTAACTTTTTATTAATAGGGTAGTAATACCCTATGATGATGAGTCACTGAGAGTATATATATGAGAGAGTGTATTTGTTAGTGTTATAAAGGGTTTGATATTGTGTTAATTTGTTCCATTTTGTATTTATAAATTCTGATTGATGCGTAGGACGCTATGACATCAATAGAGATTTCTAAACACTTAATAGGACAGACCGACACAATATTTGTTTGAATATAGGTAAATGAATGTTGGACGAAGTCCCACCGGACCGAGACCACCGAACCAACCCATTCGACACCAATCCTCTGCCACCGGACCAACTCCACTCACCACCGAATCAATCCCAACTCCACTCACCACCGAATCAATCCACACCCCTCTCATCACCGAACCACACTACCGAATCAAGGCTAAGAAGGCACTACCAAACCAGCCACCTCCAACCATCACCGAACCAATCAACCCCTCCATCCACTGCCTAACCAAAGCACCACCGGACCAAAACTCAACGCTCCACCCACCACCGGACCAATCCATGCTCCACTCACTACCGAGCCAAGGCGTTACCGAATCAACAATGCCAGGCCAGATCACATCAGCCTAGGCCCACCAGCAGCTATATACATCCAAAACCCCTACTCCTAACCTCACTCTATAAATAGAGGGGCAGGGGTACAACAATGGCAGACAAGTTTGAGAGCTCAAGCACAGACAGAACTTTCAAACAACTTTCATACACTTGTAATCAAAGCTTTGTACTTGTAATCCGAACAATAAAGGGGAATAACATATAAAGTGGACGTAGGCACATTCTGGCCGAACCACTATAAATCTATGTGTCTTTTACAGTTTAGTCCCTGCTTTTCACGTATTTGCATAAATCACCTAAATCACTAAGAACAACATAAAATCAACTAAAACATATGATTTGGAGGTGTTTGCCCATTTTTTGTGCAAACATTTTTGGTGCTTTCGCTGAGAACTCGAGCTAGAAGCTTCAGCTTCTCTCACTTAACCTTCTTCCTGACAGCATCGCTCATTGCTTGGAAGACATGCCTCCCAGGTAGAAGAAAGGTGTTAGCAGAGGAAAGATCATCGTAACTAGCAGCGTTCCAGATCCAGTGATCACAGATCAAGAGAACCGTCCCGTTTCAACAGCAGTACGAAATGGAAGTCAGGCAAATCCGACAGCCCCTGCAACAAACCACTACACGGTTTCACTGGAGACGCGAAGATGCCCCTCGGGCAATTGGACTTTTTTATTGAGATAGGAAGTCACCCTCGCTCCGTTGTGCGAAAACAAACATTTGTGCTGATAAATAACCACTCGGCCTTCAACGCCTTTTTAGGAAGACCAGCCTTGTCTGACTTCCAAATTGTCTTGGCCCCGTGGTGCCTGAAGATGAAATTTCCAACAGACAATGGAATAGGGGAAGTAGAGGGAGATCAAGACGCCGCTCGAGATTGCTATGTAACTGAACTTTGCAATAATCGCAGGGAGGATAGAGGGAAGAATGCGGAGACTACTCTCTACATGAAAAACATGGAAGCATAGCAACTAAAGAAAGCCCCTCCTCTTCGATATACCAGTGATCCTTTCAATGAGTTAGACCCTAGAGACAAGGAGGAGGAGGCCACCGCCGAGCCTGCAGAGGCTATGGAGTTTGTACCTGTAGACAAATACGACTCAAGTAGACTATTGAAAATCGGATCTCAGCTAAGAGCAGAATTGAGTGATCAACTCATTGATTTTCTCCGCCACAATTTGGATGTATTTCCATGGACGCACGCTGACATGACTGGAATCTCCCCAAACGTGGCATGCCATGTACTAAGCATCGATCCTATCAAGGTGCCAGTAAAGCAGAAAAAGAGAAGTATAGGGGCAGAACGATCTGCAGCCCTCGATGAAGAAGTAAAGAACCTACTTTCCAATAACTTCATAAGAGAAGCCATCTACCCAGAATGGATCGCTAACCCAGTACTAGTAAAGAAGGCTAATGGGAAGTGGCGAACATGCATTGACTTCTCCAGCTTAAATGATGCTTGCCCGAAGGATTGCTTCCCACTCCCCCGAATCGATCAACCGGTGGACAGCACAGCCGGGCACGAACTCTTATCTTTTATGGACGCATATTCAGGATATAAACAAATCCTATGCACGCCCCCGATCAAGACCACACTAGTTTCATCACTGATCGGGGATTGTACTGCTATAGAGTAATGCCTTTTGGACTTAAGAACGCCGGAGCTACCTATCATCGCCTCGTCAACAAGATGTTTGCATAACTGATAGGACGAACTATGGAGGTTTATGTGGATGACATTCTAGTAAAATCGAGGATAGCCAATGATCACGTAAGCCACCTGGGCGAGATGTTTCAAGTACTTCGCCAATATGCAATGAAGCTGAATCCTCTATAGTGTCATGCGGAGTATCGTTAGGAAAGTTCTTGGGATTCATCGTCCATGCCAGAGGAATTGAAGCAAACCCCGAATAAGTCCGAGCCCTGAAAGATATCAGGATACCTTCCACTCGAAAAGAAATGCAGAGCCTAAATGGGAAGGTGGCCGCCCTAAGCAGATTCATCTCTAAAGCGACTGACAAGTGCGTCCCCTTCTTTGAGGCTCTAAAGAAAGACAAAGGAAAGTTCGAATGGACTGACGAATGCTTAACAGCCTTCCTTAACCTAATCGAACACCTCCAGAGACCACCAGTACTCTCATCTCCAAACGAAGGCGAAGAGTTATACATATACCTTGCTGTGTCATCTCATGCTCTAAGCGCCGCTTTGGTGAGAGAAGACAACCGCGTGCAACTGCCAGTATACACTATACTTTGTAAGCAAGAGGTTAACGGGGGCAGAAGCCAGATATCCTAAACTTGAGAAGCTAGCATACTGTTTACTAATCACATCACGGAAACTGCGACACTATTTCCAATCTCATTCCATTAGAGTTCTAACCGATCAACAGCTAAGGCAGGTACTCCATCGTCCCGACACTTCTGGACGACTACTTAAATGGTGCATTAAACTGAGTCAATATGATATCACCTACCATCCTTGCACCGCCATCAAGGGACAAGCCATGGCCGATTTCATTGCCAAATTCACTACCAACGAAGGTAAGGAGCAATCTGAAATAGCAAAAGACATTAAGTGGAATCTCTTCGTAGATGGAGAATCAAACGAACAAGGCTCGGGGGCAGGTGTTGTAATAATCACTCCCAGGGGAAGGAAGCTACACTATGCTCTAAGGTTGGAATTCGCTGCCACCTACAACGATGCAAAATACGAAGCAGTAATAGTTGGATTAGAACTTGCCTTAGAGATTGGAGTCAGTTCTTTATGTCTTCATAGTGATTCGCAACTTATTGTAAACCAAATACTAGGAGAATTTCAGACTCGAGGAGAACGACTCACAGCATATCTGAAGAAGACCAAGCTGCTACTCGATCAATTGGATCACTATTTAATCAAACACATCCCTCGAGGAGAGAACGAAGAGGCCGACGAACTGGCGAAGGCAAGCTAGCATGAGAGACGGCACCATTTTCTGAACAATAGACATCTCAAAGCAACTAACCCCGAGTTTCGAGCAAGTGAATCTGATAGCTGCAATCAAAGAGGAAACTTGGATGACTCCTATCCGAAAATTCTTACAAGATGGCACACTACCGACGGGCGTAACGAAGTCAAGAAAATCCTGAGGAAAGCTTCCCGCTATACAATACAAGAAGGCGTCCTCTATCGGCGCGGCCTCTCTAACCCCTTATTAAGGTGTGTTGCTGGAAAGGAAGCCAAGGAAATCTTATCCAACATCCATCAAAGAAGCTGCGGAGATCACACTGGAGGGCAGACTCTGGCAAAGAAGATACTCCGATATGGATATTTCTGGCCCACCTTAAACAAAGACGCCTTAGACTTCATCAAAAGATGTGACAGATGTCAGAAATTTTCTAAGATTCCTCGGCTACCAACAAATGAGATTACTCAAATGACCAGCCCTTGGCCCTTTGCAGTATGGGGAATTGACTTGATTGGCGAACTGCCAATGGGCCGGGGCGGAGCCAAATATGCTATAGTGGCAGTTGACTATTTTACCAAATGGGTGGGAGCGGAACATCTAAATAAAATAACTTTGGCAAAAGTTATCAACTTCTTGATCAAAAATATTCTATGCAGGTACGGAGTCCCACTCAAAATCATATCGGACAATGGACTTCGGTTTGACAGCGAGGAATTCATCGACCGGTGCCAAGAGCACGGAATTCACCAAAGCTTCTCATCTGTACCTTATCCCCAGGCAAATGGACAAGTCGAAGCTGTCAACAAAATTCTCAAAACTCTAATCAAGAAGAAACTTGAAAAATCAAAAGGCGCTTGGGCGGATGAACTTCCCATGGCACTTTGGGCCTACCGCACATCTTTCAAAGCATCAACGGGGCATACTCCTTTCTCTTTGGCATACGGATCGGAGGCCATGCTCCAAGTCGAAATTATAGTGCCTTCCCACCGTAGGATCCACTATAACCAAGAAGAGAACGAAGAACTCCTTCACATGTCTTTGGATCTAATTGAAGAGAGAAAAAAACGATGCGGCACTCAAAGTAGCAGCTCACAAGCGAAAAGTGGCAGCACTATACAACTCCAAAGTCAAGCATCGCAGCTTATAAGAAGGAGATCTTGTCCTTAGGCGAATCTTACCTTGCCCTGGAGCGCTAGATCCAATCTGGGACGGACCATATGTAATTCATAAAGACCTCCACAACGGAGCTTATATTTTGTCAACAGTGGACGGAGAGGTGTCCAGAGGGCATGGAACATCCAACACCTTCGTCGATACTTTTCTTAACTTGTACTGTCCATATGAAGTGAATTAACAAAGAGAATCAGTGGATGTAGGCATTTTCGTGCCGAACCACTTTAAAAACTTGTCTCTTTTTTAACTTGTTCCTTTATATCTTGGCTGCTTGTTGAGCTTTATCCTTTTCTGTTGAACAAAATCCTGTGCAAATGACATTTCCATTCAAGGCACATCAAAGCACAACTCCACCTGGACAAGACCTAACAGGTACTATACGAATCTATACCCTCGCCAATGAGACACTTTTGCTCCAGCATCCCTCTGCTGCGGGTTGACTCATTGCTCGTGACGGCCCTTAAAGCCAACTGTAATGAGCCGATTATAAGCCACCGAGTAGGCCAACCATAGCCTAGGTAGCTCATTACGGCGTTCGACTCGCCGGCAACCGTGAACCTACTTTAAGCCCCAACATAAGGTGTGGCCAGCCAGGGGTAGTTCACAGTTGACGATCGGCACCCACGCTAGCCGGCCACGGTAAATCGAATAATACCCACGATTACAGGCCATAATGGCCCGGGTAGTTACTGTATGCGATCTCGACTCCGAGTGTCTTAAGTACGGCTGTGGTAAAAAAGAAAATTCCCCGCGGAGGCGTAAGATGGGTGACAAATGTCTCCAAGACCCACAGCTAGGGAAAGTGAGTACAAAACCTGTTTGCCACGAACTTAAGCACATCGAAGACCTTCTGTGATTGGAAGTTTTACTATTTCTTATATTTCTATTTTTAAAAACTTTCCTCCTATCCTCTATAACGATGCCTAAAGTACAGGACGCAAAATAAGAGATGCTCGCTAATGGAGATAGGAACTCACAACTAGATGACGCGTCACTCAGCTGCATTCCATACTCAGACATATAAGACATTCAAGGCTACCATCTACAACAAAAACATGAAGGGAGGTACCTTCTACTTTTGTATATAAATATGTAGCTATAATTTATTCGCACGTCACACTAGCATTACAAGATATGAAATCATATTTTAAGCAAAAACTTGGCACCAAACACAATTGAATCACAGACATGTGCACAGTTATATTTCTTATGCAACAAACCAAATAACGACAGCATTCAAATATGACAGAACCAGCTTAAGTTAAAAATTACATGCCAATAATAAAGTCGTTCGTTATGAATAACATAATTACAGCCTAAAAGTTACATTAATGTTTTGAGACTAGCATAGACAGCAATGTCAAACAAACCAAAAGACATCCAGGTCAAGTCAAGGAGTCATCTGCATCAGAGCTTCACCTCTATCCTGCCGGCCCTCCAAGATCTACTTAGCCGCAGGATCGGAACTCTCAGCATGCTGGCCAAAGGTAGTCGGTGCTTCGGAGGTCTCGCCTGTCCAATCCAGAAGAAGAATCCATTAAATAAGCAATAAGCAATCAAGTTATGAAAAGCTAAAAGGGGAAACTTACCGGCATCTGCTCTTTGGTCATCATCATCTAACTGCACACCAACCTCCTCAGCAGCAAGCAGCCGCATACCCTCTTTCACCATCACCTTCTCCATCACTTCCGCTCCCCTCCTCATCTCCTTCATCCTCGCCTCTTTCCTCCTCCATATCTTCCTCCTCCGGGATGTTTGGACATGTGCTGGGGAAGGGACCGTCGGACTTCTTAAGTTTCTTCCCCCCGGCAATTGGATGTTTCGAGAAGGGTTTCCTTTTGCCGCTCTTCGCCGTGGCCCCTCCTTTAGCTTTGGCGGCCCTCTCCTCAGCTGTGTCTCTTTGCTTGACCACAGACTGGCGTGGTAGAATCAAGTTGCGCCCCAGAAGAGTAGCATTCCTGATCAAGTAAGAAGCTGTCCTCTCCCTTTCCGGAATGGCTTCTATTTCCTCAGCCATCCGAACCAGACGATCGTTCTCTACAACCACAAAGCCATTTGTCGCTAGCAAGAAATAAAGCACATAAGAAGGATCATTGCAGTCAGAGCGGAAATCATAAATAAGGTTCAACGTACAGCCAGAAGTGAAGCGGTGGAAAGAAACAGAGTCATCCTTGACAAAAAACCATTCCTTCTTGAACATGCTAAATTTTAAATATAAGTCTAGGACTGGCTTGAAAGACAAGGCCGATTCTAAGCTAATGTATGGAGACATCTTCTTGTAGCCTCTTGGTTGTATAGTTACTGGATCTCCCGGTTGGAAGGAGGACGCCCGTATTTTCTTTGGAAGATGATAAACAGACTCACCAAGATGGCATAGGAGTTGGGCTGAAGCTGGAAAGGGGCCACCTTCAAGTATGTGATGAAGCTGACTATCCAAGCGTTGATCGGAGGAATGGCCCTGCACATGCAGTGATACCTACTATAAGCGAAATATCCTTCATGGGGATTATACGGCATCACTCCTTTCCCTGGAAACAGCATATGCGCTCTGTCAATCCCAAAGGATCTAGATATAACGTCAAGCTGCTCGTCTTTGACGGAGCTGGGAAAGCAATCAGGCGGTGAGTTCAGGAGCTCTTGAGGACCGTACCCGTCTAATAGCGATCTCGGAGTTGGTCCATGTTGTTCTGGTTCTGCCTGAACTGGGGGCACTATGGAGGACTCTCCTTTATCCTTGGATTTCTTCTTGTCAGAACGAGTTTCTACTTGATGAGACGTTATCTACAACACGAGAAAATGCATCGTTAGAACAAGAGATATAAACAAGAGAGTACGTGCAGCTTGGAATCTCATTCATAATTTAGAACACAAAATTTCATTCGGTAGTACGAGTCTAAGAATCCATTCGGTACTCACACTCCCAAAATTTCATTCGCTAGTGTGAGTCTAAGGATCCATTCGGCCTTCGTACTCCTAAAGTCCCATTCGGTAGTTTGAGTAAAGGAGTCCATTCGGTACTCATCCTCCATAAGTCTCATTCGGTAATTCAAGCATAAAGTTTATTCGGCAAGAAAATGCCTCACCTGGTCCGGCTGTCAAATCTGATTCGGCACTATGAATGATTCGGCAGTTAAGAATTTGGATCGGCTCTTTCAAACGATAAGGAATAACGGAGGCATGGATCCCATAATTATAGGCAAGAGAAGGATAGTCGGACCAACCGGTTCGGCACTCAGGCCGAATGAGGGTGTCCAAATAAACAAAGCGCGGCATATGCAGGCATATGCCCCACTTTGGGGGGCAAATGTTGGACGAAGTCCCATCGGACCGAGACCATCGAACCAACCCTTCGGCACCAATCCTCTGCCACCGGACCAACTTCACTCACCACCGAATCAATCCCAACTCCACTCACCACCGAATCAATCCACACCCCTCTCTTCACCGAAGCACACTACCGAATCAAGGCTAAGAAGGCACTACGAACCAGTCACCTCCAACCATCACCGAACCAGCCAACGCCTCCATCCACTGCCGAACCAAAGCACCACCGGACCAGAACTCAACGCTCCACCCACCACCGGACCAATCCATGCTCCACTCACTACCGAGCCAAGGCATTACCGAATCAACAATACCAGGCCAGATCACATAAGCCCAAGTCCACCAGCAGCTATATACATCCAAGACCCCTACTCCTAACCTCACTCTATAAATAGAGGGGCAGGAGTACAACAATGGTAGACAAGTTTGAGAGCTCAAGCACGGACAGAACTTTCAAACAACTTTCATACACTTGTAATCAAAGCTTTGTACTTGTATTCCGAACAATAAAGGGGAATAACATATAAAGTGGAAGTAGGCACATTCTGGCCAAACCACTATAAATCTTTGTGTCTTTTACAGTTTAGTCCCTGCTTTTACGTATTTGCACAAATCACCTAAATCACTAAGAACAACATAAAATCAACTAAAACATATGATTTGGAGGTGTTTGCCCATTTTTTGTGCAAACAATGAAATAAATTTTCCTATTATATTTTTTATATATAAATTAATTTTTTTATAAATGATATATATATATATTTGGTTGCAGTATATTGGTTGTTAGCTAATGAAATTTATAAATAATAGTTAAAATGAGATAGAAAATTTAATAAATGAAAATTGAGAATTTAGAACTTAAGTCCCGGGGTTTTGAAAATTTCTTTTGAATGAGTTTGGAATATAATAATAATATTATTTAGAAGTATTTTCTGTTATAAATATTTCAATATAATTTGAAAGAATTGTTTTAAAGAAACTTTGGAAAGAAATAAGTTCTATACTCCCCACTCTGTCGCTGGAAAATAATTTTGGTGATGAGTGCATGCATCATCGACATTCATTTTCGAGTTTCTAAGTAAGAAGGCCACTGTAGTAGTTTTATTGTAGACTTATTTTGATAAATAAATATAAATTTAAAATTGTTTTAAATTTAATTGGATATATAAGTTGTAAGTATATACGTTTATCTATTGTTTTAAAATGATTTGAAATTTAACCTGGTATTTAGTTCTTAAGTTTCTGTTAATTAATAGTTTCAACTAGTGTAGTGAAGTGGAATTTAACTAATAGTTGAAACCTCTAAATGAAATAAGAGATTTAATGCTAAGTTATAAATGGGATTAAAGGAAATTTAAAATTCTAACTTCTGAAACAAAAAGATATTATTATACATTAAGTTAATTAAAAGAAATAAAATAAACTTGGGTAACTTTCTATTACATCCTTAAAAGCATATATAACTTGCCAAAATATGTAAAAAGTTGGATTGTTAATAAGAAAATGTAATAGAATATTATACAAGTAAAAATTTGAAATAACGAAATTATTCTATGAAATTCTTTAATAAATAAGAATTTGATGTTGTAGTTGTTATAAGCTTAAGTGAATGAATTGGAATGCTAAAAAATTGAATTGAACATGAATACCATGGATAAATAAATGAAAATAAATGAAAATTTACAAGAAATAAATGTAAGTTAAAAGATAAATCATTATATGAATGAAAAAGGAAATCAAACAACAAACTTTATGAAATGAAATTGATAAGAATGAACTTGATCTATTGTTTGAAATTGTTGTTTGTTTGGTTATGGTTGTTTGGGCAAGGAAACTTTGAATTTGTTTGGATGTATAAATAACCTATTTGGTTTCATCAAAGACTGTCGAGTAAATGGTGCACTAAGTAGTTTATTTTCCATTCTGTGCAATTTAAAGTTTTAAAGCCGAACAACTATTTGTTTTGTTTGATATGAATGGATGATTGATTTTTGTTGACTTTACGTGATGGTTGTATGTTTTGTTGCAAGTGATTGTTGTTTTATATTGAATTATTCGAAATGACTTTAAATATTTCATTTTATATAGTTATTAGCCCATTTTGGATTACAAAAGTGAAATATAGGTTATGGAAGCAATTGCCACTGCTTTTGGTTTCATAATTAAGCGTAATTGCCCGACAAATAGGTACGTTCTCAGATTACGGTATCATAGCGTTATTATATTGTTTTTCCCATGTTGGGATATATTATTTTTGAAATTATATGTTATATATTGTTATATTTGATATTATAATTTCTCCGAGCCTCTTCGTACAAAGGAGAGTTTGCCGAAATTTTCCGTAAATTTTGAACTTGGAAAATATTTTGAAAATGTTTTCTAAACTTTATTTATTTGAGTATAAAAAGATTTAATGATTATAAATTAGTATCTTTTATTTAAATTATTAAATTTTTTAAATTTATTTGTTTATAAAAATAAATGTTTTGAATAAGATATATTGATTACTTAATTCTTTCTTTCCCCTCCTTTTCCTTTTCGGGGATGAAAAGTTTTGAGTGGGGGAGAGTGTAACGACCCGTAATTTTCGGTAATAAAAATTGGTTAATTTAATAAGATTTTGGTAATTTAATAGTGAAGAAATAAAATTTTTGTAATTTAATAATGAAATGAATGCTAAAGTGAAATGCAACCATGGAAATTAAAGCCAAGTATTAGCAATCGAAATGAAATTACGATTAATTGAAGTAATGTAAATTGTTATACTAGGCTATAAATTAAATATAAGAAAACAAACGTAAATATTGAAGCAATTAATGAATTAATAATAATGAATAGTAATTGAATAAAATCATTGTCCTGTAAGTAATGATAATATTGTTTGGAAATGATAACTTATTAAAGTATGATTAAGGGTTAGTGGCAACAATTATTATAAGTTACCGATATATTTTAATCCATTAAATTGAATTGGAATCAATTGCAATAAATCTAAATAAATTATTACGTTAATGTTAATTAAGGTAATATTTGAGAATAATGTTAATATTATCCATAATAGGACAATTTGTTGAATTGAAAGAACGGAAATGAAGACTTATCAATTTAATGGGATTTGAACTATAATAATTGGATTTAATTGCAAATAAATGAAATTAAATGTTTAAATATTACTTTAATTGAAATTAAGATGGAATGTGAGAATATTAATGTAATAGATTATGAATCCAATGTTAATTTCATTCGTTTGATAATAATGAATTGAATAATAAAATGAAAAGTAAATTAAATAGAATTATTGGAAATTAAATTTATAATTTCTGAATTTAATGACAATTGAAATTAAACACTAAAATTGAGGAATTAATCAATTTTAAATCGACAGTTAAATTTGTTTCGATTAGTGTAAATGGTTAGGAAATTTAAAAATGACAAAAATTGTCAATTATAGAATTAAAATGGAAATTTGATTTAATTAATTATTAATTTATTTAATCAATGCTAAAATAGCCATTTTGGCCACTAACACGGATTTTGATGAAACCAATTTCATCAGATTCGTAACGGTGAATTATTGAAGAATTTCAAGTTTCGTAGCGATCGGACCTGTCTTTTGATCGTAAGGGCTCGAAACGCCTAGAAATCAATTTAATTGAAATCAGTTGAAATCAATTTGAAATAACTTGATTTCAGCATAACTTCTTCATACAATGGAATTTGGACTTGAAACCTGTTCCATCGATTTTAGAATATTCAAAAACATCTATTTTGATATATGGGTTGACCCAATTTCGTTCCGGAGTCAGAATGGGCTTTTCGGGCCATTATTCGTTCAACGGTCCAAACTGATCTGATCCTTTCTTTTTATTTTCAACCCTGCCTATATATATCTTGTTATAAACCCTAGCAGCCCTCCACTCCTCATTTCTGTGCATATAATTTAGCTGTCTCTCCTTCTCAATGGAAGACAAACAAATTCTCACTTCCAAATACAATTGCAATTCAAAATCAAATCAAAATTTCAAACTCCACAAACTATATCGAATTATATATGGATTTGAAGCTCTCAACGAGCGTAAGTCAGATATACATTCCTTGTTTAATTTGAGTTTTAATGTGGCCAGAAATCGATGGAATACTCACGGTCGTTCATCGCGCGTCGATGAACGTTGTCGGATCGTCGAATTGACTTAGGGGTTTTGTAGAGATCGTTAAGCGGACGGCATCGATGGTGTTCGTTCTATGAATCGACGGTTGGATCATCGTCAATTTTGGATTAGGGTTAGAATTTGCGGCGGCAGCTGTGATTTGGGGACCGGGTTGGCGTCGCAGGGTCGTCGCGAGGTGGGGTCGTTGGCGAATCGGTCGAAGATGGGTCGGGTTGGCCGCTCCTTGTGGTAACGGCGGTGATTTCGAGTGTTTGGAAGGTGCCGTGTTCATGTTCGAGAAGTTGTAGGGTTGCGTTGTGAAAATGATGACGTGGCAAAGTGTGTAAGCTTGGTTGATTTATTTTATTTTATTTTCAATTTAAAGTATTCAATGTTCTAACGTACGCCACTTTCACATACGCGGTCCAATTCATGTGCAGCTTTCTCCGCTAGGTTCGTCTTGGAATTCCGGACATTTTAGCGTAGGTTTGGACGAATTCTAAGACTGTTCAAATTTTAGTTTTAAATTGGATTTAAATTCAATTTAAATTCAAAAGGTGAGTGTTTTAACCCACTCACAACCTCTAAAATTTCTTATGTTTGTTAAATTTATGATGTGATTAGAAATTTATTTATGACTGTTTAGCATATTTTTAATCATCATCTCAGTTAAATTGAATTTACTGAATTAAATTGTTATTTAATTTATTATTACATATAAACTGCCAGTTAAACTGTTATTTAATCTATTATGGAATATAAACTGCCAGTAAATACTCGTTATTTAATTTCTGCACTATATTGATGTATATTGATTTAATTGGATGATGGTTGTGATAAATGGTTGATGATTGATATTGGATGAATGGATGTTGTATTTTGTATTGTTTTAAACTGTAAGTTGTTATGGATTTTATTTCATTCGGGATTGCGGTTTGAAATTATATATCATCGTATTTACATTTTAAATTACGTATTGAAATGATAAATATCCGTATCACTTGACCATATGATAGAAAATTTTATACAGACACAGTGGTCTATATGTAAAATTATTTTGAAATGATTTATATGGTTTTGTAAAGAAATATATGGTTTTATGAGATATTGATTTGGATATTTTATAAATGTTATTTTATATATAGTTAAATTCTTGGTTTTAAGCTATGTATAAAATGGGTTTAAAGTATAAAATAAGTTTAATAGTAAAGTTTGATTTTATTAAGATATAATGGCTAAGTATTTTTTTAAATTATATTTATGGAGTTTATAATGACTTAAATGAGAATAAGGTTGGAAGATAAATATGAAATTAATTTGAAATTTAATAAAATTGAGATTATAAAGGTATGATTTTATAGATGGATTTTGGTTTAAGATGAATTAAACGAATATTCCAAGTATAAATAAATTGAAGGAAATATTTAGTTATTTGTAATTTGAGTTTTACTTAAATGATAATGGATTTATTATGCAAATATTTCAAAACGAAATAATGGAAAATGGGATTGTTGAATATTAATTACCAACCTTAGTTTTGAAATTGTTTAATACTTAAAGTTTGAAATATATTGAAATTAAAATGGTTTATTGAAAACTGAAAGTGAGTTGAAAGTTATGAATTGAGATTTAATTTAAAGTGAATAAAATTATGAAGTCGAGAAAATTATTTTACTTTATAAAGTAAATTTAAATTCAAACTATTTTATTTATATACTGTTTGAATATCCAAACCGTTTAAGTTTTGGAAGTTATGGTTTAGAAGCTACGAAATTCGATGTATTATGTTTTGAAAGATTATATTTCAAGCATTTGGTTTCGAAATATTATAATTTGGAAAGTGCTAGGAATTTGGAAAGAATATATTTGAAATAAAAATGATATTATATTGATTTGGGTTTTAATTAAAATGATATCATACTGATTTGGTTTTAAAAGGGGAAATGATATCGTATTTATATGGTTTTGAAATGGGTAGTATATTTTGGTTTTGAAGTATAATTATTTTGAAATGACCGCGATGTTATAATAGCGTTTGGTTGTTAAAGAGATCGGGATCGGAAGTTGGTCATATTCTCTGTCAACTCCAAAAACCACTTTAACAACCGTGTACGCGGTGGAGATTCCAGAATGAAGTAGGATGGCGGCGGCGTTTCCTTTAGGGTATATATGTGGAATCGACTCCCGTGAGTTGGCATAAGGTGGCTAAAACATGAGCGATTGATGGGCTACGATGGTAGCACCTTTTATAGGACATACTCCTTCGATACCATTCTATTACTTTGTGATTGATTTGGGCCCTTTTGGATTTTGGGCGTGTGGCTCGAAGTGGGCGGTAGTAGCTGCTACGCGTTACCACCGGTCCGGAAGCGTAATTGGTATATCTACCCTGGCATTGCCTTGTTGTGCCGTGTCACCTGCCCTATTGCGCCTTGTACGAGTTTGGATTTCTTCCGTAGCCCGTGGACTACCCTCTAGTAGCCTCCCGATCAGGAGATATTATGGTACTAAATGGACTATTGTGACTATTACGTGTTAAGAGGAACATTGGGTCACTCCTTAACGCTATTTAAAAGTAAGTTTATTTTACTATAGACATTATTATTATAGCGAATTATTACTACATAGTAAATAGTTTAACAGATCCTTAGAAGATGTGAATCCTGAGCATCTCCTAAGTTACTGCACTCACGTTAGACACTGGATAGGAGATATCACATCCCGTTAACATCTCTGACGCCGTTTCACTCGTATATTTACCATTGATTTAACTTAATAAGTTCTTTTAGTTCTGACTCGAATGTTTTGTCTTTTCAATTCGCTCGGGTCTGTCTGAGCATTTCAGGGTTTGAAGATCTTATATCTGGAGGACGAAGACGAAGATTTCATTACTATTATTTATCATATTATTCCACTGCATTCATACTATTCCGCTGCATTATTTATCGTTCTCTGGTATATGTAACTCTGATATGTGTTGTATAAGTATAATCAAATGTTTTGTAAAACAGCTTCATGAACTGTTATTTGATTATTATATTTTGTCATTCCGCTATGAGATTATGTTTTGTTTTATTTCTTCTCTGCTTTTCTTATTCACCCCAATAATAATCTGCTCTTTTGTATGGTTTGAGTCTGACGTGTATGGTTTGTCATTGATTTAAACCGTACAACAAGGCGGGCTGTTACAATTGCGGCTTGAGTTCCCCCTTCATCTTGCAGCAAGTGATGCAAACTGATAGCCTCCAACGGAGTTGCCAAAAATTTAAGGTGTGCTTTTACCTAGTTGAATACAACCCCATACTCCATTTCGCCAATCTCTGCATTAATTGCCTCCAAATTGGGACCCTAGTTTGAAGTTGACTAGTGTTTTCTCGTAAGTTGGACAAACACATCTAAATTTGATTTTTTTTAGTTAAGTTTTGTTTAATTTGATTGACATGTGGTTTTTATGTTCCAGCACGTACGTAATGAATTTCCAAAAGTGCAGAGATAGTTCACAAGTGCAAAGTTTGGAAAGCAGATAAGGAAAGCAAACAACATAGAGTTTTTATAGTGGTCCAGCCCGCATGTGCCTACATCCACTTTCCATCTTATTATTCTCTCTTTGATTGGATTACAAGTACAAGATATATGTGAAAAGAGTTAGAAAAAACTTTATGTAGCCAAAATGGTGGATTTTCAGTAGAGTTGTCTCTCTCTTTTTCTCTCAAAAATCTGTCCCCGTTGTTGTTAAGGAGCTCCGATATTTATGGAGTGGAGTTGTGGATTGTGGAGGCTAAGATATAACTCTCTGAATCTAGCTTGGCATTTTGGGTAGGAATGTTTGATTCAGCATTTGGTCAAGGACCATGCTTTGCTTAATTGCTCTTAATGTCTGGTTTGGAATTTATCCTTGGAGCTACTTATTTGATGGACCAAACATTTGGTCCGGCATGTATATGTACCGAACCAAATGTTTGGTCCGGTCTTAGATATGTCAAGCTGGACCAAACATTTGGTCCAACATTTCGGAGAGTGCCGAACCAAATATCTGGCCCGGCATGCCGGACCAAATGTTTTGTCCGGCATTTTAGTGAATGCCGGACCAAATATTTGGTCCAGCAGTTCTTCCTTCTAAGTCATATCCCAACTCTGCTTCCTTACTTCCTTCTCTCTCTGCTTGTTGAAAAACCGAGCCAACACTTGCCCCTCAAAGTATGTTGTGTAGTCACACAACGTGCTTTGCTTGGTTTGGCACTAAGTTTCTATAACCGGTTCGGAAATTTATGACTATTCGACTTCCCTTCCTTTTTTCTTTAAACACCTCTCCCTTCTTATTCTTCTTCTATTTCCTACCTAAAATTTTTCAATCTACTCCAAGTCGATTAAAACTTTTATTGCCTAAACTCTATATATTTCTACTTCTCCATTACTCGATTTAAGGCCTTCCAGATTCGATTTCTGTCCCATGGCTTAAGGTTTAGGTTTTAGGGGAGTTTGGTATGTGTAGTAAGCGTGGATGGCCTTAGCTTCGAAATGAGGAAAGGAAGTAAGCGATGTGATTTTAGAGTAATTCAGTGATGGATAAATTCATGTTTGGTGATGGTGGGGTAGTTGTCACTATGGATGGTGAAAGGGTTTTCTGCTGGGTTAGTAATTCCCTTTATTTCACATGTAGTCGCTCGGCTAGCGCACGAGGCGCGTTTCTATGTAGTTGAGTTATGAGCATGGCTTGGCTACAGTAGGGTGAGCTTCGGGCAAAAATAGTTATCACTTAGTGGGTTTGGTTCGGCATTGTGGTGCTGTTTGGTTTGTGGGATAGGGTGATGCCGGATCAGTTTAATTCGAGCGCAGCGATCATAAGTATGCCGAGGCTGAGGGAGAGGTCCTTGGAACGGTAGTTTGAATTTTGTAGGGTTAGATTTGGAGTATGATCTTGACTGGACCAGGTGATATGAGACTTTAGACGAGCATTTAAATTTTCATTTGTGATTACATATCTATTGGGGTGCTGGGCTAATGTCTGTTTTTATTTCCTTGTGTAGCAAAATGTCTTCTGGTCACAAGCTTCGATCCAAGCATGTGTCATCAAAGCCTGTCGGTGCTGGCGCTTCTTCTTCTAATGCTCCTACTAACCCTCCAAAACCACCTAGCTTGCTTACCATCTGGTGGAGGGCTACGCTCCCAACCAGATGCCAGTGAAGCCTTCCGAGTCTTATCCTAGCATGTTGACAATAGAGAAGCTTAATTCCATAGCCACAACATTCAGGATTGTTTGTCGGGACATGCTACTACCCAGACCAAATGATAGGGTATGCTCCACACTAGAGGGATACATGGCATATAGTAAATATCACTGTATGTGTGGTGCAATTCCTCCGCCCACCCACTGGGTTGCCAGCTTTGTGGTCTATTTTAAAGTTGCTCCGCTGTAGCTTCAACCGAACTCCTATGCCATCTTGATGTGGTTGTATCTAATATTTGTGAAGCATTATCAGAAACCCCTAACCATAGAGAGGTCAGGTACTTGTACAATGTGAGAAGTTATCGAAAGGAGAGCCCCTTCATCAGCCTAGAGTCAGCTCATAAATTCAAGCCCTTTCTTGACTTATACTCGAAGTTTAGTATGTTTAAGCAGGAATACTTCTTTGTGCGTGGCGATGCCGTCCCTCAACATGTTTTCACTTCTAGGTGTAAGTTTCCTTTATATCCTCTTATAAGTTTTCAGTCGACTTGGTTCCCCGATGCTTCTTATTTTTAGGTTGCGTGAAGGCGGTAGAGGATGAAGGTTTGAAGAAGATGTCAAAGGAAAACTTAGATATCCCTGAGGCTGAGAAGGAAGCCTTGTTCCTGAAGAGGGCGATGGGGCTGGAGCCCTAAAGAAGTTGAGGCATAAGAAGAGTGCAGTTCGTCCTCCCCATTCGGCGAAATCTTTGCGCATACGGGATGCGCCTTCTCCTAGTGATGATGAGGGTTCTCATTTAGAGGGTGATAGTGAGGACAAGGAGGTGTCGGAGGGAGATTATGAGACAACATAATCGGAGGCCCATGCTTCTCAGGATGTGGAAATTATTGGCAGCATAGGTTTGGGCGCGACTCCCTTGAAGAATGTCGAGGCTGTACGGGAGTGGCCAGAGCAATTAGATCAACCCGAGCCAGTACCTGCGCCAACTTTCATCGCCGGCCCCTCTCAAGAGAATATGGCCACAGGACTTGAGCAAAATGCCCGTTCTTCCAGTGCAAAGCTGAGCAGGAATTAGCGGGGGATCAGGGCTATCTCCAGGTAGTTCAATTTCTGCATGGATTTTGGGGTACTTCTTGAGAATTTTTTAATTTTAGATGAGTCTCGATCTCCACTTGCTCCTCACTCCAATGAAGTCCAGTCTCCATATGTCCTTCCGCTGAGTGGAGTCCCGTCCCAGTGTATTCCCCACTTGATTGAGACCCCGTCTTGGCCATTTTATCCAGCTACCTTAAGGGTTTGTAGTAGCTTGCTTTGTCTTAGTGTCTTGAGCATTTCGTATTTTATGCTTTCTCGCTTTCTTGGATCTAATGTTGTTGCCGTATTCTCGGGAAAAGGAGAAATCCAAAGAGGAATGAAGCCTCTAAGCGGCTTGATCAGTTCAAATGAATGAAAATGACATCCGTTTCTTCCAAAGCGACTCTTTAAGGGGAAAAAATTGTGCAAGAGAATATTAGGGCGAGCCCATTAGGCCTGAGTAAGGGAGAGACCAGTGAGTTATCCCAAAAACAGGTGTGGTCCCTGGTAAGGAAGCCACCTCCTTTGGTGTCCAAACTTCCTTCCGACATCACCGTCACTATTCGATGGTTTCTGAATTGCAAGAAGTGTCGGGTGAGTCGGGAGAGGGCAATGTTGATTATTTTTCTTGGATTATTAGTAGCCAACGTGGAATCCCTTTGAGAGTCATCCTGATATAAATCCCGGATATGCAGGTCGTCGCGCGGGGAATCCTGACACCGAGTTCCTTTTAGCTCGAAATCCCATGGTCCGGATCCTAGATGAGGCGAAGAATATTGATTTTGCTAAATTGACAACAAGGATGGTCTAGATCATAGACAAAACCAGAAACATAGTTGATTGTCATTCTCGTTTGGCCAAAGCCAATGAAGAAGTAGGGAGTGCCAATATGCGGTTGCGTCTAGAGATGGAGGACCTTCGCAAGGCGCTCAGGGAGAAAAAGGCTAAGTTAGAGGAAGTCGAAGCATTCTACGCCTCCGAAATAACGAAGGCCAATGAGGAGGCAAGGAAAGTGTCTGCTGACCTATGTAAGACGCATATTGACATGGCTTTCAGTTTAGTGGATGAGGCACGGTAGAAGGATATGGAGCGAATCCACTCCCCCAAAGGCAAAATAAAGAAATTGGAAGAGGCCTTAGCCGAGCTGAGAGAGTCTCGGGGTAAGTGGAAAAAGGAGAAAGACTCATATCAATCTGAGATCGATAGGTTGAAGGTGGAGCATGCTAAGTTGAGGAGAGATAAGTAGCAGTACATGAATAAGGTGGTGGCTCTACAGACCGAAGTCGATAAATCCAGTGACTTTTGCGACATGGTCAACCAGATGCTGAAGGATACTTATTTCATGCTATGGAAATATAGGAACCTTCAGTGGATGGATGACTACCATCAGGTGATGTCCGAAATCCATGCTCGACTTATCGAGGAGACTAAGGCTGTAGTCGTATAGGAAGAAGGGGCTGTGTACGATGTTGGGATGCCTGTTCACAGTGTAGGAGACCAAAGTTATTGCCAAGGGGCATGAGTTGCTGGCTGAGGAAAAGGATGATGATGGCGGATCAGATTTCGAGGGGCTCAGTGGTCCAAGTCACGTTGCCACAGGTGTCTCGTCTCTTTACTTTAGCTCTGCCATTACCTATTCTGGATTGCAAAACTTATAATTATTTTTACCTGCCTTGTGTAGGGATGTCCGTGGGGCAAGTTGGGCCTTCGCGGAAGGAAGGAGGGCCTCTTGGGAAATCAGAGCTATCAAAGGACATGGTTCGAGGGAGAAGGGCGAGCGGCAAGGACGTCTCTCATTCTTAGTCAAAGAGGTTCTTTTTTTGCATGCATTTTTGGAGGATGTATGGACGTTCTGCATATGTATATAAATATAAGCGACAAGCTTTGTACGAGAAAAGTTTGATACTGTACTGTTCAACTTCTGTTATATATATATATATGTCTTATCTGGGATGACTTTTGTGATGCGTGCTTTTTATAGTCCGCTCTATCGATTGGTGAACTGTTTACGACTTGGTTAATCGCTATAGCGTTTAGTGATACAAAGAACCATAGAAGCGTTCTTATATTCAAGGACGATCACGAACGATAACTACTCGGTCTAACACCCGTGTCATGAGTATTATTCGATTTGTTGTTGCCGGCGTATGTAATGCCGATCGTCAAGTGCGAACGACCACGCCTTAATAGTTGTGCTTATAATCGGTTCGCAATTGCCGACAAGTCGAACGCCAATGTTGAACTGCCTAGGCTACAATCTGTGTCTAATTCGTGGCTTTTGACCGATTCATTACTGCTGGCTTGGGGGTGCCGATCGTCAGCAGTGAATTTTCAAGGCTTGTTTCGTGCCCTTTATCGCGGCTGTCTTATTTCACTGCTGCCGGCGAGAGTCTGTGATTGGTTGTAGTAGGAATGGTCATATGATAAAAAAATTAAACGAAAGAACAATTAAATAAGATAAGTAATACGAAACACCAGATTTTATAGTGGTTGAGCCAAAATGCCTACGTCCACTATCTTTCTTTTATTGCTTTAGTACATGCTTCTTTACAACTCAAGAGAAGTAGCAGCGGAGATGTTGGAGATTCCATGCTTTCCCAAACACCTCCCCATCTACCGTTGACAAGATGTAAGCTCCATCACGAAGGTATTTATGTACAATGAACGGTCCTTCCTAAATTTGGTATCATGCCCTAGGTCATGGAAAAACTCATTTGAGAACAAAGTCTCCTTCTTATAGTGTTCGAGGCTTCACCTTGGAATTGTATTGCCTTGCCACCTTTTGTCTATGAGCGGCTACTATGAGGGAGGCATCATTTTCTTCTCCTCAATCAGGTCGAGTACTATGTTTAATAGCTCCTCATTTTCTTCCAGATTATAGTGTATTCATCGGTGTTAAGGGACAATTGTTTCGACGGGGAGCATGGCTTCGGCTCCATATATTAGTGCGAATGGAGTGTGCCCTATCGCGGTTTTATACAAAGTTCGGCAGGCCCACAAAGTCGTAGGCAATTCGTCAACCCATGCCCCCTTGGATTTTTCCAGTTTCTTTTTTATCAGCGTTTTCAACACCTTGTTCACTGCTTTGACTTGTCCATTTTCCTATGGATGTGCCATAGCTGAAAAGCTTTGGGCAATCCCATGCTCTTGCACCAATTGGCAAATCCCTCGTTGTTAAAGTTGAGCCTGTTGTCTCATATGATTTTCTATGGTACCCCATACCTGCATAGGATGTTACATATTAAAAAATTTATCACTTTGGTAGGTGAAATCTGGTTTAAAGTTTCCACTTCCACCCATTTGGTGAAGTAATCCACTTCCACTATAGCGTATTTTGCTCCTCCTCGCCCCATGAGGAGTTCCCCAATAGGTCGATCCCTAAGATGGCGAAGAGCCAAGGACAAACCATCTCTGGGTCAGACTAGTAGGTGGAAGTCTAGGCATTTTGGAAAATCTTTGGCACTTGTCGCATCTTCTAGCAAACTCGGTTGCATCTTTTTTCAGTGAAGGCCAAAAATACCTATTGCGTAGGATCTTCCTGGCTAGAGTTTGACCATCGGTGTGGTTGCCACAACTCCCTTAGTGTATGTTGTTGAGAATGTCTTTTTCTTCGTTTCTTGTGACATACCTTAGTAGGGGATTGGAAAACCGACGACGGTACAAGATGCCCTCTTGGATGGTGTAGCGGGATGCCTTCATTAGGATTTTTCTAATTTCATTGAGATTTGCTAGTTGGATGCCCTCTTGTAGGTATTTGACGATGGGGGTCATCCATGTTTCTTCATTACTATTGATGGGCGTGATCCGAAGAGACTCAAAGCTTGGTGTAGCTTGCATCATAACGGGGGTTGCCTCCAACATCGGCTCGTTTCTCATGCTAGCTTCTTTGGCGAGGGCATCCACTTCTCGATTCTCCTCCCGTGGGATATGTTTGATCACATAGTAGTCTAGCTCGTTCAGGAGGGTTTTAGCCCTATAGAGGTAAGAGGCAAGTCTTTGCCCATGAGTCTGGAATTCCCCCAGGATTTGGTTTACGATTAGCTATGAGTCACTATGTATGCATATTGATTTGATCCCTATTTCCCTAGTGATCTCCAAACCAGCTATTATCCCTTCGTATTCAGCGTCGTTACTGGTTGTGGCAAATTCTAACCTCAGCGTGTAACTTAACTTTCTTCCTCAGGGTGTGATGATTACTATTCCTACCCCATACCGAGCTCGTTGGATGCTCCATCCACAAATATATTCCACTCGATTGTTTCCTCTATTTTGATTGTCATATCCTTGTCCTGAATGGTGAATTCAACTATGAAATCAGCCATGGCCTGCCCTTTGAATGTGATGCGTGGATGGTAGGTGATATCATACTGGCTTAGCACGATGCACCATTTTAGCAGATGTCTCGATGTATCCAGTTTATGTAGGACCTGGCGCAATGGATGATTTGTTAGGACCCTTGTAGAGTGAGATTGGATGTAATGCCATAATTTCCTAGACGCTATGAGCGAACAGTGGGCCAATTTTTCGATCTTTGGATATCCAGCCTCTTCCCCTATGAACTTCTTGCTGATGAAATATACCGGTTTTTAGGTATGGTCGCCAAGGCGGCGCTCAATGCATGAGGGGACACAGCAAGGTACAAGTAGAGGCTTTCTCTGTCTACCGGGTAGAAGGCACTAGTGGTTTCTGCGTGTGTTCGAGTAGGGTTGGAAGGCGGAGTGGCACTCGCTGGTCCATTCAAACTTTCCCTTGTCCTTTTTCAAGGATTCGAAGAATGGGACACATTGGTCCATGGCCTTAGATATAAATCTGCTTAGAGTGGCTACCTTGCTGTTTAGACCCTGCATTTCCCTTTGTGTGGTTGGTATTTTGATGCCCTTCTGGGCTTGGACCTTTTTGGGATTCTCTTCAATTCCTCTTGCATGCACAATGAAACCCAAGAATTTTCCCGAGGATACTTCAAAGGAGCATTTTAATGGATTCAGCTTCATTTGGTATTTGCACAATACCTGAAACATTTCGTTTACGTGGTGGAAATGATTTGTTTATTTTCTTGATTTGACAATCATTTCATCGGCATACACTTCCATGGAGTGACCAATCTGCTGCTCAAACATCTTATTAACCAAGAGTTGAAAGTTTGCACCAGCATTCTTAAGCTCGAAGGGAATGACCTTGTAGCAATATAGGGCCAAATCTGTGATAAAGCTAGTATGTTCTTGATCTGGTACATGCATGTGAATCTGGTTATATCTCGAGAAGGCATCCATAAATGATTACAATTCATGCTCTGCTGTTCTGTCCACCAGTCGGTCAATTCGAGGCAGGGGAAAAAATCCTTGGGGCAAGCGTCATTAAGATTGGAGAAGTCGATGCAGGTTCGCCATTTTCCATTGGATTTTTTCACTAAACTGGGTTAGAGATCCATTCGGGTTAGATAGCCTCGCGAATAAAACGGTTGGCGAGTAGGTTTTTTACCTCCTCGTTGAGGGTAGTTGAGCATTCCATCCCATGCTCCATTTGTTCTGCTTGACCGGGGTTTTGGTTGGGTCTATGTTTAGGTGGTGACAGGCCGTGTCGGGGGATATTTCCACCATGTCTTCATGGGTCCATGCGAACGCATCCAAATTTTTGCGTAAGAACCTTATCAATTGGATTTTCAGATTTTCATCTAACAGCGACCCTATCTTCAAAAGACTTTTTCTATCGCGATCATCTACTGCAACATGTTCCACAGCCTCCATAGGCACAGCGCTAGCCTCCTCCTCTCTGTCCCTCGGGTCTAGTTTATTAAATGGGTTACTAGTATACTTAAGAGAAGGGGTGTTCTTTAATTGCTATGCTTCCACATTTTTGGCATAGGGGGCGGCCTCTACGATTTTTCCCTTTTCCTTCCTTTTTTGTCGGTGGAGTTCCGTCACATAACAATCGCAGGCTGCGTCTAGGTCACCTTCTATTTCACCTATTCCCCCATCGGTAAGGAACTTCATTTTTTAAGCACCTAGGGGCTAAGACTATCGAGAAATCCAATAAGGCAGGTCTGCCTAGAAAGCGTTATAAGAAGAATGTTCGTTTACCAGAACAAATGTTTTCTTTCGAATAACGGATCATGGGTGACTTCCTAGTTCAACAAACAAGTCCAACTGCCCCAGTAAAATTATGGCTTCTTTCATGGTAACTTCATTTTATTGAAGGCATTTTTGAATAATACAATCACCGAGCTTCCCATATCAACCAAAATACGGAACACCTCTGTTGGGCCGATCCAGGCGGAAATGACCATGGGATCGGTATGTGGGTACTGCTTTCTAACCAAATTCTCATCACTGAAGGTTATATTGGTCCTTTCTCTTTGTTTGGCGAGGCGTCCTTCTGCAATGGAATGAACATACCCTTCTCCCTCCTTCAAAGACTTTCTTTACCTCTCCATCTCGGCCCAACTTCCACCGGCTGAATGCGGGCCCCCTGATATAGTATGAAAAATTATTTTCTCTTGATTGGAGTGGCTTACGCTTGCTTCTTCTTTGTTATTTCTATGTTGGAGCGGCCCTATCCTTCATAGGTCGGAGCGTGGAGTTATGATTTTGCTGTACATATCGTTCCAGTTTCTTTTTTCGAGTTTATTCTTAAATGAGGTCCCACAAATGTTGACATTCTTCTGTGTAACGTCCGTGAGACTCGTGGAAGCGACAGTACTTTCCCGTCCTACCGCAACTTCCGATTCCTTCTTATATGGAGGGAATTTGTACTTCAATTCATGTTGAGTGGCTAAGTAAATGTTTTCCACGGTGTCGTTCAGAGGAGTGTAGGAATCAAATCTCGGTCTCGATCTGCATCGTCGTTTATTTCTTTTTTCAGTTCTGTGTTTGCCTTAGCGGTTACCTTATCGTCATTGTTTGGTTTGCTTCCATCTCCTCGAGGCGGGACTCTTGTGTTTCTTTGGGAGCTGGGATCCCCTGTGGGATGGTCACCATGCTGGATAGCCACTGCATCTTCCAATCTCATTTAATTTCTTGCTTCAAGGTAGAATTCCTAAAGATTTAGAGGCTTCTCCTTCGCCAGTCTTCTTGCAAGTTTTGATTCTGGATGGACGCCTCCACATTGCACCATCAATTTATGTCTTTCATATACATTTTGCACTGCTATTACTGCTGCGTTAAAATGGGTAAGGTATTTTGTTAGAGGTTCCCGTGATTTCTGTTTTACGTCGGATAAGGAATACGCGCCCCTTGGCTGTTCCACATGAATTCAGAACTGGCTTATGAACTTCTCCTTCAATATTTCCCAAGAACTAATGGATCCTTGAGGTAGGCGACAAAACCGTGTGGTCACTAAATCTAACAAAAATAGCAGAAAACATTTACATATACACCGTCAGTCGCTCCAGTCATGAGCATGTGTTGAGAGTATCGTTGTAGGTGGATGATTGGGTCAAAGGTTCCCTTATATGGATCCATGGTGGGCATCTTCCATTCTCTAGGCGTGACTGTTGCCTCTATGTCCCTAGTGAAAGGGATGGACACTCTGGCGCCTATTTTCCTTTCAAGTTGTTCGCACCTGAGGTACTCCCTGAAGAGAAAGTCATTCTTTCTTCGGACTCGGGGACAACCCTGGGAGAAGAAGGGCCCTCTCTTTGATAATGATGGTGTCTGGTGCCTTGATTGAGGCCAGACTGGTGATGATTGGTTCGAAGCGTGACTGGATCAACCACAGATAGTCCATGTCTAGGGGCCCCTTGACTGGGTCCAGCTCTTGACAACCTTATTGGACCAGCTTCGAGTTGGGTCCTAGCTCGGCTTTCAGCTCTTGGATCCTCCTGATCGAGCTAGTCATTATCAGGAGATCTGTTCCTTCTACGCGACTCCCTAGACTAGGATTCATCTTGGGATCCAGTATTATGAGTAGATTCCTTCATGCTCTTTAAGCGTGTCATGATTTGGTCCACCAAAGCTTCTTGTTAGGCAGCGAAGTGGTCAGTCATCTCATTCACAATCCTTTCTATGTCTTCTCGGGTGACAACTGAGTCTAGAGGTAGGGTGCCAGCAGTTGGGTTTTCTTGATCTTCTTGGATGGGGTTGGTTGTGTTTGTAGTAATTGCATTCTTACTTTTGTCAGCATTTTGCTCAGAGGGAGCCATGTTCTAACGATGCGCTAAGGTTGGAAGAATAATGGACGGAAGAGTTCAGCTTTCTGTGCTTGCCTGCCCCCGCTCTCAGTGAAAGCACCAAAATTTTTTGCTCATAAGTTGGACAAACACCTCTAAATCTGATTTTATTTTTTTCGTATTTTAGTTAAGTTTCGTTTAATTTGATTGACGTGGGGTTTTTATGTTCTAGCTCGTACATAATGAATTTCTGGAAGTGCAGAGACAGTTCGTAAGTGTAGAGTTTGGATAGCCAGAATGTGCCCACATCCACTTTCCATCTTATTATTCTCTCTTTGATTGGATTACAAGTACAAGATATATGTGAAAAGAATAAAAAAATTAAGTAGCCTAAATGGTGGATTTTCGGCAAAGTTGTCTTTCTCTTTTTCTCCCAAAATTCTGTACCCATTGTTGTTGAGGAGCTCCGGTATTTATAGAGTGGAGTTATGGAGTGTGGAGGTTAGGAGATAACCCTCTGAATTAGTCTCGGCATTTTGGGCAAGAAGGTCCGGTTTGGCGTTTGGTTAAGGAGCATGCTTTGCTTAATTGCTCTTAATGTCTGGTTTGGCCTTTTTCCTTGGAGCTTCTTATTTATCGGACCAAACATTTGGTCTAGCATATATATGTAGTGAACCAAATGTTTGGTCCTGTGTTCGATATGTCAAGCCAGACCAAACATTTGGTCTGGCATTTCGGAGAGTGCCAGACCAAACATCTGGTCTGGCATGCCGGACCAAACATTTTTTCTGGCATTTCGGAGAGTGCCAGACCAAATATCTAGTCCGGCATGTCGAACCAAATGTTTGGTCCAACATTATCCGTCTCTTAATAATCCGTTAAAAATATCTATATATAGCAAAATACGATATATATGTCATGTATAATCAATAAAATAAATATTTTTCCAAGTGTTAAGGCTTTACATTATTCCCCCTTAATGCGTTCTTAAACATATGGCCTATGCAAGTCCTCTAACTTGACAAGTAGAAAATCGATAGCTAGTGATTTCCCTATAGGAAAATGTCAAATCAAAATCGTAGCGGTCTCGTATGTGGGTAAAGGTATGACACGTCACGGAGGCAATGCCTAAGGTAGGACACTACCAGTTTGTGACACCCTAGCTAATGGTAACGCACATCCGCAGCTACCGCCCACCGTATCCAACACCCCCATAATCAGAGGTTACATACCAATCAACAACAATGTGCTATAAAACAAAGAAGTGTGTCCACTAGAGGTAGCTAACCTCATTGGCTAGGAAGGGCTCCTGTTTTAGTCATTTCCTTTTGACACAAATGTCAGAGCCAATCCATCATTGTTCACTTTCTTCAAATCCAGTAAATGAACACCAAAATCCAACAACTTTATTTTGGAGTCTCCTCCATGTACAAGTTGTTAAAGTAGTTCCAACATTGACAGAGAGTATGCTAATAATCAGCCCCGTCTCTTTAACAACCAAACGTCATTTTACACAGTGGCTGGTTCTTTTGTGTTTCGAAAACTATTCATACTTGATATTAAAATATCAAATTCACTTTAAAATATCCTTCTTTTCAAAACCACCATATTTACTTCATATGCCATTTTCTCTAAAAAGTCTTTTTATTCACCACGAGATCAATTTAACTTCAAAATCATTATATTCACTTCGAAATCAATTTCATTTCAAAATCATTATATTTCGACTTAGGTACAGCTTCATTTTAACTACATTCATATTTAAATCAATCATTTAAACATAAATTGTCCCAACGTGGACATGAATATTTGAAAATAGTTTGAATAATTTAAATGGTTAAAATAGTTTAGATATTAAAATAGTTTGAAATAAAATAGTTTGAGTATTGAAAATGGGTTATATATATTAAAACGGTTTGAAAATTTAAGTAATTTGGATATTTAAAAAAAATTAAAATAGTTTACAGTAAAATACTTTCAAATTTAAAACCGTTTCAATCCATTCGCAATAAATTTGGACTCGGGTCCAAATTTCAATCAAACGGATTTAATTTCAAATCTTTCAATTCAAATATCTTTAACTCAAATCAGTTCAAATCGACTCAATTTCGATTTCAATTCAAATAAAAATCAACTTTGATTTCGATTTCGATTTTAATTCGAATTAACTTCAATTTTGAAATGTTCATTTTAACTTCAAATTAGGCTTAATGGTTCGATTCAATGGTTCAAATTTCAATTCAATTTTTATTTTAAACCATTTCGTATTATATAAATTTTAAGTCCAATTCAAATTACCGAATTAAATCACTTAAATCAAATTTAACTTCAATATTCAATTTAAGTTTCAAATCTTTAAAATAATTCAATTCTAAGCCAAAATTTGAAATATCCATTTATATCACTTTTACTTTGATAAATTCGAAGTTCAAGTAAAAGTTGAAAACTTTAAAACAATTCAATTTCCATAATTCAAGCATATGTCGATCATAACTTCAAATTCCATAATAAATTCTTTAAATAATTCTTTTACGAATTTCACCTTCAACATTTAAAAACTCAAAATTGAAAAAATTTCAATCTTTATAAATTCAATTTTTATTTCTTTATAACAAAATCATTTAAATGATTCAATTTCAAGAATTTAAAACCATTTAATTTAACCAATCTAGTGCCTGTAAATAATTTTTTATCCTATGGCCAAGTGATCAGTTATTTAACTTTTAATTACAAAGATTGATATATATAATTTCATCCAAATCAAAGTGTCATAGGTATGTATCATTCCAGCCTATTTCTTAATTTATTTGAAATAATTCAAATAATAGTTTTATATACTGTCAGCAACATACATGGTGATAATAGGATATATATATATACACATACATACATAAGTAAACATACAGTCATCCAATATATCAACCAATAACATCCAATCTAAATCAATATCCAAATCAGCCAATAAATCACAATAGTTAATTAATTATCAGTATCGGTGTTTAACTAGCGATTCAATTTCAATTTCAAATTTAACTGTCGATTACAAATTCCTAATAGTTCAATTCGTATGTCAATTTGAATGTCAGTTAAATTACTTAACAATAGTCAATAATGATAAATCAATTCATGATTTCAATTTAACTAACATAGAAATATTTAAGTATTTCGTGAACGGTTTAAAACACTCACCTTTATTTGAAATTGAAATTTTTTCAGAGTCAAACAAATTTGGATCCAACTCCATGTCACAAACGACTTCGATACGAATCCAACGCAACTTGTTTTACCTGAATCCGACCTCGTATGAAAAAGTTATTCAGTAATTAGCGTAATGATATATTGAATTAAAATTAGCTAAACTTAGAGAACTTAAGAAAATTTAAACCTATCTTCCTCCATCCTTTGTCACGTTCTAGGTTGAGAAACCGATCAACGTCGGCATTCTTCAAATATCGCTCCCTCATGTCATTAGAGGGCTATCGAACGCCGCCGCCATATTCGCCATCACGAGCCGCTCCTACTGCTGCCACCTTATAGAAATCGCCGCTGAATCAACACCAATCGCAGCACGAACGCGGCCCCCTCACGCATCCAATCTTCGACGATTCGCTGACCCACCGTTGATCTTGTAGAGCTTATCGAGCTCTCCAATTTCCTAGTTGAAATCGAAGCTTGAAAGCATGTGGATGGAGAGAAATTGAGGAAGGAAGGCCAGTGATTTTCGACCATTAAAATTTAAAAAGGGACAGCTGAAGAACTTAGGTTTTGGATTACAAAAATAAAGTTTTCAAGTCCTTATATAGAAAATTTCATGGCACTATTTATCCTTGAAAATTTCGAACACCAAATTAAGTGTGCCGCATGGCGTTCTATATGTTATACCCCTATTTTGTACACAATGGAATGCAAACTGGGAGCCGGTTTCGTCATATTCAGAAGATAGCTTTTCAAAATCGAATTTTATTAATTAATGTAACGACCCAGAATTTTTATTAATTAAAATTTGAATATTTAATTAATTTTAAATATTAAAAAAAGTGAATTTATAAGTCAAATAAATTTTTATTTGATTTATTGGATTTAATTGAATAATTAAATCGATAATTTAATACGTTAAATTATGGAAATAATAAAAAATTGAGTTAAAAATGATTGTAAATAATTTGGAAAATTTTATTTAATCATACTGGAGTTATAGAAATATTTTAGAACTTTTAAAATCGAATTAAAAGTTAATCTGTGAAAATTGAATATTTTAATATTTAATTATCGACTGTAAAATAGTCAATTTTTGAACAGTCTCAGAATTGAACGAAACCAGTTTCATTGGGTTCGTAATAGTTAGTTATTATCGGATTTCAATTTTCGTGTCAATCGGATTTATCGTTTGATCATGGCAGCTCGAAACGCATCGAATCGTTTTTAATTTAAATTTGGCGAGTCAAAATAGCCATTTTTCAAAAAGTCTCGGAATTCGACGAAACTAGTTTCATCGGATCCGTAATGTGATATTATTGTAAGGTTTCAAATTTCAAGTCAATCGGATTTACCGTTTGTCCGGTACAAATTAAAACGCCTAGAAATCGGTTTAAATCGGTTTAATTTAAATTGAGCGTTTATAGCCATAACTCGCACATACTTCCGAATTAGCTTCCGAAACCTGTTCCATTGTGTCCGGAACGCGGGGTAAACCCTAGGTACGCTGGTTACGGCGTCTAAATCGGAGTTCGGAATTTCCGGGTGAATAGTGTCGTTCGATTCTCTATAAATACACCTCACCTCTTCATAATTTTACAAAAAAAATAACTAAAACCCTAATTCCAATTTGTAGCCGGCCCTAAAACTGTCAATGGCCAGAAATGATCTTCCTCTTCCCCTTGATTTCTCCAAATCCATCAAGAATTAGCCTTAGGTTTCAACTAACAAATTGAAGAGGACGTCAAGCTCTACGATCTGAACGGCTGTGATCGGAAACGGAGCAACGTGGAGGCGTCAGGAGGTGGCCGTTCGTGGTCAGGTGTACACGCATTTCGAGGCCAATATTGAGGCCGAGTTGCATGGCCTTCAGGCCGAACCTAGGTGGAGAGAGAGGCTACAGCATGCAACGTCTTGATCGAGTAATTGATGAGTGTGGAGGTAGTATAATTTAACCCTAATTCATATGAATGGGTTCATGGCCGTGTTTTGCTTCCTGGAGCTTGTTGCGTGCAAATGAGAAGAAGGAGTTAACGGTGGAGATGTGGAGGTTGTGTGATCCAAGGGCTAAGATTTGCTTAGGGTATAAATTAATTAAGTTATGTTGAAATTAGTTGATTTAAACTCGAGTAAACTTGTAAAATTCATATCTTTTTCATACGAGGTCGAAAAAATGCAAACTCAGTTGCGTTGGAATCGTATGGACGAGCACTACGCGATGGAGTTGGTTTGGAGTCGTTTGGAGTTAGTGAGAATTTCGGGTAAAATTAAACGCGCGTTTAATTTTATTCGAAATAAATCGCTAAAACGGAAATTAAAACCAAGGTGAGAATTTCTCACTCAATCGAATAGATTTCGATTTTATTTTAAATAGTTAGATTTAAAATATTTGAATGCATGTTTGAATGATGACTGTAAATTATTGATTGTTAAAATAGACATTATGCGCCGTTAGTAAGCGGATGTTATTTATAAAAAACATATACCGCGAATATTTCATAAACAGTGAAATTGGTATTATATATAATATCAATATATATATATTGGCATATGTATATATTGCAGTTGATTGATTTCCCGCATTTTTTGTTTAGCGGATGAGACCATATTACGCCGTTATTAAGCGGATAATATTTAATAAGAACATGTACCGCGATAATTTCGTACTGGAGCGAAATTGGTATTGTGCTAATGTTTTTGGATGCAGGAAACAGGTTGGAGGGATCCAACTGGATTCCTCAACAGTTTTTATTTTTTTTCCAGATATTTTGATATTTGATGAATTGTCATATCGATATATGATATCGTTGTTAGTCGTGATTGACTATTTGGTGTGTAGCATCATTGGACCCAGATTTTGGGATTTTAAAATGTTTTTTTTTAAAAGTGATTTTTGAAAAGATAAAATATTTTTGGAATTGATCCATTATAAATAAATGAACGTTATAATTTTTAAAGTTATAAAAATTATAATTTTTGTGAAATATAGTTAAAAGCTGATTTTTGAAAATAAGGAATTAATGACTTTATAAAAGAGTTTAAATGGAATTCTGAACTTGTTATAAAAAGTTTAAAAATTGGATTTATAAAATTTGATTATTTTATAAATCGAAATGATGAAATTATAAAAGAATTTAAAGATGTTTTTAAAGAATAATATAAATTGATTTATATTAAGAGATTTATAAATGAATATTTATAAATTGAAATATAGACATTATAAAACGAGTTTTTATAAGTGTTTGAATGATTTGTAAATGAATTTCATTAATGAATGAAATTTATAGAATTATATAACGGTGAAGTTATAAATGGAATTTTATAAACAATAGGTTTATAAAGTTTGTAAAGTTCAAAGGAACGATTTTTTTCCAGATAAATAAATTATAAGTGTTTGACTTATAATTTGGACTTTTGGTCTATAATTAAGATTATAAATCGAATAGGTAAATAAAGAAGATTTATAAAGGAAGTTGTTATGAAATAAATGGAAATGGAATTTTTAAACGTTGTTTTATAAATTCACAAATGATTTATTTTGATAAGTTAATTGTTATAACTTATAAATTGAGTTATATTCACGTTTTTGAATAGTGAATAATACGTTAAAGAAAATGTTTTAGAATGTGATATTTTAAACAGAATTAAAACGATCTAACGATGTTTTAAAATGTGTTGAGATTCGAAACCATAGATTTCAACATTGATTGTTGAAATAGACGATGTTTTACGCAACATTCGTTTTGGCCCAAGTAAATATGTTTAAGTGAATGATTTCCTTAAATAATGAAATATATACTTAATTCGATTTAAGTATATTGAATATTTTCCAAGGTTGAAAATAAAAAGAAATTTGTGAATTACTTATAAATAAATAAGTATGGAATTTTTTTCCGATATAAAGTGAATATTTTGAGAATTTATCTTTTTGAAGATAAATTGAAATGGATTATTGAAATCGTATATGCACGAATATTTTGAAATATAAATTCATTATGGAAATTATATGTGAGAAGTGAAATTGGTTAAAAATAAATATTAATTTATTTTTGAAGTGTTGAAATTTTATATCTTGTAAAGATATTTTGGAAAATAATAATTTGGAAAATTTATTTGGAATCTGGTGATGTGTGCATATCCAGTGATAGTTCAATAACTGACTATCAATATTTCCCTTTGAATGGGTATTTGATGTGAATTGATTGAATTTGAATGCACACTTATTTTTGAATAAGCGCTCACTATTCGGGTTAACCGGGAAAGGACCATGGGGTCGTATAACCCATTCCGAATATGTGATACGTCGTTGTAAATTGCATTGAAGATCGGTGTTGAAGACCCGGTATTTGCGAAAGCGATAGGATGACCTATCGATTGTCTCTGCACTGAGTTGCAACGGTATAGAGACTCCCTAAGTGATGGGAAATCCGATCAGGATTGTGAATATCCGGATTGCAAGGACTTCTTTGTAAGTGCCTTCGGTTTTGTTCGAGCCCGGAACAGACTTGTATGGATTGTATGTCTGACATTACAATTTGAGATATAAAGCCGATTTCTTTCAAATATATTTCTGTTGGTGGCGGAGAATTTATTCTTTGCTTAACACCCTTCTTTGAGACGTACGAGCTCAAAGGTTATATAGTTGAAGTTATCAGCGATATATTCCCAATTTGGTAATGTGACATGCTGAGTGATGCTGAAATGATCATTGTGTTGATTATTGTGATAGGATCATTTATTTGATCGTCTATCTTAGTGATCATTGTGTTGATCATTTGTTGACCCAAAGCATGGCTTTTGTATAAAGTATGTTTTTGTGGACGTGAATTCGTCGAGCCTCACATCTCGGAAATGGTCAAAACAGGAAAGAAGCAGCAAGGTTATGAGGGGTAGCACCCTTTAGGATGTGTCCATTTCCTTCTGGAAAAGGGTGGTATCATGGTATGGAGCCCAGATACTTACTCATGTTGAAAACACTTTGTTATGATTGTGTGAATTGATTAGAGAGCGCTCTCGGAAAAAGGTCCCAAAGGACCGGGGGATGGCATATTCGGTCAGTTGTTACTCAGTTAGGAGTAACCCGGCCTTGTGTTGGTTGAGATCCGGTTTGGTTCTCGGGGATGTCCATCCAGAGGCATTCTCAGTGGCAATGGGAAGTTCCTTGGCCTGACCATTTGTTGGAAATCCAATTCCCAATACGAAACTTGTACGGTATTAGTTGTAGAACCTGCTATTCACTTATGGTGGTCACCACTGTTTGGATAGTAGCTATAGTAGGCATAGTTCGAAATGTCTATGTCGGCTAAGATTTATATCTTTATTTTCGAAATGATTTGTTATACATTATGCACTAATAATAATATCAAATGTTATTTTAAATGCGTATCAAGCATCTTTGGCTATCATAAGGAGAAATCTCCTCCGATTCTGCGTTTGCATGTGTGTGTGTGCGGGAGGCCTTATGGTAGTCTCATTTTTAAAAGCATTGCGAATTGATTAAAAATATTCCTCTATTTTGATTTTAAAGATAAATAAACTGTTTTGAGTTCTCACACCAGTCACATGACTGACTTGGAGTTTATTGTTTTCCTTCCTAAACTCTGGGTGCCCACCAATTTCCACACGGGCAGTTAAGAGTTAGGTTTATCAGGATATTCTGGATATTCTGGAGTTGCTGGAGGCAAGCTGGATTGGCATGGCGTATTACTAGTTTATATAGTACTTCTTTTTCCGCTGTTATGTTGTTGTATGTTGTTGTACACTCTGATGATTTGATGTAATGAAATGTGATGTAATGTAATAACTGATATAGTTCTTTGTTTAAAGATTATTCATTTATTATTAAATGTTGTTCCGCTGCGAATTGTGAGATTCTGTTGTTGTTCTGTTGTTTTCTGTCCCGTCCTATTTTCTTCTGTTGTTTTCTTTTTCCTCTATTCTCTTTTTCTTTCTATTTTTAAAATTTCCTATCTTCTTCTCTCCTCCCTAATTTCTATCTTTTTCTCTTCTTCTTTCCTAAATTTTTCTTAAATAAAACCCTCAGTGTTCGGTTTTCCGTCGTTCGATTTCTCGGCAGTCGATAAAGTGAGTGTCGATGTTGAATTTTCGGAAGACGAAGAATCGTGTCCTGACAATTAAAGTTTTAGAAATAAATTTTGCGTGTTTCTAGCTCGCACGACCAAAGAATAAGTTTGGTCGCTATAGAAACTTAAAATCTTATAATAATCCACTATTACAGATCCGATGAAACTGGTTTCTTCGAAATCCGAGACAGTAATCTGAAAGGCTATTTTTTACATGTTAATTAAAATGAGTAATTTCTAAAATCGATTTAATCATTTTTAATTCCAATTTAAAAAGTTTATCAACTCCATTCTAGCTTAAATAGAATTTAAATCAACGTTTGAAATCATTTTCATTCGCATTAAATTCAAGATTCAATTTTTCAAAACAATTCCAAATATTAAATATAACAATTAAATTGTCAAATAAATCACTATATTTGAAATATAAGTTATTTAACTTATAAAATTTGCTTTTACAACGAATACAAATAATAAAATAACTACTTCCATTTTATAGTAATTCATCATCTTTGCAAATATTGTATACATCAAAAGTTATTCATTTCTTACAAAATAAATGTTTTCTTATTTCCTAAATTTACAGTTATCAAAATACAATGTCATCTAAATAAACTTATGCTTTTACTTTTAAATCTTAAATGAATTCACTCCTTTAATTAAAGCCTTCAAAAAATCTAATTGCAATGAGCTTCAACATTGGATTCGAATGAGTCTTAATTAAAAATCAATTATTTTATTTTCAACTAAATAATTCAACATTTATTTTCAAGTTCTTATTAAATAAACTACATAAATAAAACATTAATTTTTATTTTTAACTATTTTTATTTAATAATCATATTAAATTTAATGATGTAAAAAAGTTGAAAATACGGGTTGTTACAATATAAGTGCGATACTATTTTTATAAGAATTCTAAATTAAATTAAATTAACTAATAACTAAATTAACAATTTAAACATCTTATTCCCTAAAATTATAATTATATATACACGGCCATGCATGAATGCACACAAGCATCCAATTTCGTGAACTTCCAACCTTGAACTATCCCTGGACATTCGACAAACTCGCATGTCGCCACCACCTGCGAACTCCAATAAGAAATCTCCATGCTCCCGACCCAATCGCATGAAATTCGATCACTCTTTGGGTATTGCGACTTGAGCTCCCTCTTCATCCTGTAGCAAATGATGCAAACTGCTACCCTCCAATGGAGTTATCGAAAATTTAAGGTAGCTCCACGCCTAGTTGAATACAACCTCACACTCCATTTCTCCATTCTCCGCTTTGATTGCCTCCAAATTCGGACCCTAGTTTGACTTTTCCACTGTTTGCTTGTAAGTTAGACAAACACCTTTAAATATGATTTTTTTAGTTAAGTTTCGTTTGATTAGATTGACATGGGTTTTTAATGTTCTAGCACATACGGAATGAATTTCAAGAAGTGCAAAGACAGTTCACAAGTGCAGAGTTTTGAAAGCGGATGAGGAAAGTAAATGACGTAGAGTTTTTATAGTGGTTCAGCCCGAATGTGCCTACATCCAGTTTCCATCTTATTATTCTCACTTTGATTGGGTTACAAGTACAAGATGTATGTGAAAATAGTGAAAAAACTTTAAGTAACCGAAAAGGTGGATTTTCAACAGAATTGCCTCTCTCTTTTTCTCCCAAAAATCAGTCCCCACTATTGTTGAGGAGCTCGGTTTTTGTAGAGTAGAGTTGTGGAGTATGGAGATTGAGATATAACTCTCTGAATCTGGCTTGGCATTTTGTGCAGGAAGGTCCGGCTCAGCGTTGGGTCAAGGAGCATGCTTTGCTTAATTGCTCTTAATGTTTGATTCGACGTCTTTTCTTGGAGCTTCTTATTTGTCGGGCCAAAGATTTGGTACGACATGTATGTGTACTGAACCAAATGTTTGACCCAGTGTTTGATATGCCAAGCCGGACCAAACATTTGGTCCAACATTTCGGAGAGTGCCAGACCAAATATCTGGTCTGGCAATTTTGCCCTCTACGTCATATTCCAACTTTGCTTCCTTACTTCCCTCTCTCTACATGCTGAAAAATCGAGCCAACAACTACGACAATCGCAACCGTACATGCAAAAATTATAAGGATTAGAAGCCTTCGACCCCACAAGTTCAACGGATCCAACTGTTTTAATTTCATTGACAAACTCTCTCGATTTAATTTTTTATGGTGGCAGCGACTTATAGGAAAACAAAAGGAGAAGAGAAAGAGTGAAATAAGAATGTTGAAACTAGATTAAGTTTTTAGGTTATTGTATTTTTAAAATTCTAGTACGATGCTACATAGAATTTCATTCACATACAAAACATGAAAGACAAAATTAAAAAGACAATCGCATATAACAATACAACACGAACTCAAAACCACAATAAAATACACATGTTAACTTATTCCGTGAAATTTCAAAAATATTAACGTTTGCCAAAAAATACGTCAAACAATAATTTAAAAATTGTCCAAATCAAAAACTATGGAAAAAAAATATGAATTCATTTAAAATACATCATTAAAAATCAAGTCTTTTTATTAACATTGATTTTTGTAACGACCTAACTTTTCGACCCCCGGATGTCCACCAATACATCCACGGTACTTGTGTGCCGAGCACCCAAGTGCTAGAAAGGCAGAAATTTAGGGTAAAATAAAAGAAATAGAATAAAACAAAAAGAAAAGAATATAATATCAAAATCTCACAACGGAATGATAATATATAATATCAAAGGAATAATATAATGGGTTACTTTGAATATATATTATCAACGTTACTAAACCAAATTACTATCATCAGCCTGGACTGTTATATCCGCTTGTCCTCGTAATGCTGATATATTCAATACACAAATGCAGCGGAAATAAGTATACTACAGAAGGTAACCATCCAGCTCTTCTCTATTAGTTCTAAATTGTTCGTAGCTAAATCTGGAAACATACACGGGGTTGACCCGAGCATTATGAGAAAGTAACATCCGGATCAGTTTGGTAAACTGGTGTGATAAACTCAAGAAATATGAGTGATATGTAATAGTAACCATTGAGATTGTACAAATTCCAGTAATAATTTTCCTCTCAAAGAAACCAATCATTCATTTGTTTTATTGTAACGACCCAGAAATTTTGATAATTTAAATTTGAATATTTAATTGAATTTAAATGTTAATAAGTAGAAATTTGAAGTTAAATAATTTATCTCTCGAATATTGGATTTAATAGGGAAATTTAAATCGATTATTTAATAGTGAAATTCCAGAAATAATTTAATATTGGGTTAAATATGATTGAAAATGATTTGGAAAATTTTATTATATCATATTGAAGTTGTAGAAATATTTTAGAACTCGTAAAACTGAATTTGGAGTTAATTTGTGAAAATTGAATATTTTAATATTTAATTATCGACTGTAAAATAGCCAATTTTTGAACAGTCTCAGAATTGAACGAGACCAGTTCCATTGGATCCGTAATAGTTAGTTATTATCGGATTTCAATTTTCGTAGCAAACGGAGTTGTCGTTTGACCGTGGCAGCTCGAAACGCATCGAATTGTTTTTAATTTTAATTTAGCGAGTTAAAATAGCCATTTTTCAAACGGTCTCGGATTTCGACGAAACCAGTTTCATCGGATCCGTAATGTGATATTATTGTAAGATTTCAAATTTCAAGTCGATCGGATTTATCGTTTGTCCGGTACAAGCCAAAACGCCTAGAAATCGTTTAAATCGGTTTAAATTTAAATCGAGCGTTTATTGTCGTATCTCGCACATACTTTCGAATTAGTTTCCAAAACCTGTTCCATTGCGTCCGGAACGCGGAAAAACTTTAGAATCGTCTGTCGGAATGTGAGAATTGGAGTTCGTTTGCATAAGTGGTTTAAGTGAGAATTTTATTAATTTAATAATATTAATAACTTATATATATATATTAATATTCTCTAAACCCTAATTCACTTTAACCAGGCCGCCGTTCATTTCCTCCAATGGCCGAAATCATCCCATATTCTCCTCTCCAAATCCCTCAATCCGTTAACAATTATCAGAAACTCCTAACTGGAGAATCGAAGAGGGTCTCGTGTTCTTCGAGTTGTGCGGTCGAGATTGGAAACGAAGTTATGTGTGAAGCGCTAGGGGGCCGCGTCTGGGGCCGGTTGCGCACGGTTTTCGAGGTGGAAGGGGGGACCGCATGTGTTCGGCCTCTGGCCGTGGGTGGCTCGTGTGTGGGCGAAGGCAATGGAGCATCCTGATCGTCATGGATTGGAGCGAGGAGGTGGTGAAAGCTAACCCTAGATTTGAAGCTATGGGTTGTTTGCGCGTGTTTCATAGCCTGGGGGTGTAAGTCGCGAACGGGAGAGAAGGATCGGGTGGGGCCCGTGCGCAAGTGTTTGGGGTGAGAATGTTTTTTTTTCTTTTATTTCAATTTGAATTCCATCTAAATCGTTCAATGTTCAAACTGCGATAACTTGTTCATGCGAGGTCGGATTCGAACGAGATTTTTTGCGTGGCATCGTATCGTCGTGCTCTACGCAATGCAACAGATTTGGAGTCGATTGGAGGTCGTTTGAATTTCGGGTAAAATTAAACGTTCGTTTAATTTTATTCGAAACGAACGCTTAAACGGAAACAAAATAAAAATCAAGGTGAGAACTTCTCACTCAATCGAATCAGTTTCGATTTTATTTAAATAGTTAGATTTAAAATATTTGAATGCATGTTTGAATGATGACTGTAAATTATTGATTGTTAAAATAGACATTATGCGCCGTTAGTAAGCGGATGTTATTTAATATAAACATATACCGCGAATATTTCATAAACAGTGAAATTGGTATTATATATAATATCAATATATATATATTGGCATATGTATATATTGCAGTTGTTGATTTCCCGCATTTTTTGTTTAGCGGATGAGACCCTATTACGCCGTTATTAAGCGGATAATATTTAATAAAAACATGTACCGCGATAATTTCGTACTGGAGCGAAATTGGTATTGTGCTAATGTTTTTGGATGCAGGAAACAGGTTGGAGGGATCCAACTGGATTCCTCAACAGTATTTATTTTATTTCAGATATTTTGATATTTGATGGATTATCATATCGATATATGATATCGTTGTTAGTCGTGATTGACTATTTGGTGTGTAGCATCATTGGACCCAGATTTTGGGATTTTAAAATGGTTTTAAAGTGATTTTTGAAAATATACTATATTTTTGGAATTGATCCATTATAAATAAATGAACGTTATAATTTTTAAAGTTATAAAATTTTGGTTTTTGTGAAATATAGTTAAAAGCTGGTTTTTGAGAAATATGAACCAATGATTTCATAAAATAGTTTAAACTGGATTTTTGGGTTTATTATTAAAAGTTTGAATATAAGATTTATAAAATTTGATTATTTTATAAATCAAGAGAACGGTGAAATTTTAAAGGAATTTAAAGACGTTTAAAAGAATAATATAAATTAATTTATATTAAGAGATTTATAAATGGATATTTATAAATTGAATTATGGACATTATAAAACGAGTTTTTATAAGTGTTTGAATGTAGTGAAAATGAATTTCCTAAATGAATGAAATTTATGAAATTATAAACTGTGAAGTTATAAATGAAATTTTATAAGCAGTAGGTTTATAAAATTTATTATGTTGTTAAAATAATAGTTTTGGATAAATAAATGAATCTTATAAGTTATAAGATTTATAATTATGAAATTCTAAGGAACGATTTTGGGAAATAATCGTTTATAAGTAGTTAACTTATAATATGAACGTTTAGTTTATAATTTAATTATAAACTGGAATAGGTTAATAAAGGAATTTATAAAAAGGAAGTTTTTATAAATAAATAATATGGAATTTATAAACGTTGTTTTATAAATTCGCAAACGACTTATTTTGATAAGTTAATTGTTATAACTTGGAAATAGAGTTATATTCACGTTTTTAGACAGTGAATAATCCTTTGAATTAAAATGAATAAAAGGATGGAATTTGTTAAAGAAGTATATTCACGTTTTTGAATAGTGAATAATTCTTTGAATTAAAATGAATAAAAGGATGAAATTGTTAAAGAAGTATATTCACGTTTTTGAATAGTGAATAATACGTTAAAGAAAATGTTTGAAATAGATGTTTCGAGAAATAAAAGGAAATAGTGGACTATAACACTGTTGTTATAGTAAATGATTTTCGAAAGGAAATGTTTTGTATAGTATTGAGATTTATATATCTATTTTAATTTCGAATCCCTATACTAATGATTTTGGGTTGTCGTAACGATGTTTTACGCAACATTCGTTTTGGCCCAAATAAAAATGTTTAAGAGAATGATTTCCCTTAAAGAATGAATAATATACTTAATTCGATTTAAGTACATTGAATATTTTCAAAGGTTGAAAATAAAAAGATTTGTCGATTACTTATTTTTGATAAGTATGGAAATGTTTTCCAATATGAAGTGAAAAATAAGAATTTATCTTTTTGAAGATAAATTGAAATGGATTATTGAAATCGAATATGCATGGATATTTTGAAATATAAATTCATTATAGAATTTATATGTGAAAAGTGGAATTTGTTTGAAAATAAATATTGATTTATTTTTGAAGTGTTGAAATTATATATCTTATAAAGATATTTTGGAAAATAAATAATTTGGAAAATTATTTGGAATCTGGTGATGTATGCATATCCAGTGATAGTTCAATAACCGACTATCAGTATTTCCCTTTGAATGGGTATTTGATGTGAATTGATTGAATTTGAATGCACACTTATTTTTGAATAAGCGCTCACTATTCGGGTTAACCGGGAAAGGACCATGGGGTCGTATAACCCATTCCGAATATGTGATACGTCGTTGTGAATCGCATTTGAAGATCGGTGTTGAAGACCGGTATTTGCGAGAGTGATAGGATGAACTATCGATTGACTCTGCACCGAGTAGCTACGGTATTGAGTTCTCCATATGTGATGGTGAATCCGATCAGGATTGTGAATATCCGGATTGCAAGGACTTCTTTGTAAGTGCCTTCGGTTTTGTTCGATCCCGGAACAAACTTGTATGGATTGTATGCCTGACATTACAATTTGAGATATAAAGCCGATTTCTTTCAAATATATTTATGTTGGTGGCGGAGAATTTATTCTTTGCTTAACACCCTTCTTTGAGACGTACGAGCTCAAAGGTTATATAGTTGAAGTTATCAGCGATATATCCCATTTTGGTAATGTGACATGCTGAGTGATGCTGAAATGATCATTGTGTTGATTATTTGTGATAGGATCGTTTATTTGATCGTCTATCCTTGTGATCATTGTGTTGATCATTTGTTGACCCAAAGCATGGCTTTTGTATAAAGTATGTTTTTGTGGACGTGAATTCATCGAGCCTCACATCCCGGTAATGGTCAAAACAGGAATGATGCGGCAAGGTTATGAGGGGTAGCTCCCTTTAGGGTATGTGCATTTCCTTCTGGAAAGGGTGGTATCATGGTATGGAGCCCAGATACTTACTCATGTTGATACACTATATCTTTTTCTGTGTGGTGTTGTTGGTGACGAGCGCTCGGTTAAAGGTCCGATGGGACCGGGGGATGCCATATTCGTGTAGTAGTTACCTAGTGATAAAGGTAACCCGGCCTTGTGTTGGCAGAGAGCTGGTTAAGTTCTCGGGGACGTCCAGCCAGAGGCGTTTCCATGTGGCAGTAGGAAGTTCCTTAGCCTGACCATTTGTTGGAAATCCAATTCCCAATACGAAACTTGTACGGTATTAGTTGTAGAACCTGCCATTCACTTATGGTGGTCACCACTGTTTGGATGGTAGCTATAGTAGACATAGTTCGAAATGTCTATGTTGGCTAAGATTTATATTCTACTTTCGAAATGAATTTTTCCTACACTATGCACTAGTAATAATATCAAATGTTATTTTAAATGCGTATCAAGCATCTTTGACTATCATAAGGAGAAATCTCCTCCGATTCTGCGTTTGCATGTGTGTGTGTGCGGGAGGCCTTATGGTAGTCTCATTTTTAAAAGCATTGCGAATTGAGTTTAAAAATATTCCTCTTTTTGATTTTAAAGATAAATAAACTGTTTTGAGTTCTCACACCAGTCACATGACTGACTTGGAGTTTATTGTTTTCCTTCCTAAACTCTGGGTGCCCACCAATTTCCACACGGGCAGTTAAGAGTTAAGGTTTATCAGGATATTCTGGATATTCTGGAGTTGCTGGAGGCAAGCTGGATGGCATGGCGTATTACTAGTTTATATAGTATTTCTTTTTCCGCTGCACTGTTTGTTGTTGTATGATGTTGTATACTCTGATGATATGATATGATGTAATGAAATATAATGTGATGTAATAACTGATATAGTTCTTTATTTAAAGATTATTCATTTATTATTATATGTTGTTCCGCTGCGAATTGTGAGATTCTGTTGATGTTCTGTTGTTTCCTTTTTCCTCTATTCTCTTTTTCTTTCTGTTCCGTTCTATTTTTAAAATTTTCTATCTTCTGTTTTTCTAATTCTCTGTTTTCTAAAAATGCTCTATCTTCTTTTCCCTCTATTTTCTATCTCTTCTCTATCTTCTCTCTTTTTTTCTTTTCTTAAATTCTTTTTAAAACCCATAACTTCTCGGTTTTCGGCCTTCGATATTCGGCAGTCGATAAAGTGAGTGTCGATGTCGGATTTTCGGAGAACGAAATTCCGTGGGCGTTACATTTGGTATCAGAGCAGATGGTTAAGCGACAACTATGGTTCTGTTGGGTATTAATTCATTAGAGATAGAGTCAGCAGTACTCTAGAATGAGTTTGAGTGTAATAATAGCTATGAGTGCGTATTTGTTAGTGAATATAAAATTGTTTTATATTGTGATGATTGGTTTATTGAGTGGCATATGAACTTTCGTCAGCACAGCCTCGAAACTGAGCCGAAGGGGTTTCTAAACACTTGAATAGAACAATTCGGCACAGTATTGTTTTAATTGGGTAAATGAAATAATTTTACCTTGAGTATATTTTTATATATGAAGGAATAATTTTTCAAGAATTATCAAAGTGTATATAAGTTGATTGTTAGGTTGTTTGAATAATCTAAATTAAAGAATAATTGTATAAGCAAAAGAATTATAAGTATGAATTATAATTAAGGTGATTTACAATTGTGAAATAAACTTATATATATAAAAAGTGAAACTATATGAATATAACTTAAGATATGTTGAATGAAGTTGATTTTGGTATCAAACTAAATTAATAAGGTTAGTGATAGATGTGAACTTAAGTTATACAAATAAAAATTCAACTTTGTAATCAAATTGAATGAATATAAGCAAAGGAATTTGGTTGAAATTAATATACTTTGGTTGTTATATGATTGTTGATTGATTGTATATAATTCATTAAGTGTTAATGAAAGTGAATTAATGAAATTGGAAGCTATGTAATTGAATTCAAATTAGAAGTAAATAAATTTGAATAGAATTGAAAGTGAATTGGATTTAATTAGTGAATGCAAACTAATTAAAATTGAGAATGAATGTTGATAAAATCCAATGTTGATGAATCAAATATGATTTAGAGTGAAAACCAATTCATTAAGTATTAATGAGAATATGAATGAATTTGTTGAATGTTAATTGGTTGATGGTTGAATATATGTTGTTTTACTACATGTGCTATGTTGACATATAAGTTGTTATGTTGCTATATGTTGTATATTGAGATTATTTGCATATATACATGATTCTCATGTTGTTTGTTGAGTGTTAGTAGGTGCGGATCGCGTTTGCTTCGCATTTGGAGTTCGCTTTAGCGCTATATTAGCCGTATATGCTTGCTAATAAAATATAAGGTACATATCTCGGATTAAATATCGTACTTTTACACTTTTTTTCCCTTCGGGATGCCTCATTACTTGATGAGATGTATATTTGTGATATATATACTGTCATTTTTTTTTTCGGATCGAGCCGCGCAAAGGAGACTATGGCGAATTTTTCCGGAAATTTAAGGCGTTAGAAAAATTTGAGAAAAATTGGAAAATTTTGAAAACTTTAAACTTTGTTTTAAAGTTGAAAGTTAAATGATATAATTGTTTTTGAAAAGATAACTAAGTATGATTTGAAAACTTAGTAAAGTATGGTAAGAAGTTTAATTATGAATTTTGGAAAGTTAATAGATTCTGTAACTTTTCTTACTTATAATTTTGAGGACGAAATTCTTTTAAGGGGGAAAGATTGTAACGACCCAGAAATTTTGATAATTTAAATTTGAATATTTAATTGAATTTAAATGTTAATAAGTAGAAATTTGAAGTTAAATAATTTATCTCTCGAATATTGGATTTAATAGGGAAATTTAAATCGATTATTTAATAGTGAAATTCCAGAAATAATTTAATATTGGGTTAAATATGATTGAAAATGATTTGGAAAATTTTATTATATCATATTGAAGTTGTAGAAATATTTTAGAACTCGTAAAACTGAATTTGGAGTTAATTTGTGAAAATTGAATATTTTAATATTTAATTATCGACTGTAAAATAGCCAATTTTTGAACAGTCTCAGAATTGAACGAGACCAGTTCCATTGGATCCGTAATAGTTAGTTATTATCGGATTTCAATTTTTGTAGCAAACCGAGTTGTCGTTTGACCGTGGCAGCTCGAAACGCATCGAATTGTTTTTAATTTTAATTTAGCGAGTTAAAATAGCCATTTTTCAAACGGTCTCGGATTTCGACGAAACCAGTTTCATCGGATCCGTAATGTGATATTATTGTAAGATTTCAAATTTCAAGTCGATCGGATTTATCGTTTGTCCGGTACAAGCCAAAACGCCTAGAAATCGTTTAAATCGGTTTAAATTTAAATCGAGCGTTTATTGTCGTATCTCGCACATACTTTCGAATTAGTTTCCGAAACCTGTTCCATTGCGTCCGGAACGCGGAAAAACTTTAGAATCGTCTGTCGGAATGTGAGAATTGGAGTTCGTTTGCATAAGTGGTTTAAGTGAGAATTTTATTAATTTAATAATATTAATAACTTATATATATATATTAATATTCTCTAAACCCTAATTCACTTTAACCAGGCCGCCGTTCATTTCCTCCAATGGCCGAAATCATCCCATATTCTCCTCTCCAAATCCCTCAATCCGTTAACAATTATCAGAAACTCCTAACTGGAGAATCGAAGAGGGTCTCGTGTTCTTCGAGTTGTGCGGTCGAGATTGGAAACGAAGTTATGTGTGAAGCGCTAGGGGGCCGCGTCTGGGGCCGGTTGCGCACGGTCTTCGAGGTGGAAGGGGGGACCGCATGTGTTCGGCCTCTGGCCGTGGGTGGCTCGTGTGTGGGCGAAGGCAATGGAGCATCCTGATCGTCATGGATTGGAGCGAGGAGGTGGTGAAAGCTAACCCTAGATTTGAAGCTATGGGTTGTTTGCGCGTGTTTCATAGCCTGGGGGTGTAAGTCGCGAACGGGAGAGAAGGATCGGGTGGGGCCCGTGCGCAAGTGTTTGGGGTGAGAATGTTTTTTTTTCTTTTATTTCAATTTGAATTCCATCTAAATCGTTCAATGTTCAAACTGCGATAACTTGTTCATGCGAGGTCGGATTCGAACGAGATTTTTTGCGTTGGCATCGTATCGTCGTGCTCTTCGCAATGCAACAGATTTGGAGTCGATTGGAGGTCGTTTGAATTTCGGGTAAAATTAAACGTTCGTTTAATTTTATTCGAAACGAACGCTTAAACGGAAACAAAATAAAAATCAAGGTGAGAACTTCTCACTCAATCGAATCAGTTTCGATTTTATTTAAATAGTTAGATTTAAAATATTTGAATGCATGTTTGAATGATGACTGTAAATTATTGATTGTTAAAATAGACATTATGCGCCGTTAGTAAGCGGATGTTATTTAATATAAACATATACCGCGAATATTTCATAAACAGTGAAATTGGTATTATATATAATATCAATATATATATATTGGCATATGTATATATTGCAGTTGTTGATTTCCCGCATTTTTTGTTTAGCGGATGAGACCCTATTACGCCGTTATTAAGCGGATAATATTTAATAAAAACATGAACCGCGATAATTTCGTACTGGAGCGAAATTGGTATTGTGCTAATGTTTTTGGATGCAGGAAACAGGTTGGAGGGATCCAACTGGATTCCTCAACAGTATTTATTTTATTTCAGATATTTTGATATTTGATGGATTATCATATCGATATATGATATCGTTGTTAGTCGTGATTGACTATTTGGTGTGTAGCATCATTGGACCCAGATTTTGGGATTTTAAAATGGTTTTAAAGTGATTTTTGAAAATATACTATATTTTTGGAATTGATCCATTATAAATAAATGAACGTTATAATTTTTAAAGTTATAAAATTTTGGTTTTTGTGAAATATAGTTAAAAGCTGGTTTTTGAGAAATATGAACCAATGATTTCATAAAATAGTTTAAACTGGATTTTTGGGTTTATTATTAAAAGTTTGAATATAAGATTTATAAAATTTGATTATTTTATAAATCAAGAGAACGGTGAAATTTTAAAGGAATTTAAAGACGTTTAAAAGAATAATATAAATTAATTTATATTAAGAGATTTATAAATGGATATTTATAAATTGAATTATGGACATTATAAAACGAGTTTTTATAAGTGTTTGAATGTAGTGAAAATGAATTTCCTAAATGAATGAAATTTATGAAATTATAAACTGTGAAGTTATAAATGAAATTTTATAAGCAGTAGGTTTATAAAATTTATTATGTTGTTAAAATAATAGTTTTGGATAAATAAATGAATCTTATAAGTTATAAGATTTATAATTATGAAATTCTAAGGAACGATTTTGGGAAATAATCGTTTATAAGTAGTTAACTTATAATATGAACGTTTAGTTTATAATTTAATTATAAACTGGAATAGGTTAATAAAGGAATTTATAAAAAGGAAGTTTTTATAAATAAATAATATGGAATTTATAAACGTTGTTTTATAAATTCGCAAACGACTTATTTTGATAAGTTAATTGTTATAACTTGGAAATAGAGTTATATTCACGTTTTTAGACAGTGAATAATCCTTTGAATTAAAATGAATAAAAGGATGGAATTTGTTAAAGAAGTATATTCACGTTTTTGAATAGTGAATAATTCTTTGAATTAAAATGAATAAAAGGATGAAATTGTTAAAGAAGTATATTCACGTTTTTGAATAGTGAATAATACGTTAAAGAAAATGTTTGAAATAGATGTTTCGAGAAATAAAAGGAAATAGTGGACTATAACACTGTTGTTATAGTAAATGATTTTCGAAAGGAAATGTTTTGTATAGTATTGAGATTTATATATCTATTTTAATTTCGAATCCCTATACTAATGATTTTGGGTTGTCGTAACGATGTTTTACGCAACATTCGTTTTGGCCCAAATAAAAATGTTTAAGAGAATGATTTCCCTTAAAGAATGAATAATATACTTAATTCGATTTAAGTACATTGAATATTTTCAAAGGTTGAAAATAAAAAGATTTGTCGATTACTTATTTTTGATAAGTATGGAAATGTTTTCCAATATGAAGTGAAAAATAAGAATTTATCTTTTTGAAGATAAATTGAAATGGATTATTGAAATCGAATATGCATGGATATTTTGAAATATAAATTCATTATAGAATTTATATGTGAAAAGTGGAATTTGTTTGAAAATAAATATTGATTTATTTTTGAAGTGTTGAAATTATATATCTTATAAAGATATTTTGGAAAATAAATAATTTGGAAAATTATTTGGAATCTGGTGATGTATGCATATCCAGTGATAGTTCAATAACCGACTATCAGTATTTCCCTTTGAATGGGTATTTGATGTGAATTGATTGAATTTGAATGCACACTTATTTTTGAATAAGCGCTCACTATTCGGGTTAACCGGGAAAGGACCATGGGGTCGTATAACCCATTCCGAATATGTGATACGTCGTTGTGAATCGCATTTGAAGATCGGTGTTGAAGACCGGTATTTGCGAGAGTGATAGGATGAACTATCGATTGACTCTGCACCGAGTAGCTACGGTATTGAGTTCTCCATATGTGATGGTGAATCCGATCAGGATTGTGAATATCCGGATTGCAAGGACTTCTTTGTAAGTGCCTTCGGTTTTGTTCGATCCCGGAACAAACTTGTATGGATTGTATGCCTGACATTACAATTTGAGATATAAAGCCGATTTCTTTCAAATATATTTATGTTGGTGGCGGAGAATTTATTCTTTGCTTAACACCCTTCTTTGAGACGTACGAGCTCAAAGGCTATATAGTTGAAGTTATCAGCGATATATCCCATTTTGGTAATGTGACATGCTGAGTGATGCTGAAATGATCATTGTGTTGATTATTTGTGATAGGATCGTTTATTTGATCGTCTATCCTTGTGATCATTGTGTTGATCATTTGTTGACCCAAAGCATGGCTTTTGTATAAAGTATGTTTTTGTGGACGTGAATTCATCGAGCCTCACATCCCGGTAATGGTCAAAACAGGAATGATGCGGCAAGGTTATGAGGGGTAGCTCCCTTTAGGGTATGTGCATTTCCTTCTGGAAAGGGTGGTATCATGGTATGGAGCCCAGATACTTACTCATGTTGATACACTATATCTTTTTCTGTGTGGTGTTGTTGGTGACGAGCGCTCGGTTAAAGGTCCGATGGGACCGGGGGATGCCATATTCGTGTAGTAGTTACCTAGTGATAAAGGTAACCCAGCCTTGTGTTGGCAGAGAGCTGGTTAAGTTCTCGGGGACGTCCAGCCAGAGGCGTTTCCATGTGGCAGTAGGAAGTTCCTTAGCCTGACCATTTGTTGGAAATCCAATTCCCAATACGAAACTTGTACGGTATTAGTTGTAGAACCTGCCATTCACTTATGGTGGTCACCACTGTTTGGATGGTAGCTATAGTAGACATAGTTCGAAATGTCTATGTTGGCTAAGATTTATATTCTACTTTCGAAATGAATTTTTCCTACACTATGCACTAGTAATAATATCAAATGTTATTTTAAATGCGTCTCAAGCATCTTTGACTATCATAAGGAGAAATCTCCTCCGATTCTGCGTTTGCATGTGTGTGTGTGCGGGAGGCCTTATGGTAGTCTCATTTTTAAAAGCATTGCGAATTGAGTTTAAAAATATTCCTCTTTTTGATTTTAAAGATAAATAAACTGTTTTGAGTTCTCACACCAGTCACATGACTGACTTGGAGTTTATTGTTTTCCTTCCTAAACTCTGGGTGCCCACCAATTTCCACACGGGCAGTTAAGAGTTAAGGTTTATCAGGATATTCTGGATATTCTGGAGTTGCTGGAGGCAAGCTGGATGGCATGGCGTATTACTAGTTTATATAGTATTTCTTTTTCCGCTGCACTGTTTGTTGTTGTATGATGTTGTATACTCTGATGATATGATATGATGTAATGAAATATAATGTGATGTAATAACTGATATAGTTCTTTATTTAAAGATTATTCATTTATTATTATATGTTGTTCCGCTGCGAATTGTGAGATTCTGTTGATGTTCTGTTGTTTCCTTTTTCCTCTATTCTCTTTTTCTTTCTGTTCCGTTCTATTTTTAAAATTTTCTATCTTCTGTTTTTCTAATTCTCTGTTTTCTAAAAATGCTCTATCTTCTTTTCCCTCTATTTTCTATCTCTTCTCTATCTTCTCTCTTTTTTTCTTTTCTTAAATTCTTTTTAAAACCCATAACTTCTCGGTTTTCGGCCTTCGATATTCGGCAGTCGATAAAGTGAGTGTCGATGTCGGATTTTCGGAGAACGAAATTCCGTGACGTTACATTTATTATATAGTTATATGATAGATAATCTCTAGAGTGTAGCACATAAATCATATCAAATAGCTTTTTGTTGAATATGCGCTTATATGATTTTTGTTTGATGATAATAAACATATATACATTCGTTTAAATGTATTTGTTAATGTAGTATTTTATTTTTCATAGATTAAATAAATATTTGCTGAATAAAATTAAATAACAAAGAATTTGAATTCAAACAGAAATTTTATTCAAACAAATATTTATTTCAATTTTGAATAGTACAAATTCAAGCTCTCACTATACATATACAATTTTGATTACAAATACATCACAATTTCATATTTACATTTAACCTCACTACACATCACTCATTCACTCAATTCGTATTTTATCTTCAACTTCATTCCAGTTAGTATCCAACATCTGAGCAATCTGCAAAAATATTCACTAACGCAGTAAAATTGAAAAAGAAATATTTTTGAAATATAAAATAAAATATTATTTTTAAAAATATTATTTGCCTCAGTTAATTGGGTTTTTCGTCATCATTTACATTTGAATTCATCACACACGAACAATGTGACATGCACAGTGTATCGCTGTACATGCCACAAGGCCGTGCACACCGATATACACTTGATAATGCTACAGGGACAGGTGAGCACAAGGTCAAACCCAAAATAAAAGGACGGGTTCAACTCAGGTGCAAATATAGATAAAATCACAACACGCGCACAAGGTCAAACCCGAACTATTAGCTGGATTCAACACAGGGCAGGTGTACAGGCAACGACTTCAAGCATGATTCAGGTATGAACAGAGAATAAGGTAATAGGTGAATGTGCAGACCTTAATGAAAAACAAAGAGAAGGTACTGTACAGAAGAACAAATGAATCAGATTACAAATGTACAGAAGCAACCACAACTACATTAAGGCTCAGTGGTGAAGCAACAATGTCTAGTGATATTGAGCACACATGAAACAATGCAGTAAAACCAAATACCCAATACACATGACAGCAAATGCTCATACTCAGGAGGACAACACAAACCAAGCTACATGCATGCAAGTTCAAGAGTGAAGCCACAAACACACGAGAATGGAATGTACAGGTCAGGGAAGCAACAAAGCTTCACAATGAACCAGTGGCCATAAATAGAGTGCATGCTACAACAACAAAAACCAAGACGAACAAATGTGCAACCTGAAAAATAAAATGTCCAGACCAGGCTACACAATATCAAAGTGCAGACGACCAAATATACAACCAAAGAAGAAAACCATCAAGCCAACATAGCAGCAGTATGCAAGTGCATACACAAAGAGGCACATTAATGTACAACAACAAATGCACATTTAACATCACTGGCAATTATTCATTCGAGTTCAAGCAACATAACAGAGGCAACAAGGTCGGAGTGCGGTGCAACTCAATGATGCAACATTTTTAAAATGCACAAATATGTTATGCAGTGAAGTCAAAGCAAACAAAGGCATCAATATGGCAACACAGCAGCAACATGCACCAGTAAACCAAGCAATCAATATCGAACAAATTCTTACAGGCAATAGCAAATCAATTCCATCAAGGCTAGAGTCGAAGTCGACCATTAAATTCATGAAATCAAAAAAAGTGACCGAAGTCAAAGTCAGAAACGATCAAGCTGTGGTCATCACGAAAATGAATCAAAGCCGTGACCATCAAGTAATGAAGTATATACGTATTCTGAACAAGTCAATACAATCTCAAGCAAACAATCAAAATCTAACGATCAAGCAATATCAGTTGACAAATTCAAATAGAGAATATACGATGAAAACCAAGGGTTACAAACCCTATATAAGGAAATCATCATCGGAAATCTCATCATTGAGTTCAAGAATATTATCTTAAAGCAATAAAGCAAAAATCACATACCAATTTGCAGTCGAACTCGATCAAATATAAGAAGTCGTGTTCAAATCGAAGATACGGTCGATTGCCGAAGCAAATCAGAGGAACAACGATTGCAATCAACCAACAAATCAGTCGACTTCATCGATTTCTCCAAAAACCCTAAATTAGATAGAAGGGACGAAGCCCTAATTGAATTGCAACGAGAACAAGCCGCCATTATCAAGAGCACAGGAAAAAGGAACGGGCCGAAGAATTAAAAGAAAAGGGATATAAATCGCCTTTTAATTTGGGCCGGCCTGTTTTTAAAAGGAGCTTTCTCTTTTAATATTTAAGGGCTTTTTAAACTAGGATTTTTTATCTTTTGTTTGCTTTTTAAATTTGTTTTTAAATTTTAAACCGTTTAAATTTCTAGTCGTGTGACTAGGGGACAAGCTACGTGGCGTAGCTTGAGAATTCACAACTCAGTGGCTGAGTTGTGGCAGGGTTTTGAGTGTAGAGTTAGGTTTAGTCGATAGCGGGTATCGCGAGTTTACGTGTGTAAGTGTCTAACTATCTAATTTCTAGTAGAAACCTTGGGGGCAGCACGTAGGTAGGGTTTTGCCGAAGCTGGGTAAATTCTGTATCGTTCTATTTTTGTATTTTATTATTCTGCTATTTCTCTGTGCTGCTATTATTCTGTAATCTGTGTTGAAATTATTTATAAGCTTCTAATTAATTTTATAATTAATATTGTCACCCTATTCATCCCCCTCTAAGGTGAAATCGATCCTACACTTTTGTATGAACACCACAACAATAATAGGTACAAAATCAATAACGCTAAGGTGCAATCATATAGGTGTAAGGATTTCTATAGAGAACTCTTCGGATCTAGCCAAATCCAAACTCCATGACTAGGATTAGTAACTTCCTTCCGAGCATCGTATATCTCTAGATGGGATATACTGTAAGGTAAACATAACTGGCCCAACGATGAACTGCGTGGCACCAAGTATCAGCAACTCCTGCGCACAACATATTGATAAGCATACTCTAAATCTGGAGTTGACATACCCTCATGGGAAGGCTAAACCCGAGATTATGCACCTTACTCTAGTTTTAGTCATTTCCAGTGTCGAGGCTACACTCAAAATCTCTCAAACGAGTCTTTATCACTCAATTAACATACGAATCCCCAACTGCACTCCTTTACCACGAACAGATTATGAATAACTACATGGATTCGAACATCTTGAATAGATCTCAAACATCCTATGGGTTCCCCGCATATGTCCTCCGACGAATGCTAACGTTGTGCTCTCTCTTAGAATACTCCTCAAGATAGATAGTCCCTCACGATAGCATCGATCAAAATGTTAACATGGACTTAACCTTAGGATGGACAGTTCAATTCCTTAACATTCCACTTCATAATAGCCTGTAGAACATAGACCTTTAATATGATTTTGAAGTGATTTCGGGTTCAAGTTATCTCATATAAGTACACTCTTCCCACTTATCATGCTCTCTAAAACCAATTGATGAATATCTGTTAACTCAATTCCAGTTCTCTTAAAAGCAAGCGAAAGCTAGAGACATTTTTTCCAATACTCCACCATGAGGATTCTTATTAGTATAAAATCGTGAAGGCTTTTGGTAGCTTTTTTAGTCAAGATTAGGTCAAGTTCAATAATTGAATATTCGATTATGTAGTCAAAACAATTTCGTATACAAATCATGATTCGTTTGCTTAAATCGTTTTGAAATTCCAACTTCAACTATTCCTTACCAAGAGTGAAGATAGGTAAGTTTGGACACCGGTATCTCCAAGCTTGCCTAGACACTTCAATCTTTAATCTCATAAATAGATAAGTCTACCTTATCGGCTTTTGGTATTAAGTATAGTATTATTGATTTCCATAAACAATAAGAAATCAACATGATTAATACGTTTTCGACATTTCCACTTATCTATGCCTCTAAGAGGGAAATCTAGTTGGTTAGAGATCTATTGCTCCGTCCCTACTCGACATCAATCTTAACGCTCACAAATAGATAAGATTACTTCATTGGCTTATTAGTGTTAAGAATTGTTAATTACTTTTCTAATAAGTAATTAAACAATTTAACCATTTGGCCATTTAGCAATTCTAACACCTTTTCTAAACCTTTTTTTATACTTTTAAAATACTCGAAAATATTTATAATAATTTTTCAAAACATTTATACAAATTATTACTTAAAAATAATCATTTGAGATTTATTTGAAAACATAGAAAAACATGTTTTTCAGAACACTCTTTTATATAAATTCATAACTAATCCTTAACAATTCATATAAATCTCAAACTACGTTTAAAGTACTCTAACAAGAGTTAAGAAATTCTTCTAAAAAAATGAAACAAATCACTTAAACACAAAGCCCGTTTTGAATCATTTGAAGTCTAAAAATCAAGGTTAAATGGGGCAGTTTTGCACTAGTGATGTTTTGGCCATTTTCAATATGTTACTTAACTTTTTACTGTTTAAGCTTTTAATGGCAACAAACAAACATATAAAACAATGTAAATATGCAGAAACTCCTAAGGATCTCTTTACAAAGTTTCATAACAATTGCTAAAAATATAGCAATTCAAAACTTCTTTTATAGTGACTGTTGCTATAATTGCACTTCTAAATCCAAGTCATATTCCAGCCATTTTTCAAATACAACCTATGTGCTTTGTTCAAGGCCTATTCACATGTTATACAATTCCATTCCAAGTTTTTCAAGTCCATGTACATGAATCATATGTGTCACTTGTTTTCGAAACAAGAATCCAAATCAATGTTCTAACATATGTCACTTAGCAAATCAAACAACATTTAATATAATCAAACATCAATATATATGTGGTATTTTACATTGAAAGTGAGGTGTTAACTAACTTTTATCCAACAATAATCCAAATCCAAGCAACTAAATCCTAGACCCAACCAAGCAACACCTTCCCTTCCTTTCTTTCTTGCTTTTTCCTTGCTCCTTTGCCCTCCTCCTTCACTATATGCTCACGACCCATCTAAATTGGTGGAGTGTGGCTTTGTTTCTTCCAAAAAAAAAAACTAGGTAGAGTTCTTGTAATATTGTATTAAGGTCTCATTCAAAATTTGAGATGATTTGGAATTGATTTGCAAATAATTTGCTTTAGGAATTTAAAGATGATGAAGAAGAGAAGCCATGGATTTTCTAACTCAAAGCTTTGTAATATTTTTGATTTATTGATGCACCCCTCCTTATATAGGCTTAGGAATGATGATGAGAAAAGACCAATAACCCCTCAAATCCCTAATGACATTATGTGCTTCTTATCATGACAACTTTATGTCACTTCTCCATTATTCATTTTACCCCTTTTGGGATAATATCCCTTATCCTTAAGGAAGCTTCTATATCATTCCATGCTTTATGAAGAGGAGAATGTGTTAATTTGTTACTAGGTGTTCATTTACCATTAGTTAAGTGTACAAGAGTTCAAACAACTTATATCGATCGAAAAGCTTTTTATCGGTAAACCGATTTTTGATCACATTATCGATTTTTCTTCGAAGGATGTATTTTTGTAAACATTTTTCAAATAAAAGTGCCTTAATTAAATAATGTTAAACAAGATTATAAAATCATATTTATAACACTAAAACATATCTCAGAATGTATCAATATTCAAAGATGAAGTGTTCAAATTTCCGAGTCGCTACCATTTTCTTATTATTTATTCGAACTATTTATTATTATATATAAATTTAAAAAAAAAAGTTCACCATTAGTGTTTATTAATTAAACAGATTTAAATAAGTCTAAATATAATTAATATTTAATTCACAATTCAAATGTTTAAATAATCCATATATTTGAATATAAGTTATTTAGATTTTTCCAAGATGTTACATTTCCCCCTTAAAAGAATTTCGTCCTAGAAATTCCTAAAGGAAGAAAATGTCTTCTCATCCTTAGGCTTTTAAAGTTGCTTATATACATAAAAGTTCGGCAACACCTCCTTTGTGCGACTAGATCAAAAAAAGCTACAACTCGCCACAACTGGCCCAAATCAATAAAGAAAACAAAAGCTCAATAGTAGCCTTCCATGTATGGGGCATAAAATCATCAATCAATCACCAATTTCTAAATCTATTACATACCTCTTTTGCGTTTGATTTTTGGAAAGCAACTTACTATCTCTATGTGAATGTAGGTGTGTAAGAAATCAAATAGTTATCTCTTGCTTCCCTATACCTATATTGTACTTACAAAATTAAGAAGAGAATCATGCTGACAAAAGAGCTGTACACCAGCAACATAAATAGTATAACAACCATATGCAACAAAGCAATATCATGCAACTAATAATAATGATATAACTCCACATATCAGAAACTGGTATGATATAAATTTACCTACAACTCTAGTGTGAAATAAAGCCACATGCAACCAAAAGAAATATAACAACCATATGCAACAAAAGTATAGAGAATACTATGAAATAAAATGCTATGCATCTAATCATTTCAAAAGATAAATTTAGAACTAAATTCCTAGGATTTTATATTCAAAATATATTTTCACATTCCTCCAAAGATAAATAAATCAAAACAAAATCAATTATGACAAGGAGGAGGCTCCTCCTACCAAAGCATGGTATAATTCTATATCAAAACAACATGGAGCATCCAGTGGTATTCTAGTTCCTCCTAAAACAATAACTAGAGTTGACAAATATTCTTGGTTAGTCTTCCAAATCAAAAAACCCCCAATCACCTAACTTCGGTCATAACCAGTAATATTTAAAATATCACTTCACAAAACTCCTTTCAAATATTCTGAAATAATAATACTTCATCTATACTTTCAAAATAATAATATTACTGTTTCTTTCACAAAATCCATTCAAAATCACTTTTTTCAAAAGCACCAGGATTTAAGTCCTAATAAACAAGAACTTAAAAATCCTTTGCTTATAAAATTAGGCTTTATAAACCATAGTATATACAATCACACTACTAAAGGAATTAAACTGCATAAATGATTAAACTATCACTTAACATTATTTAAAATTTTATATGACTAACATATAAGATTTAAAAAGTTTCTTTAGTTCATAACTTTCTCGATCGTTCAAGGATATAGATAATTTCTTATGCTCATCAGCCTTTGGTTATTGCTTAGAAGATTATCTAAGCTACCCTAGAACAAAATTAAAAGTCGCTCCAAACTTCCTTAAGCCACACAACAAAGCATACAAATATACTTAAGCCTATATGATGTATATAAATCATCTATACACAATATCTGATCTGTCCACGTACTCGAATATATAAACTTTACCTTCGAACTAGTATCGCTTACTCGACCTCCCTAGAGCGGACTCCGATTAGGTTCCTTTATTAGAAACCTCCATTCCCCTTACATAGCTATATATATATGATAGAAAACTTCAGTATCATCTCAAGAATTAGAATTAAGTGTTCACTATCAAGAATCAAGTGAGAAATCCTTTTTTGGACTGGTGTAAATCACCTCGAAGTTACGTGCTTGAATCCTAGATCAAGATTTGTACGAATAAAATGATCTACGTACAACTTATGCACATAATCTTATTGGTCTCTTAACAACACCAATCTTTTTTTTAAATCACTTTCATTTTAGTGTATAGTATTTCATTCAATACTAAAATTATTTATGAATCTTTTCATAAATTTCCACTTAAGTTTATAAACATTTTTTAAAGACATATCTTTATAAAACATTAAATTAAAAACTTACTCTACTTTTATTTACTTGTATAACACTCTTCCATATCATAAGAGTATAGAACATCAATTTTAATTTATTATTATATATTTTTTTCAAAATTGAAATGTAGGCCCAAACAAAATATGGGTCTTAAAACTGAATCGGACTACTTTGACCTCTTTATCTAACCGGTTCGATAAGAAGCTAAGAGGAGTAGGATGCTGGATCCAAACTCAATCCCAGTATCTACTTTCCTTAGATATCCTTAGGGTAAAGATGTTTATTAGTTGGCTTAATAACATCAAATAGTTTATGAGACTTAGATGTTTAAGCAAAACTATAGTTTTAACAAAACAATGCATATTAAAAACTTACTATCCAATTCCGTCCATTTAAAACTTGAGTTAAATTATCCCTTTTATATCCAAGGGTTTAAAATTTGATTCTCAAGTTATTTATCAAAATACATTTTGAAATCATACTACGTACATTTTTATATATAAGATAACTTCAATGATTTATTCAATAATACTCACTTTAGGTTCGTTCGAATTCGAACTTATTTTAGTCGCATAAAGATTAAAAAAAAATTCTAAGTGCGCTACAAAGTTGGCCTAAGAAACATTCAATCGTCACTTAGAAGATTATGTAGAATATTACAAAACTAATTAATATGCTTTCCCCGAACTATCAAAAGAAAGTGTATCTTTCTTAAAAGTTCTCTTCGAAATATTTATACTTATAAATACATCCAAGTATTATTATTATTACTTTTCTATAAATATTTTTGAAATTGTTTCAAGCAATATCAGGATTTAAATTCTTAAAAACTATTTTTACTTACAAAACACCTGTTATAAATTATATAAATCATTTTATATACCATACTCTTATAAAATGCACCTTTTAAAATCATCTTTTATTACAATAACTTTCCTTATTATAACAAACTTTTCACCAATATTTATGCTCTAAATATGTCCACGTTTAGATTATATTGAATGACTTTATTAAAAGATGATTTTTAACTTAACATTTTCGTTGAACGCCTTATAGTTAAATTGTGAAGCTCAATTCATCAGGGGTTTGTTTTAATGTATTCAGAATTACCAAAAGAATAAATGCTCATATACAGGTCAAGCATAAATTAACAATCGACAAATAATAGTTAATGCTTCTAAACTATCCGAGCATGAAAATCAAACGATAATGATAATAAAGAAATACTATCATCAACAAATAAACACATAAATAACTATATAAGTTTGAAAACCATTCCTTTATATATATATAATATATAATCCTAGGTAAAATATTTCATTTAAAAAAATTTCAAAAATCAATATCGTGTCTGTTTGCCTTGTTTAAGTGTTTTGAAATCCCCATAGACATCATGGCATCCCACGTCTCAATTAGAATTCAAAATTCAAATTTAATAAACCAATTTACATGAAACGATTTTATAGAATAACAAATACGCTCTCGTATATATACACACACACACACTCTCAACTCATTCTAAAGTGCAACTTGTCCTATCTTAAATGAGTTTACCCCATCAAATCTAAGGTTCTCGCTTAACCTTCAGCTCCGATACCAATCTGTAACGACCCACCTTTTCGGCCCTCGAAAGTCAGCATTTAATACATCTACGTGTTCAAATGCCAAGCATTCGAGTGCTAGAAAGGCATATTGCTAGGGTAAAAAGAAAAAGAATAGGAATAGCAAAATCTAACAATGAACCAAAAGCATATAATATAATAAAGACAATAAAAGTTGTCACTCTAATATACAAGGTATATCAGAGTTAAAACAAACCTTAACGACCTGGACAGTTATAACTTTCTGACCTTACAATTGCTGATGGGTATACATCGTAATATAGTGGAAAATAAAAATACTACGATAGCCAAACATCTAGCTCAACTCCATAAGCTCCATGTCCCACCAACGACAACTTAAAAAAACTCTATCTGACTAGAGCATATAATAAAATAACATCTGAATCAGTCCAAAAAACCTACGTGAGAAAACTCAAGAAATATGGGGAACATATTTTAATTCTATAAGACAACGCCGCTAAACATGGAACGAGTTTTTACCTCATAGGAACAACATCCATAAATAAAGAAATGGAAAATAAACCAAAATAACAACCCAAACAAGAATGGATTGACATAAACAAGATCAAAATCCAAACTTAAAGAATAGACAAAAGCAATTAAACATAGAGAAGAGCTCAAGGAACTTCTCGAGGCTAGGAGGGTGCATCCCCTACACTATAAGGATACCTCTAGATAAAATATGCTTGAGAGCACACATGTCACTCTCGGGAACTTCCAAGCTGGACCTCGTACACTTAATGCGGGTATCCGAATATTTCACATCAATGTATGCATGCCAAAACCTCTCTAGATAGATGTGACCATACCTTGATGGGTGCGACCTACATTGCCTGGCTTCCAATCGTGCTTTAGTTTTAGTTCTCAAGGGTTGGATACCAATGCTCAAAATAAGAAATAAATCGTCTTAGATTGATGAACAATAAAGAAGGATATAAAAATCGATAGTCGATGAATCATTCATCGAAAAAAACAAGTACTATCCCGAGGAAAACAATGAAGCCGGACAAGTTAGTGTAGCGTTGCTTCCTATCTTGACTTGATGGAATTCTTAACTTTAGGAATATCAGCAGTTTAAATGACCCAAACTAGCAACAAAATCGTCTTGCGTCAAATACAAAGAGATAGCAGGATTGATTTTCAACAAGTCAACTATTGAGAATAACTAAATAATCATAGAGGAAAACAACATTAATTATCTTGAAGGAAAATAAATCAAGTTTATAATCATTTTATAAATCTAAAATATAATTAGTTATCCCAAAAGGTAATTAATCAAATTTATAATTCCTTTTATAAATTTTAAACAACACTTCTCCTTCATTTCAAAAATCTTAAAAAATACTTGAAAATATTGTTTAAAAAGCTTTCAAAGTGCAAGAACGCAACGAAACATTTGTTCTGTAAAAATATAAGCACAAGTTTAATATAAATAAGAATTTAAGGAGATGATATTTCATAAGTGATGGTATAGCGATAATAGCTATAACAACATTTACACAAATTATACAGTACGTCACAAATATTTCAACCAAACATCAATATAAGAAACATAAGAATATAAGTAAATCAATATCAACGAGAAACCCCTTAGGGTCTCTTCATAAAAGTCCCTTGTAAATCACACATATATATGTGTATTTTCGAAGTGTTCCATAACAATCTATTCACTACATATACATTTCGACTTTCCTCTTGTTTTTGTTCCTCGCAACATAATTGTTATTTATGACATCCGCTTCCAAGTAGGAATCAAATTAAACAAACAATCAAACACCAATATCACAACTATCATTCTAGCATTCAACAATAATTTAAAGTAATACAAATATCATATAATTTTTTCAAAGGTGAGTAAACTCACCAAAATTTAAATTAACTCTTTCGTGTTCTGGTTTGATCAGCCTAAAATTCTATTAGCTTTAAATTCAACAAATAAAACTATAATGCGTATATAATGTGATATGAGTCCAATGCAAAAGGCCGCGTCTGAATCTGACCTTGTATGAGTGAGATATTGATTTTATAAGAATTTTTAAGTAAATTATATTATTTAATAACTTACTTAACAAATAAAACACCTTCTTCCCTAAAATTACAATTCCTTGCACATGGTGGTACACAAATGCACACAAATACCCAAGGTCATGAACTTCTAGCCCCAAACTCTCCCTAGATACTCGACGAAATGGCATGCCGCCATCACCTATGAACACCACTATGAAATCTCCATGCTGCTGACTAAATCGAATTAAACTTGATCACTCTTTAGGCATCACAACCTGAGCTCCCCCTTCGGCCTGTAGCAAATGATATGAGCCCCTAGCCGTCTCCGAAGTTGTTGAAAATTTAAGGAACGGTGCTCCTCGCCTAGTTGAACACAACCCCACACTCCATTTCTCAATTCTATGCTTCTATTTCCACCAAAGTTAAATCCTAGTTCTACGTTGACTACGAAATCCCCACTATACATGCCAAAACTTATATGGATTAGACGCCTTTAACTCCACGAGTTCAATGGATCCGATGGTTTTTTGATTTTGTTGACGAGCACTCTTGATTAATTTTTTTGGTGGCGACCATTTATTTATTACATGAAAATAAAAGGAGAAGAGAAAGAGGGGAATGAGAATTTTGAAATTAGGTTAAGTTTATAGGTTATTTTTATATTTTTAAACTCTTGTACGATGCTACACATAATTTCATTTATATACGAACCACGAACGACAGAAATAAAAAGACAATCGCGTACAATAATGCAACAAGATCTCAAAAAACAATAAAATACACAAGTTAACTTATTCTATGAAATTTCAAAGATATTAATATTTGCCAAAAAATACGTCAAACGGTAATCTAAAAATTTTCCAAATTAAAAATTATGAAAATATCTTATAAATTCATTTAAAAATACATTTCATTTTGTTAATAATTGATTTTCTTGTTATTTATTCGAACTATTTATTATTGTATACAAATTTACATAATGATTTCACTGTTATTGTTTATTTATTAAAGGGAGTTAACCAAGGCTATTAAATCCATTTAATTAATATAGTTCACAATTCAAATATATAAATAATATAATATTCAAATATAAGTTATTTTTTCCTAGGATGTTACAAGAACTCTCACATAATAAAAAAAGAAACAATGATTTTCTTATCAATGTCAAGATTTATTTTTCGGTTGTCAATAAGCCATTAAAAGTGTTAACTCCACCACATGCATGATTCATAAAGCCAAAATGGATTCTATGTACATTATCAAAATATTATTTTGATAGTTGTACCCAAATTGATTGATCCAACGATCGTAAAAGTTTCTCCGAGAAGAAGAACAGTTTAGATACGTTAAGCTACATTGATAAAATAACATCGTAAATTTCAATTGTTGAGGTAAAATTAACAGATTCATCATTCAACTTACTTATGTTAGTTTGGGTTTTATTCACAAATTCATTGCTCGATATAACATTTAGTATTGATATATGTATGCTCAAAAAGAAATTCAAAATAATGATTTTAAATATGCTATTTGTAAACTTAATAACTAGAATGTCTCAAGTCAGTGGAAGTGAATCTGAGTTTTAGGGTTATTAATACGATCCAAGAAATGATACAAAGGTATTATTTGATAAGCATATGAGTTAATCAAATATTATAATAGAAATATCAAGTAATTTGAATGTCAGTCAAAATGTAGAGGAAGCGTGGGTCTATAAGAAAGAATATTAAAGATACTAAAATGTTTCTAAAACTTTAAGTTAACAAAAAATTTGCGATTGTTAAAGATGAACTAAAGTTAAAATCATATTAGTTTGGTTGTTTAACGCTGAACATTGGATACATTGGATTTGACAATAACTTATTTTTAATCAGTATAGAAGGATATTAGGATTGTCCCAAATGATATATGCAAACAAGATATTAAAATTGTTTATTATGGAGCATGTAAGATGTGTTCCTCATGCATTGGCAAAAGGATTTATCATATATGCCATACTGTCTACAATATCACACTTGACTTATGTTTTTGATTTACAGAGCAGGTATCAAATTCGAACTAAGATCATTGAATGACAATTTAGAGTGTTCTCGAGTATTAATGAAATATTAAAGAATTGTTTATGGAAACAATGAACTCTTTATGAAAGAGCATACATATTTGAGCTTCATAAGTGATATCGAGTAGTATATCAATCCTAATTTCATGTTCAAATTTAAGTTTGGAACTTTAAGCTTGAAATGTTCTGAGGAATTAGTAATGGCTAATTCAACTAAAGGCTAAGTGCGTCACCTTGAATAACACTGCAATAAAAGAAGTATAAACAAAATCATAAATTTATAACCGAGCGTTGGGTGATTCTGATATTAAGAATCCAATGACATTATTATACGATAACAATGTTGCGATGCAATTTGTAAAAGAATCCAAAAGCTCACTAGAAATTGAGAAACGTACTTTGAAATCAACATGATAAAGGTGGTTTATAAGCATTGGAAATAGTTGATTGACATAGTATATAGTTAAAACAATATATCATACCCGTTCACTAAGGGACCCTCTCGATTAGTTTTATTAGAAAACTGATCAAAGAAGTTGGAATAATATTCCATAATTTGCCCAAATATAAGTGGGAGATTGATAAAGTTAGGGGTATGCTCTAAGGGCAAATATGTAATTTGTTATATATGTCTAACTCGATAACCAATCTTATTCAAAATAAAAGATATTTCTTTCTATTTTGTGAAATAGTTAATTAAGTAATTCATTTAAAGTATATTAAATAGAAAATCTTTTTAATATTTGATAATTACAATGTGTTGTAATCGTTAGAAAATTTTCAAATTTCAAATAACATGTTATTTTAAATTTCCTACTCAATATGTTTTGAGACAGAATATCGATACATCCGTTGAGACTAGAGTATGTAATGCTCTTCGAATGTTTGGCACTGTATTACATATGGCTGCTAAGGGTACCAAGGTGTTTGATAGTTATTGGATTATTATGGATGAATCACTCAAGATTTTCTATTGGTTAATATAACAAAGGTTAAACATATAATCTTAAACTGAAAATGTTACATAATTCCCTAGACCTAAGAATAATGTAAAACTTCAATGTGAGATCTCAACTTTATTTAAAGTTAAATCATGGCACCGCATCCATTGAACAACTATAGTTGGGTCTGATTTGAAGCACTGAAACTGAAATGCTATTTAATAGAGAATTAATCTCCTCGGTTATATGAGGTTAGTATCATGGTCAACAGTTTTCAACTCAATGAAAAAGTCACCACCTGAAGAAATATGATTAATGATTATTATTATTATTGAATCAAGAATATTTTGTTTGGACTTCTAAAGTTGAATGTGTATGTTGTTTGAATTTTAACTAAAACCAAATTCCATAAGTTCTAATGCTGTAGAGTTTTGACAAAAAGAACTGGTATAAATAATTGTTACTATAAGGTATCGCTTATAAAAATAAACTTGGATTTTACCAAAAGAAGTATAAGCGATAAATTCAGCCAAGAGTCACACCACTAGCTAAGATGATGTGTAAACGTTAACATTTGAATTGTTCAACATTAATCGCTGACTTAATTCAAACAGTTGAGTCACATAATTGAAATTATGAATAATCTAAACAAACAACATGATTTAATTTATTCATCATCCTTATAAATTAATCAATATTTTCTAATATTAATTGATAAATTTTAATTTATTTTTGAATGCCTTTATAGTTTAATAAAGTGGACATATAAAAGTTATAAACACGCATACCGATACGCGATATTGATAAAATATTTAATGGAACAAATGCTAAATGAAATTGGAAATTTTTGAGTCTTACTACACCTTATTTTATAACAGATCAGATACAGTGGGTGGAAGATGATTTAATGAAATTTAATTAGGTATTAAATAGGAAAATTTCAAAGGAGGGAATTGAAAGGTTTCAATATTTCCTTTAAAACATATTCTCCCTCCCATTTATTCATTATGATTTTCTGTTGATAAAGTTATCTCTCTTCCTCCCATCAAGCAATGACCAAATTATTCATAGTGTTATAGGGCTAAAAACTCCAATATCAAATAAAAATTAAATCTATTTAATAAAGGTGGATTATACCTCTTGCAACAACTGGAGGTTGATTTAAAAATCTAGGAGCTTTTGATTCATCAAAATCCCTAGGTAATTATATGGTTTAATTTATTTATGATTATTTATATCTTTGGATTTCATATGATTTATTTGTGATTTTAATGGTTCATCTTATGACAAGTAATTTATATCCGTTTATGTTCATCTCTGTTGAATGTATGTCAAACATGTTTATTTAATTCAGATCTACCTTTGCCCTTCATCTCTTTTCTAAATATGTTTATAATTATAGATATGATTTAAATTTTCTTTCTTTTTCTAATTCTATAGTTGTTCTCTATGTTATTTTGATGTGAATATTCTATTAGGAATTTAGATATGCCAAAGTTGTCCAAATCCTTATTGTTTTTTTCCTTTTTTATTTTGAAGAAAAACATTAACTTCTATTCAAAATCATCTTCATAATATTATACTATATATATATATATATTTGTGTATATATATATATATATCAATCATTCATACTTGTACCAAACAATAATTTGATTTGTTACATTGATTGATGCTTTGAATAAAGTTATTTTGGATGTTGTTAAAAAAAAGAATTCTTTTGTATTCATGTGTGGACTTTTGTGCAAAATTCAATATTTTCATTTCCTTTCTAAATCTAAAGTATTGTATAAAATTCTATCCTTATTGATTTTCTTATAAATTAAATGTTTGTTTTAATATTGTTACCTTTAAATTATAACAAACCTATATATGTAGAAATATATATGTACCCACATATATATATTTAATTAGATGTTTACATAAATAAGCTAATTTAATATCTAAAGTATCACATTTTGATTTATATATATGAAAACATATTTGTGTTGGTCCAACTCAAATTAATAAGATGGACCCTTTATGTTCATGCAATTCTTAATTACAAATAATTCCCTGATAGAAAGTTAATTCATTAACACTAATTTTAGACTTCGAATTATATAAGTTTACAAAATATAATTTCTATATATATATATATATATATACATACACACTCACACACATACATATATGCTAACTATTGTGCATCTTTCATTATGTATGTTTTTAATTTAAAATCTGGCAACAAAGGCATGTGTAAAGGGGAAATGAGTTTGTTGCAATGTAAATCCCAACACCTGCATACGGTCACATTAACTATATACACTGCTAATCTATTGCACTTTCACAATATACACAAGAGTATATTTGGATATTCTCACAATTTGTGCTGTGTATAAATTGCTCAGTAATGGCATTTGATAAATAAATCAATATAATTAAAGAGAGAGTAATGAAAGGTTTCTCTCTATTAAAGCAAAGTATTCCCTCAATTAAATTCATAAGTTTTGGACAGGGAAACGAAAGGTTTCCTTCTTTAAATTTACTTTAACAGTAAATGTTATACACTTGAATGTATTTTATATACTCATATATTAATTTAAATCAATTTTTTTGAACATATTAAATAAAAAGAAGATAATATGGATCTAAATCCACCTAGCTTTATAGACTCAGCTAAGATCAATATGAATTTTTTTAGAATACAACCATTTTACCCACTTATGATTGGCCCAGATCCTCCAATGTATATACCAATCTCAATATGTCATCGAAAGATAATTCCAAGGTAATTGTAACATAATAGGTTTCCAACATTTAGTTTTCGAATAAGAGAGGTTACACTAGCCCCGATCTCATTCAAATCTCAGGAAATTTGTCCAATGATAGTGAGACTGTTAATCAAGCCAAGTCACATATTGTTTCTCACGCCTAGAATTGAACTGATGGTGTTAGCTCTATTGCCACCATTGGTATTATGGTCGTTTGAGTTTTTGGCCTCATTTTCAAAGTTAGTTTGCATAGCGTAATTTTTTGAATCATGTAGTAGTTTAAGGAAAACAAAAATGATGAAAGTTGAGAGCTTTTTTAGGGAAGCCACTCCTTCTAGCTTAAAAATATTATAACGACCCCTATTTTTGATAATAAATGTATTAAATTTAATAAGATTTTATGAAATTTAATATTATAGGAAATTAAAATTTATGATTATAACTGAAAAAAGTATTACAATATAATTTAATAATGTTGATTGAATGAAATTGATAAATGTTTAATGTAATTTCAATTAATGGTAATAATAAAGGCTAATAATGAATAAAGTAAATATTGTACAAAACCGAGAAATCATATGTTATTCAACTGAAATTGGTTTTAACATTTTAAGTAAATTTATACTTCTTATTTGTAAACAATAAATTTATAGATGTGCTAAAAATTACTTAACAATTTTTTTAATTATCATCTTATTATTAAATCCATTGAAAATAATTTGGAAATCAACAAAATTAATGGTAAATGAAATATTGCAATTAATATAAGTAAAGACGTTAACTGTAGAGTAACGAATGTAACAAAATGAAAACGTATGTTAAATGAACACATAAGGTAATGGTTGATTTAATATTAAGAACAAGTAATTAAAATAAAAGAATTTGTTTGCAAATTTATATATACTGAACATGTAATAAAAGATTTATCCTTAGTATTTTGATGGGTATATATAAAATAATTTAAGCTATGGGACTTATATATTTTATAAAATTTAAAGAGGAGAAGGGGCATTTTGCAAAATAATTTAAATTATTAAATTTAGGAAAGTTGGCAGCACTTTTGAAAATGGAAGTACTTTTTATTGGTAAAGAAAGAGGCAACCAATCACAATTAGACATGTGAAGCAGGTTAGGTGAAAAGAACTATTTCCTACATATTTTTCACGGTTTCGTCTCTTTCGGCACCAGGCTCTGCCACCTCATCTTTGCTTCTGACACATTTGAAACAAATACACATGGTATCAATTCATTGGTACATAGTGAATTGGATGAAGATGGAAGGTGGGGAGTCGATACCAAGGGTTTCAAAGGAGTTGAGTCAGTACTTTGTTATTAAATTATAAATGCGTCTGTTTGCTTTCAACTAAGATGCTTTCGACTAAGTAGCTTTCGACTAAGTCAAATGGTTTTAAAAGGAATGGTTTCGATTGGGTTGCACTTTTATTTTAAATGATTTCTTTCGACTGAGTCGAAGCCTCTTAGCTGCCGCTTCCTACCTTTCGACCCAGATGGTTTCGAAAGGGCTGTTTTGTTTTCTGAAAACCTGGCCACCTTGCCGATGCTTTTAAAGAAATGGTTTCGACACCGTCGCTTCATTACTTAGGAAATGGTTTCAAAACATCGACTTAAATGTTTTAAAGGACCCTTTTTCTAAAGTGAAGTAAATCCCAAATGGTTTCAAAAGAGATGGTTTCAAAGGGTTTCGAAACAGAAGCTTTCGACTCTAGTGGTTTCGACCGAAACAGTTTTCAAAGGTTTTGAAGGGGTAAATTTTGAATGGTTTCGAAAGGTTTCCACATGTTTTAAATCGAACCCAAAGTACTTTCGAAAGAAGTGAGTTTTGATTGATTCAAAAGGTTTTATTGAATGGTTTCGAAAAGGGTGGTTCCCTAGAGTTTCGAAAGGGTTGAAGGTAAAGGTTTTTCCCTATGTTTTTGGAAGGCTATACTTAAAGGTTTTAAAAAGAGATGTCTAAATGTTTTAAAGCTTTCAAGGGAAAGACTTTTATTGGTTTCGAAAGGGGAGGTTTTCAATGGTTTTGAAAGGTAAGATTTGGCCTTTCGGCCTAGATTAAGTAAAAGGTTTTATTTTATTTTGAAGGGGTTACCTTCAAGGGTTTCGAACGGGTTGTTTAAAGGTTTAAGCAAAGGTTTCGAATATATTAAATAGGTAGATTAGCCTAAGTATTTACAAATTAAAAAGGACCTAAACTTTTTCTAAAGGATAGCTAATCCTTATTGAAATTCATCAACATTATTTTGAGTAAAGTGTATATATTAAGGCAAAATGGCTTAGAGTAAAACAAAAGATATATTTTTCTTGTATATATATGATTTGAAGGACTAAATCATTTTGAAATGGTTTTCAAGGAAAATTTAAAGGGTATTTAACCATAAGAAAAGGATTCGAACAGTTAGTCCATTTTGCAGGCAATCGGCCTAGATTTTGGACAGTTAGTCTACTTTGCTAGTAGTCAGCCTAGTTTTATGGAAAAATAGTTCGTTTGTAGCATAACAGATCTTGCTATTATGTGTGGGTAGATAGTATACATATTACTTGTTTTTATGGACAGATAGTCTATTTATTTAGCATAATGGATAATACTATTTTGATATAATCAGTTTGATTAACCAATTTGGTTGTAGGAAAGGATTACAAAACATACGTTTTGAAAAGGATATTAGTGAGGGGAAACCCATTCCGCTAAGCGGCGTGGTCTCATTTAATATCAGTAAACCGAGATGTCACAGAATTATTCACACCAAGCTTTTAGTTTGACTCCAAGTTTTTGTTTCCCCTTAAACTCTCGGGTACTCAAAATTGATTTGAGTAGGCTGAGGGATGAGATTTTTGGATTTTAGTATTTTGACGAATGAAGCATCCGGAGACGAGCAGGTGGCTGATTGATAGCTATTTAGGGGGTTTTGTTTCCGCTATGTATATTAATTCAGTTATGACTATATTGCTCTGACCAACCAAGATGGCATCGTTATATGTCGCTCTTGGCGTATTTTGTAATGATATATTTAATCATTCCCTGGGAAACGATATAGGATTGTGTAACATGGATATGAATTATTGTTTTGAAATATAATCCGCAAAATGTCATTTTTTTTGAAATATGTGATTTTGTTCATATTAATGTGCTTCTAATATTATAGATGCCATTATCATTACCGTACTTCGTCACCAGAAGTTCATGCGATGGATGACTGCAGCATCTATAGCGCTTAGCTTTTGGCCTCCCGATACGGGATGTTACAACTTGATATCAGAGCATTGTTTATGAGAAACTTTAAACTAAAAATGGTTTTTAAAACATAATCCTAAGGCATTAGAGTAAGATTGGGGCATGAGATAACGCTATAGTAATGTACTAGTATTTGCTATATATAAGCATACTCTTTATCTCTAGTCTCTTATCTTTATTAGGTTATTTCCTGTATCTCATGAGGTTTGAATACAAATATGGAAGGTAGAAGAGGAACAGTTAACCCAGAAGAGGAGGGCACCAAAGGGAATGGCGGACCTAGTATAAGGAGGACCCAAGGTCAGGCACGAGTAGGAAATGTAGGTGTTGAAGTCCAGCAGGTTGGAAGGGAAGCTATGTATCAATTTTTCATGAATATGATGCAAGCGGGAATTGCAGCTGGAGTATTAGTAGGAGATGCTGCAAGAGTAGGAGTTTCAGAAGTTCCTACAGTTAACCATTATGCTAAGCTAAGCGGAGATTAAGCTAAGCTTGGAGGGAAGCTTTATTTGGGGACAGAGGATGTTATTGAGGCAGAGAATTGGTTGTTGCTCTACGGAAGGATTTTTGCAAATTTAGGGCTCAATGATGAGTGGAAGAGGAGGTTGGCATCCAAGAAGTTTCAGGGAGCAGCTTTGTTCTAGTGGAATAGTATGACGGCTGGTGTGGAAAACTTTGGCATGGGCATATTTCAAGGGAACGTTCTAGGAGAGGTTTATGTCTGCAATGGCACAGTCTGCTCTGATTAGGAAATTTGCTAAGTCGGAGCAGGGAAAGATGTTTGCATTGGAGTATGCTAGGAATAGGGATGTTAATTTTATACAAGTGTCCGATGTCCGTTCGTATCCATGGCCGAAATACGTCCGTCCGAGCTCATTCCATTTTCAATTTAGATATATGACCTAGGACAACAAAATTTGTATTAGAAAAAATCTTGTTCGGCCCATGTTCATTTGAATTCGTTCGAATTTCTTATAATACAGTATATCCTCTATCTTTCTCAAAATATATGTGACAACTATTTGGTTTGTTAATTGAGTGAGGATTCATAAAATGCTTATGCTTCAATGCACACTGATAAAAATAATATAGCTGATGGAAATTCGATTAAGCAACATAAAATTTGATGTAAATAGCAATGTCTGTCTATGTCCGTTCGAGTCCATGTTCGAAAAACGTATGCACTTTTCTGTCTGATTTCATTTAGGACATGAGCAAGGACAACAAAATTTGTATGAATATAAACCTTGTCTGATCTGTGTCCAATCCGATGTTATTTAGGACAGAAACCGAACACATCTCCATCCAGTCCGATCCGACCGATTCACACTCTCGGCTAGGAAGTTTAAGGGGTTGGCCAGATATGTCATGCTTCAGTAGATACTGTGATGAAGAGAAATAATAAGTTCATCTGGTGGTTGAAGCCTGAATTAGCCAGGACTATATTACCTCATATTAGAGATCATTCTAACTTTGTTGTGGAGATGGCCTTGAGGCATGAGGAGATTCTTGATTCCCTAGAGAAGAGTAAGGCTAAGGAAGTTCAGGTTGGGCAGAATTTGAAGAGGAAATTCTTTCCTAAGAAACATGCTTAGAAGGGTGGAGCAGCTAAGAAGGAAAAGTCTGAGATTGTTTGCTTCAAGTGCGACAAAAAGGTCACTTTGCTAATGAGTGTCATGCTGGGAAGGCAAAGGATGTGGCTGAAAAGAAGGGTGTCAGGTGCTTCAATAGTTACTAGATTAGCCATTATAAGAGCTAGTGCAAGGAGCCCACTAAGGACGGAAAAGGCAAGGTGTATGCATTGGAGTCTGCTACTTCAAAGCCATCAACTCAGGAAAAAGAAAAGGAAGTTTTGGGAGGTACGCTTCAGATTCATGGTATGTTTGTTAGCATTCTATTTGATACCGGTGCATCATATTCTTTTATATTTAGATGTTTGATAGATAAGCTTAACCTGGAACCCACATATTTAGTAGCTTCCTTACAGGTTGCGAATCCAATAGGAAGGTATGCAACTCTAGGGTTGAGATGTGACCAATTAGAGTTTGACCTGTTAGGTCATACTTTTGTTTGCAGTTTGCATGTGTTTGATTTTGTGGAGTTTGGAAGTATTCTTAGGATGGATTGGTTAAGTAAGTGCGATGCTAGGATATTTTTCCATGATAGGAAAATATCTCTTAGACGCCCTCATTGTAGTGACAGGATTGTTTATACGGTAGAAGGTTCTAGCGGCGACATGTATACTTTGTTGGGTGTTATTGAATCAGACGATGAGTTGAGCCGAGTTTTCGTGGTTAAAGAATTCGTGGATGTTTTTGAGCCTGTGGTTGGATTTCCACCGAAATGAACTATTGAGTTTCTGGTAGATTTGGTTCCGATAGCAGAACCAGTGAGTAGGTCACCGAGCAGGATGGTTCCTACAGATATGAGAGAGTTGAAAGTGCAGTTAGTGGATTTAAAAGGCAAGAGTTTAATCGAGTCAAGTAGTTTTCCTTCGGGTGCAGCAGCAGTTTTTGCTAAGAGGTCGGGTGGATAGTTAAGGCTGTGTATCGATTATCGTAAGTTGAATGAGAGGATGATAATGAATCGATATCCATTGTCGAGGATTGATGATTTGTTCGACCAGTTGAGTGGAGCCAATGGATTCTTACAGTCGGATTTAGCGATAGGGTTCCCTAAGCTTAGAGTAGCAAAGGATAGTATATCTTTGACAGCGTTTAGGACCAGATATAGGTCGCATGAATGGTTAGTTATGCCATTCCAACTGAATAATGCGCCGGTTTCTTTGTGGATTTAATGAACAGGGTTTTCAGGGAGCACTTGGATAGGTTCGTATTGGTTTTCATAGATGATATGTTGATTTACTGTAAGGATGAAAAAGAGCATAAATTTCATCTTAGAGTGGTGCTTGAGATGCTGGGGTTGAATCAGTTTAAAGCGAAGTTTTCTAAGTGTCATTTTTGGAAGACGGAAGTGAACTTTCTTTGCAGTCTCAAAGAAAGGGTTGTCAGTGGATCCGACTAAGATTGAAGCAGTGAATAATTAGAAGAGACCCGAGACAGTAACCAAGATAAAGAGTTTCCTTGGGTTGGCTAGTTATTATCGGAGGTTTATTAATGTTTTTCGTGGATAGCGGCACCAATGACCAAGCTAAAAAGAAACGATGTGAAGTTTGTGTGGACTGATAAGTGTGAGGGAGTATTCCAGAGATCGAAGCAGTCATTGACCCACGCACCTGTGTTGGTTGTTCCAGAGGGGAATTAGGATTTAGTGGTCTATACAGATGCGTGTGGAACAGGATTAGAAGATGTGCTAATGTAGAGGGGTAAAGTGATTGCCTACGCTTCTATACATCTTAAACCACATGAGGTCAGGTATCCGATGCATGATTTGGAATTGGCTGTAGTTATTTTTGCTTTAAAGGTGTGGAGACATTACCTTTTGGATGAGAGGTTTGAGTTATATACCAATTATAAGTCGCAGAAATGTTTGTTCTCTCATAAAGAGTTAAACATGAGACAACAGAGGTGGTTAGAGTTTATCGATGCTTATGATTTTGGGATTGAGTATACACCAAGGAAAGGCAACCAGGTTGCAGATGCACCTAGCAGAAAACATCAGAATGTAGTGTTAGCAATGATTACTAAGTGGAAAGATTTGGAAGCATTGGCAAATTGCAGTGGAGATCCAAGGCTGAGTCTAGTGGAGATACATTTGTATTATCTTGTTTGGAAGTTCGATTAGTGTTGCTCGAACATATTGTTTCTAAGCATACGGAGCATCCAGTGTTAGCTGAACAGATCAAGAAGCTAAAGGAAGTTACCAAGAGCGATGATTTGAAAGATTTTAGCCTTGACCAAAATGGGAGTTGAGAAAGAAATGAAGGTTATGTGCTCCGAGTGTAGGAAACATAAGGAAAGAAGTCTTAAAGGAATGCCATCGTTCAGAGTTCTCGATTCATCCAGGAGGTACTAAGATGTATCGGGACATGAAGAGGAATTTCTTCTGGGAAGGTATAAAGCGGGATATTGGATTGTGTGTGAAACTATGCTTGATTTGCCAATAGGCAAAGGTCGAACACCAGAAGCCAAGTGTGTTGCTTCAGCCATTAGATATTCTAGTAGGGAAGTGGGATTCTATTTCTATGGATTTCATTGACGGGTTGCCATGGTCGAACAGAGGAAATGATAATATATGGGTTATAGTGGACAGGTTTACCAAGAGCGCCCATTTCGTTCCAGTTAAGTCAACTAGAACAGCATCTGTTTTGGCGAAGTAGTTTACGAAGAATGTGGTTAGAATGTATAGAATTCCTAGTAGTATAGTTAGTGATAGAGATTCCTTATTCACTAGCGAGTTCTGAAAGAGTTTGTAGGGAGTATTAATGACCAAGCTCAAGATGAGTACTGCTTACCATCGATAGGCAGACGTGAAGACGAAAAGAGTTAACAAGACCTTGGAGGTTTTGTTAAGAGCTTGTGTTCTATATTTCGGGGGATCATGGGAAGACCATCTGCATTTAGTCGAGTTTTCGTATGACAACAGTTATCAGACTAGTATTAGTGTAATATCCCGGAATTTCCAGGAGTTTAAAATGTTGTTAATCTCTAATTTAATTATTTGAAATTGATAAATTGTTATTTTCGAAGATAATTAACCAAGTAATAATAATATAATGTCTTAATTATGGTTATAAATTGGTTTTATAATAGTAATTATTTTGTATTGTATAAATAAATTCTACATTGATTTATTGTTTTCAAAGTTTATAAGTGTGTTTAAATATATTTATTTCTGTGTATTTTAAATTGATTTTAAAATAGGATAAATTATTTATAAAAATGAGCTTATTTAAAAATAGATATTATACTTATTTAAATTGATTTTAGAGTTGGAATTATTTTTAAATTTAACTTTGAATTGAATGTAAATTTGAATTCAAGGAATATATACATACATATTAAAATATAATAATAATATAATTTGGTTTTAAATTACATAGATAATGTTTTTAATGAAAAATAAGATTTGTTTTGTATTTTTCTAGAAATTTATCTATGGAAATTTGGATTTGTATTTATTTAATAAGAATAAATACAAGGCTTTTGAAATAGATTTAAAATGAGTTTGTAAAATTGTATAAAATTTTATTTAAATTATATTTGGTTTCATTTCTTTTTAAAGATTGTATTTTATATAAATTTAGCAAACATTTATAAATGTTTAAATGTATTTGTTCATTTGATATTTAAATAGAAAAGTATTTTTAAAATTAAGAAAAAACATATTTGTTTATTAGGAAATTATTTTAAAAGGGCTTTTAAATTTCTTTTAGAATAAAAATAAATAAACTAGGACACGTGTTATATCCTAAATCACCTTATCAACAAGTGTTAAAACATTTATGATTTTTAAGACAAGTGTCCATTGTTTTTAATTTTCTTTTTAATGTAATAAATCTGAAAATTCACCCATATAAACACCATTTCTCTCTATCTTTTTTTCTTTAAAATTTTCGTTCATTTCTAAAAAGAGAAACTTGAATATTCACGCACCTTCACTCAACATCCAAAACTAGAAAATCTGAACAATCCTCAAACAAAATCTGCATCATCTTCCTAGTGCAATCAAAATCTGCAAATTTGTTAACCTGAAACAATTCTAAAAACAAAATCAATCTTTGTTTACCCAAATATCTGAAACAATCCTCAAAGCAAAATCTGTTGAAAGCAATTTAAAAGGGGTTGAGGGCATTTCAGTATTTGAGAGCATTTTTGCAAGTATTCAAAAAGTAAACTTGAAGCAATGCAGTTAAAACAAACAGAAGGGTTCAGCTTCACGTTTAAGTGTTTTTGCAAGTTCAGTTCAAAGCATTTTGCAAATTTTTAGTTCATCTTCAAAACCCCTGCATTGCCTTTCTTTTAAATTGAGGTGAGTAAACTTTTTATTAAAAATTTAAAGTAGTAATTATCTATTGCAATTAAGTAGTGATGATGTTTATATGAGTTGTCTCTGTGTAGATATAAGGATTGCAATAGGTTTTGTTTAGTTGAAACTGTGCATGTTGATTTTCATTTTTCCTCTCTGTATTTTACTGTAGAATCTGAGAAAAGGATCAAATCTTCAAACTATTCTATTAAAAAAAATTGTTAAGTCATAGATTTAAACTGAAACAAGTTAGTTCAAGTATAAACTAAGAACAAAAATAGATCAAGTCTCTGGTTTTTGAAATTTACCTGGGAACCAAATTATGCAGTAAAAATTTATTATCAATGCTTGAAATCAAGTGTTTAATTTGGTTAAAATAATTATATAAACTAAAGTGTCATTGGAAATTATGAATTTTAAAAAGAAATTCACAGTTTTTAAAATTGTATTAAGAGGTATTGGGTATTAACTGGAAATTGGATTTCTGCCCAATTCTGTTGATCTATGCATCTGGGTTGCTCGAGATTATTGATGGAGCTAGGTGAAGCATTGGAGAGTATGGGAAAAATAGTTGAAGTATTTGAAATTCATTGTGGAATTTGGAATTGCTTGATTTTAATTTTAACCCTAGTTCTGTTGAACTTGGGAATTTTGGCTGCCGCATCTTCTTCTTTGCATCGAGTTGGATAAAATCTTGGATGAAGGAGGCTTGGTGGGTCGGTGATCCATAGCCGGACTTGTGGTGTTTAACATTGATCGGAGGCGTAGGATTTTGGGATTTGCTGATGATGGTTTTTGGGTTCAGTTCAACCACTCGATTTTGAATCGAGGTAGGAGATGGTGATCTGTTGGTCGTGGATGCTTGTAGGATGGAAGAGTGATGTGTCGGTGGGTTCGACGTTGGCCAAAGATGGTTTCGGTGCCGGTGCACTTGCACTAGTTGCTGGTGTCGGTGAGTTGTATTTTTGTTTGGGGCTTGCTGTTTTCTCGAGTAAGGACTCAGGATATATAGAGGATGGCTCGGGGAATAACTCGTGTGGGTTCAGGGGTTTTTGGCTTGTGGGTTTAAACTGTTATGTTTTAACAGTTTTTAATTTTAAACTGAAAACAGCTTTTAAAATTTAAAATCAAACTGTTTAAAAAAAAAAAAGATGTACTTTGTTTTCTTGGATCCATGTACTTATGGGTTGAACTCAAATGGAATGTTCAACCAGGTTTTTAATTTAAAATAAATAAAGTTTTAAACTTTAAATAATTTAAGCTAAGTTAAATTCTTGTTTTTAAATTGATTTGTTTTTATAATTGAATTTGTATTAATAGTTTAAATTTTTTAAGTTATTGTTATTTTCAAACTTACTTTGGAAATATAAAAAGGAAATTTATAAATGTTTTTATTTATTAACAATTAAGGGTTTAAGTAATTTTTGAATGTAAAACTAATGATTGTTAATTAATAATTAAAGATAGGTAATTAATGTTTTCTTTATATTTTAATTAATGAATTACGTTAAGTAAAGATTTCAAGGATAATTTAAGATAATGTTTTATCTTAAATAAAATTAGGTGTTAATGATGTGTAATTAATTAAGTTTATCAAGAATTTTAAGTTTAGCTAATTAATTTAATTAATTATTTTAAGAGATTAATTAGGTAATTAATTAAGTATACATTATTAAATTAACTAATAATTATGATGATTTAATTAATGACTAAAGATTAATTAAATTATAATTGTTTCTTAATTAAGTAATTAAGTGAGTAAACTAGTAATTAATTTTTAATTGAGTTTTTCTTAATTAATAATTAAAGGTTATTAATCTATAATGCAAGTTAATTAAGAATTAATTAACTATTATTTAAGGTTAATTAATTATAATTAAGGATTGATTAATTTTTAATTAATTTTAATTAAGATTGTTAATTAATAAATAAGTTTTATTAATTAACGATTAAGAGATAATTAATTGGTTAATTAAGGTTAATTAATTAATTAATTATAAAAGTAATTAGGATTAATTACTTTTTATTAAAGGATTAATTAATATTAAGGTTTATTAGTTAATAATTGAAGATAATTAATCTGTTAATTGAAGATTAATTTGGTTAAGAGTAATTAAGGGATAAATTACTCGATTTTAATTTATGAGATGAGTGTGATCAAGTAAGTTAATTAATTTGTTAATTAATTAAATATAGTCACTTGATAAATGATTAAGTATGTTACTTAATAAGTTTTGATTAGGCAAATTACTTAAGGTAAGTAATTGATAAATTACAGAGGCAATTGAGTTAAGGTAAATTACTGATTGGGAAGTAATTTTAAATGGATAATTACTTGTTAAAGTAATTAAGGGTTTACTACTTGGTGTAATAAATCAAAGAATTTATAAAATTAATTAAGAGTAATTAAGAAGTACTTAAGAATAAATAATTACTGTATATATTTATTAAAGTTGATTAATTGAAAGCAATTAACTTAAGCATGATTTATTAATGTAATTAATTAATAGATAATGTAATTAATTTAGTTAATTAATTAATGGAAGTAATTAATTAAGGTTCATTAATTGATAGGATTAATGAGAATAATTAAGGATTATTACTTGATTTAGAGTTAATTAATCAAGGTTGATTTATTATGATAATGGTTAATTAATTTGTTTAATTAATGAATAAGTAAGTAAGATTTATTCTGATGAAGGTAATTAATTTAAATTAATTAAGAGATGAAGTAATTAATTTAATTCACTTTAAATTAATTAGATATAGAGATAGTTAATTAATTCATTTCAAATTAATTATGTTGTGATTAAGTAAATCATTTGCTTATGTATGAATGGATGACATTGATTATCTTGTATGGATGTAATCTCAGAAATGAGATAAGTAATGTTGTGTGGTATGAATGCTTGGTTGCATTGTGATGGTAATATAGATTATCTATTGTGATAATGATGTGGATTGCCTATTTTGTTGTGGATCATATGTTTATTTTGATAATGTAGTTATCAATTGTGACTTATGAATTATCTATTCCGTGTGTATATAGATAGTTGAATTGAATTGTTTTAAACCTTAAACAACTTGGACCTAAAAGATACGCTTTGTATTTCAATGAGACCGGGATCGGGTTTCCCTGTTTGGATATCCGAAAACCACATCGATTCCAATTAAACGTTAGGTCGTGAATCAAAGTGGAGCTTTGTGAAGACTCGAGGTGTAAGGACTATACGTCAGTATAACTCTGTGGGTGATTCCGTAATGAGTTGACAGAATAGTACTTTTAGATTCGACATGAAGGTTCAGAGTGCAAGGGTTATTGTCGTTAACTCTGAGGGTGATTCCAAAATGAGTGTAACGAGATAATGCCTTCGGTTTCGTTCGAACCCGGAAAGAAATTGTACGGATTGAATGCTTTCAGAACATCGTCAGGTGGACGATGAGCATACTAAGTGATGTGTTCACTAAAGGTAATCGTAGCCTCAAACCTCATCAATCGGGAATGGCTAAAACAGGGGAGGTGCAGCAAGGCTTCGTGGGTAGCCCCCACTTGAGAGTAAGATTTATCTCTGTCTAGAGGTCCCTTTATTTTGGCTATGTGGGCGGTTGAATAGCTACATCCGTCGGGGTTGTCTTATTTAGATCTGTTCAGTAAGGAATGGTTCCGGCTTTGTGTTGCAGGGGAGCGGGCGTACTCCTCAGTACGGTGATCTAGGCTACGTACTGTGACGGGCGGTACGCCAGTAGCCCTGCCATTGTATGGAATCCAAAATCCAATAAGTGCCATCAGATTTGATTGTATTACCCACTTTTGTGGCTAGTAGCTGGAATTTAATAATGTAACAATTTGGGCTATTTCATATTTATTTGAAAACCCTAGACCTATTATAATATCACTGAATTTCCTATCAAATGTTTTGGTTAGCGTAAGGTAAATTTTTTCCATGTTTATGTGTGGGAAGTCTTCCGTGATACCTTTTTCTTTCAAAAGGTTTTTAAAGTTAAGCAACTTTAACCGTTTACTCACACCAGACCCATGTCTGACCCAAAGTTTATTCTGTTTTTCTTAAACTCTTGGGTACTCAAATTTTTATGAGTAGCCAAGGGAATTTAGGTTGGCTTGACGATTCTGGAGAAGCAATGGAGCAGGAGGCTTCTGCGTATAGCTATAGAGTATTCCGCTGTGTGCTCTCTGAGTAGTTTGTCTTTGTGTTGTATTGGGTTTTATAACTAGACAGGTGTTTATAACTGTCTAGTATGTGTTGTTTTAGCTGTGTATCTCTGATGTATATGATACTATGTAATGTATTATGTGATTAATATAATTTATTCGTTCTGCTGTTTAGGTTCTGGTGTTGTTCCTTTCTTCTTCTCTGTCTTTTCTCTTTTCTATCCCTTTCTTTCTTAAAAATGATGAGACTCTCTGTGGTAAGAAAGTCGGGTCGTTTCAATTAGGATGGCACCGTTTGAAGCTTTGTATGGAAGGCCATGCAAATCTCCCGTTTGTTAGTTAGAGACCTGAGAAAGGTTGGTTCTTGGTCCAGATTTGGTTAGGGAAGCTGCAAAAAAGATTATGCTCATTCGGGCTAGAATGAAGGAGGCTCAACTAGACAGAAAAGTTACGCAGATAAGAGACGGAAAGATTTAGAGTTCTCAGTTGGAGATCAGGTTTTTATCAAGGTGTCACCGATGAAAGGTGTGATTAGATTTGGAAAATCGGGGAAGTTATCCCCGAGATTCGTTGGACCTTTTCCTATTGTTTAGAGGATCGGGAAACTCACATATAGAGTTGAGTTACCGAGCAGATTGGCAGTGTCCACGACGTTTTTCATATTTCTCATCTTAGAAAGTGTGTTAGGAACCCAGAGACCGCTATTGCACCGACTGTGCTAGATGACTTAGTGGTAGAACTGGATTTGACTATTGGGAGAAAGCAAGTTCGCATTGTTGCAAGAGATGATAAGAGGCTTAGAACCAAGACGGTCAAATTAGTCAAAATCAAGTGGAGCAACGATGACAGGGACTGTACTTCAAAAATTGAGAGCAGGATTAGAGATACTTACCCTGACTTTTTTGATGATATTTTTTGCCTTCATGTTTGGTTTGTTGTATATCTTATCATAATTTCGAGGACAAAATTCTTTAAGGAGGGGAGTTTGTAACACCCTAGATTTTTGGTAACATTATTTAGAATATTTAATTAGCTGAATTAAATAAAATAATATGTTGATTAGGGGATTAAGATTTGATTTTAATTAAGGGTAGCCATGCCATTTAACAATTAACTAAAGGAGGGGTAAAATAGGAAATAGGCTGATGAGCACGTACATGTGCATATTTTTACCACCATATTTAACATATTTAAATTAAATAAATGATCTTATTGGGTATTTTAACTTGTTTTAACCAAAATCCATATTAATTCCAAATGGTCACATACCCATCTTCATATAGGGGCAAAATGGTCATTTATGTGCATATATTTCTTTGAGAAAAATTAATTGAAAATTTATACATACTTGTATAGAAATTTAATCTCAAATAGGAGTGGGTTCATGAAGAAACATGCATGCACAAAATGAATACAAAGGAATGAAGATGTAAATAATTCAATGTGAAGAACATGGAGGACCACACTTACCCACTTACCTTAATATACAAATTAGAGGTCAATGCACATGCTTATGAAATTAATGGCTTCATGTACATAAATGATAATTAGTAGAAGCTAATGATTACTTGGCCTCTACACTACCTCAAGTGCATTTTGGGCGTTCCCCAAATTATGGATTAGGGTTTCATGCTTGTGTAAATAACCCATTTTGTTCGTGTAATCTCTTCCTTAGTCTCTCTTAGTTTAGTTTAGGATCAAAAATAAAACTCAAAGCTCTCTTTCTCTTTTCATGGTTCCTTAGCCATATTTTTATTTCATGTAACTTTCATTTTTTTTATTGTTAATTAGTGCTCTCTTTTCTTTTACATGCATCTTTTCCTTTCATGTTGTAGTGTAGATCTCTCTTATTTCATGCAAGTAGATTAGTTTTTCCTTTCTTTTTGCTCTCCTTTTCCTCCTGTTTGTTTAATATTGCTTTCTACATTTGTTGATTTGATGACAAAAATGAGAGGCTAATCCCTTTAATTTAGGGGTAATGAAGCTCTTTTGAATCATGTAGATGCAACATAATTCCTTTTATGTCTCTTTTGTGCTTATGGAAAGTAAATTTTTGTGTGGTTGAGGACTACCTTGCAACCATGGAACAAAGTTCCTGGAGGTTGTGGGTTCGAGTCCCACAGCTGAGATTTGTTTCTCTTAAGGCCTTGAGCGGTCTATCCTCAACAAAGCCGAAATGTGGTAGAGGATTAATGCTCTTGGCTGGGCTGGCTGAAAAGGGGGGGTCGGTGTGGCGGACAGCTGTATCCCCTAGCTCTGCTCTCCGGATTAGGGTTTAAGAAAAAAAAAACCATGCTTAAAATAGATTCTACTTTTGACTTCATATCATTTTCATTGAAGTTAGTAAGTGGGTTAGAGGGTGCAATAAAGTTTGGTGGTTTAAGTGTGTTAATTAATAACACAATTAGGCCATGCTTATGATAAATATATCAACTAAACTCACAAATGACCAAAAAGAGATCATAATGTCATTATGTTGATTTATATGATCATGAGAGGGGATTTGCCTCTACATTGCTCTTTAATCTTATCCTTTTATTCTTCTTAGTTTTAGTTTGTTTTTTTACTTTCTTTTAGTTAGTCAACAATCACTCGACTTTGGTTTAACTTGACTGAATAGAATTTTAAAATCATTTGCGGATCGACCCGTATTCGCCATGTGCTACATTCGTACACCGTGTGCTTGCAGTTATTTAATTATAATTTTGTTCGGCTATTTTCTAACTCGATAGACATTTAACCGTCCAAACAAGTTTTTGGCGCCGTTGCCGGGTAAATTGTTTTGATTTTGATTTTCCATTTTTCGAATTATTTTTGTTTGATTTTTGTGTGGTTTCATTTTGTGTGTTGAGTGCATTTAAAAAAAAACATTTTGCTGTGTGATTTTTGTGCTCATTTTGTTGTGTGCTTGTTTTCTAGTCTATTTTCATTTTGCATTTGCGTTCCTATTTATAAAAAATCAGTGTTCATTCCTATTCTACTGTTATTGGCATTTGTACTTCTCTCTGTTATTGGCATTTGCAGTGCTCATTCCCATTACTATTTAAAAAAAAACAAACAGTGCATCTCTCTGTTCAAAATTTTCAAAAGTTTACAATTGTGCACTATTTTCTTTTACACATTTGCACCGTTATAGTGCCTTGCATTGGTTTGGGACATTTGCATTTCACATTTTTTTTTTACATTTCACTTTGCTACATTTTGTAACTAGCATTACACACTCCAATAACCCACAACCTCAAGCCTGCACTTATACATACAAACATCGCCTACATATCCACTGCCAAACTCGAACACCAGCAGTCATCCACCATACAAGACTTCCTTGCTGTCACTTACCACTGTCAACTACACTCCCCTTACTGTCACTTATTACCGAAAACTGCACTCTGACTTCATCTCCACAACCCAAACCTTTCCCCACATCATACACCAGTCAGTTTAGACAACCATCATCGATTATCTCAAACTCCACTGCTACAAGAATTCTTCACAACATCTACATACAAACCACCATCCTCCTTCCAGTTCATCATCACCCATCACCAATGCAATTCATTGACCATCCCAAATCCTCATACTCCGGCAGTTCAACATACTACATCACCACATTGCAACACCATATAACATACAACTTACCCTATCACTAACCTGTCACTCCATTTGTCTGCATCACTGTCTCACTATCGTATGCACTGACCCGCCACCATCTCCACAAAACATTGCAATACGAACTGCCTACATCTACAAACATTTGCTGCAAACCCTTGCTCATCCACCTTCACTACTTCTACACTGCAACTACTCTACACTTCTGCTCATCAAACCACCTCATATTGCTGCTATCTCCATTCAATTCAACAGTAATACATATATGATGTCACCATCAATAACTTCATACCACAACACTGCCTCAGCAGTTATACTTCACCATTTACCCCAATCACTACTCCATACTATAGAGTTGCCGACAAAACTACACTTCACATTTCCACATTCACTTGCAAGCATTTCAAAACCACTTCCTACAGTTCCATCATACTCAAGCATACCCTCTGTTGCCACTACTTCAGACATACCCTCTGTTCCATCGCACAACCACAAACCAAGCTCATATTCATTCACATACAACCACCCGAAACATCTCTCCGCAACTTGCCTTGCTAAAACTGTCACAATACTTCAACCCAAACTCACAAACCCTGTCACACTTCACTACAGATCATCATCTACTTCCAGTACAAACAATTCCCTCATCTGTCTAATATCCATCAAAACATACACATTCATTGCCACATACAAAACTTAGGCCAGAACTGACATACCTTGCGTCGACATCACTCGCAGACCTTCATTTGCTTCCGACTGTTCTTCCTCCAACTTCGCCTCAATCAAGCCTCGAAACTGCCGCTCCTCCTTTGCCTTAGGACCGCGACGCCAATTAACTCCAACACTTCATTCATACCATATCTGCTTCCTTGCTGCTGAATACAAGGCACCACCACATTGTCTACCATCAGACCAACATCTTACGTCGATACCACCTGTTCAAAAGTCCACTGCCATCTCCTACACAGTTTAGTGCAACCACCATCCTAAGTTCAATCAGAACCAAATCAAACAACCGCCAAACCCAGAATCACCTCACCAATCACCAGAAATACCATCACCTTCCTCAACCAGCAATCACGACTTCACTCATCTTTATATCGCACCGCTTCGATTTTGCAACCCCCGCCACCACAAATTCATCCAACTGCATCCTATTTGTATCGAGTGTGAGAAATCCTGCTGTTTTCGACTTGCGATTTGATTTCCAAAAGTTGAAACTCAATTTTCATTTTAGGATTTTTGAGATGAAGATTTATGATGGGGTATAGGAGAGTTGAGTAATTTTGTTTTTGGGATGTTTTCATTTTTCTTTTTTGAGTCTTGAGCGAGGAAACTGTGCTTTGGGCAGGGGTGGACGCGGGTCGGTTTGGTGCGGTTTGGAGTCCAAACCGCTTCCGCACCTCATCAAATGGTAAATAAAATACAAACCATTATACCAATCCTTTAAAGGGTTCGGTTTCGGTCCGGTTTGAATGTAATATGATTCGGTTTCGGTCCGGTCCGGTTTGAACCCATATCAAATATGAAATAAAAGAATTACTTCCATCAATAATCAATTTACAAAGGCAACCGTGCGAAACTTTTACATTTAAAGGTTAAAACACATAATGTTATACTGAAATGAAAGATTAGTTCTTAATTAGATGAATATTTCAATTTGACATTTACCTACAAGTGAGACTTTTTTTGGTAGATTAACCAAACATCAACATTAATCAATGCATAATCATTAAGTAAAATGACTAGAATAAGATTATAATTAGCATTTGTTCCCAAAAAAATGAGATGAAAAATATTATACGAAACTATAACTTCTTCCTTTATGTCAGCGATTATTATTAATATAACAACAACATACGCTAAAAATAGAATGTACATCGTTAAAATCTAAAATAAGATAGGAATTGCTTATATTTTTATCATAAAAGTACTAATTTAAATTTTTGGTTCGGTCCGGTTTGATATGGTTGGTTCAATCGTCCAAACCGCAACCGAACCGTATCGATGCGGGTCGGTCCAGTTTGAGGTATCTGCTTTGGTTAGAAGATTCGGTGTGGGTTTCCGCACCGCTTTTGCAGTCCGGTGCGGACAGTTTCCGTATAGCGGTGCGGTTTATGCCCACCACTAGCTTTGGGTACTTGGGTTAGTCTCAGGTTTGGATTGTGCTGTGTTTCGTATTATTTGTATTTGGTTTTTACTTTTGTTTTCCTCTTTGTTTTAAATTGTTTAAGTTGTTCTAGTGTTCCTATCTTTTATAAAAAAAAAAAACCAGAGTTTGTTTTCGTTTAACTTTTTGTTTATTGAACATGTTTTCTACAAAGTGAGTTTGGTTTCATTTGCTTGGCTTCTTTGAATTAAAAAAATAAAATATAAAAATATCTGTGTATATATCTTTGTTTTATCTTTTAGGTTGCAAAAACAAAAGGAGAAGGATTGCGCTGCTAAGCTTGCCCCAAAAAAAATAAAAAATAACTGCTCTGCTTGCTTATAAAAAATTCTGCCGCTTTTTACCCTTATCTATTATTTTTATTTGTCTTGCATTGTTGGTTATTTGCATTTGCATTTATAAAAAAAATTCAAAACCAAAAACAAAAATTCATCGTTATTGCATTATTAATACACGTTTACTTTCTGCTTTGCATTTCATTCTAGATTTTGATTAATAATAACAGTTAGACATCGATAACACTTAATTATATATTGACAAGTTGTCTTATTTGAACAGTTTATTTTCTTGGTGTCTAAGCTACGGGAAAGTAATAACCATTTATAAATATTACAGTGATTCGTAAATATTATAGTGGTTGTTTCTCTAAAGGTAGTTAAACCTTCGGCTGTATTGCTACGGTGATTCGTGGTGCACCGATAACTCATGCCCGTTACCTAGCTGAGAACTATCTTGTTGATTAAGACAACATGTGATTATACAGTTATGAGTTAATTTAGGATAAATCATTTGTAATTTACCTCTACATTCATTTAGTTGCATTAGTACATGCATATTTAAAAAAAACCAAAAAAAAATTCAAAATCCAAAGCTAAAAAAATTGTTTATATTTATTAACTTAGTTTTTTTCCTTTTCCTTTGAAAATTTTTAAATCAAAATTCCAAAAATTCAAAAAAAAAATATAAAATCTTTTCAAAAAACAAAAATCGATTTTCCCTTTTGAAATTAAATTTTATCTGTAAATATTTTTCCTTTATATAAAAAAAAGAAGAAACAAAAAGCATTCTTGAAAAGTCCGAGTTTCCCCACACACTTCAACTTTACAATAGTTGTGAAAATCAATATAATCCATATAATTTCACTTCAAATTCGTATGGATATTTTAACATCAACTATTGTTTAAATGATTCAAATTTCAAACAACAAAATTTTCAAAATAACGAGCAACCCTCAAATCTTGAAAATAGCATTTCATCTTTACTCGAACATTCCACATTACAAATTCAAATGATAAATGAGTTGTGTAATTCATATTTGTGCGATAACTCAAATCAAAGTTTTCAAAATAATCAAAATTTTAATTCACTTCGAAATTCGAACGATTTCGAGCATAACCCATGCCAATTCAATTCTGAACTCCAAAATGAATTTCAAAATCAAAACGAAAATGTGATCCACTTTTCAAATAATTTTGGCAATGGGAATAATCTTGACTACGATACGAAAAATTTTTGTTCCCAACAAATCCAAATCGAAAATTCTCAAGTTAATAACTATAAATTGGACTTTGTTGAACAAATGGATGAAATCTACAATGATCACATGGCTTTGTTGTTTGAAACATATAGGAAACAACATGACAAACAAAAGAAAATTCCAACATGCAAAGAGTCAAATGATAATCCATCTTTTACGCAAATCGACGATTTTCAAATAACAACTTTTGAAATTGAAAATAATAATCTTAATGAATTTGTTGAAAACACGGTAATTGAGTTGGATTTCAATTCTTTTAAGAGTGTGGAACCAAATTTAAAATTTGATCTTTCTTTTCTCGGTTTTGAAAATTTGAATACAACAACTTTGGATTTTGAACTTGAGACATGTAATAAAGTTATTGATAGTCCAATAAAGAAAGACGAATTTAATGAAGGATGAAGAGTTTTTAAATTCTCAAGGGAAAGATTTAAATCACTATTTCAATTTTGAAATCAATAATTTTGACGAAGTTTTCAATAATAAGTTTGAACTTCAACTTGGTGAAAATAAACTTGAATTTCGGTCAATTGTTTTATCAACCCCAAAAATCATCAAAAACAAAACAACCCATTCAATTTTCAATAAAACGATATTCGTTTGTCCAAATCAACACTCAACTTTGAAATCTTTTACGATTTGGTTCTCTGCGCTTAAACTGTGTCTCGCATACTTGACGAGACAAATGAATCGGCCTTTGAAAGACCGTTTCATTTACTTTTTGACAATATACTTTCTGATGCCATGTAGATACATTTCATTTTCATGTAAATAATATTAGGCATTCCTTTCACTTGGGTTGACTATGGGGACACGGTCAAAATCAAGAATGGGGGAGACCCATCTTCTTCTTGATTTTTTCAGGATTAATTTTTCATTTTTATTCCAAAAACTCAATATATATATATATATATATATTCAAAAACAAAAGAAGAACTTTTTAAAGCATTTTTTATTTATTTTTAAAGAAACACTATAGGATAAATGTATGGTTTTGGATTATTAAATTGAAAATTTTGAAAGTTTATTTGTCTTAACAAAAATAAAAATAAAGTTTGATTACAAATAACAATGGTTTTATTAGTATATAAGAAGATTCATACGTGTTAATTATGGAATACATCCTAGCTGAAAATCTTTGTTTTAAAAAGTGGCTGATTTAAAGAAAAGGGTATAACATTTTTTTGTCTTCTAAGTTAAATGGTGCTAAGATGATTTTGCAAAACTCTCTCTCTTAAGAAAATAAAAATAATAATAACATCCAAAGTATTCACTCTCATTTAAAATTCCTCACGGTTATGCATGGATGAATTACTTGGAATCTTTGATCATGTGCTTTCATACTTTTTTAAAAGTCCTCATGGTTATGCATATATTGAACACATGTAAAAAAAGAAAAGAAAAAAAAGACTTAATAAAAACCACCTACGGTCGATAGGTGTATGCATGAAAGTGTGTGCGCTCGCCATGCTCTGTACTCCCCTCACATAAGCCTTAAAGGCAGTGCATGGGTGGTATATCTGGCCTCAGTTTACCTGAGCTAAGTGTGTAATTTTTCTTGAAAATAATGAGAGAGCAAGAAATTGAAATCCAAGCACTATTTTTACTTATTTGATTTGATTTGTTATTGAAAAGAAATGAAAATACCACTTTGATAAACTTTGATAATCAACTAAGGATCAATTTCATAGTTACACTTTTTTATTAACCAAAACAACGAGTTAAACTATAGTCTATTTGTTATGATAACTTGATTTTTGTTGGAAATTTTGACGAGTAAATAACATAAATTTTCAAGATAATAACCAATACCTATATTTAACTTGTTCGTGTCAATTTAAAAATAAATCCTTCATTTGTAAGTATTTTAAAAAACTTGCATTCATCTCTTTGTAAATAAATCTTGCATTTTGTAAATATTTTCATACTGCGTTTGGATTTTGTGGGTAATATCCGTTGAAAACCCTCATGAGACAACACTCGTCCTACTAGGGACACCCAGAGGTTTAACGGCTTTTTGCATACGCTCAATGCAATGGTGCTCCCTATGAAAACAGATTTATCTTAGTTTTTCTTTACTCAAGGACGAATAAAAAGATAAGTGTGGGGTTATTTGATGAGCACGTAGATGTGCATAATTTTACCATGATATTTAATCTATGTAAATTAAATAAATGATCATATTCGATATTTTAACCAGAATCCATATTAATTTCAAATTATCACATATCCATTTTCATATAGGGGCAAAACGGTCATTTGTGTGCATATATTTCTTTGAGAAAAATTAAGTGAAAATTTATACATATTTGTGTAGGAATTTAATCTCAAATAGGAGTGGGTTCATGAAGACACATGCATGCACAAAATGAATATAAAAGAATGAAGATGGAAATAATTCAAAGTGAAGAATGTGAAGGACACTTACCCACTTACCTTAATATGCAAATTAGCGGCTGATGCACATGCTTATGGAATTAATGGCTTCATGTACACTTAAATGATGATTAGTAGAAGCTAACGATTACTTGGCCTCCACGCTACCTCAAGGGCATTTTGGGCATTCCCCAAATTATGGATTAGGGTTTCATGCTTGTATAAATAACCCATTATGTTCATGTAACCTCTTCCTTAGTCTCTCTTAGTTTATTTTAGGATCAAAAATAAAACTCAAAGCTATCTTTCTTTTTTCATGGCTACCTAGCCATATTTTTATTTCATGTAACTTTCATTTTTTTATGTTAATTAGTGCTCTCTTTTCTTTTATATACTTCTTTTCCGTTCATGTTGTAGTGTAGATCTCTTATTTCATACAAGTAGATTAGTTTTTCCTTTCCTTTTGCTCTCCTTTTCCTTTTATTTGTTTAACGTTGCTTTCTACATTTGTTGATTTGATAAAAAAAATGAGAGGCTAATCCCTTCAATTTAGGGGTAATGAAACTCTCTTGAATCATGTAGATGCAACATAATTCCGTTTATGTCACTTTTATGCTTAATGGAAAGTACATGTTTGTATGATTTTGTGCTTAATATTGAATTTGATAGCTTATATTGTTCAAAAAAAATAGGCTATGCGTAGTCATATGAATCGCTAATTTTCTCTTCATCTACATATGATTATGGTAATGGAAGTGGATTTAGAATCAAAATTTATTGGTTTATGTTTCTAATTCAATAGTTAATAAATCATGCTTAAAATAGATTCAACTTTTGATTTCATATCATTTTCATTGAAGTTAGTAAGTGGGTTGAGGGTGCATTAAAGTTTGATGGTTTAAGTGTGTCAATTAATAATACAATTAGGCCATGCTTATGATAAATGCATCAACTAAACTCACAAATGACCAAAAAGAGATCGTAATGTCATTATGTTGATTTATGTGATCCTGAGAGGGGATTTGCCTCTAAATTGCTCTTTAATCTCATCTTTTTATTCTCCTTACTTTTAGTTTGTTTTTACTTTCTTTTAGTTAGTTAACAATCACTCAACTTTGGTTTAATTTGATTGAATAGAATTTCAAAATCATCAATTCCCTGTGGATCGACCTGTATTCGCCATGTGCTACATTCGTACACCGTGCGCTTGCGGTTATTTTTATTATAAAATTCGTTCGGCTATTTTCAAACTCGATAGACATTTAGCCGTCCGAACATAGGCCAATCCTATATCCTTTCCCTTTGACCGTGTATTCCTATACACATTCATTTCATTTGAAAAAATTTATAACTCAAAGTACCGGTCACCACTAACAAGGAAAAGAGGAAGAAAAGCTAGGAAGAAGCTTAAGCAAATCAAATCCATTCATATCTCAATCTTTATACTTTCTGAAGCTAAGGTGAATAATCTTTAAATTTCAAATTTTTATTATTTTCGGTTTAATATGAATTCTAAATATTTTGCAATGATTTTCCATGTTTTCGAATCATGGAAGAAATATATATATTTGTTGATGAATTATGGTTATTCATATTGAATTTATGATATGTTTTAAGGTGAAAACCATATTAAATAACATCCAAATGCCGTGCAAATTATTATGAAGGTTAAAAATATTATTTTAGAGATGGGTTTCAATTTTTAGAATTTTTGAATTTTCTAGTAAAGAAAATGATATTATATGCAGTATAAATTATTTACGAGTAAGTAATATAAGATTTGGGTCTGAATTTTTTATAAGTTAGAAAACATATTAAAATGGATTTTCTCGAATTTTTCCAGATTTTTCCTAAGTATTTTGATAAGAATATAAAATTATTTAAGGTATGGGACTTAAATATTTTATAAAATTTAAAGAGGAGAATGGGCATTTTGCAAAATAATTTAAATTATTAAATCTTGGAAAGTTGGCAAAACTTTTGAAAATGACAGTACTTTTTATTGGTAAAGAAAGAGGCAACCAATCACAATTAGACACGTGAAGCATGTTAGGCAAAAAGAAATATTTGCTACATATTTTTCACTATTTCGTCTCTTTCGGCACCAGGTTCTGCCTCCTCATCTTCGCTTTTGACGCATTAGAAACCAATGCACATGGTATCAGTTCACTGGTACGTAGTGAATTGAATGTAGGTGGAAGGTGGGGAGTCGATACCAAGGGTTTCAAAGGGGTTGAGCTAGTACTTCGTTATTAAATTAACAATGCGCCTGCTTCTTTCGACTTAGATACTTTCGACTAAGTCAAATGGTTTTAAAAGGAATGGTTTTGATTGGGTTGCACTTTTGTTTTAAATGATTGCTTTTGACTAAGTTGAATCCTCTTGAGTGTCGCTTCCTACCTTTCGACCTAGATGGTATCAGAAGGGTTGTTTTGTTTTTTGAAAACTTGGCCAATTCGCCAATGCTTTCGAAGAGATGGTTTCGACACCATCACTTCATTACTTAGGAAATGGTTTCGAGATAGATGCTTTCCACTTAAATGTTTTAAAGGACCCTTGTTCTAAAGTAAAGTAAACCCAAATGGTTTTAAACGAGATGGTTTCAAAGGGTTTCAAAACAGAAGCTTTTGACTCAAATGGTTTCGATCGAAATAGTTTTCAAGGTTTTGAAGGGGTAAATTTTGAATGGTTTCGAAACGTTTCCACATGTTTTAAATTGAACCTAAAGTACTTTCGAAAGAATTGAGTTTTGATTGATTTAAAAGGTTTTATTGAACGATTTTGAAAAGGGTGGTTCCCTAGGGTTTCGAAAGGGTTGAAGGAAAAGGTTTTTCCCTATGTTATCGGAAGGCAATACTTAAAGATTTTAAAAAGAGATGTCTAAATTTTTTAATGCTTTCGAAGGATAGACTTTTATTGGTTTCAAAAGGGGTGGTTTACAATGGTTTCGAAAGGTAAGATTTGGCCTTTCGGCCTAGATCAAATAAAAGTGTTTACTTGGTTTCGAAGGGATTACCTTCAAGGTTTTCGAATGGGTTGTTTAAAGGTTTAAACAAAGGTTTCGAATATATTGAATAGGCATATTAGCCCAAGTATTTACAAGTTAAAAAGGACCTTAACTTATTTGAAAGGATAGCTAATCCTTATTAAAATTCATCAACATTATTTTGAGTAAAGTGTGTAATCAAGGCAAAATGGCTTAGCGTAAAGCTAAAGATATATTTTCTTTGTGTGTATATATACATATATATATGATTTGAAGGTCTAAATCATTTTGAAATGGTTTTGAAGGAAAATTAAAGGGTAGTAAACCCTAAGAAAAGAATTCGGACAGTTAGTCCACTTTAATTCAGACAGTTAGTCCATTTTGCAGGTAGTAAGCCTAGATTTCGGACAGTTGGTCCAATTTGCGGGCAGTCAGCCCAGTTTTGTGAACAGATAGTTCATTTGTAACATAATGGACCTTGTTATTATGTGTGGGAAAATAGCTCACATATTACTTGTTTTTACGGATAGATAGTCTATTTATTTAGCATAATGGATATTGCTATTTTGATATAATCAGTTTGGTTAACCAGTTTGTTTGTAGGAAAGAATTGCAAAGTATATGTTTTGAAAAGGATACTAGTGAGGGGAAGCCCATTTTGCTACGCGATGTGGTCTCAATTAATATCAGTAAACCAAGATGTGACAGAATTATTCACACCAGGCTTTATGCCCGACTCAAAGTTTTTGTTTCCCCTTAAACTCTCGGGTACGGAAAATTGATTTGAGTAGGCTAAGGGTTGAGGTTTTCAGTTTTAGTCTTTTGGCGAATAAAGCTTCCGGAGACGAGCAAGTGGCTGATGGATAGCTATATAGGAGTTTTTGTTTCCGCTGTGTATATTAAGTCAGTTATGACTATATTTCTTTGATCAACCAAGGGGCATTACCATATGTCGCTCTTGGCATATTTTGTAATGATATATTTAATCATTTCCTGGGAAACGATATGAGATTATGTAACATGAATATGAATTATTGTTTTGAAATGTAATCTTCAAAATGTCATTTTGAAGATTTAAATCAACAATTTTGTTCATATTCATATGCTTCTGATATTGTGGATACTATTATCATTACCATATTTTGTCACCAGAAATTAATACTTTGGATGACTGCAGCATCTGTAGCGCTTAGCTTTTGGCCTCTAGATACGGGATGTTACAATTTTTAAAATAGATTGTTTTAATTAATGTGTAAAATTTGTCATTTTAGGCACTATCTCGAATTTCGATTAATCCATATTCTTCGGATCCATGATAGTGAATTATTATAGGATTTCTAGTTTCATAGCGGGCTGCTGCTTAATCTATTAGTTATGAAATACCATTAACTCTATGTATGTTTATCAATTGGTCATGCGAGCTCGAAACATGTAGAAATCAATTAATGGGATTTAGATGAATAATTTAATTTTTAAAAGCTAACTTCCGTATACAATAGAATTAGGGTTTGAGAGTAGTTTTATTGAGTTTAAAAATATTGAAAACCTATATTTCGACATATGGGATGACCTAATCTCGTTTCGGGAACGAAACGGGCTTTTCGGGCCTTTGTTATCGCTTCGACCCAATTAAATATGTTCCATCCATTCTTATCCATTTTTGCCTATATAGGTTGTTATAAACCCTAAGAGTCTTTTATTCTATTTTCTGCACGTGCAATTTCTATCTCCTCTGTTCCTGCTCAATGGCGGATATTTCAAAACCCTAAATTATAGTTCCAAATAAAATAAAAAATTCAAACTGCTCAAACCCCATGATATAATATATCATTGCGAAGCTCTTGATGAATGAAATTAGCGTCTCTAATTCATTTTTCGATTGGACTCTCCGTTCATCCAGAAATTGGATATTTATTCTCGACCGTTCATTCTAGGGTTTGATTTCAACGGAGGATCTTCATCCAATCGATGATAAGAAGGCACTACATCATAGAGGGTGATGAGACGAGCGCATCCATCGACTTGGATCATTGCATAGGTGCATGAGTTCGCCAAGCTTATCAAGGAAGTGGCTGCGGTGATGGTGCTTAAGGAGGAGGACGGAGGGCGTCAGGACTTCCTGGAAGGGTCAGCCCGAGGTGGGGATCACGGTGGCACAGTTGGATCTGGAGATAGAGGCTTGGAGATGCGCGTGGCCAGATGTGAAGGGTGGTGGCTTTGTTGCGTGGTCTCTGGTCGTGGAACAAGAGTTTAGGCTAGGATGGTGACTTAATTACATATTTGCTTCTATATTATTGTAAATTTCAAATGTTCTAACATTAATATCATTTACATACAAATTCCGATTGATGCACGGTTACTTCCGTTGTACTCGTATCGAAATTTTGAACAGTATGAAACTGGTTTGGTTGAATTTGGAGACTACTGAATTTTCAGGCTTTTATTGAATTTCAAATGGGCTTTAAATCAAAGGTGAATGATTTAACCCACTCACGCAATACTAAATCTTCTTATGTTAGTTGAATTAAATTTATGAAGTGATAAGAATGTTACTGGTTGTTGTTTGATAGTTTAAGTTGACATTTTAATTGAAATTGAATTTTGTTGATTCAAATTGCCATTTAAATTAATATTGAAATTGAATTGCTAGATAAATACGTGATATTGATAACCAGTTAATTGTTGTGATTTATTGGTTGCTTTGGATGTTGATTGTGATGGATATTGGTTTATTGACATTTTTGATGATTGGATGTTTATTTATTATTATAAATCCATATTATCACTATGTATATTAAGTGACATCATAAAAACTGTTATTTGAATTATTTTGAATAAAGTAAGAAATAGGTTGAAATGTTATGTACCTATGACATTTTGATTTGGATTGAAATGATATATATCCATCCCTAAAATTAAAAATTGAAATAACTATCCACTTGGCAATAGGATATGAAATTATTAACGGACATTAGATTGGTTAAATTAAATGATTAAAATCATGAATTTGGATTTTAGTTAAAGGATTTTGTTTTAAAGAAAATAAATTATGGATTTATATGAATTGAATTATTTCTAATTCAGGTTTTGAAATGTTATAATCGAAATTGGTTAAAAGAAATTATTTTAATGAATTAAAATTGAAATGTGAAGTTATAATCGATATATGACTTTAATTTTGAAAATTGATTATTTTTAAGTTTGAACCTTAAATTGAACAATGAAGTTTAAATTGATTTAAGAGGTTTGAATCAGTAAATTGAAATTGGACTTGAAATTTATATGATTGAACAGGTGTAAAATAAGAATTGGATTGAAATTTAAACCATTGAATTGAATTATTGAATCGAATCTGAAGTTAAAAATGAATGTTTCGAAAGTTGAAGTTAATTTGAATTGAAATTGAAATCAAGTTGATTTGAAAACTAAATCAAAATTGAGTCAATTGAATTAAAAGATTGGAAATTGAGTTTCGCTGATTGAAATTTGGACATGGGTCCAGATTCGTTGAAATGGAAAGAAACAGTTTGATTTGATACTAATTTCAAAATAAATTATTTTATATAAACTGTTTAAATCTATTTTTTAATATTCAAATTATTATGATTTTCCAAACTATTTTACTATATAAACTATTTTCAGTACTCAAACCATTTATATCAAACTGTTTTAAATCTTTGAACTATTTAAGCTATTTTAAACTATTTAAACTATTTTCGAAAAATTCAAACTGTGCAAAGTTGAAATATTTATATTTAAATTGTTGATTTAAATGCAAATGTGGTTAAACGAGGTTATAACCTAAGTTGAAATTTGAAATGATATTTTCAAGTGGGAATGGCATATAAAGTAAATATTATGATTTTGAAATGAAGGATATTTTGAAGTGAATATGGTATTTTGATATCAAATATGAATCAGTTTCGAAATGTAAAAGAACCAACCGGTGTGAAAAGTGACGTTTGGTTGTTAAATAGACTGGGGCCTCTTATTAGCATATTCTCTGTCAATATTAGAACCACTTTAACAACTGTGTATATGGTGGATGATCTCGAATGAATTAGTTGGATTTGGTGAATGTTTGTTGGATTTGAAGAAAGATAATGGATGGCCTCGGTACTTATGCCAATTTGAAATGACTAAAACATGACGGCTTGTCAGAGCCAAGTGGGCTAGCTACCCCAAGCAGACACACCTCTTCGTATTGCTATATTGATTTTAACATGATTGGTGCACCTTGATTTGATTTTGGTGGTGTTGGACGCGGTGGGTGGTCATGGCTACTATGCGTCACCATTAGCCCTACGACCCAAATCGGTAGTATCCTACCTTAGCATTGCCTCACGTGCCTTGTCATACTTTTATCCTTATATGCCCCCACTATAATTTTGTTTTAGTATGGTACCTATATGGGACTCACTGGCTACCGACGTTACTGGTTGTGTTACAGGACCTGCTTAAAAATGTGTTAAGAGGGATTAATGTAAAGCCTTAACGCTAAGAAAAATATTTATTTTTTTGATTAGACGCTACATATATAGTGTATCTTACTACATATAGATAGTTTAGCGGATCTTTAGGAGATGGAAAATCTCGTAACGTCTCTTAATTTATTGCACTCATGTTATACACTAAATAAGAGATGTAAAATCTCGTAAACATCTCTAAAGCTATTACACTCATATTTACTTATTATTGATTTAACTTACATAAGAACTATTAGTTCTAATTCAAGTGTTTAGTCTTTTCATTACACTTGGATCAGCCTGAGCTTCTCAGTTTTTGAAGACATTATTTTTAGAGGACGAAGACGGAGTTGGTATATTATATTATTAGTATTATTCCACTGCATCATTTTGGTACGTTGTTGAGTGTACTCTGATTTTGTTGTAAAAAATTGTGTAATCAAATGTATATTGTAAAACAGCTTCATGAACTATTTATTTGATTATTATATTTGTCATTCCGCTGTGAGATTCTGCGTTTTGTTTTCCTTCTTTTCTCTTATTTTCTTATTAAATCTGATAGATAATCCTCTCTTTTGAATGGATTTAGCTAGACATATGTGGTTTATTGTCGACTTAATCATCCAAAAAGGCGGGTCTTCACAAATATTGACTAGATTTCTAGTCAATATCGGAATTATGATTTGAGATAGATATTAGAAAAGGTAATTTACTAACACCATGATTTAAGAAATGAAAATTGAAGAGATTTTGAGTTATAATGCATGTAAAGTAAAAGATGCGAGATTTAGAGTTGTTTGATTTTAATGAAGATCTACATCCACTGTAGTTATTGATTTTGTTGCTTACATTCGATTACAAAAGCTTGACTATAAGGGAAATATTTTATGCAAGACATAATTTTTTTTATCAATATATATATATATATATATATCTATGTATGTGTGTGTGTGTGTGTGTGCATGTAAAATTGTATTTATAGTAACTAAAATCTTGTATGAGTGGCCCAGATCATAGCATAGGGCCCTGAGAATCCTTGGGGCTGTCGGTGTAGTTGAACAGCTTAGATATGGGCTAGCTAAGATGTCAGATGGGAGAGAAAGTTTGATGATGGCCAGCTAGTGGGCCGTACTAAGGCATGCCTTTTTTAGAAAGGCGGCAAGGGGAAAAGTGTTTTTATTGAACAATAACATCATTGCCATGTGGATAGTGAAGGTCAATGAGTGGTTTTACATAGTGATACCTTCGTTGGATTAGCAATGTCATTTTATGATGATCTTTTCAATAGAAAAGTATGGGAATGATGCTTCTTTATATAGTGATGACTAGGTGCTTTAGTCAGAAGCATGCTAAGTTAAGACAAAGCAGGATGGTCGAAGCTGGCTGGTCTTCTAGGAAGATGTGAGCAAAGAGGATCAAGGGTTTTGGAAAGGCGAGGGTCGGTGAGGCCTTCTTGTTGTGAACATTTTGTTTGTTCATGGAGCGAGTCTGTGTTATGTGGCGATGCTCAAGGCCTTCCATTAATAATGATAAATGGTCGGGACACTATCCGGGCCTCTCAAGTAATGGAGCACCAAAGCTTTTTGTGTGCTGCTATATGAGAAATTTACACAAGTTATGGGTCAGGCCGGATGTTGTTGAGGTAATATGATGTTGGGAGAGAACATTGTATGCTTAGCGGGTTGACCCCATACCTTTTGCAAGAAAATCGAGCAACAATAAGGAATAAACTAATTGTTGCAGTGCAAATTTATTTTCTAATTTGTATTATCGTACCATGTATAAGTATTTTTATTTTTAGATTGTTGCGTATGTTCCATTCGTTTTTATTATAACCATTTTGCTTTCATCCTTGGATTTCCCAATCATGTGTAATACTTTTTGATTACAAACGAATTATTATTAGCTACAATCAACTACATTTAGCAATTTTTATTACAATACAATTAAAACAATAATTCACACTTCATTGATTCGTTGTCCTGTTTGGAACAAAAAAGGAATTCACCTTTTTGTTAAACTTTCTCCATTCATGACACATTCAAAATAACCAGTTCAAATTCCCTATTCTCTTACATAAGAATGTAGCCAATTAGGACGAGGTATCCACTGCAGTAGAAATGTAATCTATAGAGCGTTCCCATCTAGGGAATAGTTCATTAAAATAAATCGAGAATATAAAAAATGGACAACCAATTCTCCATAGTAAGTTTTATAACTAAATATTAAAAAAATCCAATATGGACATCGTTATCCCAAAAAATGGATCAACATCCTGAATTGAGTATGAAAGCACCGACCTTGTTTGTCAAGGAAAGTAAAATAGAAAATAGCAACAGTAAATCGCAGAAAAAGTAAATGAACAAGAGATTTTTATAGTGGCTCGGCTGTTAATAATGCCTACGTCCACTTTATAACTTTTTTTGAAATGACTATTGATCACAAGTCCCAATTGATTATAATTCCAATAGTTGAATAAAGAGAGATTAGACCGCCATTGATGGAGAAAAAAGAAGGATCTCAATTGTCCCATGGCAGCCATTATGAGGGAAAAGAAAGTTGAAGAATCTTCGTAACAGAGATGCTTTAGCGATCAGAACAACCATCCCCCTTTTTGTTGAAGGTAGGATGGTATTTGTAGAATTTGAGAGCACTTGAATCGAAACCAGAGCTTCAGAGGCTTCTAATCATCACTATGAGGTAGCACATGAATTTTTGAAGTGAACCGAGCTAACTATTTGGATTGGTACCGATCTAATTAGATCAGATTGACACTGATCCAAATAGTTTATCAATTCTTGCGCCACTTCCATCCACAAGCTTCTTATCTGCCAACGAGGCTTCTCTTCCAATTTCTTGACTTGTTGACATGTTTTGACGATGACTCTCTAGTGGGTTAGGTCAAACTGTAACTTGCATAGGACAAGTCTTGACTTCTTCAACTCAGATGCTTAGAATGTTATCAAATTTAGTAGATAAGCTTAGAAGTGATGTATGGACATAATGCAATTGGGTTGAAGTACCGAAGAGCCGAGTGGACATAATCACAATTTGTTACGTTCTTTTAGGTCTTTCGGCCAAGTTTTGAGTCATTCATATTTAGTTTGAATGTTTTAACTCCTCTTAAATTCTGATGGGTTAAAAACCCAGTTAACATTTGCCTCCCAGAGCATTATTTTGTTGGAAACAAGGCGTGTTCTGAAATTATTCATCTTCTGGTTTCCACTTCGTGGAGCTTTATTGGTTGCATCTAGTTTCCTCGAGTAGTTGCTTATGACATCCTGGCTAACTATCTAGTCCTTAGTGAAAATCCTCTATAGTCATAATTACTGAATGATCTTGGCTGGGAGACTCCCAAGATGGATACGGATGTTGAATTTAGCAAATAAGGAAAGTTTAAGGCCTTTTGGGGGGAAGTAATTGGATCGGTACAGATCCAATTGTTCAGATCGGCACCGATCCAAGTACTTGGGAAAATTTATGGTTCTCTTTTTTTTATATATGTATGGGTCAGATCTTCCATTCTTAATTTTGTACTTGTTTAAGTCAAGCTGATTCAATCCAAGAAAACCCTAGCCAATCAAATTGTTGTCGCACCGGAGCACCGCCACCAGTGATCTTTTCCTCTAGAGTCCCAACCACCTCCTTCAGAAGCTCTTGTCACTGTTCTCTTACCATGACTTTGCCTGCCCCAAGCCATCTTTGATCCACTTGTTGACGATCTAAAGTATTATGATTTAAGATGTCTTGGATCGAAGACCTTATCATTACTCTTCTCAAGCTTAAAGGTGAAGGTTAGTGAAGTGAGTTTCGATGCATAACTATGTTCTTGATTGGTTAGGTTGTGCTAACGATGTTCGTAGTTGAAGATCCATGCTAATTGGGATTTTGAAAAAGAAGATAGTAAATCGAGGCTGAAGTTCTTCACGGAGCGATGCCAAGGTTTTGCTCCGGTTATCGACATGCTTTGTTATCTTCATTTTCAGAATTAGAATTAGCTTGTATCGAGTTTCACGGTCGATTCCGACATGACATCTCATGGAATGCTGAGGTGAAAGTAATTTAGGATAGCATCTTGCATGTAGCTTAGGTTGTTATCATCTTCCAGAAAACTAAAATCGACTTATGCTGATAATTTCCTTCCTGATCCAGAACCATTATTCCGCGGCTGCTTGATTTGTACTGGACTTCTCATTGCACAGTCGGCGTACCTAGAATGGAAAGAGCTTTCCGTGTCGCATTTTACCATGGATTTGTTATCGATCATTGATGGACAATAGGTAAGCAACTTATAAGGATTGCTTTTTCTGATGTGACCGAGCCATCTATACGGAGTGGTCCTCTTGCAGCGTTCAGGACGCCGCGCCTGTTCTTGCATAGATTACACATCATACACACTCACGGTTGATGCTTGGAGTCCGATCGGTGATCGATACACATAGATCATCTCCTGACTCCAAGTATCATCCGTGTTAAGGTTTTATAGCTAAGAAATATGTGCACCTGCCTATTTTGAACACAAGCTTTCTTATATAAAATGACAGGTAAATCTTCCCATCGCAAGTCAATCGAAGGGAATTCACCTGCTTTCGAAGCGGAGTCCTCATCGATCCCTACTGGACCTACTACCTCTAAAACCTTAGGATAATATGGCTGCCTAATTCTAGTTAGCCCTATTATCGACCGCACACCCTCCAACTTTAGGGTTCTGCTAGAATCCTAGAAGAAAGCTCCCTCAATTTTTACACACAGGGTGTTGCGAAGCATTTGCTCGCAATACATAATTCTGAAGGACGGTCTACTATTTCCATCAAGATGTAAATTTAGAGACCTATTATTAAGAAGAGTGAATTATTATTTTCATTTATAGCATTTAACCAACCGGGTAACCATATGCTTCGACTTGCATTGAATGCCGGTCCAGTTGTTGAAGATAAGAGTACATCAAACCCATAGGAAGTCTTACCATGAGCAGATTGTATACATTGGGAAAATATAGGTTCGATCAAGATTTGTTTTTTCGGAGTACCAAAAGCGAGCATGACGTCATTATGAACATAAAGACCTAAGGTATGGAACCCTAGAAAGAGACTGGCCCAACTTAAATGAGATATGATAGCTTCCTTATGGTTAACATTCTTGCCAATACATTATCCTCAATTTTTGATGGCAACCCTTCAGAATATGGGGCTAGCCTTTTTAGATTCCTCGAAAAGGCTATGCCATACTGACTTGTCCATATGTTATGTTCATGTGAACGCTCAGTCGTGCTCTGAAATTCGCTAAGCTATATTATCTTTCGTTATTTGAAAAGAGCGAGGCCAACCCATCTCTTGTTTACATTAAGGCGTAACGGGGGTGAAAGCTCGTACTCGATCTCCCTAGCAAAGTCCCCTCATTCAAAAATCAAATTTTCTTTATCAAGTGTCCCAAGGGGTTCACTTATCTGTGGACACGAAGGGGTATGTTTCTCTCACTGGGTATTAAATTTCTTTTAGCCGCTAAAAATTCTTTTGAGAAATCATCTATTTTTTTCAATCCTCCCGAGCATGAATAAGGATCCGACACTCATGCTAGTTCTTTGTGCCCTTAAGCCTGTCGACGCCTTAAAGCGCACGATCAGATTTCTGCTCACCGACGAGAATCTTTGCCTATGCAGGCTTTTACATCCCGGGAGATCAGTTCAGTTTGTTAGTGCCCCCTCTTGCTCCAAAGCGCGGGCTCGCTCGATTTCTGTCTCCTGCGATTCTAACGAAGATGATGACGATGAAGAGAAAGATAGTGACTCATCTATTGAGTAAGCAGGATCTTCTAAGGAAACCCAAATATAAATTAAGACTGTCAGTCCGCCAAAGATGCCTTCGATCTCAGTGGAGAAGGAAGAGGATTTGGCTCATTGGGAAGGTAAAGCTCCGGTAATAATGAGAAAGGGGGAAGGAGGAACTGATGAACGACTCCCTTTAATCGACGAGGAAGCAGACTTGGATATAAATATCGATGAAGGCGATGCCAATTTGGGTGACAAGTCCTTGGAGTTAAGTTTTAGGCACACTCCATTGCCCCCTTAAAAAGAAAACTTTGAAAAAGACCCTACTAAAAATGAACCTGCTCCGAGTCATTCGTCGGGAGATGCTAAATTTGACTTCAAAGATGCGAGTGACATCTATGTACATGTGAAGGATCTGATGGGTGATACTAATTTGGGAGGGTTGCCTTCCCAACCTGCCCGAATTTTCCCACCGAAATAAATATGCCGACATTAATTAGCGATCGATTTCAGTTTGTGTTATTCTGCTGTGGTCGTTAAACTATAGCACACACTTCACTAGGACCGCGTATTTTATTGTTATTCATCTTGAATTTTTTATCAAATGTCTTTTCTCCCGAAGTTGGTTTTTATTTGCTGCAGGGATCATGTCTCAAGGATTCTATAATGATCGTAACCGAGTGCTCGAGTCTCAGCATTCGTAAAGACATTCATCTCGATATTACTCCTCCCATGAAACCGATAAAGAGATTTGGAGAAAAGATAAGGAGGCAAAGGACCGCCAATGGACTGGGAAGGATCAAGACTGTGATAAAGGGAGCGTCTAAAAAAATGGAAATGCTAGATTGAGCTGGGAGACTCGTCTAAGAAGTTAAAAGAAAGATCAAGAACGTCTTCCTGCTTCCACTTCCGAAGCCATGACCTTCTCCACTCACGATGCTACTGCTCCGCTTCCAATTTCAAGGCAAGCTCCATACATTCTCCCTGCCGTTACCTCTCTTCTGTAGACTGCGTTTCCCCACTTATTCTTAAGGGGGGTAGTTTTCGACAAGCCCAATCTGAAGTCGGTCCACGCAGAATCTTACTCACCCCATCTTTAGGCGATCCAAAGCAGCTTGAAGCAGGCCGAGGGGTGGGAGAAACTGCAACTTTCTACCATTAACTAAATAATTACCAGGAGAACCTCTCATTTGAGTCTGAAAATGATGAAGTTGAGAAGTAACTTGTGGACCACGACTTAGAAATTGAAAGGTTGAAGAAGGAGAGAGACAATGCCTTGAAAAGAACAAGTAGAAGTGCTTCTTTGTTTGATGGGCTAAAGCAAGCGAATGAATGAGCCGCTCTAGTATTCAGAAAAGAGATAAAAAGAGTGCCACGCCGACAAGGAGACTATGAAAGAGAAGTTAAATGCAAGGGAGGTGACGATCGACGCGGAGAAGAGAGTTATAGCTGAAAAATCCCAAGAAATTGCCTTTCTGGCTTTGGAAGCTGAAAAAAATCAACTAGCTGTAGAGAAGGCTAGCAAGGAGACAAGCTTTTCATAGCTCCAAGATACTTTTGCAAGGAAAATGGAAAGCTTGGGAGTTATAGCTGAAAAATCCCAAGAAATTTCCTTTCTGTCTTTGGAAGCTGAAAAAAATTAACTAGCTGTAGAGAAGGCAAGCAAGGTGACAAGCTTTTCATAGCTCCAAGATACTTTTGCATGGAAAATGGAAAGCTTGGACGCCATTATTCTTCGTTTCTATGTTAACTTCGTGCTTCATTAAGGTAGCCTCAGTTATTTGGGCATATAATTCCCTCGTACGCTCGCGGTGGTTGGGAAGGAAATTCTGTACCGGTTCGGTGACATGGGTGGCGGTTATTCCGATAAGGAGCTGGTTCAGGCCTACCTGAATGAAGAATCTCACCAAACTCTAGTGGAAGACCAGAGAATCTTAAAGCTGGAGAGGGTGCATAAATCCACCGTTATCACTGCCACCACCGAGGCTACCGTCGAACACTTCCTTTTAGGTCCGGGCTAGTCGTTATTGCATTTATATACTAATGAGGGGATTTCTGCCACTTCTCCTATAATCGTGCAACCGTCGAAGGAAGGCAACGATGAAGGCTTCGAAGTCGTTGCACATGACCAAACCCCCACTACAGTAATTTTCTCTACATTCTTGTGCTTGAAGATTTTCAATCTTGCCTGATGAAATCGCTGAGATGACCGCCCTTTATTCTGATATTGTAGATCAACCTCCTCCCCCTGCTAGATTTCCATCTCATCACGACGCTACGTCTGCTGCTATTTTAACCACATCGACTGTTTTCACTGCTTTTGGCTCACAATCTGGTCCTTATTATGTGCAAATTGAGGCTCTACATAGTTTGGATGACCCCTCTATTTCTCAAGAGGAGAGCTTGGCAGCTACTAGTGTGTAAGAGCAGGCAGACCAAGGCCGCCAACCAAAAAATTTAGAAATAGAGCAGCCGAAGAATGAGGAACAGATGATTGCGGTGGAAAAGCGGAAGGTTGAAGTACCAAGGAAGTCATCTAAGAGCTCCCACGGACCTCACGAGCATAAGGGGAAAGGAGGTTCCACTAGCCTCACGCTTCGGAGAGTGAGGGTATCCTAGGCAAGGATAGGCTTGAAAAAATGCAGATTATAAGCGGGAAAGGGGACCGGTGCAGCGGTGAGCAGACGTCCTGATTTGACCTATCCTCCTCTTGTTGTTTTGTTTTTGATTACTTTTTGTACAAGTGTAGAGTCTGTGCTCATTATTCATTTTGCTATTGTCATGGCGAAACTTTGTATTTTCTTTTTAGTTGGCCGATATTGTGTGGGTACAGCCCCCACATTTTGACTTTGTACAGAAAATGCTATAAGTAATACAATGATGATATTTTGATTGTAACTTTACCTGTCTACTTATTTCGTTTCATGCACTTATGCAAATTTTATTTACTACTATTCGTGTTACCTAGTCCTTAGTTACCACCAAAATTCTTTGATTGGAGCAACAGAACTGTGAAGTACATGGTTTTTTTGTTTTTTAAGTATCGACGTGTGCATGCCCCCAAGTTCATGGGGCTGTTTATTTCAAACACTTAACAATTGACTAGTTGATCTGAGTGACTTTTTGACTGTCTATAACTAGACCTATTTTGCGGTTCCTATGTTCGGGAATTTGTGATTTGAACGCCTTGATTTCAAAGGTATAGTGGGTCAACGAACGGAATTCTCTGCCGATTCATAGTCGTTAGACACTACTGGATTCATGCCAATTACTCCTGATGGTGGGATTAGATTAATTCTTGTTATTCTTGGAATAGACGAGTTTTTCGGCATTGTCGAGTCAATATTGGTACTTAAGAGTGCACGGTTAATGAAATGTGCAGCTTTTGAGAGTGTGCATGGCTTATGGGATGCGTGACTTTTAGGATCAATATGACCTGCCGATCCGGAATGGTTTGAAATTTGTCAACATTAGCATTCTTCGGATATGTGAGAGGTTTGGGTCTTGAGAGTGTGGTTCCACGGCTCAAGAAGTACTGCACGGCTTATGGGAGTGCACGGCATTTAAGGTTGTGCTTACTTGGATGTGATTCCACAATCAAAGACGTGATGCACGGCTTATGGAATGCGCGGTTCAATTTAGGCCTTCCTGGTGTCACCGGAGGAAAATAAGTTCTTAGAAGGCGAGGATCGCGTTCCGTTGATCCAACGATTTTAAGTCGATTTGCTTCCGTCAACCTGGCGGGTAAGTGAGGCATACTTGAGCGTAGTTCCACTATCTCAAGCGGTGGTTGGATGGTATTCTGGGATGGCTTATTTTCTAAAAATAAGAAGTACGTAAGATGGTTTCAGATAAAGTAACGATGCAGAGATTCGCTGTTCCATGCTCGGGGAATTTGGATTTCGTCAGATTACCAGTTTGAATGTTCCATCACCTAACTTTTGATTGATCACATACGGGCCTTCCCAGTTTGGTCTAAAGGTTCCCGGTACGAGATAGACTCGATTGAGGATGAGGTCTCCTACTTTGAAGATTTGGTTGTGAAATCTAGAGCTGAAGTATAGTGCGACCCTTTTTTGGGGAGTAGCGGTCCTTAACTTGACTTCTTCCCACTTCTCATCGATTATATCAAGCGACTTGAGTAGGAGCAGTTATTTTGCCTTTGATAAAAATTCTGCCTTCGATGAGAGGGGACTTCTAGTTTAATGGGGATCATTGCTTCTGAACCATACGCTAAGGTAAACAGGGTATGCTCGGTTGTTTCTTTGTGTCTTGTTTGGTAAGCCCATAGTGCAAGTGGAAGTTCATTAACCCAATTCCCTTTAGCTATATTTAGCCGGTTTTTGATGGTTGACTGGATGATCTTGTTTATTTCTTCCACTTGCCAGTTTGCTTGTGGACGAGCAACCGCGGAAAAGCTCTTCCCGATTCAGAAGAATTTACAATAGCCTTTGAACTTGGCGCTTTCAAATTGGGTCCCATTATCGGTGATAATTTTCTATCGCACACCAAACCTGCGAATATGTTTTTAGTAACAAAGCTACTGACTATCTTTGTGGTAATGGTGGCTAGCGGTTTCGCTTCGGCCCATTTGGTTAAATAATCAACAGTAACTATAGCATATTTAGCCCCTGCTTTAGCCATTAACAATACGCCCATCAAATCAATGCCTCATATTGCGAATGGCCATGGGCTGGCCATCTGCGTTAGCTCTGTTGAGGGAGTTCTTTTGATCTTGCTGATTTTTTGGCATCAGTCGCATCGTTTGGCATAATTTGCTGCATCGTAGTTAATTGTTGGCAAGAAGTACCCATATCGGAGGATTTTCCTTGCAAGGGTTTGCCCTTGGTATGGTCTTTGTAGTCACCTTTGTGAACTTCTCTCAGGATCTTTTGAGCTTCGTCATCGGTGACACATCTGAGCAAGGGCGTAGAGAAACCTCTTCGGTGGAGTATCCCATCCTGTATTATGAATCGCGGTGCCTTCTAAAGAAGCTTTTTTAGTCGGTTCCTATCTGTGCGAAGAGTGCCTATAAGAAAGCGATCATTGATTGGCATCATCCACATTTCTGGTTCAGTGGTGGTTTCAAAAATTCAGTTGATATTCATTTCGCTTATGCTTGGAGTGGTCAGGGCTTCAACCAAGACTAGGTCCAATGATTGATTCTCTCCAGAACTGGTCAGTTTAGCTAAGTCGTTAGCCTTCATGTTCTGCTCCATTGGGCTGTGAGTTATGGTGCAATGTTCGATGTTGTTCAGCATCTCTTGCACTTTAGATAGATATGGGGCGAGGTTCTCCCCTCGAGCTTAGTATTCGCCTTTCACCTGACAGACGACTAATAAAGAGTCACTACAGATGTGTACGGATTTTATCTTCAGCTCTTTCACAATTTTTAGCCAGCTATCAATGCCTTGTATTTTGGTTTATTATTTGTCATTGGGAATTCTAGTCATAAGGCACAGCAAACAGCTCGTCCTTCAGGAGCTTCAAGCACTACCCCTGCCCCGGGTAGAAGTTATTAGAAGCGCCATAGACGAAGATCATCCATCGTGTTTCCACTACCGGTGTAAATTCTTCTTCGTTATCCCGTAAGGTAAATTCGGTGATAAAATTTGCTAACGCTTGCCCGTTGACTGCCATTCTAGGATGGTAAGTGATTTCATATTGACTCAATTGATATTCCACTTGATAAGCCACCCAAAACTCTCAGGGTGGTACGATACTTGCTATAAGGGTTATCGGTCAATACTTTGGTCGGGTGTGCTTGGAAATACGGTCGTAACTTCTTGGATGCAATCAAGAGACAATATGCTATCTTTTTCAATTTCAGATAATTTTTCTCAGCTCTAGTGAACCGTTTACTAATGTAGTATATGGGTCGCTGGATCTTGTTAGTCCTTGGGAAAGATGGTTTTGATGACAACAACCTTAGGACTTGTTATAAAATATAAATACTAATATTATTATTTAGATATATATGTATGTGCAGTATTTAACCATGTCGATACCAAGAATGAAGACTATACGGTATAAATATTCAAGATTGGTAGATATAAAGATTGAAGACTCATGAGTATCAAGATTATCTAGAGTTCAAGATTATAATTTAATTAGGTATTTTGTTAAAACACTTAGAAAAGCACTGGCATCTTAAAATCCAATTTATTCATGGAATGGAATCTAATTCGACCAGTTAAAGGGATGGAACCCTAAGTAGGATGGAACCTACGAAAAATCTTGTGGAATATTGTTTTGTATCCATTAACTTTTATTCAAATGTTTTTTACAAAATTATATCTTGTTTTCAAAATGATTTCAAAGCCTTCCTTTTAAAAGAATCAAAAACATCTATCCTAGTTTTTAAATATTTTTAGCCTCAAAATAATCTTTATTATCAAAATCAAATTATCCTTGGTTTTAAACTATCTTTTAACAATAATATATTTAACTTTTAATATTTATACTTAGATTTAAATATAAAATTATATTAAAATTTTATATATATGAAAATATTATTCTTTATATTTACTTATGTATTTTAACTATAGTTAAGTATACTTATAAAGTTTAAAATAGTTTTAATATAAGAAAGAAGTTATTTTCAAAGAAAAACAAATTACCAAAAATTGCTTTGGCATGTCGAACAACCTCAAGTACCCCTGGTCGAAAAGGTGGCAGTTGATTTCAAAAATTTGAATTTCAAAAGAAGTGTATATTCATCATATCCTTTCACGAATGGACATGGCTATTGTTCTACTATAAATAGGGGCAGTTTTAAACGAATTTACATTCATATTTTCTTTGATTTCACTCCTCTTCTTCTTCCACATTTCTTTATATATAATTTTACCATTACACTGCCGAAATCAACATTGAATCTAACTAGATAATTTTTGGTTTGATTCTCTATCACTATCTCAACAAGATCTCAGTGCTATTCAGAATTATAGGCTTCTTTGTAATAAACTAAATAAGAAAAGGTGTGATTGTAGCCTATGAAATCAATCAAGTGAGAAAAGGTGTGATTGTAGCCTAGGAAATCAATTTGGTGAACTTGTTGCCCGTAAAATCAAGCATCTCTACGCAGAGGATTGTGAATTTGGAGTGGTGTATCTCGTGGCCTAGAAATTGAGGGTGTAATTGTACAATTGCTTTTGAAAGGAAATCCGTACTTGTGTGCGGGACTGGATGTAGGGTAACTCCGAACCAGCATAAAATCTGACGTGTTATTTCCTTTATTGCTTTTACTTTATTTGTGCATCTGTGTTTGATTATGTGATCATATCTGTGTCTGAATATTGCATACATTTGTGTTCAAATTAACATAAACTCAAAAAGATTTAGTAATTCCTTAAAACACTATTCACCCCCCTTTAATGTTTATTCTAGCCTTAAGATCCGTAATTCGCATTTCTCACATTTGGTATCAGAGCAAGGTTTTCAAAGTTTCATAATATGATTTTTGAAAAAGTTTTTAAAATGGCAATGTTTAAAAAACATGTTAATAGTAGTTTAGATAAATTCAGATCATCATTGTCTCTTAAGTCTGCATACAATCAATATTCAAGTTCAAGTTGTCTACCAAAATTGTATGATGTGCAGGAAACATGCTTTATGCGTGTTGAGGAATCAATCCACAATGGACAATTTGTGTAGATCAAAAACAATAAATGGATATTCGATAGTGGATGCTCTAGACACATGAATGGCAATCCAGATATGCTGAATGATATAATATACAAAGACGGAGGACCGGTTAACTTTGGAGACAACTCAAAGGGATGTGTGATTGGCATTGGCAAAGTCGGTAACTCTGAAACTCCTATTATTACTAATGTTTTACTAGTTAAGAATCTGAAACATAATCTGCAAGTATTAGTCAACTTTGCATTAAAGGATATAAAATTAAATTTGAAAAAGATAAATGTCACATTGAAGATAATAATTCAACCATAATATTTGAGGGAATTAGGAAAAAGAATATTTATATTCTTAGTATTAAAGTTTCAAATAATAACTTGTGTCTTTTGGCTAATACAAGTGACCCTTGGATTTGGCATAAGAGATTTGGACATTTGAATTTCAAACTCTTATCTAGACTTTCAAAACATGATCTAGTAAGTGGTCTCCCTAAAATGAATTTTAAAGTAGATAGTTTATGTGATGCATGTCAATTAGAAAAACTTAGAAAAAGTTCCTTTAAATTAAAAGATATGATTTCAACTTCAAAACCTCTTGAATTACTTCATCTTGATTTATTTGGTCCATCTCAAATTCTGTCAATAAATCATAGTAAACATGTTCTGCAATTGTAGATGATTATTCTAGATTTACATGGACAATATTTTTGAAACATAAAAGTGATACTTTTGAATTTTTTTAAGAACATTACAAAAAGGATTCAAAATCAACTTCCTCTAAAATTATAACCATCCATTGTGATCACGATGGTGAATTTGAAAATGAAAAGTTTGAGGAATTCTCCAGTAAAAAAGGAATAACTCACAATTTTTCATTTCCAAGAACTCCATAACAAAACGGAGTAGTAGAACGTAAAAATAGGGTGATTCAAGAGTGTGCAAGAACTATGCTTTCAGATAGTAAATTACCAATTTTTTTTGGGTAGAAGTAATTGCTACCGCCTGTTATATTTTAAATAGAATTTTAATTAGACCTTTAACTGATAAGACATCTTATGAACTTCTTCACTCAAAGAAACCTAAAGTATCTTATTTTAGAATTTTTGTAAGAAATGTTTTATTTTCAATACAAAACATAACTTATATAAATTTGATCCTAAATCCGACAAAGGAATATTTATCGGATACTCTAATAGAAATAAAGCATACAGAGTATTTAATTTTAGAATTAACTCCATCGAAGAAACAATGCATGTTTCATTCGATGAAAATCTCAAAAATTTTAAAGATACAAATGATGAAGAGGATTTAATCACTCAAAATCAAAAGTCAATTAAAACTAATAATAAAGTTAATCATCCTAATAAAAAAGATTAAACTTTTAAAAGACCATCCTATAGAAAATGTACTTGGAGATATGCAATCTGCTGTTAAAAATAGAAATCAACTAAGTAAAATGAGCAATGCAGCCTTTATATCAACTACTGAACCCAAAAATCCAAAAGAAGCATTAACTGATGATTCATGAATTTTGGGTATGCATGAAGAACTAAATCAATTCACTAGAAATGATGTTTGGGAACTTGTTCCTAGACCTGAAAATAAAACCATAATTGGAACAAAGTGGGTTTATAAAAATAAAATGAATGAACAAGGAGAGGTTGTTAGAAATAAAGCCCGATTAGTCGCTCAAGGCTATTGTCAAGAAGAAGGAATAGATTTTGATGAAAGCCTTACTCCCGTAGCAAGATTAGAAGCCATTAGGATTCCACTTGCTTTCGCAAATCATAATATTTTCAAATTATATCAAATTGATGTTAAAAGTTCCTTTTTAAATGGATTTGTAAAAGAGGAAGTATACGTTGAACAACCACCACTTTTTGAAAATGAAAAATTATCAAATTATGTTTACAAACTTAAGAAAGCTCTATATGTTCTAAAACAAGCTCCTAGAGCCTAGTATGATAGACTAAGATCTTACTTATTACAATCAAATTTTGAAATTGGTAAAGTAGATAATACTCTTTTTATTAAAAGAAATAAAAGTGATATTCAACTAGTACAAATTTACGTAGATGATATCATTTTTGGATTAACTAATTTTGAAATGTACAAAGAGTTTTCTGAAATAATGACAAAAGAGTTTGAGATGAGTCATATGGATGAACTAAACTTCTTTCTAGGATTATAAATAAAAAAAATTAGATAATGGTATCTTTATTAGTCAAGAAAAATATGTTAAAGACCTAGTTAGTAAATTTGGTTTGACTACGGCAAGCGGAAAACCCACTCCCATGGCAACCAATGAATACCCAAGTAATGAAGATCTCTCGAAAGATGTAGATCAAAAATTATATAGAGGAATGATTGGATCACTACTCTATATCACTGCTAGTAGACCTGATATCATGCATAGTGTTTGTCTCTATGCAAGATATCAGTCCCAACTTAAAGAGGCCCACTTAAAAGCCGTAAAACGTATCATAAGATATGTTAAACACACCTTTGATTATGGCTTATTTTATCCTAAAAATGATTCTTTTGACTTAATATCTTACTGCGATGCTGAGTATGCTGGTTGTAAATCAGACCGAAAAAGTACAAGTGGAGCTTGTCACTTTTTGGGGCATTCTCTGATTCCTGGTTTAGTAAAAAGCAAAACATAGTTTCTTTATCAACAATCGAAGCAGAGTATATTTCTGCTGCTTTGGCTTGTTCTCAAGTAATATATATGCAACAAGCTTTAAAAGATTTTGGTTTAAATATTTCAAAATCACAAATTTATTGTGATAATACTAGTGCAATAAATTTATCCGAAAATACTACTCATCATGTTCGAACTAAACATATTGATATCAGACATCATTTTCTCGAAGGCAATATAGTAAGGAAGTAATTACTCTCGATTATATCAATTCTGAGAATCAAATTGCCGATATCTTTACAAAACACTTAAATGAATCTATATTTACTAAATTAAGAAGAGAATTAGGTATTTGTTTAATAATTGAAATATAAATATAAATAACAAAGTATAATTAAAAATTAAATCAAACATAAATCAAATAGCAAAAATATCAAGCACCATGTCGAGAACCCCCTCCTACCCCTATCGACATATAACGATTTTTTTATTTTTGAAATTTTCCCACCAAAATTCAAATAAGTGGTTATATATTCTTCTTATTTCGAAATTTTGATCATTCTCTCCAGTCTTTCCCTGTTCTAACTTCTGAAAAGATTTAAACAACGGCCTCCACCTCCAAATCAAACAAAAATTCAACTTTTTCGTTCCCTTCTCCTTCTACTGGACCGTTTCAGCAAACTACGCTCGCACAAGTGACGAAAATGGAGGATTCTTTGAAGGATGCGCTGCAACTAATGACTGAAATTCAAGTGGTGCAACTTAGAATGGCCAAAGAACAAGAACGGCAAGGCAAAATCCTTAGAATTTGCAAAAGTTTCTAATGGACAATCGCGCTAATCCGATCTTGATTGATGAAGAATCTTCAAGAGATTAAGTGCAAAAGGGCAGTGAGGAAGAAGAAGAAGCTTCATGGAAGAAGAGCACGCTGAAGATGATGACAAAGTCGTTTGCGTTGGCGAAGTGTGCTTTGACAAGGATGGAAATCTAGTCGAACAACGTGGAAATTTTTGTTTCCACCACCCAAATTTTTCGATTCATAGATCCCCCATCTTCAAGGACACACAGTAGTTTCTTTCTCTCTTTTCTGTTGTCATATGTTCTTTCTTTCATGTTTTACGTAAATGTAAATATAATAATAAATAATTAATAAATGATTTGTGTTCTTCTCTTTGAATTATCACTATTATAAGTATTATCATATATGGATTCTTAGTTAGGATAGTTGGTTATTAAGGACTAAGTTTTGGTTTAAGAATTAAGTGATGATTATTTATGATAACACTATCATTATAATCACAAGTCATATAGTATTATATTAAGGGGAGTTATATAGTTTGGAGTTAGTTTCTGTTGATGACAAAATGGGAGGAGTATAAAATAGGATAGTTAGGCATAAATTAAAGGGGAGTTATTAGTTTTAGGGGGAGTTATTAGGATAGAAGTAATATTCTATAAACAGAAGTTGTCATCGTCAAAAAGGGGGAGATTGTTAGTCCTTGAGAAGGATGGTTTTGATGATAAAAACCTTAGGACTTGTTATAAAATATAAATACTAACATTATAATTTTGATATATATGTATATGCAGGAATTGACCATGCAGGTACCAAGAATGAAGAATGTATAGTATAGATATTCAAGATTGGAAGATATCAAGATTGAAGACTCGTGAGTATCAAGATTATCAAGAGTTTAAGATTTCAAGATTATAATTTAACTAGGAATTTTGTTAAAACTCCTAGAAAAGCACTGGCATATTAAAATCCAATTTATTCGTGGAATGGAATCCAATTCGTGCCTGGTAAAGGGATGGAACCCTAAGTAGGATGGAACCTATGAAAAATCTAGTGGAACATTGTTTTGTATCCACTAACTTTTATTCAAATGTTTTTTACAAAATTATATCTTGTTTTCAAAATGATTTCAAAGCCTTCCTTTTAAAAGAATCAAAAACATCTATCCTGGTTTTTAAATATTGTTAGCCTCAAAATAATCTTTATTTTCAAAATCAAATTATCCTTGGTTTTAGACTATCTTTTAATAATAATAATATATTTAACTTTTAACATTTATACTTAGATTTAAATATAAAATTATTGTAAAATTTATATATACCAAAATATTATTCTTTATATTTACTTATGTATTTTAACTATAGTTAAGTATATTTATAAAGTTTAAAATAGTTTTAATATAAGAAAGAAGTTATTTTCAAATAAAAACAAATTGCCAAAAATTCCTTTGGCATGTCGACAACCTCAAGTACCCCTTGTCGACGAGGTGGCAGTTGATTTCAGAAATTTGAATTTCAAAAGAAGTGTTGATTCGTCATATCCTTTCACGAACGGACATGGATGTTGTTGTACTATAAATAGGGGTAGTTTTAAACGAATTTACGTTCATATTTTATCTAATTTCACTCCTCTTCTTCTTTCATATTTCTTTATATATATTTTTATCATTACTCTGTCGAAATTAACATTGAATCTAACTAGATCATTTCTGGTTTGATTCTGTACCACTATCTCAACAAGATCTCAGTGCTATTTAGAGTTATAGGCTTCTTTGTAATAAACTAAACGAGAAAAGGTGTGATTGTAGCCTGTGAAATCAATCAAGTGAGAAAAGGTGTGATTGTAGCCTAGGAAATCAATTGGGTGAACTTGTTGCCCGTAAAATCAAGTATCTCTACCATGAGGATTTTGAATCTGGAGTGGTGTACCTCGTGGCCTTGAAATCGAGGGTGTAGTTATAGAATTGCTTTTGAAAGGAAATCCGTACTTGTGTGCGGGACTGGATGTAGGGTAACTCCGAGCGAGTATAAATCCAGTATGTTCTTTCCTTTATTGCTTTTACTTTATTTCTCCATCGGTGTTTGATTCTATGATCATATCTGTGTCTGAATATTTCATACATTTGTGTTCAAATTAACATAAACTCAAAAAGATTTAGTAATTCCTTAAAACACTATTTAACCCCTCTAGTGTTTATTCTACCCTTAAGATCTGTAATCCGCATTTCTCACAGATCCTAGCTTCTTCACGTACTAGAGCAGCACTTAATGCATGAAGTGAGACTACTATATAGATGAACAAGTCCTCCCAGTCAACAGGCTTTGATAGGATTGGCGGGGTTTCCATATGTCGCAGCAACACTTCAAACACGGTTTGACAAGCCTCATTCCATTCGCCGTTCTTCTTTCCTTTCTTTAATGCATTAGAGAATAGTATACATTTGCTGGTGGCTTTTGAGATGAACCGGTTTAACACTACGGCTTTCCCATTCAGGCTTTGTAATTCTTTCTTATTCTCTTGGGCTTCATCTTCTCGTAGGGCAGTAATTTTCTCTGCATTTGTTTTGATGCCTTTGGTGCTCACTATGAATCCCAAGAACTTTCCCGAAGCTATCCAGATGACATTTGAGTGGATTGAGCTTTATTCCATATTTCGGAATATTTCAAACATTTTTGTGAGATTATCCAAGTGATTGGAAGTTATTCATGCTTCAACATGGAATTTCCTAATCTTTTGTTGTTTGCCCAACATTCTTTAAACCGAATGGCATTACCCTGTAGTAGTATAATCCTAAATTGGTGATGAAGCCGGTGTTTTCCTAATCAGGTTCGTGCATCAGGATCTGGTTGTATCCTGAATATGCGTCCATAAATGATAGCAATTCACGTCCAGCTGTCTTGTCTATAAGCTGGTCAATTCTGGGCTGGGGAAAGCTGCCTTCGGGCAGGCTTTATTTAAGTCTGATTAGTCGATACAATTTTTCCATTTCCCATTAGACTTCTTAACCAAAACCGGGTTAGATACCCTTTCAAGATAGGTCACATCATGGATAAAACCATTAGCCATCAGCTTGTCTACTTCTTTTCTCAGCGCCTTGGACCATTCGGGGCCCAGGCTTACCCTCTTATGCTTTACCGATGTATACTAGGGATCAATGTTGAGTATGTGACATGCAATTTTCAGCGATACTCTACACATATCAAAATGTGTCCAAGCGAATACATCTAAGTTGGTGTGAAGAAATTTATTGAGTTCCATTCGCATCTTGTTTTCAAGGTGCGATCCAATTTTCAAGACTGCGTTGTGTCATCCATGTCGACTAGGGTACACACTGTCAATTTTACCTGAGTTGCCCGATACTCCCCTGAATTTTTCTTTCTAGGGTCCAAAGCCTTGTCGAATCGGCTATGGTACCCAATATTCCTCCACTTTTCCCTTCTTTTGGATTCGCGCAGTTCTGCGATATAACACTCCCTGAACGCTTTGGTCTCCTTTGATCACTTCAACTCTATTCTCCATTGGGAATTTCATCTAAAGTAATTTTGAATTTGCTACTGCAGGTCGCCCAAGAAGGCATTGTATGCGGAAGCTTCATCTACGATTACAAAAGTTTGGATGAGGGTGGTTCTTCGGTCGCCTTCTCCAAGTTCAATAGGCAAGTCAATCGTTCCCATGAGTTGTTTGGGTCCGTCGGTGAATCCTTGAATTTTGGTTTGGCAGGCAGATGCGTCTTTCAAGCAGATCTTTATCTGATCAAAGGTGCGTTTAAAGAGGATAGTCACATAACTTCTACTGTACCAGTACTCGAAGGACCACAGTGGGTCTGATTCCTACTGTCATGACCATAGGATCGAGAGCTGGATCTTCTACTCCATCAGTGTCTCAATTTTTGAATACTATATTATCATTTAGGGTTCTTGTAACAATCCCGGATTTTAATTGAGTTTAAAATGATAATTAATGTAACTTTAAAAAAAATTTGTGAAATTTATTAGTAAATTGATTTGAGCATCTCTAAATTCAAATATAAATATGTGTATTTTGGAAAGAAACCATGGTTTAAAACTTAAAATAAAATCTTTCGAAATCTTATAAATATAAACATAAGTATATAAATAATAGGTAAACTAAGCATTTGATAGGTTAAGTTTTAAAGTGAAAGAGAAATAAAATAGGCACTTGTGTTAGGATTAGAACTATAATACATGAGTCAAAATTTTATAACAATAACCATAATAACTTTATATATGTACATTAGGATATAAAGCATACCCAGGCAAATAAATATTTCATGTAACCTGTAGAGTTTAGAGTGCAAGGCAAATAGAATATGCCTGTAAAATAAACGCAAAACTGAGAACAAAGTAAATGTAAAATATTTATGAACATGAAAAAATAAAATAAAAAGTAGGGGACATAAAGTACTTATTCATTAAATGCTAGCAACATTTTAGTCCATTCGAATTGTTCAAAAAAATCAACTCAGTCTCCACATAGAAAAAATCTCTGGTCTCTATTGTACAAACAAAATAAAATAAAAGACATCAACCTGTACACTTATTTTCTATATTAAGCCTCTTATTTCAGTTCGTCCATGAACTTAAGCAAAATCTGAAGTAAACAAATCATTCAAACTTAAACACCATTCAACTTAAACAATACAATCAACTTCAAACCAGAGGATCAAATTAAAAGCTTCATCTAGAAATTCAGCCTGTTTCAAATGGAAGCAACTCTATCATTCTGGAAAAATTGGTGAGTAACCTCACTTTTAAATGGTTAAGTATATATATATCTGTTGCATATACATCTTTGAATAAGTATGAAATGTGTATATATAAATTCAATTCTGTTGAGTGCAGATGAATTGTATGATATGTAATGCATGTGTATTATCAGAGTACTCTCAGTATTTAGCTTCCAGGTCTTGTTTTGTTAAAAATTCAAATCTTTTAATTTAATCTCTGTTTAAACTTTAGATTCAAATTTTGTTTTACCACAAAATTTAGTTTGGAATTTTATTCAAGTCAAAATAATATTAATGTGACTCTGGAATCAAATTTAACTGATCAAGTCTAAAACAAGAGGAAATTTAAATATCCTAATTTATTATTCCAGAGTTAGGATTTGAAACACCATGCAAAAATATGAATTTTGATACTAAAATCAAGATTTTTAGTAAAGAAGTTAGAGTGCAGTTCTAGTTTGAAATGAAAATGGGAAATTGAGGTTTTCTGGTGATCTCGTCGATGGGGGAATCGGAGTTTTGGCTGGTGATGGAAGAGCGAACGATGGTTCTAGGAAAAATAGTGGTTGGACTTCCAGTTGGTGGTGGTGGCGGCGGGGTTCGTTTGAAGCTTGTAAACCTAATTTTTTCATAGCTCAGAGATTTGGTTCATTCGTCTTCCCAGTTGATCGAGTGCAACGAAACTCGAGGGGATGGACGCAGGGAGGTAGGTGAGGTCGTGACCGGAATTTCAAGCTCTCCCATGGTCGAGGCGATGAGAACGAGTTGTTGACAGGTTTGAGGAAGTGATGGCTTTTGCGTTTCCACGTTTCGAGTTTATACTCGAATTCGAATTTGCGAGGGTGATGGAGTTTCTGAGGGTCGGGGGTTGATGCGTGGATGATCGTCGATGTGCTCGACGTCGTGGTGTCGCCTGGAGTTGGTTGGCAGTGCTGTGCACGTGCACGAGCATGGTACTTTGGGTCTGGAGTTATTAGTTTGGGGATGGATCGGGGTCACTCGCGTGCTTGTCTCGGGTAACCCGCGTTTTTACTCGAAGTATCAGGTGAAATTGCTGGAAGTCATTTTTGATCGGCCTAAGTTATTTTTAAATTACAGGCTTTGGAAAAAAAACTGTCAGTGTTTAAGTTTTAATTTAAAACTGAATTTGAAAAGTAAATTGAATATAAATGTTTCAACACATTTATAAGTGATAATAAAATCATTGATAAGGATGGGATTTGATGTAAGTTAATGAAGATATAATGATTATAATTCATTAATTATTAAGTTAATCAAAAATGGATAATTTAACTAATTAATGATTTAGCTTAATTAAATAAGTAATTAAAGGTTTAAATTACTTAATTAAGGTTTAAAGATTAATTAAGTAAGGAATAATTAATGTTTTGTATTAATTAACTTAGTAATTATAAGTTTAAAATTATTAATTAAAGTTAAGTTAAATTAATTAAGGAAATAATTAATTGTAATTAAGAATTCATTAAGTTACTATTTACACTTAATTAATTCATAATTAGAGATTAATTAAAAGTGATTAAGAGATGTTATTAGTTAATGAAGATAATTAACTAGGGATTATTAAATGAATGACCTGATTAAGCCTTGAAGTTTAAATAATTTGATTTAAATTTGAATTCGATATTTGAAACTGAATAAGATAATTAACTAAGGATTATTAACTATTAATTAAGGTGATTAATTGTAATAATTAATCAGATTAACTAATTTAGATAATCAATTTTTAATTGTTTAAAATGTAATTACTTAATTAAAGTAATTAAGGATTAATTACTTATTGTAATTAATTTTGAATATTTTGATTAATTAAAGTTAATTAATTTAGTTTAAGGAAATCATTAGGTAAATTGGTAATTAATGATTAATTATTATGAGATAATTACTTAACAGTAAGTAACCAAAGGTTTAATTTCTTAAAATAATTAATTAAGAGATTAATTAATTATGTAATTGTTTAAAGGTTAATTTAATAAATATGATTAATTAAGAATAATTTAATGAACTAAGGTGATTGATTAATTAATCTATATCAAATGATTTGTAATTAATTAATCAGGATTGGATAATTAATTCATAAGCAATTAATTTAATTGGAAATAAATTGAATTAATTAGGATTAAACAATTAATTAATCCTACTTATAAACAATCATTGATTGCTTGACCTTACTTATGATTGATTGTATTGTATGAGATGCCTTGAATTGATTGTCCTATCTAATCTGTGATATTTTGTTCTGTGGATTGAGTTGTGTGTAATTTATTCATTTATTTGTAATACATTTGTTTATTATTAACCTGTGATCTGTGAAAGAACAATAAGCGTTATAGTTTATACCGCTTATCAACTATATTTTTGTGTTTTGATCTATGATGATGATGTTGTTGCACTATTGTGTTAAACCCTTGGACCACACCATACACACACAAATATGGATTTTACGAGGAAATCGATTAAGTCATAGATTTTTGAAATGATTTCAATATAGGCAATTTAAATTCAATGGTTTGGAAATGGAATCGGGTTAAATGTGAAAAGCTTTTGAAAAGGAATTTCAAAGACAAAATTTATCTTTGAATAACTTGATAACACTTTGAAATTTGAATTCAATATGTGAAATTGAATTCTATGATTTGAAACTAAGGATTAAAGATGTTATACTAGTTATATGTGGGTTAAACCATTTCAAATATATTAATTTGGGAATTTAAATTTAAATTCAAAGGCTTTAACTCGGGCAAATATAATTGGATTCTTCTGAAATGAAAACTATTTGTTTTCAAATAATCAAGGTTTTCACATAAGAAATGAATTTCCAACTTGAGTTAAAAGGACTTCTAGTTTAAAATAAAAATGATTTCCAAGTTATGGAAACGATTTGAAAGCTATGAGTTAAATCTTTGATTTAAAGATTTAACGTGTTAATCCAATTGAAATAGAAATTGTTTTGAAAACCATAAATGGATCTTTTTGAAACTGTGTGAACTTTGTGAACTTTGTGAAACGAATCTTTTTGTTTAAAAGATTTAAAATGGTAATTTGTTTAACCATTTGAAAGAAAAGCTTTGGATTTTTAAGTTGTGACTTAATTGAAATCCCATATCCATATGTTTTAAATATCACGCTCATTATTCGGTTTAGCCGGGAGAGAACCTTGTGTCATATAACCCATTTCAAATAATGATACACCGTTATGGATTGCATTTGAAGATCGGTGTCGAAGACAGGGTGTTTTGCGAGAACGATGGGATAACCTATCGATTTACTCTGCACTGAGTTGCTCCGGTATAGAGTTTTCCCTAAGTGATGGGAAGTCCGATCGGGATTGTGAATACCTAGATTTGCAAGGGCTTCTTCGAAAGTGCCTTCGGTTCTGTTCGAACCTGGGACAAACTTGTATGGTTGTATGTCTGACACTACCCTTTGAGATATAAAACAGATTTCTTTCAAATAAATATCTGTTGGTAGCGGAGAATTTATTCTCTTAGCTTAACACCCTTCTCTGAGATGTACAAGCTTAGAGGTTATGTAATTGAAGGTTATCAGCGATATATTCCCAATTTGGTAGTGTGGCACGCTAAGTACTGTTGTGTGTTGATGATCATTTGTTGATCATTTGTGATCAGAGCATGGATTTTGTATAAAGCGTAGCTTTGTGTACGAGACTGCATCAGGACCTCACAACCCGAAAATGGTCAAAACAAGAAAGATGCGGCAAGGTTACGAGGGTCGCGTCCTTTAGGGTGTGTCATTCCCTTCTGGTAAAGGGTAGTATCATGGTATGGAGCCCAGATATTTGCCTATGTGGTGGGCTTCAATGTCATTTTTTGTGTGGTTGTTGCTTTGTGGTTTAGAGGCGCCTCGGATAAAGGTCCCAAAGGACTGGGGGGTGGCATGCTCGAGAAGTATTTACCTAGTTACAGAGGTAACCCGACCTTGTGTTGGCAGAGATCCGGTTAGGTTCTCGGGACGTCCCGCCAGAGGCGTACCCATGGACAGTGGGAAGTTCCTTATCCCGACCATTTGTTGAAAAATCCAAAAGAAACAATACGCGCCCTGTACAGTTTTAATTGTATTACCTGCCATGGAATGTGGTGGTAACCTGCTATTGAACATGGTAGCTATAGTAGGCATATAATAATGGACGTATGTTGGCTAAGATTCATATTATACTTTCGAAATGTTTTCCACGGTGCACCTATAATAATAATATCAAGAAATTTTCTGGTATCAAGCATGTTTGACTATCATAAGGAGAAATCTCCTCCAATTCTGTGTTTGCATGGTGTGTGCGGGGGGAGGCCTTATGGTAGTTTCATTTTCTAAAAATCATTGCGAATTTATTTTTAAATTCTGTTGTTTGTTTTAAAGACCAAACTGTTTTTGTTACTCATACCAGTCTCATGAATGACTCGGAGTTTATTGTTCCTTTCCTAAACTCTGGGTGCCCACAAATTTCCCACACGGGCAGTCTAGAGTTGGGTTTTTTAAACAGTCAGGTTTAGTAGATTATCTAGAGCTAGTCCAGTCCTTGGATCAGGACGAGACTTGCTTATCGTTGTGAAACATGATGTTGGTTCGAGCTAGCTTTGGATTGGAGCATTGGATTTGGAGATGGAGTTATTATTCCGCTGTTGGGGCTATCCATTTTCTTTTCTGCTATGTCATGTATCTCTGATATTTGTTGTATCATTCTGTTGTATTATAGTATATCAGATGTTGTATCTGTCATTGTATCAATGTTATATATATTGGTATTCTTTTCTTCTGCTGTGTTGTACTTAATGGTGTTATAAGCTCCGGCACACTAGATTCGACGTTTGGATCTGCGGCATTGGAATATGAGTGTCGTATTCGGTGCCAATTTTCGAAGGTCAACTCAGGATCCCTACATCTGGTATCAGAGCTGAGGGTTAAAACTTTAGCTCAGGAGTATAACACATTGAGTAACCCATTAGGGATAGGTTGAAGTATACCCTAGAATGAGTATATCCCTAAGATATCCGTTCGAGTGCCTCAGTAAATTCTCTTGCTATTCACTGATGGCGAGCATGAGTGCAAGAAGAGAACGAGATAGGGGACATGGGAGTACCATTATAGATGGTCAATATCCTGCAATAGCGGAAACAATCTTTCTCTATCAATTTCCTTTGATTCGTCTTCCAAATTTCTTTTTGTTTCGTAGCAGCTGCAAGGAGAAGTTTCGGTGTGATGATGGCCTACGAATCGTTGTAGAAAATCATTACTTTGTATCTTCATCGGTTTCTTATCAGTTTTCGATTTAAACTTTAATGAATATGAATTGGAAATTTGAACTGAAAATTTTAAATAAATTGGAAATTTTAAATTGAGTTAAATTGATTAATAGAATATAGGGCTAAATTTGAATTGAATCAATAAAACTATTTCGTTTAAACCTAAAGTTGGAATTCTATTGTAATTTCTTGGGTAGACCGAAGTCCGAAGAGGGACAAGTTGATGTATACATTGAGCTATTCCGACTTGAGTTTGGAATCCATATCTTATGTTTGAGAAATTTTAGAAGATTGAATCCGCCTACCAATCTCTTTTGTTCATCATATCTTTTCAATTCTTTGATAGTTCCTGGTAGATCAAGGAAGAAGATTTGATATATTTGCAAGGGACTTAAACTCCAAATAGGTTAGAATTGTTTTTTTGGATGAATTGGTTGCTTTGATTGCTATGGTTGATAGGTATACTTCAATTCTAAACTAAAAGTTTTGAAATGGTATCCATATATCTATCTATTTTTGAGACTAGATATATTCTACGAATGGTTAGTTATTCCTTCGAACTAAGCAGTGCCCTGCATATTTTGTAGATCTGGTAACCCGAGTATACTGTATAGTATTGAGTGAGTTTGTTCTCATATTGTTGATATTCTGATTTGGTAAGCCAAATACAGAATAGATATCCAGTTTGACCTGGAAAATTGTTTATCTATCTTTTTATATCTTCTTTGTTGTTTTCGTGCCTGCAAATTTCAGGGACGAAATTTCTTAAGGGGTGAGTTTAAAATGATAATTAATTTAATTTTTGAATAAAATTTGTGAAATTTATTGGTAAATATTTGAGCATCTCTAAATTCAAATATAAATATGTGTATTTTGGAAAGAGACTATGGCTTAAAACTTAAAATAAAATCTTTCGAAAATAAATCTTATAAATATTAACATAAGTATATAAATAATAGGTAAACTAAGCATTTGATAGGTTAAGTTTTAAAGTGAAAGAGAAATAAAGTAGGCACTTGTGTTAGGATTAGAACTAGAATACATGAGTCAAAATTTTATAACGATAACCATAATAACTTTATATATGTACATTAGGATATAAAGCATACCCAGGCAAATAAATATTTCATATAACCTGTAGAGTTTAGAGTGCAAGGCAAATAGAATATGCCCGTAAAATAAATGCAAAGCTAAGAACAAAGTAAATGTAAAATATCTATGAACATGAAAAAATAAAATAAGAAGTAGGGGACATAAAGTACTTATTCATTAAATGCTAGCAACATTTTAGTCCATTCGAATTTTTCAAAAAAATCAACTCAGCCTCCACATAGAAAAAATCTCTAGTCTCTATTGTACAAAAAAAAGGATATCAACCTGTACACTTCTTTTCTGTATTAAGCCTCTTATTTTAGTTCCTCCATGAAGTTAAGCAAAATCCAAAGTAAATAAATCATTCAAACTTAAACACCATTCAACTTAAACAATACAATCAACTTCAAACCAGAGGATCAAATTAAAAGCTTTAGCTAGAAATTCAGCATGTTTCAAATGGAAGAAACTCTGTCATTCTGGAAAACTTGGTGAGTGACCTCATTTTAAATGGTTAAGTATGTACATATCTGTTGCATACTCATCTTTGAATAAGTATGAAATTTGTATATATAAATTCAATTCTGTTAAGTGCAGATGAATTTTATGATATGTAATGCATGTGTATTATCAGAGTACTCTTTGTATTTAGCTTCCAGGTCTTGTTCTGTTAAAAATTCAAATCTTTTAATTTAATCTCTGTTTAAACTTAAGATTCAAATGAAAATTGTTTGTTTTACCACAAAATTTAGTTTGGAATTTTATTCAAGTCAAAATAATATTAATATGACTCTGGAATCAAATTTAACTGATCAAGTCTAAAACAAGAGGAAATTTAAATATCCTAATTTATTATTCCAGAGTGAGGATTTGAAACATCATGCAAAAATATGAATTTTGAAACTAAAATCAAGATTTTTAGTAAAGAAGTTAGAGTGCAGTTCTAGTTTGAACCGAAATGAGAAACTGAGGTTTTTTGGTGATCTCGTCGATAGGGGAGATCGGGGTTTTGGCTGATGATGGAGGAGCGAACGATGGTTCTAGGAAAAATAGTGGTTGGACTTGCAGTCGGTCGTGGTGGCAGCGGCGTTCGTTTGAAGCTTGTAAACATAATTTTGTCACAGCTCAGAGATTTGGTTCGTTCGTCTTCCCCAGTTGATCGAGTGCAACGAAACTTGAGGGGATGGACACAGGGAGGTAGGCGAGGTTGTGACCGAAATTTCAAGCGCTCCGGTGGTCGAGGCGGCGAGAACGAGTTGTTGACAAGTTTGAGGAGGTGATGGCTTTTGCATTTCCAGGTTTTGAGTAATACTCGAATTCGAATTTGCGAGGGTGATGGAGTTTCTGAGGGTCGGGGGTTGATGCGTGGATGATCGTCGACGTGCTCGACGTCGTGGTGTCACCTGGAGTTGGTCGGCGGTGCTGTGCACGTGCACGGTACTTTGGGTCTGGAGTTATTAGTTTGGGGATGGATCGGGGTCACTCACGTGCTTTTCTCGGGTAACTCACGTTTTTACTCGAAGTATCAGGTGAAATGACTTGAAGTCATTTTTGATTGGCCCGAGTTATTTCCAAATTACAGGCTTTAGAAAAAAACTGTCAGTGTTTAAGTTTTAATTTAAAACTGAATTTGAAAAGTAAATTGAATATAAATGTTTCAACACATTTATAAGTGATAATAAAATCATTGATAAGGATGGGATTTGATTTAAGTTAATGAAGATATAATGATTATAATTCATTAATTATTAAGTTAATTAAAAATGGATAGTTTAACTAATTAATGACTTAGATTAATTAAATAAGTAATTAAAGGTTTAAATTACTTAATTAAGGTTTAAGTATTAATTGAGTAAGGAATAATTAATGTTTTGTATTAATTAACTTAGTAATTATAAGTTTAAAATTATTAATTAAAGTTAAGTTAAATTAATTAAGGAAATGATTAATTGTAATTAAGAATTCATTAAGTTACTATTTACACTTAATTAATTTATAATTAGAGATTAATTAAAAGTGATTAAGAGATGTTATTAGTTAATGAAGATAATTAACTAGGGATTATTAAATGAACGACCTGATTAAGCCTTGAAGTTTAAATAATTTGATTTAAATTTGAATTCGATATTTGAAACTGAATAAGATAATTAACTAAGGATTATTAAGTATTAATTAAGGTGATTAATTGTATTAATTAATCAGATTAATTAATTTAGATAATCAATTTTTAATTGTTTAAAATGTAATTACTTAATGAAAGTAATTAAGGATTAATTACTTATTGTAATTAATTTTAGATATTTTGATTAATTAAAGTTAATAAATTTAGTTTAATGAAATCATTAAGTAAATTGGTAATTAATGATTAATTGTTATGAGATAATTACTTAAGGGTAAGTAATTAAAGGTTTAATTTCTTAAAATAATTAATTAAGAGGCTAATTAATTATGTAATTATTTAAAGGTTAATTTAATTAATATGATTAATTAAGAATAATTTAATTAATCAGGTGATTGATTTATTAATCTATATCAAATGATTTGTAATTAATTAACCAGGATTGGATAATTAACTCAAAAGTAATTAATTTAATTAGAAATAAATTGAATTAATTAGGATTAAACAATTAATTAATCCTACTTATAAACAATCATTGAATGCTTGACCTTACTTACGAATGATTGCATTGTATGAGATGCCTTGAATTGATTGTCCCATCTGATCTGTGATATTTTGTTCTGTGGATTGAGCTGTGTGTAATTTATTCATTTATTTGTAATACATTTGTTTATTATTAACCTGTGATCTATAAATGAACGATAAGCGTTATAGTTTATACCGCTTATCTACTATATTTCTGTGTTTTAATCTGTGATGATGACGTTGTTGCACTATTGTGTTAAACCCTTGGACCACACCATACACACACAAATATGGATTTCAAGAGGAAATCGATTAAGTCACTGATTTTTGAAATGATTTCAAAATAGACAACTTAAATTCAATGGTTTGGAAATGGAATCGGGTTAAATGTGAAAAGCTTTTGAAAAGGAATTTCAAAAACAAAATTTATCTTTGAATAACTTGATAACACTTTGAAATTTGAATTCAATTGAAATTGAATTCGATGATTTGAAACTAAGGATTAAACATGTTATCCTAGTTATATGTGGGTTAAACCATTTCAAATATATTAATTTGGGAATTTGAATTTAAATTCAAAGGCTTTAACTCGTGCAAATATAATTGGATTCTTCTGAAACGAAAACTATTTGTTTTCAAATAATTGAGGTTTTCACATAAGAAATGAATTTCCAATTTGAGTTAAAAGGACTTCTAATTTAAAATGAAAATGATTTCCAAGTTATGGAAATAATTTGAAAGCTATGAGTTAAATCTTTGATTTAAAGATTTAACGAGTTAATCCAATTGAAATAGAAATTGTTTTGAAAACCGTAAATGGATCTTTGTGAAACTGTGTGAACTTTATGAAACGAATCTTTTTGTTTAAAAGATTTAAAATGGTAATTTGTTTAACCATTTGAAAAAAAGCTTTGGATTTTTAAGTTGTAACTTAATTGAAATCCCATTTCCATATGTTTTAAATATCGCACTCATTATTCGGTTTAGCCGGGAGAGGACCTTGTGTCATATAACCCATTACGAATAATGATACGCCGTTATGGATTGCATTTGAAGACCGGTGTTGAAGACCGAGTGTTTTGCGAGAACGACGCGATAACCTATCGATCGACTCTGCACTGAGTTGCTTCGGTATAGAGTTTTCCCTAAGTGATGGAAAGTCCGATCGAGCTTGTGAATACCCGGATTTGCAAGGGCTTCTTCGGAACTGCCTTCGGTTCTGTTCGAATCTGGGACAGACTTGTATGTCTGACACTACACTTTGAGATATAAAACAGATTTCTTTCAAATACATATCAGTTGGTGGCAGATAATTTATTCTCTTAGCTTAACACCCTTCTCTGAGACGTACGAGCATAAAGGTTATGTAATTGAAGGTTATCAAAGATATATTCCTAATTTGGTAGTGTGGCATGCTAAGTGCTATTGTGTGTTGATTATCATTTGTGATCAGAGCATGGATTTTGTATAAAGCGTACCTTTGTGGACGAGACTGCATCAGGACCTCACAATCCGGAAATGGTCAAAACAGGAAAGATGCGGCAAGGTTATGAGGGTCGCGCCCTTTAGGGTGTGTCATTCCCTTCTGGTAAAGGGTGGTATCATGGTATGGTGCTCAGATATTTACCTATGTGGTGGGCTTCAATCTCACTTTCTGTGTGGTTGTTGCTTTGTGGTTTAGGTCCCAAAGGACCGGGGGTGGCATGCTCGAGAAGTGGTTACCTAATTACAGAGGTAACCCGACCTTGTGTTGGCAGAGATCCGGTTAGGTTCTCGGGACATCCCGCCAGAGGCGTAGCCATGGACAGTGGGAAGTTTCTTAGCCCGACCATTTGTTGGAAAATCCAAACGAAACAATACACGTACGGTTTTAGTTGTATTACCTGCCATCGAATGTGGTGGTAACCTGCTATTAAACATGGTAGCTATAGTAGGCATACAATAATGGTCGTATGCTGGCTAAGATTTATATTATACTTTCGAAATGTTTTCCACGGTGCACCTACAATAATAATATCAAGAAATTTCTCGTATCAAGCATGTTTGACTATCATAAGGAGAAATCTCCTCCAATTCTGCGTTTGCATGTTGTGTACGGCGGGAGGCCTTATGGTAGTTTCATTTTCTAAAAGCATTGCGAATTTATTTTTAAATTCTATCGTTTGTTTTAAAGACCAAACTGTTTTTGTTACTCATACCGGTCCCATGACTGACTCGGAGTTTATTGTTCCTTTCCTAAACTCTGGGTGCCCACAAATTTTCCACACGGTCAGTCTAGAGTTGGGTTTTTCAGACAGTCGGGTTTAGTAGATTATCTAGAGTTAGTCCAGTCCTTGGATCAGGACGAGACTTGCTTATCGTTGTGAAACGTGATGTTGGTTCGAGCTAGCTTTGGATTGGAGCATTGGATTTGGAGATGGAGTTATTATTCCGCTGCTGGCGCTATCTATTTTCTTTTCCGCTGTGTCATGTATCTCTGATGGTATTGATATCTGTTGTATCATTCTGTTGTATTATATTTTATCATATGTTTTATCTGTTATTGTATCAATGTTATATATATATTGGTATTCTTTTGTTCCGCTGTATTGTACTTAATGGTGTTATAAGCTCCGGCGCACCAGATTCAACGTTTGGATCTGCGACATTGGAATATGAGTGTCGTATTCGGTGCCGATTTTCGAAGGTCGACTCAGGATCACTACAGTTCTCTACTGCTTAGCAGGGTTTCCATCTTTGATTGCAAGGCGTGCGTCTTTTTCAGCCTGCTTCAATGAGTTCGCATACCACTCCATTTCTCCCCAACTCTTCTACGTGGGATGCCATCCTCTAGATATTGTTCCAATGATGAGTCTTTGGTCAGTTCATCTAGATCCCTCTTCGCTAGTTCCAGCTTGGTCCCCTCGATCTCTCGGAGCTTGCGGAGACGTAGGTTGGTACGGATTTTTTGATTTCCTCATGTATTGCTGAAGCATGTTTTCTTGAATCAGCACTTCAATCAAGTTCTTCAGATGATAACACTCATTCATTTTGTGGCCATGTGTTTCATGTAAGCGACAATAATTTCTAGAACGATTTTGATGTTCAGTTACTTCCTTTTGTGTAGGTTTCTTGTACTTCTATGTCCCTTGTGTTACAAGTTAGATGCTTTCCGGAGTGTCATTGAGTAAGTGTGATCTTTGGGCCTGAAGCCTTTAAGCCGCTTATTTTACCATTTTGTTTGCTGGAATTCTATACCGCTCCATTTCTCCCAAAATCTTCTAAGCACGATGGAATCTTTTATATATTATTCCAATGATGAGTCTTTGGTCAGTTCGTTTAGATCACTCTTTTCTAGTTCCAGCTTGGTCCCCTTGATCTCTAGGAACTTGGGGAGCCATGGGTTGGTAAGGATTTTGCGATTTCCACATGTATTGCTCAAGCTTGTTTTCTCGAATTAGCTCTTCAATCAAGTTCTTTAGGTGATGACACTCATTCATGTTGTGGCCATGTGTTTCATGGAAGTGACAATACTTTATGAAACGCTTTTGCTATTCGGTTGCTTCCTTTTTAGTAGGTTTCTTGTAATCCTCTGTCCCTTATGTTGCAAGATAGATGTTTTGTGGAATGTCATTGAGTGGGGTGTAATCTTCAGGCCTGAAGACTTTAAGCCGCTTGACGTTACCATTTTTCTTGTTGGAATTTTGATTTTTCCTTTTCTGGTTTTCATCTTTTCCCGCACTTCCTTCAGCAGTCCCGAATGTATTTATGTCCTGATTCATCGCCATGCCACTCTGTACAATGTTCATCGGTTGTAAGCTAGTAGATTTCCTTTCTACTTCTTGCACTTCTTCCAATCTCAAATATTGACTCACCCTACAGTTGAATCCTTTCCTAGTGGTAGGTTATTTCATTTTGATCCATTTCCTGAATTCAGCTTTGGGGTGGATGGCACGGACCAAGGCCATAAAAACCATATCCTCATTTAGATAGCTTACTTCTGTCACCGCGATGTTGAACAGATTCATGAAAGACTTCATAGATTCATTTCATCCCTGGAATAGACCAAACAAGGACATTATATATTTAGGCTACTCCATGTAAAGTCTAAATTGAATGAGGAATCTTGTTGTTATTTGATCGAAAGTGGAGATGGATCTTGGCGGAAGCCTAGTGAACTGCATGGAAGAAATTCCCTCCAAAAAATTGGAAAACATCTACATCGAATGGCGTCCGAAGCATTCGCTCCGTCCATGTACCAACTATAATTATATAAATGGGATTTTAGGCCTCTCGTTCCATCATAGGACGGAATAGTTAGCATAGTGAACTTTTCTCGATACCACTCATTTAAAATCTCATCGTTGAAAGCAGTTCGACTTAGAGAAGATCCCATGCATCATCCCTTCTATTCTTACTCTCATCCATCAGTCGGTTGACCATGTCCACGATATACATCTCAGATGTCCGGTATTTCGGGGGTCTGTTGTCAGTAACTACACCGAGTGTTTGGCTTTGCAAATAATCTTCGGGAGTGGGCTGAAACCTAGGGTCTCTTGTTTTCGAGAGAGCCATTCCCTCTGGATTCCGTTGGCTTATGGTTGGCCTGATTGGGGCAGTTTGGATTTCCTTACCGTTATCGAATGCATTGGCATTTCCTTTCAACTTTCCATTTTTAAATTGCTCTCCATCTTTTGAATCGGAGAGGTCCATGGCTATATCCTCCTATGGGGTCTTTGCTCTTAGATTTAAGTTTGTACCTTGTTACCTTGCAGTCGGTAGAGTGCTTGTGTTTTCTTCTATGTTGATTCCCATAGTTCCAGCTATAATCCTTTCTGCAGCTACTTCACGTTCCTTCTGTTTAGGCGAGAAACGAAAGAACTTTCTTGTTCTATGACATCCATGGGTTCTGCCATGGTTCTTGGAGCAGGACGTGATTATAAGGTCAAGTGGGAAATAAGTTTTTCCATAAGAGCTATAACATCCCGCCTTCTGAGGTCCAAAACTAACGGCTACTGATGCTACAGTCATCTGTGGTTGTTATTTCTTGATGACCGAAGGCATAGTTAATATTGATGCATGGAAAAACAAGAATATACAAAAATTTAAACTTCAATAAAACAGAATTTCTCATTTCTTATGAATTTCAGCTTAAGATTTAATTACATGATCCCATACGTTAACCATGGTTAGATCACATATACATGTACAAAATATGATAAGAGCGACATAGAAGATTTCCTCTCATTATGATCAGAGAACTAATAAATATGAACTTTATAGTTCGTAGTACATCACAGTGGAATGCGCAAAATAGCTCCTATATAGCTAACATTGCCGCATGCACGTTTTCGGATGCTTATTTCGCCCAAAAACCTGAATATCTCCTACTCTTAGACTACTCAAATTAATTTTGAGTATCCGAGAGTATGTGGAGAAACACAAACTTCGAGCCATACATTAAGTTTGGTATGAATAATCCTCTATTATATCTTACCATAAATGGATAGCTAGTGAGACCATGCCGCTTAGCAATATGAGTTTTTCCCTCAGTAGTACCCAAAACAAAACATGCAAAACGTTTACTATGCCCCTACACCCAAAATGATCAGTCTTAACATAATATGAAATAAAGCCATAATCATATACATTGGATACCAATCCACCCATTATTAGATATCCCATCTAAAAGCAATATATTAGATTTCCCATCTAAAATCAGTTTATTAGAGTTCCCCTCTAAAAACTTTAAAATGACAATCCGTCAAAACTTTAATGGGACTGTTCATCCTAACTCGTTTCAAAATAAATGTAGATTATCCACCGTACATTATTTTATAAAAGATGGTGTGGCCTACCCACCGCACACTCCATATTTTTCCTAGGATGACTATGAACCCTTGAATGCCAAACAAACATTATATACTTTAGAAATTTTATGTAGGCTATCCACTGCACATTCCATTGTTTTCCTAAGTTAACCAAGAACCCATCAATGGGCCAATCAAAATATCATGATCCCCATGATTATTTATAAAAATTCGTGATCCCCATGATTAATTATTTTCCCCAAGTATACCACCTGTTTAACCAATTCCCATCGGTAGCCCCAATTGAGTTAAATTAAATAAAAACACATTGATAGCCCCAATGTATAATTTCAAAGGCATATTTCTGTTTGTAACCCTAAACTATGTATCGAAATCAGAAATCCCACCCTCGTGTCCCCAAGCTTTAATAACATTAAATTTATATAAGGCCCCCAGTTACATGTTCAAACAAAATAAGTATTTTGTGCTATAACCCTTCAAAGTATCCCCTTCAAATTAGCAAAATTTTACTAAAGGAAAATGGCTAAAAGCAACCTTTTAAAACCCTTCGAATGAAGTCCCATTCGAAAGCAAATAACCCTCCAATATTGGCCCTTTTGGAAACCTTCCTTTTGAAAGCATTACAAAATCATACCTTTCGCAATCATTGAAGATAACCCCTTCAAAACCTTTCGAAATCATACCTTTCGAAATCAAAATCTTTCACAATCATTGAAGATAACCCCTTCAAAACCTTTCAAAATCAAAACCTTTCGCAATCATTGAAGATAACACGTTCAAAACCTTTCGAAAACAAACCTTTCGCAAACATTGAAGATAGCCCCTTCACAGCCTTTTGAAATCAAAACCTTTCGCAATCATTGAAGATAACCCCATCAAATCCTTTCGAAATCAAACTTTTCGAAATTAAAACCTTTCGCAATCATTCAAAAATAATAAAGTGTTGGTGTTGGAACCAACCCTTCGAAAGTATACTTTCGACCTTGTCGAAAGGTTAACCCTTCGGCTTGCACAAAGGTTATTAAAACACCTTTTCGAAAAACATTTTTACACACTACTCTTGAAGTTAAGCTTTTGAAGATCCCCTTCGAAAACCCCTCTTGAATAAATATAAAATTTTAGTCTTTTATAAAACGATGAAGTCGAAGGATTCCCCTTCAACTTATTCGAAACCATTTTTTATTTCTATCCGAAAGCAAAAGAAGCAATCTCCCCATCCCTTTGCCATTTTCTTCCCTTTGGCCCCGTGCCTACCGTTCGACTTTGATGGAGGGTAACTGTTTACCTTTCGTCTTAGGTGAAAGTTACCTTTCGACTTCATCAAAAAGGTAAAAGAGGGCTTGTTGGAGTCGAAGGCAGAACATAGCCCACTAAAGTGATGTTTTTATCTTGTTTTTCTAATTTGATTGGCTGAGGAACCTTCTCCTGTACATCCAAATAGTAAAAAGTAAACAAAAGTCAACTTTTTTCTCAAAACACTGTTCTTCTTCCCCAAACAATTCTAAAAAACATTTTCCCTCTGGCTTTAGATAAACGAGGAAGACATTTTTCAGTTTAGTCCGTAGGCTTAAATAATTTAATTACCTTAGTAAATGACTAAGGAAAAATTCCCAAAAATCACCAAAATCGGATAAATCGTATACTTCAACATATTAAAGTTTCAAAGCATATGAAGATCAAAACAACTCGGAATTTGACCAAAACCAAACGAAAACGTGTTAATTAGCCCATTAACATTTTAAAACACCTATGTCTTATCCATACAAAGGTTTAAATGGTTATATCGTAACCAAAATCATAAATATGAATCAGGTATAACCCATAACCGACGCAAACATAGAAATATGAGATGATAAACATGATTATTCACCTTGATTAGTTGATTGGAGAATGATATAATTTCCTAGCTTTAACTCATTAGCTTATTTTTCAATTTAAAATCTTCCTGGTGCTCTTTAATGGCAGGTTGAAATATATGGGAGTTAAGGATGAAAAAGTGGAAGTTTATTAAGGTAGAGGAAGAGACATATACAAAGAAATGTCGCTCCATTTCCTAGTTTACACCTAAGGAAATTTCTCCTCCTAAATTTAATTAAGTCGTTTTATTTTAGTTCATTCTTTTAGACATGGCCATTAGATTTATTAATCTCTTCTCCCTACTGTTCACATTATTCTATTTAATATATCCAATTAAATATTTTGAATAATGTTAATTAACATTCTGGGGCATCACATACTCCTTCCCTTGAAGAATTTTGTCCCTGAAATTTCAGTAAGGACTCAACAACAAGCAAGTAACCATTCAAACAAAGCTAGTATAACCTACCAGCCAAATTCTATATAAACCCTATATAGAACATACCATCTAAAACAGCCTAGGAAAAGTAGCTCTAATCCTGGCTTTTACCTCCTAAGTACAATCATTCACGTTGTCGCTCCACTGAACTTTCAGCAACTTGAATGTCTTGTTCCTTAGCCTCTTCCCATCTTTTTCCACAACACGAACCCATTGCCTCACGAAAGTCATATCCGGTTCCACCACTAAGTCCTCCGTGCCATCAGGGCGATAGTAGATTCTGGATCCTGAGCATACTTCCTAAGATGAGAAACATGAAACATATTATGGACCCCGACCAAACTGCTCGGTAAATCTACTCATTATGCGAGTCTCCTAATCCTCTCTGATACAGGAAATGGTCCAACGTATCTCGATGCTAGCTTCCCGGTCTTCCCAAACCGAACCACACCTTTCATCGGCGATACCTTGATGAAAACTCTATCTCCAACTAAGAACTCTAGGTCTTTACGCCTTTTGTTTGCATGACCCTTTTTCTTAAACTGAGCTTTCTCATTCTTTCCCATATCAACTCGATCTTTTTCATCGCCTCTCTAACCAAATTTGGACGAAGGACTAATCTGTCTCCTGTCTCCAACCAACATGCTGGTGATTTGCATGGCCATCCATATAAAGCTTTAAAAGGCATGATTCCTATAGTAGTCTAATAACTATTATTATAGGAAAACTCCACTAAGTGCAAGTGATCCTCCCAAGAACCACTAAAATTCAGCACAAAAGCCCTCAACAGATCTTCCGGTACCTATTGACTCTCTCTGTCTACCCATCCGCCTAAGAATGATATGTAGAACTCATCTCAAGCTTAGTACCTAACACACTCTGTAGGCTCTTTCAGAACTAGCTAATAAACAAAACATCTCTATCACTGACAATACTACTAGGTATTCCGTGCAGTCTAACGATGTTCTTCATGAACAACCTAGCCGAAATAGGTGCCGTTCTAGTTGACCTCACTAAAATGAGATGACACTCTTGGTCAGTCTGTCTACTATTACCCATACACTTTCACTACCCAGGTTTGACCTTAACAACCCATCATTAAATCCATGGATATAGAGTTCTACTTCCAAACTGGAACATCCAAAGGTTGAAGCAAACCGCTTGGCTTCTGATATTCGGCTTTTACTTACTGACAGTTCAAATACTATTTTACAGATAAGCTGACATCCCTCTTCATTCCTTCCCAGAAGAAAATTCTCTTCATATCTTGACACATCTTGGTTCCCTCAGGATGAATCGTAAACTTCAATCGATCACATTCCCTATGAACTTCCTTCTTAAGGTCTCCAACATCTGGACCATATAACCGTTCTTTCTTTCTCAACCAACCCCTATGGTCAAGAATAGAATCCTTTAAATCATCAATCTCAGTTTCAGCTTCTAACCTTCTAATCCTCTCAGCTAACACTGAATCCTCTTTCTACTTAGAGCAATCCGTTCGATCAGAACTGGTCGAACTTCCAAACAAGACATCATGGCGATATTCTGACTAGATCCATCAGTCGACCTCAACTGCACACTGCAAACAGCCAGTGCTTCCAAGTCTTTCCATTCCTCAACATAGCTAACACCACATTCTGATGTTTCCTGCTAAGCGCATCTGCCACCTTATTTCATTTTCCTAGGGTATACTCGATCCTAAAATCATAAGCTACAACAAACTCCAACCATCTCTAATCTCTCATATTAGCTCCTTCCAAGAGAATAAATACCATAAACTTATGATCCATAAAAAGCTCAAACCTTTCTCCTAAAAGATAATGTCTCCACACCTTCAATGCAAATATTACTGCTGCCAACTCCAAATCATGAGCTAGGTATCTCACTTCATGCGGTCTAAGCTGTCTAGAAACATAGGCAATAACTTTTCCACTCTGCATTAGCATAACACCTAACCCGGTACCACGTGTAAACAACCAACCCCTGATTCCCATCAGGAAATACTAACGCGAGCACATTGGTTAACAAATGTTTCAACTTATGGAATTCCTCCTCATGTTTGTCAAACCAAATAAACTTCATGTTTTTCCTGGTTAGCATAGTCAAGGATGCCGCTATCCATGAGAAATACTTAATGAACCTTTGGTAGTATCTTGCAAGACCAAGAAAACTTCTAATCTCACTTACTATCTCTGGTCTCTTCCAGTTGTTAACAGCCTAGATCTTATCGGATAACCTGCTAATCCTTCCTGGGGAATTACATGGCCAAGGAACTTCACTTTCTTCTTGTAGAAGTGACACTTTGAAAACTATGCTTTCAGCTGATGTTGCCTTAGCATCTCCAACACTATTCTAAGATGATCCACATGATCCTTCTCATTCTTAGAATATACCAAAATGTCATCAATAAAAATCAACACGAACCTATCCAAGTGCACTTGGAAACCTAGTTCATCAAATCCACAAAGAAAGCTGGCGTATTAGTAAGCCCGAATGGAATAACCAACCATTCGTAAGACCCATATCTGGTCCTAAACGCCATCAAAGGAATACTGTCCTTTGCCACTCTTAGCTGATGGAAATCTGTCACAAAATCCAGCTGGGAAAAGACTCTAGTCCACTCAAATGATCGAATAAATCGTAGATTCTCAGCAAAGGAAACCTATTTTTGATCAGCATACGATAGTCGACACACATCCTTAATGACCCATCTGGCTTCCTTACGAATACCACAGCCGTTCCCTAAGGTGAACTGCTTGGTCGGATGAAATTATTTCCTTCCAATTTCTCTAATAGCACCCGCAATTCCTTCATCTCGGTTGGTGACATCCTACTTGGTGGTCTACCTACGGGTTCAGTTCTTGATACGAGATCTACCCAAAACTCGATTTCTCTTTTCGACAGTAAGCTCGAAACTAGTTCAAACACATCCTCAAACTCTCTTGCAACATAAACCTGCTTCAACTCTACTTCTGTTCCCATGGCGTCAAATAAAACATAAGCATTTCTATCTAAACTCCTTACCCAGTAAATAACTCGGTTATGGCTATCGGGGTGCTTCAATGACATTTTCCCCTCCTGGCAAAAAATCCTAGCATTATACCTATCCAACCAATCCATACCTAATATGACCCCGAAACCCACAAAATTAAAAACATATAAACTGCATGCAAACATATGACTTAACAAATCAAGTTCTAAATTGTCATATCTCATTCCCAGAGTTGCATGCTCTCCTACAGGATTTGCAACCCTTAAAGGAGTAATAAGGTATAAAGGTTTCAAACATAAGAAATCTACCAAATGCTAAGATATAAATGAGTCCAATGCACCAGTATCAAATATTATCCTAACCAAAGTACTATGAATCATAATCGTACCTTCCATCATAGCTTTTCCTTTCTCAACAGCCGTTGTTCTAGAGGATGATGGCTCCAATGCAAAACCATTCGCTTTCCAGCTTTAGCAGCCACGGGACACTTATTCTTGTAATGCCCCATCTGGCCCCAGTTGTACCACTTCACATTCCGCCTCACTGCAACTGCTCTTCCATCACCCGAGCGACACTCATTAGCATAGTTCCTCTTCTTGTCACACTTGTAACAAACAATATCAGCCTTGCTCTTCTTAGCTGTTACCCTTAACTGGGCACCTTTCTTCTTGAAGAACTTTCGCTTCTTACCCTGAAAATTCTAAACCTCAGCTGGTTTCCCTTTTCATTTCGAATAGCCATCTCTTCATTCCGAATAGCTATCACAACAACAATATGACATGGATCCCGAAGGTTTGGCCTGATTGCTCTGGCGATCTCAAGATTCAACCCCCTGATAAGCTTATCATTCCTTTGAATAACAGTATCCACGGTAGCATATCTATAACGGGACGACTCGTCAAACTCGGTAGCATACTTAATCACCGATATATCCCCTTGGACTAAATCTGCAAACTTATTAGCAATGCTGACTTGGCAAACACTGATATAAATCTTTCTTCAAACCTACTTCGAAATTCAACCTAAGTCAGATCTTCTTCTTTCTCCCCCACGGTAACTCAATTCCACCAAAATAATGTCGCTACCTGCAATTGCTTTGAAGCAAGTTTTCTCTTCTTCATACCTGTCAAGCTAGGATCTACATATATAATTTCACAATGCAATAGCCAGTTCTCCACTCCTACCGCATCGTTGGTTCCTAAACAAGGCATCCCTCCAAGACTAGCGTAATCCCTGCTCAACTTGGCATAATTATCACCAACTGTGACCACCAGATTAGCTCCTCCAGCATTCCCCACAGCCACTCCCGCGGCTGCTCCATCTTGCATCATATTCATGAAGAACTGATACATTATCCCCATATCAACTGGTGGAATCTCAGCACCAACATTGGCATTTGCATCTGGGTTTGCATTTTCCCGTCGACCCTGGTTGATCCTAGTATTGGGTCGAACATTTCCACGTGTTGTAATGCTTCTCCCACCTTGATTCACTCTTCCATTTACTTCCTCAATATCTTACTTCGCTACTACCTAAATATAATCTTGGTAAGATACAGAAGAATGGTCTAAGAGAGTGGGGAATACGTACATAGGTATTTAGAGCAAAGCACACATACATTACTATAACGCTTATCCAAGCCCAACCATATTTTAGATTCATTAGACTATGCTTTAAAAATCCTTTATGGTTTAAATTCCGCTTAAGCACATAAATCATGCTTTGATACCAATTTTGCAATATCACACCTTCTGAGGCCCAAAACTAACTGCTACTGATGTTGAAGTCATCCGTAGTTGTTATTTCTTGGCGACCAAATTCGGCATAGTTGATATTAATACATAGGATTACAGAATATGAAAATTTTTAAATTTTAATAAAACCGAATTTCTCATTTTCTATGAATTTCAATTTAACATTTAGTTACATATTCCCAAACGTTAACCACACTTAGATCACATAAACATGTACAAAATGTGATAAGGGCGACATATGAAGATGTCCCCTTATGATGATTAGAGAATTAATAAATATGAACTTTACAGTTCTTAGTACATCATAGCGGAATACACAAAAAAGCTCCTATATAGCTAATACTACCTCCTGCACGTCTTCGGAATCTTATTCTTCCAAAAACGTAAAAGTCTCCCACCCTCAGACTACTCAAATTAATTTTGAGTACCCGAGAGTTTGTGGAGGAACACGAACTTCGAGTCAAACAATAAGTCTTGTATGAATAGTCCCGTGTCATCTCTTATCATAAATGGATAGCTAGTGAGACCATGCCCCTTAGCGAAATGGGTTTTCCCTTTACTATTATCCAAAAAAAATGCAAATAATTTACTATGCCCCTGGACCCCAAATGATTAGTCTTTATATAATATGAAATAAAGCCATAAATCTTATATATTGGATATCCCATCCATCCATTTATTAGATATCCCATCGAAAAGAAATATACTAGATTTCCCATCTAAAATCAATTTATTAGAGTTCCCCTCTAAATTCGTTAAAATGACTATCCATCAAAACTTTAATAAGACTGTCCATCCCAAAGCCTTTTAAAATAAATGTAGATTATACATCGTCCACTGTTTTATAAAAATGGTGTGGAATATCCACCTCACACTCGACTATGAACCCTTGGGTGCCAAATCTCGAGGCTAACCACCTTTGACAGAACATTCTTTACTTTAGAAATTTGATGTAGGCTATTGCACATTCCATAGTTTTCCTAGGTTAACCAAGAACCCATCATTGGCCAATTAAAATATCATGATCCCCAAGATTATTTATAAAAATTCATGATCCCCATGATTAATTATTTTCCCCAAGTATACCACATGTTTAACTTATTCCCATTAGTGGCCCCAATTATGTTATATTAAATAAAAACACACTGATAGCCCAACGTATAATTTCGAAAGCATATTTATGCTTGTAACCCCAAACTATGTATCGAAATCAGTAATCTCACCCCAGTGTCCCCAAGGTTTAATAAAATTAAATTTACACAAGGCTCCCCATAAAATGTTTAAATAAAATACGTATTTTATACTATAAACCTTCGAAGTAACCCTTTCAAATTAGCAAAATTTTATCGAAGGAAAATGGCTAAAAGCAGCCCTTTTAAAACCCTTCGAATGAAGTACCATTTGAAAGCAAATAACCCTCCGTAGTTAGCCCTTTCAGAAACCTTCCTTTTGAAAGCATCACAAAATCATATCTTTTGCAATCATTGAAGATAACCCCTACAAAATCTTTCGAAATCAAACCTTTCGAAAACAAAACCTTTCGCAATCATTGAAGAAAACCCCTTCAAAACTTTTCGAAATCAAACTTTTCAAAATCAAACCTTCAAAAATTAAAACCTTTAGCAATCATTAAGGATTACCCCTCCAAAACCTTTCGAAAACATTGAATCAAAACCTTTCGCAAACATTGAAGACAACCCCTTCAAAATCTTTCAAAATAAAACCTTTCGGGATCAAAACCTTTCGCAATCATTGAAAATAAACCCTTCAAAACCTTTCGAAATCAAAACCTTTCACAATCATTCAAAAATAATGAAGTTTTGGTGTTGGAACTAACCCTTCGAAAGTATGCTTCTAACCTTGTCAGAAGGTTAACCCTTCGGCTTACCGAAAGGATTTTTAAAACACATTTTTGAAAAACATTTTAAAACACTATTCTTGAAGGTTTAAGCTTTCGAAGATCCACTTCGAAACCCCTTCTTGAATATATATAAAATTTTAGTTTTCTGTAAAAAGATAAAGTCGAACAATCCCCCTTCAACTTATTCGAAAGTAGTTTTTATTTCTATTCGAAAGCAAAAGAAGCAGCCTCCTCATCCCTTCGCCGTTTTCTTCCCTTCGGCCCTGCGCCTACCTTTCGACTTCAACAGAGGGTTACTGTTTGCCTTCCGTCTAAGGCGAAAGGTACCTTTTGACTTCATCGAAAGGGAAAAAGCAGGCTTGTTGGAGTCGACGATAGAACTAAGCCCACTAAAGTGATGTTTTTATCTTGTTCGTCTAATTTTGATTGGCCGAGGAACCTTCTCCTGCACTTCCATATAGTAAAAATTATCCAAAAGTCAACCTTTTTCTTAAAACACAGTTCTGCTTCCCTAGACAATTCTCAAAAACAATTTCCCTCCAGTTTTAGACAAACTCATAAGACATTTTCAATTTTGTCCTTAGGCTTAAATAATTTAATTACCTTAGTAAATCGCTATGGAAAGATTTCCAAAAATCACCAAAAATCATATGCTTCAACATATTAAAATTTCAAAGCATATAAAGATCCAAGCAACTCAGAATTTAACCAAAACCAAATGAAATCGTGTTATTTAGCCCACTAACATTTTAAAACACCTAGTCTTATCCAAACAAAGGTTTATATGGTTATATCCCAACCAAAATCATAAACATGAATAATATATAACCCATAACTGATCAAAATATTGAAAAATGAGATGATAAACATGATTATTCATCTTGATTAGTAGATTGGAGAATGAGATAATTTCCTAGCTTTAATTCCTTAGCTTATTTTTTAATTTAAACTCTTCCTGGAGCTTCTTAATGGCCGGTCAAAATATATGGGAGTTAAGAATGAAAAATTAGAAGTTTATTAAGGTGGAGAAGAGATATATATACAATGAAATATAGCCCCATTTTCAAGTTTACCCCTTAGGAAATTCCTCCTCCTAAATTTAGTTATGTCCTTTTATTTTAGTTCATTTTTTAGACACGACCATTGGATTTATTAATGTCATCTCCCTACTATTCACATTATTCTATTTAATTTATCCAATTAAATACCCCGAATGATGTTATTTGAAATTCTGGGGTGTTGCAAGAGCTCTTCGACTACTTTCCATTTTCTAATTGATTTCGTCAACCATTTTATTCAACTCATCTCTAGTAACAACTTCGCATTGATTAGAGGATCCTAGCACCCGATCTTCTGCATTGGCGCTATTGACTTCGATTTGCTGATGATTCATCTCTTCTCTAGCAATTACCGCCCTTATGGATCTTCCAGAAGCAGTTCCCTTTCCTCTTGGAACCATTGATTCTTAGTGGTAGATCTTTCGAACAAAGATAAAATATCTAACATATGAACCTATCTGATGCAAAGTAGATAGCTAGATCTTTGCATGAGTTGGGTTCTCAGTGAAAACACCAAAATGTTAACCCATAAAATGGATCAACACCCTGGATTGAGTATGAAAGCACCAACCTTGTTTGTCAAGGCAAATAAAATAGAAAAAAGCAATAGTAAATCGCATAAAAAAGTAAATGAACAACAGATTTTATAGTGGTTCAGCCGTTAACGAAGTCTACGTCCACTTTATAACTTTTGTTATTGAATTGACCGTTGATCACAAGTCCCAGTTGACTACACTTCTAATAGATGAATAAAGAGAGATCAGACCATCATTGATGGAGACAAAAGAAAGGATCTCAATTGTCACATGGTAGCCATTGCGAGGGAGAAAAAAAGTTAAAGAATCTTCGTAACAGAGTTGCTTTAGTGATCAGAACAACCAACCTCCATTCTGTTGGATGTAGGATGGTGTTTATAGAATTTTGAGAGAGCACTTGGATCAAAATCAGAGCACCGAAGGCTTCTACTCATCACCATGAGGCAACATATGAATTTTAGAAGTGAATTGAGCAAACTATTTGGATCGATATCGATCCGGTTGGATCGGATTGGCATCGATCCAAATAGTTGAGCAATCTTCGCGCAACCTCCATCCCATAAGATTCCTTATCTGCTAGTGAGGATTCCCTTGCAATTTCATGACTTGTTGACTTGCTTTGACGATGAATCACTAGTAGGTTAGATCGAACTGCAACTTGCATGGGACAAGTGCTGACTTCTTCAACTTAGATGCTTGGAATGTTATAAAATTTAGTAGATAAGCTTAGAAGTGATGTAGGGACATAATGCATGTGGTTTGAAGTACTAACGTGTCAATAATTTGGATCGGTACCGATCCAATTGGATCGGATCTGCACCGATCCAAATAATTATCAATTTTTCATCCTAAATTCCCATGGTTCATTTGTTATGTTCTTTTAGGTCTTCTAGCCAAGTTTCGAGTCGTTCACATTTAGTTTGAATGTTCTAACTCCTTTTGAATTTTGCTGGGTTAAAAACCTGGTTAACATACATTTCCTATTTTCCCACATTTCTTTATTGCTTAATGGTATGACCATGGTTTAAGGTTCAAGCCGACACGTTAGAACCTTAACCATCCTGGTCAGTGATGAACATGTCAAAATTGCCTTAAATCAAATTTTTGCATGTCGTAGTATGAAAAGTTAAGAGAAATCAAAGTATGAGAGATGCTAGATGCAGGGATTAATAGAAGATTTCAACCATAGAAAATAAGATAAAAAATAGAAAAAGTGATCTTGCTTGGTAAAAAAAAATTAAAAATTCAATTTCATTCTAAGTTAGTTGAGCAAGAGATTCGAGGAAAAGGTGGCATACACAAAAGATTTGTGGGGCAGTGTTAAAAGAATTAAGGAAGGTCTCTTTTCGGTCAACTTTCATCTTAAATGAATTTTGGAAATGATGTCGGTAGTTTTTCAAGGATTTCAAACAATGGATGGATCATTTGATGCATGTTAGCAAATAAATTTGCAAGTCCCAAAAATGCTTAGAAAACTTAGTAATTCTAGAAGAGGCCCTAAAGAAGCCCATCGAAGTTAGCAATGCAGTAGTAGTTTTTATATCCATTCTTGATGCTGCCATCATAGACGAAATCATATATGCAAGACGAGTACAAGTTTGAAGTCGTATATTAAAGGAAAGTTTGAGTTTGAAGTCGTAGGTGCATAGCAAGTTCAAATCCTCTGAGTCAAAGTCAATTATGCAATGATGTCTTTGAAGTCACAACAGTTCATATATATGAAGTCATAAGTATGCCACAAGTTTGAATCGGTTACATATATGCTATGCTATGACCTTGTTCAATGTTCGAGATCTTATGTGTACAACGTTCTTGAATTATAATATGCTCTAAAATCCCCAAATCAATTTAGGGTTCACAATATAAGAAATGAGAGAAGAGAAAATTCGGCCTCCAAAATGACGTGCCTAGGGTCATATTTACTGGGGTGCACAACAATCATTCCGCTCCTTATGTCTTCGAATGTGTTTACTTCACGACATTAAAGTGGGTCAGGTGCGGAGTCATTATCATGCGGCAGTATGTAGGGATCTCTTCAGAATGTGGTAGCATCTGGATGTGTGGATGTGTCTTCGATGTTCTATAGCATTAACCTCTCTACTAGCATGTCTTCGGAAATATTGACATCATTGGTATTTGGCACTAGTCCCTTCAAAAAGTAATGATCAGTATGGTGAAGGAGTATCAGCATGGTGTTGGAGATGAAATGAATCGCTCCGTTAGTTTAATGTTAACCTTCAAGGTCGATGAGAAGATGTGGGCGATGTCAATTAAGTGCAACAATAATGACTTCGTGGATACTGACAATGTCCCTTTTCAACATCGCTTTGCACATCTCCAGAGAGCTAGAAAAGTGCAGGGTTGCTTGTAAATGAATGGAGGGCATAGTAGTTATCAGGGAAGTGGAGCATTGCAATATGTAACAACGCCTTCCAAAAGCTTGTGTATGTATCGAAGAAACATGCTATGATCACTCCACCATTCTATAATAAATTGGTGAAGCAAATTGTACTTGGCCTTTTTGTCATTGACCAATAGGTGCTTCGCCAGTTATATGTCTTCGAAGACGTTCATTGTGGTTTATGTGATTAAGGATCGAAGCCCTATGGTAAATGATGATGTCGTCTCATATTTCTCTTCATATACCCATGAAGTCCACCTTACACTCTTAATTGATGAGGTGCAGCTTCCTACCTCTTCAATATTGTCCTACAATGCCTCTTTAATTACATGGTTTTGATGTGGTTACTGGTGCGATGTCACAAAATGCTAAATCTCTTCGATGTCAATTATTGTAGTAACATTTGCTCCCCTTAGTGTAGAAGAATTCTTGACTTTTCAAGTCAAGAGCATTAGAGTCATATTTCCAGCCTATTGGTCTTCCCTTTTCTGACCTAGCCATTCAACTAAAGTAAATCTATCATAACTGTTTGTCTTCTTTTCTTCTATAAAAAGCTAGGCTCCCTGTTCTCTCCTCTTTTACCTACAACCTAAAAGCTTAAGCAAGTATTAAGTTTTCCCAAATCAGCTGCAAAATTCCAATTCTTGGTTATTAATCTTCAAAATTAAAGTATGATTTCTCATTTAACTTATTTATAAACATAATTTTCATGCTAATCATAATTAGGGTTTTAGCTCAGGTTTTTTATATTCGAAATAATTGCCCAAATTTGTTTGGCTCTCAATCCTAGTTTTATTATTAATTTCAATTGTTAATCGTCATACTAATTGCAAAATGATGTTAATTTGGGGATTTGGCAATTTATGAGGCCCGTATCTGCAACCACTTTGATAGGTTTTGATACCGATTTTTTATTCCATTAGTGGATCTAAAGTGGGTCGTTTAATTTGTCAATAATCAACCCAATAGTGTAATGTTTCTATGTTGCATAAATCAATGTTGATTTTAATATGTATCGGACTTAGTAGCCGAAAAAAAGACTTCATCCTTGACTTCCATGTCATCAATTTTGACCGTAGACCCTTGAAGTCGATGAGATCTTTTTTCGAATTGTTGTTCTGTTTGCAAAAATTTCTAGTATTACAGGATTACCATGCATGTGGCAATTATAGGATTAGGATTTGACAGAACTCTTATGTGTTCAACAATATTGTATTTTAATTTCAATATGATGCAAAAAGGATTATTCATTGGGACAATTGCCATAAGTAGGAGTCTTAGAGTCTTACTAAAGCTTTCTTATATATTATCGTTAAAGTTGTAGTGGCATGTTTTCTTAGTTGAAAATTTATTAGTCATTGACAATGTCGGTTTTACTTATGCTAGCAACATGCTCGAAGTCATTTAGGCTCAAAGTGCTCTGTCATCGATGATTTCTTATTTATGGTTTAACTATGATGAGCCTATTACTCTTCTTTATTTTTCCTACGATCGATGCAAGTGGTGGTTTTATATGGCTTCGACGCTTTTGATATTGCTGCTTTTATCAAGCTATAAAATTGCTTAATTAGTTGTCATATTTTTTCAACTTACATCGTCATTGTTTATTATGGTCGGGGTCCCTACCACTTCGACATTGGCTATGGTTATGAGACTCTTTAGTTCTTGTTTAACAACTGTCATTTGCCTTCTTTTAAAGATAAAATGATTATTTAGATAACTTCGTATGTACCAAACATAGTATCATGACTAATTTTTAAATAAGGAATAGTATCACCTGGCAAGACAATGGAGAGCAAACAATCGACTAAGAATTCTATAAAGAAAACTGGTGCAAAATCCAAACCTTCACCTTCAACTGTCAAGAAAGAAAACTTTGTTACTAATCCATCATACATTACTTCTCAAGCAAAAGTTGACTCAATTATTGATCAATTTGGAATCACTGGGATTGAGGCCATTCCCTCCATTTCTTCGGATAATATCTATAATCCTCTAGAAGGATATTTTGCTTTTAGCCCTATTCATATTTGGCACATAAGATGCCTCCCTTTTTTGGAATTCCTTAAAAGATATCTGGAGCACCTGGACATAGCATCGATCTAGCTTTTACCCAACGCCTACACATTTGACCTGCTTATAGGTTTTTTTCTCGGGAATCTGGACTTCTATCTTAGTCCTAACATTCTTCCTTATCTAACTAGTCCTACTAAAGTGGATGATTAGCCAGGCCACCAACTGTATCGGTTTCATTCTCCCCCAAAGAGCTTATTCTCAGAATTCGTTAATAAAGCAAGAGCATGAGAAAGTTAATTTTTCATTATCAAATGCTTTTCTAAGATTAGAGGAAATTTTTTTTACTGCCAGTAATTCTTTAAACCTTGACTACCATTGTTTTTTACCATTATTTATTGATGGATTTCCTTTTCTAGACCCTACCTCTAAAAGTCTAAGATATGATGACCAAAAGATCATAGACTCTCTACTTCTTTTGGGTGAAAATTAGAGAAATAGGCTTTCACTCTTAACTCCATTGAAGCTCCTTCAACACTATATTATCTTAAATCATCACAAGATCTTAGAAGAGCCACCCATAGTTAAAACCAACTCTCAAGGAGTTGGTTCATTAGCGTTGAGTGATTCTGGAGTCTTCATGATTAATTCCTTGGTGTAGTCTGATACTGGTGGTAAGTCTTCACACAGTTAAAAATAAAGCTCTTGACGCTCTCGGTTTATTAACTTTCATTCTTGTTTTAGGTTCATCTATTCTTGTTACTGTTCCGAAAGAATCAAGAATCAACAATCAAAGTTACTGTGTCTAAAAAGAGGAAAGAAAAAGTTGCATCCCCAACTGTGCCTCAGCCAACCAAACTTGTTTCCTTTAAGAATTCTATTGCTTGGGATATCAAAGAATTTGAAAAGAAGGGACAAATGCTGATGTTCTTAATGATGCTCCTCCTCCTCAAGACAAAAGATCTAAACTTACCCATGAATTTACCCTTATCGTTGTAGAGGTGACAAAGCAAGTGAATATTGACGAAACTCCCGGATCGGTTGCTTTAGATAAAGCTCCAGAAAGGCTTAAAGAAACTCCAATTGAAACATCCAAGAAGTTCAGGCTTCTGATCCCTTTCTTAATGTTTGTTTTCCCTTTACTCCAACATCTACCGGTGGCATATGCATTGAGCTTGGTTTGCTTACTTCTCTGTCGATCCTCTTCCCTCAAGGGCTCAACCTCAGACTTCAGTAATGAATTTTTAGGAATTGGCTCAATTGGCCATTTAGTCTCTTTCCATTACTTCTCTTGGATCGCCTCAATCTCTATCCTACTCCGACGATCACCTTTCCCTCATTCTTAAATAGCTCAAATCAATATGTTGCTTTATTTTCTTGATTAATTTCAATTTCATGAATTTCACTTTAACTTGATAAAATTATAAAATTTCAGGTTGAAAAACATATGTTCCATCTTCGAAATGCTTCCCAAGAACCTACTAATCAAGTGGTAGAGCTTAAGGAAAAGTTTACTTTCCTTCAGAAGGCTATGATCGATATTGTTGCGAAAAGTGAGGAAGTTATCACCAAAAAAGATAAATAGGCTTCCTCCCTTGAGGAGGAAATTAAATCCAAGTTGCGGTTGGAAAGGAAAGTGAAAAACTTGGAGGCTAATCTTGAGTCAATCGATAAACTCAAGGTAGAATTGGAGAATGTAACCAAGGAAAATGTCGAGCTATTAAAGATAAATTCTGAGCCGATGGAAAGAAATAAATTGCTCGATGATCAAATGAACAGGAAAAATGGACCTTTGGACCATTTAAATAACATCATCAAATATGCCAAGAAAAAGATCTCCTCCTTCCTCGATGTTGCTCTTCCTAAAATCACTTAGAAGTGCTATGAAGATGCATTATACGTTGCATACATTAACAATATCCGTAAGTGTCCAGACTTGGACCTTCCCTTGCTTCCAGCTTTGGATGAAAGATGTAAAAGGAAATTTAGTCTAAAGATGAAAAAGGATAAAAAGGCTCTTGAGGAAGAATTCCCTGTCGAGGAAGAAATTGATGCCGGGAAATGGTCAACTTTTAATGATGCTCCCATCGAAGAAGTGCCAAGGCCCAACGGTGACGACGAAGTCGATGAAATGATGAAGAAAAAGACGATGATGATGGTGATGATGACAATGGCGATCATAATGGCGATAATGGTGGTGATGGTGAGAGTCAAATGGATCCACCTAGCCAACCGGATGATAAAGATGCATCTGGTGGTACTAAACCAGATATATCCACAAAAGATACAACAGCCGTCGTTGCTACTAATCTCTTAAAAGGGGATCCTTCCAAGAAGGACAACACTTCTCAAGGTCAGAAGCCTATCGATAAAGAAAAAATCTCATCACCTTCTTATCCACTTTCTCAGTTTATGGGTACCGTTGTACAAATATCTTAGGCTATCAAGTAATTATAGTTAATGGAATATATTTTTTGCTAAGCAAAAAATTAAAATATCGTTACGACACTATGCTTGTGAAGAAAAAATAGATATAGATTGGTCAAACAGAGAGTTGGATAAATAAATAAAGGAGTATAATTTTGTTTGAAAAAATACTGAAAACTTGCCAGAGTGTATAAAAATTGAAATTTTCAAAAAGGGAGAAGTTGCCCCTCGGATGAAGAGGGTGCATAAACATCGGGAAAAGCTTTTGGGGGAGAATGTTGAGCTGATGATCCTTTTATGGATGTTAATCAATGATAGGGATACCTTCGTTGAATTCCTATATGAAGTTTATTGTAGAGGTTTGATTGTCGACTTCTTATACTTAGGTGATAATAGTAGTGGTTTGCTCAGACGCCTTCACTGTAGATATTTGGACGAACATAGGACTGATCCTTATCCAAGGTCATGTTGGAGCCTTCCCCGAGTCGCTTCCATTTTTTCCTTACGTTGTCTACCCCTCGAGAAACTTAAATATAATAGGAAAATATTCATTTATGAAATGTATAAGAAATCTATTTTGTATGAACCATAATGACTTGTATAATTATTGTATGCAACTGAATTTTCTTATGGGCTTTATCGTTTCAGTTTCTCAATTCTTAGCTTAATTTCGGCATATTGCATAGAATAAAGGTCTTTCAAGTAGCTCGGCTCTCAGGGATCTCCTAAGTAAATTCGTCAAATTGAATAAAGTCATTTTAGGGATATCCTTAATTATTAAAACATCACAATTGGAAGACATAATTTCCTTACATATTTGGAAGAAGTTTACATGCGTTACCCTCATTTTCATTTTGACTTTCGAGTTAATGAGGATTAGAAATTACTTGGTGAAATCCGATCCTTCTATATGAAATATATGCGGTTATGATAGCCCTCCGATCGGGGAATGGTATTATCATTATTTTCCTCTAATTTATACTCCAGATGGGATCAAGGCTTCTTTTGATTCTGCACTTACTTTGTTTGCTAGGTCATTCGAAAAGGCTACAGCCGTGGCTTCCAAACTTTGAACATTAATTAAATGTTACTAAAATGAAACTGCAATGTAACCTTGACTCTTGTTATTATTTGTAAACTTCATTTGTTATTAATGGAAGAGTTTGTCCTTCATGTATTGATTTTTTTTCCTTTACTTTTAATAGGATGCTTTGTTAGTGCATAATTCTAATTGCTTGAACACCTCATGAATTATCGAAGTTAAAGATCGTCACTTTGCAAATATAGAGGAGAAACGATCATCTCAAGATGACTCGGCTTTGCATTTTCCAAATAACCCTGAGGCATAAGAGTGGCGTAGGAACTATTTCCTACTAAAATTAGCTTTTAGTGCTTACAAAAAAATGACCGCTCTCATGGAAGCAGAACTTAAAGAAATGAAAAATGAGCTTCAGTTGCTGAAAAGTGGAAGGACACACCTCCTGGATCTAACTTCTCCGTCGAAGCTGACATTGAGATAGCTAAGCTTCATCTGAAAATAAGTGATCTCGAATTAGAGCTAATGAAAAGCCAAGTACCATGCCAATCTTTGGAGATTATTGTAAGTGAGGGTGATTCTATCCTTCCCACTCCTACTCCGAGATGAAGAACAAGATCCACATCCTTGACTAATCATGAGTTTTCTACTTTACTAAACCCTCATAACGCATCGATCTCTAAGAAGGGTAATCAAGTCGAATTCAAATTGATGCAGTATTTCAAGAAAAGTGAGAGGAAAAGATATCCCAATGCATTAATGAATATGAAATTAAGGTTTAAAAATTCAAACGCAAGAAGTATGATCTTAATCAAGAAAACAAATGGCCGACGAGTATAATTCGGACTTTACGAGGAGCTAATAAGACTCATCGTTATATCCTAAAAGAGAAGATCAACTCAATTGATGATGCAGACACCATTCGTAAAAGGGAAAAGAAACTCAAGGAACTCGTGGACGTGTCCATTCATAACATCATTGATCCCTTAATTGCCAAGGGCTTGGATAAATGAGCACAAAGTCTTGGGATGTAACAAAAGCCGACCTTGATTATATTTTCTTTCTTTTATCTGTTTTTTGTGTCTACAACTATATAAATAGTGTATTAAATTGTCAATAATTTGTAATTAAATGGTTGTTACCTCGGATATGTAATCAAGAACAAAATTTTGACTCTGACTTGAAACTGCGTGATGCTTAGTATTTCACTTTTCCATACTTTAAGTTTTTGAGCTCACTTTTTGCTTATTTGTAAAACTAAGATTACTACTAATTAAGCCATTTATAACTCATCACGAATTTTAATAATGGACATTTCCATTTAAATAATATTAGATTCGGTAACAATATAGAAGATCACAAATCCCCATGTGGAAGGTCAGAAACCCATGTTTGAAATAATAGAAGTCTAGAAATTCATATATAGGATAATAGAAGACCGGAATCTATATCCGTTAATAGTATAAAATAAAAAAATTATATCCAGTAATGGAATACTTGAAGATCTTTTTTCTTAGGGGTTAGATAGATTTGAAGCACTATTTGGCTTAGATTTCGTTAGATCTTCTTCTAGAAGAATGATCGGTTGGGAGTACTACTTGACTCAAACTTTGTTGGACTTGAAAGCACCACTTAGCTGCGATTTCAATTGATTTGAGAGTGCTTCTTAGGGCCAAATTTTGATAGGTTTGAAAGCACTACTTGGCTCCGGTTTTGATTAATTTAGGAGCGCTTCCTTGGCTCAAATTTTGATAGGATTGAGACACTACTTGGCTCTCATTTAGATTAATTTAAGAGCACTACTTTGGCTCAGACCCCTTATCACAATCTTAGGTGGTGGTTTAAGTTTTCTGTCCAGTGCATTTGGTTTAGCTATCTTAAGCAAGACCAAAGACTTACTCGACCTCCCTCTAGGAGGCACTTTAGTGAAGCTTTTGATGGAAGGCATTGAAGGCTGGTTTGAAGCTTTAGTGAGTCCTTTGATGATGGCACTAAAGATTCCTCCATCCTCCCTCTAGGAGGCACTCCAACTAAGCCGCATAGGTAGGGGTTGAATGTTTGTAGAAACTATGGATAGTCCTTTTCTGACGAGATTGAAGGATTGCTCTAGCCTTCCTTTAGGCGGTGCCTTAAACATGGCTTTATAATAGGGTTAAGTTCTTATGCTTCGGCCAGGCCACGTAGGCGGGACTGAAGGCTTAGTTGGTGCTTTAACCGGGCCCTTTCAGACGGGACGAAAGGCTTACTCCATCATCCCTCTAGGAGGCGCTTTGTCTAGGCACATGTTAGCTGGAGGCAAAGGGTTTGGCTCCTTACTACTATCTTAGGTAGTGATTTAGGCTTTCCATTATACTAGGATAATTTTATTCCTCAACAATTACATATTTGAAGGACTTCTTTTATTAGTAAACTTGTTTAACATCTCTTTACAAAGTCACACTGATTGGTTTCATTCCCAATTGTAAGGTGATAGTGACAAGTTCTTCCAAGTTTCTTTCGAACTTGGGCCATCTCTTTTGTGAAGGCCAATAATCAAGCTTATCCTTAGTCAAGAAGTAAATGTTTTCAAGAGAAGTGGTGAAAAATCAATCTTTTTGGAGTCGAGATTTGAATGCTAGCCTTCTTGACTGTTGTTTGGTTCTTTTGTGCTGGTATCTCATCCTCCATAGCTAACTTTCTTTTCAATGCCCTTTGAGCTTCATTAGAGGCTAATAAAAGATTTATGACTTTATGCCACTTCTAAGGGAAAATATTGAAATCATTTATTATCTCTTTCTCGAATATAGTCCCCTTGGCTTGAGATTGGATAGCTCTCCTTTTCTCTAGGAACAAATTATCCTTCCTGGGCATCCCTTCCCAAGGCAAAAATTGGAGTAGGGCTCATACGAAAAGGATTTATGCTCTAATTATTAAGATCATATGGAGCCGACTGCTTCATTTTATTTATGATTTGCAAAGCCTTCAGTCTCAATAATTGTTCTTCGTGAAACCGTGGATTATTAGAGATTTGATAAGTGTTCCTAATTATTCGAGGCTCAGACGACCCCTCCTTGGACTTCTTAACATGATAAAGTAGAATGATGTTAGGGATTAAGATTGGTTATCTTTGTATTGGTATATGCTTGGATAGGAATGTTCTTCATACCCTAATATGCAGGCTAGGAAAGTTCAGTACATGTTGAATTGGTTCCACTTATGGTTTCAATGAAGTCGGAGGTTCGATCCCTCCTTCTAGCGCCAAAATGTTAGAAAAAATTTCCAACCACAAAAGTATTTATCAAATTTGGTTATTCAAGAAGAGGCCCATTGAAGTTAGCAATGCAGTAAGACTTTTTGTATCCATTCTTGATGTTGTCGTCATGGTCAAAGTCATATATGCAAGACGAGCACAACTTCGAAGTCATATATTCAAGGCAAGTTCGAGTTCGAAGTTGTATGTGCAGAGCAAATTCAAGTTCGAAGTCCTAGAGTCGAAGTCAATTATGCAATGATAGCTTCGAAGTAACAAACATTCATATATATGAAGTCACAAGTATGTTCAAGCCATAAGTTCGAATCAGTTACATATATGCTATGCTATGTTATTGTTCAATATTGGAGATTTTATGTACCCATTGATCTTGAATTACAATATGCTCTAAAATCCCCAAATCAATTTATGGTTTACAATGTAAGAAATGAGAGAAGAGAAAATTCAACGTCCAAAATGATGCCCCTAGGGTCATATTTATAGGGTTCTGTAATCATCACTCCACTCCTTATGTCTTCAAATACGTTGACTTCAGTGATATTAAAATGGGTCAGGAGTGGAGTCATTATCAAGTGGAGATATGCAAGGATGTCTTTGGCATGTAGGAATGTCTTCAACGTGTGGACATGTCTTCGACATTCTATGGCACTGACCTCTTTACTAGCATGCTAGCAATATTGACTTCGATGAGATTTGGCGCCACTCTCTTTAAAAAGTGATGATCGGTATGGTGAGGGGGTGTCAACATGGCATTGGAGCGGAAATGAATCACTCCGTTCATTCATTGTTAACCTTCAAAATCGATGAGAAGATGCAGGCAGGGTCGATTAAGTGCGACAATGATGACTTTATCGATATTGACAATGTCCCTTGTCAACATCGCTTTGCATAACATCTCCGAAGAGCTTTAAAAGTGTAGGGTTGCTTGTATATGGGTAAAGGGCAAAGTGGTTATTAACGAAGTTAGGCATTGTAATGTGTAACAACGCCTTCGAGAAGCTTGTGGGGTGTGATGCGGATAAGGCTTTGCAACGAGGAAACACACTGTGATCATTACATCATTCTCTAATAACATGGTGAAGCATATTTTACTTGGCCTCTTCATCATTGATCTATAGGTGCTTCGCTGTTTATATGTCTTTGATGTTGTTCGTTGTGGCTTATGCGATTGAGGAGTGAAATCCTATGGTAAATGATAATGCCATCTCATATTTCTCTTCATACACCCTCGATGTCCCCTTACGTTCTTAATTGACGAGGTATTGCTACCTACCTCTTCGATAATTTCCTATAATGCCTCTTTGATTACACGGTTTTGATGTGGTTATTGATGCAAAGTCACAAATTGCTGGACCTCTTCAATATGAATTATTGTAGTAACAATGAAAGTTTGAAGATTGGACTATATTTTTTACCAAGGCTTTATTAACATTTAAAAAGAATAGGACAATTTGGAAGAAAAGGGATGATTTCTTACTTTAAATACAACTACTGGTCTTAATGTATATATAAGAAATCTTGAAAAAGCAATGAAATATGGAGTCATAGTTGAAGTGAATGGTTTCTGAAGTGAAACCAAAATTTTAACAATTTCCAATGACTGTATGTAATCGATAACCATAATTTTAAACATTAGGTTTAACATATGCTACAGATTCCTTTTGTATAATCTTTTATGAGTTACTAACTTAATTTGAAGTGCAAAAAAATCCCATGATAGGTGAATCCCAATTTTGTTCAATTTTGTAATGTTTAAAGTAAGATTATTACCTTTGATAACTATTTCGAATTATGGCAATTTAGGTTTTATTTTATTTCTTCTACTAAAAAGTACCGATCTGATCACTCTTCTTATCCTTTATGTTAATATGAAAACTCTATTGTGACAACCTGGTGTTGAGAAGTAATTAATTAAAATTAATATTGGTGATTAAATTAATTAAAGATGAATTTTAAGGATTAATTAAGAATAATTTGGGATTTTTTGAAATTATTGGAATTTGGTGATTATATAATTATAGGTTAAGTCTAACTACTTTGGGAAAATATATGTATGGAGATTATGTGCAACGACCCGATGTTTTCAACAATTCGCATCCGCACATGTCGGACTTGAATTGCTCAAAATATCGCGTTGTAAATAAAATTTGGCAAATCTCAGAATATACAGTAAATACATAATCACAGATCACAGACACGGAGTATTTAATAATGCAGCGGAATTTAAAAGAAATAGTAGTTCATGAAGCTACTATATAAAAATAAGATACATCAGAGTTAAACATGATACAACAAAAAGTAACAAGATACATCAGGTACAAATCAGGATACATCACTGAAATCACTGGATATAGAAAGCAAAATAGATGGCTGGATCTTCAAGGAAAGCTCCAACTCCGAAGGTGAATCTTGAATGCTAACTCACTCAATCTGACTCGAGCGTAAAGAAAAATACAAAATACTCGAGTCAGGACATAAATACTTATGAACTGTAAATAAACTCAAGTGAACAGTAACAAAAATGCATCAGTAACTTAAAGGATGCTTGGGATCACCCATCCTTTAAGGATCCGTTAAACTATTTACTGTGTAGTAATATTGCGCTACTATAATAACGTCTACAGTAAAATAAACATACTTTTAAATAGCGTTCCAGGCTACCCATATCACCCTTCACACATAATAGTCCCAGTAGTCCATCCAATATCATGCCATCTTCGCCTGGGTGACTGTCAGAGGATACCACACGGGCTACGGGAGAAAAACAAACTCGTAGTAAAGGCTCGGTATGGTAGGTGACACGGCACACAAGGCAATGCCAGGGTAGATATACCAATTTTGTACACGGGCTGGTGGTAACGCAGCAGCCACATACGCCCACCTCGGAACACACTCCCAATCAAAATTGGAGGATGGCCATCTAATCAATCACCAGTAAGAGTATAGTATCGAAGGAATGTGTCCGACCAGAGGTGCTACCTCCTTTGGACCGAGATCGCTCCTGTTTTAGCCACCTTATGCCAACTCACGGGAGTTGGGTCCACGTAATATACCTCAAGAACGTCGCCACCATCCTACTTCATTCTGGAATCTCCACCGCGTACACGGTTGTTAAAGTGGTTTTCGGAGTTGGCAGAGAGTATGACAACTTCCGATCCCGGTCTCTTTAACAACCAAACGTTATTATAACGCCGTGGTCATTTCAAAATAGTTTATATTTCAAAAGGATCAAATCATTTCATTTCAAAACTATATTCCTTTCAAAATAGTTTACGCCTCGAAACCAAAACCATTTTTATTTCAAAACTATTTATTCAATCAAAATAGTTTATACTTCGAAACCAAAATCATTTTTATTTCAAAACTATATTCAAATTAAAATAGTTTATACTTTATCATTTCCATCTCAAACCTATATTCACTTCCAAAAATCATAATACTTTCAAAGTTATAACTCTTTCGGAACCAAAATACTTGAAATCATTACACTTTGAAAATCATTACATTCTGAAATCATACATTTGAAATCATGAAACATTCATTTAATTCTTTACATTTTACAAATTTATTTCCAATTTAATTCAAAATTTCAAATTTCCAATTTAATTCAAATCAAACCATCAATTTCAATTCAATTCAGTTTTCTAACAAAACATTTCAAATCTTATAAATTTCAAATATAGATTTGATCTACAAAATAAGCTATCCAATTTTAATATGTTTCCAAACTTTAACATCCCACATTTCAAAACTAAAATTTATAATTCCATATATTCATATCTCAAATCTAATTTCATTATTATGTAGTTTTGAAATATTTATTTCATAAATCCAATATTATTAAAATAAACTTAAATTACAATTAAACCAAATATCTTTTCATACAAATATAGACTTCAAATATTCCTCTATCAAATAAAGCAAAATCAAATATCATTCAACATTCACATTCTTTATTAAAATAAAGATCAAATCATTTCCACACCATTTCAAAATCATTAAAATATTACATCCTTTCAAAACTTCATAATCAAATCATTATTTGAATTCAAATCCAAATATTCAAAGTTAAATATCATTTAAAAATCAAATATGTCATTCATTTATTATTTCAAACATCATTACCAAAAATACATTCCAAAATTCCATTCAAAAATTCATTTATTATATTACATTTCATTCCGTTTAACACATAACCAAGTAAACTTTATTTAAATTCAAATTCAATTTATATTCCTTAAAAATTCAAATTTAAATATTCAAAACTTCTAAAATTTCACAGATAATCCATTTCAAAAGTTAAATTATTTAACACTTTAAAATATAGCCCAAACAGTGTTAAAATCTATAACATTTCAAAACATTGTCAAATTATAGCAACGACAGCATTTATAAAGTGCTATCGTAGCTTATATTTTCCAAAAAGGTTTATTTCAAGAATAGCGACATTTATAAAATGTCGTAATAGATATTTAGTTATTTCAAACATTGTTAGATTCAAAACAATAGCACTAAAATGCTGTCAAAAGACTAAAGCATTTTGAAAATGCTATAAAATTCTAGGTTTCATTTTAGCTTTTCAAAAATAATAATAAAACTCCAAATTTTTATTATTACAACTTAAAAATCATATTTCTAGACTTCAAAATTTCACATTTAAAATCATTTTAACATATGATTTAACACAATAAAATTTTAAGATCAAATATTCAATTTTGCAAACTCCATTCATTTATTAAGTCAAAATTCACTGTTTATTAATTTATAAATTTAATAAACTTAAAATTTTACTTCAAATATCATTTCAAAACTTTAAATTTAATTTCCATTATTTATTTACATCTTAAAATAAAATTTAAAGTCAAACGTCACATTTACTCCAAATTTACAAACTTGAATTCACTTAAATTCACAATTTCAAGATTTAATATTTAACTTTCTTAAAACCATAATATATATATTTTAAATCAAAATTTCATACTTTTGAAAATACATATTTAAAAAAAATCATTTAAAAATATACCACGGGGTCTGTATATAATTTTCTAACCTAGGTCAAGTGATACGGATATATATCATTTCAATCCGTAATTTACAAAGAAAACCGGGTTTTATCATTTCAAACCCGTAATCCCAAGCCAAATAAAATACAATAAAAATCGCTCAGGCCTATCATTTCAGCCCATAACGATTTTTTTCTATTCTAAAGTCCGTTCGGGTATGTATCATTTCAACCCATAATGATTCTATTCTAACAGGGAACTTGCAGTGTGAATATATGCATAAACAATATAAACAATGTCAATGTCACAATATAATGTCATATATCAAATGTCAGGTTATAATTAACAGTTTTAACATGGTAACAACATGGCATAGCATATCACATGATCATCATTAACTTGCATAAACATTTTATATTACTAAACACTTGTCATCAATTCACTATTTCATAAGTATAAATGTCAGAGTGAGAAAGACTCACAATTTCGAAGCTAGAGACAAACAACACACCCAAGAGTGATTCCAAAGGCACAACAAGTATGACTTGATTTGAATGAGTGGAGAGAGCCAAGATATGATTTTGTATCAACAGCCCAAAACAAAACAAACAAGGCAATATATAAATATTCAACACACAATAACATTGAAACAAGTTGAAATACAAAGCGAAAATGAACAAGATAGATTGGACCTTGCTTCAACCACTTCAATGCTTGGCCTTAGGGGACTCTATGCTCAGCCATGATGTGTTTTTGGGTCAAGTATGGCATCATATAGGTCAGGTTTAACATCATATAGGAAAGGCAACAAGTGGAGATGAAGGTGTAGTGGAGTGCAACAATATGAAGAACACATAGGAATAAAGCAATATAGGCATGTTTGGTCAACATGTGGCTCGGCTATGGGTAAGTGGGGTTCGGCTATAGGGCTTTTCAGATCTGCACAGAGGTAGAGCTGCAGCTAAAGGTCAGGTCAGTAGGTGGTGGTGGAGCTAGGGGTGTGGCCGAAATGAATATGAAAGGCTATGGTGAAGTTTGTGGCTTGGCAAGGCATTATTGGAGGAGTTTGTGCAAATTTTGTGGAGCTATCATCATCAAGTGCTCATGGCTTGAATTTTTTTTGGTCAGAGAAGGGGCTGATGGCTGCTGTAGATGGAGGAGGTGATGGTGGAGCTGATGGTGGAGAGGCTAGGCCAAGCAAAGCTAGGAGAAGAGGCGAGGCAAAATCAATGGAAATAAGAAGAAAAGTGAGAGGAAGAAGCCATTAACTTGCAAATATTTTTACAGAAAATAAAGTGGCCATGAGAAATGAAGAGTGGAGAAGTTTCTCACGTGAATTAGCAATGAGAATTCACGGCTAATGCAAGAAAAAGGTACGGCTAAAGCAAGGAGAGGAAAAGGCAAAAGAAAATGAAGAGGCGGAAAAACGAAGAGCCTTGAGCAACTAAAGAGACACAAACTCTTCAAATTTCCATTATTTTCTTTTTAAACCTTATATAACTGAAATATATATATAAAATCAGATAAAATACGAAAATTTAGTAAATAAACAAAAATAAATAAATAAATTATTAATTATATATAGTTTAATTAAATAAAACAGCAAAATTTACAACTAGTCTTGAAAATATGAAAAATAAGTGCAACGAACTTGGGAAATTTTTTATGTACTTAAAAGTGTTTATAAATAAAGATAAGAAAACAAAATAAAAAGGAAATCATAAAAGTAAATAAATAAATTTTAATTTAAATATAGTTTAGATGAAGAAAATAGCAGAAAAAGGAAAACAGCCTTTTAAAAATAGGAAACCATCATAGTAAATTTTAGAAAAATTCTATTATCATTTTAAAAATATTTAAAAGTCAAAATATACATAATATAACATATTAAAACATATTAAAATAAAATATGACAAAGAAAAAATAAAATTTATACAATTTAAAATAACAAAATTGCAAATAAACAATTTATACTCAAAATTGAAATGTACATATCTTTTGCAGTTTAACTCTGTTTTCCACGAAACAAAAAGCAGTGTTCAAGTTATTAAATCTATTTTCATAATAAAAGATAAAATTTAAAACTTTTATATTTTTAATTTAAAAGACAAAGTTTGACTATTTGACCAAAAATTCACTTTTTCTGGAAATATTCAACTTACACAAATTTTGGAATTATAATTCATATAAAAATCAAGATTTATATTTAAATAATAAAATTTAATCATTTCAATAAGTAAAATAAGTTTTTTTTATGAAAATTTAAATTAAAATAATTAAAATATACAATTAAAATAATTACAAAATACAGGGTTGTTACATTATGGAATAAATTATTTCAAAAAATTAAATGTTTTAAAGATGTGATTTATGAATAAATGATGAATTCAACGTTTTAGAGTAATATTATTTTTTTAAATTTTAAATGATCTTAAATGTGATCGAATAATTTTATAAAGTTTATTATTAATGGTAAATTAGATTAGAAATATATTTCAAAAAGAAAAGAAGATGGAATTGTTTTTGTGAGAACTAAATTCAATTAGCAAGCCCTTTACCAAAAATAATATAAACTCTTCCTAATATCTTTCATACCACCCTCCACTTCTCTTTATTCTCGACTTCATGTATACTTCCTTTCCTTCTAAAATTATGAAACCTATCTTCCCTTTTCTTCTAAAATTAAAATAAAATTAAATAAATTCTTATAAATTCACAAATTATTAAATATCCATCTCATCATACTACAACCTCAGCAATGAGTAAGCTAGCATTTTGATCAAGTTTACGAGTCATGGAAATTTGCAATAAAGAGGAAAAGTGAAGAAGAAGGAGCTATGATGAATTTGGAGCATGGCCAGCTTAAGTTGAATTATCACTCACAACTACAATATAAGATACAGCTTGTGTGTTTTGATTTAATGATTGTTGAATTGGATGACATGAATTTGCTTAAAATGCTTTGTTTTGATTGAATTTGCATCGAATAAAGTTGTTTTGGATTGATGGTGTGGTGTGGAGGGACCATAATCGGATAAGGATTTTAGAAGAGGAGGAAGAGAAGCCAAATTCATCGAAATAAGGCTATATGGCTTGGAATTTCTCTATTCCAGGCCATGGACTGGTGCACTAATGGTGCATGGCCTGGAAATTTCCAAGATAGTGCACTAGCTTTTTACCCCTTTATTTTTTAGAAATAAAATAAAAAATAAAATAAATAGAATTTGAATTGAAATTTAACATTTGAAATTAAGATAAAATTATTATGAAGAAAAGTTCTATAGATGTATGTATTTAAAGTTATAAATTTATTAATGGAAATTTATTTTGGTTTCAAATAACTATTTTAAAATCTTGTATAAATTTAAAAAAAATAAGAATTGTTTTTTGATTAATATTCTAAGTGTTTTAAATTATATTTTATTATTTGTGACTGTATGTAAGACTTTTAAAAGTGTATCCTATGTATGTTAATTAAATAAAACATGTACCCAACATTTGTAAATTCATTTAAATAACCTATTTATTTCTATGAAATTTTGAGAATTACTCAGCATCACTACGTGATTTATACTTTTCTTGATTAATGATTTTGTATATAAAGCAAAGATTTTGCATTATATTATACGGTTTAAAATATAAATAAATTATTTAAAGTTTATATATTTATTTTAAATAATATTAAAATATGGGAAATTGAAGAAAGACTTCAATAAGTTATATTTTGATCTGTAAAGTGATTTTGAAAGTGTTGAGTGTATGCGTATGTACATATATAAACACATATACATACACACACACACACACATATACAAATATACAGTGTATTGAATTTATAAGAATTTAACCTTTATTCTGGTATTGAATAAATAAAAATAGAATGATTATTTAGTGCATATGTATACAAATTTAATTATTTCAAAAGTTTTAGTATATTATTAAAATCTCATTTTTAAATCAAATTTAAATTCTATGGATGATTTCATTTTTGTATAATGAGTAATTTGAATAAACAGAGTAATAATACTATCTAGGTTGTGATTTTTAGTTATATTTCTCTGGTTATTCTTTGGACTCGCATATAGAATAACATTATAGAAATTGTGTGTAGTTTATGAGTAGTGAACAAATGATTGAGTAACAAGCTATGGTACAGGATACTATCATGAGATTTATTTGATTATTCATTGTAAGTAGAGGGCACTCATGTTACGAGAATAGTGATGTTGCGATTTACTTACATGAGGTGATATTCATGGGCCTAAGCAAGGTAGGTGTTTATATTTGTTGATATTATGTGTTATCTATCATGATGCGCTCTTATTATAAGAATTGGAGAGAAAGAGAACCAAATTGGTTAACCTCCATCTTAGTGGTCTTATCTTGGGGTCACATCCCAGATCTATGACACTTTTTTTGAGCAATATATGGTAGGCGCCATTAGCTTCTATATCTGTCCCATAGCCTATTAGCTATAAGGGAAAAGTAGGGTTATGACCAAGTCTTTTCATTGACGATCACACTGATGGTATGTCTCACGATGATTGTCGAGGTAACTAAGACTATAGAGTCGGGTTAGACAACCCACATGCGTGACTTTGGAATTAGCATACGGCCATCAATCTCCCTTCTACCTGAATTGATAGATAAACATATACTATAGTTATTCGGGTTAGGTGACCCATGTGTGTAACTTACGGAGCGGCCAAACAGCTATTAGTCTCCTATTTTGATCTATACCTCACCTAAGTATAGATATGAGTTAGACGACCCTGTAATGAGAAATGAATCTACTTGGGACTTTATGTCTATCGTACAGTCAATTCCTATCACCCTTTATTATTAGTTACATGTATATTGAGACGTGATTATACCTGTGATAGGCACTAAGAGTATAGTTGGCTCTCATGGCTATTATTATATATGGGTGATAGGTAGATACCTAATTATTAGTAAAAAAAAATATGAGAGACAAAGAAATGTCCATTTATATTTCTCATGGGCATTGTTGTATACTAGCCCAACCTTAGTTGATGTGTTTTATACTACGATGATGATTTACTTTGATGATGATTATATGTCTGGATGATTCACCCATTTGATATTTGTTTCTATTATTTGTTATTTGATATAATTTAAATGGATGACGACATTTTATGCATGATTTCATAGTAGTTTCTATTTTGTGATACTTTGAGGCTGTTTATAATATATAGAAAATAGGCATAAGGGAAAACTTTGAAAAAAATTTAGGCTGAAGGACAAAAAGTTTTTTTAGGCTAAAGGACAATGCTAATTATAATTAGCATTTTCTATAAGGTAAAACTAAATATAATGCTAGTTTAACTAGCAATCTATATAGTGTAAAAAATGAATATAGTGCTAATTATAATTAGCATTTGTCCTTCAGCCTAAACTTAGAACCCGATGTCGTTCAACCAATTTTTTTTCTGAAGTTGTACTTCTCCCTAATTTCCCATATAATATTCTTATCATACCATGCATATATTATAATATATGTGTGTGTGTGTGTGCATATGTTAATGTCTACATTTAGATATAGTCTGACCTGTGTGTTATATATATAATACCCGAGTTAGTCCGAGACATTTTAGGTTCACGGACGAAGAGACCAGCTTGTGTTTTATAGGTATGGTGGTGACTAGATATGTTGTTGTTGTTCATCATCTTGTTTTATATTGTCTTATTATATGTATGACACTATGATGTATATTGATTATACCGTATACATTATTGAGGTAGTGGATATTTGAGATAGTTTGTATTCATACCGTATCATATATATATATATATATATATATATATATATATATATATATATATATATATATATCATATTATATCTTATCGTCGTGCACTAATGATTCTGTGTTCTCTATCATTTATTTGTATATTGTGTATTATTCTATTCTGCAGATGCACGTGCTTATTGCTTTGTGCCGATATTATGTCTATATAGATGAGTTATTTATTCGATTTCGAAATATGAAGCAGTGTTAGCCTATGGAAATGTTCATGCGTGTAAACCAATTATTGCCTCAATTTTCATATTACCAGACAATATTCTTTAGTAATACCCTTTGGTAGTATGGGTATAGCGGTGGGATGTTGCATCTATTGTCGTAATCATGAATACTTTTATACTCACAGTTCATAATGGGGTTGTGTGATGGATCAGATTAAATGATTTTTGGAACGGTCACTCCTCTCCAATTTATAGTTGGATCTTAAGTTTTTGATCCATATCCAGTCCAGCTAACCATATATTTGATTTGATCTGATCTGATCCATAATTTTTAGATTGGATTGAACTGGATATTGGTTAATTTTTATGTTAACATTTGCAAAATTCAATCTAATATAATTTTTAATTGAATACACTATCAAGTATATTTATTACCAATGTTTTTTTATCATATAATTTATAATGTTTAATTTTTAATTATATCACAAGTTTGAGACTGTAAACAGATGTTTGTAAATTGAAAAGATAAATTATCTTCTTTACGTAAAGTAAATGAAATTAAAATTTAGGACAAAATATGTTATAGTATACAATTATATTTTTAAGTGTTTAATTGAATTGAATTAAATGAAAAGGTAACAGTTTTTATTTTATTAGAATTTACTTAAAAAATTAGAGTGACATGTATATTTAAATAGAAAAACAATTAACTTCTTAGTATTTGGACAAGAATTAAAATACAATATAAACTGCCAAATAATAAATTTTTAAATAAAATAAAGCTAAGCATTTAAATTTCTTATATATTAGTTATTTAACCACTAAAATATGAAGACATGAAAAAATATTTTAAAGTTCAAATTAAAACATGAAAAATGTAAAATCTAAATATATTTTGGCTTATAAGTTTGAACTTCATTCCCGTAGCAACAACTGTCCTTATGCGCTTCATATGCCTCAGTTAGCCACTACCACTCACATCTACTTACTTAGGCTTTAACACATGCTGATCTAAATTACAATCTCCCCAATAGCTATAACACCACCTACCATGCAACATTATCAATTGATGATACACCAATTCGTCTCAGCAATTGCATTCCGTTACGTATTTCATAGCAGAAACCTCGTCTCATTTCAGCAACAACTTAGATGTATCATTCACGTGATGGTTGTATTGCATGAGTTGATAGCTTTCTATAGTGCTTGCAGTTCAGCGATCTTAGGTTCTTTCATCGCTTGCCGTATTTATTGTTCTACACCTTAGAATCCTTAGATTATTATTTTCCCATTTTTGTTTTATTTTATACAATTACATATTTGTTTACACATATTTTGTAATAGCCCACTATTTTGGACCATTCATAAAACCACACATGTCGGACTTGAATAATTCAAAACAATAGATTGTTAATAAATTTGGGGTAAATAAAATCAATAACAGAATCACAGACATAGAATACCAGAATAACTCACAGTAGAATAAAATAAATATAGTAGTTCACGAAGCTAACAGATACAAAGTCTCAAAACAAATACATAATACCAGAGTCTGAAAAAAAAAATACAAAAGGAAATCCAAATACATAAGTCCACTAATACATAAGTAAAGTTGAATGGAAATAATTGAAATAGAAATAATAGATAGATAGCTAAAACTCTAGCAGATCTCTAGCTCCAAAAGTTGAATCCAAGCTGTGATGCTCAGGCTGACCCAAGCGTAAAGCAGAACACAAAACACTCGAGTCAGGACATACATACTTATAAATGTAAATCAAATCAAGTGAACTGTAAAAGAAATGCATCGGTAACTTAAAGGATGCTTGGGATCGCCCATCCTTTAAGGATCCATTAAACTATCTACCATGTAGTATAGTACATTATTGTAATATATCTATAGTAAGATAAACTATTAAAATTGCATTAAGGTGTTACGTATATGCCCCTTAACACATTTTTATATATTCCCATAGTTTATACAATACCGTAACTTCCCATAAACTAGGCTTATCAGAGGGCATCCATAGGTATGGTACAAAACAAACTCGTCTCGATAAGGTAGGTGACACGACACAACTAGGCAATGCCAGGGTAGATATACTAATTACACTTCTGGGCTGGTGGTAACACATAGCCGCAACTACCGTCCACCTCGGTCCACACACCTAAATCAAAGGTGCGCACCAAATCAATCACAAAATAATAGAATGGCAAACAAAGAAATGTATCCGATCGGAGGAGCTACGTCACTTGGCCTGTCGATTGCTCCCGTTTTAGCCACTTTAAGCTAACTCACGAAAGTCAGGTCCACGTATATACCTCAAACAAAACGTCATCGACCACCTACTTCATTCTGAAATCTCCACTGCGTACACAGTTGTTAAAGTGGTTTTCGGTATTGGCAGAGAGTATGACAATTACCGATCCTGGTCTCTTTAACAACCAAATGTTATTATAACTTGTGGTTATTTCATTTTCAAATGGTTTATATTTCATATCAAACATTTTCATTTCAAAACCATATAAATCCAATATCATTATTCTTTAAAAATAATGTTCATTTCCAAAGTTGTAACACTTTCAAATTTATAACTTAATTATAACACTTTGAAAACATAATAATTTATAAACCATAACACTTTAAAAATGTAACCTTTATAATCACAGCAATTCGAAAACATTACATTTTAGAAAGAATGGCATTTCAAAACATAATCTTAAGTCATCACAGCATTTTGGAAAAGTAATACTTAAGAAATCATAGCATTTTTGGAATGTAACACTTAAGAAATCATAGCACTTTTGGAATGCAATACTTAAGAAATCATAGCATTTTTGGAATGCAATACCTAAGAAATCATAGCATTTTTGGAACGTAATACTTTCCACTTTGGAAATTTATATAATCAAAATATTTATATACTTACAATTTTTTACATGGTTATTTTATAATTTCTATTTTATTACACTAAATTATTCATTTGGATATTAAATAAACTATGATTTTAGTTAAATTAAATTTATTACTATAATATTCAATTCAAAGCTGAAATTTCTTATATTAAGTTAAAAGTATATTATTAACTTACATTTTATTAATACAGTAAAGAACATTTATCATTTTAACCATTTAAAACATATCATTACATTAATTAAAACTTACATGTTAAAAGTACATTATTAACTTACATTCTATTATTACAGTAAAGAACATTTATTTTATTAATCAGTTAAAATGTAGCATACATTAATTAAAACTTACATTACTGTTAGGGATGCGGATTAAGGATCTTAAGGCAGAAATAACACTAGAGTGGGGGTGAATAGTGTTTTAAAGAATATATGAACTATATGACTAAATTAAAACTTTAACACAAATCTAAACAGAATTCTAACACAGAATGATCACAGAACATATAACAAATGCAAATAGTAAAGTAAAGCAAGTAAAAGGAAAGAACACACCGGATTTTATACTGGTTCGGAATCCTCCTACATCCAGTCCTGCACCAAGGCAATATCCTTGTATAGATTTTTATAAGCCAATATCCAAATTACAACCCTCAATTTCTAAGGCCTTGAGGAACCCTCCTATCTCCGAGTCTGGGGTAAACTCTCTTGATTTACGGGACACAAGATCACCCTTATACTTCTTAATAACGATCCTTTTGAATGGATAGACTCTATGGACTTTTTGAATACAAATTAATCCTATAACTCTGAATAGCACTTTGATCTTTAGTAGAATGATGGAGAATCAAATAGAGAGAGTATCTAAATGATTTCCTATTGAGAATTTGGCAGAATGATGGCACGATCTTGAAAATATGAAGTTTTATGGATATGGAATGGCGGAGAAGAAAGAGTGAAGAAAAAAATAAAATTAGTTGTTAAAAAATTCGTTTTGGAAGCCTTTATATAGATGCACAACAGTCATAACCATTGGCGAAAGGTTTTTCAACGAATGTACACTTCTATTGAAATTTGAAATTTGAATCCAACTGTCATCATGTCGACATGGGGTATCCCCATATGTCGACATCCCTTAGTTCAAAATTATAGAGATGTTGTTTTGTAAAAGCATTTGAATTTAAAACAAGTTGAAACTTCTCTGAAGCAAAATAAAGTGTTTAAACAATATTTTGAGATAGAGAATGAATACAAAACATTATTTTAAATATATATATATATATATATATATATATAATTGATATAGACCGTCAATTATATAAGTAATATTTAAAATCAGAATAAGTTTTGATGTTTTAAAAATAGAAGTTTTCAAAATCAGAATGGAGGAATATTTCAAGGCTAAAACAAAGTTTGAAAACATTTTTGAAAACATGATTTTGAAAGCTAAAACATTTTGAAAAACAGTTTTAAAAACATTTTGAAAAATCTATTCAAACTGAAATTGCAAGAACCTTCCTACAGAGCTCCTCCATAGGACTCGAGAACTTGTACAAAGTAGTTTAAATGATTTTGATTTTCGTGGGTTTGTAAGCCACTTGTCGTAGGTTTGTAAGCTACTTGTCGTGGGTTTGTAAGCCACTGGTTTCGATAGAAATTGGGTTTCATCCCAAAATAAAATTGGAAGAAAGATGAGAGTGCTATTATGAAGTTTTAACAAAATACTAGACACTTATCTTAAGATCTTGAAATCTTGATTCTCTAGAGTCTTGAATCTCTAATCTTCATCTTGATGCTTGAGTCTTTATACTGATCAGTCTTTGATAATACCTGCATATACTTCCTATATACATACATATATATATATATGAAAATGTTAGTATATATTTTATAAAGTAAAGTATAATAACTATATAAGGTTGTTGTCATCAAAACATCATCAACTCAGTTCCTAACAATCTCCCCCTTTTTGATGATGACAACCTTTATTTATAAAATATTCTTACCATACCATAACTCCCCCTTACTCCGTGACTTCTTCTTAAAACTACAACTCCCCTTTATTCCATGACTCCCCCTTACACCAAGCACATATTTTTATAACTTTCTCCCCCTTTGTCATCAACAAAAACTATTAACTACTTAAGAATTCAAGAATGATTAGTATGAACAAATAATATGTATAGAACAAGCATGAAACAATGAGTATAAGTGAACACATTTTTGTTATTACGATATATATAAGAACATACATAAACACGAACAAACAGAACAATGCAAAACAAAGAATAAAAAAGAAAGTACGCTTTAATGGCGATCCTTAACTATAGGAGAATTATGAATCAAACAATTGGGGTAGTGGAGACAAAAGTTTCCACGTTGTTCAATTATGTTTCCATTAGTATCAACAAGGATCTCACCAACGCAAATAACGCTCTCGTCCTCATTTATAGGGACTTCGGGTTGAGGAAAAGGTTGATCTTCCTCTTGGTCTTCTTGTGGCTCTTCCATAGATTCTTCTTCCTCTGATTCCATGGCTTGTGAAGAGTCTTCAATATTAATAGGATTTGTACGGTTATCTATAAGGAACTTTTGTACATTCCTAATAATATTCCCTTGCCTTTGTTGTTCTCTAGCCATCCTAAGTTGACTTACTTGAATTTCAGGCAACAATTGAAGGATATCTTCATCTTCTCTTGCAATTTGATTACTCGAGTGTGCGTAGATCGTTGAAATGGACCAGAATGAGGAGATGTGGGTGAAGTGGGTTCATTAGTAGAAGAGGAGGCCATTATTTTATTGTTTCAGAAGTTATTTACAGAGAATATAGTGAAGAAAGAGGAGAGAAAACGAAATAAATAGATAAATAACCAAATAACTAACTTTGGAGGGAAATTCTATTTTCAAATTTTTGTTGGGTATGTCGACATCAGGGGATGGGGAATGTCGACGTGTCTTTCAGAAAAAGTGTAACTTTTATTTTGAATTTTTATTGATTATTATATTATTTTATTTTATATTTCAGATTTTGAACAAATACCTAATTCTCTTCTAAATTTAGTAAAATTTTGTTCGGTTAACGGTTTAGTTAACATATCACTAGTTTGTTTTTCAGTATTTATATAATCTAGAGTTATTATTTCTTTAGTTATATTATCTCTAAGAAAATGATGTCTTATATCAATATGTTTAGTTCTAGCATGATGAGTTGGATTTTTAGATAGATTTATTGCACTAGTATTATCACAATAAATTGGTGATTTACTTATGTTAATTCCAAAATCTTTTAAAGTTTGTTGCATATATATGACTTGTGAACAGGCCAGAGCAGCAGATATATACTCTGCTTCAGTTGTTGACAAGGAAACAGTATTTTGTTTCTTGCTGAACCAGGAAACCAGTGAATGTCCTAGAAAGTGACAAGTTCCACTTGTACTTTTTCGGTCTGATTTACAACCAGCATAATCAGCATCACTATATGATATTAAATCAAAAGTATTATTTTTAGGATAAAATAAACCATAATCTAAAGTGTATTTTACATATCTTTAAATTCTTTTAACAGCTTTTAAGTGAGTTTCTTTAGGTTGTGATTGGTATCTTGCACAGAGACAAACACTATGCATAATATCAGGACGACTCGCCGTTATATAAAGTAGCGAACCAATCATACCCCTATATAAAGTTTGATCAATATCTTTTGATTTATCTTCTTTACTTAAACCTACATTTGTTGACATTGGAGTTGGTTTCCCATTAGAGGTGCTTAAACCAAATTTATTGATTAAGTCTTTAGCATATTTTTCTTGACTTATGAAGATTCCATTTTCTAGTTGTTTAATTTGAAGCCCTAAGAAGAAACTTAATTCTCTCATGTGACTCATTTCAAATTCTTTAGTCATTATATCTAAAAATTCTTTATTCATTATGTTATTAGTTGATCCAAAGATTATATCATCTACATATATTTGAACCAGTTGAATATCTTGATTATTCTTTTAATAATGAGTGTTGTATCTACTTTACCAATTTCAAAACCAGATTGAAGTAAATAAGATCTTAGTCTTTCATACCAGGCTCTAGGAGCTTGTTTTAGACCATATTGAGCTTTCTTTAACTTGTATACATGGTTTGGAAATTTATTATCTTCAAAAAGTGGAGGTTGTTCAACATAAACATCTTCTTTTACAAAACCATTTAGAAAAGCACTTTTAACATCCATTTGATATAATTTGAAATATTATAATTAGCGAAAGCAAGTAGAATTCTTATAACTTCTAATCTTGCTACGGGGGCAAAGGTTTCATCATAGTCAATTCCTTCTTCTTGACAATAAACTTGCACGACTAAACGAGCTTTATTTCTTACGACCTCACCGAGTTCATTCATTTTATTTTTATAAACCCATTTAGCTCCAATTATACTTTTATCCTCAGGTTTAGGAACAAGTTCCCATACATCATTTCTGGTAAATTGATTCAATTCTTCTTGCATAGCAAGAATCCATGAATCATCAGACGATGCTTCTTTTGGATTTTTAGGTTCAATTGTTGATATAAAGGCTACATTACTCATACTACTTAATTGATTTCTAGTTCTTACTACAGATTCAATATTTTCTAAAACATTTTCTATAGGATGATCTTTTGATATTTTAAATCTCTTATTAGGTTGATTTATTTCACTAATAGTTTCATTAGGTTGATTTAAATTTATAAAATCTTCTTCATCATCTATTTGTACAATATCTTTATGACTTTCATCAAAAGATGCATGCATAGTTTCTTCAGTGGTATTAGTTTTTAAATTAAAAACTCTAAATGCTTTGCTTCTATTAGAATAACCAATAAAGAATCCTTTATCAGCTTTTGGATCAAATTTATCTAAATTATCTTTTGTATTAAGTATAAAACATTTACTCCCAAAGACTTTGAAATAAGCAACTATAGGTTTCTTATTATAAAGTAATTCATATGGAGTTTTATTTGTTAATCGTCTAACTAGAATTCTATTTAATATATAATAAGCTGTAGCAACTGCTTCAGCCCAAAAATATTCAGGTAAATTACTATCAGAAAGCATTGTACGAGCACACTCTTGAATCGTTCTATTCTTACGTTCTACTACTCCGTTTTGTTGTGGAGTTCTTGGAAATGAAAAGTTGTGAGGAATTCCCTTCTGAGTACAGAAATTCTCAAAATTTTCACTTTCAAATTCACCACCGTGATCACTTCGAATAGTTTTAATTTTGAAAGAATGTTGTTTTTGAATTCTTTTAGAAAAGTTTTTAAATATTTCAAAAGCATCACTTTTATGTTTTAAAAAGATTGTCCAAGTATATCTTGAATAATCATCTACTATAACAAAAACATATTTACTATGGTTAATTGATTGAACTTGAGATGGACCAAGTAAATCTAAATGAAGTAATTCTAGAGGACTAGAGGTAGAAATAGCATCTTTTAATTTAAATGAACTTTTCTTAAGTTTTCCTAATTGAAAAGCATCACAAATACTATCTACTTTAAAGTTTAACCTGGGTAGACCTCTAACTAAGTCAAGTTTTGATAACCTAGATAATAATTTGAAATTCAAATGGCCAAATCTTTTATGCCAAATCCAAGGGTCACTTGTATTAGCCAAAAGACACAGGTTTTCATTTGAAATTTTCATACTAAGGATATAAATATTTTTCTTCCTAATACCTTCAAAAATTATATTAGACTTATCATCTTCAATGTGACATTTATCTTTTCCAAAGTTAATTTTAAAACCTTTATCGCAAAGTTGACTTATACTAAGCCGATAATGTTTTAAGTTCCTAACTAATAAAACATCAGAAATAAGTAAAGTTTTAGAGTTGCCGACATTGCCGACGCCAACCACATATCCTTTAGAGTTGTCGCCAAAATTGACTAATCCACCATCTTGATAAGTAATGTCCTTGAGTATCTCGGAATTTCCAGTCATGTGCTTTGAATAGCCACTATCAAGTATCCATATATCTTTCTCAATTTGCACAGTTTGTCCATTGGGTGTTGATTCGTCAAAAGCCATATAACATGTCTGTTCCTGCATAACACACCAATTCGGTAGATAACTTGATTTTTCAAAATAACTATATGCAGACTTATGAAACTTTGATGAAATGCATATATTCAAAACAATTTTTACACAATTTTCCAAAAATGCCATTTTTATATTTTTCAAGTTTCAAATTATGAAAACAATGAAAACCAATGCTCTGATACCAATTGTTGGGGATGCGGATTAAGGATCTTAAGGCAGAAATAACACTAGAGGGGGGGGGGTGAATAGTGTTTTAAAGAATATATGAACTATATGACTAAATTAAAACTTTCAGCACAAATCTAAACATAATTCTAACACAGAATGATCACAGAACATATAAGAAATGCAAATAGTAAAGTAAAGCAAGTAAAAGGAAATAACACACCGGATTTTATACTGGTTCGGAATCCTCCTACATCCAGTCCTGCACCAAGGCAATATCCTTGTACAGATTTTTATAAGCCAATATCCAAATTACAACCCTCAATTTCTAAGGCCTTGAGGAACCCTCCTATCTCCGAGTCTGGGGTAAACTCTCTTGATTTACGGGACACAAGATCACCCTTATACTTCTTAATAACGATCCTTTTGAATGGATAGACTCTATGGACTTTTTAAATACAAATTAATCCTATAACTCTGAATAGCACTTTGATCTTTAGTAGAATGATGGAGAATCAAATAGAGAGAGTATCTAAATGATTTCCTATTGAGAATTTGGCAGAATGATGGCACGATCTTGAAAATATGAACTTTTATGGATATGGAATGGTGGAGAAGAAAGAGTGAAGAAAAAAATAAAATTAGTTGTTAAAAAATTCATTTTGGAAGCCTTTATATAGATGCACAACAGTCATAACCATTGGCGAAAGGTTTTTGAACGAATGGACACTTCTTTTGAAATTTGAATTTTGAATCCAACTGTCACCATGTTGACATGGGGTATCCCCATATGTCGACACCCTCAGTTCAAAATTGTAGAGATGTTGTTTTGTAAAAGCATTTGAATTTAAAACAAGTTGAAACTTCTCTGAAGCAAAATAAAGTGTTTAAACAATATTTTGAGATAGAGAATGAATATAAAACATTATTTTATACATATATATATATATATATATATATATATAATTGATATAGACCGTCAATTATATAAGTAATATTTAAAATCAGAATAAGTTTTGATGTTTTAAAAATAGAAGTTTTTAAAATCAGAATGGAGGAATATTTCAAGGCTAAAAAAAAGTTTGAAAACATTTTTGAAAACATGATTTTGAAAGCTAAAACATTTTGAAAAACAGATTTAAAAACATTTTGAAAAATCTATTCAAACTGAAATTGCAAGAACCTTCCTACAGAGCTCCTCCATAGGACTCGAGAACTTGTACAAAGTAGTTTAAATGATTTTGATTTTCGTGGGTTTGTAAGCCACTTGTCGTAGGTTTGTAAGCTACTTGTCGTGGGTTTGTAAGCCACTGGTTTCGATAGAAATTGGGTTCCATCCCAAAAGAAAATTGGAAGAAAGATGAGAGTGCTATTATGAAGTTTTAACAAAATACTAGACACTTATCTTGAGATCTTGAAATCTTGATTCTCTAGAGTCTTGAATCTCTAATTTTCATCTTGATGCTTGAGTCTTTATACTGACCGGTCTTCGATAATACCTGCATATACTTCCTATGTACATATATATATATATATATATATATGAAAATGTTAGTATATATTTTATAAAGTAAAGTATAATAACTATATAAGGTTGTTGTCATCAAAACATCATCAACTCAGTTCCTAACAATTACTAGTTTAGAAAAAATACCATTATTAAGTCAAATTTAATTATTAAATTTCAGTTAACTTTTATGTTATAGATTAAATTCCAAATATTACAGTTTTAACAATTTATTTTCTTATAAAATTATAAAACATGTAAATAAATATATAAAATTTCATAAAAATCTTGAATTTAATTTTAGTTCAAATTCATATATTAAAAGTTCAAAATACTAAATAATTTTTAGAAAATTATTTTAAAACCAACCACAGATTCTGTATAAGATTTCTAACCTATGGTAAACTAATTATGGATATATATCATTTCAATCTAAATTTATTAAATTACTGGGTTATATCATTTCTAACCCGCAATCCCAAGTCAAATAAAATTGCTCAGGCCTATCATTTCAGCCCATAACAATTTTTCTTTAATCTAAAGACCATTCGGGTATGTATCGTTTCAACCAATAGTGAAGGAACTTGCAGTGTGAGAATAGAACATGAAATAAATAGAACAATAATAACATATCATGGCATATCATCATAACAGGTACAACACAAGTGGAATAATATAATATAATCATATAAGAAATTACTAACTTGCATATGCATATAAATATAATTCAAATGACATCAATTCACAAAAATGTAAGGATGTAGTCAAGCATGATTACTCACCTTCTTTAGCTAGAGAAAATGATTCTAAACAAACACAACAACTACGAATAAGCATGACAATCATGAACAAGCTTGAGTGGGAGGAGAATCCAAATCCAAAGCTTAGAAAAATAAATAAAATACATATGTAAACAAATAATTTTACATAGAAAAATAATAGTAGAAAATTTTATTTTTAAAAACATATGAAAAGGGATAGCCAAACGGGGAAAATGGGCTCGGTTTAGATGGGATTTGGCTCGGCCTAAGCAAGGTTTGGGCTCAGCCTAGGCAAGCTAAGTGGTTCGGCTACTATCTTTGGATGAAGGGTTCGGCCACTTTGTCTTGGGAAGTGGTGGCATAGGCTCGACCTGAGGCAATACAAGGGCTTGGTCACGGCCATACTAGGTTTTGGGCTCGGTTTAGGTCAAGGCAAGGCTAGGCTAGGGTTTGGATGGGGTTCGGCCATGGTTATGTCGCGGCTAGGGTTTGGCAAGAAGGAAAAGTGGATGGTTATGGATTGATTGGTTAAGGTTTTGGGAAGAGGAGAAGTGGATGTGGCCGAGGCAATTGGAAGGGGAAGAAGAAGGAGGGGTTGGCTAGGGTTTGGGAAGTGATGGTCATGGCCTAGGGTTTGGGAAGAGGTGGTGGGTGGTCGGCTATGGGAGGAAGAGGCGAAGGTGATGTGGTATGGCCGAAATTTGAAGGAGGAAGGAGGAATGTTTCAGAGAAAAAAATAAAATTTTGAGAAGGAGAAGAGGAACTTACTATATATTTTTGAACAGGAAGAAAAGAGAATGAGACATGAACAGGCAGAAACAAATTTTGTACATACTTTGTATGTCAACTGATGCCTTTTCAAATGAACAGACAATAAAGGTGACCTTTAGAATACCCTAGCCCATTAGTCTAAGCCCAATAACAAAAGAGAAAATAAAACATGAAAACAATTGCGTGTAATAGGCTAAAAGCTACAAATTTGAAGAAGTAAAAATCAGAATTTTATGAAAAAAAAAGCAGGGAAAAGTTTAGAATAAAATCCAGCTTCATAAAAAAAGAATAAATTTTCAAGTTTCAAATTTCAATTTTTTCACAGAAAGTCAAACTTTGACCAAAGTTTACCAAAATTTAATTTTTAAAAAAATCTTTATTTTATTAAACTTGTAAGAACATTTCACATCATATCCCAAAATATATTTTAAAATTCCATATTTATCAATTTTAAAATAATTTAAAACCAAAGTTTCAAATAAATTTCATTTAAAATATTAACAGAATTTACAGGTTGTTACACTTTCCGCCACTTTTCGTCCTCGAAAAGGAAGGAGACATAGAGAAACAAAGAAAGAAAAGATAGAATAATGAATAGTATCTGGAACAAACAATTCCGGATTCGAAGAACGCATGCTCTCCTCCGTCTCCCAAGTACAATCCCAATCATTAGTGCTCCACTGTGCTTTGACCAGGTTGACAAATTTCATCCTCAGCTGCTTCGTACCTCTATTGATAATATGAAGTGGCTTCCTCTCGACAATACGGTTTGGCTCAACATCCCAACTCTCGTGAGTAGAAGGCTGAACAAATAAAGATGGATCATGAAGATACTTACGAAGGTGCAGAATGTGGAACACATTATGCACTCCAAAAAGCTTCTCAGGCAAATCAAACGGTAAGCTAAAGAACCAACTCTCCCTAAGATGCGAAAAGGACCAATGAAACTAGGAGCAAACTTCCTTTTCCGACCAAACCGAATCACATTCTTCAACGAAGAGACCTTAAGAAAAACCTGATCACCAATAGAAAAATCCAGATTCCTCCTATGCCTATCAGCATACTTATTCTGCCTATCCTGAGCAATCCTCATCTTCCTCCTTAACCATCTCAAAAGCCTCAAGAATCATATTAAGACCAAGAACCAAATGATTACCGAATTCAATCCAACAAGATGGAGATTTTCCATGTCGTTCAGAAAGAGCAACAAAAGGAGCCATTTCGATACTAACCTGAATTCAAAAGATGGAATAAGATAGATAAATATTTAAGATAACCTTAAACAGAAAATTTGAGATTATACATGACAACTGTTGTTATAGGTGAATTCAACGAGATGGATATGATCTTCCCAAGATCCTCCATAATCAAGGACACAAGCACTAAGAAGATCTTCCAAAATCAGATTCACTTTTTCGGTTTGACCGTCTGCCTGTGATGTTAAGCAGTGCTCAGATTTAGGTGAGTACCTAAAGCTTTTCGAAAGCTCTTTAAAACTGACTAGTAAAGATGGGATCTCTATCACAAACAGTACTAACAGGAACACCATGAAGACGAACAATCTCTCTTATAAAAATCTCAGCTACACTCGAAGAAAATGGTTGGACCTAACGTAAATGAAATGAGCTGACTTGGTCAATCTATCCACGACTGCCCAAATATTCTCATTACCCTTCCTAGTCCTCAGCAATCCATCAGTAAAATCCATAGAAACCTGTTCCCATTTCCAATTGGAAACCTCAAGGGGTTGCAATAATCCAGTAGTCTTTTGATGATCGGTCTTAACCTGCTGACAAGTCGCACACCTACAAACAAAAGGGAGATATCATGTTTCATACTACTCCACTTATACAGCTTATTCATATCCTGATACATCTTTGTCACACCTGGATGAAAAGAAAGTCTGGACCGATGATTTTCCCAAAGTAACTGACAAATCTTGTTATTAATCATCAAAATCCCTCTATCATCTATCTGAGCTCCACTTCCATCATGGCTGCTACTACCTCTGCTATGAACATTCTCCTTAACAAGCCTAATCATCATATCCTCCTTTTACTTAGCAACAATATGATCCATAAGAGGAGAAGAAACAAAAAGCTGATACAACATCGCCTTCTTCCGACTCAAAGCATTGGCCACAACATTAGCTTTCCTGAGAGTATAGTTGATGTCGAGGTCATAAGAAGCAAGAAACTCAAGCCATCTAACCTGCCTCTGATTCAAATCCTTCTGGGTGAAAATATACTTTAAAGACCGATGATATGTAAAGAGCTCAAACTTAATATCCAAAAGATGATGTCTCCAAAGTTTCAAAGCAAAAACCATGGCAAGCAATTCCAAATCATGGGCTGCATAATTGGCTTCATGGGTCTTCAATTGAGGACTGGCATAAGCAATAACATTCCCATCCTATATCATAACAGCTCCCAAACCATCATGACTAGCATCGGTGTATACCATAATTCGCTCATTTCCATTTGGAATGGTAAGAACTGGTGCGGAAGTAAGCTTACGCTTTAACTCATTGAATGCAGCTTCACACTATCATTCTATAACGACTTAACATTCTTACAAGTCAAAGCAGTGAGAGATGCCGCAATCTGAGCAAAATTCTCAATAAATCTCCGATAATAACTAGCAAAGCCTAGAAAGCTACGGATATCAGATGGAGTCCTACGAATTTCCCAATTCTGATATAGAATAGGGAAGAATACGAACAACGGAAAAAGATAGAATAATTAAATTACAAAAGAAAGAAGAGAAGATAGACTTACATTGATCGTAATGATCTAAACTGGATCAACTGAAACTCCATTACCAGAAAAAAAATGCCCAAGAAATCGGACTTCATCTTTCCGAAAATGGCACTTCGAGAATTTGGCCTTCAACCGATGATTCCAAAGACTTCCAAGAACAAATTCAAATGTGCTTCATGCTCTTCCTCCGACTTAGAGAAAACAAGAATATCATCGACGAAGACTAGAACAAATTTGTTGAGAACGACATGGAAAACCATATTCATAAGATTAACAAAGAAAGCAAGGGCATTAGTCAAACCAAAAGGCATAACTAACCATTCTTAGTATGGAAAGTAGTTTTGGGAATACTTTCCACGGCAACTCTGAACTGGTGGAAACCAGCGACAAGATCAAGCAGAGAGAACAATGTAGCTCCATAGAGTTGATCGAACATATCATTGATGTGAGGCATAGGCTATTTATTTCTCATAGTGCGCTTGTTCAGCTCCCCATAGTCAGCACACATCCTCAGAGAACCATCAGACTTAGTGACAAAAACCATAGCTGCTCCCCATTCGGAATGACTAGGTCCGATCAGACCCTTAGAGAGCCAATACTCAATTTGCTTCCTCGACTCAACCTTCTCATGGGGTGCCATTCTTCTAGGAGGAAGAACTGCAGGTCTAGCTCCAAGTATAAGATCAATATGAAATTTGATTTTCCACTCAGGAGGTAAAGAAGTGACTTCACTAAATACATCAGAATATCATTGAACCATAGGTGTTGAATCAAGATCACTAGGAGAAGAATCAAGAGAATAAATAAAATGCCAACACAATCCTGAGGCATACGACACCGAATCACCAAAGGATTACCCCCGTCACCAACAAGAGAAAAAGTTCGAGATTTACAAGAGATAACGGCTTCATGATTCATCCGCCAATCTCCTCCAAGCAATATATCAAAAGCATCGAAACCAAGAACATAAAAATCACCAGAAAAACGATAGCTAGAATAAAAGAGTTTCACCCTTTTACAAATCCTACTAAGGTTCGCGAGACCATCAATAGGATTAGGAACACATAAAGGTATAGTTGCATACTCAGGTGAAAGGATATGCTTAAACTTATCACAAAGATCCACAGAAATGAAACTATGAGAAGCTCCAGTGTCAAATAAAACACAAACAGGAAAATTAAACAAAGTAAAGGTGCCCTGGAGAGTATCTTGGATATCATTAGGAGTAGGTGGAGTAGATGAAGTAACTGCAAAGATACCAGATGGCTTGCACTTCTGCTGAGTAGGACAATCCTTCTTGAAGTGGCCAGACTGCAAACAAATATGGCAAAGATCATGCCTACTCGTCTAAACTGGAGGAACAGAAGCTCCAACTAAAGTAGGGCAACTATAAGCATAGTGTCCATTCTTGTCACACTTGAAGCAAGTGATGGAAGAAAGATTAAGAGGCTGCCTCTAAGAAGAAGATCCCAAACCTAGAGTCTTATGCCAATTCTTCCTTTGCTGATGGAAATTAAACATCCTCTTCCTAGAGTTACGCAAAAAAGGCTGAGATGAAGGTGTACGAGCAACAGAAGAATCCATAGAAGTGGGGTACTCAAATCTAATGGCCATATCCATCAATCCAGTAAAAGGTCTATGCACATGAGAAATTATACGATCATAAAACTCTGGGAGAGCTACAGCTATAAACTTCCCATTTTTCTTAAGGGGGTTATCGATCAGGCTAGGACCAAACTTGGAAAGTTCATTGAACTTTCGCTCATACTCATAAAATGACATATTCCCCTGCTTAATATCCACAAACTCCCTGTATAGCTGAGACTTCCCAGCTTCAGGCATCCACTTTGCTACAAAAGCATCCCTAAAACAAGATATCCAAACTTAAGAAAGACTCCAAAAGATACTAATCCAAACTCAAAACCAACTCAAGATAATACCTAAACTGCTCCCAAGAAATATCTGCCTCAAAAGTGTGAGCTATAACAGACTACCACCAATCCTGGGCTGCCTCTTACGACTGCCAAGCTGCTAACCGACGCTTCTGAGCATCAGTGATCTCCAAACCAAAAAAAAATCCTCTCTAAACTCCTTAGCCACTACTGAGCCTCTATAATGCTCTCCGCTTCAATAAACTTGGCACCACCAAGCCGAGTGAACTCCTTATAGAGAGTGGTGAACCTAATGGGTGCAACAGGTTCTGGAACTGGGGCAATACCATGACCTGACCTTAGGCATTCCTACGATTCATCCTAAAAATTCAAAAATGAATTTTAGGACAAAATGTAGGAAAGATAAAAGAAAGGATTCAAACTAGAATGGAAATCCTAATCAAAGAATTCTATTAAACAAGGTGGATTCGGAAAGAAGGAAATTCTAAGAAAATTAGATTAGAATTTTCTTTGAACAAGAAAATTTTTTATGTCCAAAATAAACTTTTTAAAATCATTTTATACTTAAAAATACGTTCTCTCACAAGGAATGATTCTAAGACTGATATCACTCATTCTATGGTATTTCTACCCTATCTCTAATGAGTTTTCACCCCATAGGCTAAAGTTTGCCTAAAACCTATGCTCTGATACCAAATGTAATAGCCCACTATTTTGGACCGTTCAAATCGACAATAAAACCATACATGTCGGACTTGAATAATTCAAAACAACAAGTTGTTAATAAATTTGGGGTAAATAAAACCAATCACAGAATCACAGACACGGAATATCAGAAAACTTGCAACAAAATAAAATAAATATAGTAGTTCATGAAGCTACTAGATACAAAGTCTCAAAAAAATACATAATACCAGAGTCCGAAAACAAATACAATAGGAAATAAAAATACATAAGTCTACTAATACATAAGCAAAGTTGAACAGAAATAACTGAAATAGAAATAACGGATAGATAGCTAAAACTCCAGCAGATCTCTAGCTCCAAAAGATGAATCCAAGCTGCGATGCTCAGGCTGACCCGAGCATAAAGAAAAGCACAAAACACTCGAGTCAGGACATATATACTTATAAAATGTAAATCAACTCAAGTGAACTGTAAATGAAATGCATCGGTAACTTAAAGGATGCTTGGGATCGCCCATCCTTTAAGGATCCGTTAAACTATCTACTATGTAGTACAATACGCTATTATAATATGTCTACAGTAAGATAAACTATTAAAATAGCATAAAGGCGTTACCCATCTCCCCCTTAACAGATTTTCCCACAGTCTATACAGTACCGTTACTTTCCATAAACTGGGCTTATCAAAGGGCACTCCATAGATTTGATACAAAATAAACTCGTAACGGTCTCGATAAGGTAGGTGAAATGGCATGACTAGGTAATGCCAGGGTAGATATACCGATTACACTTCCAAGCTGGTGGTAACGCATAGCCGCAACTACCTCCCACCTCGGTCCACACTTCCAAATCAAAGGTGCGCACCAAATCAATCACAAAGTAATAGAATGACAATCGAAGAAATGTATCCGATTGGAGGCGCTACCTCACTTGGCATGTCGATTGCTCCTATTTTAGCCACCTTAAGCTAACTCACTGAAGTCAGGTCCATGTATATACCTCAAATAGAACGTTATCAACCACCTACTTCATTCTAGAATATCCACTACGTACACAATTGTTAAAGTGTTTTTGGGTATTGACAGAGAGTGTGATAAATACCGATCCCGATTTCTTTAACAACCAAACGTTATTATAACCCGTGGTTATTTCATTTTCAAATGGTTTATATTTCATATCAAACATTTTCATTTCGAAACCATATAAATCCAATATCATTATTCTTTAAAAATAATATTCATTTCCAAAGTTGTAACACTTTCAAATTTGTAACTTAATTATAACACTTTGAAAACATAATAATTTAGAAACCATAACACTTTGAAATGTAATCTTTATAATCACAGCAATTCGAAAAACTTACATTTTAGAAATAATAGCAATTTGGAACATAACCATAAGTCATCACAGCATTTTGGAAAAGTAATACTTAAGAAATCATAGCATTTTTGGAATGTAATACTCAAGAAATTATAGCATTTTTGGAATGCAATACTTAAGAAATCGTAGCATTTTTGAATGCAATACTTAAGAAATCATAGCATTTTTGGAATGCAATATTTAAGAAATCATAGCATTTTTGGAACGTAATACTTTCCACTTTGACTTTTTATATAATCAAAATATTTATATACTTACAATTTTTTAAATGGTTATTTCATAATTTCTATTTATTATATTAAATTATTCATTTGGATATTAAATAAACTATGATTTTAGTTAAACAAAATTTATTACTATAATATCCAATTCAAAGCTTAAATTTCTTATATTAAGTTAAAAGTATATTATTCACTTACATTTTATTATTATAGTAAAGAACATTTATTATTTTAATCATTTAAAATATATCATTACATTAATTAAACCTTACATGTTAAAAATACATTATTAACTTACATTCTATTATTACAGTAAAGAACATTTATTTTATTAATCGTTTAAAATATACCATTACATTAATTAAAACTTACATTACTAGGTTAGAATAAAATACCATTATTAAGTCAAACTGAGTTATTAAATTTCAGTTAACTTTTACATTATAGATTAAATTCAAAAATCACATCTTTAACCATTTATTTTCTTATAAAATTTTAACACATGCAAATAAATATTTAAAGTTTCATAAAATACTAAATTTAATTTTAGTTTAAATTTATAAATTAAAAATCCAAAATACTAAATAATTATTAGAAAAATATTTTAAAACCAACCATGGAGTCTGTATAAGCTTTCTAACTTATGGTCAAGTAATTATGGATACATACATACATACATACATACATACATACATAGATATATATATCATTTTAATCCGAATTTATTAAATTTCTAGGTTATATCATTTCTAACCCGCAATCCCAAGTCAAATAAAATTGCTCAGACCTATCATTTCAGCCCATAATAATTTTTCTTTAATATGAAGACCGTCGGGCGTGTATCATTTAAACCCATAGTGAAGGAACTTGCAGTGTGAGTATAGAACATGAAATAAACAAAACAATAATAACATATCATGGCATATGATAATATAGGTATAACACAAGGCGGAATAACATAATAATCATATAAGAAATTACTAACTTGCATATGCATATAATTACAATTCAAATGACATCAATTCACAAAAATGTAAGTATGTAGTCAAGCGTGATTACTCACCTTCTTTTACTAGGAAAAATGTTTCCAAACAAGCACAACAACTACGAATAAGCACGAAATCGATACAAGCTTGAGTGGGAGGAGAATCCAAATCTAAAGCTTAGAAAAATAAATAAAATACATAGGTAAACAAATATTTTTACATAGAAAATAAAAGTAGAAAATTTTATTTTTAAAAACACATGAAAAGGGCTAGCCAAAAGGGGCAATTAGGCTCAGTCTAGATGGGGTTTGGCTCGGCCTAAGCAAGATTTAGGCTCGACCTAGGCAAGCTAAGTGGTTCAGCCATTATCTTTGGATGAAGGGTTTGGCCACTTTGGCTTAGGAAGTGGTGGCATAGGCTTGGCCTTAGGCAATACAAGGATTGGTCATGACCATATTATGTTTGGGGTTCGGTTTGGGCTAAGGCAAGGCTAAGCTAGGGGTTGGATGGGGTTCGGCCATGGTTGTGTCACGGCTAGGGTTTGGCAAGAGGGAAAAGTGGATGGTAATGGATTGATTGGTTAAGGTTTTGGGAAGAGGAGAAGTGGATGTGGTCGAGGCAATTGGAGGGGAAGGAGAAGGAGGGGTTCGGCTAGGGATTGGGAAGTGGTGGTCACGGCTTAGGGTTTGGGAACTGGTGGTGGATGGTCGGCTATGGGAGGAGGAGGTGAAGGTGATGTAGTATGGCCGAAATTTGAAGGAGGAAGGAGGAAAGTTTTAGAGAAAAAAATAAAATTTTGAGAAGGAGAAGAGGAACTTACTGTTCTGAGCAAGAAGAAAAGAGAACGAGAAATGAGAAGGCAAAAAAAAAATTGTACGTACTTTGTTTCTCAACTGATGCCTTTTCAAATGAACAGACAATACAGGTGACCTTTAGAATACCCTAGCCCATTAGTCCATGTCCAACAACAAAAGAGAAAATAATACATGAAAACAATTGCGTGTAATACGCTGAAAACTGCAAATTTGGAGAGGTAAAAATCAGAATTTTACGAAACGAAAAGCAGAGAAATAGTTAGAATCAAATCCAAATTCATAAAAAAAGAAATAAATTTAAAATTTTCCATAGGAATTAAAACTTTGACCAATGTTGACCAAAATTTAAATTTTCAGAAAAATCTTTATTTTATTAAACTTGAAAGAACGTTTCACATCAAATCCCAAAATATATTTTAAAATTCAAATTTATCAATTTTAAAATAATTTAAAACCAAAGTTTCAAATAAATTTCATTTAGAATATTTACAGCATTTACGGGTTGTTACATATTTACTCCCAACTTTTGACTCTCTATTGATCGTTTTTGTGTGCCACCTGACAAGCATGCTGGTAATACCTTACTCATTTTATTTCTTCGTAACAGTTCTCTCCTCTTATAGAGGATGACCCGTTATTAAAAATACTTAGTATGAACTAATCTTAAGGGGGATTATATCACACACAATCATATTTCTAAAATTTAAAAACAAAGTAAAATTCTATTTTTTAATAATTTAAAGGAAATTAGATCAGATGTCTAATAGATTTAGACCGTAAGGATTGGTAAATCAAACTGTTATAATTTGATTTCTACAAAGTGAATCTAATATGATCTGATTTTTAAATTGGATTGGATTTGATCCAACTTTTTTTTGAGTTGGAATGCATTGGATTAGGTTAGTTAAATGATCGATCCATTTGCACTCATAGTTCATAGTTACCTAAAAACAAGTACAAGTTTAGTATGCTAGAACTGGGCCAGCCCACAACGGAATTAAAGGGTAAATTTCAAAAAATTCCATTATTGGATCTTTAATGGGCCTATAAAGTCTAATTATTTAGAACTTTTCAAAATTTTATTTAAATAAAATTATATTTGATTTCATAATTAAAGTTTTACATTACGTTAATGTGTATTATATTTTGTATATGTATATCATTTACACATATGTGTGTTCATAAACGTGCAACATAATAATGTGTGTCTGGTTTAAGATGTCTGTATGTAGGTGTTGAGGTTTACACCACAATGGACATGTTATCCCTTCTTGTATTCGATTCGCTTTTTAACCTTGTGTGTACACACATTAAAATATTACGTAAATACATGTATATGAATATATACAAGTAATTATATGTGTACCCATTTCCATTGAAGTTAAAATAATAAAATGTGAACAATTTTGTAAAACATTTGTAAACTTTGTTTATACACACACACACACGTACATATACATATACATAAAATAATATTATAAAATTAATTAAGTATTAAGTTAAATAGAAGAATGAATCAAAATGAAATGACAATCTCTTATTAAAGAAGCAATTGAATGTAGGCATTAATATGTGATTGGTACCAACATAGCCTTTTCATTTGCTTGTATCTAAGATAGCTTTTTCATTTCATAATTAATTCCTCTTTATGTCATAATTGAATATATGTATATTTAAATTATCATACGTACGTACGTACATATATATATATATGTGTGTGTGTGTGTGTGTATTTAAATATAAATAAGAATGTTAAAATTTATATTTAAATATTTACGCATGCTTATATTTGGAATAAAGTTCAATTAGAATGAAATGGTTAAGTCATATTAAAGAAGAAGAATTAATATTGTGATTAATATAGTCATTAATCTCCTTTAATACAACCATTTCATTTCAAAATTCAAAAGGTAAAATACCTTATATCTTCTTCCAAGTCCAAAAATGCATAATCTAATTTTCATAAATTTTATACAAATTTAATATTTTACATATAAACATATGTACATATATTTATTTATATGATCAATTGAAGTTGAATAATCAATTATATATTAATATAATAAATGCATATATATATATATATTAAATAAAATAAATTATTTTGAACGCATGTTTTGCATAAATGAATTTATAAGTTTTAGAACATGTAATATATGATTTATAACATTTAGAAGCAATTAGTAGTTTACAAAAATCAGTAATGATAACATGTTATTACAAAAATATAAAAAAATTCTATGTTCAGGGGCATTAGCATAGAAAACATTCATAAAATAAATTTTGTAACATCCTCACCTCTATACACATACTGTCCAAGAGTATTACATAGTAAAGTTGTCGGATAATGTGGAGAATAAGGTGATATGGGGTATGCATGTGAACATTCCTTTGGATTAACAATGGTACGTATTAAAAGATCGAATAGATAACTTACGTATACGTATGCAATATTAGCATAAAGCAATAAACACATGTTTCTCCATGACAGGACAATACACAATATATAGTAAATAACAAAGATCACAGAGTCAATCACAATAATAATATATAATATATACAGTATACAAAGTATAATATACATTACCAGTTATTTTACAAACACGAGTCTATACAATACAAACTAATATGCAACAATACTGCAAAACCAATCTCCTCTATGCCTAAATTATAAAATCTGGCCTCAATGTCCCTATACTTAAAATGTCTCGGACTTGCCAGGATATTATATAAATAATAAATGAGTTAGATTATATCTATAATAATGGACGTAATATAACGTACAATAATCATATAATAAGTATATTAAATTACAGTCTCATAATATCTCAAACGACTTTCATAACAAACCTAAACAGAAAGTGTAATCACCCATATAAAACACATCAAATCAGTCACATATAACAAATTTGAATGGGTGAATCTTCCATATATTAATCACCATCAAATCCAGAAATCATGAATGATGAGATATCCTCAAGTAAGATCAATCAATAACAATGCAATGCCCATAATGTGTCTTAATCTCATATTATAAAATACCATTATCAAATTATTAAAATCAATAAGAAAGATTTGAGCTAGCTTATAACAATACTACAATGTGCAAAATTATATATTTCAACCCATGGCCCTTAAAGAGGTTAACTCTCAACTGAAAAGTCCTAAGAAATAGTAACAACAAATCAATAATATTATGCCATCTTCTTGAGAAGGATATGGGGCAGATCAACTCTATCTCGGGTATAATCTCAACTATACATAATAGATGTCTATCTATGACCCACACATACATAAACATATACCGAAACAAGATGGGAGACTTGCAACACATCTACTTGCTCGAGGAGCCACATGTGGTCCACATGACACGACTTTCATAGTGATTAGTTACCATTAGATCTCACTCTCGGTATCATGACAATGGTCAACCATGGACTCGACAATGCGTAGCCTCTTCGGCCACGACTACAATAACAACCCACACTCCAACATGCCTAAATTTCAACCCAAAAAAGGCCCATCGAAAATTAGATCCATTCTAAGGCAAGTTGTTGGTAGTAAAAAGAAATAACATTGCAGAGCCATAACTAAACTTTTAAAACTCATAGCATATGGAACAAAATATATTAGAAAATTGTACCCATTTATTTCAAAACCAGGAAAATGTCATAATACAAAATCCTATAAAAACCATAATATAATATCGGTTACAACAATTGTTTAAATCCATGGGTACACATGAAAGAAAATAATAATAAATAATGCCGCTTTCCAAGCTTCCTCAAATTTAATCATCGCCATCACTCTGCCCTTAACCTGTATTCTAATGAGGAGGGAGTCAGATCAATAATTGTCTGCTGAATAAAAACCTCGAGTCTTACTTTTTCAGTACTTGGACAATATATTTCAAAATAAGAATATGCCTATAAACGTAAAACCATTAAAATCATTTAATACTTCTTTACAAGGAAAGAAGGCGGGTCCAACCACTTAATACCTTCCGTTCCAGAAGTAGATCCCATATTCCAGTCATATATCATTAGTACCTAATAATGTAAGAGACCGTACCCAAGTCACTTAATACTTCGAAGTGGAAAATAGGGAAAACCCATCATTTAAGGCCTATTTTCATAAGCCTGCTCCACAATGGTGCTATCTAGCTGACATCATATGGAATATCATAGGCCACTTAATACTTCCAATTGGAAAATAAGCAGACCGCGTCATTTAAGGCCTAATTCCAAAAGCGGACCCCCATAAAGATACTAACTAATGTAATCCCTTGCCATTTAATACTTCCTTTAGGGAAAAAGGAAAGTCCAACCACTTATTACCTCAAACCCTGAAGCAAGCCCTTCGTCTTATGGCCCATACCTATATGAATATGCGCTTATATGTTTTTGTTTGATGATAACAAACATATATATTCATTTAAATGTATTTGGTAATGTACTATTTTGTTTTTCATAGATTAAATAAATATTTGTTGAATAAAATAAATAACACAGATTTTGAATTCAAACAGAAATTTTATTCAAACAAATATTTATTACAATCTTGAATAGTACAAATTCAAGCTCTCACTATACATATACATTTTTGATTACATCACAATTACATCACAATTCAGTTTACATTAATAACCTCACTACATATCACTCACACACGTATTTTGTCTTCAACTGCATTCCAGTTTGAATCCAGCATCTGAGCAATCTGCAAAAATATTCACTAACGCAGTAAAATTGAAAAAGAAATATTTTTGCAATATAAAACAAAACATGATTTTTGAAAATATGATTTTCCTCAGTTATTTGGGTTGTTCGTCATATTTTACATTTGAATTCATCATACACGAACAGTGTGACATGCACAGTGTATCACTGTACATGCCACAAGGCCGTGCACGTCAATCTACACTTGATAATGCTACAGGGACAGGTGAGCACAGGTCAAACCCAAATGAAAAGCCAGGTTCAACACACATGCAATATATTCAAAATCAGGACACGAGCACAAGGTCAAACCCGAGGTTTTAAAACTGGATACAACACAAGGCTACATGAAGAATGCAAAGCCTTGACAAATCAAAAGTGCATCAAAGCCACTTCAATGTGGATAGCAACAGCAAAAGGGACTGCAACAAACATGTATGCATCAGTTACCAACACAATGAAAAGACCCACAATGAAAATCAGGTTCAACAACATCAGATATGATCAAGACCAAATGCACAACTTCACAACATGTCTAGTTCCAACACAACAAACTACTGAATCAAGTGACACAACAAACTACTGAATCAAGTGACCAACCAGAAGTACAACATGACCAAAAGTGTATGCAAACAGTCGAAGACATGAATGCAACAAAGTTCACAAGTGCGGACACAAGGGCAGTGGACAGTACAGGCAAACTGGCAACAACAAGCATGGCATATCATAAATGAAACAGCTCAAGCCACAATGGAAAACATGCATGAAGTACCAGAGACTTAGTGCAACAGTCTACACAAGTAAAACCAGGAAAATCATGACATCAAGTAAACAAATGAAGTCAGCAACTTCAAACTACTTATATACACAAACATGGTCAGACACACTTCAATAATGCAGTCAACAACATGAAGTGGACAGAATCAATCCAGGCGGCAAGTACAGGGATGAATACAACATGATGAAGAAGTGCAAATAGCCAGAGCCATCAGGTCAAAAACAATTACAACTACAGAAACCAGAGTAAATGCAGTGGACAGTTCAGTTCAAGTCAGAGACAACATCAGTATGCAAATGAAGACTATAGGTGAACAGATCAGAGGCAATATAAGAAGTCAAGTGATGCACATGTAAAAATACTTGAAAGCTACAGCATCAAGTAGACCAAGTTCATATGCAATGAGAAGACCACAAAGACAACAGCCAGTGCCGATAAAGATCAGAGACAAAACTCAAATGAACAAAATGCACAATTCATGATTGCAACAACAAGTGACATCGAAAGTAATAAAGAAGTTCATGTGGAAACAGTGAATAACATGTTCGAAGTTGAAATCACGTGGAAGCATACAGAAGTCAACAAGAAAATTCGTGAACGTATCTTTGAAAAAGTCAAAAATCAATTTAGGAAATGGCCATATTATTCAAGATAAATCAAACGTTTAATAATCAAAGCCGTGAGTAACAAGTCGACAGTAAATCAGGAAAGCCGTGCGCATCAAGGAAAGAAGAATTTTGGAAAGTATCGAATTGAAACGAAGCAAATACAAGTGTCACGAATTCATATAAATACAAAACCCAAACTATCATCATCGGCATCGAGTTGAAAAGGCAAACAATCAAACCAGCAACGAAAGAAAGTACATACCAATCTCTCAATCTCGATCAAAAGAAGCAGCTGCAAACAATTTGCAATCTCGAAGAATCAATTATCAGAGAACAAGCGACGCAAGCCATCGGTCATCAGAGAACGAACGTGAGAAAGATCAACACAAGTCAGAGAATCGATCATCAGAACAAAGCCCCAAATTTCACAGAAAAGGGAACGAAGCCCTAATTCAACAAAGAGGAACGGCTAGCAAGTGGATCGGGTTAAAAATAAGAGGCCGACATTTTTTTTCACAAGCAAAAGAAAAAGGGACGGGGAAATTCAATTGGGCCGACATTATAAAAGGGCTTTTGGTTTTATTTAGGGTTTAATTTTTTTAGAGGGTTTTTCTTAATTTTTAATTGAGCAAAAATTACGCATTCAAGATCGTATTTTAATTTTTGCTCCTGGTTGTATTTTTGAATTTGTTTTTTCTTTTCGAGTCAAAAGAATTTGTAAATCACCACCTAGGGAGTAGGTAGTGTCAGATTGTCTAGTTAGAATTAGTTCAGTGAGCAGGGTGTGCGAGTTTGCAAAACTCTATAGGCGGGAGCAGAGTTTGCGAGTAAACGAAACTCTATAGGCGGAGCATGGTGTGCAAGTCTAGTAGTGTGTTTGTGAGCGGGAGCAAAGGGTCTGCGAGTCTAGTAGAGTGTTTGTAAGCGGGATACTATTTAATTCTAATAGAAATCTGGGAATGCAGCAGTAGGCAGGGGTTGCCGAAGCAGGGTAAATTTTGTGTGTGATTTACTTTTCAGCATATTTATTTCTGCAGTTTGTTTTCTGTGTTTAAATCGAGAAAATTTGCTATAACCCTATTCACCCCCCCTCTAGGGTTAATCCAGATCCTACAAGTGGTATCAGAGCACGGTATTTTTCTTTAACTTTAGAGTCATGAATTCACCAGATAATACTTTTTTTGAGGGTCGTTCCAATATTATTCCTTCTATTTTCAATGGAACGGATTTTTTGAACTGGAAATTAAAAATGGAATTTTATTTAAAATCTGTTAATATTAAATGTTGGGATATTATTGAAAATGGGTGTGATATAACAAATAAGGAAATTCTCTCGATTAATGCTCTTGCTATGCATATATTATATTCTCATATTAGTCGTGATAATTTTTATTTCGTCTCTCATTGTGAAAATGCACAGAAAATCTGGAATACTCTCGATGCAATATATGGTGCAAAAGTCAATAGTAATGAGATGTCCTCCACAACCAACTCAGTTAAAGAAATGTGCTTAACAGGAGTGGTAAATAGCAGTTGTGATGAGGATGATGATGGAGCAGTCGAGCTGGCATTACCAATGAAGAAATTCAAAAGGAGGAATCGCAAATACGGAAATACAGCTCTAAATCAAAAAGTAAAAAACAGAGAGCACAATTGAAGCCAAGCGAGGTATTGAAACTCACTCACTCTGAGTATTTCCACGAAGTGAATGGCTGTTTTGAATGACCTAGGGAGAAGTATGCCAAACTTGAATCACAAAAAGACACTTTGATAGAATTAAATAAACAACTTGACTAATTAGTTAAAACCTATCAAAGTAGGGTCCCTAAGTGTGATAAGTGTCCAACATTTGAAGAAGAAATTAAAAAATAAGAAATTAAAATGAAATCACTTAAAAATGAAATTCTGATTTTAAAAGAAAATGAAAATACCAGAAGAGAGAATTCTATTAAAAAGTGCACACAATTGTTAAACGAAAATGAATCTCTCAAAATACAAGTCAAACAATTGTCAATGACTTTAGATAAATTTTCAAAAAGCGAAAAATCGTTGAATATGCTATTAGGAAAGCAAACTGTTAACACGGTTAGAAAAGGACTTGGATATAATCAATCTAAAATTGTTGAAAGCAATATTAATCAAATTAATCCTATGTGCACAATTTGTAGAAAATTTGGACACGATCAAAATAATTGTTGGTATAGACCCAAACATGTGAAAACTATACCGATTTGGGTTCCAAAAGGCACAAATATAAAATCTCTCAAAGTTAAACAAATTTGGGTGCCAAAGGGAGCAATTATAAATAATTTTGGGTCCACAAAATTATTTTTATTCTGCCACTAACAACCATGGACCTATAAAAACAAATAGGTCACATAAATCATTTCCCATGTAGGTGTGGTGGCAGGCTAAGGAACAACAAAAGTGTTTTTTGGATTTTTGGCTGTTCCAGAAACACAACGGGCGACAAAAGCAAAGTTCCTTAGCCTAGTACAAAGGTGACAGAATCACAATGGGCAATCACGTAAAATTATCGTAAAGGTAAAACAGATGAAGGTATATTTCTGTGATAATCTGCACCGTATTCTAAATGAAATCAGCCAATATTGAGATGTTGTAGAAATGATAATTTTTGATTCTGACTTGTTCAACATGCTGGCTCTATATTCACGGTTTTCTGATGATTTACATGGCTTCAATCCAAATTTAAGAGAAGGTCATTTGAAATGCTATTAAAAATTGAGTTTGAGTTTTTATGTGCACTTCATGTCTGGTCTATCAAATTTAGTTAGTGATATTTTGGATTGAAAAGAAAAATCAGATGCAGTTCATACTAGTAATCTAGTTGATAAAAAACTTACGAGTTGAACGTGATTTATGGTGAAACATTTAGTTACTACATCGTTTTTCAAAGAAAATATCTGCATATTTTTCACTTGAAACAATTTTCAAATAGCAGAAATTTTTCTCATATAACCCCCTCGAGAAAATCATTGTTTGACCATATTTTATGATTAGTCATCCTTATTTGATTTTAAATGACAATTTTTTGACTAATCAGACTCTCTAATAATTATCGAAAAAGATAAATAGTGATTGAAAAGGTGATAAGTGTTGATATTTAAACATACATTACTCAAGAGAGTATATTTGAAAATTTTCTTTAGGAATTAAAACAAGAATTATAAAACTTTTTGTTGGGTAAAGATTCCATGAACATTTCTATATCTATCATTATTTCTATCAGCCATGGTTTATCAAATATTCGATATAGTTTGTCGATATGTGGTACTATATTCAGGGATCATTTGTTTTTCATGTCACATTTTTTAAAATAAATAAATACCCAAAGTATTCACTCTCATTTAAAAGTCCTCACGGTTATGCAAGGGTGAATTACTTGGATTTTTTTGATTATGTGCTTCCATGCTCATTTAAAAGTCCTTACGGTTATATGGAACGCATATCAAAATTAATTGATTTAATAGACAAGTTGATTCTAATCCCATTTAAAAGTCCTCACGGTCATGCATGGTTAGAAGATACTTGATTTCATTTTTTAAAATTAAATTGGAATACTACTAATCTCATTTAAAAGTCCTAACGGTTATGCATGATTAGTAGATATTCAAATTTCTGATATAAATGTACCACAAGTAGATACAACTGAATGATTTTATATGAGAACATCATTACCATCATTTCTAAAAGTGGAATATGCTACTAACAAGGGTAGTTATGGTTTTTGTTTGATTCTTATTGGAGTTTAATATTTATATTCAATTTGAGTTTTAATGTTGGATTAATATTGATCAATTTATCTCTATTTTCTCTAACACTATTATTCTTTTGCTGATAACAAAAGGGGGAGAGAAAAGTTAAGATTTTGTCAAATAGAATCAAGTGAAGGTCAAGTAAGTTTCCACTTGCATATAGGCTCATTTATATATTTCTATTTGGATGCATATATGTAGGGGGAGCATCATGTAGAGAGGAAGCATTTAAATAGGGGGAGCAATTAGAGTATATAATTGGTCAAATACATTTAACACGGTCAAAATCTTAAATATATGTTTGTTATCATCAAAAGGGGGAGATTGTATGAATATGCGCTTATATGTTTTTGTTTGATGATAATAAACATATATATTCATTTAAATGTATTTGGTAATGTACTATTTTGTTTTTCATAGATTAAATAAATATTTGTTGAATAAAATAAATAACACAGATTTTGAATTCAAACAGAAATTTTATTCAAACAAATATTTATTACAATCTTGAATAGTACAAATTCAAGCTCTCACTATACATATACATTTTTGATTACATCACAATTACATCACAATTCAGTTTACATTAATAACCTCACTACATATCACTCACACTCGTATTTTGTCTTCAACTGCATTCCAGTTTGAATCCAGCATCTGAGCAATCTGCAAAAATATTCACTAACGCAGTAAAATTGAAAAAGAAATATTTTTGCAATATAAAACAAAACATGATTTTTGAAAATATGATTTGCCTCAGTTATTTGGGTTGTTCGTCATAATTTACATTTGAATTCATCATACACGTACAGTGTGACGTGCACAGTGTATCACTGTACATGCCACAAGGACATGCACATCAATCTACACTTGATAATGCTACAGGGACAGGTGAGCACAGGTCAAACCCAAATGAAAAGCTAGGTTCAACACACATGCAATATATTCAAAATCACGACACGAGCACAAGGTCAAACCCGAGTTTTTAAAACTGGGTTCAACATAAGGCTACATGAAGAATGCAAAGCCTTGACAAATCAAAAGTGCATCAAAGCCAGTTCAATGTGGGTAGCAACAGCAAAAGGGACTGCAACAAACATGTATGCGTCAGTAACCAACACAATGAAAAGACCAACAATGAAAATCAGGTTCAACAACATCAGATATGATCAAGACCAAATGCACAACTTCACAACATGTCTAGTTCCAACACAACAAACTACTGAATCAAGTGACACAACAAACTACTGAATCAAGTGACCAACCAGAAGTACAACATGACCAAAAGTGTATGCAAACAGTCGAAGACATGAATGCAACAAAGTTCACAAGTGCAGACACAAGGGCAGTGGACAGTACAGGCAAACTGGCAACAACAAGCATGACAGATCATAAATGAAACAGCTCAAGCAATAATGGAAAACATGCATGAAGTACCAGAGACTTAGTGCAACAGCGTACACAAGTAAAACCAGGAAAATCATGACATCAAGTAAACAAATGAAGTCAGCAACTTCAAACTGCTTATATACATAAACATGGTCAGACACATTTCAATAATGCAGTCAACAACATGAAGTGGACAGAATCAATCCAGGCAGCAAGTACAGGGATGAATACAACATGATGAAGAAGTGCAAATAGCCAGAGCCATCAGGTCAGAAACAATTACAACTACAGAAACCAGAGTAAATGCAGTGGACAGTTCAGTTCAAGTCAGAGACAACATCAGTATGCAAATGAAGACTATAGGTGAACAGATCAGAGGCAATATAAGAAGTCAAGTGATGCACATGTAAAAATACTTGAAAGCTACAGCATCAAGTAGACCAAGTTCATATGCAATGAGAAGACCACAAAGACAACAGCCAGTGCCGATAAAGATCAGAGACAAAACTCAAATGAACAAAATGCACAATTCATGATTGCAACAACAAGTGACATCGAAAGTAATAAAGAAGTTCATGTGGAAACAGTGAATAACATGTTCGAAGTTGAAATCACGTGGAAGCATACAGAAGTCAACAAGAAAATTCGTGAACGTATCTTTGAAAAAGTCAAAAATCAATTTAGGAAATGGCCATATTATTCAAGATAAATCAAACGTTTAATAATCAAAGCCGTGAGTAACAAGTCGACAGTAAATCAGGAAAGCCGTGCGCATCAAGGAAAGAAGAATTTTGGAAAGTATCGAATTGAAACGAAGCAAATACAAATGTCACGAATTCATATAAATACAAAACCCAAACTATCATCATCGGCATCGAGTTGAAAAGGCAAACAATCAAACCAGCAACGAAAGAAAGTACATACCAATCTCTCAATCTCGATCAAAAGAAGCAGCTGCAAACAATTTGCAATCTCGAAGAATCAATTATCAGAGAACAAGCGACGCAAGCCATCGGTCATCAGAGAACGAACGTGAGAAAGATCAACACAAGTCAGAGAATCGATCATCAGAACAAAGCCCCAAATTTCACAGAAAAGGGAACGAAGCCCTAATTCAACAAAGAGGAACGGCTAGCAAGTGGATCGGGTTAAAAATAAGAGGCCGACATTTTTTTTCACAAGCAAAAGAAAAAGGGACGGGGAAATTCAATTGGGCCGACATTATAAAAGGGCTTTTGGTTTTATTTAGGGTTTAATTTTTTTAGAGGGTTTTTCTTAATTTTTAATTGAGCAAAAATTACGCATTCAAGATCGTATTTTAATTTTTGCTCCTGGTTGTATTTTTGAATTTGTTTTTTCTTTTCGAGTCAAAAGAATTTGTAAATCACCACCTAGGGAGTAGGTAGTGTCAGATTGTCTAGTTAGAATTAGTTCAGTGAGCAGGGTGTGCGAGTTTGCAAAACTCTATAGGCGGGAGCAGAGTTTGCGAGTAAACGAAACTCTATAGGCGGAGCATGGTGTGCAAGTCTAGTAGTGTGTTTGTGAGCGGGAGCAAAGGGTCTGCGAGTCTAGTAGAGTGTTTGTAAGCGGGATACTATTTAATTCTAATAGAAATCTGGGAATGCAGCAGTAGGCAGGGGTTGCCGAAGCAGGGTAAATTTTGTGTGTGATTTACTTTTCAGCATATTTATTTCTGCAGTTTGTTTTCTGTGTTTAAATCGAGAAAATTTGCTATAACCCTATTCACCCCCCCCCCTCTAGGGTTAATCCAGATCCTACAAGTGGTATCAGAGCACGGTATTTTTCTTTAACTTTAGAGTCATGAATTCACCAGATAATACTTTTTTTGAGGGTCGTTCCAATATTATTCCTTCTATTTTCAATGGAACGGATTTTTTGAACTGGAAATTAAAAATGGAATTGGTAGCCCCCCTCTAGGGTTAATCTAGATCCTACAATACCCATAATGATGTCTCACATTAGTCCGCTATTCATAGGAAATGGTAGCCAGATTAGCTAGGTTGATTTTCCTTATAGAATTTGGAACTAATCTCACGTCATTACAAATATTTGCCATAACGATATTTAGATCAATAAAAATGTACACAAATGCTAGTAGCCTTAAATAAAAGGGCAGACTTCTATCATGTAACTCTATTGAGTTCGCATCCCTATAACTTAGCCATAAACTAATTGCTCTCTATATATATACTTATCTCCCAGTTTCATAATTAAGGCCTTACAAGGAATCTTTCTTATTACACCTTAAAATAATAATTATGTTATATGAGAGTTTCCTCTTATTTTCACCTCAACATCAATTACCTTCCTAATGAGGAAAATAAATGTAAATAAATGCCTAATTAGCCATGCCATACACGCAATAGTTATATGTTATTTACGTAAATAGAAATAAATAAATTTTCACGCTTAATAAGTTCTAAACGCATGGATTTTATGCTCTAAACTAGCATTAGCTGTCAATTCACTAACCAATTATTATTACAAGTCCTTTTTCTTCAATTTTCCAAGATATTATGGAATCTAATGGCCAAAATAGGAAATAAACATTCATAATCAAAACTGCAATAACAGACTTGTAAATAAAATAAAAACACAATTTGTTACACCAATTCAATGGAATATCTTAAACAATAAGAAATGCAATCTAAACCTCATATTCTATTCAACTCCTCTTTTATAAAGAAAAAGATAAGAAGAAGTGGTGTAACCTACGAGTAGGATTCGTAATCTAAACCTCTTGTTCTACTAAAGGATCACAATTTGACGCAAAGTAGAAGGAGAAGTGGAATAGATATGAAATTATCAAAAATTACATAAACGAAACAAATTCTATCAATTAGTGTAAATAATTGGGAGTCCCAATATAGAACTGTTATATCAAAATGAAAAGGAATTCTAGGGGATTTTATCTATCATATTTTCAAAATCCCAAAATCCCTAAGACATATTCAATCCAAAAAGCAATACACTAAACAATTGCTGAAAAGAAATATTAAGATTTCTACTCACAGATTAGCCTTAGATTTACTCAAATGAATTTGAAGCCTTTCGATCTCTTCTAGAATCACTCTCTTTTGATACACACACACACACATACATATGGAAGGGGTACATATATTTATTAGATTCAAAGTTATTGGAGGAAGAAGAAACAAATAGGAAATAGGTTGAATCCTTACCTGAATTCTCTACGGAGTTCAGTAATCTTATTAGAGAGATAGTAATGGTAGAGTTTCTTCATATTCTCCAAAATATTATGAATAAAAGTGAAGAGGATAGAGTTCTATTTATAGGATTTGAAACACACCAGAATCGTAGGATGGAAGTAGGTAGGAAATGGAAAAATCTGGAATGCACAACCAAATAGAATATAATGTTAAACCCTAATCGCCACTGGCAATTGCCATTGCCATGTGGTCGACCGCCCTTGGTCGACCGAACGACCAACCGATTGACCTATTCTAGTCAACTGCTCTTTTATTCAAGGGCGTTTATTCTTGCTTCCTTGTCGTATTACCTTATTTCCTAAGTAAATTTTTAACGTTAAGCCTTAATTGATCATTTACTTAGCCCCCAATCTAATTTTTGAAATTTAAATCCAAAATTTGATTTCGTACTAAATTAATTTACATCTAAGAACTTCAAGTGCTTATAACTTCTTTGTTTAAGCTCCATTTTCAGCATATTATATATGAAAACGGATCAGATTTTAAACATGAACACGATAGAATAACTTTCGTGGTCAAATTTTAACTTTTAGTAAAAATCCCATATGCAATCCTTATCATATTTAATTTAATTTAATTTATTTATGGTCCATTTTACGGGGAGTTACATTCTTCACCCTTTAAAAAGAATTTCGTCCTGAAAACTTCCAAGGGGCGAATAGCGCAACTCGCAATATATCCATGTCATACATCCAAGTTCTCTATACAACTATCTACTTAACCATTAGTGCAATATGATTATGTATTATAGACATGCTAAAATGAGCTCAAACCTAGCGTGAGTGTGTAATCATGTCATGCAAGTAAGTATGCAAAAATCCTAAACATGCATAACAATTTCTACATGAGTGTAAAGTGATTGTGTAAAAGTGTAACAACCATCTCTTACTATCTAATCTGGCAATCGGGATGCAACAAAATCCAATTTTGGAGAGAAAGATTATCGGTGAAAAGCTCTAGGTGAGTGTTCTTCATCTTCTCCTCGGTCTCCCATGTGCTTTCTGCCGGATTATCCCCCCATTGTACTTGGACCAACTTAATTATTTTATTGTAGATTCTCCTGGTACCATGCTACACAATGCGAGCGGTGGCGTGAGGCACTATCGGCTCTATCCCAAAATCCCCCAATGTATCAAGCTCTACCCTGCTAGCCGTATCACCAAGGTATTTCCTAAGGTGAGAAACATGGAAAACAATATCGACTTCTATCAACTTGTTAGGAAGCTCCACATGATATGCCAATTTTTTTATTCATTCCAAAATTCTGAATGGCCTAATAAATCTAGATGCCAATTTTGTAGACTTTTCAAATCTAACAATAATTTTAAAAGGAGAGATTAATAAACACCATATCTCCAACCTCAAAATCAAGCTCTTTCCTTCTTTTATCCGCATAAGATTTATGACGGTCTTGTGCTACCTTCATCCTCTACCTGATCAACTCTACTTTTCCATGATATCATGGATCAAATGGGGTACGGGTATCACTTTGTCGGTGGTTTCCCATCAACAACTAGGCCATTTGCATGACCGCATATAAAGTGCTTCAAAAGGGGCCACGCCAAACGTAGTTTGATAGCTATTATTATATGTAAACTCAACTAAAGGTAGATGCTACTCCTAATGTCCTTCGAAGTCCAAGACACAAGCCCTAATAAGTCTTCTGAAATTCTATTCACCATCTTTGTTTGTCCATCAGTTTGTGGTGATACACTATGCTAAGGTTCAAAGAAGTTCCCAAAGCTGTCTATAGCCCCCTCCAAAACATGCTAGTGAATAAGGGGTCCCTATCAATGACTATTCTTACAGGAATTCCATGTAGACGAACTGCCTCTTTAATATAAATTGGGAAGAGTGGCGCTAGTCTTATTTCTCTTAATCGGAACAAAATGAGCACTCTTGGTGAGTCTATCTACAATAATCCAATGGCCTCATTTCCCTTTCGACTTTTAAGAAATCCTTCCATAAAATCCGACGAAATATGCTCCCACTCCTTCCACAAAATCTGACAAAATATGCTCCCACTTCCAAATTGAAATTTCCAAAGTAATAATAATCCACTAGGCTTCCCTTGCTCAGCTTTTATCTTTTGACATGTCAAACACCTAGCAACAAAGTCAACTATGCTCCACTTCATTCCATTCCAAAATAAAATCCTCTTCATGTCCTTGCACATCTTATCTTCTCCAGGATGAATGGTCATCCTTGAGTAGTGATACCCCATAAGCACATCTCTCATCAAGTCCTCCATTATTAGGACGCAAAGACATTCATCTCTTCTCAAATATCCCTTCTGTTCAACTGAGGATCTCCTGGCATGGGGAAAATGCTCTTCTTTTCTCAATTTTGTCAAAATCTCTACTAACTCCTCATCTTTTACTTGCTCGTGCCCTTTACAATCCCTTAAGGCTAGTCTAACCCCCATGACTGATAGAAAACCTTGGATGGGTTCTACTGATGGTTGGAGGTTAAAATTCGAGAGAAACTCCAACTGTCTCCAATCATATATAGCACCTAGGATAGCGTGTCTCCTACTAAGGGAGTCGGCGACCACATTCCCTTTTCAAGGGTATATTGAATACAAAAGTCGAAGGATGCTATATAATCCATCCACCTTTGCCTCCCAAGATTCAAAACTTTTTAGAAAAATAGGCATTTGAGTGATCTATGATTAGTGAATACCTCAAAACTTTCCCCCAAAGATAATTCCTCCATATCTTTAAGGCATAAACAATGGGTGCTAATTCTAAATCATGCACTGGATACCTCTTCTCATGATCTTTTAGTTTCTACTAGCATAGGGAACTACCTTCCCTTCTTGCATAAGAACTGCTCCTAATCCCGTTCCACAAGCATCCCTGAAAACCATAAACTGCTTGGATCCATCTGGAATAATGAGCACAGGTGCACTGGTCAATGATTCCTTAAGCTGTTTAAACGCCTTGGTGCACTTGTCATCCCAAACAAAGACTAGATTCTTCTTACTTAACCAAGTTAAAAAGGCTGCTATTTGTGTAAATCTCTTGATGAACTTCCTATAGTAGCCTGCCAACCCTAGAAAACTTCTAACCTCTGATGCATTAATAGGTTCCTTCCATCCTTGGATAGCTTCCACTTTAATTGGGTCCACCACTAATCCTTTCTCCGGAACAATATGCCCTAGGAACCAAACTTCATTATTCCAAAAGTGGCATTTAGAAAACTTGGCTTTGAGTTGATTTCGATTCAAGGTCTCCAATGCCTCCCTAAGGTGGTCCTCATGCTCCTTCTTGCCTTTGGAGAAAACGAAGATATCAACAACAAACATCACGATAAATTTATCAAGTTGCCCTCTAAATATTCTTCTCATCAAATCCACAAAGTTTGTTGGGCCATTCATTAGTCCAAAAGGCATTACTTCCTACTCATAGAGTCCATTTGGCATACCGAATGTGGTCTTCGGCTTGCTTTCCTCTACAATCCTCAACTGATGGAATCCTATTGCTATGTCTATTTGGAAAAATACTTTAGCTCGTACAAGTTGGTTGAACAAGTCATCTAGTCTAGATAGAAGGTACCTATCTTTCCTTATCAACCCCATAATCGACGCAAAGTCTTAAAGAACCATCTGCCTTAGTAGCAAAAATAACAGGGGTTCTTACTCAGAAGTACTCCTATGGATGAATCCTTTCTTCAATAGCTCTAAGATTTTCTTATCCAACTCTCTTCTTTCTTTGGGGCCATATGTCTTAAAGTTAGAGTGATAGGTCTTGCGTCCTTCTCCAAATCGATTCAGAACTCAATCTCCTTATGGGGTAGGAAATTCGAGACCTCCTCGAAGACATCAAGAAATTCACAAACTACAGGTATAGGTAATGGCTCTTGATTAACAGATAGATTTAGTGAGTATAAATGGCTTAACTCAACTAAAGCTTTGGGTGTACAAAGAACTTCTAGGTCATGACTTCCACGACATATTAATCATACTACCCTTTTATCATAGTCAAGAATAACACAATAATATGACAACCAATCTATACCCAAGATAAGTCCATAACTTTCAAAATTTAGAACATACGCAGTACATATGAAACCATTATCGCATATGTCTAACACTAGGTCTATACAAATAAGGGAAAGATGGGTTGAATCCCCAATGGGATTGGAAACCTCTATTGCGCTTTTGACCATCTGGGTTTTAAGGTTTAAGGAATTTACTACATCCCTACCTATAAAGGAATGTGATGCATTGAATCAAATAGAGTACGCATAATAACCCCAAAAATAAGAGTTATACCTTCTAGAGCTCCTTTTCCTTGGTCTTTTAGTGGCTTACTGGTAATAGGGACAACTTCAATAGCATAGGCCTATCGCTTGGTACTTCTTTAGCCATCTAGGGACATTGATTCTTGTGATGACCTTCCTCATTGCAATTAAATCACTTTCCTTGAAAGGCTTCCTTCATCAGACTCATCCTACAATCTTTAGCTTCATGACCCCTCCTTTGGCATCAACTACACATCTTTGCTTCCTTCTTAAACTTCCCCTTCTACCTCTTATTGGTCCAAAAGCTCCACTTCTTAGACCCTCCTTGCTTTTGGGAATATGCATACTTCTCTTTCTCTCTTATCTTTCTCATTAGCCACGTGCAGCATTGTTGTTTCTACCAACATCTCATATGTAGCCCCCCATAGGTACTTGGGTCAACAACATTTCTCTTAGTAGGGAATTTAAGCCCACTACAAACTTCATGGCCTTTTTCATAGGTTTTTCTATCAGGCTCATCCCAAATTAAGCCAAAAACAAACTTTGCACAAAAACAAACTGTAATATAAGTATACACAGACATCAATCAGAGTATGCTAGCCTATTTCAGCCCGGACAGTTATAACAACCTGTCCTCATAATTGCTGATAAGTACAACAATGAATGAAATGGAAAAATAACCATGTACTTGAATACGTCTTTGTGCCATTAGCTTGCCTCCTAAAGATCCAAAGCCACGAACTAAATATGTAATATGCTCGGTCTAATGCAGGCATTATAGGAAAACAACGCCTGGATTAGTCTGGTAAACTAGCATGAGAAACTCAAATCATAAGGAACTTGATTTATTTTAGCTTGTAAAATCATTTAAATCAAAAGTATCTCGTAAGACCACGCCGTACATAACATTGATGAGTTTTTACCTTACGACAAACAAAACCTTTATATCAAAAAATCCAGTGATATTATAATAATATCTAAGGGTGAAATTAGCAATAATCAAGTAGTTGTGATGCTTGTGAGTGTATATCATAATAATACTAGGTATATAATCAAAAATTGATAAGGCGCGTTTGCTAATTGTGTAGCATTTCCATGGAGTTGTCCTTAGTACTTCGAGAAATGATTCTCCAGCACAAGGATCAAAGATATCATTCCAAAGCAGCATATGTTCCTAGTGACGTACCATAGGAAAAACATAGCAGGTCTCTCTAAGATCAAGTGCATCGCCCCATGCATGCATAAAAACTATAAGTAGTGTATAGCTGGAGCCGACTACACCTTATGGGTTTGCCAACCCTACTGGCCATGCCTCATATCCCCTGTTTTAGTCATTAAACGCTGGTGAGACTACATTTAACATTCCAGCTCATGCATCACCACCAAAATAGATCATGGAATCCCACATGGATTCCAATAGCCCAACAGGTCTTGGAATCACACATGGATTCCCATATCTCACATGGATCTTGGATTCACACATGGATTCCCATACACCTAACGGGTTTCAGAATCACACATGGATTCTAACATATATCATGAAACTCCTCCATAGAACTGTATATAGTTTTTGGAGTGGTTACGGTACGAGTCATCTCTTACGAGTACACTTCTCCGCTTACCTAGTTTCCCAAACACCAATCGCCGATTTTCTAGAGTGCTTAATGCTAGTTCTTTAGGAAATAATCAGATAATACATAAGATCGAGGAACACCCACTAACCATTTAAGTGGGTTGATCTCCTTATCATTTGTCCTAGAAGAAAAAAACGAGTTTATCATACGGTATAACATCAATGATAGTAACTATACCATATAATTTCCATGTTTCTTCTAGATATTTCTAGAGTTAAAATCCTTTGGTGTTAAGTAGGGAATTGTTTCTCTACCACCAAAATTAAGAAGAATTACTTATTTAGGCCAAGGTTTGATAGTTGGTTATTTTACTATCAAATAAACAAACATTCAAAATAGAGATTACATTTCCCATGGGAATCACTAAGCCTCTTAGATTAATCCTCCATTAACTTAAAATCATCTTTCAAATATTTATTAAGATATCCATATAGTTATCTCACTGGTATAAGTATATTCACAAACCATTTCTTTCAAAAATACTTGAAACGTTTAAAAATAGATATGGAAAGCACCGTTTAGTATCAATCATGGATTGCAGTTTACTCAATAGTTATGTCGCTATCCCAGCGAATACGTAGTAAATATAGGCTATCCCTACCCCTCAAATTTCAACATGAAAATCACCCATATCTTTCCAAATCTCTTTATTTTATAAATATCTCAAAATCTATTTATAAACTTCTTTATAAACCTCCAACCTATTTATAAAACATTTTTTTCAATTTTCCAAGTTTAAGTTCAGAAAAAATACTCTTTTATAAATCTTAAACCATTTATAAGACTTCCGCTTTATGTCTCTGAAACCCATTTATAAATCTCCTTTCATAGATCATTAAAATCCAATTTCTTTTACCAATTTCAAAATCTCTTTCCAATTTATAATCCCTTTTTATAAATTCTTTTGTTTATATAAAACCCTTTTCAAAATCTTTATTGAAGAAACTTTTATAGAATCATTCCTTTCTGACTGATTCCCTATAAAATAAATGGTTCATTATTTTTAATCCTCTTCTTATAACACCATTTATTATGCAAAAACCCTTTAATAAAACAAGTCCATCATCTGACACTTGTCACATAACAAATTACGATTTAAAAACCCTTTTTACTTAACTGTCTTTAAACCTCAGTTAAAACAATAACTTAGAGCAACACTAATAATATATTAAATTAACTTTAACCAATGATATATTAACTTTAAAATATAATTAAGTAATTAATTTTAAATAAAAATTAACTTATAAATAATAATTAACTTTGAAATCAATTTGTTATAAAATAAATTTAACTAAATAATAAATTAATTTTAAACAAGTAATTACAATCTAATTAAACATTTGTAAAATAATGACTACATAACGTGGAAAAATATTCTTAAATAACTTTATGAAATACTTTAAAGAATCAAGCAGTAATTAACCTTGTTATTATTAAAAAAACCAATTATCTTTAAAACATTGTTAATAAATAATAATTAAGTTTAAAATCTTATTAACAATTTTCTTTAAATTAACTTTATTAAATGGTTATCCCACCTTTTGACGAAGTTGTGATATCACTGATTTGCCTAGGAACGAATATTCGATAGCTTGAAAAGCCAGTTATAATAGTACTATAAACGGTAATAGAACAGATTCGAACCAAAGCCAAATCAAAGTATGGCAAATATGAAGTCACTAGCCTGGCCCCGTGATGTTAAATCTCAAGTTTAGAATTGACTAAAGTTTGTAAGCTACGGACAAGACAATGACTTGTGTGGGTCGACCAGAGAACGAGCAAGGAAAATAACTCATACCATTGGAGAACATCTGATATCTTAAGAACCATGAAGCCAATCTATGTAAGACTTCCAGGACATCAACAAAGGGGTAAGTGAAGCATCCCATGACAATCACACATCCTAAAATAAAGATGAGAGGGAGGCCGATTGATATAGGCGGATCGTTATTGACGAGTACAACCTAATGATCGACATATCTCGATGTATATTCTACCTTCGAATTAAAACAACCTATAGCTTGCAATCTGCGACCTTGTATGATCCTATATTCTAGAACAATATCAGAAAGCCTTTACTATCCTACAAAAACGATCTCGAGTTGTTTAGAGAAAATAAAAACGATCGGCTATGTATGTGTTGATCGTTATTGATCATTGAGTTAACGCGGTCGATTGATATGGTGAGCTTTACTGGACCTAAGGGGTATCCTCGTAAAATTTCAGCTCAATCCGTGCGCATCTCCTGCTATAAATACTACGTGCATAGCTTTAGAAAGGGGGACTTTTCATCTTCTTCTTCATGCTATAGAGGCTTTACCATTTTTATGTCTCGAAAATTTGTATCAATGGATTCTAGCTGATCCAAATGTTCTTGTAATGTAATCCAGTGAAAGATTAATAAAAGTATGAAGTGGATGTAGGCCAAAATTACCGAACCAATATAAAATATCCGTGTTCATTTGCTTTTATGCTTTGTTCTTTTGATTTCATTCTTCGCTTGATATCCATAAGATTCTACGGGTGGTGATGCCCATTTTTAGTATCAATGTTTTGGTGCTTTCACTGAGAAACGAATTCTTAACTCGATTGGATCTCGTTTTCTACTAGCGAATTTCCACATTCATAAGATAGATCAAGCTTTCGATTGATAAGTTTCCTATTCTACTCAGATTTGAAAGAAGTCTAGATGGAAACTACTTTGCAAGGCCGAGAAATCATGCCTACTACCTTAGCTAAAGAAGGAAATGATGAGATCAGTAACAAGCTGCCATACGGTTAATGAATATCTTTGCTTTCTCATGTTTTAGTGCAAGGAGGAATGATTGGCAGTTGGGTAAGGACTATATGCATTAGGAAAGTAGTTGTTCGCTACGAATTCAGTCGCTCCAACTTCCTACTCGATCGTTCTTTGCAATGGTCTACATCATTCATTCCACCAATATGATAGAGGCTATTTACTTTCCTATATCATCGCCTATCTCCGGTCATCCCTACACGACCGTCCATTATCCGATCGTTTCAGCCCATTCTTGGGACTGAACGTTTTGATTTTTATAATACCGGTCAAAATGTGCTAATACTCCTGCCTACTAAATATAGTCATTTATCCTTATACGGTAATTTTTACACGATCATTCCAGTTAGACCCTTAGCCAGCTGATTACATGTAAATATTCTAATAAGATCATACTTGTACGACCTTTCCAAAGCTCACCATAACGATCATTTCCACCCCTATCCTTTTGACCGATCATTTTCTGTTAGACCATCCATCAACTTACGATAGAAATTTTATCACTTCTACATGATCAATCTATTACGATCGGTCCGAGTCATGAGCCACCACTGATCGTTCTTATTTGCACATCCATCTGCAAACTTTTGCATGGCCATATGCTTTGAGGCCAATCTAGTAATAGTGGGAACTTACCTTCACCTTTCCATAGATTTAGCACCTCCTTAAACAAAATGCTCTGAGTGATTGAATGCTAGAGATGATATGTTTGAGGCAGGCATGGATGAGTGGCTTGTAAAATTTGACAAGTACAAGAGAGGTTTTATAACTTTGGCTACGACTCGAAGCAGGACTGGGGTTAAACAGGGTTTTTCTTGAAGAAAATCCCAAAGAAGACCCTAGGCGCCTATCGCCAAGCCTTTCAATTTTTTAATTCCAAGCGACCCAATGTTTGACCCTAAGTGATTGAGCACTACCCATCAATTCAGGATCACTTAGCTTTGAGCACATTTTTAGCATGCAGATGTCCTTCACGAGCATAACAAATAACTATAGCTGAAGAACATACTAGTTCGATGGTGGTAGAAACATCGTAGCCATATCAATAAAGAACCCTAATTATCAATTAGACCGACATCAATCGATATCCCGCTAAAATGAGCTAGGGGAAAAGTGAAATTGCAAGCACACGTGCTGCTTCTCTGATCAATGAGACTTATTTTGATCTCTTTTTAATTAATTTATTACAATTTCCACTTCAATTATCGCATGAACTATGATCAGCTTGAATTAAATGATGTGCATACGATGCAGGTATCTAAGTGCCTAGACTGGGCGCCAACCAATCTCCGTAGATAGTGAAGGAACTTGTGGAGCTTTTATCTAGATGAGCATGATTCGACCGTTCATCAGTTACCATGTGCCCCTAACTTGGGACATCGAAGCATGGAATGGAAAAGACTCGACAAGGTCACAATCCAACAAAATGTGAACGCGACTAGCCGTTCATTCAACAACCTTTATATTAGACTTGAAACACCTGTTGTTGACTGCCTCCTTGTTAGGCATAAATTTTAACAAATAGGCACGACTGTAGCTTGAGTCGAATGCAACTTAGTTTGTCTACTCAATAACTCATTATCTTCATTGGCTAGAAAAAATACAGAGCAAGTTGGGCAAGACTTGATCATCCAACCCTAGTGTGGATATGATCCAATCATCCATCACCTACCACCTTCCTCGACTTAAGTCAGAAGAGCCACAACTATCAAGTGGACGAGAATCGACTGTTTGATTGCCAAGTTTCATCATGAAGGCTAGGACAGAATCCTATTTTATGAACGAATGTGGTTCGACCGTTCATTCGACTACTTTTGCCTCGACACGGTAAAAGAGGTACAAATCAAACGGGCGGAAACGGAAATACGACTGCTCTCAACAAAAAACACTAAGTCCTCAGAGCACGGACTAGAGTACTCTAAGTCCTCAGAGCGGGGGCTAGAGTATAAATGACTCAACAAAAATCTCTAAGTCCTCAGAGCACGGACTAGAGTATAAATGACTAAACAAAAATCTTTAAGTCCCTGGATCGTGCATTAGAGTACTATAAGTCCCCAGAGCACGGACCAGAGTATAAAAGACTAAACAAAAATCTCTAAGTCCTCGGAGCACGAACTAGAGTACTCTAAGTCCTCGGAGCGTGTGATTCAAAAAAACCTCTTTGTCCTAGGAGCGCGATCTAGAGTAACCTAAGCCCTGAAATGTGGACTAGAGTATAAACGATTCAAAAAAAAAACTCTAAGTCCCAGAGCGTTGACTAGAGTACTCTAGGTCCCCGAAGCGAGGCTAGAGTATAAACAACTCAACAAAAATTTCTACGTCCCCGGAGTGTGGACTAGAGTACTCTAAGTCCCCGAAGTGCGGGCTAGAGTATAAATGATTCGACAAAATTCTCTAAGTCCTCAGAGCATGGACTAGAGTAATCTAAGTCCCCGAAGCGCGGGCTAGAGTTTAAACGATTCAACAAAAATCTCTAAGTCTCCGAAGCGCAGACTAGAGTACTCTAAGTACCAGGAGCACGGACTGGAGTATAAATGGCTCAACAAAAATCTCTAAGTCCTCGAAGCACGGACAAGAGTACTCTATGTCCCCAGAGCGCGGACTAAGAGTATAAACGACTCAACAAAAATCTCTAAGTCCTCGGAGTGCGGACTACAGTACTGTAAGTCCCCAAAGTGCGAGCTAGAGCATAAATAACTCAACAAAAATCTCTAAGTCCCTGGACCATGGACTAGAGCATAAATGATTCAACAAAAATCTCTTGTCCTTGGAACGTGGACTATAGTACTCTAACTCCCCAAAGCATGGACTAGAGTATAAATGATTCAACAAAAATCTCTATGTCCTTGGAGCACGGATTAGAGTACACTAAGTCCCCGGAGCGTGGGTTGGAGTATAAATGACTTAACAAAAATCTCTAAGTCCCTGTAGCGTGGACTAGAGTACTCTGAGTCCTCGGAGTGCAAGCTAGAGTATAAACGAGTATACAAAAATCTCTAAGTCCTCAAAGTGCGAACTAGAGTACTCTAAGTCCCTGAAGCGTAGACTAGAATATTAACTACTCAACCAAAATCTCTAAGTCCCTGGAGCACGGACTAGAGTACTCTAAGTCCCTGGAGCATGGGCTAGAGTACAAACGACTCAACAAAATCTCTAAGTCCTCGTAGCACGGACTAGAGTACTCTAAATTCCTAGAGTGTAGACTAGAGTATGAACGATTCAAAAAAAATCTCCAAGTCCTTGGAGCGTGGACTAGAATACTCAAAGTCCCCAAGGAGCAGACTAGAGTGTAAACGATTCAATAAAATCTCTAAGTCCCTAGAGCACGGACTAGAGCATAAACGATTCAACAAAAATCTCTAAGTCCCTAGAGCACGGACTAGAGTACTCTAAGTTCCTAGAGCGTGGGCTAGAGTATAAAAAACTCAACAAAAATATCTAAGACCCCGAAGCGTGAATTAGAGTACTCTAAGTCCCCAGAGCGTATGCTAGAGTATAAACAATTCAACAAAAATCTCTAAGTCCTCAGAGTGGGGACTAGAGTATAAACGACTCAAAAAAATATCTAAGTCCCAAGAACGTGGACTAGAGTACACTATGTGCCCGAAGCCCGGCCTAGAGTATAAACGGCTCAGCAAAAATCTCTAAGTCCCCAGAGGCGGACTAGAGTACTCTAAGTCCCCGGAGCGTGGTCTAGAGTATAAATGACTCAACAAAAATCTCTAAGCCCCCAAAGCATGGACTAGAGTAATCTAAATCCCTAGAGCGTGGACTAGAGTATAAACAGTTCAACAAAGATCTCTAAGTCCCTAGAGCATGGACTAGAGTACTCTAAGTCCCTGGAAAAAGGCTAGAGTATAAACGAATCAATAAAATTCTCTAAGTCCCCAAAGCTTAGACTAGAGTAATCTAAGTCCATGGAGCATGGACTAGAGTATAAATGACTCAACAAAAATCTCCAAGTCCCAGGAGTACAGACTAGAGTACTCTAAGTCCTCGGAGCATGGACTAGAGTATAACCGACTCAACAAAAATCTATAATTCCCCGAAGCGCGGACTAGAGTACTCTAAGTCCTTTGAATGCGGGCTAAATCATAAACGACTCTACAAAAATCTCTAAGTCCCTAGGGCATATACTAGAGCATAAACGATTCAACAAAAATCTCTAAGTCCTCGGAGCACGGACTAGAGTACTCTAACTCCCTGGAACATGGACTAGCATAGAAACGATTCAACGAAAATCTCTAAGTCCTTGGAGTGTTGACTAGAGTACTCTAAGTCCTAAGAGCACTCACTAGAGTATAAACAACTCAACAAAAATCTCTAAGTTCCCGGAGCATGGACTAGAGCACTCTTAGTCCCCGTAGCGCGGATAGAGTATAAACGACTAAACAAAAATCTCTAAGTTCCCGGAGCATGGACTAGAGCACTCTTAGTCCCCACAGCGCGGATAGAGTATAAACGACTCAACAAAAATCTGTAAGTCCCTGGAGCGTGGACTTAATTCCCGGGAGCATGGGCTAGAGTATAAACGACTCAACAAAAATCTCTAAATCCCTAGAGCGTGGACTAGAGTACTCTAAGTCCCTAGAGTGCGGCCTAGAGTATAAACGATTTAATAAAAATCTCTAAGTCCCCGGAGCATGGACTAGAATATAAACGATTCAACAAAAATCTCTAAGTCCTCGAAGTGCAGACTAGAGTATAAACAATTCAGCAAAAATCTCCAAGTCCTCGGAGAGCAAACTAGAGTACTCTAAGTCCCTGGAGAGCGAACTATAGTACTCTAAGTCCCCGGAGCATGGGCTAGAGTATAACCGGCTCAACGAAAATCTCTAAGTCCCTGGAGCACGGACTAGAGCACTCTAAGTCCCCGAACCGTGGACTAGAGTATAAACGATTCAACAAAAATCTCTAAGTCCCTGACTGCGGACTAGAGTACTCTAAATCCCTAGCTGCGGATTAGAGTATATATAGTTAGACTAAAATCACTAAGTCCCCGACTATGGAATAGGATTTAAACCATTCGACAAAAATTCTAAGTCCTCAACTATGAACTTGGATACAAACAATTTGGCAAAAGTGCGACTGCCCACAAAAAAACTCTTAGTCTCTGAAGCATGGACCGAGGTATGAACACAAATTGAGCGCGAGTCGATCACTCACAAAATAACTCTAAGTTCCCAAATTGTGGACTAGAAGCAAACTCCATGAACTTATGAGTGGGTTTCAACCATTCCTTATTCCAGTAATTCCAACCTAAAATCGGCAAAAGAAGTGCAAATCGTTAAAGACCAGAATACGCACGACTTATTTCACTATCCACTAACTCGATCCTGCGATTCGACAAGACAGAGTGTAATGCTAAAGTAAGCATAACCTGCCCTCTTACTTATTGAAGTATACACTGGAGTTAGGGGCACGATAAAAACATAATGATTATGGATTAACCATCCATTGATCGACATTCAGCCTTTTAGAAGGTATGTCAGAGTATTAACATCGCTGTAATAAGACTCGACCATCCACCTAGTGCATTTATCGACCAGTATATCGGAGATAGAAGTGTGATTGTCCATGAAATGATTGGGATAGCTTAAAATGCGGCTCATATCCTGTGTTTACGACCAGAGGCCATGATAGTAGAGAGGCCTTAAGACGGATCAATCAAATTAGTGTTCGATTTGACAACCAATAAGCAACGAGTACATGAAATGAGAAATGCTGCAATTTAGACATTTAAACAAGTAAATACATATATCATACATAAGTGCAGAGGGATTTTTATTCACATGAAACTAGTTGTACAGAACAGAAGACAAAATTGAAGGGCCATGCCCAAACAAATACAACCGGAAAAAAGAGGAAAAACTATCTAAATTATTTGTATATCCGAAGACCACTCTTTAGATTTCTTGTCCCACTTTCGCTCCTTCGGAGTAGCTCCCCTTGAACAATTGCTAGCCCCCCTTTGATCCTTTGCCACGGCCTTTCTTGGAAGGAGTTTCCCCAGTTGTATGGACCGAGGTGGTGTCTTCTTTAGAAGTTGAAGGGATGGGGGCATCTTTGGCACTAGAAGTGTGAGGAACGCCATTTGGAGGAGTCGCCGCTTCGGGAGTAATCATCTGAAGGGGGAAGGTATTGGCTCATATGGGACCTATTAGATTGGCTCACCCTTCGCCTTCCTTTTCTCGAGCTCCTCTCGCTCAATCCTTTCTTTCATATCGGGCCCACTAGTAGGATCAGAGGAGCCCGTGATTGCCGCTTCTATATCAAAGGGGATTTCATGATGTGGGTCTCCTCCCACCTTGAATTACGCCTCCATGAGTTAATCATCAAAAAATAAGGCCTCTTCGTAAGCACTCTGAGTGGCGGCTGAAGTTGTAACTATAACAGACTCTGTTGTAGCCGTTTGCGACTCCAACTAAGGTACTCCAGAAGGAAGAGAAGAAATCTTTGATGAGTCTAAAGCCGAGAAAGAGAAAGGCTAAAAGATTAGAAAGATTGATTAATAAAATCCCAACATTACGAGAGAAGGGAAAAATCGATGGATCGGAGATAGTCGCGGTTTATCCCAAAATCACACTCAAGGATCCTCAAAACCATACTCAAGGATAAGAGATAGCCGTGGTTTATCCGGATTGTACTCGAGGATGGTCGAGGAGCTCGTCGCAGAACAGGTCATGATTTGAGGTACCAAGGGCAACTCAGTTGCAATATAAGAATGCGCCAACCCAAATCCTTCGCTTGTCTCATGTGAAGAAGCAATCATAAACTCCTTTTGAAGAGAAGACCGAATATCATGTAATATTATAGGTTCATCCCCCAATAGCACTTGCTTTCAAGTTTGGTTACGTCGACATTTTCTGAGTTGTGAAGTCTTTTCTCCTCCAAGATAAGAAATTCCCAGGCACGATGAAGCTGGTAAGGGTAGTCTTCACCAAGCCACGCTAAATTCCTATGTTTGAGTACGTTGGCATTGTAGAGAATGAGAAGTGGGTCGAACTCATTCGTCACATCTTCTCTCACGTTGTTCATGATTGTTTCTATCTTATGTTGAATGAGCTTGCCGACATCTTTAACTTTGTTCAACGGACACATCTCTTTTAAGCCTAACACGAACCAGCTCTTTGCAAGAAGCTTGAGTGATCTTTTGAGTGTCATCCTTGTCTTTAATTGCATCTTTGAGCTTGGCCTTGAGCTTGGCTATTTCCTTCAAGGATGCGGACTCGTTATTTTGAGCCGCGTCATGCTCAATCGTTATCTCATGGTTTCGATGATGCAACACTTGAACCATATCGAGATGGCTAGCTTTCATCACCTCCATAGATTATAAGGTAGCATCAACTTTTCCGTCGGCTTCGGTTAAGGAAGTTCTAGAGGCCTCCAGTTCATTCATCAGAGCTTCAATAATTCTTTTATCCTGGGCCTCTTGTTTTTTAAGTTTCTCGATCTTTGCCGCACGCTTGAAGGAAAACTTTGATATTTTTCCCCGGCCTTCATCCACTACTGATATTACATATGGATGTCAGTAATGCAATTAATGGTCATTCTTTGAACATCGTCCGAAGCCTTCTTTAAATTAGGAGGAAAATAGAACCCATCAAGGCATAAGTTCAGGAATTCCCCTTGAAGATCGGCCATATGGACATTTGGATTAGTTGGGAAATCCTCAAAAATAGTTTCGACCCTAGTACTCTTCTTCTCAGGCCAATGAACTGTAGTATGTTCTCCATGGAGACGATGATCACTTGGCTGCCGATACTGAGATGGAACTAAGGATCTTGGAGGCATTGGAGCCGTAGGAGGCTAAGTGGGGGATCGGCGGGCAAGTCCCTGTGTTCAGCTATTTTTCAAGACCTCCTGGAGGAGGAGATCTTGATCTAGATCTATGAATGTCTCGAGTAGGCCTATCCCTATCATCCCTCTCATGATAACCGCAATCATGGCTAAGGATTTAGCTAATGTCATAATATTCACGTCGCCGCGGTAAGAGCCGGATTGCGATCCTGATGGTTGATGTTGTACACCCCGGACAGAATCAAACATGCTCCGTTCCCTTACCATCGTTTTTGCAAAGAAAAGTGAATAACAATCAACTTTGAGTACTAGGAAGTACGAATTAGGTATAGTGCAGTGTTGGACATGCAAGTGTGTGTAAGTGTCCTAGTGCAGCCCCTCGACAGACCAGGTGCTGGAGCTTTTCTCATCGGTGTTACCTCCCCTTTGAAAGTAGGGATCTCTGAACTAGTTCTGATAGGAGGCTCTGATCCTCCGATGCTCACGTCAATGAAATTGTAAGCATCGAGATCAGGAGGAATTGGTAGATCAAACAAAGGATCTAGCGGTAGATTCATCGATGGCTTAGTTGGATTGGAAAGATGACTTGTTGGAGGCTTGCATGCAATCGTTTTTCCTTTTCTTTTAACCACAGTCGAGTGTTAAATAATTTATGAGGGTCTGACACCAATGTCGAGATTAGGACTATCATCGTGGCGACCAAATGTGTCTTTACTACGTCTTCCAAGGCCGATATCAGCTGACACCTAGACGCTAATGATTGGGAGCACCATGGGGCCGATTTGAATATCTCTTTGACCGGTGATGGCCTGTAATCTGGTCCCAGCCGGTCGGGTAGTTTTGGTTAGCCCCACACTGAGGCCCTCCTCTACCAAGCCAAAAGTGATGAGATGTTCATCCCTGAGAAAAAATTCAATATTTCTATCTTCGGCCTAAGCGTTCTTTAAAATAAAGACCGTCTCTTCATAAACATCATCGTTGGGTCGGGTAACGACACTTGAAAATGAATAACATCATCAGAATGCATGTCCAAATATGTTTTCCTCATTTATCATAAAGTTAGTGAGAAACACTTTGTGTCTCTAGCCATAATCGAGCGAAGCCGGGAGGAAAACGAATGAAGAACCATTCGCTCCTGAATGCACTTAATTTATTCCAAGTACCAGTCAAAATATGGCATTTCTTCACCGATTCAGGAAAAGTGAATGATAGACTCCATGATCGCCGTTTAAAAGTGAAAAGAAATCGGATGTCTTCGATAGTGGGCTGACAGTGTAAAAACTCCATGAATACCATGTATATACATTTAAGGAGTGCGTAGCCATTTGGGTGGAGTTATGCAGGAGCAATTCTTAGATAATGTAAGACCCCTTCACTCGGATATATGAATTGAATGGCGGGGTGCTTCCCGCCCCATACTAGAATCTGTTATGTTGTGTATCTTTGGTAGGTCTATAAGCTCTGTTGTCTCATAATGGAACTAATATGTCACCAATTTCCAAGGTATAAATGTGGACCAATTTTAATTTTCTACTGTTACTTAGCAAATCACAGAATATTACTAGATGTTTTTATTGTATGAGTGAATTCGTATTGCAAATCTAGGAATATTGATGAAAATTTCAAGATTTTTAATAAAGTAATTTGCAAGGCATTATAAGATGAACAAAAAAATGAAAATTCATAGTTTTTCGATGATCAAGGCGAGATTGAGCTTCGGGTTTGAGCCTGAAGATAGATGAGGTGTTGTTGGTCGATAGAAAAATGGTATGAAAATTTTTAGATAATCAAATAATCTTGGGTTCGAAGAAATAGGGTTTAGGGCACGGTTCTGATTGTCGAAGTTCAAAAGCAAAATTCGCAGCCGAGAGTGATCAATATTCGATCGGTCTGGGGGGAAAAGGAGGAGGAGGCTCTAGCGTGTGTCTGAACGCGACGGCATGGATGCAGGTGATCTACAGTGGTGGAACGAGGCGTTTCAGTTGACCGGTTCTTTTTGTTTATTGGGTTCGTTTGTTCGATTTTAAAATTTAGGTCGAAGTTCATCAACTTGGGTGATTGTAGCCTATGGGTGGGTCGTCTGTGACGTGCTGGTGATGGCGTAGGTGGTCGGAGTTGCATCGTTGGGATGTGCACGTGAATATGTGTGTATGTGCGTGCATCAGGAGTGAAGAAATTAGCATACATTGGAATCTCATGATTACTTTTTACATATGGCATCTAATATAATTAATTGAATAAAATAATAAGATTTAAAAATTACAAAAAACTTTTCAACTCCCCATATGAAATTATTAAGTTTCTCACCAAATCTAAAAGAACAGTAAAACCAAGATTTGAGAATCACAAACCTCAATATCAAAGGCAACAGTAAAAAGAAAAAAATAAAACAGGCCGAGGAATTCATTCTTCTCTCTTCTTCATACCTAAATCCAAAAATCTGAAAGCAATAGAATATCTCATCAACAACCAGGAATGATCAACTCAGCTTCCAAAGGCGAAGGGATTGATCAAGTTCGAATTAACTAGAAACAAAAGCAGAGGCAATCAAACTTACAAACCTCGAAAACAGAATGAGACCAGAAAAGAAAAACAAGAACATCAAAAATATGAAGCAAATGGAAATAGATTCAATTCATAAACTGGAAATTGAAGCATGTGACAGGCATTAAACTCAAATTTAAAATCCTAAGCAACTCAGTACAACAAATCAAAGTTCCAATTCCATGCAAGAAAAGAAACTCCTGTACTTCCTGTCTTCATCTCTCTGTGAGTAAACTCCTTTTTATTTTCAAGCTAAAATCCTAATTTACCTGATGCATGAGATTGATCTGTGTAGTGATATATATATATATATTGTTGTATGAATGAAATTTTGTCGAAGTATGGTTGAATCCCTGGGTATGTAAACATGCATACCTGTTTCATAGATATGTATATCTGCTCCTATGGTTACAGGCTAGAAACAAGAGAAAAAGTCGAAATCTCTGTAACCAATCATTTATAAACTTAGGTGTATAAATAAAAGTTGTCTGGAATCGTTAGTTAATTGTTTTAAAAAATGGTTTTCAATAAATACATCGTTATTGGGAGTTCGATCTATTTCTGGATTGGTGCTTTGGAGATGGAGTTACAGTCTTGGATTCCACCTCTCTTTCTTTCTTAAAGACCATATTGGAGATATTGTTCCACTGTTGGTGTTATCTTTTCTTTCCGCTGCTATTGTCTTGTATCATATCTCTGATGTATATTGATATTCATTATATCATTCAGTTGTATCAGATATTGTAGCAATGTTGTATATTGATATATTATTTTTCTTCCGCTGTGTTGTACTTAATGTGTTATAAGCTCCGGCGAATCAGATTCGACGTTTGGATTTACGGCATTTGAATACGAGTGTCGTATTCGGTGCTGATTTTCGAAGGTCGAGTCAGGGTCATTAGAATTTGTATCCCTTATGCAAATCCTCTGGAGAGCGTCTTCTTTAATCTTTGAAGCAACTGAATTAGGAGGATTTTCGAGAATGGTTGCTTCATCTAAAGTATCGGGCACCGGTTCGATAATTTTTGGCAAAAGGTTTGGAACAATCTCGGAAAGATTAAGCTGAAAATCCAAACCTTCAGGCTGTCCCGAATAATGATTAAGCGGCAGGCTATCAGACTCAGTCGTTGAGCTAGATTCTACGTCCGAATTAGCCTTATGAGAAGAAGATCCGGCAAGCATGATTGCAGAATGCCCGAAACACCAAAATTCCCTTGCTATCGAACTTAGTAAAAATCATAATTTGAAAAAATGAAGGCGAGAAGAAATAACAAGACATAGAAATTTGTTCAAAAGACAGTTGTTAGCCAACGGAGATCAAACAATTGTCTGAGCTACGAATAAGTTTTGACATGGTAGTTAAAGTTCTTCATCCATGGCACTTGTTCTAAGGCAACATGGTATTAGCCATGGAGGTCATGTCGTGTGATAGTCGTGTTTATGTTTAATTGTGTATAAGAAACCGGAGCAAGTTACTTGGTTCGAGTTCATGTTCGTGCTATTAGTCATGTTCTTATGAATGGTTAAAAGCACTAAGTTCAAGCATAAGACGAATGTTCTCGTGATGGTTGTAGTTCGATCGTTTCTAATATTCTAAGAGCCAAACATTATGGAGTCGAGTATACGCAGAGCATTCCATAGAGCGACCATACCCAATCATCCTGCCCACTGAACATTCCCCAAGTTGCCACATCCGACTGTTTTGAACAATTCTCTAACTCCAAGCATGCAGAACTCCACCAATCGTCCACGAACGATCATAAGAATCGTTCTTATCTCAACCACTCTAAACCTTTTATCTTCTAATTATCATCTCCCTCCAAGTACGATCGGCCTGATAATGGTAGGTCGTTGACCTTTTCCAGGCAAACCACCTCAGCACCATTAAGCACGCTTACAAAAACAAAAAGGAAAAAAGAAAACTTATGCCATGTCAACAGTCCTAGATTCAAAATTGTTTTAACAGTTATGCGACAAATTCAAGTAATTTTTATCTCTGCTCGAGATCTAAATGAGGGGACATTCAAAAACGATTCAGAGTCCAAGTGTGGGAGGAAGAGGATACTGTTGTGAGGATCGGTAATGGGTAAAATAAGGCACTCATCTCGTTTCAGAGCTTAAAGGAAAAAGTGTGAAAAGTAAAGTGAAGAAAACAGCTAAGTGTCAATCCTTATATAGAGATAGATTTTATCTGATCGTTTTCATCTTGTATGATTTAGCCGATCGTTTTCACTTTGGAAGGTTACACCGATCGTTTCATACCCAATGGTCATACCGACCAATCTTTGATTTGTGTGTTCATCGATCCATTCTTAATCCAATTTGCCAACCATTCCATTGCATGCTGATCCATCCTAATGTCGACCTATCGCTTTTCTCGGTTATTCATACCTTAGGACAATTGCTTTGTTACCTAAGCTACAACACTCGGTTCCATGATCAAAGACGGTTCAAAAAAAAGAAAAAAAATGAATGAAAATAATGATGAATGTAAATATGATGAAGTAAATGAAAAATGTGGTGAGTGAAAGAAGGATGGAAAATGATCATAGAAATTCGATTACATAAGCGAACATTCAAAAAATCACGAGAATTAGCAACGATCTATGGACATTCGAGCATGACCTAGGGTCAACAACATAAACATGTGTATGAATATGCACGGAAACAGAATATGACTTCAAATTTATACCGTCGACAAACGATAGAGGAATAGTAATCAATCATGAAGCTGAATGGATTCCATCACGACAATTCAGACTCGTAACAATTCAAAACACTTCATGTTATTCAAAAAACATACTTTGGGAGGTAAATGTTATCCCGCCTTTTGGCGAAGTCGTGATATCATCGATTCGATCAGAAACGAATAGTCAATAGCTTAAAGAGTTGGCTATATATAGTACTATGAATGATAGTCGAATAGATTTAAACCAAAGCAAAATCAAAGTATGGCAAACATGAAGTCGCTAGCCTGGCCCCATGAAGTTATATTTCAAGTTTGGAATTAACTAAAGTCCGTAAGCTATAGATGGGACAACGACTTCTTTGGATCGACCAGAGAACGATCAAGGAAAACAGTTCAAATGATTGGAGAACATTCTCATTAAAATACACACCTACTTAAAAAAGAATAAACCATAATTTCAAGAAATTGTATCTTGAGAACCATGAAGCTAATCCATGTAAGACTTCCAAGAAATCAACAGAGGGGTAAGTGAAGCATCCCATGAAGATCGCATATCCTAAAATGAAGATGAGAGGGGGGCCGATCGTTATAGGCCAATTGTTATTGATGGGTGCAACCTAACAATCGACATACTTCGATGTATACTCTACCATTGAATTAAAACAACCTATACCTTGCAATCTGCGACCCAGTATGATTCCATATTGTAGAAGCAACATCAAAAAGCCTTTATGATCCTCCAAAAATGATCGTGAGTTGTTTAGAGAAAATAAAAATGATCGGCTATGTATGCGCCAATCGTTATTGATCATTGAGTTAACACAGCCGATCGATATGGTGGGATCTATTGGACCTAGGGGGTTTTCTTGTAAAAATTCAGCTCGATCCATGTGCGTCTCCTGCTATAAATACTACAGGGATAGCTTCAAAAAGAGGGACTTTTCATCTTCTTCTTCCTACTCCAGAGGCTCTGCCATTTTTATGTCTTGAAAACTTGTATCAATGGATTCTAGCTGATCCATATGTTCTTGTAATTTAATCTAGTGAAAGCTTAATAAGAGTATGAAGTGGATATAAGCCAAAATTGTTGAACCACTATAAAATCTGCATGTTCATTTACTTTTATGATTTATTCTTTTGATTTCATTCTTTGTTCGATATCCATAAGATTCTACAACTATTGATGCCCATTTTTGGCGTCAATATAAATAATTAACTTTCTGATTAGATAGAGGCTTAGCAACTCCAATAGCACTTAATCAAGCCACCTTTAATTCCATTGCTATCCAAGTTATAATTTAGGTATTTACATAACATCACATATGTAAATTTAACTCATAATTAACAATTAATTATGAAGACAATACTTATCCAATACTAATCAATTGGAATGTAATTACGTGTCCACACTATTGTAACAGTAGAACTGGTATAATTTCTTCTAAATAGATGTCCAAATTTATCATATGAGGTTAATAATTGCAGAACAGGAATTTATTCGGATAAACAGGTATTCAATTAATTTAATTAGTGAAGCGGTGCTTTATTTCATTAAATAAAGCCTACTTACCATATTCAATCTCATTTAACTCTTTTATTTGGTCAAATAAACATCAATAAGGTATATAAATTTAAACGACGTTATTAATTAAAAAACATAATCTAAATTCAGTCCGCTAAATGTGTCATAAATCTGTACACTATCAAATCTATCAATGGGTCACACCATAACATTATACTCATCAATGCGAGTACAATGCAAAAAACGAGTCGGTCAAACAGATTTAATATGAACCCGATATGGCATGTTAAAGCTTACAAACTTATTATTTATACTGAAACTTATTTAAAAGGTTTAATTTTCTCTTCACATAGCCCAAAAACATGCGGCCCACACAACCAAGCAAACATGCTTCTCCCCTTTCTCTCTTCTCCTCCTTTTACAACCTAAAGCCATTTGCACGGTCGTGCACGTATATGTGCACATCACCTCCGGCCATCCAATCAACAACCCAAAACCTCCAACATACTCGACTTCACTAGGTCGACACAGCCTCGCCATCATCACCCACAACGGCCCATCTATGAAAATTCTGACCACGAGACCTATTCCAATTTCGATCTACATGTTCCATTCAAACACCAATCACTGCCTCTAAGATTTGCTACTGCCCTACCGTCGACACCATCGAGGCCTCCACCTCTGGCGCCACCTCTTGGCCAAACGCAACCAAGTCTGGGTGCTCCACCTCGTCGTAGTCATCACACAATGTGCACCCATCAAAATAGCCCCTCTAACCCTAAACCAAGCAATTCAGGATGCTCCAAAACTCTAATCAAAAATGGACCACGATCATCCCCTCCGTCTCATTCCCAGGCTCCTCTCCGTCACCTCCGCTACCCCTTATGGCCATTGGTTCGCCGAAAGTAATTTTTGAATGAAAACTGATCAACTCCTCCTCCTCGATGATTCGCAACACTAAAAATCACCAAACGACCTTTGAAAATCATGATTCGATGATACGGTCACATCTATATCCTTTGTCCGCTAATCTGTTATCTTGGAAAAATAGTCGTTTTCTCGACCATTTATTGTTATTTACGCATATCTCTAGCATTACTTGACGAAAACCCATGAAACTATTTTTAGAATAAACTAGATTCGATGATGAACAACTTTGTAGTTAAGAGTTTTGGCTAATATCGAATGGTCGGGAGAAATTTATTTTTAAAGTAAGAGAAGGATTGGATTTGCATTGTTAGGCAAAAGTGAAATCAAGAAGAAGAAGATAATGCTGCTTTCTGCGTGTACATATAATTTAAAAGAATTTTTATGAATTAATTTACTGCGTTTGAATTTTTTAACTTCATTTATGCGATGTAGTAATAATTTTGACTACAGTTGATAAGTTTATTCATCTTAAAATAGTTATAAAGTAACTGCATTAAGAAGTGCAATTATAATTAAATAGCATATTTTGGATTATTTTAACTCATTTGAAGATATATTAGACTTATGTCATGGGCTAACACTTGTGTCACCACATTTTAAAGTAATTTTAAATTATGCATTCAAAATCTAATTTAACCGTTTTAACACCATACAAAATAGCCAAATTATGAATTTAACTAAAATGGATATTTAGATGTAATTTAAATTAGAATAACTTTTTTGCATTTGAAAGATGTAGCCTTTTTTACTACTTTTAAAGTTAGAAACAATGTAAAAGTTGTAGTAATTAACTACATAACTATATGTAGTCAATTTTGTTAGTATTCAAATATATATATATATATTTAACATATATTTATGATATAGTTTAATATTTTTTTTGGTCGTCTTTACATTTTTAACGTCTTAAAGCTGAATTTTAGAGATGTGACTGTTTAATTGCATGACTATTATGCAGTTAATTTATTTTAATAAGTTGGTGCAGATATATAATAGAGCTATTTTTTTGGAAGTTGAAAGATGCAGTTTTATGTAGTTTAATATTATTTTAGTAATTTTAAGCATTTTAAAGCCTTACAACTACATGAAAATTCTAGTAATTAACATCATGATTATTATGCAGTTAATTTCTATTATACTTTGAATCAGTTTTAAAATAGATCTATTTCATTACATTTGAAAGATGCTGTTTTAAGTACTTAATTATGTTTCAAGAAGATTTTAGAAATTTTAAAGCCTAAAAACTACATTGAAAGATGCAGCAGTTAACTGCATATCTGTTTTGTAGTTAAATATTTAAAATTTGGAATCTATTTCAAAATACATTTATTTGCTTCATTTGAGAGATGTAGTTTTTAGTAAATGTAGTAATTAACTGTAAATGAGTTATGTAGTTTTTTATATTTTGAATCAGTTTTTAAATAGATTTATTTTATCATGTTTAAAAGATGATGTTTTACATAGTTTAATATAGTTTTAGGTTGATATTAACTAATATTGAGCCTCAAAAATGCATTTGTAAGATGCATAAATTATTTACATATAAGTAATGCATTTTTTTAAACTTTTGAATCATATTTAAAATAGCTTTGTTTAGTTGCTTTGAAAGATGAAGTCGGGCCTTTTGTACTATATTTATATTTAAAATTATCGATCTTTCAAAAAATTAACTTTACAAATTTAATTTTACAAGTATGATTCCATGCCCTCGAGTCCACGTACAAGACAGTCCCTACATACGACTTCCCTTCTAGACTCACGAAGTCCTTTCATAGCTTGGAAAAATCAATGGCAGGCAAGTGGGCAGGAACTACCTCGTGCCTGCTCTGTGGTTCCCTATTACGATTAAGCATGCCTTGTCCTCTCGCTTTCAAATACTAGTGGAACCAATTTAAGACGTTAACGGTTGGAATCTCAACTGCATCACTTGAGCCGCAACCAACAAGATTGCTCATCTTTTCAATCTTTGATTTTTAAATTTATCAACAATTTTCCTACAGATAGTATTAGCGGGATTAGGGAAAGCATTGTTCATATTGTACTTATATAGGTAAAACCTCTGAAAAGCTTTTTATTTATGTATATATATACTTTGAAAGCCAATTTTGATAAACTTTTTGAAAACCTTTTACAAAACTTTTATTTAAAAAAAAAAATTCAAGTGCGTTCTCTCAATATGCACATAATCCCTAAGGTATTTCGAACCAAGCTCTGATACCATTGTGATGATCTGCACCTCCCGATACATCGATCCAATGCTTAGGGTGACTTTCGGACTCACGTCGGTGTCGAGAAGTACAAGCTATCAGATTTTTTTATATCATAGAGATTAAAGTTATAAGAATAAAATCAAAGATATTCTACACCTTCAGATCTTACAATGGAAAGAAATAAAATATAAATATAGAAAATAACTATGTCAGAAAATATCTTAGGAAACAAAGCCTCAAAACAGTACGTAGCCAAAATCCAGCGTATACAAAAATAAAGCATGTATTCTGATAAATGCTATGTATGATAAATAGTTACATGGAGAGTAATAGAGAATAAAAAGTAACTCTAATGCCAAGCTCGCATCTCCACATACTAATCTCTAGACCTATCACCTGCCGTCCTGTCCTCCCATTGTGGGGGAAAAGAAATGAAAGGAGTGGATCAGACAAAAGTTTGGCGAATGAATAACATACAATTTAATTCACTAATACTTTATGTGACCTAAGGTGTTATACTTTTGTTTGTGATCCTCTTACTAAGGAAAGTCTCGCTAACCTAAGTGTATGGTTCTAAACACACCTACACCACCTCTTATGTAGGCTTATACTCTGGGTCGAACATTTAATCAATCCCCAATACAATTATAGATTAGCTAATTGCTACTAGAACTACTCCTACATAATGTTATCTACAATATCGTCCTTCGGACCACTTTCTTAAATTACGACTACAAGTATCTTAATTATACATTGAGAGGGAGCTCGTAATGCAGACTCGCATCATGGACGTCTGTTGCATCCATGTCCACCTCTTAGTTGCGACATAATGCCTCTTAACGCATCGCGCCAGGATCCATCAACAACACAGTATAAGGTCTGCACAATCGTGCATACCAAGGAACTCATATTAGTGTCAGGCCGCACTCTTCTCGCATCATCGTCGGTGTACGCGTGCACCGTAGAATTTCCTATGAGTGCAATTTGCATTAGAATCGCTCTAGCCGACAGCCAACGATGCCAAATAAATAACACCTCGGTCTTATTGTCAGCGTACACCTCTGTTCCGTCTCGTAACGTCCTAGAATCACCCGCATAGGGAAGTAACTTTCCTACATAATAACATCCATATACATACATACACACACATACACACATATAAACACACAATTAGTTTAATAACTTGGACCTAAGGTCGAGATTCAATCACGGCCATAAAACGTCAACCGCTGGTCGCCAGAGCAGTCGACCGCTTGTTGTCGATTACAATATTTTATGATAACTACGACAAAGTTTTAATCACAGTAATTATCATCGTTCCTTATCGATTACGGCAAACTTTTAATTAGAGTTGTTCATCACATTGAAACCATAATTTATAAATTGTACCAAAAAGTATATGTAATCAATTTAGATTAGTACTTATTCGACAGATCTATCTTCGCCAAAATTAAATTGGAAAGAAAGGAATTAGATATGTACATTAAATTAATAGCAAATTCCCAATTCCTCAAATTAAACAACTTTGGGTCCATTAGAGTACAACAAAATCAATTATATGTAAATCCCCATATTAATTATAAACTCCCTCACCTCAATAAAGCTACCCCTCTTTGGTTTGCATAGAACCGTCGTTCCTTCTATCGCTTGATTTCCCCTTCAATTTGCTTTTAATTTTTTTTATTTGAGAAATTAGTTTTAGCGGTGATAGAGATTTGACCAAAATCTCGACGTACTGCTTTTGATTAGTGAAACAGGATTTAGGTTATCGTCATATTTATAGCAGCGCAAACTAACATTGACCATTTATTAAATTTTAATTAAATGCAGGTCGTTGGTCTAACCAAACCCTTGCTGCATACACATTACCGGTCGACCGCTTAGATTAAAGCGATCGACCGTTAGGTGTAGAACGGTCCAATCTGGAGGGCCGACTGGTGGGTTTTATAGTATATAATTATTTATTTCCTAATTTACTTATTTAATTATTTTCAATTCCAAAATTTAAAACGTTAATAACTTTCTAATATTAGCTTCGATTTCAAAACATTATATATGAAAATTATGCAGAAAATCGATATGAACGCAATGGTGGAAGTTTAGTAGGCAAGTTCGAAATCTTGTGAAAATTCTATTTTGCCCTTATTATATTTAAATTTAATTTTTTTATTAAATTTTCGATTAAATTTTTGGATGTTACATGTATGGTTGTTACCGACATGATTGGGGTCGGTATTGAACTGTTCAAGTGTTTGGGGGTTGGTTCCATTTTGCCCTGCTCCATTCCATTTGCTCCACTTTCCGACATACGAATCTAAGTTCCAACTGCTCCGGCTACCTTTTGTTGCTCCATCCTCTGGAAAAATCAATCACCATTTCCTTTTATCGAGCCGTCAATCTTGTTTGCATCTCCATCATTATCACTTACATCTCCTCTTGAAAACAACACCTGACATCCTCCGTGTCCATATTGACTTCCTCTAGCAAATGTTTACTTGTAGTAGGCCTTTTCTTCTTTCCAAATCAGATCTCGAGTTTTTCTCAGAAAGCACCAAATATATTGAGTCAAAAATTGACACAACAGCGTAATATGAATAAAATCCGAATCAAACAAGTATATATGAAGAAAATGAAAAAATGGAGAACAAATATAGTTTTTATAAGGGTTCAACAAAATCTTCGTCTACATCCACTTAACCTTATTATTTTATGAATTCTCTTCGGAATACAATAAGTTACAATTAAATCGAAGTTACAATCCACATGATCTCGGTTTTCTCCAGGTCTTATGTGATAGAAAATGAAGGAGGTTGCCTTAAAAGTCAAGGGTGCCAGACTCCAATCCAAAAATCAAATCACTCTTAAGTTGAAGGTCTCTTGTTATTTATAAACGATTTCTCTCACGAATCTTCTCGTTTCAAGCTTGAATGAGTTTTTCTCTTCATATCCAAAAGTCCCAAACGAGGAATAGTTTGTTGCGTACGCTTCCCAAAAATATAAATCAATTCGATCGGTACCGATCTGCTTTTATGCTCTAATCTTTGAGTTTTGCTATGGTGGGTCCTCCCACAATTTGCATGCATTCTAAGATCATAAAATATGGCCGTTACCGATCATAATGGTCGGCATCGATCTGTTTTCGTACCCTAAATTTTGAAGTTTTCTTCATGGTGTAAGTTCCAAACCTCCAAAGTAGTCACTTCAAGATTTGAAATCATGTCGGTACCATTTGAATCATGTCGGTGCCAATCATATGGTGTTTCGATGTGCTTTGGAATTTAATTTGGAACTTGGATGCGGTTTGGTTATAAATTTTCCAAGACAAGTAGACGTTTAATAAAAATGAAGTGATTGAAGATAGAAACATTCATTTTGTGGATTTTCCTAAATGGGGAGCTTTACCCTTCATTTTCCTAAATGGAGACCCGTCATTTCGTTCCGGTGTAGGAACCGCCTGGCATGTCCAAAGCGACGTGAACAAGAAAGTGGTATATTTTTGCTGGAAATCCTATCTCAATCTAAAAGCTGCAACCGTTGAAGCCCGCTGGACTAACTCAATTTTTATGTATGTTGTTTGTTTGGTCAATTTTGCTGGATTAGTTGAATTCTTAGACAGCCCAATTGAAATCAAATTCACGTCTTACTCATATAAAGACTCCTATTATGCTGGGATGGTATGGGCTGTGTAAGTATAAAATGGGCTGGAATAACATGGGCTGTTAAGGCTTAAAGTGGATTATGGTACACATCATTTTTTTTTAATAAGAAATCAGAGCATGATTTATTATTTTCGCCCAGAGAAAGCATAAATAAATCATCCATATTTTAGGGTTCCTATGTCACCAATGCATTATGTCTTTAAATCCCATGAATCTTGTTTAAATATTATTTATTTGATTGTATTTAAGCGGAAAAGTTTTGATTTAGTTTGAAAAGTATGGTACTGGTGATATTTACTTATTTAACATCCGTTTTAGCTTTTGCTTTAGAGCTGAATTTTTGTATGCACGACCGTAAATTTACTCTTCCGCATCTTTTTTTTTGTAGACATCGTAAAATTACTTTCTTTATGATCGAGACTAAACTAATATTTTTCAGGGCAGAATTGTATTTTCTATCACTATCATCACCAACAATACTAAAAGGCCCAGGTTCAGTTATCCCTCTGAACTTAAGGACTTCGATCCAATGGCCATGTCAATTTTATAACTCCCCTGACCCACTCAGGCTCTTAGCACATATGTATTTTTATTATTGTTGTTGTAAAAAGATTTAGCAATTTAACTCACGTATAAACAGTCGTGCAAAATGCGTAAACAGAAAATTAATTCACCAGGATACATGGAGTAGATTAATTACATGTTTAGTTTTGCATTTAAATATAATTGGACACGTTAAAATTCATTTTACTTATCATTACCAATATTGGTTTATGTATAATTATTATTTTATTTAACTCCAGCCAATATCGTCTTGGTTGTAAAGACCGTTAAGTGGTTGTAAAGTAAGTCGACGTCATCCGGTCAGATGGAGTATATTTTTATTTTTGTTGACGGGTCTCTTTAGAAGGATAAGATATAGAAAGCAACAGTCAATTCATGGTTAAGGCAGGAATTTAACCTGAAGCAAAAAAAATTCCCCTAGCCATGTGGTAAAACTACTTCATTCTAAATCGCAGTCGATACACATCAAGACCTTTACATATCTTTTCATGGCTAGGCAATATATGGAGTGACATATCACTAGAAACTTTTATAAGGAAAACAAAGCACCTATTCTTATCTTTACAACTCCAGGACTCTACATGACCAAATCAAAATAACAAACAGATCAATTGTCAGTAAGATCATTTCATATTAATTAACACCAATGTATATATTACACCAAATTATACATCAGCAGCTGGCGGTGTACATAGAAACATACAACAACGATACATGGTTAATCCAATGCATATACATTATACTAAGAAAAACAACAACATAACCACACATTAATATAATTAGTTACTAATGTAACAACTAAAACTCCTCAGAGGAATCAGGCTTAGCTGCAGCAGCAGCATCATTCACATTACCAACATAGTAGGACATGGAGCTGCTTCCATATGCATCTTCATCCACCTCCTCCTTCGCAATCTGCAGATTCGCTTGATCATAGTACCGATTTGATGATCCTGAAGCCACGGCGGTACTGGGTCCAACTTCAGGCAATTTAGACAGTAAGGCTTCCAGGCTGCTCATGGACGGCGTTATGTGCGTGGTTGACAGATGATCGTACACGTCCATTTGTGGCAGTGGCAGTGGCAGCATTGCCTGTGTAGGGATGCCGTACGAATGCCAGTGGTCGGTGGGTGGCATCGTTACTGGGATTCCTGTAGCGGATGGGTGTGGCAGGAACACTCCTGGGATGCTTTCTAAGTATGCAAACTTCTTCCGTAGGGCTACTATGTAGCTTAAGTCTTCTACCACCTTTATTTGTACATTTACACATGTACAAGTTCTATATTAGCTTTCTATAGAGCTTAGCTACTTTTTCCGTGGTACAACTGTATTATTTAGAAACAGAAGGACATTGGATCTCATATGACCGATGAGGTCCGCCTGCCCCAATCTCAGAGAGATACATTTTTGTATGGGTGTATGCAACTTGTAAAATGCTCATGTGTACATGTGTACAGCTATGTCATCTAAAAAGCGGAAAAGTTACCAATGTATATGTGTACATGTATGCACAAGAAACTTGTAGAATACTTGTGTATATGTGTACATGTGCATTTGTGTATGCATCTGTTTGAGAAAGACCGACCTTGCTAAGGGACCCGAGCTGAACAACTCCTTCTCGAACGGCAATGAGAGCAATTGTCTGCGAATTTAATCCAGATTTTATGTGAATAAGAAACAAAATTAGTGTAATATTTGAAGCAAGGTTTTAAATTCCGCCCGGCACACCAAAATTCCGGCGATCCCGTACCGGTTCCGGCGTAGTCCGGGCCGGAATTTCATCAAAATTTCGTTTTGGCATTGAACAAATAAAATTTTTGACATATAAACTAAAAAACGCCTCCATTGAAGAAAGCTTCCCCGATTCCTAGCAGCAGAGCAATGTTGACTTGGATTCAAGTAGCAATCGTTGATGAATTTTTTCCTTCTGCCATGGATTTGTTAGATATTCGATTAGGGCATGGTTTCGTGAAATAAGAAAGGGGGAGAGATGGGTTTCCAGCTTTCCACTTTGCGTGCAGTTTGGGAATTAGGATATTTTTTATTTGGCATACTTGGGCTGGCTTGGATGAATAGAATATTAATGTGCAGTATAATTTGTTCCAGTAATATATTTATATGTTTCTGTCAAAGTATGTCCCATGCGTAGTTTCTTTGTCAAAGCATGTCCCATGCGTACAATAATAAGAAAGTACTATAGAATTTTGTGGGTATTAAATATTTATTAAGGCCTCATTTGATTTACTTAAATAAAATGTCTTTTTATTTTTCGTTCATTTTAAGTCAAAATTTATTCGTTCATTTTAAGTCAAAACTTATTTGTTTTAGGGCATGTTTGGTTACATTTTGTGTTTCATGTTTTGTGTTTTCAACCTTCATATCAAGATATGAGAACGACGGAAGATAAATGTAAAATTTTGAACTATTGCGACGACGAAGGAGGGACGGCGGAGGGGATGAATGAATGGCCGAAGGGGATAACGATTGTTTTCCATTCTTTTGTTATTTCTCTGAGCATGAAAAACAAAATAAATCTGTTTCTATTTTATATGCTGACGTATTTTTCAAATCGGTTGTTTTTCAAAAATACATAAATCGTGTGTACGTTTTCTGCCGGAAACACAAAACTAAAAATAGAAAACCAAACGGAGCCTTAGTTTTCAAAAAAAAAACTCAAAAATTAGTTTATTTGAATAGAACCAAACATAACTTTAATGTATTTATAGAAAAATACACCGGAATTCTCAAACCGGAATTGAAACGGAATTAACGGAATTTCCGAAACGGAACCGGAAATTGTAAACTTATCAACGACCGAAACGGAAACGGATAACGGAATTTTGAACCTTGATTTGAAGGTAGAAGTTCACCTTGATGCCAGATTGGAACTGAGCTTCCCATGTCCTTGGATGCTGAAATTAACAAAGATAAATTAAACATAAAAGATTGACTACTGCTTTAGTACAATTATGGTGAAATTTGGGAATTGAATGAAATTTAGAATAAGGTACAGAATCAGCAGGGTTATTCCATGATGATAAGAAATTGATCTCCTGTTCTTGAGGCTCATTGAAGACCCACTTGTGACTGTGATCTGCCGCAACTTTACCAATTAGTCTGCAAATCAAAATCCATGATTCCATGTACTTCTGATTTTATTATAGTTTTTAAACATGTAACTTAAATGGTAATACCCTTCTCCAAAATTGTAAATTTCATGAGACATTTTGAAGAAGAGTTCAGGCTGAAGATTTTTAGCTGCTTGCACTTCATCTTGATTTGATGCTCCTGAAGCTTCTTCACATGTGGTTGATGCTGCAAAATTGCAGAATCCATCTTCCCAAACAAGTATCCTACGTAAGTTACAAGAATCATTCAAACTTACTTTATTAATCTTCTCAATATACATGAACAAGTTGAATGAAATCAACAGGGAAACTTTACTTCAGATTGATTATTCTTAAAATTAATTACCAGTTTCTTCTGTTTCCTCTAGTCCTATCATACATCCCCGCTTGCAAATCCCATCTGCAAAAATCACACTGGAAGAAATAAATACAAGCCTTGCAAGTGCAGAAATAGCTGAAAAGGTCAAGTTATTGTACTTGGGTGGTGGATAATTCCTAGGCAAAATTCGCCAAAAAACTGCATAGACCCATTGAGAGTTTTCCTGAATATTGCATAAACTCCTTAAAGTGTGTTGTAAGAGATGAGTTACTGCATAGGAGTTGAGGTGTTGCTGCTCTTCCATTACCAAAATAATACGAGACTTGGTTCAAATAAAAGAAAATTATGAAGAGAACTATCCCCTACCTTGCGCAAATATATACAAAGGGAGGAAATATAAGCTTACAAAACATAAACAGTGCTTAATGATCACAACTATTATTATTATTATTATTATTATTATTATTTGTAAAAGTTTTTAATGTGTAAAAAGGTGTTCTTTCTATTTGGCTAAATGAGCATCTTATTTTGTAATAATGATATCCCATTATAAATAATACATCAACATATCCACATTAGACGGTTAAAATCAATTTGTTTATAACATTTTGTTTTGGTTTTGACCAGAGTAATATATAGTCATTTTAGATCAATAAACTGATTTTGATATATGATCATGATAATCCAAAAGGGATGCGTCTATCAAAATAATAATAAAAAGTTATGCTGACCATCTAATGTAGAATCATTGTGTAATGGGATCTGTTTTGCACATCAAGGTGCTTATTTACTCTATCTGAGAGCTCTCTTTTTACATATCAAAAGAAATTTAGTTAATGTAAACCACTTAACTGCGTCCACCATATGATTACAATGTGTAATATTACAAAAAACTCGGCTGTTTGATTACAAATCTGTAATCACTATTGGACGCTGTTTGAATAGACGTCCGTCTTTTAGACGCCTCTTGAATAAGTGCTTGGACATGGACTCATATTAAACGGTCGCACTTATTACAGTCGTCTTCCAAATTAAAGTCCTATAATTATTAGTTTGGAATGACAGCATAACGGCTACTTCCCTAATTATTCTCCACTAAGACAACACAACTCCAACAAAAACTCCAATTTTCATTCTATTTCCTTCTTGTCAACTATATAGTAATGGTAACTTTGATCCACTATTGGAAAAATGCATTTGATAATCTCAACTACAATGACTCTATCTCTCGAAAATCCACAAGGTGTTAAAATGTACGTAAGCAACTCGCGGGGCGCAAAAAGAAGATTGCCATGCTAGATTTGGTTTCGTTTTTCTGTCGTTCCATCTCCGTGAGAGCGATCAAGGTGTTCATACATCATAAGGAAAGATCACCTATAACTACAATGTTAAACATCCAAAAAATAAAATATTCTCTTTCATTGTTGAATAATTATTGAGGAATTATCAGGCGAAAAATGCCGGATCTGACCGTTGAAAATGAGTGAGTCGCTACTTCGTCGCTTTATTTAAGACGATTCGCGGTTTAGCCCAAGGTGTAAAACTGACTATTAACTGCTTTGTCTTCAAGATAAAACAAGCTTTAAAATCTGGTCGATTTGATGTTTGCACGACAACAAATCATTCTGAATTTAGCGTTTTCTAATTTAATTCCTTGAAAGAATTCTGTAGAGAGAGAAATGACAGAGGGAGAAGAAGAATAAAGAAATTTGTCTATTGTCTTATCTTTTTTCCTTTTGTCTATTTATCATTTGAATATAGTAGAATGGAAAATTGTATGCGCTGCTGAAATGAAGGATTGTTAACGGATCTGAATTTTGTCGTTCGTTAGATGTTTTGTCACCATTAATGTTTGCAATGGCTCAATAATAATAGATAATAAATATATTACCGTTATAAAACATTATTCATTACAAATTTTATTACCATTAACATTCGCAACAACCCAATAATAATAGCACATAAATATATTACCTTATACAACGTCATTCACTATGAATTTTGTTGCTTTTATTTAATTTTTTTATACAAATTGATTCACTTAAATTCCAACAATTCCCTACTTGAATTATTAAAAAAAAAAAATTCCAAGCTAATTTTGAAAATATAGGATTGCGCATAAATAAAAATATCTTTTGATTTAAACCTGTGTAGTTAATGCCCCGCTATTACCCCGCTACAACCCCGCTATATCTCATAGCGGATTTCTACTGCTACGATTTTTTCATATAGCCCCAAAATATAGCCTTTCCGCTTTAATCTCCGCTATTTCCGCTATATCCCGTTATTTTCGCTATATTCTGCTATTCCCGCTATATCTTTTTTAATAAAATAAATTGAAAAATTGCAGTTATACATTGTAAAATTATAAAACCAATTTATTTGATTTAATTTTTAGTATATTTTCAGAAATGAAAATGCTCTAATATTCTGCCAAATTCAATTATGTTATATAGTAGTTTTTCGTTTATTTAAAGTATATTTGCACATGTTTTTATTTAAAATTATTTATATATTATTTATAATTCAATTGAATGATAATTTTTCATTTAATCACCATTTATATATTTGTAAAAACATCAAGTACAAGTTTTATATGCTATTTTAGAGCCATCCGCTATATCCCGCTATATACTCGCTGTATCCCCGCTATGACTTTTTGCACCTCCACCGCTTTGAATCCACCGAGCGCATTAACTGCACAGATTTAAACCTTTGCATAGTGAGCAAGATTCATAATATACTAGAGTGACACGTAGTCTTGAATTTTATCTCTGATATTAAACCATGCACAACAATTCTAAAGCTCTTTCAACTAGCCTGTGCGTTAATGGTTATGCACGTCTATCCCGATTCAGTGAACGCTCTAGAATAATTTTGATTCCAGAGTTTTCATAGAAAACAACATCATTCCCACATTCATAAAGGTGAGTCTATCAGGAGTAATCCTATAGCTAGGTACCCCACTCCACAAAGAGTATAGATCTCACTAAGAGTTTCTGTTACCTCATCCTTTAATCACCACATGAACACATGTTTTTAAACATTCTATAATATAGCTTGTTCACCTCTTATCACTTTACAACTTGTTGTTTATCCATCGAACCTAGTTCTTAGGATCTCAAATCATATAGATTGGGTTACCTTTGTGCGTGTCCAAGGGCAATAGTTCCCATCCTTTTGGATGTTTTTCTTTCTAGCTAATCCTTTCATCAAAGGATCTACCAAATTTTTATCAGTGCGAATATGATCCATTCTAACAGCACTTGAAGAGAGTAAATTTCTTACAGTGTTGTGCTTACGGATCTGTCTACTCTTACGTTATAATAACAGTTTTGAACTTTTGTAATAGCCACGATACTATAACAATGGAACAGTAGCTGGTATCTGTTTTTCCATAAAGGAATCTCAACTAATAGATTTGTAAAGTAATTCACTTCTTAATTAGCTGTTGCTAGTGCTATCATCTCAGATTCCATATGGACTGAGTCAAAATATTCCATTTCTTGGATTTTCAAGAAACAGCCCCACCAAATGTGCTAAAAATATACCCACTGGTTGCTTTAGAATCATCAGATAAAGTATTTCAGTCTACATCGTTGTACTCTTTAAGTATAGTTGGGAAATTTCTGTAATGTAATCCGAAGTTCTTGTTTCGTTTTAGGTATCTCATGTTCTTTTCAATAACATGCCAATGCTCAATATTAAGTCTACTAGAAAACCTGCATAATAATCCCATGACATATGCTACGTTGGGTCTAGTATAATCAGTGGTATATCAAAGGCTGCCAATAATGCTTGCATAGTCAGACTGTCTTACACCCTCACTAGTGTTCTTAAGTATTTTTACCCTTGGATCATACAATGTACAAGCAGATTTACAGTTAAAGTAATTGTATTTCTTTAATATTTTCCAATATAATGAGATTGATCTAAAGAAGTTTTTATATTAGACCTAGTGAACTTAATACCAAGGATTCTACTCGCTTCTCCTTGGTCTTTCATATCAAAGTAGGCAACTAAAAGAGATTTAACCGTATTAATAGCATGAATGTTTAAACCAAAAATAAATAGATCATCTACATATAAACATATAATAGTGAAAACGTGGTTTTCATATTTATAATAAATACATTTGTCACTCTCATTAACTTTGAAACATGTGAAATAATCAAGATGTCAAAATTTTCATGCCATTGCTTAGGTGTTTTTATAAGACTATATAAAGAATTATCTAACTTGTAAACCTTATGTTCTTATCCGTGTATTACAAAACCTTCAAGTAGGTTCATATAAATTTCCTCTTCTAATTCACCATTTAAAAATGCAATTTTAACATCCATTTGGCGTATTATCAAATCATGAATAGAAGCAGGTGAACTAATACTCGAATGAATGTAATTCTAATTTCATGTGAAAAGGTATCTAAAAGTCTACATTTTTCTCTATGTTTAAAACCCTCAGCTACTGGATGGGCTTCATATTTATCACCTGTTCCATTGGGTTTTAATTTCTTTTTAAGTACACATTACAGCCTATTGTCTTACAACCAGATAGCAAATCAACTAAGTGCAAAGTCTTATTGGATTCAAGAGAATCCATCTCATTATTTATAGCTTCTTGCCAAAAATCGACATCTATTTGAAGATAAGTCTTCTTGGAGGTTTAAGGGTCCTCCTGTAAAGTGTAAGCATAAAAATATTAACCATAACTTTTTGCAATTGTAGCTCTTTTACTTCTCCTATGTTTGTCTTCAAAAGAGTCATTTTGTTCATTTCTTATGCGAATAATATTACTAGATGTGTCCAAGTATTCCTTATTTAAAAGGAAATTTTAGTTCATAAAAATCAGTGTCATTATATTCTATTATAGTATATGCGTTGAGATCATAAAATCTATATGCTTTGCTATTAATAGTATTGCCAATAAATACACATTTGTATGCTTTACATTCTAATTTAATTCTTCTAGGGCTAGTTATATGAATATATGCTAAACAACCCCAAGTTTTAAAATATGACACATTTGGTTTATAATTTTTCAAAATCTCATATGGAGAAACTTTGCCTTTAGATTTAGGAATTTTGTTCAACACTTAACATACAGTTTACAAGACTTCTCCCCACCAATGTGATTAGTGATTGAATTAAGTAAAATAGCAACAACTAATTTAGTTAAAGTCCCGTTCTTATTTCATCTTTACCATTCATTTCAGGTGAGTAAGGTGCAGTTCGTTCATGAATTATAACATGTGAATTGTAAAATTCAATAAACATATTGGATTCATATTCAGTGCCTCTATCACTACATGATCTTTTATCTTTCTTACTAAACTGATTTTCAACTTTAGTTATAAAAGATTTAAACATTTCAATTGCATCACTTTTATTTTTCATTAAGTATACATAAGTAAAACTAGAGCAATCATCAATAAATGTGATAAAATAGCTGTAACATCCCGTCTTTTCGTACGGTTTAAATCGACGATAAACCACACGTCGGACTTAAAGCATACAGAAGGGTGGATTGTTATGGGGTAAATAAGAAAAAGAAGGAAGAAATAAAACAAAATAGAATCTTGCAGCGGAATGATAAAAATATAATAATCAAATATACAGTTCATAAAGCTATTTTTATAAACATTTGATTATATTCATACAATACATATCAGAGTTGCACATACCAGTGAATAATAATCGATGCAGCGGAATACAGTGTGTAGTACAACAATGTAATATATGAGAATAATAATAATGAAATCTTCGTCTTCGTCCTCCAAAAATAAGGCCTTCAATTCTTGAAGTGCTCAGGCTGACCCGAGCGAATTGAAAAGATAAAACACTCGAGTGAGAACTAAAAGATCTTATAACTTAAATCAACAATAAATAATATGAGTGAAATGGCGTCGGAGATGTTTATGGGATTTGACATCTCCTATCCAGTGTCTAACGTGAGTGCAGTAACTCAAGAGATGCTCGGGATTCACATCTCCTAAGGATCCATTAAACTATTTACTATGTAGTAATATTTCGCTATTAATATAGTGTCTATTAGTAAAATAAACTTACTTTTAAATAGGGTTAAGGCTTTACATTTTCCACCTTAACACACTTTTATATTCCCATAGTTTATACAATATCGTAATCTCCCCCGTACTGGGCATCATCGGAGCGCACTCCATAGGTATGGTACAAAACAAAATCGTATAAGGGGCGCTAGGGTAGGTGACACAGCACAACTAGGCAATGCCAGAGTAGATATACCAATTACGCTTTCGGGTCATTGGTAACGCATAGCCGCAGCTACCGCCCACCTCGAGCCACACCCCCAAATCAAAGAAATCAAAAGTGGCCACCGAATAAATCCAAAAGTCAGAGTATAATATCGAAGGGATGTGTCCGATCAAAGGTGCTACCTCATTAACCTGTCGATCGCTCCTGTTTTAGCCACCTTATGCCAACTCATGAGAGTTGGGTCCACGTATTTACCTCAAAGGAAACGCTGCCTCCATCCTACTTCATTCTGGAATCTCCACCGTACACGGTTTTTAAAGTGGTTTTTGGAGTTGGCAGAGAGTATGACAACTTCCGATCCCGGTCTCTTCAACAACCAAACGTTATTATAACACCGCGGTCATTTAAAAAATAATTTATACTTCAAAACCAGGATATAATATTCATTTCAAAACAATAAAATTACGATATCATTTTCCCTTTTAAAACCAAATCAATATGATATCTTTTTCAAATATATCCTTTTCAAAAACCATAACTTTTCATAATTATAATATTTCTATACCAACGATTGAAATATAGCCTTTCAAACATAAAACTTTGAATTTCATAACTTTGAAATATAACCACACCACTTAAATGGTTAAAGTATAAATTACTTATATAAAAATAGTTTCTTCACCTTCACAAATCAATTCCAAATATAGATTTAAATTCCAAATAAACATTTCAATTTCCATATCTTTCAAAGCTTTAAATATTCCACCATTTCAAAATGAATTCTTTAATAATTTCATATATATAAATTCAATTTCTATTATTTAGATTTGAAATGTTTACTTAAAAAAATCAAATATCATTTAAGTAAAACCTTTAAACTTTAAACAACTAGATATTCTTTCAATTTATTTAGCTTGATATATTCATTTATCTCAACTTTATATTCATTTAAGTCACTTTAAACCAAATCAAGTTATAAAAATCATACCCATTAAAATCTCCATTTTATTTAAATTTCAAATCAAATTTGTTCAAGTACAATTCTTAAAGAATTCAATTTAAACAAATTTCATATTTATCTTCCAACTTAAATTTCATTTAAGTCATTTAAAAACTCTATACATAAAATATCTTAAATAGGTACTTAACCATATAATATAAAACAAATCAAACTCCATTATTTAGCTCATTTTTATTAAACAATTTTATATATAGCTTAAATTCAAGAATATAACTATATATATATATATAAATTATTTATATAACTTCAAATATTAATACTTAATAAACCGTATATTCCTTTCCAAAACCATAGAAATCATTTCAAAATATTTTTATATATAGACCACGGTGTCTGTATATAATTTTTTACCCTATGGTCAAGTGATACAGATATTTATCATTTTAATCCGTAATTTAAATATAAAAATACGGTTATATATCATTTCAAACCACAATCCCGAATGAATATAAAGTGCATACAAATTTGCAGTTTAAAACAAAATAACATACAACATCCATCCATCCAATATCAATCATCAACCATTTGTTACCATCATCATCCAGTTTAAACAATAACATCAATTACAGAGCATATAATAAATAACAGGTAATTACTGATAGTTTATATTCGATAATAAATTAAATAATCTATCTAACTGGTAGTTTATATGCAATAATAAATTTAATAACAGTTTAATTTAAATAAACGCATTTAACTGAGATGATGATTAAAATATGCGGAAAAATCATAAATAGATGCATAATCACAACAAAAATTTAATTCAACAAACATAAGAAATTTTAGAAGTTGTGAGTGGGTTAAAACACTCACATTTTTAATTTAAATTGAATTTAAATCAAATTTAAACCCAAAAATTGAACATTCTTGGAATCTGTCCAAACCAGTGCCAAGCTGTCAGAAATTTAAATATGATCCTAACAAAATAACCCGCGCATAAATCGGATATCGTATGCAATAGTTATACGAATTAGAAGATTTAAAAACAAAATTTAAAAATTAAAATAAAATAAAAACTCACCCACCCAAAACACAGCCACGTCATCCATCTTTACCCCTTCACGCGGCTACAGTGAAACAGAAATCATACAAAACGCGCAAAACCCAAAATACAGTAGACTACCGAAACCCTAGCGAGCTGCCTTCACGATCGCGCCTCTCGTCCACGCACACCATCGATCGCACCAGTCTCCCCACCCAAGCCGACCATCATTAGCCACCACTGGCGCTCCAAAACACGACACGAGGCACAGGCCGCCGTCGAGAATTTATGCCCTAATTTAATTTTTGCCGCCCATCCAACCATTGATTCGACGAACGAACTACACCGATGCGACCCCCTCGTCCATCTCCACACAACGGTACAATTTATTTGACAACCCGACGACGTTCATTGGAGCGTGATGAACGACCAAGAATAAACGAGAAAATTTCGGCTACACAAAAACTCAGATCAAAAAACGAATCGCAGATCTAGATTACGCCCTTCGAGAGCTTCGAATCCATATAAAATTTGATAGTATTTGAGGAGTTTGAAATTTTAGCTTTGGATTTGATTTGTGTTTGGATCTATAACTTGTTTATCTGCCATTGGGGATGAGAGATAGTTGAATTATACATATAGAAAAATGGTAAATAGAGGTAGGCTAGGGTTTATAACCGGGTATTTATAGGTAGGGTTGAAATAGAATAGATGAATCGGGTTGAATATACACGCTAACGACAAAATGGCCCAAAAAGGCCGTTTCGACTTCGGAATGAAATTTGGTTAACCCATATATCAAAATAGAAGTTTTAAAATATTTTAAACGCAATGGAAAAGGTTTCAAGTTCAAATTCCAGCATATGAAGAAGTTATGCTAAAATCAATATTTTTCTAATTGATTTCAATTGATTTCAATTTCATTGATTTCAAGGCGTTTCACGTTCGTACGATCAAACGACAAGTCCGATCGCTATGAAACTTGAAATCCTATAATAATTCACCGTTACGGATCCGATGAAACTGGTTTCGTCGAAATCCGAGTCGGTGGCCAAAATGGCTATTTTTACCTTAATTAAAAATCTAATATTAAATTAATTAAATCCAGTTTTAAATCCCAATTCTATAATTGCCAATTTTTATCACTTTTATATTTATCAATCATTCACAATGATTTTAAACAAATTTAAATGTCAATTTTGAGTTGATTAATTCATCAATTCCAATGTTAACCTCAATTTCAATATTTAATTTTCAATTTCATTAAATTTAGAAATTATAAAATAAAAATCCAAAATCCAATTATTAAATTCTCAACCATTGTTATCTGAGTCTTAATACAATTAGAATATAGCTAACATTGCTTTTAAATCTTGGTTCTTAAAGTTCTCCCATTTTAACTTAGTTCCAATCAACGTATTATTTGAATACCTTTAATTGCAATTAATCCTATTATCACACATTAAATTCCCATATTGACAAAACTTTATCTTGCATTCCTTTTATTCAACCAACAGTCATTTTATAAATAAACCTAATATTGGATTCATACTTTATTACATAAATATCTTCAATTTCATCTGAATTCAACATTATAAATTTTATAAATATAATTTCCAATAAATCTATTAAATTCACTTCCATTCTATTATTCAATTTATTGATGTCAATTGGATGAAATTAACATTGGCTCAATATCTATAATATTAATAATCTCCAATTTAAACTTAATTTTCAATTAACGAAATAATTAAATAATTAATTCCATTCATTTGCAATAGGTTTCAATTAATAGTGATTGCGCTAAATTACCATAAAAGTTAAACTTCGCTTATACGCTGTTATTAATAACCAAATGTTGTAATTTGATTTAGATCCGATTCAATGCATTAAATGAATGGGTAAATGATCAAAGTTTTGCACTATTGCCAATTTTCTCACATTCATACTTAATTTGCTTTCCATTTAATATATATTATTTTATTAGTAAGTCATCTTTTTTAAATTATTAATTTACCTTTTATATCCCATTATAAGTTAATGCACACATTAATTAATTATATGTACATCCACTTCCGTATATAAATTTTGTAACCATGTTATAACATTTACATTTATTTTTCTTATTTTTATTAATTACCAAACATTCCTGTTTACAATCAATTATAACTTAGCAATCTTAACAAATCCATAAATTGTCAATTGCCTAATATATACATTAATTACTGTTAAATGTTCTCTATAAATTTATTTACTCGGTTTCAAACTTTTTTATTCATCAATTACCGCCTTATAAATAAACTTCCGTTTCTAATCAATTTATATTCACCTTTCCGTTATTATATTAATCATCATTAAAGTAGCCTTTATTTATGTTCATTTATTTAGTTTAAATTCCAATTCAATCATTATTAATTATGTACAAATTCCTTTATTTATACAACGCTTACATTTATTTACTTATTGTCAATTTTATTCCCAAGTGCAACAATTTACACTATTTCATTTTTATATTAATTTGAATTCCATTCTAGTTAATATTTTTATTAATGATTCACTAATTCAACGTTTCCACTTGTTTCTTATATTAAACTTATAATCAAGTATGACAATTTACATTATTTCACATAATTGCAATTTTACTTTAAATTGTTAATTTTAATGACAATTGCTACATCTAATTTCTAACATTCGCTCCAATTTAAATTATAAGATTTTTATTTCTTTCTAAATTTAATTACAAAATCTTAATTAAAATAACCAATTTATTTATCAAAATTAACGGGTCGTTACACTCTCCCCCACTCAAAACTTTTCGCCCCCGAAAAGGAAAAGAAGGGAAAAAAACTAGGAAATCAATATATCTTACTTGAAACATTTAATTTATAGACAAATACATTTTTCAAAACTAATTAATTTAAATAAAATATACCAATTTATAACCAATAGATCTTTTATACTTAAATTAATAAAGTTTGGAAACATTTTCAAAATATTTTCTAAGTACAAAATTTACGAAAAATTTCGGTAGAGTCTCCTTTGTACGGGAGGCTCGGGAAAAAAATATAATATCAAATATAACAATATACAACATATATTTTCCAAAACAATATATCGCAACACGGAAAAAATACCTTAATAACGATATAAACCATAATCCGAGAAACATAACTATTGGTCAGGCAATTACGCTTAATTATGAAACCAAAAGCAGTAGCAATTGCTTCCATAACCTGTATTTCACTTATATAATCCAAAAGAGTTATTAACTATATAAAATGAAATGTTTAAAGTTGTTTCACCTATAAATGAACAAATCAATACAAACAACAATCACTTGCAGCCAGGCGTACAACCATCCATAAAATCAACCCAAAATAATCATTCATTCATATCAAACAGAAAAAATAGTTGTTCGGGTTTAAACTTTAATTTGTATGGAATGAAAAATAAACTATTAAGCGCACCATTTACTCAACAGTCTTAGGTGAAACTAAATATATTATTTATACCTTCCAAACAAATTTAAAGCATCCTTGCCCAGACAACCATAAATCAAACAAACAACAAATCCAACCCATAATTAAGTTCATTCTTATAAATTTCATTTCATAATATTTGTTGTTTGACTTATTTTCTTTCATACAGTGATTTATCTTTTTAATTTCATTTATTTCTTACAATTTTATTTAGAAATAACTTCACTTATTTACTTAAGTTTAAAATCTTCACTTACATTACTCAACTCCTATTTCATTTAATTAGTAGTGTTAAAATTTTAACTCAAATTTATAACTATCTCATGTCAAATTTCTTATTTATAAAGCAAATTTTTATTGAACACTTCCATTGTTTAAGTATTACTTGCATAATATTCTATTACCATTTCTTATTAAACATTGCAACTTTTATTGTTGGGTAAGTTATATATATGCTTTTAAAGAATGTAATTGAAAGTTATACAAGTTTTCTCATTTCTTTTAATTAATTTACTGTTCAATAATAATCCTTTGTTTTATATGTTACAAATTTAAATTTTCTTTTTGTTTAATTTATAACTTAGCATTTTAACTCTTATTTCCTTTAGAGGTTTCAATTATTAATTAAATTCCATTTCACTACACTAATTGAAACTATTAATTAACGGAAACTTGAGAATTAAATACCGGGTTTTATTTATAAATCATTTTATAATAATAAATAAATGTATATTATATATCCCATTTATATTTAAAACAATTTAAAATTTATATTTGTTATCAAAATAAGTCTGCCGTAAAATACTACAGTGGCCCACTTAGAAGCTCGAAAATGAATGTCGATGATGCGTGCACTCATCACCGAAATTATCTTCCAGCGACAGAGAGGGGGGTACGGAACTTATTACTTTTCAAAGCTTCTTTAAAATCATTCTTTCATATTATATTGAAATATTTATATCAGAAAATAATTCTAAATAATATTATTATCATATTCCAAAATCATTCAAAAGAAAGTTTCAAAAACCCCAGAACTTAAGTTCTAAATTTCCCATTTTTTTATATTTATTTTATTTCAATCTCATTTCAACTATGATTTATAAATTTCATTACCTAACAACCAATATATTGCAACCAAATATAACCTTTTATAAAAAAATTATTTTATATATATAGAAAATATAATAGGCAAAATTATTTCATTCAACTATATTAAAATCAAATATTATGTCGGTCTGTCCTATTAAGTGTTTAGAAATCCTTATTGATGTCATAGCGTCTCATGACCAACCAGAATTTATAAATACAAAACGGAACAGATTAACACAATATTAAAACCATTTTATAACACTAACAAGTACGCTCTCTTATATATATATACACTTAGCGACTCACCATAGGGTATTACTACCCTATTAGTAAGGATTCAAACCCCACAAAGCTAAGGTTTATCGCTAAACCAAAGCTCTAATACCAGCTGTAACATCCCGCCTTTTCGCACGGTTTAAATCGACGATAAACCACACACGTCGGACTTAAACCATGCAGAAGGACGGATTGTTACGGGGTAAATAAGAAAAAGAAGGAAGAAATAAAATAAAATAGAATCTTGCAGCGGAACGATAAAACATAATAATCAAATATACAGTTCATGAAGCTGTTTTATAAACATTTGATCATATTTATACAATACATATCAGAGTTGCACATACCAGTGAATAATAATCGATGCAGCGGAATATAATATATGATAATAATAATAATGAAATATTCGTCTTCGTCCTCCAGAAATAAGGCCTTCAATTTCTGAAATGCTCAGGCTGACCCGACCGAATGGAAAAGACAAAACACTCGAGTCAGAACTAAAATATCTTATGTAAGTTAAATCAACAATAAATAACATGAGTGAAACAGCATCAGAGATGTTTACGGGATTTGACATCTCCTATCCAGTGTCTAACGTGAGTGCAGTAACTCAAGAGATGTTCGGGGTTCACATCTCCTAAGGACCCGTTAAACATTTACTATGTAGTAATATTTTGCTATTAATATAGTGTCTATTAGTAAAATAAACTTACTTTTAAATAGCGTTAAAGCTTTACATTTTCCACCTTGACACACTTTTACATTCTCATAGTCTATACAGTACCGTAATCTCCCCCGTACTGCGCGTCATCAGAGGGCTCTCCATAGGTATGGTACAAAACAAAATCGTATAAGGTGTGCTAGAGTAGGTGACACGGCACAACTAGGCAATGCCAGGGTAGATATACCAATTACGCTTATGGGTTAGTGGTAACACATAGCCGCAGCTACCGCCCACCTCGAGCCACACCCTAAATCAAAGAAATCAAAAGCGGCCACCGAATAAATCCAAAGGTCAGAGTATAATATCGTAGGGATGTGTCCGATCAAATGTGCTACCTCATTAACCTGTCGATCGCTCCTGTTTTAGCCACCTTATGCCAACTCATGGAAGTTGGGTCCATGTATTAACCTCAAAGGAAATGCCGCCACCATCCTACTTCATTCTGGAATCTCCACCGCGTACACGGTTGTTAAAGTGGTTTTCGGAGTTGATAGAGAGTATGACAACTTCCGATCCCGGTCTCTTCAACAACCAAACGTTATTATAACACCACGGTCATTTCAAAATAATTTATACTTCAAAACCATGATATAATATTCATTTCAAAACCATAAAATTATGATATCATTTTCCCTTTTAAAACCAAATCAATATGATATCATTTTCAAATATATCCTTTTCTAAAACCATAACTTTTCATAGTTATACTATTTCTAAACCAACGCTTGAAATATAGCCTTTCAAACATAAAACTTTGAATTTCATAACTTTGAAATATAACCACACCGCTTAAATGGTTAAAGTATAAATTACTTTATATAATAAAATAGTTTCTTCACCTTCACAAATCAATTCCAAATATAGATTTAATTCCAAATAAACATTTCAATTTCCATATCTTTCAAAGCTTTAAATATTCCACCATTTCAAAACGAATTCTTTGTTACTTTCATATATATCAAATTCAATTTCTATTATTTAGATTTGAAATGTTTACTTAAAAAAAAATCAAATATCATTTAAGTAAAACCTTTAAACTTCAAACAATTGGATATTCTTTCAATTTATTTAGCTTGATATATTCATTTATCTCAACTTTATATTCATTTAAGTCAATTTTAACCAAATCAAGTTATAAGAATCATACCCATTAAAATCTCCATTTTATTTAAATTTCAAATCAAATTTATTCAAGTACAATTCTTAATTTAAACAAATTTCATATTTATCTTCCAACTTAAATTTCATTTAAGTCATTTAAAAACTCTATACATACAATATCTTAAATAGGTACTTAACCATATAATATAAAACAAATCAAACTCCATTATTAAGCTCATTTTCATTAAACAATTTTATATATAGCTTAAATTCAAGAATTTAACTATACATATATAAATTATTTATATAACTTCAAAAATTAATACTTATTAAACCGTATATTCCTTTCTAAAACCATAGAATTCATTTAAAAATATTTTTATATATAGACCACGGTGTTTGTATATAATTTTCTACCCTATGGTCAAGTGATACAGATATTTATTATTTCAATTCGTAATTTAAATATAAAAATACAGTTATATATCATTTCAAACCGCAATCCCGAACGAATATAAAGTGCATACAAATTTGCAGTTTAAAACAAAATAACATACAACATCCATCCATCCAATATCAATCATCAACCATTTGTTACAATCATCATCCAGTTTAAACAATAACATCAATTATAGAGCATATATAAATAACAGGTAATTACTGATAGTTTATATTCGATAATAAATTAAATAATCTATCTAACTGGTAGTTTATATGCAATAATAAATTTAATAACAGTTTACTTTAAATAAACGCAATTAACTAAGATGATGATTATAATATGCGGAAAAATCATAAATAGATGCATAATCACAATAAAAATTTAATTTAACAAACATAAGAAATTTTAGAAGTTGTGACTGGGTTAAAACACTTACCTTTTGAATTTAATTAAATTAAAATCCAATTTAAACCCAAAAATTGAACGGTCTCGGAATCTGTCCAAACCAGTGCCAAGCTATCAGAAATTTCAATACGATCCTAACAAAAAAACCCATGCATAAAACGAATATCGTATGCAATAGTTATACGAATTAGAAGATTTGAAAACAAAATTTAAAAATTGAAACAAAATAAAAACTCACCCACCCAAAACGCAGCCACGTCATCCATCTTTACCCCTTCATGCGGCTATAGTGAAACATAAATCATACAACACGCACAAAAGCCAAACTATAGTAGACCACCGAACCCTAGCGAGCTGCCTCCATGATCGCACCTCTCGTCCACGTACACCATCGATCGCACCGGCCTCCCCACCCAAGCCGACCATCATTAGCCACCACTGGCGCTCCAAAACACGACATGAGGCATAGGCCGCCGCCGAGAATTTGCGCCCTAATTGAATTTTTGCCACCCATCCAACCACTGATTCGACGAACGAACTATACCGATGCGACCCCCTCGTTCATCTCCATACAACGGTACAATTTATTTGACAATCCGACGACGTTCATCGGAGCGTGATGAACCGTCGAGAATAAACGAGCAAATTCCGGCTACACAGAAAATCAGATCCAAAAACAAATTGCAGATCTGGATTACACTCTTCGAGAGCTTCGAATCCATATAAAATTTGATAGTATTTGAGGAGTTTGAAATTTCAGCTTTGGATTTGATTTGTGTTTGGATCTAGAATTTGTTTGTCTGCCATTGAGGAGGAGTGATAGTTGAGTTATATATATAGATAAATGGGAAATAGAGCTAGGCTAGGGTTTACAACTGGGTATTTATAGGTAGGGTTGAAATAGAATAGATGGATCTGGTTGAATATACGCGCTAACGACAAAATGGCCCAAAAAGCCCGTTTCGACTTCGGAATGAAATTTGGTCAACCCATATATCAAAATAGATATTTTAAAATATTTTAAACGCAATGGAAAAGGTTAAGTCCAAATTCCATCGTGTGAAGAAGTTATGCTAAAATCAATATTTTTCTAATTGATTTCAATTGATTTCAATTTCATTGATTTCAAGGCGTTTCACGTTCGTACGATCAAACGGCAAGTCCGATCGCTACGAAACTTGAAATCTTACAATAATTCACCGTTACGGATCCGGTGAGACTGGTTTGGTTGAAACCCGAGTCAGTGGACAAAATGGTTATTTTTACCTTAATTAAAAATCTAATATTAAATTAATTAAATCCAGTTTTAAATCCCAATTCTATAATTGCCAATTTTTATCACTTTTATATTTCTCAATCATTCACAATGTTTTAAACAAATTTAAATGTCAATTTTGAGTTGATTAATTCATCAATTCCAATGTTAACCTCAATTTCAATATTTAATTTTCAATTTCATTAAATTTAGAAATTATAAAACAAAACTCCAAAATCCAATTATTAAATTCTTAACCCTTGTTATCTGAGTCTTAATACAATAAGAATATAGCTAACATTGCTTTTAAATCTTGCTTCTTAAAATTCTTCCATTTTAACTTAATTCCAATTAACGTATTATTTAAATACCTTTAATTGGAATTAATCCTATTATCACACATTAAATTCCCATATTGACAAAACTTTATCTTGCATTCCTTTTATTCAACCAACAATCATTTTATAAATAAACTTAACATTGGATTCATACTTTATTACATAAATATCTTTAGTTTCATCTAAATTCAACATTATAAATTTAATTTCCAATAAATCTATTAAATTCATTTCCATTCTATTATGCAATTTACTGATGTCAATTGGATGAAATTAACATTGGCTCAATATCTATAATATTAATAATCTCTAATTTCAACATAATTTTCAATTAACGGAATAATTAAATAATTAATTCCATTTATTTGCAATAGGTTTCAATTAATAGTGATTGCGCTAAATTACCATAAACGTTAAACTTCCCTTATACGCTATTATTAATAACCAAATGTTGTAATTTGATTTAGATCTAATTCAATGCATTAAATGAATGGGTAAATGATTAAAGTTTTGCACTATTGCCAATTTTCTCACATTCATACTTAATTTGCTTTTCATTTAATATATATTATTTTATTAGTAAGTCATCCTTTTTAAATTATTAATTTACCTTTTATATCCCATTATAAATTAATGCACACATTAATTAATTCATATTTACATCCACTTCCATATATAAATTTTGTAACCATGTTATAACATTTACATTTATTTTTCTTATTTTAATTAATTACCAAATATTCCTATTTACAATCAATTATAACTTTGCAATCTTAACAAATCCATAAATTGTCAATTGCCTAATATGTACATTAATTACTATTAAATGTTCTCCATAAATTTATTTACTCGGTTTCAAACTTTTTTATTCATCAATTACTACCTTATAAATAAACTTCCGTTTCTAATCAATTTACATTCACCTTTCTGTTATTATATTAATCATCATTAAAGTAACCTTTATTTATGTTCATTTATTTAGTTTAAATTCCAATTCAATCATTATTAATTATGTATAAATTCCTTTATTTATACAACACCTACATTTATTTACTTATTGTCAATTTAATTTCCAAGTGCAACAATTTACACTATTTCATTTTTATATTAATTTGAATTCCATTCTAGTTAATATTTTTTATTAATGATTCACTAATTCAACCTTTCCATTTGTTTCTTATATTAAACTTATAACTAAGTATGACAATTTACATTATTTCACATAATTGCAATTTTATTTTAAATTGTTAATTTTAATAATAATTGCTACATCTAATTTCTAACATTCTCTCCAATTTAAATTATAAGATTTTTATTTATTTCTAAATTACAAAATCTTAATTAAAATAACCAATTTATTTATCAAAATTAACGGGCCTTTACAATAGTGATGTCCATTTCTAGTCAAAATTCCATCTAGTTCACGCATAACAGAATGAATCAATTCTGAAGTTTTATATTCTCAAACTACAAATTTATGTTGAGTTTTTATAATTTTTGCTTGACTATAAAAATCACATTTTCCAAAAATATTTTAAAGACATGTTAGGAATTAATCCTAAGCCACTCATATTCTTTATTATACGTTTGTTAACTTGGCAAAGTCTAGCATGCAATATATTAAATGAACACAACATATAAGCAGAAGAAGATACTTTATTGCTTTCAATATTCAACTTAAACATGCCCTCAGTAGCATAACCCCTACCCATAAACGTACCATTCATATTGATGGTGTACAAATCAGCCCCTATAGTTTGACTAAAGCCATCCTTATTAAGAATATAACTTGACACTAAGTTCTTTCTTATCTATGGAGTATGCATCACATCCTTTAGTATGATACTTTTTCCAGAGGTAAACTTTAGCTCAACGCTTTCAATCCCAACAATAGTAGTGGTGTAAGAGTATCCTAACAGCATTTCTTGTCCTCAACATTCATGTATGTTTTGAACATAGCACAGTCTATAGCGCCAGTATCTACCCTCCATCCTTCCGATTCCCTATAAGGTTGATTTTTACAATTATAGTAGTTAGCGGGTGCTTTTTAGTCAGGTTTTCTTGAGAAGCAAGATGAGGCCTGTTACGACACTTTCGTACCATATAGCCTGGTTTGTTACAGTCATGACAAATAAAATAACCAGAATCATTTTTCAAGGATGGTTGTTGCTGTGGAGTGGTATGGTTCCTTTGAAGGTTCCCATTCTTGTTCCAGTTCTGATTAGGCTTACGGTTTTGATTCTTAAACTTTTGATATTAGGTTTCAGAATCGCGGCCTTCTTAGTATTACTAAAAATAGCAAACACTTCTTCTTTCAAATCATGTTTTTGGGATTCCTCCTCAACTCAGAGGCTAGTAATCAAACTTTCTAGTGATTTTTTTTAGTTTTATGTCTAAGCTTATTTTCGAACCTTTTCTAACTAGGGGGAAATTTAATAAGTATTGCAACTTGAAACTGTTCGTCAATAGTCATACCTTCAGAGAGGATCTCATAAGCTATTTTTGAAGCTCATGAAACTGCATCTCTGTTGACCTTTCATCGGGCATATGATATTAAAGGTAGTGGTCGATTGTGTATTTCTTTGCTTCTGCTTCTTCCGTAGCATACTTCTTTTGCAGCGCCTCCTAGATCTACTTAGCCAATTTATCCAATGCATTGTAGTAGCCGTATAGGTCATCATAGAGGTCATTCAGAATGAAATTTTTGCATAGGCAGTCATGCTCAATACATGATTGCTTCTCATTGCCCTCTACTTTGGTAGGTGGATTCGAAATGGCGGTTTGTCGATGGTCAGAACATAGACCACCTTGTTCATTGTTAGGAAAAATTGCATCTTTTGCCACTATCTTTCGAAGTGTAGCCCTCGAATTTGAAGGGCTCGTTGGTGTCTAGTAGTATTATACTAGTAAGATCGCCAGTCGTGGCCATTTACAGCGGGTAGAATTGTCTTAAATTGTTGGATCTGACTGTTGGAAATGGCTAAGTCGCATGCTTCATCACTTTCTTTAAGACAATTCGCGGCTTAGACCAAATGTGCAAGGCTAGCTATCAACTACTCAATCCTCATGATAAAACGGGCTCTAAATTTGATAAATTTGTTATTTGCAAGACAACAAATTGTTTGAAATTTTATTACTTTCTAATTTAATTGCTTGGAAGAATTATACAGAGAGAGAAATGGCAGAGGAAGAGGAAGAAGAAAGAAAATTTAATATTGCATTATCATTGTTCCTTCTACCTACCTATCATTTAAATACGTAGAATGGAAATTGTATGCATTATTGAAATAAGGGATTGTTAACTGATCTAAAATTATTATCATTCATTATGAATTTTATTATCATTAATTAATTTTTTTTAAATTAATTTAGTTAAAATTCCAACAACAAACTCACTACTTCAAGTCTAGAGTGTACTGTATTAAGCATGTGAATTCAAGTGATATTTGGAGGGGTAGAGGGTTAATATTTTGTCTTATAAGTTTTGTATTTTCATTTTATTTTAACACTCAATGCACACACATGTTGTTTTCCTTTTTTACTGATAAGCCATAAATACCTTTTTGTATAAGTTTTTCCTCTACAAAAAGGCATTAAAAATTCTCATTTTTTCCAATGCATGTATTGTTATGACTATTAAATTGGAATGAGAAATGAAGATCATAAAAATCAGGTAAGCATTAAAAAAACAACGTAAAAAAACTAAGAACAAAACTTTATGCACTTCAATCCTGGTGAATCTCAATCAAGTTACCATAGGTTTTTAGATGACTCTACTCTTGGAACATATGATTATTTTGTTTTTCAAGCATCAAAACTGATAAAAATAAGTAAAGATCATTGTATATTGGATATATTAAGTCCTAAGACTTGAGACGATCAGACTACGGGAAAAGGATTGGTCAATTCTATTGAAATATGGCGATGAGGAAGAAACTAGCTGACATGACACAGAGAGAGGCAAAGTAGATCATGTTCAATGATACAAGAGGAATTAATGAAACAAACTAAAGTAATTTAATTATAAGAGAAAAAATTGACGAAAATTATTAAAGTAATGGAAGATACAAAAGAAGACGGAAATCCTCAAGGAGGGCAGTGAAGAGGAAATTGAGTTTTTTATATTTAGGTTAAGAATTGTCGTACCAAATTAAAATTATATTTTAAAACTAAATACTTTTTCTTTATAAAAACCAATACTAAATATTGAATTCAACTTAGTTAGTATCATTAATAACAACTAAAATCATCAAATAAATCTAAAGTTATTAGACAACAATTTTCTAGAATGTCACAAACAATATTAAAGAAAGAAAACGAACAAAGAAAAATAAACAAATTTTATGTTATCAAATGACGATTGGATGGTATCTTTGTTTTGACGATGACTTGGTAAGCTCTTATACTGAATCACTGTAAAAATGGTTTTTGTCCAAGAAGTAGCAAAAATCTTTTTGGGCTCCTTCAGCATAATTTAAGTGGACCAATAATATCTTGACATGTGGCGTAACGTTCATTTTCGATACTAAATCCATACTTCTAGTAGGACTTACCCCAATCCTTTGATAGCTTAAACAGTAGTTTCATTGCACTTACCCCATTACATCTAATAACATAAGTTCATACATTAGATAACATTTACCCCATAGTTCAATTTCTTTCTGCATACTTCCATCAGCTTCCATCTATAGTTGCGATATCTTTCATCCTTCACCTTCATGCTTTCGATAGACTCCATATTCATATTTTCAACTACGTTCTTTCGATGGTCATTTGTTTTTATATTTCGATAGCCTTTAATTCATACTTTTTACAACCTTCCATTTCATATCTTCGATAGCCTTTATCTTCATATTTCCAATAGCTTTCTTCTTCATACTTCTGTTAGCCTTTTATTCATACTTTTGTTAGCCTTTAATTCATACTTTGGATAGCAATCATGCTTTGGATAGTCTTCTTCTTCATACTTTCAATAGCCTTCAATTCATAACTTGGATATCATTCATCTTTATATTTTCGATAGTCTTCAATTTATACATTCGATAGCCACCATCTTCATACCGTCGATAGCCTTCAATTCATTCTTTCGATAGCCTTCATCATCATTCTTTTGATAGTCTTCCTTGGTATTTTATTCCCATTATGCTAAAATTTTAACTCCCAATATATCACCTATAATGAAATTTTGCATAACACTTGCCCCCTCCTAACGAGTTTTCTTTTGCTTTAGCTTAAGGAACCTTCGTAGTCCATTTAGAATTATTTAATATTCTCTTCTCAAGTTTCCATCTTTTTCAATCCCAACATTCTTTTTCTTTCATTAGGTCTTTTGTCAACTTTTTTCTCAACCTTTTTAGGACTTTATCAATTTCACTAACAACTAATTAGATGAAAGACCTTGATGATGTTGATATTGGTATAAGCTTATACAATTTGCCAGAAGTGCTATTTTCCTAGCATTTTCATTGGTTATGGATGGAATTCATCATTGATATCATCAATTAGTAGTACTTTTGATGTCTTCTTCTTTGATTAGAGAAGTAACAATCGATGTTTTCTTTGTGAGTTGGTAGATGAATCCTTTTAGGGTTAGTTGTGAAATGGGATTCTTCTTTTGCATTAAACTAGAAAGGTAGAAATACATCAACATTTGATATTTTTTCCAAAATTTTCCTAAAAACTTTTTGCAATTTGAAGAGAACCCTTCAGTTAATTTTACATAACATATGAATATGTATAAATATTACTGGTTTTCACTAATCATGAGATTTTCAAATTTTACACTATTCTAGATGATAACTAAGTGTCTTAAGAGACATGTGAATACATGCAATTGCATATGCCTTCAAAATCTATGTTTAGAGAGACACTTCTTTTCACTGTAATATTTACATAGTATAGAAGCTTTATGTAACCCTTTTTTGAAATATTTTGAGATAAGAGAATGCTCATGTAGTTTTACAAGAACATTCTTCTCAGATCACAGAAATCCAATCATGGTTTCACTTGTGTTATACCCACAAAAAAAATATGAATTGGGGTTAGCATTCTTAATGAAAGAAAAGGCTATCAGAAGTATGGAATTGAAGTTATCATAAGTATAGGATTGAGGCTATCACAGGTATGATGTGAAGTTGTTGCAAGTATATATGTGATATTGTCACAAGTACAATGTAAGGAGAATGCAAGTAAAGATGTGAGGCAATCACAAGTATAGATATGAGGCAATCACAAGTATAAGATATGAAGCTATCGCAAGTATAAGATATAAGGAAATTGCGAGTATAGCAAAGAAGCTATCACAAGCAAAAACAAAGAAACTATCGAAAGTATAGAAGTGAAGCCATTGTAAGAAAAGGAATTGAAGCTCTCAAAAGTATGAAAGTGAATCTATCATAAGAAAAGGAATTGTGTAACGACCCGGAATTTTGGACAATATCAATTTAATAATCTGTATTTATAATTTAATTGATTTGATAATTTTTCTTTGTTGGTAAATTTAATCTTTTAAAGGTTAATAAATTTTTAATCTAGCAATATTGATAAGATTTATTTTTCAAAGCCAATAAATTTTTATTCTATTTATAATATATATATATATATATTCGATATATATTGTGAATAGAAGATCTTTTGTTTTAAATAAAATATTGAATTTTCAAATTGTAATATATATGTATGTGTATGTTATAATTTGGAATTGTTTTGAAATTTAATATAATCTATTTATAATTTATATATGTATGAATATAGTAATTTAAAGCTTTGCTTTAAATTACTATTTTTCAAAAGTTAATTTAGAATTAATTCAATTGTTTTCAAATTGTAAAATAATTTATTTATTTTTAAGTGTGATAGTTTAAATAAGGATTTAATAAAAGTTTTATTTTTTTTCTTTTAAATTGCTTAAATTAAAATGGTTATAAATGTGTATATATATATATATAAAGGTTTTAGATTTGTAAGTACATGTATAAAGATATAATTACATTATAATTAGTTTTAGCATATTTTCTTTTAAAGGCAAACTAATATTTATCAATTAAGTAACTTAAAAAGTAAGTTATATTTACATTTAAATTAAATGAAAATTTATTAAAAATACTTAATAACATGTGTAAAACATGTTAATCATCTTGATAACATATGTAAGAAGATTAAGCTAATTGAGTGACAAGTGTAAGTTTAATTTACAAGTGTCTTTATTTTAAAATTTTACTTTCTTTAAATTTTTAATACAACCATAACATAATTCATTTTTCATCTCTTCTTCCTATCTTCAATCTATTCTCCTATTCTCAGCTAAAACAAAGAAAAATCTTCAAACCCAAAATCTTGTAAAAAAAAACTTCTCAAACCTGAAATTAGAAATCAAAAGAAAAAGCAAATCAGTGAACTACTTTCAAATTTGAAGTAAAAATTGAAATCTGCCATTTTCAAAGCAAAGTTCTTTTCAACTTCAACCTGCAACATCATATCTCCTGCATTTTAAAGGGGAGTTCAGATCTGTTCAACACTTTTAATCAACAAATTGAAGCATGCAGTAGGATTTTATCAGCAAACATCAAAGCATCTTTTTCCAGATTTAAAGTTGTTCAAGCCTGGAATAAATCAAAACCTGTTCACTGCAAATTCAATAGGTGAGTAAATCTCTTAAAAACAGTTTTAATTCATACTGTAGTTGAATTTATTTTTGCATGTGATGAATCTGGCTATGGTTTTGAATTATGGTTTACATGAATACTGTTTATATCCATGATTGAGGGTATGGAATGTTGGGTATAGATGAAATCTGTTTATGCTCATCTCTGTATAATTACAGAAGTTGTTCTTCTTAAAGAAGATGCAAATTTTTTTCAAATCTATAACTTATTTGAACTTGTTATGTGAATGAAAAATGTATGTTAATGCTTGTTAGTAATTTTAAAAATAGTTTCATAATTTTAAAAGCAACAAATGATTATAAATAAGGGATTAACAGTAAAACTAAGATTTTTGTTAAACATCAACTATCTTAAATTATAAATTGAACTACATGCATGTAATCACGATGGAAAATCATGAATTTTGATATGAAATTTGTAATTTTTAGTTGGTTAATTCGTGTGAATTTGGGGTTTGAACGTTTTGGGTGTTTTTGGTATTTGCCGTTGATAGGCGTGGTGATTGGGGTTGGAATTTTTGTCGAGGCTAGATTTCGAAGAGTGGATGATGGGAAAAATACTGGTGATTTTTCTTGATGGCCATGGCGTTCGTATTCGAATGAAATAGGGTTTAATCTTGCTTTTTGTTCGGCTTTGCTGTCGAAGAAATTGCGACATGAGATGTTGACAGGAGTCGATCGCGTTGTGGGGAATGGAGGCTCGTTGACGAGGTGGTTCGATGGAGTGGTCAGCGAGGTCTAACGGCGTTGGGTGGTCGGCGGCGATGGGGTTTTTGGTTCGAGCTGCTGCAGTTTATTCGAAAAATTGGTCGAATTTTGTTTCGCAAGTTCTTGGTTCGATCTGGGTTTGGTTTCGTTCTCGCGTGGGTTCATGTGATCGACCACGATGGTTGCGACGACCAATGGCAGCCGGAGGCAGTGGGTCACGTGCACCGTGTCTGATGTGTGCATGGTTTGGTCCCTGGAGATATGATTTGGGGAAGACGTGTTGTGACCGAAGTTTCGCTCGCGTTATTCTCAGGACGACTCGAAGTTGTTGAGGGCTGGGTTGCTTCGGGGTCGGCACAGGTTGTTTAAGTGATTTACTCGAGTTGTTAAGGTGATTGACTCGTGTAATTTTGTTGTGGGTTTCGGGTTACTGTATAATGATATAAGTTGCTAAGCAAGTTGTGTTTGAATTAATGAAGTAAGCATTATATTATAAACAAGTTTATAAGAAAAACAACATACTAAGTTTAAACTTGTTATTTTGGGAAAAAATGTAAATCAACTTTAAAAGGTATCAATTGAATTTATTTTAAGTTTTAAATTTGTTTAAAATGATTTCTTTTTGAAGTAATTAACTTCATTTAATTTTGAATGTTAATTTAAAAAGAGAATGTTTGAATTTAAGTATTAATCAAAGTTTTTAAGTAAATCTTAAAATAATGTTTTAAAAACAAAGTTTCCAAAATTATATTGAAAATAAGTTTGAATTAGATAGTTATAATGTTTTAAATTTAAAATTGATTTCTTAATGCTATATTTCAAATAAGGTTATTATTATGATTTTGAAAACCAAATAGAACAATTTGTTTTAAGTTATTAAATTTGATTAAATTCATATAATTTATTTGTGATGATAAATAAGGTTAAATTATTTTGTTATGAACTTAAGAATACTTAATATGATGTGCTAATAAGTAAGAGTTTAATTAAGATAAATGATTTACTTAATTAATTAAGGATTTTGAAGGGGAATTAATTTAAAGGACAAAAATTTCTATATTTTTTGCCTCAAGGACACAACCTCAATATTTTTACCACAAGGACAAACATTCTTCTAAAAATTATTCACAAGGACAAATATTTTCCAACATTATTCATAAGGACAACAAAACTGATACCGAGCTAAAAACTGATACCTAAAAACTGCTACCGATAACTACAAAATGATACCTAAAAACTGATATCAATAACTAAAAACTGATACCTACAGAAAGTTGTCCTTCAGAATAAAATATTGAAGGTCTGTCCTTGAGGCTAAAAAGCTGTGAAATTTTGTCCTTGACAACAATTTCCTATTTTGAAATATAAGATGTTAATTAATTATTTAATTAATTTTAAATAATTAGTTAATTTTTTATTTAATTTTAAATAATCACTTAATTATGATTAATTAAGTGTAATTACTTAATGAAGTAATTATTGGTTAATTATTGAATGGTAATTACTTATGGAAGTAATTAGTGTATAATTACTTATGGAAGTAATTAGAGGAAATTACTCATGGGAGTAATTAAATGAAAGTTATTAATGGATAATCACTAGATGTTATTAATTTAAGGATTAATAAATATAATTGTTTTGAAGTTAATTAATTATGGAGTAATTAATTAATTATAAAATTAAGATTGATTAAAAATGAGATTAATTATTATTTGTTAAGTAATTAAATAAAAGAGTAATCATCTAATGGAAGTAATTAGAAGATAATTACTTATGTAAGTAATTAAGGGTTAATTACTTAGTTAATTTTAATTAACTAATGTGATTAATTAATTAATGAACGTGATTAATTTAAGATTAATTACTAAGTGTAATTAATTAAAATGTAATTAATTAAAAAAGTAATTAATTAAGGATTATTAATTAATTGATTACTTAATGAAGCAATTAAAGATTAATTAATTAGAATAATTAATCAAAGTATTAATATAATTAATTAAGAAGATAATTAATTAAGATAAGTAATTAGAAGTTGTTAATTACTGTTTATGATTAATAAGATGATTAATTATAAATTAATTATTTAATTAATTAAAAGGTTAATTAATTAATAAGGATCATTAGTTAATATAATTAATGAATTAATCAAGGTTTATTAATAAAAGTAATTAATTTAAGTGTGATTAATTAATTGTAATTAATTAAGGATTAATGTGATTAATTATAGTTAATTAATTAATGGAAGTAAATGAAGGATCATTAATTATTGTAATTAATGATAGTAATTAAAGGTTAATTACTGTATATGGTTAAGGATAATTACTTGAATGTAATTATAAGATAATTAATCAAGGAAGATTAATTAAGAAAGATCATTAAGAGATGATTAATTTATTATTTGGAACATATAAATGAAGAAGGATTTAGGTAATCCAATCGATTAAGAGTTAAATCAATTCTGTTTATGGACGATTGATTGATATTGATTGATTTATATTGATATTAGGTGATTGGTTGATACTGGATGATTTGGATATCTATGATATATGATATGCTGATTTGTGAGATGAATGTTTGATATGAATTATCTATTGTGATAATGTGATTCATCTATCTGTTTATATCATCCTGAATAAAGTTAATTGTTTAAAACCCTTTAAACAACTTGGGCATTGAAATGGCGTTTGGATTTCGATGAGACCGGGATCGGGTTTCCATATTTGGATATTCGAAAACCACATCGATCCAAATTAAACGTTAGGTCGTGAATCCAAGTGGAGCTTATTGAAGACTCGAGGTGTAAGAACTATACGTCAATATAAATCTGGGCGCGATTCCGTGATGAGTTTGATGGAGATAGTACTTACAGGTACGAGATGGTGCTTTAGAGTGCAAGGGCTATGGTCGTTGACTCTGAGGATGATTCCAAAATGAGTGCAACTAGATAATGCCTTCGGTTTCGTTCAAACTCGGAACGAACTTGTATGGATTGAATGCTTTCAGAACATCGTCAGGTGGACGATGCGCATTCTAAGATAGATGTGTTCTATAAAGGTAGTCGCAGCCTCAAGCCTCATCAATCGGGAATGGCTAAAACAGGGGAGGTGCAGCAAGGCTAGGTGGGTAGCACCCATTTCATGGTGAGGTCATTCCCGTCTAGATGTCCCTTTTATTTCGGCTTTGTGGGTGGTTGGTCGCGCCAATCACGGGGTGATCTTACTCGGGACTGTTCAGTAAGGAATGGTTGCGGCTTTGTGATGCGGAGGATTGGGCGTAATCCTCGGTACTGTGATCTAGGCCACGTACTGTGACGGGCGGTACCCCGGTAGCCCTGCTATTGATGGAAACCCATTCTTTCTACGAGACCCTACGGTTTTGTTTGTATTACCCACTTTTGTGGCTAGTAGCAGGAATTCAATAATGTAACAATTTCGGCTATTTCTTATTTACTTGAAAACCCTAGACACTATTATAATATCACCGGATTTCCTATCAAATGTTTTGGTCAGCGTAAGGTAAAAACTTTTCCATGTTTATGTGTGGGAAGTCTTACGTGATACCTTTTCTTTTCAAAGGTTTTTCTAAAGTTAAGCAATTTTAACCCGTTTACTCACGCCAGACCCTTGTCTGACCCGAGTGTTTATTTTCCGTTTCAATAAAATCTTGGGTACTCATATTACATATGAGTAGTCGAGTGATTCAGGTTAGCTTGACGAATTCTAGAGGAGATATGGAGCAGAAGGCTTCCACGTGTAGATATATTATGGTTCCGCTGTATTTGTATGGTATCTGTATCTTGTGATATCTTGAGTTGTATAGTTAGACAGATGTTTATAACTGTCTAATATGTGTTGTATAAGTTGTGTACTCTGATGTAATATGATACTATGTAATATATTATGTGATATATTATATTTCATTCGCTCCACTGTGAGTTATCTGATGTTGTTGTGTTTCTTCTTTCTTATCTTTTCTTCTTCTATCCCTTTCTTTCATAATTAGTGATGCGACTTTCTGGTGTTAGGAAGTCGGGTCGCTACAGGTGGTATTAGAGCATTAGGTTGAGTGAATACCTAGGATCTCAAGTGGTGTTTTCTTGAGAGAGCGTACTTGTATTTTTATATAACTATATATTTATATCTATATCTACCTGATCTATTGGGTTATCTGTTCGGATTTTCCAGCATAAGTTTTAGAGGTATGTGGAGTAATGGTGTGTGTACACAACTACCACTGATGGAAGAGGTCTATATGTTTGAGGTTGGAAGTATTTGTCGAGACTGTAGACCTAATACCATCTCGAGTAAGATTTGTAGCTTGGAGTAAGGATTTCTCTGATATCCGAAGGAAATCTTTTAAAGATCGAAGTTTATCTTTGAAGTGTAAGTTTGGATCTGTTGGAAGTGCAGAAGTAAGTGATGATATCTTGATAACTGCGTGATGAGATGTGGTATCCATGGATATTTCCGAAGATGTTTTCTTTTGAAGCAGTTCTTGAAGTAGTTGAGGACCAGTATTTACCTGCTGCATGGAAGATTCATCTGTGTAGAAGTTGTCTGGATCTTTAGTATGGAGGTTGGCTGCTTTGGAATATGAGACTAATGTCTATAAGTTGTTTCACATCGGCATGGTCTCTTTGTCATTCCTTAAGGAGAGCGAGATGTTGATGCCTGGTTTAGAGCCCGAATTTCCTGAGAGGATGTATGCCATATCGATGGTCTTTTGTGTGGTTTGTTGATCATTTTCGTTTTCGAGGAGCTTTTGGATTAGAAGTCTTTGGTTAGCTATGGTAGTAGTTCAGTTCGAAGTGTTCGGAGTGCCAACGAGAAGGTCTTTTAGCTTTGCAATATCAATGGGGTAGGGTTTGGAAGCAGCAGTGTGGCCGTTTCTCCGATGGTTCAAGAATTTTTATGGTTCTTCTTCAGCAGTCCGGGCAGATGGTGAAAGTTTTCTTGAAGGGTTAACCTTGTTTAAAAAAGCTTAAAGCTGTTCTATTTGGTAAAGAGAGGACAGTTTCTTTGGAATCTGAACTAGGTTGGATCGCAAAAGTGGCTTGCGATTAGTTTGGGAATTTATCTTGGGCAATATTTTGTTTGAGACCGAGGATTCTCATGTAGAAGTAGGGTCACTGAAGTAATCAGAAGTTTATCTGCATCTGGAGTTGAGTTCCATATTGATTTTGTTCCAGAAGCGATTTTGATGGTTAGCCTAGAGAAAGAGTTGGTGTAGCAGCTCAGAAATTTTTGGAGTTTTGATTGGTCAGATCTAGTTTTTGAATTGGAATTCTGTTGTAAGGATATGTGATCGAGTCAGATGGGTCACTAAGGTTTTATGGATTTGATGAACAAAGTTTCCCTGATATATTGGATAAGTTTGTACTCGTGTTCATCAACTGTATTCTCATCTATTCCAGAATTAGAGTTGTGCAGCGGAAGCCAGGTAGCAGCTGTGCAAGGAAGGAAGCAAGTTCAGTTTGCTACTGCTTGGGAAGTAGAGCTTGTGTTCTGGATTTCGTCGGATTTTGGAAGACTTTTCTGTTGGATAGGATTCAGAAAACTGGTTTGTTTTGGTCTAGTTGTTTCTGTAAGCATCAACATAGGTTGGGCTGATCAGGAAGAAGTTTGACAGCCCAGGATTGTCTGTTGAGTTATGCAGATATGAGATAAGGAGTTTGGAATTCGAAGTTGGAGTCTTCATTGTTGTTAAGATTTCTCGGGTTAAGAGAGCAGTAATTGGATAAGATTGGATGGCTAGTTCCGAGGTATTGGGAATTTTTTATCTGTGTTTTAGATAGGATAATATTGAATTGCCAGTTTGGATAGCTGGAATTCATTGTATTTCATGTATCTCTGAGGGAGTACATGCATGATTCATCGTTGGTTGTTGAATCTGCATTTCAGTTGGATTTGGAAGTTGTGCTAGACTTGAGTATAGTCTGATGTTCTGTTCAGATTAATGAATCTAGAGATGAGTTGGGCTCTGGATTAGGATGGTGTCGTTTGTTAGCTGCTGTAGAGCGAGTCTCCCGGTGATTTCTACTTGGGAAACTCTAGATAGTATTAGAAGATTTATTCTGATCTATGTCATGATAATTGGTTAGGTTTGTTTGTTTGATTGGTTGCTTTGGTTGTTAGTAACTGGTTGATAGGTATGCTTTTCTGTTTGAAATTAAATTCTTTGTTGGGTTATTAAATTACCTTTGCTTTTAAATTTCGAGGACGAAATTCTTTTAAGGGGGGAGGATTGTAGCGACCCGAAATTTTGGGCAATATCAATTTAGTAATCTGCATTTATAATTTAATTGATTTGATAATTTTTCTTTGTAATTTTAATTTAAATTGGTAAATTTAATCTTTTAAAGGTTAATAAATTTTTAATCTGGCAATATTGATAAGATTTATTTTTCAAAGCTAATAAATTTTTATTCTATTTATAATATATAAATATTTGATATATATATTGTGAATAGAAGATCTTTTGTTTTAAATAAAAGATTGAATTTTCAAATTGTAAAATATATGTATGTATATGTTATAATTTGGAATTGTTTAGAAATTTAATATAATCTATTTATAATTTATATATGTATGGATATAGTAATTTAAAGCTTTGCTTTAGAATTAATATTTTTCAAAAGTTAATTTAGAATTAATTCAATTGTTCTCAAATTATAAAATAATTTATTTATTTTTAAGTGTGATAGTTTAAATAAGGATTTAATAAAAGTTTTATTTTGTTTTCTTTTAAATTGCTTAAATTAAAATGGTTATATATGTATATATATAAAAGTTTTTAGATTTGTAAATTGTATAAAGATATATTTACATTATAATTAGTTTTAGCATATTTTCTTTTAAAGGTAAACTAATATTTATTAATTAAGTAACTTAAAAAGTAAGTTATATTTACATTTAAATTAAATGAAAATTTATTAAAAGTACTTAACAACATGTGTAAAGCATGGTAATCATCTTGATAACATATGTAAGAAGATTAAGCTAATTGAGAGACAAGTGTAAGTTTAATTTACAAGTGTCTTTATTTTAAAATTTTACTTTCTTTAAAGTTTAATAAAACCATAACATAATTCATTTTTCATCTCCTCTTCCTATCTTCAATATATTCTCCTATTCTCAGATGAAACAAAGAAAAATCTTCAAAACCAAAATCTTGTAAAAAAAAAACTTCCAAAATCTGAAATTAGAAATCAAAAGCAAATCAGTGAACTACTTTCAAATTTGAAGTAAAAATTGAAATATGCCATTTTCAAAGCAAAGTTCTTTTCAACTTTAACCTGCAACGTCATATCTCCTGCATTTCAAAGGGGAGTTCAGATCTGTTCAACACTTTTAATCAACAAATTGATGCATGCAATAGAATTTTATCAGCAAACATCAAAGCATCTTTTTCCAGATTTAAAGTTGTTCAAGCCTGGAATAAATCAAAACCTGTTCACTGCAAATTTAATAGGCGAGTAAATCTCTTAAAAACAGTTTTAATTCATATTGTAGTTGAATTTATTTTTGCATGTGATGAACCTGGCTATGGTTTTGAATAATGGTTTACATGAATACTGTTGTATATCCATGATTGAGGGTATGGAATGTTGGGTATGGATGAAATCTGTTTATGTTCATCTCTGTATAATTACAGAAGTTGTTCTTCTTAAAGAAGATGTAAAAATCTTTCAAATCTATAACTTATTTGAACTTGTTATGTGAATGAAAAATATGTTAATGCTTTTTATAGTTTCATAATTTTAAAAGCAACAAATGATTATAAATAAGGGATTAACAGTAAAACTAAGATTTTTGTTAAAAATCAACTATCTTAAATTATAAATTGAACTACATGCATGTAATCACGATAGAAAATCATGAATTTTGATATGCAATTTGTAATTTTTAGTGGGTTAATTCGTGTGAATTTGGGGTTTGAATGTTTTGGGTGTTTTTGGTATTTGTCGTTGATCGGCGTGCTGATTGGGGTTGGATTTTTTGTCGAGGCTAGTTTTCGAAGAGTGGATGATGGGAAAATACTGGTGATTTTTCTTGATGGCCATGGCGTTCGAATTCGAATGAAATAGGGTTTAAGCTTGCTTTTTGTTCGGCTTTGCTGTCGAAGAAATTGTGACATTAGATGTTGACCGTAGTCGATCGCGACGTGGGGAATGGAGGCTCGTAGACGAGGTGGTTCGATAGAGTGGTCGGCGAGGTCTAACGGCATTGGGTGGTCGGTGGCGATGGGGTTTTTGGTTCGAGCTACTGCAGTTTATTCGAGAAATTGGTCGAATTTTGTTTCGCAAGTTCTTGGTTCCATCAGCGTTTGGTTTCATTCTCGCGTGGGTTCATGTGATCGATGACGATGGTCGCGATGACCAACGACGGCCGGAGGCAGTGGGACACGTGCACCGTGTTTGATGTGTGTACGGTTTGGTCATTGGAGATATGATTGGGGGAAGACGTGTTGTGATCGAAGTTTCGCTCGCGTTATTCTCAGGGACGACTCGAAGTTGTTAAGGGCTGGGTTGCTTCGGGGTAGGCACGGGTTGCTTGAGTGATTTACTCGAGTCGTTAAGGTGATTGACTCGTGTGATTTTGTTGTGGGTTTTGGGTTACTGTATAATGATATAAGTTGCTAAGCAACTTGTGTTTGAATAAATGAAGTAAGCATTATATTATGAACAAGTTTATAAGAAAAACAACATATTAAGTTTAAACTTGTTATTTTGGGAAAAAAATGTAAATCAACTTTAAAAGGTATTAATTGAATTTATTTTAAGTTTTAAATTTGTTTATAATGATTTCTTTTTGTGGTAATTAACTTCATTTAATTTTGAATGTTAATTTAAAAAGGGAATGTTTGAATTTTAGTATTAATCAAAGTTTTTAAGTAAATCTTAAAATAATGTTTTAATAACAAAGTTTCCAAAATTATATTGAAAATAAGTTTGAATTAGATAGTTATAATGTTTTAAATTTAAAATTGATTTCTTAATGCTATATTTCAAATAAGGTTATTATTATGATTTTGAAAACCAAATAGAACAATTTGTTTTTAGTTATTAAATTTGATTAATTTCAAATAATTTATTTATGAAGATAAATAAGGTTAAATTATTTTGTTATGAACTTAAGAATACTTAATATGATGTGTTAATAAGTAAGAGTTTAATTTAGATAAATGATTTACTTAATTAATTAAAGATTTTGAAATATAAGATGTTAATTAATTATTTAATTAATTTTAAATAATTAGTTAATTGTTTATTTAATTTTAAATAATCACTTAATTATGACTAATTAAGTGTAATTACTTAATGAAGTAATTATTGGTTAATTATTGAATGGTAATTACTTATGGAAGTAATTAGTGTATGATTACTTGTGGAAGTAATTAGAGGAAATTACTCATGGGAGTAATTAAATGAAAGTGATTAATGATAGATGTTATTAATTTAAGGAGTAGTGGTACTCATAGGAGTAGGTTTAGCAGAAGTGTTTTACATTCCAAAACGTTTAATTAGATTAGCACAATATTTTTCCTAGTTTATGAAAATTCCATTTGTTAATTGTTTAATTTGAAGTCCAAGAAAATAGGATAACTCTCCCATATGAGACATTTCGAACTCCTTAGTCATTATATTTGAAATTCTTTACATAAGTTTTCATTTGTCGAACCGAATATAATATCATCTACATATATTTGAATTATTAGAATATCTTTAGTAGTATTTTTTAATGAAAAGAGTTTGATCTACTTTTCCAATTTGAAATCCCGAATCTAGCAGATAGCTCTTAAGTCTCTCATACCAAGCACGAGGTGCTTGTTTAAGACCATATAAGGCTTTCTTTAATTTATATACATGATCCAGATATTTTTCATGAGAGAATAAAGGGGGTTGTTCTGCATATACATTTTCTTTTATAAAACCATTTAAAAATGCACTTTTAACATCCATTTGATAAAGTTTAAAATTATGAAAACATGCGAAGGCTAATAGAATACATATTGCTTCAAGTCTTGCAACGAGAGCAAAAGTTTCTTCAAAATCAATCCTTCTTCTTGATTTTATCCTTGTGCTACTAGCCTAGCTTTATTCCTAGTTATATTACCTTGTTCGTCTACTTTATTTTTGTAAACCCATTTTGTTCCTATAACTGATTGATTATTAGGACGGAGAACTAACTCCCAAACATCGTTACGTTCAAATTGATTTAATTCTTCTTGCATAGCAACAATCCATTAATCGTTTTTTGATGCTTCTTTAGGATTTTTAGGTTCTATTGTTAAAATGAAAGCAACATGTCCCATTTGATTTAGTTGACTTCTTGTTTTAACTTGAGAATTCATTTCACCTATTATATTTTATGCTGGGTGTTCTCGTAATATTCTTGGTGGAGATCTTAGTTCATCATTACAATTTTCAAGGTTTGTATTTTCTATATTTATAAATTCTTCAACATCTTTTATACTCATATTTTTATTAAAATTTTCATCAAAAGATATATGTAAAGTTTCTTCAATTATGTTTGTTTGTTTATTAAATACTCGATACGCCTTACTTCGTTCTGAGTATCCTACAAAAATTCCTTCGTTGTCTTTTGGATCAAATTTTGCAAGTTGATCTTTTGTATTTAAAATAAAACATTTTGATGAAAATATTTTAAAATAAGATATATTTGGCTTTTTGTTATTAAATAGTTCATATGAAGTATTTTTAGTTAATGGTCTAATTGATATACGATTTAATACATAACATACAATAGCTACGGCTTCTGCCTAAAAATGTTTTGGTAGAAAACTTCCATTTATTCTTTTTCAGTGGGACCTGAAAATAAACATGAAATTATTGGTACCCGCTTTTTAATAGGGTCCTAAAAGTTAGAGCTTAGGAAACCAAACCCAATTCGGTTCAGTATCCTTTTTATAAATATAGTTTTTATTATTATGAACACTATCCATAAATGTTTTAATATATTTATTCCTAATTAAAATATTGTTAGTTTTTAGAACCCAAACTTTGACTATCTTGGTTTCTACTTTTGTTTTAATAGGTTCTCTTAATAACATTTGTTGTTTTGAATCAATATTCCTCTTAAAATTTGTATTTTTCTTTTTAGGAATATTTGACTCCTTTTTATATCCTAATACATGTATATTTGAAGAGAATTGAGAATTTTCTAAAGTCTTAGATAAATTTTCTCTTTCTTTGTTAAAGTTAGAAACATTTTTAGTGATGTTTTATCTAATCTAGCTTGAAGATTATTATTTTCTAACTCAACTTGTCTAATCTTAGTTTTTAACTCATGATTTTCAGAAACAATTATATCATTCTTTGTCTTTTGAGTTTCAATTTCTTGACTTAAAAGTGATAATTGAGTTTCCGAATATGAATGAGATTCTTGAACTTTTTTAAGTTCTTCTTCTACAATTTGCTTTTCATGTTTTAACATATCCCTTTCAAATTCAGCTTTGTTTTGATTTTCATGAGTTTCCTTGAGTTTCTTTTTAAGAGTTTTTATTGTGCTCAAAAGTTCAGTGTTTACTTCAATTAAATCATCGAAAGTTAAATTACTAACCTCGGATTCTTGAGCCATAAAGCATACATTCGCCTGTTCATTGTCGCTATCATTTTCACTTTCAGATGAAGAAGAATCTAAATCGTCCCATGTTACAGAGAATGCCTTCTTTTTGAATTTCTCTCTCTTGTTTTTATTATTGAGAGCTTTCTAATTCTCCTTTTTTTGCTCTGGACAATCCTTGTGCATGTGACCTTTCTTGTGATAGTTGAAACATTCTATATTTGAGGATGTAGGTTTGTTCAAGAAATTCTTATTGAACCCGTTTTTATTTCCTTTTCTATATCTTAAAAATTTCTTGAAATTTTTAGCTATAAATGCTAAATCTTCATACTCTGATTCTTCCTTTTCTACATGAAAAGCTACATTCTTTCTTTCTTGAGCTTGATCTTTCTTAGCTTGCATATTTACTTCATACAACATAAGATTTTCAATTAATTCCTCTGGTTTCATTGTAGATAGATCATTTGCTTCCTCGATTGCTAGTACTTTTCTCTCCCATTCATCAGTGAGTGAATTTAGAACTTTAGACACAATGTCAAAGTCCGTGTATTTTTCTTCTAGTCCTATTAAGGCATGATGAATATCTTGAAATCTCGAGTACATGTCATTGATGGATTCATTTTGTTGCATTCTAAAGTTTTGGAATTGGTTCTTCAGCATGGATATCTTTATTTGTTTGACCATGTTTGTGCCTTCATGTATGACTCTAAGTGTTTCCCATATCTGATATGTAGTAGTACATCTGCTAACACGGTTGAATTCATTTCTATCCAGGGCACAAAATAGCATATTCATAGCTTTGGCATTTGCACTAGCTTCATTCTTCTGAGTTTGTGTCCATATAGGATAATCGGTCGTGGGTACAACGAACTTTGCTTGAGTGGCATTCCAAGCTTGGAAACTTGTTGATTGCATATAAATCCTCATCCTTGTAGCCCAATAGTTATAGTTTAGCCCATTGAATAGGGGGATCTTTGGGTAGATTTGTAACGACCCGTGTAAATTCGATGTTTAAAATGAATTAAATTAGTAGGATTTTATTTTAAATTTAGAAAGAAATAAAAATCTTATTAATTTATATGAAACCAAATATTGAAATTTGATGTATCAAGGGTAATTAAATTTACAAATTAAATTATATATTGCAGTTAATAGTAATAGTGGAAATTGTTGCAAATATTGAATTTGTCAATGGAATAAAATATTGATTTACGGAAATTGAATATGAACGGAGGTAATAAAGTAATGCAAGAAAATAAATAATCTAATTAGTACAATCCCTTTTATTTGTAAACTATTGTAAGGTGTTAATTAATTGAAATATGAAAATTTGGAAATAGATTCAAAATTTATGTTAGATAAATGAATTGCAATAATTAGAGTTAGTAATTAATAGGTTAAAGGGAATACCAATTTATTCATAAAGTGAATATAAGTGAATGTAACCAAATAAATAGGAAACGCTAATTATTCATAAGTGATGGATGATGATATAAACGTTACTAATTATTAATGTAGTAACGTAAGATGTAAATGTATTTTCAGTGGAAATGTAACCTTATTTCTAGGTAGAAATTGCAGATAGATTTATGAAATGGAGTTTATGCGATAAATAGAATTGAATGTTTCGTTAGTATGAATTTGAGGGAATATGGGGTAAATTGACTAAATCAATAAAAGACAATAAATGCAATGATGATGGGTTAGTAATAAAAGTGAATAGGGAAATGATTGTATAGTAAAAATGGAATTCCAACTTGTTGGAATGGAGTAAATACACTTAGTAATAAATTTAGGATAGAAAAACGAAATGGAAATATTGAATTAGTTAATTCGTGTATATATATATATATATATATATATATATATATATATAGAATGGCGATTATTGGATTGTAAATAATAAACTTATTAATGGTGATCAAGAGTTGTGACCACAAGTTATTATGAGTGATACATATATATTTAATTCAATTCAATTGATTTGGAAATCATTGCAATAAATATAAATTAAATGTTACGTTGAATAAGTTAAGGTAATAAATGGAGAATAACGTAAATGTTATACATAGATATGGTAATTTGAATCTATTGAAATTTATGGAATTTGAATATCACATTTTACGTTAATTGGAGATAAAGATGGAAGTAGGTAATTATTGCATTAATTTGTAAGTAGAAATAAATCATTAATGAGAACAAGTATTTAAGATTAACCACCTATTTAGTGTATTAAGTTATAACGGAAAATCAATTGCAATAATTAAAAATATATTTATTACATTAATGATAATGACGTAATATTTGAAATATTAAATAGGATGGAATTCAAATGTATATAACGATAGAAATGTGAAATTTGGGAATAGATTCAAAGTTATAAATGAGTTGTTAAAATAATACATAATAAGTGCAAATTGAATGAATCAATGGGAGCATAGATTTAAGTTTAGAAAACGATATTTTAGTTTAATTAAAGTATTGCAAAATAAATGAAATTAACGTTTAAATATTTCGTTTATAGAGATTAAATAAAATTCAAGGATATTAAAATAATAGATTTGGAACCCAACATGGAATCCTTCTAGTTAAAATTTTTAGATGGAATAAACATTTGATTTTTTAATTGAATAGAGAAAAAGATTTATTTAGTATGTAATTTTATGCTTGTTGGAAACTGTAATTTTATAAACATGTTTGCTTGACTATAAATAAGGATTACAATGTTCACGTATTTATTTAATCGATTTCATCAATTAGGATCTGTTTTGAAGTGGAAGATTAAAATTAATTGGAAATAAATTTATTAAAATCTTTTAATTGAAAAAGGAAAAGAAACAAAGTGCAATTAATAAAATTTATGTAAGAATGTTTTCATTATGAATGTACATTATTTGGAAATATAAGAATGGATTTAATATTGTATAAGTTGATCGTTTTAGAATATAAGAATGTTACATTTATGAATTGCAAGTAACGAATAAGCATTTTAAGGAAAATAAAAGAATGTTGAGGAAATAAAGTGAACGTTTCCATTCTGAATATAAATATAACGTTGTAAAAAGAGAAAGTTGAATTTTTAAAATAACATTTTTCGGTAGTTAAATAGCAGGCATAGGTTGCACGGAAGTGATTTTATTACTAACCTCGAAATTTAAAATAAATTAAATAATTGAGTTCAAAATTACATGTCGAGAAAAATGTTATTTTTAAATTTGAATTTTTAAATCACGGTTCATATTTTATTTATGTATCCGCTGTCCCCGTTTTGTAAATTGGTCTTTTTAAATCTAGTTATGTTGTGGTAATTAAATCTTTAATGAGTGTCAAATTTGATATGTTTGGGGTTTAAAAAAAATTAATTGGGTGAACAAATGTTTTGAAATTTGAATTCTAAAAGTTTGTTTATAGAGTAGAGTTGGTCCATTCATTCCCTTTCTAATTAATAATTGTCACACATTTTTTTAATTGTTTCCTCATTTGTTCCATTACTCATTTCCATTTACATTGTCTAAAGCCTTTTCATTTCATGAACGTTACATACTTTTCATATTTTTATTTCTTTCTTTCACCTCTTTTAATATCTACCATTTTTATTGGGTTGTTCATATTTTTACTTTATTTCAATTCCTACTTTGTTTATATTTAGCTTTTCACTAGTTTCATTCCTTATTCTTGTAGCTTCATTTCATTTTTTTTTAGAATTTCATCTTCTATAGCTTTATTTTTGTCACTCTTCACCTTCCTTCTTCCTTTTTTCATGTTTCTTCTTCAAATCTCCTTTTTTTTTTCCAAAGCTTTTTTTTTCCTCTTTCTTCTTCTTATTCTTCAAATCTTCTTCTTTATCAAAGTTTCCTTTTCTTTTTTTGTTGTTGTTCTTCTTCTTCTTTAATTTTTTTTCTCTTTTAAACCTTATCTTCTTTCCATGTCTTTTTCTTCAAATCCATATTTATATAATCTTCTCTTCAAAACTTTCTATAAAAATAAAATAAAAAAAATATTAAGATAGCAAGGAAACAAAAGAAAATGAGAAAGTAGTTCCAGATCCAATTCTGGCTAAGCAAAAAGGTACGCAATACTAAAAATTCCATTGCAAGTTAAATAAAATATATGATGTGATATATAATTTCTTTTTTTCTTTTTTTTTGAAATTTCAATCACCATTAATGCGTATAACTTTCTCATACGACCTCCGATTTACGCGAATTTTTTTTTGCCAGGATCGTAATAAATTTCCAGATCTGTTGACGCAAGTTTGGAAAGATTTAGAGACCGTCAAATTTTTGAGTTTAAATTGGATTTAAATCCAATTTAAATTCAAAAGGTGAGTATTTTAACCCACTCACAATTTCTAAAATTTCTTATATTTGTTATATTAAATTTAGATATGAGTAGAAATTTATTTATGACTGTTTGGCATGTTTTATTCATTATCTCTGATAAATCGCATTCATTTAATATAACTGTTAATTAATTTTATTTATGGCATAAATTTGACAGTTAGAATTTATTAAATTTCATATTAACTGCCAGTCATAGTTATGTTAAATTTTTATTTCATATTAACTGCCGTTAAATTTACGTTTATTTTTGCATATAAACTGCCAATTAACAGTTATTAAATTTATTTTGAGTATAAACTGATAATTGATACCATTATTTATCACCTGTTATGTACTGATGATTGTTTGAAATTAGATGATGACTGTGATAAATGGATGTATGATTTGATGGATGAATGGATGATTAATTTTATTAATTGCAAGTTGCTATGCATTTCATTCATTCGGGATTGCGGTTTGAAATGATATACAACCGCATTTTTATTTTTAAATTGCAGATTGAAATGATAAACATCCGTATCACTTGACCATAGGGTAGAAAATTTTATACAGGCACCTTGGTATATATATATATATAATTATTTTTGAAATGATTTTCATGGTGTTGTAAAGCTATATATATGGTTTATGGGATATTGATTTGGTTATTTATATATATATATATAGTAATTTTCGGTTTTTTTAAGCTTTGTATGAATTTGATTTGAAGTATAAAATTTAGTTGATTTTCGAGATCAATATGATTAAGAATTTATTTAAAATTTAAATTCTGGAGTTTTAAATGACTTAAAAGAGATAAAGATTTGAAGATAAATATTAAGTTAAACTGGAAATTTAATAAAAAGTTAGAATTTTTAAAGTATATGATTTTATAACTTGATTTTTGTGTAGAAGGATTTAAATGAATGAATATCAGGTTTATTTAAATGAATATAAAATAAATTGAAAGATTTTTTCCAGTTATGTGAAGTTAAAGGTTTTCTTAAATTATATTGAATTCATTAAGTAAAGACTTCAAGTCTAAATAATAAGTAATTGAATTTAATATATATGGGATTTTTAAATGAGTTTGTTTTTTTTGAAATGGTGAAATAATTAAAGCTTTGGAACATAAGAATTGAAATGGTATTTGGAAGTTTAAATCGATATTTGAATTTGATTTGTGAAATCTAAAGAAGCTATTTTGTTTTATAAAAGTAGTTTAATATTTAACCATTTAAGAGATGGAAATTTGTTTCAAAGCTATGTTTTTCAAGGTAGTATAATTTGGAAATATTATGTTCAAGAGTTTGATTTCTAAATATTTTACTTTGGAAACCTTATGATTTTGGAAGGAATATATATTGGAAAATAAATGATATCGTATTGATTTGGGGTTTTAAAAATATAAATGATATCGTATTTATATGGGCTTAAAATGGATATTTTATTCTGGTTTTAAAGTATAAACTATTTTGAAAAGACCGCGGTGTTATAATAACGATTGGTTGTTCAAGAGACCGGGATCAGAAGTTGTCATACTCTCTGCCAACTCCGAAAACCACTTTAACAACCGTGTACGCGGTGGAGATTCCAGAATGAAGTAGGTTGGTGGAGGCGTTTCCTGCAAGGTAAATACGTGGACCCGACTCCCATGAGTTGGCATAAGGTGGCTAAAACAGGAGCGATTCTCGGGCCAATGAGGTCATTCCTCTGATCGGACACTCCTCTTCGATATTATACTTTGACTTTGGATTGATTCAGTAGCCACTTTTACTTTGATTTTTGGGGAGTTGTTTCGAGGTGGGCGGTAGCTGCGGCTACGCGTTTCCATCAGCCTGGATAGCAATTGGTATATCTACCCTGGCATTGCCTAGTTGTGCCGTGTCACCTACCCTAGCGCGCCTTATACGATTTTGTTTTGTACCATACCTATGGAGTGCCCTCTGACGACGCCCATTATGGGGGAGATTACGGTACTGTATAGACTATGGGAATATGTAAATGTGTTAAGGTGGAAAATGTAAAGCCTTAACGCTATTTAAAAGTAAGTTTATTTTACAACTAGACACTATTATAATAGCGTAATATACTATATAGTAAATAGTTTAATGGATCCTTAGGAGATGTAAATCCCGAGCATCTCTTGAGTTACTGTACTCATATTTGTTTCTGTTAATTTAACTCACATAAGATCTTTTAGTTCCGACTCGAGTGTTTTTGTCTTTCCAAATTCGCTCGGGTCAGTCCGAGCGTTTCAGGATTGAAGATTTTATTTCCGAAGGAAGAAGACGAAGATTTTATTATTATTACTATAGATAATATGGTTTCACTACACTCATATTGTTTCGCTGCATTGTTATATGGTATGTGTACTCTGATTTTAATTATATATAGAAGAATCAAATGTTTTGTAAACAGTTTTATAAACTGCATATTTTATTATTATATTTTATCCTTCCGCTGTGAGATTCTAGTTTGTTTTATTTCTTCTCTGTTTTTCTTGTTTACCTCATAACAATCCGCCCTTCCGTATGGTTTGAATCGACATGTGTGTCGATTTGAAGTGTGCGAAAAGGCGGGACGTTACATCTGGTATCAGAGCTTTGGTTTAGCGATAAACCTTAGCTTTGTGGAGTTTGACTCTTTACTAATAGGGTAGTAATACCCTATGGGAGTCGCTGAGTGTATATATATGAGCAAGCGTATTTGTTAGTGATATAAAAAGATTTTAGTATTGGGTTAATCTGTTCCGTTTTGTATTTATAAATTCTAGTTGGTGCATGGGACGCTGTGACATCAATAGGGATTTCTAAACACTTAATAGGACAAACCGACATAATATTTGTTTTTAATATAGGTGAATGAAATAACTTTGCCTATTATATTTTCTATATATAAAAATATTTTATAATGACATATATTTGGTTGCTATAGATTGGGTGTTAGGTAATGAAAATATAAATAATGGTTGAAACTAAGTTGAAAGTAAAATAAATGAAATCTGGAAATTTAGGGCTTAAGTTCCGGGGTTTTGAAATTTCTTTTGAATTTTTTTTTTGGAATATAATAATATTGTGTATAAGTATTTTCTGATATAAATATTTTAATATAATTCGGAAGAATTGTTTTAAAGAAGATTTTTGGAGAAAATAAGTTTTGTACTTTCCTCTTTGTCGCTGGAAAATAATTTCGGTGATGGCGGCTGCATCATCGACTTTCATTTTCGAGTTTCGAAGGGGAAATGCCACTGTAGTAGTTTTACTGCAGATTCATTTTCGAAAAATATATAAGTTTTGAATTGTTAAATATAATTAGAGATATATAAGTTGCAAGAATATATTCATCTATTATTTTAAAATAATTTGAAATTTAACCCGATATTTAATTCTTAAATTTCCATTAACTAATTGTTTCAATTATTGTAGTAAAATAAAAGGTAAGTAATTAATAATTGAAACCTCTAATTTAGGTAAGAGATTTAATGCTAAGTTATTAATGGATATAAAGAAAACTTGAAATTTGTAACATATGAAACAAAGAGTAATATTGTTGAACATTAAATTTAAATAAAGGATGAGATAAAACTTGTATAAGTTCATTTGCATTTTCTTTAACATATATAACTTACCAATTTAAAAAGTTGAAATGTTAAATAGGAAATGTAATGAAAATTGTACAAGTAAAAGTAGGAAATGAAGTACTCAATGAGTTTGCTATTATAAATTAGAATTTAATGTATAAACTTAAGTTACAATTGAAATTTTACTATAAGTGAATATAATTAAAGGTAAGTAATTCAAATGGATGAATATCAACTTAAGTAGATAAAATGGAAATGCTAACAAATTAAATGGGACATGAATACTATTGATAAACAAATGTAAATAAATGAGGGCATGCAATAAATGAACGAAAAATTATAATGAAATAAAAAGAACTGGCATGACCTGAGATAATAGAAATGAAAAATTGTAAGTAATAAGTAAAAAAATAAAAAATAAATAACTGAAACAAACATTGAATGAGTAAATGAAATTAAAAGTTTGTTAGAAATAAATGTAAACTATAAAAGGAAAATTTATGTCGTATGAATAAAAAGAGAAATTAAACAACAAAGGTATGAAATTAATAAAAGGTTAAGTTGATTGTTGTTTGAATTGTTGTTGTTTGGTTATGGTTGTTTGGGTAAAATACTTTGAAAATTGGATTTGGAGTGAATGAATAATCTATTTAGTTTATCTTAGACTGTTGAGTAAATGATGCACTTGATGGTTTATTCTTCATTCCGTACGATTTAAGGGTTTTGAACCCGAACGACTATTTATTTGTTTGGTTGAATGGTTGCTTTGAATTTGTTGTGTATGCTGCTGTTAAAATTAATGGTTGTTGTATTGTTTTGTATTAGTGATGGAAACCACTTAAATATTTTACTTTATATAAATTGTAACCATTTTAGATTTTATAGGTGTAATGCAGGTTATGGAAGCAATTGCTACTGCTTTTGGTTCCATAAATTAAGCATAAATTTCCCGACAAATAGGTACGTTTCGGATTACGATTTATTTAAGGTAATAAATTTAGTAAATTATTGTTTATAAGTTAAATATTTTGAATAATATGCATTGTTATTTAATTCTTCTTTTCCCTTTTTTTTCCTTTTCGGGGACGAAAAGTTTTGAGTGGGGGAGAGTGTAACGACCCGTGTAAATTCGATGTTTAAAATGAATTAAATTAATAGGATTTTATTTTAAATTTAGAAAGAAATAAAAATCTTATTAATTTATATGAAAGCAAATATTGAAATTTGATGTATCAAGGGTAATTAAAATTTACAAATTAAATTATATATTGCAATTAATAGTAATAGTGGAAATTGTTGCAAATATTGAATTTGTCAATGGAATAAAATATTGATTTACGGAAATTGAATATAAACGGAGGTAATAAAGTAATGCAAGAAAATAAATAATCTAATTAGTACAATCCCTTTTATTTGTAAACTATTGTAAGGTGTTAATTAATTGAAATATGAAAATTTGGAAATAGATTCAAAATTTATGTTAGATAAATGAATTGCAATAATTAAAGTTAGTAATTAATAGGTTAAAGGGAATACCAATTTATTCATAAAGTGAATATAAGTGAATGTAACCAAATAAATAGGAAACGCTAATTATTCATAAGTGATGGTTGATGATATAAACGTTACTAATTATTAATGTAGTAACGTAAGATGTAAATGTATTTTCAGTGGAAATGTAACCTTATTTCTAGGTAGAAATTGCAGGTAGATTTATGAAATGGAGCTTATGCGATAAATAGAATTGAATGTTTCGTTAGTATGAATTTAAGGGAATATGGGGTAAATTGATTAAATCAATAAAAGACAATAAATGCAATGACGATGGGTTAGTACTAAAAGTGAATAGGGAAATGATTGTATAGTAAAAATGGAATTCCAACTTGTTGGAATGGAGTAAATACACTTAGTAATAAATTTAGGATAGGAAAACGAAATGGAAATATTGAATTAGTTAATTCGTGTATATATATATATATATATATATATATATATATACATATATATATATATATATAGAATGGAGATTATTGGATTGTAAATAATAAACTTATTAATGGTGATTAAGAGTTGTGACCACAAGTTATTATGAGTGATACATATATATTTAATTCAATTCAATTGATTTGGAAATCATTGCAATAAATATAAATTAAATGTTACGTTGAATAAGTTAAGGTAATAAATGGAGAATAACGTAAATGTTCTTCATAGATATAGTAATTTGAATCTATTGAAATTTATGGAATTTGAATATCACATTTTACGTTAATTGGAGATAAAGATGGAAGTAGGTAATAATTGCATTAATTTGTAAGTAGAAATAAATCATTAATGAGAACAAGTATTTAAGATTAACCACCTATTTAGTGTATTAAGTTATAACGGAAAATCAATTGCAATAATTAAAAATATATTTATTACATTAATGATAATGACGTAATATTTGAAATATTAAATAGGATGGAATTCAAATGTATATAACGATAGAAATGTGAAATTTGGGGAATAGATTCAAAGTTATAAATGAGTTGTTAAAATAATACATAATAAGTGCAAATTGAATGAATCAATGGGAGCATAGATTTAACTTTAGAAAACGATATTTTAGTTTAATTTAAGTATTGCAAAATAAATGAAATTAACGTTTAAATATTTCGTTTATAGAGATTAAAATAAAATTCAAGGATATTAAAATAATAGAGTTTGAACCCAACATGGAATCCTTCTACTTAAAATTTTTAGATGGAATAAACATTTGATTTTTTAATTGAATAGAGAAAAAGATTTATTTAGTATGTAATTTAATGCTTGTTGGAAATTGTAATTTTATAAACATGTTTGCTTGACTATAAATAAGGATTACAATGTTCACGTATTTATTTAACTGATTTCATCAATTAGGGTCTGTTTTGAAGTGGAAGATTAAAATTAATTGGAAATAAATTTATTGAAATCTTTCAATTGAAAAACGAAAAGAAACAAAGTGCAATTAATAAAATTTATGTAAGAATGTTTTCATTATGAATGTACATTATTTGGAAATATAAGAATGGATTTAATATTGTATAAGTTGATCGTTTTAGAATATAAGAATGTTTACATTTATGAATTGCAAGTAACGAATAAGCATTTTAAGGAAAATAAAAGAATGTTGAGGAAATAAAGTGAACGTTTCCATTCTAAATATAAATATAACGTTGTAAAAAGAGAAAGTTGAATTTTTAAAACAACATTTTTCGGTAGTTAAATAGCAGGCATAGGTTGCACGGAAGTGATTTTATTACTAACCTTGAAATTTAAAATAAATTAAATAATTGAGTTCATAATTACGTGTCGAGAAAAATGTTATTTTTAAATTTGAATTTTTAAATGATGGTTCATATTTTATTTATGTATCCGCTGTCCCCGTTTTGTAAATTGGTCTTTTTAAATCTAGTTATGTTGTGGTAATTAAATCTTTGATGAGTGTCAAATTTGATATGTTTGGGGTTAAAAAAAAATTAATTGGGTGAACAAATGTTTTGAAATTTGAATTCTAAAAGTTTGTTTATAGATTAGAGTTGGTCCATTCATTCCCTTTCTAATTAATAATTGTCACACATTTTTTTAATTGTTTCCTCATTTGTTCCATTACTCATTTCCATTTACATGGTCTAAAGCCTTTTCATTTCATGAACGTTACATACTTTTCATATTTTTATTTCTTTCTTTCACCTCTTTTAATATCTACCATTTTTATTGGGTTGTTCATATTTTTACTTTATTTCAATTCCTACTTTGTTTATATTTAGCTTTTCACTAGTTTCATTCCTCATTCTTGTAGCTTCATTTCATTTTTTTTAAAATTTCATCTTCTATAGCTTTACTTTTTGTCACTATTCACCTTCCTTCTTCCTTTTTTCATGTTTCTTCTTCAAATCTCCTTTCTCTTTTTTTTTCCAAAGCTTTTTTTTCCTCTTTCCTCTTCTTATTCTTCAAATCTTCTTCTTTATCAAAGTTTCCTTTTCTTTTTTTGTTGTTGTTGTTCTACTTCTTTAATTTTTTTTTCTCTTTTAAACCTTATCTTCTTTCCATGTCTTTTTCTTCAAATCCATATTTATATAATCTTCTCTTCAAAACTTTCTATAAAAAAAAAATAAAAAAAATATTAAGATAGCAAGGAAACAAAAGAAAACGAGAAAGTAGTTCCAGATCCAAATCTGGCTAAGCAAAAAGGTACGCAATACTAAAAATTCCATTGCAAGTTAAATAAAATATATGATGTGATATATAATTTCTTTTTTTCTTTTTTTTTTCGAAATTTCAATCACCATTAATGCGTATAACTTTCTCATACGACCTCCGATTTACGCGAATTTTTTTTTTGCTAGGATCGTGTTGACGCTGGTTTGGAAAGATTTGGAGACCGTCGAATTTTTGAGTTTAAATTGGATTTAAATCCAATTTAAATTCAAAAGGTGAGTGTTTTAACCCACTCACAATTTCTAAAATTTCTTATGTTTGTTATATTAATTTTAGATATGAGTAGAAATTTATTTATGACTGTTTCGCATATTTTATTCATTATCTTTGATAAATCGCATTCATTTAATATAACTGTTAATTAATTTTATTTATGGCATAAATTTGACAGTTAGAATTTATTAAATTTCATATTAACTACCAGTCATAGTTATGTTAAATTTTTATTTCATATTAACTGCCAGTTAAATTTACGTTTATTTTTGCATATAAACTGCCAATTAACAGTTATTAAATTTATTTTGAGTATAAACTGATAATTGATACCATTATTTATCACCTGTTATGTACTGATGATTGTTTGAAATTAGATGATGACTGTGACAAATGGATGTATGATTTGATGGATGAATGGATGATTAATTTTATTAATTGCAAGTTGCTATGCATTTCATTCATTCGGGATTGCGGTTTGAAATGATATACAACCGCATTTTTATTTTTAAATTGCGGATTGAAATGATAAACATCCGTATCACTTGACCATAGGGTAGAAAATTTTATACAGGCACCGCGGTATGTATATATATATATATATATATATATAATTATTTTTGAAATGATTTTCGTGGTGTTGTAAAGCTATACATATGGTTTATGGGATATTGATTTGGTTATTTATATATATATATATATAGTAATTTTAGGTTTTTTTAAGCTTTGTATGAATTTGATTTGAAGTATAAAATTTAGTTGATTTTCGAGATCAATATGATTAAGAATTTATTTAAAATTTAAATTCTGGAGTTTTAAATGACTTAAAAGAGAACAAGATTTGAAGATAAATATTAAGTTAAATTGGAAATTTAATAAAAAGTTAGAATTTTTAAAGGATATGATTTTATAACTTGATTTGTGTAGAAGGATTTAAATGAATGAATATCAGGTTTATTTAAATGAATATAAAATAAATTGAAAGATTTTTTCCAGTTTTGCGAAGTTAAAGGTTTTCTTAAATTATATTGAATTCATTAAGTAAAGATTTCAAGTTTAAATAATAAGTAATTGAATTTAATATATATGGGATTTTTAAATGAGTTTGTTTTTTTGAAATGGTGAAATAATTAAAGCTTTGGAACATAAGAATTGAAATGGTATTTGGAAGTTTAAATCGATATTTGAATTTGATTTGTGAAATCTAAAGAAGCTATTTTGTTTTATAAAAGTAGTTTAATATTTAACCATTTAAGAGATGGAAATTTGTTTCAAAGCTATGTTTTTCAAGGTAGTATAATTTGGAAATATTATGTTCAAGAGTTTGATTTCTAAATATTTTACTTTGGAAACCTTATGATTTTGGAAGGAATATATATTGGAAAATAAATGATATCGTATTGATTTGGGGTTTTAAAAATATAAATGATATCGTATTTATATGGGTTTAAAATGGATATTTTATTCTGGTTTTAAAGTATAAACTATTTTGAAAAGACCGCGGTGTTATAATAACGATTGGTTGTTAAAGAGACCGGGATCGGAAGTTGTCATACTCTCTGCCAATTCCGAAAACCACTTTAACAACCGTGTACGCGGTGGAGATTCCAGAATGAAGTAGGTTGGTGGAGGCGTTTCCTGCAAGGTAAATACGTGGACCCGACTCCCATGAGTTGGCATAAGGTGGCTAAAACATGAGCGATTCTCGGGCCAATGAGGTCATTCCTCTGATCGGACACTCCTCTTCGATATTATACTTTGACTCTGGATTGATTCAGTGGCCACTTTTACTTTGATTTTTGGGGAGTTGTTTCGAGGTGGGCGGTAGCTGCGGCTACGCGTTTCCATCAGCCTGGATAGCAATTGGTATATCTACCCTGGCATTGCCTAGTTGTGCCGTGTCACCTACCCTAGCGCGCCTTATACGATTTTGTTTTGTACCATACCTATGGAGTGCCCTCTGACGACGCCCACTACGGGGGAGATTACGGTACTGTATAGACTATGGGAATATATAAATGTGTTAACGTGGAAAATGTAAAGCCTTAACGCTATTTAAAAGTAAGTTTATTTTACAATTAGGCACTATTATAATAGCGCAATATACTACATAGTAAATAGTTTAACGGATCCTTAGGAGATGTAAATCCCGAGCATCTCTTGAGTTACTGTACTCATATTTATTTCTGTTAATTTAACTCACATAAGATCTTTTAGTTCTGACTCGAGTGTTTTTGTCTTTCCAAATTCGCTCGGGTCAGTCCGAGCGTTTCAGGATTGAAGATTTTATTTCCGAAGGAAGAAGACGAAGATTTTATTATTATTACTATAGATAATATGGTTTCACTACACTCATATTGTTCCGCTGCATTGTTATATGGTATGTGTACTCTGATATTTAATTGTATATAGAAGAATCAAATGTTTTGTAAACAGTTTTATAAACTGTATATTTTATTATTATATTTTATCCTTCCGCTGTGAGATTCTAGTTTGTTTTATTTCTTCTCTGTTTTTCTTGTTTACCCCATAACAATCCGCCCTTCCGTATGGTTTGAATCGACATGTGTGTCGATTTGAAGTGTGTGAAAAGGCGGGACGTTACAAAATTGTTCTTCCGCAAATGTAGAACTATAGGCAGATGTTGTGCTTGTACTTACGTTATTTTCCATATTATCAATATGTCTAATAAAGGTGTTATGGTTATAGGACGGCCTTGCTCTGATACCAATTGAAAGAAGCCGTGCGGTAGGATCGTATAGTATGGAATAGTGGATGGTATAGGTAAATAACAATAAGCAATAAGTAAAGTAGACACCAGGATTTTACACTGGTTCGGACCTCTAGTCCTACGTCCAGTCCCTAAGCTTCACTTAGGAATTCTACTAACTAAAACCCTCTCTTAACCCGGAGGAATAGGTTTACAACTTACCCGAACGGGATTTCTTGCCTCAACTACCAAAGAGGGCTTTAACTCAATTACTAAAAAACAATTATTCGACTTGCTGTGTTCTTGTCAACACTAATGAGTCCAATGTAGTACAATATTCCTATAATCTTATCCTCGAGAGTATGCAATGTGTTTGTGAAGATTTAGAAAATGTGAATTGCTATGAATCAAAAGAATGTTATAAACAAAGCAGAGATTCAAGCAATAGATTGGTGATTGCTTTGAAAACTTTTAGAGAATATAAAATATGTTCAAGAAAGTAGTGAGATTAAAGCATAAGAAAATTGCTAAATTGAAGATGTTAGAACCATGTATATATAGGTATAGAAGAGATGCATTTGTTGGCTAGAGATGCAGACAAGATATGCTTCCATTTCCATTGGAGAATGGTTGCAACTCTTGGGAGGAAGAAGGTGTCCATTCAGAGAAAATTCGCAGGTTTAAATTCAGTCGACTGAGCAGGGATTTCAGTCGACTGGAAATGTAAAGAATTTTTTTTCTTCAGGAATAGATTCAGTCGACTGAGCAGGTTGTTTCAGTCGACTGGAACTATGCATGTTTGTATATGTGTAACAGGTTCAGTCGACTGGGCTTACCTGTTCAGTCGACTGAACTATTGGTTTTTGCATAGTGAATGTTTATCTAGAAAATGAAGTCTATAAAACGTGTTCTAGTGTTTGTGCAAGCCTCTTGAGGATAGATTTTATAATAATTCTAAACTAAGACCTATATTTAAATTATACTCATGCTATCCTCGGTCTTCATCGTGCTTCCTTTAGCTTTGCACATATCTCTTCCTTTTTATTGTCATTGATAAAATATAGCTTATCAACATCCCTCCCTTAAAAGAATTTTGTCTTGAAATTAGCAATAAGAGACAACTCATTGTAATCCAAAAGGCCATACATTATATATTACTAAATCCATATAGTGGACATGCACTAAGCATTCATAACACAATAATGCATACACTATACATACAAACAATGACTATCCTAACATTAATTCTGGATAGGCTTCCTTCATGTGATCCACCATCTCCCAAGTACAATCTCGAGGATCCTCACTCCATTGAATCTTTACTACCTTCACCACCTTATTACGCAACCTCTTCTCATGCTGATTAATAATATAACTGGATTCCTGATCACCTTCAAGTTCGGTTCTACCTCAAAATCCTCTTGAATCGATGGCTCCATAATCAATGATGGGTCATGAACATACTTCCTCAAATGAAACATGTAATAAACATTATGGACCCCTGACAACCTTTCTTGTAATTCAACTATATATGCGAGCGGTCCAATCCTATCAGTAATCTTAAAAGGTCCAATATACCTGGGTGCCAGCTTCCCAGCCCGTCCAAATCGAAGAACTCTTTTGATTGGGACGATCTTTACGAATATAGAGTCTCCGACTTCAAATACCAAATATCTTCTCCTTTTATCGTTATAACTCTTTTGGCGATCCTGAGCTTTCTTCATCCTTCTCTTTATCACCCCAACTTTTTCAGTAACTTACAAGGACATTCATAGAGAGCTTTGTAGGGTGCCATGCCAATGCTCGCTTGATAATTATTGTTGTAGGAGAATTCCACTAAATGAAGACGATCTTCCCACGATCCTCCAAAATCTAGAATACACGCCCTCAAAAGATCTTCTAGAATCCGATTTACTCTCCCCGTTTTTCCGTATGTTTGGTGGCGATATTTTATGCTCAAGCTTAGCTTTGTTCCTAAAGCTACTTGCAATGCCTCCTAAAACTGACTAGTAAAGGTTGGATCTCGACCACTTAATATACTTACTGGGACTCCATACAACCTTATTATCTCTCTTACATAAATTCTGCCAAAGAAACTGCAGTTCTCGCCGACTTTACCGGAATAAAATGAGTGCCTTTTGTTAGTCGGTTTACAATGACCCATACACCTTCATTTACTTTTCTAGTTCTGGGTAACCCATCGATAAAATCCATGGATATAATTTCCATTTCCAATTTAGGATTTCCAAGGGTTGAAATAAAGCAGCCGTCTTCTGGTGATCGCCTTTTATCTGTTGACAGATAAGACATCGGCTGCCATAGATTGAAATATCTTTCTTTATCCCGGGTCGCCAAAGCACTCGCTTCATATCCTTGTACATCTTATTAACTCCAGGGTGGATACTTAACTTAGTCCTAGGACATTCCTTTAAAACTTCTTATTTAAGACAATCTATATCAGGAACGCATAATCTTCCATTCATCCTTAAAGTACCATGATTATCAATCTCGAAACTAGAATTTTGGCCATCTCAATGCCTTGAATAAATTCCAATAGAAGACTATCTTCCTTTTGTTTGCTCATAATTCTTTTAACGAGAGTCAGACTGACTTCCAAGAGGGCTAAAACTGCATTCCTACTTAGGGCGTTTGCCACCACATTTTCTTTCCCTGGCGTACAGAGAATATCCAAGTAGTAAGCCACCAGGAATTCTAGCCATCAATCCTGCCTTAAGTTCAGGTCCTTCTGAGTGAAAATGTACTTCAGGGATTTGTGATCCATGAAGATCTTGAACTTTTCACCTATTTAGAGAAGAAAATTACTACTAGGATCCTAAAAGATTAGCAATAAACTAAAGAGGAATAGAAGGATTCATACCCATCAAGTAGTGCCTCCACATCTTTAATGCAAATACTAATAGTTCCAGTCATGTGTTGCATAATTCTTCTTGTGAGGCTTTAACTGTCTACTTGCATATGCTATGTCCTTCCCATGCTGCATCAACACTGCTCCCAACCCAACTCTACTAGCATCGATAAAAACAGTCAACCCCTCCCCTCCATCTATAATAGCTAAAACCACGACACTGGTCAACCTTTCTTTTAACTTATGGAATGCTTCTCCACACTTTGGAGTCCACTCAAATTTAAAATCCTTTTTCGTCAGCTTGGTTAGATGACGGGCGTTCTTAAAGTAATCCTTTATGAACTTCCTACGATAACCCACCATCCCTAAAAAGCTTCTCACTTCTGTAGGAGTTTGGGGTCTTTTGAAGTCTTGCACAATAGCTACATTAGCCGAGTCAACTGAAATGCCATCTCCTGATACAACATGACCTAGTTATCTTACTTCTGATTACCAAAAGTGGCACTTAGAAAACTTAGCCTTTAAAACGTTTTCCCTTAATGTTTCTAACACCAGTTCCAAATGGAGTTTATGCTCTTCTTCAGACTTGGAACAAATACGAATGTCATCAATGAAAACCAACATGAACTTATTTAGAACATCCCTAAAAACTTGATTCATAAGATCAACGAAAAATGCAGGTGCATTGGTTAGCCCAAAAGGTATAACCAACCATTCGTAGAAAAGGTCTAGCCCTCTAAAAGCAGTTAAGGGTATACTATCCTTCGCTAGCCTTAACTGATGGAAACCCGTTGTGAGTATAATTGGAAAAATACTCTGGCCCCATTAATTTGGTCAAACATATCATCTATTCGGGGTAACAGATACTTATTTCGAATGGTTTGCTTATTCTACTCCTAATAGTCCACACACAATCTTAAAGAACCATCAGACTTAGCCGCAAAAACTTTTGCTGATCCCCAACTCGAACGACTCAGTCTAATCATCCCTTTTCTTAGTAAAATCATCAGTTTGACTTATTAGCTCCTTCTTCTCTCTCAGGGCCATTCTACGTAAGGGTTGAATAACAGGTTTCGCACCGGGAACAAGATCAATACAAAATTCAATTTCCTGATGGGGAGGCAAACTACTAATCGTCTCAAAATATCGGGAAATATTTAACTACTGATATAGAGTCTAGCACTTCTTGGGATGATTCTAAGGAATAAAGGAAACTATTCATACGATTGTCTAGGACCTCACACGATAATCTTTCCAATACCCTTTCGGTTTTCGCTTTCAACATTGCACTCCGATTAACATAATCGAGGATAGCAATATACTTTGCTAGCAAATCCATTCTAAGAAAAACATCAAAACCTTTAAAATCAAGCACAAACATGTTCCGTAGGAAACGATGGGTAAGGTAGGAAATTTGTACATTCTTATAAATTAAACATAGAATGGTCATACCACCAATGGGATTTGACACACAGATTGGGGTTTCTACAAATTCCAAGGTAATTTTTTTATCTACCTACCAATTCTTTAGAGATGAAACTACATTATTAAACAAAGCTCTAACAGAAATTGTAACAACCCTGAATTTTGTGATTTATTTTAACTGTTTATTTTGATTTTTTATTTGAATTTCTAATTCAAAAACTTTATTATATTTATTAAAATGGATAAATTTTGTTATTTTAAAAAAGTATATTTTTATTTTTATGTGAATTATAATTCCAAACATGAATAAATAGAATATTTTCCAGAAAAGTGGATTTATGGTCAATCTGGCCAAACTTTGACTTTAAATTTTAAATTTAGATATTTCAATTTTTGAATTTTATATTTCATTATGAAAATAGATTAAATTTTAAGTTTACTGCTTTTTGTTTCGTTGAAATCTGATTTATACTGCAGAAGTTGTGCTTTTTACAATATTGTGCTTAAATTAATTTATTTAACAATATTGTCTATTTTAATTTATATAAATAATATTTTTATTTGTCATATCTAGATCTAATTTGTGTATATGTATGTAATACGTCATATTATATATATATATATATATTATTTTAAAATATTTTTAAAGTATAGTTATTATTTTTCCAAAACTAGTTATATTTTGTTTCCAATTTTAATACTAGTTTATATATAATTAACTATATTCTTATATTTTTCCATATTTTTCTAAAATATATTTATTCATTTAATTTTCTCTTATCTGGTATTCGTTTTATTTTATTTACATGATTTTATTTGATTTATTAGAATAAAGAAAAGGGAAATATCAAAAGACTTCAGTCTTTATAACCCTTGACCTTCCACCTTCACACCCCTTCAATTTTTGGGCCGTCCCTACCCAAACTCATAGCCGTGAGTTTTTTTATGCAATTCACGTGAGAAAGCACTTTCTCACTTCAATTTTCATGTCACTTTCAGATCTGAAGAGAAACCCTTGGTAATGTCATCTTTTCTTCCCATTTTATTGATTTTTCTAGTGGATTTTGCCTTGCCTCTTCATGCAATTGCTCGGCCATACTCCTCCACCACCTCCTCCGACCAACTCCACCACCGTCCACTACCATCCCACCTTCCTTTCCCTCTGTCTTGTTCAGGCCATGACTTCCGTAAGTTGTTTCCACCATAAAAACTTCACAAATCACCTTGAAACTAGCCTATCCGAACCCCTTTATGCACATACCCTTCATTTTTCACCTAAACCACCTCCTTGGCCGCCACCACCTGATCCTCCACCACCTCTGGCCGCCACTCTAGACCCCACTTGACCTGTAGCATGAATGGCCGAACCCACAGCAGTCAAAGCCGAACCCAATGTTGCACCAAAAGCCACTAAATTGCCTTAAACCCTTTTGTATTCCTTCATGTTGTAACTCAAGCCATTCCACTCCTTTTAGCCATGTATACGTTCCATATACCTGACCAAAATACCACTATGGCCAAGCATGCATAAGCCTTAGGTCGAATATGTGAAGGTTGAGGCAATGGTCAAGTCATTCCTTTCATTGTTGTCTTTAAATTCAATTTGTTTAATGTTATATTTTGTGTTGAAAATTCATGTTGCAATCTTGTTTTTGTTTGATATGAACAATATAATAGCTTTGGCTCTCCCCTTACTTGAATCCATATTCGTACTTTCATGCTTTTGGATCTTTTTTTTGTGTGTTTGGTTGTGCTATCTCTAGCTTGTAGAGGTGAGTAATTCTCACAATGCATTCTGTACTTATATAATTAGTAAATTGACATCATATGAATCTGTAGATTTTATTATTATGTTATACCCGCCTGTGATATAATCATATGATGTTCACCCTGTTTATACACCTATCATATCATCTTTTACTGTTATATGATGCCATTCTATTTATTTATATCAGTTTATCACACTGCAAGTTCCCTGCAGAATAAAATTACTATGGGTTGAAATGATATATACCCGACCGGACTTTAGAACAGGGAAAAATCGTTATGGGCTGAAACGATAGGCCTGAACGATTTTTATTTATTTCATTTAACTTGGGATTGCAGGTTTGAAATGATAGAATCCTGATTTTTCCTTTGTGAATTATGGATTGAAATGATATATTATACGTATCATTTGACTTAGGTTAGAAATTGTATACAGACCCATGGTAAATATAAATAGTTTTTTTCTCTAAAATTTTTAAAATATTATAAAAATGTAAATATTATGATATTTTTATTTAAATTTAATTTAAAAATGATTTTTATAAAATATTAGTGATTTTTTACAAGTTAAATAAGTAAAATAAATAAATGGTAAAGTAGAATTTGAAATATAAGTAAATTTTGGAGTTTATGATTTTTTTTATAAATATAGTTTAAATTAAGTAAGAAAATATGATAGTTTGATTTTAATTTGAATTTAAAATGATTTTATAAAGTGTTATTGACATTTCTATAACCTAAAATTAGTTAAATAAATAAATGTTTAAAATTGAAATTTGAATATAACTTAACTTGGAAAATGTGAAATGCGTTTTAAAAATAAAAGTTTAGTTAAGAAAAATAAAATGGAATTTAAATTTAATTTATGAAATGGTAAATTAAATTTAAATGTAAAGTAAATGAAATGTTATAAAATAGTACATTAATTTTTACAAGTGAATTATTAAATTTGATAATTATTTATGAAATTTCACTTTATAAAATCATAAATTAAAAATTTTCAAATGATCATTTTTAAAGTGTGAAAATATGATTTTTATAAGTTAAAATTTGTTTAAATAAAAATTTAATTGTTTACGAAATTTTATTGAAAACTTGGAATTTAATTAACAACATTTTTGGAATGCTATCTTTTCTTAAGTAAAGGATACATCATTTCTAAGTGCTGTAGTTGATACAAACAAACTATATAGCTAAAAATGAACTAAGTGCTGTAGTTGCAGAATTTAGCTAAGGTATTATTTGAAACCTAAACCTATTACAGCATTTTTAAATGCTGCCTTTTGCTAATTGAATTGTTTTAAAACATAAATTTCCTTAGCAATTTCTAAATGCTACGAAAGATGAAATTTCACCATTTTGATAAATTTAAGTGAATAGTTGAACTTTGAAAAAGATAAAATTTTGGAAATTGAATATTTGAATTTTAAATATAATGACTTCATTATAAGTGGTTTAAATGGAGTATTTTGATTTGAAATATAAACCATTTTGAAATGTGATTTGAAATGTTATTTAAATTAAATAAAAATGAATGAGGATTTGGAAGGATACGTTATTTTGATATTTTGAAATGAATTAGAAATGATATTGAACTTTGAAATAATGTCTGATACCATTTTGAAATTTTAACCATGGTATGTATTTAATTTATTGTTTAACTGATCTTTAGAGGACGAGCGATCCCAAGCATCCTTTAAGTTATTGTGCATTAATACTATAGTTCACTTGAGTTGGTTTACATTATATAAGTATATATGTCCTGACTCGAGTGTTTTGTGTTTTACTTTACGCTTGGGTCAGCCTGAGTATTTACAGCTTTGCTTTGGACTTCTTTTTTCGGAGCTAGGAATCGTTGGAGATTTTGCTTATCTAGTTATCTGTCTATTTCAGTTTCAGTTGTCTATTTCAGCTCTTATATTAGTGATCTTCTATGTATTTGGTATTTCTATTTTATTTGTTTTCGGACTAATATTATGTATTTTGTTTTGAGAGTTTGTTATAGTAGCTCCATGAACTACCACGTTATTTTATCTTCCGCTGCGACTTATTTTGATATTTCTATATCTATGATTTTGTGATTGCATTTCATTTGCTCCAAATTTTATTACAATGCGGTATTTTGAGCACTTCAAGTCCGACATGTGCGGATGCGAATGGATGGAAATATCGGGTTGTTACAGAAATGCCATTAATAAGTAAAGTACCTTCCAAGACTCTCTTCCCTTTATCGCCTTCAGAGGCCGAGGGTCGTCCTTAATAGAATAGACCTTAATCCACCGACCCTTCTTCAATAGTGGGCAGTCCTTAAACATGTGTCTAGGCTGATGGAAATTATAGCAAAGTGTCTTCTAGACCATTTGAGAGAAAGCCTTCGCCTGCTGACAGTGTGTTGAAATATGCCCTTTTTTATTGCAACTGAATAAACAACATCTTTATATTTGTTTCCTTAATCTCCTCCTGCTGGTTTTCCCTTACCTTGCTTCCTTTTCCAATTTTGGTTAAACTCCCTTTTATTTGGATTAATAGCACCACCATTGGGTGCTGCTACTACTGATGGTTTCTTCTTCAGAAACACATCATATCTCAGGGCCATGTCTACTATATCCACAAATGATTCCTTTATATAAGCGGTCATCTTTACATGGATCTCTTCCCTCATACCTAATATGAAAATCTCATTCTTCTTTAACTAAGTCTACGACCAAAATGAGATAACTCATTAAACTTTGTCTCATATTCACCACCAACAAGTCCGCTTACTTAAGATCCATGAAACTTCTATATAATCGAGTTTTTATGGCAGCTGGCATAAATTGGTTTTCGAATACTTCTTTGAATCTATCCCATGAGAACTCTTCTTTTGGAACATTTGTGGTGACAGAATCCCACAATGCAGCTGCACCCTCTTGCGATTGCCATTATGCCAAGAACCATTTATGATCATCAGAAATGTCTAAACCTTTAAAAATCTTCTCACATGACCATAGCAAAGCCTGTACTTCAATGATAGATTTGGTATCGTTGAAAGGTTTTCCTCTTGCGAAGTTTACTCGAGGCTGTGCTGGAGCTAGGCCTCAACAGCTATTCCACCCCCTCTAACATTTAGGGCTCTTCCATTTATGGTTGTTATGCTACTATTTCCTCTTCCTCATCCCCTTTTGGAACGCATTCTCACTACCTTAATAAAGTAAGATATCTTTAGAATACTTAGATGAGAAAAATCTTCAAGGAAGGGTACTAATCAAACCTATCAAAGTTGATATAACTAAAAGGAATATACATGTATACGAATAAAATTTACAAATATGCGCTCTCAAAGTTGACACCAACCTAGAGCCTAGGTGTTCGCTCAACCTAAACTCTGATACCACGTGTAATGACTGCTTTTCTTACTTCGAAAGACAAACCATTGGGGTAAAGAAAAGAGAGATACGAAGAAACTTCATAATCATAGAATCTCACAACGGAATGAAACAACATATATTAATCAACATAAGATTTTACATAGATACTTCCATACTAGTACATCAGAGTCATAATAAGATTCCAAATGGAAACTATTATAACTACCTATCCTTACATCATTAATACAAAATACATACATATATACACAGTGGAATAATATAGTAGCTAGCTAACGTTGAAGCCACGTGCTCCAACATCTCCAAAATGCATCCATGAGAAACCTAGGTCACTTGGCTACTCATACAATTTTGAGTGCCCAAGGGTTTTCGGAAAGAAAAGTAAACTCTAGGTCAGACATGGGTCTGGTGTGAGTAAAGTATAAGTTTTTAACTAAAAAAAGCTTTGAAATAGAAGTATCTCGCAAGACCACGCTGCACATAAACACATTCGGGTTTTTGCCTTACAATAACCAAAACATTTCTATATAAAATCATTTGATGTTATCATAATGTCTAAGTTTAAAATAAATATTTAATATAGCTAAAATGCTTGCATCTCATATTTCAGTAGTTGGGCACAACTAAGTCCATAAAGGCTTGTATTAGAAAGTGCATTCCAACAATAACAAGGCAGTGGGGTACCACTTACCATAGTGCATCTATTAATAAAATACACCGAGAGCCTCACATGGACTCCTTGCGAATCAAGACCGGCCCTAACCACTTACTGGATAGTACGGAATATGCCATCACCTTGGTTGGGATTAACAGTCTAAATGGGCCCCGAGCATACATAATTTATAATACTAGTCTAGATTGGGTGATGACGATACCCTAATGGTAGCGAACCACATAGCCTTGAAACATATCCCTTGATTTTAGTCATCACCACGTGTAAGGCTTGAGGTTACGATTACCTTTCCTTTGAGCAGGCCATCTTAGAATGCCAACATTGTCTTCCAAGCAGCCAATGTAATGCTAGAATTCATCTATACAAGTTGTTTTGGGATCGAACAAACATTCAACATTTTCTATCTTCCATTTTGGATTCACCCTCGAGAAGAATAACACATCTCCACATCATACTTCCTATCAATCCATCGCGAGCATTATTAGAATGGAGTGGTTCAGATAAATTATATTTATATGAAACGGGGTCTCCAAACTAAGCCATAATTTCTGGCTAACTCAATTCTATTTCTTTTAAAAGTAGGTAACCAGTATTCGAGTCCTCAATGGGGAACTCTAATATTCACAACATACTTCCTGAGTTAAAAAGGTCAAGTTAGGAATAGCGGACAATACGTTACTTAGGGTAATTATACTGAGTTTGCATATGGATGACTATATATTTAATTTCAACATGACACATTAACTTTGATTTCATATTAGTTTGAGGTTACTTAAGGGTAATTAACAAAGAAATTCCTTGATTTAAAACATTTTTGAAAAAGAAAAATAGTTTTAAATAAAACTGATATTTTAGAAACAAAGCGATTTATAACCCTTATTTATTAATTAAATAATAAATTAAATATTTACTAAATAATAATTAAATCTTATTTAAGTCTTAATTATAGTCTTAATTAAATTTAATTAATCAGTAATTAAATAATAATGAATTAAATCCCATTTATAAATAAATAATAAATAATTGATCTTTAATAAATAATTAAAAATAATTTATTATTAATTTTAATTGAATAATAATTAACTTTAACTAATTAGCTAATTAAAACTAACTTATTTGATTAACACTTAATTATTAATTACCTTTATTAACCAATGACTAAGTACTAATTACTTAATTAATTAATTCATCATTTATTAAATAAATAAATAATTAATTAATAATTAACTTTTTAATTAATTAATATAAGTTTTAAAACATTTTCCAAAAATATTTCTAAGTGAAAACATTTTTAGATTTTGAAAAGAGTTCGCTTTCACGAGCTACACTTATAACGACTATCGCTATACGACCTGTAACTTCTGAAATTGAAATTTGTTCTTTAAGTCTTCTTTAAAATTATAACTCTTGGAAAAAAGTACTAAATATAAAAGCATATTTGGAATACTAACAACTATTTAAAACTTGAAAACTATTTTCAAATTTTAAAACCAATGATTTTGAATTTTATATAAGGGATAACATGTTGCTTTAACTAGTAAGATGCTAACTTCCTTAGCATACCATCATGGATTCATCTTCACAACATACATGATTACATAATGTAACACCCCATATTTTTATAACATTAGATAGAATAATTAATTGGGTAAATTAAATAAATAATATGGAGATTAATAAGTTGATAATTGATTAGCTAAGGGTAGCCATGCCATGTCAATGTGCAAACTAAAATGAAATAACCTAAGCTAATTTGTTAGGATATGAGAAGGGCAATATGGAAAATAGGTGGAGCTTATACCCTAAAGCCTTAGGATATAGAATGCTTACGTTCATTTAATTTTACTCAAACTAAAAATACTAAGGTCGGCCACCGTTATCATTCTTAAGAAGAAGATTAAAGCTAGGATTCAAATGGAAGGGAAACAATCAATGAAATCAACATCAAATATCACATCTATAATCTCGAAGCTAAGGTGAATAATTACAACGTCCCAATTACTTTTAGTTTTCAGTTCTAAGATTAGACCCGAAATGATTTCGCAAGTATATGCCATGTTTTGGTTATTAAAGTTATACATGTATGTTGTTGATGGATTATATATGTTCATGCTTGTTTTATGATATGTTTGACATGAAACCCTATTTAATGACATCCAAATGCCTTGAAAACTTAAATATAGATTAGAAATGATATTTTAGAGATGGGTTTGATTTTCATAATTTTATGAATTAATATGGATTTATATTAATTTTCTAGTGAAGGAAATTATTTATTAGGTTATAAATTATTTACGGCTAAAATAATGATTGTTTGGGTTTAAAATTTTTATATGTTGGAAACCATATTAAAGTAGATTTTTTGGAATTTTTCTAGATTTTTCCTAAGTATTTTGCTGAATATATAAAATTATTTAAGGTAAGGGGATTAAATGTTTTATATTTTTAATTAAAAAGAAGGGGCATTCTGTAAAATAAAATGATTATTTAATTTTAAAAATAGTGACAACACATTTCTAAAAAGTAATTGTTAACTAATGAGAATTTGATAATCAAAGGCAGGTCTGTTGAAAAGATTCCCTTTTTAAATTAAAAACAAATAAATCATAATTTTTACATATTCCTGCCTTTACGGCAATAAACCTTCTGACCCAGACCTCTTGACAAGGTCGAGAGGTTCAAAGCTTTTGACAAGGCCAAACCAATGCATTTGATATCAAGCTATTTTGTACGTAATGAATTGGACAGTCGAAGGGGTTCTAAGTCGATGGGTTGAGGGCCAAAGAGCTTGGGGTATGTTTATTTTATAAACAAAAAGCTTTCATCTGCTTTGCTTTTGAATAAGAGCTTTCGACTTGGTTGCTTTCGACCATATCAAATATAAAAGTTTTAAACATTCCAACGCAATCGAAAGGTTACTGTAGTTTTAACACTATTCTGTTTTGAAACCTTTCGACATAGTCGAAGGGTTACTATCACTTTGTAAGTGTTTTATTTTGAACCTTTCAAAAAAGACAAAAGGTTTGCCTATTTTAAAAACCAGCCGTTTCTCCAGCTTTCGAAAGGATGCTTTCGACTTAGGTGATTCACCCTTGTTTTATAAATTGAAGTAAAACCCAAAGCTTTCAAAAGTTTTAAAGGATATGTTTAAAGCTTTCGAACCAGAGATTTCGACAAAGTTGAAAGGATTGCTTCTAATGATTTCGAACGGTTTAGTTCAATGGATTCGAAAGGTTTTAGTTGAATGATTTCAAAAGGTTTAGTACAATGGTTTCGAAAGGTTTTGTTTAATGGTCTTGAAAGGTTTTAGTTCAATGGTTTCAAAAAGTTTATTGAATGGTTTTGAAATGTATTAGTTGAATGGTTTCGAAAGGTTCATTGAATGGTTTTGGAAGGTTTTAGTTGAATGATTTTGAAAGGTTTAATTCAATGGATTCAAAAGGTTTAAATGGAAGGTTTTTCAAGGTTTTTCCAAGGCAATGTTTTGAAGAGGTTTTAAAGAACGATGTCAAAGTTTTATATTCAAAAAGTTTGCTTTTCAATGGGTTTGAAAGGTTTGAGGAATGATTTCGAAAGATCTAATATCGTTTTTGAAAGCGATGATTTTGAAGGTTTAGAAAGAGGTTCCTTTAAGTGTTTAAACATTTTCATCACTTAAGAATTAAGTAAAGAATATATATATGGCGTGATGATATGATTTTCAGTAAAGCATAAAGATTATATACTTCTCCTTGTTTATGTTTGATTTAAAGGTTTTAAATCATTTTGAAATTATTTTCAAGGAGAATTATAGGAGGGGATCCTTAAGTGAAAATTACTCATAAATTAGAAAGCCAGATGGGACTAGTATGGAGTCGCGCCTTAAACATTAGCTAGTAGCCCCAGGTAATTTTCGTCTAAAATTCCATAGTGTAGGGCTTCGTCATAGGTAGACTAAAATTATGGTTACACACCGAAATGTTTATATTTTTTTATCAGAAAGATTATTGGTGAGTCTGAAAAAACATTAAGATCAGGAAGACTTGGGAGATGATTAAGTTAGGGACAAACCGTCCAAAAGTGAAGTATTTAACAGATGATGAGGACAGACCGTCCAGATGGGAAATGTTTATAGATAGTTAAGGATAGATAATCTAAAGGAAAAATATTTAACAGGTTTTAGGTTAGTTTTTATTATATTGTTTGGTAAGCCTGAGTCAGCCAAAGGTTGAAAATTATCTAAATAAAACTTGTGTGTTTGAATAGATAGTTCATTATTACCTGATATTTATGTATGTTTACATAAAGATTACTTTACAGTATCTAACCGTTGTCGATGCATGAGCATAGTATATGGTTTTATGTAAGATTTTGCAAAGATATGTTTTAAAAGGATGTTAGTGAGGGGGAACCTATTCCGCTAAGCGGCGTGGTCTCACTTACATAATTATTTCGAGATGTATAATATTATTCACACCAGTCTTTATGTCTGACTTGAAGTTTAAGTTTTCCCTTTAAACTCTCGGGTGTTCAAAATCAATTTGAGTAGGCTGAGGGGTAAGGTCTTTTTTAGGTTTAGTAGGATGACGAATAAAGCTATTGGAGGCATGTAGGAGGCAAATAGATAGTTATTTAGGAGTTGTAGTTTTATGTTTTGTTGTATTTCCGCTTTGTTTGTATTAAGTCTATTATGACTATTTAACTCTGATCATCCAAGGGGGTACCTTCATATACCGCTTTTGATGTGTTTTGTATTAAGTATTTTATCTGTGCTTGGGAACATATTGGGATTATGTATTAAGAATATGGAACATCTTTTTTGAATGTAATGAAGAAACTTTGTGTTTTGTTTCATATTCAAGCGCTTATGATATTATGGATACCATTAACATAGCCGTATTTAGTTGTTGGAAGCTGATACTATATATGATTACAACATCTGTTGCACTTAGTTTTGGGCCTCTAGATAGGGGATGTTACAGCTTGGTATCAGAGCATGGTTTAAGGAAAAATTTAACTAAAAAATGATTTTTGAAAACATAATCCTTAGAAACTAGAGTTAAGATCAGGGTATGAGATAACGTTATAGTAACATACTTGTATTTGATATATATATATATATGTATGTATGTATGTATGTATATATATAAGCATACGCTATCTCTCTAGAATCTATCTTAGTTAGGCTAATCATCTGTATCTCACATGGTTTGAATATAGATATGGAAGGAAGAAGAGGCAGAGTAAATCTTGGCGGAGATAGCACCACCAATAATGGAAATACCCGACCAAATACTAGAAGAGGTCCTAGTCATGCACAAGCTGAAACTATTGGTCCAGGAGTTCCCTAAATGGACATGGGAGCAATGTATCAATTCTTTGTAAACACGATGCAAGATGGAATAGCAGCCGGATTTGTTGGAGGTAATGTCGCTGGATGTGGAGCTCAAGAAGTTCCAATGGTCAATCCATATGCTAAATTGAGTAGGGATTACATCAGGCTTTGAGGGAAGCCTTTTATTGGAACCGAAGATGCGATCGAGGTGGAAAATTGGATACTACATTGCGAGAGAATTTTTGTTGACTTAGGATTGAATGATGCTCAAAAGTGGAGATTGGCTTTTAGGAAGTTGCAAGGAGCTGCTCTGTTCTAGTAGAATACTGTTACTACTGGAGTTGATGAGGAAACCATAACTTGGGAGGAGTTTAGAAGAAGGTTTTTAGAATGATTTATGTCTGTAATGGTGCAGTTAGCATTGGCGAGAAAATTTGCAGAGTTGGAACAAGGGGATATGTCCGTCTTGGAGTATGCGAGGAAGTTTGAGGAGTTGGACCGACATAGGTACGCTAGACACCGTGATCAGGAGGAATGAAAAGTTTATAAGGGGCTTGAGGCCAGAGTTGATAAGTTCCACATTGCCGATTTGAGAGATCCAAATGATGTAGTGGTTGAAATGGCATTAAGGCAAGAAGAGGCATTGACTTGCTTGAGGAAGAAGATGAAGGAGGACCAGATGGGACAGGGCTAGAAAAGGAAGTTTTTCCAGAAAAGAATGCTCTGAAAGGGGGAGCACAGAAGAAAGGATTGGCTGAAGTGGTTTGCTACAAGTGCAATAAGAAGGGATACTATGCTAATGAGTGTCGAACCATTAAAGGAAAAGTGGCTGATGCAAAGAAGAATATTAGATGTTTTAATTGTGATCATATCGATCATTATAAGAACAAGTGCCCAGAGCCTGAAAGAGAAGGAAGAGGGCAAGTTTATGCTTTGGAGCCCACAACCTCAAGGCCAGTTGTACAGGACAAAGGAAAGGCTGTTTTGGGAGGCTTGCTGCAGATTTGTGGTATGTCTGTTAGCTTTCTATTTGGTACTGGAGATTCTCATTCTTTTATTTCTCAATGTTTGGTAGATAGGCTTAATTTAGAACCCTCATACATTGTTACTTCCTTAAGGGTTGCAAATTCGATAGAAGGGTACGCAACACTTGGGATAAGGAGTGACCATTTAGAGTTTGATTTGCCAGGCTATACTTTTGATTACTGTTTGCATGTATTTGACTTTGTGGGATTTAAGATTATCCTTGGTATGGATTGTTTAACTAAATATGATGCTAGAATATTTTTCCTTAATAGGAAAATATCACTTAGTCCCCCGAATTGTAGTGATCAGATAGTTTATACCATAGAGAACCATAGTTGTGAAGTGAATGCTTTATCGGGTGTTATGGAGTTGGAGGATGAGTTGCATCAAGTTTTTGTAGTTAGAGAATTTGCTAATGTATTTGAATCGGTAGTTGGAATGCCACTGAAATGAGCCATAGAGTTTCAGATTGATTCGGTGCCTAGGGCAGAGCCGGTGAGTAGGCCACCGAACAGGATGACACCCACTGAGATGAGAGAGTTGAAGGTGCAGTTGGTGGATTTGGAAGGCAAGAGTTTTATTCGACCAGATAGTTTAGTATGAGCAGTTGCTGTTATATTTGCTAAGAAGCTGGACAGATCATTATGGCTATGGATCGATTACCATAAGTTGGATGAGAAGAAAATAAAGAACCGATATCCATTGTCGAGAATTGATGATTTGTTCGATCATTTAACTGGAGCCAAGGTATTCTCTCAACTAGATTTGGCGACGAGATTTCATCAGCTTAGAGTGGTACAGGATAGCATCCCTTTGACGACATTTAGGACATGGTATGGATCATACGAATGGTTAGCTATGCCATTCGAACTAACTAATGCGCCTGTATTCTTTGTGGATCTGATGAATAGAATTTTACGAGAGCACTTGGATAGATTTGTATTGGTCTTCATTGATGACATTTTGATATACTATTAGGATGAGAAGGAGCATGAAGTTTATCTTAGAGTTGTGCTCGAAATGCTGAGGGATCATCAGTTGAAGGCTAAGTTTTCGAAATGTCATTTTTGGAAGAAGGAAGTGAAGTTCCTTGGTCATATCGTCTCAGAGAAAGGGTTGTCCATTGAGGTGGTGATTAATTGGAAGAAACCCAATACGGTGACCGAGATTAAGAGCTTTCTTGGATTGGCTGGATATTATCAGAGGTTTATAAAGGATTTTTCGTAGATAGCTGCACCGATGACTAAGCTTATGTGAAAAGATCTAAAGTTCGTATGGACTGATAAGTGTGAGGAAGCTTTCCAGATCTTGAAACACTTATTGACCCATACACATATGTTAGTGGTTCTGGAGGGGAATCAAGATTTAATTGTTTATACTGATTCGTGTGGAATTGGATTGAGAGTTGAGTTGATGCAAAGAGGTAAAGTGTTTGCATATGCCTCTAGACAGCTCAGAGCACTTGAAGTTAGGTATATAATGCATGACTTGGAGTTAGTTGCCGTTATATTTTCTTTAAAGGTGTGGAGACATTGTCTTTAGGGAGAGAGATTTGAGCTTTATACTGATCATAAGTCATTACTTGTTCTCTCAAAAGGAGCTGAACATGAAACATTGGAGATTGTTGGAGTTTATTGCTGCTTATGATTTTGGAATTGAGTACACACTTGAAAAGGAAACAAGGTGGCAGATGCACTCAGTCGGAAACATCAGAATGCAATATTGGCTATGATTGCTAAGTGGAAAGATTTGGAAGCATTATCAGCTTGTAGTGTGCTGTTTAGATCCGAGGAAGGTTCAAATGCAGGAAATCCTATGTTGTTTTGTTTAGAAGTTTGACCAGTAATGATTGAGAAGATAGCTTCTAAGCAGGAGGAGGATCCAATTTTGGATAAATGGATCAAGAGGTTGAAGGAAGGAACAAAGAGCGATGACCTAAAGGATTTCAGTCTTGACCAAAATGGGTGGTTGAAGAAGAATGGAAAGCTATGTGTTTCGAATGTAGAAGACATAGGAAGGAAGTTTTGGATGAGTGCCATCGTTTGAAGTTCACTATCCATCCAGGAGGAATGAAGATGTATCAGGACATAAAGAGGAGTTTCTTCTAGAAAGGTATGAAATAGGACATTGGTTTGTGTGTTAAGCAGTGCTTGAATTGCCAACAGGCAAAGGCTGAACACCAAAAGCCTAGTGGATTGCTTCAACTGTTAGAAGTTCCATTGTGGAAATGGGACTCCATCTCTATGGATTTTTTTGATAGGCTGCCAAGGTCTAGAAGAGGAAATGAAAGCATATGGGTCATAGTAGATAGATTGACAAAGAGTGCCCATTTCATTCCGGTAAAGTCAACTAGGATGGCACCTATTTTGGCATGATATCTATGAAGAACGTAGTTAGACTGCTTAGGATTCCTAGTAGTATTGTCAGTGATAGAGGTTCTTTGTTTACTAGTGAGTTCTGGAAAAGTCTACAAGAAGCATTAGGAACCAAGCTCAACATGAGCACCGCTTACCATCAACAAATTGATGGGCAAACGGAAAAATTTAACAAAGTCTTGGAGGATTTATTAAGAGCTTGTGTATTGGATTTGGGGGATCATGGGAGGACCATCTTCATCTAGTCGATATCTTGTATAACAATAGTTATTAGACTAGTATTAGGATAGCACCATTTAAAGCTTTGTATGGATGACCATGTAAATCTCACGGATGTTGGCTATAGACCGAGGATAGATTGTTCTTGGTCCAGATATGGTGAAGGAAGCTGTAGAGAAGATTGAGTTGATTCGAGTTAGGTTGAAGGAAGCTCAATCTAGGTAGAAGAGTTGTATTGATAGAAGAAGGAAATATTTGAAATTTTCTATCAAAGACTATGTGTTCGTTAAGGTTTCACCGTGAAGGATGTGAGGAGATTTGGGAAGTTAGGGAAGTTAGCACCTAGATTTGTTGGACCTTTCCATATTGTCGAGAGGATCGGGAAATTCGCTTAAAGAGTAAAGTTAAAGAGTACTTTGACTAGAGTCCATGATGTTTTCCATATTTCTTTTCTTAGGAAATGTGTTAGAGACCCAAAGACGACCATAGCACCTACAGTGCTAGAGAATTTAGTAGTAGAACCAAATTTAACCATAGTTAGAAAGCCGATTCAGATTGTGGCTAGAGGTGAGAACAAGTTGAGGAACAAGACAGTTAACTTAGTAAAGGTTCAGCAGAGTGACGATGCTAGACATTATACTTGGGAGACGAAGAGCAGGATTAGAGACTCCTACCCTAATTTGTTTGATGGTATGTTCTACCTATGATTGTTTCGTTGTGTATCTTATCATAATTTTGAGGATGAAATTCTTTAAGGTGGGGAGTCTGTAACACCCATATTTTTATTACATTACATAGAATAATTAATTGGGTAAATTAAATAAATAATGTGGAGATTAATAAGTTGATAATTGATTAGTTAAGGGTAGCCGTGCCATGTTAATGTGCAAACTAAAATGAAATAATCTATACTAATGTGTTAGGATATGAGAAGGGCAACATGGGAAATAGGTGGAGCTTACACCCTAAACCCTTAGGAGATAGAATGATCATGTTCATTTCGTTTTACTCAAACTAAAAATACTAAGGTCGGCCACCATTATCATTCTCAAGAAGAAGATTAAAGCTGGGATTCAAGGGAAGGAAACAATCAACTAAATCAACATCAAATCTCACATCTATAATCTCAAAGCTATGCTGAATAACTACTACATCCAATTTCTTTTAGCTTTCATTTTTAAGATTAGACCCAAATTGATTTTTCAAGTATACGCCATGTTTTGGTGATTAAAATTATATATATATATATGTTGTTGATGGATTATATATGCTTATATTAGTTTTATGATATTTTTGACACGAAAACCCAATTTAATGACATCCAAATGCCTTGAAAACTTAAATATAGGTCAGAAATGATATTTCAGAGATGGGTTTTGATTTTCATTATTTACTAAATTAATATAGATTTTATGTTAATTTTCCGATGAAGGAAAATGTTTATTGGGTTATAAATTATTTACGGCTAAAATAATGATTATTTGGCTTTGAAATTATTATATGTTGGAGAATATTAAAATAGATTTTCTAGAATTTTCCTAGATTTTTACTAAGTTTTTTGATGAATATATAAAATTATTTAAGGTATGAGACTTAAATGTTTTATATATTTAATTAAGTAGAAGGGGCATTTTGTAAAATAAAACGATTATTTAATTTTAAAAATAGTAGCAACAAATTTCTAAAAAGTAATTGTTAACTAATGAGAATTTGAAAAACAATGGTAGGTTGGTTGAAAAGATTTCCTCTATAAATTAAAAACAAAGTAATCACATTTTTTTTTACGTGTTTCGGCCTTTACGACAATAAACCTTTCAACCCAGACCTTCCGACAAGGCTGAGAGGTTTAAAGCTTCCGACAAGGTCAAATCAATGCATATGGTATTAAGCTACTTAGTACGTAATAAATTGGACAATTGATGGGTTGATGGCCAACGAGTTTGGGGTACGAATGTTTTATAAACCAAAAGCATTCACCTACTTTGCTTTCGAATAAGTGCTTACAACTTGGTTGCTTTCGACCAGGTCAAATACAAAGGTTTTAAACCTTCCGACACATTTGTAAGGTTACTTCTGTTTTAACACTATTCTGTTTTGAAACTTTTTGATACAGTCGAAGGGTTACGCCGCTTTATAAGTGTTTTGTTTTGAACCTTTCGACAAAGACGAAAGCTTTACTTGTTTTAAAAACTAGCCACTTCACCACGCTTTCGAAAGGAATCTTTCGACTTAGGTAACTTACCCTTGTTCTATAAATTGAGGTTAAACCCTAAGCTTTTCGAAAGAGTTGTTTTGAAGGATATGTTTAAAGCTTTCGAAACAGAGCTTTCAACAAAGTCGAAAGGATTTCTTCCAATGATTTCGAATGGTTTAGTTCAATGATTTTGAATGGTTTATGGAATGGTTTCGAAAGGTTTTGAATGATTTCTAGAGGTTTAGTTTAATGGTTTCGAAAGGTTTAGTACAATGGTTTCGAAAGGTTTTAGTTTAATGCTTTCGAAAGGTTTTGAAAGGTTTTAGTAGAATTGTTTCGAAAGGTTTATTGAATGGTTTCGAAAGGTTTAGTTGAATGATTTCGATAGGTTTAATCCAATGGACTCGAAAGGTTTAAATGGAAGGTTTTCCAAGGTTTTTCTATGGCAATGTTTTAAAGAGGTTTTAAGAAGGATGTCCATAGTTTTATAGCTTTCGAAAAGTTTGCTTTTCAATGGGTTCGAATGGTCTGAGGAATGATTTCGTAAGGTTTGATATTGATTTTGAAAGAGATGATTTCAAAGGTTTAGAAAGAGGTTCATTCAAGTGTATAAACATTTTCGTCAACTAAGAATTAAGTAAAGAATATATATATGGCATGATGATATGATTTTGAGTAAAACATGAAGATTATATACTTCTCCTTGTTTAAGTTTGATTTGAAGGTTTTAAATCATTTTGAAATTGTTTTCAAGGAAAATTATAGGAGGAGATCCTTAAGTGAAAATGACTCGGATATTAGAAAACTAGGTGGGACTAGAATGGAGTCGCGCCCTACACATTAGCTAACAGCCCCAGTTAATTGTTGTCCAAACTTCCAGTATGCAGGGCTTTGTCACTAGTAGACTAGAATTATGGTTCCAAACCGAAAGGAATGTATATTTGTATGGATATAAGTTATTGGTAAGCCCGAAAAACCATTAGGATTGGGAAGACTTGGGAGATGATTAAGTTAGGAAGACACCGTCCAGAAGTGAAGTATTTAATAGATAGTTATGGACAGACCGTCTAGATGGAAAATGTTTAATGGATAGTTAAGGGTAGATAACTCAAAAGAAGAATATCTAACAAGTGTTAGGCTAACTTTTATTATATTTTCTGGTAGGCCCGAGTCAGCCAAAGGTTAAAAGTTATCAAAACAAAACTTGTGTGTTCGAATAGATAGTTTACTATTATTAGATATTTATGCATGTTTATAAAGATTGCGTTACAACATTTAACCACTGTGGATTCAGGAGCACAATAAATGGTTTTATGAAAGGTTTTGCAAAGATATGTTTTAAAAGGATGTTAGTGAGACGAAACCCATTCCGTTAAGCGGTGTGGTCTCACTTAACATAATTATTCTGGGATGTACAATAATATTCACACCAGGCTTTATCTCTAGCTTGAAGTTTTTGTTTCCCTCTTAAAACTCTTCGGTGCTTAAAATTAATTTAAGTAGGCTGAGGGGTTAAGGTCCTTTTGTTTTAGTAGGATGACGAATAAAGGTACCGCAGGCTTGTAGGAGGCAAACAGATACCTATTTAGGATTTGTAGTTTTATGTTTTGTTATGTTTCTACTGTGTTCGTATTAAGTCTATTATGACTATATAACTCTGATCATCCAAAGGGTAATCTTCATATACAGTTATTGGCATATTTTGTATTAAGTATATTTTATTTGTGCTTGGGAACGTACATGGATTATGTATTAAGAATATGGAAAATCTGTTTCAAATGTAATGAAGAAAAATTGTTTTGAAATTTGTGTTTTGTTTCATATTCAAGTGCTTGTGATATTCTAGATAACATTAATATAGCTTTATTTAGTCATGGAAAGCTAATACTATAGATGATTGCAGCATTTATAGAGCTTAATTTTGGGTCTCTAGATAGGGGGTGTTACACATAACCATAACATCACAACATGTAAACAATTCCATAATCAACGTATACAAGCTTGATTTATGCAAACTAACTTGACTGTTTAACCACCATATTCCAACTATACATCCACGTAACCAAGAACATATGATTACATCCAAGCATTATTATAATCCAAACACAATACATACATATAATCCAACATTACTTTAATCAAACACAACATCATTTACATAACAAGTTAGGCATGTGTGTGTGTGTGTGTGTATAGAAAAACTTAGAAAGAGTGAAACTTTACTCGCCGAACGTGGGCAAAATCAAACTAACTTCTACTAAAACCTGATTACGACCTAGGCCTTTGCTTATAGCTTTGAAAAGTGGAGTTTTGATGGCTTTTAATGAGCAAGGTGGCTCGGCCTAGTCCCCTTTAGGTTCAACTATGTCATATAGAGGGTGGTGTGGCTTTTCTTTTGGAAGGAGAAGTGTATAGGAATGAACCAAGTTGACTAAACAAGGTTTTAAAGTTTTTAAAAGTAAAAGAAACTAAGATTTCAAACTTTAGAAATCCCTTTGGAAGCCATGAAAGCTTCTTGAAAACTTGAACAAGATGGAAGCAAGGCTTTGAAAGAGTTAGAAATGAGAAAAGAAATGAAAGAAAATAGTAGAAATTGCATTTATAAATTGTAAAAATCAAATTACTAAAGTACCCTTACTTTACATAACCTCTACTCCTTGGTTGCCACCTCATCCACCCTTGTCTCCCCCTTGTAATTTCGAAATTTTCTTGTTCGCTCTCATCATTTTCAAAGCCAATATCAATTAATTACCAAAGTACTTAATGTTTGCAACGAAATGACTTATTATGTCACTTTTATATTTAAATTTTGTTTTAAAAACTTACATGATAAGTCACATCCTTATTATATTAATTAATTAAATATATAAATATGTATTACAAATCCTAACACATTTATTAATGTAAGTATATGTTAGCTCAATTGTGGATAGCGTTTTTCGATAAATTTTCGACACCGAAAAGTCAAAAATTTGGAAAATGGTTTTCAGTCACATTTTCTATTTCTCTTTGAACTAATTGCTTATGTAAACAAATATTTTAAACTATTTTACCATCATTAGTTATTATTTAAAAGTAGTTTATTTGAGTTATAAAATTTATTTTTTAATTATTAAAAATATATTTAAACATCCGTATTTAAAGTGTTCAAATTCTGGGTCATTACAGGTTGTTATAACTGTCCAGTTGATGATAGTACTTAGGTTTTGTTACTATATCCATATTAAAATATATACATATATATTATTATTTTAAATTGATTTGAAATAAAACATAGTGTTTAATTCCAAAGTTATTCTTTAAAAGAAATCTGATTTGAACTTTTCATGTAAAAAAGTTATGTATGCTATGTAGGGTACTCGAGTGGTAGTGGCATAGCCCGTAATAAATGAAAAGTTTTCATGTTTACTTCTTTTTGTTAAGCGTGTTTACTAAATTATTGGAATGTGTTAAGATATTTTATTGACATATGTGGCATATGCGTTAGGATTGTATGGTATGCGCATCATATATGTTGTTTGGTAGTTTTAATTCGTTAAAATGGAATAGGATTTTCGATGATTTTGGATAGTCGAAAACTTCAAAACCATTATATTACTTGAAGAAAAATGTTTTGTATGAAAATATAAAATTTGAGTTTATATAACACTTGAATTGAGAAGGTAGTAAGTTAAAACAAGTTTTAAATTTGTTGAACATTATTGTTAAGAAAAATGAATTTGATGTTTTGTAAATACTCTTAGGATGTAGTAGAGTATATTGTTAAGTAAAATGAATTTGATGTTTTGTAAATACTCTTAGGATGTAGTAGAGTAATATACGAATATGAACTTAAGTGATAACTATTTATAAACTTGAAGTTATTTTTATGAAATAGCTCATAAATGATTTAGTATTAATAAGACATACTATTTTTATAAAAGAATGTTATAAAAGAAATTAGTGTTATTAAGAAACCAATAGGAAAAATATGTAAGTTGTACGTAGATCATTTTATTCGCATGACTGTTCTTGATCCAGCATTCGGGTACATGATTTCTTTGAGGTGTTATACACCGGTTCGAACAAGGATGTTTCAATCGATTCTTAATGGTGGACACTTGGCATATATTCTTGATATGATCTCTATGTTTTCTATCAAAATATACGGCTATGGAAGGAGGACAAAGGTTTCTAATCAAGAAGCCTGATCGGAGTCCGTATGAGAGAGGTCAAGTGATCTATACTAGTTGGGAAGTGAAATTTATGTGATCGAGTAAGTGATTGGAATTAATATTGCGTATGGATGATCCATACATTGTATGGGCTTTATTATATTTGCATACTATATTTTTTTGGCTAACGGAGAGTTAAGGTATGACACTTGTATTTGTAATGAGGTAGCATGAATTGTCGGCTAAGTAACAACTCAAGGCTGTTGAGCGTAAGGTACGCTTAGTAGATTGTTTATCATCCTTGTACGATAGGAGGATTTTTGAACTTAGGCATACCATGAGTTATGTTTGCTAGCAAATTTTGAATATAGTTAAGTATTGGTATGTGACTGCTTCTTTTGGTGCTCATGTTGGAATATCGAGGAAGAAATATTCTAAGTAGGGAAGGATGCAACGGCCCGGAATTTTGGACATTTCGTATTTAAATATCTGAACTATTTGAAAATTTGAATCTTGAACTAAATGTTATTAAAATGATTTAATTTCCTTCTTAACCCTTTTTAAATCATAAGCAATGATGGGAAAATATATTTTTTTCAAAATTGTTTAGAAAAATATATTCTTCGAAGAACAATTAACAATGTGACTAAAAAGCGGTTTATCGATAAATAACTTTTTATTCAATATAAGTTATTCGCATACTCTTATGCACTTATCTAATGATCAAATGACCCCATTAGGAACTAATTTAACATACTTTGATTCATAAAAAAATGGAAGGTCCTAGAAGTTTCTAATGGACAATAGATATTAACCTATTAAGGGTATTAAAGGAATTAACTAAAAGTAAGAGGTGTAAAGGAGAAGTGATGGAGCAAGTGAGTGGATAAGGCTTTCATGAAATAAGAGGGGGAGGGGGGTGGGGTAGGTAGGTGAGAATAAGCTTAGGCAACATTATATGTAGCCTATATAAGGAGAGAGCATACCCTTGATAAAAAATCACAAATTTACAAAGCTAAAAGCAAGCTTCTTTCATGCCTTCTTCTTCTCAAATTTCCTAAAGGAAACAATTGCAAATCAACTGCAAATCATCTCAAACATTTCTACAAGCCTTAGGACAATGTTACAATACCTTCTGCTAAGTTATATTTTAAATAAGTGAAACCAATCTCTCGCCTCCTTCAATGGTCGTGAGCAAAGTAGGGCATTTTGTCTTGGAAAAACAATTTTAAAGCAAGAAGGAAGGAATGGTAGTTGCAAGGTGATGGTAAGAAGTGTTCTTAAGTTAGTTGTGCTTGAGCATGCGTTTAATCTAAATGAGATATCTTACTTTCTTGTTTGTATATATTATGTATATATGCTGTGTGCTTGAAATATAAAGTTAAAGTAACATTAACGAAGCAAAGTTATATACTTTGGACCCCTCTTGATTTTGAAACCATATGACAACTTTATACCATATAAAATCACTTATATAACCATTTTAAACATGTTGCGTGGCCTTCACTTGATGTTTAAATGGTTTTTTGACTTGTATGTTGAATTGAAGTATGTTTGAAGCGAGAATAGTCGCTAAAAGTGCACTTCGATATCCCTTAACTTTTACTTGTATAAATTGAAGATTTATGATCTTAATTGGGGAAAATTCAATTTGGTTGTTCTATACACATATTTATGTGTATTTGGAAGTGAAGGAATGGTTTTGAAAACTATAGGAATTGTGAAAAAAAGTTGTGAAAGTTGAAGCAAAAACGTGGTTATAAATACACTTTGTAAATATAGCTTGTTTTTGTGAATTTTCAAAATAAACTGGAACATATCCTTAAGGACTTCTTTCCATAATTTTTAAGTAACCTAAGGGAAGTACTTATGATAAAAAATTAAGTCTTAAATTATTTTTTTAAATAGGGAAAACCAGTCGCAAAGATTGCACATTTTATTGTGTTCTTTAACAAAGAATTTTAACAGCATTTATAAATGTTGTAGTAAGTTGCTTGTGGTTTTAAGTGTTTAAAAATGATATTTAAATTTAATATTTTATTCTAACCTCTTTAGAGATGTTATCTAACCTATTTTGAAGAATTTAAAAGTTGGTTTTATGTTTTAAATATATTTTTGATAATTATATATGCATTTTCAAAGTAAAGAGATTTTATAGTATAAAACATGTTTTTCATCAAATTATAAATTAGTCATTTTCAAGTAATATTTAAGATAAATATATAAAACCTATTAAAAATTATTTTAAAGTATTTATTTATGTATATAATTTTTTATAAATGTAATTGACTATGCTTAACACCAAAATCCGACGAGGTAGGCTTCTCTGTTTGTGAGTGTTAAGATTGATGTCGAGTAGGAATATGAGTAATAGAGCTCTAACCTACCATCTTCACACTTGACCGATGAATAGTTAAATTGGAATGTTGAAAATGTGTTGATCTGTCTATTTACTTAATTGTTTGAAAAGTAATTAACTTTGCTTAACCCTAAAAGCCGATGAAGTAGGCTTATTTATTTATGAGAGTTAAGACTAATGCTCGATTAGGGATACGAGAAATATAACTCTAACCTACGGACTTCCCTCTTAACTGACGAATAGTTAAGTCAATAAAGTCAGAAATGTGTTAATCATGTTGTTTGTTACTTGTTTATGAAATTCATTAACACCAAACATTAAAAGCCGACAATGTAGATTTATTTATTTTTGAGTTTGAAGAATGAAGTGTCTAGGCAAGGCTTTTATATCAACCAGTGCTCTATCTTATCTGGCATCACTCTTGGATGAGGAATAGTTATGTTAGAATATTTCAAGTTAAGTGTATGAATCGTGATTCCTATTAGAAATCCTTTTAACTACATAGTCACTTCGTCGACCATCAAACTTAACCAAGTATTAACTTAGACTTTAGAAGAATGTTTTAAAGACAATATAAACGTGGAATGGTTTTGAGTTCGTTGTGACAATATGTTAATAAAATTCATCTTTTCTTACGCTTTTCGATTGTATTTTTGAATATAATTGGATCTTCAAAAGAACGTTTTAAAGATAAGTATAAGTGAAATGGTTTTGGCTTTTTATGATAATGTTTAGGTAACATTAGTTTTAAACCTTTTTTGTAACGACCCAGAATTTTTATTAATTAAAATTTGAATATTTAATTAATTTTTAAATATTAATTAGTGAAATTTATAAGTCGAATAAATTTTAATTCGAATAATTGGATTTAATTGAATAATTAAATCGATAGTTTAATAGTTGAAAATACAGAAATAATTGAAAATTGAGTTAAATATGATTGAAAATGATTTGTAAAATTTTATTATATCATATTGAAGTTAGAATGATGTTATAGGACTTTTAAAATCGAATTAAAAGTTAATTTGTGAAAATTGAATATTTTAATATTTAATTATCGACTGAAAAATAGCCAATTTTCGAACAGTCTCAAAATTGGACGAAACCAGTTTCATTGGATCCGTAATAATTTGTTATTATAGGATTTCAATTTTCATAGCAATCAGAGTTGTCGTTTGACCGTGGCAGCTCGAAACGCATCGATATCGTTTTAATTTTAATTTTAATTTGGCGAGTTAAAATAGTCATTTTTCAAAAAGTCTCGGATTTTGACGAAACTAGTTTCATCGGATCCGTAATGTGATATTATTGTATGGTTTCAAATTTCGTGTCAATTGGATTTACCGTTTGTCCGGTGCAAGCTAAAACGCATAGAAATTAGTTTAAATCGGTTTAATTTAAATTGAACGTTTATTGCCATAACTCGCACAGATGACTGAATTAGCTCCCGAAACATGTTGCATTGCATTTGGAACGTGGGGTAAACCTTAGAAACACCAACCGGCACGCTTCGTTTGGAGTTCGGAAAATCCAGGATGAATAGTGTACGTCGATTTTTCTATAAAAGCCCCTCTCTTCATAAATTTGCAAATTTATTAAAACCCTAACCCTAACTTCAATGGCCAGCCGCCACTTATATTTCAAAGGCCAGAAATGCATCTCCTTTCTCCTCTAATATCTTCAAATCCGTCAATCTATTCAACAAACCTTCAACTGCAAAGTTGTAGAGGATTGCAAGAGCTTTAATTTCATACGGAGATGATCGAAAACGGCGCGACGTGGAGGCAGAAAGGGGGGGCCGACGGCCTATGTTTGAGCACGCAAATCAAGGTGCTGGAGAGGGCCGAGTTCATCATGGCTTGGGCCGAGCATGGAGTAGGAGATGCTTGTTCATATGGCGCTAGTTGATCGTGTTCATGTTCGTCGAGGTGGTTGCATAATTTAACCCTAGTTTGGTTGCTCATGGGTTCAAGTATGCGTGAATTGCTGTAGAGGGAACGTGAGAGAGGAGATGAAAGGGGATGGCCTGATGATGGGGGGATGGAGATCCTACGGTTGTGATTAGCTGTAGGGTTTAAAATCTAAAATTATGTTGTAAATTTATGTATATAAATTCGTGTAAACTTCTAAAAATCATTTCTTTTTCATACGAGGTCGAAAACGCGCGAAACCAGTTGCGTTGGAATCGTATGGACGAGCACTACGCTATGGAATTGAATTGGAGTCGTTTGGAGTTAGTGAGAATTTCGGGTAAAATTAAACGTCCGTTTAATTTTATTCGAAATAAATCGCTAAAACGAAATTGAAATCAAGGTGAGAACTTCTCACTCAATCGAATCAGTTTCGATTTTAATTTCAAATAGTTATATTTAAAATATTTGAATGCATGTTTGAATGATGATTGTTATCTATTGATTGTTAAAATAGACATTATACGCCGTTAGTAAGCGGATGTTATTTATTAAAAACATATACCGCGAATATTTCATAAACAGTGAAATTGGTATTATATATAATAGCAATATATATATATATTGGCATATGTATATATTGCAGTTATTGATTTCCTGCATTTTATAGCGGATGATACCATATTGCGCCGTCTATTAAGCGGATAATATTTTATAAATCCCATATACCGCGATAATTCCGTACTGGAGCGGAATTGGTATTGTGCTAATGTTTGTGGATGCAAGGAAACAGGTTGGAGGGATCCAACTGGATTCCTCAACTGTATTGATTTATTTACAGATATTTTGATATTTGTTGACTATCATATCGATATATGATATTTGGATGTCGTGATTGACTATTTGGGGCTGCTGCATCATCGGATCCATTTTTTGAAGTTTTAAAATAATGATTTTGGTTTTTAAAGGAATTTTTAAAGTGATTTATGAAAGTATATGTTTTATTAAAATTTTGAATTGGTTTATTTTAAATAAATTAACGTTATAAGTTTAATTTTATAAAAGTTATAATCTTTGTAAAATATAACCAAATTAAGATTTTTGAAATAAATAGTGATAAATTTATAAAATGGTTTAATTGGGAATTTTGAATTATTATAAACGGTTTATATAAAAGATTTATAAAATTGATATTTATAAATTAAAAATACTGGAATTATAAAACGAGTTTTATAAGTAATAAAGTGAAATAAAAATGGATTTCATAAGTGAATTGAGATTTATAAATTTATGAAGTATGAATATATGAAATGGATAGATTTTGTAAAATATAAGATTTATAAGTAATCAACTTATAAATCGGATTTTGGCATTTAAAATGAGATATAAAAAGGATTTTTATAAATAGAAGTTTATAAAAATATAAATGGAGTTTATGAACGTTGTTTATAAATCCTAAATCAATTGAATTTGATAAGTTGGATATAGGAATATATGAAAGGAATTATATTCACGATTTTGGACAGTGAATATATTATTAAATGAAATGGATATGTTTTGGGAAAGGAACATTATGAAATGAAATTAATGATTTTAAAGACATTTTAAAATGCATTAAGTATCGAATACAAAGATTTCAACATTCATTGTTGAAATAGACGTTTTTGAGAAATAGAAGGAAATGATGGACTGTAACACTATTGTTATAGTAAATGGTTTTCGAAAGGAAATGTTTTGTATAGTATTGGGATTTATATATCTATTTAAACTTTGAATCCCTATATTAGTGATTTTGGGTCGTCGTAACGATGTTTTACGTAACATTCGTTTTAGCCCAAATAAAATGTGTTAAGTGAATGTTTTCCTTAAAGAATGAAATATATACTTAATTTCGATATTAAGTATATGGAATATTTTCTAAGTATTGAAAATAAATGGATTTGTGAATTACTTATTAATAAATAAGTATGGAAATGTTTTTCCAATGTGAAACGAAATATTTTGAGAATTTATCTTTTTGAAGATAAATTAAAAATGAATAATTGAAATCGTATATTCATAAATATTTTGGAATGTAAATTCACTATGGAATTTATAAATGAAAAGGGGAATTTGTTTAAAAATAAACGTTGATTTATTTTTGAAGTGTGGAAAATATATATCTAGTAAAGATATTTTGGAAAGTAAATAATTTGGGAAATTATTTGGATTTGGTGATGTTGAGCACGCCAATTGATAGTTAAGATAATCTGGCTATCAATATTTACCTTTAAATAGGTATGTGTTGTTATTTGTTTGAATTTGAATGCCACACTTATTTTTGAATAAGCGCTCACTATTCGGGTTAGTCGGGAAAGGACCTTGTCGTATAACCCATTCCGAGTATGTGATATGTCGTTATGGATTGCATTTGATGACCGGTGTTGAAGACCGGATATTTGTGAAAACGGAAGGATTACCGTCGAGTTACTCTACATCGGCTGATCTCCGATACAGAGGTTTTATCACCCTTAGTGACGGGAAGTCCGGTCGTGATTAGTGAATATCCGGATTGCAAGGACTTCTTTGGAAGTGCCTTCGGTTCTGTTCGATCCCGGAACAGACTTGTATAGATTGTATGTCTGACATTACAAATTGAGATATAAAGCTGATTTCTTTCAAATATATTTCTGTTGGTGGCGGAGAATTTATTCTCTTAGCTTAACACCCTTCTCTGAGACGTACGAGCTCAGAGGTTATATAGTTGAAGGTTATTAGTGATATACTCCCAATTTGGTAGTGTGGCATGCTGAGTGTTGCTGTGAAATGATCATTGTGTTGATCATTTGTGATAGGATCATTTATTTGATCATTTATCTTGGTGATCATTTCTATGATCATTTGTTGACCCAAAGCACGGCTTTTGTATAAAGTGTGGCTTTGTGGATGAGACTTCGTCGGACCTCACACCCCGGAAATGGTCAAAACAGGAAGGATGCGGCAAGGTTATTAGGGGTAGCACCCTTTAGTGTATGTCATTCCTTCTGGATAGAGGTGGTATCATGGTATGGAGCCCAGATATTTAACCTATGTTGTTGCTGCATATTTTGTGGTTGTTGGAAATCGAGGATCCTCGGATAGATCGGTTACGATCGGGGGATGACATATTCGTGTCAGTAGTTACCCAGTTAGGGGTAACCCGGCCTTGTGTTGGCAGAGATCCGGTTTGGTTCTCGGGACGTCATTCCAGAGGCGTTTCCATGTGGCAATGGGAAGTTCCTTGGCCTGACCATTTGTTGGAAATCCAATTCCCAATACGAAACCCTGTACGGTTTCAGTTGTAGAACCTGCCATTCACTTATGGTGGTCACCACTGTTTGGATGGTAGCTATAGTAGACATAGTTCGAAATGTCTATGTTGGCTAAGATTTATATTCTATTTTCGAAATGAATTTCGCCTACACTATGCAGTAGTAATAATATCAAATGTTCTTTTTAATGCGTATCAAGCATCTTTGACTATCATAAGGAGAAATCTCCTCCGATTCTGCGTTTGCATTGTGTGTGTGTGCGGGAGGCCTTATGGTAGTCTCATTTTTAAAAGCATTGCGAATTGACTTTAAAAGTATTCCTCTATTTTGTTTTCAAAGATAAATAAACTGTTTTGAGTTCTCACACCAGTCACATGACTGACTCGGAGTTTATTGTTTTCCTTCTTAAACTCTGGGTACCCACAAATTTTCACACGGACAGTCAAAAGTTAAGGTTTATCAGGATATTCTGGAATTCAGGAGTTGCTGGAGGCAAGCTGGATGGCATGGCGTATTACTAGCATATAGTATTTCTTTTCCGCTATTGATGTTGTTGTTGTTGTACACTCTGATGATGTAATGTAATGTAATAACTGATATAGTTCTTTGTTTAAAGATTATTCATTTATTTATTATATGTTATTCCGCTGCGAATTGTGAGATTCTGATGTTGTTCTGTTATTTCTTCTGTTCCGTTCTATCTTTTTCTATCTTCTTCTACTTTTTCTTTTTCTAAAACCCTAACGGTACGGTTTTTCGGCTTTCGATTGCTCGGCAGTTGATACAGTGTACGTATTGATGTCGGTTTTCGTCAAAGAAAAAAATCGCGTTCGTTACATTTGGTATCAGAGCTTATGGTTAAGCGACAACCATGGCTCTGTTGGGTTACTCATTAGAGATGGAGTCAGTAGTACTCTAGAATGAGTGAGAGTGTAATAATAGCTATGAGCGCATATTTGTTAGTGAATATAAAAAAAATGTTTTATATTGTGTTTGCTTATCCGTTGAGCTGTTTGTGGATTCTGATCGGTGTGTGGGACGCCATATTATCGATAGGGATTTCTAAACACTTAAACGAGGCATGTCGACATAGTATTATTCAAATTGGGTAAATGAAATAATTTTACCTTGATTATATTTTGTATATAAAGGAATAATTTTTTGGAATTATTAAAGTGTATATGAATTGATTGTTGATTGTTGAATAAGTTTAATAAAACCACAGTTGTAAAAGAATAATTGTATAAACAAATAAATCATAAGTGTGACGTTATAATTAAAATAATTTACAATTGTAAAATAACCTTATATATAAGAAGTGAAATTATATAAGTAAAAGGTTTGTAAACGTGATTTATAATCTGAAATAAAATTCCAGGGAATGGTTTTGAAAGGATTTGATATTTTGGGAAATTATTTTGGAGAAATTAAAGCTCTAAATTTTTCGGTCGCTGGAAAATAATTCCGATGATGACCGCGGCATCATTGGTGTTCATTTTCGGGTTTCCAAAAGAGGGATTGCTGCCAAATGGTTTAAAAGAAAGTTGATTGGAAAATTTGGATTTGGGTTTTGAAGTTCAAAGGATAGTTTGAATTGATTTCAAAATGGTTTTGAAAGGTTGAAAACTCTGGAATGCTATTTAAAATATTTATGGGAATGATAAATGAGTGAATAACTTATACAATTTGAATTTCGATAAAATAAATTTAACTTAAAGGATGAAGTTAAATTAAAGGAAGTATAAGTAAATCAATAAAATCCAAGTAGTAATTTTTGGATATAAGTTGTATAACTTATAAGATGATGAATATAAGTGAAATAAGTTTTGAACTTATGATAGGAGTTAATAAATTTAGCTTTGGTAAAAAGTTAAAAAAAAGGATTTAGATTTGATAAGATGATTGAAATGGAATATAACTTAAGTGAAGTTGAAAGAAGTTGATTTTGGTATCGAAGTAAATTAATAAGTGAATTAATGAAATGAAGTCATTAAGAATGTGAACTTGAGTTATATAAATGAAATTCAACTTTAAATTGTTAAAGGAATTAGCAATTGAATTGATAAATTGTTTGAATGTTAATCAATTAACTGTAAATAATTGATATGAAATAATGAATGTAAGTGTAAATTCATTAAAAGCTAATGAAGTTGAGAAATTGAATAAATTGAATGGAAGTCAATTTAATATGATCCAGTTGGAATTAAAAGTGTTGAACCAAATTGAATGTAAAGTGAATAAATTTGGTTGTATTGAATAAACATTGGTTGTTATTTGATTGTTGATTGATTGTGTATAATTCATTAAGTGTTAATGAAATTGAATTAGCGAAATTGGAAGCTATGTAATTGAATTCAAATTGGAAGAAAATGAATTTGAATAGAATTGAATGTGAATTGGATTTAATTAGTGAATGTAAACTAACTGAAAATTGGACATGAATGAATGTTAGTAAAGTCCAATGTTAATGTGAATTAATTGGAAAACCAATTCATTGAATATTAATGAGAATATGAATGAATATTTATTTGGTTATGGATGATAGTTGGTTGATAATTGCATTTGTTGCTTTAGTTGCATTTGCTATATTATGTAGTTGTTATGTTGCTATATGTTGTATATTGATACTATTTTCATATATGCATGATTCTCATATTGTTTGTTGAGTATTTAGTAGGTGCGGATTGCGCTTGCTTCGCATTTGGAGCTCGCTTTCGCGCTATATTAGCCGTATATGCTCGCTAATAATATAATAAGGTACATATCTCGGATTACATACCGTACTTTTACACTTTTTCCCTGCGGGATGCCTCATTACTTGATGAGATGTATATTTGTGATATATATACTGTCATTTTTTTTCGGATCGAGCCGCGCAAAGGAGACTATGGCGAATTTTTTCGAAAATTTAAGGCGTTAGAAAAAATTTGAGAAAATTAGAAAGTTTTGAAAACTATAACTTTGATTTGGAATTGAAAGTTAAATGATATAGTTTGGTTTTGAAAAGATAACTAAGTATAGATTTGAAAACTTAGTAAAGTATTGTAAGAAGTTTAAACTTGTTTTGGAAAGTTAATAGATTCTGTAACTTTTCTTACTTGATAATTTCGAGGACGAAATTCTTTTAAGGGGGGAAGTCTGTAACGACCCAGAATTTTTATTAATTAAAATTTAAATATTTAATTAATTTTTAAATATTAATTAGTGAAATTTATAAGTCGAATAAATTTTAATTCGAATAATTGGATTTAATTGAATAATTAAATTGATAGTTTAATAGTTGAAAATGCAGAAATAATTGAAAATTGAGTTAAATACGATTGAAAATGATTTGTAAAATTTTATTATATCATATTGAAGTCCGAATGATGTTATAGGACTTTTAAAATCGAATTAAAAGTTAATTTGTGAAAATTGAATATTTTAATATTTAATTATCGACTGAAAAATAGCCAATTTTCGAACAGTCTCAGAATTAGACGAAACCAGTTTCATTGGATCCGTAATAATTTGTTATTATAGGATTTCAATTTTCATAGCAATCAGAGTTGTCGTTTGACGGTGGCAGCTCGAAACGCATCGATATCGTTTTAATTTTAATTTGGCGAGTTAAAATAGTCATTTTACAAAAAGTCTCGGATTTCGACGAAACTAGTTTCATCGGATCCGTAATGTGATATTATTGTACGGTTTCAAATTTAGTGTCAATTGGATTTACCGTTTGTCCGGTGCAAGCTAAAACGCCTAGAAATTAGTTTAAATCGGTTTAATTTAATTGAACGTTTATTGCCATAACTCGCACAGATGACCGAATTAGCTCCCGAAACATGTTCCATTGCGTTCGAAACGTGGGGTAAACCTTAGAAACGCCAACCGGCATGCTTCGTTTGGAGTTCGGAAAATCCGGGATGAATAGTGTACGTCGATTTTTCTATAAAAGCCCCTCTCTTCATAAATTTGCAAATTTATTAAAACCCTAACCCTAACATCAATGGCCAGCCGCCACTTATATTTCAAAGGCCAGAAATGCATCTCCTTTCTCCTCTAATCTCTTCAAATCCGTCAATCTATTCAACAAACCTTCAACTGCAAAGTTGTAGAGGATTGCAAGAGCTTTAATTTCATACGGAGATGATCGAAAACGACGCGAAGTGGAGGCAGAAAGGGGGGGCCGATGGCCTATGTTTGAGCACACAAATCAAGGTGCTGGAGAGGGCTGAGTTCATCGTGGCTTGGGCCGAGCATGGAGTAGGAGATGCTTGTTCATATGGCGCTAGTTGATCGTGTTCATGTTCGTCGAGGTGGTTGCATAATTTAACCCTAGTTTGGTTGCTCATGGGTTCAAGTATGCGTGAATTGCTGTAGAGGGAACGTGAGAGAGGAGATGAAAGGGGACGACCTGATGATGGGGGGATGGAGATCCTACGGTTGTGATTAGCTGTAGGGTTTAAAATCTAAAATTATGTTGTAAATTTATGTATATAAATTCGTGTAAACTTCTAAAAATCATATCTTTTTCATGCGAGGTCGAAAACGCGCGAAACCAGTTGCGTTGGAATCGTATGGACGAGCACTACGCTATGGAATTGAATTGGAGTCGTTTGGATTTAGTGAGAATTTCGGGTAAAATTAAACGTCCGTTTAATTTTATTCGAAATAAATCGCTAAAACGAAATTGAAATCAAGGTGAGAACTTCTCACTCAATCGAATCAGTTTCGATTTTAATTTTAAATAGTTATATTTAAAATATTTGAATGCATGTTTGAATGATGATTGTTATCTATTGATTGTTAAAGTAGACATTATACGCCGTTAGTAAGCGGATGTTATTTATTAAAAACATATACCGCGAATATTTCATAAACAGTGAAATTGGTATTATATATAATAGCAATATATATATATTGGCATATGTATATATTGCAGCTATTTATTTCCCGCATTTTATAGCGGATGAGACCATATTGCGCCGTCTATTAAGCGGATAATATTTTATAAATCCCATATACCGCGATAATTCCGTACTGGAGCGGAATTGGTATTGTGCTAATGTTTGTGGATGCAGGGAAACAGGTTGGAGGGATCCAACTGGATTCCTCAACTGTATTGATTTATTTACAGATATTTTGATATTTGTTGACTATCATATCGATATATGGTATTTGGATGTCGTGATTAACTATTTGGTGCTGCTGCATCATCGGATCCATTTTTTGAAGTTTTAAAATAATGATTTTGGTTTTTAAAGGAATTTTTAAAGTGATTTTTGAAAGTATATGTTTTATTAAAATTTTGAATTGGTTTATTTTAAATAAATTAACGTTATAAGTTTAATTTTATAAAAGTTATAATCTTTGTAAAATATAACCAAATTAAGATTTTTGAAATAAATAGTGATAAATTTATAAAATGGTTTAATTGGGAATTTTGAATTATTATAAACGGTTTATATAAAAGATTTATAAAATTGATATTTATAAATTAAAAATACTGGAATTATAAAACGAGTTTTATAAGTAATAAAGTGAAATAAAAATGGATTTCATAAGTGAATTGAGATTTATAAATTTATGAAGTATGAATATATGAAATGGATAGATTTTGTAAAATATAAGATTTATAAGTAATCAACTTATAAATCGGATTTTGGCATTTAAAATGAGATATAAAAAGGATTTTTATAAATAGAAGTTTATAAAAATATAAATGGAGTTTATGAACGTTGTTTATAAATCCAAAATCAATTGAATTTGATAAGTTTGATATATGAATATATGAAAGGAATTATATTCACGATTTTGGACAGTGAATATATTATTAAATGAAATGGATATGTTTTGGGAAAGGAACATTATGAAATGAAATTAATGATTTTAAAGACGTTTTAAAATGCATTAAGTATCGAATACATAGATTTCAACATTCATTATTGAAATAGACGTTTTTGAGAAATAGAAGGAAATGATGGACTGTAACACTATTATTATAGTAAATGGTTTCCGAAAGGAAATGTTTTGTATAGTATTGGGATTTATATATCTATTTAAACTTTGAATCCCTATATTAGTGATTTTGGGTCGTCGTAACGATGTTTTACGTAACATTCGTTTTGGCCCAAATAAAATGTGTTAAGTGAATGTTTTCCTTAAAGAATGAAATATATACTTAATTCCGATATTAAGTATATGGAATATTTTCTAAGTATTGAAAATAAATGGATTTGTGAATTACTTATTAATAAATAAGTATGGAAATGTTTTTCCAATGTGAAACGAAATGTTTTGAGAATTTATCTTTTTGAAGATAAATTGAAAACGAATAATTGAAATCGTATATTCATAAATATTTTGGAATGTAAATTCACTATGGAATTTATAAATGAAAAGGGGAATTTGTTTAAAAATAAACGTTGATTTATTTTTGAAGTGTGGAAAATATATATCTAGTAAAGATATTTTGGAAAGTAAATAATTTGGGAAATTATTTGGATTTGGTGATGTTGAGCACGCCAATTGATAGTTAAGATAATCTGACTATCAATATTTACCTTTAAATAGGTATGTGTTGTTATTTGTTTGAATTTGAATGCCACACTTATTTTTGAATAAGTGCTCACTATTCGGGTTAGTCGGGAAAGGACCTTGGGGTCGTATAACCCATTCCGAGTATGTGATATGTCGTTATGGATTGCATTTGATGACCGGTGTTGAAGACCGGATATTTGTGAAAACGGAAGGATTACCGTCGAGTTACTCTACATCGGCTGATCTCCAATACAGAGGTTTTATCACCCTTAGTGACGGGAAGTCCGGTCGTGATTAGTGAATATCCAGATTGCAAGGACTTCTTTGGAAGTGCCTTCGGTTCTGTTCGATCCCGGAACAGACTTGTATAGATTGTATGTCTGACATTACAAATTGAGATATAAAGCTGATTTCTTTCAAATATATTTCTGTTGGTGGCGGAGAATTTATTCTCTTAGCTTAACACCCTTCTCTGAGACGTACGAGCTCAGAGGTTATATAGTTGAAGGTTATTAGTGATATACTCCCAATTTGGTAGTGTGGCATGCTGAGTGTTGCTGTGAAATGATCATTGTGTTGATCATTTGTGATAGGATCATTTATTTGATCATTTATCTTGGTGATCATTTCTATGATCATTTGTTGACCCAAAGCACGGCTTTTGTATAAAGTGTGGCTTTGTGGACGAGACTTTGTCGGACCTCACACCCCGGAAATGGTCAAAACAGGAAGGATGCGGCAAGGTTATTAGGGGTAGCGCCCTTTAGTGTATGTCATTCCTTCTGGATAGAGGTGGTATCATGGTATGGAGCCCAGATATTTAACCTATGTTGTTGCTGCATATTTTGTGGTTGTTGGAAATCGAGGATCCTCGGATAGATCGGTTACGATCGGGGGATGACATATTCGTGTCAGTAGTTACCCAGTTAGGGGTAACCCGACCTTGTGTTGGCAGAGATCCGGTTTGGTTCTCGGGACGTCATTCCAGAGGCGTTTCCATGTGGCAATGGGAAGTTCCTTGGCCTGACCATTTGTTGGAAACCCAATTCCCAATACGAAACCCTGTACGGTTTCAGTTGTAGAACCTGCCATTCACTTATGGTGGTCACCACTGTTTGGATGGTAGCTATAGTAGACATAGTTCGAAATGTCTATGTTGGCTAAGATTTATTCTATTTTCGAAATGAATTTTGCCTACACTATGCACTAGTAATAATATCAAATGCTCTTTTTAATGCGTATCAAGCATCTTTGACTATCATAAGGAGAAATCTCCTCCGATTTTGCGTTTGCATTGTGTGTGTGTGCGGGAGGCCTTATGGTAGTCTCATTTTTAAAAGCATTGCGAATTGACTTTAAAAGTATTCCTCTATTTTGTTTTCAAAGATAAATAAACTGTTTTGAGTTCTCACACCAGTCACATAACTGACTCGGAGTTTATTGTTTTCCTTCCTAAACTCTGGGTGCCCACAAATTTTCACACGGGCAGTCAAAAGTTAAGGTTTATCAGGATATTCTGGAATTCAGGAGTTGCTGGAGGCAAGCTGGATGGCATGGCGTATTACTAGTATATAGTATTTCTTTTCCGCTATTGATGTTGTTGTTGTTGTACACTCTGATGATGTAATGTAATGTACTAACTGATATAGTTCTTTGTTTAAAGATTATTCATTTATTTATTATATGTTATTCTACTGCGAATTGTGAGATTCTGATGTTGTTCTGTTATTTCTTCTGTTCCGTTCTATCTTTTTCTATCTTCTTCTACTTTTTCTTTTTCTAAAACCCTAACGGTACGGTTTTTCGGCTTTCGATTGCTCGGCAGTTGATACAGTGGACGTATTGATGTCGGTTTTCGTCAAAGAAAAAAATCGCGTTCGTTACATTTTTGAATAGATTTTTGGAAGTACTTAGATCCCTAAAATTGATATCTTGAAGGAAATCACAAGTAAGGAAACTTTTGGAAAAGATATAAAAAAATAAAGGTTTAAAGTACAAAATCTTATTAATGATTTGTGTATACTTACCATTTGAGATAAGTATATGAATACCTTTTGAAGTATTGAAAGAGTGCAATGAGAAGTAGAAATTGAAAAATGATGTTTTATTAGATAAAAAAAGTTTTTACTAATAAAAGAGGTTTTGATTAATAAAAGATTAGTTAAGCAGAAAGGGGATTAGAAGTAGCTCATGTGACTTAATCATGCATTTTGTGAATTGATCATGCTTTGTATTCGTTTATGGAAAGTATTTAGTCAATTACATATCACTAAAAGGCGATGAAGTAGGCTTGTCTATCTATTGGGAGTTAAGACTGATGTTCAAGTAGGAATATAACTAATAGAGCTCCAACCTACCAACTTCACTCTTTACCGAGGGATAATATGAGATGAAAATATCGAAAACGTGATAAGTACAGACTTGGTTTCCATATGCGATCGTTCTCATTACTATGGAATGAACAAATTCGTTGATTCAGTCTTGAAGAGACTAGGATCCATAAGTGTTTTACTTACCAAAAACCACTTCAAGACTGAGATATGTGCTTATCTCTTAGAAATGGATCTGTTCGAGATGCTGGAATCCATGTGTGGTTTCATGATCTACTCGAGATGTGGGAATCCCATTGGGGATCCGTGTTCTATTTGAGTGATGAAGAATCGTGTGGAAAATGTCGAACATGACCTCGACATCAGAAATGGCTAAATACAAATTAGGCTGCATAACATGCGGTTTTGCTTACCCACTTTAGGGTATTATCAACTCCTTGTCTAGAGATGCTTATCGATTGTTGGACTGTAGGAGTTGATGATATTTGGTTCACGTTGTTCATGTTTATGTTCAGACGATGGGTCGCTTGTGTTTTCCTTATGGTGTATCTTATTTAGAGATATAAAGCACTTAGAAGGTAACTTCTAATCCTTGTGCATGGAGATTGAATTTTGGCTTGACCATAGGGATCTCCGTAGAAGACACATTATGAAAACTTTTCTTATCGATTTTGATTGTACTCTCTAACATCCTATTGACGTTAATCATTGTAACCATTCTGGCTATGTTATATATTTATATTATGCATAGTTATCTATTATACCACCTTATGTACATATTAGAAGGTGGTTCTTTTGAATGGATAACCATTATGGCAATCCATGCAGTCTCAAAAGTATTATTTTATGCTGTACACGTATTTCTTGAGTTTCTCATACCGGACTTATGTCTGATGCTTGTTTTTCCCCTAAATCTCTCGCATACTCTTTCAAGTAGTTTGAGAAAGACAAGTTTTCATTGATGTTCTTTGGAGCTTGAGAAGGCGAGCCGGATGTTTCACCTAGCGCACTATTCTGATTTCCGCTGCATTTCTAAACTCTACATATCAGTATTAGTAAGGACAGGCTGTTATAACTGTCTAGGCTGACGATAGCACTTAGTTTTAGTAACTCCTGAATTTCCATATCTGAGTAATCCTTTGTACTGTTATTTTAATATTATATATTATCATTCCATTGGTAGATTCTAATATTGCTTTCTCTTCTTTCTTGTTCTAGCTCCTTTTCTTTTTATTTTACCCTAAAAATTCGTCTTTCTAGCACTTCAGTGCCCGACACGTGAATACCGTGGATGTATTAGTATCAACATTTGGGGGCCAAAAAGACAAATTGTTATAGTATTCACAAGTCTAGAGAGTTGGGTAAATCATGCACATCGATATTTTCTATTCGATCTTAGTTATATTTAGCAATAGAAAACTATCGAATGAGTCATTCCATAGTTATCTAATAACTATCAGCACGTAACCCTTCGGTGCCTCCGAATAACCATGAGTAATACAGTGTCCTACATTTGGAGAGCGTTACGTACTCCAGTCTCAACGGATATATCAATATCCAATCTCGATACATCTTAACAAGGAATACCAGAGGGTATATTTATATTCATTATGACAAACTACTCATGGTTACAACACTTTGTAACTTACAATCATAAATCATACCGTTAATGGATTTTCTATTAAATATACTTTTATAGAAATAAATAAATTAATATAACACACTATATCAAGTATATAATAGAAAGAAAAAAAATTTATTTTGAACAAGATTAGTTATCGAGTTAGATATATGTAACAAATTATACAATTTTTCCAAGGCATACCGCTTACTCTATTAGTCTCCCACTTGCACGTGGGGTCAATTATGGAATCTTATTCCAACTTATCTAATTGGTTTTCTCGAAACCAATCAGGTCAATCTCTCAGTGAACGGGTATGTTATTATATATTATTTATCTACTTTGTCGATCAACTCTACCTAACTTTAATAAACTATTTTATCATATGGAACAATTCGAAGTATGCCTCTCGACTTCTAATGAGTTTAAATTACGTTACAAAATTTATTATGATATTGTTATCTTATGACTATGTTATCAGATTCTCAATACTTGGAATCACACTCGGCTCATTTATAAATTTATACGTTATTATATATACATTGCTTATATTGTAGCGCTATTCAAGTCAACGTAATTAGCATATTCATTAAATCACCCATAGTCTTTTCTAATTGGAATATTTCCAACTTAAAGATTCTTAACTTGAATTTATTATTGATATATTATACTCAATATCACTTATGAAGTTTGAGTCCAAACACTCTTCATAAGGAGTTCATTGTTTTTGTAAACAATTCTCTAGTATTACATAAATACACGAGAACATCTCAAACAGCCTTTTAGTGATATCAATTTGGATTTGATATTTTCATCATATATAACATGCATAAACAAATCACGATATGATAGACAACATATATGTATGATAATTCTTATTGCTAGTGCATAAAGAATCCATCTTATATGTTCCGTATTAACATTTTATTAAGGTCCCCTTGCATATTATTTTAGGACATTCTCAGTATACTTTATACTTAATATAAAAGACATCATCTACAAATCAAAATGGCGAGTATTAAAACAACAAAATATGACTTTAATACAACTACATCACTAAAAATCAGCAATGTGTTGTTTACTTATGGTTTAGAAATATCTATGTGGCTTTTAACATATGTTCTTATGAACACGTGCTTCCTATGGATTTTGACTGATATTCAAACTATTTGATATTTCTATCAAAATACTTGTTCTATTTTAATGCTTTTTTGAATTTTACTTTCATATCCGTCTTAGGATTGTATCTGAAAACCCACAAACTCAATATCGTTTCCAATGATTTCGAGACACTTTGGTTATTGTATGCTAATAGTCTATGCTAAATCTATATTTAGACCTTTCTGCTTCAACACATACCTACCAAAACATAAATTCATATTTGGCGGTAACTTTGTCAGTAAAATCCAAACCAACTTGAGCACATTAATGGTTAATCTATCACGTTAATTTAAACAATTGTAATTCATGGTATTATTCTTATCAATGTGGATCACTATATTCCAATTGAATTCTCTTAAAGACACATTTACGGCCAATGGATTGTATCACTTTGGATAAAACTATCAAAAATTGTACTTTGATAGTGTACTTGGAATTTATTTCAGATTTACATATCATACCATATTATAGAGTCAATATTCTTAATGGTTCAATTAAGCAGTCGAAGATTATTTACTCTTTACATTGACAAGAAACTCGTTGTTTCTCTTTAATGTACAATAGTACCCATTAGAAGTTCGAACGCATTATGTTCATTTTGGTTAGATCAACTTCGTTTCATCCTCTGTAATTAGTTTTATCATTGGATCATATCCAAATTCATTTTATACCAATAATTTCTTAAAAAAATTCATTTGCTACGAAGTTGGTATTTCTTGAAACAATAGCTGTATCTTAGTGCAACGGAATGGCCATTCATAAGCATTTTGTGAATTGCCTTATATAAATTTGATTTTTCATTGGTTCACAATATATTAGTGTTTGCAACATAAAATTATTCATCTACTGACTATCTTTTCCAAATTTCTCTTAGGACGATTCATAATAGATCCCATACTTATAATTATTACGTGCAGCCTTTTGATTCACACAACCTGCTAACTATTTGGCTTAGTATATGTAGGGGTTTCTTATAAATACTTATATGGTTTTGTTATTTGGATGATATTAATTTAATCTTGTATGCTACTTTTAAATGCACACCTTCTAAATTTTTTTTAACCCAAATTCATTCATCATTAATGTGCATTGTTCAACAAAGTGCGATTATTCCTTATTAACAAATCATTATGGATTAAAGGGAAGAATGACCTTTGGGACAAAATCTTTATTCATATAGGTGCATATGGAACTCTTTCCAATATAATCACCCATCCGACCAAATTAAATTATTTTTGTCGCACGTTATATTATTTACTTCCGTTTTATATTTTATGAGCTTATCATAGACTTATACATGTGTATCAAATACACATGTCTATGTAGTGAACGAGGTATATGGAACCTTTTTAGTATTAATTGACATATGATTGCATGCATCTATATGTATCAATCCGAATAGTTCATCAACTATTACGACGCTTCCACTGAATCGGTGCATAGCCCATAATTGTTTGAGATATAATTAACTAGTATCATATGATTCATAATTGTAACGAACTGGATTTCTGCACAATTTGAGCTGACAATAAACCGCACATGTCCAGCCCAAACTAAGCGAAGAACCTGTAGCACCTTACATCCCATAGTAAACCCTAAAGGACACACTAGGAGGCGCGGTGCATAGTAGGTATAAACCAAAACTAGCAGAGACTAAGATTCACAAAACACAAATATGTAAAAACAGTGGAAACAATTTAAATAATAACTTATTTAGAACTGAACTTCGTAATTGCTTTAAAAACCAAATAAGTCACCAAATATCAAATACATCATGTGTCAAACCATGCATATATGTCTTATGAAATCAAAGAAAACCGTAATGTCAAAAATCAGAGTACAACTATTCCCCAACATGTGCCAGTACAAATAAAGAATAAAAACCTGAAATAAAAGAAGTGGAAATACATAATGGAATCTCCTCCGAAGAAATCTCCAAGCAACTGCAATCTACCGTCCTTTCCCCTGATGGAGGAGTGGGTCAAACTAAAAGTCTGGTGAATGATGGTAATTACTAGAATCTTTAAGCAAAGTAAAAGTAATAGACTTTACAATAGTTCTAGTATATAAAAGGAAACAAAGAAAATAGAGAGAAGGAATAAGATGGAAATAGATATGAATTAACTAGATCAACATAATTTATTAAATTTAATTGTGTGCACTTGACTTTGTTAGCTTCTTTGATTAAGTCAAATTCCTAATCCTATAATTAGGCTGAAATCCTAATTATACCCTTTGATCGGCCAACTACTCCATAGAACTTACTGCGGACTAGACGCTACATAGATCCCTAAATAGAAGGCAATGGTTTCTACAAAAGATATACATAGTTAGCACTTGGAACTCATAGAGATTACTAGCACCGAAATGGAAGTCGCATGCGTAACTGCCACCATGATTATGCTGCATGTTGCTCCACCTATTGGGTCTTCTTATTACATGTGCTCCAGCACAAGCGTGCCTCTCGTCTCACTTTAGGATTGTGCGAGACACCTCATCTCACATCACGGTTCTATGAGACACCACGTCTCACTTCAGGGTTATGTGAGACACCACGTATCACTTCAGGGTTATGTGATAATACTCGTTTCACTTCAGGGTTATGTGAAACACCGTGTCCATAGAAATAATAGGGGAAATGCTATTAGTATTGGCCCATGTTCCAAACAATATCTAATTGAGCCATTTGCCTAAATCCCCATGATTTGGACTTCTACATATGGACTACTTACTACCATTATTAACATAAGCTTGCCCCTCGTCCAACTTCAGGATTATGTGAGACACCTCGTCTCACTTCTGGGTTATGTGAGACATGTAACAACCCTAGAATTTTTAATATAATTTTAAATTTACTTTGTTTTATTTTGAAATTATTTTAAATTTGTTTTATTGCAAGATTTCATTTTTAATATTTTTAAAGTGATAATATTTTTTTTTCAAAATTTATTGCATTTATTTTCTATTTTTAAAGCATAGTTTCCATTTTTCTACTATTTTCTTCATTTAATTATATTTAATTAAAATTTATTTATTTATTTTTATGCATGCATTTTTTTTGTATTTTTATCTTTATTTATTAGTATTTTTTAGGTACATAAAATATTCCCAAAATTTATTGCATTTATTTTCAAAAATTTTAAGCCTAGTATCGAACTTTTGCTATTTTTCCTAATTTAATTATATTTAATTAATAGTTATTTATTTATTTTTGTGCATTCATCATATTTTCATGTTTTATCTGTATTTATTAGTATTTTACACGTATTTAAAAATTTAAAAAGTATTAGGGAAATTTGAAAAGTTTGTGGCCCTTTATGTACATTGTCTTTTCATATTCAACCTACCTTTCCACCAATTAATGCACTAATTCAATTTGCTGCCTTATACTACTTTCTTCAGCTGACTCCACTTTATTTCTCACGTGAAAATATATCCTCCTCAACTATAAAAACTTTCGGCCTCTTCCTGAAGAAAATTTTTGGTAAAACTTTCATGTCTTTTTACGTTTTCTACTTAATTTTTATTGATTTTGCACATGCATTCATCCTCTTATGTTCGGCCCTCCACCTCCAGCCCTGTGACGACCCGAAATTTTTGAGCATTTGAAATTGGGATATTTAATTGATTTTAAATGTTTAAAAGTTAAATTTTTCTTGAATTCAAATATCACCATCTATTGGGCAATTTAATTATTAAATTAAATAATTTGAAGTTGGATAAAATGTGGAATCTGGAGTTTTAGGCATGTTAAAAATAATTTGAAGGCTTCTAAAATTTATATTGATAGTTCTGAAGATAATAATAACTTTTAAATTGAAATTGGCAGTGATTCATTCAGTTTTGAAAATATATCGTTTAAAAATAGTCTTCCAAGGCACAGTTTAGGAATTTGATGAAACCAGTTATATTGGATCCCTAATATTGTATTATTATCGGATTTTAAATTTCGCAGTGTTTGGAGTGATCATTTGGCCGTACAATAAGTAAACGTGCTGAAAATTAAATCGAAATTTAATTTGATAATTGGTTTTAAAAAGCTATCTTCTCCATACGATCGAATTAGGTCTCGAAACCCTTTCCATTCGCTCAGAATAGGGGTATAACATTACAAATGCCTAGCGGCACACCTCGATAGGAGGCTCGAAATTTTAAGTTGCATCTATCGAGACGATTTGAATATAAAAATTAAAACATATATTATTTGCATATGTCTTATCAGCCGAAATTTTTAGTCAAACTATACCTTATCCTATTCTCATGCCTTCTTATTCCTTCTGTAATACGCTTCTTCTTTCTTCCTTTAAACATGGCAAACAAAGTATGACAAGAAAAAGAAATGGAAGTTTCAAAAATAAAAATCACGCCTTCGTTCGTTTCAGATTCACAAGCATTCGAATCAAGGAAATGCCAAACTCCTCCCTCATCTCACGTTAAAATCGGAATCAACTGCCCCTTTTCCTCAATCGAAATCAGATTCGATTTAAAAAAATAAAAAGATAATACATCTCGTAGTCATGTGGATGGTTTTGGGGGGAGGGGGTTCGATGTTTTCGCGTGCGCACTTGGAAAGACTCGCGGTGGAAGGCGACGACGTGTGGACGTCAACGAGGCCAAGGCGACAATGGCGTGGAGCATCGGAAGGTTAGGGCTTTAGTGACAGTGTTTATGGTCGTTCTCGATGGATACATGACTGGAGGGTGCGTGTACGACTCGAGTGAGGGTCACGACAGGCAAGGTTGTTTAGGGTTCGCGTGTTGTGGCGGCGACGAAGGCGGCGAGCGGTGCCATGGGGGGTCGAGGTGTGGCAGGCACTGACGAAGTTCGATTGCTGTGAGGCATTGGTATTTGTTTTTCGATTTAATTTGATTTAAAATATATATATATATATATATATATATATATATATATACATATATGCAGATGGGAAAAACATACAAATAGGTTAAAATAGAAAAACTTTTTAGTTAGAGAAAATATACATATAAGATTTTGAAAAGGAATATATAAGTCAGAGGAAAATATATGTATAACCCAGTATTAGATTTTTACAGCAACGTCGATTTACTATTTATTCTTTTCAGTTTAAGGATATATATACACACACATACATACATATTTTAAATAGTTAAACAGAAACTATACGTATAAGATTTTGGAAATAAAATTTTGAATGTTGAAGAGTTTATATAAGATTGAATTTTGTAATCCATATAGATATTTTTATAAGTATATAATTTCATAAGAAAAATAAATACACATATTTTCACTTAACAAGTTTATTTTAAATTAATGTATTATGGAGATTTATTTGTTCAATTAACTTATTTAATTATTATAGTACTAAAAGATTTTTTTAGAAGGGTTTTACAAAAAGCTAGACTTTTGAATCTATAAATTTCAACAAAAATTAGTGTATTTTTGGAAATTTCATTTATTTAATTAACTTATTTAATTGTGGGGTTGCCAAAATATTCTATAAATGGAAATTGGTTTAAAATTTAAATTTATTTGTTTAAAATGAAATCTCTGGTTAATTGAATTATCAAATGAAAATTTTAATTTTTCAATTGACTCGAATATTGATAAAAATTTATAAATGCTTATGCAAGGTTATAACACAGGAAACCAAGTTAAAATTGAAGCGGACTGCCAATAAATTTAAAGGTGAGTTAATCTCACTCATCTGGGTTATTTAAATTTAAATAGTAAAATTTAAATAATTGATTGAATGATTGAATTGTTTTGATGTGCTATATTGTATATATAGTAGTACATAATATATATCGGGTGATTGTTTTCCCGCATTATATAGCGGATGAGACCCTATGCGCCGCATAATAGCGGATGATATTATACAAATCCCATATACCGCGATATTCCACCTTGAAGTCGAATTGGTATTGTGCTAACATCTGTGGATGCAGGGAAATGGGTTGGAGGGATCCAACTGGATTTCTCAAAATTATATAGATTATTTAATATTCTGTGTTATGAATATTTGATATTCTGTGATGAATTATATTGATAATTGGAATATTGAATACTATAGTTTGCTTGAATATATTTCGGTACATTGAGTTATCAAAATATAAAGAATTGGATTTTTGGAAGAAAATAAAAGAGTGATTTTTTAAGTAAAATAATCATAGAGAATTTGAATAAATTTAAGAATGAACTGGACAAGAATAAAAGTGATTTTAAAATTCTAATAAATAATTCCGAGTATGGAAAAAGGGGATTTGAATAAACAGAAAAAAATAATGAATTATAAAACTTAAAGTGGTATTATTTAAAGTAATAAAAGAATTTGTTTTTAAATTCGAAGTTTGAATTTATTTAAGAGCACAAACAAGGAATTTTGGGAAATTTGGAATTGGTGTTTCCAATTAAAAGATTTTAAATCATAATTAAGGAATAAAATTTGAATTAATGGATTTTGAAATAAATGAGTAAATAAAGGAATTTATTTCAGAATGGAGTAAATTGAAAATCAGTTTGAAAATTTATTTAAGTGTTTGAAATTGGAAATTCAAAGAGGATGGGACTAAGAAATTTATAAACTGGGTTTATAAAAGTAAAGTAATATATTAGTGAATATTTGGAAGAATATATTCACGGTGGGAATTTATTAAAGAAATGGGTAAATTTTTTTAGAAATAAATAGTGATTTATTTTTAAAGATGTGAAAGAAGGGCGTATTTCCCTGGATAGCCAAGTACGTTTTCAAAACAAATTTGAAGGTATAAGTTAAAAATTTTAAGTAATTTGAAAGTATATTATATAAAACTTATTATTCCTAAATGTTTAAATTCTAAAGTAAATATTTTTCAAATCTATTATCTAAGTAATTATTTACAGGTGACTTAGTATTTTGTTTTAAAAAAGAGAAAATCTAGTTTAATATTTTATAAAGTAATCTCATTTTTAAATATTCTTATAGTATATATGTTTTTTCAATAAAGTATTGAAGTAGTTCTCAATTCAAATGTTTTAAAGTATATTTTATAATAAAGTGATTTAAAAATATTTTAAAATCTAAGTGTTTGCACTTGGTGATTTCAACGGAAATAGAAAATATTTGGGAAATTTATTCTGTAAAAGGGAGATGGTTTGAAAGCTATTTTCAAAAAGGTTTAAAAGCGGAAATATATTTTGCGAAGATATTTTGAGGTTAATAAATAATTTGGTGAAATTATTTATGTTTGATGGTTGTTTGTGAATGTTAACTGATAGTTAAATAACCGACTATCAATATTGGACAATGCGCTGATCATTTCGAAGAGACCAGGATCGATCTTGAAAACACTTCGCTCCGGTTTGTACGTTTTCGTGAGGAAGACGAGTTTAGATTCGAAGGTGGAGCAGTGAAGTGCAAGGACTAGTCGCTACTAATCCTGTGGATGATTATAAAATGGATGTTGTAGGAGTAGTGCCTTCGATTCCGCTCGAACCTGGGACGGACTTGTATGGATGAATGCTTTCAGAACATCGTCTAGTGGACGATGAGTATTCTAAGTGAAATGATCTAAAGGTAATGCTTATCCTCGAGCCTTATCAACCGGGAATGACTGAAAATCAGGGGTGATGCAGCAAGGCTAGGTGGGTAGCGCCCATTAGGGTGAGGTCATCCCTGTCTAGATGTCCCTTTTTATTTGGCTTAGTGGTGCGGTTGTTGATCCCAACCGTAGGGTGATCTTACTCGGGATTATCCAGTAAGGTGTAGTCCCGGTCTTGTGCTGCAGGGGATTGGGAGTAATCCTCGGTACTGTGATCTAGGCCACGTGATGTGACAGGTTGTACCGCAGTGCCTAGCCATTAGTTGGAAATCCATTCTCTCTACGTGCCTTTTACGGATTTTGTTTGTATAACCCACTTTGTAGCTAGTAGCTAGAATTTAATCATGTAACAATTTCGGCTATTTCAATAAGTATTTGTAAATAGACCCTATTATAATATCAGAGGATTTAAAAAAAATGTTTTAGCTATCGTAAGGTAAAAGCCGACATGTTTATTTGTGGCGTGGTCTTACGAGATGCTTTTTATTTTCAAAGGATTTTGAAACTTTAATAATCAATTTGAGTGTGATTTCTCACGCTGGTTTTCCACACTGACTCGGGTGTTATTTAACTATAATGCTTGGGTCAGACCGAGTATTATAGATGACAAGAAATGATGTTGTGGAGATGGATGGCGATACGTACTTCCGTATTTGTTTAAATATTCCATTGTGTAATCAGATTGTGAGGACATGTTATGATTACTGTCCAATTGTATGTTATTAACGTTGTTGAACTCTGATGATGTATTCTAATAATGTATATGTACAAATAGATATAGTATTTTTTTGTGTGTAAAGATCTGTGATTATCTATTATATTTTCTTCCGCTGCGATGGTTAGATTCTGATGTTGTTTTCTATCTTCTTCTTCTACCTCTTCTTCTTTAACCCTCATGGTTCGTTTTTTTTTTCGGTGTCGGGAAATTGGGTCATGACATTGTGGTATCAGAGCATTGGTCTGTGATAACCTTGGCTCTGGTAGGGATTACTCATTGAAAATAGAGTCCGCAGTACTCTAGAATGAGTTTGAGCATATTAATAGATATGATCGCGTATTTGTTAGTGAATATAAATTGTTTTAATGTTGTGTTGACTTATTAGTTGAGTGGAATATGAATTTTGATCGAGTAAGTTGGCCGCTATTCGAGAAGAATTTATAAACACCTGATACGATAAATTGACACGGTATTGTTTTAATGGTGGGTGAATGAAATAATTTTACCCAAAATATATTTTGATATGAAGGAATTATTTTCTTAAATTGTAATATAACTCTGATGTTTGGATGATAATATTTTAAACAAATAAAATTATAAAAAAATTTGGAATGAGTTGGATAATCAAATGGAAAAAATGGTATGAGCATAAAATATACAAATAAATTATAATTAAAATTTGACTTAAATCAAATCCGTAAATTTAAAACCCCGGAGATTTTGGAAGTGTTTTTGGGAAGTGTTTTGAAGACAAATAATAGCATTATTGTTTTAAAAGTATTTCAGAAAGGAAATTGATTCAAATAAATTTTGGGAAGGGATATAGCATTGAGCTCATTTCAGTCGCTGGAAAATAACTTCGGTGATGACTGCAGCATCATCGATGTTCATTTTCGTGTTTCTAAGTGACGCATTGTTGCCAAATTGATTTGTTCAGAAGAACTAGTTTGTTTTTGAAATTTCAAAGGAAATTCGTTGGGGATAAAAACCAGGATTGGTTTAAAAACTTGAGAAGTGTGATTTTGAGATAATGGTGATTTCAAATAATTTGAAACCAAAAGCCGGGTGTTTAAAAATCCTGATGAGATAGGTTATAAGCTTATAAATTGAGATGATTTTTAAATCAAGAAGGAAAATATGAGCTTTCAATATTGGGATTAAAATTTAAAGTGAAAAGGTTAAATAAATTTAATTTGGAGAAATTAAATTGTGGAAAATTTAAGGGATGATTGGAAGAAATAATTAGTAAACCTTGAATGTGATTGGAATGGGAAAATAGAAATTAAATTTGGAATGGGATAAAATTTAATTGGATTAAAATAAATTGAATTAAACTGAAAATAAAACACAGTTGTATTTGAATTAAGTTGAAATTCAATTGAATGAAATAAATTGAGATGTAGATGATATGAAGTGAAAGTAAGTTCTTACTTAATTTCAATTCAAGTGGATTGAATGGATTAAAGAAAAAGGGTATGATGGCAAATTTAACTGAAGTGAAGTTAAATAAAATTGAATTGAAATAAATTCAGTTAAGTTATAAATAATATTGAATGGAATAAAATTCTTACTTAAATAAATAAATAAGCGTAAACTAAGTAAGTATTGAATTGGGATAAATAAACTTTGGAAGCTTATAAAAGAATTGAAAAGCATTGAAATAATAATATAATCCCTAGTTAAAAGTAAAGTGAAATTGTGATTGACTGTAAATGGATGGAGAAGTACGAATATTAATAAGTGAGTAGCTTATTAAAATGTAAAAAGGGAACAAAAAAGCCAAAATAAAATCTGTTAGATATTTCGGGAATGATATAAAAATCCAAACTTAAAAAAATAAAAATAAATAAAATAGATTGAATTCAAGTAAATTAATTAAGGTGATTTTTTTATAGATAAAATCAAAAATTGAATTGCAAGTTGGGAGTGAACTAATTTGGAATAAATTAGTTAATTGAATTTGTTAATGGAATTTAAATTGGTTAAATAGAAATTGAATTGTGAGTTAATAAAATTGGATGGTGAATTAAAAGTGAATGGTAGAATCAAAACTTGAGTTATTAATTAAATTTCGACTTGAAGTGTTAACAAATTAAATATAATTGGAAATGTTTCGAATAAAAATGAAATTGGATTAAAGTAGTGATGATTTGAATTGCAAATGAAATCCAAGTGAGTATGAATGAATAATGGCCTTGGATAGTATTTAATGCACATAATATTGAATTTAGAGTTAAAAGGGACCAACTGAATGAATTGATGCAAACAGAAATGGTTTTGACAAAAGCGAGGGTAGGATTTATTTCAAAATGGAAATGAACTTAAGTTGTTAACTTAAGTAAATGTTGAATGAAAGCTGAACTCAAATAGAATTGTGGTTGAAATAAGTTGAGAAATAGTTATTAAATGAAATAGCCTGGATTGTTTTCGAGCTAAATAGAATAGTTTTGGATAAACAAATACAGATATGAAATGAAAATGAAAGTTTATGGGTGGTGAGTAATGTAGAATGGAATAGAATTTATATAAATTGAGTTGGAATCAATTTAAAATGGTCATCGGCTTAAGTGATTATTTACTTGGATGAATATCACCAATTTGCATGAGAAAAATTGGTCGTTGGACGAAAATAGAAGAAAATAAAATTCTATCAATCGTTGCAAGTAAATAAAATTGATTTTTGAATCAACTGGGATAAATAAGAGTTTGTTTTGCTTAGAATGAATTGAATGAAGGGAAGTGAATTGTAAATCACTTAAAAATTGAAAATAATAGTTTAAGAATTGGTTGTAAGCAATTGAAATTAGTGTCAGAATCTTATAAATTGCATTGGGTATTGTTTGGTGTATATTGCTTATGAAATGCATGTGTCTAACTATTGAAAGAAAGTAATTGTTAGTTAGTTGCATATATTTTATACTTACATATTTAAATTGAGTAAGTACGGGTTTAGGGAGGCCGTTTGGCTGGATTTGATTGCGCAAATTGCTAATTAAATAAGCCGCCTGCTTAAAATGCTAAATAAAGGTACGCCTACGCAATAAAAGTAGGAAATATGAACTGTTAATTTTTTTCCGACCGTGTGGGTCGATGTATATATATTTATATCTCTTATCAAATTGCTAAAGCTCCTCTGTACAAAGGAGACTCTGTCAAAAAATTTCGAAAATTCTAGGAGCAAGAAAATTTTTGAAAATTTTTGGAAATTTTTTTGTTAGCGTCAAAACGATTTCAAATTGAAAATTGAAATAAATTAGTGGATGAAACTAATTAAAATAATAATATGAATCAGTTATAAATGGAAGATAAATTGAATTCATATGGAAATGGGAAAACGAATTTTAATAGAGGTAGATATGAAAACTTCTTTAGGAAATGTATAAAATGAGTTTAAAAGCTATGATTGGATAATATTGCTAAATAGGATATGCGGGTATTATAAAGGGAAAGAAAATTTGGTTTTGATTTCAGAAGATAAATTTGAATTGCTTGATAAAAAGGTATGTGCTTAAATTTCTGTATGAAATTTGATTGGGTTTTTGATCTAGCCACTTGGCTTTTTTTTCTTTTGGAATTTGGGAGCCCGTAGAGGCATTTTGTAGTTGAACCGAGCTAGCTGCGCAAAGGAGATGCTGGCAAAAAATTTCGAAAATTTAGAGAGTTAGAAACTTTTTGAGAAATTTTGAAAATTTCAAACATGGTTTTGAATTATAATTTGAATAGTTGAATAAGTAAAGTTGTTTGGGAACTATGGTAAAGTTTGGAAAGTTAATAAGATGAATAGTGTGTCTTTAATAAAGATTGTTTGGCTGTTGTTAAAAACTGTTTGGTTTTGGAAAATAGTAATGGGTATTGAATCATACTTCCTAACTAGTAATTTCAGGGACGAAATTCTTTTAAGGGGAGGAATGTGACGATCCATAAATTTTGAGCATTTGAAATGAGGATATTTAATTGATTTTAAATGTTTAAAAGTTAAATTTTTATTGAATTCAAACATCACCATCTATTGGGTAATTTAATTATTAAATTAAATAATTTGAAGTTGGGTAAAATGTGGAATATGGAGTTTGAAGCATGTTAAAAATAATTTGAAGGCTTGTAAAATTTGTATTGATAGTTCTGAAAATAAAAAATAAATTTAAATTGAAATTGGAAGTGATTCGTTCAGTTTTGAAAATATATCGTCTAAATTGACGTTTCAAAATAGCATTCCGAGGCACAGTCTCGGAATTTGAAGAAACCAGTTTCATTGGATCCGTAATATTATATTATATCAGATTTCAAATTTCGCATTGTTTGGAGTGATCATTTGGCCGTACAATAAGTAAACGCGCTGAAAATTAAATCAAAATTTAATATAATAACTGGGTTCAAAAAGCTATCTTCTCTATAAGATCGAATTAGGTCTCGAAACCTTTTCCATTGCACTCAGAATAGGGGTATAACATTATAAATGCCTAGCGGCACACCTCGATAGGAGGTCGAAATTTTAAGTTGCATCTATCGAGACGATTTGAATATAAAAATTAAAATATATATTATTTGCATATGCCTTATCAGCCGAAATTTTTAGTCAAACTATATCTTATCCTATTCTCATGCCTTCTTATTCCTACTGTAATACGCTTCTTCTTTCTTCCTTTAAATGTAGCAAACAAAGTACAACAAGAAAAAGAAATGGAAGTTTCAAAAATCAAAATCACGTCTTCGTTCGTTTCATATACACAAGCATTCGAATCAAGGAAATACCAAACTCCTCCCTCATCTCACGTTAAAATCGAAATCAACTGCCCCTTTTCCTCAATAGAAATCCGATTCGATTTAAAAAAAAAGAGAATACCCCCCGTAGTCGTATGGATGGTTTTGGGGGGGGGGGGGGGGGGGGTTCGATGTTTTCGCGCGCGCTTGGGAGGACTCACGATGGAAGGCGACGACGAGGCCAAGGTGATGACGACGAGTGGAGCATCGGAAGGTTAGAGCTTTGGTGACAGTGTTGATGGTCGTTCTCCATGGATAGATGACTGGAGGGTGCGTGTGCGACTCAAGTGAGGGTCGTGAAATGCGAGGTTGTTTAAGGTTCGCGTGCTGTGGCGGCGACGAAGGCGACGAGCGGTGCCGTAGGAGGTCGAGGTGTGGCAGGCGCCGGCGAAGTTCGATTGCTATGAGGTATTGGAATTTGTTTTTCGATTTAATTTGATTTAAAATATATATATATATATATATATATATACACACACACATATATGTAGATGGGAAAATATACATATAGGTTAAAACAGAAAAAAATTTAGTCAGAGAAAAATATACAGATAAGCTTTTGAAAAGGAAATATATAGGTCAGAGGAAAATATATGTATAACCCAGTATTTGGTTTTTACAGCAACGTCTATTTACTATTTATTCTTTTCAGTTTAAGGATATATATGTGTGTGTCTATATATATATATATATATATATATATATATATATAGACACACACATACATTTTTTAAATGGTTAAACAGAAACTATACGTATAAGATTTTGGAAATAAATTTTTAAATGTTAAAGAATTTGTATAAGATTGAATTTTGTAATCCATATAGATATTTTTATAAGTATATAATTTCATAAGAAAAATAGATACACATATTTTCACTTAACTAGTTTATGTTAAATTAATGTATTATGGAGATTTATTTATTCAATTAACTTATTTAATTGTTATAGTAGTAAAAGATTTTTTTAAAAGGGTTTTATAAATAGCTAGATTTTTGAATCTATAAATTTTAACAAAAATAGTGTATTTTTGAAAATTTTATTTATTTAGTTAAATTATTTAATTGTGTGGTTGCTAAAATATTCTGTAAATGGAAATCGGTTTAAAATTTAAATTTATTTGTTTAAAATGAAATCTCTGGTTAATTAAATTATCAAATGAAAATTTTAATTTTTCAATTGACTCGAATATTGATAAAAATTTATAAATGCTTATGCAAGGTTATAACCCAGGAAACCAAGTTAAAATTGAAGTGGACTACCAACAAATTTAAAGGTGAGTTAATCTCACTCATCTGGGTTATTTAAATTTAAATTGTAAAATTTAAATAATTGATTGAATGATCGAATTGTTTTGATGTACTGTATTATATATATAGTAGTATATAATATATATTGGATGATTGATTTCCAGCATTATATAGTTGATGAGACCCTTTGCGCCGCATAATAGGAGATGAAATTATATAAATCCCATATACCATGATATTCCACCTTGAAGTGGAATTGGTATTGTGTTAACATCTGTGTATGTAGGGAAATAGGTTGGAGGGATCCAACTGGATTCCTCAAAATTATCTAGATTATTTAATATTTTGTGTTATGAATATTTGATATTCTATGATGAATTATATTGATAATTGGAATATTGAATGCTATAGCTTGCTTGAATATATTTCGGTACACTGAATTATCAAAATATATAGAATTGGATTTTTTAAAGAAAATAAAAGAGTGAATTTTTTTTGAAGAAAAATAATCATAGAGAATTTGAATAAATTTAAGAATGAACTAGATAAGAATAAAAGTGATTTTAAAATTCTGATAAATAATTCCGAGCATGGAAAATGGGGATTTGAATAAACAGAAAAAAATAATGAATTATAAAACTTAAAGTGATATTATTTAAAGTAATAAAAGAATTTATTTTTAAATTCGAAATTTGAATTTATTTAAAAGGATAAAGAAGGAATTTTGGGAAATCTAAAATTAGTGTTTCCAATTAAAAGATTTTAAAACATAATTAAGGAATAAAGTCTGAATTAATGGATTCTGAAATAAATGAGTACATAAAGGAATTTATTTCAAAATGGAGTAAATTGGAAATCAATTTGAAGATGATTTAACTGTTTGAAATTGGAAATTCAAAGAGGATGGGACTAAGAAATTTATAAACTGGGTTTATAAACCTAAAGTAATATATCAGTGGATATTTGGAAGAATAAATTCACGGTGGGAATTTATTAAAGGAATGGGTAAATTTTTTTAAAAATAAATAGTGATTTATTTTTAAAGATGTGAAAGAAGAGCGTATTTCCCTGGATAGCCAAGTACGTTTTCAAAACAAATTTGAAGGTATAAGTTAAAAGTTTCAAGTTGTTTGAAAGTATGTTATATAAAACTTATTATTCCTAAATGTTTAAATTCTAAAGTAAATATTTTTCAAATCTATTATCGTAGTAATTATTTAAAGGTGACATGGTATTTTGTTTTAAAAAAGATAAAATCTAGTTTAATATTTTATAAAGTAACCTCATTTTCAAATATTCTTATAGTATTTATTTTTTAATAAAGTATTGAAGTAGTTCTCAATTTAAATGTTTTAAATTATATTTTATAATAAAGTGATTTTAAAATATTTTAAAATCTAAGTGTTTGTACTTGGTGATTTCAGTGGAAATAGAAAATATTTGGAAAATTTATTCTTTAAAAGGGAGATGGTTTGAAAACTGTTTTCAAAAAGGTTTGAAAGCAGAAATATATTTTGCGAAGACAATTTGAGGTTAATAAATAATTTGGCAAAATTATTTATGTTTGATGGTTGTTTGTGAATGTTAATTGATAGTTACTTAACCGACTATCAATATTGGACAGTGCGCCGATCGTTTCGAAGAGACTGCGATCGGGATTAATTTCTCGAAAACCACTTCGATCTGATTTGTACGTTTTCATGAAGAACACGAGTTTGCATTCGAAGGTGGAGCAGTGAAGTGCAAGGGCTAGTCGCAACTAATCCTGAGGATGATTCCAAAATGGATTTAGTAGGAGTAGTGCCTTCGGTTCCATTCGAACCCGGGACGGACTTGTATGGATGAATGCTTTCAGAACATCGTCAGGTGGATGATGAGCATTCTAAGTGAAACGGTCTAAAGGTAACGCTTAGCCTCGAGCCTCATCAACCGGGAATGACTTAAAATCAGGGATTATGCAGTAAGGCTATGTGGGTGGCGCCCATTATGGTAAGGTCATCCCTATCTAGATGTCCCTTCTTATTCGGCTTAGTGGTGCGGTTGCTGATCCCCATCGTGGGGTGATCTTATTCGGGATTATCCAGTAAGGGGTAGTCCCACTCTTGTGTTGTAGGGGGTTGGGAGTAATCCTCGGTACTGTGGTCTAGACCGCGTACTATGACAGGTGGTAGCCCAGAGCTTAGGTCATTAGTTGAAAATCCATTCTCCCCACGTGTCTTTTATGGTTTTTGTTTGTATAACCCACCTTGTGGCTAGTAGCTGGAATTTAATCATGTAACAATTTCGGCTATTTTAATAAGTATTTGTAAATAGACCCTATTATAATATCATAGGATTTATAAAAAAAATTGTTTTAGGTGTCATAAGGTAAAACCCGACATGTTTATTTATGGCGTGGTCTTACGAGATGCTTTTGATTTTCAAAGGATTTTGAAACTTTAATAATCAATTTGAGTGTGATTTTTCACGCTGATTTTCTAGACTGACCCGGGTGTTATTTAACTATAATGCTCGAGTCAGACCCAGTATTATAGATGATAGGAAATGATGCTGTGGAGCTGGATGGCGATACGTACTTCCGTATTTGTTTAAATATTTCGCCGCGTATTCAGAATGTGAGGACAGGTTATGATTACTGTCCAGTTGTATGTTATTGACGTTGTTGAACTCTGATGATGTATTCTGATGATGTATTTTTATAAACAGATATAGTATTTGTTTTTGGTGTAAAGATCTATGATTATCTATTATATTTTATTCCGCTGCGATGGTTAGATTCTGATGTTGTTTCCTATATCCTTCTTCTGCCTCTTCTTCTTTAACCTTCATGGTTTTTTTCTTCGGGTGTCAGGAAATCGGGTCGTGACATTCCCATTGGCTGCTTCCGCCACAACCTAGTCCAGCCACCATACCCTCCCCTACACAGCCATTCCAGAGCCGAACCATCCATGATGAAGATCCACCAAGATTTTGACAAAAACTCCACTTGAAACTTCGTAGCCGAGCTCTACTTGATCCACCACTCCACCATCATGCTTTGGCCGACCCAAACACCACCACCGCCAGCCACAACCTGAGCCTTGAACCTCTGTAGCACCTTTAGTTGATCCTTCCAGAACAGGCCATCCCAATAGTCCTTTGGCCGAAGCCATTTAGGCCTTGAAATCTATGTTGTTGCTTGTAGTTGTGTGTTGATGAACACATATCCCTCTCTCTACTTCATATATTGTTATGGCCAACCTATATGACCTCAACCTGATCCAAACCAGATCCAAAACCATCCCATTACAGTGCTTTTACAGTCCATAGCAAAAGCATAAGTGGTTAAATGCATATGCAAAAGGTTTAGCTATATATTGTGCTTATATTTCTAGCTTTGTTGATAATTGTTTGGTTTGAAATTTATGTATTGTACTTTGTTTTGTTTGTTATGTAACAAGGCAATTAGCTTTGGCTCTCCAACTCTTGAGTCATTGTCGTGCTATCGTGCCTTTGTGGATCTCAGTTTGTGTACCTTGGTTGTTGTCTTCATCTTATACCAGTGAGTAATTCTCACCAGACAGGATTTATACTTATATGACTAGTAAACTGATTTTAATTGAATCTGTAAACATATCATTATGTTATATCTACTATGCTATGATCATATGATGTTCACCCATGCTTATTTACCTGTTATATCATCTGTTACTGTTATATAATGCTATTATGTTATTTACATCAGTTTATCACGCTGCAAGTTCCCTTTATATTAGAATCACTATGGGTTGAAATGGTACATACCCGAACGGACTTTAGAATAGGAAAAATCGTTGTGGGATGAAATGATAGGCCTGAACGATTTTTATTTATTTCATTTACTTGGGACTGTGGGTTTGAAATAATAAAATCCGGGTTTTCTTTGTAAATTACGGATTGAAATGATATATTACCCGTATCACTTTACCTAGGCTAGAAAATGATGTACAGACCGGTGGTTAAAATATATTTTTCTAAAATTTTTAAAATATTTTAGAAATGTAAATATGATAATATTTTGATTTAAAACTTAATTAAAAATGATTTTTGTAAAGTACTATTTATTTTCTCAGAATTTATAAGTGAAATAAATAAATGGTAAAGTTAGAAATTTGAAATATAAGTTACTTTAGAAATTTTGATTTGGTTATAAATGGAATTTAAATTAAGTTGGAAAATATGATCAATAAATATAAAATTTGATTTAAAATGAATTTAGAATAATTTTTATAAATTATTAATGATTTTTGAATAAATTAAAAGGTGAAATAAATGAATATTTAAGTTGAATTTTGAAAGATAACTTAAATTGGAAATTTGTGAATTTTGTTTAAAAGTGAATTTTAAGTTAAGTAAATAAAATGAAAAATAAATTATATATGGAAATTTAAACTTAAGTATTAAGTTAAAAATATTTAATTATAAAGAATTGAAATTGAATGTTTGAATTTAATATGTGCATAATTATTAAATTTTGATTTTTGAATGGAAATTTAACTTTATAGAACCATAAATGTAAGGGTATTTAAATGATTGTTTTAAAAGTGAAAATGTATAATTTTATAAGTTTAAAATGATTTAAATAAAATTTAATTGTTTGTGAAATTATATTGAATATTTGAAATTTAATTAACAGCATTTTTGAAATGCTATTATTTCTAATGTAAAGGATATTACAGCATTTGTAAATGCTGTAGTTGATAGAAATGAACTAAAAGGCTAAATTTAATTAAAGGCTATTATAGCACTTTGTAACTGCTATAATTGTTGAATTTAACTAAGGTTTTATTTGAACTGAAGTAACCCTATTACAGCATTTTAAATGCTGTGTTTTGTCAAAATTAAATTGTTTTAAAAGTAACTTTCCGTAGCATTGTCTAAATACTGCGAAAGGTGAATTTTCACTGTTTTGATAAATTTAAGTGAATAAATGAACTTTGAAAAGTTTAAAATTTTGGAAATTAATATTTAATTATTAGGTATATTGACTTCATTTTAAATGATTTAAATGAAGTAATTTGTTTTGAAATATAAACTATTTTGAAATATTAATTGAAATGGTATTTTAAATAAAATGAATGTGGTTATGAAAAGATACGATCTTTTGAATATTTTGAAATGAATTTTTGAAATGATATTTGATTTTTGAAATATAAATACCATTTTTTTAAAATTATAACTACGGTTATAATAATAATTGGTTGCTAAAGAGATCGGGATCGGATATGGACATACTCTCTGTCGATACAGAAAACCTCTTTAACAACTACCTACACGATGGAGATTCCAGAATGAAGTAGGATGGTGATGACGTTCTTGAGGTACATTACGTGGACCCGAATCCCGTAAGTTGGCGTAAGGTGGCTAAAATAGGAGCGATCTCGGGCCAAAAGGGGTAGCTCCTCTGGCCGGACACACTTCTTCGATACCATTCTATTACTGTTGTTATTGTTTGGGTGCGCACCTTGATTTTGGAGTGTCGTTCAGGGTGGGCGTAGTGGCTGCTACGTCACCGCCAGCCCATGTGCATAATTGGTATACCTATCTTGGCATTGCCTTGTGTGCCGTGTCACCCACCATACCGAGCCTTTACTACGAATTTGTTTTTCTCCCGTAGCCCATGGAGTATTTAGGGTAGTCTTCCAATCTGGAGATATGCTTATACTGGATGGACTACTGGGACTATTACGTGTTAAGGGGAATATTGGGTCACTTCTTAACGCTATTTTAATATATGTTTATTTTAGTGTAGACATTATTATAATAGCGCAATATTACTATATAGTAAATAGTTTAACGGATCCTTAGAGGATGGGCGGTCCCAGGCATCCTTTAAGTTACTTATATCTTTATTACAATTCACCTGAATTGATTTACAATATGTAAGTATATATTGTCCTGACTCGAGTGTTTTGTGTTTTGCTTTATGCTCGGGTCAGCCTGAGTATTCACAACTTTGGATTCCCTTTCTGGAGCTGGTCTTTGCTAGAGATTCTGCCTATCTATATTTATATCCATTTCATTTCAGCTGTTCGAGTTTATCTCGTGTATTAGTAAACTTCTATGTATTTTGGATTTCTATTATGTTGTTTCCAGGCTAATATTATGTATTTGTTTTGAGACTTTGTTATAGTAGCTTCATCAACTACTATGTTATTTTATATTCTGTTGTGAGTTATTCTGATTGTTCTGTGTCTGCGATTCAGTGTATTTGATTTCATTTGCTCAAAATTTATTTACAATATGTTATTTTGTATCATTCAAGTTCGACATGTGCGCCTGCCATTGCACTTGGAGGGTGCAGCATGATAGGGGGTTCTCTCTTCCTGGTTTGGTAGCGAACGGTTGACTCATACTCCTACATGTCCCCGATGGGTTGGTGGTGCAGTCGAGAGGCTGACCGTAAAGGCAGAACATAGGTACCAATGTATGCTACAGTGGACGTTACCCTACTTGCGCGGCCCGTCACATTTGGTATCAAAGCTTTGGTTTTTGGCAAACCATTGCATGAGGAGCAAAAACTCATTAGGGATAGGGTATTTCAAGCTATGAGTGAAATTAATTTCAGAATCATATCTTCGTGAGAGACGTATTTTCAAAGTATAAAATGACTTTCATAATGATTTTGAGAAGATTTTTCAAAGATTATTTTGATACAAAAAATTTCTTGTTTTAAAGGATTTTCAAATGTTTTCTAACTTCATTTCTTTCGTATATACCTTATTAGATTTTTTTCTTTAGGATATTCATCCAAATGAATTCCCTTTTCTTATCTTAATTTATCTTTGGCTTGTCTTTATCTTGTCCTAAATTCATTCTTGATTTTTCAGGATGAATTGAGGAAATTCCAGAGGTAGGGGTCGTGGTATTGCCCCAGCTCTTCAGTCTATTGCTCTTGTTCGGTTCACTGTTCTCTGTAAGTAGTTCTCTCAACTTGGTGGGACCCCATTCACCGGTTCTGAGAGTATCATTGAGGCTCAGCAATGGTTGCGGAGTCTTGAGAGGATATTTACTGGTCTTGATATTACTGATGCCTAGAAGCGTCAGTTAGCAGCTTGGCAGTTGCATGATTCTGCTCTAGATTGGTGGAGTCTGTTACGGCTAACACCGTCGAAGCTGATATCACTTAGGAGCAGTTTAGGTATATTTTGTGTTATCTTGTTTTTGTTCCTATTTTCCTTTTCTTTTGAATCTATCTTAAGCTTTATCTGTATCTCTTTTCCAAGTAGGCTTTTGTGGCAAAATGGATTCTAGAAGCCGGGAAATCTCAGCTTTATCGTGAATGTACGGATCTTAAGCAGGGTAGCATGTCTTTCGCTGAGTATAAGAGGAATTTCAATGAACTTTCCAAGTACGGTCCTAGCCTGATTGATACTCCTCTCAAGAAGAATGAGAAATTCGTTGTTGGTGCTCGTCCAGAGTACTATAGTCGCGTCATTTCTCATGTTCATGGTTCTTTCACCCAGCTTATGGATATGGTTATTCACTGTGAGAACCCTACATCTAAGAGTCTTATTGCTTCTGGTGCTCCTCCATCTCAGTCTTCCTATGCTAATTCTAAGAAAGCCTAATTTCCATGAGCAGAAGAAGAATTGGCAAAAGCGTTCTAGTTTGAGATCTTCATCATCTGCTTCTGCTCAGAGGCAACCAGTCGATCTCTCCTCTATCACTTGCTTTAGGTGTGATCAGAAGGGACACTATGCCAATAGTTGTCCTACATTAGCTTGTGCTGTTGTTCCTCCACCTGCTCAGTTAGCTAGGCGTGATCTCTGCCATATCTGTCTCCAGCCTGGTCATTTTAAGAAGGACTTCCCAACTCAACAGAGTGGTACGCCTTCTGCTATATTTGCTGTCACTTGCATCATCTCCAGTTCCTCCACCTGCTCCTGCTCCTAGTGATGACCAAGGTACTCTCCAGGGTTCATTTATTTATTCCATCATCCTGTTCGTGTGTTGTTTGATGCTGGAGCTTCACACAGTTTTATTTCTGTTGATTTGTGTGATAAGTTTGAGCATCTCCTTTCTCCTGAGTATGTTTCTGTTCAATTATGTGTTTCAAATCCTATTGGGGGTCCTGCTAACCTTAATCGGATTTGTAAGCAGGTGAAACTTCTCCATTCCAATCATCGCTTTAGTGGTGATTTTTATGTTCTGGGCTTCGATGCTTTTGATTTATTTCTTGGTCTTGATTGGATAGGAAATCATGTTGCTCATATCTCTTATAAAGCCCGGACTGTTCACCTTGTTGATGATCAAGGAAATTCCTTGATTATTCAGTGCCGCATGCCTCAGGATTTTGCTGGAAACTTTATTTATTCTCTGGATTCTTCTCCCAGTGATCTTGATTCGACTCCTATGGTTTGATTATATCCCGATGTATTTGGTGAAGTCACTTATTTGCCTCCGAAGCGGGAAATTGATTTTCGGATTGATCTTATTCCTGGTGCTTGACCTGTTGTTCTTCCTCCTAGAAGAATGGCATCCCGCAAGAAGGTTGAGATAGGACAACAAATTGAGGACTTGTCTTTCAAAGGTCTGATTAGGCCTAGTTTTTTTGAATGGGGAGCCATGGTGGTTTTTTTTACCAATTCTGATAGTTCTCTCCGGATGTGTGTTGATTATAGGGAGCTGAACAAGCTCACTATGAAAAACAGATATCCAATGCCTCGTATCAATGATATGTTTGATCAACTTTATGGTGCCACTGTTTTCTCTCAGCTTGATCTTGCCATAGGTTTTCATCAGCTCAGGGTTGCTGAGGATAGCATTCCCAAGACTGCTTTCCACACTGAGAATGTTTTTATAAATGGTTAGTCATGCCTTTTGGTTTGAATAATGCTCCTTCTTTCTTTGTTGATTTGACGAATCGTGTTTTTCGTGATGTGCTTAATAAATTTGTTCTAGTTTTTGAAGATGATATCCTTGTCTTTTCTAAGATTAAGGATGAGCATGAGTCGCATTTGAAACCTGTTTTGGAGAATCTCGAAAATCGTCAGTTGAAGGCTAAATTTTCTAAATGCCATTTCTGGAAGGATGAAGTCCGATATCTCGGGCATATTGTTTCTAGTAATGGAGTTTCTATTGATCCAGTCAAGATCGCTGCGATCAATGTAAGTCTTTCTTTCTTTCTTCTCTTTTTCTTAATCATTTAATAATTCTATCTTTTCGGTTGTCCTTATTTTCTCCCTTTTCTGTTTCAGGATTAGGAAACTCCAAAGACTCCATCTGATATTCGTAGTTTTCTGGGCCTTGCCGGTTACTATCGGAGATTCATTGAAAATTTTGCTCAGATTGCTGCATCTCTCACTGCTTTGATTCGTAAGAATGTCAAGTTTGTCTGGAGTGATCAGTGTAAGGCTTCATTCAATGAGTTAAAGAGCAAGCCAACTTCTACACCAGTTCTTACCGTTCTGAACGGAAGTGAGGGATTGACAGCATACTGATGCTAGTCGTGAGGGTTTGGGGTTGTTCTCATGCAGGATGGTAAGGTCATTGCCTACGCCAGCCATTAGTTGAAAATCCATGAGGTAAATTAGAGTTGCTTGCTGTTGTATTTGCTTTGAAGCTTTGGAGGAATCATCTTCTTGGAACCAAGTTTGAGCTTTTCACCGATCATCAGTCTCTGAGATATATCTATTCCCAGAAGGATTTGAATCAGAGGCAAGTTCGTTGGCTTGAGTTTCTGGCTTCTTACGGCCTCGGTATTAGCTATACTCCCGGTAAAGCTAATGTTGTGGGCGATGCTGTGAGTCGAAAGAAGGCTTTGTTGTGTCAGCTTGTTGTTTCTTCTTCTCCTCTTCTGGATCGTATCATGGCTAAGCAGGATGAGGATGAGATGCTTAGATTGATGAAGAAGAGTGTTCGTAGCAGGGTCAGTAGTAGTGGTAGTGGAGCTCAGATTGATGATAGAGGGATTTTGAGGATTAATGGTAGGATTTGTATCCCGAATTTTGATGGTTTGAGGCAGGAGTTGCTTCAGGAGAATCAGCAATCCAGGCTTTCTATTCATCCTGGTGTGTCGAAGATGTATCAGGATATGAGGAGGCTTTACTGGTGGAGGGGGATGAAGAGGGATATTTCTATCTTTGTTAGTCGGTGTGCGACTTGTTAGCAAGTCAAAGCCGATCACCAGATGATCCCTATTTTGTTGCAGCCCCTTGATATTCCCAATTGGAAGTGGGAACAGGTTTCCATGGATTTCATCGATGGTTTACCGAGGATTGGGAAGGGTAATGAGAGTATCTGGGTTACTGTGGATAGACTGACCAAATCCGCTCATTTCATTCCGGTCAAGTCTACTTGATCTGCTTCTAGCCTGTCTGAGATCTACATGAGAGAGATTGTTCGTCTCTAAGGTGTTCCTCTCAGTATTGTTTGTGATCGTGGCCCTATCTTTAACAGTCAGTTTTGGAAATCTTTACAGGAATCTCTGGGTACTCATTTGAATCTGAGCACTGCTTACCATCCACAGACCGACGATCAAAGAGAAAGAGTGAATCAGATTCTCGAGGACCGTCTTCGTGATTATGTGCTTGATTATGGAGGATCTTGGGAAGATCATCTCCATCTTGCCGAATTCACCTACAATAATGGCTATCAGGTATAATCTTATCTTCTATTTTAACTTTAGCTTAATCTTTTTATCTATCTCGTTCCATATTTAAATTCAGGTCAGTCTCAAAATGTCTCTGTTTGCTGCTCTATAAGGACGACCTTGTAGATCCCCATCTTGCCGGATTGAAACCGGTAATCGTTTGGTTCTTCGTCCTGATGTGATTTTGGAGGCTTCTACGAGAGTTGAGGAGATTAAGAAGAGGTTGAGAGCTGCTCAGGAAAGGCAGAAGAAGTATGTTGATAGGCATAGGTGGAATTTGGAATTTGTTGGTGGTCAGGTGTTCCTTAAGGTTTCTCCCTTGAGGAATGTCATACGCTTTGGTCGTAGAGGGAAGCTTTCTCCTAGGTTCATTGGTCCTTTCCGCATTGTGGAAAGAGTTGGTTCTTTGGCTTACCATATGGATTTTAACGAGAAGCTTTCTGGAGTGCATGATGTATTCCATGTTTCGCATCTTCGTCGATATGTTCATGATCCATCTCTTATTGTCCAGCTTCCTGCTCTTGAAAGTTTGGACATAGAGCCTAATCTGACTGTCGAGAGGAAGCCACTTCGTATTGTCGACAGAGGTACGAAGCAGCTCAGAAGGAAATATTTTAATCTGGTCAAAGTACAATGGACTACTAACAATCGAGATTGTACCTGGGAAACGGAGGAGAACATTCGTGCTTCGAATCCAAAATTGTTCATTTCAGGTACTATTTTGTTTTTCCATCCTGTTTCTCTTTATTTTCCTTGCCCGTTCTTTTCGACGATGAAAAGATTTGAGTGGGGGAGAGTGTAGCAACCCTAGATTTTTGAATATAATTTTAAATTTGACTTTATTTTATTTTGAAATTATTTTAATTTTTTTATTGCAAAATTTCATTTTTAAATATTTTTAAAGTGATAATAAAATTTTTCCAAAATTTATTGCATTTATTTTCTATTTTTAAAGTTTGGTTTCCATTTTTCTTCTATTTCCTTCATTTACTTATGTTTAATTAAAATTTATTTATTTTAATGCATGCATTTTATTTTTGTGTTTTTATCTTTATTTATAAGTATTTTTCAGGTGCATAAAATCTTTCCAAAATTTATAGCATTTATTTTCAAAAATTTTAAGCCTAGTTTCCAATTTTTGCTATTTTTCCTAATTTAATTATATTTAATTAATATTTATTTGTTTATTTTTGTGCATTCATCATATTTTCATGTTTTATCTGTATTTATTAGTATTTTACCTGATTTAAAAATTTAAAAAGAATTAGAGAAATTTGAAAAGATTTTGACTCTTTATGTACATTGTCTTTTCATATTCAACCTGCATTTTCCCCAATCAATGCACTAATTCAATTTGCTGCCTTATACTACTTTCTTCAGCCGACTCCACTTTATTTCACACGTGAAAATATATCCTCCTCAACTCTAAAAACTTTCGGCCTCTTCCTGAAGAAATTTTTTGGTAAAACTTTCATTTCTTTTTACTTTTTCTACTTGATTTTTGTTGATTTTGCACATGCATTCATCTTCTTATGTTCGGCCCTCCACCTCCAGCCCCTAGGCCGCCTCCACCACCACCTATTCCAACCACCATACCCTCCTCTCCACTGCCATTCTAGAGCTGAACCATCCATGATGAAGATCCACCAAGATTTTGACAAAAATTCCACTTGAAACTTCATAGCCGAGCTCTACTTGATCCACCACTCCACCATCATGCTTTCGCAGACCCAAACACCACCACCACCGGCCATAACCTGAGCCTTGGACCTCTGTAGTACATGTAGTTGATCCTTCCAGATCAGGCCATGCCCAATAGTCCCTTGGCCGAAGCCATTTAGGCCTTGAAATCTATGTTGTTGCCCGTAGTTGTGTGTTGATGAACACATATCCCTCTCTCTACTTCATATATTGTTATGGCCAACCTATATGACCTCAACCTGATCCAAAGCTGATCCAAAACCATCCCATTATAGTGATTTTACAGTCCATAGCTGAAACATAAGTGGTTGAATGCAGGTGCAAAAAGTTTAGCTATGTATTGTGCTTATATTTCTAGCTTTGTTTATAATAGTTTGGTTTGAAATTTATGTATTGTACTTTGTTTTGTTTGTCATGTAGCAAGGCAATTAGCTTTGGCTCTCCCGCTCTCGAATCATTGTCGTGCTATCGTGCCTTTTTGGATCTCAGTTTGTGTACTTTGGTTGTTGTCTTCAGCTTATACCAGTGAGTAATTCTCACTAGACATGATTTATACTTATATGACTAGTAAACTGGTTTCAATTGAATCTGTAAACATATCATTATGTTATATCTGTTGTGCTATGATCATATGACGTTCAACCATGCTTATTTACCTTTTATATCATCTGTTACTATTATATAATGCTATTCTGTTATTTATATCAGTTTATCACACTGCAAGTTCCCTCTAGATTAGAATCACTATGGGTTGCAATGATACATACCCGAACGGACTTTAGAATAAGAAAAAATCTTTATAGGATGAAATGATATGCCTGAACGATTTTTATTTATTTCATTTACTTGGGACTACAGGTTTGAAATGATAAAACCCGGATTTTTTTTTGTAAATTACGGATTGAAATGATATATTATCGGTATCACTTTACCTAGGCTAGAAAATGATATACAGACCCGTGGTTAAAATATATTTTTCTAAAAATTTTAAAATATTTTAGAAATGTAAATATTATAATATTTTGATTTAAAACAAAATTAAAAATGATTTTTGTCAAGTATTATTGATTTTCTAAGAATATATAAGTGAAATAAATAAATGGTAAAGTTAGAAATTTGAAATATAAGTTACTTTGGAAATTTTGATTTGGTTATAAATGGAATTTAAATTAAGTTAGAAAATATGATCAATAAATATAAAATTTCATTTAAAATGAATTTAAAATAATTTTTATAAAGTATTAATGATTTTTGAATAAATTAAAAGGTGAGATAAATGAATATTTAAGTTGAATTTTGAAAGATAACTTAAATTAGAAATATGCCAATTTTGTTTAAAAGTGAATTTTAAGTTAAGTAAATGAAATGAAAAATAAGTTATATGTGGAAATTTAAACTTAAGTGTTAAGTTAAAAAGATTTAAATATAAAGAATTGAAATTGAATGTTTGAATTTAATATGTGAATTATTGTTAAATTTTGATTTTTGAATGGAAATTTAACTTTATAAAACCATGAATGCAAGGGTATTTAAATGATTGTTTTAAAAGTGACAATGTATGATTTTATAAGTTTAAAATGATTTAAATAAAAATTTAATTGTTTGTGAAATTATATTGAATATTTAAAATTTAATTAACAGCATTTTTGAAATGCTATTATTTCTAATGTAAAGGATATGACAACGTTTGTAAATGCTGTAGTTGATAGAAATGAACTAAAAGGCTAAATTTAATTAAAGGCTATTATAGCACTTTGTAAGTGCTGTAATTGTTGAATTCAACTAAGGTTTTATTTGAACTAAAGTAACCCTATTACAGCGTTTTAAATGCTGTTAAGTAAAGGCTATTATAGCACTTTATAAGTGCTGTAATTGTTGAATTTAACTAAGGTTTTATTTGAACTAAAGTAACCCTATTACAGCATTTTAAATGCTGTCTTTTGTTGAATTAAATTGTTTTAAAAATAACTTTCGGTAGCATTGTCTAAATGCTGTGAAAGGTGAATTTTCACTGTTTTGATAAATTTAAGTGAATAAATGAACTTTGAAAAGTATTAAATTTTGGAAATTTAATGTTTAATTATTAAATATAATGACTTCATTTTAAATGATTTAAATGAAGTAATTAGTTTTGAAATATAAACTATTTTGAAATATTAATTGAAATGGTATTTTAAATAAAATGAATATGGTTATGAAAAGTTATGATCTTTTGAATATTTTGAAATGAATTTTTGAAATGATATTTGATTTTTGACATATAAATACCATTTTTTAAAATGATAACTACAGTTTATAATAACGATTGGTTGTTAAAGAGACCGGGATCGGATATGGGTATACTTTCTGTCGATACCGAAAACCACTTTAACAACTGTGTGCGCGGTGGAGAATCCAGAATGAAGTAGGATGGTGACGACGTTCCTGAGGTACATTACGTGGACCCGACTCCCATGAGGTGGCTTAAGGTGGCTAAAACAGGAGCGATCTCGGACCAAAAGGGGTAGTTCCTCTAGCCAGACATACTTCTTCGATACCATTCTATTACTGTTGTGATTGTTTGGGTGCACCCCTTGATTTTGGAGTGTTGTTCGGGGTGGGCGTAGTGGCTGCTCGTTACCGCCAGCCCATGTGCATTATTGGTATATCTACCCTGGTATTGCCTTGTGTGCCGTGTCACCTACCATACCGAGCTTTTACTACGAGTTTGTTTTTCTCCCGTAGCCCATGGAGTATTTAAGGTAATCTCCCGATCTGGAGATATGCTGATACTGGATGGACTACTGGGACTATTACGTGTTAAGGGGAATATTGGGTCACTCCTTAACTCTATTTTAAAGTATGTTTATTTTGCTGTAGACATTATTATAAAAGCGCAATATTACTATATAGTAAATAGTTTAACGGATCCTTAGAGGATGGGCGGTCCTAAGCATCCTTTAAGTTGCTTGTATCTTTATTACAGTTCACTTGAGTTGGTTTACATTATATAAGTATATATTGTCCTGACTCGAGTGTTTTGTGTTTTGCTTTATGCTCGGGTCAGCCTGAGTATTCACAGCTTTGGATTCTCTTTCTGGAGCTGGTCTTTGCTAGAGATTCTGCCTATCTATATTTAATCGATTTCAGTTTCAGTTGTTCTAGTTTATCTCATGTATTAGTGAACTTCTATGCATTTGGGATTTCTATTATGTTATTTCCAGACAGATATTGTGTATTTGTTTTGAGACTTTGTTACAGTAGCTTCATGAACTACTATGTCATTATATATTCCGCTGCGAGTTATTCTGATTGTTCCGTGTCTATGATTCTGTATATTTGATTTCATTTGCTCCAAATTTATTTACAATTTGTTACCTTTTATCATTCAAGTCCGACATGTGTGGATTATTGTTGATTTGAATGGTACGAAATGGCGATTCGTCACAAGACACCTCATTTCACTATAAGGTTATGTGAAACACCTCCTCTCACTTCAGTGTTATGTGAGACACCTCGTTTTACTTCAGGGTAATGTGAAACACCATGTCCATAGAAATAATAGGGGAATGTTATTTGGTATAGGTCCTACTTTAATTCTTTGCTTATTAACTTAGATAAAGTATTTGAATAAGCCTTCACTTTATTCTTATATCTGTGCTTATTAATTTATCCTAAGTCCTAAAATAAGCTTCACTTTGTTCTATTTCTAATTATAACCTACGTTATAATCATGCTTATTACTTAACCCATGGTCTAAGTGTAAAAATAAGCTCCTTTCATCTTATACTCTTTTTATTATAATTCTAAGTTATTACTAAGCCAATTATCTTTAATTAGTCCAATTCTAATGTCAATATCATAATTAGGCTCAATTTCAGTCTTAATTCCATTTTTATTACAGTCTTTACAATTCACATCCTATCTTCCGTTATTTTAGTATTCTTATAATTTTAGTCCATATTCGCATGTAATCTATTTTAATCCATACTCATAGAAGAAGGAGAAATAAAGGAAAATTGAAAATAGAAGAAATCCAAAGCGTAGGAAAAAGATGTAAATAATGCATAAATAGCAGTAAATAAATTAGAATACTATAAGTAAACTGTAAATAAACGAAAAAGATATAAATAACAGAAATAAACTAAAATTAACTGAAAATAATAGCTAAAAGAAATAAACTGAATATAATTCTAAAAATTGTAAGTATACTATTAAAGAGGTTACTTCAAAAATCGTAGTAAAACTATAACTATTGGAAACCCTATTATTTTAAATTACTTAAAGAAATCTAAAATAATTACAATCACTCGCTTGTGGTCCTAAGCTCTTCCCTTTTGGTCTTCCTTGATCCACTTGACGGTATTAAAATATTTTTATTAGAAAGATTCTCTCCTTGGAAATTATTCCTTTTGGGGTCCTTCCTGAAAAGGTGAACCCAAGCGGAGAAAATCTAGAATGAGAAAAAGTGTTAGGCCTAGGGTCTTATTTATAGTGGTTAAAGTGGATCTCAGAACATTGAACTTGAAGATTGAATATGATAAAACCACGTCATAGACTGAACAAGAGCCGTCAGATGGAAGCACGAAAAGGCTGGATGAGGCTAAAGAATGAAAAATACGTGTTCGAAACCTCTGGAATGAAGAAAGTTTCCTTCATTCCATACCCGTAGGCAGGTCAACCCGCCGTCGACCGCCCCTCACCCTAGGTCGACCGTCCAGTCGACCTAGGGATTGGTTAGGTCGACCCATATATTTTGTTCTTTCCGTTTTTCTGCTTTTATTGTTTATTTTGTTTCTAGCTCATATTAGCTCGAATTCTGACGTTTTATATATGGAAATGGACCAGAAAATTACTACGGACACAACTGTGCAACTTCCATGGCTCAATTCTACTAATTTCACAAAGTTATTGTACTATTTCATTAATTAATGAATTAATTATAATAGCTTAAATTTTTAGGTTTTTAAATTCTACCTTCCTTAAGGGATTTCGTCCTCGAAATCTCTAAGGATAAAAGAATGAACTAAACATCTTCATCTAAGTTCGATAACCAACTACTCAATCATCATCCATTGTCCTTAAATTTTTCTAAAGCAATTTGTGATACTTACGAATTAGTATGGTGTCAATGTCCCTAACAAATGCAAAAGATTAGGTCGTCCACTGTTTCAGTTGACCTCCTTTTATGCAATCATGTTTGTGCTATATATCCAAATGGATGGAAAAATTCCTAATGACAACTGATAGTTCTATATGAGTGCTACAATCATCATCACGCAATAGAAATGTGATAAACATCCATTTATAGCAATCATGGAAAATAGAATAAAATGCGCGCGCATCCATATGCAATGCGCTAGTGTCCTTGTTAGGCCGAACCCTAAGAGATAATTGTGCCTAGTGTAAGTATATGCATCCATTAGCATCCACTAACAAACACTTGCAACCACTCGCATCCATCATTCATAACACATTCTAGTAACATGTTTACATCAAATTCTACCATCCATAGGTTAAATCCTAAGTTCTACCCTCCTAAAGGATAATAAAGGAAAGAACCTATTCAAAACTAAAGATGGAAACGCTAAAAATTAAAACCAAAGAAATGCGGATATGAGATAGAATTTTCTCCTAACCAAACCGATCTTCTCCAAAGTCTCCTTAACTGTGTCGGAGCCACGACAATCCCACTGTAGAGCCTATCCCACACGAAGGCGACTTGCATTGTCTTTCATAAATGGCTTCGAAAGGTGAGAATCCCATTAAAGGAAGTTGCTTTTCCCAAGTTTCTTCAAATTCAAGAATACGCATCATCAACCATGTGTGCCTTACAATCTTACTAATTTCACTTTTCTGTTTTTCTTTATCCTACTCATATGAATCAACATTCCTAGGTTCTCATTACTGCCTATATGCTTTATGGGAAACTCTATTATTACTTTCAAAAGTAATTATTGTTGTCTCCTTTATAGCCTTACACCTTTTCCGTCACTCCTTAGAGAATGATTCCTATATATTAAACTTTTAAGAGTTGGTTTGGTATTTGTCCTCTCATTTCAAAAACTAAGGCTTCTAAATTTTGAAATTCCAAAATCATTGTCCTTAGAAGTGTTATCTCTAAGTTCTGCTTAGATTCAGAAATACTCGGATGCTTAGTGTTTTATGTTTTTGGATTTGCATCCTTGCATCTTTTTTAATTTACATTATTTCACAAATCTAGGTGGGACAAACTGAAAAATTCTAAGTTCAAAACTTATTACTCTTTTTCTTTTAAAGACCTTTACAGTTTTCTACAAAAATTAGGATTTTTAAATTTAACCGTTACTAAGTTTTTCTCTTTAAAAAACTTATTTACTTTTCCACCAAACCATTTCCTTTTAAAATATCTTTAAAATATCCTTATGTGCTTTGGAAACATCTTCTTATTACACCTAAAGGTCTCGTACCTTAATGTATTGAAACAGCTTTCTTTTATGAGAAATTATTAATGCTAAAATCTTCTATGAATCTTTTAAAAGAAGATTTCATATTTATGTGAAATTATAAGGAGCTTATTTTATATTTTTCGAAATAGGCTATACAAAATATGGTGCTTCCCATACCTTGTATATCTCTTTCAAATATTCCTTATATCTTCAAAACATATTTTTAATGGTTTCATAGAAAATTATACCATTATTATTTTCATTCCATAGGTTAAAGTATGTTTAAATTATATTTTCTTACGATAGACATCTTCTAATATCTAACTTACACTCTTTTTTTCCAGAAAAACTCTTCTTCAAAACTGTTTTAATATATTCATAGCCAAGAACATTTTCTTATATTTAATTAATAAGTGTATTCATAAATCACTTTTATTTCTATTCTTAGAAATTATCTTTTAAAAATACATTTTTATTTGGGTTTATAATAGATGTTGCGTAAAATACCGTTACTACAACCCAAAAATACCAGTGTATGAATTTAATTAAAAACAAATACTAATAAACCCCACCAACTATGTAAAAACATTTCCCTTGGGAGTCACCTACTATAACGGTAGCGTTATAGTTTATGCTCCCTTCCTTTTTCATGACAACATCTATTACAACAATAAATGTTGAAATCTACGTTTTCGATAATTAATACCCTCTAGGTTTTTATATTTAAAATCTTTGTTTATCTACAAAGATACTAGCGAGCTATAATTCTTCAAAATGAATTTTACTTTTAGCAAAATTTATATCATATAGAAACCAATTTAAATTTCATACCATTTTTCAAAAACCCAATATTTATTTCCTAAAAGATTAACAATGAAAATTTTCAATTCTAATAATTATATCCTATTGAGCTAAACATAAGGTGGATTTCCTTCTCAATGCGCTAGGAGTACTTTCCTAAATTTCGGTAATCTCATTTCCTCACTAAAGTCTTTGTTCCTATACTCATATTTATTCTAAGGTGCTACCGTTAAATCCACTTATATGAAATAATTATGATTTCTGCAATTATCTACATATATGCTTTCTTCTTTCCTTATTAATGGAATCTATTGTTTCATCCCTAGTCTTTGCCTGCCTATCTTTGTATTTTTACAATCCGAACCTAAATGTACAAAATCATTTCTCAAATTCTTTCCATGTGTAGACCACCTCTATGCCCCAAGAAACACACTTCCTTATGCCAAAATGATACTTCAAGAACTTTTCTTTTAACTGAAGAATATGAGGTGTACGAAGATCCTCCTCTAGATGAACATCATGCTCCTCCATACTCTTGGAAATCACCAAAATGTCGTCTAAGAATTCCACCACAACTTATTTAGGACGCCTCTAAAAACACGGCTGATCAAATCAACAAAATAGGGTAGTTCATTGGTTAGCCAAAAAGGCCTAACCAACTACTCAACGAATCCGTCAGGTGTCCTAAATGCGGTCTTATTAATGCAGTCATCAGCGACCCTAAGCTGATGAAATCCTATGGCTATATCAAGCTGGGAGAATACCGAAGAGCTAACTAACTGGTCAAAAAAGCATCAATCTTAGGAAATGGATAGTGATTCTTCTTCGTGATCATATTAAACTTGCTATAGTCAATGCAAAGTCGAAGGGAACCATCTGCCTTAGTAGTGAAGATGAATGGTGCTCCTTACTCCAATATGCTTGTTCTCATGAAACCGTTCCCCAAAATCTCATAGATCTTGCTTTCTCAATTCCTTCCTCTCCCTAGGTGCCATGGATAATGCTACTAGCTTAGCATCATCAGTCAAATAATCCCGAAGTCAATCTCTCTCTAAGGGGGTAGTCCCCTAACCTCCTCAAAGATGTTTGGAAAAATCTCTGACTATAGGAACCGATTCTAATTCTGATGAAGAAGAATCAATGGAACATAGAAAGTTCAACATAAATGACCCTTGCAGGTCGCAAGAAACCTTGAGAGTCCTACTGTTACATGCCTCTAGTCTGATGACTCTTCTCTTGCAATCTAATATAGCTCCATATGTTGATAGCAAATACATCCCCAAAATCATCCAGTACCCCGAAAATCCCTTGACATAGGCGTCACAGTCAGACTCTACGCCAAGGATAAAAATTTTCAAAGCCCTGTAAACCATAGACAACTATGCTGATCCTTATATGGGGTTTGAAACAACAATGGGGTTTGATACTAAAGTGATGTCTAAGTGCAAACAATCTACAGAAGAGCTAGTAATGACAGGGTATGATACTTCAAAATCGAAAAGAGTTCAAATGGGAATATCAGAAAGAGAGACTAATCCTTCTAAACAGATTTTCCTACCTTCATCCATGTAACAACCCAAAATTAATCCCCGGAATAATTAATTAAATAATAAAATAACTTTGTGAAATTATTAGAATTGAGCCACAGGAGTTGTACCAATATGTCCATAGTATTTTTTTGTTCAATTTCCATATATAGAATGTCGAAATCCGAGTTAACATGAGCAAAGAACAAAATAATCAAAGAAATGAATAGAAAAAAGTATGATACAGGTCGATCGGTCGGTTGACCTAGGCAAGGGGGCAGTGGACTGCCCCGTTGACTTGCCTTGCCTTTTGGCAAGCGAACGAACTTTCGTCCGTTCGAACGATTCAACAACAGTTGAACACATATTTCGCATTATTTAGATTGATCCGGTCCTTCCATTCATACCTCTGAGGGCTCCTACTCATCCTATGACGTGGTTGCATCCAATTTAATCACCAAATCCAACGGTCTGAGATCCACTTCTACCCATATAAATAGAACCCTAGACCTAACACTTTTATCGTTGTAAGATTTTCTCCAATTGGGTTCACCTATTCAGGAAGGACCTTAAGCAGAATAATTTTCCAAAAAGGAAATCATTTTAAATAAAAATATTTAACAACCCCAAGTGGATCCGCGAAGGCCTAAAGGGAAAAGCTAAGGACCAGAGGTGAGTGATTGTAATTATTTAAATTTTCTTTAAGTAATTTAAAATAATAGAGTTTTCAATAGTTGTAGTTTCATTAAAAAATATTTAGGAACCTTTTTAGTAATTTATTTACAGTTTTTAGAATTATTTTCAGTCTATTTCTTCTATCTATTCTTTTCAATTAATCTCTGTTTATTTCTCACTTTTCCACTTATTTATAGTCTATTTACAGTATTTTATTTTATTTACTGTTATTTATGAGCTACTTGCATCTTCTTCCTACGGCTAGGATTTCCTTCTATTTTCAGTTTTCTTTTATTTCTCCTTCTTCTTCTTTGTGTATTGGTTACATTAGAATTAACATGAAATTGGATTAAATTATAAGAAATAAAAAATAATGGAATATAAGATGTAAATTATAAAGACTGAAATATGAATGGAATTGGACTGAAATCATGCCAAATTATTGAATTAAGATGATTGGCCTAGTTATAACTTAAAATTACAACAAAAAGGATAAAAGAAGAAAAGAAGCTTATTTTCACACTTAGACCTTGGGTTAAGTAATAAGCATGATTATAACGTAGGTTATAATAAGAAATAGAACAGAATAAGGCTTATTTTAAGACTTAGATAAATTAATAAGCATAGTTAGTAGGAATAAGAGTAAAGGCTTATTTAAATAATTTATCTAAGTTAATAAGCAAGGAACCAAAGAAGGACCTGTACCAAATAGCATTCCCCTATATTTTCAATGGACATGGTGTTTCACATAATCTTGAAGTGAGATGAGGGGCACGTTTATGCTAGTAGTGGTGTCATTATAGAGATGTTCAAATCACGAGGGATTTGGACAAGGGCGCTATTAGATATTGTTTGGATAATGGGCCAGTACCGCCAGCATTCCTCTATATTTTCTATGGACATGGTGTTTCACATAGTCCTGAAGTAAGATGAGGGGCACGCTTATGATGAGTCGAGGTAATACGACCTAATGAGTGGAGCAATATGTAGCATGAGCATGGTGGTAGTTGCACGTGCGACTTCCATTTCAGTGCTTAATAATCGCTATGAGTTCCAAGCGCTTAGTATGTGTGTCTTCCGTAGACACCATTGCTTTCTGTGTATGGCGCTTTGTTTCGCATAGTCCATAGTGGGTGCTTTGTGTATCCTTCATAGTTACCGTTGGCTGCTATGGAGTGAGTTATATAGCGTCTAGTCTGTAGTAAGGTCTATGGAGTAGTAGGTCGATCAAAGGGTAGAATTAGGATTTCAGCCTAATTATAGGACTAGGAATTCAGCCTATTAAAGCAGCTTTCAAAGATAGGTATAGAGAATCAAAGTTGACCTATCTTATCAATTGTAATATTGGAATCGTATTTTCTAGTTCAACTCTTTCCTATTTCCTTCGTTTTCTTTTGTATATACTATAACTATTGAGAAGTCTATTACTTTATTTTTCTTAAAGATTCTAGTAGTTACTATCACTCACCAGACTTTTAGTCTGACCCACTCCTCTATTTTCCCCTTTTCCCACTCATGGGCAACCAAGGGAGAGGGCAGTAGATTGCATTTGCTCGGAAGTTTCTTGGAGAAGGTTCTGCTATGTACTTCCCTACTTTATTTCCGTTTTTCTTTCTTTGTACTGACACTTGAGAGAGATATTTATACTCTGATTTTTGTTGAGACTATGAGTTATTATTTCAACAGACATATTGGGTTTTGAGACATGTACGTTGTATTTGGTATTTGACTTATTTGATTTATGAAGTAATTATGAAGTCTTTGTTTTGAATAAGTTATTATTTTAGTTTCTACTGTTTTTACCTATTTTTGCCTTGTGAATCTTAATCTCTGTTAGTTTCGGTTATACCTACAACACACCATGCCTTTTAATGCGTCCTTTTGGGTATATTCAGGTGTGTGGATTGTTTCACTTGGTATCAAAGCCTAAGGTTATCGAATTCCTAAATATTTATTTTAAAAATAAAGTATTTTATGAAATAACATGTTTTGAAAAATTTACTTTTCAGAAAAGAACTCTTAGAAATGTTTTCAAGAATAAAAGATTTTTTATAAAAATCCCCTCATAAGTCCAGTTCAATCTCCTTTTGACTATTTTCTAAACTATTTCCTTCTTTTCGTAGAGAACCTTCCCGAGGGCATTCCAGTACCAGCCTGGTTTCGTAGGTACTTACAAGCCATGACTCCAGATGTGCATGGGCCAGTATCCAATCCTGCATCAACGAGTGGGAACCCCATCAACCCACCTGCTGCCATCAATTTCTCTATGCTTTGTAAGTATTTTGCGTGTTTGGGCAGAAAGATTTTTTAGCATGGAGACTTTTGTGGATGCGAGAGCTTGGCTAAGGACCACCGAGAGGATATTTGTTTATTAGGATTGGAGGACCAACAGCGGGTTCAGCAAGCATCTTGGCAACTGAAAGAGGTGGCTCTTCGTATTGGTGGGAGGTTATAAAGTTAAAAGGAAGGAGGTGGCTTAGAACGAATTCCGGGAGCGGTTTGGTAGGAAGTTTTTGTCTCAAGCAGAGGAGAGTGTTCAGTAAGAGCAGTTTATTAAGTTGTAGCAAGGAAGTTTGTCGGTGAAGGCGTAAATCAATCTATTTAATGAATTATCTCAGTTTGGAGTGGAGTTGGTGAATATACCATATAAGAAAGCTATGAAGTTTGCGAAGGGATTGAATCAGCCCCTTCAGCGATTGTTGTTGACTCACATATCGACAGGAGCTACTACTGAGTCTTTGGTAGAGATGGCATTTATGTCTAATGTTGTCAAGGAAGGACAGTCTAAGGAAGTTGTTAAGTCGGAAGGTCCAAAGAAGAAATGGTGAAGGAACAACAAAGAGAAGAAGAAAGGCGATGGCTCTTAAAAGCATATTAAGAAAGGATTGAGGTGCAATAGCTGTGGAATTATGGGACATATCGCCAAGGATTCCAAAAGGAAAAAGATGAAGGGAAAGTGCTTCAATCGTGGGCAGTCAAGTCTTATGAGTAGGAATTGTCCCCCGGGAGCTGGAGCGAGTGCACCAGTCGCATAGATTCAGGCGTTAGCCACGACACCTTCCAACAACATTACGGATATAGGTAGGGAAGTCACATTCGAAGCTTTGATTTCTATATCTGATTTTCCCATTCAGACTTTATTTGATTTTGGAGCATCACACTCTTTTATTTCTAGTTCTCTTATGGATTGTTTGCACTTCAGCATTTCTTTAGTAGTAGACCCCATCGTTGTTTCAAACTCCATAGGTGGATCGGCACACTTGTCTATGGTTAGGGGTTTTTGAAAATTTATATCCTAGGCATAGAATTTGACTGCGATGCCTATGTTTTGGGATTCCCTAGATATGGGATGATCTTGGGTATGGATTGGCTATCCACATATGGAGTTATTTTAGACTGTGAGAGGAGAGTCGTTAGAATAGAGACTTGTAGTGGTAGGACTCTCGAGATATCTTATGACCCGCAAGGGTCAGTCATGTTGAGCTTTCTCTATTCCTTCGATTCATCTTTAACACAGTTTTGTTTGGTTCTTATCGTCAAAGATTTTCCCGACATCTTTGAGTAGGTTAGGAGACTGCCCCCTAAGAGTGAAATTGACTTCAGAATTTATTTGACCAATAATGTTAAGCCAATGGCATTATCTATGAGGCACATGGCACTTAGGGAGAGGAAAGAGTTGAGCAAACAAGTTAGTGAGCTTTTGGAGAAAGGCTTCGTAAGAACGAGCATATCGAAATGGGGAGCACCAGTCACCTTTGCTACTAAGGCAGATGGTTCTCTTCGACTTTGCATTGATTATAGGGAATTAATAAGCTTACTAAGAGGAACCGATATCCACTCCCTGGGATTGATATTTTTTGACCAGTTAGTTGGCTGTTTGGTATTCCCCCAACTGGATTTAGCCAAAGGATTCCATCATCTTAGCGTCGCCGATGAGAGCATAAATAAGACTGCATTTAGGACTATAGACGGACTTTATGAGTGGCTTGTTATGCCTTTTGGTCTAACCAATGCCCCAACCTACTTTGTTGACTTGATGAGCTGCATATTTAGAGAAGTCCTAAATAAGTTTGTGATGGTATTCATGGACGACATCTTGGTATTTTCCACGAATATGGAGGAGCATGCTTTTCATTTAGAAGTGGTCCTTCGCGCACCTCAAAATCATCAATTGGGAGCTAAATTTTCGAAGTGTCACTTTTGGAGGGAGGAGTTACGTTTCTAAGGGCACGCGGTCTCGAAGGAAGGTTTGGCTATTGACCCTGCCAAGGTTATTACAGTACAAAATTGGAAGGGCCCCAAGAACGTCACAGAAGTTAGGAGCTTCCTAGGGTTGGCTGGCTGTTATAGAAAGTCCATTAGAGACTTTGCCAAGATTTCGGCACCACTCGCATGCCTTACTAAGAATAATAAAGCTATCATGTGGGATGTGGATTGTGAGGATTCCTTCATAAAGCTTAAGAGAGCCCTTAATAGTACACTAGTGTTAGTACTACCCGATGGAGCTAAGCCTTTTACCGTATGCATTAATGCATGTGGATAGGCCTTGGAGCGGCGTTGATGCAAGAAGGGAGGGTGGTATATTATGGTCGTAGGCAGCCGAGGACACATGAGAAGAACTACCCTACCCACGATTTGGAATTGGCTGCCATAGTTTTTGCACTCAAGTCTTGGAGGCACTATTTTCTTGGAGAGAGGTTTGACCTTTTCACCGACCGCAAGTCATTGACATACCTATTCTCGCAGAAGAACTTGAACTTGAGGCAACAAAGATGGATGGAGTTTTCGCCTCATACGATTTTGAGATTTCTTATACTCCTGGCAAGGGTAATGTGGTTGCAGATGCATTGAGTAGGAAGAAAGCAACCCTTAATCCTTTGTTTTTAAATGGGAGAAGCTCGAAATTTATTTCTACTTTTGATTTTAAGCTCTCTAGGGACATTACTCCTGGATTTTTAGCGACACTAGTGGTGAGGCCTACCCTTATGAATCCGATTGGCTCGAGGCAGCAAGTGGATTCGGAGCTTATGGATGTGATGGATTAGATTAGCTGAGGAGAGGTCTCTAGGCATCTCCAACGTTATTCCATTGATAGTAAAGGATGGCTTAGGAGAGATGGAAGGATTTGTGTTCCATGCGCTAGAGATTTATTGAGCGCGATTTTGGAGGAATCCCACCATTCTCGTATGACTATTCATCCAGGTGGTGACAAAATGTATCGAGATGTAAAGAGGTTGTTCTATTGGAATGGCATGAAGAAGGACGTGGAAAAGTTCATAGCTAAATGTCTCATATGTCAAAGGGTAAAGGCAGAGCAAGAGAAGCCTGGTGGACTACTTCAGCCCTTAGATGTGCCAAGGGGAAGTGAGGCAGCATTTCTATGGATTTTATAGATGGTTTGCCCCATTCTAGGAAGGGGAATACTAGCATTTGTATGATTGTTGATTGGTTGACCAAGGGTGCCCACTTCATCCCAGTTAAGAGCAAGCGTACAACATCATATTTAGCGTTCCTTTATGTTTGAGAGATAGTCCGGCTTCATGGAGTCCCTTCTAGTATAGAGAGTGAGTAGAGTGCTTGAGGATTTGCTACAGATGTGCATTTTGGACTTTGGAGGAACTTGGGAGGAGCATTCTTCATTGGTTCGGTCTGCATATAGTAACAGTTACCAAGCGAGCATAGTAATGGCACCATTTCAAGTTTTATATGGGATAGCTTGCAAGGCCCTTTACTGTTGGGTGGAGTCTAATGGAGAAGTTGCTACTTGTGCTTAACATGGTAAGGGTAAATTCGAAGGAGAATGAAGGTAGCCAAGATAGGTAGAAGTCTTATGCGGATAAACGGAGGAGAGACTTTGAGTTTGAGGTTGAAGACTTAGTTTCTAACAAAGTACCCACGCTTAGGAAGGTTGTAAGATTCGAATCGAATGGAAAGTTAGCCCCGAGATTTGTTGGACCATTTCCTATCATAGAGAGACTTATGAAGATGGCTTACCGGGTGAAGTTACCAGATAAGCTCATAGGAGTGCACGACGTTTTCCATGTTTCGCACTTGTGAAAGTGCTTACATGACTCGGCGGAGGTTGTAGAGCCTAGTCAGTTAGAGGAGGTGGAGGTAGAAAGGGAAGCATCTGTTCGGCGTATCCCCATGAAGGTTATTGGAAGAGACATCAAGCAACTAAGGAATAAGGAGGTTTCGCGAGTGAAGGTGCAATGGAGAGACGATGTTGCAGACGCCACTTGGGAAGCAAAAGATATGATTCGTACTTCCTATCCTCATCTTTTCAACAGTAAGTTTTTAGAATTGCCTATTTCCATCTTTAGTTTTGAATAGGTTCTTTACTTTATTATCCTTTGGGAGGGTAGAAGTTAGAATTTAACCTATAGATGGTAGGATTTGATGTATTATAAAATGTTATGAATGACGTATACTAGTGGTTGCAAGTGTTTGCTGGTGGATGCTAATGGACGCATATAGGTAAAATAGGCACTATTATTCCTTAGGGATCGGCCTAACAAGGACACTAGAGCATATGCATATGGATGTGTGCGCATTTTTATTATATTTTTCATGGTTGCTATTAATGGATGATTATCACATGATTGTTGCATTTGGATGATTTCTGTAGCATGCATATAGAATTACAAGTTATCTTTAGGAAATTTTCACATTCATGGATGCATGGCATGGACATGATTCCTTAAAAGAAGGTCAACTGAATTAGTGAACCGCCTAATCTTTTGCATTAGGTAGGGGATGTTGCACTACATTAATTGCATAAATACCATAAATTGCATTAGAAAAACCTAAGGACAATGGACGGATGGTTGATGATTGAGTAGTTAGTTGTAGAATTGAGTGAAAACATTTAGTACATTCTTTTATTCTTAAAGATTTTGTGGATGAAATCCCCTAAGGAAGGGAGAATGTCACAACCCAAAATTTAACCAGTAATAATTAATTTGTTAATTAATTAAATAATAAAATAACTTTGTGTAATTATCAGAGTTGTGCCATGGGAGCTGCACCATTGTGTCCGTGGAATTTTTCTGGTCAGTTTCCATATATAGAACGTCGGAATCCGAGATAATAGGCGCAAAGAAAAAAATAATCAAAGAAACGAAAAAGAATATAATACAGGTCGACCGGCCGGTTGACCTGGGCAAGGGGAGGTCAACCGCCTGGTCGACCCGCCTTGCCTTTTGGCAAGCAAACGAACATTCGTTCAAACGATTCAGCAACGGTTGAACATGTATTTTGCATTGTTTAGACTGATCTGGTCCTTCCATTCATGCATCCGAGGGCCTCTATTAACCTTATGACGTGGTTACATCCTATTCAATCCCCAATTCCAACGGTTTGAGATCCACTTCTATCCCTATAAATAGAACCCTAGACATAACACTTTTTCATAGTCTATGATTTTCTCCAATTGGGTTCTCCTATTCAGGAAGGACCCTAAGCAGAATAATTTTCCAAGGAGGAAAACATTTTAGATAAAAATATTTAACAAACTCAGGTGGATTCATGAAGGTCTAAAGGGAAAAGCTAAGGACCAGAGGCGGGTGATTGTAATTATTATAAATTTCTTTAATTAATTTAAAATAATAGGGTTTCCAATAGTTGTAGTTTTACTACGATTTTTTGAGTAATCTTTTTAGTAATTTATTTACAGTTTTTAGAATTATTTCCAATCTATTTCTTCTAGCTATTCTTTTCAAAATTTGTAGTTTTTCAATTTATTTATAGTTTATTTACTTTATTTTAGTTTATTTACTAATGTTTATGCGTTATTAACATTTTCATCTTACGTCTTGGATTTTCTTCTATTTTCAGTTTTCTTTTATTTCTCCTACTTCTTCTTCACATATGGATTAGAATAGAATTAATGGGAAATTGGATTAAATTATAAGAAATCTGAAATAATGGAATATAGATGTAAATTATAAAGACTGTAATATAAATGTAATTGGACTGAAATTATGCATAATTATTTAATTAAGAAGATTGGCCTAGTTATAACTTAAAATTATGACTAAAAAGATAAAAGAAGCTTATTTTTACCCTTAGACCTTGGGTTAAGTAATAAGCATGATTATAACGTAGGTTATAATAAGAAATAGAACATAATAAGGCTTATTTTAATACGTTGGATAAATTAATGAGCACAGATAGTAGGAACAAGAGTAAAGGATTATTTAAATAATTTATCAAAGTTAATAAGCAAAGAATTAAAGTAGGACCCATACCAAATAACATTCCCCTATATTTTATATGGACACGGTGTTTCACGTAACCTTAAAGTGTGACGAGAGGCACACTTATTCTAGTAGTGGTAGCGGTTAGTCAATATAAAGATGTTTAAATCATGGGGGTTTTGGACAAGGGTGCTATTAGATATGGTTTGAATGACGAGTTAGTACCAACAACATTCCCTTATATTTTCTATGGACACGGTGTTTCACATTATCCAGAAGTGAGACGAGGGGCAATCTTATGCTGAGTCGAGGTAATAATACGTTCAAATAAGTAGGGCAATAGGTAGCATGAGCATGGTGGCAGTTGCACGTGTGACTTCCATTTCGATGCTCAGTAATCGCTATGTGTTCTAAGTGCTTAGTATGTGTGTCTTTCATAAACATCATTGCCTTCTGTGTAGGGAGCTATGTATCGTCTAGTCCCTAGTGGGTTCTTTGTGTATCTTTCATAGTTACCATTAGCTGCTGTGTAGGGAGATACATAGCGTCTAGTCCATAGTAAGGTCTATGGAGTAGCAGGCCGATCAAAGAGTTGAATTAGGATTTCTACCTAATTATAGGATTAGGAATTCGGTCTAATCAAACAACTATCAAAGATAAGTGCAAAAAAAACAAAGTTGACCTATCTTATAAATTGTAATAAATCGTATTTACCAGTTTATCTCTTTCCTATTTCCTTTGTTTTCTTTTGCATATAATAGAAATATTGAACAGCCTATTACTTTTACTTTGCTTCAATATTCTAACAGTTACTATCACTCACTAGACTTTTAGTCTAACCCAATCCTCTATTTTCTGCTTTTCCCCCATAAGCAATCAAGGGAGAAGACAGTAGATTGCAGTTGCTTGGAGGTTTTTGGAGAAGATTCTACAACATATTTCCCTACTTTATTTCTATTTTTCTTTCTTTGTACTGGCACTTGAGAGGGATATTTATACTGATTTTTATTGAGACTACGAGTTTTTGTTTCATGAGACATATTGGGTTTTGAGACATGTATGTTGTATTTGGTATTTGACTTATTTTGTTTATGAAGTAATAATGAAGTTTTTGTTTTGAATAAGTTATTATTTAGTTTTCGCTATTTTTACCTTTTTTTGCCTTGTGATCTTAGTCTCTGTTAGTTTTAGTTATACCTACAACGCACCACGCCTTTTAATATGTCCTTTTGGGTATATTAAGGGAGGTGGGGGTGTTTCAATCAGAATCATAGCTAGAAAGTGTTGCATCCAAAGCTTGTACCTACGCTATAGGCGCGCTCACTATCTGCCCCGTTCTCTAAGGACAAGATCAACTAAGATGACTAGATTGCCCATAGTTGAAACACCTCCTCTTCATCGTTTTATTCTTATAATCCATTGCGTAATGACCAACCCATCCATAGCTATTGCATTTCACAATTTTCTTGGTCCAGTTCTGAGGTCCTCCAAATCGAACATCCTAAACCTTTGCTCAATAACCTCCAACCTAGCTCGAGCCTCCTTAAAATCCTCTATGCCAAAGTCGTTCTGCCTCCTAGACTAGCAAACTTTTTGCATATCTTAGAAAAATTGGCGGCTGTTATTGGATAAATAGACCTCCACCTACCGATGCTGTATTCGGCGCTTGCCCTTACACATTTGGTACATTAGCTCAACGGAAACAATCAGCCATATTATGCAAAGAAAAGGAAACATAGGCTTGAAAGAATGGAATGAAGGTTGAATTGGACTTTTGAGGGAATTTTTATAAAAATGCTTTTATGCTTAAAACTAATTCTAAGAGTTCTTTTTTGAAATCAACTTTTAAAACAAGTTATTTTGAAAAATAGTTTACCTTTAAAATAAATTTTTAGGAATCCTATAAACTTAGGCTCTGAAACCAAATGTAATACCCCACACCCCTTAGTATACCCAAAAGGACACACTAGAAGGCGTAGTGCGTTGTTGGTATAAAAAAAAACTAGCATCGACTAAGATTCACAGGACAAAAACAGGTAAAAATAGCAGAAACAATTTAAATAATAGCTTATTTAAAACAAAAATTCACAATTGCTTTAAAAACCAAACAAGTCACGAAATACTAAATACATCATGTGTCCTAAATACCGTACATATATGTCTTATGAAATCAAAGAAAACTATAGTCTCAAAAATCAGAGTACGACTATTCTCCAACATCTGCCAGTACAAATAAAGAACAAAAAGCTGAAATAAAAGAAGTGGAAGTACATAGTGGGATCTCTGCCGAAGAAAACTCCAAGCAACTGCAGTCTACCATCTTTGCTCTCGATTTGCCATGCTGGAAAAGGGGAAAATGGAGGAGTGGGTTGGACTAAAAGTATGATGGATGGTAGTAATTACTAGAATCATTAAGTCAAGTAAAAGTAATAGACTTTACAATAGTTCTAGTATATAGAAGGAAACAAACGAAATAGAGAGAAGGAATAAGCTGGAAATAAATACGAATTAACTAGATCAACATAATTAATTAACTTTGATTGTTTGCACCTGCCTTTGTTAGCTACTTTGATTAGGCTGAATTCTTAATCGTATAATGAGGCCTTTACCTTTAAAATAAATTTTAGACCTATACCTAATCTTATAATTAGGTCTTTGTTAGCTGCTTTGATTAGGTTGAATTCCTATAATTATAGGATTAGGAATTCAGCCAAATCAAAGCAGCTAACAAAGACAAGTGCAAACTATCAAAGTTAATCAATTATGTTGATTGAGTCAATTCATATTTATTTCCAGCTTATTCCTTTTCTTTATTTCCTTTGTTTCATTTTATATACTAGAATTGTATGTAAAGTCTATCACATCTAATTTTTGTAAAAATTCTAGTAATTACTATCATTCACCAGACTTTTAATCTGGCCCACTCCTCCATTTTCCCCTTTTCCTCCTAGGCAATCAAGGGTAAGGACGGTAGACTACAATTGCTTGGAGATTTCTTCGGAGGAGATTCCACTATGTACTTCCACTTTTTTTATTCTAGCTTTTTGTTCTTTATTTGTACTGGCACATGTTGGGGAATAGTTGTACTCTGATTTTTGAGACTATGGTATTCTTTGATTTCATAAGACATATATGTATGGCATTTTGACACATGATGTATTTGGTATTTGGCGACTTATTTGGTTTTTAAAGCAATTATGAAGTCATGTTCTAGATAAGTTATTATTTAAATTGTTTTTGCTATTTTTACTTATTTCTATCTTATGAATCTTAGTCTCTACTAGTTTTAGTTTATACCTACAAAGCACCATGCATTCTGCTGTGTCCTTATGGGTATACTAAGAGGTGTAGGGTGTTACATTTTATATCAGACCATGCTATGATACCAAATGTAACACCCCACACCCCTTAGTATAACCAAAAGAGCATACTAAAAGGTATGGTGCATTGTAGGTATAGCTAAAAACTTATAGAGACTAAGATTCATAAGACTAAATAAATAAAACAGTGGATATATTTAAAAACAATAACTTATTATTCAAAACTAACTTCATAAAGTAGAGTCATACAACCAAATACAATGTGTACATGTCTCATCAAAAACCAAAATCTTAGTCATAATATCAGAGTACATAAAAAACATCCCTCTCAAAGAAAAGTACCAGTACATCAAATGAAATAGAAACTAAAAAATAAGAGGTAGAATACATGAGGAGAGGTCTCTACAGCTGAACCTCCAAAATAATCCGATAGCTACTATCCCCACCTCTGCTGGCCTACGAGGGGAAGGGGAAATAGAGGAGTGGGTCAGACTAAAAGTAATTGGTGAGTGATTGTAATTATTTCAGATTTCTTTACATAATTTGAAATAATAGGATTTCCAATAGTTGTATTACTGCTATCACGACCTGCCCTACACATCCCTCGAAAATCGACATAAATACGCTCATTATAAAACATGTCGAACGATCGAGTGTCGAAAGGATAGATTTTTGATGGAAAGGAAAAAGTAGGTAGAAGAAGAAGAAAATTAAAAAAACAGAATCTCACAGCAGATAGGACAATATATAGCATCAATAATTCTTTACACAAAGAAAAACTATAATATACGAATCTCACATCAGAGTACACAAATCAATAATTATCAGCCTGGACAGTTATGACATCCTGTCCTTACAATTGCTGGTAATTTCAAACAACATTGCAGCGGAAATAAACAAGTATGAGAATACATCTCAGTCTCTAGCTCGTCTCCTGATCCAATCCAGGACCTGTAATACTCGGTCTAACCTGAGCATTATAATAAAATAACACCTGAGTCAGTCTAGAAAACCAGCGTGAGAAAACACTCTCAATTTGAATTATTAAAGTTTCAAAATCCTTTGAAATTCAAAGGTGTCTCATAAGACCACACCACAAATAAACATGCCCGGCTTTTATCTTACGATAACCAAAAGATTTCGTATCATAATCCTCTAATATTATAATAGTGTCTAAGTACAAATACTAATTCAAATAGATGAAACGCTTGCACCTCACTTTCTAGCATAGTTGGGCACAATCAAAACCATACGACGCTTATTGAAGAATGGATTCCAACTGAATAACTAGGCACTGGGGTACCACCTGTCACAGTACACATCTAGAACAACATACCGAGATCGAACCTATCAATCTTTGCCAACACTGACCGAACTACCCCTAACCTTGATAGTCCGAATAAGATTACCCCGCAGTTGGGATCAGCAACCTCCATACAGCCAAATAAAAGGGACTCTAGATAGGGGTAACCTAACCCAACTTGGGTGCGACCAACTTAGCCTTGCTGGGTCTCCCTTATTTTTCAGTCATTACCGGTTGATGAAGCTAGAGGCTACGATTACCTTTTTAGAAATATTCACTTAGAATGCTCATTGTCCTCCAATGACAATGTACTAATAGAATTCATCAATACAAGTCCGTTCCCGGTCCAAGCGGAACCGAAGGCTCTATTCCTACTACATCCAAGAATCACCTTTAGGATTAGTAGCTATTAGCCCTTGCAATTCACTGCTCCATCTTCGATTCCATGCTCTTTCTTCATTACGAAACGTACTCGTTGGATCGAAGTGGTTTGTCGGATCACAAATCCGATCCTCGTCTATTCGAAACAACATTCGGTATTCCTAGTAACTCAATCTCGCTTCTTTAGGAAATAAAAAGACGAAGACAAGATCATAGATCATCTCCTAACCATTTGTGGATGGATTTTCTTATAAACATCTTAGAAGAACGAAACAAGTTTATACGTACAGTACAACACCTCGAATGGTAACTGTACCACATAATTCCAATACTTCTTCTAGATATTTCCAAACTTATATTAGGTCCAGATTTGATAGCCGGTTATTTAACTATCAAATAAGCAATCAATTCAACCAACACTTCATTTTACACTTAAAAACATTAAATCTCTTTTTAATTTAAATTAAAATACACTAACCTCTTTATCCTAATTATACATACTTATCTTATCGAATTTAGTAAATGTTTAAAAACAATCTTTCAGAAATATTTGAAAACCTTTTCAAAATAATGTGGAAAGTACCATTGTGGTATCAAACCATGGATCACAGCTTAATAGTTACGTCTCTATCCTGGAGAAATTCAAGACTTAGCTGCAGGCACTCACTACCTTCGATTTACGCAACGCGAGTTTGTCATTACTTTCTGAAACTTTATTTTTGAAAATTATCCCGTATATGATGCTTATAAGTTTAAATTTTTTTTCCAAGTTTAATTTAGATAAATATACTTAAATAAAAGTTATTATACAGCTTATCTTTTAAAATAAAAATGTCGACTAGTTCTTAAATAAAAATAAATCTTTTAAAAAACATTATAAGGTAACTATTTATAATTAAACATGCTTTAAACAATTTAAAATACTTAAATAACTAATTTCTATAGTATATTTAACACTTTTAAAATTACCAAAACAATAATTTAAAATCCTCTTTTCAAAACAATTCAAATTCCTCGATTTCGATTCCATTTCGTAAATTTGGAAATCTCACTTGAACTCAGTTTAACCAATTTTATTCTTGTTTCCCAATTCGCTTTTATCCTTCAAAAACACTTTAGATCTTGATTTTTAAAACCTTTTATTTTAAACAAGTAACGTTTAAGGATGTATTATTTAAAAATCCTTTTATATGCTTTATTTCCAAAAAAATCCCTATTTACAATTCTTTAACCATTTAAACTATATTTTTATTGGTATTTAAAAACACCAGAAATCCAGGTTAACTATCATCACATTCGATCAATTTAGATCGCACAATAACCTATCACAAATTATTTAGAAAAACATATATCACTATATATGCAATTAAATTCAACATCTTTAAGGAATCCAATTGGATCCCTCCAACCTGTTTCCCTGCCTCCAAAGATTTTAGCATAACATAAAAATACCAATTTCACTTCGAGGTCGAATATCGCGGTATATAGGGTCATCCGCTATTATGCGGGGCACATAGGTCTCATCAACTATACATTTGCGGGAATATCAATCACTCCAATATATATAAATATATATGTACTACTATATATAATATCACATCCAACTGATAAAAATGCATAAGTTTAACAAATCATTCATTAATTAATTTTATCTATTTAAAATTAAAGCCAGCGGTTCAAAATTGAGTGAGATTAACTCACCTTGATTTTTTACGTTGCCAACATTCCAATTATACATTAAATCGAGCACGTTCGATTTAACCTAAAATTTTTGCTAGCTACGATTGACTCCATATCTGCACTACTGCCTAGAGCTCATCGCTGTGATCCGACGCCACTTATTTCATCCAATTCCGACCTCGTATGACAAAGACATGGGTTTACAAAGATTTGAATATATATTATATAAATTAATTTCTGTTTTTTAATTTTAAACCAGACGAAATCTGGCCGTTGATTTTTATAATTCGAGATCAGGGCCGCTTGTACCATCTTCTTTCAAACGCTTTCACTCAGGCTTCCTCATGTAACAAGAAACCTAACTCGCTGATACCTTTGACCAACGTCCGCTCCTCCACCGACCAACTTGAACATGACCAGGACCCACTACTCGAAGCCCCTCGCCGCCTCTACTCATGGCCAGAATATTGCAAAGCTCGGTCGCCACCACGTCTTTGTATCCGCACTTGAACGCGTGACCTATCTCGACAAATTGTCGCTTCCTCAATGAATTAAAAACGATTTCGACCGTTAATCGGGTCGCCCTCGATGAGCTCTTCACTTTTCGTGTTGGAGATTTTTGATAATAGTCAAAGGATCATGAGATAATTGAGGAAGAAAACAAGCCATTAACGACCATTAATTTTATCAGTGACGGCTACGCGTTACCTTCTAGGGTTTACTGTGCTGTAATTATATATATGCACGTATATATATTATTTTAATATTATTTTCAATTTTACCGTGCTTTTTCAAACGAACTTCAAACGAAACATGCTCCTAGCATTTATAATGTTTTACTCGCATTCTGAACATAACGGAACATGTTTTGGGCCCTAATTTGATAGTACGTAGAAGATAGCATTTTGAATCGAATTAAAATATTGAATTTTCGATATATATTCCAACGCGTTTCTATCCCGTATGATCAAATTGTAACTCCAAACACTATGAAATTTGAAATCCAATAATAATATACTATTACGGATCCAATGGAACTGGTTTCGTCGAATTCCGAGACTATGTCCCGGAAGGCTATTTTAATGCATCTATTAAATCGAGCGATTTTCAAAATCGTCGAAATCGTTTAAGTATTCAATTTTTGCCACTTTCTAACTTCATTAGAATTCGAATATAATTTATCTCCATATTAGAAATCATTTGAACTTATATTAAATCAAAATTTAATTATTTACAGTATTTCAATATATTAAGTTCCACTATTAAATAACATATATAAAATCATGAATTTTAACTTATCGACTCTTTAATTCCTTTCAAAAGTCCAATATTATAATTCAAATCCAAATAGAATTTTAAACCAATTTTGGAAATCATTTCCATCCACAGTCACCCCAGATTCCCATATTTATCAAATTTCCAAATGTTAAATTTATATTTACCAAATATAATTAATCGCCATATCTGGACTTTTAAACCATTTTAGAAATTCCTCCATGTTCTAAATCAATTAATAATTCAAATTCAGCATTTAAAAATAAATTGACGTTCAAAACTAACGACCAAAATTTCGGTTCATTACAACTATGATTTTTGGAATAACTTTTTAGTAGTTTATTTATAGTTTTTAGAATTATTTTTAGTCTATTTCTTTTAGCTTTTCTTTTCAGTTAATTTTAATTTATTTCTGTTAATTATAGCTTTCCATTTATTTACAGTATTTTAATTTATTTATTATTATTTATGCATTATTTACATCTTTTTCCTACACTTTGGATTTTCTTCTATTTTTATTTTTCTTTTGTTTCTCCTTCTTCTTCACGTATGGATTACAATAGATTAAACGCGAGTATGGATTAAAATTATAGGATACTGAAATAATGGAAGATAAGATGTAAATTGCAAAGACTGTAATAAAAATGGAATTAAGACTGAAACATAGCCTAATTATGATATTGATGTTAGAATTGGACTAATTAGAGATAATTGGCTTAGTAATAACTTAGAATTATAATAAAAAAGAGTATATGATGAAATAAGCTTATTTTTACATTTAGACCATGGGTTAAGTAATAAGAATGATTATAACATAGGTTATATAAGAAACAAAACAGAGTGAGGCATATTTTAAGAATTAGGATAAATTAATAAGCACATATAATAAGAATAAAAGTAAAGGCTTATTTAAATAATTTATCTAAGTCAAAAAGCAAGGAATTAAAGTAGGCTCTAATACAATATGTAACACCCCATACCCTTTAGTATACCCAAACGGACACACCAGGAGGTGTGGTGCATTGTAGATATAAAATAAAACTTGCAAAGACTAAGATTAACAAGACAGAAATAGATAAAAATAGCAGAAACAACTTAAATAATAACTTATTTAGAACAAGACTTCATAATTGCTTTAAAACCCAAATAAATCACCCAATACCAAATACATCACATGTTAAAATACCATACATATATGTCTTTTGAAATCAAAGAAAACCATAGTCTCAAAAATCAGAGTACAGCTATTCCCCAACATGTGCCAATGCAAACAAAGAGCAAAAATCTAAAATAAAAGAAGTGGAAGTAGATAGTGGAATCTCCTCCAAAGAAATCTCCAAGCAATTGCAGTCTACCATCCTTGCTACTGATTGCCTATGGGGAAAAAGGGGAAAGTGGAGGAGTGGGTCAGACTAAAAGTCTGGTGAATGATAGTAATTACTAGAATCTTTAAGCAAAGTAAAAGTAATAAACTTTATAACTAGTATATAAAAGGAAACAAAGCTAATAGAGAGAAGGAATAAGCTGGAAATAAATACGAATTAACTAGATCAACATAATTGATTAACTTTGAATGTTTGCACTTGTCTTTGTTAGCTGCTTTGATTAGGCTGAATTCCTAATCCTGTATATTGGTTGAAATCCTAATTCTACCTTTGATCGGCCTACTACTCCATAGATCTTACTATAGACTAGACGCTGTATAGCTCCCTACATAGAAGGCAATGTTGTCTACGAAAGACACACATACTAAGGACTTGGAACTCATAGCGATTACTGAGCACTGAAATGGAAGTCGCAAGCGCAACTGCCACATGTTCATGTTACCTGTTGCTCCACCTATTAGGTCTTCTTATTACCTGTGCTCCAGCATAAGTGCGCCCCTCACTTTAGGATTATGTGAGACACCTCGTCCCACTTCAGGGTTATGCGAGACACCTCATTTCACTTCAAGGTTATGTAAGACACCTCGCCTCACTTCAGGGTTATGTAAGACACCTCGTTTCACTTCTGGGTTATGTGAGATGCCCTGTTCATAGAAATAATAGAGGAAATGCCGTTGGTATTGTCCCATCATCCAAACAATATCTAGTTGCACCCCTTGCCAAAATCCCATGATTTGGACTTCTACTTCTTGACTATTTACTACCGTTATTAACATTAGCATGCCCCTCATCGCACTTCAAGGTTATGTGAGACATCTCATCTCACTTCAGGATTATGTGAGACACCTTATCTCACTTCAGGGTTATGTGAGACACCTCATTTAACTTCAGGGTTATGTGAAACACTGTGTCCATAGAAATAATAGGGTACTGTTATTTGGTACAGGTCCTACTTTAAGTTTTTTTAATTAATTTAGATAATTATTCAAATAAGCCTTTGCTTTTGTTCTTACTATCTATACGCATTAATTTATCGTAAGTCCTAAAATAAGCCTCACCCTATTATATTTCTTATTATAACCTACGTTATAATCATGCTTATTACTTTACCCAAGGTCTAAGTGTAAAAATAAGCTCCTTTCATCTTATATGATTTTTAATTATAATTCTAAGTTATAACTAGGTCAATTATCTTTAATTATTCTAATTCTAACATCAATATCATAATTAGGCTCAATTTCAGTAATAATTCCATTTATCTTACAGTCTTTACAATTTACATCTTATCTTCCATTATTTTAGTATTCTTGTAATTTTAATCCATATTCATGTTTAATCTATTCAAATCCATATGCGATGAAGGAGGAGAAATAAAAGAAAACCGAAAATATAAAAAACCAAATCGTAGGAAAAAGATGTAAATAAACGGATAAATAATAGTAAATAAATTAAAGTAATGTAAATAAATTGTAAATAAATGGAAAAGCTATAATTGACAAAAAATTACTAAAATTAACTGAAAAGAATAGCTAAAAGAAATAGAATGAAAATAATTCTAAAAACTGTAAATAAACTACTAAAAAGGTTATTCCAAAAATCGTAGTAAAACTACAACTACTGGAAACCCTATTATTTTAAATTACTTAAAGAAATGTAAAATAATTACAATCACTCACCTGTGGTCCTAAGCTCTTCCCTTTTGGTCTTTTTGGATCCATTTGAGGGTATTAAAATATTTTAATTAAAAAGATTCTTTCCTTGGAAAATTATTCCTTTTGAGCTCCTTTTTGAAAAGGCGAATCCAAGCGGAGAAAATCTAGAATGAGAAAATATGTTTGGTATAAGGTCTTATTTATAAAGGTAGAAGTGGAACTCAGACTACTGGATTTGGAGATTTAATAGAATGCAACCACGTCATAGGCTGAATAGGGCCATCGGATGAAAGCACGAAGGGACCAGATGAGGCTAAAGAATGAAAAATACGTGTTCGAAAACCTCTCGAACGAAGAAAATTTTCTTTGTTCCACACCCGTAGGTAGGTCGAACGTCGCTCCCCTTAGGTTGGCTGGCTGGTCGAATTAGGGATTGATTAGGTCGACACCTAGGACGACCTAGGCTAATATATTTTTTGTTTTTCATTTTTTTCATTTTTTCTTCTCTTGTTTATTTTGTTTCTAGCTCATATTAGCCTGGATTCTGATGTTCTATATATGGAAATTGATCGAAAAATTACAACGGAAACAACGGTGCAACTCCCGTGGCTCAATTTTGATAATTTCACAATGTTATTTTATTATTTCATTAATTAACGAAATAATTATAATAGCTTAAATTTTCAGGTTGTTATAGGACCCGATAGTCAAGGGAAAGATGGAAGAGAGAAGAAGAGAAAAGAAGAAGGAGGGAGAGAAACTAAACAAACATAGAAACTCACAATCACAGCGGAACAATATATAATATAATATCAATGAGCTTTACAAAAGAGAAACTGTAATCTTCAATATACATTCATCAATCAGAGTACAACAATCGAATCACAACCATCAGCCAGGACAGTTATGATAACCTGTCCACACCAATGTCGATAATTTAAACAATAATGTAGTGGAAAAAACATATACGTGGAATATGACCTGAAGACCTCTAGCTCGTCTACTGTACCTCCATTCCAAATTTGAATATATATATTTTCTCGGTCTAACCGGAGCATTGAAAGGGAAGAACTTCCGGATCGGTCAGGTAAATCAGCGTGAGAAAATACATCACAAATTTATTTTATAGTTATAACAATTTTATTTATCAAAAACAAAGGTATCTTGTAAGACCATGCCTATACATAAACACTGACGGGTTCTACCTTATGATAGCCAAAGCATTTCATATCAAATCCTATTATATTATACTAGTGTCTAGTATACAAATAATATTCAAGTAGCCAAAATTGTTACATATTGAATTTGACAGTCTAATAGGTTTACAAACAAAATGGCAGGCTCGTATTAGAGAATGGATTTCCATACAATGGTAGGTAAGGGACCACCTTCCGTACAGTATGTCTCTAGAGGAATGTATCGAGGATACACAAACAATCCTGCACATATGGTGAGACCGGCCTATCCCTATTTGGTACTCATACATGGCCTGGATAGAACATAATATGTCATCACCTGGGTGATTACTTACCTATCTGAGATGTCTCAAAGCGTATACCACACACCCGACATATAGAGGGCTATCTAGAAAGGTGATGAACAACTCTAACGGTTGCGAACCACATAGCCTCATGACGTACCTAGTTTAAGCCATTACGAGATGATGAGGCTTAAGGTAACGTCTACCTTTCACATAGCACATTTCCACTGCGAATGCCACGCTTCCATTCCTTCGATCACTATTGACTTTTATGAACATACAAACTTTGAGATCGTACATCTCAGAGAAAGGTGTTAAACTAAGAGAAGTTGCCTTCTCCGCTACCAAACAGATGTACGTTTGTAAAAGCCAACATTGTAATCTCAAATATGCATTGTCACAAATCCATCCTTTCAAATTGTCCAAGAATAGGCCAAACCGTAGGCACTCTCCTACCACATCCTGTCGGAAGTTACCCCTAGAATTAGTAGTGAGAAGTCTTTGCATATGGTAGATTTTCATAACGAAGCACTACTACCACCATACATATATGATATGGTAAATTTTACCTTGAGGGGCTAGTAGCAAGTAGCCCTGCATCATGAAGATCTTCGTCTTCAAAATCATCATCAGGAACCTGCACTTTCAAACGCATACATTGGTTCAAAGTGGTTTTCGAATAAATTTGACCCCGGTCTCTTCGTACCAACAATGATAAAGAGTTTCTTATCCTCATATGGAAACTAAGTCTCTTTGACTTATCACGATTTCCACCTCTTAACTTACTATCCTTCAGCTAGGAAGGAAGCTCGGTAGATTGGAGTACCACAGTCACTCCGCACTACTCAAATCAACATTCTTAATCCAAACGATAATCAAGCCTACTCAGACTGCTTCATGCTAAGTGCACGACTAATCAGCTCCCGCATCAAGTTAAGGAACAAAAATGGCTAAATTTAATAGTCAGTTATTTAACTATCAAAGCAACAAACAATATCTCGCACATAAGCAGTCCTAGGCCCATTATATTAATCTTTTATTACTTAAATCAATTTCCAAACATTTACATCATACTATCTTTTAAAAAGATATATCTTCAAAACAATTTCAATCCATCTATATTGGAAAACATTTCTATATACTTATACCAACGATATAAGTACATTCAAAAACACTACCATTTGGAGGCACGCTAAATAGATTTCTATAACCGTACAACTCTAGAGTTATTACGCCTCCAGAGTGTTAACTATAGGAAGCAGTGCTCCTACACCACTAAGCCTTTAGTACGATCATAAGAATCGATTCATGTATTTCACGATGGAAGGAAAAAACATAATTTATAATGTCAAAACGAATGTTGTGTGAAACATCGTTATCACCTCCCAAAAATAATAGTATATGGATTTGATTAATTAGAATAGATGTAAAATCCCATATACGATACAAAACATATCCTTTCGAAAATCATTTAATATAACAACAGTGCTATAGTCAATGCCTTCCATACTTTTCCGAAAACGTTTATTACACCAATAAATGTTGAAATCTATGTTTTCAATGCTTATCTCATTTGCAAACTATTTAAACTCTATTCGAAATTATTACTTTCAAACATTACTTTAAAAATATAAATTACTTTTTTAAGATCATTACTTCATCAAAAATATTACTTTCAAAACAATGCTTTGAAAGGTTGTTTAACTCTTAAAAACTCAAATATATTTCCTTCACATAAAAATCCATTTATAAATCCATTTCTTAATAAATCAAATTTATTTATAAAATCTATATATAAATCCACTTACTAAATCAATTTCAAAACCATTTACAAAATATTTATAAATTTCGGTTATAAATCTATTTCTTTATTTATAAAATATCACTTTCATAAATCCTTTACATAAACTTATTCAAAAATCTTTATTGAAAAATATTTCACAAAACTATATTTTCATAACATTAAAAATACCCTTTTACATATTAAAAATAAACCCACTCCTTTTATTAATTTAAAAATTATTAAGACATACATACTTCAAAAATCACTTTGAAAATCATTTTAATTCAATACCACTATTTTATAGTATTTAAACAATAATAAAAAATATTGTCCAGTGTTACTATAAAACTAAATAAGCAAAACAAATTAATGTCATCAAATATGGCATCCATCACATCACATATCAAAATATATGAAAAATAAAATCAACAGTGTAAGGAATTCCGTTGGATCCCTCCAACCCTTCCCCCGCATCAAAGACAGCATATAATCAACTAATATAAAAATTAACCGCCTCGAGATGAGATTTATATGGAAAGGGTCATCCGCTCTTACACTGGAACATATAATATCTCATCCGCTCCAATAGGTGATAATATATCCAAACCAATTAATAAATATAGTATGTTATCCAAATAAGCAACAATCAGCATAAGTAAAATTATTTCCACTTGCATAAAAATATAAGTAGTCCAGAGAGGTGAGTGAACTCACAAAAATTCCAAAGATCGCCAAAGCGCTCCGGTTTGGATTAAAATTGAACAATCGTTCAATTTAACCCAAAATTTCAACTAGCTCCGAATTCATCCAATCCAACTCTATATTGTGGTGCTACCGATAGGAACGCAATGTAACTTGTCGCACTCGAAACCGACCTCGTATGAACAACTTATGAAATTATAACCAAAAGAGATAATCAATTCATAATTAACTTAAATAAATTAAGGTTTTAAATTATTAAACCATCTCCTTATTTCCTCTTCTAGTTTTAACTCTCTAGGCGGCGACCTCGTTCCTTCCTTTTCTTTTTTGCTATTTTTAAATTGAATGCTCTACCACTGCGACCGCTGACTACCAACCTCTCGCATGCCACCGCCCTCCTTTGTGGCCTGCCACTGTGCTCGTGCATGCGCCATTGGAAACTGTAAAACCCAATAACTACAGCTGCGAACATAACGCGATTTTCAGCCACGTTGAGCAACGATTTGACGATCTTACCATTGAACAAGCTCATATCTTCCCTCTCTAAATTTGGTTAGTTAAAGTCGAAGGCCAGTTTTGTGTATAGAGGCTCCGATCGACCATGGTCGTTCAATGGTTATGTTTCTAATGGCGGTGGAGAAAATTAGAAGCTAGGGTTTACAAATGAAGAAAGGTTAAGTGCCTTATATAGAAAAATTTCCAAAGCACTATTCATCCATGAAAATTTCGAACTCTAAACAAAGCGTGTCGCTTGGCATTCCATATGTCATATCCCTATTCCAAATGTAATGGAATATATACCTAAGCCAATTCCGTCGTATTTGGAAGATAGATTTTCAAAATCAAATAATTTTAATTTCAATTCCTTTGGTTACTTACTACGCGTTTCAAACTCGCATGACCAAATGATACGTCCGATCGCGATGAAATTCAATGGAATATAATAATTCACTATTGCGGATCCGATGATGGTTTCCTCGAAATCTGAGATAGTGCCCCAAAAGGAAATTTTTACACATTATTTAAAATTGTTTTCATTCACATTAAATTCAAGATTCAATTATTTAAATAATTTCAAATATTAAATTAAACAATGTAATTATCAAATAAATCGCTATTTTTGAAATATAATTTTTTAACTTATAAAATTAACTTTTCAATATTTAAAATCTATTAAATATTCCAAATTCGAATGACAGGAATTCTGGGTCATTACAGATTTCCCCCTTAAAAGAATTTCATCATCGAAATTACCAAGTAAGAAAAATTCCCCAAACCCATTAGCTTTTCAGAAACAATTAGTTGAAATAGATTGAAAAAATCATTTAAACTTTTAACTTTTCAAATCATTAGTTGAAACTTCTTATAAAAACTTTTTCTAAGCCTTCAAATTCACTCATAGTTATTTACTAATACATTCTAAACTATAAAACCAATATCCAAAATTTAGTTTTCATAAATTTTTCCAAAATTCTAAAACATTTCCTATTGCCTTAAATTTTTAGCAAATTTTGCCAGCATCTCCTTTGCGCGGTTTTACAGTAAAAATTACAGTATATATATAGTCACAAATATGCATCTCATCTTCGAGGATGAGGCATCCCATAGAAAAAAGTGTAGAAGTTCGACAAATGATCTGAGATATGTGCCTTTTATTAGTATTAGCAAGCATATACAATCAATATAGCCCGAAAGCGAGCTCCAAATGCGAAGCAAACGCCGTCCGCACCTTCTAAATACTCAAGAGCCAATGAGAACAAATATGTAGAAAGTAATATCAATATATAACATAACTACTATAATAACTATATGCATATGAAAATCATGTAACAATAGAAATAATCAAACCAACAATATGCATTCAATTAGCCATTTCGATTTGCATTCTCAATGTTAACTTTTCAGTTTATACTTTCATTTACATCCAGTTCATTTACACTCAGTTTTACTTACATTAAATTGATTTACATTCCATTAATTTACATTCCAATAATTTACATTCCAATTAGATTAATTGACTTACGTTCAATTATTATCCTTTAATTCATTAACTTTCAGTTTCATTTACATTTATATTCACCATTCACTTTTATTTAATGCATGTTCATTTACATTTAAATGCATTCTTCACTTAGTATATTTTTTAATACTAATAGCACTTAATAACCATTCCATAATATTCTTTACTTAAATTTATTTTAAACAATTTATATTACTTAATCTCATGTTTATTTTTCACTTCACAACTTAAGTTCATATTCAATTTTAATGACAAAATACCAAACCATGTTCCATTCACTAATTTATTTCATTAGTTCAATTCAATTCATTTTTCCACTTAAGTTAAGTATCATTTTATAACTCAAGTTCATATTCATTCCATTAATTAATTATAAATCAATTCAATTTCATTTCATTTAACTTTGCTTAAGTAAAATTTCGTTTAAAAATTCATTTTATTTAACTTAACCTTAAGTTAAATTTCATTTCATAGTTCAGTTATCAAATTTACTTTTCTTTACATTCATATTCAACAAATTTAAAACTTTGTTTTAATTTACTAAATATTTATCTTTGCTTGCATTTATAATAATAAGAACCTTTATTTAAACACAAATAATAAATAACAAATGATAAAAATCACATATTACTGGTCGTTAACAACCAACAAACCAAATATAACTACAATAATTTTTGAAAAATTATTCCTTTATGTATAAAATATAATTTAGGTAAAATTATTTCATCTATCCAATTTCAAAAATAATATTGTGTCAATTTTCTTGTTCAAGTGTTTTGGCATCCCAATTGTTAACCTAGCCAGACGCATCGGCCAGGACCCAAAATTCAAACTTAATAAATCAAATAACCCAATATAAAACATTTTATATCACTAACAAATACACTCTCATATTTATACACCTACCTCATCCTAGGGTGTTGCTGATCATATCTATAATGAGTACCCATTAAAAGCCTTGGTGTATCGCTAAACCCAAGCTCCAATACTAGATGTAACAAACAGGATTTCTACACTGTTCGAGCTGATAATAAATCGCACATGTCTCACCTAAAACGAGCAAAGAACTAGATTGTCAAGGGAAAGAAAGAAGAGAAAAGAAGAGAAAAAAAGAAGAGAGAAAGAAACTAAAACAAACATAGAATCTCATAATCGCAGCGGAAAAACACATAATAAAATATCAATGAGCTTTACAATAGAGTAACCGTAATCTTTAATATACATTCATTAATCAAAGTACAAAAATCGAATAATAACCATCAGCCTGGACAGTTATAATAACCCATCCTCACAAATGCTGATAATTTAAACAACAATGCAGCGGAAAATAAACAAATACCTAGAATACTACTTAAAGACCTCCAGCTCGTTTGCTGAACCTCCAAAGCATCCAAATTTGATTATGTAATGTACTTGGTTTGACCTAAGCATCGAAAGGGAAGAACAATCGGATCAGTCTGGTAAACCAGCGTGAGAAAACAAATCTCAAATTTATTTAAAAACTTTTCTTATCGAAAACAAAGGTATCTCGTAAGACCGCGCCCACACATAAACACGGAGGGTTTTTATCTTATGATAGCCAAAACAATTCATATAAAATCATGTTATATTATATTAGTGTCTAGTATACAAATAATATTCAAATAGACGAAATTGTTATGTTGGTTAATTTCATGGCATAATAGGTTTACAAACAAAATCGCAGGCTCGTACTGGAGAATGAATTTTCATCGATGGCAGGTAAGGGAATATCTTCCGCACAGTACATCTCTAGAGGAATGTACCGAGGATACACAAACAATCCTCCGCATTCGACGAGACCGGTCTATTCCTATTTGGCACTCATACATGGCTTGGATATAACCTAATATGTAATCACCGCGGTTGTTATCGGCCTGTCTGATACGTCTCATAACATACACCACACACCTGAAATATATATGGTTATCTAGAAAGATGATGAACAAACCTTAATGGTCGTGAATCACATAGTCTTTCAGCGTACCCTGCTTAAGTCGTTACCGGGTGATGAGGCTAAAGGCAAAGTTTATGTTTCACATACCACATTTCCACTTCGAATCACACACTATCGGTCCTTCGATCTCTATTGACTTTCACAGCCGTACAACCTCTAAGCTCGTACATCCCAGAGAAGGGTGTTAAGCTAAGAGAAGTTGCCTTCTCTGCTACCAAATAAATATATGTTTGTAAAAGTCAACGTTGCAATCTCAAAAATGCAATGTCATACATCCATCCATACAAGTTGTCCAGGAACTAGACAAATCGAAGGCACTCTCCTACCACATCCTATCGGAAGTTACCCCTAGAGTTGGCAACGAGAAGTCCTTGCATATCATATATTTTCATAATGAAGCACTACTGCCACCATACATAAATGATATAGTAAATTTCACCCCGAGGGACTAGTGGTATGTAGCCCTACATCATGAAGATCTTCGTCTTCAAAATCATCATCATAAACTTGCACTTTCGAATGCATACATTGGTCCAAAGTGGTTCTTGGATAAATCTGACCCCGGTTTCTTTGGATCGACAACGATAAAGAGTTTCTTAACCTCATATGGAAACTAAGTCTCATTGAATTATCACAATTTCTATCTTTCTAACTTGCTATCCTTCAGCCAAGAAGGAAACCCGGTAGATTGGAGTACCATAGTCACTCCGCACTACTCGAATCAAAATTATTAATCCAAACGGTAATCAAACTTACTCAGTCAGCTTCATGCTAAATGCATGATTAATCAGTTACCACATCTAAGTCATGGAACAAAAATGGCCTAATTTGATAGTCGGTTATTTAACTATCAAAGCAACAAACAATATCTAGCACATAATCAGTACTAGGGCCATTTAGTTAATCTGTTACTGATTAAATCAATTTACAAACATTTACTTCAAACTATTCTTTAAAAAGATATATCTTTAAAACCATTTCAATCCTTCAATACTAGAAAACATTTCTATATTCTTATATCAACGGTATAACTATATTTAATAACACTACCATTTGGAGACACGCCAAATAGATTTCTATAATGGTACAACTCCAGAGTTTGTACACCTCTGGATGGGTGTTAAGTATAGGAACCAGTGCTCCTACAACACCAAGAATTTAGTACGATCATAAGAATCGAATAGTGCATTTCATGATGAAAGGTCAAAAAATAATTTATACGGTCAAAACGAATATTGCATAAAACATCGTTACGACAACCTAAAAACATTAGTATAGGGGTTTGATTAATTAAAATATATATAAAATTCCATATACTATATAAAAAATTTCCTTTTGGAAATCATTTACTATAACAACAATGTAATAGTCCATGCGTTCCACACTTTTCTGAAAACGTCTATTACAATAATAAATGTTGAAATTTATGTTTTCGATACACATCTCATTTAAAAACCATTTTTCAAAACCATCTAAACTCCATTCGAAATTATTACTTTCAAACATTACTTTAAAAAGAAAAATTACTTTTTATAAAACCATTACTTCATCATTCAAAACATTCCTTTAAAAGATTGTTTAACTGTAAAAACTTAAATATATTTCCTTTACATAAAAATCCATATTTAAATCTCGATACAAATCATTTCCATATTTATAAAACTAGGTTTATAAATTTCCTTTCTATTTTATAACTTCTATTTACAAAGTCAATTATTGTAAAATTATATTTATAAACCTTCTTTTATAAAAACTTATTTTACCATCAAAATCCATTAATGAATCCATTTCTTTATAAATAAAATTTATTCGTAAAATCCATTTATAAATCCATTTAATAATTAATTTCAATCCCATTTACAAAATATTTGTAAATTCAGATTATAAATCTATTTCTTTATTTATAAAATATCATTTTCATAAATCGTTTATATAAACTTACTCAAAAATCTTTATTTAAAAATATTTCACGAATCTATATTTTCATAACATTAATATCATACCTTTTTATATATTAAAAATAAATCCATTCCTTTTAATAGTTTAAAACTTATTAAAATTTATATCTCCAAAATCACTTTGAAAATCATTTCAATTCAAAATCAGTATTTTATAGTATTTCAAAAATACTAAAAATATGACCCAGTGCTACCACATCACTAATTAAGTGAAATAAATCCATTGCATCAAATATGGCAACCATCGCATCGTATATCAAAATATATGAAAAATAAAATTAACTGTATGAGGAATCTTATTGGATCACTCCAACCTATCCCCCTACATCAAAGGTAGCATATAATCAAATAATATGAAAGTCAACCGCTTAAAGGCAGGAATCGTATACGAAGGGTCATCCGCACTTACAGGGGAACATATAATGTCTCATCCACTCCAATAAGCGGGAATATTTCGAAACCAACTAATAATTATAGTATATCATCCAAACCAGCAACAATTAGCATAGATAAAATTATTCCCACTTATATAAAAATATAAGAAGACGAGAAAGGTGAATTAACTAATAAATATTCCAAGGATCGCCAAAATGCTCCAGTTTGGATTAAAATTGAATGCTCATTCAATTTAACCAAAAATTCAAACTAGCTTCGAATTAATCAATCCAACTCCATGTCGTAGTACTCGCTAATATGATCGCAACACTACTAATCATGCTCGAAACTGACCTCATATAAACAAGTTATGAAATTATAATCATATGAGATAATTAATTCATAATTAACTTAAATAAATAAAGGGTTTATATTGTTAAACCTTCTCGTTATTCCTCCTCTCGTTTTCACTCTTAGGCCGCGACCTCGTTCCCTCCTTTTCTTTTTTTATTATGAAATCGAACGTGCCACCAAGACGACCGTCGACCTCCCCCCTCTCGCGTGCCACCGCCCTCCTCTGCGCCGTCACAACTATGTTATGCACATGCCACCTAAAACCGCAAAACCCAATAACTGCAACTGTGAACGCAGTGCAAATTTGGTTATGTCGAGCAACAATTCGACGATCTGACCGTTGAACAAGCTCGCATCGTCTCTCTCTATGTTTGGTTAGTTAAAGTCGAAGGCCAATTTTGCCTCTAAAGGCTTCGATCGGCCATGTCCCTTCAAGGGTTATGTTTTTAATGGCGGCTGAAAAAATTAGAAGCCAGGGTGTGAAAATGAAGGAAGGTTGAGGGCCTTATATAGAAAATTTTCCAAAGCACTATTCATCCGCGAAAATTTCAAACTCCAAATGAAGCATGCCACTTTGCGTTCTATATGTTATATACCTATTCCAAACACAATGAAATATATACTGGAAGCTAGTTCCATCGTATTCAAAAGATAACTATTCGAAATTAAATTATTTTAATTTCATTTTCTTTAATTAATTTCTACGCGTTTCGAGCTCGCACGACAAAATGATACGTCCGATCACCACGAAATTCGATGGCATATAATAATTCACTATTACGAATCCCATGAAATTAGTTTCGCCAAAATTCGAGACATTACCCTAAAATACTATTTTACACATTAACTTATCTGCCTTCTTATTCTAATAGATTTTAAATCAACTTTCGAAATCATTTCCATTAACATTAAATTCAAGATTCAATCATTTAAACAATATCAAATATTAAATTAAATAATGTAATTATCAAATAAATCACTATTTTTGAAATATTATTTTTTAACTTATAAAATTAACTTTTCAATATTTAAAATCAGTTAAATATTCAAAATTCGAATGACTGAAATTCTGTGTCGCTACAATAATCATATAATAAAATTATTTCTCAAAACTACGGCTTAGTCTATAGTTCTAAAATAATTTTAGATACTTAAGTAGTTTCCAATGCATCACTTTTATTGCGTAAAAAAATACAACATTGTAGCTTTATTTTATAACGAATATACATGGCATTTACATTGAAATATAACTATGTCTATTTTTTAGTCGACATCGAAAAATAGTCATTATTCCATAAATAACGTTTGGTACATTTTACGAAAACAATTTTCGTAATGCAATCAATGAGTATTACATAGCAATCTCCAACTATTTTTTATTACTCTAATAGTGTACTGAATTCGAAGGTTCATCATTCACTTAGTATAGGTTATTTACTTCATATACTATAACTAGTTTATAACAGAGTGTTTTTGTCACGATCTGAAATCCAATATTCGAAAATTGGCATCAAATACCTCACTTCTACTCGACTACCGAAGATTCAAACATCGAGCTCTAGTCGGATGGAGCTTATAACAACATTAGATGAATGTAAAACAGGGGAAACAAAATGAATATCATGCAATACATCACAGATACAACATCGTCATAATATCCATTACAACGCTAGAGTATTCTTACATATATCACAACTTCAAATAGAACATCACAATAGAACAACAAGTGATCATATGCCAAAAAGTCTTCAATGGAATGAGGCGATAGTGAACTTCCAAAACTAAGCACCTTGAGATCTAAAAGCTTTCAAAATATCTCCAAGACAAAGGCCTCCAAAAACTGATAGCCACCAACTCCAAAAGACTCCAAAATACTACTAGCACCAAAACAAGGAAAACTTGTTACTAGGATGCCCGTGTGGAAATTATGGGCACTCAGAGTTTAGAAATGAAACAAATAACTCCGGGTAAGTCATGGGACTGATACGAGTAAAAAAAATAGTTTCTTTTAAGTAAAACAAGATTTATAAAAGAAAATCCGGTATGCTTTTTGGAAAATGAAACTACCATAAGACCTCCTGCCATACACACAATACAATCGCGGAATTGGAGGAGATTTCTTCTTATGATAGTCAAATATGCTTGATACGGAAAAAATTCTTTGATATTATTACTAGTGCATAGTGTAGAAAATCATTTTGAAAGTATAATATTAATCTTAGCCAGCATAGACATTCCGTACTATGCCTACTATAGCTACCATCTAAACAGTGGTGACCACCACAAGTAAATGGCAGGTTATACAACTAAAACCGTACTAGGTTCGTATTGGGAATTGGATTTACAACAAATGGTCAGGCTAAGAAACTTCCTACTGCCACATGGGTACGCCTCTGGAGGGACGTCCAGAGAACTTAACCAGTTCTCTGCCAAAACAAGGCCGGGTTACCTCTGTAACTAGGTAACTACTACACGACTAAGCCATTCATCGGTCGTTTACGACCTTTATCCGAGGGCCCTCCATCACAAAGCAACAACCACACAGTAAATGAGATTGCAGCAACCACATAGGTTAAGTATCAGGGCTCCTTACCATGATACCACCTTTTTCCAAAAGGAAATGACATACCCTAAAGGATGCGACCCTCATAACATTGCTTCATCTTTCCTGTTTTGACCATTTCCGGGGTGTGAGGTCAATGAGGTCTTGTCCACAAAGCTACGCTTTACACGAAAGCCATGCTTTGATTATAAATGATCAACAAATGATCATCAACACACAGCAACACTTAGCATGCCACACTACCAATTGGGAGTATATCGCTGATAACCTTCAACTACATAATCTCTGAGCTCGTACGTCTCAGAGAAGGGTGTAAGCTAAGAGAATAAATTCTCTACCACTAACAGATATGTATTTGAAAGAAATCTGCTTTATATCTCAAGGTGTAGTGTCGAACATACAACCATACAAGTCTATTCTGGGTTCGAATAGAACCGAAGGCACTTCGTCCAATAAAGGAGGAAGCCCTTGCAAATCCGGCTATCAACAATTCCGATCGGACTCCCCATCACGTGGAGATCTCTATACCGGAGCAACTCAGTGCAGAGACATTTGATAGGTTATCCTATCATTTTCGAAGACACCCGGTCTTCACCACCGTCTTCAAATGCTATTCATTTCGTCATATCACTATTCAGAATGGGTTATATGACACAAAGGTCCTCTCCTGGCTAATCCGAATAGTGAGCGCTTAATTTTAAAACACGTGGATGTATCAATCACAAAGATTCACACTCAGGGTTCGTTGTGGGTTTCCGATAACTAAATGAAATCCGACTCCCTGTTGCATCGAAGTTTAAATGCCGTTTTATGAGCAAAAATGCTTTCACAGAAACAAATCACGAATCATAGTTCAGCACAAGACAATTCACATCAAACAGTATCACAATCACAACAAAAATATCAATCCAGTACACAACATTTGGCAATAGTCAATCATCTTCAATTAAGGTGAATGTGATTTAAATGAATTAACCACTTAATTATTTTTATTAATTATTTTAAATCAATGATTAATTATTCTTAACTATGAATTACTTAAATCTTAATTAACTTTGTTGATTAATTTTTCTTTAATTAATTATTTCAATTTATTAATTCTTAATTAATTAAATCTTAATCACTTTTATTAATTAATTATTCTTTAATTAATTATCAGTTACAAAGTAATTACAAATCATTAATTTCTTAATCATTATAAATAAATTTGTCTTTAAGTTAACACTTTGAACTTTTGATTAACTTCTCAATTTTTATTAAGTTAAATGTAAAACAATTTTATTAAAAATTATAAATTTGAAATATCTTTGAACTTCATTAATTTCAAAAATCATTTCAATACCATTTACTTCACCTTCCATTAACAAGCTATCATTATTTTATAAAGAATGGATTCAGAAAATTGTTTAAACTTATGTTTTTAAGAATTTCCAAACTGGAATTTTCTGTTTTCAACGTCCAACCCAAGGCCATCTTGAATCATCCCCGAGTGAAAATGCTCCCTGCTTTGATTTTTTACCAAGATTGACCCGAGTATAATTTTTCCAACTAAAAATTTCATTAAGTTTAGAAACGACCCGGTGCTATGCCAAAAGACATGACCCTCTCTTCGAGTCATCTCCTATAAACCACGTGTATTACTTCGAGTCAAGAATCATCCCCTCCAAAAAAATGAACTGCTAATACAACGAAACCGTGTGCACGTCGCACACCATCCCGGTCATCACTGGTCGAAGCTACGATCATCGTCAGGTCAACGACTAATTTCTTGACCCATCGAGTCACCCCAAAGCGCGAACCATCGCCACGATCGAAATCGAGCTCCACGACCCGTACTTCATCAAAAGCCATCACCAAAAAATGGCCTCGCCCTACCTCCTCTGGCCATCAGAGGCCACAAAAGCTCGACCGAAGCTTCGCCAACGTTAGATGCCGCGATTGGCACAGGTGCCAGGAAGTACGATCACCCAACGGCGATGCAGCAAGAACATTTTCGACTACGAGCAGTTATGGGTTTTCAACCCTAATTCGATCTCGAACCAACAATAAAATGATTTATAAATTCAACTAATATTTTTCTAAGGATTACAAACCCTCAAGCTAGCTGCGACAATGATCTCGAGGCCCGTAAACACATAGTTCACCAGAATTTTACGAAATCAAATTTTCTAATCAAGTTAAAATTTCTCACTAAAAACTGTATTAAAAATTGAGATTTAACTTCCAAAAATCGATATTTTCGATGTCGATTTAGATAGCATTACTGAAATTTAAATTTATGATATTCAAATTCTTGCCTAATTTAGATTGTGACCGTGTTTTTACAGTTTCCAGAAGAAGAAAAACTATATTTCCTTGCTCTGATTTGTTATTAAAACATAATGCATGGTTAAAACAAACACTTTTTTTGTTTACAATCCAATTTCAGAAGAAAACACAGAGAGAGGGGTTTGAGTTTGACATGGGTTTACTCTGTAAACCAGAGGCTAAGAAGAACAGGGATGAAAACCCTGAATATAAACATTTCTAGAAAAAAAACACACATGCACACAAATTTGTTCACATGTTAAGGTTTTCAACATCATTTAGGCATGCATACAACAACAAGAAATTGGATTAAAAAGAAGTTCACTCACCTTGCAAAGTGTGAACAGAAAGCTCCTGACTATTTTTAAAATAAGGATGGAAGCCTGGATATTTTTCCTACTTTAGTCTCGAAGTTAAATCTGCACTTGATAATACAATCTTTGCTTAATCTCTGTTGTATTTTTTATTCAATTCATCAATAACAAACAATATTCAATTTACTTACAGTTGGATTTCTTATGCAACAGAGAACAGGGTCTGCAGCTTGAAATCCAGAAACTAACTTAATCTTTGAACTTGATTTTTTTCTTGCAACTGATTAATACAATTGCTTAATTCATGCTTTATTACCAATTAACAAATTCAAATTCAAATTTTTAAAAGAAATTCACTTGCCTTGATTTATTTCAGAGAATCCCCGCATTATTTTCTTTGGCCAAAACTGGAGGTTTGTTTATACTAATCTGCAGTTTGAATTTGTTTGTGTTAAAACTTGATTTTGAAATTACAAATTCACTAAACTATAAAGTTTAATGTTTACCTGAGAGATGGAATGTAAAACTACTGCTTTGTGTTGGAGATGATTCTCAGATTTTAGATCTTTGAATTCAAGAGGAAGTGGCAGTTTTCTTTTTCTTACTGTTTCCTTTGGTGTTGAGATTTGTGATGCTCAAAACCTTTTTACTGTTCTTTCAGAAATTTGAGAGGCTAAATAATTGAAACAGGAAAGCTGAAAAGTTTTTGTGATTTTAAATTTTATTATTTTTTTCAGTCGACTATAATGAATGCCACTTGAAAAACCAATCATGAGATCTCTACACTTGTTAATTTTTTTCACCATCTCGCCTATGCATGTTTAACACTTGTATTCTTACAAGTATAAAAAAATTTTAAACAATATTTTTTATATCAAATTCATTTTATTAATAATTATATCCCTTATTCATTTGTATATATACAATGTTAAAAGAAGAAATGTTTTAACCAATCTTTTACATTATATAAATTACACCTTTATGATTTCAATTTCCAATCATTTTTCTAAAACATTGTTTAAAAAATTTAAATTCTAATTCAACTTGAATTATAATCCATTTATGTCCATCTATATACTCATACATGTACTTGTACAATTTAAATTCAATTGCAATATATACATTAAAATCTACTCATATATGCATTATATATAGATATAATTTAAATTCAAATGACTTTTAAAACATTTATTATTTCAAAACTTTAAACTCAAAAGAGATTGGAATTTTATTCATACAAATTATCACTTATTTTATTTGTTTGAGACTTTTCAATTTATTTTCAAATTAAATTCCAAAAGTTTAAATATATCACCAATTTAAATTGATAAATTTTGGGATGTTCCAAAAATTTTAATATATCACCAATTTAAATTAAATTCCAAAAGCTCCAAATCATGGTTGGGTAGTTTTTTTTCATGAGGACGTAATTGTCTACTCGCGTAGGCAATTACCTTCTCGTTCTACCTTAATACCGCACCCAAACCTTCACCACAACCATCGGTATAAATAGATAAACCCTGGTTCCCGTTGATAATAGCGAGAATAGGAGCGGTGGTTAATCTCTTCTTCAACTCCTGAAAAGCTTCGTCACATTTTGGAGTCCAATTGAATTTTGATTGTATAAGTATATGTATGAGTATATAGATGGACATAAATGGATTATAATTCAAGTTGAATTGGAATTTTTTTCATACAAATTATCACTTATTTTATTTGTTTGAGACTTTTCAATTTATTTTCAAATTAAATTCCAAAAGTTTAAACGTATCACCAATTTAAATTGATAAATTTTGGGATGTTACAGTTTTTGATCAAATATCGTGAACTTAAGAAAAAAATCTTGTAGAAAAAAATTTCTATATAAAAATACATTTCGGAATAGAAATCTATTTCTTATTATAATACATAAGTATCAATTATTATTATTATTACAATTTTCATTTTCGATGTTCCTTTATGAAGAAGAGTGTCTGTTCACTCTCTTTAGCTCAAATGTACCATAAATCACATCTACTATTATACATTTGTTATTCTTTCTAAACGATCGAACCATTAAAAAACAATCCCTTACTGCAGTATCATAATGAAATCTACAAAAATGCATTTGATTATCCTTAACATTCAAGAACATTAAATATGATGCGCCTTACGTTAGCTGGTCAAGCAGACATTTCACTGATCGAGTTCTTAGATTTATATTGTATTCTTGGTCTAGTGAAACATTTAACACAATACGATCTTTATTATAATTAATCCAATTGAATACACGATCTCACTGTACGGTTTATTTGCTTATTTCAGATGTACTAATTTCTTTCAAATATCGTACACAACGAATTATCACAGTTCATCATATACCATTTATATTTGATTTTATATGGATCAAATATCCATAATATTGTATTGCTTTTGAGTTCGAAACCATAGAATGCAATGCACGGTCTCGACCAAATAATCTCGTATGCTACCAAATTACGAACATATTTAGTAGTTGTAGAACCAGGTGCTTGTATGGGTGTTGAAACGTTAACATGCAACAAGCATTTAAAAGTAAGTATATATTATATCTATATTTGTCAATCTTTAAGCCAATTCATTTGTATGTTTTAATTGATAAATGTTTTATCAATCATATAAATGCACAAATTTATCAATGTATATTATTATAACATAATATAGCATACGTTCTTACTATATTAGAAGGGTTAAATCTTGTTATTTAATTTTTCTAATAAGGCTCCCACTAGTCTTTTAAGTTTCACCAAACCGTAAGTCAAAACATAGAAATCTTTCAACTTCACTAGTGGGTGTTAGGACTCATCCGTCTTGGAATTCTGACATTAAATTTGCTCAACAAGTCATAGCTCCATAGATGATGGATAATACCTTATCGATTGTATCGTATACAACTCCTAGCACTTGGAACCTTGTCCAAATTTCACTTTGACCTTAATTTTTCTCAGCAAAGTGAAATGAAAAAATTCATTCATACCTACCATATTACAATGACCTATGTATAGTATATGTACCTTGAGTTTGCTCAACAAATATATTTAGTTTTCTCACCTCATCTATTAAATATATTAATTATACTACACATAACATCCCGAGCCTGAGTATGCTCAACAAATAAGGAGTATACAAGTATTTTATTAATATATATATATATATATATATAATATATATATATATATATATAATATATATATATATATGATAGAGGACCACATTATATTTAAGATTCATAATCTTTAATATATTATATTGAGTTATAAAGACTTATAGAATAATGTATTCTTTTGCAATATCTTCGTGATTTATGTGTCTAACACATTAGAAATCACGATAGCCATACATACCTATTCATTCCTTAAGTCAATTAGGGGTTTCTTAACGTTCCATCTTTAATTTATAAATTCAAATTACATAAGATTTATTATTATATATCTTTTATATTTCATATTACTTATATAATAATCTTATATATAACATTATATTAATTAAATTTTATTTAATATATTTTAATCAACTAACATTTTAATTAATTTTATATTACCTTAATATAAGAATAATATTAATATTTATTATATACTATAACCTTTTGATTAATCTGTTATATTAACTTCGAAATTCATTTTGTATACATATATGTAAACTTATGATATCTTAAATATTTCAAAATATCATAACATATATGAAAATATATAATGTATGTATATATTTTTCATTAATTAACTTATTTAATTAATTTATATATTTTATTAATCTTAATATTAATTTAAATTTTCATACTTAATTTGAAACATTTTCGAACATTTAAAAAAAATTATATCATGGATTTATAATGTGACGCCCCACCTCTATACCCACGCTAGCCAAGGACACTACGGTGTAATGCCGTCAACTAGCACGGAGAATAAGGCTGTTGAGGAGCGACCATCCGTGTAATTGCTTAACACGAGCACCGATATGTCAGATAGTATAACATGCATTTTATTTCAAGAGGAAATCTGACATACCGATACAAACACAAGGCTAATACACAGTGGCCATAATGTCTTCGGAAACAAATATAAAAATAAACATAACACAAATCAGTCACAGATAATTCATATCACAAAGGCGAAAATAGATATGAATATATATAACACATTAAAGTGTTCATCAGAGTAGTAGTCAAGAAGATCCACAATAATACAAAAGAATGGCAACATGTGCTGTACAAAAGAATACAACTATGAGTCCATATCTCAAGTGTATACAACAAAATAAACTACTAATCTAAGTAGTTAGCCAAAAGTCAGAGAAATCAATTCCAAGTAAGAAGTCAAGCTAAATCACCTGTAACATCTCGGTCAGACCCGAGTATTATTTAATAAGAAAATAATAAACGGATCAGTCTAGCTATAAATATCAGATGAAGCGATATTGAATAAGAGGTATGACTAAACACATAATAATCACAATGCCAAGCTGTGATAAATAAGTAATTGAAAATCAACAAGAGATTAATCAATATCACAAAAATCTACTCAAAGATCAAAGAAATGTCATACTCCTTATTTCGTTCACCAAACCATAAATATTGATGATTATATCAATGTCAATCACAAAAGTCAATGACACACAAATTCACCAATGCACAAATATTGATAAAACTTATCAATGAAAATCACGAAAATTGGTGAAACACAAATTCTAGAAATCATCTCAAGAAATCCAGAAATCACAAAAAGGGGGAAGGCCTATCACAAACGGGAGCATAAAGCTCACCAACACGTGTATCACAAACGGAACGCTAATTCCATGGTTGCTAACCATCACAAATTGAGCCAAAGCTCCACAAACGGCCCGAAGACCATGGGTTGCTACCCTACCAATTTGAGTCGAAACTCCACAAAACGGGGTTTAGTCTCCCTCGCAGACAAAGAGACATCGCACATTGCTAGTCTAAATCACAAAGATGATCGTCATGATCAACGAGAAGTGTCAATTACACTAAGGTAGTAAATATATGAGTTTAGCTTCATGTCCCATAACCACTTGCTTAACTTAAATATTTACGAACAAACTATAGATCTCCACTAGAAAATTGTCATAAGAGATTCAATCGAACAAGTCCAAGAATTAACCGACGAAGTAAACGCAAGCGTTTCATACCACTCGTTTTACTAGGTCGTTTAATTGGATTTCTCATACGAGTGAGGTAAAGGCTTGTATATACTAATAGATTGGAAAACGGTTTAAGAAACGAGCTTTGTAATAAAATAGTGTTGAAATTGTTTTGATAAAAGAATTTTGATATTTACTACTAGTATTGAAACCTTTATATTTTTAAAGTGACAAATCACAAAGAAGATTGTAGGAACAATCAATCACTAAAATTCACATTCGAAGACATGAATAAAATCCAAAGAAACCGATAAAGAATCCATCGAAATGGATATTCAAAAATCCCTAAAAAGGAGTCATCAAAGTCATAATAAATGATAACAACAAATAGGATCATCACGAATCGATTTAAATTGGAATTCTTAAACAAAAAGGCAAGCAGGCAAAACACTACAGTTTCAGACGTCTGAAACAAGAGGTTCAGACGTCTGAATCTGGAAAAAGTAAAAATTTCCAGAACGTGATTCAGACGTCTGAACCAAATGTTTTAGACGTCTGAAATAGACGTTTTTAGCCTATTTTCTTTCTGTTTGAAAATGAGCCAATTCAGACGTCTGAAATCCCAGATTCAGACGTCTGAAACCGGAATTTTAAGGATTTCCTGAACCTCGACCAAAAATGGCCAAACGTATATCGGAAACGATCGAACGAGCAAATGACGACTAAGGATTTACGCCACGCGACAACCCAGCCTTAACGGCTCTTCGATACGCCTCAAATATCAATGTCTAAATATCCATAATAGGATTTTCATAGATTTTGATTTCAAAACACCAAAAATTGGAATATACACAAAATCAATCCAAACCAAAATCAACTGCACAAGAATAAGTGTTAGGAATTCATACCTAACAGTCAAAGATAATTATAGACTAAGATGTGAGATAAAAATCTCACCTTTGAACCCAAAAGCACAAGATTGAGAAGCTTGAAAACAAAGGAGGATCAACCACCTTCAATCCCAACTCAAGAAGCTTGATTCTAAGCTTAAAAGAGAAATATTTCCTAAATTAGGTTTAGGAAATTCTGAAATTGGAAGGAGAATGAGGTGGAGAAGAAGAAGGAGATGCTTACCGATGGGTTCTCTAGAATTTGGAGCTAGAAGTTGGATTTGCTAATGAAGACTAGGGCTTGGAGTTTTAATTTCCCATCTCTCCCACCATGATGCTTTAGAACTGAAAAGAGGAGGAAGTGAGTGTGAATGGGGGGAGTGGTTCAGATTTGAGTATAAGTTAAACATAGGGCTGAACCCAAACCCAAACCCAAAGTGAAAAAGTAGCAAAACTTGACTAACTCCAAACATATCGAAGCTTATACTCAAAAAGGTCCCAAACGGCATTTTGAACTCAATAGAAGTGGTCTCGAGTCCTAATTCGACCGTATGCAAAAAGTAGGTTTTCGGACTAAAATTCGACGAACGATGAAATATTTAAATGAAATATTTAAATACACAATCGATGAATATGCGGGTTGTTACAGACTCCCTTCCTTAAAGAAATTGCGTCCTCGCAATATTTAAGAAGAAAATATAAAGTAACAACCATAAAAGCATATTCAACACAAAATAAATTTGAAATAAAAGGTTCACCTTAAAGAGCACGGGAAAGTGAGTCCGGATGTGTTCGCTCGATGAACTCTCTAGATTCCTAAGAACAATCCTTAGGATTTGAAGACCATTGAACTTTCACAAGCGGAACATCTTTATTTCGAAGCCGTTTGACTTTCGAAGCAATAATACGAACGGGATGTTGCTCAAAAATTAGATTAGGAAAAACTTCAATCTCTTCCACAACACTGGGCTCAAGAATAGAATCGAAATCTCGAAGACATTTCCGTAATTGAGAAACATGAAACACGTCATGCATGGCAAAAAACTGAGCCGGTAATGATAGGCGATAAGCCATGGAACCAATACGTTCAGTGATAGGAAGTGGCCCAATATATCGAGGCGCTAATTTTTCCGATCGACTGAAACGTACAACACCTTTCATAGGTGAAACACGAATGAACACAAGATCTCCCATAGAAAATTCTAACTTCCTTCTTCGATTATCGGCATAGGATTTTTGTCTACTCTGGGCTTCTTTCATCCAATGTCGAATAAGTTCAATCTTTTCTGTGGAATCACGAATAAAGTCTGGACCTAAAACCAGCTTCTCACCGGCCTCAAGCCAACAAGAAGGAGATCGGCATGGCCTTCCATAGAGTGCCTCAAAAGGTGCCATACCAATACTAGATTGGAAGCTATTATTGTAGGAAAATTCAACAAGAGGAATATATTCTTCCCAGCTTCCACCGAAATCAAGCACACAAGCACGAAGAAGATCTTCAAGAGTTTGATTCACACGCTCGGTTTGCCCATCCGACTGGGGGTGATAAGCGGTGCTAAAATTAAGCTTCGTTCTTAAAGCTTTTTGAAGACTCTTCCAAAATCCACTAGTAAACAATGGATCACGATCACTAACTATAGAAGTAGGAACTCCATGCAATTTAACAATCTCTTTAACAAAGAGTTTGGCCAAAAGAGGAACGATTCGGTTAGACCGGACGGGAATAAAATGGGAGGATTTGGTAAGTCTATCCACTATCACCCATAAGCTATCATGACCCAAACGAGAACGGGGAAGGCCATCTATAAAATCCATGGAAATTTGGTCCCACTTCCAAATTAGAATTTCTAAAGGTTGCAATAACCCACCGGGCCTTTGATGCTCAGCCTTAACGAGTTGGCAAGTCATGCAACGCTTAACGAAGTTAGCAATATCAGATTTCATTCCCTCCCAATAATAAAGCCACTTCATATCCGCGTACATTTTACTACTACCGGGATGAATGGTAAATTTAGAATGATGAGAATCTTCTAAAATATCTTTACGAAGATCACCAATATTTGGCGCGATAAGTCTACCAAATTTCCGAATGCCGCCACGAGAATCGATACTAAAGTCTTTCAAACCTTCAGTATCAATTTTATCCTAAATATTTTGGCCAAGAATAGCCAATTTGGGATCTAGCCTTTGAGCTTCAAGAATGCAGTCTAAAGGAGAAGGATGAGTCTCAAGGCTACATAAAACAAATGATGAACATAAATCGGAAACGCGGTCTCGAATTTCGCAAGTGGATAAAATCTCGAGATCGTTCCATTCGGATATCATCATGGAAACAACCGCCTGTTGTTTTCAACTAAGTGCATCGACGACACGATTACCCTTACCGGGTGTATAAAGAATATCAAGATCATAAGCCGCAAGAAATTCGAGCCAACGTTGTTGACGCAAATTAAGTTCCTTTTGAGAAAATAGATACTTCAAGGATTTATGATCAGTGTAAAGAATAAATTTTTCCCCTAAAAGATAATGACGCCAAATACGAAGGGCGAAAACAATAGCCGCGAGCTCTAAATCATGTGTGGCATATCTAGTCTCGGCTGGCTTCAATTGCCTAGAAGCATAAGCAATAACACGTTCTCTTTGCATAAGAACGGCACCCAAACCAACGCGACTAGCATCGGTATAAACAACGAGATCTTGATTCCCCTCGGGAATAACAAGAATAGGAGCATCAGAAAGAAGTTCCTTTAGTTTCTGAAAAGAAGTTTCACATTTGTCTGACCAAATGTATTTAACACCTTTCTTCGTTAAGCTAGTGAGAGGCACGACAATCTTAGAAAAGTCTTTGATAAAACGGCGGTAATAACCCGCCAATCCAAGAAAACTACGAATCTCCGATACACACTCCGGTCTCTTCCAATCTTGAATCGCTTCAATCTTTGAAGGATCCACGGAAATTCCGGATTCGGAAATAATATGGCCGAGGAACTTCACACGAGATTGCCAAAAGTGGCATTTAGAAAATTTCGCTTTTAATTGATTACTCCTAAGAGTTTCCAATGCAATCCGAAGATGCTTTTCATGCTCCTCCTCGGTTTTTGAATACACAAGAATATCATCAATAAAGATGAGAACAAACCGGTCGAGGAAGTCTTTGAAAACTCTATTCATAAGGTCAACGAAATAAGCCGGGGCATTTGTTATCCCAAATGGCTTAACGAGCCATTCATAAGATCCATACCGGGTACGAAACGATGTCAAAGGAATGCTATCCTCTGCAATACGAAGATGATGAAAACCAGTAGCTAAGTCTAATTGTGAAAAGACTCTAGCACCACTAAGCTGATCGAATAGATCATAAATCCGAGGTAAAGGATATTTATTTTTGATAGTAAGATCATTAAGCTTGCAGTAGTCGACGCAAAGCCTAAGTGTACCGTCGGATTTCTTCATAAAAATAGCTGAAGGTCCCCAAGGCGAGGAACTTGAGCGAATAAGTTGCTTTGTCTCCAATTTGGATAATTGTTTGCGCATCTCTTCATTTTCCTTATTGGACATGCGATAAGGAGGACGAGTAATAGGTTGAGCTCCAGGGATAAGATTAATTCTGAACTCAATTGCTCGCTTAGGTGGTAATCCTAAAACGGACTCAAATATGTCAGAAAATTCACGAACAACGTGAATAAGAGAAATAATATCTTCCTCATCATCATTATCATCATCACGAGGATTTAAGGAATATAAAGATGCAACCAAGCTGCAATCCGAATCTTTAAGATTAATAGAAATCTGCTTAACAGATTGAGGATGTCGAAGATGAATAGTCCGCTCAGGACATAGGATATGAGCTTCATAGCGGTTAAGCCAATCCATTCCCAAAATCATTCCAAAGCCTAGATAACGCATGACATGCAAATCGGCTCGGAAAGAAAAATCACCCAAAATAATCTCGACATCATTACACAATAAACTGATTGTTGCGGATCCACCAACCGGATTCGCAATTCTCAAAGAAGTAATTAAAGCAACAACACTTAAAAAGTATCAACAAGTTCTTTTGATATAAAAGAGTGGGATGCACCCGTATCGAAAAGAACTCTAATAGGTTGATCACGAAATATAATAATACCATCAAGGATAGAATGAGAAATACCTTGACCACGAGATGTGTTGCCAGGGGCTTTAGCAACATTAAGCTTTCCCTCCTTCCTGCCTCGAAGCTTGGGGCATGAAGATATAACATGACCGGGACCTTTGCAGTAGCGACAAGAGAGAGACTTTGGGCACTTGTTCGCGTAATGGTCCTTCGAACCACAATTATAGCATTCCCCACGACCAAAGGAAGAAGTCTTTGCCACAGAGGTTGCTTGTTTCCACTTTTTGTTGGGATGAGGGCCTTTGAATTTACTGGGCCTTTTCTTGTTGTTGTTGAAGCTTGGTTTGGAACCCACCACTTGAACATCATTTTCTCTATCCGCCTCTTCAAGACGAAGAGCGATATCAATGAGTTGGTCGAAAGAAACTTCTAATTTTAGAAGTAATGGCTTCTTGAGATTTTTGTTTAAGCCATAGACAAATCTTTGATTTTTCTTCAATGGGGTGTTGATATATTCAACCCCGTATTTAGAGAGAGATTCAAAAGACGCGACATAGTCAGTCATGGAAGATTCACCTTGAACAAGGTCAATAAAACAGCGAGCCAAAGTCACCTTCTCAGCTTCTGGTACGAATTTTAACTCGAAGCGCTCTCGGAATTTCTCCCAAGTGAGATCCGCTTCATTTATTTCATAAATCAGAAGCTCGTACCAGTCTAATGCTCTTTCTTGGAGCATACTAGAAGCCACCTGAACTCGATGAAGATCGACGAGATTCATGCGAATGAAGATTCGATCACAGGTCCGCAACCATGCCTGGACTTCGATGACAGTTTCAGAACCTTTAAATGGCTTCCCACCCAGGTTGGTGTAATCATTCCACAAACGTGCAAACCCAGATTTAGGGTGAGTAGGTTCCGGATTAGAACCAGCTGCTTGAGCATTCGTGACAAGGTCAAGAAGTTGCTGGGTAGTCATAAAAACTCCATCTTGGGGTGGAGCACTAGATGGTCCAGCTCTGAGACGACCAGATCTAACCATCTCTCTTCCTTTAGAAAGAAAGAAGGAAGAAGAAGAAGGTTATTCACAAAATGAATATCAAGCAATCTTGATAGATAAAACAAGGAATCATAAAGAAAATAGGATAAATCGGTACGAAGACTCGAATAAATCCTAAGGCACAACTCCTAAGAAAGACTTAGGACATGATCCTTGCTACATTATTCTACATTGTTCCGAAGTTTGGCTCTGATACCAAGCTGTGATGCCCCAGCTCTATACCCACGCTAGCCAAGGACACTACGGTGTAATGCCGTCAACTAGCATGGAGAATAAGGCTGTTGAGGAGCGACCATCCGTGTAATTGCTTTGCACGAGCACCGATATGTCAGATAGTATAACATGCATTTTATTTCAAGAGGAAATCCGGCATACCGATACAAACACTAGGCTACTACACAGTGGCTATAGTCTTCGGAAACAAGTATAGAAATAAACATAACACAAATCAGTCACAGTTAATTCATATTACAAAGGCGGAAATAGATATGAATATATATAACACATTAAAGTGTTCATTAGAGTAGTAGTCAAGAAGATCCACAATAATACAAAAGAATAGCAACACGTGCTATACAAAAGAATACAACTATGAGTCCATATCTCAAGTGTATACAACAAAATAAACTACTAATCTAAGTAGTTAGCCAAAAGTCAGAGAAATCAATTCCAAGTGAGAAGTCAAGCTAAAGCACCTGTAACATCTCGGTCTGACCCGAGTATTATTTAATAAGAAAATAATAAACGGATCAGTCAAGCTATAAATATCAGATGAAGCAATATTGAATAAGAGGTATGACTAAACACATAATAATCACAATGTCAAGCTGTGATAAATAAGTAATTGAAAATCAACAAGAGATTAATCTATATCAGAAAAATCTACTCAAAGATCAAAGAAATGTCATACTCCTTATTTCGTTCACCAAACCATAAATATTGACGATTATATCAATGTCAATCACAAAAATCAATGACACACAAATTCACCAATGCACAAATATTGATAAAACTTATCAATGAAAATCACGAAAATTGGTGAAACACAAATTCTAGAAATCATCTCAAGAAATCACAAAAAGGGGGAAGGCCTATCACAAACGGGAGCATAAAGCTCACCAACACGTGTATCACAAACGGAACGCTAATTCCATGGATGCTAACCATCACAAATTGAGCCGAAGCTCCACAAACGGCTCGAAGACCATGGGTTGCTACCCCACCAATTTGAGTCGAAACTCCACAAAATGGGGTTTAGTCTCCCTCGCAGACAAAGAAACATCGCACATTGCTAGTCTAAATCACAAAGATGATCGTCATGATCAACGAGAAGTGTCAATTACACTAAGCTAGTAAATATATGAGTTTAGCTTCATGTCCCATAACCACTTGCTTAACTTAAATATTTACGAACAAACTGTAGATCTCCACTAGAAAATTGTCACAAGAGATTCAATCGAACAAGTCCAAGAATTAACCGACGAAGTAAACGCAAGCAAGCGTTTCATACCACTCGTTTTACTAGGTCGTTTAATTGGATTTCTCATACGAGTGAGGTAAAGGCTTGCATATACTAATAGATTGGAAAACGGTTTAAGAAACGAGCTTTGTAATAAAATAGTATTGAAATCGTTTTGATAAAAGAATTTTGATATTTACTACTAGTATTGAAACCTTTATATTTTTAAAGTGAAAAATCATAAAGAAGATTGTAGGAACAATCAATCACTAAAATTCACATTCGAAGACGTGAATAAAATCCAAAGAAACCGATAAAGAATCCATCGAAATGGATATTCAAAAATCCCTAAAAAGGAGTCATCAAAGTCAAAATAAATGATAACAACAAATAGGATCATCACGAATCGATTTAAATTGGAATTCTTAAACAAAAAGGCAAGCAGGCAAAACACTACAGTTTCAGACATCTGAAACAAGAGGTTCAGACGTCTGAATCTGGAAAAAGTAAAAATTTCCAGAACGTGATTCAGACGTCTGAAGCAAATGTTTCAGACGTCTAAAATAGGCGTTTTTAGCCTATTTTCTTCCTGTTTGAAAATGAGCCAATTCAGACGTCTGAAATCCCAGATTCAGACGTCTGAAACTGGAATTTTAAGGATTTCATGAACCTCGACCAAAAATGGCCAAACGAATATCGAAAACGATCGAACGAGCAAATGACGACTAAGGATTTACGCCACGCGACAACCCAGCCTTAACGGCTCTTCGATACGCCTCAAATATCAATGTCCAAATATCCATAATAGGATTTTCATAGATTTTGATTTCAAAACACCAAAAATTGGAATATACACAAAATCAATCCAAACCAAAATCAATTGCACAAGAATAAGTGTTAGGAATTCATACCTAACAATCGAAGATAATTATAGACTAAGATGTGAGATAAAAATCTCACCTTTGAACCCAAAAGCACAAGATTGAGAAGCTTGAAAACAAAGGAGGATCAACCACCTTCAATCCAAACTCAAGAAGCTTGATTCTAAGCTTAAAAGAGAAATATTTCCTAAATTTGGTTTAGGAAATTCTGAAATTGGATGGAGAATGAGTTGGAGAAGAAGAAGGAGATGCTTACCGATGGGTTCTCTAGAATTTGGAGCTAGAAGTTGGATTTGCTAATGAAGACTAGGGCTTGGAGTTTTAATTTCCCATCTCTCCCACCATTGATGCTTTAGAACTGAAAAGAGGAGGAAGTGAGAGTGAATGGGTGGAGTGGTTCAGATTTGAGTATAAGTTAAACATAGGGCTGAACCCAAACCCAAACCCAAAGTGAAAAAGTAGCAAAACTTGACTAACTCCAAACATATCGAAGCTTATACTCAAAAAGGTCGCAAACGGCGTTTTGAACTCAATGGAAGTGGTCTCGAGGCCTAATTCGACCGTATGAAAAAAAGTAGGTTTTCGGACTAAAATCCGACGAACGATGAAATATTTAAATGAAATATTTAAATACACAATCGATAAATATGCGGGTTGTTACATATAATATGTGTTTTAATTTAAATTTAACTTTTAATTTAATAATATTATTTAAGTTTTCAAAATAATTTGAAAATCTATATAATAAAATTTATGATAATTTTCCTATTTTTAATTTAACTTTTAAACTTAAATTTTTTATTTCATTTCAAAACAATTTTGAAATTATCCCAAGGCTTGATTCAAATTATGCCTTTTTTCTATTAGGGATAACCTTTTGGGCGTACCTCATCATTTCGTGGCGGGCTAGTAGCTAGGTAGGAAGAGTACTTGATTGCTCAAACTAAACCTTAGATACTACTTTTTTAAACAACTTATTATAAGGGTAGGGTTTAATAAGTTAGCTTTCACAACCCATTTTTCCATACCCTTTGAATCGATAATAAACCACACATGTCCAACTCAAATTGCATGAAAATACAGAACTTGAAAGGTAACAAAGAAAAATAGATAGAACAGAACCTCACATGAAAGGAATAACGTATAATATTGAACAAATATGTTTACAGCTAAAAACTTTTAAATACATATATTAGAGTCTAATCTAAACTCTGCCTGGACAGTTATAAACATCTGTCCTTATAATTGTTGACAACCATCAAACTAAAACAAACCGAGTACAATAGATAATAAAATATGTCCATACATAGATAAATATCTCTAGCTCTCCTCTAGAAATTCGAATCGTCTTCCACTAACCTGAAACTACTCGGATCTGACCCGAGTATTGAAAATACCCTGATTGGGCTTGATAAATCAGTGTGAGAAAAACTCAACAATAATTGACAGTGTCATATATCAGCGTTTAAATAAAATCCTTTTAAAAAGAAAAGGTATCTCATAAGACCACGCCCACACATAAACACGGATGGGTTTTTACTTTTTGATAACTTAAAACACTTTTATATCAAAACATTTGATATTATTTCTAATGACATCTCTTTGAAAACATTTGCAAATAACCTTATTAATCTTACCCGAAATGGTTACCCATATAGTGTTTTGAGGCTATTCATTACGCCAACACAAACAAAACGTAGGTTTTTATTATTGAAAAATGGATTTCCATACAAATGACCACGTGAAGCATCTACCTTCCGAATGGGTACACCATTAGGTGGATGCCCCAAGGAACCATCGCAAAGCTCCTCTACCGACACTAGACCGACCTACCTCTATAACTAGATAGTACCGAATATGTCATCTTCCGGTCATTACCGACCTTTAACCAAGCGCTCGTTTTTATACAATACATTAGTTTACATTGCGAACACTATAACGGGAAGAAATATATCTAGAAGGGGATGATCATAACCTACTTGGGAATGACCCACTTAGCCTTGCCGCATCTAATCCTGTTTCGGTCATTTTCGGGTTGATGTGGCTTGAGGCAACGACTACCTTTTCACATAGCACATATCACATCTTTAAATGCCATATTGCCATTTCCGTTGACTACTAATTGCCTACCACAAAAAAACAACCCTTAAGCTTATACGTCTCAATGAGGATGTTAAGCTAAGAGAAGTTGCCTTCTTCGCCACCACTGATGTACGTTTGTAAACACCAATATACATAATCTTTGTAAATGCAATGTTAGACAAACGTCCATACAAGTTGTCCAGGAATAGGACAAACCGAAGGCACTCTCCTACTACCACTAGTAGAGAATAGTCCTTAAAATCCGAAAAATCTCCACAATAAGGAGACCACTACTATATGTAACTTTATAATGGGTGTGACCCAGAGGAAGTCTACAAGTAGTCCTCACGCTATGAAGATCTACGGTCTTCAATAATCATCATCATCAACATGTCATCACATTCAAACGTACACATTGGTTTGAAGTGGTTTTCGGATAGGAATCACCCAAATCCGACCTCGTTTCCTTCGAAATCCAATTATCGATAACAAGTGAATATGAGTAAATAGGATTTATTATGTCTCCTTTCACTTTAGTTCTTTTTAGATGATTTTGAATTCTCTTTATTTTGACTTATAGAAATTCTAAGTAATTCTTTCTTTTGCTTTGGAAAATATCTCAAATTTTCTCGCTTAACTCTCGATCTAAGTTCCTTAACTTTTAGGTGCGTCAAAACAACTTTATTTAAGACATCACTTACGATAAACCCTAAAATTAATCTTAGAAAACATTTTTGAGTAAATAGGATCATAGAAATCATTCATTTTGGATATTGCTTAAATTTGGATAATACCGATCTTCTTTTATTTCAGAAATTTGATAAAATCTTTTAATCTTAGAGCATCCGGGCTTTTCTTTCGATCTGTTCCACCCCTCGTCTAGGAAAAGAAAACATAGGCCAGGTAAGTTTAGGGCACTGGTTGCTCCATCTCTAACCTTAATTAACACCTTATTTTATCTTTCCAGATCTCATAGGCGGGATAAATGTACTGGTCTTTTCCGCATACTCGGTCATCAACTTTATTTTGGATTGATTATAGAGATTCCAAGTTATCTTTTAAATGTTTAACTTTCCTTTTAAAAACATTCACAGTTGATTCTAAGAAAATTCATTGCCTTTAAACTCACATTCAAAAAGTTATATCATTCAGAGCACAAAAGTGCTAGGGAAAGTGCTAAATAAGCTTATTTGATTTAAAAAACTTTTAAGCATTTGATAATTCATATTTTCCAATCCAAATCTCTTTTAAACTATTTAAATAGATTTGTCAAATTTATCCCATATTTTTTTAAAACGTTCATTTAAATAGATTTCCTATTATGGTCATTTAACTGCACTAGCGTGATTTTTCTAGAAAATTGATTTGGACTTAATGTAAAATCTACTAAACGAAACTTTGATTTTATTTCTTCGTTTGGAAGATATGGATATAATAGTCTGGAATTTTCTTATCTCGAATAATTCCAAGCTATATTCCACTTTATACTCTCATTGGAACTTTTCAGTGCGAAATCGCTAACCACCTTTGCATGACACACCTAGATTTAACTCATTTTTAAATATTTGAAATAATCTATTCAAATTGGATCTTATCACTTATAAAATCATTACAAATCATTTTAAATCAATATTTCTACTTTTTAAAGTATTTCAAATGAATTTTCATCATTACCATATTATAATATTATTTTATGCCTATTATTTTAATGTTAAATTTTAAATTCCAATTTCAATTCAATTTCAATTCAATTTCAATTCAATTTCAATTATAACTTCAAATTAAACTTATTTAAAACTTATATGTCAAATATAATTTCAATTTAAACTTCAATTCAACTTAACCTCAAACTCAATTTTCAAAATTGATTTCAATTTCAATTTAACTATCCTTTTCAAACCCATTTCAGTTCAAATTTCAAATTCTCTTTTATTTTTAATTCAATTTCAATTCTAATTGGAAAGAGACTTATTATTCCAAGGTATCTCATATCACCAAATATGGTCTTATTAACAATGGGTTTTCTAAACCAAAATGTACATAACCAACATCCATATTTATCACTAACATAACATCCATTCAACCAACAACATAACATACGATTTTAAATCCAATATTCACTATTAATACCATAACGGGATACATTATAACAATTTAATTATCCAATGAAACTGTCCAATCATCCATATTAACAGTCAATAAACATTCATAAGTTATAAGGGTATAAATGTGATTGTTTTAACATAACCAAAAGATAATTTCAAAAGCGATGAGGATTTCTCGTCTTCATAACCACTCCGTCAAATTTTAACGTGGGATACGGGTCTCTCGAGCTAACGTGTTATTTCCAATGTCTTTGAATGTGCTACTTTCTTTTCCTTCTCCTTTTCTTTTTCTTTCTTCCCTTTTTTTATTATTTTAGTTGTGGGGTTAGGGGGAGAGTGCGTGGCCTAGGGAGGAGGGGACGGTCTTGGGTGTGGGATTTTTGGGTGAAGTAGGAGGCGTGTGTGGGTTTGAGGGCTCGGACAAGGTGGAGGGAGGTTGTTTATGGTCGGTGGTGGATTGGTGGTGGGGTCAAATGTAGAGGGGAACAATGGTGGTGCTTTTGTGGAGCTTTAGAGGTGTAGTTCTTTTGTATTTGTTTTATATATTTTTCTTGAATAATGGATTAGATGGTGAAGGTTTTGAGAGAAGATAGCCATGGAAATGATGGAAGAAGAAGATCGAAGAGGACGAAGAACATGAAGAGAAAGTAGTGAATGAGATAATGGATTTTTGTGGAAAAAATGGAAGGTATGTATGCTTATTTATACTTGATCTTTGGATGGCAAATGACAACAATACCCTTCACTACTTTTTGACTTTTAATTTATTTTTTTGCCCTTGATTTGAACTTTTCTTAATTGACAAGAGGTGATATTAAATGTGAAATGATGTTTACCTTTTTTTCTTACACATTAGAATGTTAAAATAACATTTTCTCCTTTTCCATGTAAGATAAGTCTTATGCAGTAGTGAGAACATATGGTTTAGTAATGATTTTGTGTAGTATAGATTTGTCTATAGGTTTATGTCAAATGATACTTTATACATTTCAAAAGTAAACTCCTTTTGTATTTTAGTGCTAAATGTAAAGTGTTTAAAAAATTTTATAAACTTATATTTATGCATTTGTGTATGTTAGAAAATGTATCAAGTTGCTACAACTTATATTTAGGAGTCACCCAAATCAGACCCCGGTTCCTTCGAAATCTAATTATCGATAAAAAATGGATAGGAGTATATGGGATTTACTAAGTCTCTTTTCACTTTAATTCTTTTTGGATGATTTCGAAATCTCTTTCTTTTGACTTAGAAAGTTTTAAGCAATTCATTCTTTTTCTTTGGAAAATATCTCAACTTTTCTCGCTTAACTCTCGATCTAAATTCTTTACTTTTAAGTGGGTCAAAAATAATGCTATTTAAGGCATCGTTTACGATAAACCCTAAAATTAATCTTAGAAAACATTTTAGAGTAAATAGGATCATAGAAATAATTTATTTTGAAGATTGCTTAAATTTTGGATAATACCGATCTTCTTTTATTTCAAAAACTTAATAAAATCTTTTTATCTTAGAGCATCCGAGCTTTCCTTTCAATCTTTTCTACCCCTTGCCTAAGAAAAGAAAACATAGGTCGGGTAAGTTCAGGGCACTGGTTGCTCCATTCCTAACCTTAGTTAAACATCTTGTTTTATCTTCCTAGATCTCATAGGCGGGACAAATGCACTAGTCGTTTCCGCATACTCAGTTACCAACTTTATTTTGGAATTGATTATAAAGATTCCAAATTATCTTTTAAATGCTTAATTTTCCTTTTAAAAACATTCACAATTGATTACAGGAAAAATCATTACCTTTAAACTCACATTCAAAAAGTTATTTCATTCGCAGCACAAAAGTGCTACGGAAAGTGCTATATAAGCTTATTTGATTTAAACAACTTTTAAACATTTGATAATTTTTATTTTCCAATCCAAATATCTTTTAAACTATTTAAATATATTTATCAAATTTATCTCATATTTTTTTATAATTAAAAATGTTCAATTAAAAAGATTTCCTGTTATAGTCATTTAACCACACTAGCACGATTTTCTAGAAAATTGATTTGGACTTAATTCAAAATCTACTCAACGAAACTTTGATTTTATTTCTCCTTTTCGAAGATATGGATATAGTACTCCAGAATTTTCTTATCATGAAGAACTCCGAGCGATATTTCACTCTATGCGCTCATTTGAACCTTTTGGTGCGAAATTGCAAACTACCATTGCGCGACGCACCTATTTTTAACTTATTTTTCAATATTTCAAATAATCTATTCAAATTGGATTTTATCGCTTATAAAATCATAAAAATCGTTTAAATCAATTTTTCCACTTTTTAAAGTATTTAAAATGAATTTTTACTATTACCATATGATAATATCATTTTATTCCTATTATTTTAATATTAAATTTTAAATTCCAATTTCAATTCAATTTCAATTCTAACTTCAAATTAAACTTATTTAATACTTAGATTTCAAATCTAATTTCAATATAAACTTCAATTCAACCTTAATCTTGAATTCAATTTTTAAAATCGATTTAAATTTCACTATTCATCTCAATTGTAATTTCAATTTAACTATTCTTTTCAAATCCATTTCTCTTCAAATTTCAAATTCTCTTTTGTTTTTTACTTTAATTTCAATTCTAATTGAAAAGAGACTTATTATTCAAAGGTATCTCATATCACCAAAATATGGTTTTATTAACAAAGGGATTGCTAAATCAAAATGAACATAACCAATATCCATATTTATCACTAACATAACATCCATTCAACCAATCACATAACATATGATTTTAAAGCTAACATTCATTATTAATACCATAACAGGATATAATATCACAATTCAATTATCTAACGAAATTATCAAACCATCTATATTAACAATCAATAAACACTCATATGTTATAAAGGTATAAATGTGATTGTTTTAACATAAGCAAAATATAATTTTAAAAGCGATGAGAATTGGTCAACTTCATAACCACTTCGTTAAACTTTAGCAAGAGATACGCGTCTAACGAGCTAACGTGCTATTTCCAACGTCTTTGAATTCGCCGCTTTCTTTTCCTTCTCCTTTTCTTTCCTTTTTTTATTATTTTTGTCATAAGGCTAAAAGTAGGGTGTGTGGCTTAGGGTGGAGGGCACGACCTTGGGTGTGGGATTCTTGGGCGGAGTAAGAGGCGTGTGTGGGTTTGAGGGCTCCGCCTAGGTGGAGGGAGGTGGTGTATGGTCGGTGGTGGTGTATGAGTGGTGGGGCCGAATGTAGAAGGGAAGAAAGGTGGTGCTTTTATAGAGTTATGGAAGTGAAGTTCTTTTGTATTTGTTTTATATATTTTTCGAGAAAAATGGATTAGACGGTGAAGGTTTTGGAAGAGAAGATAGCCATGGAAATGATGGAAGAAGAAGATGGAAAAAGATGAAGAAAGTGGGAGAAAGTAGAGGGTGAGATAATGGACTTTTTGTGGAGAAAATGGAAGGTATGGAGGCTTATTTATACTTAAGCTTTGGACGGCAAATGACTACAATACCCTTCTCTACTTTTTTACTTTTAATTTACTTTTCTAACCCTTGATTTGAACTTTGCTTAATGGAAGGAGGTGGTATTAAATGTGAAATGATGTTTACATCTTTTTCTCACACTTTAAAATATTAAAATAACATTTGCTCTTTTTCCATGTAAGATAAGTCTTATGCATTAATGAGAAAAGATGGTTTAGTAATGATTTTGTTTGGTATAGATTTGTTTATTGGTTTATGTCAAATCATACTTTTGTACTTTTCAAAAGTAAACTCATTTTGTATTTTAGTGTTAAATGTAAAGTGTTTAAAATGTTTTTAAATTTGTATTTATGCATTTTTGTATGTTAGAAAATTTATTAAGTTGCAACAACTTGACGACAACTTGTTTTAGTTGAAAACGGTGTCTTTGTAGACAAATTTTACAGTCACAATTTGACGTTTTTATTTAGCTATACATTGAAGTAAACCAAACTTTAAAATGAACTTGTTACTTCTTTAAATAAATTAAAACGTGTCTCTTTATATTTTAAAATTATATTTGATTAATATTAAAATCTCTATTTTTACATTGTATGTGAAATTGACAAAATGCGACAAAATTTGGTTATTTTTGTAAAATGATTATTAACGTATTTTTAAATATATTAATATAATTTTATTATTTTTATTAGGTGTTTTAAATAAGATTTAACTTATCAAATAAATATTTAAACCTATTTATTTAAGCCTTTATTTATTTTTAACAAAACTTAACTTTTTTCGATTTGTTCTAAAATCCGAATTTATACTTTTTATTTAGTAATTATAAGGATAAATGATTTCTTCATTATTATATATTTATACAACATTTTATTTAAGTTTTAAATTCCTTTTAAATTTAAAACAAACGAAATCTCTCATTTTCGAAGTAGCGGAATTACAGGTCGTTATATTCTCCTCTACTTAAAAGCATTTCATCCTCGAAATGAAATTTAAATAAAGGAATCTAGCTCATACTCGTATTGTCAACTATTTTGACTTATTTATACTGATGATAGAAAAGAAGAAGGTCAATGTCATTATAACACTAAAACAAATGTTGCCAAACATGCATACATAGATTCCCCATATAACCTGAGTACTTATCACGTACTTAAGGTTATATATGCATACATCAAGTCAGACTTCTATCCTGGCCATCCTAATGGGTACTACACACTTAACATAGTATATACAACTACCAAACTGCTACCATATCAACATAAATGAATATATCCATATAACTCATTCCCTGACTTGTGCATGTACCACACCTGAGGTCTATATATACACATACCAAAACATGAGTCTAACTCTTATATCTTAATGCCTACTATTTAAGATAACTATCCAACTACTATGTAGATAGACCCCAAACATCATACTATATGTAATATTTGATTCAATCTATTATTCGAATCCACAACTTTAATTCCGAACTAGATTGATCCACAGATTTTCTAGTGCAGTCTTTGATCGGACTTCCTGATCACAAACTCTTACTTTCCTTGCATAGCTTTCAACTATGATAGAAAACTTGAGTACATAATCACAAATCCTCATCAGTGGTCACCGTGAAGAATCGAGTGACAAATCCTTTTTCGGATTTGTGTAAACACGTCAAAGTTCTGTACTCAAATCTTAGATAAAATTTATATGCCGAAATGATCTACTTTTAACTTATGTACTTATTCACATTCATTTTTACCTAATATATTTTTTTCAAAATTTTCTATTAACTCATTTTTATTTCACAACCATTTACTTTCTTCTAAATACATCATTACTTAAGCATACAAATATGACTTAAACTTTTATACTATACCTTTACTTCCTAAGAGTATATACACATATCCCCAAACTTCAAATCGTCATTATTTCAATTAAGGGGTTCAGAAAATGTGGAATTATACTATTATCTCAAATTAATAGGTTGTAAAACTTAATCCCTAGTTTTATTTATCTATGGTCTTGATTTAGCTGATATTATTTATCTTATCCATATATTAATAAGATAACTTTACTAAATGTACATTTTTTTTTCTTACTAATCTTATAATAATCAACTTCACTTATTTACCAATCCATTTTCTAAATCAAATTTGTTAACCTTAAATCCATCAAATACCTTATATTCAATTGTGAAACTTAATTCACATGGTATTTGTTACTTAAACATTTTCATCCAACAATCTACCTACTAACCATATTACTCAAAGCTTCTTTTTAACCCTTTTTAAAAAAAAATTCTAACCTATCCACTTCTAATCATACTTTATTTTGAATTAAAAATGTAACCCTAAATGTATCACTAATTCAAAGTTTTATATTAGGATAATATTTCTTATATCTCTTATTCCAAAATTTCACTTTGGTTTTAACCTAACCAAAGTTTCTAAATTTCAAATTAACTTATCTCCTTTATAAATTACAAAATTTACCCTTTTATATTATATTTACCCATAGTCTCAACTTAGGTTTATCTTTTCCAATTATATCGATAAGAATTTTTTTCTAAGTGTGCATTTCCTTTACAACATTCTCTAATTACAACCAGCTTCAATATTATCATCAACCATCTTATAGTCATTTTGTGAATTTTACTTCACAAGATATTTGTACTTAGCTTTTAAATCCCTCATTTTTGATGATCATCAAACCATTGTTTCTTAATAATTTTTTTCTCTAAGGGTATATGATTAAATTTCTAAATTCTAGCTTTCAACTAATTGATTCTATAGAAATATCTTATAGTCAAATCATGCAACTCTAATTACAAGATATTTATATCTTGTTCCTGCTAAGCTAAATTACAAGCAATCCTTAATTTCTAACCAAAAATAATAATATCCCTTTTGTATATTTGAAATATAAACTTAAGGTAAAAAAAATTATTTACCAACTTTTAAAACAAAAAACATTTTTATAAAATTACAAATACGCGCTCATATATATGACACTCTCATAACTCATTCTAGGTTGTTACTAATCCTATCTCTAATGAGTTACTCATCCTAGGATATTGCTAATCCTATCTCTGATGAGACTTACCCCTATCCGGCTTCTGTGTTCGCTCAACCAAAAGCTCCGATGCCAAATATCACGACCTGTTTTTCCATACCATTTGAATCGACAATAAACCACATATGTCCAACTCAAATTGCACGAAAATACAGAAAGTGAAGGGTAATAAAGAAAATAGATAGAACAGAATTTCACATGAAAGGAATAACATATAATATTGAACAAATATCTTTACAGCGGAAAACTTTAAAATACATATATCAGAGTCTAACCTAAATTCAGCCTGGAAATTATAAACATCTATCTTACAATTGCTGACAACCATCAAACTAAAACAAACTACGTATAGCAGATAATAGAATATGTCCATGTGTAGATGAATATCTCTAGCTCTCCTTTGGAAATTCCAATCGTCTTTGACTAACCTGAAACTACTTAGATCTGACCCGAGTATTGAAAATATCCGGATTAGGCTTGATAAACCAGCATGAGAAAAACTCAATAATAAATGACATTGTCATATATCAGCCTTTAAATAAAATCCTTTCGAAAAGAAAAAGTATCTCACAAGACCACGTCGACACATAAACACAGATATGTTTTTACCTTATGATAACTTAAAACACTTTTATATTAAAACATTTGATAGTATTTCTAATGACATCTCTTTGAAAACATTTGCAAACAAACTTATTAATCTTATCCGAAATGGTTGCCCATATAGAATTTCGAGGCTATTCATTACGCCAATATAAACAAGACCACAAGTTCTTATTGGAGAATGGTTTTCCATACAAATGGCTAGGGGAAGGATCCACCTTTCGAATGGGTACACCTCAAGATGAATGTTCCGAGGAACCATCAAAGCTCCTCTATTAACACAAGACCGACCTACCTCTATAACTAGACAATACCAAATATATCATCCCTAGCTGTTATCGTCCTTTAACGGAGCAACAATTTCCATGCACCACATCAATTTACATCCCGAATGTCATAGCAGGAAGAAATATATCTAGAAGGGGATGATCATATCCTACTTGGGAATGATCCATTTAGCCTTGCCGCATCTAATCCTATTTTGGCCATTTCCGGTTTAATGAGGCTTGAGGCAACGATTACCTTTTCAAATAGCACATATCAATTCTTTGAATGCCACATTGCCATTTCCAGTAGCTACTAATTTCCTTCCAAAAAATACAACCCATGAGCTCGTACGCCTCAAGGAGTATGTTAAGCAAAGAGAGGTTGCCTTCTCCGCCACCAATGATGTACGTTTGTAAAAACCAATGTACGTAACCTTTAGAAATACAATGTCAGAAAAACATCCATACAAGTTGTCCAGGAACAGGACAAACCGAGGGCACTCTCCTACTATCACCATTAGCAAATAATCCTTGCAATCCATAAAATCTCCAAAACAAGGAGACCGTTGCTATATATAACTCTATAATGGATGGACCAAGAGCAAGTTAACAATCAGTCCCCACGCTATGAAGATCCACCGTCTTCAATAATCATCATCTTCAACATGTCTTCACATTCGAACGTATACATTGGTTCGAAGTGGTTTTCAGATAGGAATCACCCAAATCCGACCCCGGTTCCTTCGAAATCCAATTTTCAATAAAAAGTAAATATGAGTATACATGATTTATTAAGTCACTTTTCACTTTAATTCTTTTTAGATGATTTCGAAATCTCTTTATTTTGACATTAAAAATATCTAAGTAATTCATTCTTTTGCTTGGAAAATATCTCAAATTTTCTCTCTTAAATCTCGATCTAAATTCCTTAACTTTTAGATGGGTCCAAAATAATGTAATTTAAGATATCGTGTATGATAAACCTTAAAATTAATCTTAGCAAACATTTTTGAGTAAATAGAATCACAGAAATCATTCATTTTGAAGATTTCTTAAATTTTGGATAGTACCAATCTTCTTTTATTTCAAAAACTTAATAAAATCTTTTTATTTTAGAAATTCGAGCTTTCCTTTCGATCTATTCCACCCCTTACCTAAGAAAAGAAAACATAGGACAGGTAAGTTCAAGGCATTGGTTGCTGCATCCGTAACCTTAGTTAAACACCTTATTTTATCTTCCCAGATCTCACAAGCGGGACAATTGTACTAATCGTTTCCGCATACTCAGTTATCAACTTTATTTTGGAATTGATTATAAAGATTCCAAATTATCATTTAAATGCTTAATTTTCCTTTTAAACATTCACAATTGATTTCCCACATTCAAAAAGTTATATCATTTGCAGCATAAAAGTGCTGCGGAAAGTGCTATATAAGCTTACTTGATTTAAACAAATTTTAAGCATTTTGTAATTCATATTTTCCAATCCAAATATCTTTTAAACTATTTAAATAGATTTATCAAATTTATTCCATGTTTTTCCATAATTGAAAATGTTCATTTAAATATATTTCCTGTTATGGCCATTTTACTGCACTAGCACGATTTTTCTAGAAAATTGATTTGGACTTAATTCAAAATATACTCATTGAAAATTTGATTTTATTTATTCGTTTATAAGATATGGATATAATAGTCTGGGATTTTCTTATCTCGAAGAATTCCGAGCTATATTCCACCCTATACACTCATTTGAACTTTTCACCGCGAAATCGCGAACTACATTTGCACGACACACCTAGTTTTAACTTTTTTTCAATAAATAATCCATTCAAATTGGATTTTATCACTTATAAAATCATTACAAATCGTTTTAAATCAATATTTTCACTTTTTAAAGTATTTAAAATGAATTTTCACTATTACTATATTATAATATTATTTTATTCCTATTATTTTAATATTAAATTTTAAATTCCAATTTCAATTCTAACTTCAAATTAAACTTATTTAAAACTTATATTTAAAATCAAATTTCAATTTAAATTTCAATTCAACCTTAATTTCAAATTCAATTTTAAAAATCGATTTCAATTTCACTATTCATCTTAATTTTAATTTCAATCTATCCATCCTTTTCAAACCCATATCACTTCAAATTTCAAATTCTCTTTTATTTTTACTTTAATTTCAATTCTAATTAAAAAACACTTATTATTCCAAGGTATCTCATATAATCAAAATATGGTCTTATTTACAAAGGGATTGCTAAATCAAAATGAACATAACCAATATCCATATTTCTCACTAACATAACATCCATTCAACCAATCACATAACATATGATTTTCAATCCAACATTCACTATTAATACCATAAGGGGATATATTATCATAATTCGATTATCTAACGAAACTATTAAATCATCCATATTAACAATCAATAAACATTCATATGTTATAAAGGTATAAATGTGATTGTTTTAACATAACCAAAATATAATTTCAAAAGCCATGAGGATTGCTCACCTTCATATCCACTCCGTCAAACTTTAACGTGAGATATGCATCTCTCGAGCTAATGTGCTATTTCCAACGTCTTTGAATGTGCCGCTTTATTTTCCTTCTCTTTTTCTTTTTCTTTGTTTCTTTTTTTATTATATTTGTCGTGGGGTTAAGAGGAGGGTGTGTGGCTTAGGGAGGAGAGTACGACCTTGGGTGTGGGATTTTTAGTTGGAGTAGGAAGTGTGTGGGGGTTTGAGGGCTCGGCCTAGGTAGAGGGAGGAGGTGTATAGTCGGTGGTGGTGTATGGGTAGTGGGGCCGAATGTAGAAGGGAAGCAAGGTGGTGCTTTTGTGGAGTTATGGAGGTGAAGTTCTTTTATATTTTTTTAATATATTTTTCTAGAAAAATGGATTAGATGGTGAAGGTTTTGGAAGAGAAGATAGCCATGGAAATGATGGAAGAAGAAGACGGAAGAGGATGAAGAAAGCAAAGAGAAAGTAGAGAATGAGATAATGGATTTTAGTGAAAAAAATGGAAGGTATGGATGCTTATTTATACTTAAGCTTTGGATGGCAAATGACTACAGTGCCTTCTCTAATTTTTGGCTTTTAATTTACTTTTGTTACCTTTGATTTGAGTTTTTCTTAATGAAGAGGAGGTGATATTAAATGTGAAATGATGTTTACCTCTCTTTCTTACGCTTCAAAATGTTAAGATAACATTTTCTCCTTTTCCATGTATGATAAGTCTTATGCATTAATGAGAAAAGATGATTTAGTAATGATTTTGTTTAGTGTAGATTTGTTTATAGGTTTATGTCATAATCATACTTTTATACTTTTCAAAAGTAAACTTCTTTTGCCTTTTAGTGCTAAATTTAAAGTGTTTCAAAAGTTTGTAAACTTCTATTTATGCATTTGTGTATGTTAGAAAATGTATCAAGTTGCAGCAACTTGATGACAACTTGTTTTGTTTGTCGACAAATTTTACAATCAAAATTTAACGTTTTTGTTTAGCTATATATTAAAGTAAACCAAACTTTAAAATGAATTTTTTACTTCTTTAAATAAATTAAAACATGTCTTTTTATATTTTAAAATCATATTTAATTAATATCGAATTCTCTATTTTTACAGTGTATGTAAAAATTGACAAAATGCGACAAAATTTGGTTTTTTTTGTAAAACGATTATTAATGTATTTTTAAATAGATTAATGTACTTTTATTATCTTTATTAGGTCTTTTAAATAATATTTAACTTGTCAAATAAATATTTAAACCTATTTATTTCAGCATTTATTTATTTTTAACAAAAGTTAACTTTTGTTGATTTGTTCTAAAATCCAAATTTATATTTTTTATTTAGTAATTATAAGAATAAATGAATTCTTCATTATTATATATTATATATAACATTTGATTTAAGTTTTAAATTCCTTTTAAAATTAAAACAAAAGAAATCTCTAATTTTCGAAGTAGCAAAATTACGGGTTGTTACTTAGCCCTAATATGACTAATTTAGACCACATGGGCTAATGGCTCTGATACCATTATCGAAAATGGGCCAGCCCGCAACAGAAGTTTTGGATAAATTTCTATTTTAAACCATATTAGATCTTTATTTGGCCTTTGAAGCCTGATTTAATTAGAACATTTTTAAATTATTTCTAAATAAAAACTTTATTTTATTTAAATTTATAAAATGATATACATCTAATTATTTATGTCATAATATATATGTATACACACACACAAGCATATGTGTGTGTGTATGTGTATCATATACACATTGCATGTGTAACATATCAATCTGTGTAAGGTGTAACGTCTCCGTGTATAGATGTTGGGATTTACACCGTAATAGACATGTTCGCTTGTCCAATGTATAAATATATTATCTAAATGCGTGTTTCAATAATTTTTATTATGCATATATTAAACATTTCAAACATGTATATAAAGTATTTTTTTATTTTAATAATTTTGTGCGTGTGTATTTGTTTAAACATACGTATAAAATTACCATTATATATATATAACAATATGAATATATTTTATTGAATATATTTTTTTACAAAATCGAAAACAATATGTGTAGATATATATATAATTTATATATAATAAATATTTATACATAAATTTGGTATAATAATATGGTAATTAATATGGATTAATATGTAAAATTCATAAATGTATTTTCATAAACATGTATAACCAAGCCTGGCATATGGCTTTAAAAAAATTTAAAATTTAAATATGATATTTTTGAATTAGTCGAAAAATAATAAAAATATTAACAAAACCATTTCAAAGATTTTATTTTAAATTTAAGTTTCAAGTAAATCCTAATTTATATTTTTAATTGTGTAATATTTATTATATTATTTTATAATTTAGAAAAAAATTATAAATTAATTTTCAATTCTCGGTTTTCATTTGAAATGTTAAAAAATAAAAAAATAAAAAATACGTTTTCCTTTTCTACGTGGGTGTATTTTATGCTAAAGTTATTTTATATAATATAAATCATAATTTTCTTTACATATATGTATTAGTATAATCAATTTATGTAATTAATTGACTTAATATTATTTAAATAATATTAATACGTATTTATATATAAATATAAAATTATTTTATCAATGTCGAACACATTACTTCCTTAATACTTTACACATAAAAATTTATAACCATATTTGTTTATTGTATGATATTATATTTAAATTACAAATTATATAAATATATATATTATATATATAATATTATATATTATATTTTTATAATTAATTTAAAAAAAATTGCATGGCTGTGCTGATCTAATGTATACATGGTAATATTTTTTAAATTATATGCAAACATATAACCAATCTGATTGTGATAATAAGTTTGTATATCAGAATCGTCACCTAATTAAAAATATAATTTTTATATATAAACATCTAGTTTCAATGATTATGAATAAGTTAGATCCTTACTTTATAACCAAAGCTTGAAACCATAAAACCCTTGAAATAATGAAATTGAAACAATTTTCAATCCAAAAGAGTGCTAGTCCTTGTACCGTTAACCATCATATAGAACAACGCTTGAATTGAATTGATTCGAACTTGATACGAGAGGGGTTTGTAAGGTATGAGGTTGGCTATAAATCAGGTGACATGGAGGATTCCAAAAACTCTATATTAACGACGTCGAATAACATTTGAATTTGGGATCTCTTCTTATAATTAAGCCCTATCCATATCAGCCATCAAAAATCAAGCTCTCTGACCCTATCTCAGGCTACCTATACCCCTACATAAGCCGATCCTATTATCCCCCTTAATGGGCTTTAAACCCATCTAGAGCTCGAATAAAATATTATGCAACTAAATCCAACTTAACGCTTATTGATAACGTATGTCGACTAATAAATTTATAATTGTTATATATATATATATATATAATACATTTATTCATCAAATCGAAATCAAATTTTATAATTAATATTTCATAAATATAAACTAATTTAATTAGTTTATAAAAATTACAAGTTAATTAAATCATTTGGCCAAAGGAGAATTCATTATTTTGATTATGTGACTCGTTAGGCAAAAATTTGATCAGCGATTAATCTCGAACTATTCGAATATCAACATTCACACATCACTTAGTAGGTGGTGGGACATTTTAGTCAAATTTATTGCTTGCTTGATTTCGGTATATCCAATTTTACTTTATTAAGCATTACCTGGTTGTGACTTTTATTTACACCATTTTTCTTCGTCAAAACTATATCACCTTGGACTTATGAAATTTGGAAATGGTCAAAATTCCAATATCATCCACATTCAACTCTACAGTCCAAACATAAGGTCCTTAGTTAAATATGAACAGTTATTATGAATCAAAATGCTTTGGCCAGAGACTTTGACTTTTATTTGACTTGAGTGGACCATGATAGTAATCCTATATAAATAAGGAGACTAATTTCCTCTTGGATAGTGCTTCACTTCTAATAATTCTATTCGACCAAACTATAATCATTCGATGGATGCATGCCATGATTTGACTATAATTAAATTGGAGCTTTCATATTGAAGATTGGCAAGACTCTCAAGTCGAGAGGATTGTGTAAATCAGTAACATCGATATTTTCTATTTGACCTTAGTGCATTAACCAACAGAAAACTATCAAGTGAGTCTTTCATAGTTATCCAATAACATCGGTTTGTAACGCTTAAGTGCCCCCAAACAGCCATGAGTAATACAATGCCCAATATTTAGTGAGCGTTATAAACTCTAGTCTTAATGGATGTATCGATATCCAATCTCGATACATTTTTACAATGAATGTTTAAAATAGTACATTTATTTCCATTATAATAAATTAATTATAGTTACAACACTTTGCAAATTAGTATCAAAAAACATACCGTTTATGGATTTTCTATTAAATATACATTTAATTTAATTAATTATTTAATATAAAACATTATATCAAGTACATAATAAAAAAAACACCTTTTACTTTGAAAAAGATTGGCTATCAAGTTAGATATATGTAAATAATTACAAAATTGCCCCCCGGGCATAACCCTAACTCTATCAGGTCTAATATTAACAATTATTATTAACCAAATAGCTCTGGGCAGAGGTCTTGACTTTGAGTTGACCGTGATACTAACCTCATATAACGGAGGGGACCAATTCTCTATTGAAAAGTGTTTCACTTCCAATGCTTCAACTTAGACCCAACTATAGTCGTTCGATGGACATCGTGCCACTATTAGTTATAATCAAAGTGGAGGCGTCCACATTGATGTTCAACTTTATTCTCAAGTCGAGAGAACTATGTAATATCGTCACTTTGATATTCTTTGTTTGACCTTAGTTATATTATCCAATAGAAAACTATCGAGTGACTCATTCCATAGTTATCCAATAACTATCAGTATATAACCCATTGGTGGCCCGTCAAGTCCTGAGTATACACTGCCCAAAATTTGGAGAGCATTACTTACTCTGGTGTCAATGGATGTATTGATATCTTATCTCGAAACTTCTTGACTAAGAATTTTAAAATGACATGTTATTTTTATTATGAAAAATTTTCATGGTTACAACGAAGTGCAATTACTATTGCATAATATGCCATTTGGGGATTTTCTACTTAATATACTTAAATCAAATAATTAGTTAATATAACAAATTATGACAAGTATATAATAGAAAAAATGTACCTTTTATTTTAAATGAGATTTCATTACTAAGTTAATAATTTAAAATAAATAACAAAATTGCCCCTAAGACATACACCCAACTCTATCAATCTTCCACTTGCACTTGGAGCCAATGCTGGAATCTCAATCCTATCTTTACGATCGGTTTGCTAAAAACTAACCGAGTCGAGCCCTTCTTGAATGGATCTAATATGGTGTTCTTTGTATCTACTCTGTCTTAAAATGATGACTTCTTTCTACTCAACAAATTCTTTGATGGGGCGGGGATTCCAAATAATATGCCTCGATTTCTTTTGCACTCTAGGTTCCTTTGCAATCTACATTATAGCATTATTGTCATAAAATAATATCATTGGGTATTCCCTTTTAGGAATCACCCTTAGCTCACTCATAAATTTGCACATCTAGACCACTTCTTTAGTTGCTTCATTATGAGCAATATACTCAGCCTCCATCGTGGAATCTGGTAATGTTTCTTGTTTGTAACATTTGCAAATAATAGCTCTAACATTTGGAATAAAAATCGTAAGCCAATAAAGACTTACTATCATCTATATCACCTTGGAAGCTCTTCATAAGGAGGTCTCCATTCCTATATAAGGAATAATCCCTTAGTATTTCTTAAATGCTTAAGTATAAACTCTATAGTAGTATAATTTTTTTCTCCTGGATTAGACTGGTATCGGTTTATGAATACTAATGCATAAGCTACATCTATCTAATATATAGCATAGTGTACGGAATATAATCAATCACTAATGCATACATATCTTTTTCATACATTCGTTCTCCTCATCAGTATAGGAGTATCTTTCTTAAATAGGATGATTCTAGATTACGTCGGAATATTCTCACACTTGGAATTCCCCATATCGAACTTTTTTTAATATGGTATTTATGTATAGGGATTGTGACAATCCCAACAGCTTCTTAGATCTATCTTTATAGTTCTTTATATATTGTATATAAGATGCTTCACCCAAATCCTTCATGGAGAACTTCTTGGATAACCAAGCTTTTACTGATTGCAATAACGCAATGTCATTTGCAATCAGTAAGAAATCATCGGCATATAGAACTAAGAACACTATGACACTTCCTTGTTCTTTCTGATATATGCATGCTTTCTCTAAGTTCTAATAAAAACCAAACCATTTGATTACTTTATCAAAATACTTAATCCGCTTCTTGAAACTGTATGCGACTATAAATGGACCTTAATAACCTACAAGCCTTTCCTTCACTCCCTCTAAACTCAAAACCATCAGCCTTAACATGTAAATGGTCTCTTCTAAATCACTGTGTAGAAATGCTATTTTCATGTCTATTTCCCATAATTTGGATCATAGAATGTAGCAATAGGGAGCATTATCTAAATGGACTTAAGCATTTCTACATGCAATTTTTTTCTATCATAATCAACATCTTTAATTTGATGAAAGCCTTTCACACCTAGCCTTGCTTTGTAGGTCTCTACTTGTCCATTTGCATTTAGATTTTTCTTAAATCCATTCAAAGCCGATGAGTTTTATTCCTTCAACTACGTTAGCCAAAGTTCATAGTTTGTTGTAAAACATGGAATCCATTTAAAATTTCATTGCTTTAAGCCAAAGTACAGAGTCTTTACTATATAGCGCTTGTTGTAATGAGAGAAGGTTGTCACTTTTTAAGACATATTCCTCCTTCTCGCCATCGATGAGTAATCTGCATTATCTATTTGGTGTGTGAGATTCCCTATTAAACTTTCTAAAAGGTTGCATGTTTTCATATACTGGTGCATTTGATTCATCTACTGGTTTATCCTCCATGTTAATATCTCAAGTCCCATACAAAATCTACAACTTCACTTTTAATTTCTCATGACAGAAATTCGTTTTCTAAAATGAAAGCATGATAGGAAACAATAACCTTTTGTTCCTCGGCATCGTAGAAAATATATCCCATTAAATTCTTCGGATATCCTATAAATTTAGATAGTGTTGACCTTTCCTCAAGTTTATTAGTGCCAAGTTTCTTATCATAGGATATACAATCCTACACCTTTAGATACTTGAGTTGAGGTTTCTTCCTATGCCACATCTCAATTGTTGTCTTCGACACAGATTTAGTAGGCACCAGATTCAACATATCTGTTGCGAATTCCAGCGCATATCCCCAATAAGAATGTGGTAACTAACCTTTACTCATTATGGAATAAACCGTATTAAATATAGTTCAATTCTATCTTTTTGAAGCATAATTGTGTTGTAGAGTATAGTGTGTAATAACCCGAGAGACAATCCTATTGTTTTTTAAGCACTAGTGGAGGTCTTGTCTTGCATGTCCACCTCCTCAATAAGATAAAAGTACTTTAATCTTATTGTCTATTTTTTTTCAAACTCATTCTCACACTATTTAAATTTTTCACGTACATTATATTTGTTCTACATAAGATATGCATATCATAGTCTTGAGAAATCTTTGGTAAACTTACAAAATATAAAGCATTATCTTTGGTAATTATAGACATCAGTCCATATACATCAGTATGTATGAGACCCATGAATTCAATAACTCTTTCACTGCTCCCACTAAATGGACGCTTGGTCTTTTTTAAGACACGACTCGTACAAATTAAATGATTTAGAATCAAATGATGCTAGAAAACCCTTGGTATTCATTTTGTATAATCATTTCTCACTTATATGACCTAACCTACATGCCATAGATAACTGTTATTAATGTCAACATTGAAGAATTATTCACAATGCAAACATAATAAGAATCAAGAATATAAATGCTATTACCAAGAACACCATTGAAGATTTTATTTCCATCCAACACAATGTTCAAAACATTACGAACACAATGAAAAATAAATCCATTCTCAAATAACCTAAACACTGAAACTGTTCCATAAATAAAGTTTTTAACATAATAGTTGTAATGACCGCCTTGCACATATGGTGCAGAATGGTTGTCAAAGGAAAGAAAAGAAGTAAAGAAGAGGAAATAAAAGAGAAGTGAATGGAAAAGAAGAAAAAGGAAACATTAAATAACCTGTCGTATTTCTCACATCGCATCAGATAAAATATAGTAGTCAACACATATATAAAAAAGTCGAGACAACAATAACAGTGTAAACTAATCATCAGAGTATAAGATCTATAGAGTTATACAACATGTAATAGAGTTTATACAATGGATGCATAAACTCAACCCATACACTGTCTCTAGTAATAGAAAGTCAAGCACTATCAAGGCTCCACAGTGTCACACAGCGGAATATACAATGACAACCTAAATATAAGTATAAGTAAACACCACCTCCTACTAATATATCTGCAGAATGCCGTATGCTATCCACAACTGCGCTCTACTCTACTCATTTACGAGTACCCAGATAATAAGAAGCAAAACATGAAACCTCGAATTATATAATAGTCTTATGTAAAAGATAAGCAATCTCAAAATAATGAAAATGTCGATACAGTATACTGAACATAAGTATATGAATCATATCTGACCTGTCACTACAACCAAAGAGTCAGCATATAACATCGATAATACGCTATTCTACAACATCATAAAAGGGTACTCCATACCCAGTAAACTGTTGGAGTGTCTAGGTATCCCTATCCACAATAACTACTCCATATTAGTTATACTTTTAGATTGGTTAGGTATCACTATGCACAATACCTACCACATATGACATCCCTTGGGTGACAGATGGTTAGTGAAGCAACCTTAACAAACATAGCATCCATCAAACAATACTAACTCTTACCCAATTTCTCTAGATATATGACAACCCGTATGACCCCCAAGCGAGGGACTAGTGATAATCATGCTTCTCCATCATACTCTCGTATCTCGCAGCGCATAGCTGAATACGTGTCTTGTAGCCTAAAGCAGGACACTAGATCTAATGCCATAGGTCTAGGATATACTGAACCTCGTTACCAATCCATGGGCATTCCCTCTATATAATGCACCTACTTTGAGTGCAACAAAAAAAATCTTTGAGTCATCAACGATCCCTTAGCATGTGCATATCCATCTTAGACCTACTTTCTCAATTTAATTTCCACTATCTGAAACCCGCTACGATCCACTACTCCATGACTCCCACCATTAGCCTCTTCGATACCTACTCTCTACTTAAGTCACAAACCGAAGATACAAAGTGTCTAACCATCGACACCTACTACCCCCATGAGTCACAAACCAAAGATAACAAGGCTTTTCATCATGTTACACATTACTATCCTTCCATGACGTGAATGAGCAAACATCTCCAACACGATGTACGGAGTCCTAAACCATATACCCTAGAACCTACTCCATATACCATCAAGTCATAATCCGAAGTACTAACTCTCATGTTAAAGCACCACATCATCGCCTCACTATTTAAATCAATCACCTTAGAGTAATAACATCAAGACTATAAGTTGGTCCACAAATAAACCACCAAATCGCACATCACGAAATCTCTTTATCACCCAAGCCAAAGATCGACCAAATTATCAATCACTAATAGTGATGGACATTGACCACTCTACAATGGTCAATAACAAATCACCTTGATCTTTTACTTAACTAAAATGGATAAGTACAAACCAAACGAAAAAGTCTAGCATCCATCCTGATGTCCGAAGCCTCATCTTCCTCCTTCAGATTAGTTGGTATATATCCTAACATTTTACTACAAATTATCTCATTTGTTGGGTTTTCGCATGTACGAAACCCCAACATACACGATATTCCCCTAACACCTGATCACCTCTAATTGACAATGTAATCAAAATAGCCAAACAAACAACCATGCAACCAACATGCATACATACATCCAAAAGAGCGTACATACAACATTTAAACTACACCCATATAAACCAACGGGGAAATCATATCAAAAATAGCCTAAATCTAATAATTCCCTAAACATGGCAGGTCGACGGAAAATACATAATATTCAATATAAATCATTTAAAAATACTTCTATTTTCTTTCACAAAAATCTAGTAGGTGTATAAGTATAGGAAAATCACATTTTAAAAAACAAATATTCTATAACGACGATCTAATACTATACAACCAATCATAGTATGGTAAGAGACAATATCACCCACCTCCATAAAATCTGTTTAAACTAATGCCAAAGCATTGATCTCTCCATCACGAGCGTAATGAAAGAAAATGCATCTAAAACGGACCATGTATGCAAATTATATGGCCAATATAAGAATCGAGATTATTTAAATAATAAATTAACTAATTACAAATGCTAATTATTTTATTATCTCTCTAATTCTTTTTCACTAATCAAAATTCTCCCTGTACATGGATATGCACACACCACATATGTACATTTCCTCTCTTTCCTCTTTTCCTAACCGTTATTCGACGAAGTCAAGATTCATCTTCGCAAACGAATCACTCTATGCGATCTTTTCACATCCAACCTGAACTGGACAAGCTCGATCCTTAATTTTTGCTCGCGTCCTATTATGCCGCTCTCGCCAAGAGGGGGATACGTTTTGCTATGGTGGCTCTGATCCAGTGGGATTTTGCAGGCACGTGTTATTCTTGTAGAGAAATCCAACGACGATCTTTGTTTCGCCTACCTTCGACCGTAGTTCTGGCCATCTCAAACCCAAATCGGCTATGAAGAGTTCGTCGTTCCCAGTCACCATCAATCCAAATTCTACCATGGCCACCGCAAAGCTCTCGTAGATACGAGCTCATTTGATCTGGTTTTTTGATTTTTAGTGAAGTGGATGTCACAATTTTATTTTTTGAATGGATTGAGAGGAAAAGCCTATAACTTTTATTCCCTAGAAAGGAATATTGAATGGCAAATGAAATTAGAGAGAGGAAAGGGATTTAGTGATATTTATAATAATTTTATATTTCATTTATTTATTTCTCTCAAGTAAATGGTCGTACATCTTGAGTTCGTATGATTACACGATGCGTCCAATCGCAACGAAACTTGTCTACATACATCACTTCAGTTTTTTGGGTCCAACGGCATAAATCTCATCGCTCTCTAAGACCGCGTCTCGAGATACTAATTTCGTGCATTTTGAGATCGTTTCTGCCATTGGATTATTCGATCTCCAAACATAGCGATCCTTATACTCATTTTAATTCACAACATCAATCCGGACTCAACGGAAGTGGTATCAAGTGTTGATTCGGCCATATGTAAAAAATATATGTTTGAGCCTTCATTAATTAATATTATTAATCAATTATTTAAATATCCTAAGGGTTGTTACATTCTCCCCTCCTTAAAGAATTTCATCCTTGAAATTATAAAGTAATGAGAACATCTCCTATCCCATAGGCCATCAAAAGCCCCTCGGATTATGGAAAAATTTGACAGCACTTCCTTTGCACGCCCAAGTCCGGTAAAAATCCCAATACAACAATGATACACATAAATATCATATATTTAAACATACTAGGTCATATATAGTAATCGTCTCAAATAAGTATGCTATATCAAACCATAATCATCTCACATGACTAACAATCACGTAAGCATAAACTACCGTATCAAACGCTAAAAATCTAATATCAAACATGCATGCATGAGATCTATCATAAAAAGGTAACATATATGCCTATCCAAGCATGCAGGAACTAAATTATCTAGTATAAAACATCAAATATGAAATCCAATGATAAAAATGGAATCTCACCAACTAAAAAGCTCGAACAAACGATCCTCATGCCCTTCTCCATCTCCCTGTATAATTACCTTCGCTTTCACTTCCATTGAACCTCTACTACTCCATTTTCCTTTTTCTAGCCTATTTCATATCACACCTACCGATACAAATAGGCCTATGAGTTCTCAATGTCCTTGGTTCAGTCTCAATATCATTTAATCGATTCGGTGCCAAATTCCCAAATGCCACCTGTATGTTCTCCTAAAACCCATTTATCGAGCAATGGGTTTCGACCACATACAATGTCTTTGGCCTCAATATAATCACACCATCCATCTATATATAACTTAACAAAAGCGATGTCATTCTACTGGACTTAAGGAATACAAATCTAGCATTCTTCATCAACCAATTGATTGTGACTCAAATGCTATCATACTATCACTATCCTCAATCATCAGCAATCCAACGATGCAGATTATAGATACCTCTTTCTACTATTTGAGAACAAGAAATCCCTCATCCCTATGGAACCAATAATCTCGGACGGGTCTGCCCGATATCAACTCTAATGACACTACTCGTACTTCTAATTTAGCCACTATGACGGTCAATGTGAAGACCCAAAAATCCGTACCCTTTGAATCGACAATAATCCACACATGTACGATCCAAAAAGAAAAGACTGACGAAAAGTCAGGAGAAAGAAAAGAAGAGAGAAGAAGAGAAGAGAAGAAAGAGAGAAGATAGAACCAAACAGAACAATAAAGAATCTCACATCGCAGCGGAAATTATATAATATCATATCAATGATCTTTACAAAACAGAAACTGTATATATATACACATCAATTAGAATTCAACAATCAATCAATGGTTATCAGCTTGAACAGTTATAATAACCTGTCCTTACAAATGCCGATAATATAAAATAACTAAGCACAGCGGATAATCAATAATCAAAACAGATACGTGTATACGTAAATGAAGATCTTCCGTTCTCCTGCTGAAGCTCCAAAAGCACCAATCTAAACCTATATATGTACTCGGTCTCACCCGAGCATTAAAAGGGAAGAACGCTGGGATCAATCTGGTAAACCAGCACGAGAAACACACTCAACTTAATTTATTAAATTACCAAACTTTTCCTTTATCAAAACAAAAGTATCTCGTAAGACAAGTCCACACATAAACATGGACATGTTTTTACCTTACGATAACTAAAACATATCATATCAAATCTCATGTTATATTATAGTAGTGTCTACTATATAAAAATAATATTAATCATAGCCGAAATTGTTACATTGATTAAATTCCAGCATATAGCCCAATTGGATAATACAATCAAAATGGCAAACACATAGTGGAGTTTGATTTCCATAGAAATGACCAGGTGAAGGGACTACCTTCCAGTAGTACATCTCTAGACGAATGTACCGAGAAACCAACACAAAGTTTCTCTACCAACACAAGACCGACCTAGCTCTATAACTAGATGGTACCGAATATGTCATCCTCTTGTCGTTACCGACCTTTACCGAGGGCCCTCTAGCATACAAACCACAAAAGTCAGATACACGATGTCATAGCATGCAAAGATATATCTAGAAAAGGATGATCATATCCTAATGGGAATGACCCACTTAGCCCTGTTGCATCTAACCCTGTTTTTGGTCATTTCCGGTTGATGGGGCCTGATGAGGTAATGATTACCTTTTATAATCACATATCACATCACTTAGAATGCCATATAACAATTTCCATTGACTACTAATTGTCTTCCACAAATATACAACCCTTAAGCTCATACGTCTCAAGGAGGGTGTTAAGCTAAGAGAAGTTGCCTTCTCCGCCACCACTGATGTACGTTTGTAGAAACCAATGTACGTAATCTTAAGAAATGCAATGTCAGACAAACATCCATACAAGTTGTCTAGGAACGGGACAAACCGAAGGTACTTTCCTACCACATCCTGTCGGGAAATCCCTAGGATTAGTAGCGAATACTCCTCGCATTGGATATTTCATAATGAAGAGACACTGCTACTGGATTTATATTGGGATTTTAACCCCAAACGATCAACAAGTAGTCCCCCGCTATGAAACTCCAGAATAACAATATCATCACAAAGCAACCTGCACAATCGTCGCATATACGTTGGTACGAAGTGGTTTTCAGATAAATCATGTCCCCGTCTCTTCGCACCAACAATGCAAAAGCGTTTATCAACCTCACACAGAAACTAAGTCTCATAGACTTATCACGTCTTCAAATTTCAACTTGTTATCCTTCGAGCCAAGAAGGAAGCTCGATAGATTGGAGTAATACTCCGCACTACACGAATCAACATCCTCAACACAACGATAATCAAGCCTACACAGAAGGCATCGTACTAAGTGAATGACTAAATAGTTCCCACATCAAGTCAAGGAACTAAAATTTTGGCCAATTTAATAGTCGGTTATTTAACTATCAAAGCAAACAAACAAATATTTAGCACCATAACAATCACGAGGCCCTTTTAAATAATCTTTTATTAATTAAATCACTTGCCAAATATTTACTTCCATTTATCTTTAAAAAGATATATTCTCAAAACATTTCAACTTCATATTGGAAAACATTTCCATATACTTATTTAATAATAAGTAATTCACGAATCAATTTAGTTTCAACACTTATAAAATATTCAATATACTTAAATCACGATTAAGTATATGCTTCATTCTTTAAGGAAAACATTCTCTTAAACATATTTATTTGGGTCACAACGAATGTTGCGTAAAACATCATTGCGACAACCCAAAACCACTAGTATAGGGATTCGAAAATAAGATAATTATATAAATACCATTACTATGCAAAAATATTTCCTTTTGAAAATCGTTTACTATAACAACAGTGTTATAGTCCATCATTTCCTTATTCCTCGAAAACATCTATTTCAACAATGAATGTTGAAATCTATGGTTTCGATCCTTAACACATTTTAAAACATCTTTAAACCGTTTTAACTCCATTTACAATATCACTTTTTAAAACATTCATTTTATTTAATATATTATTCACTGTCCAAAATCGTGAATAAAATTCGTTTACTAAATTCAATACTTCTACACATTTATTAAAGGATAATCCACTATCCAAAATCGTGGATAAAATTCTCTAACCAAATCCAATATTATTTCAACATTTAATTTAAAGGATAATTCACTGTCAAAAATCGTGAGTATAGTTCCCTTAATAAACTTCTATATTTTCTTATCAAAATATAGTTGATTTCAAATTTATAAAACGATGTTTATAAATTCCATTTGTATTTTATAAAAACTTCAATACAAAATTCCTTTATAAATCAATTCCATTTAATAACTTAATTACATGCCAAAAATCCAATTATAAGTTAAATACTTATAATTCACTTATTTACAAAATCGTTCATTTTATAACTTCACAAATTATAAAAATCGTATTCACTTATAAAATACATTTATAAATTCATTTTTAACACTTACAAAATCTCATTTATAATTCCATTATTCCGATTTATAAAAATTCAATTTTATAAATCTTGTTTATAAACCATTTATAATAATTCAAAAATCTCAAATTATACTATTTCACAAAACAGTTAACTTCATATTTCAAAAATCATATTCTTATTATATTTCCCAAAAATCATAATTTTTATAACCAATAATAATTATAACATTTATTTACACAAAATAAATTCAATTTCTTTACAATTCAAAAATCAATAAAACGTTTATTTCCAAAATCACCTTAAAATCCTTTTAAATTTGGAAATCATCACTTTAATATTTTAAATTCCAAAAATAGGCCCAATGCTGCGATAGCACTAAATACATCAATCACAACATCCAAACATCATATATCCATATGATAACAAAATATATATCAATATTTGTAAATAAATCAATATTGTTGAGGAATCCAGTTGGATCCCTCCAACCTGTCACCTGCATCAAATATACATATTAGAATATGCGTACAATGTCCGCTTCAAGGCAAACGTGCGTACAAAGGGTCATCCGCTCATACACGAGAACGTATAAGGTCATCTACTCCACTAGGCTGGTATATATCCAAATATCAATCAATATACCATATGTCATCCAAACAATCATCAATCATCATATAATCAATTATTTCTCACTTATGTAAAATATCAGTGAGTCAGAAAGAGTGAGTTGTACACACATTGGTTCCAATAGCAGTCATAGTGTTTTATTCCGAATAAAATTAAACGAGCATTTAATTTTATCCAAAATTATTGCTAGCTTCAATCATCTCCAAACTATCTCCACCACGTAGTGCTCGTTAATACGGACCCAACGCAATTGGTTTCATGCGAAACGGACTCATATGAAAAAGTTATAGCATTACAAAGTTTGTACGGTTTAATATATAAATAAATTTCAATTTTAATTTTAATTTTTATAACCTTGAAATCATCCAGGACGTTCGTTCCATCAAAACAAATCGTGGACGAGGGCTTCATCTTCTTCCCCAGGCGTTATACGTATGCGATTTTTAACATATGCGCCACCATTTGTTTACAAATCAACGCGATCACCTTGCTTGCCTCAACGACGATCAGATAACGCCATGACGTAGCCCAACGTCGACTCCATCACCGCCTTGAATATCATCGAGCTCGGGCTCCCCAGGGAACTAAAAATCATGCGCAAACATCCTCCTTTTATCGCCAAATACTGACGAATCGAAGCCGCTTCAACGCAAATCCACTGTTGGATTTAAAGTTCACAATGTGCTTTACAATTTTCATTTAGAAGTCGAAGCTCGAAAATGTATAGATTAAGAAATAATCGAGGAAGAAGATTGAAGCATTTTGTCCATTGAATAGAAAACTAGTGGTCAGCCCTAGCTAGGGTTTCTGAGTGAAAAATGAGATTTATAATGTCCTTTTATAGAAAATTCTATGACACTATTCATACGGAAATTTTCCGAACTCAAAACAAAGTGTGCCGTCTGGCATTTATAATGTTTTACCCCTATTCCGAACATAATGGAATATATATTGAGAGCCAATTCGATCGTATTTGAAGATAGGTTTTTGAATTGACAAATTTAAATTTAAAATTCACTTAAATCGATTTCTATCCGTTTTAGCCTTCCACAGAAAAACCGTAAATCCGATTGACATAAAATTTGAAATCTTTCAATAATTTAACATTACGGTCCGATGAAATTGGTTTCGTCGAAATCTGAGACTGTTTGAAAAATGGCTATTTTCACACGTCAATTAAGTATTAAAATGTTCAATTTGTACAACTTAACTTTTAATTTAATCTTAAAAGTTCCGTAACATCATTCTAATTCAAATATAATTTATATCAACTTTATAAATCATTTTTATTCACGTTAAATTCAGTTTTCAATTATTTTTGCAATTTCAAATATTAAATCAACAATTTAATTATCCAATTAAATCGAGATATTTGAAATATACGTTATCCAGCTTACAAAATTAACTTCGAAATATTTAAAATCAATTAAATATACGAATATCGAATGATGGAAATTCTGGGTCATTACATTCTCCCCTACTTAAAAGAATTTCGTCCTCGAAATTACCAAGTAAGAAAAAGTCTCAAAATCCATTAATTTTTTCAAAAAAAATTCATTCAAATTAGATATCAAATCCATTTTAAACATTTTAAATTTTCCAAAATCCAATAGTTAAACTTACAAAAACTTTTCTAAGTTTCAAATCCATTTACAGTTATCTTTCCAAAACCAACTAATATTGTTTAACTTTATAAGTCAATATCAAAATTTAGTTATCACAAATTTTCCAATAATTTTCTAACGCCTCAAATTTTCAAAAAAATTCGTCATAATCTCCTTTGCGCGGTTCGATCCCCAAAAAAATAACAATATATATGTATATATCACAAATATACATCTCATCATCAATGATGAGGCATCTCGAAGGAAAAAAAGTGTAAAAGTACGATATGTAATCCGAGATATGTACCTTATATATTATTAGCAAGCATATACAGCTAACATAGCGTGAAAGCAAGCTCCAAATGCAAAGCAAGCGCCATCCACACCTACTAAACACTGAATAACAAATGAGAACATGTATAGATGAAAAGTAATATCAATATACAACATATATCAATACAACAACTATATATGCCAATATAGAAAATTCCAGCAAAACAACAAATCCAATCATCAAACAACTATCATCCAACTAACATCCAACCACTCCATAACCAAATCAATACAAATTCATTCACTTCTCATTAATATTCATTGAATTGATTTTCAATTTAATCACAATTGATTCATTAACATTGGATTTTACTAACATTCATTCATTCATAATCAATTAGTTTACATTCACTAATTCATATTCAAATTTGTTCACTTTCAATTCAAATCAAATCAATTCTATTTATTCCCACTTCCAATTTGGATTCAATTATTTATAGCTTTCATTTTCATTAGTTCAATTCCATATGAATTTTTTTATACAATCAACTAACATTCATCTAACAATCAATGCATATCCAATATTACCAAATTAATTTACATTACTTTAGTTCGTTTACATCAATTTTGTCTAACATTCAATTGAATTTCATTCAATTATTCAATTCACAACTTCCTAACTTAAGTATTATTCAATTCTTAACAACAACATTTTCTAATCCATGTTTATTACCTAATTCACTTTTACAATTAAAGTTGAATTTCTTTATATAACTCAAGTTCATATTCATCACTTTGTTTTAATAATTCACTATATTAATTTACTTCGATACCAAAATCAGCTTCATTCAACCTTACTTAAGTTATCTTTCATTTCAATTTCATTTACCTTCACTTTCACAATACAACTTAAGTTCATCTCTAATTCATTTCAAATTCTATTTTATTTAACTTTTACTTAAGTCAAATTCATATCACTATTCAAAATCAAATTTTGTTTTGCCTAACCAAAAGTGTTTAACCATTTTAACAATTGGTTTTACTTACATTTTCTCACTTTATAAGTTATACAACTTATTTATCTAAACATCCAAGTGCATATTATATAATCACTTACCACTTAAAATTATTTTCATACTTCATTAACTTATCGAATCCAGTTTAAATTCAATTCAATTTATTTAACTTTCCTTCAATTAAATTTCAAATCATATATCTAATATGCTAACTCAAATTTCTTTCAACTTTACTAAATTTAAATTTATACTTCATATTATAAATCCAAAACTGGTTTCACTTATATTTATCAATTTCAACTTGGATTTTAAATTCAAATTTGTTTATCAAAACAAAACTTCAAATTTAAATTTACTATTGGTAGCAAATCCATCACATAGAAACTCGAAAATGATGCTGATGATGCTGCAGTCATCATCCTTATTATTTCCCAGCAACAGTAGTGAATTCAGTGCTTTATATTATTTTAAAAAAAATTCTTTTATTTATAATCACATTTACAAATCTTACTTATGTATAATTTCACTATTTCACTTTACATATATAAGATCTATTCCAAATATATTTGTCTTGTTTAGAGTTATAACAATATAATCTCTTTAACTTTTGAAAAACAACTTTCAAAATCAATGGGATTCAAATTTCCAAATAATTGGTTTGAATTCATTTTTATTTGCAACTCCTATTTATAAATATACTCAGGTTGTTCCATTTCTTATATATAAGATTATTCCACAATTGTAAATCATATTAATTATAATTCCATACTTTATACTTCATTTGCTTATATAATTTATTCTTTGATAATTGTTGCTTTTATTTAGATTATTCAAACAACTTTCATTAACTTATATATATTTACATTTTCAAACAACCAAACAATCAATTTATATACACCTTAATAATTTCTAAAAAATTATTATTCCTTTATATATAAAATATAATCGAGACAAAATTATTTCATTTACCCAATTTAAAATAATACTATGTCGACTTGCCTCGTTTAAGTGTTTGGAAATCCCTATCGATAACATGGCATCCCACATACCGACTAGAATTCACAAACAGCTCAACGGATAAGCAAACACAATATAAAACATTTTATATTCACTAATAAATACGCACTCATATATATAATACACTTAAACTCAATCTAGGGTGCTACTGTCCATATCTATAATGAGTACACATCAAAGTTTAAGAATATACAAAATCTAAGCTCTGATACCACTGCGACGACCCGAAAATCCATACCCTTTGAATCGACAATAATCCACACATGTACGATCCAAAAAGAAAAGACTGACGGAAAGTCAGGAGAAAGAAAAGAAGAGAGAAGAAGAGAAGAGAAGAAAGAGAGAAGATAGAACCAAACAGAACAATACAGAATCTCACATCGCAGCGGAAAATATATAATATCATACCAATGATCTTTACAAAACAGAAACTTTATATATATACACATCAATCAGAGTTCAACAATCAATCAATAGTTATCAGCTTGAACAGTTATAATAACCCGTCCTTACAAATGACGATAATATAAAACAACTAAGCACAACGTATAATCAATAATCAAAATAGATACGCTTATACGTAAATGAAGATCTTCAGCTCTCCTGCTGAAGCTCCAAAAGCACCAATCTAAACCTGTAAATATACTCGGTCTGACCCGAGCAATGAAAGGGAAGAACGCCCGGATCAATCTGGTAAACCAGTGTGAGAAACACACTCAATTGAATTTATTAAATTACCAAACTTTTCCTTTATCAAAACAAAAGTATCCCGTAAGACAAGTCCACACATAAACACGGACATGTTTTTACATTTAGATAACTAAAACATATCATATCAAATCTCAAGTTATATTATAGTAGTGTCTACTATACACAAATAATATTAATCATAGCCGAAATTATTACATTGATTAAATTCCAGCATATAGCCCAATTGGGTAATACAATCAAGATGGAAAACATGTAGTGGAGTTCGGATTTCTATGAAAATGACCAGGTGAAGGGGACTACCTTCCAACAACACATCTCTAGAAGAATGTACCGAGAAACCATCACAAAGTTTCTCTACCAACACAAGATCGGCCCACCTCTATAACTAGATGGTATCGAATATGTCATCCTTCGGTCGTTTCCGACCTTTACCAAGGTCCCTCTAGCATACAAACCACAATAATTAGATACACGACGTCATAGCATGCAAAGATATATCCAGAAGAGGATGATCATATCCTAATGGGAATGACCCACTTATCCCTGCTGCATCTAACCCTGTTTTGGTCATTTTCGGTTGACGAGGCATGATGAGGTAACGATTACCTTTCACAATCACATATCACATCACTTAGAATGCCACACAGCCATTTCCGTTGACTACTAATTGCCTTCCACAAAAATACAACCCTTAAGCTCATACGTCTCAAGAAGGGTGTTAAGCTAAGAGAAGTTGCCTTCTCCGCCACCACTGATGTACGTTTGTAAAAACCAATGTACGTAATCTTTAGAAATGTAATGTCAGACAAACATCCATACAAGTTGTCCAAAAACAGGACAAACCGAAGGTACTTTCCTACCACATCCTGTCGGAAAATCCCTAGAATTAGTAGCGAATAGTCCTCGCATTGGATATTTCATAATGAAGAGACCACTGCTACTGGATGTATATTGGGATTTTAACCCCAAACAATCAACAAGCAGTCCCCCACTATGAAACTCCAAAATAACAATATCATCACAACGCAACCTGAACAATCGTCGCATATACGATGGTACGAAGTGGTTTTCAGATTAATTTGGTCTCGGTCTCTTCGCACCAACAATGCAAAAGCGTTTCTCAACCTCACAAAGAAACTACGTCTCATAGACTTGTCACGTCTTCAACTTTCAACTTGCTATCCTTCGGGCCAAGAAGGAAGCCCGATAGATTGGAGTAATACTCCACACTAAACGAATCAACATCCTCAACACAAACGATAATCAAGCCTACACAGAAGGCAACGCACTAAGTGTACGACTAAGTAGTTCCTACATCAAGTCGAGGAACTAAATTTTTGGCCAATTTAATAGTCGGTTATTTAACTATCAAAGAAAACAAACAAATATTTAGCACCATAACAATTACTAGGCCCTTTTAATTAATCTTTTATTAATTAAATCACTTGCCAAATATTTACTTCCATTTACTTTAAAATGATATATTCTCAAAACATTTAAACTTCATATTGGAAAACATTTCCATATTGTTATTTAATAATAAGTAATTCACGAATCAATTTATTTTCAACACTTATAAAATATTCAATATACTTAAATCACGATTAAGTACATATTTCTTTCTTTAAGGAAAACATTCTCTTAAATATATTTATTTGGGTCGAAATGAACGTTGCATAAAACATCATTACGACAACCCAAAATCACTAGTATAGGGATTCGAAAATAAGATAGATATATAAATCCCAACACTATACAAAAATATTTCTTTTCGAAAATCATTTACTACAACAACAGTGTTATAGTCCATCATTTCCTTATTCCTCGAAAACGTCTATTTCAACAATGAATGTTGAAATCTACTGTTTCGATCCTTAACATATTTTAAAACATCTTTAAACTATTTTTACTCCATTTACAATATCACTTTTTAAAACTTTAATTTTGTTTAATATATTATTCACTATCCTAAATTGTGAATAAAATTCGTTTACTAAATTCAATATTTCTACACATTTATTAAAGGATAATCCACTATCCAAAATCGTGGATATAATTCTCTAACCAAATCCAATATTATTTCAACATTTAATTTAAAGGATAATTCACTGTCAAAAATCGTGAATATAGTTCCTTTAATAAACTTCTATATTTTCTTATCAAAATATAGTTGATTTCGAATTTATAAAACAATGTTTATAAATTCCATTTATATTTTATAAAAACTTCAATACAAAATTCCTTTATAAATCAATTCCATTTACTAACTTAATTACATGCCAAAAATCCAATTATAAGTTAAATACTTATGATTCACTTATTTACAAAATCATTCATTTTATAACTTCACAAATTAAATAAATCGTATTCACTTATAAAATCCATTTATAACTTCATTTTTAACACTTAAAATCTCATTTATAATTCCATTATTCCGATTTATAAAAATTGAATTTTATAAACATTATTTACTAACCATTTATAATAATTAAAAAATCTCAAATTATAGTATTTCACAAAAAAGTTAACTTCATATTTCAAAAATCATATTCTTATTATATTTCCCAAAAATCATAATTTTTATAATCAATAAAAATTATAACATTTATTTAATTCAAAACAAATTCAATTACTTTACAATTCAAAAATCAATAAATCGTTTATTTCCAAAATCCTTTTAAAATTGAAAATCATCACTTTAATATTTTTAAATTCCAAAAATAGGCCCAATGCTACGATAACACTAAATACATCAATCAAAACATTCAAACATCATATATCAATATGATAACAGAATATATATCAATACCTGTAAATAAATCAATACTGTTGAGGAATCCAGTTGAATCCCTTCAACCTGTCACCTGCATCAAATATACATATTATAATATGCGTACAATATCCGCTTCAAGGCAGACGTGCGTACAAAGGGTCATCTGCTCATACACAGGAACGTATAGGGTCATCTACTCCACTAGGCAGGTATATATCCAAATATCAATCAATATATCATATATCATCCAAACAATCATGAATCATCATATAATAAATTATTTCTCACTTATATAAAATATCAGTGAGTCAGAATGAGTGAGTTGTACTCACATTGGTTCCAATAGCAGTCAGAGTGTTTTATTCCGAATAAAATTAAATGAGTGTTTAATTTTACCCAAAATTCTTACTGGCTCCAATCATCTCCAAACTAGCTCCATCGCGTATTGCTTGTTAATACGGACCCAATGCAATTCATTTCGTGCAAAACGGACCTCGTATGAAAAAGTAATAGCGTTACAAAGTTTATGCGATTTAATATATAAATTAATTTCAATTTCAATTTTACTTTTTATGACCTAGAAATCATCCAGGCCATTCGTTCCATCAAAACAAATCGTTGCCGAGGGTTTCATCTTCTACCCCAGGCGTTATACATACGCGATTTTAACCCATGCACCGCCGTTTGTTTACAAATTAACGAGATCACCTTGCTTGCCTGGACGATGATCGGATAACGCCACGACGTAGCCCAACGTCGACTCCATCACCACCTTGAATATCATCGAGCTCGGCCTCCCTAGGGCTTTGAAAAGCATGCATGAACATCCTCCTTTTATTGCCAAATTAATCGAAGCCGCTTCAATACAAATCCACCGTTGGATTTAAAGTTCACAACTTGCTCTACAAGTTTCATTTAGAAGTCGAAGCTCGAAAATGTATAGATTAATAAATGATCGAGGAAGAAGATTGAAGCATTTTATCCATTAAATATAAAACTGGCGGCCAGCCCTAGCTAGGGTATCTGAGTGAAAAATTAGATTTATAACGTCCTTTTATAAGAAATTTTTCGACACTATTCATCCGAAAATTTTCCGAACTAGAAACAAAGCGTGCCATCTGACATTTATAATGTTTTACCCCTATTCCGAACACAGTGGAATATATATCGAGATCCAATTCAATCGTATTTGGAAGATAGGTTTTTGAATCGACAAATTTAAATTTAAAATTCACTTAAACCGATTTCTACGCATATTAGCTTGCCACATACAAACCGTAAATCCGATTGACATGAAATTTGAAATCTTACAATAATTTAACATTATGGATCCGATGAAACAGGTTTCGTCGAAAGCCGAGATTGTTTGAAAAATGGTTATTTTCACACGTCAATTAAATAGTAAAATATTCAATTTCTACAACTTAACTTTTAATTCAATTTTAAAAGTTCTATAACATCATTCTAATTCAAATATAATTTATATCAACTTTGTAAATCGTTTTTATTCACATTAAATTTAATTTCCAATTATTTTTGCAATTTCAAATATTAAATCAACAATTTAATTATCCTATTAAATCAAGATATTCGAAATATACGTTATCCAGCTTACAAATTAACTTCTGAATGTTTAAAATCAATTAAGTATACGAATATCGAATGAAGGAAATTCTGGGTTGTTGCCGTCAAATTAGCCATCGCCTTTGGCTCTCATCAAGTTCTAAAGTCATAACTATTGATAAACTCGAGTAATGCTCACTCTAGGAATATTTCTCCCAAATTAGCATGTGGACATAAAGTACTAACAACTTCATTTTCCTTATAAACATATAGGAAATGTCAAACTCATTAGAGGCTAAGAACTCTAACCATCACTGTAGACGAAGGTTAAGATCTTTCTCAGAGAAGAGATACTTCAATGATATGGAATCATTAAAAGCTTGAATTCCTCTTCTAATAAAAAGTGCCTCTAAATATCCAAAACGAACTCAATCACTTCCAACTACGAATTAAGAGTCGGATACTTCTACTTGTGCGGTTTAAGTTGTCGACTAACATATGACAACCTTACATTTCGGTATCATTACCGCATCAAATTAAGTACCACATGGATGTGTATACTGTTGCCTCCTCATTCCCGCTCAGAATGAGTAATATCAGTGTACTAGTCAACCTCTAAGTCAGATTTAATAATTCATGTCCACACCTCGTGCTTCAAATAAAGGTTTGATCATCTCTTATTAAATAGGTCAACGATGCTGCTACCTTGGGCCTATTCAAATTTTGGACTGCCGTAACCACGGGACCTACAGCGATGTCCTACTCTACAACAACATAACCCAAGCACCTCACTTTCCTAATCTAAAAGTGATACTTCAAAATTCCATCATCAATTGTGCCTTGTGTTGTTCTTTTTTCCATGTGCAAACGAAAATATCATCCACGAGCACAAGCACAACTCGCTCAAGTGACCTCTAGAAACACGATCCACGAGATCAATAAGGCATGCTGATATGTCGGTTAGCCCGAATGGCATAACTAACCAATCAAAAATAAAGTAGTATATGAAACCATATAATCGGTATACACTCTCTTTAAATGCTCTCAGTAGGTGAAAACCCCATCGCAAGGTCCAACTAAGAGAACATCCTCGTACTATAGAGCTAATCGAACAAGCCATCAACAAAACAGAATGTATACTTGTTTGTCATCCCATTAAGCTCATGACAATCAACAAACAACCCTAAAGAGCCATCCTTTCTAGGAGGAAACATTATAGGTGCATCCTACCCAAATATGCTTCTACGAATGAATCATTATCTCAGTAAGATGTCTGCTTGCACCTTTAACTTCCTCTACTCTTTAGGCATCATATGCTTTAAAGCATAACTATTGCTCTAATACCTCTAACTAGATCCATATGGAATTTAATTCGTATATGGTGGTCATTTGGTCATCTCATCGAATATGTTCGGACACTCTAGCTATAGGCACGGATAACAACACATCATGTTGAATATCGAGTGAATATAGAAAGCTAACTATAACCCAATCCTCTACAGGTAGCTAATCACTACTGTTCGCTCCTCCATAACTCTAATCATCATCAATGGCCTATCATAATCCACTAGTATTCCACACCCCTTTTAGCCAGTCCATTCCCAAACCATAATACCGAACCCAATCAAACTCCAAATCAAATCAATAGTAAAAAATGAATAAACATCCATGACTCAATAATATAAAGCCTCAACAAACCATGAATAGGTTGGCTAAGCCCCTTACTCAGTCCGTCATAATTAAAGGTAACCATCTCGAATCTCAATCCTAATACCTTCAACAAGTCTAGATATAAAGGGATATGAAACCTCGATATCAAATTAAACACGCATGAAAATGCCATAAGTGGAAAGTATACCTCAAATGGTAATGCCATTTTCCTTCTCTTTTGTTGATGGAGCACTCGATGAAATTGGAACAGCAATCAGTGCATATACTTCCACGGTTTGTCCTTAATCAACTAGTTTGGGACAACCCTTCTACACTGGTTACAATCCCTCTCATAATAATGCCTTCTCGATCATCTTCTCGGAGCCCTTGTCAATATGACGAAATAATCGCTTTGCAAGGCGATCACTTAACGTAATGTTAAACTTCCCATTCTTTCTATATGGGGTATCAATGGAAAATTGACCATATTTTGATAGCATATTGATTTGACCACATACTATGATATTAACATATCCCGTTACTTCAACTTAGTGAACTCTATAGCCAATACCGACTTTGGAAAAGTCAAGATAAACCTTCTTCGAAGTGAAATATGAACTATTCCCAAGAAAATCAACACTCAAAAATTAAAGCTGTAAAGGCACTCCACTAGTTCATTGTTCATCCTTGGATTCATCTACAAGTCAACTTCTACTTCATTGCATCATATAACTCTAAGACATCGAAGATCCTCCTAAAAGTATCCATTAAATCTTGCCTTCGAATAGCTGACTCCGTTCCAAGAAATGGTTTGCCTCCTAGACTCTGGTAGCCTTTATACGGTTTGTCAAAGTCGACTCTAACCATTTGCACTTGAGCACCATAATTATCTAGAACAACTTGGGCATTCTAAGAAATGATTCGCACCATCTTTGCAAACAAATACTATCAACCAGTGTTAGTGACCCAATTCCTACCCAATCCTCAACTATGAAGATGGAGTCAATTTCATTTTTTAAGATGCTAGATCAATTCTGCTGTATAATAAGGATGATCGGTCCCTCATAGAGAAAACCCTACCAATAATGCTCATGTGTGTAAAATAACTTACTATGTACACTACTATATAGTTTTGAAAACCAAAATATCAAACAAATACGAACTCTCTCATATATACATACACTCTAGATCCAATCTAAGGTGATAACTCCTACCTTATCTTTACTGGATCATGGTATAACTCAGTTTAATCATATAACCTATGCAGATACCAAATGTAATGACTACCCTGCACCTACCGTGAAAAACAGTTGTCGAAGGATAGAAAAGAAGCAAAGAAGAGGAAATAGAAGAGAAGAGAATGGAAAAGAAGAAAAAGGAAACATCAAATAACCAAATAACCTTTTGTATATCTGACATTGCATCAGATAAAATATAATAGTCAACACAGATATAAAATAGTCGAGATACTAATAACAATATGAACCAATCATCAGAGTATAAGATCAACAGATTTATACAACATGTAATAGAGTTTGTACAATGGATACACAAACTCAACCGATACACGTCTCTATTAATTAGTCAATCATCATCAAAGGCCTATAGTGTCACACATCGGAATATATTGTAATAACCCAAATATAAGTATGAATAAACATCACCTCCTACTAATCCGTCTGCAGAATGCCATATGTAATCCACACATGTGCTCTAGTCTACTAATTTAAGAGTACTCGAGATAATAAGAAGCAAAGCATAAAACCTCGAGTTAGAATATAGCCTAATGTGAGAGACAAACAATCTCAAAATAATATGAAAGTCGATATAGTATACGGAAAACAGGGTCTAACTTGTCCCTGCAACCAAAAAGTTAGCACATAATATCGATAATATGTTATTCTACAACATCATAAAAGGGTGCTCCATACTCAGTAAACTATCGGGGTGTCTAGGTATCTCCATCCATAATACCTACTCTATAATAAATAAGCTCTTAGGGTGTCTAGGTATTCCTATGCATAATAACTTTCTCATATGACATCCCTAGGGTGGTACCTGGCTAGTGAAGTAACCATAACAAACATAGAATCCATCAAACTGTTACCCGGTATGCTCTAGATATATGATAATTCGTATGACCCCAAGCCAGGGACTAGTAGTAATCTTGGTTCTCTGTCGTACTCTCATATCATGCAGCCCAAAGCTGAATACATGTCTTGTAGCCTAAAGCTAGATGCTAGACCCAAAGCCACAACTCTAGGGTATACAGATCCTCGCTACCAATCCATGGGTGTTCCCACTATATAGTACCCCTACTTCGAGTACAATAGAATACTCTCTGAGTCACCAATGATCCCTTAGCACATGCATATCCATATGAGCTCTATGAGTTCAATACAATTTCCACTATTTGGAACCCACCACGTTCTTCCACTCCACGACTTCCACCATGAGCCTCTCCGGTACATACTCTCTACTCGAGTCATAAACCAAAGATACCAAGTGTCTAACCTTCAGTACCTACTACCTCCATCAGTCACAAACTGAAGATACATGGCTTTTCATCATGTTGTACATCACCATCCTCCTAAAATGTGAATAAGCCAACACCTCCAGCATGATCTATAGAATCTTGAACCATCTACCTCGAAACCTACTCCATAGGCCATTGTGTCATAATCCAAAGTACCAACTCTCACGTCAATGCACCCCATCATTGCCTTACCATCAAAATCGCTCCCCTTAGAGTAATAACATCAAGACTCTATGTCGGTTGAATAAATCGCCAAACCGTGCATCATGAAATTTCCTTAACTTCCAATCCAAAAATCGACCAAATCGACAATCAACAATATTGATGGACATTAACCACTCTATAATGGTCAATACCAGCAACCATGGTCTTGTATTTAACCAAAACGGGTAAGTACAAACCAAACTGAATGTTTGGCACCCATTCTAAAGTCCGAAGCCTCATTTTCCACCTTCAGATTTGCTGGCACATATCCTAACACTACTTTACAACTTATCTTCTTCCTTAGGTCTCCGCCTGTACGAAACCCCAACGTACAAGATATTCCTCGAACACCCGATCACCGCTAATCGGCGCTTTCAACCAAAATAGCCAACCAACCAACCATGCAACCAATATCCATACATACATTCAAAATAGCATAAATATGACATGTATAATACGTCCATATCAAATAATAGGGAAATCTTATCATAAATAGTCCAAATCTAATAATTCCCTAAAAATGCAACACTGAGAGAAAATATGAGATATTTGAATAAAACATCTTAAAATGCTTTTATTTTCTTTTATAAAAATCTAGCGGGTGTATAAGTATAGGAAAATCACATTTTAAAAGTAAAAATCATTCCAGAACATCTATCTAGTACTATATAACCAATCATAGTATGGTGAGAGACAATATCACTCACCTTCATAAAATCTGTCCAAACTAGTGGTAGATCATAGATCTCTTTATCATGAGCACAATGAATGAAACCGCATCTAAAAGGGACCTCATATGCAAAAGGTGTGGCTAATATAAGAATCGAGATTATTTAAATAATAAATTCAACAATTACAAGTACTAAATACTTAACGACTTCTCCAATCCTTCTTCCCCAATCAAAATACTCCCTGTGCATGTCCATACACATACCAGATACAATCACATCCTCTCTCTCTTATTTTCTTGGCCATTACTTGACCAAACTAAGATCCATCTTGGCCAATGAATCATTCTACGTAATCTTTCACATCTAAGTAGAAATGGACAAGCTCGTTCCTTGTTTTGAGCTTGCGGCCTGATGGTGCAATTAACACTAATGGGAGGATGCGTTCCGCAATGGGAGGTCGAATCCAGTAAGACCTTATAGGTTGGTGCTATTCAGGTAGAGAAATCTAATGGCGATTTCCATTTCACTATTGTCGACCATACTTCTGGCCATCTCAAACCTTAGATCAGCCATGAAGATGTCATCATCGCTAATCACCATTGATCTGAATTCTGCTGTGATCATTAAAAAGTTCTCATTGATACGAGCTCATCAGACCTAGTCATGATTTTTTGTAAAGCAGATCTCATGATTTTATTTTTTGAATAAATTGAGAGGAAGAAACCATGATTTTTATTCTTTGGAATGGAATAATAAATGGCACATGTAATTAGAGAGTGGTAACGGGTTTAGAGAAATTTACAATAATTTTATATTCCATTTATTTATTTCTATCAAATAAATGGTTATATGTTTTAAGTCTATATGATCATACGATGCATTTGATCACAACGAAACTCGTCTGCATACATCAATTCATTCTTTTAGATCAAATGGTATAAATATCGTTGTTATTTCAATAGTACAAAAAGTGCATATTACTTCGCCTCATTTGCATCAGTTGAAGTAAAAACTGATGCAAATAGAACTATTTGCATCAGTTCTATCTTAATAACCGATGCAATTGGTACGTGAAAAGCAATAGGTGATAAAAAATTAAATTTGCATCAGTTGTCACCAACAACCGATGCACGTGCAAATAGTTTTAGTCGCATCGGTTTTAAATTCAACCGATGCAACTACATTAGTTTACATTCATTTTCCATCGGTTTGCTACTCCAACTTTCATTTTCCCTCCCCTTTAACTTTTCATTTCCCGCTTATCTTTCATTTCTCCCTCCACTTCCCCCGTAACCCGTTAAGAAGTTTATATCTGTTCAATTGAACGACTTCAAATCAAATTCGTCTGTGAATTTTAACTTCAAGCCAAATTAGCAGTTCCTCTCCAAATCGAAATCCTAAAAAAAGAATAGAAAGTCATGAATTTCTCATCTCCTGAAAATTCCGAAACCGAAATCGACGTTCTAATTTCTGAAACGGCAGATCTAATCGCCCTCGAACAGATCGCAGCTATCAACACAGCTCACCTCTCCGACTCTCCTCTACCCTCAAATCTCGAATCCCGTTTCCAAAAACTCAAGTCTTTACCCTTAGCTCAACCCGAGCCATTACCAATCAGCCCTAAATCGCTTCGAAAGTCCATCTCCTTTCCCCTACAGAACGAGAAAGGGAACGATGCGATACTTCGAGAATTGGAAGATGAAATTTCGAGACATGACTTCTCCAATTCTAAGCGTTCCCCTTCACCAACTAAGACGGTTTTTTGTTTTGGGTTTTCTTTGAAGAAAAATGAGAGGGGGGATAAAGGTGTGAGATTTGTAGACGATGAGATGCTAAAGGAGATGGGGAGCGCTTCTTATATGAAGAAATAGAGAAAGGGTTTGAAGAAAATGTGGAAAGAGCAGGAGAAGATTGCGGAGGAAAGAGGTAAAATGGTCGATTGGGTTAAGCATGTTTCTGCGAAAATTAATGATGCTGTATTGGACGAGTTGATGAAAGAAGAGCTCAGGTAAGAATCATTTTGAAATTAGCTAATATTTGATATAGCATGTTTGAATTTTTATAGTTGTATTAGTTCTAATTCTTACTGCATTTGTGAAATTGTTTTTGTACTGATGATGATGATGATGTACTCCACTGCGAAATTTGTATACTGCATTACTTTACTGTATATGTGAGCTTAAATAGGAACTTTACCGATACATTGTTTGTATATTAAAATCAAAACCTCTTGCGATACTTGGTTTATAATATATCAGTGTTTAGTGATACGTTGTTTTAGTCTATCCAATTTTATTTTCCTTGCGCTGAAAGAATTTTTCTTAATCTAAACTGAATACATGTTAGATCATGAGCTATGTATGATAAACCATACAAATTAATTACGTAAAGTGTTGTTTTTGACATTATTTGTTAGTTTCTTCTTAAAAGATATATTTCTTACTGCTGTAGAAAATTATCATTCAACCATTAAACAGTATTATTATGATGGTAGTAAGATCTCTAGAAATTTTTTTTGGAATATGCGCTTCTATAAAATATAAAATTATTCAAATACTCGGCTAATAAATATTATGATCATTCCAGTTTCATGTTTATCATAATTTGAATGCTATTTTGTTCCGAGATAAATATTTATCAGCATGGCAAGTTGAATGCTGTTTTGTTCACAAAGAAGGCTACATGCTATAACTGCACTTTTCTTGTTTGGCTACTAGTTTAATCTATTATTTCATAAAAAAGGCTACATCCTGATTACTTGTCTAACCAATTTGACATTAACGACAAAATGAGAGCTATTCTTATTGACTGGCTCGTAGAGGTGAATAATAGGTACATTCGTTTTATTTTCAAATAAGAAGTAATATCTACTGTGACATGTGAAAATAATTTGAAAATGAAACAAAGTGCAGGTTCACTACAAGTTTAAACTGATGGAGGAAACACTGTACCTTACTGTGAACATAATAGATAGATTTTTATCATGGCAAGCAGTTGTTAGGAAGAAGCTTCAATTAGTAGGAGTTACTGCCATGCTTCTTGCTTGCAAATATGAAGAAGTATCAGTTCCAGTAGTCGATGACTTAGTTACCATATCCGATCATGCATATACACAAAAAGAAGTGCTTGACATGGAAAAATTGATAGTGAAAACTTTGCAGTTCAACATGTCTGTGCCGACCCCATTTGTATTCTTAAGAAGGTTCCTTAAGGCAGCTGGTTCTGAAAAGAAGGTTTGCAGTTGACCTTACAACTAGAATACATATACATTATGACATTGAAACTTAAGAAGTGTATTTATGATTCATAATGTGTAGATGGAGCTGCTTTCATCCTTCATTATAGAGCCGAGTCTTGTTGAGTATCAAATGCTTAAGTTTCAACCTTCATTGCTGGCTGCCGCCGCCATATACACTACTCAATGCAGTCTCAAAGGATTCAAGTTTTGGACAAGGACTTGTGAGCAGTACACCATCTATACTGAAGATCAGCTTCTGTAAGTTATATTTTAGTAAAAAGATAAACAAATCTGACAGTTGGTTTTTGACTTAAAATTTCTGTATTGTATAGGGAATGCTTGAAGATGATGGTGGGATTTCATAGAAATGCAGGATCAGGAAAATTAACGGGGGTGCATAGAAAATACAGCACTTCAAAATTTGGTTTTGCAGGGAAGTCGTATCCAGCACTTTTCTTGTTGGATAACAGACTTTGAACATCACATATTTTTACATCACACTTTGCTAGAAGGAGTTTCTGTGGAGGGGGTTAGATGTGGTAATAGTTGTTATGCAAGTAATGGTTTTATAGCTTGAATTAAATGTGAAGTAAATGTGAAGTATATGACTGTGCACGTATAAAGTTGACAGATGAAAGGCACTAGCTAGTTGCAGTAACGTGAAGTGATTTTGGGTAGAGTGGAATGTCAAATGGATGTAGAGGTGAAATGGGGTGGTTTTGTTTGAAGTAGTGCACAGTTGTATGCAGTGTTATGGGGTGAAGTTGCAGTAATGTGAAGTTGACATGATGATGGGGAGGTATGTATGCACTAGAAATTTGGTCAATTTGAATGAGATATGCAGTGACTGTTGATGGCAATGGGATATTTGTTAATTGAGGAAGGATAGGCGATGGCACTGTGCATTGATATGTTGTATGGCAGGCATTGTTGTCTTCTTGATATGGCTGTTTGGTTTGGCAAGTTGAGTGAACTGCAGTGTGATGCTTGTGAAGGCGGGGTATGTTTGAGGCAAGGTGGTGTTGCAGTTGTCTGATTATGTACCGTGGAATTTATTTATGTTTTTCATTCTTTTGTAGAATTATTAAATCTGATTATGTATTTGCCATCAAATTTAATTTTGAATGATTGTAATATTGCATGCAATAATTGTTTGTTATAATCAATAATATATATATAGTCTATTTGAGCACTCTAATAATGGTTTCTGAGAATGGTTTTTTTTGTATCAGGTATAAATAGCTGATGCAATAGAGGGATTAGTTTGCATCGGTTGTTATAAAAAACCGATGCAATGGAGGGATTATTTTGCATCGGTTTTCAACAGCCGATGCAACATGGGGGCTGTGTCCAAGCAACCAACCATGATATTTTGCATCAGTTGTTAGTAAAAACCGATGCAAAAAGGATCTTTTTGCATCGGTTTCAGAACTGATGCAAAAGTGTTAAGCCTGTTGCATCGGTTGCATATGCATCGGTTGTTGAACTGATGCAAAACGGGGGTAAACAACCGATGCAAATGACCTATTTTGTAGTAGTGTTTGAGATTACACCGTGGTATGCTAATTTCATGCATTTTGAGATCATTTCGACCATCAAATTGTTCTATCTTTAAATGTAGCGATCGTTATACTCATTTTAATGCAAAATGTCAATCTGAACTCAACGAAAGTGGTCTCGAGTCCTAATTTGGATGTATGCGAAAAATCATATTTTTGGGCCTTCATTTAATTAATGATTAAATATTTGAATAAATTATTTAAATATCTTATTGTTAAAAATACGGGTCACCACAATAGAAATTATTTAAAATTAAGTCTAATCCATTCGCCAAAGCCAAGTGATAGCCGCCAACTCTAGTTGCATCTACTAGGGATCCATTAGTAACTTGATATCTCATCTCATCCTTTGCTACCTATCACATGTTTCTAAGTTCCTACAATGAATTATAGTGAGTTACAGATCCATCAGCAACTTCAATCATAAATATACATATAGAAGTGACAAAACTATTCTGTTTCTTCTCTTTGACAATTTTTAGGTAGTATGAACAGTTCCGTTTCTAGTGCTCTTTCTTGTGATAGTGAAGACATTCATCACTGTCATTTGGAGCATTCTTCTTATTCTTCTTGTTACCTGTTTCCTCTTCTTCGAACCATTCAAAGGCGATGCTTTCTCTTTTATTGTAAGCACTTCGCCTTGATCCTTAGATGAAGACTTGGCTGATCTAATCATATTGAGCAGCTCCATAAGGCTTACATTCAACTATTTCACATTATTGTTTAATATGATTGGCTCAATCCATGATGTAAGATACCTAAGATCAAGTCCATTTACATCTCATTATTATCTTGGTGTCTAATTGAGAATGTCTATCAATATGGCCTTTCATCATTACAACATACTCGTCCATTTTCATGCCCTTCGACGTCTTTATGCTGAACAATTTGTTAGTAATCTCGTACCTTGTTGAACAAGACATCTCCCCAAATATTGCTTTAAGGCTATCAAAAATATTATGGAGAAACATATTTTTATGTCGTCTGTACAACGTTTATCTAACGCAGAAAACATGTAAACTGGGAGATTTCTAGGTTTGTAACCCATTTCTTACAAGTAATTATTAGTTCGAGGTTCACATCATTAGTAGGTCTTACCCTAGGAGGTTTAGTTAGTGATGACCATTATATGTAAGTGCTACTTTGATTGATTTTAGCTAGTCTGTGTATTTAGGTTTGTGAGTTTTTCATTTTCAAAAAAACTTTGGTATAGATATTTTTATGCAAATTTAATTTTTTAGATTAGGACATTAAATCATAGGAAATATTCTTACAATATTAGTAAGGCTAAATATTTAATTTCATTTTACAAATAAACACCCATTAGAATTTTATACTTAAAACCCTAAGTGAAATATAGATGTTTTTCGACTTCTGTAGTTGGTGTTAAGACTCGCATGCCTAGGGATTTGCCCTTGAAGAATATCAACAAATCATAGGCTCGCATGCGACAGATAACACCTTATCGATTGTATCACATAAAACTTCTAACCCATGGTCCTTTTCCTAATCTCATCTTGACCTTGAAGAATTTCAACAAATTGAAAGAGATTATTAATTGGTACCTACCATTTCACGATGACCTAAGTATAAACATACCTTCCTTCAGTTTGCTCAACAAATACGTACATATATCTTACCATAGCGACCAATATATTAATAATACTATGCATAACATCTATAGCTTGAGTTTTCTTAACAACTAGATGATATGCGAGTATTTTATTATTATATAAATGGTAAAGGACCACATTATTTTAAAAATTCATAATCTTTAATTTATTTATGCAAGTGATATCGACTTATGGAATAATGTATTTCTTTTGAAATACCCTTATAATTTAAGTGTCAGACACATCTGAAATCATAGTATATTTACTACGTCTATTCTTGGTGAGGCCTTCATCGACAGCCTCTGGGAGGCGTAATACCTCCTCCCAAGCATTATTGATATGTGCAACCGAACCATTTCAAGTTCTTGTATTGGATGACAGTAATAAAGAACTTTTGAAGGGTGGCGTTTAATTCTTCCCGCTTTACAGACTTCTGCTCTTTCATCTCATTTAAATTATGTATAGATATATTGTAGTCAACTTGAGCTCCAATCTTTTTATTTTTACTAGGAGCGGTTTAGATCTATGTTATAATAAGTGCAAGGCGAGGCGATAGAAATCTCGTTTTTCTTAATTAAGCACAGCTTAAGCATTGTTTAACCGCTACTTAATTTTTGAACGTACATTATTCCTATTAATATAAATTTATACAAAGAGATTATATTAAGTGCATCATTGTCCGCGTATGCACGAATTAAACATAAAGTAGTAAAGTCTTACTTTAAAGTTAACATAAAAATGCATAGGTTGCAAAAGTTAGAATTGATTTTGTTATTTATTAAAATTAAGCACACTCGACCTGAGTACAAACCGTGAATATTTGTGTAATATGTAGTCATGTCTTAATATAAAACAATATACTCACCATCCACCGGCCCATATGATTGAAAGTAAGAAAATTTTGTTTGGGAGTGTCGCTTTTATGATATAACCTCATTTGTTCTTATTTTAAAAATATATTTTTACTAAGTAGCACTTAATCATTCCTTAAATTTAAGCAAAGTAGATAAGTGCTAATTAAGCGCTCTTTAGCGTTCATCGCTTAATTGTATAGCCTATTCAAAAAATTAAGCATTGTATATGCATTTAACGCTTAAGCAACGCTTAAGTGACGCTTATGTGCATTTCATAACATATGTTCAGATTCACGTTTCTCCATTTCAGCGTGGAGCTTTTGGAATTCAACTACCTAGTCATTGATGATTTTGTACTTTGCTAGGATAGTTTCGTTGTAACGACCCAGAATTTCTGATAATTTGAATTTGAGTATTTAATTAATTTTAAATATTAATAAGTGGAATTTTTAAGTAGAATAATTTATTTTTCGAATATTGGATTTAATGGGATAATTAAATCGATAATTTAATAGTGAAATTCCAAAAATAATTAAATATTGGGTTAAATGTGATTGAAAATGATTTGGAAAATTTTGTCTTATCATATTAAAGTTATAGAAATGTTTTAGGACTTTTAAAATTGAATTTGGAATTTATTTGTAAAAATCGAATATTTTAATATTTAATTATCGACTGAAAAATAGCCAATTTTTGAACAGTCTCAGAATTGAACGAAACGAGTTCCATTGGATCCGTAATAGTTAGTTATTATCGGATCTCAATTTTCATAGCAATCAGAGTTGTCGTTTGACCGTGGCAGCTCGAAACGCATCGATATCGTTTTAATTTTAATTCGGCGAGTTAAAATAGCCATTTTTCAAACGGTCTCGGATTTCGACGAAACCAGTTTCATCGGATCCGTAATATGATATTATTGTAGGATTTTAAATTTTAAGTCGTTCGGATATATCGTTTGTCCGGTACAAGCCAAAACGCCTAGAAATCGTTTAAATCGGTTTTAATTTAAATTGATCGTTTAATTCCATATCTCACACATACGATCGAATTGGCTTACGAAACCTGTTCCATTGTGTCCGGAACGCGGAAAAACCTTAGGATCGCCTGTCGGAACGCGTAGATTGGAGTTCATTTGCGTAAACTGTTAGAGAGAGAATTTTATTAATTTAATAATATAATAACTATTATATAACCCTAATCTACTTTCGTGGCCGCCAGTTATGGTATTAATGGCCGAAATGTGCCCATCTTCCCTCTCCAATTTCTTCAAATCCACGCACTGTTTACAGAAACTTCCAACATAGAAATTGAAGAGCACTCAACGAGCTTCACATCCGTACGGTTGAGATGTTGGTTTGTCAACCAGAGGAGGGCGATTTTGGCCGCGTTTGTTCGTCGCTTGCGCACGTTTTTCTAGGTGGTGAGGGGGCCGAGCTTCATGATGCTCCAGCCGAGAGTAGGGGGAAGCACGTGCTATCGAATGGTGACCTCGGATCATCGTCAAAGCAAGTGTGATGGGCTCGGCAATCTAGGGTTTTGGTTCGTGATGGGTTTCAAGTCGCGTGTTTTGACCTGGGAGTTCTTGCGTGAGGGGGGAAGAAGGTGGAGTGCGGCCAGATTTTGATCAAGGGGAAATGGATGGCAGATATGAGATGTGGGTTTTAAAATTTATTAAAAGTTGTAATTAGTCATATTAAAATTAGTATTAACTTCAAAATGTCATAACTTTGCGATGCGAGGTCGGAAAATTATGAAACGAAGTGCATTGGAATTGTATGATCGTGCTCTTTGCGATGGAGCTGGATTGGAAATTTTTGGAGCTAGCGAAAATTTCGGGTATAATTAAACGCGTGTTTAATTATATTCGAAATAAAAGCTGAAACGGAAATAAAACCAAGGTGAGAACTCCTCACTCAATCGAAAGGTTTTGTTTAAAATTTTAAATAGTTAATATTGATTGATAATTGTTGATTGATTGTGGTAGTAGATATAATAGGATATATATTATATATAGCAATATATATATATTGGCATATGTATATATTGGATTTGATTTCCCGCCTCGTATAGCGGATGAGACCCTATTGCGCCGCCTATTAAGCGGATATTTATAAAATCCCATATACCGCGATATTCCACCTCGAAGTGGAATTGGTATTGTGCTAACGTCTGTGGATGCAGGGTAACAGGTTGGAGGGATCCAACTGGATTCCTCACATATTTATTTGTTTATAAATATTATGTTGATTGTTGATAATCATATTGATATATGACACTTATTCCCGTGATTGACCATCTGATGTTGTTGCATCATCGGATTCAAATTTTTAAAAAAATTAAAATAACGGTTTTGAATTTAAAGGGGTTTTAAATCGATTTTTCAAAGAATATGGTTTATTAAAAATTTTGAATTGATTAAATTTTAAATTAAATAGATGGATAAAATTTTATGTTTTAAAAATTTATATTTTTATAAAATATAACTTAAAAGAAATTTTTAACAATAATAGGTTTTTATAAAATAGTTAAATTTGGTTTTTGGGAAGTTATTATTATTAATGGTTTATATAAAGGATTTTATAAATGGATGTTTTTAAATAAAAATTATTGAAGTTATAGGATAAATTTATAAAGTGTTAAGTTGATGTATAACATGAATTTCACTAGGATTTATAGATTAATAAATGTGAAATTTATAAAACGAACGGTTATTGGAAAAATTTAAGTTTATAAGTTATTAGTTTATAGAAATGGATTTGGGCATTAAAAAGGGGAATTTTATAGAAATTGTTAATAAATGAAGATTTCATTAGTTGAAATTATTATAAGCCATAAAGAAATCTTGTAAGTGATAAGATTTTAAATTGGTGAAGTTCAAAAGAACGATTTGGGTAAATAGATAATATTATAAGTATTTAACTTATAATATTGATTTTAGTATATAATCGAGTTATGTAAATCGAATTGGACTAATAAAAGGAGATTTCTAAAACGAAGTTTCATAAATAGAAATGGGATGTATGGACATTGTTATAAATCCGAAAAATCAATTTAATTTGATAAATTGAATATGGAATTTGTTAAAGGGGTTGTATTCACTATTTTTGAACGGTGAATGTATTATTTTATTAAATGAACGTGTTTTTGGAAAAGAACGTTCTAAATGGAATTTAAAACTAATTAAAGACGTTTTAAGATATGTTAAGTATCGAAATCATAGATTTCAACATTGATTGTTGAAATAGACGATTTCGAGAAATAGAAGGGAATATTTTGAATAGTAGTGGATTTATGTATCCATTTTTTTATTTCAAATCCATATACTAGTGTTTTTGGGTTGTCGTAACGATGTTTTACGCAACATTCGTTTTTAACCCAAATAAATGTGAATAAAGGAATGTTTTCTTAAAGAGAATGGAATAAATACTTAACTGTGATTTAAGTATATGGAATATTTTCAAATCGTTGAAAATAAATAAATTTGTGAATTACTTATTTTTAAAATAAGCATGGGAATGGTTTTCTAATATGAAATGGAACGGTTTTTGTGAATTCACCTTTAAGGTAATTGAAAGCAAATAACTTGAAATCGATTTGGGAATCGTATGCTAGTAGATGCTTGGAATTTAAATCCACCTTGGAATTTATATATATATGAAGGGAAATTTGTTTAAAAATAAATATTGATTTATTTTGAAGTATGAAAATGAATTTACGGATTTGGGACGTAAATTTAAATTAAATCGGTAAAGATTTATTTGATGATTTGAAATTTGTTTTCAAAGGGTATAAAGGATGAAAAGTAATTTGAAATTAGTTTTCAAATGGTTAAGGTGATTTGAAATTAGTTTTCAAATGGTTAAGGTTATTTGAAATTGGTTTGCAAATGGTTAATGTAATTTGAAATTTGATTTCAAATGGTTGAGGTGTTTAATTTGAAATGGGTTTTCAAATGGTTAAGTGTGGAAATTATATCGTGAAGGTGTTTTGGTAAAGCAAATAAATTGGGCAATTATTTGGAAATTGTGTATATATATCTTGTAAAGATATTTTTGGGATTAAATAATTTTGGAAAAATTATTTGGAATCTGATGATGTGGCGCATCTTTATTGATAGTTAAATAACCGACTATCAGTATTTACCCTTGGATGGTAATTGTTGTGATTGTTGAAATTGAATGCTACACTTATTTTTAAAAATAAGCGCTCGCTATTCGGTTTAGCCGGGAGAGGACCTTTGTGTCATATATCCCATTCCGAATATGCGATACGTCGTTTGGATTGCATTTGAAGACCGGTGTTGAAGACCGGGTATTTGTGAAAACGATAGGATGACCTATCGATTGTCTCCGCATCGTTAGCTACGATATGGAGATTTCCTTTGTGATGGGAAATTTTATCGGGATTGTGAATACCCGGATTGCAAGGGCTTCCTTGGAAGTGCCTTCGGTTCTGTTCGAACCCGGAACAGACTTGTATGGTTACATGTCTGACATTACATTTTGAGAGATAGAGCAGATTTCTTTCAAATACATTTCTGTTGGTGGCGGAGAATTTATTCTCTTAGCTTAACACCCTTCTCTGAGACGTACGAGCTCAGAGGTTATGTAGTTGAAGGTTATCAGCGATATATTCCCAATCTGGTAATGTGACATGCTGAGTGCTGCTGTGTGATGATCATTGGTTGGTCATTTGTGATATGATCATTTGTTTGATCATTTATCTTTGTGATCATTGCTTTGGTCATCTGTTGACCCAAAGCATGGCTTTGTTGCACAAAGCGTAGCTTTGTGGACGAGACTTCGTCAGGACCTCACTCCCCGGAAATGGTCGAAACAGGAATATGCGGCAAGGTTATGAGGGTCGCGCCCTTTAGGGTATGTCATTTCCTTCTGGAAAAGGGTGGTATCATGGTATGGAGCCCAGATGCTTACTCATGTTGATACACTATATATATTTCTGTGTGTGGTGTTGTTGCGAGCGCTCGGATAAAGGTCCCAAAGGACCGGGGGATGACATATTCGTGTAGTAGTTACCTAGTTACAGAGGTAACCCGGCCTTGTGTTGGCAGAGATCTAACCGTAACGTTAGTTTCTCGGGACGTCCCGCCAGAGGCGATCCCATGTGGCAGTAGGAAGTTCCTTAGCCTGACCATTTGTTGGAAATCCAATCAAAACAATACGCGCCTTGTACGGTTTTAGTTGTATTACCTGCCATTCACTTATGGTGGTCACCACTGTTTGGATGGTAGCTATAGTAGGCATAGTTCGGAATGTCTATGCTGGCTAGGATTTATATTCTACTTTCGAATTGTTTTCTACACTATGCACTAGTAATAATATCAAAAATGATTTGATTTTCGCGTAGTAAGCATCTTTGACTATCATAAGGAGAAATCTCCTCCAATTCTGCGTTTGCATTGTGTGTGTGGCGGGAGGCCTTATGGTAGTTTCATTTTCCAAAAAGCATTGCGGATTTAAAAATTTAAATTTTCTTGTTGCTTGTTTAAAGATAAACTGTTTTGAGTTCTCACACCAGTCCCATGACTGACCTGGAGTTTATTGTTCCTTTCCTAAACTCTGGGTGCCCACTATTTTCCACACGGGCAGTCTAGAGTTAGGTTATCAGGTTATTCTGGATTCGGGAGTTGCTGTGCAGATGTTGGAGGCGAGCTTGGATAGCGTAGTCTATTATCTATTGTATATAGTATTCTTTCCGCTGTTTTATTGTTGTACACTCTGATGATATGATGTATTGTGATGTATGTATAAAATGTATAGTTCTTTTGTTTTAATGATATTCATTTATCTATTATATGTTGTTCCGCTGCGATTGTGAGATTCTGATATTGTTTCTCGTTCTGTTACTTGTTTTCTGTTTTCTCCTCTCTTTCTTTTCTTTCTTCTTCTACCTCTTTCTTCTTCTAAAACCCTAACGGTTCGATTTTTCGGCAACGAAAAATCGCGATCGTTACATTTGGTATCAGAGCATATGGTTAAGCGACAACCTGCTCTGTTGGGTATTACTCATTAGAGATAGAGTCAGTAGTACTCTAGAATGAGTGTGAGTGTAATAATAGATATGAGCGCGTATTTGTTAGTGAATATAAAATTGTTTTATATTGTGATGATTGGTTTATTGAGTGGCATATGAACCTTCGTCGGCACAGTCTGTACAACTGGATCGAAGGGGTTTCTAAACACTTGAATAGAACAATTCGACATGATATTGTTTTAAATTGGGTAAATGAAATAATTTTACCTTGATTATATTTTCTATATAAGAAAATAATTTTTTCAAGAATTATTGAAGTGTGTGTATAATTGATTGTTTGATTGTTTGAAATATATATATATATATAAGTTAATTAAAAGTTGTTTGAATAAGTTATATAAAAACAACTATCGTAAAAAGAATAATTGTATAAGCTAATGAATTATAAGTATGGAATTATAATTAAAATGATTTACAATTGTAAAATAATCTTATGTATATAAGAAGTGAAATTTTATAAGTAAGATTTATAAATGTAATTTATAAATAAAGGGAAATTTTGAAAGAATATTTAGCATTGATTTCACTATGGTTACTGGGAAATAATAAGGATGATGACTGCAGCATCATCAGTATCATTTTCGAGTTTCTATGTGATGGATTTGCTACAATAATGAATTTAAAATTGAAGCTTTGTTGTAGTAAACAAATTTGAAATTAAAATTCAACTTGAAATTGTCAAATATAAGTGAAAAAAAGGGGTTTTGAACTTATAATATGAGTTGGAAGTTGAATAATAAGTTGTATAACTTATAGAATGAGAAAATGTAAGTAAAACCAATTATTGAAGTGGTTAAACAATTAAGTTAAGTAAAATGAAATACGAATTTGATTGTTGATATGAATTTGACTTAAGTAAAAGTTAAATAGAATTTACTTTAGAATTGGAAACCGAATTGGATTGATAAGTGGAAACTTAAGTTTATTTGAACAAATTATGTTAAATGGAATAGAGTTTGAAATGAATTAGGAGAATACTTAAGTTGAATAGTGGAAGTAAATGTAAATGAAGTTGAATGGAATATAACTTGAGTAATGTTGAAAGAATTGATGTTGATATCAAAATAAAATGAATAAAGTGAATTAATGAAATCGTTAAATGATGTGAACTTGAGTTATATAAATGAAATTCAATTTTTATATGTAAAAAGAATTGGCAACTGAATTAAAGTATGGATTGAATGTTAATTAATCGAATGTGAATAAGTTGATATGAAATGATGTATGTAAGTGTAAATTCATTTCGAGCTAGTTGAATAATTGAATGAAAATCAGTTGAATGTTAAATCAATTGGAATTAAAACTGTTGAACCAAATTGAATGTAGTGAGAGAAAAACTAATAATTTGGTTTTATTGGATATACATTGGTTGTTAACTTGTTGTTGGTTGATTGTATGTAAATTCATTAAGTGTTAATGAAATTGAATTAGCGCATTTGAAAACTATGTAATTGAATTCAAATTGAAAGTGAAGTAAATAAATTTGAATAGAATTGAATTCGAGTTGATTTGAAAGTGAACCAATGTGAATTTAATTAGTGAATGTAAACTAATGGGAAATGAATGAGAAAGAATATGCAACTTCAATAGTAAACTAAAAATGTATAAGAAGCATATGTTGAAAGGTTTTGTAATTGAATTGGCAAAATGATTTGAATGTTGAAGTTGGAATTGTGTACTACTATTAGCAGGATATACAGGTGTATAATGGAATTGGGATTTGATTTTGAAGTTAAAAAATTGAATTGCTCGACAAAAAGGTACGTATTTCAATTTTAGTATGAGATTTGATGATTTCCTTCTCCAGCCACTTGGCTTTCTCTTTTCTTTTTGATTCTGAGGGGCCGTGGTGCCATTTTGTAGTCGTACCGATCGAGCCGCGCAAAGGAGACGCTGGCGAAATTTTTCGAAAATTTAGGGAGTTAGAAAATTTTTGAGAAAATTTTGAAAGTTTGAAATTTGAATTTAAATTTAAATTTGAATTGTTGAGTAAACAATGTTGTTTGAAACCTATAATTGAAGTTGGAAAGCTAATTGAAATGATAGTAAATCTTTAATAAAAAGATTGGTGTTAGAAGGTTGATAAAACTATTAGTTTTGGAAAAATAATAAACGGATTATGAATCATTCTCCTTAACTTGCAATTTCGAGGACGAAATTCTTTTAAGGGGGGAAGATTGTAACGACCCAGAATTTCTGATAATTTGAATTTGAGTATTTAATTAATTTTAAATATTAATAAGTGGAATTTTTAAGTAGAATAATTTATTTTTCGAATATTGGATTTAATGGGATAATTAAATCGATAATTTAATAGTGAAATTCCAAAAATAATTAAATATTGGGTTAAATGTGATTGAAAATGATTTGGAAAATTTTGTTTTATCATATTAAAGTTATAGAAATGTTTTAGGACTTTTAAAATTGAATTTGGAATTTATTTGTAAAAATCGAATATTTTAATATTTAATTATCGACTGAAAAATAGCCAATTTTTGAACAGTCTCAGAATTGAACGAAACGAGTTCCATTGGATCCGTAATAGTTAGTTATTATCGGATCTCAATTTTCATAGCAATCAGAGTTGTCGTTTGACCGTGGCAGCTCGAAACGCATCGATATCGTTTTAATTTTAATTCGGCGAGTTAAAATAGCCATTTTTCAAACGGTCTCGGATTTCGACGAAACCAGTTTCATCGGATCCGTAATATGATATTATTGTAGGATTTTAAATTTTAAGTCGTTCGGATATATCGTTTGTCCGGTACAAGCCAAAACGCCTAGAAATCGTTTAAATCGGTTTTAATTTAAATTGATCGTTTAATTCCATATCTCACACATACGATCGAATTGGCTTACGAAACCTGTTCCATTGTGTCCGGAACGCGGAAAAACCTTAGGATCGCCTGTCGGAACGCGTAGATTGGAGTTCATTTGCGTAAACTGTTAGAGAGAGAATTTTATTAATTTAATAATATAATAACTATTATATAACCCTAATCTACTTTCGTGGCCGCCAGTTATGGTATTAATGGCCGAAATGTGCCCATCTTCCCTCTCCAATTTCTTCAAATCCACGCACTGTTTACAGAAACTTCCAACATAGAAATTGAAGAGCACTCAACGAGCTTCACATCCGTACGGTTGAGATGTTGGTTTGTCAACCAGAGGAGGGCGATTTTGGCCGCGTTTGTTCGTCGCTTGCGCACGTTTTTCTAGGTGGTGAGGGGGCCGAGCTTCATGATGCTCCAGCCGAGAGTAGGGGGAAGCACGTGCTATCGAATGGTGACCTCGGATCATCGTCAAAGCAAGTGTGATGGGCTCGGCAATCTAGGGTTTTGGTTCGTGATGGGTTTCAAGTCGCGTGTTTTGACCTGGGAGTTCTTGCGTGAGGGGGGAAGAAGGTGGAGTGCGGCCAGATTTTGATCAAGGGGAAATGGATGGCAGATATGAGATGTGGGTTTTAAAATTTATTAAAAGTTGTAATTAGTCATATTAAAATTAGTATTAACTTCAAAATGTCATAACTTTGCGATGCGAGGTCGGAAAATTATGAAACGAAGTGCATTGGAATTGTATGATCGTGCTCTTTGCGATGGAGCTGGATTGGAAATTTTTGGAGCTAGCGAAAATTTCGGGTATAATTAAACGCGTGTTTAATTATATTCGAAATAAAAGCTGAAACGGAAATAAAACCAAGGTGAGAACTCCTCACTCAATCGAAAGGTTTTGTTTAAAATTTTAAATAGTTAATATTGATTGATAATTGTTGATTGATTGTGGTAGTAGATATAATAGGATATATATTATATATAGCAATATATATATATTGGCATATGTATATATTGGATTTGATTTCCCGCCTCGTATAGCGGATGAGACCCTATTGCGCCGCCTATTAAGCGGATATTTATAAAATCCCATATACCGCGATATTCCACCTCGAAGTGGAATTGGTATTGTGCTAACGTCTGTGGATGCAGGGTAACAGGTTGGAGGGATCCAACTGGATTCCTCACATATTTATTTGTTTATAAATATTATGTTGATTGTTGATAATCATATTGATATATGACACTTATTCCCGTGATTGACCATCTGATGTTGTTGCATCATCGGATTCAAATTTTTAAAAAAATTAAAATAACGGTTTTGAATTTAAAGGGGTTTTAAATCGATTTTTCAAAGAATATGGTTTATTAAAAATTTTGAATTGATTAAATTTTAAATTAAATAGATGGATAAAATTTTATGTTTTAAAAATTTATATTTTTATAAAATATAACTTAAAAGAAATTTTTAACAATAATAGGTTTTTATAAAATAGTTAAATTTGGTTTTTGGGAAGTTATTATTATTAATGGTTTATATAAAGGATTTTATAAATGGATGTTTTTAAATAAAAATTATTGAAGTTATAGGATAAATTTATAAAGTGTTAAGTTGATGTATAACATGAATTTCACTAGGATTTATAGATTAATAAATGTGAAATTTATAAAACGAACGGTTATTGGAAAAATTTAAGTTTATAAGTTATTAGTTTATAGAAATGGATTTGGGCATTAAAAAGGGGAATTTTATAGAAATTGTTAATAAATGAAGATTTCATTAGTTGAAATTATTATAAGCCATAAAGAAATCTTGTAAGTGATAAGATTTTAAATTGGTGAAGTTCAAAAGAACGATTTGGGTAAATAGATAATATTATAAGTATTTAACTTATAATATTGATTTTAGTATATAATCGAGTTATGTAAATCGAATTGGACTAATAAAAGGAGATTTCTAAAACGAAGTTTCATAAATAGAAATGGGATGTATGGACATTGTTATAAATCCGAAAAATCAATTTAATTTGATAAATTGAATATGGAATTTGTTAAAGGGGTTGTATTCACTATTTTTGAACGGTGAATGTATTATTTTATTAAATGAACGTGTTTTTGGAAAAGAACGTTCTAAATGGAATTTAAAACTAATTAAAGACGTTTTAAGATATGTTAAGTATCGAAATCATAGATTTCAACATTGATTGTTGAAATAGACGATTTCGAGAAATAGAAGGGAATATTTTGAATAGTAGTGGATTTATGTATCCATTTTTTTATTTCAAATCCATATACTAGTGTTTTTGGGTTGTCGTAACGATGTTTTACGCAACATTCGTTTTTAACCCAAATAAATGTGAATAAAGGAATGTTTTCTTAAAGAGAATGGAATAAATACTTAACTGTGATTTAAGTATATGGAATATTTTCAAATCGTTGAAAATAAATAAATTTGTGAATTACTTATTTTTAAAATAAGCATGGGAATGGTTTTCTAATATGAAATGGAACGGTTTTTGTGAATTCACCTTTAAGGTAATTGAAAGCAAATAACTTGAAATCGATTTGGGAATCGTATGCTAGTAGATGCTTGGAATTTAAATCCACCTTGGAATTTATATATATATGAAGGGAAATTTGTTTAAAAATAAATATTGATTTATTTTGAAGTATGAAAATGAATTTACGGATTTGGGACGTAAATTTAAATTAAATCGGTAAAGATTTATTTGATGATTTGAAATTTGTTTTCAAAGGGTATAAAGGATGAAAAGTAATTTGAAATTAGTTTTCAAATGGTTAAGGTGATTTGAAATTAGTTTTCAAATGGTTAAGGTTATTTGAAATTGGTTTGCAAATGGTTAATGTAATTTGAAATTTGATTTCAAATGGTTGAGGTGTTTAATTTGAAATGGGTTTTCAAATGGTTAAGTGTGGAAATTATATCGTGAAGGTGTTTTGGTAAAGCAAATAAATTGGGCAATTATTTGGAAATTGTGTATATATATCTTGTAAAGATATTTTTGGGATTAAATAATTTTGGAAAAATTATTTGGAATCTGATGATGTGGCGCATCTTTATTGATAGTTAAATAACCGACTATCAGTATTTACCCTTGGATGGTAATTGTTGTGATTGTTGAAATTGAATGCTACACTTATTTTTAAAAATAAGCGCTCGCTATTCGGTTTAGCCGGGAGAGGACCTTTGTGTCATATATCCCATTCCGAATATGCGATACGTCGTTTGGATTGCATTTGAAGACCGGTGTTGAAGACCGGGTATTTGTGAAAACGATAGGATGACCTATCGATTGTCTCCGCATCGTTAGCTACGATATGGAGATTTCCTTTGTGATGGGAAATTTTATCGGGATTGTGAATACCCGGATTGCAAGGGCTTCCTTGGAAGTGCCTTCGGTTCTGTTCGAACCCGGAACAGACTTGTATGGTTACATGTCTGACATTACATTTTGAGAGATAGAGCAGATTTCTTTCAAATACATTTCTGTTGGTGGCGGAGAATTTATTCTCTTAGCTTAACACCCTTCTCTGAGACGTACGAGCTCAGAGGTTATGTAGTTGAAGGTTATCAGCGATATATTCCCAATCTGGTAATGTGACATGCTGAGTGCTGCTGTGTGATGATCATTGGTTGGTCATTTGTGATATGATCATTTGTTTGATCATTTATCTTTGTGATCATTGCTTTGGTCATCTGTTGACCCAAAGCATGGCTTTGTTGCACAAAGCGTAGCTTTGTGGACGAGACTTCGTCAGGACCTCACTCCCCGGAAATGGTCGAAACAGGAATATGCGGCAAGGTTATGAGGGTCGCGCCCTTTAGGGTATGTCATTTCCTTCTGGAAAAGGGTGGTATCATGGTATGGAGCCCAGATGCTTACTCATGTTGATACACTATATATATTTCTGTGTGTGGTGTTGTTGCGAGCGCTCGGATAAAGGTCCCAAAGGACCGGGGGATGACATATTCGTGTAGTAGTTACCTAGTTACAGAGGTAACCCGGCCTTGTGTTGGCAGAGATCTAACCGTAACGTTAGTTTCTCGGGACGTCCCGCCAGAGGCGATCCCATGTGGCAGTAGGAAGTTCCTTAGCCTGACCATTTGTTGGAAATCCAATCAAAACAATACGCGCCTTGTACGGTTTTAGTTGTATTACCTGCCATTCACTTATGGTGGTCACCACTGTTTGGATGGTAGCTATAGTAGGCATAGTTCGGAATGTCTATGCTGGCTAGGATTTATATTCTACTTTCGAATTGTTTTCTACACTATGCACTAGTAATAATATCAAAAATGATTTGATTTTCGCGTAGTAAGCATCTTTGACTATCATAAGGAGAAATCTCCTCCAATTCTGCGTTTGCATTGTGTGTGTGGCGGGAGGCCTTATGGTAGTTTCATTTTCCAAAAAGCATTGCGGATTTAAAAATTTAAATTTTCTTGTTGCTTGTTTAAAGATAAACTGTTTTGAGTTCTCACACCAGTCCCATGACTGACCTGGAGTTTATTGTTCCTTTCCTAAACTCTGGGTGCCCACTATTTTCCACACGGGCAGTCTAGAGTTAGGTTATCAGGTTATTCTGGATTCGGGAGTTGCTGTGCAGATGTTGGAGGCGAGCTTGGATAGCGTAGTCTATTATCTATTGTATATAGTATTCTTTCCGCTGTTTTATTGTTGTACACTCTGATGATATGATGTATTGTGATGTATGTATAAAATGTATAGTTCTTTTGTTTTAATGATATTCATTTATCTATTATATGTTGTTCCGCTGCGATTGTGAGATTCTGATATTGTTTCTCGTTCTGTTACTTGTTTTCTGTTTTCTCCTCTCTTTCTTTTCTTTCTTCTTCTACCTCTTTCTTCTTCTAAAACCCTAACGGTTCGATTTTTCGGCAACGAAAAATCGCGATCGTTACATTCGTCCTTCTCGTGGAGGGTTAAGTCCTTGTTAGTGAACTATGTCTTGAGAGCCACATTTCTTCATTAAAAGTATTTAACATATTTTTTTGTTACAGTCTTGGCTTGATTATGGACTCTATTCATCTCCTCTGTCAAGCTTTTGGCTTTTGCCTTCGATTTTAATGCCGTTGTTAATACCTTAGTTATTGATTTTGATGACAATAACCATCCATAATCATATAAAACATAGATATTAATGTTTTGCCAAGTTCTATAGAATATAGTGCAGAATATTACAAGGGTGCTGAGTCAATGACTGTACAGTATAAAGACTCAACATAAAGATTACATGAAGACTCATGAGTTCAAAGACCAAAAATATTCATAAATTGCTTTGCAAAGTATCAAATTGTGTATAATTTTCAAATTATTCTTAATAAAACAATTTTCATTTTCAACTAAGGTAAGTCGGCATACCTAGAAAATATATTCGACATACATGCCGCCAATTGGTTTTATAAATTTTAAAAGTGTTAACCCGTCTTTTGTTAAGGCAGTATATAGAAAGATTTAACCCAACCAACTTCATGCTTATCAAGGCCAATGAGTGCAGAGCAACGATTGTAGGGCCTAAAAATCAAGTATAAATGGTTATACGAAGCCAGAGTTGGATGGAGATGGCTGATAAATGATGCAGGGCGCTTGAATTATGGATGTTGGCTTGGAACCCAAGGGATCGACGTAGCATAGGAGGGATCATCATGGTTTTGTAGTATAGGATGGAATGGCATACCTCCATGGCATAGGTCAGATTGGCATAGTTTCATGAAGTATGAGGGATCGGCATACCTCCACAGCATAGATGGGATCAACTTACCTACATGGCATAGGAGAGGTCAGCATAGAAGTAGGAGGGATTGGCATAGCGTTGTGCGGTTGCATTGATCGACATAGTTTGGTAACGTCATAGGGATTTACATGACTGGTTACATGAAGGGATCGGCAAGACGAAGTAAAGTGTAGATTGGCATGGTTAGTTGTGTGTGGATTGGCATGGTCGAGGCAGTGTATGGATCGGTATGGTTGGTTCTAATGGGATCAGTATAATTCATTAGCTTGGTAAGATGGAAGGGTCAGCATGGTTGGTTGCATTGGATCGGCAGACTTCATTTGATAGGGGTCAACGCTTATTAATGCAACAAGTACATTCTTACGTTAACCAATGCATTACTTGAACTCCCTTATTTCAAATGACATGAAACTTAAGGGTTAAACATATTTCATCATAAAGAATCCACCATAGGAATCGCTATCCAAAATTCAACTAAGGAAGGTATCGGTACCGATCCCTCCTCATGGGGATTTGGGCCTATCGACCCCTATGGTGGGCCCATATGGATACGGAGGTCCTATAATCGAAGTTTCACCTATAAATACTGCAGGCATGGCTTCAGAAAAAGGATCTTGATTTTGTTTCGCTTCATCTTCTACCTAGACTATACTCTTCCATGTTTATTCTTGAATTTCATGGATTTGTATCTATAATCAATAGTATAAACTAATAAAAGAAAAATCTTTGGAGTGGACAATAACACCCCATATTTTTGTAACATTATTTAGAATATTTAATTAGATCAACTAAATAAAATTATGTGTGGATTAAGGGATTGAGACTTGATTTTAAAAAAGGGGTAGCCGTACCATTTAACAACGAATTAAGATAAGAATTAAAATGCGGAGGGGTAAAATAGGAAAGAGGCCATTCTTATATCTCTAAAACTTGGTCGTGTATGTCAATTCACGTTCATTTCAATTTCCATATTTTAAAAGCTAAGGCTAGCCACCATTAACAAGAAAAAGGGGATGAAGATTAAGAAAGCAAAGGAAGAAGCTAATTCAAATCAAATCCATTCGCATCTCGGTCTCTTTAATCTCTAAAGCTAAGGTGAATAATTTTACATTTAATATTTCTTTTGTTTTTTATTTTAAGATGAAATCTGAAGTATTATGCATTGATTTTCCATGTTCTTGAATGACAGAGTGATTATATATACTTGTTGATGATTTATGGTTGTTCATATAGATTTTTATGACATGTCTTTATATGAAAATCCCACTAAATGACATCCAAATACCTTGGGAATTTTTATACAGACTAGAAATATTATTTTGGAGATGGGTTCAATTTACAGAATTTTTTTGAAATTTATATGAATTTTCTAGTGAAGAAAATTTTACTTTTTTTTTAAATTATTTATGGTTAAATAATAATTTGTTTGGGTCTGAAATTTATATATGTTAGAAAACATATAAAAATGATTTTTAGGAATTTTTGTAGAATTTTCCTAAGTGTTTTAATGGATATATAACATGATTTAAGGTATGGGACCTAAATGTTTTATATGTTTATGAAAGGAGAATGAGATTTTTATACATAAATTTAATTCGTTAATTCTAGAAAGTCAGCGGTACTTTTAGAAAAGAGAAACTTGCAACCAATCATAATTTGACAAATAGGGCAGGTTAGGTACAAAGAAATAGTTTAAAAGGACAAATAAACATGTTTTTCACTGTTTCGATGCTTTCGGTACCAAGGTTCCGCCTTCTTACCTTCACCTTCGTCTCTATCGAAACTAATGCACATGGTATCAGTTAACTGGAACGTAGTGAATTGGATACAGGCGGAAGGTATAGAGTCAAAAACAGGGGTTTCGATGGTGTTGAGGCACTACGTTGCTTTTAAATGAAAATGCGTCTGCTTGCTTTCGACTAAGTAGCTTTCGACCAAGTCAATTGGTTTTAAGAGAATGGTCTTGATGAGGTTGCATTTTTGTTTTAAATGATTTCTTTTGACTAAGTCGAAACCTTTAGCTGCCGCTTTTTACCTTTCAACCTAGGCCACTTTTCCAATGCTTTCGAAGGGATGGTTTCGACACCATCACTTCTGTACTTAGGAAAAGGTTTCAAAACAGATGCTTTCGACTTAAATGATCCAATGACCCTTTTTATGAGACTGAAGTATAACCCAAATGGTTTGAAAGAGATAGCTTTACTTGCTTCGAAAGGTGTTTCCACATGTTTTAAATTGAAGCCAAGTGCTTTCGAAAGGGTTGAGCTTTATTGCATTCGAAAGGATTTAGTGAATGGTTTCGAAGGAGTGGATCCCCATAGGTTGAAAGGAAAGGTTTTTCCTATGTTTTCGTAATGCAATATTTAAAGGTTTTTAATAAGGATGTCTAATATTTTAAAGGTCTCGAAGGGAAGGTTTTTACGCTTTAAAAAGGAAGGATTTGGCCTTTCAGCATAGTTTAAGTATAGGGTTTTATTTGGTTTCAAAAGAGTTACTTTTAATGATGTCGAAAGGGGCGCTTTCAATGGTTTTGAAAGGGTAGTTTAAAGGTTTTAAACAAAGGTTTCGAATATAATAAATAGGTAATATAGACTAAGCTTTTCAATTTAAAAAGGACTTTAACTTATATTGGGGGATATGTAATCCTCATTAAAATTCATCAAAATTGCTTTTAATAAAGTATATATAACATGGAAAAATAGCTTACAATAAAGCTAAAGATATATTTTCCTTGTATAAGTGTGATTCTCCACCCCGAGACCCACATTAAAACATACTGGGTAATATTTTTTGTTAGTGCGGTGAATAGGGCTAGTTATGAGCGACCATCCATAGCTTTGTCTTAAACACCTATTGAATATTTCTGTTGGATGCTTCATTTTTTTTTCTTTCTCAAGTGGATCAACATATCCAATATATGCTTAATACAAAACTACGATAGCTAACGGATCTATCAGAATAAATAAAACAACTAACTCAAAAGAACATAGGACAACGGTCAAACATATATGTACATATACACAGATACATCATAGTACAATGCATGGTGATACAATAGAAGTGGTACATGAACCACAATATACACATCGAGTAAAAATGAACAGATGCATATAAGAGTTTACAAAACGACTTCAAAACTAGAAAAAGGTGACTAGTAGAAAGTCCAAAGCAGAAGCAGCATAGCAGATATCTACAACAGGTGTCTAACCTGAAATAACTCGGTCTGACCCAAGTATATAAAAATACATGGGTTAGTCTAGCTTTAATAACTGATTAGTATATGATAATGAAGTATAAGGGTAAAGGTAATGTTTCTTCTCGAATGAGAAGAAATACTGCTAATATCACAATAATATATCAACTACTAAGTATCCTAAGAGGATATCTCGGAAGAGGCAAGATAACAACAATATCAGTTAAACTTAATTACGCCTCATATCATCGGCATCTGCAAAAGTCAATATAATGGTTTTCATAAACCATAACTGCCAAATAGAAGATCACAAGACTCAAAATTCACCAGAAAATGGTAATCACAAATAAATCCTAAATAGGAAATCCCAAATCTCGAAAATGCGCCAGAAGATGGCAATCAAAAATAGCTCCCTAAAAGAAGATTATAAATCTCAAAATATACGCCAAAAGATGGCAATCACAAATCCTAATTTGCAGAACTCGATTAAGAGTTCAAACTCCAAAAATGTAATCGCCACATAGTAATGTCTCAAACGGCTCAAAAGGCCAAATAATCTCTAAATGGCGACACGTTTTGAAAATCACAAATAAATAATGAAAACATCACAAAAGATAGTACGTGCTTATAAAAATAGCCAGAGCCCGCCAAGTACAGTATCTCAAAATAAGGCGCCAAATACGTCCCCAAGGACAAACATCACGAAGGACAAAACATCCCGAAGGACAAAACATCCCGAAGGATAAACATCACGAAAGACAAAACATCCCGAAGGACAAACATCTCAAAGGACAAATGACCCAAAGGTCCAGTACTGGCAATCAACCCGAAGGTCCGTAAAACAGCCTTAAACGAATAAGTCCGGAATTAACCGAAAAAGTAAACACATGTATCCCGTACCATATGTTTTACTAAATCGTTTAATTCTCTTTCTCATACTCCCGAAGAGTGTGCAAAAATTAGCTTCAAACAAACAAGTCCAGAATTAGTTGAAAAAAGTAAACGCGTGCCCCATACCACATGTTTTACTAAATTCTTTAATTCACTTTCTCATATGCCCGAAGAGTTCAAAAATGTGTATTTTACATTGAAAATAATCTGTTTTGAGAAAACTAGTTTTTTAAAAAAATTCGAAATTGTTTGGAAAACAAATCCTTGAAATTTCTCTTTATTACAAAGAATATATAAATTTAACAGCTTTAAATAATTTATGAATATTGTAAAATATTTACTTCAAAAGCCATTTTATTGAAAAAAATCATTTTTAAATTGTTGTAGAAAACCCGTGCTCGAAAACAAAGGAAATCATCGAAAATGCTAATAACCGGCTTAAGAAATCATCTCAAAACATGTCAATCTGAAGTACGAAACAACACAAATATTGGCTTACCTATTGGTAGGTTAGAGCCCTTCAAAAACATCTCATAAATGTGACAAAAACAAGTTTTAAAAGTGACTAGAATAAGCAATAAAGCAAAACAGTGCAGAAGAAAAAAGAGAAATCGACTTGGGCAAAATAACTTGCTCAGGTTGACCTATAGTCGCCCTATATGAAGCATGGGACGACTCTAGGGTCGACCTGTGCACTTCCTTGATTAACTTGTAGATCGCATTTCCTACATGCAACTCTGCCTTCTACGATTCGATTTTTGAGCGATTGTTTCAGTCAGTCTTAGGTTGATTCAGATGATGAAATGACATGCATAAAATACAACACCTAGACAACAATCTGGAAAAACTCCGGCATGGATTCAACGAAAAAAGAGAAACCTATAAACACAAGAAGATGGACTCAAGCACACATTTTACTATAGACTATCAACCAACAAATTTCTTGTTTGTAGTAAACAGATATTATCACTTTCAGCTTGTAAACCTTGATTTTAAGCTAGATTTTGTGAATTTGCAACTCGCCTTATGCTTTTGAGTGGATTTGAGTTCCAAGGCAAGATCTTTTTGGTCCAAAGGAGCTTCACTGGCCTGTAGAAACTTAAGGAAGAACATGCAGCAAGAGAGAAAAGAGTTACAGACAACAATTTCTCAGAATTGAGATAGATAAAAGGATTTTGAATTTTGGTTTTTGATTACCAGCTAGAGTTTGGATTACTAACTTCCTCTGATTTCCCTTTTTGATTTCACTTAATTTTTGAAGCTAGATTTGACAATTAGAGAGAAGAAACCATTTTCTTTTTACTGGTTGTTTTATAGGAGGAACTAGAAAATGAGAAAAAGGAAACTAAACGTATAGTTCATTTTCTTAAGTCTCCTGCTTATTCTATATTTGGGTTTGGGCTTAAATCCATTACCAAATAGCTTAAGATAATATTTAATATATATTCACTAAGTTAATTCATGTATTTACATTCTATTATCACTATATTTACACAAATTTTAGCCAAATGAATGTTTATGACATGTTTATGTTACAAAATGTTTTATCAACACAAAAAAATTAGTTTATCCATTTAAAACTTATTTTCATCATTAAATTCTTATTTTTACTTAAATACTCTAATTTACTTTATTAATTACACAAAACATTATCTTTAACGTCAAAATTTACACAAAAATCATTTTCTTGCCCAGTTAAATATAACAAACCCTATTAACAATATTTTTACATCCAAAATTTATTTTAGAACAAAATTCCAACTTTTTATTCACAATATTTATTAAACTAAATTTTAATACTTCATTAAAATTTAAAAAAATTAACAGTTGGCAATAATTTGTAAAATTATTGCATTTTCTCATATTAAAACCATGTATTGCTCATTTTTATCACAACTTACAAAATAAAGTTTTTAAAGCTTTATTTTCAATATTATATATTTATTACCAACATTTTTTTTCCGCAAACGATATTGAATTAAACTATTTTACTTCACTAATTTAATTCAAGTAATCTCCAAATCAACAAAATGCCATCATTCAGCTCAATTTCCAACCAAATCAACTTACTTCCATTTTATTTATTCAAAACTCATTGTTTTTTTAAAATAAACAATTTTAACAGATTTTACTTCTCCAAATTATTTTATTTTAATTTAGATTCAACCCAACTCATAGTTTAAATCTATTTTCCTCATATTTTCTCGAAACTAAATGTATTTTCCCTAAAACTTCATATTTAATCATTTTCAACAATCAAACATTCTTTTTTTTTAAATTTCCTCAAGTAAATTCCAAAACCTAAATTTAAGATTTTACTTAGATAATTTTTTAAATTATCTATCCCAAATTATATTTATCTCTTGAATAATAAATTATAATATCTTTATAATTTATTATTACTATTATTAACAGGTAATCACAAAATCAGGGTTGTTGCAGACTCCTCCCATTATAAAAATTGTGTTCTCACAATTCCTAGAGAAGAGCTGTATTTAACACGATTTATTTCATCAAGCAAAAGAAAATAAATAAGCTTGAGTTTAAAATTCTCACCCTCAACACAAGAAGATAGATAACCAGAATAAGATTGCTCGATAAATTCTATGTTTCCCAAGTGTAGTCATTGGGATTAGCAGACCATTGAATATTTACGAGCAGAACATCCCTACTTCGAAGGCGTTTCACCTTCAAAGCAAGAACACGGATATGATGCTACACTATAGATAAATCGCTGAGATTGATTCTTCAAAAGCTTCATGAATTGAGTCAGGACTTAGCATAACTTTATCCCGGATTCCAACCAACAAGATGGTGATCGACATGACCTTCCGCATAAAGCCACGAAAGGAGCCCTACCGATATTAAATTGACAATCATTAAGGTAAGAAAACTCAACAAGAGGTAGGGGGTCTCTCCTCCTACCACCAAACTCATATGACTACCTAAATACAAGTCATAAAATAATTGCATAAAGGCAAGTTAGACACAGGAATAGATTTTGTACTTTCTTTTATTCATCAAATGTTCTTAGATTTTTCAAACCCATTATCTTCATAATCAAATTCTTAATTTCCAACATTTGAAAATTTTCAAAGCTTCTTATTTAAAATTTTAATTTAAGCTCATCACTCTTTATTTAGAGTAAATAAAATTTGAGTTGTTTCATTCTCTAATTCTTCCATAAATATACTTCAATTTGTAACATATTTTTTTCTACCCTAATAATCAATTAGGTTACAATCACAAAATCAGAAGCATTACGTTTGACTGTTAAGGGAAATAAACCATCTTATTTAATTTCGGACTTGCTGTAAAGAACTTAAGTTTTGAAATAGAAAACAACGAAATCTGAGAAATTTTATAAAATAAAAGTTGTTCTACTAAGTCAAAGCTTTCTAGCAATGTAAAGATCATCAAAATTGGATTCACGGTTTGAAAGTTATGCTAAATTTACTTTTAGCTTAAATCTTATAAAATTTAAATTAGGATAGGGATGTTCATCCAAATTCAAACCCATTTTAGACAGAATAAAAAACAAAATCTTCCAAAGCAGTAAAAAGAAATTTTTATAGCTTACTGGAAGCTCTTTCATTTGCAAAAACATTAAGCTTATTTGGAGTTACAAATCTCTAGTTACCTTTGTTTTAGTATAGCATTTTTCAAAAAAAAATCAGCTTTTAAAATCAATTTAAAATTTCCAAGCCATTCTAATTTCAAACTACATTTTCTAACCAATCTTTTTTTGCTAAATCATTTTTCATGATCCTCTTTCCCAGAAAGCCAAGACATTCAAAAATTATGATTAACTTTATGTAAAAACAATTCACTAACAGGAAACACTTCATTATTTTACACAACCAAGTTTTTCAAGCAATTGATTTTGAAATCTCATTTTGAAAGAGACTACTAATCTCTTTTACTACCAAGAGATAATTATCTATCCCAACATAAATTTTAGATTTACATATACTTTTAAAACTATTCTTGCAATTTAGAATGATTACATCTCATGCCTTATTCATTAATTATACCTAGCACTTCTTAATATAGCATTTTACAATAAATGAACCATTCAGATTCATATTTATCTTGTTTCAAAATTAAATTCCATCATATTATCAACACAAAACTAGCTAAAGTGGATAATTTACTTAAACATATTTTCAAAAAAAAAAATTGTAAATTCATAAAAAAAAAATCCTTAATACCATCAAAATTTAAAACAAAGTTTTACTCACAAATTCATGCTAATGGTCTAAAATTAGCATTCCTTTATTTTCCTTTAAGATAGATTTTTAACTATCTATTGTTATTATTCAAACAACCAAATGTCAAAAAAAAATTACAGTCAACATTTATAACTTTGCACTGAAATATTCAATTGATGTTTTAATTTTCTAACCAATGTATTTTCTTATCTTGAATACATCATTTTATTAATCAAATCATCACATGATATTCTCTTCCAATTCTCTTTAATTAGAATTATTTACTTTACTTACTCAAGTTCCCGTATGATATCATTATTTAGATTCCTATTGGTTATACTTACATAACCAATTAAAAGCATAATCATATTTAATTTCACAAATTCAAATTATATAATGGCATTGCCTCCTCATTGGTTTTTAGTGAATGACTCAATCAATTGGCTATAAAGTTGACCAAATGGTCAAAACTGCCTCGCTACTTATCTAACAATCTCTATGGTTTAATGGCTACATTTATGTTCTATAATAAAATTAATACTCAATCTCTTAACTTTTTATTTTCAAACTATTTATTTTCACAACTCAATTTATTGTGTCTAACTGTCTCATCAAAGCATTTATGAAATTCCTATCGATAACACTAATTAAGCGCATTGGCCAAAATTCTTAAAGCACTCAATGGACAATCCAACACCAAATCATTTTTTTCTATATAACAAACATGTATCTTATATAATTTACTAAACATTCTTTGCTTGTCTTAATAAGAAAATTCCAATTATACTTATAAGTATATCTTCTGTTAGAAAGATTTGCAATTTAAATTATTGCTTTTACTCATCATCAATGAATACAAGGACGAATTCATCGAGATATTCCCAGAATACTCAATTCATAAGATCGACGAAATAAGCTGGAGTGTTCATTAAACCAAACTGCATAACGAGCCACTCATAAGAACCATAACGAGTGCGGAATGCGGTAAGAGGAATGCTGTCCTCCACAACCCGTAGAAGATGAAAATCGGTGCAAGTTCAAGCAGAGAAAAGACCCCAACACTACTCAATTGATCGAACATGTCATCAATCTTAAGCAATGAATATTTATTCTTGATGGTTAACTTGTTAAGCTTGCAGTAATCGATGCAAAGCCTAAGAGTACCATCAGATTTCTTAACAAAGATGACCGCGACATCCCATGGTGAAAAATTGGACTTAATGAATTGCTTGGCATCAATCCCCAGCAATTTCCTTTTGAGTTTCTATTTCCTTACAGGACATCCTCATGGGAGGATGACTAAAAAGCTAAGCACCAGGAATGAGGTCAATATGGAGCTCAATTTCCCGCTTGGGTGGAGAACTCGAAATGGACTCAAAAACATCTGCAAAATCTCGAACAACTGTAATTCAAGATACAACATCATCATCTTGAAGCTCAGGAGCAAATAAAAATACTTTGGAATTAACATTAATGTTCTAAAGAACAAGGCACAACTAATCAGCTAAATTACGATGCCTAAAATATAGGATCCTTTCAGAACATAGGATTGGGGCTTGATCATAAGCAAGCCAGTCCATCCCCAAATCATATTAGACCCAAGGTAACGAATGACGTGTAGATTTGCACGGAAAGAAAAACTGTAAGGATCAACCTCAATATTCTCACACAACATGCGAAGTGTTGCGGATCCCCCAATAAGACTCACAATCCTTAATTAAGTAACAAGGTAGGAAACATCTAATGGTTTAGCACCAACAAGCTCCTTCGATACGAATGAGTAACAAGCAACCGTATTGCAGAGAACTAGTATAAAATAATTTACGATAAGTATTATTCATAGGGTAAGATGTCATCAATTTAGTTATGGAATACTATGGAATTAGAATGTGTTCTTAGACGTATTCCCAACTTACATCTACCCTAAAGGACTCGAAAGGTTATGGAGATGATGATTAGTGAATACGTAACACTTATACTATACTTTGATGTACCGTAATATACGTTCTATTTATGTTTATCATACTTTTTTCTGAACTCAGATCCGATACCAAATTGTGATGCCCCACCTCGAGATCCACATTAATAAAGTGTATTACTGGGTAATACTGTATTTTAGTGCAGAGAATAAGCCTGGTTAGAAGCGACCATCCATAGCTTTGCCTAAAACAGGTATTGAATACGTCGGATGGGTCCTCTAATTTTTTTTTTCTTTCTCAAGTGGATCAACAGATCCAATATATGTTTAGTACAAAACTATGGTGGCTATTGGATCTATCAAAAAAATATAATAATGAACTCAAAACATCATAGAATAATAGTCAAACAAATATATACATATACACGGATACATCACAGTACAATACAAGGCGATACAACAGAAGTGGTACATGAACCACAATATACACATCGAGTAAAAATGAATAAATACATATAAGAGTTTATAAAAAGGCTTCAAAACTACAAAAAGGTTACTAGTAGAAATTCCAAAGCGGAAGCAGCATAGCAGATGTCTACAATAGGTGTCTAACCTGAAACAACATGGTCTGACCCGAGTATATAAAAATACACGGGTTAGTCTAGCTTAAATAACTGATTACTATATGATAATGAATTATAAGTGTAAGGGTAATGTTTCTTCTTGAATGAGAAGAAGTAACACTAATATATGTTAATACTTCATGTGAGATAATACCACAACAATATATCAATTGCTAAGTATCCTAAGAGGATATCTCGGAAGAGGCAAGATAACAACAATATCAATTAAACTCAATTAATCGTCTCATATCATCGGCATATAAAAAAGCCAATATAATGGTTTTCATAAACCATAGCTCCTAAATAGAAGATCGCAAGACTCAAAATTCGCCAAAAAATGGTAATCATAAATAAATCCTAAAATAAGAAATCCCAAATCTAGAAAATACACCAAAAGATGGCAATCGCAAATAGCTCCCTAAAAGGAGATTATAAATCTCAAAATAAACGCCAAAAGATGGCAATCACAAATCATAATATGTAGAACTAGATTAACAGTTCAAATTCCAAAAATGTAATCACCATATAATAATGTCTCAAATGGCTCAAAAGGCCAAATAATCTTGAAATGGAGATACTTTTGGAATATCACAAATAAATCATGAAAACATCACGAAAGATAGCACATGCTTACAAAAATGACCGAAGCCCGCAAAGTATTGTATCTCAAAATAAGGCGCCAAATATGTCCCGAAGGACAAATATCCCAAAGGACCACATGCCGTAGGACAAAACATCCTATAGGACAAAACATCCCCAAGGACAAAACATCCCGAAGGACAAATGACCCAAATGTCCAGTACGGGTAATCGACCCAAAGCTCCATAAAATAGACTCAAACAAATAAGTTTGGAATTAGTCTAAAAAGTAAATGCATGTGTCCCATGCCACATGTTTTACTAAATCGTTTAATTCTCTTTCTCATACGCTCAAAGAGTGTGCAAAAATTAGCTTCAAATGAACATGTCCGAAATAACCTAAAAAAGTAAACGCATGTGTCCCATATCACATGTTTTGTTAAATCATTTAATTCACTTTCTCATACGCCCGAAAAGTGCAAAAACATGTATTTTACATAGAAAATAATCTGTTTTGAGAAAACTGGTTTTTAAACAATTTTTGAAATCGTTTGGGAAAAAACCCTTGAAATTTCTTTTTATTATAAAGAATATATAAATTTTAATGTCTTTAAAATAATTTATAAATATTGTAAAATATTTATTTCAAAAGCCATTTTATTATAAAAATCATTTTTAAATTGTTTTAGAAAACTTATGCTCGAAAACAAAGAAAATCGTCGAAAATGCCAATAATCGGCTTTAGAAATCATCTCAAGACATGTCAATCCAAAGTGCGAAACAACACAAATATTGGCTTACCTATTGGTAGGTTAGAGTCCTTCAAAAACACGTCATAAATATCACATAATCAAGTTGCAAAAGTGTGTAGAATAAGCAAAAAAACAAAACAGTGCAGAAGAGAAGTAAGAAATCGACCTGGGCAAAACATCATGCTCATGTCGACCCATAGGTCAACCTAGTGAGGCATGGATCGACCCTAGGGTCGACCTGTGCACTTCCTTTGTCAACCTGTAGGTCGCATTTCCTATAGGCAATTCTTCCTTCTACGCTTCGTTTATTGAGCGATTGTTTCAATCGGTTCTAGGTTGATTCAGATGATGAAAATTGACATGCATAAACTAGAACAGCTAAACAACAATCCAGAAGAATTCTGGCATGGATTAAAGGCTAAAATAGAAATCTATAAACACAAGACGATGAACTCAAGCACCCATTTTACTATAAACTATCAATCAACAAATTTCTTGTTTACAGTAAATAGATATTATCACTTTCAGCTTGCAAACCTTGATTTTAAGCTAGATTTTGTGAGTTTGCAACTCACCTTATATTTTTGAGCGGATTTAACTTGGAAGACAAGATCTTTCTGGTCCAAAGGAGCTTCATTGACCAGTAGATACTTGAGGAAGAACATGTGCAAAAGAGAAAAGAGTTACCGGCAACAATTTCTCAAAATTAAGATAAATGAAAGAGTTTTGATTTTTGGTTTTTGATTACCTGCTAGAGTTTGAATTGCTAACTTCCCATGATTTCCCTTTTTGATTTCACTTAATTTTTTAAGCTAGATTTGACAGTTAGAGAGGAGCATCCATTTTCTTTTTACTGGTTATTTTACAAGAGGTAGTAGAAAGTGAGAAGAAGGAAATTGAACATACGGTTAGTTTTCCCAAGTCTCTAGCTTACTTTAGATGTAGGTTTGGGCTTGAACCCATTACCCAATAGCTCATGAAAATATTTAATCTAAATTTACTAAGTTAATTCATGTATTTACATTCTATTATCACTATATTTAAAAAACATATGTTCATGTTACAAAATGTTTTATCAATATACAAAAATCAATTTAGCCATTTAAAACTAATTTTCAACATTAAATTCTTATTTTTTCTTAAATATTCTAATTTACCTTATTAGTTACATAAAACAATATTTTAAACATTAAAATTTAGACAAAAATCATTTTCTCTTTCAATTAAATACAAAAAACCGTATTAACAATATTTTTACATCCAAAAATTATTTTAAAACAAAATTCCACGTTTTTATTTACAGTATTTATCATATTAAATTTTATATTAAAATTTACGAAAATTAATATTTGGAAATAGTTCGCAAAATTGTTGCATTTTCTCAAATTAAACCATGTATTGCTCATTTGTATCATAACTTACAAAATAAAGATTTTAAAACTTCATTTTCAATATTACATATTTACTACCAATACTATTTATTTATTTATTTCCACAAAAGATATTGAATTAAACGGTTTTGCTTCACTAATTTAATTCACTTAATCTCCAAATCCACAAAATGCCATCATTCAACTCAATTTTCAAGCAAATCAACTTAATTCCATTTTATTTATTCAAAACCCATTGTTTATTTAAAGTAAACAATTTTAACAGATTTTACATGTCCAAATTATTTTATTTTAATTCAGATTCAACCCAGCTCATAGTTTAAATCTTCTTTCCTTATGTTTTCTCCAAACTAAATGTATAATTCCCCAAAACTTCATATTTAATCATTTTCAACAATCTAACATCCTTCTTTTCCACTTTTCCCTAAGTAAATTCCAAAACCCAAATTTTAGATTTTATTTAGATAATTTATTTAAATTATCTATCGTAAATTATATTTAACGCTTGATTAATAAACTATCATCTCCTCATAATTTATTATTATTATTATTAACAGGTAATCATAAATCCAGGGTTGCTATAATAAGAATGATTTGAAAGGTTAAACCATTTTTAAAGGTTTGCACAGAAAAATATGAATGGTAGTTTACCCTCAGAGAATGACTCAGACTAGACGACCATATAGGAGTTGTGTAGGGTCGTGCCCTATGCTCATTGGTTATTAGCCCCTAGCTAATTTAGTCTAGAATTCTAATATGTGAAGCTTAGTTACAAGTAGGACTAAAATGTTGGTCACACACAGAAAGGAATGGTTATGTGTAGAGATAGGTTATTGGTTGGTCTGCAAAACCATTAGGATCATTTGACCCATAGAGAAGTAAGTTAAGGACAGACCGTCTAAAATTTTTGTCTAACAAATGTTTAGACAGTTTGATATTTTATCTGCTAGGACCGAGTTAGTCAAAGGGACAGTTAGTCTTGTTTAAGGTAGTCAGCCCAGATTTCAGACAATTAATATATTTTGAGGGCAGTCGGCCAGATTTTGGACACATAGTCCATTTATTACCTATTTTTAGCATAATGGATATTGCTACTATTTTTATTATAATCAATTTGATTAACCTGTTTTGGTGCAGGAAAAGATTTACAAAATATATGTTTTGAAAAGGATATTAGTGAGGGAAAACCCGTTCCGCCAAGCAGCACGGTCTCACGTATTATCAATAAACCGAGATGTAACAGTATTATTCACACCAGGCTTTATGTCTGACTCAAAGTTTTGGTTTCCTCTAAAACTCTCGGTTGCTCAAAATTGATTTGAGTAAGCTGAGGGTTGAGGTTTTCAGGTTTTAGAAATTTTGGCGAATAAAGCTAACAGATATGAGCAAGTGGCTGACGGATAGCTAAATACGAGTTACAGTCTATTCTGTTTATTTCTGCTGTGTATATATTGTTTTAGATATGACTATACTGACTCTGGTCAACCATGGAGGCATCGTCATATGTCGATCTTGACGTATTTTGTAATGGATATATTTGATCGATGCCTAAAAAGCATTAAGGGGTTATGTAACTTGGATATGAATCATTGTTTTGAAATGTAATTATTAAAATGTTGTATTTCAAATCAATGATTTTTTTCATATTCAAGTGCTTTTGATATTATGGATACCTTTAGCTTTACCGTATTTTGTCACTAGAATTTAATATTATAAACGACTATGGCATCTGTAGCGCTTAGCTTTTGGCCATAAGATACGGGATGTTACAACCTGGTATCGGAGCAAAGTTTTATGAAAAATTTAACTAAATTTGTTTTGAAAGCACAATCTTATGGAATTAGAGCAAGATCCTTGTTGGGATAACTTCTATAGTAACATGCTTGTATTTGCTATATATAAGTATATGCTTTATCTCTAGTCTCCTATCTTTGTTCAGGTTAATTTTCTGTATCTCATAAGGTTTGAATACAAATATGGATGGTAGAAGAGGAAGAAGTAACCTAGGAGGGGAGGCACCATTAGGAATGCCAAACCTAAAACGAGGAGAACACAAGGTCGGGCTCAAGTAGAGAATGATGGTGCTGGAGTCCCGCCAGTTGGAATGGAAGCTACGTATCAGTTTTTCACGAATATGATGCAAGCGGGAGTTGCAACTGGTGTGTTAGGAGGAAATGCTATAGGAGCAGGGGTTTCAGAAGTTCTGGTAGTTAACAATTATGTTAAGCTGAGCGGAGATTATACTAAGCTTGAAGGGAAACCGTTTATTGGAATGGAATATGCCATTGAGGTGGAGAATTGGTTACTCCATTGTGAGAGAATCTTTGCAGAATTGGGGTTCAATGATGAGCAGAAGAGGAGGTTGGCATCAAGACAAATTTACGGAGCAACTTTTTTTTGGTGGAATAGTGTTACTGTGGCAGTGGATGAGGAGACAATTATCTAGGAAGATTTTAAGAGGAGGTTCCAAGAGAGGTTCGTGTCAGTGATGGCACAATCTGCTCTAATTAGAAAGGTTATTGAGTTAGAGAAGGGAGAGACGTTTATTTTGGAGTATGCCAAAGGTTCTAGGAGGTGGCCAGACATGGTATGCTTCGGTGGATACAGTGATGTAGAGGAATGAGAAGTTTATCAGGGGGTTGAAGCCTGAGTTGGCCAGAGCTACATTGTCTCATATTAGAGGTCCTTCTGATGCTGTATTGGAGATGACCTTAAGCCACAAGGAGATGCTTGATTCTCTAGGGAAGAGTAAGGCTAAGGAAGTCCAGGTTGGGCCGGGCAAAAAGAGGAGTTCTTTCCTAAGAAAGGTGCTCAAAAGGGTGGAATAGCTAAAAAAGGGAAGTCTGAGATTGTTTGCTTCAAATGTAACAAGAATGGGCATTTTGCTAACGAGTTTCGTGCTGGGAAGGCAAAGGAAGTGGATGGGATGAAGAATGTTAGGTGCTTCAATTGTGATCAGATTGACCATTACAAGAACAAGTGCAATAAGCCTTCTAAGAATGGAAAGAGCAAGGTGTATGTATTGGAGCATACTACTTCGAAGACAACTATTAGGAGAATGGAAAGGCATTTTTGGGAGGTACGCTTCAGATCTATGGTACGTCTGTTAGCATTCTATTTGATACTAGTGCATCATATTCTTTTATATCTATATGTTTGATAGATAAGCTTAACCTAGAACCCACATATTTAGTTACTCTCTTATAGGTTGCGAATCCAATAGGAGGGTATGCAACTCTAGGGTTGAGGTGTGACCAGTTAGAGTTTGACTTATTGGGTCATACTATTGTTTGCAGTTTGCATGTGTTTGGTTTTGTGGGGTTCGAAATTATTCTTGGTATGGATTAGTTAAGTGAGGATCACGCTAGAATAGTTTTCTAGGACAGGAAAATATCACTTAGACACCGTGATTGTAGCAACAGGATTATTTATACCGTAGAAGGTTCTGGCAGTGAGGTGAAGGCTTTGTTGGGTGCTATGGAGTTGGAAGATGAGATGAGTCGAGTTTTCTTGGTTAGAGAATTCACAGATGTTTCTGAGCCTGTAGTAGGATTTCCACTGAAATGAGCTATTGATTTTCAGATAGATTTGGTTCCTAGAGCAGAACTAGTGAGTAGACTGCCAACTAGGATGACCCCCATAGAGATGAGGGAGTTGAAGGTGCAGGTGGTCGATTTGGAAGTCGGGTCGAGTAGTTCACCTTGGGGAGAAGCTGTAATATTTGCTAAGAAGACCGATGGATTGTTGAGGCTATGTATCGATTATCGTAATTTCAATGAGGGGATGATAAAGAATCAATATCCATTTCCTACAACTAAGGATTTGTTCGACCAGTTGAGTAGAGCCATGACATTTCAGTTGGATTTTGTGACAGGTTTCTATCAGCTCAAAATAGTAGAGGATAGTACACCTTTGACGGCGTTTAGGACCAGATATGGGTTATACGAGTGGTTAGTTATGCCATTTGGACTGACTAATGCATGAGCTAGGTTTTCCGAGCATTTGGATAGGTTCGTATTAGTTTTCATAGATGATATCTTGATATACTGTAAGGATGAAAGAGAGCATAAAGTTCATCTTAGAGTGGTGCTTGAGAAACTAAGGCATCATCAGCTGAAGGCGAAGTTTTGAAGTGTCATTTTTGGAAGAAGGAATGAAGTTTCTTAGTCATATTGTCTCAGAGAAAGGGTTGTCAGTAGATCCAACTAAGATTGAAGCAGTGAATAGTTGGAGGAGAGCCGAGACAGTGACTGAGATAAAGAGTTTCTTTTGGTTGGCTGGTTATTATCGAAGGTTCATTAAGGATTTTTTATGGATAACAACACCGATGACCAAGCTAACGAGAAAGGATGTGAAGTTTATGTGGACCGATAAGTGTGAGGAAGCATTGTAGAGTTTAAAACACTTATTGACCCATGCACCTGTGTTGGTATTTCCATAAGGTAATCGGGATTTGGTGGTTTATAGCTATGCTTGTGGAAACAGGATTAGGAGATATGCTAATGTAGAGAGGTAAAGTGATGGCCTACGCTTCTAGACAGCTTAGACCGCATGAAGTCTGATATCTGACGCATGATTTGGAATTGGTTGCAGTGATTTTTGCATTGAAGGTGTGGAGACATTACCTTTTGGTACGGAGGTTTGAGTTATGTAAAGATCATAAGTCACTGAAGTATTTGTTCTCTCAGAAGGAGGTAAACATGAAACAACAGAGGTGGTTAGAGTTTATTGCCACTTATGATTTCGGGATTGAGTACACACCGGGGAAAGGTAACAGAGTTGCAGATGCACTTAGTAGGACGCATCAGAATGCAGTGCTAGCAATGATTACTGAGCAAAAAGATTTTGAAGCATCAACGGATTGCAAAGAGCAGTGGAGATCTAAAGTTGGGTCTTGGAAGTTCAACCGATGATAATCGAAAAATTGCTTCTAAACAGGAAGAGGATCCAGTATTAGCAGAATAGATAGGAAGTAGAAAGATGGGCGATGAACATATTTTTTTGCATTTTAAACCGTTTGTTACATATATTTTTATTTTAACAAAACAGTATTATATGGGTGTTTTGTTGTGGTTTTGCAGGTTATAGATTCGGAAATGCAACGTTACAGTTAATCGGCTATGCGCTGGTTGGTCAAAAAAGACACGCAACAATGAGTGCAACATTTTGGACATCGAAGACTTCAAAGAGAAAACACGTATCAAGCATATCATTCAAATGGAAATATTCAAAGAGGTACACTCTAAATATAATACATAGCAGCTCATGCAATTCAGGCCAAAATAGTTCAGAGCATAATTGAAAAACGTCGAGATAGAAACCAAAATCGTGGATCAAAGTGTAGGCAAACATATAGCAAGATATTGTATCACAGACCAAGTCAGAAAGCTTCAATTCACCATGATAATATCCATGTTTGAAAATAGAACAGAAGTGCAAGTTGATATATTCAAAGGCAATCTAGTTCGAAGCACGACCACTTTTTAATCAAATAACATGGTATAATAATGTGACCAATTCAAGAAGCATATTCTATGGCCACTTTAATTCAATGAGCAACATCAGTGAAATGGAACCAACACAAGCATATATTAATTTCAAAGTAATGGTCACGTGATTATCAAAGCTCAACCTATTATTATCAAAGCAAGTCACATGATTTTCATATTATGTTCAAGGCCACATTTAAGGAGCAGACCAGCTTAGTCATGAGAAGACTAGTTCAAGCAATGACATGGCCACATATATCTTCTTTCACCAATTCAAGCAATGGACCCGTTCTTTTGGGCAGAGCTGGAATGATATATAAATGTTGAAAGCCTATATATACGCCATTATACAACATCTTCAAATCATCTCTTACCCCATCACTCTTCTCCTAGTTTATATTTAGATTCAGCAATGTTTTTATTTCCAGACAGAATATGTGGGATTGTTAATTAGATTTAGTAATTTATTTATTCCTATTATTAGTTATTTTCCGCACTATTCCAAATTAGTTAATCAATTCAGTTCATTTTATTTAGTTGTTTGCTCAGTTATTTTCTTTTATGCACTTTTAGTTTCTGCTCTGATTTCTTTAATTTTACATTTTGATTGCAATTTCGATTAGATTCGAAATCGATTCGAAGTATATTATTGTTTTTTTCTATTCAAGAACCATCATCAAATTTTTTTTAACACGCTTAAGATTTAAATGTGGATTTCAAATATTTTAAAACATAATTCCATGTATTTGACCTGTATACTACACGTCTGTGCACTTATAGAATTCACTAAAATTTATGCTTTCTAATCAGTAGAAAGTTCGCGACAAATTTTTGGTGCCGTTGCGGGGGATTCGTTATTTTAAAATTTACAATTTTTCTGTTTTATGTCCATTGGTGTTAACTTAATTTTCGCTTTTTACATTATTTTTCAGAAAAAGTCAGTTTTATTGTTTTTCAGTTCCATTCACAATTATTCATGATGATACTTGCTACATATTATACACTTTCCACTAGCCACACAATAATTTTCTCACGGCTTCGTGCTTTGGAAAGCTTAAATCCTTACGCCTTTGAAATACCGACTATAAAGTACGTTAATATTGATTTTCAAAGGCACTGCAAAGCGTTGTCCATTGATCCAATTTATAATTGTATTTTCATCTCTTCCAGTGATAAAATTTTTAAGATTTAAACTACTTATAAGACATACAACGATCTCAATAGAAACCATCTCAGCTTCTATTGTAGAGCCAGATTTAAAGGATTTGCAAACACACCCAACTATCTTTCCTTCACTATCGCGAACTATAGCAGCTGTAGACAAGCTTTTGTCTTTAAAAGAGTCATGGAAGTAAACTTTGAATTTATTTGCAGGGGATCTGACTATAAGCAACAACTTAGCAACTCAAATAGCTCCAACTCAAAAATTCTCAGTCACTCGCTACCACTACTCAGTTGCACTGGACAGACTACCATATCCCTCTATAAGTAATTTTCTACTCTACAGGTGCCCAACTGAGAACCGTTTCAATTTAGTTTTGGCTATACACCTTGATCCGCTTGTGCGTGTTTGGTCAAGAAATAATTTTAACCATTTAGAAAGCCAAAATATCTCATTAAATAAATCAACGAAAATTTCCAATAATATGAATATGAGCAATCACAGTTCACATCATGGTTTACATCACAGTCCACCTAAATCGTCACCTGGATCACATACTCGAAATACTGAATTTCATGAGAACAGAAAATTATCCTGTAGAGACCGATGCTATCCAACTAGGACTGTTCAACCTTTGGTTATTTCATTTCCACCCAGCGAAGGAAATAACTTTGACCTAAAACATTCTTTTATCCAAGGGGTACCGAAATTCACTGGGTCCGAAAATGCATGCGAATTTCTTAGTGAATATGTTATACGCTTCTACAACTAAAATGAAACAATTTTCTAGCGAATCTATCAAGCTAAGGTTCATTCCATTCGCTCTTCTAGAAAGTGAAATTTTTTGGCTTAATTCTCTTTCTAAAGATTCGATTAAAAGTTGGGATGATTTCAGTACTATTTTTTTAAAGAAGTTTTTTCCTTTCCACAAAACTCTTAAAATTCGAACTGAAATCAAGCACTTCTCTCAAAATGAAGGAGAAACTTTTTCAAAATATTTTGAAAGGTTCAATCAATTGTTATATAGTTGCCCACATCATGCAATCCCTAAACACATTTATGCCAAAAATTTTATGAAGGGCTTAATTATCAAATAAGTTGCTAACTCGAATCAAAGTGCGGAGGAGAATTCATGGAAAAAATAGATGAAGAAGCTAGGGAATTTTTAAAAGAATAAACGAAAATGGATATGCAATGGGAAACAAATAATGTTCCAATTCGTACTCCAAACAGAGGAGTACATGCCTTTGACCCATCGCATCTTCCTGTAGAAACCCAAACTCCTCAAGAAGGAAAAGGACTACCCCATTACTACACGTAAGATCAAATCAATACTATAGCTCAAAACAGCCCTTATTCATCCATATACAACCTTAATTGGAAGCACCACCCCAATTTTTCATGGTCATATCCTAACAATGCGACTAGTCCATCACATATGTATCTGATGATACCAAATTCGAATTATCGAGCCCCAGCCCCTAATGCTCAAAATTCTCAACCTACTCCTTAAACAAAACCTTCGAGCCAACCATATAAGCATCCTAATTTCAGTCCACCAACCCAACCTTTTCAACCTTTATAAGAAATTGCTCGATTGGAAAAACAACTCTCTAAAAAAATGACTGAATCACTAACAAAGATGCAAGAATTGAGTAAACACTAAAAAAATGAATAAATGTTGATCGTGATGAAGGATCTCATGAAAATCAATGAGAAAGGTACCGAGTCAATCCGAAGTGAATCCAAGGTATAACTCATGAGGAGTAAATTTTGTGAGGACGAAAATGTAAATCTGGATAATGATGTCACCACATTAATATCTGGAAAGAAGGTAGGAAGCCACGTTGGTAACCCCAACATCCTTCTTAAGTCTACCCATGTTCAAAATTCTAAGACTCAGTCGACACCAACTGTTGTCGACCCAATCGACTCTCATTCTTCATCCAAGAGTTACGATCCCGACCACTCTTCACCTTCTGTTGTTGGCAGCCCCAACATTCCAACTCCCTTATCTTTACCCTCCAATATAACACTTACTTCTTCGAATGAAAAACTGTCGAACAAGTCTATTAACCCATAGCTTCATTTCCTTATTGACTCAACAAAAGGAAGAAGCCTGCTAATTTTGACCAAAATCTTGAAATCTTCAAACAAGTTCAAATTAATATTCCACTTCTTGATACCACCGAGCAAATTCCTCAATATGTCAAATGTCTTAAAGAGCTACGTACTCAAAAAAGTTCCATTAACATTCCTAAGATTGCATTTCTAACTGCAAACACATGCTCTATTCTTTGAAATACCTCCCCAATCAAGTATAAGGACTCTGGTTGTCCTACAATCGGTTGTAATATCGGTAACACTCACATTATTCATGCCTCACTCGATCTCAGAGCCAGTGTGAATGTTTTGCCTTATATTGTGTACTGTCAACTTGGATTAGGGAAATTAAAGCCTATAAACATCACAATTCAACTAGCCAATCGATCTATCAAAAAACCATTAGGCACGGTTAATTATATTTTGATACAAATTGAGCAATTTTATTTCCCCTCGATTTTACAGTCCTATAGACTACATCCATCCCAAAATCTAACTGCCAGATTCCTTTGATATTAGGTCACCATTTTAGTAATATCAAATGTTATCATAAATTGTAGGAATGGTAAACTCCGACTTTACTTAGGCACCTAACCATTGAATTAAATATCTTCAGTCTTAACAAACAACCAAGTTATCTTGAAATAGGTGAAGTTGACATGATCTAAACTATTGTAGAAAATGATTTTAGTGATACTACAAAGTCTCTTAACATGTTCTTAGATCATTTTAATTCCAATTTCAATGAAGATGAATACATTTATGAATTAAATGATATGCTCTGATCTTTTCATAATTCACTAGAATTTAATCAGTTGATGTATACTAAAGCCTTAAAAGAAGAACGCCCTAAATTAGACCTTAAACCTCTTCCAAATGATCTTAAGTATGCATACTTAGATTCTTTGGAATATTTCCCTTTAATTTTGGCCTTCGATCTCATTAAGGACCAAGAAGAACATCTTTTGAAACTTTTAAGGGAAAATAAAGAGGCATAAGGATAGGTAATCGCTGACATTAAGGGAACTACTACATCAATCAGTGAACATCGAATACATTTAATCGATGAGGCTAAACCCACTCGCAAAGCTCAAAGGCGATTAAACCCTAATATGAGAGAAGTGTTAAAGGAAGAAATTATCAAATGTTTATACAATAACATTATCTACCCTATCTCTAATAGTACTTGGGTAAATACGGTACAAGTTGTGCCAATGAAGTCTGGAATCATTATGACCATTGTTACCCCGCCTTTTGGACAAGGTCGGGATATCAACAAATTGGCTAAAAAAAGGATAGTAGGACTAGAGATCGATTGGAAAACACAGCTATGATCGATACCGTCAAAAGTGGACCAAACTCCAATCAAGGTGGGATTGATTAGAAATAATGAACAAGGCAAGGAAAGGATGCATTTCAAATTTCAAGTCAATCGGGGTTTGTATGCTCGAGTTATGGATGGATCAATTTGAAGAGAATTTGTTAGCATTAGTAACTTCGTATCGATATGGTTTGTATCGATTAGTATGGGTATACATATGGAAAAGGAATATTGCTTCGAATTAATCACATATAAGTATCAATCCAAGTTAGGGATCGATGCGAAGAAGAGTGTGGGAGATGGATATAAAGAGTGAAGCGAGGCGATACATACGATGCAATGGTTACAGGGAAGAGCAATTTTGTATCGATTAATATATGATCGATACGAAGGACACATTCGGGGTCGACATGTAGATCGGTGCAAAGGATGGATATGAAGTAGATAGTAGGCAAGCAGGGGATCAATGTGAAGCAGGGATGGTGGATGGTACGAACAACATGGATAGTGACGGATACGAAGGTAATGGTTGCGAATTGATGGATACGAACTATTTCATGGATCCAAAGTTTTCAGCCTACTTGCAAACTCAACTTTGATCGATCATAACTCTAAAATCATAGATCCAAATGCTATGAAATTTTCATAAAAGCTTCCTTATTCTCCCAGGAATGTCCATGATCGATCTCGACTTCATTGGACAAGTTTTGGATAGATACGAATTATAATTATATTGACCAAGATCGATCTCAAAATACCTCGGATTGACATGATGGGCCCACCTACGCATAAGAAGAGGTATTCCTTGTTTTGGGGTGGATATTTTCAGATCTACACCTGTTGAATATCCTAGTATATGATTTTTGTTTGATGATAATAAACATATATATATATATATATATATATTCATTTAAATATATTTTTTATTGTACTATTTTATTTTAACATAATTCAATAAATATTTGCTGAATAAAATAAATAAATAAATAGAATTTAAATTCAGAGATTTTTTATTTAAACAAATATTCTATTACAATTTTTGAATAATACAAAATTTGAGCTCTCACTATGTATACATCTGTCAATTACAATACAATTTCGATTACATATCAAATTTTGATTACATTGTCCACCTCACTACATATCACTTATTCACTCGTATTTTATTCTCGACTTTTCTCCATCTTGAATCCAACATCTGAGTTATTTCCAAAATAAACACTGACGTAGTAAAATTGAAAAAGAAATATTTTTGTAGTTTAAACTAAAATGTGCGTTTTTGAAATATTATTTGCCTCGGTTATTTGGGTTGTTCATCATCATATTTATTTTTGAATTCATCTACACGAATAACTTGTGACATGCACAGTGTATCCTTGTACATGCCACAAGGCCATGCACATGGATATACACTTAATAAAACTGCAGGGACAGGTGCGCACAAGGTCAAACCCAATCAAAAGCTAGGTTCAACTCAAGTGCAATACAAATAAAGTCATGACATGAGCACAAGGTCAAACACAAGCCAAAGCTAGGTTCAACTCGGGTGCAATACAAAAGCATCACAAAATTGTCGAGTATGAGTTCTCGTGGTACAAGAATCCAAAAACCAACATAAAACAAGCCTAGACCAAAATTTAAATATGTACACTTGAAAATTACTCAGCCATTCGAATCAAGGCAAGTGCAGACCTAAACTTCAATCTGTTCGAAGTGGTGCACCAAACAGTTCAACTGTTTGGGGCTAATGGCATGGGACAAAGGCAAAGACCACAACAAGTAACATATATATATATATATATATATATATATATATATATATATATGCAACGAGACCATATACAAGAAAACAAAGAAACCTGACATGTAACAAGGACAGAAAATAAAAATGTACAGCCCAGAATTGAATATCTAAGTGGATAGGCACCAAAGCAATCATACATATTTATTTAGATATATGCGTGGAGACCATAGTGCATCAATGAAATATAAATGCAACTGGACAAGACACAATACAATATCAAAGGCACAAACATAGCTCCACAACTAAATGCAACCAAACAATCCAGGCTCTCAATTACCAATGCAAACTCAAGTGAAGTCAAAGCAAGCATACGTACATACATGCAAAAATACACATGTTTATATATATATATACACACACACACACACACACACACACACACACACACACACACACAGTGACGACAACAGCTTCAACAAGACACAAGTGAAGTCAAGTGCAACACAACACAAAACATCACAGCAAACAAGCTTACATGAAACTAATTGGTATTGGAGTAAGGAATAAAAGCCAATTTTTAAAAATTTGATTTTGTTTTTCAAAAGAAAATTTTTAAATTTTTTTTTGAATGGCTTCTTTTAATAATGCTTTTGGAGAGGGTTAGTTCATAGTTAGACTACCAATGTTTAATAATGAATATGCTTACTGAAAAATAGAATGAAAATTTTTCTGGAAACCATTGATGCTTGGAATATTGTTGAGACAGGTTATAGTACACCAACTATAGTGATAGATAATTAGGAAATTGAAAAACCAATGGATCTGTGGACAAATATTGAAAATAAACTACAGAATGCTAATGCTAAAGCTATGAATTATATTATCTGTTCATTAGATTAAATTAAATTTAATCATGTCTCACATTGTCTAACTACGCATGAAATCTGGCACACACTTGAAGTAACTCATGAAGGAACATCTCAAGTCAAAGAATCTTGACTTGCCATGTTTAGTAACGAATACAAGAACTTCACAATGGCCAAGGATGGAAATGTCAAAGAGATGTATAGACGACTTTCTAATCTCGCATACAAATCAAAAGCTCTCGGAAAATCATACAAAGAGTTGGAAATAGTCTGAAAATCCTCAGAGTCCTTCTACGGAATTTTGAAGCAAAAGTTACTACGATTCAAGACTCAAAAGATTTTAAACATGTTAAAGTCAAATAACTCATCGGAAATCTCACCACATATGAGCTAGAAATGAAATTTAAGGAAGAATGAGAAGGAGGTGATATTGGAAAGGAATCAGTAGCTCTTAAAGGAACAACAGAAAGTGATGATGATGATGAAGTAGCTGAGCTGGCGCTACTAATAAAGAGATTCATAAAGTGGAACCGCAAATACGGAAATCCAGCTCTAAATCAACAACTAAAAGGTAGAATAGTCAAAGTTCTAGATAACCCAAAAGAGCAGGAGATTATATGTCACAAGTGCAATAAACCCAGTCATATCAAGCCCAATTATCCTCAGAATCAATTCAGCCAAGGAAAGAAGTAGAAAAGGAGAAGTTTTGCAGCCACATGGGGTGAAACTGAAGAAGGTGATAAAAGCACTAGCAGTGAGAGCGAAAAAGAAAATTTGTGTCTCCAAGGAGAAACAACGGACAATGATGTTGACGATCCAAGCGAGGTATCAAAACTTACTCATTCGGAATTACTTATATATTTTCACACAGTAAATAGCTGTTCCGAAAGACTTAGGGAGAAGTACACTAAAATTGAATCATAAAGAAATAGTATGATAGAATTAATGAACAGCTCGATTAATTGGTTGAAAACTATCGAAACAAGTGCCCTAAGTGTGATAAGTGTCCATCATTTGAAGAAGAAATTAAAAAATCAGAAATTAAAATTGAATAACTTGAAAATGAAATTTTGATTTTGAAAGAAAGTGAAAATATAAGGGAGAAATTTTTATTAAAGAGTGCACTCAATTATTGAATGAAAATAAACTCTCAAAACATAAGTTCAACAATTGTCTACAACTTTAGGAAATTTTTCCAAAAGAGAAAGATCGCTAAATATTCTATAAGGGAAGCAAACTGTTAATATTGTTAGACGAGTACTTGGGTATAATCAACCAGAAAATATTAGAAGCGTAATTAATCAAGTAAAATCCGAGTGCACAATTTGTAGAAAAATTGGACACAATCAAAACAATTGTTGGTATAGGCCTAAACACGTAAAAACCATACCAATTTGGAATCTAAAAGGTCACAAATACAAAATCCCTTAATGTTAAACAAATCTGGGTGCAAAAAGAAACAAATATAAATTTTCTTGGGTCTACACAAATGTATTTTTCAAAATCTTTTATGACTAACAACCATGGACCTATAAAAACAAATAGGTCACAAAAATCTTTTCTTGTGTATGTGTGATGGCAGGCTAAGGAACATAAATAGTGTTACCTGGATTCCGGCTGTCCCAAGCACACGACGTGCAACAATCAAAGTTCCTTAGCCTAGTATAAAGGTGGCAGAATCATGATGGGCAATAACGAAAAATTATCGTAAAGGTAAAATAGGTAATGATATATTCATATTGAATGATTTATTAAATGTGAAAATCTACACCATATTCTGACATAAATCAGACAGTTATGTGATAAGGAAATAAATGTTAATTTTGATTCTGATTTATGCCAAGTGGGAGCTCATCAACCCAGTTTCCTTTGACTTTTGTTAGCCGTTTCTTGATGGTGGACTTGATGAATTTGTTCATCACCTCCACTTTCCTGTTTGCATAAGGGTGTGCCACTGCAGAGAAACTCTTTCCGATGAGGAAACGCTCGCAAAAGTCCTTGAGTTCAAGGCTCTCAAATCGAGTTCCGTTATTTGAGATGATTTTTCGTGACACTCGAAACCTACAAATAATATTTTTATTAACAATGTTAATTGCATTCTTAGTGGTAATAGTAGCTAGCGGTTTCCCTTTGACCCATTTTGTTAAGTAATCAACAGCAATGATAGCATATCTGGCTCCTCCTTTAGCAATTAGGAGCACGTCGATCAAGTCAGTTCCTAAATCGTGAATGGCCATGTGCCAACCATTGGTGTATGCTCTGTGGATGGATTTTTCTGTATTTTAGAAAACTTTTGGCATTGCATACATCGTCATGTGTAGTCTACTACATCATGATTGATGGATGAACAATTGTAATTGTATCAGAGTATCTTCTTTGCTAGAGTTTGCCTTGCAATGTGATTTCCACAATTGCCTTCATGGAGTTCCCCTGAGGATCCTTTTGGCTTCGCTACTGGTTCTATGTAAAGGAGTAGAGAATCCCCTCCGGTAAAGAATTTCATCCTATAAGTCGAACCATGGTGCTTTCTAGAGTAACTTCTTTCACTCGTTCCGATACCTAGGGAGTTCACATCTAATCAGTTAATCTTGATCGATGTCATCCATGATTCCTCTTTCTCTAAGGTTTCCATAATCTAATCGATATCCATATCATCTATGTTGGGTGATGTAAGCACTTTGAGAAGGGTCAGTCCAATTGACTGAGCATCTCTGAAACATGCTAGTTTGGCAAGGTGATCCACCTATATATTCTATTCCCTCAGAACATGACTTAAAGTGTAGTGCTTTATGTCCTACAACAATCCACATGCTTTTGATAGGCAGAAGGCCAGGTTGCCCCTTGCTTGGTACTCCTCTTTCACTTGAAAGATGACTAGTTGAGAATCGTTGTAGATATGCACAGCTTTTATTCCTAATTCATTAACGATTTTTACTCTTGCCATCAAAGATGCATATTTCGATTCGCTGTTTGTTGCTGGAAATTCCAGTCTTAGAGCATAGCAAATGGATCATCCTTAAGTGGTTTTCAGTACTACCTCTATGACTGAAAAGGATTCATTTAATGCACCATCAACAAACAACATCCACTGTGGCACCATGTCCGAAGTTCTTTCTTCTTCATCATCCTGCTCGGTATATTCAACAATGAAATCTACCAGTAAATGTCCATCGATAGCTCTTCGATGGTGATAAGTGATTTTATATTGGCTTAACTTGGTGTTCCGTTCAGAAGTTTACCTTATGTCACTGGGCGATACGACACGTCTTTTAGAGGCTGATCCATCAACACCTTGAAGGGATGAGCCTAGAAGTATGGTCGTAGCTCCCTCGATGTGATCAACAAGAAATAGCTGAGTTTTTCCAACTTCGGATAATTTTTCTCAACTGAAGTGAACTGCTTATTAAAGTAGTTGACGGATCGTTGGACCCTAGTCTCTTCATGTACCAATGCTACACTTGGACCATGGGTCAATGCAGCAAGGTAAACAAACAAGTCTTCCCTTTTTATTGGCTTGGATAAGATCGGCGGGGTTTCCATATAATGGAGTAATTCTTCAAAGGCCATCTGGCAAGTGTTGTTCCATCTGAAATTCTTTTTTCTTTTCTTCAATGCATCAAAGAATGATATGCAGTTGTTAATCATTCGGGAAATGAACCAACTCGGTGCTGTGATCATTCCGTTTAAACTTTTTAATTCCTTTTTGATTGTAAGGGCTTTGACGTTCCTTAGGTTAGTAATCTATTCCAGATTAGATTCAATGCCCCTTGCATTCACGATGAAACTAAGGAATTTGCCAGAAGCAATGCCGAAAGAGCATTTCAATGGGTTAAGTTTCATTCCATATTCATGCAATATTTCAAACATCTCTACAAGATTGACTAAGTGATTCTTTAATAGGCGTGATTTGACAAGCATGTCATCCACATATACTACCATCATTTTCTCGATCTAATCTTTGAACATTGTGTATACTAGTCATTGGTAGGTTGCCCTTACGTTCTTTAGTCCGAAGGGCATGATCGGTAACAGTATTATCCAAGGTCGGTAATAAAACTATTATTCTTTTGATGGGGTTCATGCGTCATGATTTTTTGTATATAGAGTAGGCACCCATAAATGATAGTAGCGCATGGCTTATGGTTGCATCAACAAGCTAATCGATCTTGGTCAATGGAAAGCTATCCTTTGGATAAGCTTTGTTCAAATTTGAGTAATCAATGCACGTCCACCTCTTCGCATTGGACTTCTTTACCAAAACCGAATTTTAATCCCTTGGTTGCATCGTGGATGAAGCTGTTTTCCAGCAGCTTACACAATTCCTCTCTTAGAGCATCAGACCTTTCTGGTTCTAAGGCGTGCCTCTTCTGCCTCATTGGAGTATATTTGATCGATATTTATTGACGCTAAAAATAGGCATCAACTCCCAATAGAATCTAGTTGAGGTTAAATGAAGAATAAAATTAAAAACATAGCTAAAAAAAGTAAATGAACACATAGATTTTTAGAGTGATTCGGCCATCTTGACCTACATCCACTTCATATTTTTATTGGTCTTCCACTTGATTATGATTAAATGACTGTTTGGATCAGCTGGGATCTGTTAGTACAAAAGTGAATAAAAATGGCAGAGCCTCCGTAGAGAAATAAGGATCCCTTTTCTGACGCCATGCCTGCTGTATTTATAGGGGTAGTCATGCATGGATTGGACTAAAATTCTGGCAGAAGGTTCGGAAGACGAAGACGAGGCTACCCGAAAATTTGCAAGCCTATCGGGCCCATAATATGGATTGGTACTGATCCCTATTGAGGCATCCAAATGGGCTGTGATCCCTTTACGGAATACCCTATGATGTTAGCTACTTGCTTCATAAATTTTGTGCGATTCTGACGTATGGTTTGTGAGTTATCATATTTTTCATGAAGTAGTGTTCCTTATATTTTGATTTCTACTGATCCCTCAAGAGGAATAGGTACCAATCCCTCCAATCTCTTCCACATGCAATGTGATCCCATTGGAAGCTTTTCCATATTGTAATATGCTTAGCCTCCAAACTTCATGCCCATTGGATTAGTAGGACTCAAGTTATTGATCAATCCTTATTGCAATATGTTGTGAAGGCTGTTTATAGTCGAGTCCTATGAAGGGATAGGTACCAATCCTTCCAACTTGTTCCAAATGCCAAGCGATTCCTATGGGGTGATCCCCCGCCTAGGGGACACATTATTCTATACATAGAATGTTCTAGAGAGTCTATCTCTTAGCCTCAGTTGATCGTCGCTTCATATCATTGCCAACGCTTGATCTCTGAGCCTAATAATCCTCCCTTCGAGTTGTCTTTCTTGATGCATCTAGTCTAACTTGTCCAGTCGGCCTGAGTATTGCTGGGCCAAAGGGCTAGATAACAATATTAAGTGTGCGACACAAGATCTTTGATTATATCCCAAACATATCGGAATGCATCAAGCGAACACGTCGCGATTGGCACAAAGAAACTTGACTAATTTTTATTGCTTCTTGGTTCCAAGATGACATCCTATTTTTAGTACTCGTGTCAAGTCATCCGTATCTATGGGGACATGCACCGTAATATTTCTCGGCACTACTCGTTCTTCACTTGAACACTTCTTTCTAAGGTCCATAGTTATCGAATCGGCTATGGTCCCTAAGCCAAAGCCTGTTCTGTAGTTGCTATGCTGACGGTTCACGAATGTGGAGAGTTTTCTCCACACTCTTCCCCTTTTCTTTCTTTCTTGTTTCATGCAATTCAGCGATGTTGCATTCCCTTGTGACATTCTAGTCTCCATTTATCCCTCCAACTCCATTTTCCATATAGAATTTCGTTGTGAGACACCAATGTGCCAGGATAATTCGGAAATCAGTGAGGGCTGGCCATCCTAAGAATGCAATATAGGTCGAGATCTTGTCAACTATCACAAAGGTTTGGGTAAGAACCGCTCTTCGATATCCTATTTCAAGTTCAACAGGCGAACATATTGTGCCAACCGATTGTAGTGGATGGCTGGTGAATCGTTGTATTTTTGTTCAGCATGCAAAGACATCCTTCATGTTAAGCATCATTTAGTCGAACATATGTTGAAACAGAATATTTATTGGTCCTCTGGTATCGACCAAAACCGATGTACGACGGCTAGTTCGATTCCTATCATCACCACCATTGGATCAAAAGTTGGAGCTTCCATTCCTTCACTATCCTGGTTTTAGAACATGATGTCGTTATTGAGAATGCTCTACTGTTTAGTAGATGTCCCGTCTTCGATTGCAAAGCAAGTTTCCTTTGGAGCATGTTTGAGTGAACCAACATATCTTTCCATCTCACCCCAACTTTTCTATACTTGATGAGGACCTCCCGAAGTGGCATTGATGACAATTCTCTGTTCAGCTCATTTGGATCCATCTTCACTAGATCCAAATTTGTTTCCTTGGGTGTTAGGAGCATGAGGTCCGATTTGCTGATTGGAATTCCGAGGCTTCTTCATATGCCGTTGGAGCTTTTCTTCACTAATCAATATTCCGATCACGTTCTTCAAATGGCGACACTCGTTTGTGTTATGGCTATGGCTTTCATGGAAGCGACAAAACTTCCCCAACGTCCTTTGTTGCTCGGACTCTTCTTTCCAAGGCGGCTTCGGGTTATGTTCCCTGAGTTTCTTAGTAAATATTCTCTAAGTTGTCGTTTAACAGAGTGTATTCTCCATATTTTGGACCTCTGAGTTTCTTTCCCCCTCCGTTGCCCTTGTTGGTATTCTAATCCTAGTTTTTCCTTTAGTGGTTTTCATCTTTTCTAGAAGTTACTTCAGAATTCTTGCCATTTTTATTGACCGCAACATTACTTTGAATTGATTCATTTGGTCACATATCTGTATTTTTACATTCTACGTATTTGCCTCTTCTAATCTCAAGTACCGATTAGTCTTTCGATTGAATTCTTTCATGGTGGAAGGTTGCCTCATTTTAATCCCTCTCCTAAAATCTATGTCTGGGTGGATCGAGCGAACTAAGGCCATAAAAATCATATCCCCATTTGGATTGCTAACTTTAGTGATGGGCATGTTAAAGTGGTTCATGAATGATTTTACTCATTCGTTGGGTCCTTGGAAGTAATCGGACAGAGATATCACGTCCTTTAGCTGAGCCATACGTAATCTTAATTAATCCATGAACTTTTTGGCTACCTTGTCTTTAAGTTTGACATAGATCGTAGAGGGCGTCTGCTAAACCACATGGCGGCAACTCCTTCCAGATAGATAGGGAAACATCTACAATGAATTGCATCGGCCGCCCTTGCACCATCCATATCCCAAATGTACTTTTACAAGTGTCGTTGAGGGTCAGTCCATTGTAGGAGGGCATAGGCAGTGGCATGGTGAATTTCTTGGGGTACTCTGCCCTAAGGATACTATCGGTGAAGGGCGTTCGGTTCGGAGCGGAACATCAATCGTCATCCTTTCTACCATTACTTTATTCCATCAAGATTTTGACCATGTCCACAATGTATACCTCACTTGTCCATTCACACGTAGGTCGGCTGTCAGCAGCTGCACCTAGTGTTTGACTTTGCAAATGATATTGGTTGGCTTGCTAAAGACTAGCTGTCCAATCTTTAGGTAAGCCATTATTGCAGAGGTTCATTGGTAGACAGTTGGTTTTGCAGGTGGATTTTGACAATTTGAGTTCAATTATCCTTCCTTTAATTGCTTACCTTCCTCAGAGTTACTATTAGCTGCTAGTGTTTTCTCCCATGGTGTTTTCAGTCCTAAGTTCAGGTTTCTAGTAGGCGCTTTTACAGTGGGTGGAGTATTAGCATTTTCCACTATTGTGATGCACCGAGCTCCACTCATTACATCCTTTTTCTTTTGTTTTCTATTTCTTCTACTTGAGCAAGAATTAGAAGAAAGTCTTGCTCTGTATTAGTCACGGCTTCGGATGCCATTCTGGGAGTAGTTAGTGACTCTAGTGCTAAGAGAGCGTCTATCTTTTTCGTGAGAGCCTTTTGACTATTTGCCATTTGCTAGTTAATTTCATCAAACATCTGGTTCAATTCTCCCTTGGTCACAACTTCATGCTAAGTGGAGGGTTCTGGCACTTAATCTCCAATATTAGTCCCAAGTTGCAGGTTGTTGGGGTTGTTGACTTCAATTTGCTAATGATTTGTTTCTTCTCCAGTAATGGGAGCTCCTATGGATCTTCCAAAGGTAGTTTTCTTTCTTACTATTGTTTTTGATTCTCAACAGCAAATATTCTAAATAAAGATTAAGGATCTAACTTCTATACCTATCTAATCCGAAGTAGATAGCTAGATCTAAGCCTGAGCTGGATTCTCTACGAAAGCACCAAAATGTTAACCCAAAAAATGAATCAACACCTTGGATCGAATGTGAAAGCACTAGCCCCGTTCTTACAGAGCAATAATATAGAAAATAAAGGTAAAGAGAGTAGAAATAGTAAAAAGATGAGATAACTTTTATCGTGTTTTAGCTATCAATGAAGCCTATGTCCACTTTATAACATTCTATTAACTGACTTTGAATCAGATTACAAATGATTAAATCTTCTAAGCTGGATCAAGTCACAAGTACAAGAGTTCATTGGAGAATCTATAACACCCCATATTTTAAGTAACATTATTTAGAACATTTAATTAAGTAAATTAAATGAACTAATATATTATGTTAAGAGAGTGAGATTTGTGATTTATAAAGCATTAGCCATGCCTAAATAAACTAATGAACTAAAGAAATTAAATTGAATTAAGTCAGAGTGAATAGACATGGGCATAATAGGAAAAGGAAATAACCTTTTATATTAAACCATCTCTACATTTCCACATTCATTTATAATTCACCAAAACTAAGACACCTAGAGGCAGGCCATCATTAAGAAGAAAAGAGGGGGAAGTTAAGCTAAATCAAGAGGAAGAAGGTAATTAACATAAATCAAAGATCAAACCTCATGTCCTTAACATCAAAGCAAAGGTGAGTAATGACTACATCTCTTATTTTTGATCAATTTCAGTTTAATATGATTTCTAAAGTATTTGCAAATGTTATTCCATGTTTTAAATGATAAATGGATACATATACACACTTATTGATGATTTAGACTATTTTATATGCATTTTATGATGAGAATTGATTTAGAAACCAAGTTTATGACATCCAAATGACTTACGAGTATAATTTAAGATTAGATATATTATTTTGGAAATGGGTTTCAAGTTTTATAATTTTCTTAAATATTGTGAATTTATTATGAATTTTCTAATGAAGAAAATGTTATTTTGGGTTTAAAATTATTTATGGCCAAGATTTAATAGCTTTGGGTCTAAAATTTAAATATTTTAGAAAACATATTAAAGGAGATTTTCTAGAATTTTTGTAGAATTTCCCTACGTGTTTTATTAGGTATATAAAATTATTCAAGGTATGAGACTTAATGTTTTATATGTTTGAAAAAGGAGAAGGGATATTTTTAAATATTTTAACTAAACAAATCCAAATTCGGTGGCCCTTTTAGTAAAGCTTTTAGGAAACAAATTGGCAACCAATTAGATTTTGATAAATAAACGAGTTAGTTGGAAAGAAATTACCTTAAAAGGAAATAAAATAATTTTTGTAAGCATTTGCTGTTTCGCTTCAATCGGTAGCCACCTTATGACTAAGTTCCTCGGCCTCCATCATAGTCGAAACCAATGCGCCTAGTAACAATAATTGGTACGTAGTCAATTGGACAAAAGGCCGAAGGTATGAGGTTGAAACAGGGGGTTCCGAAGGGGTCGAAACCACATTTTGGCTTTAGAAAAATATGCCCTTGCTTAATTTCAAATGAGGTGGCTTCGACTTAATTAGTTTAAAGAAGAGCTTTTGATTTAGGTTGCCACCGTTGTTTTTAAATTGGCTTTCAACAATGTTGAAACCAACATTGCCGTTATTCTACCTTTCGACCCGGTTGAGGTTGTTGCCTTTAAAACATGGTTTCAGAAGGATGCTTTCGATTTTATCAAAGAAGCCACTCTCCAATGCTTTTGAAGGGGATGCTGTCGAAGCCGTCCACTTTCTTTACTTAGGAAAAATGTTTTCGAAAGTGGGCTTTCAACTTAAATGGTTTCTGACCCTTAGTTCCATTGAAAGTTAAACCTAAAGGTTACAAAGTAAACAGTTTTAATGGTTTGGAAACCATGCTCCACTAGCGTTTACTTAAACTCAATGATTTCAAAAGGTCTGTATAAGTAGTGTACTTTAATTCTTTCGAAAGGTATGTAATATTAGTTTCAAAGGGGAGGCTCTCTAGTATTTTCGAAAGGTACTTATTATGGTTTCGAAGGGGCGGATCCCTTGTATTTTCGAAAGGTATAAACTATGGTTTCGAAGGGTAGTTTCCCTAATGGTTTCGAAAGGTATTTAAAGCATTCTAAATAGAAGGTTTCCAATTGCTTTCAAAAGGCACGCTTTATGTTATGAAAAGGAGGTACAAGGTTTTAAAGCTTTCGAAAGGAGCGGTATGCAATGTTTTCGAAAAGGCTTTTGTAAATGGTTTCGAAAGCTATGTTATAGCCATTCGGCCTATGGTTATAAAGTAACCTAGTTTACTTATATCAAATGAGGTACTTTTAATGGTTTCGAAAGGGTTGCTTAAAGGTTTTAAATAAAGGTTTCAGATGAATTGCTTTTGGCAATATAGCCTTAAGTGTTTTAAGTTAAAAAGAATTTACCTTATTTTGAAGGGAAGGGAAATCAAGTATTTCATCAACATTATTTTGGGTAATGTATATATAACATGGAAAGTATATTAGAGTAAAGAAAAGGGTATGTTTTCCTTCTATATGTATGATTTAAAGGGTCAAATCATTTTGAAAAGGTTTTCAAGGAAAATTTTAAAGAGTAGTTAACGCTAAGAAAAATGACTCAGATATAGAAGACCAGAAGGGACTGGTGCATGGTCGTGCCCTATAGATTAGCTTTAGCCCCAAGCTAATTTTAGTCCAAAGTTTGAGCGTGTGGGGATTAGTCAGTTAGACTTAAATGACGGTTACGCACCGAAATGAAATATATGCACAGAGAAGAAAAAGGTTATTGGTGAGCCTGCAAAACCATTAGGATCAGGAGACCCTTGGAGATGTAAATTAGGGACAGACCGTCCAAAAGACTTATCTAACAATTGTTAGATCACATTTGTTATTGTGTCTGGTAAGCCCGAGTCAGACAAAGGTTAGTAGTCAGTCAAAAAAACTCATTTGTTTCAGACAGCTGGTCAGACAGTTGGTCAAGTAAATTTCCTGTTTTTAGCATAAAGGATATCGCTATTTTGATATAATCAGTTTGATTAACTAGTTAAGTTGTAGGATTATGATTTGCAAAAGGATATGTTTTAAAAGAGATATTAGTGAGGAGAAACCTGTTCTGCTAAACGGCATGGTCTCACTCTATATCGCATATAATCGAGATGTATAGTATTATTCACACCAGGCTTTACATATGACTTGAAATTTATGATTTCCCCTTAAAGTCTCGGGTGCTCAAAATTGATTTGAGTAGACTGAGGGTTGAAGATTTTCAAATTTTGACGAATATATCTTACGAAGATGTGCAGGAGGCAGATTTCTAACTATATAACAGGATTTTGTTTAAAATTCCTCTATGTGTATTAAGACAGTTTGTCTAGTATTCTCTGACCATCAAGAGGACATCTTCATAAGTCGCTCTTGGCATATTTGTAATAATTATGTGTGATCAATGCCTGGGAAATGTTACGAGATTATGTAAATGGATATGAAACATGTTTTGTGATATTCATGTGATTATGATATTATGGACACCATTAACATTATCATATTTGGTCACTGGAAGTTAATATATGGATGATTACCACATCTGTAGCGTTTAGCTTCGGGCCTTCAGATAGGGGATGTTACAACTTGGTATCAGAGCATAGTTTATTAAAAACTTTAACTAAAAGAGATTGTTGAAAACATAATCCTTAGGAATTAAAGAAAAAGATCAGGGTATGGGATATTGCTAATTAACGTACTTGTATTTGGTATATATAAGTATACGTTATATCTCCAGTCTCCTATCTTTATTAGGCTATTCTTTTGTATCTCACGAGGTTCGAATGAAAATTGTATGCTAGAAGAGTTAACATTGGTGGGGGAAGCACTGCAAAAAATGTAAATGCCGGACCAAATACTAGGAGAAACCCAGGTCAGGCAAGAGAAGAGAATGTGTGTGCTAGTGTCCTATAAATGGAAATGGCATGTTGAAGTTAATTCTATTGGAAGGAATCAGGAAGTTACAGTGGTGACCAACTATGCCATTTCGTGTAGAGATTATACCCGGCTAGGAGGAAAGTCATTCATTAGCACCAAAGATGCTATTGAAGTAGAGAATTGGTTACTGCACTGTGAAAGGTTCTTCGCAAATACGGGGCTTAATGGCGAGCAATAGAGAAGACTTGCTTCAAGAAAGTTGCAAGGAGCAGCGCTGCATTGGTGGAATAGTGTTATAGTAGCAATAATGCTGTGAATAAAATAGCAATGAATGCTTGTATAGTAGCAATAGTAAACCCTGTAGATTATGAGGAATATTGGTAAAATCCTTTGAATATTTCATTAAACATGAAGTAAAACTGATAAGGAAATGGGAAATGATATCAAAGTAAATTTAGGCTAGTTCTAGAGTATACTCGCATGGAAGATTAAAAATAAAGAAAGCATACATTGAGATTTAGGAATACTAACAAGAGATTTGGACCAAAAGAGGATAACAACACAATTGGTTGTGATAATGGAAGTAATGGACGGACCTATGTTTATTAGTAGCCAAAAAGAAAAGTTAAGATATGTGGGTTACAGTATATTGGCATGTTAGAAAGGTCCAATTAATTTAAGTAAGAAGTGATAGGGTCACAATATCGTTAATGTGGTTTGATGTTGAAGGGATGCTTCAAGCAGCTGTTTCTTTTAGGCTTTGGTTGTAAAAATTAGTTGTTTACGTAGTATAAAACACATACGATATTTTGAGAAAAGTACCTTTTTAAATTGGTTTTTGGGATTAACCTTATACTTATTGGAAAACTTTGTAAGGGAATCTCATGTAGACACTTAACTAATGCAATGTAAAATAAATTTGGTAATTTAATTTCTACTAAAAGTAAAATAATTTTAAGTCCTAAAAGTATTAAAATTTTAGGAAGACAAATTTTTGCAAGCTAAGGACAGGGAAATGTTGTCGCGAAAACATGGGTCGCTATCCTTGTGCCTTAAAAGCTGAAATTATAAGTGAAAATGTATGTTGATTATTGTTCTAATTTAAAAGATTTTTTTTAGAAATTTGAAAGTTTACCTTGTAGATGAAAGAGAAAACCATGGACGTTAACTCATCGACTAAATTCTGATTGCGTAGGATGTGGCATGATTTGTTTTGAAAAGATAAAAAAATAATTTTGGAAAAAAATTGTTCATAAAACATTGATTTTTTAATAAAAAATGTTTTTGTAAAAGTTTTTTAAAAAAATGTAAGTTTTATTTTTTAATTTTATAACCATTTCTAAAATTTAATTGAAAATGATTTTGAATGAAAAATGAGATAATATTTTATTTTTGAAATGTCACATGCTTAACATAGCGAAAATGTTGATGAGTTAGCAAGTATAAATTTTATTATGCTATAGATGTAACAGTAAATTAAAAGGTACTTAGTAATAAAGTAAAACGTTGTTTCAGCCTTGAGAATTCTTTTTCCATACCTTATTAGTAAGTAATTCAAACTTGTTTTAAAATAACTTTGTTTTAAACTTTTAAAATTTAGAAGTAAATTTCCTTATGTAGACTATCCATGGAAAGGTGGAAAAGAACAATGGGTAAAAGAGAAGGTTCCAAACAAAGGGGAATAAATACATAAGAGAAGGATGGAAATGCGGAAGTCTCTATCTAAATCCTGTTTCGGCATAAGAATATAGGTTTAGAATACTGGTTTTTTCTACATTATAGATGTTAAAATGGTGCGCTTGGATTTTGAATGGTATGCATTGGATGCAAAAATTGGTTGAACTATACTTTTAATTTATAGAAGTGTGAGAAAATTTGGATGCGAAAACAAAGATTTTGATTTTCAAAATTTACATACATATAGAATTACCAGTATATATAGGTTTTCTACACCATATTTTTAATACTCTTTTAAAAGAAAGCATTTATATAAGAGGCACTGGTTTAGTATTATTCAACATATATGTCAAACATGTTGTGATACACCATGCACTTGTACATTATTGGCTGCAAAATTGGTTGCATGCTAATTGATTGGATAACCTAGATCGGTTATGTGCCATGTTACATAATTCGCTACTTGATGAATTTCAGGGACTAAATTCTTTTAAGGGGGAGGAAATGTAAAACCCCATAAAATAAAAGGGAAATTGATTAATATGTAATTATTAAAACCAAAAAATAGAATTTTTGCAAACATCGGAATTTGGCTACGAAACTTACACTTTGGACACGTGTCGATTTTTTGATTAATTTTCATATATAAAGTTTTACAATCGAAGTTCAAAATAAAAAGCTATTAGCGTTTGAATTATTCAAATTGGAAACAATTCAAAACCAATGTAGGAAGTAAATTTTAATAACTTAACATTAAAATGAGCATTAAGTATAAATGTTAAAGTTAAATATAAATGTTAATTAAGGGTGATCAATGAAATTAAATCTAATAAAGAAAGCCCGTAAGTAAATAAATTGAACGCAGATGTAAGTAACTATTAATAATTCAAGTTAATGTAAACCTCATATGTAAATCTTATAGTTTAAGAAATTGGCTTCCTTAAATCTAATCAAATCAGAGATTAGAAGGAATAATCAAAGAAGATTGGCATTAAATTGAAAATCAGTGCAAAAAAGGAAATAAATAAATGATAATTAATTAACGTTAAAACAAATGTTAATAAATAAGAAAGTTTACATTGAACGAAAGAAAACAAGAAATAAATGGTAATAAAATAATGTTAATTCATTAATGGATACATAATGTGTAAGCAAGACTAAGGATGATCAGATTAGAATAAAATGGTATGAAGGAAAAAGGAATTAAAGACAAGAATGTACGTTAATTAACATAAATGATGTGACCGTTCAACACCCCAGGCTCAACCGGTCAGCATTAGTAGTCGACCGATGAACGACAGTCAACCTGTGGTAAGTGGTGGTTGTAGATTAAACCTAAGCGAACGGCCTGGATTTAACAAGTTAAATTCCAACGGATTGAATTAACTTGTGCATCTATAAATACAAACATAACACCTCATTTTTCTTCTCATATTTTCTAAATCAAAAAGCGAAGCTCTGCCATTTTCTTTCCTCCAAATATTCTAGGAAATATAGAAATTATAGATTAGTATGTTAGATATATATATGTGTGTGTGTATGTATATGTGTGAAGAATAGCGAAAAATAAAAGATGAGATAAGGTTGGACCAATTCTACGAAGTAGAGGTAAATCTAAAACCAAATCTAAATTAAATTCAAATCTCTTCTCGAAACTAAATTTCTAATAAATATGTATATGCTTGCAGAACATATTTTGATTTGGGAGAAAAAGGGAGTCAAATATGAATAACAGGGTTTAGATATGGAGTGTGGATCTAAGTCGTGAGTGGGAAATTATCTATTTTTATACAATATTGGACTTATATCGTTGTAAATCCGTTCATACATACATAAATGTAATTTTGGAGTTGTAGGCTTAAATATATACATGTAATGAATTGACAAATCATGCATTCATATTCTATGAAAGACCAATTTTAATTTAATATTGCATATATTTGAATCTAGAAAATTAGGGTAAAAGTAGTTCCTGAACTAATAAGATTGTGTAGTAATTCCAAGTTAGTTGGTTAAATGATATATGAGAGAAAATATGAATCGAAAGTTATTATGAATTTGTTTGGGATTTAAGTTATATTTTAATTCACTAGTATGAATTTTGTTGCAATGCAAATTTCTATAAATTATCTATTTTTATAAGTAAACAAATGTGTAACGTTTGAAATAACAATGAATATGCCTAAAAGAAAGAGATGTAAAAATAAGGATATTTACCGTATTTTATACCGTCTATTTCAATAAGAATAGAAAAGATAATTCCTTGTAATTTTTAACGTAAACAAGTCATTTTTAGGTAAGTTGTGGAAATTTACAGCGTTACCGCTTCTTTCTGTACAATGTAATTCCAACGCGTTAAAATGTAGAAATCCCTAAGTTCAACCAATGTAGTGTAAGTAGAGGTAACAACAACAATTTTATAACAAGTATAACGTACAAGATAATGTAGAAATTCCATAATAGGCCATATAGTATATGTAAAATGATGAAATAAGTAGGTAAGAAGGTTATAGTAATTAAAGAAAGATTGTAACAATTAATAAGGAACACTTGAACACATATTCACTAGTATTAAGTTGAAGTTACATAGTAAAAGGTGAATAATTATAAAAGAAGTAAGCGGTAAATGATGTTAAAGTGGTATTAGATGAACCATAAGTAAGTTGTGTAAAAATAACTAAACATAGTAGTTGAATATAAGAGGCGTAGTAATGGAATAAGTTTATAAGCACCTCAAATGCGTTTATGACGGATGTGAATCGTTAAATCTAGTCAATAACATAGATAATTAGAAATAACAAAGTCATTAGCTGATGTGAGACATCGCCAGCTGTAGGACCTATAGAATTATTGGTTTATGTATAGGTGACGGGAATATACCAAAGTAGGAGGGTTTGCCTCGGTCGAAGTGTCAAGGGACAAGTAGAATCTACTTTAACCATTTAGGGGCTGCGTTTTAAGTAACTAAATAGTTATTTCCTTGATTTCATTAGACAGTCTAAATTGGATATTGGTAAGCTCAGGGCTAGATAGTGATGGTACCATACATATGAGGAGTAGGAGCTGTTTACATGGATCGAGATTGTCATCGGTCTTGAGTCGTCTGCAGAAAGACGTGGGTTACGTCTAAATGGAATACACCTCTAGCAAGTGTAGATCATGTTTAGGACATGCACCGCCTCATAGTTATTTTTTAGTTTGTTTGCTGTAAGGAGGAAAGGCTGGATAACCTTTAATAAGGTCTTTCAAAAATGAGAAAGAATACAGCTAAATAGTTGTAATGCCGTTATTAGGCACTATGGGAGTTCCTTGGTATGCACGGGGACGAGGACATGATACTATGTTGATGGTGGATCTTGACGAGGTGTAGAGTTATGGATACCAGCAGGGAAAGTACATTGGTCCAAATGGGGACTATGATACTTATATATACGTATATTGTTATTTTCTATCTCGAGTGGATGAGGCATATCGTATGTGTACATGGAGTTAAGTCCACTAGGTAAAAAAATATACATAAGATGTAATGGAAGGCAGTCAGCCTAAACTAGTGTAATTATAAAGTGTTTAATTTACAAGTCACCAGAACGGTGTTTTAACCCTTTACTCATTTCAAGCCACAAGATAGGTTTAGAGAGAAATATACTGGTACAAGGCATGAATGGTGGAAGGATAGATCTATTTATGCATGCTTATCACTGATAAGGAGACTAAAGATTAAAGGTGTCGGCTTTAGTCGGTAACTATATGTTTTATTATACTTTACTCTACGACTGTGAATTTATATCGATAGTGCTCTGATATACCTTTGTCATTTGTCGGATACCAAACACTAAAGATTCATACTTTGGTGGACTTGGTTTTCAATTTAGCAAAAATTCGAGCCCACTATGGTGTAGGTTGTTACACATTGACAAGTCCTACAAGAAACTAATTGATAAAGCATTGAGGCATGAGTCTGTACCAAAATCCATAAGTTGAAACTTTTGTTTCAAAAGAAGAGTCAAAACAACAAGAAAGCAGTGGAGCTAAGATGAAATGGAGTAATAAGAAGAAGAAGCTGTCTCAAGAAGTGGATAACTAGAAAAAAGAAAGTGGTAGCCAATGCGTTTTAATTGCAATTATATGACATCTTAACAAGGACTATATAGCCAAGTGGGGGCGAGGAGAGGAAGTGTTTTGTCTGTTATTAGGCTAGGTGATTAAAGAAGCACTACCCAGAATTGCAAAAGAGTAAGCAGAGTGCTAGTGCTTATACATTGGATACCGCCATTACATTATCGGCCACTCCACTGAGAAAAGGGGAGAGGAAAGGACATCCTTATTCAAGGTATGTTTTATTTATGCCATATCTATATGTGTTTTTGTTTTGTATCGATACTTCAAATCCTTTGTATATCTAGTTACTTAGTGGGTAGGTTAGACTGGTGACTTGACCTAGTAGGCTAGCCTTTATTTCAAACTTAGTAGTAGTTCGACTGACTTAATGATGGTTTGTCAAGGCCTAATGTGTTGAGTCATGGATGTTTGTATACTTGTTTTGTTTTGTTGGGACTTGTGGGGTTCGATATCATTTGGGGTGAAACAACCAAAAGAATACGGAGACATAAAAAAATGGTGAGGTGCAGTAGACGAACAATAAAGTGGGAGGAAGGAAGCCAGGGTAAATCCGTATACCTAGGAGGGTACATTTAGGGTTAGCTTGGTATATTTTCTTTGGATCCCACATGAGGAGTCATCATCATTTCATGCAGTGAGGGAAAGTCTGGAGGAATTTGAACGATCGCTATGTAGAGAGATAGATTTCTGTGTCGACCTAGTTAATAGTGTTATATCATCGAGGAAGATAGCACTTAAAAGATAGGAGAAATGTAAGTGTTGAATAGTGGCCCATGGAAGTGGTTCATCATGGTAGTATATCCTGGTGAGGAGTACTTGCATTAGTCAGTCAGGTGTTCAAGAACCATATACTGGATTCCATATGTGATATTCTCGCCTTCTAGTGAAGGAGAGGCAGAAGATTCACCTGATATAACGCCTAAAGGATAAGGGAGCCATGCTAGCTGAGGAGTAGATTTCCTAGTGCAAAACGACTTAGATATATTGCCATCTATGATTTCCACTCAAAGAAAGAGATAGAGCCAAGGATATTGGCAAGCAAAATGAGATACCCACTCCGATAGGGATGGAGCGGTGTTTGTAGAGATGAGGCAACATCGACTCGATTGAGATAGTTCTCTCTATATAGAAGATAAACCATCTATAACTGACGTTGATGGACGTAGGGATGAGATAGCACAATAGTGCCATCGTTTGAGATTAATTTTACATTTCAGTAGGAATAAGATATACAGGATAGACAACTTATTAAGAAAGGAATGGTTGAGGATGTTAGGATTTTGGTATGTGGAAAATCATACAAGAAGTATTAAGGAAAACGACATCGAATTGATTGGATGACATCGAGGTTGAACCAAGAGTAGCTCAAGAGGGAGGTATTGAAGTCCATAAAAGTTCAGTAAGAGTGAATGTGGAGGTGGTAGTATGATGGAGACCGAGGAAACGTGTGGACCGATGATGTAGAGCGTTTTAATGGTAAATTTTTCTATGTATTGCATTCACTTTCATTTTCGATGTCGTATAAGATAGCTTAGTATGTTGCGTATTAGGATAGTCACAGGTACATTTTAATTACTTATGACTGCATGATTGATATTTGAGATGATTGCTTGTGATTATTAGACATGTAGTATAACAATAGTAGACTTTTATCTGTTTGATTGAGATTTCGAGCGCAAAATTCCAAAAAGGGGGAGAGTGTAAAGACCCGTATTTTACATACCAGAGGGTAGTAAAATATTGTTTTCAAATTTGTACAAGGTCCAATGATTCTATAACTTTGAAAAAGGTCAACTAACATCTCTTATCTTTATAACTTTTCTTGGATAATTTTGATTTTGAACTCTAATAGGCCCCATAAATTTTGATAGGTTTCGAATTAGGGTCTGAAACCACTTTTATCAGATTGAGATGAATGTTTCTCTTTCTTTAGAGTGGTCACCTTAAGAATTTGTGCTTACAATTTAGGACATATGGGTGTTCGAAGTTCAAACTAGTTATGAGCAAATTAGTGCATAGTTAAACGGTGAGTAGTGCAGCTTATTAGGCTATTTCAGGATTACGGTTAATACCACTTCCCTCCAGCCGTCATTAGTCATTCCTCTTCATTTCTAATCACCTCTTAACTTCCATTAATACAAATTAGACCTGAAAACCACCATTTCTCCAATTAAATTAGTGAAATTAATGAATTTAAGAGAGATTAACAAAAGAGAATGATGGATCTGCAGGTTGGGGACTTTGGGATTCATGTTGGGAGTGTGCTACACCAGATTTGCTTAGGAGGTCAGTGCTTTGATCTAAGATGAGCTATTTTACTCTTTTAATATACTATGGTTATCTATATAGCAAAAATGTGAATATTGTTATGATTATTAAATTAAAAATGTCTTGGAACATAGGTCTAATATTAATAACAACCTAGAATAGGATCTAAAAAAGGTACATTTGTATTTTAACATGATTTAGACCACTTACCAATCATAATTTCTATTTTCTAGAAAAGTAGATCGAGAATGACTAATGCTTCTAATTTGTGTTTAGATTAGTTGGATGTGTTGTTTGGATAATATGGAATGATGTTTTATTTTTCGATAAATTGTTTTGATGTGTTTGCTAGTCATTTAATATAGTTAGGAGAGTGGTACGTCCTTTGGTGCAAATGATATTAAAGTAGTCGAATCAAGATGAAACTTGCAAATGTTGTGCTGGAAGCTTTAGGAAGCCTACTTAAAAAATTTCAAGTCATTTAGAATTGATTTGACAGCCCAAAAATTGATCATCTGTGATGTGCAGAAAGTGGTCGGAGGTGGCATGCTATGAGTCACAAGAGGGTTGGCTTTGGGTTTGGAGGCTGAGAATTTAGTGTTCAACTTAAGGTAAAAGTGGTCGGTGAGTTGAATTTTGGGACTTAACCAAATCTTTATGCCTAAAAACTACTCGGTTGTAACACCCCTAAATCTGATTACCATTATTCAGGAGATTTAATTAGACAAATAAAATAGAATAATGTGATATGTAGTAAGATAAGGAGGATGAGATTTGATAATTAACTAGGTTAGGGCTTAATTAATCAACTAACAAGATTGTTTTTAAACTTCAAATATAAAAAATATACGAGGAGGGAAAATTAGGCATAAATCTTTCTTCTATCCCCAAAACCCTCCTCTCATTCATTCTCATTTGACATTCACTAACAATCACAAAGAGAAAACAGGACCGACCATTAACCAAGATAAAAGGAAGAAGAAATCAAAGGGGATTCAAAAGATAAAGCTTAAGGGAACAAAACTCCATCAAATCTCAACTCCAACATCTAATTTAAGGTGAATAATAAAAAGCCGTCTCATTTTTAAAATTGTTGGTTTGGATCTGATTGGTTTCGATTTGTTGATGAAGATATGATGTGCCATGTTTGATTTTACCATTGGTTGGTTAAATAATAAATTATTGTAATTTCTTTGAAAATATTATGATAAGTTTATGATCAAATCCTTAGTTAATGATCTCTAAATGATTTGATATTTGAGTATGTTATGTAAAACATAATTTTGGAGATGGGTTTTTATTTCATATTTTTTATATAAATGGGAATTTTTATGAATTTCTTAAGGAAGGAAGGTCATTATTTCATGTTTTAATTTTAAAAATAATTATTTTATGATTTTGGTTCGAAAATATTTTTATGTTAAAGAATATGTTAATTCTTATTTCTCATGAATTTTTGGGATTTTTTACCAAGAAATTATGTTTTATATGAATTTATTAAGCTAGAAAACGTTACAAATAAATATTAAATAATTAACATTATTAGATGGGTGTGATATTGTTTATGGGGAAGAAAACCATGTGTGGCTATTTTTCAAAAAATATTTGGGTAAAGTATATTATTGTCCAGCAGAAATTTGACGAAGGATAATCGTTGTTAAAAAGGAATTGTTTTTTATAGAAATAAAACAGTTTTTGTGCTAATTACGAAGATGCCATTGATACACGGCATTGCTATGATGTTCGCCATTAACAATAGGCGGTATCACTTTATAATTTTAAGTAATATCGAAAATAGACGGCATTAACACGAAGCAATGCTTGTGATACTTATGCCGTAAGTATGCGGTGTATTGAGTCATGCATCCGCCATTGACGTTATGGGAATATCGCATATCGCGGGTACCTGATATTGATGTCGTGAGTTATCAATGCTGATATTTTTCGGAATTCTTAAATTTGTGTTGCATGTTTCCTATTTGTTGCTATAGTCTAAGGCAATAATGTCGCATGTTATCAAGTGTTGTATTCTGTTGTATAGTTGCATAGTAGCCCAGATTTATGAAATCATTATCAACTGTTTTATGACATTGATTTTAAAAGTCATCAATGTCAACCTTATTATTTTTAAATCACCAGATAAAAATGGTTTATGATATTGATGCCTTTTGTCATCAATGTCGGTTTTATTTTTTATGAATAAAAGGCCATGTTTAATAGGTTCGACCTATAAATTTCTATTTTACAACAACATTGATTTTAGTATTATAGACTTATACATTTATAAAACCATAATTACTTTTAAATGCTTTTATATAAATTGATGTGACGTCTCATGTTGGCCATATTAATGCCACTAATTTTCAATAATGAACATATTCTATTATGTGGCCTATGCCCTTTAAAAAAGAGGTACAATGTCCTCATATTAATACCGAAAGTACACATGACAATACTAAAATGGATTATAAATTGGCATGAGAAATTGGTAAATAATGGGCCATATTTCCTTGTTTTAAATATGAATTAACGGGATTAATCATATACAATGATAAATGTTTTTCAAGGAATAAATTATTTCCAAACCCAAGATCAATAAGAACATTCCAAAGAGAGTTAATACTTATGATTTAGTAACCATAAATGCAATTGCTTGAACATATTTGAATGATGGATATTGTATGTTCTTGTTATTGTTTGATCGGTTATTTTGCATGATTATTATTGTCATACTCACATTATCGTGATCCATAATTGCATTTTGGGATATTTAAGGGCAGAATAGCCAGTTAAGTTAACCCATTAGTGAGTAATATCAGATTTAACTCCAGAGTGAGTAGAATTGAATCCAAGAGATTAGGTAGATCAAAGGTGTAGGATGTCCTGATTGATCAAATGATTATTATTTAAAATATGAAATTGGAAGGCTCCAAAATGTTAAAGTCAACCCATAAAAACTATAGCTTGAATGATTTTATTGGAGATATTCAACAGGCTCCTAGTGATCCCATGAAAACTATGATTTGAAAGTATGTGTAACATCCCCTTACTTGGAGGGCAAAACTAACGGCTACGGATGCCGCAGCCATCCATTGTTATTAATCTTCAGCGACTAAATACGACGGTACTAGATACATTGATACATAGCTCATAGAAATATAGAAAAAAAAATTCATTTCAAAAATGTATTTCCACATTCAAATCAAAACATTCAAGTTCATTACATAATCCTAAAATACATTAATCGCGTTCAACAAAATATAATTATTACAATTACGCCAAGAGCGACATATGAAGATGCCCTCTTGGTTGATCAGAGTATATAGTAAGGCTAATAAATCTCATTTTTCAAAAAAACACACAACTGAAAGAAAAACTCTAAATAACTATCTGCCTCCTACACGCCTACGGAAGCATTGTTCGTCAAAAAAGAAAACCTGAAAATCACAAATCTCAAGCTACTCAAAATCAATCAATATTAAAATTTTAGACCCAAATTTTTAATATATTTTTCCAAAATAATTTGTAAATCCACATTACCATATTTTTCTTTGAAAATTCATAATAAATTATCCATGGTTTGGAAATTATAAAAAATGAAACCCAACTCCAAAATTATGTTTTCTATAAAATATAATTTTCCTAAGGCATTTTAAAATCATTTCATCTCGGTTTTGCCCTGAAACCATGTACATCTCCTATTGAACAACCTTTTATAAACATATATAAATCATAATCAAACATATCATCAGTCAATATATAATAAAAATTGGATTTATTCTTAAATCCGAAACCATGTGATGATAAAATCAAAATAAAGATGTAGAAATTATTTTTCACCTTAGATTGGATAATGAAATTGAAGTTTGATTGAGATTGATTCCTTCTAACATGAATCCTAAGCATTAGGTTGATTTTCTATTCTCTTCTTCCTAATGGCCGGCCTTGCTTGCTTCTCACGGTTATAATTTTTTTATAGTAAAATGAACGTGTATGACTAAGAAAGATAGTATAAGGGTGGAAAATATGGGCGGCTATTTACCCTAATGCCTTGTGTTCAATTACTTAACCATTTTTATAAGTTCATTAGAATTTAAACAAGCACGACCACCTAGTTTATTAATCAACGTCAATATCCTTATCTACATTATTCTATTTAATTTATTCTAATTAATTCTCCTGAATAATGTAATAAAATTAGGGCTATTACAGCTCCCCTCCTTAAAGAATTTCGTCCTCGAAATTCAGTAAGGACTAATTAGCAAACATAGCAATCATTTGTAACATCTCCTAAAAACCATACTAGCCTATCTATCTAGTAACCAATCTATATAATCTAATATACACATATCATCAAAGAAGATCAGGATAAGCCTCACGAATCATGCTCCTGTCTCCTAAGTACAGTCTTTCTCATTGTTGCTCCACTGAACCTTCACCAACTTAACTGTCTTGGTCCTTAATTTCTTCTCTTCTCTCGCTATAACCCGAACTGGTGTCTAACAAAAATCAAATATGGCTCTACTAAAAAATCCTCCAACTCTGTCTAAGGAATAGTAGTCTTTGGAATCATGCACATACTTACGAAGATGAGACAAATGGAATACATTATAGACACCTTGCAAGCTGCTCGGCAACTCTACTCTATAAGCGAGCTTTCTAATTCTTTTTATAATCTGGAATGGGCCAACATACCTCGGGTCTGACTTTTTCGACTTTCTAAACTATACCACGCCCTTCATTGTTGATACTTTTATGAAAACCCTATCTCACACTGAGAACTCTAGTTCTTGATGCCTGTTGTCTGTGTATCTCTTCTGCATGGATTGAGCTTCCTTCATCCATCCTCGGATTAACTCAATCTTTTCCAACGCCTCTCCGGACCAAAGACCAATCAATCTCCAGTCTCTAACCAACATGTTGGAAATTTGCATGGCCTTCCAAACAAAGCTTTAAAAGGATTCTATACTCGTATGATAAATATTATTATTGGAAACCTCAATCAGATATAGATGATCTTCCTAAGATCCACTAAAGCTTAACACACAAGCTCTCAATAAATCCTCGAGTACCTTGTTGATCTTCTCTTTCTGCCCATCCACCTATGGGAGATATGTTGTACTCATCTTGATCTTGATACCTAATACCTATTGTAGACTCCTCCAAAATTTGCCAGTGAATAATGCATCTCTGCCGCTGACTATGCTACTAGGAATCCCATGAAGTCCAATTATGTTCTTCATGAACAACCTAGCTAAAACAGGTGCTGTTCTGATTGACTTTGCCAGAATGAAATGGGCACTTTTGGTCAACCTGTCCATAATAACCCATATGCTTTCATTTCCTCTACTTGACCGTGGCAACCCGTCTATAAAATCCATCGATATCGAATCCCATTTCCAGACTGGAATATCTATAGGCTGAAGTAACCCACTTGGGTTTTGATGTTCGGCCTTCACTTGTTGACAATTAACACACCGCCTAACCCACAAGCAAATGTCCCTCTTCATGCCTTCCCGATAGAGGCTCTTCTTCATATCTTAACACATCTTGGTCCCTCCAAGATGAATCAAAAACTTGGATAGATAACACCTCAAGAACTTCTCTTCTTAAGTTCTCCATATTTGAAATGCATAATCGTCCCTTTTTTTCAACCATCCTCTTTGGTCAAGTATAAAATCCTTTAGGTCATCAATCTCAGATCCTACCCCAAGCCTTCTAATCCTCTCGGCTAAAACTAGATCTTCTCTCTATTTAGAAGGTATCCTCTCGAATAGTAGTGGTTGAACTTCTAAATAAGCTAACATGGAAGTACCCTAACTATAACTAGTAGTAGAACTCAACTGCACACCACAACTAGTTAAAGCTTGTAGATCTTTCCATTCTGCCAACATCTTTAACACCATATGCTGATGTTTTCTACTAAGAGCATCCGCTACTTTATTACCATTTCGAGGAGTATAGTCTATACCAAAATCATAAGCAACCAAAAACTACATCCATCTCTATTGCCTCATATTCAACTCCTTCTGAGAGAATAAATACTTTAATGACTTATGATCGGTATCTAACTAAAATCTCTCTCTCGCAAGATAATGCTTCCAAGTCTTCAAGGAAAAAATCACCGTAGCCAACTCCAAGTCATGAGTAGGATATCTAACTTCATGTGGTTACCATTTAGAAGTACAAACACTAGAGCATTGGTCAACAAATGCTCTAACATAAGGAATGCTCCCTTACATTTGTTGGACGAAACAAACTTCATGTCCTTCCTGGTCAACATAGTCAAAGGCGCAGCTGTCCGCAAGAAATCCATGAAGAATCTCCGATAATAGCAAGTAAGTTCAAGAAATCTCATAATCTCAGTCACCATCTCTGATCTCTTCAATAATTGATTACCTCCATTTTAATTGGATCAATTGACAATCCTTCCTTTGAAACCACATGACTAAGAAACTTAACTTCTCTCTTCAAGAAATGACAGTTGAATTTTTTTTCCTTCAGCTGATTCTGTCTTAGCATTTCCAGTACCACTTTAAGATGAATCTCATGTTCTCTTTCATCTTTTGAGTACACCAAAATGTCATCTATGAATACTAGCACGAACCTGTCCAAGTGCTCTCAGAAAACACGGTTCATCAAATCAACAAAGAAAGAAGGTGCATTAGTCATTCAAAAATGGCATCACCAACCACTCATACGAATCACAACTAGTTCGAAACGTCGTCAAAAGAATGCTATCCACTCTCAATTGATGGAACCCAGTTGCCAAATGCAATTGGAAAAATACTCTAGCTCCACTCAATTTATCAAACAGATCATCCATCCTCGGTAGAGGGTACTTTTCTTGACCGTCCTTTCATTCAACTTACGATAGTTGATGCACATCCTTAACGACCCATCTAGTTTTTTCACAAACACCGCAGCTGCTCCCCAAAGCAAACTGCTTGGTCTAATAAAATTCATTCCCTCAAGATCCAATAGTTGCACCTTTAATTCCCTCATCTCTGTCAATGACATCATGCTAGGTTGTCTATGGACAGGTTCTACTCCTGGTACAAGGTCTATCCAAAACTCAACATCTTGTTTCGGGGGCAATCCAAGGACCGATGCAAATACATCTACAAAATCAATAGCCGCACAAACCTGACTAAGCTCTCCCTCAACCTCCGTGGCACTCAACAAAGCCTAAACACTCTTACTGGAATTCTTTACTGAGACAATGATTCGGTTATGACTATTTGGGTGCCTCAATGGTATTTCTAGATCTTGGTAAAATATCCTAGCCTCATACTTACCCAACCAACCCATACCCAAAATGATCCCAAAATCTACGAAATCAAAAACATACAAAATGCATGCAAATTTATGACCTAAAAAATCGAGTTCTAACTGGTTACATCTCATCCCAAGAGTTGCATATCCTCTTATTGTATTTGCACCCCTTAAGGAAGTAACAAGGTATATGGGTTCAATATATAACCTATTAACCAAATACTACAATATAAATGAATGTGACGTGCTGGTATCAATAAGTACTCTAATTGGTATACTCCATGTCAAAAGTGTACCTTCAATCACAGTCTTTCCCTTCTCTGCTGCAGTAGGTCTAGAAGAAGATAGTGGTCCAATAGCAAACACCTTCCCTCTATCCACGCTGACTGGCTCTGGATGCTGGTTCTTATACTTCCCAATCTGATCACTATTGAAGCACTTCATATCCTTCTTCTCTACGGGCTTCTTTCCTTTACCAGTTCTGCACTCGTGGGCATATTGGCCCTTTTTATCACACTTATAACGCACCAAATCGGCCTTCGACTTCTTAGCGGCCTTCCCTTTTTGGGCTTTTTTCTTCTTAAAGAATTTCCTTTTCCTTCCCTGAGAACCTTGGAACTCAACTGGCTTCTCCCTAGTTGAAACAGCAAGCATTTCCTTATGGAGGATGGTCATCTCCACCATCACATGATAAGGTTCTCTAAAATGAGTCATAGCCATCCAGCCTTGCTCTAGCCTCAAACCTCAAATGAATCTCTCGTTCCTTCAGACATCAGCATCAACTAAAGCATAACCACATCGAGATAGCTCATCAAACTTAGTAGCATACTCGATCACCGACATATGTCCTTGGAAAAGATCCGTAAACATTCTCATCAATGCCAACTTAGCAACTTTGGAAAAGAACCTCTGCTCAAATCTCCTCCTAAAGTCAGCCCAAGTCAATTCCTCCTCCGGCACTCCGGCCGTCACACTGTTCCACCAATGAAGAGCTAACCCATGCAACTGCCTAGAGGCTAGTCTTCTCTTCTCTCCATCATTCAAGCCTAAATTTGTAAAGATCCTCTTGTTGTTAAACAGCTAATCTACTTCAATAGCATCTTCCATTCCAACAAACAACTTTCCACCCAAAAAGATATAGTCTTTACTCAGCTTAGCATAGCTATATCTAACTTGAACTACAGGATTAGCTCCTTCCAAATTACTAGTAGCTCCAGCTTGCAAAAAAAGCTAACAGCTGAAACACCATCCCTGCATCTATTGACAGATTTCCAGCACCTACATTGGCTTTAGAATTTTGATTAGCATTAACCTGTTGACCTTGGTTTCTCCGAGTATTAGGTAGAGCATTTCCATTAGTCGTGGTGCTTCTTCCACCTAGATTTCCTCCTCCATTTCCTGTCTCCATATCCACTTTCTTGTATATCTGCATACGAGCCTTAATAAGATAAAAAAGAACGGTCTAAGAGAGAGGGAAATCATACTTAGATATATATATATATATATACTAGTGCGAACCCGTGCCTCGCATACAGATTTTTGGTCAAATAATCAATTAACCTTACAATAATTTTTGTATGTTTGAAATCTATAAGTATATCATTTCATCTCTAACAGAAACATGCAAATGAAAATTAGCTGGTGTTTTTTAATTGGAAAATTGGAGCTGGAGTTGATTAATAGATGAATTATTTGTTAGAAATAGTTGTAAAATAAATACTACAATTTGAAAGTAAAAAATGGGTTAGATGTTGCAATTGGCATTAGTTGGGCTGTACGTGCATTAGTAATATTAATAGGATACTTGCATATATAGTAAGTGGATGTGTAAGGACGAACTTTGATGGAGGAGAAAACTACAATCATTAGGTCACCTTTACTGTATTTCTCTTTTCTTTCCAAAAAAATATGTGGCAAACTTGCTATTGGTAGCACGAATCTAAGCATAGTTTTTTGATTGAAATAAAATACATTGCTCGTAGAAAATTGGTAAACTTTCAACACAATAGTTAGCAGTTACACAGTAGTCCAGTGTCAGTAAGACGAAATATTGCACGTATTGAACCAACTATTAGCAGTGATGTCTAAAGTAAAACGTAGCATATAAGTAGAATAATGTGCCATACAATCAACTTCAGATTGACGCTTAGCGCTACAACTACATGTCATTCTTGTTCGTTATTCGAGAAAAGTTGGAAATAGATTGCAATTTGCATATACGATAAATTATGTAAGAATCCACGCAATACTTTCCGGAGATGAACTAAGCATTTAAAAGCACTATTTCATGTTGGCAATGTTTTAAAAGCTATGAGGTAAGCATGCACAGTAGTTTTCAGCTAAGGATGTGAAAGAGCATTAAGGAAGAGATTATAAGGTGAAAAAATACATGTCTAGTCAAAGGTTGATTACAATGAGAGAAAGATATATTCAATTTACACCTGAGCAATAAGCTGTGTGTTTATTGCTAAGAAAATATTTAGAAAGATAAGCAACAAATTAAATTGGTCAAATGTTCAAAAACCGAAGTAGTGAAGATGAGGTGTAGAAGATAGGTTACGACAAAGTCATTTTACACACACACAAACCAGGAGAATACATAATTAGTGACGAAGGAAATGCACCCATCTAAGCTGTTATTAAAAAAGGGTCCTGTTTTTTGTGTTCTCTAATATACAGGTAACAAAAAAATGATGAAATAGAGTTCATAGTTATCATTAAATTAAGCAGGCAGTTACCGCTATGGTGAATATCTGTTGTATTAGTTCTTCAGAAATATTTGAAATATGCGTGAATAAAATAATGGTAGAAGGCATTAATGTGCGATGAATGCAACTCATCAACCCAAAGTAATAAATATCAAAATTCCCATAGTAATAAATATCAAAATTTCATAGCCAACTATATTTCAAGGAAGCTGGTAATAAAACTGCAAATCCAAGAGGCTGCCTCATGTCAACAACCAACTTTTTTGGTTTCTTGTCTTATGTGAATAATATATGCGAATCACTAATATTTTGTCAAATAATAATCTACAGGTTGACTTGTATTTGTATGAAAAATGAATTAAATAAGTTTTCATTAATATTAGTTTGACAAAATATCAATACGCAAAAGTATTAACTGGTTTACGGCATAGATTACTATTCACATGAATTGCATTTGACATGGTTATTATAAATTGTGTGAGTTTTGTAATGGGAATTCACGTATGAGTTTAATATAAAAAATCCAAAAGTTATTTGTTACTTAGTTACAGCTTAAAAGCAGGAGGGGGAAAGTTACGAACATTTTAATGTTAGCAATCTAGACATACGAATAAAGATACAAAATAGGCGATGTTAGCTAGAGAACAAAATGTACATAGTGAACAACCATACCTCGCTATCCAAGAATTTCAAATCAAACCCAAAACCAACATTGCTTCTGAAGTAAGCTGAGACCCACATCTTGCCTATGCACACCAATGTGCTCCTTTGGTGTCAATGGTAAGTGAACTGAGCGGTGCATGTTCAACGTCCATTGCTGAATACTTGGAAGCAGATAAGAAGATGGTAGCAAATAAGTTATTCGATAGGTATTTATTAAGCATGGCAATGTGTAAAGAAATGGTTGAAGAAATCGATACCTGATATAGAGATAATCCATGAAAGGTGTTTTTTTGGTTGATTTTCATGGCTATGTGATAATTTGCAAAACTAAGCGTAGCAGATCCTGCTAAAATGGGAGCTGCACTTTATTTTCATGCAGGTACGAATGTCAACATCGTGGAGAAAAATATAACGACAAATCAAGTTTGAGTTAAAAATTGTTTAATGCAACAAACCTATATAAATAGGTAAATTCACGGTTCTTCTAAGACCTTGAAAGCATAGGTAACTACGATAAATCTTGCAGTGTTGTTTAGTGCAAAACGTTAAAACAATATCAACCCAAGGTCAGCAAACTGTTGCTATCAATTGTGAAAAAATGTTCACGTATTTGGAATCTATGTTATATTACCAATGTTTGGGTATATAGCTGGCATAAACCATTGTTGCTCGACTCAAGAATTGAACATACTACAATTGTTATCCATATAGACCTGAGAAAAAAAAGCGATTAACAGTTTTTTGATATAAAAAGTCATCGTATTACCGAGGGAACTATATTGTTGTGAGTCTAATTTTATAAAACATCATAGTAAAATAATTCATTTGTTACTTATCTTAAATCATATTTGAAATGATTGATGCTAGAAAAAGTACAAATACACATGGAAAGCTTTGATGATCCAACATGAATATTTTATGTTTTAAAATCTTTGGGCAAATCACTGGCCATGCAAACTTTTATTCATATAAAGAAAGTTACCTAATAAAATAAGTACTTATGGAACAAAAATGATCGTACATGCTCTCTCAATCCATGTTAGCATTAGTTTAAACTGAACAACTGAATAAATTGTAAGTATATTATATATTATGTTGAAAACTTAATCGGTGCCTATTTTTAAAGAGATCATATGCATATGTAATAACCAATATTAAACAATTTTGTTATGCATAATTGTATATTTATGTGGTATGCATATAAACATTAATAACTATATAGCTCAATATACTAACAATGCATGTTGATATTTTATTTACTATATAATGCAACACAATCATCTTTTGAAAAGCGATTGATGTCCACTTATGTAACGCCCCGGAAATTTTCGACTTTCGAAAATTCAACATCGATACTCACTTTATCGACTGCCGAGCAATCGAAGGCCAAAAACCCGAAATGTTATGGTTTAAGAAAGAATTTAAGAAAAGAGAAGAGAAAAAGATAGAAGATAGAGAGAAAAGAGAATAGAAAAAGATAGGGAAAAGAAAACAACAAAATAGAGAAGAGATAGAAAATTTTTAAATAGAAGAAAAAGAGAATAGAGAACATAGAATGGAATAGGAAACAACAAAGAATAGAAAATAACTGAACAACATCAGAATCTCACAATTCGCAGCGGAACAACATATAATAATAAATGAATAATCTTTAAACAAAGAACTATATCAGTTATTACATTACATCACATTACATTTCATTACATCATATCATCAGAGTGTACAACAACAAACAGTGCAGCGGAAAAAGAAATACTATGTAAACTAGTGATACGCCATGCCATCCATCTTGCCTCCAGTAATTCCAGAATATCCTGATAAACCTAACTCTTAACTGCCCGTGTAAAAATTGGTGGGCACCCAGAGTTTAGGAAGGAAAACAATAAACTCCAAGTCAGTCATGTGACTGGTGTGAGAACTCAAAACAGTTTATTTCTTTAAAATCAAAATAGAGGAATATTTTTAAGTCAATTCGCAATGCCTTTAAAAATGAGACTACCATAAGGCCTCCCGCACACACACACAATTCAAACGCAGAATCGGAGGAGATTTCTCCTTATGATAGTCAAAGATGCTTGATACGCATTTAAAAGAACATTTGATATTATTACTAGTGCATAGTGTAGAGAAAAATTCATTTCGAAAGTAGAATATAAATCTTAGCCAACATAGACATTTCGAACTATGCCTACTATAGCTACCATGTTCAATAGCGGGTTACCGCCACATTCCATAGCAGGTTATACAACTAAAACCGTACAAGGCTCGTATTTGAAGAATGGATTTTCCAACAAATGGTCAGGCCAAGGAACTTCCCATTGCCACATGGAAACGCCTCTGGAAGGACGCCTCGAGAACCACCGTTCTCCGCTAAACAAAGCCGGGAATCCCTTTTCCCAAGGGATATTACAAACCCTCAGATATACCACCCCCGGTCCTTTGGAACCTTTAAACCGAGCGCTAGTCACCATCATCACACAATCATAAAGTGTTTTCAACATGAGTAAGTATCTGGGCTCCATACCATGATACCACCCTTTTCCAGAAGGAAATGCACACATCCTAAAGGGCGCTACCCCTCATAACCTTGCCGCATCTTTCCTGTTTTGACCATTCACGGGGTGTGAGGCTCGACGAAGTCACGTCCACAAAAACATACTTTATACAAAAGCCATGCTTTGGGTCAACAAATGATCATAGAAATGATCACAAAGATAGACGATCAAATAAATGATCCTATCACAAATAATCAACACAATGATCATTTCAGCAACACTCAGCATGTCACATTACCAAATTGGGAATATATCGCTGATAACTTCAACTATATAACCTCTGAGCTCGTACGTCTCAGAGAAGGGTGTTAAGCTAAAAGAATAAATTCTCCGCCACCAACAGAAATATATTTGAAAGAAATCGGCTTTATATCTCAACTTGTAATGTCAGGCATACAATCCATACAAGTCTGTTCCGGGCTCGAACAAAACCGAAGGCACTTACAAAGAAGTCCTTGCAATCCGGATATTCACAATCCTGATCGGATTCACCATCACATATGGAGAACTCTATACCGGAGCAACTCGGTGCAGAGTCAATCGACAGGTCATCCTATCGCTCTTGCAAATACCGGGTCTTCAACACCGATCTTCAATGCGATTCATAACGACGTATCACATATTCGGAATGGGTTATACGACCCCATGGTCCTTTCCCGGTTAACCCGAATAGTGAGCGCTTATTCAAAAATAAGTGTGGCATTCACATTCAAACAAATCACATCAAATACCCATTCAAAGGGAAATATTGATAGTCGGTTATTGAACTATCAATGGATATGCACACATCACCAGATTCCAAATAATTTTCCAAATTATTTATTTCCCAAAAATATCTTTACAAGATATAAAATTTTCACACTTCAAAAATAAATCAATATTTATTTTTCTAAACCAATCCCACTTTCTTTTATAAATTCCTTAGTGAATTTATAATTCCCAAAATATCTGTGAATATACGTTTCAATTCGATTTCTAATATTCATTTTCAATTTATCTTCAAAAAGATAAATTCTCAAAATATTCACTTTATATCGGAAAACAATTCCATACTTATTAAAAATAAGTAATTCACAAACCTATTTATTTTCAACACTTGGAAAATATTCAATATACTTAAATCGAGATTAAGTATATATTTCATTCTTTAAGGAAATCATTCTCTTAAACATATTTACTTGGGCCAAAACGAATGTTACGTAAAACATCGTTACAACGTCCCAAAATCACTAGTATAGGGATTTGAAATTAAATAGATATATAAATCCCAATACTATACAAAACATTTCCTTTCGGAAATCATTTACTATAACAACAGTGTTATAGTCTACCATTTCCTTTTATTTCTCGAAAACGTCTATTTCAACAATGAATGTTGAAATCTATGATTTCGAATCTCAACACATTTTAAAACATCATTAGATCGTTTTAATTCTATTTAAAACACCAAATCCAAAACATTTTCTTTAACGTGTTATTCACTATTCAAAAATGTGAATAAACTTCGTTAACAATTTCATCCTTTTATTCAATTTATTTTAACTTAAAGGATTATTCACTGTCTATAACGTGAATATAACTCCATTTAGAAGTTACCACAATTCACTTATCAAAATAAGTTGTTTGTGAATTTATAAAACAACGTTCATAAATTCCATTTCTATTTATTCTATAAAAACTTCCTTTTTATACATCTTCTTTATTAACCTATTCGATTTATAACTCGATTATAAACCAAAAGTTCACATTATAAGTTAAATGCTTATAAAAACGATTATTTACAAAATCGTTCTTTTAAACCTCATAATTATAAATCTTATAACTTATAAGATTTAAATTATTTATCCAAAACCATTCTTTTAATAACTTTATAAATTTATAAATCTTACTATTTATAAATTTCATTTATAACTTTACCATTTATAATTCTATAAATTTCATTCATTTATGAAATTCAATTTCATTTCATTCAAACACTTATAAAAACTCGTTTTATAATGTCTATATTTCAATTTATAAATATCCATTTATAAATCTCTTAATATAAATCAATTTATATTATTCTTTAAAACACCTTTAATTTCCTTTATAATTTCATCATTCTCTTGATTTATAAAATAATTAAATTTTATAAACCCTATATTTAAACTTTTCACAATAAATTCAAATTTCCCAATTTAAACTATTTTATAAAATTATTAACTCCATAATTTCAAAAATCAGCTTTTAACTATATTTCTCAAAATCATAATTTTTATAACTTTAAAAATTATAACGTTTATTTATTTATAATGGATCAATTCCAAAAATAAAGTATATTTTCAAAAATCACTTTAAAAATTATTTTAAAATCCCAAAATCTGGGTCCAATGATGCCACACACCAAATAGTCAATCACGACTACAACGATATCATATATCAATATGAAAATCCATCAAATATTAAACTATCTGAAATCAATTAAAAACTGTTGAGGAATCCAGTTGGATCCCTCCAACCTGTTTTTCTGCATCCAAAAACATTAGCACAATACCAATTTCGCTCCAGTATGAAATTATCGCGGTATATGGGATTTAATTATTATCCTCTTAATAGACGGCGCAATAGGGTCTCATCCGCTAAACAAATGCGGGAAATCAATAACTCCAATATATACATATGCCAATATATATATATATATATATTGCTATTATATATAATACCAATTTCACTGTTTATGAAATATTCGCGGTATATGTTTTTAATAAATAACATCCGCTTACTAACGGCGCATAATGTCTATTTTAACAATCAATAGATAACAATCATCATTCAAACATGCATTCAAATATTTTAAATCTAACTATTTAAAATAAAATCGAAACTGATTCGATTGAGTGAGAAGTTCTCACCTTGATTTTAAATTCCGTTTTAGCGATTTATTTCGAATAAAATTAAACGGACGTTTAATTTTACCCAAAATTCTCACTAACTCCAAACGACTCCAATCCAATTTCATCGCGTAGTGCTCGTCCATACGATTCCAACGCAACTGGTTTCGCGCGTTTTCGACCTCGTATGAAAAAGATATTAATATTTGAAGTTCACACGATTTATATTTACAATTTACAACTAAATTCTAATTAATTTTAAACCTATGCAATCTGGGCCACATGATTCATGACCATTGCATCATAGCCGCTCGTGCCTACCCCTCTCTTCTTCATGAAATCACGAAACCCCCCCTGTAAAGCCGAACCCAACATCCTAGGTTAGGGTTAAATTTTTCACCTCCATCACTCGATGATACCTCGATCAGGCGACGCCATGTTGAAGCCCCATCCACCACGCACGAACGCCAGGGAGCACTTGAAGCTCGGCCTCCATCCTAGCACGAAAATCGAGAATGAACGTGCGGCCTTTGCGGCCTGATTCCCATCAATTTACAGCTCCATACGCGATCATATCCGTTGAACTCGTAGATCTAGATGTGCTCTACGATCCTCTAGTTAGAAGTTCGTCGAATCGTTGCACGGATTTGAAGAAATTTGGAGATGAAGATGGGAGCATTTCGGCCGTTCATGGGGAGGGTGGCGGCTGCAGTTATGAAACTAGGGTTTTCTTTTTTTTTATCTTTTTGAGATTTATGGTGTATTTATAGGAAAAATTCGAACACTATTCATCCGGAAATTCCGAACTCCGATTTACGCGCCGTAACCAGCGTTTCTAGGGTTTACCCCGCGTTCCGGACACAATGGAACAGGTTTCGGAAGCTAATTCGGACATCTGTGCGAGTTATGGCAATAAACGCTCAATTTGAATTAAACCGATTTAATCGATTTTCTAGGCGTTTTAATTTGTACCGGACAAACGGTAAATCCAATTGACTTGAAATTTGAAACCTTACAATAATTTCACATTATGGATCCGATGAAACTGGTTTCGTCGAAATCCGATACTTTTTGAAAAATGGCTATTTTAACTCGCCAAATTAATAATAAAAATAATTCGATGCGTTTCGAGCTGCCACGATCAAACGATAACTCCGATTGACACGAAAATTGAAATCCGATAATAACTAACTATTACGGATCCAATGGAACTGATTTCGTTCAATTCTGAGACTGTTCAAAAATTGACTATTTTCACTAGTCGATTTTAATATTAAAATATTCAATTTTCACAAATTAACTCTTAATTCGATTTTAAAAGTTCTAAAATATCTTTCTAACTTCAATATGATAAAATAAAATTTTACAAATCATTTACAATCATATTTAACTCAATTTTCAATTATTTCCATAATTTAACATATTAAATTATCGATTTAATTATCCAATTAAATCCAATAATTCAAATAAAAATTTATTCGACTTATAAATTCACTTATAAATATTTAAAATTAATTAAATATTCAAATTTTAAATTAATAAAAATTCTGGGTCGTTACAATCTTCCCCCCTTAAAAGAATTTCGTCCTCGAAATTATTAAGTAAGAAAAGTTATAGAATTCATTAACTTTCCAAAATTCATAGTTAAAATTTTTACAAATCTTTACTAAGTTTTCAAATCATACTTAGTTATCTTTTCAAAAACAACTACTATTGTTTAACTTTCAATTCCAAATCAAAGTTTATAGTTTTCAAAAAATTTCCAATTTTCTCAAAAAATTTCTAACGCCTTAAATTTCCGGAAAAATTCGTCATAGTCTCCTTTGCGCGGCTCGATCTGAAAAAAAATGACAGTATATATATCACAAATATACATCTCATCAAGTAATGAGGCATCCCGCAGGGAAAAAATGTAAAAGTACGATATTTAATCCGAGATATGTACCTTATATTTTATTAGCAAGCATATACGGCTAATATAGCGCGAAAGCGAGCTCCAAATGCGAAGCAAACGCAATCCGCACCTACTAATCACTCAACAAACAATATGAGAACATGCATATAGATAATAGTATCAATATACAACATATAGCAACATAATAACTATATATGCTAACATAGAAATGCATTCAATAGCAATATATATTCAACCATCAACCAACTAACATTCATAACCAAAATATATTCATTCATATTCTCATTAATATTCAATGAAATGGTTTTCAATTTAATCACATTTGATTCTTTAACAGTGGATGTTCTCACTAACATTTATTTTCAATTAGTTTATATTCACTAATTCATATTCAAGTTGGTTCACTTCCAAATCAAATTCAATTCTATTTAAAATTCATTTAACTTCCAATTGAATTTATTCAATTACTTTAGCTTTCAATTTTATTAACACTTAATGAATTATACACAATCAACTAACAATCATATAACAACCAAAGTATATTCTTTGCAACCAAATTCCTTTGCTTATCGATTGGTTTAATTAATTGATTTTTTTTTTCAACTATTCAACTTTCAATAACATAAGATTTTAATGAATTAACACTTATATTCATTTTTTTCATATCAACTAAATTCACATTCAATTGATTTACATTCAATCCATTTATTCAATTCAATTACAAAAGTTGAATTTCATTTACATAACTCAAGTTCACCTTTATCACTTAACTTTATTAATTTACTTTGATACTAATATCAACTTCATTCAACATCTCTTAAGTTATGTTCCTGAATTTTTGGCCTTCGATTGCTCGGCAGTCGATAAAGTGAGTATCGATGTTGAATTTTCGAAAGTAGAATATAAATCTTAGCCAACATAGACATTTCGAACTATGCCTACTATAGCTACCATGTTCAATAGCGGGTTACCGCCACATTCCATAGCAGGTTATGCAACTAAAACCGTACAAGGCTCGTATTTGAAGAATGGATTTTCCAACAAATGGTCAGGCAAAGGAACTTCCCATTGCCACATGGAAACGCCTCTGGAAGGACGCCCCGAGAACCACCGTTCTCCGCTAAACAAAGCCAGGAATCCCTTTTCCCAAGGGATATTACAAACCCTCAGATATACCACCCCCGGTCCTTTGGAACCTTTAAACCGAGCGCTCGTCACCATCATCACACAATCATAAAGTGTTTTCAACATGAGTAAGTATCTGGGCTCCATACCATGATACCACCCTTTTCCAGAAGGAAATGCACACATCCTAAAGGGCGCTACCCCTCATAACCTTGCCGCATCTTTCCTGTTTTGACCATTCACGGGGTGTGAGGCTCGACGAAGTCACGTCCACAAAAACATACTTTATACAAAAGCCATGCTTTGGGTCAACAAATGATCATAGAAATGATCACAAAGATAGACGATCAAATAAATGATCCTATCACAAATAATCAACACAATGATCATTTCAGCAACACTCAGCATGTCACATTACCAAATTGGGAATATATCGCTGATAACTTCAACTATATAACCTCTGAGCTCGTACGTCTCAGAGAAGGGTGTTAAGCTAAAAGAATAAATTCTCCGCCACCAACAGAAATATATTTGAAAGAAATCGGCTTTATATCTCAACTTGTAATGTCAGGCATACAATCCATACAAGTCTGTTCCGGGCTCGAACAAAACCGAAGGCACTTACAAAGAAGTCCTTGCAATCCGGATATTAACAATCCTGATCGGATTCACCATCACATATGGAGAACTCTATACCGGAGCAACTCGGTGCAGAGTCAATCGACAGGTCATCCTATCGCTCTTGCAAATACCGGGTCTTCAACACCGATCTTCAATGCGATTCATAACGACGTATCACATATTCGGAATGGGATATACGACCCCATGGTCCTTTCCCGGTTAACCCGAATAGTGAGCGCTTATTCAAAAATAAGTGTGGCATTCACATTCAAACAAATCACATCAAATACCCATTCAAAGGGAAATATTGATAGTCGGTTATTGAACTATCAATGGATATGCACACATCACCAGATTCCAAATAATTTTCCAAATTATTTATTTCCCAAAAATATCTTTACAAGATATAAAATTTTCACACTTCAAAAATAAATCAATATTTATTTTTCTAAACCAATCCCACTTTCTTTTATAAATTCCTTAGTGAATTTATAATTCCCAAAATATCTGTGAATATTCGTTTCAATTCGATTTCTAATATTCATTTTCAATTTATCTTCAAAAAGATAAATTCTCAAAATATTCACTTTATATCGGAAAACAATTCCATACTTATTAAAAATAAGTAATTCACAAACCTATTTATTTTCAACACTTGGAAAATATTCAATATACTTAAATCGAGATTAAGTATATATTTCATTCTTTAAGGAAATCATTCTCTTAAACATATTTACTTGGGCCAAAACGAATGTTACGTAAAACATCGTTACAACGTCCCAAAATCACTAGTATAGGGATTTGAAATTAAATAGATATATAAATCCCAATACTATACAAAACATTTCCTTTTGGAAATCATTTACTATAACAACAGTGTTATAGTCTACCATTTCCTTTTATTTCTCGAAAACGTCTATTTCAACAATGAATGTTGAAATCTATGATTTCGAATCTCAACACATTTTAAAACATCGTTAGATCGTTTTAATTCTATTTAAAACACCAAATCCAAAACATTTTCTTTAACGTGTTATTCGCTATTCAAAAATGTGAATAAACTTCGTTAACAATTTCATCCTTTTATTCAATTTATTTTAACTTGAAGGATTATTCACTGTCTAAAACGTGAATATAACTCCGTTTATAAGTTACCACAATTCACTTATCAAAATAAGTTGTTTGTGAATTTATAAAACAACGTTCATAAATTCCATTTCTATTTATTCTATAAAAACTTCCTTTTTATACATCTTCTTTATTAACCTATTCGATTTATAACTCGATTATAAACCAAAAGTTCACATTATAAGTTAAATGCTTATAAAAATGATTATTTACAAAATCGTTCTTTTAAACCTCATAATTATAAATCTTATAACTTATAAGATTTAAATTATTTATCCAAAACCATTCTTTTAATAACTTTATAAATTTATAAATCTTACTATTTATAAATTTCATTTATAACTTTACCATTTATAATTCTATAAATTTCATTCATTTATGAAATTCAATTTCATTTCATTCAAACACTTATAAAAACTCGTTTTATAATGTCTATATTTCAATTTATAAATATCCATTTATAAATCTCTTAATATAAATCAATTTATATTATTCTTTAAAACACCTTTAATTTCCTTTATAATTTCATCATTCTCTTGATTTATAAAATAATTAAATTTTATAAACCCTATATTTAAACTTTTCACAATAAATTCAAATTTCCCAATTTAAACTATTTTATAAAATTATTAACTCCATAATTTCAAAAATCATCTTTTAACTATATTTCTCAAAATCATAATTTTTATAACTTTAAAAATTATAACGTTTATTTATTTATAATGGATCAATTCCAAAAATAAAGTATATTTTCAAAAATCACTTTAAAAATCATTTTAAAATCCCAAAATCTGGGTCCAATGATGCTACACACCAAATAGTCAATCACGACTACAACGATATCATATATCAATATGAAAATCCATCAAATATTAAAATATCTGAAATCAATTAAAAACTGTTGAGGAATCCAGTTGGATCCCTCCAACCTGTTTTTCTGCATCCAAAAACATTAGCACAATACCAATTTCGCTCCAGTATGAAATTATCGCGGTATATGGGATTTAAATATTATCCGCTTAATAGACGGCGCAATAGGGTCTCATCCGCTAAACAAATGCGAGAAATCAATAACTCCAATATATACATATGCCAATATATATATATTGCTATTATATATAATACCAATTTCACTGTTTATGAAATATTCGCGGTATATGTTTTTAATAAATAACATCCGCTTACTAACGGCGCATAATGTCTATTTTAACAATCAATAGATAACAATCATCATTCAAACATGCATTCAAATATTTTAAATCTAACTATTTAAAATAAAATCGAAACTGATTCGATTGAGTGAGAAGTTCTCACCTTGATTTTAAATTCCGTTTTAGCGATTTATTTCGAATAAAATTAAACGGACGTTTAATTTTACCCAAAATTCTCACTAACTCCAAACGACTCCAATCCAATTTCATCGCGTAGTGCTCGTCCATACGATTCCAACGCAACTGGTTTCGCGCGTTTTCGACCTCGTATGAAAAAGATATTAATATTTGAAGTTCACACGATTTATATTTACAATTTACAACTAAATTCTAATTAATTTTAAACCTATGCAATCTGGGCCACATGATTCATGACCATTGCATCATAGCCGCTCGTGCCTACCCCTCTCTTCTTCATGAAATCACGAAACCCCCCCTGTAAAGCCGAACCCAACATCCTAGGTTAGGGTTAAATTTTTCACCTCCATCACTCGATGATACCTCGATCAGGCGACGCCATGTTGAAGCCCCATCCACCACGCACGAACGCCAGGGAGCACTTGAAGCTCGGCCTCCATCCTAGCACGAAAATCGAGAATGAACGTGCGGCCTTTGCGGCCTGATTCCCATCAATTTACAGCTCCATACGCGATCATATCCGTTGAACTCGTAGATCTAGATGTGCTCTACGATCCTCTAGTTAGAAGTTCGTCGAATCGTTGCACGGATTTGAAGAAATTTGGAGATGAAGATGGGAGCATTTCGGCCGTTCATGGGGAGGGTGGCGGCTGCAGTTATGAAACTAGGGTTTTCTTTTTTTTTATCTTTTTGAGATTTATGGTGTATTTATAGGAAAAATTCGAACACTATTCATCCGGAAATTCCGAACTCCGATTTACGCGCCGTAACCAGCGTTTCTAGGGTTTACCCCGCGTTCCGGACACAATGGAACAGGTTTCGGAAGCTAATTCGGACATCTGTGCGAGTTATGGCAATAAACGCTCAATTTGAATTAAACCGATTTAATCGATTTTCTAGGCGTTTTAATTTGTACCGGACAAACGGTAAATCCAATTGACTTGAAATTTGAAACCTTACAATAATTTCACATTATGGATCCGATGAAACTGGTTTCGTCGAAATCCGATACTTTTTGAAAAATGGCTATTTTAACTCGCCAAATTAATAATAAAAATAATTCGATGCGTTTCGAGCTGCCACGATCAAACGATAACTCCGATTGACACGAAAATTGAAATCCGATAATAACTAACTATTACGGATCCAATGGAACTGATTTCGTTCAATTCTGAGACTGTTCAAAAATTGACTATTTTCACTAGTCGATTTTAATATTAAAATATTCAATTTTCACAAATTAACTCTTAATTCGATTTTAAAAGTTCTAAAATATCTTTCTAACTTCAATATGATAAAATAAAATTTTACAAATCATTTACAATCATATTTAACTCAATTTTCAATTATTTCCATAATTTAACATATTAAATTATCGATTTAATTATCCAATTAAATCCAATAATTCAAATAAAAATTTATTCGACTTATAAATTCACTTATAAATATTTAAAATTAATTAAATATTCAAATTTTAAATTAATAAAAATTCTGGGTCGTTACAATCTTCCCCCCTTAAAAGAATTTCGTCCTCGAAATTATTAAGTAAGAAAAGTTATAGAATTCATTAACTTTCCAAAATTCATAGTTAAAATTTTTACAAATCTTTACTAAGTTTTCAAATCATACTTAGTTATCTTTTCAAAAACAACTACTATTGTTTAACTTTCAATTCCAAATCAAAGTTTATAGTTTTCAAAAAATTTCCAATTTTCTCAAAAAATTTCTAACGCCTTAAATTTCCGGAAAAATTCGTCATAGTCTCCTTTGCACGGCTCGATCTGAAAAAAAATGACAGTATATATATCACAAATATACATCTCATCAAGTAATGAGGCATCCCGCAGGGAAAAAATGTAAAAGTACGATATTTAATCCGAGATATGTACCTTATATTTTATTAGCAAGCATATACGGCTAATATAGCGCGAAAGCGAGCTCCAAATGCGAAGCAAACGCAATCCGCACCTACTAATCACTCAACAAACAATATGAGAACATGCATATAGATAATAGTATCAATATACAACATATAGCAACATAATAACTATATATGCTAACATAGAAATGCATTCAATAGCAATATATATTCAACCATCAACCAACTAACATTCATAACCAAAATATATTCATTCATATTCTCATTAATATTCAATGAAATGGTTTTCAATTTAATCACATTTGATTCTTTAACAGTGGATGTTCTCACTAACATTTATTTTCAATTAGTTTATATTCACTAATTCATATTCAAGTTGGTTCACTTCCAAATCAAATTCAATTCTATTTAAAATTCATTTAACTTCCAACTGAATTTATTCAATTACTTTAGCTTTCAATTTTATTAACACTTAATGAATTATACACAATCAACTAACAATCATATAACAACCAAAGTATATTCTTTGCAACCAAATTCCTTTGCTTATCGATTGGTTTAATTAATTGATTTTTTTTTTCAACTATTCAACTTTCAATAACATAAGATTTTAATGAATTAACACTTATATTCATTTTTTTCATATCAACTAAATTCACATTCAATTGATTTACATTCAATCCATTTATTCAATTCAATTACAAAAGTTGAATTTCATTTACATAACTCAAGTTCACCTTTATCACTTAACTTTATTAATTTACTTTGATACTAATATCAACTTCATTCAACATCTCTTAAGTTATGTTCCTGAATTTTTGGCCTTCGATTGCTCGGCAGTCGATAAAGTGAGTATCGATGTTGAATTTTCGAAAGTAGAATATAAATCTTAGCCAACATAGACATTTCGAACTATGCCTACTATAGCTACCATGTTCAATAGCGGGTTACCGCCACATTCCATAGCAGGTTATGCAACTAAAACCGTACAAGGCTCGTATTTGAAGAATGGATTTTCCAACAAATGGTCAGGCAAAGGAACTTCCCATTGCCACATGGAAACGCCTCTGGAAGGACGCCCCGAGAACCACCGTTCTCCGCTAAACAAAGCCAGGAATCCCTTTTCCCAAGGGATATTACAAACCCTCAGATATACCACCCCCGGTCCTTTGGAACCTTTAAACCGAGCGCTCGTCACCATCATCACACAATCATAAAGTGTTTTCAACATGAGTAAGTATCTGGGCTCCATACCATGATACCACCCTTTTCCAGAAGGAAATGCACACATCCTAAAGGGCGCTACCCCTCATAACCTTGCCGCATCTTTCCTGTTTTGACCATTCACGGGGTGTGAGGCTCGACGAAGTCACGTCCACAAAAACATACTTTATACAAAAGCCATGCTTTGGGTCAACAAATGATCATAGAAATGATCACAAAGATAGACGATCAAATAAATGATCCTATCACAAATAATCAACACAATGATCATTTCAGCAACACTCAGCATGTCACATTACCAAATTGGGAATATATCGCTGATAACTTCAACTATATAACCTCTGAGCTCGTACGTCTCAGAGAAGGGTGTTAAGCTAAAAGAATAAATTCTCCGCCACCAACAGAAATATATTTGAAAGAAATCGGCTTTATATCTCAACTTGTAATGTCAGGCATACAATCCATACAAGTCTGTTCCGGGCTCGAACAAAACCGAAGGCACTTACAAAGAAGTCCTTGCAATCCGGATATTCATAATCCTGATCGGATTCACCATCACATATGGAGAACTCTATACCGGAGCAACTCGGTGCAGAGTCAATCGACAGGTCATCCTATCGCTCTTGCAAATACCGGGTCTTCAACACCGATCTTCAATGCGATTCATAACGACGTATCACATATTCGGAATGGGATATACGACCCCATGGTCCTTTCCCGGTTAACCCGAATAGTGAGCGCTTATTCAAAAATAAGTGTGGCATTCACATTCAAACAAATCACATCAAATACCCATTCAAAGGGAAATATTGATAGTCGGTTATTGAACTATCAATGGATATGCACACATCACCAGATTCCAAATAATTTTCCAAATTATTTATTTCCCAAAAATATCTTTACAAGATATAAAATTTTCACACTTCAAAAATAAATCAATATTTATTTTTCTAAACCAATCCCACTTTCTTTTATAAATTCCTTAGTGAATTTATAATTCCCAAAATATCTGTGAATATTCGTTTCAATTCGATTTCTAATATTCATTTTCAATTTATCTTCAAAAAGATAAATTCTCAAAATATTCACTTTATATCGGAAAACAATTCCATACTTATTAAAAATAAGTAATTCACAAACCTATTTATTTTCAACACTTGGAAAATATTCAATATACTTAAATCGAGATTAAGTATATATTTCATTCTTTAAGGAAATCATTCTCTTAAACATATTTACTTGGGCCAAAACGAATGTTACGTAAAACATCGTTACAACGTCCCAAAATCACTAGTATAGGGATTTGAAATTAAATAGATATATAAATCCCAATACTATACAAAACATTTCCTTTTGGAAATCATTTACTATAACAACAGTGTTATAGTCTACCATTTCCTTTTATTTCTCGAAAACGTCTATTTCAACAATGAATGTTGAAATCTATGATTTCGAATCTCAACACATTTTAAAACATCGTTAGATCGTTTTAATTCTATTTAAAACACCAAATCCAAAACATTTTCTTTAACGTGTTATTCACTATTCAAAAATGTGAATAAACTTCGTTAACAATTTCATCCTTTTATTCAATTTATTTTAACTTAAAGGATTATTCACTGTCTAAAACGTGAATATAACTCCGTTTATAAGTTACCACAATTCACTTATCAAAATAAGTTGTTTGTGAATTTATAAAACAACGTTCATAAATTCCATTTCTATTTATTCTATAAAAACTTCCTTTTTATACATCTTCTTTATTAACCTATTCGATTTATAACTCGATTATAAACCAAAAGTTCACATTATAAGTTAAATGCTTATAAAAACGATTATTTACAAAATCGTTCTTTTAAACCTCATAATTATAAATCTTATAACTTATAAGATTTAAATTATTTATCCAAAACCATTCTTTTAATAACTTTATAAATTTATAAATCTTACTATTTATAAATTTCATTTATAACTTTACCATTTATAATTCTATAAATTTCATTCATTTATGAAATTCAATTTCATTTCATTCAAACACTTATAAAAACTCGTTTTATAATGTCTATATTTCAATTTATAAATATCCATTTATAAATCTCTTAATATAAATCAATTTATATTATTCTTTAAAACACCTTTAATTTCCTTTATAATTTCATCATTCTCTTGATTTATAAAATAATTAAATTTTATAAACCCTATATTTAAACTTTTCACAATAAATTCAAATTTCCCAATTTAAACTATTTTATAAAATTATTAACTCCATAATTTCAAAAATCAGCTTTTAACTATATTTCTCAAAATCATAATTTTTATAACTTTAAAAATTATAACGTTTATTTATTTATAATGGATCAATTCCAAAAATAAAGTATATTTTCAAAAATCACTTTAAAAATCATTTTAAAATCCCAAAATCTGGGTCCAATGATGCTACACACCAAATAGTCAATCACGACTACAACGATATCATATATCAATATGAAAATCCATCAAATATTAAAATATCTGAAATCAATTAAAAACTGTTGAGGAATCCAGTTGGATCCCTCCAACCTGTTTTTCTGCATCCAAAAACATTAGCACAATACCAATTTCGCTCCAGTACGAAATTATCGCTGTATATGGGATTTAAATATTATCCGCTTAATAGACGGCGCAATAGGGTCTCATCCGCTAAACAAATGCGAGAAATCAATAACTCCAATATATACATATGCCAATATATATATATTGCTATTATATATAATACCAATTTCACTGTTTATGAAATATTCGCGGTATATGTTTTTAATAAATAACATCCGCTTACTAACGGCGCATAATGTCTATTTTAACAATCAATAGATAACAATCATCATTCAAACATGCATTCAAATATTTTAAATCTAACTATTTAAAACAAAATCGAAACTGATTCGATTGAGTGAGAAGTTCTCACCTTGATTTTAAATTCCGTTTTAGCGATTTATTTCGAATAAAATTAAACGGACGTTTAATTTTACCCAAAATTCTCACTAACTCCAAACGACTCCAATCCAATTTCATCGCATAGTGCTCGTCCATACGATTCCAACGCAACTGGTTTCGCGCGTTTTCGACCTCGTATGAAAAAGATATTAATATTTGAAGTTTACACGATTTATATTTACAATTTACAACTAAATTCTAATTAATTTTAAACCTATGCAATCTGGGCCACAGGATTCATGACCATTGCATCATAGCCGCTCGTGCCTACCCCTCTCTTCTTCGTGAAATCACGAAACCCCCCCTGTAAAGCCGAACCCAACATCCTAGGTTAGGGTTAAAATTTTCACCTCCATCACTCGATGATACCTCGATCAGGCGACGCCATGTTGAAGCCCCATCCACCATGCACGAACGCCAGGGAGCACTTGAAGCTCGGCCTCCATCCTAGCATGAAAATCGAGAATGAACGCGCGGCCTTTGCGGCCTGATTCCCATCAATTTACAGCTCCATACGCGATCATATCCGTTGAACTCGTAGATCTAGATGTGCTCTACGATTCTCTAGTTAGAAATTCGTCGAATCGTTGCACGGATTTGAAGAAATTTGGAGATGAAGATGGGAGCATTTCGGCCGTTCATGGGGAGGTTGGCGGCTGCATTTATGAAACTAGGGTTTTCTTTTTTTTTTATTTTTTTGAGATTTATGGTGTATTTATAGGAAAAATTCGAACACTATTCATCCGGAAATTCCGAACTCCGATTTACGCGCCGTAACCAGCGTTTCTAGGGTTTACCCCGCGTTTCGGACACAATGGAACAGGTTTCAGAAGCTAATTCGGACATCTGTGCGAGTTATGGCAATAAACGCTCAATTTGAATTAAACCGATTTAATCGATTTTCTAGGCGTTTTAATTTGTACCGGACAAACGGTAAATCCAATTGACTTGAAATTTGAAACCTTACAATAATTTCACATTATGGATCCGATGAAACTGGTTTCGTCGAAATCCGATTCTTTTTGAAAAATGGCTATTTTAACTCGCCAAATTAATAATAAAAATAATTCGATGCGTTTCGAGCTGCCGCGATCAAACGATAACTCCGATTGACACGAAAATTGAAATCCGGTAATAACTAACTAGTACGGATCCAATGGAACTGGTTTCGTTCAATTCTGAGACTGTTCAAAAATTGACTATTTTCACTAGTCGATTTTAATATTAAAATATTCAATTTTCACAAATTAACTCTTAATTCGATTTTAAAAGTTCTAAAATATCTTTCTAACTTCAATATGATAAAATAAAATTTTACAAATCATTTACAATCATATTTAACTCAATTTTCAATTATTTCCATAATTTAACATATTAAATTATTGATTTAATTATCCAATTAAATCCAATAATTCAAATAAAAATTTATTCGACTTATAAATTCACTTATAAATATTTAAAATTAATTAAATATTCAAATTTTAAATTAATAAAAATTCTGGGTCGTTACAACTTATTTTGATTTTTATTTTACTGCCATGTAACTTTTATATTTTAAGCTGGAAACTTTAATGTGCTCCTACACATAGAAATTATTTCTTCATATATGAGCTATAAATATGTTACTAGTGGAATACATTATGATCAATATGCTCATATTGATTCCCTTTATGGTATGTGATATGCAGCAAACTACAATACATAATAATCACAACTGAACGATATAGTTGTGAAATGCATGAGTGCGTCAAAAATTATTTTAAAGTGAAGGATGTGGAAACAAAACTTAAACCCAAGTAAATCATCAACCTAGTTGGAGAATAATGTCGAGTTAAAATTTAAATACTCATATTTTCCTTTATATTGCTACATAGTAAGACATCGATTATTTTGTCAAAAAGTAGAGAATTGTGTAAAAACCATTGATTGAAATAGAAGTCATGTCAAAATGGTAGGGACATGTATAAAAACCATTGATTGAAGCAGAATTGTTAAAGCAGAAGAAAAATAAAAGAGCGAGAATCAAAAAGCAAAAATTCACACTCGAATCAATAGGCGAAAAGAAGAAAAAGAAAAAAGCAAACTTTGCTGTTCGCCCAAAATTGAGCAAATTTCAAGGCCACGGACATACTTTGTCATTGTAGGAGAAAAATCGAGTATAACAGTCACTTTTGATTTTTTTTCGCTTTCCACCTTTCATTCTTTGTTGTTTGCCCTTTTTATTGTTTCTGAGTCGACATGGTTTTGTAAATGAGGGTTGAAGAAAATGTGAGCTGATTGAAATAGAGGGTGGACTTGCACATTGAAATGAATTAATTTTATTTAATTAGGGCTGAATGTAATTAGATAAGCTGGGCTGGGCTATTTTATCCATTTAATTTAGTTTAGAGTATTAGTGAAATTCTAATTCTAATTTAAGTTTGTTTAATTTGTACAAATATATTGGGTTAGGGTATTTTTAGTTATTATTTACATCGACCATTATTAAATTTTCATTAATAAACCATTGAAAACTGTAACCGACTTCCAACGTTTCCAAAATCATCCGAAAATAAGAAAATTGCAAATGGACGAAACTGAGACCAGAATGAAATTTTGAACCTTGATAAATATAGCTTATGAATTAATAAAGGGTAAGATTCATGGACGATTTTGATTTATATGAATTATTACTTATGTCATAATAGCCTATTACGTCAAGTCTTCAACAGATACTGTTATTTATTAAAATACATCTATAAACAATACACATGTCTATTTTATCCTAATTCAGATCACAGTATCTTGCATAGGATAATTTATTGAGTAGAAAAAATCCAGCTTATGAAATTGCAACATGGGTGCACTATGTATACATGATTGATCATCAATATCTTAATGAGCAACCAACGCAAAGTAAAGACAGAGTTATGCATTTTAATTATGGAATCTAAGTTATGGTATATATATATATATATATATATATATAATCTACATAAGTTGTGCCTATTATTAGGATATCAGACCCAAGTCGCTAATAGGCAGAGATGAACCCCTCAAATTTATTGGACAATCGTAACAGGTCTTAACAGCATTTTCCTAATATGTAGTGTCATAAAGTCCATTGACATAAAGTGACACTCTAAGATAATCTGAAGAATTATTGATGTTTTAAACAAAACCTAGCACTTGATTATTCAATAGACTGTCAAGATATTGCTATAATCATTAATTGTAAATGGTATAAATAAAAGAAAAGCAGTCTCTATCACTATATTTTAATTCAGTAACTTCAAATGTAAGTAACAGGATATTTTAATGAATTTGACATAATCAACATTGTTACCTTCATATACAAATCAATATCTGGATCAGCTTTATAACGACCCTGAATCGACCTTCGAAAATCGACACCGAATACGACACTCGTATTCAAATGCCCCAGATTCAAACGTCGAATCTGGTTCGCCAGAGCTTATAACACAATTAAGTATAACAACACAGCAGAAGAAAAATGAATATCATATATAATTCCAAATGAATACAATATCCAAATATGGAACAACACTAATACAATATGATACAAGAATATCAGAGACGATAAACAGTAGCGGAAAACAAATTACCAATAGATAACTCCAATCCAATGCTCCAAAGCTAAAACTCCAAACCACAAGCTCGAACCACCATCACGTTTCACCAAGACAAGCAAGTCTCGCCCATGAATCCAAAGACTCCAATATCCAAGATCTCCAAAGAATACCAAAGAGAAGGATAAAAGCTACCGAATCGAAATCTATATCTACTATCTGAAAAACCCAACTCTAGACTGCCCGTGTGGAAAATTATGGCACCCAGAGTTTAGGGAGGGAACAATAAACTTCTGGTCAGTCATGGGACTGGTATGAGCAAACGAAAACATTATCTTTAAAAAAAAAACAAAAGAATTTAAATTTGAAATTCGCAATGCTTTTTGAAAAATGAAACTACCATAATGCGTCCCGCCACACACACCATGCAAACGCGGAATTGGAGGAGATTTCTCCTTATGATAGTCAAACATGCTTGATACGCGAAAACCATTTTGATATTATTATTAGTGCATAGTGGAAAACATTTAGAAAGTATAATATTAATCTTAGCCAGCATAGACATTCCAAACTATGCCTACTATAGCTACCATCTAGACAGTGGGGAGCCACATAAGTAGACGACAGGTAATACAACTAAAACCGTATTGGGCGCGTATTGGATGATTGGATTTCCAACAAATGGTTAGGCTAAGGAACTTCCTGGGCTACATGGGTACGCCTCTGGAGGAACGCCCCGAAAACCTAACCGGATCTCTGCCAACACAAGGCCGAGTTACCTCTGCAACTTGGTAACTGCTACACGAGTATGCCATCCCCCGGTCGTAACCAACCTTTATCCGAGCACTCGATACCAACAACCACAAAGTAATGTATTTGTAGTAACCACATAGGTTAAATATCTAGGCTGCATACCATGATATCACCTCTATCCAGAAGGAAATGAACATAACCTCAGAGGGCGCTACCCCCAAATAATCTTGCCGCATTCTTCCTGTTTCGACCATTCTGGGTTGTGAAGTTCGACGAAGTCTCGTCCACAAAGCTACGCTTTTCACAAAGCCTTGCTTTGATCAACAAATGATCATCAGCACTTCGTATGCCACGTTACCAAATTGGGAATGTATCACTAGTAACCATCTATTACATAACCTCTGAGCTCGTACGTCTCAGAGAAGGGTGTTAAGCTAAGAGAATAAATCTCCGCCACCAAACAGAAATGTATTTGATAGAAACCGGTTTTACATCTCAAAGCGTAATGTCAGACACACATCCATACAAGTCTGTTCTGGGTTCGAATAGAATCGAAGGCACTTCCAAAGAAGCCCTTGCACATTCGGGTATTCACAATCCCAATCGGACTTCCCATCACTTAGGGAATCTCTATACCGGCGCGACTCAGTGCAGAGACAATCGACAGGTAATCCTATCGTTCTCGCAAATACCCGGTCTTCACCACCGGTCTTCAGATGTTATCCATAACGTCGTATCATTATTCGGAATGGTTATATGACACAAAGGTCCTCTCCCGGCTAAACCGAATAATTAGTGCAATATTTAAAATCATTTGGATAATGGGATTTCGGTTAAGTCATAACTTTAAAACCCAAAACTTTTCTTTCAAATGGTTAAACGAATTACCATTTATAAATCTTTTTAACTAAAAAGATTCACTTCCAGAAACCCTTCAATGGTTTAAACAATTTCCACATTTTAATCTTTTAAACAAACTATTTACTTTTAATACCCCTTTCAATTTAAAACAAGGTTCACCAATCTTTTAAACAAAGATTCATTCATAACTTTCAAAATAATTCCGAGTTTCAAATCTTTTAAAATCCTCTTAAATTTCAAAATAGGGTTCAACTATCTTTGACAAAGATTCTTTCAAAACTATTAAATTTTAAATTTTAAATCTTTTCATCATAATTTTTATTTGAAACTACTTGTTTCCGTTTTAGAAAACCCAATTCCCTTTCTAAAGTTATTTGGATTCAAAATTCAAACTTTAAAACCATTTCAAAATATTAAATTCAAATATTTGTGACTTAACCGATTTCCTCGTGAAATCCGTATTTGTGTGTGTATGGTGTAGTCCAGGGGTTTAACACAATAGTGCAACATTATTCAATCATCACAGATCAAAACATAGAAATATCGGTAAGCGGTATAATCTATAGCGCTTATCTTCATTTACAGATTCACAGATAAATGTATCACAGATGAATAAATAAATAAATAAATAAATTACACATAGTTAAATTCACAGAACATAAGATCACAGATCAATCAATTCAAGGCAATTCATACAAGGCAAACATTCATAAGCAAGGTCAAGCATTCAATAATCATTTATAGGTACGATTACTTAACCGTTTAATCCTAATTAATTCAACTAATTTCCAATTAAATTAATTACTTGTAAATTAATTATCCAATCCTGATTAATTAATTACAAATCATTTGATGTAAATTAATTAATCAATCACCTTAATTAATTACATCAATTAATCACCTCATTATTAATTATTCCTTAATTTGTCCATTATAAATTACATCATTAATTATATTAATTAATGATCTCTAATTATATTTAAATTAAACTACTTTATTTAAATTAATTGCATTAAGTAATTAATATTTAATTAAACACAATTATTAATCACCCTTGATTAATAACAAAAGTAATTACCTAAATTACTTCATTTATAAATCATATTCACTAATTATCTCCCAGTAATTATCATTTATTACTTCCCTAAGTAATTATCTCCATTAATTACACTAAGTAATTACACTTATCCAATTATCAAATGATTTTGTTAAGTTAATTTAACTAAATTAATTAATTAACTTAAATTAATCATATTACCAAAATTAAATACAATAAGTAATTCATTCCTTAATTACTTTCATTAAGTAATGGCATTCAAAAATGTATAATTGATTATCTAAATCAATTAATATAATTAATTGTCAAAATAAATCACATTAATTTAATTAATTAATAATCCTTAGTTAATTATCTTCATTAACTAATAATATTTCTTTAACTACTTTGTTAAGAAATTATCTTAGATTAATTCATTATTAATCATTTCTAATTATAAATTAATCTAAATTATTTATTTATAAATTAAATAAATCATTCTTTATTTACCTGATTACTTAAATCATTTTATTACCTTAATTATCTCTAAGATAACTAATTTCTTTTTAATGATTTTATTAACATTTAAGTGTATTTTGAACATTGCACTTTAAATTTAAATTCAAATTCCATTTTGAATTTAAGATTCAAAATGATTAACACCAACCAAATTTAAATATTAACTTATAAACTTGTAAAAGGAAAGTTCTAACTAAATTACTTAAATTTTTATTTAAAAATTTAAGCTTTAAAATACATTACATTTTAACTTGCAAATTCAAATGAAAACAAATTATTTGACTTTCCATTGAAAATTCTTTTAATAAAAGAACTTAATCAAATCCAATTCAAATATTCATCTAAAAACAAATATCTTTAAAAAGCTATTGATTTAAACTTGTTTAAAACATTTGGAACAAATTCCCAGATCTGGATTCAAAAAGACTTGAATCCACTAATTTAACTTTGATTTATACTTGCTTTTAAAACCTTGATTTTAAATTCTTAATTTAAAATCCCAATTCATTTTAAAAGCTTAAGATTCAAAAGTTTATTTAAAAACCAAAACTAATTTTTGAATTTAAACTCAGTTTAAATTCTGATTTTAGATTTTAAATTGAAATTTTAAAATAAAACAAATGTCAAGTTTTAAAAACCTGAAACCCCTATTTAAATATTTAAAACTTTATTACATTTCAAATTAGAATTCAAAAATAAATTTGAATCCACACTTCTACTGAATTTAAACTTGTTCAAAATCTCTGTTTTAAAAGTTACTTTACACTTTTCAAATTCAGTTTTAAATTAAAAACTTAAACACTGCCAGGTTTTCTAAAACCTGTAATTTGAAAATAATTCGGGCCAATCAAAAAGGACTTCGAGTCAATTCACCTAATGCTTCGAGTAGAATACTTGAATTACTCGAGATAGTCTCGAGTAAAAACTGCATCCACCAACCAACAAAACATACAAGACCACCAGAACAACTGCATCGTGCACATGCACGGTGCCGTCGACCATATTTGGTCACCTCCAGATCATCAAACACACGACAATCGTCCAAGCACTAACCTATGACCACCTGACCTTCAACATCCACACAAAATCAAAAAGGAGTGTTCAAACCAACCTGGAACCCATCAACAGGTACTCACTTCAAACTTGTCAACGCGCTGCCCACGACCTTCTCACCAGAAAAACTGAAACTACGGCCATCTCCTCGTCTCCGACCAAGCTTCCATCTCCCACAATCTCATTACACTCGATCAAGCAGAGAGTCAATGCCGATCGAAAATACCCACTCAAACAAAACTAGGGTTCTGAACTAGAATCTACCACCGCACTCTCTACCTTGAATTGATCGTCCATCCAGCAATTTTCCACCATTCGCTAGTCATTCCCCCACCTCTAGGAGGAGTCCCGACCCCTAGATTCAAATAGATCACCAGAAACACCCAGATTTTCATTTTCTGATGAATCTAGAACTGCACTCTAACCTTTTTACTAAAAATCATAATTTTTGTTATAAAAATCATAAGTTTGGATGGAGTTTCAGATTGCATGACGGAAACATTAAATCATGATGTTTGGATTTTCACTTATTTAAAGTTTGGTCTGTTATTTTGATTACCAGAGACAATTCATATTTCTTTAACATAAATATAATTTTTTAAAACTAAAATTGGTGATGAAATACACAAGTTTTACTTAAAACTTAAGTTTAAATAGGGACCACATCAAGAGATATAGAATTTAAATTAAAACAAGAACCTGGAACCATGAGAAGGGAGTACCCAGATGAAAACAAAACATACCTATCATATATTCATATATATACAGAGAAAAACACTATTATATACATGCATTCAAACATAATAATTCCAGAGATTTCATGCAACCAGATTACTACTTAAGTTTTTTAAGATGTGATGTTACTCACCTATATGATTGAAAGACAGAGAACAAATTCAAGGCTAAATTGCTCATTGGAATTTAATGTTTGAAGGCAGAGACAAATGCTTGCCTGCACACATTTTTTTCTTTAATCTTTGAAGTTTTTATCTGCAAGTTGCAAGAAGAACTTTGCTTATTCTTATTGCATCTACTTATTTAGTTCACCACTAACAACCATTTTAATTTTACTTACAATTTTAAATTCTTGTTATACACAGGGAAGTTTTACTTTTCTTCCTGCAGTTTTGAAAACTAGAAGTAAAATTTATCTTGGATCTTCAATTTTCCTGCAATTGATTAAATTTATTGATTAGATTCTTAATTTACTACTGATTTAGAACATAAAAATTCAAATCTGTTAAAAGAATTTCACTTAACTTAATTCATTCCAGAGATTCTTGCATTGCTCTGGCTAAAAGAATCTGCAATTCCAGGTTGATGATGCTTTGATTATTATATTGCTTTACTCATTGAATCAGGTTGAAAGCTTTGTTTTAGATTTTCAAATGTTTGAAAGAAAAATGGGCCTGATTTCTTGCTATCTTCTATTATGTATTTCTAATTTAAATTAAAATAAAATTTTAACTTGCCACTTGTTAAATTAAGCCTTAATGTTTTTACACTTGGTCATACATGTTTTAAATTTATTTACACTTGTTAAAATGGGTACTTTTTATGTTTAAATCCTTATGTTAAATTTAATTATAAATTTTGTTTTAACCCTATTATTTTATATTCTCATATGTATATTTTCAAATTATACTTTTATGTATCTCCAACTTTGTTTATTTTAATTATTTTACATGTGTATGTTTTCAAATTTTATTTCAAAAGATAGTTTCAATTACTTATACAAAATAAATAAAAATGGTTTGAAATTAAATGATACATTACCAATAAATATTTACAAGTTAGTAAATAAATTCTTATTTTCAATGCATTTATACTTTTAAACATAAGATATTAAACTTATTAACAATCACTTATTTTCAAATTTTCATTTTAAATTTAAGTCATCATACTTATTATATTTTTGTTTTCAAATATAAATTTCTTTAAGTTCAATTTATTCTCAATATTTATTTTGAATCTCTAATCCAATTTTTATTTTAAAAATCAATAAATATACATATATAATAAATAAACAAACATCTTGTTAAAACTAGCTACACTAGCTAACATATAAACATATTTATATATTTTCATATTAATTTACCAAATTAATTCTTAATTTAATCTAGGAATCAAATTAATTACAAATTTTAAATTTGTTTAAAAACACGAATGTTACAGATTCCCCCCTTAAGAAAATTTCGTCCTCTAAATTTGAAAGCAGGGAGACAACAAAGGATGGACTCACAAAGATAGAGGGACATTTTCGAAATCAAAATGGGTATCTATTCTGCATTTGGCTTACCAAATCAGAATATCAATAATGGATACAAGAACGAATCAAGATACTCGGGTCATCAGATCTACGAATGCACTGGAATATTGGTTAGTTCAAAAGATAACTAACCACTCGTAGAATATATCTAGACCCAACAGAATAAACAGATATATGGATACAATCCCAAAATTTTAGTTTACACATCCAAAATATACTTATCAACCATAGCAACCAAATCAAACAATCCATCCAAACAAACAATTCTGACCCATCTGGAGTTTATGTCCCATGAAAATATATCAAAGCACTCTCCTGGAGTTTCCAGGAACCATCAAAGAATTGAAAAGACGAATCAAAGGAGATTGATAGAGAAAGTTGTTTCCACCGTTGCAGGGTATCGACCATTTGCTGTTGTACTCCGCTGTCCCTTATCGCGTCCTCTTCTTGCACTCATATTCACTATCAGTGGATAGTAAGAGAATTTACTGAGGCATACGAACGGATATCTTAGGGATATAATCATTCTGGGGTATACTTCACCCTATCTCTAATGAGTCAATTAATGTGTTATACTCCTGAGCTTAATTTTCAACCTTCATCTCTAATACCAATTATAACGACCCTGACTCGACCTTCGAAAATTGACACCGAATACGACACTCGTATTCAAATGCTGCAGATTCGAATGTTGAATCTGGTTCGCCGGAGCTTATAACACAATTAAGTATAACAACACAGCGGAAGAAAAATGAATATCATATACAGTTCCAAATGAATACAATATCCAAATATGGAACAACACTAATACAGTATGATACAAGAATATCAGAGACAATAAACAGCAGTGGAAAACAAATTGCTAAGAGATAACTCCAATCCAATGCTCCAAAGCTAAAACTCCAAACCACAAGCTCGAACCACCATCACATTTCACCAAGACAAGCAAGTCTCGTCCGTGAATCCAAAGACTCTAATATCCAAGATCTCCAAAAAATACCAAAGAGAAGGCTAAAAGCTACCAAATTGATATCTATATCTACTATCTGAAAATCCCAACTCTAGACTGCACGTGTGGAAAATTGTAGGCACCCAGAGTTTAGGAAGGGTACAATAAACTCTGGGTCAGTCATGGGACTAGTATGAGCACAAACAAAAGAATTTGAATTTGAAATTCGCAATGCTTTTTGAAAAATGAAACTACCATAAGGCTTCCCGCCACACACACCATGCAAACGCAGAATTGGAGGAGATTTCTTCTTATGGTAGTCAAACATGCTTGATACGCGAAAACCATTTTGATATTATTAATAGTGCATAGTGGAAAACATTTCCAAAGTATAATATTAATCTTAGCCAGCATAGAAATTCCGAACTATGCCTACTATAGATACCATCTAAACAGTGGGGTGCCACCATACTAGATGGAAGGTAATACAACTAAAACCGTAATAGGCGCGTATTGGATGATTGGATTTCCAACAAGTGGTCAGGCTAAGGAACTTCCTGGACATACGAGTACGCCTCTGGAGGGACGCCCCGAGAACCTAACCGGATCTCTGCCAACACAAGGCCGGGTTACCTCTGTAACTAGGTAACTACTACACGAGTATGCCATCCTCCGGTCATACCAACCTTTATCCGAGCGCTTGATACCAATAACCACAAAGTAATGTATTTGTAGTAACCACATAGGTTAAATATCTGGGCTCCATACCATGATATCACTTCTATCCAGAAGGAAATGAACATACCCTCAGGGGGCGCTACCCCCAAATAACCTTGCCGCATTCTTCATGTTTCGATCATTCTGGGTTGTGAAGTTCGATGAAGTCTCGTCCACAAAGCTACGCTTTTCACAAAGCCTTGCTTTGATCAACAAATGATCATCAGCACTTCGTATGCCACGTTACCAAACTGGGAATGTATCACTAGTAACCATCTATTACATAACCTCTGAGCTCGTACGTCTCAGAGAAGGATGTTAAGCTAAGAGAATAAATCTCCGCCACCAAACAGAAATGTATTTGATAGAAACCGGTTTTACATCTCAAAGTGTAATGTCAGACACACATCCATGCAAGTCTGTTCTGGGTTCGAATAGAATCGAAGGCACTTCCAAAGAAGCCCTTGCACATCCGGGTATTCACAATCCCGATCGGACTTGCCATCACTTAGGGAGTCTCTATACCGGCGCGACTCAGTGCAGAGACAATCGATAGGTAATCCTATCATTCTCGCAAATACCCGGTCTTCACCACCGGTCTTTAGATGTTATCCATAGCGTCGTATCATTATTCAGAATGGGTTATATGACACAAAGGTCCTCTCCCGGCTAAACCGAATAATTAGTGCAATATTTAAAATCATTTGGATAATGGGATTTCGGTTAAGTCACAACTTTAAAACCCAAAACTTTTCTTTCAAATGGTTAAACGAATTACCATTTATAAATCTTTTTAACTAAAAAGATTCACTTCCAGAAACCCTTCAATGGTTTAAACAATTTCCACATTTTAATCTTTTAAACAAAAGATTTACTTTTAAGACCCCTTTCAATTTAAAACAAGGTTCACCAATCTTTTAAACAAAGATTCATTCATAACTTTCAAAATAATTCCGGGTTTCAAATCATTTAAAATCCTCTTAAATTTCAAAATAGGGTTCAACTATCTTTGACAAAGATTCTTTCAAAACTATTCAATTTTAAATTTGAAATCTTTTCATCATAATTTTTATTTGAAACTACTTGTTTCCGTTTTAGAAAACCCAATTCCCTTTCTAAAGTAATTTGGATTCAAAATTCAAACTTTAAAACCATTTCAAAATATTAAATTCAAATATTTGTGACTTAACCGATTTCTTCGTGAAATCCGTATTTGTGTGTGTATGGTGTAGTCCAGGGTTTTAACACAATAGTGCAACATTATTCAATCATCACAGATCAAAACATAGAAATATCGATAAGCGGTATAATCTATAGCGCTTATCTTCATTTACAGATTCACAGATAAATGTATCACAGATGAATAAATAAATAAATAAATAAATTACACATAGTTAAATTCACAGAACATAATATCACAGATCAATCAATTCAAGACAATTCATACAAGGCAAACATTCATAAGCAAGGTCAAGCATTCAATAATCATTTATAGGTACGATTACTTAACCGTTTAATCCTAATTAATTCAACTAATTTCCAATTAAATTAATTACTTGTAAATTAATTATCCAATCCTGATTAATTAATTACAAATCATTTGATATAAATTAATTAATCAATCACCTTAATTAATTACATCAATTAATCACCTCATTATTAATTATTCCTTAATTTGTCCATTATAAATTACATCATTAAGTATATCAATTATGATCTCTAATTATATTTAAATTAAACTACTTTATTTAAATTAATTACATTAAGTAATTAATCTTTAATTAAACACAATTATTAATCACCCTTGATTAATAACAAAAGTAATTACCTAAATTACTTCATTTACAAATCATATTCACTAATTATCTCCCAGTAATTATCATTTATCACTTCCCTAAGTAATTATCTCCATTAATTACACTAAGTAATTACACTTATCCAATTATCAAATGATTTTGTTAAGTTAATTTAACTAAATTAATTAATTAACTTAAATTAATCATATTACCAAAATTAAATACAATAAGTAATTAATCCCTTAATTACTTTCATTAAGTAATGGCATTCAAAAATGTATAATTGATTATCTAAATTAATTAATATAATTAATTGTCAAAATAAATCACATTAATTTAATTACTTAATAATCCTTAGTTAATTATCTTCATTAACTAATAATATTTCTTTAACTACTTTGTTAAGAAATTATCTTAGATTAATTCATTATTCATCATTTCTAATTATAAATTAATCTAAATTATTTATTTATAAATTAAATAAATCATTCTTTAATTACCTTATTACTTAAATCATTTTATTACCTTAATTATCTCTAAGATAACTAATTTCTTTTTAATGATTTCATTAACATTTAAGTGTATTTTGAACATTGCACTTTAAATTTAATTTCAAATTCCATTTTGAATTTAAGATTCAAAATGATTAACATCAACCAAATTTAAATATCAACTTATAAACTTGTAAAAGGAAAGTTCTAACTAAATTACTTAAATTTTTACTTAAAAATTTAAGCTTTAAAATATATTACATTTTAACTTGCAAATTCAAATGAAAACAAATTATTTGACTTCTCATTGAAAATTCTTTTAATAAAAGAACTTAATCAAATCCAATTCAAATATTCATCTAAAAACAAATAACTTTAAAAAGCTATTGATTTAAACTTGTTTAAAACATTTGGATTTAAAATCTGATTCAAATTCCCAGATCTGGATTCAAAAAGACTTGAATCCACTAATTCTCAGATCTGGATTCAAAAAGATTAGGAATGTATCACTAGTAACCATCAATTACATAGCCTCTGAGCTCGTACGTCTCAGAGAAGGGTGTTAAGCTAAGAGAATAAATCTTCGCCACCAAACAGAAATGTATTTGATAGAAACCGGTTTTACATCTCAAAGTGTAATGTCAGACACACATCCATACAAGTTTGTTCTAGGTTCGAACAGAATCGAAGGCACTTCCAAAGAAGCCCTTCCAAATCCGGGTATTCACAATCCCGATCGGACTTCCCATCACTTAGGGAATCTCTATACCGACGCGACTCATGCAGAGACAATCGATAGTTCATCCTATTGTTCTCGCAAATACCCGGTCTTCAGATGCTATCCATAACGTTGTATCAGTATTCGAAATGGATTATATGACATAAAGGTCCTCTCCCGGCAAAACCGAATAATGAGCGCAATATTTAAAATCATATGGATAATGGGATTTTGGTTAAGTCACAACTTGAAAACCCTAAACTTTTCTTTCAAATGGTTAAACGAATTACCATTTATAAATCTTTTTAACCAAAAAGATTCACTTCTAGAAACCCTTCAATGTTTTAAACAATTTCCACATTTTAATCTTTTAAATAAAAGATTTACTTTTAAGACCCCTTTTACTTTAAAGAAAGGTTCACCAATCTTTTAAACAAAGATTCATTCATAACTTTCAGAACAATTCCAGGTTTCAAATCTTTTAAAATCCTCTTAAATTTCAAATTAGGGTTCAACTATCTTTGACAAAGATTCTTTCAAAACCATTCAATTTTAAATTTGAAATCTTTTCATCATAATTATTATTTGAAACTACTTGTTTCCGTCTTAGAAAACCCAATTCCCTTTCTAAAGTTATTCGGATTCAAAATTCAAACTTTAAAACCATTTCAAAATATTAAATTCAAATATCTTTGACTTAACCGATTTCCTCGTGAAATCCATATTTGTGTGTGTATGGTGTAGTCCAGGGGTTTAACACAATTGTGCAACATTATTCAATCATCACAGATCAAAACACAGAAATATCGATAAGCGGTATAATCTATAACACTTATCTTCATTTAAAGATTCACAAATAAATGTATCACAGATGAATAAATAAATAAACAAATAAACTACACACAACTAAATTCACAGAACAGAATATCACAGATTAATCAATTCAAGGCAATTCATACAAGGCAAACATTCATAAGAAATGTCAAGCATTCAATAATCATTTATAGGTAGGATAAATTAACCGTTTAATCCTAATTAATTCAATTAATTTCCAATTAAATTAATTACTTTTGAATTAATTATCCAATCCTAATTAATTAATTACAAATCATTTGATATAAATTAATTAATCAATCACCTTAATTAATTACATCAATTAATCAACTCATTATTAATTATTCCTTAATTAATCCATTATAAATTACATCATTAATTATATTAATTAATGATCTCTAATTATATTTAAATCAAACTACTTTATTTAAATTAATTACTTTAAGTAATTAATCTTTAATTAAACACAATTATTAATCACCCTTGATTAATAACAAAAGTAATTACCCAAATTACTTCATTTATAAATCATATTCACTGATTATCTCCCAGTAGTTATCATTTACTACTTCCATAAGTAATTATCTCCATTAATTACACTAAGTAATTACACTTATCCAATTATCAAATGATTTTCTTAAGTTAATTAAACTAAATTAATTAATTAACTTAAATTAATCACATTACCAAAATTAATTACAATAAGCAATTAATCCCTAAGTTACTTTCATTAAGTAATGGCATTCAAAAATGTATAATTAATTATCTAAATTAATTAATCTAATTAATTATCAAAATAAATCACATTAATTTATTTACTTAATAATTCCTAGTTAATTATCTTCATTAACTAATAATATTTCTTTAATTACTTTCTTAAGAAATTATCTTAGATTAATTCATTATTAATCATATCTAATTATAAATTAATCTAAATTATTTATTTATAAATTAAATAAATCATTCTTTAATTACCTTATTAATTAAATCATTTTATTACCTTAATTATCTCTAAGATAATTAATTTCTTTATTAATGATTTCATTAACATTTAAGTGTATTTTGAACAATACACTTTAAATTTAAATTCAAATTCCATTTTGAATTTAAGATTCAAAATGATTAACATCAACCAAATTTAAATATCAACTTATAAACTTGTAAAAGGAAAGTTCTAACTAAATTACTTAAATTTTTATTTAAAAATTTAAGCTTTAAAATACATTACATTTTAACTTGCTAATTCAAGTGAAAACAAATTTTTTGATTTTCCATTGAAAATTCCTTTTATAAAAGAACTTAATCAAATCCAATTCAAATATTTATCTAAAAACAAATAACTTTAAAAAGCTATTGATTTAAACTTGTTTAAAACATTCAGATTTAAATCTGATTCAAATTCCCAGATCTGGATTCAAAGAGACTTGAATCCACTAATTTAACTTTGATTTAAAAACTTTGATTTATACTTTCTTTTAAAACCTTGATTTTAAATTCTTGATTTAAAATCCTAATTCATTTTAAAAGCTTAAGATACAAAAGTTTATTTAAAAACTAAACTTAACTTTTGAATTTAAACTCAGTTTAAATTCTGGTTTTAGATTTTAAATTAAAATTTTAAAATAAAAAAAAAACTGTCAGGTTTTAAAAACCTGAAACCCCAATTTAAATATTTTAAACTTTATTTCATTTCAAATTAGAATTCAAAAATAAATTTGAATCCACACTTCTACTGAATTTAAACTTGTTCAAAATCTTTGTTTTAAAAGTTACTTTACACTTTTCAAATTTAGTTTTAAATTAAAAACTTAAACACTGCCAGATTTTAGAAAACTTGTAATTTGAAAATAACTCGGGCCAATCAAAAATGACTTCGAGTCAATTCACCTGATGCTTCGAGTAGAATACTTGAATTACGCGAGACAGTCTCGAGTAAAAACTGCATCCACCAACCAACAAAAAATACAAGGCCACCATAACAACTGCACCGTGCACATGCACGGTGCCGCCGACCATCTCCGGTCACCTCCAGATCATCAAACACGCCAATGATCGTCCAAGCACTAACCTATGACCACCTGACCTTCAACATCCCTGCGAAATCAAAATCGAGTGTTCAAGCCAACCTAGAACCCATCAACAGGTACTCACTTCAAACCTGTCAACGCACCTCCCATGACCTTCTGACCACTAGAAAAACTAAAACTCCGGCCATCTCCTCATCTTCGACCAAGCTTCCATCTCCCACAATCTCATTACACTCGATCAAGCAGAGAGTCAATGACGATCGAAAATACCCACTCAAACAAAACTAGGGTTCTGAACTAGAATCCACCACCGCACTCTCTACCTTGAATTTAACATCCATCTAGCAATTTTCCACCATTCGCTAGTCATTCCCCCACCTCTAGGAGGAGTCCCGACCCCTAGATTCAAATAGATCACCAGAAACACCCAGATTTTCATTTTCTGATGAATCTAGAACTGCACTCTAACCTTTTTACTAAAAATCATAATTTTTGTTATAAAAATCATAAGTTTGGATGGAGTTTCAGATTGCATGACGAAAACATTAAATCATGATGTTTTGATTTTCACTTATTTAAAGTTTGGTCTGTTATTTTGATTACCACAGACAATCCATATTTCTTTAACTTAAATATAATTTTTTAAAACTAAAATTGGTGATGAAATACACAAGTTTTACTTAAAACTTAAGTTTAAATAGGGACCACATCAAGAGATATAGAATTTAAATTAAAACAAGAACCTGGAACTATGAGAAGAGAGTACCCAGATGAAAACAAAACATACCTATCATACATTCATATATATACAGAAAAAACACTATTATATACATGCATTCAAACATAATAATTCCAGAGATTTCATGCAACCAGATTACTACTTAATTTTTTTAAGATGTGATGTTACTCACCTATATGATTGAAAGACAGAAAACAAATTCAAGGCTAAATTGCTCACCTGGAATTTAATGTTTGAAGGCAGAGACAAATGCTTGCCTGTACACATTTTTTTCTTTAATCTTTGAAGTTTTTATCTGCAAGTTGCAAGAAGAACTTTGCTTATTCTTATTGCATCTACTTATTTAGTTCACCACTAACAACCATTTTAATTTTACTTACAGTTTTAAATTCTTGTTATACACAGGGAAGTTTTCCTTTTCTTCCTGCAGTTTGAAAACTAGAAGTAAAATTTATCTTGGATCTTCAATTTTCCTGCAATTGATTAAATTTATTGGTTAAATTCTTAATTTACTACTGATTTACAACATAAAAATTCAAATCTTTTAAAAGAATTTCACTTAACTTAATTCATTCTAGAGATTCTAGCATTGCTTTGGCCAAAAGAACTGCAACTTTGTTTATGATCTGCAATTCCAGGTTGAAGATGCTTTGATCTTTATATTGCTTTGCTCATTGAATCAGGTTGAAAGCTTTATTTTATATTTTCAAATGATTGAAAGAAAAATAGGCCTGATTTCTTACTATCTTCTATTATGTATTTCTAATTTAAATTAAAAGAGAATTTTAACTTGCCACTTGTTAAATTATGCCTTAATGTTTTTACACTTGGTCATACATGTTTTAAATTTACTTACACTTGTTAAAATGGGTACTTTTTATGTTTAAATCCTTATGTTAAATTTAATTATAAACTTTGTTTAACCCCATCATTTTATATTCACATATGTATATTTTCATATTATACTTTTATGTATCTCCAACTTAGTTTATTTTAGTTATTTTACATGTGTATGTTTTCAAATTTTATTTCAAAAGATAATTTCAATTACTTATACAAACTAAAGAAAAATGGTTTGAAATTAAATGATACATTACTAATAAATATTTATAAGTTAGTAAATAAATTCTTATTTTCAATACATTTTTATTTTTAAACTTAAGATATTAAACTTATTAACAATCACTTATTTTAAAATTTTCATTTTAAACTTAAGTCATCATACTTATTATATTTTTGTTTTCAAATATAAATTTCTTTAAGTTCAATTTATTCTCAATATTTATTTTGAATCTCAAATCCAAGTTCTATTTTAAAAGTCAATAAATATACATATATAATAAATAAACAAATATCTTGTTAAAACTAGCTACACTGGCTAACATATAAACATTTTTATATATTTTCATATTAATTTACCAAACTAATTCTTAATTTAATCTTGGAATCAAATTAATTACAAATTTTAAATTTGTTTAAAAACAGGAATGTTACAAGCTTTAATATTTGCCTTGTTTTTCCTTTTTGAATGTTCAGTCAACGTATGTACAGAAATCACAAGAAACATACATAGTTTAATGTCAAAAATTCCCAACCACACAATAACAATCAAAAATTGTGGAACAATATTAATTCAAAACATATAAAGTTATACCATATTTGTGCCTACTCCTTGGCATCTAGCAGAAAAAAGCCAAAGTTTCTCTAAGTGTCATTTCTCCCATATGCAAATCATGTTGGCCAATATAAGCAACAGTTCTTTGTGCTACAAATTCATCTGATCCTATGTCCATTGTATGACTCTTTACTACACATTTAGTGTGGAGCCCAGTTTCCTGCTAAAACTCGTAGCAAAGTTGTCTTTCTAGAACCAGAAGGCCCTAACAACAAAGTTATTCTACAACAATACATAGAAGGAAGTCGTTAAAATTTCAAGGACTTACAGTATAATGAATTTCTTTTTAAACTTGTAAATGTTTTAATTACCTGTAGAGCTTGATAATTAAACTTATATCTTGTAGTATGGAAATTGGCCTCTTCCCACTTGGAAATATGTGAAGAGCACTCAAAAATCCCATGCGATAATATTTAAATTATTTACACCGACACTTTACAATGAAACAAATAACCCAAAAATTATATGTCTTACAATGAATTTGTTAACAGAGAAGTTAAGGAAAGTTGGAATTCGTCTATTGCTAAAGAAGCCTCTGCACCAATATTCAAACTCTAAAATCAAATTTCAATTGTTGGATTGTCAATCCCAACATTACATACATGTCATATAGATGAATCTGTTATATTGAGCTTATAAAGTAGATAGATTATCATAAAAAATTTAATAAAACAATTAATTATTACCATTCCATTCGATTATGGGCCATGAGTAAGAACTTTTCATTATCTTATTCAGCAATTATTACTAACCTCCAAATAAAAAATTTCCTATCTTCAAATCCGAGGTCTCTAGTATCAACTTCCGCTAATTGAAATTATGGGTCGATGAAGCCGAAGTTTCGGATTCGAAAAGGAATGGTCAACTTCAACCATTGCTTTATCCAGCCACTAAGGCGATGGGATTCATTGAGATTAAACTAGGGTAAAATAATATTCATGGTTAGGATGAGAAGAGAGGACGGGGTTGTAACAGGAGGACAGTTGCGACAGAGCAGGGGTAGGAGGGTTGGACGACGGCAACAGAGCGGAAACAGCACAAACAAAAGTGACTTTATTGTTTCGGCTGATAGCGTGAGAGAGCAGCTACAGATAGAAAATTAGAATCATGGCAGTTGAGTTTAAAATCTAAAACAAAAATAAAGGGAGCTTTCCCTGATTGCACGCATCAAACAGCTTAAACCTAAAATCCGTTCTTGTATGCAACACTTCAACCACCTGACCAAACATCACATGCATCTCCTATAAAAACTTATCTTCCACTTTAACAAAAACATTCTGCATTAAAACTGAATCTACTCTACTATCAGAAATACAATCTGTGGCCGATTCATTAATAAATAAGTCCATTAATAAAATTCCTGAATTATTACTACAAAAACTCGGCTATACATGCACAATAACGCTATAAATATAACCATTATCTCCAGCACTGAACTTATCAATATCCTTTGAAACTCGATTAGTATCCACTAAAATTATACACTCAATGGCTAGTTGCATTAATTCAGAATGTACACGCGCATTATCCTCGTGCACATGATATCTCCCTTGAACACAAAGTCTGACCTCGTCACTATAAATGACTTCCGAGATCAAATTGATAACCCCTAAATTATTAACAGAATCAACAAATACTTTCATCATTTCAGTGTTACTTTTACATTGCAGTGGCATAGAATTTTCCATAGCAAAATTAGAAGAATATGATGTGACTGAATCAGTACTACTATCACCCAAACTGCTATTGAACATCGAACTGTCATTATCCAAAACTGTCCTCTGACGCAGTAGTTAAAGCATCAAACCTATTTGATAAAGCAAAAACACTATTTGAAGTTATAGCTCTCTTTGCTAATGCTTATTAACAATATTATAACTATTTTCAACCATAACAATCTCAGCCAATTTTTTTGTTGCTATCAAAACCATTACCTATTTCTACCGTACTATATATCATCAACCCAATAGAATAAAGGAACGTTTGGCCAAAACACAACTTTGTAGCATAACTACTCTTGTATCGGCCAAGAAAATCACCTCTGTCTCCCCTGAATAATCCTTATTTTTACCCAACGTTTAATGAACATTATCCCTTACCCTATTAAGATTATACCCAAATTAGAGCTTAAGACTGTGTGCCAAAAAATTTCTCCAAATTTCTACCAATGTTGATGGAATTAATAACATCAAAATGCCCTAATATTTCTTCTAAAAATTCCAATCCTTCAGATCTTTTCAATAAGAAATGATCAAGAAGAACATTTTCAGCATTTTCAACAAAAGAAGAAACGATAATATGAAATACTTATCTTTTCCACAGAAGACGTTTCTGATTCTTAATTTCATCAAACATAATTCCTTTTATGAAAAAACACCACGTCTGAAGCAGCGGATAGGTTTTCGACAATGTTTAGCCAGATGATTATCTCCTTCATGTCTACAACAGAAGGAAATCTTTTTCTTAAAATTGATCCACTCTTTAAAAATTGGTTTTTGAAAAGTCAAATTATCCTTAGCAACGTGAATTTGGGGAAAGGACAAAACTAGATTATCTTTTACCACTTGGGAATAGGAACGATAGTCGATTAGGTTCGATCTTAAAAGAGATGAAGAATGATTATTGTTTGCTTGTGAATTAGAAATAGAATCGCAATTTTGGAAGACTTACGCGTAGATAGATGAAGAAGCAATCAATTGAATCTAACTGAATTGGGCCGACCATGTTTAGGAAAGACATCGAATGGTAGAGAAATACCTGGAAATGTTAAGTTTGCCGTGAAGAGAAGCCTTTAGAGATACCCACTTGCAATGATCGATCAACGGTACATCGTTTGATTGTTTGAGGTTTAATTGAAATTAGGGTTAGGTAAAAGGGACTGCGAAGGAATTAAAATACTCCCTTTATTTTTAGCATACGGGAAAAAAAGATGAAATGGAGAGCGAGAGCCGATAGGAGAGGAAAAAAATACAAAATAGGATTGTTCAGTTGACAAAAATCAAGGGGGCTTCTGTGCACTTGAAACCAAACTCAGTAATAATATAATAGTGTAGATATCAAATACAAGTACATTAATGTAGCGCTAACCCAAATCCCGATCATATTTTTAAATTTATTGGATTATTTTGAAAAAGCTTTTTAGGTTTAACTATTGTTTTTAAAGTTTCATAAACCAATGCCGTGATACCAACTTGTAACATCCCCCTACTTAGAGGCCTAAAACCAACGGCTATGGATGCTGCAGTCATCCATAGTATTAATCTTTGATGACCAAATACGGCGGTGCTGGATACATTTATACATAGATCACAAAAATATAGAAAAAGAAAATTACAACTTAATAACGTATTTCTGCATTCAAATCAAAACATTTCAAGTTCATTACATAATCCAATAATACTTTAACCACGTTTAGCAAAATATAATTATTGCAATCACGCCAAGAGAGACATATGAAGTTGCCCCATTGGTTGAACAGACTGTATAGTAATGCTAATAAACCTGCCTTTTCAAACAAAACACACAGCGACAAGAAAAACTCTAAATACTTTCTACCTCCTGAAGCTTTATTCTTCAAGAAGAAAACCTGTAAATCTCAAACTATTCAAAATCAATTGAGTACCCGAGAGTTTAAGGGAAAAACTAAAACTTCAAGTTAGACATAAAGCCTGGTATGAATAGTAATCTAACATCTCAATCCCTTAGATATCTAGTCAGACCACGCCACTTAGCAGAACGGTTTTCTCCTCACTAGTATCCTAAAACCTTTATAAAATCATATTCTGCGCTCCTACATCCATAATGGTCAAAACATACATTTTCAAATATTATGATGATATGAAAACTTAAAAATAATTTGGATTTCCCATTCCCAGTTAAATCTGACATTCTGTCTAAATCATAGGTCATTCTTAACCTTTTAATTTTCATGGGTTTACTAAATACCTTGTTATAACTAATAGTCTCTATATCCTATTCATAGTTCTCATGGGATCACTGAGAAACTATAGGCTCCTGCCGGTTAACTTAATTAATTCATGGGTCCCCCTGAACCTATTAGTCATTCTAATAACTAATCGCCTTATCTTGGTTTTCAAGGGTTAACGAGGAACCTATGGACATATCCAGTAACTCACTTCATATCCTAGTTTTCATGGATTAACTAGGAACCTACTTATACTTCCATTAGCCACTTTCTTATCCTAGTTTTCATGGGTTTGCTAGGAACCTATTCACCGATGTCAATTCTTAATCCGGATATAGTTTTCATGGGTTCACTACAAACCAATTAGCCCCTGCCAACTGTCTTTAATACAAAGTTTTCATGGGTTAACTATGAACCTATTTGTTTCCCCCCATAACTACTTTATCATAGATTTCATGAGTTTACTATGAACCTTATGGTTTACTCTAATAACTATAAAGTTGAGGCATCATGTATTATTGGGTCACCTTGACTCCTTGGATGCAATTCTACTCATTCAAGAGTTTAAACAATATTTATCACTATTGAGTAAATCCAGCTAGTTCTTCTACCCCATTTTCCAAAAATACAGCTGTGGGTTATCATGTGAATATATTCCTATTTAAAGAAGCAAACCAACAATTTAAACTATACCAGTCCTGTAGGCTTAAGGTTCTTGAAATATATTTCGTAGAACATAGTTAACACCTTTAACTTATATTTTTATCAAGGCAATACTTCTTCAAAATTTCGTACTTAAAGCCATTATAAACTCCTTTATATAAGCCGATGGTTTTTCCTTTAAAAATTAGACTATGGGTTTTAAAAAATTTCAACAACGTTAAAAGGTTACAGTTTCAACCTCTTCGAAAGGTTTAATCATCTGCTTTAAAAACAATACGCTACAGCCCTTTTAATGCTTTGAACACTTCCTTCGAAACCTATCCACCTTGATAAAGCATTACTATGTATAAGAGTTGAACCTTTTCGAAACCATTGAAAAGCAAACCTTTCGAAAGCATTGGAAAGAAAACCTTTCGAAACCATTGGAAAGTTAACATTTCAAAAACATTGGGTTTATACTTAAAAATATTACTTTGGGTCATAGGTGAAAGTTTTCAAAACAACCCTCTTCTTTATAAAACATTGTAGAAGAGAATTAAACCTTTCGAGAACGTCGAAAGCTTCAGCCTTCGACCCCTTCGGATGGTTTGGAAAGCGGCTTGTTTTACAGAAACCGTTAAACCTTTCGACAAAGACGAAAGCCCCTGCTTTCAACCCCTTTGAAGGGTTTGAACCAAAATAAAGGCAGCAGCTTTTTCGAAATTCTCTTTGAAACAACCATATGATACCAAACTTTTGTAACCATATCTTTCGACCTTTTGGAAAGGTCTTTAAAACGGCCATTTAAACTAAACCTTTTGACCTTGTCGAAAGTTCTTTAGAAAACAGGCAAGTGAATTTTCTTTTTAAAATCAAAGCAAACTAAGGGACCATCTCCTTCGAAAGCACCCATTCGAATGTAATCCTTCGACACCATACCTTTCGACTTGGTCCAGTTCACTATATACCACCTGAATGGTATCATGTGCATTGGCGTCAATCTTGTTATTTAACAAAGTCGAAAGGTCTTGGTCGAGAGATTTGGGTCAAATGGTTTGCCGAAGGAGGCGGAACCACCTTTTTCTGGGTAAAAGCTGATTTTTCTAAAATATTAAAACTTTTTGTAACAAACTTTCCTACATGTAAAAATTTAATTGGCTTCGACAACTTTTTAAATAATTTGGATAATATTTGCCTCATTTTCTCAAATCTAGATCAAATTAACATTTAACAAATAAGCCCTTCCTCTTATAAAATCAATTAAATCATTTAGGTCATCTTTTCGAAATAATTTAATTTCCTTACTAAATAACTTAGAAAAAATCCTCAAAATTCCACAAACTCAATTTATTCTTGTTATCTGAAATACTAAAATTTTAGACCCAAATTCTTGGAATATTTTTCCAAAATAATTTATAAACCCATATTATCATTTTTTTCTTTGAAAATTCATAATAAGTTCTCTGTGGCTTGGAAATTATAAAAAATGAAACCCAACTCCAAAATAATGTTTTCCTTTACAAATAATTTTCCCATGGCATTTCAAAATTATTTCATCTTAGCTTTTCCCTAAAACAATGTACATCTCCTTTTAAACAACCTTTTTTAAACATATATAAATCATTATTAATCATACATCAGTCAGTATGTCGTAAAAATAGAATTTATTCTTAAATTCGAAACCATATGATGATAAAATTGAAATAGAGATGTAGAAATTATTATTTACCTTGGATTAGTAAAGGAAATAGAAGTTTGATTGAGATTGATTCCTTCCAACATGAATCTTATAAGTTGATTTTCTCTTCTCTTCTTCCTAATGGCCGACCTTGCTTGCCTCTCACAGTTATAATTTTTTTTAAGTAAAATGAACGTGTATGACTAAGAAATATAATATAAGAGTGGGAAGTATTAGCGGCTATTTAACCTAATGCCCTTGTGTTCAATTACTTAACCATTTTTATAAGTTCATTAGAGTATAAATAAGCTCAGCCACCTAGTTTATTAATCAACATTAATCTCTTTATCTACATTATTCTATTTAATTTATTCGAATTAAATCTCTTGAATAATGTCAATAAAATTAGGAGTGTTACATGCACCCATACTTAAAGGATTTCGTCTTCGAAATTTAGTAAGGACTAACTAGCAAACACAACAATCATTTGTAACATCTCCTAACAACCATACTAGCCTATCTGTCCAGCAACCAATCTATATAAATCTAATATAGACATACCATCAAAGCAGATCAGGATAAGCCTCTCGAATCATGTCTTCTATCTCCTAAGTACAATCTTTCTCGTTGTCGCTCCACTGAACCTTCACCAACTTGACTGTTTTGGTCCTTAATTTCTTCTCATCCCTTGCTATAACCCAAATTAGTTGTCTAACAAAAGTCAAATTGGGTTCTACTACCAAATCCTCCAACTATGTCTGAGGAGTTGCAGTCTTTGGAATCATGCACCTACTTATGAAGACGAGACCCATGAAATACATTATAGACACCTGCCAAATTGCTCGATAACTCTACTCTATAAGCGAGCTTTCAAATCCTTTCTATAATCTAGAATGGACCAACATCCTAACTTTCCAAATCGTACCACACCCTTCATTGGTGATACTTTAATGAAAAACCTGTCTCCTACTAAGAACTCTAGTTATTTACACCGTTTATCTATGTGACCCTTCTACCTGGATTGAGCTTCCTTCATCCATCCTCTTATTAACTCAATCTTTTCCAATGCCTCTCTAACCAAATTCGGACCAAAGACCAATAAGTCTCTAGTCTCTAACCAACATACTAGCTATTTGCATGCCTTCCATACAAAGCTTCAAAAGGCGTCATTCCTATACTAGTCTGATAACTATTATTATAGGAAACCCCAATTAGATAAAGGTGATCTTCCTAAGATCTACCAAAGTCTAAGACATAAGCTCTTAATAAATCCTCGAGTACCTTGTTGACCCACTCTTTCTGCCCATCCGTCTATGGGTGATATGCTGTACTAATCTTGAGTTTGGAACCTAATACCTCTTATAGACTCCTCCAAAATTCTCTATTGAATAATGCATCTCTGTGGTTGACTATGCTACTAGGAATCCCATGAAGTCTAATTATGATCTTCATAAACAACTTAGCCAAAACAGGTGCCGTTTCGGTTGACTTTACGGGGATGAAATGGGCGCTCTTGGTCAACCTGTCCACAATAACCCATATGCTTTCATGTCCTCTACTTGATCCTGGAAACCCGTCTATAAAATCCATTGATATCGAATCTCATTTTCAGATTGGAATATCTATAGGCTGAAGTAACCCACTTAGGTTCTGATGTTCGGCCTTCACTTGTTGGCAATTAACACACTGCCTAACTCACAAGCCAACATCCATCTTCATGCCTTCATAATAGAAGCTCCTCTTCATATCTTGATACATCTTGGTCCCACTAGGTTGAATCATAAACTTGGATCGATTACATTCCTCGAGAACTTCTCTTCTCAAGTTCTCTACATTCAAAATGCATAATCGTCCCTTCTTTTTCAACCATCCTTTTTGGTCAAATCCGAAATCCATTAGGTTATAAATCTCAGATCCTACCCCAAGCCTTTCAACCCTCGGCTAAAACTATATCTCCTCTCTGCTTATTAGCTATCCTCTTGAACAGTACTGGTTGAACTTCTAAACAAGCTAACATGGCAGTGCCCCGACTAGAACTAGTAGTAGATCTCAACTGCACACCACAACTGGCTAAAGCTTCTAGATCTTTCCATTCTGCCAACATCGCTAACACCATATTCTGATGTTTTCTACTGAGAGCATCCACTACTTTATTACCTTTTCAAGGAGTATATTCTATACTAAAATCATAAGCATCCAAAACTCTAGCCATCTCTACTGCCGCATATTCAACTCCTACTGAGAGAATAAATACATTAAAAATTATGATAGGCATATAGCTCAAATCTCTCTCTCAAAAGATAATGCCTCCAAATCTTCAAGGAAAAAATCACCGCAGCCAACTCCAAGTCGTGAGTAGGATATCTAACTTCGTGCGGTCTAAGCTGCCGAGATGCATAAGCAATGACCTTGCCCCTCTGCATCAGTACTGCTCCCAATCTAGTACCACATGCTTCAATGTATACAACAAAACCTCTGTTGCCATCTGGAACTACTAACACTGGTGCATGGGTCAGCAAATGTTTTAATTTAAGGAATGCTTCATCATTTTTTTGGACCAAACAAAATTCACATCCCTTCTGGACAACTTAGTCAAAGGTGCTGCTATCCATGAGAAATCCTTAATGAATCTCTGGTAATAGCCAGCATGTCCAAGAAAATTCCTAATCTCGGTTACCACCTCTGGTCTCTTCAATTATTGACGGCCTCCATCTTAACTGGATCAATTGACAATCCTTCCTCTGAAACCACATGACTAAGAAACTTAACCTCTCTCTTCAAGAAATGACAGTTGGAAATTTTCGCTTATAACTGATTCTGCATCACCGTTTCCAACACCACTCTAAAATGAATCTCATGTTCTCTTTCATCTTTTGAGTACACCATAATGTCATTTATGAATATTAACATGAACCTATCCAAGTGCTCTCAAAAAACTCGGTTCATCAAATCAATAAAGAAAGCAAGTGCATTAGCTAATCCAAAAGGCATCACCAAACACTCATACGAACCATACCAAGTTTGAAATGCCGTCAAAGGAACGCTATCCTCCATCACTCTCAACAAATCGAACCCTGACTCCAAATCCATTAGGAAAACACTCTGGCTCCACTCAATTGATCAAATAGATCATCTATCCTCGGCAAAGGGTACCTATTCTTCGTCCTCCTTTCGTTTAAATTATGATAGTCGATTCACATCCTTAACGACCCATCTAGTTTCTTTACAAACACTGCAGCTGCTCATCAAGTAAAACTGCTAGGTTTAATAAAATTCATTCCCTCAAGATCCACTAGCTGCACCTTCAATTCCCTCATCTCTGTTGGTGATATCATGCTAGGTGGTCTACTGAAAGGTTCAGCTCCTAGTAGAAGGTCTATCCAAAACTCAACATCTCGTTTCGAGGGTAATCCGGTGATCGACTCAAATACATCTACAAACTCAATAGCCACACGAACCTGACTAATCTCTTCTTCAACCTCCATGGCACTCAACAAAGTCTAAACACTCATATTAGAATTATTTACTGAGATAATGATATGGTTATGACTATCTGAGAGCCTCAATTTTATTTTCTGATCCTGGCACAGTATCCTAGCCTCATACTTACCCAACCAATCCTTACCCAAAGTGATCCCAAAAACTATGAAATCAATAACAGATAAAATGCATGCAAACTTATGACCTAACAAATCAAGTTCTAAATGATCACATCTCATCCCAAAAGCTGCATACGCTCCTATTAGATTCGCAACTCTTAAGGAAGTAACAAGTTACGTATGTTCTATACATAACCTATCAATCAAATACTGTGATATAAATGAATGTGATGTGCCAATATCAAAAATACTCTAATTGGTATATTCTACACCAAAAGCGTACCTTCCATCACAGTCTTTCCCTTCTCTGCTTTAGTAGGTCTAGAAGAAGACGGTGGTCCAATACCAAACACCTTCCCTCTGTCCGCCTTGACTGGCTCTAGATACGGGTTCTCATAATGTACAACTTAGTCACAGTTGAAGCATTTCATATTCTTCTTCTCTACAAGCTTCTTTCCTCTACCAATTCTGCACTCGTGGGAGTAATTGCCCTTCTTTTCACACTTACAACACACCAAATCGGCTTTGCCTTCTTAGCGGCCTCCCCTTTATGGGCTTCTTTCTTCTTAAGGAATTTCCTTTTCCTTCCCTGAGAACCACAGGACTCAGTTGACTTCTCTTAGCTGAAACAACAAGCTTTTATCATGGCACACGATCATCTCCACTATAACATGATAAGTTTCTCTAAAATGAGTCATAGCCGTCCTTCCTTACTCTAGCCTCAAACCTCTAATGAATCTCTAATTCCTTATGACATCAGTGTCAACCAAATCATAACCATATCGAGATAGCTCATCAAACTTAGCAGCTACTCGATCATAGACATATGTCCTTGGACAAGATTCATGAAATTCTTCAACAATGCTGACTTGGTAATCTTAGACAAGAACCTCTTCTCAAACCTCCTCCTAAAGTTAGCCCAAGTCAACTCTTCCTCTAGCACTCCAGCCGTCATACTGTTACACCAATGAAGAACTAACCCTTGCAACTGTCTAGATGCTAGTCTTCTCTTCCCTCCATCATTCAAGCCTAAATCTGTAATGATCCTCTCATAGTTAAACAACCAATTCTCTACTTCAATAGCATCTTCCGTTCCAACAAATGGCTTTCCTCCCAGATTGATGTAGCCTCTACTCAGCTTAGCATTGCTATATCCAACCGAAACTGCAGGATTAGCTCCTTCCACATTACCGGCAGCTCCAGCTTAAAAAAAAAGGGTCAACAACTAACAAACCATCCCTGCATCTATTGACGGATTTCCAACGCCTATATTGGACTTAGCATTTTGATTAGCATTAGCCTGTTGATCTTGGTTTCTCCACATATTAGGTCGAGCATTTCCATTAGTAGTGGTGCTTCCTCCACCTAGATTTCCACTTCCATTTCCTGTCTCCATATCCACTTTCTCATATATCTGCATATGAGCCTTAGTAAGATATAGAAGAACGGTCTAAGAGAGAGGGAAATACGTACTTAGATATGTACATATATGTCGAATACAAGTACATTAGTATAACGTTAACCCTAACCCCGATCATATTTTTAAATTTCTTGGATTATGTTTGAAAAAGCTTTTAAGTTTTAACTATTCTTTTTAAAGTTTCATTAACCATTGCTCCGATACCAAGTTGTAACATTACCCTACTTATAGGTCTAAAACTAACGGCTACGAATGCTATAGTCATCTATAGTTATTAATCTTCAGTGACCAAATATGGTGGAATTAGATACATTGATACACAGATCACAAAAATATGGAAAAAAATCCACAATTCAAAAACATATTTCCACATTCATCAAAACGTTTCAATTTCATTACATAATCCCAAAATACTTTAACCATATTCAGCAAAATATAATTATTGCAATTACGCCAATAGAGGCATATGAAGATGCCTCCCGGGTTGAACAGATTATATAGTAAGGCTATTAAATTTACCTTTTCAAACAAAACACATAGCAGAAAGAAAAACTCTAAATAACTTTCTATCTCCTGCATGCCTCCGGAAGCTTTATTCGTTAGAGAAGAAAACCTAAGAACCTTAAATATGAAACTACTCAAAATCAATTGAGTACCTGAGAGTTTAAGGGGTAAACAAAAATTATGAGTTAGACATAAAGCCTGTATGAAAAGTAATCTAACATCTCAATCCTTGGGTATCTAGTGAAATCACGCCACTTAGTAAAACGAGTTTTCCCCTCACTAGTAACCTAAAACCTTTATAAAACCATATTCTACGCTCCTGCATCCATAATGGTTCAAACATACATTTTAAAATATTATGGTGATATGCAAACATGAAAATAATTAGGATTTCCAATTCCCGGTTAAATCTGACACATTGTCTAAATCGTAGTTCTAAGGTCACTATTAACCTTTTAATTTTTATGGGTTTACCAATAACCTTGTTATAACTAATAGACACCCTATCCTATTTATAGTTCTCATGGGATCACTAAGAACTTATAGGCTCCTGCCAGTTAACTTGATTAATTCATGGGTCCCCCTAAACCTATTAGTTATCCCAATAACTAGTCGCCTTATCCTAGTTTTCAAGGGTTAACTAGGAACCTATGGACTTATCCAATAACTCACTTCACATCCTAGTTATCACGGATTGACTGGGAACATTTTGATACTTCCATTAGCCACTTTCTTATCCTAGTTTTCATGGGTTTACTGTTGAATATGCAAGTATATGATTTTTGTTTGATGATAATAAACATATACATATATATTCATTTAAATATATTATTTAATGTACTATTTTATTTTTCACATGATTCATAAATATTTGCTGAATAAAATAAATAACACAGAGTTTAAATTCAAACGAATAATTTATTCAAACAAATATTTGTTACAATTTTGAATAGTACAAATTCAAGCTCTCACTATATATATACAATTTCAATTACAATACAAATTTGCTTACATCACGATTTCTAATCTACAAATGCACCTCACTACAATTCACTTATTCACTCGTATTTGTCTTCAACTTCATTACAGATTGAATCCAACATCTGAGCAATCTGTAAAAATACACATAGAAGCAGCCGTATTGAAAATAAAATATTTTTGCAGTATAAAATAAAATGTAATTTTGAAAATATCATTTTCCTCAGTTATTTGGGTTGTTTGTCAATATTTAATTTGAATTCTTCATACACGAACAGCTTGTGACATGCACAGTGTATCACTGTACATGCCACAAGGCCGTGCGCCCCAATATATACACTTGATAAAAATACAGGGACAGGTGAGCACAGGTCAAACCCAAATCAAAAGCCGGGTTCAACTCAAGTGCAATAAAAATAATGTCATAATATCAACACAAGGTCAAACCCGTGCTCCAAGCTGGATTCAACACAGGTGCAAGTTCATGAAAATGGTCAAGACAACTAAAACAAGCCTCGACCATAATCCAAATGTACAAATGCAATAACAGTCTGGAGCAACTCAGACTCAATATGTATAGCATGAATCAAAGGCGTACCAGACCCATAGCTAACATGATTCAAATGAACAAAGCACCAAATTCGACTCGAGGCAAATGTACAAAACCATATACAGACTGAAACAGGCAGTGGCAACAGCAGCTATAAAGGATGAATACATACAAATACACACAACAACAAAGACTGGAAACACAGTGCACCTCAACTCAATACAAACCAGGTTTAAGTGAAACCAAAAGCCAACAAGTACTTCAAGTACGAATGCACCGTGATAGATATATGAAGTCAAAAGAAGTGGACAATAAAATCAATGATGAAGCAATGCAATATGAACCAAACAGTGCACACTGCAGATATAAGGCAACAGTAGTGAACATGCATATGATTCGTGACTAGACTTCAACATGAAGTGTAACTGCACATACCAAAGTGAAGCAAGAAGACTTCAATATGTAGAGGGTCAAGGAAATGTACAATGGAATGATATAGCAGTAGTACATATATAACAAGCATACTGCACAGTCAAACTACAACGTAAGTGTAGTCGTATGAAGACTCCAATCAGTACTGTAGCTAGATGAACCAAACAAGTGCACATATATACACATGACAGTGAAACACGCCAGAGACATGACACAATGAATACATGAACAAAATATACATAGCAAACAAGATGGTGCAGCAACCTATATATACAGTGAACAATGCAGTCATGATATGCAAGCATCAAGTAGCAGTTTTGATCAACGATATATACAAAGTCAATGCAACAATGGACAGTGCATGATAGAAATAGTGGTCAGATTAAGTGCAGCCTTTACATGAAGTATATAAGCAAATGAAAAATCAAATAAATAAGTTCACATTCAAGTACTTGAACCAATGGTCAGATCCAAACAACACAAGTGCACAAGGGTGGTTGTATAAAAGCAAGTGTAGCCTCAACATGACGCATGAACACTTACAACAGAAAGTGGTGCAAATACAACCAGTAATCAAGTACAGATTCAAGCTATGAAATGAAAACTCAAGTAAAGGAGGCATACAAGTAAAGTACACATGAAAATGACTCAAATGAACAAAGTGTAAACCCAGACCAACATACCAAATGAAGAATCGGCATGTACATGAAGGCAGCAAATACAATCGATTCAAGTGAAAGGCAATTATACACATGAAATCAATATGACAAGGCAACAAGCCCAGAACCAAGTTAACAGTTACAATGAGCACAACATCTAACCAGAGCATAGCACAAAAATGGAACGAAGCCCAAAAATCAAAATAGCTTCAAATAGCCAAATTTGAACAAATTCATGAAGCGGCAGTTTCAAATCAATGAAACGGAGTAAAATCAAAAGTGAACAATGCTTCAGACGAATTCAAGAATACAAGTCCAATATAGGTTTTACAAAAGGCTGAAGTTGAACAAGTCGAAATTCAAAGCCATGGTGGCCACGTAAGTAATCAACACCGTGTTAATCAAGTAAACAAATTATACAAATTGAAAATGTCAGAAATCATCACAGTCATCAATGCAAAATCGAAGGCAAGCTAGAAATTATCAGACGAATTCGTATGAAATATACGAATGAAAAATAAGGAATTCGATTCCTATATAAGCCCTAAAACATCATCGGCAAAAGACATTCGAGTTCGAGCTAAACAAAGAAGAATAAATCATAAAACCCGAATCAAAGTCGAGTATATTATAAATTAAAAAGGAACAGACGTACCAATTCTCTCAACAATCAAGCTCGACTAATATGAAGTAACCGCAAGCTAAATTAAAGAAGCTTTGAAGCCATTTGAGGAACTACCAGCAATCGGCGCTTTCAAATTTCACAAAGCCCTAATTTGGAACGAAGAAGAATAAAAGGAACGAGCCATTTTTTTTCACAGAGTAAAGCTGGACGGATAATAGAAAGAAAAAGGAATTAATTTTATCACTTGTTTATTGTGTGGGCCGGCCGTGTTTTATTTTAAAGGCTTTAGTTTATTAGGGTTTTGGGTTATTTTGTTTTTATTGTATTTTCCTTTTTTAAACCATTGTAATTTCTAGTCGTGTAACTAGGGGACAAACTACATGGCGTATTTGAGAATTCGCAACTCAATGACTGAGTTATGGCAGGGTTTTGCGCATAGAGTTAAGGCTAGTCGATAGTAGGTGTCGCGAGTTTACGTGTGTAAGCGTCTGACAGCTTAATTTGTAGTAGAAATCTTAGGGGAAGCATGTAGGTAGGGTTTTGCCGAAGCTATGTAAATTCTATGTCGTTCTACTTCTGCATTTATTATTCTGCGATTATCTGTGCTGTTATTATTTTGATATATCTGTGTTGAAATAATTTTATATAAATTTCCGCAATAAATTTTTATAATTAATAGTATCGCCCTATTTAACCCCTCTAGGGTGAAATCAATCCTACAAGTGGTATCGGAGCAAGGTTCAAAAGCCATTTTTGTTTTAAATTTATTTTTTTGATTTTTCAAAAAGCCAATTTTTTTTTAAAATTTGAATTTTAAAAATGGCTTCTTTTAATACTGCTTTTGCTGAGGGTCAATCCATAGTTAGACCACCAATGTTAAATGGTGAATATGCTTACTGGAAAAATAGGATGGAAATTTTTCTAAAAACCATTGACGCTTGGAATATTGTTGAGACAGAGTATAGAGCACCAACTGTAACTGTAGTTAATCAGAAATAGATAAACCGAAGGATCAATGGACAAAGCTAGAAAATAAATTACAAAATGCTAATGCTAAAGCTATGTATTCTATTATCTGTTCATTGGATCAATTTGAATTTAATCGCGTCTCACATTGTCTAACTGCACTGGAAATATGGCACACACTCGAAATGACTCACGAAGGAACGTCTTAAGTCAAGGAATCTCGCCTTGCCATGCTAAGCAACGAATATGAGAACTTCACAATGGCGAAGGAAGAAAATGTCAAAGAGATGTATGGACGACTTTCCAATATCGTATACAAATCAAAAACTCTCGAAAAATCACACACGGAGTTGGAGGTAGCCCGAGAAATCCTCAGAGTCCTTCCACGAAGTTTTGAAGCAAAAGTGACTTCCATTCAAGAGTCAAAAGATTTAAAACAGATCAAATTTGAAGAGCTCATCAAAAATCTCACTGCTTATGAGCTATAAATGAAATTCAAGAAAGAGCGTGAAGGAGGTGACACTCGAAAGAAATTAATAGCTCTTAAAGGAACAACAGAAAGTGATGGTGGTGATGATGATGACGGGAGCAACAGAATTGGAGCTGATAATAAAGAAATTCAAAAGGTGGAATTATAAATATGGAAATCCAGCTCTAAATCAAAAATTGAAAAGTAGAATAGTCAAAGCACTAGACAACTCAGACGAACAGAAGATCATCTGTCACAAGTGCAACAAACCTGGTCATATCAAGCCCAATTGCCCACAGAATCAATTCAGCCATGGAAAAAACAAAAAATGAGAAATTTTGCAGCCACGTGAAATATAAGCGATGAAGATAATAAAAGTACAAGCAGTAAGAGTGAGAAAGAAGATATGTGCCTTTAAGGTAATATAATTGATAGCAACGATGATATGCCAAGCGAGGTATCAATACTCACTCACTCAGAATTACTTATATATTTCCATGAAGTAAAAGGCTGTTTTGAACGACTTGGGGAGAAGTATGCCAAACTTAAATCACAAAGAGATAGTTTGTTAGAATTAAATAAACAACTTGATAAATTAGTTAAAAACTATCAAAGTAGGATCCCTAAGTGTTATAAGCGTCCATCACTCGAAGAAGAGATTAGAAAATCAGAAATTAAAATAAAATCACATGAAAATGAAATTATGACTTTTCAGGAAAGTGAAAATATTACAAGAGAAAATTCTATTAAAAAGTGCACACAATTATTAAACGAAAATGAATCTCTCAAAGCACAAGTCTAACAATTGTCAACGACTTTAGATAAATTTTCCGAAAGTGAAAAATCGTTGAATATGCTATTAAGGAAGAAAACTGTTAATATAGTTAGACAAGAACTTGGATGTAATCATCTGAAAATGTTAGAAATAATATTAATCAAGTCAATTTAATGTGCACAATTTGTAGAAATTTTGGACACAATCAAAACAATTGTTGGTATAGACCCAAACACGTGAAAACTATACCAATTTGGGTTACAAAAGGCATAAATGTAAAATCTCTCAAAGTTAAACAAATCTGGGTGCCGAAATGAACATATATAAATATTTTTGGGTCTCCACGAAATTATTTTTCAAAATATTTTGCCACTAACAACAATGGACCTATAAAAACAAATAGGTCACAAAAACCTTTTATCGTGTAGGTATGGTGGCAGGCTAAGGAACAGGATCAGTGTTATCTTGGATTCTGGCTGTTCTAGGAACACAACGGACGACAAAGAAATGTTCCTTACTCTAGTATAAAGGTGGCGGAATCACAATGGGGAAAAATGAAAAATTATCGTAAAGGTAAAACAGGTAATGGTATATTTTGAACGATATATTATATGTGATAATCTGCACCGTAGTCTGAATTAAATCAGCCAGTAATGTGATGATGAAATAAATGATGATTTTGATTCTGACTTATTCAAAATTGTTGGCCAATTATATTCTTATGCCAAGAACACTATTAAAATCTCTAGAGTCTTTGAACTACTTCATATATATTAGTTTGGATTAATAATAGTGTTTTATTGGTTGATAATACATTTGGTTATTTTATGGCTGACTCTATATTCACGGTTTTTGTAAATTTACATGGCTTAAATTCAAATTCAAGATAATATCATTTAAAAATTGTTAAACATGATTTTGAGATATTTTGTTGCACAACTCATGATCTGGTCTGTAACATTCCACTAATAATAAGTTTGAGTGAAAAGAAATTCAGATGCAGATTACACTGGTAATCTAGTTGATAGAAAAATTACTAGTGGAACGTGATTTATGATGAGACATTTAGTAGCTGCATCGTTTTTCAAAAAAATATCCGCATATTTTTCATTTCAAATAATTTTCAAATAGCAGAAATTTTTCTTATAAAATCCCTTCTAGAAAATCATTTTTGACCTTGTTTACAGATTGGTCAACTTTAGAAAAATTGATTCTATAATTATTTTTTTGAATTTGATTTTAAATGACTATCATTTACTAATCTGACTCCCTACTAATTACCGAAAGGATAAATAGAGTTTGAAAAAGTGATGAGTGTTGATATGAATCATATATTAAAACTTGAGATGATATAATTAGTAAATTTCTTTAGAAATTTAAACAAGAATTATAAACACTTTTTGTTGTTAAAAATTCCATGATCATTTCTATTTCTATCATTTTCTATCGACCGTCACTCATCATAATCCAATATACTATGTCAATATATGGTGATTTAAACAGGAATCATTCGTTTTTCATTTTATATTTTTTTTAAAAAACCAAAGTATTCGCTCTCATTTAAAAGTCCTCATGGTTATGCATGGGTGAATTACTTGGAATTTATTATGTGCTTCCATGCTCATTTAAAAGTCCTTATGGTTATGCATGTATGGAACGTATATCAAAATTGATTTATTAAATAAACAAGTTGATTCTAATCCCATTTAAAAGTCCTCACGGTTATACGTGGTTAGAAGATATATGAATTCATTTTTTTTTAAAAAAGGAATACTACTAATCTCATTTAAAAGTCCTAACGGTTATGCATGATTAGTAGATATTCAAATTCCCGGAATAAATATACCATAAATAGACACAACTATATGGTTTTATATGATGACATTATTCCTATCATTTTAAAGTGGAATATGCATCAAACATAGTATTTTTTTGATTTTTTATTGAAATTTAATATTTATATTCGATTGAGTTTTAATGTTGTATTAATATCTATCACTTTATCACTACTTTTCTAGCACTATTACTCTTTTGCTGACAACAAAATGGGGAGAGAAAAGTTAAGATTTTGTCAAATAACATCAAGCAAAGGTCAAATATTTTCTATTTGCATTAGGCTCATTTGCATATTTTTAATTGTATGCATATATGAAGAGGGAGCTTTGTGTACAGAGGAAGCATTCAAATAGGGGGAGAAAATTGAATGTTCAGATACATTTAAAAAATGCAAAATCTTAAATATATGTTTGTTAACATCAAAAGGGGGAGATTATTGAATATGCGAGTACATGATTTTTGTTTGATGATAATAAATATATATATTCATTTAAATGTATTTTTAATGTACTATTTTATTTTTCACATGATTAAATAAATATTTGCCGAATAAAATAAATAACATAGTGTTCAAATTCAAACGGATATTTTATTCAAACAAATATTTGTTACAATTTTGATTAGTTCAAATTCAAGCTCTCACTATATATTTACAATTTCAATTACAATACAAATTTGGGTACATCATAATTTCTAATATACAAATGCACCTCACTACAATTCACTCATTCACTCGTATTTGTCTTCAACTTCATTACAGATTGAATCTAGCATCTGAGCAATCTACAAAAATACACACTGACGTAGTAAAATTGAAAATAAAATATTTTTGCAGTATAAAATAAAATGTAATTTTGAAAATATTATTTGCCTTAGTTATTTGGGTTGTTCGTTATCATTTAATTCTGAAGTGATCATACACGAGCTTATGACATGCACAGTGTATCACTGTACATGCCACAAGGCCGTGCACACAAATATATACACTTGATAAAATTACAGGGACAGGTTAGCACAGGTCAAACCCAAATGACAAGCCGGGTTCAACTCAAGTGCAATAAAAATAATGTCACAATATCAGCACAAGGTCAAACCCGAGCTCCAAGCTAGATTTAACACAGGTGCAAGTTCATGAAAATGGTGAAGACAACTGAAACAAGCCTCGACCAAAATACAAATGTACAAATGCAATAACGATCGGGAGCAACTCAGACTCAATATGTACAGCATGAATCAAAGGCAAACCAGACCCACAGCTAAAATGATTCAAATGAACAAAGCACCAAATCAGACTCGAGGAAAATGTACAAAACCATATACAAACTGAAACAGGCAGTGGCAACAACAGCTATAAAGGATGAATACACACAAATACACACAACAACAAAGACTGGAAACAAAGTGCACCTCAACCCAATACAAACCAGGTTTAAGTGAAACCAAAGCAAGTACTTCAAGTACCAATGCACCATGACAGATATACGAAGTCAAAAGAAGTGGACAATACAATCAATGATGAAGCAATGCAATATGAACCTAACATTGCACACTACAGATACAAGGCAACAGTAGTGAACATGCATATGATTCGTGACTAGACTTCAACATGAAGTTTAACTACACATACCAAAGTGAAGCAAGAAGACTTCAATATGTAGAGGGTCAAGGAAATGTACAAAGGAATGATATAGCAGCAGTATGCATGTGTGTCTATATATATATATATATATATATATATATATATATATATATAAAACAAGCATACTACACAGTCAAACTACAACAGAAGTGTAGTCATATGAAGACTCCAAACAGTACAGTAACCAGATGAACCAAACAAGCACACATATATACACATGACAGTGAAACACACCAAAGACATGACACAATTAATACATGAACACAATATCCACAATAAACAACATGGTGCAGAAACCTATATATATAGTGAATAGTGAAGTCATGATATGCAAGCATCAAGTAGCAGTTTTGATCAACGACCTATACAAAGTCAATGCAACAATGGACAGTGCAAGATAGAAACGTTGGTCAGATCAAGTGCAGCCTTTACATGAAGTATACAAGCAAATGAAAAATCGAATAAATAAGTTCACATTCAAGTACTTGAACCAATGGCTAGATCCAAATAACACAAGTGCACAAGGGCAGTTGTACAAAAGCCAGTGCAGCCTCAACATGACGCATGAACACTTACAACAGAAAGTGGTGCAAATACAACCTATAATCAAGTACAGATTCAAGTTATCAAATGAAAACTCAAGTAAAGGAGGCAAACAAGTAATGTACACATGAAAATGACTCAAATGAACAAAGTGCAAACCCTGACCAACATACCAAATGAAGACTCGGCATGTACATGAAGGCAGCAAATACAACTGATTCAAGTGAAAGGAAATTATACACATGAAGTCAATATGATGAAGGCAACAAGCCCTGAACCAAGTTAATAGTTACAATGACCATAGCATCAAACCAGAGCATAGCACAAAAATGGAATGAAGTACAGATTTCAAAATAGCTTCAAATGGCCAAATTCAATGTAACATTTCGAGATTTTCGACTTTCGAAAATCGACACTAATACGTCCACGGTATCAAATGCCGCATAATCGAATGCCAGAAAACCGAATTGTTATGTTAAAAAAAAGAGGTGGAAGAAAAAGACAGAAGAAGAAAGAAAACAGAACAGAAACAATATCAGAATCTCACATATCGCAGCGGAACAACATATAATATATAAATGAATAAACTTAAAACAAAGAACTATCTCAGTTAATACATTATATTACATCAGGGTATACAACAACAATATACAACACAATACAAGAATGGGCAGCTATGCAAACATGTCCCTACAAGTGAATTACACAGCGGAAAGATAATATCATATACAAGTAATACGCCTCGCCATCCAGCTCGCCACTTGAGCTCCATAGCACTTCTGAATCCAGAATGACCTGATAACCTGACTCTAGACTGCCCGTGTGGAAAATTATAGACACCTAGAGTTTAGGAAGAGAACAATAAACTCCAGATCAGTCATGGGACTAGTGTGAGAACTTAAAACAGTTATTTATCTTTTAAAACAACAACAACAAACAAGGGAAGTGAAAAATATCCGCAATGCTTTTGGAAAATGAGACTACCATATGGCCTCCCCGTACACACACAATGCAAACGCAGAATTGGAGTAGACTTCTCCTTATGATAGTCAAAGATGCTTACTACGCAAAACAAATCATTTTTTTGATATTATTATTAGTGCATAATGTAGAAAGCATTTCGAAATTAGAATATAAATCTTAGCCAGCATAGGTACCATTATATTATGCCTGCTATAGCTACCTCCTAAGGAGGCAGGTTATACAATTGCAATCGTAAAGGGCTCGTATTGTTTCTTTGGATTTCCAACAAATGGTCAGGCTGAGGAACTTCCTACTGTCAATGGGATCGCCTCTGGCGGGGCATCCCGTGAACTTAACCAGCTCTCTGCCAACACAAGGCTAGGTTACCTTTGTAACTAGTTAACTACTACACGAATATGCCACCCCTCGGTCCTTCGGGACCTTTATCCAAGGGCCCTCTATCACCAAGCAACAACCACACAGAAAAATGAGATTGGAGCATTCACATAGGTTAAGCATCAGGGCTCCATACCTGACACCACCCTTTTCCAGAAGGGAATGACATACCCTAAATGGCGCGACCCTCATAACCTTGCCGCATATTCCTGTTTTGACCATTTCCGGGGTGTGAGGTCTGACGAAGTCTCGTCCACAAAGCTACGCTTTTTCACAAAGCCACGCTTTGATCAACAAATGATCAATAAATAATCATCACACAGCAACACTCAGCATGCCACATTACCAAATTGGGAATATATCGCTGATAACTTTTAACTACAAAACCTCTGAGCTCGTACGTCTCAGAGAAGGGTGTTAAGCTAAGAGAATAAATTCTCCGCCACCACAGAAATATATTTGAAAGAAATCTGCTTTATATCTCAAAATGTAATGTCAGACACATAATCATACAAGTATGTCCCCGGCTCGAACAAAACCGAAGGCACTTCAAAAGAGGCACTTGCAATCCGGGTATTCACAATCCCGATCGAATTTCCCATCACGAAGGAAATCTCTATACCGTAGCTAACGGTGCAGAGACAATCAATAAGTCATCCTATCGTTTTCACAAATACCCGATCTTCAACACCGGTCTTCAATGCTATCCATTACGTCGTATCACTATTCGGAATGGGTAGTCCGAATAACGAGCGCAATAATTTAAAAATAAGTGTAGCATTCAATTTCAACCAATTCGCAACAAATAGCCACTTAAGGGTCAATATTGATAGTCGGTTATTAAACTATCAATCAATATTCACAACATAACCCGATTTGAAATAATTTCCCAAATTATTTACTTTCCAAAAATATCTTTACAAGATATATATTCCACACTTCAACCATTTGAAAACAATTTTCACCTTTACAACTTTATTTCAAAATGGTTCATTTAAACCAACTAAATAAATCCTTACCGATTTATTTAAATTTACGTTCCAAACCCGTAAATTTATTTCCACGCTTCAAAATACATTAATGTTTATTTTTAAACAAATTTCCCTTTCTTTTATAAATTCCATAGTGAATTTACCTTTCCAAAATATCTATGAATATACGATTTCCAAATCGATTTCTAATATTCATTTTCAATTTATCTTTAATAGATAAAATCTCAAACATTCACTTCATATTGGAAAAACATTTCCATACTTATTTAATAATAGGTAATTCACCAATCTATTTATTTTCAACATTTTGAAAATATTCAATATACTTAAATCCAAATTAAGTATATATTTTATTCTTTAAGGAAAACGTTCACTTAAACACACTTATTTGGGTCAAAATGAATGTTACGTAAAACATCGTTATGACAACCCAAAACCACTAGTATAGGGATTCGAAATTAAGATAGAAATATAAATCCCAATGCTATATAAAACATTTCCCTTCGGAAATCATTTACTATAACAACAGTGTTATAGTCCACCATTTCCTTCTATTCCTCGAAAACGTCTATTTCAACAATGAATGTTGAAATCTATGGTTTCGATACTTAACACCTTTTAAAATAATTTTGAATCGTTTTAATTCCATTTAAAATATTACTTTCCCGAAATATTTCTTAAAAATATTATTCACCATCCAAAATCGTGAATATATTTCCTTCACTAAGCTATAATAATTAAACTTATCAAAATAAGTCAATTTCGGATTTATAAACAACTTATAAATTCCATTTATACTTTATAACAATTTCAGTTATAAAAATCACTTTATTAACAGATTCTATCCATATTCCATTTACACGCCGAAATCCAATTTATAAGTTAATTACTTATAAATCTTTTATTTTACCAAAAACCCATTCATTTTATAACTTCACAATTTATAAATCTATAGATTACATTCACTTATGAAATCCATTTATACTCCATTTTAATAATTATAAAAACTCGTTTTATAATTCCAATATTTTAATTTATAAATATCAATTTCATAAATCTTTTATATAAATCATTTATAATAATTCAAAAATCCCAATTTAAACCATTTTATAAATTAATCAACTACTTATTTCAAAAATCACATTTCGGTTATATTTCACAAAAATCATAATTTTATAACACAAAGATTTCAACGTTTATTTATTTAAAATAAATCAATTTCAAAATTAAATTTTATTATGAATTCTCAACTTAAATTTACAAAAATACAATTTAATTCATTTTCGGCATCTAACGATACCAAAATATATTCGGCTAAAATTTAGCCTTTAACAATTTCAATAACAAAGATAATCACGCAGATTATAAATAGATCAACACACAACATTGAAACTAATTCAATTATTTGAGGAATCCAGTTGGATCCCTCTAACCTGTTTCCCTGCATCCAATGATGTTAGCACAATACTAATTTTGCTTCAAGACGGAATATCGCAGTATATGGGATTTATAAAATATTATCCGCTATTATGCGGCGCAATAGGGTTTCATCCGCTATATAATGCGGGAAATCAACTCCAAGCACATATATAATACCAATTCCATACAAGTTAGAATTATCACGGTATATGTTTTTAATAAATAACATCCGCTTAATATACGGCTCATAGGGTCTATTTAACACAATAGGTAACAATTTATCATCCAATCACACAATCAAGCAATTTTAAATCTAATTATTTAAAATTTAAATCGAAACAATTCGATTGAGTGAAAAGTTCTCACCTTGAGTTTCCGATAACAGTTGTAGCGCTTTATTTCGAATAAAATTAAACGTGCGTTTAATTTTATCCGAAATTTTCACTAGCTCCAAATGACTCCAAACCAGCTCCATTCGTAGTGCTCGACAAAACGAATCCGATGCAAGTCGTTTCGCGCAATTCCAACCTCGTATGAACAAGTTATTGATTTTTAAAGTTACACGAATTTAACTATATATATAAATTTACAATTTTATTTTAACATTTTATACCCTACAATTTCTGGCCGTTGGATCTGCCCTGCACGCATCAAGGCCGACCCCCCCTTTTCTTCCATCACGCGTTCATCTGCAGGTAATTACACGCAACCGTGAACCCAACTTTGCCATCCAAACCCTAGTACACGCGACCACATACAACGTTTACACCTCGATCAGCTAGCACCAAGACATGCGCCATCAAGCGAGCTACCATCGGCTGAAGCATCATGGAGCTCGGCCCTATCTATGCACGGAAAAACGAGCATGAACGCGTGACAAACGCGCCCCCTAGCGACCACTACACTGCTCCAATTCAAATCACCACCGTTGATCTTCATGATCTCGATGCCCTCTACATTTTTCATGTTGGAAGTTTCGTGTGAAAGTTGATGGATTGGAAGAAAATTGAGGGAGAAGATGAGTGACTTTCAGCCAATGGTGATATTAGTGGCGTCCTTGTTATAGAAATTAGGGTCTTGCAATTTGGAGAGAGATGGGTCCTTATATAGAAAATTTCACAAAACACTATTCATCCCGAATTTTCCGAACTCCAAATCTCGCGCAGTGACTGGCGTTTCTAGGGTTTACCCCACGTTCCGGACACAATGGAATAGGTTTCGAGAGCCAATTCGACCATCTTTGCGAGTTACGGCAATAAACGATCGATTTTAAATTAAATCGGTTAATCAAATTTCTATGCGTTTTAGCTTGCCCCGGACAAAAGTTAATCTGATTGACACGGAATTTGAAACCATACAATAATTTGACATTACGGATCCGATGAAACTGGTTTCGTCGAAATCCGAGACTGTTGGAAAAATGGCTATTTTCACTAATCGATTAAATATTAAAATATTCAATTTTCACAATTTAACTTTTAATTCAATTTTAAAAGTTCACAAACATTGTTCTAACTCCAATATGATTTAATATAACTTTATAAATCATTTTTAATCGCATTAAACCCAATTTCCAATTATTTTTGTAATTTCCAATATTAATTTGCCGATTTAATTATCCAATTAAATCTAAATATTCGAGAAATAAATTATTCGACTTACAAAATTTACTTGTTGATATTTAAAAATCAATTAAATATCTGAATTTCAAATGACAGAAATTCTCGGTTGTTACAAACTTCCCCCCTTAAAAGAATTTCGTCCTCGAAATTACCAAGTAAGAAAGAGTTTGGAAATCCATTAACTTTTCAAAACAAACCGTTCAAATTTGATTTACAAATCTCTTAAGCGTTTAACTTTTCCAAACATTCAATAGTTAAACTTCTTACAATAACTTTACTAAGTTTTCAAATCCATATATAGTTATCTTTTCAAAATCGACTATATCGTTTAACTTTTATAGCTCAAAAATCAAACTTTTAGTTTTCAAAAAAATTTTCCAAAATTTCCCGAAAATTTTCTAAGGTTTAAATTTTCAAAACAAATTCGCCATAACCTCCTTTGTACGGAGGAGCTTTTACAATATCACAATAGAGATAAATATATATACATCAACCCACCCGGTCGGAAAAACAGAAAAACAGTTCATATTTCCTATTTTTATTGCGTAGGCGTACCTTTTTAGCTTTTTTAAGCAAAACAGTTATTTATTAAGCATTTTGCGCAACCAAATCCTGCTAACGGTAGCCCCGGTACCTGTACTTACTCAATATAAACACGTAAGTGACATATATAAGAAGTTATTAACATTTTACTCTTTTAAACAACTACAACACATGCATATTAAAAGAAACACATACTAAGCAAGGTTTATAAACAACTTATATGATTCCAACATTACTTGTAATTGTTTACAACCAATTTATATACAACGACATTCATTTATTCATTTCCAATTAGTTTGCATTCACTAACTTACATTCACATTAGTTCACTTCCAATTCAAATCAATTTCCATTCAATTTAAAGTTACTTAACTTCCAATTTGAATTTAATAGCTTTTCAATTTCTATTCATTCAATTGTACATGAATTACTATTCAATCAATTAACAATAATCTAACAACCAATGTATAACCAACACAACCGAATTTATTTTACTTCACATTCAACATTCATATTCACTTTGCTTACCTTCAATTTGGTTCAACATTCAATTAGCCTTAATGAATTTACATTTATATCCATTATTCGATATCAATTCATTACATTCAATTGATTAATATTCAATTCATTAGCTCAATTACCAATTTATTTTACACATAAAGTTGAATCTCTTTTATACAACTCAAGTTCATATCCATTTAATGACTTTATTAATTTACTTAGATACCGAAATCAACTTTATTTAACATCACTTAAGTTATATTCCATTTAAACATCATTTGTTTAACTTAACTTAAATTTAAATTTCCATTTCAACAACATATCTAATCCAGTTAAAATCCAATTCAAATTCCAACTCCAAAGTAAATTCTATTTAACTTTTACCAAAGTCAATTTTCATCACTTGTTCAAATTCAAACCTCGTTTTGCTTAACAAAGTTGTTTAACCATTTTAATAATTGTTTTTACTTACATCTTCACATTTTATAAGTTATATAACTTATTATTCAACTTCCAAATCTGATTTAATTTATTTAACATCTTTTAGTTAAATTTCAAATCATATATTTTATCATACTTGTTCAAATTCTTTCAACTTTACTAAAGTTAAATCTTTATTATCTCATATTATAAATTCAAGACTTGATCACTTATATTCATCAATTTCAACTTGGATTTTAATTTCAAATTTGTTTATCACAACAAAATTAAATTGTCAATTTATTTCTACTTGAATTTTCCTGCAAACTTAAATCATTTTTATTTAACTTACAATTCATGTTTTAATTTAACTAATTCAACTTTTTCTGTATCATGAATTATAGTTATCATATTAATTTACTTGGATTCAATCCATTCTATTTTTATTTTTCCCAAGTTTGGATTTTTTTTATTCAACTTAATCCAAATCAAATCACAGTTCAATTTATAAAACTCATTTATACATTCACATTACCAATTTCATTCCATTAGTGAATTTTATTCCAAATTATAAATCACACATTTTTTATACTCAAATTCCATTTGTATATAAATTCATTCCTTTGTTTATTATTTCAGCTCCTATATGTTTGTGTCAAAATTGGGCACAACACTCGTCGGAAGTTTTTGAAGAGATAATAAATGAAGAAAGTAAATTAAAATGTAGATTATCTAACAAAAACTCCAAATGAAGAAAGTAAATTAAACAAGAGACAACGATTTAGAGTGGTTCGGCGTTTCGCCTATGTCCACTATGAAGTTTTGTTACTTTATTGCTTGATATTCGGAGAATACAAATTTTTTTATGTCGAAGTACAGCACGTAATAAGCCAAAATTCGAAATCAAGGGCAGTAGTGGTGCTCTGAAGCAATTCTGGCAGCGTTTAGACGTGCTTTTTCTCTACAATTCTCCCATCCCCTTTCTGAATGACCAGGGGCTCTATTTATAGGTGCTGGAGGCTGATATTTCTCCTCAAATTCGGGATGACCACTTCTGGCACGTGTGGGGGGCCCACATGGCCGAATTCTGGAGATCCGGGCCCACTTTGGGATCGATTCGACCCTGGGTTCGAATTGATCAAAAATGTGTCCAATCGTGATGAAAATTGGCGTGGCCATTCTTCTATGTATATGCGAACTCCTGTAAAAATTTCATGGCATTTGGATCAAGGGATTGAGAGATATGATGGATTCAAGTTGGGGATTTTCGGCTTGCTGGTTGGTTCGAATCGACCTGTGGGTTCATTCGAATCGATATGGTTCGAACCCATGGGGTCGAATCCATGCTCCTGTGACGTGGCGCGCGTTCTTCGAGTCGATCCCTATTTTTCATCGAGTTGAATGAGTCGAGTCCTAGGTTTTAGCTGCGTTGACCAGGTGGGTTCTGAGGATTGGATTCGAAGGAATGCTTCGAATCGATGGAGCTGGTTCTTATTCGAATCGATCCAAATACGTGACTATGGAGCGATTCGAAGTTGCTTCAATATGGGGATTCGAGAGATCCTTCTTTGATGGACTCGAGGGTATGGATTCGAGGCAAGGTGCAGGACGGGTTAGAGGTATAGCAACTCTATGGATTCAAACTCTTCAACCTTGAGGGATACGAAGAGAGGCAGCATCATGGATTCGAAGGCAGGCCATCATGATGGATTCGAAGCAAATGGAGTCGAAGCCGATGGAGTCGAAGCAGGCACTGGCTGATGGATTCGAACGATATTTCCGCCTATCGATTCGAACATGGTACCTGCTATGATGGGTTCGAACTTAATGGGTTCGAACTAATGAAGGGGCGATGGATTTGAACCGAGCAAGGTTCATTAAATCGAATCCGTCATAACTTGAGCATACGAACTCGGATTGACTTGAAATTTGAGATGCGAACTTCTATGATCTATCTTGCCATATCCTATCAATTGTAGCTCAATCTGTACTTGGACAAAATTCAGTGATATCCATAGCGAGACAAAGTATGACCGGTCTCCGAGACGAACTGTTCTCCGTTTCTGATCGATCTTTTGGTATCGCGGCTTTGCCAAAAAGCGGGATAACATTTTGCCCCCCAAAGTACGTCTTGTGGAAACATGACGTGCTTTGAACAGCTGCATTTTCTCTGAACAATCAGTGCTCTCCTTTTTTGTTGAAACTCGTATGCTGTACTGTTGTAACCTTGTGTTGACATGATTGATTGCTGTATAATAGCGCTTAGCCGTTGGCTGTTGCATTCGTAGCAGGATGAGTGTTTGATCCCTGTAAATGTTTAAAATCGATTGTTAGTTCGACATATATGCGCATATGTTAGTTTGACCCTTGCAAACGTCGTGCGTCCATGAGTTGTGTTAGTTTTGTTTGCTATCGAATTCTGCATCGGCCCTCTCCTGAACCGATTTGAGATTCGGGTTAAAGTTTTGTTGTTATAGCCATCTATGATCATCCTCTTGTATCGATCCTCTCCTGAATCGGTGTAAAAGGTAGACCAGTAATTTTTCATATCGAAGCACTGTATTCATTCTCATCGATAGTGCCTAGTGGATTCGAAGCACGCTTGTTCGAACCGATAGGGTTTCGAATCGGCGGAATTGCTGGCTATGGAATAGGTACTTCGAATCGATAGGATTTTTCAACTCAGTCTTAATTCAAGTGCTTCGTATCGATGCGGTCTTGATGGATTCGAAGTCATGTATGTTCGAATCGATGGTCTTGCCTTTGCTCAGTGCTTCCTTGAATCGATGATGCCTCGCATCGATTAAGTTGGGATGGATTCGATAGTGTGAAAGATTGGAAGGCAATGGGTTCGAAGTGGGGTATGGATTTAGCCGTGTTATGGATTCGAAGTAACGACTCTACGCTGTGATGGATTCGAACGCAGTGGGTTATTGAGCGATTGTTCGAATCGATGGGGTATGTCGAGTGACCGGTGGTAGGAAGTAAACACAACCGGGAGTCGAAGAGTCACGTGTTTTCTGTGGAACCCATATAAATACCCAAGGCCATCTTCATTTTTACTTTTTACTTTTTACAGTTGCTATTTCCTCAGCTCGATCCTTCAAAGCAAGAAACTACTGTGTCTTTGCATCGAATCGATAAAATTCCATCAAGTCTTTGTTTGTAAACGAATCCAATTAGGTAATTTAAGGGATCGATTCGACTGTAGAACGACGAAACTGGAAATTTATCATCGATTTCAATTCTTCCTTTCGAAAACCTTGAGGAATAGTGAGATCCGAAATGGGTTGACTGGATGGATCTAGGGAACGAATTTGTCCAAGTCGTATCGATCCTGTGTGTTGCCACGAAGAAGTGTAAGCAATGATGGATGTTATCTTCCTTCCTTGCTTCGCATCGATCTGTGAATGGCCATTTCAAATTGATATCAAGGAGAAGGCTTCGAATCGATGGTTGCAGGAGAAAGAAGGCATCGAACCGATCGATTCGAAGTAGTGTTACTTCGATCGATTCGAAGGTGCACAATATTGATCGATTCGAAGCCACGCGGGTTATATGGATTCGAAAGGTTTTTTCATTCCAAGGCTTCACCGAGTCGACCTTCATGGAGCCGAAGTGTATGGATTCGAACGTCTTCAATTCGACTCGTATCGATTCGAGTCGATCGATTTGAACGTTCGAACATCTGAAACTTCTGATTTTCTGATTAGCTCCAACTTATGAACTATGACTAATTTTAAGTTGAACTTTGACGAGCTTAATGAACTTTAGCATACTCGACCCCGACGAGCTTCGGCCTTGCATAATCGAATTTGACCTGACCTCTCTGTCGGAGCTCGTCGATGGCACCATGACTTAAACAAAATATAACGAATTTATACTTGAATTTCCAGTAGCATCTAAGTCGCGTGAAAGTGACGGTCAGCGATGAGGATCGTTTTCATTCTCAATTCCAAAGTTTCGTCGTCCGGACACCTCGTTTCATCTTGTAAAATCTGCTTAAATTTTTTGCATAACACTTGCATCGCACGACATACTCATACACTTTGCACCGGGGGAATGCATTTTTTTTTATACGTATTTAACGCCGCTTTCTGGTGAGTTAGTTAATTATGGAGTCTTCGAGTTCTCAACAACAAGAAGCACAAAGCTCGCCTCTTCCAGCGCTTGAGATTCCGGACATCCTTCCTGAAGTCGTAGATCCGGCCCCGGATGAATTGTCGGAGGCCATATTTATCGAAGATCCTGTCGATTCTGTTCAGTCCAATATCTCAGAGTCTCTGTTGGGCCGGATATGTTCGAAACATAACATATCTCTGGACAATGTTTTATAACCCGGTGCTAGTGATAGACCACACAACCCTCCTGAAGGATATACTGCCTTCTACCGTCATGCCTGTGCGGCTGGATCTCTTCCTCCTTTTAACCAATATATCAGAGAGATGCTGTCGTATTTAGGAATCGCTCCTTCATAGCTTCATCCCAACGGGCATGCACTACTAAACAGTGTCTTCGCCATATTTATGGATTGCCTTTTTCGCCCGCCAAGACCCAACGAGATCAGGCACATTTTCAACTTTAAAAGTAGGGGCGATAGCCCGTCTTTCACTTTTCTGGAGGCGGTTAGGAACTGTCAGGTCGTGACTGGGGCCTGGACCAGGCTTAGTTATTTCAAGAATGAGTGGTTTTTTGTTCGATGCCCCCCGGGGTTTGCCAGGAGATGGTTATCCAGACGTAAGTATCATAATTCGTTCTTGAATGGTCATTTTTAATACTTTATGCCAATACCCTGCTATTCTTGCAGCTATCATTTCGAGACCTACTGGTGGGCATTATAGAGGCGTCGTTCAAAGCTTACAAAGGGTTCCTCATGACTCAAGGCACATAGATTTGCTGCTGACCGATGATAACTTAAGGACATTGGGTTTGATTGAGATGGGCCAGAGTATTGTAATTGAAGGTTTGGCGAAATCGGCCTCGAGGAAGAAGAAAAAAGTGACAAAAAGAAAACCTGGCGTTATGATAAGAGAAATGAGCGATGATGAAAGAACGCCCACAGACACTGAGATAGCAGCCGACCTTTCCCGAATAGAAGAGGGCCAGACAGGAACGGCTGCTGTACCTAAGTTTAAGAGATGGAAGTCCGTAGTCGTAACCCGTTCCCAACCTGGGGTTACTGTTTCCAGCGCCTCTCCTTGCCAGTCCGGAGACCTTTTCATAGGGTTGGACGATATTCCCATTCCGGACTACGTATCTCTCTACCACGAGTCTGGGTTGGAAGAGCTCCAGGGAGCGCTTTATATAAGCGAATCTTTACCCGTTAGTGTAGTCGACGCTTCTGGTTGGTCGGGGGGTTTACGCATTTATACACTTTTCACAACACTTCACGACTTCCACACGCATTGCAGTGTTTTTTCTTGGTACTTAATCGAATTGTTCCTTTTTACAGGTGCCATGTCGAATCGTCCTTCTACACTTGATAAACTTCGACGAGTACACCATTCTTCATCCTATTATGAGTCTCGCCGTAGGGATTCTGACCGAGATCGTGAGCGGAGGTATTATGAGCAGGAGCATCGCGATAGGGACCATTCCCGATACTATTCTAGCCAGGAGCGTTCTGATAGGGACCGAAGGTATCGTTCACCCTTTCGTTCTCCTCCGCCATCCAGGGGCCAAGCACCTGCAGTCGAACCTTCATGGCAACAACCATCTCAACAAATTTCTAAACCTGGTCCACGTCGTTCAAGGACTGATACGGCTACGACCGTAACCGTGGAGGAGGCACCTCTTGAACTGTCTGGTGAAGGGGCTATTAGAATTGCTCAGTTGAAAAAAGACTTTCCAGAAATATGCTTTGATGCCTATATCTTTCCACCCAATCTCAAAAGAATTCCCGAAGAGGCCGTGCACACCGCCCTCAGCTATACCCGGGATTTTTATGCTCAGTATAAAGAATGGTACAGGGCGGCTGTTAAAGCCTCGAAAGTAGCCTTCGAATGAGCCAAAGTTATTGAGAAACTAGAAGCGGACTTGGCTCAGAAGAACCGTATTGTTGACGTACTTCAATCTGAAATGGAATCTTCTCGCAAGGCCGAACTGGAGTCGCTACAGAAGGTCGACGAGACACTAGCTGAGATGGCGAAAATGCAACAAGCGCATTGTACTTTAGTTGAAGATTTAGGCCATCGATACAAAAATGTTGAGGCCGAGCGAGATGCGGCGGTCAGAGAACTTGAGGAGTTAAAGGCTAAATTCGCAACTTAAACAAGGAAAAATATGACTCTAATACGGCCGCACAGGAAGCGTGCGAGCAAGCTGTGTCTCTTCGAGCCGAGTGAGACGCGGCGGTTGCTAAGGTTGAAGCGGTGGAAGCAGAGGTAGAAGGGAGAGTTCAAGCAGAGATATTCAGAGTAGAAACTGAGTTTGACGATCTTCTCGACACTTGTAATGCTAATGTACTTGAGCACATGAATCTCTCGTGGCTCGGAGATTATTCTATGCTTCGACTCAGTGCTTGGAAAAAATTGGTGGCGAACAAAAGAGCATCTCTCCCTGAAGGCGCTGTAGACGAATTTGAACTTGAATCTCGCTTGTTGAGTGAAGAAGGAAGGAAACTTCTCCATGACGCGATGATCTCCGCTGAGAGAGAGAGACTTAGTTTTCACCATGTGGAGACTGGTGAGGGTTCTGGAGCCGCACATTATAGTGAGAATGTTTCAGTTGATTCCCCAACCTCATCTGGAGTCACCACTACAGTCGGTCCACATGTTATCCCTGCTTATAACCCGGATCGACCGAAACTGTCTCTCGGTACATCTATCGTTTCCGAACTCGTCCCATCACCGAGCCGCAACAGAGAAGGTATCCTAAATGTTGCTTAAGTGTTTCTGGAATTTTGAACTTAGAGCCGATCATTTGACTAATTATCCTCTTTTCTTTTTAACCAGTGACTGAAAGTGATGCGTCAGCACTTCCAATACCACAAACTTCGCAGCCAATGCAAGGAGCCATTGTTACTGAGGCCATCACAACCACTGCCGTAACCAGCGAGATTGGAGAGGGGAGTTCGATGTCGTTTGATGTTCATATGTTTGAGGAGCTTCTCAAGCAACCCTGTGAACCTTTTTCCGATCCTTCCTTCACAATTGGTGGAGTTGCCCCAACTTTTAGCTCGTTTATGCCGACCGTCAGTGTTTCCAGTGCTGCTCGATCTTCCTGAGAAGAAGAAATTCTTGTTGAGATAAGTGCCGAAATGGCTACGGCGACGACGGTTGGTGGTTCCGGAGGCGATGTTCCTCCACCAAGCTTAACTCCTTCAATTGTTACTTCCCTCACTTGCACAACTATAACTTCTAGCGTCGAAGCTTTGCCACCTGTTACGGCTTCCCCGCCTCCGGTTCGTCCTCACAAAAGGATCTCTATCCCTTCCAGCTCTGAGGAAGATGTGGATATCATGCCAGATCCTGAGGATGCTCCAAAGAAAGACAAGAAATCCCGCAAGAAGCCGGGTAGTGGGTCTAGTGGCTCAACTCCGAAGAAGAAACCCCGGAAGAAGAAAGAGTGAACTTCTTGTTTTACCATGTAGTTGTGAAAGGGCAATTCTTTTTTTTTTCTTCTCCTTTTCTAGGCCGTGTATAGGTGTGGATTCGGCACCCACTTATGAATTGTTTATCATGTAATCAAACTCCTTTTTTACTTGTTGATAACATGAAGAACAACTCTTCTCTTTTTTGCTCAAGTATTGCGTTGATTCATATTCCGGGAACTTATTAATTATTAGTGTTTATGACTTAGTTCGCTCTCCGGGAACTTGTACTTAATGTTTATACTCCAGTTCACACTCTGAGAATTTGGAGATAGAGTTTTGTATTCCAATTCGCACTCCAGGAATTTAGGCTTATACTTTGGTTCGCGCTCCGGGAACCGAAAGTTGAAGCTTATACTCCAATTCACACTCTGGGAATTTGGAGTTGGCTCACACTCTGGGAGCGGTGAATTTGTACTCCGGTTCGCGCTCCGGGAACCGAGAGTTGAATTTTATACTCCAATTCACACTCTGGGAATTTGGAGTTGGCTTACACTCTGGGAGCGATGGATTTGTACTCCGGTTCGCGCTCCGGAAACCGAAAGTTGAAGTTTATAATCCAATTCGCACTCTGGGAATTTGGAGTTGGCTCACACTCTGGGAGCGATGGATTTATACTCCGGTTCGCGCTCCGGGAACCGAGAGTTGAAGTTTATACTCCAATTCACACTCCGGGAATTTGGAGTTGGCTCACACTCTGGGAGCGATGGATTTATACTCCGGTTCGCGCTCCGGGAACCGAGAGTTGAAGTTTATACTCCAATTCGCACTCTGGGAATTTGGAGTCTGTTCGCGCTGTGGGAACGATTTGTATGATGTCTATCCTCCAATTCACGATCTTGGAAGTTGGAGTCCGTTCGCGCTGTGAGAACGATTTGTATGATGTTTATCCTCCAATTCACGCTCTGGGAAGTTGGAGTCCGTTCGTGCAATTCGCGCTCTGGGAAGTTGGAGTCCGTTCGTGCCGTGGGAACGATTTGTATGATCTTTATCCTCCAATTCGCGCTCTGGGAAGTTGGAGTCCGTTCACGCTGTGGGAACGATTTGTATGACGTTTATCCTCCAATTCGCGCTCTGGGAAGTTGGAGTCCGTTCGCACTGTGGGAACGATTTGTATGACGTTTATCCTCCAATTCGCGCTCTGGGAAGTTGGAGTCCGTTCGCGCTGTGGGAACGATTTGTATGACGTTTATCCTCCAATTCGCGCTCTGGGAAGTTGGAGTCCGTTCGCGCTGTGGGAACGATTTGTATGACGTTTATCCTCCAATTCGCGCTCTGGGAAGTTGGAGTCCGTTCGCGCTGTGGGAACGATTTGTATGACGTTTATCCTCCAATTCACGCTCTGGGAAGTTGGAGTCCGTTCGCACTGTGGGAACGATTTGTATCTTGTTTTTTAAGTTGATTCACGCTTTCTCTTCGCCGAGCTTGTTTATTTTTGACGTTCAGCTGAACTTTTCCGGAGCTCTCACCGGACTGTTTTATTGCAACATTGCTTTGGGTCCCTTCCGCATTTGGCACTGCGTCAGTTTGCTTCCTAGACTGTTTCGCGTCTTCCCGTCTCAGGAATTGAGCTGCTTTGGCATGGAAACGGTCCAATGACGCAGGTGGTTTTCCAGCTAGCCAATTGCCGAATTCGGAATCGGGGTCGATCCCCTTAGTCAGCGCCATAAGGATGGAGTTGTCGTTTGGATTGCTGATCTCCGCACAGGCAGTATGGAATATTTCTAAGTAATGTCTGAGTGTCTCTCCGGGAGCTTGTGTGACACTAGACAGAGTGTTGACATCTTTTTGCCTTGCGACGTGCATGCGGAATTGCTCAACGAATTTCGTGGCTAACTGATCGAAGGAAGAGATGGATCGAGGTGGTAGTCGGGTGAACCACATAGTAGCGATGCCCCCCAAGGATATGGGGAAACTACGACACTTCACAGCGTCGTCGGCTCTGGCAGCAGTCATCGACCATTCATATTTTAGAATATGTTGGTTGGGGTCGGAGTTTCCCTCATACATGGGTAGAGTGGGCATTCGGAATCGCCGTGGGGGTTCAACATTAAGAATATCGTCCGTAAAGGGAGTATGACTTCGGGAAACTCCGCAATCGTTGCTTGTGAGTCCCTGACTCTCACGGATCATCTGACGTATCATAGTTGAAAGATCCGACATTTGTGCCGGAGTATGATCATGTTCCATACTTCGGGCTTGAACCGGATATCGTCGACGGTCCAAGTCTCGCCTTCTTGGCTCATAGTTTTCCGGGACGTATGATTCAGGGGTACGTCCGTGTTAGTGATGGTCCAGGTCCGACTGATCTTGGGCGTCGACTCCTGGTTCAGCTGCAATGTTAGTGGTGTGGTATTCTGCGGTGCGGCGAGGAATTGCACCTCCTCGGGAGGAGGGTCCGGTTTGGAAACTGGCTGATGGACCAACTCTCAGTTGTCCAACGGTCGGTGTCGGTTGATTTCCAGTAACTGGCATGCGACTCCCATCTAGTCGGGGTCGTGGTGATCGATTGTGGTAATCGGAAGATGAAGAGCTCTCGCTGGAGGAGCGAGAAGCGTGGTCTCTCTTGGACCTCTTTCGCTTTTGGCGATCCAGCTTATCGATTAGCTCAGCGTTAGCGCGTAGCTGTTCTTCTAGTTGTCGCCGACTCTCGGTCAGCTCTTGGAGTAACAACTGCAACTCTTGTCGGGTAACCGGACCCGACGGTTCTGAGTGCCCAGCAACATCTCGATTAGATGGAGGTAGAGGGGCAGGATTCTGTCTATCCTGTTCTTCTTGATTGATAGCGTTCGAGGTGGTTCTTGTGCTAACCATCTTGACAGTCGAACTCCTTTCCTAGACTTTATGCAAATCTGAATAGAAGGGAAGGAAGTCGGATTCAATGATCTGGATCTCTCTCTTAGATTTATTCAATCCGGTATCGATGACAGATCCAACGAGCAGTAGAAAAGCTGGTTGTTCTCAGTGAAAGCACCAAAGTGTTTGTGTCAAAATTGGGCACAACACTCGTCGGAAGTTTTTGAAGAGATAATAAATGAAGAAAGTAAATTAAAACGTAGATTATCTAACAAAAACTCCAAATGAAGAAAGTAAATTGCACAAGAGACAATGATTTAGAGTGGTTCGGCATTTCGCCTACGTCCACTATGAAGTTTTGTTACTTTATTGCTTGATATTCGGAGAATACAACTTTTTTTATGTCGAAGTACAGCAAGTAATAAGCCAAAATTCGAAATCAAGGGCAGTAGTGGTGCTCTGAAGCAATTCTGGCAGCGTTTAGACGTGCTTTTTCTCTACAATTCTCCCATCCCCTTTCTGAATGACCAGGGGCTCTATTTATAGGTGCTGGAGGCTGATATTTCTCCTAAAATTCGGGAAGACCACTTCTGGCACGTGTGGGGGGCCCACATGGCCGAATTCTGGAGATCCGGGCCCACTTTGGGATCGATTCGACCCTTGGTTCGAATCGATCAAAAAAGTGTCCAATCGTGATGAAAATTGGCGTGGCCATTCTTCTATGTATATGGGAACTCCTGTAAAAGTTTCATGGCATTAGGATCAAGGGATTGAGAGATATGATGGATTCAAGTTGGGGATTTTCGGCTTGCTGGTTGGTTCGAATCGACCTGTGGGTTCATTCGAATCGATATGGTTCGAGCCCATGGGGTCGAATCCATGCTCCTGTGACGTGGCGCGCGTTCTTCGAGTCGATCCCTATTTTTCGCCGAGTTGAATGAGTCGAGTCCTAGGCTTTAGCTGCGTTGACCAGGTGGGTGCTGAGGATTGGATTCGAAGGAATGCTTCGAATCGATGGAGCTGGTTCTTATTCGAATCGATCCAAATACGTGACTATGGAGCGATTCGAAGTTGCTTCAATATGGGGATTCGAGAGATCCTTCTTTGATGGACTCGAGGGTATGGATTCGAGGCAAGGTGCAGGACGGGTTAGAGGTATAGCAACTCTATGGATTCGAACTCTTCAACCTTGAGGGATACGAAGAGAGGCAGCATCATGGATTCGAAGGCAGGCCATCATGATGGATTCGAAGCAAATGGAGTCGAAGCCGATGGAGTCGAAGCAGGCACTGGCTGATGGATTCGAACGATATTTCCACCTATCGATTTGAACATGGTACCTGCTCTGATGGGTTCGAACTTAATGGGTTCGAACTAATGAAGGGGCGATGGATTTAAACCGAGCAAGGTTCATTAAATCGAATCCGTCATAACTTGAGCATACGAACTCGGATTGACTTGAAATTTGAGATGCGGACTTCTATGATCTATCTTGCCATGTCCTATCAATTGTAGCTCAATCTGTACTTGGACAAATTCAGTGATATCCATAGTGAGACAAAGTATGACCGGTCTCTGAGACGAACTGTTCTCCGTTTCTGATCGATCTTTTGGTATCGCGGCTTTGCCAAAAAGCGGGATAACACTATATAATAATGATAATACTTCAATATCATCACTTCCAAACAACCAAGCAATCATATATTATAAATATTTACAGAAAATCATTTCCTTTATATACAAAAATAGCTTTGGGTAAAAATTATTTCATTTATCCTATTTCAAAACAATACTGTGTCAGTTTATCTTGTTTAAGAGTTTAGAAATCCCTATCGAAACAGTTGGCCAGACTACATCGACCAGAATCTATAAACAATCAACCGATAAGTCAACACAATACAAAACAATTTCATATTCACTAACAAATACGCGCTTATACCTATTATTACACCCAAACTCATTCTAGAGTACTGCTGACTCTATCTCTAATGAGTAATACCCAACAGAGCCAAGGTTGTCACTTAACCATATGCTCTGATACCACATGTGACATTTCGTGATTTTCGACTTTCGAAAATCGACCCTAATACGTCCACTGTATCAAATGCTGCATAATCGAATGACGGAAAACCGAATTGTTAGGTTAAAAAGAAGAGGTAGAAGAAAAAATGGAATGAGCCATTTTTTTTTTCATAGAGCAAAGCCATCTGTATAATAGGAAGAAAAAGGAATTAATTTTATCACTTTTTTATTGTGTGGGCCAGCCGTGTTTTATTTGAAAGGCTTTAGTTTATTAGGGTTTTGGGTTATTTTGTTTTTATTGTATTTTTCCTTTTTAAACCATTGTAATTTCTAGTCGTGTGACTAGGTGACAAACTACGTGGCGTAGTTTGAGAATTCGCAACTCAGTGGCAGAGTTGTGCCAGGGTTTTGAGCGTAGAGTTAAGGCTAGTCGATAGCAGGTGTCACTAGTTTACGTGTGTAAGCGTTTGACTGCCTAATTTCTAGTAGAAACCTTGGGGGTAGCACGTAGGCAGGGTTTTGCCGAAGCTGGGTAAATTCTGTGTCTTTTTATTTCTTCATTTATTATTCTGCTCTTATCTGTGCTGTTATTATTTTGATATATCTGTGCTGAAATAATTTTATATAAACTTCCAAAATAAATTTTTATAATTAATAGTACACCCTATTCACCCGTACCTCTAGGGTGAAATCGATCCTACATTTACTCGGAACCTATTCATTAATGTCAATTTTTAATCCGTATACAGTTTTCACGGGTTCAATACAACCAATTAGCCCCTGCCAACAGTACTTAATATATAATTTTCATGGACTAACTATGAACCTGTTGGTTTCCTCCAATAACTACTTTATCTTCACGAGTTTACTATGAACCTTTTTGTCTAGTCCAATAACTACTTTATCACAGTTATCATGAGTTTACTATGAAACTTTTGGTTTACACCAATAACTACAAAGTTTAGACATCTTATATTATTGGGTCACCCTAACTACTTGGACGCAATTCTACTTATTCATGAGTTTAAACAATATATATCACTATTGAGTTAACCTAGCTGGTTCTTCTACCCCCTTTTCCAAAAATACAGTTATGGGTTATCATGTGAATATATTCCTATTTGAAGAAGCAAAAATTTTTATTTAACTATACCACTCCTTTGGATTTAAGGTCCTTGAAATATATTTCATAAAACATAGTTAACACCTTCAACTTATATTTTTAGCAAGGCAATTCTTCTTCAAAATTTCATGCTTAAAGCCAATACAAACAACTTTATATAAGCCATGGGTTATTTCTTTAAAAATTAAAGTATGGGCTTTAAATCCTTTCGACAACGTCGAAAGGTTACACTTTCAACCTCTTCGAAATATTTAATTGTAACAACCCTAGATTTTTGAATATAAATTTAAATTTGACTTTATTTTATTTTGAAAATATTTTAAATTTGTTTTATTTTTGAGATTTAATTTCTAAATATTTTTAAAGTGTTAATAGAATTTTTCAAAATTTATTGCATTGTTACCTATTTTTAAAGGCAAGTTTCTATTTTTATGCTATTTTCTTCATTTAAATTATATTTAATTAAAATTTATTTATTTATTTTTGTGAATGAATTTTTATTTTATGTTCTTATCTTTATTTATAAATATTTTCCAAGTCCATATAAAGTTTATTCTATTTATTTTCAAGTTTTCAAGACTAGTTTTCGTGTTTGTGTTATTTTCTTATTTTTATCATATATAATTAATATTTATTTATTTATATTTTATATATTTGTTATATTTTCGAATTTTAACTGAAATTATAAATATTTTCAGTTATCTAAATTTATAAAAAGAAATTGGAGGAAATTTGAAAAGGTTTTGTGACTTTTTGTTTTAAAGGCTTTTTGAATTCCCACCTTTTCATTTCAACCAACATCTTTTCACATTTTGGCCATAACTCCTCATTCCTTCAGCTACCTACCTCATTTCTCATTCACGTAAATAAAATTTTCTCCTCATTTCTGAAAATTTTGGCCTCTATAGCTTGAGAAAAAATTGGTAAAATTCATTTCTTTTCTATAGTTTTTATGCTTGAATTCATTGTTTTGCACTTGATCTTCTTCTATATAGGTTCGACCAAGCTCCTCCACATGCTCTGCCGCCTCCACAACCACATGAGCATGTCACCATCACCTTATCCTCTTTGGCAAACCCCAAGCCGAGCCACCAAAGTTTGATTATCCACCACAAAATACCAAAAAAACTCCAACAACTTGTCATAATCGAGCACTACAATGTTTCCACCAACTTTATCACCTCTTAGCCACCACCTACTCCACCTTCACCACCTCCAGCCTCACTTAAACCCTCTTCCACGTCATCTTCTTGACCACTCCAGTGATGGCCGTGACCCATGTGGCCTTGGACGAGCCTTGTTTTGGCATGAAATCATGTGACGTTGTTGTGTAGTGTCGTTTCATGCATGCTCCTATTTGCACCATCTCCATCCATGTTTGGCCGAACCTTAGGAAACCAAAACCTGATCCAACCCTTGCTTTAGCCTTGTATTTTCCTATTGTCGAGCCTAATGAAAGTTGGAAGCAAGTGCAAAGCAATTCTGCTTTGATTTGTGCAGTTGATTCTGACTTAATTTATCGTATTTTTGGTTTGAAAGCTTATAGTTGTGATATTATTTGTTTGATTTGTCTTTAAGGAAATTGACCTTTGGCTTTCTTACTCAAAATCGGTGTCATGCTATCGTGCTTGTATGGATCTCCGTTGTGTATTCATAGTTGTCATCTCTAGCTTAAACCAGTGAGTTATTCTCACCAGACAATTTGTACCTATATAACTAGTAAATTGACCACTTGTGAATCTATAAAATGCATAACCTTATTATATCTGCTATGCTATGATCATATGATGTTCATCCATACTTAAACACCTGTTATATCATATGTTACCGTTATATTATGATATTATGTTATTTTTATCGGTTTATCACACCACAAGTTCCCTTTAGATTAGAATCACTAAGCGTTGAAATGATACATACCCGAACAGAATTTAGAACAGGGGAAAATCGTTATGGGCTGAAATGATAGGCCTGAGCGGTTTTCAAATTATTTCATTTACTTGGGACTGTGGGTTTGAAATGATAAAACTCGGGTTTTCTTTGTAAATTACGGGATGAAATGATATATTACCCGTATCGCTTTTCCTAGCGTAGAAAATTATATACATACCCGTAGTTAAAATATGTTTTTTTAGATTTTTTAAAATATTTTAGAAATGTAAATATTGTAATATTTTAATTTAAAATTAATTACAAATGATTTTTGTAAAATATTATTGATTTTTTGGAAATTTACAAGTGGAATAAATTATGGAAAAGTTAGAAAAATTGAATATAAGTTATTTTGGAAACCTAAATTTGGTGATAATTGGAATTTAAATTAAATATGAAAATGTGATAAATTTATGATAATTTGGATTAAATTGAATTTAAAGTGATTTTATAATATATTAATGATTTTTGAATAAAGTTAAAACGTGAAAATGTGAAATGAATGAATATTTAAGTTGAAATATGGAAATATAACTTAAATTGGAATATATGAATTTTGGCTTAAAAGTGAATTTTAAGTTAAGTCAATAAAAATGAAATTATGTTATATTTGAAAATTTAAACTTAAGTGTTATGTTAAAATTTAATTCAATGAATTTAAAATTGAACGTTGAAATTTAATAAGTGAATTATTATTAAATATTGATTTTTGAATGGAAATTTAACTTTATAAAATCATGAATTTAAGGAAAATTAAATTATGATTGTAAAAGTGAAATGTATGATTTTATAAGTTTAAAATGATATAAATCAAATTTAATTGTTTGTGAAATTATATTGAATATTTGAAGTTAATATACTGCATTTCTGAAATGCTATTATTTCTAATGTACATGATAATACAGCATTTGTAAATGTTCTATTTGATAATAATGAACCAAATGGCTAAATTTAATAAAAGGATATTATAGCATTATTTTGTAAGTGCTATAATTGTTGAATTTAACTAAGTTTTCTTTAAAACTAATGTTACCCTAATACAACATTTTAAATGTTGTGTTTTATTAAATTGAACTGTTTTGAATGTAACTTTCCGTAGCGTTTCATAAATGCTGCGAAAAGTAAAATTTTCACTGTTTTGATAAACTTAAGTGAATAAATGAACTTTGAAAGTTTATAAATGTTGTAAATTTAATAATACAATTATTAATTATAATAACTTCATTTTTAATGATTTAAATGAAGTAATTCGATTTGAAATATAAACTATTCTTGAAATGTAATTTAAAATGGTATTTTAAATTTAATAAAATGAATATGGTTTTGAGATTAAATGATAAGTTTGATATTTTGAAATGATTTGAAAAGAATATTAAATTGTTAAATGACATTTGATTTGTGTGATATAAATACCATTTTCAAATTATTACTACGGGTTATAATAACAATTGGTTGTTAAAGAGACCGGAGTCGGATATGGACATACTCTCTATCGAAACCGAAAACCACTTTAACAACTGTGTACGCGATGGAGATTCCAGAATGAAGTAGGATGGTGATGACGTTGCTTAGGTACTTTACGTGGACCTAACCCCCGTGAGTTTGCTAAAGGTGGCTAAAACAGGAGCGATCTCAGGCCAAAGGAGGTAGCACCTCTGGATGGAAACACTTCTTCAATACCATTCTATTACTGTTGTGATCGATTCGGTGCACCCCTTGATTCGGGAGTGTTGTTCAGGGTGGGCGTATGTGGCTACTGCATTACCATCAGCCGTGTGCGTAATTGGTATATCTACCCTGGCATTGCCTTGTGTGTCGTGTCACCTACTATACCGATCCTTTACTACGAGTTTGTTTTTCTCCCATAGCCCATGGAGTATTTAGGGTAGTCTCCCGATCTGGGGATATGCTGATACTAGATGGACTACTGGGACGATTATGTGTGAAGGGTGATATGGGTAGCCCGGAACGCTATTTAAAAGTATGTTTATTTTACTATAGACATTAGTATAATAGCGCAATATTATTATATAGTACATAGTTTGACGGATCCTTAGAGGATGGGCGGGCCCAGACATCCTTTAATTTACTTTTTCTTTATTACAGTTCACTTGAGTTGGTCTACATTATATAAGTATAATTGTCCTGACTCGAGTTTTTTGTGTTTTGCTTTACGCTCGAGTCAGCCTGAGTATTCACAGCTTTGGATTCTCTTTCTGGAGCTGGTCTTTGCTGGAGTTTCTGCTTATCTACATTTATATCTACTTCTGTTTCAGCTGTTCTAGTTTATCTCATGTATTAGTGAATTTCTATGTATTTGGGATTTCTATTATGTTGTTTTCAGACTGTATTATGTATTTGGTTTGAGACTCTGTTGTAGTAGCTTCATGAACTACTATGTTATTTTTATATTCCGCTGCGAGTTATTCTGATTGTTTTGTGTCTGTGATTCTGTGTATTTGATTTCATTTGCTAAAAATTTATTTACATCTGTTTTTTCGCATCATTTAAGTCTGACATGTGTGGATTATTGTCGATTTGAATCGTACGAAATGGCGGGTCGCGATAGTTGGTATCAGAGCTTTGGTTTTTTTTGGGCAAACCATTGCCTCTGAGGAGCAAAAACTCATTAGAGATAGGGTATTTCTACCCTAGAATGAGTGAAATCAATCTCAGAATCATATCTTTGTGAGAGAGGTATTTTCAAAGTATAAAATGATTTTTCAAAATTTTTTCATTTCAAAGATTATTTGATATATAAAAATTTTCTTGTTTTAAAGGATTTTCAAATGTTTTTCTAACTTCCTTCCTTTTGTATCTACCTTGTTAGATTTTTCTTTCTGTAGGATATTCATCCAAGTGTATTCTCTTGTCTTATCTTAATTTATATTTGGCTTGTCTCTATCTTGTCCTAAATTCATTCTTGATATTTTTCAGGATGAATCGAGGAAACGCCAAAGGTAGGGGTCGTGGTATTGCCCCAGCTCCTCAACCTGTTGCGCTTGTACGGTTCACTGTTCTTTGTAAGGAATTCTCTCAACTTGGTGGTACCCCATTCACCGGTTCCAAGAGCATCATTGAGGCTCAGCAGTTAGCAGCTTGGCAGTTGCATGATTCTGCTTTAGATTGGTGGGAGTCCGTTACGGCTAAAACTGTCGAGGTTGATATCACTTGGTAGCAGTTTAGATATCCTTTGTGTTATCTTGAATTTTGTTCCTATTTTTCCTTTTCTTTGAATCTATCTTAAGCTTGTTTTCTATATCTCTTTTCCAGGGAGGTTTTGTGGCAAAATGGATGCCAGAAGCCGGGAAATCTCAGCTTTATCGAGAGTTTATGGATCTTAAGCAGAGCAGCATGTCTTTTGCTGAGTATGATAGGAAGTTCAACGAACTTTCCAAGTTCGGTCCTAGCCTTATTGACAATCCTCTCAAGCAGAATGAGAAATTCATTGTTATTGCTCGTCCAGAGTATTATAGTCGCCTTATTTCTCATGTTCATGGCTCTTTCACCCAGCTTATGGATATGGCTATTCGCTATGTGAACCCCACATCCAAAGGTCCTGCTATTTCTGGTGCTCAGTCTTCATCTGCTAATTCCAAGAAGCGTAAGCCTCAATTCCGGCAGTAGAAGAAGAATTGGCAGAAGCATTCTGGTTTGGGATCTTCATCATCTGCTCCTGCTCAGAGGCAACCAGTTGATCTCTCCTCCCAACACTTGCTTTAGGTGTGATCAGAAGGGGCACCATGCCAATAGCTGTCCTACTCTATCTGGTGCTACTGTTCCTCCACCTGCTCCTGCTCCTAGTGATGAACAAGGTACTCTCCAGGGTTACTTTATTCCATCATCTTGTTCGTGTGTTATTTGATACTGGTGCTTCATACAGTTTTATTTCTGTTGCTTTGTGTGATAAGTTTGAGCATCTCCTATCTCCTGAGTATGCTTCTGTTCCATTATGTGTTTCAAATCCTATTGGGGGTCCTGCTAACCTTAATTAAATTTGTCGAGAAGTGAAACTTCTCCATTCTGATCATCGCTTTTGTGGTGATTTTTATGTTTTGGGCTTCGATGCTTTTGATTTACTGCTTGGTCAGGATTGGTTAGTGCATTATGATGCACGTATCTCATGTAAAGCCCGGACTGTTCGTCTTGTTGATGATCAAGGGAATTCCTTGATTATTCAGTGCGGCTTGCCTCGGGATTTTGCTGGCAACTTTATTTATTCTCTGGATTCCTCTCCCAATGATCTTGATTCGACTCCTATGGTTAGATTATATCCCGATGTATTTGGTGAAGTCACTTCTTTACCTCGAAGCGGGAAATTGATTTTCGGATTGATCTTGTTCCTGGTGCTCGACCTGTTGTTCTTCCTCCTAGAAGAATGGCGCCCCGCGAGAAGGTTGAGTTGGGAAAGCAAATTGAGGACTTGTCTTCCAAGGGTCTGATTAGTCCTAGTTTTTATAAATGGAGAGCTGCGGTGGTTTTTGTCACTAAGTCAGATGGTTCTCTTCGGATGTGTGTTGATTAAAGGGAGCTGAACAAGCTCACTAAGAAAAGAAGATATCCAATGCCTCGTATCAATGACATGTTTGATCAGCTTTATGGTGCCACAATTTTCTCTCAGCTTGATCTTGCCACTGGTTTTCATCAGCTCAGGATTGCCGAGGATAGCATTCCAAAGAATGCTTTCCGCACTGAGAATGGTTTCTATGAATGGTTATTCATGCCTTTCGGTTTTACTAATGCTCCTTCTTTCTTTGTTGATTTGATGAATCATGTTTTTCGTGCTGTGCTTGATAAATTTGTGCTAGTCTTTGTTGATGATATCCTTTTCTTCTCTAAGACCCAGGAAGAGCATGAGTCACATTCGAAATATGTTCTAAAGACTCTCATAAATCATCAGTTGAAGGCTAAATTTTCTAAATGCCATTTCTGGAAGAATGAAGTCCGATATCTCGGGCATATTATTTCTAATAATGGAGTTTCAGTTGATCCAGCCAAGATCGCTACGATCAATGTAAGTCTTTCTTTCTTTCCCTTTTTCTTTATCATTTTAATAATTCTATCTTTTCCATTGTCCTTATTTTTCCCTATTCTGTTTCAGGATTGGGAAACTCCAAAGACTCCATCTGATATTCGTAGTTTTCTAGGCCTTGTCGGTTATTACCGGGGATTCATTGACAATTTTGCTTTGATTGCTGCACCTTTCACAGCTTTGACTCGGAAGAACGCCAAGTTTGTCTGGCATGATCAGTGTAAGGCTGCATTCAATGAGTTGAAGAGCAAGCTATCTTCTGCACTATTTCTTACTGTTCCGAACGGAAGTGAGGGATTACGGTATATACTGATGCTAGTCGTGAGGGTTTCGGTGCTGTTCTCATGCAGGATGGTAGGGTCATTGCCTATGCCAGCCGTCAGTTGAAAACCCACGAGGCAGAGTTGCTTGCTGTTGTCTTTGCTTTGAAGCTTTGGAGGCATCATCTTCTTGGAACCAAGTTTGAGATTTTCACTGATCATTAGTCTCTGAGATATATCTTTTCTCAGAAGGATTTGAATCAGAGGCAAGTTCATTAGCTTGATTTTTTGGCTTCTTACGACCTCGATATTAGCTATACTCCCAGTAAAGCTAATGTTGTGGCCGATGCTTTGAGTCGGAAGAAGGCTTTATTGTGTCAGCTTGTTGTTTCTTTTTCTCCTCTTCTAGATCGTATTATGGCTAAGTAGGATGAGGATGTGATGCTTAGATTGATGAAGGAGAGTGTTCGTAGCAGAGTTACTGGTAGTAGTGGAGCTCAGATTGATGATAGAATGATTTTGAGGATTAATGGCAGGATTTGTATTCCGAATGTTGATGGTTTGAGGCAGGAGTTGCTTCAGGAGAATCACCGATCCAGGCTTTCTATTCTTCCTGGTGTGTCAAAGATGTATCAGGATATGAAGAAGCTTTATTGGTGGAAGGGGATGAGGGATACTCTATCTTTGTTAGTCGGTGTGCGACTTGTCAACAAGTCAAACCCGATCACCATAAGACCCCTGGTTTGTTGCAGCCCCTTGAGGTTCCCAATTGGAAGTGGGAATAGGTTGCCATGGATTTCATCGATAGTTTACTGAGGACTCAGAGGGGTAATGAGAGTACCTGGGTTATTGTTGATAGACTGACCAAGTCCGCTCATTTTATTCCGGTCAAGTCTACTCTTTCTAGTTCTAGCTTATCTGAGATCTACATGAGAGAGATTGTTCGTCTCCATGGTGTTCCTCTCAATATTGTTTGTGATCATGACCCTATCTTTACCAGTCAGTTTTGAAAATCTTTTCAGGAATCTTTGGGTATTCGTATGAATCTGAGCACTGCTTACCATCCACAGACCGAGGTCAAATGGAAAGAGTGAATCAGGTTCTTGAGGATCTTCTTCGTGCTTGTGTGCTTGATTATGGAGGATCTTGGGAAGATTATCTCCATCTTGCCGAATTTACCTATAATAATAGCTATCAGGTATAATCTTAACTTCTTTTTTTTAGTCTATTCTTGATCTTTTTATCTATCTCATTCCATATTTGCATTCAGGCGTGTCTCAAAATGTCTCCTTTTGCTGCTTTATACGGACGACCTTGTAGATCCCCATCTTGCTGAATGGAATCCGGTAATCGTTTGGTTCTTGGTCCTGATGTGATTTTGGAAGCTTCTGAGAAAGTTGAGGAGATTAAGAAGAGGTTGAGAGCCACTCAGGATAGGCAGGAGAAGTATGCTGACAGGCGTATGCAGAATTTGGAATTTTCTATTGGTGATCAGGTGTTCCTTAAGGTTTCTCCCTTGAGGAATGTCATTCGCTTTGGTCGTAGAGGGAAGCTTTCTCCTAGGTTCATTGGTCCTTTCCGCATTGTGGAAAGAGTTGGTTCTTTGGCTTATCATTTGGATTTTCTCGAGAAGCTTTCTGGAGTGCATGATGTATTCCATGTCTCACATTTTCGTCGTCATGTTCATGATCCATCTCTTATTGTCCAGCCTTCTGTTCTTGATAGTTTGGATATTGAGCCTAATCTGACTATTGAGAGGAAGCCACTTTGTATTGTCGATAGAGGTACGAAGCAGCTCAGAAGGAAATTTGTTAATCTGGTCAAAGTACAGTGGAGTGCTGACGATCGAGAATGTACGTGGGAAACGGAGGAGAGCTTTCATGCTTTGAATCAGGAATTATTCGTTTCAGGTACCATTTTATTTTTCTACCTTGTTTCTCTTTATTTTTCCTTTCCGTTCTTTTAGAGGACGAAAAGATTTGAGTGGAGGAGAGTGTAACAACCTTAGATTTTTGAACATAAATTTAAATTTGAATTTATTTCATTTTGAAAATATTTTAAATTTTTTTTATTTGTGAAATTTCATTTCTACATATTTGTAAAGTAATAATAGAATTTTTCCAAAATTTATTGCATTTATTTCCTATTTTTAAAGGCTAGTTTCTATTTTTCTGCTATTTTCTTCATTTAAATTATATTTAATTAAAATTTATTTATTTATTTTTGTGAATGCATTTTTGTTTTATGTTCTTATCTTTATTTAAAAATATTTTCCAAGTCTATATAAATTTGCCAAAGTTTATTCTGTTTATTTTCAAATTTTCTAGACTAGTTCTCATGTTTGTTCTATTTTCTTATTTTTATCGTATATAATTAATATTTATTTATTTACATTTTATATATTTGTTATATTTTCGAATTTTAACTGAAATTATAAGTATTTTCAGTTATTTAAATTTATAAAAAGAAATTGGAGGAAATTTGAAAAGGTTTTGTGACTTTTTGTTTTAAAGGATTTTTGAATTCCCACCTTTTCATTTCAACTAACAATTTTTCACATTTTGGCCATAAATCCTCATTCCTTCAGCCACCTACCTCATTTCTCATTCACGTAAACAAAATTTTCTCCCCATTTCAGAAAATTTCAGCCTCCATAGCTTGAGAAAAAATTGGTAAAATTCATTTCTTTTCTATAGTTTTTGTGCTTGAATTCATTGTTTTGCACTTGATCTTCACTATATAGGTTCGGCCATGCTCCTCCACAAGCTCTGCTGCCTCCACACCACCTGAGTATGTCACCATCACCTCCTCCTCTCTGGCCAACCCCAAGCCGAGCCACCAAAGTTGGATTATCCACCACAAAATACCAAAAAGACTCCAACAACTTGTCATAGCCGAGCACTACAATGTTTACACCAACTTTATCACCTCTTAGCCCCCACTTACTCCACCTCCACCACCTCCAGCCTCACCTGAACCCTCTTTCGGTCATCATCTTGACCACTCCAGTGATGATCGTGACCCATCTGGCCTTGGCCGAGCCTTGTTTTGGCATGAAATCGTGTGATGTTGTTGTGTAGTGTTGTTTCATGCATGCTCCTCTTTGCACCATCTCCATCCATGTTTGGCCAAACCTTAGGAAACTAAAACCTAATCCAAACCCTTTCTTTAGCCTTGTATTTCACCTATGGCTGAGCCTAATGGAAGTTGGAAGCAAGTGCAAAGCAATTCTGCTTTGATTTGTGCAGTTGATTCTAGCTTAATTTATCGTATTTTTGGTTTGAAAGCTTATAGTTGTGATATTGTTTTGTTTGATTTGTTTTCAAGGAAATTGACCTTTGGCTTTCTCACAAAATCTATGTCGTGTTATCATGCTTGTATGGATCTCTATTGTGTATTCGTAGTTGTCATCTCCAGGTTAAACCAGTGAGTTATTCTCACTAGACAATTTGTACCTATATAACTAGTAAATTGACCACTTGTGAATCTGTAAAATGCGTAACCTTATCATATCTGCTATGCTATGATTATATGATGTTCACCCATGCTTAAACACCAGTTATATAATATGTTACTGTTATATTATGTCGTTCTGTTATTTTTATCAGTTTATCACACTGCAAGTTCCCTTTAGATTAGAATCACTATGGGTTGAAATGATACATAGAACAGACTTTGGAATAGGGGAAATCGTTATGGGCTGAAATGATAGGCCTGAGTGGTTTTCAAATTATTTCATTTACTTAGGACTGTGTGTTTGAAATGATAAAACCCGGATTTTCTTTGTAAATTACGGTTGATATGATATATTACCCGTATCACTTTTCCTAGCGTAGAAAATTATATACAGACCTGTAGTTAATATGTTTTTCTAAAAATTTTAAAATATTTTAGAAATGTAAATATTATAATATTTTAATTTAAACATAATTAAAAATGATTTTTGTAAAATATTATTGATTTCTGGAAATTTATAAGTGGAATAAATTATGGAAAAGTTAGAAAATTTGAATATAAGTTATTTTGGAAACTTAAATTTGGTGATAATTGGAATTTAAATTAAATATGAAAATATGATAAATTTGTGATAGTTTGGATTAAAATGAATTTAAAGTGATTTTATAATATATTAATGATTTTTGAATAAAGTTAAAATGTGAAATGAATGTATATTTAAGTTGAAATTTGGAAATATAACTTAAATTGGAATTTATGAATTTTGGCTTCAAAGTGAGCTTTAAGTTAAGTCAATAAAAATGAAATTATGTTATATTTGAAAATTTAAACTTAAGTGTTATGTTAAAATTTAATTCAATGAATTTAAAATTAAACGTTGAAATTTAATAAGTGAATTATTATTAAATATTGATTTTTGAATGGAAATTTAACTTTATAAAATCATGAATTTAAGGAAAATTAAATTATGATTGTAAAAGTGAAATGTATGATTTTATAAGTTTAAAATGATACAAATAAAATTTAATTGTTTGTGAAATTATATTGAATATTTGAAGTTGATTAACTGCATTTCTAAAATGCTATTATTTCTAATGTTAATGATAATACAACATTTGTAAATGTTGTGTTTGATAATAATGAACCAAATGGCTAAATTTAATAAAAGGCTATTATATCATTTTTTGTAAGTGCTATAATCGTAGAATTTAACCAAGTTTTCTTTAAAACTAATGTAACCTTATTACAGCATTTTAAATGTTGTCTTTAGTTAAATTGAACTGTTTTGAATGTAACTTTCCGTAGCGTTTTCTAAATGCTGCGAAAAGTGAATTTTCGCTGTTTTGATAAACTTAAGTGAATAAATGAAATTTGAAAGTTTATAAATGTTGTAAATTTAATAATATAATTACTAACGTAATAACTTCATTTTTAATGATTTAAATGAAGTATTTCGATTTGAAATATAAACTATTCTTGAAATGTAATTTGAAATGACCTTTTAAATTGAATAAAATGAATATGGTTTTGAGATGAAATGATAAGTTTGATATTTTGAAATGATTTGAAAAGAATATTAAATTTTTAAATGACATTTGATTTTTGAGATATAAATACCATTTTCAAATTATAACTATGGGTTATAATAACGATTGGTTGTTAAAGAGACCGGGATCAGATATGGATATACTCTTTGTCGATACCGAAAACCACTTTAACAACTGTGTACGCGGCGTAGATTCTAGAATGAAGTAGGATGTTGACGACGTTCCTAAGGTACTTTACGTGGACCTAACTCCCATGAGTTAGCTTAAGGTGGCTAAAACATGAGCGATCTCGGGCCAAAGAAGGTAGCACCTTTGGCTGGACACACTTCTTCGGTACCATTCTATTACTGTTGTGATCGATTGGGTGCACCGCTTGATTTTGGAGTGTTGTTCGGGGAGGGCGTATGTGGCTGCTGCGTTTCCACCAGATCGTGTGCGTAATTGGTATTGTAGGATCTTGATTAACCCTAGAGGGGGGTTTGAATAGGGTTATAGCAAATTTTCTTAAAGTAAATATGCTGAAAATAAATCACACACAAAATTTACCCAGCTTCGGCAAACCCTGCCTTCTGCTGCATTCCCAGATTTCAATTAGAATTAAACAGTCTCCCACTTACAAACACTCTAACAGACTCGCAAACCCTGCTACCGCCTATAGAGTTTTGCAAACTCGCAACCCCTACTTACTGAACTAATTCTAACTAGACAATCAGACACAACCTAAAACCTAGGTGGTGATTTACCAAGATTTGATTCACAATTTTCAAAAGAAAATATAAAAGATAATAATTTAAAGACAACAAAACAAACAACCCTAAACCCTAATTAATAAACTAAAAGCCCTTAAAAATATGATCGGCCCAAAGTAAAAAAAAGGACTTTTTATTCCCTTTTTCTTTTAACTCTTCGGCTCATTCCTTTTTCTTGTTCTCTTGATAATGGCGGCCGTTTGTTCTTCTCGTTTCTCCTGATTAGAATTAGGGATCTCGTCCTTGCGCTCTTTGTTCCAAATTAGGGCTTTTGCGAATCTCCGATACTAATTCGACAGTTGTTGATTGTGCGTGATTTAGCCTGGCTCGATCGATTTCGTGTTGCTTTCTTCGGTTGCTTCGGTGAGTTCGATTATTGCTTCGGTAAGAATTTTTCTCTGATGCTTGTATTCGAACTCTCTTGTGTTAATGCCGATGATGATTGGGGCATTTTATAGGGTTCGTTACCCTTATTTGTCATTCGTCTGATTGCTTCAAAATTAGTTGCTTTGGCCGTTCGATTATTATTGGATGATTGTGATTTATTCTGACTAGTTTTCAATTGTATATACTTGAAATACTCGGTCAACTTGATTTGTAATTCTCGGCTTTGAATTTTTAAGATATTTTTATTTCCACCGGCTTTGACTTGGCTGCGGCTTCTGATTTTGAACTGGTCGATGATCATCTTGACTTGGCTTGAACTTTGAGTACATATGATGGCATTTTTGGTTTACCACATGCTGCTTGCTTTAGTCTCTGGCCATTTTCTTTGGTCGGTTTATTATGAACTTCAATTTATATTCTGTAGTCACTTATGCACTGATTCGCTTATTCATGCATTCAACATTGCCATGCTATTCACTGTTCATTGTTTCATTTGGTATCTCTGGTATTTGTATCATGCTTGCGCATTTACTGTACACTTGTGGTCTCGGTGCTTTTCTTTGTGGTCTGCCTTGTTTGAGTTTCACTGCCATACTTGTAGCTTGGTCATTGGTGTATGTTCATGATGCTTTGATTTTCTATTGCAAGTATTCCACTGCAGTTTCATTGATACTGTGACTCCATGACTTGCCATTAGTGCATTGTCTTACTGAACTTGATTTTGTAGTCATTGTATCTGCTGACTTATTCATATATCACATTTGTAGTTTGCGTCTGCAGTTTGCATGTTGTTTATCTCTGTACTGTCTTACGAGAACATTTGGTCATGACATCCATGTTGGTTGTTGCAGTCCTATGCTGTCACTTGATCTTGCTGTGGCATTATGACTTGTTGTTCTTCCTCCATTAAGAAGTATTGTTGCATTTTAGATGTATCTTGGTCTTATGAACTTGAATTAGTAGTCTACACCACTGGCTTTTTGTCTGAACTGTTTGTAGCCGATCGCTTTGTCTATTCATTGGCCTTGAGTTGAACCTATCTTGGGTTTGACCTTGTTTTTGATTCCTGTGCTTTTTGTTTGATTTGTGTACACGAGTTGGCGGAGCAGTGCACACGTGTATGAATGTACACGTGTGTACTGCAGCCACTTATAGTTGCCTGTCCCTGATAAAAAAAAAGAAAAAAAAACTGATATGCACAGATATTGCACAGTCAAAAATGATGACGAACAACCCAAATAACCGAGGCAAACAATGTTTTCAAAATCATCGTTTCTTTCAAATTTTAAAAATATTTCTATTTCAATTTTACTGCGTTTGAGAATATTTTTGCAGATTACTCGGATGCTGGAATCTGACTGGAATGCAGTTGAAGAAAAATACGAGTGTGAGTGATATGTAGTGAGGTTATTAATGTAAATCAAATTGTGATGTATTCAAAAATGTATATGTATAGTGAGAGCATGAATTTGTACTATTCAAGATTGTAATAAATATTTGTTTGAATAAAATTTCTGTTTGAATTTAAATTCAAATTCTGTGTAATTTATTTTGTTCAACAAATATTTATTTAATCTATGAAAAACAAAATAGTACATTACCAAGTACATTTAAATGAATATAATCAAACAAAAACATATAAGCGCATATTCAACATTCTCCCCTTTTTGATGATAACAAACATATATTTAAGATTTTGACCATGTTAAATGTATTTGACCAATTATATACTCTAATTGCTCCCCCTATTTAAATGCTTCCTCTCTACATGATGCTCCCCCTACATATATGCATACAAATAGAAATATATAAATGAGCCTAGATGCAAATGGAAAATTATTTGACCTTTGCTTGATTCTATTTGACAAAATCTTAACTTTTCTCTCCCCCTTTTATTATCAGCAAAAGAATAATAGTGTTATAAAAATAGGGATGAAGTGACAGACATGAACCAAACATTTAACTCAATTGAATATAAATATCAAATTTCAATAAAAATCAAACAAAAATCATAATTACCCAAGTGATGGGGATAAAATCATCAAAAAAAATAGTTCCGTCTATTTTTGGTATATTTATTTCAGGAAATTTGAATATCTACTAATCATGCATAACCGTTAGGACTTTTAAATGAGATTAGCAGTATTCCAATTTAATTTAAAAAATGTAATCAAGTATCTTCTAACCACACATGACCGTGAGGACTTTTAAATGGGATTAGAATCAACTTGTCTATTTAAATCAATTAATTTCGATATGCGTTCCATACATGCATAACCGTGAGGACTTTTAAATGAGCATGGAAGCACATAATCAAAAATCTAAGTAATTCACCCATGCATAACCGTGAGGAATTTTAAATGAGAGTGAATACTTTGGATATTTATTTTTATTGAGGAATATAATAAATTGAAGCACAGATAATTTCCTTTATAATAATAAATTGAAGAACGAATAGTTTCCTTTGCAAACTACCACAAATTTACATACTATATATGATTTTGATGAGTGATGGTCGATAGAAAGGTGATAGAAATAGAAATGATCATAGAATTTTTACCAACAAAAAGTTTTATAATTCTTGTTTAAATTTCTAAAGAAATTTACTAATTATACTGTCTCGAGTCATAATATATGATAAATATCAACACTCATCTTATTTTCAATCACTATATATCTATTCAGATAATCATCAGGGAGTCAGATTAGTCAATTTCTATAATCCCTAAATCCAAACGTAATCTGGAAAATCTGTCTTCGGGGAGGGGTTTTGTGAAAATATCAGCAAGTTGAGCCTCAGTTGAAGTATGTTCAATGCAAATGTCTTTCTTAGCAATGTGATCTCTAAGAAAGTGGTGTCCCACATCAATGTGTTTTGTACGTGAATGATGAACAGGATTATTTGACAAGTCTATTGCACTTTTACTATCACATTTTAATGGAACTTGTTTATAAGCTAAGCCTAAATCAGAAAGATTTTGCATCATCCGTAAAATTTGAGCACAACAACTTCCTAAAGCAATATATTTTGCTTCAGTGGTGGATAATGCAACACAATTCTATTTTCGACTTGACCATGAAACTAATGAATGTCCTAGCATGAAACATGTCCCACTAGTGCTTTTTCTGTCAACCAATGAACCAGTATAATCAGCATCAGAATAACCAACTAAATCAAAATTTTCACAAGAAGGGTACCATAATCCATATTTATGTGTGTGTGAGAGATATCTTAAAATTCGTTTAGTGGCTTTCAAATGAGATTCTTTAGGATTAGATTGAAAACGTGCACACAAACACACAGAAAACATAATATCAGGTCTAGAAGCAGTAAGATAGAGAAGTGAACCGATTATCCCTCGATATTTCTTCTGATCAACAGCAATTCCTTTCTCGTCTGTGTCCAACTTTGTTGATGGACTCATAGGAGTTCTCAATGGTTTGGATTTCTCAACTCCAAATTTCTTCAATAGTTCCAACACATACTTGGATTGTGAAATGAAAATACCATCATTGCTTTGCTTGATTGGAAATCCAAGAAAATATTTCAATTCTCCAACCAAGCTCATCTCGAATTTAGCCTGCATGACTTGTTCAAATTTCTCGCACAAGAGTTCATTAGTAGCACCATAAATGATATCATCCACATAAATTTGAACAATCAAACAATCACTTCCTTTATGTAGTAGAAATAGTGTCATGTCAGCAAATCCCTTTTTAAAACCGTTTTCCAAAAGATATGTATAAAGGCAGTCATACCAAGCTCTAGGAGCTTGCTTAAGACCATATAATGCTTTTTCTAGTTTATACACATGATTTGGAAAATCATGATTTTCAAAACCGGGGGGTTGTTCAACAAAAACTTCTTCTTTCAAAGCACCATTTAGAAAGGCACTTTTTCCATCCATTTGTTTAAGTTTGAAACCCTTATAACATGCAAAACTTAGCAAAATCCTAATGGCTTCTAACCTAGCAACTGGAGCAAATGTTTCATCAAAATCTATGCCTTCTATTTGGTTATATCCTTTTGCAACCAACCTAGCTTTGTTTCTAACTACATTTCCTGATTCATTAAATTTATTTTTGAATACCCATTTAGTTCCAACAATTGGATAGTCATTTGGCCTAGGAACTAATTTCCAAACTTTATTTCTCTCAAATTGATTAAGTTCATCTTGCATTGCTAAAAACCTACTTTCATCATTAAGAGCCATTTCAACAGAATCAGGTTCAATTTCAGAAATAAAACCACTGTCGCAGCAAAACGCATACAAGTTTTTATCAAATGAAGAGCGAGTGCGTATACCTTCCGTCGGATCACCTATAACCAATTCAGGAGGATGATTGGATTTGAACTTTAATCTATCAGTATCAACCGTCCTACTTTCAGCTTCCTCACTAGATGTCCCTTCTTTCATGCCTTCATGATCTATCCCATCGTCAATCGTTTTTTCAGTCGTCCTTTCCAGGTCAGATTCATCAAATTTCACATTGATTGATTCAACAATTGTCTTTGTTCGTTTGTTTTATATCCTGTAAGCCTTACTCCTTGTTGAATAGCCCATGAAAATTCCCTCATCATCCTTCGATTCAAATTTTCCAAGTTGATCACCTGTGTTAAGAATCAAACAAGGACATCCAAATATACGAAAATAAGAAATGTTAGGTTTCCTTTCATTCCACAATTCATAAGACGTTTTGCCAAGTATTGGTCTAATCATTACCTATTCATTACATAGCACGAAGTATTCACTGCCTCTGCCCAAAAGATTAGAGGTAGCTTATACTCACTCAACATGGATCTAGCCAATTCTTGTAATGTACGATTTTTCCTTTCAACCACCCCATTTTGTTGAGGTGTTCGTGGAGTATAAAATTCATGTTTTAAACCATTTTCTTCACAAAAACTTTCAAATTCCAAATTTTCAAATTCGCCTCCATGATAACTTCTCAAGGTTTTAATTGTAACTCCTTTTCATTTTGAACAAGTTTTGCAAACTTTGAAAAATAGTCAAAAGATTCAGACTTTTTGGCTAAGAAATAAACCCATGTAAATCTAGAATAATCATCAACCAATACATAACAATAACGTTTTCCATTCAAGCTTGAAATTTCATTTGGTCCAAATAAGTCCATGTGAATTAATTCAAGGACCCTTGATGTGCTAACAATGTTTTTAGGGCGAAATGATGATCGACTAAGCTTGCCCAAGGAACATGCTTTACACACTTTATTATTTTTAAATTTCTGATGTGGTAACCCTCTGACTAATTCTTTCGATTCAAGTTTTTCTAAGAGACTCATGCTAGCATGTCCAAGTCTCCTATGCCATAAATATGCCTCTTCGTCAGTGGCTACCAAACATCTAGAAAGATTTAGATTATCAAATGAAAGCGAGTAAACATTCCCTTTTCTTTACCCACAAAAACAATGTTATTAGAAGATTTATCAATGATTTTGCAAGTATCACTATCAAAAATCACATTCATACCTTTGTCACATAGTTGGCTAATAGAAATGAGATTGTGATGCAAATTATCAACGTATAAAACATTAGTCAAGGAAAAAATACCGTTACCAACTTCACCTTTACCAATAATCTTACACTTGCTATTGTCTCCCATGATCACATTTCCACCTTTAAAATTCTCTAGGCTAAGGAACTTCGATTTGTCACCTGTCATATGTCTAGAACAACCTGAATCTAGAAACCATTCTTGTTGTTCCTTAGCCCGCCAACTGACCTACATAAAGAGAGAGGAGGATGACCTAGAGAAACTCTTAGGTCCAATGATATTAGTGATAGAAGCATTGTGAATAAACAATCCCTTTGGAACCCAAACTTGTTTAGTCCTTTTATTTTTATTCCAATAGACATGAAATTTGTTTGTAGAATTCTTAGGAACCCAAACTTGTATAAATTTTGCGTTCTTGTTCCTATGACTACAATTTTCAACACGATGTCTAAATATTTCACATCTACCAAAGACATTCTTATATTTTGCATTATCATCAACTTGTGTTTTCCCAAAACCTAGTCCTTTTCTGTTGTTAGCAAAAATTTGATTTCTCAATAACATGTTGAATGATTTTTCTCCTCTTGAAAAGTTATTCAGAGATTTCTCAAGATTTTGGACTTTGGTTTTTAGTGTTGTGTTTTCAGTTGCAATTGAGGTGCATCTATTTATAAAATCCTTTTTCCTAGTGTCAATGTTTTCCTTAAGACTTAAGTTTTCTTTTCCAAGATTCACAAAGCTATTCCTAAGCCTTGATAATTCTGAATCTAAAGTTTTACATTTTTTACAGTCTAGGTTTTGAATATTTTCAAGTTCAGTTTCTAACCTCGAATTTTCATGGACAAGTTCTCTCCTATCAGATTTTAGTTTTTCAATTTTAGATTCAAGTGTAAGGACCCGATTCTTCAACTTCCGAAAACTGACATCAATACGTTCATTGTATTAACTGCTGAGCAATCGAATGACGGAAAATCGAACACTTAGGGTTTTAAGAAAAAGAAAGAGAGAGAAGAAGGTAGAAAAGATAGAATATAGAGAGAAAAGAAAATAGAACGGAAAGAAAACAACAGAACAACATCAGAATCTCACAATCGCAGCGGAACAACATATAATAAATAAATGAATATTCTTTAAACAAAGAACTATATCAGTTATTACATTTCATTACATTACATTTCATCACATCAGAGTGTATAACAACAAACAGTGCAGCGGAAAAAGAAATACTATACTAATAATACGCCATGCCATCCAGTTTGCCTCCAGCAATTCCAGAATATCCTGATAAACCTTAACTCTTGACTGCCCGTGTGGAAATTGGTGGGCACCCAGAGTTTAGGAAGGAAAACAATAAACTCCGAGTCAGTCATGTGACTGGTGTGAGAACTCAAAACAGTTTATTTATATTTAAAATCAAAATAGAAGAATATTTTTAAGTCAATTCACAATGCTTTTAAAAATGAGACTACCATAAGGCCTCCCGTACACACACACAATGCAAACGCAGAATCGGAGGAGATTTCTCCTTATGATAGTCAAAGATGCTTGATACGCATTAAAAAGAAACATTTGATATTATTACTAGTGCATAGTGTAGAGAAAATCATTTCGAAAATAAAGATATAAATCTTAGCCAGCATAGACATTTCGAACTATGCCTACTATAGCTATCATCTAAATAGTGGTGACCACCATAAGTAAATGGCAGGTTCTACAACTAAAACCGTACAAGTTTCGTATTGGGAATTGGATTTCCAACGAATGGTCAGGCCAAGGAACTTCCCATTGCCACATGAGAATGCCTCTGGAAGGACATCCCCGAGAACCAAACCGGATCTCTGCCAACACAAGGCCGGGTTACCCCTAACTGGGTAACAACTGACACGAGTATGCCATCCCCCGGTCCTTTGGGACCTTTATCCGAGCGCTCGTCATCAACATCTCACAATCATAAATAAAGTGTTTCAACATGAGTAAGTACCTGGGCTCCATACCATGATACAACCCTTTTCCAGAAGGAAATGCACATACCCTAAAGGGAGCTACCCCTCATAACCTTGCTGCATCTTTCCTGTTTTGACCATTCCGGGGTGTGAGGCTCGACGAAGTCACGTCCACAAAAACATACTTTATACAAAAGCCATGCTTTGGGTCAACAAATGATCACAAAGATAAACGATCAAATAAATGATCCTATCACAAATGATCAACACAATGATCATTTCACAGCAACACTCAGCATGTCACATTACCAAATTGGGAATATATCGCTGATAACATTCAACTACGTAACCTCTGAGCTCGTACGTCCCAGAGAAGGGTGTTAAGCTAAGAGAATAAATTCTCCGCCATCAACAGAAATATATTTGAAAGAAATCAGCTTTATATCTCAATTTGTAATGTCAGACATACTATCCATACAAGTCTGTTCCGGGCTCGAACAGAACCGAAGGCACTTACAAAGAAGTCCTTGCAATCCGGATATTCACTAATCACGACCGGACTTCCCATCACATATGGAGTCTTTATACCGGGGACCATTCGATGCAAAGACATTCGACGAGTTGTCCTTTGGCTTTCAAAAATATCCGGTCTTCAACACCGGTCATTAATGTTATCCATTACGTCGTATCACTATTCGGAATGGGTGATCCGAATAACGAGCGCAATAATTTTAAAAATAAGTGTGCATTCAAATTCAGCAAATCACAACAGATACCTTTCAAAGGTAAATATTGATAGTCGGTTATTGAACTATCAATGGATATACACAACATCACCAGATTCCAAATAATTTTCCAAATTATTTATTTCCCAAAAATATCTTTACTAGATATAAAATTTTCACACTTCAAAAATAAATCAATATTTATTTTTAAACAAATTCCCCTTTCATTTATAAATTCTATAATGAATTTATATTCCAAAATATCCATGCATATACGATTCTAATTATTCATTTCAATTTATCTACAAAAAGATAAATTCTCAAAACGTTTCATTTCTCATTGGAAAAAACATTTCCATACTTATTTATTAATAAGTAATTCACAAATCCATTTATTTTCAACACTTGGAAATATTCAATATACTTAAATCGAGATTAAGTATATATTTCATTCTTTAAGGAAATCATTCTCTCAAACATATTTATTTGGGCCAAAACGAATGTTGCGTAAAACATCGTTACGACAACCCAAAATCACTAGTATAGGGATTCGAAATTAAAATAGATATATAAATCCCAATATTATATAAAACATTTGCTTTCGGAAATCATTTACTATAACAACAGTGTTATAGTCCACCATTTCCTTCTATTTCTCGAAAACGTCTATTTCAACAATGAATGTTGAAATCTATGGTTTCGAATCTCAACACATTTTTAAACATCGTTAGATCGTTTTAATTCTGTTTAAAATATCACATCCTAAACATTTTCTTTAACGTATTATTCACTATTCAAAAACGTGAATATACTATGTTAACAATTTCATCATTTCTATACATTTTACTTTAAAGGATTATTCACTGTCTAAAACGTGAATATAACTCCATTAATAAGTTACAACAATTTACTTATCAAAATAAGTCGTTTGTGAATTTATAAAACAACGTTTATAAATTCCTTTATTAACCTATTCAATTTATAACTCAATTATAAACCAAAAGTTCACATTATAAGTTAAACACTTATAATTCATTTGTTTGCAAAATCGTTCCTTTAACTTCCCAAATTATAAATCTTATAACTTATAAGATTCATTTATTTACCCAAATCTATTCCTTCAAATAACTTTACAAATTCTATAAACCTACTGTTTATAAAATTCCATTTCTACTTCACTGTTTATAATTTTATAAATTTCATTCATTTACGAAATTTATTCACAATTCATTCTAACACTTATAAAAACTCGTTTTACAATTCAAATATTTTAATTTACAAATATCCATTTTATAAATCTTTTATATAAATCAATTTATATTATTCTTTTAAAACATCTTTAATCTCCTTTAAAATTTCATCATTTTGATTTATAAAATAATTAAATTTCATAAATCCTATTTTTAAACTTTTTATAATAAATTCAGAAACCCCAATTTAATTCTATTTTATAAAATCATAAATCTATATTTTCAAAAATCAACTTTTAACTATATTTCTCAAAAATCATAATTTTTAACATTAAAATTTATAACGTTTATTTATTTAAAATGAATCAATTCCAAAAATATTTTATAAACGTATACTTTCAAAAATCACTTTAAAAATCATTTTAAAATTCCAAAAATTGGCCCAATGATGCTACATACCAAATAGTCAACCACGACAACAACGATATCATATATCGATATGATAATCCATCAAATATCAAAATATCTGAAATCAAATAAATACTGTTGAGGAATCCAGTTGGATCCCTCCAATCTGTTTTCCTGCATCCAAATATGTTAGCACAATACCAATTCCGCTCCAGTACGAAATTATCGCGGTATATGGGATTTAAAATATTATCCGCTTAATAGACGGCGCAATAGGGTCTCATCCTCTATACAATGCGGGAAAATCAACAACTGTAATATATACATATGCCAATATATATATATTGCTATTATATATAATGCCAATTTCACTGTTTATGAAATATTCGCGGTATATGTTTTTAATAAATAACATCTGCTTACTAACGGCGCATAATGTCTATTTTAACAATCAATAGATAACAATCATCATTCAAACATGCATTCAACAATTGTAAATATAACTATTAAAATTAAAATCGAAACCGATTCGATTGAGTGAGAAGTTCTCACCTTGATTTCAATTTCGTTTTAGCGATTTATTTCGAATAAAATTAAACGCGCGTTTAATTTTACCCGAAATTCTCACTAAATCCAAACGACTCCAATCCAGCTCCATAGTGTAGTGCTCGTCAATACGATTCCAACGCAACTGGTTTCGCGCGTTTTCGACCTCGTATGAAAAAGTTATGATTTTTACAAGTTTCACGATTTTTATATATATAATTTACAACATATTCTTTATAATTTTAACCTTGCATTTAATCTAAGCCGTAGATCTCTGTTGCTTGCATCAAGACCGCACCTTAGTTTCTCCCCTCCCATTCACGTACGCGCGTGCTCCAGTATAGCCGAACCCATCAATAGAAATTAGGGTTAAATTATGCTTCCACTACGACGACATCCACCACGATCAACGACCACCTACAGATGCGCCTCCATCCCCTCTACGCTCGGCCGCGACCGTAGCGAGCTCGGTCATCACATTTGCACGCAGTTCGAGAACGAATGCAGGCCTTTGAACGCAAATTCCCGTTGATTCGTAGCTTAGAAAACGATCATAGCCGTTGGTTTTAAAGATCTCGAGGAGATCTATAACTTTGCAGTTGAACACGAAGCTTGAAAGTGAATGGATCGAGAGATAATCGAGAAAGAAAATAGGAAGTTTCTGGCCGTATGACAATGGAGGCGGCTGCGTTAGGTTTAGGGTTTTAGTTTTTTTTTTTCCTCTTGTGAAGGTGGGCTATTTATAGGAAATAAAACGAACACTATTCATCCGGGTTTTCCAAACTCTGATTCACGTGCCGTAACCAGCGTTTCTAGGGTTTACCCCGCGTTCCGGACACAATGGAACAGGTTTCGGAAGCTAATTCAGACATTTGTGCGAGTTATGGCAATAAATGTTCCATTTAAATTAAACCGATTTAAACGATTTTTTAGGCGTTTTAGCTTGCACCGGACAAACAGTAAATCCGATTGACACGAAATTTGAAACCATACAATAATATCACATTACGGATCCGATGAAACTTGTTTCGTCGAAATCCGAGACTTTTTGAAAAATGGCTATTTTAACTCGCCAAATTAATATTAAAATAATTTCGATGCGTTTCGAGCTGCCACGATCAAACGACAACTCCAATTGCTACGAAAATTGAAATCCGATAATAACAAACTATTACGGATCCAATGGAACTAGTTTCGTCCAATTCTGAGACTGTTCAAAAATTGACTAATTTCACTAGTCGATTAAATATTAAAATATTCAATTTTCACAAATTAACTTTTAATTCGATTTTAAAAGTTTTATAACATCATTCTAACTTCAATATGATAAAATAAAATTTTACAAATCATTTTCAATCATATTTAACCCAATTTTCAATTATTTCCATAATTGAACATATTAAATTATCGATTTAATTATTCAATTAAATCCAATTATTCGAAATAAAATTTATTCGACTTATAAATTTCACTTATTAATATTTAAAATTAATTAAATATTCAAATTTTAATTAATAAAAATTCTGGGTCGTTACATACTTCCCCCCTTAAAAGAATTTCGTCCTCGAAATTATTAAGTAAAAAGTTACAGAATCTATTAACTTTCCCAAAATCCATAGTTAAACTTCTTATAAATACTTTACTATGTTTTCAAATCATACTTAGTTATCTTTTCAAAAACAACTACTATTGTTTAACTTTCAATTCCAAATCAAAGTCTAAGTTTTCAAAATTTTCGAATTTTCTCAAATTTTTTCCAACGCCTTAAATTTTCGGAAAAATTCGCCACAATTTCCTTTGCGCGGCTCGATCCGAAAAAAAATGACAGTATATATATCACAAATATACATCTCATCAAGTAGTGAGGCATCCCGAAGGGAAAAAAGTGTAAAAGTACGGTATTTAATCTGACATATGTACCTTATATTTTATTAGCAAGCATATACGGCTAATATAGCGCGAAAGCGAGCTCCAAATGCGAAGCAAACGCGATCCGCACCTACTAAACACTCAACAAACAACATGAGAATCATCCATATATGAAAATAGTATCAATATACAACATATAGCAAAATAATAACTATATATGTCAACATAGCAAATGCAGTAAAAGTAATATATTCAACCATCAACCAACTAGCATTCAACTAACATCCATAACCAATAAATATTCATTCATATTCTCATTAATATTCAATGAAATGGTTTTTCAATTTAATCACATTTGATTCATTAACAGTGGATGTTTTTACTAACATTCATTTTCAATTAGTTTATATTCACTAATTCATATTCAAGTTGGTTCACTTCCAAATCAAATTCAATTCTATATAAGATTCATTTAACTTCCAATTGAATTTCAATTACTTTAGCTTCCAATTTCATTAACTCAATTTCATTAATACTTATTGAATTATATACAATCAACTAACAACCATATAACAACCAATGTTTATCTATTACAACCAAATTCCTTTGCTTATATTCATTCAATTTGGTTTAACACTTTCACTTTCAATTGGTTCAATTAAATTGATTTTCATTCAATTATTCAACTTCCAGTAACATTAGATTTTAATGAATTAACACTTACATTCATTATTTCATATCAACTTAATTTCATTCGATTGATTTACATTCAATTTAATTTCTAAAGTTGAATTTCATTTATATAACTCAAGTTCACATTTATCACTTAACTTTATCAATTTACTTTGATACCAAAATCAACTTCATTCAACATCTCTTAAGTTATATTTTATTTTATAAACATCACTTTGTTTTACTTAACTTAAATTCCACTTATAAATCAATTTAGATTCCAATTCTAAAGTAAATTCCCATTTAAATTTAAATTCATTTTTATTTACAACTCATATTCATACAGCTTCACTTCTTATATATATAAGTTTATATCACAATTGTAAATCACATTAATTATAATTCAATTCTTATAATTCTTTTGCTTATACAATTATTCTTTTATTTAGATTATTCAAACAACTAAACAATCAACTTATATACACTTTAATAATTCTGAAAAATTATTCCTTTATATATATAATATACTCAAGGTAAAAATTATTTCATTTACCCAATTTTAAAACAATATTGTGTCGAATTGTTCTGTACAAGTGTTTAGAAACCCCTTCGGCATAGTTTTGCAGACCGTGCTGGCGAAGGTTCATATGCCACTCAATAAACCAATCATCACAATATAAACAAATTTTATATTTACTAACAAATACGCTCTCATAGCTATTATTAAACTCAACTCATTCTAGAGTACTACTGACTCTATCTCTAATGAGTAATACCCAACAGAGCCATGGTTGTCGCTTAACCATATGCTCTGATACCAGCTGTAAGGACCCGATTCTTCGACTTTCGAAAACTGACATCAATACGTTCACTGTATTAACTACCGAGCAATCGAATGACGGAAAACCGAACACTTAGGGTTTTAAGAAAAAGAAAGAGAGAGAAGAAGGTAGAAAAGATAGAATATAGAGAGAAAAGAAAATAGAACGGAAAGAAAACAACAGAACAACATCAGAATCTCACAATCGCAGCGGAACAACATATAATAAATAAATGAATATTCTTTAAACAAAGAACTATATCAGTTATTACATTTCATTACATTACATTTCATCACATCAGAGTGTATAACAACAAACAGTGCAGCGGAAAAAGAAATACTATACTAATAATACGCCATGCCATCCAGCTTGCCTCCAGCAATTCCAGAATATCCTGATAAACCTTAACTCTTGACTGCTCATGTGGAAATTAGTGGGCACCCAGAGTTTAGGAAGGAAAACAATAAACTCCGAGTAAGTCATGTGACTGGTGTGAGAACTAAAAACAGTTTATTTATCTTTAAAATCAAAATAGAAGAATATTTTTAAGTCAATTCGCAATGCTTTTAAAAATGAGACTACCATAAGGCCTCCCGCACACACACACAATGTAAACGCAGAATCAGAGGAGATTTCTCCTTATGATAGTCAAAGATGCTTGATACACATTAAAAAGAAACATTTGATATTATTACTAGTGCATAGTGTAGAGAAAATCATTTCGAAAATAAAGATATAAATCTTAGCCAGCATAGACATTTCGAACTATGCCTACTACAGCTACCATCTAAAAGTGGTGACCACCATAAGTAAATGGCAGGTTCTACAACTAAAACCGTACAAGTTTCGTATTGGGAATTGGATTTCCAATGAATGGTCAGGCCAAGGAACTTCCCATTGCCACATGAGAATGCCTCTGGAAGGACATCCCCGAGAACCAAACCGGATCTCTGCCAACACAAGGCCGGGTTACCCCTAACTGGGTAACAACTGACACGAGTATGCCATCCCCCGGTCCTTTGGGACCTTTATCCGAGCGCTCGTCATCAAGATCACACAATCATAAATAAAGTGTTTCAACATGAGTAAGTATCTGGGCTCCATACCATGATACCACCCTTTTCCAGAAGGAAATGCACATACCCTAAAGGGAGCTACCCCTCATAACCTTGCTGCATCTTTCCTGTTTTGACCATTCCGGGGTGTGAGGCTCGACGAAGTCACGTCCACAAAAACATACTTTATACAAAAGCCATGCTTTGGGTCAACAAATGATTATAGAAATGATCACAAAGATAAACGATCAAATAAATGATCCTATCACAAATGATCAACACAATGATCATTTCACAGCAACACTCAGCATGTCACATTACCAAATTGGGAATATATCGCTGATAACATTCAACTACATAACCTCTGAGCTCATACATCTCAGAGAAGGGTGTTAAGCTAAGAGAATAAATTCTCCGCCACCAACAGAAATATAATTGAAAGAAATCAGCTTTATATCTCAATTTGTAATGTCAGACATACTATCCATACAAGTCTGTTCCGGGCTCGAACAGAACCGAAGGCACTTACAAAGAAGTCCTTGCAATCCGGATATTCACTAATCACGACCGGACTTCCCATCACATATGGAGTCTTTATATCGTGGACCATTCGATGCAAAGACATTCGACGAGTTGTCCTTTCGCTTTCAAAAATATCTGTTCTTCAACACCGGTCATTAATGCTATCCATTACGTCGTATCACTATTCGGAATGGGTAATCCGAATAACGAGCGCAATAATTTTAAAAATAAGTGTGCATTCAAATTCAGCAAATCACAACAGATACCTTTCAAAGGTAAATATTGATAGTCGGTTATTGAACTATCAATGGATATGCACAACATCACCAGATTCCAAATAATTTTCCAAATTATTTATTTCCCAAAAATATCTTTACTAGATATAAAATTTTCACACTTCAAAAATAAATCAATATTATTTTTAAACAAATTCCCCTTTCATTTATAAATTCTATAATGAATTTATATTCCAAAATATCCATGCATATACGATTCCAATTATTCATTTCAATTTATCTACAAAAAGATAAATTCTCAAAACGTTTCATTTCTCATTGGAAAAAACATTTCCATACTTATTTATTAATAAGTAATTCACAAATCCATTTATTTTCAACACATGGAAAATATTCAATATACTTAAATCGAGATTAAGTATATATTTCATTCTTTAAGGAAATCATTCTCTCAAACATATTTATTTGAGCCAAAACGAATGTTGCGTAAAACATCGTTACGACAACCCAAAATCACTAGTATAGGGATTCGAAATTAAAATAGATATATAAATCCCAATACTATATAAAACATTTCCTTTCGGAAATCATTTACTATAACAACAGTGTTATAGTCCACCATTTCCTTCTACTTCTCGAAAACGTCTATTTCAACAATGAATGTTGAAATCTATGGTTTCAAATCTCAACACATTTTTAAACATCGTTAGATCTTTTTAATTCTGTTTAAAATATCACATCCTAAACATTTTCTTTAACATATTATTCACTATTCAAAAACGTGAATATACTACGTTAACAATTTCATCATTTCTATACATTTTACTTTAAAGGTTTATTCACTGTCTAAAACGAGAATATAACTCTATTAATAAGTTACAACAATTTACTTATCAAAATAAGCCGTTTGTGAATTTATAAAACAATGTTTATAAATTCCTTTATTAACCTATTCAATTTATAACTCAATTATAAACCAAAAGTTCACATTATAAGTTAAACACTTATAACTCATTTGTTTGCAAAATTGTTCCTTTAACTTCCCAAATTATAAATCTTATAACTTATAAGATTCATTTATTTACCCAAATCTATTCCTTCAAATAACTTTACAAATTCTATAAACCTACTGTTTATAAAATTCCATTTCTACTTCAATGTTTATAATTTTATAAATTTCATTCATTTACGAAATTTATTCACAATTCATTCTAACACTTATAAAAACTCGTTTTAGAATTCAAATATTTTAATTTACAAATATCTATTTTATAAATCTTTTATATAAATCAATTTATATTATTCTTTTAAAACATCTTTAATCTCCTTTAAAATTTCATCATTTTGATTTATAAAATAATTAAATTTCACAAATCCTATTTTTAAACTTTTTATAATAAATTAAGAAACCCCAATTTAATTCTATTTTATAAAATCATAAATCTATATTTTCAAAAATCAACTTTTAACTATATTTCTCAAAAATCATAATTTTTAACATTAAAATTTTTAACGTTTATTTATTTAAAATGAATCAATTCCAAAAATATTTTATATACGTATACTTTCAAAAATCACTTTAAAAATCATTTTAAAATTCCAAAATTTGGCCCAATGATGCTACATACCAAATAGTCAACCACGACAACAACAATATCATATATCGATATGATAATCCATCAAATATCAAAATATCTGAAATCAAATAAATACTGTTGAGGAATCCAGTTGGATCCCTCCAACCTATTTTCCTGCATCCAAAGATGTTAGCACAATACCAATTCCGCTCCAGTACGAAATTATCGCGGTATATGGGATTTAAAATATTATCCGCTTAATAGACGGTGCAATAGGGTCTCATCCGCTATACAATGCGGGAAATCAACAACTGCAATATATACATATGCCAATATATATATATATTGCTATTATATATAATACCAATTTCACTGTTTATGAAATATTCGCGGTATATGTTTTTAATAAATAACATCCGCTTACTAACGGCGCATAATGTCTATTTTAACAATCAATAGATAACAATCATCATTCAAACATGCATTCAACAATTTTAAATATAACTATTAAAATTAAAATCGAAACTGATTCGATTGAGTGAGAAGTTCTCACCTTGATTTCAATTTCGTTTTAGCGATTTATTTCGAATAAAATTAAACGCGCGTTTAATTTTACCCGAAATTCTCACTAACTCCAAACGACTCCAATCCAGCTCGATAGCGTAGTGCTCGTCCATACGATTCCAATGCAACTGGTTTCGCGCGTTTTCGACCTCGTATGAAAAAGTTATGATTTTTACAAGTTTCACGATTTTTATATATATAATTTACAACATATTCTTTATAATTTTAACCTTGCATTTAATCTAAGCCGTAGATCTCTGTTGCTTGCATCAAGACCGCACCTTAGTTTCTCCCCTCCCATTCACGTATGCGCGTGCTCCAGTATAGCCGAACCCATCAATAGAAATTAGGGTTAAATTATGCTTCCACTACGACGACATCCACCACGATCAACGACCACCTACAGATGCGCCTCCATCCCCTCTACGCTCGGCCACGACCCTAGCGAGCTCGGTCATCACATTTGCACGCAGTTCGAGAACGAACGCAGGCCTTTGAACGCAAATTCCCGTTGATTCGTAGCTTAGAAAACGATCATAGCCGTTGGTTTTAAAGATCTCGAGGAGATCTATAACTTTGCAGTTGAACACGAAGCCTGAAAGTGAATGGATCGAGAGATAATCGAGAAAGAAAACAGGAAGTTTCTGGCCGTATGACAATGGAGGCGGCTGCGTTAGGTTTAGGGTTTTAGTTTTTTTTTCTTGTGAAGGTGGGCTATTTATAGGAAATAAAACGAACACTATTCATCCGGGTTTTCCAAACTCCGATTCACGTGCCGTAACCAGCGTTTCTAGGGTTTACCCCGCGTTCCGGACACAATGGAACAGGTTTCCGAAGCTAATTCGGACATCTGTGCGAGTTATGGCAATAAACGTTCGATTTAAATTGAACTGATTTAAACGATTTTCTAGGCGTTTTAGCTTGCACCGGACAAACGGTAAATCCGATTGACACGAAATTTGAAACCATACAATAATATTACATTACGGATCCGATGAAACTGGTTTCTTCGAAATCCGAGACTTTTTGAAAATGGCTGTTTTAACTCGCCAAATTAATATTAAAACAATTTCGATGCGTTTCGAGCTCCCACGATCAAACGACAACTCCAATTGCTACGAAAATTGAAATCCGATAATAACAAACTATTACGGATCCAATGGAACTAGTTTCGTCCAATTCTGAGACTGTTCAAAAATTGACTAATTTCACTAGTCGATTAAATATTAAAATATTCAATTTTCACAAATTAACTTTTAATTCGATTTTAAAAGTTCTATAACATCATTCTAACTTCAATATGATAAAATAAAATTTTACAAATCATTTTCAATCATATTTAACCCAATTTTCAATTATTTCGATAATTTAACATATTAAATTATCGATTTAATTATTCAATTAAATCCAATTATTCGAAATAAAATTTATTCGACTTATAAATTTCACTTATTAATATTTAAAATTAATTAAATACACAAATTTTAATTAATAAAAATTATGGGTCGTTACATCAAGAGTATCAATTGTTTTAGTAAGATCACAACACATCGAAACAAGTTCTTTATAAGAATAGTCACTTACCTCACTAGATTCCTCTGAGCTTGCTTTTGAATCCGATTTTGACAAAAGACACAAGTTAGCCTCCTCTGAGCTATTATTCGAAACTTCCTCTCCTTCTTCATCATCCCAAGTTGCTGCAAAGGCCTTCTTTTTCTTTTTCTTTCCTTTGTTGTTTTTGAGAAGTGGACATTTTTGTTTGAAGTGGCCAGGCTTCTTGCAGTTATAGCACGTTAATTCATTATCGGAATCGTCAGAATCTTTTGACCTATTACCACTTATTTTCTTCTTTCGTGACTTGAATCTTGACCATTTTTTAAGATTATTGACAGTCATTGCAAGCTCTTCAATTGGATCTTCTTCTTCTTCATCGCTCTCTTCTTTACTCTTTAAGGCAATCGTCTTCTTCTTTGACTAGGAGTTGTTGCGTTCCTCCTTTGCCTTTAGCTCAAGCTTATATGTCATCAAGTTGCCGATCAACTCCTCCATGCTTAGTTCACTCAGATCTTTTGATTCTTGTATTTCCGTGACTTTTGCCTCAAAGTTTATCGGTAGAACTCGTAGTACCTTCCTCACAAGCTCTACCTCAGTGAATACCTTCCCAAGTGCTCTAGCGTTGTACACCAAAGTTGAAAAGCGTCCAAACATGTCCTTTATGCTCTCGCCTTTTTCCATCACAAAGTTCTCGTATTCATTGCTGAATAAGGCTAGACGAGACTCCTTGACTTGAGAAGTTCCTTCATGTGTCACCTCCAAGGTATGCCAAATTTCCCGTGCAGTTTCACAATGAGAAATTCTATTAAATTCAGTCTTATCAAGAGCACAGATCAAAGCGTTCATTGCTTTGGCATTAGTAGTTTTTAATTTCTTATCGTTAGCATCCCACCTATCCTTAGGTTTAGGAATCTCAGTACCACCAACAGTTATAGTAGGAGGTTTATAACTAGTTTCAATAATATCCCAAACATCATAATCAACAGAACTAAGATAAATACCCATCCTAACTTTCCAATAAGCATAATCATTTCCATTAAACATGGGTGGCCTAGCAATAGATTGCCCCTCAGAAAAAGCATTATTTGGTGGATTCATGACTCTAGAGTTAAATAAAAAATACCAGGCTCTGATACCACTTGTAGGATCTAGATTAACCCTAGAGGGGGGGGGGGGGGGGTGAATAGGGTTATAGCAAATTTTCTCGAAGTAAATATGCTGAAAATAAATCACACACAAAATTTACCCAGCTTCGACAAACCCTGCCTACTGCTGCATTCCCAGATTTCAATTAGAGTTAAACAGTCTCCCGCTTACAAACACTCTAACAGACTCGCAAACACTGCTACTGCCTATAGAGTTTTGCAAACTCGCAACCCCTTCTTACTGAACTAATTCTAACTAGACAATCAGACACAACCTAAAACCAAGGTGGTGATTTACCAAGATTTGATTCACAATTTTCAAAAGAAAATATAAAAGATAATAATTTAAAGACAACAAAACAAACAACCCTAAACCCTAATTAATAAACTAAAAGCCCTTAACCGGCCCAAAGTAAAAAAAAAGGATTTTTTATTCCCTTTTTCTTTTAACTCTTTGGCTCGTTCCTTTTTCTTGTTCTCTTGATAATGGCGGCCGTTTGTTCTTCTCGTTTCTCCTGATTAAAATTAGGGCTCTCGTCCTTGCGCTCTTTGTTCCAAATTAGGGCTTTTGCGAAGCTCCGATACTAATTCGATCATTGTTGATTGTGCGTGATTTAGCCTGGCTCGATCGATTTCGTGATGCTTTCTTCGGTTGCTTCGGTGAGTTCGATTATTGCTTCGGTAAGAATTTTTCTCTGATGCTTGTATTCGAACTCTCTTGTATTAATGCCGATGATGATTGGGGCATTTTATGGGGTTCGTTACCCTTATTTTTCATTCGTCTGATTGCTTCAAAATTAGTTGCTTTGGCCGTTCGATTATTGTTGGATGATTGTGATTTATTCTGACTAGTTTTCAATCGTATATACTTGAAATACTCGGTCAACTTGATTTGTAATTCTCAGCTTTGAATTTTTAAGATATTTTTATTTCCACCGGCTTTGACTTGGCTGCGGCTTCTGATTTTGAACTGGTCGATGATCATCTTGACTTGGCTTGAACTTTGAGTACATATGATGGCATTTTTGGTTTACCACATGCTGCTTGCTTTAGTCTCTGGCCATTTTCTTTGGTCGGTTTATTATGAACTTCAATTTATATTCTGTAGTCACTTATGCACTGATTCGCTTATTCATGCATTCAACATTGCCATGCTATTCACTGTTCATTGTTTCATTTGGTATCTCTGGTATTTGTATCATGCTTGCGCATTTAAGCCTTGTTTGAGTTTCACTGCCATACTTGTAGCTTGGTCATTGGTGTATGTTCATGATGCTTTGATTTTCTATTGCAAGTATTCCACTGCAGTTTCATTGAGACTGTGACTCCATGACTTGCCATTAGTGCATTGTCTTACTGAACTTGATTTTGTAGTCATTGTATCTGCTGACTTATTCATATATCACATTTGTAGTTTGCGTCTGCAGTTTGCATGTTGTTTATCTCTGTACTGTCTTACGAGAACATTTGGTCATGACATCCATGTTGGTTGTTGCAGTCCTATGCTGTCACTTGATCTTGCTGTGGCATTATGACTTGTTGTTCTTCCTCCATTAAGAAGTATTGTTGCATTTTAGATGTATCTTGGTCTTATGAACTTGAATTAGTAGTCTACACCACTGGCTTTTTGTCTGAACTGTTTGTAGCCGATCGCTTTGTCTATTCATTGGCCTTGAGTTGAACCTATCTTGGGTTTGACCTTGTTTTTGATTTCTGTGCTTTTTGTTTGATTTGTGTACACGAGTTGGCGGGGCAGTGCACACGTGTATGAATGTACACGTGTATACTGCAGCCACTTATAGTTGCCTGTCCCTGATCAAAAAAAAAAAAAGATATGCACAGATATTGCACAGTCAAAAATGATGACGAACAACCCAAATAACTGAGGCAAACAATGTTTTCAAAATCATCCTTTCTTTCAAATTTTAAAAATATTTCTCTTTCAATTTTACTGCGTTTGAGAATATTTTTGCAGATTACTCGGATGCTGGAATCTTACTGGAATGTAGTTAAAGAAAAATACGAGTGTGAGTGATATGTAGTGAGGTTATTAATGTAAATCAAATTGTGATGTATTCAAAAATGTATATGTATAGTGAGAGCATGAATTTGTACTATTCAAGATTGTAATAAATATTTGTTTGAATAAAATTTCTGTTTGAATTTAAATTCAAATTCTGTGTAATTTATTTTGTTCAACAAATATTTATTTAATCTATGAAAAACAAAATAGTACATTACCAAATACATTTAAATGAATATATATATATATATATATCTGTTTATTATCATCAAACAAAAACATATAAGCGCATATTCAACAGGTATATCTACCTTGGCATTGCCTTGTGTGTCGTGTCACCTATCATACCGAGCCTTTACTACGAGTTTGTTTTTCTCCCGTAGCCCATGGAGTATTTAGGGTAGTCTCCGAATATGGACATATGCTGATACTGGATGGACTACTGGGATTATTTTGTGTGAAGGGTGGTATGGGTAGCCCGGAACGCTATTTAAAAGTATGTTTATTTTACTGTAGATATTATTATAATAGCGCAATATTACTATATAGTAAATAGTTTGACGGATCCTTAGAGGATGGGCGGTCCCAAGCATCCTTTAAGTTACTTGTTCTTTATTACAGTTCACTTGAGTTGGTTTACATTATACAAGTATATATTGTCCCGACTCGAGTGTTTTGTGTTTTACTTTACGATTGGGACAGCCTGAGTATTTACAGCTTTGGATTCTCTTTCTGGAGCTGGCCTTTGCTGGAGTTACTGCTCATCTACATTTACGTCTACTTCTGTTTCAGCTGTTCTAATTTATCTCATGTATTAGTGAACTTCTATGTATTTGGGATTTCTATTATGTTATTTTTAGACTGTATTATGTATTTGGTTTCAGAATCTGTTGTGTAGCTTCGTAAACAACCATGTTATTTTTATATTCTGTTGTGAGTTATTCTGATTGTTCTGTGTCTGTGATTCTGTGTATTTGATTTCATTTGCTCCAAATTTATTTACAATCTGTTATTTCGCATTATTCAAGTCTGACATGTGCGGATTATTGTCGATTTGAATGGTACGAAATGGTGGGTGTGACATTAATCATCTACTTTAAAAATAATAGGCTCCAGCCCTTTTAATGCTTTAAAAACTTCCTTCGAAACCTTTCCACATTGATAAAGCATTACTATGTATAAGAGTGGAACTTTTGAAACCATTGAAAAGTAAACCTTTCGAAAGCATTAGAAAGCAAACCTTTCGAAACCATTGGAAAGTTAACATTTCGAAAACATTGGGTTTATACTTTAAAATATTACTTTTGGACATATGTGAATGTTTTCGAAACCGCTCTCCTCTTTATAAAACATTGAAGGCAATTAAACCTTTCGACAACGTCGAAAGCTTCAGCTTTCGACCTCTTCAAAAGGTTTGGAAAGCGGCTTGTTTTACAGAAACCGTTAAACCTTTCAACAAAGATGAAAGCTCTTGCTTTCAACCCCTTCGATGGGTTTGAACCAAAATAAAGGCGGCAGCTCTTTTCAAAATCCTTTTCGAAAAAACCATAAGAAACAAATCTTTCGACCTTGTCGAAAAGCCTTATAAAAACAACCTTCTGTAACCAAACCTTTTGACCTTGTCGAAAGGTCTTTAAAACATCCTTTTGAAACTAAACCTTTCGACCTTGTCGAAAGCTCTTTAGTAAACAAGCAAGTTATTTTTCTTTTTCAAATCAAAGTAAACTAAGGGACCATCTCCTTCGAAAGCACCCCTTCGAATGTAATCCTTCGACACCATGCCTTTCGACTTGGTCCAATTTATTTCATACCACCTTAATGGTATCATGTGCATTGCTTTCAACCTTGTTGGTTAATGAAGTCGAAAGGTTTGCCAAAGGAGGCGGAACCACCTTTTCCTGGGTGAAAGCTGATTTTTCCAAAATTATAAAACTTTTTGTAACAAACTTGCCCACTTGTAATGATTTGATTGGCTTCCACGACTTTTTAAATAATTTGGATAATATTTGCCTCATTTTTATAGATCTAAATCAAATTAACATATGACAAGTAATCCCTTTCTCTTATAAAATCAATTAAATCAATTAAATCATTTAGGTCATCCTTTTGGAATAATTTAATTTCCTTACCAAATCCCTTAGTAAAAATCCCCAAAAATTCCATAAATTCAATTTATTAGTGTTATCTAACATATTAAAATTTCACACTCAAATTCTTAATATATTTTTCTAAAATAATTTATAGACCCAAATTACCATATATTCCTTTGAAAGTTCATAAGAAATTCTCCATGGCTTGAAAAATTATAAAAATTAAAACCCAACTCTAAAATTATGTTTTCTATGACATATAATTTGTGGTGGATAATCCAACTTTATTTAAACATTGTACATCGCCTATTAAACAACCTTATTTAAATATATATAAATCATAATCAAGCTTATCATCATTCAATATATCACAAAAATAGATCTATTCTTAAATCCAAACCTATATGATGAAAAATTCAAAATAGAGATGTAGACATTACTGTTCACCTTAGATTGGATAATGAAATTGAAGTTTGATTGAGATTGATTTCTTCTAATTTGAATCCTAAGCTTTAAGTTGATTTTATATTCTCTTTTTCCTAATGGCCAGCCTTGCTTACTTCCCATGGTTATAAATTTTGTTTTAAGTAAAATGAACATGTATGACTAAGAAAGATATGGGTGGGAAATATGGACGACTATTTACCCTAATGCTCTTATGTTCAATTACTTAACCATTTTTATAAGTTCATTAGATTTTAAATAAGCACGACCACCTAATTTATTAGTCAACCTCAATCTCGTTATCTATATTATTCTATTTATTTTATTTTAGTTTAATCTTCTAAATAATGTCAATAAAATTAGGCGTGTTACAGTATGTTATTGGAAGAATACAATAGGTTTATAGCCATCCTTTGAAAACTATGATTTGAGAGATGTTATTAGAGAATCCAAAAAGGATTATAGTGATCCCATGACAACTATGCATGGAAACTGTTATTGGTAGAAGCCTAGTTCTTAGTGGTCCTATGAAAACTATGATTTAGGATTGGTACTGCCTGATAAATTCAGTAGGTTATTAGTCAGCCCATTAAAACTAACAGGTTCAAAGTGACCCTAGAAAAACTATAAGTTGAGACAAATAGTCAGTTTTTGAGAATGGGTGAACTTAGGGCAGATATAACCCATAATTGACAGATGAGTCAAACTTACCCCATTACATACATGCATATGATTATGTTATTATATTTTAACCATTGTGGATGCAGGAGCACAATATATGGTTGTTATGTTGATTTAGACATCGGTCTCACTACATATCTATTCGGTTCAAAATGGGAGGTTATTATTCACATCGGACTTTTTTTCTGACCTAAAGATTTTTTTACCTTAAACTCTAGGGTAGTCATTTGAATATTCGGAATAAGGGATTTTAGGTATTTAGTTAGACGAATAAGCTTCCAAAGACATGCAGGAGGCAAGCTAGTTATGTTAGGAGTTTTATTAAATCCATCGTATAATTTATTTCCTTTGAAAGGATATAACGACATAAACAATAACTTCAAGTAGTAGTAGGCTCTGTCAACCAAAGGGCTTCTTCATATGTCAATATAGGAGTATTTTGTAATGATTTTATTTCCTATGAATGTGGGATCAGAGGGGACTACATATTGAATATGAAATCTTAATTGTATAATGAAATGTGAAAAGTTGTTATTAAATTGTGTTTGAAAATTTTCCTATACGTGTGCTTCTTATTATTTATGTGATTAAAATAACTGCATTTTCTTCACCATATATTAACACTATGGATGATTACAGCATTCATAGTGCTTAGTTTTGGGCCTTATAATAGGGATGTAACATCGAGCCTGACCTGTTTTTCTTCGTGTTTCTGAGCCAATTGCATTAGGTCTTCGGTCCATTCACTTCGGGATGAGCTAAGGAAAAAATAATGGAGTGTATTTGGACATAACCAAAATTTGCATATGGGAAGCATGGTTGGGATCGAGTACTTTTGCTTAGTGACTTTTAGGCATCTGCTTCAGGTCAGAGAGAAAGAAACTTCGGGTCAACTTGGGTTAAGGAAGAAATCTGAAACTTTGGCTTTTTGAAATTTTGGGAGAAGGTCAAAGTGGTTGGTACCGATCACTTTTGTGGTCGGTACAGACCACACTTGCTAGTGGTAATGGTGGTCGAGGTATAACAACCCCCACCTATGTAGGCCTGAATTTTTGCTAAACTGAAAAACCAAGTCCACTAGAGTACAGATCATTAGTGTTGGTATCCTATAAATAAAAAAAAGTATACTAAAGACCATCGATAAGAACTCATAATGGAATAAATATAATAAAACGTATACATACACGATCTAAGGCTAATACGTCTGGTATCTAGTACCCTTATCAATGTCGAGCATGCATAAGGAAATATAACCTTCCATTTTTCCACCTTGTGCTAGTATATGTCACTCTAAAACTATCATATGGGTTGCAATGAGGAGAAGGTCAGAACGATGTTCTAGTTTGGTAAATTACATACTTTATCTATAACACTAGTTTATGCCAATTGTTTTCCATTACGTGTTATGTCTGTTACTTAAATCTTAGTCATTTTGACTTCATGAATGCATATGATATGCCCAACATACTAGAGGTATACAATAGCATTATATGTATGTGTGTGTACATAGATATACACATACATATCACAGTAGTCCCCTATGGACGATGGTACATTTTGTGCTAGTTTCCATAAATCTGCACCACACTGGGCATCCACCATCAATATCTATACCGAATTGCCAGCATGCACCAAGGAACTTTCTCTTAGTGCCTAATAAAAGCTTAACAATTATTTATCCATATTCAGAATCGTTTTAAAGACTCATCAAGGGGTTGTCCAACTTGCCTCCTAAAGAAAAACAAACTAATATGAGGCGATGCATGTCCTACATGGGACTTACACTAGTAGGAGGTGTAGTCAGTCTAAGCGTAACCTAAATTTTCCTTATGACAGCTCCAGGACCGATGACGCTCCCAACCTAGGTCTATAGCTCTACTCCTCGCATACATGGTTCCAACCTTGCTGATATAGCACCATGCCTACACTCACCATCTCATTCAGATTGCCTAATGCAAAGAAAGGAAATGCCTACCTAGTTACTTAGTACCCCCTATAAGGATTGAATATACCCTACTTGGTCGTTTAAGACTTCAAACTAAGGCGAACTCACTTTGGTATATTACTTTCACGTATACTCCCACGGGTCCTACAGTTGGAGATGTCCAACATCAGTACAATGTACACAAAACTGCTGGTAGCCCCTTTCAGAGGACAGACTTCTGTTTTCCAACATTACTGACCTTGCATTCCAAATCTTACTAATGACTACGTCATTCATAGTTAATCTTAATATTTTTCTAGATCAAATGATTCACACCCGTCATAACGTATACTTGAGGCTATATAGTTTTTAATGTAAAATTACAGTGCCTCCTAAGTTCAATTATTAGTTTTCATAAACTTTTACGTGAACTTACTGCTTTAATACCATTAAATGTCATTTACTACTTATCTCTGATTTAATAGATTATGTACTTCTTACTCCTTCATTTCTAATTAGTATAATTAGATATATCCTATTGTACCCTTTTTTCACCAATAAGCATATTTCTTTGATTATTATAACTTTCCTAATTTCTTATTCTATTGTCTGATTACTACTTTCATCACTTGTTGTTTATTTCCTAACTTACTTTTTAAACATGTAAATTAAATTAACGATGGAATTATTGTTATTATTTCTATTTATAATACTGTGATTTTACACTTAGGGATTTCTATATTAAACGCACTAGAACTACATTTTCCCTGAAAAGTAATATTAACATTGTAATTTCCCATAAATTTCCTAAAATGGTATGTATGTTATATTCAGAATTATAGGACATTATCTTTTCGTTCACTATTGAAATAGACGGAAATATGGTAAACATTCTTATTTTGTACATCACTTTCTTTTTGTTATCTTCCTTGTTATTTCACACATACAACTTCATACAATATTAGTTAAATCCCAATCAAATTTGTAGCAATCTTCAATTTATGTTTAATAACATATAACATCCAAATAACAACCCTAGAATTTACATAATACCTTATTACTGAATTATTCATAACTTTTAAGGACTACTTTCACCCTTACTTTCCAGATTTAGTTATACGCGATATCTAATCAAATTTAACCATTTGCAAAATATGTAGGCAAGGTTCTCATATTTATTACATATATATATTTAAGCTTAAAACTCCAAAATTTAAAATTTGGCATACAAGGAATAGATTCGCAACGATATAAATCCAATATTATATAAAACTATATAATTTCCCACATACCTGTACGCTTCCAAACCTCAAGATCTAAAACTGTTATACCAGATCGACTCCCTTTCATTCTACTAGAATATGTATCGAAAAGGATGCACATATTTTTTAGAACTATAGAGCCAAAAATATATTTGACTTAAATATGTATTCGGACCAGTGCCGGCCCTAGCAAATTGGTTGCCCTAGACAAAATTGTAGTAAAAGTTAAACAGGGAAAAAGTAAAAATTTAACAACCGCTGCTGAGAATTGAACCCAGGCCGTTAAGAACATAAGCAAGGACTTAGACCACTGCACTGTAACCGATTTCTACAACATGATGCTCTCTACACAACTAATTCAGTTTTTATAAAAGCATCTGGAACATTTTGTTGCCCCTTTCGCCATCTCCGACATTGTTGCCCTAGGCGAAGGTCTCGCTTGCCTTGCCTTTGGGCCGGGCTTGATTCGGATCTAGATTTATAATTTATTTCACTTTGGTAACTCAATTCGACCATATTCTTCTTCTATATATTTTTCACTATTCACCACTTATATATATAATTATAGTTTACACAATTTTTAGAATTTGTGGAGAATGGAAAATGGTAGAGCCTCACCATTGATTTAGAAAATGTGAGAAGGAAAGTGAGGGGCTAGGCCTGTATTTATTGGGGTTCGAATCAAACCTAACCATTAGATTAGATTATATCAAATCCAGGTTGTTAAGCCTAGGTTTAATATAAGACAACAACGCACCGCTGGCCGGCTGCTATGCCTCTACCCATTGACCGATCTCAATAAGGGGGTTGATTGGTCGCCTTTTTATGTTAATTTTTTATTCTGTTTCATTTGTTTCCTTATTTAATTTGATTTGATAAATGTTAAAGTTACTTATTCATTAAGTATATGTTTAATATTGATTAATTTTTGTTAATAATATTTATTTCGTTAATACATATGTAATTATTTCCAATCTGATATCTTCATGCGTTAATAACCTTTTTGTTTGACCTACGATCGTAAAACATTATATATGAAAATTGATTAAAAAGTCACCGCAAACACAATGCTGCAAGTTTCATAGTCAAATTCTAATATTTACTAAGGAAATTTTTTGAGCTTTAATAATTATTTATAAATTCTTTTTAATCACTAGTGTTTAATTTACGTGATGTTACATTCTTCTCACTTAAAAGAATTTCATCCCAGAAATTCCTCATGGGCTGAACCATGTAACATAGCAGGCGATCATTCTAAGCTATCCAATTAATTAATGTGCAACCAGTTTTCCAGGCAATCATTTACAAGTGCATGATGTTTCACAAGACATGTCATATGTATGCTGAAGAATATTAAATTGTTGCCTCCTATATGAATGCATCTCTTTAAGTTAATTTTGTATATATAGTATAAGCATTTATATATCAGTTCAATATGCATGCAGATTTTCGAAAATCAAAAATCCTTTTTCACAACAATTTTCCATACTTCTATTAATAAGAGTATATTTCAACCAATTTTACATCCAAATCAATGCCTAGCATACAATTTCTAATGTTCCAATATTTGAAGATCCAAATTTCCTAAATATACTCTCATGTCGAAAAAGGGAATTTAGGTAGAAAGTTCCAAATTTCCATTATGCTCTTGTGTTCACATTCCGTTGCATCATGGAACCTTCATATTTTCCATCAATTCTTTTCCATATTTTCCAACTACAATTCACATAAGGAATTTATTTTTAAAATTGTAAAATAGAAATTCCAAAGCTAAAACTGTTCTTTCCCTCATTATTAACTGTATTTTACATATTGTCATTTCTACTGAACTGTAAAATTCATAATTGCTAACCCAACTGCTTTTCCTATGCTAAACAATTGCATTTCTAAAATCAAAAATTTTCGCTTTTTCCGTTAGAAATATTTTTCAATTAAATTTTTGAATAATTACAATCTTAAAATAAAACCCATTTTTCAAAACTTTCTGTAAAGTCTTTTATGTTATAAAAATAATCAATGATTTTTAAACAAAATTTTCAAAGCATTTGTTTTTAACTTTCAAAACAAATCAAGCCACATCCAGCGTATAGCGATTCAGTCAATAGGTTAACACATATGATTGACCTTAGCCTATTACACGGTAAAAGTTTTAAATTTTGTAAACATTTTCTTTTGTTCAAAACAACAATCAGCACACAAGCATGTTTATAAATTTCATCTTTTAAGGCATATGAATAGTGATCCGTGGTTTCGCAATAATCTTTCCCTGTCATTTGCTGGATAAAATTTATCTTCCAAAATTTTTAACTATTTTCAGTAGCTAAATATATTTCCTAATTTATTTTATAAACTTTTAGTCTTACTTTACATTTGGTAAGTATCTTTAACAAATTTTCATATTTATATTGTTTTCCAATGAATATAATGGTCTATTCAGAAAACCAAAACAATAATAAAAAGGAACATTTCTCATAACATCGTATGCGTGTTATACAAATAGAGACAACTAATGCTCACAACCCAAACCTAATAGAAACAATTTCTAGAAGCTATCCTTCAACATCAACTGATATTAATGATGTTGTTGTCCTTTCATTTCTTAATTATGATGGACATTTCTAGTATGTAATTCAACTATAAGCCACATGTCTTAACTCACCTTTATGCTTCTAATAAATAAAATCCATCCATTACCTTAATTGCTACACCTAATTAAGAGATAAACCATGTGTTCCCACACTACAGTGGGTAAGAAATGTAATCTATGCATATTTAAATAACTCATTGGAAAATTAGCTTGGTCGAATTACTTTTCCCCTGTCTATCTTGTCTTCCTTAACCTTGAGCTTACCAACTTCCCCTATGTATGTTTTACATCTCATTACCCTCTATTACTATGTTCTTTTAATTCAAATCTCTCGATAGTATTCTCGAATTTTGGCATTTACTTTCTTTATCCTTTATCTTTCCCACAAGTATACTCTAGAGCTTACAGAAGTGAACTTTGATATCATTCATCAATCCTTTGTGGTCTCTTCTTATGGCTTTCACACATACCAAATAAAACATTCCTAGGTTTATATCAACAATGATTATATTCGGGGATTCCTTGTTACTACTCCATGAGCATTCATAGTTATTTCCTTCATAGCCTTACCCTATCCTATCTATGCTGGCATCCTTATCTACTCCGTATTAAAGTTGATTTAGTTTTTACTACTTTTTAAGTTTTTATTAAACTTAATAGTCATGAAGTACTTAATCCTAAAATTTTATCTTTCAGATCTTTTGAAACTATATTTTAGGATTTATGAAAGATGTTTACTTACTAAGCTTCAAAAGTTAATGTTAGCAATTTAAAACCATCCTTTCGTTTAAAGCCTTTTTGCAATAAAGATTTTACTTCTTGAAATGTATTTGTTTTCATAAATGCTCTCTATAGGGTTTCTAAAAGATTTTTATAACTTTAATAATAAAAACTAGAGCAGACAGGAACAACATGCATTCTATTATTTTCCTATCACTCATGTTATTTCCATTTTAGCCTTAGTAGAGACTCTAGTAGGATATGAAGGGAAATTCTAAAAGATATGTGCAATTACTACGCATATTTATGGAAACTGTTCATTTTTTCTATATGGTTCCTGATTTGACTACTAACATTATTTTAATATAAATTCCTTACATCCGTTCTATTTATATTTCATAATGTTAATACTATTTAAGTTCCTTCTACCTAAACTGGTCTTATTTAAATCAGTTCCCTTTATATAGTTTTTCTCCATATATTTCTTAAACGGGAAAACGCTTGCTTTCTTCATTTTTGTGCATCTTTACCCTACTCTTCTATTATCTTTGCTCCATCCAAAACTAGTACCACTTCCTATTATCCACCCTTTAAAAGAATTTTAAAACATCGGATTTACACATTTAGAAAAAACATCAAGCTATGCATACCCTCTTTTTTCTATTTATTTCAAAGGAGATGCCTCTTTATTAAAAACCTTTTAACTGAAATTTTAGACTAAGCAGTTTTATTTCAACTAGAAATTCAATTTAAATAAAGAAGAAAAAGATATTTTATTTTGCAGAATTTTTTACTATTTTCTTACTTTTTAAAAATAAGGTTTTTCTACTTTTAAATAAATCTTTGGAAATCGTTTCAAAAAATTTTAAGAAAAATTAAAACCTTTTTATTAAATTCTTTCTTATAGGGTCGGGCTCAGAGTGAGATTTATTTGTCTCATCTTTGGACTTCTCTTCTTTTCCACTTATTTTCAGATTTATCTTCTTTCATAATATATTTAAAATTCAACTTTCACCATGGAGTGAGTACTACCTTTAGGAACTTACTCAGTTCTTTCTTCCATATATCTGTAACATATAGATTTTTTACTTCCCATTTAATTGGATCTAACGTACATCGTCAATAGGAAATCCTATGGAGTTCCACAATCACAGGGCAAGCTAGAGCCAACAAGGAAGTCAAGTACCATCCAGCTTCAAGGACCCTGCTATAAGTCACACTTATGCTCTTCTTAAGTAAATGCCCTTCAGTACGACATATCTTCTATAGGGTGATCGAGATACGCGTATATTTTTAACTCTATCTTATGTTCCAACTCATGGTCGACTTATTCACCATTTTAGAATATGGTTGCATCTACTTATAAAGTCAGAATTTGTAGGGTACAATATACATATGTGTGTGTAGGTAAAAATATAAAGATGTTCACTTAATGCATTCTAATTTCAGTGATTGGCTAACCTAAGCTCTGATACCAAATGTAACAACCCGCACCTAAGTGGGCCTAAATTTTCACTAAATCGAAAACCCAATTCCAATAGAGTACGAATCATTAGTGTTGATATCCTGCAAATAAACAAATGTATATCGACGACTATCAATGAGAACTCACAGTAGAATAAAAAATATTATAGGACATATGCATACATTGACTAAGGTTAATAAATCTGTCATCTTGCACCCCTATCAGTTCCGAATATGCATAAGGAAATTTGTCCTTCCATCATTCTTGCTTTGTGCCTGTACCTTATCCCTATATATATATTCTTTGGGTTGCAATGAGGAGGGGGTCCGAACAATGTTCTGATGACTGGAAAATTACATACTTTATCCATAACACTAGATTTATGCCAATTGTTTTCCGTTACATGTTATCTTTATTATTTAAAGCTTAGTCTTTTTGTCTTCACATACGCGTATGATACGCCCAACCTAGTAGAGTTATACAATAGCTATATATATATATGTACGTGTGTGTGTCTTAGTCCCCCATGGATAAGGATACATTCCCCTATATTATCCATAACTCTGCACCATGTCAGCCAATTACCATCAATATCTAGGTCGAATTGCCATTGTACACCTAGGAACTTTCCGTTGGTGCCTAATAAAACATTACAACTATTCGGTCATATTTTAACTTTATTAAAGACTCACCTTAGGATGATTTTTCCTTGCCTCCTAAAGACAAACAAGCTAATGAACAGCCTCAAGGGGGTGCATGTTGCATATGGAACCTACACTAGCAGGAGGTGTAGTCTGTCTAGGCATAACCCAAGTCTTCTTAATGACTGCTCCATGAGCAATGATGCTTTCGATCTGTATATGGCCCTACTCCTCGCATATATGGTAAAAAAACATGCTGACATAATGTTGAGCCTACGCTCATCATCCCACTTAGATTGCCAAAATTAAGGAAAAGCGCACCTGGTTACTATGTACGGCCTATAAGCATTGAAGTAAACCCTATTTGGCCATTTAAGATATCAAACTGAGGTGAACCTACTTTCGTATATTCCCTCCTGTTATACGTGAACGTAAATTCTCATAGGTCCTGCAGTTAGAGATTTCCTACATCGGTACAGTGATACAAAACTACTGGTCCCCTCTTTCGTGGGGTAGATTTCTATTGTACAGCATTACTGACCTCACATTCCAATCCTTATTAAAAACAATGTCATTCATAGTTCATTTAAATATTAGTATAGATCAAATAATTCACACTCGCCATAATTTATACTTAAGGCTATATAATATAACTATAAGATTTCCATGCCACCTCAGTTCTATTATTAGTATTTGGACACTTTTACATGAACTTGCTTCTTACTTCTTTAATACCATTAAATGTCCATTTATTCTTATGTTTGATTTAATAGATTAAGTACTTCTTACTACTTGAATTCAAATTAGTATAATTAGAAACATTCTACAATTCCCGGTACTTTATTAATAGCTATACTTCTTTGATTATTATAACTTTTCTATTTTCTTTTTCCATTATCTGATTACCACTTTCATTGCTTGTTGTTTATTTCCTAACTTACTTTTTAAACACGTATATTGAATTAACAATAAAATTATTATTATTATTTCTATTTATAATATTGTGATTTTACATTTAGGGATTTCTATATGCATTAAAACTACATCTTCCAAAAAAGAATAATGTTAACGTTATAATTTCCCATAAATTTCCTAAAAGAGGATTTCTATTAATTTCAAATTTACAAGGAATTATCTTTTCTATTACTATTGAAATAGACGATTCAAAATACGGTAAACACCCCTTTTTGTACATCTCTTTCTTTTTGTCATCTTCTTGTTATTTCAAACATACACCTTCATACATAATTACAAAACTGGATAATTTATAGAAATTTACAGTGCAACTTACTTCGTTCCAATTAATTAAAATATTACTTAAATCCCAATCCAATTCATAACAATCTTCAATTCTTGTTTAATAACATATAACATTAAAATAACAACCTAGGAATTTTTATAAAACATTATTACTGAATTTTTTATAACTTTTAGGGACTACTTTCCCCTTACATTCTAGATTTAGGTATAAATGATATTTAATCAGATTTGACAATTTGAGGATATGTAGGCGACGATCTCAAATTTTATATATATATATATATATATATATATATATATATATATATATATATATATATAAGCCTACAACTACAAAGTTTATAGGAAGGCATACAAGGAAGACACATTCACAATGTTATAAATCCAATATTATACAAAAGTATATTATTTCCCACTCACCTCTATTCTTCCAAACATCAAGATCTAAATCTGTTACCTACTTGACTCTCTTTCCTTCTACCAGAATTTGTACAAAAAAGGATATACATAATTATTAAAATTAAAGATTTGAGATGTGATTTGAATTAAATATAGTTTGGATTTAGATTTAGTTTTTACCTTTGGCATTGGTGATCCGATTCAACCTTGTTCTTCTTCTTTATTATTTTCCGCTATTCTATACTTATATGTATGAAGAATATATTTTATACAATTTTTAAAATTTGTGAAGAATAGGAAATGGCAGAGCTTTGCCGTTGATTCGGATAATATGAGATGAAAAGTAAGGGGCTAGGCTCATATTTATAGGAGTTCAATTCAGTTCCAGTCATTAGATTAGATTACATTAAATCTAGGCCATTCGGCCTAGTTTTAAAATCGTCCAACAATGCACCATCGGTAGGTTGTTATGCCTTCATTAGTCGATCGATCCCAATATGGGGGTCGACTGATAGCCTTTATATGTTATTTTTTATTCTGTTTCTTTCATTTCCTAATTAAATGTTAACATTACTTGGTCATTAAGTATATGTTTAAAGATAACTAATACTATTTATTTCCTTAATGCATCTATAATAATTTATGAACTGAAATCTTCGAATATTAATAACTTTTTTGTTTGAACTCTGAGCATAAAACTTTATATTTAATAATGGATCAAAATTCACCATAAACTCAATGGTGCAATTTTCATGTTTGTGAAAATTACATTTTTGGGCTTCATGAATTATTTATTAATTCCTTTTGATTACCATCTTTTAAATTACCGGGTGTTATGAGGACTTAAGGGCAAGCTCATAATGTTCTAATGTTCATATGCCTATGCTTGTTCAATTATTCTACATTCATTTTTTATGGTTGCAACAGGATGGAGATCGATGATAAAATTATGTGGCAAAGGGATGATGCTTTTGCATGATGACTTGGAAATCACGACGAGACGACTCTATGACAAGAGATGGCCTAGTAGAGATATTCCGAATTTCGATGATGCAAGGCATTTGATCGAGTACTTCAAGTGGGAAGTAAATGAAAGGAACTAGAGTTTTCCGAGGAATTACACTCGACATGATGAAGCGATGTAGAGGGGCATGAGATGTTCTGGATCGAGTTAGGTGCTAAAGGGATCATCGATAACTCTATATATGATGGATGTTCCCAGGTACAAGGGTATCTAAGAATGCTAACCTATAAACTCTTGATTGTAGGAGAGTCCATCCTACCTTGAGAGGGAAGTACGTACGAGATAGGTATCCGAATGAAAACTAAATCCAATTATGGCATGAGATGTCACTGCCCTAAGAGATTGTAGAGCGAGTTATCATGTATTCAAGTGACCTTGAGAAGGTCAAGATGAGCGGGGACTTTGAGAAAGTCGTAACAGAATGAGACTCCAAAGATGATCATGGTGAAGTGAGAAGGTCAAGTTAGACTTCGGTAATCATTATGGTAAAGCGAGGCTTGTGATAAACAAGATGATGTGAGACCTTAGGGATGGTTGTAGTGATGTGTGATGAGGTGAGACCCTAGAGTTAGACACGATGATACGATACCTTGAGGATGATTGTCGTTACATGTTTTCTTTATGCTTGATATGGTTGTTATTATTGGTGTGATTGTTGGATGTCTTGTGATGTTGTTATTCTTGAGATATGTACCCTAATACCAACATATACTTAGTGTAGTATGACTCTATGACGATAATTGTAGTATACCATATATTGTGTATTTTCCAACTCTTTGGATGCAAGGACATGTTAGGTATGGTTATCCATGCCCTATATCCTTACTATATCGATTTACATAGTATTTTGAGATTATTTCTCCTACACCAATTTGTTGTCTGGCTCGAAGTTTTATGTTTTTCTTCTAACTTCGGGTACACTTAAATGAATAGACTAGATAATTAGCTTGAGATTAGTGCATGAAGATATTATGAGGGTGGGTAAGAGACTGGCGCTATTAAATTTTTAATAGATTTTCTTGCTTATTCCACTATGTCGCACCATGGAGCAGTATCAGTGCTTTTCCTTATTTAGGGACAGATACCTTTTGATTTTATTTTAATAAGGCATAAACTCTACTCTACTTACTTTGTATGACTATTGTGAACCTTGTGTTATGGTATTTTTTTTAGTTCACTTAGTTATACTAATCTATCCCGCATGTTTATACCTATGTTTTTATTATATTTTTTTCGATGTGTTGTTAGATATACAATAAGTTATGATTAGTGTTAGCAATTTCACTTTTGAAAATCATCCTATTATAACAACCTACATCTTAGCAGGCTCGAAATTTTGCTAAATTGAAAACTAACGTCCACTAGAGTACGAACTCTTGGTGTTCGATATCCTATAATAAAATAAGGTATGTCGAAGACTATCAATAATAACTCACAACAGAATAAATAAATAAATAAAATATAGAATTACAAACCAAGGATAATACCTCTAGGGTCTAGTACCTTGTCAGTATCGAGCATGTATAAGGAAATCCATCTTTTTGCATTTCCCACCTTATACTGATGCAAGTCCCTTTAATTTATCCTACGGATTATAGTGAGAAGAGGTTCAGAATAACGTTCTGGTGACAGGTAAATTACATATTTTATCCATAACACTAGTTTATGCCGATTGTCTTTCATTTCATGTTATATCTATTGTTTAAAGCTTACTCGTCTTAACTTCATGTACACATAAGATACACTCCACCTACTCAAGGTATATAATAGCTACATATCTATATATATATTTATAAAAGTACCATAACCCCTACATGGACTGGGATACCTTCCCCACTAGTATCCATAGCACAGCACCACGCTAAGTATCCACAATCTATGCCTAGACCGGATTGCCTGCGTACACCAAGGATCTTTCCATCAGTGCCTGATAACGTCCTTATAACTATTTAGTCATGTTCTACCATATCTTAAAGAGTCTTCTATGCATTTTGTATCAAGGACTCAACTCCTCGAACTATCGTATATTGAGGTCTTAGTTCCTCGAACTATTAAGGACACGTCTCCTCAGACTGTCGCATCTTAAAGACTCATCTAAGGGTTACCTAACCTTTCCTCCTAATTACAAACGAACTAAAAAAAAAACATTAAGACAGTGCATGTCCCATACGTAACCTACACTAGTAGGAGGTGTAGTCCGTTTAGGCATAACTCGAGTCTTTCTACCGATCACTTCGTATGATGACGATCTTGTCCTATGTGTACAGCCCTATCCTCACGTGCATTGTACCAACCTTGCTAACATAGCGTCGAGCCTATGCTCGCCACCCCATTTTGATTTCCTAATGCAATCAAGGAAATGCTCACTTGGTTACTTAACACATACCCCCTATAAGGACTGAAGTAGTCCCTACTTGGCTCTTTAACACTTCAAACCGAGGCAAACCCTATTTTGGTGTATTCCCTTCACTTATATGCAAACAAATATTCCCATGGATCCTATAGTTGAAGATGTCTTACATCAGTAAAATTTATACATGTCGTTGGTATCCCATTTCAGAGGGCAGACTTTTATTGTGCAACATTCCTCACCTATCATTCCAACATTACTAACGACTACGTCATTCTCAATTAATTTAAGTTATTAGCTAGATCCAATAATTCACACCCATCATAAATGTTTACTTGAGGCTGTATAAATTCTATGTAATTACTTTACCTCTTATATTCAACTATTGGTATTCGGTCATTTTTGCATAACTTACTTCTTGCTTTATTAATGCAATTTAATGTCATTTACCACTTATTTTCTAGTTAAAAAGATTTATCCTTTACTACCTAACTTCCACTTAACACTATTAGATATAGTCTGCTATTCCTTTTCAACTATTAACTACTTTTCTTTGATTGCTATAACTTAATTCCTCATAGCCATATTTATAATTCACCGCTTATTTTTATTCTCTAACTCATCTTAAATTACATATATTAGATTGACAATTGAATTATATTTATTATTTCTACATACAATACTTGGTTTATACTTAGGGATTTCTATATCTTAACGCGTTGGAATTACATCTTCCAAAAAGGAAATAATAACAAAGTAATTTTCAATGACTTTTCTAAAAGATGGTTTGTGTTATGTTTGGAACTACAATGAATCATATTTTCCTGTTATTATTGAAATAGATGATACAAAATATGACAAACATCCCTAATTTGTACATCTTCTTCTTATAGGTATATTTCCAGTTACTTCAAACAATAGAATTTTGTACATAATTACAAAACTAGAAACTTATAGAAATTTACATTACAAAACACTTCATTTCAATGAATTAAAATACTCCTCAAATCCCAATCCACTTTATAACAACATTCAATTCATGTTTACTAACATATAACATTCAACTAAAAAACCTAGATTATTATACAAACTCATTAATGGAATATCTCATAAATTTAGGGACTACTTTCACCTTTACCTTCCAGATTCAAGTATATGCAATATTTAATCAAAGTTAATAGTTTACAGAATATGTAGGCATAGTTCTCAATTTTATTGCATAATATCCAAGCCTACAACTCTAGAATTTACATTTAGGCATATAAGGAATAGATTTACAATAATATAAATCCAATATTATATAAAACATATATAATTTTTCACTCACCTCTAAGCTTACAATCTTCAGATCTAAGTCTGCTACTCTTGATTGACTCCCTTTCTTTCTACCAAAATATGAATCAAAAGCATATATATAATTGTTAGAATTTAAGATCTGAAAAGAGATTTGAAATTAATATAGATTTGGATTCAGTTTATGATTTACCTTGGCTTTGACGAATTTTATGCTATTCTTCTTCTCTATTTTTTCCTCTATTCTTCACTTATATATATATATATATTATAGTTTATACAAAAATTTATAATTTGTGCAAAAAGAAAATTAAAAAGCTTCGCCATTGCTTCAAAAAATATGAGAAGAAAAGTGAGGGGATGGGTCCGCATTTATAGGGGTTCGAGTTAATGTCAGCCATTAGATTAAATTATATTAAATCTGGATCGCTCGGCCTTGGTTAACATACAGCCACCATCAACCACCGTTCAACCACCATGCTACCACCAGTCGACCGTTAGCTGTCGACCGATCCCAACAAGGGGTCAACCGGTTATTTTGTTTTGTCAGATACATTTTTCCTCTTAAATATTATTTGGTACGATTTTCTTTTGAACCGATTAACATTAATTTTGCTTAGACGTTAAGTATCCATTAACTTTAAATAATGTTAATCAATTATAGTTATTTCCTTAATTATATATATAATTATTTCCAATTCTAAATCTTCAAACATTAATAACTTTTTCGCTTGAGCTCCGATCGAAACCTTTATATATATAAATCATACAGAAAATCACCATAAATGCAATGTTCCAAGTTTCAAAGCCAAATTATAACATTATGAAAATTCCATTTTTGGCTTTAATAATTATTAATTAATTTCTTTTTTAATTAATTATCGTTCCATTTATGAGGTGTTACACCTACATCGGCTAGGTATTGTTATAACGTACTCTTCGAGTATATTAGGTCCTAGAGGTGTAGGACGCTCGTCACACTACCTTCCCTCAATTAACGAGAATTATTATTATGAAAATAGTATTTTTAGGGTTTTTGAAATTGTGAAATTCATACAAATCTTCAATCAAAATAATCAACTCGATATAAAAGTCATATTTTAAATCTGAGTAGACATATAAGTGAAATTAAAATGCATACCTACATCATATTCATTTCATAGATAAGCCCACTCACCTCTATTCACTATCTTTGAAGAAATCCTATAACCTTCTTCTCTACTTCCATTGGCTTTGGCGCCTCTCCTTCTCTTGTTAGTTTTCTAAAGTTATGATGTTAATATCTCTTCCTTTTTATTTTATTTCCTTATTTTTTGAGGAATTTTTTTAATATTTCATTTTAAGAGTGTTTTTCATTTAAAGAAGAAGGAGAAGAGGAATGGAGCTTAGGTGAAGCAGCAACAACAAAATAAAGAGAAGTGGACATTGAGATGAATTAGGTTCAAAACTTCCATTATATAGGCAAAAATCCTAAAATTCTCCATTAGCCCAATTGGGCCTCGAAACACACGCTATGGAAAAAAAATCTATAAATCGTTTAGTTTTTGACATTTTGTATATGTATTTCGGCTAAAAAATTTACTTGACGCAATAACAGGTCAGAGTCACAAATTCCTTTATTTGTAAAAAAATCAATTTTTTAACTATGTAGAACTACCAAAACACCCTTTCAAATTAATAATTTATTTTTATAAAAATCTTGGGTGTTGATTCTCCTATCTTAAAAGAAATTCATCCCTATTATTCAAAATGATAGGAAAACATAACTCCTAAACTCTACTACACTTTATTAACCATGTGCATGTGCGACACATATATTCAAACCACACTATGTACAACGAAACTCAAACAATCCATATCAAATAATCTGTTTCTTAGCATTCCTAGCGATATAAGATAAGATAACCAAAAGGACACCACTAAAGTCTGGAAATATACATCCATATATAGCAATGGCAAGATAAGTGCAAATAAACAATGTGGATCCATCAATAAACATATGCCATGAATATGAAGGTGATAAATGCAAAAATAGTAATGCATCTCCTATTTGAATGCAAGATCGTGGCATATAGGCATAGATGCAAAACATCCTAAATTATGGTGATAATTATTTGTATATGCAACATGGTATATAATAAGTCAAGTCGTATAAAAAAACACGTGTTAGACAACAAATAAACACACCATCAAATTTTCTAATTTAAGTAAGCAAACAAAACAGGGAAAATGTTCTTGAAAATAGCGAGGGATGGAAATCCCTGTTGTACTTCTTTGGCTCCCGGATACTCTCAATCATTCCCACTAGACTCTTGTCGGTTAAACCAACTTATCGCAGAGTCACTTTTCCCATGCTCAATAATGCAGATAGGTGTACGAGAACAAATGAATCTCTCTAATTCAACCTCCTTTAATCGACTCGGCTCTAGCATACTAATTTAATCTTATAAACACTTTTGCAAGTGAGACACATGGAAAATATCATGAACCCCCGCCAACTTTTATGGAAGCTCCACCCTATAAGGTAATTTTCTAATCTTTCAAAATCTGAAAGGCCCTAAAAACCATTATTCCAAACTCCCTGATCCACAAAACCTCATAAAATGTCTTAACGGAGAGACCTTCTGTAACAACCCCTTATTTGTACCATTCAAATCGACAATAATCCACACATATCAGACTTGAATGGTGCAAAATAACAGATTGTAAATAAATTTGGGGCAAATGAAATCAAACACACATAATCACAGACACAGAAATATCAGAATAACTCGCAACGGAATATAAAATACCATAGCAGTTCATGAAGCTACTATATAAAAGTCCCAAAACAAATATATAATATCAGTCTGAAAACAACATAATAGAAATCCCAAATACACAGAAGTTCACTAATACATGAGATAAAATAGAACAGCTGAAAACTAAAATAGATATGTAAATAGATAGGCAGAATCTCCAGCAAAGACCAGCTCCAGAAAGAGAATCCAAAGCTGTGAATACTTAGTCTGATCCGAGCGTAAAGAAAAACTCAAAACACTCGAGTCAGGACATATATACTTATATAATGTAAACCAACTCAAGTGAAATGCAATAAAGTACAGGTAACTTAAAGGATGCTTGAGACTGCCCATCCTCTAAGGATCCGTTAAACTATTTACTATGTAGTAATATGCGTATTATAATAACGTCTACAGTAAAATAAACTTACGTTAAAATAGCGTTGAAGAGTTACCCATATAGCCCCCAACACGTAATAGTCCCAGTAATCCATCCAGTATCAGCATATCTCCAGATCGGGAGACTACCCTAAATACTCTATGGGCTACGGGAGAAAAACAAACTCGTAATAAAGCTCACTATGGTAGGTGACAAGGCACATGAGGCAAAGCCAAGGTAGATATACCAATTACGCTTACGGGCTGGTGGTGACGCATTGCACCCACTACCGCCCACCTCGAGCTACACTTCCAAAATCAAAGGGTGCACCCAATCAATCACAAAAGTAATAGAATGGTATCGAAGAAGTGTGTCCGATCGGAGGAGCTACCTCACTTGGCCCGTCGATCGCTCCTGTTTTAGCCACCTTAAGCCAACTCATGGGAATCGGGTCCACGTTCATACCATAATAGGATCGTCGCCACCACCCTACTTCATTCTGTAATCTCCACTGCGTACATAGTTGTTAAAGTGGTTTTCGGTATCGACAGAGAGTATGTCCATATCCGATCCCGGTCTCTTTATCAACCAATCGTTATGATAACCCGTGGTTATAATTTAAAAATGGTACTTAGGTTTCAAAAATCAAATTCATTTAACAATTCAATATCATTTCAAATCCATTTCAAAATATCAAATTATCAATTTTTTTCAAACCTCATTCATTTTATTTAATTTAAATATCATTCCAAATCACTTTTCAAAATGGTTTATATTTCAAATCAAATTACATCATGTAAACCATTTAAAAATGAAGTCATTATATTTAAAATCAAATATTTAATTCTCAACATTTTAGCCTTCTCAAAGTTCATTTATGAACTTAAATTTATTGAAACAGTGAAATTCAACTTTCGCAGCACTTAGAAATATGATACGAAAAGTTATGTTTTAAAACAAATCAATTTAGCAAAGACGGCATTAAAAATGCTATAATAGTTTTAGTTTAGTTTTCAAATAAAAACTTAAGTTAAATTCAGCAACTACATCACTTACAAACTGTTGTAATATCCCTTAGTTTAATTTAGCCATTTAGTTTATTTGTATCAACTACAACACTTAGAAATGCTGTAATATCCTTTAATTAAGAAATGATACCATTTCAAAAATGCTGTTAATTAAATTCCAAGTTTTCAATACAATTTCATATATAATTAAACTTTAATCTAAACCATTTTTAACTTATAAAAATCATGTTTTCTCACTTTAAAATGATTATTTAAACACCTTCTAATTTATGATTTCATAAAGTGAAATTTTCATAAATAATTATCAAATCTTAAATAATTCACTTATAAAAATAAATGAAATTTTTATAACATTCATTTACTTTACATTTTAATTTAATTTACATTTCATAAATTAAATTTAAATTCCATTTTATTTTTCTTAACTTAACTTTTAATTTAAATCACATTTCACATTTTCTAAGTTAAGTTTTATCTCAAAATATCATTTTAAACATTTATTTATTTAATCATTTTTAATTTATAGAAAATCAATAACACTTTACAAAAATCATTTTAAATTCAAATTTAAATCAAAATATTGTAATATTTACATTTTAAAATACTTTAAAAATTCTAGAAATACATACATACATACATACATACATATATATTAACCACGTGTGTGTATATAATTTTCTATCCTAGGTAAAGTGATACGGATATTTATCATTTCAATCAGTAATTTACAAAGAAAACCTCGGTTCTATCATTTCAAACTCGCAGTCCCAAGTAAAATGAAATAAATAAAAATCATTCAGGCCTATCATTTCAGCCCATAATGATTTTTCCCTATTCTAAATTCCGTTTGGGTATGTATCATTTCAACCCATAGTGATTCTATCTACAGGGAACTTGTAGTGTGATAAACTGATATAAATAAACATTATAGCATTATCTAGCAGTAACAGATGATATGACAGGTGTATAAATAGGGTGAACATCATATGATCATAGCATAGGCAGTTATAACATGATCATATAATCTACATATTCAAATGGTATCAATTTTAAATTATATAAGTACAGAATGTCTTGTGAGAAAATACCGACCTCTGCAAGCTGGAGATAGCACAACCAAATAAATAAAAAAGATCCAAAAGGCACGAAACACGACTACGATTCAAGTGAGGAGAGAGCCAAAGTGATTATCTTGTACATATCAAACAAAAAAAGAATGCAACATGAATCACAACACAAAATATAACATTAAACAAGCTAGAAATAATGCACAACATAGAATCAAACAACCTACCCATGCTTTCACAAATTATATGCTCGGCCAAGGGTTTGAAATGCACAGCCATAGTGATGTGAATGAGTCAAGTATGGGTTCATATAGGGTCGGCCTAGCAAGGAATAAAGGAGTTGAAGTTTTTTATGCATGAACATACAAAGCCAAGGCAACAAAGGCAATTTATCACAATCACAAAGTTCAGCCATGGCCTTATGTGGCATGGTGATGCCCGATAGGGGATGGTGTAGCAGTGGCTTAGGGTCAGGTAGGGGCTGGAGAAGGTGGTGCAAGTGGTGGCCGAGAGGTGTTGTTGAGTGGTGATGCATGTTGGAGTTTGGCTATGCATGTATAAGGGGTGTTTACTAATTTTTTTTGTAGAGCATACATCATAGGGGCCATGTCCTTGACATGGACAAGGAGCTAGAGGAGATGGCAGCTGATCAAGGTGGTGGTGAAGGTGGTGGTGGAGGAGGAGAAGCTATGGCCGAACATGAAAGTGAAAGCATGACAAACAAAATGAATAAAACAAGGAAAAAATGTAAGAAAAAGATGAAAACCATTACCAATTTTTTTCTTAGAAATGATGCCGAATATTTTGGAGATGAGAAGAAAATTTTGTGCGTGAGAAATGAAAAGAAGACACAGCCGAAGAAAGAAAATAGTGCCTCATCAATGCAAGTGGCAATTTGCAAATGAAAAGACAAAGGCGTGTGAAAAGTCAATGGTGTATGAAAAGTTTATGGCTCTTTATATTTTCTATTTTCTTTATTTATTTTAAACACATGAAAATGTAAGTAAATAAAATAAAAACAAAAAAAAATAAAGTATGAAAGAAGATAAATAAATAAATTTTAGATAAATATAAATTAATTAAGAAAATGGCTTAAAATAGAAACTAGGTTTTAAAAATTCTAAATAAATACAATAAGCTTTGGAAATTTTTTAACATCACTTTAAAAATATTTAAAAATGAAATCTTGAAATAAAAATAAATTTAAAATAATTTAAAAATGAATTAAAGTCAAATTTAAAAATATTTCAAAAATCTAGGGTTGTTACACTTTCCCCCACTCAAATCTTTTCGTCCTCGAAAAGAACGGACAAGGAAAACAAAGATAGCAAGATAGAAAAACAAAGCAGTACCTGAAATAAACAATTCCGGATTTGAAGCATGAGTGCTCTCCTCCGTCTCCCAGGTACAATCTCTATCATTAGTACTCTACTGTATTTTGACCAGACTAACAGATTTCGTTCTGAGCTGCTTCGCACCTCTATCGACAATACGAAGTGGCTTCCTCTCGACAGTCTGATTAGGCTCAATATCGAAACTATCAAGAGCAGAAGGCTAGACAATAAGAGATGGATCATGAAGATATCGACGAAGATGCGAGACATGGAATACATCATGCACTCCAGAAAGCTTCTCGGGCAAATCTTGACGATAAGCCAAAGAACCAACTGTTTCCACAATGCGAAAAGGACCAATGAACCTAGGAGAGAGCTTCCCTCTACGACCAAAGCGAATGACATTCCTCAAGGGAGAGACCTTAAGGAAAACCTGATCACCAACAGCAAACTCCAAACTCCGCCTACGCCTATCAGCATACTTCTTCTGCCTATCCTGAGCAGCTCTCAACCTCCTCTTAATCTCCTCAACTCTCTCAAAAGCTTCCAAAATCACATCAGGACCATGAACCAAACGATTACCGGATTCCATCCAGCAAGATGGAGATCTACAAGGTCGTCCGTATAGAGCAGCAAATGGAGACAATTTGACACTGGCCTGAATGCAAAGATGGAATGAGATAGATAAAGAGATTGAAATAGGCTATAACAGAAGATAAGATTATACCAGATAGCTATTATTGTAGGTGAATTCAACAAGATGGAGTAGATCTTCCCAAGATCCTCCATAATCAAGCACACAAGCACGAAGAAGATCCTCGAGAATCTGATTCACTCTTTCCATTTGACGTTGGTCTGTGGATGGTAAGCAGTGCTCAGATTCAGACGAGTACCCAGAGATTCCTGAAAAGCTTTCCAAAACTGACTGGTAAAAATAGGATCACGATCACAAACAATACCCCATGGAGACGAACGATCTCTCTCATGTAAATCTCAGACAAGCTAGAAGCAGAACGAGTAGACTTGACCGGAATGAAATGAGCGAACTTGGTCAGTCTATCCACAATAACCCAGATACTCTCATTACCCTTCGAGTCCTTGGTAAACCGTCGATGAAATCCATCGAAACCTGTTCCCACTCCCAATTGGGAATCTCAAGGGGCTGCAACAAACCAGGGGTCTTCTGGTGATCGGCTTTGACTTGCTGATAGGTCACACACCGACTAACAAAGATAGAGATATCCCGCTTCATCCCCTTCCACCAATAAAGCCTCTTCATATCCTGATACATCTTTGACACACAAGGATGAATAGAAAGTCTAGATCGATGATTCTCCAGAAGCAACTCCTGCCTCAATCCATCAACATTCGGGACACAAATCCTGCCATTAATCCTAAAAATCCCTCTATCATTAATCTGAGCTCCACTACCACTACTACTACCACCACCAACCCTGCTACGAACACTCTCCTTCATTAATCTAAGCATCTCATCCTCATCCTGCTTAACCATGATACGATCCAAAAGAGGAGAAGAAGAAACAACAAGCTACACAACAAAGCCTTCTTCTGACTCAAAGCATCGGCCACAACATAAGCTTTACCGGGAGTATAGCTAATATCGAGGTCATAATAAGCCAAAAACTCAAGCCAACCAACTGGCCTCTGATTCAATCCTTCTGAGAGAAGATATATCTCAAAGACCGATGATCGGTGAAAATCTCAAACTTGGTTCCTAGAAGATGATTCCTCTAAAGCTTCAAAGCAAAGACAACAGCAAGCAACTCTAAATCATGAGCGGCATTATTTTCCTCGTGGGGTTTCAACTGATGGCTGGCATAGGCAATGACCTTACCATCCCTCATGAGAACAGTACCCAATCCCTCACGACTAGCATCAGTATATACCGTCAATCCCTCACTTCCATTCAGAACGATAAGAACTAGTGTGGAAGTTAGCTTGCCCTTTAACTCATTGAATGCACCTTCAAACTTCTTATCCCAGATGAACCTAGAATTCTTACAAGTTAAAGCAGTGAGAGGTGCAACAATTCGAGCAAAATTCTTGATGAATCTTTGGTAGTAACCGGCAAGGCCCAGAAAACTACGAATATCAGATGGAGTCTTTGGAGTTTCCCAATCCTGTAACATAATAGGGAGAACAATAAGGACAAATGAAAAGATAGAATTATTAAATGATAAAAGAAAAGAGTGGAAAGAAAGCTTACATTGATCATAGCGATCTTGACTGGATCAGTAGAAACTCCATTACCAGAAACAATATGCCCGAGAAATCGGACTTCATCCTCCAAGAAATGGCATTTAGAAAATTTATCCTTCATTTGATGATTTCTAAGAGTGTCCAAAAAAGATTTCAAATGCGACTCTTGCTCTTCCTTGGTCTTAGAGAGGACAAGGATATCATCAATAAAGACTAGAACAAATTTATTAAGAACATCACGAAAAACACGATTCATCAAATTAACAAAGAAAGCAGGAGCATTAGCCAAACCAAAAGGCATGACTAACCATTCATAAAACCATTCTTAGTGTAGAAAGCAGTCTTAGGAATGCTATCCTCAGCAACCCTGAGCTAATGAAAACCTGTGGCAAGATCAAGTTGAGAGAAAAAAGTGGCACCATAAAGCTGATTAAACATATCATTGATACAAGGCATTAGATATCTGTTTTTCATAATGAGCTTGTTCAGCTCCCTATAAAAACACACATCCTCAAAGAACCATCGGACTTGGTGACGAAAATCAAAAATGCTCCCCATTCAGAAAAGTTAGGCCTAATCAGACCTTTGGAAGCTAAGTTCTCAGTTGTTTCCTTAATTCAACGTTCTCACGGGGTGCCATTCTTCTAGGAGGAAGAACCACAGGTCGAGCACCGGGAATAAGATCAATCCAAAATTCAATTTCCCGCTTAGGAGGTAAAGAAGTGACTTCACCAAATACATCGGGATATAGTCTAACCACAGGAGCCGAATCAAGATCACCAGGAGAAGAATCCAGAGAATAAATAAAACTGCCAGCAAAATCCTGTGGCATGCGACACTGAATAATCAAAGAATCACCCTTATTTCTAACAAGAGTGACAATTCTGGATTTGCAATAGATATGAGCATCATGATTCCTCAGCTAATCTTGACCAAGCAACAGATCAAAAGCATCAAAGCCTAAAACATAGAAATCACCAAAAAACGATAACCGGAATGGAAGAGTTTCACTTCTCTACAAATCCTATTAAGGTTCGCGGGACCTCCGATAGGATTAGGAACACATAAAGGAATAGAAACATACTAAGGAGAAAGGAGATGCTCGAACTTATCACACAAATCAACAGAAATAAAACTGCGGGAAGCTCCAGTACAACTGGATGATGAAATAAAGTAAATGTGCCCTGAAGAGTACCTTGGTCGTCACCAGGGGCAAGAGCGGGTAGGGGAACTGGAGAAGATGCAGATGAGACAGCAAATATACCAGAAGGCTTACCCTTCTACTGGGTAGGGCAATCCTTCCTAAAATGACCAGGTTGGAGACAGATATGGCAGAGATCACGCCTAGCCAACTGAGCAGCAGGAGGAAGAGCAACGCCAGCTATTGGCATAGTGTCCCTTCTGATCACATCCAAAGCAGGTGATAGAGGAAAGATCAACGGGTTGCTTCTGAGAAGGAGCAGATGATGAAGATCCCAAACCCGGACGCTTGTGCCAATTCTTCTTCTGCTGGTGATAATTAGGCTTTCTGTTCCTAGAATTAGCAGAGGAAGACTGAGATGAAGGAGCACCAGAAGCAGCAGGACCCTTAGAAGTAGGGTTCTCATAACAGATAACCATATCCATAAGCTGGGTGAAAGTGCCATGAACATGAGAAATGAGACGACTATAGTACTCAGGATGAGCACCGACAATGAACTTCTCATTCTGCTTGAGAGGAGTGTCTATCAGGCTAGGACCGAACTTGGAAAGTCATTGAACTTCCTCTCATACTCAGCAAAAGACATGCTACCCTGCTTGAGATCCATAAATTCACGATAAAGCTGAGATTTCCCGGCTTCGGGCATCCTTTTTCCACAAAAGCCTCCCTGGAAAAGAGATACAGAATAAACTCAAGATAGAATCAAAAGAAAAGAAAAAAGGAAAAAAATACAAGATAACACAAAGGATACCTAAACTGCTCCCAAGTAATATCAGCTTCGACGGTGTTAGCCGTAACAGACTCCTACAAATCTAGAGCAGCCTCATGCAACTACCAAGCTGCTAACTGCCGCTTCTGGGCATCAGTAATCTCAAGACCAATAAATATCCTCTCCAGACTCTATAACCATTGCTGGGCTTCAATAATGCTTTCTGAACTAGTAAACAGGGTTCCACCCAATTGAGTGAATTCCTTACAGAGAACAGTGAACTTAACGGGTGCAGCAGGCTGAGGAGCTGGTTGCATACCATGACCCCTACCTCTAGCATTTCCTCGATTCATCCTAAAAAATCAAGAATGAATTTAGGACAAGGTATAGAGAAGCCAACGATAAATTAAGATAAGACAAGATAAATTCACTTGGATGAATATCGGAATGAAAGGAAAAACTAACAAGGTAGATAGAAAGGAAGGAAATTTAGAAAATTGCTTTTAAAATAAGAAATTTTTTATATCAAAATAATCTTTGAAAATCCTTTGAAAATCATTTTATACTTTGAAAATACGTTCTCTCACAAGGATATGATTCTGAGATTGGTTTCACACATTCTAGGGTATTTCTACCCTATCGCAAAGGTTTGCCTAAAACCAAAGCTCTGATACTAAATGTAACAACCCCTTATTTTCTTCTATTCAAATCGAAAATAATCCACACATGTCAGACTTGAAGGACGCAAAATAACAGACTATAAATAAATTTGGAGCAAATGAAATCAAACACACAGAATCACAGACATAGAAATATCAGAATAACTCGCAGCGGAATATAAAATACCATAGTAGTTCATGAAGCTATTATAACAAAGTCTCAAAACAAATGCATAATATCAGTCTGAAAACAACGTAATAGAAATCCCAAATACATAAAAGTTCACTAATACATGAGATAAACTAGAATAGATGAAAACTGAAATAGATATGTAAATAGATAGGCAGAATCTCTAGCAAAGACCAGCTCTAGAAAGAGAATCCAAAGCTGTGAATACTCAGGCTGACCCGAGCGTAAAGCAAAACACAAAACACTTGAGTCAGGACATATATGCTTATATAATGTAAACCAACTCAAGTGAACTGTAATAAAGTACAAGTAACATAAAGGATGCTTGGGACCGCCTATCCTCTAAGGATCCATTAAACTATTTACTATGTACTAAGATTGTGCTATTATAATAATGTCTACAGTAAAATAAAATTACTTTAAAATAGCATCAATGGGTTACCCATATAGCCCCCAATTCATAATACTCCCAGTAGTCCATTTTGTATCAGCATATCTCCAGATCGAGAGACTACCCTAAATACTCCATGGGCTACGGGAAAGAAACAAACTCGTAGTAAAGCTCGCGTTGGTAGGTGACAAGGCACATGAGGCAATGCCACGGTAGATATACCAATTACGCTTCCGGGCTGGTGGTAATGCTAAGCAGCCACTACTGCCTACCTCGAGCCACACTCCCAAAATCAAAGGGTGCACCCAATCAATCACAAATGTAATAGAACGGTATTGAAGAAGTGCATCCGATTGGAGGATTTACCTCACTTGGCCCGTCGATCGCCCCTGTTTTAGTCACCTTAAGCCAACTCACGGGAGTCGGGTCCACGTTATACTAGGATCATCGCCACCATCCTACTTCATTCTGGAATCTTCATCGCGTACACAGTGTTTAAGTGGTTTTCGGTACCGACAGAGAGTATGTCCATATCCGATCCCGGTCTCTTTAACAACCAATCGTTATTATAACTCGTGATTGTAATTTAAAAATGGTACTTATATTTCAAAAATCAAATGTCAAAATATCATATTTTTCCAAACCACATTCATTTTAATTTAAATATCATTCCAAATCACATTTCAAAATGGTTTATATTTCAAATCAAATTACTTCATGTAAACCATTTAAAAATGAAGTCATTATATTTAAAATCAAATATTTAATTTTCAAAATTTTAGCATTTTCAAAGTTCATTTATTCACTTAAATTTATCAAAACAGTGAAATTCAACTTTCGCAGCACTTAGAAAAATGATACGGAAAGTTGTGTTCTCAATTTGGCAAAGATGACATTTAAAATGCTGTGATAGGTTTAATTTAGTTTTCAAATAAAAACTAAAGTTAAATTCAACAACTACAGCACTTACAAAGTGCTGTAATATCCCTTGTTCCAATTTAGTCATTTTGTTCATTTGTATCAACTACAGCACTTAGGAATGCTGTAATATCCTTTACTTAAGAAATGATAGCATTTCAAAAATGCTGTTAATTAGATTCCAAGTATTTAATACAATTTCATAAACAATTAAATTTTAATCTAAACCATTTTTAGCTTATAAAGATCATATTTTTTCACTTTAAAATGATTATTTAAATACCTTTTAATTTATGATTTTATAAAGTGAAATTTTCACAAATAATTATCAAATCTTTAATAATCCACTTATAAAAATAAATGAATTTTTTTAAAACATTTCATTTACTTTACATTTTAATTTAATTTACCACTTCATAAATTAAATTTAAATTCCATTTTATTTTTCTTAACTTAACTTTTAATTTAAAACACCTTTCACATTTTCTAAGTTAAGTTATATTTCAAAATTTCAATTTTATTTAACCATTTTTAATTTATAGAAAATCACTAACAATTTATAAAAATCATTTTAAATTCAAATTTATATCAAAATATTATAATATTTACATTTTAAAATACTTTAAAAATTCTAGAAATATATATATATATATATTAACCACGGATTTGTATATAATTTTCTATCCAAGGTAAAGTGATACGGATATTTATCATTTCAATCCGTAATTTACAAAGAAAACCCTGGTTCTATCATTTCAAACCCGTAGTCCCAAGTAAAATAAAATAGATAAAAATCGCTCAGGCCTATCATTACAGCCCATAAAGATTTTTCCCTATTCTAAAGTCCGTTCGGGTATGTATCATTTCAACCCATAGTGATTCTAATCTACAGGGAACAAGCAGTGTGATAAACTGATATAAATAAACAGTATAACATTGTCTAGCAGTAACAGATGATATGACAGGTGTATAAATAGGGTGAACATCATATGATCATAACATAGGCAGTTATAACATGGTAATATAATCTACAAAACCAAATGGTGTCAATTTACAAATTATATAAGTACAGAATGTCTTGTGAGAAAGTACTCACCTCTACAAGCTGGAGATAGCACAACCAAACACACAAACAAAGATCCAAAAGGCACGAAAGCACAACTACGATTCAAGTGAGGAGAGAGCCAAAGTGATTATCTTGTACATATCAAACAAAACAAGATTGCAACATGAATTACAACACAAAATATAACACTAAACAAGCTAGAAATAATGCACAACATAGAATCAAACAACTTGCCCATGCTTTCACAAATTATATGCTTGGCCTAGGGTTTGAAATGCATAGCCATAGTGATGTGAATGAGTCATGTATGGGTCCATATAGGGTTGGCCTAGCAAGGAATGAAGGAGTGGAAGTTGTTTATGCATGAACATACAAAGCCAAGGCAACAAAGGCAATTTTTCACAATCACAAGGTTCGGCCATGGCCTTATATGGCACGGCCATGCCTGTTGGAGGCCAGGGAAGGTGTAGCAGTGGCCAAGGGTTAGGTAAGTGTTGGGGAAGGAGGTGCAAGTGGTGGCCGAGAGGTGTTGTGGCGTAGTGATGCATGTTGGAGTTCGGCTATGCACGTATAAGGGGTGTTTGCTATTATTTTTGTGTGTGGAGCATACATCATAGGGTCCACAGCCTTGACATGGATAAGAAGCTGGAGTAGATGGCAGCCAATCAAGGTGGTGGTGAAGGAGGAATAGCTATGGCCGAACATGAAAGTGAGATTATGAAAAACAAAATGAATAAAACAAGGAAAAAATGTAAGAAAAAGATGAAAACCATTAACAATTTTTTTCTCAGAAATGATGCCGAATATTTTAGAGATGAGAAGAAAATTTTGTGCATGAGAAATGAAAAGAAGACATGACTGAAGAAAGAAAATAGTCGGCCTCATCAATGCAAGTGGCAATTTGCAAATGAAAAGACAAAGGCATATAAAAAGTCAATGGTATATGAAAAGTTTATGGCTCTTTATATTTCCCATTTTCTTTATTCATTTTATACACATGAAAAATGTAAATAAATAAAAACAAACAAAACAAAATAAAGTATGAAAGAAAATAAATAAATAAATTTTAGATAAATATAAATTAATTAAGAAAATGGCTTAAAATAGAAACTAGGTTTTAAAAATTGTAAATAAATACAATAAGCTTTGAAAAATTTTTAATACCACTTTAAAATTATTTAAAAATGAAATAAAGTCAAATTTAAAAATATTTCAAAAATCTAGGGTTGTTACGCCTTCATAAAAACCATGTCGCATACTACGAACTCCAGTTCAATGTATCTCTAATTAGCATATGGTTTTCCCCTTCTTGCACCGTCTTCAACCTCCATGGATCAAATAAATATTTTTTGAAGTCTATCTTATCATTTGTTGCCCAAGAATAATCTTATCTGTAGTGGCCCACCAATAAGGCGGGCATCAACATAGACTCTCGTGTAATACTTCGAATAGTGCCACTCCAATGCTTGCTTGATACATGTTATTACATGAAAACTCTACTAGAGGCAAGTGATATTCCTAAGAACCTCCAATGTTAAAAAATATAAATCCATAAAAAATACTCTAACTCCCAATTCACCCGCTTAGTTTGCCCATCCTTCTGTGGGTGATAGGTTGTGCTTAATTTTAGCTTAGTGCCCAAGGCCTTATGAATACTCCTTCAAAACTTACTAGTGAAAGGTCAATCTCGATCACTGATAATGCTGGGAGGAACTCCATTTAGTCAAATTACCTTCTTTATGTAGAAGGATGCTAAAGATGTGGTTATCGTTATACTCATAATCATGAAAAAATGAGTGCATTTGGTCTATCGCTTGACAATGACCTACCACTTCCAATTTCCCTTCTACCCCTAGACATCCGATTAACAAAATCCATGGAGACGCTTTTCCATTTCCACTTAGGAATACATAAAGAATGTTATAATCCACCATGCATTTTCTTCTCTTCCTTTACTATCTGTCATGTAACACAATTTGAAAATAACTCCTCTACATTTCTCTTTACATTTAACTGTTGAATACCCTCTTTATATCTTGATGGTACCAATCCTTTACCAAGTCAGTCAATTCCTTAATAAGAGGAACACACAACCTACCATCTATACATTTCTATCCTATAGAATTAATGGAATATTGATCCAAATGACTCGAATGCTCATATATGCTCAACTTCTCAAATATACACAACTCCGTGTATTACCTCTAACTCGAAGCAATGTCATTCATAAGTGAAGACAAAATATCTAAAACTACTAATAACCCTGGTGCAAGGTCTAATGAAGTTTGGAAAATAATGCAGAAATAAACTCTAAGTGCTTCCATTCCAAAAATATACATCCTAACATCGCATATCTCATGCCGAAGGCATCAGCTACAACTCTTCTTTTGCCTAAAATATATAGGACACCAAAGTCATGCGATGCTAAGAATTCCATCCACCTCGATTGCCTCAAATTTAACTCTTTTTTGGGATAACAAATACTTTAGACGTTTATGATTTATAAATAACTCAAATTGTTTCCCTAAAAGGTAATACTTCTAGATTTGAGAGGAAAAACAATAGTTGCCAACTCAAGGTCATGAGTTGGATAATTATTCTCCTTAACTTTTAATAACCGACTAGCATCGTAGACAATTCTACCCTCTTACATCAAAATAGCACCAAGTTTTGCACTGCAAGCATCGGTATACATAGTAAATGACTTTGAACCATCAACGAGTACTAAAACAGGTGCTTTAGTTAACATTTTCTTTAGCTTAATGAAATCATGTTGACACATTGAGTTCCATGTTAAAACTAAATTCTTCATAGTAAGGCATGTCAATGGTGCAAAAATCTTCATGAAGTCTTTCATGAACTTCCTAAAATAGCCAGCCTAATAAAGAAAACTACTAACCTCCATAGCATTGTTCGATACATGCCAGTCATGGACTGTAGTGACTTTGCTTGGGTTAACTGACAATCATTGCTTTAAAAATACATGACTGGGAAAGTGAACCCCCTTGTGCCAAAAGTGACCTTTGGAAAATTAAGCTATTAACTTATGCGAAATAGGGGGACTTTGCTTGGGTTAACTAACAATCATTGCTTTAAAAATACATGACTGGGAAAGTGAACCCCCTTGTGCCAAAAGTGACCTTTAGAAACTTAGGCTATTAACTTATGCGAAATAGGGTATTAATCACTTCTCTCAAATGAAAATTGAGCTATTATAGGAATTTCATATAACTAAGTACATCATCTACAAATACCAACACCAACTTATTCAACAACCCTTTGAAGATCGACTCTTGAGGTTGATGAAAAATGCTAGTGCATAGTCAGCCCAAACAGCATGACTAACCACTTATAAATTCCATTAGGTGTACAAAAAATAGCCATTTAAATATTATCCTTAGCCACATGTAACTGATTGAATGCGGTAGAAAAGTCAAGCAAATAAAATATCCTTACCCCAACTAACTATCAAACAAATCACTAATATGTGGCAATGGATAAGGATTCTTCTTCATCAGTGGGTTTAGTTCACTATAATTGGCACAAAGATTTAATGAACCATCTTCTTCGACAGCAAAGAAAACAGTTCTCCCTATTCTTAAATAATTCTCTAGATGAAAACCTTCTTCAATAGTTCATTCACCTATTTACCATGCTTGCTTCTTTCTTTATGATCCATATGCCTAAGTGGTAAGGAAACAAGTCTGACATCCTTTTTTATATAAATTCTAAGTTCCATCTCCCTATGAGAAGGAAAACCAGACACTTCGGTAGAGACATCAAGGAAACTACAAACTATAGGAACAATAGCTAAATCATTATGTGACAGGTCTAGGGATAACGTAACATAACAAATTTTTTGAAATTGCAATAAACCTTAAAGCTGAGCCCACTATAAGGACGCAAGTGAACTAGCTTCCTATCACAATCTAACATGGCTTCTTACACAATCATGCAGTCCATACCCGTAATTTAACTAATCCCAGAAAATCCCAATAAAAAAGCATCATAGCCATTTTTGTACAAAAAAAATACAACCTAAAACCCTTACAAATCATAGAAAAATACATCTAGCCACTAATATAATTTGATAATATAATGACATATGTGACAATACAATTATCTAATTACAACTCAACTACTAGCTAACTCGAAATAAATGAGTGAGTTGCTCTGTAACACACTCCTATTTGGAGGCCCCAATAATGGCTACGGATGCTGCAGTCATCCATAGCTATTAATCCTTGGCAACCAAATATGGTGATTTTAGATACATTGATACACAAAAACACAAGAATATGGAAAAAAATTAAACAACAAAAAAATTCCATATTCCATTTCAAAATATTCCAAACTGATTACATAATCCCAGATCGTAGACCAAGTTTAGATAACATATAATTATTACAAGATACACCAAGAGCGACATATATAGATGCCCCTTTGTTTGATAGGAGTATATAAATAGGCAAGAAAACAAATATTCCTTTACAAACAAAACACAGTGGAAATAAAAAGAACTCTAATAACAAGCTTGCCTCTGCATGTCTTCGGAAGCTTTATTGGTCTAAAAGAATGCCTGGAAATCTTAACTCTCAACCTACTCAAAATAAATTGAGTACTCGAGAGTTTAAGGGAAGAAAAAAACTTTGGGGTCAGTCCTAGTATGAACAATAGTTTACCATCTCAAACCATTAAGATATCTAGTGAGACCACGTCGCTTAGCGGAACGGGTTTTCCCCTAACGAGTATCCTAAGGCATCTATAAAATCATATATTTTGCTCCTGCATTCACAATGGTTAAAACATAGTATTTTGGAAAACATAATGATGATATATAAAACAAGTAAAACAAATCTGGATTAACCATCCCCATTCATTCTAACTATTCGTTCTCAATTATAATTTCAAGGTTTACTATTAACCTGTGTGTTTGTGGATTATCTATCCAATAAAATAGTTTTCATGGGATTACCTAAAACCTCTTGGTAACTCTAATATCTTATCTCTTATGCTTGTTTTCATGAGCTAACTAGGAACCAATTGACTGACTGTCAATATCTTTATCCCGATATAGTTTTCATAGGCTAACTACAAACCTACTGGTCCCTGCCAGTTTCAAATCATAAATTTAATGGGCTGACCGTGAATCTATTAACCCATACCAATATCATTAGTTATCTACAGTTTTCATGAACGTACATCAAATCTATTAGCCCTGCCAATATCATTAATTAAGATTTTACATTTCTTAAGTCATATTCACTACTGGGTCAAATAATTGGTTATTCCTCCCTTCCCCAAAGTACCGTTATGGGTTAATTACAATGTGAACAAGTATATGAAGAAGTAATACTTCTAAAATCTTTAGTTATGCCATGGTATTTCCTTTTTAAAAGTGAGAGTGGGTTTTTGTATTGAAACTTTAAAACATCACCTTCGAAACCTCCAAAGGACCACCTTCAAAAGCATAAGATTCTTTTCAAAACATAATAAACATACCTTTCGAAGCCCTTGTTAAATATGCACTTTCAAAACCAATGGTACCTTTCGACGGTATCAAAATACTCTTTAAAACATAGCTTCAAAATAAATAAAAGTACGCTGTGAAAGAATTGGGTTTACTCTTTAAAATCATCTTTTGGGTCAAAATGATTATTTACGAAAGTATCTCTTTCGAAACAACTTATAAAATTGTTTTGGGCAAAAACATGATTGTAACGAAACCATCTACTCGAAAGCATGCCCCTTTAAATTAAAACTTGGAAGGATAGAGTCGAAACCCCCTTTCGACTCCATTGCCTTTAAAACCCTCTACCCCTTTCGAAAGCATTCAAGAAAAAGGCTCAGTTTAAGTTAAAATAGAGATAACCCTTCGACAGCATATATGGCTTCAATACAGTCGAAAGGTAAATTAGCGGCTTGGTCTCGACTTGGTCGAAACCAATCCTTTCTCAAGCTATTATTTAAGGAGAAAGTACCCTTCGAAAGCTTAATTATAAAGTCCCTTTCGAAAGAAAGGTTTTCGGCTATGTTGGAAATTTTAAGTAAAACAAGGTAGGAATTTAACTTTAGAAAAAAAACCAAGGTTTCAAATTTGTAGGATATCGACACAGTTGAAAGCCGTTTAAAAACTACACAGGCGCTTTTCTTTTTAAAAGGAACCTTGGTTTCGACCCTGACGAAAGCATTGCTTTCGACCCCTTACCTTTCGCTACTTACCAATTCACTTCATACCAATTCCATTGATACCGTGTGCATTGGTTTCGACTCTAACGGTTTCGATTAGATTGATGTGGAGGTAAATGATTCTAAAGGTGCCTCTGAATTAGGCAGATCAACCTTTTTCTGAAATGCTGATTTATAGCTAAATATAACTATTACTTTATAATTAACCTTCCCCTTACAATTCCTTAATTGGTTACTTTAAAACTTTTCAAATACTTTACAATTCGAAACTGTCGCATTAATTTAGATCCAAATCAAAGAAATATAACTTTTAAGCCCTTCCATATAACAAAACCAACATTTAAAGGAAAGCCCCTCTTTAACAATAATCTATTTTCCCTGATAAATCAAATGCGAAAATCATCAAAAATCACAGAAAATCAATTTTATCATGTAATCAAACATATTAAAATTTTAGACCCAATTTCTTCCTGAAATACTTGAATTTAATTTTAAACCCGATCATATCATATTCTTTAATAATTCATAATAAATGTTTCCAAATCTTGGAAAACGAAAATTAAAACCTATCTCCAAAATCATATTTTTGCTTAACATAAAAATTTCCATCGCATTCAGAAATAATAAACCCTTGGTTCTCCCTTAAAACCGAACAAATTTATAGGCATATGAATTATAATAATTCGAACGTAACGTAGTTCAAGCATATCATCATCCATATCATTATAAAGAGGAATTTATTCATAAATCAAAAATCACGTAGTCATAGAATAAAATAGAGATAGTATAAAATAATTATTCACCTTAGATATGATTAGGAATTTAAGATTTGTTATTGATTAATCCTTCCTAGCTTTGGTCCTTAGCTTTAAATTATAATATTCCTCTTTTCCTCCTTGTTAATGGTCGGCTCTTAGGTTTTTTTGACGTTAATTCTAATTTGAGAAAAATGAACGTGAATGGGCAATTACAAAAGGTCATAGGTGTGTAAAATGAAAAGGTTATTTTACTACTATGCCCATGTGTGAACTTATTAAACTTTAAACCAATAAAAGTCCATTTAGTTAACTATCAAGCATGGTCCTTTATATAATTTATTAAAATCTCAATCTACTTATCATCATTATTCTACTTAATTTATCTAATTAAATTTTATGAATAATGTTATCAAATATTAGGGATGTTACAGGCTCTCTCCTAAAGAATTTCATCCCCGAAATTCAGTAAGGACTAAATAGTAAACAAAGCAATCATCTTTAACACCTTCTAACAACCGTACTAGTCCAACTGACTTGCAAATATCTATATAAATCTAATATAGACATTCCCTCAAAGTAGATTAGGATAAGTATCTCTAATCTTATCCTCTATCTCCCAAGTATAGTCCTTCTCCTTGTTGCTCCATTGAACTTTCACCAACCTAACTGTCTTATTCCTTTATATTTTTTCATCTTTAGCTACAAAACCTAAATTGGATGTCTTAGGAAAGTCAAATTAGGCTCTACTATTAAGTCTTTCAATCTTGCTGGAGGAATAGTAGTCTCTGGATCATGCACATACTTGTGAAGATGAGACACATGAAATACATTATGGACACTTGCCAAACTTCTCGGCAGCTCTATTCTTTATGCGAGCTTTCCAATCCTCTCTATAATATGGAATAGACCTACATATATTGGGGTCAATTTCCTTGACTTTCAAAATCGTATCACACCCTTTATTGGCGATACCTTAATAAAAATCTTATCTCCGACTGGGAATTCTAAGTCCTAACGCCTCTTATCTGCGTAACTGTTCTTTCTTGACTGAGTTTCATTCAACCTTCCTTGGATTAATTCAATCTTTTCTTACGCTTCTCTAACCAAATCTGGAACTAAGACTAATCTGTCTCTAGTCTCCAATAAAAATACTGGTGATTTGCTTGGTCTTCCATAAAATGTTTTGAACGATGCCATTCTTATACTTATCTGACAACTGTTATTATAGAAAAACTCGATCAAATGCAGGCGATCCTACCAAGATCCACTAAAGTCCAATGCACAAGCTCTATGTAGATCCTCGATTACTTTGTTGACTCTCTCTGTCTGGCCATCTGTTTGAGGGTGATACATAGTACTTATATTAAGCTTGACACCCATCACTTCCTGTAGGCTCTTTCAGAATTCATTAGTGAACAAAGCATCTCTGTCACTTGTTATACCACTAGGAACTCCATGCAGTCTAACTATGTTCTTCAGGAACAACTTAGCTAAAACGGGTGTCGTTTTGGTTGACTTAACTGGAATGAAATGGGAACTTTTGGTCACTCTGTCCACTATAACCAATATACTTTCATTACCTCTATTTGACCTTGGAAACCCATCTATAAAATCCATGGATATCGAATCCCATTTTCAAATTGGAATCTCTAAAGGATGAATTAACCCACTCGGTTTCTAATGTTCAGCTTTCACTTGTTGACAGTTTGTACAATGCTTAACCCATAAACCAATATCCCTCTTCATGCCTTCCCAATAGAAGCACCTCTTCATATCCTGATACATCTTGGTTCCCCCAGGATGAATCGTAAACTTGGACCGATGACATTCTTCAAGAACTTATTTTCTTAGGTCCTCCACATTCAGAATGCACAACCATCCCTTTTTTCTCAACCATCCTCATTGGTCAAGGCTAAATTCCTTTAGGTCATCGATCTCAGTTTCCAACCTTAAGCCTTCTTATTCTCTCAGCTAAAACCGGATCCCCCTTCTGCATAGAAGCAAATTTCTCAATCAATATTGGTCGAACTTTTAAGAAACGCAACCTGGCAGAACTCTGACTAAATCCATGAATCGATCTTATTTGCACATCACAACCGACTAAAGCTTCTAAATCCTTCCACTCTGCCAACATAGCTATTACCACGTTCTAATGTTTTCTGCTAAGAGTGCCTGCTACCTTATTACCTTTACCTGGTGTATACTCTATACCAAAATCATATGCAGCCAAGTACTCTAGCCATCTCTATTGCCTTATATTCAACTCCTTCTGAGAGAATAAATACCGTAAAGACTTATGATCGGAATAAAACTCAAACCTCTCCCATAGGAGATAATGTCTCTAAATCTTCAATACGGAGATCATTGATGCTAATTCCAAATCATGAGTAGGATATCTAACTTTATGCGGTCTAAGCTGCCTAGATGCGTAGGCAATGACTTTACCATTCTGCATCAACACTGCTCCTAATCCAGTTCCACATGCATCAGTATACACAACCAATCCTTGGTTTCCATATGGAATTGCTAACACAAGTGCATTGGTTAACAAATTCTTTAACCTAAGGAATGCTTCTTTACATTTACCGGACCAAACAAATCTCACTTCCTTCCTAGTTAGCTAGTTAAGGATGCTGCTATCCATGAGAAGTCCTTAATGAATCTCCAGTAATAGCCAGTAGTTCAAGAAAACTCCTAACCTCAGTTACCGTCTCTGGCTCTTCCAATTATTCACGGCTTCGATCTTATCTGGATCGACAGACAATCCTTTCTCCGAAACAATGTGACCAACAAAATTTTACCTTTTTCTTCCAGAAATGACACTTGGTAAACTTCACCTAAGTTGATTCTGCCTCGGCATCTCAAGTACCACTCCAAGATGAACTTTATACTCTCTCTCATCCCTAAAGTAGCCTAGAATGTCATTTATAAACACCAACGCAAACCTATCCAGATACACTTGGAAAACTCGGTTCATCAGATCCACAAAAAAGCAAGTGCATTCGTTAATCTAAATGGCATCACCAACCATTCATATGAACCATACCTAGTTCGAAATGCTGTCAAAGGAATATTGTCCTCCACGACTCTTAGCTGATGGAAACCCGTTGTTAAGTCCAATTGGGAAAACCCACTGGTTCCACTTAACTGATCAAACAGATCATCTATTTTCAGTAAAGGATACTTATTCTTAATTGCCCTTTCGTTTAACTTACGATAGCCAATGCACATCCTTACCGACTCATCCGGTTTCTTCATGAACACCACGGTCACTCCTCAAGGTGAACTGCTTGGTCAAATAAAACTCCTTCCTTATAGATCCACTAGCTGCACTTTCAATTCCTTCATCTCAGTTGGTGTCTCCCTGCTAGGTTTTCTAATCACAGGTTTAGCTTCCAAAACAAGATCTGTTTTAAACACAACAACACTTTTCGAGGGTAGCCCAGTGACTGGCTCAAAGACATCCTCAAACTCTCGTACTAGCGGAACCTGACTTAACTCATTTCCCACCTCTATAGCATTAAGCATAACAATAATACTACGGTCAGTAGTCTCTACTGAGAATATCACTCGGTTATGACCATCAGGGTGTCTCAGTGATATTTCCCTATCCTGGCATAATATTCTAGCTTTATATCGACCCAACCGATCTGTACCCAAAATGATTTTTATATCTACGAAATCAATAACATACAAATTGCTGTAAACTTATGACCTAACAAGTCATGTTCTAACTAGTCACATTTTAACCCTAGAGTTGCATACCCTCTTATTAGTTTCACAACCCTTAAGGAAGTAACAAGGAAGGTGGGTTTTAAACATAATATATTAACCAAACACTGAGATATAAACGAATGTGATGCACCAGTATCAAAAAGTACCTTATACTGGAATATTCCGAATCAAAAGCATACCTTCCATCATAGTCTTTCCTTTATTAGCTATGGTAGGTATAACTGGTCCTATGGCAAAAACTTTTCCTTTGTCCTCCCAAACTTGCTCTGGACACTGATTCTTGTATGTCCAAATTGATCACAATTGAAGCATTTCACATTCTACTTACTTACATCTTTTTTCCCATTTCTTGAACGACATTCATTAGCAAAGTGACCATTCTTGTCACACTTATAGCAAGCTACCACAGCCTTTGACCTCTTAGCATTATCTCCCTTCTAAGCTCCCTTCTTTTTAAAGAACTTCCTCTTCTTCCCCTAAGGACCCTGAGTTTCCACTAACTTCTCTTTAGAAAACTTAGAAAGTAATTCCTCATGGAGAATGGCCATTTCCACCACTATATTACAAGGATCACGGACATGTGTCATGGTTATTCTAGCAAGCTCGGGCTTCAATCCCCAAATGAACTTCTTATTTCCTTTTATGTCAGTATTTATAACATGGTATCCATATTGAGACAACTCTTCAAACTTAGTAGCATATTCGACCACTGACATCTCTCCTTGCACTAAATCCATAAACTTCCTCATCAGCACAGACTTAGAAAACTTAGATAAAAACTTCTGCTCAAATCTTATTTTAAAATCAGCTTAATTTCATCTACTCTTCTGGAACTCTGATAGTGACACTATTCCACCAATGTAGTGTTGACCCCTACAACTATCTAGAGGCCAATCTCCTCTTTTTCCCATCATTCAGGCCCAAATCCATAAATATGCGCTCATAATGTAACAAGAAATCATAAACTTCGATGGCACTCTCCATTCCCATGAATGGCTTTCCATCGAAACTGGTGTAATCTTTACTCAGCAAAGCATAATTATTCCCAATTAGAGCCACATGATTAGCTCCTCCTACATTTCCAGCAACACCAGCAGCAGCTCCTGCTTGCATTAAACCAACAAAGAACTGATACATCGCCCCTTATCTACAGATGGATTTCCAGCACTCACATTGGCATCAACATTTTTATTACTAGCATTAGCCAGTCGACCCGGGTTCCTCCTGGTAGTGGGTCGAGCATTTCCATTAGTAATGGTGCTTCCTCCATCGATATTTCCTCTTCCGTTTCTTGCTTCCATTTCTCCTTTCTCGTAAATCTACATACGAGACTTAGTAAGATACAGAAGAACGGTCTAAGAGTGCGGGAAATAAGTACTTATATATATAACTATATATATATATATATATATATATATATATATATATCAATTACAAGTATGTTACTATAGCATTAACCTAAACCCCAATCATATTATCTGGTTCATTGGACTAAGTTTGGAATAGCTTTTAGGTTTAAGTTTCTCTTAAAGTTTCATAAACCTCTGCACTGAAACCAAATTATGACATCCCTCTACTTAGGGGCCAATAACTAAGGGGTGCAGATGCTGCAATCATCCATAATAATCCTCGTCGATCAAATACGGCAATATTAGATACACAGATACATAAAAACACAAGAATTTAGAAAAAAACATTAAACAATAAACAAATTTCAAATTCCATTTCAAAATATTCCAGATTGATTACATAATTCCAAATCGCAGACTACGTTCAGATAAAGTATAATTATTCCACGATACGCCAAGAGCGACATATGAAGATACCCTCTTAGTTGATCAGAGTATATAAATAGGCAAGAAAGCAAATTTGTCTTTACAATAAAAATACATAGTGGAAATAAAAGAACTCTAATAACAAGCTTGCCTTCTGCGCATCCTTGGATGCTTTATTCATTAAAATGAACGTTTGGAAACCATATCTCTAAATCTACTCAAAATCAATTCAGTATCCAAGAGTTTAAGGGGAAAACAAAAACCTCGAGTCAAACATAAAGCCTCGTATGAATATTAATTTACCATCTCAAACCATTTAGATATCTAGTAAGATCAAGCGGCTTAGCAGAATGGGTTTCCCCTCATTAGTATACTAAAACATCTATAGAACCATATATTGTGTGCTTGCATCCACAGCAGTTAAAACATAGTATTTTGAAAACATCATGATGATATATAAAGCAAGTAAAACAAATTTGGATTACCCATCCCTATTCTTGGATCATATGAGAAGATCCATCTTATTCGTAAGAGAAAGAAAGAGGCACAAAGTTGCCAGAAATCCTACGCAGACAACCGCAGGAGGCCTCTTGAATTCTCAGTGGGCGACTTGTTTATATTTGAGGTTCTCCTCTAAAAGGAGTTGTACGCTTTAGCCAGATCGAGAAATTGGCACCATGATATATTGGGCCATTCCTATTACAGAGCGTATCGGTCCGGTTGCTTATCGTATAACACGCCCCAATCAGTTTTCTGGAGTTCACGACATATTCCACGTCTCTCAGTTAAGGAAGTGTCTATGAGATTCAGATTCTACTCTTGATACTCATGCTTTAGAGAAGTTGGAAGTCTCTCCTGATTTATCTTTTATGCAGCATCCTCTGAAAGTTCTTGATTCAGAAACTAGACATCTTCGAAACAAGAGTGTTCCGCTCGTGAAGATTCAATGGTATGATAATCCCAGTACTGCGCTTGGGGAACCAGGGAATTCATCAAGCAACCTTATCTTGATTTCTTATCTTATCTCTCCCATGGTAAGTATTTTGCATTTTAATCTATCTATATCCCCTTTGTTTGTGAAATAAAGTGTGTTAAATATAGATTTCCTCTAGAAATTGCGAGGATGCAATTTTGTTAAAGTTGGAAGTCAGTAACAACCCTGTTTTGGAGATTAGATATTTATATTAAATTGTAACGGAAGTTATAATTTAATTTTATAAATTTAAGTATAATTGAAAATTTTAAGTTTATTTGGAAAAAAAATGAATTTCTCAAATAAAATGGGAGAAATAAAGTTTGGAATTTTATTTTTCTTATTGGGAACAAACATGGGATTAAATATTGATTGGATAAGTATTTGGTTCAACTAAACTGAAATATTGGGTATTTATTAGTTTTGAGCTGATAAATTAATTAGGTGATGTATTTCAACGTTAAATTATTGAAATAAATCTAAAGTAATGAAAATGATGTTTTAAAAACTTTATTTTGATAATTTGAGAAGAAAATGATCAATTGTTGATTTTATTTTAGTTATGCGATAGTGTTGTAAGTTATTGCTTATATTAAAGCTTTTATTTAATTTAAAATGGGGAAAAAATGAAGTAAATCTGTATTTTATTAATATAAAGATGAAATATGGTTTTAAAAAATAGTATTTTGATGATAAGATAAAATTGGAATGATTAATTGCAATTTATTTGTCAAGAAATGAATTTTTACACAAGTTATTGCGTTAAAAATGATGTCTTACACTAAAATAGTGTAAATTGTGTAGTGTAATCAAAAATAGGATTTCATTGTTAAAAATAACCTTTTTAATAAAATAAATTTAATTTTGTTACAATAACAATTTTATTTCATTACAATTAGATGTATACATTTTTGTTTGGCTTTAAAATGAAGTAAAGTGTGTATATGTTGATAATATAAGATAAAAATATGCATTACTTATATTTTCTCTAAGCATTTTGGCTTTGGGCTTAATAAAGTTAGAAATAGGATCCAAAGCCCGTTATCTAGAGGTTTCTAGTGAGAAAAGAAACACATTACGTTGTTTCTTCTTCTTTCTCAAAAAGAAGAAACTATCTTCTTCTTCTCAAATTGACGGTAAAGGAAAATCTCTTTCCCTCTCAAAATCCTAATCAAAATCTTTATATAACCAAAATTGAACAAAATTGTTAGCATTCAAATATCTACAGGTAATCTCTACAAATTTCTAGAATTATTTCATCAAAATTTTTTTTGTTTATTATTCTTAATCCTTGGCTTGCATGTTACAGTAAAGTAATTTTCAGGCACTTTCAAGGTTTCTTGAAAGTAAAAGTTGTCGTCTTTCTTCAAATTCTTTACTGAAAATCCTTGAATCCGACTCTAAGGTGAGTATCCTCCTTCATGATAATTGGAATATGAAATGCATGTTAAGATATTGATGTTTGAGATGAGTTTTAGTCATTGTAAAACTCAATTTTCATCTCTGTAAATTTTCAGTTCAAAACAGCTCTCGGTCCAAATTTGAGTTGTTGATTCCTGCTCAATTCTTGTCGAAATCATGCCAAATCATTTTTGAATAATAGTATAGATATCAGAGTATATACGCGTCTATTTTCATGTTTTTATTCAACTTGAAACTGATAGAAAACTGTGCACAAAGTTGCAAGCGGAGCATGTTTGCTCAGGTTTTTACAGTGAAAACACTGTCTGGGTCCAATTTGAGACATCATAACTTTCTCATACCATTTCTAAATTGTTTGATTCTTTTTGCAGTTTAAATAATAGTTATTGAACTTTATCCATGTAAAATTTTAGATCATTTTGACCTAAAAAGCTTACAGAAACGTCCTGCCAAATATTGACTCGGACGATGTATTGTCCCAGATTTTTACAGTAAAAACACTGTCTCGGTCCAATTTTGAGACATCATAACTTTCTCATACCTTGTCCAAATTGTTTTTTTCTTTTTTCAGTTTAAATTACTTCTGTTGAAATTTATCCATGTAAAATTTTAGGTCATTATCAACTATAAATTATAGAAACATGCTGCCGAACTTTGACTCGGGGCATGCTTTTGCCCAGATTTTTACCGTGAAAACACTGTCTGGGTCTAACTTTGACACATCATAAGTTTATCATACCTTGTCTAGATTGCTTGATTCTTTGTTCGGTTTAAATAATTGTTGTTGGTCTTTACGCATGTTAAATGTCAGGTCATTCCATCCTTTATAGCCTATAAAAACATGCTGCCAAACATTGAATTGGAGCATGTTTTGCTCCAGCTGTTGACAGTGAAATCTGGCTGCAAGTCCAACTTTGAGAGATCATATCTCTCTTGTTTCCTATCTGATTGTATCCGTTTTTTTTTTGTTTAAGGTAGAGTTGTTGAAATCTATGCTTGAACAATTCAAAGGCTTTTAAATTAATTATTGGGTATTTATTCGTTTTGAGCTAATAAATTAATTAGGTGGTGTATTTCAACGTTAAATTGTTAAAATAAATCTAAAGTAATCAAAATGAAGTTTTAAAAAGTTTATTTTGATAATTAGAGAAGAAAATGATCAATTGTTGATTTTATTTGAGTTATGCAATGGTGTTGTAAGTTATTGCTTATATTAAAGCTTTTATTGAATTTAAAATTCGGAAAAATGAAGTAGATCTGTATTTCATTAATATAAAAGATGAAGTATGGTTTAAAAAATAGTATTTTGATGATAAGATAAAATTGGAATGATTTATTGCAATTTATTTGTCAAAAAAAGAATTTTTGTACAAGTTATTGCATTAAAAAATGATGTCTTACACAAAACAAACTTACAACCTCTCTCCCCTCTCATGTCTGCGCATGGAGCTCCCATCCATCCTTCCCTTGTCACCTCAGTAGTACCCCCCCCCATCCCCACTGACATCACTGTTGATCCTACCCTATCCCTCTCTAACACCCTGGTCCTTTCCACTGCCACTTCAGCGTCCCCTCCTAGTCATGCCCCAACCAAAACCACTTCTACCCTTACCCACATAGTTAACCCACCCTATGTCCCCCCTGATCCCACCACGTCACCAACTCTACCCTTTAGTCCCGATCCACCTGCTCCCCCACCCAGTGAACGGACATGGACTTTGTTGTTCAAGCACAAACCCAAAAATGCTAGGAAGTACATCCCCGTTCACCTGTCTCCAGAATAAGAAGATGACGTTTTGGTTCCTTCTTCTGAAGTTATTGATGCAGGAGCGATGATTTGGAAGGATACTTTGGTGGGTTTCTTTCTAGACAAACCTTTGTCTTATACTGCGGTGATCTCCAAACTTAAGAAGATATGGAGACTAAAAGGATCGGCGACAGTTAAGTCAGATGGTATTTTATTCTTATTTAACTTTACTTGTTCTGAAGACAGAAACAAGATCCTACAGTGTGATCCTATAATCATGAACAATAAGTTGTTTATTGTTAAGCCATACGATTTAGCTATCAGTAATGTTACTGGCACGATAACAACGGTTCCAGTTTGGGTTCATTTATATAACCTACCAATTTACGCCTGGTCTCCACTTGGAATTAACTGGCTCTGTAGCCATTTGGGGAAGATGTTGTGTATGGAAGAAATGACAGAAAAGCAGGAAAGACTGAGCTATGCAAAATGCTTGGTGGAAATAAAACCAAATAAGGAACTTCCTGATGAGTTTACGGTGAAGTTGGTTGAAGGAGGGTATCAAAAAATATACGTGCAGTACTTGTGGAAGCCTGATGTATGCGTGATATGCAAAGGATTTGGACACAAAACCGAGTGTTGTGATAACAAGAAAGAAAAGCTGATTGATAACAAAGAGGAAACCAACAGTAAAGTCAACAGAGATAAAGTAGTGGTAGCTGCCAACCCAATCCATGAGAAAAGAAATGTAAGGCCAACTCAAAAACGAAACTTTAAAGTATGGCAACGTATAAGTAGAAAGAAAGTGGAAAAAGTGGACAAAGGAAAAATGGATGAGGAGATACGAGGAAGCATTAAAAAAATGGAAAAAAGTGAAAGTGAAATTAAGACTAACAGTGAACACGGGCATGGAGGAGACAAGGAAGAAAATAATCGAGACACAAGAGAAGTAGACATAAATAAAAATATACTACAAGATGACTCAGTGAACATTGTGAATGGAAAGGAAAAAGAAGTAGAATTAAGTGATAGTGAGACTGATGGCAACCCGCTTACATTCAACAAGTTTTCAGTGCTACTTTCTTTGGATGATGAGGAAAATGTGTATGACATGCATGAAGAAAGTATCAACGTTAGTGATAAATGTCAGGTTGCTCAATGTAAAGCAGTTGAAGAGCAAAAGGAAACCAATATTCAAAAATTTCACAAAGAAGGAGGCAGTAACAAAGTAAAAAAAGGGAGGGACATGGTTGAGCAAACAATGAACAATACTTACAGTCAGGAAGCGGTTGTAGATGTAGACAACGGAGAGCGACAGGGTTGTGATGGTGAAATAAGTGAAAGCAAACAACTGGAAGGAAGGAAAAATAAAAAGAATATCAACAAGCATATAAACCCCAGTACAAAAACACAAGAAAAAGAGGATGTGCACTATTCATGCACAGCGTATCACTCACTGCAATCAAATAATACATCTCCCCAAGGCAAAGACACATCCCCTTTTTCCACTCCTCAACACATTTATTCCAAGATCAAACCTCCCTAGGCATTCAAAGCCCCAACTTCTGCTGAAATCCTCCCTCTTCTAACCATCCCACAATCTCCACCTCAGACCAGCTCCCTATTTCATGAGGAATCAACTAAGCAAGCAGTAACTCCACTATCAGCCACCATTCCTAATTACTTGTCCTCGAAGCAAGCAGTGACTAGGAGTATGAAGATTGAGTTACTTAACGCACGTGTTGTCCAATGATGTTACGCATTGGAGCATGGAATATTCGTGGTTTACATAATGTGATCAAGCAGGACCAATGCAAGCAATTAATCACAACTCATCAGCTATCATTCATTGCAATTCTCGAAACTAAGTTGAATCTTGCCTTGTCCATCAAGGCTGCAGAATACATTAATCCTAGGTGGAAACACATACACAATCTGAATGAAGTATCGTATGGTAGAATTTTGATTCTATTCAATCCCAATCAGATCCAACTCACCCCCATTCTAACCACTTCACAACTGATTCATTGTCTTGCCATTGACCTCTCTGATCAAACATCCTTCCATGTCTCCTTTGTGTACGCTTTTAACTCAGTCAACTCTAGAGATCCTTTGCTTTCGGTTATCCCTTCTCTCAGACAATCCACTCACCCATGGTTAATTCTTGGAGACTTTAACTGCTGCTGCTCTCTCTCTGACAGAATTGGAGGAATCCCCCTCTCTCTCAGTGAAATCAGACCCCTTGCTGATGCTCTCTCTGACGCTGACCTTGTTAAAGTTAGGTCAGTGGGCATGCAATATACGTGGAATAACAAAAGGAGGCTAGGATGCAGAACTTTCTCAACCATTGACCACTCATTCACGAACCTTTATGCATTAACTAAATGGCCTCTCCTCTTCAACCACCTTCCCCCCTCCCCCTCTCCTATCTGACAACTCACCCCAAATAATCCACCTTCGTGAAGCGGACTTGAGAGGGAAATCAAATTTTAAATTTTTTATCACCTGGGCCTCTGAACCAGACTTTAAAAATACTGTGTTATCTGCATGGAAAATGCCTAAAAATGGTAATCATATGTTTGTTTTGCAGGAAAAAATCAAGGAGACGAAGAAAGTCTTGAAACAATGGGCGCACAATAAGTATGGTTAAGGCGACAAGCTGAGCATTATGATTAAGGGAAGACTAAATGAAACCCAGACAGCTATGATGGCCTCTGTTAACAATGCTAATCTATCTGAAGAGGAGAGTATTCTCTCTTTGCAATACTATCAAGCTTTATGTAAAGAAAGTGATATGATTAGGCAGAAGTCGAGAATCAAATGGCGAGAAAAAGGAGATAGAAATAGTGCTTACTTCCACGCAAGCCTAAAGAATAAGCAAACAAGACAAAATTTTACAACTATTTATGACATGTATGGGAATCTACACACTTCACCTGATGAGGTCAAGGAAACTGTTGTCAATCATTTCTCTGACTTGTATGGCAATGTGAACGACTTCTTGCCGAACATTGATCGAATACCTGGTGACATACTACCAAGATTAAACTCAGCTGATTATGCTTATCTCTGCAATGAAGTTACCCCTGAAGAAATAAAGCATGCAATGTTTTCTTTAAACATTGAATCTTGTGGTGGACCGGATGGTCTAAATGCTCTATTCTATACTACTTGTTGGACTATAGTCTCTGACGACGTTACTAATGCTATTCTCCTCTTTTTCAATAAAGGTAAACTCTACAGATCATTTAACTACACTAACATAGCTCTAATCCCCAAGATCAAGAATGCTCACTGTGTTAATGAATTCCGTCCCATCTCTTGTTGTAATACCATATACAAATGCATCGCCAAGGTCATAGCAATCAGACTCAAGTTCGTGCTCCCTACCATAGTATCCAAAAATCAGGCTGCTTATTTACCTGGTAGGAACATCTTGGATCATGTTCTTCTATCCCATGAACTCATTAAGGGTTATAAGCGCAGGAATGTGACTCCTAGAGCTATGATCAAACTTGACATTATGAAGGCTTTCGATATGCTGCAATGGAATAGTATTGTCAGAGTCATGGGGTACATGAACTTCCCTCCTCATTTCATTGCGTGGATTTACGAATGTATCTCTTCACCAACATTTTCTGTTGGTATTAACGGCAAGAATGAGGGATTTTTGTCAGTAAACAAGGAATTAGGCAGGGGGACCCCCTTTCAGCTTACATATTTATACTTGTCATGGAGCTTTTAACAAGAATGATCGAAAGGATTATAACACAAGGTAAATTCAAGCTTCATCCTGCATGCTCTGAACCAAGGATCTCTGCACTGATGTTTGTAGATGATCTTGTTGTGTTTTGTACTCCTGAGACCTGTACTCTTACTAATATAATGAACACTTTTGATGAATTCTACGAAATGACGGGGTTGAAGGTGAATCTATGAAAATCTGACATCACCATTGCTGGTGTTAGTAATGAACAATGTAATCTTATCTCTCAAACCACTGGGTTGACTCTAAATCACAACACAATTACTTACTTAGGTCTCCGATTGACAACATCAAGAATCACTATAAACCAATGTCTTCCTCTATTCGACAGGATTGCAGCCAGGTTAAGTTGTTGGACTTCCAAGCTGCACAGTCAAGCCGGAAGATTGACACTTATTAAATATGTGATCTTCTCGATGCAAGTGTACTGGGCAAAGACCTATATTCTCCCCTTCAAATTGATCAAAATGATCAGAGGTGCTTTCATGAGATACCTATGGAAGGGCAGAGTGACAGGTAGATATATTGCGCCGATCAAATTTTGTATTGCTGAAAGGCCTATGGACAAGGGGGGTTGGGTATTCTCAACTTAATGCACTGGAACATGGCTTCCTTTGCTAAGCACATTGACACATTTTATAATAGCACTGATAGCCTTTGGGCTATTTGGTCTGATAAGAATGTAATCAAGGGGAGGAGCATGTGGAGCATGACCAAGCCGCATAATCTGATTTGGACGTGGCAGTGCTTATTTAAGCTCAAAGAAAAGGTTCTTCCTCTCATCCAAATGAATACGAACCCAATGTACAGTGTGAACTTTTGGGATGACCCTTGGTTGGAAGCGGGTCTCATCCTTAGTAGACAGCTTACGCACTGTGAGATGCATCAGTCTAGTATAAATAAGGCAGCCAAAGTTAGAGACATTCTGTACAACCTTCAAACTACACGTGCTTCTTCGTCCAACCCGAGGATTCAACATTTCTGGAGCAAAATTTGTCGTTATACTTCGGTTTCCAATGATACTATGTGTATGGTGTGGGGGGACAAAAAAGCAACCTTCAAAATCGGAAATACGTATGAATTCATGATGAAGAACAGAACTCGACCAAAATGGAAATGGTGGAAGTGCACGTGGGGAAGAGATAGTAGTATGAGACATGACTTTATGCTTTGGAAAGTTCTGAACCGTGCGATGTTGACTGGTGCGAAGCTTGCATGCATGGGGATGGGCATCAATCTCTTATGTAAGTTTTGCAGTGACACGCCTGAAATAGTTGAACACTTGTATTTTGAGTGTTCCTTTATTAAGCAAATCTGGATTATTATGTTATGGCGAAGCTTCTTAGGCATGATGTTTCACATGATAATCAAATTGAATGGAGCAGAATTTATGTTCAGGCTGGATTTAAAAATGAAAGTGAATGTACATTCAATGTTGTGCTGAAAAGCTTTATAAGCTCGGTTTGGAGGGAGAGAAACGCTAGGCTATTTGATGTAGCAAATGCAAAAATAGATGTTAATTTCAAAAGGTGGATTATGAGTGAAATTAGAGAATCCTTGGGCCAGCTGACGTTTGCAATTGATCCAGGGATACGTGCTTACTTTCTTCTTAGCTATTAGTTGTTGTCTTCTTTTCTTTTTGTTGTTTTTTGTTTTTTCCCCCTGTGCTTGTTGCGCCAAGTGCCCCCTGTTTTTCTATCTTCCTTTTGTTGTATGTGTGACGTTCTGTCCGGTGTAGCAATATATGGTCGGGGTCCATCCAACCTCCTCGGCCTTGCCAAAAAAAAAATGATGTCTTACACTAAAATAGTGTAAATTAGGTAATGTAGTCAAAAATGATGTTTTATTGTTAAAAATAACTTTTTATAATAAAATAAATTTAATTTTGTTACAATAACAATTTTATTTCATAACAATTTGATGTATACATTTTTGGTTGGCTTTAAAATGAAGTAAAGTGTGTATATGTTGATAATATAAGATAAAAATGTGCATTATTTATATTTTCTCTAAGCATTTTGGCTTTGGGCTAAATAGGGTTAGAAATGGGATCCAAAGGCCATTATCTAGAGGTTTCTGGTGAGAAAAGAAACACGATACGTTGTTTCTCCTTCTTTCTCAAAAAGAAGAAACTATCTTCTTCTTGGCAAATCGACAGTAAAGCAAATTCTCATTCCCTCTCAAAATCCTAATCAAAACCTTCGCAAATTTAATCAAAATAGAGATAAAATTGTTAACATTCAAATCTCTACAGGTAATCTCTACAAATTTCTAGAATTATTTCATCAAAATTTTATTTTATTTATAATTCTAAATCCTTGGCTTGCATGTTACTCTAAAGTTATTTTCAGGCACTTTCAAGGCTTCTTAAAAGTAAAAGTTGTCGTCTTTCTTCAAATTCTTCGCGGCAAATCCTTGAATCAGACTCTAAGGTGAATATCCTCACTCATGCTAGCAGGAATATGAAATGCATGTCAAGATATTGATGTTTGAGCTGAGATTTACTCACTGTAAAACTCAATTTAGGTCATTTCGACCCATATAGCTTATAGAAACATGCTGCCGAACTTTGACTCGGAGCATGTTTTTGTCTAGATTTTTACAGTGAAAACACTGTCTGGGTCCAACTTTGAGATATCATAACTTTCTCATACCTTGTATAAATTACTTGATTCTTATTACAATTTAAATTATTATTGTTTAAATTTATCCATGCGAAATTTCAGGTCATTTTGACCTATATAGCTTATAGAAACATGCCGCCGAACTTCGACTCGTAGCATGTTTTTGCCCAGATTTTTACAATGGAAACACTATCTGGGTCCGACTTTGAGACATCATAAATTTCTCATAACTTGTCTAAATTACTTGATTCTTCTTAAAGTTTAAAATATTATTGTTGAGCTTTATGCATGTGAAATTTCAGGTCATTCCAACCTCTGTAGCTTATAAAAACATGCTGCCAAAAATTGAATTGAGCATGTTTTGCTCTAGCTGTTGACAGTGAAATTTGGCTGCAATTCCAACTTTAAAAGATCATATATCTTTCATTTTGTAACATCACGCCTTTTTGCACTTTTTAAATCGACGATAAACCACACATGTCAGACTTAAACCATACAGAAGGGCGGATTGTTATGGGGTAAATAAGAAAAAGTAGAGAAATAAAAAAAACAAAATAGAATCTTGCGGTGGAGCGATAAATATAATAATCACATAAACAGTTCATGAAGCTTTCTTACAAAACATTTGATTTTTCTTTACTTATACAATACAATATCAGAGTTGTCCATACCAGAGAATAATAAAATTCAGCGGAGTATGATGAAGAATAATAAAATAGATAATAGTAATAAATCTTCGTCTTCTTCCTCCAGAGATACAGGCTTCAAATCCTGAAATGCTCAGGCTGACCCGAGCGAATTGAAAAGACAAAACACTCGAGTCAGAACTAAAAGATCTTATGTAAGTTAAATCAACGGTAAATAATATGAGTGTAACGGCGTCAAAGATGTTTACGGTATTTGACATCTCCTATCCAGTGTCTAACATGAGTGCAGTGACTCAAGAGATGCACGGGATTCACATCTCCTAAGGATCCGTTAAACTATCTACTATGTAGTAATATACGTTATTATAATAGTGTCTATAGTAAAGCATAATATACTGAAAATAGCATTAAGGCTTTACATTTTCCACCTTAACACACTTTCATATTCCCATAGTCTATACAGTACCGTAATCTCCACCGTACTGGGCGTTGTCAAAGGGCACTCCATAGGTATGGTAAAAACCAAAATCGTATAAGGTGCGCTAGGCTAGGTGACACGGAACAACTAGGCAATGTCAGGGTAGATATACTAATTGCTATCCGGGCTGGTGGTAATGCATAGCCGCAGCAACCGCCCACCTCGAGCCACACCCCCAAATAAAAAAATCAAAAGTGGCCACCGAATCAATCCAAAAGTCAAAGTATAATATCGAAGGGATGTGTCCGATCAAAGGTGCTACCTCATTGGCCCGAGAATCGCTTCTGTTTTAGCCACCTTATGCCAACTCACGGGAGTTAAGTCCACGTATTTACCTCAAAGGAAACGCCGCTGCCATCATACTTCATTCTGGAATCTCCACCGTGTACACGGCTGTTAAAGTGGTTTTCGGAGTTGGTAGAGAGTATGACAACTTCCGATCCCGGTCTCTTCAACAACCAATCTTTATTATAACACCGCGGCCTTTTCAAAATGGTTTATACTTTTAAAAGCAGAATATAATATCCATTTCAAAACCAAAAATTTTTGATATCATTTCTTCTTTTAAAACTAAATAAATATGATATCATTTCAATATATTATTTCCTAAAACTCATTTCAAAATTATAATATTTCGAAACCAAATACTTGAAATATAGCCTTCTAAAACATAAAACTTTGATTTTCATAACTTTGAAATATAACTGCACCACTTAAATGGTTTAAATATTAAATTGCTTAATATAATAAAATAGCTTCTTCACCTTCACAAATCAATTCCAAATATAGGTTTAAATCCCCAAATAAACAAATAAATTTCCATATATTTCAAAGCTTAAATATTCCACCATTTCAAAACTAAATCTTTGATAATTTCATGTATATCAATTTCAATTACTATTATTTAGATTTGAAATGTTTACTTTAAAAGAAATCAATATCATTTAAGTAAAACCTTTAAACTTTTAAATAACTTGATAATATTCATTTAAATCGACTTGATATTCATTTAAGTCCTCTAAACCAAAATCAAATTATAAAACTCATACCCTTTAAAATTTCAAATTTATTTAAATTTCAAATAAATTTATTCGAGGATAATCCTTAAATACTATAATTCGAATCAAATTCATATTTATCTTCCAACATTAATTTTGTTTAAGACATTATAAACTCTATAAATAAAATTTAATTAAATACTTAACCGTATTATATCTTAATAAAATCAACATTTATTATTTAACTTCTTTATACTTTAAACCAATTTTATACATGGCTTAAAACCAATAAATAAATTATATATAAAATAATATTTATAAATATCCAAATAAATATCTCATAAAACCATATAGTTCTTTACAAAACCATAGAAATCATTTCAAAATATTTTTTACATATATACCGCGGTGTCTGTTTATAATTTTCTGTCACATGGTCAAGTGATATGGATATTTATCATTTCAATCCGTAATCTAAAATAAAATACGGTTATATATTATTTCAAACAGCAATCCCAAAAAAATACATATCAATTTGTAGTTTATAACGATATATTATATAACATCCATTCATCCAATGTCAATCATCAACCATTGATCACAATCATCATCCAAAACAATCAACCAATACCAATAGATAACTGATAATATATAAAATAGGTATTTAACTGGCAGTTATATTCAAAAATAAATTAACTAAAAATTTAACTGGCAATTTATATTTGCAATAAATAAATTTGATACCAAAATTAATTCAAATAAATGCAATTTAACTGAGATGATAATTAAATATATACCAAACAACTATAAATAAATTTCAAATCACATCATTAATAAATTTAACAAATATAAGAAATTTTAGAAGTTGTGAGTGGGTTAAAACGCTCACCTTTTGAATTTAAATTGAATTCAAATCCAATTTAAACCTAAAATTGACGGTCTCAGAATCCATCCAAACTAGTGCCAAAATGTTCGGAATTTCAATTCAATCCTAACAAAAAACCGCGCGTGAATTGGTATTCGTATGTGAAAGATATAACGGTAAATGCGTTTTAATTTCAATTATAAAAATAAAAATAAAAAGAACTCATTCATTTTCATCACCTGCCACGTCGTCCTTTCTTTCTCCAGCAACAAAACACGCACGTACAGCAAAGCACGGCCAACCCAAACTTTGACCGCTCCTAACTAACGCCACCGCCCTCCGTGAAATAGCCGATCACCACCACTCTTCTCCTCAGGCCGAGCCGCATCCAGTGATGCCCACGACATGCCCTCCGCCTGTGCCTAAGGCCAGCCCCCGCCACCCAAACCCTAAAACTCGAAACCTTAATCGAATTTATTAGCTCGATCCAGCCGTTGATTCGACGAACGAATTTCACTAATGGACTCCCCATCGTCCACTCTACAATACCCAGAAACGATTCGACGATCCAACTAGTTTGATTTCGACGTGATGAATGACCGAGAATTGTTCTTCGATTTTTGGACAAACAATGTGTCGAATCGAAAAAATAGTTACAGATCTAAGTTACGCTCCTCGAGAGCTTCGAAGTGATATAAAATTTGGAATATATTGTGGAGTTTGAAATTTCAGCTTTGGATTTGATTTGGGATCGCAATTGGAATTAGAGTTTGGCTGCCATTGAAGTGAGGAGGTGAATAAAACATATAGAAATGGGGAACAGAGGCTGCTAGGGTTTATAGCATGATATATATAGACAGTGTTGACATTTGAATGGATGGATAAAATAGTTTTACGTGCTAACGCCAATGTGGACCAAAAAGCCCGTTTCGACTCCGGAATGAAATAGGGCCAACCCCTATATCAAAATAAATGTTTGTAAATATTTTAAACGCGATGGAACAAGTTTCAAGTCCAAATTACATCGTATGAAGAAGTTATGCTAAAATCAATATTTTTCAAATTGATTTCGGTTTCATTTCTTTCAAGCCGTTTCGAGTCCGTACGATCAAACAACAAGTCCGATTGCTACGAAACTTGAAATACTACAATAATTCACGGTTACGTATCCGATTAAACTGGTTTCGTAAAACTCCGAGTCAATGGAGAAAATGACAATTTTTATGCTAATTAAATAAATTAATAAAATCAAATTTCCAATTTAAATTCTAAAATTGACGATTCTTATCATTTAAATTTCTTAATCATTTACAATGATTTTAAACAAATTTAGATGTCAAATTAAATGTTGATTAAATCATAAATTTTAGCGTAAATTCAAATTTCATTATATTCTTTAATTTATAAATTAAATTTTCAATAATTCCATTGAATTCACTATTCATTCTTATTATTCAGTTCATTACGGTCAAATGGAGGAAATGAACATTGGGTTCAAGGCTATTACATTAATATTCTCAAATTTCAACTTAATTTTTAAATAACATAATAATTAAATATTTACTTTCATTCATTTGCAATTTATCCAATTATTATAAATTAAATTCAGTAAATTGATAAGTCTTGTTATCCATTCCTTTAATCCAACCAATTGTCATAATAGGAAAAAAAATAACAATATTTCCAATAATTCCCTTAATTTACATTAACATAACATTAAATTAGATTTATTTGCAATTGATTACATACACTGGTCTCACCTTCTTTCATAAATTTTACACTAATTCACCAATTATAGTATTTATTTCATTTACTTAAAACAATCCCTTTATTATAAATTGAATACAATTAATTTTTATATATTCCAATTAAACTGATTAGATTCAATTCCAACCTTTCAATTCGGTCTATTTTTACTTAGTAATGCAGTCAACCTGCCTCACATTTCATTCCATCAATATATCCAAATTTTCAACTTCCCTTTGTATTAACTATTATTTCCAAATATATTAAAGTTGTCAAAATATATTCATTTATTATAATTAGAACCTCAATTAATTCATATATTCATACAATACTTACCTTTATTTACATAAAATAAAATCTCATTCCCAAATATAACAGTTACAACAAATTAATAAGACAATTAAATAGTAACTTATGACCATTACTATTTCTTTGATTCATTAATTACAATTAATATCCTCAATAAATCCATTTCCCTGGTCTCATGCATTTTATTACACCAATTTCCACCTTATAAATAAATTTTACGTTACTATTTTAATTTGCATTCACTCTTTCCGTTATTATATTAATTGAATTCCATTCTTGTTAATATTTTTGTTAATGATTCACTAATTCAACATTTACATTTGTTGCTTATATTAAACTTATAACCAAGTAAGACAATTTACATTATTTTCAATTAATTGCAATTTTATTCTAAATTATTAATTTTAATTACAATTGCTATATCTAATTTTTAACATTGTAACACATTCCCACAAATGAACATTTATTTATTTATTTTACTAAAATTTATTTTCAATTCCATCCACTAATTAAACAGGTAACTTATAGTAATTATTTACATGCCAAGGTTACACTTAAGTTTATCCAGCTTCAACCAATTATTATAATTACCTACATCATACCGGATTCATTCAATTACTATAAATTATATAAAAATCCTTTAATTTACACCACGTTTACGCTTATTTACTTATTTCAAATTTTATACACAAGTGCACATTTTACACTATTTCACTTTTATTGATTTTACTTCAATTGTCAACAATTGGTTGCTACAATTCATTCTTAAACTTTTATTTCGATATAAATTATAAAATTTTATTTCTTTCTAAATTTAATTACAATATTTAATTAAATTAACCAAATTTATTTATCAAAATTTACGGGTTGTTACACTCTCCCCCACTCAAAAGTTTTCGTCCCCGAAAAGGAAAAACAAAGGGAAAGAAGAATTAAGAAATCAACAAATCTTACTTAAAATATTAGATTTATACACAAATAAATTTACAAAATTTAATAATTTAAATAAATTGATAATTTATAAATATTAAATCCCTTTATACTCAAATTAGTAAAGTTTGGAAAACATTTTCATATTTTCCAAGTCCAAAATTTACGGAAAATTTCGGCAGAGTCTCCTTTGTGCGGACAGGCTCGAAAGAAAATATAATATCAATATAACAATTTACAACATATATTTTCCAAAATAATATATATATCCCAACATGGGAAAAACAATATAATAACGCTATAAACCGAAATCCGAAAACGTACCTATTTGTTGGGCAATTCACTTAATTATGAAACCAAAAGCAGTAGCAATTTCTTCCATAACCTGTATTTCACTTATATAACCTAGAGAGGGTTAATAATTATATAAAATGAAATATTTAAAGTTGTTTCAAATAATCAACAATCAATCAACATACCAACCATCACTTGCAACAAGCAAACAACCATCACATAAATCAACACACATCAATTACCCATTCATATCAAACAAAACAAATAGTTGTTCGGGTTCAAAACTTTAAATTGTACAGAATAAAAAATAAACTATCAAGTGCGTCATTTACTCAACAGTCTTAGATGAGACAAAATAGATTATTAATACATCCAAACAATTTTAAAGTATCCTTACCCAAACAACCATAATCAAAACAAACAACAAATCCAAACAATAATTAATTTCATTCTTATTAATTTCATTTCATATTATTTGTTGTTTGATTTCCTTTCTTTCATATAATGATTTATCCTTTTATTTTACATTTATTTCTTGCAATTTTATTTAGAAATTACTTCAACTTATTTACTTAAGTTAAAATTTCTTACTTACAATACCTGCCTTCCATTATATTTAATTAGTAGTATTTCAATTATACTTAAGTTTATAACTCTATAACATCAATTCTTATAAATAAAAGCAATTTATTGAACACTTTCTTTACATACTTTTACTTGTACAATTTCCATTACATTTTCTTATTAAACATTTCAACTTTTAATATTGGTAAGTTATATATATGCTTTTAAAGAATGTAATTGAAATCATACAAGTTTACCATATTTCTTTTAATTAATTAGATGTTCGATAATTCTATCTTTTGTCTTATAAGTTACAATTTCAACTTTCTATTAATCTCATTTATATTTTAGCATTTCACTTCTTATTTCATTTAGAGGTTTCAATTATTAGTTAGATTCCATTTCACTACACTAACTAAGACTATTAATTAATTGGAAACTTAAGAACTAAATACCGGATGAAGTTTCAAATCATTTTAAAATAACGGATAAAATATATACTTATAATTTATATATCTAATTATAATCAAACAATTTAAAATTTTATATTTGGTTTAACAAAACAAATCTACAGTAAACTACTACAGTGGCCTTCCCACTTCGAAACTCGAAAATGAATGTCGATGATGCGGCCACCATCGTCGAAATTATTTTCCAGCGATAGAGAGGGAAGTACAGAACTTAATTTTTCCAAAATCTTCTTTAAAACAACACTTCCAAATTATATTGAAATATTTATATCCGAAAATACTTATAAACAATATTATTATATTCCAAAATTATTCGAAAGAATTTCAAAAGCCCGGAACTTAAGTTCTAAATTTCCAATTTCATTTATTTTATTTTCAATCTTATTTCAACTATTATTCATAAATTTCATTACCTAACAGCCGATATATGTCAACCAAATATATATTATTTATAAAATTTTATTTTATATACATAGAAAATATAATAGGCAAAATTATTTCATTCACCTATATTAAAACAAATATTGTGTCGGTCTATCCTATAAAGCGTTTAGAAATCCCTATTGATGTCATAGCGTCCCATGCACCAACCAGAATTTATAAATACAAAACGGAACAAATTAACACAATATTAAAACCTTTTTATAACACTAACAAATACGCTCTCTCATATATATACACTCAGCGACTCCCATAGGGTATTACTACCCTATTGATAAAGAGTCAAACCCCACAAAGCTAAGGTTTATCGCTAAACAAAAGCTCTGATACCAGATGTAACATCCCGCCTTTTTGCACGGTTTAAATCGACGATAAACCACACACGTCAGAATTAAACCATACAGAAGGGCGGATTGTTATGGGGTAAATAAGAAAAAGTAGTGAAAAAAAACAAAATAGAATCTTGTAGCAGAACGATAAAATATAATAATCACATAAACAGTTCATGAAGCTGTTTTACAAAACATTTGATTTTTCTTTACTTATACAATACAATATCAGAGTTACCCATACCAGAGAATAATAAAATACAACGGAGTATGATGCAGAATAATATAATAGATAATAGTAATAAATCATCGTCTTCTTCCTCCAGAGATACAGGCTTCAAATCCTAAAATGCTCAGGCTGACCCGAGCGAATTCAAAAGACAAAACACTCGAGTTAGAACTAAAAGATCTTATGTAAGTTAAATCAACGGTAAATAATATGAGTGTAACGGCGTCAGAGATGTTTACGGGATTTGACATCTCCTATCCAGTGTCTAACGTGGGTGCAGTAACTCAAGAGATGCACCGGATTCACATCTCCTAAGGATCCGTTAAACTATCTACTATGTAGTAATATACGCTATTATAATAGTGTCTACTGTAAGTATAATATACTGAAAATAGCGTTAAGGCTTTACATTTTCCACCTTAACACACTTTTATATTCCCATAGTCTATGCAGTACCGTAATCTCCCCCGAACTGGGTGTCGTCAGAGGGCACTCCATGGGTATGGTACAAAACAAAATCGTATAAGGCGTGCTAGGGCAGGTGACACGGCACAACTAGACAATGCCAGGGTAGATATACCAATTGCTATCCGAGCTGGTGGTAACGCATAGCCGCAGCTACCGCCCACCTCGAGCTACACCCCCAAATAAAAAATCAAAAGTGGCCACCGAATTAATTCAAAAGTCAATGTATAATATCGAGGGGATCTGTCCGATCAAAGGTGCTACCTCATTAGCCTGAGAATCGCTAATGTTTTAGCCACCTTATGCCAACTCACGGGAGTTGGGTCCATGTATTTATCTCAAAGAAAACGCCGCCGCCATCCTACTTCATTCTGGAATCTCCACCGCGTACACGGTTGTTAAAGTGGTTTTCGGAGTTGGCAGAGAGTATGAAAACTTCTGATCCCGGTCTCTTCAACAACCAATCGTTATTATAACACCGTGGCCTTTTCAAAATGGTTTATACTTTTAAAACCAAAATATAATATCTATTTCAAAACTAAAAAAATTCGATATCATTTCTTCTTTTAAAACCAAATAAATATGATATCATTTCAACATATTCTTTTCTAAAACTCATTTCAAAGTTATTATATTTCGAAACCAAATACTTGAAATATAGCTTTCCAACGCATAAAACTTTTATTTTCATAACTTTGAAATATAATTGCACCACTTAAATGGTTTAAATATTAAATTGCTTAATATAATAAAATAGCTTCTTCACCTTCACAAATCAATTCCAAATATAGGTTTAAATCCCCAAATAAACAAATAAATTTCCATATATTTCAAAGCTTAAATATTCCACCATTAGAAAACTAAATCTTTGATAATTTCATATATATCAATTCCAATTACTGTTATTTAGATTTGAAATGTTTACTTTAAAAAAAATCAAATGTCATTTAATTAAAACCTTTAAACTTCTAAATAACTTGATAATATTCATTTAAATCGACTTGATATTCATTTAAGTCCTCTAAACCAAAATCAAATTATAAAAATCATACCCTTTAAAATCTCAAATTTATTTTAATTTCAAATAAATTTTATTCGAGGATAATTCTTAAATACTATAATTCGAATCAAATTCATATTTATCTTCCAACATTAATTATATTTAATACATTATATACTCTATAAAATTTAATTAAATACTCAACCATATTATATCTAAATAAAATCAACATTTATTATTTAACTTCTTTATACTTTAAACCAATTTTATACACGGCTTAAAACCAAGAAATAAATTATATATAAAATAATATTTATAAATATCCATATCAATATCTCAGAAAGCCATATATTTCTTTACAAAACCATAGAAATCATTTCAAAATATTTATAAATATATATGTGTATATATACCGCGGTGTCTATATATAATTTTCTATCCTATGGTCGAGGGATATAGATATTTATCATTTCAATCCGTAATTTAAAATAAAATACGGTTATATATCATTTCAAACCGCAATCCCAAAAAAAAGTGCATAACAATTTGCAGTTCATAACGATATAAAATACAACATCCATTCAACCAATATCAATCATCAACCATTGATCACAATCATCATCCAAAACAATCAATCAATACCAATAGATAACTGAGAATATTGGTTTGAGTTGATAAAATAGATTTATAATTCCTATTATAGGAGTTATCTGAGTTAGCCAATATGTGGCAAATTGAGAGGTTTGAGATCTCCTATTATAGGGGTAATAATCAATGAGAACCGCTTATATATATATGTTGTTTTACTCGCTGATGAAACGAGGCGAGTATTGTGATGAGATTTCCCTTTTCAGGAATTATGGGTTATGAGAAACCACTATGAGATTAATCTAACTTGCCGATGATACGAGGAAAGATATATAGTATTCTAATATTTTTGAGGTCTATGATTTTAGTTTTGTTATATGGAGTTAACTAGTGGTTAGTAAACTGTTTATTGCGAACGTGTGGTATGGGATGCACGTTAACACTTTTCGAGTTCTTTTCGAGAGTTTGCTACATATCCACTAGTATGCCAGTGCTATAGACCTTCGGGTCATCTAAGTTATGTGATTTCGGTCACCACGAGTTATGTGACATCGGTCACCATGAGTTATGGGACTTCGGTCACCACAAGTTCCGTGCCTTCGGTCACCACGAGTATGACCTTCGGGTCCACGAGTTTGGTACCTAAATAATAGATAGCACTATATAAGAGTTTAGCACGTGCAGCATTGCTTCGGCTTTGCAATCAGGGATTTGGCTGATCAAGGGTTTGTTGAGTTTTTTGAGTTTTATACGATTTCACCATTTTGAGATTTTTTGTTACATTGATAGCCTAGTGCTACATGAGATGTTATATAGGGTGATTTCCTTTTTATGAGATTTTGACTCTATCTTGAGTTCCATGAGATTCATATTGGGATTTTGATGAGTTTCTCTTATGACTTTTGTATGATCCCTTGCATTTGAGTTGAATGCCATTAAGTATGGATTTCTTATGTTGAATTAAACCTATTCATGAGATAACCCTTGGTGAACATACATCATGCATTAAGATTATACTATACTTATACCCCTTTCTTTTTAGTTAAAGGAAGAATTACTTTATGCGCTTATATTCTTCTCATCTTATACTAATATCAAGTTCTAGCTAGTCTGACCCTCGTTTTTATTACTCGTGTCAGACCGAGTTGTCGGTTAGGTAGTTGGACTCTTAGCTTGCTTTACTTTTTGGACTTCACCATCGACATGGGATATGGCATAGTTTTTGTGTATAGATTTTCTCTTGGGAACTTGTGAATTATATATTCTTTTATGGGGATTGTAAGTACATATTGTGGTTGTATACCACTAGTGGCATATTGTATTACATTTGATGTATGTACTCAAATGTATCATTTCTGTGTTGTTGTTCCGTGACTTGTAATTGATATAATTATTATGTTTTTTATGAATCAATCCTATAGCCACCATAGTAGTGCATTAGATAGGAATTAAGTATGTCAAATACTTCAGATAAAAAAAAGGACTATAATTATTGACATACTTAGCTCTTATCTAATGAAAGTCTATGATGGTCACCCTTAACCAGTCCCATTCTCCCCATTAGCAGATTGAATTACTAAGTAATTCTCTTTATTAATGTGGGTATGACGGTGGGGCGTCACAGTTTGGTGTCAGAGCTGGATTCAGAACAAAAATGTAATAAACACAAAACAGTATACACGAATACCATATATAAAGTATAATATAAGTGTAAACATCATCCCCAATCGTAAACAAACCCGGATTTGTCCTTATCTTTTTATTCCTTTGGGGGTAGGTAGAAAGGAACATGTCTAGGAATGTTAATTTTAAATTCCGTATTATACCTTATTTAATGCATTCGAATTGCTAATATCTATCCCTGTGAATAAGCATATCTCATCTTATTTTTCAGCGATGTCTGAAAGAGGAAGAGGTCGCACTACGGAGGCGGGACCGTCCAGTGGTTCTCGTCCCGAAGGAGTTCATATGTCGACCGACCAGATTCTCGAGCTTATTAGGAGCACTCAGCCTCTGGCCCCGGCTCAGTCCTCTCCTATGTGCAAATCCGCATTTGCACGCATGTGTAGCGACTTTACCCACCTTGGAGGCAAGCCGTTCAAAGGCTCCGATACAGTTCTTAAGGTTCAGGCTTGGCTCCGTACTTGCAAGCGCATCTTCACTCGCATGGAGATATTCGATCATTATCGAGTTCTTATGGCACCAAGTATGCTACAAGAACAGGCTTTAGACTGGTATAAGCTTCTTATTGCAGAGATGGATAAGTCCATCCTCACTTGGCAACATCTTAGAGACCGTTTTGAGCTCAAGTTCATTTCATAATCCGAGAAGGATTTTCTTGCCAGTCGCTTCCTTGATTTGAAGCAGTGCAAATACTCCATATCTGACTATGTTTCATCCTTCAAGTATCTATCTACGTATAGGCTTGAGATCATCAGCACCCCATACAAGAAGAACATTATGTTCATGTATGGACTTAATAAGTATTTGAAGAGATCTCTCATGCTTCAGCTTAAGCTCTCATTCGAGGAGCTTGTGGATTCGGTGCTTCAACTAGAAGCCGTTGTAAAGGAAAAGGATAGTAGTGATGAGGCCGAGGTTCGAAAGAACCCAAAAAAGAAGAAATTACCTTTCCAGAGATCCAAGTCCTTTCCTGCTAAGAAGAAGAAGAAGCAAGGAAATTCTAGTTCTCATCCTCATGGCACACCTCATTCAGCAAAGGTCTTAGCCTGCTTCAACTGTAAATCTCGAGACCATCTAGCTTGCGAGTGTCCTCATCCTCACAAGTGTCTCTATTGCAAGCAAGAGGGACACATTATTTCTACTTGCTTTAAGAAGAAGAAGGATACTCGTTCTGGCAATCTAAATGTGGCATAGGCTTCTGCTAGTGCTTCTCAGTCTCCACGTATATTTCCCACTATTTTAGAGGGTTTTATATTGTTCCATGGTCGTTGTATTAGAGTGCACTTCGATACGGGTGCGTCTCATTCATTCGTATCGAAGGAACTTGTTGATGCTTTATAGTTGGATGTTTCTTGCTTAATTACTTCTTTGTGGATTGCAAACCTTATAGGGGGATCCGTAAACCTTAGTACACTTTGTGACGATGTTGAGATTCATATTTGTGGGTTTTCTCTCCGTGAGAATCTGCATGTGGTTCCTTCTCTTGGTTTTGATATGATATTGGGTATGTACTGGATAGTTCGATAAGATGCCAGGATTCTATGTTTAGAGACAGTCTTATACCTTCGACATCCCGACTCTTATGCTCAGTTGTCTCTTATACTCCGGGACATCGATGGAAATTAAGAAGCTTCTCTATTCTCTCTTGAATCTCGAGACGACGATGACGATGTGTCTCGGATTCCTATTGTTCGTGACTTTGCAGACTTATTTGAGCCTGTTTCGGGATTACCACCCAAGCAGGCTATCGAGTTCCGCATTGACCTTATTCCAGGCGCACAACCATTAGTCCTCCTCCCACGAGGATGTCTACTAAAGAGAATGAGGAACTCATGAAGCAACTCCTAAATCTTGAAGCTAACCATTTCATTCGATCTAGTTCTTCACCGTAGGGAGCAGCGGTGGTATTCATGAGGAAGACTGATGGGACTCTTAGACTATGCATCGATTATCGCAAGCTTAATGAGTTAACCATTAGGAATCGCTATTCATTAACTAGGATTGATGAAATGTTCGATCAGTTAAGTGGCGCTAAGGTCTTCTCAAAACATGACCTTGCCACGCGATTTCATCAGCTCCGAGTTGCTGAAGATACCATTCCACTTACATCTTTTCGCAATTGCTATGATTCATATGAGTGGCTCGTCATGCCATTTGGTTTGACGAACGCCCATGCTTTTTTCGTCGACCTTATGAATTGCGTATTTTAGGAATACCTCGATAAGTTCGTTCTTGTATTCATCGACGACATTCTTGTATATTCTAAGTCTGAAGCGGACCATGCTTGACGTCTAAGAATTGTTTTGAGTACTCTTCGACGGCATCAACTCAAAGAAAAGCTTTCTAAGTGGCATTTTTGGAAAAAGCAAGTTAAGTTCTTAGGCTATGTTATTTATTCTTAAGGCATCTTGGTTGATCCTTCCAAGGTTGAGGCCATCCAGAATTAGAAGTGTCCTGAGAAAGGTCATGAAATTCGTAGCTTTCTGGGCTTGGCGGGTTATTATCGCTGCTTTATCAAGGACTGTTCCCATATTATGCTTTCATTAACTAGCCTTACGAAGAAAGACGTTCGGTATATATGGTCAGATAAGTGTGAGGCTTCCTTTGAGAGATTAAATGAGCTTCTCACTAATGCTCCTGTTATTGTGGTTCCCAAAGGGAATCATGATCTTATGGTCTATACCAATGCCAGTCATAGTGGCCTCGGTGCTGTTCTTATGCAGAAGGATAGGGTAGTTGCCTACGCTTCAAGGCAATTACGTTAGAACAAGTTTCGGTACGCTGCCCATGATTTAGAGTTAGTCGCCGTTGTCTTTGCTTTAAAGACGTGGCATCATTATTAGTTAGAAGAGCATTGCACTCTCTTCAACGATCATAAGTCTCTCAAATGTATGTTCACCCAGAAGGAGCTCAACATGCGATTGCAGCGTTGGTTGGAGTTTCTTGCTTTATATGATTTCGATATTCTGTATACCTTTGGCAAGGGGAATTTTGTGGCTGATGCTTTGAGTCGCAAGCATTCAACTATTGTTTCCATGATGATTGTAGAACGAAAAGTTCTTTAGACTCTTTCTATGTGTGATGTTCGTGATCGTGCTTCCATATCCAACTCTCCTATTCTATTATATAGCATGGAAGCTCATCCTACTCTTCTAGATCGGATTACTGAGGCTCAGTGGTAAGACTCCAATATATCTGCTCTTATTCAAAAGTGTAAGTCCAAATCATATGATGATATTGAGATGTGGGATTTCAACATCGATATTCATAGGTGTCTTCGAAAGTAGAACCGTCTAGTCATGCCTCCTATTCCAGAATTTTGGCAGGACATTCTAGCTGAATGTCACCGTTCTAAGTACACTATTCATCCAGGCAGCAGCAAGATGTATGCTGATACGCATCATCTGTATTATTGGGAAGGCATGAATCGAGATATAGCAAGTTATATAAGCAATTACACAACTTGTCAGCTTATTAAGGCTGAACATCAGCGACCTAGTGGTCTTCTTCAGCCTTTAGAGATTCCAATGTGGAAGTAGGACCAAGTTTCTATGGAATTCATTGATGGCTTACCTCCTTCGAGGTCAGGCTATAGCAGTATTTGGATTGTTATAGACCGTCTCACCAAGTCTACATATATTATTCCTATTAAGTCGAATAGGATGGCATCTCTTTTATCGAAGCTTTATATTAAGGAGATCGTGCAATTGCACGATGTCCCTTCATCTATTGTGTGTGATCGTGATCCTCTTTTCATGAGTCACTTTTGGCGGATTCTCCAGCAAGCATTAGGCACAAAGCTTCATCTTAGCACAGCTTATCACCCATAGTCTGATGGACAGACTGAATGGGTGAATCGTATCTTTGAAGACTTGCTTCATGCTTGTATCTTGGATTTTGGTGGTAGCAGGGAGGATCATCTTCCTCTAGTTGAGTTTGCTTACAATAATAGCTCTTTATTAATGTGGCATGGCTCCTTTCGAAGCCTTATATGGAAGGTCGTGTCGTTCTCCATCTTGTTGGTTTGAGTTTGGGGAAAAGCTAATTTTAGGCCTCAAATCTACTGGTGAATCATTTGAGAAAATCCATCTTATTCGTGAGAGAATGAAAGAGGCATAGAGTTGCCAGAAATCCTATGCGGACAATTGTAGGTGGCCGCTTGAATTCTTAGTGGGTGACCTTGTTTATATTCGAGCTTCTCCTCTGAAAGGAGTAGTATGCTTTAGTCAGACTGAGGAATTGGCGCAAAGTTATATTGGGCCATTTCCTACTATAGAGCGTATCGGTCCGGTTGCTTATCGTGTAGCACTTCCTGATCAAGTTTCTAGAGTTCACGACATATTCCACGTCTCTCACTTAAGAAAGTGTCTATGAGATTCAGATTGCGTGCTTGATACTCGTGAAGTTGGAAGTCTCTCCCGATCTATCTTTTTTGCAGTATCCTCTTAAAGTTCTTGCTTTGGAAACTAGACGTCTTTGAAACAAGGGTGTTCCCCTCGTAAAGATTCAATAGTCCAATAACCCCAATGAATGCACTTGAGAAACCAGAGAATTCATCGAGCAATCGTATCCTGATTTCTTATCTTCTCCCTCCCAAGGTAAGTATTTTCCATTTTAATCTATCTAAATCCCCTTTGTTTGATGAAATAAAGTGTGTTGAATATAGATTTCCTCTATAAATTGCGAGGACGCGATTTAGTTTAGGTGGGAAGTCTATAACAACCATGTTTTAGAGATTACATGTTTGTATTAAATTATAACAAAAGTTATAATTTAATTTTGTAAATTTAAGTATAATTGGAAATTTTAGTTTTGTTTATTTTGAATTAAAAACGAATTTTGTAAATAAAATGGGAGAAATAAAGTTTGGAACTTTATTTTTTTTATTGGGATAAATATGGGATTAAATATTGATTGGGTAAGTATTTGGTTCGAATAAATTGAAATATTGTGTAACAACCCGGATATTTTAACGGTTTTAATTAATTTAATTAACTGAATTTGTGTGAAATTTTAAAAAAAATATAGATAACTTTGAAATAAAAATTTAATATTTGAAATGCGTCTAGTTAAACAAAGCAACTGGTAAATTTTCATCCGAAAATATGAAAGTTTATTTCCGTGCGTAATTCTATTTCAATGTAATCAGTTAGGAATTGATGAAAATAAAATGTTTTCAAAACCTAAATATTTTCACATAGAAAAATTCTAAATCATCTTCTGAGCAAGACATCAATTTTGGTTTTTTCAAATTCGGGCTTCTTTAGCTCCGTCGATCTTATTTTTCTGCGTTTTTGCTGCATTTTCCGCTAGTATAAAAATTAGAATTTTTATAATTCAATCGTATCACAGATATCCATATGTCATTTTGATCGTCTCGTCGTGCTGATCTCCATGGTATATTCGTTTCTATATTTTGAAGTCCGGTTTACTGCGAGATCGATGAAACTATTTGCAGTATCGGTACAGGTTCGAACATTTCAAATTTCTTTTGACCATTCAGTTTCATCATATCAATCCATCAACTACTTGAAACAAACATTCCTGAATTATCGTGCATGCTTTCCTTGTTCCCAATAGCCGCTAGGCATAGTAAATTTCAAATTTGTAGTGCTTATTGCTTTTTTTGTGGCTTCAAAAACTTATTCTATTTGTTAGCTTTCGTTTTTGACATTATAGAAATAATTATACATCTTCATATCCAATCTTTCACCTTTCCCTGTACCTTGCCATCCTTCTTTCCCCTGTAACTTAAAGTTTTCAAGATTGCTTGCTAATTAAAAAAAGCTCTTCTTTGTCCATATCCATGTCGCCGATCTTTTCCCCTCTCTAACTCCACCTCCGACCAACTGCGACCCACAGCCCACGCTCCCCACTTGTCACCCATCACGTAATCTCTAACAACCTGAAACCGTGCTCCACACTCTCCCTCCATGGCGCATCAACACGGAGTACCCCACCCAAACCCGTAGCCTCGCCGAGAGCACCGACCTCCACCTTAGCCGACCGTCTCTGGCCTTTCACCACAACCGGATCTAGCCTTCCCACCACTCGCCGCAGCCGTGTCGAAGCCGAACCCCTCCATTACTCCGGCCTCTGTCACTCCGCTACCATCCCCGAACACAGCCGAACTACCCTAGGAAACCCTCTCCAGCCACCGCTCGAACTCGCGTCACCACCCACGCCCGTCTGCCGTTGCCGCAGCCACCATCTCCCTTCTTCCCTAAGGTATATATTATTTTATATATTGGTGTGTTAGCATATGAATTCTGTAAGTTGAGTTAATATAATATGTTATATATTTTATAATTAAGTTATACCTCTATATATCTATTGTTTTAGTGTAATATAGGAACGCCAGTTGCATGATTTCATGTGTATGGGTTATAGATATGTATTCATTTCTATAAGTTGCGCAAGCCGGTTTATTCAAACATTGTTCCAGCTATTGAAGTTAGACATATTATAAAGTTTATAAGTTATAAAAATTTATATAAATCCTCAATTGATTTCAAAGTATATAAATATACTTGTTTGCATATGACCTTTTACAAACTTTCAAGTGTTATAGTGTGTGTTTTATATTTGTGTTGAAGTTCAATGTATTAAACAAGTTATATTATATACATGTCTGTACTTTCATGTTATCATTACTATCATGTATTTGTTCATTGGTAAAAGTAGTGTATGGCCTCTGTCTTTTTTTTACAAAACTAGTACTACAAAGTATTTTATATACGATTAGTTTATATATATTTGTAATGTTTAAAGTGATAGTAATATGCATATAATATATTAACGATATAGTATGGTGTGAAGTTTAATATCTATGTATATTGGTATAATTGAAAATGAAGTCTTAAGTATGCTATTATCCCCTTTTTCTAATATATATATATATATATATATATATATATATATATATATTTGTGTTTAAATTTGGAATATGACTTTATAGGTATAGAGCTATATATAGTTATATGTGTTTACTTATACCAATTTTCTTCATCGATCTCGTTCTGATGTGTTCAAACAATTTCTGTTATCAACTTCGATCGTTGAATTCGTGGAGATTTGCTTTGCTTGGATTCGTAACTCAATTTCTATGTTCGTATCAACGTGCATATCCGTGTCATCTTCTCGTGCATCTCTAGCCTCGAAAGGTGAGCAATCACTCACGATCAATGTTATTTTATTGAATAAATTTGATTTCAATTGAAACGACAAATGAAATATGTTGTTATTAATTATTTACATTGTTATATATATGTTATTACCTGTATCAGTTCACCTGTGACATCTGACACCATTATCTGTTATTTATACGATGATAATCTAGTTTGATTGATAATTGATTGATTGTTTGATGTTGACATTGGACGTTAAATTGTTAATGTCATAAGTGATATATAATTTGAAATTGAAATTGACGTAGGATAGTTAGACTTGATATATGTGTTAAATTTGATTAAATGACATTAGTATAACATGACCCCTTTAGATGTCTAATTAATTTACACATAGAAATAGGGTTAATTACACCTTGAACCATTTAAATGCATGTTGTTTAAATTGATATAGTATGAAATTGAATAACAGATGTCAAGTGTAGAACCACATAAAAATCAGTATAATAATAATCTACATGAAATGATAGTGTAGATTCTAGAAATATTTATATTAATTTGCACAAACAACTATGTAAATTAATACGATTATTTCGGGATTATTTAAACAAATTATTGGATTGTTATTGATGGTTGCTATTGCTTCTTTATTTACTTTGACACGATCCCAGTTATCACGCTGCAAGTTCCCTTTGTTATGCTCTTGATTTGTTTTGAATTGAAATGGAATCGGGTTGAAATGATAAATACCTAAATGAGCTTGATCTAAGATAGAGAATTAAATAAAAACCCGATCGGTCAATAATTTGGGTTAAAAATAAAATAGAGATTTTATTTCAATAAAATAATAAGGATTTTAAATGAAGTTGAAATCTGAATTCTAGTGAAATTTAATTGTTAATATATAATAATCGGAAACAGAATATTAACATAGTAGTTAATGGAAGAACGTTATTAATTTAAGAATGATTGAATTAAGTTTTGAAATTATTTAATAATTAAGTTTGAAATTATTTAATTAAGTTTTGAAATTATTTAATAATGAAATAAAATTGAATTATTTGAGAATTAAATAAAAATTTGAATTCTTTGATAAAAGAAATTGAACTTTTGACTAAGTGAATTTGAACTTCGTTAATAAATGAAATTGGGTTTCATTATTTATTAAGTTTTGGAAAATTATTTAAGTAAGTTAATAAGTGAATTTTGAACTTCTTGAACATGTGAAATTTAGTTTCTTTATTAATTGAGTTTACAATTTGTAACTAAATAAATGAATGAAATTGAATTTCTTTAACAAGAAATAAAAATGCGTTTTATTGAAACAAATGTAAGGCTTGTAAATTAAGAAAGTGGTTTGATGAATTTAACTTAATTAAAATTGTAAGCTTTGATATAACGAAGTTGAACGTAAGTAATTGATTTAATGAATTGGAAATTAAATGGAAATTGTTTGAATGATAAAGTAACTTAACGAATATTGAATGATAAAGTAACTTAACGAATATTGAATGAAATCGATCAACGAATTTAAATTTATTTGAATGTTAAATTAAATTGATTTAAATGATTTCGGAAGGAAACTTATATACGAACTTGAATCAATATTTGAATTGTTTAGATAAAAATTGAAATTGAATTATAAGACTTTGAAATGGTAATTTGGAAGTTTGAAACGTAAATTATGGAAATTGATTTAGAAAGACAAATGGAATGATAGTTTACAAATTCTAATTGAAATTGAAATTGAAATTGAAATTGATTTGGTTTTTTGAAATTTATTGAACGACCAATCGATGTAATAATTACGAAGGTTAGTAAAGAAACTGGAATCGGTTATGGACATACTCTCTGTCTAAACCGAAAACCACTTTAATAACTATACGCGGAGTGTGATCCAGAATGAAGTGGTTGGAATGATGTGCGTTATGACTGAAGAAAGAGAACGATAATGGATAGGCTTGACACTTGTGTCAAATTGGAAATGACTAAAATAGGAGCCGTGCCGGGCCAAATAGGGTTAGCTACCTCGAGCGAACACATTTCTTCGTAAACTACTCATTACTTGTTATTGATTGGTGCACCCTCGTAATTTTGGGAGTGTTGTTTCGCGGTGTTGCGGTCGTTGCGGCGATGCGTTCTGACCAATCCAGATCAGGAAAACGGCAGTTTCACTATGTTGGGTATTGCCTCATGTGCCTTGTCATACTTGTATCCCTATATACGCGACCGCTATGAATTTTTTTTGTGTTATACCTATAGAGTACTCCCCGATATCCCACTATTTTACGATGGACTTTACAATATTGTATAGTCTATGACACTTATATAAAATGTGTTAAGGGGAATAATGGGAACTCCTTAACACTATTTTGATATTTATATTACTGATAGACATTATCAATTTAGCGTATATTACTACATAGTAGATAGTTTAAAGGATCCTTAGAGGATGGTTATTCCAACATCCTTTGAGTTACTTGTATTTCAGTTGTTATTTCACTTGAGTTGGATTTATTTATATAAGAATGTTAATTGTGACTCAAGTGTTCTGTGTTTTGCTTTACGCTCGGGTTAGACTGAGTGTACCAGTATTCGGACTCACCTTTGGAGTTGGAGCATCGCTTGGAGATCCGGCTACCTATCCAGCTTTCAGATATTCAGTTGATTCTAGTGATATATTCTGATTCTTGTAATTGAATATTGTATTCAAGACTTCTGTTGTAACTTATTTAACTCTGATATATATAGTAGCTGCATGAACTACTATCTTTTGTTTTCGCTGCATTTATTACTTTGTGTCTGTGATCTATGATTATTTATTTACAGTATATGTTCAATTTTGTCAAATTTAAATTAACAATTTGGTATTTTGAATTATTCAAGTCCGAAATGTGCAGATGCGAATAGTATAAAATAGCGGGTCATTATAGTTGGTATCAGAGCTTTGGTAGCTCTAGGCAAAACTTAGCATATATGGTAAATGTATTTACAGAATCACTTTCATTCGAGTTTGAATCTCTTCCCTTGACTCGATTCCTTTGAATTTTGGAACGTTCCCTCACTTCCGACATTCATTCTTGTCCCTCACTGTCCGTCTTCTTTTAATTTCATAATATCCCATAACTCCACTTCGAATGATCTTTATAATGAATCGACAGTCTCTGCAATCTTCGAATTATTTGTAAATGGGTGAAACACCTTTACAATAGACATTGATTTACCGGAGATTTCTATATCATCGGTTTACGATGCTATCTATCTCCTACTATACCTGAATTCTATCTCTTGTGATCTGATGTCGATTTACCTCGAAATTCTACATCGATCTTATTCTTGAAGTCTTGGTTGACCCGGTTAAGGTTACCCGCGATTTAATAAATTTATTCATCTTCCTATTTTGACTATTTAATCATCTTATCACTGTTTTGAATCTATCTTAGACTCAAAATTTTCTTTGATTTGAGTCTATCAAAAAATTGAATCTCTATCCTTACTTTGAAATTTTATTTCTGAATTGTCGAGCGAGGAAGTGCATTGTAAATCTATATTTAAAATGTTTTATATATTGTGTTATTTGAGTTGTTGATGTTGATTTGGGTTTCCGATCGATTCGTCTGACCAACGCTATCGATAGGATTTCCAAAAAACTTGAACAGAGCAAACTGGCACAATATTGTTTACAAATTTGGTAAACAAAATAGTTTTTTATGATTACATTATATATAAATAAAAAATTTCTGAAATTAAATTGTTAATGAATTTGTTGTCAAAAATGATAATAACTGATTTTCATTTATTGTTTATAAACCATTGACTATTGCATAATATAAATAAATAAATTTATAAAATTTGGTTATAATTTGATTTGGAATTTGAAGTGAATTTAAATTGAAATTTGAGAATTTAATTTTTGATAATTTCGAACTATGGTTTTAAAGTTTAAAATGTATATTATTTAAAATATTTTCAAATAGAAACCATTTTCAAAGAATTTCAAATGTTTAAATTAGTGCTCTCCTATTTTGTCGTCGGAAAATAATTTCAGTGATGATGGCCGCATCATCGACATTCATTTTCGAGTTTCAAGTGGAGAGACTATTCTATAGCTTTGCTACGGTTTGTTTGAAAAATAAATTGATTTGAATTGCTTAAAGTATGATTTGATTTGTAATATATATTGATATATGATTTAAATCTGATTTGATATGTCATATATATATTTATTTACCTCTAAATAAATTTGAAGTTACTCGAAAATTTAATTCTAAAATTTATGATTAAGAATAAATTAAATTATGAAATGAAATCGAAATCTTAAATAAAAATTTAAGCGTGAATAATTAAATTAAAAAAATTTACTTGTATAATACTCAATTGGGCATTATATTTAACTTATCTAAATTCTCAGAAGTTAACTATGTAATTGAATAATATACAATATAAAATGATGTTTAAAGAAATTTTAAACAAATTTGAGTAGTTATTATAGGTGTAAATATACTTAATCTATGTGATAAGATATATTAAGTGGAATAAATTTAATAATAATATGGAATAAAGGAAAATTAAATCGGTTAAATAAAATATGATTATAATAAATGATTATTCAAATTTATGAATTTAGAAAATTGTTAATAAAGGATAATTGGATAATAAAACAATGAATAAATGAGATAAATAAAATTTGTTCTGAAGAAATCTTTTGGTATCAAATATTAATAAATTGAATCAAATCAACTTATTGAAATACTTGAATTTTTAATCAAATATTGAGTATTAATTAAGGTAAATTGAAATTTATATGGTTTGAATTAATTGTTTACTCTGTTTTAAATCTATTTTCTTTCTCGTTGTTTCTATTCTCCTACCACCTTCCTTTTCGAGGATGAAAAGTTTTGAGTGGGAGAGAGTGTAACAACCCAATATTTTAACGGTTTTAATTAATTTAATTAACTGAATTTGTGTGAAATTTAAAAAAAAAAATTGAAATAAAAATTTAATATTTGAAATGCGTCTAGTTAAACATAGCAACCGGTAAATTTTCATCCGAAAATATGAAAGTTTATTTAAGTGCATAATTCTATTTCAATTTAATCAGTTAGGAATTGATGACAATAAAATGTTTTCGAAACCTAAATATTTTTACATAGAAAAATTCTAAATCATCTTCTGAGCAAGAAGTCAATTATCGTTTTTCCAAATTCGGGCTTCTTTAGCTCTGTCGATCTTATTTTTCTGCGTTTTTGCTGCATTTTCCGCTAGTATAAAAATTAGAATTTTTATAATTCAATCGTATCACTGATATCCATATGCCGTTTTGACCGTCTCGTCGTGATGATCTCCGCGGTATATTCGTTTCTATATTTTGAAGTCCGATTCACTGCGAGATCGATGAAACTATTTGCACTATCGGTACGGGTTCGATCATTTCAAATTTCTTTTAACCATTTAGTTTCATCATATCAACCCATCAACCATAAACTACTTGAAATAAACATTCCTAAATTATCGTGCATGCTTTCCTTGTTCCCAATAGCCGCTAGCCATAGTAAATTTCAAATTTGTAGTGACTGTTGCTTTTCTTGTGGGTTCAAAAATTTATTCTATTTGTTAGCTTTCGTTTCTGACATTACAGAAATAATTATGCAACTTCATATCCAAACTTTCACCTTTCCCTGTAGCTTGCCATCCTTCTTTCCCCTGTAACTTAGAGTTTTCAAGATTGCTTGCTAATTAAAAAAAGCTCCGCCATGTCCATATCCATGCCGCCAATCTTTTCCCCTCTTTAACTCCACCTCCGACCGACTGCGACCCACAGCCCACACTCCCCACTTGCCACCCACCACATAATCTCTAACAACCTGAAACCGTGTTCCACCCTCTCCCTCCATGGTGCAGCGGCAACGAGCACCCCACCCAAACCCGTAGCCTCGCCGAAAGCACCAACCTCCACCTTAGCCGACCGTCCCTGGCCTTTCACCACAACTGGATCTAGCCTTCCCACTGCTCGCCGCAGCCGTGCCGAAGACGAACCCCTCCATTACTCCAGCCTCTGTCACTCCGCCACCATCCCCGAACCTAGACGAACTACCCTAGCAAACCCACTCCAGCCACTGCTCAAACTCGCGTCACCACCCACGCCCGTCTGCCGTTGCTACAGCCACCATCTCCCTTCTTCCCTAAGGTATATATTATTTTATATATTGGTGTGTTAGCATATGAATTCTGTAAGTTGAGTTAATATAATATGTTATATATTTTATAAGTAAGTTATACCTCTATATATCTATTGTTTTAGGGTAATATAGGAATGCCAGTTGCATGATTTCATGTGTATGTGTTATAGATATGTATTCATTTTCTATAAGTTGCGCACGCTGGTTTATTCAAACAATGTTCCAGCTATTGAAGTTAGACATATTATAAAGTTTATAAGCTATAAAAATTTATATAAATACTCAATTGATTTCAAAGTATATAAATATACTTGTTTGCATATAACCTTTTACAAACTTTCAAGTGTTATAGTGTGTGTTTTTTATTTATGTTGAAGTTCAATGTATTAAACATATTATATTATATACATGTCTGTACTTTCGTTTTATCATTACTATCATGTATTTGTTCGTTGGTAAAAGTAGTGTATGGCCTCTGTCTTTTTTTTACAAAACTAGTATTACAAAGTATTTTATATACGGTTAGTTTATATATATTTATAATGTTTAAAGTGATAGTAATATGCATATAATATATTAACGATACAGTATGGTGTGAAGGTTAATATCTATGTATAGTGGTATAATTGAAAATGAAGTCTTACGTATGCTATTATCCCCTTTTTTAATATATATATATATATATATATATATGTATGTATATATGTATGTATTAAATTTGGAATATGACTTTATAGGTATAGAGCTATATATAGTTATATGTGTTCATTTATATCAATTTTCTTCATCGATTTCGTTCTGATGTGTTCAAACAATTTCTGTTATCAGGTTTGATCGTTGAATTCGTGCCGATTTGCTTTGCTTGGATTCGTAACTCAATTTCTATATCCGTATCAGCGTGCATATTTGTGTCATCTTCTCGTGCATCTCTAGCCTCGAAAGGTGAGCAATCACTCATGATTAATGTTCTTTTATTTAATAAATTTGATTTCAATAGAAACGACAAATGAAATATGCTGTTGTTAGTTATTTACGTTGTTATATATATTTTTTACCTGTACCAGTTCATCTGTGACATTTGACACCATTATCTGTTATTTATATGATGATAATCCAGTTTGATTGGTAATTGATTGATTGTTTGATGTTGACATTAGACATTAAATTGTTGATGTCGTGAGTGATATATAATTTGAAATTGAAATTGACGTTGGATAGTTAGACTTGATATATGTGTCAAATTTGATTAAATGACATTTGTATAATATGACCCCTTTAAATGTCTAATTAATTTACACGTAGAAATAGGGTTAATTACACCTTGAACCATTTAAATGCATGTTGTTTAAATTGATATAGTATGAAATTGAATAGTAGATGTCAAGTGTAGAACCGCATAAAAATTAGTATAATAATAATCAACATGAAATGATAGTGTAGATTCTAGAAATATTTATATTAATTTGCACAAACAACTATGTAAATTAATACGATTATTTCGGGATTATTTAAACAAACTATTGGATTGTTATTGATGGTTGCTATTGCTTGTTTATTTACTTTGACACTAACCCAGTTATCACGCTGCAAGTTCCCTTTGATATGCTCTTGATTTTTTTTTTTGAATTGAAATGGAATCGGGTTGAAATGATAAATACCCAAATGAACTTGACCTAAGAAAGAGAATTAAATAAAAACCCGATTGGTCAATAATTTGGTTTAAAAATAAAATAAAGATTAAATTTCAAAAAAATAATAAGGGTTTTAAATGAAGTTGAAATTGAATTCTAGTGAAATTTAAATGTTAATATTTAATAATCGGAAACAGAATATTAACATAGTAGTTAATGGAAGAACGTTGTTAATTTAAGAATGATTGAATTAAGTTTTGAAATTATATAATAATTAAGTTTGAAATTATTTAATTAAGTTTTAAAATTGTTTAATAATTAAATAAAATTGAATTATTTGAGAATTATATAAAAATTTGAATTCTTTGATAAGAGAAATTGAACTTTTGACTAAGTGAATTTGAACTTCGTTAATAAATGAAATTGGGTTTCTTTATTTATTAAGTTTTGGAAAATTATTTAAGTAAGTTAATAAGTGAAATTTGAACTTCTTGAACATGTGAAATTTAGTTTCTTTATTAATTGATTTTTTAAGTTTGAACTAAATAAATGAATGAAATTGAATTTCTTTAACAAGAAATAAAAATGCGTTTTGTTGAAACAAATGTAAGGCTTGTAAATTGAAGAAAGTGATTTGACGAATTTAACTTAATTAAAATTGTAAGCTTTGACATAATGAAGTTTAATGTAAGTAATTGATTTAATGAATTGGAAATTGAATGGAAATTGTTTGAATGATAAAGTAACTTAACGAATATTGAATGAAATCGATCATTGAATTGAAATTGATTTGAATGTTAAATTAAACTGATTTAAATGATTTCGGAAAGAAACTTATATATGAACTTGAATCAATATTTGAATTGTTTAGATAAAAATTGAAATTGAATTATAAGATTTTGAAATGGTAATTTGGAAGTTTGAAACGTAAATTATGGAAACTGATTTAGAAAGACAAATGGAATGATGATTTACAAATTCTAATTGAAATTGATTTGGTTTTTTGAAATTTATTAAACGACCAATCGATGTAATAATTACGATGGTTATTAAAGAAACCGGAATCGGTTATGGAAATACGCTATGTCTAAATCGAAAACCACTTTAATAACTATACGAGAAGTGTGATCCAGAATGAAGTGGTTGGAATGATGTGCGTGATGACTGAAGAAAGAGAACGATAATGGATAGCCTTGACACTTGTGTCAAATTGGAAATGACTAAAACAGGAGCCGTGCCGGGCCAAATGGGGTTAGCAACCTCGAGCGAACACACTTCTTTGTAAACTACTCATTACTTGTTATTGATTGGAGCACCCTCGTAATTTTGGGAGTGTTGTTTCACGGTGTTGCGATCGTTGCGGCGATGCATTCTCACCAGTCCGGATCAGGCAAACGGTAGTTTCACTACCTTGGGTATTACATCATGTGCCTTGTCATACTTGTATCCCTATATACGCGACCACTACGAATTTATTTTGTGTTATACCTATGGAGCACTCCCTGATATCCCACTAGTTTACGGTGGAGTTTACAGTGCTGTATAGTCTATGAAACTTATATAAAATGTGTTAAGGGGAATAATGGTAACGATTTAACAGTATTTTGATATTTATATTACTGATAGACATTATCTATTTAGTGTATATTACTATATAGTAGATAGTTTAACGGATCCTTAGAGGATGGTTATTCCAACGTCCTTTGAGTTATTTGTATTTCAGATGTTATTTCACTTGAGTTGGATTTATTGATATAAGAATGTTAATCTTGACTCGAGTGTTTTGTGTTTTGCTTTACGCTCGGGTCAGACTGAGTGTACCTGTATTCAAGACTCACTTTGAAGTTGGAGCTTCGCTTGGAGATCCGTCTATCTATCCAGCTTTCAGAGATTCAGTTGATTCTAGTGATATATTCTGATTCTTGTATTTGAATATTGTATTCGAGACTTCTGTTGTAACTTATTTAACTCTGATATATATAGTAGCTTCATGAACTACTATCTTTTGTTTCCGCTGCATTTATTACTCTGTGTCTATGATCTGTGATTATTTATTTACCGTATATGTTCAGTTTTTCCAAATTCAAATTAACAATTCGGTATTTTGAATTATTCAAGTCCGACATGTGCGGATGCGAATAGTCCAAAATAGCAGGTCGTTACATATTGGGTATTTATTCATTTTGAGCTAGTTAATTAATTAGGTTATGTATTTCAACGTTAAATTGTTGAAATAAATCTAAAGTAATCAAAATGAAGTTTTAAGAACTTTATTTTGATAATTGGAGAAGAAAATGATAAATTGTTGATTTTTTTGGAGTTATGCAATAGTGTTGTAAGTTATTACTTATATTAAAGCTTTTATTGAATTTAAAATTGGGAAAAAATGTGTTAACCTCGTTTTACTCAACGACTCATCTACTTAAGGACTAGACCGACTCATCTACTTAAGGACTAGACCGACTCATCTACGTAAGGAAGGTACCGACTCAACTGGTAGCGACTCAGTTAGCTGACGAGTTAAGGCTCAAGGCAACTTAGAGGGATAGGACGACTCAAGGGGTTAATGGTTCACAAGGCAGGCCGACTCAGTGCATTACCGACTCATCAAGGCTATCGCCTCAGCGACTCAACAAGTCCACGACTCATCATAAGAAACGACTCAAGAGGATTGACGACCTAAGAAGATAAGTCCCTAAGTCGCTTCACCTATATACCACTACCTGATAAGTCGTTAACGACTTAACGACTCATGACTCAGAATGACTCGTCCACGACTTAAAGCCATTGAGTCGTAGTCCATTGCCACAGTGCCTATGCCAATGAGGATTGACTCGTAAGCGACTCAGGACTTAGCTTAAAATCCAGCGGAGGAATAAGCCATGGAGAAATCAAGGGTTGGTTCGATGAGTCGGCCACGACCTAATTTGACTCGGCCACGAGCCAAGCATGGGTCGGACATGACTCACGACTCAGGGCTGAAAACTCCTATAAATACATGGCCACCTCCAACATTCAGGGAACTTTTTGGCTCATTCATTTCAAGCGCCGTTACTCTGCTGCATTCCGAACTACTTCAACACTTAAAGCTTTTGAGATATAAAGAACGCCTCAAGGAACTTCACGAAGAAATCATACATGTCCAACATGAGTTCAAAGATTTGGATCGACATTGAAGTTTAGGCTACTTGTTCTAAGTCACTTGTAACTCGAAGTGTGTTGTAATCAAAGTGTACTTGCATCGACTTGTAATCAAATCGTCAATAAAGATATTCAAAGTGGACGTAGGCTCTCTCTTAAGCCGAACCACTATAAAATTGCTGTTGTTTACTGCTTTTTCGCTATTATCTGCTTATAATCTGTTCCCGAGCTATCGGGTGGTGCTTTCACAATCTCACTTCATACACCGGGGTGTTAGCATTCAAATTTTAGCGTTAACAATGAAATAGATCTGTATTTCATTAACATAAAAGATGAAATATGGTTTAAAAAATAGGATTTTGATGATAAGATAAAATTGGAATGATTTATTGCAATTTATTTGCCAAAAAAAGAATTTTTGTACAGGTTTTTGCATTAAAAATGATGTCTTACACTAAAATAGTGTAAATTGTGTAATGTAGTCAAAAATGGTGTTTTATTGTTAAAAATAACTTTTTATAATAAATTTAATTTAATTTTGTTTCAGTAACAATTTTATTTCATAACAATTAGATGTATACATTTTTGGTTGGCTTTAAAATGAAGTAAAGTGTGTATATGTTGATAATATAAGATAAAAATGTGCATTACTTATATTTTCTCTAGCATTTTGGCTTTGGGCTTAATAGGGTTAGAAATGGGATCCAAAGCTCATTATCTTGAGGTTTCTGGTGAGAAAAGAAACATGATACGTTGTTTCTTCTTCTTTCTCAAAAAGAAGAAACTATCTTCTTCTTCGCAAATTGATAGTAAAGCAAATTCTCATTCCCTCTCAAGATCCTAATCAAAACCTTTGCAAATTTAACCAAAATAGAGATAAAATTGTTAGCATTCAAATCTCTACAGGTAATCTCTACAAATTTCTAGAATTATTTCATCAAAATTTTATTTTGTTTATAATTCTAAATCCTTGGCTTGCATGTTACTGTAAAGTTATTTTCAGGCACTTTCAAGGCTTCTTGAAAGTAAAAATTGTCGTCTTTCTTCAAATTCTTCGCTACAAATCCTTGAATCAGACTCTAACGTGAATATCCTCACTCATGCTAGCAGGAATATGAAATGCATGTCAAGATATTGATGTTTGAGCTGAGTTTTAGTCACTGTAAAACTCAATTTTCATCTCCGTAAATTTTCAGTTCAAAACAGCTCTCAGTCCAACTTTGAGCTGTGGTATCTTGCTCAATTCTTGTCGAAATCATGCCAAATCATTTTTGAATGATAGTACAGTTACCACAGTATATACTGGTCCATTTTCATTTTTTATTTCAACTTAAAACTGATAGAAAACTGTGTTAAAAGTTGGAAGTGGAGCATGTTTGCCTAGGTTTTTACAGTAAAACCACTACCGGGTCCAACTTTGGGACATCATAACTTTCTCGTACCTTGTCTAAATTATTTGATTCTTTTTCCAGTTTAAATTATAGTTACTAAAATTTATCCACATAAAATTTTAGGTCGTTTTGACCCATATCGCTTATAGAAACATGCTTCCGAACTTTGACTTGGAGCATGTTTTTGTCCAGATTTTAACAGTGAAAACACTGCCTGGGTCCAAATTTGAGACATCATAACTTTCTCATACCTTGTATAAATTGTTTGATTCTTATTACAATTTAAATTATTGTTGTCGAAGTTTATCCATGTAAAATTTTAGGTCATTTTGACCTACATGGCTTACAAAAACATGCTGCCGAACTTTGACTCGGAGCATGGTTTTGCCTAGATTTTCACAGTGAAAACACTGTCTGGGTCCAACTTTGAGACATCATAACTTTTTCATAACTTTTCTAGATTATTGATTCTTCTTAAAGTTTAAAATATTATTGTTGAGCTTTAAGCATATGAAATTTCAGGTCATTCCGACCTCCATAGCCTATGAAAACATGCTGCCAAACACTGAATTGAGCATGTTTTGCTCTAGCTGTTGATAGTGAAATCTGGCTGCAAGTCCAACTTTAAAAGACCATATCTCTCTCGTTTCTTATCTGATTGTATCCTTCTTTTTTTTATTTAAAGTATAGTTGTTGAACACTATGCTTGAAAAATTCCAAGGCTTTTAAACATTTGTAACTAGTTGAAAATTTGCTTGGAACTTTGAATCGGAGCATGTTTTGCTCCAGCTGAACATTTAAATTGTTTTATAGATATATTTTTCCTTTTTCTATGATGTTTTTGATAGACCTGATACTCTGATGGAGGAGCCAATATTATCACTTATCCCTATTTTGGACTGGTGAGTTTTTAGTGGATTTTCATTTGATGATTTTATGAATAATTTAATTGAATTTCTATTAATTTTTTCGTTTCTTTGCACGTGCTTTCTAAACCGTTTTCGAAAGTTTTTTAAGCTTTCGAAACTAATATTTTACAATATTTATAATTAATATAAAGTTATTAAATTTATACATTATCTATAATAAAAGAATTTCAAAAGTTATTTCCAAACGATTTCGAAAATAGTTTTAAATGCTTATTTTCTATAATAAATTATTTTCTATATAACAATATATGTTTTTGCACTTTTCAGACGTATGAGGAAGAGAATTGAATGATTTAGTAAAACACGTGGTATGGTGTAACAACCCGTATATTTGTACCATTTAAATTGACGATATTCCATACTTGTCAACTTAAATAATACAAAACACGAATCATTAATGGAGTATATATATATAAATGAGAATCATCATAGAATCATAGAAATATAACATCATGGAATAGTGCAGCGGAAATAAAATATAGTCATAAGAATAGTTCATGAAGCTACCCATAAATGCAACAATGTCTCAGATAAAATAAAATAGAACAACATAGATGTCCAGTAGTCCAAATAGATTGAGCAATACTGATAAGATAAGATAGTGATATTCTTCAGTCTTCAGCTCCAAGTAGAACAGCAACTGCAATCCTCAGTCCGATCCGAGCATATGCACAAACAAACACTCGAATCAGGACATATATTCTTATACATATAATATGGTTCAAATTCAAATAACAATAACTCAAAGATGAATGGAATAACATCTTTAAGGATCCTTTAAACTATTTATACATAGTAATGTATGATACATAGATAATGTCTATCAGTAAAGTAAAATATCAAAACAGTGTTAAGGCGTTACCATTGTCCCCCTTAACACATTTCATATAGCATTATAGACTATACAGCACTGTAAACTCCACCGTGAACTAGAGGGACATCAGGGAGTACTCCATAGGTATAATACAAAAAAAATTCGTAGTGGTCGCGTATATGGGAATACAAGTATGACAAGGCACATGAGGCAATACCCAAGGTAGTGAAACTACCGTTTGCCTGATCTGAACTGGTGAGAACGCATCGCCGCAACGATCGCGACACCGTGAAACAACACTCCAAATTCAAGGGTGCGCACCAATCAATCACAAAGTAAATGAGTAGTTTACGAAGAAGTGTGTTCGCTCGAGGTAGCTAACCCCATTTGGCCCAGCACGGCTCCTGTTTTAGTCATTTCCAATTTGACACTAATGTCAAGGCTATCCATTATCGTTCTCTTTCTTCAGTCATCGCGTACGCCATTCCAACCACTTCATTCTGGATCACACTCCACATATAGTTATTAAAGTGGTTTTCGGTTTAGTTAGTGAGTATGTCCCTAACTGATTCCGGTTCCTTTAATAACCTTTGTAATTAATTTACAGATTGGTCGTTTAATATATTTCAAAACCGATTCAAATTCAATTTCAATTAGAATTCGTAATTCATCATTTCGTTAGTATTTCAAAAATCAAATTCCAAAATTTACGTTTCATAAATTCACAATTTCATTTCAAGATTTCTATAATTCAATTTCAAAGTTCTGTTTTAAAACAATTCAAATTTTCATTTAATCTCGTATATAAGTTCATTCCAAAATTATTTAACTTAATTTAACGTTCAAATCGATTCAAACTCAATTATCGATTTCATTCGATATTCATTAATTTCATTTGAAACAATTTCAATTAAATTTCCAATTCGTTACATTTACTTTCTTAAGTTCAACTTATTATATCAAGCTTAAAAATTTAAATTAAATTAATTTTATCGAATCCAATTCTTTTAATTACAAGTCTTTCATTTGTTTCGATAAACGCATTTTATTTCTTATTTAAAGAAATTCATTTCATTTATTTATTTCCTTAGTTACAAATTTCAAAACTCAATTAAAGAAATTTAGTTTCACTTATTCAAAAATTCAATTTCACTTAATAAGAAAATTCAATTCAGTTTAATTTTTAAATAATTCAATCTCATCAAATTATCAATAATTTCAAATCTTAATTATCACTAATTCCAAACTTAATTATTAATAGTTTTAAAAACTTAATTATTAATAATTTCAAACTTAATTATTAATGATTTCAAATAATTAATAATAATTCCAAATTAATTATTACTAATTTCAAAACTTAATTATTAATAATTTCAAATAATTAATAATAGTTCCAAATCAATTATTACTAATTTCAAAACTTAATTATTAATAACTTCAAATAATTAATAATAATTCGAAATTACTTATTATTAATTTTAATACTTAATTATTAATAATTTCAAACTTAATTATCAAATACTTCTAAATTTAATTATTAATAATTAAATTTTTTAACAATGTTCTTTTGTCAATTACGACGTTAATATTCGTTTCAAACTCAAATATTCACATTTACATTCATTCGAATTTAAATTCCAATTTATTCAAACCTTGTTATTAATCAAATAACTTTATTTTATTTTAAATAAAAAGTTTGACCAATCGGGTTTAGTTTAATTTTCTATCCTAAATCAAAGTTATTTGGGTATCTATCATTTCAACCCGATTCCATTTCAATTCAAATCAAAGCATACAAATGGAACTTGCAGTGTGATAACTGGGATGGTGTCAAAGTAAATAAACAAGCAATAGTATCCACACATAACAATTCAACAATTTATTTAAATAACCCCGAAATAATCGTATTAATTTACATTTGTTATTTATGCAAATTAATATAATTATTTCTAGAATCTACACTATCATTTCATGTAGATTAAAGATTATTTCATTACGCTTTTCACTTGTGGTTCAAATTCAATTTCAAGTTTACACTACAATAGTTCAATATACGTTCAATGGTTCAAAGTGTATTTAACAATTTCCTGTGTCAATTAACAATTAAAAGGGTCAAGTTTAACTAATCAAATTTAACATATGAAGGGATCAAGTTTAACAAATCAAAGTTCAACATATATAATCCATTTTAATTTGTTAACTATCTTATCTCAAATTTAACTTGCAAAATATTTATCACTTAACAGTAATAATTAACATCCAATTCAACATCATATAGCAATCATTCATTAATTAAAACTTGCATAAGAATATAGTCGTGAAAATCAATTCACCTTTCGTGGATAAAGAAATGGACCAAAGCAAGAATAAGCACGAATAGAGTCTGTATAATGCGAATAACGGACACTGTAATATCGAGAAAAGAAAACGATATTAATACAATGAATGTTTGTATATAATTTATAAATTTATATAAATGCGCTTACCGACGATGGAGAAAAGAACAAAAGCTGAAGATCGGTGCTGCCGCAAAAGAAACTCAGTCGGTTGCTGCAACAACAGAGAAAAAGAAAAACGGTTACTGTTTACTCAACAAATCGATACCGTACAATTTCATTTTTTTTATATATCGCGCATGCATGCGCCCCCTTTTTACACACACATGTAATAACATGCAGACACAACATGATTTCTCTGCATCCACTCTCCCTCTACATCAACTTCCATATTCACGCAATTCTTTTATATTTTTTTAAAGAAAACGCACGCACACATTTAAGCACACACAGAGTACATGCATGAACACATCTCATGCACACTTTTTCCTTCATCTCTGCTTGCATCTACCTACTCACGCATGCAAGGAAACATGCATGCACAAACATAATTTCATTGTTAAACTAAACCTGAGAATACATGCCTTCATCAAACTCCGCCACCCACGTACACACACCAAACACATGCACACTTCATTTTCTTTTTTTTTCTTTTTTTTCGACCGAGACTTAGAAAAATGCAGCATCCTCCTTCCCTTCACTCACGCATGTACAGGTTTGTACATTCCCATATGCCTCCCTCCTCACGCACGCATGTATGTACTCTTTTTTTTTTTTTACAAACTGACCCCAACGCCATTTGCTCACACACCTCCTTCCATGAACTCATGTGCACGCAAGAAGCAAGTTACTAGGAAATACAGTCCGCATGTAATTCATCTTTTTTTTATATGCAGCTCATGCACGTGTACACTCGTGTACACCTTATGCGTGCATAGGCCTGGGTGTAGCTTGGTTTGGGAGGCGTGTGAGGTGGCGAATACGTGGTCGATGAGTGGTACGTGTTTTGGTGGAGGGTGGCAAAGAAGAGCGAAGGAAGTGGGCGACGTACGGTGGAAGGAAGGTGAGGTGGAGTTAGTTTCAACCATGCTCATATGTTCAGGAAAACAAAATATGAGAGAAGAGGGAATATGTGATGTGCGCATGAGAGGGGGAAAGGTGCAGTGAACATGAGAGGGGAATATGTGGCCTTGTTTGTTTTTTTTTCCTCACCGAAAGAAGGAACAGCTGGTATCAGAGCGCTGGGTTGAGTGAATACATCAGAAATCCAATGTATGATATTCTGTTATTCCTGTTTATTTATGTACATAGATAGATATTTTAATTTATCTGGTTATATTAGAATAATTTATTTATGGTGTTTAATTTTAAATTTGTTATTCAATAAATAAATATACTGGTTGGAAATATTTAAATATAGGGTTAAAGCAGAAAACTTTTAGGGAAATATATAAAAATGTATATATAGTTAAACTTAGATTTTTGGGATATGCATAAACAAATATTTATCTATGCATATAAATAAACAGGAATAACAGAATATACCTATAGATAAGATTTCGGGAATGGAAATTTAAATGTTGTGGAGTTTATATAAAATTAGATCCATATAGATTATTTTATAAAATATATGTAGTATCAAAAGGAAAAAAAAACCTATATAGGTTATTTTTAGATAACGTAATTATACGTATTTTAATTTACTAGTTTTTTCTTATAGGGTATTTTGGGATTAATTTATGCAATTAACCTATATAATTTATTATAGTTATTAAAATATATTTTTTTTAAAAAGGAAATCCAGTTTTAAAACTAATTGTTAGTTAAATAAAATTTATTAAAAAAAGTTGGGTTAAAATAAAATTATTGAAAAAAAAAGAAGATTTAATTAAAATTACATAACGAAAATTTGTTTCTGGATTGATTCGAATATTAATAAAATTATATAAATTGTTTATTTAAGGTTAAACATCAGAGAATCTGAGGCAAAGTTGAAGTGGACTGTAAACGGAAATAAGGTGAGTTAATCTCACTCGGTTAAATTTAAATTTAAGCGATTGAATTTAAATAATTGTTTGAATGGCTGAATTGATTGATGTGATATAGTATGATATTTTTGAATTGGCATATTATATTGTGCTAACATTTGTGGATGTAGGGAAAATAGGTTGGAGGGATCCAACTGGACCCCTCACATTTATTTAAATTATTCGATATTCTCTGTTATGATTATTTGATATCTTATGATGAGTTATATTAGAATATTGAATGTTATGGTTTGATTGGATATTTGGGTATAATGAATTACCAAAATATATGAATTGGATTGTGGAAAAGAAATTAAGAGGAAGTAAATTTGTAAGTGAAATAATTATAGAAAGTTTAAATAAATTAAGAATGAATTGAAAAGAAATAGAAGTAATATGAAAATAATAATAAATAACTTCGAGTATGAAGAGAAATGGAATTTTGAATAAAATGAAATTGATGAATGGTAAACTTAAGTTCTATCAATTAAAGAAATAAAGAATTATTTTAAAATTCAAAGTTTAAATTTATTTAAAAGAATAAATAAGTAATTGAGAAATCTAAAAAATTGGAATTTTTAGTTAAAGTGTTTTTAAAATCATAATCAAGAAATGAGATCTGAAATTAATAGATTCTGAATTAAAAGGGAATAAATTGGAAATCAATTTGGGAAATTGATTTAAGTGATTGAAGTTGGGATTTTTCTCTGGATAACCAAGTACATTTTTAAAGTAAATTCTTAAATAAATTTAAAGGTTTTAAGTTGTTGTAAAAAGCAAGTTTTAGAAAAAAATTATTATTTCTGATATTTAAATTCTAATGTAAGTGTTTTCTCTTAATCTATTATAGTAGTAATTATTTAAAGAATGACTTAATATTATGTTTTTTTCAAAAAGTGAAAATTTATTTTTATATTTATTAAGTAACCTTATTTTCAAATATTCATATGATATGTATTTTTTTACAAATTATTGAAATAGTTTTAATTTAAATGTTTTGAAGTATATTTCAAAATAAAGTTTTTTTAAAAAATTATTTTAAAAATCTAGTTTTGTGCTTGGTGATTTCAGAGGAGATAGAAGTTATTTGGGAAAGTTTATTCTGGGAAAGAAAGTTGGTTTTGAAATTGTTTTCAAAGGATTGAAGATAGAAATATATCTTGTGAAGATATTTTGAGGTTAATAAATAATTTGGGAAATTATTTATTGTTTGATGGATGTTTGTGCATATTAATTGATAGTTAAATCACCGACTATCAATATTGGCCAAATACGTTGATCGTTTCGAAGAGACCGAGATCGAGATTTATTTCTCGAAAACCACTTCGATCCGGTTTGTACGTTTCGTGTAAACGATTTTGGATTTGAAGATGGAGCAGTGAAGTGCAAGGGCTAGTCCCTACTAATCCTAAGGATATTTCCAAAATGGATGTAGTAGGAATAGTGTCTTCGGTTCCGTTCGAACCCGGGACGGACTTGTATGGACGAATGCTTTCGGAACATCGTTAGGTGGGCGATGGGCATTCTAAGTGAAACGTTCTAAAAAAAGGTAACGCTTAGCCTCAAGCCTCATCAAATAGGAATGACTGAAAATCAGGGGATATGCAGCAAGGCTAGGTGGGTAGCACCCAAGCAGGGTGAGGTCATTCCAGTCTAGATGTCCCTTATTATTTCGGCTTAGTGGGCGGTTGCTGATCCCAACCGCGGGGTGATCTCACTCGGGACTGTCCAGTAAGGGATGGTTCCGGCCTTGTGTTGCAGGGGAGCAGGCGTACTCCTCGGTACGGTGATCTAGGCCCCGTATTGTGACAGGTGGTACCCCAGTGCCTAGTCATTAGTTGGAAATCCATTCTCCCTACGAGCCTTGTACGAGTTTTGTTTGTATTACCCACTCCGTGGCTAGTAGCTGGAATTTAATAGATGTAACAATTTCGGCTATTTTATAAGTATTTGAATATAGACCCTATTATAATATCAGAGGATTTCTATAAAAATTGTTTTAGCTATCGTAAGGTAAAAACCCGACATGTTTATTTGTGGCGTGGTCTTACGAGATGCATTTGTTTTTCAAAGGATTTTTAAACTTTAATAATCAATTGGGTGTGATTTTCTCACGCTGGTATTCCAGACCGACTCGGGTGTTATTTAACTGTAATGCTCGGGTCAGACCGAGTATTATAGGATACAGGAAATGCTGTGGAGCTCAGGAGACGAGTAGGATGACGATACGTACTCTCGTACTTGTTTATATATATACTTATTCTGCTATGTTGTGTAGCTGTGTATCCAGTTGTATGTTATTGATGTGAGCTCTCTTTGATGTACTCTGATGATGTAATATATGTAAACAAATATATTTGATTTTGAGTAAAGATTATTTATTATCTATTATATTTTATTCCGCTGCGATGGTTAAATTCTATTGTTGTTTTCTATTTTTCTTCTTCTACTTTTCTTCTTAAACCCAAATGGTTCGTATTTCTGTACAACTTGAGTTGATTGTTGTAGAATAATGTTGACTCAGGGGGTACGGATTTGCGGGCTGTTACAGTATTCAACTTATTACCTGGCTATTTTCCAAGTTATCTTCACTTATTTGGATTTTATTTGTAACTTAGATCATTTCTATTGTAATCCAATTCCAACCGACTCCACTTTATACTTAATTCACTTACAATTCCATTTATAGGTTTTACAAGTCACAAATTTATTTATAATCCAATTTATAATATATACACATATTCATCTCTAATTCCGTAATCCAAGCTCATTTGAATAATATTTCAAGTCATATTTCATTTATTAACTTAAAAGCATATACTGCTCATTTTTATTCGATACATTTCCAATTATATTTAATTTGTTAACACTTCAAGTTAACTTTCAATTTATATCTCAAGTTCTGAATCCACTATCCATTTTCAATTTACCACCTAATTTTCTTTATGAACTCATGGTTCAATTTCATTTACTTCACTAACAAATTAAGTCGAATTTAATTTATAACTTGAGTTTATTTTCCAAACTTCATCATAAACTCACAATTCAATTTTAGTAGCTAATTTATTATCAAATAGTTCTTCCCTTATTTATAATCCATCACTTGAATTCCATTTTCCAATCCAAGTTAACCTCATTTTGTCCTTTTAAATTTAAATTCCATTATCCAAAGCTTATATTTCCTTCATGATTTAAAATCATCTCAATTTATAAGCTTACAACCCATCCTATCAGGATTTTTTTTTTAAAATCCCGGCTGTGGTTTCAAATCATTTTGAAATCTCCAACATCTCAAATCATATTTCTCAAAAGTTAAACCAATCCTAGTTTTTATTCCTAACAAATTTCCTTTGAAATTTCAAAAACAAACAAGTTTTCCTGAACAAATCAAATTTGGCAACAATCTGTCACTTAGAAATTCGAAAATGAATAATGTTGATGCGGCCGTCATTATCAGAATTATTTTCCAATAATCCAAGTGATTTTAATGCTATTTCACTTTAAAAATCCATTTTAAAACAAATTTCCTTTCGGAAGTATCTCCAAAACAATTGTGCTATTATTCATCTTCAAATACTATGACGAACACTTCCAAATTTCCGGGAGTTAAATTTCCAAATCCTACTTTAAATCAATTTTACTATAATTTTATTTGCATAGCTTATGCTCATACGAATTATCATTTGGTTATTTTTTTTTTATTTATAATGCACATTTACAATTCATATTTATAAATTTCATTTTATAATGAATTTATTCACTTAAAACTTTTTGGTTGTATTTTCAATTTCAAGTCAAATTTTCACTCAACAATGATAATAATTCAATACTATTCTTCCTAACATCCAAACAACCATATATTAGATAAATAGTTTAAGATAAACTTTTTCTTATATCAAAATATATTTTTGGGAAAAATTATTTCATTCACCCACATTAAAACAATACCGTGTCGATTGCTCTATTCAAGTGTTTAGAAACCCCTTCAATACAGTTGCGCAGACTGTGTCGACGAAGGTTCATATGCCACCAAATAAATAAATCAACACAATATTAAAACAATTTATATTCACTAACAATTACGCGCTCATATTTATTAATACGCTCAAACTCATTTTAGAGTACTATAGGCTCTAATTTAAATGAGTAATTCCCACCAGAGCCAAGATTATCTCCAACCTAAGCTCTGATACCAACTATCTTTTTATAAAAGACTCATTATCATTCTTATTAACTTCTCAACTCTCTCATAGTTTCAAACTGTACTATTTTTTTAACCAATCAAGTTTTAATTTAAAACCATATTTTGAAATTTCAAAATTTTCTCAAAATTTTTCTAACTCCCTAAATTCCCGAAAAATTTCGCCAGCGTCTCCTTTGCGTGGCTAGCTCGGTACAACTACAAAATGGCTCTACGGCCTCCCAAATCCAAAAAAAAGGCCAAGTGGCTCAATCCAAATCCCAATCAAATTTCATACTAAATTTAAATACATACCTTTTTGTCGAGCATTTCAAATTTACTTTCTGAAATCAAAACCAAATTTTCATTTCTCTTTATAATACCTGCATATCAGGCTTAGTACTAATATCCAATCACAATATCCCAAAACAATTCATCGACTTTTTCACAAAATGCCAATATCTATTCATCCAAATATTAACTTGGAATATATTTATATTATCAACTTCCAATTAAGAAATTCACCATTCTTTACTTAAGTTAACATAAATCCAATGTATGATATTAGCAGTTGGTATCAGAGCGCTAGGTTGAGTGAATACCTAGGCTCTTGAGTGATTTCTATCTTGAGAGAGCGTATTTGTAATTTTGTAATATATATTTATATTTATTTCTACCTATTTGTTGGGTTACCAGTCCGGGTTATCCAATATAAGTGTAAAGGTAGATAGGGTAGTGGTGTGTGTAACATGACTACCAATGGTTGGAGTATGAATATTTGAGGTTGGAAGTATATATGTCGAGACTGTAGACTTATTACCGTTTCGAGTGAGCTTTGAATGGTGTAAGGATTTCATCGATCTCTGAAGGAAACCTGTTAAGGTTCGGAGTTCATTTTTGAAGCGTAAGTTTGGATGAGCTAGAGTTTGTCGGTTTGGCATGAGAAGGTCATGATATCTTCTTACCTCGGGATGTAGTAGCTGTGATGAGACACAGTGACTATGGAAGTCTCCGAAGATGTTACTTTGGAATCAGTTAAGGGAGTGTAGCTGTTTCGGTGTTGGGGCTGAATTCAGTAGAATGTTTCTGTTGGTTTGAGGTCCGAGTTTCTCGAAGAACTTTAGATAGGAAGTCTTGGCATCTGAATCAGCAGTGCAGCTCGGGGTGTTCTTTGTTCTATCAAGGAGATCTTCCGGTTTGGCAGTTTTCTTGAAGAAATTTCAGAAGCAGCAGAGTGGAACCATTTCTTTGATGGATTGGCTAATTAAGCGTAGGCTGTTCTATTTGGTAAAGAGAGAACATTTTTTTTTCTTTGGTAGTGGGCTAGATTGATCGCAAAAGTGATTTGCGATTGTTTGAGTTTCTCTTGGGTTATCTGATTTTTCTGGATGTGAATTTTGTCCGTGTCTAGAGATTGAATTTGGTATCGACTGGATTCCAGGAGTGGTATCGATGGTTCAGTAAGATGATTTTTGGAAAAATGAGTCGGTGAAGCAGCTCGAGTTTTGGAGGAACTTCTGAGTTTCTTTTAAGGATCTGTTGAACCATAGTTCTGAGATGTGTTTCCCAGCTAGTGTTTATGATGATCATAATTAACATTTTCATCTGCTATGATTAGAGTAGCGCAGTGGAAGCATGGTGGCAGTTGTTTGGTGTGGAAACAACTAGAATTTGCAGTGTTTTGGATTAGAGAGTTTCTACTAGGAATTTTTCGGGATCTTAAGACCAGAGTGGAATGCATCTTAGGGTCCATGTATTTTGGTTACATGACTAAACTAGCTCTCGTCATATTATCTTTCCATATGAGAAGAAGTATGATCAGTCTCTTGATTTTGGAATTGAGTTTGTGTTCTGAGTTTTACTCAATCTTGGAAAGGTCATTTTGATGGATTGTCTTTGGTTCAGTTTGTTTTTAAGGAGAATCAGCGAGTGTTGAGCTGATCAGGAAGGATGTAGGCAGTCCAGGATCGTTAAAAGAGTATTGTCAAAAAAGACGGAGATTCGTAGGTAGAGACTTTGTTGTTGGGGTTTTCTTCGATCAATGGGAACTATAGGATTGGATAAGATTGGGAAGCTAACTTCGAGATATTTGGATCTTCTTCTGTTGTTCTTCTTAGGATTAGTGTTTGGTCCTCAGGAGTGGATTGCCAGTTTGGATAACTGAAATTCGGTGTGTTTCACGTATCTCTGAGAGAGTACGTGTATGAGATATCTTTGATTGTAGAGTCAGCAGTTCAGAGAGTTTTGGTTGTTGAGTTAGACTTATCTGTAGTCTGATATCCTGTTTTTTTTTGTAGATCCAGATGAGTAGAAACTCAGTAGCTTAGTAATATTGGTTGTTTGAATTCTGTAGAGAGAGTATCCCAATATTTATACTTAGGGAAACTCGAGAAAATTCTATTAAGAATTTTTATCTGGACAATTAGATTTGTAGATTGGATGAATTGGTTGCTATGATTGTTAGCATATGATTGATATATGCTTGTGTTTTAAAATTAAATCTTTAATTAAATTATTAAATAACCTTTGTTTTAAATTTCGGGGACGAAATTCTTTTAAGGGGGGAAGAATGTGATATCCCAGAAATTTTGACAATAACAATTTAATAATTTATGTCAAAATTTAATTGATTTGATCATATTGTTAATAATAATTTTGAATTAAATTTAATAATCTTCTTTAAAACAAATATTTCAACTGATAATCTATTTTAAAGGCTAATAAATTGTTTTACATCTGAAATGTATACATATCTGTATATATTGTAAATAAATAATCTTTGTTTTAAATATAATATATATAAGTATGTTTTCTTATTCTGATATTTTTGATAAATTAAAAATTGGATTTAATTTGATATAAGCTATTGAATAAATAACCATATGATTTTAATACCCAAGCTAAAAACTTAATTATTTACAAATTGATTTTAGTTTAAGTTTAAATTTAGATAGAAAGGTTTGTTTTGTTTTTATGTAGCTAATAAAATAAGTAATTTATTAGATAAGAAGACAAATTCTTTTATGAATTATTTTAATTTAATCATGAGTTATATTTAAACAGTATTAATGATGTAATGTTTTACAAATGGATTTCTAATATAAATAAAAATTTGTTATCTTAAATTTATGTGCATTTGAAAGAAAAGATGTGATTGTAAATTTGAAATAGAATCTTTCGAATATGTTTAAAATAAAACAAGTCTTAAATATATTAAGTATAAATCCAATGTATGATATTAGCATAAGTATAAAAAAAATAGATAGTAAGTAAATTAAGTGTCGATAGTTAAGTTTAAAAATAAAAGTGAAAATAAAGTACAACCAGAAAAAAATAAAATATGTATATAACCTGTAGGATAAGCAATCAAAAGAAAATCTATCAACATCAAAATACATATCTACATACCAGACAAAAGTATATAGGTAAGTACAAATAAAAAGATACTAACCAGGCTGGTAATATTTGTTGCCTGCAAAATAACAAAGTAAAATGAAATAACTAAAAGCAAAGAGCAAAGCAAGATTTGCAGGCAAGTGAAACTAATATATATATATATATATATATATATATATATATATACAAGATAAAATAAATCATAACCAGACAAAGTCATAATAAAATTGTTAAGTACATGAAATAAACACAAACCAGGCAAGAATAAGACAAGTAAGAAACCAGGTAAGCAAAGTTAGAAATAAGATAAAAGAGAAGAGAATAAAGCAAAACCAGGCAAAGTAATCTAGTATGTTGCCTGAACAAGTAAAAAAAAAAAATTATGTACATAAGGTATGAAGCATAGCCTGACAAAAATAACAGAGTATAAAAAAAAAGATCTATCTACATACAAAATAAAACATGTTTGAAACATAAAGGACATTGCATTAAATGCTAGCAACATATGGTCAATTCTACATGTAATAAAAAAAATCATTTCAGCCGAAATGTATAAAATCATGTCAGCCTATATATGAGAAAAAAATCTTTGAACAATGGAAATAGCCTACACCAGTAAGTACCTAACCAATGCATCCCCTATAATCTTTTCTTTTATGTATGTATATATCATCTTATTAAAGCTCATTCTCAAGACATATCAAAACTGAAAAACCAGGAAGCAAGAAAAGAAAAGCATATCCTTAAACAACTTCGACTAAAAAAAAAGATAGTAATCAAGGGAGATTAAGCCTGCTGCTTTTCAAAACAATGGGCTCTGTCCATCTTCCTAAATAAAGGTGAGTAACATTACAAATTTAAATAATTTAAGTTATAAATTATGTTGCATACTCATCCCTGAAAAAATATACGTTTGTGATGTAAATATATAAGTCTGTTTCTGTGAATATATGTGTAGGGGTATGCTGTGCTTATGTTTTGAGCTCTGTCATGATTCCCAAGTTCATGTTTTTATTCAAATCCCTTCCACATGATCAAGATTCTTGTTAGAACCTGCTTGTCAAACTAATATTGTTCGATTAACCTAAATTTATGTTTAAATATCTAAGTAAGTTAAATAATGTCTGTTTGTCTTTGGATCATTAAGAACAACCGAGTATACTAAATATAATTAAAACTCAAACTATTTAAATTATAATCCCAGTATTACTAATCGAAAACTTTATACAAAATATGATTTTTAACATAGGAATCAGGATTTATAGTTTAGAATTGTAGGTGGAATTTGGGTTTTAACTAGAAGTTTATTTTTGAGTTCCCCTTGTGATCAAGTGGATTGGTGAGCACGTGGACATGCATGGAGATGGAGGAACGATCAATGATGTTGGGGAAAGTTATGGATGGTGATGAAAATCAATAGGGAGGTTGTGGTTGTGGGTTTTGTTTTAGAACCCTAGTTTTGTCTGTGTTTGACTAATTGATTGTCATGGTTCATGTGATGGATCGAGTGATGGGGGATTCCTGGTGAGGGAAGCTTGAACGAAGATGAAGACATGGCCGAAGTGGCCGAACGTCAGGTGGCCAGAATTTTCCAGGCGAGGCGATGTCAGGTTTCATGATGGTGCTCTGGTTTTTTTTCAGGTTTAAGTTTAAACTCTTGAATTTTATTTCGAGTATGGGATGATGTTCTGGTGATTGTTATTGGGTGCAGTGATGTTTCCTGATGTGTGAAGATCACCAGAGGTGGTTGGAGATGATCGGCGGTCCAGGACATGTGCACGGTGCACTTCTGATGATGTTGAGTTGAGCAGGGTAGTGGACTCGGGTAATCTCAGGTCATTTGAGGGTTTTTTCGTGTTTTGGTCAGGTTGGACTCGAAGCAAATGAGAAGTGCCACGGGTTGAATATTCACTACAGTTTTTTTCAGGAAACCTGTATTTTGTTGTAAATTTTAAAATAAAATCTAAAAGCCAAGTTTAAATGAAAATTAAAAATTAGAAATGAGATTAAATCCAAGTTTATCTGATTCAAGTTAGTTTTGAACTTTAATTTAAAATAAATAAAGTTTTTATTTAAATTGTTGTAACTACTTATAAAAGGAAAAGCTTAAGTAGTTTGGGTTTTAAAGTGAAGCTTTAAATTGTAGGTTGAGTTTAAAATTAAAGATTTAAATCTAAGATTCAATATTAATTTGAATCTTAAATTTGAAATAAAAAGGAGATTTTAAATTGTTTTGATAAAGTGATTTTTTTAAATTTGATTTGAATTCAAATTGAAGTCATGTTTAAATTCTTTTAATCTTCTACTTAAGATAATTATTCTTTAAGTTGTAAAATAAAAAGGAGTTTGGAATTGTTAAGATTAATTTGATTTCATTTTTAAATCTTAAATTTAAAATGAAAATTTAAAAGTAAATTTAAAATAAATTGTTTAAAATACCTTATTAATGATAAATTGATCATTAAATAGAAAAAGGTTTTAAAAACTTAAGGCTTTGTAATTATCAAGTTAGCTAAATGGATAATTAATGACTAGAATTAATTAACTTAGAAATTAAGAGTTAAATTTATTTAATAAGATATAAGTTAATTAATTTAAGATAAATTAATTGGTAATTAAGAAATCATTTGTTTAATTTTAAATTAATGATTAGCAATCAATTAATGAATTAAGTGAGGGATTAATTAATGAGTCGTTAATATTAATAAAAATGTAATTGATAATAAATTTTAGTTAATTACTTTAGGAAAAGTAATTAAAGAGTTGTAAATAGTTAATCAAGGTCATTAACTAAAATTATGAAATAATCAATTAATGGGATTATTTTTAATAATTAATTAAATTATTTATTTAAGATAAGCAAATTGGGAATTGTTAAGTATAATTACTCAACGGAAGTAATTAAGAAATTAATTACTCATTATAATTAATTCTATGAATTGTTTAAGTTAATTAATTAAATTTAATTAATTTAAATAACCATTTGAGGATGTGATAAGTATAATTACTTAGGGAAGTAATTAATGATAATTACTGGATGTAATTAACTGAGGGTGATTTAGTAATGAAAGTAATTGGAATATAATTACTTTGTATAATTAATTAAAGAGAAATTAATTTATTTGATGGAGTAATTAAAGGAAGTTAATTACTGAATGGTATTAATCAGAGGTGATTAATAGATGTGATTTAATTAAAGATTAATTACTTAAGGTAATTAATTTAAATAGGGAATTAATTAAAATGTAATTAGAAATCATTAATTGATATAATTAATGATGGGATGATAAATTTAGATTAATTAATCAATAATTAAAGAGTAATTAATTAGTGTAATTAAGAAGTAATGTAATGTTTGCAATTTAAGGTTAATTTCTATATTTGGATAAGATAATTAATTTGTGAAAATAATTTAAGAATGATTATTTGTATACAATTAAATGTTAATTAATAAAGTATGATTAATTGAAACAAATAATTAGTGAATGATTTATTAATTGATTGGAAATTGATTAATAATTGTGTAAGCAAGTTTTAAATGGTGAAGTAATTAATTTAATTTACTTTAAATTAATTAGAGATGTAAGTAATTAATTTAATTCATTTTAAATTAATTATAGTTGATGTGATTGCTTATATATTGATTGATGATATTGTTTACCCTGAATAGTTTGAGATCTCAATATGAGATTAATGATGCTATGCATGCTTTGATTTAAGTGTGATAATAATATGAATTATCTGTTATGATGATAATATGCATTATCTGTTTGTAGTGATAATATTGATTATCTGTTATGATGATAACGTTGATTATCTATTATGATATTGTGAATTATCTATCTGTATGTATATGGATAATTGAAATGAATTGTTTTAAAACTTTAAACAACTTGGCCTTAAAAGACACGTTTGGATTTTGATGAGACCGGGATCGGGTTTTCCATATTTGGAACATCCGAAAACCACATCGATTCCAAATTAACGTTAGGTCATGAATCTAAAGTGAAGATGAAGATTCAGAATGCAAGGGTTATCGTCGTTAACTCTGAGGGTGATTCCAAAATGAGTGTAACGAGATAATGCCTTCGGTTTCGTTCGAACCCGGAACGAACTTGTATGGATTGAATGCTTTGAAAACATCGTCAGGAGGACAATGAGCATTCTAAGAAATGTGTTCTCTAAAGGTAATCGTAGCCTCAAGCCTCATCAACCGGGAATGGCTAAAACAGGGGAGGTGCAGCAAGGTTGGGTGGGTCATGCCCAAGCAGGACAAGATTTTCCCCTGTCTAGATGTCCCTTTTTATTCGACTGTGTGGACAGTTGTGAGGTCCAACTGTCGAGGTTGTCTTGTTCGGGACTGTTCAGTAAGGAATGGTTCTGGCCTTGTGTTGCAGGGGGTCGGGAGTGATCCTCGGTACGTTGATCTAGGCTACGTACTGTGACGGGCGGTACCCCAGTAGCCCTGCCATTGTATGGAATCTACAATCCAATAAGTGCCAACGGTTTTGATTGTATTACCCACGTTTGTGGCTAGTAGCTGGAATTTAATAGATGTAACAATTTCGGCTATTTTCTATTTACTTGAAAACCCTAGACCTATTATAATATCACTGAATTTCCTATAAAATGATTTGGTTAGCGTAAGGTAAAAACTTACCATATTTATTCGTGGGAAGTCTTACGTGATACCTTTTATTTTCAAATGTTTTTCAAATTTAAGCAACTTTAACCTGTTACTCATACCAGACCCATGTCTGACCCAGAGTTTATTTTTGTTTTTCATAAACTCTCGGGTACCCAAATTTTTACGGGTAGCCAAGGGATTCAGGTTAGCTTTGACGAATTCTGAAGGAGCAATGGAGCAGGAGGCTTCAGCGTTGTAGATATATATATATATATATATATATATATATAGTTCCGCTGTGTTGGTATCTTTGGGTTATTTGTTTGAGTTGTGTTGTATTAACTAGACAGCTGTCTAGTATGTGTTGTATGATCTGTATAACTCTGATATATGTAAAATTATGTAATAGTTATGTGATCTATTATATTTTGTCCCATTCCGCTGTGAGATTCTGATGTGTTTGTTCTTTCTTCTCTATCTTTTCTATTTTCTCATCCCTTTCTTTCTTTTAGATGAACCAGATTTCTGGGGTCTGAAATTCGAGTCGTCATAGAAAACATGAAATAAAAAAGAGAGGAGAGAAGTACCTGCTGGAAAGTTTGTAATTTTGAGATGTGGAACAGAGAAGTTAATGAAATGATGCATGTTCATTTTATTTTATAATTTTTCAACAATAAATTTCATTTTGTTTTTCGAAGAGCCACTCACATTTCCAAGTTAAACCCATCTTCCAACTACCGCATTTATTCTACCAGCTGAGATAAATTTGTTTTCAATTTTAAGTGAATCTGGGTTAAGGAATTTGGGTTGCAATGGTGTACCCGGTCCGTCCGGAACGGTTAAATCAACGCGACGATTTTCGTCGGACTCCGATTAGCACGAATAAATATACCGTTTTGATCAGTGCGACGAGGCACTTCCAACGGTACACAGATTATTACGATACGATGGTTTAATAAAAACTCGAATTTACGCCGCATAAATTGTTCGTTTTGCAAAACAATTTAAACATAACAGACGGTGACAGTTTTTGACGAAACGGATTACATAATCTTGATCAGAATAATTTTTACAACATAACTGTGTAAAAATATTTGGATTTGAAAGATAAATTTTACGCAGCTTTATATGAACTAATATACAGTAAAACGAACGAAATTTACTGTAATATTTTGCGACGAAATTTTTCTATGTTCATATCTAACTGGATGTATCTTATAAATAAAGTTCGGACGTTAATTGAGATCGTTTATAAATTTCAAATTTTTATATTAAAATGATGAATTAAAATTTTTAAATTGGGTCGGAAATTCAGGGTCGTTACAATCTTCCCCCCTCAAAACTTTTCGTCCTCAAAAAGGAACGAGGCGAGTGAAGTAAGAGTTAAGTAAGCAGGAAAGTCAAGATAGATTTAAGAAATTAGAATTATACCTGAAATTAGTAATTCGAGGTTTGATTCCCGAATACTATCCTCAGTTTCCAATGTGCAATCTCGCTCATCTGCACTCCATTGGACTTTGACGAGATTTACCAACTTCCTTCTGAGTTGCTTTGTCTCACGATCGACTATCCGAAGTGGCTTCCGCTCAATAGTCAAGTCAGGCTCGATAACTATCTCATCCAACTGAGCTGTAGGGATGGTCATAGATGGATCGTGTACAACTTTGCGAAGGTGTGAGACGTGGAACACGTTGTGTACACCAGCGAACTTCTCTGGTAATGAAACTCTATATGCTAATGTTCCGACCCTTTCCGTAATCTCAAACGGACCAACAAATCTCGGAGCAAGCTTTCCTTTCCTTCCAAATCGAACAATATTCTTCAAAGGCGACACTTTCAGAAACACTTTGTCTCCTACGCTGAATTAGAGATCCCTTCTTCTTTTGTCAGCATAGCTCTTCTGTCTATCCTGTGTCGTCTTTATTTTCTTCCTGATTTCTTCGACTTTTTTAGAAGCTTCCATAACTATTTCTGGACCAAGCACTAATCGATCTCCAGACTCAATCCAACAAGCTGGCGATTTGCACGGCCGTCCATATAAGGCTTCGAACGGTGCCATACCAATGCTTGCCTGATTTATAAAAGATGATTTATTCAAATTCAAATATACTTATTCAAATTTGAAATTCAATTTCTTTACCTGGTAACTATTATTATAAGTGAATTCGACCAAATGAAGATGGTCTTCCCAGGATCCACCAAAGTCAATAATACAAGCTCGGAGAAGGTCTTCCAAAATCTGATTCACCCTCTCAGTTTGGCCATCTGTCTGAGGATGATATGCAGTGCTCAGATTCAGTTTGGTGCCCAAAGTATCCTGAAATGCTTTCCAGAATTTACTGGTGAAAATAGGATCTCGATCGCATACAATACTGGATGGCACACCATGAAGTTTAACAACTTCTCTCATGTAAATCTCTTCCAAACTCGAAGCGGTACGTGTGGACTTGACTGGAATAAAGTGAGCGGATTTCGTCAGTTTGTCGACAATCACCCATATGCTTTCATTACCCTTTCTAGTCCTTGGCAGTCCATCAATAAAGTCCATAGAAATCTGCTCCCACTTCCATCCTGGAATCTCTAATGGTTGAAGCAAACCAGCTGTCTTTCTGTGATCAGCTTTAACTTGTTGGCAAGTTGTACATCTGCTAACATATGTAGAGATATCGCGCTTCATCCCACTCCACCAATATAACTTCTTCATATTCTGGTACATTTTAGTAACACCGGGATGGAATGAAAGCGAAGAGTTATGGTTTTCTCTCAGCACTTCTTGCCTTAGACCATCAACATTAGGGACACAAATGCGATTATCAATTCTCAAGACTCCGTTACTATCAACATGTGCACCCAATTTATTGTCAGCATTACCAACTCTATCGAGAACTATTTCTTTGATGCGATAAAGCAAAGTTTCTTCGTATTGCTTGGCTATAATACGATCCATAAGAGCTGGGGAGACGGAAAGCTAGAATAACATTCCTTCAACAAGATTACAACATGCAATTGCTTGATTTCTTCTCAAAGCATCGGCTACGGCATTTGCTTTCCCTAGAGTGTAATTAATATCAAGATCATATGCACCTAAGAATTCGAGCCATCGGACTTGTCACTGATTCAAATCCTTTTGTGAGGAGATATATCTCAATGACTTATGATCAGTGAATAACTCGAATTTGGTTCCCAATAGATAGTGCCTCCATAGCTTAAGAGCAAATACAACCGCAAGAAGCTCTAAATTGTGAGTTGCATAATTTGCTTCATGGGTCTTTAATTGACGACCAGCATATGCAATAACCTTTCCTTTCTGCATTAAGACCGCTCCAAGAACATCATTATAGGCATCTGTATAGACGGTCAATCCTTCGCTACCATCAATAACTGTAAGAACTGGGGCAGAGGTCAACCTTCGCTTCATCTCATTAAAAGCTGCTTCGCACTTTTCATTCAAATTTCACATTCTTTCTGGTCAGTGCAGTAAGTGGGGTAGTAATACGGGCAAAGTTTTTTATGAATCTGCAATAATAGCCAGCCAAACTCAAGAAACTATGGATATCTGTAGGTGTTTTGGGAGTCTCCCAATCATTAATTACGACGATCTTAGCTGGATCGACCGAAATCCCATTCTCTGAAACAATATGGCCAAGGAAACGAACTTCATCTCGTCAAAAGTGGCATTTCGAAAACTTGGCTTTAAGCTGGTGTCTATGAAGAGTTTCAAGAACAAAAGCCAAATCTGACCTATGCTCTTTCTCATCTTTAGAGAAGACGAGAATATCATCGATGAAAACAAGAACGAATTTGTTAAGAATATCCCCAAAAACTCTATTCATCAAGTCGACGAAATAATCTGGAGCATTAGTGAGGCCGAATGGCATAACTAGCCATTCATAGAATCCATTTTCAGTGCGGAATGCTGTTTTAGGAATACTATCCTCAGCGATTCTGAGTTGGTGAAATCCAGTAGCCAAATCAAGTTGAGAGAAGACTTTAGCTCCATGAAGCTGATTGAATAGATCGTTGATGCGGGGCATCGAATAGCTGTTCTTGTGTGTGAGCTTGTTTAGCTCCTTATAGTCCACACACATTCTGAGAGAACCATCAGATTTGGTTACAAATACAACTGCAGCACCTCATTCTGAATGACTGCGCCGAATCAAGCCTTTAGAAAATAAATCTTCAATTTGATTATTCAACTCTACCATTTCTTTAGGATTCATTCTCCTTGGAGGAAGAACTACTGGTCGTGCATTAGGAATAAGGTCGATGTTGAATTCGATTTCCCACGGAGATGGTAGAGAATTGACTTCTCCAAATACATCAGAAAAGAATTGGACCACTGGAGTAGAGCTTAGTTCATTTGGATGAGAGTCAAGAGAGAATATAAAACTCCCAGCATATTCTTGAGGCAATTTGCCTTTAATGACTAAAGGCATACTCTTGTCGTCAATAAGAGAGACGGTTCGAGCTTTGCATAAGATAACGGCTTTGAACTTTCGCAGCCAATCAATGCCTAATAGTATATCGAATGCCTCGAATCCAAAGACAAAGAAATCCCAAGTAAAACGACGCATGCCATACATAAGTGTGACATATTTGCAAACCCTCTTGAGGTTAGCGGGCCCTCCAGTAGGGTTAGATACACATAAGAAAATAGATGCAAGAGTGGGTTCCAAACCAAGTTTATTACATAAATCAATAGATATGAAGCTGTGTGTAGCTCCGGTGTCAAGTAGAACTCTAACAGGCAAGGTATGCAACATAAAAGTACTTTGCAAAGTACCTTGATTATTAGGAACTTCCGGGGCGGGAACTTCCGGGGCAGGTGTGGAAAGAGCAAAGACTCCTGATGGTGTACCTCTCTTCTGTGTTGGGTGGTCTTTCTTGAAGTGTCCAGGTTGTAAGCAGATATGACACACATCCCTCCTAGTCATCTGTGCTGGTGGCGGAACAGCCGCGCCTTTTGGAGATGGGCAGCTACTATCATAATGACCTTTTTGGTTGCAGTTGAAGCAAGTAATAGATGATATGTCAATGGGCTTCTTCTGAGAATAGCCAAGCCGGACTTCTTCGCCAGTTCTTCTTCTGTTGCTCAAATTTTGGCTTCCTCTTCCCAGTATGACTAGAGGATGGCTGAGTAGCTGAAACTTTAGTGACTGAAGTTTCCTTTGGCTTTCCCTCATATCGAAGAGCAAAATCCATCAAATCAGTGAAAGTTCGATGGACACGAGCGGTGAGGAGCTCATAATACTCAAGGCGTGCGTCATGTATGAACTTCTCATTCTTAAGCAGAGTTGTGTCAATCAGGCCCGGTCCGAACTTAGATAGTTCGTTGAATTTCCTTTCATACTCAGTGAAGGTTATGTTGCCCTGGTTGAGATCCATAAAAGACCGATAGAGTTGGGCCTTCCCTGCAGCTGGCATCCACTGAGCCATAAAGGAATCCCTATTTACAAGTGATATCAAAACGAGTCAAAATTTGACGAGATAAAAGGAATTTTATTTAGATGAAATTTTAGATAGATTACTACCTAAACTGGGCCCAAGTGATGGTTTCCTCATCAGTACGAGAAGTGACTGACTCCCATCAATCCTGTGCAGCATCCTAAAGCTGCCAAGCGGCCAACTTACGCTTCTGAGTGTTTGTGATATCTAAGCCAGTAAAGATCCTCTCCAAACTCTTAAGCCATGGCTATGCTTCTATGATACTCTCGGAGCCAGTGAATTTGAATCCACCAAGCTGAGTGTACTCCTTGCTAAGAGTGGAGAATCTGACTGCAGGAGCTGGGGCATGTGGTTCGGGAGCATTTTCCCTACCCTTGCCTCTAACATTTCTTCTGGTAGCCATCCTGGAATAGAAAAGTGATTTTAGAATCAAAGAGAGAAATTTATGGAACTTAAAGAAATTCCAATCGAATGAATTCAATAAGAAGAATGGAATCAAAGGATATGGATTCTGAAATGATTCTCCTCATTCTAGGGTATGTTTACCCTGTCTCTAATGAGCTTTAAATTCCACAAGCTAAGGTTATTGGGAACCAAAGCTCTGATACCAACTGTAACAACCCATATATTTGTACCATTTAAATTGACGATATTCCATACTTGTCAACTTAAATAATACAAAACACGAATCATTAGTGGAGTGTATATATATAAATGAGAATCATCACAGAATCACAGAAATATAACATCACAGAATAGTGCAGTGGAAATACAACATAGTCAAAAGAGTAGTTCATGAAGCTACCCATAAATATAACAATCTTTCAGATAAAATAAAATAGAACAACATAGATGTCCAATAGTCCAAATAGAAAGAGCAATACTGATAAGACAAGATAGTGATAGTCTTCGGTCTTCAGCTCCAAGTAGAACAGCAACTACAATCCTCAGTCTGATCCGAGCATATGCACAAACAAACACTCGAATCAGGACATATATTCTTATACAGATAATATGGTTCAAATTCAAATAACAATAACTCAAAGATGAATGGAATAACATCTTTAAGGAACCGTTAAACTATTTATACATAGTAATGTACGATACATAGATAATGTCCATCAGTAGTAAAATATCAAAATAGTGTTAAGGCGTTACCATTGTCCCCCTTAACACATTTCATATAGCATTATAGACAATACAGCACTGTAAACTCCACCGTAAACTAGTGGGGTATCAGGGAGTACTCCATAGGTATAGTACAAAACAAATTCGTAGTGGTCGCGTATATGGGAATACAAATATGACAAGGCACAAGAGGCAATACCCAAGGTAGTGAAACTACCATTTGCCTAATCTGGACTGGTGAGAACGCATCGCCGCAACGATCGCAACACCGTGAAACAGCACTCCAAATTCAAGGGTGCGCACCAATCAATCACAAAGTAAATGAGTAGTTTACGAAGAAGTGTGTTCGTTCGAGGTAGCAAATCCCATTTGGCCCGGCACGGCTCATGTTTTAGTCATTTCCAATTTGACACAAGTGTCAAGGCTATCCATTATCATTCTCTTTCTTCAGTCATCGCATACGCCATTCCAACCACTTCATTATGGATCACACTCCACGTATAGTTATTAAAGTGGCTTTCGGTTTAGACATTGAGTATGTCCCTAACCGATTCCGGTTCCTTTAATAACCTTCGTAATTAATTTACTGATTGGTCGTTTAATATATTTCAAAACCCATTCAAATTCAATTTCAATTAGAATTCATAATTCATCATTTCGTTAGTATTTCGAAAATCAAATTCCATAATTTATGTTTCATAAATTCACAATTTCATTTCAAGATTTCTATAATTCAATTTCAAAGTTCAGTTTTAAAACAATTCAAATTTTCATTTAATTTCATATATTTCATTCCAAAATTATTTTACATAATTTAACGTTCAAATCGATTCAAACTCAATTATCAATTTCATTCGATATTCATTAATTTCATTTGAAACAATTTCAATTAAATTTCCACTTCGTTACATTTACTTTCTTAAGTTCAACTTATTATATCAAGCTTACAAATTTAATTTAAATTTAATTTTTCGAATCCAATTCTTTTAATTACAAGTCTTTCATTTGTTTCGATAAACGCATTTTATTTCTTATTTAAAGAAATTCATTTCATTTATTTATTTCCTTAGTTACAAATTTCAAAACTCAATTAAAGAAACTTAGTTTCACTTATTCAAAAATTCAATTTCACTTAATAAGAAAACTCAATTCAATTTAATTTTTAAATAATTCAATCTCATCAAATTATCAATAATTTCAAATCTTAATTATCACTAATTCCAAATTTAATTATTAATAATTTTAAAAACTTAATTATTAATAGTTTCAAACTCAATTATTAATGATTTCAAATAATTAATAATAATTCCAAATTAATTATTACTAATTTCAAACTTAATCATTAATAATTTCAAATAATTAATAATAGTTCCAAATCAATTATTACTAATTTCAAAACTTAATTGTTAATAACTTCAAATAATTAATAATAATTCCAAATTACTTATTACTAATTTTAAAACTTAATCATTAATAATTTCAAACTTAATTATCAAATAATTCTAAATTTAATTATTAATAATTAAATTTTAAAAATGTTCTTTTGTCAATTACGACGTTAATATTTATTTCAAACTCAAATATTCACATTCACATTCATTCGAATTTAAATTCCAATTTATTCAAACCTTGTTATTAATCAAATAACTTTATTTTATTTTATGTCAAAAATTTGACTAATCGGGTTTAGTTTAATTTTCTATCCTAAGTCAAAGTTATTTGGGTATCTATCATTTCTACCCGATTCCATTTCAAATCAAATCAGACAAAGGGAACTTGCAGTGTGATAACTGGGATGGTGTCAAAGTAAATAAACAAGCAATAGCAATCATACATAACAATTCAACAATTTATTTAAATAATCCCGAAATAATCGTATTAATTTATATTTGTTATTTATGCAAATTAATATAATTATTTCTAGAATCTACACTATCATTTCATGTAGATTAAAGATTATTTCATTACGGTTTTCACTTGTCGTTCAAATTCAATTTCAAGTTTACACTACAACAATTCGTACGATATATGTTCAATGGTTCAAAGTGTATTTAACAAATTCCTACGTGTCAATTAACCATTAGAGGGGTCAAGTTTAACTGATCAAATTTAACATATGAAGAGGTCAAGTTTAACAAATCAAAGTTCGACATATATAATCCATTTTAATTTGTTAACTATCCAATTTAAATTTAACTTGCAAATTATTTATCACTTAATAATAACAATTTACATCCAATTCAACATCATATAGCAATCATTCATCAATTCAAACTTGCATAAGAATATAGTCGTGAAAATTAATTCACCTTCCATGGATAAAGAAATGGACCCAAAGCAAGAATAAGCACGAATAGAGTCCGTATAATGCGAACAACGGACACTGTAATATCGACAAAAGAAAACAATATTAATATAATGAACGTTTGTATATAATTTATAAATTTATATAAATGCGCTTACCGACGACGGAGAAAAGAACAAAAGCTGAAGATCGGTGCTGCCGCAAAAGAAACCCAGTCGGTTGCTGCAATAACAGAGAAAAAGAAAAACGGTTACTGTTTACTCAACAAATCGATACCGTTCAATTTCATTTTTTTATTTCTTTTTGTTTTTCTTTATATATCGTGCATGCATGCGCCCCCCTTTTTACACGCGCATGTAATAACATGCAGGCACAACATGATTTCCAATTTTATCTACATCCACCCTCCCTCTACATCAACTTCCATACTCATGCAATTCTTTTATATATTTTTTAAAGAAAACACACGCACACATTTAAGCACACACACAGTACATGCATGAACACATCTCATGCACACTTTTTCCTTCATCTCTGCTTGCATCTAGCTACTCATGCATGCAAGGAAACATGCATGCACAAACATAATTTCATTGTTAAACTAAACCTGAGAATACATGCCTTCATGCCTTCATCAAACTCCACCCACCCACGTACACACACCAAACACATGCACACTTCATTTTGTTTTTTTTTGTTTTTTTTTTCGACGGAGACTTAGAAAAATGCAGCATCTCCTTCCCTTCACTCACGCATGTACAGGTTTGTACATTCCCATCTGCCTCCCTCCTCACGCACGCATGTATATACTCTTTTTTTTTACAAACTGACCCCAACGCCATTTTCTCACACACCTCATTCCATGAACTCATGCGCACGCAAGAAGAAAGTTACTAGGAAATGCAGCCCGCGTGTAATTCATCTTTTTTTATATGCAGCTCATGCACGTGTACACTTGTGCACACCTCATGCGTGCGCAGGCCTGGGTGTAGCCGGGTTCGGGAGGCATGTGAGGTGGTGAATACATGGCCGAGGAGTGGTTCGTGTTTTGGTGGAGGATAGCAAGGAAGAGCGAAGGAAGTGGGCGGCGTACGGTGGAAGGAAGGTGAGGTGGAGTGGAGTTAGTTTCAACCATGCTCATATGTTTAGAAAAAAAATATGAAAGAAGAGGGAATATGTGGTGTGCGCATGAGAGGGGGAAAGGTGCAGTGAACATGGGAGGGAAATATGTGGCCTTGTTTGTTTTTTTTCTCACCGAAAGAAGGAACGAAAACATGAAATAAAAAAAAGAGGAGAGAAGTACCTGCTGGAAAGTTTGGAATTTTGAGATGTGGAACAGAGAAGATAATGAAATGATGCGTGTTCATTTTATTTTATAATTTTTCAACAATAAATTTCATTTTGTTTTTCGAAGAGGCACTCACATTTCCAAGTTAAACCCATCTTCCAACTACTGCATTTATTCTACCAGCTGAGATAAATTTGTTTTCAATTTTAAGTGAATCCAGGTTAAGGAATTTGGGTTGCAATGGTGCACCCGGTCCGTCCGGAACGGTTAAATCAACGCGATGATTTCCGTCGGACTCCGATTAGCATGAATAAATATACCGTTTTGATCAGCGCGACGAGGCGCTTCCAACAGTATACAGATTATTACGATACGATGGTTTTATAAAAACTCGAATTTACGCAGCTTAAATTGTTCGTTTTGCAAAACAATTTAAACAGAACAAGCGATGATAGTTTTTGACGAAATGAATTACATAATCTTGATCAGAATAATTTTTACAACATAACTGTGCAAAAATATTTGGATTTGAAAGATAAATTTGACGTGGCTTTATATGAACTGATATACAGTAAAACGCAAACGAAATTTACTGTAATATTTTACGACGAAACTTTTTCTATGTTCATATCTAACTGGACGCATCTTATAAATAAAGTTCGTTTATAAATTACAAATTTTTATATTAAAACGATGAATTTTAAATTTTAAATTGGGTCGGAAATTCTGGATCGTTACATATGGGACATATGGGTTTAGTTTTTAGGTTAATTCCGGACTTGTACGATCGAGACCTCTTGAGTATATTGGTTTGAGTTGATAAAATAGATTTATAATTCCTATTATAGGAATTATATGAGTTAGCCAATATTTGGCGAAATGAGAGGTTCGAGATCTCCTATTTTATGGGTAATAATCAATGAGAACCACTTATATATATGTTGCTTTACTCCCCGATGAGACCAGGCGAGTATTGAGATGAGATTTCCCTTTTCAGGAATTATGGATTAAGAGAAACCACTATGAGATTAATCTGACTTGCCGATGATACGAGGCAAGACATATGAGTATTCTAAGATTTCTGAGGTCTGTGATTTTATTTTTGTGATATGGAGTTAACTAGTGGTTAGTAAACTGTTTATTGCGAACGCATGGTATGTGATGCACGTTAACACTTTTTGGGTTCCTTTTCGAGAGTTTGCGACACATACACTAGTATGCCGGTGCTATAGACCTTCGGATCATCTAAGTTATGTGGCTTCCGTCACCACTAGTTATGTGACATCGGTCACCATGAGTTATGGACCTTCGGTCAACACAAGTTCTGTGACATCGGTCACCTGACCTTCGGGTCCACGAGTTTGGTACCTAAATTATAGATAGCACTAGACAAGAGTTTAGCACGTGCATCATTGCTTCGGCTTTGCAATCAGGGATTTGGCCAGTCAAGGTTTTTTTGAGTTTTATACGATTTCACCATTTTGAGATATTTTTGTTACATCGATATCCTAGTGCTACATGAGATGTTATATAGGGTGATTTCGTTTTTATGAGATTTGAAATCTATCTTGAGTTCCATGAGTTTCATATTGGGATTTTGATGAATTTCTCTTATGACTTTTGTATGATCCCTTGCATTTGAGTTGAATGCCATTAAGTATGGATTTCTTATGTTGAATTAAACATATTCATGCGATAACGCTGGTGAACATATATCATGCATTGAGATTATACTAATACCCCTTTTTTTAGTTAAAGGAAGAACTCCCTTATGCATTTAGATTCTTCTCATCTTATATAAATATCATGTTCTAGCTAGCCTGACCCGTCTATTTATTACTCGGGTCAGACGGAGTTGCAGGTTAGGTAGTTGGACTCTTAGCTTGCTTTACTTTTTGGACTTCACCATCGACTTGGGATATGCATAGTTTTTGTGTACTACACTTTCTCTTGGGAACTTGTGATGTATATATTATTTTGTGCGAAATGTATGTATTTGTGGTTGTATACCACTAGTGGCATGCTATATTACATTTGATACATGTACTCAAATGTATCATTTCTGTGTTATTGTTCCGTGACTTGTAATTGATATAATTATTATGTTTTGTTTCTGAATCGATCATGTAGCCACCACAGTAGTGCATTAGATAGGAATTAAGTATGTCAAATACTTGAGATGAAAAAAAGACTATAAATATCGACATACTTAGCTCTTGTCTAATGCAACACCCCATTCTTCGCATTAGCAGACTAATTTAATAAGTAATTCTCTTGTTAATTTGGGTCTCGGGTTAGGGAGTCACAAAACTACTTATAAAATTGTTTTGGGGAAAATGTTGATTGTTTCGAAACTATCTAGTTGAAAGCATACTCCTTTAAATTAAAACTTGGACGTATAGAGTCGAAACTCCCTTCCGACTCCATTGCCTTCGAAACCCTCAAACATTTCGAAAGAATTCAGGAAAAATTCTTAGTTCAAGTTAATACAGAGATAACCCTTTAGTAGCATAGATGGCTTAAATACAGTCGAAAGGTAAATTAGCGGCATTATCTTGACTTGTTCAAAACCAATCCTTTCGAAAGCTGTTATTTAAGGAGAAAGTACGCCTTCAAAAGCTTATTTATAAAATTCCTTTCGAAAGCATGGCTTTTGACTGTGTTGAAAGCATTAAGTAAAATAGAACGGAATTTTAACTTTAGAAAACAAACTACGGTTTTGAATTTATAGGGTGTCGACTCAGTCGAAAGCCATTCAAAAACTAAGCAGGTGCTTATTCTTTTAGAAGATTAACCCTGACGAAAGCATTCCTTTCGACACCCTCCTTCCGCTACTTACCAATTCACTTCATACCAATTATATTGAAACCGTGTCCATTGGTTTCGACTCTAATCATTTCGACCGGATTGATGCGGAGTTAAAGGAGTCGAAAGGTGCCTCCGAATTTGGTGGAACAATCTTTTTTTGAAATGTCGATTCATAGCTAAATATAGCAATTACTCTATAATTAACCTGCCTATAGTAATTCCTTGATTAGTTACTTTAAAACTTTTCAAATACTTTACAATTAGAAACTACCGCATTAACTTACATCAAAAAAAATATCATTTAAGCTCTTCTATATAACAAACTAGCATTTATAGAAAAGTCCCTCTTTAACAATAATTTATTTTCCCTAATAAATCAACTGGGAAAAATCCCCAAAAATCATAGAAAATCATTTTTATCATGTAATCAAACATATTAAAATTTCAGACCCAATTTCTTCCTGAATTACTTGAAATAAATATTAAACCCTATTGTAGTTTCCTTTAATAATTCATAATAAAATTTCCATAGCTTTGAAAATTATGCAAATTAAAACGCATCTCCAAAATCACGTTTTTTCTTAACATAAAAATTTCCATGGCATTCGAAAATCATGAACCCTTGGTTCTCCCTTAAAACCGAACAAATCATATGTATATGAATTAAAATAAATCAAACATAACATAATTCAAGCATATCATTATCCATATCATTATAAAGACGAATTTATTCATAAATCCGAAAATACGTAATCATAGAATAAAATAGAGATGGTATAAAATTATTATTCACCGTAGACATGTTATGAAATTTGAGATTTAGTGTTGATTAATCCTTCCTAGCTTTGATCCTTATCTTTAGATTATAATCATCCTCTTTTCCTTCTTGGTAATGGCTGACTCTTAGGTTTTTTTGCACTTATTTTTTATTTGAGAAAAATGAATTGGAAAGGAAAATTAAAAAAGGTCATAGCCATGTGAAATGAAATAGTTATTTTACTAGGACGCCTATCTGTGAACTAATTAACCTTTAAACCAATAAAAGGCCATTTAATTATTAAGCATGGCCCTTTATATAATTTATTCAAATCGCAATCCCTTTATCATCATTATTCTATTTAATTTATCTAATTAAATTTCCTAAACAATGTTATCAAAAATTAGGGATGTTGCATGCTTCGATGTCAAATAAAGTGAAAATAAATAAACTAGAGAGAGTTTGCACACCTTCCATAATGAATTTCGTCCCTTTTTCCACAGTTGTGCTTGAGCTGGGGATAGCATCATGTGTATAACCTGCAACAACCTAATTAGAAGTCTTAGCCAAGGTCAAATATTTTCTCTTCATATTTCCAAATTAGTTACAGCTGTCACATTTGATATTTGCAACATTAATTTTGCAATCCTTAGCCATGTATCCCCTCAAATTGCACTTCTTACAACAAAAACATGGGTTCTTTTTCTACTTTGAACTCCTACTTCACAATTCATTTATTTTATTGAACTAACTTTCCCTCAATCTTCTTGGATTCTCCTTTAGCAATAGAATTGAACAGCATCATCTATACTCAGCTCCAAAATGTAGCTATAGTGGGTAAATGGCTTCATGCAACATCTCTCAAAAATGGGTTCAACCTATTACCCATTTTCGTAGCCTTCTTCATTAGTTTATTAATGAGGTTCAGGCCATATTTTGGTAACTGATTGAACTCATTAACATACTCCTTAATAGTACTATTTCCTTTCTCTAAATGAATGAACTTATCGAGATCCACTTCCCAATCGGCCTTCGAGATAAACTTAACTTCAAGGAGCCTCTTAAATTTAGTCAAAGCAATCTCAATCTCAACGCTAGCAATATCTCACCAGTTCAAGGCTTCTCCTTGTTGAAAGGTACAACGGATTAAGGATCTTAAGGCTAATTCAACACTAGAGGGGATGAATAGTGTTTAATGGATTCTAAGACTTATATGGACTAATTTAAAAATTATGATATAAACAAATGCAAAACTTAATAATAGAATAATCATAGAATCAAACACAAATGCAGAAATAAATAAAAAGTAGTAAAGGAAAGAACACACTGGATTTTACATCCAGTACCGTGCCAAGGCAAATGCCTCCTACAAATTTTTATTATACCAATGTCGAGATTGCAATCCTCAATTTCTAAAGGCCTTAAGGTACCTTTCGGTCTTACGAGTCCGAGGCAAACTCTCTTGATTTACGGGACTCAAGATCACCCAATTGATTTCCAGGCACAACCATACCTTATAGAGGGACTCGATAAACTTTTGATTACAAATTGATCCTATAGCTCTGAATAGCATTTTGAACTTCGAGAGAGGACATAGAGTCAAACAAGAATAGTATTCTTATTTGATTCACTTGAGAATTCGATAAAATTTCGGCATGATCTTAAAAATATGAATATTTTAGAATATGGATTTGTGGAGAAGAAGAAGTGAAGAAAATAAGAAAATAGTTAGTTAAAAAATTTGTTTGTGAAGGCTATTTATAAAGCACCAACGGTCATAACCATTCGTGAAGAGATTTAAACGAATAAACACTTCTTTTGAAAATTGAAACTTTTGAATTCAAAGGCCACCATGTCGACATGAGGTATCCCATGATGTCGACATCCCTAGTTAAAAAACATTGTAAATTTTGTTTTGGAAATGAATTTTAAAACAAGAGTTTATTTAAACAAAAACAAATAATATTTTTAAGGCTAAAACATATTTTTTTTAAATCATTTGAAAAGATAATTTTAAGGCTAAAATATTTTAAAAAATAGTTTTAAAAATCATTTTGAAAAAACATTTCGAAGTAGTTTTGCAAGCTTCTTCCCACAGAATATCTCATCAAATCAGGACTCGAGAACTTGTATATAACCAGGATGTTCGTCGGCCTTTAAGCCCCTTGTCGTAGATTTGTAAGCTATTTATCGTGGGTTTGTACGCCACTAAGAAGGTAGAAATGGGTTCCATCCCAAATGACATTCGCAATGAAGATTTCCATGCAATTATGAAGTTTTAATAAAAACTAGACACATATCATGAAATCTTGATCTTGATACTCTAGAGTCTTCAATCTTGAGTCATGAGTCTTTATACTGATCAGTCTTCAGTAATCAATACCTGTATATATATATATATATATATATATATATATATATATATATATATATATATCCTGCATATACATATCTATCTAGCCAATAGTGTTAGTATATATTTTATAATAAGATAAGTTAAAAAGGTTGTTGGTTCCTAACACTTGTAAGTCCCAAGAGGCAAATTGCCTCTTTATCACGTCCTCCAAACTTATTGTAAAAAATATCGAATCATAGTTCAACCGTGCTGAAGTTCCAACAAATAATTCAGTACCTAGGGAATTCTTTCCACCTAAACTTTGTAATTCCCAACATAATTTGGGAAAATCAAAATCAGGCAGAAAAATTGGGGTTGTATTATGTGCTTATGTTGTGGGTCTTCCATTGCGGTTAGTTTCAGTCTGGCCTCCTACTTAAAGATACCGATGGTACTATAGTGGAATGTTTAGGTCGTCAACCTCAGTAGCCTCGCTAGAACCACTCCCAAAATTGATTGCTCATTTTCACTTACGTGTAAACATGAATTATTAATGGCTTCCTCAAATAATGGTAAGCATTACCGATTCTGTGGGTGTATCTATCTTATACTTTTATATATACAAATACATGCATATATATATATACATACACAAATATATATATATATATAATATCTTTTAAAATATACAAGTATGCTCCCTTAATATGCGCCTGATCCCTAAGGAATCCTAAACCTTACTCTGAAACAAAATTTATAAACCAATATAGCCACCAAATAGAAATATAGTATATGTTAGACTTATAATTAAAATAAGATACACAGGGAATGACAGCAGATAAATATAGTTCCGAAGCTCACAATCACCTCAGCCAGGCATCTCATCCTCGTTATACCACATACTGACCATGTATAAAGAGGGATAAATAGAGAGGATCAGACAAAATCCAATGAATGAAAATATCACTACTAATACGATGTTCTCAGATACATAAATTATCATTTATATTCTATGCTACCTAAGCATGTTTATTTGTATCTATGTACTATACATAACAACTAACCAAGTGATATGATATATGGTTCCCATTAATAAGGTACCTAAAAAAATTCATAAAGTTTTCCACCTTACTGCTGGACATTTAAAATTGGGGTAATTCTACAAATGTATCGGGTATAAGATCTCAATAATAAACCATTTCACTATACATTGAGTGATAGTCTTAATGGTTAACTACTTAACTATGCAATGATTAAACCATCTCAATGGTAAGCCTCCTAAGTCACACACATCGATTATATGATCATAATGCAAAGGCATTCATAGAATATACCAATTCGATGGTAAACTACCTGTTAAAACATCTAGTATATAACCTCAGTGATTAACATATCTTACATTCCACTTCATTCAAACCATAGCATGGATGGGTCGATAAATAATTCGATTCTTCCATACATACATCCAAAATATCAGCGTAAACACTACTAACTGGGATGCCTTTTTCAATTCACGCAATATACAACTCATTTCCATAACTACTATAGTAATAATGGAAGCAACTAATTGCAATAAAATCATAAGCCATGCTGAGTATCATATTATACAAAATTAAAGGACTACGTAAAACCTAGAAAGTCAAGGAAGTGGGAAAAATCCTCAAAGCTATCCAGTTTGACCCGCACTAGGTCTAGGTACAACTTGCGCTATGTACCGGCGATCATTTTGGTGAATATACTTGTCAGTCGACTAATTCTATAACAACCGGCCCTGAAACAAACATAAATTACGACCTAGGAAAGGCCTATCGAAACTTAGGCCAATTCCAAAGCTGTTTGTTGGTTGGAAAAATGAAAAACTGAACAAAGTTATATGTCTATTCTTTCAGAACACACACTAGAAGGAACAAAATATAATAACAATAATAGTACCCATTTATTCAAATCATTTCAAAAGTCATAATACATAACAATAACATTAAAACATTTTGTTCAAAAATACATTTCATTGGTATAATAGAAAATAACACGAAAATATAGATAATAACTGCCACAAGCTTCACTCTCGTCATCTTCAGGCATCATCAAATCCTTTTTCTAACATGTGCTGTAATGAGGAGGGAGTCAAAACAACAGTTGTCCGGTGAATAGAAATCTCGATGCTTACAATTTTGGTACTTGGGCAGTATAATTTAAATAAGAAAATCTCTTATGTAATTAAACCATTCAATACTTCATACATGGAAAGGAGGTAGGTCCTCAACAAACCACTTAATAGCTTCCATTCTTGAAGCAGGTTTCCTATTCCCATAATCCATAACCAACATCATAAATATCTAACAATGCGAGAGATAGTACCTAAGCCACTAAATACTTCTATTGGAAAAAAGGCAGACTTTAGCCATTTAAGTTCGTAATTAAGGTAGAATCCATCATTTAATACATATTCCCAAGGCGGACTCCTCAATGGTGACCATCAAGCTGACACCGTATTGTATCTCTTAAGCCACTCAATATTCTTTATGGAAAGGTGGACCCTCAATCAGTCACTTAATACCTTATCCTGAAGTGGACCCCTATCGAGGTACGGCCTATCTTGCCTAATGACTTACCCCTTGGCCATTTACTACTTCATTTGGGGAAAAGAGGCTGGCCCTCAAACAACCACTTAATGCCTCAAGTACCCAATGCATGCCCTTGGTATTATGACCCATACTCATAATGACGTCTCAATTAGTCCGACTATTTGTAGGAACTAGTAGCCAAATTAACAGGGCAGATTTACCAGAAAGAATTTGGGACTAACCTCACATCATTTTTAATATTAATCCTATGAGATGTCTGATATCAGCCCTAAAGTCACACCGGTAGCCAGATTAGTTAGGAAGACTTCTATATGCCTTTTGATTGACCTCGCATCCCTATGGCTTAGCCATAATTTGAATATTATCTATATATAGTACTTATCTTACTATTCCATAATTAAGGCCTTACAAGGAATCTTCCTTATTACGCCTTAGAACATCAATTACCTTCCTATGGGGATTTAATGACAATTATTACCTATTTAAAAGTGCTACCATATGTTTATTATGCTAATCAATATATATATAAATACATATTTATTATTCTTTGTGTGTAGAGACTACGGCCTAACTAACATTAAATGTCAACTCCTTTTTAATCATTATAATACAAGTCTTTCATTTTTCTTCCATTTTACCAATATTATTAAAATTCTATTATCTATAATAAGGGATTCTAATATCCATAACAAGGATTCAGTACTTTTATCCAAAATTGCAATAAATAGACTTGTATACAGAATCTTAATCCAACTTATCTCATATTTAAACAATAGAATAAACCAATAACCGAAAACTTACAATTTAACCAATTCTACTCTCTATTCAACTTCTTTTACATGAATAGATAAAGGAATTTCTATTAAATTTCATAGAAATAGGTGGTGTAAACTACGAATAAAGATTCATCCTTTACACACTATTTCTCAATTAAATCCCTTAATTAGATCTGGAGAAAAAGAATAAGAAGTGGAATAGAAGGTTGAATGCATAAATTGTAAAATCCACAAAACTTTATTATTATAACACAGAACAATTAAGATTCCAATCCTAAAAATTGACATTTTGCTTTGGGATATTTTGGAATTTTATAATATGATGTTTACATAATCCAAAACTCCCCAAAGCATATATCAAATCCAATCTATATTGTTCACCTACTAAAATAGAAAAACTAAGATTTTCAATCATAGTTGTATTGCTTCGTTTTGGATTTGCATTGCCCATTATAATTTCCTTCAGATCACTTTTTTTTATATATACAACAAAGGATTTGTGTGTGTGTGTAAGATTCAGAAAGGTTGGAGGTGAAGAGTTTTAGAAATTAAATAATAAATAAAGATAGATTAGGATTTCTTACCTAAAGTCTTAATAGAGTTTCTCGAATCTAAGAAGAGATAAACTGAGAGCATCACTAATTCCAAAATATTTGTAAGTAAAAGTGAGTGGTCTAGCATCTTATTTTCCAATGGTTGGAATGTAGCAAAACAGTAGAATGAGAATAGGTTAAATGAATAAATTTGGGGCGTTTAAAATAAGAAACCTAGCAGCCACCCATATAGGAATGGTCAACTGCCCTTATACCATTGGTCGACTACTAGGGATCGACTGGTAGAGATCAAGTGGTCGACCTCTCCATCTAATTTTGGAAATGTTATTTAATTTTTGAGTTTTTATTTATTTAATTCCACAATTACTCTAAAGGTTAATTGTTAATGTAACGACCCGCCGTTCTGACCGCCCCCAGTCGGTAATTAAACCAACTTGAGACGTTTAAAATGACGGATTGTTATTCAGTTTATAAAGTTTAAAACAGAATCAGCCACAGAACAGAATATTCATAATATTTCACATTAAATGAATTTTCTTACATATATCAGAGTTTATACAATGCATTAAATTTTTATACAGCGGAATATATCTTTTACACGTACAATTTTTTTTCGAAAAGCTAAAGTGAAGCAATTTCCCCAACTCTCTCTAACTTCGCGGCCTAAAAATCTTCAAGCTGTAAAATTACTAGGTCTGACCCGAGTATTACGTTCAAAAGAAAATAATACACAGGTTAGTCAAATTCAAACTCAGTTATTAGTACACAGAGGCAATAATAATCACAATTAGACGACAGTCAAATATAAATTTACCTATCCGATCCTTTAACAAGAAATCGGATAACGGTAAATATAACACTTAACAGTGTTAAACCATAAATCAGTAGATTCAAATTATCAACAAAGATAGATGAAGGGATTATTGATGAAGATAATTTAGAAAACAATCAAAATCTGCCTAAACGGCATTTAACAACAAAATCATCAAAATCGGTTCAAAATATATTGAATTGTCAACATAAAACTATTTTCACCAAAAAGAAAACATCAATTAAAACATTAGATTTGGTAGGGCTGCAGTACACACACGCGTATACGGCCTCGCCATATTTTTAAAATGTTAACTCTGCGTGGCTACAGTTCACGCTTGCGTGCACTGCCTCGCCACTACCGTAATGAAATAGAAATCATCACAACAGTAAAAACTAACAGAAATCGAAGCTGCAGAGGTCAAGTTAGTGCTGTCGTGACTCAACGCAACTGCAATAAAACTAAGTATAACGGGCTAGAAATTTAAGTGCAAATCTACTATCAAAAATGTAGACTGCGATTAAATAGGCCCAAATCAACTTCAACCAAATGCAAAAGGTCAAGTCAGTGACTCAACGCGGCTGCAACACCAAAACCCGTGCAACATGGCAGGGTCGAAATGCAATTGTTTGCATATACTCAAGTAAAACTCAAGAAAACAAGTTCCAAACAACTTATTACTGCACATTTCAACAAGTGCAAAATTTTCATAAAAATGAAACTACTGCCATTACTTGGACACAAGGGAAACTGCAACAATAACGCAGCTACCACAAGATCACAACGCAACAAACACTGTCTCGAGTCACAGTGTAGTATGAACCATAAAGTATACAACAAGTAGATGAACTATGCAACAGAGAGGTGTACACGTGACTCACGTATGCACCTAGAACACCAAGTGAAACAAGATCTCATGGCAAATATGATCTGTGTCTAATCAGTGGACATGCATTGGTAAATAAACAGTGAAACAACAATTGTTTCAAAGATAATGCTATAATGAAACTCACTTCATAAAATCACAAAATCACATATACATGAAATCACATATACATGAAATCACATATACATTAGCTTTTACATACAGGCAGTGCAACAGGTCAAGGCAGCAACTATGAAATAACAATAACAAAATATATGCAACTGCACCAAGGAATGGCACATGTGTGCTACTGGTCTGAACCCCAAGGGCAGTGACAAAAAGGACTAGGCAATAAAAGAAGTACAACTGAAATGCACATAACACATGTGCCAGATACAAGTGCTCGTCCACATAAATACTCAAAGTCAAAACTACAGGAACCAGAACCAGTGAACAAAGCTGCAGTAGTATGCAAGTGAAACACAACTCAAAGGTGAAACAGGTATGCTACTGTAAATAACAGTGCGAGCTCCAAAAACATGAAGATTACACTGCACTAGGTCGAGAAACAAACATATGCAGCAACAACAAGTGATGTATATATGAATGCACTATGAAAGTTTGCATTCGAGTACAGGGTCAAACCCAAGTCTTTGAGACTGGATTCAACTCATTGTAAAATCTCTAAAATCAACTTGAAATAATCAAGAACCAACAAACCAAGCTCATCCAATTCGAGCAAATGGAAACAGTGAACAAGTTCACTATCAAAGAAACAGCCAAAGTCAAGTGCTACAGGTTACTGCATATCAAGTATGCAATCCACAGTTGCAGTAAAGCAACAAAACAAAAATGCTCAAATGTCTGCATATTAAATATGCAAAAACCCAAAATACTATTAAGACTTCAAGCCAAAAGCAAGAGAGAATTTAAAGAACAGTTTCAAATTAAAATCAACATTGGAAAATTTTGTTTCGGAACCGTGGTGGCAATTGAACTCGGCAGAATACATACGACAAATCAGTAACCACAATGAATTGCAACAGGGGAAACAACTACAGATGCATACGGTCAAGAGAATCAACTTACTTGGAGTGAATGCAATAAGGTATGCAACCCAGTGTCGACAACAGTGCAACATTTTTATATAATACAAGTTGTGCATACTACAAACATCTAACATGTAATAACTTGGACCTTAGTTTAGTTTACAACCAGTTTTGCATACAACAAAACAAAAATGTAAAACAACCAAATCTGTCCAAAATTCATGCACAACATAGCAGGCGCGTGCATGGGTTCAAATAAGAATCTGCCAGGACTTACAATTTCTTTAGAGCATGTATTAACTAAACCAGTGCATAAAGTTTTGAATTAAAAATTTGATGTTTCAAAACTAAGACAGAGGACAAAGTGAACATCAGGTTGTACTCATAAATTAAACTTACTCAGAGGATTACATATATAGATACACACATTTCACAGCTATAGGTACCATAGATTTATTCTTTAAATTGTTCTAATGAAATGTTACTCACTCTTTTTTTTTCTTTTTCTTTCTAACAGGTTTAGAAACCTGTACACAATGATCAGAGGCAATATACAGGGGTGTAATCCTGTATTTCCATATATATATACACAAGCAAATTTACAGTCATGCAAACATATTTTGCAATCACATATCTAACATTTATCACATTCAACCCAAACTTTTATGTCTGTTGAACAATAAATCAAAGTTTAAAATTTATTTCTAACAAAATAAATTGAAGTACTTCTGGAATCCGGATAATTCAGTTGAGAGAACAAATGCATGCTATAATCAAGTGTTGAATTAAGTAGATTAGAGTTTATTTCTAGCAAAATAAATCGACATCGTGGTGGCCACGAAACCAACCTAATCGCAGTTCATCAGAGAAAGCAAGGCCGAAGCCAACAAAGCAAATGAAAACTAAGGTACAAGTTTTAACAAAGTCGCGTGGCCGAAGAATGGCCAAAGTCGACAACCCAAAATCGTCAACGTCCTCAAAATCCACGGAACCAAAATTTCCAGAAAAATCAAAATCAAGAAAAACACGAAATCGAACCAAGTCAAAATTAGGTCAGAAACTACCAATGATGAAACCAAATCAAACGCAAATTAAAATACTAAGTTGAACTAGAGGTGAGTGAGGGGATCACTCACCTTCGTTTAACGCATCGCAAGTAGGAGCCGCGAGCTACTGAAGTCGAGGCCTTCGATTTTGAAATGCCCTAGCTTGGAAAAGAGGAATCATACGAAAAAGTCGCCGCCATTTTTTTCTTTCGTTTAATTTTTTCGTATGCTTTGAATGATGGAAGAAGGAGGTAGGGTTTCGAATATAGGAGATGAGAGACGTGATTTTACAGAGGAGAATGTGTTTTTGGCGTGATGGAAGGCATAGATTTTAGGCGTGGTTGAAGGCGTGTGTAACGGCGTGTTTAAAGGAGAGGACAACATGCTGAAAAAGAAGAAAGCATATTATTTTATTTATTATATTTTTTTTCAAATTCAATTTGTTTTGTATAAATTTTCTTTAGTTTTTTTGTTTAATTTTGTTGTTAAAATTTTAACTAGGTGTATTTCTTTATTTATTTTGTATTGATTAAAAATTTATTCCTTTTTATTTTAAAGAGAAGAAAAATATTATTTAAAACTAACCATCCTTTATAAATTTAAATAATAATTCTTGTATCTAAATTATTTTTCTAAGTCATTAGTTTGAATTTAAAATACAAATTCAATATTCAATTCAACTCCAAAGTCAAATTCAAATTTTATTCAACTTTAAATAAATTAAATTCTAAAATTTAATCGCCAATTCATAGTTATATTGGGAATTCAATTTAAACCATCATTCAAATATTTAAAATTAATTAAATATTTTTATATTTTAAATTGTTCAAATTTCAGGGTTGTTACAATCTTCCCTCCTTAAAGAATTTCGTCCCGAAATTATAATTTAGGAAAACGATTGCTAAAATCTCACCGATATTTATACCCTACACAATTTTTACCAAGCTCGAAACTTATAAATAAATATAGGATTCATTCCATTTATTTTATTTCACTAGCTTTATTCATCGATTTCTACAATCAAGACGCAAAAGCCTTTTACCAAAAATTTTGACTTACAAAACTCAGATTTTTTTACTTGAAATTCTTCATGCTAGATATTTGCATATTATATCTTTTCCAGAGCTGTGTGCTTTCAAGATATTTTAAAAATCTTCTTCCTTAGTTCATTAGGTTAGAATTATGTAATTCTAATTTCAGACTATTAATTTGCTACTCAAAGTTTGAAAATACTTGCTAACTCGAAGTTTAACAAGTCCATCGTCGTTCTTACAGACATTAGGCATACGTTAGCCAGGCGCAAGTCTAAAAATCTCCAAGTACTAAATATACTTGTTTCAACTCCCAGTGAAAATACTTTTTAAAAATTCTTTTAAAAATGGATATGGAAAGCACGTTCCCCCATGGATCACAGTTTACCCGGCGGTTACGCTACTATCCCAGTAGAATCGCTTGTAACTGTAGATTTCACATCTCTCTTGAATTTCGCCATGGTTGTTGCCATAGATCGCGGTTCACACGGCGGTTACGCTACTATCCCAGTAGAATCGCTCGTGACCGTAGGCATCTCGCCCCTCAAATTACGCTTCGGCCTCTAGATCGCAGTTTACTCGGCGGTTACGCCACTATCCCAGTGGAATCGCTTGTAACTGTAGGCATCACGCCCCACGAATTACGCCAGCATCAATTCACATAATCCCAACACGATGATCCATCGTGGGGGATTCCAGTCCCAATGGACATTCCACTAATGGAAATTCTACGTAGCTACGATTTCCAATGGACACTCACGCCGAGTTCCAATCACCTTCACAAATTATAAATGGAAGGTACATTTCCATATCCTCAGTTTTAGAAAACATATATCATATACATATAGTACTTCATTTCACATTTCGTACATATCATACCTATGTAAACTTGCATAGGACTTTTCATAATAATGACTTTCCAAACTGATAGTTTTCGAATTATTGCATTCACATATATAAATTACGAAAACTCAATTCACATTCATAACAAACAGAGGATTTTTAAATTTTCCATCTCGTTTAAAATTTTCCTCTAAATCGAGTTGAAAATTTAAGGTTATCTCAAACCTAATTCACATTCATAATCTAATTCATTATCGACTTCACATTCGATTTGGATTTCACGTTACATCGTCAATTCTCAACACATAGTTGATGTCTACCGATATATAACCTCTAAGCTCGTACGTCTTAGAGAAGGGTGTTAAGCTAAAAGAATAAATTCTCCGCCACCAACAGATATATATTTAATAGAGATCAAATGCTATGTCATCAATTCACAATGTTAGACATACAATCCCAATCGACTATCCAAAATTCAAAGCTCAACTTATATTGTTTTTGATGTCGAAGTTAAACTCAATTTAACTCAAGATTCAATCTTTTTTGAAAAATTTCCAAGTTGAACTAATTGTTCAAATTTCCCATAAATATCTTTACAAGATATATATAATTTTCCACACTTAACCATTTGAAACAAATTTCAAATATTCATTTTTTTCAATTTATCTTTAAAAGATAAAATTTCAAACCTTTCCATTTCATATTGGAAAACATTTCCATACTTATTTAATAAGTAATTCACAAATCCATTCATTATCAACTCTTGGAAAATATTCAACATACTTGAATCGAAATTAAGTATATATTCCATTCTTTAAGGAAAGCGTTCTTTTAAACACATTTATTTGAGTGAAAACGAATGTTACGTAAAACATCGTTACGACAACTCAAAAATCACTAGTATAGGGATTCGAATTTAAGATAGATATATAAATCCCAATACTATATAAACATTTCCTTTCGGAAACCATTTACTATAACAACAGTGTTATAGTCCACCATTTCCTTATTTCTCGAAAACGCCTATTTCAACAATGAATGTTGAAATCTACGGTTTCGATACTTAATGCATTTTAAAACATCTTTAAAACCATTAACTTCATTCTCATAATATTGCTCTCCCAAAAACATATCCGTTTTATTCAATAATATATTCACTGTCCAAAATAGTGAATATACTTATTTAATCAATTCAGTGTTTCTACACATTTATTTAAAGGATTATCCACTGTCCAAAATCGTGGATAGAATTCCCAACCAACATTTACTATCGCAATATTTAACTTAAAGGATAATTCGCTGTCCAAAATCACGAATATATCTCCTTTAATAACTTCTATTTTTCATTTAACAGATTCAATTGGTTTCGAATTTATAAACAATCTTTACAAATTCCATTTCTATTTATAAAACTTCGATTTATAAATCTTCTTTATTGATTCAATTCAATTTATATAACTCCATTATATACCAAAAGTCCATTTATAAGTTAAGTACTTATAATCCATTTATTTACTAAATCATTCTTCAAAACATTTGAAATCAATTTTTCAAAAGAATTCAGAATCAAATTCCCAAGTTATAGTTCAATGATCCGCTTGGTTATAACATGTCATTTTATTTCACTATTATTATTTTGGAGATATTCAAAATATTCGATTCAAATCAATTCATTAATTCACTTAACTTATATTTTATTTTCCATACGAATGAGAAACTATTGCAAACCTAAATTTAGAGAGGGGAATTTTCGAAAAAATTTGAATTTTCAAAATACCTTTTACTTTTCAAAGAAAACAATTTCATACTTCTTTTAAATTTGAAAAACATTTTTCTTTAAAGTGATCCTAGTAACTATTCATATTAAACATCATAAACTGAGCTTTGTGTAAACCAAAGCTCTGATACCACTTTTGTAACGACCCGCCGTTCTGACCACCCCCAGTCGGTAATTAAACCAACTTGAGACGTTCAAAATAACGGATTGTTATTCAGTTTATAAAGTTTAAAATAGAATCAGCCATAGAATCACAGAATATTCATAATATTTCACATTAAATGAATTTTCTTACATATATCAGAGTTTATACAATGCATTAAATTTTTATACAGCGGAATATATCTTTTACACGTACAAATTTTTTTCGAAAAGCTAAACTGAAGCAATTTCCCCAACTCTCTCTAACTTCGCGGCCTGAAAATCTTCAAGCTGTAAAATTACTCGATCTGACTCGAGTATTACGTTCAAAAGAAAATAATACACAGGTCAATCTAATTCAAACTCAGTTATTAGCGCATAGAGGCAATAATAATCACAATTAGACGACAGTCAAATATAAATTTACCTATCCGATCCTTTAACAAGAAATCGGATAACGGTAAATATAACACTTAACAGTGTTAAACCATAAATCAGTAGATTCAAATTATCAACAAAGATAGATGAAGGGATTATTGATGAAGATAATTTAGAAAACAATCAAAATCTGCCTAAACGGCATTTAACAACAAAATCATCAAAATCGGTTCAAAATATATTGAATTGTCAACATAAAACAATTTTCATCAAAAAGAAAACATCAATTAAAACATTAGATTTGGTAGGGCTGCAGTACACACACGCGTATACGGCCTCGCCATATTTTTAAAATGTTAACTCTGTGTGGCTGCAGTTCACGCTTGCGTGCACTGCCTCACCACTACCGTAATGAAATAGAGATCATCACAACAGTAAAAACTAACAGAAATCGAAGCTGTAGAGGTCAAGTTAGTGTTATCATGACTCAACGCAACTGCAATAAAACTAAGTATAACGGGCTAGAAATTTAAGTGCAAATCAACTATCAAAAATGTAGACTGCGATTAAATAGGCCCAAATCAACTTCAACCAAATGCAAAAGGTCAAGTCAGTGACTCAACGCGGCTGCAACACCAAAACCCGTGCAACATGGCAGGGTCGAAATGCAATTGTTTGCGTATACTCAAGTAAAACTCAAGAAAACAAGTTCCAAACAACTTATTACTGCACATTTCAACAAATGCAAAATTTTCATAAAAATGAAACTGCTGCCATTACTTGGACACAAGGGCAACTGCAACAATAACGCAGCTACCACAAGATCACAACGCAACAAACACTGTCTCGAGTCACAGTGTAGTATGAACCATAAAGTATACAACAAGTAGATGAACTATGCAACAGAGAGGTGTACACGTGACTCACGTATGCACCTAGAACACCAAGTGAAACAAGGTCTCATGGAAAATATGATCTGTGTCTAATCAGTGGACATGCATTGGTAAATAAACAGTGAAACAACAATTGTTTCAAAGATAATGCTATAATGAAACTAACTTCATAAAATCACAAAATCACATATACATGAAATCACATATACATTGGCTTTTACATACAGGCAGTGCAACAGGTCAAGGCAGCAACTATGAAATAACAATAACAAAATATATGCAACTGCACCAAGGAATGGCACATGTGTGCTACAGGTCTGAAACCCAAGGGCAGTGACAAAAAGGACCAGGCAATAAAAGAAGTACAACTGAAATGCACATAACACATGTGCCGAATACAAGTGCTCGTACACATAAATACTCAAAGTCAAGACTACAGGAGCCAGAACCAGAGGACAAAGCTGCAGTAGTATGCAAGTGAAACACAACTCAAAGGTGAAACAGGTATGCTACTGTAAATAACAGTGCGAGCTCCAAAAACATGAAGATTACACTGCACTAGGTCGAGAAACAAACACATGCAACAACAACAAGTGATGTACATATGAATGCACTATGAAAGTTTACATTCGAGTACAGGGTCAAACCCAAGTCTTCGAGACTGGATTCAACTCACTGTAAAATCTCTAAAATCAACTTGAAATAATCAAGAACCAACAAACCAAGCTCATCCAATTCGAGGAAATGGAAACAGTGAACAAGTTCACTATCAAAGAAACAGCCGAAGTCAAGTGCTACAGGTTACTGCATATCAAGTATGCAATCCACAGTTGCAGTAAAGCAACAAAATAAAAATGCTCAAATGTATGCATATTAAATATGCAAAAACCCAAAATACTATTAAGACTTCAAGCCAAAAGCAAGAGAGAATTTAAAGAACAGTTTCAAATTAAAATCAACATTGGAAAATTTTGTTTCGGAACCGTGGTGGCAATTGAACTCGGCAGAATACATACGACAAATCAGTAACCACAATGAAGTGCAACAGGGGAAACAACTACAGATGCATATGGTCAAGAGAATCAACTTACTTGGAGTGAATGCAATAAGGTATGCAACCCAGTGTCGACAACAGTGCAACATTTTCATATAATACAAGTTGTGCATACTACAAACATCTAACATGTAATAACTTGGACCTTAGTTTAGTTTACTACCAGTTTTGCATACAACAAAACAAAAATGTAAAACAACCAAATCTGTCCAAAATTCAAGCACAACATAGCAGGCGCGTGCATGGGTTCAAATAAGAATCTGCCAGGACTTACAATTTCTTTAGAGCATGTATTAACTAAACCAGTGCATAAAGTTTTGAATTAAGAATCTGATGTTTCAAAACTAAGACAGAGGACAAAGTGAACATCAGGTTGTACTCATAAATTAAACTTACTCAGAGGATTACATGTATAGATACACACATTTCACAGCTATAGGTACCATAGATTTATTCTTTAAATTGTTTTAATGAAATGTTACTCACTCTTTTTTTTTCTTTTTCTTTCTAACAGGTTAGAAACTTGTACACAATGATCAGAGGCAATATACAGGGGTGTATTCCTGTATTTCCATATATATATACACAAGCAAATTTACAGTCATGCAAACATATTTTGCAATCACATATCTAACATTTATCACATTCAACCCAAACTTTTATGTCTGTTGAACAATAAATCAAAGTTTAAAATTTATTTCTAACAAAATAAATTGAAGTACTTCTGGAATCCGGATAATTCAGTTGAGAGAACAAATGCATGTTATAATCAAGTTTTGAATTAAGTAGATTAGAGTTTATTTCTAGCAAAATAAATCGACATCGTGGTGGCCACGAAACCAACCTAATCGCAGTTCATCAGAGAAAGCAAGGCCGAAGCCAACAAAGCAAATGGAAACCAAGGTACAAGTTTTAACAAAGTCGCGTGGCCGAAGAATGGCCAAAGTCGACAACCCAAAATCATCAACGTCCTCAAAATCCACGGAACCAAAATTTCCAGAAAAATCAAAATCAAGAAAAACACGAAATCGAACCAAGTCAAAATTAGGTCAGAAACTACCAATGATGAAACTAAATCAAACGCAAATTAAAATACTAAGTTTAACTAGAGGTGAGTGAGGGGATCACTCACCTTCGTTTAACGCATCGCAAGTAGGAGCCGCGAGCTACTGAAGTCGAGGCCTTCGATTTTGAAATGCCCTAGCTTGGAAAAGAGGAATCGAACGAAAAAGTCGCCGCCATTTTTTTCGTTCGTTTAATTTTTTTTCGTATGCTTTGAATGATGGAAGAAGGAGGTAGGGTTTCGAATATAGGAGAGGGGAGACGTTATTTTGCAGAGGAGATCGTGTTTTTGGCGTGATGGAAGGCATAGATTTTAGGCGTGGTTGAAGGCGTGTGTAACGGCGTGTTTAAAGGAGAGGACAACATGCTGAAAAAGAAGAAAGCATATTATTTTATTTATTATATTTTTTTTTCAAATTCAATTTGTTTTGTATAAATTTTCTTTAGTTTATTTTGTTTAATTTTGTTGTTAAAATTTTAACTAGGTGTATTTCTTTATTTATTTTGTATTGATTAAAATTTTATTCCTTTTTATTTTAAAGAGAAGAAAAATATTATTTAAAACTAACCATCCTTTATAAATTTAAATAATAATTCTTGTATCCAAATTATTTTTCTAAGTCATTAGTTTGAATTTAAAATACAAATTCAATATTCAATTCAACTCCAAAGTCAAATTCAAATTTTATTCAACTTTAAATAAATTAAATTCTAAAATTTAATTGCCAATTCATAGTTATATTGGGAATACAATTTAAACCATCATTCAAATATTTAAAATTAATTAAATATTTTTATATTTTAAATTGTTCAAAATTCAGGGTTGTTACAGTTAACTTTAATGTTTACTTAACCTACAAGTCTAATCACAATCAATTTCAAATTTGAGAATTAATTATTTTATTTGAATTTGAATTCTATTGAAATTATTTTAAATTTGAAAACCGCAAATGTCCATAACTACTTCATTTAAGATCTATTTTCAGCATATTATATATGGAAATTGATCAGAATTTCACCACAAACGCAACAACATAAGTATCATGGTCAAATTTGAAAATTTTCAAATTTTTCATTTTTATCCCTACCTTACTTAATTGATCCTCTCTTAATTTACTTATTTAATTAACGTTGATTTTATGGGGTATTACAGGTTCCCTAATTATATTTTTTGTTTCTTTTGCACAGCGCAACACACAACTAGACAAAGGCAACCAATTGACCAATCACCTATTAATTTTTCATTTAACTTCCATCAATTGATGGTTTAATCCAATCAATTGTCTCCGTAATAATTTAATCCAGTAGTGACTGTAGTCTGTCGATTGTTCGGCCTAGAAAATGAATCGTTTTTCCTCAAGTTTGACTCATATTTGTTCAACGTTTTATCCAAAGCAATCAATCGACCAACCCATGAGGTCAGGCGGTTGTTTTGCAAAAAATGGGTTTTCACAAAATCTTTAATCATTATTTTTATTTATATTTGATTATTGATCTTTATATCATCTGTTCAAACATCAAGTATATTATTGAACTCATATAGTCCAACTTTAAACAATTATCTACATATAATTTCAACTATTATCATATCCAAACATTTATGTGTTTTATATTGTTGAGTGAATATAAACTATTTATGATGTATTTACAATACTCAATTTTACTTAAAATAAATTCTCAGCTACTACAAAGAACCACATCCATATGATTTTGAAAGATATGTACATAAATTTACTTTTATTCATCTAAATTAATCCACATCGATTGCATACATTCAAATCTTTTTTATTTTAAGCGTGAACTTTATTCAGTCTACCCTTCTATCTAATTAATAAGAATTTCTATTGTCAAAATTATATTATTTTTCAAACTATCCAATACATATAAATCCTTAATTGAAAATTATCAATTCAATTTAAAAATCATATTTTAAACCTAAATAGATTTATAATTGAAATTTGAATGCTTATCTACATCATAGTTGTTTCATAGATAGATACATGCACCTCTATTGGTTGCCTTCGTAGAAAACCAGAAATCCTCTTCTCATATTTGATTTGGTGCCTCTCCATCTTTGTTTAGCTTTCTAATGTTTGGATTTAAATATCTCTTCCTTTCTATTTGATTTTCTTATTTTGTTTAGTGGAATTTGATTTATTATTTTGTTTGGAGAGATTTAATTTTAGATTAGAAGAAGAATGGAGTATAGATGAAGTGATGACTACATGATGAAGAGAAGGGTGAACATGGTGAATTTGGTTAGAAATTTTGATTATATAGCCATAAAACCTGAAATTTTCCTTTGGTCCATTTGGGTCTCGACCTGTTTCACATTGAAACGCATGTTACGGTGAATAAATTTCATATCCTTCATCCATTGTCCATTTCCGATGTTTTATATTTGAATTTATACTAGAAAAACCTACTTAATAGAATGGAAAAGTCAAATTTACCAAATTCATTCATTTGTACAAATTCAGTTTTTCAATTTTATGTGGAATTGCCAAAATGCCCTTCTAATTGTTTATTTATTTTTATAGAAGTCTAGGATATTAGAGCGAATATAATGAGTCAATGTTGGGAGAAGGTATTGCTATTTAAGCCCAAGATGAAAGCAGCAAACAACAATACATGGATTTATACTAGCTCGGGTGTAAGCCGTAGATCCACTTTATGCTTTCCTTCTTTTAAATCTGTATTGCATGTAGAAGGCTTTTATAATGATAAACTGACACCATCCACCGCTAATGAGCTTTGCAAAAAGATTAATTACAATAAAGTACAACAATTTGTTACTTAGTATTCGAATTATTCCCCTTCAGATGCATTGGTATATGTGCTTATTTATTGTAATTTATAAAGGGGCAGATTGATGACATGGCTTGAATATCCATGCCAAGACATTAGATTGCTAACATTGGCATTAATCTGGCATGATTTGAGTATTATCGTAGATTGATAATGTGTACTTTATGGATGCCTTTCCTTTGTCTATATTTGGAACCTACACGTGGATGGTGGGGATTTGATAGTATCATAGTATTACTGCACATTCTTTTAGTTTGATTTTGTCTCCTCAAGCTTTTGTCTTCCAAAATATTGCATCCTTCGGTCTTCTGTTCCTATATGTTAATCGATACTCTTACTAAGCATAACATAACCTTATATTAACCTTTCAACTTAGACTTCAAGGTTCAGTCCTATGAATAATAATAAGCGTAGACTATATTGAAAAGTAAGTTAAGCTATTAATATATTAATCCCTTCAGTACATAACCTTTCAAGTTCTATACTTCTATGTTTAGATTTCATAGTCTGCTCATGATTTTCCTAGGCTTTGAGGCTATTAGGTAGTTTTTTCCCCGAAGGGTGGTACTTATGAAAGGAATACACAAGTCTTTTCTGCGTTGTTAATGCTAGCAAAATGAGGCATCTTCTAGTGGCTTCTCAAAAAGGTGACTCCTCTTTTTCCACGCCAAAACTGCACAAATTCTATAACCACGACATTTGGAAAAGAAATATTTTTATATTTCAACGGATATTGGGACGTACGGTTAAGACATTTCTTTATTATTATATTGTTTATTTTTACGAACATATAATAACTAATTTATTCTTCTTCCTCGTTTACTTTATTTTATATATGATTTTTCAATCTTTTAATAATAGTTATTCTAATCTATTTGCACCTTTTATATGATTCAACTTTGTGTGAGTGTCAAACCGGGCTTAGTAGTTTCATATTACTTTGTTCGAATTAACCTTATTTTTTCAAGATTAATTCCTCTTAGTTATAAAAGGATTGTAGTTTTATTTTAGACTAAATTTTACTACATATACGTAATTAGGGGTAACTAATTTTAGTTAGTTCTCTTACTAATCTTTGAAAGTTATAGGATTTTTATAAATAATGCAACATATATATACGTATTTGAGTGTATATTACTATATGTTAACCAAAGAACAATAATTGCATATAAGATAAATAATGAAAACCAAACACATCAGATATTTTTACTGGTACGGACCTTCCATCCTACGTCCAGTCCTAAAGCTGCCCTTCCATATTCCTTTAAGCACCTAACTCTCACTTCTCCTAGAGGAGTAGGCTAATATAAAAGTATGTCTCTGACAATCTTGTATTCCAAATAACACGGTTTTCCTATAATCTCCTTTGAACATGTGAATGCGAATACTTTGAGTTGTAGGAAGTGGTTTAGCCAAAATTATATTTTGATTATAATAGATTGGGAGTATGTAAGCAATGCATGCACAAGAGAGTGATAAGAAATCAAGAGAGAATAGTTTTAATTAATTCAACTCAATTAGTTTCTAAATCTCAATCATGGTAGTATTTATATACTCAAAAGGATGCAGATGAAGAGTTGTTACTATTAGATAAGGTCTATCCAATTTAATGGCAGTAACCCTTCGATGAAGAGGTAATTTCTTTTTGTTCAACAAAAGTGTCTATCCAAAAGTATTCGGTTTTTCAGATGATAGATGTCTGTGGTAAAACCTCGGATGTCTGTAGCTTTAGAAATTCATATTCCTGAGTATTTCCTCAGACGTCTGTGGTTTTACCTCAAACATCTATGGTCAGTAAATGCAGTTTTATACTGTATTGTGAAGTATTTGAGTTAGTGTATGATCATGTGTGCATAAATATCCAAGGAGATCTTAACAACATTTTATCTAATACTATTTTACAATAGAATAGCCTGACTAATTATAGTATGGTATGTAGATCTTCGTTTGTCTTTGGGTCTCACTATCTTTGAGCATGACGTCTTCTTGTAGTATAAGCCTATAATCTTGATTATATATATATATATATATGATTGTATATTTATTTTTGTTGAAACATAAACTGGAAGTTCTAACAATCTTAAATGGATTTACTTGAAATTTGCACCAGGATTCATTGTTTTATTTGCCTAACATTGATTATGGTCATTCGTTTTTAATCAAATGTTATGAGAATTTTATTATTCTCCTAAGGTCCTCATTAGAATATGGAGGATTATTTAAACTTTATCAGATGGGATGAATTAGACCGATCGTAGTGGATTGCAATATAAATGGGGCCAAAGCCATAGCTACAAGACCGAACGAATACAGATTACCCCAATGAAGGGATGTTTTTTTAGATTGAGGAAATTCATAAAAAAATTGAGTTTCCCTACCTTTAGAAACTTTCTTTTTGGTCAATTTGAATTATTATAACCAAAATCCTTTCGAATTTCCTATGGTTTCACACAACACCCTCTCGGCCATAAAAATAATGGACCATTTTGGAGTATATTAGGTGCTATCTCATGACAAGATAAACTAACTTTTTTTACTTACATAGTTAAAAAACTGCAATCCATCCCCTATATACTATTTAGAAATCTGAAAGAAACAACTGCTTGAAAGACCCACTAGTAAAGTAACATAAAGAAATGATTGTACATTTGGTCCATAAACCCTCGAGTCATCGCTACTTTTCTGTAAGTAAGTTCCCATTTTAACTTTAGTATTTTATATTATGTAAATTTATATTATGACTCTAACTATTCTTTTACTTCTGCCAGATGACCTATTAAGTCAGAGCCTTTGGAAATGTTCAAATCCCATTTTAAATGTGTTTTGTCCCTTTTAGTTGACCAATGCCAAAGGCATTTGGATTTGACTGTTGAAAACCATAGAGAGTTAGGCCATATTTTCCTTACTCCTACTTTCGAAGGTTATGCCCCAAGGACCTCATAGCAAAGGATCCCTCGGGTCCTTTGATGGTCGAAAATTAAAAGAAAAGGGATAGTTCTATCATAATCAAAGTTCCGATACATACTACTAGTACTTCGTCTATTTCTAAACCTAAGCCCTAGGGTAGTCCTCGGATCATAACCTTTTCATCCTGAGGTCTTAGCTATTTGCACTTAAAAATAATTTTACTACTATGTGTTTTTTATGTGTTCAAAAATTTATAGTTATGTTATATCGTACATGTGTAGATAGGGATGACCTAGCTATTGGTGCCCTTCTACTAAGATAACAAACTAACGTTGAGAAGTCCATAGGACAATCTTCTAGTCAAAATATACCTACTTAGATAAAAAAAACCTTTGGGAAAGCCTAAAACTCATAATACTACCCCATCGAAAACATGGTGGAAGCATCTTCAAATCAACCTCTTTAATACGAATCTTCCAAACAAACTAAATCTCCTTATCTTCAGACTTCCAGACTGGAAACTTTGATGAAACCAAAGATGCTATTAAGTCAAGGATTTTTGAGGTTATTCCTCAAAATAAAATTAATATTCCTTCTCTACTCTAGCTCTTCAAAAGGACATGGAGTTTGGCCCCTAAGGTGCCTTTCGGATAAGTGTAACTATTGTATCTATATTCCAAACTTTAACTAATACGTTCCCTTATCTTACGCTTTTATTTATATAACAAATAGATAACAACTAAACTCTTGGTCCTTTGGCCTGTTTCAAGAATCTGAGATAAACCCTCATGCAGGCCAAAAAAATATGGAAGTAATTTTCAATCTTCAGCAATAGATCAAATGTTTGCACAAGGAGGCATTCAAAGCCAAAGCCTCCGTTGAATTGGATGTCCTTCATCAAATAGAGGACCGCAAGGCTAAAAATTCCAACATCCTTAAATGAAGGAGGACCTCGGGGTTTAGGATGAAAATATATAAGAGGGTTAAATTAAGAAGTGAGGATATTAAAAGAAGAGGCAATGTGTCTACTTATCCCAACCCAAGCTAATAATGTTGTAAGCAAGCAAGCCTTGGAATTTTTTTAAGCATAAACCAAGAACCAAAAAAGGGCCACCCATTCCCTTTCAAGTTTGTGGAGGGTAATGCACGACAAATCGAATAGCTCTAAGAAGTACATGAACTTAAGAAAGTTGGGGTCAAAGTACGACAAAAGGAAGGAGGAGATGGTTCGAAAAATAAATGAGAATCTTTATTGACTTGATTTTTAATGTTCAAAAACTATTAAGTCAATGTAATACTTACCTATTGTACAAAAACTTTCTAGCTATCTTCATTATTTAAGGTTTTTTCTTGTTTAAGAAAACCAAGAAAACATCATTTTGAATGTATCTCTTATTAGAGTGTTCTTCTAAATTGAAGTAGGACAATGTATTTTCAACTGCTTAAGGTGATCTGTACACCAAGCCTTCGAATTCATGAAAGTAGGCTTCATAATATTGAATTTTCTAATTGCCTTTATAATGTTAAAGAGTCTCATGACATGTCTTACATAAACTATTACATCTCTTAGGACCATGAACACTAGGTTAACGAATCGAATCTAAAGTGTGACATACCAATTTAAATCTGTTTCTCAATGCCAAGACAATAGAGTTAGGTATGCTTCAGGGGAAATTATGTAATTTGTTGCACACATCTAAGTTGATAACTACTATTTTTCATGATAAAAGATGTTTTTCTTTCTACCATGTACTTGACATACTCTGATATGTTAATTGATTATTTAACTTAAGTATATTAAATAGAAAATCCTTAGATGATATGTTACATAATAGTAATTACAATATGTCATAATCGTGAGAAATTGATCATACTAAAACACACATTATTGTAAATATTTCTGGTCAATATTTTTTGAGAAAGGTTATCAATTTATCCATTCAGAGTAGAGTATGTAATGCTCTCTGAATCTTGGAATGTATACTGATCATGGACGTTAGGGGCACCAAGCAAGGGGTTACGTACTAATGGTTATTAGACAACCATGAAATGACTTACTCGAGAGTTTCTGTTGGTTAATATAACTAAGGTCAAACAGAGAATCTCATAATGAAGATATTACACTTTTCTCTCGAATTGAGAACACGTATCAACTTTAATGTGAACACTCCACTTTGATTATACTTAATCGCGGTGTTGTGAGACGACCCGACTTTCAACTCCCAGAAAATCGCATCATCTTGAAGAAAGAAAGGGAAAGAAAAGAGAAAAGAAAGAAGAGAAAGAAGAAACAACAACAGAATCTCAACAGCGGAACGAATAAATTATATTAATAACATAAATATTACATAGTATACAATTATTATTAGAGTTACACAAACAATACATCACATACTAAACAGTTATAAACACTTTTCTAGTTATTACAATTCAATACACAATACAGAAAACATTCAGAGATACCAACACAGCGGAAAACTATAAATGCAGAAGACTCCTGCTCCATTTCTCCTCCATAGTTCGTCAAAGCTAACCTGAATCCCTTGGCTACTCGTAAAAATTTGAGTACCTAAGAGTTTAAGAAAACAGAAATAAACTCCGGGTCAGACATGGGTCTGGTGTGAGTAACAGGTTAAAGTTGCTTAACTTTGAAAAACCTTTGAAAAGAAAGGTATCACGTAAGACTTCCCACACAAAAACATGGAAATTTTTTTACCTTACGCTAACCACAACATTTGGTAGGAAATCCAGTGATATTATAATAGGTCTAGGGTTTTCAAGTAAATAAGAAATAGCCAAAATTATTACATTTATTAAGTTCCAGTTACTAGCCACAAAAGTGGGTAACACAATCAAAACCGAGGGCACTTATTAGATTTTGGATTCCATACAATGGCAGGGCTACTGGGGTATCGACCGTCACAATACATGGCCAAGATCACTGTACCGAGGAGTATGCCTGCTCCCCTGCAACACAAGACCGGAACCATTCCTTACTGAACAGTTATGAGCAAGACCACCCCGCAGTGGTGATCAGCAACCACACCACTAAGCCAAAATAAAGGGACATCTAGACAGGGGTAAATCTCGTCCTACTTGGGCATAACCCACTTAGCCTTGCTGCACCTCCCCTGTTTTAGCCATTCCCGGTTGATGAGGCTTGAGGCTATGATTACCTTTATAGGGCATATCACTTAGAATGCTCATCGTCCACCTGACGATGTTCTTAAAGCATTCAATCCATACAAGTTCGATCCGGGTTCGAACGAAACCGAAGGCATTATCTCGTTACACTCATTTTGGAATCACCCTCAGAGTTAACGACGATAACCCTTGTACTCTGAATCTTCATCTTCACTTGAGATTCACGACCAAATGTTAATTTGGATCGATGTGGTTTTCGGATATCCAAATATGGAAACCCGATCCCGGTCTCATCAAAATCCTAAACGTGTCTTTTAAGGCCAAGTTGTTTTAAAGTTAAAAACAATTCAATTCATTATCTATATACACACAGATAGATAATTCTCAACATAACAATGGATAATCAACATTATCATCAACCGACAATCCATATCAGCATTATAAACAGATAATCCATATTATCATCACAATGCAACCAATGCATCCATATCATATAACATTACTCATCTCATAGCTGAGATTACAAACTGTACAAGGCAACCAATATCAATCATTCATACATAAGCAATGATCTAATGATCACACCATCTATAATTAATTTAAAATGAATTAAATTAATTACTTAATCTCCAATTAATTCAAAATAAATTAAATTAATTACTTCATCATTATAATCTTGCTTAACTTAAACATTAATTGATTACAAATCAATTAATTAATCACCATCACATTATTTTATTCAATTAATCATTTTTGATTAACAATATTTCTAATTACAATGAATAATTAGTCTTTAAATTAATTACATAAGTTAATTATACTTAATTATTACAATAATTAACCTTTAATTGCTTAATCAATTAATTAACTAAAGTTAATTACATTAATCCTTTATTAATTAATTACTTCATTTATTGATTATTCCTTAATTAATAAATTTTAAATTACATCATTAATTTTATTAATTAATGATTTCTAATTACACTTAATCAATCTCTCTGTATAAATTAATTACACTAAGTAATTAATCTTCAATTAAACCACACGTATATTAATCACCCTTGATTAATAACAATCCAGTAATTAACTTCTCTTAATTACTCATTCCATAAATTAATTACTCTTAATTAATTATCTCAATTAATCTCTTGATTAATTCCAAAGTAATTTAATCTAAATTACTTTCATAAATAAAATCTTTAATTACATCCAGTAATTCTCAGTTAATTACTTTCCTAAGTAATTACGATCCCATTAATTACATAAAGTAATTATTAATCAATCCTCAAGTGTTTAAATTAATTAAACTTAATTAATTAATATAAACTTAATTAATTAATATAAACTAATCACATTAACACAATTAATTACATCAAGTGATTAATTCCTTAATTACTTCCATTAAGTAATTAAACTTAAACAATTTCAAAAATGATTATTATTAGTTAAATTAATCTTATTAATTATTAAAATTAATCACATTAATTAATTGTTAAATAATCTTAAGTTAATGGCCTTCATTAACATTTCTTAATTAATTAATTAAGAAATTAACTTATATTAATCATTATTAATTACAAATTAATTAATATTTAATTACAACTTAATTAATCCCTAATTATTAATTAATTAAGTGTTAATTACAATTCTTAATTAATCCTTAATCAGTTGATTAATAAATCTTAAGTTTTTAATTAATCAATTAAAAATTCTTAATTATTTAATTAATCATCCATATTTTTAATTAATTAAATACTTAATTATTCATTTTAAATTAAATTAATTATTTAATGAATCCAATTCTTCAAATTCCATTTACCTTTTAGATAAACATTTCTTACTTAATTAAGCATTTAAAAACAAATTATTTTTAAATTTTGTTTAAATTCCATTTAAACTTCATTTTAAAATTTAAGATTTTAAAATGAATACAAATTTCAACTTAAACAAGTTTTTAAAAACAATTCAAAACCTTTATCTCATATGTAAAAACATCCACTTTATAAAATAAGTTTTATAGAATTTAAATCCCAATTCAATTTAAATTCAAATCAATTTTAAAAACACACTTAACATTCCAAGTTATTTAAATCAACTTTAAAAATTACTTTTTATTTCAAATCTGAAATATAGCTTGAATCTTCATTCCAGATTCAAACTTAAATCTTTAAGACTTTATTTATATTTTACAACTTCTTTTTTAAAAATTAAAAACATATAACCTTTTAATATAATTAAATAATTTAAATTTAAACTTATTTGATTTTAAAAACTGAAGTTTAAATTTAATTCTAGATTTAAAAACCTAGATTTAAACTCAATTTAAATTTCTTATTTAAAATTTTAAACTTCCAATTCAAATCCAAAGCACACATATGCTTTTACACTTATGAGTTTTAAAATCAAATTTAAATTTAAAAACAAAAATTATTTCAAATCTCAGACAATTTAATTTGAATTGATTTTCAATTTCAGATTTTCAAAACTCAAATTAAATTTTAATTTGCATTTTTTTACTTTATTTTAATTTAAAAACAGAAACAGGTTTCCTGTTTTTATCTAAAACCAAAGTAGAATTTTAAAAATTCAATTTATTTTAAAAAACAAGATTTAAACTATTTGAATTCTTATTTAAATTCGGGTATTTAAACTTAGTTTAAAATTTTGTTTTCATTTAAAACCCTTTTTTTAAAAAAAACAACAGAACAAGTTTCCTATTAAATTGTAAAACCTGAAACAATCAGGCATACTCAAGCAAACCCATATTTTACTTCGAGTCGGTAACTTATTTACTTCGAGTCCTTCATTCGAAATCCCCGAGACAAATACGAGAACTAACCCTCTGCAAAGCAAACTTCACCAGAGTTGAAAAGGTGCACCGTGCACATGCACGGTGGCACTGGTCAACCCCTATCACCACCGATGATCTTCTCAGGTTATTGTTCACCGTTACAACCCAACGCGAGTATCAGATCGTTCACAAATCCACGAAATTTCATTCGAGCTCTCCACCCTCAAACCTGGAACAACAGTCAAACTTCTACTTCCAAACCTGTCAACGTCACGTTGATGCGCCTCCGGCCACCATCATCTTTGAAACTCCGGCGACGACTTCGACAATCCTCCAACCTCCATTCCCTAAAACCCCTAAATAACTCGATCCACCGAGAAGATCAAATTCAAGCAGAATTTATAACCCAGTAAAAACTAGGGTTCAAAACTTTAAAACCCAATCTCAATTTCAAAAACAAATTTCCACTCAATCCAATAATTTTCACAACATCTCTGATTATTTCACCATCTCCATAAGAAATTTCAACTCAAACAAACACAAATATCAACTGTGCTAACCCAAAATTTAAAATACAGTAATGTTTAAACTGCTCTTTGGATATGGTATTAAAAATTGTAATTCTTCTTTTAAAAATCATAATTTTGGATGAAGTTTTGATTCATAATCCTGAAACATTGTTTTGAAATGTTTGGATTTTCAATTTATATAAACTGTTGCTCTGTTATTCATGGTTTCCAGGAAATACAAAAATTCATTCAACTTATATAAATTTTTAAAATTTACTTTATGAACTAACAATCCAATTTGGTTTGAAGTACCAATATTAACAGAGATTTTATAAGAGGTAAATGGATTTTTAACAAAATCCATACTACAAAAACCAAACACTGTAAGAAGCATATACACAACATATTATATCCATACACATCACATATTAATTCACAGAAATGCACTGCAATTACACAGAAATCATTTAAAATTTAAACATATGAACATGCGTTAGGTTTTAAAATACTTAAGATTTTAAATTTAGAAAATTACTCACTGTTTTGATGAGCAGAGCAGAGCATGGATTTTTAGAAACTTCTGAATCCTTTAAAATCCTTCTTGAATGCTTTAAAAAGCTTCAATTGTTTGATGTTCTAACATGCATGCAGAGACCAATTTCCATATTTTAAAAGAAATGCAGGTTGCTAGCCTCTTGAAAATGAGTTACAGATAAAAGAATGTAGGTCTTTCTTGATTTTCCAGATTGTTTTGAAGAATAAATGCTTTAATTTTTTGCATGCAGGTAGCTTGAAAATGAAATGCAGTATTCTGGCTTTGGAAATGAAATTCAGGGATTGTAGATGATTTTCCAGATTTAGAAGAAGGAAATGCAGGCTTTTTGAAAATGAGTTTCAGGGATTTTTATTTTGCATGATGTTTTGAAGAGAGTTTGCATGCTAGAAAAAAAATGTTTTACAGGGATTGAAGAATGCAAATTGGTTTACAACATTTGATTTTTAGATTGGATATGATTTTAGAATTGTTTAAACGTGGAATGGTTTTGAAGAAAGTTTAGTGAGAATGGGGTTTCAGCTGAAAACATTATCTTAGTTTAGGAATTGCAAATGAGAAAGAGATAGAAATGGGAAAATGCAAGTCTATATAACCATAATTATGATTTAATTGAAATCAAAGGAAAAAAAAATTAAAACAATGAAACTTGGCTTGAAGCTCAACACTTGTTAATTTACTTATTTCATTACTCAACACATGTCCATTAAGTAATTAGTATTTTTAAATTAAAGTTTAATGAAAGTTTAACTTAATTAATTAGTTCTTTAACACTTAGTTATATATAAATAATAATTAAAGAATAAACCAATTATAATTATAAATAAAAACAATATACAAATCAATCATTTGAAAAAACATTTTTAATCATTTAAAATAAGTTTATAAAAAAGATTGTAACTTATTTTATTTAAATGAATACATGTTTCACATTTTAAATTGTATTTTAAATTCTCATATTTAATTTACAAATCATAACTATTTATCAATATTTTAAAAAGAATAAAACAAACATTTTTATAACTTATTTTAATATACAAACTTAAGTCAAAATATATTTTAAACAAATAAAACATTTATCTTATGTATTTAAAATCATTTAGTTATTTTATTAAAATAGTTTTTGAAAATCTTAATTCAAAAATAAATCATAATTTTCCAAATTCAAAATATTAGAAAATATGCTATACTAATTAAATTTAAACCAAACTTATCTATTTAAAATATATATAAATATATATATATATACATATTATAAATAGAAAATTATTTATTGACTTATTTAAAAGATAATTTCACTAATTAATTATTTATTAAAGTAAAATTATTGAATCAATTCAAATTTATTAATAAAAAATATCAAATTAATTAAATTTTAACCATGGATTATTAAATTTATATTGCCATAAATTCCAGGATATTACATGTTGCATCCATCGAACGACTATAGCTAGGTCCGAGTTGAAGCGTTGGAAGTGAAACACTATTCAATAAAGAATTCGTCATCTCAGTTATATAGGATTAGTATCATGGTCAACCGTAGTCAACTCAAAGTCAAAGTCTCTGGCCAGAACAATATGGTTAATAGTAATTGTGTCACGACCCATAATTTTCGATAAATTAAAATATTTAAATTAAATGTTTTGGAGTTTATTGTTGTGAAAAAATAAAAATTTAAGATTTAATAACGAGAAATAACTAGAATAAAATAGTATTCGTTTAAGGTAATTGCTAACTATTTTAATGTAACTCCAATTAATTGAAATGATTAAAAAGTTATAATTGGTTATAGATTGTAAATTAATCGTAGTAAGTGTTTATTAATTTATAATTGGATCGAAAAATAACTGATAATTTAAATGTGGTATTAATTAATGAAATAATAAGTAATAAATTGTAATTAGATGAAATTATTGTTATACAAGTAGTTATGACATTTGTGTGTAGGTAACAAAGTAACAAATGTTATTAAATGTAGAAAAGGTGACAATTGTTAGTTGTTACCAATTTGTTTAATCAATTACAAACAAATGTAATTAATGATACGTTAATGTGAATTAAGGCAATAACCGTAAAAGGTGAATGCAATAAAATGTACAGAAATATCAATTATATTCATAAGACAATAATTGATTTAATGAAAAGATTTAAACCAAGATAAGTTAACTTATTGGGATTTAAAATTTATTTAATGTGAAAATCGACAAAAATTCAATATAACTGGAATATTGCAATTAATATGGTAAAAGTTGACAATTGGAGAATATTAATATAATAAAATATAAACCAACGTTAACTATGTCTATAGATTAATGATTAATTGAATAAAAATATTGTAATCAAATTTAAACAATTTATTGGAATTAAATTATAATTAATTGGATTTAATTGCAATTGAAACTGAACACTGTAGTTTGTGTAACATTTAACACTGAATTGATATGTAAATTTGTTTTACATTATTGTAAATGTCCAAGTACTTAAAATGATGAAAATTGTTAGTTATTAAAAGTGGAATTAAAAAGTGATTTAATCAATTTAATAATAATTTATTTAATTAACGTGAAAATAGCCACATTGGCCACTGTCTCGGATTTTGACAAAACTAGTTACAATCAAATCTGTAACGGTGAATTAGTGTAAGGTTTCAAATTTCGTAGTGATTGGACTTATCGTTTGATCGTACGGACTCGAAACGCGTAGAAATTAATCTAATTAAATTCGATTGTATTTATTTTTCTAATCGGGCTTCGTTAAAATAAACAGATTCATATAAACCCTAGCATCCTTTCATTCCTCATTTTCGTGTGTACAATTCTCTCTGACCTCTTCTTCTTAATGGAAACAAACAGTTAAGGTAAAACCCTACAATTCAATCTCCAAACCAATTTATAAATCAGGCTCCTCCAAACAATATCAAATTATAAACCAATTCGAAGCACTCGACGAGCGCAACTCATATCTACAATTCATTTTTGAAATCAAAGCACCATTTTCCCAGAAATAGAAGATGAAACTCAGCCGTCCATTCCAGGTTTTGGACAGTCCAACAGTGGATCTTCACTCGATCGATAATCAGAAGGTGGCATTGGGAAGATGGTGGAGTGTAGGTCATGGATCACATAGCCGTTTGCCCCCTAGTGGTAGTGGGTCGCCAGAAAGTAGCCTTAAAGAACGGCGACGATTCATCTCTAGTCGATCGAACATGGTCGCGAAGTGGCCTTAGGTGCGGCCGAGGTCGCTCATCTCGATGGCGGCCATGGATCATTCTGTAGTCACGTGTAGAGGTGGGGGAAATTGATTGAAGGGTGGCGGCCGTGGTCTAGTGGGATTCAAACGCGATGAGAGAGGGAGTTGGGTTTTCGCGTGCTACTAAGTATGTGCTGACGTATTGTATATTAAAATTTACTTATTTTATTTAATTTAAATTTAATCGTATAGTGTTCTAACATATGTATCTTTTTCATATGAACTCCGCTTTCACGCACGGTTTGTTCTACTTGGATCGTATCGAAATTCCGGACATTATAGAACTAGTTTGGACGAATTCTACGACTGTTCAATTTTAGGCCCCTATTTTGGATTTCAAATCGATTTGAAATTAAAGGTGAGTGCTTTAACCCACTCGTAACTACTAAATTATCTTATGTTAGTTAAATTGAATTTATAATGCAATTAGAAATTGATTGGTCGATGTTTGGTATATATAAATTATCATATGGTTAAATTTCACTTTCGTTGCATTTAATCATCATTTATTGTAATATTGAATTCATTTGTCAAATTAATACCTGTTAATGATGATCAATTATCTATTAATGTTTATTGGTTGATTTTGATGATGATTGTGATGTATGTTTGATTATTGATATTGGATGACTAGATGTTATATTTTATACCGTTCTAACACTGCAATTTTCTCTATGGGTTGAAATGATACATACCCGGACGATTGATTGATTAGGGGAAATCATTATGGGTTGAAAAGATAGATTCGAGTGGTTTCATAAATTTGAAATTAAATTCGAGATTGCAGGTTGAAATGGTATATATCCGTAAAATTGAATATTTGCTGCTTCAAATGATAAATATCCGTATCAATTGACCATAGGGTAGAAAATTATATACGGATACCGGATTGGTTAAATTAAATGATTTTCAATCCTTAATTTTCGAATCCGTCAAATGATATTCTGAAATAAAATTTAATTTATATAAATTGAACTATTCTTGAAAATCCGAGTTTTATAGGTGAAATTGAAATTGGTTTAAATGAATAGTTTAAAGGACTTAAATTGAAAATTGAAAACTAGACGTAGTCCAGATGTGTTGAAATGAAGGAAATAATCTAGTTTGATATTAAGTCATTTTAATATAAATTGTGTAAAGGGATATTATTCTGAAAATCCTAATTATCAAGGTTTTCAAACTATTTAACTATTCTAATCTATTTTTAAACTATTTAATCAAATTTACCATTTAATTTATTTTAAATTATTTTAAATCTATCTTAATATATTTTAAATTTATTTTAATTTAATTTAATCTATTTTAATTTATTTCAAATATATTTAATCTATTTAATCAATTTTAAATCTATTTTAACTTTTTTAAATCTATATATACTATCTTAAGTCTATTTAAAACTATGATAATCCATTTTTAAAATATTTTAAAGTATATCAAACTATTTAAAATTTTATTTTTAAAACTATTTGAACTATTATGACCATCTAAACTATTTTCTAAATTCCAGGCAATGTAAAGTGGAAGTGTTTATATCTAAATCCTTGATTTAACAGCGAATATGATTTAATGATATTTAACGTAAGTTGAGATTTGAAATAATATTTTCTAGTGAAATAGCATTTTTAGGACTTAACTTATTTTAGAAAGTGTTATTTGAAAGTAAATATGATTTTGGAAGTGACATGATTTCAAAAAATGATTTCGAAAATGAATATTATTTCGAAAGTGATATAGTATGAATTGAATAAAATATTTTAATATCAATTATGAATTGGTTTTAGAAATGTAATGAACCATCCAGTGTGAAATAAGCATTTGGTTGTTAAAGTGACCGGGATCGGATATTGTCATTTTCTCTGCCAATACCGAAACCCGCTCTAACAACTGCACACATGGTGGAGATTCCAGAATGAAGTAGGATAGTTTGGCGAACGATTCTGTATGAGGTATTTACATAGCCCCGACTTCTGTGAGTCAGCTTGATGGTCGGACATACTTCTTCGATACCATATTATGACTTTGCGATTGATTTGGTGGTCACCCCTCGATTTTGATTATGGGAGTGTGATCCGAGGTAGGCGGCAGTAGCTGATATGCGTAACCACCAGTCTCGATTCGCAAAACGGTAGTGTCCTACACTGGGCATTGCCTGCATTCCTTGACACTTTTCTTATCGTGCCTTCTATGAGTTTGGTTTTGTGTCGTACCTATGGAGTGCTCCTTGATAGCCTACCAGTTTACGGTGGAGTTTACAGTACGGTATAGACTATAACATTATATGAAACGTGTTAAGGGGGCTATGGCTAATGCCTTAATGCCATTTCAATACTTTACTTTACTGTAGAAATAATATAATAGCGTACTGTACTACATAGTAGATAGTTTAAAGGATCCTTAGGAGATGAAATCCTGAACATCTCTTAACTAATTGCACGTACGTTAGAGCACTGGATAGAAGATGTCAAAACCCGTAAACATCTCTGATGTCATTACACTCGATTGTATATACCGTCAGTTTAACTTACATGAGATCTTTTAGTTCCAACTCGCGTGTTTTGTCTCTTTCAATTCGCTTGGGTCAGTCTGAACATTTCAGTGTATTGAAGACTGCTTTTCTAGAGGACGAAGACAAAACTTTAGTGCTATTATTATTTATTGTATTATCGCCACTGCATCATGTTGTTCCGCTGCATTATTTATTTATTTCTGTTATATGTAACTCTAATTTGTATAGTAAAGGTGAAATCAAGTATTATTTGTAAACAGCTTCATGTACTGTTTATTTGATTATTATATTTTTTCATTCTGCTATGAGATTCTATGTTTTCTTTCCTTTCTCTTCTTTTCTTATTTACCCCATAACAATTCTCCCTTTTGAATGGTTTAAGTTTGACATGCGTGGTTTATTTTCAAGTTAAACCATTTAGAAAGGTGGGTCGTTACATTTGTTATCAGAGCTTTGGTTTAGCAATAACCTTAGCTTTATAGGGTCCGATTCTTTAGAGATAGGGTAGTAATACCCTAGAACGAGTAGTTGAGTGTGTGTGTATAAGCGAGCGTATTTGTTAGTGTTATAAAAGGTTTTTGTATTGTGTTAAATTGTTCCGTTTAGTATTTATAAATTCTAGTCGGTACGTACGACGCTATGGCATTAGTAGGGATTTCTAGATACCTAATAGGGAAAACCGACACAATATTGTTTTAAAATATAGGTAAATGAAATATTTTTTCCTAGTATTATATTTTGTATATAAAAGAATAATCTTTATAAAGGTATATAATTATATGTAATATGTTTGGTTGCCTGTTAGTAAGTGAAATTAGAAACATTGATTGAAAAATAAGATTTACGGATAAAGTAATTAAGAGCCGAGGATTTGAGAACTTAAGTTCCAAGAGTTTGAAAAAAATTCAAATGATTTTGGTATATAATAATAAAAATATTTAGAAGTATTTTTTGACATAAATATTTCACTATGATTTGAAAGAAATGTTTAAAGGAATTTTAGAAGGAAATAAGATCTGTACTCCCTTCTTTGTCGTTGGAAAATAATTTCAGTGATGAGTGCACACATCATCGACGTTCATTTTCGACTTTCAAAGTGGGAAGACCGCTGTAGTAGTTTTACTACATGTTATTTTGATAAATAAATCTTAATTGTGAATTCCTAAATATGTTTTGATCTATAAATGATGAATATATATATATATATATATATTATTTTAAAATGATTTGGAAATATAACATGGAGTTAGTTCTTAAACCTTCTGATAATTAGTAGTTTTTAGTTAAGTAATAAAATGAAATCTTAGCAATTTTAATGTTTGGAAGCTGCTAAGACGTGAAATAAGAAATTAGAAGTTAAGAGATTAATGAAATATAAAGAAATTGAAGGTTGTCATTTATAAATTAAGAAATGGAAGTAAGAAAAATGTAATTATTAAACATTTTGTTAATTGAAATAAATAGGATAACTTGTGTAACTTTGTATTGCATTCTGAAAATATACATGCATACATACATACATACATACATACATACATACATATATATATATAACTTACTAAATTATTAAAAGTTGAAATGTTGATAAGAATACGTAATAGAATGTAATATAAGAAAAACTTAATTAATGAAAGTGTTCTGATGGAATTATTTCTATAAAAGAATTAAGATGTATAAGAATGCTATAAACTTAAGTTAATAATTGGTGATATGATTAAAAATTTAAGTTTATTGAAGTCACTTGTAAAGAAACGTGAAATAGTAAAAGTGAATGTTATATATGAGAGGAATAAAGTGAAAAGAAGAAGAAGAAGAAAATCTAAGTCTGAATGCTTCACGAATGAGTATTGATGTTAAAAGTAAATAATAAATGTGAAGTAAACTGAAATAAAAAGTATGCAATACTTAATATTGGATTCATTGATTATTTTAAATAATTGAATGGGAAAGGTGATCATGTAAGTAAATAGATGAAAAGAAATGAAAAAAAACATTTTTTATATAATGAGAAATAAACTATTTGTAAGTAATGAATGTAAATTTAAAAGGAGAATCATTGTATGAAGAAAAGTGATGAACGATTAATAATATGAAAAGAAAAAAAAGAATAAACTTAAGCGATATTTGAAATTATTGTGTGTTTTGGCTTGTTAATGTTTGGGTAGAGATACTTCTAATTATATGAATATGTGTAAATGATCTATTAAGTTTTATCTAAAACCATTGAGTGTATGATATACTTAGTAGTTTATTTATCATTTTATACGTTAAAAGTTTCTAAACTCGAACAAACCTTTTGTTGGTTTCTATGGATGTATAATTGATATCTTTGACTACATGTGATGATTGTATGTTTTTGTTTGCAAGTGGTTGTTGCTATGTTGTGTTGGTTTGTTAACTATTGATTGAAATAATGTAAATATTTCTCTTTTATATAATTATTAACTCTTTTGGATTATTTACGTGAAATACAGGTTTATGGAAGCAATTACTACCGCTTTTGATTTCATAAATAAGCGTTGTTTGCCCAACAAATAGGTATGTTCTCGGATTATGGTTTTCTAGCGATATTATATTGTTTTCCTATGGTTGGGGATATATTATTTTGAATAGTGTGGTATATATTGTTATTATCGATATTATTATTTCTCTTAGACCTCTCCGTACAAAGGAGACTCTGCCGAAATTTTCCATGAATTTTGGACTTAAAATTTTATGAAATATTTTCAAAATTTTATTAACTTGAATATAAAAGAATTTAATTTTTTATAAATTGATATTTTATTTAAATTATTTAACTATGTAAATTAATTGTTTATAAATCCAATATTTGAATAGGATATACGAATTCTTTATCCCTTCATTTTCCTTTTCGAGGATGAAAATTTTTGAGTGGGGGAGAGTGTAACAACCCATAATTTTCGATAAATTAAAATATTTAAATTAAATAAGCTTTGGAATTTGTCATTGTGAAACCTTTTTAATATTTAATAATAATAAATAACTAGAATAAAATGTAATAATATTAATTTAAGGTAATCGCTAACTATTTTGATGTAACTCCAATTATTGAAATGATTAAAAAGTTATAATTGGTTGAATGTAAATTAATTGTAATAAGATGTGTATTAATTGATAATTGGATCAAAAGAATAATTGATAATTTTAATGTGGTATTAATTAATAAAATAATATGTAATAAGCTGTAAACGGATGAAATTAGTGTTATGTAAGTAGTTATGACATTTGTGTGTGGATAACAAACTTACAAATATTGTTAAATGTAGAAAAGGTGACAATTGTTAGTTGTTACCAATTTATTTAATCAATTACAAATAAATGTAATAAATGTTACGTTAAAGTGAGTTAAGATGATAAATATAAAAGATGAATGCAATATTTGTAGAAATGACAATTATATTCATAATGCAATAATTGATTTAATAAAAGATTTAAACCAAGATAAGTCAATTTATTGGGATTTAAATTTTTATTTAATGTGAGAATTGACAAAAATTCAATATAATTAGAATATTGCAATTAATATGGTAAAAGATGATAATTAGAGAATATTAATGCAATAAAATATAACCAATGTTAACTATGTCTATAGAGAATGATTGATTGGATAAAAAGATTGAAATCAAATTCAAACAATTTATTGGAATTAAATTATAATTAATTGGATTTAATTGCAGTTGAATCCAAACAATGTAGTTAGTGTAAGATTTAACACTGAATTGATATGTGCATTTGTTTTAAATTATTGTAAACGTCCAAGAAATTAAAAATGTTGAAAATTATTAGTTATTAAAAGTGGAATTAAAAAGTGATTTAATCAATTTATAATAATTTATTTAATTGACATGAAAATAGACATTTTGACCACTGCCTCATATTTTGACGAAACTAGTTTCATCGGATCCGTAACGGTGAATCATTGTAAGGTATCAGGTTTCGTAGCGATTGGACTTGTCGTTTGATCGTACAGACTCGAAACGCATAAAAATGAATTTAATTAAATTCATTTGTGTTTATTTTTCTTATCGGGCTTCGTTAATATAAATAGATTCTTATAAATCCTAGCAGTCTATCATTCCTCATTTCTATACGTAAAGTTTTCTTTCACTTCTTCTTCTCAATGGCAGCAAACAATTAAGTTGCAAACCCTACAATTCAATCTCCGAACCAATTTCAAAAATCATACTCCTCAAACCATATCAAATTATATACCGATTTGATGCTCTCAACGAGTGCAACTCATATATGCAATTCATTTTGAAATCAAAGCACCATTTGTCTAGAAATTGAAGATGAAACTCAGCCGTCCATTCTAGGTTTTGGACGATCCAACGGAGGATCTTCACCTAATCGCCGATATGAGGTGGCATTGGGAATATGCTGGAGTGCAGGTCATGGACCACATAGCCGTTTGACCCCAGGTGTCCGTGGGTCGCCAGAAAATGGCCTCAATGATGAACATCAGTGGTTTGTCTCTAGTGGATGAAGACGGCCGCGAGGTGGCCTTAGGTGCGGCCGTCGTCGCTCGTCCCGGTGGTGGTCGTGGATTATTCTGCAATCGTGTGTAGAGGCGACGGAAATTGATTGAAGGGTGGCAGTCGTGGTCCGGTGGGGTTCGAACGCGATGAAAGAGGGAGAGTGGTTTTCGCGTGTTGCTGAGTAAATGTTGAAGTACTGTATATTAAAATTTACCTATTTAATTTAATTTAAATTAAATTTGAATTAAATTTAATCGTATGATGCTCTAACATATGTTCATTTGAAATCCGTTTCACGCGCGGTTTATTCCGTTGGGACCGTATCGAAATTCCGGACATTATAGAACTAATTGGACGAATTCTGAGGCTGTTCAAATTTGGGTCCTAGTATGAATTTCAAATTGATTTGCAATCAATGGTGAGTATTTTAATCCACTCACAACTACTAGATTATCTTATTTTAGTTAAATTGAATTTATGATGCAATTAGAAACTGATTGGTTGATGTTTTGGTATATATAAATTGTCATTCGAGTTAAATTTGACTTTTATTGCATTTAATCATCGGTTAATTTAATATTGAATTCAATTGTCAATTTAATACCTGCGAATGGTAATCAGTTATCTGTTGATGTTTAATGGTTGATTTGGATAATAATTTGTGATGTATGTTTGATAGTTGATATTGGATGTTATATTTTATATTGTTCTAACACTGCAATTTCCTTGTGGTTGAAATGATACATACCCAAACGATTGATAGGTTGAGGGAAATCATTATGGGTTGAAAAGATATATTCGAGTGATTTTGTGAATTTGAAATAAAATTCGAGATTGCGGATTGAAATGGTATATATCCGTAAATATAAAAAATTTGCGGATTGAGATGACAAATATCCGTATCACTTGACCGTTAGGTAGAAAATTATATATGGACACTGGATTGGTTAAATTAAATGATTTTAAATCCTTGATTTTTGAATCAGTTGAATGACATTTTGAAATAAAATTTAATTTATATAAACTGAAATATTATCGAAAATCCGAGTCTTAAAGGTGAAATTTGAATTGGTTTAAACGAATTATTTAAAGGACATAAATTGAAAATGAAAGCTGGATGTGTTTTAGATGTGTTGAAATGGAGGATATGGTCTAATTTGATATTAATTCATTTTAATATAAAATGTGTAAAGAGATATTATTCTAAAAATCCTGACTATTAAGGTTTTCAACTAATCTATTTTTAAACTATTTAAAACTATTTAATCAAATTTACAATTTATTTTATTTTAAATCTATTTTAATTTATTATAAATCTATTTAATTTATTTTAAACCTATTTTAATTTATTTTAATTTATTTTAAATCTATTTAATCTGTTTTAAATCTATATTAAATCTATTTAATCTATTTTAAATCTATTTAATCTACATTAAATCTATTTTAAATCTATTTTAACTATTTTAAATTTATATAAACTATCCTAAATCTATTTAAAACTATGATAATACATTTTTAAAATATTTAAAGTATTTCAGACTATTTTAAGAAATTATTTTTCAAATTATTTATGGCTATCTAAAATATTTTCTAAATTCTAAGCTACGTAAAATGGAAGTGTTTATATTTAAATCCTTGATTTAACAGTAAATATGATTTAATGATATTATAAACTAAGTTGAGATTTGACATGATATTTTCTAGTGAAATAACATGCTCTGAGTAAATATGATAATTTTAAATGAGGTTTTAGCTTATTTTAGAAAGTGTGATTTTGAAAGTAAATATGATTTCGAAAGTGATATGATTTCAAATGTGATATGATTTCGAAAATGAATATGATTTCAAAAGTGATATGGTTTGAATTGAATATGATATTTTAATATCAATTATGTGTTGGTTTTGGAAATGTAAATAACCATCCGGTGTGAAATAAGCGTTTGGTTGTTAAAGAGACCGGGATCAAATATTGTCATACCCTCTGCGAATACCGAAAACCACTTTAACTACCATGTACGTGATGGAGATTCCAAAATGAAGTAGGATGGTTTGGTGAACGATTCTGTATAAGGTATTTATGCAGCTCCGACTCCCGTGAGTCAACTTGATGTGATTAAAAAAGGAACCACGCTAGGCCAAGTGAGGTTGCATCTCCGACCAGACATGATTCTTTGATGCCATATTATGACTTTGTGATTGATTTGGTGGCCACCATTCGATTTTGATTGTGGGAAAGTGTTCTGAGGTTGGCGGCAGTAGCTGCTATGCGTTATCACCAGTCTGGATCCGCAAAACTATAGTATCCTACCCTAGGCATTGCCTCTCATGCTTTGTCACATGCCTTATCGCGCCTTCTACGAGTTTAGTTTATGTCGTACGTATGGATTGCTCCCTGATAACCCACTAGTTTAAGGTCGAGTTTATAGTACTGTATAGACAACTGCATTATATAAGATGCGTTAAGGGGGATATGGGTAACGCCTTAACGTTATTTTAATACTTTACTGTAGACATGTTATAATAGCGTATTTGTATTACATAGAAGATAGTTTAACGGACCCTTAGAAGATGAAATCCCGAGCATCTCTTAAGTTATCGTGCACACGTTACACACTGGATAGGAGATGTTAAAATCTATAAACATCTTTGACGCCGTTACACTCGTATTTATTTACTGTCAGTTTAACTTAAATAAGATCGTTTAGTTATGAGTCGAGTGTTTTATCTCTTTCAATTCGCTCGGGTCAGTCTGAGCTTTTCAATGTATCAAAGGCTGCTTTTCTGGAGGACGAAGGAGAAACTTTAGTACTAGTATTATTTATTGTATTATTCCTATAGCATCATGTTGGTCTGCTGCATTATTTATTTATTTTATTGTATGTAACTATGATCTATATTGTAAAAGTGAAATCAAGTACTATTTGTAAACAGCTTCATGAATTGTTTATTTGATTATTATATTTTGTCATTTCGCTGTGAGATTCTGTGTTTTATTTTCTTTCCTTTCTCTTGTTTTCTTATTTACCCCATAACATTTCTCCCTTTTGAATGGTTTGAGTTTGACATATGTGGTTTATTGTCAAGTTAAATCCTTCAAAAAGGTGGATCATTACAAATTTTACTATCAAATTATCTCCTGGAATATGACCATGTAGTTAAAATAGCTATGATAGAAAGATATCAACGTACTTTTTTGATTTTACTTACAAAATTATCACTTAATATGATTTTTTTTGTTTTGGCATATGAATGTTGAAATAGAAATTCTAAATTACAACTTAGAATATACCATTTGTGCTTAATAACCAAAGCGTCTCAAAGTCAATGGGCGTGATCCCTCGTTTGTGAGTATTTGGACATAGTTTTAGAAATGATGCAAAATTATTATTCGATAAGCAATATAAGTAAGCAAGTATTTTGGCAGAGAAATCAAATCATTTGATTTTCAGTCAAATTGAGGAGAAGGCGTGTTTCTATAGGAAAGAACTATAAAGGTATTTAAATATTTCAAAAACTACAAGTAAATAATAAATTTATGTTTTTCAAAAATCTCCCTATGTTAAAATCATTTTAATTTTATTGTTTAATTCTCGATATTGGATTTGAAATTGACTTTTTTTATAATTAGTATAAAAGGATGATGAGAATCCCCCAAAACGATATATTCACCATATTAATATAGAACATGTAAGACGGACTCCATATGCATTGTCGACAGAAATTATTATACATGTTATTTTGTCAACAAGATCATGTTTTTGCTTATGTATTTGAAACATTAATTAAAAAATATGAATTAAGATTACTATAGGATTGTTTAGAGTGTTCTTGTGTATTTGCGAAATACTAAATGTAACGACCTGAAATTTCCGAACCCGAAAATTCCAGATAGTTATGAAAAAGAAGAAAGAGATAGAAGAAGAAGAAGAATAGAAACATCAGCATCTCACATTCGCAACGGATAAAATATAATAATAAATAATAAAAGTCTACAAAAGAATATTATATATGTCGATTACATTATAATACATCAGAGTTTCGCATATATGCAGTCACTGAATATACACAATTATCATGCCTCGGATTTACAATAATATAATTACAGTGGAAATACTCTACACGTTCTTGCCATCCAGCTCGCCTCCTGACCTCCGAATCGTCCCTACCTGAAAATTTGTAATACTCGGTCTGACCCGAGCATCACATCAAAGTAACACCCGGGTCAGGCTGGAAACTAGCGTGAGTAAACTTAACCAACATGAAATACCAATGCATAGAACTTATTTAAATCCCGGGTGGCTTATATCAATTTACAACTTCGCAAGTTGTTATAGACACCACTTATTTCACACATCAATCTCTCAGTGCCAAAACTTATATTAAATGGTCCAATTCACTTAAGTCATTCCATTCCAGTTTATCGATTTCACATATCAATCTATAAAGAATCGAAGTAGTTTCGGGTATTTACTAATACCCGACTCCGGTCCCTTCGAATTCAATACCATCTCAACCCAAGTTTTCAAGTAAAATACAAATCCAACTTTAAATAAAGATGTCACTTTTTACACAGCAATTCATAAATGATTGATAATCACATTATCATTGTCCATCCACATATCATATCTCAAAGCAATTCATATCAGAGATATCAACCAACAAAAGCACTCATCATCATTCAATCATTAATAAGCAAGATTGATTACTTCCATTAATTTCATTAATCAATAATCCTCTAATTAATTTTATTAGTTAATTATTCTTAAATTTCATACAATAATTAACCTTTAACTTAATTACATTCATTAATCAATCTTGATTAATCACAATCAAAAATTAACTTTCCTTAATTACTTGATTAATTAAACCATCTCCTTGATTAATTATATAAATTAATCCTTCAATTACACTGAGTAATCATTACTTCATTTCTTCCACCAAGTAATTATCCTTTAATTACTACCCAACAAGTAATTTCCTTTAATTAATTACACCCAGTAATTAATCACTAATTACTTTACTAAGTAATTATACCTTATTAATTACCTTAAGTAATTATATTGAACTCAACATCAAATGATTACCTTTAATTAATTAAACTTAATTAATTAACTAGTATTAACCACTTTAACTTAATTAATTACGCAAATTAATTAACCTTACCATACACATTGATTACATTGATCCAAAATTAATTACTCGAATTAATTATTCTGTAATTACTTACATTGATTAATTATCCTCTAATTAATCATCTTCATTAATTAACTAACCCTTTATTAATTCCCTTAATTAACCAATCCTCTAATTATACTAAGTAATTAATCCTAAATCCTTCCTTTTACTTATTACAACTTATTTACTTAATTAACTAACCTCTAACTATTAATTAATAAATCTTAAACTTTATTAAATTAAACTAAGTAATTACCCTTATTTACCTTATTTAGTTAATTAGTCATTATCATCCAAATCTTAATTATCTCTTAAGATAAGTCTTTATTTTATTAATGACTTACTTATCATCAACAAAATTTAAATGCATTCCCAAAACATTCCACTTTTAAATTGAAATTCAAATTTAAAATAAATTAAAATTTAACTTAATAAATTTAAGTTAAACAAACTTTAAATCTTCTAAATCAAATGTTTCAAGAAAAACATTTATCTTACATAATAGTTTAAAATTAAATTCAATTTAAATTTTAAAACTTTTTATAAAAACCTTCAAATTCTTGCATTTTGAACCTACTTCGGGTTCAACCCGATAATAGCTCGAGTCCAGACTCGAGATTCTTCAACTTCTTCCTTTTTTTCCAAAACATTGCTAAAGCTTTTTAAAACTTGAAAATAAGTTACACTCTCGAACTACACGGAAATGAACCCGTGCCTCCAGCCTAATTTCTCGAGCTTCCCTTCGAGACTCCTTCCCAAACCAAAAACTGGCACCACTGCTATGCGGTGCACCTGCACTCAACGTCGACGCCGATCAGACCTCCAAGTCCACCTCCTACGAGTCGCCTACGGCTATCTCCATCGACCCCAAGCATCCAAATTCCTAAATATGCTCGAAATCGAAATTGAAGCAACCAAACCATCAGGAAAAAAATTACTTCGACCAAAATCAACTCGTCCATTCCACGCCGACCACCAGAGGCATCGCCACCTCGTCTAAGGCCTTACCGAAGACTAAGCTTTGTTTTCCCCCTGGTGTGCACCCTAAAATCCCCATCATGATTCCTATCCTATCGAAAAAACCCAGCATGACCCAAACCCATGCTAAAACCCTAATTCGCCTCTGATAGGCTACTACGACCACCAGAAAAATCCAAGTCCAATTTTCCTGGATTCAACCTCTCATCAGCCCCCTATGACCAAAATCTCAACATCTATTACCACGTCGTTCGCCGTGAATTGACAATAAGCTCAAAAACCCATCAACTCTGATTTCTCATAAATTACTTAGCTAGAAATTATGATTTTTGTGCCTAAATTCATCATTTATAATTCCAGATCATATTATAGAATTAATTCAATAATTCTGATCAATAAATTTTTAGGCCTATATGATGATCAGACCTGTAAATTTCAAAATTTAAAATAAATACTTTGAATATTTATTTTAAACTATTTTTGAATTTAAACTTACGTATATACAAACATTTTTCATCTAGAGATCTAACTCTAAATTTGAATGTTTGGTGAGAAAATGAATTTAATTTGAATGAAAATGGGCCTGAACATATAACAGAGATGATTTACATTCACACATACTGACCTTAGCACCACAAAGCATATATACACACATGCATTCATATTTCTCACATACAACATTACTTCAACATTTCATCACATGCATCCATTAATCTTACCAAATTCAAGTTTTAATTTTTTTTAAGAACAGGTTTCAAACCCTGTTGATATATCAACAGAGATATATATCTCTGTATACTCAGTCATAAATGAATATACGTATTCATTTCCACTGAAACATATTTTACAATCCTTACTCAATATTGACCCCCATGCAAACCATTTATCACAATATTTACTCTACATTTTTACTGCATGCAAAAGTATTTTTTAAGAAAACAGATAAGGCTCTGTTTACTCACCTTCGAAATAAAATGCAAAGGGTTTGAAAGCTGTATTTGAAACTTGCATGCTTTTGTTTTGATCCAGAAAACTTTGTATAGCTTGATTTTCTTTAAATTGAAATGCTTTGTCAAATGAACTGGTCTGGAACATGATGATTCAAGACTTGATTCCAAGTTGCAGTTTTGAAAATGTTCCAGGCATTGAAAATGCTTTCTATGTTGCAATCTGAAATTGGACTTTGCTTGAAAATTGGTCACAAGCTTAAATGACAGGTTTTAATTTTGAACTTTCTTGTCTCAGATTTAGTTTCAGGTTTTAGTTTCTTTGAGCTTTGATTTCGGATTTCCACTTCTTTTTGTTTCAGCTGAAGTTTCTTTTGTTTGATTCCAGAAAAAAAGAAATGAAGAAGGAGAAAACATAAGTATTTAAAATAGCTGAAATGATTAATTTTAAAAAAAATTAAAAGAAAACAAAATTTTTGACATTTGTCATTTGTATATGCTTATTAGTTTGCACATGTTATAAGAAGACTTAAGATAATAACACTTGTCTCTTTAAGTATTTTATTTAAATTTTAAGTGTTATTAAAAATGCTTTTAATTTATAAATATCTATATATATAAATAGCTTTAAAGAAATAAAATCAATTGTATTTATAAATAAAAGCTTATATAAATATCTTTAAATTCAAATATTTCAAAATATCCATCCTTTGAATTTCAAAACTTGAAATTCGAATTCAAATTCAAATTAGATTCTAAAATCAAATTTACAAATCAAGTTATACATATATACATATACAACTACTTATTCAATTTAAAAATAATAATTCTATTCCTATAAAAGCTATTTATATCCATATATATAAACAATCATTATTATTTGTTTGAAAACATCAATTTTGCCAATTCAATCAATTATACTAGAAAGATTATCAAACCAATACCTATTCAGATATACATTTCCATTACCAGAATTATTTATTTAACTTATAAATAAGTATTTTCATTAATTAAATTCAGTTAATCTATAAATTACAGGTATTCTAAATGTCCGGGTTATTACACTAAATAATTGTTCATAGGAACAATGAACTCCTTACGAAGGAGTAGGCAGACTTTAACTTCATACATGTTGTCATGTGTAGTATGTCAACCCAAATTTCATGTTCAATCTTAAGTTAAGGGCTTTACATTGGAAATGTTCCAAATAATTAGTAGTGGTTGATTTAATCAAAGGTTTAGTACATTGCCCAGAATACCACTATAATAAAAGAAGTAAAAATAAATGGACAAATTTATAATTGATGTAACTGCCCATATGTCCAGACATACCGATGCAAAGCCTAGGGTGACTTTCAGACTCATACCGTGCCAAGAAATGCGAGCTATTGGTTTCATACGGTAGGTAGTCAAATATAAATACAAAAAAAACTATCATCTCAAAAAACACAGCGTCAAAATATACGTAGTCCGAATATCCAAAGATTTACAAAAGTAATAGCATATAGCCTGAAAATTACTAAAATTCGATAAATAGTTACATGAAGAGTGATATAGAGCTAGACCTGTCAAACGGGTCGGGTTGGGTCATAAATGGGTTGGGTTGAATTTTACCCGATCCATTCAAGACAGAAATAAACCCAACCCGCTTGACCCATTTAATAAACGGGTTGATCTGACCCGATACGTTTATTAGAAGGGTCAACCCGACCTAACCCGTTTAACAAAAACTGCAACAAAACAATGACAAAAACTATAGCAAAACTGAAAATTACTCCAATGTACTATTAATACTGCATGAATTATCAAAGATTCAAAAAATTACATCAGAAGATAACACAAAAAATGAAAAATATTAGCAGATCCTACATAGTATAATTACAAACTACAACATTTAAAAACTTCACAGCTGAATACAAAATCTGCATCCAATAACTGAAATAAAATGAAGCAAATACTACAAAAGTAGCAACATGTCACATAAAAGTAATGAAACTACAAAATATTTGGAAGTTCTGCATCATAGAAACAGTCCTGTAGGTTTGAATCCCTTATGCACAGCCTTGTAATCCTGAAGCAAACAACACAAATTATCAGTTCACAAATGTTGTAATAGCAGTACTAGTAACTATAGATACTTTATAACTTGTTTAGTTGCTTCTCAAAGAAAGGGAAGCTTTCAGACTGAAGAAAACTGTATAGATATGTCTCCTGAATTCTAGCTTGAGCATGTATAGATCAGGTGATCAACACAATAATCAGGTAAATAGTTCACTGTAAAGTCCCCATAGTACAGATATTTCAAACACAATGATCAGGTAAATGATTGAATTTTTACTGACAACATGTGTATCATCAATGCATAAATGGTTCAAAAGAGGTCCAAATTCAAGTTTAAATAATGAACCTTACTGGCTATCCTTGACTGCTTTGTTTTACCTTTAAACAAGTTAAAAGTTCCAATTGTTTGGATAAAAATACATTTACTAAGGAATCTTCTTGTTTCAGGAGGTAATACAGTTGACCAAATATACCTGATGGTTACTGTAATATCTAACAAAGCTAATTTGGGTGGAACCGTGTAGCCTGGTTCAAATTTCTGCAAGATTAAGAAGTGAATTAATATTAGAATTTTGAAGTATATCTATTGAGTAATCAACATATGTATTTATTAAGAATACTGTTTGGTTAAAGCAGAAACAAGAGATTGGTGTTTTGAACTTTTAAGCAGCAACTGATTAAGACAAACTTGTTCCTATTGATTTGATTAAAAAAACAAACAAACAAATAAAAACCCAAGTTGAGGATATACGGTGTTCAGGTCCAAAAATATACGGTGCCAAAGTATATGCAGAACAAATTAAGCTTTGTGAATTTTGTTTTGGTAAAAGTTTTACTGGAGCTTTAATTATGTTAAACTAGCACAGGTGTATACACCTGCACCTTGCAATGTAGATGTCAATATCTTCAATTATGGTAGCTTGCTTAAGGTGGTTTTTTTAACCAGGAATGCACATATGCAATATTGAATTTGCTTGTTTGTTATTACAAATATGAAATATATATATAGAATGCTGGAAGGAACACGAAAAAAAAAGAAGGAAAATGGAATGAGCTGTAATGTTAGATGGATTTCTTGCTTTGGGTATTACTAGCAAGTTTTCAGATTTGGCAATTCTTTATACCTTACGTCTTCATTTATTTCATGCATAAGTTGACAACATATAATACTTGCTTTAACGTTAGTGGCACCATTAAAGTCAATTAATTGCATTTATAGATGGCAAGCTTCAGCTGAGTTGAACACATTTTTTTATTTAACATGGATGATGAAACTGAAAACTTGGGGCATACCAAAAGCACTAATATCCTGTTTTCATGAAGATAATAATACGAAAAAAAGATTTCATGAAATTACTTAAAAGAAAGTTTCAATTTTTTTATATTCCTCCTATACAGATGAAATTACTTCTATACGTAGATTGGTTTCTTCTGATTTGGTTAATGGAAATAATATACCCTTGAGCCTAGCTAGCAAGCATGTATTGAAAAGAAATACTATATATAACAAACTCGCAGTGTTGGCTGGATTTTCTCATCCATTACTATCCTCTAAAAAGTGGTGTTTACAGATGTAACTTGATTCCATGTGATGTAATATATTTGAAAATAAAAATGAAAATCGTACCTTGTATTATGCAGTCAATGATCGCCTAAAGATAGTGTAGGAAATTGAGTGAACTGCTCCGCATCAACATGAAATTTGGAAATATCTTCATCTTCTTGTTCCACTTCCGTAGCAATTGCATTCCCGTACAACCAATCACGCGTGCAAAGTAGCGCCTCCACAATATCATCTTTAAGAGAACTGCGATAATCGTCCAAAACCCTTCCGCTAACACTAAATGCACTTTCGGATGCAACTGTGGTGATAGGCACGGCTAAAATATCTTTTGCCATGAAAGAGAGAACGGGACATTTAAGTTGGTTAGATTGCCAAAATGAAAGAATATCAAGTGGTAACTTACGATCTAGCGTTCCATCTTCTAAATATAACTTAAGTTCCGAATTATGCGAACTTTCAGCAAACTCAATATTTCTAAATATATCAAATTCCTCCATTACATCAACACACTCCTGCGAATAAGGTCCCATAAATGGATCACTACAATCTAATTCTTTTGATCCACTTGCTTCATTGTTCGATTCCTTCTCTATTTTTCTTTTGTACTCCTCATAAAGACATTTTAATTTTGTCTCTACCACCTCAAACTTTTCACTATAATCATTGCCATAAGCCTTTTGTAACAAAACTTGACAAAATCCTTCTTATATCGGGGATCAAGAATGCAAGCAATGCAAAGCAATATACTAAATTCACTCCAATATTTGTTGAACTTTAGAAACATTCTACTTGCCATGTATGACATAAAATCATTGGATCCCATGCATTTTTGCAATGTAAACAAAACCATAACAATTTTCGGAAAAAACAAATTAGATGTTGGGTATTTCGTTCCAGAAAACAAGCAAGTGGCATCATAAAATACTTCTAAAAAGTCGACAATTTTTTTCGCTTTCATCCATTCCTCTTGTGTAGGACAATAAATATAATTTTTATCGACAAGCTCTAAGCGACAAAGTGCTTGTTTATAATATATGGCACTTTTCAACATAATAAAGGTTGAATTCCACCTTGTTGGAACATCTTGACGCAATACTTTGTTACTATTATCCAACGAAAGATCAGATATACATTCTACGAAATGTTTTTTTCTTGATTGCAAACCTTTGATATACTTGACGCTTTCCCTAATATTATTTAAGCACGAAGCAATGCATTTTAAACCATCTTGTACCATTAAATTTAAAATATGCGTCGCGCATCGCACATGCAAATATTCTCCATTTGCAATCAAGGCTTTACGATATGCAAGATGAGAGTCTAATAGCTCCATAAATTTATCATTAGAAGAAGCGTTATCTAATGTATAAGCAAATATCTTATCCTCAATGTCCCAACTAAGCAAAAGATTGGATATTTTTCCAAAAATAGCAGCTCCGGAATGTGGTGGCGGCATAAGACAAAAACTTAATAATTTTTTCTGTAGTTTCCATTCATTATCAATAAAATGAGCTGTTAGAGTGATATAGCCATCCGTATTAACCGATATCCATAAATCGGTTGTCAAACTTACCCTCCCCGTACATGTTTTCAAAAAACATTTAAGCTTGGATTTTTCCTTTTCATATAATTTCAAAACATCGGTACGAGAGGTATTTCTCGAAACTGATAGAACTCTATCGTTAAGATATGATGTATATCATGAATGCTTTCATAATGAACAAACATAAATGGCAAATTGTGTCTAATAATTGCTTTGGCCATTAATGTAACGATCCAGAATTTTTGATAATTTAAATTTGTATATTTAATTGATTTTAAATATTAATAAGTGGAATTTATAAGTCGAATAAATTTTATTTCGAATATTGGATTTAAATTGGTAATTAAATCGATAATTTGATAGTTGGAATTACAGAAATAATTGAATATCGAGTTTAAAATGATTGAAATTGATTTGTAAAATTTTATTTAATCATACTGGAGTTATAGTGATGTTATAGAAGTTCTAAATCGAATTAAAAGTTAAATTGTGAAAATTGAATATTTTAATATTTAATCGACTAGTGAAATTAGCCATTTTTCGAACAGTCTTAGAATTGGACGAGACCAATTCCATTGGATCTGTAATAGTTAGTTATTATCGGATTTCAAATTTCGTAGCAAACGGAGTTGTCGTTTGACCGAGGCAGCTCGAAACGCATCGATATCGTTTTAATTTTAATTCAGCGAGTTAAAATAGTCATTTTTCAAAAAGTCTCGAATTTCGACAAAACCAGTTTCATCGGATCCGTAATGTGATATTATTGTATGGTTTCAAATTTCATGTCAATCGGATTTACCGTTTGTCCGGGGCAAACTAAAACGCCTAGAAAATCGTTTAATCGGTTTAAATTTAAATTGATCGTTTATTGCCATAACTCGCACAGACGACCGAATTAGCTTCTAAAACCTGTTCCATTGAGTCCAGAACGCGGGATAAACCCTAGAAACTCCGATTACAGCGCGTAAATCGGAATCCGGAAAACCCGGATGAATAATGTTCAACAATTTCCTATAAATAGACCTTAAATTCACAAAAATAAGAAAAATTATAAAACCCTAATTCCTATTTGCTCAGCCGCCACCCTTAGAAATCAATGGCCGAAAACCTCCATCCTTCTCCCTCCATTTTCTCAAAATCCATGCAGCGAATCGAATAACTTCTAACTGAAAGATTGTAGAGCACATCACGATCTCTCTAACCAACGGTCGTGATCGCTTATAGACGCATGGATCATCACGAATTCGAGCTAGAGTGGCCGGGCTTTGAGCATGTTTTTAGGGAGGAGGGGGAGGCCGAGCTCGACACTATCTGGGTCGAAGGTGCATCTCGTGGTGAGCTACAAAATGAGAGTCTCTGATCGTCGAATAGTCGAGTGATGGTGGCACGATAATTGAAGAAGAGAGCGGCAAGATGGGTTTGCTTTACTGGGAGTTTTCACGCGCGTGAACGAGAGAGGGAGGAAGGAGGAAACATGCGTGTGCGACCTGGGATGAAATCGTGATGGACGGCCCTGATGATAGGTTAAAAAAAAATTTGAATTGTAAATGATAATTATATTTTAATTATGTAAATTTTAAAATGTTGTAACTCTTTCGTACGAGGTCGAAATTCGACGAAACTTTTTGCGTTGCGTTCGTATGGACGAGAACTACGCTATGGAATTGGATTGGAGTCATTTGGAGCAAGCAAAAATTTAGGATAAAATTAAACGCGCATTTAATTTTATTCGAAATAAAAGCTGAAAACGAAATTGAAATCAAGGTGAGAACTTCTCACTCAATCGAACAGTTTCGATGTTTATTTTAAATGGTTAGATTTAAAATTCTTGATTGTATGCATGAATGATGATTGTTATCTATTGATTGTTAAAATAGACATTATGCGCCGTTAGTAAGCGGGGGTTATTTATTAAAAACATATACCGCGAATATTTCATAGTACAGTGAAATTGATATTATTTATGTACTTGGAATTGATTTCCCGCAGTATATAGAGGATGAGACCCTATTGCGCCGCCTATTAAGCGGATAATATTTTAAATCCCATATACCGCGATAATTCCGTACTGGAGCAGAATTGGTATTGTGCTAACATCTTTGGATGCAGGAAAACAGGTTGGAGGGATCCAACTGGATTCATCAACTGTATTGATTTATTTACAGATATTGTGATATTTGTTGATTATCATATCGATATATGATATTTGGATGTCGTGATTGACTATTTGGTGCTGCTGCATCATCGGATCCATTTCTGAAGTTTTAAAATAATGATTTTGGTTTTAAAAGGAATTTTAAAGTGATTTTCGAAAGTATACGTTTTATTTAAATTTTGAATTGTTAAAATAAATAAACATTAAAAAATTTAATGTTATAAAAGTATGATTTTTATGAAATGTAAGCGAAAAGTGATTTTTGAAATAAATAGTTAATAAATTTATGAAATGGTGTAAATTGGGATTTTTGAATTATTATAAACAATTTATATAAAAGTTGTATAAAATTGATATGTATAAATTAAAATATAGAAATTATAAAACGAGTTTTTATAAGTGTTAAAATAAAGTTTGAACCTAGATTCATAAGTAAATAAGAATTTTTGATTTATAAATTAGTGTTGATATAAAAGAATGGATTTGTGAATCAATGAATTATAAGTAAATTACTTATAAACCGGATTTCAACATGTAAATGGAATATAAAAGAATTGGTTAATAAAGGAAATTTTAAATCGAAGTTTATAAATAGAAATGGAATTTATAAACATTGTATATAAATTCGAAATCAATGGAATTTGATAAATTGAAAGTTGAAATTGGTTAAGGAAGTATATTCACGATTTTGGACAGTGAATATATTATTATAAATAAAATGGATATGCTTGGGAAAATGAATATTATAAATTGAAGTTAATCGTTTTAACGATGTTGTAAAGGGTGTAAACATCGAAAACATAGATTTCAACATTCATTGTTGAAATAGACGTTTTCGAGAAATAGAAGGAAATGGTGGACTATAACACTGTTGTTATAGTAAATGGTTTCCGAAAGGAAATGTTTTGTATAGTATTGGGATTTATATATCTATTTAAACTTTGAATCCCTATACTAGTGATTTTGAGTCGTCGTAACGATGTTTTACGCAACATTCGTTTTGACTCAAACAAATGTGTTTAAGAGAATGATTTCTTATAGAATGAAATATATACTTAATTTTCGATTTAAGTATATTGAATATTTTCCAAGTGTTGAAAATGAATGGATTTGTAAATTACTCATTATTTAATAAGTATGGAAATGTTTTCCAATATGAACTGAATATTTTGGGACTTTATCTTTTAAAAGATAAATTGAAAATGAATAATAGAAATCGATTGGGAAATTGTATATTCATAGATATTTAGGAATTATAAATTCATTATGGAATTTATAAAAGAAAGGGAAATTCGTTTAAAAATAAACATTTATTTATTTCTGAATTGTGGGAATAAATTTACGGATTTGGAACGTAAATAAAAAAGTGAATCAGTAAGGATTTATTTGATTTATTGAAATGAACCATTTTAAATTTAAAATGGATAAATAAATGAAAGTGTTTCCGTTTAAGGAAATTGATTTGAAATTTGTTTTCAAATGGTTGAAGTGTGGAAATTATATATCTAGTAAAGATATTTTGGAAAGTAAATAATTTGGGAAATTATTTGGAATTTGGTGATGTTGAGCACGCCTATTGATAGTTAAATAATCCGACTATCAATATTTACCTTTAAATAGGTATTTGTTGTGATTTGCTTAAATTTGAATGCCACACTTATTTTTGAATCAGCGCTCCCTATTCGGGTTAGCCGGGAAAGGACCTTGGGGTCGTATAACCCATTCCGAGTATGTGATACGTCGTTATGGATTGCATTTGATGACCGGTGTTGAAGACCGGGTATTTGTGAAAACGGAAGGATTACCGTTGAGTTACTCTACATCGGCTGATCTCCGATATAGAGGTTTTATCACCCTTAGTGACGGGAAGTCCGATCGTGATTAGTGAATATCCGGATTGCAAGGACTTCTTTGGAAGTGCCTTCGGTTCTGTTCGAGCCCGGAACAGACTTGTATGGATTGTATGTCTGACATTACAAATTGAGATATAAAGCTGATTTCTTTCAAATATATTTCTGTTGGTGGCGGAGAATTTATTCTCTTAGCTTAACACCCTTCTCTGAGTCGTACGAGCTCAGAGGTTATATAGTTGAAGGTTATTAGTGATATACTCCCAATTTGGTAGTGTGGCATGCTGAGTGTTGCTGTGAAATGATCATTGTTTGATCATTTGTGATAGGATCATTTATTTGATCATTTATCTTGGTGATCATTTCTATGATCATTTGTTGACCCAAAGCACAGCTTTTGTATAAAGCGTGGCTTTGTGGACGAGACTTCGTCGGACCTCACACCCCGAAAATGGTCAAAACAGGAAGGATGCAGCAAGGTTATTAGGGGTAGCACCCCTTTAATGTATGTCGTTCCTTCTGGATAGAGGTGGTATCATGGTATGGAGCCCAGATATTTAACCTATGTTGTTGCTGCAAATTTTGTGGTTGTTGGAAATCGAGGATCCTCGGATAGATCGGTTACAATCGGGGGATGACATATTCGTATCAGTAGTTACCCAGTTAGGGGTAACCCGGCCTTGTGTTGGCAGAGATCCGGTTTGGTTCTCGATACGTCATTCCAGAGGCGTTTCCATGTGGCAATGGGAAGTTCCTTGGCCTGACCATTTGTTGGAAATCCAAAGAAACAATACGAGACTTGTACGGTTTTAGTGGTAGAACCTGCCATGGAATGTGGCGGTAACCTGCTATTGAACATGGTAGCTATAGTAGGCATATGATAATGGTCGTATGTTGGCTAAGATTTATATCTTTACTTTCAAAATAATTTTTCTACACTATGCACTAGTAATAATATCAAATGTTTCTTTTTAATGCATATCAAGCATCTTTGACTATCATAAGGAGAAATCTCCTCCGATTCTGCGTTTGCATTGTGGTGTGTGCGGGAGGCCTTATGGTAGTCTCATTTTTAAAAGCATTGCGAATTGACTTTAAAAATATTCCTCTATTTTGATTTTAAAAGAAAAATAAACTGTTTTAGTTCTCACACTAGTCACATGACTGACTCGGAGTTTATTGTTTTCCTTCCTAAACTCTGGGTGCCCACCAATTTCCACACGGGCAGTCAAGAGTCAGGTTTTCTGGATAATCTGGAATTCAGGAGTTGCTGGAAGCAAGCTGGATGGCATGGCGTATTACTAGTATATTATATTTCTTTTCCACCGCATGTTGTTGTTGTACACTATGATGATGTAATGTAATGTAATATGATGTAATGTAATAACTGATATAGTTCTTTGTTTAAAGATTATTCATTTATCTATTATATGTTGTTCCGCTGCGAATTGTGAGATTCTGATGTTGTTCTGTTATTTCTTTCTGTTCTGTTCTTTTTTTCTGTCTTCTTCTACCTTTTTATTCTTCTTTAACCCTAACATTTCGGTTTTTTGGCAACGAAAAATCGCAAACGTTACATTTTGGTATCAGAGCTTTTGGTTAAGCGACAACCATGGCTCTGTTGGGAATTACTCATTAGAGATGGAGTCACTAGCACTCTAGAATGAGTTTGAGTGTAATAATAGATACGAGCGCGTATTTGTTAGTGAATATAAATTGTTTTATATTGTGATGATTGGTTTGTTGAGTGGTATATGGATTTTGGTCAGCACGAGTAATTAACGTTGTTGATAGGGATCTCTAAACACTTGTACAGAACAATTTGACACGATATTGTTTTAATTAGGTAAATGAAATATTTTACCTTGATTATATTTTATATATAAAGGAATAATTTTTCAGAATTATTAAAGTGTATATGAATTGATTGTTTGGTTGTCGAATAAAAACAACAATTTTTAAAGAATGAATTGTATAAGCAAATGAATTATAAGTATGGAACTATAATTAATATGATTACAATTGTGAAATAATCTTGTATATATATAAAGTGAAACTCTACAAGAAAAAGATTTATAAATGTCATTTATAAATGAAAGGAAAATTTTTGAAAGAATATTAAGCACTGAATTCACTATTGTTACTGGGAAATAATAAGGGTGATGACTGCTGCATCATCAGTATCATTTTCGAGTCTCCATGTGATAGATTTGCTACCATAGTAATTTGGGAATGATAAATGAGTTGATAACTTATACAATTTGAATTTTGATAGAATAAATTTAACTTAAAGGATGAAGTTAAATTAAAGGAAGTATAAGTAAATCAATAAAATCCAAGTAGTAATTGTTGAATATAAGTTGTATAACTTATAAGATGATGAATATAAGTGAAATAAGTTTTGAACTTATGATAGGAGTTAATAAATTTAGCTTTGGTAAAAAGTTAAATAGGATTGGAATTTGAATTGGATTTATATGTGAAAACTTAAGTTAAATTAAACAAAAGGTGTTTGGAATGAAATATAACTTAAGTGATGTTGAATGAAGTTGAATTTTGGTATCGAAGTAAATTAATAAGTGAATTAATGAAATGAAGTTATGAATGTGAACTTGAGTTATATAAATGAAATTCAACTTTAAATTGTTAAAGGAATTAGCAATTGAATTGATAAATGGATTGAATGTTAATCAATTAAATGTAAACAATTGATATGAAATAATGAATGTAAGTGTTAATTCATTAAAAGCTAGTTGAATAAATTGAATGGAAGTCAATTTAATATGATCCAATTGGAATTAAAAGTGTTGAACTAAATTGAATGAAAGTGAATAAATTTGGTTGGATTGAATAAACATTGGTTGTTATTTGATTGTTGATTGATTGTATATAATTCATTAAGTGTTAATGAAAGTGAATTAGCGAAATTAGAAGCTATGTAATTGAATTCAAATGGATAATATGTGAACTTGAATAGAATTGAATTTGATTTGGAAGTGAACCAACTTGAATGAAAATTAGTAAATGCAAACTAATTGAAATTGGATATGAATGAATGTTGATAAAATCCAATGTAAATGAATCAAATGTGATTTAAATTGAAAACCAATTCATTGAATATTAATGAGAATATGAATGAATATTTATTTGGTTATGGATGATAGTTGGTGGTGGTTGCATTTGTTACTTTTGTTGCATTTGCTATGTTGGCACGTGTAGTTGTTGTGTTGCTATATGTTGTATATTGATACTATTTTCATATATGCATGATTCTCATGTCGTTGTTGAGTGTTTAGTAGGTGCGGATTGCGCATTGCTTCGCTCTTGGAGCTCGCTTTCGCGCTATATTAGCCGTATACGCTCGCTAATAATAAATAAGGTACATATCTCGGATTACATACCGTACTTTTACACTTTTTCCCCTGCGGGATGCCTCATCACTTGATGAGATGTATATTTGTGATATATATACTGTCATTTTTTCCGGATCGAGCCACGCAAAGGAGACTATGGCGAATTTTTCCGAAAATTTAAGCGTTAGAAAATTTTTGAGAAAATTTGGGAAATTTGTGAAAACTATAACTTTGGTTTTGGAATTGGAAATTAAACGATATAGTTTAGTTTTGAAAAGATAACTAAGTATAGATTTGAAAACTTAGTAAAGTATGGTAAGAAATTTAAATTTGTTTTGGAAAGTTAATGAATTCTGTAACTTTTCTTACCTGGTAATTTCGAGGACGAAATTCTTTTAAGGGGGGAAGTATGTAACGACCCAGAATTTTTGATAATTTAAATTTGTATATTTAATTGATTTTAAATATTAATAAGTGGAATTTATAAGTCGAATAAATTTTATTTCGAATATTGGATTTAAATTGGTAATTAAATCGATAATTTGATAGTTGGAATTACAGAAATAATTGAATATCGAGTTTAAAATGATTGAAATTGATTTGTAAAATTTTATTTAATCATACTGGAGTTATAGTGATGTTATAGAGCTTCTAAAATCGAATTAAAAGTTAAATTGTGAAAATTGAATATTTTAATATTTAATCGACTAGTGAAATTAGCCATTTTTCGAACAGTCTTAGAATTGGACGAGACCAGTTCCATTGGATCCGTAATAGTTAGTTATTATCGGATTTCAAATTTCATAGCAAACGGAGTTGTCGTTTGACCGAGGCAGCTCGAAACGCATCGATATCGTTTGAATTTTAATTCGGCGAGTTAAAATAGTCATTTTTCAAAAGTCTCGGATTTCGACGAAACCAGTTTCATCGGATCCATAATGTGATATTATTGTATGGTTTCAAATTTCATGTTAATCGAATTTACTGTTTGTCCGGGGCAAACTAAAACGCCTAGAAAATCGTTTAATCGGTTTAAATTTAAATTGATCGTTTATTGCCATAACGCGCACAGATGACCGAATTAGCTCCCAAAACCTATTCCATTGTGTCCGAAATGTGGGATAAACCCTAGAAACGCCGGTTACAGCATGTAAATCGGATTCCGGAAAACCCGGATGAATAGTGTTCAACAATTTCCTATAAATAGACCTTAAATTCACAAAAATAAGAAAAATTATAAAACCCTAATTCCTATTTGCTCAGCCGCCACCCTTAGCAATCAATGGCCGAAAAACTCCATCCTTCTCCCTCCATTTTCTCAAAATCCATGCATCGAATCGAATAACTTCTAACTGAAAGATTGTAGAGCACATCACGATCTCTCTATCCAACGGTCATGATCGCTTATAGACGCATGGATCATCACGAATTCGAGCTAGAGTGGTCGGGCTTTGAGCGTGTTTTTAGGGAGGAGGGGGAGGCCGAGCTCGACACTATCTGGGCCGAAGGTGCATCTCGTGGTGAGCTACAAAATGAGAGTCTCTGGTCGTCGAATAGTCGAGTGATGGTGGCACGATAATTGAAGAAGAGAGCGGCAAGATGGGTTTGTTTTACTGGGAGTTTTCACGCGCGTGAACGAGAGAGGGAGGAAGGAGGAAACATGCGTGTGCGGCCTGGGATGAAATCGTGATGGACGGCCCTGATGATAGGTTAAAAAAAAAATTGAATTGTAAATGATAATTATATTTTAATTGTGTAAACTTTAAAATGTTGTAACTCTTTCGTACGAGGTCGAAATTCGACGAAAATTTTTGCGTTGCGTTCGTATGGACGAGCACTACGCTATGGAATTGGATTGGAGTCATTTGGAGCAAGCAAAAATTTTGGATAAAATTAAACGCGCGTTTAATTTTATTCGAAATAAAAGCTGAAAACGAAATTGAAATCAAGGTGAAAACTTCTCACTCAATCGAACAGTTTCGATGTTTATTTTAAATGGTTAGATTCAAAATTCTTGATTGTATGCATGAATGATGATTTTTATCTATTGATTTTTAAAATAGACATTATGCGCCGTTAGTAAGCGGGGGTTATTTATTAAAAACATATACCGCGAATATTTCACAGTACAGTGAAATTGGTATTATTTATGTACTTGGAATTGATTTCCCGCAGTATATAGCGGATGAGACCCTATTGCGCCGCCTATTAAGCGGATAATATTTTAAATCCCATATACCACGATAATTCCGTACTGGAGCGGAATTGGTATTGTGCTAACATCTTTGGATGCAGGAAAACAGGTTGGAGGGATCCAACTGGATTCCTCAACTGTATTGATTTATTTATAGATATTGTGATATTTGTTGATTATCATATCGATATATGATGTTTGGATGTCATGATTGACTATTTGGTGCTGCTGCATCATCGGATCCATTTCTGAAGTTTTAAAATAATGATTTTGGTTTTAAAAGGAATTTTAAAGTGATTTTCGAAAGTATACATTTTATTTAAATATTAAATTGTTAAAATAAATAAACATTAAAAAAATTAATGTTATAAAAGTATGATTTTTATGAAATGTAAGCGAAAAGTGATTTCTGAAATTAATAGTTAATAAATTTATGAAATGGTGTAAATTGGGATTTTTGAATTATTATAAACAATTTATATAAAAGTTGTATAAAATTGATATGTATAAATTAAAATATAGAAATTATAAAACGAGTTTTTATAAGTGTTAAAATAAAATTTGAACCTAGATTCATAAGTAAATAAGAATTTTTGATTTATAAATTAGTGTTGATATAAAAGAATGGATTTGTGAATCAATGAATTATAAGTAAATTACTTATAAACTGGATTTCAACATGTAAATGGAATATAAAAGAATTGGTTAATAAAGGAAATTTATAAATCGAAGTTTATAAATAGAAATGGAATTTATAGACATTGTTTATAAATTCGAAATTAATGGAATTTGATAAATTGAAAGTTGAAATTGGTTAAGGAAGTATATTCACGATTTTGGACAGGGAATATATTATTATAAATAAAATGGATATGCTTGGGAAAATGAATATTATAAATTGAAGTTAATCGTTTTAACGATGTTGTAAAGGGTGTAAACATCGAAAACATAGATTTCAACATTCATTGTTGAAATAGACGTTTTCGAGAAATAGAAGGAAATGGTGGACTATAACACTGTTGTTATAGTAAATGGTTTCCGAAAGGAAATGTTTTGTATAGTATTGGGATTTATATATCTGTTTAAACTTTGAATCCCTATACTAGTGATTTTGGGTCGTCGTAACAATGTTTTACGCAACATTCATTTTGACTCAAACAAATGTGTTTAAGAGAATGATTTCTTAAAGAATGAAATATATACTTAATTTTCGATTTAAGTATATTGAATATTTTCCAAGTGTTGAAAATGAATGGATTTGTAAATTACTTATTATTTAATAAGTATGGAAATGTTTTCCAATATGAACTGAATATTTTGGGACTTTATCTTTTAAAAGATAAATTGAAAATGAATATTAGAAATCGATTGGGAAATTGTATATTCATAGATATTTAGGAATTATAAATTCATTATGGAATTTATAAAAGAAAGGGAAATTCGTTTAAAAATAAACATTTATTTATTTTTGAACTTTGCGAATAAATTTACGGATTTGGAACGTAAATAAAAAAGTGAATCAGTAAGGATTTATTTGATTTATTGAAATGAACCATTTTAAATTTAAAATGGATAAATAATTGGAAGTGTTTCCGTTTGAGGAAATTGATTTGAAATTTGTTTTCAAATGGATGAAGTGTGGAAATTATATATCCAGTAAAGATATTTTGGAAAGTAAATAATTTGGGAAATTATTTGGAATTTGGTGATGTTGAGCACGCCTATTGATAGTTAAATAATCCGACTATCAATATTTACCTTTAAAAGGTATTTGTTGTGATTTGCTTGAATTTGAATGCCACACTTATTTTTGAATAAGCGCTCACTATTCGGGTTAGCTGGAAAAGGACCTTGGGGTCGTATAACCCATTTCGAGTATGTGATACGTCGTTATGGATTGCATTTGATGACCGGTGTTGAAGACCGGGTATTTGTGAAAACGGAAGGATTACCGTCGAGTTACTCTACATCGGCTGATCTCCGATATAGTGGTTTTATCACCCTTAGTGACAGGAAGTCCGATCGTGATTAGTGAATATCCGGATTGCAAGGACTTCTTTGGAAGTGCCTTCGGTTCTGTTCGAGCCCGGAACAGACTTGTATGGATTGTATGTCTGACATTACAAATTGAGATATAAAGCTGATTTCTTTCGAATATATTTCTGTTGGTGGCGGAGAATTTATTCTCTTAGCTTAACACCCTTCTCTGAGTCGTACGAGCTCAGAGGTTATATAGTTGAAGGTTATTAGTGATATACTCCCAATTTGGTAGTGTGGCATGCTGAGTGTTGTTGTGAAATGATCATTGTTTGATCATTTGTGATAGGATCATTTATTTGATCATTTATCTTGGTGATCATTTCTATGATCATTTGTTGACCCAAAGCACAGCTTTTGTATAAAGCGTGGCTTTGTGGACGAGACTTCGTCGGACCTCACACCCCGGAAATGGTCAAAACAGGAAGGATGCAGCAAGGTTATTAGGGGGTAGCACACCTTTAGTGTATGTCGTTCCTTCTGGATAGAGGTGGTATCATGGTATGGAGCCCAAATATTTAACCTATGTTGTTGCTGCAAATTTTGTGGTTGTTGGAAATCGAGGATCCTCGGATAGATCGGTTATGATCGGGGGATGACATATTCGTGTCAGTAGTTACCCATTTAGGGGTAACCCGGCCTTGTGTTGGCAGAGATCCGGTTTGGTACTCGGGACGTCATTCCAGAGGCGTTTCCATGTGGCAACGGGAAGTTCCTTGGCCTGACCATTTGTTGGAAATCCAAAGAAACAATACGAGACTTGTACGGTTTTAGTGGTAGAACCTGCCATGGAATGTGGCGGTAACCTGCTATTGAACATGGTAGCTATAGTAGGCATACGATAATGGTCGTATGTTGGCTAAGATTTATATCTTTACTTTCGAAATAATTTTTCTACACTATGCACTTGTAATAATATCAAATGTTTCTTTTTAATGCGTGTCAAGCATCTTTGACTATCATAAGGAGATATCTCCTCCGATTCTGCGTTTGCATTGTGTGTGTGCGGGAGGCCTTATGGTAGTCTCATTTTTAAAAGCATTGCGAATTGACTTTAAAAATATTCCTCTATTTTGATTTTAAAAGAAAAATAAACTGTTTTAGTTCTCACACCAGTCACATGACTGACTCGGAGTTTATTGTTTTCCTTCCTAAACTCTGGGTGCCCACCAATTTCCACACGGGCAGTCAAGAGTCGGGTTTTCTGGATATTCTGGAATTCAGGAGTTGCTGGAAGCAAGCTGGATGGCATGGCGTATTACTAGTATATTATATTTCTTTTCCGCTGCATGTTGTTGTTGTACACTCTGATGATGTAATGTAATGTAATATGATGTAATGTAATAACTGATATAGTTCTTTGTTTAAAGATTATTCATTTATCTATTATATGTTGTTCCGCTGCGAATTGTGAGATTCTGATGTTGTTCTGTTATTTCTTTCTGTTCTGTTCTATTTTTTTTCCATCTTCTTCTACCTTTTTCTTCTTCTTTAACCCTAACATTTCGGTTTTTTGGCAACGAAAAATCGCAAACGTTACAATTAACTCTCTATATTTATTTTTGATTAAAAATTGTTTGATTTTGTTGCAATGCTTTTGCACTTATCATGGAACATCTCGGTATGTGTTTTCTTAGATTGGAAGTACCATACTTACCTCCCCAAATATACGACTTCTTACACTCCTTACAATAACATGTTTGTTTTTCCCCTTCCACGACTTCATTCTTTTGAAAATACTCCCAAACTTCAGAATGAGTACTCCTAACTCGTTTTTTTCCTACAGAACTATTTACCGAATCAGGTTCATTCTCCAAATCCTCCATAACAGCGTTATCATGCTCGATTGAATCCATAATCTACCACTTGAAAATCATAAGAAAATATTAGTTGCGGACAAAATGCGGACAATGTGCCTCAATGAAGATTTATTGGGTAGTTGTTCTACTGAATTTAAATAGACGGTTAATAAAGGTGATCATCGGGTGAAAAGAGCACATATCTATTAAGGACAGAAGGTTAATTAAACTTTTCTCTATCGGGAATAATCATAAGAATCGACAGTCCATTCAGTCATAGTATTAGTATGAAATGAAATGTATGCAGTTTTGAATCTTCTTATATTGTATTAACAGTTGGCATGTAAATTTGTGGGTGGTTATTCTTCGACAGAGCTAAATATTAAAGTTGTTATTTGATCATTCTATTTCATACTCATTCTCTAACTTAAATTTGGACCGGGACTGAATTCTTATTAATTTCATACTGAGAATTGACTAAAACAATAAATGATACCCAGAAATAGCTAAAGCATAAATTTGCTTAGGCGTTGGGTTCACATACCATAACAGAAACAATGTCAGGTTAGTTTTGTTCAAGGAGTTGGGCAATAATAATCTCCATTTTTTAGCGCATTGTCCTGATCACAATACATGTGTTAATTGGTAATATCCACCAGTAAGTCATGTAGTGTAAATTAGTGATATCCACTGAGTCAGTATAAAGAATTATAGTGCATCACTCGTAATAAAGTAATCATTATAGTCAGTATAAAGAATTTTAGTGCATCACTCGTAATAAAGTAATCATTATAGTCAGTATAAAGAATTATGATTATTATTATGCTTTTCTCCATGTTTAACATTATGTAAAATTTAGTGCAAAATTGGACTGACTTCTTTTTGTCACCCTACTAGTATCTATTCAGTTAACATAAACCAGAGGCTTTGCCACTGCCAATGTGTTCCCATTGTAGCAACACAACAGGCTATATTAGAACTCCTCAAGAAAAAGTTAGACTAAGGAAAAAGTTAGACTAAGGTAAACATATATTATTACAACTAAAGCACATAAAGAATATTAGAAGTTCAAAAACATATGGAACTGCAGCTTCCTATTTTGAAAAATGAGTTTATAAGCTTATGACACGTATTGTCAAAATGATTTCATAAGCTTAACTTAACATATAGACTGAAATAATTGGCAGTAATGAAAGAGATCGATATCTGTCATCATATAATCACTGATCTGTACATCAAACCACTACCAGCTACAAACATAAATGTATGAAATAAGTAAAAATTTAAATTAAATTAAACTAGGAACTATACTTGAATACCGTCGGAAGCCCGGCGGTTAAACAAAAGACTAATAGCAAATATATTATGCTTACTTTTAACTACTTAGAAACAAAATGAGAGCAGATATTGTTTGTGAAAGTAATATAAACTAACAATGTTGTGTGAAGTACCACGTATTGAGAGGAATGTTAAGGTGAAAAATAAGGAGTGGGCAGTAACCTTTCTAGTAATATCTGGACAGAATGACACTTGGCTTATGCAAAGAAAAGGCTTCCACGAATATTTCAACTGTGAAGAATGCAAAGGATGAGTGGCATCAAAGTTATTAGATTAAAATGAAATTCAAATAAACTGGAAAGGGAGATTATTTTCTTATGTATACCTAGGAGTTAATCTGAAGCCACCAATCAAGCCAGCACAACGATCCTATACAATATCACCAACAAAATTTAGCATCACCAATACAATAAAGAAAGAATGATTTCTAACAAATATTATTGACCCACCGAAACCCATCTATCCGATAATTTACATTCGATGTGTAATGAAAAGAGCAATCCGAGAAAATAGTTTCTGATACAAAGATAGATCGACCTTTTAATGTCACGGTACCAAAATTGGTGGAAGCTCGATCGGTGCTTTCATAAATTATGAGAAATCGCTCTTTCTTATTTTGTCACCTTTTTTGCAGATTCGAGAACGAAGAAACAAAAATTAGGGTTGAAGGGTTACGCGGGTCGGATTGGTTGGGTAAGTTTGCTGATGGGTCGTATACGGGCTGGGTAAAAGCAAAAGAAAGTTTTAAAAGGGTAAACCCAACCCTTTTAATTTTAGGGTTATTGGGTTGGGTAAACGGGTTTGGGTATAATTTGACAGGCCTATATAGAGCAATATGTAGCGCCCACAACAAACTCAATCCTCCATGTACTAGATCTGGGCTAATCACCTTCTGCCCTATCCTTATATGGTGAGGAAAATAGAAAGGAAATGAGTGGGTTAGACAAAAATCTGGTGACTTACTAATATATGGTGACCATATGTATTTGACCTTATTATAACTTATGTGACCTAGGGTTTCTTACTTGTGATGTGTATTATTTACTAGTGTTAGTCAAATTTCAATAAGGAATATAACTCTAGGGTAAACCAATACCAACATCCTATAAAGGTTTACATTTAGGGTCGAGCAACTAATAGAACCTCAAATAAACTACAGTTTGGACTAGTAGTCTTTGGGACTACTCCTAACATAAGATTGCATACAGTAACACCCTTGTGACTACATTTACCTTACTACGACCATAGGTATTATATTTTACGCATTGAGAAGAGCCCATATTGCCGACTCATCCGTCATAAGGTTGTTGCATCCGTGTCTAAGCTCAATGTTATCATCATGCCACTTAATGCACCATGTTAGGGATTTCCCGATAATGTCAGGCCCACACTTCTATAGTCATCCATCAACAATATTGCGCATCCCCCAAGGTGTCCCTTGTGAGTGCACTGCGCGATTTATGGAACAGATAATGTCTAAGCTAGCTGAATTGCCCATACACAATAGCTCGCAAGTTTCGAAACATCCGAAAGTTTCCATAATAATATACTAACATCCATATATATATTATATATAAATTTATAAACATGGGCCTTAGGCCTAGGTTCAAACCGCACCTGAAAGTCAATGATCGATCGACTGCTTATTACTGGAGTAGTCGACCGCTTACTATCACCCGACATCAGCAAACCTATCGATCGATCGACTTAGTTTTCGTTAATTAATTATTATTATTTTCGTCAACTTTCGTTTTTTTAATAGCATATTTTTATTTACAAGCAAATTCTGTTTTGTTTATTTAAAATTATCAATTTAAATTCCGAACAAGTTCATAATTTCACATGTGTATAGGTCATCAAATCAAGTTAATTCAGATTTCGAGTGAACTGGGTGCGATATGTTAGTTTGTATTCAATTTAACAAAGAATGTGTGTTCATACTAAATTTAAACCTAAATCAAGTTATGTTCAAAATTTATTTTAATCAACTTTAGATCAAGACACTAATCATGTTCATATATTTTGGATTTCAATCAAATTTATAATTTATTCCAATTAGTAGACAAATAATATCTCTAATTAGATTTCACAATTTTTGATCAAATAGGGTATAGGAAAACTCAATTACATATAAATCATTATAATTAGCAATGAATCCACTCACCTTTAGTAAGCTAATCCTTGTCTTATCGGCCTGGAATCACCACCACTTGGTTCGTCGATCTCTCCTTTCCAGTTTCCCTTTAGATTATCTTTCTCTTCTTTGAAATGTATAATTTTTAATTTGAAAACCTTTATTTTTGAAAAAGAAATTCATTTGGAGAGAAGGGACAGGAAGTGTTTTGGTACGCTTTGATTTAGATTATGATTCTCAATATTAGGTTAGGGTTCTACTTATAGGGATACAAATCAATATCAACCGTTATATCAAATTTTATAAATTCAGGCCAATTGGCTTAGGCAAATCCTAGCAGACATTGCTTAATTAGTCAAACGATGGTCATAGGCGGTCGACTGTTGTGGGTCGACAGGTCCCAACCCAAGGGTCAATTGGTTGATATTTCCTTTTATTAATTTTTATTGCCGTATTTATATATTTAATTATTTTCGATTTGGAATTATTTGTCTTTAATAACATTTACATACGAGCTCCATTATAAAACTTTATGTTAGAAATTTATCTAGAATATCACTATGGACGCAACAGTGCAAGTTTCGTAGCCAAATTCGAACATTTGTGAAAGTTCCACTTTTTACCCTTATTAATTAATTTAATTTAATTTATTAAATTTTTAATTAAATTATCGCAGGGAGTTAAATTCTCCCTCCTTAAAAAGATTTTGTCCTCGAAATCTCTAAGGACAACCGTCTACTGAACCATCAACCACTAGCAACCACTGTTCTTATTTTAGGTTTTCTAATGAAATATGTACATATAGGCACAGAATGCATATGAACCTAAACTAATGTGGAAATTAGGTGGTCTCCTGATCCAGTCGACCTTCAAAAATGTAGGTGCTTATGCTATGTATCCAAAATGTATGTAACACAACATGTAAATATACTGGCAGTTCTACGTGCATGCACAAACATTCAGTCCATATCAACAACAATATGCTATAACTTGATGCAATAAAATAAATAATGGCACGAATGCATGCTAACGTAATTGGATATATCTGTCCATGTGTGCAAAGATTAATAAATACATCCATTAGCAACTATCATCTAAAACATGTCCTAATGACACATTCGCATCTAGTCTTAACATCCAAAACATCCTTGTCAATAGGGTGAACTAAGCTAAATCATAAACACCTAAGAAGTTGTGCACATATTAAATTAAATAAATGGAAACATACTAGAAAAGAGTTCTGGATGGGTAGCGTTGATCTTTACTCAGGCTCTCATGCACTCACCACTGGATTGTCTACCCGTTGGACCTTAACAAGCCTAATAACTTTATTGCGAGTCACTTTGTACCATGCTTAAGGATATGGGTAGGGGCATGACAAACAAATGAATCACTTTCCACTTCCACCTCCTTTAGCCCACTCGGCTCGATTACAACAATTGTGTAAATAGTTCTACAAGTGTGAAAAATGGAAAACATTATGTACTCCCTCTAATTTTTAGGAAGCTTCACCTTATAAGCTAACTTACCAGCTCAACCTATGATTGAAAAAGGCCTTACAAGCCTTGTCGCTTACTTTCCTGAACTACCAAACCTCATGACATGCCTAAGTGGTGACACCTTAAAGAAAACCATGTCGCCCACTGTGAACTCCAACTCTATGTGTCTCCTATCAACATAATACTTCTGCCTATCTTACGCGGTTTTCGTCATTCTACGGATCAAGTCTGCCATCTTTGATGTCTCCCTTACCATATTTGGTCCATGAATGATACTATCCATAGAGTAATACAAACAAGACGGTGATCTAATAGCCTCTGTATAATGCATCAAACAGTGCCATCCTAATAATTTTATGATAGTTATTATAATAAGTGAAATCCACTAGTGGCAAGTGATCCTCCCAAGAGCCTCTAAAATCTAAGAAACACATTCATAGTAAAACCTCTAATACTCGATTCACTCTCTCCATCTGACCATCCGTTTGTAGGTGATAAGCGCTACTCAAGCTCAACTTAGTATTTAAAGTCTCCTGTAGACTCCTTCAAAACTCACTGCTAAAAAGTGGATCTCTATCATTTATAATGCTAGAAGGAACTTCGTATAGCCTAACTATCTAACTTAGGTATAGTCATTAAATACGTACCAGTCCTCATACTCCTGACTAGAACAAAATGAGCGCATTTGGTCAATCATTCAACTATGACCCAAATATTCTCATTCCCTCTCCTAATCCTGGGTAGTCGATCAACAAAATCCATGGAAACACTCTCCGACTTCCACTGTGGTATCTTTAATGGATGCAACAATCCTCCCGACTTCTTTTACTCCGCCTTTACCCTTTGGAAAGTCACACTTAGACACATACGTTGCCACATGCTTCTTCAATAAAAGACTATCTTCATATCACAAGACATTTTGCCTCCACAAAGAAGAATGGTCTTCCTAGAATGATGAGACTTAGTTAGTACCATGTCAATCAAATCCATAATGAGAGGAACACATAATCTACCAACTTTTCGTAACCACCATTTCAAGTCAATGGTGTAGCACCTTAAATGGCTCGACAGCTCTTCCCTACTAGGCTTCTTGAAAATATTCAATAACTTTGCATCTTGCTTCTGACTTGACCCAATCTGCTTTATGAGTGTAGGCTTCACTTCCAAAGGTGCTAACGATCCATGAGTGGTGTTTGACAGTGGTCGAAAATCGAACGTAGAGATAAACTTCAAATGCTTTCACTCTAAGAAAGTAGGACTCAACATCACATGCTTTCTACTCAAGGCATTGGCTACAACATTATCCTTGTCTGTGGTATATGAAATATCGAAATCATACGATGTCAAGAACTCCATCCAGCTCCACTAGCTTAAATCCAAATCCTTTCGGAAGAAAAAATACCTCAGAGACGTATGATCCATTTATAGATCAAATCGCCCCTTTAATAAATAATGTCTCCATGACTTGAGCGCGAAAATGATGGACACAAACTCAAGATCATGAGTAGGATAGTTTCTCGCATGGACGTTCAATTGGCGACTAGCGTAGCTTACCACTTTCCCTTCCTGCATCAAAAATGCACCCAATCCTATATCGTAAGCATTGGTATACACTTTAAATTTCTTCGAACCATCAGCTAATACTATAACAGGTAAACTAGTTAAAAGCTCCTCCAACTTGATAAAAGCATCCTCACACTTTGAGTCCTATGAAAAAAACAAATTCCTCTTAGTAAGGTAGGTCATAGGGGTAGAGATTTTAGCGAAACTCCTTTATGAACTTCCTATAATAGCAGGACAAACCAAGGAAACTCCTCACTTCCATGGTTTCATCACCACATGCCAATCTTGTACTATAGCGACATCACCAGGATCGACTGCCAACCATTGCTTAGAGACAACGGGTCCTAAAAAGTGAACCTTATTACACCATAAAGCGACATTTGGAAAACTTTCCTTCAACTTATGCCCATGGGGTGTATTGAGCACTTCTTCTAGATGCAACATTTACTACTCCTCACTTTTCGAATAGACTAATATGTCACTGACAAATACCAGCACGAACCAATTTAGCCACCCTTTGAAAACTTGACTCATTAGATCAATGAAGTTGGCAGGTGCTTTGGTTAGTCAAAAGGGTATTATTAACCACTCATAAAGCCTATCAGACATACGAAAAGCAGTCTTCTGAATACTATCATTGATTACGCGTTGCAGATGGAATCTGATAGCCTAGTCAAGTTGAGAGAACACCTTCGCTCCAACAAAACGATCAGAGAGATTGTCTTTGCTGGGAAACATGTAATGATTCTTCTTCATTGGTTTATTCAACTCATAATAATCGATGCAAAGCCTCAAAGAACCATCTACCTTTGTGGCAAAGACAACCGGTGCTCCCCACTCTAAAATACTCCATCTAATGAAGCCCTTCTCTAACAGTTCATTCACATGCTTATTCAGTTCGCATCCTTCGTTAAGACTCATGTACCTAAAGGATATAGGAATAGATTTGGCATTCTCCTCAAGATAAATATGAAACTCGATCTCTCTCTATGGTGGAAAACCGATAACCATGGAAAAGACGACTTGATAATCTCAAACTATTTGCACTAATGCTAACTCATCTTGTGATAGAGTTAATAATATAGGTAACTCAACATAACTGAAACTCTGGGATTGCAATAAACCACATACCATGTCCACTACAAGTGTTCAAATGAATAAGCTTCCTATCACAATCTATGGTGGCCCCATACATAGTCATCCAGTACATCCCCAAATTCAAACAAAACCCAAAAAATCATAAGGCAAAAGCATCCCAATCAAACTTGACCCCTAAAATAAACAATTTCAAACCCATACAAATCATAGATAAATAAGCAGATCCTCTAATGGGGTTTGATACAACTTCCGAGTCTGTAACTATGATAGTGTTTAAGTGCAACTCATTTCCACTCAAAATAAATGACTACGATGCCCTAGTGTCAAATAAGGTATGAATAGGTAAATCGGATAAAGTTAACACATCTTTGATTTGGACCGTCTTACCCTTGTCCACCCTACTCTAGTTGGGAGCAACATCCAGTGCATAAGTTGAAACTACTAGAGTAGAGGTCTTTGGCGGTACCGAACACTCATTCCTCAAATGCCTAAGTTGATTGCAGTTGTAACATTTGACCTTTGAGACATCCACACCGTAGTCCTTCAAACCATGCCCCTTCTTTTTGTATTTTTTGCACTTGAGGTCCTGCATTTTAATATTTCCTTCTGCCCCCAATCTGCCCTTACATTGATTCTGCTGAGGTGTCTTTCCTCCTGACTTCTTAGACTCGCTATTTACGCCCTTCCTTGGAAAAAGTATCTCATAAGGAAATCTTCACCAAACCCTCATTAGTTGTTCCCATAGGTATGACTAAGGGCCAACCTTGAAGAGGCCGATTCGGTCCCTTTGCAAATTTCAAAGCCTTCTTGTAAGGAGTATTTGTCAAATCCATAGAAAAACTAGCCAACTCAAAAAACTGAATTATATATTCCTTCACCGACATCTCTCCCTACTGCTAGTATACGAATTTCTTTAACCATACCCCCTACTCAGCCATATAACGAAACTTCATCTCGAAGCGCCTCATATACCCCCCTTTAGTAATCTCTTCCTTATTTGTCTCGACTATTACCTTGTCCCACCAATTTAAAGCCTTTCCTTCTAACTGTCGAGCGGCAAGCTGTCTCCTAGCATTATCTCCAAGGCTCATTAATCCAAAAATCCTCTCACAAGTACAAATCCATGCTATAGAATCCACATTAGACTCGGCCCCCACATAGGGCTTCCATCCTAGACTCACAAAGACCTTGTACAACTTAGTGAAACTGGCGGCAAGTGGGTGGGCAGGAACTACATTTAGCGCATGTTCTATAGGTTCCCTATTAGGCTTAAGCTCAGCTTGTCCTCTCGCTTTGAAACCATATCGAGAATTTCACATCCAGAATCTCAGCTACATCACCTAAGTCTTGACCAGAAGGATTGCTTATTCTCTCCATCTGTGATTTAGAATTTTCCACATGTAGTATTGGAAAGAATTAGTGGTAGCGTTTATCGTATTATGTTGTATAAAATGGTTGAAAACTTTTTATCTATATATACATAAATACATACATACATATAAACTTATTGAAAATCCATTCGGAAAATATTATTGAAAGACTTTTCTAAAAACTTACTTTTTAAAAATATTTCAAGCATGTTCTCTCAATACATTCCTATCTCCTAAGGAATCTGAAAACCAAAGCTCTGATACCATGGGTAACAAGCCATATCTATGGACACACCGATTCAAAGATTAGGGTGACTTTCAGACTCACATCGTGCCAAGAAATGCAAGCTGTTGGTTTTTAAAACATTACAGAGACTAAGATTATAAAGGATAAAATCTAAGGAATACTTCATTTCCAAATCTCACAATGATAGAAAGTAAAATATAATTATATTCCCCAAAAATATCCTAGAAACACGGTCTCAAAATATAAGTAGTCCAAATACAAAATTTTATGAATGTAATAGCACATAGTCTCAGAAGTACAAAACTTCAATAAATAGTTATCAGAGAGTGACAAAGAGTACTACGTGGTACCCACACCAAGCTCCTCCTCCGTGTACTAGATCAGGGCCAATCACCTACTACCATTTTGCTCTTGTGGTGGATGGAAAAGAATGGAAAGGAGTAGGTCAAACAAAAGTCTAGTGAATGAGTTACGTTATTAACGTATGGTGATCACATGTAACTAACCTCATTTATAACCTATGTGACCTAGGGTGTCTTAATTGTGTTGTGTATTAATTACTAATGTTGGTCATATTTCCATAAGGAATATAACAATAAGTATACCTACACCAACAACCTATAAAGGTTTACACTTAGGGTCGAACAACTAATAAAACCTCAAATCGAGTATAGATCGGACTAGTAGTCTCTAGGACTACTCCTAACATAAGATTACATACAATTACACCCTTCAGACTATATTTTCCTAAATATGAGAACAAATATTATATTTTATGCATTGAGAGGAGCCCATAATGCCGACTCATGCCAAAGACATTGTATGGTTAGTGCATCCATGTCCAAGGTCAATGGCAACGTCGTGCCACTTATTGCACTGTGTTTGAAATTTCTTTTTAGTGTCGAGCTCACACTTCTACCGTCATCCATCAAAGTTGTTGTGAATCTATAGAGGAGTCTTCTATGAGTGTTTCTAGTGACTGAATCACCTTATTATGGAATGGATAGTGTCTAGGCCAACTGAATGGCATGGGTACACTACTTCATAAGTTCTGTAACATTCAAAAGTTGAGGATTAGTGAATTAATTTTCCAAATAATATACAAACTACCATATAAATAATAGTATAAATTTATAAACCTAGGCCTTAGGCTAAGGTTGAAACTGTGTCTAAAAGTCGATGATGGTCGACTGCTTGTTATTGGAGCGATCTTCCACTTACTGTTGACCAACTCTAGTAAACCTATCGATTGGTCGACTTAATTAACGTTAATTAATTACTCATCTGATTTTGTTCGTTGAACAATTGTTTTATGTTTTTCCAGTAAATCAATATTTTTCTCATCCAAAATTCTCAGTTTAAATCCCGAACAAGTTAATAATTTCACATGTTTATATGTCATCAAATCGAGTTAATTTAGATTTAGAACCATCGAGGTATCGATATGTTGGTTTGTATTCAATTCACAAAGAGAGTGTATTCATTCTAAAATCAAACCTAAATCAACTTATATTCAAACTTCACATTAATATGATTTGTATTAGACAGGGATCATGTTCATATATTTAGTTTTTCTATGGATTCCCCAACTTATCTTAATTACTAGATAAACAATATCTCTTATTAGATTTAACAAATTCTAGATCAAATTGGGTATAGACGAACTCAATTACAAATAAATCAACATACTAAGAAATGAACCCACTCACCTCTAGTAAGTTATTCCTTTTACCTATCTGGAATCACCTCCATTTCTTTCATTGATCTCTCATGTTCGTTTTCCCTTTAGATTACCTTTCTCTTCTTTGTAATCTTTAATTTTTAATTTGCAAACTTTTATTTTTGAAGAAGAAATTGATTTGGAGAGAAAAGGGAGTTTAGTCTAGGGAGATATAGAGTTTTGGTATGCTTTGACTTAGATTTTGATTCTTGGTATTAGGTTACGTTTCTATTTATAGGGGTACAAATCGACATCAACCATAGATCAAACTTTATAAAATACAGGTTGTTTGGTCTAGTCAAACCCTTGCTGGCAGTGCATGACCAGTCTAATGGTGGTCATAGGGCGGTTAATCGCTGGGGGCCGACCAGTCCAAACAGGGATCTAGACTGGTTGATGTTCCGTGTAGAAATTTTTATTATCATACTTACATTTAATTATTTTCGATTCTAAATTTTTAAACTTCAATAACTTTTTCGTATGAGCTCTGATTATAAAACTTTATATATAAAATTGTCTAGAAAATCACTACGAACAAAAAAGTGAAAGTTTCATAGCCAAATTCAAAAGTTTATGAAAGTTCCACTTCATACCCTTACTAAATAATTTGATTTCTTATATTAAGTTTTTGGCTAGATTTTCATGGGGTGTTGCAACTAGGCTAAGTGTGATTCCAAATATTGAGAATCCTATGATGTTGCTTTATGATAATGATGCTACCATATAGTTTGTAAAAGAACTTAAAGCTCATTAGAGGTCGAAATGCAAACTCTGAAAAGTTCCACCTGATAAAGGCAGCTTATTAGCATCAAAGGGAGTCAACTGATGAAGTAGACAACTAAAATAATATAGAATACCAATTCACTAAGGGACTGGTTCGATTAGTTTTTAGAAAACCGATCTAAGAAGTTGGATTAAGATTCCATAATCGACTCTAAGCACAAGTGGAAGATTGATGGAGTTAGGCATATGCCCTAGAGGTAATTATGTAATTTGTTACAAGTATCTAACTTGATAACCAATCCTTTTCATAAAAAAGTATTTGATTTCTATAATATATTCTATTATATTATGTTATAATTTATTAATCAATTAGTTTAAAGTATATTAAATTTAAAATTCTTAAATGAAATTTTATATGGCACGGCAATAATAAATATGATATGTTTTTAACTTTGAGAAATTTACACATTAAAATAAAATATTTTTTTCTATATTCTTAGTTAAGATGTTTCGAGATGGGATATTGGTACATCCGTTTAGTCTAGTGGACATAACGCTTTCCAAATTTTAGGCCGTGTTTTAACCATGGCCGTTGGAGGCACCGAAGGGCTATGTACTGATGGATATTACATCATTCTCTTAACTTGAGATTATTGTTCAACTTCAATGTGAACATTCCACTTTGATTATGGTTAAATCTTGACATGAAATCCATCGAATAACTATAGTTGGGTCTAAGTTGAAGAATTTGAAATGTAACACTATTTAATAGAGAATTCGTCTCCTCGGTTATATGAGGTTAGTATCACGGTCAATTGTAATCTACTTAAAGTCAAAGTCTATAGCCTAATCGACTTGAATGTGGAGACTGATAATAAATGTTATATTTGAACCGTATTTTGGTAGTAAAAGTTATTATTGAACCATGAATTTTATGTTTGGACTAATCAAGTTAAATGTGGAAGATGTTAGAATTTTACCCAAAACCATGTTCTATAAGTCCTAATGTGATATATTGGTGATGAAGGTAAATGGTGCAAACAATTATTACTACTAGGTACCGCTTATAATAGTAAAATTGAATTTTACCAAAAATATTTACAAGTGAAAATTTCAGCCAAAATGTCACAGGACTAGCTAAGGTGAAGTGTGAATGTTAATATTCGAATTGTTTAGCATTAATCGCTGACTGAATTTACACGTTTGACTTGCACAAACTTAATTTTGAATATTCTATACACCATATGATTTAATTAATTTATAATCATTACAAACTAATTACATTAATTAATATTTATGAAATACTAATCATCATACTTTATTTTATTTGTTCCAATGCCATTATTATTAAATAAATGTATATAAAAGTAATATATGTACGTATCGTTATACAATATCGATGAACTTTCAAATTTGATTTAAATCAATTAACTAAAAGCGGATTGGAAATTTTAAAGACCTCTCTAGGCATACTCTTGGACGACCATACATGATAAGGAAAGAGGATTTGATTGAGAGTTAATGAGGAATTAAAATGGGAAAGTTCCGCTAGGATGGAACTGGAATGGTTTCAATTATTGCTTCAAAATATATTTTCCGTCATTCGTTCATCCTCCGATAGTATATTTTCTCTTGCTCTCTTCCTCTCTTTCTTAGTGGATGAAAATTCATTAGCTTCCATGCAATATAATTACCAAAACAAAATTCAAAATAAAATAAAAAAAATCATCAAGGTGCTATTTATCTCTAGATCATTGCAAAATCCGAGGGCTAATTTAATCAAATCTAGGAATTTTATTCTTATTCAAGGCGTGATTTTTGGCTTCATCTCAAGATATTTTATAGTCTTATTTTATTATGCAATGCATGATAATATAGTTTAGATTCGCATATGCTTCATCTTTTTTGCTTATTAGTTCATCTTTTATATATAGTTTGAATTCCCAATATTGTACTTGAATTGTATGTGTCTGGGTGGTCTGATCTATTTTTGTCATTGATTTGGATATAAATGTTAAAAAACCATTTTGATTTGGAAACTAATTTTAAGTTAATTGATATAATTTTGTAAATTATTATATACACAAATATAAGTATGCTATTTTTTCGGTTACGTGAAACCATTTTGAAAATTTTATTCATGTTTTGTAGTGTGCGTTGGTTTTATATGTAAATTCATTAGGTTATTGTTTTCATAATTTTAAAATTTGTTTCAATTATAAAATTATGCAAATGGTCTTTTGTACGAAATCACAAAATTACTTCTAATTCTTCCTAATTTAAGGCAAGACTTCTGTTTGTTAATTTTAAGTTTAAAACATATAAAATTACAAATTATATATATACAAGTTATTTTAAATTTAAAATATGGTTAACAATTATTTAGCCATGTATATGTTTATTTGTGTATGTATATCTGTGTGCGTGTTTGTTTGTGTGCATATCTATGAGTGTTATTTCAACTTAATATTTATAAAAGAGACTTTAATATAAAATCATAAATTTAGTTTTAAATCCTTCCTAAGTTGAAAGTAGATTTAAAATTGTTAGTTCTAGAATTCATAATGTATACAAAATAGTAAAAATAAATTTTAATATATACATATATAAGTATATATAAGTATATCCATTGAAATGTAAATCATCACATTAGTCGTGTACACTTCATATATGTTTTATATGCGGCATACACATATATGTGTATTTGGTGCACTTATGAAAAACTCAAATAAATTAAACAAAACCATTTTATAAATAAGTTAAAAAAATAAACATTTTATTTATAATATGTCAAATTGGATCTAAAATCAATATAGACTCCATAAGCCTGACAAAGATCCAAAAACAGAGTTTTTTTAATCCACCCATTTAACAACACTTTCGGCAAGCCAGGTTCTTTCACGAGATGATGTGTTCCAAAAACTTATTAAGTTATCTAGGTAACATCAAGGGGATAAATTCTTAAATAGAAGCGTCTTGAGTTTCTCTGAAGGGTTTATTATTCTGAAGTCAACACTTAACTTATGGCAATTCCTAGGTCTGCATGCTTAAGTCTTTCTCCTTTAGCTATTGCCAAAGGAAAAACTAATTCAAGTAAAGCTACTCCTAAGTACGTTCCTCTTATAATGCTAAGTTTGGAACCTAAGGACGAATATTCATCTAAACTATCAATTTCTAAAGAGGGATTAGATAAGGACCTTTCTTCTTACAACATGGCTCAGCCTTCATAAACTATAGTTGACCTTAGGCCTATTGGGCTTAGGATTTTACTTAATACGAAAGAAATGTATAGTCTTTAGACAGTGCCGGCCCGACTATATTGGTTGCCCTAGGCAAAATGACAAGGAGAAAAAAATTGGTAGCGCTAGGAATTGAACCCAGGTTAGTAGGATACAATTTAGGTATTAGACCACCAATCTATGTAATGTTTTGTTAATTATTTGCCCTGCTACATTCATAAATAAATATTTTTTAAAGCATCCGGTACTTTTTGTTGCCGCCTCCGTCACCTCCGGCGGCGTTGCCCTAGACGAATGTCTCGGTTGCCTTGCCTTGGGGCCGGCCCTGTCTTTAGAAAACCTCAACGCTTTGTATAATTTGAACAATTTTAACCTTCTTATTTTTATGGGATGAAAAGTAAATTTATCTTTTGGCTTTAGTTGTTAACTCTATATTTAATTAATACTTGATAGGATTTTAAACAACTAAGTTGTCAAAGTGATAAACAAACACATAATTCTATCTAGGAGCCCTACGATGCTAAAGTTATACTTATACAAACTCTTTAAGTAAAAATCCAAATATTAAGGATCGAAATTGGTTTCCTTTAGTCTAAGCTTCTTTCGTATGATTGTAATTCAAAGCTTCAAAAAGAGAATGAAAATCATAAGAAAATGCTTTAAGATGAAGAAGTGCATGTGAAATCTCTTCCTGAGGTTATTCTACTTAGTGGGCAAGCCTTGGAGCATCTAGTTGCTGAATTACTTAACAAAATAGCTGATCATCACCAGTGGTTGGATAATTCTAACAAAGAACTATGGAAAACTAAACTCTAAGTACTCGAGATCAAAGAATACCCTAAAGACATCAAAGTAGCTGCTCTCCTAAAGCCAAGAAGAGAACTAAGCAGGGGTTTGTTTATAATACCTTCTGCGCATAAAATTGAAGTTATTTTATAAGGGCATGGTTCTACTCGAAGGTTAAAGTCTGAATCGACTTTCAACATAAAACAGATGTCTAATCAAGATTTTTACACATTTTAAGGATGGATCAATCTTGCCTTTCACAAATATAAGAAGAAGTCGACTAGAAAGATGGACTGACATATGAAAAATTATTGGAACCAACTTTTTGACGAAGTCAATGCATAGGTCGAAAATCAAATAAACCAAATGCTAGCCCATCTCCTTCGGATTGAGGGTCACTATGAATATCTTTTCGAAATATTAGTTCCTTATAGAGTCCTACTTGACCTTTCATTTATTTTTTACAAGAATGAGCTTGCGTGCACCATGTGAACAGTAAGAAACACAAATTTTCAGTTTGCAATATATCAAACTCCCAATTCTATCTTCCCAAGTCCTTATAGGTTAGGTTGGACTATTATATTATTAGACATCGGCGAGGTACAAGTTTTTGGAGCTCTATTCTAGAAATCGAAGAAGAAGATGAAGGCCGAGAAAAGACCTTTTCTAAAGAGTGGACTAGGTCTTTCTATTTTTTCTTATGAATGTAAATGTGTATCTCTGTAAAAAATTATAATTGTAATTCTACTATATTTGTTTATGTATTTTTCTCTTTGTTGAGAATATAATCCTTTTAATATGCATTTTAACCAATCTCATTGTGTTAAATACTTGCTTATTGCATTATTTAATGTAGAGTAGCACTTGTCCTTTTGATACTCAATATTTGCACAATAGTGCATTCAATATTTTCTTATCCATTTTGACTTTATCTTATTTTGAGCATTTTTGGAATCTACTTGCTCAGTTTCATCTATTTTTTTCGATACTTTGTCATGCTTTTATCGCGGCGTCTACCTTTAGATCGTGTTTTGGATTTTATCGGATCATGTTGATTAAAATTTGACTTCTAGAGCCTTGTTGGTTGTCAAAAATACTACTTTGAGAGCTTAGATGTCTTGGATTTGTTTCCACATTTTATTCCTAACTTATCTACAAATATTTTCTGCTTTCAACCAGCCTTTTAATTCCTTTACACGAAGCTTAGGGTTTCAGGTCCATATAACGACCCAATTTCATTAACTATAAACCACTGTGAGGTGCCTTAGCCAACATACTCGGTCATCATTGAGCTTACTTCCACCAACTTATAACTTAAAATGGTCGAGGCTTAGGTGTCCAAAGTTTGTATACCAATATTTGTTCAGTGCAAAATTGTTAATTTGGGGCTTGGGCGCTACCGAAGCTATTATTTGAGTTTCGAAGAATCAATCCATTTCTGGACCATGGGTATCTAAATTAATAGCCATATAACACATCTGATTTATAATAAAATAAATAAATAATTAATTGAAAAGGAGTTTTTTTGTTATTTTACATAAATCTAAAATAAATAAGACGTAATTTAGAAAATCTAACTTTTCCATTGTGTCAAGTTGATTTTTTACCCAAAATTCATATATTAAAAGTCAAAAATGGACATCGAAAGAAGGAAATAAGGAATGTTTACAATAATGCACATTTTGAGGAAAAATAGATCAGAAACCGAAATGGGCTACGGATTTCTAGATTTGAGCCTATTTAAGGGAAAGTTATAACCATAATTCACCCTAATGCTCATTCTTCATTCTATAGCAGCCGGCCGACCCTAAACCTAAACTTCATTCTTTTTCTCCTTTTCCTCACTTTTAAATCAAAATTCTCTAAATAAAATAACAAATCAAAAAGAGAAATAAGTTAAGTCTAATCCAAATATTAAAAAATCAAATAGTAGAAGAGGAATGCTAAATCATATCGAATCAGAGAAGGGAATTTGGAGATTTTAATTAAAAATATATCAATGTAGTGAATAGAGGTCAGTGAGATTATCTAAAAGATGGTTATGTTGCAATGTATGCATTAAATTTCATTTATGCATATATTTAGGTTTTATAGTATGATTTAAAAATTGTTTTGATATTTTAAGTTGATGGTTTACATTAATTGGATAATTGGAAAACCCTAGACTATCACCTTAATAATAAAATTGGTATAACCCAAGGGGATAGATTTGGATTAATCTGAAATATGAATAATTCATCCTAGGTTTTGTAGAAATGATTGAAAAAGTAATTTTGTAAACACCAGAGATGAATATATGTTAACTTCGTCAATAAATCAATAATAGTGTTGTTTATATAATTGAATTATAATATTTTTATTGAAAATGTATTATAATTGATTGAATGAAGTTATAATCTTTGGGGTATATTATATGATGTTAGTAAGTTTGAATAAACAATAGAATGAATCCATAATGAATTCCACATCATATAAGAAGTCTGGAAATAAGATAGCGTGAAATAGAAAGTAAAAATGGTTGAAACGATGAAGTTCGAAGCATTGGAATGCATACTACAAGGGAGATATCAATTGGGGGAAGTTCTGTTTGATTGGTGAAAAGATGCAAATAAGGCAGAGAATGGAGAGGAGTTCAAGTCAAATGGAAACAATGTTCTAATCGACAAAAAAGTGGACCACTGCCTAATATAGGCATCAAATGGACTGGAAAAAGTTCCAGTCAACTGGCACCAGTCGGCTGGTGATATTTCCAATCGATTGGAAACGTCCATCATGCAAGGTTTATCCTAGACCTAGTGCGTGTCAAGTAGTCATAAATCAAGGACTTGTTTCCTACTTTGTCCATGTTCTGTAGTTCACATAGCATCATAATGCTGCATAACATAGCACTCAATGTTGGCATTGAATGTATCATAATTAGTTGCTCTTATTGTTACTATTAGTGCCACAGTTGCAGGTTTCAATATGTAATTCATCGGAGGAATGAAGATATCAATACCCTTAGGATTATACACTATTTAGCCAATGTAATTATAAGGAATTGATTTGTTATTTATTCTTTGCATGTTACCAATTCAATGATATGGAGTGTAGACATGTTTACCATCGAGATTGTATATTCAATGCTTCGATGGGCAGTTTACCATCAAGATTGTATTTTCTGTGTATGCCTTAGGTTGTTTACCATTGAGATTGTTTGCTCAATGTGTAGCTAGGTGGTATATCATTGAGACTATATACCCGAATGTATTATTATATTGGTGGCTTACCATCGAGATGTATGCTCGATGTATTGGTAAGTTTACCCAGTTTCTAGATATCCAACATTTGGATGAAAATCCATATGTGCTGCAATAGAGTTTGGGTTGGTGCCCTAGGGCAATTATTGAATTTATTAGATAAATCTAACTCGATAACTATTATATACTTGACATAATATGTTATATTGATTAATTAATTTAATCAGAAGTATATTTAAAGAAAATTCATAAATACTATGTTTTGTGATAGTGATACAAAGTGTTGTAACCAATAGTAATTTACCACATGGAAACTAAATACGTCAATTCAAATATTCCTACTCAAGATGTATCAAGGCTGAATAATGATACGTCCGTTGAGACAAGAATATGTAACGCTCTCCAATTATTGGGCAGTGTATTATAACGGCTACTAAGGCACCAAAGGGTTACATACCAATAGTTATTAGATAACAGTGGAATGACTCACTCGATAGTTTTATGTTAGTTAATAATACTAAGGTCAAAAAAAATATCGATGTGACAAAGTTAAATAGTTCTCTTAACTTGAGAATATTGTTGATCTTCAATGAGTAGGCTCCGCTTTGGTTATAGTTAAATCATGGCATGGTATCCATCGAACAACTATAGTTGGTGTTGGGCATATTCTCAGCACCGAATCAAGGCCCTACCGAACCACTCACCACCGGACCAATCCACCTACTCCCACTATCGAATCAAGGCCCTACCGAGCCACTCATCACCGGACCAATCCACCAACTCCCACTACCGAATCAAGGCCCTACCGAACCACTCACCACCGGACCAATCCACCTACTCCCACTACCAAATCAAGGCCCTGCCGAACCACTCACCACCGGACCAATCCACACTCCAACCATCACCGGACCAAAGCATTACCGGACCAACATTGCCAGGCCAGATCACGACAGCCCAGGCCCACCAGCAGCTATATACATCCAAGACCCCTACCCCCATCCTCACTCTATAAATAGAGGGGTAGGGTTACAACAATGGAGGACAAGTTTGAGAGCTCAAGCACGGACAGAACTTTCAAACAACTTTCATACACTTGTAATCAAAGCTTTGTACTTGTAATCTGAACAGTGAAAGAGAATAACATATGAAGTGGACGTAGGCACATTCTGGTCGAACCACTATAAATCTGTGTGTCTTTTCCAGTTTAGTCCTTGCTTTTTACATATTTGCATAAATCACCCAAATCACGAAGAACAACATAAAATCGACTAAATCATACGACTTGGAGGTGTTTGTCCATTTTTTGTGCAAACATTTTTGGTGCTTTCACTAAGAACTCAAGTTAGAAGCTTCAGCTTCTCCCACTTAACCTTCTCCCCGACAGCATCGCTCATTGCTTGGAAGACATGCCTCCCAGGAAGAAGAAAGATGTTAGCAAAGGAAAGAACATCGCAACTAGCAGCGTTCCAGATCCAGTGACCACAGATCAAGAGAACCGTCCCGTTCCAACAGCAGTACGAAATGGAAATCAGGCAAATCCGACAGCCCCTGCCACGGAACAACCGGCAACAATTACTAGGGCAGATCTAGACAGGGTTGTGGCTGAAGTGACTAACCGCTTCACATCCCAACAAGAAGCCTTGGTGGACCAACTCATGTCACGCTTAAGGGATGCTGAAGAATCCAACCGCAACACTGAATCATGGGATGAGTCCAAGTCTGGAGGATCTGGGAGGCGATAAAGATCTTTCTTCTTCGAAGAAGCTAACAACAGAAACAATAATGGTAGGAGCCGAGCCCGAACTCAGCCCGAATTCCGACCCGAGGAAACACTTGGAACCAAGCCCAATAGGGGAGGTACCAGGCGGGGGTCGGATGTAGCTAAGCCTGTCATGCTACCTAGCCATGGAAACACCAATGAACGGGGCCGAGCTAGAGTTCAACCCGAAGTTGGACCGAAGGAAGTGCCCGGAACAGAACCCAGCAGGGGAAGATCAAGGCAAGGGCCAACTGTAGCTGACGCTAGCATGCTCCCAGAAGACCAGAGACAGCCACTGGAAAATATTAGGAGTGATAGACGATACCATCCCTACAGATCATCTGGACGGAATCAATCCCGCAGAGAAGAACCAAACTCATTTCTATCTACTCCAAATTCTGATGAAAGGATGGCACGATTGTTCAGAGAATGCGTCCAACGGGATCAAAGAGATCAAGGGATAGGCGCTAGGGTAACCAGCCCTTTCACCCGCAATATCCAAATTGCCATCACCCCCCGAGAATGGAAAATGCCAACAATGGAACCTTACAAGGGAATCTCTGACCCCGTTGTACACTTGTAGAGATACACACAGCATATGCTCATGAGTGGAGCCACAGAAGGAGTATTGTGCAAATGCTTTCCACTACTCTTGGTAGATCTAGCTACCTCCGGGTTCTGCCATCTACCCCAAGGATCCATCAGCTTATGAGAACTGTTGAAAGAAAAGTTCATCAGCCAATTCCACATTCATGTGGAACAACCCAAGGATGCTTATTCCCTATCTAATATCAAACAGAAGCCTGGAGAGACAGTGCAGCAATATCTAACCCGATTCAATGTTGCAGCGGCCGTAGTCCAAGATGCCGATGAGAAGCTTATCTTAATGGCCCTCTATAGTGGTGTGCATCCGGATACTAAGTTTGCTAGAAGATTAATGAAAGAAAAACCAGCTACCTTACCCGATTTCTTCTATGAAGCCGGAAGATATATGAGACTTGAAGACGATGCCACTGAAAGACAGACTGGGCAACAAACCAAGGCAGCTCATGGCGACACACCCGCTGTAGCAAAGAACATTCGAAGAAGTGACTCTAGAGACAATGCTGGGGGCAAGAAGGGAGAAAAGCGTCTATATCGGCCAGGACTGAGATTTGATGCTTACATTCCCTTGAATGAAACAATCGAAAACATCTTCTTGTCCACCCAAGACAAAGTTAAATACAAACGCCCCCGTACAAGAAGGAATCAGATAACGCAATTAAGTCTGGAAAGTTCTGCCGCTTCCACGAATCTCATGGGCATGATACCAATGAATGCCATCATCTCCGGGACTAAATTGAAGAACACATCAGAAGAAAGAGACTGGAACGCTCTGCAAAAGGTCAGAACAGGACTCCAGCTCCTGCCAATGAGAACCCAAGGCTACCCCTCCCACAAACAGGAGGGGGAAATCGCAACACCAGCAGCTCCAGTCAAGAGAAGATAGTGGTCCATACCATATCAGGAGGACCACACATCCCGACAAAAACTGGACAGAGATGGAAAGATACGGAAAGTCACTTAGAAACAATGAAGGTTGCGTTAATTCTATTATGGAAGAACGCCACCCGAAGCGAAAAGAGAATGATGACATTACATTCAATAGGCGTGATCTAGAGGGAAGGCGGTACCCTCACATGGATCCTATGGTCATCTCTTCCTGGTTCGGTCCAGCCGAAGTTTTCCGAATTCTAGTAGACACTGGAAGCTCAGTAAATATCCTATTCAAGCATGCTTTCGATACAATGAAGCTGTCAATGAAGGATGTGTCTCCCTGCAACAAACCACTACACGGTTTCACTAGAGACGCGAAGATGCCCCTCGGGCAACTGGACCTCTTTGTTGAAATAGGAAGTCACCCCCGTTCCGTTGTACGGAAACAAACATTTGTGCTAATAGATAACCACTCGGCCTACAATACCTTTTTAGGAAGACCAGCCTTGTCTGACATTCAAATTGTCCTAGCCCGTGGTGCTTGAAGATGAAATTTCCAACAGACAATGGAATAGGGGAAGTAGAGGGTGATCAAGACGCCGCTCGAGATTGCTATGTAACTGAACTTCGCAATAACCGTAGGAAGGATAAAGGAAAAAAATGTAGAGATTACTCTCTACATGAAAAACTTGGAAGCATAGCAACTAAAGAAAGCCCCTTCCTCTTCAATATACCAGTAATCCTTTAAATGAATTAGACCCCAGGGACAAAGAGGAGGCCACCGCCGAGCCTGCAGAGGCTATGGAGTTTGTATCTGTAGACAAACACGACTCAAGTAGGCTGTTGAAAATCGGATCTCAGCTAAGAGCAGAATTGAAGGATCAACTCATTGATTTTCTCCACCACAACTTGGATGTATTTGCATGGATGCACGCTGACATGACTGGAAACTCCCCAGATGTAGCATGCCACGTACTAAACATCGATCCTACCAAGGTGCCAGTAAAGTAGAAAAAGAGAAGTATGGGTGTAGAACGATTAGCAGCCCTCGATGAAGAAGTATAGAACTTACTTGCCAATAACTTCATACGAGTAGCCGTCTACCCAGAGTGGATCGCTAACCTGGTACTAGTAAATAAGGCTAATGGGAAGTGGAGAACATGCATTGACTTCTCCAACTTAAATGATGCTTGCCCGAAGGATTGCTTCCTACTCCTTCGAATCGATCAGCTGGTGGACATCACAGCCGGGCACGAACTCTTATCTTTTATGGACGCATACTCAGGATATAACCAAATCCCTATGCACGCTCCCGATCAAGACCACACTAGTTTCATCACTGACCGGGGATTGTACTGCTATAGAGTAATGCCTTTTGGACTTAAAAATGCCGGAGCTACCTATCAACGTCTCGTCAACAAGATGTTTGCGGAAATGATAGGATGAACTATGGAGGTTTATGTGGATGACATGCTAGTAAAATCGAGGAAAGCCAACGATCACGTAAGCCACCTGGGCAAGATGTTTCAAGTACTTCGCCAATATGGAATGAAGCTGAATCCTTTAAAGTGCTCATTTGGAGTATCATCAGGAAGGTTCTTGGGATTCATCGTCCATGCCAGGGGGATCGAAGCAAACCTCGAACAAGTCCGAGCTCTGAGATATATCAAGATACCTTCCACTCGAAGAGAAATGCGAAGCCTAAATGGGAAAGTGGCCGCCCTGAGCAGATTCGTCTCTAAAGCGACTGACAAGTGCATCCCTTTCTTCGAAGCTCTAAAGAAAGACAAAGGAAAGTTCGAATGGACCGACGAATGCTTAACAGCCTTCCTCAACCTAATCGAACACCTCCAGAGACTACCAGTGCTCTCAACTCCAAACGAAGGCGAAGAGCTATACCTATACCTCGCTGTGTCATCTCATGCTCTGAGCGCCGCTTTGGTCAGAGAAGACAACCGCGCACAGCGGCCAGTATACTTTGTAAGCAAGAGGTTTACGGGGGCAGAAGCCAGATATCCTAAACTTGAGAAGCTAGTATACTGTTTACTAATCACATCACGGAAACTGCGACACTATTTCCAATCCCATTCCATAAGAATTTTAACCGATCAACCGCTAAGGCACATACTCCATCGTCCCGACACTCCTGGACAACTACTTAAATGGTGCATTGAACTGAGTCAATATGATATCACCTACCATCCTCGCACCGCCATCAAGGGACAAGCCATGGCCGATTTCATTGCCGAATTCACTACCAACGAAGGTAAGGAGCAATCTGAAATTGCAGAAGATATCAAGTGGAGTCTCTTTGTTGATGGGGCCTCAAATGAACAAAGCTCGGGGGCAGGTATTTTAATAATCACTCCCAGGGGAAGGAGGATAGATTATGCTCTAAGGTTGGAATTCGCTGCCACCAGCAACGATGCAGAATATGAAGCAGTAATAGCTGGATTAAAACTTGCCTTAGAGATTGGAGTCAGTTCTTTATGTCTTCATAGTGATTCTCAACTTATTGTAAACCAAATACTAGGAGAATTTCAGACTCGAGGAGAACGACTCACAGCATATCTAAAGAAGACCAAGCTGCTACTCGGATAATTGGATCACTATTTAATCAAACACATTCCTCGAGAAGAGAACCAAGAGGCCGATGAATTAGCAAAGCAAGCTAGCATGAAAGGCGGCACCATTTCCAGAGCAGTAGCCATCTCAAGGCAACTAACCCCGAACTTCGGGCAAGTGAATCTGATAGCTGCAATCGAAGCGGAAACTTGGATGACTCCTATCTGAAAATACTTACAAGATGGCACACTGCCCGACGAGCGTAACGAAGTCAAGAAAGTCTTGAGGAAAGCTTCCCGCTACACAGTACAAGAAGGCATCCTCCATAGGCGCGGCTTCTCTAACCCCTTATTAAGGTGTGTCGCTGGAAGGGAAGCCAAGGAAATCTTATCCAACATCCATCAAGGAAGTTACGGAGATCACACTGGAGGGCAGACTCTGGCAAAGAAGATACTCCGATACGGATATTTCTGGCCCACCTTAAACAAAGACGCCTTAGACTTCGTCAAAAAATGTGACAGATGTCAGAAATTTACTAAGATTCCTCGACTACCAACAACTGAGATTACTCAAATGGCCAGCCCTTGGCCCTTTGCGGTATGGGGAATTGACTTGATTGGAGAACTGCTAGTGGGCCGAGGTGGAGCCAAATATGCTATAGTGGCAGTCGACTATTTCACCAAATGGGTGGAAGCAGAACCTCTAAATAAAATATCTTTGGCAAAAGTTATTAGCTTCTTAATCAAAAATATTCTATGCAGGTACGGAGCTCCGCTCAAAATCATATCGGATAATGGACTCCAGTTTGACAGCGAGGAGTTCGCCGACTGGTGCCAAGAGCACGGAATTTGCAAGAGCTTCTCATCTGTAGCTTATCCCCAAGCAAACGTACAAGTCGAAACTGTCAACAAAATCCTCAAAACTCTAATCAAGAAGAAACTTAAAAAGTCAAAAGGCGCTTGGGTGGATGAACTTCCTACGGCACTTTGGGCCTACCGCACATCTTTCAGAACATCAATGGGACATACTCCTTTCTCTTTGGCATACGGATCGAAGGCCATGCTCCCAGTCGAAACTATAGTGCCTTCCTACCGTAGGATCCACTATAACCCAGAAGAGAACAAAGAACTCCTTCACATGTCTTTGGATCTAATTGAAGAGAGAAGAAACGATGCAGCGCTCAAAGCAGCAGCTCACAAGCAAAAAGTGGCAGCGCAATACAACTCCAAAGTCAAGCATCGTAGCTTACAAGAAGGAGATCTTGTCCTCAAGCGAATCTTCCCGCACCCTGGTGCACTAGATCCAATCTGGGACGGACCATATGTAATTCATAAAGATCTCCACAATGGAGCTTATATTTTGTCAACAGTGGACGGAGAGGTGTTCCAGAGGGCATGGAACATCCAACACCTTCGTCGATACTTTTCTTAACTTGTACTGCCCATATGAAGTGAATTAACAAAGAGAATCAGTGGACGTAGACATTTTCGTGCCGAACCACTTTAAAAACTTCTCTCTTTTTTAACTTGTTCCTTTATATCTTGGCTGCTTGTTAACTTTATCCTTTTCTGTTGAATAAAATCCTGTGTAATGGCATTTCCATTCAAGACACATCACAGCGCAACTTCACCTGGACAAGACCTAACAGGTATTATACGAATCTATGCCCTCGCCAATGAGACACTTTTGCTCCAGCATCCCTCTGCTGCGGGTTAACACATTGCTCGCGATCGACCCGTAAAGCCAAGTGTAATGAGCCGATTATAAGCCACCGAGAAGGCCGCCTATAGCCGAGGCAGCTCATTACGGCGTTCGGCTCGCCGGCAACTGTGAACCTACGTTAAGCCCCAACATAAGGTGTAGCCAGCCAGGGATAGTTCATAGTTGACGATCGGCATCCACGCTAGCCGGCCACGGTAAATCGAATAATACCCACGATTACGGGCCATAATGGCCCGGGTAGTTACTGTGCACGATCTCGGCTCCGAGTGTCTTAAGTATGGCTATGGTAAAAAAAAAGAGAAACTCCCCACGGAGGCGTAAGATGGGCGACAAATGTCTCCAAGACCCACTGCTAGGGAAAGTGACTACAAAACCCGTTTGCCAAGAACTTAAGCACATCGCAGGACTTCCGTAATTGGAAGTTTTACTATTTCTTATATTTCTATTTTTGTTTAAAAACTTTCCTCCTATCCTCTATAATGATCCCTAAAGTACAGGACACAAAATAGGAGACGCTCGCTAACGAGAATAGGAACTCACAACTGTATGACAGGTCACTTAGCAGCATTCCATGCTCAGTCATACAAGACATTCAAAGCAACCGTATACGACTAAAACATAAAGGGCGATACTTTCTTCTTTTGTATATGAATACGTAGCTGTAAATTATTCGCACGTCACACTAACATTGCAAGATATGAAATTATATTTTAAGCAAGAACTTGGCATCAAACACAATTGAATCACAGGAATGTGCACATCTATATTTCTTATGCAACATACCGAAATAAAGATAACATTCAAGCATGACAGAATCAGCTTAAGTTAAAAATTACATGCCAAGAATAAAGTCGTTCGTTATGAATAACATAATTACAGCCTAAAAGGTACATTAATGTTTTAGGACTACCATAGACAGTAATGTCAAGTAAACCAAAAGATATCCAGATCAAGTCAAGGAGTCGGCTGCATCGGAGCTTCACCACTATCCTACTGGCCCTCCGAGATCTACTTAACCGCAGGGTTGGAACTCTCAGCATGTTGACAAGAGCTAGTTGGTGCTTCAAAGGTCCCGCCTGTCCAATTCAGGAGAAGAATCCATTAAATAAACAATAAGCAATCAAGTTACGAAAAGCTAAAAGGGAAGACTTACCAGCATCTGCTCCTTGATCATCATCCTCTAACTGCACACCTACCTCCTCAGCAGTAAGCAGTCGCATACCCTCCTTCACCGCCACTTTCTCCTCCTTGGTGAATTGAGCCGTAACTACGTCCATTCTAAAGGCCACGCCACCCTCCTTATCTACATCGACCTTAGCCTCCTCCAGGGCCCTGAGATAAATCCTGGCCATGACTCGGGGATAATCATCTATCCAAGATAAGTTGCCCTGTTTCCAAGTGCAAAAGTATATATCCTGAAGCATCTCATCCATTATCCCCTCATTCTCCTCGAACTCCCTTATTCGGTCCTCAGAAGCCAACAGCTTTGCAGTGGCAGCATCCCTCTCTGATTGGTATCGCGAGAAGTCAGCCTGAAAGGATTTCCACATCGCCTCCATCTCCTCCTTCGGCTTGGTTTGAGCAAGCTCTACGGCTTCAAGTTTCTCGGATAACTCCTGCACCCGCTCAAGATCCGCTTTCCGAACCTCATCCACCGTTGCAATAGCCATGTCAATCCATTCCTTACAAACAACCTCCATTTTACGTAACTCTGCCCTGCTAGCCTCTTCCATGGTTTTCTTTAATTGCCTAGACGCGGCCTCATGTTGAGAGATCTGAATGGCCTGATCAGCGAGTTGTTTGGCCTGGTCGGAAACCATTAACCGCAGTCGAATGTTAGCACTCTCGATTTCTTCTCCAGCCTTGACCAGTCGGGCATGATGCCCCATTAGCTTCCTGGTTTCCTCAGCAACCCGGTCAATGTTTGCCTTGGCTTCATCCCCCAAAGTTACGACCCGAGTGGTAAGCAAATCAAGGTCCAGGGATTTAGCTTCATCCAATACTCTTACCATAGGATTACGGGGAAGAAGGTGCTCACCGGTAGCCTCATCAAAGGTAATATCACAAGAATCCGGATCCAGATCCGGATGACCTGCAAACGGATTACGAGCCAAGCCGGGATGGCCTATCCGGGTAACGGTAGGATTTTCAGACGGGTGCGGAGGAGATATAAATTCAGTATTCTTCTTCGTGGTATCCTGAAGAGGCTGAGTTGGGGACTGAGGACCAGATAAGGGTTCAAATAAGGAACGCCTCCTCTTCTTCCTTTGGATATCCCCCTCGATAACTCCAAGAAGAGGGCGGTAGCCGACTACGTCTCCAGGGAGGTTAGTCGTAGGCTTTGGTTTAGTAGAAGCCTTGAGAAGTTTGTATTGTTCAAGATGGTGTCGAACATCTGATGATTTGGCCACCTTACCCGTTACTGTGATAAAAACCAAGTGTTACAAGCATACATTGAGCTATAATTCAAGAAATATATCAAGTTAAGAAGTGTAAAGAGACGCTTTTGTTATACAAACCCTGGGGAGGAGTAGGATATTGCAATAAGTCCTGGATCTCATTCCAGGACGGGAGCTGACCATAAAATATTCCTAAATCCTTATCATAAATGGAGTCGGCAGGAGTCAAAAATTCACCTTGAATCGCAGGAATTGCCTTAGCTGAAGCGCTCTTAGAAGATGAATTGGCGCCGGTCCCGACCATGTCAGCTTTCTTAGGCTTCTCCACTAAAGCCGATCCTTCCTCCAACCCTTCAAAAGCTAGGCGGAAAGCGTCGTTTGTCCACTCCTGGATCACACTTGCTTGCTCAAAAGACAAAGCCCCAGTGCCATCACCACTCTGTCCGTCGCCGCCATCATCGCTATGACCATCACCTTCTCCACCACTTCCGCTCTCCGCCTCACCTCCTTCATCCTCGCCTCTTTCCTTCTCCACATCTCCTCCTCTGGGACATCTGGACATGTGCTGGGGGAGGGTCCATCGGACTTCTTGAGTTTCTTTCCCCCGGTAATTGGACGTTTCGAGAAGGGTTTCCTTTTGCTGCTCTTCGCCGTAGCCCCTCCTTTAGCTTTGGCGGCCTTCTCCTCAGCTGTGTCTCTTTACTTGACCACAGACTGGCGTGGCAGAATCAAGTTGAGCCCCAAAAGATTAGCGTTCCTGATCAAATAAGAAGCTGCCCTCTCGTTTTTTGGAATGGCTTCTATTTCTGCAGCCATCCGAACCAGACGATTGTTCTCTACAACCGCAATGCCACCTGTCGCTAGCAAGAAATAAAGCACATAAGGAGGAGCATTGCAGTCAGAACGAAAATTATAAATAAGATTCAACTTACATCCAAAGGTGAAGCGGTGGAAAGAAACAGAGTCATCCTTAACAAAGAACCATTCCTTCTTGAACATGCTAAATTTTGAATATAGATCCAGGACTGGCTTGAAAGACACGGCCAATTCTAAGCTAATATACGGAGACCCCTTCTTGTAGCCTCTCCAGTTGTACAGGTATTGGATTTCCCGGTTGGAGGGGGGACGCCCGTATTTTCTCTAGAAGATAATGAACAGACTCGCCAAGATGGCGTAGGAGTTGGGCTGAAGCTGGAAAGGGGCCACCTTCAAGTATGTGATAAAGCTAACTATCTAAGCGTTGATCGAAGGGATGGCTCCGCACATATAGCGATACCTACTGTAAGCGAAATATCCTTCAGGGGGGTTATACGGCATCACTCCTTTCCCCGGCAACATCATATGCGCTCCGTCGATCCCAAAAGATCTAGATATAACGTCAAGCTGCTCATCTTTGAGGGAGCTGGGAAAACAGTCAGGCGGTGAGTTCAAGAGCTCTTGAGGACCGTACCCGTCTACTAACGATCTCGGGGGTGGTCCATGTCGTTCTGGTTCTACCTGAACTGGGGGCACTATGGAGGACTCTTCTTTGTCCTTGGATTTCTTCTTGTCAGAACGAGTTTCTACTTTATGGGACATTATCTGCAACACGAGAAAACATATTATTAGAACAAGGAGTGTAGATATATAAACAAGCAAGTACATACAGTTTGAAATCTCATTCATAATTCAAAACATAAAATTTCATTCGGTAGTACGAATCTAAGGATCCATTCGGCACTCATACTTCCTAATTTCATTCGGTAGTTCGAGCCAAAGGATCCATTCGGCACTCATACTCCCTAATTTCATTCGGTAGTTCGAGCCAAAGGATCCATTCGGCACTCATACTCCCTAATTTCATTCAGTAGTTCGAGTCAAAGGATCCATTCGGCACCCATATTCCCCGATCTCATTCGGTAGTTCAAGCATAAAGTTTATTCGGAAGAAGAAAGCCTCACCTGGTCCGGCAGTCGAATCTGGTTCGGTGATATGATTGATTCGTCTATTTCAAACAGTAAAGAATGACAGAGGCATGAAGCCCATACTTGGGCCGAATGAGAGTGTTCAAATGGGAGAAAACAAAGCGCGACATATGCAGGCATATGCCCCACTTTGGGGGGCAAATGTTGGGCACATTCTCACCACCGAATCAAGGCCCTACCGAACCACTCACCACCGGACCAATCCACCTACTCCCACTACCGAATCAAGGCCCTGCCGAACCACTCACCACCGGACCAATCCACCTACTCCCACTACCGAATCAAGGCCCTACCGAACCACTCACCACTGGACCAATCCACCTACTCCCACTACCGAATCAAGGCCCTGCGAACCACTCACCACCGGACCAATCCACGCTCCGACTATCACCGGACCAAGGCGTTACCGAACCAACATTGCCAGGCCAGATCACGACAGCCCAGGCCCACCAGCAGCTATATACATCCAAGACCCCTACCCTCATCCTCACTCTATAAATAGAGGGGTAGGGTTACAACAATGGAGGACAAGTTTGAGAGCTCAAGCACGGACAGAACTTTCAAACAACTTTCATACACTTGTAATCAAAGCTTTGTACTCGTAATCTGAACAGTGAAAGAGAATAACATATGAAGTGGACGTGGGCACATTCGGGCCGAACCACTATAAATCTATGTGTCTTTTACAGTTTAGTCCCTGCTTTTTACATATTTGCATAAATCACCCAAATCACGAAGAACAACATAAAATCGACTAAATCATACGACTTGGAGGTGTTTGCCCATTTTTTGTGCAAACAGTTGGGTCGAGTGAAAGCATTGGAAGTGAAATACTATTTAAGGGAGGATTTGTCTCCTCGCTTGCATGAGTTTAGTATCACAGTCAACAAAGTCAATTCGAAGTCAAAGTTTCTGTCCATAACATTCTGGTTAATAATGATTGTTATTATTGAATTAAGAGCTTTGTGTTCGGACTATAGAGTTGAATGTGGAAGATATTTGAAATTTGACCACTACCAAATTCCATAAGTTCAAAGTGATATAGTTTGAAGAAGAGAAGTAGCATAAATAATAGTCGCAACTGGGCAATGCTTAACAAGGTAAAAATTGAATTTTACTGAAACCAAGTAAGCGATAAATTTGACCAAAATGTCACACCACCTACTAAGTGACATGTGAATATTAATATTCAAATGGTTTAATATTAATCACTAACCAAATTTACACCTAGCAAGTCACACAGCCGAAATGATTAATATTCCTTTGACTAAACGATTTGATTAATTTGTAATCGCTGTAAATTAATTAAATCAATTAACATTTGTGAAATATTAAATATAAAAATTTGATTTTGAAATGATGGAAAAATATTATTAAATGTATTTGTAAAATTAATAAATATAATAATTTTATTTGAAATCGATAAGCGTTTAAATTGGATTTAAATGTAAAATATTTTATTCAGGCTTTAAATGATTGAGGCCCATATAATGGCTAATTATATTGAACTATAATGGGTTATATGCAGCCATATGATGGCTTGTTATAGGGTTTTGATTTAGATGGCCAGGATAGAATAGAATGATTAAGAGATAAAGGAGGATCTATATCCTAATTCGTCTCTAAATTCTCCTTTGTATAAGCATCCTCTACCCTCACTTTTTTAAAGACTTTTAAAGCCTCCATCTTGCCCTATTTCTAGTCGAGCCATAACCTTCTCCTCCACCTTCAATTCAAGTTGAAATTTAATTAAATCAAGTTTTATTTGATAACCTATGGCCAATAATTCAGAGAATAGCTATCTATTGGATTGCAAATCAATTCTTGGAGCAAATTTCATCATTTCATAGTGTACTTTCTAGCATTGGAGGTAAGATTCTTTTCTAACTAATATAAGATTATTATTGATAAGATATAATGTTTATATTATATATCTCTCTATTATATTGTTAGTTAGATGACGATTTTGATATACATATGTGTAACCATAATTGGATTGGTTGTATATTTACATATAATTGTATATTAATAAAAAAATAGACAAACACACAGAGATATATATGTACATATACCTAGATGCAGCACATCTAATAATAAAAAATAAAAATGATTTTTATCCTAAATAACTTAAATATATAATATTTAAGTACGTATGTATAGTGTATAAATTTAATACTACCTTATTCTTATACTATAATTTTATGCATAACTATATAATTTTTTGTATAAATTTCAAAGGTATAATATTCTTGGTAGAAATAAAAAATAATTTATATATTTATTATTTTTAAATATTATTCAAAATAATATATGTATATAAATCATTTACATTAATTTATATCACAAAATTTTGTTTTATATTTTATAAAATTAAATTATTAACTAACTTACTCTGAGCAAAAAATAAAAAAACATTTTCTCGCTTTAAAATTATTTAAATATAGATTAGAATTAAAATCTAGATTTAAAATTATTTTTAGTTTTAAAATTATTAATATCTGAAATTAAAAAATATTTTTTAGAATTTTAATATGGATTCCAAATAAGCTTTGAAATTGTTTTGAATTAATTTTTAAGAAATATCCATACATATATGTATTCTAAAATTTATAAAAAAAATTGATTTGCGCATAACCTAGTATTCGTATGTTTAAAATATTAACATATATAAATATATAATTTATATTCATTATAATATTATTTATGTTTAAACATATACGTATTTAATATATATATATGCATATAAATATTCATTTATTATTTTCGACTTTAATATATATATTATGTTATATTTTATATAATTTATAAATGATTTAACTATCATACATATGTTTATAAATATATACATATACATATGTATAATTATTTAAGCAAAATATGATTTATATACATAAATATATATACATATACATATATATATATATATATTAGTAAAATTTTGTAAAAATATATAAATTTAATATATACATATGTAAATAAACATTTGGACAATATTTTGGTTTTTCGGATGAGCTAACGCATCTATTATGATATAAATCCCAGCATTTACATACGGTTGCCTTGCACAATTTGATTTGTCACACATGCACACACATTTATAGTGTATATATAATATAACATGAATTAAATCATGCTTTATCACTTTATAAATTTAAATGAAACAAAGATTTTATTAAAACAAATTTAGAACTATTCTAAATAAATTAGACTTCATAGGCCCAATAAAGATCCAATATGATAAAAAAAAATTCCCTGTAACTTCTACTTTGGGCTTTTCCTAGTCCAATAATGGTATCGAAGTAAAATAGCCTATGAGATTTAAATTTGTCATATTGGGGCTAACTTATTAAAGCCTACCCATATAGTAGGGTATTTAGAAAAGTAATATCTAAGATTAAATTTCAGTAATTAAGTGCTTTATTCAACCTAGCTATTAGCTTGCACTAAAATGGTAAGTTAAGCCTAAAATGTTATATCTAATAGAAAACGTCCCAATTTTTATTGGGCCTTGGGCAAAGTTCAAAACTGCTTTGAAATTAAAAATGAAAATTTTAAATTTAAAAGTAAAAAATAAAATAAGAAAAACATTATAAATGTTATGATATAGATTCAAGTTACTTTGAAAATAAAAATATGAGCTTTAAATTTAAAATTTAAATTTAATATAAAGCACACATTATAAGGTTATAATATAATTTCTCAAAATGTTTTAAAATGTTATAAAATAATTACAAAAATTTGAATTTATTAATAAGATTAATAAAACATATAAATTAATTGAATAAGTTAATTAATGAAAAATATATATATGTATTATATATTTTGATATATGTTATGATATTTTAATATGTTTAAGATACCATAAGTTATACATATATATATACAAAATGAATTTTGAAATTAATATAAATTTAATTAAATTGTTTAATCAAGTAAATTAATTAAACGGCTAATTAATTGAATAACATACACATATATAATATATGTATTATACCATAAAGGTTATGATATATAATAAATATTTGATATGATTGTTATATTAAGATAATATAAAATTAATTAGATAATGTTTAACTAATATAATTTTATGCATAAGACTATATAAGTAATATGAAATATAAAAGTTGTATAATAATAAGTCTAATATAATACAAATGTATACATTAAAGGTGGAACATTGGGAAACCCTAAATAGACCTAATGAATAAATACATACATAAATATACGTATACCGTGATTTCCAATGTGTCTGATACTTAAATGATGAGGGTATTTCAAAAAAATACATTATTTCATAAGTCGATTTACTCAACATAATATCTAAAAGATTATGAATCTTCAGTATAATGTTGTCCTCTACTATATATATGTTAATAAATTACTTACATACTCCTTATTTGTTGAGCAAACTCAAGCGAGTAATGTTATGTGTAGTATAATTAATATATTGAATATACGAGGTGGGGTAAGCATATGTATTTGTTGAGAAAACTCAATTTAGGCCATCGTGATATGGTAGGTACGAGTGAATAATTTCATTTCGATTTGTTGAGCAACCCCAAGGTCGAAGTAAAATTAGGACAAGGTTCCAAGGGTTAGGAGTTGTATAAGATACAATCGATAAGGAGTTATCCATCATTTGTGAAGCTATGATTTATTGACCAAACTCAAGGTAAGAATCTCGGGATGAACGAGTTCTAACACCCACTAGTGAAGTCGAAATACTTCTATGATTCGAATAAGGATGATTTAGTGAAACATAAAGATTGGTGGGAGCCTTATTAGAAAAATGAAATGGTAACATTTAACCTTTCTAATATTGTAAGAACATAAATATACTATTTTAAAATTTTAACCTTTCACAATGAAATAAATATACTATTTTAAAAATTCCTACTCAAGATATATCGAGCCACGATATCGATACATACATTGAGACTATTGTACATAACGCTCTTCAAAGGTTGGACGGTGTATTACTCATGGCTGCAAAGGTCACCAAAGGGTTATAAACATGATAGTTATTGGATAAATATGGAATGACACTCGATAATTTTATGTTGGTTAACATAACTAATGTAAAACAGAAAATATCAATGTGACAAAATTACACTGTTCTCTTGACTTGAAAATATTGTCGATCTTCAATATAGAAGATCCACTTTGATTATATCTAAACAATGGCATGACGTCCATTGAATGACTATAGATGGTTCAAGTGGAAGCATTGTAATTGAAATACTATTGAAGAGAGGATTCGTCTTCTAAATTATATAAGATTTATATCGCGTTCAAATGAAGCCAACTCAAAGTCAAAGTCCCTCGCTAGAGCATTTTAGCCAATAATAACTGTTATTATTGAACTAAGGCTTTGTGTTTGGACTATAGAGTTGAATGTGGATGATATTGAGATATTGACCTTTACCAAAGTCCATAAGTCCAAAGTGATGTAGTTTTGACAAAAAGAATTGATGTAAACAATAGTCACAAACTGGCAACACTTGACAAAGTAAAATTATATTTTACCGAAACAAGTAAGTGATAAATTTAGCAAAAATATCATACCACTGGCTAAGTGTTGTGCGAACACTAATATTCGAATTGTTCGATATTAATCATTGACCAAATTTACACCTAACAGGCCACACAACTGAAACGATGACTATTCTTTGACCAAATTATATAACTAATTTGAAATCATTATAAATTAATTTAATTAACTAAAATTTGTGAAACATTAATTATAAATATTTGATTTGGATTTGATGAACAAATTTTATTAAATGCATTTTCAAAAATTATAAAAATATTAATCGATATACGATATCGATAAGCGTTCAAAATGGAATAAATGCAAAATATTTTATTCAGGCTTTTAAATGAGATTATGGCTCATACAGGGTCTGGTTATATTCGGTTATAATGGTCTTATATGTGGCCATATGATGGCTTGTTAATGGGTTTTAATTTTATGTCTAGGATAGAAGATAAAAGGTAAGATATAAAGGAGGATCTAGATCCTAATTTGTCTCTAAATTCTCCTCTACATAAGCATCTTTACCCTCACTTTTTTAAAGACCTTTGAACACCCAATATTGCCCTGTTTTCACCTAGCCATAGCCCTTTTCTCCTCCATCAATTCAAGTTGAAATCAAATCAAATCAATTGCTATTCGACAGCTGATGGTTAACGGTTAAGAGATTTGCAATCTACTGGACTGAAATCAGTTCAAGGAGAAAATTTCATTATTTTAATGTGTACATTTAGGCATTGGGAATACGGTACTTTTCCAACCAATATACGATTATTATTATCATTTTTTTGAATCCCAGAAAATCTGGTTTCATCGGTAACAACTAGGAGGAATACGCGTAGGTCTGCCACAGCTGAATCCCAGAATTAAGCCAGCCCTTTCGAGGTACTTAGCGCAGGCTACCAATACTTGAACTCTCAACCTACAACCGAACTAGGCCTATAGACAATGTATGCTATTATTGTTAAGATATAGTGTATGTATTATATGTATGTGTGCGTCTATATATGCATATGTATATATATATATATATAATATCAGTTAGTAGCGATTTCGATATACATATTTATTATCACGATTGGATTGGTTTTATATTTATATATAATAGTATATTAATGAAAAAAGTTAGACACACACATATATGTATGTATGCATGCATATGGGTACACGCAACACAGTTGATAATAAAAAATAAAAAATAATTTTTTTGTTAATTTTTAATAAGTATCCATGTAGATATTTATTTACATTTATTTCAAATTTAAAAAAATATTTCTTTATGCATGTCTTGGTATTTTTATATTTAAAATATATATTTTTATTAATTTAAAATGTTAATATATATATGTATATTATTTGTTATAATATTATTTATGCATAAACATATATGTATGTATATGTGTCTACATATTTACTTACATATTCATGTATTATTTTCGGCTTTAAATATATATATATATAATTATTTAAACAAAATATGATTTATATACATGCATGTGTGCGTGTATATATTTGTTGTAACGTCTTGTAAATTTACCGCATTGAAATGGAAATTTAATCTATTTATAAATCAAATGTAGAATTTTCAAACTTAAACAATTATGTTTTATATGATAAATAATAATGGTAAATTTATTTTTGATATTGATTAAAGATTTTGGATTTCCATTGTAAAATTGATAAAAGTCGAATTCCAATAAAGTAGGATAAATATTAATTAAATTTTTTTAAAGGATAAATAATTTCTTTTAAATATATATAATCGATATCAAACTCATTTGTTAATAATAGTAATTCAATTTATAATGGTTTGATAAATATATAAAACTTGTTCTATAAAATTTGACAAATTTTATCGCATATCGATACATCGATGTCGTATTTTTATAAATAGATTTGGATTTTATTTTATATTATTTCTAAGTCAAATATAATTTTTTTAAATTTTTTTAATATAATAACAAATCCATTTTGAAGTTTCGTTTACATGAATAAATAGTTTAACAAAAACGTCAAAATGTGACCATAAAACGTTTTGTTCAAAATAAGTTGCCGCAACGTTATTGCACCTTTGTTAACATGTTTTATCATATATATAACACATTTTAATAAGTAAACATGTTTACTTTTACTAAATAGGATTAGAAAACTTCTAGAAGTCATTAGTAAAAGTAACTAAGAATTAACAAAAGTAAGAAAAAATAAACATTAAATCACATCAAATCAAAGCCAACGTAATTATGATACTCTTTATTAAATCTTTAAGCGACTAAGACATAAAGTAAGGATGTGAAAGATGATTTTAAGTATTTAAAAAGACGCATTTGCTTTTGGTTGAAGTAACGTTAGTTTGGAAATTTGGTAAAAGGTTATTTTGGTAAATTTACCACTTCTTTTTTTTTCTATAAATACCCACCTTCTTCTACACCTTCATTCACATTTTTACTTCTTTTGCTTTTTTACCTTCTTCCTCTTTTCTTTAATGGATTCCAAGCTAATAAAAAATTATAAAGAAGTAATGTCAAAATATTTACAAAATATTTAAAAGAAATCAATGTTCATCCTCTTCAAATCAAACTCTTATTTTCTCCATATTTTTCCTCTTCTTCTCTCGGCAATATCTTCTTCAAATAAGAATCAAAATGCAAAAAAATAAAATTAATCATGTTATTTTCTAATGGCTACAACATTCATGTTGACCACTTTGTGCCATTTCAAATTTAACTATGTCAAAAATACACTTCTTTCCGATGCATTTTCCGGCCCAGTTTTTAAGCCAGAGAATAGATCATTTTATTTCAATGATAACTTGATCATAACCGATCCAAATTAAAAAATTATTTTTTCAAAGCATATAAATTTTCAGTTGGTGCAACTTTTATGTTGATCACTTTTTCATGTTTTGAGGTTTGCTAAACCTGAAACTCAATTCTATGAAGCGTATTTTCGGACTTAATATTTATGAAACCGAAAATAGCTCTTTTTCTTTTAACATTATATTCCTCAAAACTAATCAAAATCAAGTGATTCTTTTTTTTTAATTCAAGAGAAAAGAATTTTCAACAAATTTTCAGTTAACAAGTTTTCAAATTTCGAGAGTTAGAGAGTCAAAAATAAGGGAAAAGATGACCTATTTTTCGGGTCTAATTTTGAGAATTCAAGGTCAAAGCTCTACCACTTCTTCTCTATACTTTCGGCCCACCTCCATCTCAAGCCTTATTCAAGCACTTCAAAGGAAGGAATTTTTTTTTACTAATGTTTAAGTGGAATAGGAAGTAGTCAGTGAAGCATGGATTAGTTTGAACGTTGGTAGGAAGTTAATCGCTTTGGTTTACGGTGAGCAACTCTATTTAGCATATATATATATATATATATATACATACATACATACATACATACATATATATATATATTTGATGTAGTGCTATGATTGCTATAGACCCTTATATATGCTTTGATCATCAAGTGTTAACTGTTTGATATGATTGTTAAATTGTTTTTGCCATGTCATGTTAATACACGTCGATAAGCACAAAGGAAATCACTTTCCTTTTGAAAATGAAATAATGTATGTGAAATGCTTAAACCTTTTGGAAACAGTTTTAAAATGAGTTAGAAATGTTTTATAAACATTTAATATATTTAAAGGAGTAAAGAAAGAAAATCAAGATATTATCTTGTATATTTAAAAATTTGTCCGAATCAATTTTCCATAAAAATCGCTCTTTTTGCAGTATAGTGAATGAAGTTTTAAGTTGATATTTTAGATGTTTTAAAATGTGAAATAAATTATAAAAATATTTTAATTTTTTTTAAAAGTAATTTAATTTTAAAATATAGATATCTAAATGACATAAAAGTGTTTTGAAGAGTATGACTTTTAAAACACTATTTGCAACACTTTTCGCAACGCTTTTCACAGTAGTTTTCAATAACTTTTGAAACGTAGTTTTAAACTTAACAATTATTTCCTCTATATTTTTTGAATGATTTTAAAAGAATAATTAAGTAATTTAAAGATGATTTGGATGTTTTTAATGAGAGTTTGAATAAATGGGTACGAGGAATTATTTATACCACTTAAATGAAAAAATTGAATATAATAACAAACTGAGTAATGCGGAAACGACTAATAATTTGTCCCGGTTTTGAGACCTGAGAAGATAAATAAGGTGTTTAACTTTAGGGATTGAGCAAGCAGTGCCCTAAACTTACCTGGCCACAGCTTTCGTTTCTTGGGCGAGGGGTGGAACAGATCGAAAGGAAAGCCTGAAAGCTCGAAAAAGATTGTATTAAATTTCTGAAATAAAAGAACATCGGCATTTTCCAAAATTTAAGAAATATCCAAAATGAATGATTTCTATGATCCTATTTACTCAAAAATGTTTGTTAAGATTGATTTTAGGGTTTATCATAAACGATGTCTTAAATAACATTGTTTTTAAAATTTAAGGAATTTGGATCGAGAGTTAAGTGAGGGAAATTGAAATATTATCTAAAGAAAAAAATGAATTGCTTAGATTTACTCTAGGATAAAGATCGTTGAAGACAAAGATATTCATGATGTAGGATTACTTGCCATTAGTCCTTGGAGGTGAAATTTACCATATTTAAAGTGGTAATAGACTCCGTTATGAAAATCTCGATTTGCATGAATATGATTTGAAGTTAAGAAAGAAATCTTTTATTAAGATTTAATAAATAATTTGAGAATTTTTTCCCTAAGTTAAAATTTATAGCTTTAATATAGAAATCTTTGATTAAGATTTAATGAATGATTTGGAAAAGTTTTCCTAAGTAAAAGAGAAAATGATTTAGAATTACTACAGGATTTAAGAAAGGTTTAAATAAAGCAAATGATTTGATAAATGGGTCTTAATGATTTCATATACTCTTGAAAAGAAAGTGGAATAAATTGAAAAGAATATATATATCTAATAAAGATGTTTTATAAAAGATGAAGTAATCGATTGATGATCGATATCCACATATGAACTTAACATCTTTTAAATCGATAATTGGCTTCGAAGGAACCGGGGTCGGATTTGGGCGATTCCAAAGTGGAAACCACTTCGAACCAATGTATATGTTCGAATTTGAATACATGTTAAAGATGATGATTATTGAAGACCGTGGATCTTCGTAGCGTTAGGACTGCTTGTTGACATGCTTTGGGTAGCTCCCATTATAGAGTTAGTTATAGCAGCGGTCTCCTCGTTGTGAAGATTTTTCAGATTGCAAGGACTACTTGCTACTAGTGGTAGTAGGAGAGTTCCCTCAGTTTGTCCTGTTCCTGGACAACTTTAATGGACGTTTGTCTAACATTGCATTTCTAAAGATTAAGTATATTGGTTTTCACAAACGTACATCACTGGCGGCGGAGAAGGAAACTTCTCTTAGCTTAACACCCTCTTTTAGACGTACGAGCTCAAGGGTGGTATTTTTATGAAAGGAAATTATAGTCAACGAAAATGGCCATGTGGCATTCATAGTTATGTGATATGTGAAAAGGTAATCGTTACCTCAAGTCTCATCAACCAAAAATGACCGAAACAGGGTTAGATGCGGCAAGGCTAAGTGGGTCATTCCCGATTAGGGTATGATCATCCTCTTATAGATATGTTTCTTCCCACTATGATGTTCGGGACGTAAATTAATGTGGTTTGTATGCTCAGGCGCCCGGTTTAAAGGTCGGTAACGGACGAGGGATGACTTATTCGGTACTATCTAGTTACAAAGGTAGGCCGGTCTTGTGTTGGTAGTGGGCAGATGTTCTGTGCCTCGGGACGTCCATCTAGAGGTGTACCCATCGGAAGGTAGTCCCTTCGCCTGTCATTTGTATGGAAATCCATTCTCCATTATGAACCTTCGGACTTGATTGCAAACCTATTATGCTGGAATTTAATCAACGTAACAATTTCGGCTAAAATTAATAAGTTTATTTGCAAATATTTTCAAAAAGATGTCATTAGAATAATATCAAATATTTTGATATACAAAAGTGTTTTAAGTTATCATAAGGTAAAAACTCGTCCATGTTTACGTATGTGCATGGTCTTATGAGATACTCTTTCTTTTCAAAGGATTTTATATAAAAGCAGATATATGACACTGTCATTTATTATTGAGTTTTTCTTATGCTGGTTTATCAGGCCTGATCTAGGTATTTTCAGTACTCGAGTCAAATCCGAGTAGTTTCAGGTTTAGTTGAAGACGGTTGGAGTTTCTAGAGGAGAGCTGGAGATATTCATCTACGTATGGGCATATTCTATTATCCGTTGTGCTTTGTTAGTTTTAGTTTGATATTTGTCAGCAATTGTAAGGACGGATGTTTATAACTATCTAAGATCAATTTAGGTTAGACTCTGATATATGTATTTAAAAGTATTCCGCCGTAAAGATATTGGTTCAATATTATATATTATTCCATTCGAGTGAGATTCTATTCTGTCTATTTTCTTTATTACCACTGACGTTCCGTCTATTCGTGCAAGTTGAGTCTGACATGTGTGATTTATTATCGATTTAAAGGGTACGAGAATACCGACAATCACATTTGGTATCAAAGCTGAAGGTTAAGCGAGAACCTTGGCTTTGGTGGGGTAAAAACCCATTAGAGATAGGGTTAGTAACACCCTAGAATCAGTTGAGACTATTATAATGAGGGCATGTTTGATAATGTTATATATAAAGGTTTTGATTTAAAAAGTTGGTAAGTGAAATAATTTTTCCTTGGGTTTATAATTTAAATATTAAAGGGATATTATTATTTTAAGTTAGAAATTAAGGATTGTTTGTAATTTAGCTTAATGAAACCAAAATATGAATATCTTGTGATTAGAATTGCACGATTTAGCTGTAAACATAAGAATCAATTAGTTGAAAGCCATAATATAGAACTTTAATCATATACCCCTAGATATTTGATTATCAAGAAATAATGGTTTAATGATCATCAAAAATTGATGGATTTAAAAGCAAAGTACAAATATCTTGTGAAGAAAATTCATGATTTGACTATAAGATATTTGATGATAATATTGAAGCTAGAAGTTGCAACTAGAGAAAGTAAAGAGAAAACACATGCTTTGAAAAATTCTTATCAATAAGATAGAAAAAAGATAAGCCTAAATTGAGATTTTGGGTAAATATAATATAAAAGGGTATGTTCTATAACTTATAAAGAGATAAGATAATTTGAAATTTAGAATCTTTGTTTAGGTTAGAATCAAAGTGAAATTTAAGAACAGTAGATGTAAGAAATACTATCCTAATATAAAACTTTGTATTAGTGATGCATTTAGGGTAACATTTATACTTCAAAATAAAGTAAAATTAGAAGTGGAAGTTTAAATTAAATGGTTAGCAGGTTGATTGTTGGATGAAAATATTTAGATAACAAACATCATATGAATTAAGTTTCACAATTTGACTATAAGGTGTTTGATAATAAGATTGGAAGAAATGAATATACAAGATAAAAATAATATAATATAAAATGATTATGTAAAAATAAAATATAAAAGGAATGATTATTTAAATTTGAGTAAAAGAACCGTGGTAATTTAAATGAAGTTAATTAATATAAGATAAAAAGAATTTATAAAATAGGTTTTATAAACAAAAGTAACCTCTAAAGGATTTTGGAAAGGGTATTATTTCAAATAAAAAGATATATTTTATGATAAATAGTTCGAATGGCTCAAAAATAAACTAAAAATGGGCAGGTAATGTGTTCGGATGGCAAACACTTCTCTTAAGTATTACTCTTCTTGTTAAGAGAAAATATAATACTATTGGTAGTACCCGGTTCCTTGGTATTATTTGGTAGTTACTCGATCTATATAATTTCTTCAAGTTAAAGAGATAATGTGAATCATTAATTGATGAATTGATTAGTAATATTCATAAAAGTGTTTAAACCAAAGATGAATTTAGAATCACTAATTGATAAGATAAAGCAGAATTCTTGACAATTTCGGACATTCGAATTTTTTTGAATCACACCTAACTCAGATCTAAGGGATTTATGTAAACTTTTGGTAAAGGATAAACCATTGTGAAATGGTTTAAGTAAATGAAATTGGATCAATAAAATTTATAAATATGATTATAAATAAAAAGAATTTAAAAGTGGATAAATTTATAATAGCATTAAATCGAACATAAAATTTGTAATTATGAATTTGAAATGATATCAACCTAAAAATTCACCCGAATATAAAACCAATCGGGAACTTGGAATGTATGTATATATACTGTTAGGATGTATAAAGGTATTACACAAAAATAGATTTAAGTCATGAACTATTTAAACACCTAAGTAAATCATAACTCTTTAAAATGTAATTGTAACATGGTATTAATTAATTCTACCATTAATTAGGCATTTGGACTTAAGTTTTTAAAAGTGATGGATTTACGTAGTTGTGTTCATAAGGTATAATAAACTTAAGTAATAGTTTTACGAAATGATTCATACATAATATTAGTATTAAAGAAAATATATTAAAAAATGAATGAAAAATAAAGGATGTGAATAAAGAGAATTTGGTATGACAGGGAAAAACTAATAGTAATTTATATGTAAATCATTTCGTCACATAAATTTTGATCTAATATCCAAGTATGGAACTTTGAAGTATTTACACTGATCCGAAAAAGACTTTATCACTCGATTTCTTGATGGCAATCATTGATGATGTTTTTTGGTTAGTTGCTCGAGTTTTCTATCATAGTTGAGAGCTATGCAAGGAAAGCAAGTGTATCTGATCTAGAAGCCTGATCAGAGTCTGCACTAGAAAATCGGAAGATTGATACTAGTTCGGAAATAAAGTTATGGATTCGAATAGAAGATCAAATCAGATATTATATACGCATGATTTGGGTACACCTTATGGGTTCAGTTTTGTGAAATAATGATTTAGGAAAAAAAATATTGTGGATTTAGGTTCAGGTTAATTTCGGGGACGAAATTCTTTTAAGTATGGGAAAATATAACGACCCAAAATTTACCACTTTAAAATGGAATATTTAGTTTATTTAAATAATCAAATTTAGAATTTTCAAACTTAAACAATCATGTTTTATATGATAAATAAGAATGGTAAATTTTTTTTGATATTGAATAAAGATTTTGGATTTCCATGGTAAAATTGACAAAAGTCGGATTCCAGTAAAGTAAGATATATATTCGTGAATTTTTTTTAAAAGATAAATAATTCCCTTTAAATATATATAGAATCGAATCAAACTCATTTGATAATAATAGTAATTTAATTTATTATGGTTTGATAAATATATAACACTTGTTCTATAAGTTGACAAATTTCGTCGCATATCGATACATCGATGTCGTATTTTTACAATTTGAATATTATTTTACATTATTTTATAAGTAAAATATATTCTCTTAATTATTTAAATAAAATAAAAATCAATTTTGAAGTTTGGTTTACATATATAAATAGGTTAACAAAAAGGTCAAAATGTGACCGTAAAACGTTTTGTCGAAAATTAACATTTTTTCAAAATAAGTTGCTGCAACGTTATCGCACCTTTGTTAACATATTTTAACACATATATTACACATTTTAATAGCTAAACATATTAATTTTACTAAATAGGATTAGAAAACTTCTAGAAGTCATTAATAAAAGTAAGTACGAATTAACAAAAGTAAGAAAAAGTAAACATCAAATCACATCAAATCAAAACCAACATAATTATGATATTTTTTACTTAATCTTTAAGTGAGTAAGACATAAAGTAAGGATATGAAATTGATGTTAAGCATTGAAAAAGTGGAGTTTTCTTTAGGTTGAAGTAAGATTAGTTTGGAAATTTGGTAAGAGATTATTTTGGTAAATTTACCACTTTTTTTGTTTTTCTATAAATACCCACCTCCTTCTTCACCTTCATTCACATTTTTTCTTCTTTTTTTCTCATGCTTCTTCACCTTCTTCCTCTTCTCTTCAATGTTTTCCAAGCTATATAAAAAATAATAAAGAAATAATGTCAAAATATTTACAAAATATTTAAAAGAAATCAATGTTCATCCTCTTCAAATCAAACTCCTCTTTTCTCCATATTTTACCTCTTCTTCTCTCGGCCATATCTTCTTCAAATTAGAATCAAAATGCAAAATTATTATTTCTAATCATGTGATTTTCTAGTGGGTACAACGTTCATGTTGACCACTTTGTGTTATTTCAAATTTAACTGTGTGAAAAATACGCTTCTTTCCAATGCATTTTCTGGCCCAGTTTTTAAGCCAGAGAATAGACCATTTTATTTCGATAATAACTTGATCATAACTGATCCAAATTAAGAAAAAAACATTTCAGAGCATATAAATTTCCAGTTGGCACAACATTTATGTTGATCACTTTTTCCAGTTTTGAGGTTTGTTATATCTGAAACTCAATTATTTGAAGCATATTTTTGGACTTTATATTTGTGAATTCGAGAATAGCTCTTTTTCTTTTGACATTATCTTCCTAAAAAATAATCAAAATCAAGCGATTCTTTTTCCTTAAATTCAAGAGAAAATAATGTTCAACAACTTTGCAGTTAACAAGTTTTTCAAATTTTGGTAGTAAGAGAGTCAAAAATAGGTTGAGAAGATGACCTATTTTTTGGGTTTAATTTTGAGATATCAAGGTCAAAGCTCTAGCATTTCTTCTCTATACTTCCGCCCACCTCCATCGCAACCCTTGGATAAGCACCTAAAAGGAAGAAAATTTTGTTTGCTAATGTTTAAGTTAATAGGAAGTACTTAGTGAAGCATGGATTAGTTTGAACATTGGTAGGAAGTTAATCGCTTTGGTTTATGGTGAGAAACTCTATTTAGCATCTATACTTATATATATATATATATATATATATATGCATATTTGATGTTATGTTATGATTTCTATGGATGCTTATATATGATTTGATCATCAAGTATTGAATTTTTGATATGATTGCTAATTTTTTTGCCAAGTAATGTTAATACACGTCGATAAATTTTCATCTTGTATATTTAAAGATATGTCCAAATCAATTTTCCAAAAAAATCGTGCTTTTTGTAGTACAGTGGCCAAAATTTAAAATTGATATTTTAAATATTTCAAAAATATGAAATAAATTCTAAAAATCTTTTAAATTTTTTTAAAAGTGATTTAAGTTGAAAATATGGATATCTAAATGATATAAAAGTCTTTTTGAAGAATATAGGTTTTTAATGACTTTTGACACATAGTATTAAACTTAACAATTCTTTCCTATATATTTTATGAATGATTTTAAAAGAATAATTAAGTCATTTAAAGATGATATGGAAGTTTTTAATGAGGGTTTGAATAAATGGGTAAGAGGAATTATTTATACCACTTAAACAAAAAGATTGAATATAATAACAAATTGAGTAATGTGAAAACGACTAGTACATTTGTCCCGCTTGTGAGATCTGGGAAGATAAAACAAGGTATTTAACTAAGGTTAGGGATGGAGCAACTAACGCCCTGAACTTACTTGGCCTCTATTTTCTTTTCTTATGCGAAGGGTGGAATAGATCGAAAGGAAAGCCAGGATGCTTGAAAAAGATTGTATTAAGTTTCTGAAATAAAAGAAGATCGGTATTATCCGCAATTTAAGCAATCTCTAAAATGAATGATTTCTATGATACTATTTGCTCAAAAATGTTTGAAAAGATTGATTTTAGGGCGTATCGTAAACGATGTCTTAAATAACTTTGTTTTTAATCCGCCTAAAGATTAAGGAATTTGGATCGAGAGTCAAGTGAGGGAAATTGAAACGTTATCCAAAAAAAAAAGAATGAAATGCTTAGAATTAATCTAAGACAAAGATCATTGAAGACAAAGAAAATCATGATGTAGGATTACTTTCCATTAGTCCCTAGAGGTGAAATTTACCATATTTAAAGTGGCAGTAGTACTCCTTTATGAAGGTCTTCGATGTGCAAGAATATTGTGATATCCCAGAAATTTTGGCGATATCAATTTAATAATCTGTGTTAAAAATTTAATTAATTTGATAATAATTGTAAATAAGATTTAAATTGATTTAATAATCTTCTTTTAAATAAATATTTAACTGATAATTTATCTTTTTAAAAGCTAATTTAATTATTTTCTATTCACAATATGTATCTATATATTTGTATATATATTGTAAATAGATAATCTTTGTTTTAAATTAATAAATAAAGACATGTTTTCTAATTCTAATATTTCTGATAACTGGAAATTTGATTTAATTTAGTATTGAGCTGTTAAATAAATAACTGTATGGTTTTAAATACTTAAGATAAATGTTTAATAGTTAGAACTTATTCTAGCTTAAGTTTAAATTTAAAGTTTATTAACAAAAGGATTGTTTTATTTTCTTTTTAGAATAGCTTGAAAAAAATATGTTTCATTTACTCAAGATAAAAGTTATTTGTTTAAAAGTATTCTAGCCTAAGTATAAATTTAAAAAAATATGTTTTATTTTCTTTTTAAATATAGTTTGATTAAATGAGTAATTTAGTAAATAAGAGACAATTTCTTTAATAATGAGTTTTGTTGATTATGTAATATTTTTTACAAATGGAGATTACTATTTCAAATTTATCTAATTACACGTATGTGTGTTATCCCACCTTTTGGTCAAGGCTGGAATATCAACAAATTGGCAAGGAATGATGGATATTAGGATTAGGGATCGTTTGTAATCAAGGTTGCAATCGATGTCGTCGAAACTTGGCTGAGCTCCGATTGGGACGGAATCAATCGGAGATGATGATAAGGATTAGGAGAGGCTATGTTTCAAGTTTCAGGTCAATCGGAGTTCGTATGGAGGAGATATGATCGATACAAGGTAGAAAGGTTACACTGTTCGAATCCATCAAGGGGTCGAGGTAACACTCATTTCGAATCCATCAGAGGAATGTCCTTCGAATCGATTTATTTCGTATCCATCGGAAGGGTGCCTCCTCGGCTCTATTCGTATCCATCAGGTTTTGTTTAGTTCGACTCCATCAGGTTCGTATCGATCAAAGGCATGACGTGGTGGTGGTTCGAATCGATACGCTTCGTATCGATTTGAAAGTAGGGACTTGTCTCGGCTCATTTCGCATCGATCAGGTGGGAAGAGGCATTTTCGTATCGATGGCAGAAGATGTTGGCATTTTCGAATCCATTAGGTAAAACCCTGTGCGCATACATCAGGTAAGGTCTCGTTCGTATCCAACCCAAAGATGAGGTTCGTGTCTATTGACCACTTCGTATCGATGCCCCCATGTTCTTTTCAAATCGATCAACACCAATGGGATCGATACGGAGAAAGACACGAATGGATGGATGCGAACGAGCGATGTTATGGATGCGAACGAGGAAGATCCACGAATCAAGAAAGTAACGGTGAAGAGTACCCATGTCTCCAGGAGAAGCCTTCAACTCGACACAAATTTAGGATCGCTCCAGGAAGCTCGCGCCACGTCATCGATGCGCACACGCTTTGGATGGATTCGAACAACATGGATTCGAAATAGTGGATTCGAAGACGACAGCTAGTGAAAAACCCAATTTCGAATCGATCATATCTCCTACACTGATGATCCAAATGCAATGAAATTTTCACAGCAGCTTGCGTGCATGGTAAGGAATGTTCCTGCCAAGTTTCAGCTCGATTGGATCATTTCTTGATGGATTCGAAATCACTTCGTATCGATCACAGATCGAGTCGAAACTTGGTGGGGTCGGTCGCGTGGGCCCACTCACGTGCCAGAAAAAGTCTCCCGAAGTTTGAGCGAGATCTGAGCCTCCTACACCTATAAATAGCACTCTGAAGCATATAGAGAAGGGATCTTTTGGCAATTGAACGTTCAGACTGTAACAACCCGCATATTTATCGAGTTTACATTTAAATATTTTTATTTAAATATTAAATCGTTAATCGGATTTTGGTCCGAAAAACTACTTTTTGCAAACGGTCAAATTAGGACTCGAGACCACTTCCATTGAGTTCGAAATGTCGTTTACAACTTTTTAAGTATAAACATCGATAGGTTTGGAGTTAGTGAAATTTCACTAACTTTTCCCGCTTTGGACTTTGGGTTAGTTTAGCCTATTAAGCCCAAGTTCCAACCCTCTTCTCCTCACTCTTCATAAATTTCCTAACTAACTCAAGCTTTAGCATTAATGGTGAAGAGAATGGGAAATTAAAACTCCAAGCTCAAATTCAATTGCAACTCCATCATTCAACTCCAAATTCAAGTAGAAGATATTGGATTCAAGCTTTGGATTGCTTCTCCTTGCTTTCAAGCTTCATCTTCATAAATTTTAGTGCAAAGGTGAGATTTTTATCTCACAATTCTAGCCTATAATTATATTGGACTGTTGGGAATGATTCCCTATCATTTTTGCATGCATGTTAGCATTTGGTTTGGATTGGATTGGCAAAAAACTCCAATTTTTAGCGTTTTGTTGAATTTTCTGCACTTGAGTCGTTCTGGCCATTTTTAGGTCGTTCGGAGTTAAGTCGTTCGTCCTTGAGTCGCTGAGTCGTTGGACCCTTGAGTCGCTGGGTCGTTGGACCCTTGAGTCGCTGGGTCGTTGGACCCTTGAGTCGCTGAGTCGAACGTTGGACCCTTGAGTCGCTGAGTCGTTGGACCCTTGAGTCGCTGAGTCGTTGGACCCTTGAGTCGCTGAGTCGCCGCGTCGTTGGACCCTTGAGTCGCTGAGTCGTTGGACCCTTGAGTCGCTGGGTCGTTGGACCCTTGAGTCGCTGAGTCGAACGTTGGACCCTTGAGTCGCTGAGTCGTTGGACCCTTGAGTCGCTGAGTCGTTGGACCCTTGAGTCGCTGAGTCGCCGCGTCGTTGGACCCTTGAGTCGCTGAGTCGTTGGACCCTTGAGTCGTTGAGTCGTTGGACCCTTGAGTCGCTGAGTCGTTGGACCCTTGAGTCGCTGAGTCGCCGCGTCGTTGGACCCTTGAGTCGCCGCGTCGTTGGACCCTTGAGTCGTTGAGTCGTTGGACCCTTGAGTCGCTGAGTCGTTGGACCCTTGAGTCGCTGAGTCGTTGGACCCTTGAGTCGTTGGGTCGTTGGACCCTTGAGTCGTTAGGTCGTTAGACCTCATTTTATCTTCACTAGGTCGTACCGTTTTGGTCGGGGCGCTGCCCCGCACCCCGCCGGGGGCGCTGCCCCCTGGACCCCCGCGACCTGACCGGGCAGGTCGAACCCCGTAAGCGGTGGCGTTACCCCCGCACCCCCACCTTGGGGGGTTGCCACCCCCCCTGGACCCCCCCTCCGTAAGGGATCTTATCTGAAAAACATTGAGCTGATTTCCTTGGATTTTATTCACATCTCCGTATGCGATTTTTGTGACTGATTGTTTCTACAATTGCTTATGTGTTTTGTCACTTTATAATATAAAGGTTTCAATACTAGTAGTAAATATCAAAACTCTTTTAACAAACAATTTCAACTCTATTTTTAATAACAAAGCTCTTTTCTTAAACCGTTTTCCAATCTATTAGTATATACAAGCCTTTACCTCACTCGGATGAGAAATCTAATTAAACGACTTAGTAAAACAAGTGGTATGAAACGCTTGCGTTCACTTCGTCGGTTAATTCTTGGACTTGTTCGATTGAACCTCTTGTGACAATTTTATTAGTGAAGATTTACAGTTTGTTCGTAAATATTTAAGTTAAGCAAGTGGTTATGGGACATGAAGCTAAACTTCTATATTTACTAGCTTAGTGTAATTGACACTTCTCGTTGATCTTGATGATCGCTTTATGAATTAGACTAGCAATTGCGCGATGTCTCTTTCATTGCAAGGTTAGACTAGACACCACTTGTGTGATTCCATTCACACATACCTTTCTGCTTTTTGGTTAGTCTTGACCTCATTCTGTGTGATTCCACTCACACATGTGGGGTAGCTCCCCATGGTCTTCGGACCGTCATGTGATAGGCCTCTTTCCCTTTTTATGATTTCTGGATTTCTCGTGTTGATTTCTGGAATTTATGTCATTGACTTGTTATGAGTACAAGTTTAGGGTATGATGCCCCCTTCGAATCTTTGAGAAGATTCTTGTGATATTGATTATCTCTTATTGATTGATCTTCTGTTGATCATTATTTACATACTTATAGCGGTATGTCGTTATGGATGTTTATGTTTATGCCATATCTTTTATGTTATATCATGTCATCTGATATTTATAGCTAGACTGATCCGTTTATTATTTTCTTAAATAATACTCGGATCAGACCGAGATGTTACAGGTGCTTCTGCTTGACTTCTTCCCAGGGATTCATCACTCTGACTTTTGGCTAACTGTTTAGATTAGCAGTTTTTGTTGTATACACTTGAGATATAGACTCATAGTTGTATTCTTTTGTATAGCACGTGTTGCTATTCTTTTGTATTATCGTGGATCTTATTGACCACTACTCTGATGTACACTTTCATGTGTTAGTTATATATTCATATCTTCTTCCGCCTTTGTGATATGGATATCTGTGACTGATTTGTGATATGATTATTTCTATGTTTGTTTCCGAAGATTATTTATAGCCACCGTGTGATAAGCTATTACATGGATGGTCGCTCCTCAACAGCCTTATTCTCCGTGCTAGTTGACAGCACTTCTCCGGAGTGTTCTTGGCTAGCGTGGGTATAGAGGTGGGGCGTCACACAGACTCTGCCGGATTCATTTCGACATTTCGATACTGCTATTGTACTGGAAATTCTTCATATTTACTGTTGTAATCACCTGTAACCATCAAGGATAATCAATAAAAGGATAAAACTTTGGAGTGGACATAGGCCGGAGATAGCCGAACCACTATCAAACTTGTGTCTTTGTTCATTATTTCTGAATTGTTGTTTGATATTTACTGAGATCTGATATTTTTGCTTGAATATCATTTGTTTGTGTTCATACACTGGTGCTTTTACGGTATTTGGGGTTTGTGACCAATTTTGGCGCAAACACTTTGGTGCTTTCACCGAGAAGGACTAGCACCCGCTACATCGGATCTGAAGTTCAGATTTGAGGAAGTTTGAGGAGTTTGGATTTGAGGACAATGACTAGGCAAAATAGTAGAAGGAAAAGAGCTGAGAGAAGCCAACAGGAAGGAAGTCAACAAGCATCCTCCGGAGCTGGGGAAGAACAGGCTTCGATCTACATAACCGGGATGAGATGGAAGCTATGGCAAATTCATTGCAGGAGAGATTGTTGAAAAGTCAACAGGAAATGATGCAGATTTTCTTTGAACAGATGAGAACCGTAGGGACGCAGAACTTAGGAACAGCTATAGCCGCTGTGGGTGCAGGACAAGGAACTAGGGTTGTGGAACCCAATGGAGGACGGGATACGGAGCCAGAAGGCAATCAACAAGGGCTTGGGGCAGGCCCACGGGATCCAACACAGAAGGACCTTTGGAAGGAGTTCAACAGGCCAGGGCTAACATTGCTACTAGTGAGCCACATGAAGAATATGTGCCAGAGTTCCCTTGGGGGCATGCGGGGCAACCCCCAACAGACAATACTGGATTAGTGGAGATCATCAGAAAAACTGTGCAAGGTGGTTTAACCAACAGAGACTTGGAAGGAGTGAATAGGAGTCCGTTTGCTCGGGAAATAAGGATGGCTCAGAATCCACCTAAGTTCAAGCTACCTAGTGTGGATGTGTATGATGGTAAGGCAGACCTAACCAATCACATGATGAGGTACACCAGACACATGGAGGTGCTGGGGGCATCGCAGGAAGTAATGGCACGATGCTTTCCTTTATACTTGACGGACTTAGCTGCAATGTGGTTTAGGAAGCTGGGAGAAGGATCTATCAGGACTTGGGGAGAACTGGTAGAAAAGCTTTTGGGTCAGTTTCGGGTTCACGTCAAGAGGCCGAAGAATGTGATGACACTGACATCGGTAAAGCAAAGGATGGATGAATCGCTTAGAGCTTTTCTAACTCGATTCAGTGCGGCGGTTGCTTCGGTGGATCAGCCTAATCCATCGATGGTTTTGATGGCGGCAGTATCAGGAGTCAGGGAGGATTCGGATTTCAAGGTATCTATGATAAGAGATCCCCCACAAGATCTCGATGAGTTCTTTCACGAGGCAGAGAGGTTCCTTCGGCAAGAAGATGCGAGTATGGATCTAAGGTTGAAAAAGGTTAATGCGACTGAGGAGAGAGGACCGTCCAGCAAAGGTTCGGATAAAGACAAAGGGAAAAGGAAATTAGACGATGATTCTGGAAAAGATAGAAAGCAATGGAAGGATCTGAAGTTTTCCACATACACAGGATTAAACGAGACGCTGGAGCGGATATACCAGGATACTCGGGATCGCCTTCCCTACCGAAGGCCGGCTAGGAGGGAACCATCGGAACGGGAAAGGACATCAGGAAGGCATTGTCTCTTCCATGATTTGGATGGACACGACACCAACAGTTGCAGGCATTTAAAGGATATAATCGAGGAGCATGTCAGGAAGGGACTGTTGCCACAATATGTCGGAACTCGGAATGCAACGGCGGAGCAGGAGAAACCGCCGCCTACCTCAAGCCACGATTATGGGAGGCCCAGGAATGATGGTCGATTGATCATCCACTAATCAGGATAATGTGAAATAAGTAGCGAACTACTGGCAAGCAACCAAGTCATTTACACATGTATGGGGACGGAGATAGCCCCTAGGCATGCTCTGAATGATGATAAACTGCGTTGCTATGGTTTGTGAAATTTACCTTTTGCTTTTGGATTGGACAGTGCTTTTCTTTTTCGATAGGTTTTGGAGTTCGGATTGAGCTCCTGTTTTTGCTTGCTTTTTGATTTGGATTTTCATTTGGATGATTGTTTTTGGGTTTGGATTTTGGATTTTGGATTGGATTTTGATTGGATTTTTATCTAGTTTTTGATAAACGGTCGTCGGGTATGGATTATGCCTGGCAAGTGGTGAGTCACTTTGCCCGAACGTGGTAAATTGAATCATTCAGGTCGTCGAGTATGGGCTATGCTCGACAAGGGTCCGGAGTGACCAGGATTCGGCCTAGGACTTAGGCCCCATATTATCGATTATAGTTTCAGGTCGTTGAGTATGGACTATGCTCAACAAGGGTCCGGAGAGACCAGGATTCGGCTTTAGACTTAAGCCATGGCTTTGTACAACGTCCAGGGACACTGGATCACGGTCGTTAGGTGTGGATTGCACTTGGCAAGAACCCGGAGAGGTTAGCTCAACATCCAGGAACACTGGATCACGATCGTTAGGTGTGGATTGTGCTTGACAAGGGCCCGGAGAGGTTATGGATTTGGATATTGACCCGGAGAGGTCCTGGAATTCGGTTATTGGCTACTGGATAAGGATGGACTATGATTCAGTTGTCGGGTTCGAATGGACATGGAATTGGAATAGGCTATGGACTTCGGATATCGGATTCGGAACTACTCAAAACACGCCTTCTTATCACAAGGCATGTTTTGGGGGGAAAATGTTATCCCGCCTTTTGGTCAAGGCTGGAATATCAAAAAATTGGTAAGGAACGATGGATATCAGGATTAGGGATCGGTTGTAATCAAGGTTGCAATCGATGTCGTCGAAACATGGCTGAGCTCCGATTGGGACGGAATCAATTGGAGATGATGATGAGGATTAGGAGAGGCTATGTTTCAAGTTTCAGGTCAATCGGAGTTCGTATGGAGGAGATATGATCGATACAAGGTAGAAAGGTTACACTGTTCGAATCCATCAAGGGATCGAGGTAACACTCATTTTGAATCCATCAGAGGAATGTCCTTCGAATCGATTTATTTCGTATCCATCGAAAGGGTGCCTCCTCAGCTCCATTCGTATCCATCAGGTTTTGTTTAGTTCGACTCCATCAGGTTCGTATCGATCAAAGGCATGGCGTGGTGGTGGTTAGAATCGATACGCTTCGTATCGATTCGAAAGTAAGGACTAGTCTCGGCTCATTTCGCATTGATCAGGTGGGAAGAGGCATTTTCGTATCGATGGCAGAAGATGTTGGCATTTTCGAATCCATCAGGTAAAACCCTGTGCGCATCCATCAGGTAAGGTCTAGTTCGTATCCAACCCAAAGATGAGGTTCGTGTCTATTGACCACTTCGAATCGATGCCCCCATGTTCGTTTCGAATCGATCAACACCAATAGGATCGATACGGAGGAAGACACGAATGGATGGATGCGAACGAGCGATGTTATTAATACGAACGAGGAAGATCCACGAATCAAGGAAGTAACGGTGAAGAGTGCCCACGTCTCCAGGAGAAGAAGCCTTCAACTCGGCACAAATTTAGGATCGCTCCAGGAAGCTCGCGCCACGTCATCAATGTGCACGCGCTTTGGATGGATTCGAACAAGATGGATTCGAAACAGTGGATTCGAAGACGACAGCTAGTGAAAAACCCAATTTCGAATCGATCATATCTCCTACACTGATGATCCAAATGCAATGAAATTTCCACAGCAGCTTGCGTGCAAGGTAAGGAATGTTCCTTCCAAGTTTCAGCTCGATTGGATCATTTCTTGATGGATTCGAAATCACTTCGTACCGATCACAGATCGAGTCGAAACTTGGTGGGGTCGGTCGCGTGGGCCCACTCACGTGCCAGAAAAAGTCTCCCAAAGGTTGTGCGAGATCTGAGCCTCCTACACCTATAAATAGCACCCTGAAGCATATAGAGAAGGGATCTTTTAGCAATTGAACGTCCAGACTCTGCCGGATTCATTTCGATACTGCTATTGTACTGGAAATTCTTCTTATTTACTGCTGTAATCACTTGTAACCATCGAGGATAATCAATAAAAGGATAAAACTTTGGAGTGGACATAGGCCGGAGATAGCCGAACCACTATAAAAATTGTGTCTTTGTTCATTATTTCTGAATTGCTGTTTGATATTTACTGAGATCTGATATTTTTGCTTGAATATCATTGGTTTGTGTTCATACACTGGTGCTTTCACGGTGTTTGGGGTTTTGACCAATTTTGGCACAAACAATGTGTAATTTGGAGAAATTTATAATTTGAAAGATTAAAAGTAAGTGTTTTAAAAAAAATTAAAATTTAAAATAAACATTATTTATATTAACACAAGTATAAAAATAAAAGAGAAATAAAACTAAATTCATAAGCTAAAACTTTATAAACAAATAACAATAACTAAGACAACTTTATACCTACGTACATATAGTATAAAAACAAATCAGGTAAATAGAATCTTGCAGGGAGAAGTAAAGATAGCTAAGAAAGCAAGGCAATGCAAATTTTTAGCTGCAAATAGATATGCAGGCTAAAGAATAGACAAAACAGAATATATATGCACATAAAGTGATAAGAAATCAAACCAGGCTTTGTATAAATATGAATGTAGCCTGTAAAGAAAAAAATACACAAGGCAAGAATAACAAAGTAAGAAAAATATCTATCAAACACAAAAAAAAAAGGTAAAAGCAAATATATCTGAACATAAGAAGAAGTAATAGGAGACATAAAGTACAAAACTTATGCAGGCAAATAAACAAGAAAGATGTGTAGCTGCAAATAAAATATGCAGGTTAGAGAGGAATGCTAAGCAAGTATCTAAACATGGAAATAAAATTAGATACATAGTACTTAAGTAATTAAATGCTAGAACAACTTAAGTCATTCGAATTGTTTTAACATCATTTCATCCCCCAAAATATAAAATCTTTCCTGATAAAACAAAACACAAATAATAGTACCTGCAAATTTGCTAACCTAGATATCACCTACCCTGTAAACTTCTTTATATACATCTTCTTATTTTTAGTTCGTTCACTAAACATAACAAAACTGGAACAAGGAAATAAGTAGCAAACATTTCCATTTTTATAAACTGAAGCATTACAACAACAAAGGCAAGATGAATCAAAGGGAAATCAAGCAAACTACTTCCCAGTTTTTAAAGTCCAAGCTTTTCAAACAAGAGCGCTCTGTTCATTTTCAAAAGCAATGGTGAGTAACTTAAATTTTAAAATACTTAAGTATATATGTTGCTTAATTACTGATGTGTATATATCTTAATGCATTCCTGTGTATATGTGTTACTGTATGTATGTGTGTTGATAGCCTGTAATACCCCTCTGTATTTAAGATTTAAGCTCATGCTTTGCTTTCAAAAACCATTTCTGCTTGGTCTATTGTATGTTAGGACTTAGTGTCTTAACAAAATACGTTTGTTTAATCATAAAGCAAATTTTAAAAATTTGTATTTGAGTTTGCAAGGTAGAAATGCTCTGAGAAACTTAAAGAATAGGAAATATTTGATATAGGTAAAATTTCAAACACTCTAAGATATCAATTCAAGTTTATAACTCGAATTCTTATTGGTAATAGGGATTTTTAAACCTATAATCACATTTTTGTGTTTAGCAATTAAAGAGTATTTCTGTGATAATTGTTTTGGGGTTTTTAGGGGATCTCTGGTGATCCCAGTGGTTAGAGTGCTGGAATTGTGTATGGAAGTAGATGGATGACAGGGAAGTGTGGCAAAAATGATCGGCGGATGGTTTGAGTATGGTGGTGGTCGTGGTTGCCATTTTGATTCCCTAAACCTAATTTTAGGCTGGTTGGGAAATGAGTGCGCTTTGGGGTCTTTGAAGCATTAAGTGTCATGGGGATTTGGGAAATGGTTGTCGAAGCATTGGTAAAGCTTGGGCCGGAGCCTCTGAGGATATGGGGGTCGGAGTTTGAGGAGCGGCGAATTTCCAGGTTTGGGTGGAGGTGGAGGTGGATGTTGTGTTTCCAGGTTCTGCTTTTGCTGCTCGTTTTTTTTTATTTGAGTGTGGTGATGGATTCTGGTGGACGTGACGTCATCTGGAGATGATCGGCGATGGGATGAAGTTCTAGTGGGTGGCCAGAGGTGGCTGGAGCCACGGTGCACGTGCACCGTGCCCATTGAAGCGCTGAGGAATCTTTGTGGATGTAGGGTATTTTTGACTCGGGAAATACTCAAGTCATTCTAGTATATGACTCGAAGCAGGGAAGTTGAAGACTCGGAGCATTTTTGGTTCGAGTCGAGTCTGTGTAGTTCAAGCTTTTGTAAAACCTGGAAGCAAAATTTTGTTTTTAAACAAATTCAAATGAAACCTAAAAATAAATAATAGATTTAAACAAGTTTAAATCCAGTTGGAAGTTTGAATTCAAGTTTATTTTTGGATTCAAATTTGAAATGAAATCAAAGTTTAAAATGTCTAAAGGTGAGTTTTCAGGTTTGAAAACCTGATAGGTTTTCATATTTTAAATTAGTTTAAAGTTTGAAGCAGAATTTAAACTGTGATTTAAATTCAAATATTTAAAGTATGGATTCAAATGAACTTTTGAACCTTAAGGTTTTAAAATGGATTTGGATTTGAAAATCAAGTTTTTAATTCAAGTTTTTAAAAGGAAGTTTAAATCAAAGTTTTAAATCAAAGATAAATTGATGGATTCAAGTTTACTTCGAATTCAAATCTGAAAATTTAAATCAGTTTTTAAATATGAATGTTTTAAAAATAAGTTCAAATAAAATAGTTTTGAAAAGTAAATTTGTTTCAAATAAATATTTAACTTGATTTTGAGAGAATTCTTTTATAAAAGTTTTTTGAATGGAAGTTAAATAAATTGTTTAACTTGAATTTGCAAGTTAAAAATACAATGTAATTTAAAAGCTTAATTTTTAAATAAAAGTTAAGTAGTTTAATTTAAAGGCTTTTCTTATATAAGTTCATATGTAAGTAATAAATGTTATTTACCTTTATTTAAATTATAAATTGAATTTAAATTTGGTTAATGTTTAAATAAATAATCCTTTTAAATCTTAAATTCAAAATGGAATTTGAATTTAAATTTAAATTGTAATGTTCTAATACACTTTAATATTAATGAAGTCATTAATAAAGAAATAAATTATCTTAGGAATAATTAAGATATTTAAATGATTTAACGATAGGTTAATTAAGGAATGACTCATGTATTTAATTTATAAATTAATAATTTAGATTAATTTATAATTAGAAATTAATTAAGAAAGTAAATTAAGAAATGTTATTAGTTAATGAAGATAATTAACTAAGGATTTTTAATTAATGTGATTAATTTTGATAATTAATTAGATTAATTAATTTAGATAATCTATTGTAAATTGTTGTGTAATTACTTAATAAAAGTAACTAAGATATTAATTGCTTATTGTAATAAATTTAGATAATATAATTAAATTAAGTTAATTAATTTGGTTTAATTAAATTAAGAAATCATTTGATGTTTTGATAAGTGCAATTACTTGGTGTAATTAATGGAGCATAATTACTTGGGGAAGTAATTAGATGATAATTACATGATGTAATTATTACAAAAAGGATTTGTAAATGAAGTAATTTGGATAATTACTTTTGTAATTAATCAAAGGATTAATTATGGGATAATTAATTTATTAATATAAGTAATTAAGGATAGTTAATTACTGGTCTGTTATTAATTCAAGGGTGATTAATAATTTTGTTTAATTAAATATTAATCGCTTAATGTAATTAATTTAAATAAAGTAATTTAATTTAAACCTAAGTTAGAAATCATTAATTAATATAATTAATGATGTAATTAAGAATTGTTTAATTAAGGTATAATTAATAATGTGGTGATTAATTTATGAAATTAAATAAGGACAAGTGTAATTATTCATATTTAAATTAATAAATGAAGTAATTATATGTTAATTACTATGAATGATTTAAAATAATTAATTTATGGAATTAAATAAAGACTAATTAGTTATTGTAATTAGAAAATGATTAATCAAAGGTGTTTAATCAAGATGAATATCTAGAGAATAATTAAATAGTTTGATTTATAATTAATTAATGGTTGTATAAGCAGGATTTATAGATGAAGTAAATTAATTAGAGATAGAAGTAGTTAATTTAATTCATTTTAAATTAATTATAGATTGCGGGTAATAAATCATTGCTTATGGATGAATGATATTGATATTTCATTTGATGGTTGTGAACTCAGATATGAGGTGAATAATATCTATGTGATATGGATGCTTGGTTTAAGTATGATATTATTAAGTATCTGTTTGGATGATAATATTGATCATCTGTTTATGATGATAATGTGATTATCTATTATGAGATGTGAATTATCTATCTGTGTGTATATTGATAATATTGAATTGAACTGTTAAGACAAAATAGACAACTTGGCCTTAAAAGATACGTTTTTGGATTTCGATGAGACCGGGATCGCGTTTCCATATTTGGACATCCGAAAACCACATCGATCCAAATTAACGATAGATCGTGAATCTGAAGTGAAGATGAAGGTTCAGAGTGCAAGGGTTATTGTCGTTAACTCTGAGGGTGATTTCAAAATGAGTGTAACGAGATAATGCCTTCGGTTTCGTTCGAACCCGTAACGAACTTGTATGGATTGAATGCTTCCAGAACATCGTCAGGTGGGCGATGAGCATTCTAAGAGATATATTCTCTAAAGGTAATCGCAGCCTCAAGCCTCATCAACCGGGAATGGCTAAAAAAGGGGAGGTGCAGCAAGGTTAGGTGGGTCATGCCCAAGTAGGATGAGATATACCCCTGTCTAGATGTCCCTTTATCTTTCGGCTGTGTGGGCGGTTGATTGCAACAACCGCCGGGGTTATCTTGGTCGGGACTGTTCAGTAAGGAATGGTTCCGGCCTTGTGTTGTAGGGGGTCGGGAGTGATCCTCGGTACGTTGATCTAGGCCACGTACTATGATGGGCGGTACCCCAGTAGCCCTGCCATTGTATGGAATCCAAAATCCAATAAGTGCTAACGGTTTTGATTGTATTACCCACTTTTGTGGCTAGTAGCTGGAATTTAATGAATGTAACAATTTCGGCTATTTTCTATTTACTTGAAAACCCTAGACCTATTATAATATCACTGAATTTCCTATCAAATATTTTGGTTAGCATAAGGTAAAAACATACCCATGTTTATGTGTGGGGAGTCTTACGTGATACCTATTTTTTTCAAAAGGATTTTGAAAATTAAGCAACTTTAACCTTTTACTCACACCAGACCCATGTCTGACCTGGAGTTTATTTCTGTTTTTCCTAAACTCCCGGGTACTCAAATTTTTACGAGTAGCCAAGGGATTCAGGTTAGCTTTGACAAGTTCTGGAGGAGCAATGGAGCAGGAGGCTTCAGCGTTGTAGATATATATATATAGTTCCGCTGTGTTGGTATCTCTATGTTGTTTTGTGTATTGAGTTGTATAACTAGACAGGTGTCTATAACTGTCTAGTATGTGATATATTATTCGTGTAACTCTGATTGATGTTGTATATTATGTAAATACTTATGTGATTAATATAATTTATTCGTTCTGCTGTGAGATTCTAATGTTGTTGTTCTTTCTTCTCTATCTTTTCTATTTTCGCACCCCATTTTTTCTTCAAGATGATACGACTTTCTGGGCGTAGAAAGCCGGGTCGTCACAAATATGATTTGAAGTTAAGAAAGAAATATTTTATTAAGATTTAATAAATAATTTGGTTATATTTTCTCTAAGTTAAAAGTTATAGCTTGAATAGAAAAAATCTTTGATTAAGATTTAATGAATGATTTAGAAAAGTTTTCCTAAGTAAAAGAGAAAATGATTTGGAATTTTTATAGGATTTAAGAAATGTTTAAATAAACCAAATGATTTGATAAATGAGGCTTAATGATTCCATATACTCTTGAAAAGAAAATGTAATAAATTAAAAAGAATATATATCCAAGAAAGATATTTTATAAAAGATGAAGTAATTGACTGATGACTAATAACCACATATGAACTTAACATATTTTAAATCAATAATTGGCTTCGAAGGAACCAGGGTCGGATTTGGGTGATTCCTATCGAAAAACCACTTCAAACCAATTTGTACACTCGAATGTGAAGAAATGTTGAAGATGATGATTGTTGAAGACCATAGATCTTCGAAGCATGAGAACTGCTTGTTGACATGCTCTGGGTAGCTCCCATTATGTAGTTATTTATAGCAGTGGTCTCCTTCTTGTGGAGATTTTTCGGATTGCAAGGATTGCTCGCTACTAGTGATAGTAGGAGATTTCCTTCTGTTTGTCCTATTCCTAGACAATTGGCATGGACGTTTGTCTAACATTGCACTTCTAAATATTACGTACATTGGTTTTTACAAACGTACATCAGTGGTGGCGGAGAAGGCAACTTCTCTTAGCTTAACAACCTCCTTGAGACGTAGGAGCTCAAGGGTTGTATTTCTATGTAAGGTAATTAGTAGTCAACGGAAATGGCTGTGTGCCATTCAAAGTGATGTGATATATGATATGTGAAAAGGTAATCATTACCTTAAGCCTCATCAATAGGAAATGACCGAAACAGGGTTAGATGCGGCAAGGCTAAGTGGGTCAATCCCAATTACGGTATGATCATCCCCTTCTAAATATATTTATTCCCTCTATGATGTTCAGGATGTAAATTAATGTGGTCTGTATGCTCGGGCGCCCGGTTTAAAGGTCGATAACGACCGAAGGATGACATATTCAGTACTATCTAGTTATAGAGGTAGGCCGGTCTTGTGTTGGTAGATGGCAGATGTTCTGTTCCTTAGGACATCCATCTAGAGGTGTACCCATTGGAAGGTAGTCTCTTTACCTGGTCATTTGTATGGAAATCCATTCTCCAATAAGAACCTTCGGACTTGATTGTAAACTTATTATGCTGGAATTTAATCTATGTAATAATTTCGGCTAAGATTAATAAGTTTATTTGCAAATGTTTTCAAAGAGATGTCATTAGAAATAATATCAAATTTTTTGATATATAAAAGTTTTTTAAGTTATCATAAGGTAAAAATTTGTCCATGATTATGTGTGGACGTGGTCTTATGACATACTCTTTCTTTTCAAAGGATTTTATTTGATGGCTGATATATGACACTATCATTTATTATTGAGTTTTTCTCACGCTGGTTTATCAAGCCTGATCCGGGTATTTTCAATACTCGAGTCAGATCCGAGTAGTTTCACGTTTAGTTGAAGACAGTTGGAGTTTCCAGTGGAGAGCTGGAGATATTCATCTACGTATGGACATACTCTATATCCACTGTGCTTTATTAGTTTTAGTTTGATATTTGTCAGCAATTATAAGGACAAATGTTGATAACTGTCCAAGCTGAATTTAAGTTAGACTCTAATATTTGTATTTAAAAGTTTTCCACTGTAAAGATATTTATTAAATATTATATATTATTCCATTCGAGTGATATTATGTCTGTTTATTTTTCTTTATTACCCCTGATGTTCCGTCTTTTCGTGCAAATTGAGTCTGACATGTGCGGTTTATTGTCGATTCAAAAGGTATGGGAAAACGGGCCATCACATTTGTAATATTTGAAAGTGTGCTATGGATTGTTTAATATGGATATATGATAACACAGAATGATGATAGTAATACAGTAAATAGTGCGGAATATAAAAGCAGTAAAGTAAAATGACACGATAGATTTTTATACTGGTTCGGAGCACCGTCCTACGTCAAGTCTCAGACTCCTTCTGGAATTTCACTAAAACAACAACCCTTACTAAACCCAGAGGAACACGTCTATACAACCCCTGAGCAGCCGAACAAGGACATGACCAGCAAAATAGGATTTTGCATCAACGGCCAAAGAGGACTTCACTCGCCTGAACAGTAGAACAGGACTTCAACAAATAGAGAAAATAGTTTTGACTTTTGTGTGTTCTGATAACAGGGATTTGTCACTTGTAGTACACCCTTCCTATAATATTCTCCTCGAGTATAAATATATATATTTGAAGTATATGAAGAATAAAAAGGTATAGTATTGCTTTAATGCGGAATAATTGAAAGTATAATAACAAATAGATTCCAAAAAGTTATATCAGAGAGATAAGAAAATTCAATTGTAATTCAGTGATTTGGAATCAAGTTTGAGTATGTATTTATAATGGTTAGAAAGTAGCGACTGTTGGTGAAGAGTTTCGATTGAAATGTTGTGTCCAAATCTTTTCGTAGAGGTTCGTATCCCTTCACAAAAAGTCGTGTCTTTTCGAAAAGTAGCTGTTGTGGAAATTCAGTCAACTGAGCCTCTGGGGTAAGTCTACTGAATATTCAAAATAATTTTTAAATATATATCCATATATCTGTGCATCTATGCATGTTGCGTAAATTTTCCAGTATCAGTCGATTGGACCTCTAGGTCAGTCGACTGACCTGGTGAAATCTGTGCAATATGCATAGTTTACACAGGTATAGATGTATATATAACTCTAATCACTTTTATAATTTAATCTATTATTATATATGTATAAAATATTTGGAAAATAGAATGATTAAATATATAAGCTAATAATACATAACCAAAGAGTGATTTTAACAACATTGACTTAAGACTCAAAAAAAAAATTGATGCATCCGTTTTGAAGTCTTGTCTCCTAGTAGTATATGTTCTCTTTTTGTCGTAGCAGTCATCAAATCTGTATGTCGTAATGATAGCTTCATGTCATGACAAGTCTCAACGTTCTCCCCCTTTTGATTGATGATAACCTGTAAATAGATATATATTTCGACTGTATATAAATAACATAAATACTTACTCCCCTTGAATCTTTAACGCTCAATATCCTACATTATTAATGTTAGCAACAATATTTATCCCCTTTTGTCATTGAAAAAAAGGAATAAGGAATATAAAAGTATGAAGTTTTAATGTCATAGATATTACGAAGAAAACAATCATTCATATATTAAACTTCCATAAACAAGAGTCTTTGAAATAATATGAAATAGAGTAGCCATTTAGTACAAGCCATTCGAAATGAATACTAACTTTTTAAAAGAAAAAACATCTTATGCCATTGGTTGCTTACCCCTACCACTATGTGATGTCTGACCACCACTATCCCCTCTATCTCCATCATCGTCACTACTACTTGCTTGATCGTCGAAAGAAGAAGACTAAGTGAAAATGGGTTGCTTACCTGGATCGCCTAAAGTAGCCATGGAAGTCCTGGAAGAACATGAAATAGCTTGTCATAATTTCGTAAAAAATCCTTTAACCTTATTAAGCTTCTTGTCAACTTTGGTGATATTGGATTGAAGAATTTGTTGGTTACGGCATATTATAAAAATCGACTCATGTGGAGGAAGGCCCAGATTCGAAATCAAAATTTCATCTTATTGACGATGAGTTGATCTTTGATGAGATGGACTTTGAGATGCTTCACCTTCTTGATGTTGTGGTTATGCTTGAGATAGTTGTCATTGGGTCCATTCTTCAAAAGTGATGACTGAAGATGGTCGAGCAACCGGTAGCTTCTTTAATGCTAAGGTGCGAGAATTTAAACATCCAATGGTAGGCAAGTCCAGTTCCGGAAACTCACAAGCCTTTAGAAGTCGCATAATATATTCACCATAGTAGATAACATTCATTCGACCGTTGTTGAAGCTTAAGAATTCGTCAAGAATTAAACGTAGCTAGTTGACTTTAATATTTTCGAAAACAGCGCACAAAGCTTTAAAGTTATGTTCATAGACAAGTTCATAACTCCCGGTTCTTGGACTTATGGTTTTCATTAAAGCGTGATGTATAATTCTTGCTTTTGGTCGTAGAGACAAGGATTTGAGTTGATGCATGTCGTCTTCTAAAAAAATGACTTATATGATCATGAACCACCAAATCACAATCAATATTGGCCAATTCCATACCATCATTTTCAGTTCTCAAAATATGAGCCATTCGATCTAAGGAGAAAAAGACAGGTTTTTCACACTAGACTCCATACACAATCTTGTTGATTTTGAATAGTTTGGTGACTCAAGTTAAGATTTGCGTAGAATAATTTGACCATTATTTGATTAATCTTGTGCTTATTATCATCAATGTTGAATAATGATTCCATATTGCTTCTACGAGCTAATTCTTGAATATGGTATGGAGAGAAATCAGAGAACTTAACAAACGAACCTTCGAAGCTACGTGAATCTTGCATTCGTCTCCACCTCCTAATTGCGGTGTCATCGAATAGACATCTTTGGATTTTCTTGTTTGAAGGAAGTTGGGAAGATGAAGGAGCTTGTCCCTTTCTCTTAGGAGCCATCAATTTGAATTTTTGGAGAATAAAAATGGAGTTTTTGAAAGGCTACGGTTTAGGAAAACTTTAAAATCTGAGATGGGGTAAAAGCAATAAAGTTACTCAGATTTACGATTCAGTCGACTGAATCAGTGCTTCAGTCGACTTCAGCTGAAATTTGAAATTATTCACCCTTCTGGTCTAGTCGACGAGGCATTGGGATAGTCGAATGGTCGTGGTTTTAAAAAAAATTCACTTCTGTGTCAGTCGACTGACCACCTAGTTCAATTGACTGACCTGGATGAATTTTTTTTATAGTGATTTTTTTTTGGAGTAAAATGTTCAATATATTATATATGTGAACGTTGTAAGTTTTTTATTGACCGTTATAATTAATTTTCATATTGATGAATGAAACAGAAATAAATTATTTCAAGAACAAAACAAACATAATTAGTAGAATTATTCGGCAATAAAACAAAAGATAATAACAACTATGCTTTATTTTGAAGGGCTGGCCATCTTGTAGCCCTTTAGTTACTTGTGACGAGCATTCGATTCTTCGATGCGACCCCATGAATTCGGTGAGAATGATGGTCGCGGTGGGGACGAAGTTGAAGGTCATCTAATAGGCGAAACTGCATGTTCGTCTATTGGATGTGAAGAGGCCCCGCAAAACATCATAGCAATATCCTCGATTTCCTAATCGTCTAGAGTTAATCTTTTGTTCGTAGTACATTTCACGTTGAAGCATTAGTGATTCTTATTGATAATGGTGCAAATCATCTATTTTTTTGCTTCGTGTTTGGAGATACGTCAGTCGTCTTCTTTCCTTTCTTTTTATCCCAAGTATATCTGGTATGATAGGCAGAAGATGTTGAAGTTTTATGAACGGGAGTCTTTGGTGAATTGTCTGAGGCAAGAATTTTGATAGAATCGGTGGATGAAGCGGTTGACATCTTGAAAAATAGTTTTTGAAAGGAAAAAAAAATATAAGTTGTGTTTGTATTTTAGTTTGATTGTATGAAAAGTGGAGTATGCATATCTATTTATAGCCTAAGTTTAGAGCAAAAGTAGATAGAAATAAGTGGCTTGTATTGAATTTAGCCAAGTAATAGGGTAATTCATTGGTTTTACTGTTGTTTGTTTTATTTTATGTAATATATGTTAATAAAAGAAGTAAAGTATGTTTATAAAGTTAAATGTTACACATATTTTTGTATATATTGATGTCACCATATAATAAAATCCCCATACTAAATTGTAACAGAAATAATCAATAGCTCAGGTGGTTAAGACACTAAGGCTATTCACAGCAGGTCATGGGTTCGTGTCTTAGCATGGTCAGAATTATTAATTTTTTGTAAAAAATTTATTTTTGAGTTTTTAGTCAAAAATTTTGTATTTTTTTTGTATATCTTTAATTGACATTATACCGAGTTCAGGAGGTAATTTTACAAAAGTATTTTCTAACAACGGCTTAGTAAAAATATCGGCTAATTGATTTTCTGATGGTACGTAGTCTAAATTTATCATTCTTTTTCTATATTCTCACGTAAAAAATGATGTATAATACCTAAATGTTTAGTTCTTGAGTGGTTTACTAGATTATTGTATATACTTATTGCACTAGAATTATTGTAGTAAATTGTTGATTTTGATAGACTAACTCCAAAATCTTGAAGTGTCTGTTGCATGTAAATTACGTGTATCCAAGCTAGTGCCGTAGAAATATATTCTTCTTCACTAATTAATAGTGAGACACTGTTTTATTTCTTGCTAAACCATGATATTAAAGATTTACCAATGAAGTGACACATACTGCTTGTATTTTTTATATCTGTTCGTGATCCTCCGAAATCAACATCGTTGTATGATACTAACTCGAACGAGCACTCTTCAGATAGAAAATTCCGAAATTTGTAGTTTTACTAAGATAGCGTAGTATTCTTTTTACGGCACGTAAATGTGATTCTTCTGGGTCAGCTTGAAATCGTGCACATAAACACACACTCATCATAATATCTGGTCTACTTGCCGTTAGATAAAGTAGTAATCCTATCATACTACGATATAGTTTTTGGTCTACACTTTTGCCATTTTCATCTTTATCAAGATGTACTGTTGTGCTAATAGGTGTTGGTTTGGCAGAAGTGTTTTCCATTCCAAAACATTTGATAAGATCATTACAATATTTTTCTTGATTAATAAATATTCCATTCGAAACTTCTTTTATTTGAAGTCCTAGAAAATGTGATAATTCTTCCATATGGGACATTTCAAATTCTCTAAATCATTATTTCAGAAAATTCATTACATAATTTATTATTAGTTGAGCCAAATATAATGTCGCCGACATATATTTGAACTGTTAATATATCATTTTAGAATGTTTTGTAAATCTAGATTGATCTAGTTTTCCTATTTCGAATCCTGAGTTAATTAGATAGCTTTTAAGGCGTTCATACCAGCATGTGGTGCTTGTTTTAAACTATATAAATCTTTCTTAAGTTTATAGACATGATCTGGGTATTTTTCATGAATAAATAAAGGAGGTTGTTCAACATAAACCTTTTTTTTGATATAGCCATTTAAAAATGCACTTCTAATACCCATTTAATAGAGTTTAAATTTATTAAAACAGGTGTACACTAATAAGATTTGTATAGCTTCTAGTCTAGCGACTGGAGCAAACATTTCTTTGTAGCCTATTCATTCTTCATGGTTATATCCTTGTGTTATTGGTCTCACTTTGTTTCTAGTTATATATCCTAATTCGTCTACTTTACTTTTATAAACCCATTTAGTTCATATAACAGTCTGATCGGTTGGTTTGGATACTAGTTCCCAAACTTCATTTCGTTCAAATTGATTTAGTTCTTCTTACATCGTAATAATCCAATTTCCATTGGATGATGCTTCCTTAGTATTTTTAGGTTCTATAGTAGAAAGAAAAGCTACATTCCCCATTAAATTTAGTTGATTTCTAGTTCAAACATTTGAATTTATTTCTCCAGTTATATTTTCTATAGGATGATTTTGTAAGACTCTTCGAGGAGATCTTATTGTATTAGTAGTATTTATATTTTCTAAATTATTAACAATGTTTTCATCTTCTCTAGAATTATAAACGATATCGCCATCATCTCTTGAATTGTTTATTATTATATTTGTTTTATTATTATTAGGTAAATCATTGTCATTAATTGTATTAGAAATAAGTTTAGAGATCTCATTAAAAGATACATTGAGTGACTCTTCGATAGTATTAGTTCGTTTATTAAAAAATCGATAAGCTTTGCTTCGATTCGAATATCAAGAAATATACCTTTGTCACATTTTGAATCAAATTTTCCAAGATGATCTTCGGTAATTAATATAAAACATTTTGATCCAAATATTTTAAAATAAGATATATTCGGTTTTCTACCGTTAAGAAGTTCGTAAGGAGTATTCTTGGTGAGAGGTCTAATAGAAACACGATTCAGAACATAACAGGCAGTTGCAACAGCTTCAGCCCAAAAATATTTTTGTAACGTGCTTTCATTTAGTAAAGTTCTTGCACATTCTTGTAGAGTTCGATTCTCTCGTTCTACATCTGTATTTTGTTGTGGACTTCTAGGAAACGAAAAGTTATGAAATATTCAGTTCTTTTTACAATAGTTATCAAACTGTATATTTTCAAATTCACCTCCGTGATCACATCTAATATTTTTAGTTCTAATTACCTTTTAAATTTTGATTTTTTAACAAAAGTTTTGAAATTTTCAAAGGTATCGCTTTATTTTTCATAAAGATAGTCCATGTATATCTAGAAAAATCATCAACTATTACTAATATGTATTTATTGTGATTTATAGATTGAATTTGGATAGGTCAAAATAAATCCATATGAAGTAATTTAAGCGGTTGTAATGTCGAAATAACTTTCTTAGATTCAAACGAGGATTTAGTTAATTAACCTAATTGATATGGGTCACATATATTATTATGTTTAAAATTCATCTTTGGTAATCCTTTTACAAGATTATTTTTAGAAATTTTATTTATATATTTGAAACTGATATGACAGAATCGTTTGAGCCATATCCAGTGATAATTTTCTTTAGCTATTAAACACATATCTGAGTTATGATTTACTTTCAAAAAGTAAATGTTATTATCTCTATTTCCTTCAAAAATAAGATTTTGATTCTGATTAAGAATACTACATTTATTTTCAAAAAATGATATTTTAAAACCTTTATCGCATAATTGACTTATACTTAATAGATTATGTTTTAGATTCTTAACTAATAAAACATTTGCAATAAGAGGTAAATTAAATGTACCATAATTGCTCACATCGCCTTTGTCGATGATATATCTCTTGGAATTATCTCTAAAAGTAATAGAACCTTCATCTGAGTATGTAATATTTATCAGCATATCTTTGTCTCCTATCATGTGTTTAGAGCAACCACCGTCGAGTATCCATTTTCCTCTTTTCTTGAGTGGGATCTGCAAAAAATATGAGATAACGTTGGTACCCACCTTTTTAATAGGGTCCTAAGAGTTAGGTCTTAAGAAACCAAACCCTAAGAAACCAAACCCAAGTGGGTTTAGTATCCCTTTTATAAATATAATTTTTACTATTATGAATATCTTCTATAAATGAACTAATATACTTTTTCCTCATTAACTTGTTATTAGTTTTAGGTACCCGTATATTTATAGTTTTAGAAACTAGTATTTTTGAAGATATGGGTGTTTTATCATACTTAACTTTGTTTAAATTACTAGATTGTGAATTCTTGATTTTCTTCTTATATCCTAAACCATTTTTATTATTAACAGATTGTGAATTCTCAATAATTCTAGACAAATTTTCTCTTACTTTATTAAAATTTGAAACATTTTTAGTGATTCCTTCTAGTTTGGTCTTTAGACTTGAATTTTCTAGATATAAGTTTTTAGAACATGATTTTTAGAAACAAGACCATCATTCTTTTCTTTTTGAGTTTCAATTTTTTGACCCAATAATATAAGTTGAGAATTAATATTTGAAAGAGATCCTTGAGTTTTCTCAAGTTCTTCTTCCAATATTTTCTTCTGGTCTTTAACCATATCTCTTTTGAATTCTTCCTTGTTCTAGTTTTCTACAGCCTCTTTATATTATTTTTTGAGACTCTTTAAAGTATCTAATAATTTAGAATTTATTTCTATCATATCATCAAAAGTTAAATCACTAACCTCGCTATCTTTAGCCATAAAGCATACGTTGGCTTGCTCATTATCGCTGTCACTTTCACTTCCAGAAGAAGAGGAGGAATCTGTATCATCCCATGTAACTGAAAAGGCTTTTCTTCCGAATTTATCCTTCCTTTTATTTCGATATTCTTTCTTTTGATCTGGACAATCCTTCTGCATATGCCCCTTTTGGTGACAATTAAAACACTCCATAACTGATAAAGATGGTGGTTTATTGCTATTTGAGCTTTTCTTGCCATTATTTCTGTTTCCTTTTCTATATTTCAAGAATTTCTTGAAGTTTTTGGCCATAAAGGCTAGGTCGTCTTTGTTTGAATCTGATTCTTCTTGTTCTACATGGAATGCTATATTCTTTTTATCTTAAGCTTGAACTCGTTTAGCCTGCAAATTCACTTCATAAGACATTAGATTTCCTATTAAATCTTTCAGAATTTTTTTGGAAATATCATTCGCTTCTTCAATAGCGAGAGCTTTTCTTTCCCATTGTTCCACTAAAGAGTTAAGGATTTTGGATACAATATCAAAGTCCGAATATCTTTCTCTTAGTCCTACTAATGACTGACAGATATCTTGAAATCTTGAGTACAGGTCATTTATAGATTCATTTTCTTTCATTCTAAAGTTTTTAAATTGACTTTTGAGCATGGATATTTTGCGTTGTTTGACCTTGTTGGTTCCATCATGTGTAACTTTGAGTGTACGCCATATTTCATATGCAGCATTGCACATGCTAACACGGTTAAAATCATTTTTATCTAAGGCACAAAACAACATATCCATGGCTTTTGCATTAACCGTGGCATCAAGTTTCTGTGTATTTGACAAAGTAGAATATTCTTCGGTAGGAATAGTATATTCTGTTTGAGTTATATTCCACGAATCAAAATCATTTGCATGCATATATATTCTCACTCGTGTGGCCCAATAGTTATAATTCATGCCATTAAATAGTGGTGGACGTGAAGTGGATTGTCCTTCAATGAAGCTAGTGTTAATGCTAGTGCTAGTGCTAGTGTTAGTGTCCATACTATTAGATTATCATACAACCGTGTTACGGTTATATGATGGCCTGACTCTGATACCAAATGAAAGTGTGCTATGGATCGTGTAATATGGATATATGATAACACAGAGTATAGTGATGATATTAATACAGTAAACAGTGTGGAATATAAAAGCGGTAAAGTAAAACGACACCGTCCTACGTCCAGTCCCAGACTCCTTCTTGAATTTCACTAAAACAACAACCCTCACTTAACCCAGAGGAACAGATCTATACAACCCTTAACCAGCCGTACAGGGACCAGAGCAACCGGCAGGATTTCGCCTCAGCAGTCGAAGAGGACTTCACTCGCCTGAGCAACAGAATAGGACTTTAACAAATACAAAAAACTAGTTTTGATTTTTATGTGTTCTGATAACACGGATTTGTCACTTGTAGTACACCCTTCCTATAATCTTCTCCTCAAGTATAAATATGTAATAGCAAACAGATCCCAAAAAGTTAGATTAGAGAGATAAGAAAATTCAATTGTAATTGAGTGATTTGGAACCAAATTTGAGTATGCGTTTATAATGGTTAAAATGCAGCGACTTTGGTGAAGAGTTTCGATCGAAGTGTTGCATCCAAATCTTTTCGTAGAGGTTCGTATCTCTTCTCAAAAAGTTGTGTCTTTTCGAAAAGTAGTTGTTGTAGAAATTCAGTCAACTGAGCCTCTGGGTCAGTCGAATGAATATTCAAAATAATTTTTAAATATATATCCGTATATCTGTGCATCTGTGCATGTTGCAGAAATTTTTCAGTGTCAGTCGATTGAACCTCTGGGCCAGTCGACGGACCTGGTGAAATCTGTGCAATATGCACAATTTACATAGGTACAGAAGTATATATAAATTTAATCACTTTATAATTTAATATATGCTTATATATGTATAAAGTATTTGGGAAATAGAATGATTAAATATATATGCTAATATATACGTAACCGATGAGAGATTTTAACAACATTGACCAAAGATTCAAAAACAAAATAATATAATTGATGCACCGGTTTTGAAGTCTCATCTCTTGTAGTATATATTCTCTTATTGTCATAGCAGTCGTCAAATCTGTATGTCGTAGTGATAGCTTCATGTCATGAATCAAAACCAAGTCTCAACAATATTTTGTAGACATGTATATATATTATATATATATATATATACAAACAATATTTTGTAGATATGTATATGTTATATCTTGAATGGAATAATATATTAAACATGCACACACATGTATATGTGCATATGATTCACGCATATATTTATATATAATATAAATTAAATAATGCTATATCATTTTATAAATTTAAATAAAATAAAGATTTTATTTAAAAAAAATTTAGAAATTTTCTAAACAAATTAGACTCCATATGACTAATAAAGATCCAATATGGTAAAAAAAAATTAAAATTCACCCATAACTTCTGATGTAGACTGGCCCAATTCCAATAGGCTATTATCATATTTTAGGTGTGTAATAGATTGTTACCTTATATTTTGTAAGTTAAATAATTTATTAAATGTAGTGCACATATATAGATAAATACCCTTACGTTGTGTAGAATATATATATATATATATATATATGATAATTTATCTGCCTATTAGCACCATGCAACTAGTGACACTTCTTATTCACCAGACCATGTATAACTCCCTCCATTTTCCCATCTTTATACCTTTATAGGTTGACATGATAGTATGTGATGTGACAAGAGGGAGTAAGATACGTGAAGGTGGTGACCATGTACTCTGGAGTTATATTATTTATAGTCATTTCATATATTTTTATTACCTTTGTCAGTTAGTTACGTATTATACTTCTAGTTGGATACTTCAAGAACTTTGTTTAGTTATTTCCTATACTGATTATAGATATATTAAATAGGGATAATTAAATTATTTCAGTTACTTATATTTTGTTTCTTCCATTGTGGGGTTTGAAAGTGTAGAAAGTTAAAATTTATATTTATCTTTGTACCATACCAACCATTAAACCCTAACCATCTTCACTTCTAGGCACGATGTGCATTCGAATTTCGCTTTTAGGCATTGAATCTCTGTGTTTGGAAGTGTGGATGTAACAGTTGACTATGAAAAATAGATTAGTGTACCTAACCCTAACCATCTACATCCTAATAATGTATCGTGGTCTATCCACTCTACTAACTGAATTTGAAGGCATTTGGCCTGCATTTGAACTAAAGGGAACTTGCGCCTTAAGCTCTATTAGGTCTTCTGTATGAATTTTGATGCATCCAGCCTACTAGTGAATGCTTAGACATTCCATCATCTATTTCTATGCTTGCTTCATTTATTTTGTACCAGTTGGTAATGCTATTCCTAGGTAAATAGTATTCTCATGTGGGTGGTGACAAGATTTTCCTATGGGTGATTCACAAATTGGGTTATGGAGGGAGCGATTCCCTGGAGGTCTGCCCACTCTTTGCTTAGGTCACCTAACAGAATTTATTATGGATAAAAGGGATGGTGCCATGGAAATACTTAAGAAAATATTACTATTATTAGTGAAGAAAATCCATTTATAAGGCGAATTACCTTCTAAAATAGTTTTTACTTACAATGTAGTAGGGCTTCGATGGAGTAAGGAACTTTTCGCTACCATGCTATGCCAAGATGAGGGTGAAAAAACTTTCTTTTTCGAAGACATGTACCCATGGTGAAGAAGTTACATATTAGGTTTTCTCTTTCTTTTTGAAAGTTATACAAGGTAGATGTTGTCCTATTTTTTCGCAAACATTTATTCTCTTGAATTCTTTTGGATATGGCTATTTTATGTACAACTTATAATCAACGCCCATTTAACATCCCCTATCTGGAGGTCCGAAGCTAAGCGTCATAGATACTGCAGTCATCAATAGTATTAACTTTCTATGACCAAATACGGTAATGGTAATGGTATCCATAATATTAGAAGCACTTGAATATGAAACAAAATCACAGATTTCGAACACAAAATTTCTGATTACATTTCCAAACACAAGTTTCATATCCAGATTACAAAATCCTATAACATTTTCTAGGTTTAGATAAAATATAATTATTACATAAATATGCCAAGAGCAACATATGATGTGCCCCCTTGGTTGACAGAGTACTATATTGTCATATCTAACATAATACAACATAACGCAATCAAATAAAATAAAGCAGCAACTCCTACATAGCTATCCGTCAACCATCTTCTCCTCTTTGAAAGCTTTATTCACCAACCTACTAAAACCTAAAAATCCTTAACCCTCAGCCTACTCAAATTAATTTGGAGCATCCGAAGTTTAAGGGGAAAAATATAAACTTCGAGTCGAACATAAAGGCTGGTGTGGATAGTACTATACATCTCGGTTATATGATATTAAGTGACACCACGCCGCATAGCGGAACGGGTTTTCCCCTCACTAATATCTCTTTAAAATATATCTTTTGCAAATCCATTTCCTGCAACCAATACTAGTTAAAACTGTAAAGCAATATCATGTAAACATACATGTCAGGTAACAAATGAACTATCTGTCCGAACACTATAGTTTTTTTTGGCTAACTACTAACATTTGGCTGACTTGGGCCACCAGAAAATGTATAAACTAATAATCTAATATCTGTTAGATACTCCTCTTCTGGACAGTCTGTCCCTAACTTATCTTCTCCTAGGGTCCACTAATCCTAATGGTTATGCAGGCTCACCGCAACCTAGCTATGTACAAATATATTCCTTTATGTGTGTAACATCATTTTAGTCTTACCTATAACAAAGCCCTGCACACTAAAATTTTGGATTAAATTAGCTAGGGGCGAATTCTAATGTATATGGTGCAATCCTATGCCAGTCCCATCTGGTATTCTAATATCAGTGTTATTTTACTTATGGAAACCTTCTCTTAAAAATGTCCTTGAAAACCTTTTTTCGTAAAATTATTTAAACATTTAAATCATGCTTAAACAAGGAAAATAAATACTCCATGCTTCACTTAAATCAACTTCACATGTTATATAAACCGTACACAAATCTTTGTTGACGAAAACATTTAAACATTTGAAAGTACCTCTTTCAAAACCATTAATAGTACCCTTTCAAAACCATTTAAAGTATCACTTTCGAAAACATTGAAAGTACCCCTTTTGAAACAAAGTAAACCCTTTATAATGTAGGCCGAAAGGCTAAAACACTCCTTTCGAAACCATTTATATAAACCTTTCGAAAACATTAAAAAAAACTTCCTTTGAAAGCTTTAAAACCTTAGACATATTAGGTTTAAAACATTTAAACATTGCCTTTCAAAAACATTGAAAAACCTTTCCTTTCAAACCTTTCGAAACCATTGAGGAACCACCACTTCGAAACCTTCTTTTAAACCTTTAGAAAGCATTAAAACATCAAAACTTTCGAAACCATTAAAAGCATTACAAACAGTAAACCTTTCGAAAGCAATTGGGTTCAATTAAACATGTGGAAACCTTTCGAAACCATTTAAAACCAATCCATTCGAAACCTTTTGGTTAACGGAACAAAGGGCCATAAAACATCTAAATCGAAAGCACACTTTCGAAAGCAATTCCTAGGTAAAGAAGTAATGGTGTCCAAATCAACCCTTTGAAAGCATTGGAGAAGCGGCTTGGGTTTTAAAACCAAGTGTACCTTCTAAAGCCATTTGCTTCAAAAGGTAAAAAGCGGCAGCTAGGGGTTTCAACCCTTTCGAAAGCATTCACTTAATACAAAAGACACAACCTCTTCGAAACCACTCCTTGAAATCAGTTTGACCAAGTCAGAAACCAACTAAGTCGAAAGCATTCTTTTCAAAAGAAAAGCATGCGCATTTTCATTTGAAAGCAAAGCAACGTTTCGACCTCTTATGAACCCTACGTTTCGACATAATACCTTCCGCCTATCTCTAATTCACAATGTACCAAATCATTGATACTATGTGCATTGGTTTCGATGGTGACGGAGGTGTAACTACTAGGTTAGAATCAAGGTCCTCGAAAGTGGCGAAACTTGCTAAAAGCATGTAAAAACATATTTTAACTTTAAAATTAATTTCTTTTCAACTAACCTGCCTTGTTTGTCAAAAAATTATTGGTTGCTGATTTTTATCTAAAAGTGTTGCCAAAATTTCAAAAGCAATTAATTTAAATAATTTACAAAATATCCCTTTTCCTTTTATAAATATATAAAACATTTAAATCAATTACTTAAATAGTTTTATATATCTCTTAAAACATTTAGGAAAATTCTACAAAAATTCCATAAATTTTTTTAATATGTTTTCTAAAATATATAAATTTCGCATCCAAAACATATATTATTTAACCATAAATAATTTTAAACCCAAATAATCATTTTTTCACTAGAAAATTAATATTAAATCCACATTACTTCAAAAAATTATGAAAATTGTAAACCATCTCTAAAATAACATTTTTGATCTAAAAGTAGATCGGCAAGGCATTTGGATGTCATAAAAAAGAGTTTCCAGCTTAGAACATATCATAAAACCTGTATAAATAGGCATAAATCATCGATAAGCATATATAAGCATTTAACCACTCAAAAACATGGCATAACCTTACAAAATATTTTGGATTAACCTTAATCTGAAAATTATACAAAATATGAGATGTAGTCATTATTAGCTTTAAGATTAAGGTGTTGAGATTTGATCTTCGATTTTGTTGCTTAAACTTTATCCTAGCTTTATCTTCTCTTGTTTTACCTTAATGGTGGCAGGCCTCTTACTTTGGTTTTAGTCTTGTGAATATAGAAATGAACGTATAGAATATGCTTAAGGGGTTTAGGGCATAAGAATAATACTTGTTCCTATATTGCCCTTGTCTATTTCCAAGCATTTTATTCCAATTCAATTTACTTAGTCCATTTTTTAACATGGCACGACATCTCTTACTAAGCACAATTATTTCATTTAATTAATTAAATGTTACTAAATAATTTTACTAAAAATTAGGGTTATTATAGACTCTTTTCCTTAAAAAATTTCGTCCTCGAAATTACGATAAGGTACATAACAAATCTATCATAAAGGTAAAACATACCATCACACAAATCAGGATAAGCATCTCTAATCTTGCTCTCAGCCTCCCAAGTACAGTCTTTCTCATCGTCGCTCCCCTAGACTTTCGCTAATCTGACAGTCTTATTCCTTAGCCTCTTCTCATCTCTCACGACTATGCCAACTGGCTTTCAAACTATATAGTCAAGTCTGGTTCTACGACGAAGTCCTATAACATAGTCGGTGCTATAGTAGACTTCGGATCTCTAACACACTTCCTTAGTTGAGAAACATGGAAAACATCATGGACTCTTGGCAAACTCTTTGCTAATTCTACTCTATATGCGAGTTTCTAGATCCTCTCTAAAATAGGAAATGGTCCTACAAAATCTCGGTGCCAACTTCCTTGATTTCCCGAATCTAATCACAAGCTTCATCCGTGATACCTTAACAAATACATGAACTCCAACAGAAAACTCTAAGTCTTTCCATCTTATATCTGCATAACTCTTTTTCCTAGATTGAGCATCCTTCATCCTAGCTTCAATCAGCTCAATCTTCTCAATCTTCTCTGCAGCTCCTCTAACCTAATCTGGACCAAGAACCAACCTATCTCCAGTCTCTAACCAACAAAAGAGAGATTTGCACGGCCTTCCATGCAAAGCTTCAAACAGTGCCATACCTATACTAGTCTAATAACTATTGTTATACGAAAATTCGACTAAGTATAGATGGTCTTCCCATGGTCCTCCAAAATCTAACACATAAGCTCGTAACAAGTCTTCCAAGACTTTATTAACTCTTTCTGTTTGCCCATTAGTCCGTGAAAGGTAAGCGGTACTCATCTTGAAATTGGTTCCTAAAATCTCTTGTAGACTCTTCCAGAAATCACTAGTGAAAAAGGAATCTCTATCGCTTACTATACTACTAGGAATTCCATGCAGTCTAACTACATTCTTCACAATAACTTAGCCAAAATAGGTGTCATCCAAGTTGAATTAACTGGAATGAATTGGGCACCCATGGTCAGTCTATCCACTATGACCCATGTACTTTCATTTCCTCTGCTAGATCTTGGCAACCTATCTATTAAATCCATAGAAAGAGAATCTCACTTTCATACTGGAATATCCACTGGCTAAAGCAACCTACTTCGCTTCTGGTTTTCGGCTTTTACTTATTGGCAGTTTAGACACTACTTCACCCAAAAGCCTACATCCCTCTTCATACCTTCCCAGAAGAAACTCTTCTTCATATCTCGGTGCATCTTAGTTTCTCCCGGATGAACAGTGAACTTCGAACGATGTAATTCCTCTAACCTTCCTTCCTTATGTCACCTACATTCGGAACACATAATCTACCTTTCTCTCCAACCACCCATTCTGGTCAAGACTAAAATCCTTCAAGTTATTGCTTTCCATTCCATCCCTTAACTTCCTAATCCTTTCGATCAATATTGGAACCTCCTTCCATTTAGAAGAAATCTTTTCGATTATTATCGGTCGAACTTCTAAACAAGAAAACACTGTAGTTTCTCCACTAGATCCAGCTTTAGATCTCTATTAAACTCTACAAGTCAAAAACGCTTCCAAATCTTTCCACTCTGCTATCTTTGTCAACACTACATTCTGATGATTTCTACTTAGTGCATCTGCGACCTTATTACCTTTCCCTGGTGTGTACTCAATTCCAAAATCATAAGCAGTAATAAACTCTAACTATATCTGCTATCTCATGTTCAGCTCCTTTTGAGAGAACAAATACTTCAATGACTTATGATCCGTATATAGCTCAAACCATTCTCCCAAAAGGTAATATCTCCACACCTTTAATGCGAAAATCACTGCAACCAATTCCAAATCATGCATTGGATACCTAACCATATGTGGTCTAAGCTATCGAGAAGTATAGGCAATCACTTTAACTCTCTACATTAACATAATTCCTAACCCGGTTCCACATGCATCTGTATAAACTGCCAATTTCCCTCCAGAACTACTAACATTGGTGCATGGATCAATAAATGTTTCAAGCTTTGGAATGCTTCCTCACACTTATTGGTCCAAAAAAACCACATCCTTTCGTGTTATCTTGGTCACCAGTGCTGCTATCCGTAAAATATCCATAATAAACCTCTAGTAGTACCCAGCTAATCCAAGAAAATGCTTTATCTCAATCACCGTCTCGGGTCTCTTCCAATTATTTACCGCTTCAATCTTAGTCAGATCTACAGAGGACCCTTTCTCTTAGACTACATGACCAAGAAACTTCACTTCTTCCAGAAATGACACTTCGAAAACTTCTCCTTCAGCTAATGTTACTTCAGCATCTCAAGCTCTACTCTAATATCAACTTCATACTCCCTTTCATTTTTAGTGTATATCAAGATATCATCTATGAAAACCAATATGAACTTATGCAAGTGCTCTAGGAAGATTCGGTTCATCAGATGCACAAAGAATGCAGCGCATTAGTCAATCCAAACGGCATCAATAACCATTCATACAATCCATATCTTGTTCTAAACGCCGTTAAACGAATACTATCCTCTGCTACCCTGAGCTGATGGAACCATGTCGCCAAATCCAACTGAGAATACACCTTGGCTCCACTCAACTGATCGAACAAATCGTTAATTCTAGGCAATGGATATCGATTTTTTATCGTCCTCTCATTCAACTTACGATAATCAATACACGACCTTAACGATCCATCCGGCTTCTTTGCAAACATTGTGGCTGCTCTCCAAGGTGAACTACTAGGTATGATAAAATTCTTGCTTCCAAATCCACTAACTGCACATTCAACTCTCTCATCTCTGTAGGTGTCATCCTGCTTTGCGGCCTACTCACAGTTTCTGCTCCAGGCACCCAATCTATCAAAAACTCAACGGCTCCGTGGCAATCCTACTACCGGCTCGAAGACATCTGCAAATTCTCAGACCATGAAAACTCGATTCAACTCATCCTATATATCCACAACACCCAACAAAGCATTCACCTCACAACAAGGTCTTTCTATGGTATATACAATCTTATCACTACTGTTAGGGCGTCTAAGTGATATTTTCTATCATGGAAAAATATCCTAGTATTGTACTTACTAAACCAACCCATATTCAAAATAATTCCAAACCCAACAAACTCAAACACATGCAAATTGCAAACAAAGGTATGACCTAACAAATCAAACTCTAAGTGGTCACAATTTATCCCAAGTGTCGCATACCCAACTATCAGATTTGCAACTGTTAAGGAAGTAACTAAGTATGAAGGTTCTAGGTTAAGCTTATCTACCAAATAACGAGATACAAAAGAATGCCATGCATCAGTGTCAAATAGAACGCTAACAGACGTGCCATGCATCTGAAGCATACCTCCCAACACTGCTTTTCCTTTCTCATGCATTATTAGTCCTGATATAGCAGGTTCCAAAGCAAATACTTTGCCCCTTCCATCCTTAGCAGGCTCTTTGCACTAGTTCTTATAGTGACAAATCTGATCGCAGTTGAAACATCTGATCTTTTTCTTCCCGATCACTTCCTTTGCCTTTTCAGTACAACATTCATTAGCGAAATGCTCCTTCTTATCGCACTTGAAGCAAACAACCTCTGACTTTCCTTACTTCACGGCTCCACCCTTCTACGTATCCTTTTTATGAAAGAACTTCCTTTTCTAACTCTGCCCCACCCGGACCTCCTTTGCCATATTCTTCTCCAGAGAAGCAAGCATCTCCTCATGTCTCAACGACGTCTCTACTACGACATCACAAGGATCTCTAATATGAGGTCAGGTAGCCCTGGCCAACTCAAGCTTCATCCCCTTTATAAACTTCTCATTTTTCTTAATCACAGTATCCATAGTGGCATATCCATACCTAGCAAACTCCTAAAACCTTCAAGCATAATCCAACATATTCATCTCCCTTGTTCCAACTCAGCAAATTTTTCGAGCAAGGCAGACTACGCCACCACAAACATGAACCTCTCTTGGAACATCCTCTTAAACTCACCCAATGTCATTGTTTCTTCATTTATTATAGCCATCACACTATTCCACCAGAATAAAGCTGCTCCTTGAAGTTTTCTCAAACCAAGCTTTCTCCTCTGACCATCATTGAGCCCTAGGTCTGCAAAGATTCGTTCATAATGCAGCAACCAGCTTTCCACCTCAATGGCGTCTTCAGTTTCGATAAATGGCTTTGCTCCAAGCCTAACATAGTCTTTACTCAAGAAATCATAATTGTTGACCAATAGAGCTCTCCTACTCCAGGATTTCCTCCAACCACTCCATCAGCAACACCCGTCTTCATCATGTTGACAAAGAATTAATGCATAGCTCCCATATCCACTTGTGGGACTCTAGCACCCACATTTTCAGCTTATGCCTGACCTTGGTTCCTCCTCGTGTTTGGTCCGATGTTACCATTTGTTGTGATGCTTCCCCCTCCAAGGTTTACTCTTCCACTTCTAACATCCATATTTGTATTCAAACCTCGTGAGATATTAAAGGATAGCCTAAGAGTGATAGGGGAATAGAGATATAGCGTACACTTATATATAGAAAATACAAGTATGTTACTATAGGGTTATCCTGTACCACGATCTTATCGCTAATTCCTTACGATTATAATTTCAAAAATCATTTTATTTTAAAGTGTTTCATAAACCTAACATTCCCTTTCTAGAGCCCGATGCTAATCGCTACAGATACTGCAGTATCCATAGTATTAAATTTCGGTGACCAAATACAGTAATGTTAATGGTATCCATAATATCAGAAGCACTTGAATATGAAGCAAGATCATAGATTTCAAAAACAACATTTCTGATTACCTTTCAAAACACAAGTTTTATATCCAGATTACATAATCCCATAAATTCTCCTAGGTTAAGATAAAATATAATTATTACATAAATATGCCAAGAGCAACATATGATGATGCCCCTTTGGTTGAGTAGAGTACTATAGTGTCATATATAACATAATACAACATAGCGTAATCAAACCAAATAAAATAGCAACACCTAAATAGCTATCCATCAGCCATCTATTCATCTTCGAAACTTTATTCGCCAACCTATTAAAACATGAAAATCCTCAACCCTTAGCCTACTCAAATCAATTTTGATCACCTAATGTTTAAGGGAAAGACATAAATTTTGAGTCAGACATAAAGCCTAGTGTGAATAATATTATACATCTCGGTTATAAGATCTTAAGTGAAACCACGCCGCTTGATGGAACGGGTTTCCCCTCACCAACGTCCCTTTAAAATAGATCTTTTACAAATCCATTTCCTACAACTAAAACAGGTTAAAACTGTAAAGCAATATCATGAAAACATACATGTCAGGTAACAAAGAACTATCTATCCGAGCACTATAGTTTTGTTTCGCTAATTACAAACATTTGGCTGACTCGGGCAACCAAAAAATATATAAACAAATAATCTAACAACTGTTAGATACTCCTCTGTTGACAGTCTGCTCCTAACTTATCTTCTCCCATAGTCCACTGATCTTAATGGTTTTCTGGGCACACCAATTACCTAAGCCTGCACAAATATATTCCTTTATGTATGTAACATCATTTTAGTTTACCTGTGACAGATACCTACACTGGATAGACTAAATTAGCTAGGGAGTAGTAGCTAATGTATAGGACACGACCCTATACCAGTCCCATCTGTATTCTAATATCCAAGTCATTTTACTTAGGGAAACTTTTCACTTCAAATTTCCTTGAAAACCTTTTCTTCTTGAATTGATTTAGACCTTTAAATCATGCTTAAACAGGAAAAAAAAATACTCTATGCTTTACTCAAATCACCTTGCCATGTTATATATACTTCACACAAATCATTTTTGATGAAAACATTTAAACCTTTGAAAGTACGTGAAAGTACCCCTTCTGAAACAATTAAAAGTGCTACTTTCAAAACCATTGAAAGTACCCCTTTTGAAACAAAGTAAACCCTTTACAACCTAGGTCAAAAAGGCAAAATATTCCTTTCAAAACCATTCATACATACCTATCGAAAGCATTAAAACATCAAACCTTTCAAAACCATTACAAACAACAAACCTTTCGAAAGCATTTGGGTTCAATTAAACATGTGGAAACCATTCGAAACTACTTAAAATCAATCCATTCGAAACCTTTGGATTTTACTTCCAACAGATTAAAGGGTCGTAAAACATCTAAGTCGAAAGAACACTTTTGAAAGCAATTCCTAAGTAAAGAAGTGATGGCGTCGAAATCAACTCTTCGAAAGTATTGGAGAAGTGGTTTTGATTTTAAAACAAAGTATACCTTCCAAAACCATTTTCTACGAAAGGTAAAAAGCGACAACTAGAGGTTTCGTTGGACTAAGTTATTGCTTAGTAATCCAATGGCGCACCATTTGAAAGCATCCACTTAAAAAAAAGGCGCAACCTCTTTGAAACCATTCTTTGAAATCAATTTGACCCAGTCGAAGGCCAACCAAGTCTAAAGCATTCCTTTCGAAAGCAAAGAATGTGCATTTTCATTTAAAAGCAAAGCAATGGTTCGACCTCTTATGAACCCTACGTTTTGAGCCAATACCTTACACCTATCTCCAATTCACTATGTACCAAATCGTTGATATTATGTGCATTGGTTTCGATGGTGATGGATGCAGAACTACTACCTTAGAATCAAGGTGCCAAAAGTGGCGAAATATGCTAAAAGCAAGTAAAAATAAATTTTAACTTTAAAAAAATTTCTTTTCAACTAACCTGGCTTGTTTGTCAAAATATTATTGATTGTTGATTTTTTGCTAAAAGTGTTGCAAAAATTTCAAAAGCATTTAATTTAAATAATTTACAAAATACCCCTTCTCCTTTTATAAATATATAGAACATTTAATTCACATGTCTTAAATAATTTTATATATCGCTTAAAACAATTAGGAAAATTCTACAAAAATTTCAGTAAATCATTTTTAATATTTTTTCTAACACACATTAGTTTCAGACCCAAAACATATGTTATTTAACCGTAAATAATTTTAAACCCAAATAATCATTTTCTTAACTAGAAAATTAGTATTAAATCCACATTAATTTAGAAAATTATGAAAATTAAAATACATCTCTAAAATATCATTTTTGATCCAAATCTAAATTCGCAAGGCATTTAGATATCATAAATAAAGGTTATCACCTTCAAACATATCATAAAACCTATATGAATAAGCATAAATCATCAATAAGCATATATAAACATTTAGTCATTCAAAAACATGGCATAACCTTACAAAATAATTCGGATTAACCTTAAAACTAAAGATAATAGAAAATATGAGATGCGGTCATTATTCATCTTAGCTTTGAAATTAAGGTGTTGAGGTTTGATCTTTGATTTTATTACTTAACCTTTCCTCTTGATCCTAGCTTTATCTTCTCCTGTTTTACCTTAATGGTGGCCGGCCTTATACTTTTGTTTTATTTGTGTGAATACAGAAATGAACAGATATAATATGGCTTAAGGGGTTTAGGGTATAAGCTTAATACTTGTTTCTATATTTCCCTTATCTGTTTCCTAACATTTTATCCCATTTCAGTTTACTTAGTTCACTTGTTAATGTGGCAAAGTTACCCTTACTAATCATAAATATCAATCTCTCAACCATTTTACATTATTTTATTTTATTTATCTAACCAAATGTTACTAAATAATATTACTAAAAATTAGTGTCATTATAACCCAAGCCATCATTTTGCAAAAAAAATTGCAAATATAAAATATGGGAAAGTAAAACTTGTATGCAAGGCCCATGGCTAATAATAAATTCCCCCTATGTATGAACCTAAAAGAAAATATTATGCTTTTGAAGGCCAACAAGAAATCCGAGAATATCGTAGGCCAATCTAGGGAAAAAGAAGGAATAAGAATGCCAAACTTTGAGAAGAAAGTTCACGTCGAGATTATAACCTCTAGAAATCACTTTTAGTGGTAGTGATTCTGAAACATTTACTGCTTAACTATACTTTCGATCTTGATTTTCCCCTCGTGTTGTGCTTACGCTGAGTCCTCGAAAGTAATGATTGCATTAGCCAAAATAAAGAAGTGTGCATATCATACACTTGCCAAAAGAAGAAATTCCCATTATGTTGATTTTCCTGGAACAAAAAATAACATTAAAAACTATATCTTAATAAATTCAAAAATTCGAATTATTTTTTCTATGGCATAAGCAATTTTTTGACACCTGTCTGTTTCATGTCCATTTTTCAAATGATAGTGGTAGCAGATCTCACTTACACCTTCCATAGGAAGGTAATTCGGATAAGGCTGCTTGTCTCGGGTGTTTTGGAAGATCTTGGCTAGAAGAATGATGCTCTTCTCCTTTTTCAATTTATTTCAGGCTTCTTCGTTTGATCTTTTGAGATTAGTTATTTGACGCTTTTCTTCCTTTGGTCTTGTTCTTAATATGTCGTTAACCAAATACTTAAGTCTTTTATCTCTTCGTTCATTGCTTTGACAATTTTCTTTAGTTGTGCGCTTTTATGTATCAACAATTCCTTTAACTAATCATAAAGTTGTCTTATCTGGAAAGCTTAAAGTTCATAAACAAGGTCGTATGCATCATCCTTTACTCCTATCAACATGATGGTTGCAAAGCATTCATTATTTTCTTCATCTATGAGCTCAATTCGTTTGTTGAGAGAAAATTCTGAATAAGAATCTCTGTTATCAATTTCCTCATTGAAGCTATCTAAGGTATATTGGTAAAGCTTGATTTCTGGATATGGAATTAGAAGTTTGCCCTCTTTCTAGCGCCAAATTGTTGGTTTCACTTTTCATGAAAACCAACAACTCAAGGTTTAAATGATTAATTTTAATCTTTCAAACAAGCTCCAGGGTCTTGGGTAGGTATTTTATCGAAGGATATGAGTAGTCTCATGGGTTGAGCCAAATCTAATGAGCTAATGCCGAGAGTAGGTGTTGTTAGTTAAGACGAAGTCGAAAGAAATAGATAGAGGCACACAGATTTATAGTGGTTTAGATCTATGCTCCACGCTCACTTTATACTTTCCTTCTTTATGGTCTATATCGAAGCGAAAAGCATTTACAATGATGTGCTGGCACAATCTATCGTTAATTTACAAAAAGCTCTAAAATAGTGCAATAATTTTTCACTTAATGTCTAAATGATTACCCCTTATATGCATTGGGATCGGCGTATATTTATAGCAATTTGGAGAGAACACGGACCGATGATGTGACTTTAATAGTAAACTGAGATGTTAGATTGCTGACATTTGGTATTGATCTGGCTTGCTTTGAGTATTGCCCACAGATGGCTAAGGTGTACTTTATGAATGCCTTTCCTTTGGCTATATCTAGAACTTACACACCGATGGTGAGGATTTCATAGTATTATAGTATCTCTTCAAATTCTTTTAGGTTGATCTTGTCTTCCACAAGATTTTGTCTTTTGGAATATTATATCAATCGGTCTTTTGTTCCTATTTGATAACCTGTACTCATAGACCAAAGCATAATAAAATTTTAAAGTAACTTTTTGGCTTAGGCTTCCATGTTCAGTCCCTTGAATAATAATTACTATAGACTAAACATAGAAAAGTACGTTATGATTTTAATATATTTAAACCTTTCGGTACATAACCCATTGATTCTATACTTTTAGGTCCAAATTTCATAGTTCACGTATGACTTTACTGGGCTTCGAGGCTATTATGTAGGCCAACCCTTTCAATTTTATTCATTTTGTTTAGGGAATGAGCTATCCATAAACCCTTATGTCTCAAATATATAGCTCAAAGTCGACAAAATATCCTATAAAAATAGGCACTTTGTGAGTAGCCCATTTAATTTTGAAATCGGTATTGTGAATTAAGATTTGACTGTTAGTCTACTGATTGATCATTACAGTCAGTATTTTGTTGCGACTGCCGACAAAAACATACTTTAGATCGTGTTGTAAATGTTGTTGGTCATTTTGTTGACTCTATTGGTTAAGTGGAGGATTATCATCTAAATATGAACTTCAGTTGCATGGTTGGAATTATGGATAAAGCTGACGTATTTCCACCTTTTCCTCTCTTTGTTGTTTATTGTTATATGATTGATAAAATCTGATTTTAAGAGAGTGAATGACATCAAGTGGAGAGACTTATAGTGTATTTATAATAGATGATATAAATCTATACTATACTATTATTATTAAGTTAGATTTTAAGAGCACACGGACCTCCTTCATATTTTGGGAAATGAACGGTCACATTTTTAATTTCTTTCTATTCCAAATTTTGAAATGTGATAACTTTTTCTACATTAATTGGATTTAAGAATCGTTTTCATTGTAAAATCAAAAATTTAATATGCTTTCCAATGATATCCATTTTTGTTAGCTAAAAATAAATTTTCTAAAATCGTAATTTTATATGGCAGTTTTAACTGCATTTATATAATCCAATTATTTTGTGTCACCGCTGTGTACCGCGTTTCTATAACAGCATTATTATGATGATCTTAAACATTACATAGTAGTTTTACCTATGTTATTATAATGCATTTATTATCTTTTAACATATTTGAAAGGAGCATTTTTCTTGAATTAAACAATTATAGTTGCCTTTGAATATTGTAACCGTATATGTAATAAAGTAATAATTTTTACTGCGTTTGATAGTTTATTCAAACTTAGTGCAGTTACAATTTAACCCCATCAAAAAATGGTGTAAAAATTTATAGGAATTTTTTGAATTAATTTAACAACATTAGCATTTTTTATTGCATTTACCACAGATGATTTTGATTATTTTTTAATAATTTTATTCAATTTTAAAACAGTTATAAATTAATGAAATTAAGAAAATGCAATTATAATTTACCAACAAGTTTTGGGTAAATTTAACTATATTTGAAGATTTGTAACCACATTTATGTGATGTCGTAATTAATTTGGCTACATTTCAGGAATTTATTCAATCTTAATACAATTAAAATTTAACTACATTAATAAAATGCAGTTATAATTTAATGACAATTTTGAATTATGCATGGTAGAAATTGAATATTTCAACTATATTTATGTGATGCAGTAATAATTTTGGTTGTACACGATGATTTATTCGAGCTTATTATAGTTAAAATTTAAATGCATTAAGAAAAGGCAGTCATTATTTTGCAGTATTTTCGAAATTAAGCAAATACTGTTGCATCTGAATATTTTAACTGCATTTGTGTGATGCAATACTAATTTAGCTGTAGTAATGATTTTGTTTGATGTTAACGATAATAATTTAACCACATTATGAACATATAATTGAAAAATGTATTTTGCTTTTTGATTGCTTAAGATGATTAAATGGCAACTTCACATAATTAATGCTTGATTCAACCGTGCAACTCAGCGTTTAATACATTGCTTCCAGCTTTGATGACATAATTTGGCTAAGTTTACTCAATTTCGTTTACAATTACGATGATTAATAATACGATAAGCATATAAGTTGTTGTATTCGGGCTTAATGTAGATGCACAGTTTAAGTGCTGGGTCAAAACATGTGTTGTAGTGAGAATAATATTGATAACCACCTAAATGAGTTTATCTTTTATTTTTTGCAGTAAATTCTAAAATCACTTGCACCACTACTGTTGGAAAACTTCTGGAAAACAATTGATGAATGTATCTTTGTATAGATGATCATGTAGTCATAGTTTGATTATTACATATAATTAACTAGGACAGACGAGCGGTGAGAGAATTTAGTAATAATATTGCATTAGTGACACTTTTGCCTTTTTTTGGCCGCAGTTACAAGTACCTTCAATGGTTAAAATAATTGATTGATGTAAAGCATCTATTAGGGCCAAAAAAACATCACCTATTTGTGCTCAAGCCCAATACCATACATGCGTTGCTAGCAGTTATTTCTGAGGCTGAAAAATGAATAGATTTCTCACAATTGTTATTTTCTGTATGTTTTGGATATTTCCAAATATTGGTTACTGCGACCAGCAGTATGCCGTGTTTTGTACCCTGCATCGACATAGATCAACTTCAGTGAACAATAGTAATTTATATTGGAACCCATGTTATTTTCTTATTGCAACATAATTTCTATTTCAATTAAATTTTCTGTGTAACGTCCCGCCTTTTTGCACGGTTTATATCAACACACGTGCCAATTCAAAGCATACAGAAGGGCGGATTGTTACGGGGTAAATAAAAAAATGAGAAAGAAATAAAAAAACAGAATCTCACAACGGAAGGATAAAATATAATAATCAAATATAAAGTTTATGAAGCTGTATACAAAATATTAAATTTTTCTTATGCAATATATATCAAAGTTGTACATACCAACGAATAAAATCGATGCAGCGGAATATAGTGTAGTGGAATATAATAATATAATAATAATGAAATCTCCGTCTTCGTCCTCCAGAAATAAAGTCTTCGATCCTGAAATGCTCGGCCTGATCCGAGCGAATTGAAAGGACAAAACACTTGAGTCAGAACTAAAAGATCTTATGTAAGTTAAATCAACAGGAATAAATATGAGGGCAGTAACTTAAGAGATGCTCGGGATTTACATCTCCTAAGGATCCGTTAAACTATTTACTATGTAGTATATTTCACTATTATAATAGTGTCTAATTGTAAAATAAACTTACTTTTAAATAGTGTTAAGGCTTTACATTTTCCACCTTAACACATAATATATTCCCATAGTCTATACAGTACCGTAATCTCCCCCATACTGGGCGTCGTCAGAGGGCACTCCATAGGTATGGTACAAAACCAAAATCGTATAAGGCGCGCTAGGGTAGGTGATACGGCACAACTAGGCAATGCTAGGGTAGATATACCAATTACGCATTCGGGCTGGTGGTAACACGTAGCCGCAGCTACCGCCCACCTCGAGCCTCAACCCCAAAAAAGAAAATCAAAAGTGGCCACCGAATCAATCCAAAAGTCAAAGTATAAAATCGAAGGGATGTGTCCGATCAAAAGTGCTACCTCAATTGGCTCGAGAATCGCTTCTGTTTTAGTCACCTTATGCCAACTCACGGGAGTTGGGTCCACGTATTTACCTTAAAGGAAATGCCGTAACCATCCTACTTCATTCTGGAATCTCCACCGCGTACATAGTTGTTAAAGTGATTTTCGGGGTTGGCAGAGAGTATGACAACTTCCGATCCTGGTCTCTTCAACAACCAAACGTTATTATAACACCGTGGTTAATTTAAAATAATTTATACTTTAAAACCAGAATATAACATCCCTTTCAAAACCATATAAATACGATATCATTTATATTGTTACAACTCCAAATCAATATGATATCATTTTATTTATAATTATCCCTTTCCCCAAAATCATAATATTTCAAATATATATATATTAAATCCCATAGCTTTGAAACAAAATTTCTAATACTTAAATGGTTCAAATATAGATTACTCTATAAAGTAAATTAGCTTTTTAAGTTCTCAAATCAATTCCAAATACAGATTTGAATTCCCAAATAAACCATTTAAATTTCCATATACTTCAAAGTTTAAATATTCTGCTATTTCAAAACTAAATTTTTAATTCATATATATTCAAAATTCACTTTACTATTATTTAGTTTTGAAATACTTACTTAATAAATCCAGTATCCTTTAAATAAAACTTTCAAGTTCAATAATTGAATATTCCTCAATTTATGTAGTCTAGATATATTCAATTAAATTATCTTAAACCCGAATTTAGTTATAACACCATATTCTTTTAAATGAAAATTTCAATAAGATCTTAATTAAATAAAATCTCAAATCAATTTCAAAACTATCTTCTCAACTTTGATTTATAAAATTAATATAAACTCTATGTTTGAATATAATTTCAGTAAATACTTATCTATAATATATACCACTTTATTATTAAACTTACTTCATACTTTAAACAATTTTATACATAGTTTTAAACCAAGAATTTAACTATATATAAAATAACTTTTATCAAATATCCGTCATCAATATTTCATGAAACCATATATATATATATTTCTTTACAAAACCATAGGAAAATTATTTCAAAAATAATTATATATATATATATATATCGCGGTGCCTGTGTAAAATTTTCTATCCTATGGTCAAGTGATACGGATATTTATCATTTCAATCTGCAATTTAAAAATAAAAATGTGGTTGTATATCATTTCAAATCACAATCCCGAATGAGATGAAATGCATAATAACTTGCAGTTCATAACAATATACAATATAGCATCCATTCATCCAATATCATCCATCAACCATTTATCAAAATCATCATCAAATTCAAACAATACATCAATATATAACAGGTAAAAAATAACAGTCATTTACTGGCAGTTTATTTTGTAAATAAATTAACTGATAATTTAACTGGCAGTTTATATGCAATAATAAATAAATTAAACTAGCAATTTATATGAAATACTAAATAAAATTTAACTGTTAATTTATATGCAAGAATAAAATTAAATGACAATTTAATTTGAATAAAAGCAATTTAACTGAGATGATGTTCAAAAATATGTCAAACAACTATAAATAAATTTTTAAACACATCATAAATCAATTTAACAAACATAAGAAATTTTAGAAATGGTGAGTGGGTTAAAACACTTACCCTTTGAATTTAAATTGAATTTAAATTCAGTTTAAACCTAAAAGTTTGACCATCTCCAAATTCGTCCAAACCTATGTCAACAGATCCAGAATTTTAATACGATCCTAACAAAAAAATTGCGCGTGAAACGGATCACGTATGAAAAACTTATATGCATTAAAGAAGTTGAAAAATTAAAATTAAATTAAACAAAAATAAAACAAATTCACCCTCACAAACATACGCCACGTCGCCCATCACTTGCATTAGGAACAGAAACACAAATTCGTGCGCAGGAATTTACGTGCAGCCACCTCCACCCACGCGCGCGGCCACACGGCTCATCGCCTCCTCCTGCGAATTCATCGGCAACCTCTCGGCACCCTATACTCATCAATGACCTCGCGCCCCTTCTCCCCACGTCACGATCATGCCTAGAACCTACAGCCGCCGCCCCTTACTTTCTAACCCTAGTCGAGTTTTGGCGAAAATCCAACCATCCAATCGCCACATGAACTACACCGATCGACTCCCCTCCGTCCACTCTCCAAAACCCAGAAAGGGTTTCTCGATCCGACAAAGATCATCGTCGTGCGATGAACGGCCGAGAATTCTTTGATTTTTACTGATCAAACAACAATCCAAAATGAAAAATGAACACCACCAGTGAATTACGCTAGTCGAGAGCTTCAACATATATTTTTTTCAAATTTTTCTGAGGACTTTGAAATTTATGCTTTGGATTGATTTGAAATTACATCTAGAATTTGTTTGTCTGCCATTGAGGAGGAGAGAGTTGAGATGTACCTACAGACAAATGAGAATTAGGGAGGCTATGGTTTATAGCGGGATATTTGTAGAGAAAGTTGAAATAGAATAAATGGATCAGGTTGAATATGCGCTAACGACAAAGTGGCCCAAAAAAGCTCGTTCTGACCCCGGACGAAATTGGATCAACCCGTATATCAAAATAGATGTTTTAAAATATTTTAAACGTAATGGAAAAGGTTTCAGGTTCAAATTGCATCGTACGAAGAAGTTATGCTCAAAAGAATATTTTCAAGTTGATTTCAATTTCATTTATTTCAAGGCGTTTCAACCCCGTACGATCGACCAACAAGTCCGATCGATACGAAACTTGAAATACTATAATAATTTACCGTTATGGATCCGATGAAACTGGTTTCGTCGAAATCCGAGTCCGTGATCAAAATGGCTAATTTTTAGTTAATTAATTAAATTTAAAATAAATCAATTAAATCAAATTTTTAATTTCATTTCTATAATCGATAATTTTTACCCCTTTAAATTTCTTTAATCATTTACATTAATTTAAACAATTTATATGTCAATTTATAGTTGATAAATTTATCAAAGCCCAGCGTTAAATTTTTTTGTTTCATTAAATTCAGCGATTATAAAATAATTTCAATAATTCCAATGAATTAAATTTTTATTCTATTGTTCTACCTATTAGTATCAAATAGATGAAACTAACATTGGATTCCTACTTATTATATAACTATCTCCAAATTTTATCTAAATTTCAATCAACAAAAAATTTAAATGTTAAATTTCATTTATTCGCAATAAATTCAATTATTGTAATTTTTCCTCAACTGAATAAATAATCTTGCTTTCTATTCTTTAAATCAGCCAATTTGTCATATTATAAATAGGATTAGCATTAACTACATCTTATAACATTAACCATTTTTAATGACAAATCACACCTACCCTATCTGCATAAATTAAGTCAATTAATTGTACTTGATTCCACATTAAATATTATTAATTTATAAATTGAATTCTCAATAAATTCGTTTCTTGATTTAAAAATCTAGCTATTCAAATAAATAGACATTTTATGGGTATAAATAACAGTGAATTATATTACATTTCCCCAATGTATTTATTAAATTTATTTCCAAATAACGTACTACCTAATTTCCTTTAATTGCAATTTGATTTCCAAATTTTATGCACATACCAAAGAAATAAACATATATCAATTTATTCGTTTAATTCAAATCTTTTATTAAGTTCAATACCACTATATAACTTAGTTTCCTTGTTTTTTCCATTCATTACTCCATTCTAATACTCCTAACCATTGTATTACATTCCACACAATCGTAACATTTATTTGCATTTATTACAATTTATTTCAAATTCCAATTAACAAACTAATAAATAAGTAACCTAAATAAACATTACCATTACTCTTAGTCACATAAATAGGCCTTTATTACTTACAATCAGTGTTAGCATTTATTTCCATACTACTAATTTCATTCACTTATATTCTATCCTTTTACTTTACATTTTACTTCTTACAACCTTTTCTTTTATTCACCGGTTCAATGTTTATTTTAATTATTCCTTTATTACTAACAAACCTTATTTCATTCATTAATGCCATCATTTATCAATTATTATATAAATTATTAATATTCAGGCTATTCATGTTATTCATGTTTAATTCAATTCCATTGCACATTAATTCATTTACTAAAGTTTACGATCATTTATTTGTATTACTTACCTTCTTATTATATTAAATTAGTAGCATTTCAATTTTACTTAAGTTTATATTTCCAACCAATTACTAAATTATCTTACATAATATTGAATTCATTCAACTACCTCTGATTATAACATTTCATTAGTTAATTCAATATTCCTGTTTGTTTCCTATATTAAACTTATAACCAAGTATGACAATTTTCATAATTTTACTTAATTACCATTTCATTTTGGATTTGTAAATCTTAATTTCAATTGCTACACTTAAATTTCTAACATTTGCTTCGTTATAACTTCTAAAATTTTTATTAAGTTTTCATTACTAAATCTTTTCTTCCCTTTCTTTAATTCAACAACTTGTTCTATTATGAATGCCGTTATTATTTCCAAATATCCCTTAATTAACATTAACGTGAACTTTTATTTATTGTTATTGAAATTTATACAAAATTCAGCTTTGACTAACTTTATTGCCTAAATTTACATGCAGTTTTTTAATAAATAAATTATTGCATTGGTTAATCCAACAGTTACTTCCATTTTCTCATTTTATATTGTGTAACCAAATGTAACAACTTACACTATTCATAAATGGGATTTCCCTCCAATTGTCAAAATTAAATTTTTATTACCATTGTTAAATTACATTCTTAACATTTACTTCAATATTGGTTATAAAATTTTTATTTCTTCCAAATTTAGTTACAAAATCTCAATAGTTTAACCAAATTTATTTACAAAATTAACGGGTCGTTACACTCTCCCCCATTCAAAACTTTTCGTCCCCGAAAAGGAAAAAGAATGGAAAAGAAAAATTAAGTAATCAATATATCTTATTAAAATATTAAATTTATAAACAAATAAATTTACAAAATTAATTAATTTAAATAAAATATTCTGATTTATAACCAATAAATATTTTTATACTCAATTTAATAAAGTTTGGAAAACATTTTCAAAATATTTCTATGTCCAAAATTTTCAGAAAATTTTGGCAGCGTCTCCTTTGTACGGAGAGGCTCGGGAGAAAATGTTATCCCGCCTTTTGGCAAGGCCGCGATACCAAGAGATTGATCGAAAAAAGCAAAGATAGTTCGTTTCAAAGATTGGTTATGCATTGATTCACAATGGATATCGATGAATTTTGTCCGAGCCCGGATCAGGCTACAATTGATAGGACATGACAAGCAAAGCCATGAAAGCCAGTGTTTCAAATTTCAGGCTAATCGGAGTTCGTATGAATGAGATATGATCGACACAAGTTAGAAAAAATATGCTGGTTCGCATGTTCGTATCGATGGGTTTCATACCCACCGAAGTCGCACGGTTCGTATCCATCAGGTTGTACGCTTCGTATCCATCAACCATACATAGTTCGTATCCATCGATTTCGTATCGATCAGAGCAACATCCCATTCGAATCCATCCGTTCGTACCCAACCCAAAGCATCGTTTCGTATCCATCAGGTTGGTGCGCTTCGTATCGATGGACTTCATGTCCATCAATATAGTTTGCTTCGTATCGACCGGGATGGCCAGATCCTCGTGTCCATGAATTTCGTATCGTTCAACCAATGCCTAGTTCGAATCGATGAACGAAGCCTTCATTCGAATCCATCAGGCAGCTTCAGTTCGTATCCATCACAATCGTATCCATTGAATGGTCGCCATCGATACGGGCTAAGCCGCCTATCTCGATTCGAACTAGACATTGAAAGTTGACATGAGATTGATTCAAACTGGATAATAGTACTCGATACAAAGAAGGCGAAATTCGTGGATGCGAAGTGGTCAACTCGACACAAGAACCGGACCGAGGCGAAGAGTGTGTGCCACCTCATCAAAGAACCACGTGATAAGATCGATTCGAACGTATCGATTCGAACTGATGGATTCGAACCAAACAGCCAACTTAAACACTCCAATTCGTATCGATCATATCTTCCAAACCACGAGGCCAAATGCAATGAAATTTTCACAAAAGCTTCCATACAAGGTAAAGATTGTTCCTGCCAAGTTTTAGCTCGATTGGGCCATTTTTTGATGGATATGAAATCACTTCGTATCGATCTCGGATCGAGTCGAAACTTGGTGGGGTCGGTCACGTGGGCCCACTCATGTGCCAGAAAAAGTCTCCCAAAGTTTAAGCGAGATCTGAGCCTCCTACGCCTATAAATAGCACCCTCAAGCCTACAGAAAGGGGGATCTTTTGGCCATTCAACGTCCAAACTCTGCCGGATTCAATTCTATCCTTCATTATCGTTGTTGTAATCAGATTTCAAAGCTATCATCAACTATAATCCGCTGTAATCGATTGAAATCATCAAGTGAATCAATAAAGACATAAACTTCAGAGTGGACGTAGGCAAGATCGCCGAACCACTATAAATCTTGTGTTTCTGATTGTTATTGTTGAATTGCTGTGCTTGATATTGCTTAGATCTGAATTTTGTGTTGATTCTTGCTGATTTGCATTCATAAACGAGTGTTTCCACGATATTGGGGTTTGTGACCAATTTTGGCGCAAACACTTTGGTGCTTTCACTGAGAACGCTAACTCAGGAATTCTATCAATTGAGAGTCGAATCAGAGAGTTTGGGAATTCAGATCTAAGAGCTATGACAAGACAAACAAGTAAAAAAACAAAGGCCAGAGAGAAGTCAACATGAGGGAAGTCAAGAGGCTTCTTCAGGAGCGAATCAAGCATCGATCTTCATCACTAGATACGAGATGGAGACAATTATGAAGAAACAGGAGGAATTGATCCAGAGTTTATTTCAAAAGATAGGGTAACTTGGAGCATAGACAGAGGAGCTGATGGAGTCCAGAATGGAGCGGGACCATCCGGCGTAGCACCTGGATTAGGAGGCACACACATGGAGAATGTTGATCCAATCCCGGAGAGAGAGAGAGAGAGGAGCATCTGCGCAACCTGGAGGAAGCAGAGGAATGAACGCTCAGTCAAGGGGACAGATTCCAGAATTCCCTCGTGAACTCGGGGGGGGGGGGGGGGAGGGGGGGGGGGCAGGTCGAAAGCGATGAACGAGGATTGCATCTTGGAGACAATGATAGATTGGCGAAAATGGTCAGGCGAGCCATGAGAGGCGGATTAATAAACAAAGATCTAGAAGATGTGAACAGGAATCCCTTTTCTCCTGTAATTAGGATGGCTAGGAACCCACCAGAGTTCAAGTTACCATCATTGGAGATGTACGATCGGAAGACGGACCCTGCGGTCCATCTGACGAGGTACATGAGGCATATGGAAGTGCTGGGGGCATCACAGGAGGTTATGGCATGGTGCTTTTCATTATATCTGACAGAAATCACAGCATTATGGTTTAGGCAACTGAAGAGCGGCTCCATAGGAACATGGGCAGATTTAACTGAGAGATTCATGAGGCAATTCAGGTTCACATCGCAAGACCCAAGAATGTGATGGGTTTGGCAACTTTGAAGCAGAAGGCTGGGGAGACTTTGAGGAATTTTTTGAGGCGTATCAATGCGGCAACAGCTTCGGTGGATCGACCAGATCCATCTATGGTTATGATGGCAGCTGTGTCCAGAATAGCTGACGGAACAGAGTTCAAAAATTCGTTAACTAAAGACCCGTCTATGGATCTAGGAGAATTCTATCACGAGGCAGAAAAGTTTTTGCAACTGGAAGATGCTAGTGCAGAAAGAGAGGAAGGGATTGATGTCTTCGCAATCAAAGGCGAAAATCCACCTGAAAAGGGTGTAGAGATTAGTAAAGGAAAAAGAAAGGCCAAGGATAACGGTGATAGGTCAAAGCGGCCACGGAGGGAGCCGCGATTCACCACATACTCAGAACTGAATGATAGTTTGGAACGAATCTATCAAGATACCAGAGAGTAGGTTCCGTATCGTAGGCCGATGCTAAGGGATCCAACTTCTGACGAGAGGAAATCAGATAAATATTGCATATTCCATGAACTGAATGGTCATAGCACTAATGATTGCAAACATCTGAAGGATGAAATGGAAGGGCATATCAGGAACGGTATGCTACTTCGGTATGTGAGGAGACGAACTTCAGCGGTGGAGCCAGAGCGACCATCGTCTACATCCGCTAGAGGCGACCCTGAATCGGGGCACCGTTTAATTATCAATTGATTGCTTGATTGAAATAATGATGAACAAGTCATAAACCCCTCACTGACACGGTTAAATCATTTACACATGTAAGCAGTCGCGCACGATTCATAGGCATGCTCTGAATGATTACTGACCGCACCATAGTGAGAGTTTGCACTTTGACATCCTTACTTTGCTTTTGTTTCATGTTGATTTGGACATTTAGACTCTGCTTGTTTGGACATTTTTGTTGTGGGATTCGTATAATTATTGCTTTGATATTTGCAGCTCTGTGAAAAGAGTTTACTTGTATGCCCGTTGGATCGCGAACGGTCCACGAGCACCTCTTGTATGGCGATGAACCGTCAAATATCTTTGATTCAGGAACTTTCCGGAACATGAACTCCGACATCGATAATACTAAGTCCCCCCCCCCCCCCCCCGGGCACATAAAATTTGCCTCGAATGGCACACGATCGCGAACGATCACAATTTGCCTCGAACGACACACGATCGCGAATGATCACAATTTGCCTCGAACGGCACACGATCGCGAACGGTCACAATCAGCCTTGAACCGCACTTGGTCGCGAACGATCGATATCCGCCGCGAACGGCATATGACCGCGAATGGTCCCATCTCATCATTCGCCTCGAACGGCATCGACTGCGCACGGTCCCATTCCATCCTTCGTCTCGAACGGCATCGACCGCGAACGGTCCCGTTTCACCTCAAATGGCATACGATTCCGAACGATCGTCATTCGAGGGCATATGAAATTATCATATTCTTTGCAGGTTATTGAAAGGATATGAACATCCAGCTTATGGCATTACAAAACACACCTTCCTATCGCAAGGCATGTTTTGGGGGGCAAATGTTATCCCACCTTTTGGCAAGGCCGCGATACCAAGAGATTGATCAAAAAAAGCAAAGATAGTTCATTTCAAAGATTGGTTATGCATTGATTCGCTATGGATATCGATGAGTTTTTTCCGAGCCCGGATCAGGCTACAATTGATAGGACATGACAAGAAAAGCCATGAAAGCCAGTGTTTCAAATTTCAGGTTAATCGGAGTTCGTATGAATGAGATATGATCGATACAAGTTAGAAAAAATATGCTGGTTCGCATGTTCGTATCGATGGGTTTCGTACCCATCGAAGTCGCACGGTTCGTATCCATCAGGTTGGTGCGCTTCGTATCAATCAACCATACATAGTTCGTATCCATCGATTTCGTATCGATAAGAGCAACATCCCATTCGAATCCATCCGTTCGTACCCAATCCAAACATCGTTTCGTATCCATCAGGTTGGTGCGCTTCGTATCGATGGACTTCGTGTCCATCAATATAATTTGCTTCATATCGACCGGGATGGCCAGATCCTCGTGTCCATGAATTTCATATCGTTCAACCAATGCCTAATTCGAATCGATGAACGAATCCTTCATTCGAATCCATTAGGCAGTTTCAGTTCGTATCCATCACAATCGTATCCATTGAATGGTCGCCATCGATACGGGCTAAGCCGCCTATCTCAATTCGAATTAGACATTGAAATTTGATATGAGATTGATTCAAACTGGATAATAGTACTCGATACAAAGAAGGCGAAATTTGTGGATGCGAAGTGGTCAACTCGGCACAAGAATCGGACCGAGGCGAAGAGTGCGTGCCACCTCATCAAAGAACCACGTGAGAAGATCGATTCGAATGTATCGATTCAAACTGATGGATTCGAACCAAATAGCCAACCGAAACACTCCAATTCGTATCGATCATATCTCCCAAACCACGAGGCCAAATGCAATGAAATTTTCACAGAAGCTTCCATACAAGGTAAAGATTGTTCCCGCCAAGTTTCAGCTCGATTGGGACATTTTTTGATGGATACGAAATCACTTCGTGTCGATCTCGGATCGAGTCGAAACTTGGTGTGGTCGGCCACGTGGGTCCACTCACATGCCAGAAAAAGTCTCCCGAAGTTTGAGCAAGATCTGAGCCTCCTACACCTATAAATAGCACCCTGAAGCCTACAGAAAGGGGGATCTTTTGGTCATTCAACATCCCGACTCTGCCGGATTCAATTCTATCCTTCATTATCGCTGTTGTAATCAGATTTCAAAGCTATCACCAACTGTAATCCGCTGTAATCGATTGAAATCATCAAGTGAATCAATAAAGACATAAACTTCAGAGTGGACGTAGGCAAGATCACCGAACCACTATAAATATTGTGTTTCTCATTGTTATTGTTGAATTGTTGTGCTTGATATTGCTTAGATCTGAATTTTGTGTTGATTCTTGCTGATTTGCATTCATAAACGAGTGTTTCCACGATATTGGGGTTTGTGACCAATTTTGGCGCAAACAGAAAATATAACATCAAATACAACAAAATATCACATATAATATCCAAAATATTATATCCCAACGCGGGAAATTATATAAAATAGTGCTGTAAAACCGTAATCCGAGAACGTACCTATTTGTCGGGTAATTGACGCTTTTGGTTCCATAACCTGCATTTCACTTATATGATCTAAAAGGGTTAACAATTTATATATAATGAAATATTTAAAGTCGTTTCAACCTTAAACAACAAATCCATACAACCAACAATCATTTGCAACCATCACATAGAATCAATACAAATCAATCATTCATTCATATCAACAAAGCAAATAGTTGTTCGGGTTCAAACTTCAAATTGCACAGAATGAAAAATAAACTATCAAGTGCATCATTTACTCAACAGTCTTAGATGAAACAAAATAGATTATTTATCCATCCAAACAATTTTAAATTTTCCTTACCCAAACAACCATAAACCAAAACAACAACAATGGTTAGTTTATTCTTATTGATTCTATAAATTTAAGTGGTAATTAAAATTTTACTATAATTAAATCTAATAGAAATGTAAGAATTAAATAAGTGAATGAAAATTTAAATAAGAATTTCATTAATAGATGAAAAATAACTCTATAACGTCAATTCTTATAAATAAAGAATTTCATTAATTGCCTTCATTTATTAAAGAATTTCATTGAGTACTTTCATTACCTCAAGTTAATTACTTGTATAATATCTATTACATTTTCTTATTAACATTTTAAGCTTTTATCTCTTTTAGTAAGTTATATATATTCCTTTAAGAATGTAATTGAAAGTTATACAAGTTTTCTCATTTCCTTTACTTAATTTAATGTTCAATAATTATCTCTTTCGTTTTATAAGATTACAATTTCTACTTTCTTGTTTTTTCATTTATAAACTATCCTTTAATTTCTTTTTATTTATAATTTAGCATTAAATCTCTTATTTCCCTTAGAGGTTTCAATTATTAATTAATTACGTTCCAATTTACTACAATAACTGAAACTATTAATTAATGAAAACTTAAGAATTTAAATACCGGGTTAATTTCACTCATTTCAAATAATAGATAAATATATATACTTACAGCTTATAAATCCAATTATACTTGAAACAATTTAAAATTTATATTTGTTTATCAAAATAAATCCGTAGTAAAACTACTACAGTGGCCTTCCCACTTCGAAACTCGAAAATGAATGTCGATGATGCGTGCACTCATCACCGAAATTATTTTCCAGCGACAGAAAGGGAAGTACAAAACTTTTTTGTTTCCAAGTTTCTTTTTAAAACAATTCTTTCAATTTATAGTGAAATGTTTATATCAGAAAATACTTATAAACAAAACTATTACATTATGAAATTATTTAAAAGAAATTTTCAAAAATCCCGGAACGAAAGCTTTAAGTTTCCAATTTCATTTATCTTATTTTCAATCTTATTTCGACTATTAATTATGAATTTATTACCTAACAACCAATATATTGCAACCAAATATATATACTATTTAAAAATTTATTTTATAAATAGAAAATATAATAGGCAAAATTATTTCATTTGCCTATATTAAAAACAAATATTATGTCGGTCTGTTCTATTAAGTGTTTAGAAATATCTATTGATGTCACAGCGTCCCAGCCACCAACCAGAATTTATAAATACACAATGGAACAAATTAACACAATATTAAAACCTTTTATAACACTAACAAGTACGTTCTTTCATATATATACACTCAATGACTCATCATAGGGTATTACAGCCCTATTAAAAGAGTCAGACCCCATAAAGCTAAGGTTTATCGCTAAACCAAAGCTCTGATATCACATTGTAACGTCCCTCCTTTTCGCACGCTTTAAATCGACACACGTGTCAATTCAAAGCATACAGAAGGGCGGATTGTTATGGGGTAAATAAGAAAAACGAGAAAGAAATAAAACAAAACAGAATCTTACATCGGAAGGATAAAATATAATAATCAAATATAAAGTTTATGAAGCTGTTTACAAAATATTAAAATTTTCTTGTACAATATATATCAGAGTTGTACATACCAACGAATAAAATCGATGCAGCGGAATGCAGTGTAGTGGAATATAATAATATAATAATAATGAAATCTTCGTCTTCGTCCTCCAGAAATAAAGTCTTCGATCCTAAAATGCTCGGACTGACCCGAGCGAATTGAAAGGACAAAACACTCGAGTCAGAACTAAAAGATTTTATGTAAGTTAAATCAACAGAAATAAATATGAGGGCAGTAACTTAAGAGATGCTCGGGATTTACATCTCCTAAGGATCCGTTAAACTATTTACTATGTAGTATATTTCGCTATTATAATAGTGTCTAATTGTAAAATAAACTTACTTTTAAAAAGCGATAAGGCTTTACATTTTCCAACTTAACACATAATATATTCCCATAGTCTATACAGTACCGTAATCTCCCCCGTACCAGGCGTCGTCAGAGGGCACTCCATAGGTATATACAAAACCAAAATCGTATAAGGCGCGCTAGGGTAGGTGACACGGCACAACTAGGCAATGCCAGGGTAGATATGCCAATTACGCATCCGGGCTGGTGGTAACGGGTAGGCGCAGCTACCGCCCACCTCGAGCCACACCCTCAAAAAAGAAAATCAAAAGTGGTCACCGAATCAATCCAAAAGTCAAAGTATAAAATCGAAGGGATGTGTCCGATCAAAGGTGCTACCTCAATTGGCCCGAGAATCGCTCATGTTTTAGCCACCTTATGACAACTCATGGTAGTTGGGTCCACGTATTTACCTTAAAGGAAATGCCGCCACCATCCTACTTCATTCTGGAATCTCCACCTCGTACACGGTTGTTAAAGTGATTTTCGAGGTTGGCAGAGAGTATGACAACTTCCGATCACGGTCTCTTCAACAACCAAACGTTATTATAACACCGCGGTTAATTTAAAATAATTTATACTTTAAAACCAGAATATAATATCCCTTTCCAAACCATATAAATACGATATCATTTATATTTTTACAACCCCAAATCAATATGATATAATTTTATTTATAATTATCCCTTTCCCCAAAATCATAATATTTAAAATATATATATTTTAAATCCCATAGATTTGAAACACAATTTCTAATACTTAAACGGTTTAAATATAGATTACTCTATGAAGTAAATTAGCTTTTTAAGTTCTCAAATCAATTCCAAATTGTTTGCGCCAAAATTGGTCGCAAACACCCAATATCACGAAAGTACCCGTTTACGTACTCAACTTGATAATAATCAACACAGAACTCGGCAACAATCAATATAGAATTCAGCTCTACGTAACAAATCACAGTTATTCGCAAACAACAATCACAAACACAGGATTTATAGTGGTTCGGCGTTCGTGCCTACGTCCACTTTGAAGGATTTCTCTTTATTGCTTTGCTCGATTTAATCGATTACAATGGATTACAGTAAATGATAGATTTGAAATCTGAATACAACAGTGATTCTGGTCAATAGACGTTAAGCCGGCAGAGTCTCAGCGTTCAATGGCAGAAGTTCTTCCAAGCCCCCTTTTCTGAAGGCTTCAGGGTGCTATTTATAGGCGTTGGAGGCCCAGATCTGGCTGAAACTTCGTGAGACTTCTTCTGGCACGTGAGTGGGCCCACGCGACCGATCCCACCAAGTTTCGTCTCGATCTGACATCGGTTCGAAGTGATTTCGAACCCATCAAGAGATGGTCCAATCGAGCTGAAACTTGGCAGGGACAATCTTTACCTCATATGAAAGCTACTGTGAAAATTTGGTTGCATTTGGATTTGTGGTTAAGGAGATATGCTCGGTTCGAAATGGGGTTTTCTTGGTTGGCTGTGTCGTTCGAACCCATGACTTCGAACCCAAGCATTCGAATCGATGGGAGCACGTGTTACCTAGTGACGTGTCGCGCACTCCTCGCATCGATCCTACTTTTTCTCCGTGTTGACCGCTTCGAACCCGGGGATTTCGCCGACTTCGTATCGATGGCCGTTGCGTAGTTTGAATCGATCAACTGCATCCATCTAGTTCGAACCGAGAGGAGGGAGCTTCCTTCGTATCGATGTCAAGCTCGCATATGTGATGGATACGAAATGAAGCTCCGCGATGGATTTGAAGGCAATCGGTTCGAAGTAGATGGAGGATGATGGATTCGAACACATCCATCCGAAGGGTCACGAACCGATCGATTCGAAGTGACCAATATCATGCCTGATCGGTTCGAATCGATCGGTTCGAAGTTAGTGGAGCGATGGGTTCGAAGCAGTGAGTATTGGATGGGTTCGAAGTGGATGGGTTCGAAGCAGTGAGTATTGGATGGGTTCGAAGTGGATGGGTTCGAAGCACTCCAGTGTGATGGGTTCGAAACAGACAGTGACCACTTTTCTCAATTTGAATCCATCCTATCTCGAGCATACGAACTCGGATTGACTTGAAATTTGAAATGACGACTCATACGATCTTTATTGTCACGCTCTACCAATTTTGGCCCGTTCCGGACTCGGACAAAATTCATCGATATCCATAGTAAAGTGAAGTATAACCAATCTCTGAGACGAACTGTCTTTCGTTTTCGACCAATCTTTTGGTATCACGACTTTGCCAAGAAGCGAGATAACATTTTGCCCCCCAAAACATGCCCTGCAGTAGGAAGGTGTGTTTTGTAATGCTTTGAGTTGGATGTTCTTATCCTGTCATCGACCTGCAAAGAATTTGACAGTTTCATATGGCCTCAAATGACGATCGTTCGGGATCAAGCCATTTGGGACGAAGCGCGGCCGTTCATGGTCGAGCGCTTAACTTCAAATGACGATCGTTCGTGATCGAGTCATTCGAGGTGAAGTGCGACCGTGCGCGGTCGAGCGTATAAACTCATGCATCGATCGTTCGGGATCATATGCTGTTTGAGGTGAATTGGGACCGTTCGCGGTCCGTGCCGTTCGCGGCATAGGATGGAATAGGACCGTTCGCGGTCGATGCCGTTCGTGGCAAATGATGAGAATAGGACCGTTCGCGGTCGATGCTATTTATGGCAAAGGATTGAATGGGACCGTTCGCGGTCGATGCCGTTCGCGGCAATTGATGATCGTTCGCGACCAAGTGCTGTTCAAGGCGAATGGCGACCGTTCGAGGTCGGGTTTCATAATTAATGAGCCATGACCGTTCGCGGCCGATGGCGTTCGAGGCAGAAAGTGATCGTTTGCGATCGTGTGCCGTTCGAGGCGAATTTGTGACCGTTCGCGGTCGTGTGTCGGACCTCAAGTGACGATCGTTCGCGATCAAGCCATTTGAGGTGAGGTGAGTTGTGACTGTTCGAAGTCGGGTTGTGATCGTTCGCGATCGGGTGCCGTTCGAGGCGAGTTGTGTGTGCCTGGGAGGGCTTGGTTTTATCGATGCCAGGGTCACGTTCGGGTGAGTTCCTGGATCGTTTATAGGGGCGGTTCATCACCGTCTCAGAGCATACCTAAGGATCGTTCGCGACCCCGTACATGTGTAAGTCGCTTAGCCATTCCAGAGTTATCAGAATCAAATATCTATTACACGGATGAGATTCAAAAACAATGTCCAAACAAACAGAGTCTAAATGTTCAAATTGAAATGATATGAAAGCAAAGCATGGATGTCGAAGTGTAAGTTCCCACTACGAAACGGTCATTGATCATCCAGAGCATGCATGGAGATCGTTCGCGATCTCGCACATGTGTGAATGATTTGATTGCGTTAGTGGAAGCTTACAACTTGTTCATCGTTATCTCACTCAATTTATAACCAAACGGTGCCTGGATTCGGGGTCGCCTCTAGCTGATGTGGACGGTGGTCGCTCTGGTTCCGCCGCAGGAGCTCGCCTCCTTACATATTGAAGGAGCATACCGTTCCTGATATGCCCTTCCACCTCGTCCTTCAGGTGCCTACAATCATTAGTGTTATGACCATTTAATTCATGGAATACACAGAACTTATCTGATTTCCTTTCGTCAGAGGTAGGATCCCTTCGCATTGGCCTACGATATGGAATCTGCTCTTTGGTATCCTGGTAAATTCGCTCCAGGCTCTCGTTCAGATCAGTGTAGGTGGTAAATCGCGGCTCCCTCCATTGCCGCTTTAATCTGTCTCCGTTATTCTCAATCCTTCTTTTACCTTTATCCTTGTCCGAGTCCCTTCTAGGGAGCTTTTCGTCTTTGAGCGCATAAACATCTACCCCATCTCCTTCTTCTCTTTCTGCATTCGCATCTTCTAATCGTAAAAACTTTTCTGCTTCATGATAGAATTCCTCTAGATCTATGGGTGGATCTTTAGTCAATGAATTCTTGAACTCTGTGTCATCAGCTATTCCGGACACAGCTGCCATTACCACCATGGACGGATCCGCTCGATCCACCGAAGCTGCTGCTGCATTGAATCGTGCTAGATAACTCCTCAAGGTCTCTCCGGCTTTTTGCTTTAGGGTTGCCAAAGTCATCACATTCTTGGGTCTTGTAATATGAACCCTGAATTGCCTCATAAATCTCTCCACTAAACCATTCCATGTTCCGATGGATCCATTCTCCAATTGTCTAAACCATAGTGCTGCGATATCTGTCAAGTATAATGGAAAGCAGCGGGCCATAACCTCCTCCGATGCCCCCGGCACTTCCATATGTCTCATATATTTTGTCAGATGGACCGTGGGGTCCGTTCTCCCGTCATACATATCCAACGATGGTAGTTTGAAATCCGGTGGGTTCCTAGCTTGCCTGATTGCTGAAGTAAAAGGACTTCTATTAACATCCTCTAGGTCTTTATTCACCATACCGCCTCTCAAAGCTCTTCTAACCATCTCTGCTAATCGGTCATTGTCTCCGAGATGTAACCCTTGTTCACTACTTTCAGCCTGCCTCCCGAGTTCACGAGGTAACTCCGGGACCTGCCCCCTTGACTGAGCGTTCGCTCCTCTACTACTACCGGGTTGCGCAGATCCTTCTCTCTCTCTTTCCAAGATTGGGTCAACATTTTCCATACGCATGCCCCCTAGCTCTGGCGCTACGCCGGATGGTCCTGCTCCGTTCTGGACTCCGTTGGCTTCCCTATTCTGTGCTCCAAGCTGTCCTATCTGTTGGAATAAACTCTGGATCAATTCCTCTTGCCTCTTCATCATCGTCTCCATCTCGTCCCTAGTGATGTATATCGATGGTTGATTCGCTCCTGAGGAAGCCTCTTGACTTCCTTGTGGTTCGCTTCTCTCAGGCCTTGGCTTTCTACTCGATTGTCTTGCCATAATTCCTAGATCTGAACTCCTGGATTTTCAAATTCAACTTCTTCCTGAATCAATTCTCAGTGAAAGCACCAAAATGTTTGCGCCAAAATTGGTCGCAAACACCCAATATCACAAAAGCACCCGTTTACGTACTCAACTTGACAATAATCAACACAGAACTCGGCAACAATCAATATAGAATTCAGCTCTACGTAACAAATCACAGTTATTCGCAAACAACAATCACAAACACAGAATTTATAGTGGTTCGGCGTTCGTGCCTACGTCCACTTTGAAGGATTTCTCTTTATTGCTTTGCTCGATTCAATCGATTACAATGGATTACAGTAAATGATAACTTTGAAATCTGAATACAACAATGATTCTGGTCAATAGACGTTAATCCGGCAGAGTCTCAGCGTTCAATGGCAGAAGTTCTTCCAAGCCCCCCTTTTCTGAAGGCTTCAGGGTGCTATTTATAGGCGTTGGAGGCCCAGATCTGGCTGAAACTTCGTGAGACTTCTTCTGGCACGTGAGTGGGCCCACGCGACCGATCCCACCAAGTTTCGTCTCGATCTGACATCGGTTCGAAGTGATTTCGAACCCATCAAGAGATGGTCCAATCGAGCTGAAACTTGGCAGGGACAATCTTTACCTCATATGAAAGCTACTGTGAAAATTTGGTTGCATTTGGATTTGTGGTTAAGGAGATATGCTCGGTTCGAAATGGGGTTTTCTTGGTTGGCTGTGTCGTTCGAACCCATGACTTCGAACCCAAGCATTCGAATCGATGGGAGCACGTGTTACCTAGTGACGTGTCGCGCACTCCTCGCATCGATCCTACTTTTTCTCCGTGTTGACCGCTTCGAACCCGGGGATTTCGCCGACTTCGTATCGATGGCCGTTGCGTAGTTTGAATCGATCAACTGCATCCATCTAGTTCGAACCGAGAGGAGGGAGCTTCCTTCGTATCGATGTCAAGCTCGCATATGTGATGGATACGAAATGAAGCTCCGCGATGGATTTGAAGGCAATCGGTTCGAAGTAGATGGAGGATGATGGATTCGAACACATCCATCCGAAGGGTCACGAACCGATCGATTCGAAGTGACCAATATCATGCCTGATCGGTTCGAATCGATCGGTTCGAAGTTAGCGGAGCGATGGGTTCGAAGCAGTGAGTATTGGATGGGTTCGAAGTGGATGGGTTCGAAGCACTCCAGTGTGATGGGTTCGAAACAGACAGTGACCACTTTTCTCAATTTGAATCCATCCTATCTCGAGCATACGAACTCGGATTGACTTGAAATTTGAAATGACGACTCATACGATCTTTATTGTCATGCTCTACCAATTTTGGCCCGTTCCGGACTCGGACAAAATTCATCGATATCCATAGTAAAGTGAAGTATAACCAATCTCTGAGACGAACTGTCTTTCGTTTTCGACCAATCTTTTGGTATCACGGCTTTGCCAAGAAGCGGGATAACACAAATACAGATTTGAATTCCCAAATAAACCATTTAAACTTCCATGTACTTCAACGTTTAAATATTCCACCATTTCAAAACTAAATTTTTAATTCATATATATATATTCCAAATTCACTTTACTATTATTTAGTTTTGAAATACTTACTTAATAAATCCAGTATCCTTTAAATAAAACTTTCAAATTCAATAATTGAATATTCCTCGATTTATGTAGTCTAGATATATTCACTTAAATTATCTTAAACCCGAATTTAGTTATAACACCATATTCCTTTAAATAAAAATTTCAATAAGATCTTAATTAAATAAAATCTCAAATCAACTTCAAAACTATCTTCTCAACTTTGATTTATAAAATCAATATAAACTCTATATTTGAATATAATTTCAGTAAATACTTATTTATAATATATTCAACTTTATTATTAAACTTACTTCGTACTTTAAACAATTTTATACAAAGTTTTAAACCATGAATTTAACTATATATAAAATAACCTTTATCAAATATCCGTCATCAATATTTCATGAAACCATATATATATATTTCTTTACAAAACCATAGGAAAATTATTTCAAAAATAATTTTATATATATATATACCGCGGTGCCTGTATAAAATTTTCTATCCTATGGTCAAGTGATACGGATATTTATCATTTCAATCTTCAATTCAAAAATTAAAATGCGGTTGTATATCATTTCAAACCGCAATCCTGAATGAGATGAAATGCATAATAACTTGCAGTTTATAACAATATACAATACAGTATCCATTCATCCAATATCATCCATCAACCATTTACCAAAATCATCATCAAATTCAAACAATACATCAATATATAACAAGTAATAAATAACAAGAATTTACTAGCAGTTTATTTTGTAAAATAAATTAACTGATAATTTAACTGACAGTTTATATGCAATAATTAATAAATTTAACTAGAAATTTATATGGAATACTAAATAAAATTTAACTGTCAATTTATATGCAAGAATAAAATTAAATGACAATTTAATTTGAATAAAAGCAATTTAACAGAGATGATGTTTAAAATTATGTCAAACAACTATAAATAAATTTCTAAACACATCATAAATCAATTTAACAAACATAAGAAATTTTAGAAATTGTGAGTGGGTTAAAACACTCACCTTTTGAATTTAAACTGAATTTAAATTCAATTTAAACCTAAAAATTTGACCGTCTCCAAATTCGTCCAAACCAGCGACAACAGATCCAGAATTTCAATACGATCCTAACAAAAAAATCGCACGTGAATCGGATCACGTATGAAAAAGTTATATGCATTAAACAAGTTGAAAAATCAAAATTAAATTAAACAAAAATAAAACAAACTCACTCTCACAAACATACGCCACATCACCGATCACTTGCATCAGGAACCGAAACACAAATCGTGCACAGGAATTTACGCGCAGCCACCTCCACCCACGCACGCGGCCGCACGGTGCACCGCCCCCTCCAGCGAACTCATCGGCAACCTCTCGGCACCCTGTACTCATCAATAACCTCGCGCCCCTTCTCCCTACGTCACGATCGAGCCTAGAACCTACAGCTGCCGCCCCTTACTTTCAAACCCTAGTCGAGTTTTGACGAAAATCCAACCATCCAATCGCCACACGAACTACACGGATCGACTCCCCTCCATCCACTCTCCAAAACCCAGAAAGGGTTTCTCGATCCGGCAAAGATCATCGTCGTGCGATGAACGGCCGAGAATTCATTGATTTTTATTAATCAAACGACAATCCAAAACGAAAAAAGAACACCACCAGTGAATTACGCTAGTCGAGAGCTTCAACATATATTTTTTTCAAATTTTTCTGAGGACTATGAAATTTATGCTTTGGATAGATTTGAAATTAGATCTGGAATTTGTTTGTCTGCCATTGAGGAGGAGAGAGTTGAGATGTACGTACAGTCAAATGAGAATTAGGGAGACTAGGGTTTATAGCGGGATATTTATAGAGAAAATTGAAATAGAATAAATGGATCAGGTTGAATACGCGCTAACGACAAAGTGGCTCAAAAAAGCCCATTCTGACCCGAACGAAATTGGATCAACTCATATATCAAAATAAATGTTTTAAAATATTTTAAACGCAATGGAAAAGGTTTTAGGTTCAAATTGCATTGTATGAAGAAGTTATGCTCAAATCAATATTTTCAAATTGATTTTAATTTCATTTATTTTAAGGCGTTTCGAGCCCGTACGATCAAATGAAAAGTCCGATCGATACGAAACTTGAAATGCTACAATAATTCACCGTTACGAATCCGATGAAACTTGTTTCGTCGAAATCCGAGTCCGTGACCAAAATGGCTAACTTTTAGTTAATTAAATAAATTTAAAATAAATCAATTAAATCAAATTTTTAATTTCATTTCTATAATCGAAAATTTTTACCCCTTTGAATTTCTCTAATCATTTACATTAATTTAAACAATTTATATGTCAATTTATAGTTGATAAATTTATCAAAGTCCAGCGTTAAATTTTCAATTTCATTAAATTCACTGATTATAAAATAATTTCAATAATTCCAATGAATTAAATGTTCATTCTATTATTCCACCTATTAGTATCAAATTGATGAAACTATCATTGGATTCCTACTTATTATATAATTATCTCCAAATTTCATCTAAATTTCAATCAGCGAAAAATTTAAATGTTGAATTTCATTTATTCGCATTAAATTCAATCATTGAAATTTTTCCTCAACTAAATAAATAAATCTTTCTTTCTATTCTTTAAATCAGCCAATTTGTCATATTATAAATAGGATTAGCATTAACTACATCTTATAACATTAACCATGTTTAATGACAAATCACACCTACCCTATCTACATAAATTAAGTCAATTAATTATACTTGATTCCACATTAAGTGTTATTAATTTATAAATTGAAATCTTAATAAATCCTTTTATTAATTTAAAAATCTAGCTATTCAAATAAATAGACATATGGGTATAAATAACAGTGAATTATATTACATTTCCCTAATGTATTTATTAAATTTATTTCCAAATAACGTACTACCTAATTTCCTTTAATTGCAATTTGATTTCCAAATTTTATGCACATACCAAAGAAATAAACATATATCAATTTATTCGTTTAATTCAAATCTTTTATTAAGTTCAATACCACTATATAACTTAGTTTCCTTGTTTTTTCCATTCATTACTCTATTCTAATACTCCTAACCATTGTATTACATTCCACATAATTGTAACATTTATTTGCATTTATTACAATTTATTTCAAATTCCAATTAACAAACTAATAAATAAGTAACCTAAATAAACATTACCGTTACTCTTAGTCACATAAATAGGCCTTTATCACTTACAATCATTGTTAGCATTTATTTCCATACTACTAATTTCATTCACTTATATTCTATCCTTTTACTTTACATTTTACTTCTTACAACCTTTTCTTTTATTCACTGGTTCAATGTTTATTTTAATTATTCATTTATTACTAACAAACCTTATTTCATTCATTAATGCCATCATTTATCAATTATTACATAATTTCATTTATTAATATCCAGGCTATTCATGCTATTCATGTTTAATTCAATTCCATTGCACATTAATTCATTTACTAAAGTTTACGATCATTTATTTATATTACTTACCTTCTTATTTTATTAAATTAGTAGCATTTCAATTTTACTTAAGTTTATATTTCCAACCAATTACTAAAGTATCTTACATAATATTGAATTCATTCAACTACCTCTGATTATAACATTTCATTAGTTAATTCAATATTCCTGTTTGTTTCCTATATTAAACTTTTAACCAAGTATGGCAATTTTCATAATTTTACTTAATTACCATTTCATTTTGGATTTGTAAATCTTAATTTCAATTGCTATACTTAAATTTCTAACACATGCTTCGTTATAACTTCTAAAATTTTATTAAGTTTTCATTACTAAATCTTTTCTTTCCTTTCTTTAATTCAACAACTTGTTCTATTATGAATACTGTTAACATTATTTCCAAATATCCCTTAATTAACATTAACGTAAACTTTTATTTATTGTTATTGCAATTTATACAAAATTAAGCTTTGACTAACTTTATTGTCTAAATTTACATGTAGTTTTTTAATAAATAAATTATTGCATTGGTTAATCCAACAGTTACTTCCATTTTCTCATTTTATATTGTATAACCAAATGTAACAACTTACACCATTCATAAATGGGATTTCTCTTCAGTTGTCAAAATTAAATTTTTATAACCATTGCTAAATTACATTCTTAACATTTACTTCAATATAGGTTATAAAATTTTTATTTCTTCCAAATTTAGTTACAAAATCTCAATAATTTTACCAAATTTATTTACCAAATTTTACGGGTCGTTACATTCTGTTTTACTACTTTTCTCATGTACTACATCTGTTGCATTTTCCTTTTTTGTCCCTCCCTTTTTTCAGCTGTTGACAAATACATTCCTGACTGTTTACAAATTTCGTCATATTACTATATTTCTTCCAATTGCAAAAAGCTTTGGTTACTCTTATTTAATTGAATCGAATTGCACTGTGTCTTTGTGTCTGCAGTTCACAGCAAATACTTCAACTATATCTATGCACATTGAAGCAGCCGTGTAATTGAAAAAGCGACAACATTGGTGTTATATACCACAGTGAATATATCTACGCATTAGCAGATAAATTTTTAACATATTATCCTCTAAATAGTCTGTGAACGTTAACATATTCACTGTAATTGTTTTGTTCGATTTTAATTGTGATTATCATAGCCAAATATATCTATGTATTTTTTACCCTACCAAAGTGTTATTCATGATGTAACACTATCGTTGAACAATATTTTTTCATTACCACCATATTAAATTTCTTATACATTTGGATATGACCCATGCAACAACAATATTTTTTCAATACGGAATTCGTGTGCAAAGCACGGGTTCGCAGTAGTGAGAATATACAGGAAACTTGCGATTATCCAAATTTTGTTAGCGTAAAAGATCCTTGTCCAGGGAATACAAGGGTCCATACCTTGTATCTTTCAAAACAATCCGTCGCTTTTAGCATAATTTCTTCTCAAATTTTATTAATATCTTTTGTTTAACTTTTTATGCTGAAGATTGTAATCAAGAAAAAGACCTAAAATGTACAGAAAAGATTGAGAGAGACCACACTTTATTCAATTTCTCTCTCTCGACATCATGGAGTTGATAATTATTTGAAATGATGAAGGGTGTGTGGTTTCACGAAGAAAACGAATCTTAATCGGTGATGTTCCTGTTGGCCATAATGACTGCTACTTTGCACTGTGGGTGTAGATTGATACATAGTCCAATTACCTCAAATTATTAAAGCTACTAATCAGTATTTGCTGTAAGCTCTTCATAAAATACACTGAAAACGATCGAATTTGTGAAGAACCACATAATAGATAAATGATGCAAAACTGTCAATACATGTGCGTGTATACAAACAAGTACACATTTATATCATTGTACATGATTTAACATAAAATTGGAACACGCAGAAACGGTCAAAAGCAGGGGCCCAATCAAAAGCCCCTTCTCCTCATGTACAGTAGCAGTACTAGCTTCAACCTAAATATACATGGTTACTATTTGGTAACAAAAGAAGAAAAGGAAGATGGTTGGTACAGAGTTGAGAACGATACCACTCTGAGCCATTGGAAATGGAGCAGTGTACTCTGTCCCACTTTTGATTGCATGATGGCGTACATCCCAGTATATTTTAATCCTATTGGAACAAATCAAAGTTCTGGTACGTTATTCGTATATTGAGGTCAAATTTTGTTCTTTCTAAACTTTATATTTTCAAATATATAAATACATGCATGTATGTGCGAGCGCATAATGCGTTGTATATGTATGTATGTGTGTTAAACTTTATATTTTCAAATATATAAATATATGTATCTATGTATGTGTGCGCGCGTATATATGTATGTATGTGTGTTAAACTTTAAATTTTCAAATATATATATGTGTGTGTGTGCGCGCGCGCGCGCGCACGCATGTGTGTATGTGGTCAGACTGAGTGATACAGCATTTGAGACTCACCTTTGGAGTTTGGAGCTTCGTTTGGAGATCCAACTAGCGATTCAGCTCTCAGCTTTTCTAGTTGATTTAAACTGATTTGTCCAGAGATGTCATCAGTGTGTATTTGAGATATTCTGTTGTATTTTATTTCAAACTCTGTTGCTTATATAGTAGCTTCATGACCTACTGTTTATCTATTCCGCTGCATTATTGTTATAATACTCTGTGTCTGTGATGCTGTTATTATTTTATTTGCTGTATATGCTGAGTTTTGCCAAATTAAAATTAAAATTCGATATTTTGAGCAATTCAAATCCGACATGTGCGGATGCGAATGGTTGAAAATACCGGGTCGTTTATACACATACATTTCTGTGTATATATATGTATGTGTGTGCACACACGCATGCACATGTTTATAAGTGCATTATAGTTGGTTTTAAATGTATCACATTTAGATATAGCCAATTTGCGGATGGTGCTAATTGTTGATAATCCCCAAAAAACAATTAAGTTAAATTAAGTTAAATTAACGGTACACTAGTACTTAGTCGTATTAACATTAAATTAATGTTAATATCAGATGGAACAAAATCGGTCATATAAGGAAAGAAATTGAACGAGGAAACACAAAATAACAAATTACATATAAAGATGACCAGTTGAATGCTTTATTAGGACCGGTCAACTGCTAGCAATCGACCATTGGCTATAAATCTGTTAATTAATGGTTGGCGGTGGCTGATAATAAACCTTGGCCTAACGATTCGTATTTTATAAATTAAAATCTAATGGATGGAATTGATTAGTGTGCTTATGAATACAGGCCTAACCCCTCATTTTTCTTTGCATATTTTCTGAATCAAGGAGCAAAGCTCCACCATTTTTTTCTCCACAAATTCTAGAAAATGTAGAAGTTATAAAATGGTGTGTGTGTATATAGTAACGGTCCAGAATTTCAATCATTTGAATTTGGAATATTTAATTGATTTTGAATATTGAAAAGTTAATTTTATAAGTTAAACAACTTATATTTCAAATTCAGCGATTTATTTAATAATTGAATTGTTAAATTGAATATTTGGAATTATTTAAAATAATTTAATCCTGAATTTAATATGGATAAAAATGAATACGAAAATTGATTTAAATTCTATTTGAATAAGAATGAAGATAGTTAACTTTTAAATTTGAATAAAAGTAAATAAACTTGTTTTTAATAATAATCAGTTTTAACCAACGTGTGAAAATAGCCTTCTGGGACACTGTCTCAAAATTAGGCAAAACGAGTTTCATTGGATTGATAATAGTGAATTATTGTATACCATCAAATTTCGTGACGATCGAACGTATCATTTGGCCATGCAAGTTCAAAACGCGTAGAATTAATTAAATGAATTTGATTTAATATAATTCGATTTCTAAAGCTAACTTCTGTATATGATAGAATTAGATCCTGATGCTAGTTCCGTTGTGTTCAAAATATGGATATTACATATAGAACGCTAGGCGGCATGCCATGATTGGAGTACAAAATTTTAGCTGATTAATAGTATTTCGTAAATTTTCTATATAAGGCTATCATATTTCTTCATTTCCAAACCCTCGGTGGCCATTTCAAACTTCCATCATCCAATGATCGACAGTAAACAGAGTGACTCCATCCACTTTCAGCCCACGACTTCAACTAAAAAAATGTAGAGCTCGGCAAAGAGGGCAACTTTAACGATTGAGATTGCCTACGGCGAGGCATGGCAACGGCTATGGCCAATCAAACGGCGTAGTTCGGGCTTTATTTTCACAGCAATAGAGGACGAATTGGATGCAGCGTGGCTAGCTAAAGGCGCAGCAGAGGCGGGACAGTGCATGATGGAGATCGCGGCAGCGGTAGGCGTAAGGAATGGCGGCGGCAATCGAAGAATCGCGGTCGAAAAAAAAGAAATAAAAGCGCGGCCTGGTCGGAAAAAAGTAAGTTCAAATTTGGAGATTTTAAACTATATTTTATAAATAGAAGGGAATTTATAAAAGAAATTAATAAATATGGAACAAACGTTAAAAATATATTTTAATTGATGTTTTATATGGGATTTTATGAATAAGTTAGACTTATAAAGGAATAAAGTTATAATGGAGTTTATAAATAAATATATTTTATAAAAAAGGAAGTTTTGTAAAATAGAAAGAGATTTATAAAATAAAGTATTATAAATATGGAAATGGCTATGTTGAAATTTAAGTATGAACATGTATCAAAGAAATATATTTATGTTTTTAAAAGTCAAAGCAATCTTCTAAAGGAATGTTTTGGTAGTGATATTTTCAAATGGAGCTTTATGGTTTTAAAAAAGTGATAAAATGTGTTAAGTGGTAAGAAGACATGGTTTTCAACATTTTTGGTGTAATAAATGTTTTCAAGGAAGTGAGGAAGACATGGACTATAAAGCCGTTGCTATAGTAGATAATTTCCAAAATAAGATGTTTTTATAGTGTACGGGATTTACATCCATATCCTATATTTGATGTTAAATTTTTAAGGTGTTTCACTTACATCCGTTTTGAATTTAAGAATGTTGTTCGTTCAAGGTCTAAGAGGTAATGGTACCCCAACTTGATCGGCTTCGTTGTTAACCAATAAATAGTTTTAGTTCTACATTGCAAATTAATATTAAATACGACTAATTGGATTTCTATACTAGCGTTTTGGGTTGTCGTAATGATGTTCTGCACAACATTCGTTTTGACCCAATAAAAGAGTGTTTTGGAGAAGAAGAAGTTTTCCTCAGAAGTTGTAAATATACTTATTACAGATTTAATTATATAGAGCATTGTCTAAAACATTTAAAATGAAATGCTTTATGAATATACTTATACCGCAGGGTTAAGTATATGAAAATGATTTTCAAATATAGAAGATTAAAGGTGGTTTGAGAATATATCTTTATAAAGATATTTGTAGATAAATATTTGAAATGTGTTTTAATTAATGAAAAGATTAATTAAAGAGGCTTAGTGTTGTTTGATGCGTAAAAAATCTTAATTCCTTTGGAAATTTGATCTCTGGTTGGATTATTTGTTTATTTGATAGTTAAATAATCGACTATCAAATGTTGGCCGTTTTACAAAATAACGTTGTCGATTCGGAGATACTGGGATCCGATATGCTATTCGAAAATCACTTCGAATTGGCATAAGCATTTCGAATTGGAATATCTTGAAGATAATCGAAATGGAGTTTTTAAAGTGCAAGGGCTACTTGCTACTAATCCCGAGGGTGATTTTCAAACGGATGTAGTAGAAGTGGTGCCATTGGTTTCGTTCAGTTGTACAATGAACTTGTATGAATGGATATAGGCATTGCATTGTTGACTAAAGGACGGTGTTAGCATTCTAAGTAGGACATGTTAGATAAAGGTAAAACACAACCTCAAGCCTCATCAACCAAGAAACAGCAAAAATCGGGCATGCAGCGGGGCCAAATGGGTCGCTTCCATCAGGGTATGGTCATCCCAAATCTAGATCAATTATTATCAACTTATATTCAGTACTACTAGTCAAGCTGTAGGCTAGCCTTATGTGGCAGATGCTATCCCGCCTTTTGGCAAGGCTATGATAATAAGGACTTGACTAGAGGCTAAGGACAATCCGTTTCGGAGATCAGTTATTTGCAAGTTCACGATGGACACATGCAAACTTGGTCTAAGTCCGGGTTGGGTCACAATTAGCACGATACGACAAACAAAGCTATGCAAGGCAACATTTCAAATTTACGTGAATCGGAGTTCGTATGCTCAAGTTAGGGAACGATCAAGATCCATGAGAAACACACCCATCTCGTATTCATCATCTTGTCTCCAACATTTCGTATCCATCAACATTGATATAAAATGAATGTAACTCAAGCACTCGCATCCATCATTCATATCTATATGGCTCAAACACATAACGATGGACTTCGACGCAACCCAACTCGATCGCACTTCACTCTCCCAGCGACTGCACTTTTCGTATTGATCACCTACTTGGTAGATACGAAGGGCAGAGCCTATAATCAATACGATGACGGAGGCAAGCCATCGATACGGAAAAGAAGCAGTCAACCCAAAAGAAGCGGCATAAATCATGGATCTCCACAAAGCCTGCATGCCATGTCATCAACACTAACTGATCGATACAAAGCTATCGATATGAAAGCTTCATCCATCCAATAATTTCAATCTTAATCGATCAATAACTGCACAATCACAAATCCAAATGCAATGAGATTTTCACAGAAAGTTGCACAGCACATCAGGAACTTTCATGGTCGATCGCTGCTCAATTTGAGCTATTTCTAATCGATACGAAGTGGTGTTGGAACAATCGATGCTAAATGACCTTGGATCGATTGCATGGGCTCACCTAGGTTTGAGAAAGGGTATTCTAAGGTTCAAGGTAGATGTTTCCAGCTCCACACCGATAAATAGCACCTTCATTGCAATTAAAAGGCGACTTTAGGCTACTACTTAAGTACAACTCCATTGTAATTCAAGTGTTAGCTATTGTACTATCGACTCAGTTTCCAATCAGTTGCAAACATCAAAACTTTCAAAGTGGACGTAGGCAATAATGCCGAACCACTATAAATTCTTGTTTTCTTTCCGTTACTGCTTATTTTCTTGGTGTGGTTGTTATATTAGCCTCATTATTCATTTTCTTCTTCATTCTAATCTCTTCAATTACACCAAACGAGTGTTGTGCTCATTTTTAGTACAAATAATTTGGTGCTTTTACTGAGAAGGGAAGATTCTCAACTCTATTTGGACCTCTTAGCTGCTACTGGATTGCATAAATTCCCGAAAGAGATCCAGATGTATCTTCCATTGGTACCTTCTGTTCTATTTAGATCATTACAGATCTAAGAATGACTACATTCAATGTGGTCCATACTACTAGAACCGCTTCCAATGCCGCTGATCCAGAATGAAGGGATAAGCAAAATCCCACGCAACTGACTACTACACGTCGAATACCATTTAGAGCACCAGATCTATCTGGTCCAGTAACTAGAGAGGAACACCGGACCATCATCTATGAGCTTACTCAAAGCCGTCAAGAGCCCACTCAACATATCCATGCCAACATGGAACTTAAGAAAAAGCTGAATGTAGAAAGACGAGAGATCTTGAAGGGAGCATACTTCTTATTCCTTGTTTGAAATCTCCGCATCATTTGACTTCTATTACAGATCTACACACCGCCGATTAGATGAGAACTATGCAGAAGTCTCTGGGCACCCACATGCAATGTGCGCTAGATAGATGGGGATTGGTCCTTCTACAGAGCATGAATCTGCACCCTTCTCCCGAGGAGGGTCACTTCCTCACAACACTGCCTATGACAACGCATCTGCTGGTATAGTTCTGCATACTAGGATCCAGAACCAACCAGATCCAGCCTCTCATTACCATACACATGCCCAGGATCCTCACTTACATGGAGATCGGGAGCCAGGGAGGCACAGATTGGACCGTAGACAATGACCGGACCATTCCTGTGACATAGGACATGACCATGCCTTTGCCCCAAATCTCTAGATACCTGATATTCCAACTATGATACACTATATGATTAAAGTAAGTTAAGTCCTCACAAATGATGATTGGGTAATTTCTAGAAGTCACACTCGTTCACTGATGACATTTTACATGCCGAGCCACCCTGTCGATTCAGGATGCCAAACTTGCTATTGTATGAAGGAGATTCACATCCTAACCAAAATATTCTGAAATATGAAATATCTAGAAAGGTTCCATGCTCCTTGTGTAGAAGTCAGCAATCCCAACGACAACTCTATTCTGATGGCATTGACTAAAGGGATCGATCTTGATTCTAAATTTGGTGATTGGTTGGCTGGGAAACCCCCCGCTTCATTGGACCTCTTCTATGCAAAGGCAGCCCAGTTTCTGAGGAGAGAAGATGCTAGACGGTCTAAGAAGTAAGACGTTGCGAAGCCCAATGGTGAAGGCATCCAGAGTAATGTTGTAGTAAAGCAGACGTGGGAGAGCTCCAGTAAAGTACCGTTAAATATTCAAAATAAATAAAGTTAGCAGAAAGGTGATGAAGGCCAAGGAAAGAAGAGAGACCCTCATCATGGGAGACCCAGAGCTCCTATGTTCAATCGATATACTCCCTTGAACACGTCGTTAGAGAATGTTTATCTTCAAACCTGTAATACAGGGCAGTGCAAGAAGCCAACTCCGAAACCGTTATCGGAGAAACAGATTCAGACTGAGAAGTTTTGTAGATTCCATGATTGCTACGGCCATAACACCAATGAATGACGTCATTCGCAAGATATCATTGAAAGGTTGATCAGAGAAAGAAAGCTAAAGCAGTTTGTCCGAGCACCGTAGGATGGTGGTGCGGGCCCATCTAACACTAATCGAGATCAAGGCCAAGCTAGGCCTGAGTAGCCCGCGCATACTGGTGGGATGCTAGTAATTAATACCATGAGTGGAGGTCCTCATCTAACTGATTGGAGTTGGAAGGAAATGGAGTCATATGCTAGTTTGATTAGGCATGTGGACTTTGAGTGTTGTAGTAGTACTGTGAAGGGGCCCCGACAATGCAACCGAGGACGATGATAGACGACATCGTTTTAAAAAACAATGATGCTGATAGAGTCGAGGCCCCCACAATTGATCTATTTGTCATTTCTGCCCCGATAGGTCTTGCTTGGATGAAGAGGTTCTTGGTTGACAATGGACGTTCTGTAAATATGCTCTTCAAGCTTGCTTACAATCAAATGCTGATGGAAACGAAAGATTTGAAACCATGTCAGTCACCTATACATGGTGTCAATGGAAGTGAAACTGTGCCATTTGGAACAATGGATTTACCAATTGAGTTACGCATTGGTGTTCACCGAAGAGTTCGGATGTTATAGTTTGTGATATTGGATGTACATTCCCCATATAATGCTTTTCTAGGACGACCGGCCCAAGCGGAGTTTAGGGCAGCCATAGCCCCGTGGTGTTTGACCCTGAAATTTTCCACTTACAATGGGGTTGGGGTTATACACGGTGATCGGGTGGCTAGGCACGCCTGTTACGTTGTAGGGCTACGGGATGGGCAGCGAAAAGAGAAATGTAAGGGCATGGAGGAATCTCACTACGCCTTTTTTGGAGGATTGATAGTTAACGCCTGGGCCTAGGCCTTGGTGCCACGACTAGTTTACTAAGGATCTTGATCTTAGAGGCAATGACGACGAAGAGGAAGTCAGAGAATACCAGGCATCCCTGGTGGAGTTGACAATTGATGTTCCGATCAACGATGAAGACGACTCTAGAACGGTAAAGGTCGGATCTCAGCTTGGCCCCCAGATGAAATAGGAACTGGTCAAATTTCTTCGGGCGAACCTTGATGTGTTTTGACAGGACTCATTCAGATATGTGTGGGATCTCATCGAACATCGTGAGCCATACATTAAATATCGACCCATGGCATGTCCTGATGAAATTGAAAAGGCACGGTATGGATCCAGAGAGATCTGCCGCCTTGAAGGAAGAAGTGGATAAACTCATGGCTAATGGGTTTGTTCGTGATGCTTTATACCCAAAATGGGTATCGAATCCAGTGCTTGTTAGAAAATCAAATGGAAAATGACAGACGTATGGACTACTCAAATCTAAACATAGCCCAACCCAAAGATAGTTTCTCGCTTCCTAGAATATATCAACGAGTGGATTCAATAGCCGAACATCAGCTCTTCACTTTCATGGACGCATACTATGGCAATAATCAAATCCCGATGCACCTTTCTAACCATGAGCATACTAGATTTACTACTGATCTAGGGCCTTATCGCTACAAGGTGATGTTGTTTGGACTAAAAAACATTGGAGCAACTTATTAGAGGCTTGTGAACCGAATGTTTACAAACCAGATCCGGAAGACTTTGGAGGTGTACGTGCTCGTTAAGTCATGGCTATCCAACAACCATATCAGTGATTTGGAGACGATGTTCAACATACTCCGATAGTATAGAATGAAGTTCAATCCATTGAAATGTCCTTCCTTGGGTTTATTGTCGACGCCAAAGGAACCGAAGCTAATCCCAAAAAGATTTGGGAAATTCGGAATCTCAAAACTCCCATAACCATTAAGCAGGTGCAAAGTCTTAATGGGAAGGTGGCAGCCTTAAGCAGATTCATCTCCAAAGCCCACGGACAAGTGCATTCCCTTTTTCGATCTATTCAAAAAGGAAAATGGAATTTCGAGGGGACAGAGGAGTGCGAGGGTGCATTCCAGGAACTAGTGCAACATCTGGTAACACCACCCATCTTGTCAAAGCCGGTTGATTATGAGAAGCTGTACGTCTATTTGGCGGTATCAATAAATGCAATCAGTGCTGCATTATTTCGAGAAGAGGATCGGATCCAACGATTGATCTATTATATCAGCAAAAGATTGACAAGGGTAGAAAGAAACTACGCAAAGATAGATAAGCTTCCTTATTTTCTTGTTGTGGCCTCGAGAAAGCTCCGCCCATACTTCCAGGCTCAGTCAATCACTGTTTACATCGACCAGCCATTATGACAGATTCTGACACGAACTGAGACGTCTTGTAGGTTGCTCAAGTGGAACATCGAGCCGAGTCAATTTGATATCACGTATGCTCTAAGGCGATTTATTCAAGGACAAGTTCTGGCAGAATTCATAGTTGAATTCACCATACTGGAGGACTTGCCCAAAAACAGTGAACCTCCCAACCATATATGGAAGCTATACACCATTGGTGCATCAAACGACCAGTGCTCAGGCACTGGAGTGGTGCTCAAAACCCCAGAAAGGCAATCTGTATGCTATGCTTTAAAGTTTGACTTCTATGCGACTAACAACGAAGCTGAGTATGAAGCCTTGCTTTTTGGATTGAGGCTTGCCAAAGATTTAGGAGTCATTGTAGTGGAGATTTACTTTGATTTGCAACTGGTGTTGTGCCAGGCTTGAGGAGAGTATCAAGCCAGAGACCGAAGATTGGCCTCCTACCTTATGTGAGTTCAGGAAGTGTTAAATCAGTTTGACTATTATGATATGCACTGTATATCCTGATAGCAAAACCAGAAGGCCGATTCTCTAGCAAAAACGGCTAGCACTAGCGAAGCACAGCAGAAAGGGACTCGTCCCCATGGAGGCACCTACTGCTCCAAGTATCGATCAAATGGAGAAAGATTGGGTTCATGAGGCAACATCTGCAAGGGAGTTGTGGATGACTCCAATCAAAAACTATCTTAAGCATGAAACGTTACCCGAATGTAGGAGTGAGAAAAGATAGGTTCTTCGATAGGCTTCGCGGTTTGTCATCCAAGATGGAGTCTTATACAAAAGGGGATTTTATGTTCCTTTATTTCGGTGTATCTCCTATGATGAAATCAAGCGATTGTTGCACGAAGCGCGTGAAGGGGAATGTGGCAATCACACTAGGGGGCAAGCCCTTCCAAAGAAGATACTTAGATACGGGTATTACCGGCCAACCATAAACCGAGACACATCGGATTAGCTAAGAGATGTGATAGGTGCCAAAAAGATGCCAGAATTCTGAGAGCCCCACCATCTGAGATTACTCAAATGGTTGGTCCATGGTCGTTTGCTGCATAGGGCATTGATATAATAGGGTCCTCGCCCCTTGCCAAAGGTGGTGCAAGGTACGCCATTGTTGCAGTTGACTACTTTTCCAAATGGGTGGAAGCTGAGCCCTTTGCTACTATCACGATCAAGAAAGTAATCAACTTTGTTGTGCGCAAAATCATCTGTCGCTTTGGCATCCCACAGACCATTGTAACTGACAACATGGCCCATTTCAAAAGTGCCGAGTTTAAGAATTTCTACCGACGATATCGCTCCGAGAAAAAGTTATTGGCGGTAGCTTACCCTCAAGCGAATGGACAAGTTGAAACTATCAAAAAAGTCATTATGTCCATTTTGAAGTAATTATTGGAGATGGCTAGAGGTAAGTGGGTCGATGAGCTTCTTATGGCCTTATTGGCATATCGAACCACCCACGAGTCTTAGATCGACCATACTCCATTCACACTTTCTTACGACTCTGAGGCCGTTATTCAATTGAGCTAGAGGTGCCTTCTTATCATGTAAGTTATTATGATCCAAAGACAAATGCCATCCTACTCGTAAAATCTCTTGATTTGCTGGATGAGAAGCACGAAGAGGCTGATTTGTGGGTAGCCGCACATCGCAATCAAGTTTCCCGACTATACAATGCTAAGGTTTGACCTAGAACCTTTGAAATTGGAAATCTCATACTTAAACGAATCATTCTGGTCCCTTCGCACATGAAACCGACATGGGAAGGACAGCATGTCATCGAACAGAGATTTGGAGATGGCACATTCAAGCTATCGACCATTGATGGTCTTACTCTACTAAGGGCATGGAACAACGAGAGTCTCTGTTATTATTAAATATAACTAGCTTTCATTCATTTACTCTACTTTCCTTTTGAAATTTTTTTATGCAATTCGAAAATTTGTACTTGTAATAAGGCAACTGACTTTGCCATGATTTTCTATTTCAACAATAAAGCGCAGACTTATCAAGCCAGATTAGTGATTCCTAAATGCATCATGCAACTGCCATGATGTACGAGGAGCTGAGTTCCATCTTACGATGGGAATCACTCAAATAGAGAGTGATTGTGATCCGACCTGTCGCTCGCTCAATGAAACTCCAAACTCAGGGGCAAACAATAATCAGTTAAAGGAGAGTTGAAACATGACAATTCCCCAACAAACTTTAGCACCCAGAGTGCGATCTAAAGTGCAAACTCAAAAATCAAGACGTGAATGGGCCGTCCAACTCGAGAAGGATGGACCCGTCCATCCACAACCTCGCCTACATAGCTCGAGGAGAAAGGACCCGTCCATCCACGACCTCGTTTACATGGCTCGAGGAGGATGGATCCGTCTATCCATGACCTCGCCTCCTTACATGGCTTGAGGAGGACAAATCCGTCCATCTATGACCTCGCCTCTTTCCCAAATCAAAGAGGGTGGATCCGTCCATCTATGACTTCGCTTACTTGATTAAGGAGGATGTGACCAACCATTTACAACCTTAACCAACTCGTTATTACCAGAGCGTGAATAAGATCCTAATCCTTAAACAGATGTGATAGACCATCTAGTAACTGTCTCTAGATTCTTGGAGTGTGAACTAGAGTATAAACATTAAAGGGTGTGACCGATCACCGACAAAATAATTTATCTCCCCGGCATATGGATGTAATCCTATACAATCAACAGGCATGATCGACTACCAAAACACAAATCTAATCCCCAAAGAGTGGATGCAAATGCTAGCAAATGAGCGAGTGCGATCGGATCACTCAAACTCATGTTACTTTAACTTGGTTCCAATTAAGTTAAACCAAAAGTTAGTAAAGGTGGAGGACGACTGCCAACTAACTACTCCAACTATCCCCAGACCTGGAGGCATAACTAAAGTACCAGCCGCTGGCTGAGACAGTGCAATGTTGGGACTTAACTCTACATTTGATTATGACTCGAGGCTATGACCTTAGGATTTAAGGACTAAACTCAAGTTCGACTTGGAGACTAAAGCTTCATGAGTGCATCGAATGGAAATGTGAACGCTTAAGTACTTAATCAAATAAATGCTGAATTATGCCAAAAACAAAAAAAGAATTTTATTCATACTATTCTTCAAAAGAGAAGTACAAAATATATCCAAATAATTCCTATAAGCAGGGAGCCAAGCCCACATCTATACATGGCCTACAAAAAATGTAAAAAAAGTAGCTTATTCTAACCATCTATAGAAGAGGAAGTCAATATGCAAATCTACGCTTTGATTTCCCATCCTTTTTAATTTTCTTTGGCGTAGACCAGCTGGAGCTACCGCTCGGACCACTTTTGGAACCCTTGCTTCCTCGGCTTTCTTCAGTTGGCTTGTCTCTGGCCGGGGTTATCGACGTGGTCTCCTCTTGGGTGCTCATGGGGGTTGAAGTGTCCCCTGTGTGTGAAGCTGGTGGAAAGGTGGCACTTTTGATACTAGAAGAATAAGGCGCACTAGTCTCATTCGTGGTGCCACCTGGAGAAATCACGAGAATCGAGATCGGCCAGGACCTGCCATACCTTCGCTGGCTCTAAGATCCTGCTCTATCTCAGCCTTAGTTTCCCTTATTATTTGTTCCATCAGGTCAACACGATCGCTTATTGGGATACTACCAGTTGGACCCACGGAGCCCGTAATAATAACATCCTCATCCACATTAATGGGCGTCTCAATGCTCAGATCGCATTGGCGGCTGAGAAGCGCTTCCATTAGTTGGTCGTCAAACATACAGCCGCTATCATGCATCTCCCCAGCCGAAGTAGTAATCGTCACATTATGGCTTTTGCTACTAATGCCTCCTGCTCGTGATGAACTTCTTCAGTGGCAGGAGGGATGGCCGATGCGGAATCTAAGGCTAAATAAAGACAAGAGAATATATTAGTAATATCGTCTGATAATGGTCCTGCATTTCGAAGAATAGGGGTCTGGAGTACCTTACTCAAGCCGGCTCCCGGGTTGAGCCGACATGCCTTCCGAGTAGCGCTCGATGACTAGAAAAAGATATGGCCTATCGTGATCGTACCTCGTGATGACTGGGGGTCGGTAGAAGATGTGGGCACATGTTGAGATGCTGAGGGCACCTCAGAAGCAGATTCATGGTGTTCGCCGCTAGATCCTTCTTCGGCCTTTCGGTGTTTAATAGCCAATGCTTCTCTCTGGTGTAAGGTAGTAGTGTCAAGAAGGACTTTAGGCTCCTCTTCGATTAGCACATGAGTATCCAATTCAAACTCATCAATAGTTGCAACATTGCGGGTCCACTTTTTATCTTCAACCAAGCGGTTACAGGCCTTATACAATTGGAAGGGACAGTCCTCGCCAAGCCTATTTAAGTTGCGACTCCTTAGGACGTTTGCATTGCAGTTGACCAGGAGATCCTCGAATTCTCCTTCCATCTTGGCCTCGGTGGCTTTTACTTCCCTTTCGACCCTAATATTGACTTCTACGGCCATTTGATTCACAGTGTCCCTCTCTTCACTAAGCTTCACTACCTCCTTACATGCTTCCAGGCAACCTTATTAGCTTCATCTTTTTCTTTGATGGCCTTAGTTAGCTTTACCTTTAATTCGAAAACTTCTTTTAGCACATCATCCCTTTCTTGGATGATTATGGTGTTGCAATTCCCCATCTATTGCACCAAGTCTGTATGGGTTTTTCTCCTTTCTTCAACGAATTTCTTAGCATTCTTGGATCTCTAGTCAGCCACCATCTTAGCTTTTCTTGAGAACTCGAGTTCATTGGAGAGCACCTTTATTATCTTGTCTTTGTGAGAAAGATCGCCCTTCAATTTCTCAATCACCTAGGCTCGTTCAAAGAACACAGCCGAGACCCGCTTTGCCGTCCTGACGCACTCATAGTATTAGCTGTATGCATCATGCACGTAATCTTGCACTAGTTTCTCAATATCATTTGGGATCTTCTTCAAGTTGGGCAGAAAATGGAAACCATCAAAGCATATGTTTGGCAAATCCTTCTTTAGTTTGGCAATATGGATGGCTCCTTCCCCAGTTGGCTCTATAGCGGTTTGTTCTATAACAGCGGGAGTGGCTGTTACACTCCTATAGCACTGTTTGTTGGGTTTTGCAACATGAAATGGTACTGTTTGGTGCGAAGATTCAAAAGAGGGTCTGCTGGGGTTAGAAGGTTTAGAAGGGGCTTTCGGTGGCAGAGATTACGACCTAGAGCGGAACTTGCTTTGGTGTGATTTTTCTTTTTTCTTGTCGTAGCGCTCATGTTCCCAGCTAGAATGGTAGCCATGGCCATAATCTCTCACTCTCATGGCGATGTGATTCAAAATGTGATCTAGACGACTGGCATGAAGAGCGGAGTTTATCAAGCATAGAACCGCATTTCACCATGGTATCTGCAAAAAAGAAGAAGTAAATCGATCGTCACTGGATTCAATATGCATATGATGGGATGTCGTGCAGTGCTGTAAAGTGCATGTATGTATGTGCAAACCCCCCAACCAACCGATTCTAGTAGCTTTACTTATTGGAGTTGACTCCCCTATATCTATTGAGGTTAGGCCTACGCTGGTTCTTGAAGGGTGTGGAGCCTCTCTCGCCCAAGGTCAGGGAACAATGATATCTCCACCGGGATAGGAATATCCAACCGCCATTTCAGTGAGCTTTCTGTCCGTAGGGAAGAGGTTTTTGGACCTATGGAAGTAATGAAAAGTTAGGTTGCTTCGGTGCTCTTTTGCCACTAGATCTTGTAGACAGGAATTGTGCCTTTTCTCTTTAACATAGATGATTGAAGGCCCTGCGGAAGCATGACCGCGGGCTCCTGACCAGCTTCTGTATCCTCATCTTCACGAGGTTCGATGATTTTTATGCTGGGCATGGCCGGAGTTCCCTCGATCGGGGTCACGACAGGGACCTGTCTTCCACCTTGTCTTACTGGGATCACTCTCGTTACCATTATGGGCTTGCTCTGTCCTTTCACTAAAAGCACGGAGGTAATCAAATTTTCGTCAGTGAGTACTTTTTCCTTTTCTCTTAATTCAGCATGCACCGCTTGTAGTGTCCTCACTATCTCTTTATACTAGGCTCCTTCAGTCATGGAATAGCAGCTGTAAAAGAAACACAACAATGAATTCAACATTAGTTTATATCATCCAATCATGGTTAAACAACAAAAAAAGTAACAACACTTATGTTTGGCTAGCCATCGCCTGGCGAATCAGGGTGGGTACCTCACATAGAATAGAACCACTCTGTTTTGAAGTAGCTCAACTTGCCCCATGCACCCACATAACTTTGCAGTTCCTAACAGCTTCTAGGAAGGTGAATGATGGAATCCACCCGACTCTTAACATTAAATAAATAATTGATCTCATCGACGGTCGAGGGACGGAGGAGATGTTCCATAAATATTATGAACAAGCCGTTGAGTAGTGCGTATCCGTTTGGGTGAAGTTGAGTAGGTGCGATCTTCAGATAAAATAGCACACCCCTAATGAACTGGTTGAACAGGGGTATTGCTCCAGCTTAGCACATAAATTTGTTGCATGAGGTAAACCCTTCCAGAGGATTGTGTGCTCTATCTTCTGGTCCTCTAACCGGGTTTCTTCCAAAGGCTGTCTGTGTCTAAGGAAAATTCTTCCCAGCACCTCTTCTGTAACCTTGGACTGGACAGAATCTTCTGGGTTCATTATCACCACTTCATCCGACAATTCATTTGGAGCAGAATTCACTATATCTTCCAAGGGCCTATCTATTCTAGAGAGTGGAGGGCTTCGAGCTTCTTGCTACTTTGAGCTTCCAGGATCCATAGCTATTGAACTCAATAAACCACTATTAGATGGTAAAAAGGAAAAAAAACCTGTATCCCCTCGGTGCAAAGTGAGTGATCATGTTGTGTAGTGCTGCACAATACTCTAAATTTCGACAAGATTAAGAAATGGTAAGGAGACAAGACTTTGAGGATGAACCGGTGCGACCGTCATCGTTGACCATCTCAACCATGCCATTCTAGCTTTAGAGAATGATCCATATTGAAAAAAATTGTTATGTTTAACAAGTTACAGTTGCATCGATGAGCTTTGAAGGATAGTCATATATGCATTTTTACGGTCAAGTCCAAATATGCACGACTAAAGCTCGTCGAGATCAAGTGTTTGATTATGTATGAGCCATAAAGTTCGTATCCATCATAATTCACTTCCGATAGTTCCCCTAAAAGCTAACATTCGTATCGATCAAGAACAATCAGACTGACAACCAGTTCGTATCGATGAATGATTTTGTATCGATCATTCCTTATTGATTACTTCGTATCGATCAGATGTCTACGGCAACACCTGATCGATTCAAAAAGTATTATTTTCGTCCCGATCCATAGAGCTTAGTTTCAGATCGATCAGAAAACATCTCATCCATATCGATACGAGTTTCTCCAGCTCGGATCGATCGTCTAGCCACTCTTTCTGCATTGTTTCCAAACTCCTATTCTTCACCCCGATCATGGAGACTGCTTTCTCCCACATCCACTATCTCCAAGACTTCATGCATTCGGATCAATTCCACATCCATCCCTTTGCATCGATATGAGATTGTCACCTAGGTTAGACAGATCCAGAGTCACATAATCCGTATCCACCTTTCCTCTCTAGCTAACCTCCTTCTCTAAATCTCCAAATCGCCATTAGCAATGCTTTCAACTTAACCTCGCTCACACTCAGGCGCCAATGACACCGACGAAGGAGATTATGGTGAACGAACAAGGATGAAACTCTAAACTTACCATTTTAGGCCCAATCCTATTAATTGTTTAGCTAGGTTCGAAAGATCTAGGTTGACAATGAATGATTTAGGGTTTGGGATACGAAAAATTCTATAGCTTCTTCCTCTTCTCTATATGGATACGAAATAACAACAAAAGAAAAGTGAAAAAGAAAAAAAATATGATGTGCAAAATGTATTTATACTCCTTCGTTTCCAACATAAAAGACGAGTCGTATACCGGTTTTCTCACCGATAGAATCAGTCAACGTCCCATTGATACAAAGTGCATCATGGACTTGCATCGGATCGTTTGTATCCATCGATACGAAGTGCATTTAGATCCCTACATCTCATAACCATCGATACAAAGTGCATCATGGACCTGCATTTGGATCGTTCGTATCCATCGATACGAATTGCATCTGGATCCCAACATCTCGTATCCATCGATACGAAGTGTCCCAATATGTTCATGCTTGTAACTCTCGTGCCCATCGATACAAAATGCACAACATTTCAGGCTTGTCCATATCCATCATTATGGAACATGCATTTTCAAACTCATCTCATATCGATCACCATCGATACGAATCCATCCATATGCACTCTAGATCAATCTAAGAGAAGACCGATACAAAGTAGGGCATCAAAAAAACCATCGATCGTTGTTGCAACTCGGATTTCGAATCGATCCAGGGGAGGAACTATACGAAACTCGTTCCAAAAGGGACCATCACTCAATAGAAAGAACTTCCTTTCATAATTTTTTTCAAGAAAAAGAGAAAACTTGACAACGACCCGTGAAGTGCAATCTTGCGTTGGAGTCGGGTCAAAATATATGCATGCATGCCATACTAAAGTTTGGTTCTCGATGTTAACAGGAATTGAATGCTTACCAGGTGATAGCCAGAACAGCAAATAATAATTTGCTAACACTTGACCTTCGACTACAACAAAAAACTGTGTGATCATTGGCAGTCTACAACTCAACATTTATACTGTTGGAAATCGACCAAGAGTCACGTCTACCAAAGGTCACATCTCTTAACGAAGGGACAAAAATTATTTAGTAAATCGGGCAGAGCCTTTTTAGGATGAAGATTGCAGCTTTTCAAAGCACGTCATATTCACACAAGATGTACTTTGGGGGGGGGCAAATGTTATCCCATCTTTTGGTAAGTCGTGGTACCAAGGACTTGACTAAAGGCGGAGGAAAATCCATTCTGAAGATCAATTATCAGCAAGTTCATGATTGACACAGGCAAACTTGGTCTAAATTCGGATCGAGTCACAATTAGCGTGATATGACAAACAGAGCTATGCGAGGCAACTTTTTGAATTTCAGGTCAATCGGAGTTTGTATCCTCAAGTTATGGAACGATCAAGATCCATGAGAAACACGACCATCTCGTATCAATCATCCCATATCCATCATTTCGTATCCATTACTTTGTATCCATCATTTCATATCGATCATCATCAATAAGAAATGAATGTAACTCAAGCATTCAACATCCATCATTCGCATCCATATGGTTCAAACTATAATGATGGACTTCGACGCTTCCTAAATCGATCACACTTCACTTGGCCAGCAATTGCACTTTTCGTGTCGATCACCTACTTGGTCGATATGAAGGGCAAAGCCTACAATCGATAGATGATGGAAGCAAGCCATCGATATGGAAAAGAAGCAGTCAACCCAAAAGAAGCGGCACAAATCATGGATCTCCATAAAGCCTGCATGCCATGCCATAGGCACGAAAGGAGCGATATGAAAGCTTCAACCACCCAATAATTACAATCTTGATCGATCAATAACTCCACAACCACAAATCCAAATGCAATGACACAGCAAGTTTCATAACATATTAAGAACCTTCATGATCGATTGTAGCTCGATTGGAGCTATTTCTGATAGATACGAAGTGGTGTTGGATTGATCGAGGATCGATCCCAAATGACCCCAGATCGATCGTGTGGGACCACCTAGGCTTGAGAAAGGGTATTCCGAGGTTCAAGGCAGATATTTCCAGCTCCACACCTATAAATAGCACCTTTATTGCAACTAAAAGGGGACGTTGGCTGCTGTTTGAGTTGAACTCCATTATAATTCAAGTGCTAGCTATTGTACTGTTGTGACTCAGTTTCTAATCAGTAATAAACATCAAAACATTCAAAGTGGACGTAGGAAATAATGTCGAACCACTACAAATTCTTGTTTTCTTTCTATTACTTCTTATTTCCTTAGTGTGATTGTTAGATTAGCCTTATTTTGTAGGATCGATTTCACCCTAGAGGGGGGTGAATAGGGTGACACTATCAATTATAAAAATTTTTGCGAAAATTTTTATAACCTCAACACAGATATATCAAAATTATAGCAGCACAGATAATAGCAGAATAATAAATGCAGAAATAGAACGACATAGAATTTACCCAGCTTCGGCAAAACCCTGCCTATGTGCTGCCCCCAAGGTTTCTACTAGAAATTAAGCAGTCAGATGCTTACACATGTAAACTCGTGACACCCGCTATCGACTAGCCTTAACTCTACGCTCAAAACCCTGCCACAACTCAGCCACTGAGTTGCGAATTCTCAAACTACGCCACATAGTTTGTCCCCTAGTCAGACGACTAGAAATTACAATGGTTTAAAAAAGGAAAATACAATAAAAGAAAAATAATCCAAAGCCTTAATAAACTAAAGCCTTTAAAATAAAACACGGCCGGCCTACACAATAAACAAGTGATAAAATTAATTCCTTTTTCTTTCTATTATACGGCTGACTTTGCTCTGTGAAAAAAATGGCTCGTTCCTTTTATTCTTCTTCGTTCCAAATTAGGGCTTTGTGAATTTTGGAGCGTCGATTGCTGGTAGTCTCTCAAACGGCTTCAAAGCTTCTTCAATTTAGCTTGCGGTTGCTTCCAATTAGTCGAATTTGATTGTTGAGAGAATTGTTACGTCTGTTTCTTTTTGATTTATAATATACTCGACTTTGATTCAAGTTTTATGATTTATTCTTCTCTGTTTAGTTTGGACTCGAATGCCTTTTGCCGATGATGTAGGGTTCGATTTCCTATATTTTTGTTCGTATAAATTAATTTGAATTCGTCATTTACTTGTTCCGGCCGTTCGATGTTGTTTGGATGTTGATGATGATTATCGATTTTTTCAAAGTCGTATAATTTGTTTACTTGATTAACACGGTGTTTGATTAATTTCTTGGCCACCACGCTTGTTTGATTTGTTCATTTGTTCGACACCTTGTTTATCACGGCTCTGACATTTGCTTTGAATGGTAGAATTTTTGACTTTGTCGTGGTTGTTGACATTGCCTAACTTCGGTCATTTTCTCACTTGCATATCACGACTTTCATACTACTGTGTCTTGGAATATTCATGTGCATACTTATTTTGTTCTCTGATCTACCTGAACCTGTTAGTCGAGTTTGTACTGCATATATATGTGTCTTCATATCTGTGGCAGACTTTCCCTGATGCTTGGATTTTTGACCCGCTGCATCTTCACGGTTTTGATTTAATACTTTGTGTCCTCGGCACTATCACTGCTTGCTTGACCATATACATGCTTCGAGCTTGGTCACAGCTGTGAACTTGCCGGTGCTGTTTCATTTGATATAGATATGTATGTGTATACATATATTTTCATACATGTATACTTGTATTTGTATTGTTTGCTTGTCTCGTCTTTGATCATTTGTGTTAGACTGAACTTGTTCGATTTTACTTGTCTTTCTTTTTGACTTCGGCCTTATACACTGTGTGAATTCATATATGTGCATATATACATTTTTATGTGTGCATGCATGTATTGTTGGATCTACACTTGTGTTATCACTGCATACTTTGTTTGCATATCTGTGCACATTATAGCTTTTGTCGAGTCATGTGATTCACTAGTCTTTGCTGTATCGAGTTGCATCACTGGTCTTTGCATTTGTTTTCATTCACTTCGAGACCGTTTCAGTTGCAAGTGCATTTGTAGTTTATTATGGACATGTGGTTCATTGTGTAGCCTGGTTTTGGTTCCATGATGAAGTCTTGTACATGGATTGATGTCATGTTGAACTGATCGGCTGCATCTGTAGTTTGTATATGTGTACCAATGTGTATGCTCCTCTTGAAGTCTGAGTTAGTGCAGTTTATTATTTGAGTTGTGATGCAGTTTCATTCATGTGTACAACACTGCTCTTGTTGTCATTATATATTGTCACTGCATACTCTGGCCTTCATGTATACTTGATGTGTGCTGTACATTTGTAGTTGAATTGAGTACATTTGTGTTGTGTTCATTGTGTAGCATACTCAACCTGATGCTTGAGATTATTTTGAAACTGCTACTTTTGTTGCAGTGTGGTGAGTTGCTTTTTGTAATTGTAGTTTGGTCTTGGTTTTTAAGTCTTAGATTAACTTGGTTCATGCCATGCTTCTTTTTAATATTGGTGCACTTGATATCTTCACTTCATTGTAAATTTCCTTTAGTCGGGTTCCAATGTGTATGCACACATGTCTTCGTATTTGGTCTCTGGTAGTGTTTTGGTCGAGACTGTGTTCTTGTTTGATTGTATTTGAATTCTTGTGCTCGATAGTTTTGTGAAATTTTGTAGTGCACCTGAGTTGAATCCTGCTTGTAGCTCGGGTTTGACCTAGTGCTCGTGTCGTGACTTTATTTGTATTGCAATTGAGTTGAACCCGGCTTTTCATTTGGGTTTGACCTTGTGCTCACCTGTCCCTATAATTTTATCAAGTGTATATATCGGTGTGCACGGCCTTGTGGCATATACAGTGATACACTGTGCATGTCACGAGCTGTTCGTGTATGATGAATTCAAATTTTAACGATGACAAACAACCCAAATAACTGAGGCAAATATTAATTTCCAAAATCACATTTTATTTTATACTGCAAAATATTTTATTTTCAATTTTACCGTGCCAATATTTATTTCTACAGATTGCTCAGATGCTTGATTCAATTTGGAATGAAGTTGAAGATAAATTATAAGTAAACGAGCGATATGTAGTGAGGACATTTGTAAATGAAAGATTGTGATGTAATTGAATTTGTATTGTAATTGAAATTGTATATATATAGTGAGAGCTTGAATTTGTACTATTCGAAATTGTAATAAATATTTGTTTGAATAAAATATCCATTTAAATTTAAACTCTGCGCTATTTATTTTATTCAACAAATATTTATTTAATCATGTGAAAAATAAAACAGTACATTAACAAAAATATTTAAATATATATATATATGTATATGTTTATTATCATCAAACAAAAATCATATACTCGCATATTCAACAATCTCCCCGTTTTGATGATAACAAACATATATTTAAGATTTTGAATTTGTTAAATGTATTTGATCATTCAATTTGGTCTCCCTATTTAAATGCTTCCTCTCTACACAAAGCTCCCCTTTATATATGCATATAACTAAAAATATGCAAATGAGCCTAGATGCAAATAGAAAATGTTTGACCTTTACTTGATTTTATTTGACAAAATCTTAACTTTTCTCTCCCCCTTTTGTTATCTGCAAAAGAGTAACAGTGTTATAAAAATAGAGATAAAGTGATAGATATTAATACAGCATTAAAACTCAATCGAGTATAAATATTAAATTTCAATAAAGAATCAAACAAAAATCATAAATACTCTGTTAGGCGCATATTCCACTTTTAGAATGATGGGAATAATGTCATCATATAAAACCATAAAGTTGTGTCTATTTGTGGTATATTTATATCAAGAATTTGAATATCTACCAACCATGCATATCCTTTAGGACTTTTAAATGAGATTAGTAGTATTCCAATTTTATTTTATTTAAAAAAAGGAATTCAAGTATCTTCAAACCATGCATAACTGTGAGGACTTTAAAATGGGATTAGAATCAACTTGTTTATTTAATAAATCAATTTTGATATGTGTTCCATACATGCATAACCGTGAGGACTTTTAAATGAGCATTGAAGCACATAAAATATTCCAAGTAATTCTCCCATGCATAACCGTGAGGACTTTTAAATGAGAGTGAATACTTAGTTTTTTTTTAAAATATAAAATAAAAAACAAATGATTCCTGTTTAAATCACCACATATTGACATACAATAATGGATTTTGATGAGTGATGGTTGATAGAAATATGATAGAAATAGAAATGGTTATGGAATTTTTACCAATACAAAGTTTCATAACTCTTGTTTAAATTTCTAAAGAAATTTACTAATCATACCGTCTCGAGTTATAATGTATGATAAATATCAACACTCATCACTTTTTCAATCACTATTTATATTTTTGATAATTAGTAGGGAGTCAGATTAGTCAATGTAGTCATTTAAGCTCAAATTCAAAAATAATTATCAAATCAAATTTTCAAAACGACTAATCTGAAACAAGGTCAAAAAAATGATTTTCTAGAAGGGGTTTTATAAGAAAAGTTCTGCTATTCGAAAATATTTGAAATGAAAAATATGCAGATATTTTCTTTGAAGAACAATGCAGTTACTAAATTTCTCATCATAACTCACATTCCACTTGTAATTTTTCTACCAACCAAATTACCAGTGTAATTTGCATCTGAATTTTTCTTTCACTCGAAATTATCATTAGTTAAATTTGATAGACCAAACCGTGAAGTGTGCATCAAAATATCTTAAAATCTATTTCAACAGGTTTTAAATGAAATTCTCTTGAAGTTGAATTTGAAGCTGTGCCAATTAACAAATCAGTGAATATAGTGTCAAATCTAGAAGCCGTAGGATAAACATATATATTTACGTGCACCAAGAGTAATAATCAATCAATAAGATACCATCATTAGTCTAAACAAATTTATATGAAGTAGTTCAAAGACTCTAGAGGTGCATGTAGTGTTTTCGGTATGAAAAGTATAATTGGCCAACAATTTTGAAAAAAAAAAGTCAGAATCATTATCATCATTCATAACAAACTGGCTGAATTAAATCAAATTATGGTGCAGATTTTCACGTATGTCGTTCAAGATATCTTTACCTATTTAACCTTTGTCGATAATTTTTCGTTGTAGTGCGTTGTGATTCTGCCACCTTTATACTAGGCTAAGGAACTTTGCTTTGTTGCCCATTGTGTTCTTGGAACAGCCAGAATCCAAGTTAACACTGATGTTGTTCCTTAGCCTGCCACCATACCTACACAATAGAAGGTTTTTGTGACCTATTTGTTTTAATAGGTCCATTGTTGTTAGTGGCAAAATATTTTGAAAAATAATTTCGTGAAGACCCAAAACTATTTGTATATGTTCATTTCGGCACCCAGATTTGTTTAACTTTGAGAGATTTTATATTTGTGCCTTTTGGAACCTAAATTGGCATAGTTTTCACATGTTTGGGTCTATACCAACAACTGTTTCGATTGTGTCCAAATTTTCTACAAATTGTGCACATTGAATTGACTTGATTAATCTCATTTTTAACATTTTCAGATTGATTATACCCAAGTCCTTGTCTAGCTGTATTAACAGTTTATTTTCCTAATAGCATGTTCAAAGATTTCTCACTTATGAAAATTTATCTAAAGTCGTTAACAGTTGTTGGACTTGTGTTTTGATAGATTCATTTTCATTTAACAATTGTATACACCTTTTAATAGAATTTTCTCTTCTTGTATTTTCACTCTCTTTCAAAATCAGAATTTCATTTTCAAGCGATTTAATTTTGATTTCTAATTTTTTAATCTCTTCCTCTAATGTTGGACACTTATCACACTTAGGGATCCTACTTTGATAGGTTTTAACTAATTTGTCAAGTTGTTTAGTTAAATCTATCAAAGTATCTTTTTGTGATTCAAGTTTAGCATACTTCTCTCTAAATCATTCAAAACAGATATTTACTTCGTGAAAATATATAAGTAATTCTGAGTGAGTGAGTTTTGATACCTCGCTTGGCTTGTCATCGTCGCTATCAGTTATATTACCTTGAAGACATATATCTGCTTTCTCACTCTCACTACTAGTACTTTTATTATCTTCATCACTTGTATTCCACGTGGCTGAAAAATTTCTCCTTTTTGATTTTTTTCAACGTCGTGTCGATTTTGGGGACAATTGGGCTTGATGTATCCAGGTTGGTTGCACTTATGATAGATGATTTCTTGCTGTTTTGTGTTATCTAGAACTTTGATTATTCTGCTTTTTAATTTTTGATTTAGAGCTGGATTTACGTATTTACGGTTCCACCTTTTTAATTTCTTTATTACCATTTGCAACTCTGCTGCTCCATCATCATCGTCGTCATCATCACTTTCAGTTGTTCCTTTGATAGTTATTGATTTCTTTCGAGTATCTCCTCCTTCACGCTCTTCCTTGAATTTCATTTCTAGCTCATAAGTGGTGAGATTTCCGATGAGTTCTTCAACTTTGATTTGTTTTAAATCTTTTGATTCTTGAATGGCAGTCACTTTTGCTTCAAAACTTCGTGGAAGGACTCTCAGGATTTTTTGGACTATTTCCAATCCTATGTATGATTTTTCGAGAGCTTTTGATTTGTATACGATGTTGGAAAGCCGTCCGTACATCTCTTTAACATTTTCTTCCTTGGCCATTGTAAAATTCTCGTATTCGCTACTCAACGTGGCAAGGCGAGATTCCTTGACTTAAGATGTTCCTTCGTGAGTCACTTCTAGTGTGTGCCATATTTCCTGCACAGTTAGACAATGTGAGACACGATTGAATTCAAACTGATCTAATGAACAAATAATCAAATTCATAGCTTTACCATTAGTATTCTGTAACTTATTTTCTAGATCTGACCATTGATCCTTCGGTTTATTTATTTCCTGATTATTTACAATTATAGTTGGTGCTCTATACCCTGTCTCAAAAATATCTAAAGCGTCAATGGTTTTCAAAAAAATTTCCATCCTATTTTTCCAGTAGGCATATTCACCATTGAACATTGGCAATCTAACTGTGGACTGACCCTCCGCAAAAGCATTATTAAAAGAAGGCATTTAAAAAATTAAATTTTTTTTTCAAAAAAAATTGGTTTTTGAAAAAATAAACTTTATAAAACAAGAATGACTTTTGTTCCTAGCTCTGATACCACTTGTAGGATCGATTTCACCCTAGAGGGGGGGTGAATAGGTTGGTACTATCAATTATAATTTTTTTTGTCGAAGTTTGTATAATCTCAACACAGATATGTTAAAATTATAGCAACAAAGATAATCGCAGAATAATAAATGCAGAAATAGAACGACACAGAATTTACCCAGCTTTGGCAAAACCATGCCTACGTGCTGCCCCCAAGGTTTCTATTAGGAATTAAGCAGTCAGACGCTTACACATGTACACTCACGACACCTGCTATCGAGTAGCCTTAACTCTACGCTCAAAACCCTGCCACAACTCAGCCACTGAGTTGCGAATTCTCAAACTACGCCATGTAGTTTGTCCCTTAGTCACACGACTAGAAATTACAATGGTTTAAAAAAGGAAAATACAATAAAAACAAAGTAATCTAAAACCTTAATAAACTAATGCCTTTAAAATAAACACGGCCGGCCCACACAATAAAAAAGTGATAAAATTAATTCCTTTTTCTTTTTATTATACGGCCGACTTTGCTCTGTGAAAAAAAATCGCTCGTTCCTTTTATTTTTCTTCGTTCCAAATAAGGGCTTTATGAAATTTGGAGCGCCGATTGCTGGTAGTTCCTTAAATGGCTTCAAAGCTTCTTCAATTTAGCTTGCGGTCGATTCCAATTAGTCGAGTTTGGTTGTTGAGAGAATTGGTACGTCTATTCCTTTTTGATTTATAATATACTCGACTTTGATTCGACTTTTATGATTTATTCTTCTTTATTTAGCTCGAACTCGAATGCCTTTTGCTAATGATGTTTCAGGGATTATATAGGGTTCAAATTCCTATATTTTTTTTCGTAAAAATTTATTTGAATTCGTTATTTACTTTGTTCCGACCGTTCGATGTTGTTTGGATGTTGATGATGATTACTGACTTGTTCAAAGTCGTATAATTTGTTTACTTGATTAACATGGTGTTGATTAATTTCATGGCCAACACGGCTTGTTTGATTTTTTCATTTGTTCGACACCTTGTTTATCACGGCTCTGACATTTGCTTTGATTGTTTGAATTTTGACTGTTGTCGTGGTTGTTGACATTGCCTAACTTCGTTCATTTTCTCACTTGTATATCATGACTTTCATACTGCTGTGTCTTGACATATTCATGTATATACTTATTTTGTTCTCTGGTCTGCCTGAACCTGTTAGCTGAGTTTGCACTGCATATATATGTGTGTTTATATCTGTTGCATACTCGTCCTGATGCTTGGATTTTTGACCCACTGCATCTTCACGGTTTTATTTAATCCTCTGTGTCTTCGACACGGTCACTGCTTGCTTGACCATGTGCATGCTTCGAGCTCGGTCACTACTGTGAACTTGTTGGTGTTGTTTCATTTGATATAGATATGTATGTGTACACACACATATATATTTTTTTACAGGGCAAGCGGAGTTAACTGGTCCACTACCAGTTTATTGATAAAAAGAAAAAAGAAAAACCAAAGGTGACATGAACAAAACTCATGTCACAAAACACACACAAACCACACAGGACAACAACACTAAAAGGAAAAACATGAAACAGACAGCACAGAAAAAAAGAGAAGAGCATAACGAAAATGAAGAATAAAAGAAAGGAAAGAACTAAGGCCAGTCAGTAGGGTAGAAACCACTGAAATCAAATTTACTCTCCCGCATTCCAATCCTGATGCTAGCCTTCAAAGCATTCCATAGCTGATGGTTGTTTCTAGATTTATTCTCAAAAGTTCTCTGATTTCTTTCTTCCCATACTAATGTCATGTATTTTTTGATCGTAAAAAAGTGCACAAATCTATCCTTCTTTCTCCATTTGGTTGCTTTACCAATCAGATCCCAATCAAGACCGGAAGGCCCCTGATTGTTGTTATGATTCATACAACTGAGAAGTCTAGACCACAATCCCCTTAGTTCACTGCAATCAAAAAACAGATGATCCACAGATTCAGATTGCATCTTGCATATGACACAGATATGATCAACTGCCATCCCATATGTCAATAACTTGTCTTTAGTTAGGAGAGCATTGTTTATGACTTTCCACAGCATTAAGTTGTCTCTGGCATTAGAATAAACAGTCCAAATCACTTTGTGCCATTTTATAGTAGAGGCAACAGGAGCTATATCAAGCATTTTATATACAGAGGATATAGAATGATGCTTTCCATTCCATTGAATTTCATCAGAATCACTTGATTGATATATATTATTCTGAAAACTGTTCCAAACTGCTCTAATAACCTGGTTACTTGAATAGGGCAGCAGAAGTTTACCATCATGAATGTAATCAGAGGCTTTAGCATTAGCACTAATACCAGATTGAACAATTTGCTGTGGGGTAAAAAGGTTGCCAAGAATAAGGCCATTTGCCATCCAAGGAACAGACCAGAAGTTAGCAGTGCTAGTAGGAGAGATCAACACTCTAATATACGGGGAAATATGGGGCCTTAAATTCAGTAAGCTCTTCCATGTCCAACTGCAGTTTGGTGGGACAGTCATGGTCCAGAAATGCATATTCCCCAGGTTGTGAATTTTAGTCCACCTAACCCATAAAGAATCTTTGTCAGCTATCAAATTATTGAGAATAGAGCTAATGGCTGCTCTATTCCAAGGGTGCATATTGAGTATTCCAAGGCCACCATATATTTGCATACATGTATACTTGTATTTGTATTGTTTGCTTGTCTCGGCTTTGATCATTTGTGTTAGACTGAACTTGTTTGATTTTTGCTTGTCTTTCTTTTTGACTTCGGCCTTATACACTGTGTGAATTCATATATGTGGATATATACATTTGTATATGTGTATGCATATATTGTTGGATCTACACTTGTGTTATCACTGCATACTTTGTTTGCATATCTGTGCACATTGTAGCTTTAGTCGAGTCTTGTGATTCATTGGTCTTTTCTGTATCGAGTTGCATCACTGGTCTTTGCATTTGTTTTCATTTACTTCGAGACAGTTTCAGTTGCAAGTACATTTGTAGTTTAGTATGTACATGTGGTTCATTGTGTAGTCTGGTTTTGGTTCGATGATGCATCTTGTTCATGGGTTGATGTCATGTTGAACTGATCGGTTGCATCTGTAGTTTGTATATGTGTACCAGTAGTTTGTTATTTGAGTTGTGTTGCAGTTTCATTCATGTGTACAACACTGCTCTGATTATCATTGTATATTGTCACTGCACACTCCGGCCTTCATGTGTACTTGATGTGTGCTGTGCATTGGTAGTTGAGTTGAGTGCATTTATGTTGTGTTCATTGTGTAGCATACTCGACCTGATGCTTGAGATTATTTTGAAACTGCTACTGTTGCTGCATTGTGGTGAGTTGCTTTTTGTATTTGTAGTCTGGTCTTGGTTTTGAAGTTTCTGATTAACTTGGTTCATGCCATGCTTCTGTTTAGTATTGGTGCACTTGATATCTTCACCTCATTGTACATTTCCTTGAGTCAGGTTCTAATGTGTATGCATATATGTCTTTGTATTTGGTCTCTGGTAGTGTTTTGGTCGAGACCGTGTTCTTGTTTGATTGTATTTGAATTCTTATGCTCGGCAGTTTTGTGATATTTTGTAGTGCACCTGAGTTGAATCCATCTTGTAGCTCGGGTTTGTCCTTGTGGTCGTGTCGTGGCTTTATTTGTATTGCTATTGAGTTGAACCCGGCTTTTCATTTGGGTTTGACCTTGTGCTCACTTGTCCCTGTAATTTTATCAAGTGTATATATCGGTGTGCACGGCCTTGTGGCATTTACAGTGATACACTGTGCATGTCACAAGCTGTTCGTGCATGATGAATTCAAATTTAAATGATGATGAACAACCTAAATAAATGAGGCAAATATTAATTTCCAAAATCACATTTTATTTTATACTGCAAAATATTTTATTTTCAATTTTACTATGTCAATATTTATTTCTGTAGATTACGCAGATGCTGTATTCAATCTTGAATGAAGTTGAAGATAAATTATGAGTGAATGAGCGATATGTAGTGAGGACATTTGTAAATGAAAGATTGTGATGTAATTGAATTTGTATTGTAATTGAAATTGTATATATATATATATATAGTGAGAGCTTGAATTTGTACTATTCAAAATTGTAACGAATATTTGTTTGAATAAAATATCCGTTTGAATTTAAACTCTGTATTATTTATTTTATTCAGCAAATATTTATTTAATCATGTCAAAAATAAAATAGTACATTGAAAAATACATTTAAATGAATCTATGTATACGTTTATTATCATCAAACAAAAATCATATACTCGCATATTCAACACATTTTTCATTCTACTTCTTCATTCTATTCTCTTTAATTACACCAGATGAGTGTTTTGCCCATTTTTGTTACAAACAGCAGGGGTACAAGACTTCTTGTTAGGCACAATATTGTTTTTCTCGAGATGTACCATTGGAAGGTAGTTCCTTACCTTGTCAAAGTATGGAATCCATTCTCCAATACGAGCTTTACGAACTTAGTTGTGCCCAACTATGCCGAAATGTGAGATGCAAGCATTTCAACTATTTTATAAATTTATCTTGAATCCTTAGACATAGTTATAATATCACTATATTTTTCTATAAAAAATGTTTTGGTTATCTTAAGATAAACCCATCGATATTTATGTGCGGCATGGTCTTATGAGATACCATTGATTTGAAAGGTTTTGAATAAACATTGAATTCCAAATGGGTGTGAGATACCATTGATTTGAAAGGTTTTGAATAAACATTGAATTCCAAATGGGTGTTTTCTCAAGTTGGTTTTCCAAACCGACTCAGATGTTATTTTATTATAATGCTTGGGTCGGACTGAGTATATTTATAGATTGCTTTGGACATATTGGAGCTCAGGAGACGAGCTGGAGATCTTTAAGTCATAATGACATATATGTTTGTTTTCCACTGCATTATTGTTTGAATTATGAGCATTTGTGAGGACAGGTTGTTAATAACTGTCTAGGTGATAATTGTGATTTGTTGTTGTACTCTGCTGGATGTATTTATATTACAGTTTCTCTTTTGCAACGATCATTAATATTATATTATATATTGTTCCATTACGATTGTGAGATTTTATATTATTTCAATTTCTTTTCCTCTTCTTCTTCCTTCCTCTTTTCTTTCTTCGTTCTTCTTTATAACTATATGTCTTTTCATACAATTTGGGTCGGACATGTATGGTTTATTATCAGCTAAATTATGCGGATTCACCCGTTCGTTACATCCACATACTTACACACAGGCGCACAAATACACTCACACACACACACAGATATATATATATATATATGAATAGCAGAAAATAAAAGAGAAAAAGAATACGGGGTGAATCAATTCTACAAAGAAGGAGTGAATTCAAAACCTAAAACTTTAAAACTATATTTAATTCAAATCTCTTCTCAGATCTATAATTCTAATATACATACATACATACATACATACATATATGTGTGTGTGTGTGTGTGTGTGTGTTTTAATGCATATTTTAGTAGAAGAAAAGAGAGTATAATAAGAAGAATAGATTTGGATCTAGAGATATGAAAGCTTAAAGGCGAGTGCGAAATTATAATTTTTTAAATAATATTAGATTTATATCATTGTAATTATGTTCTTTATATACCTAAATATAATAATCTTAGAGTAATAGGCTTAAACATATAAATGCAATGAATTTGAAAACTATTCCTACATATTATGTAAGTTGTTAACTTGAATTAAATATTGCATGTACTTGAATCTGGAAAGTAAGAGTGGAAGTAATCCCTATGTTAATGAATTGCATAGTAATTCAAGATTTCTTGGGTAAACAACATATGTTAGTAAATATAAATAGTAGTTATTACAAATTGAAATGGGATTTAAATAGTATTATAATTAATAAGAACAAAGTGAGTTGCAATGTAAATTTCTATAATTTATCCAGTTTTACAAATATGAATAAAAGTGAATCGTTTGGAGTAGGAAGGAACACGTCCAAAAGAAAAAGATTGCGATGACCCGCATTTCGGAATGTTTAAATCGACAATAATTCACACATTTCCAACTCAAACAATCCGGAGCACAGATAATCAACGAGGTTAATTAAGAAAAATAAGAAAAGAAGAAAAAAATACAGAATCTCATAGTGGAATGACAAAATATAATAATCAAGTAAACAGTTCATGAAGTTGTTTATACCATACATTTGTTTAAAAATTACAACAATCTATTAGAGTTATATATACACAGTACAACAGAATAATGCAACAGAATAACATGAGCAAGCGAATAATACTAGTAATAATATACCAATCTTTGTCTTCGTCCTCTAAAAATACATGATCTTCAATGTGCTAAAAACTTAGTGCTGACTAGAGCATAAAGTAAAACAATACGCTCGAGTCCGAACTAAAATATTCTTATGTGATTCAAATCCATATCATATATAACAGGAGTGTAATAGCGTCAGAGATGTTTACGGGTTTTTACATCTCCTATCCAGTTTATAACGTGTGTGCCACAACTCAAGAGATGTTATGGGATTTTCCATCTCAAAAGGACCCATTAAAATATCTATATATAATAGAATACACTATTTATGTAATGTCGAATCAATAAAATAAATGTTTTCCTAGCGTTAAGGCTTTACACTAATCCCTCTTAACACGTTTTTAAGCATTGTCATATAGTTTGCCTATAACACAACCAATAGAACGTCGGTAGATTTGGATGTGCCGTGGTATGACAACATTACCCAAAATCGTAGTTGTCTCGTATAAGGATAAAAGTATGATAAGACACGTAAGAAAATGCCTAAGGTAGGATACTAGGGTCACAAGGCTAGTGGTAATGCATCGTCCCAACGACTACCCACCCTGTCCAGCCATCTAATATCGAGTCAAAGGGAGGTTATTCCAATCAAGGTGCACCAATTGAAATCATCAACAAAGTAATAGTATGGACTGAGTCCGTAAGAAAATCGAAGAATGGGTGTCCGCTAGGGGTTGTAAGCCCACTTGGCCTAGATTAAGCCGTCTTGTTTTAGTCATTTCAAATCGACACAAAGTGTCGGGGCTATCCATCATCGTTCTCTTTCTTCAAATCCAGCAAACGTACACCAAATCTAACCACTTCAATCTAGAGTCTCTCTACATACATAGTGGCTAAAGTTGTTCCAACATTTACAGAGAGTACGCCAATAATCGTCCCCGGTCTCTTTAACAACCAAACGCCGTTTTACATACAGGTTGGTTCATTTACATTTTGAAAATGATTCACTTGTCAAAATAGCGCATTCGCTTTAGATATCATATTTACCTCAAAATATTATTTTATCCACTTCGAAATCAATTTCATTTCATTCACTTCGAAATCAATTTCATTTCTAAATTATTTCATTGACATCAAAATCAATTTCATTTCCAAATCTCAATTATACTTTCCAAAATCATTTCGTATTTAAACTTAGGTTATAACTTCATTTTTAATAAAATTCACATTTAAATCCATGATTTATTTATAAATAGTTCCCACTTAAATAGTTTGAAATTTTAGAAAATAGTTTGAATAGTTTAAAAAGTTAGAATAGTTTTATATAAAATGGTTTATGTATGAAAATGATTTATAAAGTAAAATAGTTGAAAAATATAAATAATTTAACTATTTAAAAAATAATTTTTTTATAAGTATATATTAAAATAATTTACTCTGAAAACAGTTTCAAATCAAACTGCTTCTTTGCGTCTCTAATAAATATGGAATCGAATCCAAATTCAATCAAACCAATTCAATTTCAAATATTTTAGTTTAAAATCATTTTCAATTTCAAATCAATTCAAATCGACTAATTTTCGATTTCAACTCAACTTCATTTCAATTCGAATTTACTTCAATTCGATTTTCGTTCATTTGATTCAAATTTGTTTAAGTTCAATGCAATTCTCAATTTTAAATTATTTTTGTTTCGAAAAAGTTTGGGTTCAATTTCAGAATATCGATTTAAATCATTTAAATTAAATTAAACTTCAATGTTCGAACTTAGATTCAAATTTTCAAAATAATTCAATTCCAAGCCCAAATTTTGAAATATCCATTTATACCACTTTTATATAGACAAATTCGAATTTCAAGTAACAGTTTAAGCCTTTAAAACAATTTCAATTTTCTAAACTCAATCATTTGTCGATTTTACTTCACATTTCAAAATAAGTTCTTAAACAATTCCTTTTAACTAATTTCACTTTCAGCATTTCAAAAATATAATTTAAAATAATTCAATTCATATAAATTCGATTTTTATTTTTTTAAAACCAACTCAATTTAAATAGATTCAAATTCAAGAATTTAAACCTATTTAATTAACCAATCTGTTATCAATATATAATTTTCTATCCTATGGCCAAGTGATGGGTTATTTCTATTTTAATTTTAGAGATGGATATATATTATTTCAATTCAAAATAAATGCCATAGGTATATATCGTTTCAAACTATTTCTTAATTTATTTGAAATAACTCAATTTAAAGTTTTATATATTGTCAGTGATATATAGGGTGATAACAAGGGTATATAAAATAAATAAACATCTAATCATACAATATCAACCAATGCATTCATCACAATCAATATTCAAAACAGTCAATATATAATAATAATAATTAACTAGTTATCAATATCGAGTGTTTATCTAGCAATTTAATTTCAATTTAACTTTTCAACTGTCGATGCAAAATTTATATCTGTTCAATTCATATGTCAATATAAATGTCACTTAAACAACCAAATAACAGTCAATAAAACTAAATCATTCATGATTTTAATTTAACTAACATCGGAGTATTTTAGTATTTCATGAGCAGTTTAAAACACTCAGCTTTGTTGGAAATTGGAAAATTTTCAGCTTTAAATAAATGTGAATCAACCTCCATATTGTAGAAGACATCGACCACGATCCCAACGCGACTTGTTTCGTTCAAAATAGACCTCGTGCGCAAAAGATATTCGATAATTAGTGTTTGACATAACTAACGAAATAATTAACGTAATTAAGATTTAAATTAATCATAACTGTTAGCTTCCTCTCACTCGTCTTCCACTTGTGTACATGGCAAACGTACCTACTATCGCGTTCGATTCCATCTTGGTGCACGTTAGCATCGGTCGTCGAGCGTTGATCGGAGTAGCCAATGGATTCGCCACTGCAGCCGCAGCACGTCGCCGCCTTCCAGCCTCTATCATGCATGCGCATCACACATAAATACCTAAAACAATGTTGCCCTTCCCCAGTCGATTCTAGCGATCTCGAGCGATATCTCTCGATTAAACCGTTGGATGTGTAGATCTTCTCGAGATCTTCACTTTTCATTTTGGAAGCATTTGACTTCGTACAACGGATTGGAAGAAGTTAAGAGGAGATAGACATGCGATTTTTCTATTAAAATTATTAAAAGAAAGCGGCCTGTAGAAGATGGATAAGGGATTTTTGCAAAAATGAAAAAAAAGTGGCCTTATATTGAAATTTTCAAAACACTATTCACGGGCGACTTTCCCAAACTCCCAACGAAGCATGCCGCCTAGCACTCTATATATTATACCCCTATTTCGAATGCAATGGAACATATATCAGAAGCCAATTGCCTCGTATTCAGAAGATAACTTTTCAAAATCAAATTATTTAATTAAATTCCTTTAGTTAATTTCTATGCGTTTCAAGCTCGCATGGCCAAACGATAAGTATGATCGCTACGATACTTGAAATCTTATAATAACTCACTATTACGGATCCGTTGGAATTCAACACTTTTAATCTTATGGAGTGACTGTTATGATTGTCAGTTCGTAGCCCTGAGCACGACTTCCTTGACTTCGGACAGTTCTGGCTAATCTTCCAGTTGGCCTCCGGATGCTTTAGAACGTGAAGGATCTTTGGATCAGATGACTACTGATCTACCGGTATGCCTTCATGACGCTTTCATTCATGAAGGACCTTCACGGCTCTTTAGTTCATGAAGGAGTTTTTGTGGTTGGATGTCCAACAATTAGACGACCTTAGAACGATAATTTATTGATTCCAACAGGAATTTCAATCAAATGTCCAACGACCAGACAGCCCTAAAGCGATTATTCATGGACTTAAAGAAGAGTTTTGGGTCATGTGTCCAATGGCTCAACGGTCATAAAGTGATGATTCATCGACTATAGAAGAAATTTTGGTCGGATATCCGACGACAAGATAGCCTTGGAGCGATAATTCATCAACTCCAAGAAGAGTTTTGGATTGTGTTTCTAACGGCCCAACAGTCTTAAAGCGATGATTCATCGACTTTAATAGGAACTTTTGGGATTCGCTCATGGGAACATAGTTTTATCTGTTCCTAGAGACTAAGGGATTGGAAATGTTTTTTCGATGATCCTTTGGACAAGCTTCTTGATGCTACCGGAGCAACGTCTGTTCTTAAAATGGGGGTCAATGTGACTCGTCGTGGGCATAGAAGCATTCCTTCCCCCATGCTATTTGCAATGCTCCCAATGTCCCGATATGGCTCATTTAGAAAAGGAAAGTAGAAAAGGATGGGTGAGAAGGCATTGCTTTAGGTTGCTACCACATTCCTTAGTAGCTAGGTAGTCAGAAAGTTATTTGATAATCATCCTTTCGTCTGATTTCATCAGTTAGCCAGGGCACTTTTCTACTATGTCTTAATTTCCTTGCTTAGGTAGAAGATCCCTGAGGTCCTATAGCTCCTTCATCATTTGGTATGTTCTTTGGCAAATTGCTAGGTTTGCTTTTTGCCAATTGTGCTACCTCTAGTCTCCAAAACCGGTTTGCCTTCCCATAGAATTCTTCTAGCATGGTAGGTCGTTTCATCCCTTAATCAATCCCGTAGGCCTTGTAGTAGACTACATTCATTACCCTTGCTTCGTCCATATGTTAGTCATACCTGTACATAAGCACTTTCGAATCAGGTGTATAGTTGTGGGAAGGTATAGTTGGCATGGTAAACTTCTTTGGATATTTTGCAAGTCGAACGGCTTCAGTGAATGGGCTTCAGTTGTGGAATATGTCTAATCATTGTCAGCCTAGTCCGTTTTCAATTTACGGCAATTTATAATGCTTGAGAATGATATGCATGATTTTTCTATGCTTGAATGATTGGAAATGCGAATTGAAGGGCAAATCACTTAGGATGGGATCATGGATCAGTGGCGATCCCCAAAAAATTTCAAACCACGTGAGATCAGCCTGTGCAACAAAGAAGGCCCTATATGGTTGCGTTCCAAATTTCAAGAGATTTGGAGTTCGAATGTTTGAGTTATGGGCAAAAGAAGATGGATTGGCATTGATGGATTGGTGGTATTTTACTTGGAGTTCGACCAGAGAGAACAATTTGCTTGGATTCAGCACATGGTTCACTTGGAGTCATAGAATTTGAAGTGATGTGTTAGCGACGAACTGTACTTGGAGTCATTTGCATGTTTTCTTGTAGAAAATTTTGATTCTGACCCAAGCCTGATTTCAGGCAGAATTTCCTAGGTTTTCTTCGAGTCAAATGGGTGATTACCCGAGTTCAACTTTGAGTGTGGACTTCCAGAATCTGCTTTGAGTCAACTAGGCGATTACCCAAGTTCGACTCCGAGTCAATCGGGAAGTGAATTTTTCAACGACCATTTTGATAATTTTTGATGATTTTTGATGATGACCATTCGTGAATCGACAATGGGAGCTCCGTGATTGATTGTTGGCTGGTTAGTTGAGAGTGGCCACAATATACCATGAGAGCATAGCCTTGTAATCGATCCCAATTTGTGTCTTATCTTCTTGGTTCTCCTATCTTTAGGAGTACCATTTAAGTAGTAGTTACTCGTCTATTGCTTTGCACTGTGCTGTGACACGGGTTTTAGAGCTCTTCTAACATTTTGCACATTAGCATTTTCATCCAATTTTTCTTCCCCAAATTGTTTTCATCTTCAAAGCCAGAGTGAGCCGTCATTATATCTCTTTGTTTCATTTTCACCCCAAAGTTCAGATTTTTAGTAGGTGCTTTTGCAGTAGTGGAGTGTTAAAATTTTCTTTCGACATGATTCTTGGAGCTCCGCACACTACTTCCTTTTACTCTTGCCTTTTGATTCTTCTGCTCAAGCCAGAAATAGAAAAATGCTCTTGCTCTATAGCAGCCACGACTTTAGGCACCATTATGGGAGTAGTTAGTGATTAGAAAGCTAAGAGAGCATCTATCTTTTCCATAAGAACCTTTTGACTATTTCTCTTTTTTTAGTTAATTTCATCAACCATCTTGTTCAATTCTTCCTTAGTCACAACTTCATGTTGTATGGAGGATCCTAGAACATGATCTCCAGAGTTTGCTCCTAACAGCAAGTTGTTGGGGTTGTTCACTGTTATTTGTTGAGGGTTTGTTTCTTTTCCAGCATTGGTAGCTCCTATGGATATTCCAGAAGTAGTTCACTTTCTTCCTAGTGCCAGTGATTCTCAACAACAAATCTTCTCAGCAGAAATTGATATCTAACTTCTGAACCTATCTTATCCAAAGCAGACAGTTAGATCTAAGCTTTTATTGGATTCTTAGTGAAAGCACCAAAATGTTAACCCAAAAAATGAATCAACACCATGGATTGAGTGTGAAAGCACCAGCTCTGTTCTTATAGAGCAATAATATAGAAAATAAATGTAAAAAGAGCAGAAATAGTAAAAAACCAAGAAGATTTTATAGTGGTTCGGCTGTTAGTGAAGCTTACGTCCACTTTATAACCTTATATTAACTTACTGTTGTTACAAGTAGAATTAGATTACAATATGATTAAATCTTTTAAGTTAAATCAAATCACAAGTACAAGATTTCACTGGAGAATCACAGTGAACCCATAAATGACTATTGTGTAAGAGGAAAAGAGTGAAGAATAATCTCTACAGAGTTCCAACAGCCAGTCTAGAAGCTTATCTTTATGTTGCAATTAGGATTGTATTTATAGAGGTTAGAGAGCTATTGGGCTAGGCTGCTTTACCATAAGCCTACACTTGATGATATGAAGGTGCTTCGAGAATTTCATAACGTTCCAACTTAATCTGGTGGATCATTAGTGATCCATAGGGCATGGATCACTAGTGATCCATGTACTTAGGAGATTTTTGGACTTCTTCCTTTGGGTTGCACCCCTTGTCTTATGTAGGTGCTCTCCATATAATTTCGTAGCTAGTTGGCTTGTTTTGTCGATGTTTCATAGATGGATTAGATTGTTCTGCAACCTAAATCGTATGAATGCTCACTTCTCAAACTAGGTTGCTTGAAGCTTCATGAAACTTGGAAAACATCCCTAGAAAAGATATTGGTTCGTGATGCAAGAAGATTGACTGATCCATGTAGAGACCTTATGGATCACTAACGATCCATTCACTTAGTCAATCATTGTATGCTTTCAGTTAAATCCTTCTTGGCCTATTCTTCTAGCCCTTTTGGTTGATTCTTGAGTTATTTTGACTTGGCTTAGATGTTCTAAATCCTATTTAAGTTTGCTGGGTTAAAAACTCGATTAACAATATGCTAAAATGATTGCTTATATGGTTTTTTAATATATTTGGATGATGGTTGGTTGATTATATAAAAGTTTGGTTGTGATAGATATGATTGTTATGATTTATAAGTTGAAAATCATATATGATGAGAAATGATAGCTATGTGAATTAAAAATATATATCTCGTGAAAAATTGTTCACAGTATACCCAAATAATATGTATACAACATATGCTAGGCCTCTTTGTTTTTAAAACCAAAACAAATGTCATTTTAAAATATTGGAATTTACATCGGAAAAGTAAAGAAACGAGAAAGTGGAGTTTTGAAAATTTGGTTTAATATAGTTTAATATGATATTGAAATGATTTAAAAGTGTTTCGAATAACTTTTGAAAATTTTGACTAATTGGTGAAAAACAGGCCAACGCATTTCGATAATTCGCGATTTCGCAACCTGAAAAGTTAAATGGATGTGCATGATAAAATATACATCAGAATTCTTTGAAATTAGGAATTTTTGAACCTTTGTAGGCAAAATTTTCAAATGAATAAGAAAAATCAAGGTTCCATTTAGTAAAGTTTGAAATATGTCCAAATCAAGTTTTTAAAGTTGTCGCGTTTTGGTAGTTCGTAAAATATTATTTTTTAACTCTTTAAAATGGATGTTTTTAAATCTTTAAAAATATGAAATAAATTATAAATATGTTAACTTTTTAAAAGGAGTTATAATTATAAAAACAGGCAATATATAATTAAATTGATTTTTTAATCTATAAAGCTTTAAAATCACCATTCACAGACAATTTAGCAATAGAATTTGGTAACCATTGAAAAAATGATTTGAAATTAGGTTTTCTTCCCGAAACTTTTCAAAATGTTTTTCAAATAATAAATCAAAAACTTTTCAAAATCTAGAGCCGATCAAATAACTTGATCGCCTTATGGGTGACAGAGTGGTAGTCCTTAGGCTGGAGTTTGGGAAACCTGTTGCTTGCTCCCCCTAGCTATCCGGACTGGCCCGACTAAGGGGATAGTTAATTTGATTTCATCGAATCGCATTTTCTTACGATAAAAAAGATTTGGAGTTTTCCAAAAAGGTTAAACAAGATTTAAAATAGAATTTTGAGGGTAAGGAGAATATTCTAGTTAAGCTCTATATTAAATTCCGAGGAGGAAACTTTTACTATCCGCTTGAATTTAAAAGGTAATTTCAGCGTTATTCGATGAATAATACAGGTTGAATATGGAAATTAGTATCGATTATAATTAATCTAAAATTCATGAATCCTTTTAACTCAATACTAAGTGATTTAGGTTACACTAAACGATGTCTTAAATAACATTTTTTACCCATTTAAAACATGTTTCGAAAAAATGTAATTTTATTAATTATGTTAATAATAGACTATGAAAATATATTCCTAAGTTATTATAAGGACATGATTTACTATTTGCAAAATTAAAACGAGGTTTAAAATTTTTGTACATCCCGAAACAGAAATGGTTTAAAGATATATAACTCTAAAAGATACTTTATTGGATAAAAAGATATCTTCAAAGTTAAATAATATTTTGAGTAAAAGAAGAAAAAAGGATTTAACAAAAGGGGCTTAACAAACTGTATACACATCTTTTTTTTATCGATAATTGGTTTTGAGAAACAGGGATTAAATGTGGGCGATTCCTATTTGAAAACCACTTTAAACCAATATACGTGTTCGAATGTGAAGCCATATTGAAGACACCGATTTTCAAGATGGCGATCTTCATAATGTAGGGTAGCTTGCCACTAACTTCATGATTCCCATATTATATACTTACGGTGGCAGTAGTACCTTAATTTTGAAATCATCAATGCAAGGACTGCTTACTACCAATTCTAAGGGTGATTCCAAAATAAGATGTAGTAGAAGTACCTACGGTTTGTCTTATTCATGGACACTTGTGTAAACAAATGTTTGATATTGCATTTCTAACACCACGTGCATATGTTTATACAAATGTATTTCTATTTAGTGATGGAGGTAACCCTTCTTATACTTAACACCCTTCCCTGAAGCATATGAACTCGGGGGTTGTACTTTTATGAAAACCAATTAATGTGCCATCGGAAATGGCAATGTGGAATTCAAAGTGAGATTTATCATGTGAGAGGCAAAACGTTATCTCAAATTTTACACATGGTAATGGCAAAAATAGGGTAGATGCGGTAGGGCTATGTGGGTTGTACCCACTAGGAGATAATCATCGCCTTTCTAAGTTACCCTCTATATATCAGGCTTGTTGTATATGCTGTGGCTATAGATATGTCGGGAACAACCGTGTGAAGACATATTCCGTACTATCTATGGTAGAGGTAGGCCAGTTCTGTGTTAGTATAAGGCAGCGAGGATATGCCTTGGTACATTATTTTATAAATGTATTATTTGGAAGGTAGTCCCTTTCTTTGTCATTGTTAGAATGCATTCCTCAATACGTGCCTATAACACACTTGATTGTATACCTAAATATGCAGTTGAATTTAACAAATGTAACAATTCCAGCTATTTTAATATGTTATTTGAAAGGATTTTCAAAGCAATTTCGTTAGAAATATTATCAGATGATTTGATAAAAATGTTTTTTGTTACCATAAGGTAAAAAACCATCATGTCGATATGCGACATGGTCTTACGAGATACTCTTCTTTCCAAAGGTTTTGTTCGACATCAAAGTCGATATATGAAATTATCATATATACATGTAGAATTCGCGTCTCACGCTGTTTTGCCAAGCTTGATCTAGGTATTTTTATACTCTGTCAGATTTGAGTAGTTTGAAGATTTGCCGAGGACGCTTGGAGTTTTCAGAGGAGAGCTGGAGATCTTCATTAACATATGGATGCAGTTTGCTTTTCCACTATTTGATGTTTTTTAGCATTTGCAAGGACATGTATTTATAACTGTCCAGGCTGAGCTTAGGATAGACTCAGATATGTGTATTTAAAAGTTTTTCCACTGTAAATATTACTGAAACAATATATGTTATTCCGTTCGTATAAGATTTCGTTCTGTTTTCTTTTTCTTTTTACCCTTAACCATTTGCCTTTTCGTTTAATTTTGGTTGGATATGTGTAGTTTATTGTCAACCTAACCCTATACAGAAGTGGGGATCGTCACACCTCTGATGTGATGGCACTAATATCTCCATAGGTAACATTGACTCAGATCCATTTGCCAATGAGAAAGGAGTATGTCTTGTTGTCGATTCAAAAATGTGTAATAGAGCCATTATGCCAGAGGAAGTTCATCCACCCATGCTCGCTCTGCCTTTTCCAACCGCTTCTTCATAAGTGTCTTCAGAACATTTTTTACCGCCTTTACTTGTTCGTTAGCCTGTGGATTTGCTACCACTATGAAGCCTTTCTTTATTTGATGCCTTTGGAATAAATTAGTGAACTCCTCGTTGTCGAAATGCAATCCATTATCTGATATGATCTGAAGGAGAACTCCGTACCAGCATATCACATTCCAAATCAAAAAGTCTATGACCTTGGCCATTGAGACCTTAGTAAGCGGTTCAACTTCCACACACTTAGTAAAGTAGTCAATCACCGCTATAACACACTTAATTCAACCCTATACCATTGATAGTTCTCTAATTAGATCTATTCCACAAACCACAAAAGGCCAAGGGATGACCGTGTGAATTCGCTCGGTCGGAGGCAACTTAGGAATCTTCATGAATAGTTAGCACTTATCACGCCTTCGTGTGTACACCATTGCATCATAGTTCAATGTTTTCCAGAAGTATCCACAACACAAAACTTTCTTTGCCAAAGTCTGCCCATTAGTATGGTCTCCACAGCTCTCTTAATGAATGTTCTCCAGCACCTCCTTAGCTTCCCTTTTTGTGACGTACCTCAATAATGGCTTAGACAATCCTCTACGATGCAGCACCCATCCTGAATGACAAAGCAAGCCTTCCATGGGACTTTTCTAGCTTTGTTTCTGCTACCTTGTAATACTCCTTCACTCATATATCTTATTGGCAATGTGATCCAGGTTTCCTCTCCCTTGACAGTCACGATAGCGTTCACCTCTAAGAAGTTGGGCCTATGTAGGATCTCAATAGGTACGGATACCAACAGAGGCCCAACTCCCAAACATGCCAACTTTTCCGACTCATCTACTTCTTGATTCTCCTCTCGAGGAATGTGCTTGATTACATAGTGCTCCATTCCATTAAGTAAGACCTTCAACTTCCCTAAATAAGATTTCAAGTGCTCTCCCTTAGCCTGTAATTCTTTGAACACCTTGTTCACTCTCAGCTACGAGTCACTATGCATGCACGTTGACCTGATTCCTAGCTCCTTCGCTATATCTAACCCTGCTACCAAAGCTAAATATTCCATGTCATTATTTGTTACCTTGAATCCAAGCCGTATTGCGTAGCATAGTTTCTTTCCTCCAGATGTTAGTAATACTACGCCTGCATTTGAGTCAAGATCGTTCAATGCTTCATCTATAAAGTTCTACCATTTTTGAACTTCCTATTCTTAAGATTTTACTTTATCGTTAGGAATGGTAAACTTAGTGGTAAAATCAGACAAGGCATGTACTTTGATCGTATTTCATGGATGATAGGTTATCTCATACTTTCTTAATTTAATACTTCCTTTGGTAAGGGTTATCCTGCATTTTAGCAAGACCATGAGACCATGGAATTGGCTTAGTGGGTTTCATGATCATCAAGGAAGGAAGCCAGAAGAGATGATTATCATGATCGGGTGTCAATTATAAACAAGACTATGGATGATAGTCAAGAAATTCAAGCGAATAGCATCTCGGAAATGGCTAAGTCTGTATTTAAACTTCCCCTAGGCAGAGGATCAGATCGGATCACTATGGTTATGGCTCACTTGGATTGGTAGTTCAACTCAATGATGATCATTCAATAACTTGACGAATGCCACATTAACTTAGGAAAAAATATGGAAATATGAAGAGCAGAAGGAGGGGGACACATATGGATCATCGATCCCCAATCATGGATCTACACCGATTTGTGTCGATCCCCTTATAGGGATTAGTGTCGATCGGTCTATATGTCTCTTATTGGTCCCCAAACTTTTTGGATCGGTTTGTCATGAGCTCGGTCTTTTACACGTGGATTTTCAATTGCATCTAGAGTGGCTTCTCCTTTAAATACTGGATTATTAGCTTAAGAAAGGGATCATCTTGCTGGCTGTCTTCATCTTCTTCCCGAGGCTGTACCCATATATAGGCCGTCTTGTTCATTTAATTTGTTACTATTTTGAATTTACTGTTCTTTATATTTTATTCTCTACTTCATTCTATTTGGATCTGGACATTGAATATGTGGTGTTTTCTTATTAATTTAGTGTTTTGTGACTAAATTTAGTGCAAAAATTTTGGTATCCGAGCCAGGTTACTTGCACCTATAGATTTGGAAACGACCGGGAGCATGGATTTGTATCATTGGTCAAGCAATCTACAAGCAAAGCACCTACGAATAACAGTCACCTTGGATAAAGTCAAGAGGCTTCCTTAGGAGCTGGACCTAATCAACCCTCCATCTACATCACAAGGAATAAAATGGAGACTATGATGGATGCTATGCAGGAGCGGATGATGAGGAGGACAGAGGAGATGATGTATAATTTCCTTAGGATAATTGAATAGGCTTGAGCGGCACAAGTAGCTGGAAATGTGGATCAAGGGGTTAGAGCCAGAAGCTGTAGAAAATCAAAATGAAGAACAGGAAAACAAAGCTAATACATAGAGAAATAGAATGGAGTAGCCATGGGCAGCGCCCGATCAACATGGAGGGATCAAGATCCACCTATAGGGACCAGCGCCGATTGCCTAGGACTCAGGGGCATGTCCCCAGGTCATAATGGACCAGTCGATGGTAGGCAAGTGTTTGATGTTGTGCAGTTTGGGATGGATGGGAATGCGGATGCATGCGATGAGGAGTATGTTCCAGAATATCCTCGTGGAGTCGGATGGCAGCTCAGAATATGTATTGGAGACCACCTATGGATGGCAGCTCGAAACATGCTTCCTAGTACGTGAGGACTCGGGCAAGGACAGTGGAATAGGAGCAGCTACCATCCACATCAAATGGAAATGGCCTTGGATCGTGGTCACGAATCACCATCTCCTGATCGGCATGGTACGAACAGAATAAACAATAAACTCCATAATAAAACGACTAAGTCACTTACACATTTACGAGGCCAAGGATGGATCTTAGGCATGCACAGAGATGACGATAAACCCTCATGCCCAGAGAAGGATTGTTTGGTTTTCTTTATTTTATGTTTTTTTGGCTATAAGGACTCAAATTTAATAATTTAACTTAAATTCGCATTAATGCAATGAACGAAATAGGTCGCGGTTGTCCCAACTACAAAGACAAAGCGATAATCGCAAGGTGTGAATCCCTTCACCAAAGAGCGATGAAATGGATTCGTAGATTATGGATTAAGCCCTCGACCGGAGAGCTGAGGCCAGAGAAAGGAAATCAGTACATAATTGATCGCACTATGTCCCTCGTCGAAGAGTTAGGGAGCAGAGTGCAAGAAATGAGACACTTCGTTGGAGAGCGTCAAGATCGCATTATGTTACCCCTTTTGCTAGAGAGTGACTGGATGGAGTCTAGCAAGGGACCGGAGAGACCATGATCGGCTTAGGAAGGCTATGATATCACTATATATTCAAGGACACTGAACTAGAGTGCAGGATGTAATGCCGCTTCATCGAGGAGCGATAGGATAGGCTTACTTGTCATTATTCTCCTTTTACTGGATAGTGATAGGATGAGGTCAAGCAAGAGCTCAGAGAGGCTGTGATCGGTTCAGCAGGATCAGGACATCACTATATGCCCTATAAGAACAAGTGTGCAATGGTTAGGTTGCTCCACCATAGAGCGATATGATTGGCCTACTCATCTAAAGTTAGGATTGAACTAGGCAAGGGTCCGGGGAGACCATCGTTCGGTCTAGAGAGACAATTAACTCGGATAATGATCCAAAGAGATCGTGAATTGACTTATTGACTTCTAGGATTTCAAACGACTATGGATTTGGATAAAGATCTAGAGAGGTCTGGATTTGGCTGATGATCGGGAGTGATCACCGACTAGGGATAATGATCCAGTGAGATAAAGGAATTGGATTTGGATAACAATCTACAGAGGTCGAGGATTCGGTTATCGGCTTTGGATAGAAATGGATTCATTAAGGATTTGGATTAATTTCAGAATTGGCTATCGACTTAAAGTAGTCGCTAATTTCACAAATGATTCAGAGAGATCAAGTATTTGACCTGACAGAGGATTGGATTTCAGATTTGAAAATTCAACCATCGATGGATTATGAAGTTTGGACTTCAGACTTATGGAAATTCAAAAGACACCTTCCTATCATAAGGCATGTTTTGGTAGGCAAATGTTATTCCGCCTTTTGAAAAGGCCATAAAACCATGGAGTTGGCAAAGTAGATTTCATGATTATCAATGCAAGAAGCCCGAAGAGATGATTATCACGATCGAAGATCGATTATAAATATGGTCGTGGATGATAGTCAAGAAAATTTAAGCGAATATCATCCTAGAAATGGCTAATGATGGATTTACACTTCCCTAGAAAAGGGGTAAGATCGGATCACTATGGTTATCGATCATTTGGATTGGCTGTTCAACTCAAAGATGATTGTTAAATAACTCAACGAACGCCTCATCAACTCTAGAAACAGCTATAGAAATACGAATAGCGAATGGAAAGGGACCCACATAGAGGTTCGTCAATCCCAATTCAAGGATCTACACCATTTAATGCTGATCCTCCAAATAGGAATCCATGTCAATTGGTCTATATAGTCTTTGGTATGCCCTAAACTTTCTTGACCAGTTTGTTATGGGCCCGTTTTTTGCTTGTTGATTTTAACTAGATCTATGTGCTACTTCTCCTCTAAATACTGGATAACTTAAGGAAAGGAAACTTCTTATTGGCTCCCTTCATCTTCTTCCTAAGGCTATACTCCACCATTTTTATTCTCAGTTTTCATGGATTGTAACTGTAATCAGCAACACAAATCAGTACAAGGAAAACTTTTAGAGTGGACATAGGTCGGTGTCAGCCGAACCACTATAAATCCTCTTGTTCATTTACTTTCTTACTATTTTGAATTTACTATTCTTCATATTTTATTCTCTACTTTATTTTGTTTGGATATGGACATTGAATCTATGTTTTATCTGACCAATTTTGATGCAAACAACAAGTCTCCTCAAAGTATCGAGTCTTTGTAGAATTGTCCTAGGGGCTAATCTGTAAGCACTCGGATAAGGTGCAACTAGAAATAGTGCCTCAAATTTCAGGATGTAATCAAAAGGTAATATACCAAATTCTCCAGCTTAGGATACCTCAATTTTGATGTGGTGCACATTTACTCACATAGTGTACCAGACGTTGTATTCGATCTTCCTCCCTAACTAGTGCTGAGCTTAGGGCGTGGAATGATACTACTAAGTATAGATAGAGGTCTTTACCTTCAACTAGCGTAGAAAGATCTAGTGGCTTCTACAAGTGTTCCAACAAGTTTAAGAAAATGGCTAAACACTCGTTTGTCCTTATGGACTTTCTTTCTCCTTCTTGAGTCCTACAAAGAAAGCAACACACTTATCCATCGCCCTAGATATGAACCTACTTAACACTGCTACCTTTCCATTTAGACTATTCATCCCCTTCCATGTTTCAGGAATTTTGATGTATTTCAAAGCCTGAAACTCCTCGACCGTGGCAACGCTCCTTAATTTTGACCAAAGTGGCTACTGATGGAAGATAAACTTATCACGATGAACGATCCCGAAGCAATGAACAATGCCAAGATCATAGGGCGAGTCATCATAGAGTGCATGAAAGAAGCCTCTCCCATCAATAGGATAAGCCGAACTAGCGGCACTCGTCCTCGAACCGGAAGATCATATGGTGCAACTTATAAGGGAGTGTGTCTGTCGTGAGCAAATAGAACTTGGAATAGGTGCAAGAGTTGGTAATTCGTTTTCTGTAGAAATAGAGACTGCTTGGAATCCAAAGCACTTTCGGATACCAACTATGGATCCATACCAAGGCTTGACCGATCCTATAGTACATCGACAATGGTACACACAACAAATTAATGGGTGGAGCAACATAGGATGTTTTGTGCAAGTGCTTTCCCTTCTTCCTACCAGATTTGGCGACTATGTGGTTCTGCCGTCTTCCTCCCCGCTCGATCCACTCATAAGAAATGTTGACGGAAAAACTTATCAGCCAATTTCATGCTCATATAAAGCAACCCAAGAACAGCCTTGTATGGATCCATATTAGGCATCCGAAAGCTTCTTGGATTCCGAGCAGTTTTTATCTCAATCGAAAAAGGGCGACCAACTCTCACACTTAGATCTTCTATCGGTTTAGAAAATAGCCAAAAAATTTAAATTAAAAATTATCGCAAGTGCATGATGCACAATTCTAGTACATGGTGAATATAGGTCGATCCGTAGGGAATATATATATTTTAAAATTTCCATTCAATCAAATTAAACAAGAATTGAACCTGCAATTGTTTTAAGCTAAAAATTGTAAAACTAGCTAGAACAAAAGTGATCGAAAATTTGAGATTAGAAATCAATTTAGAGGCTAATCCACTCTCATATTTTTATAAATCAGCATAAAAATAATCAATGATCTCTCTATTTCGATCTTAAATGGAATTAGTGATGTATTTATCATAAATATGGTTTATTTGCGTTATTAATTAACATAACATAAATCATCAAACTATAATACTACGCATAAAACCACTTACCAATTTCAATGAAAATGAAGTCAAAGCAAAAGCTATTTTAAGTATAATCTATTTACTATTGGATTTAGTAACATTAGATCATAAACTTTTGTTTCTACTTTAATTCCACAATCAAAAATTTATTAGTAAAATGATGATGCAAATTGTGTTTATGTTTGAATAAAAATAGCCTATTTGTAAATACAACATAGGATATCAAATTCATTTTTATAAACTTACATCAACATTCACTTTTATGAAGCATTAAAAGAGATCATAAATGACAAGATATGTTAACTTTACATACTTTTAGATAGCTTCATTACCCCTAAATTGAAGGGGTTTGGCAACTCATTTGTGTTATCAAATCAACACATGTAAATTCGAACATTTTAAAGCAAGCAAAAAAGTAAGAACTAATGCAAATGGAAGAAAAAAGAACCAAACTACTTGTATAAAAATAAAATTAAACTAAGTGCATAAAAGAGGAAGCTAATCTACTAACATTAAAATGAAGAAAGCATGTAAATAAAAATGACCACAAAATTAAAGTGCACGAAGAAAAAGAAAGTGGCTTGGGAAGCCATTTTATTTCTCATTTGATATGAAGCTACAACTTGCATTCTAATGATAAGTAATTAAAAAAGAAGATCCATTACATTAACATAAAAGGGTTATTTATACATGCACAAAACCCTAAGTGGAAATTAGCCATAAGGGCCTCTTTAGCAAGTGTAATTATTTTCTAGGACACACAATTGAAATAATTACTTTTAAGGAAAAAATAAAAAATAATTAGTTTCTAAGGCATAAAAACCTATGAAATTATGTCCTTGAAAGTAATCAGACCGCTGACTTTGTCCTTAAAAGTGATTATTCTGCTGATTTTGGCCTTGAAATTAATTTCTGTGAATGTGTATCCTAGAAACTAATTGACTGCAAAGTTTGTCCTTCTAGTGAAATTCCCCAAACCCTAATCCATATTTTAGTAGGCTTCCCAAAATACCCTTTAGGAACTGTGGCCACCAAGTTATCAATAGTCTCTAATTAATCCATCATCATGTGTGCATGAAACTTTAACCTCTACTAACTTATGTATTAGCTTCGAATTGTAGATTAATGTAAGTGGGTAAGTGGGAACCTCAAAGATGCATGAGGTGAATTATTTCCATCTTCATTCCATAGTTTTCATCCTTGTGCATGCATATTTCCATGATACATCTTCAAACTTCCATATAAAATTCCTATAAATAAAAAGAAAATGAGCAAATAAATATTCACAAAATTAATTCATGCACAAAATTACTATTTTACCCCCACATTGATGTATGAATGATGACTTGAATGCATATTTGAAATTTGGATTTAAACATGTAAAATACCCAATTATGACATTTATTTAAAATAAAAATAGATTAAATATGGATGTAAAAATATGCACACTTATGTGCACACCATATACCCCCACACTTATCTTTTTATTCGTCCTCGAATAAAAAAAACTAAGATCAATCCGTTTTCATAGAAAACATGATTGTATTGAGCGTATGCAACAAGCTTTAAACCTTTAGGTGTTTCTGATACGATGAATGTTGTCTTGTGAGGGTTGTCAGCAGATACTACCCACAAAATCCAAATGCAACATGAAAATTCCTAAATGAAAGATTTATTTACAAAGAGATGAATGCAAGTTTTTGAAAATATATACAAATGAAGAATTTATTTTCAAATTGACACGAATAAGTTAAACATAAGTTCTAGTCATTATCAAGAAGTTTAAGTTCATTTACTTGTCAAAATTTCCAATAAAAATCAAGTTATCATAACAATTGGACTCTAGTTTGGCTAGTTGTTTCCGTTAATAACTTAGTACAAATATGAAAAAAAATCCTTGGTTAGTTTTTTAAAAGTGGTATTTTCATTTCTTTTGAGTAACGAGTCAAATCACATATGTCAAAATAGTGCTTGGATTTCAATTGTTTACACTCTCTTATTTGAAAATTTTACTGATATTAACAATATTTACATATGCCTAACTCAGAAAAATGAGGCAAAATATATGATCCATGCACTTCCTATTAGGATTACATGACGGGAATACAAAGCATGGCGAGTGCACACACAAGTGTGTACACCTATAAACTATGTCATTATTAATGAAAGAATTTATTTTATATACATACACCTAACTCAGATAAATTGAGGCCAGATATACCAATCATGCACTGCCTTTCGGACTTACGTGAGAATGGAATAGAGCATGGTGAGTGTACACACTTGCATGCGACCACATGACTCTAGGTGTTAGTAAAATATATACATATATGCAAAAAAATATAAAAAGCGAGAGTTTTACAATATTATCTTTGCATTACTTAACTTAAAAGGTATAAAATGTTATTGCCTTTACTTTAAATCAACCACTTATTAAACAAAGATTTCGATTAGGATATACTTCATACTTATCACCTATGAAACTTCTTATATACTAGTTAAACTATCGTTAGTTGTAATCAAACACTATTTTTATTTTTGTTAAGACAAATAAATTATCAAAAATTTCAATTTAATAACCAAAACTTATACTTATCCTATTTTTTTCTTCAAAAAAATCAAAATGCTAAAAGAAAATATATTTGAGATTTATAAATTTTGAGACTTTTTTAAGAAAATTTGAGTTTAGGAAAGAAAATGAGAATTCAAAAATGCCATGAAAAATAAAAAAATGAAGATGAGACTCCCCACTCCCCCATACTTAATTATGACTATGACCCACAGTCAATGCACCATATAATGCGTGTAACAGGGAAAAATATGTACATATCTACAAAAGAGGGTTAACATTTCTTAATTGACATAGCTTGGCTCATGACGAATCATGAGCTCCTCCTCTTGGTAACTTGGCAATTCCAATAACGGTTTCAAACGATGACCGTTGACTTTGAAAATCGTTTCATCCCTAGGGTTTGTATTTCTTTGGCAGTATATGGAAAAACAGTTCGTACAACAAATGGTCCGGTCCATCTCGACTTTAGTTTCCCAGGGAATAAGTGAACTCCCAAGTCACATAAAAGAACTTTGCGGTTTCTTGAAAAGTTTTTCTTAGGATTGACTTGTCTTGAAAAACTTTTGTTCTTTCTTTGTAAATTTTCTCATTTTCATACGTGTCGTTCCTAAGTTCTTCTAGTTCTTTGAGTTGTAGTTTTCGGTTTTTGCCAACTTTATCGAGATCAAAGTTTAAGTTCTTTTTTGCTCGCAATGCTTTGTGTTCGATTTTAATAGGTAAATGGCAGGCTTTCCCGTAAACTAAACGAAATGGGGAGATCCCAAGGTTAGTTTTAAAAGCAGTACGGTAAGCCTAAAGCGTGTCCGTCTATTTCTAAGACCAATCTTTTTTATTTTTGTCAACTATTTTCTTCAAGATTTGTTTTATTTTATGATTGGAAGCTTCAACTTGGCCACAAGTTTGAGGGTGATACAGAGCGGATAACTTGTTGGTTATTTCATATTTCTTCATTAAAGTTTCAAAAGAACGATTGCAAAAATGGGTTATATTATCATTTATTATTGTGCAAGGTGTGCCAAACCTCGAAAGGTGTTTTCTTTGAAAAAATTCACAACAATTCTATGGTCCTTGGTTTTACAAAGAAAGACTTTGACCCATTTCAAGACGTAATAAACAACGAAAAGAAAATACAAATTTCCAAAAGAATTGGGAAAAGGTCCCATAAAGTCAATACCCCAAATAGCAAAGATTTTGAATGTAAGAATGGGGTTTAGAGGCATCATATTTTGTCTAGAAATTCTTCCAAGCATTTGGCAATAATCTCAAGTTTTACAAAATTCGAACGAGTATTTGAAAAGAGCATGCCAATTGAAACCACACTAAAGCACCTTTTCCGTAGTTTTTGAGGACCGAAATGTCCATCGCACGCTTGTTCGTGACAAAATGAGAGAACCCTCTTGGTTTCGTAATCTAGGATGCAACGTTGAATGATTGGTCAAAACAGTATTTAAACAAGTTACGGATCATTCCAATAAAAGTACTTGACTTGGAAAGAAATTTACATTTATCTTACTTAAACCAAAATGAGAGAATTTCTTTAGTGACTAAATAGTTCACTATATCAACATACCACAGATCGATGGGGGAAAAAAAGAAGTTGTTCGTTGAGAAATTTTTCATTGATTGGTAAAGGCGATGGTGTGTTGGAAAGATAAGACAAGTGATCAGCTATGACATTGTCGGATCCTTTTTTTCCTTGATTGTAAGCTTAGATTCTTGTAGTAAAAGGATCCAACGAATTAAGCAAGACTTAACATCCTTTTTAGAGAAAAAATATCAAAAAGCGGAATGGTTCGTGTAAACATTGATGTGTGAGCTTATCAAATATTGTCGTATTTTTTCAAGGGCAAAAACTACCGCTAGAAGCTCTTTTTTAGTGGTAGAGTAATTAAATTAAGCATCATTCAGAGTCATACTAGCCTTGTAGAAAACATGAAGAATTTTTTTGATGTGTTATCCTAAGACAACACTAACTGCAAAGTTTGAAGCGTCACACCTTATCTCAAATGGAAGATCCTAATTTTGTGAGCAAATTATAGGGACAGAAACATGTTCATTTTTGAGACGTTCAAATTCAGAGACACAATCAGAGTTACAACTGAAAAGAACATCTTTTCCAAGAAGAGTTGTAAGAGGTCGAGCAATCTTGCTAAAATCATTCACAAAGAGTCTATATAAACCGACATGGCCTAGAAAAGATCGAATGTCCTTAACAGATTTAGGAATAGGAAGATTTGCAATAACAACAATTTTTGCATTATCTACCTCAATGCTTTTATTTGAAATGACATGTCTAAGGACTATTCCTTAAGTGACCATAAAGTGGCATTTTCCCCAATTTAGCTTTAAGTGTTTATCCTTGCATCGTTTAATAACTAATTCAACATGGAGAAAGCACTCAGAAAAAAGTATTTCAAAAGATAGAAAAATCGTCCATAAACACTTTGAGAAAACATTTGATTAGATCAGAAAAGATGCTGACCATGCATCTTTGAAACGTAGCAGGAGCATTGCCAAGTCCAAAAAGCATACATCGATACGCAAAAGTGCCAAAAGGACACGTGAAAGTTGACTTCTCCTGATCTTGGGGAGTGATTGGAATTTGGTTATAGCCGGAATAACAATCAAGAAAGCAATAGAATTCGTGGTAGGCTAAACGTTCGAGCATTTGGTCGATAAAAGGAAGAGGGAAGTGATCCTTGCGTGTTGCGGCATTTAATTTTTGATAATCAATGCAAACGGGGAATATGAATTGCCCTACTTTAATAAGAACGTTTTCAGTTTCTCCCACGGGCTTCTTAATGGAACAATCAGCGAATTAAAACGTGATCTTTCTGGTTTGAGCTTAGCTAAGCCTAATTGTTCGTACATAGAATATGGAATCAAATTGACACTCGCACCTAAGTCTTTCAAGTATTTGTTAATTGTCTTGTCTCCAATTGTGTAACGACCTGTAATTTTCCATAACTAAATTATGTTAATTTAATAAGTTTTGGTAATTTAATTCAGAAAGAAAATATGAATTTGTAATTTAATAATGAAATCACTAAAATAAAGGCAATAATGTTAATGCAAGTTGATAAATAATTAGTGCAATCCCTATTTATTGAAACAATTATAAGTTTATAATTGATTGTATTTAGTAAATTGGGAAATAAAATTCAGTAAATGTAATTAAAAATTAGGTTAAGGTAAATTAAGATAATATTTGAAAATTAATGTTAATTCAATTTATAATATGACAATTGGTTGATAAAAAGAATGGAAAATCAAGATTTATTTATTTATTTATGGGAATTTAAATTTAATAATTGGATTAATTGCAAATAAATGGAATTAAATATTTAGATATTACGTTAATGGGAAATTAAGGTTAAATTTGAAGATTTTAACGTAATACAGCATGAACCGATGTTAATTGCATCCTTATTGAAATAAAAGACTTGAATAACAAGGTTTAAAAGAAATAAATGGATTTCAGAATTTTAAATTTATAAATTATAAATTTAATGAAATTGAAATTAAACACCGAAATTGAGAATTAATCAATTTAAATCGAAAGGTAAATTTGTTTAAATTCTTTGTGAATGGTTAAGAAATCAAAATAGAAAAAAGTTGTAAATTATTATAATTTAAATTGGAAAGTGATTAATTAATTTAATATTAATTTATTTAATTAACTAAAATATAGCCATTTTGGCCACTGACTCAGATTTCGACGAAACCAGTTTCGTCGGATCCGTAACGGTGAATTATTATAGGATTTCAAGTTTCGTAGCGATCGGGCTTGTTATTTGATCATATGGACTCGAAGAAATCAAATTTAATTGAAATCAATTTGAAATAACTTGATTTTAGCAGAACTTCTTTATATGATGGAATTAGGACTTGAAACCTATTCCATTGAGTTTAAATATTTTAAAACATCTATTTTGATATATGGATTGATCCAATTTCGTTCCGGAGTCAAAACGAGCTTTTTGGGCCGTTTATCGTTCAACGGTCCAAACCAATCGTGTCCATTCATCTCTATTTCTAACCTACCTATATAAACCTCGTTATAAACCCTAGCCTATTTCTTATGTTCATTATTCTGTATGTAAAATTCCTGTAGCTCCTCCTCATCCCATGGCAGACAAAACAAAAATTTCCAATTGCAATTTCAAATCAAATTCAAAGCCGAAATTTCAAACTCCTCAAATACTATCAAATTTTATATCGATCTGAAACTCTCGATGAGTGCAACTCAGATCTACAATGTGTTTCTCGATTCGAGCCACCGTTTGATCAGAGAATGGCTAATTATTTCCGGCCGTTAGTGAGAGGGTGTTGAGATTCGACGGCAAATCTGCGATTTTGATTCGACCAGAGGGTTTCAGTGTGTAAAGGACGAAGACTACGGGTCATCGACATGGAGGGTTGGTCGAGATCGTGTGTGAAATCGCCAAAAATGACCGAACTGTGGGGCGGAGGCACCCGCGCCTGAGGCCACCGCAGGCGATCGCGCCACTGCCGTATGGCACGGCTCGTTGGGGGCTTCACGGCACCGTGACTCGATCACGGTGATAGGAAGCATAGCAGCGGCATTCTGAGGAGATGAGCGGCGACTATAGTGAGTGGGTGGAGCGAAAATCGTGAACGTTAGGGTTTCTTGTTCTGACGTGGACGAGGTAACCGCTTTGTTTATTTTAATATAAATTTTATGTTAAATCGTTCTAACCTTAATAACTTTCGCATATGAGGTCCAATTCACGCACGCTTTTCTCTGTTAGAATCGTATCAAAATTCCAGACATTTCAGCACTAGTTTGGACGAAACCTGAGACTTTTCAAATTTTGGGTTTAAATTCAATTTAAATTCACAAGGTGAGTGTTTTAACCCACTCACAACTTCTAAAATTTCTTATGTTTGTTAAATTGATTTATGATGTGATTAGGAATTTATTTATGACCGTTTGACATATTTTTAATCATCATCTCAATTAAATTGAATTTATTTGAATTAAATTATTATTTAATCGATTATTGCATATAAACTGCCAGTTAAATTGCTATTTAATTTATTATTGAATATAAACTGCCAGTAAATATTTGTTATTTATTTTCTGTTTTATATTAAGGTTATTGATTGAATTGGATGATGATTGTGATAAATGTTTGATGATTGATATTGATGAATGGATGTTGTATTTTATACTGTCATAAACTGCAAGTTGTTATGGATTTTATTTCATTCGGGATTGCGGTTTGAAATGATATATAACCGTATTTTTAAATTACCGATTGAAATGATAAATATCTGTATCACTTCACCATAGGATAGAAAATTATATACAGACACCGTGGTCTATATATAAAAATATTTTGATATGATTTCTATGGTTTGTAAGGAAATATATGGTTTTATCTAAATATTGATTTTAGATACTATATAAATGTTATTTTATTCTTGATATTAAGCTATGTATAAAGTTGTTTTAACATAGAATAAGCTTAATAATAAGTTTGATTTTTATTAAAGATAATATGGTTAATTATTTAAATTTTTTTATTATGGAGTTTACATTGATTTAAATAAAATTAAGGTTGGAAGATAAATATGAAATTGATTTGAATTAAATTATTTAAGAATTACACTCGAATAAATTTGATTTAAAATTCAAATAAAATTGAGATTTTAGAGGGTATGATTTTATAACTTGATTTTGGTTTAGAGTGATTCAAATGAATATCAAGTTGATTTAAATGAATATATCATGTTAAATAAATTGAAGAATATCAAGTTATTTGAAGTTTAAAAGTTTTACTTAAATGATATTGGATTTATTAAGTAAACATTTCAAATATAAATAATAGTAATTGAGTTTGATATATATGGAACTATAATGAAATTAGTTTTGAAATGATGGAATATTTAAAGCATTGAAATTATGGAAATTGAAATGGTTTATTTGGGGGTTCATTCTGTGTTTGGAATTGATTTGTGAAATTGAAGAAGCTATTTTATCATATGAAGTAATTTAATATTTAAGTAGTGGAAGTTATGTTTCAAAGTTATGAGTCTCAAACTATTATGATTTGAAAGTGTTATATTTCAGGCATTTTGATTTCGAAGTGTTATGGCGTTGGAAGTGCTATGATTTTGGAAAGGATATATTTGGAATAAAAATAATATTATATTAATTTGGGTTTTTATAAAAATGATATCATATTGGTTTGGGTTTTGAAATGGAAATGATATTGTATTTATATGGTTTTGAAATGGATATTATATTCTGGTTTTTGAAGTATAAATTATTTTGATATGACCGCGGTGTTATAATAACATTTTGTGGTTAAAGAGATTGGGATTGGAAGTTGTCATACTCTCTACCAACTCCGAAAACCACTTTAACAACCATGCACGCGGTGGAGATTCCAGAGTGAAGTAGGATGGTGGCGATGTTATATTAACGTATATACGTGGACCCGACTCCCATGAGTTGGCATAAGGTGGCTAAAACAGGAGCGATTCTCGGGCGAAGGAGGTAGCCCCTCTTATCGGACACACTCCTTCGATATTATACTCTTACTTTTGGATTGATTCGGTGGCCGCTTTTGATTTTTGATTTTGGGGGTATGGCTCAAGGTGGGCGGTAGTAGCTGCTACGCGTTATCACCAGCCGGATGCGTAATTGGTATATCTACCCTGGCATTGCCTTGTGTGCCATGTCACCTACCCTAGCACACCTTGTACGAGTTTGATTTGTACCGTAACTATAGAGTATCCTTTGGTAGCCTTCTGATCAGGAGGTATTACGATACTGTATAGACTATTGGCACTATTGCGTGTTAAGGTGGAAAAAGTAAAACCTTAACGCTATTTAAAAGTAAGTTTATTTTACTACTAGACATTATTATAATGGCGAAATATTACTACATAGTAAATAGTTTAACGGATCCTTGGGAGATGTGAATCCCGAGCATCTCTTAAGTTACTGCACTCACATTGACACTGGATAGGAGACGTCAAAACCCGTAAACATCTCTGAAGCCGTTCCACTCATATTTATTTCTGTTGATTCAACTCACATAAGATCTTTTATTTCCGACTCAAGTGTTCTGACTTTCCAATTCGCTCGGGTCAGCCTGAGCATTTCAGAATTCAAAGATTTCATTTCTGGAGGACGAGGACGAAGATTGTATTACTATTATTTATTATATCATTCCACTAAATTCATACTGTTCCGCTGCATTATTTATTATTCTTTGGTATGTGTAAATCTGATATGTATTGTATAAGTATAATCAAATGTTCTATAAACAGCTTCATGAACTGTTTATTTGATTGTTATATTTTATCGTTCCGTTGCAAGATTCTATTTTGTTTTTTTCTTTCTCTGCATTTTCTTATTTACCCCATAACATCCACCCTTCTGTATGGCTTAAGTCTGACGTATGTGTTTTATCGTCGATTTAAAGCGTACAAAAAGGCGGGATCTTACAACGTGGTATCAAAGCTTTGGTTTAGCAATAAACCTTAGTTTTATGGGGTTTGACTCTTTATTAATAGGGTAGTAATACCCTATGATGAGTGGCTGAATGTATATATATGAGAGAGCGTATTTGTTAGTATTATAAAAAGGTTATAATATTATGTCAATTTTTTCCGTTTTGTATTTATAAATTCTAGTTGGTGCATGGGACGCTATGACATCAATAGGGATTTCTAAACACTTAATAGGACAGACCGACACAATATTTGTTTTAAATATAGGTGAATGGAAATTTTTTGCCTATTACATTTTCTATATATATAAAATAATTTTATTATAAATGATATATATTTGGTTGTAATATTTTGATTGTTAGGTAGTGAAATTTATAAACATTGGTTGTAAAATAAAATTTACAATAAAATGAGAATAAATTGGAAATTTTATAACCTAAGTTCCGGGGTTTCGAAAATTTCTTTCGAATTATTTTGGAATAAAATAATAATATTATTAGAAGTATTTTTCGATATAAATATTTCAGTATAATTTAAAGGAATTGTTTTAAAGGAATTTTGGAAGAAATAAGTTCTGTACCCCCCTCTCCTCACTGGAAAATTATTTCGGTGATGAGTGCACGCATCATCGACATTCATTTTCGAGTTTCTAAATGGGAAGGCCACTGTAGTAGTTTTACTACAGAATTATTTTGATAATCAAATATAAATTTTAAATTGTTTTAAATATAATTGGATATATAAGTTATAAGTATATATTTATCTATTATTTTAAAATGGTTTGAAATGAAACCCGGTATTTATTTCTTAAGTTCCGTTAATTACTAGTTTCAATTACTGTAGTGAAATGGAATGTAATTAATAATTGGAGCCTTTAATTAAAATAAGAGATTAAATTCTAGGTTATAAATGAAATTTCAAGAAAGTTGAAATTGTACACTTATAAGACAAAAGATATAATTATTGAAAATTAAATTAATTAAAAGAAATGGGATAAACTTGTATGATTTTCAATTACGTTCTTAAAAGAATATATATAACTTACCAAATGTTAAAAGTCCTAGTGTTTAATAAGAAGATGTAATAGGATATTATACAGGTAAAATTTTGAAATAATGAAAGTATTCAATGAAATTCTTTAATAAATAAGAATTTGATGTGTAGATGAATGGCTACTAATTAAATATAATAGAAAGGCAAGTATTATAAATAAATGATTATAAACTTAAGTTAATGAATTGAAATGCTAAGAAATATAATGGAACACAAATACTATGGATAAATGAATGAATGTAATGCAATAAAAAGGGAAAATTTTCAAGAAATAAATGTAAATTAAAAAGATAAATCGTTATATGAAAGAAAAGAAATCAAACAACAAATATTGCGAAATGAAATTATTAAGAATGAAGTTGATCTATTGTTTGAATTTGTTGTTTGTTTGGTTTATGATTGTTTGGGCAAGGGACTTTAAAATTGTTTAGATGTAGGAATGATCTATTTAGTTTCATCTAAGACTGTTGAGTAAATGGTGCACTTAATAGTTTATTTTCCATTTTGTATAATTTAAAGTTTTTGAACCCGAACAACTATTTGTTTTGTTTGATATGAATGGATGATTGATTGTGTTGATTTTATTTGATGGTTGTATGCTTTGTTGCAAGTGATAGTTGTTTATATTGATTTGTATGCTATCGATTGAAACAACTTTAAATATTTCATTTTATACAATTATTAACTCTTTTTAGATTATATAAGTGAAATGCAGGTTATAGAAGCAATCACTACTGCTTTTGGTTTCATAAAATAAGCGAAAATTGCCCGACAAATATGTACGTTTTTGGATTACGGTTTTATAGCGCTATTATATTATTTTTCCCATGTTGGGATATATTATTTTGAAAAATATATATTGTTATATTTGATATTATATTTTCTCCCGAGTCTCCCGTACAAAGGAGACTCTGCCGAAATTTTCCGTAAATTTTGGATTTAGAAAAATTTGAAAATGTTTTCCAAACTTTATTAATTTGAGTATAAAAATATTTAATGGTTATAAATTGGTATATTTTATTTAAATTAATTAATTTTGTAAATTTATTTGTTTATAAAGTTAATATTTTTGAATAAGATGTATTGTCTACTCAATTCCTTCTTTTCTCTTCTTTTTTCTTTTCGGGGACGAAAAGTTTTGAGTGGGAAAGAGTGTAACGACCCGTAATTTTTTATTATTAAATTTTGTTAATTTAATAAGTTTTGGTAATTTAATTCGAAAGGAAAATAAGAATTTATAATTTAATAATGAAATCACTAAAATAAAGGTAGTAATGTTAATGCAATTGATAAATAATTAGTGCAATCCCAATTTATTGAAACAATTATAAAGTTATAATTGATTGTATTTAGTAAATTGGGAAATAAAATTCAATAAATGTAATTAAATATCATGTTAAGGTAAATTTAGATAATATTTGAAAATAATGTCAATTCCATTTATAATATGACAATTGGTTGATAAAAAGAATGCAAATCAATATTTATTTATTTATGGGAATTTAAATTTAATAATTGGATTAATTGCAAATAAATGGAATTAAATATTGATATATTACGTTAATGGGAAATTAAGATGAAATTTGATGGTTTTAACGTAATACAGCTTGAACCAATGTTAGTTGCATCCTTATTGAAATAAAAGACTAGAATAACAAGGTTTAATTTATTTATGGGAATTTAAATTTAATAATTGGATTAATTGCAAATAAATGGAATTAAATATTGAGATATTACGTTAATGGGAAATTAAGATGAAATTTGATGGTTTTAACGTAATACAGCTTGAACCAATGTTAGTTGCATCCTTATTGAAATAAAAGACTAGAATAACAAGGTTTAAAAGTAAATAAATGGATTTTGGAATTTTAAATTTATAAATTCTGAATTTAATGAAATTGAAATTAAACACTGAAATTGTGGAATTAATCAATTTAAATTGACAGATAAATTGGTTTAAATTATTTGTGAATGGTTAAGAAATCAAAATTGATAGAAGTTGTAAATTATTACAATTTAAATTGGAAAGTGATTAATTAATTTAATATTAATTTATTTAATTAACTAAAATACAGCCATTTTGGCCACTGACTTGGATTTCGACGAAATTGGTTTCATCGGACCCGTGATGGTTAATTATTAAAGGATTTCAAGTTTCGTAGCGATCAGGCTTATCGGTTGATCGTACGGACTCGAAATGCGTAGAAATCAAATTTAATAGAAATCAATTGAAATCAATTTGAAATAACTAGATTTTAGCATAACTTCTTGATACGATGGAGTTAGGATTTGAAACCTGTTCCATTGAGTTTAAAATATTTTAAAACATCTATTTTGATATATGGATTGACCCAATTTAGTTTTGGAGTCAGAACGGGCTTTTCGGGCCATTTATCGTTCAACGGTCCAAACCAATCGTGTCCATTCATCTCTATTTCTGACCTACCTATATATACCTCATTATAAACCCTAGCCTATTTCTTATGTTTATTATTGTGTATATACAATTTCTGTATCTCCTCCTCATTCCATGGCAGACAAAACCAATATTTCCAATTGCAATTTCAAATCAAATTCAAAGCCAAAATTCCAAACTCCTCATATACTATCAAATTTTATGTCGATCTGAAGCTCTCGATGAGCGCAACTCAGATCTACAATTTATTTCTCAAATCGAGCCACCATTTGATCAGAAAATGACTAATTATTTCCGACCGTTCGTGAGAGGGTGTTGAGATTCAATGGCAGATCTGCGATTTTGGTTCGATCAGTGGGTTCTAGTGTGTAGAGGACGTCGACTAGGGGTCATCGGCAAGGAGGGTTGGTCGACATCGTATGCGAAATCACCAGGAACGACAAAATTATGGGGTGGCGGCACCTGCGCCTGAGGCCACCGCAGGCGATCGCCACTACCGTACGGCGCGGCTCGTTGGGGGCTTCACGGCACCGTGACTCGATCACGATGATAGGAAGAGTAGCAGGCGGCGTTTTGAGGAGATGAGTGGCGGCTGTAGTGAGTTGTTCGAGCCAAAATCATGAACGTTAAGGTTTCGTGTGCTGACGTGGACGAGGTAACCGCTTTGTTTATTTTAATATAAATTTTATGTTAAATCCTTCTAGCCATAATAACTTTCACATACGAGACCCAATTCATGCGCAGTTTTCTCTGATAGGATCATATCGAAATTATGGACATTTTCGCGCTGATTTGGATGAAATATGAGACTGTTCAAATTTTGGGTTTAAATTGGATTTAAATTCAATTTAAATTCAAAAGTTTAGTGTTTTAACCCACTCACAACTTCTAAAATTTCTTATGTTTGTTAAATTGATTTATGATGTGATTAGCAATTTATTTATGACCGTTTGACATATTTTTAATCATTATCTTAGTTAAATTGAATTTATTTGAATTAAATTGTTATTTAATCGATTATTACATATAAACTGCCAGGTAAATTGCTATTTAATTTATTATTGAATATAAACTGCCAATAAGTATCTATTATTTATTTTCTGTTCTATATTGATGTTATTAATTGAATTGGATGATGATTGTTATAAATGTTTGATGATTGATATTAGATGAATGGATGTTGTATTTTACTGTCATAAACTGCAAGTTGTTATGGATTTTATTTCCTTCAGGATTATGGTTTGAAATGATATATAACTGTGTTTATATTTTAGATTACAAATTGAAATGACAAATATACGTATCACTTGACCATAGGAAAGAAAATTATATGCAGACACCATGGTCTATATAAAAAAATATTTTGAAATGATTTCTATGTTTTGTAAAGAAATATATGGTTTTATATAAATATTGATTTTAGATATTATATAAATTTAATATTATTCTTGATATTAAGCTATGTATAAAGTTGTTTTAATATAGAATAAGCTTAATAATAAGTTTGATTTTTATTGAAGATAATATGGTTTAGTATTTAAATTTTATTTTATTATGGAGTTTACAATGAGTTAAAATAAAACTAAGGTTGGAAGATAAATATGAAATTGATTTGAATTAAATTATTTAAGAATTATACTCGAATAAGTTTGATTTGAAATTTAAATAAAATTGAGATTTTAAAGGGTATGACTTTATAACATTACTTTGGTTTAGAGTGATTTAAATGAATATCAAGTTGATTTAAATGAATATATCAAGTTAAATAAATTGAAGAATAAAGTTATTTGAAGTTTAAAAGTTTTACTTAAATAATGTTGCATTTATTAAGTAAACATTTCAAATATAAATAATAGTAATTGAGTTTGATACGTATGGAATTATAAAGGAATTTGTTTTTAAATGGTGGAATAGTTAAAACGTTGAAATATATGGAAATTGAAATGGTTTATTTGGGGGTTCAATCTGTGTTTGGAATTTATTTGTGAAATTGAAGAAGCTATTTTATCATGTGAATTAATTTAATATTTAAACCATTTAAGTAGTGGAAGTTATGTTTCAAAGTTATGAGTCTCAAAGTATTATGATTTGAAAGTGTTATATTTCAGGCATTTTGATTTCGAAGTGTTATGGCGTTGGAAGTGCTATGATTTTGGAAAGGATATATTTGGAATAAAAATGATATTATATTAATTTGGGTTTTTATAAAAATGATATCATATTGGTTTGGGTTTTGAAATGGAAATGATATCGTATTTATATGGTTTTGAAATGGATATTATATTCTGATTTTTGAAGTATAAATTATTTTGAAATGACTACGGTGTTATAATAATGTTTTGTTGTCAAAGAGACCGGGATCAGAAGTTGTCATACTCTCTGCCAACTCCGAAAACCACTTTAACAACCATACACGCGGTGGAGATTCCATAATGAAGTAGGATGGTAGCGATGTTCTATTAAGGATATACGTGGACCCGACTCCCGTGAGCTGGCATAAGGTGGCTAAAGTAGGAGCGATTCTCAGGCCAAGGAGGTAGCTCCTCTTATCGGACACACTCCTTCAATATTATACTCTGACTTTTGGATTGATTCGGTAGCCACTTTGGATTTTTGATTTTGGGGGTATGGCTCGATGTGGGCGGTAATAGCTGTTATGCGTTATCACCAGCCCGGATGTGTAATTGGTATATCTACCATGGCATTGCCTTGTGTGCCGTGTCACCTACCCTAGCGCACCTTGTACGAGTTTGATTTGTGTCATACCTATAGAGTATCCTCTGGTGGCCTCCCAATCAGGAGGTATTACAGTACTGTATAGACTATTGGCACTATTACGTGTTAAGGTGGAAAATGTAAAACCTTAATGCTATTTAAAAGTAAGTTTATTTTACTATTAGACATTATTATAATAGCGAAATATTACACATAGTAAATAGTTTAACGGATCCTTCGGAGATGTGAATCCCGAGCATCTCTTAAGTTACTGCACTCACGTTGACACTGGATAGGAGATGTCAAAACCCATAAACATCTTTGGAGCCGTTCCATTCATATTTATTTCTGTTGATTTAACTTACATAAGATTGTTTAGTTATGACTCGAGTATTTTGACTTTTCAATTCGCTCGGGTCAGCCTGAGCATATTAGGATTCGAAGACTTCATTTCTGGAGGATGATCATTCCACTACATTCATACTATTTCGCTGCATTATTTATTATTCTCTGGTATGTGTAACTTTGATATGTATTGTATAAGTATAGTCGAATGTTTTGTAAACAGCTTCATGAACTGTTTATTTAATTATTATATTTTATTGTTCCGCTGTAAGATTCTATTTTGCTTTTTTTCTTTCTCTGCTTTTTCTTATTTACCCTGTAACAATCTGCCATTCTGTATGGTTTAAGTCTGACGTTTATGGTTTATTATCGATTTAAAGCGTACAAAAAGGCAGGATGTTACAAATTGTACATGAAATCGTCGGGTAGCCAGGATCTTTGTATTTAATAGGAAAGGATTGGGAGAAGACTTCACTTAAACTGGTCGGTAAGAAGTCTTTTTTGGGCACTTGTGTGTGTTGCTTTTGGGTACACAAGTCCATAAGAAATTTAGCATACGTTGGGACTTGCTGAACGATGTCAAGAAGCTAGATGGTGACTTTCACTTGTTTAAAAATTCCAACATCATTTCCATTTGGTCTGAGTGTTTCTTGAGTTAAAGACGATGTGGAAATGGAACACGATACTTAGTAAGTGGGATTACTTGAGTAGAAGAAGAATTTTGATTCGCATTCGATTCGCATTTGGCTCCATGTTCTGTTTAGATTCAATTATTGTTTTAGAAGTATCGAAAGGAGTTTCGGGTAAATCATTTGTATTAACGACTTGATTGTGGATTTGTTTTCCAAAATGCAGAGTTGTGATAGCATTCAATTGGGTGACGTTGCTATCTTGAACAACATGGGCTTGATGCAAATTAGCATTTTGATTTCTTGGATTTGGAACAGCCCGACTTGGGACTGTGCCTCATTCACATTCACTTACAGACGTGGCTAATTGACTCATTTTCATTTCAAGTTTAGCAATTGATTGGCTTATGTTTTGCATATACGAGGTTAATAAATTTTGCAAATTGCTTTTTTAATAGAGGCTTTGAGTAGTTGCTTTGGCCAATGTTTCAAGACTTTTCTCCAGTGAACTAAAACATTTGTCATCTTAGGGAGAGGGAGCAAGATTTGGTTGAAAATTTGATTACTACGGTTAATTTATGATGGACCCGCAAAGTTTGACTGGAAAGATTAGGTTGAAAGGGAGGATTCGAAGCAATATTCAAAAATGCTTGAAAATTGGGATGAACCGCATTCATGTTGGAATTATTATGGTTCCATGCAAATTTCAGATGATTTCTCCCACTAGGATTGTACGTTCGAGAAAACGTGTCATTTTTAACTTTATTAAAAGTATTGAGTTGTTCTATAGAATTAGGGCACTGATCGTCTATACGATGAGGATCATTGCATTCATAACACATCGGTTGGAAAGCTTGGTTCATTTGGTTGGATGAGAAAACATTATCGAATTTATTAGTCATTGCATCGATTTTAGCTTCCAACGCCAAAGATGATCTAATTGAGTGTGCGCTCATTCAGGATAAATTGATTTTTTGTTCGAATGTTTCCATTAGGATGATTTTTCGGCTAGGTTTTTAAAAAATAGCCAAGCATCATCATGATGTTGGATAAGAAAATTTCCTTGGCATATTGATTCGAACACGGTCTGTGAGCTGTTTTCGAGTCCATTGTATAAGATTTGGCAAAGCGTCCATTTTTGAGGTTATGGTGTGGACATTTTATCAAAAGCTCTTTAAATCTTTCAAAATATTTTCCGAATTTTTCTCCCTTGAATTGATGAAAATTTACCATTTTGTTTTAGAATTTAGATGTTTTTCTAAGGGGTAGAACTTTTTAAGAAAACTTTCACAAATTCTTCCCATGATTTGATCGAATTAGATGGCAAGCTCTACAACCATTTTTTAGCGTAATCCGTAAGAGTGAATAGAATTAATCGAAGTTTGATTCAGTCATAATAAAGTTGTTTGAATTTCATGGTTGCGCAAAGTTGTTCGAACTTTGTCAAGAAAATATATGGGTCACCGTGTTCAAAATTTCCAAAATTTTGAAGTGTGGTAATATGGTTCGAGTGAATTTTGAAATGGTTACCCGTTGGGGTGGGTAACATGATGCAAGTGGAATAAATAATCAATCGAAAAATATTCTATGCATAAGAGCTCCCAAGGTGTTTTTTCCATTTCAAGAGGATCATTTGTTCGAGTTAAACGATTAGTTGTTGAATTACGAGTCCAAATGTTCACTTAAAACGTGAAATCCCAAAACATTTGTCTTTAAAAACGTTATCTTTAAGTTACTATTAAATTAAAACAAACTTGGTTACTTAAAATCTTATCTTTCTAAACTTGCATATTCATAGCTTTTTGCATTTACATTATTTCCCAAACCTAGAGAGAAAAACTTTTAAGTCCAAAAATATTCCTCGTTTTCTTTTAAAGATCTTTTTAGTTTTCTATAAAAATTTGAATTTTCAGATTTTACTTTTATTAAGTTTTCCAAAAACTTACTTACGTTTTTCACTGAACTATTTTCTTTTAGAATATCTTTAAAATATCCTTACGTGTTATCAAAACATCTTCTCATGATACCTAATAGTCTCATAACTTAATGTATTGGAACTACTTTCTCCTATGAGAAATTATCAATGCTAAAATATTCTATGAACCCTTTTAAAATAGGACTTCATATTTATGTGAAATTACAAGGAACTTATTTTATATTTTTTGAAATAGGCTATACAAAATATGGTGCTTCGCATACCTTGGAAATCTCTTTTACGTATTCCTTATAACTTACACAAAACATTTTTATTGGTTTCATAGAAAGTTATACCTTTATTCTTTTCATTCTAATAGATTAAAATATGTTTAATTTATATTCTCTTACGATAGAAATTTTCTAATATCTTACTCTTTTTTTTCCAAAAAAACTCATCTTTAAAACAATTTTAATACATCCATAACCAGAAAACATTTTCTTATACTTAGTTAAATAACAAGTGTACTCACAAATCATATTTATTTCTATTCTTGGAAATTATCTTTTTAAAATACATTTTTATTTGGGTTCAAATAGATGTTGCATAAAGCACCGTTAGTACAACCCAAAGATACTAGTGTATTGGTTTAGTTAAAAATAAATACTAACAACTCTTACCTGCTATGTAAAACACTTCCCTTAGGAGTCACTAAAACGGTAGCGTTATAGTTTATGCTCCCTTCCTTTTTCACGAAAACAACTATTACAACAATAAATGTTGTAATCTACGTTTTCGATACTTAATACGCTCTAGGTTTTCATATTTTAAATCTTTGTTTACTTCCAAAGAAGCTAGTGACTATATACGCTCTACAATTCTTCAAAAAGAATTTCACCTTTTCAACAACATTTTCACCATATAAAAGCCAATTTAAATTTCTCACTATATTTCCAAAAACCTAATATGTACTTTATAAATATTGACAATTATATAATTTTTTTTTCAATTCTAATAATTTAAGTTTATTGGATTAGACATAAAGTGGATTTTTCTACTTACTACCCTAGGAGCGTCCTTTTTAAACCTTGGAAATCTCATTTGCTTACTTAGAGTCTTTTGATCCTATACTCATATTCTAAGTTACATCCTTTTCTAAGGTAAATCCACTAATATGAAACAATTATAATTTCTGCAATTATCTACACGTGGTTTACCTCCTTTTCTATTGCACATTTCCAATCATTTCCTACCACTCTTTGGATTTTCACAATCCAAGCCTATATATACAAAATCGTTTCCCAAACTCTTTCCATGTATAGACCTTCTCTATGTCCCAAGAAACATGCTTCCTTAAAAGGGATACTCCAAGAACTTTGCTTTCAACTAAAGAATGCGAAGTGTACGTGGATCCTCCTTTAGATGAACAACATGCTCCTCCATACTCTTGGAAATCTCCAAAAAATCGTCCACGAATACCACCACAACTTATTTAGGACGCCTTTAAAAACACGGCTCATCAAATCAACAAAATAAGATGGGGCGTTGGTTAGCCCAAAAGGCCTAACCAACCACTCAAAGAATCCGTTGGGTGTCCTAAATGTGGTCTTATTAATGCTATCATCAGCGACCCTAAGATGATGAAATCCTCTGGCTAAATCAAGCTGAGAGAATACTAAAGAGACAACTAGCTAGTCAAAAAGATCATCAATCCTAGGGAGTGGATAAAGATTCTTCTTTGTGAGATTATTTAATAACCTATAGTCCACGCAAAGTTGAAAAGAACCATCTGCCTTAGTAGCAGTGACGACTGGCGCTCCCCACTCCGATATACTCCTTCTTATGAAACCCTTCTCCAAAAGCTCATTGATTTTCTTGCTCAAATCAATCCTCTCCCTAGGTGTCATATGCCTAACGGGTAATGCCTCTGGTCTAACATTGTCAGTCAAATAAATCCTGAAGTCAATCTCTCTCTTAGGGGATAGTCCCCTAACCTCCTCGAAGATGTCTGTAAAATCTCTGACGACAGGAACCGAATCCAACTCTAATGATGATGAATCGAGGGAACAAAGGAAGCTAAACATAACCGACCCTGTCGGGTTGCAAGAAACTTCGAGAGCCCATGCACCACATGTCTCTAATCTAACGACTCCCTTCTCGTATTCTAATATTGCACCATAAGTGGATAACCAATTCAACCCCATAACCATCCCATATCCTGAAAACCTCAGTAAATAAGCATCACAATCAAACTCTACGCCTAGATAAAAAAATTTCAAACCCCTACAAATCATAGAAAAGAGTGTTGATCCTCCTATAGCGTTTGAAACAACAATGGGGTCTACTACTAAATAAATGTCTAAGTACAAACAACCTACCAAAGAACTAGTGATGGAAGAGTATGATATTACGAAAAGGAGTTTGAACTGGACCGTGAGGTAATTTTTAAGAAAAACTCTTTATTATTTGAAAACTAATTCTAAATTAAAGAGCTTCTTTTTTGAATAATACTATTAGAACCAATTATTATGAAAACTACTTTACTTTTTCTTTTAAATTTTTTTTAGGAATCCTGTAACCTTAGGCTCTAATACCAAGTGTAACATCTCACATCCATAGTGTACCCAAAAAGACTCACTAAAAGTCGTCGTGCGTTGTAGGTATAACTAAAACAAGTAGAGACTAAGATTCACAAGACAAAATAGATAAAAATAGGGGAAACAATTAAAATAATAAAAGTCAAACTTTATAGTATAGAATTATAAAACCAAATACATCATATGTCTCAAATACCAATATATATCTCATGAAATCAAAACCTCAGCCTCATAAATATCAGAGTACAAACTACCCCTCACAAAGTGCCAATACATGGAATAAGATAAAACTGAAAATAAATAAGATAAATACATACGAAATCTTTGCTAAAGAACTCTCCAAGTGTTTGCAATCTATCGTCCTTGCTCTTGCTAGCCTATGGGGGGAAAGGGGAAAATGGAGGAGTAGGTCTGTAACGACCCAGAAATTTTGATAACTAAAATTTGAATATTTAATTAATTTTAAATATTAATAAGTGAATTTATAAGTCAAATAAATTTTTATTTGAATTATTGGATTTAATTGGATTATTAAATCGATAATTTAATACGTTAAATTATGTAAGTAATTGAAAATTGAGTTAAATATGATTGTAAATGATTTGTAAAATTTTATTTTATCATATGGGAGTTAGAATGATATTTTAGAACTTTTAAAATCGAATTTAAAGTTAATTTGTGAAAATTGAATATTTTAATATTAAAATCGACTAGTGAAAATAGCCAATTTTTGAACAGTCTCAGAATTGAACGAAACCAGTTCCATTGGATCCGTAATAGTTAGTTATTACCGGATTTCAAATTTCGTGTCAATCGGAGCTATCGTTTGATCGTGGCAGCTCGAAACGCATCGATTTATTTTTAATTTAAATTTGGCGAGTGAAAATAGCCATTTTTCAAAAAGTCTCGGATTTCGACGAAACTAGTTTCATCGGATCCGTAATGTGATATTATTGTAAGGTTTCAAATTTCAAGTCAATTGGATTTACCGTTTGTCCGTTACAAATTAAACCGCCTAGAAATCGACTTAAATCGGTTTAATTTAAATTGAGCGTTTATAGCCATAACTCGCACATACTTCCGAATTAGCTTCGGAAACCTGTTCCATTGTGTCCGGAACGCGGGGTAAACCCTAGAAACGCTGGTTACGGCGCGTAAATCGGAGTTCGGAATTTCCGGGATGAATAGTGTCGTTCGTTCTCTTATAAATAGCCCCCCCATTTAAAAAAAAAAAAAGAAAAAGAAAAAAAAAAACCCTAGCCGCCACCCACATAACCCACGGCCAGAAAACACCCAACTTCATCCCTCCAAATCTCCAAATCCGTCGACAATTAGCAAGAATGTTCAACTACAAAGTGATAGAGCACAACACGAACTAGAGATCCAACGGTTATGATCGTAAATGGCGTGACGGATTGGCGGCAAATCGAGCTTGAAGGGTGATAGTTGCGCACGGAATTCCATGCAGGGGGTGAGGCCGAGCTTCTCATCCTTGGGGCCGAGTGTAGCTAGTGTCGAGGGCTTCGCGATGGCGGTGACGTGATCGAGTATAGTCGAGCGTGGTGGCCGAACTATTAAACCCTAGTTATGTAATTGGGTTCGGCTATTGAGAAGGGGGGGGGGGGGGGGACGCACGCATACTGAAGAGGAAGAAAGGGAAAGAACGGCCAGGATGCAAAGGGGTTGGATCTCATGGCTATGATGTTGTGTGGGTTTAAAATATTCAAGTTATTGTTGAAATTAGTTTATTTAAATACGTGTAAACTTCAATAATTCATAACTTTTTCATACGAGGTCGAAAACGCGCGAAACCAGTTGCGTTGGAATCGTATGGACGAGCACTACGCGATGGAGTTGGTTTGGAGTCGTTTGGAGTTAGTGAGAATTTTGGGTAAAATTAAACGTCCGTTTAATGTTATTCGAAATAAATCGCTAAAACGGAAAATAAAATCAAGGTGAGAACTTCTCACTCAATCGAATCAGTTTCGATTTTATTTTAAATAGTTAGATTTAAAATATTTGAATGCATGTTTGAATGTTGATTGATATCTATTGATTATTAAAATAGACATTATGCGCCGTTAGTAAGCGGATGTTATTTATTAAAAACATATACCGCGAATATTTCATAAACAGTGAAATTGGTATTATATATAATATCAATATATATATATTGGCATATGTATATATTGCAGTTGTTGATTTCCCGCATTTTTTTGTTTAGCGGATGAGACCCTATTACGCCGTTATTAAGCGGATAATATTTAATAAAAACATGTACCGCGATAATTTCGTACTGGAGCGAAATTGGTATTGTGCTAATGTTTTTGGATGCAGGAAAACAGGTTGGAGGGATCCAACTGGATTCCTCAACAGTATTTATTTAATTTCAGATATTTTAATATTTGATTGACTATCATATACGATATATGATATCGTTGTTGTCGTGATTGACTATTTGGTGTGTAGCATCATTGGACCCAGATTTTGGGATTTTAAAATGATTTTTAAAGTGATTTTTGAGAATATATAATATTTTGGAATTGATCCATTTTAAATAAATAAAGGTTATAATTTTTAAAGTTATAAAAATTATGATTTTTGAGAAATATAGTTAAAAACTGATTTTTGAGAATATGATGCTAATGATTTTATAAAATAGTTTAATCGAGACATTTAAGAATTATTGTGAAAAGTTTAAATATGGGATTTATAAAAATTTGATTATTTTATAAATCAAAATGATGAAATAATAAAGGAGATTAAAGACGTTTTAAAAGAATAATATAAATTGATTTATATTAAGAGATTTATAAATGGATATTTATAAATTGAAATATGGACATTATAAAACAAGTTTTTATAAGTGTTTAAATGAAGTGTAAATGAATTTCATAAATAAATGAAATTTATAGAATTATATAACGGTGAAGTTATAAATGGAAATTTTATAAACAGTAGGTTTATAAAATTTGTAAAGTTCAAAGGAACGATTTTTGCAAATAAATAAATTATAAGTGTTTGACTTATAATTTGGACTTTTGGTTTATAATTAAAATTATAAATCGAATAAGTTAATAAAGAGATTTATAAAAAGGAAGTTTTTATAAATAAATAGAAATGGAATTTATAAACGTTGTTTTATAAATTCGCAAATGACTTATTTTAATAAGAAAATTGTTGAAACCTATTAAAGGAGTAATATTCACATTTTTGAATAGTGAATAATCCTTTAAAATAAATTGAATAGAAGTGATGAAATTGTTAACGAAGTTTATTCACATTTTTGAATAGTGAATAATATGTTAAAGAAATTGTTTTAGATATGATGTTTTAAATAGAATTAAAACTATCTAACGATGTTTTTAAAAGGTATTGAGATTCGAAATCATAGATTTCAACATTTATTGTTGAAACAGACGTTTTCGAGAAATAGAAGGAGATGATGGACTATAACACTGTTGTTATAGTAAATGATTTCCGAAAGGAAATGTTTTGTATAGTATTGGGATTTATATATCTATTTTAAATTCGAATCCCTATACTAGTGATTTTGGGACGTCGTAACGATGTTTTACGTAACATTCGTTTTGGCCCAAATAAATATGTTTATGAGAATGATTTCCTTAAAGAATGAAATATATACTTAATTTCGATTTAAGTATATTGAATATTTTGTAAGTGTTGAAAATAAATAAAATTTGTGAACTACTTATGAATGTATAAGTATGGGAATGTTTTCCAATATAAAGTGAATATTTTGAGAATTTATCCTTTTGAAGATAAATTGAAAAGGAATATTGAAATGAATAATTGAAAACGAATATTCATAGATATTTTGGATTGTAAATTCACTATTGAATTTATAAATGAAATTGGAAAATGGGTTTAAAAATAAAATGTTGATTTATTTTTGAAGTGTGAAATTATATATCTAGTGAAGATATTTTGGAAAATAAATAATGTGGAAAATTATTTGGAATCCGGTGATGTGTGCATATCCATTGATAGTTCAATAACCGACTATCAATATTTCCCTTTGAATGGGTATTGGATGTGATTTGATTGAATGTGAATGCTACACTTATTTTTGAATAAGCGCTCACTATTCGGGTTAACCGGGAAAGGACCATGGGGTCGTATAACCCATTCCGAATATGTGATACGTCGTTATAAATTGCATTGAAGATTGGTGTTGAAGACCCGGTATTTGCGAGAGCGATAGGATGACCTGTCGATTTACTCTGCACCGAGTAGCTACGGTATAGAGTTCTCCATATGTGATGGTGAATCCGATCAGGATTGTGAATATCCGGATTGCAAGGACTTCTTTGTAAGTGCCTTCGGTTTTGTTCGAGCCCGGAACAGACTTGTATGGATTGTGTGTCTGACATTACAAGTTGAGATATAAAGCCGATTTCTTTCAAATATATTTCTGTTGGTGGCGGAGAATTTATTCTTTTAGCTTAACACCCTTCTCTGAGACGTACGAGCTCAGAGGTTATGTAGTTGAAGTTATCAGCGATATATTCCCAATTTGGTAATGTGACATGCTGAGTGTTGCTGTAAATGATCATTGTGTTGATTATTGTGATAGGATCGTTTATTTGATCGTCTATCTTTGTGATCATTGTGTTGATCATTTGTTGACCCAAAGCATGGCTTTTGTATAAAGTATGTTTTTGTGGACGTGACTTCGTCGAGCCTCACACCCCGGAAATGGTCAAAACAGGAAAGATGCGGCAAGGTTATGAGGGGTAGCACCCTTTAGGGTATGTACATTTCCTTCTGGATAGAGGTGGTATCATGGTATGGAGCCCAGATATTTAACCTATGTGGTTACTACGAATTTATTACTTTGTGGTTGTTGGCTTTCGGGATCCCGTGAGAAAGGTCGTTTACGATCGGGGAATGGCGTGCTCGTGTCAGTAGTTACCCAGTTAGGGGTAACCCGGCCTTGTGTTGGCAGAGTTCCGGTTTGGTTCTCGGGGACGTCTTTCCAGAGGCATTCTCATGTGGCAATGGGAAGTTCCTTGGCCTGACCATTTATTGGAAATCCAAAGAAACAATACGAAACTTGTACGGTTTTAGTTGTAGAACCTGCCATCTAATATGGTAGCTATTAGTAGGCATAATATAATGGTACCTATGCTGGCTAAGATTTATATTCTACTTTCGAAATGAATTTCTTCTACACTATGCACTAATAATAATATCAAAATTGATTTGATTTTAATACGTATCAAGCATCTTTGACTATCATAAGGAGAAATCTTCTCCAAGTCTGCGTTTGCATTGTGTGTGTGGCAGGAGGTCTTATGGTAGTCTCATTTTTAAAAGCATTGCGAATTGAATTTAAAAATATTCCTCTATTTTGATTTTAAAGATAAATAAACTGTTTTGAGTTCCCACACCAGTCACATGACTGACTTGGAGTTTATTGTTTTCCTTCCTAAACTCTGGGTGCCCACCAATTTTCACACGGGCAGTCAAGAGTTAGGTTTATCAGGATATTCTGGATATTCTGGAGTTGCTGGAGGCAAGCTGGATGGCATGGCGTATTACTTATATAGTATTTCTTTTCCGCTGCACTGTTGTTGTTGTATGATGTTGTACACTCTGATGATATGATGTAATGAAATGTATGAAATGTAATAACTGATATAGTTCTTTGTTTAAAGATTATTCATTTATTATTATATGTTGTTCCGCTGCGAATTGTGAGATTCTGTTATTGTTCTGTTGTTTTCTGTTCCGTCCTATTCTCTGTTCTGTTTTTCTATCTGTTCTCTATTCTCTTTTTCTTCTAATTAAAATTTTCTATCTTCTTTTCCCTATCTAAATTTTCTATCTTTTTCTTCTTCTTTTCCTAAATTCTTTTTCTTAAACCCCTAAGGGTTCGTATTTTCGTTCATCTTGAATTAATCAATGGAGATTAGTGTCTATTCAAGGAGTACGGATTTACGGGTCTTTACAGTTGGTATCAGAGCTTATGGTTAAGCGACAACCATGGTTCTGTTGGGTATAATTCATTAGAGATAGAGTCAGTAGTACTCTAGAATGAATTTGAGTGTAATAATAGCTATGAGAGCGTATTTGTTAGTGAATATGAAATTGTTTTATATTGTGATGATTGGTTTGTTGAGTGGTATATAGATTCTGGTTAATACGAGTAATTAACGTTGTTGATAGGGATCTCTAAACACTTTTACAGAACAATTCGACACGATATGATTTTAAAATTGGGTAAATGAAATAATTTTACCTTGATTATATTTTTATATATAAAGGAATAATTTTTCAGAATTATTAAAGTGTATGTAAGTTGATTGTTTAGTTGTTTGAATAATCTAAATAAAAGAGTAATTGTATAAGTAAAGAATTATAAGAATTGAATTATAATTAAAGTGATTTACAATTGTGAAATAAACTTATATATGTATAAGAAGTGAAACTATATGAATATAATTATGAATATGAGTTGTAGATAAAAATGAATTTGAGTTATGTAAGTGAAATTCAACTTTTGTAATAGAATTGAATGAATGGATTGAATGTAAATCAATTAAATGTGAATAGTTGATATGAAATAATGAATATAAGTGTTAATTCATTAAAATCTAATGTTATAGAAAGTTGAATAATTGAATGAAAATCAATTAATTAAACCAATTGTAAGCAAAGGAATTTGGTTGTATTTAATATACATTGGTTGTTATATAATTGTTAGTTGATTGATTGTATATAATTCATTAAGTATTAATGAAAGTGAATTAGTGAAATTTAAAGCTATGTAATTAAATTCAAATTAGAAGTAAATAAATTTGAATAGAATTGAACGTGAATTGGATTTAATTAGTGAATGCAAACTAATTAAAATTGAGAATGAATGTTGATAAAATCCAATGTTAATGAATCAAATGTGATTTGATATTGAAAACCAATTCATTGAATATTAATGAGAATATAAATGAATATTGATATTGGTTATGGATGTTAGTTGAATGATAGTTGGTTGATGTTTGAATATGTTGCATTTGCTATGTTGACATATATAGTTATTATGTTGCTATATGTTATATATCGATACTATTATCTACATGCATGATTCTCATGTTGTTTGTTGAGTGATTAGTAGGTGCGGATCGCGTTTGCTTCGCATTTGGAGCTCGCTTTCGCGCTATATTAGCCGTATATGCTAGCTAATAAAATATAAGGTACATATCTCGGATTACATACCGTACTTTTACATTTTTTCCCTGCGGGATGCCTCATTACTTGATGAGATGTATATTTGTGATATATATACTGTCATTTTTTTTTCGGATCGAGCCGCGCAAAGGAGACTATGGCGAATTTTTCCGAAAATTTAAGGCGTTAGAAAAAATTTGAGAAAATTGGAAAATTTTGAAAACTTTAACTTTGATTTTGGAATTGAAAGTTAAACAATAGTAGTTGTTTTTGAAAAGATAACTAAGTATGATTTGGAAAACTTAGTAAGTATTGTAAGAAGTTTAACTATGAATTTTGGGAAAGTTAATAAATTCTATAACTTTTCTTACTTAATAATTTCGAGGACGAAATTCTTTTAAGTGGGGAAGATTGTAACGACCCAGAAATTTTGATAACTAAAATTTGAATATTTAATTAATTTTAAATATTAATAAGTGAATTTATAAGTCAAATAAATTTTTATTTGAATTATTGGATTTAATTGGATTATTAAATCGATAATTTAATACGTTAAATTATGAGTAATTGAAAATTGAGTTAAATATGATTGTAAATGATTTGTAAAATTTTATTTTATCATATGGGAGTTAGAATGATATTTTAGAACTTTTAAAATCGAATTTAAAGTTAATTTGTGAAAATTGAATATTTTAATATTAAAATCGACTAGTGAAAATAGCCAATTTTTGAACAGTCTCAGAATTGAACGAAACCAGTTCCATTGGATCCGTAATAGTTAGTTATTACGGGATTTCAAATTTCGTGTCAATCGGAGCTATCGTTTGATCGTGGCAGCTCGAAACGAATCGATTTATTTTTAATTTAAATTTGGCGAGTGAAAATAGCCATTTTGCAAAAAGTCTCGGATTTCGACGAAACCAGTTTCATCGGATCCGTAATGTGATATTATTGTAAGGTTTCAAATTTCAAGTCAATTGGATTTACCGTTTGTCCGTTACAAATTAAACCGCCTAGAAATCGACTTAAATCGGTTTAATTTAAATTGAGCGTTTATAGCCATAACTCGCACATACTTCCGAATTAGCTTCCGAAATCTGTTCCATTGTGTCCGGAACGCGGGGTAAACCCTAGAAACGCTGGTTACGGCGCGTAAATCAGGGTTCGGAATTTCCGGGATGAATAGTGTCGTTCGTTCTCTTATAAATAGCCCCCCCCATTTAAAAAAAAAAAAGAAAAAGAAAAAAACAAACCCTAGCCGCCACCCACATAACCCACGGCCAGAAAACACCCAACTTCATCCCTCCAAATCTCCAAATCCGTCGACAATTAGCAAGAATGTTCAACTACAAAGTGATAGAGCACAACACGAACTAGAGATCCAACGGTTATGATCGTAAATGGCGTGACGGATTGGCGGCAAATCGAGCTTGAAGGGTGATAGTTGCGCACGGAATTCCATGCAGGGGGTGAGGCCGAGCTTCTCATCCTTGGGGCCAAGTGTAGCTAGTGTCGAGGGCTTCGCGATGGCGGTGACGTGATCGAGTATAGTCGAGCGTGGTGGCCGAACTATTAAACCCTAGTTATGTAATTGGGTTCGGCTATTGAGAAGGGGGGACGCACGCATACTGAAGAGGAAGAAAGGGAAAGAACGGCCAGGATGCAAAGGGGTTGGATCTCATGGCTATGATGTTGTGTGGGTTTAAAATATTCAAGTTATTGTTGAAATTAGTTTATTTAAATACATGTAAACTTCAATAATTCATAACTTTTTCATACGAGGTCGAAAACGCGCGAAACCAGTTGCGTTGGAATCGTATGGACGAGCACTACGCGTTGGAGTTGGTTTGGAGTCATTTGGAGTTAGTGAGAATTTTGGGTAAAATTAAACGTCCGTTTAATTTTATTCGAAATAAATCGCTAAAACGGAAAATAAAATCAAGGTGAGAACTTCTCACTCAATCGAATCAGTTTCGATTTTATTTTAAATAGTTAGATTTAAAATATTTGAATGCATGTTTGAATGTTGATTGATATCTATTGATTATTAAAATAGACATTATGCGCCGTTAGTAAGCGGATGTTATTTATTAAAAACATATACCGCGAATATTTCATAAACAGTGAAATTGGTATTATATATAATATCAATATATATATATTGGCATATGTATATATTGCAGTTGTTGATTTCCCGCATTTTTTTGTTTAGCGGATGAGACCCTATTACGCCGTTATTAAGCGGATAATATTTAATAAAAACATATACCGCGATAATTTCGTACTGGAGCGAAATTGGTATTGTGCTATTGTTTTTGGATGCAGGAAAACAGGTTGGAGGGATCCAACTGGATTCCTCAACAGTATTTATTTAATTTCAGATATTTTAATATTTGATTGACTATCATATACGATATATGATATCGTTGTTGTCGTGATTGACTATTTGGTGTGTAGCATCATTGGACCCAGATTTTGGGATTTTAAAATGATTTTTAAAGTGATTTTTGAGAATATATAATATTTTGGAATTGATCCATTTTAAATAAATAAAGGTTATAATTTTTAAAGTTATAAAAATTATGATTTTTGAGAAATATAGTTAAAAACTGATTTTTGAGAATATGATGCTAATGATTTTATAAAATAGTTTAATCGAGACATTTTAGAATTATTGTGAAAAGTTTAAATATGGGATTTATAAAAATTTGATTATTTTATAAATCAAAATGATGAAATAATAAAGGAGATTAAAGACGTTTTAAAAGAATAATATAAATTGATTTATATTAAGAGATTTATAAATGGATATTTATAAATTGAAATATGGACATTATAAAACGAGTTTTTATAAGTGTTTAAATGAAGTGTAAATAAATTTCATAAATAAATGAAATTTATAGAATTATAAAACGGTGAAGTTATAAATGGAAATTTTATAAACAGTAGGTTTATAAAATTTATAAAGTTCAAAGGAACGATTTTTGCAAATAAATAAATTATAAGTGTTTGACTTATAATTTGGACTTTTGGTTTATAATTAAAATTATAAATCGAATAAGTTAATAAAGAGATTTATAAAAAGGAAGTTTTTATAAATAAATAGAAATGGAATTTATAAACATTGTTTTATAAATTCGCAAATGACTTATTTTAATAAGAAAATTGTTGAAACCTATTAAAGGAGTAATATTCACATTTTTGAATAGTGAATAATCCTTTAAAATAAATTGAATAGAAGTGATGAAATTGTTAACGAAGTTTATTCACATTTTTGAATAGTGAATAATATGTTAAAGAAATTGTTTTAGATATGATGTTTTAAATAGAATTAAAACTATCTAACGATGTTTTTAAAAGGTATTGAGATTCGAAATCATAGATTTCAACATTTATTGTTGAAATAGACGTTTTCGAGAAATAGAAGGAGATGATGGACTATAACACTGTTGTTATAGTAAATGATTTCCGAAAGGAAATGTTTTGTATAGTATTGGGATTTATATATCTATTTTAAATTCGAATCCCTATACTAGTGATTTTGGGACGTCGTAACGATGTTTTACGTAACATTCGTTTTGGCCCAAATAAATATGTTTATGAGAATGATTTCCTTAAAGAATGAAATATATACTTAATTTCGATTTAAGTATATTGAATATTTTCTAAGTGTTGAAAATAAATAAAATTTGTGAACTACTTATGAATGTATAAGTTTGGGAATGTTTTCCAATATAAAGTGAATATTTTGAGAATTTATCCTTTTGAAGATAAATTGAAAAGGAATATTGAAATGAATAATTGAAAACGAATATTCATAGATATTTTGGATTGTAAATTCACTATTGAATTTATAAATGAAATTGGAAAATGGGTTTAAAAATAAAATGTTGATTTATTTTTGAAGTGTGAAATTATATATATAGTGAAGATATTTTGGAAAATAAATAATATGGAAAATTATTTGGAATCTGGTGATGTGTGCATATCCATTGATAGTTCAATAACCGACTATCAATATTTCTCTTTGAATGGGTATTGGATGTGATTTGATTGAATGTGAATGCTACACTTATTTTTGAATAAGCGCTCACTATTCGGGTTAACCGGGAAAGGACCATGGGGTCGTATAACCCATTCCGAATATGTGATACGTCGTTATAAATTGCATTGAAGATCGGTGTTGAAGACCCGGTATTTGCGAGAGCGATAGGATGACCTGTCGATTTACTCTGCACCGAGTAGCTACGGTATAGAGTTCTCCATATGTGATGGTGAATCCGATCAGGATTGTGAATATCCGGATTGCAAGGACTTCTTTGTAAGTGCCTTCGGTTTTGTTCGAGCCCGGAACAGACTTGTATGGATTGTGTGTCTGACATTACAAGTTGAGATATAAAGCCGATTTCTTTCAAATATATTTCTGTTGGTGGCGGAGAATTTATTCTTTTAGCTTAACACCCTTCTCTGAGACGTACGAGCTCAGAGGTTATGTAGTTGAAGTTATCAGCGATATATTCCCAATTTGGTAATGTGACATGCTGAGTGTTGCTGTAAATGATCATTGTGTTGATTATTGTGATAGGATCGTTTATTTGATCGTCTATCTTTGTGATCATTGTGTTGATCATTTGTTGACCCAAAGCATGGCTTTTGTATAAAGTATGTTTTTGTGGACGTGACTTCGTCGAGCCTCACACCCCGGAAATGGTCAAAACAGGAAAGATGCGGCAAGGTTATGAGGGGTAGCACCCTTTAGGGTATGTACATTTCCTTCTGGATAGAGGTGGTATCATGGTATGGAGCCCAGATATTTACCCTATGTGGTTACTACGAATTTATTACTTTGTGGTTGTTGGCTTTCGGGATCCCGTGAGAAAGGTCGTTTACGATCGGGGAATGGCGTGCTCGTGTCAGTAGTTACCCAGTTAGGGGTAACCCGGCCTTGTGTTGGAAGACTTCCGGTTTGGTTCTCGGGGATGTCTTTCCAGAGGCATTCTCATGTGGTAATGGGAAGTTCCTTGGCCTGACCATTTATTGGAAATCCAAAGAAACAATACGAAACTTGTACGGTTTTAGTTGTAGAACCTTCCATCTAATATGGTAGCTATTAGTAGGCATAATATAATGGTACCTATGCTGGCTAAGATTTATATTCTACTTTCGAAATGAATTTCTTCTACACTATGCACTAATAATAATATCAAAATTGATTTGATTTTAATACGTATCAAGCATCTTTGACTATCATAAGGAGAAATCTTCTCCAAGTCTGCGTTTGCATTGTGTGTGTGGCAGGAGGTCTTATGGTAGTCTCATTTTTAAAAGCATTGCGAATTGAATTTAAAAATATTCCTCTATTTTGATTTTAAAGATAAATAAACTGTTTTGAGTTCCCACACTAGTCACATGACTGACTTGGAGTTTATTGTTTTCCTTCCTAAACTCTGGGTGCCCACCAATTTTCACACGGGCAGTCAAGAGTTAGGTTTATCAGGATATTCTGGATATTCTGGAGTTGCTGGAGGCAAGCTGGATGGCATGGCGTATTACTTATATAGTATTTCTTTTCCGCTGCACTGTTGTTGTTGTATGATGTTGTACACTCTGATGATATGATGTAATGAAATGTATGAAATGTAATAACTGATATAGTTCTTTGTTTAAAGATTATTCATTTATTATTATATGTTGTTCCGCTGCGAATTGTGAGATTCTGTTATTGTTCTGTTGTTTTCTGTTCCGTCCTATTCTCTGTTCTGTTTTTCTATCTGTTCTCTATTCTCTTTTTCTTCTAATTAAAATTTTCTATCTTCTTTTCCCTATCTAAATTTTCTATCTTTTTCTTCTTCTTTTCCTAAATTCTTTTTCTTAAACCCCTAAGGGTTCGTATTTTCGTTCATCTTGAATTAATCAATGGAGATTAGTGTCTATTCAAGGAGTACGGATTTACGGGTCTTTACAAGGTCAGACTAAAAGTCTGGTGAATGATAGTAATTACTAGAATCTTTAAGCAAAGTAAAAGTAATAGACTTTACAATAATTCTAGTATATAAAAGGAAAGAAAGGAAATAGAGAGAAGGAATAAGCTGGAAATAAATACGAATTAACTAAATTGACATAATTGATTAACTTTGATTGTTTGCACTTGTCTTTGATAGACCCTTTGATTAGGCTGAATTCCTAATCCTATAATTAGGCTGAAATCCTAATTCTACCCTCTGATCGGCCTGCAACTCCATAGACCTTACTACGGACTGGACGCTATATAACTCCCTACACATAAGGTAATGGCATCTACGAAAGACGCACAAAGTACAATGGTGTCTATGAAAGACGCACAAATATTTATTGTGGACTAGACATTATACAGCTCCCTACATAGAAGGCAATGGTGTCTATGAAAGACACACATACTTAAGTGCTTGGAACTCATAGCTGTTACTGAGCACTGAAATGGAAGTCGCAAGCTTAACTACCACCGCGCTCATGCGACCTATTGCTCCACCTATTGGGTCTTCTTATTACCTGTGCTCCAGCATAAGCATGCCCCTCATCTCACTTCAGGATTATGCGAAACACCACGTCCATAGAAAAGTAGGGGAAATGCCGTTGGTACTGGCCCGTCATCAAAACAATATCTACTTGCACCCTTTGTCCAAATCCCATGTGATTTGGACTTCTATTTGACCAATTACTACCATTATAAGCATAAGAGTGTCCTCATCTAACTTCAGGCTAATGTGAGACCACCATTTTGTCTAATAAGGGATGCTTTTTGGTACAGGTCCTACTTTCATCTTTTCTTATTAACTTAGATAAATTACTTAAATAAGCCTTTATTAGTATCTTCACTATCTTTTCTTATTAATTTATCCTAAGTTTTAAAATAAGACCCATTCCAGTTTTTTTTTCTTATTGCAACCTACGTTATAATCATGCTTATTACTTAACCCAAGGTCTAAGTGTGAAAATAAGGCTCTTTTATCTTATACTCTTTTTAATTATTATTCTAAGTTATAACTAGGCCAATTATCTTTAATTAGTTCAATTTTAACATTAATATCATAATTAGGCTCAATTTCAGTCTTAATTCCATTTTTATTACAATCTTTACAATTTACGTCTTATCTTAAGTTATTTCAGTATTCTTATAATTTTAATCCATGGTCGCGTTTAATCTATTCCAATCCATACGCGAAGAAAGAGGAGAAATAAAAGAAAACTGAAAATAGAAGGAAATCCAAAACGTGGGATGAAGATGTAAATAACGCATAAATAACAGTAAATAAATTAAAATACTGTAAATAAACCATAAATAAATAGAAAATCTATAATTAACAGAAATAAACTAAAATTAACTAAAAAGAATAGCTATAATAAATAGACTAAAAATAATTCTAAAAATTGTAAATAAACTACTAAAAAGGTTATTTTAAAAATCCTAGTAAAACTATAACTATTGGAAACTCTATTATTTTATATTACTTAAAAATCTAAATGGTTGCAATCAGTCACGTGAGACAAAATCTAGAATCCCTTTTCTTAATAGCAACCAAAATTCTCTAGAAATCTCTCTAATTTGTACAATCTTCATCTTTTATTGGAATGTATATATATAATATTTTTTTTTTATAAATGAAAAATGTAGGTAAATATTTAAGAGAGAGAAATGGAGGCTAGGTTTTGATTTCAAAGTGAAAACCTAGGTTAGTTTAGGTCCTATTTATAGTGTTTTAGGTGTGTTTTCAACCATAGATTAGAATCTCTAGAAACTTCTGTTGACTCATTCCTATGTCTAATCTTACAATGCGCCTTGTCAGCTCCTTATCTTATATTTAATTTAATTAATTACACCCTCAATAATATAAAAACTATAAATAACATTTTATTCTCCTCAATTATCTTCTAATTTGTGACATTTTATTTCATATTAAATTTCCACTAGTCTCTCTATATTCGCATGTTTCATTTCAGTTTTCAATATACCATTTAATTTACATGTTTACGTTTGAAATAAATAAATAAACGACATGTCAATATCTTACCACATTTACATCTGAAATAAGTAAATAAACATGTCAATATTTCTCCATGTTTATGTCTAAAATAAATTAATAAATAACTAGAAATTCTTATGCCAGTATTGTACATATTCACGTTTGAATTAATTGGATCAATAACATTTGAATTATTATGTCAATATTTTATATATTCAAATCTGAATTCATTAAATAACACATGAATTGGTGTGTCTACATTTTTTTTCCATATTCACATATGTTGTAATTATATAAATAACATATGTCCATAAACGTGTATATATGTTGTGTATTAATTAGTAACCTAATTCTTTACCTTTAATTTGAGCAATCAATTACATTAATTGATTGATATTAATGTTTTTATGTTTGAAAATCAAACTGGCCCTTATTCTTTACTAATAAAGAAATAACGTACGTTATATTTTCTATAAGAAATGTAAACCTTCCATAATCTACCCTTGCCTTTTCTTTTCAAAATATAATGTTTATTTTATTAAATGCCTTCTTTTCATAAATATATGGTTACATTTTCTATCATTTACAATAACCCATATCATTTGAACATCTTCATCTAAATTTATAAAAGTGGATGCCTTCTTTTTAAATACAATGTTATACCATTTTTAATCTTTTGTAGCAATACAAACTCCCTATTTATAAAATCATACATATATTCAAAAATGAGAGGTATATTTTGTTTATCTCAAAACGTGCATTTTTTTTAAATATTCATTCCATTTTGACATAAATGCAAGTTCTTATATTAAACTCAATCATTACAATTTAGTTCCTTTTTCCCTTTCTAATTGAAACATTTCAATAAATCTACTACCAATTAATTTCAATACTAATTTCAAACGAATTCTAATTATAAATACTGTTTCTTTTCACTTATAATTATTTATTAATTCCTCCTTAAATTTATTTTGTAACAGGGGCAGACACTTGCAAAATAATTCTCTAGTACAGATACTTTTGGCAATAATAAACCACGATGCTATAGATTTCGCTAGAAGATGTGATCTCTGTGAAAAAGATTTAGCAAAATCAAAAGAACTACTTCAACAGAGTTGATGCAGATGGACAGCCTATGGCCATTCGTAATATGATGAATAGACTTGATTGGCATCCTACCGATAGTAAAACGAGGAGCCAAATATGCTATAATTGTCCTAGATTAATTCAAAAAATGGGCCAAAGCAGAATCGTTGGCCACCATATCCACAAAGAAAGTCATTGATTTTTTTAGTAAAAATAATATTTGCAGGTTTGGTGCGCCATAGAAAATTATCACCGACAATGGAGCTCAATTCGAAAGAACCGAGTTCAGACTTCTGCAAATGCTTCCAGATTGAGAAAAGCTTTTCCACGATGGCTCATTCGCAAGCAAATGGGTAGGTGGAAGCAATAAACAAGATCATCAAGTCAACCATCAAGAGGCAACTAACTAAAGCAAAAGGAAATTGGGTTGATGCACTTCCAATCGCACTATGGTCTTCCAAAACAACCCACAAGGCGGCAACTGGCCATACCCCTTTCGCTCTGGCATATGGCTCGGAGACGATGATTCCCGTTGAATTAGAAGTCCCCTCACACCGAAGGTAAATTTTTAATCAAAAGCAGTATGAGCAGCTCCTAATCGAATCAATGGATACGATCGATGAAAGAAGGGAAGAAACTGACTTGAGAACCGTCGCCAACCAAAAAAGGGTCGCATGGTAATTTAACTCCAAAGTTCACAACCAAACCTTCGAAGTGGGAGATCTTATGCTCAACTGAGCCAACCCCATTCCAGGTGCATTTGGACCATACCAAGAAGGACCGTACGTCATCAATCAAAAGCTAAGAGATGGAACTTTCAAGCTAACAACCATCGACGGAATCCAAATTCCTAGGGCATTGATCAGCGAATCACTCCTCCATTGCTTCATTCGAAACTGCTTTGTGTATTCTCTATTTTTCAGCAAATAAGCCATCTCGGCATGCTGGGGGCATTGTAAATAGGACAAATCTGCCTAACTTTCCTTAATAAAAATTGATTTTCTTTTTGAACCAACAAAACTATGTTCATAATTACTGCCCGCCAAGTCGACGGTAGCGAATCGACTCAAGCCATTGGATCAATGGAACCCAATCTTTGCCTTCTAAAAACTGGTGTATCTTCGATAACATCGGGAAGGTTAAAACATAACATCCTCTTATTGCTCGAAGATAGGCAACACCAAGGAGTATGAAAAGCCATGCACTTCATAAGTCGTGTACTAAATTTCAAAACATTAAGTCCTCACGTTACCCGAAGATCGGCAATGCCGAGGAGTATGAAGAGATGCACTATTTATAAGCCATGCACTAAATTTCAAAACATCAAATCCTCACATTGCCCAAAGATAGGCAACACCGAGGAGTACGAAAAGCGGCACACTTCATAAGCTGCACACTAAGTTTCAAAACATCAACTCCTTACGTTACCCGAAGATAGGCAACATTGAGGAGCATGATAAGCCACGCACTTCATAAACCGCACACTAAATTTCGAAACAATAACTCCTCGCATTTCCTGAAGATAGGCAACATAGAGGAGTACGAAAAGCCACATAATTCATAAGCCGTGTACTAAATTACAAAATACCAACTCCTTCAGTTTCCCAAAGATATGAAACACCGAAGAGCATGGAAAACCACACATCCCATAAGTCGTGCACTAACTCTTAAAACTTAAACTCCTTATGTTGCCTGAAGATAGGCAACACCAGGGAGCGCTAAAACAGTTCCGGACCGACGGGTCATATCAATCCCAAAAGCCGCACATTTCATAAGTCATGCATTAACTCCCAAAGCTGTGAAATCACGATCCTAAAGCATAAACCCCTCACGTTGTCCAAAGATTAGCCACATTGAGGAGCCCCAAGACCGTTCCGAAACGACGAGACATATCAATCCTAAAATCCACGAATCCTATAAGTTGCGTGCACTTTCAAGTCCTGAGATTGCCTTAGTAGTGCTAGGGGACTATCCTGTAACGCCCCACCTCTATACCCACGCTAGCCAAGGCCACTACGGGGTAATGCCGTCAACTAGCGTGGAGAATAAGGCTGTTGAGGAGCGACCATCCGTGTAATTGCTTTGTGCAAGTACCGATATGCCAGATAGAAGTATAACTTTTCATCTCGAAAGGAAATCCGACATACCGATGCAAACTCAAAACTACTACACTGTGGCTATAATATCTTCGGAAACAAATATAGAAATAAACATAACACAAATCAGTCATAGATAATTCATATCACAAAGGCGGAAATAGATATGAATATTACACATAAAAGTGTATATCAGAGTAGTGGTCAAAAAAGATCCACAACATCACAAAGGAATAGATACAAGTGCTAGACAAAAATATGTATACATCAAGGAGTCTATATCTCAATTGTATACAACAAAAACTACTAAACTAAAGTAGTTAGCCAAAAGATCAGATGATGGTCCGATAAGGAGTCAAGCAGAAGCACCTGTAAAATCTCAGTCTGATCCGAGTATTATTTAAGAAGAAAATAATAAATGGATCAGTCTAGCTATAATTATAAGATAAAATAAGATATAAGAAGAGATATAATAAAATCGTATGATAACCAAAAATGTCATACCTCGACAAGTATACAATAGAAAATCAACAAAGGAAAATCATACAAATATCTCACGAATCTCATAGCACAAAAAGAATGTCATATTCTTTATTTAATTCACCAAGCCACAATAAATGACATACATATCAATGCCAATTGTAAAAGTTGGTGAAACATAAATTCCAAAAATCAACAATTAGAAATCCAGAAATCACAAGAAAAGGATGGTCAATCCTAAATGGAACGCTATTCCATAGACCGAACATCGACGCACCTAAATAGAGATGCCCCATGCACAGTCAAACATCGACGCACCTGGAAAGGCACGACCCATGAAAAGACAAACATCGACGCACCTAGAAAGGCACGACCTATGCAAAGACAAACATCGACGCACCTAAATCGATGCACCTAGAAAGATACACCCCATGCATAAATAAGCATCGACGTACCTAGAAAGATACGTCGTATGCATAAATCAACATCGACATATCTAGAAAGATACGCCCCATGTAATGTCTAACGTCGATACACCTAGAGAGATACACCCCATGCAAAGTCGAACATCGACGCACCTAGAAAGATACGTCCCATGCATAGACGAACATCGATGCACCTAGAAAGATATGCCCCATGCCCCGACTTATTGAGCCGATTTCTCCACGAAGTAAACAAACATCGACGCACCTAAATAGATACGACCCATGTGTAAATAAACATCGACGCACCTAAATAGGTACGACCCATGCGAGAAATGAGACGAAGCTCAATAAAACGAGGTACTGTCCTCTACGTGGACAAAGAGACATTGCACATTGCTAGTCTAAACCATAAAATGATCATCATCGATCATCAAGAAGTGTCAATTACAGTAAGCTAGTAAATATATGTGCTTAACTTCATGTCCCATAACCACTAGCTTAACTTAAATATTTACGAACAAATTGTATATCTCCACTTGAAAATTGTCACAAGAAATTCAATCGAACAAGTCCAAGAATTAACGGACGAAGTAAACGCAAGCATTTGATACCACTCGTTTTACTAAGTCGTTTAATTAGATTTCTCATACGAGTGAGGTAAAGGTTTGTATATACTAATAGTTTGGAAAACGTTTTAAGAAACGAGCTTTGTAATGAAATAGTGTTGAAATCATTTTGATGGAAGAGTTTTGATATTTACTACTAGTATAGAAAATCTTTATATTTTTAAAGTGACAAAACATGAAAATGATTGTAGAAACAATCAATCACTAAAATTCACATTCGAAGACGTGAATAAAAATCCAAAGAAATCAATATCAAATCCATCAAAATGGATATTTCGAAAATTCCCAAAGAAAATGTCATCAAAGTCGATAGTAAATGATAACAACAAAAGGGAAACGATACGAATCGATTAAAGTTGGAAATTCAAACAAATAGACAATATAGGCAGAATTGGCAAATAGGAGCAGGTCGGTCAACCAGACTTTCTGGGTCGATTGACCGAAAAAAGCCTAGAAATGTCTCGGGCTACATGTCGGTCGACCGGCACAGGGGTTCAGTCGGTCGAACCTGACGTTCTTCAATTTGAAACCCATTTCAAAGGAGGTGCAAACACCTTCAATTTGCAAACGGACAAGCACGGATGCTAGGGGTTTACGCCTATCGACTACCGGGCCCTATAAGCTCTTCGATGCATCACAAAATCATGATCAAAGATCAAAGCTATGATTTTTAAGGATTTGGCTTTCAAAACACTAAAATTGGAATATTCACAAAACCAACCCAAATCAAAATCAAATGCACATGAATAAGTGTTTGGTGTTTGCACCAAAATTGGGCAACACCCTTTGGGAGTTTTTGAAGAGGTAATGAATAAAAAACTGGAAGTGGAAATAAGTACCATCTAACAAAAACTCCAAGTCACAGAAAAGTAAATTGCACAGAAGACAAGGATTTAGAGTGGTTCGGCTATGCGCCTACGTCCACTATGAAGCTTTATCACTTTATTCCTTAATACTTGAAGATTACAAGTGTTTTTAAGCAAATTACAACAGTAGATGGACTTAAATTCGAAATTAGCAGCCGAGGAGGTGGTATGGAGTGATTCTGGCAGCGTTTAGGCTTATCCTTCTTCTCTAAATTCTCCGACCCCTTTTCTGAATGACCAGGGGCTCTATTTATAGGTGTGGAAGGCCAAAATCCCGCCTAAAACTCAGGGAGGTTGCCTGGCACGTGAGGGGGGCCCATAAGCCCGCGTTCTCGGAGTCCGTGCCCAGTTTGGGATCGATTCGAAGTGAACTTCGAATCGATCAAAAATGCATCCAATCGAGGCGAAATTTGGTGTGGACATTCTTCAACATGTATGCAAGCTACTGTGAAAATCTCATGGCATTTGGATCATGGGATTGAGAGATACGATCGATTTAATATTGCGTCTTCGTGTACCCTGTTTGCTTCGACTCCGCTTATTGATTCATTCGAATCCATATGGTTCGAATCCATATGGTTCGAATCCACAGGTTCGAATCCATACGGTTCGAATCCATGGGTTCGAATCCATACGGTTCGAATCCATGGGTTCGAATCCATACGGTTCGAATCCATGCTTTTGTATGCGAAGGCAGTGACGTGGTGTACTGTGTGGATGGATTCGAAGCCGATGGATGCGAGGCCGATGGAGTCGAAGTTGATGGGTTCGAAGTATGTACTGGCTGATGGATACGAGGTTAGGTGAAGTCGTCGATTCGAAGCGTATTCACCTCCAATGGATTCGAAGGGAGGCACGCCCCTGATGGATTCGAAGTAGGGAGCGCTTTGGATGGATTCGAAGTGAAGGCTTGCTTAATGGACTCGAAGCAAATGCACTTCTCATGGGTTCGAGGCGACATGCGTCTTGATGGATTCGAAGGAAGGTCAGGGGATGGTTTCGAATTACGTGGGTTTGAACTGGACGAACTCGAATCAACGTGGAGGTGATGGGTTCGAACCAAGCAACATTCCTCTCTTTCAATCTTGAAGCCATCATAACTTGAGCATACGACCTCGGATTGACTTGAAACTTGAAATGCTGGTTCCTATGACTTTGCTCATCATGTCTTGTCGATTTTGGCCCAATCTGGGCTCGGACAATATTCATCGTTATCCATAGCGAAGGGGAGTGCGATCAATCTTTGAGGTGAACTGTCTTCTGTTTTTGACCAGTCTTTTGATATCACGGCTTTGCCAAAAAGCGGGATAACATTTTGCCCCCCAAAGTATGTCTTGTGGGAACATGACGTGCTTTGAATAGTCGCCATCTCTTTCTGAAAAACCATTGCTCTCTTTTCGCTGAGGCTCATACGCCGTATTGTTTAACTTTTCCTTGATATGATTGATTGCTGTATAATTGCGCTTAGTCGTTGGCTGTTGTAGTCGTAACAGGATGAGTGTTTGATCCCTGTAAATGTTTAAAATCGAATGTTAGTTTGATATGTGTGCATATGTATTAGTTTGATCCCTATTTACGTCGTGCGTTCACGAGTTATGTTGGTTTTTGTTTGCTGCTGAATTCTTAAGATTCAGGTCAAAGTATTGCTTTTATGGTTGTCTATGATTATCCTTTTGTATCGATCCTCTCCTGAATCGTTATACGAGGTAGACGAGTAGTTTTTTACATTTGAGGCGATCTCGTCTGTTTTTGCCAGTGGCCTTCGATGGATTCGAAGTTATGTTTGCGTAAATAGGTGGCTTTCGAATCGATGGCCCGATGGACCTCGTGCTTCGAATCGATTGGACCTTCGATCCAGCCCTTGCTCATGTGTTTCTTCGAATCGATGATGCCTCGTATCGATGCTGCCTTGCCGGATTCGAAGCTTAGGGGGGAGTCGGAGCTGTGATTGATTCGAAGCTGCGATGGATTCGATGCAGTGATGGACTCGAAGCTGTGATGGATTCGAAGCAGTGATGGACTCGAAGCTGTGATGGATTCGAAGCAGTGATGGACTCGAAGCTTAGAAAGGATTCGAAAGTAGTCGTTCGAATCGATGAGGTTGTGACCTGTGGTAAGCGGTCAAAATGACCGAGAGTTGAAGCGCCACTAATCCCCCTTTGGAATCCATATAAAAACACGAGGCCGACTCCATTTATCTCTTTTTACCTTTTTACCATTGCTTTAGCTGCTTCTTTGAATCGATCTCAGAGCCAAATCAAACGTTCATTTCCACGAGTCGATCAAATTCCTCCAAGCTTCTATTTGCAATCGAACCAAGCCAGGTAACCAAGGGATTGATTCGAGTTGAAAATGGTAACACTGCAATTTTTTGGCATTGATTCAACGCTTTCTTATGGAAATCTTGAAGTGTGATAAGATATGAACAAAGTGGGTCGACTCGATGGAACTGAGGAATGAAAACATTCGAGTCGTATCATTCAGAGTATTGTCTTTCACTGTTTCGTATCGATCCAGGGGTGAGCGATTCGAGTTGGCTTCGAATGCGTGGCTTCGAACCGATGATTGCAGGTGAACAAGAAAAAGGCTTGCGGTGATCGATTCGAAACAACAATATTCCGATCGATTCGAAGCGATGATACGTTGATCGATTCGAAGGAGTTTAACTTCGATCGATTCGAAGTCAGGTGGAGTTCCATGGATTCGAACTGCTCTTGATGGATTCGAAGGAGTTCGACTTCGATCGGTCCGAAGTCAGGTGGGGCTCCATGGATTCGAACTGCCTCTCTGTTCCCATGTCTCATCGAGTCGAACTACGTGGCATTGGGGCGCGCCGATTCGAAGTTTATCGATTCGACTTGTGTCGAATCGAGTCGATCGATTCGAACGTTCTCGCTTCTGGAACTTCCACTCCTTTGATTTGTTCCAATATCTGAACTATGACCAACTTTAAGTTGAACTCTGACGAACTCACTAAATTTTTAGCATATTTGATTCCGACGAGCTTCGGCCTTGCATGATCAAAGTTGACCTGACCTGTCTTTTGAAGCTCGTCGATGGCACCATGACTTAAACACATATAACGAATTCATACTTGAATTGGTCAGTAGCATCTGAGTGGCATGAAAGTGACGGTCAGCGATGACGGTCGTTTTCGTTTTCCAATTCCAATGTTTCGTCGTTCGGACACCGTGTTCCAATCTTGTGAAATTTGCTTTAGTTATGCACTTGCACTGCACGGCATATTCATATACTTCACACCGGGGAATATACGGGCTTTCCTTGTATTTTAACGCTGCTTTCTCGTGAGTTAGTTAATTATGGAGTCTTCGGGTTCTGAACAACAAGAGTTACAATGCTTGCCTCCTCCAGTGCTAGAAATTCCAGAGATCCTTCCTGAAGTAATAGACCCTGCTCCGGACGAATTGCCGGAGGCCTTACTTATCGAAGATCCCATAGACTCCGTTCGATCCAATATTTCTGGAGCATTATTGGGTCGGATATGTTCGAAACATAACTTATCTCCGGATGACGTTTTGCTACCGGGAATTGGTGATAGACCTCACAATCCACCCGAAGGCTACACTGCTTTTTATCGCCATGCCTGTGCGGCTGGAACTCTCCCCCCGTTTAACCAATATATCAGGGAGATGCTATCGTTCATTGGAATTGCTCCCGCACAACTTCATCCCAACGGGCAAGTGTTGCTGAACAGTGTTTTCATTTTATTCATGGATCGCCTTTTTCGTCCGCCTAGGCCAGCTGAGATTAGACATATATTCAATTTCAAGAGCAGGGGTGATAGTCCGTCTTTCACCTTTCTGGAGGCAGTTAGAAACTGCCAGATTGTGACGGGAGCCTGGACCAGACTTAGTTACTTTAAGAATGAATGGTTTTTTGTCCAAAGCCCCCCAGGATTCGCTAGGCGATGGCTGTCCAGACGTGAGTGCCGTAAAACAAGTAAGCCTTCTTTAATAGCCGTTGTTGACACTCAAACTGACGTCAGGCGTTTTTCTTACAGCTATCATATCAAGGCCAGACGGTGGTCGATACAGAAACGTCATCCGAAGTTTACAAGAGATCCCGCGTGATTTGCGGAACATTGACTTGGTCTTAACTGATGATAACTTAAGGATGCTGGGTTTAATCGAGACGAACCAGAGTATTGTCATTGAGGGATTGGCGAAATCGGCTCCAAAGGCAAAGAGGAAAAACGGTGTAGTGATAAGAGAAATGAGCGATGATGAGAGGACGCCTACTGACACCGGGCTAGCGGCTGACCTTCTCCGAGCAGGAAAAAAGCGGAAAGGCAAGGCTGTTGTTCCTAAATTTAAGAGACGGAAGTCTGTAGTCGTGTCTCGCTTGATCCCTGGAATTAATTCTTATGACTTCGCTCTTTGTCAACCAGGAAACATTTTCATAGGACTGGATGACGTTCCCATCCCGGAATGCATTTCTCTTTATCACAAGTCCAGGTTGGTTGAGCTCCGGGAAGCGTTAGACATAAGTGAGCTTTTACCTGTTAGTGCAGTCGATACTTCCGGTTGGTCGGGGGCTTTGCGCATTTGCATACACTTTCATAACACTACATGACTGCTTCTCATGCCATATCGATTTTGCCTGGTACTTAACTGAATCGCATCTCTTTTCCAGGTAGTATGGCTGGCCGTCAGTCTACATTGGACAAACTCCGGAGAGTGCATCATCCATCAGCTTATTACGAATCTCGACGTGGAGACCCCGATCGTGATCGCGACCGGAGGCATCATGGCCAGGAGTATCATGCAAAGGATCATCACCGCGGTTACTCTAGCCAGGAACGATCGGACAGGGATCGTAGGCATCGCTCCCCCTCTCGATCTCCTCCGCAATCCCGAAGTCATGTCCAGGTATCCGAGCCTATGTGACATCAACCGTCTTCGCAAGTTTCGAGGCTCGAGCCACATCGTCCTCGAACTGAGGTTGCAACGTCCACGTCCGCGGAGGAGACCCTTATTGAGTCTTCTGGTGAAGGGGCTATCAGGCTTGCTCAACTGAGGAAGGATTTTCCAGAGATTTTCTTTGACGCTTGTATTTTTCTTCCCAATCTTAAAAGAATTCCCGAGGATGCTGCGACCATGGCGCTCAGCTATACCCGTGACTTTTATGCTCAGTACAAAGAATGGTACAGGGCGGCTGTTAAGGCTTCCAAAGCTGCCTTCGACCGGGCCCAAACCATCGAGAAGCTGGAAGCCGACTTGGCTCAAAAGAGTCGCATCGTCGACATACTCCAATCTGAGGCGGAATCTTCCCGCAAGGCCGAGGTCGAGTCGTTAAAAAAGGTTGATGAGACATTAGTTGAGATGGCGAAGATGCAACAGGCACATTGTACTTTAGTTGAAGACTTAGGCCATCGATACAAGAATGTTGAAGCTGAGCGGGATGCGGCAGTCAAGGAACTAGAGGAGTTAAAGGCTAAGTTTGCTGACATGAATAAAGAAAAAGATGATGCGAACGTGGCCGCGCAAGAAGCGTGTGAGCAAGCTGTATCTTTTCGAGCTGAGCGTGATGCAGCAATCACAAGGGTTAAGGAGGTTGAATCGGAGGTGGAGGAGAGAGTCCAAGCGGAGAGGTTCAAGATGGAGGCCGAATTCGACGATCTCTTGGACACATATAATGCCAATGTATTAGAAAATAGAAATCTCTCCTGGCTAGGGGATTACTCGATGCCTCTCTACAATGCTTGGAAGAAATTAGTGGAAGACAAGAGGATGTCTTGTCCGGATGGGGTATTAGATGAGTTTGAGCTTGAGTCACGTCTGCTCAGCGAGGATGAGAGGAGAACCCTTCATGAAGCAGTAATTTTTGTTGAAAAAGAAAGACTTGGTGTCCATCAAACGGAGGTTGGCGAAGGTTCGGGTATTATGCATCATAGCGAGAATACTGAAGTCCCTGTTTCGACTTTGTCCGCAGCTGTTGCTGCGGTCGATCCACAAGCCATTCCAGCCTACAATCCGGACCAACCGGAACTGTCTTCGGGCAAGACTCTCGTCCCCGAGCTTGTTCAAGCTCCAAGGCAAGGTAAAGTAGGTATTTTGATTACTCTTCTTACGTCTTAAAACATTGATTTTCGAGGGAACTTCTTGGTCTGATAGCTCTAATTTTTGTTGTTTAGTGACCGAGAGTGTCGCACCCGTGCTCCCTGTTTCTTCAGCTTTATATCCTACGCGTGGAGTTATTGTCACCGAGGCGATTTCAACTGCCTCCATGGTTGGTGATATGGGAGAGGGAGGCTCAATGTCATTCGATGTTCAAATGTTTGAAGAGCTATTTGGTCACCCTCTTGACCCCATTCCCGATCTTCCTTTTGCGACGAGTGGAGCTGCAACCGTTTCTAGCTCGATTGTGATGACCACTAGCGTATCTAGCGCGGCCCAACTGTCTCGAGAGGAAGAGATTTTAGCCGAGATAAGTGCCGATATGGCTATGACAGTGACAGTTGGTCCCGGTTGTGACGCTGCTCCCTCAAGCTTATCTTCTCTAATGATGATTTCTCCTGGTGGCACTGCAACCGTCTCGAGTGTTGCTGAACAAGTACATGTTACCGCTCCCATGCCCTCGGCTCACCCCCACAGAAGGATCTCTATCCCTTCTAGTTCTGAGGAAGACGTCGATATTATGCCAGACCCGGAGGATGTTCCCAAGAAAGGCAAAAAGTCTCGCAGGAAGCCAGGCAGTGGGTCTAGCGGCTCGACTCCGAGGAAGAAGCACCGGAGGAAGGAAGAGTGAGCCCTTCGCTTCGTCATGTGATTACGGATCACAATTCTTTTATCTTTTCTCTTGTTCTTTTTGGGCCGTGTATATGTGTGGATCCGACCTCTACTTAATCGAAACATCTTTACTTGCCCTGTAATCAAACCTGTTTTTGTTGGCTGATGAAATGGGAAATTATTCTTTTCTTTTACCTAAATGCCTTGCAGCATTTTTCTTCTATCCGCTTAATATTTTAAATATAGCTTCGTGTCGTGATTTAATGAATTAGTTGGACTCTGATTACATTATCGCTTAGGCCAGTGATTAACACTCAGCTTTTTGCCCCTTAGTTGCGGGGAATAATATTCATATTCTGGCGGCTGATTGCGTTTATTGCAAGTCTTGGGCATATGCCCCCCTTCTGGGGAATTATGACAATTTGAGATCGATAATCTGTCCTGCATTCCAGGAATCTGAGAGTTATCGATGTTTGGAACACGGTTCGCGCTCTGGGAACTTGGAATTGATGTTCATACTCCACTTCACACTATGGGAATTGGGAGTTGATGTTGACATCTCAGCCCGTATTTCGGGGACTTCGAATTGTTGTTCGTGTTTTGATTCGCGCTCCGGGAATCTGGACTAGATGTTTACACTCCAATTCGCACTCTGGGAAGTTGGAGTCCGTTCGCATTCCGGGAATGAATTATGGAATGTTTATACTCCAATTTACGCTGTGGGAAGTTGGAGTTAGCCGATAGGCTGTCAGTCACACCTATTTGGGCTTTATTAGGAATTCGTTCGCACTGTGGGAACGACGGATTTGATGTTTATACTCCAATTTACGCTGCGGGAAGTTGGAGTTAGCCGATAGGTGGTCAGTCACACCTATTTGGGCTTTTTAGGAATTCGTTCACACTCTGGGAACGACGGATTTGATGTTTATACTCCAATTCGCACTCTGGGAAGTTGGAGTCCGTTCGCACTCCGGGAACGAATTATGGAATGTTTATACTCCAATTTAGGCTGTGGGAAGTTGGAGTTAGAAAAAGGATTGTCGTGTATCAATCCCTGTGAATGCTGGTATTGTGTTTTGTCCCCGAGCTCGGGTTTCATTTAGCGAGCGACTGGTCGTATCACAGTTACTCCCTATTTGAATAAATCCCACCGTGCGATGGAATTTAACTCTTCGTGCAACGTGATATTATGTGTTATTTTCAGTGAATCACAACTTTTGGCTCGAAGAGATGGCATTTTATTGCTGAAACGAAAGAAACATGGCAAAATCAGTTGCCTTATTACAAGTTCAAATTTCAAAATGCAAAAACAAAATGCTAAGGAAGAAATTGGTGAAAGATTGATAAATAAAGCCTGTCAGATGTAGTAGCGACGGAGGCTTCCGCTATTCCAGGCTCTTGGTAAAGTGAGACCATCAACGGTTGATAACTTGAATGTGCCATCTCTGAGCTTTTGTGAAATCATATACGGCCCTTCCCAATTTGGGTTTATGTGCGAAGGGACCGGGTAAACCCTCTTGAGTACCAGGTCGCCGGGTTCAAAAGTTCGTGGGCGGACCTTGGCGTTGTATATTCGAGCGACTCGTCCTCGATATGCAGCTGCCCTCACATCGGCTTCTTCACGCTTCTCATCAAGCAGATCTAGGGATTCAGCAAGTAATATAGCGCTCGTTTTCAGGTCGTAGTATGTCACACGGTGAGAGTGAACTTCCATTTCGACTGGAATAACTGCTTCAGAGCCATAGGATAGAGAAAAAGGAGTGTGTCCGGTCGCAGTTTTGTGAGTCGTTCTGTACGCCCACAGAGCCATTGGTAGTTCATCAACCCACTTGCCCCCGGCTTTCTCCAGTCTTTTCTTCAATATAGACTTGATAACCTTATTGACGGCCTCGACCTGACCATTCGCTTGTGGGTGCGCTACTGCTGAGAATCTCTTATGGATGTGAAATCGCTGACAGAAGTCCCTAAATTCAGCACTGTCGAATTGGGCTCCATTGTCGGTGATAATAGTATGCGGGAGACCAAACCGGCAGATGATGTTGCGTACCACGAAGTTGATTACCTTCTTTGTTGTAATTGTTGCAAGAGGCTCAGCCTCAGCCCATTTGGTGAAGTAATCAACCGCAACTATGGCGTACTTTGCACCCCCCTTAGCTAAAGGCAATGCACCGATTATATCCATCCCCCACATTGCAAATGGCCACGGACTGACCATTTGGGTTACTTCGAAAGGCGGGGCTCTAGGGATCCGAGCGTGTCTCTGGCATTTATCACATCTTTTGGCATAATCCATAGCATCGCGGTTAACGGTAGGCCAATAATATCCGTATCGAAGTATTTTCTTGGCAAGTGCTTGCCCTCCAGTGTGATCGCCACATTCTCCTTCGTCCACCTCACGCAACACTCGCTTGATTTCGTCATGTGCGATACACCGGAGAAGAGGAACAGAGTATCCCCATCGAAACATAACTCCGTTTTGAATGACAAATCGTGAAACCTTTCGAAGAATCTGTCTTCTTTCACTTCGCCGTTCCGGCAGTGCCATGCTCAATGTAGTCTCGGTAGGGGGTCATCCATGATTCCCTCTCGGAGGTAGCTTCAAATATGAGTTCATTCTCCGTTCGATCAATGCTTGGAGAGGATAAAGTCTCGACGGGAACGAGTCCCAAGTGTTGAGTTTCGCCTGTGCTTGCCAACTTTGCCAATGAATCGGCTTTCTGATTGCGCTCTCGTGGTATGTAGAAAATGGTATAATAATCAAACTGACCCAGTATTTCTCGGACCCGGGCTAGATAAGCGGCTAGTCTTTGATCCTTGGCCTGATATTCACCCCGAACTTGTCATACCACCAACTGGGAATCGCAGTAAATCTCCACAGCGATAATTCTCAGGTCACGGGCCAACTTCAACCCGGTGAGCAAGGCTTCGTATTCAGCTTCGTTGTTGGTTGCCCGGAAATCAAACTTTAAGGCGTAGCAGATGGATCGACCTTCGGGAGTCTCAAGCACTATCCCTGCGCCCGAGCACCGATCGTTGGATGCTCCATCAGTGTATAGCTTCCATACATATTCGGGGGAGTTACTAGTTTCAGGTAAGTCTTCAGGAACGGTGAATTCGGCAATGAAATCTGCTAGGACTTGACCGCGTATGGCTCTCCTCGGAACATATGTGATGTCGAATTGACTCAGTTCAATGTTCCACTTTAGTAACCTGCCAGACGTCTCAGGTCGTGCGAGGACCTGTCGTAACGGTTGGTCGGTGTACACAATGGTAGGGTGAGCCTGAAAATGTGGATGGAGCTTCCTCGAGGCGATGACTAGGCAGTATGCCAATTTTTCTAGCCTTGGATAATTTCTCTCGGCCCCGGTTAATCGTTTACTGACATAATATACTGGTTTCTGTGTTCGGTCTTCCTCTCGAACTAATGCAGCGCTAATAGCGTTTTCAGATACAGCCAGATAAAGGTATAATTGTTCGTGATCAACAGGTTTTGAAAGAATCGGTGGTGTGGAAAGATGCTGAACTAGCGATTGAAACGCGCCCTCACATTCCGTAGTCCATTCGAAGTTTCTTTTCCCCTTTCGGATCAGATCGAAGAAGGGTATGCATTTATCCGTTGATTTCGAGATGAACCTGCTCAGCGCTGCAACCTTCCCATTGAGACTCTGAACCTGTTTTATGGTCCTTGGGGTTTGAAGATTCCTGATCGTCCAGATCTTCTCGGGGTTGGCCTCTATTCCCCGGGCGTTGACGATAAACCCAAGGAACTTTCCGGAAGCGACCCCGAAATGACATTTTAGCGGATTAAGCTTCATCCCATATCTCCGGAGGACATTGAACATTGACTCTAAGTCTTTGACATGATCAGTGGAGTATCGTGATTTTACCAACATGTCATCCACATAGACCTCCATGGTTTTCCCGATCTGGTCGGCAAACATTCGGTTGACTAAGCGTTGGTAAGTTGCTCCGGCATTTTTTAAACCGAAAGGCATGACCTTGTAGCAGTATAGTCCCAGGTCAGTTACGAAGCTTGTATATTCTTGATCGTGCACGTGCATGGGTATCTGATTGTACCCAGAGTAAGCGTCCATGAAAGATAATAATTCATGTCCGGCCGTCGAATCCACAAGTTGATCGATTCGAGGAAGTGGAAAACTGTCTTTCGGACAAGCCTTATTTAAGTCAGAGTAGTCGATGCACGTTCTCCATTTTCCATTTGGTTTGCGGACAAGTACAGGATTGGATACCCACTCCGGGTACAAAGCATCTCGGATAAACCCATTCGTCTTCAACTTATCGACTTCTTCTTTGAGGGCGGCAGATCTCTCTGGATCCATACCGCGTCTCTTTTGCTTGACCGGGATGTACCGCGGGTCAATATTTAAAGTGTGGCTCGCGATGTCCGACGAGATTCCACACATATCGGAGTGCGTCCAGGCGAATACGTCTAGATTCGCTTGGAGAAATTCGACCAATTCCTGTTGTGCTTGCAGGTTTAGTTGAGACCCAATTTTTAATATTTTCGAATCATTACTGTCATCAATTGGAACATCGATCGTTGGCTCGGCTGGGGAAGCTTGACTTTCTTTGGATTCATCATTATCTTCAGTGTCTCGAGGGTCAAGATCCTTCTGGAATTGGTCGTGGTGCCCGGGCAGAGGCCCAGGCGCTAATTGTCAATCATCGGCAAAGCGGACGCAGAGAGATTCCTTTACGCCCTTTCCTTTCTCCCTCCTTTGTGCTTCTCGTAGTTCAGCAACATAACAGGCTCTCCCGGCAGCCTGGTTCCCTTGAATGACCCCAACCCCGTGGTCAGTCGGGAACTTTAGAGTCAAACACCACGGGGCAATTGCTGCCCTAAATTCGGCAAGGGCTGGTCGGCCCAAAAAGGCATTATAGGGTGAATGGATTTCCAGGACAACAAATTGTAACATTCGGACTCTACGACGTTCTCCGTTTCCCAATTCTACTGGCAATTCTACCATCCCGGTGGGTATATTAGCACTTCCATCGAAGCCGTGGATCCTATATTGACAAGGCCTTAGATCTTTAGCTTCCATCTTCATCTGATCATATGCCCTTTTAAATAAGATGTTCACTGAGCTTCCACTGTCTACCAGGATCCTCTTCATCCAAGCAGGACCAACCTGGGCGGATATGACTAGTGGGTCTATAGTCGGGGCTTCGATTTTATCAGCATCTCGATTTCTAAAAACGATATCATCCGCCATCGTCCTCTGTTGCTTAGCCGGAGCCCCTTCGTCAAGTGTACTGCAGCTTTCAAAACTCACGTGCCTGATCGAATTGGCGTATGATTTCATTTCCTTCCAACTTCGATTTGCTGGATGAGGGCCACCACTGACTGTATTTATGACCAACCTTCCGCTTGTACGAGCGGGCTCCTCCTGTCTTTCTTGGTTCTGTGCACGGTTTTGGTTTGACGGGCCCACACCACCGGCTTGCGGTGCCCGCACAAATTGGTCCAACTTCCTTTCTCTGATCATCTTTTCAATAAGGTCTTGCACATGCCTGCAGTCATTGGTGTTGTGCCCATAGCTTTCGTGAAATCTACAAAACTTCCCCGTTTGAATCTGTTTCTCCGATGATGGCTTCGGAGTCGGCTTCTTATACTGCATCGCATTACAGGTTTGTAGATATACGTTTTCCAGTGTCGTATTCAGCGGTGTATAGCTTTCAAACATTTGCGCCCTACGTCGCAGGCCACGATTCTGATCCTGCTTCTTACTCCTATTATCGCCGTTCCTTGGCTGGGTTTGCTTGTTCTGAATATTCAGCTGCACTCTTCCTGAGCCTTCCCCTGACTGTTTAACCGCCACATTGCTTTGAACCCCTTCATTGCTAGGCCTCGCATCGTCCTGCTTCCTAGATTGTTTCGCATCCTCACGCCTCAAAAATTGGGCGGCTTTGGAATAGAAACGATCCAACGACGCAGGAGGTTTTCCAGCTAGCCAGTTTCCAAAATCAGAGTCGGGGTCAATCCCCTTAGTCAGAGCCATCAAGATTGAATTATCATTGGGGTTAGTGATTTCTGTGCAGGCGGCGTTGAATCTTTCCAGGTATCGCCTGAGTGTCTCCCCGGGGGCTTGAGTGACACTAGATAAAGTATTTACGTCTTTAGGCCTGGCGATGTGCATACGGAATTGTTCAATAAATTTGGTAGCCAATTGGTCAAACGAGGAGATAGACCGTGGTGGTAAACATGTAAACCACATTGTCGCAATTCCCTCTAAGGAAATAGGAAAGCTACGGCACTTTACTCCATCATCAGCTCTGGCAGCAGTCATTGACCATTCGTATTTCAGAATATGCTGGCTAGGGTCGGAGTTTCCTTCATGCATGGGCAAAGCTGGCATCCTGAATCGCCGGGGAGGCTCAGCATATAATATGTCATTAGTGAACGGGGTGTGACTTTGAGAGATCCCCCAATCGTCATTTGTTAAGCCTTGACTTTCGCGAACCATTTGGCGGACCATAGCTGAGAGATCAGGCGTTGCCATATTCGAAGGGTGTCGAGCCAAAGTGTGGTCGGGTTCTACAGTGCGAGGTGGGATCGGGCGCCGTCGACGATCCGAATCTCGCCTCCTTGGCTCGATGTCTTCTGGGACATTCGGTTCGGGGACACGTTCCTGTTGGCGGTAGTTTGGACTGGAGTGATTTCGGGTGTCAACTCCTGTGTCAACTGCGGTGGCTTGGTTATCCGCAGTGTGCTGTGGAACAGTGCCTCCTCAAGAGGAAAGTCCCGTATGAAAACTGGCAGAGGGGCCAACCCTTATTTGTCCAACAGTTAACGTTTGCCGGAGACCAGAAGCATGCGCATGACTTCCGTCTAACCTGGGGCGCGTAGATCTGTCGTCATAGTCGGATGAGGCAGAGCTTTCCGTGGAAGAATGCGAAGCGTGGTCCCTCTTGAATCTTCTTTGCCCCTAACGGTTTAGTTGGTTAGTCAATTCAGCATTGACACGTAACTGCTCAGTTAGCTGTTGTCGGCTTTGAGTTAATTCCTGGAGTAACGTTTGGAACTCCTGTCTTGTAACCGGACCTGACTGATCCATTTGCCCAGCGGTATCCTGATTGGCTGACTGTAGCTGTGCGGGATTTTGCCTATCACGGGCTTCTTGATTACCAACGTTGGAAGTGGTTCTTGTACTAACCATCCTGAAGGTTGGATTCCTGTCCTAGATTTTTAGCTAATCTGAAAAGAATGGAAGGAATCTGAATTTGAGGTCTGGATCCCCCTCTTAGATTTATACAATCCGGTATTGAAGATAGATCCACGGAGTAGGAGAAAGAGCTGGTTTTTTCTTCTCAGTGAAAGCACCAAAATGTTTGCACCAAAATTGGGCAACACCCTTTGGGAGTTTTTGAAGAGGTAATGAATAAAAAACTGGAAGTGGAAATAAGTACCATCTAACAAAAACTCCAAGTCACAGAAAAGTAAATTGCACAGAAGACAAGGATTTAGAGTGGTTCGGCTATACGCCTACGTCCACTATGAAGCTTTATCACTTTATTCCTTAATACTTGAAGATTACAAGTGTTTTTAAGCAAATTACGACAGTAGATGGACATAAATTCGAAATTAGCAGCCGAGGAGGTGGTATGGAGTGATTCTGGCAGCGTTTAGGCTTATCCTTCTTCTCTAAATTCTCCGACCCCTTTTCTGAATGACCAGGGGCTCTATTTATAGGTGTGGAAGGCCAAAATCCCGCCTAAAACTCAGGGAGGTTGCTTGGCACGTGAGGGGGGCCCATAAGCCCGCGTTCTCGGAGTCCGTGCCCAGTTTGGGATCAATTCGAAGTGAACTTCGAATCGATCAAAAATGCATCCAATCGAGGCGAAATTTGGTGTGGACATTCTTCAACATGTATGCAAGCTACTGTGAAAATCTCATGGCATTTGGATCATGGGATTGAGAGATACGATCGATTTAATATTGCGTCTTCGTGTACCCTGTTTGCTTCGACTCCGCTTATTGATTCATTCGAATCCATATGGTTCGAATCCATATGGTTCGAATCCACAGGTTCGAATCCATACGGTTCGAATCCATGGGTTCGAATCCATACGGTTCGAATCCATGGGTTCGAATCCATACGGTTCGAATCCATGCTTTTGTATGCGAAGGCAGTGACGTGGTGTACTGTGTGGATGGATTCGAAGCCGATGGATGCGAGGCCGATGGAGTCGAAGTTGATGGGTTCGAAGTATGTACTGGCTGATGGATACGAGGTTAGGTGAAGTCGTCGATTCGAAGCGTATTCACCTCCAATGGATTCGAAGGGAGGCACGCCCCTGATGGATTCGAAGTAGGGAGTGCTTTGGATGGATTCGAAGTGAAGGCTTGCTTGATGGACTCGAAGCAAATGCACTTCTCATGGGTTCGAGGTGACATGCGTCTTGATGGATTCGAAGGAAGGTCAGGGGATGGTTTCGAATTACGTGGGTTCGAACTGGACGAACTCGAATCAACGTGGAGGTGATGGGTTCGAACCAAGCAACATTCCTCTCTTTCAATCTTGAAGCCATCATAACTTGAGCATACGACCTCGGATTGACTTGAAACTTGAAATGCCGGTTCCTATGACTTTGCTCATCATGTCTTGTCGATTTTGGCCCAATCTGGCCTCGGACAATATTCATCGTTATCCATAGCGAAGGGGAGTGCGATCAATCTCTGAGGTGAACTGTCTTCTGTTTTTGACCAGTCTTTTGATATCACGGCTTTGCCAAAAAGCGGGATAACATTTGGAATTCATACCCAACATTCAAAGATAGATATAAGCATAGATGTGAGACAAAAATCTCACTTTAAACCCAAAACAAATGAAGAAGAAGCTATAGAGCAACAGTAAGAACAATCACTCTTCAATTCCAACCCAATAAGCTTGAATCTAAGCTTAAAGGAGAAACATTTCCTAAATTAGGTTTAGGAAATTTCTGAAATTGAATGGAGAAAGAGTTGGAGAAGATGAAGAGAAGGCTTACCAAAGCTTCTTCTTGAATTTGGAGGTAGAAGCTTGAATTTGCAATAAAGATTAGGGCTTGGAGTTTTAATTTCCCATTCCTCCCACCATTGTTGCTAAAGCTTGAGTATTAGGAATTAAAAATGAAGTAATGAAGAGTTGGAGTGGAGTTGGGTTCATATGTTAGGTTAATGGGCTGAAACCCAAACCAAAGCCCTAAGTGAAACAGTAGCAAAATTCTACTATCTCCAAACATATTAAAGTTTATACTTAAAAAGATCGCAAACGTCATTTTGAACTCAATGGAAGGGGTCTCGAGTCCCAATTCGACTGTTTGCAAAAAGTAGCTTTTCGGACTAAAATTCGACGAACGATGAAATATTTAAATAAAATATTTAAATATAAAATTGCTAAATATGCGCGTTGTTACAGACTCCTCTCCTTAAAGAAATTGCGTCCTCGCAATACTTAAGAAGAAAATAAAGAGTAACAACCATAAAAGCATATCAACACAAAAGAAATTTTAAAATAAGAAGTTCACCACAAAGAGCATGAAAGAGTAAGCCTGAACGGGATCGCTCGATGAATTCCCAGGATTACCAAGAGCAATCCTTAGGATCTGAGAACCATTGAACTTTCACAAGAAGAACATCTTTATTCCGAAGGCGCTCAACCTCCGAAGAAATAATGCGAAAAGAATGTTGCTCAAAAGTCAAATCTGGTGAAACTTCAATCCCTACTATAACACCAAGCTTAAGAATAAAAATCGAAAACCTAAAAGCATTTCCATAGTCGAAAGACGTGGAAAACGTCATGAGTAGCAGAAAATTGAGCCGGTACAACGACATAGTACAATAACAGTATGCCCGAGAAACTAGAAACTCGAATAATTTGGAACAACGGCGTAGTACGATGACGACACGCCAGATGAACCAAAGATCAAATAATTCGGAACACCGACGCAGTACAAAAAGGTACGTCCAATGAACCGAACACCATAAAAGAACATCGGACGCAAGCCCATAAAGAAATGAGACGAAGCTCAATAAAACAAGGTACATTGAAACGTCCGATGAACATTGGCAAACGATCATTCCATTCGGACATCATCAAAAAGATAACCACTTGTTGCTTACGACTAAGGGCATTGGCAACATGATTTCCCCTCCAGGAGTAAAAGAATATCAAGATCATAAGATGCCAGGAACTCGAGTCAACATGAAGTTCCTTATGAGAAAATAAATATTCCAAAGATTTATGATCGAGGTGGAGAACCAATTTCTCCCCCAAAAATGATGATGCCAAACTCTAAAAGTGAAAACAACAACCGCGAGCACTAGATCATGAGTGGCATACCTAGTCTCGATCGGCTTTAATGATTTAGAAACAAAATTGATAGCACGTTCTCTTTCGCAAGAGAACGGCATCCAAACCAATACGACTAGCATTAGTACAAAAGATAAAGTCTTGGTTCCCTTCGGGATCACAAGAATAAGAGTATCGAAAAAGAGTTCTTTTAAATAATCTTCTTTCCCGAAAGCTAAAACTATCAAAATCACAATTATCTTTATGTAATAATCTTTCTAGAAAAATTTATATTTTTACAAGTCAATATATCGTGTCTGACTGTCTCATCAAAGCGTTTAGGAAATTTCTATCAATAACGTTGATCAAGAGCATCGACCAGAATTCTTAAAGCACTCAACGGGCAATACAATCACAAAATCATCTTCTATATGATGAAAATATCTCTCAAAAGTTTTGAGAATGTTCTTTGCTCGTTTAAGATCAAAATCCAATTGTAGTTATAAATAAATCTTATGGAAAAGATTTGCAAAATTTTAAATTTCTATTTTCATCCAAAATCAATAAATACAAGAATGGAATTATCGAGATATTCATAGAATACTCGATTTATAAAATGGATGAAACAAGATGGGCAATCTGAATGATATAATAAGTCGTTCATAAGAATCACAACGAGTGCGGAATGCGGTAAGTGGAATGCTAATTGACGCAACTCTTAGCAAATGAAAACCGGTGGCAAGGTCGAGCTGAAAAGACCTTAACACCACACAAGATATTTCTTAGGTGATGATCTTAAGACAAACTCCAAAAATACCCAAAAATTCTCAAACTACATGAATGAGAGATTCTCATGATGAAGGCTTAAAGAATAAATTGATGCCATCAAATTGGAATCGGAATCATAAAGGAAAATAGAAATCTTCTTAACAGATTGAAAATTTCGAGGATGAATAGTCCACACGGAAAATAAAATATGGGCTTCACCACGATTAAGCCAATCCTTTCACACAAATCAATTCCGAAGCCTAGGTAACGCATAACATTCAAATCGGCTCGAAAAGAAAAAAATGACATAAAATAATTTCGACATCAACACAAGAAACCAACTGAGCGTTGCGGATCCACCAACAGGATTCGCCATTGTCAAAGGAGTCAACAAGCCCAAAATGTTTAAAGAAAAAGAATCAACAAGTTCTTTTGATATAAATATAATGAGATGAACCCATATCAAAAAGAACTCAAATAAGAAGATCACGAAACATAATAATTCCGCCAAGGATAGAATGAGAAATACCTTGACCACGAGATGTGTTTCCAGGGGCTTTAGCAATATTAAGCTTTCCCTCCTTCCTACCTTGAAGTTTGGGACAAGAAGATAAATAATGATCCGAGCTTTTGCAATAGCGACAAAAGAGAGGTTTCCGACATCTATTGGCATAATGGTCTTTAGAACCACAATTGTAGCATTGCCCACTGCTAGGGGCAGAAGCCTTTGCTACCAGAATTGCTTGCTTCCCTTTCTTGTTGGGATAAGACCCTTTGAACTTAATAGGCAATTTCATGTTGTCATTGAAGTTCTGTTTGGTAACCACAACTTCAACGTTACTCTCTCTATTGGCCTCTTCAAGACGTAGAGCAATATCAATAAGCTGATCAAATGAAACCTCAAGTTTCAGGAGTAATGGCTTCTTAAGATTCTTATTCAAGCCATAGAAAAATCTCTAATTTTTCTTCAATGGGGTATTAATATACTCGACCCCATACTTAGAGAGAGATTCGAAAGATGCGACGTAATCCGTCACAGAAGATACACCTTGAACAAGGTCAATAAAACGCCAGGCCAAAGTTACTTTTTCAGCCTCCGGCACAAACTTTGATTCAAATCTTTCCCGGAATTGCTCCCAAGTAAGATCCGCTTCGATAATCTACGAAGTCCAGAGCTCATACCAATGTAACTCTCTTTCTTGGAGCATGCTAGAAGCCACTTGAACTTGATGTAGACCAATAAGGTTCATGCGAGAAAAGTTGCAATCGCATGATTTGAGCCAAGCTTGAATTTAAATAACCATCTCAGATCACATGAATGGCCTTCCACCCAAATCGGTATAGTCTATGCACAAGCGTGCAAAACCGGATCTAGGATGAGTAGGCTCAGGGTTGGGTCCGGCAGCTTGAGCATTCTTCACGAGATCTAAAAGATGCTGAGCAGACATGAATACTCCATCCTGGGGAGTAGCACTACATTGACCGGCGCTGGGACGGCCTGGTCTAACCATTTCTCTTCTTTAAGAAAGAAAGAAAGAAGAAGAAAAAGGTTATTCACAAAATGGATATCAAGCAATCTTGACAGATAAAACAAGGAATCATAAAGAAAATAGGATGAATCGGTACGAAGACTCGAATTAAATCCTAAAGCACGACTCCTAAGATGGACTTAGGACTATAATTCTTGTTAAATTATTCTACATTGTTCCGAAGTTTGGCTCTGATACCAAGCTGTAACGCCTCACCTCTATACTCACGCTAGCCAAGGGCACTACGGGGTAATGCCGTCAACTAGCATGGAGAATAAGGCTGTTGAGGAGCGACTATCCATGCAATTGCTTTGTGCGAGTACTGATATGCCAGATAAAAGTATAACTTTTCATCTCGAAAGGAAACCCGACATACCGATGCAAACTCAAAACTACTACACAGTGGCTACAATATCTTTGGAAACAAATATAGAAATAAACATAACACAAATCAGTCACAGATAATTCATATCACAAAGGCGGAAATAGATATGAATATTACAGATAAAAGTGTATATCAGAGTAGTGATCAAATAAGATCCACAACATCGCAAAGGATCAAGTGCTAGACAAAAATATGTATACATCAAGGAGTCTATATCTCAATTGTATACAACAAAAACTACTAAACTAAAGTAGTTAGCCAAAAGATAAGATGATGGTCCGACAAGGAGTCAAGCGGAAGCACCTGTAAAATCTCAGTCTGACCCGAGTATTATTTAAGAAGAAAATAATAAACGGATAAGTCTAGCTATAATTATCAGATAAAATGAGATATAAGAAGAGATATAATAAAAACGTATGATAACCAAAAATGTCATACCTCGACAAGTATACAATAGAAAATCAACAAAGTAAAATCATACAAATATCTCATGAATCTCATAGCACAAAAAGAATGTCGCATTCTTTATTCAATTCACTAAGCTACAATAAATGACATACATATCAATGCCAATTGTAAAAGTTGGTGAAACATAAATTCTAGAAATCATCAATTAGAAGTCCAGAATCACAAGAAAAGGATGGTCAATCCCAAACGGAACGCTATTCCATAGACCGAACATTGACGCACCTAAATAGAGACGCCCCATGCACAGTCAAACATCGACGCACCTAGAAAGGCACGACCCATGCAAAGACAAACATCGACGCACCTAGAAAGGCACGACCTATGCAAAGACAAACATCGACGCACCTACGAGACGCCCCATGTAATGTCTAGCATCGATGCACCTAGAAAGATACACCCCATGCATACATAAGCATCGAAGTACCTAGAAAGATACGCCCCATGCATAAATAAGCATCGACGTACCTAGAAAGATACGCCCCATGCATAAATCAACATCGACATATCTAGAAAGATACGCCCCATGTAATGTCTAACATTGATACACCTAGAGAGATACACCCCATGCAAAGTCGAACATCGACGCACCTAGAAAGATACGTCCCATGCATAGACGAACATCGATGCACCTAGAAAGATACACCCCATGCCCCGACTTATTGAGCCGATTGCTCCACGAAGTAAACAAACATCGACGCGCCTAAATAGATACGACCCATGTGTAAATAAACATCGACGCGCCTAAATAGGTGCGACCCATGCGAGAAATGAGACGAAGCTCAATAAAACGAGGTACTGTCCCCTGCGTGGACAAAGAGACATTGCACATTGCTAGTCTAAACCATAAAATGATCATCATCGATCATCAAGAAGTGTCAATTACAGTAATCTAGTAAATATATGATCTTAGCTTCATGTCCCATAACCACTAGCTTAACTTAAATGTTTACGAACAAATTGTAGATCTCCACTTGAAAATTATCAAAAGAAATTCAATCGAACAAGTCCAAGAATTAACCGACGAAGTAAACGCAAGTGTTTCATACCACTCGTTTTACTAAGTCGTTTAATTAGATTTCTCATATGAGTAAGGTAAAGGTTTGTTTGTACTAATAGGTTGGAAAACGGTTTAAGAAACGAGCTTTGTAATGAAATAGTGTTGAAATCATTTTGATGAAAGAGTTTTGATATTTACTACTAGTATAGAAAACCTTTATATTTTTAAAGTGACAAATCAGAAAAATGATTGTAGAAACAATCAATCACTAAAATTCACATTCGAAGACGTGAATAAAAATCCAAAGAAATCGATATCAAATCCATCAAAATGGATATTTCGAAAATTCCTAAAGAAAATGTCATCAAAGTCGATAACAAATGATAACAACAAAAGGGAAACAACACGAATCGATTAAAGTTGGAAATTCAAACAAATAGACAATATTGGCAGAATTGGCAAATAGGAGCAGGTCGGTCAACCGGACTTTCTGGGTCGGTTGACCGAAAAACATCCCAGAAATGTCTCGGGCTATAGGTCGGTCGACTGGCCCAGGGGTTCGGTCGGCCGAAGCTGATGTTCTTCCATTTGAAACCCATTTCAAAGGAGGTGCAAACACCTTCAATTTGCAAATGGACAAGCACGGATGCTAGAGGTTTACGCCTATCGACTACCCGGCCCTATAAGCTCTTCGATGCATCACAAAATCATGATCAAAGATCAAAGCTATGATTTTTAAGGATTTGGCTTTCAAAACACTAAAATTGGAATATTCACAGAACCAACCCAAATCAAAATCAAATGCACATGAATAAGTGTTTGGAATTCATACCCAACATTCAAAGATAGATATAAGCATAGATGTGAGACAAAAATCTCACTTTAAAGCCAAAACAAATGAAGAAGAAGCTATAGAGCAACAGTAAGAACAATCACTCTTCAATTCCAACCCAACAAGCTTGAATCTAAGCTTAAAGGAGAAACATTTCCTAAATTAGGTTTAGGAAATTTCTGAAATTGAATGGAGAAAGAGTTGGAGAAGATGAAGAGAAGGCTTACCAAAGCTTCTTCTTGAATTTGGAGGTAGAAGTTTGAATTTGCAATAAAGATTAGGGCTTGGAGTTTTAATTTCCCAATCCTCCGACCATTGTTGCTAAAGCTTGAGTATTAGGAATTAAAAATGAAGTAATGAAGAGTTTGAGTGGAGTTAGGTTCATATGTTAGGTTAATTGGCTGAAACCCAAACCAAACCCTAAGTGAAAAAGTAGCAAAATTCTACTATCTCCAAACATATCAAAGTTTATACTTAAAAAGATCACAAATGCCATTTTGAACTCAATGGAAGGGGTCTCGAGTCCCAATTCGACTGTTTGCAAAAAGTAGCTTTCCGGACTAAAATCCGACGAACGATGAAATATTTAAATAAAATATTTAAATATAAAATTGATAAATATGCGAGTTGTAACATATCCATACAGGAATAACCATAACCAAGCCACTCCAACTATCGAAAACAATGGGGATGACTCCAACCAAAATGGAGTATGACATATTATTACATTAAACATTGACGATGTGTACCTGCCCGTAGTTAACTCACACAGTGTGCATATCTCAAACATACATATGTTGCATACTCACCAAAATATCACAAAAAAACAGACTACATTTTCAAGTCCTAAAAATTTTGAAAAATGCAAAATCGAATTGAGATTTAGTCAAATTTCAAGTGTTAACGTGTAGATTATCTAAACCCTAAGTTACCGGTCATTTATCTATTGTTCGAAGTAAACTTCCCAGTGGACTGGGGGACATACACTGGCACTTAAATAAAAACGCTTGAAAATGATAAGTTCACAAGTGCACTTAAATAAAAACACTTGAAAAATATAAGTTCACAAGTTCTGTTACTCCAAACGAAGAGTTGTTACTCTAAATAAAAAATTTCAACAGTAATCACAAGAATTGGACAAATGAAAACAAAAACAAGCACAAGTGTGTTTGCACCAAAATTGGTCACAACACTCTTCGGGAGTCGTTGAAGAGATAATAGTGAAGAATGTAAATTCAAAACAGATATTATCTGACAAAAACTCCAATCAACAGTAAAGTAAATGCGTAGACAAGCGATTTATAGTGGTTCTGCGTGTTGCCTACGTCCACTTTGAAGTTTTTTTGATATTTTATTGATTCTCTTTCAACAGTTACAAGTTGTTATAGCGATCAACAGCAAGTTACAACTGGAAATTCGAAATCAACAGCTAATTATGATGTAGGACGATGGAGATCTCGATCCGGCAGAGTCTGGACGCTTAAGAGTCGAAAGATCCCTTTTCTGTTGGCTCTGGGGCTCTAATTATAGGCGTAGGCTGCTGATATTTTGCTGAAAACTCGGGAGACCACTTCTGGCACATAAAGGGGCCCACACGCCCAGCCTCAGGAGATTTGGGCCCACTTTGGCATCGTTCGAACTCCATTTGAATCGACCAAGAATTCATCCAATTGAGGTGAAATTTGGTATGGACACTCTTCGACATGAACGCAAGCTTCTGTGAAAATTTCGTGGCATTTGGATCAGCGGATTGAGAGATATGATGGATTCGAGATGGGACTCAATGCGTGGCTGTTTGGTTCGAAACCATCCATTCGAACCGATGGTTTCGAACCGATGGCGGCACGCGACTTCGTGGTGAAGTGGAGCGCAAACTTCGAACCGATCCGGTCTTCACTCCGAGTTGACCGCTTCGACTCCATGTATCTCGGCGCATTCGAACCGATGGATGACACGTCATCGTGGCTAGTTGACCCAGTGGATTCGAATGAAGCCTCACAGATGGTTTCGAACAAGGCTTCATGGGTGGGTTCGAACATGGCTCCAGTAATGGGTTCGAACAACTGAAGCTCAGTGAATTCGAACAAGGATTTTTGGATGGATACGAGCCTTGCAGCCTCTCCATGGACATGAGGTCCATCGATACGAACTAGATGGGTTCGAGGTTGATGGATTCGAACCGAGGCATTCCGATGGGTTCGAAGTCCATCGATTCGAAGGTGATCGGTTCAAATGGTGTTTGATGATAGGTTCGAAGACACCTACCTTGATGGGTTCGAAACCAGTGCTTTCCCCTTCAAGTTGAATCGATCATAACTTGAGCGTATGAACTCGGATTGACTCGAAATTTGAGATGAAGGCTTCTATGGTCTTTCTTGTCTTGTTCTATCAATTGTAGCACAATTCGGACTCGGACAAAATTCAGCAATATCCATAGCGAAACGAAGTATGGCCAATCTCTCATACGAACTATCCTTTGTTTTCGATCGATCTTTTGGTATCACGGCTTTGCCAAAAAGCGGGATAACATTTTGCCCCCCAAAGTACGTCTTGTGGGAACATGACGTGCTTTGAATAGCTGCAATTTCTCTCTGAACAATTATTGCTCTCTTTTTTGTTGAGACTCGTACTCCGTATTGCTATAACCTTGCGTTGATATGATTGATTGTTGTATAATAGCGCTTTTCCGTTGGCTGTTGCATTTGTAACAAGATGAGTACTCGATCCCTGTAAATGTTTAAAATCGAATGTTAGTTTGACATATATGAACATATGTACGTTTGACCCTTGTTAACGTCGTGCGTCCACGAGTCGTTGTCAGTTTGGTTTGCTATTGAATTTCGTATTGATTCTCTCCTGAACCGATTTGGAAATTCGATTTGAGACAACGCTTGATGGTTGTCTTAGAAGGTCCCTTCGTATCGATCCTCTCCTGAACTGATATAGAAAGTCGAAGGAAGCTACTTTGGGTTGCGCGAACGAAATACTTTTAAACCGATGCGCTTGAGCATCGATGGATTCAAAGTCCACACTCGTATGGATGGAGTACGCCCATGTTACGATGGGTACGAATCTGACATTCGAACTAATGACTTGGGCGAGTATGAAACGTTCATTCGTACCGATGAGAAAGAATGGGTATGAAGTAGCAGTTTGCATCGATAGGAAATAATGGATACGAAATAGTCGTTCGTATCGATAGGCTGTGGATGGAGTCGCGAATTTGCTGATGTGAATAGGGGCTTCGAACCGATGTACCCATTGTTTGTTTCGCATTGGTGCAACTCATCGCCCTGCTGTGTGTTTCGTACCGGTGAAGAGCGAGGGTAACTTCGAACCGACAGGGTCATAGGCCGATGGGTTCGAATGTTGACCTCGAACCGATATAATGATGGACCGGTTGAGACCGGTTGAGTTAACTGGGATGCGAAACGGCCCGGTCACTTCCTAGGCCTCATATAAATAGCAGGGGGCCTCACTTTTTCACTTTTTAATTTTTTACTTTTTGCCTTGTGTTTTTGTGCTCTGCATCGTTTCGGAGCCTCAGAGAAGAAAACACTGTGTCGCGTCACTGAACCAATCAAGATTCAAGTCTTCAATTCCTCGAATCCATTATTCAAACTAGGTAATTAGCCTGAATTCAAATGGCAAAGTCACTTCGAACCCATCTCTTCTTCATCGATTGCTCACTCTGGTGGTTGGCAAAACCAGATCTGGTTTGGAGGGACTTCGAATCGATTCGTGGGCTCGAGTTCGAATCGATGATGGCGGTGTCATTTTCCCTTGGATTTCGCATCGATCCCTGGAATGACTTTATGGGGGTGGCGCAGTTCGCACTAATAGACCATCTTTGATGAGTCCATTCGAATCGATGGTTTCGAATCCATCAGCTATCGGTTCGAAGTTCTCAACTTTGCATCGATACGAAGGGTATCGATTCGAACATGGTCGATGTTAAGTTGAGGGTTCCCTTATCGGTTCGAACCAGTTAACCAAGGATCTATTCGAAGTTATCCTTCATTGATCGATTCGAACTTGACACCTGATCATCGATTCAATGTGCGCCTTTCTGCATCGATTCGAAGCGACCTTAGTATGGGTTCGAATGAGTTCCCTTTGTTCGGTTCGAACCCTCTATGATGGATACCAAAGTTTGACATTTTCTAAGCATAATTCCGGCGAGCTTCATCCTTTCATATTTGGACCTGATAATCACATTGTATACTTGACCACCTTTCGAAACTCGCCGATGAAACCATAACAACTCCTATCCAAATCAAATTCCATCATGCAAACAGTTTAGTGATGACGGTCAGCGATGACGGTCATTACAACTGGGGAAATTAGCTTTGTCGTTTGCATACTTCCTTTAACTCTGTGACACTTATTCAAGTAATGCATGGCACTGTACAACATACATTCATACACTTTACACTGGGGAATGCATGGGTCCTTTGTCGTCTAACGATGGTTTCTCATGAGTTAGCTAGTTATGGAACCTTCAAGTTCACAACAACAGGAGGTTCAAAGCACAGCTGCTCCGAGACTAGAGGTTCCAGATATTGAACCTGAGATCATTGGTCCAGCCCTGGACGAACTTCCCAATGCATCTTTCATTGCCAATCCGTCGGATTCCGTTCAATCCAATATTTCTAAAGATATGTTGGGGAGAATATGCTTGAGGCACGGCCTGTCACTAGATGACGTGCTATTGCCGGGGCCGAATGACAGACCACACAACCCGCCGGAGGGATATACAGCATTTAATCGCCACGCGTACGCGGCTGGGACGCTTCCTCCGTTCAACGAGTACATAAGGGAAGTGTTGTCTTTTTTGAGGATCGCTCCATCTCAACTACACCCGAACGGATATGCGTCCGTGAATAGTTTATTCATCGTCTTCATGGAGTACCTTCATAGACCACCGATCCCGACCGAGATCAGATATCTATTTAATTTCAAAACTCGAGGTGATTACCCTTCCTTCACATTTATGGAAGCGGTGAGGAACTGCCAAGTGGTCACTGGGTCCTCGACCAGGTTGAGTTATTACCGGATGGAATTGTTCTATGTTAGGTGTCCTCCGGGGTTTTCCCGGTGATGGTTATTCAGACGTGAGTGTAACTGAGTTATCAAGTAATTACTAAGGCAATAGTGGCCAAAGTGAAACTTATATTTTTTTCTTTTTACAACAACGATTCAGCGACCTGAGGGCGAACACTTTAAGGAGATGGTGCGAGTACTTCGAGAAGTCCCGAGTGAAGATAGGGATATCGAGTCGCTTTTGACCGATAGGAATCTCCGGACTTACGGGTTGATCGAACGGGGGCAGAGCATACAGTTTGACGGGGCATTAAGGACTGTCTCGAAAAAGAGAGTCAAGCACAAGAAACCCCAACTTATTATAGCCCAGGAGGCTGATTTTGAAAGAACCCACACCGATGATGAGCCACTGACCGAGCCTACGGATGTAGTTCAGGATGTCGTAGAGCAGAGAAAAGGCAAGGCAGCCTTCGTCACGTCAACTAAGAAGGGAAAATGGAAATCGGTTGTCACGGCCCGATCCTCTCCCGGAGTTAGAATTTCGGAGATGTCCCCTCCGAGAACTGAAAATCTTTACGAAGGGCTCGCCGATATTCCAATTCCGGACTACGTGTCCCTGCAACATGATGCCGGATTGGAAGAACTTTCAGAAACTTTAGTTTTGAGCGAGTCTTTTCCCACTGGTATGGCAGACACAACTGGTTGGTCGGGGGGTTGCACATTCATACATATTTCACAACACTACATAACCTTTGACTATAAACTACATGTTTCGAAAGGTGATTAATCCTATTTTATTTTGCTCTGCAGATACTATGTCCAGGCGAGGTTCGATGTTAGGGAGTCTCCGACAGGCCCGCAAGTTTTCATATTATGATTCGCGCAGACGGGAAGGGGATAGAGACTAAGACCAGGGACGCTCTGGGTATTCTGGTCAAGAAAGATATGCTACAGACAGAGGTTATAAGCATCGATCTCGATCGCGTACTCCTCCTCCTCCCAGAGATCCCATACAGCCTCCTGCTCATGTCTCTCGCCCTTCTGAATCTTCACATCATATGTCGGCCTCCCAATCTTCTTGGCATGAACCCCGCCGTTCCAGGAGCGAAACAATAACTACTACCGTTACGGAACTGCCCCCCGTGGAAATTTCAGGAGAAGGAGCAATCAAGCTTGATCAGTTGAAGAGAGATTTCCCAAACATCTGCTTCGACAACTATATCTTTCCTCCACATTTAAAGAAAATCCCGAGGAGGCTGAGCAATTGGTACATGACTACGTACACGACTTTTATGCTCAGTACAAAGCGTGGTCGAAAGCAACTGACAAAGCGTCGGCATTGGCCTTTGAGCGTGAGGCCACCATCGAGAGATTGCAGGCTGAGTTAGCTCAAAAGAGCCGTATTATTGGGGTGCTAAACACTGAAGCTGAATCTTCTCGGAAATATGAAATGGAGGCTATCAAAAAGGCCGACGAAACCCAAGCAATGATGGATAGGATGAAACGTGAGCATTATGCCACGGTAGAGGACATGGGCCATCGAAACACCCTGGTCACTACTGAGAGGGACGCAGCCCTGAAGGAGTTAAACGAGCTTAAGTCCAAATTCGCCAAAATCGCCAAGGATAGGGATGATGCGAATAATGCAGCCCAGGAGGCGTGTGAACAAGCCGTGATTCTCCGGACCGAACGGGATGCAGCAGTAGCCAAGGTCTAGGCGGTCGAGATGGAGGTTGAGGAGAGAGTTCATCAAGCGGAGGCGGGGCTGGAGGCCGATATTGAAGATTTGCTCATCACTTACAATGCCAACGTGTTGAGACACCGAAATTTGGCCTGGCTCCAAGATTACCCGGTACACCTCCACAGCGCTTGGGGTCGATTGGTTGAGGAAGAAGAGGAAGCGCATCCAGATGAATCGGTCGACCGATTCGAACTCGAAAACCGGTTGCTGACAGATGATGAGCAGAAGATCCTTCATGACGCTATTATTGCTCACGAGAAGGAGATGGTTGGTGGCCGATCTCTGGAGGTTGGAGAGGGATCAGGTGTTGAGCATCACTCTACTGTTACTTAAATCACCGCTCCACCTTCGGTAGTGCCTGTATCTGTGGTTGGTTCACAATCGATTCCTGCTTATGACCCAGAACAGCCGCGGTTATCTCCCATTCGGGAGCACGTCTATGAGGCCTTCCAACCATCAACGAGTCAAACTGAGGAAGGTACTTTGAACACATCTCAAGTGTGTTTCTATTAAAGCGTTTGTTTTGAAGTGATTGCTTATATCCCCTTCTCCTCTTTGTTCAGTAACCGAAACTACTCCAGCATCTTCGGCTCAGGAGTCTATTCAAGGGCAAAAAGCCATCACCACTGAAACAACTGTCGTGACGACGGCAGTGTCTACTGAGGCGGCGTAGGGGAGATCCTTATCTCTTGACGAACAGATGGTGAGCGAGCTGCTTGGCCAACAGGGTGATCCTTTTACAGACTTGCCATTGATCATCAGTGATCTTCCACCGACCTCTGGTTTTGTGACGCAGACCACAGCTGCCCCCAGCCAGGCCCAATCAGTCTGGGACGAGGAAATATTGGCCGAGATCAACGCCGAAATAGAGGCTGCGGGGCAAAGTGGTAGTATTGGTGGCAGCACGGCGGCGCAGAGTCTAGCACCTGTAAGGGTAGTATCATCAGGTGGCACTATCCCACCTTCCGTTGCGGGTCCAGTCCCTTTAACTCCTCCGGGAGGAAGCCTTCATTTAATTTCAAGTTCCGAGGAGGACGTGGACATTATGCCCCCGACCGAAGAGCGGCCACCGGAGAGGAGACCCTCCAAAAGAAGGATTTCTGTTCCTAGTGATTCCGACGACGAACCACTGATAAGAAGGTCGAAAAAGAAGAAATAGATCGGCCTCTCAAGCAGATGTTTTGGTAGATAGGAACTTGTTTTCGTTTTTTGTTAGTAGGCCGTGTATAGATGCAGGTTCGGCCCCTGCAAGTAGGAATTCTTTTTGGAAGAACTTATTTGCATGTAAGTCTTTGTCTCTAGTTAGTTGAAATAAAATTCAGTTTCTTTGTTTCAATTCTCGTATTATTTGTGCTTAAGTGTTTGTAGTGTTTTCAGCCTGGTGTACTTGTGGTGTTTTTACCGTCAAGTAGGGTTTGTTTCATTTGCCAAGCCTGAGAATCTTGGTCACAAGTTGTGATCGATGAATAATTGAACTTCGGACATTGTATCACTTTGGTTAGCGATTAACACTTAGCTTTTTTGCCTCCTAGTCTCGGGGAATAACATTTGTGTTCTAGTGGTTGAGTGCGTTTATTGCAAACCTTAAGCACATGTCCACATTCTGGGGACTTGAGATAATTTGAGATTGATAATCCGGTTCGCACTCCGGGAATTCGAGAGTTATCGATGTTTGTAACATGGATCGCACTACGGGGACCTGGAATTGATGTTTATGCTCCACTTCACGCACTGGGAACTTGGAGGTAGTATTGATACTTCAGTTCACACTTCGGGAACTCTGACTTGGTATTTGTGCCCCAAATCACACTCCGGGAATTTGGAGATAGCATGTATGTTTGGGTTCGCGCTTCGGGAACCTGTAATTTATGTATATACTCCATTCACGTTCTGTGAAGTTGGAGTTAGCCGCTGGATGGCCAGTCACATCTATGTGGGCTTTTTAGGAGTCCGTTCATACTCTGGGAACGATGGATTCTACGTTTATACTCCAATTCACGCTCTGGGAAGTTGGAGTTCGTTCGCACTCCGGGAACGAATCGTTGAATGTTTATACTCCAATTCACACTCTGGGAAGTTGGAGTCCGTTCGCACTCCGGGAACGAATTATTGAATGTTTATACTCCAATTCAAACTCTGGAAAGTTGGAGTCCGTTCGCACTCCGGGAACGAATTATTGAATGTTTATACTCCAATTCACACTATGGGAAGTTGGAGTCCGTTTGCACTCCGGGAACGAATTGTTGAATGTTTATACTCCAATTCACACTCTGGGAAGTTGGAGTCTGTTCGCACTCCGGCAACGAATTGTTGAATGTTTATACTCCAATTCACACTCTGGGAAGTTGGAGTCCGTTCGCACTCCGGGAACGAATTGTTGAATGTTTATACTCCAATTCACACTCTGAGAAGTTGGAGTCCGTTCGCACTCCGAGAACGAATTGTTGAATGTTTATACTCCAATTCACACTCTGAGAAGTTGGAGTCCGTTCGCACTCTGGGAACGAATTGTTGAATGTTTATACTCCAATTCACACTCTGGAAAGTTGGAGTCCGTTCACGCTCTGGGAGTGAGTTATTGGTAGGACTGTCGTGTGTTGGTCCAGTTCAGCCTTTGGTGCGTTTGCTTGCCCCCGAGCTGGGGTTTCACTTAGTGAGTGGCCGGTCGTATCACAGTCACTCGCTATTTGAATAAATTCCATTGTTTGATGGAACTTAGCTCTTCGTGTTTCGTGATTTTTGAACGTTGTATTCGATGAATCACAGCTCTAGCTTGAAGAGATAGTATTTTATTGCTGAAATAAGAAAATATGGCAAAGTCAGTGCCTTATTACAAATTCAAATTTCAGAATGTAAAGGAAATTGCAAAGTATTCATAGATTGAATGAGCCTGTCAAGTGTGACAGTGACGAAGGTCTTCGTCGTTCCAGGCTCCTGAGTAAGCTGGTCCGCCACTAATGGCGTTTATCACTAATCTTCCACGGGGACAAGTCGAGTCCTCCTGTCTCGGTCGATTAGGTTCATTGTTTTGATTCGATGGGCCCGCTTCCCTGGGCTGCGGCGTCCGCACAAATTGTTCCAGCTTCCTTTCTCTGATCAGTTTTTCAACGAGATCTTGTAAGTGACAACACTCGTTCGTATTGTGCCCGTAGCTTTCATGGAACCTGCAAAACTTTCCCGTCTGGATTTGTCTCTCTAACGACGGTCTTGGTGCAGGTTTTTGATATTGAATCGTATCACAGGATTTTAAGTACAATCCTGCAGTGATGTATTCAGAGAAGTGTAATTGTCAAACATTGGGTTCTTGCGCTGCGGGCCAGGATTTTGATCTCATTTCCTAGTTTGATTCACGCTCTCTCTTCGTCGAGCTTGTTTGTTTCTAACGTTCAACTGAACTTTTTCGGAACTCTCACCAGACTGTTTGATTGCAACATTGCTTTGGATCTCTTCCGTACTTGGCCCGGCATCGGTTTGCTTCCTAGACTGTTTCGCATCTTCTCGTCTCAGGAATTGTGCCGCTTTGGTATGGAAACGGTCCAACGATGTGGGTGGTTTTCCAGCTAACCAGTTGCCAAACTCAGAATCGGGGTCGATCCCTTTAGTCAATGCCATAAGGATGGAGTTATCGTTTGGATTGCTGATCTCCGCACATGCAGTATGGAATCTCTCCAAGTATTTCCTGAGCGTCTCTCTAGGAGCTTGGGTGACGTTGGACAGAGTGTTGACCTCTTTTGGCCTTGCGACGTGCATGCGGAATTGCTCAACGAATTTTGTGGATAACGGGTCGAATGAAGAGTTGGATCGAGGTGGCAGTCGGGTGAACCACATGGTAGCGATGCCCTCCAAGGATATGGGGAAACTACGACATTTCACTGCATCATCAGCCCTGGCAGCAGTCATCGACCATTCATATTTTAGAATATGCTGGTTGGGGTCAGAGTTTCCCTCGTACATGGGTAGAGTTGGCATTCGGAATCGCCGTGGGGGTTCGGCAGTAAGGATATCGTCCGTAAAAGGAGTGTGGCTTCAGGAGACTCCCCAATCGTCATTTGTGAATCCCTGGCTTTCACGGATCATCTGACGTATCATAGTTGAAAGGTCCGACATTTGCGCCGGAGTATGATCACGTTCCATGCTTTGGGTTTGAACCGGATATCGTCGACGGTCCAAGTCTTGCCTCCTTGGCTCATAGTCCTCTGGGACGTACGGTTCAGGAGTACGTCCGCTATGACGATGGTCCAGGTCCGACTGATCTTGGGCATCGACCCCTGGTTCTGTCGCAACGTTATTGGTGCGGTATTCTGCGGTGTGGTGAGGAACGACACCTCCTCGGGGGGAGGGTCCGGTTTGGAAACTGGCTGACGGTCCAACTCTGAGTTGTCCAATGGTCAGTGCCGGTTGATTTCCAACGGGTGGCACACAACTCCCATCTTGCTGGGGTCGTGGAGGCCGGTTATGATAATTAGAGGATGAAGAACTTTCGTTGGAGGAGCGAGAAGCATGGTCTCTCGTGGATCTCTTCCGTTTCTGGCGATCCAGCTTGTTGATTAGCTCATCGTTAGCGCGTAGCTGTTCTTCTAGTTGTTGCCGACTCTGGGTCAGCTCTTGGAGTAGCAACTGCAACTCTTGTCGTGTAACCGGACCTGACGGTTCCGAGTTTCCAGCAACATCTTGATTAGATGAAGGTAGTGGGGCAGGATTCTGTCTATCCTGCTCTTCTTGGTTGATAGCGTTTGAAGTGGTTCTTGTGCTAACCATCTCGAAGGTTGAATTCCTTTCCTAGACTTTATGCAAATCTGAATAGAAGGGAAGGAGGTTGGATTTAATGATTTGGATCTCTCTCTTAGATTTATTCAATCCGGTATCGATGACAGATCCAAAGAGCAGGAGAAAATCTAGGTTCTCTCAGTGAAAGCACCAAAGTGTTTGCACCAAAATTGGTCACAACACTCTTCGGGAGTCGTTGAAGAGATAATAGTGAAGAATGTAAATTCAAAACAGATATTATCTAACAAAAACTCCAATCAACAGTAAAGTAAATGCGTAGACAAGCGATTTATAGTGGTTCAACGTGTTGCCTACGTCCACTGTGAAGTTTTTTTGATGTTTTTTTGATTCTCTTTCAATAGTTACAAGTTGTTATAGCGATCAACAACAAGTTACAACTGGAAATTCGAAATCAACAGCTAATTATGATGTAGGACGATGGAGATCTCGATCCGGCAGAGTCTGGACGCTTAAGAGTCGAAATATCCCTTTTCTGTTGGCTCTGGGGCTCTATTTATAGGCATAGGCTGCTTATATTTCGCTGAAAACTCGAGAGACCACTTCTGGCACGTGATGGGGCCCACATGCCCAGCCTCAGGAGATTTGGGCCCACTTTGGCATCGGTTCGAACTCCATTCGAATCGATCAAGAATTCATCCAATTGAGGTGAAATTTGGTGTGGACACTCTTCGACATGAACGCAAGCTTCTGTGAAAATTTCGTGGCATTTGGATCAACGGATTGAGAGATATGATGGATTCGCGATGGGGCTCAATGCGTGGCTGTTTGGTTCGAAACCATCCATTCGAACCGATGGTTTCGAACCGATGGCGGCACGCGACTTCATGGTGACGTGGAGCGCAAACTTCGTACCGATCCGATCTTCGCTCCGAGTTGACTGCTTTGACTCCATGTATCTCGGCGCATTCGAACCGATGGATGACAAGTCATCTTGGCTAGTTGACCCAGTGGATTCCAATAAAGCCTCACAGATGGTTTCGAACAAGGCTTCATGGGTGGGTTCGAACATGGCTCCAGTAATGGGTTCGAACAACCGAAGCTCAGTGAATTCGAACAAGGATTTTTGGATGGATACGAGCCTTGCAGCCTCTCCATGGACATGAGGTCCATCGATATGAACTAGATGGGTTCGAGGTTAATGTATTTGAACCGAGGCATTCCGATAGGTTCGAAGTCCATCGATTCGAAGGTGATCAGTTCGAATGGTGTTTGACGATGGGTTCGAAGACACCTACCTTGATGGGTTCGAAACCAGTGCTTTCCCCTTCAAGTTGAATCGATCATAACTTGAGCGTATGAACTCGGATTGACTCGAAATTTGAGATGAAGGCTTCTATGGCCTTTCTTGTCTTGTCCTATCAATTGTAGCACAATTTGGACTCGGACAAAATTCAGCGATATCCATAGCGAAACGAAGTATGGCCAATCTCTGATATGAACTATCCTTTGTTTTCGATCGATCTTTTGGTATCACGGCTTTGCCAAAAAGCGGGATAATAAAGTGCACAGGACACATTGAACAGACAAATAAAGGTATAATAAAAACATCAATGTATTGCTTACAATTTTCTTTATACAAGGCCAAAACATGGAGGTCTCACCCACACAATACCGGCCATCAAAAGGAAAATACAGATTCCGTAACAAAAACACTCAGTGAAGACTCTACACTTGAATAAAATGAGTCAAAAAGAACCAAAATAAGATCAGTCTCCGCACAAGCTCCTCAACGCTTCCTTTCAATGCTCCCATTTCTGCATTTTATTTGTAGTTTCTACCTCATCTCAGGAGTGGTGTCACTATCAATAATGTCAACAAACTCCTCAATGGCAACGTCCTCCTCTTGCTCCGTTGCATTCTCATAAGATTCTCCCTTCGCTTTGTGCTTCTGTGATTTGTAGGAGCTCTTCGAGGCTTTGAACGCTTCGACCTTCTCCATCTTAATAACGACTAATTCATGTTGAGTCTTACAAAGCTGCTCTGTTTGAACTTCTCGCTCCTTAACTTCCACTACTGTTACGCCACCTTCAAAAGATACAAAAGGGTCATCCAAGCCATGAAGCACAGCTATCTTTTTGGACTTCGGCTCCGGCTACGAATTAGACACCGATGTGGAAAATGGAACAGGAATGGAAACAAGGATGGAGGCTGTGGAAATAAAAGTAGGTCCAGGCACCAAAGAAGCTGGCAAATCGATAAGAAAGGTAGATGGACCTATAAGAAAAAAAACAAAAGCATCAAATTCTTCCTGCTCATGCGGCATAATTTGGTAGCTCTAGAACTCGAAGGAAACAAGAATGTTACCTACACCGGAGGAATGGTCAAGAATGTTGACTTCATTTCCACCGCCTTCACCTTCTTTCGACGGTTCCACTACATAAGGAAAAGGCTCAAGCTTTGAACTTGTTGGCGAGTTGTGAGGCTGCTCTGATGGGTCGTTCATGCCAGAAGTGAAATGCTCTGTAAGTGCTTCGGTAGCCTCTTTCTCTCTCTCAACCCGCAATATCTCTTGATCCTTCAGTGAAAGAGAGAGCGGATTAAGGATCTTAAGGCTAATTTAACACTAGAGGGGGGTGAATAGTGTTCAATAAAATCTAAGAATTATATGGACTAATTTAAAATTATAACACAAACTAATGCAGAACTTAATCACAGAACAATCACAGAATCAAGCACAAGTGCAGAAAGTAAAAAAAGCAGTAAAAGGAAAGAACACACCCGATTTTATACTGGTTCGGGGTTACCCTACATCTAGTCCTGTACCAAGGAAAACTACCTCATACAGATTTTTATTACACTAATGTCGAGATTACAATCCTCAATTTCTAAAGCCCTTGAGGTACCCTCCTGTCTCTTGAGTCCGGGGCAAACTCTCTTGATTTACGGGACTCAAGACCACCCATTGATTTCCAAACACAACCACACCTTATAGAGAGACTCGATAAACTTTTGATTACAAATTGATCCTATAACTTTGAATAGCACTTTGATCTTCGAGATAGGATAGCGATTCAAACAAGAATGAGATTCTAATTTTATTCACTTAAGAATTCAACAGAATCACGATCTTTAAATTATGAAAATTGTGGAGAAGAAGTGAAGAAAATAAGAAATTAGTTAGTTAAAAAATTCATTTGTGAAGGCTATTCATAAAGCACCAACGGTCATAACTATTCGTGAAGAGATTTAAATGAATAGATACTTCTTTTGAAAATTAAAACTTTTGAATTCAACGGCCACCATGTCGACATGGGGTATCCCATGATGTCGACATCCCTAGTTTAAAAACTATGTAAAATTTGTTTTTGAAAATGGAGTTTAAAACAAGAGTTTATTTTAAAACAAAAACAAATAATATTTTAAGGCTACAAAATCTTTTTGAAAATCATTTGAAAAGATGATTTTTAAGGCTAAAACATTTTGAAAAGAAGATTTGAAAATCATTTTGAAAAACTATTTTGAAGTAGTTTTGCAAGCTTGTTCCTGCAGAATATCTCATCACATCAGGACTCAAGAACTTGTACAAAACCATGATGTTCGTGGGTTTGTAAGCCACTTGTCGTAAGTTTGTAAGCTACTTGTCATGGATTTGTAAGCCACTAATAAGGTAGAAATGGGTTCCATGCCAAATGAAATTCGGAATGAAGATTTCCATGCTATTATGAAGTTTTAACGAAAACTAGACACATATCTTGAAATCTTGATCTTGATACTCTGGAGTCTTTAATCTTGAGTCTTGAGTCTTTATACTGATCAGTCTTCAGTAATCAATACCTACACACACATATATATACATATATCATGCATATGGATATCTATCTAGACAACAGTGTTAGTATATATATTATAACAAATAAGTTACAAAGGTTGTTGTCATCAAAACCACTATCTCCAGTTCCCAACATCCAGCGATGCCTTCTTTGATTCTTCGTTAAGGTAGGCATTTTCTAACTCCCGCTCGGTGTAAATGTCACCATTATCATGAAAGTGGGTTAAGATTTCCTCATGGTGTGTGGAAATTTCGGTCCCAAGGAGCTAAGGCTCCTTTGATGAATTATAGAATTGACACAGAAATTCAGGATGGACTCGTCCATTTTTTCAATTTTCCTCTCGAAAGAACTTTGAAGCTCCTGGTAATCCATCGTAACGGTGGCCTTTTCGACCTTAATGCGAGATTTGTGAGCGCGAAGCTTTGGAACTTCGTCCTATAATCGGGCAATTATCACAGCATGATTGGATATAGCCTTATTATGCCACTCAATGATAAGGTCATAGTCATCGAAAGTTTTCATCTGGGCTTCGATCGTTGGGCTACAAGCAGCCACTTCTTGTTTTAATTTTGCCTCCTCAGCATCTGTGAACCTCCTTTAATTCTTTCTACAAGCGAGTGTTCCTTTTGCTATCTTGCAGCGCTGCTTCCTTCTCCCCTCCAGACGTTTAATCCTGGCATCGTGTTTTGACAATGCTCTTTCAACATCATCCTTTTCTAACTCGAAAGAGAGGATTTCCTCGTGGTTGTTGCGATTAGTATCTGCCAGCTGCTTACAAAATTTTTTTTACCCTTGGGCCTAGTCTAAATCGCTTTGAATAGCCTTAATATGGGGCATGTAAGAATATTGATGGACTGGATGGAGATCATGATCAAACTTAACCCCCCTCAGAAACCATCCAGGGAGCACTGCCTCAAGCTTGGGGGATCCGATAGAAGAATATAGGCACGTCACCGATGGGGACATAAAGCGCCGTGGGTAAGCATAACGTAAATTGGTAGGATGCAAGTTGGAGGCAAAATAGAGGCAGAAGTAACGGGGATTTCTTAACCCGTTAAGGAGTGCATTGGAGCAAAAGCCTGATGTTCCGATGAATGTGAATGGTGGTGGAACTTTGAACTCTTCGAAGGCTCCTCCCTCTTGTCAAAAGACATCCTCTTCTCGTACACGCCTTTATATGACCGATCTCGCTCTCTTTCATCCTGGCGACGGGTCTTGGCCTCCAAATCCTTTCTTCTTCTGTACTCATCCTCCATTTCTCGAGGCTAATAATGGCCGGAAGGATGCTTAGACTAGCGCTGAGAGTCGATGAATTCGTCGAATTCATTATAAAGACCACACCCTCTCGTCATACCCGTCACGAAGAAGAAACAAAATTTTTAGTAACAGAGGATAAAATAAGTAAGATGTGCGAAAGCAAGTGTAATCCTAGTGAGATGTGTAATGAGTTTCAGGGGAAGTCCTAAAGCATCGTCATGGGCCGTATCGGGCGACCGTCATAAGCGGAATAAGGCTAAATTCGGGCGCAATACCGCTTGAATGAGGCAGCGCCTTCTTAAATTTAAAATCCTCCCTCATAAGTGCGTCAAAGTCGACATAGACATCACTCAAATCTCCAAATTCCACGCCAACACCTTTACTCGAAGAATCCTAATGCTCTTTAATTTCCAGGGCAGTGTCTTTATTACTCGCATCTAGAGGAGGTGAGCTCGAAAGGAAGAGACTCAACCATAGAGTTTCACCGCACGACTCTGAATCCGCATCATCAGATTCTGCATAAAAGTCATCGCTAGAGGTGGACTCATCGCTACTACTCTCAAGTTCCCCTTCCTCCTTTTCTAAGCCCATTGCAACCATGCCTTCCCTATGTTAGAACTCCTCTTCTCCTTCTTTCGAGATCGGAGGCATTCTAACCGGGCCACAAAATCCGGTCGCAGTTGTATCTCCTCCTTCATGGGTCTCTTCGGCCAATTCCTCAAACAAGCCCTTTCTCTCTTGAGAAGTGCCTTCTTTAAATCAAAGAGAAGAAGAAGTAGATCTTGTGCGAACCCTGGATCGAGAGGGAGAGAAGACCTCAATTTGAACAAGGGTCTCCCCAAATGCAGTAATCCGTATCAAAGCAAGTTTTCATCAGTTAACAAAACTTTGACAGATCTTTCCTCGGCATCAGTAGCCTTTACGGTCTGAAAAACGTCATCAAGAGACATGTCCCTGTTTAGCCTTGGGATAACTGCAAGAAGTATACAACTCGTTAGAAATTCCAAAAAAACCTATCAGAACTCGGTAAGAAGAAAAAGGAACATACCCCATGTCGTCCAAAGGCGGTTGAACCCCTTGGGGCAATCAATAAAGAAATACTCTATCTTGAACTAGGACAAGTTGCTCTATAGATGCAAAAGGATTTTTCAGTTCCATTGAGCTTCCATTACGATCAAGGAAGGACATTCAACTCTCCTCTTAAATGACAAAACGCACCGCAACTCGTAAAAGCTTAGGGCATGGTTGAACATTTGAATGAATGGTACGTGCAAGTAATTCAATATGGCATAACAATTGGGATGAATATGGAAAGGGGCAACACCTATGTTTAAAAGAGTCTCTGTAGAAATTTGTTGGAGGGAGGCACGACTATATTCAGACACATATACCGATGACAAACGGTATGTCCCGAAGGAGGTGTTGACCCAAAATGGACAAACACTGTGGTTTGAGTTTGAAAGCACCCGTCATGTTTTAGTAGAGCAATATAACATATCACGGGTATAGAAAAAGAATAGTAAAAGAAAGAAGATAGAGAATTTTTATAGTGGTTCGGCTATTAATGAATCCTACGTCCACTTTAGAGCTTTACCATTGAATGATTGTTGTTACAAGAATTTTTTTGATTATAGAGCTTTGATTGTTTCCTAGCTAGATTGAATCCCTAGAGCTGGAATCCGTTAGAGAATCATAATGAATCCATTTGGAGATTGTTGTGAGGGAGATATAGAGTAAAGAATAATTCCAACAGAGCTTCAGCAACCAGTCCGGAGAAGATCCCGTTTATGTTGCAGGTGTGATGGTATTTATAGAGATCGGCCAGACCTGTATTCATTAGCTCGTAGGTAGGTAACAGGCGACTTTTGAGGACTTTGACATGCAAAACCAGTCAAAACCAAAGGTCATCGGCGACCTATAGACTTGGTTATTTGTAGGGGCCAACGTCTCACCTCTTTTGTAGTGTTCCACAGTTGGTTTGTTTGAAGGTACGGGGAGAAGCATGGGTCTTTAATGATCTAAAAATTTAGGATTTTTTCGAAGTTTGGAATTGGACATGTTTCCATAGCCTTTTATTGTTGCTCTTACATTTTGATGGCAATTTTCTAGCTATTTATGTTTAGCTACTGATTGGTTTAAAGGAATGCGGACCTCTCGGCCTTGTTGTTCCTAGTCATTGTCTTATTCGTACAGCTTTGCCCTTGTCTTTGCTTTTCTTATTAAGTCTTGAACTATCTTGTCTATACAAGGTTGACCTATTTTTTGTTGGATTCTAGTGGGTTAAAAACTTGGATAATGTTTCCCCCCTAGAGTATGTCTTCATTGTAAATAAGGCGTGCTCTCGAAGTTATCGCTTTCAACATCCATTTGTTGATTTCCGAATGATTTCATTAGATCTTTACAAATACGCTATCTTAAGGTTCATGGTCGTCTTTCTTTTGTTTCGATTACTCTTTCTTACCACAACGTATCACATTTCTACCTATAGTTCCCTGGTATGCTTTGGAATTACGAACATTTGTAATCGATCGAGTTTGTGACGAATAGATGAAGCTTTCCTTTTTCTTTTCCTTTAATGTATGTATGCATTCTTTATCATCATCAATTTAATTTTTTATGTCGTTCTCTAGCGATCCATGTGAGACGGGTCGCTAGCGATTTGTACGCATGAGATTTTTTCATTATAAAGCTAGATTGGGTCGCAGACGATCCATGATAGGTTGCGTCGCTGGTGATCTGATTACTTTGAAAATTTTTTCAGCCTTTTCTACCTAACTACTTATATGCACGAACCAATCATAGCTCCTTCACTTTGACTCGAGCTAAGTTCTCATTTTCACACGATCTAACCTCCAGCGATTCAACTCTAGGTGACCCACTCATTCACTCAACTTGGTCCATTACTTCGTTCGAATCCATTTTCCATTGATCCCTTCAGGCCTTTTTCATACCCTAACCAAGCCCTAGCTCGCTGCAATCAAGCCCTAGCTCATTGTTGGGTCGTATCCTATCTATCCTTAAATCGCCAATAACCCACTCCTTAGCTCGTAAAGTTTGATTCGTGATTCTTCTTGTGCCTTCAAATCAGTTTGAGGTGGGCTTGCTTGGTTGATTCGCTAATCGTTATGTTGGTATAATGATTAGAAGACTAGTGTTCAATTTTCTATATCGATTATGAGAAGTCCGAGTCGATTATGGTTTGATGGGTTAAGATAACTAATCGAGTCTTGAGTTTCTTCCGCAAATGACATTTGAGTTGTGGTCCAACGCTTGACGCGTTTTGCTATCTTCTTCCGTTAAACCAAAATCAACTTGAGCCCAGTTTCATAGGCGTTACCATACAACATATTACTTGTCTATACTGATTCTTCCAAAGAACTTAAGCTTATCCTACTTGGTCATTCCACATTCAGTGCTCCTGTAATGGGAAGAGCTTTTCGTGTTGCTTCTAACAACGGATCCATTATCGATCATTGATCGATAACGGACAAGTGCACAAGAAGTAGACAAAAATGAAAGTTCTTTTCTTCTTCCATGATGAGCATACTATCTACACAGGATAGATCATTTGCAATGTACTAAGCACCAAGTTCATCCCATATAGGTAGCACACTACACTTACACCCTTGCCTCTGTTCGCATTCGAAGTCCGACATGTCGATTACAAGTTAATTTTTATTTAGAATTCAAGTGTGATTAGGGAAACTTATGAATTTAGGATAGATTTACCTGACCTTTTTTGGAAGCGAGTTCTGTTATATAGAATGAAGTAGCCATCTATATGTCGTAAGTCAAGCGGGCGAAGCTTACGCTCTTCGAAGCTGAATCATCATCCACCTCGCAAGCTTGGTATAATCAATTAGTTCCGATTGGGCCCATCGTGGATCGCACTCCCCCTAACTTTTGAGTCCTTCTTAATCCACTTGAAAGAGCCTCGTTAGTGGTTTCCACCAAGGTTCTTCATAACATATGTACACAGCACGGAATTCCTGCAGAGGATGTGCCTCTATCGACGAAAGACGAATTTGCTTATATGCCCTCATCGTGGTACACTGCTTGCCATAGAAACCAGTGCCTGAATGGACTCGTGCCTCCCTTCAATGATTTTCTATGTGAGTTCTCTCAAACATGGGAATCGCCCCATTCCAGCTTCATTCAAATGGTTACACTGTCCTTGCTTGCTTACAAGTCCTTTTCATGCGAACGTTCAACCATGCCCCAAGTTTCGATGAGTTGTACTATTTTCTGGCATTCAAGAGGAGAAGTGATTGTCCCTCTTAGATTATAATCGAGGCCCAGAGGAATCGAAAGATTATCTTATGCTTGCAAAGCAATTATCAAAGTTCAAGATGCGGTACTTTTTCGTTAGATGCCCCGTGGGTTTCAACCGTCAATGGACGATGGGGTTAAGCTTCTATTTTTTGTTCATCGAGATTTGAGGCATTGTAATGGAGTTTCTAACTAACTATACTTCGCTTATAGTTATCCCAAGGCCGAATAGAGATGTGACGCTTGATGAAATTTGCCAAACTTTAAAGGCTATAGACATCGAAGAGATGTGTGTTAAAGTTCTACCAATCGACAAGAACTTGCGTTGGTACGAACTGTTAGCTCTAGTTAAATCTGCCGTTCAGATTGAAACTCCCACTCCTGGCTGATCCAGGGTTCTCACAACGCCCGCTTCTTCATCCCACGCTTCCGAGAAGGTCAAGAGAGAGGTAGCCCATCCAGAGGATCACCTAGTATGGCCCGCGAGGAGGGAGACGCTACTGTGACTAGACTGAGTGGTTCAGTTAGAATGCCTCCGACCCTGGAGGAAGTGGAGGGCAAGTTTCTGCATAGAGAAGGAAAAGTCGTGATAGACTAAGAAAAAGAAGAAGGAGAGTTTGAGATTAGTAGCGACGGGTCTACCATTAGTGATTAATTCTCGTCAAAATCTAAAGGTGAAGACTCTGAGTTTTGTGATGAGACTCCCGAAATGAGTCCCGATCACCCAAGCCCACCTCCTTCCGATGCAAGTGGTAAAGGCGAAGCCCATGAAACTAGAAGATATCATGATTCTTCGAGTAAGGATGTCGGGGCGGAGTTTGGAGATTTCAACGATATTTTTATCGACTTCGACGCGCTCATAAACGGATTTGACACGACACCGTCTTGTTCAGGCGATATCGTTCCATCAATCAGTTCAGTCCTGCCTATAACAACCGAAATCTATCTGATCCCACCTATGACAAATGTTTGTTCTGGTTTGTGACGACGTGTTAGGCCTCTATTAGGGACACACCATAAGTTGCACTCGGATTAAAGATATTTCCTTCTCTTTATATATTTGCTTGGTTTATATCATGCTTCTGAAGACTCTTATGTGTGTCTCATTTTAGGTATGACGAGGGGATGAGGATTCTACAATGGCTTCAAAGATTTTACCAATTCCTAATGGTACACCAAGCGTCCCTCCAGCTGCCATCTAGTTTGAGTGACGAAGGAAGAATACAGGTGGTGGAAGGAGCTTGAAGCTGAAACCTACTGCCAGGAAGAGAGTGATCGATCCTGTTCACATAGAGCGGGTATGAGAAAAGAAGATCTATTAAGGAAAGAGATGAGCTGTAAAAGAAATCAAAGTTCGACTATCGCTCCCATCCTACAAAGCTTGCTTCGAAACACACCTCTATGGGCTAAGAGTTTCCTATCACTTCTGTCGTGATTCTACCCCCAACTTATATTTCATCTTCTTCCATTGTTATTGTTGCCCCTGGAGCTTCTCATTTCCATCAGAGGCTGACCTACACTCTTCATTCGGGCCCATTTAAGCTTGAGGCGGCACTTTCGGGTTGGTTTGACGTGGACCTTTATCCCATTCCCAATGATTCCTTCGTGCTGCATCTCCAACCTGTCCGAATCGACTTTGAGTAGGTTGAGAAAGGGGAAAAACTCTGCAAGTAGCTGGCGGACACTAGCATTAATAATTACCAACAGATCCTCTCCTTTAAAAAAGAAAAGGATAATTTTGAAAGGGAGTTGGGCGATCAGGATGCTAAAATTAAACGGTTGGAGGAGGAGAAGGAGGCAGTACCCTCGGAAAGTAGGAGAACTGCCAACCTAATTAAGGAGTTGAAGGATGCACATGAGAAGGTCGAGATTGTTTGGAGAGAAGAAATTAAGAAGACTCATGCAAAAGAGGCAAAATTGAAAGAAGATGAGATCTCTTGCAACACTATCATCGAAGTTCAATGGAAAACAATCGTCGATCATGACCTAACTATCAAGGGGCACAACAAAACAATCTCCGACCAAGCTAAGACCATAGCAAAGTTATAGGCTTGGGTTTCACAACTCAGTGCCAATAATATTACTGTTGAGATGGAGAAGGTTGTGGTGACTGTGTATTATTTGAACCTCCAACACGCTTTTGAATGGAAAATGGAGAAGCTGGATGTGATAATCCTGAATTTTTACGTCAACTCTCTACTGCATCAGGGGAGCCTCAGCTATCTTGGCCCAAAGATTCCGTGCACTCTCAACCTCATTCGTGAGGAAATCTTATCTTGCTTTGCTAATAGCAACGACATTTACTTCGATCAAGAGCTACGAGATGCCTATCTCAATGATGAATTCAAGACAATGCTACTTGAGGGTCTGGAGATTCTCCAAGTCGAACAAGAGATAGAGTCCACTGATACTACATTAATTACTGCCACCCACACACTTATTAATCCTTCTACCATCAGTGTGGGCGGACCGTCGGAGCAGCTCCACAACCAACCGATGAGTTCGGGAGTTGACATTATTCCTCATGTTGTGGAGCCCTTAAAAAAGGGCAATGGAGGTGAGTTCGAAGTCGTTATTCATGATCCTTCCCTTAGTGCAAGTAATGTCCTTGCTTCTCCCGAATTCGGGAGTCTCCATCTTACGCCACATGAGCAAGAGGATTTTAATGCTTTCCTTTTTGATCTTATAGGTCCATCCACTTTTCCTGTTGACGCGCCAACAACTTCGGTGCTTGCGCATGTTGCTATTTTTATATCCTCTGAGATTTTATCCATTGCTGCTCTAGTTCCCACATCCACATCCAGTTCATAACTGAGGACAGAGGCTAAGAAGATAGAGATGCTTCACGACTAGGATGACCCTTCAGCATCTTTGGAAGGTGATATAACTGCAAAAGAGGCTAAGGTGTAGGAGATGCAGACGGAGCATCCGTAGAAGATTCGGCATGATTTGTTTGTCGTCAAGAATGAAAATGCGGAGGCAGCCAAAGCTTCGAAGGGCTCCCAGCAGTCAAAAAAAGGCAAAGGAAAGGGAAGCTCTTTTGAAATATATTTGGAGGTGGAGCAGATTTCCACCGAAGTGCACATTTAAATTATTGACATTGACACTTCCCCTGAAAAGAAGCAAAAACTGCCAATTAGAGGTGGAAATGGAAGCGGTTGCAAGAAGCATTGAGCGGTTGGCGTGAGGATGGACTTGATTTTAGCCAACAGCTTGCAAGAAGCCTGACTTGTTTTTGTTTCTTTTTGAATCATTTTGCTCAAGTGCAGAGACTGCACTTTGCGTCTTTTTTATAGAGTTTGTATTTTCTCGTTGCGTGGGTATAGCCTCCACATTTTTGGTCCTATGTATAGAAAATCATAAGCAATACAATGATATCTTGACTGCATTTTTATTTATCCATTCATATATGCTATGTGTACTTGCATTAGTTTCATTTTTAATTTCGTAACTATAGCCAAAGTCCTTCATTCAAAGTAACGGAACTTAGAGATTGACTGTAGGTAGTGAATTTTTGCGTAGAAATTTTTTAGAATTTTTTTTGTTTGGTAGCTGATAAAATTTTGAGATATAACTTGTGCACTTGTGATTGTTTGGAGTGACAGAACCTTTGAACATGTTTTATTTGTTTGGTTCTATGTCAATGCAAATGTATGGTCCCAGTTCATATGGTTGTTCACTTCAATCCATTGTCACGTTGTCGATAACTTATGGTTTAACTGATCTTTATTAAAAATTTGGCTAAGTTACAACTTTATTCTACTTATTTTTGTAGACATTGTGATTTTAGCGTGCACTATCATTTTTTGGCGACATTCAGGTGAATATGCAATTTGTGCATTGGTAAGTATTGTCGATCATGAAGTGCCCTCCGTCTAGCGCTAATTTTGTATGGGTTTCGCTCATTATTCCTAACTGTATGTGTGCGGTTTCTCAAGCTCCTTTGTGTTGCCTATCTTTGGGCAATGCAAAGAGTTAGAATCTTGATCTGTGGCTCATGATATGCATGGCTTTAGCATTTTCTTAGTGTTGTCGGTTTTTAGGCAACACGGGGTGTTGTCATTTCAGTGCTTCTTGAGGTTGCCTATCTTCAGGCAACACGAGGATTTGTTATTTTGAGGTTCTTTGATGCTGCCTATCTTTGGGCAACACGAGGATTTTTAGTTTTCGTGCTCCCCAGTATTGCCTATTTTTGGGCAATACGAGGAGTTTTGATTTTGGTGCTCCTTGATGTTGCCTATCTTCGAGCAACACGGGGAGTTTGATTTTCCTTGGTGTTGCCTATCTTCGAGCAACATAAGGATTTGTGATCCCGGGGCTTCTCGATGTTGCCTATCTTCGGGCAACATCAGGAGTTTTGATTTTGGTGCTCCTCGATGTCGCCTATTTTCGGGCTACAGGAGGAGTTTGACTTTGGTGCTCCTCGGTGTTGCATATCTTTGGGCAATACGAGGAGTTTTTGTTTTGGTGCTACTCTATGTTTGCCTATCTTCAGGCAACACAAGGAGTTTTGGTTTTGGTACTCCTCGATGTTTTCTATCTTCGGGCAACACGAGGAGTTTTGATTTTCCTTGGTGTTTCCTATCTTTTGGCAATACAAGGTGTTTTTATTTTAGGGCTCCTCGATGTTGCCTAGCTTCAAGAAACACGCGGAGTTTTGGTTTTAGCGCTCCTTGGTGTTGCCCATCTTCAGGCAACCCAAGGATTTTTTTAGTTTTTTTCATCCCTCTTGATGTTGTTGAAGTAGTGCCAGAAGTTAGAGAGCAAAGATCGGGTTTTTCCAATCCAACGGTTTGAGTCGATTTGCTTCCGCTGACTCGATGGAAATTATTATGAACATAATTTGGTTGTTTCAGGATAGAAAATTTATTAAGAAATGCATGGCATATTCTCTCCATATTTACATGTCTTCGACATTTTTGGTATAGCTTATTTGCTGAAAAATAGAAAATACATAAAGTTGCTTTTAAATGAAATAACGACGGAGCGATTCGCTGTTCCAGGCTCTAGGAATTGTAATCCCGTCAATGGTAGTCAGTTTAAAGGTCCTGTCCCCAAGATTTTGACTAAAGACATATGGCCCTTCCTAGATCGGCCCAAAGGCTCCTAGGACAGGGTAAACTTGCTTGAGCACGTGATCCCTCAACTTCAAAGGTTTGACCGTGAACGTTGGAGTTGAAACACCGTGTGACCCTTTTTTAGTGGGTGACAATTCTCAACTCTACTTCTTCTCTTTTTTCATCAACCATGTCTAGGAATTCGAGCAAGTGTTTTTATTTTGCTTTTGATTGAAATTCTGCCTTCGATGCAGGGAACTTCTAATTCAATGGGAATCATTGCCTTTGAACCATATGCTAAGGCGAACGGGGTGTAGCCAGTTGCCGCTGTGTTTGTTCTCCTGTACTCCTATAGTGTGAGTGGAAGTTTGTCAACCTAATTTCCTTTTGCTTTTGTTAATCACTTTTTTATGGTGGAGTTGATGATCTATTTTATTGCTTCCACTTTCCCGTGTGCCTGTGGATGAGCTGCGGAAAAGATTTTTTCGATTCAAAAGCGCCTATAGAAGTTTTGGAACTCCACACTTCCGAATTGTATTCCGTTGTCAGTAACGATTTTTTGAGGCAGACCAAACCTGCAAATGATGTTTTTTTCAACAAAGTTAATGACTTTCTTTGTGGTGATGGTGGCCAGCGATTCTGCTTCGGCCAATTATGTGAAATAATCTATGGCTAAGATAGCATATTTGGCTCCTCCATTTTCTATTGGAAGGACGCCAATAAAATCGATCCCTCAAATTGAAAATGGCCACGGGTTGACCATCTATATCAGTTATGTTAAAGGGGTTCTCTTGGTTTTGCCGAATCTCTGACAGTGAACGCATCTCCAGGAGTGATCTATGGTGTCGCGATTTATTGTTGGCCAATAGTATCTGTATCGAAAGACCTGCTTTGCCAGTTTCTATTTCCCAGTGTGGTCTCCACATTCGCCTTCATGTACTACCTTTAGGATTTTTCGTGCTTCATCATCAGTCACACACCCAAGAAGAGGGGTCGAGAATCCCCTTTGATAGAGTATCCTATCCTATATCATGAACCATAGCGCCTTATAGAGGAGCTTCTTCCGTTGAATTCAGTCAGTTTGTAGGGTTCCGGCAAGTGGATAGTCCTTTATCGGTGCCATCCATGTATCTGGCTCGACGAAGGTCTCTAGAATCTAATATGCATCCATTTCATCTATGCTCAGGTTGGTTAGCATTTCGAATGGAACCAATCCAATGGCTGGGCTTCTTCGGAGCTTTCCAGCTTAGAGTCTGCCTTATTGTTTTTCTCTCGTGGGATGTGAGTTATGGTGTAGTGCTCGATATCACTTAACAGCTCTTGTACTTTGAACAGGTACATGGCAAGATTTTCTCCACGCGCTCGGTACTCCCCTTTCACTTGATAGACGACCATCTATGAGTCACTTTATATGTGAATAGATTTTATCCCAAGTTCCTTCACAACCTTTAGTCCAACAATCAAGGCTTCATACTCTGCTTCGTTATTAGTTGTTGGGAATTCCAAGCACAAAGCATAGCTAATGACTCACCGCTCAAGGGTTTCAAGCACTATCCCAGCTCCCGAACAGAGGTTATTTGATGCACCGTCGATAAAGAGCTTCCATTACATAACTGTTTCCGACTAAACTTCCTCCTCCTCCTCCCTTATGGTAAATTTGGCATTAAAGTTGGCCAACGCTTTCCCGTTGATTGCTTTCCTTGGTTGGTATGTAATGTCGTATTAGCTCAACTCTATATTCCACTTATTAGTCATCTGGAAGTTCCTGATCAGCATAAAACTTTCTTCAGAGGCTGGTCAGTCAATACTTTAATCAGATAAGCCTGGAAGTACGGTCGTAATTTCCGAAATGCGATCAAAAGGAATATGCTAGCTTTTCTAGCTTTGGGTAATTCAAGTCGGCTTCGATAAATCATTTGCTAATGTAGTACACAGGTTGCTGGGTTCTTGCTTCTTCCCGCACGAGAGTCGTCTTAGTGCATGTAGGGAAACCGCTAAATAGATGAATAAGTCTTCTCTATCCATCGAATTTGATAAAACTGGGAGAGCCTTTATGTGCCGTAGTAGTTCCTCGAAAGATGTCTGGTAAGCATCATACCTTTTGAAGTTTTTTCCTTCCTTTCTTCAGTGCGTCGAAGAACGGTATGCACTTGTTTGTAGCTTTAGAGATGAACCGACTCATTCCTGTGACCTTTCCATTCAAGCTTTAAAGTTCTCTCTTATTTTTAGGGGCTTGGACTTCAAGTAACGTTGTTATTTGCTCTGGATTTGCATTGATGCCCCATGCATTTAATATGAATCCCAGGAATTTCCCAGATGCTACATCGAAGTGAGATTTAAGTGGATTGAACTTCGTTCCATATTTGCTGAGTATTTCGAACATTTCGGTGAGAATATCTCGGTGGTTAGCTGCTACTCGGGATTGGACTTACATATCATCCACGTAAACTTCCATAGTCTTCCCAATCTAGCATTTGAAAATAGTATTCACTAGCCTTTGGTACCTTTCCCCTGCATTTTTCGAACCAAATGACATTACTTTATAGTTGTACAGTCCCAAATCGATGATGAAGCTGGTGTTCTCTATGTCCAGTTCATGCTTTAGGATATGGTTATAGTCCGCGTACACATTCGTAAATGACAGCAGCTCATGTCTCATTGTTCCATCCACTAGTTGATCAATCCTTGGGAGGGGAAGCTATCCGTCCGATAGGGTTTGTTGAGTCAGAGAAATCAATACAGGTTTGCCATTTTCCATTAGACTTCTTGACTAGGACCGGGGTCGATACCCATTTGGGGTAGGTCGCATCTCGAGTGAAGCCGTTAGCCATTAGTTTATCTACTTCTTCTCTCAATGCCATGGATCGTTCCGGGCCCAAGCTGTGCCTTTTTTTGCTTAACTAGGGTGAATTTGGGGTCAATATTAAGGGCATGCTAGCAATCTTGGGTGATACCCCATATATATCGGAGTGTATCTAAGAAAATATGTCCTAGTTGGCATGGAGTAATTTGGTTAGTTCTGACTGCATCTTGTTTCCAAGGTGAGACCCAATTTACAAGACCCGTGTTAGGTCATCCACACAAACTAGGACAGACACCGTCAATTCCGTCGGTGTTTCTCGATCCTCCCCTGAGCCCTTCTTTCTATGGTCCAAAGCCTTATTGAATCAACTATGGTCCCTAAGCCAGGTATGGCTCTATAGTTGCTATTCGAAGGGTTCACGGATGTGGAGCATTTTCCCAACATCCTTTCCTTTTTCCTTTGTTCTAGACTCGTTCATTTCTACAATGTAGCATTCATGGGCGATGCTTTGATCTCCTTTCACAATTATGACCCCGTGCTCGGTAGGGAACTTAGGGCTAATGCTATTCTAAAGTTGGCTAGTGCAGGTCTTCCCGAGAATGCATTGTATGCTGACATTTCATCCACGATTACAAAGGTCTGAGTAACGGTGACCCTTCACTTGCCCTCTCCAAGCTCTACCTGTAGGCCTATTGTTTCCACCAGCTGTTTGGGTTCTCCAATGAACCCCTGAATCTTTGTTTGGCATGCGGATATGCTTTTCATGCCAATCTTCATTTGGTCGATGGTAAGTTTGAAAAGTATGTTGACTGAACTGCCACTGTCGACTAGCACTCATCGGATTGCGGCGGGCCCTATTCCTATTGTCACGACCATTGGGTCAATATTTGGAGGTTCAATTCCTTTGGTGTCCTAATTGCCGAACATCGCTCAAAACCTTTTGTATCTTGATTAGAGTTTCATCATCTATTGCTAAACATGATTCCTTTAGGGCATGCTTTAACGAACTCGCATATTGCTCCATTTATCCCCAACTTCTTTGCGTAGGATGTGGTCCCCCAGTTATTGTTCCAATAATAAGCCCTGGTCAGTTCATTTTGACCTTTCTTCACTAGTTCTTATTTGATTCCTTTGCTCTCTAGGAGGTTGAGGTACCGCAGGTTGATTGGGTTTTTGCGGCTTTCCAACATATTATTGAAGCTTGTTGTCTCGGATCAATTCCTCAATGAGTTTCTTTAGGTAGCGGAATTCGTTTGTATTATGATCGTGTGTCTCATGGAAGTGGTAGAATTTCCCTAAGCGCTTTTGCTACTTGGTTGCTTCTTTCCTGGGGTTTTTCTTATAATCGTCAGTCTCCTATATTGCGAGATAAATATTCTCTAGGGTGTCGTTCAGTGGGGTACACTCTTCCTCCCTAAACTCCCTAAATCTTTTGTTATTGCCAATGTTATTTCTCTTATCATAGTTTTGGTTTCTTCTTTTCAAGTTTCTACCTACGACTCATCGGTTCTAGCATTGCATGTGTTTTGGTCTAGCCTTTGTTTCTAGCTCCCGCGCTACCTCCAATCTCAAGTACTGACTTGCCTTAGGATTGAAGTCATTCCTGGTAATAGGTTGCTTCATCTTGATCCATTTTTCAAACTCCGTTTCTCGGTGAATAGCGCAAACTAACACCATAAAAACCATATCCTCATTAGGGTTGTTTACTTCCGTTACGGCGGCATTGAGCCGGTTCGTGAAAGCTTTTGATGATTCGCTGCGTCCTTGGACCAACCCAGATAGGGACATGATATCCTTTGGTTATGCGGTATGAAGCCTGAACTGGTCTAGGAATTTCATTGCAGGTTGGTCAAAAGTAGAGATAGATCTAGGAAGGAGCATGGTGAACCACATAGGCGCAACTCCTTCTTGAAAAATAGGGAAATATCAGCAGCGAACGGCCTCTAGAGCATTTACTTCGTCCATATACCGATTATACTTATACAAATGGTGTTTTGGGTCCTTAGTTCCGTCGTAGGAGAGGATAGTTGGCATAGTGAACTTGTCTGGGTATCTTTCATTTAAGATTTCATCAATAAAAGGGGTCCAACTTGAGGCACATCCCCATTCATCATCCTTTTGGTTTTTACTCTCGTCCATCAGTCATTTGACCATATACGTTATGTTGCATCTGATGTCCGATAGTCTAAGGGACGGTAGTCAGTCACTGCGTCAAATGTTTAGTTCTGTAAATGGTCTTGGCACGTGGCTTGAAGCCTGGGCTCTTCTGTCTTTGGGAGAGCCACTCCTATCAGACCCCGTTGGCTTGACTAGGGCAGTATGGACGTTTCTAGCATCATTGGACGCATTGATGTTCCCTTTCATCTGATTGTCTTGCTCATCGTCCTCGGAGTCGGAGAGGTTCACAAATATATCTTCCTACGGGGTTTTGGCCTCTTGATTCAAATTCAGGTTCGGTTGCCTTGCGTCTAGTGGGGTATTCTACTTTTCCTCTGAGTTACATTATGTTACAACCCTTCTTATTGGTTTCTTTTTGTTTCTTCTACGCAGGTCGAAAATAGAGGAATTTTCTTGTTCTATAGCAGTTACTGGTTCAGGCATAGCCCTTGGAGCGAGGTTTGATTGTACGATTATCAGTGTAGAGCTTATCCATTAGAGCCTTCTGGGTATTTACTATTTTCTAGTTGATCTCTTTAGCCATCATTATCAGCTCATTCCTGGTGAAAACTTATGCTGACTAGAGTACCCTGGTGCTTGATTTCCTAAGTTAGCACCATCTACTTCAGCTTGTCGGAGACTAATACCATATGTGGCTATTTCTTCCTCTATGGACCTCCTAGAGGCAGCTCTTCTTCTTCTAGAGCCATTGACTTTAAAACGACGAGTTCTTTAAACAATGAATGGGGATCTAACTTCTGGACTAAAGAGATCCAAAGTAAGTAGCTGGATTTGGATCCTAGGTTGGGTTCTCAATGAAAACACCAAAATGTTTACCTAAAAAATAGATCAACACCCTGGTTTGAGTTTAAAAGAACCAGCCCCGTTCTGACAGAGTAATATCACAGATCATGGGTAAAGAAAAAGAATAGTAAAAGAAAGTAGACAAAGAATTTTTATAGTTGTCCGGCTGTTAAGTAAGCCTACGTCCATTCTATAGTTTAATATAGACTGATTGTTGTTACAACAGTTGTTTGATTATAAGGCTTTGATTGTTTCCTATCTAGATTGAACCCCCAAAGCCAGAATGCATTGGAAAATCACAGTGAATTCCTTTGGAAATTGTTATGTGGGAGATAGAGTGTGAAGGATAATTCCAACAGAGCTTTAGCAACTAGTCCAGAGAAGATCCCGTTTATGTTGCTGGTAGGATGGTATTTATAGAGATCAGAGAGCTTCTAGGCTAGGCGTATCTTCATCGGCTCGTAAGTAGGTAACAGGCAACCTTGGGGGACTTTGGCATACAAAACGAGTCCAAAACATGGGTCGCCAGCGACCCATGGCCTATAGGTCGCTGGTGACCCATAGACTTGATTCGTTTTGCGGCCCAGCGTCTCGCCACTTTGGTAGTGTTCCACAGTTGGTTTGTTTGAAGATTCGAAGAGAAGCATGGGTCTCTGACGATCTAAACACTTAGGATTTTTGTAGCATTTGAAATTAAAGATGTTTCCATAGCCTTTTATCGTTGCTCTTACATTATGATGGCAATTCACTAGCTATTTATGTTCATCTCTTATTGGTTTAAAGGAATGCAGACCTCTCGGCCTCGTTGATCCCAGTCGTTTTCTTATTCATACAACTTGGCCCTTCTCTTAGCATATCTGGTTAAGTCTTGAGCCATCTTGTCTACACAAGTTTGCCCTATTTTCTGTTGGATTCTACGGATTAAAAAATCGAATAACATGAGGCATATGAGCAAATTTGTTTTCCCCAATAGACGTACGTCATCCCTAGGTATACCATGTTTCACGTAGATATTATGCAAAACTTTAACGGACACCACTGAATAAGCTCTTCTTGGCGAGTTGATTAGAACTCTAAAATTGGGGGCATTTGGTCCAAGACCGTACCAACTAGGACTAGCTGGCCGTATTCAGCTTGCGAACAGGAAGGAGAAAGGGCGACAGATGATGACTCGGCTGCCGTAAGTGTTGGGCTTCCTCGATTTATGGCGCAATGATGGATGCTTCATTCTGAAACAATGGAATTTGCATTCAAAATGGTAAGGTGATTCCATTCTAAACTAATAATTTCCCCTACAACACTTGAATTTCGTACAGATATTGCTTCATGCCGACATAATAATGTTCAAGTATGTACTGGGGAAAGTGCAGTGTGATGTCTATAGGGGTAAGCTCGGCGCCTGGAGCACTACAAATGCTCTATCCCACGTTGATAGTTCAATCGCAGTGGTAAAAGAAAAAGGCCTTCCCATGTCGTTTCTATTTGTTCTTACTTCCTGTACACTTACCCATTATCGATCAACGGTTGATAATGGATCTATTGTTCGAAGCGATGTGGAAAATTCTTTTCAACACAGGGACACCGAGCATGCAAAAAGCAAGTAAGGAAAATCAAAATTCTTCGAAAAAACCAAGACCAATTCACAATGTGGCATACGATATCAGCTTTGGAACTTGGAACAAGTCAGTTCTGGCTTAATGGATGAAGATAGAAAAATGTGTCAAGCACCGAGATAAGGCTCGAATGTCGCTTTGAGATAAACTTAAGACTCGATTGACAATCTTCCTCCATTAAGCCGCAATCGACTCAAACTTCTCACGACCAACATCACAAATGCGACCTCGGCTTCGAATCGTTAAACTAACACTATGATAGTAGACCCACCTTGGATTTAACTTTCAACACGAAATTGGACGATGACTTAAATCGACAATCCAAAGACTAGCTTGTGGTGAGCTAGGAATCAGGTCGGCGGCCATCAATGGTTGGTCAGAGGCGATTCAAGGTGCAAGCAAGCCTAGGGTTTCAATTGGTGGCAACGTGGAAGAAATCATAGCGGTGAACGAAGTCTAATCTCTGGAAAACACTAAATCGAATCGCTGAAGTGTATGGATTAAATCGCTACAAGTCGAACGATCGGAGGCTAGAATCGCTGCAAATCTTCAAATCACATGAAGGAGAAGTTCGGTTCATGTGGAAGTGAAGAGGTAGCTCGGCTCGACTGGATATATAGGCAGCTGAAAATCAAAAAGGAAAAAAAATTCTATGTGCTCGGATCGCCAGCAATCCATCAACTATGGATCGCCATCGTTCCACAGAATCACCCATCGTCAACTCAAAACTTTCACCCTGACATTCTTCTACCACTTCAAGGAATACTGGGAGACTATGAAGAGAAGTTTGATCTGTTATGAAAAGTAGTAGCAGTAGAGACCAAAACTGATCAATCACTAATGTAACCTTCACGTATCTGTAGAATTCTAATACGATTACTTGGGATTCGACAAACATATACTAAAAGCAATAACTTCCATAGCACGCCTTATTTCCAACGAATACATACTCTGGAGGGAAAATGTTAAAAGGGTTTTTAACCCAGCAGATCCAATGAAAGACGAAACAATTTCATGTCGTCAGAATAGCACAAAACTCAAACAAAAGAGGCTAAAAGTGGCAAGTTAACGAGAGCCAAGTCATATAACTAAAGCGACGACTGAATTTGACTAAACCAAGAAACCAGCATCCGTTCGGTACAATCAGCAGCTAAATACAACCAGCTAGTACATCGTCATCAAGATGGAGCAACATGCAATGACCTAAAGCAACAAAAACATCCTATACATAAAAGTCCAGAAATACATTAAGTGTATGGATCCCTAGCGATCCATGTATCATGGATCACCAGCAATCAATACTTCATCCTGGGATCACTAGGTCGCTATGGCATATGGAAGAAAGGAAGCATGACTGAAAAAAGGAAAAATATGTTAAGTGCATTGATCGCTAGCGATCCATATACGATGGATCGCCAGTGACCACACTTGTCCATGGATCCTCGTTGAGCTAACTAGGTAAAGTAATGGAAATAGGAGCTAAGTAATTTGCCCGCAAATGAGCTAAGTCTATGGATCCCTAGCAATCCATAAACCATGGACCGCTAACGATCCATGGACCGTGGATGGCTATCGATTCATGGTTTTGGCTTTGGTCACGAGCTAAGCTCCTTTAGATCGTCCTATGTCCATCTACGGGTGATTGATAAGCAGGTTTGGCCTAGAAGCTCTCCGATCTCTATAAATACCATTCTATCTTCAACATAAACTAGATCTTCTCCAAACTGGTTGCCGAAGCTCTGTTGGAAACTTTCTTCATTCTTCATCTCCCTCGCAACAATCTCCAAAGGAATTCACCGTGATTCTCCGGTAGATTCCAAATTTGGGGACACAATCTAGCTAAGGATAATCAAAAGCCTTGCAATCAAACACTACTTGCAACAGCAATCAATCATAATAAAACTATAAAGTGGACATAGGCTTTGTTAATAGCTGAGCCACTGCAAAAATCTTCGTGTCTCCTTTCTTTTACTTTTTTTTTCTATACCTATTATCTGTATTACTTCTCTGTAAGAACATGGCTCGTGCTTTCAAACTCAAATCAGGGTGTGGGTTTATTTTTAGGTTAACAAAAACCCCATAAATAGGGCATAACCCCTCACTTTTCTTCTCATAATTTCTGAAGCACGATGAAACTTTGTCATTTCTCTTCTCCCCGAATTCTTAAATTTAAATAAATAAATAAATAAATAAATAAAAACACGAGTGGAGACTAGTAGAGGTTAATAAAGAAGAAAAATAGAGTCAAACCGAATCGCTAAAACCAAGGTAATTATAAATGCATATCCGAAATAAAATTAAATCCATATCTTCTCTCTGATCTAGATTTCAAAAAAATGTATATGCGCTTTCGATATTGTATTCCAATAGAAAGGAAGAAGAGAAGTCGAACTGGAATAAAAGGGATTAGATCTGGGGATTTAGTAGGCTAAACTGTTAGTGGGAAATCATATATTTTATATAATATTGAATTTACACGGTTGTAAACCTATTCTTATATGCCTAAATGTAATATTGGAGTTGTGATTGTATACATGTAATAAGTTTATAAACCATACTTACATATTCTGCGATTGGTAACTTAGATTAAATATTGCATATACTTACATCTAGAAAGCATTGGGTAGTTGCAGTCCTTGAAACTAATAAATTATATAGTAGTTCCAAATTTGTTGATTAAATGATTTAGGCAAGTAAATGTAAATTAGAATTTATCATAAAATTTGTTGGGATTTAAATAGTATATTGATTCATTAAAATGTATGTTGTCGCAATGTAAACTTCTATAAATTATCAAGTTCAGATTTATAAATAAAAGTGTATCGTTTGAAATAATAAGGAATGTGCATTAAAAAAAGAGATGTATAAAATAAGAATATTTACCGTATTTTTTATTGTCTATTTCAATAACTACTAGAAGATAATTTCTTGTAATTCCAACTGTAACACGCCCTTTTTAAATATGTTATAGAATGTTATAGTGTTAACCTTTCCTTTTGGAGAAGATGTAATTCCAATGCATTAGAATGTAGAAATCCCTAAGTATGATTAAAGAATTATAATAGTGATAAAAATAAATGTCTGACTGTAAAATGAATATATGCAATAAAGATATGATAGAAATTAAGTAATAAGCATCCTTCAACCTTTCGCTCACATAATAAGTGGGAAGTTGAATTTCCATTTTCCACTCTGATTAGTGCTGAGCTCAATGCATGCTACGAAACTACCATACATAGGTACAAGTTTTCCCCTCCAATTGGACTGGATAATGTCGGTGGCTTTTCAAGATGGTCTTTCAGTTCTTGAAGGCTTTCTATCAATCTACCCCCCATTCAAAATTTCTTTTCTGCTTGATTACATCAAATAATGGGATGCACTAAGCAGTTGCTTTAGAGATAAACCAACTTAAAACTACTACACTTCATTTAAACTTGTAACACCTCATATTTTTTGTAACATTATTTATGATATTTAATTAGATAGTTAAATAAATAATGTGTTTAACAGGGGATTGAATTTGATTTTTATTACGAGATAGTAGTGCCATTTAACCAATGAATTAACATGAAATCGAGGAGGGCTAAAATAGGAAAGAGGCTATTCTTATACCCTAAACCCTTGGCCATGTATCCCCTACATGTTCATTTCATTTTATAAAAAATTTACTTGAGGCCGGCCACCATTAATAAGAGAAAGAGGAAGAAGATTAAGAAAAGCTAAGGAAGTAGTTAAATATAATCAAATTCATTCACATCTCAGTCTCTTTAATCTCTAAAGCTAAGGTGAATAATGTTTACTTCTCAATCTTCTTTTGTTTTAGGTTTTAAGATGAAATCCTAAATGTTTTGCATTGATTTGCTATGTTTTTGAGCGATGTAATGGTTATTATACTTGTTAATGATTTATGGTTGTTCATATAGATTTTACGACATGTTTTGAAATGAAAACTCCGTTAAATAACATCCAAATGCCTTGAATTTTTTTATATAGACTAGAAATATTATTTTGGAGATGGGTTTCAATTTTCATAATTTTTCGAATTTATGTCGAATTTTATGAATTTTCTAGTAAAGAATTTGTTATTTTGGATTATAAATTATTCACAGTTAAATAATTAATGGTTTGGCTCTGAAATTTGTATATGTTATAAAACATATAAAAAGTAATTTTTTGGAATTTTTTTAGAATTTTCCTAATTGTATAAATAGGTATATAAAATTACTTAAGGTATCAGAATTAAAAGTTTTATATATTTATAAAATGAGAATGAGATTTTTGTAAATAAATTTGAATTGTTAATTCTAGAAAGTCGACAGTACTTTTAGAAAAAAGAAATTGCAATCAATCACAATTTAACAAACAAGGCAGGTTAGGTACAAAGAAATATTTTAAAAGGACTAATCTACATGTTCTTCACTATTTCGTTGCTTTCGGCACCAGGTTCTGCTTCCTTATCTTCGCTTCCGACACAGTCGAAACCAATGCACATGGTGTCAAGGAACTGGTACATAGTGAATTTGATGTAGGTGGAAGGTATAGAGTCGAAACCAGGGATTCCGAAGAGGTCGAGACTTTACTTTGCTTTCAAAAGAAATGCGCCTGCTTGCTTTCGACTCACTAGCTTTCGACTTGGTTGGCTTTCGACTAGGTCAAATGGATTTAAAGAAATGGTTTCGACTGGGTTGTGCCTTTGTTTTCAATAGCTACTTTTGACTAAGTAGAAACCTTATGCTGCTGCTTTCTACCTTTAGACCTAAATGGTTTCGAAGGGGTTGCTCTGTTTTTAAAATATAGTCACTTCTCCAATGCTTCCGAACGGATGGTTTCGACACTACCACTTCTTTACATAGGAAATGTTTTCGAAATAGATGCTTTTGACTTAAATGTTTTAAAGACCATTTTTCTATGATTCAAGTATAATCTAACTGGTTTCAAAAGAGGCGGTTTTAATGATTTCGAAAGAAGTGCTTTCGACCTTAATGGGTTTTTTTAATCCTTTTGCTCTTCTTGAAGGCATAATCCAAAGGATTTTGGTCGAAGTTGTTTTCAAAGGTTTTGGAGGCATAAATTTTTGAATGGTTTTGAAAGTTTCCATATGTTTTAAATTGAACCCAAAGGCTTTCAAATGGGTTTAGTGAATAATTTCGAATGGGTAGTTCCCAAGGGTTTCGAAAGGGTTGAAATGAAATGTTTTTCCTATGTTTTCGAAAGTTAATGTTTAAAGGATTCAAAGAAATATGTCTAATGTTTTGATGCTTTCAAAGGAAAGGATTTTAACGGTTTTGATAGGGTTACTATAAATGGGTTCGAAAGGGTTACCTTCAGATGTTTCGAAAGGGTTGTTTAAAGGTTTTAAACAAAAGTTTTAAATATATTAAAAAGGCACTATAGCCTAAGTATTTTCATGTTAAAAAGGGATTTAACTGATTTTGGAAGGATAGCCAATCCTCATTAAAATTCATCAAAATTACTTGAGTAAAGTATATATACCAAGGCAAAATAGCTAAGAGTAAAGCTAAGACTATATTTTCCTTATGTAAGTATGATTTAATATTTAAATCATTTTGAAAAGCTTTTCAAAGAAAATGATGAAGGGTAATTAACCTTAAGAAAATGATTTGGACAGATAGTCCATTTTGATGTGGACAGTTAGTCTAGATTGCGGACATTTAGCCCAGTTGTAGGCAGTCAGCCAAATTTTCGGACAGATAGTCCATTTACTACTTGCGGACAGATAGTCCATTAGTTACCTGATTATAGCTTAACGAACTTAGCTATTATTATTACTATTATATCAGTCTGATTAACCAGTTTGGTTATAGGAAATTTTTTGCAAAATACATGTTTTAAAGAGGATATTAGTGAGGGGAAACCCATTCTGCTAAGCAGCCTGGCCTTACTTAATATCAGTGAACTGAGATGTAACAATATTATTCGCACCAGGCTTTATGTCGAACTCGATGTTTTTCTTTTCCCCTTAAACTCTCCGGTGGTAAAATTTGATTTCAGTAGAATGAAGGTTATGGTTTTCAGGTTTTAGAAATTTTGGCGAATAAAGCTTTTGGAGACGAGCAGGTAGCTAAAGGATAGCTAGTTAGGAATTATAGTTTTATTTTGTTTTGATTCTTCTATACATATTAAATCAGATATAAATATATTGACTCTGATCAACCAAGGTAGCATTGTCATATGTCGCTCTTAGTGTTGTTTTGAAATGATTATATTTGATCTTTACCTAGGAAACGATATGGGATTATGTAATTTGGATATGAATTTGTTTTGAAATGTAATCAGTAAAATGTTGTTTTTGAAAATCTTTGAATTTGTTTATATTCAAGTGCTTCTGATATTATGGATACCATTAACATTACCGTATTTTGTCACTAGAAGTTAATACAATGGATAACTACAGCATCTGTAGCGCTTAGCTTTTGGCCTCCAGATACAGGACATTACAACTTAGTATCAGAGCATAGGTTTATGAAAAATTTTAAAATAATAATGGTTTTTAAAACATAATCCTTAAGAATTAGAGTGAGATTGGGGTATTGCATAACGTTGTAGGAAAGTACTTGTATTTGCTATATATAAGTATACATTTTATCTCTAGTCTCCTATCTTTGTTAGGTTACTTTATTATATCCCATGAGGTTTATACATAGATATGGATGGTAGATGAGGGAGAGTTAACCCAAGAGGGCAGGACACTAATGGGAATGCCAGACCTAATGTGAGGAGGATCCAAGGTCAGGCACAAGTAGAGAATGTAGGTGCTGGAGTCCCACAAATAGACATGAGAGCTATGTATTAGTTTTTTGTGAATGCGGCGCAAGATGGAATCGTAGTTGGAGTAGTAAAAGGGGATACTGTAGGGGCAGGAGTCCTAAAAGTTCTGATAAATAACCATTATGCTAAGATGAGCGAAGATTATGCTATGATTGGAGTGAAGCTATTTCTGGGAATAGAAGATGCTGTAGAGGTGGAAACATGGTTGTTGTACTGTAAGAGAATCTTTGCAAACTTGGGGCTCAATGATGAGCAGAGGAGGAGGCTTGCTTCGAGACAGCTCCAGCGAGCAGCATTGTTTTTGTTGAACGGTCTGATGGCTGGCATGGATGAGGAAACCTAGATATGGAAAATTTTCAAGGGGAGGTTCTAGGAGAGGTTCATGTCTGCGATGGCACAGTCAACTCTGATCAAAATGTTTGCTGAGTTAGATCAGGGGGAGATGTTTGTCCCAGAGTATGCTAGGATGTTTGAGGAGTTAGCCAGATATAGGTAAGCTTCAGTGGATATAGTAATGAAGAGAAATGAGAAGTTTATCAGGGGATTGAAGCCTGAGTTAACAAGGGCTACATTACCTCATATTAGAGAACCTTATGATTTTGTAGTGGAGAAGGCTTTAAGGCATGATGATATTCTTTATTCTCTAAAGAATAGTAAGGCTAAAGAGGTTTAGGTTGGGCAGAATCAGAAGAGGAAGTTCTTTCCTAAGAAGGGTGCGTGGAGCAACTAAGAAAGGGAAGTCTGAGATTGTTTTCTTCAAGTGGGGCAAGAAGGTGCACTTTGCCAATGAGTGTCGTGCTGGAAGGGAAAATGAGGTGGCAGGAAAGAAGAATGTCAGATGCTTCAACTGCGACCAGATTGGCTTCTATTAGAACTAGTGCAAGGAGTCTGCTAAGGATGGAAAGGGCAAAGTGTACGCATTGGAGCCTGCTACTTCGAATCAAACAACCCAAGAGAACGGAAAGGAAGTTTTGGGAGGTATGCTTCAGATTCATGGTATGTCTTTTAGTGTTCTATTTGATACTGGTGCATTGCATTCCTTTATATCTATATATTTGATAGATAAGCTTAGCCTAGAACCCATACATTTAGTTACTTCCTTAGGGGTTGCAAATCCAATAGGAGGGCATGCAACTCTATGGTTGAGATGTGACCAGTTAGAGTTTGACCTGCTAGGCCATAATTTTGTATATAGTTTGCATGTGTTTGACTTTATAGGGTTCGGGATTATTCTTGGGATGGATTGGTTGAGTGAGTACATTGCCTGGATATTTTGCCAGGATAGGAAAATATCGCTTAGACCCTTGATTATAGTGACTGGATTGTTTATAACATAGAAGATTCCAGCGATGAGGTAAATGCATTGTTGGTTGTTATGGAATTAGAAGATGAAATGAGTTGAGTTTTCGTAGGGAAAGAATTTGCGGATGTTTTTGAGCCTGTAGTTGGATTGCCACCGAAACAAGCCGTTGAGTTTCAGATAGATTTGGTTCCCGGGGCAGAACCGGTAAGTAGGCCACTAGGTAGGATGGCCCCTAGAGAGATGAGGGAGTTGAAGGTACAGTTAGTGGATCTGGAAGGCAAGTGTTTTATCAGGCCGAGTAGTTCGCCTTAGGGAGAAGCCACTGTATATGTTAAGAAGTTGAACGGATCGTTGAGGCTATGTTTCAATTATCGTAATTTGATTGAGAGGATGATAAAGAATCGATACACATTGCCGAGGATTGATGATTTGTTCGATCATTTAAGTGGTGCCAAGATATTTTCCCAATCGGATTTGGCGACAGGTTTCCATCAGCTTAGAGTAACAAAGAATAGTATAGCTTTGACGGTGTTTAGGAACAGATATGGGTCAGATGAATGGTTAGTTATGTCGTTCAGATTGACTAATGCAATGACATTCTTTATGGATTTGATGAACCGAGTTTTCCTGGAGCACTTTGATAGGTTTGTATTGTATTATGTAGATGATATCTTGATATACTCTAAGAATGAAAGAGAGCATGAAGTTCATCTTAGAGTGATGCTTGGGACGCTGCGGCAGCATCAGCTAAAGGCGAAGTTTTCAAAGTGAATTTCTGGAAGAAGGAAGTGAAATTTCTTGGTCATATAGCCTCAGAGAAGGGTTTGTCAGTAGATCCGACTATGATTGAAGCAGTGAATAGTTGGAGGAGACCCGAGACAGCAACTGAGATAAAAAATTTCCTTGGGTCGCTAGTTAGTATCAAGGTTCGTTAAGGATATTTCGTAGATAGCTGTGCCGATGACCAAGCTAACGAGAAAGGATTTGAATTTTGTGTGGACTGATAAGTGTGTAGAAGCATTCCAGAGTTTGAAACACTTATTAACCTATGCACCTATGTTGGTTGTTCCAGAAGGAAATCAGGATTTAGTGGTTTATACAGATGTGTGTGGAACAGGATTAGGAGCTGTGTTGATGCGAAGAGGTAAAGTGATTGTCTATGCTACTAGACTGCTTAGACCACAAGAGGTCAGGCATCCGACGCATGATTTGTAATTAGCAGCAGTGATTTTTCTATTGAAGGTGTGGAGACATTACCTTTTGGGAGAGAGATTTGAGTTATATACAGATCATAAGTCACTGAAGTATTTGTTCTCTCAAAAGGAGTTGAACATGAGACAACATAGGTAGTTATAACTAATCACTTCTTATGATTTTTGTATCGAGTACACACCAAGAAAAGGCAACAAGGTTGCAGATGCATTTAGCAGGAAACATAAGAATGCAGTGTTACTGGTGATTTCTAAGTGGAAAGATTTGGAAGCGCTAGCATATTGCAGGGTGTGGTGGAGATCTGAGGCTGGGTCTAGTGGAGAAACTGTGGTGTTATCCTATTTGGAAGTTCAGCCAGTGATGATCGAAAAGAATGCTTCAAAACAGGAAGAAGATCCGATATTAGCTGAACGGATTAGGAAGTTAAGAGATGGAACTGAGAGTGATGATTTGAAAGATTTTAGTCTTGACCAGAATGGGAGGTTGAGAAGGAAAGGAATATTATGTGTTCCGAGTGTAATAAACATAAGGAAAGAAGTTTTGGAGGAATGCCATCATTCGAAGTTCTCTATCCATCCAGAAGGAACTAAGCTGTATCATGATATAAAGAGGAGTTCCTATTGGAAGGCATGAAGCAGAATATTGGCTTATGGTTACATCAGTGCTTGATTTGCCAACAAGCAAAGGCCGAACACCAAAAACCAAGTAGGTTGCTTCAGCCTTTGGATATTCCGGTATGGAAATGAGATTCTATTTCTATGGACATTATTGACGGGTAGCCAAGGTCGAATAGAGGAAATGATAGAATATGCATCATAGGGGATAGACTAAGCCATAGTGGCCACTTTATTCCAGTTAGGTCAACCAGCACGACACCTGTTTTGGTAAAGTTGTTTGTGAAGAATATGGTTAGATTGCATCAAATTCCTAGTAGCGTACTAATAGATAGAGATCCCTTATTCCCTAGCCAGTTCTGGAAGAGTCTATAGGACGTTTCGGGAGCCAAGCTGAAGATGAGTACCGCTTAGCATCCCCAAACAAATGGGAAAATGAAAGAGTTAACAAAATCTTGGAAGATATTTTAAGAGCTTGTGTCCTAGATTTCGGGGGATCGTAAGAAGACCATCTGCATTTAGTCGAGTTTTCGTACAACAACAGTTATCAGATTAGCATTGGAATGGCACCGTTCGAAGCTTTATATGGAAGGCCGTGCAAATCTCCCGTATGTAGGTGCGAGACCGGGGATAGGTTGGTTCTTGGTTTAGATTTAGTCAAAGAAGCTGCAGAAAAGATTGAGGTCATTCGAGCTAGGATGAATGAGGCCCAATCTAGGCAGAAGAGTTATGTAGATAAAAGATGGAAAGATTTAGAATTCCAGTTAGAGATCAGGTTTTCGTTAGGGCGTCACCGATGAAGGGTGTGATTAGATTTGGGAAATTAGGAAAGTTAGCACTGAGATTCGTCTCGTGTTGTTGAGAGGATTAGAAAACTCGCGCACAGAGTCGAGTTACCAAACGGTTTGGTAGGAGTCCATGATGTTTTCCATATTTTTCATCTCAGAAAGTGTGTTAGAAACCCGGAGACTACTATTGCGCCGACTGTACTAAAGGACTTAGTAGTAGAACCGGATTTGACTATAGTCAGGAAGCCTATTCGTGTTGTTGCGAGAGATGAGAAAAGGCTTAGAACCAAGACGGTCATATTATTTATAGTCCAGTGGAGCAATGATGATAGCATTGTACTTGGGAGATTGAAAACATGATTAGAGATACTTATCCTGACTTTTTTGATGGTATGTTTTACCTCTTTGATTGATTCGCTGTGCACTTTATCGTGATTTCGAGGACGAAATTCTTTATGGAGGGGAGTCTGTAGCACCCCATATTTTTGGTAACATTATTTAGGACATTTAATTAGTTAAATAAAATAAAATAATATTATGATTGGGGGATTGAGATTTTATTTTTATTAAGGGCTAGCCGTGCCATTTAACCAGTGAATTAAAATAAGAGTTAACATGAAATAGAGGAGGGGTAAAATAGGAAAGTGGCCATTCTTATACCTAAAATGTTTAGCCGTGTGTCCGCTACAAACTCATTTCATTTTTTAAAAATTTTACTTGAGGCTGGCCACCATTAACAAGAGAAAGAAGAAGAAGATTAAGGAAAGCTAAGGAAGAAGATAAAATAAATCCATTCACATCTCAATCTTTTTAATCTCTAAAGCCAAGGGGAATAATGTTTAAATCTCTATTTTTTTCATTTTCAGTTTTAAGATGAAATTGAAAATATTTTGCATTGATTTTCCATGTTTTTGAATGATTACTTGTTGATGATTTATGGTTATTCATATAGATTTTATGACATGTTTTAATATGAAAACAATATTAAATGACATCCAAATGCCGACGAATTTTTATATAGACTAGAAATATTATTTTGGAGATGGGTTCCAATTTGCATAATTTTCTAAATTTTTGTGGAATTTATATGAATTTTCTAGTGTAGGAGATATTGTTTTGGGTTATAAATTATTTATGCTTAAATAATTAATGGTTTGAGTCTGAAATTTATATATGTTCGAAAACATATAAAAAGTGATTTTCTAGGATTTTTGAAGAATTTTTCTAAGTGTTTAATTGGGTTTATAAAATTATTTAAGGTATGAGACTTAAAATGTTTTATATATTTATAAAAGGAGAAGGGGCTTTATGTAAATAAATTTAAATTGTTGATTCTAGAATGTCAGTCATACTGTTAGAGAATAAAAACTTGCGACCAATCACAATTTGACAAACAAGGTAGGTTAGGTTCAAAGAAATAGTTTAAAAGGACTAATCTACATGTTTTTCACTATTTCGACGCTTTCAACACCAGGTTCCGCCCCCTTATCTTCGCTTTTGACACAGTCAAACCAATGCACATGTTATCAGGGAATTGGTACATAATGAACTGGATGCAGGCAGAAAGTATAGAGCCCAAACCACTAGTTCCAAAGGGGTTGAGGGTTTACTTTGCTTTAAAAATGCGCCTGCTTACTTTCTACTCAGTAGCTTTTGACTTGGTTAGTTTTCGACTAGTTCAAATGGATTTAAAGAAATAGTTTCGATTAGGTTGCACCTTTGTTTTAAATGATTTCTTTCGACTAAGTCAGAACCATATAATGTCGCTTTCTACCTTTCGAACCTGATGGTTTCGAAGGGGTTGCTTTGTTTTTAAAATACATCAAATTCTCCAATGCTTTAAGAGGGATGGTTTTGACACCATCACTTCTTTAGTTAGGAAATGGTTTCGAAACAGATGCTTTCGAATTAAATGTTTTAACGATCCTTTTTCTATGATTGAAGTATAACCCAAATGGTTTCGAAAGAGATAGTTTTAATGATTTTGAAAGAAGTGTTTTCGACTTTAATGGGTTTTTGATCCTTTTGTTCTACTTGAAGGCATAATCCAAAGGGTTTCGACCGAAACAGTTTTCAAAGGTTTTGAAGGGGAAATTTTTTGAATGCTTACAAAAGGTTTCCACATGTTTTAAATTGAACCCAAAGGCTTTCGAAAGGTTTAGTAATTAAATGCTTTCAAAAAGGTTTAGCGAATGGTTTCAAAGGGGTGTTTCCTTAGGGTTTCGGAAGGGTTGAAAGGAAAGGTTTTTCCTATGTTTTCGAAAGGCAATGTTTAATAGATTTAAAGAAGGATGTCTAATGTTTTGAAGTTTTCGAGGGAAAGGCTTTTAACAGTTTCAATAGGGTTACTTTCAATAGTTTCAAAAGGGTTACCTTCAAGGGTTTCTAAAGGGATTATTAAAGGTTTTAAACAAAGATTTCGAATGTATTAAAATGGCATTGTAGCCTAAGTATTTTCAAGTGAAAAAGGGTTTTAAATTGTTTTGGAAGGATAGCCAATCCTTATTAAAATTCATCAATATTATTTTGAGTAAAGTATATATTTCATGGCTAAACGGCTTAGAGTAAGACTACAAATATATTTTCCTTGTATATCTATGAGTTAAAAAGTTAAATCATTTTGAAATGGCTTTCAAGGAAAAAGATAAGGTTAGTTAGCCCTAAGAAAATTATTTGGATAGATGGTCCATTTTGATTCAGACAATTAGTCTAGTTTGTGGACATTTAGTCCAGTTTGCAGGCAGTCGGCCCATTTTTCGGACAGATGGTTCATTTACTACTTGTGGACAGATAGTCCATTAGTTACTCAATTGTAGCTTAACGGGCTTAGCTATTGTTTTCATTATTATATCAATTTGATTAACCAGTTTTGTTATAGAAAAACATTTGCAAAATATTTGTTTTGAAGAGGATATTAGTGAGGGGAAACCTATTTCGCTAAGCAGCGTTGTCTCACTTAATATTAGTAAATCGAGATGTAACAGTATTATTCCCACCAGGCTTCATGTCTAACGGGTAGTTTTTGTTTTCCCCTTAAAATCTTGGATGTTCAAAATCGAATTGAGTAGGCTGAGGGTTAAGGTTTTAGAAATTTTGGCTAATAAAGCTTCCAGATATGAGCAGGTGGTTGATGGATAGCTAACTAGGAGTTATAGTTTTATCTTTTTTTGATTCTGCTGTGTATATTAAATCATATTTGACTACATTGACTCTAATCAACAAAGGGGGCATCATCATATGTCGCTCTTGGCGTAGTTTTGTACCGATTATATTTGATCTTTACCTGGGAAATGATGTGGGATTATGTAATTTGGATATGAAATTGTTTTGAAATGTAATCAGCAAAATGTTATTTTTGGAAATCTGTGAATTTTTTCATATTCAAGTGCTTCTAATATTATGGATATCATTAACAGTACCATATTTTGTCACCAGAAATTAATAGTATGGATGACTGTAGCATCTATAGGGCTTAGCTTTTGGCCTCTAGATATGAGACGTTACAAAAGTCATTACATCTTTGCTAGTTCCAGGCTCGAACATGTTCTTTATAGCTTGAATTTGGTCGAGGTTGCCTTCAATTCCTCAAGCTAATAAAATACTCAAAAACCTTTCAGACGGAACTCTGAAAAAGCATTGTTGCGGATTAAGTTATATTTGATGTCTTCGCCGCACTTTAAACATTTCATTATGATCCTTTTAATGATTGCCTTCCTCTTGAGACTTTGCTAACATGTTGTCTATATAAACTTCCATATTCCAACTGATCTGCTCTTTAAACATTCTATTCACTAGTCTTTGATAGGTGGCGCCCATGTTATTCAACCTAAAGGGCATCACCTTATAGCAATAGGTTCCCCCATCTACGATAAAGCTTGTAGTATCTACGTCTGGCTTGAATATTGGAATTCGATTATAACCTGAATAAGTGTCCATGAAAGACATAAGCTTGTGTCTGTTGATCACATCAACTAACTGATCTATTCATGGCAATGGGTAATAATCTTTCAGACATGCTTTGTTTAAGTCGATGTAGTCGATAGGAATTCTCAATTTACCATTCGACTTTTTAAATACAAGATTGGCTAGCCATCTCGGATAGAATACTTCTCTAATGAATCCAGTTTCAAGTAACTTTTAAACCTCTTCTTTCAACGCATCAAATCGAATTTTTCCAAACATCCTTTTCTTTTGTCGAACAAGAGTTATACTAGGATCGATGTTCAAAGAATGGCACATAACTGCTAGGTTATTTATTCTGATCACGTCTAAATGATTCCACGTAAACACATCTTTGCTGGGTTGAAGGAATTGAATTAAGCCCGTTTTAATATTGCCTTCTAATTTTTTCCTAATTTTGACCTTCTTTGTTGGATCACCTAGATGCACACATATTTCCTCAAGATCTTCAATACGCTTTATTCTCTCAATTTCTCCATGGCAGTCTAAATTAGTGACAATTTCTTCATTATCCACTACTTCCTCTGCCAAATTATTTTCTCTTCTGTTCCTTTTCCTTTCAGATGAATTGTACTTCTTAAACTTATGTTTAGTCATATAATTGGGTCTTGCTTTCTCTTTGGATGGTAGATGTTAAAAATCCTGCATCCAAAGGATGAAAAGTAGACAAATCATAATAAGAAGCATGTTCACTTTTGTATTTTTCCTGCGTAGGAAAGTACATTTTACAAGAGCAAATTGATCACCCTTAATAGTTCCCCAACCCCTCTTGGTCAAGAACCTCACCATTAAGCATTTAGGTGAGATAAAAACATCCACCTCGTCCAAGCAGGAGGACCAAAGAAAGCATTGTAATACGAAGGATGATTGATGACCATGAATAGTGTCCCAAAGTTCCTGCATTATGGTGGCGAGCACATTTACACTAGTAACTTGAACTGTCTAACTAGAGTTGACTTTTTGTTGTTGTACCCTAAGATATGCATAAGACTTGGATCAAGCTTTTCTTCAGGGATCCGCATTTGATCGAAATCATGTTTGATGGTGAGGTTGACAGTGCTTCTAGTGTCTATGAGGATATTGGTAAATATGGAGTTTTCGATTTTAGCAGTGATCATAAGAGGGTCATTATGAGGGTGTCTGGTTCAATTTGGCTCTTGCAGGGTGATGGTAAGATTAAGCATTTGGATGTTATATTGAGGGTTTTTGAGTGGAGGCTCCTCTTAAATAGAAACCACTCCCTCTTTAGCTTCTTTGATATACTTATTTCTAGCTCCTTTGCTGCGTCAGGCCAGATGCATCCCTCCATGGATAACATCAATTATGTTAAGATGGGAGCTTAGATTTAGCTAATCTTCCTCTTCTAGGATGTCTACAACATTATTAGAAAGATTTTGTTGCCCACTAACAATTCGTGGAGCTGTCCATCCTTGATGAATTCTTTCAAACGTCCTTAATGAATTAGCTTTTGAATTATATCAGCCATTACATGGCACTCGTTGGCCTTGTGGCCATTCACCTTGTGATAGCCGCAATAGTCATCTCCTTTCTTCTACTTGGGAAAGGTCTTAGCTTCGAATGAGGTCGGGAAACTAACTTCTCCTTAGTTATATCATAATGTAGGACAAAGGCTTATTCAGGGCAACAAAGTTAGTATTTGAGTTATCTTCCCACCTCAACCTTTTATGACCGCAATCGAAGCTAGCTCTCCTTACCTCTCCCTTAGTTGTGTCTTTCTTCTAGCATAGTACATTTCATCCATTGAATGAATTTGTTAGCCTAAAAGTGAAGTCTTGAAGGTCCTTACATCCATGGACGTAAAGCTCTTTCCTAAATGGTGTGTGCTCTATCAATACAGAATGCACCATAATTAGCTTATCCTTGTCATTCATGTCCTTAGCTTTTAGTGCATCCAGTTAAATCAAGGTAGTCTCCTGTTAGTCCCCCGGTCTTTGTCATATGTTTTCCAACACAGTATAGTCAATGGTCGGATCCTTATAGATATAGAATTGGGCTAAGAATACATAAGAGAACTTCTTCCAAGAGTAGATAGTTTTCTTACGATACTGGCAGTACCATTTAGCAACTGCTCCTTAGAGCGTCACAACAAAAGAGTCTCCATAGAACCACACTGGATGCATTATACAAGCCCATCTGTCTCTCATATGCCATTAGGTGATCATCAGGGTCTATGGTTCCATTATATCTCAAACACGTGATTTTGACATGCGATAGGATTCTTGTGGACATAATCTCTTCGGTAAATGGAGCTTCTCGATGATTATTGTTTGCTCTTTCGTCCAAGATTCTCTTTCCCTTATCATTAAACATATCTTTGGCTATTTTCTCTACCGTGTCCACTAAGTAAGCTTCTCCATTTTGATAATTATGTCTAGTTGGTTGGTACTCTCTGGAGGTTGGGCTATCCGACTATTCCTTCGACTTGTCAGCTCGTCCTTGGTAATTCAGCTTAGAAAGTTGATTATCTTTCACCTTGTGTAGGGGTAAGTTGAGCTTACTTTTTATTTTGAGTAGAGAGGTGTCTAAGATTCTTCTTGGTGAGTTCACTTCTTCCCCAATAGTAGGTCCAGCAGTTTTGGACGACTTCTGCACTGCTTCCAATAGCCCCTTCATTTCCATTTACTGTTGTTCTAAGCTATTCGTTTTAGCTTCATTGCCGATGGTCTATGCCGGTTGTGATGGTTGATAACATCCCTAATTTTTGATAACATTATACAGGAGATTTAATTAGATAAATTAAATAGAATAATGATGATAAGGGGATTGAGATTTGAATAAAACTATAAGAAGGTCGTGCTTAAGTAAATAGCTGCACTATTATTACTCACGGCTTTACATTTCACGTTCTTGCCCATTAACGTACACTATACATTTTCACAAACGCAAATCAAAAACCAAAAATAGAGCATCGTTAACAAGGGAAAAGAGGAAGAAAAATTAAATTAAAGCTAAGGATCAAAGCCAGAGGAATCAATCTTCTGCAAATCTCAACTTCCTTATCATATATAATGTGAATAACAATTCATTCCGTCTCTTTTTTTACAAACATATTTTTTTGGATTCAAGATTAATTTTTTTTTATGTTTTGGACGATGATATGCTTGAAGTATTATATTTTTGAATTAAACCAATTCGTTTAATTACGAATTTGCACGATTTTAGGGAAAACTGATTGTTATTGATTTTAGGATGCCATGGAAAAATTATATGTTAGGTAAAACATGATTTTAGGAATGTGTTTCAATTTTCGTAATTTTTCAAGATATGGAAAATTTATTACGAATTTCTAAAGAAAAATATGATATATTTGGGTTTAAAATTTATTTCGATTATTTCAAGAAGAAACTGAGTTTAAAAGTTTTATATGTTTGATAAAAAGATGAAAATAAATTTCTATGATTTTTGAGGTTATTTCCTAATTGATATGCTATGGAAAATAAATTATTTTAAATGAAGGAGTTATTTGCAATAGTCAGTTTTGCTCAATGGATGGGCTCATACGTTAAATTTTCCCTTGAATTAGATCTGATAATGTGGCAGTTGTTTTAAAAAGTATTTCAAAAGTTTTTAAGGCAACCAATTAAAGGATTACAAATAGACAGGTAGTTGTAAAGCAATTACTAAAAGTAGCATAATTTCAGCCTTTAGTTTAGGAAAGTTGGTAATACCTCCTTTAGTAGTGCCTTTCGGCTCCAATGCTTTCACTCCAACTCAGTCAAAACTAAGTCGGCCAAAACCCACCTAGTCGAAACCAGTACACAAAGTATCACTTAGATGGTACATAGTGGATTGGAGGAAAAGCAGAGGCAACAGTATCGGAAGCAATGCTTTCGATGGGGTTGAAACCTTAGTTTTGTTTTCCAAATTTAAGTACCTGCATTGTTTTGCTTAAAGTATTGATTAATTTGAAACCTATGTTTCTGAAAGGAATTTTGTAAATAAGATTTCAAAGGAGGTTGCTATTCTATGTTTTAAAGTAGGTGCTTTCGAACGAGTTCCTTTATTCTTAAATAAGGCTTTCAAAGATGGCGATTCCAACCTATTTAAAACCTAGGTGTCGTTCATATGCCTTACTAGGGTATTTGAAGTCATCAATGTTTTTGAAAGGTGCTTTTGTTTAAACTTATACTAAATCACCTCTTAAATGTTTTCAAAAGGGTTCGTGGGTTTCGCGGGCAATGATGTCGAAAGGGGTTTCGATGCTATTGTTCAATGTTTTAGTCAATGGTTTTGAGCTTTTGAATTGATGGTTTCGACACCAACAAACTTTCCCCAAAAAAATATTAAATCTTTTGAAAGAGATACTTTTGTGCTTAACGACTTTAACCCAAAACGACGTTTTTAAAGAGTAAAACCCAATACTTTCGAAATGGGTACTTTCACTTGTTATGATGCTATGTTTGTAAAGATTTTGAGTAATGTTTGATACCATGGAAAGGTATATTTGGTTTCGATAGAGATTATTTAACAAGCTCTTTGAAAGGTATATTTACAGTGTTTTGAAAAGGTGTTTTCTTTGCTTTCGAAGGAGGTTATCCAAGGGTTTTGAAAGGGAAGTTTTAAGGTTTCAAAGCAAATAACCCATTCACGTTTTAAAGGAAAAACCATGGCATAAATAAAGATTTTTGAAAAGAAGCTTTGAAGAATTTTTCCTTGATTAACAGGTGAAAAGGATTAACCAAGTTTTATAGAAAATGATTTCAGGAATATTTATCCACGGGCGTTGGTATTATTATATTTTTATAATTGCTTCTTCACATATTTATTCTCATTGATATAAACCCATAATGGCACTTTGGGGAAGGGCAAAAAAAGTAGCAAGGTTGACCTAGTAGTAAATATAACAGAGGAAATGTTAAAATCTTAATTAAAGACATTAGTAGGGGCCAGCATGTTCATAGTAAGCCCATGACAACCGTGTATAGCAAAAGGTATTAGCAGGAGCCAATAGGTTCATACTCAGCCCATGAAAACTATGTGTTGATATTGGCATGGCCAAATAGGTTTATAATTAGGTAATGAAAACTATATACGGAATAAGATATTAACAGTTAGTCAATAGGTTCCTAGTTAACCCACAAGAACATGGATATGAAATAAAGATATTGAAGTTAGCAATAGGTTCTTAGTGATCTCATGAAAACTATAAAATCAAACAAATAGTCCATAAACGTTTGACCGTTTATTAGTGAGCCCATGGAAACTAATAGGTTAATAGTAACCCAAGAAACTATAATTAAGACAGATGGTCAGAATGACTAGGGATGGGTAATCCATAATTAACTCACATGTTTGCATATCATCATATTATTTTGAATTGTTTTAACCATTGTGGATGCAGGAGCACAGTATATGGTTTTATAAAAGTTTTAAGATATTAGTGAGGGGTAAATCCGTTCCGCTAAGTGGCATGGTCTCACTAGATATCTAAATGGTTTGAGATGGTAGATCATTATTAATACCAGGCTTTATGTTTGACTCGAAATTTTTTTCCTCTTAAACTCTCGGGTGCTCAATTGATTTTGAGTAGTTTGAGATTTAGTGTTTTCTGGTGTTTTTTTAGACGGATAAAGCTTCCGATGATGTGCAAGAAGCATGCTAGCTACTTGGAGTTCTTTTATTTCTGTTGTGTTTGATAGTAAAGGAAAACTTGTTTTATAGCTTTATTATATACTCTGATCATCTAAGGAGGCATCTTTATATGTCGCTCTTGGCGTATTTTATAATAAGTATATTTTGTCAGAACATGCTCTGCGCATTGGGATTATGTATTGAATTCAAAATATTTGGAAATGGGATGTGGAATTTGTTTATTGTTTTAATTTTTTTTTATATTCTTGTGTTTTTGTGTATCAATGTATCTAACATTGTCGTATTTGGTTTTCGAGGATTAATAACTATGGATAACTGCAGCATCCGTAGCCGTTAGTTATAGGCTTCCAAATTGGGGGATGTTACAAGTTGGTATCAGAGCATAGGTTTATAAAACTTTAAAAGAAACTTAGACCTAAAAGATTTCTCAAAACATAATCCAATGAATCGGGTAACAAGATTAGGGTTTGGCTTACTGCTATAGTAACGTACTTGTATTTGATATATAGTTTTATACGTAAGTATGTATTCCCTACTCTCTTAGACTGTTCTTCTTTATCTTACTAAGGCTCATATGTAGATTTACGAGAAAGAAGATATAAAAGCAGGAAATGGAAGAAGACATCTTGGTGGAGGAAGCACCATACTTAATGTAAATGCTTAAAACACTACTAGGAGGAACCCGGGTCGACCGGCTAATGCTAATAACCAAAATGCTGATAACAATGTAGGTGCTGGAAATCCACCAGTGAATATGGGGTGATGTATCAGTTCTTCGTCAATATGATGTAAGCATGAGTTGCTGCTAGGGTTGCTAGAAATGTAGGAGGAGTTAGTCTTGTAGCTCCAGTTGGGAATAATTGTGCTAAGCTAGGCAGGGACTACACCAGTTTGGGTGGGAAGCCATTCATGAGGACAGAGTTTGCTATTAAGGTAGAGAATTAGCTGTTTTATTGTGAGTGTATCTTCACTGATTTGGGTTTAGATATGGAAAAAAGATAAGGTTGGCCTCTAGGCAGCTGCAAGGGTCAATGCTTCACTAGTGGAACAGTACTACCGCCGGAGTTCCTAAGAATAGTTGACTTGGGCTGAGTTTAAAAGGAGATTTAAGTAGAAGTTTGTGTCTGAATTTGCTAAGTCAGAGCTGATGAGCAAGTTTATGGATTTGAAGTAGGCAAAGATGTTATTTTTTGAATACGCCACTAAGTTTGAGGAGTTGTCCCATTGTGGATATAATATTATAGACACCATCGTCAGAAGGAACAAGAAGTTCATTAGGGGACTAAGGCCCGAGATTGCTAGGGCGACCCTGCCACATCTTCGCGATCCTAGTAATTTAGTTGCGGAGATGGCTATTAGCCAGGAGGAGATTCTCGCTAATTGTGCCAGAGAGATGCCAACGGAAATTCAGGGTTCTCGGTAGAAGAAGAGATAGTTCTTTAAGAAGAAGAGAGTCCAAAAGAGAGATACTACCAAGAAGGCAATGACAAATTAGTATGCTATAGGTGTGACAAGAAGGGTCATTATGCGATTGAGTGCCGGTCAGGTATTGAAAGATGGATGCAAATAAGTAGAATGTGAAATGCTTTAACTTTCAAGTTGGGCATTACAAGAATCAATGTCCAGAGCCAGTTAGGGCAGACAAAGGAAACGTCTTTTCTATTGGACCAGCTAGGCCTACTACAGTTGATAAAGGAAATACTATGATGGGAGTAGGCTTTTGATTCAGAGTATTCCAGTTAGGATACTTTTTGATATCGGTGAATCACATTCATTTATATCTCGGTGTTTGGTTGATAGATTGTGCTTAGAACCCACCTACCTTGTTACTTCCTTAAGGACTACGAATCCAATAATAGGGCATGTAACACTAGGGTTTAGATGTGACCAGTTAGAACATGATCTGTTAGGTTTGCATGAAGTTTGTATGTTATTGATTTCGTAGATTTTGGAATCATCTCAGGTATGGATTGGTTGGGTAGGTATGAGGTTAGAATATTTTGCTCGGATAGGGAGATACATTGAGACACTCTAATAGTCATAATCGTGTAATATTCTCAGTGGAGAATCATGACCGAAGTGTTAGTACTTTGCTTAGTGTCATGTAGATAGGAGATGTGTTAAGTTAGGTTCAAGTTGTAAAAGAGTTTGTAGATGTCTTTGAGCTAGTCACAAGACTACCACCAAAGGAGTGGTTGAGTTTCCTACAGATCTTGTGCCCAGAATTGAACCTTTTAGCAGACCACCTAGTAGGATGGCACTGACTGAGATGAAGGAATTGAAGGAGCAGCTAGCGGTTTTAGAAGAAAGGAATTTTATTAGGCTAAGCAGTTCGCCTTAGGGAGCGACCACAATGTTCGTAAAGAAACCAGATGGGTCGTTGAGGATGTGTATCGGCTATCTTAAGTTGAGAGGACAATTAAGAATAAGTATCATTTGCCAAGAATAGATAATGTTTTCGATAAACTAAGTTGAGCCAGGTTTTCCCAGTTGGATTTGGCTATAGGTTTGCATCAGTTAAGAGTGGTAGAGGAAAGTATCCATTTAACAACATTTCGGACTAGGTATGGTTCATATGAGTGGTCGGTGATGCCATTTGGATTGAAGAATGCACCTGCTTTCTTCGTGAATTTGATGAACCGAGCTTTCTGAGAGTATTTGGATAGGTTTGTACTAGTGTTTATATGACATTATTGTATACTCTAGGAATAAAAGAGAGAATGAAGTTCATCTTAGAGTGGTACTTGAGACATTGACCCGAAATCAGCTAATGGAGAAGTTTACCAAGTGTAATTTTTGGAAGAAAGAGGTTAATTTTCTTGGTCACGTGGTGTTAGATAAAGGATTGTCAGTTGATTCGGATAAGATTGAAGTGGTGAATAATTGGACGAGACCAAAGACGGTGATTGACGCAGCGTGGGAAGCGAATTCGATGATGTAAATCAAATCCATCCAGGATCTCACACGATTAGCGGAAATAATCGGTGAATCGACGAAGAATCGATGGATTCAAGAATACCGAAAGGCCCAAATCCGTTGATCACGAAGATACCGGATTTTAGCAATCTTCGACACGTTGATTGCGCACGATCCCATGAAGAAAGATCTACAATTCTTTGAGCGTTGATCAAGCGCACTTGATTCCGCGAATTGGCTTCAACGTTCGTTGATTCGAGCGCACTCGAATGCCGAAGTGGAGATAGGAGATAACTCTCGACTACCAATTTTAAAATGGAGGCACAAAGCACAAACCAAATTTTATTCAAAATTCAACAACCCTGACAAATGACACGACTTGCCTATTTATAGCTTACAACTCAACTCACGACTTAAAAATTTACAACACAATATGTACACGGCTCAAGACTACACAGTACAAACGACTCAACATTCTCCTCTGCAACCTAAAGAAAATGGTTCACGGAACAGAAGTTCGCGACTTAAGGATTAAGTCGTTCGCGACTTAAGAAATCAATAGCGACTAAAAACAAAAAATTCACGGCCCAATGGAGATACTCTGTTCGCGATTTAAGAGGATGGCAGCGACTTACAGAAAGTCGTTCGCGACTTATGGATGAAGAAAGTAAGTCGTTCGCGACTTATGAAAGGGGCACAGTACAAAATCGCGTATACTGGAAATTGGGAAACGACTTAATTTCGTTCGCGATTTAGGTTTTAGGTCGGGGAAGGGTTAAGTCGCGGCTATGGGAAAAAGGGGGTGGATCGTAGGTCGCGGGATGAATTTTTGTCGTGAGTCGGGGATAGGTGGATCGTAGGTCGCGGAATGGAGTTGTGTCGTGGGTCGGAGATGGAGTTGTGTCGTGGGTCGGGGATGGAGTTGAGTCGTTCACGATCTAAGGAGAACTCGCGACTTAGCAATGTTGCGGTCTTCACCCGCGAGGTAGGCTCTTCATCATCCTCCCCTTGTCGGAAAGAATTCGACCTCGAATTCATATTCTCTTCATTTTCGACGAGTTCCTCTCCATAATACGGAACTAAGTGTTTGACATTGAAAACGTCCGAAGTATGAATATTTCCCGGCAACCTTAACCGGTACGCATTATCATTGATCCTCTTTAAGATTTCCACTGGACCTATCTTCCGAGCTTTCAACTTGTTGTAAGTTCCAACCGGAAAACAATCTTTCGTCAAAACGGCATATACAAAATCTCCCTCTTTGAAGACAACACTTCTTCGTTTCTTATTCGCCATTTGTTTATTCTTCTCATTCGTTTTCTCCAATCATTCCTGAACGATTCTATGGCATTCTGTTAACCCATCAACAAAATCAGCAGCCCGCTTAACTGTCCCCTTCAGTTGTGGCACTATCGTTAAATCCAACGGCCCCTTTGGTAAGCTTGAATATACAATCTGAAATGGACTGAAACCTGTACTTCGGTTAATTGCATGATTGTGAGCAAATTCAGCTTGACACAACTTCAAATCCCAGCTTTTCAAATTGTCTTTCACAAGATATCTCAGTAAATTTCCCAACGATCGGTTAACCACTTCCGTTTGTCCATCAGTTTGCGGATGGTAAGCGCTACTAAAATTCAGTTTCGTTCCGACCATCTTCCACAAACTCAACCAAAAATGGCTTAGAAATCTAGTATCCCGATCAGAAATGATAGATTCAGGTAAACCATGCAATCGATATACCTCTTTAAAGAATAATTGAGCCACTCGAACTGCATCTGCGGTCTTCTTATAGGCTATAAAATGTGCCATTTTCGAAAACCTGTCCACCACAACAAATATGGAATCATTCCCCCTCTGAGTTCTCGGCAAACCCAACACAAAATCCATACTAATATCAACCCATGGTTTAGTAGGCACAGGTAACGGCATATATAATCCCGCATTCGTAGCTGTTCCCTTCGACACTTGGCAGATATGACATCTCTCCGCAAATCTCTCTACCTCTTTTCTTATTGATGGCCAAAAATAAGATTGAGAAATTAACTGCAATGTATGATCTCTGCCTACATGGCCTTCTTCATGTAACTCTTTGATAATCTTCATTCTCAAGCTACAGTCTGGTATGCATAACCGATTTCCTTTGAACAAGAATCCATCAACCAACACAAATTAATCAGTATTCCCATTCTTAACTTTTCAACAAACTTTGCAAAGTAAGGATCTTCTTCAATCAGCTCTGGCAATAATTCAAACCCTGTCACCTCAACTTTCATTGTTGTCAATAAATGACTCCTCCTACTCAAAGCATCAGCCACGCGATTCGTTACCCCAGACTTGTGCTTAACAACGAAAGTAAACTGCTGTAAATAGGCAACCCACGATGCATGTCTCGCTGAAATCTTGTCCTGCCCTTGCATATGCTTCAATGCCTCATGATCTGTGTAAAGAACAAACTCTTTCTGAAATAGTTAATGTCTCCAGTGTTTAACAGCTTGCACAACAGCATAAAATTCCACATCATATGTACTATATCTCATCTTTGCTCCTGATAACTTCTCACTGAAATATGCAATAGGACGCCCCTTCTGACTCAACACCCCTCCAATCCCAACCTTAGATGCGTCGGTGTGTAGCTCAAACAATAACTGAAAGTCTGGCAAAACAACAATTGATGCTGTCATCAAAAGTTCTTTAATCCTCTCAAAAGCATTCCCAGCTTCCTTTGTCCATGAAAATTGTTTCCCCTTCATACAATCAGTTACCGGTGCCATCACGCTACTGAAGTGTGGAATGAATCTTCGGTAGAATGACGCTAGCCCGTGAAAGCTTCTCACTTCTGTAATTGTCCTCGACTGTAGCCAACTTCTGACTGGTTCAACTTTATCCTGATCCATCTGGATACCTTCTCCTGACACCACATATCCCAGAAATAAAACACTCATTGTCATAAACACACATTTCTTCGTTGCGACATAAAATTGTTCTTGTCGCAGTACCATCAACACTTCTCTTATATGAAGGATGTGCGGTTAGGGAAGACAAAGGAAACGTCTTTTCTATTGGACCAGCTAGGCCTACTACAATTGATAAAGGAAATACTATGATGGGAGTAGGCTTTTGATTCAGAGTATTCCAGTTAGGATACTTTTTGATATCGGTGAATCACATTCATTTATATCTCGGTGTTTGGTTGATAGATTGTGCTTAGAACCCACCTACCTTGTTACTGCCTTAAGGACTACGAATCCAATAATAGGGCATGTAACACTAGGGCTTAGATGTGACCAGTTAGAACATGATCTGTTAGGTTTGCATGAAGTTTGTATGTTATTGATTTCGTAGATTTTGGAATCATCTCAGGTATGGATTGGTTGGGTAGGTATGAGGTTAGAATATTTTGCTCGGATAGGGAGATATCATTGAGACACTCTAATAGTCATAATCGTGTAATATTCTCAGTGGAGAATCGTGAACGAAGTGTTAGTACTTTGCTTAGTGTCATGTAGATAGGAGATGTGTTAAGTTAGGTTCAAGTAGTAAAAGAGTTTGTAGATGTCTTTGAGCTAGTCACAAGACTACCACCAAACGGAGTGGTTGAGTTTCCTACAGATCTTGTGCCCAGAGTTGAACCTTTCAGAAGACCACCTAGCAGGATGGCACTGACTGGGATGAAGGAATTGAAGGAGCAGCTAGCGGTTTTAGAAGAAAGGAATTTTATTAGGCTAAGCAGTTCGCCTTAGGGAGCGACCACAATGTTCGTAAAGAAACCAGATGGGTCGTTGAGGATGTGTATCGGCTATCTTAAGTTGAGAGGACAATTGAGAATAAGTATCCTTTGCCAAGAATAGATAATGTTTTCGATAAACTAAGTTGAGCCAGGTTTTCCCAGTTGGATTTGGCTATAGGTTTGCATCAGTTAAGAGTGGTAGAGGAAAGTATCCATTTAACAACATTTCGGACTAGGTATGGTTCATATGAGTGGTCGGTGATGCCATTTGGATTGAACATTGCACCTGCTTTCTTCGTGAATTTGATGAACCGAGCTTTCTGAGAGTATTTGGATAGGTTTGTACTAGTGTTTATATGACATTATTGTATACTCTAGGAATAAAAAGAGAATGAAGTTCATCTTAGAGTGGTACTTTAGACATTGACCCAAAATCAGCTAATGGAGAAGTTTACCAAGTGTAATATTTGGAAGAAAGAGGTTAAGTTTCTTGGTCATGTGGTGTTAGATAAAGGATTGTGAGTTGATTCGGATAAGATTGAAGTTGTGAATAATTGGAAGGGACCAAAGACGGTGATTGACACAACGTGGGAAGCGAATTCGATGATGTAAATCAAATCCATCCAGGATCTCACACGATTAGCGGAAATAATCCGTGAATCGACGAAGAATCGATGGATTCAAGAATACCGAAAGGCCCAAATCCGTTGATCACGAAGATACCGGATTTTAGCAATCTTTGACAGGTTGATCGTGCACGATTCCGAGAAGAAAGATCTACAATTCTTTGAGCGTTGATCAAGCGCACTTGATTCCGCGAATTGGCTTCAACATTCGTTGATTCGAGCGCACTCGAATGCCGAAGTGGAGATAGGAGATAACTCTCGACTACAAATTTTAAAATGGAGGCACAAAGCACAAACCAAATTTTATTCAAAATTCAACAACCCTTACAAATGACACGACTTGCCTATTTATAGGCTTACAACTCAACTCACGACTTAAAAATTTACAACACAATATGTACACGACTCAAGACTACACAGTACAAACGACTCAACATTCTCCTCTGCAACCTAAAGAAAATGGTTCACGGAACAGAACTTCGCGACTTAAGGATTAAGTCGTTCGCGACTTAAGAAATCAACAGCGACTTAAAACAAAACATTCATAGCCTACTGGAGATACTCTGTTCGCGATTTAAGAGGATGGTAGCGACTTACAGAAAATCATTCGCGACTTATGGACGAAGAAAGTAAGTCGTTCGCGACTTATGAAAGGGGCACGGTACAGAATCGCGTATACTGGAAATTGGGAAACGACTTAATTTCGTTCGCGATTTTGGTTTTAGGTCGGGGAAGGGTTAAGTCGCGGCTATGGGAAAAAGGGGGTGGATCGTAGGTCGCAGGATGAATTTGTGTCGTGAGTCGGGAATAGGTGGATCGTAGGTCGCGGAATGGAGTTGTGTCGTGGGTCGGAGATGGAGTTGTGTCGTGGGTCGGGGATGGAGTTGAGTCGTTCGCGATCTAAGGAGAACTCGTGACTTAGCAATGTTGCGGTCTTCACCCAAGAGGTAGGCTCTTCATCATCCTCCCCTTGTCGGAAAGAATTCGACCTTGAATTCATATTCTCTTCATTTTCAACGAGTTCCTCTCCATAATACGGAACTAAGTGTTTGACATTGAAAACGTCAAAAGTATGAATATTTCCCGGCAACCTTAACCGGTATGCATTATCATTGATCCTCTTTAAGATTTCCACTGGACCTATCTTCCGAGCTTTCAACTTGTTGTAAGTTCCAACCGGAAAACGATCTTTCGTCAAAACAGCATATACAAAATCTCCCTCTTTGAAGACAACACTTCTTCATTTCTTATCCGCCATTTGTTTATTCTTCTCATTCGTTTTCTCCAATCGTTTCTGAACGATTCTATGGCATTCTGTTAACCCATCAACAAAATCAGCAACCCGCTTAACTGTCCCCTTCGGTTGTGGCACTATCGTTAAATCCAACGGCCCCTTTGGTAAGCTTGAATGTACAATCTGAAATGGACTGAAACCTGTACTTCGGTTAATTGCATGATTGTGAGCAAATTCAGCTTGATACAACTTCAAATCCCAGCTTTTCAAATTGTCTTTCACAAGATATCTCAGTAAATTTCCCAACGATCGGTTAACCACTTCCGTTCGTCCATCAGTTTGCGGATGGTAAGCGCTACTAAAATTCAGTTTCGTTCCGACCATCTTCCACAAACTCAACCAAAAATGGCTTAGAAATCTAGTATCCCGATCAGAAATGATAGATTCAGGTAAACCATGCAATCGATATACCTCTTTAAAGAATAATTGAGCCACTCGAACTGCATCTACGGTCTTCTTACAGGCTATAAAATGTGCCATTTTTGAAAACCTGTCCACCACAACAAATATGAAATCATTCCCCCTCTGAGTTCTCGGCAAACCCAACACAAAATCCATACTCATATCAACCCATGGTTTAGTAGGCACAGGTAACGGCATATATAATCCCGCATTCGTAGCTGTTCCCTTCGGCACTTGACAGATATGACATCTCTCCACAAATCTCTCTACCTCTTTTCTTATTGATGGCCAAAAATAAGATTGAGAAATTAACTGCAATGTACAATCTCTGCCTACATGGCCTTCTTCATGTAACTCTTTTATAATCTTCATTCTCAAGCTACAGTCTGGTATGCATAACCGATTTCCTTTGAACAAGAATCCATCAACCAACACAAATTCATCAGTATTCCCATTCTTAACTCTTTCAACAAACTTTGCAAAGTAAGGATCTTCTTCGATCAGCTCTGACAATAATTCAAACCCTGTCACCTCAACTTTCATTGTTGTCAATAAATGACTCCACCTACTCAAAGCATCAGCCACGCGATTCATTACCCCAGACTTGTTCTTAAAAACAAAAGTAAACTGCTGTAAGTAGGCAACCCACGATGCATGTCTCGCTGAAATCTTGTCCTGCCCTTGCATATGCTTCAATGCCTCATGATCTATGTAAAGAACAAACTCTTTCTGAAATAGTTAATGTCTCCAGTGTTTAACAGCTTGCACAACAGCATAAAATTCCACATCATATGTACTATATATCATCTTTGCCCCTGATAACTTCTCACTGAAATATGCATTAGGTTGCCCCTTCTGACTCAACACCCCTCCAATCCCAACCTTAGATGCGTCGGTGTGTAGCTCAAACAACAACTGAAAGTCTGGCAAAACAAGAATTGGTGCTGTCGTCAAAAGATCTTTAATCCGCTCAAAAGCATTCCCAGCTTCCTTTGTCCATGAAAATTGTTTACCCTTCATACAATCAGTAACCGGTGCCATCATGCTAGTGAAGTGTGGAATGAATCTTCGGTAGAATGACGCTAGCCCGTGAAAGCTTCTCACTTCTGTAATTGTCCTCGGCTGTGGCCAACTTCTGACTGGTTCAACTTTATCCTGATCCATCTGGATACCTTCTCCTGACACCATATATGCCAGAAATAAAACACTCCTTGTCATAAACACACATTTCTTCGTTGCGGCATAAAATTGTTCTTGTCGCAGTACCATCAACACTTCTTTTATATGATGCAAATGTTCCTCGGCACTAACACTATAAATCAGAATGTCATCAAAGTAAACTACCACAAACTTCCCAATATACGGCCTGAATATTTGGTTCATCACCCTCATGAATGTACTCGGTGCATTTGATAGACCAAACGGCATAAGCAGCCATTCGTATAATCCTTCCCTTGTCTTGAATGCTGTTTTCCATTCGTCACCTGGTCTAATTCGAATTTGATGATAGCCGCTCTTTAAATCAATCTTCGAAAAGATAGTAGCCCTGCTCAACTGATCCAACAAATTATCTAATCTAGGCATTGGGAATCTGTACCTCACTGTGATCTTATTCAGTGCCCGACTATCGGTACACATCCTCCATGTTCCATCCTTCTTCGGCACCAACAGGGCAGTACCATCTCAACTACATCACACCAGATCTCGTCTTTATATTTTTTTCCAATAGAAAATGGAACTCAAACTCGCCTATCCACCTTCACCACTCCTCATTTTCTCAGCCATGCTAACTTGTAAGGATTAGGGTGTTTCTCCGTCTTCAACTTCAGCTTCCTCACAGCTTCAGTAGAAATAATATTGTCACAACTTCCTGCATCAATCAAAAACTTACAAACTTTTCCCAGAATAGTGCATGTAGATTGAAAAATGTTGCTCCTCAACCAACTAGCCTCATCCTCTTGTTTGGGTGTTAAATAATACCTTCTCATCATTAGATTACACCCTTCATCTCCTGACGCGATATCCTATTCATTCTCCTCAAGTGGACTATCTTCACCTTCAACAGCATCCTCACTTTCAACTTCAGCAATCATCGTTCTCTTCTTTGGTTTTGGACATTCATTGCTCTTATGACCCATCTCCTGACAATTATAGCATTTGAAACTGTTGTTGACCTTTGCCTTCTCAACCTCCTTCACAGCTGGTTTACTGACGGCTTAAGAAACATTGGAACTCCCACTAACAACTTTGCTTGGAATATTGGAACTTGTAAACACACCACCTCCTCGTCTTCCCTGCTTCTCCCAAGCTATCACCTTTTGGTGCGCTTCCGCCACAGATCTCGGATCAAACATATTAACCATATCCTGGATCTGCATTCGTAAACCTCCAACAAACCTAGCATTCAACTGCTCCTCTGTCTCCATAATGTCATTTCGAGCAATCAGTTGATAAAACTCGTCGGCATAATCATTAACAGTCTTTGTCCCTTGCCTCAAATTCTGCAACCTCTGATACATGAGTGATTGATAATTGTAAGGTAAAAATATAGCTTTCATCAATTTCTTTATTTTCTCCCAATCCACAATCTTCGACTTCCCCATCCGTTCTCGTGTAAGTTTGGTTTGCTGCCACCATGCCATAGCTCTCCCTCTTAACCTAGTAGCAACCAACTTCACTCGACGGTCTTTCGAAACCTCCTTGAAATCAAAGATCTCCTCAACATTAGACAACCAGTCCAATAATTCTTCTGCAACCATTCCACCTTTAAATTCAGGAATCTCCATCTTCATTCCCGATTCCCATCGACGATCATCCTCTACATCTCGATACCGACGTCGTGTTTGATCTCTATCTCGGTAATGAACACTACCTCTGTCACCATCAAACTCCTCATCAAAATCTGAAGTATATCGATGTTGATCACGACCTCCAACATCTCTACTACCACTCCTTCGATCAACATTCCTATCACGATTATCAACACTTCTATGATCTTGACCTTCTCTTCTCTCCTGATCTGAATGTGGTGAAACTCTACTTCTCCCATGGCTTGATTCAGGTGTAACCCTTCCCCGATTTTGATTCATTTCAAGCATCATTCTCTCTAACCGACCAATTCCTTCATTCATCTTTTCAGTGAAACTCTCGTTGATTCGTTGTTCCATTTCATCGGCCTCTTCTCTTCCATACAAAGCATTAATGTTGCGATGACGTTGAGCTCGTCTCGGAGGCATGATTAAACTTCAAACAAACTCAAAAATAAATTCCAAAAACTTTTCGAACTTTGATTCAAAGTGAGATGATCGAAACTCCCAACTTGTTGCAAATTCACGATGAACACGATGAACACTAAACTTCTCAACAATTGCAAATACGATCTCCAAACTTCAAATTCTCGACACCCAAGTCTCCAAATGTTACAAACTTCTTGTGATCTAGCTCTGATACCAAACTGACGCAGCGTGGGAAGCGAATTCGTTGATGTAAATCAAATCCGTCCAGGATCTCACACGATTAGCGGAAATAATCGGTGAATCGACGAAGAATCGATGGATTCAAAAATACCGAAAGGCCCAAATCCATTGATCACGAAGATACCGGATTTTAGCAATCTTCGACACGTTGATCGCGCACTATTCCGTGAAGAAAGATCTACAATTCTTTCAGCGTTGATCAAGCGCACTTGATTCCACGAATTGGCTTCAACGTTCGTTGATTCGCGCGCACTCGAATGCCGAAGTGGAGATAGGAGATAACTCTCGACTACCAATTTTAAAATGGAGGCACAAAGCACAAACCAAATTTTATTCAAAATTCAACAACCCTTACAAATGACACGACTTGCCTATTTGTAGGCTTACAATTCAACTCACGACTTAAAAATTTACAACACAATATGTACACGACTCAAGACTACACAGTACAAACGACTCAACATTCTCCTCTGCAACCTAAAGAAAATGGTTCACGGAATAGAACTTCGCGACTTAAGGATTAAGTCGTTCGCGACTTAAGAAATCAATAGGGACTTAAAAAAAACATTCACGGCCTACTAGAGATACTTTGTTCGCGATTTAAGAGGATGGCAACGACTCACAGAAAGTCGTTCGCGACTTATGGACGAAGAAAGTAAGTCGTTCGCGACTTATGAAAGGGGCACGGTATAGAATCGCGTGTACTGGAAATTGGGAAACGACTTAATTTCGTTCGCGATTTAGGTTTTAGGCCGGGGAAGGGTTAAGTCGCGGCTATGGGAAAAGGGGGTGGATCGTAGGTCGCGGGATGAATTTGTGTCGTGAGTCGGGGATAGGTGGATCGTAGGTCGCAGAATGGAGTTGTGTCGTGGGTCGAAGATGGAGTTGTGTCGTGGGTCGGGGATGGAGTTGAGTCGTTCGCGATCTAAGGAGAACTCGCGACTTAGCAATGTTGCGGTCTTCACCCGCGAGGTAGGCTCTTCATAAGTGATCGAGATTAAAAGTTTTCTTAGACTTGCTGGCTACTACCGGAGATTCATCAAAGAATTCTCGCAGCTAGTAGCATCTTTGACTAAGTTAACCAAGAAGTAGGTGAAGGTTGTCTGGTCGAATAAATGTGAGGAAGCATTCCTTAATTTAAAGCATTTGTTGACCAATGCACCAGTTTTAGTAGTTCCAGACGGAAACCAAGGGTTGGTGGTGTATACTGATGCATGCAGAACTGGATTGGGGGAAGCATTGATGGAGAAGGGTAAAGTTATTGCCTACATGTAACAACTCGCATATTTTACGATTGTATATTTGAATATATTATTTAAATATAGCATCGTTAGTCGGATTTAAGTCCAAAAAGCTACTTTTTGCAAATGGTTGACTTAGATCTCGACACCACTTCCATTGAGTTCAAAATGCGTTTGCAACCTTTTTGAGTATAAACATCGATATGTTTGGAGTTGAGTAAAATTTTGATGTTTTCATTTAGGGCTTTGGGTTTGGGTTTCAGCCCACTAACCCGACTCATCTTATATCATAACTCCACCCCCTCTCCTTTTCATTCATTCTCATTTCCTAACACTTCAACTTTAGTAAAAATGGGGAATGAGATTGGAAACTAAAATCCTAAGCCCTGGTTTCCTTTGCCAATTCAAGTTCTAGCCCCAAAATCAAATAGAAGCTTAGATAAGCATTCTCTTTTTCTTCTTTATCTCAATCTCTCTCCAATTTCAGAAATTTCATATAACATAACTTAGGAAATATTTTCTTATGATCTTAGATTGGAGCTTTTAGAGTTGATTTGAAGAGTATTTGATCTTCCCTTTGTTTTCAAGCTTCTCCTTTGTTTTTTTGAGTTTTAAAGGTGAGTTTTTGAACTCACGTCTATGTTTATATCTTTGATAGTTGTTAGGTAGTAATTCCTAACATCTATTCCTTGTCCATTTGCTTTTAGATTGAATTGGTTTAATGAATCTTCCAATTTTTGGTGTTTTGAGGTCAAACATTTAAAAATCCTATCTTTGAAGTTTGAACACGTTTTTGGGGTGTTTCGAAGAGCCATACATGGCTGGGTTGTCGCTTGGCGTAAATCCTCAGTACCGTTGGTCGTTCGCTCGTCTCCGTTTAGGATTTTGCCCCCACTTGGGGGCTAGGCTGATAATGCTGTTGAAGCAGGTTGGGTCGACTAACCTGAAACCGAAATTTTCCAAGCATTGGGTCCGCGGACTGACCACCTGATTCAGTCGACTGATCTACTTGCCTCGGCCCAATTTTCCTACTTTTCTTGGATTTCCAATTTTAATCAATTCGTGTTGATCTAATTTGTTGTTATCATTTATTATCAATTTTGATGACTTCTTTTTCGATATTTTTGGGAATATTCAGTTTTGTGGATTGGTAGCGATTTCTATGGATTAGATTCATGTCTTCGTATGTGAATTTTTGGCGATTGATTTTTTCTGCAATCATTTCTGTGACTTGTCACTTTGAAATACAAAGGTTTCTATAGTAGTAGTAAATATTCAAACTCTTTTACAAAGATGATTTCAACTCTATTTTTAATACAAAGCTCTTTATAAAACTATTTTCCAACCTATTAGTATATACAAACCTTTACCTCATTCGTATGAGAAAATCTAATTAAACGGCTTAGCAAAACAAGTGGTATGAAACGCTTGCGTTTACTTCATCAGTTAATTTTTAGACTTGTTCGATTGAAACTCTTGTGACAATTTTCGAGTGGAGATCTAAAATTTGTTCATAAATATTTAAGCTAAGCCAGTGGTTATGGGACATGAAGCTAAACTCATTTACTTACTAGCTTAGCGTAATTCACACTTTTTATTGATCAATGATGATCATTTTGTGATTTAGATTAGCGATATGCTATGTCTCTTTGTCCACATGGGGGACTGTACCTCGTTTTATTGAGTTCCATGTCATTTCGTTTATAGGCTAACGACTTATTGGTTCTTTGGAGTTTCGACTCATTTTTGTGGGCTAGCGACCCATGTTCTTTTATGGAGTTCAGTTCATCAGGTGTACCGTTGTACTACGTCGTTTTACCGGCTTATCAGGTTCATCGGGCGTACTATTGTACTATGTCGTTGTTTCGAAATATTCGAGTTTCAGTTCATCGGGCATACTGATATTGTACTACGTCGTTGCATCGGCTCTATGATTAGCGACTATGGGTTAGCGATCCGTTTGTGATGCACGTGTTGGTGAGTTTTCATGCTCCCGTTTGTGATATACCTCCCCCTTTGTGATTTTGGGATTTCAAGTTGATGATTTCTAGAATTTGTGCATCACCAATTTTACGATTGGCATTGATATATGTGTCAATATTTCTGGTTTGGTGAATGAAATAAAGAATATGACATTCTTTTTTATCTTTGAGATTCTTGAGATATTGTATGATTTTTTTGTAAAATGTATACTTTTCATAGTATGGCATTATTGTTATCATACGTTTTTGTTATATCTCTTATCCTATCTCATTTTTATCTGATATTTATGGCTAGACTGATCCGTTTATTATTTTCTTATTAAGTAATACACGGGTCAGACCGAGATGTTTCATGTGCTTGCTTGACTCCTTATCTGGGACCATCTCTGACTTTTGTCTAACTACTTAGTTTAGTAGTTTTTGTCATTATGCATTCGAGATAGAGACTACTTCATGTATACTTATTCTTTTGTCTAGCACTTGTACGTATTCTTTTGTGACGTAGTGGATCTTGTATGACCACTACTTTGATGTACACTTTTATATGACATATTCATATATGTTTCCGCCTTTGTGATATGGATATCTGTGACTGATTTGTGTTATACTTATTTCTATATTTTTTTTCGAAGACCACATAGCCACTGTGTAGTAGCTTTGAGTTTGTATTTGATATGTCGGGTTTCAACATACTATCTGAAATATCGGTACTCGCACAAAGCAATTACATGGATGGTTGCTCCTCAATAGCCTTATTCTTCGTGCTAGTCGACGGTATTACCCCGTAGTGTTCTTGGCTAGCGTGAGTATAGAGGTGGGGCATCATAGCTTGGTATCAGAGCCAAACTTCGGAACAGTGTAGAATAATCTAGCAAGGATCATTGTCCTAAGTCCTTCTTAGGACTCATGCCTTAGGATTTATCCGAGTCTTGGGACCCTTTCTATCCTATTTCATTTTATGATACCTTGTTTTATCAATCATGATTGTTTGATATTCATTTTGTGAATAACCTTTTTCTTCTTATTTCTTTCTTTGTTTCTTAAAAAGAGAAATGGTTAGACCAGGTCGTCCCAGCGCCGGTCAATCCAGTGCTAATCCTCAGGATGGAGTATTTATGTCTGCGCAACAGCTTCTAGATCATGTAAAGAATGCTTAAGCTGTCGGACCTATTCCAGGGACTACTCACCCTAAATCTGGGTTTGCACGCTTATGCAATGATTATACCAATTTGGGTGGAAAGCCATTCAAGGGTTCCGAATGCGTTATAGAAGTCCAAGCTTGGCTTAGAACATGCGATCGCATCTTTTCTCGCATGAATCTTATTGATTTGCATCGTGTCCAAGTGGCTTCTAGTATGCTTCAAGAAAGAGCATTAGATTGGCATGAGCTTTTGATTTCTAAAATTATTGAAGCGAATCTTACTTGGGAGCAATTCCGGGAAAGATTTGAATTGAAGTTTGTGCTAGAAGCTGAAAAAGGAACTTTAGCTCGACGCTTTATTGACCTTGTTCAATGTGAATCTTCCGTGACAGATTACGTCGCATCTTTTGAATCCCTCTCTAAAATTGGGGTCGAGTACATTGATACCCCATTGAAGAAAAATCAGAGGTTTGTCTATGGCTTGAATAAGAATCTCAAAAAGCCTTTACTTCTGAAATTGAAAGTTTCTTTCGGCCAACTTGTTGATATCGCTCTTCGAATTGAAGAGGCCGTTAAAGAAGATGATGTTGAAGTTGTTGGTACCAAACCGAACTTCAACAACAACAAAAAGAGGCCTATTAAGTTCAAAGGTCCTTATCCCAAAAAGAAAGGGAAGCAAGCAACTGCGGTAGCAAAGACTTCTATCTCTAGTCATGGGCAATGCTACAATTGTGGTTCTAAGGACCATTATGCTAATAGATGCCTGAAACCTCTCTTTTGTCATTATTGCAAATGTTCACATCACCTTTTGACTTCATGTCCCAAACTTCAAAGCAAGAACGAGGGAAAGCTAAATGTTGTGCAAGCCCCTAATAACACTTCTCGTGGTCAAGGTATTTCTCATTCTATCCTTGATGGCATTATTATGTTTCATGATCATCCAATTAGAGTTCTTTTTGATACGGGTGCATCCCATTATTTTATATCAAAAGAACTTGTTGATACTTTTCCTTTAATTGTTATGGCTTTGATGACTTCTTTGAGAATTGCGAATCCGGTTGGTGGATCTGCAACACTCAGTTTGCTTTGTAAAGATGTCGAGATTATTTTATGTGATTAGGCTCTCCAAGCCGATTTGCATGTTATACGTTACTTAGGCTTCGAAATGATTTTGGGAATGGATTAGCTTAATCGTTATGAAGCCCATATCCAATGTCCCGAGAGGACTATTCATTGTTCTTAAAGATTCGGATTCCAAATTGGCAGCGTCCTTGTATTCTTTAAACCCTCATGATGATGATGATGAGGAGGAAGAGGTCATATCTCTCATTCACGTTGTTCGTGAATTTTCTGACATATTTGAGCCCGTCTTACGATTACCACCTAAGCGAGCAATTGAGATGAGAATTAATCTAATCCCTGGAGCTCTACCTATAACCCGTCCTCCTTATCATATGTCCATTAAGGAAAATGAGGAGATGCGTAAATAATTATCCGAATTGGAATCGAAATAATTTATTCATTCTAGTTCCTCTCCTTGGGGAGCTTTAGCTATTTTTGGGAAGAAATCCGATGGTACACTTAGGCTTTGCATTGACAACCAGAAGCTTAATGATCTTACCATTAAGAATATATATCCTTTACCTCAGATTGATGATCTATTTGATCAACTTAGTGGTGCTAGAGTCTTTTCACAGTTAGACTTAGCAACCAGCTTTCATCAGCTTTGTATTGCAGTAGATAACATTCCTTTGACATCGTTCCGTACTCGTTATGGATCTTATGAATGGCTTTTTATGCCAATTGGTTTAACGATTGCTCCAGCTTATTTCATTGACCTTATGAATCTAGTTTTCAAAGACTTCCCCGATTGATTTGTTCTCATCTTTATAGATGATATTCTTGTTTATTCTAAAACAGAGGAAGAGCACGAAAAGCATCTTCGGATTGTGTTGGTAATTCTTAGGAGCAATCAATTGAAAGAAAAATTTTCTATGTGCAACTTTTGGCAATTTCACTGTGAAATTTCTCGATCATATTATTTCCGAATTCGGAATTTCCGTGGATCCTTCAAAGAACGAAGCGATTCAAAATTAGAAGAGACCGGAGAGTGTGACGGAAATCCGTAGTTTTCTTGGATTGGCTGGTTATTACCATCAGTTCATAAAAGACTTTCCTAAAATATCCGTGCCTCTTACTAGTTTGACAAAGAAGGAAGTTAAGTACATTTGGTTAGACAAATGTGAAGCTTCTTTTCAAAGATTAAAAGAACTCCTTTCCGATGCTCCTATTCTTGTGATTCCCGAAGGGAACCAAGACTTTATTGTTTATGTCGATGCTAGTCGTATTTGTTTGGGAGCCGTTCTCATGCAAGGGGAACGTGTTATTGCTTGTGCTTCTAGGAAATTAAAGTCTGCCGAGACTAGATATGCTACTCATGATTTAAAGCTCGGGACTATTGTTTTTGCCCTTAGAATTTGGCGTCATTATCTTTTGGGAGAGAAATTTTTTCTCTATACCGATCATAAATCTTTGAAGTATTTATTTTCTCAAAAGGAACTTAATTTGCGTCAACAACGTTGGCTCGAGTTCCTTGCATTTTATGATCTAGATATTCTTTATAGTCCGGGAAAGGGAAATCGTGTTGTCGATGCCCTTAGTCGTAAGCAACCAGCGGTTGTTTCTATGATGATATCCGAATGGAATGATCTTGAGATTTTATCCACTTGTGAGATTTGAGATCGTGAATCTGATTTATGTTCATATCTTGTTTTATGTAGCCTTGAGGCTCATCCATCTCTTTTAGACCACATTCTTGAAGCTCAAAAGCTAGATCCTGAATTGGCTCTTTTTAGCCAACATTGTAGGGATAAAATTGATATTGAAGGGTTGAAAGACTTTGATATCGATGCTCGTGGCAGCATTTGAAAATTTGGTAGACTTGTCATGCCAAATATTTGTGATCTTCGTAAAGAGATTTTAGAAGATTCTCATCGTTCTAAATTTGCCATTCATCCCGATAGTAGTAAAATGTACATGGATATGAAGCGACTCTATTATTGGGATGGGATGAAATTTGATATTGCTAACTTTGTTTAAGTGTTGCATGACTTGCCAACTCGTTAAGGCCGAGCATCAAAGGCTCGGTGGGTTATTGCAACCTTTAGACATTCCAATTTGGAAGTGGGACTAAGTCCCCATGGATTTATTGACGGCCTTTCCCGTTCGCATTCAGGTCATGACAGTTTGTGGGTGATTATTGACAGACTTACAAAATCCGCCCATTTTATTCCTGTTCGGTCCAATCGAACCGTACCTCTTTTGGCTAAACTCTATGTTAAAGAAATTGTTAAATTGCATAGAGTTCCTACTTCTATTATTAGCGATCATGATCCATTGTTTGCTAGTGGATTTTGGAAAGGTCTTCAAAAAGCCTTGGGAACGAAGCTTAACTTTAGCACTACTTATCATCCTCAGTTCGATGGACAAACTGAGCGTGTGAATCAAACTCTTCAAGAACTTCTTCGCGCTTGTGTTCTGGATTTAATGGAAGTTGGAAAGATCATATTTCCCTTGTTGAGTTTTCCTATAATAATAGCTTCCAATATAGTATTGGTATGGCACCTTTCGAGGCACTCTGTGGAACTGCGTAGTTAATGCCCCACTATTACCCCGCTACAATCCCTCTATATCTCATAGCGGATTTCTACCGCTACAATTTTTCCATATATCCCTAGAATATAGCCTTTCCGCTTTAATCCCCGCTATTTCCGCTATATCCCGTTATTTCCGCTATATTCCGCTATTCCCGCTATATCTTTTTTAATAAAATGAATTGAAAAATTGCACTTATACATTATAAAATTATGAAACTAATTTATTTGATTTAATTTTTAATATTTTTAAGAAATGAAAATACTCTAATATTCTACCAAATTCAATTATGTTATATAACGGTTTTTCGTTTATTTAAAGTCTATTTGCACATGTTTTTATTTAAATATAATTTATGTATTATTTATAATTCAATTGAATGATAATTTTTCGTTTAATTACCATTTGTATATTTGTAAAGATATTAAGTACGAGTTTTATATGCTATTTTAGAGCCATCCGCTATATCCCACTATATCCTCGCTGTAACTCTGCTATGACTTTTTGCACCTCCACCGCCTTGAATTTACCGAGCGCATTAACTGCACAACTACAGAAGGCCATGCCGATCACCTCACTATTGGCTTGAGGCAGGTGAGAAGCTAGTTTTAGGTCTATATTTTATTCGTGATTCCCCAGAAAAGATTGACCATATTCGCCACAGGATGAAAGAAGCTCAAAGTAGACAAAAATCCCATGCCGATAACCGAAGAAGGAAATTAGAATTTTCTGTGGGAGATTTTGTGTTTATTCGTGTTTCACCTATGAAGGGTGTTGTGTGTTTTAGTCAATCGGGGAAACTAGCACCTCGATATATTGGTCCATTTCCCATCACCGTAAGTATTGGTTCCGTGGCTACGTATTTTATTACTTGCTCAATTTTCTGCTATTAATGACGTTTTCCACGTCTCTCAACTACGGAAATACTTAGGGGCTCCGATTCTATTCTTGAGCCTGGTTTTATTGAAGAACTTGAAGTTTCGCCTAATTTGACTTATGAGCAACATCCAATTCGTATTATTGCATCGGAGGTTAAACGCCTTCAAAATAAATATATTCCGCTTATGAAAGTTCAATGGTCCTCAAATCCCAAGGAATGCTCTTGGGAATCTTGAGAATTCATCGAGCGAACACATCCGGACTTACTCTCCCTTGCTCTTTGAGGTGAACTTCTTATTCCAAATTTTCTTTTGTGTTGATATGCTTTTATGGTTGTTACTCTTTATTTTCTTCTTAAATATTGCGAGGATGCTATTTCTTTAAGGATGGGAGTCTGTAAGAACCCGCATATTTTACGCTTGTATATTTAAATATTTTATATAAATATAGCATCGTTGCTCAGATTTAAGTCCGAAAAGCTATCTTTTGCAAACGGTCGAATTAGAACTCGAGACCACTTCCATTGAGTTTAAAATGGCATTTGCAACCTTTTTGAGTATAAATGTCGATATGTTTGGAGTTGAGTAAAATTTTGATGTTTTCATTTAGGGCTTTTGGTTTGGGTTTGGGTTTCAGCCAACTAGTCCAACTCATCTTATATCCTAACTCCATCCCCTCACCTCTTCATTCATTCCTCATTTCCTAACGTTTCAACTTTAGTAAAAATTGGGGAGGAGATTGGAAACTAAAATCCTAAGCGCTAGTTTCCTTTGCAAATTCAAGTTCTTGCTTCAAAATCAAAGAGAAGCTTAGTAAGCATCCTCTTCTTCTTCTCCATCTCAATCTCTCTCCAATTTCAGAAATTTCCTATAACCTTACTTAGGAAATATTTTCTCATGATCTTAGATTGAAGCTTTTAGAGTTGAAGTTGAAGAGTAGTGGATCTTCCCTTTGTTTTCAAGCTTCTCCTTTGTTGTTTTTGAGTTTTAATGGTGAGTTTTTTTGAACTCACAAATATATCTATATCTCTGATAGTTGTTAGGTAGTAATTCCTAACATCTATTCCTTGTCCATTTGCTTTTGGATTGAATTGGTTTAATGAATCTTCCAATTTTTGGTGTTTTGAGGTCAAATCTTTAAAAATCCTATCTTTGATGTTTAAACACGTTTTTGGGGTGTTTCGAAGAGCCATACAAGGCTGGGTTGTCGCTTGGCGTAAATCCTTAGTCTTTGTTGCTCGTTCGTTCGCCTCCGGTTAGAAATTCTGCTCCACTTGGGAGCTAGACTGATAATGTTGTAGAAGCAGGTACAGTTGACTAAACCAGGAGGTCAGTTTACTGAACTAGGGGATAGAAAATGCTCTGTAGCTGTATCAGTCGACTGACCTTATAGTTCAGTGGACTGACCTGGAAATCGAAAGTTTCCAAGCATTAGGTAAGCACCCTGACCACCTGGTTCAGTCGACTGATCTGCTTGCCTCAGGCCAATTTGCCTATTTTGCTTGGGTTTCCAATTTTAACCGATACGTGTTGATCCAATTTGTCCTTATCATTTATTATCGACTTTGATGACTTATTTTTCGAGATTTTTTGGAATATCCATTTTGATGGATTGGTATCAATTCCTATGGATTGGATTCACGTCTTTGTATGGGAATTTTTGGTGATTGATTGTTTCTACAATCATTTCTATAACTTGTCACTTTGAAATACAAAGGTTTCTATACTAGTAGTAAATATTCAAACTCTTTTACAAAGATGATTTCAACTCTATTTTTAATACAAAGCTCTTTATGTTTTCCAATCTATTAGTATGTTCAAACATTTATCTCGTTCGTATGAGAAAATCTAATTAAACGGCTTAGCAAAACAAGTGGTATGAAACGCTTGCGTTTACTTCGTCGGTTAATTTTTGGACTTGTTCGATTGAAACTCTTATGGCAATTTTCGAGTGGAGATCTACAATTTGTTCGTAAATATTTAAACTAAGCCAGTGGTTATTGAGACATAAAGCTAAACTCATTTATTTACTAGCTTAGTGTAATTCACAGTTTTTATTGATCAATGATGATCATTTTGTGATTTAGACTAGCGATATGATATTACTCTTTGACCACGTGGGGGACTACACCTCGTTTTATTTTTTTCATCTCATTTCTTTTATAGGGTAACAACCTATTGGTTCTTTGGAGTTTCGACTCATTTTTGTGGGCTAGCGACCCATGTTCTTTTATGGAGTTCAGTTTATCGGGCGTACCGTTATACTACGTCGTTGTACCGGCTTATCAGGTTCATCGGGCGTACCGTTGTACTACGTCATTGTTTCGAATTATTTGAGTTTCAGGTTCCTCGGGCATACCATTATTGTACTACGTCGTTGCACCGGCCCTTTGATTAGCGACCATGGGTTAGCGACCTGTTTGTGATGCACGTGTTGGTGAGTTTTCATGCTCCTGTTAGTGATAGGCCTCCCCCTTTGTGATTTTTGGATTTCTAATTGATGATTTCTAGAATTTGTATTTCACCAATTTTGCGATTGGCATTGATGTATGTGTCAATATTTCTTGTTTGGTGAATAAAATAAAGAATATGACATTCTTTTTGATCTCTGAGGTTCTTGAGATATTGTATGATTTTTTTTATCGTCAAATGTATACTTTTCATAGTATGGAATTATTGTTATCATAGTTTTTGTTATATCTCTTATTCTATCTCATTTTTATCTTATATTTATAACCTGACTGATCCGTTTATTATTTTCTTATTAAATAATACTCGGGTCAGACCGAGATGTTTCAGGTGCTTCTGCTTGACTCCTTATCTGGGACCATCATCTGACTTTTTCTAACTAATTAGTTTAGTAGTTTTTATCATTATGCATTCAAGATAGAGACTACTTGATGTTTACTTATTCTTTTGTCTAGCACTTGTACCTGTTCTTTTGTGTCGTAGTTGATCTTGTATGACCATTACTTTGATGTACACTTTTATGTGATATATTCATATCCGTTTCCGCCTTTGTGGTATGGATATATGTGACTGATTTGTGTTATGCTTATTTTTATATTTGTTTTCGAAGACCACATAGCCACTGTGTAGTAGCTTTGAGTTTGTATTTGATATATCGGGTTTCCACTACTATCTGACCTATCGGAACTCGTACAAAGTAATTACATGGATGGTCGCTCCTCAACAACCTTATTCTTCATCCTAATCGATGGCTTACCCCGTAGTGTCTTTGGCTAGCATTAATGTAGAGGTGGGTTGTCACACTACACATCCAGGCAACTTTGACCACATAAAGTGAGGTATCCTACTCATGATATGGATTGAGCTGCAGCGATCTTTGCATTGAATATTGGAGACATTATCTCTTAGGGGAGAGGTTTGAGCTTTATACCAATCAAAAGTATTTAAGGTATTTATTCTCTCAGAAGGAGTTAAATATGAGATAGTAGAGGTGGCTGGAGTTTTTGGCTGCTTATGATTTTGGTACTAAATATACACCAGGGAAAGGTAACAAGATGGCGGATGCTCTTAACAGAAGATGTCATAATATGGTGTTAGCTATGTTGGCAGAGTGGAAGGATCTTGAAGCTTTGGTAAGTTGTGGTGTGCAACTAAGATTGACCGCTAGTTTGAGTACCGATATGTCTTCCTATTTAGAAGTTCGACCAGTGTTGATCGAAAGGATTGCTTCTAAGCAGAAGGAGGATCCAATATTATCCAAGAGGATTAAAAGGCTTGAGGTTGGGACAGAGATCGATGATCTAATGGAATTTATTCTTGACCAAAGAGGGTGGTTGAGAAAGAAGGGACGGTTGTGTGTTTCGAATGTGGAGGACTTAAGGAAAGAAGTTCTTGAAGAATGCCATCGGTCCAAGTTTATGATTCATCCCAAAGGAATCAAGATGCATCAGGATATGAAGAGGAGCTTCTATTGGGATGTATGTAAAGGGATATTGGTGGGTCAGGAAGTGTGCAAACTGTCAACAAGTGAAAGCTGAACATCAGAAGCCTAGTGGATTGCTTCAATCTTTAGAGGATCCAGTTTGGAATGGGATTCGATATCCATGAATTTTTTAGATGGGTTTCCAAGGTCAAATAGAGGTAATGAAAGTATATGGGTTATAGTGGACAAGTTGACCAAGAGTGCCCATTTCATTCCAGTTATGTCACCTAGGATGCACTTGTACTAGATAAGTTGTTCGTGAAGAACATAGTTAGATACATGGAGTTCCTAGTATTATAGTAAATGACAGTTATGCTTTATTCACTAGTGAATTCTGCAAGAGTCTATAGGATGTGTTAGGCAATAAACTCAAGATGAGTACTGCATATTACCCTCAGATGGATGGTAAAATAGAGAGAGTCAACAAGGTGCTCAAGGATTTATTGAGAGCTTATGCATTAGAGTTTGGTGGATTTTGGGAGGATCGCCTACATTTGGTTGAGTTTTCCTATAATAATAGTTAACAGACTAGCATAGGAATGGTGCCTTCTAAAGCTTTGTATGGAAGGCTATGCAAATAACCAGCGTGTTGACTGGAGACTATAGACAAATTAGTCTTTGGTCCAGATTTGGTTAAGGAAGCGTCAGAAAAGATTAAGTTGATCCAAGGAAGAATGAAGGAAGCTTGGTCTAGACAGAAGAGTTACACAGATAAGAGGCATAAAGACGTAGAGTTCTCGGTTGGAGATAAGGTTTTCATTTAGGTGTCACAGATGAAAAGTGTGGTGCGATTTGGAAAGTCAATGAAACCAGCATCAAGAAATTTTGGACCATTCCATATTATAGAGAGGATTGGGAAGCTCGCATACAGAGTAAATTTGCCAAGCAGTATGGCAGGTTTCCATAATGTATTTCATGTGTCTCATCTTCGCAAGTATGTGCATGATCCAAAGACTACTGTTCCTCTGATAGTATTGAAAGACTTGATAGTAGAGCCTAATTTGAATTTTGTTAGAAAACTAGTTCGGGTCAAAGCGAGGGATGAGAAAATATTATGGAACAAGATAGTCAGGTTAGTGAAGGTTCAGTGGAGTGACAACGAGTAGGACTGTACTTGGAAGACATAGGACAGGTTTAGAGATACTTATCCTGATCTGCTCTGAGGGTGTCCATATTAGATTTATATAGATAGTAGCTAGTCAGATAGGCTGGTATGGTTGTTAGGAGTTTTTAAGATGATTGCTACATTTAGTATTTAGTCCTTACTGAATTTTGAGCAATAAATTCTTTAAGGGGGAGCCTGTAATATCCCTAATTTTTTATAACATTATTCAAGAGACTTAATTAGATAAACTAAATAGCATAATGATGATAAGGGGATTGAAATTTGAATAAAACTATAAGAAGGCCGTGCTTAAGTAATTAATTAAATGAGCTTAAATTAGCTTTGTGTATTTAATTAAACATGGGCATATTAGTAAATAGCCGCACTATTATTAATTACGGCTATACATTTCATGTTTTTGCCCATTCATGTATACTTTTCATTTTCACAAACGCAAATCAAAAACCTATAATAGAGCCGGCCATTAACAAGGGAAAAGAGAAAGAAAAATTAAATCAAAGCTAAGGATCGAAGCTAGGGGAGCCAATCTTATACAAATCTCAAATTCCTTATCAATTTAAGGTGAATAATAATTCATTCAATCTCTATATTTTTTTATAATTAAATGTTTTCAGATTTAAGATTAAATTCGTTCTTATGATGTTTTGGATGATGATATGCTTGAATTATTACATGTTTGATTTAAACCAATTCATTTACATATGAATTTGCATAATTTTAGGGCAAAACTAATTGTTATTGATTTTAAAATGCCATGGAAAAATTATATGTTAGGTAAAACACGATTTTAGAGACGGGTTTCGATTTTCATAATTATCCAAGCTATGGAAAAATTATTATGAATTTCTAAAGAAAAATACGATATATTTGGGTTTAGAATTTATTTTGATTATTTTAAGAAGAAATTGGGTTTGAAAGTTTAATATGTTTGATAACATGACCAAAATGAATTTCTATGATTTTTAAGGGTATTTCCTAATTGATATGTTATGGAAAATAAATTACTTTAAATGGACTTATTTGCAATAGTCGGTTTTGCTTAATGAAAGGGTTTATACGTTAAATTTTCCCTTGAATTAAATATGATAAATGCGACAGTTATTTTAAAAATTATTTGAAAAGTTTTTAAGGCAACCAATCAAAGGATTATAAATAGGCAGATAGTTATAAACCAATTACTAAAAGTAGCATAATTCAGCTTTTCATTCAAAAAAGTTGGTCCCGCCTCCTTTAGTAGTGCCTTTCAACTCCAATGCTTCTGCTTCAACTCAGTCGAAACCAACCTAGCCGAAACCCACCTAGTTGAAACCAATAAACAAGGTATAACTTAGATGGTATGTAATGGATTGGAGGAAATGAGGAGGAAATAGTGTCGAAAGAAATGCTTCTGAAGGGGTCGAAACCTTAGTTCTGCTTTCAAAAGTCAAGTGCCTACATTATTTTGCTTAAAGATTTGACTTCGTCGAAACCTTTGATTTTGAAAGGGGTTTTCCAAGCAAGCTTTCGAAGGAGGTTACCATTCTTTACCTTAAAGTAGGTACTTTCTAATGAGTTCCTTTATTCTTAAATAAGGCTTTCAAAGGTGATGGTCCTGACCTAGTCGAAACCAAGTTGTCGTTCTTCTGCCTTTCGAGGGTATTTGAAGTCATCAATTCTTTTGAAGGGTTCTTTTGCTTTATACTTATACTAAGTCATTTTTAAATGCTTTCGAAAGGGTTCAGGGGTTTCGAAGGCATTGGTGTCGAAAAGGGGTTTCGGCACTACCCTTCGAAGTTTTACTCAATGGCTTTGAGCTTTAGAATGGATGGTTCCGGCACCATCAAACTTTCTCCAAAACTATTTTATTAAAGGTTTCGAAAGAGATACGTTCGTGTGTAAGCACTTAGACCCAAAAGATGTTTTCAAAGCGTAAAACCCAATACTTTCAAAAGGGGTACTTTCACTTGTTTTGAAGCTATGTTTCTAAAGATTCGGAGTAATTTTTGATACCATTGAAAGGTATATTTTGTTACAATAGAGATTATTTAACAAGGGTTTCGAAAGGTATATTCATAGTGTTTTGAAAAGGACTTTTCTTTGCTTTCAAAGGAGGTTATCTAGGGGTTTCGAAAGAGATGTTTTAAGGTTTCAAAACACCCATTATCATTCTAAAGGAAAAACCATGGCATAAATAAAAAAAATTCGAAATGAAGGTTTTGAAGAAATTTTCCCTGATTAAGAGGTTAAAGGGATTAGCCAAGTTTTATATAAAATGATTTCATAGATATTTAACCAAGGGCATTGGTATTATTATATTGCTATGATTGTTTCTTCTTATATTTATTCTCGTTGATATGAACCCATAACGGTACTTTGGGGAAGGGAAAAATAACCTGCTAGGTTGACCCAATAGTGAATATAACATAAGAAATGTTAAAATCTTAATTAAAGATATTGGCATGGGCGAATAGGTTCATAGTAAGCCCACGAAAACTATCTATAGCAAAATATATTGGCAGTAACCAATAGGTACAAAGTCAGCCCATGAAAACAATGATTTGATATTGGCATGGGCCAATAAGTTTATAGTTAACCTATGCAAACTATATCCGGATTAAGATATTGATAATTAGTCAATAGGTTTCTAGTCAGCCCATGAAAACTAGGATAGGAAATAAAGATATTGCATTTACCAATAGGTTTTTGGTGATCCCATGAAAATTATGAAATCGGACAGCCAGTCCATAAAAATTTAACCGGTTATTAGTAAGCCCATGATAACTAATAGAATAATAGTAACCGCAGAAACTATAATTGAGACTGATAGCTAGAATGAACAGGGATGGGTAATCCAGAATTAACTTAATTGTTTACATATCATTATATTATTTTGAATTTTTTTAACCATTGTGGATGCAGGAACATAGTATATGGTTTTATAAAGGTTTTAAGACAATGGTGAGGGGAAAACTCGTTCTGCTAAGCAGCGTGGTCTCACTAGATATCTAAATGTGTTGAGATGATAGATTATTATTCATAATAGGCTTTATGTTTGGCTTGAAGTTTTTGTTTTCCGCTTAAACTCTCGGATGCTCAATTGATTTTGAGTAGTTTGAGGTTTAGAGTTTTCAGGTGTTCTTATAGACGAGTAAAGCTTCCGGTGATGTGGAGGAAGCTTGCTAACTACTTGCAGTTTTTTTATTTCCGTTGTTTTTGTTTGTGAAGGCAAACCTTTATTATTGCCTTATAATATACTCTGATCTTCCAAGTGGGCATCATCATATGTCCCTCTTGGCATACTTTGTAATAAGTATATTTTGTCTGAACGTTGTCGGCGCATTGGGATTATGTAATGAATTTGTAATATTTTGAAATGGAACATAGACTTTGTTTGCTGTTTTAATTTTTTTCCATATTCTTGTTTCTATGTATCAATGTATCTAACATTACCATAGTTGGTCACCGAGAATTGATAACTATAGTTGACTGCAGCATCCGTAGCCATTATTTTAGGCATCCTGGTGGGGGGATGTTACATGGAAAAATCCTCCCAAAACGTGATCCCTAGGGTCCTATTTATAGATGCGGGCCCAGGTCCTTCCGCTTCCTTCCTTCCTTGATCGTCGAAAGGAATGACTTTATTACCTTTCACCATTCTTTTAACTTCGCCGCCATCAATATCGACAGCAATTCTTTCATTTCGTTGATGTTGGTGCCGAAGCCTCTTTATTCTTCTTGTACAATGCTTGCGCCACACTTATATGGATGCTTTTATCACTATTGAAAGCAATGTCTTTAAGGACAATTGCTAAATATTCCGTCAATGCCACTTTTATATGTGAAATAGGCTCCGACGCCACTGGAACGAACTCTTTTGAGAAGTAGAAGGGAAACGATGCGACATTATGTTGCTGAAGGCACATTGAATCCCTTCGTTGTTGTTGAGTTGTGGCGGCACCACAGGTGGAGTATCCCTTGAAGAATTGCCAAGGGCTTGTGAGGAGTGTGACAAAACGACGATACTTGCTTGTGGAAGGATGACTATTTTGAAGGTCTAATGATTGTGGCAGGGAAAACTTTGCCAACTCTAGTGGAAGGGAATCTTTCAACACTTGCAAATAGGATGGATTCGGTGGAAGAAATGACTATTGCAGAAGCATTTCCTATGATGCTTGTGGATGCATCTTCATTGATGCTTGCAAAAGCATCTCTTCAACCTTGATGGAGGCATCTCCTTCGATGCTTGCGAAAGGAATCTTTCAATACTTGTGAAAGGTAGTCAACTCTCGTATTGTAGTTTCTTCTTGTATACTTTTACTCTTGAGAAGAAATTGTGGATAACAAATGACCCGACTGTAAAGCTAGTGTGTGCAATAAAGACAAGATTGAAATTAAATAATAAGTGAGGGAATGGATGTAAAGTAATGGAACGAGTAGGAAATAAAGTTTAGTCATCAAAGAAAGACAATAAGTGTTAAATTGGAACAGTAAAATAGATTAATAATATAAAATGGAAATAAGTAATAAAGGATACTTAAATCTTTTAAGTTAAAGGTAAGCGCTAAATGATACTACATTAACATAAATGAAATAAGAAGTAAAGGCACGTAAAAGTAAAGAGTGTTATTGACATATGAACATTAGAGGCATGGTAGATAAGTAAACGTGTGTGTTTGGTGTGTGTGTAAATGTAGCCTCAAGTATGCGCTATAAAGTGTATGAATTATTAAAGTTAGCTGATAATTTAGGTTAAATAATAATGACGTATAATTAAAATGGGTTCACTACACCAAAACAGAGGACTCGTAATGAGTATAACTGTCGCAAGTAATTTCAATAACACTTATAAGTGTTGCTACAGGGTCATGGGCATTTATTTGTAGCACTTATAAATGTTAGGAAATATGGTTTTCCAACACTTACAAGTGTTGGGGAATAATTTTTCCCAACGCTTATACGTATTAGGAAATAGTTTTTACCAACGGTTATGAGCGTTGGTAATATGATATTTACAATGGATTTAAGTGTTAGCAATAACAAACTAATAATATAACTAAATGTTTGTAAGTTATTATCTATAACAACATTAATTACAATAACTAATTAATAAGATATGGATAATTATAATGTAAAATATATTTAATATGAATTCAAAAATAATATGGTATGGATAAAAAATTAAAAAAACTTCACTTTCTTCGTTCATGGGGATCCTTTCCTTGTCCTTCAAACCTACCTGCTCTTGCCACTTCTTTCCCTTACCATCAGTACTCCTAAACCACTCCCTCCGTCCCTCCTCGTCCTTGCCTAAGCTTTTGCACTTGATCCACCGCCCTTTGTAGTTTCCTTACCTGTCTCTCCTCCTTGTTCTCCCATTTCATCCCACTCTCCAATCCTTCTACCATTTCCCCCCTCCCTATCTTTGCCTCTTTCTCCCCCTTCTTGGACCTCTCTTTTCAAATCTAAACCGAGTAAAAATGGTCAATTCCCTCGGTGTGACATACCTCTTATTTTCGATGGTTCCACTCTAGTGCCGCCACCTAAGGTCATTCAAGCAGGAAACACTATACGGAAGGAGTTTCTATTTGGTTTCTTCTTAGATAAGCCTCTTTCATACTCAACTTTCATCATCTTCTTGAAGAAGAAGTGGAAAACTAGCGGTTTGATTTCTATGAAATCTGATGGTTTTCTCTTTTTATTCAAACTTTCTACTGATAAAGATAGGAATAAGGTAATTGAGTCTGACCCTATAATAATGCGTAACAAGCTATTTATAGTTAAACCATAGGATGAAAATATTGGCAACAACCGTGGAAGGATCAAATCTGTTCCTGTTTGGATCAAATTAGCAATATTCCCTTATATGCTTGGTCACATATAGAAATAAATTGGCTTTCCTCGAGAATAGAGAAATTTCTTTGTATAGATGAATTAACTAAAAGACTTGAACGTATATCATTTACTAAGTGTATGGTAGAGGTTAGTCTTGACCATGTTCTCCCTAATAGTTTCTCTATCAAACTGCTTGATGGCGCAGAACAGTAGGTCCATATTAGTTATCTTTGGAAACCTGAAATAGGTACTTCATGTAAAAAAATTGGGCACACCTTTGAATCATACTTGACTCATAAGAAGTCGGTTGAATACAAGTGTATGCAGGAAAATAAAGAAGTAGAATGCAACAAAGTTCATTAAACTGATCATATAGCTGTAACAAGATATACCAGAAAGAAACAAAGTTGGCAGAAAGTGGAAAGCAATAAAGGTAAGAGCAAGAATGCAAATACAGTACAACAAGTGAAAGAAACCAATGATGCAGTAATTGATAACGTGTGAAAAGGTGTTTTGTTAAAGGAAGATAGAAAATATAAGGGAAGAAAAGATAAAAGTGACTCGGAAAGCTTGAAACAAATAGAAGTCATTGATTTGGGAAGTAACAAGTTCTTTATGCTCCAATATTATGGCTCTGATCGAAACGAAAACATGATAGACGATGAAATTGAGGTGGAAATAGTTAATAAAGATAATGTAAGTAAGAGCAATCTTGTAGATAGTGGGTTACGTAGTTTTAATAAGAACAGCAGGTATGCCCTTTTGTGTCTGTTGTGCTCATGCACAAACAAATTGAACCTATAGAAGAAGCTTTGTCCGACAAGTCAGAACCTGAAGTAAGCCACTCTATAGCCCAAGTCAACCTTGATAACTTGCCTACTACATCTACTGAAGCAGCTCAACAAATCATGTAACCCAGCCCGGAATAACCTATTCATTTTCTCGATTCATAACTGACAGCTTGCTCTCCCCTGATTTTGAGACAGACTGGTGCAATTCACTTCAAATGAAACTTACCAATATGATTGCATCCATGCGTGAATATGAAACCAATTCCAAAACCCCCCTGTCACCTAAAAACAATGTTAAATCCACTGCCTATTCTTTCACCATCAACATTCCTAGACGGGTCTCCTCTGAGCAACATAAACGGCAAACAGAAGATACTCAACCCATAATAAACACTACTACCATAAAATTAAACATGCATGAAGCCTTAGTTTCCTCGACTCCTCAAAACTCCAAACCTAGTAGCTCAAACTCAAGAAGTATAACATGATCTCTTTCATCAAAGAGTAGCAAAGACGACTTACCCATCTGCTTATAGTTTACTCAATGAATATAAACCTTGTAGCGTGGAATATGCATGGTGCTCATAGTAACATTAAACTTGATCAAGAAAGAAACTTAATATATACTCATGACCTCTGTCTCCTTGCTCTACTTGAAACCAAGCTTCACTCAACCTTGAACATCAAAGCAGCCAACTTCATCTTCCCTTCACGGTATATGCTTCACAATCTTGAAGATGCTCCTTATGGCAGAACCATGGTCCTCTTTAATACCAATATCTTATCGGTTTCTATAATCTTAACCACCAGGCAACTCATCCATCTCCATATCACTTCTGTTCACCCTCCATCCTCCTTCTATCTAACTGTTGTCTATGCTGACAACTCTCTTCCTTCTAGGATTAACATTATTAAGTCATTACCCCCCCCCCCCCAAGGCAATCTTCCCATCCTCGGCTTGTGATGGGAGATTTCAACTACTGTCTTGATCTTGAAGATAACATAGTTAGTCTCCCTCTCCTCCCCAAAGACATTGCCCCTCTTAATATTGCTTTGACTAACTCTGACCTCATCCCCATCCCTAAATCTGATGTAAAATTTTGTTGGAACAACAGAAGTAGAAGTGGAGTTTGTACTTTCACTACCACTGATCTTGCTTTTTGCAACGTTTCCTCCTTGTCTCACTGGCCATCCCTTTTTGTTTTCCTTCCTTGGCCAGTTCTTTCTTATCACTCTCCCTTATTTTTACTCTCTGGGCTCCCTAGTAACAAAAATAAAATAATTTTTAGATTTTTCAATGCTTGGGTTAAGCATCCTCAATTTAACAATATTATTATACAAGCTTGCACTAATAAATTTATGGTAACCCTATATTTAAGTTTTATAGGAAACTCAAGAACATCAAAGTGGCTTTAAGGAAATGATCATGCAACACTTTTGGCATTGTAATCTCTTGTCAGCAAATCTATGAGATCTTTTGAAGAATGCGCTAGACAGCATGTTGGAACACCCTTATGATGTTAAAGCAGCTCAAAATAAGAATAGGATTTTCCATGATCTCAACAGAGCTCTAGAAATTGAATCATGTATGAAAAGGCAGCACCTAGATGAAAAATAGTTATACAAAGGCGACATGAATAATGCCTTCTTTCATGCTTCAACAAAGATTAAGCAAGCTAAGTAGCACGTACATTCCATTTGTGATGAAGATGGCAATTTGCACTCAACACCTGATTGTGTTGACAAAGCATTTATGGACCGCTTTACTAATCTCTTTGGTAACAACTCTTAGTTTCTCCTGACCTGGTTTCAATGTCCTCCCTCAACCTTCCTTCTATTAACCATGAAGAAGCTTCTACCTTGATAAACAAAGTGACTGAGGATGAGATTAAAAATACGCTTTTTCTTATGAATCAGAAATCAGCCGGTGGTCCTAATGGACTCAATGTCACATTCTTCATCTCCACCTGGAATGTAATAGGGATGGACTTTTGTAAGTCTATATACAACTTCTTTGACAAATGCAAGCTTCTTGGTGAAGTCAATACTACCAATATTGCTCTAATCCCTAAGTCCTCCTCCCCATCTTCTATTTCCTCCTTAAGACCAATCTCTTGTTGCAATGTGGTCAACAAATGCATTGCTACAAGACTTGTTACTATCTTACCTTCTCTCATCTCCTCTAACCAAGAAGCCTATATGCCAGGGAGGAGCATCTTAGACAATGTATTGCTTCCTCAAGAGTTGTTGAAAGGTTATGGTAGAACCAATTCATCCATTGTAGCAGCACATAAAATTGGCATCTCCAATGCTTATGATAGTCCTTTGTTAGAACCATGGCTAAAATGGGATTTCCTAAGGTCTTTGTGGCCTGGGTTTATACATGCATTTCATCTCCTCCCTTCTTTGTGATAAGCAATGGTAGACCAATGGGTTTGTTTTAGAGTAAGAAAGGAATTCGCCAGGGAGATCCAATTTCTTGTTATCTATTCATTATAATTATGGAAGTTTCTCTTCATTATTATCAAAGAAATTCTCTAATAAGCTTGTTAAATTCCATCCCAAGTGTAGCTATATGAAAATTTCTTCCATTATGTTTGCAGATGATGCACTTCTATTTACAAAACGTGAGATTACCTCCCTCACTTGCATTCTACAAACTTTAGAGACCATCTACGAGATGACTAGCCTTAAACTAAACCAAAAAAAATCCAGTATGTTACTCACTGGAGTTTCTACTAGCATATCTACTGAATTATTTCAAGATAGTGGATTTAATAGAATGCATGGAAACATAAACTACTTGGGCCTACCACTTATAACCAAAAGAATCACCCTTGCAGATTGCTCACCATTGTATAATAAAATCGTTGTAACCTTGAACTGCTGATCTAATAGGAAACTCTCTCAAGCTGGTAGACTAGTACTTATTAAATCTGTAAGCTTGTCCATGATGATATATTGAGCTTGTATTGTCATCCTCCTCATCAAATTAATGAAATTAGTTAGATCTTCCATGCTCATATTTTTTGGGATTAGATCTATGCACTCCAAAAAACTTCTACCATGCTCTTTCTCTAGGTTTAACGCTCCATTTAACAAGGGTGGATTGGGTATTCCCAACATCATAACATGGAACATTACAACTCTAAGCAAACACTTCAATGACATATTGAATAAGAAAGACAGTGTTTGGGTCAATTGAATGTGGTATTGTAGCATAGGCAGAAAGTACTTCGGGAGTATGGAAATTCCACAATCTTGTAGTTGGACATGAAGGAAGCTATTAGGGTTTAGAACCTTGTTCTTACCCCATATACAAACACACTTTACTGGAAGCAACACCTTCAGCTTTTGGCATGAACCCTAGGATGGTAGAGGCATCATTTTATCAAAAAATTTAACCTATCAGCAACTTTAGCAATCTGGTATTCATTATCATGCTAAGGCTAATGAATTTTTCAATGATGGGTTTAGCTCATCTTCAGTACAATAGCAGTGATGCTGTCAAACAACTTTGGCAGAGCATTCAGAGTGACCATATCCATACACAACCCTCTCTGTTAATTTCCTGGAAACACAAGCCTCAATCTATTGCCATTGCGTATCAGATACTATCTGAAAATGTCTCTTTGCCTATTGGAAAATGGTCTTCCATTATTTGGAGATCTGACACTTACCCTTCAGAGAATTTAATGCCGTGGAAGGTTCTAAACAATGCAATATTAACTACTGACATTTCGCATGGATATGGTTTGACCTCTTCCAGAGATTGTGTATTCTGCTATATGCATTTTTAGTCCACTGATCACTTATTCTTTGAATGTCCTTCTCTGTTTACTTTGTGGTCGAAGTTAATGTTGAAAGACGATAGTTGTATTGCTTGTCTACCATCTGTCCTTCAATGGGATATTGTTTTTCAAGTAGTTAAATGTAAATCTAATGGATCGAGACTGATTGCAATAGTCACTAAGATATATCTTGACATTATTTGGGAGGAAAGAAATGCCATTATATTTGAAGAAAAAAGGAAAAGTTTTGATTGCCTTTCAAAAGAGATTAAATCTAGAACTCACATGCAATTAAAGAGACCGTCGTCTAAGTTCCCTATCAGTTTTACTACTGCATGGGCTTAATATTTCTCCAATTTTATCTTTGTTCTTTTTTGTTATTTCGTCTAGTCTTGTTTTTTAGTTTTTCCTTCTCTACATTTTTTTCCTTTCTTGGATTCAAAGCTTGTTTTGAACCTTTTTGTTTTATTGTTTTGTTGCAACAAAATCTGGTAGGGGCTCAATCAACCTCGCTAGCTTTGCTAAAAAAATAATACCTCAATTTAACAAATTATAACTCAATCAACATCAGTAAACAAAATCCACAATCATGATAACGAAATAGAGTATCAACCAACAAAAGATAAGTTCAATACATGATTAAGTTACTAAATTCAATACATAGTTTATCAGTTCCATACTAATATCAAATTGGGATAAAAAAGGTAAGACATAGTTCGTAATTAAAACCTACAAATACTGAATACGGAACTCTATCCATATAAGGAAGCCTCCATATGAAAGTTTACATAGTTTGTACATTCCATTTTGAGGACCATCGTAAATTGGCGCATCCGGTTCAAGAACTTCCACCACTCAAATAATTTTCTCTACATTCGGTATCACCTCTTAAAATGACATGTTGTTTGTGTTCAAACAAAACCTTTAGCTCTATCTATCTCTAAATCTTGTGACAATAGAATTACATATTTCCTACTCCACTATTACCACTAGAACTACCATCCAATTTTCTTTTTTCCTTCATTCTTCTATAAGTGCCTACATGAATTCAATATCACATTCAGTTGAAATTTATACTGAAAAGAATGACCATAATAATCAAGGAAAATTTACAAAAACCAATCAAGGTAAACTGGTTCCTAGTTTCAAAAAAATAATCAAAGTGCATACAAAATTTTATACTGATACTTGGTTTTTAAATAGAGCCTCGATTTTGAGCCTTCTTTTAAAATTAAGGAGCTCAGTTTTTAATCCGAGCCTCAGTTTAAACTGTTTTTGTTTTAAACGGAGGCTCAGTTTTATAAACTAAGCTTGTCTCAGTTTAAAAAACTTAGAGCCTTAGTTTTAAATTGACCTTATTGCCTCAGTTTAAACTAAAGTGTGTAGTGATAGGAAAATGTCGATAAAGAAGCAAATAATATATTGGTAAAGGAGTTGGAAAAGATTTAGGTGCTTCTGTGGATTCTTCTTACTAAAATTTCTTGCTTTTCCATTGCAAAATTTTCAAAGTGGTAAGTTAATCAAATTTTGAAGTTGTTTAAAATATATTTTACAAGTAGTAGTAGATTATTATGACTTTGGTGCTTCCATTGTATTGAAAAGTCTATACTGTACTACTCTATCTTTATGTTCACATGGATGCTTGATTGTTGATTGGAAAAAAGATCAATATGGAGAGCAACTGGTATTGGTGGCTGTTGATATAAATACAGTAATATTCAATAAATATTGGTACGATTGTTAATAAACTATGTAAACTAAGATTATACGATAATGATATAAGACAGAAAAAATTTTTAGGCCCCGTACATTATCGTGGGGAAGCAACACCTGTTGGCTGCTGTATAGCAATAGCCATGCAGTAACAGCACATGGCTGCTACACGCTGTAGGGGCCGGGCCACTAGCCTAGCAACCTGGCCGAACCTGGATCCAGCCTGGGAGTAGTGATGTGTTGGGCCTGTGGACTAGCACAGCCCAGGTCGGGCTGGGCCATGAGCCCAGCCCACCCTTAAAATAAAGGAAAAATATTTTTTTTTTACTTACTAGAGCTGCTAAATGCTTTCACATAGTGTTATTGTTTTTTTAAGTATTTCACTATTGCTTAGATACACATTACAATCGAATATGGGCTTTTTTAACTTCCTAAGTATGGTTTGCACGGCTAACTATTGTGCATGCTTTAAAAAAAATTAATGTTTGTTGTACATCATAATTAATCAAGAAATATTGCCGTAATTCGTGTTTCCTTTACTAAAAGAATGTTTTTCATGGGGTTTTTTCTTCTTAAATTTTTAACAGATGTCTTTAAGTTTAAGTTTCATCAATGATTACTTAGAAGAGAAATACATGATCTTTTGCTTCTTTTACTATCTATTATAGGAAATTTGGATAAACGCTTTTTGTAATGACTCGCAAATCCGTACCTTGAGTCAACACTATTCTACATCCATCAACTCAGGTTGAACAGAAATACGAACCATTAGGGTTAAAGAAGAAGAGGTAGAAGAAGAGAAAACAGAAAACAACAACAGAATCTTACCAACGCAGCGGAATAAAATATAATATATAATAACAGATCTTTACACAAAATAAAACCATATCTGTTTTTTTACATACATCATCAGAATACATCATCAGAGATCGACAACATCAATAACATACAACTGGATACACAGAAGAACAATAATCAAGTACGGAAGTACCTATCGCCATCCAGCTTGTCTCCTGAGCTCCATAGCATCATCATGTATTCTATAATACTCGGTCTAACCCGAGCATTACAATTAAATAACACCCGAGTCAGTCTGGAATATCAGCATGAGAAAACAACTCTCAATTGGATTATTAAAGTTTCAAAATTGTTTTGAGAACAAAAGCATCTCGTAAGACCACGCCACAAATCAACATGTCGGGTTTTTACCTTACGATAGCCAAAACACTTTTTATTAAAATTCTCTGATATTATTATAAGGCCTATATACATATACTTATTAAAATAGCCAAAATTGTTACGTCTATTAAATTCCAGCTACTAGCCATAGAGTGGGTAATACAAACAAAACTCGTAAAAGGCGCGTAGGGAGAATGGATTTCCAACTAATGACTAGGCATTGGGGTACCACCTGTCACGGTACGTGGCCTAGGTCACTGTACCGAGGATCACCCCCGACCCCCTGCAACACAAGACTGGGACTACCCCTTACTGGATAATCCTGAGTAAGATCACCCCACAGTTGTGATCAACAACCGCACCGCTAAGCCGAAATAAAAAGGGACATCTAGACAGGGATGACCTCACCTTGAAGTAGGTGCTACCCACCTAGCCTTGCTGCATAACCCCTGATTTTCAGTCCTTCCCGGTTGATGAGGCTTGAGGCTAAGCGTTACCTTTAAGATCGTTTCACTTAGAATTCTCATCGTCCACCTGACGATGTTCTGAAAGCATTCATCCATACAAGTCCATCCCGGGTTCGAGCGGAACCGAAGGCACAATTCCTACTACATCCATTTTGGAATTATCCACAGGATTAGCAACGACTAGCCCTTGCACTTCATTGCTCCATCTTCGAATCCAAACTCGTTTTCCATGAAAACGTACAAACCAGATCGAAGTAGTTTTCGAGAAATAAATCCCGATCCCGGTCTCTTCGAAACGATCAACGCATTTGACCAATATCGATAGTCGGTTATTTAACTATCAATTAACATTCACAAACATCCATCAACATAAATAATTTCTCCAAATTATTTATTAAACTCAAATTATCTTCACAAGATATATTTCCACTTTTCAAACCTTTGAAAATAGTTTCAAACCATACTCTTCTCATGGAATGAATTTCCCAGTATTTATTTCCACTGAAAACACCAAGTACAAAGCTTTAGATTTTTAAAATAATTTAAAACACTTTATTATAAAATATATTTTAACATTTAGATTGAGAACTACTTCAATACTTTATTAAAAATATACACTTTTGGAATATTAAAAATGAGGTTACTTTTATAAAATATAAAACTAGATTTTCTTTTTTAGAATAAATACCAAGTCACTTTTAAATAATTACTATCATAATAGATTAAAAGAAAATATTTACTTTAGAATCTAAATATTTTAGAAATAATAAATTTTCCAAAACTTGCTTTTAAAACAACGTTAAAACTTTTAACTTATATTTAAAAATTTACTTTGGGAACGTACTTGGTTATCCAGGGAGAATTTCCAATTTCAATCACTGAAATCAATTTTCCAAATAGATTTCCAATTTACTCCATTTGAAATAAATTTCCTTACTTACTCAATTCATTTCAAATTTCGTTAATTACAGACTTTGTTCTTATTGTTGTTGTTGTTGTTATTATTATTATTATTATTATTATTATTATTATTTTACGTTTGATTTTAAATCTTTTAACTAAAATATACAAATTTCATATGTTCCAAATTTCTTATTTATTCTTTTCAATAATTTAAATCTTAAATTCAAAATAAATGCTTTATTCTTTTAAATAATAAAACTAATGTTTAAAATTCAGTATCTTCTTTTTATTCAAAATTCCCTTTCATATACGGAATATATTTATTAGAATTTTGAAATCACTTTTATTCTTTCCCAATTCATTCTTAAATTTATTTAAATTTTATATTATTATTTTCTTACAAATTCTCTCCCTTTTATTTTCTTTTCAGAAATCCAATTCTATATATTTTGAAAACTCAATGTGCCAAAATATATTCAAGTAAACCATAGCATTTAATATTCCAATTATCAATAATATTCGTCACAGAATACCGCATATTCAAAACAGAGAATATTAAACAATATAAATAATTTTGAGGAATCCAGTTGTATCCCTCCAACCTGTTTCCCTGCATCCACAGATGTTAGCACAATATAAAATACCAATTCCACTACGAGGTGGAACTTCGTGGTATATGGGTTTTAAATAAAATCATCCGCTATTATGCGGCGCATAGGGTCTCATCCGCTATATAATGCGGGAAATCAACCATTCCAAGATATATTATATACTACTATATATATTATAGCACATCAAATCAATCCAAACATTCAACCAGATATTTAAATTTAACCGTTTAAATTTAAATTAAACCAGATGAGTGAGATTAACTCACCTTTGATTTTGTTTTGCAATCCACTTCAATATTGCCTTGGATTTCCAGATGTTTGACCTTAATTAAATAATTTATATAATTTATTAATAATCGAACTATTAATTACCGTTTAATAGTTTTAATTCTGACTAATGATTTATTTTAAACAATAACTACTTCCAAACTAATATCTCCTTTAGAAAAAACCCTTATAGTAACTAATTAAATTAAATAAGCAATTAAATAATTTAACCATCTCAATATTTATTTTAAAATGAAACAGTAGGTTGAAATATATATAAATATTTATAATTTATACCTATGCTTTCCTTTTTGAAACCACATATGTATATACACTTATAAAATAACTTATATAGATCCAAAAATCAAATTTTTAAATAAATTCTTCACATTTTAAAATCCCATATATTTCAAAATCTTATCTTTGAAACCATAGATATACGCTTATAAATAAAATTTATATTACCATTTATAAGTCTCCTATTAACAGAAATATTTTACTGTAATTACATTTTTCTTTTGAAAACCACATACATGGATAAACCCATCCATATAAACTTCAAAAATCTGAATTTAAAACCCCTTTCTTTTGTTCTCAGATCAAACATTTTAAAATTCCTGTTTCAAAAATCTTTCTTTTTTACACATTTTCTTTGTAACAACATTAACTAAACCAATACTTTCAAAAGTTAAACAGACTACAGAATATACCTTCCACCAAATCGCCTACTACTGCCTCTTCAACAACTCGTACACATGCCTCACCTGTACACGCATCCACCATCAACGCTCCCTTAAATCCAAGATTTCCACCATCTACGAACTCTACTTAGGTCACTCGATGCTTCGATGCCACCAATTTGAATGCGATGCCTACACAAAAAGTCCGGCCCCAAATCCCTCAAACGAAACCCTAACTTAATGTCGAACACCACCCCGAACGATCGATCTCACCTCTAGTCAACAACACGATCCCACACCTCGACCTTGGCAACTCGACTCGAGTCTACCCTTAAATTCTCGAACTCCATTCGCGAATTAAACCCTGGGTAAGAGACACACGCAGATCTTTCTCTACTATCGAAATGAATTTAAAAGGAGGGAGGAAGAGGAAGTCATTCGAACGAGAAGGCATGGCAGTTCTTATTCGGCCATCACGATTTTTTTTCGAAGCAACTACTATACTATTTTTCTTCGTTCGAGATGTTTATTTTAAAAGAAGAGTTGGGGACCTTATTTGATGTTAGCGTGCCTGAGACAAATTGCTACGGTGATTTCGAAAGGGATGAAAAAGTGTTGACGTGAAATTTATCTGACTGATTAAATAAGGTATTAATTTCATTTAAGTTTAAATTGACACGAATTATGCAACTCAAAATCTCGACCTCCTATCGCAACATGCCGCTAGGCGTTTATAATGTTAAACCCCTATTGCGAACGCAATGTAAAAGGTTTCGAGCCCTAATTCGATTGTATGGAGAAGATAGCCTTTTGAACAAGTTATTATACTGAATTTTCGATATAAATTTCAGCGCGTTTATATGTCATACGCTCACAAAACAACTGCAAACACTACGAAAATTGAAATCTGATACAAATAAAATACCACGGATCCAATGGAACTGGTTTCGTCGAATTCCGAGACTGTGCCTCGGAAGGTTTATTTTTAAATATCGATTTACACGATATATTATTAAAGCCTAACAAAACATTCCCAAATTCAATTTCAACACTTTTACCATTTTCAGTATTATCAATATAAGTTTTACAAGTCTTCAAATTATTTTTAACAGGCTTAAAACTGAAGATTCAATAATTTACCCAATTTCAGTTATTAAATCAAATAACTGAATTGCTAAATAATAGTAATATTTTAATTCAAGTTAAAAATTAACTTTTAAACATTTAAAATCAGTTAAATATTCAGATTTCAAATGTCCAAAAATTTCAGGCTGTCACATTCCTCCCCCCTTAAAAGAATTTCATCCCCGAAATTATTATTTAGGAAGAATGATTCAATACCCATTACTATTTTCCCAAAACCAAATAGTTTTATCAACTTGCCATAATATATCTTTAATTAAAGACTCACTATTACTTCAACCAACTTCCCAAAACCTTCCATAGTTTTCAAATAACTTTACTTATTCAACCATTCAAATTTAAATTTAAATCCAAATTAAAATTATCAAAATTTTCTGACTCCCTATATTTTCGAAAAATTTCGCCAGCGTCTCCTTTGCGCGGCTAGCTCGGTACAACTACAAAAGGCCTTTACGAGCTCCCAAATTCCAAAAGAAAACAAAAGCCAAGTGGCTAGATTAAAAACCCAATCAAATCTCATATAGAAATTTAAACACATACCTTTTTGTCGAGCATTTCAAATTTATCTTCTGAAATCAAAACCAATTTTCCTTTCCCTTTATAATACATGCATATCCTATTTAGCAATAATATCTGATCATAGTTTTTAAATTCACTTTATACATTTTCTTAAAGAAGTTTTCATCTACTTCTATTCAATTTAATTTTCCCATTTCCATATGAATTCAATTTATCTTCAACTTTGAATATTGAAATTTTATCTTCCATTTATAACTGATTCATACCATTATTATTTTAAATTAGTTTCATCCACTAATTTATTTCAATTTCCAATTTGAAATTGTTTTTCGCTAACAAAAATTTCCAAAAATTTTTAAAAAATTTCTAGCTCCTAAAATTTTCAAATTTTTTTGGCAAAGTCTCCTTTGTACGAAGGAGCTTTTGCAATTTGACAAAAGATATAAATATATATACATCGACCCATCCGCTCGGAAAACCAAAAACAGTTCATATTTCCTATTTTTATTGCGTAGGCGTACCTTATTTAGCATTTTTAAGCAAGCAGCTTATTATTTTAGCAATTAGCACAACCAAATCTAGCCACACGGCTTCCAGGTACCTGTACTTACTCAATTTAAACATGTAAGTGCCATATATATGAAGTTTAACAACATTCCATTTATTTGCAAAAGTTAAACACATGAGTTCTAAAAGCATTGCACACTAAACACTTTCCGTAAGCAATTTATATAGTTTTAATATTAATTCAACTGTTTTCAATTAATTCATATACCATTTCCATTAAATTTGAATGTTTTACAACCCATATTATTCCAATTGATTTAAAACTCAATTCTATTCATCTCTGTTAATACATTTACTTTTGTTTACGATAAATTGACTAATTTTCTATACAAGTTTGATGTTATTCATGCAAATAAAAATTACTTAAGCTTAAAACCATTTTAAATTGATTCCAACTCAATTTATTATTTAATTCCTTCTATTTTAATTCATTCACTAACATTTTATTTAGCTCGACACATTCCATTCTAATTTTATTCACGATCCATTCATTTGCATTTAGTTTCTTATCCGCATTCATTTAAAACCATTCTATTAAACTTGAAATCATTCTATTTTTCTTATTGTCTCTATGTTATTTCAATTCCTTAACAATTTAAATGGTTTACAATTATTTATTTAAGAATTTCATTCCATTAAATATTATCTGTAACTCACCGAATTTTATTTCGATTAAAATTTATTTTCACTTGATTTAAATCCAACCCAATATCATTAAACGTAGTTTAAGTTAACTTCAATTCAACTCTCCTCCGTCTATTTAGCTGAAGTTAATTTACTTCAATTTATTCAATTTTTATACTTAAGCTCATTTTCATTTTACAAGTAAATTTTTCTTTTCTATTCAACTTAATTCTATCTCAATCAAATCTCATTTTAAATCTACAATTTTATTTGATTAGTTATTATAAAATTTTAAATTTTCAAATTCAATTCATTCAATTGATTACAAGGCCATATTCAATTTTATTCCCACTCATCTGGGTTTTATTTGCAACCAAAACAATCCCTACTTTAATCTATTTCCAATCATATTTATTTCACTAACAATTCAAGTCGAATTTAATTTATAACTTGAGTTTTTTTCCAACTACCTTATTAACTCACAAATCCAACTTCTATTTGACTACATAAGGTTCCATTTATACATTTTATCAACTAATTTGTTATCTAATTAGTTCTCCCCCTGGTTAAAATTCAATACTTGATTTTTAATTCCAAATATCACTTCATTTAATTTTCTTAAGTTTAATTTATTTTATAACTCGAGTATGGATTTTTCATTTTATTTTCCAATTCATCAAAAATATTTATTTTGGATTTTCTATCCCTCTTTTCAATTTTATAAGTCACAACTTATTATTTTACACATTTCCATTCATTCTAGGCTTGAATATATTCATCTTTTATTTTTACTCAAGATTTACGCTTATTTATAGCCCAAGTATATTTTATTCTTTCGATTTTTAATTCTTTTATAAGTTATTCTAATTTATTAATTCCAACTTATTTCTTATCCAACTTAATTCCATTTATTTAAGTAAGGATCCAATTCCATTCAATATCACTCATAACTCAACTGAATTTTATTCCAATTCAATTCTATTTTAACTCAGATTTATTTAATTCAATTCGATTCAATTTACTTCATCAACCCAAGTAATTTTTTTAATTTATCACTTTAAATTTAAATTCCAACATTCAAAGCTTATATTTCCTTCTTGATTTAAAAATCATCTCAATCTATAAGCTTATAACCTATCTCGTCAGGATTTTTCAACACCCGACTCTTGGTTTCAAATCATTTGAAATCACCATTATCCAAAATCACACTTCTCAAAATTTTAAACCAATCCTGATTTTTGTTCCCCACAAATATCCTTTGAAAATTTAAAAACAAACTTGTTCTCCTGAACAAATCAATTTGGCAGCAATCCGTCACTTAGAAACTCGAAAATGAACATCGATGATACTGTAGTCATCACCGAAGTTATTTTCCAGCGACTGAAGTGAGTTCAATGCTATATTTCTTCCCAAAAGTTATTTGAAGCAATTTCCTTTCAGAAATACCTTCAAAATAATAATCCTATTATTTATCTTCAAGACACTTCCAAAATCACTTCCAAATCTACGGGATTTTAAATTTTCAAATTCTGGCATAAATCAAATTTTAACTATAATTCATTTATATAATTTATGCTCATACAAATTCCCATTTTATTATTTCAATTTATAAATCATGTTTATAATTCATATTTATAAATTTCATTTTATAATTGAATTTATTCCCTTAACCTTTGGTTATATTTTCAATTCCTAGTAAATTTTCCACATAACAATGATAAAAATTTAATATTATCATTCCCAACATCCAAGCAACCATATATTAGCTAAAATAGCTTACAAAAACTTTTCTTTTATATCAAAAAAATATATTTTTGGGTAAAATTATTTCATTCACCCGCATTTAAAACAATACCGTGTCGAACTGTTCTATTCAAGTGTTTAGAAACCCCTTCGATACAGTTGTCTAGACTGTGCCGACGAAGGTTCATATGTCACTCAATAAACAATCAACACAATATTAAAACCATTTTTATATACACTAGCAAATACGCGCTCATATCTATTAATACGCTCAAACTCATTCTAGAGTACTACGGACTCTAATTTAAATGAGTAATTCCCACCAGAGCCAAGGTTATCACCAACCTAAGCTCTGATACCAAACGTAACGACCCGCAAATCCGTGCCCCTTGAGTCAACACTATTCTACATCCATCAACTCAAGTTGAACAGAAATACGAACCGTTAGGGTTAAAGAAGAAGAGGTAGAAGAAGAGAAAATAGAAAACAACAATAGAATCTTACCAACGCAGCGGAATAAAATATAATATATAATAACAGATCTTTACAAAAAAGAAAACAATATTTGTTTTTTTTACATACATCGTCAGAATACATCATCAGAGTTCGACAACATCAATAACATATAACTAGATACACAACGGAGCAATAATCAAGGACGGAAGTACGTATCTCCATCCAGCTTGTCTCCTGAGCTCCATAGCATCATCCTGTATTTTATAATACTCGTTTGACCCGAGCATAACAATTAAATAACACCCTAGTTAGTCTGGAATACCAGTGTAAGAAAACCACACTCAATCGGATTATTAAAGTTTCAAAATTGTTTTGAAAAACAAAAGCATCTCGTAAGACCAAGCAACAAATAAATATGTCGGGTTTTTTTCCCTTACGATAGCTAAAGCACTTTTTATTAAAATTCTCTGATATTATAATAGGGTCTATATACAAATACTTCTTAAAATAGTCGAAATTGTTACATCTATTAATTTCCAGCTACTAGCCATAAAGTAGGTAATACAAACAAAACTCGTAAAAGGAGTGTAGGGAGAATGGATTTTCAACTAATGACTAGGCACTGGGTGCCACCTGTCACGGTACGTGGCCTAGATCATTGTAACGAGGATCATTCCCGACCCCCTACAACACAAGACCGGGACTATCCCTTACTGGATAATCCCAAGTAAGATCACCCCACGGTTGTAATCAGTAACTACACCGCTAAGCCGAAATAAAAATGGACATCTAGACAGGGATGACCTCACCCTGAAGTGGGTGCTACCCACCTAGCCTTGCTGCATAACCCCTGATTTTCAGTCATTCCCGGTTGATGAGGCTTGTGGCTAAGCTTTACCTTTAAGATCGTTTCACTTAGAATGCTCATCGTCCACCTGACGATGTTCTGAATGCATTCATCCATACAAGTCCGTCCCGGGTTCGAACGGAACCTAAGGCACTATTCCTGCTACATCCATTTTGGAATTATCCTTAAGATTAGTAGCGACTAGCCCATGTACTTCATTTCTCCATCTTCGAATCCAAACTCATTTTCCACGAAAACGTACAAACCGAATCAAAGTGGTTTTCGAGAAATAAATCCCGATCCCGGTCTCTTCGAAACGATCAGCGCATTTGGCCAATATTGATAGTCGGCTATTTAACTATCAATTAACATTCACAAACATCCATCAACATAAATAATTTCTACAAATTATTTATTGAACTCAAATTATCTTCACAAAATATATTTCCACTTTTCAACCGTTTGAAAATAGTTTCAAACAATACACTTCTCATGGAATGAATTTCCCAATATTTATTTCCACTCAAAACACCAAGTACAAAGCTTTAGATTTTTAAAATAATTTAAAAAACTTTATTATAAATTATATTTTAACATTTAGATTGAGAACTACTTCAATAATTTATTAAAAATATACACTTTTAGAATATTTAAAATGAGGTTACTTTTATAAAATATAAAACTAGATTTTCTTTTTTAAAACAAATACCAAGTCACTTTTAAATAATTATTACCATAATAGATTAAAAGAAAATACTTACTTTAGAATTTAAATATTTTAGAAATAATAAATTTTCCAAAAATTGCTTTAAAAACAACTTTAAAACTTTTAACTTATATTTAAAAATTTACTTTGAGAACGTACTTGGTTATCCAGGGAGAATTTCCAATTTCAATCACTTAAATCATATTTCCAAATTGATTTCCAATTTACTCCATTTGAAATAAATTTCCTTACTTACTCAATTCATTTCAAAATTCGTTAATTACAGACTTTGTTATTATTATTATTATTTTCCGTTGATTTTAAATCTTTTAACTGAAATATACAAATTTCAGATGTTCCAAATTTCTTCTTCATTCTTTCCGATAATTTAAATCTTAAATTCAAAATAAATTCTTTATTCTTTTAAATAATAACAATGAAGTTTAAAATTCATTATTTTCTATTTATTCAAAATTCCCTTTCATATACGGAATTTATTTATTAGAATTTTAAAATCACATTTATTCTTTCCTAATTCATTCTTAAATTTATTTAATTTTTCTATAATTATTTTCTTACAAATTCTCTCCCTTTTATTTTCTTTTCAGAAATCCAATTCTATATATTTTGATAACTCAGTGTGCCAAAATATATTCAAGTAAACTATAGCATTCAATATTCCAATTATTATAATATTCATCACAGAATATCGCATATTCAAAACAGAGAATATTAAACAATATAAATAATTTTGAGGAATCCAGTTGGATCCCTCCAACCTGTTTCCCTGCATCCACAGATGTTAGCACAATATAAAATACCAAATTCCACTTCAAGGTGGAATATCGCGGCATGTGGTTTTTAAATAAAACATCCGCTATTATGCGGCGCATACGGTCTCATCCGCTATATAATGCGGGAAATGATCATTCTTAGATATATTATATACTACTATATATAATATAGCACATCCAATCAATCCAAACATTCAACCAGATATTTAAATTTAACTGTTTAAATTTAAATTAAACCAGATGAGTGAGATTAACTCACCTTTGATTTTGTTTTGCAATCCACTTCAATGTTGCCTTGGATTTCTAGATGTTTGACCTTAATTAAACAATTTATATAATTTATTAATATTCGAATTATTCGAACTATTAATTACCGTTTAATAGTTTTAATTCTGACTAATGATTTATTTTAAACAATAACTACTTCCAAACTAATATCTCCTTTAAAAAAACCCTTTTAGTAACTAATTAAATTAAATAAGCAATTAAATAATTTAACCATCTCAATATTTATTTTAAAATGAAATAGTAGGTTGAAATATATATAAATATTTATAATTTATACCTATGCTTTCCTTTTTGAAACCACATATGTATATACACTTATATAAAATAGCTTATATAGATCCAAAAATCTAATTTTTAAATAAACTCTTCACATTTTAAAATCCCATATATTCAAAATCTTATCTTTAAACATGGATATACGCTTATTAATAAATTTATATTACCAATTATAAGTCTCCTATTAATAGAAATATTTTACTGTAATTATATTTTCTTTTGAAAACCACATACATGGATAAAACCCATCCATATAAACTTCAAAAATCTAAATTTAAAACCCTTTTATTTTTTTCTCAGATCAAACATTTTAAGATTCCTGTTTCAAAAATCTTTTTTTTACGCATTTTCATTGTAACAACGTTAACTAAACCAATACTTCAATAAGTTAAACAGACTACAGAATATACCTTCCACCAAATCACCTGCTACTGCCTCTTCAACAACTCGTACGCGCGCCTCACCTGTACACGCACTCGCTATCAACGCTCCCTTAAATCCCAGATTTCCACCATCTACGAACTCCACTTGCGTCGCCCGATGCTTCGATGCCACCAATTTGAATGAGATGCCTACTCGAAAAGTCCGGCCCCGAATCCCTCAAACGAAACCCTAACTTGACGTCGAACACCACGCCGAACCATCGATCTCACCTCCAGTCAACAACACGATCTCGAGCCTCGACCTTGGCAACTCGGCTCGAGTCTACCCTTAAATTCGTGAAATCCATTCACAAAACCCTGGGTAAGAGACACACGCGGCTCTCTCTACTATCAAAATGAAATTAAAAGGAGGGAGGAAGTGGAAGTCATTCGAACGAGAAGGCATAGCAGTTCTTATTCGTCCATCACGATTTTTTTTCGAAGCAACTGTTATACTATTTTCTTCGTTCGAGATGTTTGTTTTAAAAGAAGAGTAGGGGACATGATTTGATGTTAGCATGCCAGAGAAATTGCTACAGTGATTTCAAAAGGGGTGAAAAAGTGTTGACGTGAAATTTATTTGACTGATTAAACAAGGTATTAATTTCATTTAAATTTAAATCGACACGAATTATGCAACTCAAATCTCGACCTCCTAGCGTAACGTGCCGCTAGGCATTTATAATGTTAAACCCCTATTTCGAATGCAATGGAAAAGGTTTCGATCCCTAATTCAATTGTATGGGGAAGATAGCTTTTTGAACCAGTTATCATACTGAATTTTCGATATAAATTTCAGCACGTTTATATGTCGTACACTCACAAAACAACTCCAAACACTACAAAAATTGAAATCCGATAACAATGAAGCATTACGGATCCAGTGGAACTGGTTTCATCGAATTCCGAGACTATGCCTCGGAAGGTTTATTTTTAAATATCGATTTAAACGATATATTATCAAAACCTAACAAAACATTTCCAAATTCAATTTCAACACTTTTACTATCTTCAGTATTATCAATATAAGTTTTACAAGTCTTCAAATTATTTTTAACAGGCTTAAACTGAAGATTCAATAATTTACCCAATTTAATTTTATTAAATCCAATAACTGAATTGCTAAATAATAATAATATTAGAACTCAAGTTAAAAATTAACTTTTAAACATTTAAAATCAATTAAATATTCCGATTTCAAATGTCCAAAAATTTTGGGTCGTCACACTTTTACCTTTAGAGAACACATCTCTTAGAATGCTCATCGTCCACCTGACGATGTTCTAAAACATTCAATACATACAAGTTCTTTTCGGGTTCGAACGAAACCGAAGGCATTATCTCGTTACACTCAGAGTTAACGACGATAACCCTAGCACTCTAAAACACCATCTCGATCTTCACTTGGAGATGTCATGACATATCGTTTAATTTGGATCGATGCGGTTTTCAGATAATCACAATTGACACCCGATCCCGGTGTGACGCCCCACCTCTATACCCACGCTAGCCAAGGACACTACGGTGTAATCCGTCAACTAGCACGGAGAATAAGGCTATTGAGGAGCGACCATCTGTATAATTGCTTTGTGCGAGTACCGATATGCCAGATAAAATATAACTTGCATTCTTTTCAAGAGCAAATCCGACATACCGACACAAACTCAAAGCTACTACGCAATGGCTATAATGTCTTCGGAAACACATATAGAAATAAACATAACACAAATCAGTCACAGATAATTCATATCACAAAGGCGGAAATAGACATGAATATATATAACACATAAAAGTGATCATCAGAGTAGTGGTCTAAAAGATCCACAATGACACAAAAGAATAGCAACATGTGCTGTACAAAAGAATAAGTACACAACTATGAGTCTATATCTCAAATGTATACAACCAAAAACTACTAATCTAAGTAGTTAGCCAAAAGTTAGGACAATAATCCCTGGTGAGAAGTCAAGCAGAAGCACCTGTAACATCTCGGCCTGACCCGAGTATTATTTAATAAGAAAATAATAAACGGATCGGTCTAGCTATAAATATCAGATGAAATGATATAGAATAAGAGATATGACTAAACGTATAATAATCACAATGCCAAGCTGTGATAAATAAGTAACTGAAAATCAACAAGGGATTAATCAATATCACAAAAATCTTCTCAAGGATCAAAAGGAATGTCATACTCCTTATTTCATTCACCAAGCCACAAATATTGACAACATATAAATGCCAATAATAAAATTGGTGAAACGCAAATTCTAGAAATCATCAATAGAAATCCAGAAATCACAAAAAGGGGGAGGCCTATCATAGAACGGCAGCATGAAAACTCACCAACACGTGTATCACAAATGGGACGCTATCCCACGGTCACTAACCATAGAGCCGGTCCAAAGACGTGGTACAATATCGGTACGCCCGAGGAACCTGAAACTCGAATAGATCGGAACATCGACGTAGTACGATGGTACGTCCAATGAACCGAACTCCACAAAAGAATATGGGTCGCTAGCCCACAAGAATTGAGTCGAAACTCCAAAATAAATAGGTCGTTAGCCTATAATAAAAACGAGACGAAACTCAATAAAACGAGGTACTGTCCCCTACGTTGACAAAGAAACATAGCATATCGCTAGTCATAATCACAAAAATGATCATCATCGATCATTAAGAAGTGTCAATTACACTAATCTAGTAAATATATGAGCTTAGCATCATGTCTCATAACCACTAGCTTAACTTAAATATTTGCAAACAAATTGTAGATCTCCACTAGAAAATTGTCACAAGAGATTCAATCGAACAAGTCCAAGAATTAACCAACGAAGTAAAAGCAAGCGTTTCATACCACTCGTTTTACTAAGCCATTTAGTTAGATTTCTCATACGAGTGAGGAAAAGGTTTGTATATACTAATAGATTGGAAAACGGTTTTAATAAATGAGCTTTGTATTGAAATAGTGTTGAAATCGTTTTGATGAAAGAGTTTTAATATTTACTACTAGTATAGAAACCTTTATATTTTTAAAGTGACAAATCACAAAAATGATTGTAAAACAATCAATCACTGAAATTCACATTCGAAGACGTGAATAAAATCTAAAGAAATCGATATCAAATCCATCAAAATGGATATTTCGAAAATTCCCAAAGAAAATGTCATCAAAGTCGATAATAAATGATAACAACAAAAGGGAAACTACACGAATCGATTAAAGTTGAAATTTCAACAAAATAGACAACATAGGCAAAATTGGCAAACAGGAGCAGGTCATCAACCGGACTCCCTGAATCGGCTGACCGAACCAAAGATGGAAGTGCACAGGTAGTAGGTCGGTTGATCGGACCCCGAGCTCGGTCGGCCGGAGCCTGAAACCAGCACTTCCAAAACAGTGGCAGGAAGTGCTAGGGTAGTAGGTCGGTCGGCCGGCTATAGAGCTCGGTCGGCCGGACCCAATTGCCAGCACTCCCATGCCTATCTGATGAATGCCAATCCCTTCCGAATTGCAATCGGTCGAGCAACGGCACTAACGATTTACGCCTTCGACTACCTGGCCATATAAGCTCTTCGATTCATCACCAAAACATGATCAAAACATCAAGTTAGGATTTTTAAAGAATTAAGCTCAAAACACTAAAAATTGGAATATTCACCAAATCAATCCAAAACAAAAGCAATTGCACAAGAATAAGTGTTAGGAATTCATACCTAACAATCGAAGATGATTATAAGCATAGATGTGAGATAAAAATCTCACCTTTTCACAAAAACAAATGAAGAAGAAGCTTGAAAGCAAAGGGAGAATCAACCACTCTTCAACACTACCCAAATGAGCTTGAATCTATGCTCAAAAGGAAGAACATTCCCAAAGTTAGGTTTAGGAATTTCTGAAATTGATAAGAGAATGAGTTGGAGAAGAAGAAGAAGAGGCTTACCAAAGTTTCTTCTATTAGTTTGGAGCTAGAGCTTGATTTGCAAAAGAAAACTAGGGTTTGGAGTTTTAATTTCCCATTCCACTCACCATTAATCTCTTTAGAACTGAAAAGTAGAGGAAGAGGGAGTGAATAAAGAGGAGTGGTTCAGTTTTTGGTATTAAATTGGCTAGTAGGCCGAACCCAACCCAAAGCCATAAGTGAAAAAGTGGCAAAAATCAACTTACTCCAAACATATCGAAGCTTATAATCAAAAAGGTTGCAAATGGCATTTTGAACTCAATGGAAGTGGTCTCGAGTCCTAATTCGACCGTATGCAAAAAGTATCTTTTCGGACTAAATTCGAGTATCGATAAAATATTTAAATAAAATATTTAAATATAAAATCGATAAATATGCGGGTTGTTACAGACTCCCCTCCTTAAGGAAATTGCGTCCTCGTAATATTTAAGAAGAAAATATATAGTAACAACCATGTAAGCATATTCAACATAAAAGAAATTTGAAATAAAAGGTTCACCTTAAAGAGCATGGGAAAGTAAGTCCGGATGTGTTCGCTCGATGAATTATCTAGATTCCCAAGAACAATCCTTAGGATTTGAGGACCATTGAACTTTAACAAGCGGAACATCTTTATTTCGAAGGCGCTTGACCTCCGAAGCAATAATACGAATAGGATGTTGCTCATAAGTTAAATTAGGTGAAACTTCAATTTCTTCCACAACATCAGGCTCAAGAATAGAATCAGAATCTCAAAGACATTTCTGTAATTGAGAAACGTGAAATACGTCATGAATAGCAGAAAATTGAGCCGGTAATAAAAGGCGATAAGCCACAGAACCAATACGTTCGGTGATGGAAAATGGACCAATATATCAAGGAGCTAACTTTCCCGATCGACTGAATCGTACAACACTCTTCATAGGCGAAACACGAACAAACATCAAATCTCCCACAGAAAATTCTAATTTCCTTCTTCGGTTATCGGCATAGGATTTTTGTCTACTCTGGGCTTCTTTCATCCTATGACGAATAAGATCAATCTTTTCTGTGGAATTACGAATAAAATCTGGACCTAAAACCATCTTCTCACCGGCCTCTAGCCAACAAGAAGGAGAACAACATGGCCTTCCATAGAGTGCCTCAAAAGGAGCCATACCAATACTAGATTGGAAGCTATTGTTATAGGAAAACTCAACAAGAGAAATGTGGTCTTCCCAACTTCCACCAAAATCAAAAACACATGCACGAAGAAGATCTTCAAGAGTTTGATTCACACGCTCGGTTTGTCCATCAGACTGAGGATGATAAGCGGTGCTAAAATTAAGCTTCGTTCCTAAAGCTTTTTGAAGACTCTTCCAAAATCCACTAGTAAAAAATGGATCACGATCACTAACAATAGAAGTAGGAACTCCATGAAATTTAACAATTTCTTTGATAAAAAGTTTGGCCAAGAGAGGAACGGTTCGATTGGATCGAACGGGAATAAAATGGGCGGATTAATGAGTCTATCAACTATCACCCATAAGCTATCATGACCCGAATGAGAACGGGGAAGGCCGTCTATAAAATACATGGAAATTTGATCCCACTTCCAAATTGGAATTTCTAAAGGTTGCAATAACCCACCGGGCCTTTGATATTTGGCTTTGACAAGTTGGCAAGTCTTGCAACACTTAACAGAGTTAGCAATATCATATTTCATTCCCTCCCAATAATAAAGTCGCTTCATATCCGCGTACAATTTACTACTACCGGGATGAATGGTAAATTTGGAACGATGAGAATCTTCTAAAATGTCTTTACGAAGATCACTAATATTTGGCATAATAAGTCTACCAAATTTTCGAATACCGCCACGAGAATCAATATCAAAGTCTGTCAATCCTTCGATATTAATTTTATCCTTAAAATTTTGGCCAAGAACAGCCAATTCGGGATCTAGCCTTTGAGCTTCAAGAAAGCGGTCTAAAAGAGAAAGATGAGCCTCAAGGCTACATAAAACAAGAGATGAACATAAATCAGAAACACGGTCTCGAATCACACAAGTGGATAAAATTCAAAGAACATTCCATTTGGATATCATCATATAAACAACTGCTTGTCGCTTACGACTAAGTGCATCAGCAACTCGATTTCCCTTTCCGAGAGTATAAAGAATATCAAGATCATAAGATGCAAGGAAATCGAGCCAACGCTGTTGACGCAAATTAAGTTCCTTTTGAGAGAATAAATATTTCAAATACTTATGGTCGGTGTAGAGAATAAATTTTTCTCCCAATAGATAATGACGCCAAATTCGAAGGGCGAAAACAATAGCCGCAAGTTCTAAATCATGAGTGGCATATCTAGTCTCAGTTGGCTTCATTTGCCTAGAAGCATAAGCAATAACACGTTCTCTTTGCATAAGAACGGCACCCAAACCAACGCGACTAGCATCGGTATAAACAACGAAATCTGGATTCCCCTCGGGAATAACAAGAATAGAAGCATTAGAAAGGAGTTCTTTTAATTTATGAAAAGAAGTTTCACATTTGTCCGACCAAATGTATTTAACACCTTTCTTTGTTAAGCTAGTAAGAGGCACGACAATTTTAGAAAAGTCTTTGATAAAACGATGGTAATAACCCGCCAATCTAAGGAAGCTACGGATTTCCGTCACACTCTCCGATCTCTTCCAATCTTGAATCGCTTCAATCTTTGAAGGATCTACGAAAATTCCGGATTCGGAAATAATATGTCCGAGAAACTTCACACGAGATTGCCAAAAGTGGCATTTAGAAAACTTTGCCTTTAATTGATTACTCCTAAGAGTTTCCAACACAATCCGAAGATACTTTTCATGCTCCTCCTCGGTTTTTGAATACACAATAATTTCATCAGTAAAAATGACAACAAATCGATCGAGGAAGTCTTTGAAAACTTTATTCATAAGGTCAACGAAATAAGCCGGAGCATTCGTTAGACCAAATGGCATAACAAGCCATTCATAAGATCCATAACGAGTACGGAACGATGTCAAAGGAATGCTATCCTCAGCAATACGAAGCTGATGGAAACCGGTTGCAAAGTCAAATTGTGAAAAGACTCTAGCACCACTAAGTTGGTCAAATAAATCATCAATCCGAGTTAAAGGATATTTATTCTTGATAGTAAGATCATTAAGCTTGCGGTAGTCAACGCAAAGCCTAAGTATACCATCGGATTTCTTCACAAAAATAGCCGAAGCTCCCCAAGGAGAGGAACTAGAGCGAATAAATTGCTTCGTTTCCAAATTGGATAATTGTATGCGCATCTCCTCACTTTCTTTATTGGACAAGGAGGACGAGTGATAGGTTGAGCTCCAGGAATGAGATTAATTCTGAACTCAATTGCTCGCTTAGGTGATAATCCTAAAATGGGCTTAAATATGATGGAAAATTCGCGAACAACGTGAATAAGAGAAATGACGTCTTCCTCATCATCATCATCATCATCACGAGGATTTAAAGAATATAAAGATGCGGATAAAGTGGAATCCGAATCTTTGAGAATAATAGAAATGTGCTTAACAGATTGAGGATGTTGAAGATGAATAATCCGCTCAGGACATAGGATTTGGGCTTCATAACGGTTAGGCCAATCCATTCCCGAAATCATTCCACGGCCTAATTAACGCATGAAATGCAAATCGGCATGGAAAGAAAAATCGCACAAAATAATCTCCACAACTTTACAAAGCAAACTAATCGTTGCAGATCCACCAACCGGATTCGCAATTCTCAAAGAAGTCAATAAAGCAACAACACTTAAAGAAAAAGTATCAATGAGTTCTTTTGAAATAAAAGAATCAGATGCTCCTGTATCAAAAAGAACTCGAATAGGTTGATCACGAAATATAATGATGCCATCAAGGATAGAATGAGACATACCTTGACCAAGAGATGTGTTGCCAGGGGCTTGAGAAACATTTAACTTTCCCTCCTTCTTGCCTTCAAGTTTTGAGCATGTAGATAAAAGATGACCCGAACTTTTGCAATAGCGACAAAAGAGAGGTTTCTGACATCTATTGGCATAATGGTCTTTAGAACCACAGTTATAGCACTCCGCACTACTAGGGGTAGGAGTCTTTGCTACAATAGTTGCTTGTTTTCCTTTCTTGTTGGGATAAGGACCTTTGAATTTGTTAGGCCTTTTCTTGTTGTTGTTGAAGTTTGGTTTAGCACCCACAATTTCAACGTCGCTTTCCTTATCCACCTCTTCAAGACGAAGAGCGATATCAACTAGTTGATCAAAAGGAACTTCTAATTTTAGAAGTAATGGCTTGTTCAAACCATAAACAAATCTTTGATATTTCTTCAATGGGGTTTTAATTTATTCAACCTTGTATTTGGAAAGAGATTCGAATGATGCGACATAGTCTGTCACAGAAGATTCACCTTGAACAAGGTCAATAAAGCGGCGAGCCAATGTCACCTTCTCTACTTCTGGTATGAATTTTAACTCGAAGCGCTTTCGGAATTTCTCCCAAGTAAGATCCGCTTCATTGATTTCAGAAATCAGAAGCTCGTACCAGTCTAATGCCCTTTCTTGGAGCATACTAGAAGCCACCTGAACACGGTGAAGATCAATAAGATTCATGCGAGAAAAGATTCGAACGCATGATCTCAGCCAAGCCTGCACTTCAATAATAGTTTTAGAACCCTTGAATGGTTTCCCACCCAAGTTGGTATAATCGTTGCATAAGCGTGAAAATCCAGACTTAGAATTAGTTGGTTCCGGATTAGAACCGGCTGCTTGAGCATTTTTTACTAGATCAAGAAGCTGCTGAGCAGACATAAAAACTCCATCCTGGGGAGTAGCACTAGATTGAACGGCGCTGGGACGACCAGGTCTAACCATTTCTCTTCCTTTAGAAAGAAAGAAAGAAGAAGAAAAAGGTTATTCACCAAATGAATATCAAGCAATCTTGATAGATAAAACAAGGAATCATAAAGAAAATAGGATGAATCGGTACGAAGACTCGAATTAAATCCTAAGGCACGACTCCTAAGAAGGACTTAGGACGATGATCCTTGTTAAATTATTCTATATTGTTCCGAAGTTTGGCTCTGATACCAAGCTGTGACGCCCCACCTCTATACCCACGCTAGCCAAGGACACTACGGTGTAATGCCGTCAACTAGCACGGGGAATAAGGCTGTTGAGGAGCGGCCATCTGTATAATTGCTTTGTGCGAGTACCGATATGCCAGATAAAATATAACTTGCATTCTTTTCAGGAGGAAATCCGACATACCGACACAAACTCAAAGCTACTACCTAGTGGCTATAATGTTTTCGGAAACACATATAGAAATAAACATAACACAAATCAGTCACAGATAATTCATATCACAAAGGCGGAAATAGACATGAATATATATAACACATAAAAGTGTTCATCATAGTAGTGGTCTAAAAGATCCAAAATGACACAAAAGAATAGCAACATGTGTTGTACAAAAGAATAAGTACACAACTATGAGTCTATATCTCAAATGTATACAACCAAAAACTACTAATCTAAGTAGTTAGCCAAAAGTTAGGACAATAATCCCTGGTGAGAAGTCAAGCAGAAGCACCTGTAACATCTCGGCCTGACCCGAGTATTATTTAATAAGAAAATAATAAACGGATCGGTCTAGCTATAAATATCAGATGAAATGATATAGAATAAGAGATATGACTAAACGTATAATAATCACAATGTCAAGATGTGATAAATAAGTAATTGAAAATCAACAAGGGATTAATCAATATCACAAAAATCTTCTCAAAGATCAAAAGGAATGTCATACTCCTTATTTCATTCACCAAGCCACAAATATTGACAACATATAAATGCCAATCATAAAATTGGTGAAACGCAAATTCTAGAAATCATCAATAGAAATCCAGAAATCACAAAAAGGGGGAGGCCTATCATAGAACGGGAGCATGAAAACTCACCAACACGTGTACCACAAATGGGACGCTATCCTATGGTCGCCAACCATAGAGCCGGTCCAACGACGTAGTACAATATCGGTATACCCGAGGAACCTGAAACTCGAATAGATCGGAACATCGATGTAGTACAACGGTACGTCCAATGAACCGAACTCCACAAAATAATATGGGTCGCTAGCCCACAAGAATTGAGTCGAAACTCCAAAATAAATAGGTCGTTAGTCTATAATAAAAATGAGACGAAACTCAATAAAACGAGGTACTGTCCCCTACGTGGACAAAGAAACATAGCATATTGCTAGTCATAATCACAAAAATGATCATCATCGATCTTCAAGAAGTGTCAATTACACTAAGCTAGTAAATATATGAGCTTAGCATCATGTCCCATAACCACTAGCTTAACTTAAATATTCACGAACAAATTGTAGATCTCCACTAGAAAATTGTCACAAGAGATTCAATCGAACAAGTCCAAGAATTAACTAATGAAGTAAACGCAAGTGTTTCATACCACTCGTTTTACTAAGCCGTTTAATTAGATTTCTCATATGAGTGAGGAAAAGGTTTTTATATACTAATAGATTGGAAAACGGTTTTAATAAATGAGCTTTGTATTGAAATAGTGTTGAAATCGTTTTGATGAAAGAGTGTTGATATTTACTACTAGTATAGAAACCTTTATATTTTTAAAGTGACAAATCACAAAAATGATTGGTAAACAATCAATCACTGAAATTCACATTCGAAGACGTGAATAAAATCCAAAGAAATCGATATCAAATCCATCAAAATGGATATTTCGAAAATTCCCAAAGAAAATGCCATCAAAGTCGATAATAAATGATAACAGCAAAAGGGAACAACACGAATCGTTTAAAGTTGGAATTTCAAAAAAATAGACAACATAGGCAAAATTGGCAAATAGGAGAAGGTCGGTCAACCGGACTCCCTGAGTCGGTTGACCGAACCAAAGATGGAAGTGCACGGGTAGCAGGTCGGTCGACCGGACCCTGAGCTCGGTCGGCCGGAGCCTGAAACCAGCACTTCCAAAACAGAGGCAGGAAGTGCTCGGGTAGCAGGTCGGTCGGCCGGCTACAGAGCTCGGTCGGACGGACCCTGTTGCCAGCACTCCCATTCCTATCTAATGAATGCCCATCCATTCCAAATTGCAATCGGTTGAGCAACGGCACTAAGGATTTACGCCTTCGACTACCCGGCCATATAAGCTCTTCTATTCATCACCAAAACATGATCAAAACATCAAGTAAGGATTTTTTAAGGATTAAGCTCAAAGCACTAAAAATTTGAATATTCACCAAATCAATCCAAACCAAAAGCAATTGCATAAGAATAAGTGTTAGGAATTCATACCTAACAATCGAAGATGATTATAAGCATAGATGTGAGATAAAAATCTCACCTTTTCACAAAAACAAATGAAGAAGAAGCTTGAAAGCAAAGGGAGAATCAACCACTCTTCAACACAACCCTAATGAGCTTGAATCTATGCTCAAAAGGAAGAACATTCCCAAAGTTAGGTTTAGGAATTTCTGAAATTGATAAGAGAATGAGTTGGAGAAGAAGAAGAAGAAGAGGCTTACCAAAGTTTCTTCTATTAGTTTGGAGCTAGAGCTTGATTGGCAAAAGAAAACTAGGGTTTGGAGTTTTAATTTCCCATTCCACTCACCATTAATCTCTTTAGAACTGAAAAGTAGAGGAAGAGGGAGTGAATGAAGAGGAGTGGTTCAGTCTTTGGTATTAAATTGGCTAGTGGGCTGAACCCAACCCAAAGCCATAAGTGAAAAAGTGGCAAAAATCAACTTACTCCAAACATATCGAAGCTTATACTCTAAAAGGTTGCAAACGACATTTTGAACTCAATGGAAGTGGTCTCAAGTCCTAATTCGACTGTATGCAAAATGTAGCTTTTTGGACTAAATTTCGAGTATCGATAAAATATTTAAATTAAATATCGATAAATATGCGGGTTGTTACACCCGGTCTCATCGAAATCCAAACGCCATTTTAAAGGCCTAGTTGTTTAATAGTTTAAACAATTTAATTCAACACTTTGAATTCACACATCATTTATAATAGATAAATCATACTCAATCATCACAGATATATCCAAAGCATAACACGAAGTATCATAGAATATCACTCCATAGACATCACAAATCCAGATATTCTACTTATAATCATCCATAAGCAAGCATCATTAATTCTGCTTGATAAATCATTAATTAATTAAGTATTCCATTTCGTTTCATTTAATTAATTAATCACTTCTTAATCAATTTATGTAAACCTTAATTACTTAATTCATTACTCCTTAATTGTTAATTAATAACCCAACTATTAATTTATAAAACTTGATTATTCATTTATTAATCACTAATTACTTAATTAACCAATTATTAATTGTTAATTAAATTACTTAATTAGTTAGCTACTAATCGTATGTTAATTGACTTAAGTAGTTAATTAAAATTCTTAATTTCAAATTAGCACTTAATCATTTGTTAATCAATCTTTAATAACAAATCTATAAATCTTAATCCACTTAGTTAATCGCAATTATAAATTAATTACCATTCTTAATTTTTAATTTCAATATAAACTAAGTAAATAAAAATCATGTATCTTTCATTTTAAAATCTACCTTAATAAGTTTAAATAAACTAGTTACTAACTTAAAAGTTTTAATATTAATTAAATTTAACACTTGACTTACATTATCTAGTTAATTAAAACATTAATTCAGATTTAAAAAACATTCTTAAGTATTAACTTAATTAATGATGTGTTAAAATCAATTCTTAACTTAAATTTTAAGGCATTAATTAATTCATTAACACTTAAAATTTGATTAAGATGATATAACTTAAATTTTATTTCGCTAAGCACTTTTAAAACTAACCTGAGAATATTTCCAGTTTATTCGAGTTTCCACCCGAGTTTTCCGCCATTTCCCCTGAGTCTCCCCTCTTTCTTCTCATACATTTCTTCTTCCTTTTTTTTACATTAAGTTTTAAGTTATAAACTTCAATAACAGGAAACATTCACGCTCCAAGTCTCACTCGAAGCAACCCCTCATCTTTCTCGAGCATCAACTCGAGTTGCTCACAGTCAAAACTTCCTGACACCATCCCAAGGCCGTGCACGTGCACGGCGGTTCGCCGGTGCTCTGACGAACTTCGCATCCTCCAACAAGTCACGAAACTTCCCTACACTCGAATGCGACGATCAATTCGACTCTAAAAATTCCAGATCGAAACTTAGCCTTTCGTTCGAAAACTATAACTCAAACTCACCAAACAAAAACGCTTCGCCTCACTCATACCGGCCATCAGAGGGGATACAACTCCAACCTCACCTCGCCGATACCACATTCTACAATCCCCTTGAATTTCATACAGCTCGATCAATCAGAGATAATGAAATCACCTCGTTTCCAGACCACGACAATGTCGAACGTTAAACCCTAGTTTTGCCTCGTTCAATCATTGTTTGCAATAGAAAAATTATTTTGAAATTTTCCTGATACCATCAACTGCCAAACCTGCTTCAAGCAAGATCTCAACATTCCATATTTGTTCGATCACTAGAAGTTGGTTAAAAAGTATTTTCTGATCAGCTAAGAACTGCTCGTACAATACTTAACTAAAAATTGCCCATTTTTTTTAAAAATCTTAATTTTCTATGTGGATTCAAGTTATGAAAATGAATTAGCATTTTAAAACACTCGAATTCAACATATAATTATATTTTGTACTGTAAAACAAGTTTCCCAGTTGATATATTTCACTAACATGTCTAAAACAAATTTGTATATCTTGATTTGTGTTTAAGCAACTTGTTTTGTTTTAAACTGTAAGACTAGAAATGGTTTGATGAAGACGTTTTGAATTTTGATTAACTATTTAACTCTGCAACTACAAATAGAGAAGAACAGGTCGATAAAATTTTCACAGAACAATTCCTATATACACAGAGCTATATTTAAAAAAATTACATATGTAACACAATATTATGAATAAATCACCTACACAGTTTTTAATTATACTTAAATCTTTTAAAAAAAATGTGTTTGCTCACCTGAAATACGTTTGAACAGAGAACAATACTGTGTTGAAAGCAAAACTGTTAGCTTGATTTTCTTGAAATCTTCTTGCCTGATTGTTGTATAAGTTGCACTTGAGTTTGTAAAATTGGTGATGTTTATATATTTTTTTCCTCTGATTTGCTGTGTTATGAACGAACTATAACAAGGGGATATGCATATATATAGAAAACAGGTTTTGTACAGGGTAGGCCTTACTGGTACAACTTGTTTCCTTTTATCGGATTTTTCTTTCTTTGACTAAACAAGAATTTTTTTTTACTGAACTGAATTGATTTGTAAATATTTTGAAATGACTTTATTTTGTGCTTGAGTTAATATCATTTAATGCATGTCTTCTTATAAGCTTACATCCCCATTATTATTATTTTTTTACTTTATATGTACATAGATATTTTGTATGTAAATATTTTGTTTTGCCTTGCATACACATATGAATTCCCATATGTATTTATTTATGGTTTCACAGAACCATATAACCTTAGCTTATATATTTATTTCTATTTCAACATAAATCCTTGTTTTTATTTATTTTTTTATTTAAAGTTTAAACTAGAAACACTTAATTATAATCATATACTTTATTTTATACATATATTTAATATTGATAAGATTAATTTTATTTTAAACATTATTATCTATATTACATTCATATGCATATATTTATATTAAATGTTGATAATGTAGAGCTTTTTAATTTTAATTCAACGTGAATAAGATAGATTTTGCTTTAAATATTTTTGAAAGACTTTATTTTAAATTTTCAAACCATAGTTTTCTTCACAATACATACATACATACATATATATAGAAATGGTAAATGTCCAAAAGTTTTGTTCATTTTTAAAATGATAAGTTTGTATTTATTTAAATTAGATTAAATGCTTATTAAAATAATATTGCCAAAATCCGGTTCGTCACATTCCTCCCCGCTTAAAATAATTTTGTCCCCGAAATTTAAAGCAAGAGATAATTCAAAAACTTTTATATCAACCATTCAAGCATACATATCATCCATACATTAGCAAACAATCAAACAGTTTTATCCTAACAAACATCATTAGCTATCCGGACACAAACCCGGATAGGCTTTCCTAAAAATATCCAGAGTTTCCCAGGTACAATCTCTATGATCCTCGCTCCACTGCACTATGACGAGCTTCACTACTTTGCTCCTGAGTTGCCTCTCGTCTTGATCAACAATCCAAACTGGATTCCTGACCACTGTCAAGTTTGGCTCAACCTCCAAATCTTCCTGGACTACTGGTTCTACAACTAATGATGGGTCATGGAAAAATTTCCTTAGATGGGATACATGAAATAAATTATCAATTCCAGACATCCGTTCTGGCAATTCAATTCTGTAAGCTACAACACCAATCCTTTCCAGCATCGGGAAATGTCCAATATATCTCGGGGTAAGTTTTCATGTCTTTCCAAATCTAATAGCTCCTTTGATCGGGGAAACTTTGACAAAAACTAAATCTCCGACCTCAAATTCCAATTGTCTTCGTCTTTTACCTGCATATTTCTTTTGACGGTCCTGAGCAGCTTTCATTCTCTTCTTGATAAGCTCAACTTTCGCAGAAGCTTCACGAATCAAATCTGGTCCAAGCACAAGACGATCTCTCGACTCTATCCAACAGGATGGGGATCTACATGGTCTTCCATATAAAGCTTCATAGGGAGTCACCTTAATACTCGCTTGATAACTATTATTGTAAGAGAATTCCACTAGATGTAGATGGTCTTCCCACGATCCACCAAAATCCAAAACACAAGCTCGCAACATATCCTCTAGAATTCGGTTAAGCCTCTCCGTCTGTCCATCTGTCTGAGGATGATAGGCTATACTTAATCTCAAACTCGTTCCCATAGCTGATTACAAAGCCTCCCAGAATTTGCTGGTGAAGATAGGATCACGATCACTTACTATACCAATTGGAACACCATGCAATTTGATTATCTCCCTCGGGAAAATCTCTGCTAGAGAAGCTGCAGTATGAGTTGCCTTAACCAATATAAAATGAGCGCTCTTAGTTAAACGATCCACAATCACCCATATTCCTTCATTTCCTTTCTTGGTTCTAGGCAAACCGTCAACGAAATCCATCGAAATCATCTCCCACTTCCACATCGGGATTTCCAAAGGCTGCAATAAACCTGCCGACTTCTGTTGATCTCCTTTCACCGGTTGGCAGATAGCACAACTGTTGAAAAAAGCAGCTACATCCCTCTTCATGCTCGGCCACCAGAAAACCCTCCTCATATCCTTATACATTTTTGAGATTCCCGGGTGGATATTCACTCTGGAGCGATGAAACTCAGTTAAGAATTCTTGCCTCAAACCATCAATGTTAGGCACACAGAGACGACCATTAATCCTTACAACACCTTGATCATCCACCATGAAATCCAAATATCGACCATCCTTAGTTCCAAGAATCAGTTCTTCAAAAGATCTATCTTCCATTTTCTTGCTTATGATTCTCTCTAAGAGACAGAACTGCATTCCTGCTAAGAGCATCAGCCACAACATTCGCCTTTCTCGGGGTATACAGAGTATACAAATCATATAATGCCATAAACTCGACCCATCGCTGCTGCCTCAGATTTAGATCTTTTTGAAAGAAAAGATACTTCAATGGTTTGTGATCCTTAAATAACTCTAACTTCTCTCCCATGAGATTGTGCCTCCAGATCTTCAAAGCAAAAACAATGGCTAACAACTCAAGATTGTGCGTAGCGTAGTTCCTTTCATGTGGCTTTAACTGCCTACTCGCATACGCAATAACTTTACCATTTTACATCAGAACTACTCCCAGTCCAACTTACAAGCATCCGTATAAACCTCAAATTTTCTCTTCCCATCTAGAATAGCTAGCACAGGTGCGCTGGTTAGCTTCGTCTTCAACTCCTGGAAAGCTTCTTCACACTGGGGTTTCCACTTAAACTTAGCTCCTTTCCTTGTCAACTTGGTCAGATGTGAAGAAATCTTGGAATAATCCTTGATGAACTTCCTGAAGTAGCCAGCCAATCCTAGAAAACTAAAAACTTCAGTCAGTGTCTTCGGTTGCTTCCACTCCAGAATTGTCTCAACCTTTGCTGGATCTACAGAGATACCTTCTCCAGAAACAGTATGTCCAAAAATTTTACTTCCGATTTCCAAAAATGGAACTTGTAGAATTTCGCTTTCAAAACATGCCTTCTTAGTGTCTCCAACACAATTCTCAAATGCTGCTTGTGATCTTCTTCAGACTTAGAGTAGACCATAATATCATCAATAAATGCCAGAATGAACTTATTCAATATATCTCGAAAGACTCGGTTCATCAGATCGACAAAGTAGGCAGGAGCGTTCGTTAACCCGAAAGGCATAACCAACCACTCATAGAAACAATTTGGTCCCCTAAATGCAGTCAAGGGGATACTGTCCTCAGCTACCCTTAACTGATGAAAACCTGAAGCTAAATCCAGTTGAGAAAAGAGAGAAGCTCCATGAAGCTGGTCAAAGAGATCATCAATACGAGGAAGAGGATATTTATTTCGAATGGTCACTTTGTTCAATTCTCTATAATCTGCATAGAACCTTAGTGATCCATATGACAAGGTGACAAGCACCGCAACAGAACCCTAACAAGAAAAACTGAGCCTAATCAATCCCTTCTCCAAAAGATCCTGAGTTTGCTTAACTAACTCCCCCCTCTCCCTATGAGCCATCCTCCTACTAGGCTGAATCACTGGTACTGTTCCTAGAACCAAATCAATGCGAAACTCTATTTCTCGGTGCGGATGTAAACACTTGACTTCCTCGAATACATCAGGGAAATCTTGGGCCACATCGGTATCTTCAACCTTCTATTGAGAAATCTTAACTCCATGTAAAAGACTGCTCAAGTGAATTCCAGAATTATCACACGTCACTTTAGCAATTCTACCCAGATCGGTTTCCAATGAAACTATTCTCTCATCACAATTCAGGACAGCCTTATACTTATCAAGCCAATCCATCCCCAATATAAGGTCAAAACCCTTAAAATTCAGCACATAAGGGTCACAAGAAAAAATATGGGACAGATAGGAAATCCTCAAATCCTTACAGATCATATCTAATTTGGTTACCCCTCCTATATGATTAGATACAAATATGGGACAGTCTACAGTACTAGGGGTAAGAAATAACTTCTCTACAGATTCCAGAGAAATAAAACTCAAAGAAGCACCCAAATCAAACAAAACTTTAATATACTTGCCATTTAAAAGTAATGTACCTTACAATACTCCCTTGCCTTTAGATGAAGTAGATGGTGCACCCTCCAAAGAAAATACCCTATTATGCTGAGCTTTATGAAGTAGCGGGAAATCCTTGATCATATAACCTGGTTGGTGGCAATTGAAGCGTAGAGATTTCTGAACCAAAGCCGAACCCGGTCCACTATAATGCGACTATTGCTGCTGTTGCTGAAATCCTTTCCTGGGACATTTACTCGCCAATTGACCTTCTTGTTGACATATATAGCGTTTGCGAGGTCCGTTATTATTTCCAGTCTTCTTCTTGTTCTACTTCCTCCAATTGGGATTGAACTTCCTCTTATTTGGATTAGAAAAATTCCCTCCCGATGCTGCTATTGGTGCCACTGGTTTCTTATTAATTAAGTCCTCATATCTCAGAGCCATATCAATTAACTCCACAAAAGACCCTTTCAAATGCGCCGTCATCTTTTCATGAAATTCCGGCCTCAATCCTTACACAAACATTTCGTTCTTTTTGCGGGGAGTATCAATGAGTCTTGGTCTATAACATGAAATTTCATTGAATTTAGTCTCATACTCTGCTATAGTCATGCTTCCTTGCTTCAAAATTAGAAAATCCCGGTACAAATGATTTTTCCCAGGTGTTGGCATGAATTTCTCCTCAAATAACTCTTTAAATATTTCCCAAGAAATATCGTCCTTAGAGATATTTTCTACCACTGCATCCCACCATGCTGCAGCGCCTTCTTGCAATTGCCATGTAGCCATTTCTCTTTTCTGTTCATCAGACAACTTCATACTCTTAAAGATGTGCTCACATGAGCATGGCCAAGATTGGACCTCAATTACCGACTCTGATCCTTTAAATTGTTTACGTCCAAGGTTGGTGAAGTCCTTGCATAAAGCAGCAAAACTAACCTAAGGCGGTGCTAGATCTACAGTCTCACTAGCAGTTTGACTTCTTCCATTATCGGACGAGGTACTGCCCCTACCTATGCCTCTCCTTCCAGAACTCATGTTGGCCACCTGGACAGGTAACTCAACAAATTTAGATAGATATATAGTTATATAAAAATACAAATACGCACTCTCAAGACAGATACTATTTCAGAGCCTAGGTATTATCTCAACTTATGCTCTGATACCAACTATGACGACCTGCCTTTCAAACCATAGAAAGACGTTTCATCAATAAGAAAAGAAAGAGATAGAAATAGAAAAGATAGAAATAACGAATAACAACATCAGAATCTCACAGCGGAGGAACAAAATATAATACATCATACAACTATTACATAGTTTTACATACATCAGAGTTATGTAACATCATACAACAAGACTGTCATATATATATATATATATATATATATATATATATATATATATATATATATATATATCTGCCATTACATACATCCCAAAATACAACATACATCAACTAACACAGCGGAACTAGATAGATAGATACATCTGGACTCATGCTCCAAGCTCCTTCAGACTCCAACAATCCAAAACCTATCACTTGACTACTCATAAAAAATTGAGTACCCAAGAGTTTGTAAAAAAACAGAAATAAACTCCGGGTCAGACATGAGTCTGGTATGAGTAAAGGGGTTAAAGTTGTTTAACTTTGAAAACCATTTGAAATTAAAGGTATAACGTAAGAATTCCCATACATAAACACGGGTAAGTTTTTACCTTACGCTAACCAAAATATTTTACAGGAAATCCAGTGATATAATAATAGTGTCTAGCGTTTTCAAGTAAAATACAGAAATAGCTGAAATGCTTACATCTCACATTCTAACAAAGTTGGGTACAATCAAAACGTACGGCGCTTATATCACCGTACCGAGGATCACTCCCGACCCCCTACAAAACAAGGCCGAAACCATTCCTTACTGAACAGTCTCGAACAAGATAACCCCGCAGTTGTGGCCAACAACTGCCCACACAGCCGAAATAAAGGGACATCTAGACAGGGGTATATCTCGTCCTGCTTGGGTGCTACCCACCTAACCTTGCTGCACCTCTCCTGTTTTAGCCATTCCATGTTGATGAGGCTTGAGGCTGCGATTACCTTTATAGAACACATCTCTTAGAATGCTCATCGTCTACCTGACAATGTTCTAAAAAATTCAATCCATACAAGTTCGTTATGGGTTCGAATGAGACCGACGGCATTATCTCGTTACGCTCAAAGTTAACGACGATAACCCTTGCACTCTAAAACACCATCTCGATCTTCACTTGGAGATGTCACGATCTATCTTTTAATATGGATCGATGTGGTTTTCGGATAATCATAATTTACACCCGATCCCGGTCTCATCGAAATCCAAACGCCATTTTAAAGTTGTTTAATAGTTTAAACAATTTAATTCAACATTTTGAGTTCAGAAATCATTTATCACAGATAAATCATACTCAATCATCACAGATATATCCAAAGCATATCACAAAGTATCATAGAATATCACTCCATAGATATCACAAATCCAGATATTCTACTTATAATCATCCATAAGCAAGCATCTTTAATTCTGCTTGATAAATCATTAATTAATTAATTATTCCATTTCATATCATTTAATTAATTAATCACTTCTTAATCAATTTATTTAAACCTTAATTACTTAATTCATTACTCCTTAATTATTAATTAATAACCTTAATTATTAGTTTATAAAATTTGATTACTCATTTACTAATCACTAATTACTTAATAAACCAATTACTAATTCTTAATTAAATTACTTAATTAGTTAACTACTAAACGTATATTAATTGATTTAAGTAGTTAATTAAAATTCTTAATTTCAAATTAGCACTTAATCATTTGTCAATATACCTTTAATAACAAATCTATAAATCTTAATCCACTTAGTTAATCGCAATTATAAATTAATTACCATTCCTAATTTTTCTTCCAATATAAAATAAGTAAATAAAAATCATGTATCTTACATTTTAAAATCTACCTTAATAACTTTAAATAAACTAGTTACTAACTTAAAAGCTTCCATATTAATTAAATTTAACAATTGACTTACATTAACTACTTAATTAAAATATTAATTAAGATTTTAAAAACATTCTAAAGTATTAAGTTAATTAATGATGTCTTAAAATCAATTCTTAACTTAAATTTTAAGACATTAATTAATTCATTAACACTTAAAATTTGATTAAGATGATATAACTTAAATTTTGTTTCGCTACGCACTTTAAAAACCAACCCGAAAATATTTCCAGTTTACTTGAGTTTCCACCCGAGTTTTCCACCATTTCCCCGAGTCTCCCCTCTTTCTTCTTCTCATACCTTTCTTCTCCCCTTTTTTTTGCTTTAAGTTTTAAGTTATAAACTTCAATAACAGGAAACACTCACGCACCCAGGTCTCACTCGAAGAAACCCCTCATCTTTCTCGAGCATCAACTCGAGTTGCTCACAGTCGAAACTTCCTGACACCATCTCAAGGCCGTGCATGTGCACGGCGCTTCACCGATGCTCTAGCGAACTTCGCATCCTTCGGCGAGTCGCCAAACTCCCCTACACTCGTAAGCGACGATCAATCCGACACTAAAATTTCCAGATCGAAACTTAGCATTTCGTTCGAAAACTGTAGCTCGAACTCACCATACAAAAACGCTTCGCCTCACTCACGCCGACCGTCAGAGCCGATACAACTACTGCCTCACCACCTTGATACCCCATTCTACTGTCCCCTTGAATTTCATACAGCTCAATCAATCAAAGATAATGAAATCACCTCGTTTCCAGAACACGACAAACTCGAATGTTAAACCCTAGTTTTGCCTCATTCAATCATTGTTTGCAATAGAAAAATTATTTTGCAATTTTCCTGATACCATTAATTGCCAAACCTGCTTCAAGCAAGATCTCAACATTCCATATTTGTTCGATCACCAGAAATTGGTTAAAAAGTATTTTCTGATCAACTAAGAATAGCTCGTAGAATACTTAACTAAAAAATACCATTTTTGTTTTAAAAATCTTATTTTGCAGTGTGGATTCGAGTTATGAAATTGAATAGCATTTTAAAACACTCGAATTCAACTTATAATTATATGTTGTACTATAAAACAAGTTTCGCAGTTGATATATTTCACTAACATGTCTAAATCAAATTTGTATATCTTTATTTATGTTTAAGCAACTTGTTTTGTTTTAAACTGTAAGACTATAAATGGTTTGATGAAGACGTTCTGAATTTTGATTAACTATTTAACTCCGCAACTACAAACAGAGAAGAACATGTCGATAAAATTTTCACGTAAAAATTCCTATATACACAGAGCTATATTTAAAAAAAATTACATATGTAACACAATATTATCCATAAATCACCTGCACAGTTTTTAATTATACTTAAATCTTTTTAAAAAAATGTGTTTACTCACCTGAAATATGTTTGAACAAAGAAAAATACTGTGTTGAAAAGCAAAACGATTAGCTTGATTTTCTTAAAATCTTCTTGCCTGATTGTTGTTTAAGTTGTACTTGAGTTTGTAAAATTGGTGATGTTTATATTTTTTTCTCTAATTTGCTGTGTTATGAACGAACTAGGACAAGGGGATATGCATATATATAGAAAACAGGTTTTGTATAGGGTAGGTTTTACTGGTACAACTTGTTTCCTTTGGTCAGATTTTTCTTTCTTTGACTAAACAAGATTTTTTTTTTTACTGAACTGAGTTGATTTGTAAATATTTTGAAATGACTGATTTCGTGCTTGAGTTAATATCATTTAATGCATGTCTCCTTATAAGCTTACATCCTCATTATGATTATTTTTTATTTTATATGTACATAGATATTTTGTATGTAAATATTTTGTTTTGCCTTGCATACACATATGAATTCCCATATGTATTTATTTATGGTTTCATAGAACCATATAATCTTACCTTATATATTTATTTCTATTTTAACATAAATCCTTGTTTTTATTTATTTTTTTATTTAAAGCTTAAACTATCAACACTTAATTATAATCATATACTTTATTTTATACTTATATTTAATATTGATAAGATTAATTTTATTTTAAACGTTATTATCTATATTACATTCATATGTATATATTTAGATTAAATGAGCTTTTTAATTTTAATTCAATGTGAATAAGATAGATTTTATTTTAAATATTTTTGAAAGAATTTATTTAAAATTTCAAACCATAGTTTTCTTTATAATATATATATATATATATATATATGGTAAATGTCCAAAAGTTTTGTTCATTTTTGAAACGATAAGTTTGTATTCATTTAAATTAGATTAAATGCTTATTAAAATAATATTGCCAAAATCCGGGTCGTCACACACAGAGGCCTTCCGTCACGTTACCAAATATAATGTTGTGGGTAGATATTTGGTAGTCATAAAGGCCTTTCATCATGTCACGAAATATTTTGTTGCGAATAGACATTTGGTAGTCACAAAGGCCTTCCGTTATATTACCAAATATAATGTCGTGAACAAACATTTGGTAGCCAGAAAGGTCTTTCATCTTTATGAAAATCTCAACCATCATTTAAGGAATATGGCTTCCCAATTGTTACAAAAGTTCATTTATTTATTTAGAATTAGTTATAACCTTTTGGTATCACAGTTTGTCAGTGTAAATCCGTCGTAGGTAAAAGACAACACAAGTTGATATGTTTTATTGCTATCTCCAGTTGACAATGATGTTAGCAAATTCATAAGTTTTATATCAGTCTCAAATTTAAATTTTTTGCTATTTTCTATTGATAAATAGTTATCACACATTGAGAACTTGAGCCATTTCTCATTGATAATTTGAGCCATTTCCTGTTGATAAAATAGCTATCGCATGTTGATAATTTAAGCTATTTTCTATTGATAATTTGAGCTATTTTCTATTGATAAATAGCTATCGCATGTTGGTAATTTAATCCATTTCCTGTTGATAATTTCAGTTATTTACTGTTGAAAAACTGAGCTATTTCCTATTGACAGATAGTTATTTCCTATTAAGCAATTGCAAGTTGATATTTTGAGCCATTTCATGTTGATATGGCAATTTTGTAATCAATTGTTGGGCTATTGCAAGTTGATATTTTCAACCATTTCATGTTAATATGATAATTTCATAGTTAATTTTTGAGCTATTGCAAGTTGATATATTGAGCGATTTCATGTTAATATGGAAATTTCGTAATTAACTATTGAGTCACTCCAGGTTGATATTTTGAGCATTTTCATGTTAACATGGCAATTTCATAACTAATGTCGGAACTTTTTTTATTTCCATTCAAATGAACTACTTTTCGCCTAACCTAGTTCTATGTCCAATTTGTGAGAAATGCGGAATACGGATCTAAAGGCTAGGATTAACAATAGAGGGGGGTGAATAGTGTTTAAAGAAATTACTAAATATTTGAGTTTTTGTTAATTTGAACACAGATGTATGCAATATTAAAAAAAAGATATGATCACAGAATCAAACAGAGATGCAAATATAAAGTAAAAGCAGAAAAGGAAAGAACACACCGGATTTTATACTGGTTCGAAGTTACCCTACATCCAGTCCCGCACACAAGTACGGAGTTCCTTTCAAAAGCAATTGTACAATTACACCCTCGATTTCAAGGTAACGAGGTACACCCTCCAGATTCACAATCCTCTGGCTAGAGATACTTGATTTCCCGTGCAACAAGTTCACCTAATTGATTTCCAAGGCTATAATCACACCTTTTATCGCTTGATTGATTTCCAAGGCTACAATCACACCTTTTCTCGTTTAATTGATTACAAAGAAGCATATAAATCTGAATAGCACTAAGGATCTTCTTGAGATAGTGATAGAGAATCAAACCAGAGATACTCTAGTTAGATTCAATGTTGATTTCGGTAGAGTAATGGTAGGAATGTATATAAATAAATGTGGAGAAGAAGTAAAATGAAAACCAGAAAAAATGAATGAAAATTCGTTGAAAACAACCCTATTTATAGAAGAACAACAGCCATGGCCATTCGTGAAGAGATATGACCAATAAACACTTCTTTTGAAATTTAAATTTTGAAATTAACTGACACTATGTCGACATGGGTATATTTAGTATATCGACATCCCAAAGGAAATTTTGGTGGTTTGTTTTTCTTTGAAAATAACTTTATCTTATATTAAAACTATTTTAAACTTTATAAATATACTTAACTATAGTTAAAATAAATAAATATAGAGAACAATATATATATATATATATAATTTTACTATAATTTTATATTTAAATCTAAATATAAATATTAAAAGTTAAATATATTATTATTAGAATAGTTTTAAAACTAAGGATAATTTGATTTTGAAAAAAGGATTATTTTGAGGCTAAAAGGATTTAAAATCAGGATATATGTTTTTGATTCTTTTTAAAAGGAAGGTTTTGAAATCATTTTGAAAACAAGATAATTTTGTAAAATTATTTGAATAAAAAGTTAGCGGATACAAAACAATGTTCCACTAGATTTTTCGTAGGTTCCATCCTACTTAAGGTTTCATCCCTTTAACAGGCTCGAAGTGGATTCCATTCCATGAATAAACTGGATTTTAAGATGCCAGTGCTTTTCTAGGAGTTTTAACAAAATTCCTAATTAATTAAAAATAAATTACTTGAACTCTTGATAATCTTGATATTATTGATACTCATGAGTCTGCAATCTTGATATCTTGAGTCTCTTTACTGTACAGTCTTCATTCTTGGTATCTACATGGTTAAATCCTTCATATACATATATATCCAAACTATAATGTTAGTGTTTATATTTTATAATCCTATTCTAAGACTGTTGTCATCAAAACCATAATCTCACGGACTAACAATCTCCCTTTTTTTTTATGATGACAACCTTTGTTTATAAAATATTACTTCTATCCTAATAACTCCCCCTTAACCTATGCCTGACTATCCTATTTTATACTTCTCCCCTTTTGTCATCAACTAAAACTAACTCCAAACTATATAACTCCCCCTTAATCTCATACTCTATGATATGTGATTATAATGATAGTGTTATCATAAATAACGAACACTTATCTCTAAAACTTAAAATTTAGTCCTAAACTACTAACTATTGTAAGTGTATAATAATACTTTTAATAGAACACATATAAGAACACAACTTATTCATTAATGATATAGTTATATTTACATTTTCGTGGGAAACGTAAGAAAGAACATACAACAATAGGGAAAAAGAGAAAAGAAACTAATGAGTGTCTTTGAAAACGGGAGATCTATGAACTGAACAATTTGGATAGTGGAAACAGAAATTTCCACGTTGTTCGACAAGATTTCCATCTCTATCAAAGCACACTCACCAACGCAAACAACCTTGTCGTCTTCTTCCACATGCACTTCTTCCATGGGGACTTCTTCTTCTTCTTCCTTGCTCGCATCTTGTACTTGATCTCTTGAAGAGTCTTCCTCAATCAAGATTGGGTTAGCATGATTATCCATTAGAAATTTTTGAAAAATCCTAAGGATTTTTCCTTGCCTCTCTTGTCATTGGCCATTCGAAGTTGCATCACTTGGATTTCAGTCATTAACTGAAGTGCATCCTTCAGAGAATCCCCCATTTTTGTCACACGAGCGAGCGTTGTTCGTTGTAATGGTCCAGAAGTAGGAGAAGGAAATGAAATGTTGAATTTATGTTCAATATGGAAGAGGATGCCAATGATTTTTTAATTTCAGAAGATAGAACAGAGAAATAACAGAAAGAATGAATAGAATTTCGAAAATAAAAGAATATATGACCAATTATTTGAATTTTGGTGGAAAATTTTCAAAAATAAAAAATCGTTGTTTGTCGACATGGGGTACAAGGGGATGTCGACATGGTGCTTGAATTTTTGCTATTTAATTTATTTTGATCTAATTTTTAATTATACTATGTTATTTATATTTTTTTATATTTCAGTTATTGAACAAATACCTAACTCTCTTCTTAATTTGGTAAATATAGATTCATTTAATGATTTTGTTAATATATCAGCAATTTGATTATGGGATGTAACAACCCATAAATTTTAAATGGTTTTCAATAACGTATTTAATTAAATTTTGGAGAAATTTGAAATAATAATATTTTGAAATAAAAATTTAATGTTTGGATTACGTATAATTAAATATAAGTAGTGAACAAATAAGAAAACATATAAATTAAGATTACGTTACTTGATAATTAATTTGGGCGTATGTTCATTTTAATTATTGCATCTAGTGTATGCACTCTTTGATTTCATATCTTAGCTATTAAAAATCAAATCAGCACGTGCATTTTGACAAAAAAAAGAATTAAAACCTTGCATCCAATTCACGTGTAAAACTTTCCACTTTCATTTGCGTCTCCATATTTAATAGGAATAAAAATCTTTGATTTCCTAACCATTCAAAATCTCTTCCCATCTTCATTTTTGCAACGCAGTTCAAATCTGGAAAAAAAAAAGTGTAATGGGTAACAATCCGAAATTTTAGACCAAATTAAAATTATAATTTTATTAAAATATTGAATAAAATTTGGTAGAAACAAAAATGATGGGAATAATAATAGTTTATACGAGATTTACAATTTGAATTAAAACAACAAATGTTAAGAATTTAATAATAATTGTTAATTGTAAATATTGATCTATTAAATAAAATTTAAGAGGAAATAATAGTTTACTTGTATCGTTATAACTCAAATAAGTTAACCTCTAACAAATGAACTAAAATTGGTAACTAATGGATATGTTGAGTTATGTGAAATTATTAAATAAGTTTGATTTATTGTTAATAAAAAGAAGAAAAAAAGGAAAAATATTATGTTATGTTTATACATCAAATGGTGGTTTCGAAATTTAGTTTTGAAAGCAAGTATGGATTTTTGATTCAAAGAAAAATTTAGTCTTAATGTACATATACACACAGAAAGTTCAGTTTGGGTATAGGGTCCGTTAATTATTATGTGAATTCTAGTAGGTATGTATATATAGGTTATGTTAGTATTTTCAAATATATTACTCATTTCCTTGAAGTTTTTAAACACACTGTCCAATCAACCCATCAATTGCTCTAATAATTTATTTTGGGAAATTCAAGGAACAGCTGTTTTACTTCCCATTATTTCTTTTATTTTTTTTCCAAACGGTTCATTTTGCCTTTATAATGTATCCTTCCATTCCATACTTATCTATTTCCTTTACGTTTCAAATATGGAACGTGCTGTCCAATCAGCAATTAATTGCTTTAATTTCTCAGCTAAATCTAGGGTGATTGTTGCCATCCTATAATTATTTTGAATATCAAATCATATAAATTGTATACGTTTACATTCATTTTTGGTCAGTTCTTCTGTTATAAAGTAATATATTTATTTCTTAAAATCGGTTGCATTGTGAAACACGACTCTTCCGAATCTTCACCATGTAACCCAAGCAATATAATAAATTGCTTTAATAACGTTGCTGAATCAACTGTCATTTCAATTTTTTATTTGTTGTACGTTTCCTTTTTGCTTAAAAATTGGCTACGTAAACATTAATTCAAAAATAGGAAGAAATCATTCGTTTCCTGTAGCCACTTCATTTGCTTTAATTATTTCACGTGATTCAAGATGGTGACCTTGTCCATTCACTCAACCTTTATCTATATTTTTGTTTTAAATTTCTTTCCTCTGTTCACTAGGGTAATTATGGTATGATTCTCAGCCTATTGTTCTGCCTTTCCTTCTTTCCTTCGGGAATCAAAAAAAAACCTTTAATTATTATCTCATTTCTTGCTTGCACGGTTACAGACAATCAATTAGTTAATTGCATGTTGTAGTCTGTTCATACCTATTTGGTTCATAAAAAATATTAAGCATTTTTATCCAGAGCAGCCAACTCACCTACATCTTTCTATATCTATTTATTTGCGTACAAGTTCAAACTTTTCCATTTTCTTTGATTGATAGATTTGTTGCCTTTATCTATTCTTTCTCTCCCTATCTTTATTGCTTAAAGGAAAGCAATCCATCAAAACGTGAATATTTGATTATAGCCAGCCGTTACCTATACCCAAATTTCCATTTTTATTACCGTCATTCGAATATCAAACTTATATAATTTTTGCATTCATTTCGCTCATTCAATTTTACGTTTCTTATTCCAGCTTTTAAATATTGAGCTCCTCCCTTATATTTCTCTATGGCCTTTACTTCTCTTCTCTGTTTCTTCTTTTTTTTCTCCCTCTCTGTTAGCTTCTCAAAACCATCCCTCCGCAGCTCCTCCCTGATCTTCTACCCCTCGTGCTCTTCTATAGCCACTTAGACCGTGTACTCCTTCTTTTGCGTAAGTATATTTTGTTTATAAACCTATGTTATATTATAATATATACCGTGTAAGTTAGTTTATATGCTTATATATATACACGTTGTTGTATGTTTATGAAAGAAAATATGTATATATTACACACTATATTCTCTGTTTTGTTTTAAAATATATAAGTGTTATAGGGTATAAGGTACACATATATAAAGTTATATGTTGTATAAGAATATAAGTGGATTTGTACAGATAAAGCTGGGTTTATTGATATTATAATTATGTAAATACTGATTTTATATAAACAGTTATATGATCTATTTTTATATATTGTAGAAATTGGAAAATCTGGTTCGACAATGAATATATGTTATACTGTTTATATATTTACAGTAATATATATTGATTTTGTTTAAGTATGATATAGACAGTGTTTATAAGTTTTCTTTAAAAAAGTAAGTTATATTAGTTTGGATTTTACCTGTTGGGTTAGACAGGGTCACTGAGTATACATATGTATATATTTGTACCTTATGTACGTTCGTATATATATATTTGTTAATTACATTTTAACTTATATGTTAGTTATAATATATTATGGTTTGTGGTATTCCTAATATTTTAAAACGGAAAATATATATTGTTGGAAACTTGTAATACAATTGCGTTTGTATATTTTATATTTAAGTTTATATAACTTTATATATATGTGTGTATATATAATATAAAATTTTGTTCGCAAATGTCTATATGAGTATACATTAATTGGTTTTAAAAGATATAAATATATGGAGACTTTGTTCGAAGTGTTGAATTAAATTTTAGTTTGAGATATATAATTAAATTGATTTTAATAATAAATAATAAAATTATATCCTTCATATTCTGTCATATCAAGGTGGTTCTAATTCATTTTCACTAAATTCTTATCTCTCAGCTTTATTGAATTCATGCCAATCTAGCGTTGCTTTGAAATTCATAGCTTGTTGTATTGTCTATCTTCTCTTGCCTCTAGCCTCGAAAGGTGAGCAATCACTCACGATTAACGTTTTGTATTTTATTAAATTTGATTTCAATTGAAACGACAATTGAAATATGATGCTGTAGTCATTTAAATTGTTATATATATGTTATTTTCTATAACTATTCACCTGTGAGATATGACACCATATCTTGTTGTTTATATTTTATTTTTACTGATGATATATGCCTGTTATTTTATTGTATTATACGTTACCACTCTGCAAGTTCCCTGTAGTTTAGAGTTCACTATGGGTTGAAATGATACATACCCGAACAGACTTTTGGATAGGAGAATTTCGTTATTGGTTGAAATGATAAACCCAAGCGATTTTCAATTAAATTGAATTTGGGATTGCGGGTCGAAGTGATATCTACCAGTATATTAAAATTTCGGATTGAAATGATAAATATCTGTATCCCTTGACCATAGCGTAGGAAATTATATACAGACATTGTTGGTCCATGTATATATAAATGCTTTGAAAATATTTTCTATGGTTTGGGAAAGAAAAATATAGTTTTAATAAAGACTGATTCTTATAACATTATATGTATAAAAATGAAAATTTTATGTATAGGCCTAATAATAATATATAATCTAATTGAGATTGATTTAATACATATAATATGTTTAAGGATTCGTTTAAATTTATATTTCAAATTAGATTTGGTAAAATTTTGAATAAGCTAGAGTTGAGAAGATAAAGTTGAATTAATTGGAAATGGTATTTAATTAACAATTATATTCAATTAAATCGATTCGAAGCTATTGAATTCGGGATTTAAGATATGATTTTATAACTTGGTTTTGGTAAAAGGGATTAAATGGATATTTTAAGTTTAAATAAATTTAAGGAAATATTCTGTAAAATGAAATCTAAGGCTATTTAAATGATATTGAACTTGTTAAGTGGATATTTCTTGACTAAATAATAACGATAAAGCTAAATCAAGATCTATATGAAACTATTAGATTTAACTTTAAAATATTGAATATTAAAGGTTTGAATATAACGAAAGTTTAAAAAGTTATTGGGAGCTGAATTGAATTCATGAATTGAGCTTTGAATAAATGGGAATTTGAAAATTGAGTTGATTAGAATCAATTTGTGTAGTTGAGGAAATTTCAAATACTTTACTTTATAAATTATTTAATATATATATATATATATATATATATACACACACACACTATCTTGGAAAATAGATATAATTGAAAGGGAAATGATGCTTTGATTTTGAAGTCTAAATAAAATTGAATGACCACGGTGTTATAGTGTATATTTCTACCTTGTAGATAGTTCCATGGACCCTTAGAGGATGGTTATCACAAACATCCTTAAGTTATTTGTATTTCAGTTGATATTTCACTTGAGTTGGATTTATTGATATAAGAATGTTAATCCTGACTCGAGTGTTTTGTGTTTTTGCTTTACGCTCGGGTCAGACTAAGCGATACAACATTTGAGACTCGCCTTTGGAGTTTGGAGCTTCGTTTGAGGATCCAACTATTGATTCAGCTTTCAGCTCTTTCAGTTGATTCGTTCGAAGAGGTCATCTGTTCGTACTGGAGACTTCACTGTATTTGAGATATTCTGTTTTATTTTTATTTCTATTTCTAACTCTTGTATTTATATAATAGCTTCATGAACTACTATTTATCTATTCCGCTGCATTATTTTATATTACTCTGTGTCTGTGATTCTGTGGTTGATTTTTTTACTGTATATGCCGAGTTTTGCCAAATTTTAATTAATAATCCAGTATTTTGAATTATTCAAGTCGGACATGTATGTTTTTATTGTTGATTTGAATGGTCCAAAATAGCGGGTCGTTATAGTTGGTATCAGAGCTTTGGCTCTAGGCAAAACTTAGCATATATGGTAAATTTATTTACAGAATCACTTTTGCTCGTGTTGAATATCTTCCTTTTGACTCGATTTCCTTTGAACTTTGGAAAGTTCCTTGTGGTTCAAAAATTCATTCTTGTCTCTCTCTATTTATATTCTTTTGATTCTGGAGTATCCAATGACTCCACTGAATGATTTGTAAAGGGGATGAAACTCCTTTACAATTGGCATTGATTCACCGAAGATTTATGTATCCCTCAGTTTAGATGCTACTATCTCTTGTTATTCCGAATTATATCTCTGGCGATCGAATGTCGAATTGCCTCAAAATTAGGCACCGATATAATTTTGGAATCACAGTTGACCGGTAAAGGTCGCCCGCGATTTATAGAAGTATATCCATCTTCTATTTTGTAATTTAATTATCTCATCTTTGATCGAGTCTATCTTTGAATCAGGATTCTATTGATTGAAGTTCCTCTAAATTAAATCTCTATCTTTGTTTTAAAATCCATTCTTGAATCATCCTTTGAAAATCGGGTTTTGTTTGTATTTTAAAATTGTTTTATATGCCGAAATTTTTATTTGGGCAACTATGATTTTATTCTATATATAAAAGAGAAAATGTTTACGATAAGGATTATATACCTTTAAAAAAAACGAGAATTTGAAGTTTCGAAAAGATTTGAAAATTTGAAAATATTATAAGAAAATTTATTTATATAAAAATAATTGATATCTGAAAGGTTTTGAATTCGAAATTCAAGAGATTGGATTCCGGTATTTTTAAAAATTGGTTTAAGATTTTGAAACATATAATAATAAGATTTGCAAGTATTTTCGGAATAAGAAATGTTTCAAATGACTTCCAAGGATTTCGAAAAAAAATTCAAAGAAGTTTTCGAGAATATAGAAGTCCAGAACTCACTTATGTCGCTGGAAAATAATTTCGGTGATGAGTGCACAGATCATCGACATTGATTTTCGAGTTTCAGAGTGGGGAGAGGCCACTTTAATAGCTTTGTTATGCGAGTGACTTTGTGAAACCAATTTTGATTTCAAATTCCGAAGTATAATTTGATATTCGAAAGATATAGGTATATATATTTGAAATAATTTAAAGTAAGCCAGTGTTCAATCCTCGAGTTTTCGATTTGATTTAGTATAACTCTATTTATAAAAAAAATTGATTTATTGATTTGTTGCTGATTTCCAACTCTTGGATTTGAAATTTGATTTCACCGACTATTTTGAAGTTGTGAGCACTTCCAAATCAAGGTTTAAAATTTTAAAACTAAGAAATTTTGAAGAGTATAAAATATTTGATAAAGAATATAAGTTTTGTTTTGTATGCTTAAAGTATGAAGAGTATGACTTAATTAAATTTGAAACTTTTTTAAAATAAATAATTTGAAAAAGGAAAATTTGATTTTTCATGTAGAAATAAATAGTTTAAAGGTTTTAAAGGGATAATTATAAATTTAGAAACCATTTTGAGTATAATTGATTTTGAGAAAAATATTTGGTTTTGAAATTAGATTGGAATTAAAACCAGTACTTATATAGTGATTTTGGAAATGAATTTGTTTGACATAAATTTTGTTGATTTGGAAATATGGATTATTTTCTAAACCTAATGTTTAAGAAACTTTGAAACTGAATATATTTAATTTGGAAGAAAATTTGGTGAAATCATACATGATTGAAACTGAATGTTATTGAAACGAGAAAAAATTTGAGAACCTTGATTTGCTGAATACTTGATTTGGGAGTTATTGAACTTATATAAAACTGATTTGTATAGTACGAAATTGATTTGAAACCTATTGATTTGAAAGGTACTCAATTTAGAAAGAGAAATTTTATATAATCGAAGTCTATATAAGTGTGATTTGATATACTATTGATTGGGAAAGTATTCGATTGAAAATGGAATCCTATATATAATGGCTTTATACAAGTATGATATTTGAAAGTGATTTAAAGAGGTACTATATGATACATATTTTCGAAGTAAAGATATGGAAAGTGCCTTCTGCTTTATATCCGCTTTGTGGCCACATTGTGGATTCATTCTATTGATATTATTCTCTCTAATTTTTGGTTTCCAGATGTGATACTCGAGTGTCCCACCGTGGCGTAACCCATGGTTTTTTTTCTCGCGACTACATAGCGCAACTGCCTAGCTGAGACGGCCTAGGGGTACGGATTGTTTCCTGCGGGATCCAGGCGTAACCATTGTGTATCCTGCAATCTATGTAGGTCACATTAGTAGCGAAACTGCCTGGCTGAGACAGCCTAGGGGTATGGATTATTTCCTGGGGGATCCAGGCATAACCATTGTGTATCCTGCACCCTACTAGTCATCATGGCATAACTCGCAGGGCTGAGAAAGCTTACGGATACGGATTGTTTCCTAGGGGATCTAGGCGTAACCATTGTGTATCTGCGAACCATGGTTAGATAAAGGTTTTGGTTTGGTTATTTTGTTTGGATTGTACTTTCCATATCTTTTTTAAAAGGTTTTTCAAGTATTTTCACTAATTGTTGAAACAGGTCTACTTAGTACTTGAAGAATTCTAGCTTTGCGCTTGATCAACGCATGGCCAGAGTCTGCAAGAACGAGGATGAACTTGTTGAAACATCAAGTTATAGAAGTATTTTAGAAAGGAAAATTGGTTTCGACATAAAAGTATTTTTTGAGAAGGTATTTTATTATAAAAGTATTTCCAACAAGAAATTTTGTATTAATCTTTGAAATTGAAATTCTATTGGTTTGAAATTAACTATTCATGCCAGATACTATTCTTTTGAATCTACCTTATTTGCTCAGCTTTAGTTATTTACCTTGATTCTGTTTTCTGAATCTACCTTCTTTCCTGTTGGATATATCCTTTTTAAATATTGTTTATTTATATACTACACGGTATAATAGGAAAAATTTAGTGTTCCAGAGGTTATTAATTTATCTCTAATGTAAGTATCTTGAGAATTTTTTTTATGAATTTTGGATTTAATATTTTCAATAGCTTCTTTGTAAATATAAGTAATAATGTAAATAATTGTTTTCAAAGGAGTTTTGAAAAGTATTAAAGTATTAAAGAAAATTAAATTTCAAATGAATTTTTTAAATGAATATTTCAAGTAAAATTTGTGTAGTTTTAAATTAATTGTTTATCTTGTACTTCAATCTATTTTTTTCTTTCTGTTTGTTGCTATTCCCCTACCTCCTTCCTTTTTGGGGACGAAAAATTTTGAGTGGGGGAGAGTGTAACAACCCATAAATTTTAAACGGTTTTAATAACGTATTTAATTAAATTTTGAAGAAATTTTAAATAATAATATTTTGAAATCAAAATTTAATGTTTGGATACGTATAATTAAATATAAGTAGTGAATAAATAAGAAAACGTATAAATTTAGATTACGTTACTTGTTAATTAATTTGGACGTACGTTAGTTTTAATTATTGCATCTATTATATGCACTCTTTGATTTCATATCTTAGCTGTTCAAAATCAAATCAGCACGTGCATTTAAAAAAAAAGAATTAAAACCCTACCTCCAATTCACGTGTAAAACTTTCCACTTTCATTTGCGTCTCCATATTTAATAGGAATAAAAATCTTTGATTTCCTAACCGTTTCAAAATCTCTTCCCATCTTCATTTTTGCAACGCAGTTCAGATCTGGAAAAAAAAGTGTAATGGGTAACGATCTGAAATTTTAGACCAATTTAAAATTCTAATTTTATTAAAATATTGAATAACATTTGGTAGAAACAAAAATGATGGGAATAATAATAGTTTATATGAGATTTACAATTTGAATTAAACAACAAATGTTAAGAATTTATAATTCTTAATTGTAAATATTGATTTATTAAATAAAATTTAAGAGGAAACAATAGTTTAATTGTATTGTTATAATTCAAATAAGTTAACCTCTAACAAATGAACTAAAATTGGTAAGTAATGGATATGTTGAGTTATGTGAAATTATTAAATAATGTTTGATTTATTGTTAACAAAAAGAAGAAAAAAAGGAAAAATATTATGTTATGTTTATACATCAAATGGTGGTTTTGAAATTTAGTTTTGAAAGCAAGTATGGATTTTTGATTCAAAGAAAAATTTGGTCTTAATATACATATATACACGGAAAGTTTAGTTTGGGTATAGGGTCCATTAATTATTGTGTGAATTCTAGTAGGTATGTATATATAGGTTATGTTAGTATTTCCAAATATATTACTCATTTTCTTGAAGTTTTGAAACACACTGTCCAACCAACCCATCAATTGCTCTAATAATTTATTTTGGGAAATTCAAGGCACAGCTGTTTTATTTGCCATCATTTCTTTTATTTTATTTTTCCAAATGGTTCATTTTGCCTTTATAACGTATCTTTCCATTCCATACTTAACGTTTTCCTTTACGTTTCAAATATGGAACGTGTTGTCCTATCAACAATTAATTGCTTTATTTCTCAACTAAATCTAAGGGGACTGTTGCCATCCTATAATTATTTTGAATATCAAAACATATAAATTGTATACGTTTACGTTCATTTTTGGTCAGTTCTTCTATTTTAAAGTAATATATATATATTTCTTAAAAACGATTGCACTGTGAAACACATCTCTTCCAAATCTTCACCGTGCAGCCCAAGCAATATAATAAACTGCTCTAATAACGTTGCTGAATCAACGGTCATTTCAATTTATTATTTGTTGTATGTTTCCTTTTTTCTTAAAAATTGGCTACGAAAACATTAATTCAAAAATAGGAAGAAATCATTCGTTTCCTGTAGCCACTTCATTTGCTTTAATTATTTCACGTGATTCAAGCAGGTGACCATGTCCATTCACTCAACCTTTATCTATATTTTTGTTTTAAATTTCTTTCCTCTGTTCACTAGGGTAATTATGGTATGATTCTCAGCCTATTGGTCTGCCTTTCCTTCGGCAATCAAAAAAAACCTTTAATTATTATCACATTTCTTGCTTGCATGGTTACAGACAATCAATTAGTTAATTGCATGTTGTAGTCCGTTCATGCCTATTTGGTTCATAAAAATTATTAAGCATTTTTACCCAGAGCAGCCAACTCACCTACATCGTTCTATATCTATTTATTTTTGTACAAGTTCAAACTTTTCAATTTTCTTTAATTGATAGATTTGTTGCCTTTATCTATTCTTTCTCTCCCCGTCTTTATTGCTTAAAGGAAAGAAATCCATTAAAATGTGAATATTTGATTATAGCCGGCCGTTACCTATACCCAAATTTCCATTTTTATGACTGTCATTCGAATATCAAACTTATATACTTTTTGCATTCATTTCGCTCATTCAATTTTACGTTTCTTATTCCAGCTTTTAAATATCGAGCTCCTCCCTTATATTTCCCTGTGGCCTTTGCTTCTCTTCTTTGTTTCTTTTTTTTTCTCCCCCTCTGTTAGCTTCTCAAAACCATCACTCCACAGCTCCCCCCTGATCTTCCACCCTTCGTGCTCCTCCGTGGCCACTTAAACCGTATACTCCTTCTTTTGCGTAAGTATATTTTTTTTTATAAACCTATGGTATATTATAATATATACTGTGTACATTAGTATGTATGCTTATATATATATATGTTGCTGTATGTTTATGAAAGAAACTATGTATATGTTACACACTATATTCTCTGTTTTGTTTTAAAATATATGAGTGTTATAGGGTATAAGGTACACATACATAAAGTTATATGTTGTATAAGAATATAAGTGGATTTGTACAGATAAAGCATGGGTTTATTAATGTTATAATTACGTAAATACTGATTTTATATAAACAGTTATATGATCTATTTTTATATATTATAGAAATCGGAAAATCTGGTTCGACAATGAATATATGTTATACTGTTTATATATTTACACTAATATATATTGATTTTTTTTAAGTATGATATAGACAGGTTTATAAGTTTTTTTTAAAATAAGTTATATTAGTTTGGATTTTACCTGTTGGGTTAGATAGGGTCATTGAGTATACATATGTATATATTTATACCTTATGTATGTTTGTGTATGTATATTTGTTAATTATATTTTAAGTTATATGTTGGTTATAATATATTATGGTTTGTAGTATTCCTAATATTTTAAAATGGAAAATATATATTGTTGGAAACTTGTAATACAATAGCGTTTGTATATTTTCTATTTAAGTTTATATAACTTTATATATATATATATATATATATATATATATATCTGTGTGTGTATAATATAAAATTTTGTTCGCAAATGTCTATATGAGTATACATTAATTGGTTTTAAAAGATATAAATATATGGAGACTTTGTTTGAAGTGTTTAATTCAATTTTAATTTGAGATATATAATTAAATTGATTTTAATAATAAATAATAAAATTATATACATCGTTTTCTGTCATATCAAGATGGTTCAAATTCGTTTTCATGAAATTCTTATCTCTCAACTTTGTTGAATTCGTGCCAATCTAGAATTGCTCTGAAATTCGTAGCTTGTTGTGTTGTCTATCTTCTCTAGCCTCTAGCCTCGAAAGGTGAGCAATCACTCACGATTAACGTTCTCGTATTTTATTAAATTTGATTTCAATTGAAACGACAATTGAAATATGATGCTGTAGTCATTTAAATTGTTATATATATGCTATTTTCTGTAATTGTTCACCAGTGGGATATGGCACTATATCCTGTTATTTATATTATATTTTTATTGATGATATATGCCTGTTATTTTATTGTATTATCTATTATCACTCTGCAAGTTCCCTATAGTTTAGAATTCACTATGGGTTGAAATGATACATACTCGAACGGAGTTTTGGATAGGAGAATTTCGTTATGGGTTGAAATGATAAACCCAAGCGATTTTCAATTAAATTGAATTTGGGATTGCGGGTCGAAGTGATATCTACCCGTATATTTAAATTTCGGATTGAAATGATAAATATCCGTATCCCTTGACCATAGCGTAGGAAATTATATACTGACATCTTTGGTCCATATATATATAAATGTTTTGAAAATATTTTCTGTCGTTTGGGAAAGAAAAATATAGTTTTAATAAAGACAGATTCTTAGAATATTATATGTATAAAAATGAATATTTTATGTGTGGGCCTAATAATAATATTTAATCTAATTGAGATTGATTTAATACATATAATATGTTTAAGGATTCGTTTAAATTTATATTTCAAATTTGATTTGGTAAAATTTTGAATAAGCTAGAGTTGGGAAGATAAAGTTGAATTAATTGGAAATTGTATTTAACTAAGAATTATATTCAATTAAATCGATTTGAAACTATTGAATTCGGGATTTAAGATATGATTTCATAACTTTGTTTTGGCAAAAGGGATTAAATGGATATTTTAAGTTTAAATAAATTTAAGGAAATATCCTATAAAATGAAATCTAAGGCTATTTGAATGATACTGAACTTGTTAAGTGGATATTTCCTGACGAAATAATAACGATGAAGATAAATCAAGATCTATATAAAACTGTTAAATTTAACTTTAAAATATTGAATATTAAAGCTTTGAATATAACGAAAGTTTAAATGGTTATTGGGAGTTGAATTGAATTAATGAATTGAGCTTTGAATAAATGGGAATTTGGAACTTGAGTTGATTAGAATCAATTTGTGTAGTTGAGGAAATTTCAAATACTTGACTTTATAAATTATTTAATATATATACACTATCTTGGAAAATAGATATATTTGAAAGGGAAATGATGTTTTGATTTTGAAGTCTAAATAAAATTGAATGATCACGGTGTTATAGTGTACATTTCTACGTTATAGATAGTTCCATGGACCCTTATAGGATGGTTATCCCAAACATCCTTAAGTTATTTGTATTTCAGTTGATATTTCACTTGAGTTGGATTTATTGATATAAGAATGTTAATCTTGACTCGAGTGTTTTGTGTTTTTGCTTTATGCTCGGGTCAGACTAAGCGATATAGCATTTGAGACTCGCCTTTGGAGTTTGGAGCTTCGTTTGAGGATCCAACTATTGATTCAGCTTTCATCTCTTTCAGTTGATTCGTTCGGAGAGGTCATCTGTTCGTACTGGAGACTTCATTGTATTTGAGATATTCTGTTATATTTTTATTTCTAACTCTAGTATTTATATAGTAGCTTCATGAACTACTATTTATCTATTCCGCTGCGTTATTTTATATTACTCTGTGTCTGTGATTCTGTGGCTGATTTATTTACTGTATATGCTGAGTTTTACCAAATTTTAATTAACAATTCAGTATATTCAAGTCGTACATGTATGGTTTTATTGTCGATTTGAATGGTCCAAAATAGAGGGTCGTTACAAGGGAATTAATATAATCTAGGGTAATTACTTCCTTATTTATATTATCTCTGAGAAAATGATGCCTTATATCAATATGTTTAGTTCGAGCATGTTGAGTAGTATTTTTGGATAAATTTATCAAACTAGTACTATCATAATAAATTGGTATTTTGAGAAATTTAAACCATAATCTTTTAAAGTTTGTTGCATATATATATTACTTGAGAACAAGCTAAAGCAGTAGAAATATATTCTACTTCAGTTGTTGATAAAGAAACTATGTTTTGCTTTTTACTAAACCAGGAAATCAGAGAATGCCCTAAAAAGTGACAAGTTACACTTGTACGTTTTCGGTCTGATTTACAACTAGCATGATCAGCATCATAGTAAGAAATAAAGTCAAAAGAATCATTTTTTGGGTAAAATAAGCCATAATCTGAGGTGTGTTTAAAATATCTTATGATACGTTTTACGGCTTTTAAGTGGGTCTCTTTAGGTTGGGATTGATATCTTGCACAGAGACAAACACTATGCATGATATCAGGTCTACTAGCAGTAATATGGAGTAGTGATCCAATCATTCCTCTATATAATTTTTGATATACATCTTTCGAGAGATCTTCTTTACTAAGGTACTCATTGGTTGCCATGCGAGTGGGTTTTCCACTCGCAGTAGTCAAAACAAATTTATTGATTAGGTCTTTAGCATATTTTTCTTGACTAATAAAGATACCGTTTTCTAATTGTTTTATTTGTAATCCTAAAAAGAAGTTTAATTCACCCATATGACTCATCTCAAACTCTTTTGTCATTATTTCAGAACTTCTTTATTCATTTCAAAATTAGTTGATCCAAAAATGATATCGTCTACATAGACTTGTACTAGTTGATTATCATTTTTATATCTTTTAATAAAAAGAGTATTATCTACTTTACCAATATCAAAGTTTGATTGTAATAAGTAAGATCTTAGTCTATCATACCAGGCTCTAGGAGCTTGTTTTAGACCATATAAAGCTTTCTTAAGTTTGTAAACATGATTTGGTAATTTTTCATTTTCAAAAAGTGGTGGTTGTTCAACATATACTTCCTCTTTTACAAATCCATTTAAAAATGCACTTTTAACATCCATTTGAAATAATTTGAAATTATTACGATTTGCGAAAGCAAGTAGAATCCTAATGGATTCTAATCTTGCTACGGGAGCAAAGGTTTCATCAAAATCTATTCCTTCTTCTTGATAATAACCTTGAGCGACTAATCGAGATTTATTTCTGGCTACCTCTCCTTGTTCATTCATTTTATTTTAATAAACCCATTTAGTTCCAATTATAGTTTTATTTTCAGGTTTAGGAACAATTTCCCATACATCATTTCTAATAAATTGATTTAGTTCTCTTGCATAGCCAAAATCCATGAATCATCAGTTGATGCTTCTTTTGGATTCTTGGGTTCAATAGTTGATATAAAAGCTACATTGCTTAATTGACTTAGTTGATTTCTAATTTTAACAACAGATTGCATATCTCCTAGTGTATTTTCAATAGGGTGATCTTTTAAAAGTTTAGCCCTTTTATTAGGATGACTAATTTCATTATAAGTTTTAGTTGACTCTTGATTTTGAGTGATTAAATCCTCTTCACCATTCGTGTCTTCAAAATTTTTGAAATTTTCATCGATCAAAACATGCATTGTTTCTTCAATGGTGTTAGTTCTTAAATTAAATACTCCCTACGCTTTACTTTTATTAGAATATCCGATAAAGATACCTTTGTTAGATTTAGGATCAAATTTATCTAAGTTATCTTTAGTATTTAAAATAAAACATTTACTTCCAAAAATTCTAAAATAAGATACTTTAGGTTTCATTCTATGAAGAAGTTCATAAGATGTCTTATCAGCTAAAGGTCTAATTGAAATTCTATTTAAAATATAAACAGCGGTAGCAACTGCTTCTGCCCAAAAATACTTTGGTAGTTTACTATCTGAAAGCATAGTTCTCGCACACTCTTGGATCATCCTATTTTTACGTTCTACTACTCCGTTTTGTTGTGGAGTTCTTAGAAATGAAAAATTGTGAGTTAATCCTTTTTTATTGCAGAATTCCTCAAACTTTTCATTTTCAAATTCACCATCGTGAGCACTACGAATGGTTATAATTCTTAGAGAAGGTTGATTTTGAATCCTTTTTGTAAAGTTCTTAAAAAATTCAAAAGTGTCACTTTTATGATTCAAAAATATTGTCCATGTAAATCTAGAATAATCATCTGTAATTACAAAAACATATTTACTATGATTTATTGACAGCATTTGAGATGGAGCAAATAAATCAAGATGAAGTAATTCAAGAGGTTTTGAGGTTGAAATCATATCTTTTAATTTAAAAGAACTTTTTCTAAGTTTTCCTAATTGACATGCATCACATAGACTATCTATTTTAAAATTTATTTTAGGGAGACCTCTTACTAGATCATGTTTTGACAGTCTAGATAATAGTTTGAAATTCAAATGCCCAAATCTCTTATGCTGAATCCAAGGGTCACTTGTATTTTCCAAAAGACACAAGTTGTAGTTTGAAACTTTCATACTAAGAATATAAATATTCTTTTTCCTAATTCCCTCAAATATTATGGTTGAATTATTATCTTCATGTGACACTTATCTTTTTCAAATTTGATTTTATATCCTTTATCGCAGAGTTGACTTATACTTAGCAGATTATATTTTTGATTCTTAACTAGCAAAACATTAGTAATAATAGGAGTTTCAGAGTTACCGACTTTGCCGATGGCAATCACATATCCATTTGAATTGTCTCCAACATTAACCGGCCCTCCATCTTTGTATATTATATCTTTCAATATATCTGGATTGCTAGTCATGTGTCTAGAACATCCACTATCATGTATCCATTTGTTCTTTTTGATCTGCATAATTTGTCCGTCGTGGATTAATTCCTCAACTCCCATAAAGCATGTTTCCTGCACATCAATCAATTTTGGTAGAGAACTTGAATTTGAACATTGATTATATGCAGACTCATGAGACAATGATGATCTGAATATTTCTAAACTAGTATTAACAAACATAGCCATTTTAAAAAAAAATTCAAAATTCAGATTATTAAACTTTGAAAACCTTGCTCTGATACTAAATGTGAGAAATGCGGAATACGAATCTTAAGGCTAGGATTAACACTAGAGGGGGGGTGAATAGCGTTTAAAGAAATTACTAAATCCTATTGAGTTTTTGTTAATTTGAACACAGATGTATGCAATACTCAGACACAGATATGATCACAGAATCAAACACAGATGCATATATAAAGTAAAAGCAGTAAAGGAAAGAACACACCGAATTTTATACTGGTTCGGAGTTACCCTACAAACAGTCCCACACACAAGTATGGATTTCCTTTCAAAAGCAATTGTACAATTACACCCTCGATTTCAAGCCAACGAGGTACACCCTCCAGATTCACAATCCTCTAGGTAGAGGTACTTGATTTCCAGGGCAACAAGTTCACCTAATTGATTTCCAAGGCTATAATCACACTTTTCTCGCTTGATTAGTTTTAAGGCTACAATCACACCTTTTCTCGTTTAATTGATTACAAAGAAGCCTATAACTCTGAATAGCACTGAGGATCTTCTTGAGATAGTGATAGATAATCAAACCAGAGATAATCTAGTTAAATTCAATGCTGATTTCGGCAGAGTAATGGTCGGAATGTATATAAAGAAATGTGGAAGAAGAAGAGAAATGAAAACCAGAAATAATGAATGAAAATTTGTTGAAAACAACCCCTATTTACAGAAGAACAACAGCCTTGTCCATTCATGAAGAGATATGACGAATACACACTTTTTTTGAAATTTAAATTCTGCAATTAACTGACACTATGTTGACATAGGTATATCAAGTATGTCGACATCCCAAAGGAAATTTTGGTGCTTTTTTCTTTTCTTTGAAAAAAACTTTTATCTTATATTAAAACTATTCTAAATTTTTATAAATATACTTAAATATAGTTAAAATAAATAAATATAGAGAATAATATATATATATATATATATTTACTATAATTTTATATTTAAATGAAATATAAATATTTAAAGTTAAATATATTATTATTAGAGATAGTTTTAAAACTAAGGATAATTTGATTTTGAAAATAAGGATTATTTTGAGGCTAAAAGGATTTAAAATCAGGATAGATGTTTTTGATTCTTTTTAAAAGGAAGGTTTTGAAATCATTTTGAAAACAAGATAATTTTGTAAAATCATTTGAATAAAAAGTTAGCGGATACAAAACAATGTTCCACTAGATTTTTCATAGGTTCCATCTTACTTAGGGTTTCATCCCTTTAACAGGCTCGAAGTGGATTCCATTCCACGAATAAATTGGATTTTGAGATGCCAATGCTTTTCTAGGAGTTTTAAAAAAATTCCTAATTAATTAAAAAATGATCAATTGAAATCTTGAACTCCTCATAATCTCGATATTCTTAAGACTCATGAGTCTTCAATCTTGATTTCTTGAATCTCTTTACTGTACAGTCTTCATTTTTGGTACCTGCATGGTTAAATCCTGCATATACATATATTTATAAACTATAATGTTAGTATTTATATTTTATAATCCTATTCTAAGTTTGTTGTCATCAAAACCATCATCTCACGGACTAACACAATTATCATTGGTTACATAGGCTTTATGTAGTTTTCCGTTTAGAAATTATTAATTACCATCTTTGTTAATTAATTAACTTTTTTGTAATTAGCTCATTCATTTGCAAAATAATACATATAAATTCCAAGATGAATGGGAAAAATCTGAAAAACTCAACGAAAATCATAATAATCACATTTTGCCTCGTGTATAATTTTCAATCCAAATTAATTATTCTAATATTTTTGTTTAAATTTTTTAGAAATTAGGAAAATTTTCAAATTTGAAAATTCATATATATTTCAAATAATTTCTAAAATTTATGAAACTAAAATCTCACATCCACATTCCTTTCATGCACATCAATAAAAATTTAAGTGATTGGAGGATGGTTTGGTTTATAGTTTTCCTTAAACAATTCATAAATTATCATCGTTAAATTCACAAACATTAGCAAATTTCTTTAGCATTCAAAACATCACAAATACATATAATTTAAATTCATATGTATTTAGAAGGTTTTAGAGAAAGAGTTACTCAATATGTTAAGAAAACCTTGGTTGATCTTTCTTGTTCCTTAAAGTTGAAAGCTTGATCTTCTACCTTTTAATTAATTTCCTCTCCTCTCTAGCAAAAATGATAGCAGGCTTAAGCTGGTTTCCTTTCATTTTTTTCGTGGAATATTAAGAGAATGAATGGGGAGTTGGAATGTTGGGAGTTAGTGATTTGGACTTTGGGTCAAAACCCCATCCAGCCTAATTTTAATAAATCACTAACTCTTCTGCTTCTTTCATTCACTCTTTCTTAAATAACTTGTCTTTATTTTATATTATGCCTTAATTTAACTAGTCATTTATTTATTTAATTTCACATATTATGACACTCCAAAATGTGGGGTGATACACATCTAACACTCAAATGGTCAAGGATATTGAAGAGTTTTTCTCAAGACAAACGAGATGTCGCAGCAAAATGTAAATTGGAGACTTACAAAAATAGGTAAAATTTCATATTGGAGAATAAGAAATTTGGAATGATAATTTCATAAAAGAGAGACAACACCACAGAGAACAAAGCATACTTTGTATTCAATAAAGTATGCTTTAAGGAGGGTGTTTTTGGCATTTTCGTCCATAACACGGTTGATGCAAAATGACGTAAAGGAGCACATGAATAGTTGAAAGGTCCGTAATAAGACTATTATCACATGATTACAAGGGCAAGACAAAGAGGCAAGAGAACTAAATGATGGATTAAAGAAAATCAAAACACGGGACTAGGTTTTGTTTTGGTAGATAAAGGAAACATTCTAGTTATTGTTAAGTGGAAAAGGTTCGGCATAGATAAATATAAATGGTTCGGTAGTAATGAACAAGAAAATTGGTTTAGTAGTTGATACCATCGAACATGAAAAGGGGTTCGACTATCACTTATTAAGCCAAATAAACAGCCGAACCAGACAAGCACTAAAGCGATCTTTATTTAGTTGAATATGTCAAACATGGAAAGTGCCTACTTTTGAGGAATTACTGAAAGAACATGTTTATATCCACATACCTTATAAGTATCTTATGGATGGACAATAATTTCAGGTTGTTTCTCTATAAAAAAATGAAATGTTGCATTGTGTAGAGTGCAAGAAAAAGCAGGATTTATTTATATTTCAATAAAATTCAAGGGTAATGCTTTATATTTTTAGACTTCCAAGAGGCTGATTTATATAGTCACAAGAGTGAAGACTTTTTTCTTTGGTATTTTTGATAAAGAACAATAAGAAGGTAAACATAGTTCCATTACAAGTTATCAAAATTAAGTATGGAGCTTAATTTATATTTAAAAAACTATAATATAAAAAACAAAAGTTGAATTCTTATTCAATACATTCAATATTTTATGACTGTTCTGTCATTAACGGCTACTCCATAAAAAATAATCATAATCATAATAACTATTGTAAACTGTGCTTCTCACATGGAGTCACAAAAGAATTGAAACTGAATTTGGGTGTATATCAACGTTAAATTTAAGTAAAAGCTGATTCAAGATGATGATTTTAGGTATAATATTACAAAAAAGAATGAATATTAAGTTATCATTATATTTAACTATTTTTCCATAAAATACAAATAAATAAATATATACAATGTAACGACCCGTAATTTTCGATAATATTAATCAGTTAATTTAATAGAATTTGTAATTTAATTATGAAATGATAATTTGAATTAAATGTAACAACGTTAATTTAGGTCATTAACAATTATAATGAAAATTGATTTAATTGAGATGATTTCAGTATTTTACAAATATAGGTAAACAAATGTAAATATAAAATTAATTAATAATAAATGGTAATTGAATAAAATCAGCATTATGTAAGTAATTATTATAGTTGATTTCAAATAATAAACCCTTACAAGTGTGATTAAAAGAAAAAAAGGGAAACAACTATTATGTGTTACCTATTTATTTAACGGACTAAAATTAAATTGGAAGCCAAATAAGTGAATAGAATTAAATGTTATGCTTATGTGATTTACTACAATAACTGAAAGTGTGGACGTAGTAAAATAAATAGAATGTAAATTTGTTCATAAGGTAATAGTTGAGTTAATAAAAGGATGAAATTGAGATAAATAATTAATTGGGACTTAATTTTTAATTAATGTATAAATTTGACAAAAAAAATTCAATATATATAGGAAATATATTAGTTAACACAAATAAAAAATGGAAATGGTAGTATATTAATGAAATAAGATATCAACGAATATTAACTATGTTATAAGTAATAGTTAATTGAATATAAAGATTGAAATTCAATAGTCAACTTATTGGAATTAATTAATAACTAATTGAATTTAGTTAAAGTTGTACTCGAAAACTATAATTTGTGAGAGTATTTGGCAATGAAGCATATGTAGACTTGTTTTAAACAATCCAAATTGTCTATAAAACCAAAAAATGATGAAAATTTGTTAGTTAATAAATATTGAATTAAAAAGTGAATTAAATTAATTTAATATTAATTTATTTAATTAATGTGAAAATAGTCATTTTGGCCATTGCCTCGGGTTTTGACGAAACCAGTTTCATCGGATCCGTAACGGTGAATTATTGTAGCATTTCATGTATCGTAGCGATTAGACTTATCGTTTGATTGTATGTACTCGAAACGCCTAGAAATCAATTTAATTAAAATCAATTGAAATCAATCTGAAACAAGTTGATTTTAACATAACTTCTTCATACGATGGAATTAGGACCTGCAACCTGTTCCATTGAGTTTAAAAATATTGAAAACAACTATTTTGATATATGGGTCGACGCATTTTCTTTCCGGAGGCAGAACGGATTTTTTGGGTCGTTTATCATTCCAATCCAAACCAATCTGGTCCATTCATTCTATTTTTATGATCTGCCTATAAATACCTCGTTATAAACCCTAATTATTTCTTATTTCTCATTACGGTACGTATAGAAGTTTCTGTTGCTCCTCTTTCTCAATGGCTGAAAACCCTAAATTATCCGATTCAATTTCAATTCAAAATTCAACTTCAATAATCAAATCTCCTCAAGCTATATCATATTATATATCTATTCGAAGCTCTCGACGAGTGCAATCCACTGGTGATATTCGTTTTTCGATTCAGATCATTGTTTGCCCAGAAATCGCAAATCGATTCTCCCCGTCCATTTATTAGGGTTTTCACCTGTGGTGGATCTTCATCCGATCAATGATCAGGAAGCACCATTGCGTACAGGACAGAGAGCAGGCTTCGTAGTGATCGTCATTCGTCGTAACATGCTCGGGATTCCTCGAAAATGGTGCACAAAGATAGCGACGGCGGAAGTCAGACGATGGGGCTAGAATGGTCGCGTGACTATAGGTTGGAGCGGCCAAAGGTAGGGAACGCGACGGTGGCCCCTGATTTGGTCGATGATGAATGCGGTGGCACGCGTTTGTTAATTAAGTCGATGGCTACTTCTTGTCTGAGATGTCGTTCGAGACTAAGGTTACGCTGTGCAAAATGTGACGTGTCCTTTTCTTTTCTATTTTTCTATGAACTATTATATTTTTTAACATTCAAACATTCGCATTTTTTAACTTTCGCATACGAGGTCCGATTCACGCATGGTTTGATCCTCTAGGATCATCTCAAAATTTCGGACATTTTGATGCTTGTTTGGAAAAATTCGAAAATTGTTTGAATTTTGAGAATAAATTGGATTTATGTTCGATTTTAATTCAAAGGTGAGTGTTTTAACCCACTCACAACTTCAAAATTTTCTTATGTTTGTTAAATTAAATTTATGATGTGATAGGAATTTATTTACGACTATTTGGTTTATTTAAATCGTCATCTCAGTTTATTTGAATTAAATCATTATTTAATTTATTATTGTAATTAAATTGCTAGTTAAATATCTGTTATTGATTTTCAATTATCTATTGATGTTTATTGATTGATTTGGATGATGATTGTTATGGATGATTGATTGTTGATATTGGATGAATGGATGTTGTATTTTATATCATTATAATACTGCAAGTTCACTATGGGTTGAACTGATACATACCCTAATGATCTTATAGATCAGGGGAAAATCGTTATGGGCTGAAATGATAAACCCGAACGTTTTCATTGATTTGAAAATATTTATTTTTGGTACTGGTTGAAATGATATAGACCCATATAATTTCTTGAATTTGGATTTTGTTTGGAACTGAATTATTTGAAGTGTTTAAGTTAATCCAAACTTTGGATTTGTGTTTAATTAGATGATTAAGATTGATATTTAGAATTATTTGAAACCTTTTAAATAAATATATTCTCATTGTACACTTGATAGGAGATTGAAATCCATAACATCGCTAAAGCCATTGCATTCATATTTTATTAATTTGACTTACATAAGATCTTTTAGTTCTGACTTGAGTGTTTTATTTTCATTACGCTCGGGTCAGTTTGAGCTTTTTCAGTGTATTGAAGACCATTTTCTTTCCTGGAGGATGAAGAGGAAGATTTAATATATTATTGCTATTTATTATTCCACCACACTCTGTATTCCGCTGCATTATTTGTTTATTTATGTTGTATGTATAACTATGATTTAAATTTGTAAAAGTGCAATCAAATGTTATTTGTAAAACAGCTTCTTGAACTGTTTATTTGATTATTATATTTTTTCATTCCGCTACGAGATTCTTTGTTTTCTTTCGTTTTCTTTTTTTCTTATTTATCCCATTAACAATCCTCCCTTTTGAATGGTTTGAGTCCGACATGTGTGGTTTATTGTCAATTTGAACCGTCCAAAAAGGTGGGTCGTTACAGTTGGTATCAGAGCCAGATTTAGGCATACCTTAGCATGTTGGGGTTAACTCGTTAGAGATGGGATAGTAATACCCTAGAATGAGTTGTTTGAGTGTATATACGGGAGCGCTTATTTGTTAGTGTTTTAAAAATGTTTTATATAAGTTTTGAAATGATTTTTTTCTAACTATTATATGATATATATAGGAATAAATTTTTATAACTAATATAGTTATTTGTAATGTGTTTGATTTATAAAATGGTAATATTTAGTAATTATCATTTATTTTTAATTAATTCATTTTTTGACAGTTCATAAGCAATGGCTAATTATTGTTGATTTAATTAATGGACTAAACGCTAGTTTTAATAATGGTGTATTAAAGAGAATAAAATTGAATAATTAGGATATTTGTTGATGAAATTGAAATGTTGTTGTGAATTTTGTTTGTTTGTTGAGTGGTAGTTTCAACTATTGAAATAAAATGGAATATTTGGATATTTGGATAGTCAAAACTTCTAAACTAATGTATGAGTTGAAACTTAATAACTGTGTTAAATTATGCAGTTGAATTTGAAAACCTTAATTTGTAAGCAAGTGAGACAAGGTTAATTTGTTATAGATAAGTAGAATTATTGTATACATTATTGGCATGTAAGGTAACAATAATTAAAAAATTAAATTATGAACTTAGTTAACATTTATGAAATGTGTCATAAATAAATTGAAAGGTAAAGGGGAACTAAAAATGGAATAAATATGAATAAAGCGATGACTTATAAATTGTTAAGAAATAAAAGGATGAACAATAAATGGTTATAAATAAAGTTGTGATAAGTTTAAACTCGAACAATGTCTTATAAAAAGGAATTAAGCTTTTATAAATTGGTTATAAACCTGAAGGAAATTCCTTATGAAATGATTTACAAATAAATGTAGTATTAAACGAGAAATATTACAGGTGAAATGAATGTGATTTAAGTTGAATAGGTATATAAGCAATATTACGAGAATGGATATATTAATGTCGTATATTAAATGAAAAAATTATGTGAAACAAATATTGCGATAACTTGGATTTTTGGGCATCAGCTAATTCAATAATTATCTGATGTAACTATTGAAAAACACTGATTTACAAGTTGAACAAATAAATCTGATAATAAAATGTGATATCCCAGAATTTTAAGCAGATAAATATGCAATAATCTTCTTTTACAAATCATTTATAATAGTCTAAAGATTTATTCTTTTCCTAGGTAAATAAAATAAGTGTTAGTTTGAATATATATAGGTAGATTTTAAAGAGAATTTGGATTTGAAATTCAAATGTAAATAATCTTTAAAAAAATTTGGATTTAAAAATAATATGTATAGATGATTTTTATTAATATAAGATTAGTTTTATATCATTGTCTTTAAAGGGTTTTATAAAGGATATATTAAACTTGAATAATTATTTTTAAGTGTATAATTGGGATATTTATCATTTTCTTTTAAAATTAATAAGGAGAATTTTAAATATTAATACACTTAAGACATTAATAAATGTAAATAAATATATAAATATATATATATATAAATATATATATTACATATTTATACAACATAAATGTCAAATGTAAGCTAAAGATGATATGTAAATACAAGTGTAAATTAATTATAGTAGGCTAATGACAAATGTGAGCTGATTTAACAAGTGTCCTTATTTTCTTTTTCTTTTTTTAAATGATTAATAAAAGATAAAAACTAAGCATATAAACCTCTCTACTCTCTATCTCATTTTTTTTCCTATCTCCAATTTAAAAACCTAAAGAAAACAAGAACCTGTAACATAACCCAGTAAACAAATCAAAGAAAAAATCAAAATTCAAGCTACAACAACCTTTACAATTTCAAACCTGAAGCAACCTGAAGCTAAGCAAATTTAAAAAAAAAGGATTCAACAACTCAGATCAAAAATCAAGTTTCCAATCTCAAGTGGCAAGATCAAAAGTTCAAATAAATTTCCAGTTCAAGGCAAAAGTTTTTTCTTCTGGCTTCTTTGTTAATTCAAGGCGAGTAAACAAACAACTTGGAATTTAATTCTGTTAGAAACTGGTTGCATGCGAGAATTCTTGAATGTTATGATATGAATATTACAGTTGCACGATTTTATAAATAAGTTTGAATGTATATACATAGGTGATATACAAGTGTGCATGTCTGGATTCATCTCTGTCTCATGTTAAAGAGTTTTAAAGTAAGTAAAAATTCAAATCCTCTTTAATTAGTCTCTGATAGATTTTGGTTATCAAACAAAATGTGTTTGCTTAAACACAAATTAAGATTTAAAAATGTATTTAAGAAAAATAAGTTTGCACATCTTTGGAAATCAAGAAATTACAGTGGAAACTTAAACATGTTGAAAATTCGATCATCAAAATTCTTTGATTCATTTATAAAATCTTGATCACCATCAAGAACTATGATTTTTAAGGATAGGCCGAGAGAGTAATTCGAAATTGACCATAAAGTGGACTTTGAGCAATTTTTGGCGATCGGCGTTGATAAGAGGGTCTATTTTTAGCTGAAGGTTAGCTAAAGTGGTGGCAGTCATCGAAAAATTGGTGGGTTGATTTTTAGGACAGCAGGGTGTCGAGGAGGAGAGGTTTTAGGGTTTTGGCTCATGTTTTAATTGTGGTGTCTTGTCGAAGGATGGCGACGACACGGTGAAATCGGAGTGATTGAGAGGTGGGGGAAAAGAAGGACGGTGGTGAGGCAAGGCTCCAGGCACAAGGATAAGGACTTTGGTGGAAACTAGCGGCGGCGTGAGGAAAAATTGACGAGCAATTTGGGTTCCAGGTTGCGGCTGTGTTGCTCGTTTTGATGTCCGGCTTAATCGGTGGCAACGGGTGGTCGGATTGTTTGAGGGAGGCTACGGCAACTTGTTGAGGGTTTCAGAGTTGATCGGAGTTGGATTGGTCGGCGTGCATGGTGCACGTATGCACAGTGCATTTGGAAGATAGAAAGGGATTGGGGAAGAAGGAAGTTCTCATGTTTAGCTCGAGTCATTGTCGCGTTTGTCTCAAAGGTAGAGTGTTCGTGAGTAACTCGAGAATTGACTCGAGATTTTTGTTTTGTGGCTCGAGAATTTTCATAAGGAAATCAGATTTGCTTTGATTATTTTTTTAAGGTTTAAAAACAAAAGAAAGTTTTTAACCAATTTTCAAAGCAAATAGAAATGGACAAGTTTTCAAAGTTATTATCAACAGATTTCAAAATATAAGTATATTAAAACTTTAATAAAGAGGTGTTTGAATGAAATAATTTCAAACTTTTGAATCCAAATAGGTTTATTGATGAAACTAAGTAATTAATTAAAGTATGTGGTTTATCTTAATTATTTAAGATTTTAGAAATAGATATATAATCTATTAACGTAAATTAATGTATAGTTAATTACTTAGTATAGGTGATTAAAGAGTAATTACTGACTGTAATTAATTAGAGGATATTTAATTACTTAATGTGATTAATTAAAGGTTAATAAATAAATGTAATTAGTTAAAGATAATTAACTAATGGAAGTGATTAAGGGTTAATTAATTTAACTTAAGTGATTATAGGATAATTACTGGATGGAAATAATTAAGAGATAATTAAATTTCTTTAATGAAAATTACTTAATTATAAGTAGTTAAAGGATTAATTTGTTAAGGGTTAATTAATCTAATTAGTAATTAGTGGATAACTAATTAATAATTGAGGTTAACTAATTAAGGATAATTAACCAATGGGTTAATTACTTGATGAAAGTAATTATGGATAATTAATTTAGATTGACAATTAAAAAATGGTGTAATTAATATTAATTAAGCGGGGTTAGGTAATTAATTAATTTAGTTTAAATTAACTATGTAATTAATTAACCTTGCTTATGGATGATTGGATTATATTCAATGCCTTGAATTGGCTGTAATCTCTGATATGAAATGTTTTGTGATGTGATATGATATATTTGGGTAGAACAGTGATAATGTAGTTATCTATCGATGATGAATTGCTGTGTAAAAGTGACATCATGTATTTTAAATTGAATTGTATTCACTTCAATAACTTGGGTTAAGATGACATTGGGTTCGAAGAGACCGGGGTCGGGTATCAGTAAATACCCAAACCACTTCGATTTGGAATCTACTGAAAGTGCGGTGTGTATACAATTATATGTGCTAATATAGTATACACGGATCGTATAATATGGATTACAATACAAATGCGGAAATAGATGATAATAGCATTGTAAATAGAAAATAGAAAAATCACACCAGAGATTTTTATACTGGTTCGGAGCACCGTCCTACGTCCAGTCCCAGACTTCTATCTGGATTTTCACTATTAACTACCTCGCTTCACCCGAAGGAACAGGTTTACAATACCCGAACAACCGAACGGGATTTCACGCCTCTAATACACTGAGGACTTCAACACTTGCCTCTTACAACACAGAGGACTTCAACAAAAGAACAAATACAATTGTTGTTGACAACTTGTGTTCTTGAAAACACGGATTTGTCACTAGCAGTACACCCTTCCTATAATCTTATCCTCAAAGTATGCGATATGATGTTTTGAAAAGATTAAGGAAAGTATATTATTGAATCAAAGGATATGAAATAGTTTCAAAGATTCAATAAATAATTTAGAGCTTTTATAATACAGTATTGAGATCAGAGATTAGATTAAAAGAATATATGAAATCGTTGTAAAAACTTGTGTTTGAATCAATGATTTAGATGAGTATATATAGAGAAAAATAGTTGTAACTCTTTGTGAACAGTTGCCATTAAGAGTTATGATCATTGATGAAAGATAGGAGATGCAACCTTTGGAGAAGAGAAGTGTCTTTTGGAAAAGTTGCTTTCTGTTTAAAAACGGTCGACAGGTCAAAAATGGACCGGTAGACAGGAATTCAAATATATATATACGTTATGTGCATGTGTGCACGTTCACTGTGCAATTTACACAGGAACGGTCGACCGCACCTATATTGACCGGTCGACCGGTGCCTGTTAAATTGCACATTGAATTGTGCAACTGCATGCAACTTATAAATTATTCGTATATATATTGATTCCCTTGATATGCATGATTATTTGAGGATAGATTTTAACAAATTTATTACTATTACAACAACAAATAATCAACCTATAATCTAGAGTACCATATATAGCTCTATTGACCTTGTTTTTGTCGATCGCCTTGTTTGTCAGAAATCAAAACTTTCATAAAGCTTGTGACTCAACATTCTCCCCCTTTTTGATTGATGACAATATATATATCTGCAAATCTGAATCTCCCCCTGAGTATGTGATTTCTTTCCTGCAAGCAATTGTTAGCCCTTTCTCCCCCTTTATCATCGACAAAAAGGAGTAACAGATTACTAGAATATGATATGCGTAGAATGAATATGATAAGCATAGAAAAATAAATCATTAACACATCAAAGACATAACAGAGTTTACTACAGAACATAATGTTAATTGAAAAGCATAAATAACGACACTATTTAGTACAAGTGTCGAAGAATGTTTTTAAAGAGCTAAAACATAATAGAATCTAGGATGAAGCAGATCGAATCTCCTCCTCATCATCGTCATCGTCGTCATCATCTTCATCTTCTTCCTCTTCCTCCTCATCATTGTTCCCTCTAGACGATTCGCCCTCGTCAGATGATGTCCATGTGAAAACTGGAGCAGCAGGACGTTTTCCTGGATCTTGTGCTTGAACAGAGGTGGATGAGGAACATGATATAGCGTCCCATAGCATACCGAAGAACGACTTGACCTTATTGAAGCGCTTATCAATTTTAGAGTCCATACGCTTGAGACGAGATTCAAGCAGAAATTGATTACGCGCAATGGTTTCAAGAGATTCTTTTGTTGATGACTTTGATCTTAAAAGTTTCACCTCATCGGGACGAGGTCGAGAGGAAGTTGCTCTTTGTTTTCTCGGTCCTCGTTGTTGCCATTCTTCAAAAGGCATAATCTCAAGATAAGGTGGAGGAAGCTTCATTCTTTTGATGGTTATGGAATCAATGCATTTTGGTGTTGAAGTTGCAGAATCAGGAGGATTGACCCCACAAGCTAACAAAAGTCTCATGATATATTCATTATAGAAGAAATGAGGCCGGGTTGAATTATTTACCTTGAGAATTTCATCAAAAAGCATGTGAACCCAATTGATTTGGATTTCACCATAGATAGCATAGAGTGCCTTGAAGTTTTCTTTGTACACTGCATCATAATTTCCAAGTCTAGGAAAAAGAGAATGCATCAAGACCCGATGAAGTAACCTTGCTGTCGGTCGAAGTCCAATAGACTTAGTGCCATCACTATTGTCTTCTATAAACTGATGACTTGTACTATTTCGAGTGAAAACTTCGCAGAAGGTAGATGAAAATTCTTCGCCTCGATTTGGTATGCCAAGTATAGAGGCAATTCTAGCATGAGTAAGAAAAATTTGTTTTCCACAGACCATAAACCAGATGACACCATTTGGATTATCAGGTTGATATTCATCAAGATTCATGTTGGCGTAAAATAATTTAATCATTAAATGATTTATCTCCACACTATTTGCCGAAAAATCTATCAATGGAGTAATGTTGGCATTATCGGCTAACCTTCGAACTCCGTAAGCCGTGAAATCATCAAATTTGATGAAAGATCCCGGATGAAACTTGTAATTTGTCATTTGATTCCATCGTGTTATAGCAATTGGAGTTTGAAGCCATTTTTTGACGGAGATGGTATGAGATGAAGTTTCAGAGATTGCTCCTTTCTTTGATTTGTCCTTCTTATATTTGAATTTGTCATTTTCTGACTTTTTCTTTTGTTCTGGACAATCCTTCTGCATGTGTCCCTTTTTATGGCAGTTGAAACATTCTATAGCAGATGAAGATGGTTTATTTGATCCAGGTTTCCTTTTATTGTAGCGACTGGCTTTTCGATATTTTAGGAATTTTTTGAAACCTTTAGCAATGAACGCCAAATCTTCATCTTCAGAATCTGATTCATTTTCATCTTTCTCAACATGAAATGCTACATTTTTCTTTTCTTCTTTCTGTTCTTTTCTAGCCTGCAAATTTGCTTCATAGGACATTAAATTTCCTATCAATTCATCTGGCTTCATGACGGAAAGGTCATTAGCTTCTTCAATTGCTAATACTTTTCCTTCCCATTCATTAGTCAGAGAATGTAGGACTGTTGAAACAACATCAAAATCAGAATACTTTTGTCCTAATCCAATAAGTGCATGGTGAATAGTTTGAAACCGTGAATACATGTCATTGATTGTTTCATTTGGTTTCATTTTGAAATTTTGAAATTGACTTTTCAGCATGGCTATTTTGGCTTGTTTAACCTTGCTAGTACCTTCATGAGTGATTTTTAGCGTTTGCCAAATTTGATATGCAGTAGTGCAGATACTAACACGGTTATATTCATTTTGGTCTAATGCACAGAACAACATATTTATTGCTCTTGCATTTACGGCTGCTGCCGTTTTCTCAGCCACAGTCCATTCTGAATAATCAGTTGTTGGATTCACTATTTCTCTTTGAGTAGCATTCCAAGCATCATAGCTACTTGATTGCATAAAGAATGACATACGTGTTGCCCAATAACTATAGTTAAGACCATTGAAAATGGAGGTCTTTGTGTCGATTGCCCTTCTGTGTAAGTGGTATTTTGAGTGCTAGTACTTGCGTTATTTGCCATATTACAAGAATATATCAAATAACTGTGTTACGGTTATATGATGACCGTGCTCTGATACCAATTGAAAGTGCGGTGTGTATACAATTATATGTGCTAATATAGTATACACGGATCGTATAATATGGATTACAATACAAATGCGGAAATAGATGATAATAGCATTGTAAATAGAAAATAGAAAAATCACACCAGAGATTTTTATACTGGTTCGGAGCACCGTCCTACGTCCAGTCCCAGACTTCTATCTGGATTTTCACTATTAACTACCTCGCTTCACCCGGAGGAACAGGTTTACAATACCCGAACAACCGAACGGGATTTCACGCCTCTAATACACTGAGGACTTCAACACTTGCCTCTTACAACACAGAGGACTTCAACAAAAGAACAAATACAATTGTTGTTGACAACTTGTGTTCTTGAAAACACGGATTTGTCACTAGCAGTACACCCTTCCTATAATCTTATCCTCAAAGTATGCGATATGATGTTTTGAAAAGATTAAGGAAAGTATATTATTGAATCAAAGGATATGAAATAGTTTCAAAGATTCAATAAATAATTTAGAGCTTTTATAATACAGTATTGAGATCAGAGATTAGATTAAAAGAATATATGAAATCGTTGTAAAAACTTGTGTTTGAATCAATGATTTAGATGATTATATATAGAGAAAAATAGTTGTAACTCTTTGTGAACAGTTTCCATTAAGAGTTATGATCATTGATGAAAGATAGGAGATGCAACCTTTGGAGAAGAGAAGTGTCTTTTGGAAAAGTTGCTTTCTGTTTAAAAACGGTCGACAGGTCAAAAATGGACCGGTAGACAGGAATTCAAATATATATATACGTTATGTGCATGTGTGCACGTTCACTGTGCAATTTACACAGGAACGGTCGACCGCACCTATATTGACCGGTCGACCGGTGCCTGTTAAATTGCACATTGAATTGTGCAACTGCATGCAACTTATAAATTATTCGTATATATATTGATTCCCTTGATATGCATGATTATTTGAGGATAGATTTTAACAAATTTATTACTATTACAACAACAAATAATCAACCTATAATCTAGAGTACCATATATAGCTCTATTGACCTTGTTTTTGTCGATCGCCTTGTTTGTCAGAAATCAAAACTTTCATAAAGCTTGTGACTCAACATCTACAATAATTCTTTATAGTTTTGATATGTGAAATCAATAGGCTGGAATGGAATAATTTAAGTAAACTGGACTATTGAAACTAAGTAAGGGTATTTAGGGATTAAAGTGTGAAATAAGTGTTGACTATAACAAGTTATGAACTTGTAGTAAAGTTCAAGTTACCTCGGGTTTTAAATAAGTTTTATGGATTGGAATTTTCATGTTAGATGGGTTTACTCACGCTGTTTCCAGCCTGACCTGGGTGTTACTTTGACGTAATACTCAGGTCAGGTTACAGATTTTCAAGTTAGGCGTTCTAGGGCTCAGGAAGCGAGCTGGATGGCAGGAACGTCACCGTTGTGTATTAGAGTTGTATTGGTAGTAGTCTGGGACAGGTTGATATAACTGTCTAGTCTATTTGTAATTGTTTTATCTTGATAATGAAATGTATATAATCTAAAAATTATAGCTTTTCTTTTTATAAATGCAATTATTTGTTATTATATTTAATCCGTTGCGAATGTGATATGCTGTTGGTGTCTGTTCTTCTTCTTCCTTCTTTCTCCTTTCTTTAACAATCTGAAATTTCCAACGCTCGATGGCTCGACACATCTACAGTGAACGTATTAGTGTTGAATTTTCGAGGTCGAAATTTTGGGGCGCTGCATTTTGGTATCAGAGCAGAAGGTTAAGCGTGAACCTTGGCTTGGTGGGTTTACTCATTAAGGATAGGGTCAATGGTACACTAGAATGAGTTGAGTGTATTATATATGAGGGCATATTTTTTATTTTCTTATAAAATGATTTTAAAAAATGATTTTTATATAAGTTTATATTTTGATATTTATAATGCAATAGTTTTTCTAATATATTATGGTAATTGGTTGTTGTATTATTTGAACTAAAATAATAATAAGAACTAAGTGGTAATAAAAATACAACCAAATAAGAATTGGATAATATAAACTATATAAATAAGATAAATGGATCCAAACTGAAATTAAAATCCTGAATTTGTAGAAGAGTTTTCAGAATAAGATAACACATAATGAATTGGTTTTCAGATATGATAACCTTGGTTATTATCCTAAAATGTTGTTAATGATTAAGCAAACTGAAATGTTTTAGGGAAGCAAACATTTAGGTGAGTATGACTTATAAATTGGAAATTGAAGATAATTTAAATTGTGAAGTTTTAAATCTATGTCCAGAATTTGGAAATTGTTTCAAAGTGTTAAAGGAAATAATGATAGTATTATTTACAATGTAATTGAATGAAAAAGGCCTATTTCAAACAAGAGTTATTTGAAAATTTTAAAGAAATTTGTTTCGAATTAAAACCAAAGGTGGTTTAAAATTTAAGGTATAACTTGGTGCATAAAGGAAATAAATATGTATATATGAAGGATGTACATAATATCAAAGATGATTTGAAATAAACTCTAAGTGTTGAGTTTTAAATTTTTCCTTGGAATGTGATGTGAAAACCCAAAGTGAAATAAGTTTTTAAACTTAAGTGGGTAGATTATTAATAAGAAGTTTAAAATTTGAAATGGGAATTCAAATTGGGTAAAGTTGACTGGATTAAGTGAAATTGAGATTTAACTTAGGAAGTTAAATGGGTTGAATTGAAGGGAAATATGTGTGATCTCAAAATGGTTTTGATATCTGGAAATTAGAAATGGATGCTATTGATGGATGTTTTAAAATAATTTGGATGATATCATCCTGTTGTTATGAATAATCTTTAAACTGTGAATTGGATTGGTATAAAATGAACTAAAAAGTGAATTGAAATAGTCCATATATCCATTACTGAAATTAAATGAAAAGAAAGCCTGTTTTGGAACTATTTAAAAGGCTTTATTCTTGAAATAAAATTGTAAATGTCACGACCAAAAATTCAACTTTCAAAAATCGACATCAAATACCTCACCTTTATTCGACTGCCGGAGATTCGAACGTCGAACTCCAGTTCGGATGGAGCTTATAACAACATTAGATGAATATAAACAGCGGAAAAAAAATGAACTGCCATAAACCAACATCGCAGATACAACATCAATAAAATATCCATTACAACGTTTCACCAACATCAGAGCATTTTATACATATAACACAACTTCAAAATAGAACATCACAGCGGAAACAACAAAGTATCACACTCCAAGAAAGTCTTCAAAGAAATATAGCGACAGCGAACTTCCAAACTAAGAACCTTGAGATCCAAAAACTTTCCAAAATATCTCCAAGACAAAAGTTTCAAAATCCAATAGCTTCCAAAACAAGATGCTTCAAAGATTCCAAGACAGCACCAAAACACGGAAAACCTGCTTCTAGGCTGCCCGTGTGGAAATTATGGGCACCCAGAGTTTAGAAAGGAAACAATAAACTCCGGGTCAGTCATGGGACTGGTATGAGTAAACAAAAACAGTTGTTTTGAATAAGAAAAACAAATTTTTAAAAATAAAACCATTCATGCTTTTGCAAAATGAAACTACCATAAGGCAACCCGACAGACACACAATGCAATCGCATACTTGGAGGAGATTTCTCCTTATGATAGTCAAACATGCTTTATACGAGAAAACTCTTTGATATTATTATTAGTGCACAGTGTAGAAAACATTTCTAAAAGTATAATATAAATCTTATCCAGCATACGTACCATTATAGTATGCCTACTATAGCTACCATGTTAAATGGCAGATTCTACAATTAAAACCATACTTGGCGCGTATTGGTGATTGGATTTCCAACAATGGTCAGGCTAAGAAACTTCCTGGGCCATATGGGTACGCCTCTTGAGGGACGCCCCGAGAACCTAACCGGATTTCTGCCAACACAAGGCTGGGTTACCTCTGCAACTAGGTAACTACTACACGAGTATGCCATCCCTCGGTTGTAACCAACCTTTATCCGGGGCCCCAACAACACAATCACAAAGCAACATAATTGCGATATCAACATAAGTTAAGTATCTGGGCTCCACACCATGATACCACTTCAATCCAGAAGGAAATGCACATACCCTAAGGGGCGCTAACCCCAATAACCTTGCGACATCCTTCCTGTTTCGACCATTACCGGGTTGTGAGGTTCGATGAAGTCTCGTCTACAAAGCTACGCTTTTCGCAAAAGCCATGTTTTGATCAACAAATGATCAACAACACTCAGCATGCCACGTTACCAAGTTGGAAGTATATCATTGATGACCTTCAACTACATAACCTTTGGGCTCATACGTCTCAGAGAAGAATGTTAAGTAAAGAGAATAAATTATTCGTCACCAACAGAAATGTATTTGAAATAAATCTTCTTTATATCTCAAAATGTAATGTCAGACATACAATCCATACAAGTCTGTTCCAGGTTCGAACAGACCCGAAGGCACTTCAAAAGAAGCCCTTGCAATCCGGGCATCCCCAATCCCGATCGGACTTCCCATCATATATAAAGATCTCTACACCATAGCAACTCAGTGCAGAGTCATTCGACGGGTTATCCTATCGTTCTCGAAGACACCCGGTCTTCACCACCGTCTTCGAACGCTATCAATTTTGTCGTATCACTATTCGGAATGAGTTATATGACACAAAGGTCCTCTCCCGGACAAATCGAATAGTGTGTGTCAATTTTAAAAAATGTGGATATGTCATTCGCAAAGATTCACAGGTTCGATGTGGGTTTCGGATAACCAACTGTAATCCGACTCCCTGTCGCATGGAAATTCAAAAGCCGTTTTACAGGCCAAAGGGTTTTTCATATTCACACAGAAATATATTCAACACAGAATCACAGCTCAGCACAAAGCAATTCATATCACATAGCATCGCAATTACATATTAGAGATATCAATCAGTACACAACATTCAATAGTTATCAATCATCTACAATTAAAATGAATCAATCGTGTGGTTTAAATTAATTAATCACATTATTACTTTCATTAATTATCTTTAATCAACAATTAATTATCATTATTATAAGTTAAATAAATATTAATCACCTTTATTAGTTAATCTATCCTTAATTAATTACCTTAATTAATTAATCCTTAATTATTAATTAAATCTTAATTACTTTTAGTAATTAATTATTCCTTAATTAATTACCTTAATTAATTTATCCTTAATTAATTATCTTTAATATTAAGTAATTAATTAAGTAATACCTTTTAAGCAATTGTATTAATAAATCATTAATTGTTTAATAAATTAAAAGATAATATTTTTATCTTTATTTATTTACTTTGATTTTCCTTTAACCTTGTTTAATAAATCATCCTTATCACATTAATTACTTTAAAAGGTTAAAATAGTTTAAATAACATTTTTATCTTAATTACCCTTTTTTAAATTACATTATTTATTTAATATAAATAACTTTATAAAATAATATATCGAAATTAATTCAATTAAAATTTGATTACTTTTGAAAATACTTACTTTTATCCTTAATTGATTCAAATTTAAATCAAAAACATCATAAAAGAAAATAGGGTTTCAAAAAAAGTTTTAAAAATTTTGAATTTATTTTTAAAGTAAAGTTGTTTTCATACAACCGACCCGAAGCCACTTCGAGTCACACCTGAGCAAAAATGCTCCTTGCTTTGAGTCGTTTGCCAAATCCACCCGTGTGCCTTATATTTCTTTTTACTTGAATTTGTCTAAGTATAAACTCGATACGCACAAATGAATACACGAGCTTAAACTCGAGTTATCAACCCATCTTCTCGAAAGTTACTTCGAGTCGTATCCCTTCTTCCCATTCAATATCACTGACATCCCTCAATTCATTGTGCACATGCACAACTGTTTTGATCGCCTCTGGTCAATGCTATGTTCATCGACCAGTCGACGATCATCAACTCGACACACCAAAACACCCAGCGTTGTGAAACTTTGACGAATTTGCAATTTTGACAGTACGACCAAGATTCAAACAAAATCGAGCCACCATTAAACACCTCGTTCTTCCTCCTCTGATCATCAGAGGTCACGATACTCCACCCTAAGCTCTGCCAGCCTCCCACTCTTTCGATTGCCCCTGTCTGATGCCCTCCGATGGCCTAAAGACGGTGCAATGATCACATTTCTAACCTCGACTCATTTTGAACTTTAAACCCTAACTAGATCAAAATCAACATCCACGTTAATCTAGAATTTTATCAAGCATTTTTCCTCAACTATACGGTTTTCCAACTAGCTATGATTTCGATCTCGAAGGCTATCACGTGATCGATTGCCAGAATTTAGAGAAAATGGCAATCCTGTTCATCCCTCTCTTTCTCATAAAAAATTTGATAAAAAAATTTAATTTATCTTTTAAAAATCATCAACTTCGAAGTTGTTTCAATTAGTATATTCAAAATCCAAAATCATGGTTGCTGAATTTTCTGTTTATATTGGGTTTGCCCGTATTCTTGTATTTTTAGAAAAGATTTTTGTTTGATTTACTTAAATTTGTTTTTAAAACTTAGAGCATAATCATACAAACATATTTCTTTTTGATTTCAAAGCCTAAAATCAATCTGATATAGTGCTTTTGGATTTTAAGATAGGGTTTTGAACCTGTAGGCATGGAACAAAGTTTATTTTGATGTGCACAGACACGCATCTTCATTTTCATGTATAAATATATACGTGCAAACACACATTTATCATTCAAGCTTCGCTATTGTTCACAGCAATAAGTTCAAGTTCAAATCAAGGAGTTTACTCACCTGTGGAGTTGAAAAAGAGCTTTCTGTCTGGGTTTAAGAATTTGAAAGCCTGGAAACTGTTTTTTCTTTTCTCAACTTGATATTGAATTTTTTTTAATCCGCAACTTATTAATATAAATTTGCTTAATCTCTGATGGATTTGTATACTTAATTACTCAACAACAAACTAAAATTCAACTTACTTACAGTTTGATTTTAATGAAATGGAGAAACTTTGGTCGGTAGCTTGAAAACTTGAATTTTCAAATTATTTGAGTTGATTATGATTCTTGTTTAATTGTTGAAGTTGACTCCTGCTTGATTTTGAATTATTTGTTGAAGACTTGAAGTTTTTCTTGAAATTCCTTTTTCTGGCTTGAGATTTGGAATAAAATTAGTTACAGATTTTTTTCTGAAATTTTGGCCTTGATTTTAAAATGTTGAGGAAGGTATGCTTCTATTACTTGTTAGTGATGATTCTCCTCTCCGGTTAAAATTTTGTGCACGGTTAAGAAATGAATAAAAGAGTAAGAAGATGAAGATAAAATGGCTTATATACTATATTTCCTTTTATATGAATTTCTAAAAAAAGAAAATGATATAATGACACTTGTTTAATTCTTTCTGCATGTTAAACTCTTATCCTGTTAGCACCAGAATTGGTCACTAACACCCTTAGGAGAGATTGTGTAGAGAGATTAATGAAGAAAATAAATTTAAATAGAGAGTAATATGCTAAATTAAACGCAGAAAACAAGAACACCAGATTTATAGTGGTTCGTCATGACTGCCTACGTCTACTTTGAGGTTAATCTTTATTTCTTTTCTCAATAATTGATTATAGATACAATCTGTACACCAACTACTTGATTACTATTGTTAAGCAAAGAAGATAAGTCTTGAATGAGTCATGAATGCAATAGAGTCTCCCCTGTGTTCTCGATCAAAGGTCCCCTTCACTGTGCCCCTACCTCTCTATTTATAGACGAAGATGGGTTGGACTTCCCTAATGGGCCTAGTAGCAAGATGCCTCGGCCCAATATGAATGAATTCTGTGTGCCGAGCCACAAATACCGAGCGGCAATTGCCAAGCCATGTCTCTAAACCGAACGAGGTAGTATGTTGAGTGAATCGTGCAGGCCGAACGAGATCTGATGCCGATCGAGGGGAGAATGTCGAGCGAGGCATGAATGCCGAACGAGGCTAAATGCCAAACGAAGCATAATGCCAGACGAGACCTGAATGTCGAGCGAGGCATGTATGCCGATCGAGGCTGAATGTCGAGCGAATCTTGAATGCCGATCGAGGTCACGTATGCCGAACGATGCTAAATGCCAAGCGAAGTTTATGTCGAACGACCCTCTTATGCGGATCGAGGCTCGGATGCCGAACGGCGATAAATTGTGCTGAAAGGCCCTTTATGCCAAAAGAGGCTTCCGCTTTAAGTCTCTGTTGTCCTGGTCAAGCCACCGGCTAACACTTTCCCCCCAAAGTGTATCACATGGATGAACATGATACTCTTTGAATCATGATTTCTTTGTGCCTTGCTTTGAGCCCTTATTCTGGATGTCGATCGAGGCAATGCATGTCGAACGTCATACAAATTTCGAGCGACACACATAAATGCCGAACGACATTCAAATGCCGAACGACCTACAGATGCCGAACGACATAAAAATGCCGAACGACCTACAGATGTCGAACATCATGCAAATGCCGAACGATCTACAGATGCCGAATGACGTACAAATGCCGAACGACCTTAATGCCGAACGAGGAAAGAAGAGGAGAAGCCGGAGCTGAGTAGAACGCCGAGCGATGCGGCTCGGCATGAATGTGGTTCGATGTTGGGCGTGTTCTCACCCACCACCGAACCGGAGCCACCAGACCAAAGAACCACCGGACCAAACCACACTCCTCGCACTACCAAACCAATCCACGAACCAACCCACTACCGGACCAACCAAACTCCTCGCACTATTGAACCAACCCACTACCGGACCAACCCAGTACCGGACCAACCACACTTACCGAACCAATCCACGAACCAACCCACTACCGGACCAACCACACCCACTACCGAACCAAGGCAGAACCAACCACACTCCTCTAACCACCGAATCAATCCACGCGCCGTTCACTACTGAACCCACACGAAGAAGGCCCTACCGAACCAGAAGCATACTACCACAACCGAACCAGAAGCATACTACCCCTACCGAACCAAAGTGAAGAAGGGATTACCGAACCAATAATATCAGGCCAGATCATATCTGCCCAAGCCCACCAACAGCTATATACATCCAAGACCCCTGCCCCCAGCCTCACTCTATAAATAGAGGGGCAGGGGTACAACAATGGAAAAAGTTTGAGAGCTCAAGCACGGACAGAACTTTCAGACAACTTTCATACACTTGTAATCGAAGCTTTGTACTTGTAATCTGAACAGTGAAAGAGAGTAACATATAAAGTGGACGTAGGCACATTCTCGCCGAGCCACTATAAATCTGTGTCTTTTACAGTTTAGTCCGTGCCTTTTACATATCTGCATAAATCACCTAAATCGCTAAGAACAACATAAAATCGACTAAATCATACGACTTGGAGGTATTTGCCCATTTTTTGTGCAAACATTTTTGGTGCTTTCACTGAGAGCTCGAGCTAGAAGCTTCAGCTTCTCCCACTTAAACTTCTTCCCGACAGCATTGCTCATTGCATGGAAGACATGCCTCCCAGGCAGAAGAAAGATGTTAGCAAAGGAAAGAACATCGCAACTAGCAGCGTTCTAGATCCTGTGATCACGGATCAAGAGAATCGTCCCGTTCCAACGGCAGTACAAAATGGAAATCAGGCGAATCCAACAACCCCTGCTACGGAACAGCCGGCAGCAATTACTAGGGCAGATCTAGACAGGATTGTGGCTGAAGTAACTGACCGCTTCACATCCCAACAAGAAGCCTTGGTGAACCGACTCATGTCATGCTTAAGGGATGCTGAAGAATCCAACCGCAACACTGAATCATGGGATGAGTCCCAGTTGGGAGGATCTCGGAGGTGACAAAGATCTTTCTTCTTCGAAGAAACTAGCAACAGGAGCAACAATGATATGAGCCGAGCCCGAACTCAGCCCGAACTTCGACCCGAGGAAACACTTGGAACTAAACCTAAAGGGGGAGGTACCAGGCGAGGGCCGGATGTGGCTAAGCCGGTTATGCTACCTAGCCATGGAAACACCAATGAACGGAGCCGAGCTAGTGTCCAGCCCGAAGTTGGACCCGAGGAAGTGCTTAGAACAGAACACAGCAGGGGAAGATAAAGGCAAGGGCCAACTGCAGCTGACCCTAGCATGCTCCCAGAAGACCAGAGATAGCCACTGGAAAATATTAGGAGTGATAGACGATACCACCCCTACAGATCATCTGGACGGAATCAATCCCGCAGAGAAGAACCAAACTCATTTCTATCTGCTCCAAACTTTGATGAAAGGATGACGCCATTGTTCAGAGAGTGCGTCAAACGGGATCAAAGAGATCGAGGGATAGGTGCTAGGGTAACCAGCCCTTTCACCCGCAATATCAAGATTGCCATCACCTCCCGAGAATGGAAAATGCCAACAATGGAACCTTATAAGGGAATCTCTGACCCCGTTGTACACTTGCAGAGATACACACAACATATGCTCATGAGCGGAGCCACAGAAGGAGTATTGTGCAAATGCTTTCCACTATTCTTAGCAGATCTAGCTACCTCCTGGTTCTGCCAACTACCCCAAGGATCCATCAGCTCATGGGAAATGTTGAAAGAAAAGTTCATCAGCCAGTTCCGCATTCATGTGGAACAACCCAAGGACGCTTATTCCCTATCTAATATCAAACGGAAGCCTGGGGAAATAGTGCAGCAATATCTAACCCAATTCAATGCTGCAGCGGCCGTAGTCCAAGATGCCGATGAGAAACTTATCTTAATGGCCCTCTGTAGTGGTGTGCATCCGGATACTAAGTTTGCTAGAAGATTTACGAAAGAATAACCAAAACCTTACCCGATTTCTTCCATGAAGCCGGAAGATATATGAGACTTGAAGACGCTGCCACTGAAAGACAAACAAGGCAACAAACCAAGGCAGCTCATGGCGACACACCCGCTGTAGCAAAGGACGTTCGAAGAAATGACTCTAGAGACAATGCTGGGGGCAAGAAGGGAGAAAAACGTCTGTATCGGCCAGGACCGAGTTTCGACACATACACTCCTTTTAATGAAACAATCGAAAACATCTTCCTGGCCACCCAAGACGAAGTTAAATATAGACGCCCCCCGTACAAGAAGGAATCAGATAACGCAATTACGTCTGGAAAGTTCTGCCGCTTCCACGAATCTCATGGGCATGATACCAATGAATGCCATCATCTCCGGGACTTAATTGAAGAACACATCAGAAGGAAGAGACTGGAACGCTATGTAAAAGGTCAGAACATGACCCCAGCTCCTGCCAATGAAAATCCAAGGCTACCCCTCCTAGAAACAGAAGGGGGAATTCGCAACACCAGCGGCTCCAGTCAAGAGAAGATAGTGGTCCATACCATATCGAGAGGACCACACATCGCCGACAGAAGCTGGACAGAGATGGAAAGATACAGAAAGTCACTTAGAAACAATGAAGGCTGCGTTAATTCTGTTATGGAAGAACGCCACCTGAAGCGAAAATAGAATGATGACATTACATTCAATAGGCGTGACCTAGAAGGAAGGCAGTACCCTCACATGGATCCTATGGTCATCTATGCCCGGTTCGGCCCAGCCGAAGTTTTCCGAATTCTAGTAGACACTGGAAGCTCAGTAAATATCCTATTCAAGCATGCTTTCGACAGAATGAAGCTGTCAATGAAGGATGTGTCTCCCTGCAACAAACCACTACACGGTTTCACTGGAGACGCGAAGATGCCCCTCAGGCAATTGTACCTTTTTTTGAAATAGGAAGTCACCCCTGCTACGTTGTGCGGAAACAAACATTTATGGTAATAGGTAACCACTCTACCTACAACGCCTTTTTAGGAAGACCAGCCTTGTCTGACTTCCAAATTATCTTGGCCCCATGGTGCCTTAAGATGAAATTTTCAACAGATAATGGAATAGGAGAAGTAGAAGGAGATCAAGACGCCGCTCGATATTGCTATGTAACTGAACTTCGCAATAACCGCAGGAAGGATAGAGGGAAGAATGTAGAGACTACTCTCTGCATGAAAAACTTGAAAGCATAGCAACTAAAGAAAGCCCCTCCTGTTCGATATACCAGTGATCCTTTCAATGAATTAGACCCCAGAGACAAATAGGAGGAGGCCACCGCCGAGCCTGCAGAGGCTATGGAGTTTGTATCTGTAGACAAACACGACTCAAGTAGACTATTGAAAATTGGATCTCAGCTGAGAGCAGAATCGAGGGATCAACTCATTGATTTTCTCCGCCACAACTTGGATGTATTTGCATGGACGCATGCTGACATAACTAGAATCTCCCCAGACGTGGCATGCCACGTACTAAACATCGATCCTACCAAGGTGCCAGTAAAGCAGAAAAAGAGAAGTATGGGGGTAGAATGATCAGCAGCCCTCGATGAAGAAGTAAAGAACCTACTTGCCAATAACTTCATACGAGAAGCCATCTACCCAGAGTGGATCGCTAACCCGGTGCTAGTAAAGAAGGCTAATGGGAAGTGGCGAACATGCATTGACTTCTCCAACTTAAATGACGCTTGCAAGAAGGATTGCTTCCCACTCCCCCGAATCGATCAGCTTGTGGACAGCACAGCCGGGCACGAACTCTTATCTTTTATGGACGCATATTCAGGATATAACCAAATTCCTATGCATGCTCTCGATCAAGACCACACTAGTTTCATCACTGACCGGGGATTGTACCACTATAGAGTAATGCCTTTTGGACTAAAAAATGCCAGAGCTACTTATCAGCGCCTCGTCAACAAGATGTTCGCGAAACTAATAGGACGAACTATGGAAGTTCATGTGGACGACATGCTAGTAAAGTTAAGGAAAGCCGACGATAACGTAAGCCACCTGGGCGAGATGTTTCAGGTGCTTCACCAATATGGAATGAAGTTGAATCCTCTAATGTGCTCCTTCGGAGTATCATCGGGAAAGTTCTTGGGATTCATCGTCTATGCCAGAGGAATTGAAGCAAGCCCCGAACAAGTCCAAGCCCTGAAAGATATCAGGATACCTTCCACTCGAAGAGAAATGCAAAGCCCAAATGGGAAGGTGGCCGCCCTAAGCAGATTCATCTCTAAAGCCACTGACAAGTGTGTCCCCTTCTTCGAGGCTCTAAAGAAAGACAAAGGAAAGTTCGAATGGACTGACGAATGCTTAACAGCCTTCCTTAACCTAATCGAACACCTCCAAAGACCACCAGTACTCTCAACTCCAAACGAAGGCGAAGTGCGATACCTATACCTTGCTGTGTCATCTCATGCTCTAAGCGCCGCTTTGGTGAGAGAAGACAACCGCACGCAACAGCTAGTATACTTTGTAAGCAAGAGGTTAATGGGTGTAGAAGCCAAATATCCTAAACTTAAGAAGCTAGCATACTGTTTACTAATCACGTCACGAAAACTACGACACTATTTCCAATCTCAGTCCATCAGAGTTCTAACTGAACAACCGCTAAGGCAGGTACTCCATCGTCCCGACACTTCTGGACGACTACTTAAACGTGCATTGAACTGAGTCAATATGATATCACCTACCATCCTCGCACTGCCATCAAGGGACAAGCCAAGGCCGATTTCATTGCCGAATTCACTACCAACGAAGGTAAGGAGCAATCTGAAATAGCAACATACATCAAGTGGAGTCTCTTAGTTGATGGAGCATCAAACGAACAAGGCTCGGGGGCAGGTATTGTAATAATCACTCCTAGGGGAAGGAAGCTACATTATGCTCTAAGGTTGGAATTCACTACTACCAACAAAGATGCGGAATATGAAGCAGTAATAGCTGGATTAGAACTTGCCTTAGAGATTGGAGTTAATTCTTTCTGTCTTCATAGTGATTCTCAACTTATTGTATACCAAATACTAGGAGAATTTCAGACTCGAGGAGAATGACTCACAGCATATCTAAAGAGGACCATGCTGCTACTCGATCAATTGGATCACTATTTAATCAAACACATTCCTCGAGAAGAGAACCAAGAGGCCGACGAATTGGCAAAGCAAGCTAGCATGAAAGACGACACCATTTCCGGAACAGTGGCCATCTCAAGGCAACTAACCCCGAGTTTCGAGCAAGTGAATCTTACAGCTGCAACCGAAGAGGAAACTTGGATGACTTCCATCCGAAAATTCTTACAAGATGGCACACTGCCCGACGAGCGTAACGAAGTCAAGAAAATCTTGAGGAGAGTTTCCCGCTACACAATACAAGAAGGCATCCTCTATCGGTGCGGCTTCTCAAACCCATTATTAAGGTGTGTCGCTAGAAGAGAAGCCAAAGAAATCTTATCAAACATCCATCAAGGAAGCTGCGGAGATCACACTGGAGGGCAGACTCTGGCAAAGAAGATACTCCGATATGGGTATTTTTGACCCACCTTAAACAAAGACTCCTTGGACTTCGTCAAAAAATGTGACAGATGTCAGAAGTTTGCTAAGATTCCTCGACTACCAACGAATGAGATTACTCAAATGACCTGCCCTTGGCCCTTTGCAATATGGGGAATTGACTTGATTGGCGAACTGCCGATGGGCCGAGGCGGAGCCAAATATGCTATAATGGCAGTCGACTATTTCACCAAATGGGTGGAAGCGGAACCTCTAAATAAAATATCTTCGGCAAAAGTTATTAACTTCTTGATCAAAAACGTTCTATGTAGGTACAGAGTTCCACTCAAAATCATATCGGATAATGGATTTCAATTTGACAGCGAGGAGTTCGCCGACTGGTGCCAAGAGCACAGAATTCACAAAAGCTTCTCATCTGTAGCTTATCCCTAGACAAACGGACAACTCGAAACTGTCAACAAAATTCTCAAAACTCTAATCAAGAAGAAACTTGAATAGTCAAAAGGCGCTTGGGTGGATGAACTTCCTACGGCGCTTTGGGCATACCGCACATCTTTTAGAACATCAACGGGGCATACTCCTTTCTCATTGGCATACGGATCGGAGGCCATGCTCCCAGTCGAAACTATAGTGCCTTCCCACCGTAGGATCCACTATGACCCAGAAGAGAATGAAGAACTCCTTCACATGTCTTTTGGATCTAATTGAAGAGAGAAGAAACGACGCAGCAATCAAAGCAGCAGCTCATAAGCAAAAAGTGGCAGCACACTACAACTCCAAAGTCAAGCATCGTAGCTTACAAGAAGGAGATCTTGTCCTCAAGCGAATCTTCCTGCGCAGCGGAGCACTAGATCCAATCTGGGACGGACCATATGTAATTCATAAAGATCTCCACAACGGAGCTTATATTTTTTCAACAGTGGACGGAGCGGTGTTCCAGAGGACATGGAACATCCAACACCTTCGTCGATAATTTTATTAACTTGTACTGCCTATATGAAGTGAATTAACAAAGAGAATCGATGGACGTAGGCATTTTCGTGCCGAACCACTTTAAAAACTTGTCTCTTTTTTAACTTGTTCCTTTATATCTTGGCTGCTTGTTAATTTTATCCTTTTCTGTTGAACAAAATCCCATGTAATGGCATTTCCATTCAAGACACATCACAGCGCGACTTCACCTGGACAAGACCTAACAGGTACTATACGAATCTATGCCCTCGCCAATGAGACCCCAGCATCCCTCTGCTGCGGGTTAACTCATTGCTCGCGATCGACCCTTAAAGCCAACTGTAATGTGCCGATTATAAGCCACCAAGAAGGCCGACTATAGCCGAGGCAGCTCACAACGGTGTTCGGCTCGCCGGCAACCGTGAACCTACTTTAAGCCCCAACATAAGGTGTGGCCAGCCAGGGGTAGTTCACAGTTGACGATCGGCACCCACGCTAGCCGGCCACGGTAAATCGAATAATACCCACGATTACGGGCCATAATGGCTTGGGTAGTTACTGTGCACGATATCGGCTCCGAGTGTCTTAAGTACGACTGTGGTAAAAATGAGAAACTCCCCATGAAGGCGTAAGATGGGTGACAAATGTTTCCAAGACCCACAGCTAGGGAAAGTGACTACAAAACCCGTTTGCCACGAACTTAAGCACATCGCAGGCCTTCCGTGATTGGAAATTTTACCACTTCTTGTATTTCTATTTTGTTTAAAAACTTTCCTCTTATCCTCTATAACAATCCCTAAAGTACAGGACACAAAATAGGAGATGCTCGCTAATGGGAATAGGAACTCACAACTGGGTAACATGTCACTCAGCTGCATTCCACGCTCAGTCATACAAGACATTCAAAGCAACCGTCTACGACTAGAACATAAAGGACGATACTTTCTTCTTTTGTATATGAATACGTAGCTGTAATTTATTCGCACATCACACTTGAATCATAGGAATATGCACGAGTATATTTTTTATGCAACACACCAAAATAACGATAGCATTCAAATATGACAGAATCAGCTTAAGTTAAAAATTACATGCCAAGAATAAAGTCGTTCGTTACGAATAACATAATTACAGCTTAAAAGTTACATTAATGTTTTGGGACTACCATAGACAGTAATGTCAAGTAAACCAAAAGATATCCAGATCAAGTCAAGGAGTCGGCTGCATCGGAGCTTCACCTCTATCCTACTGGCCCTTCGAGATCTACTTAACCGCAGGATTGGAACTCTCAGCATGTTGACCAGAGGTAGTTGGTGCTTCAGAGGTCCCGCCTGTCCAATTCGGGTGAAGAATCCATTAAATAAACAATAAGCAATCAAGTTACGAAAAGCTAAAAGGGAAGACTTACCAGCATCTGCTCCTTGATCATCATCCTCTAACTGCACACCTACCTCCTCAGCAGTAAGCAGTCGCATACCCTCCTTCACCATCGCTTTCTCCTCCTTGGTGAATTAAGCCGTAACCATGTCCATTCTAAAGGCCACGCCACCCTCCTTATCTGCATCGGCCTTAGCCTCCTCCAGGGCCCTGAGATAAATCCTGGCCATGACTCGGGGATAATCATCCATCCAAGATAAGTTGCCTTGTTTCCAAGTGCAAAAGTATATATCCTGAAGCATCTCATCCATTATTCCCTCATTCCCTTGAACTCCCTTATTCGGTCCTCAGAAGCCAACAGCTTTGCAGTGGCAGATCCCTCCCTGATTGATATCGCGAGAAGTCGGCCTGAAAGGATTTCCTCATCGCCTCCATCTCCTCCTTTAGCTTGGTTTGAGTAAGCTCTACGGCTTCAAGTTTCTCGGATAACTCCTGTACCCGCTCGAGATCCTTTTTCCGAACCTCATCCACCATTGCAATAGCCATATCAATCCGTTCCTTACAGACAACCTCCATTTTCCGTAACTCTGCCATACTGGCCCCTTCCATGGTTTTCTTTAATTGCCTAGAAGCAGCTTAATGTTGAGAGATCTGGATGGCCTGATCAGCGAGTTGTTTGGCCTGGTCGGAAACGGTTAACCGCAGTCGAATGTTAGCACTCCCGATTTCTTCTCCAGCCTTGACCAGTCGGGCATGATGCACCATCGGCTTCTTGGTTTCCTCAGCAACCCTGTCAATGATTGCCTTAGCTTCGTACCCCAAAGTTACAACCCGAGTAGTAAGCAAATCAAGGTCCAGGGACATAGCTTCATCCAATACTCTTACCATAGGATTACGGGAAAGAAGGTGCTCACCGGTAGCCTCATCAAAGGTAATATCATAAGAACCCGGATCCAGATCCAGATGACCTACAAACGGATTACGAGCCAAGCCGGGATGGCATATCCAGGTAACGGTAGGATGTTCAGACGGGTGCGGAGGAGGTATAAATTCAGTATTCTTCTTCGTGGTATCCCGAAGAGGCTGAGTTGGGGACTAAGGACCAGGTGAGGATTCAAACAAGGACTCCTCTTCTTCTTTTGGATATCCTCTTCGATAACTCCAAAAAGAGGACGGTAGCCGACTATGTCTTCAGGGCGGTTAGTCGGAGGCTTTGGTTTAGTAGAAGCCTTGAGAAGTTTGTATTGTTCAAGACGGTGCCGAACATTTGATGTCTTGGCCACCTTACCCGCTTCTGTGATAAAAACCCAGTGTTACAAACATACGTTGAGCTATAATTCAAGAAATATATCGAGTTAAGAAGAGTAAAGAGACGCTTTTGTTATATAACCCTGGGGAGGAGTAGGATATTGCAATCAGTTCTGGATCTCATTCCAGGACGGGAGATGACCATAAAATATTCCTAAATCCTTATCATAAATGGAGTCGGCAGGAGTCAAAAATTCACCTTGAATCACAGGAGTTGCCTTTGCTGAAGCGCTCGTAGAAGATGAATCGGTGCCGGTCCCGGCCTTGTCAACTTTCTTGGGCTTCTCCACTAAAGCCGATCCTTCCTCCAACCCTTCAAAAGCTAGAAGGAAAGCGTCATCTGTCCACTCCTGGACCACACCTGCTTGCTAAGAAGACAAAGCCCCAGTGTCTTCACCACTCTGTCCGTCGCCACCATCATCGCTATGACCATCACCATCACCTTCTCCACCACTTCCTCTCTCCGCCTCACCTCCTTCATCCTCGCCTCTTTCCTCCTTCATATCTTCCTCCTCCGGGATATCTGGACATGTGCTGGGGGAGGGTCCATCGGACTTCTTAAGTTTCTTCCCCCCCGTCAATTGGATGTTTCGAGAAGGGTTTCCTTTTGCTTCTCTTCGCCGTAGCCCCTCCTTTAGCTTTGGCGGCCCTCTCCTCGACTGTGTCTCTTTGCTTGACCACAGACTGGCATGGCAGAATCAAGTTGTGTCCCAAAAGAGTATCATTCCTGATCAAATAAGAAGCTGCCCTCTCCTTTTTGGAAATGGCTTCTATTTCCTCAGCCATCCGAGCCAAACGATCATTCTCTACAACCGCAAAGCCACCTATCGCTAGCAAGAAACAAAGCACATAAGGAGGAGCATTACAGTCAGAACGGAAATTATAAATAAAAGTCGACTTACAGCCAGAGGTGAAGCGGTGGAAAGAAACAGAGTCATCCTTGACAAAGAACTATTCCTTCTTGAACATGCTAAAATTTGAATATAAGTCTAGGACTGGCTTGAAAGACACGGCCGATTCTAAGCTAATATATGGAGACCCTTTCTTATAGCCTCTCAAGTTATATAGGTACCGGATCTCCCGGTTGGAAGGGGGATGCCCGTATTTTCTTTGGAAAATAATGAACAGACTCACCAAGATAGCATAGGAGTTGGGATGAAGCTGGAAAGGGGCCACCTTCAAGTATGTGATGAAGCTGACTATCCAAGCATTGATCGAAGGAATGGCTCCGCACATGCAATGATACCTACTATAAGAAAAATATCCTTCAGGGGTGTTATACAGCATCGCTTCTTTCTCTGGCAACATCATATGCGCTCTGTCAATCCCAAAGGATCTAGATATAATGTCAAGCTGCTCGTCTTTGAGGGAGCTGAGAAAGCAGTCAGGCGGTGAGTTCAAAAGCTCCTGAGGACCGTAACCGTCTACTAACGATCTTGGGGTTGGTCCATGTCGTTCTGGTTCTACCTGAACTGGGGGCACTATGGAGGACTCTCCTTTGTCCTTAGATTTCTTCTTGTCAGAACGAGTTTCTACTTAATGAGACATTATCTGCAATACGAGAAAACATATTGTTAGGACAAGAAGTGTAGAGATATAAACAAGCAAATACCTACGGCCTGGAGTCTCATTCATAATTCAAAACATAAAAGTTCATTCGGTAGTACGGGGCCAAGGTCCATTTGGCACTCGTACTCCCCAAGTGCATTCTGTAGTTCGAGGTGAAAACACATTCGACACTCATACTCCCCGGACTCATTCGGTAGTTAAAGCATAAAGTTTATTCGGCAGAAGAAAACCTTACCTGGTCTGGCAGTCAAGTCTATTTCGGTACTTGATTGATTCGGCTATTTCAAAAGATGAAGGACGACAGAGGCATGAAGCCCATACTTATAGGCAAGCGTGGGATGACCGGACCAACCGGTTCGGCACTTGGGCCGAATGGTTGTGTCCAAGCTAAGGAAAACAAAGCGCGGCATATACCATCATATGCCCCACTTTAAGGGGCAAATGTTGGACGTGTTCTCACCCACCACCGAACCGGAGCCACCGGACCAAAGAACCACCGGACCAAACCACACTCCTCGCACTACCGAACCAATCCACGAACTAACCCACTACAGGACAAACCCACTACCGGACAAACCACACTCCTCGCACTACCGAACCAATCCACGAACCAACCCACTACCGGACCAACCACACCCACTACTGAACCAAGGCCGAACCAACCACACCCCTCTCACCACCGAATCAATCCACACGCCGTTCACTAACGAACCCACACGAAGAAGGCCCTACCGAACTAGAAGCATACTACCACAACCGAACCAGAAGCATACTACCCCTACCGAACCAAAGTGAAGAAGGGATTACCGAACCAATAATGCCAGGCCAGATCATATCAGCCCAGGCCCACCAGCAGCTATATACATCCAAGACTCCTGCCCCCAGCCTCACTCTATAAATAGAGAGACAAGGGTACAACAATGGAAAAAGTTTGAGAGCTCAAGCAGGGACAGAAATTTCAGACAACTTTCATACACTTGTAGTCGAAGCTTTGTACTTGTAATCTGAACAGTGAAAGGGAATAACATATGAAGTGGACGTAGGCACATTCTGGCCGAACCACTATAAATCTGTGTGTCTTTTACAGTTTAGTCCTTGCTTTTTACATATCTGCATAAATCACCTAAATCGCTAAGAACAACATAAAATCGACTAAATCATACGACTTGGAGGTATTTGCCCATTTTTTGTGCAAACATTCGACATGACTCCTTTATGTCGAACGATGAAGAAGATAGTTGGGAGAGTGTCGTGTCGAACGGCATAGTTCGACATGTTTGCGGGTCGGCATGTTTTGCCTCATGCCGAACGGTGGTAATGAGTGGTAGGTGAGTGTTGTTGAGGATAGAATGCCGAGCAAGGTGGCTCAGCATGATTGTGGTTCGGCATGACTAGTTGAATGCCGAACGAGGAAGAGGTTAGGTAGGAGGGTTGTGTACAACAACAACACCGGTCGAACCTAATGCATAATTGACTTAACACATATCTTACGCCTGAACACATGATAGTGGACAATAACAAACTTAAACCACAAAGCATATTGGACAATCTAGACTGACTAATCCCATGTTTAAACAATTAAGAATTTGGACTTTAACTTGATTAACAGTTAATAGATTTTCAAATGCAGTGACGATGCCGAGTTCAAAACATAAACTGTCTTAGTGATCTTCGAAGACAACAATTCAAAGCTTAGAATTATTTAATCAACCCAGTGTCTTTTCACTGCCCGTCACTTACATTTGAATGACGCACTAGTTCACACACCACACGGGGGGGAATATTTATGTCGTTAAGTCTAATGTCGGATGTTTTTCAAGTATAGTCCAAATTGGTGCTTTGTCAGATTCAATCTTCACTAGAGATGTCTAGGAAATCAATCTCTGCTACGATCTCCGATAGACCTGGGACATCCTCTCGCCAGGAAGTTGCAGTAACTTACCGAGACTTACCAAGACTTACCGAGCCCAGCGACTACCCCTACTCAAGACTTACCGAGCCCTGCGACTACATCTGTTGACTTGGCTCCCGACGCTTTGGAGGCAGATTTTTTGTTAGTTGACCCAATCGACTCACAAGCCTCTAAGATTAATGAAAGTACACTTCATCGAATATGCTCTGTCTATGGAATCCCCTTCGATGATGTGTTAGTTCCATCGGGGCGTGATTGTCCGCACTTGCCCCCAGTCGGATACACAGCTTGCAATAGATTTATGTGCTGGGTTGGCAACGTGCCACCATTCAACTCATTTCTTCGAGACATGTTGTAGTATATCGAGATTGCCCCATCACAACTGCATTCGAACAGCCATGCATTCATATACGACACTTGCATCCTCTTTATGAGTGTCCTCTTTAGGCTTCCGACTCTGGGTGATATGCGATACATCTATTGCATCAAGAGACGGACGAATAGCCCATCTTTCATGTTTCTAGAGCCGCATAACAAATGCCAAATTTTGACTGGGGCATGGAGTAAATATGCCCAGTATAAGCAAGATTGGTTCTATGTTCGTTGCCCCTACGCAAGAAGATGGGTAGAAGGAAGTAAGTTCTTTTTTCGGATAAATACTTGAATTTGCCAAGATTCACATCGTTTCTAACTCTTCATTCATTTCTTAAGGTGTCAACCCATGTCCCGAAGGCTCCGGGTACTCTGAGGCAGTCGAAGCTATTCGAGTCCTTCACACGGGAGACCAGGACATCAGATCACTTATTTCAAATGAGTCGCTTTCAAAGTTTGGGTTGCTGGCGGAAGGTCACCAAATAAGCCTTCCCCAAGGGGTTTCCCTATCCAAACCTGCTTCGGGCAAAGGAAGAAGAAGCCGAGTCCTCAACACACAACGCCCCTGAGACGCCAGATGAGGGAGAGATTAAAGAAACTGAAATGCCCAAAGCACAAGGCGAAAATGTTAGTCCATCCCGGGACCCCATAGTTGAAGTTAATGACATTGAAACATTGCCTTCCTCTTCGAAGAGGAAGAGGAAACTGACCTATAAGCTGAGGAAGAAAACAATGGGTGGAACTTCTAAAGTTACCCTTATCCCAGGGGAAAAAGAAGCTTCCTCTCAACATTTAGAGAGTTCTCTGAAGGGCTTGAAATGACCCAGACTCGACCTTCGAAAATCGGCACCGAATTTGTCGTTCGTATTCAAATGTCGCAGATCCAAACATAGAATCTGGTTCCCCAAAGCTTATAACACATTAAGCATAACAACACTGCCAAAGAAAATGAATAATATCATTGATATACAATATTTGATACAATAATGAATACAATAGAATGATACAATAGATATCAATACTATCAGAGATACAAGACACAGCGGAAAGAATATCTTCAATAGAATACATCTTCAAAAGAATCCAACTCCATAATGCAACTACAACTCCATCTCCAAACTAAAGATAGCTCTAACCATCATCACGATGCAATAACAAACTAGATAACTTCAGAATGAAGCAAATGTGATCGCCAAGATCCAAAAGCTTCAAAGATATCGAATATACACCTACTATCTGACTATCTGAAAAACCTAACTCTAGACTGCCCGTGTGGAAAATTATGGACACCCGGAGTTTAGGAAGGGAGCAATAAACTCCAGGTCAGTCATGGGACTGGTACGAGCAAACAAAAAAGTTTATCTTTAAAACAAACAACAAAAGATTTTAAAATTGAAATCCGCAATGCTTTTTGGAAAATGAAACTACCATAAGGCCTCCTGCCACACACACCATGCAAACACAGAATTGGAGGAGATTTCTCCTTATGATAGTTAAAAATGCTTGATACGCGAAAACCATTTGATATTATTATTAGTGCATAGTGGAACATATTTCGAAAGTATAATATTAATCTTAGACAGCATACAACATTTCGTCGTATGCCTACTATAGCAACCATATTCAATAGCAGGTTACCGCCACATTCCATGGCAGGTTATACAACTAAAACCGTACAGGGCGTGTATTGTTTCTTTGGATTTTCCAACAAATGGTCAGGCCAAGGAACTTCCTATTGCCACATGGGAACGCCTCTGGAGAGACGCCCCGAGAACCTACCCGGATCACTGCAAACACAAGGCCGGTTTACTCCCTTCCCGGGAGTAAAACCTAAGATATGCCACCCCCGGTCGTTTACAACCTTTATCCGAGGGTCCTCAACCACAAAGCAACATCAAACTGTAATAAATATACAGTGTCCACATGAGTAAGTATGGCTCCATACCATGATACCACCCTTTTCAAGAAGGAATGGACATACCCTTGGCGTGCGACCCCTGAAACCTTGTCGCATCTTTCCTGTTTCGACCATTACCGAGTTGTGAGGCTCGATGAGGTCTCGTCCACAAAGCTACACTTTTTTCACAAAGTCATGCTTTAATCAACAAATGATCGGCATCACTTCTATGCCACATTACCAAATTGGGAATGTATCACTAGTAACCATCAACTACATAAATATGAGCTCGTACGTCTCAGAGAAGGGTGTTAAGCTAATAGAATAAATCTCTGCCACCAAACAGAAATGTATTTGATAGAAACCGGTTTTACATCTCAAAGTGTAATGTCAGACACACATCCATACAAGACTGTTCCGGGTTTGAACAGAACCGAAGGCACTTCCGAAGAAGTGCTTGCAATCCGGGTATTCACAATCCTGATCGGACTTCCCATCACTTAGGGAATCTCTATACTGGCGCGGCTTAGTGCAGAGACAATCAACGGGTTATCCTTTCGTTCTCGAAAATACCTGGTCTTCACCACCGGTCTTCAAATGCTATCCATAACGACGAATCATTATTCGGAATGGGTTATATGGCACAAGTTCCACTCCCGGCTAAACCGAATAACGAGCGCAATATTTAAAAACATATGGATTTTGGGATCTTAGTTAAGTCACAACTTTAAAACCAAAAAACCTTTCTTTAAATGGTTTAAACAAATTACCAATAACAAATCTTTAAACAAAAAGATTTACTTCACAAAGTTCATCAATATTTCACAAAGATTCATTCATAGCTTTTCAAAACAACTTCCTTTTCAAATTGGATTATCTCATCCAATTATTAACCCAAAGACTCAATTTATAGCTTCCAAAACTATTCCCAAAGATCCATTCATAACTTTCAAAATAGTTCCTATTTCAAATATTTTATATATATAAGATACATTATTTAAAATCCTCTTCGATTCAAAACAAAGTTTAACAATCTTCCTCAAAGGTTCATTCATAGCTTTCAAAAACAATTCACAATTTCATTTCAAACTTGAAATCTTTTGATACGAATTGGAAATCCTTTCTTTAAATGAAAGCTATTATTATTTGGAAACAAATAATCTTCGTTTCGGAAAAATCCAATTATATTTGCATGAGTTAAAGCCCTTGAGTTAAATTCAAATTCCCTAATCAATGCCTTTAAAATGGTTATCTAAACCATATCATTTACCTATAAATAAATTTCTAATCATGGTTAATTGATAATTAATTAATTACAAACCATTAAATTAATTATCCTCGAATTAGTCATTAATTTACCTTTAATTAATAATTAATTCTTTAATTAATTATCCTTAATTAATTACAATGATTAATTAATTAATCCTTAATTAATAATCATTCCTTAATCACTTTCATTGATTAATTAATCTTTAATTAATTATTCTTAAATTAATTACCTTAATTAGTTAATCACATTCATTACTTAATTATCATTAACAATATAAATTAACTTACTTTTAAGTTAAAATTTTAAGGCATTTGATTTATTCCTAATTCACTTTATTAAGTTTTATTTTAAAGTAACTTACCAAAAATATAAGTTTAAAACATTCTTAAAACTAATTGTTTTAAAGATCATTTATTTCAAAACCTTTAATTTATACCTTCTAACCTAAAAAAAATCATCATTTACAAAATGAAATAATTTTAGAAATTTATTTAGCTAATTTGTTAAAGTTTTAAAACTGGAAACAAAGAACCCCAGTCAAACCCGAGTGTTTCCCGAGCCACTCCACCATCTGCTTCGAGTTTTATCAAAAATTTACTCGTACGTTTTAAATTTTCAACCCTAAATTTTTCTTAAGTATTAACCCTACGCATCCATAAAATTACTCGAGCCCAACTTCGAACAAACGCCCTGATTCCCCGATAACAACTTCGAGTTTGAATCCATCTTCCTTAATTTTTCCACGAGTTCGAACTAACTACGATTACCAGAAATCATCTTGGGCCCCAATCCCCGACCATCAGAGGTCGCGCAAATGCACCTGAAGCTCCCTTGACATCCAACGCCTCGATCGCCATTAGAGCGAACACCTCCGGTCCTTCGATGGTGACGCGGCAATGAGTTTTCGACCATCACCAAATGTAGGTGTTAAACCCTATTTCGATCTCTTCAGCCCGCCACAACGACTGATAAATTTATCCAAGAATTTTCTGATGATCCCTGACCATCAGACTAGCTCCAATTCTGACCACGCAATTTATCCTTACTTCAATTACCAGAAATCACCCATAAATCAAAAAATCTTCAATTTAGAAATTCTCAACCAATATATGTTTCCCATAAATCAAAAAATCTTCAATTTAGAAATTCTCAACCAATATATGTTTAAAAATACTGATCTTTCCTTTAAAAGTCATCATTTATAAAAAGATTTTTGATAATACAATTCAGATCAGAAAACAGCATGGTTAAACTTTCACATTATTTTGGGTTTGCCTGTATCCTTCAAATTTCCAAAGAGACTTAAGTTAAATCTTCTTAAATTCATTTTTAAACCTTAAACCATAGCTAAACAGTCAAAGTTTGTTTAGATCATAAAGTCATATAAGGATCCATGGAAAGAAATTGAAATTTATATAGGTTTTAGAAACATGGGAATAAAACAGAGGCAAATGTGCCTGTAACTTAAACATGCACATTCTTCTCTGCATATAAACATCTACATATTTGCATGCATGTCAGTACTTCACATTATATTTCCAACATCATCATAAAACAACACTTAATGCTTCAGATTCTTCAGTGTTTACTCACAGGCATTTCAAAATAAAGAAGGTGAAGTTTGCACACCTGACTTTGATGATGAACAGAGAGGAACTTGAGTCTAGAACCAAATTTTTATTTGCTATGATCTGTTGTTGTTTGATTATACATTAATCTTCATAGGCTTTAGTTACTTCAGATTTTAAACTTGTAAGAGGTTGTTTAATTTCCTGGAACTTGCTTTAGTTCTGAGTTGAATGCATTTGAATTTGTGCTGCTACATGTTGTTTGAGATTTTGTTTTGATTTAGTTTGAATCTGGTTTTGATTTGCATCTTCTATTCTTAGATTTTCAACTTTCATTTGATTTCTAGATTTCGAAATTAAGAATGAAGGTGAAAAGAAATGTAGAGAATTCTAACTAAAATGAGTAATCTGGCTTACAAAATCCTTTTGATACATTTTTATTAAATTTTAGTTTGAAGTAAAACATGTATTTGCCACTTGAATTGTTTGGGTTAACACTTGTTAATTTCTTTCATTTACAAATATCACTAAAGGTAATTTTTATGTTTATATCCTTGGTTCAAATTATTTTGTAAATTTGTTTTAACCCTTTATGTAAATAAAATTTCATATACAACATATGTTTTTATTTTTAAAATGTATATAACTTCTTTTATATTTATATTTACACAAATAAAAATCTTTATCTCAATTATTCTTCACATTAAAATTTTAATTTTGGTCAAGATTTTAATATACATATATTTTTATACATTTTACATTCATACTTATATTATCATTTATTTTTGTATAACTTTTAAAAGAAAAGAATGGCTTGAAAAAAAATCTTGATCGCATACTAACAAATAATCGCATTTATTCTCAATACATTTATTTAACTTCAAAATAACATTTTATTTTCATACTTAGACAATTTCATGACAACTGATTTGAAATCAAATTATTCATTATTACAATTAACTATATATATGTATTAGTTCTTTGAAATATAAAGTTTGATAAATCCAATATTTATTTATAATCAAATTCCAAATTAAAATCCATTTATTTAAATAAAGATGCATCTTATTTAATCATATCAGAAATCCAAATACAATTTTTATTTTCTACGATGTTTAAATTTGAATCTTAATTTCAAATTCTATTTCAATCAATTTTATATTAATTACTAGATATGTCAAAATTTAATCCCAAAGAATAAATTAATTATCAAATTATTCTTAGCTAAAATCCAGAAATGTTACAAATTCCACCCTTAAGAAAATTTCGACCCCGAAATTTGCCAAGGAGACCATAAAAGAATATAGAAAGATAGAGAGATAAATCGCCAGATCAAGCTGAATATCTATTCTGCATTTGGCTTACCAAATCAGAATGTCAAAATAGATACGAGAATGAATCTATTTAACTCTTGTCAAGATACTCGGGTCATCCAGATCTATGAAGTATGCAATGGCATTGGTTAGTTCGAAGGGTTAACTAACCACTCGAAGAATATATCGAGACCCCAAGGAATAGACAGAAATATGGATACAATTCCCAAAACTTTTTAATTTAGAAACCAAGGTATACCTAACCACCGTAGCAACCAAAGCAAACAATTTATCCAAACAAACAATTCTGATCCATCTGGAGTTTATGTCCCATGCAAATATATCAAAGCTTCTTCCTGGGGCTGCCAAGAATCATCAAAGAATTGAGAAGAGATATGATCAAAAAAGATTGATTGAGAAAGATTGTTTCCATTATTGTTACAGGGCATTGACCATATGAAGTGGTACTTTCCTGTCCCCTATCTCGTCCTCTTCTTGCACTTATACTTACTATCAGTGAATAGTAAGAGAATTTACTGAGGGATTCAGACGGATATTTAAGGGATATACTCATTCTAGGGAATACTTCACCCTCTCTCTAATGAGTTACCTAATGTGTTATACTCCTGAGCTAAAATTTCATCCTTCAGCTCTGATGCCAAATGAAACGACCCTGATTCGACCTTCGAAAATCGGTACCAAATACGTCACTCGTATTCAAATGCCGCAGATCCAAACGTCGAATCTGGTTCGCCGGAGCTTATAATACATTAAGTATAACAACATAGCGGAAGAAAATGAATAATATCATTGATATACAATATCTGATACAATAATGAATACAATAGAATGATGCAATAGGTATCAATACTTTCAAAGATACAAGACATAGCGGAAAGAATATCTTTAGAATACATCTCCAAAAGAATCCAACTCCATAATGCAACTGCAACTCCATCTCCAAACTAAAGATAGCTCTAACCATAATCACGATGCAATAATAAACTAAATAACTCCAACATGAAGAAAATGTGATCACCAAAATCCAAAGGCTTCAAAGATATCGAATCTACACCTACTATCTGACTATCTAAAAAACCCAACTCTAGACTGCCCGTGTGGAAAATTGTGGGCACCCAGAGTTTAGGAAGGGAACAATAAACTCCGGGTCAGTCATGGGACTGGTATGAGCAAACAAAAATAGTTTATCTTTAAAACAATCAACAAAACATTTTAAAATTGAAATCCGCAATGCTTTTTGGAAAATGAAACTACCATAAGGCATCCCGCCACACACACCATACAAACGTAGAATTGGAGGAGATTTCTCCTTATGATAGTCAAAAATGCTTGATACGCGAAAACCATTTGATATTATTATTAGTGCATAGTGGAAAATATTTCGAAAGTATAATATTAATCTTAGCCAGCATACAACATTTCGTCGTATGCCTACTATAGCTACCATGTTCAATATTAGGTTACCGCCACATTCCATGGCAGGTTATACAACTAAAACCGTACAGGGCGCGTATTGTTTCTTTGTATTTTCCAACAAATGGTCAGGCCAAGGAACTTCCTATTGCCATATGGGAACGCCTCTGAAGGGATGCTCTTAGAACCTATCCGGATCTCTGCCAACACAAGGCCGGTTTACTCCTTTCATGGGAGTAAAACCTAAGATATGCCACCCCCGGTCATTTGCAACCTTTATCCGAGGATCCTCAACCACAAAGCAACATCACATGGTAATAAAAATACAGTGTCCACATGAGTAAGTATCTGGGCTCCATACCATGATACCACCCTTTTCCAGAAGGAATGGACATACCCTAGGGGTACGACCCCTGAAACCTTGCCACATCTTTCATGTTTCGACCATTACCGGGTTGTGAGGCTCGATGTGGTCTCTGTCAGTCCGTGAGATGATGGTTTTGATGACAACAACCTTAGAATAGATTATAAAATATAAATACTGACATTATAAGTTTAGATATATATGTATATGCATGATTTAACCATGCAGGTACTAAGAATGGAGACTGTACAGTATAGAGATTCAAGGTATCAAGATAAAATATCAAAGTAGGAGACTCATGAGTATCGAGACTATCAAGAGTTCAGGATTTCAAGGATAAGTATTTTTTATTATTATTAGGAATTTTTGTTAAAACTCGTAGAAAAGCACTAGCATCTTAAAATCCAATTTATTCGTGGAATGGAATCCACTTCGAGCCCGTTAAAGGGATGGAACCCTAAGTAGGATAGAACCTACGAAAAATCTAATGGAACATTGTTTTGTATCCGTTAACTTTTATTCAAAATGATTTTTCAAAATTATATCCTGTTTTCAAAATGTTTTTAAAACTTTCCTTTTAAAAGATTCAAAACCCTCGATCCTGATTTTAAATAATTTTAGCCTCAAAAACATCTTTATTTTCAAAGTCAAATTACTCCCGATTTTAAACTATCTTTTTAAATAATATATTTAACTTTTAAATATTTTTACTTAGATTTAAATATAAAATTATAGTTAAAATCTATATATATATATATATATATATTATTCTTTATATTTACTTATGAATTTTAACTATAGTCAAGTATATTTATAAAGTTTTAAATAGTTTTTATATAAGATAAAGTTTATTTTCAAAGAAAATCAAAAACACCAAAAAATCCTTTGGGATGTCGACATGCCTAGCATGACCATGTTGACATGGTGACAGTTTGATTCAAAAATTCAAATTTCAAAAGAAGTGTCTATTCGCCATAACTCTTCATGAATGGTCATGGTTGTTGTTCTTCTATAAATAGGGGTCAGTTTCAACGAATTTTCCATCATATTTTCTGGTTTTCACTCCTCTTCTTCTTCCTCATTTCTTAATACATATTCTTATCATTACTCTACCGAAATCAACATTGAATCATACTCGATTACTTCTAGTTTGATTCTCTATCACTATCTCTACAAGATTCTCAGTGTTATTCAGAGTTATAGACTTCTTTGTAATCTATTAAGCGAGAAAAGATGTGATTGTAGCCTTGGAAATCAATCAAAAGGGAAAAGGTGTGATTGTAGCCTTGGTAAATCAATTGGGTAAAGTTGTGGCCCGGAAATCAAGTATCTTTACCCAGAGGATCGAAATTCTGGAGGGTGTACCTCGTAGCCTTGAAACCGAGGGTGTAATTGTATAATTGATTTTGAAAGGAAATCTGTACATGTGTTGCGGGACTGGATGTAGGGTAACTCCGAAATAGTATAAAATCCGGTATGTTCTTTCCTATACTGCTTTTATTTTATTTCTGCATCTGTGATTATTTCTGTGATCATATCTGTGTCTATATATTGTATACTTTTGTGTGTAAATTAACATAAATTAAAAAGATTAAGTAATTCTTTATTAACACTATTCACCCCCCTCTAGTGTTAATCTTAGCCTTAAGATCCGTAATCCGCATTTCTCACAATTGGTATCAAAGCAAGGTTTTCAAATTTTCATAATCTGATTTTTGAAAAGTTTTCCAAATGGCTACCAACACTGGTACTGTTATTAACACTAGTATCCCTGTCACTAGTTCATTTGTAGAGGGTCAGACTACTGTCAGACCATCACTTTTTAATGGCAGTAACTATGCATATTGGGCATGTATGATGAAAATATATTTACAATCTGTAGGATTAGACACTTGGAATATCACACCAACTGAATATTCTGAACCCATAATTGATTTTGCACAGTAGACTGCTGAGAAAAAGACCATTGCACAAAATAATTCTAAGGCAATGAATAATCTGTTTTGTTCACTAGATAGAAATGAATTCAACAGAGTGTCAGTTTGTAAGTCTGCATATGAAATCTGGAAAACTTTGCAAGTTACTCACGAAGGAACAAGCAAAGTTAAACAGACCGAAATTTCCATGCTCACAAATCGGTTTCAATTATTTAAAATGAATGCTAATGAATTTATTTTAGATACGTATAGTAGATTTCAGGATATTGTGCATTCTCTAATATTTTTAGGAAAGGAATTTTCTGAAAAAGATCAAGTCAGAAAAATTTGCGATCGAAGAGGCAAATGACATCAGCATTTTGAAGATAGAAGAATTAATTGGAAATCTAATGTCGTATGAAGTTCAAATGATCGGGAGAAGAGAAAGTAAAGCATCTGAAAAGAAATCAATGGCATTCAATGCATTGACCGATGGATCAGACTCAAACAGCGATAATGATGAAGAGATAGCCTTTATGACCAGAAATTTTAGGAGATTCCTAAAATACAAAAAGATGAATAATCTTAAGAGAAACAACTATAAGAATTCTGCAAATCAGAATATAGTGCCAAATAATGACAAGTGTTACAACTGTGATAAACCAGGCCACTTCAAAAGAGACCGTCCGTATCCAGAAAGGCAGAATCCTCCTATGAACAATGAACCAGCAAAGAAACGGAAGCGTGCATTTACTGCTACTCTGGATGACCCAGACTCGTCCTCAAGTGATGATGATCAGAAGATGGATAATTTGAATTTGTGCTACATAGCTATTCATGACTCCGACGAATTCAAAGAAACGGACTTAGAAAAAGGTACGCGTTTATAATACAATTTGTTGAAATTGGTTGCTTAATATTAGTTGCTTGATTGTTTGATTGATTGATTTTGAATTGGTGTGTTGTTTGAATTTTAAAATTTATTTTCTATTTTTTATTTTTATTTTTATTTTTATTTTTATTTTTATTGTTATTATTTTTAATACTTTCTGAAATATATTATAACTATAATAATGTTTCATAAATATATAATAGACATTAATAATAATAATATATATTAGAGATCTTAGGAAAAATCAATTAATGAAAATTCAAAAGCACATGCCGACATGGTCCCTATCATGATGTCGACATGGCTACCTGAATTTGAATTTCAAAATTTGAATTCAAATGTTTGAATTTCCCTCCACCTTTTGACTTCATTCAATTCTCTGAAAAGATACCTTTTGACCAGAGAATACGTCCTTTAAGAATCTATTTATTCACTATCTTTTATCATATCTTTTCAGTTTCATTTTCAAATTCAAACTCTCTCTTCATAACTTCAAGCTCTCTACTCTAATGGCTTCTTCAAGCAACCCCTTAACCATGAGAATTTCCAGAAAAATCAAAGAGCAATTATTCAAAGATCCGGAGGCAATTAAAGCATACATCAATTATGCTAACTATGCCAAAGTCCATCCCGAAAAATTTGCTATTTTTCAAGATTTTTCTTCTTATGAAATTGATTCTCTTTTTGCAAACAATGGTGTTCTTAGTCTTATTGATGCTTCTCAAAATGATTTTGTTTGCTATAATTTCCTATGCAAATTTAAATCACAGATTTTATGTTGGAAACGAAGATGAAATTCGGAGTAGTGTCAAAGGCACTCAAATTGTTTTTAATTGTGATCTTTTGGGTACCATTCTCAATTGCAAGAGTTCGGAAATGGATCTTTCTCACTTTAAAATCGATGAACATGATCGTGAGACATTTCATCACATTTTCGAAAGAGATGAGGATTTTGATTTTAAAAATAGAAATTTTCAATCAAAAGTAAGAATTATTAATCTTCTTTTGCAACATACTTTGACCCCAAGATCGAGAAATTTTAAAAATCCTACTTCAAAAGGTTGCAAAGCGCTTTTTTCTATTTTCGGAAACTATGACATAAATTGGGCGCAAGTTATTTTGGATGAACTTCGTCCTAAAATTCTTGAAATGGGTGAGAATACTTTATACCATGGGATTTATCTCACTCGGATTTTTAACTATTTTGGAGTCGATTTCAAAGGCGAAGAATTTGTTTCTAGAAAAGTTTTCAATCATTCCAACATTTCGCTTATGAAAATTCCATTTGTTTTTCAACATTATGAGACACTTACCGAAAAGGAAGAGCATTTGGCTCATTAGAAAATGGAAGAAGAGGAAGTTGAAGAAGAAGAAGAAGGGGATGAAATGGAAATTGAAGAAGAAGAAGAAGGTGAAACGTCTTTGGAAAGCATTGAATATCCTTCCAATCCATCCAACAAAACCCTTCTCAAAAACCAAAAGATAATTGTGAAGAATCAGCGGATTCTAAAACGATCCGTTAGTAAAAAGTTGGATAACTTTTCTTCGAAGATGAATAGGTTCTTTTCCAAAGTCAGCAAGAAACTTGGACTATCTTCAACATCTTCATCCTGTAACTAGTTTTATCATTTCGTATCTTGTTATATTTGTTTTAGTTTTCTTTATTTCGAATGTTCATGTAGTTTGTTGTGTGCTTAATCATTGTATTATCGTAGTACGCAATGAAATGAAATTTCCTTTCTGTTATCTACCTTATCTTTTCTCTAGAATAAATGTTAGTATATTATATATATACACACACAATTGTTCACAAAATCAAATTAGTCATAACATTTCACTAACCCATGTCGACATCCCCTATGTGACCATGTCGACATGTACTAGTCAGAAATGGCAATTGATTTTGAATTTGAAATTTGAATAACTACCACATGTCTATTCAATTCAAATGAATTTCTACACCTATATATACCTGTTTATTCCAGAATTCTTCACTGAAATTTATTTCTTATCATCTATATCCTCCATTTCTTTCACAAATTCAACTATGGCTAATCCTATTCACAATTTATCCGAAATTCTTGAACAAACTCTTGATTCGTTCAAGAATATTCTCTCATTTATTCTACGAAACCATCGTCATTTATAATTAAGTCAAATGCAGATGATAAAGGAACAAGAAAGGCACTTCGATGCGATACGATGGATAATTTCCTCTCTGCACAAGGATGATAACGAAGCACATCCTCCTGTCCCTCTCACCTATGACAATGATAATTGGGAAGCTATTAAGGAAGACCCAATCTTTGGAGAAGAAGGGTGGGTGGAAGTTCCACGTAACATTTGATTTTTTATTTACTTTGTTTGATTTGTTTGAATTGATTTGGTTTGAATTGACACTTTGTGTGGATTGATTCCTTATTAATTTGAAGATTGGTGTGTAAAACATATATATATATATATATATTATATATGCATACATTGAAATGTATATAATCTTTAAATTAGTTATCATGCTTTGAAGTATAATTATTTCCTACTCTATATATTCCGTTGTATAGTTTATCAATGCACGTACTGAAGTCCAAGAATGAGGGGGAGTAGGTTTTTGTTGATGACAAAGGGGGAGAAATATAAAATAGGGTAGTCAGTTATAGATTAAGGGGGATTTGTTAGTTTTAGGGGGAGCTATTAGAATAGAAATAATATTTTATAAACAAAGGTTGTCATCATCAAAAAGGGGGAGATTGTTAGTCCGTGAGATGATGGTTTTGATGGCAAAAACCTTAGAATAGATTATAAAATATAAATACTAACATTATAAGTTTAGATATATATGTATATGCCGGATTTAACCATGCAGGTACTAAGAATGAAGACTGTACAGTATAGAGATTCAAGATATCAAGATAGGAGACTCATGAGTATCGAGACTATCAAGAGTTCAAGATTTCAAGGATAATTATTTTTTATTATTATTAGGAATTCTTGTTAAAACTCGTAGAAAAGCACTGGCATCTTAAAATCCAATTTATTCGTGGAATGGAATCCACTTCGAGACCGTTAAAAGGATGGAACCCTAAGTAGGATGGAACCTACGAAAAATCTAGTGGAACATTGTTTGTATCCGCTAACTTTTATTCAAAATGATTTTTCGAAATTATATCCTGTTTTCAAAATGTTTTCAAAACTTTCCTTTTAAAAGATTCAAAACCCTCGATCCTGATTTTAAATAATTTTAGCCTCAAAAACATCTTTATTTTCAAAGTCAAATTACTCCGGATTTTAAACTATCTTTTTAAATAATATATTTAACTTTTAAATATTTGTACTTAGATTTAAATATAAAATTATACTTAAAATCTATATATATTATTCTTTATATTTACTTATGAATTTTGACTATAGTCAAGTATATTTATACAGTTTAAAATAGTTTTTATATAAGATAAAGGTTATTTTCAAAGAAAATCAAAAACACAAAAAAATCCTTTGGGATGTCAACATGCCTAGCATGACCATGTCGGCATGGTGACAGTTTGATTCAAAAATTCAAATTTCAAAAGAAGTGTCTATTTGCCATAACTCTTCATGAATGGTCATGGCTGTTGTTCTTCTATAAATAGGGGTCAGTTTCAACGAATTTTCAATCATATTTTCTTGTTTTCACTCCTCTTCTTCTTCCTCATTTCTTAATACATATTCTTATCATTACTCTACCGAAATCAACAATGAATCATACTCGATTACTTCTAGTTTGATTCTCTATCACTATCTCTACAAGATTCTCAGTGCTATTCACAGTTATAAACTTCTTTGTAATCTATTAAGCGAGAAAAGGTGTGATTGTAGCCTTGGAAATCAATCAAAAGGGAAAAGGTGTGATTGTAGCCTTAGTAAATCAATTGGGTAAACCTGTGGCCCGAAAATCAAGTATCTCTGCCCAGAGGATCGAAATTCTAGAGGGTGTACCTCATAGCCTTGAAACCGAGGGTGTAATTGTACAATTGCTTTTGAAAGGAAATATGTACTTGTGTTGCAGGACTGGATGTAGGGTAAATCCGAACTTGTATAAAATCCGGTGTGTTCTTTCCTTTACTGCTTTTATTTTATTTCTACATCTGTGATTGTTTCTGTGATCATATCCGTGTCTGTATATTACATACTTTTGTTTATAAATTAACATAAATTAAAAAGATTTAGTAATTCTTTATTAACACTATTCACCCCCCCTCTAGTGTTAATCTTAGCCTTAAGATCCGTAATTCGCATTTCTCTCAGTCTCGTCCACAAAGCTACACTTTTTCACAAAGTCATGCTTTGATCAATTAATGATCAGCAGCACTTCGTATGCCACATTACCAAATTGGGAATGTATCACTAGTAACCATCAACTACATAACCTCTGAGCTCGAACGTCTCAGAGAAGGGTGTTAAGCTAAGAGGATAAATCTCCGCCACCGAACAGAAATGTATTTGATAGAAACCAGTTTTATATCTCAAAGTGTAATGTCAGACACACATCCGTACAAGCCTGTTCCGGGTTCGAAAAGAACCGAAGGCACTTCCGAAGAAGCTCTTGCAATCCGGTATTCACAATCCTGATCAGACTTCCCATCACTTAGGGAATCTCTATACCGGCGCGACTCAATGCAGAGACAATCGACGGGTTATCCTTTCGTTCTCAAAAATACCCGGTCTTCACCATCGGTCTTCAAATGCAATCCATAACGACGTATCATTATTCGTAATGGGTTATATGACACAAGGTCCTCTCCCGGCTAAACCGAATAATGAGTGCAATATTTAGAAACATATGGATATTGGGATCTTAGTTAAGTCACAACTTTAAAACCCAAAACCTTTATTTAAATGGTTTAAACAAATTACCATTGACAAATCTTTAAACAAAAAGATTTACTTCACAAAGTTCACCAATATTTCACAAAGATTCATTCACAGCTTTTCAAAACAACTTCCTTTTCAAATTGGATTATCTCATCCAATTATTAACCCAAAGACTCAATTTATAGCTTCCAAAACTATTCCCAAAGATCCATTCATAACTTTCAAACTAATTCATATTTAAAATCTTTTATATATAAAAGACACACTATTTAAAATCCTCTTCGATTTCAAAATAAAGTTTAACAATCTTCCTCAAACGTTCATTCATAGCTTTCAAAAGCAATTCACAATTTCATTTCAAACTTGAAATCTTCTGATACAACTTGGAAATCCTTTCTTTAAATGAAAGCTATTATTATTTGGAAACAAATAATCTTCGTTTCGGAAAAATTCAATTATATTTGCACGAGTTAAAGCCCTTGAGTTAAATTCAAATTCCCAGATCAATACCTTTAAAATGGTTTAACCCATATATAACTTGTATAGCATCTTTAAACCATAGTTTCCAAACATAGAATTCAATTTCAAAATTTGAATTCAAATTTAAATCAAATTATTTAAATTTCAAAACTTAATCAAGTTATTCATAATAACTTTTATTTTTGAAACTCCTTTTCAAAAGCTTTTAATCCCATTTCCAAAACTATGTTGGATTTAAAAATTTATCTTTAAAAACCATTTAAAAAAATTCTGTGACTTAACCAATTTCCTCGTGCAATCCATATTTGTGTGTGTAAGGTGCAGTCCAGGGGTTTTACACGATAGTGCAACACCATCAATCATTACTGATTCAATCGCAGCAATATCGATAAGCCGCATAATCCCATAACGCTTATCTATATACACAGAATCACAGATAGATAATATAAATGCGTTATATATAAATAAATTACATTCATCATAACTTGAATTAAACCAATTCAAATCATACAGCATCACATAGTAGAGATAAAAAAAACAATTCACAGCATTCAATAAAATACAGTCATCCATAAGCAAAACCAATTAAGGTATCCGATTTATCTAAACCAGAATCATTTACCTATAAATAAATTTCCAATCATGGTTAATTAATAATTAATTAATTACAAACCATTAAATTAATTATCCTCTAATTAATCATTAATTTACCTTTAATTAATAATTAATTCTTTAATTAATTATCCTTAATTAATTACAATGATTAATTAATTAATCCTTAATTAATAATCATTCCTTAATCACTTTCATTAATTAATTAATCTTTAATTAATTATTCTTAAATTAATTACCTTAATTAATTAATCACATTAATTACTTAATTATCATTAACAATGTAAATTAACTTACTTTTAAGTTAAAATTTTAAGGCATTTGATTTATTCCTAATTCACTTTATTAAGTTTTATTTTAAAGTAACTTGCCAAAAATTTAAGTTTAAAACATTCGTAAAACTAGTTGTTTTAAAGATCATTTATTTCAAAACCTTTAATTTATACCTTCTAACTTAACAATAAAATCATCATTTACAAAATGAAATAATTTTAGAAATTTATTTAACTAATTTGTTAAAGTTTTAAAACTGGAAACAAAAAACCCCAGTCAAACCCGAGCGTTTCACGAGCCACTCCACCATCTGCTTCGAGTTTTATCAAAAATTTACTTGTACGTTTTAAATTTTCAAACTTAAATTTTTCTTAATTATTAACCCTACGGATCCATAAATTTACTCGAGCCCAACTTTGAGCTAACGCCCTGATTCCCCGATAACAGCTTCGAGTTCGAATCCATCTTCCTTAATTTTTCCACTGACACCAACCAAGTGGTGTGCACATGCACCAGAGCTCTGACGAGCTTCGGTCGACTTTGTCGACCTCTAAAAGTCTATGATCATCTGCCCAAGCCTCCAATACAACCAGATCGTCGTGTTCATGCGCCAAAAAAAATTTGAACATACTGACCCAAATTGAACTGACTACGATTAACAGAAATCATCTAGAACTCCAATCCCCGACCATCATAGGTCACGCAAATGCACCTGAAGCTCCCTTGACATCCAACGCCTCGATCGCCACCAAAGCGAACACCTCCGGTCCTTCGACAGTGACACGGCAATGAGTTTTCGACCATCACCAAATATAGGTGTTAAACCCTATTTCGATCTCATCTTCCCACCACAACGAACGATAAATTTATCCAAGAATTTTCTGATGATCCCTGATCATCAGACTAGCTCCAATTCTGACCATGCAATTTATCCTTACTTCAATTACCAGAAATCGCCCGCAAATAGAAAATTCTTCAATTTACAAATTCTCAGCGAATATATGTTTAAAAATTCTGGTCTTTCCTTTAAAAATGATCATTTAGAAAAACATTTTTGATAATACAATTCAGACCAGAAAACGGCATGGTTAAATTTTCACATTATTATTCTTAAATTTCCAAGGAGACTTAAGTTAAAGCTACTTAAATCCATTTTTAAACCCTAAACCATAGATAAACAATCAAAATTTGTTTAGATCTTAAAGTCAGATAAGGATCCAAGGAAGAGAAATCAAAATTTATACAAGTTTTAAAAACCTGGGAATAAAACAGAGGAAAATGTGCCTCTAACTTAAACATGCACATTCTTCTCTACATATAAACATCTGCAGATTTGCATGCATGTCAATACTTTGCATTTTATTTCCATCATCATCATAAAACAACACTTAATGCTTCAGATTCTTAAGTGTTTACTCACAGGCATTTCAAAATAAAGAAGGTGAAGTTTTCCCACCTGACTTTGATGACGAACAGAGAGGAACGTTAGTCTGGAACCAAATTTTGATTTGCTTTGATCTGTTGTTTTGATTATACATTAATCTTCACAGGCTTTAGTTACTTCAGATTTTAAACTTGCAAGAGGTTGTTTAATTTCCTGAAACTTGCTTTAGTTCTAAGTTGAATGCATTTGAATTTGTGCTGCTGCATGTTGTTTGAGATTTTGTTTTGATTCAGTTTGAATCTGGCTTTGATTTGCATCTTCTATTCTCATATTTTCAACTTTCACTTGATTTCTAGGTTTTGAAATTAAGATTGAAGGTGAAAAGAAATGTAGAGAATTCTAACTAAAATGAGTAACCTGGTTTACAAAATCCTTCTGATACATTTTTATTAAATTTTGGTTTAAAGTAAAACATGTATTTGCCACTTGTATTAATTGGGTTAACACTTGTTAATTTCTTTCATTTACAAATGTCACTAAAGGTCATTTTTATGTTTATATCCTTGGTTCAAATTATTTTTGTAAATTTGTTTTAAACCTTTTTGTAAATAAAATTTCATATACACCATATGTTTTTATTTTAAAAATGTTTATATCTTCTTTTATATTTATATTTGCATAAATAAAAATATTTATCTCAATTATTCTTCACACTACAATTTTAATTTTGTTCAAGATTTTAATACACATATATTTTTATACATTTTACATTCATACTTTTCTTATCATTTATTTTTGTACAACTTTTAAAAGAAAAGATTGTTTTGAAAAAAAATCTTGATCCCATATTAACAAATAATCACATTTATTCTCAACACATTTATTTAATTTCAAAATCACATTTTATTTTTATACTTAGACAATTTCATAAAAACTGATTTGAAATCAAATTATTCATTATTACAATTAACTATATATATATATATATGTATTAGTTCTTTGAAATATAAAGTTTGATAAATCTAATATTTATTTATAATCAAATTCCAAATTAAAATCCATTTATTTAAATAAAGATGCATCTTATTTAATCATATCAGAAATCCAAATATAAATTTTATTTTCTAAGATGTTTAAATTTGAATCTTAATTTCAAATTCTATTTCAATCTATTTTATATTAGGTACCAAATATTTCAAAATTTAATCCTGAAGAATAAATTAATTATCAAATTATTCTTAGCTTAAATCCAGGAATGTTACAGGGCCTGTCGAACCTCACTATACCGAAAGATCTTCTCAACTATGACTTCGACGATCCAGAGGCCCTTAAGCTTAATTCACCCACGAGAGGCGATATAAGCGTTCAAGCCCAAAATCAGGGAGAAAAACTCCTACTTGCAAAGAAACTAGTCTGTGGGGGGGAAACACTTGGACACACACAAACACATGCACTTCACCTTGCACTTAAATTTCTGATGTCACCCTACTCCTTGCTAACTCATCGTTATTTGAATTTTGTGTAGGTGACATGGGGCGCACACAAGGACTTGACCGCCTTCGTGGGTCATCGATTTTCTACCAATCTGGCCAGGATTCGGGCTCCGGCAAGCTTTCGAGATAGAGATGAATCCGGCAATCGAGACTACCGCTGTCGAGAATCATCACAGCGAAGGAAAACTTATAACCAGCCCTCATATCCTCGCGATCCTCCTTCTCAACCGGAGCATAGCAAAGAGAAATCTAGACATAAGGGGTCTTAGCCTAAGGCCCATAGGGATCAACACTGTGGCTCATCGAGCACCAAGCAATCTCGAGACCCTCACAGAACACCCATGGTCTCCAAGAAGACTCCTCTCGCTCCTGTAACTGATCCATCGGTCGCTGAGTGACTCGTTGAGCTTAAAACATTGTTCTCGAATATAATCTTCGACAGCTTAAAGTTTCTTCCAACGATTCATCCGATTCTAGGGCATGTTAAGCAAAGTGCCATAGCCTACACTAACGACGTCAACGTTCAGCACGACACGTACGTACACTTAGTCGAGAAAGTTTCAGAAGTTTCGATAGAGCGCCAGCATGAGATAGATTGCCTGAAGCTTGAGGCTATCCATGATAAAGACATTATTAAAGCTCAGGACAAAGAGCTTGCTTCTTATAAGTCTCAGCTTGAAGCCTCCTAGAAGAGCGCTAAAGACACTGCCGAGGCCGTCACTCGTCTTGAGTCAACCCATAAAAAAGAAATTGACGAGGTGGTCCAACGCTGTGGGGCCCTAGCTTTAGAGAAGGACTCAGTATAAAAAGGGAAGGATGCATTTGGCCTCCGAGTCAAAGAACTGTAGGAACAACTCCGCAAAGAAAGAGAAGAAATCGCTGCCCAAGAAGAGTCGCAACGATATTGCGACGAAATCGTTGCTACACGACTCCTAAAGGCGAAGCTTGATGATGAACTTTCTAAGGTTAGGGCGCTAGAAGATGAAGCCTATAAAGAGGGCAAGAAAATAGCATCTGCGAAGGTTGACTCCCGCCTTGAGGCGGCCAAAGAAGCTAGTAGGGAGGAGGTCAAAAGCATGTTCAACCCTTTGATCGCTGAATTCAATGCCCACGTCCTCATACACCGAGACTTAACTTTCTAGGTAAGGGCTACCTCATATCTTTAGCTAAGGCGTGGGAGACCTTAATAAAAACAAGGAAGGTTGAACTTGGTACTGAGGAGGTTGATGAAGATGCTTTGATAAAAGAATTTCTTAAGGGAAATGAGCCTTCAGACCTATCTGGGGCAAAAGCTCTTTACTGCAAAGGCACCCCTTCAATGAAAGGGAAAGATGATATTGCCAGTCCATCCGAGATCGAGTCTCAAGCTCATGTGCCTTCTCAGCCAGCCGATCGGCCGATACTTGATCCATTTGAGCAGCTTATCTGTTATGACTCGAAGGACCCCGGCCTCGACGTTCACATTCTGTCTCCTATTCCAGAGGGTGAGACCCCTCGGACGAATAAGAGCCAGCCGGAACCTGGTAGATAACTATTCACTTTAACATTCCAAAAGTCGTCATTTTTCACCAGCTACCGCATTTTAATGCTTATTTTTCATGATTTTGTGCAGGCCGTTCTGATCCCGAGCCCACTCCGAGGAGCGACGTCGCCAAGGAGATGAAGGAAAAGACAACTGAGGCTACTCATGTAGGGGAGGCTCCCAGTCCAGATGCTTAGGTGATCGGAGCGCTTGAAGAGGATAAGTCCGAGACTTCCTCTCACATCGATGGGCATTATGAAATCGAAATTACAGGCGCCTCCGAACATATATATAAACTGAGCATGAAGGAGCAGCTTGAGAAGGAGAAGAAAACGACGGTCGAGATCAAAGTCGAGCCTCAAGTTGTGGACCCTGACGATCATCTGAATAAACTTTTGACTCCTCGATTCAGTTTTATATAACTCCGAAATCCTTTGGAGTTGCTCATCATGTGTTCCATGCTTCAAACACCTAGAGTATTTTTTAGTTCGTATGCCGGGGTCTTGAAGACTTCAAGTCGTTCATGTCCTGGCCTGCATTCCGGGGACTTGGAGAATTTTAAGTCGTTTATGCTCTGGTCCGCACTCTGGGGACTTAGAGTACTCCAGTCCACACTCCAGGGACTTAGAGATTTTGAGTCGTTTATGCTCTGATCTGCACTCGGGGGACTCAGAGTACTCCAGTCCGTAGTACGAGGACTTGGAGACTTTGAGTCGTTTATACTCTGGTCCGCACTCTGGGGACTTAAAGTAATCCAGTCCGCACTCCGGGGACTTGGATATTTTGAGTCGTTTATACTCTAGTCCGCACTCTGGGGACTCAGAGTACTCCAGTCCGTACTCTGGGGACTTGGAGATTTTGAGTCGTTTATACTCTAGTCTGCACTCTGGGGACTCAGAGTACTCCAGTCTTTACTCCGAGGACTTGGAGATTTTGAGTCGTTTATACTCTGGTCCGCACTCTGGTGACTCAGAGTACGCCAGTCCGCACTCCGAGGACTTGGAGATTTTGAGTCGTTTATGCTCTGGTCCGCACTATGAGGACTCAAAGTACTCTAGTCCGCACCCGGGGACATGGAGATTTTGAGTCGTTTATACTCTGGTCCGCACTCTTGGGACTTAGAGTACTCTACTCCGCACTCCAGGGACTTGGAGAATTTGAGTGCTCATGCGCATTTGTACGTTAGACAGAATAATGTATCCGTTAGTCATTTGTCACAGGATTATCATACACAGAAACATCGACAATTTATGGAAAAAATGGCTTCAAGCCTTTATTAATGCAAATAAGCTATATTGTCTTATTACATGCCGTAAACTAGGAATAAAAACTTGCTGGAAATAATTGCAACTGAAATATGAAAGAAATGAACTAAGTATAATAATGCCGCAAATGCTTGCTATTCCAGGCTCGGGGGAGTGTCGAACCATCAACGGTCGCTAGCTGGAAAGTTCCTTCTCCAAGCTTCCGTTCAATGACGTATGGACCTTCCCATGCGGGGCTTATATGTGATGGAAATGGGAAAATTCGTTTCAAAATAAGATCACCCACACCTAAGATTCTCGGTCGGAATTTTTCATTATAAATATCGAACGACTCAGCATCTGTATGCGGCCGCTCTTGAATTAGCTTCTTCGCGTTTTTCACCAATGAAGTCCAATGATGCCGGCAAAAGATCTTGATTTGACTCAGAGTCATAATAAGTTACCCGATGTGATGGAACTTCAAGTTCTATAGGTATAACAGCTTCCATGCCATATGCAAATGTAAATGGAGTGTGGCCAGTCGCGGGCTTGTGGGTGGTTTTATAAGCCCAAAGCGCTATTGGAAGCTCATCCATCCACCTGCTTCTAGCCTTTTCCAAATGCTTTTTCAATATGGATTTGATTATTTTGTTCATGGCTTCCACCGTTCCATTGGCTTTCGGATGAGTAGCTGCTGCAAACTTTTTTTCAATACCATATTTTTGGCAATATTCCTTGAACTCTTTACTTTCGAATTGAGTTTCGTTGTCTGTAACGATTGTTCACGGAAGGCCAAAACGGCATATAATATTTTGTACAACGGAATTAATGACCTTTTTGGTGGTAATGGTGGCCAAAGGCTCTGCTTCTACCCACTTGGTAAAGTAATCGACCGCAACTATTGCGTATTTCGCACCACCTTTGGATATGGATAAGGAACCGACTACGTCGATCCCCCACATTGCGAACGGCCAGGGACTAACCATTTGCATGAGTTCCGTTGGCGGAGCTCTCGGGATTTTCGCATATTTCTGACATTTGTCACATCTTCTCACATAGTCTGCGGTGTCTCGATTTACAGTCGGCCAATAGTATCCATGGTGGAGGATTTTATTCGCTAACGTCTGCCCTCCGGTATGGTCACCACATTCCCCTTCATGGACTTCCTTTAGAACTCGTTTTATCTCATCATGGTCAATGCACTGGAGTAAGGGGGTCGAGAATCTCCTCCGGAACATTACCCCATCTTGCATTACATAACGCAAAGCCTTACGAATGACTTGTCGTCTTTCGCTCCTTCGTTCGGGCATGACTTCGTGTACCAAGTACTGCTCGAGTTGGGTCATCCGTGATTTCTTTCGATTTCTGTTTCCAACATGATATCTACTTCCATCATATTTATGCTCGTAACATGTGACGTTTCAACGGGAATCCCATCCATTGTGCATCGCTAGTGCTCGCAAATTTTTCCAATGAATCGGCTGCTCTGTTTTGCTCATGCAGGGCATATGAAATATCATAATACTCAAGACTCGCTAGAAGCTCTTGAACCCGGGCCAAATATGGGGCAATTCTCTGCCCCTTTGCTTGATAGTCCCCTCGGGCTTGGTACACCACCAGTTGTGAGTCACAAAAGATTTCAACCGATCTTACTCCTAATCCTTTGATAAGTCTCAAGCCAGCAACCAATGTTTCATACTCGGCTTCGTCATTCGTTGCTGTGAATTCGAGGTTCAAAGCATAGCAAACTGATCGGTTCTCAGGAGTCACAAGAACTATGCCAGCCCTCGAACAACGGTCGTTAGATGCCCCACTGGTATACGTCTTCCATCGAACGGTAGGTACGACATTGTAGCCATTTGATTCATCTGTCATGGTGAATTCAACAATGAAATCTGCTAGCACTTGCCCCTGTATGGCCCTTCGTGGCAGGTAGGTAATATCGAACTGACTCAACTCGATATTCCATTTTAACATCCTTCCAAAAGTCTCCAGTCGTTGGACTGCCTGTCGCAAGGGTTGATCAGTGTAAGCACTGATCGAGTGCGCTTGGAAGTATCGGCGGATCTTGCGTGATGCAATCACCAAGCAATGAGCTAGTTTCCCAATCCTGGGATAATTTCTTTGTGCCCCCGTCAAACATTTACTGACATAATACACTGGCTTTTGAACTCGGTCCTCCTCGCGAACCAGAGCTGTACTGATAGCATGCTTGGATACAGCTAGGTATACATACAACATTTCATGGTCAATTGTTTTTGATATCACCGAGGGACTTTCTAGATGACTAACCAAAGATCGAAATTCTTCCTCACGGTCAGACATCCACTCAAAATTCCTCTTTCCTTTCTTTATCAAATTGAAGAAGGGAATGCACTTATCCGTAGCTCTGGAAATGAATCGACTCAGCATGGCCACCTTTCCGTTTAGGCTTCGCACTTGCATTATAGTTCTAGGCACTTGTATATCCTGAATTTCCTGAATCTATTCCGGGTTAGCTTCAGTTCCACGTGCATTCACAATGAAACCCAGGAACTTCCTTGATGCGACGTCGAAAGAACACTTCAAAGGGTTGATCTTCATCTCGTAATGCCTGAGTATATCAAAAATCTCTGCTAAGTCTCGAATGAGGTCGTTTGACTACCGTGACTTCACGAGCATGTCATCTACATAGACTTCCATTTCTGTCGATCTGATCTTTGAACATTCGGTTTACCAAATGCTGATAAGTCGCTCTAGCATTTTTCAATCCAAAGGGCATCACTACATAGCAATACAACCCAACATCTATGACGAAACTGGCGTGTTCTTGGTCTGGAATGTGCATCAGGATATGATTGCATCCCAAATACGCATCCATAAATGACAACAGCTCGTGTCCTACCGTTGATTCGACTAGCTGGTCGATCCGAGGTAAAGGGAAACTATCCTTCGGGCATGCTTTGTTTAAATCAGAATAATCAACGCAAGTTCACCACTTCCCATTCGCTTTTCTTACCAGCATAGGGTTAGATACCCATTCGGGGTAGAGGGCGTCGTGGACGAAGCCATTGGCTTTGATTTGGTCCACCTCCTCTCTGAGAGCAGCGGACCTCTCCAGGTCCATGCCCCTTCGTTTCTGCTTTACTGGGATGTACTTCGGGTCTATGTTCAACATATGACTTGCAATGACGGGAGAAATCCCGCACATAAGTGTGTCCAAGCGAAAAAGTATAAATTCGCTCGGAGGAAATCAGTAAAATCCTCGGCCAATGGCGGGTCGAGTTTCGATCCAATCTTAAGAACTCGTGACGGGTCATTTCGACTGACTGGAATGTCAATCGTCAGCTCAGCCGGTGCTGCACTCACTTCCTTGGGTTCCCCATCATCATCTCTCGGATCTATGTCTCTGTAGATCCAAGAATGTTGCCTGAGCCAGGGCTCGGGCACTACTTGTCAATCGTCTGTGTTTTAGATGCGGATGGAGCTGTCTACAACCTTCCCCTTTTCTCTCCGCTGAGCTACTCTCATCTTTGCCACATAACATGCACGACCGGTCGCCTGATCGCCATGTACAACGCCGACTCCATTGTCCGTCGGAAATTTTAATGTCAAATACCATGGGGCCAAAGCCGCCCTAAACTCTGCTAGGGCCGGACGACCCAGAAATACATTGTATGGAGAGTCAACATCCATTACTGCAAACGGTAGGATTCGCACTCTCCTACGCTCACCTTCTCTTAGTTCAACTGGTAACTCAATATACCCCACTGCATCAGCTACAGCACCATTGAAGCCGTGGATACGGGATTTGCATGGTTTTAAATATTTTGTCTCCATCTTCATTTGGTCATAAGCCCTCTTGAAGATGATGTTGACAGAGCTTCCACAATCAATCAAAATCCTTTTGACGTAAGCTGGCCCGATCGTTGCAGATATGACCATCGGGTCGATAGTAAGAGCCTCCACCTTGTCAACATCTCGACTCCTAAATGCTGTATCGTATGTCATCATGCGTTGCTGATTTACGAGGGTTCCATCTTCCACATTTGAGCAACATTCATAATTAGCATGCCTCAAGGAGATAGCATATCGTTCCATCTCCTGTCAATTCTTGTCTACAGGATGAGGTCTTCTGATTATAATGTTTATGATCAACTACCTACAGTTCTGGCAGGTTCCTCTGGGTGGCGTAGAGCCGGCCCACATCCGGGGTCTGACATTTCTTGCCTGGCCTCTAGTGGGTTCTTAACAAACTCCTGCAGCGTTTTCTGCCTGATTAACCTTTCTATGGAATCATGGAGGTGTCTACACTCCTCGGTTTTTGCCCGTGGCTCTCACGGAAGCGACAGTACTTCCCCATCCGCTTCTGTTCCTCTGTGGACTCTTTCGGGCACGGCTTTCTGTATTGGAAGGTGTTACAGGTAGATAGGTAAATGTCTTCAAGAGATGTATTCATGGGGTGTATTCGTTGTAGGTCGGAATCCTCGACTTCCATTTCCCTTTCCCTTTTTTCTTCTCGAGGTTTCCACCTCCAGACCCTTCAGATTGCCCAGGATTGTTCTGGACATTGACTTGAACTTTTCCCGAGTTGCCACCGGATTGCTTCACGGCGATGTTACTTTTCAAAGTCTCCTGAACAGGCCCGGGTGCCTTATCTTGCCTTGTACATCGAGCTTCCTCCCTCCTAATGAACTGGTGAGCTTTGGAATAGAAATGCTCCAACGTAGTTGGGGGCTTTCCCACCAACCAATCTCCAAACTCCGAGTCTGGATCTACACTTCACATTACTGCCATCAAAATTGTGTGGTTTTTAGGGTTGCTAACTTCAATGGCGGCAACATGAAACCTCAACAAGTACGCTTTCAAAGACTCTCCCGGAGCCTGGATTATACTTGATAAGGACATCACGTCCTTTGGACGAGTAGCATGTATCCTGAATTGTTCGAAAAATTTCATTACCAACTCGTTGAAGCTGGATATAGACCTTGAAGGAAGTCGAGTAAACCACATAGTGGCGACTGAACAAAGTGAGTCGGAAGCACCTACACTTGGTCGTATCATTCGCTCTTGAAGAGTCCATCATCCATTTGTGCCTCATCACGTGTTCCCTAGGGTCAGTCTTCCCTTCGTAGGCTGGGATAGTCGGCATACTAAACTTCCTAAGATACTCATCCTGTAGGACAGTATCTGTGAAGGGAGTATGACACCTGGACACTCCCCAATCTTCATTGGTCAAGCCTTGGTTCTCTCTCATTAACTGCCTGACCATGGATGATAAGTCTGGAGTTTGTCTAGAGGGTAAGAGGTTAGGTTCCGTTCCACGAGACCATGCGGGTTGATGTCCCGCCTATTGGCGATCGGCCAAACGTGCATCCTGAAGGCCAGCTTCATTGGGGTCTTGGTGAGTCGGGCGTCCGGTCTCCTCATGTGTCTGATCCCTGGTGGATCGATCAGTGGCACCTTCTTGTGCAGCTTCATTCTTATGAAGTCTACGCCTAGGAGGTCCATCAGCTGAGGTCGAGCTATCAGATGAAGAACAAGGAGCAGGGCTATCTCCAGCATTCTGATGTTGCTGATGAGTAAGCTGAGTCATGAGATTAGCATTGGCTTGAATCTGCTCAGCAAGTTGTCTCTTACTTTCCTTGAGTTCTCTCATCAAGTTGTTGAACTCTGTCCGGGTAATGACTTCCATTTGATTTTGGGTGGAGGTCCTGCGCCTTGAATTGCTAATTGGTTGCTAGACCCAACTTGTTGCACACTAACAGTCTCATGGACATCTGCATTGTGAGAGGCTAATCGGGTCTCTTCCCGTAGTATAGTCGTCGATCGGAACTCTGAATAGATTCAACGGATGTCCTATGAATAAGTCAGATCTCTTTCGGGGGATTTTTCAATCCAGTAGCTGCAAAGTAGATCCTATCGGCCTGAGAATTCGATTCTTAGTGAAAGCATCAAAATGTTAGCACCAGATTTGGTCACTAACACCCATAGAAGAGATTGTGTAGAGAGATTAACGATGAAAATAAATTTAAACAAAGAGTAATATGCTAAATTAAACGCAGAAAACAAGAACACCAGATTTATAGTGGTCCGGCATAACTACCTACGTCCACTTTGAGGTTAATCTTTATTGATTTTCTCAATAATAGATTACAGATACAATCTGTACACCAACTACTTGACTACTATTATTAAGAAAAGATGATAAGTCTTGAATGAGTCTTGAATGCGGTAGAGTCTCCCTGGTGTTCTCGATCAAAGGTCCCTTTCACAGTGCCCCTGCCTATCTATTTATAGACGAAGATGGGTTGGACTTCCCTGATGGGCCTAGTAGCAAGATACCTCGGCCCAATATGAATGAATTCTATGGGCCGAGCCACAAATGCCGAGCCATGTCTCTAAACCGAACGAGTCAGTATGTTGAGTGACTCGTGTAGGCCGAACGAGATCTGATGCCGATCGAGGGGAGAATGCCGAACGAGGCATGAATGCCAAACAAGGCTGAAAACCTAAACGAACCATAATGCCGGATGAGACCGGAATGCCGAGCGAGGCTGAATGCCGAGCGAGGCTTGTATGCCGATCGAGGTCACGTATGCCGAACGATGCTGAATGTCGAGCAAGGTTTATGTCGAACGGCCCTCTTATGCCGAACGAGGCTCGGATACCGAACGGTGCTAGATTGTGCCAAACGGCCGTTTATGCCAAATGAGGCTTCCGCTTCAAGTCTCTATTGTCCTGGTCAAGCCACCGGGTAACATGTCTCTATAGTTATTACTTACTTAACATTTGTAAATTTTTATTAAAATAATATTTTACATTATTTAAATTGTATTTTAAACTTACATTTCCCATTAAAGATATTTGCTTTATATTAATACATATTATTTAAAAGAGAATGTTTTGAAATTAAATACATATTAAATAAATTACATAGATATATATATTTATAAATACAAATTATTTTATTAAAGCATTTTCTTAAAATTTAAATTCAATTACAAATTCAACATATAAATTCAAATCTACTCATATATGCACATATACATACATATTCACATACATATAAAATATAAATTCAAATGATTTTAAAAGCATTTATTATTTCAAATTTTAAACTCAAAATAAATTGAAATTTTATTCATATAAATTATCACTTATTTTATTTTTTTTGAAACTTCTCAAATTAAATTCTGAAAGTTCAAATAAATTACCTAATTTTAATTTGATAAATTTTGGGATGTTACAGATTTCCCCCCTTAAGAAAATTTCGTCCTCGAAATTTGAAAGAGAAAAAACAAACAAAGGATATAAGGATATAGAAAAGGATAGAGAAGTTGCTTACCAGTTTAAGTCGAGATATCCACTCTGCAATTGGGATATGATTTCTGCATTATATCTTCAGTTTCCCAAGTGCAGTCCTTTAGATTGCCACTCCACAGTACTTTAACCAGTTTCACAATTTTGTTCCTTAATTGGTTTTCATCATGATCCACAATTTTTATTGGTTCTCTTTTAACTGTTAGATTTGGTTTGATCTCGAGATCCTGTTGAGCTGCCTCTTCGATAATACTGTCTGGATCATGCATGTATCTTTGAGATGTGAAACGTAAAATACATCGTGTACGCCAGATAACCAGCTAGGTAGCTGCACTCGATATGCCAGAGGACCGATCCTTTCCAGTATAGGAAAAGGACTAATGTATCGTGCTTCCAGCTTACTAGTCCTCCCGAATCTTAACACACCACGCATTGGAGACACTTTCAAGAAAATAGAATCTCCAACTTGAAATTCTAAAGCTCTTCTCCTGCGGTCGTAATAACTTTTCTGGCGACTTTGAGCAGTTATTAACTTCTTTCGAATAAAATTAATTTTTTCAATGGCTTCTTTAATCATATCTGGTCCAAGAACGAGCCTATCACCAGATTCAATCCAACATGCCAGTGATCGACACGGACGACCATATAAAGCTTCAAAAGGATCCATTTTGATATAGGCTTGATAGTTGTTGTTATATGAAAATTTGACCAAATGTAAATAGTCCTCCCAAGAACGACCAAAGTCGAGAATATAAGCTCACAAAAGATCTTCTAATATTTGATTTATCCTTTCAGTCTGCCCATCAGACCGTGGGTGACAAGCAGTGCTAAAATTCAGTTTTGTTCCCAATGCAGCTTGAAACGCCTCCCAAAACTACTAGTGAAGATCGGGTCACGATCACTTACTATACTGCTGGGTATACCGTGGAGGCAGATAATTTCTTTGACATATAGCTCTGCCAAACCTGTTGCTGTGTGGGTGGATTTCACTGGAATGAAATGGGCTATTTTAGTCAAACGGTCCAGAATAACCCAGATTGCTTCATTTTCCTTTCGAGTGCGGGGCAACCGGTCGATGAAATCCATCAATACATGATCCCAATTCCACTTGGGTACCTCCGAAGGCTGGAGTGAACTCGCCATCTTCATCTGATCGCTTTTGATTTGTTGACAAGTAGCACAGCGACTCACATATATAGATATATCTCTTTTTATTGTCTTCCACTAGAAAGTTCTTTCGATATCTTTATACATCTTACTAACTCCTCGATGGATACTGAGTTTAGACATGTGACATTCATCTAAAGCCTCACGTTTCAGATCAGGGATGTTTGGGACACACATCCTGCCTTCTAATCTTATAATCCCATTATTATCGATTCCAAAGCTAGAATCCTCACCTCGACGAATCCTCCCACATATTTCCTGAAGAAACTTGTCTTCATTTTGCTTATTGGCGATTTTCTCGAGAAGAGTAGGAGTGACAACAAGATGAGCAAGAACAACATGCTTTCTACTTAAAGCATCAGCAACTACATTGGCTTTTTTAGGTGTATATAGAATATATAGGTCATATGACGCGAGAAATTATAACCATCTATGTTGCCTCAGATTTAAATCTTTCTGGGTAAAGAGATATTTCAAAGATTTATGGTCGGTGAATAATTCGAATTTTTCACCTAAAGGAAGAGAGTTCCTTAAGTATATTTATTAAATTGAGTTAAATTCTTAAATCGTTAAGAAAGATGGAAGAGTTTCTTACCTAGAAGATAATGTCACCAGATTTTCAAAGCGAATGTAACAGCTAGAAGCTCCAAATTGTGTGTTGGGTAGTTTCTCTCATGTGGACGTAATTGTCTACTCGCGTAAGCAATTACCTTTCCATTCAGCACTATTACCGCAACCAAACCATCTCCACAAGCATCAGTATAGACAGATAACCCTTGATTCCCGTTAATGATAGCGAGAACAGGAGAGGTAGTTAATCTCTTTTTCAACTCCTGGAAAGCTTCATCACATTTTGGAGTCCAATCGAATTTAGCATTCTTCTTTGTTAGCTTAGTCAATGGACTGGCCAACTTAGAAAAATCTTGGACAAACTTTCTATAATATCCTGCTAAACCTAGAAAACTTTAAACTTCTTTAGGAGTAGTGGGTCGCTTCTAGTCCAGAATAGCAGAAATCTTGCTCGGATCAACAGAAATCCCTTCTTCATTAACAATATGGCCGAGAAATCTGACTTCTTTGACCCAAAAGTGACATTTAGAAAATTTAGCGAATAGAATATTCCTTCTCAATATTTCCAAAACAATTCTTAGATGTTCAACATGTTCCTCTTTGATTTTGGAATAGATTAGAATATCATCAATAAACATCAGCACAAATGTATTCAACACTTCCCAGAATACACGGGTCATTGATCTACGAAGCATGCTGGAGCATTGGTTAGTCCAAAAGGCATGACTAACCATTCGTAGAACATGTTAGGACCCCTGAAGGTAGTCAAATGAACGCAATCTTTGGCAATTCACAGTTGATGGAATCCCTGAGCTAGATCCATCTTAGAAAAGAATCTAGCGCCATGAAGTTGATCGAATAGATCGTCAATTCTAGGTAAAGGGAACTTGTTCTTGAGAGTTTTTTTATTGAGATCGCGGTAGTTGACACACAATCTCAAAGATCCACCCGATTTGGCTACGAATACCACAGCTGAACCCCATTTGAAAACACTAGGACGTATCAATCCTTTCTCTCGCAAATCTCGAGTTTGATTGACTAATTCAATTCTTTCCCTGGGTGCCATCCTGCGAATTGCATGGACGACAGGACGAGCATTGGGTACTAAGTCAATTCTGAATTCTATTTCTCTCTATGGAGGTAATGATTTTACTTCTTCAAATACGTCGAAAAATTCCCGAACAACAGGTATAGACTCCAGATTGGGTTCAGGATATCCCCAAGTATACATCAATTTATCTCTCTTAAGACTCTGATCCTCATAAGAGATTTCAATAAAATTCCCAAGGTTTGTTTTGATCGAGACCGTTCGATTGTTACAATCTAATTTGGCTTCGTATTTTATTAGCCAATCCATTCCGAGTAAGATTTTGAATTCATTAAAATCAAGGGCAAAGAGACTAATAGGGAATTGGTAATAAGAATACGAGATATGAATGTCTCTACATCGTTGACAAAGGTTTGTAGGACCACCAACTGGTTTTTTCACACAAATGGGCTCGTTGACAAAATTAGGTTTAAGTTTTAATTCATTTATGGCTTGTTGTGAGACAAAGCTATGCGTTGCGCCCGTGTCAAACAAAACCCTAACAACTTTATCATAGATAGTAAGATTACCTTCTAGAACACCTTTTTCATTTATCTGCACTCGAAGTTGAAGGGTCTTCCTTTATCGCATAGACATTTGCCACTTGTGCTTGCTTCTTCACCGGGCAATTCTTAACTACGTGTCCGGGCTTGCGACAATAATAACACTCTCTATCTCCTTGACTAGTCTTCATAGGTTATTTTTGCTTAACTTGCTTCTTTGGATTCTTGCAGCTGTTTGATTATTGGCCTTTTTCTTGGCAGTTGTAACAAGTTATATATCTAGCCGGGTTTCCTTGATTATTCCTCTTATTCTTGCCTTGATATGCTTTCTTGCCCTCGAACTTTCTTTTTTTCCAATTCTGATTACACGAATTTCCTACTTCCCTCGAAACTTCCTGCATATCCAAGGTAGCATACCTATACCCCATATCGATGAGATCAGAAAAAGATTCTTTGACGTGTGCTGTCATCCTTTAGTGGAATTTCTTATTCATCCCACTAATGAACCTTTCATTTTTCTTTAGAGGCATGTTCACCAATTCTGGACCGAAACGGGATAATTCGTTGAACTTGTTTAAGTACTCCTCAAATGACAAACTCTCATGCTTTAAGTCCATAAATTCTTGGTACATTCGGGAAATTCCTGTCGACGACATGTAGCGCTTTTCAAACACCTCCTTAAATAGACTCCAAGAAAACTCTTCTTCAGGTTCGTCTATAGTGACTGTTTCCCACCAGGCTAAGGCTTCTTCTTGGAGTTGCCAAGAAGTAATTAGTCGCATTTGGTCGTCCTCTTACTTTAACCCTTTAAAAATTCTCTCACTTGATTTGATCCAGGCTTGGGCTTCAAGAATAGATTCTTTACCAGTGAACGTCTTATCACCAAGTCTCGAGAAACTTTTAAACAGATCAGCCCGATTCGGCTGATGTTGAGTAGGTATTGCTGCTTCTGCTGTTGGGAAAATGTAACAACTGTTGTGGCATTTCCTTGACCCCTGGCTCTTTCTCTTCGCCCGCTCATTCTTACCATCTTTAATTAGTAAGAAAACTTAATCTAGATATACGGACGAGATATCTTAAGGAATATCAGCAGTTAAAAGAAATAGACGAAGAAAATTTAGGGTTTTGGTCTTGGGTTATACTCATTCTAGGGTATACTTCACCCCATCTCTAATGAGCCACCTAATGTGTTATACTTCGTAGCTATAGTTCTTACTCAACCTTATGCTCTAATACCACTAGTCACAACCTAAAATTCAACGTTCAAAAATCGACATCAAATACCTCACTTGTATTCGACTGTCAGAGATTCGAACGTCGAACTCCAGTTCGGATGGAGCTTATAACAACATTAGATGAATATAAACAGTGGAAACAAATGAAATGCCGTAAATCAACATCGTAGATACAACATCGTCATAATATCCATTACAACATTTCACCAACATCAGAGCTTTTTATACATATAACACAACTTCAAATTAAAACATCACAGTAGAAACAACAAAGTATCACACTCCAAGATAGTCTTAAAAGAAATAAAGCGATAGCGAATTTCCAAACTAAGCATCTTGAGATCTAAAAAGTTTCCAAAATATCTCCAAGACAAAAGCTTCAAAATCCGATTGCTTCCAAACCAAGATACTTCAAAGATTCCAAGAGAGCACCAAAACACAGAAAACCTGCTTCTAGGCTACCCGTGTGGAAATTATGAGCACCTAGAGTCTAGAAAGGAAATAATAAACTCCGAGTCAGTCATGGGACTGGTATGAGTAAACAAAAACAGTTGTTTTGAATAAGAAAAACAAATTTGTAAAAAGAACAACGTTCATGCTTTTGGAAAATGAAACTACAATAAGGCGACACAAACACAATGCAATCGCACATTTGGGGGAGATTTCTCCTTATGATAGTCCAATATGCTTTATACGAGAAAACTCTTTGATATTATTATTAATGCATAGGGTAGAAAACATTTTCGAAAGTATAATATTAATCTTTGCCAGCATACGTACCATTATAGTATGCCTACTATAGCTACCATGTTAAATCGCAGGTTCTACAATTAATACCGTATTGGGCGCGTATTGGTGATTGGATTTCCAATAATGGTCAGGCTAAGGAACTTCCTGGGCCACATGGATACGCTTCTGGAGGGACGCCCCGAGAACCTAACTGGATCTTTGCCAACATAAGGCCAGGTTACCTCTGTAACTAGGTAACTACTACGCGAGTATGCCATCCCCCGGTTGTAACAAACTTTATCCGGGGCCCCAACAACATAATCACGAAGCAACATAATTTCGATATCAACATATGTTAAGTATCTGGGCTCCATACCATGATACCACTTCTATCTAGAAGGAAATGCACAAACCTTAAGGGGCGCTACCCTCAATTACCTTGCTACATCCTTCCTGTTTCGACCATTACCGGGTTATGAGGTTCGATGAAGTCTCGTCCACAAAGTTGCGCTTTTCGCAAAGGCCATGCTTTGATCAACAAATGTTCAGCAGCACTCAACATGCCACATTACCAAGTTGGGAGTATATCACTGATAACCTTCAATTACATAACCTCTGAGCTTGTACGTCTCAGAGAAGTGTATTAAGCTAAGAGAATAAATTCTCCTCCACTAACAAAAATGTATTTGAAAGAAATTTGATTTATATATCAAAATGTAATGTCAGACATACAATCCATACAAGTCTGTTCCGGGTTCGAACAGAACTGAAGGCACTTCCGAAGAATCCCTTGCAATCCGGGCATCCCCAATCCCGATCGGACTTTCCATCACCTATGGAGATCTCTATACCGAAGCAACTCAGTGTAGAGTTACTCGACAGGTTATCCTATCGTTCTCGAAGACACCCGGCCTTCACCGCCATCTTTCAACGTTATCCATTTCGTCGTATCATTATTCAGAATGGGTTATATGACACAAAGGTCCTCTCCTGGCTAAACCGAATAGTGAGCGTAAATTTTAAAAACATGTGGATATGTCATTCACAAAGATTCACAGGTTCGATGTGGGTTTCGGATAACCAACTGCAATCCGACACCCTGTCGCATCGAAATTTAAAAGCCGTTATACAGGCCAAAGGGTTTTTCATATTCACACAGAAATATATTCAACACAGAATCACAGCTCATCACAAAGCAATTCATATCACATAGCATCACAATTACATATCAGAGATATCAATCAGTACACAACATTCAATAGTTATCAATCATCTACAATTAAGATGAATCAATCGTGTGATTTAAATTAATTAATCACATAATTACTTTCATTAGTTATCTTTAATCAACGATTAATTATCATCAATTATAAGTTAATTAAATCTTAATCACCTTTATTAATTAATCAATCCTTAATTAATTACCTTAATCAATTAATCTTTAATTATTAATTAAATCTTAATTTCTTTTATTAATTAATTATTCCTTAATTAAATGCCTTAATTAATTTATCCTTAATTATTAATTAATTAAATCTTTAATATTAAGTAATTAATTAAGTAAATACTTTTTAAGTAATTGTATTAACAAATCATTAATTATTTAATAAATTAAAAGATAGTCTTTTTATCTTAATTTATTTACTTTGATTTTCCTTTAAACCTTGTTTAATAAGTCATCCTTATCACATTAATTACTTTAAAAGGTTAAGATAGTTTAAATAACATTTTTATCTTAGTTACCCTTTTTAAATTACATTATTTATTTAAAACAAATAACTTTATAAAATAATATATCAAAATTAGTTCAATTTTGATTACTTTTGAAAATATCTTACTTATGTCCTTAATTGATTCAAACTTAAATCAAAAACATCAGAAAAGAAAACAGGGTTTTAAAAAAAAATTAAAAATTTTGAATTTATTTTTAAAGCAAAGCCATTTTCATACAACCGACCCGAGGCCACTTCGAGTCACACCCGAGCAAAAATTCTCCTTGCTTCGAGTTGTTTGCCAGATCCACCCGTGTGCCTTATATTTCTTTTTACTTGAATTCGTCTAAGTACAAACCGGATACGCACAGACGAATACGCGAGCTTAAACTCGAGCTATCAACCCATCTTCCCAGAAGTTACTTCGAGTCGTATCCCTTCTTTCCATTCAATATCACTGACATCCCTCAATTCGTTGTGCATATGCACAACTGTTTTGATCGCCTCTGTTTGATGCTATAATCATCAACCAGTCGACGATCATCAACTCGACACACCAAAACACCCAGCGTTGTGAAACTTTGATGAATTTGCAATTTTGACTGTACGACCAAGATTCGAACAAAATCGAGCCACCATTAAACGCCTCATTCTCCCTCCTCTGATCATCAACGACCACAATACTCCACCCCAAGCTCCGCCAGCCTCCTACGCTTTCGATGGCCACGGTCTGATGCCCCCCGATGGCTTAAAGACGGCGCAGTGATCGCATTTCTATCCTCGACTCATTTTAAACTTTAAACCTTAACTCGATCAAAATCAACATCCACGTTAATCTAGAATTTTATCAAGCATTTTCCCCAACTCTACCTTCTTCCAGCTAGCTATGATTTCGATCTTGAAGTCTTTCACCTGATCGATCGCTAGAATTTAGAGAAAATGGCAATTCTGTTCATCCCTCTCTTTCTCATAAAATACTTGATAAAAAAATTAATTTCTCTTTTAAAAATCATCAACTTCGAAGTTGTTTCAATTAGTACATTCAAAACCTGAAATCATGGTTGCTGAATTTTCTGTTTATATTGGGTTTGCCTGTATCTTGTATTTCCAAACAAGACTTTTATTTGATTTACTTAAACTTATTTTTAAAACTTAGAGCATAATCATACAAACATATTCTTTTTGATTTCAAAGCCTAAAAACAATCTGAGATAGAGCTTTTGGATTTTGAGACAAGGTTTTGACCCTGTAGGCATGGAATAGAGTTTATTTTTATGTGCACAGACATGCATCTTCATTTTCATGTATAAATATATACATGCAAACATACATTTATCATTCAAGCTTCACTATTGTTCACAGCAACAAGTTCAAGTTCGAATCAAGGAGTTTACTCACCTGTGGAGTTGAACAGAGGGCTTTCTGTCTGGGTTTAAGAATTTGAAAGTCTGGAAACTATTTTTCTTTTCTCATCTTGAGTTTGAATTTTTTTTATCTACAACTTATTAATATAAATTTCCTTAATCTCTGATGGATTTGTTTACTTAATTCCTCAACAACAAACTAAAATTCAACTTACTTACAGTTTGCAAAACAGAGAAACTTTGGTCAGCAGCTTGAAAACTTCAATTTGCAAATTATTTGAGTTGATTCTGATTCTTGTTTAATTTTTAAAGTTGACTCATGCTTGATTTTGAATTATTTGTTGAAGACTTGAAGTTGTTCTTGAAATTCCTTTTTCTGGCTTGAGATTTGGAAGAAAATTGGTTACAGATTTTTTTCTGAAATTTTGGTCTTGATTTTAAAATGTTGAGGAAGTTATGCTTCTATTACTTGTTACTGATGATTCCCTTCTCTAGTTAAAATTTTGTGTAGGGTTAAGAAATGAATAAAAGAGTAAGAAGAAGTAGATAAAATGGCTAATATACTATATTTCCTATTTTATGAATCTCTAAAAAAATAAAAATGATATAATGACACTTGTTTAATTCTTTCTACATGTTAAACGCTTGTCTCTATAGTTATTACTTACTCAATGTTTGTAAATTTTTATTAAAATAATATTTTACATTTTTTAAATTGTATTTTAAACTTACATTTCCCATTAAAGATATTTTCTTTATATTAATACATATTATTTTAAAGAGAATGTTTTGAAATTAAATACATATTAAATAAATTACATAGATATACATTTATAAATCCAAATTATTTTACTAAAGAATTTACTTAAAATTTAAATTCAAAGTCAAATTCAACATATAAATTCAAATCTACTCATATATGCACATATACATATATATTCACATGTATATAAAATTTAAATTCAAATGATTTTAAAAACATTTATTATTTCAAATTTTAAACTCAAAATAAATTAAAATTTTATTCATATAAATTATCACTTATTTTATTTGTTTTGAAACTTTTCAAATTAAATTCCAAAAGTTCAAATAAATTACCAAATTTTAAATTGATAAATTTTGGGATGTTACAGTAACTATAGAATCGGATCACTTTGAACTAAAATTCAAATGTTAGAAATGAGCTTGCTAAAAATTTGTTAAGAATTGGTCTTGAAGTTAAAATTGGGTAAAAAAATTGGATTCTGAAGATTAAATCATTTAATAAGTTTTGAACTCTTATTTGAATTTTTAAATAATTTAAGTAAAGGTAATTTAAATGGAATTTTGAAATTTGGACTCACGATCAAATGGTTTAAAGATTTAAGTTGTTAATTTAAATGCAAAAGTTGTTCGATTTAAAGGACTAAATCAACACTTGAAAACTTAACTCGTATTTATGAATTCGAGATTGTTTTAAGTTGAGATTTGAATTGAATTAGATCAAATTGAATTTGATTTGAATTAATTGGAAATTGTGATTGCAGATGGATAAGCATAAAATTCAAATGGAAAATTTGAATTGAATTAATTTGAAGTGAAATTGAAGTTGAATAAGTTTGAATTTCAAATGGGAGTTGATTTGAATTTGGGATAGGAATTGAAGCTAATTTAAATTGAATTGAAATTAAATCAATTTAAATGGGAGTGGGAATTGGAAATAGATTGGAAATGGAGATTGGAAATTGAACAGTTTGGCTCTGAACTATTTTTTTTTCAAATAAATTGTTTTAATATTAACTATTTTAAATCTATTTTCCTAGTTATTTACTATAAAACCTTTCTTTTAAAATCCAAATTATCTTATACTTATTTTATAATTATTATAAAAACTAATTACTATTTTGCATCTGTTTTGCAAACTAATCACTATTTTACAACTACTTACTAACTAATTACTATTTTACATTTATTTTGCAATTATCTAATTATTTTACAACTATTTGACTATTTTACAATTATTTTATAATTACTTAACTATTCTACTGCTATTTTTGCAACTTATAACTATTTTACAACTACTTATCTGTTTTAAAAAATTTCAAGCTATTTTCTTAATACAAGTTGGTCAGAGTACAAACTGTCTATAATTGAAGTGTTAACCCAAATGGAAATTGGGGGCAATTATGGATGAGTGAATAGAATCTAGTGAAGCTGAATAGAAAGAATATTGATTTTTGCTAATAATCAACGAAGATAAATACATAGGATGTATGTATATTATTCTATTCATATAATGATTTGATCCACATTCGAGCACAGAATTTCAAGATAGTATATCAATCCGAGTTAGGATTTTTCACTCGATTTTCGACGGCGAACCCTGGATATGGATTTTTGGTTGATTCTGGGAATTCTCTATCATAACTATGACAATGCAAGGAGAATGATGGTTTTTGATCAAGAAACCAGATCTGAGCCCGCACTAGGAAGTCGGGTGGACGATACTAGTTCGAAAGTAGAACTGTGTGATCGAGTGAGCGATCAAGTTTGATATTGTGTACAGAAGGTATATGTACATCGTACGTGCTTAAATGAAATAGATATTGAAATTTCGAACGAAATGAAATGATTTTTGAAGCATATTGTGAGAAATATATATGAACAAAAGTGGGAGTTAAATATCTTTTGAAATTCACTTTATGAAATGTAAGTGACATGGTAAGTTACTTTATAAGGGAAAATCAAATTGGAATGTTGATTTGGCATAGTAAAGTTATATATATTTGTTATACATGTTAAGCTCCTCCATGTTGAATCTAGAACCAGAAGAAAGGGTTTTTGAAAATATTTGAAGTATAAAAAGGGAATTTATGTAAGTATGAAGTGATTCCAAGAATTTATATATTTATATATATAAATGGTTTTACAATAATGATTTTGGAAAAAGGGTTTTGGAACCTATGGATTTGGAAAAGGCTTTTGATTTTGGGAAAATTAAATTTTAGGAGTTTGGAAAGACAAGTTTGGAACTATCGATTTGAGATATCGATTTTGTGTAAAGGAAATTTTGATGAAAATCATAAAGGGTATGATTTGAAAGATACTATAAGTGTATAGTATAAAGTGTTTTGAGATTGGCTCTGGGGAAAAGGCGCTCCCATTGGAATGAACTTCATAGGAGATCCGCGGGGTGGTTCCGCCTTGAGCCCTAACGGGAAGGCTCTAAATTTAATCCTGGGAGGAAGTTTGGACAAATTGAAGTTCTTGAGGATTTTGTGTTGTGGGTAGTGAAAGTCGAGGGCGCTGATGCCTATAGAGACATTTGGGTAATGCTTTGACGATAGTGTAACTCGATGTCACTGCGATCTACTGTGGACCATAGCGAAAATCGTGTGTGCCGTGAGAGCCAATAATCCACGTTTGATTTTGCCGTAATGGCAACGTAACATCGGTAGACTGTGACCTATAGAGACATTGCGAAAGTTGAGAGGCCATGAGAGCCTTAGGATACATTGGGACTTGACCGATGTAGTCTGCGACCTATGTAGGAGTGGTGAAGTTTCATTTGGTAGTGAAAATCAAGGGCGCTGATGCCTACAGTTACATGGACTTTTTTCGTGATGCCAACGTAACCTGGGATGCAACTGCGATCTGTGGCGGGTTCCATGGCGTAATCGAGGGGTATGGAGTGCCTATAGTTATCTATGGAGTTTTTGGGATGGCAAAGTAACCATCGGGTTAACTGCGACCATGGAAGGGGTGATGATTTCCATAACATTCTCACCAAAGATATTTCCCCTATTTTCAAAAAACATTTCCTATATTTTCACTAAAATGTTTTCCCAGGTACTTTCACTAGGTGTTGAAAACGAGTCTGCTAAGTACTTGTAGATTTTCAGTCCTATGCCTAATCGACGTATGATCGAATTTATGTGAGAACAAGGATGGACTGGCTGAGACATTGAGTTATAAAAAGTATTTTTATGATGTTATTTTGATAATATTATGTAAATTTTAAATATTTCTAAATTTTTGAATAAAAAGAGTTTATAGTTAAAATGTTCAAAGAGTAATTTATCTGATAATAAGCACTGAATAAATTTTGGTTTCATTCCTTTTCAAGGACGAAAAGATTTAAGGGGGGAGGAATGTGATAACCCAGAATTTTGGGCATCAGGTAATTCGATAATTATTTGATTTAACTATTGAAAAACACTGATTTATAAGTTGAACAAATAAATCTAATAATAGAATGTGATATCCCAAAATTTTAGGCAGATAAATATGCAGTAATCTTCTTTTATAAATCATTTATAATAGTATTCTTTTCCTAGGTAAGTAAAATAAGTATAAGTTTGAATATATATATATATATATATGTAGATTTTAATGAGAATTTGGATTTGAAATTCAAATGGAAATAATCTTAAAAATGAATTGGATTTCAAAATAATATGTATATATGATCTTTGTTAGTAAAAGATTAGTTTTATATCATTGTCTTTAAAGGGATTTATAAAGGATATATTAAACTTGTATAATTATTTTTAAGTGTATAATTGGGATATTATATCATTTTCTTTTAAAATTAAATAAGGAGAAGTTTAAACATTAATACACTTAAGACATTAATAAATATAAAAATAAATTTAAAATATAATATAAATATATTTATAAATTTATATTACATATTTATAAAACATAAATGAAAAATGTAAGCTAAAGATGATATGTAAATATAAGTGTAAATTATTTAAAGTAGGCTAATGACAAATGTGAGTTGATTTAAAAAGTGTCCCTATTTTTATTTTTTATTTTTTTAAATGATTAATAAAAGATAAAAACTAAGTACATAAACCTCTCAACTCTCTATCTCATTTTTTTCTATCTTCAATTCAAAAAACCAAAAGAAAACAAGAACCTGAAACATAACCTAGTAAACAAATCAAAGAAAAATCAAAATTCAAACAATGCCACCTTTAGAATTTCAAACCTAAAGCAACCTGAAGCTAAGCAAATTCAAAAAAAAGGATTCAATAACTCAGATGAAAAATCAAGTTTCCAGTCTCAAGTGGCAAGATCAAAAGTTCAAATAAATTTCCCAAGGAAAAAGTTTTTTCTCCAGCTTCTATGTTAATTCAAGGTGAGTAAACAAACAATTTGGAACTTAGTTCTGTTAGAAACTGGTTGCATGTGAGAATTCTTGAATGTTATGACATGAATATTGCAGTTGCATGATTGTATAAATAAGTTTGAATGTATATACATAGGTGATATACAAGTGTGCATGTCTGGATTCATCTCTGTCTCATGTTACAAAGTTTTAAAATAAGTAAAAATTCAAATCCTCTTTAACTAGTCCCTGATAGATTTTGGTTATCAAACAAAATATGTTTGCTTAAACACAAATTAAGAATTAAAAATGTATTTAAGCAAAATAAGTTTGTATATCTCTGGAAATCAAGAGATTACAATGGAAAGTTAAACATGTTGAAAATTCAATAATCAAAATTTTTTGGTTCATTTATAAAATCTTCATCACCATCAAGAATTATGATTTTTAAGAGTTAAATATAGATTTTTAAGGATAGGTCGAGAAAGTAATTCGAAGTTGACCAGAAAGTGGACTTTGAGCAATTTTTGGCGATAGGCGTTGATAGGAGGGTCGATTTTTGGCTGAAGGTTAGCTGAAGTGGTGGCGGTCATAGGAAAATTGGTGGGTTAATTTTTAGGGTAGCAGGGTGTCGAGGAGGAGAGGTTTAAGGGTTTTGGCTCATGTTTTAGTCGTGGTGTTTTGTTGAAGGATGGCGGCGACATGGTGACATCGGACTGATTGGGAGGTGGGGAAAAGAAGGACGGAGGTGAGGCAAGGCTCCAGACGCGAAGGTAAGGACTCTGATGGATAGTAGTGGCGGTGCGAGGAGAAATTGAGGAGAAATTTGGGTTCTAGGTTGCGATGGTGTTGCTCGTTTTTTATTTCCGACTTAATCGGTGGAGACGGATGGTCGGATTGTTTGAGGAAGGCTCTGGCGACTTGTTGAGAGTTTCAGAATTGATCGAAGTTGGACTGGTTGGCGTTCATGGTGCACGTATGCACATGGTATCTGGAAGATGGAAAGGGAATGGGGAAGAAGGACGTTCTCGTGTTTAGCTCCAGTCATTGTTGCGTTTGTCTCGAAGGTAGAGAGTTCATGAGTAACTCGGGAATTGACTCAAGAATATTGTTTTGTGGCTTGATTATTTTCATAAGGAAATCAGATTTGCTTTGATTTTTTTAAGGTTTAAAAACAAAAGAAAATTTGCAACCAGTTTTCAAAGCAAATAGAAAATGAACAAGTTTTCAAAGCCATTACCAACAGATTTCAAAATATAAGTATATTAAAACTTTAATAAAGAGGTATTTTAATGAAATAATTTCAAACTTTTGATTTCAAATAGGTTTATTGATGAAACTAAGTAATTAATTAAAGTGTGTGGTTTATCTTAATTATTTAAGATTTTATAAATTGAAATATAATCTATTAAAGTAAATTAGTGGATAGTTAATTACTTAGTATAAGTGATTAAAAAGTAATTACTGAATGTAATTAATTAGAGGATAGTTAATTACTTAATGTGATTAATTAAAGGTTAATAAATGAATGTAATTGGTTAAGGATAGTTAACTAATGAAAGTGATGAAGGGTTAATTAATTTAACTTAAGTGATTATAGGATAATTACTGGATGGAAATAATTAAGAGATAATTAAATTACATTAATGATAATTACTTGATTGTAAGTAATTAAAGGATTAATTTATTAAGGGTTAATTAATTCAATTAGTAATTAGTGGATAACTAATTAATAATTGAGGTTAACTAATTAAGGATAATTAACCAAAGGGTTAATTACATAATGAAAGTAATTATGGATAATTAATTTAGATTGATAATTAAAGAATGGTGTAATTAATATTAATTAAGCAGGGTCAGGTAATTAATTTATTTAGTTTAAATTAATTGTGTGATTAATTAACCTTGCTTATGTATGATTGGGTTATATTCAATGCCTTGAATTGGTCAAAATCTCTGATATGAAATGTTTTATGATATGATATGTTTGGGTTGAACCGTGATAATGTAGATATCTATCGATCATGAATTGCCGTGCAAAAGTAACATCCTGTATTTTTAAATTGAATTATATTCACTTAAATAACTTGGGTTAAGATGACATTAGGTTTGAAGAGACCGGGGTCGGGTATCAGTAAATACCCGAAACCACTTCGATTTGGAATCTACAATAATTCTTTATAGTTTTGATATATGAAATCAAATGGCTGGAATGGAATAATTTAAGTAAATTGGACTATTGAAACTAAGTAAGGGTACTTAGGGATTGAAGTGTGAAATAAGTGTTGACTATAACAAGTTATGAACTCATAGTAAAGTTCGAGTTACCCCGGGTATTAAATAAGTTTTATGCATCAGAATTTTTTTGTTAGATGGGTTTACTCACGTTGGTTTCCAGCCTGACCTGGGCATTACTTTGACGTAATACTCTGGTCAGACCGAGTATTACAGATTTTCAGGTTAGGGCGTTTTGGAGCTCAGGAGGCGAGCTGGATGGCAGTAACATATGGAGTTCACCGCTATGTATTAGAGTTGTATTGATAGTAGTCTGGGATAGGTTGATATAATTGTCTAGTCTATTTGTAATGGTTGTATCTTGATAATGAAATGTATGTAATCTAACAATTACAGCTTTCTTTGAATAAATGTTGTTATTTGTTATTATATTTAATTCGCTGTGAATGTGTGATGCTGTTATTTTCTGTTCTTCTTCTTCCTTCTTTCTTCTTTCTTTAACAATATGAATTTTTCAGCGTTCGATGGCTCGACACTTCTATGGTGAATGTATGAGTGTTGAATTTTCGAGGTTGAAATTTTGGGTCGTTACAAATATTAAAGTATGAAGTGTTATTTGTGTTAATCAACGAGATTGAAAATGAATTTAATTAAAATGCAATTGTGATGAAAAAAATTGGAATAAGTAATTAAGTTGTGCATATATTATTTTATTCGCATATTAATTTGATCCGGATTTGAGTACATAAGTTCAAGGTGAATTACACCATTTCGCGTCTGAATTTACATTTGATTCTTGATGGCAAATATTTGATATGGATTTTCGTTTAATTCTAGAACTCTCTACCATAGTATATGGCTAAGCTAGGATAATGATGGTTTCTAGTCAAGAATCCATATCGACGTCCGCATTAGAGAAGTTGAATGGACAATACTAGCTAGAAATCGCACTTGTGTGATCGAGCGAGCGATCAAATGTGATTTTACGAAATGATAACATATGTATGTCTTATGTTCTAATATTATTTTTATGCTTTGATGCTGAAATGGAAAGCTGTTGGGTTGGATATCTTTGAAATTCAAATTGGAATTTTCTTTTATGCATAAATACAATTAATTTAAAACCATTTTTCAAAACTGTTTTATTTTATCTCTGTTATACAAACTATCTTATTCTATTTTATTTATAAAACAATTTTATAAACTATTTTATTTTCACAGCTATTTTACAAACTATTTTATTTTCAAAGCTATTTTACAAACTATTTTATTTATAAATTGTAACGACACATAAATTTTAGTGGCCTTATTTATTTAATAAATTGAATTTTTGTTGAATTTTAAGATAATAAAATTCTGAATTGAAAATTTAATATCTAGAATACGTCTATTTTAACTTATCAACATGTAAATTTTCATCTAATAATGTGGAAGTTTATTTTCTTGTGTAATTTTATTTCAATTTAAATCAGTTAATATTGATGATAATAGAATTTTTCCAAACCTGAATATTTTTATATAATAAATTTGTAAATCATCTTCTGAGTGAGATGTCATATTCCGTTTCGCTAAATTTAAACTACTATTGCTCCATTTATATTATTTCTGACATTCTAGCAGCATTTCTGTACCGATATCGACTTTTGATCGGATGATCGTACCACTGATATTTATATACTGTTTTGATTGTCTTGTCGTGTAGATCTCAGCGGTTTATTCATTTATGTTTTCGAACCTCGGTACGCTGTGAAATCGGTAAACGGTCCTCCGTTGCGGTTCATTATTTGAGCTTATTGGCTTCGCATCTGAATCTTTTGGCTTCCTATATCCACCGTACAACACCAATAGACATTTTCTTTTAATATTTTCAGAAATCGATCTCTGACCTTTGTTATTCCTTACTTGTGATATATTGGTGTGTCCATTCGTTTCCTTGTTTCTCTTCTTTTCGGTTTTAAAAAAAATATTGGGACAGAGCATGAAGTAAAGCTAGTCCACCTTCCTTCTCCTATTCTTTACATGGTCTCACCTCCTCCATTCGAGAAACCCCACGTTTCCCCCCCCCCCCCCCACCGACATCTTGTTCGCCTCCGCCCTCCAAATACCCTTTCGTCGATCTCCCAATGCCTTGTCGATCACCTGAGCACGAATAGTGGCCCTACAGAGCCAGCTCGACCTCCCTTACTTCATCCACTGTCGAGAGCGCGCATCATTCCCTTGCTTGATCATCATCACCACCTTCTTTGCTCGGCCACCACTTTAACCGAGAATGCATCACCTCCATACCATAGTCTCTGGCCGAAGCTACACGTATATTAGTTATGTAAGTATTTTATATCATGTGTTTGTATATGCAGATTTATTTAGATAGATATATGACCTGTGACTTATATTATATTACAAATTTTATTTTTTATGTCATGTATGGTATATTACAAAATATATATTTTATAAACCTGTTATATATATATATATATATATATTAGTTAATATATATATTTAGTTGAGTTCGTAATGTACAAATAGTTACAGTATGAGTTTGTTTATATATAACAATTTGTTCATATTTTTAAGTATATATATAAGTCGGTCAGTATATAATATATGTTATGTACATTTGTTGTTTAGATTTTCGTGGTTTGTATAAATTATATCTTCTGATTTTAATATAAGTATTTATGTTAATATATATTTGTATTGGTTAATACATATTTGCATTGGTTAATATATATATATATATATATATATATATATATATAGTTTTAAACATGATAAGTATACAATTATATAAGTATTACATGATATCTAGTTATTTAAGATTGTTGTTTAGGTTATATATATACATGTGATGTGGTTGTATATCAATATAAGCATTTATTTTAAATTATGTTATTATAACAATATATATATGTTCGTAAATTTAAACTAAATCTGCATATTTGTTTTTACATATTAAAGTTGTTCGCATATATTTTGCCTGCATACACGAGCTAGTGTCTGCATATATATTCAATTGTTTATAAGATCGGTCGGGTTTCTACACCTACTTGTGTTGTTTGTTTTGAATTGCTTTAAAATTTCAATATATATATATATATATATATATTGTATATAATTGTTATTTTCAGAAGTGTATATGTGATTATGTACATATTGAAGTTACTATATATAAGTTTATATATGCGTAGTTTAATATTTAATATGGGTTGTATTATAACATGTTTAATAAAGTATACATATTTGACATCTTGTTGTTGCAACGTGTGCAATGTGTACTTGTGGCAGAAAAGTAAAATTATATATATACACACATACTTCTCTCAATCAAATCCAAGCTATATATATCAGTTTATTTTATATGATAGCACATGGGTCTGGGCTGATACACTCTCGGCTCTTCTTTATTTATAAATATCTTGCATATATATTTGATTTCATTTATAGGTGTTTAGATTTAGTATTAATTTGAATATATATATATATGATTATAAATATGAATTCCAAATTTAGTAATTGTTTTAAGAAAGATAATAATAATATACTTTGGTTTCAATTATCTTTATCGATCTAGTTCTGATATATTGTTCTCATTGATCCCTATCTATCAGCTTGTCCGTTAAAATTCATGTCGATTTGGCTTTTCTTTGGAAGTCGTACTTGTAATTCGTAACTCAATTTCATTTTCTATCCTCTCTAGCCTCGGAAGGTGAGCAATCACTTATTATTAATGTTCTTAAATTTATTAAATTTGCTTTTAATTGGAACGATAACTGAAATATGCTGCTGTTAGTTATTTACATTGTTATATATATGTTGTTATCTATATCAGTTCACCTATGACATCTGACATTATTATATGTTATTTATATTGATGATATATGCCTGTTATATTATTATATCTGTTATCACTCTGCAAGTTCTCTATTAGTATAGAATTCCCCATGGGTTGAAATGATACATACCCGAACGGTCTGTAGAATAGGAGAACATCGTTATGGGTTGAAATGATAGACCCAAGCGATTTTCATTTGAATTGAATTTGGGATTGCGGGTTGAAATGATATATACCCGTATATATTTAAATTGGGGATTAAAATGATAAAAATCCATATCACTTGACCATAGAATAGAAAATTATATACAGGCACCGTTGGTCTATTTATAAATATATTGAAAATGATTTCTATGGTTTTGGAAAGAAATATACGGTTTTAGATAAATAATGATTTTAGATATTATGTAAATGTTATTTTATATATAGTTAAATTCTTGATTTTCAGCTATTTATAAATTTGTTTTAATATAAAATAAGTTTAGTAATAAATTTTAATTTTATTAAATATAATATGGTTAAGTATTTATTTAAATTATATATTAATATAGAGTTTTTAACGATTTTATTAAATTATGGCTGGAAAGATAGATTTGAATTTATTTGAAAATTTATTTAATTAAAATTTTATTTAATTAAATCGATTTCAACTTATTGAATTTGATATTTTAAAGAATATGATTTTATAACTTGATTTTGGTTTAAGATGAATAATGAATATTTCAAGTTTGAGTTTTATTTAAAGATATTGAATTTTGTTTTGAAATTATGGAATATTTAAAGCTTTGAAATATATTGAAACTGAAATGGTTTATTTGAGGTTCAAATCTGTATTTGAAATTGATATAGTTTGAAATGGTTTTTCAAGAAACTAAATTGAATTGAAATGGATGATTTGAGGTTTGACTAAATTTGAATCTTGGAATTCTAGTTGATTTGGAATTGATTTGTGGAATTTTGAGGAAACTATTTTATTATATAAAGTATTTTTAAATTATATTTAAAATTATTTATAAAATTATAAATTAATTTCATATATAAGTTATTTTTGATATAAACTATTTTAATATATACCATCTTATCTTATAACTATTCTATATTGAAACGACCCGCAAATCCGTACCCCTTGAGTCAACACTATTCTACAACAATCAACTCAAGTTGTACAGAAATACGAACCATTTGGGTTTAAGAAGAAGTGGTAGAAGAAGAAAATCGAAAACAACATCAGAATCTAACCATCGCAGCGGAATAAAATATAATAGATAGTAAATAATCTTTACTCAAAATCAGATATATCTGTGTACATATATTACAACATCAGAGTACATCAATCACAGCTCACATCAATAACATACAAATGGATACACAACAACTCAACACAGTGGAAAATATATATATATATATATATATATATATATATATATATGTACGAGAGTACGTATCGCCATCCGGCTCGTTTCCTGAGCTCCATAGCATCATATCCTGTATCCTATAATACTCGGTCTGACCCGAGCATTACAGTTAAATAACACCCGAGTCAGTCTGGAATACCAGCGTGAGAAAATCATACCCAATTGATTGTTAAAGTTTCAAAAATCCTTTGAAAACAAAAGCATCTCGTAAGACCACGCCACAAATAAACATGTCAGGTTTTTACCTTACGATAGCCAAAACAATTTTTATTGAAATCCTCTGATATTATAATAGGGTCTATCTACAAATACTTATAAAATAGCCGAAATTGTTACATCTATTAAATTCTAGCTACTAGCCACAGAGTGGGTAATACAAACAAAACTCGTACAAGGCTCGTAGGGAGAATGGATTCCCAACTAATGACTAGGCACCGGGGTACCACCTGTCACAGTACGGGGCCTAGATCACCGTACCGAGGAGTACGCCCGCTCCCCTGCAACACAAGGTCGGGAGAACCCCTTCGTGGATAATCCCGAGTGAGATCACCCCGCGGTTGGGATCAGCAACCGCCCACTAAGCCGAAATAAAAAGGGACATCTAGACAGGGATGACCTCACCCTGTTTGGGTGCTACCCACCTAGCCTTGCTGCATAACCCCTGATTTTCAGCCATTCCCATTTGATGAGGCTTGAGGCTAAGCGTTACCTTTTTAGAATATATCCCTTAGAATGCCCATCGTCCACCTGACGATGTTTCGAAAGCATTCATCCATACAAGTCCGTCCCGGGGTCGAACGGAACCGAAGGCACTATTCCTACTACATCCATTTTGGAAATATCGTCAGGATTAGTAGCGACTAGCCCTTGCACTTCACTGCTCCATCTTCGAATCCAAAATCGTTTTTTCACGAAAACGTACAAACCGGATCGAAGTGGTTTTCGAGAAATAAATCTCGATCCCGGTCTCTTCGAAACGATCAACGTATTTGTCCATTATTGATAGTCGGTAATTTAACTATCAATTAATATTCACAAACAACCATCCAACAATAAATAATTTCCCAAATTATTTATTAACCTCAAAATATCTTTACAAGATATAATTTCACTTTCAGACCCTTTTGAAAACAGTTTCCAAACCATCTTTCTTTTCTCAGAATAAATTCCGAGTATTTCCATTTCCACTGGAATCACCAAGCACAAAACTAGATTTTTCTGAATTAATTTGAACCACTTTACTTTTAAAAATATACTTTAAAAAATTTAAGTTAAAATAACTTTAATAGTTTGTTAAAATACTTACTATATGAATATTTGAAAATAAGGTTACTTAATAAATATAAAACTAGATTTATACTTTTAAAAAAAAAATATTATGTCGTTTTTTTTATAATTACTAATATAATGAATTAAGAGAAAATAATTAATTTAGAATTTAAATATTAGAAATAAGAAATTTTCCAAAACTTGCTTTTCAAACAACTTTAAATCTTTTAACTTATATTTAAAAATTTACCTAGAAAACGTACTTGGTTATCCAGGGAGAATTCCAACTTCAATCACTTAAATAAAATTTTCAAATTGATTCCCAATTTATACTACTTGAATTGAATCTCTTTACTTACTCAATTCCTTCAAAATTCATTAATTATGTGTTTTATTATTAATGTTATTAATTTCCGTTTGATTTGAAATCTTTTAACCAAAATATACAAATTTCAGATTTTCCCAATTTCTTCTTTATTCCTTCTAATAATTTAAATCTTAAATTTTTAATAAATGTTTTGTTCTTTTAATTAATATCACTAAAGATTTAAAATTCATTAACTTTCTGTTTATTCAAATTTTCCTTTCTGTACCCAAAATTTATTTATTAGAATTTTAAAGTCACTTATCCCTTTTCAAATTCATTCTTTGAATTTATTTTATAATTATTTTACTTACAATTCACTTCTTTTATTTTCTTTCCAAAAATTCAATTTATATATTTTCATGGTAATTCATTATACCAAATTATATCCAACCTAACCATAACCTTCAATATTCCAACATAAATCATCACAGAACATCAAATCATCATAACAGGGGGATATAAATAATTCAAATAAATGTTGAGGGATCCAGTTGGATCCCTCCAACTTGTTTCCCTGCATCCACAGACGTTAGCATCACATAATATGCCAAGCTCATATTATACTATACTATATCACATAAATCAATTCAACCACACAATCAATTATTTAAATTTAATCATTTAAATTTAAATTTAAACTGAGTGAGACTAACTCACCTTTGCAACTTAAATTTGCACATCCATTTCAATATTGCCTCGGATTCTCTGATGTTCAACCTTAGATAAACAATTTATATAATTTTATTAATATTCGGATCAATCAAGAAACAAATTTTCGTTTGGTAATTTTAATTAATTTTCTCTTCTTCTTTCTTTTTTTTCAATGATTTTATTTCAACCCAACTTCTTTTGATAAATTTTATTTAGCTAACAGTTAGTTTTAAAATGGATTTCCTTTTTTAAAAAAAATCTTTTAATCACTAAGAAAATTAATAAGCTAGTTTAAACATTTGTCTTCTTTTTTTTTTATATAACTTTTATTTCGGAAATCTCATTAAAAATTTCTAACTTCACACAGGTTTTCAAACATGTTTATACTCAATATTCTTTTAATTGGAAATATATTTTGTTAATATACATATTTTAAAATGAGGATACATATATATAATGTATTTAAATATTTTACTGTAATTATATTTTCCTCTTTTGTTTCCTGACTCCTGATTATTCAAATCTAACTGAAACGCAAACCGTAAATACCCAGTTGCAAATTTATACTTACGTATATATAAATTAAGTTAAATAACAAATTGAAAAAAAACTTATACCTGCTGCCTTGCTCACGAGATTCCGTTACTCGATTGCCTTCAATCCCTCTGCTAAAAACGCGGCCCTTGAATCGCACGGCTTCGAAACCGTCGCCAAAACCCTAACGACAGCGACCACAAATCCCTCCATCCTCACAAAGCCCTCCTCACTGTCGCATGCGAGTGATTAAACAAAACACTCGCCTCCACGATGCCGACCTCACGCTGGAGTGCCGCCGCCCCTCGAGCAACCTAAACCTAAACCTAACGCGCCTTTCCCCCAAATCAAATGTTGTCGCGGCCCTATGATCTCGAGTCATTCGAACGAACTCGGTTTACGATTGAGTAGAAGAACTCAGATTCAATCTTTTTTTTTTAGATCGAACGAGGATTTAGGGCGAAGAAAAGGAAATGGTCGCGACAGTATGATTTTGATTTAGAGATTTAGAGAATAAATGAAGGACGCGATCCCCTTTCGTTGTTGAGGAAATTTAACTAGGGACGGCCATTATTGTTTTATTTTTTTTATTTTTTGTTGAGCATCAGAATTTCACTGGAAATGGAATAGGTTTCGTATTTAAGAGAAAGGAGGATGAAGAATCGTGTTTGGGAAGCCAAAGGAAGCGTGCACTGGAAAGAGCTGGAAAGATTCTGATGTAATCTAAGTTTAACTAACACATACAGTATTTTCTTATTTTCAATTAAACTTTAGCGCGTTTATAAATCGTACGCTCACATAACAACTCCGATCAACACGAAATTTGTAATCCGATAATAATTCAATATTATGGATCCAATGGAACTGGTTTCATTAAATTCCGAGACTGTGCCTCGGAAGGCTGTGTATAATTTCAATTTAAACGATATATTTTTGAAACTGAACAAATCACTTCTAAATTTAATTTTTAACATTTTTATTATCTTCAGTATTATCAATATAAATTTTATATGCTTTCAAATTATTTTTAATAGGCTTAAAATTCTAGATTCAACATTTCATTCAATCTTAAATTATTTAAATTCAATAATTAAATTATCAAATGAATTGTGATATTCGTAATTCAAGTTAAAATTGCTCTATTGAATACTTAAGACCAATTAAATATTCCAATTTTAAATGCTCGAAAATTCCGGGTCGTCACATATATAAACTATTTTACATACTATTATTAATATCTAAACTGTTAAAAGGGAAGTGTTGTGGTTTTCCAAAGTAATTATGATTTCTAAAGTGTTATGATTTCCAAAGGGCTATGATTTCCAAAATGTTATAATTTCAAGGGTTTTGGTTTCGATGTGTTATAACTTTGAAGTGCTATAATTTTGGAAAAGATATATTTGAAATGGAAATAATATCGTATTTGGTTTTGAAATGGAAATGATATCGTATTTATATTTTTTTGAAATGGCAATGATATTTTGGTTTTGAAGTATAAATTATTTCGAAATGACCGCATGAATAACGGTTGGTTGTTAAAGAGACCGACATCGGAAGTTGTCATACTTTCTGCCAACTCCGAAAACCACTTTAACAACTGTGTACGCGGTGTAGATTCCAGAATGAAGTAGGATGGTGGGGACGATCCTATATGAGATATATACGTGGACCCGACTCCCGTGAGTTGGCATAAGGTGGCTAAAATAGGAGCAATCAACGAGCTAATGAGGTAGCTCCTCTGATCGGACACACTCCTCCGTATGCCATTCTATTACTTTGTGACTGATTTGGTGCGCATCTTTGATTTTTGATTTTGGAAGTGTGGCTCAAGGTGGACGATAGTGGCTGGTATGCATTGCCACTAACTTGGAAGTGTAATTGGTATATCTACACTGGCATTGCATAGTCGTGCCGTGTCACCTACCCTAGTGTGCTTTACTACGAGTTTGATTTGTGTCGTACCTATGGAGTATTCTATGGTAGGCTTCCGATTTGGAGGTACGATGGTACTGTATGGACTATTGGCACTATAAAATGTGTTAAGGTGGAAAATGTAAAGCCTTAACGCTATTTTTAAAATATATTATACTTTACTTTAGACATTATTACAATAGTGTACATTACTACATAGTAGATAGTTTAACGTATCCTTAGAGGATGGTTATCACAAACATCCTTTGAGTTACTTGTATTTCATTTGTTATTTCATCTGAGTTGGATTTATTGACATAAGAATGTTAACCTGACTCGAGTATTTTGTGTTTTGCATTACGCTTGGGTCAGACTGAGTGATACAAATTTTAAGGCTCGCCTTTGGAGTTGGAGCTTCATTTGGAGATCCATCTACATCTTTTCAGCTTGCAGTTTTTCATTTGATTCCGGTGATGTATTCTGATCTTGTATTTGACTATTGTATTTGAAACTTCTATTGTATCTTATTTAACTCTAATATATATATATAGTAGCTTCATGAACTACTATTCTTTTGTTTCCGCTGCATATTGTATATTACTCTGTGTCAGTGATTCTGTGATTTATTTATTTATTGTATATGTAGAGTTTTGCAAAATAAAAATTAATAATCTAGTATTTTGAGCAATTCAAATCCGGCATGTGTGGATGCGAATGGTTGGAAATATCAGTCAGTTACAGTTGGTACCAAAGCTTTGGTTTTAGGCAAACTTAGCATATGTAGTAAATTTAATTACGAAATCACCTTCGTTTGTGCTTGAATCTCTTCCTCTTTGACTCGGTTTCCTTTGAACTTTGGAACGTTCCCTTCGGTTCCAAAATCAATTCTAGTCGCCCCCTATTCTTGCTTCCTTGATTTTGGAGTATCCAATAACTCCACTTCGAATGATCTCTACAATAACTCGGAGGTCTCGCCAATCTTCGAATGATTGTAAAGGGGTGAAACTCCTTTACAACGAGCATTGACTCACCGAAGATTTCTGTATCATCGGTCTAATGTTGCTATCCATCTCCTGCTATGCCTGAATTCTATCTCTTGCGATCGAATGGCGATTTGCCTCAGAATACTGCATCAATCTTATTCTTGAAGTCACGGTTGACCCGGTTAAGGTCGCCCGCAATTTATATTTGTGTATCAATCTTTCTCTTTTGTAATTTAATCATATTATCTTCATTTTGAGCATATCTTCTTAGTCTGATTTCTCTTTGATTAAGGTCCCTTTTAATTTAAATCCCTATCCTCGCTTTGAAATTCATTTTGTTTAATTGAGTAAGGAGAATATTTGTAATTAATATCAAATTGATTTGAATATTGTGCAGTTTGAGTTGTTGATGCTGATTTGGATTTTCGATCGATTCGCTTGATCAACGCTATCGATAGGATTTCCAAAACACTTGAACAGAGCAAACCGACACAATATCGTTTTCAAATTTGGTAAATGGAATACTTTTGTATGATTATATTATATATAAGTATATTTTCTGAAATTAAATAGATAAACAAATTGGTTGTTTGGAATAATAATATTTTATTTTCATTTATTGTGTTGTAAACCATTGATTTTACCAACGTATAAATAAATGAAATTGTGAAACTTGGCTTATAGATTTGATTTGGAATTCAAATGAATATAAAATAAGATTATGAGAATTTAAATTTCCACTGATTCCAAACTTTAGTTTTCAAAGTTTTAAAATGCATATTATTTAAAGTATTTTCGAATATAAATGGTTTTCAAAGATTTTTGAAAGTTTAAATCTATGCTTTCCTCATTTGTCGCTAGAAAATATTTTCGGTGATGATGGCATCATCATCGACATTCATTTTCGAGTTTTAGAGTGGAGAGACCGTTGTGTAGCTTTGCTACACTTTGTCCTGGAAAATGAATTTGATTTGAAATTCTAAAGTATGACTTGATTTATAATATATATTATATAAATATATGATTATGAATTTGATTTGATATATATAGTATATGTAACGACCCGATATTTTCAACCATTCACATCCGCACATGTCGGACTTCAATTGCTTAAAATATCAGATTGTTAATTGAAATTTGGAAAAACTTAACATCTACAGTAAATAAATCAATCATAGAATCACAGATACAGAGTAGTACAATGATACGCAGCAGAATAAATGAATAGCAGTTCATGAAGCTGCTATATAAACAAAGATAGAAATAAAATACATCAGAAAATCCCAGATGCAGTAAAGTCTCCACTACAGGCTGATGATTTCTCTGAACCAATCGACTTGATGACTGAAAGGATAGATAGCTGGATCTTCAAGCAAAGCTCCAACTTCGATGGTGAGTCTCAAATGCTGTATCACTAAGTCTGACCCAAGCGTAAAGCAAAACATAAAACACTCGAGTCAGGATTAACATTCTTATATCTATAAATCCAACTCAAGTGAAACATTAACTGAAATATAATTAACTTAGAGGATGTTTGTGAAACGACCCGACTTTCTTACCACAGAAAATCACATCATTTTTAAGAAAGAATGGGATAGAAAAGAGAAAAGAAAGAAGAGAAAGAAGAAACAACATCAGAATCTAAACAGCGGAACGAATAAATTATATTAATAACATAAACATTACATAGTTTACAACCAATATCACAGTTACATAGATTTACATCACATACTAGACAGTTATAAACACCTGTCTAGTTATACAACTCAATACAGTACAAGAAACATCTCAGAGAAATCTACACAGCGGAATACTATATATCTGCACGCAAAAGCCTCGTGCTCCATTACTCCTCCACAATTCTCAAAGCCAACCTGAATCCCTTGGCTACTCGTAAAAATTTGAGTACCCAAGAGTTTAAGAAAACAGAAGATAAACTCCAGGTCAGATATGGGTCTGGTGTGAGTAACAGGTTAAGGTTGCTTAACTTTCAAAAACCTTTTGAAAAGAAAGGTATCACGTAAGACTTCCCACACATAAACATGGAAAAGTTTTTACCTTACGCTAATCAAAACATTTGATAGGAAATCCAGTGATATTATAATAGGTCTAGGATTTTCAAATAAATAAGAAATAGCCGAAATTGTTACATGATTAAATCCTAGCTACTAGCCACAAAAGTGGGTAATACAATCAAAACGGTTGGCACTTATTGGATTTTGAATTCCATACAATGGCAGGGCTACTGGGGTACCGCCCGTCATAGTACGTGGCCTAGATCAACGTACCGAGGAGTACGTCCGCTCCTCTACAGCACAAGGCCGGAACCATTCCTTACTGAACAGTTCCGAACAAGACAACCCCGCGGTTGTAGCTAGCAACCGCCCACACAGCCGAATATAAAGGAACCTCTAGACTGGGGTAAATGTCACTCTCAAGTGGGGGTTACCCACGAAGCCTTGCTGCACCTCCCCTGTTTTAGCCATTCCCGGTTGATGAGGCTTGAGGCTACGATTACCTTTAGTGAACACATCACTTAGAATGCTCATCGTCCACCTGACGATGTTCTGAAAGCATTCAGTCTATACAAGTTCGTTCCTGGTTCGAACGAAACGAAGGCATTATCTCGTTACACTCATTTTGGAATCACCCTCAGGGTTAATGACGATAACCCTTGCACTTTGAACCACCATCTCGAACCTATAAGTACTATTCCGTCGAACTCATTACGGAATCACCCACAGAGTTATACTGACGAATAGTCCTTACACCTCGAGTCTTCACAAATCTCTACTTGGATTCACGACCTAACGTTTAATTGGAAACGATGTGGTTTTCGGATATCCAAATATGGAAACCCGATCCCTGTCTCATCGAAATCCAAAGCGTGTCTTTCAGGTCCAAGTTATTTAAAGTTTAAAACAATTGAATTATCTATATTCGCACAGATAGATATCTCATAAATCACAATTGATAATCAACATTATCAAATAACAGGTAATCTACATTATCAATATCAAAATAAATAATCCATATATTACCATCACACTAGATAATCTATATTATCATCACAATGCAACTAAGCATTCATACCACATAACTTGTCTCATTTCAGAGATCACAAAGCATCCAAGACAATAAATGTCATCCATTCATACATAAGCAAAAATTTACTCATACCACATCTATAATTAATTTAAAGTGAATTAAATTAACTATCTCCATCTCTAATTAATTTAAAATGAATTAAAATAATTACTTCATCTTTAATTAATTTAAAATAAATTAAATGAATTACTACATCTTTAATTAATTTAAAATAAATTAAATTAATTACTTCATCAAAATATATCTTGCTTACTCAACCATTTAATTGATTACAATCAATAAATCATTCATTATTAATCACCTTAGTTAATCACCCTTGATTAATTTTCCTTAATTACATTCATGTAATTATACTTAATTAATTTCACAAATTAAATATTTCTCAACCAAACAGTAATTAACCTTTAATTACTTCAATTAATTAATTAACTATAATTAATTACCTTAATCCTTAGTTAATTACATTAATTGATTACCTTTAATTACCTATTATTGATTAATTAATCATAATTAATCAACTTTAATTACATCGTTAATTATAATAATTAATGATCTTTAATTATACTTAATTAATTATCCTATTAAATTAATTACCTTAAGTAATCAACTCATAATTATTAATCTCCCAGATTAATTAAATTCAGTAATTAACTAACTTAATTACTTCATTAAACCAAATTAATTATCCCTTAATTAATTCCTTAATTAATCCCTTGATTAAACACTAAGTAATTTAATCCAAATTACTTCATTCTTAAACATCTTCAATTAATTACATTCTGTAATTATCAATCAATTACTTAACTAAGTAATTTCCAATCCATTAATTATAACAGTAATTATATTTAAAACCCAAGTGTTTAAAATTAATTAAACTTAATTAAAATAAAAAATCACATTTAACTTAATTAATTACACTAAGTAATTAATTTCTTAATTACTTCATTAAGTAATTATACTCAACAATTTACAAATGATTATTATTAAATCAATTAATCTAATTAATTATTAAAAATTAACCACATTAATTAATTATTAAACAATCTTGGTTAATGACCTTCATTACCATCCTCTAATTATTTTCATTAAGTAATTAACTTAGATTAATTACAAATTAAATTATCTTTAATTATCCATTAACTAAAGTCTAATTATTTAATAAATTAAGTGTTAATTGTCACTTAATTCATCCTTAATTATTTAATTAATTAACTTTGATTAAAACTTAATTACTAAATTAATAATTCCTTAATCATTAATTTAAATATATAATTAATGATCCTAATTATAAATTGATTAATCATTAATCAATATTCATTAATTCCAAATCATTAATTAATTAAATCAATTAATCATTCCTTAATTACTCCATTTATTAAATTAATTTCAAATCATTAATCTTAATTAAATTAAGATAAAACATTTCTAAATTATGTTCAAAAACAAATTTATTTGAAAAAAAAATCCTTATGAGCTTACTTTTAGATTTCATTTTAAATAGATGATTTAAAATGAATATATCTTAAACTAAATCAAAATTTAAACAATTTAAAATCTTTTAAAAATTTCAAGATATTCAAGAGTTAGTCTTAAAAATGAAATGCATAAAAGTTTTAAGTTAAATTCATTTCAAAATTTCAATAGCTTTAATTTACATTTAGTTTAAAACTTTCAAATTTGAATCTTCTTCTAAATTTAAAAACTGAAATTTAACTTTTAGATTTCCAGATTTAAATAAAATTTCAAATCTTGCTCAAATCTTAAAGACTTCATTTTCTAAAAGTCCAAACTACTTTACCATAATAAAGTAGTAACTTAAGTTCAAATTTAAAAACTTTTTTTATATTAAAAAAACTAAGATTTTAAATTCAACTTAAATTCTAAAATTCGAACTTGAATTTGTACCCAGTTTAAAATTTTCCTAAACATTCAAAAGCTTCAGGTTGTTTTTTTTTTAAAAACATAAATACCCGAAACACAGGTTTTCTGTAAAACATAAAGTTTACAGAACAACTCGAGAATACTACCAAAATACTTCGAGTTTTATGCCTGACTTCTTCGAGTTTTCTACCCACTTACTCCGAGCAAAACCATAAACTTCCCCTGACCAAAACTAACCCACCCACTTCAACAGACACTACATCACTGTGCATATGCATGGCGACCACCGCCTTCTCTGATCATCAGAGATGATCGCACTTCAACCAGAAACACTCCAATGCCCAAACGACATCATCAGATTGAACCATAAATCAACAAATCAAATTCGAAAACCCACATTTCGAAACCTGGAAAACCAAATCAGGTTTCTGCCAAAACCTGTCAATGGCGATCTCTCACCGCCCCGTCCACCTGACGACTAGCTCCTCCGGCCTTGAACTCATCCACGACCACTCTAACACTTCCCAAAATATCATAGCACTCGGTCACTCCTACATACCCAAAATGATTGATTCAAAAGACATAGAGAAAACTAGGGTTCCAAGTTGATTTCCACTACCGCAACCTTTCTGGGAAATTCTATCACCATTATTGATTCTTTCCTTACTCCCCACTCAATCTACTTCCCTCAGAAAGAAACCCGAGATCTCCCCATTCAAAGATCATCAGAATTTACTTAAATTCCATTTTAAGTTCAATAACTAACTACCACCTTAACTATACTCTAAAAATCCCAATTTTGGATTTAAAAATCAATTTTCAGTTAGTATTTTTGATTTATACTACTGAATTACTAAACTAACATGTTTGGGTTATGGTAAAAATCACATACATGATGTTTCCTGTGTTTACGGAGACAACATCCTGTATTTTAACTTACTTAAATTTTTTTAAATATTAACTTAAGAAAATAAAACCACTTTACTTTAAAATTTTCATCATTTCAGAAGCTAAATTAAAAATGAGTGTTTTAGATGATGTTTTGTACCAGGCAAATCAATAAAACAGAACAGGCATTAAGTACACACATGCACACATATCATCTTCACATCAGGTTTTTAACAATACACAACCAATACTATTCCAATTCAATAAAATCATGCAACCTATTTTTAAAATTTTAAATTTAAAAGTTACTCACCGTTATTTAAATGCAGAGCTTTTAAATCTTGATGAATAAAACTGGAACTTGCAAAATGCTTGAACTTGAAGCTTTGAAAAACAGAAATGCTTTATGTTTTCCTGACTAAAATTTCTTGCATGCAGATGCTTTTGAACAGGCTTCAATCAGGCTTCAATTTGAGGTTGTACAGAGAGAAGATGCAAGCAGATTTGTTCATTTCTAGGTTTATAAAAAGAACGCAGGCTTTTTTTTTCTTTTTGAGGATGTTCAGATTTCATGAGAACAGGTTTGCATGTTGTATCTATAAACTGATTTGGGTTTGTACAGGTATTAGAATTGCAGAATTTTTGAAAAGGAGTTACTGAATTTAGATATGAAGAGTTTGATTTAAGAAATAAATAAAAATGTAGTTCTTTGATTTTGAAGAGGTGTCTTAAAGTTCTCTTTTTGATTAAGAAAATGAGAAAACAAGTATGAATGAAGATGCAAGTTTATATAAATGTAATTTTTAGATTTAATTAAATAAAAGAAAATTAAAACTAAAATGTGCCACTTGTAAAAATTATTCAACATTTGTCATATTGTTATGTTAATCTTTTAACACTTGTTTAATTAATGCTTAAGAATGCAAAACTTGCCTCTTTAAAATAATTAATACTTAATTTACAAATTAATGTGTGTATTAAGCCTAATTTTAGTTAATATTTAAATATGTGTATAAATTCATAAAAAGAAATAAGAACAATCATATTTATAAATAAAACTTATACTATAAAAATTTAAAACAATTAAGATTTATACTTTGGAAAATTCAAATCAAATCCAAAATCAATTATTTTGCAAATCAAGTTATGCATATAAATTTAATTTGAAATAAAAATTGCAAATTATATTCAAAATATATTTATAAAGACAATACACTATTAATATTATTTTTATAAATATCTTATTATTAAATTAAAATTATTTTAAAAGAAATTATATTTTTATCACTAAATTATCTATTTTATTAAGCCATAAAACTTTTTGTTTGTTCATTCTAAATATAAAACCCAAGCCAAATCATTTTAAGACATTTAAATATTTTTCCTTATCAATTTTAAAATCATATATTTATTTATTAAATAGTTTTTAAAAAAAACTAAATACTAATTTAAATCAAAATTTCCAAATTAAAATGTATATATTAGAATTTTTAAAACATGATTCACTTAATATATTCAAACCAAGATTTATTTATTTAACTTTAGGAAACTTAAATATTAAATAAAAACAAATTTTCAAATTACTACAAATATTAGAATTAGAAAAATATGCTTTATTTAATAAAATTAAAACAATGCTAATCTATTTAAAATATAAACCATATATTTGTATTGTAAATAGAAACCAATTTATTATTTTTAAAAGATAAAATAACCAATTAAATAATTATTGAAGAAGATTATTAAATCTATTTGAATTATTATTAACAAAATATCAATATCAATTTAATTTTGAATACAGATCATTAAATTGATATTGTTAAAAATTACGGGATATTACAATCCTTCCCCCTTAAAAGAATTCCGTCCCCGAAATTTAAAACAAAGGTAATTTAACAATCTTATTAAAGATTTTAAGTTTTAAAACACAAGCATATTTCAAACATAAGTTAACAACCAAAACAACCAATTCATCCAATCAAACAAATCTAATTATCCAGACAAATTCGGGATAGAATTTCTTCGAGTTTTTCCAAGTATATATATACCGGGATACTCGCTCTAGGGAATCCAAACAATCAATACTATGAAGCTACAAGCTTCTATTCATCTATATCTACAACACTAGACAAGATATCAGACTACAGACGAGTCTGACTTCAACAACCAAAACTCCAGAACTGCTGGTTCCACAACTAGAGATAGATCATACACGTACTCCCTCAGAGATACGTGAAAATCATCGAATCCCAGTTATCCAAACTGACAATTCAATCCTTTAGATCAATCACTTAACCTACAAGATCACACAAAAGATCCAAAACACTTCAGAGCTAGCTTCTCAGACTTACCCAATCTTATAGCTCGCTTTTGATCGGAGAAAACTTATCCAAAATCAAACCTCCGACTTCAGAATTCAAATTCCTTCATCTCTTATCCACAAAATCTCCAGACGATCCTGAGCTGCCTACAACCTTACTGATCAGCTCAATCCCTTGCTGATGCTTCTAGTAACAAACTAGAACAATCAACACAACAAAATGATCTCCTCAAGATCAACCAGAACCAAGAACTCGAACTCTACTCCTCAAACATCAGAAGACAGCAAATCACTTCTCCTAGGAAAAGACAAAACAAAAAGACTCCCAAACTGTTTCCGCTGCACAACTCTGATCCGAAATAGAAGAAAATGTTGAAGAACACGAGCACAAACATGACAACACATCCCAGAATATGGTTCAACAAATCCATGAGAAAAATTCAGAAGCTCCATCAAAACCTGAGCTGCTACACCAACTCAATCTCTAGGAACCATTCCTCTATAAAGCTGAACCACCAATAGTACTCCTGGAATTCTAGACGATAAGAAAACTCAATCTTCAGATGCGAACAAAATTCTGACTTCTCTGAAGTCATACGGAAAACTCTGATAACTCAAGAGAACACTCAAACAATCGCAAGTCACTTTTGCGATCCACCCAAACTAAATCTAAGGAAAACTGTTCTACCTTAGACAAACAGAACAACTTACACTTAACTTGCCAATCCACCGAAGAAACGGGTCCACTTAACTGCTTCTGAACTCCGCTCCAGAAAAACTGCTAAGCTAGAAGACTCATGCCGACTCACAGAACACGCCGAGCTGCACGGCTGACACAGATGCCGAAGAATTCCAAATCAAAGTTCTTCGAGAAACTCGAACCTTAAAGCAAACAGAAACACCGGTTGACCACAGCCACAACACCTAAGCAGACTCGCTTCCTTAAACTTGTTCCAAAGAAATCATCTTCGGGAACATCCATAGTCACTGCATCTCATCACGCAACTACTACTCCCTGAGGTATCAAAATACCGTCACTTGCTTCCGCCTAACTGACATATCCAAACTCTAATCATCCAACTTCAAAGATAGATTCCAAACCTTAACAGATTTCCTTCAGAGATTGATGAAATCCTTCATCACTACAGAACTCACTCGAGATGGTATTAGGTCAACAGTCTCGACAGATACACTTCCAACCTCAAACATTCAAACTCCAACCAATGGTAGTCGTGTTACACACACTACTACCCCATCCACCTTTATAACTTATATTGGAAAACCTGAACAGGTAACCCAACAGATATGTAGAAATAAATATATTTATATATTTGAAATTACAAATACGCTCTCTCAAGAAAGACACCACTATAGAGCCTGGGTATTCACTCAACCAAATGCTCTGGTACCAAGTGAAATGACCCGACTTTCTTACCACAGAAAATCGCATCATTTTTAAGAAAGAAAGGGATAGAAAAGAGAAAAGAAAGAAGAGAAAGAAGAAACAACATCAGAATCTAAACAGTGGAACGAATAAATTATATATTAATAACATAAGCATTACATAGTTTACAACCACTATCAAAGTTACATAGATTTACATCACATACTAGACAGTTACAAACACCTGTCTAGTTATACAACTCAATACAGTACAAGAAACATCTCAGAGAAATCTACACAGCGGAATACTATATATCTACACGCAGAAGCCTCCTTCTCCATTGCTCCTCCACAATTCGTCAAAGCCAACCTGAATCCTTTGGCTACTCGTAAAAATTTGAGTACACAAGAGTTTAAGAGAACAGAAGATAAACTCCGGGTCAGACATGGGTCTGGTATGAGTAACAGGTTAAGGTTGCTTAACTTTCAAAAACCTTTTGAAAAGAAAGGTATCACGTAAGACTTCCCACACATAAACATGGAAAAGTTTTTACCTTACGCTAACCAAAACATTTGATAGGAAATCCAGTGATATTATAATAGGTCTAGGGTTTTCAAATAAATAAGAAATAGTCGAAATTGTTACATGATTAAATTCCAGCTACTAGCCACAAAAGTGGGTAATACAATCAAAATCGTTGGCACTTATTGAATTTTGGATTCCATACAATGGCAGGGCTACTAGGGTACCGCCCGTCACAGTACGTGGCTTAGATCAACGTACTGAGTAGTACGCCTGCTCCCCTACAACACAAGGCCAGACCCATTCCTTACTGAACAGTTCCGAACAAGACAACCCCGCGGTTGTAGCTAGCAACCGCCCACACAGCCGAATATAAAGGAACCTCTAGACAGGGGTAAATCTTGTTTGCACAAAAAATGGACAAACACCTCCAAGTCGTATGATTTAGTCGATTTTATGTTGTTCTTAGTGATTTGGGTGATTTATGCAAATATGTAAAGAGCAAGGACTAAACTGTAAAAGACACACAGATTTATAGTGGTTCGGCCAGAATATGCCTACGTCCACTTCATATGTTATTCTCTTTCACTGTTCAGATTACAAGTAAAAATCTTTGATTACAAGTTTATGAAAGTTGTTTGAAAGTTCTGTCCGTGCTTGAGCTCTCAAACTTGTCCCCCATTGTTGTTCCCCTGCCCTCTATTTATAGAGTGAGGCTGGGGGCAGGGGCCTTGGACGTATATTGCTGCTGGTGGGCCTGGGCTGATATGATCTGGCCTGGCATTGTTGGTTCGGTAATCCCTTCTTCACTTTGGTTCGGTAGGGGTAGTATGCTTCTGGTTCGGTTGTGGTAGTATGCTCCTGGTTCGCTAGGGCCTTCTTCGTGTGGGTTCGGTAGTGAATGGCGTGTGGATTAACTCGGTGGTGAGAGGAGTGTGGCTAGTTCTACCTTGGTTCGGTAGTGGGGGTGGTTGGTCCGATAGTGGGTTGATTCGTGGATTGGTTCGGTAGTGCGAGGAGTGTGGTTGGTCCGGTAGTGGGTTGGTTCGTGGATTGGTTCGGTAGTACGAGGAGTGTGGTTGGTTCGGTGGTGCCTTCGTTGTTTCGACTCGGCAGCATTGGTCCGGTGGCCCTGGTCCGGTGGAAACACGCCCAACATTTGCCCCTCAAAGTGGGGCATATGCTTGCATATGTCGCGCTTTGTTTTTCTTAGTTTGGACACTTTCATTCGGCCAAAGTGCCGAACCAATTGGTCCGGTCATCCTCCGCTTGCCTATAAGTATGGGCTTCGCGCCTCTGTCATTCTTTACCATCTGAGAGAGCCGGACCAAACCTCTGTCTGCCGAATCAGATGAGGTCTCCTTCTGCCGAATGAACTTTATGCTCGAACTACCGAATGATCTTTAAGAGGAATGAGCACCGAATGAACTCTAAGAATCGGACTACCGAATGACACTTAGGGAACATGAGTGTCGAATGAACTCTAAGACTGGGACTATCGAATGACACTTAGGGAACATGAGTGCCGAATGAACACTAAGACTCGAACTACTGAATGAAACTTTTATGTTTTGAATTATGAGTGAGATTCCATGCTGTAAGTATTTGCTTGTTTATATCCCTTGTTCTAACGATGTGTTTTTTCGTGTTGCAGATAATGTCTCATAAAGTAGAAACTCGTTCTGACAAGGAGAAATCCAAGGACAAAGGGGAGTCCTCCATAGTGCCCCCAGTTCAGTCAGAGCCAGAACGACATGGACCATCCCCAAGATCATTAGTAGATGGGTACGGTCCTCAGGAGCTTTTGAACTCACTGCCTGACTGCTTTCCCAGCTCCCTCAAAGACGAACAGCTTGACGTTATATCTAGATCCTTTGGGATTGACAGAGCGCATATGATGTTGCCAGGGAAAGCAGTGATGCCGTATAACCCTCCTGAAGGATATTTTGCTTATAGTAGGTATCACTACATGTGCAGTGCCATTCCCCCGATCAACGCTTGGATCGTCAGCTTCATCACATACTTGAAGGTGGACCCTTTCCAGCTTCATCCCAACTCCTATGCCATTTTGGTAAGCCTGTTTATTATCTTCCAGAGAAAATACGGGCGCCCCCTTCCAACCGGGAAATTCGGTACCTATACAACTTGAGAGGCTACAAGAAGGGGTCTCTGTATATTAGCTTAGAATCGGCCGTGTCTTTCAAGCCGGTCCTGGAATTATATTCAAAATTTAGCATGTTCATGAAGGAATGGTTCTTTGTCAAGGATAACTCTGTTTCTTTCCACCACTTCACCTCTGGCTGTAAGTTGAATCTCATTTATACTTTCCGTTCTGGCTGCAATGCTCCTCCTTATGTGCTTTGTTTCTTGCTAGCGACGGGTGGCTTTGCGGTTGTAGAGAATGATCGTCTGGTTCAGATGGCTGCGGAAATAGAAGCCATTCCGGAAAAAGAGAAGGAAGCTTCTTATTTGATCAGGAATGCTATTCTTTTGGGGCTCAACTTGATTCTGCCACGCCAGTCTGTGGTCAAGCAAAGAGATACAGCTGACGAGAGGGCCGCCAAAGCTAAAGGAGGTGCTACAGCGAAGAGCGGCAAAAGGAAACCCTTTTCGAAACATCCAATTGCCGGGGGGAAGAAAATTAAGAAGTCCGATGGACCCTCCCCCAGCACATGTCCAGATGTCCCGGAGGAGGAAGATGTGGAGGAGGAAAGAGGCGAGGATGAAGGAGGTGAGGCGGAGAGTGGAAGCGGTGGAGGAGGTGATGGTGATGGTCATAGCAATGATGGTGGCGACAAACGGAGTGGTGATGGCACTGGGGCTTTGTCTTCTGAGCAAGTAGGTGTGATCCAGGAGTGGACAGATGACGCTTTCCGCCTAGCTTTTGAAGGGTTGGAGGAACGAATGGATTTAGTGGAGAAGCCTAAGAAAGCTGACAAGGCCGGGATCGGCGCCTATTCATCTTCTAAGAGCGCTTCAGCTAAGGCAATTCCTGCGATCCAAAGTGAATTTCTGACTCCTGCCGACTCCATTTGTGATAAGGATTTAGGAATATTTTATGGTCATCTCCCGTCCTGGAATGAGATCCAGGACTTATTGCAATATCCTACTCCTCCCTAGGGTTTGTATAACAAAAGCGTCTCTTTACTCTTCTTAACTTGATATATTTCTTGAATTATAGCTCAATGTATGCTTGTAACACTTGGTTTTTATCACAGAAGCGGGTAAGATGGCCAAGACATCAGACGTTCGGCACCGTCTTGAAAAATACAAACTTCTCAAGGATTATACTAAACCAAAGCCTTCGACTAACCGCCCTGGAGACGTAGTCGGCTACCGCCCTCGTCTTTGAGTTATCGAGGAGGATATCCAAAGGAAGAAGAGGAGTCGTTCCTTGTTTGAGCCCTCACCTGGTCCTTAGTCGCCAACTCAGCCTCTTCGGGATACCACGAAGAAGAACACTGAATTTATACCTCCTCCGCCCCCATCTCAAAACCCTTCCGTCACCCGGATAGGTCATCCCGGCTTGGCTCGTAATCCGTTTGTAGGTCATCCGGATCTGGATCCGGGTTCTTGTGATATTAACTTTGTTAAGGCTACCGGTGAGCACCTTCTTCCCCGTAATCCTATGGTAAGAGTATTGGATGAAGCTAAGTCCCTGGACCTTGATTTGCTTTCCACTCGGGTAGTAACTTTGGGGGACGAAGCTAAGGCAAAAATTGACCGAGTTGCTGAGGAAACCAGGAAGCTGATGGGGCATCATGCCCGACTGGTCAAGGCTGGAGAAGAAATCGGGAGCGCTAACATTCGACTGTGGTTAATGGTTTCCGACCAAGCCAAACAACTCGTTGATCAGGCCATTCAGATCTCTCAGCATGAGGCCGCTTCTAGGCAATTAAAGAAAACCATAGAAGAGGCCAGCGGAGCAGATTTACGGAAAATGGAGGCTCTTTGAAAGGAACGGATTGATAGGGCTATTGCAACGGTGGATGAGGTTCAGAAAGCGGATCTCGAGCGGGTACGGGAGTTATCCGAGAAACTTGAAGCTGCAGAGCTTGCTCAAACCAAGCTAAAAGATGAGATGGAGGCGATGAGGAAATCCTTTCAGGCTGACTGCTCGCGATACCAATCGGAGAGGGATGCTGCCATTGCAAAGCTGTTGGCTTCTGAGGACCGAATAAGGGAGTTCGAGGAGAATGAGGGGATAATGGATGATATGCTTTAGGATATATACTTTCGCACTTGGAAACAGGGCAACTTATCTTGGATGGATGATTATCCCCGAGTCATGGCCAGGATTAATCTCAGTGAGGCCAAGGTCGATGCAGATAAGGAGGGTGGCATGGCCTTTAGAATGGACGTGGTTACGGCCCAATTTGCCAAGGAGGAGAACGCGACGGTGAAGTAGTGTATGCGGCTGCTAACTGCTGAGGAGGTAGGTGTGCAGTTAGAGGATGATGATCAAGGAGAAGATGCTGGTAATTCTTCCCTTTTTACTTTTCACAACTTGATTGCTTATTGTTTATTTAATGGATTCTTCTCCTGAATTGGACAGACGGGACCTCTGAAGCACCAACTACCTCTGGTCAACATTCTGAGAGTTCTAATCCTGTGGTTAAATAGATCTCGGAGGGCCAGTAGGATAGAGGCAGAGCTCTGATGTAGCCGACTCCTTGACTTGATCTGGATATTTTTCGGTTTACTTGATATTACTGTCTATGGTAGTCCCAAAACATTAATGTAACTTTTAGGCTGTAATTATGTTATTCGTGACGAACGACTTTATTCTTGGCATAATTTTTAACTTAAGCTGATTCTATCATATTTGAATGCTATCGTTATTTTGGTGTTTTGCATAAGAAATATGGCTGTGCACATTCCTGTGATTCAATTGTGTTTGATGTCAAGTTCTCGCTTAAAATATTATTTCATATCTTGCAATGTTAGTGTGACCTGCGAATAAATTACAGCTACGTATTCATATACAAAAGAAGAAAGTACCACCCTTTATGTTTTAGTCGTAGACGGTTGCTTTGAATGTCTTGTATGACTGAGCGTAGAATGCAGCTGAGTGACCTGTCATCCAGTTGTGAGTTCCTATTCTCATTAATGAGCGTCTCTTATTTTGTGTCCTGTACTTTAGGAATTGTTATAGAGGATAGGAGGAAAGTTTTTAAACAAAATAGAAATATAAGAAACAGTAAAACTTCCAATCACGGAAGGCCTGCGATGTGCTTAAGTTCGTGGCAAACGGGCGTTGTAGTCACTTTCCCTAGCTGTGGGTCTTGGAGACATTTGTCACCCATCATACGCCTCCGCGGGGAGTTTCTCTTTTTTACCACAGCCGTACTTAAAACACTCGGAGCCGAGATCGTGCACAGTAACTACCCAGGTAATTATGGCCCGTAATCGTGGGTATTATTCGATTTACTGTGGCCGGCTAGCGTGGGTGCCGATCGTCAACTGCGAACTACCCCTGGCTGGCCACACCTTATGTTGGAGCTTAAAGTAGGTTCACGGTTGCCGGCGAGCCGAACGCCGTAATGAGCTGCCTCGGCTATAGTCGGCCTTCTCGGTGGCTTATAATCGGCTCATTACAGTTGGCTTTAAGGGCCGATCGCGAGCAATGAGTTAACCCACAGCGGAGGGATGCAGGAGCAAAAGTGTCTCATTCGCGAGGGCATAGATTCGTATAGTACCTGTTAGGTCTTGTCCAGGTGAAGTCGCGTTGTGATGTGTCTTGAATGGAAATGCCATTACACAGGATTTTGTTCAATAGAAAAGGATAAAGTTAACAAGCAGCTAAGATATAAAGGAACAAGTTAAAAAAGAGACAAGTTTTTAAAGTGGTTCGGCACGAAAATGCCTATGTCCACTGATTCTCTTTGTTAATTCACTTCATATGGGCAGTACAAGCTAAGAAAAGTATCGACGAAGGTGTTGGATGTTCCATGCCCTCTGGAACACCTCTCCGTCCACTGTTGACAAAATATAAGCTCCGTTGTGGAGATCTTTATGAATTACATATGGCCCGTCCCAGATTGGATCTAGTACACCGGGGCGCGGGAAGATTCACTTGAGGATAAGATCTCCTTCTTGTAAGCTACGATGCTTGATTTGGAGTTGTATTGCGCTGCCACTTTTTGCTTGTGAGCTGCTACTTTGAGCATTGCATCGTTTCTTCTCTCTTCAATTAGATCCAAAGACATGTGAAGGAGTTCTTCGTTCTCTTCTAGGTTATAATGGATCCTGCGATGGGAAGGCACTACAGTTTCGACTGGGAGCATGGCCTCCGATCCGTATGCCAAAGAGAAAGGAGTATGCCCCGTTGATGTTCTGAAAGATGTGTGGTAGGCCCAAAGTGCCGTAGGAAGTTCATCCACCCAAGCGCCTTTCGATTTTTCAAGCTTCTATTTTATTAGAGTTTTGAGAATTTTGTTGATAGCTTCGACTTGTCCGTTTGCATGGGGGTAAGCCAAAAATGAGAAGCTTTTGTGAATTCCATGCTTTTGTACCAGTTGGCAAACTCTTCGCTGTCAAACTGAAGTCCATTGCCCGATATGATTTTGAGTGAAACCCCGTACCTGCATAGAACATTTTTAATCAAGAAGTTAATAACTTTTGCCGAGGATATTTTATTTAGAGGTTCCAGTTCCACCCATTTGGTGATATAGTCGACGGTCGCTATAGCATATTTGGCTCCGCCTCGGCCCACCGGCAGTTCGCCAATCAAGTCAACTCCCCATACTGCAAAGGGCCAAGGGCTGGTCATTTGAGAAATCTCATTTGTTGGTGGTCAAGGAATCTTAGCAAACTTATTACTTCTGTCATATTTTTTGACGAAGTCCAAGGCGTCTTTGTTTAAGGTGGGCCAGAAATACCCATATAGTCTGCCCTCCAGTGTGTTCTCCGCAGCTTCCTTGATGGATGTTTGAGAAGATTTCCTTGGCTTCCCTTCCAGCGACACACCTTAATAAGGGGTTAGAGAAGCCGCGCCAATAGAGGATGCCTTCTTGTATTGTGTAGCGGGAAACTCTCCTCAAGATTTTCTTGACTTCGTTACGATCGTCGGGCAGTGTGCCATCTTGTAAGAATTTTCGGATGGGAGTCATCCAAGTTTCCTCTTCGGTTGCAGCTATCAGATTCACTTGCTCGAAACTCGAGGTTAGTTGCCTTGAGATGGCCACTGTTCCGGAAATGGTGCCGTCTTTCATGCTAGCTTGCTTTGCCAATTTTTCGGCCTCTTGGTTCTCTTCTCGAGGAATGTGTTTGATTAAATAGTGATCCAATTGATCGAGTAGCAGCTTGGTCTTCTTTAGATATGCTGTGAGTCGTTCTCCTCGAGTCTGAAATTCTCCTAGTATTTGGTTTACAATAAGTTGAGAATCACTATGAAGACATAAAGAACTGACTCCAATATCTAAGGCAAGTTCTAATCCACCTATTACTGCTTCATATTTCGCATCGTTGTTGGTAGCACCGAATTCCAACCTTAGAGCATAATGTAGCTTCCTTCCCTTGGGAGCGATTATTACAATACCTGTCCCCGAGCCTTGTTCGTTTTATGCTCCATCAACAAAGAGATTCCACTTGATGCCTTTTGCTATTTCAGGTTGCTCCTTACCTTCGTTGGTAGTGAATTAGGCAATGATGTCGGCCATGGCTTGTCCCTTGATGGCGGTGCGAGGATGGTAGGTTATATCATATTGAATTAGTTCAATGCACGATTTAAGTACTCGTCCAGAAGTGTCGGGACGATGGAGTACCTGCCTTAGCGGTTGATCGGTTAGAACTCTGATGGAATGAGATTGAAAATAGTGTAGCAGTTTCCGTGACATGATTAGTAAACAGTATGCTAGCTTCTCAAGTTTAAGATATCTGGCTTCTTCCCCCATTAACCTCTAGCTTACAAAGTATACTGGCCGTTGTGCGCGGTTGTCTTCTCTCACCAAAGCGGCGCTTAGAGCATGAGATGACACAGCAAGGTATAGGTATAGCTCTTCGCCTTCGTTTGGAGTTGAGAGTACTGGTGGTCTCTGGAGGTGTTCGATTAGGTTAAGGAAGGCTGTTAAGCATTCGTCGGTCCATTCGAACTTTCCTTTGTCTTTCTTTAGAGCCTCAAAGAAGGGGACGCACTTGTCAGTCTCTTTAGAGATGAATCTGCTTAGGGCGGCCACCTTCCCATTTAGGCTTTGCATTTCTCTTCGAGTGGAAGGTATCCTGATATCTTTCAGGGCTCGGATTTGTTCGGGGCTTGCTTCAATTCCTCTGCATGGACGATGAATCCCATGAACTTTCCTGATGATACTCCGAATGATCACTTTAGAGGATTCAGCTTCATTCCATATTGGCGAAGTACCTGAAACATCTCGCCCAGGTGGCTTACGTGATCGTCGGCTTTCCTTGACTTTACTAGCATGTCGTCCACATAAACTTCCATAGTTCGTCCTATTAGTTCCGCGAACATCTTGTTGACGAGGCGTTGATAAGTAGCTCCAGCATTTTTAAGTCCAAAAGGCATTACTCTGTAGCAGTACAATCCCCGGTCAGTGATGAAACTAGTGTGGTATTGATCGGGAGCGTGCATAGGAATTTGGTTATATCCTGAGTATGCGTCCATAAAAGATAAGAGTTTGTGCCCAGCTGTGCTGTCCACAAGCTGATCAATTCGGGGGAGCGGGAAGCAATCCTTCGGGCAAGCGTCATTTAAGTTGGAGAAGTCAATGCATGTTCGCCACTTCCCATTAGCCTTCTTTACTAGTACCGGGTTAGCGATCCACTCTGGGTAGATGGATTCTCGCATGAAGTTATTGGCAAGTAGGTTCTTTACTTCTTCATCGAGGGCCGCCGATCGTTCTGCCCCCATACTTCTCTTTTTCTTCTTTACTGGCACCTTGGTAGGATTGATGTTTAGTACGTGGCATGCCACGTCTGGAGAGATTCCAGTCATGTCAGCGTGCGTCCATGCAAATACATCCAAGTTGTGGCGGAGAAAATCAATGAGTTGATCCCTCAATTCTGTTCTTAACTGAGATCCGATTTTCAACAGTCTACTTGAGTTGTGTTTGTCTACAGATACAAACTCCATAGCCTCTGCAGGCTCAGCGGTGGCCTCCTCCTCTTTGTCCCTAGGGTCTAATTCATTGAAAGGATCACTGCTATATCGAAGAGGAGGGGCCTTCTTTAGTTTCTATGCTTTCAAATTCTTCATGCAGAGAGTAGTCTCTGCATTTTTCCCTTTATCCTTCCTGCGGTTATTACGAAGCTTAGTTACATAGAAATCTCGAGCGGCGTCTTAATCTCCCTCTACTTCCCTATTCCATTGTCTGTTGGAAATTTCATCTTCAGGAACCACGGGGCCAGGACAATTTGGAAGTCAGACAAGGCCGGTCTTCCTAAAAAGGCGTTGTAAGCCGAGTGGTTATCTATTAGCACAAATGTCTGTTTCCGTACAACGGAGCGGGGGTGACTTCCTATTTCAACAAAGAGGTCCAGTTGCCCGAAGGGCATCTTCGCATCTTCAGTGAAACCATGTAGCGGTTTGTTGCAGGGAGACACATCCTTCATTGACAGCTTCATTCAATCGAAAGCATGCTTGAATAGGATATTTACTGAGCTTCTAGTGTCTACTAGAATTCGGAAAACTTCGGCTGAACCAAACCTGGCAGAGATGACCATAGGATCCATGTGAGGGTACTGCCTTCCCTCTACGTCACGCCTATTGAATGTAATGTCATCATTCTCTTTTCACTTCGGGTGGCATTCTTCCATAACAAAATTAACGTAGCCTTTATTGTTTCTAAGTGACTTTCTGTATCTTTCCATCTCTATCCAGTTCCTATCGGCAATGTGTGGTCCTCCCTATATGGTATGGACCACTATCTTCTCTTGATTGGAGCTGTTGGTGTTGCGATTTCCCCCTCCTGTTTCTGGGAGGGGTAGTCTTGGGTTCTCATTGGCAGGAGTTGGGGTCCTGTTCTGTCCTTTTACATAGCGTTCCAGTCTCTTCCTTCTGATGTGTTCTTCAATTAAGTCCCGGAGATGATGGCATTCATTGGTATCGTGCCCATGAGATTCGTGGAAGCGGCAGAACTCTCCAGACTTAATTGTGTTATCTGATTCCTTCTTGTAGGGGGGCGTTTGTATCTAACTTCGTCTTGGGTGGCCAGGAAAATGTTTTCGATTGTTTCATTCAAAGGAGTGTAAGTGTCAAATCTCGGTCCTGGCCGATATAGACGTTTTTCTCCCTTCTTGCCCCCAGCATTGTCTCTATAGTCATTTCTTCGAATGTCCTTTGCTACAACAGGTGTGTCGCCATGAGCTGCCTTGGTTTGTTGCCCTGTCTGTCTTTCAGTGGTAGCATCTTCAAGTCTCATATATCTTCCGGCTTCATGGAAGAAATCGGGTAAGCTAGCTGGTTTTTCTTTCGTTAATCTTCTAGCAAACTTAGTATCTGGATGCACACCACTACAGAGGGCCATTAAGATAAGCTTCTCATCGGCATCTTGGACTACGGCCACTGCAGCATTGAATCGGGTTAGATATTGTTGTACTGTCTCTCCAGGCTTCTATTTGATATTATATAGGGAATAAGCGTCCTTGGGTTGTTCCACATGAATGTGGAACTGGATGATGAACTTTTCTTTCAACATTTCCCATGAGCTGATGGATCCTTGGGGTAGATGGGAGAACCAGGAGGTAGCTAGATCTGCCAAGAATAGTGGAAAGCATTTGCACAATACTCCTTCTGTGGCTCCACTCATGAGCATATGCTGTGTGTATCTCTGCAAGTGTACAACGGGGTCAGAGATTCCCTTGTAAGGTTCCATTGTTGGCATTTTCCATTCTCGGGGGGTGATGGCAATTTCGATATTGCAGGTGAAAGGGCTGGTTACCCTAGCGCCTATCCCTCGATCTCTTTGATCCCGTTGGACGCACACTCTGAAAAATCGCGTCATCCTTTCATCAGAATTTGGAGCAGATAGAAATGAGTTTGGTTCTTCTCTGCAGGATTGATTCCGTCCAGATGATTTGTAGGCATGGTATCGTCTATCACTCCTAATATTTTCCAGTGGCTGTCTCTGGTTTTCTGGAAGCATGCTAGGGTCAGCTATAGTTGGCCCTTGCCTTGATCTTCCCCTGCTGGGTTCTGTTCCGGGCACTTCCTCGGGTCCAACTTCGGGCTGAACTCTAGCTCGGCCTCGTTCATTGGTGATTCCATGGCAAGGTAGCATGACAGGCTCAGCTACATCCGACCCTCGCCTGGTACCTCCCTTGTTGGGCTTGGTTCCAAGTGTTTCCTTGGGTCGGAATTCGGGCTAAGTCCGGGCTCGGCTCCTATCATTGTTGTTTCTGTTGTTAGCTTCTTCGAAGAAGAAAGATCTTTGTCGCCTCCCAGATCCTCCAGACTGGGACTCATCCCATGATTCAGTATTGCGGTTGGATTCTTCAGCATCCCTTAAGCATGACATGAGTTGGTCTATCAAGGCTTCTTGTTGGGATGTGAAGCGGTTAGTCACTTCAGCCACAACCCTGTCTAGATATGCCCTAGTAATTGATGCCGGTTGTTCCGTGGCAGGGGCTGTCGGATTTGCCTGATTTCCATTTCGTACTACTGTCGGAACGGGACAGTTCTCTTGATCTGTGATCGCTGGATCTGGAACACTGCTAGTTGCGATGTTCTTTCCTTTGCTAACATCTTTCTTCTGCCTGGGAGGCATGTCTTCCAAGCAATAAGCGATGTTGTTGGGAAGAAGGTTAAGTGGGAGAAGCTGAAGCTTCTAGCTCGGTCTCTCAATGAAAGCACCAAAAATTTTTGCACAAAAAATGGGCAAACACCTCCAAGTCGTATGATTTAGTCGATTTTATGTCGTTCTTAGTGATTCGGGTGATTTATGCAAATATGTAAAGAGCAGGGACTAAACTGTAAAAGACACACAGATTTATAGTGGTTCGGCCAGAATGTGCCTACGTCCACTTCATATGTTATTCTCTTTCACTATTTAGATTACAAGTACAAAGCTTTGATTACAAGTGTATGAAAGTTGTTTGAAAGTTCTATCCGTGCTTGAGCTCTCAAACTTATCCCCCATTGTTGTACCCCTACCCCTCTATTTATAGAGTAAGGCTGGGGGCAGGGGTCTTGGATGTATATAGCTGCTGGTGGGCCTGGGCTGATATGATCTGGCCTGGCATTGTTGGTTCGGTAATCCCTTCTTCACTTTGGTTCGGTAGGGATAGTATGCTTCTGGTTCGGTTGTGGTAGTATGCTCCTGGTTCGCTAGGGCCTTCTTCGGGTGGGTTCGGTAGTGAATGGCGTGTGGATTGATTCAGTGGCGAGAGGAGTGTGGCTGGTTCTGCCTTGGTTCGGTAGTGGGGGTGGTTGGTCCGGTAGTGGGTTGGTTCGTGGATTGGTTCGGTAGTGCGAGGAGTGTGGTTGGTTCGGTGGTGCCTTCGTTGTTTCGATTCGTCGGCATTGGTCCGGTGGCCCTGGTCCGGTGGAAACACACCCAACAAATCTCACTCTCAAGTGGGGGCTACTCACGAAGCCTTGCTGCACCTCCCCTGTTTTAGCCATTCCCGGTTGATGAGGCGTGAGGCTACGATTACCTTTAGTGAACACATCACTTAGAATGCTCATCGTCCACCTGACGATGTTCTGAAAGCATTCAATCCATACAAGTTCGTTCCGGGTTCGAACGAAACCGAAGGCATTATCTCGTTACACTCATTTTGGAATCACCCTCAGGGTTAACGACGATAACCCTTGCACTTTGAACCACCATCTCGAACCTATAAGTACTATTCCGTCAAACTCATTATGGAATCAACCACAGAGTTATACTGACGAACAGTCCTTACACCTCGAGTCTTCACAAATCTCTACTTGGATTCACGACCTAACGTTTAATTGGAATCGATGTGGTTTTTGGATATCCAAATATGGAAATCCAATCCCGGTCTCATCGAAATCCAAAGCGTGTCTTTTAGGTCCAAGTTGTTTTAAAGTTTAAAACAATTCAGTTTTCTATATTCACACAGATAGATATCTCACAAATCACAATTGATAATCAACATTATCAAATAACAGGTAATCCACATTATCAATATCAAAATAGATAATCCATATATTACCATCACACTTGATAATCTATATTATCATCACAATGCAACTAAGCATTCATACCACACAACCTGTCTCATTTCTGAGATCACAAAGCATCCAAGACAATCAATGTCATACATTCATACATAAGCAAAGATTTACTCATACCACATCTATAATTAATTTAAAGTTAATTAAATTAACTATCACCATCTCTAATTAATTTAAAATGAATTAAATTAATTACTTCATATTTAATTAATTTAAAATAAATTAAATTAATTACTTCATCTTAATTAATTTAAATTAAATTAATTACTTCATCAAAATATATCTTGCTTACTCAACCATTTAATTGATTACAATCAATAAATCATTCATTATTAATCACCTTAATTAATCACCCTTGATTAATTTTCCTTAATTACATTCATGTAATTATACTTAATTAATTTCATAAATTAAATATTTCTCAAGCAAACATTAATTAACCTTTAATTACTTCAATTAATTAATTAACTATAATTAATTACCTTAATCCTTAGTTAATTACATTAATTGCTTACCTTTAATTACCTATTATTGATTAATTAATCATAATTAATCAACTTTAATTACATCATTAATTATAATAATTAATGATCTTTAATTATACTTAATTAATTATCCTCTTAAATTAATTACCTTAAGTAATTAACTCATAATTATTAATCTCCCAAATTAATTACATTTAGTAATTAACTAACTTAATTACTTTATTAAACCAAATTAATTATCCCTTAATTAATTCCTTAATTAATCCCTTGATTAATTACTAAGTAATTTAATCCAAATTACTTCATTCTTAAACATCTTCAATTAATTACATTCTGTAATTATCAATCATTTACTTAACTAAGTAATTTCCAATCCATTAATTATACATAGTAATTATCTTTAAAACCCAAATGTTTAAAATTAATCAAACTTAATTAATAAAATAAACAATCACATTTAACTTAATTAATTACCTTAATTAATTAATTTCTTAATTACTTCATTAAGTAATTATACTCAAAATTTTACAAATGATTATTATTAAATCAATTAATCTAATTAATTATTAAAAATTAACCACATTAATTAATTATTAAATAATCCTGGTCAATGACCTTCATTTACCATCCTCTAATTATTTTAATTAAGTAATTAACTTAGATTGATTACAAATTAAATTTTCTTTAATTATCCGTTAATTAAAGTCTAATTATTTAATAAATTAAGTGTTAATTATCACTTAATTCATCCTTAATTATTTAATTAATTAACCTAGATTAGAACTTAATTACTAAATTAATAACTCCTTAATCATTAATTTAAAAATCTAATTAATGATCCTAATTATAAATTGATTGACCATTAATCAATCTTCATTAATTCCAAATCATTAATTAATTAAATCAATTAAGCATTCCTTAACTACTCCATTTATTAAATTAATTTCAAATCATTAATCTTAATTAACTTAAGATAAAACATTTCTAAATTATGTTCAAAAACAAATTTATTTGAAAAAAAAAATTCTTTTGAGCTTACTTTTAAATTTCATTTTAAATACATGATTTAAAATGAATATATCTTAAACTAAATCAAAGTTTAAACAATTTAAAATCTTTTAAAAATTCAAAGACAAACAAGAGTTTGTCTTAAAAATGAAATGCATAAAAGTTTGATGTTAAATTCATTTCAAAATTTCAATAACTTCAATTTACATTTAGTTTAAAACTTTCAAATTTAAATCTTCTTCTAAATTTAAAAACTGAAATTTAACTTTTAGATTTCCATATTTAAATTAAATTTCAAATCTTGCTCAAATCTTAAAAACTTCATTTTCTAAAAGCCCAAACTACTTTACCATAATAAAGTAGTAGCTTAAGTTCAAATTTAAAAAATTTATTTATATTAAAAAAACTAAGATTTTAAATTTAACTTAAATTCTAAAATTCAAACTTGAATTTGTACCCAGTTTAAAATTTTCCTAAACATTCAAAAGCTTCAGGTTGTTTTTTTTAAACAAAACATAAAAACCTGAAACACAGGTTTTTTGTAAAACATAAAGTTTATATAACAACCCGAGAATATTACCAAAATACTTCGAGTTTTATGCCCGACTTCTTCGAGTTTTCTACCCACTTACTCCAAGCAAAATCAAAAACTTCCCCTGACCAAAACTAACCCACACACTTCATCAGACATTACATCACTGTGCATATGCACGGTGACCACCGCCTTCTCTTATCATCAGAGATGATCGCATTTCAACCAGAAACACTCCAATGCCCAAACGACATCATCAGATTGAACCATAAATCAACAAATCAAATTCGAACACCCACATTTTCAAACCTGTAAAACCAAATCAGGTTTCTTCCAAAACTTGTCAACGGCGATCTCTCACCACCCCGTCCACCTGACGACTAGCCCCTCCGGCCTCAAACTCATCCACGACCACTCTAACACTTCCCAAAATATCATAGCACTCGGTCACTCCTACATACCCAAAATGATTGATTCAAAAGACACAGAGAAATCTAGGGTTCCCAGTTGATTTCCACTCCCGCAACCTTTCTGGGAAATTCTATCACCATTAATGATTTTTTCCTTACTCCCCACTCAATCTACTTCCCTCAGAAAGAAACCTGAGATCTCCCTATTCAAAGATCATCAGAATTTACTTAAATTCCATTTTAAGTTCAATAACTAACAGCCACCTTAACCATACTCTAAAAATCCCAATTCTGGATTTAAAAATCAAGTTTCAGTTAGTGTTTTTGATTTATACTACTGAATTACTAAACTAACATGTTTGGGTTATGGTAAAAATCACATACATGATGTTTCCTGTGTTTACGGAGACAACATCCTGTATTTTAACTTACTTAAATTTTTTTAAATATTAACTTAAGAAAATAAAACCACTTTACTTTAAAATTTTCATCATTTCAGAAGCTAAATTAAAAATGAGTGTTTTAGATGATGTTTTGTACCAGGCAAATCAATAAAACAGAACAGGCATTAAGTACACACATGCACACATATCATCTTCACATCAGGTTTTTAACAATACACAACCAATACTATTCCAATTCAATAAAATCATGCAACCTATTTTTAAAATTTTAAATTTAAAAGTTACTCACCGTTATTTAAATGCAGAGCTTTTAAATCTTGATGAATAAAACTGGAACTTGCAAAATGCTTGAACTTGAAGCTTTGAAAAACAGAAATGCTTTATGTTTTCCTGACTAAAATTTCTTGCATGCAGATGCTTTTGAACAGGCTTCAATCATGCTTCAATTTGAGGTTGTGCAGAGAGAGGATGCAAGCAGATTTGTTCATTTCCAGGCTTATAAAAAGAACGCTGGCTTATTTTTTTTTTCTTTTTGAGGATGTTCAGATTTCATGAGAACAGGTTTGCATGTTGGATCTATAAACTGATTTGGGTTTGTACAGGTATTAGAATTGTAGAATTTTTGAAGAGGAATTACTGAATTTAGATATGAAGAGTTTGATTTAAGAAATAAATAAAAATGAAGTTCTTTGATTTTGAAGAGGTGTCTTAAAGTTCTCTTTTTGATTTAGAAAATGAGAAAACAAGTATGAATGAAGATGCAAGTTTATAGAAATGTAATTTTCAGATTTAATTAAATAAAAGAAAATCAAAACTAAAATGTGCCACTTGTAAAATTATTCAACATTTGTCACATTGTTATGTTAATCTTTTAACACTTGTTTAATTAATGCTTAAGAATGCAACACTTGTCTCTTTGAAATAATTAATACTTAATTTACAAATTAATGTGTGTATTAAGCCTAATTTTAATTTGTTAGTTAATATTTAAATATGTGTATAAATTCATAAAAAGAAATAAGAACAATCATGTTTATAAATAATACTTATACATATAAAAAATTAAAACAATTAAGATTTATACTTTGAATTTAAATTCAAATCAAATCCAAAATCAATTATTTTCAAATCAAGTTATTTATATAAATTTAATTGAAATAACAATTGCAAATTTAATTCAAAATCTATTTCTAAAGATAATACACTATTAATATTATTTTTATAAATATCTTATTATTAAATTAAAATTATTTTAAAGTAAATTATATTTTATCAATAAATTGTCTATTTTATTAAGCCATAAAACTTTTTGTTTATTCATTCTAAATTTAAAACCCAAGCCAAATCATTTTAAAACATTTAAATATTTTTCCTTATCAATTTTAAAATCATATATTCATTTATTAAATAGTTTTTAAAAAAACTAAATACTAATTTAAATCAAAATTTCCAAATTAAAATGTATATATTAGAATTTTTAAAACATAATTCACTTATTAAATTCAAACCAAGATTTACTTATTTAACTTTGGGAATCTTAAATATTAAATAAAAACGAATTTTCAAATTGCTACAAATATTAGAATTAGAAAAATATGCTTTATTTATTAAAATTAAAACAGTGCTAATCTATTTAAAATATAAACCATACAATTATATTGTAAATAGAAACCAATTTATTATTTTTAAAAGATAAAATAACCAGTTAAATAATTATTGAAGAAGATTATTAAATCTATTTGAGTTATTATTAACAATATATCAATATCAATTTAATTTTTAATACAGATCATTAAATTGATATTGTTAAAAATTCCGGGATATTACAGTTTGGGATACCCATCCTTTAAGGATCCAAGGAACTATCTATAGGGTAGAAATATACACTATAACACCGTGGTCATTTCAATTTTATTTATATTTCAAAACTAAAATATCATTTTTATTTCAAATATCTCTATTTTCCAAATTAGTATATATATATCCAATAATTTATGAAGTAAAATATTTTTATTTCCTCAAACTTCACAAATCGCTTCACAAATCAACTCGACCTTCCCGTTCAAATTTAATTAAATCAAAATTTATCAGTTTTCATTCAATTTAGATTCAGACTAAACTAATTCAAATTTTATCTATTTTAAATACGGATTTGAACCACAAAATAAACCATTTAAATTTCAATATAATTCGAAGTCAATATATTTCGGAGCTTTAAATATTCAACACTTCAAAGACTAAACTTTGATAGTTGCGTTTATCTCCCAACTTGACTTCACTTTTATTTAGTTTTGAAATATTCACTCAATAAATTCAATATTATTTATATGACCTTAAATTTACATTTTCTATATATTACCTTCGATTTCTTTAGACATGAATCATCCATTAAATTTCTTAAATAAAAATTCAAGTTATAGAATCATATGTTAAAGTTTCGAATTTAATAGTTTCAAATTGATTTAACTAAATAAAATCCTTAATTAATGACAAATTCAAATAAGTCCTAAATATATCTTCAAACCTTAGCTTATAAAATTTATTCCATAAAATCTATTTCAGAATACAAATTTAATAAATCCTTAAACATATTTCATATTAATAAAATCAATCTTAATTAAATTATCTTAATATTAAATCTATATATAAAATAATCTTTATATATAATACTTTAAATCAATATTCATTAAATCCATACATTTCTTTTCAAAACCATAGAAATTATTTTCAAAACATTCATATAGACCACGACGTCGATGTAAAATTTTCTATTCTATGTACAAGGGATACGGATATTTATCATTTCAATCCGTAAGTTAAATATATACGGGTGGATATCATTTCAACCTGTAATCCCAAATTCAATTCAAATGAAAATCGCTTGGGTTTATCATTTCAACCCATCACGAAATTCTCCTATTCTAAAATCCGTTCGGGTATGTATCATTTCAACCCATAGTGATTTCTATACTAATAGGGAACTTGCAGAGTGATAACAGATATGAAAATAATAATAAAAACAGGCATATATCATCAAAAATAAATATAAACAATAGGATATGGTTTCATATCCCATAAGTGAACAGTTACAGATAATAGCATATATAACAATTTAAATAACTACAGCATCATATTTCAATTGTTGTTTCAATTTAATCAAATTTAACAAATAAAAGAATGTTAATCGTGAGTGGTTGCTCACCTTTCGAGGCTAGACAATACAAATGATGACATGGATACGCACACTGATACAGACACGGAAATTTGAATTATAAATCTGAGCACGAATTTTAAAGCAAAATAGAATTGGCACGAATTGGACGAACGAGGCTGATAATCAAGAATTTATAAATTGAATCAGAATCAGTCGGATATATATAGAAATTTTTGCTATTTTAATAAAAATCAAAATTGCATCCCTAAGAAAAATTTAATGTCGAATCACATGTATATATGTATATACAATTTACCTTTTTTTCATACATAAACCAATAGTTTTAACATTTGAAATAAAACATATATGTTAAATAAGAACCCTTATAATTTTTCTAAACCATTTTAATTTTTACACATAGATCGAAATTTCTATTTACAAATCTAAGACCCAAACCACCCCATACGACATATGTATATAATATCATTAAGATTTATATTTTAAAATAAGATTAATATATAAAACTTCAACAAATTACACTGTTCAAATCTCATTTATAAACTACTATATACATATGGTACAAAATCCACTTCACAATACAATTATAAATTTTAAACACTTTACTTATATACATAAACTAATGTATAATTACCCATACATAAACAGTAAAGCATATACACAGACTTATATAAAATTTTAGACAACGGATGTACGAATTACTTATATAACTTATATTATAAATATATATAATACTGTAACATATGCAAACCAAAAGTATAAGTTAGAATGTAAACTTTATATAATATATGTAAATAGCAACTAATATAAACTTTAAAATATATACTTTTTTTTTGCGAAACCAATTGGTCTACACTAAAACACATATACACCCTTAACTTTTATGTAGACATGCATGCTAACTGAAATGAAAACTTATATATTAGAAAACTAACTCCATACATAAGTGTATGCAAAGTATATAGATATATATAAGGCCATAAAGATATATCTATAATTATTATAACTTTATATAAATATATGTCATATACGAACTTAGGAAAATAAACAACTTCAAAAATCTTATACAACTTCCATAATAATAAGATGTAAATTGACCTTCAATAAAAGTTATAAACCTTTTTATTATAAAACTATATATATATATATATATATATATATAATAACGGATTTACAAAACTTATAAAATAAATCATACAATATGGTTTGTAAAATATACATATATAGATTCAATGTTAAAAAAAATGAATATAAACTACTTGCCAAATATGCAGACTCCATTTGCTGATCCAACACAACTCACACATATTAAATATGCATACACTTCTAGAAATAAAACAAACTTTTCAAAAAAAATGGAAACCACGTTTGTTATATATATGTATTCAAATCCAACAACTTTATATAAATCACTATATGAATGCATCTTATAATTTTATACCAGTATCAATATATCATAACTATACTCCATATAAACAAATATGCGTACCAACTTTGAATGCTAGAATATGCATCAACAGCACATACAGGGGACGTGTATTGATAAAATCATCCATATCATTGCTAAATTTAGAACTATATATAATATATATAAATAACACTTGCAAATATAAACTTAACTTACCTATGCCTGGTTATGCGAATAGTAGAGGAAATAGGGGAGGGTCGCCGCGTCTTCATGGATATTGCACAAGGGGAAGAGTGTGTTCGATGGAGGAGCGGAGTTTGGAAAAGGTGAAGGAGAGGCCGAAATTTGTAGTGCCAGGCAAGTTTATATAGAAGAGGAAGAAACAATAGAGAGGGAAAGAAGAGAAATATGGGAAGAAGCAATAAAAAAGGAAAGAAAATACGAACAGAAGTAATTGGAAACGACAAAATAAAAGTAACCAAAGAAATAGCACAATCACGTGATATGATTCAGTGGAGGATTTAAGGTAAAATATTCACGTTGATTCAGGAAAATAATCAAAGCAAATAAATGGTAGCACGTTTCAAATTTGAACGGAAGGAAAGAGAAAAGTCACAATTCCGGAAAAATATCGAAGTAAAAGCTACACATTTATTCAAGAGCTATTAAAGCAATTTTTAAATTGTGAAGGAAACTTTACTCTGCGGTATATTTTTGAAGTAAGAACGCTGAATGAAAATCAACAGTCAAATATGGTGTGGTATAAATGGCAAGAGTCACGCTGATTACTGAATAAAATAAAACGAATAACCATTTATTCATTTTTTTAGACGGTGGAAAAATGAAGAAATAAAAGGTCAGTGAAAGTAGGAATGAATACATTAGAAAAGTAACGATTCTAGCAGCAACGGTCATCTTAGATTAAGTTGCAAAATTTATAATAATTTATTACCGTGGCTATGGTTCAAATTTTTTTGAAAGCAAGGAAATCAAAAGGTCACAATTAAAGGTAAGCTTTAAACTTTTAATAAATACAAAACGTATCTAAGTTTATCCGTTTATAACTTTCCAGCTGTAATATATATATATATATATTATATAATGAACGGTCACAATGAAAGAAGTGGAAACAGGGAGTGTAGGAAAGGAAAGGTTAGAAAAATAAAATTTTCACCCTTAAATTCCGGAGATTAATAAGGTAACGTACCTCTTTAATGAAATGTACAGCAACGGTCACAAGCTAAAATTTAGCTGAAAGTTTAAAGAAATGAGGGGAAGATGGTTTTTTTAAATTAATCACTTCCCAGAATTGATATGTCAATGGAAAAAGGAAAGGATATGAATCAGGGAAACGTATTATAACTTATATATAACGATTAAACGAATAGATGGAAGAAACGGTGAGTAGGTGAGTAAAAGTGGAAACTGGTTTATGAGCGAAATGGAATGTGAGCTGTTGCCTGGGAAGAAAATGGAACAGTTTAAAAATTAAAGGCAATGGACTACTGAAATTAAATGAGTATAAAACGTGTAAAAGTTATATACTGAAACGGCTATAAATTTCAATTATTATTATAAAACGGGGAATAACGAAAGGCAAGGACGATGATTTCAAAGTTTATTAATGGATAGGAATGGGAAAGTGTATCTGTGAATTGGAAAAATTATTAAGCAATTGAAATCGGTAGAAACAATAACAGCTACACACTGTTTTAGAAACAATTAAAGCAATTAGTAGCTTGATTGGGCAGCAAGAATAAATATGAAAGGACACATTATAAAGGCAAAATGAACCGTTTGAAAATAAATAAAAGAAATGATGGCAAATAAAACAGCTGCGCCTTGAATTTTCCAAAATAAATTATTTTATGAACATAAATTATTACTGACTTAAATTGAACAGAATCACACCCTAAAATATACTTTCTTAATTTTTGATGAAAATTTATCATTTGCCACATTTAAGTATACGTAATCCAAATGTAAGATTTTATTTCGAAATATTATTATTTAAAATTTCTCTAAAATCAAATTAAATACGCTAAATAAAACCATTAAAAATTAACAAAATTTTACGGGTCATTACACTCTCCCCCACTCAAAACTTTTCGTCCCCGAAAAGGAAGAAGGTAGAAGAATAGAAACAACCAGAAAGTTAAATAGATTGAAAGACAAGGATAAACAATTAATTTAAGACCATATAAATTTTACTTGAAATATTCATTTGAAAACTTCATTCGAAATTAAATTTTCTTTAATACTTAAAAAAAAATTCAAACCCATTTGTAAAATTTCTTGCTTCCTTTATAAATACCCTTTATAAGTTTCAAATAACACCTTTATAAATATATATATGAAAACTATTTGGAAACAGTTATTCACATCCTTTGTTATATTTTCAAGGAAGTTATTTGACAACATTAAATCCATAGTTTATAAATTTACTAATTTATCTTAAGACACTTTCAACATTATAGATAAATTAATACTCATTTCTTAAATATGTTATATTAAATTAATAACTTCTGCAAGATTAATGACACTAATGATTTACTATTAAACCATGTAGTATATAAATAAACAATATTTAAAGATTATATTCAAAAAGGAAAGGAGGGTAGATTTGGAAAAACGGAATATAGGTGAATAAATAAAGCTGAGCAGATAAGGTAGGTTCAAAGGGATAGTATCGGGCTCGAATAATTAAATCAAACCATAAAATTTTTAATCTCAAATGTTAATACAAAATTTCTTCGTTGGAAATACCTTTATAATAAAATACTTTAAAATCGAAACGAATTTTTCCTTTCAAAAATACTTTTATAACTCAATGTTTCAATAAGTTTATCCTCGTTCTTGCAGACTCTGGCCATGCGTTGATCAGGCGCAAAGCTAGAATTCTTCAAGTACTTAGTAGACCTGTTTCAACACCCAGTGAAAATACTTGAAAAACCTAAAAAGAGGGATATGGAAAGTATAATCCAAACAAAACAATCAAACCAAAACCTTTGTCCAACCATGATTCGCAGATACACAATGGTTACGCCTGGATCCCCCAAGAAACAATCTGTATCCGTAAGCTTTCTTAGCCTTGAAAGTTATGCCATGATGACTAGTAGGGTGTAGGATGCACAATGGCTACGCCTGGTCCCCCAGGAAACAATCCGTACCCCTAGGCCATCTCAGCCAGGCAGTTTCGCTACTAATGCGACCAACGCAGATTGCAGGATACACAATGGTTACGCGTGGATCCCCTAGGAAACAATCCGTACCCCTAGGCCAGACTCAGCCAGGCAGTTGCGCTATGCAGTCGCGAGAGAAAAAAACCATGGGTTATGCCACAGTGGGAACACTCGATTATCACATCCGAAAAACCAAAAATCAAAGAGAATAATATCGATAGAATGAATCCACAATGTGGCCACAAAGCGGATATCAAGCAGAAGGCACTTTCCATATCTTTACTTCGAAAATATATATCATATAGTACCTTTTCAAATCACTTTCAAATATCATACTTATATAAAGTCCATTATATATTGGATTTCATTCTCAAATCGAATGCTTTCCAAATCAATAGTATATCAAATCACACTTATATAGACTTCGATTATATAAAATTCTCTTTCCAAATTGAGTACCTTTCAAATCAATAGATTTCAAACCAACTTTATACTTATACAAATCAATTTTATATAAGTTCGACCACTCCTAAATCAAGTACTCAATAATATAAGGTTCTCAATTTCAAATTATTTCAATATCAATTAAGTTTCAAAATCATATATGATTTCACCAAATTTTCTTCCAAATTAAATATCTCAATTTCAAAGTTCCCAAAATAATAGGTTTAGAAAAATAATCCCATCTTCCAAATTAACATAATTCAAGTCAATAAATTCATTTCCAAAATTACCATATAAGTACTGGTTTTAATTCTAATCTAATTTCAAAACCAAATATTTTCTCAAAATCAATTATACTCAAAAATGGTTTTCAAATTTATAATTATCCCTTTAAAACCTTTAAACTATTTATTTCTATTTGAAATATCCAATTTACCTTTCTGAAAACCATTATTTAAAGGTTTTAAAATTTTATTTTTTTTCAAAACATTTCAAAACTAAATTCCATATTAGTATAATTCAAAATAGTCATATTCATTTACTTAACAAAAGGTTTCAAACTTAAACATACAAAAGTAAACTTATATGCTTTATCAAATATTTTATCCTCTTCGAAATTTCTTAGCTTTCAAAATTTAACCTCGATTTGGAAGTGTACGAACATTCAAAATAGTTAGGAAAATCAAATTTCCAATTCAAGAGTTGAAATCGACAATAAGTCAATAAATCAATTTCAATAGATAGGATTATACCAAATCAAATCCGAAACTCGAGGACTGAATACCGGTCTCACTTTAAATTGTTTCAAATATATACATATATCTTTCGAAAATATCAAATTACTTCGGAATTTCAAATCAAAAACGGTTTTACAAAATCACTCGCATAGCGAAGCTATTAAAGTGGCCTCTCCCCCACTTTGAAACTCGAAAATCAATGTCGATGATGCGTGCACTCATCACCGAAATTATTTTCTAGCAACATAAGTAAGTTCTGGACTTCTATTTTCTTCAAAATTTTATTGAAATTTCTTCTAAACCGTTGTAATTCTTTTGAACTCTTTTGAAATATTTCTTATCCGGAAAATACTTTTAAATCGTATTATTATTATAATTTAAAAAATCTTAAAATCAATTTCAAAATACCGGAGTTCAATTCCTTGAAATTAAGATTCAAAATCCCTCAGTTATAAATCCTTTATATAATCGAATTCCTTATAAATTTCCAAAATTTCAAATCCTTTCAAAATTTCAGCCTTTCGTTTATAAAAGATATATAATCCTTACCGAAAATATTTCACTTTTGTATATAGGATAAAATCATACTTATCAAAATAATAATTTCGATATATAAAACAATTTCAAAAATGCAAACATACCCGATTTTCAAAGGGTGATTCAAGAATGGATTTCAAAGCAACGATAGAGATTTAAATTAGAGGAACTCCAATCAATAGAATCCTGATTCGAAGATAGACTCGATCGAAGATGAGATAATTAAATTACAAAATAGAAGATGGATATACTTCTATAAATCGTGGCGACCTTAATCGGGTCAACTGTGACATCAGAAATATAATCGATGCGGAATTCCAAAACAAATCGAGATTCGATCGCCAGAGATAGGATTCGCCATATCAAGCTATAGCAACATCGTAAACCGAGGATACAGAAATCTTCGGTGAATCAATGCCAATTGTAGAGTTTTCACCCCCTTTACAAAACATTCAGTGGAATTATGGGATACTCCAGAATTAAACTAATATAAATAGAAAGAGACATGGATGAATTTCGGAACCGAGGGACATTCCAAAATTCAAAGGAAATCGAGTCAAAAAGGAAGAGATTCAACTCGAATGAAAGAGATTCTGTAAATAAATTTACCATATATGCTATGTTTTGCCTAGAGCCATGCTCTGATACCAACTGTAATGACCCGATATTTTCAACCATTCGCACCTGCATATGTCGGACTTGAATTGCTCAAAATACCAGATTGTTAATTGAAATTTTGAAAAACTTAACATCTACAGTAAATAAATCAATCACAGAATCACAGATACAGAGTAGTACAATGATACGTAGCGGAATAAATGAATAGTAGTTCATGAAGCTACTATATAAACAAAGCTAGAAATAAAATACATCAGAAAATCCCAGATGCAGTGAAGTCTCCAGTATGGGCAGATGACTTCTCTGAACCAATCGACTGGATGACTGAAAGGATAGATAGCTGGATCTTCAAGCAAAGCTCCAACTTCGAAAAGCTCCAACTTCGAAGGTGAGTCTCCAATGCGGTATCACTCAGTCTTACCCGAGCGTAAAACAAAACACAAAACACTCGAGTCAGGATTAACATTCTTATATCAATAAATCCAAATCAAGTGAAATATCAACTGAAATATAATTAACTTAGAGGATGTTTGGGATACCCATCCTCTAAGGATCCAAGGAACTATCTATAGGGTAGAAATATACACTATAACACCGTGGTCATTTCAATTTTATTTATATTTCAAAACTAAAATACCATTTTTATTTCAAATATCTCTATTTTCCAAATTAGTGTATATATATCCAATAATTTATGAAGTAAAGTATTTTTATTTCCTCAAACTTCACAAATCGCTTCAAAAATCAACTCGACCTTCCCGTTCAAATTTAATTAAATCAAAATTTATCAGTTTCCATTCAATTTAGATTCAGACTAAACTAATTCAAATTTTATCTATTTTAAATACGGATTTGAACCACAAAATAAACCATTTAAATTTCAATATAATTCGAAGTCAATATATTTTAGAGCTTTAAATATACAACATTTCAAAGACTAAACTTTAATAGTTGCGTTTATGTAAAGGCCCGAAAATCCGTACTCCTTTGAGCTGGCAACATTCCACAACAATCCAGCCAAAGAGGAACGAACTTCCGAATCTTTAGGGTTTAAGAAGAAGAAAGAGGTAGAAGAAGAGAGAAAAGAGAGAAGAAACAGAAACAAACAACAGAAACATGAAGACAATATCAGAATCTCACAATCGCAGCGGAACAACATATAATAGATAAATGAATATTCATTAAAACAAAAGAACTATACATTTTATACATTACATCACATCATCAGAGTGTACAACAACGAAACAGCGGAAAAAATAAATACTACAATAGTAATATACAACGCTATCCAAGCTCGCCTCCGAATCTGCACAGCAACTCCCGAATCGAGAATAACCTGATAACCTAACTCTAGACTGCCCGTGTGGAAAATAGTGGGCACCCAAAGTTTAGGAAGGAAAATAATAAACTCCAGGTCAGTCATGGGACTGGTGTGAGAACTCAAAACAGTTTATCTTTAAACAAGCAACAAGAAAATTTAAATTTTGAAATCCGCAATGCTTTTTGGAAAATGAAACTACTATAAGGCCTCCCGCACACACACACAATGCAAACGCAGAATCGAAGGAGATTTCTCCTTATGATAGTCAAAGATGCTTACTACGCAAAAATCAAATCATTTTTGATATTATTATTAGTGCATAGTGTAGAAAACAATTTCAAAAGTAGAATATAAATCCTAGCCAGCATACGACCAGTATCGTATGCCTACTATAGCTACCATCTAAACAGTGGGGCGCCACCATAAGTAAATGGCAGGTAATACAACTAAAACCGTACAAGGCACGTATTGGATGAATGGATTTCCAACAAATGGTCAGGCTAAGGAACTTCCTACTGCCACATGGGTTCGCCTCTGGCGCGACGTCCCGAGAAACTAACGTTACGGTTAGATCTCTGCCAACACAAGGTCGGGTTACCTCTGTTACTAGGTAACTACTACACGAATATGTCATCCCCCGGTCCTTTGGGACCTTTATCCGAGCGCTCGATTCCAACAACACCACACAGTAATAGATATAGTGTATCAACATAAGTAAATATCTGGCCTCCATACCATGATACCACCCTTTTCCAGAAGGAAATGACATACCCTAAAGGGCGCGACCCTCATAACCTTGCTGCATATTCCTGTTTTGACCATTTCCGGGGAGTGAGGTCTGACGAAGTCTCGTCCACAAAGCTACGCTTTGTGCAACAAAGCCATGCTTTGGGTCAACAGATGACCAAAGCAATGATCACAAAGATAAATGATCAAACAAATGATCATATCACAAATGACCAACCAATGATCATCACACAGCAGCACTCAGCATGTCACATTACCAGATTGGGAATATATCGCTGATAACCTTCAACTACATAACCTCTGAGCTCGTACGTCTCAGAGAAGGGTGTTAAGCTAAGAGAATAAATTCTCCGCCACCAGCAGAAATGTATTTGAAAAGAAATCTACTCTATATGTCAAAATGTAATGTCAGACACGTAACCATACAAGTCTGTTCTGGGTTCGAACAGAACCGAAGGCACTTCCAAAGAAGCCCTTGCAATCCGGGTATTCACAATCCCGATAAAATTTCCCATCACAAAGGAAATCTCCATACCGTAGCTAACGATGCAGAGACAATCGATAGGTCATCCTATCGTTTTCACAAATACCCGGTCTTCACACCGGTCTTCAAATGCGATCCAAACGACGTATCGCATATTCGGAATGGGTTATATGACACAAAGGTCCTCCCCTGGCTAAACCGAATAGCGAGCGCTTATTTTAAAAATAAGTGTAGCATTCAATCTCAAACAAACACAACAAATACCATCCAAGGTTAAATAATGATAGTCGGTTATTTAGCTATCAATAAGGATGCGCCACATCATCAGATTCCAAATAATTTTCCAAAATTATTTAATCCCAAAATTTTCTTCACAAGATATATATATATACACCTTCCAAATAATTTCCCAAATTATTTGTTTTACCAAAATATCTTTACAAGATATAATTTCCACACTTCAATCATTTGAAAGCCAATTTCAAATTATTTTTCATCTTTTATACCCTTTGAAAACAAATTTCAATCATCAAATAAATCCTTACCGATTTATTTTAAACTTACGTTCCAAACCCGTAAATTCATTTCCATACTTCAAAATAAATCAATATTTATTTTTAACAAATTTCCCTTCCTTTTATAAATTCCATAGTGAATTTAAATTCCAAATATCTACTGATATACGATTTACAAATCGATTTCAAATTATTCGCTTTCAATTTACCTTTAAAAGATGAATCCTCAAAAACATTCCATTTCATATTGGAAAAGCATTTCCATACTTATTTAATAATAAGTAATTCACAAATTTATTTATTTTCAACAATTCGCAAATATTCAATATACTTGAACCATAGTTAAGTATATATTTCATTCTTTTAAGGAAAACATTCTTTTATTCACTTTTATTTGGGCCAAAATGGATGTTGCGTAAAACATCGTTACGACAATCCCAAAAACACTAGTATAGGGATTCGAAATAAAAATAGATACATAAATCCCAATACTATACAAAATATTTCCTTTTGGAAACCATTTACTATAACAACAGTGTTATAGTCCACATTTTCCTTACTTTCTCGAAAACGTCTATTTCAACAATGAATGTTGAAATCTATGTATTCGATACTTAATGCATTTTAAAGCATCTTTAAATCGTTTTAAATTCCATTTAAAACATTCCTTTCCCAAAACATGTCCATTTGATATAATAATATATTCACCGTTCAAATTAGTGAAAATAACTCTTTTAACAAATTCTATATTCAATTTATCAAATTCAATTGATTTTCGAATTTATAAACAATGTTTATAAATTCCATTTCCATAAATAACTTCGGTTTAGAAATCTCTTTTATCTGTCCAATTCAATTTATAAACCCAATTTCTATACCAAAGGTTCGTATTATAAGTTAAGGGCTTATAATCCATTTATTTACTTAACCGTTCTTTTAAAACTTCACAAATTTTTAGATCTTATCACTCATAAGATTCCTTTACGTTTTATAATAGTTTTCAACTTATAAAAACCTCCTTTATTAACAATTTCTATAAATATCCCCTTTCAATGCCCAAAATCCATTTTATATGTTGATTACTTGTAAAACTTTTATTTTCGACATCAATTCATTTCATAACTTTCACAATATATAAAGCTATGGTTTTAAATGAAATCCATTTTATACTTCATTTTAACACTTAATAAACTCGTTTCATAATTCCAATAATTTTAAATTTATAGATATCAATTTAAAAAAAATTTTATGTAAACTATTTATAATAATTATTCAAAAACCCCAATTTAACTATTTTATAAATCTATTTATTTTAAAATTTTCCTTTTGGTTATATTTCATAAAAATATTAATTCTTATAACATTAAATTTTATACGTTTATTTATTTTAAAATGAATCAATACAAAAATTTAATAATACATATACTTTGGAAAATCACTTTAAAAACCCTTTTAAATTCAAAATCGTTATTTTTAACTTTAAAAATGAATCCGATGATGCAACAGCATCAAATGGTCAATCACGGGAATAAACAACATATATCGATATGATAGTTAACAATCAACACAATATTTATAAACAAATAATTATTTGCGAGGAATCCAGTTGGATCCCTCCAACCTGTTTCCCTGCATCCACAGACGTTAGCACAATACCAATTCCACTTCAAGGTGGAATATCGCGGTATATGGGGTTTTATAAAATATTATCCGCTTAATAGGCGGCGCAATATGGTCTCATCCGCTATACGAGGCGGGAAATCAAATCCAATATATACATATGCCAATATATATATATATATATATATATATATATATATATATATATATATATTGTTATATATAGTATATATCCTACTATATCTACTAACACAATCAAACAACAATCATCAATCAACATTAACTATTTAAATTTTAAACCAAACTGTTCGATTGAGTGAGGAGTTCTCACCTTGATTTTAATTCTGTTTCAGCGTTTGTTTCGAATAAAATTAAATGAACGTTTAATTTTATCCGAAATTTTCGCTTGCTCCAAACGACTCCAAATCAGTTGTATTGCGAAGTACTTGACGATACGATTCCAACGCCGCTGGTTTCGTGCAATTCCGATCTCGCATGCAAAAGTTACATCTTTTTAAAGATCGAACGTTTAAATAGAATTCAATTTACAAAAAAAAATTTATTATTATACCTATTGGCCGCGTGCGCACGCAACATGCTTCATCTTCCTCGTATGCGACTAGCTTCCTACAGGTGAAAACACGCAGATAACCCATCAAGCTCGATTCTAAGGTTCCATATCGCGACCTCCTCGGCGAACTTGAATGCGATCAGGGACCACCACCCTCTAGCCCATGCTCTCCTCTACGCTCGGCTCCAATATGCCCAAGCTCGGCAGCCCCCTGACCCAGAAAAACATGCCCGAAGTCGTTGCCCTTGAACGAGATTTGCCGTTGATTCGTTACTCCATTCACGATCTCCACCGTTTAGAACGAAGATCTCGATGCGCTCAACATTTTTCCAGTTGAAAGATTCTCGATTCGATTAGCGGATTTGTAGATTTTGAGAGGAGAAAATGAGACGATTTCGGCCATTAAACATATAGGAGGCGGCTGGCTTGATGATGAACTAGGGTTTAGTGAAAATATTAATATATATATGTTATTAATATTATTTTAATAATAAAATTTCCAATTTAACAACTTATGCAAACGACCTCCAAACTACGCGTTCCGACAGGCGATCTTGGGGTTCTTCCGCGTTCCGGACACAATGGAACAGGTTTTGAAAGCTAATTCCATCGTATGTGTGAGATACGGAAATAAACGATCAATTTAAATTAAAACCGATTTAAACGATTTTCTAAGCGTTTTGGTTTGTACCGGACAAACAATAAATCCGATCGACTTGAAATTTGAAATCTTACAATAATATCACATTACGGATCTGATGAAACTGGTTTCGTCGAAATCCGAGACCGTTTGAAAAATGACTATTTTAACTCGCTAAATTAATATTAAAACAATTTCGATGCGTTTCGAGCTGCCACGGTCAAACGACAACTCCGATTGCTACGAAAATTGAAATCCGATAATAACTAACTATTACGGATCCAATGGAACTCGTTTCGTTCAATTCTGAAACTGTTCAAAAATTGGCTATTTTTCAGTCGATAATTCAATATTAAAATATTCAATTTTTACAAATTAGCTCCAAATTCAATTTTAAAAGTTCTAAAACATTACTATAACTTCAATATGATAAAATAAAATTTCCCAAATCATTTTCAATCATATTAACTCAAATTTAAATATTTTCTGGAATTTCACTATTAAATTGTCGATTTAATTGTCCAATTAAATCCAAATATTCGATAAATAAACTGTTTAACTTAAAAATCCCACTCATAAATATTTAAAATTAAGTAAATACTCAAATTTAAATTATCAAAAATTCTGGGTTTTTACAATCTTCCCCCCTTAAAAGAATTTCGTCCTCGAAATTGCAAGTTAAGAAAAATGATTCCTAATCCGTTTATTACTCTTCCAAAACTAATTAGTTTTATCAACTTTCTAACACAAATCTTTTTATTAAAGATTCACTATTATTTCAATTAGCTTTCCAACTTCGATTATAAGTTTCAACAACATTGTTTCCTTACGATTCAAATTTAAATTCAAATTTCAACTTTCAAAATTTTCTCAAAAATTTTCTAACTCCCTAAATTTTCGAAAAATTTCGCCAGCGTCTCCTTTGCGCGGCTAGCTCGGTACGACTACAAAATGGCACTACGGCCCCTCAGAATCAAAAAGAAAGAGAAAGCCAAGTGGCTGGAGATGTAAATCATCAAATCTCATACTAAAATTAAAATACGTACCTTTTTGTCGAGCAATTCAATTTTTTAACTTCGAAATCAAAATCCCAATTCCAATATATATATACCTGTATATCCTGCTAGTAGTGGTATCAAATTCCAACATTCAAATCATTTTGCCAATTCCATTACAAAATTTCGATACTTACCTTTTATCTCAATTTTTTAGCTTTACTATTGAAGTTACATATTCAATCTCATTCATTTCCAATTAGTTTACATTCACTAATTAATTTCACATTGGTTCCCCTTCAACTCAAATCAAATTCAATTCTATTCAAATTCATTTACTTCACTTTCAATTTTGAATTCAATTACATAGCTTTCAAATGCGCTAATTCAATTTCATTAACACTTAATGAATTTACATACAATCAACCAACAAGCAAATAACAACCAATGTATATCCAATACAACCAATTTTTATTTTTATTTTACTTACATGCAATTTGGTTCAACTGTTTCAATTCCAATTGGTTTAACATTCAATTGATTTTTCATTCAATTATTCAACTAGCTTCAAATGAATTTACACTTACATACATCATTTCATATCAACTTATTTACATTCGATTGATTAACATTCAATCATTTTTCTTTTAATTCAATTCCTAATTCTTTTTACAAATAAAAATTGAATTTCATTTATATAACTCAAGTTCACATCATTTAATTCACTTGATTATTTACTTTGATACAAAATCAATTTTTTTTATTCAACTTCACTTAACTTGTGCTCCATTTAACATCATATATTTTTCAATTAAACTTAAGTTTCCATGTAACAATCCAATTCGGATTTCAATTCTAAAGTAAGTTCTATTTAACTTTTACTTAAGTTATATTCCATTTCAACTTTATTTACATTTACTTCCACTATACAACTTAAGTTCACTTCTAATTTATTTCAAATTCTATTTCTTTTGACTTTTTTTTAAGTCAAATTCATATCGACATTCAAATTCATATTTCACTTTACTTAACTTAATTGTTTAACCATTTCAATAATTGGTTTTACTTACATTTTCCCATTCTACAAATTGTACAGCTTATTATTCAACTTCCAACTCATATTATAAGTTCAAAACCTTTTTCACTTATATTTATCAATTTCAAGTTGAATTTTAATTTCAAATTTGTTTATTACAAAAAAAACCTCATTTTTTAAATTCATTATTGTAGCAAATCCATCACATAGAAACTCGAAAATGATACTGATGATGCTGCAGTCATCACCCTTATAATTTCCCAGTGATAATAGTGAAATCAGTGCTAAATATTCTTTCAAAAAGTTCCTTTTATTATTTATAAATCACATTTATAATCTTTTTCTCATAAAATTTCACTGTGTATATATAAGATCATTTTCAATTGTAAATTATTCTAATTATAACTTCATACTTATAATTCATTTGTTTATACTATTATTCTTTTACAATTGTTGCTTTTATTAGCTTATTCAACAACTTTTAATTAACTTATATACATTTATATTTCAAACAATCAATTATATACACACTTCAATAATTCTTGATAAATTATTTTCTTTATATACAAAATATAATCGAGGTAAAATTATTTCATTTACCCAATTTAAAACAATATCGTGTCGAATTGTTCTGTATAAGTGTTTAGAGATCCCTATCGATAGAGCTGTACAGACTATACCGACCAGAATCCATATACCACTCAACAAACCAATCATCACGATATAAAACAATTTTATATCCACTAACAAATACGCGCTCATATATATTATTACACTCACACTCATTCTAGAGTACTACTGACTCTATCTCTAATGAGTACTACCCAACAGAGCCATGGTTGTCGCTTAACCATATGCTCTGATACCAATTGTAAAGGCCCGAAAATCCGTACTCCTTTGAGCTGGCAACATTCCACAACAATCCAGCCAAAGAGGAACGAACTTCCGAATCTTTAGGGTTTAAGAAGAAGAAAGAGGTAGAAGAAGAGAGAAAAGAGAGAAGAAACAGAAACAAACAACAGAAACATGAAGACAATATCAGAATCTCACAATCGCAGCGGAACAACATATAATAGATAAATGAATATTCATTAAAACAAAAGAACTATACTTTATACATTACATCACATCATCAGAGTGTACAACAACGAAACAGCGGAAAAAATAAATACTACAATAGTAATATACAACGCTATCCAAGCTCGCCTCCAAATCTGCACAACAACTCCCGAATCCAGAATAACCTGATAACCTAACTCTAGACTGCCCGTGTGGAAAATAGTGGGCACCCAGAGTTTAGGAAGGAAAACAATAAACTCCAGGTCAGTCATGGGACTGGTGTGAGAACTCAAAACAGTTTATCTTCAAACAAGCAACAAGAAAATTTAAATTTTGAAATCCGCAATGCTTTTTGGAAAATGAAACTACCATAAGGCCTCCCGCACACACACACACAATGCAAACGCAGAATCGGAGGAGATTTCTCCTTATGATAGTTAAAGATGCTTACTACGCAAAAATCAAATCATTTTTGATATTATTATTAGTGCATAGTGTATAAAACAATTTCGAAAGTAGAATATAAATCCTAGCCAGCATACGACCAGTATCGTATGCCTACTATAGCTACCATCTAAACAGTGGGGCGCCACCATAAGTAAATGGCAGGTGATACAACTAAAACCGTACAAGGCACGTATTGGATGAATGGATTTCCAACAAATGGTCAGGTAAGGAACTTCCTACTGCCACATGGGATCGCCTCTGGCGGGACGTCCCGAGAAACTAACGTTACGGTTAGATCTCTGCCAACACAAGGCCGGGTTACCTCTATAACTAGGTAACTACTACACGAATATGTCATCCCCTGGTCCTTTGGGACCTTTATCCGAGCGCTCGATTCCAACAACACCACACAGTAATAGATATAGTGTATCAACATGAGTAAATATCTGGGCTCCATACCATGATACCACCCTTTTCCAGAAGGAAATGACATACCCTAAAGGGCGCGACCCTCATAACCTTGCCGTATATTCCTGTTTTGACCATTTCCGGGGAGTGAGGTCTGACGAAGTCTCGTCCACAAAGCTACGCTTTGTGCAACAAAGCCATGCTTTGGGTCAACAGATGACCAAAGCAATGATCACAAAGATAAATGATCAAACAAATGATCATATCACAAATGACCAACCAATGATCATCACACAGCAGCACTCAGCATGTCACATTACCAGATTGGGAATATATCGCTGATAACCTTCAACTACATAACCTCTGAGCTCGTACGTCTCAGAGAAGGGTGTTACGCTAAGAGAATAAATTCTCCGCCACTAACAGAAATGTATTTGAAAAGAAATCTGCTCTATATCTCAAAATGTAATGTCAGACACGTAACCATACAAGTCTGTTCCGGGTTCGAACAGAACCGAAGGCACTTCCAAAGAAGCCCTTGCAATCCGGGTATTCACAATCCCGATAAAATATCCCATCACAAAGGAAATCTCCATACCGTAGCTAACGATGCAGAGACAATCGATAGGTCATCCTATCGTTTTCACAAATACCCGGTCTTCACACCGGTCTTCAAATGCGATACAAACGACATATCGCATATTCGGAATGGGTTATATGACACAAAGGTCCCCCCCCCCCCGGCTAAATCGAATAGCGAGCGCTTATTTTAAAAATAAGTGTAGCATTCAATCTCAAACAAACACAACAAATACCATCCAAGGGTAAATACTGATAGTCGGTTATTTAGCTATCAATAAGGATGCGCCACGTCATCAGATTCCAAATAATTTTCCAAAATTATTTAATCCCAAAAATATCTTCACAAGATATATATATATACACCTTCCAAATAATTGCCCAAATTATTTGTTTTACCAAAATATCTTTACAAGATATAATTTCCACACTTCAATCATTTGAAAGCCAATTTCAAATTATTTTTCATCTTTTATACCCTTTGAAAACAAATTTCAATCATCAAATAAATCCTTACCGATTTATTTTAAACTTACGTTCCAAACCCATAAATTCATTTCCATACTTCAAAATAAATCAATATTTATTTTTAACAAATTTCCCTTCCTTTTATAAATTCCATAGTGAATTTAAATTCCAAATATCTACTGATATACGATTTACAAATCGATTTCAAATTATTCGCTTTCAATTTACCTTTAAAAGATGAATCCTCAAAAATGTTCCATTTCATATTGGAAAAGCATTTCCATACTTATTTAATAATAAGTAATTCACAAATTTATTTATTTTCAACAATTCGCAAATATTCAATATACTTGAACCATAGTTAAGTATATATTTCATTCTTTTAAGGAAAACATTCTTTTATTCACTTTTATTTGGGCCAAAATGAATGTTGCGTAAAACATCGTTACGACAATCCCAAAAACACTAGTATAGGGATTCAAAATAAAAATAGATACATAAATCCCAATACTATACAAAATATTTCCTTTTGGAAACCATTTACTATAACAACAGTGTTATAGTCCACATTTTCCTTACTTTCTCGAAAACGTCTATTTCAACAATGAATGTTGAAATCTATGTATTCGATACTTAATGCATTTTAAATCATCTTTAAATCGTTTTAAATTCCATTTAAAACATTCCTTTCCCAAAACATGTCCATTTATATAATAATATATTCACCGTTCAAATTAGTGAAAATAATTCCTTTAACAAATTTTATGTTCAATTTATCAAATTCGATTGATTTTCGAATATATAAACAACGTTTATAAATTCCATTTCCATAAATAACTTCGGTTTAGAAATCTCTTTTATCCGTCCAATTCAATTTATAAACCCAATTTCTATACCAAAGGTTCGTATTATAAGTTAAGGGCTTATAATCCATTTATTTACTTAACCGTTCTTTTAAAACTTCACAAATTTTTAGATCTTATCACTGATAAGATTCCTTTACATTTTATAATAATTTTCAACTTATAAAAACCTCCTTTATTAACAATTTCTATAAATATCCCCTTTCAATGCCCAAAATCCATTTTATATGTTGATTACTTATAAAACTTTTATTTTCGACATCAATTCATTTCATAACTTTCACAATTTATAAAGCTATGGTTTTAAATGAAATCCATTTTATACTTCATTTTAACACTTAATAAACTCGTTTCATAATTCCAATAATTTTAAATTTATAGATATCAATTTAAAAAATCTTTTATGTAAACTGTTTATAATAATTATTCAAAAACTCCAATTTAACTATTTTATAAATCTATTTATTTTAAATTTTTCCTTTTGGTTATATTTCATAAAAATATTAATTCTTATAACATAAAATTTTATACGTTTATTTATTTTAAAATGAATCAATACAAAAATTTAATAAAACATATACTTTGGAAAATCACTTTAAAAACCCTTTTAAATTCAAAATCGGTATTTTTAACTTTAAAAATGAATCCGATGATGCAACAGCATCAAATGGTCAATCACGGGAATAAACATCATATATCAATATGATAGTTAACAATCAACACAATATTTATAAACAAATAATTATTTGCGAGGAATCCAGTTGGATCCCTTCAACCTGTTTCCCTCCATCCACAGACGTTAGCACAATACCAATTCCACTTCAAGGTGGAATATCGCGGTATATGGGGTTTTATAAAATATTATCCGCTTAATAGGCGGCGCAATAGGGTCTCATTCGCTATACGAGGCGGGAAATCAAATCCAATATATACATATGCCAATATATATATATTGCTATATATAGTATATATCCTACTATATCTACTAACACAATCAAACAACAATCATCAATCAACATTAACTATTTAAATTTTAAACCAAACTGTTTGATTGAGTGAGAAGTTCTCACCTTGATTTTAATTCTGTTTCAGCGTTTGTTTCGAATAGAATTAAATGAACGTTTAATTTTATCCGAAATTTTCGCTTGCTCCAAACGACTCTAAATCAGTTGCATTGCGAAGTGCTCGACGATACGATTCCAACGCCGCTGGTTTCGTGCAATTCCGACCTTGCATGCAAAAGTTACATCTTTTTAAAGATCGAACGTTTAAATAGAATTCAATTTACAAACTTTTTTTTTATTATTATACCTACTGGCCGCGTGCGTACGCAACATGCTTCATCTTCCTCATACGCGACTAGCTTCCTACGGGTGAAAACACGCAGAAAACCCATCAAGCTCGATTCTAGGGTTCCATATCGCGACCTCCTCGGCGAACTTGAACGCGATCAGGGACCACCACCCTCTAGCCCATGCTCTCCTCTACGCTCGGCTCCAATATGCCCAAGCTCGGCAGCCCCCTGACCCAGAAAAACGTGCCCGAAGTCGTTGCCCTTGAACGAGATTTGCCGTTGATTCGTGACTCCATTCACGATCTCCACCGTTTAGATCGAAGATCTCGATGCGCTTAACATTTTTCCAGTTGAAAGATTCTCGATTCGATTAGCGGATTTGTAGATTTTCAGAGGAGAAAACGAGACGATTTCGGCCATTAAACATATAGGAGGCGGCTGGCTTGATGATGAACTAGGGTTTAGTGAAAATATTAATATATATGTGTTATTAATATTATTTTAATAATAAAATTTCCAATTTAACAACTTATGCAAACGACCTCCAAACTACGCGTTCCGACAGGCGATCTTGGGGTTTTTTCGCGTTCCGGACACAATGGAACAGGTTTCGGAAGCTAATTCCATCGTATGTGTGAGATACGGCAATAAACGATCAATTTAAATTAAAACCGATTTAAACGATTTTCTAAGCGTTTTGGTTTGTACCGGACAAACGATAAATCCGATCGACTTGAAATTTGAAATCTTATAATAATATCACATTACGGATCAGATGAAACTGGTTTCGTCGAAGTCCGAGACCGTTTGAAGAATGACTATTTTAACTCGCTAAATTAATATTAAAACAATTTCGATGCATTTCGAGCTGCCACGGCCAAACGACAACTCCGATTGCTATGAAAATTGAAATCCGATAATAACTAACTATTACGGATCCTATGGAACTCTTTTCGTTCAATTCTGAGACTGTTCAAAAATTGGCTATTTTTCAGTCGATAATTAAATATTAAAATATTCAATTTTTACAAATTAGCTCCAAATTCAATTTTAAAAGTTCTAAAACATTACAATAACTTCAATATGATAAAAGAAAATTTCCCAAATCATTTTCAATCATATTAACTCAAATTTAAATATTTTCTGGAATTTCACTATTAAATTATCGATTTAATTGTCCAATTAAATCCAAATATTCGATAAATAAACTGTTTGACTTAAAAATCCCACTCATAAATATTTAAAATTAAGTAAATACTCAAATTTAAATTATCAAAAATTCTGGGTCGTTACAGTTTATCTCCCAACTTGACTTCACTTTTATTTAGTTTTGAAATATTCACTTAATAAATTCAATATTATTTATATGACCTTAAATTTACATTTTCTATATATTACCTTCGATTTCTTTAGACATGAATCATCCATTAAATTTCTTAAATAAAAATTCAAGTTATAGAATCATATGTTAAAGTTTCGAATTTAATAGTTTCAAATTGATTTAACTAAATAAGATCCTTAATTAATGACAAATTCAAATAAGTCCTAACTATATCTTCAAACCTTGGCTTATAAAATTTATTCCACAAAATCTATTTCAGAATACAAATTTAATAAATCCTTAAACATATTTCATATTAATAAAATCAATCTTAATTAAATTATCTTAATATTAAATCTATATATAAAATAATCTTTATATATAATACTTTAAATCAATATTCATTAAAACCATTGATTTCTTTTCAAAACCATAGAAATTATTTTCAAAACATTCATATAGACCACGTCGTCGATGTAAAATTTTCTATTCTATGTACAAGGGATACGGGTATATATCACTTCAATCCGTAAGTTAAATATATACGGGTGGATATCATTTCAACCCGTAATCCCAAATTCAATTCAAATGAAAATCGCTTGGGTTTATCATTTCAACCCATAACGAAATTCTCCTATTCTAAAATCCGTTCGGGTATGTATCATTTCAACCCATAGTGATTTCTATACTAACAGGGAACTTGCAGAGGGATAACAGATATGAAAATAATAATAACAACAGGCATATATCATCAAAATTAAATATAAACAATAGGATATGGTTTCATATCCCATAAGTGAACAGTTACAGATAATAGCATATATAACAATTTAAATAACTACAGCATCATATTTCAATTGTCGTTTCAATTTAATCAAATTTAACAAATAAAAGAATGTTAATCGTGAGTGATTTCTCACCTTTCGAGGCTAGAGAATATAGAAGATGACTGGATACGCACACTGATACAGACACTGAAATTTGAATTATAAATCTGAGCACGAATTTCAAAGCAAAGTAGGATTTGCAGAATTGAACGAACGAGGCTGATAATCAAGAATTTATGAATTGAATCAGAATCAGTCTGATATATACAGAAATTTTTGTTATTTTAATAAAAATCAAAATTGCATCCCTAAGAAAAATTTAAAGTCGAATCATATATATATATATATATATATATATATATATATATAATTTACCTTTTTTTTCATACATAAACCAATAGTTTTAACATTTGAAATAATACATATATGTCAAATAAAAATCCTTATAATTTTTCCAAACCATTTTAATTTTTACAAATAGATCAAAATTTCTATTTACAAATCTAAGACCCAAACCACCCCATACGACCTATGTATATAATATCATTAAGATTTATATTTTAAAATAAGATTAATATATAAAACTTCAACAAATTACACTGTTCAAATCTCACTTATAAACTACTATATACATATGGTACAAAATCCACTTCACAATACAACTATAAATTTTAAACACTTTACCAATATATATAAACTAATATATAACTACCCATACATAAACAGTAAAGCCTATATACAGACTTATATAAAATTTTAGATAACGGATGTACGAATTACTTATATAACTTATATTATAACTTATATTATAAATATATATAATACTTTAACCTGTGTAGATCGAAAGTATAAGTTAGAATGTAAACTTTATACAATATATATAAATAGAAACTAATATAAACTTTAAAATATATACATTTTTTTGGCGAAAGCAACTGGTCTACACTAAAACACATATACACCCTTAAGTTTTATGCAAACATGCATGCTAACTGAAATGAAAATTTATATATTAGAAAACTAACTCCATACGTAAGTGTATGCAAAGAATATAGATATATATATATATAAGACCATAAAGATATATCTATAATTATTATTTTTATATAAACATATGTCATATACGAACTTAGGAAAATAAAAAACTTCAAAAATCCTATACAACTTCCATAATAATAAGATGTAAATTGACCTTCAATAAAAGTTATAAACCTGTTTATTATAAAACTATATATATATATATATATATATATAATAACGGATTTACAAAACTTATAAAATAAATCATACAATATCGTTTGTAAAGTATACATATATGGACTCAATGTTAAAACAAAAATGAATATAAATCTACTTGCCAAATATGCAGACTCCATTTGCAGATCCAACACAACTCACACATATTGAATATGCATACACTTCTAGAAACAAAACAAACTTTTCAAAAAAAAATGGAAACCACGTTTGGTATATATATGCATTGAAATCCAACAACTTTATATAAACCACTATATGTATGCATCTTATATTTTTATACCACTATCAATATATCTTAACTATACTCCATATAAACAAATATGCGTACCAACTTTGAATGCTAGAATATGCATCAACATCACGTATAGGGGACGTGTATTGATAAAATCATCCATATCATAGCTAAATATGAAACTATATATAATATATATATAAATAACATTTGCAAATATAAACTTAACTTACCTATGCCTGGTTATGCGAAACGTAGAGGAACAGGGGAGGGTCGCTGCGTCTTTGATGGATATTGCGCAAGGGGAAGAGTGGGTTCGATGGAGGAGCGGAGTTTGGAAAAGGTGAAGGAGAGGCCGAAATTCGTAGTGCCAGACAAGTTTATATAGAAGAGTAAGAAACAATAGAGAGGAAAAGAATAGAAATCTGGAAAGAAGCAATAAAAAAGGGAAGAAAATGCGAACAGAAGTAAATGGAAACAACTAAATAAAAGTAACCAAAGAAATAGCACAATCACGGGCTATGATTTAATGGAGGATTTAAGGCAAAATATTCACGTTGATTCAGGGAAATAATCAAAGCAAATAAATGGTAGCACATTTCAAATTTGAACGGAAGGAAAGAGAAAAGCCACAATTCCGGAAAAATACCAAAGTAACAGCTACACATTTATTCAAGAGCTATTAAAGCAATTTTTAAATTGTGAAGGCAACGTTACTCTGCAGTATATTTTTAAAATAAGAATGCTGAATGAAAATCAACAGTCAAATATGGTGTGGTGTAAATGGCAAGAGTCACGCTGATTACTGAATAAAATAAAACGAATAACCATTTATTTATTTTTTTTAGACGATGGAAAAATGAAGAAATAAAAGGTCAGTGAAAGTAGGAATGAATATATTAGAAAAGTAACGATTCTAGTAGCACCGGTCATCTTAGATTAAGTTGAAAATTTTATAATAATTTATTACCGTGGCTATGGTTCAAATTTTTTTGAAAGCAAGGAAACCAAAAGGTCACAATTAAAGGTAAGCTTTAAATTTTAATAAATACAAAACGTATCTAAGTTTATGCGTTTATAACTTTCCGCTGTAGTGTATATATATAATGAACGGTCATAATGAAAGAAATGGAAACAGGGAGTGTAGGAAAGGAAAGGTTAGAAAAATAAAATTTTCACCCTTAAACTCCGGAGATTAATAAGGTAACGTACCTCTTTAATGAAATGTACAGCAACGGTCACAAGCTAAAATTTAGCTGAAAGTTTAAAGAAATAAGGGGAAGATGGTTTTTTTAAATTAATCACTTCCCAGAATTAATATGTCAATGGAAAAGGGAAAGGAGATGAATCAGGGAAACGTATTATAACTTATATATAACTATTAAACGGATAGATGGAAGAAAAGGTGAGCAGGTGAATAAAAGTGGAAACTGATTTATGAGCGAAATGGAATGTGAGATGTTGCTTGGGAAGAAAATGGAACAGTTTAAAAATTAAAGGCAATGGACTGCTGAAATTAAATGAGTATAAAACGTGTAAAAGTTATATACTGAAACGGCTGTAAATTTCAATTATTATTATAAAACGGGGAATAAGAAAGGCAAGGACGATGATTTCAAAGTTTATTAATGGCTAGGAATGGGAAAGTCTATCTGTGAATTGGAAAAATTATTAAGCAATTGAAATCGGTAGAAAAGGTAACAGCTACACACTGTTTTAGAAACAATTAAAGCAATTAATAGCTTGATTGGATAGAAAGAATAAATATGGAAGGACACGTTATAAAGGCAAAATGAACTGTTTGAAAATAAATAAAAGAAATGATGGCAAATAAAACAGCTGTGCCTTGAATTTTCCAAAATAAATTATTTTATGAACATCAATTATTACTGACTTAAATTGAACAGAATCACGCCCTAAAATATACTTTCTTAATTTTTGATGAAAATTATCATTTGCCACATTTAACTATACGTTATCCAAATTAAATATTTTATTTCAAAATATTATTATTTAAAATTTCTCAAAAATCAAATTAAATACGCTAAATAAAACCATCAAAAATTAACAAAATTTAACGGGTCGTTATAGTGTATAAATTTATCTTTAAATGGTTTGAAGTGAATCATAAATTTAATTCTTAAATTCATGGTAAAAGGTGATTTAATTATTAAAATGAAGCCAAAATTTTAAACAAATGTTTAAACTTGAAATAATTGAATTGATAAATTTTTCCTGTATAATACTTAATTGGATTCCAATATATATTACTTCCCTAAATTATTCAAAAGTTGAATTTGAATACAATATAAAATAATGTTAAAGGAATTTTTAAGTAAATTTGAGTGATTATAATAAATGTTTAAATACTTAATTTATAATTTATAGAAATGTTAATTGGGTTAAGATTGAATAATAAGATAAATATAATAAATTCTTTTCTGAGGAATGTATAAATTTAAATCTGATCAACTAACTGAAATACCTTGAATTTAAATCAATTGTTGAATATTAATTAATTTAAATTGAAATTTATATGACTTTAAATTAACGGTTTTATTTTACATTTCCAAACTATTTTCTGTGTGGTAGTTTCTATTCTGCTACCTCGTTCCTTTTCGCGGACGAAAAGTTTTGAGTAGGGGAGAGTGTAACGACCCGTAAATTTTATGGCCTTATTTATTTAATTAATCGAATTTTTGTGGAATTTTAAGTAATAAAATTATGAATTGAAAACTTAATATTTATAATATGTCTATTTTTACTTATCAACTGATAAATTTTCATCTGATAATATGAAAGTAAATTTTCTTGTGTAATTTGATTTCAATTTAAATCAGTTAATATTGATGATAATAAAATGTTTTCCAAACCTGAATAATTTTATATAATAAATTTGTAAATCATCTTCTGAGTGAGACGTCATATTTTGTTTCTCTAAATTTGAACTACTATTACTCTATTTATCTTATTTTTGACATTTTAGCAGCATTTCTGTACCGATATCGACTTTTGATCGGATGATCATACCACTGATATTTTTATACAATTTTAATCATCTCGTCATGTAGATCTTAGCGGTATATTCATTTTTGTTTTCAAACCTCGGTAGTTGTGAAATCCGTAAACGGTCTGTCGTTGCGGTTCGTTATTTGAGCATATTCGTTTCGCATATGAATCTTTTGGCTTACTATATCCGCCGTACAACACCAATAGACATTTGTTTTAATAATTTCAGAAATCGATCTCTGACGTTTGTTATTTCTTAGTTGTGATATATTGGTATCAATTATGGACCTTTTGTTTTCCCATGCCATTTGATTTTCCAACGTGAAAAATTTAAGCAGCAACTAACTATTAATATTCCCAAAAATTTATGTCCGACTTTTGCTATTCCCGCTATCAATATACTCTTTTAGTGCATTTCTTTTTCATTCGTTTACCCTGCTTCTTGTGCCTCTAGTTGTTAAAAATAAAATAAATATGCATAACAAAAGAAACATTGATTCAAAACTTTATACGAGCTCCTCCTATGCTCGGTCGAAGCCGCCGTTCACCCTTATTCCTCTCTCCTCCTCACCAAGATTCTAATGCCGAACCACTCCACCATCCAAACCTAAGCCGTGGACCAACCCTAGCCGAGCCCAGCTTGGTCGAGGATGGCCCATCTCCAACCATGCCAGTAACCATGGTCGGCCGAGCAACCGTGGACCCCATCTCTCCTACCGATCACAGTCTTAACCTCGCCACTTCACCCTTACCGTATCACCTATTCTGCGTGACATCTGTCGAGTCTTCCTCTCTTTATATATTTATAATATGCTGGGAGGTAATATATTATTCCATTGAATACTAATTATTATTTTTTAAATAAGCATGGGTACATATATACATTTATATATATATATATAAGATTTATTTGCTAAGATTGGTTTTATATTATATAAGTTGTGCATTCTATCTCTTTTGCCTTTATAGTTTGCTACAATTTATACGTATTTTTTTGGAATAGATTGTATGCATATCTATGTGCCTGTGCACATATTAACCTATACATATAAGTGTCTGGTTATTTTATGTGTTTAAAACTTATATATTTATATTGAAGTTACCTTTGGGTTTGGATTTTTGTTTACAGTTTTGATCTAGAAGATATGGACATACTATATTTTAAAGCATCACACTATATTACGTTATATATTATTCCAAAGGGTGCACATTTCTATATTTTAAGGTATTATACTATATTTTATTTTACTCTATTTCGTTATATATTATCTGAGGTTTCAGCTGTGTGTTTATGTATATATCTATAAGTTATATATATACCATATTGTTTGTTTATAAATGGGGTGTTTATAATGTTATATGAATAATGTTTACAACACTTCATTTTTTATATAGTTATATATGTACGTAGGAATATAGAATATGTTGAAACATTTAGGATACTTGATTCCATATTTTCATAGTATTATGTTAGTCATCTATATATTTATTAGTATTATTGTTGATTTGTATATGTAAGATTTACATATATTCGTTTATATCAATACATGAGTTTAGTATATGTTCTTCTGTCAACATATGTCCTGATTCTTGAAATATATATATATATATATCTTTGATTTTTACATGTGTTAATATATATATGTGTATGTATATATATATATATACTTTTCTTATATTTTAAATTATACAAATATTCTTAGCTATATATTATATAAGTTATGTAGTCTGTGTATGTATATACAATATATGTTGGTTATGTAAGATTGTAGTGGGATGGTTTATATACAAGTGTGGAAGTTGTTGTTGTTATATATGTATATATATATATATATATATATATATATATATATATATTGTTTTCTTTTCAATAGCTGCTTTTGCTGTTTATTCATATATATTTTTTGATTTTGAAAGTATATATGAAATTATATAATTGAAGAACTAAGATTTGTTTTAGAATATACATATGTATGTCAGTTAACTGTTTATATATATATATATATATAGATATATATATATATATATATATATACTATTAAGGAAGTCTCGTATACTTATAGAGGTTATTTTAGATGTTTAAATTTGATACTAATTTGAAGTTTTATATACAGTATTTATTTTAAATGTATATTTTATTTATTGGGATTTAATATTGATTTGAAAATGAAAATAATATTTACATTTCGTTTTAATTTAAATCAAACTAAGTCTAATTGTTTCGTCTATTCTTTATCTACAGCTTGTCCATCCAATTCGTGCCAATCTTGCTTTCTTTGGAATTCGTGCTTGGATCCGTAACTCAATTCATTCTCGATTCGTCTCTAACCTTAAACGGTGTGCAATCACTCATGATTAAGTTCTTATATTTATTAAATTTAATTTCAATTGAAACGACAATTGAAATTGCTGTTGTTATTTATTTGCATTGCCATATATATGCTATCTGTTCACTTGTGACATCTGACACCATTATCTGTTATTTATATTGATGATATATGTCTTTATATTATTATCATATCTGTTATCACTCTACTAGTTCCCTATTAGTATAGAATTCACTTTGGGTTGAAATGACACATACCCGAACAATTTGTAGAATAGGAGAATATCGTTATGGGTTGAAATGATAGACCCAAGCGATTTTCATTGAAATTCAATTTGGGATTACGGGTTGAAATGATATATACCCGTATATATTTAAATTGCGGATTGAAATGATAAACATCTGTATCACTTGACCATAGCATAGAAAATTATATATAGACACCGTTGGTCTATATAGGGCATTTCACCAAAAGGACAAACTTTGCAGTCCAATTAGTTTCTAGGACGCATATCCACAGAAATTAATTTCAAGGCCAAAGTCTGCAGAATAATTATTTTTAAGGACAAAGTCAGCAGTCCAATTACCTTTAAGGACATAATTTCATAAGTTTTTTGGCCTTAGAAACTAATTATTTTGCGTTTTGTACTTAAAAGTAATTATTTCAGTTGTGTGTTCTAGAAACTAATTACACTTGCTAAAGAGGCCCTTGTGGCTAATTTCCACTAAATATTTTGAAAATGATTTCTATGGTTTTGGAAAGAAATATATGGTTTTATATGAACGTTGATTTCTGATATTATGTAAATATAATTTTATATATAGTTAAACTCTTGATTTTAAGATATATATAAATTTGTTTTAATATAAAATAAGTTTAATAGTAAAAGTTTGATTTTATTAAAATATAATATGGTTAAGTATTTATTTAAATTATATTTTTATATAAAGTTTAAAATGATTTTAATAAATTAAGGTTGAGAAGATGGATTTCCAAATTGATTTGAAAATATATTTAATTAAGAATTACATTTAATTAAAATGAATTTGGAACTTATCGAATTTGAGATTATTTTTTAAGGAATATGATTTTATAACATGAGGTTGGTTTAAAGTGATTAATAAATATTTCAAGTTTAAGTTTTATTTAAAGGATATTGGATTTATTAAGTAAAATATTTCAAAACTAGATAATAGTAAATTGAATTTGATATCTTTGGAATTATCAAATTTTAGTTTTCAAATTATGAAATATTTAAGCTTTGAAAAATATGGAAATTGAAATGGTTTATTTGAGGTTCAAATCTTATTTGAAGTTGATATAAATTGAAATGGATTATTGGAAACTGAATTGAGTTGAAATTTATGAATTGAGATTTGATTTGAGTTTGAAACTATTATCTTTTAAAAATATTATAATTTCAAGTGTTTGGTTTCGAAAGTGTTATATCTTTGGAGTACTATGACTTTGGAAGTGAATATATTTGAAATGGAAATGATATCATGTTGATTTGGTTTTGAATGGAAATGATACCGTATTGATATGGTTTTGAAATGACAATGATATTTTGGTTTTGAAGTATAAACTATTTTGAAATGACCACGGTGTTATAATAACATTTGGTTGTTAAAGAGACCGGGATCGGAAGTTGTCATACTCTCTGCCAACTCCGAAAACCAATTTAACAACCTATACGCGGTGGAGATTTCAGAATGAAGTAGGATGGTGGCGATGTTCTACTGAGGTATATACATGGACCAGACTCTCGTGAGTTGGCATAAGGTGGCTAAAACAGGAGCGATTTTGGGCCAATCAGGTAGCTCATCTGATCGGACACACTTATTCGATACCATTCTATTACTTTACGATTGATTGGGTGCACCTTTGATTTTTGGGAGTGTAGCTCGAGGTGGGCGGTAGTGGCTGCTATGCGTTACCACCAGCCCAGATGCTTATTTGGAATATCTATCCTAGCATGCTTAGTTGTGCCGTGTTACCTACCTTAGCGTACCTTGTACGAGTTTTGATTTTTGTCGTACCTATGGAGTATTTATGGTAGCCTCCCGATCTGGAGGTACGATGGTACTGTATAGGCTATTGGCACTATATATGTGTTAAGGTGGAAAATGTAAAGCCTTAGCGTTATTTTTAAGTAAGTTTACTTTACTTTAGACATTATTATAATAGCGTATATTACTACGTAATAGATAGTTTAACGGATCCTTAGAGGATGGTTATCCCGAACGTCCTTTGAGTTACTTGTATTTCAGTTGTTATTTCACTTGAGTTGGATTTATTGATATAAGAATGTTAATCCTGACTCGAGTGTTTTGTGTTTTTCTTTACGCTCGGGTCTGACAGAGTGGTTCACTTTTGAGACTCGCCTTTGGAGTTGGAGCATCGCTTGGAGATCAAGCTATCTATCCAGCTTTCAGATATTCAGCTTATTCCAGTGATGTATTCTGATTTTGTATTTGACTATTGTATTTGAGACTTCTGTTGTATCTTATTTAACTTTGATATATATATATAGTAGCTTCATGAACTACTATTCTCTTGTTTCCGCTGCAGTATTGTACTCTATGTCTGTGATTTATTTATTTACTGTATATGATGAGTTTTGCCAACAAAAATTAACAATCTAGTATTTTGAGCAATTCAAATCTGACATGTGTAGATGCGAATGGTTGAAAATATCAGTCTATTACATGTGGTATCAGAGCCAGTTTTAGGCAAAACTCAACATATAGGGTAAATTTAATCACAGAATCACTTCCTTTCGAGCTTGAATCCCTTCCTTTTTTATTCAGTTTTCCTTTGAGTTTTGGAGCATACCCTTCGGTTCCAAAATCCATCCTTATCTCTCCCTATTCGTGCTTCTTCATTTTGGAGTATCCAATAACTCCATTTCGAATGATCTCTATAATAACTTGGCGGTTTCGCCATTCTTTGAATGATTTGTAAAGGGGTGAAACTCATTTATAGTAGGCGTTGATTTACCGGAGATTTCTGTATCCTCGGTTTACGATGCTATCTATCTCCTGTTATGTCTGAATTCTATCTCTTGCAATCGAATGTCTATTTGCCTTGGATTTCTACATCGATCTTATTCTTAAAGTCACGGTCGACCCGGTTAAGATTGCCCACGATTTATATGAACTCATCCATCTCCCTATTTTGTTATTTAATTATCTTATCTTTGTCCCAAGCCTATCTTCGAATCAAAATTCTCTTTGATATGAGTCCATCAAATTTGAATCTCTATCCTTGCTTTGAAATCCATTCTTGTATCGTCGAACAAGGAAGTGTATTTGTAAATTAATTTTGAAAATATTTTATATTTATATTGTGTTGTTTGAGTTGTTGATGTTGATTTAGGTTTCCGATCGATTCGTCTGATCAACAAAATCGATAGGAATTCCAAAACAATTGAACGAAGAAAACTGACACAATATTATTTTTAAATTTGGTAAATGAAATAAATTTTTGTATGATTATATTATATATATATATATAAGTATGTCTTCCGGAATTAAATAGTTAATGAATTGGTTGTTGAACATAATAATATTTGATTTTCATTTATTATTTTTAAACCATTGACTATTTCAACATCCAGATTTGAAAATTTAATTGAATTTAAGTTTAGGATTTGGGAATCAATTTTCGATGATTTCAAACCATGGTTTAAAGTTTTAAAGTGGATATTATTTAAAGTATTTTCGAATAAATCGTTTCCAAAAGAATTTTTAAATGTTCAAATTAGTGCTCTCCTCTTTTGTCACTGAAAAATAATCTCGGTGACGGCGGTCGCGTTATCAACATTCATTTTCGAGTTTGAAGAGAAGAGACCATTCAGTCGCTTTGCTATACTTTTATTTTGGAAATTAAATTGGTCTGAATTTCTTAAGTATGCCTGGATATATATATATATATATATATATGTATGTATGTATGTATATATATATGTATATATATGTATGTATGTATGTATGTATGTATGTATGTATGCATGCATGTATACATATATGAGCATATAATTATAAATCTGATTTGATATATAGTATATATATTTATCTATAAATGGTTTGAAGAGAAATCAGAAATTTAATTCTTAAATTTTGTTAAAATATGATTTAAATTATAAATGAAGCCAATTTTTTTGAATAAACTTGAAATAATCAAATTAGAAATTTTTACGTGTATATTACTCAATTACATTCCAATATAACTTACCTAAATCATTAAGAAGTTAAATGTGTAATTGAATAATTTACACTGTAAAATGATGTTAAAGGATTTAATAAATAAAATGTGAGTGGTTATAATAATTGTTATACACTTAAAGTTTATCCATAAAAATGTTAATAGAGATAAATAGAATAATAAGTTGATTAAATAGTAAATGAGACAAATTAAATAAAATTTTGTTTGAAACATATCGTTTGTATCAAATATTAATAAATTGAAATAAAATAAACTTAATGAATTATTTTGAATTTAAAATCAATTGTTGAATATAAATTAATTTAAATTGAAATTTATATGGTTTGAACTAATTGTTTTATTTTGTTTTTCCAATCTATTTTTCTTTCTAGTTGGTTCTATTCTCCTACCTCCTTCCTTTTCGAGGACGAAAAGCTTTGAGTGAGGGAGAGTGTAATGACCCATAAATTTTAGTGGTTTTATTTATTTAATTTATTGAATTTTTTGAAATTTTAAGTAATAAAATTTTGAAATGAGAATTTAATATTTGTAATACGTCTACTTTAACATATCAAATGGTAAATTTTCAGCTGATAATATAGAAGTTTATTTCTTGTGTAATTTTATTTCAATTTAAATCGGTTAATATTTGCTGATAATAAAAAAAATTTCAAACCTAAATATTTTTCTATAGAGAATTTGTAAATCATCTTCTAAGTGAGGCGTCATATTTCGTTTCTTCAAATTTTGACTGTTATTGCTCCATTTGTCTTATTTTCAGTAAATTATCAGCATTGTCGGTACCGATTATCGACTTTTGATAGGATGATTATGCCACTGACATCAGTATACCATTTTGATCGTCTCCTCGCGTTGATGTATACGGTATATTCAATTCTGTTCTTCGAAGTCCGATTTGCAGCGGAATCCGAGAAACAATTTACATATCTGCATCAATTCTGGACCTTTTGTTTTCCCATGCCTATTGATTTTCCGACGTGAGAAATTTAAGCAGCAATTAACTATTAATATTACCAAAAATTTATGTCCAACTTTTGCTATTCCCACTATCAATGTACTCTTTTGGTGCATTTCTTTTTCATTCGTTTACCCTACTTCTTTTGCCTCTTGTTTTTAAAAATAAAAAAATATGTATAACAAAAGAAACATTGATTCAAAACTCATACGAGCTCCTCATATGCTCGATAGAAGCCGCCATTCACCCTTATTCCTCTTCCTCTCCCCTCCTCACCTAGATTCTAATGTTGAACCACTCCACCATCCAAACCTAGACCGTGAACCAACCCTAGCCGAGCCCAGCTTGGCTGAGGCTGGCCCCTCTCCAACCATGCCAGTAACCATGGCGAGCCGAGTAACCGTGGACCCCATCTCTTCTATCGATCACAGTCTTAACCTCGCCACTTCTCTCTTACAGTATCACCTATTCCGCATGACATCTGTCGAGTCTTCCTCTCTTTATACATTTATAATATGCTGGAAGGTAATATATTATTCTATTAAATACTAATTTTTTTTAAATAAGCCTGGGTTCATACATACATTTATATATATTTATGATTTATTTGCTAAGATTAGTTTTATATTATATAAGCTATGCATTCTATCTCTTTTACCTTCATAGTTTACAACAATTTATACGTATTTTTTTGGAATAGATTGTATGCATATCTATGTATCTTTGCACATATTAACTTATACATATAAGTGTCTGGTTATTTTATGTGTTTAAAACTTGTATATTTATATTGAAGTTACCTTTGGGTTTGGATTTTTGTTTACAGTTTTGATCTAGAAGATATGGACATACTATATTTTAAGGCATCACACTATATTACATTAAATATATTATTCCAAAGGGTGTACAATTCTATATTTTAAGGTATTATACTATATTTTATTTTACTATATTTCGTTATATATTATCTGAGGTTTCGGCTGTGTGTTTATGTATACATCTATAAGTTATGTGTGTGTGTGTGTGTGTGTATATATATCATACTGTTTGTTTATGTATGGGGTGTTTATAATGTTATATGAATAATGTTTACAATACTCCATTTTTTATAGAGTTATATCTACATAGGAATATAGAATATGTTGATACCTTTGGGATACTTGATTCCATATTTTCACAGTATTATGTTAGTCATCTATATATGTATGAGTATTATTGCTGATTTGTATATATAAGATTTGCATATATTTGTTTATATCAATACATGATTTTAGTGTATGTTCTTCTATCAACATATGTCCCGATTCCTGAAATATATATATATATATATCTGATTTTCACATGTGTTAATATATATATGTATGTATATAGATATATTTTTCCTATATTTTAAATTAATACAAATATTCTTAGCTATATATTATATAAGTTATATAGTCTGTGTATGTGTATACAACATATGTTGGTTATGTAAGATTGTAGTGGGATGGTTTATATACAAGTGTGGAAGTTGTTGTTGTTGCTATGTATGTATATATATATATATAGCTTTCTTTTGAATAGCTCCTTTCGCTGTTTATTCATATATATATATATATATATATATATATATATATATATATTGATTTTGAAAGTATATATGAAATTTTGTAATTGAAGAACTAAGATTTTTTTTACAATATGCATATGTATGTCAGTTAATTGGTTATATATATACACACACACACTATTATAGAAGTCCCGTATACTTATAGAGGTTATTTTTTATGTTTAAATTTGATACTAACTGAAGTTTCATATGTAGAATATTTATTTTAAATATATATTTTATGTATTGGGATTTAATATTGATTTGAAAATGAAAATAATATTTACATTTCATTTTAATTTATATCAAACTGAGTCTAATTATTTCGTCGATTCCTTATCTATCAGCTTGTCCGTCGAATTCGTGTCAGTCTTGCTTTGCTTTGGAATTCGTGCTTGGATCCTTAAATCAATTCATTCCCGATTCATCTCTAACCTCGAAAGGTGAGCAATCACTCACGGTTAAGTTATTATATGTATTAAATTCAATTTCAATTGAAACGATAATTGAAATATGTTGCTATTATTTATTTGCATTGCTATACATAAGCTATCTATTCACCTGTGACATCTGACACCATTATCTGTTATTTATATTGATGATATATGTTTGTTATATTATTATAATATCTGTTATCACTCTGCTAGTTCCCTATTAGTATAGAATTCACTATGGGTTGAAATGATACATACCCGAACGATCTGTAGAATAGGAGAAAACCGTTATGGTTTGAAATGATAGACCCAAGTGATTATCATTGACACTGAATTTGGGATTACGGGTTGAAATGATATATACCCATATATTTAAATTGTGAATTGAAATGATAAGTATCCTTATCACTTGACCATCGGATAGAAAACTATATACAGACGCCATTGGTCTATACATACAAATATTTTAAAAATGATTTCTGTGGTCTTGTAAAGAAATATATGGTTTTGTATGAATATTGATTTTTGATATTATATAAATAGTATTTTATATATAGTTAAATTCTTGATTTTAAGCTATATGTAAATTTGTTTTGATATAAAATAAGTTTAATGATAAAATTTTGATTTTATTAAAATATAATATGGTTAAGTATTTATTTAAATTATATTTTTATATAGTGTTTAAAATGATTTTGATAAATTAAGGTTGAGAAGATGGATTTTTAAATTGATTTGAAATTGGATTTAATTAAGAATTACATTTAATTAAAATCAATTTGGAACTTATCGAATTTGAGATTTTTTTAAGGAATATGGTTTTATAACATGAGGTTGGTTTAAAGTGATTAATAAATATTTCAAGTTTGAGTTTTATTTAAAACATATTGGATTTATCAAATAAATATTTCAAAACTAAAAAATAGTAAATTGAATTTGATATATATGGAATTATCAAATTTTAGTTTTCAAATTATGGGATATTTAAGCTTTGAAAAATATGGAAATTGAAATGGTTTGTTTAAGGTTCAAATCTGTATTTGAAGTTGATATAAATTGAAATGGATATTGAAAACTGAATTGAGTTGAAATTTATGAATTAAGATTCAATTTAAATTGAATTTTTGGATTCATGTTGATCTGAATCAATTTGTGAAGTTTGAGGAAATTATTTTATTTTATAAAGTAATTTTAAATTTAAAACTACTTTATATTTTACTTTATAAATTGTTTTAATATACTATTTTAACTTATAACTCTTTTATATAAACTATTTTACTTTATAAACTATTTTATTATATATACTATTTTAATATCTAAACTTTTTTAGTGGTGGAAGTTATGTTTTCAAAGTCATGAATTTCAAAGTATTATGTTTTGGAATTATTATAATTTCAAGTGTTTGGTTTCGAAAGTGTTATAACTTTGGAGTACTATGACTTTGGAAGTAATATATTTGAAATGGAAATGATATGTATTGATTTGGTTTTGGAAAGGAAATGAAATCGTATCGATATGGTTTTGAAATGGAAATGATATTTTGGTTTTGAAGTATAAACTATTTTGAAATGACCACGGTGTTATAATAATGTTTGGTTGTTAAAGAGACCGAGATCGGAAGTTGTCATACTCTCTGCCAACTTCGAAAACCACTTTAACAACCATGTATGCGGTAAAGATTCCAGAATGAAGAAGGATGGTGGAGACGTTCTATTGAGGTATATACGTGGACCCGACTCCCGTGAGTTGGCATAAGGTGGCAAAAACAAGAGCTATTCTGAGACAATGAGGTAGTTCCTCTAATCGGACACACTTCTTCGATACCATTCTATTACTTTGTGATTGATTGGGTGCACCATTGATTTTTGGGAGTGTGGCTCGAGGTGGGCAGTAGTGGCTGCTATGCATTACCACAGTCCGGATGCATACTTGGTATATCTACCCTGGCATTGCCTAGTTGTGTCGTGCCACCTACCCTTGGACGCCTTGTACGAGTTTTAATTTGTGTCGTACCTATGGAGTATTTATGGTAGCCTCCCAATCTGGAGGTACGATGGTATTGTATAGACTATTGGCACTATATATTTGTTAAGGTGGAAAATGTAAAGCCTTAATGCTATTTTTAAGTAAGTTCATTTTACTTTAGACATTATTATAATAGCGTATATTACTATATGGTAGATAGTTTAACGGATCCTTAGAGGATGGCTATCCCAAACATCCTTTGAGTTACTTATATTTCAGTTGTTATTTCACTTGAGTTGGATTTGTTGATATAAGAATGTTAATCCTGACTCGAGTGTTTTGTGTTTTGCTTTACGCTAGGGTCAGACAGAGTGGTTCAGCTTTTGAGACTTACCTTTGGAGTTGGAGCTTCGCTTGGACATCCAGCTATCTATTCAGCTTTCAGATATTCAGTTGATTCCAGTGATGTATTCTGATTTTGTGTTTGACTATTATATTCGAGACTTCTGTTGTATCTTATTTAACTCTGATATATATAGTAGCTTCATGAACCACTATTCTCTTGTTTCCACTGCATCATTGTTATATTACTCTGTGTCTGTGATTCTGTGATTTATTTATTTACTGTATATGTTGAGTTTTGCCAAACATAAATTAACAATCTCGTATTTTCAGCAATTGAAATCCGACACGTGTGGATGCGAATGGTTGAAAATATCAGTCTGTTGCACCATTCATTTCCTTTTTTCGCTTCGTTTCGATTTAAAAAAATATACTAGGACAGCGACATGAAGTAAAACTAGCCACCTTCCTTCTCCTGTTCTTTGCACGACCTCTCCTTCTCCATTCAAGAAACCCCACATTTTTCCTCCACCGCCGACATCTCATTCACCTCCGCCCTTCAAATACCCTTCCATCGATCTCCCAATGCCATCGTCGATCACCTAAGTGCAAGTAGTGGCCCTACAGAGCTAGCTCAACCTCCCTCACTTCAGCCGCTGTCGAGAGCACGCATCATTCCCTTGCCTGATCGTCATCACCACCTTCTTTGATCGGTCGCAAATTTAACCGAGAATGCATCACCTCCATAACATAGTCTCTGGCCGAAGCTACATGTATATTAGTTATGTAAGTATTTTATATCATGTGTTTGTATATGCAGATTTATTTAGATAAATATATGACATGTGACTTATATTATATTGCAAATTTTATTTTTGATGCCATGTATGGTATATTATAAAATATATATTTTGTGAACCTGTTTTATATATATATTAGGTAATATATATATTCATTTGGGTTTGTAATGTACTGATAGTTACAATATGAGTTTGTTTATATATAACAGTTTGTTCATATGTTTAAGTATATATGTTTGGTTAGTATATGATACATGTTATGTACATATGTTGCTTAGATTTTTGTGGTTTGTATAAATTATTATCTTCTGATTTTAATATAAGTATATATGTTAAAATATATTTGTATTGGTTAATATATATATATACTGTTTTAAACATGATAAGTACATAAGTATATAAGTATTACATGATATCTGGTTATCTAAGATTGTTGTTTAGGTTATACACACACACACATGTGATGTGATTGTATATCAATATAATCATTTATTTCAAATTATGTTATTATAACAATGTATATATGTTCATAAACTTAAACTAAGTCTGCATATCTGTTTTTACATATTAAAGTTGTTCGCATATATTTTGCTCTGCATACACGAGCTAGTGTTGGCATATATATTCAATTGTTTATAGGATCGGTCGGGTTTCTACACCTATTTGTTTTGAGTTGGATTAAATTTTTAATATATATATATATATATATTACATATAATAGTTATTTTCAGAAGTGTATATGTGATTATGTACATATTGAAGTTACTATGTATATATTTATACATATGTAGTTTAATATTTAATATAGGTTGTATTATAACATGTTTAAAAAAGTATACATATTTTATATCTTTCTGTTGCAATGTGTGCAATGTGTACTTGTGGAAGAAAAGCAAAATTATATATATATATATATATATATATATTTCTCTCAATTCAAGCTATATATATTTCTGTTTATTTTATATGATAGCACATGGATTTGAGCTGATGTGCTCTCGGCTCTTCTTTTTTTTTATAAATATCTTGCATATGTATTTGGTTTCATTTATAGGTGTTTAGATTTAGTATTTATTTGAATATATATATTATAAATATGAATTCCAAATTTAGTATTGGTTTTAAGAAAGATAATAATAATATACTTTTGTTTCAATTATCTTTATCGATGTAGTTCTGATTTATTGTTCTCATTGATCCCTATCTATCGGCTTGTCCATTAAAATTCATGTCAATTTGGCTTTGCTTAGGAAGTCATACTTGCAGTTCATAACTCAATTTCATTGTCTATCCTCTCTAGCCTCAGAAGGTGAGCAATCACTCACGATTAATGTTCTTAAATTTATTAAATTTGCTTTCAATTGGAACAACAATTGAAATATGCCGCTGTTAGTTATTTGCATTGCTATATATATGCTGTTATTTATATCAGTTCACTTGTGACATCTGACACCATTATATGTTAATTATATTGATGATATATGCCTATTAAATTATTATATTTGTTATCACTCTGCAAGTTCCCTGTTAGTATAGAATTCCCTATGGGTTGAAATGATACATGCCCGAACGATCTGTAGAATAGGAGAAAACGGTTGTGGGTTGAAATGATAGTCCCAAGCGATTTTCATTTGAATTGAATTTGGGATTGCAGGTTGAAATGATATATACCTGTATATACTTAAATTGCAGATTGAAATGACAGAAATCCGTATCACTTGGCCATAGGATAGAAAATTATATACAGACACTATTGGTCTATTTATAGATATTTTGAAAATGATTTTTATGGTTTTTGGAAAGAAATATATAGTTTTATATAAATACTGATTTTAGATATTATATAAATGCTATTTTACATATAGTTAAATTCTTGATTTTAAGCTATGTATAAATTTGTTTTAATATAAAATAAGTTTGATAATAAAGTTTGACTTTATTAAATATAATATGGTTAAGTATTTATTTAAATTATATATTAATATAGAGTTTATAACGATTTTGGTAAATTAAGGCTGGGAAGATAGATTTGAATTTATTTGAAATTGTATTTAATAAAGAATATTATTTAATTAAAACGATTTCAACTTATTGAATTTGATATTTTAAAGGATATGATTTTATAACTTGATTTTGGTTTAAGATGATTAATGAATATTTCAAGTTTGAGTTTTATTTAAAGATATTGAATTTAGTTTGAAATTATGGAATATTTAAAGCTTTGAAAATGGTTTATTTGAGGTTCAAATCTGTATTTGAAATTGATATAGTTTGAAATTGTTTATTGAGAAACTGAATTGAATTACAATGGATGATTTAAGATTTGATTAAATTTGAATTATGGGATTCGAGTTGATTTGGAATTGATTTATGGAATTTTGAGGAAACTATTTTATTATATAAAGTATTTTTAAATTATATTTAAAATTATTTACATATTTTACTTTATAAATTAATTTCATATAAAATATTTTTGATATAAACTATTTTAATATATACTATTTTAACTTATTTCTAATATAAATTTAATATCCAAACTGAAATTATGTCCTAGAAACTATTTTAATATATATTTAAAATTGTTTATTTGAGTTGTGTGTCCTAGAAACTAATTGTACTTGCTAAAGAGGCCCTTGTGGCTAATTTGCACTTTATATAAACTATTTTGTTTTATAAACTATTTTATTTTATATACTATTGTTAATATCTAAACTGTTTAAGGGAAGCGTTGTGGTTTTCTAAAGTAATTATGATTTCTAAAGTGTTATGATTTCCAAAGGGCTATGATTTCCAAAGTGTTATAATTTCAAGTGTTTTGATTTCGAAGTGTTATAATTTTGAAGTGCTATGGTTTTGGAAAAGATATATTTCAAACAGAAATGATATCTTATTTGGTTTTGAAATGGAAATGATATCGTATTGATATGGTTTTGAAATGGCAATGATATTTTGGTTGTGAAGTATAAATTATTTTGAAATGACTGCAGTGTTATAATAATGGTTGGTTGTTAAAGAGACCGGGATCGAAAGTTGTCATACTCTCTTCCAACTCCGAAAACCACTTTAACAACTATGTACGCGGTGGAGATTCCAGAATGAAGTAGGATGGTGGCGACGATCCTATATGAGGTATATACGTGGATCCAACTCCCGTGAGTTGGCATAAGGTTACTAAAACAGGAGCAATCGACGTGCCAATGAGGTAGCGCCTCTGATCGGACACACTCCTTCATATGTCATTCTATTACTTTATGATTGATTTGGTGTGCACCTTTGATTTTTGATTTTGGGAGTTATGTTCGAGGTGGGCGGTAATGGCTGTTATGCGTTACCACCAGCCTGGAAGTGTAATTGGTATATCTACCCTGGCATTGCCTAGTTGTGCCGTGTCACTTACACTAGTGTGCTTTACTACGAGTTTGATTTGTGTCATACCTATGGAGTATTCTATGGTAGCCTCCTGATCTGGAGGTACGATGATACTGTATAGACTATTGGCACTATAAAATGTGTTAAGGTGGAAAATGTAAAGCCTTAAAGCTATTTTTAAAATATATTATACTTCACTTTAGACATTATTATAATAGTGTATATTACTACATAGTAAATAGTTTAATGGATCCTTAGAGGATGGTTATCCAAAACATCCTTTGAGTTACTTGTATTTCAGTTATTATTTCACTTGATTTAGATTTATTGATATAAGAATGTTAATTCTGACTCGAGTTTTTTGTGTTTTGCCTTACGCTAGGGTCAGACTGAGTGATACAGCTTTTGAGACTTACCTTTAGAGTTGGAGCTTCGTTTGGAGATCCATCTACATCTTTTCAACTTGCAGTTATTCAAGTTGATTCCAGTAATGTATTCTAATCTTGTATTTGAAACTTCTATTGTATCTTATTTAACTCTAATATATATATATATATAATAGCTTCATGAACTACTATTCTTTTGTTTCTGCTGCATATTGTATATTACTCTGTATCTGTGATTCTGTTATTTATTTATTTACTTCATATCCTGAGTTTTGCCAAATATAAATTAACAATCTGGTATTTTGAGCAATTCAAATCCAACATGTGTGGATGTAATGGTTGAAAATATTAGTCTGTAACACAAACTATTTTATGCAACCATTTTATATACAAAACTATTTCACAAAACGATTTTATATATAAAAATCTATTCTAAATTCAAAACCTTTTATAAAGCAAATATGTTCAATCCCATATGTCTTCTCATATAGCGAAATCGATTTTATAAATTTTTTGATTCTTGTATAAGATGGACTTTATGTAAGTATAAAACTGTTAATTTTGGAAGGTATTCGATCTGAAGAGAAATCTTATATATATATATATATATATAACAGAATTTATATAAGAATAATTTAATATATTCGAGAAAATTGATTTTGGAAAGTGCTTTGTCTGAAAATGAAACATTATATATAATGGAATTTATATAAGTGCGATATTTGAAGCAATGATTTTGAAAGGGTACTATATATGGTATATTATATTTTAAAGTAAGAGGTATGGAAAGTACCCTCCGTAAAGAAGTATAATATGATATGCTTCGACCCAGATTGAAGTGGGGAATCTAGGAATGGATTCGATCGATAAACCCTAATGGACTCGGGTGAATTCAGAAATGGATTCGAACTGATATGGTTATCCGGACTTAAACTCATGAGTTTCTCGATTTTTTTCGGGTAGACGGTTCTTTAGTTTACCTAATGGAGGCACTTTCGATCCTAGGATCTGTTGTTTATGGATCTTCCGAGAAGGAAGTGCATCCATTGCGTAAATTATTGAACAAGCAGCGGACCACTGCAGCAGGGGTCGATGGTCCCTTATTTACGATCTGGCAGCGATATTTTTTGAAATCCAGAAGGTTGAAGCATCTTCTGGAAAGTTTTGTGTCCATTGCGTGAATACTAGATCAGCAGCAGGCCGCTGCCATCGTATTATCATTGTTGACATTTAATTTTGAGCGGTGTTTCTCATACCTTTTTTTAAGTATTTTTCACTGGTGTTGAAATAGGTCTACTAAGTTCTTGGAGATTTTTAGTCTTACGCCAAATCAACATACGACAAGATTCTGCAAGAATGACGATAAACCTGTTAAGAGATCGAGTTATAAAAGTATTTTGATAAATTATTATGTAAAAGATATTTTGGTCATTTTTCCTTCTTTTCTAAATACTTTAAAATGTTTAAAAGACTGTTTATTTATGTACAACATGGTTTGAGAATAAATTATTAGTGTTGTAAATATATTAGAAGTTATTAATTATATAAAACATATTTAAAGTAAATGACTGTGGACTTATTAATAATGTTACATGGTTTAAGAATAAATTATTAGTGTTGTAAATATATTAGAAGTTATTAATTAAATAAAACATATTTAAAGTAAATGACTATTGACTTATTAATAATGTGCGAAAAGTATCTTGAGATAAAACTAATAAATTTATAAATAATGGATTTAATGTTTTCAATCGCTTCTTTGCAAAAATAAGTAATGATGTAAATAATTATTTTCAAATAGTTCACATATATTTATAAAGATGTTATTTATAATATTTAAATGGCATTTATAAATCCAGCAAGAAATTTTACAAATAAATTTTTGAAAAGTATTAAAGGTGTTCGATTTGCAAATAAAGCCTTCAAATGAATATTTCAAGTAAAATTTATATAAGTTTCATTGAATGTATAATTTAAAGATATTATATAAATGGAAAAAAAATTGATTTGCGAAGTTTATTTATAGTAACATACTTGACAAATAAATTTGAATCTCTATTTTGGAAGTATAGTTTGGAATATTTACACGGTTTTGAAGTACTAATAGTTAATTTATTGCTTTATTTACTATTTGAATTTTTGTATTTAACCAAAATAAATGTTTTTCCATGATTTGAATATTCATTTTTAAACAAGTGTTTAAAATTTATTATGAAGATATAAAATTTTATACTTTGATTTAGAAATTTAACGTAAGATTTGAGTATACTATTAGTTTCAGTTTAATAATCTTGAATTTATACTTATTTTAAAAATAACGAGTCTAATAAATTATCGAATTTAAGGAATTTTATTTTAAAGCTTATTATAATGTTTTGATATTAATTTCTAACATTTTTTAGACTTTTTGAAGAATCTATGCATAATGCTATGAGGATGTTTTAAATATATCTTATATTTTTACTAAGTAAACGAGGTTAAATGTTTTAATTGAATTTTTAGATATATTGAAATATTTCTTTTCTCTTCAAAGGAGAATACCAAAAACTTAAAAAAAAATATTCAACAACCGAATTAAGTCATAAACTTAAGTAAGGTAGTAGAAGCTTAAGTAATATTTTTGAAATGATTCATTACTGACTTAAATCCTTAATGAAAAACAAATTATGTAAGTGATTGATCTTTATATAAATAAATGAATGTAAAAGTAAATGATGAGAGGGAAAAAACCAGTAGAATAAACTAAAGTAAATTTAAATTAGAATTTCAATTATTGTAATGGAATAAAATTTTAACTATTTAATAGTTGGAACTACTAAATTTGAAAGTAAGAAATTAAATGCTAAGTTATAAATGAAATATACAAAGAATTTGAAATTTGTAACTTGTAAACAAAAAGGATATGAAAATAAGAAATATAACTATTGAGCACTTATTTACTAAAATGAAATAAGACAAACTTATGTAACTTTCAGTTGCATTCTTAAAACATATACATAATTTACCAAAAGATTCAAAAGTGGAAATGTTCAATAAGAAAATGTAATGGAAAATTTTACAAGTAAAACTTATGTAATATAAATGTCCAATGAATTACTTTTATAAATAAGAATTTGATGTTATAGTTGTTATAAACCTAAGTTATAATTGAAATGTTACTATATAAAATGTGATGGGAAGTAAGTATTGTAAGTAGATGGTTATAAACTTAGGTTAATGAATTGATATATTAAGTAATTGAATTGAACATGAATACCATATTAAATGAATGTAAATAAATGAAATTAAGTAATAAATGAATAAATGAAAATGAATCTTTGTAAGTAATAAATGAAATAAATGAAATAAACACTGAATGAATGAATGTGAATAAGATTTTGTAAGAGATAAAGGTAAGTTAAAGAAATAATCCTTGTATGAATGAAAAATAAAAATAAAAACTGTAAATGTTTTGAAAGAAATTTAATAAGAACAACTTAAGTACATTGTAAATTATTGTTTGCTCTGGGTATGGGTTGTTTGGGATAGGATACTTCTAATTGTTTAAGATGTATGAATAATCTATTGAGTTCATCTAAGACTGTTAAGTAATTGGTGCATTTAGTACTTTATTTGTCATTCTAAGCGGTAAAAAGTTTCTGAAGCCGAACAAACCATTTGCCTTGCTTGCTATGGATGAATGGTTAATTACTTCAATTCTTTGTGATGATTATATGTTGTGATTGCAAGTGATTGTTGTTTTTATTGATTTGTTTGTTAGTGGTTGAAACAACTTCAAATATTTCATTTTATATAATTATTAACTCTTTTTGGATTGTATAAGTGAAATACAGGTTATGCAAGCAATTGCTATTGCCTTTGGTTTCATAAAAAAAGCGTTAATTGCCCGAATAATAGGTATGTTCTCGGATTACGGTTTTCTAGCGATATTATATTGTTTCTCCCACTATTGGGATATATTATTTTGAAAATATATGATATATTTTGTTATTTTGATATTATGATTTCTCCCGAGGCTCCCCTTATAAAGGAGACTCTACCAAAACATTTTGAGAATTTTAGACTTTGAAAAATTTTGTGAAATGTTTTCTAAATTTTGTTAATTTGAATATAGAAGGACTTAATTGTATATAAATTAATATATTTTATTTAAATTATTCAATTTTGTAAGTTTAAGTGTTATAAATTTAATATTTTTAATAATATATGTTGATTTCTTAATTTCTTCATTTCCCTTTTTTCCTTTTCGGGGCCGAAAGTTTTGAGTGGGGGATAGTGTAACGACCCGTAATTTTCGATAATACAAATTAGTTAATTTAACAGAATTTGTAATTTAATTATGAAATGATAATTTGAATTAAATGTAACAATGTTAATTAGGTCATTTATTAACAATTATAATGAAGATTCAATTAATTGAGATGATTTCAGTTTTATACAAATATAGGCAGACAAATGTAAATATGAAATTAATTAATAATAAATGGTAATTGAATAAAATAAATATTACGTAAGTAATTATAATAGTTGATTTCAAATGATAAACCCTTTCAAGTGTGACTAAAAGAAAAAATGGGAAACAAGTATTATGTGTTACATATTTACTTAACCTGTTAAAATTAAATTGGAAATCAATTAAGTGAATAGAATTAAATGTTACACTTATGTGAGCTAATACAATAACTGAAAGTGTGAATGTAGTAAAATAAATAGAATGTAAATTTATTCATAAGCTTATAATTAAGTTAATAAAAGGATGAATTTGAGATAAATAATTAATAGGGACTTTAAATTTTTAAATAATGTATAAATTTAACAATTTTTTTTATATATATGGAAATATAGTAGTTAACACAAATAGAAGATGGAAATGGTAGTATATTAATGAAATAAGATATCAACGAATATTGACTATGTTATAAGTGATAATAGATTGAATATAAAGACTGAAATTCAAAATATAGTCAGTTTATTGGAATTAATTAATAACTAATTTAATTTAATTACAGTTGTACTCAAACACTAATTTGTGAAAGTATTTGATACTGAAGCATATAGTGTAACGACCCGATATTTCGACTTCCTAAAGTCGACATTAATACGTCCACTGTATCAACTGTCGAACCATCGAACGTCGAAAAACCGAACCATTAGGGTTTAAGAAGAAAAAGATAGAAGAAGAAACAGAAACAATAACAGGATCTCACATTTCGCAGTGGAACTAATATAATATATAAATGAATAATCTTTAAAACAAAGAAACATATCTGTTATTACATTCCGTCACATTACATTATCAGAGTGTTACAACAACAAACGGCGGAAAAGAGATATTACATATATAAATGAGACGCCTCGCCATCCAGCTTCAACTCCCGATCTCCACAGCAACTTCTGGATAGACTTCACTCCCTTATAATGATAACCTGACTCGGCTGCCCGTATGGAAAATTATGAGCAACCAGAGTTTAGAAAGGGAACAATAAACTCCAGGTCATTCGTGGGACTAGTGTGAGATCTTAAAAACAGTTATTTTCACAAATAAAATAAAAAGAAATCTGCTATGCTTTTTAAAAATGAAACTGCCATAAGGCCTCCCGCCACACACACAATGCAAACGCACACTTGGAGGAGATTTCTCCTTATGACAGTCAAAAATGCTTAATACGCAAAATTCTTTGGGTATTATTTTTAGTGCATAGTGTAGAAAACATTTCGAAAGTATAATATTAATCTTAGCCAACATGCAACATTTCATTGTATGCCTACTATAGCTACCATGTTCAATAGCAGGTTACCGCCACATTTCATGGCAAGTTATACAACTAAAACCGTACATGGCGCATATTGTTTCTTTGGATTTCCAACAAATGGTCAGGCAAAGGAACTTCATCAACCGAAATGGGTACGCCTCTGAAAGGACGCCCCGAGAACCTAATCAGATCTCTGCTAACAAGGCCGACGTTACCTCACGCTTTAACCAAGCTATAACATAGGTAACTAACACACAAGTATGCCACCCCCGGTCGTTACCGACCTTTATCCGAGGATCCTCAACCACAAAGCAACATCACACAGTAATAAATTTACAGTGTCCACATAAGTTAAGTATCTGGACTCCATACCATGATACCACCCTTTATCTAGAAGAAAATGGACACACCCTAGAGGCGCGACCCCTAAAAACCTTGCCGCAACATTCCTGTTTCGACCATTTCCGGGTTGTGAGGCTCGACGAAGACTCATCCACAAAGCTACGCTTTTTCACAAAGCCATGCTTCGATCAACAAATGATCAGCAGCACTTCATATGCCACATTACCAAATTGGAAATGTATCACTAGTAACCATCAACTACATAACCTCTGAGCTCGTACGTCTCAGAGAAGGGTGTTAAGCTAAGAGAATAAATTCTCCGCCACCAACAGAAATGTATTTGACAGAAACCAGCTTTACATCTCAATTTGTAACGTCAGACACACATCCATACAAGTCTGTTCCGGGTTCGAACAGAACCGAAGGCACTTCCGAAGAAGCCCTTGCAATCCAGGTATTCACAATCCCGATGGGAATTTTCATCACTTAGGGAATCTCTATACCGTGGCTACTCAGTGTAGAGACAATCAATGGGTCATCCTATCATTCTCACAAATACCCGGTCTTCACCACCGGTCTTCAAATGCAATCCCATTTCGTCGTATCATTATTCGAAATGGGTTATATGACACAAAGGTCCTCTCCTGGCTAATCCGAATAACGAGCGCTTATTTTTAAAAATAAGTTTCCATTCAGATTTCAACAAATCACAACAATTTTCACTTTGATCTTTTAAATAAAAGATCCCTCACAATCACAAAGGTTCAATGTGGTTTTCGGATATCCACTTGGAATCCGTCCCTCGGTCGCATCGAAATTCAAACGCCATTTAAAGGCAAATATTGATAGTAGGTTATTTAACTATCAATCAACACTCACAACAATCAGGATTTCAAATAATTTTCCAAATTATTTATTTTCAAAATATCTTCGCAAGATATTTTCACACTTCAACGATTTGAAAACAAATTTCAAATCACTTTTCACTCGTCGAATAAGATTTTCGATATTATTTATTTCCACTAAAAGTTTGCCGAGTTCAAATACTTTACATAATTCAAATCACCTATCCAAAATATATACTTGGAAACATTTAGATAAAATTGTTTTAAAGCATTTATTTAAATATTAGTTATGAAAACATTATACCAATATCTAATATAAAACTTCAAGTCCAAGTTAACTTTAAAATAAAGTTAGTAGATCGGGTATAACTATTTAAATAACCATTTTCTAAAACAAATATCAATTAAATCTTTAAATAATCACTTGTATAATTAATTAAATAAATCTTTACTTTAGGATTTTCAAACTAACCCAAGTAAATAATTTTTTCCAAACATTCTATCTTTAAAACCATCTTTACAACTTCAGTCTATATTTATAAACTATATTGAAAAACATTCTCGGCTTTCCAGGGAAAGTGCACCTTCCATTCTAAAATGGTTCATTTAAATCAATTTATAAATCCTTCTGAATTTACTTTAAATTTACGTTCCAAATCCGTAAATTCCTTTATACACTTTTGAAAATAACTCAATGTTTATTTTTAAAACAAAATTTCCTTTCATTTACAAATTCCCATCGTGAATTCAAATTTCCAAATATCCATTGATATACGATTTTTCAAATCGATTCCCACATATTCACTTTCAACACCAAATCAATTTTCACATTGATTTCCAAATTTATTTCAAATGCCCAAATCAATTTCCAAATGGATTTCCCAAAAGTAAATTTCAATCTCCAAAAATCAATTTCCAAATGGATTTCCCAAATTTATCATCATTTAAAATAAATCCCTTTATTATTATTATTATTTTTCCAACGGTTTAAAATCCATATTTTAAATAAATTCTTCACTTATCAACCAATATTACTCAAAACCCATTTATAAAAATCTTTCCCCATATTTTGGAATTTATTCAATAGGATTTCACTATAGATTTTTCTACTTAAATTCAAAAATCCTATTTTATTTATTTTCGGTATTTTACGACACCAAAAATATGTTCGGCTAAATTTTAGCCTACAATGATTCCTATTACAATATAATCACACAAAGATTATAAATAATTTAACACAACAAATGAAACAAATTCAAATGTTTGAGGAATCCAGTTGGATCCCTCCAACCTGTTTCCCTACATCCACAGACGTTAGCACAACAATTAAATACCAATTCCACTTCGAAGTGGAATATCGCGGTATATGGGTTTGATATAATAACCTCCGCTATTATGCGGCGCATAGGGTCTATGTCAAAACAAATAATAACAACCATCATCCAAGCACAAAATCAACAATTTTAAATTTAACTATTTAAAATCAAACTGGAAATTCTAATTTAAACTTGAGTGAGAAGATCTCACCTTTGATTGGCAATCCATTTCCATTCCAGTTCGTTTCCTTCATAATTTTGACCTTGAATAAACATTATATAAATTTATTAATATTCGAACCAATCGGATAATTAAATTTTTACTTGATAATTTAAATTAACCAATGATTTATTTATTTAATTTTAAACCAAAAATTCCCTTTTTAGTATCTTAAGATAATTAAATAGATTAAATTTAAACCGATACTTTTAATTTCTAAACAAATCCCTTTTAACAAATTTACTTAACTAAAAGTTAAATTTAAAACTGAATTCCCTTTTTTTAATAATCTTGAGTAACTAAAATAAATTGAATACGTTTATTAATTAAGTCAAATAAATTTTTTTAAAATTAAACTGGTAGATGTAAAAATATGTATAGGTTTATTTATTTCATTTTGAAACTCTATTTATAGACTTTTGAAAGTCAAATTTTCTTTATATAAACTTTTATATCCCAAAATCTTATGTATGTATATGTATATTTGTAATTTCTGTTTTATAACTTACTGTTATAATTTTTTATAATTTTTTTATACTTCTGCCTTATAACAAAAATCATCAAAGTAACATTTTTTTTATAAATTTCAATATAAATAAAATAGAAACATACCTACAGACTTCGAATCGATCCCACCCTCAACTAATCGCCAAAACCCTAGCCTTCACTGACTTCCTCGCGTATCACCACCTGCTCACGAATCCACACGCCATCGGCCTCCTCTGCGAACAATCCATCTGACGCTGCTGCTATCCCTGTCGCGCCTCTTTGCCTGCTCGTGCTTGAGCAGCAACAAGCACGCGAAGACCTCGCTTGAATCGCGAACTTACGCAATCCCAACCTACAGGCACTGCCGCTGCTTCACCCTCACCATCGCAGCGTGAATCCCCAATTTCTCCACTACTTCGCTCGAATCGTACTCGTGATATGAAAAGAAGGGACATCGGCTTCGACTGTTAGGCGAATAGAAGAAAGAAGAGCATCGTGAAAACTCGGTCGCCATTATTCCAACTAATATGATTTTGATCTGAGAATAAATGAATTTTGTTCGATTTCGTTTTTTGTTCTCAACCATTATTTTCTTTTATTTTTGTTTTATTTTTTTCGATCGGTTAATTAGTTCGGCTGTAAATATCAAAGAGGGGAAGCGTATAGAGGAAGGTAGGGTTTTGATTTTTTTATAATTTTTTACATTCGAAATATCTCGTATTACCCAACTCGAAATCCCGAACTCCTATCGAGGCCTAACCCTATTCCGAATGCAAAGGAAAAGGTTTCGAGTCCTAATTTGATCGTATGCGCGAGTTACGGAAATAAACGATCAATTTTAAATTAAATCGATTAAAACAGTTTCTATGCATTTTGAGCTGTCAGGGTCAAACGACAACTCCGATTGCTATGAAAATTGAAATCCGATAATAATACAATATTACGGATCCAATGGAACAGGTTTCGTCAAATTCTGAAACCGTGCCTCGGAAGGCTATCTTTAAATATCGATTAAAACGATATAATTTCAAAACTGAAAAAATCACTCCCAAATTCAACTCTGAAGCTTCTATTATCGTCAGTATTATCAATATGAATTTAAAAGCCTTTGAAATATTTTTTAACAAGCATAAATCTAAAGATTCAAAATTTTACCCAAATTTTTATACTTGAATTAAATAATTAAATTGCCAAATTCACATTTATAATTAACATTCAAGTTAAACTAATCTCCAAATATTTAAAATCAATTAAATATTCCATTTCAAATGTTAAAATATTTTGGGTCGTCACATATAGACTTGTTTTAAACAATCCAAATTGTCTATAAAATCAAACAATGATAAAATTTGTTAGTTAATAAATATTGAATTAAAAAGTGAATTAATTAATTTAATATTAGTTTATTTAATTAATGTGAAAATAGCCATTTTGGCCACTGTCTTGGATTTCGACGAAACTAGCTTCATCGGATCGTTAGAGTGAATTATTGTAGGATTTTAAGTTTCGTAACGATCAGACTTGTCGATTAATTGTACGGACTCGAAACGCCTAGAAACCAATTTAATGAAAATTAATTGAAATCAATTTGAAACAAGCTGATTTTAACATAATTTCTTCATGTGATGGAATTAGGACCTGAAACCTGTTCCATTGAGTTTAAAAATATTGAAAACATCTATTTCGATATATGGGTTGACCCATTTTTGTTCCGGAGGCGGAACGGGCTTTTTGGTTCTTTTATGTTCCACTCCAAATCAATCTGGTCCATTCATTCTATTTTCCTATTCTACCTATAAATACTTCGTTATAAATCCTAATTATTTCTTATTTCTCATTACAGTACGTACAGCAGTTTCTGTTGCTCCTCTTTCTCAATGGCTGAAAACCCTAAATTATCCAATTCAATTTCAATTCAAAATTCAACTTCAAAACCAAATCTCCTCAAGGTATATCATATTATATATCTATTCGAAGCGCTCGACGAGCATAATCCGTTGGTGATATTCATTTTCCGATTTAGATCATTGATTGCCCAGAAATCGCGAATCAATTCCGACCGTCCATTAATTAGGGTTTTGTTCCTGCGGTGGATCTTCAACGATCAATGATCGGGAAGCGCCGTTGCATAGAGGAGGGAGAGCAGGCTTCTTAGTAATCGTCGTTCGTCATAACATGCTCGAGATTCGTCGGAAATGGTGCTCAAAGCTAGCAGGGTGGAAGTCAAATGATGGGACTGAACGGGTCGTGTGACTAAGGGCTGGAGCGACCAGAGGTAGGGGACGCGACGGTGGCCCCTGATCTGGTCGATGATGAATGGGTGGCGCACGTTCGTTGATGAAGTCGGCAGCTACTTCGTGTCTGACATGTCATTCGAGACTAGGGTTACACTGCGCAAAAGGTGACGCGTCCTTTTCTTTTCTTTTTTTATAAACTATTATATTTTTAGCATTCAAACATTCAAATATGCATAACTTTCGCATACGAGGTCCGATTCACGCGTTGTTTGATCCATTGCGATCGTATCAGAATTTCGGACATTTTGATACTGGTTTGGATGAATTTTGAGACTGTTTGAATTTTGGGCTTAAATTAGATTTAAATACGATTTAAATTCAAAGTTGAGTGCTTTAACCCACTCACAACTTCTAAAATTTCTTATGTTTGTTAAATTAAATTTATGATGTGATAGGAATTTATTTATGACTGTTTGTTATATTTAAATCGTCATCTCGGTTAATTTGAATTTATTTGAATTAAATCGTTATTTAATTTAGTATTGAAATTAAATTGCTAGTTAAATACGTGTTATTGATTTTCAATTATCTATTAATGTTTATTGACTGATTTGGATGATGATTGTGATGGATGATTGATTGTTACATTGGATGAATGGATGTTGTATTTTATATCGTTATAATATTGCAAGTTCACTATGGGTTGAAATGATACATACCCAAACGATCTTATAGATTAGGGGAAAACCGTTATGGATTGAAATGACAAACCCAAACGGTTTTCGTTGATTTGAAAATGTTGATTTTTGGTACTGGTTTAAATGATATAGACCCATATAATTCCTTGAATTTGGATTTTATTTGGAACTGAATTATTTGAAGGGTTTAAGTTAATTCAAACTTCAGATTTGTGTTTAATTAGATGATTAAGATTGATATTTTGAATTATTTGAAACCTTTTAAATAAATATATTCACATTGTACACTTGATAGGAGATGGGAATCCTGTAACATCTCTAAATCCATTGCATTCATATTTTATTAATTTGACTTATATAAGATCTTTTAGTTCTGACTCGAGTGTTTTGTTTTCATTACACTCGGGTCGGTCTGAGCTTTTTTAGTGTATTGAAGACCATTTTATTTTCTGGAGGACGAAGATGAAGAGTCAATATATTATTGTTATTTATTATTCCACCACATTCTATATTCCGCAGCATTATTTGTTTATTTATGATGTATGTATAACTCTGATTTGAATTTGTAAAAGTGTAATCAAATGTTATTTGTAAAACAGCTTCATGAACTGTTTGTTTGATTATTATATTTTTTTCGTTCCGCTACGAGATTCTGTATTTTGTTTTCTTTCTTTTTCTTTTTTCTTATTTACCCCATTAAAAGTCCTCCCTTTTGAATGATTTGAGTCCGACATGTGTGGTTTATTGTCGATTTGAACTGTTTAAAAAGGTGGATCGTTACAGTTAGTATCAGAGCCAGATTTAGGCATACCTTAGCTTGTTGGGGTTAACTCATTAGAGATAGGGTAGCAATACCCTAGAATGAGTTGTCTGAGTGTATATACGAGAGCACGTATTTGTTAGTGTTATAAAAATGTTTTATATAAGTTTTGAAATGAAATTATTTTTCCTAATATTATATGATTTATATAAAGGGATAAATTTTTATAATTAATATATTTATTTGTAATGTGTTTGATTTATGAAATGGTAATGTTTAGTTATTATCATTTATTGTTGATTAGTTGAGTTTTTGACAGTTCATAAGCATTGGCTAATCATTGTTGATTTAATTAATGGACTAAATGCTAGCTTAATAATGGTGTATTAAAGAGAATAAAATAGAATAATTAGGATATTTGTTGATGAAATTGAAATGCTATTGTGAATTTTGTTTGTTTGTTGAGTACTAATTTCAACTATTGAAATAAAATGGAATATTTGGATATTTGGATAGTCAAAACTTCTAAACTAATATATGAGTTGAAACTTAATAATTGTGTTGAATTATGCAGTTGAATTTGAAAACCTTAATTTGAAAGCAAGTGAAACAAGGTTAATGTGTTATAGTTGTGTAGAATTATTCCATATATTATTTGCATGTAAGGTAATAATATTTAAAAATTCGAAATTGTGAACTTAGTTAACATTTATGAAATGTGCCATGAATAAATTGAAAGGTAAAGGGGGACTAAAAATAAAATAAATATGAATAAAGCCACAACTTATAAATTATTATGAAATAAATGGATGTATAATAAATGGTTATAAATAAAGTTGTGATAATTTTAAACTCGAACAATGTCTTATAAAAAGGAATTAAACTTTTATAAATTGGTTATAAACTGAAGAAAATTCCTTATCAAATAATTTATAAAACAATGTAGAATTAAATGAGAAATATTACATGTGAAATGTGTTTGCACCAAAATTGGTCACAACACTCTTCGGATGTTTTTGAAGAGATAATAATGAAGAGTATAAATTGAAAATGAGGATTATCTAACAAAAACTCCAATTAACAAGAATGTAAATGCGTAGACAAGCAATTTAAGGTGGTTCTGCATGTTGCCTACTTCCACTGTGAAGTTTTTACAACTTTATTGATTCTCTTTCAATGATTACAAGCAAGTACAACAAACAACAGCAAGTTACAACTGGAAATTCGAATTCAACAGTAGTAGAATGATGGAGATCTCGATCCGGTAGAGTCTCAGCGCTTGAGAATCAAAAAGTCCCTCTTCTGTAGGCTCTAGAGCTCTATTTATAGGCGTAGGAGGTTGGGACTTCACCCAAATTTCAGGAGACTCGTTCTGACACATGAGGGGGCCCACTCCTTGGCATTTCGTATCGATCAAGATGATGTCCAATGTAACGATATGGATTATTCACGTTCCAAAATCGACATCCATACTTTTACATCGTACTTGAATGCCGTAGATTCGACCGTTCAAATCCGAGTCGCCGGAGCTTATAACACAATTAAGTAAAACAACACAGCAGAAGAAAAAGAAATGAATATCATATACAACCAATGATACAATATCCAAAATGGTACAACAATGATATATATGATACAAGAAAAATCAGAGACAAGATAACAATGCTACAGCAGAAAACACAAAAAAACAATATGATATAGCAGCGGAAAACGAATAGCCAAGAGATAACTCCAAATCCAATGCTTCAAAGCTAAGGCTCCAAACCACAAGCTCGAACCACCATCACATTTCATCAAGACAAGCAGGACTGGTGTGAATCCAAAGACTCCAATAACCAAGATCTCCAGAGAATGCCAGAAAGAAAGCTAAAAGCTGCCAAATCGATATCTATATCTGAAAAATCCAACTCTAGACTGCCCGTGTGGAAAATAGTGGGCACCCAGAGTTTAGGAAGGAATAATAAACTCCGGGTCATTCATGGGACTGGTATGAGCAAATAAAACAGTTTATCTTTAAAAACAAACAAAAGAATTAAAAATTTGAAATCCGCTATGCTTTTGGAAAATGAAACTACCATAAGGCCTCCCGCCACACACACAATGCAAACGCAGACTTGGGAAAGATTTCTCCGTATGATAGTCAAATATGCTTGATACAAGAAAATTTCTTTGATATTATTACTATAAGTGCAAAGTGTGGAAAATCATTTCGAAAGTATAATATAAATCTTAGCCGGCATAGACATTTCGTACTATGCCTACTATAGTTACCATCCAAACAGTGGTGACCGCCATAAGTGAATGACAGGTTCTACAACTAAAACCGTACAAGGCGCGTATTGGTGATTGGATTTCCAACAAATGGTCAGGCCAAGAAACTTCCCATTGCCACATGGGTACGCCTCTGGAGGGACGTCCCGAGAACCTAACCGGATCTCTGCCAACACAAGGTCGGGTTACCTCTGTAACTAGGTAACTACTGACACGAGTATGCCATCCCCCGGTCGTAACCAACCTTTATCTGAGCGCTCGATACCAACAACCACAAAGTAATGTATTTGCAGTAACCACATAGGTTAAATATCTGGGCTCCATACCATGATATCACCTCTATCCAGAAGGAAATGAACATACCCTAAAGATGAGCTACCTCTAAATAACCTTGCTGCATCCTTCCTGTTTCGACCATTCCGGGTTGTGAAGTTCGACGAAGTCTCATCCACAAAGCTACGCTTTTTACAAAAGCCATGCTTCGATCAACAAATTATCAGCAGCACTTCGTATGCCACATTACCAAATTGGGAATGTATTACTGGTAACCATCAATTACATAACCTCTGAGCTCGTACGTCTCAGAGAAGGGTGTTAAGCTAAGAGAATTAATCTCCGCCACCAAATAGAAATGTATTTGATAGAAACCGGTTTGACATCTCAAAGTGTAGTGTCAGACACACATCCATACAAGTCTGTTCCGGATTGGAACAGAACCGAAGGCACTTCCGAAGAAGCCCTTGCAAATCCGGGAATCCACAATCCCGATCGGACTTCCCATCACTTAGGGAATCTCTATACCGTAGCTACTCGGTGAAGAGACAATCGATAGGTCATCCTATCGTTCTCGCAAATACCGGGTCTTCACCACCGGTCTTCAAATGCTATCCATAACATCGTATCACTATTCGGAATGGGTCATATGACACAAGGTCCTCTCCCGGCTAAACCGAAATAGTGAGCGCAATATTTAAAAGCATACGGATATGGGATTTCAGTTAAGTCACAACTTTAAAACCCAAACTTTTCTTTCAAATAGTTAAACAAATTACCATTTACAAATCCTTTTAAAACAAAAAGATTCATTTCAAAAACCTTCAGTGGTTTAAACAATTTCCATACTTAAATCATTTTAAACAAAAGATTTATCTTTAAAACATATTTTCAATTTAAAATAAGGATCACCAATCTTTCACAAAGATTTATTCATAGCCTTTCAAAACAATTCCATTTCAATTGGATTAACTCATCCGGTCTTTTAAACCAAAGATTAATTTTATAGCTTTCAAAAAAAATTCCAAAGATTCATTCATAACTTTCAAAACAGTTCCCGTTTCAATCTTTTACATAGAAAAGATACACCATTTAAAATCTTCTTCAATTTCAAATTAGGGTTCAACTATCTTTTACAAAATTCAATTATAGCTTTTCAAAACCATTCAATTTTCAAAACTTTATCAAGTTATTCAAAATATCTTTCATTTTTAAAACACCTTTTCAAAAAAATTTCACTTTAAACCCAAACCATTTGAATTTAAAATTCAAATTCAAAACTATATTAAAAATCCGTGACTTAGCCGTTTCCTTGTGAAATCCATATTGCGTGTATATAAGTGTGGTCCAGGGGTTTACACACAATAGTGCAATAACAATCATCACAGATATATCGATAAACGGTATAACTTATAACGCTTATCTTCATTCACGGATCACAGATAAAATAAATTTATCAATCACAAAGATTCATTATTACAATTCGATGTGGGTTTCAGATAACCAACTGGAATTCGACTCCCTGTCGCATCGAAATTCAAATGTTGTTTTACGGGCCAAGGAGTATTTACACAGAAACATATCACAAACATCACAGATCAATACCCAGCAACTCACATCAAAAAGCATCACATATTGAGGAATATCAACCCTCCAAACATCAAATAGAATCCAAACATTCATAAGTCAAATTAAATTAAATTATCTGATTTAAATTAAATCAGGTCAGTTGCTTATGAATAAATTTTTAATCTTGGTTAATTAATTACGAATCAATTTGATTTATTACTCCTTAATCATTTATTAATTAAATTTTAATTTATAATTAATCCACTGATTAATTATTCTTAATTATTACGAAGATTTATTTAATTAATTCTTAATTAATAATCATCCCTTAATTTTTTTCATAAATTAATTAACCTTTAAATTAATTTATCACATTAATTAATTACCCATAATTAATTATAATAAGTGGTCATTCTTAGTCACTTAGTCATTGTTAACCATAAATTAACTAGCAATTAATTTACCTTAATTAATTACCTTAAAAATTTAGAAATTAATCCACCTTTAATTATTAAATTTATTAATTAGCCTTTAATTAACCTTTTTAATTAATCTTTAATTAATTACTTTAATTAATAGATCCTTAATTATTAATTAAATCTTAATTATAATTAATTATCTTTAATTGATTATCTTTAATTAATTAGACTGACTAATTAACCTAAAATTAATTACATTAATTAATTGTAAATCAATTAATCATCACTTAATCACTAATTAATTTCGTAACCATCCACTAATTACTTCATTAAGTAATTATTCCAAATTATAAATAAGTAATTATCCTTTAATTAATTAATTAATTATCTTTAATTAATCTTAACCCAATTAAAATAACTTCTTCCTTTAAATTAAATACTATTTCTATTATTAGCCTCATTTAAAACTGATTTAGAAATCAATTATATATATTGAAATACTTTTATTTATCACATCATCAAATTCCATTGGAAATACTTAATAATATCTAAAATAGACATTTCCACAAAATTATTAAAACCCAAACAATTCTAACATAACTTATTCAAAAACCTATCAATACTTTGTTTAGAACTCAGCTCCTATTTCTTTTGAAACTATTCTCTTGATAAGTTTTTTTTAAAATTTGATTTACTTATCAGCAAGCATATATAACTTGTTACAGGCCAAGCCCAAACATCTTTTACCCGAGCCAAAACTTATACTTCCTGAGCCAATTCCTATTTTCCTCGAGACCAACTTTGGGTTCTTCTCCTACCTTATCACTTTACCTCAAGTCGAACTATTGTTTGAATTTTTTTTTTAAAACCTGATCTTTGGAAACCCTATTAGTTCGCACGAGATAACACCAAGCTTTTACTCAGGCCATCAACCCATTTTCACGAGGGTAGACTCGAGCTACCCATCTCTTCTTCTTACTGACATCACTGGACACTTGTGCATCATGCACACCAACCGAGACTTCTCCGATAATGGCTCCGACCATCATCATGTTGACTTCGGCCCCACTTACCTGTGCAACCACCCAGATCACCAATTTTGACAAAGAATCGAAATTTGACCTTTCAAATCGAACTGTAACCCGTCCACGCCAACGCAAACACCTTGCGCCGATGATTCCCATCACCAGAATTCATGCGAATTCGACCTCCGCTTCGACACTCACTCACGGTCCTCCTCCTTTAGGTCTGATCCCCTAAAACATTGCGACGACAATGCAGTTCTACTCCAAAAACAGATAAGCACACAAGCCTTAAAACCCTAAAATCTCACCGTGCCTCCACCATGGTTATTGATAAATTAAATGAGTATTTTTCCTATCATCCTCGAACTACGAGCCTCCCCTGAAATAAATTTCAACCCCCAATTTGGTCTCAATCAATGACAATTGACCAAGAGACGTTTCCCGTTCATCTCGCGATTTCACACTCAAAATCGCACTAAAAATCTAGATTTCTATTTCAAAAATCATGATTTGTAAAATTGAACAAGATCATACATACAAAAATTAAATTTTAATCAATTATAATTTTACAAAAAAATGAGTTTACTGTGTTTTTTTTTTGGAACACCTATTTATGTTTAGTGCCTACAAATAATTTTAGAATGAAGATATTACAGATTCTAACATTATTTATTCAGACTTCAAAGTCTCAAGATGACCAAGAGTGAGGTTTTGGTGATGATTTTATTTCTCAATCAGGTTTTAAAACCTGTCATACTAAAAACAGAGTCAGTTTCTGTTTTCAAAACATGCACAGCTGCATTCACCTGCATATATACACAGGTTTGTTCACATGCAAGTGATTTCCATCTTCACTTCAGACATGCATTTATGTTTCGCAAACAAACATTCAAAATAAATCACATGCCAACCAATATAAAAGAAAGGGGGTAAGAGTTTGCTCACAGATTTGGAAACTGGAAACAAGTCTTGTTTATGAATCTGATCTGTAGCTTTGATCAGCACTTGCATGCACCTAAAGGTGTTACAGATTTGGAGTTTCTGCAGAGAACAGTTTAGCTTTGTGCCTAGAATTTACACTGATGTTAAGATGTTTCAGAAGTTTGAACTGAACTTGTTTTGCTTGCCTCAGGAATTTCAAAGTGCAAGCAGGCATTTTATTTTCACTGGTAGGTTTGAATTTGTTTTAAGCAAAATGATTCACTTTATTCCAGGTTTGAATTGAATCAGTTCTTCCTTGAATCCTAATGCATTTCTTGAGATTGTAGTTTGAAAGTTTTTGATTTCTCTTTGAATTCCTTTGCTTTGATTTCTAAGATGAATTCATTCCCAGGTTTGTTTTCTTGAGAAAAAGATTTGTTTTAAATTTAATTTCTGTTCTTGTAATTTTGTTAACAAGACTTTGAAAAGATAAGAAATGAAATTGTCTTTCCTTTAATTACATTCTAATTAAATTTTATTTTAGAATAAATATGCATTTGCCACTTGTTTAAGATCCTTACACTTGTGAAAAATTTTCAAATTTATGTTTAAGTCCCTAATGTAAATTATTTGTTAATGTTTGTTTTAAACCTTGATTCGTTTTATATTTACAAACTTATATAGATAACTTTTAAAAGATAAAATCAAGTATAATTATAAAACAATACACATATCTATTATTTGAATATAACATTTTTTATATGTTCCAATGGTTTAAATCTTTTAATCAAATCAAATTTTATATTCAAATCTAATTTTACATTTTTAATTCAAATTCAAAATTTAATATAGAATAAATTTGTACTTATAAATGAATAAATAATCAAATACCTTTTTAAATATATCTTTGTATTACATTTGATTTCAAATTAATAAATTTTATTTACAATTTTTCTATCGATATATTTATTCATTCAAATTTTCAAAAGATAATTTCAATTTTATTTTCAAATATTCTATCTTAAAATATATTTATATGAATAAAGGTACATCTTTATTAATTTTGAAAATTTAAACACAATTTATATTTTATTCTTAAATTCCCAATTCAAATCTATTTATAATTCAAAAATAGAAATTTTCTAATAAATTCATAATTAAATCCACAATTAAATTTCAAAAATTAATTCAATTATCAAATTAAACTGGACTAAAACCCGGGATGTTACATCCAATCAAGCTGAAATTTGGTAGGAACATTCCTTGGCATGTAGATAATCGTCTGTGAAAATTTCATTGTATTTGGATCATTGAATTGTGAGAAATAGTTGATACGAAATGATGTTCTTCGCTAGGCTGCTTTGTTCGAATCGATTTGTTCGAATCGATTGCTTCGAATCGATGGTGGCACACGCCTTCGTGATGATGTGGAGCGCAATCTTCGTATCGATCCGCCTTTTTCGCCGAGTTGATCGAGTCGTTCCAAAGATTTCACCGCGCTCGTATCCATGTTTACCGTGTCGACCCAGGGCTCCTAAACTCAGTGGATTCGAACATATTATCATGTATGGATTCGAATGCAGAGTCTTGTTCGTATCGATCATGACATGCTCCGGTCGATCGATACGAATTCATTGTTGCAGGATGGATTCGAAGTGAGGCATTCTGATGGATACGGAGCAGGGTATCTATATGGATACGAATCAAGGTGCCTTGATGGGTTCGAAGGACACAAGCCTACGGGTTCGAATCAGAGGGGAGCGAGGTTACTGCCACTTTGATCGATGTGAAGTTGATGGATTCTAACTAAATTTAACTTAGGGGTTCGAATGTGACTCCGGTCGATGGATACGAAGTGGGGGATGAATGATCGATACGAAGCTAGACCGTCTGATGGATATGAAAACATCCCCGTTGATGGATACGAAGCTGATGCTAGGCGATTATTGTGACGTGGTCTATCTACTGATGGATTCGAACTAGGAGGCGGTGATCGATTCGAAATAGACAAGTGTTGATGGATATGAACAAGAAGTTGCTTGACGGATACGAAGAGAGGCTTCTATGATGGAGGCGAAGAAGACATTAGCCAATCGTTACGAGGCACAACACCTGTTAATGGATACGAAGTCCATCGATACGAACTTGTTGGATTCGAATACTGCCAACATGATCGATACGAACCGAATGCACTCTTGATGGATACGATATTATCCACAGTGATGGATTCAAAGACTAGGTCGTTTCCTCTAGATTGAATCGATCATAACATGAGCATATGAACTCGGATTGACTTGAAATTTGGAACGTTGGCTCTCTTGGCCTTTCTAGCCGTGTCTTGTCAATTATAGCTCAATCTGGACTTGGACAAAATTTATCGATATCCACAGCGAACCTGTGATTGTTTGATATCCAAGAAGAGTGATCCTTGGTTTTCAATCAGTTCCTTGGTATCTCAGCCTTACCAAAAGGCGGGATAACATTTGCCTCCCAAAGTACGTCTTGCAGAAACATGACGTGCTTTGAAAAGCTGCAGTTTCTTTCTGAACAATCATCGTATTTTTCATTGAAAGTTATACTCTGTATTGCAGTAACCGGCTGCTGTGTGATAGTGATTGGCTGTTTGTCGTCGTAATCATAATGAGATGAGTATTCGATCCCTGTGAATGTTGAAAATCGAATGTTAGTCTGACATACATGCATATATGTTAACTTGACTTAGTTTGTCATTTGTTTTGTTGTTTTTTTATATATATATCGAATTTCGTATTGATCCTCTCCTGAACCGATTTGAAATTCGAGTTGAAACAACGCTTGATGGTTGTTTCTGATTGTCCTCTTGTATTGATCCTCTCCTGAATCAATGTAAAAGGTTGAACGGTAGTTTTCTACATTGGCGCGGTTTTCATTGATGGATACGAAATGATCGTTCATATCGATGAGTTTTGACGGAAACGAAATATTCGTTCGTATCGATGAGTTTTGATGGATATGAAATATTCGCTCGTATCGATGGACCTGCACTGTCGTGATTTGATGGTTGCAAAATCGACACCTCGAATCGATGGAGTTTGATGCTTTTAGTGAAGCCTTCGTTGTGTACTTTGAATCGATGAAGTCCGATGGTAACATCGTCTCGATGAAGACAAAGTCCGATGGATTCGAAAGCAGCATTCGCATCGATCCATCATTTGACCGTTTGTGACCGGTCACGTTGACTGGGAGGCGAAATGACCCAGTCACCCTTAAGGATCCATATAAATACTTTGGACTTAGCCATTTTTTCACTTTTTACTTTTACTTTCTTGCTTATATTTCCTGCGCTTTCGTATCGATAGAGAGAACTGAAGAACGAACTGCTCTAGCCTTCGAATCGATTCAATCTTTCTAGTCTTCACATTCCAATTTTAACTTAGGTAATTAATTACGAATCCAAGTAACGAAGTTATTCTAGATCCATTTTATCTTCTTCCATCATTCCTTCTGGCAATAGGTGAAACCAGATCTGGGATGGAACCCGGTCATAAATGGCCATGGCTATGCTCGAATCGATCGGAGAAGAAGGAATTATGGATTTTTAACAATCGATTGAGGGTTGCTCAGCCTCCGCTTTGTACCGATAAAAAGGAAGTTAGCGCTTGACTTCATATCGATTACTGGATGTTGGGTTTGCATCGATGTTGTTTAGGTCGAGGAACGATGGTTGTGGTTATGATCGATGCGAAGTTCTCCGGTTCGCAATCGATACGAGGTTGGTGCCACTTAATCGATACGAGGGGTATCGATTCAATCTTGAATGATACGAGACATATCATTTCGATCCGATGCAGTATAAAGCGCACCAATTCGTATATGATCGATATGAAGTGTATCGATTCGAACTCGATCGATGCGAAATGTATCGATTCGAATTCGATCGATATGAAGCGTATCGTTTCGAACACAACCGATGCAAAAGGGAGGCTTCTGACCCTTCACTAACTTGAACTGTGGTGATCGATCCCAAGTTGAAGTTCGATGAATTTGGGAATCTTTTGCATATGTGAAAACTTGACTTCGGCGAGCTTTATTCCTGCATATCTAGACTTAATGCAGAACTGCATATTTGACTGCCTTTCGAAGCTCATCGATGGAACCATAGTTTAACAAAAATATAACGAACTTTAATTTGAATCGATCGTTAGCATCTGGATGGCACGGTTGTGACGGTCAGTGATGACGGTCATTTCTGTTCTGGTTTTCAGAGTTTTGTCGTTCACATATTTCAGTTTATTCCGTAGAATTTGCTCACGTAATGCACAACACTGCACGACACATTCATACACTTTACACGTGGGGAACACATGGGCTCTTCAGCGTCTAACAATGATTTCTCGTGAGTTAGCTAGTTATGGAAACTTTAATTTCGTAGCCGCAAGAAACTCAGGGTTCAGGCCCTCCCGTGCTTGAAGTACCGGAGATTAAGATTGAAGTTATCGGTCCAGCTCCGGATGAGCTACCCGACGCATCCTTCATTAGTAACCCATCAGACTCTGTTCCATCCAACATTTCGGAAGACATGCTAGGAAGAATATGCTTAAGGCATGGTCTGTCATTGGATGACGTATTACTGTCAGGTCCAAGCGACAGACCACACAATCTGCCGGAGGGATATACCGCATTTAATCTCCATGCGTGTAGTTGGGACACTCCCACCATTTTACTTGTATATAAGAGAAGTACTGTCGTTTCTGGGGATTACCCCCTCTCAGCTACATCCAAACGGATATGCCTCACTCAATAGCTTGTTCATTGCATTTATGGAGTATCTCTATCGACCGCCACTCTCGATTGAAATCAGATACTTGTTTAACTTCAAGAGTCGGGCTGATAGTCCATCTTTCACATTCCTAGAGGCGGTAAGAAATTGTCAAGTGGTTACAGGGGCTTGGACTAGATTGAACTACTTCAAGACGAAGTGGTTTTATGTTAGATGGCTCCCAGGATTTGCTAGGCGATGGCTATTTAGACGTGAGTATTGCTATCTTCTCGGGTAGTTGATAAGACATATATAGATGGATTCGGACTCACATCTTTTTTCTTTTCAGCCATAATCCAGCGACCCGAAGGTGAACATTTCAAGAATATAGTTCGGGTTCTTCAAGAAATCCCAAGCGAAGAGAGGAATATTGAGTTGCTCTTGACAGATAGGAATCTTAGGATTCTTGAACTGATTGAACGAAGAAAAAGTATAATGCTTGACATTGCTTTAAGGACTGCCTTGAAAGAACGAGTTAAACGAAGAAAGCCTAAAGTTGTTATAATCGAGGAGGCTGACTCCGAAAGAACTCACACCGATGAGGAACTGTTGGCCGAACCTGCGGATGTAGCCCAGGATATCGAAGAGCAGAGAAAAGGCATGGCAGCGGTTGACAAACCATCTAAAAAGGGGTGATGGAAATCTATTGTCACGTCCCGGCCCGCCTCCGGAATTATAATTTCGGAGATGTCTCCCCCAAAAACTGAGAATCTCTATGAAGGGCTCGCTGATCTTCCAATTCCGAAGATGTGTCCTTGCAGCAGGATGTCGGATTGGACGAACTTTCACAAGCCTTAGTTTTAAGCGAGTCTCTGCCCACTAGTGCGGTTGACACATCCGGTTGGTCGGGGGTTTGCGCATACATTCACACTTCATGACACTACACGATTTCTGAATGTAGTACGCTCACTATGAGAGATTACTAACTTTTGTCTCCGTTTTGACTTGCAGATACCATGACTGGACGAGGTTCAATGTTGGGAAGTCTTCGACAGGCCCGTAGATCCTCTGCATACTATGAGTCACATAGAAGGGAAGGGGACAGAGATCACGACCGTGGATACTCTGGATACTCCAGCCAAGAGAGATATGATAGAGATAGGGATTACAGACATCGATCTCGATCTCGCACTCCTCCTCCCAGAACTCCTGTACAACCTCCCGTTTATGTTTCTCGTCCCCCTGAATCCTCGCGGCACAAGTCGGCTTCCCAGTCTTCTAGGTCTGACCCCCATCATCCTAGAACGGAGGTAATAACCTCCGTAGTTGCAGAACAGGCCCCTATGGAAATTTTAGGGGAAGGGGCGATCAAGCTTGCTCAGTTAAAGAAGGATTTTCCGAACATCTGTTTCGATAACTACATTTTTCCTCTTCATTTAAAAAGAATCTCAGTGAAAGCTGAGTAGATGGCGCATGATTATGTACATGACTTCTATGCCCAGTATAAGATGTGGGCTAAAGCGGCTGAGAAAGCATCATCATTAGCCTTTGAGCGAGCAGCCACCATTGAGAAACTACAAGCCGTGCTAGCTCAAAAGGACCGTATTATACAAGTGATGAACACTGAAGCTGAGTCATCTCGAAAATCGGAGATGGAGGCCCTTAAGAAAGCTAATGAAGCCTAGGCGGCGATGGACAGGATGAAGAAAGAGCATTATGTTACGGTGGAGGACTTGGGCCACCGAAATACTATTGTAACCGCCGAGCGGGATGCGGCCTTGAAGGAGCTAAATAAGCTTAAGGCCAAAGTTTTCGAAATCATGAAGGAGAGGGACACCGCCAACATTTCTGCACAGGAGGTTTCGGAGGGAAAGAGATGCGGCCGTGGAAAATGTCCGCGAGGCGGAGGCCGAAGTTGATGAGAAAGTTCGGCAGGCAGAGATCAAGCTCGAGATGAAGATTGAAGAGCTTCTCATCACTTATAACGCCAATGTGCTGAGGCACAGAAACTTAGCGAGGCTCGATGACTACCCGACACACTTATCCAATGCATGGAATTTGTTAGTTGAAGAAGAGAAGGCAGCACAGTTGGGTGAAGCTTTTGATGAGTTCGATTTGGAGAACCACATATTGAATGAGATGAGAAGAAGGTTCTCCACGATTTTATGATCTCCCATGCTAGAGAGAGACTGGGTACCCAACACTTAGAAGTTGGTGAGGGTTCTGGCGTCGCACGCCTAGCTACAAGTTCTGGGATGATTACTTCATCTGGATTCGAGACGATGCCAACAATTGAGCCGCAGCCGGTTCCGAGCTATGACCCTGAGCAGCCATGCTTATCCCCCATAAGGGAACATCCTTCAGAAGCTGTTCAGCTAGCCACGAGCCGAACTGAGGAAGGTACTTTGTACAAATCTTGTGTGTATTTGAAGTGAGGGGCTTGTTCTTGAAGTGTGTTCTGACAACTTCTTTTCTTTCTTGTCCACCGAGCAAAGTTACACCGACAGCGCCTCCTGCAAGCCAAGAATCACATCAAGTGCAGGAGGCCATCACTACTGAGGCGGTTATCACGACCACGGTCGTGCCGACGGAGACGGCATAAGGGAGCTTACTGTCTTTGGACGAGTAGATGATGAACGAGCTTTTAGGTCAAAGCAGCGATCCATTTGCGGACATGCCATTCGTCCTTAGCGAATTTCCACCTGCTTCCATTGCTTCGTCACAGTCCACCACTACCTATCGTGAAGCTCATGCCGCTCGTGAAGCTGAGATTCTTGCTCAAATCAACACAGAAATTGAAGCGGCAGCACATGGTGGTAATTCTGAGAGTGTTACGACGGTGGTCGGCCCCACTCCTCTTGAGGTGATATCTTCTGGGGACACGCTTGTCGGAACCAGCGTGCCCATTCCGCCCTCGGTGGTAGACCCGACTCTTTCGACTCCTCCAGAAGAGAATATTCCTTTAAGTTCAAGTTCGGAGGAAGACGTCGATATCATGCCTTTATAAGAGGATGATCCGCCAAAGGGTGAGGGCTTGAAGCGAAAGACTGTGCGGATCTAGCAGTTCCACGTCGAAGAAAAAGCCGAAGAAGAAAAAGTAGATAATTCCCCTCCGGCCCATTTTTGGCAGTTAGGAAGTCACTTTTATTTTTCTTTCATACGCTATGTATAGATGCAGGCTTGGCCCCCTGCTAGTAGGAATTTTTTGGAATAACTTGTACATGAATCTTCACATACAAGTAGTTGAAATGACATTTAGTTTCTCTGCTTCAACTCTCATTTCTTTTGTGCTTAAGTATTTGCAGTATTTGGCTTTCAGTCCAGTGTACTTGTGGTGTTTCTACCTTCAAGTTGAGTCTGTTTTATTTACTGCGTCCGAAAATCTTGATCACACGTTGTAATCGATGAACGAATTGAATTTTGGACATTGTATTGCTTCGGTTAGTGATTAACACTTAAGCTTTTTGCTCCCAGTTCCGGGGAACGACATTTGTATTTCGGTGGTCAATCGCACCTATTGCAAATCTTGAGCACATGTCTACACTCCGGGGACTTTGGATAATCTGTGATCGATAATTTGGTTCGTGCTCTGGGAATTCAAGAGTTATCGATGTTTGTAACATAGTTCGCACTCCAGGAACTTTGACTTGGTATTTGTACTCTAATTCACACTCTGGGAATTTGGAGTCGAATTTTATACTTCGCTTCACACTTCGTTAACTTGGAAATGATGTTTATACTCCAGCTCACGCTTTGGGAACTTGGAGTTAGCATGTATGTTTTGGTTCACACTCCGGGAACCTGGAATTGATGTTTATACTCCAATTCATGCTCTGGGAATTTGGAGTTAGCATTTTATTTCGGTTCGCGCTCTGGAAACCTGGAATTAATGTTTATATTCCAATTCACGCTCTGGGAATTTGGAGTTAGCATGTATGTTTCGGTTCTCACTCCGGGAACCTGGAATTGATGTTTATACTCCAATTCACGCTCTGGGAACTTGGAGTTAGCATTTATATTTTGGTTCGCACTCCAGGAACCTGAAATTGATGTTTATACTCCAATTCACGCTCTGGGAATTTATAGTTAGCCGATAGATGGTCAGTCATATCTGTTTGAGCTTTTTAGGAATTCGTTCACACTCTGCGAATGATGGATTTATCGAGATCGTGGATGGTCGGATCACATCCACCCTGAGTTAACAAGCGAGGTCGTTAAACGGATGGGTCCATCCTCCTCAAACTTGGTTAGGATGCGGCCGAAGTCGTTAGGCGGACGGGTCCACCCTCTTCGGAACCGCATATATATGTTTATACTCAAACTCGCACTCTGGGAGTTTGGAGTTAGTGTTTATACTCCCGTCCGCACTCTGGGGACCTAGAGTTGATGTTTATACTCCAATTCGCACTCTGGGAAAGTGGAGTAAGTGTTTATACTCCGGTTCGCACTCTGGGAACCTAGAGTTGAGGTTTATACACCAATTCGCACTCTGGGAAAGTGGAGTTAGTGTTTTTATTTCGGTTCGCACTCTGGGAACCTAGAGTTGAGGTTTATACTTCAATTCGCACTCTGAGAAAGTGGAGTTAGTGTTTATACTCCGGTTCACACTTTGAGAACCTAGAGTTGATGATTATACTCCAATTCGCACTTTGGGAATTTGGAGTTAGTTTTCCGTGTGTCGGTCCAATTTAGCCTTTGATGTGATGGCTTACCCCCGGGCTGAGGTTTCACTTAGTGAGTGGCCGGTCGTATCATGGTCACTAGCTATTTGAATACATTCCATCGTGTGATAGAACTTAGCTCTTCGTGCGTCGTGATTGTTGAATGTCGCATTCGATGAATCACAGCTCTAGCTTGAAGAGATAGTAACTTATTGTTGAAACGAAAAACATGGCAAACTCAGTTCCTTATTACAAATTCAAACTTCAGAATGCAAAGAAAATTGCAAAGTATTCATAGGCCGAATAAAGCCCGTCATGTGTAACAGTGACGAAGGTCGTCGTCGTTCCAGGCTCCTGACAAAGTGGGTCCGCCACTGACGGAGTTTATCACCAATCTCCCACTAGGACGGGTAGAGTCTTCCTGTCTCGGTCGATCGAGTTCATTATTTTGATTTGATGGGCCCGCTCCTCCAAGCTGCGGCGCCCGCACAAACAGTTCCAGCCTCCTTTCTCTGATCAATTTTTCTACGAGATCTTGCAAGTGACAACGTTCATTCGTATTGTGCCCGTAGCTTTCATGGAACCTGCAAAAATTTCCCGTATGGATTTGCTTCTCTGACGACATTCATTCGTTTTGGAGCAGGTTTTTCGTATTGAATTGTATTACAGGTTTGTAAATACAAGTTCTCCAGTGATGTATTCAAAGGAGTGTAACTGTCAAACATAGGATTCTTGCGCTGTGGGCCACGATTTTGATCTCGTTTTCTAGTTTGATTCAGGCTCTCTCTCCGCTGAGCTTGTTTGTTTTTAACATTCAACTGAACTCTCCCGGAGCTCTCACCGGACTGTTTGATTGCGGCATTGCTTTGTATCCCTTCTGTGCTTGGCCCTGCATCAGTCTGCTTCCTAGACTGTTTTGCATCTTCCCTTCTCAGGAATTGAGCCGCCTTGGCGTGGAAACGGTCCAAAGATGCAGGTGGTTTTCCCGCCAACCAGTTGCCAAACTCAGAATCGGGGTCAATCCACTTAGTCACGCCATAAGGATGGAGTTATCGTTCAGATTGCTGATTTCCGCACTTGCAGTATGGAATCTCTCTAAGTAGTGTTTGAGCATCTCTCCAGGAGCTTGGGTGACGCTAGACAGAGTGTTGACATCTTTTGGCCTTGCGACGTGCATGAAGAATTGCTCAACAAATTTTGTGGCCAACTGGTCAAAGGAGGAATTGGATCGAGGTGGCAGTCGACTGAATCACAAGGTAGCGATACCCCCCAAGGATATGGGGAAACTACGACACTTCACTGCATCGTCAGCTCTGGCAGCGCTCATCGACCATTCATATTTCAGAATATGTTGCTTGGGGTCGGAGTTTCCCTCGTACATGGGTAGAGTCGGCATCCTGAATCGCCGAGGGGGTACAGCAGTAAGTATATCGTCCGTAAAGGGAGTGTGACTTCTGGAGATTCCCCGGTCATCATTCGTGAGACCCTGGCTCTCACGGATCATCTGACGTATCATGGTCGGAATATCCGACATTTGTACGTTTTGTGCGGCTCGTGCCGGAGTGTGATTATGTTCCATATTATGAGGTTGGGCCGGATGCTGTCGACGGTCCATATCTTGCCTTCTTGGCTTATACTCTTCTGGGACATATGGTTCAGGAGTACGTCCGTGCTGACGACGGTCCAGGTTTGACTGATTTTGGGCATCGACTCCTGGTTCAATCGCGACGTTAGTGGCACGGTATTCTATGGTGTAGTGAGGAGAGATACCCCTTCGGGAGGAGGGTCCGGTTTGGAAACTGGCCGATGGACCAAGTCTCAACTGCTTAACGGTCATTGCCAGTTGATGTCCAGCAGTTTGCATGTGACTCCCATCCAGTTGGGGTCGTGGAGATCGATGATGATAATCAGAAGAGGAAGAACTTTCGTTGGAGGAGCGAGAAGCATGATCTCTCCTCGATCTCTTTTGCTTTTGGCGATTCAGCTGGTTGGTCAGCTGGTTGGTCAGCTCGGCGTTAGCGCGTAGCTGTTCTGTTAGCTGTTGCCGACTTTGGGTCAGCTCTTGAAGCAGCAGCTGAAACTCTTGTCGGGTAACCGGACCTGATGGTTTCGAGTGTCCAATAGCGTCTTGGTTAGAGGGAGGTAGTGACGCAGGATTCTGTCTATCCTGTTTTTCTTGATTGACAGCATTAGAGGTGGTCCTTGTGCTAACCATCTTGAGGGTTGAATTCCTTTCCTAGACTTTATGCAAATCTAAATAGAAGAGAAGGAACTTGAATTTGTGATCTGGATCTCTCTCTTAGATTTATTCAATCCGTTATGAACGACAGGTCCAACGAGCAGGAGAAAATTTAGGTTCTCTCAGTGAAAGCACCAAAGTGTTTGCACCAAAATTGGTCACTACACTCTTTGGAAGGCTTTAAAGAGATAATAATGAAGAGTATAAATTGAAATGAGGATTATCTAACAAAACTCCAATTAACAAGAATGTAAATGCGAAGACAAGCAATTTAAAGTGGTTCGGCGTGTTTCCTACATCCACTGTGAAGTTTTTGCAACTTTATTGATTCTCTTTCAATGATTACAAGCAAGTACAGCAAACGACAGCAAGTTACAATTGGAAATTCGAATTCAACAGTAGTAGAATGATGGAGATCTCGATCCGGTAGAGTCTCGGCGCTTGAGAATCAAAAAGTCCCTCTTCTGTAGGCTCTGGGGCTCTATTTATAGACGTAGGAGGCTGGGACTTCGCCCAAATTTCAGGAGACTCGTTCCGGCACGTGAGGATGCCCACACGACCAATTCCAGGAAGTTTCAACTTGATCTGTGATCGATACGAATTTATTTCGTTTCGATCAAGATGATGTCCACTCAAGCAGAAATTTGGTAGGAATACTCCTTGGCACGTAGATAATCCTCTGTGAAAATTTCATTGTATTTGGATCATTGGATTAGGAGAAATAGTCGATATGAAATGATGTTCTTCGCTAGGCTGCTTTGTTCGAATCGATTTGTTCGAATTGATTGCTTTGAATCGATGGTGGCACACGCCTTCGTGATGACATGCAGCGCAATCTTTTATCGATCCGCCTTTTTCGCCGAGTTGATCGAGTCGTTCCAAAGATTTTTCCGCGCTCGTATCCATGTTTACCGTATCGACCCAGGGCTCCTAAACTCAGTCGGTTCGAACATATTATCACGTATGGATTCGAATGCAGAGTCTTGTTCGTATCGATCATGACATGCTCCAGTCGATCGATACGAATTCATTGTTGCAAGATAGATTCGAAGCGGGGCATTCTGATGGATACGGAGCAGGGTATCTAGATGGATACGAAACAAGGCACGTTGATGGGTTTGAAGGACTCAAGCCTACGGGTTCGAATCAGAGGGGAGCGAGTTTACTGCAACTTTGATCGATGTGAAGTCGATGGATTTAACTAAGTTTAACTTAGGGGTTAGAATGTGACTCCGGTCGATGGATACGAAGTGGGGGATGAATGATCGATACGAAGCTAGACCGTCTGATGGATAGAGAACATCCCCGTTGATGGATACGAAGCTGATGCTAGGCGATTATTGTGACGTGGTCTATCTACTGATGGATTCGAACTAGGAGGCGGTGATCGATTTGAAATAGACAAGTGTTGATGGATACGAACAAGAAGCCGCTTGATGGATACGAAGAGAGGCTTCTATGATGGAGGCGAAGAAGAAACCAGCCAATCGTTACGAGGCACAACACCTGTTGATGGATACGAAGTCCATCGATACAAACGAATACTGCCAACATGATCGATATGAACCGAGTGCACTCTTGATGGATACGAAATCACCCGCAGTGATGGATTCGAAGGCTGGGTCATTTCCTCTAGATTGAATCGATCATAACATGAGCATATGAACTCGGATTGACTTGAAATTTGAAACTTTGGCTCTCTTGGCCTTGCTAGCCGTGTTTTATCAATTATAGCTCAATCCGGACTTGGACAAAATTTATCGATATCCATAGCGAACTGTGTATGTTTGATATCCAGGAAGAGTGATCCTTGGTTTTCAATTAGTTCCTTGGTATCTCGGCCTTGCCAAAAGGCGGGATAACAAAATGAATGAGATTTAAGTTGAAGAGAAATGTAAGAAATATTATGAGAATGGATATTTTAATGTCCTTTATTAAATGGAAAAATTATGTGAAACAAATATTAAAGTATGAAATGATATTTGTGTTAATCAATGAGATTAAAAATGAATTTAATTGAAATGCAATTGTGATGAAAAAAATTGGAATAAGTATGTAAGTTGTGTGTATATTATTTTATTCGCATATTAATTTGATCCGGATTTGAGTACATAAATTCGAGGTGAATTACACCATTTCGCGTTAGGATTTTCATTTGATTCTTGATGGCGAATATTTGATATGGTTTTTGGTTTGATTCCAGAACTCTCTATCATAATATATGGCTATGCAAGGAGAATGATGGTTTCTATTGAACAAACCATATCAAAGTATGCATTAGATAAGTTGGATTGACAATACTAGCTCGAAAGCGAACTTGTGTGATCGAGCGAGCGATCGAATGTGATTTTGCAAAATGATGACATATGTACATCTTATGTTCTAATATTATTTGTATGCTTTGATGCTGAAATGGATAGTTGTTGGGTTGGATATCTTTGAAATTCAAATTGGAATTTTCTTTTATGCAAAACTACTATTAATTTAAAACCATTTTTCAAAACTATTTTATTTTATTTTCTTATACAAACTATCTTATTCTATGTTATTTACAAAACTATTTTATAAAAAAATTTATTTTCAAAGCTATTCTACAAACTATTTTATTTTCGAAGCTATTTTACAAACTATTTTATTTACAAACTATTTTACGCAACCATTTTATATACAAAACAATTTCACAAAACAATTATATATAAAAAACATAGAATAAAACTATTCTAAATTCAAAAACTTTTATAAAGCAAGGATGTTCAATCCCATATGGCTTCACATACATCGAAATTGATTTTGGAATTTTTTTTATTCTTGTATAAGATGGACTTTGTATAAGTACACGTGATTTTGAAACTGTTAATTTTGGAAGGTATTCGATCTGAGAAATTGTATATATAACGAAATTTATATAAGATTAATTTGATATATTCGAGATTACTAAATTTGGAAAGTACTTTGTTTGAAAATGAAATCTTATATATAATGGAATTTATATAAGTGCGATATTTGAAGCTATGATTTTGAAAGAGTACTATATATGGCATATTATATTTTGAAGTAAGAGGTATGGAACTACCCTCCGTGAAGAAGTATATTATGATATGCTTCGGCCTAGATGGACTAGGGAAATCCAGGAATGAATTCGACCGATAATCCCTAATGGACTTGGGTGAATTCAGAAATGGATTCGAACTGATATGGTTGTCCGGACTTAAACTCATGAGTTCCTCGATTTTTTTTCTAGGTAGATGGTTCTTTAGTTTACCCAATCGAGGCACTTTCGATCCTGGGATCTGTTGTTTATAGATCTTCCGGGAAGGAAGTGCATCCATTGCATAAATCATTGAATCAGCAACGTACCACTGCAGCAGGAGTCTATGGTCCCTTGTTTACAAACTGGCTACGATATTCTTCTGGAATCCGGAAGGTAGAAGGATCTTCTGGAAAGTTTTTTGTCCATTACGTAAATATGGGATCAGCAACGGGCCACACTGTCGTATTATCATTGTTGACATTTGATTTTGAGCGGTACTTCTTATACCTGTTTTTAAGTATTTTTCACTAGTGTTGAAACAGGTCTACTTAGTACTTAGAGATTTTTAGGCTTACACCCGATAAACGTACGACCAGATTCTGCAAGAACGAGGATAAACCTGTTAAGACATCGAGTTATAAAAGTATTTTGATAAATTATTATATAAAAGATATTTTGGTCATTTTTTCTTCTTTTCTAAATACTCTAATATGTTTAAAATATTATTTATTTATGTACAACATGTTTTAATAGTAAATTATTAGTGTTGCAAATATTTTAGAAGTTATTAATTAAATAAAACATATTTAAAGTAAATGACTATTGATTTATTAATAATGTTTGAAAAGTATCTTGAGATAAAACTAATAAATTTATAAATAATGGATTTAATGTTTTCAATGGCTTCTTTGTGATTATATGTAATGATGTAAATAATTAATTTCAAATAGTTTACATATATTTATAAAGATATTATGTAAAATACTTAAATGGTATATATAAATGTAGCAAGAAATTTTACAAATGAATTTTTGAAAAGTATTAAAGTATTAAAGGTGGTTGATTTGCAAATAAAGCTTTCAAATGAATATTTCAAGTAAAATTTATATAAGTATCTTTGAATGTATAATTTAAAGATATTATATAAATGGAGGAAAAAAATTGATTTACGAAGTTTATTTATAGTAATATACTTGACAAATAAATTTAAACCACTATTTTGGAAGTATAGTTTGAAATATTTAATCGGTTTCCAAGTACTAATAGTAAATTTTATTGGTTTATTTACTGTTTGAATTTTTGTATTAAACCGTAATAAATGTTTTTCCATGATTTGAATATTCATTTTTAAACAAGTGTTTAAAATTTATTATGAAGATATAAAATTTTATACTTTGATTTAGAAATTTAACGTAAGATTTGAGTATACTATTAGTTTCAGTTTAATAATCTTGAATTTATACTTATTTTAAAAATAACGAGTCTAATAAATTATCGGATTTAAGGAACTTTATTTTATAGCTTATTATAATGTTTTGATATACTTTTGAAGAATCTTTGCATAATGATATAAGGATTTTTTAAATATATCTTATATTTTTACTAAGTAAATGAGGTTAAATGTTTTAATTGAATTTTTAGATATATTGATATATTTCTTTTCTCTTCAAGGGTGAAAACCAAAAACTTAATTTTTTTTATTCAATAACCGAATTAAGTTATAAACTTAAGTAAGGGAGTAGAAGCTTAAGTAATATTTTTGAAATGATTCATTAATGACTTAAATCCTTAATGGAAAACAAATTATGTAGTTGATTGATCTTTATATAAATAAACGAATGTAAAAGTAAATGATGAGAGGGAAAAACCATTAGAATAAAGTAAAGTAAATTTAGATTAGAATTTCAATTATTGTAATGAAATAAAATTTTAACTATTTAATAATTGGAACTTCTAGAGTTGAAAGTAAGAAATTAAATGCTAAGTTATAAATGAAATATATAAGTAATTTGAAATTTGAAATTTGTAACTTGTAAACAAAAAGGATATGAAAATAAGAAATGATAACTATTGAACACTTATTTACTAAAATGAAATAAGATAAACTTATGTAACTTTCAAATTACATTCTTAAAACATATATATAACTTACCAAAAGATTTAAAAGTGGAAATGTTTAATAAGGAATGGAAAATTTTACAAGTAAAACTTATGTAATGTAAATGTACAATGAATTAATTTTATAATTAAGAATTTGATGTTATAGTTTTTATAAACCTAAGTTATAATTGAAATGTTACTATATAAAATGTAATGGGAAGTAAGTATTGTAAGTAGATGATTATAAACATTGGTTAATGAATTGATATACTAGGTAATTGAATTTAACATGAATACTATAAATAAATGAATGTAAATAAATGAAATTAAGTAATAAATGAATAAATGAAAATGAATCTTTGTAAGTAATAAATGAAAATAAATAAAATAAACACTAAATGAATGAATGGGAATAAGATTTCATAAGAGATAAAGGTAAGTTAAAGAAATAATCCTTATATGGATGAAAAATAAAAATAAAACTGTAAATGTTTTGAAAGAAATTTAATAAGGACAACTTAAGTACATTGTAAATTACTGTTTATTCTGGTTTATGGGTTGTTTGGGACAGGATACTTCTAATTGTTTAAGATGTATGAATAATTTATTGAGTCCATCTAAGACTGTTGAGTAATTGGTGCATTTAGTAGTTTATTTGTAATTCTAAGCGGTAAAAAGTTTCTGAACCCGAACAAACCATTTGCCTTGCTTTGCCTTGCTTGCTATGGATGAATGGTTAATTACTTTGATTCTTTGTGATGATTATATGCTGTGATTGCGAGTGTTTGTTGTTTTATACTGATTTGTTTGTTAGTTGTTGAAACAACAAATATTTCATTTTATATAATTATTAACTCATTTTGGATTATATAAGTGATATGGAAGCAATTGCTACTGCTTTTGGTTTTATAAAATAAGCGTTAATTGCCCGACAAATAGGTACATTCTCGGATTTTAGTTTTCTAGCGATATTATAATGTTTCTCCCACTGTTGGGATATATTATTTTGAAAAATATGATATATTTTATTATTTTGATATTATGATTTCTCCCGAGCCTCTCCGTACAAAGGAGACTCTGCCGAAATTTTTCATGAATTTTAGACTTAGAAAAATTTTATGAAATGTTTTTCAAATTTTGTTAATTTGAATATAAAAGGGCTTAATTGTCTATAAATTAATATATTTTATTTAAATTATTTGATTTTGTAAATTTAAGTGTTATAAATTTAATATTTTGAATAATATATGTTAATTTCTTAATTTTTCCTTTTTCCTTTTTGTCCTTTTCGGGGACGAAAAGTTTTGATTGGAGGAGAGTGTAACAACCATTAATTTTCGATAATATAAATTAGTTAATTTAATAGATTTTAATTTAATTATGAAATGATAATTTGAAATAAATGTAACAATGTTAATTTAGGTCATTTGTTAACAACTATAATGAAAATTCACTTAATTGAGATGATTTCAGTGTTATACGAATATAGGAAAACAAATGTAAATATGAAATTAATTAATAATAAATGGTAATTGAATAAAATCAATATTATGTAAGTAATTATAATAGTTGATTTCAAATAATAAACCCTTACAAGTGTGATTAAAAGCATAAGAGGGAAACAAGTATTATGTGTTACCTATTTATTTAACCTATTAAAATTAAATTGGAAATAAATTAAGTGAATAAAATTAATTGTTATACTTATGTGATTTAATACAATAACTGAAAGTGTGGCTATAGTAAAATAATTAGAATGCAAATTTATTCATACGGTAATAGTTGAGTTAATAAAAGGATGAAATTAAGATATATAATTAATTGGGACATTAAATTTTTAATTAATGTATGAATTTGACAAAAAAAATTCGATATATATGGGAATATAGTAGTTAACACAAATAAAAGATGGAAATGGTAGTATATTAATGAAATAAGATATCAACGAATATTAACTATGTTATTAGTAATAATTGATTGAATATAAAGATTGAAATTCAAAATATAGTCAATTTATTGGAATTAATTAATAATTAAGTGAATTTAATTACAGTTGTACTTGAACACTGTAATTTGTGAGAGTATTTGGCACTGAAGCATATGTAGACTTGTTTTAAACTATCCGAATTGTCTATAAAATCAAAAAAATGATAAAAATTTGTTAGTTAATAAATATTGAATTAAAAAAGTGTATTAATTAATTTAATATTAATTTATTTAAATAATGTGAAAATAGCCGTTTTGGCCACTGTCTTGGATTTTGATGAAACCAGTTTCATCGGATCCGTAACGGTGAATTATTGTTGGATTTCAAGTTCCGTAGCGATCGGACTTGTCGTTTGATTGTACGGACTCGAAACGCCTAGAAATCAATTTAATTAAAATCAATTTGAAATAAGCTGATTTTAACATAACTTCTTCATACGATGGAATTAGGACCTAAAACCTATTCCATTGAGTTTAGAAATATTGAAAACATCTATTTTGATATATGGGTTGACCCATTTTCGTTCCGGAGGCAGAATGGTCTTTTTGGGTCATTTATCGTTCCAATCTAAATCAATCTGGTCCAATCATTCTATTTTTCAAATCTGCTAATAAATACCTCGTAATAAACCTTAACTATTTCTTATTTCTTATTACAATACGTACAGAAGTTTCTATTGCTCCTCTTTCTCAGTGGATGAAAACCCTAAATTATCCAATTCAATTTCAATTCAAAATTCAACTTCAAAAATCAAATCTCCTCAAGCTATATCATATTATATATCTATTGGAAGCTCTTAGCGAGCGCAATCCACTGGTGATATTCTTTTTTTGATTCAGATCATTGTTTGTCCAGAAATCGCGAATCAACTTCGGTCGTCCATTGGTTTGGGTTTTGATCCTGCGGTGGATCTTCGTCCGATCAATGATTGGCAAGCGTCGTTGCGTAGAGGAGGGAGAGCAGGATTCATAGTGATCTCCATTCGTCATAACATGCTCGGGATTTGCCGAAAATGGTGCTCAAAGCTAGCGGCGGCGAAAGTCAGACGATGGGACTGGAAGGGTCGCGTGACTATGGGTTGGAGCGGCCGGAGGTAGGGGACGTGACGGTGGCCCTTGATCTGGTCAATAATGAATGTGGTGGCGCGCGTTCATTGATGAAGTCGGCGGCAACATCGTGTTTGAGATGTCGTCCGAGACTAGGGTTATGCTGCGCAAAAGGTGATGTGTCCTTTTTTTATAAACTACTATATTGTTAACATTAAAACATTCTAATATGCATAACTTTTGCATGCGAGGTCCGATTCACGCGTGGTTTGATCCGCTGGGATCGTATTAGAATTTCGGATATTTTGGCTCTAGTTTGGACGAATTCGAAGACTATTTGAATTTTGGGCTTAAATTGGATTTAAATTCTATTTAAATTCAAAGGTGAGTGTTTTAACCCACTCACAACTTCTAAAATTTCTTATGTTTGTTAAATTAAATTTATAATGTGATAGGAATTTATTTATGACTATTTAGTATATTTAAATCGTCATCTAAGTTATTTTGAATTTATTTGAATTAAATCGTTATTTAATTTATTATTAAAATTAAATTGCCAGTTAAATACTTGTTATTGATTTTCAATTATCTATTGAGGTATATTGATTGATTTGGATGATGATTGTGATGGATGACTGATTCTTGATATTGGATGAATGGATGTTGTATTTTATATCGTTATAATACTGCAAGTTCACTATGGGTTGAAATGATACACACCCAAACGATTTTATGGATTAAGGGAAAATTGTTATGGGTGAAATGATAAACCTGAACGGTTTTCATTGATTTGAAAATGTTGATTTTTGGCACTAGTTGAAATGATATAGACCCATATAATTTCTTGTATTTGGATTTTATTTGGAACTGAATTATTTGAAGGGTTTAAGTGAATTCAAACTTTGGATTTGTGTTTAATTAGGCGATTAAGATTGATATTTCGAGTTATTTGAAACCTTTTAAATATATTCACACTGTACACTTGATAGGAGATGGAAATCCTGTAACATCTTTAAAGCCATTGCATTCATATTTTATTAACTTAACTTACATAATATCTTTTAGTTCTGACTCGAGTGTCTCGTTTTCATTACGCTCGGGTCATTCTGAGCTTTTTCAGTGTATTGAAGACCATTTTATTTTCTGGAGGACGACGAAGAAGATTCAATATATTATTGCTACTTATTATTCCACCACATTCTGTGTTCCGCTACATTATTTGTTTATTTACGATGTATGTATAACTCTGATTTGAATTTGTAAAAGTGTAATCAAACGTTATTTGTAAAACAACTTCATGAACTATTTATTTGATTATTATATTTCTTTCGTTCCATTGTGCGATTCTGTGTTTTATTTTCTTTTTTTTCCTTTTTTCTTATTTACCCATTAACAATCCTTCCTTTTGAATGGTTTGAGTCCAACATGTGTGGTTTATTGTCGATTTGAACCGTCCAAAAAGGTGAGTCGTTTACATACAAATGGAATGAAATAAATGGTTTTAACATACTTTCTATATATTATTGCAAAAATATTAGTCGTCAAGATCTATTTTCTTTGAATAGAATACATATCCATATCAAATTTAGGCTCTGCCAACCAACCATTCTTTAAATCCATCAGTCTTTTCACGTGTAGATATTCCAAATGTTTAATAGCATATTTTTTGAAAATAATCATCGTAAATGATGGAATTCAATTAGATAATTTGATAACCAGAATCTTCAATTTTTCATTACACATCAATAGCTGTTGAAGTCCTAAATAACTTGTTATTATATTAGTACATGTAAAACTAAAATCATTGAAATTCAAACTTAAAATTTTCTAATAAAAATACGAACACTTTACAAAAAAAAATATGTAAAAATTCGATTAGTTGAAGCAGACACATATTATTAGAGCTATAAGAATCCTTTATGAATGGTAAAATAATTTATAATCAATTGTGGTATTTAAACATTCAAATAATGAATAAGGAAGCAAAATAAGCATGCTACATTTATGCTAATTATTCGTTGAACATTGAAATGAACAATAAAGAAATAGAAAAAATCCAGGGGCGACATTTAGTATTTAATACTATATAAATCATACATAATAAATTGTTGATTATTTTCTCATTCATCACTCAAAGTCATATAAAACCATACAAAATGCTATATATAAATTCCAGTTGCTGCTATTGTTATTTGAAGGCCAATTTGACCATCTTAATCTCATAGAGTGATTTTAATGGTTGGTGTTAACATTTTCAATAAATTAACAATTATTAAGATAATACATATAAACAATCTAATATGTTTATTGTAACAATCAAAAGACATAGGAAAAAAATTCAAGTAACTTAAAACAGTATGTATGGATAACCTACCAACTTAAAATGATCCACCAATATAATATAAATGCCATAATCATTGTTCCTTAACTTCGATTTTGAAACTTTGAACTACTATTTTTATTATTAGCGATTTTTCTTATGATTTTATTTAATTTCTTGTGAAATTTTATATTCTATTCATTTCAAATATTTATTTATTTCACTCGATAATTTATTTTTTTGAGGATATAAATCAATTTTCTTTTATCCATAATTTTCCCATTCATTTCATTCCATAATATTATGCAAGAAATCTCTATTTTTGTTATGTACTTAACATAAATTATAAAGAAATTATACTTAGCATGTTTTCCTTTGAGAAGCAACCAAATGAGGGAATTAGGAATAGGGACAAACCATAAAAAAAATTAGGCTGAAGGACATCAAGTTTCATTTTTGGGCTGAAGGACAATCTTTGAAGAAGAAAAAATTAGACCGAAGGACAATGCAAGTTATAACTAGCATTATTTTTAGTTTTTACACTATAAAAAATGCTAGTTATAACTAGCATTATATTCAGTTTTTACACTGTACAAAATGCTAGTTATATTTAGTAGTGTCCTTCAGCCTAATTTTTTTTCAAAGTTTGTCTTTCAGCCTAAAAATAAAGCTTGTTGTCTTTCAGTCTAATTTTTTTTTAAAGTTTGTCCTTATGCCTATTACTCGCCAATAATATTACTAAATTCAATCAATTAAAAATGCGGTTTTAGATACAAAAATTATGTACAAATGAAAGGACGGATTGAACATGTAATGAAAATTAGTATAGTACTCTTAATCCAAAATATTCTAATTCAAATAAACATGAAAAGATATAATAATATAGATAAAAATAATAAAAAACTAGTTATCCATATAAGCGATAGCGACTTTTCTTCTTATTGGCGTTAGTAACATTTATAAAAACATAACACGAATTCCAAATTTTTAACTAGAAATAGGTTCATAATTGTATACAAATTTTAAAAAAATAACCGATATTCAACATTCATCAACATATAATCAAATGCATGCATTGTTCCTTATAGGATAAAAGCTCAAAATTCCCATTAGATTATAGTAATTTTTAGATGATTTTAAAAAAATGAATGTAATATCATTGAAAGATATTGCAAATTCAATCGTTGGTGGAGTCATTCTAATAAGGATGAAAACGAGACATACAAATAAAAAATAGAATTATGAATATGGATAAAAGAAATTACCTATTTATAAATCAAAAAATAAGTAACCTGGAAAAGGAAAAATGACTACTATTTTATACAAAAGTAAAAAAGTAAACGACTTTATCCTTTTTAATAGTTTGTTTATCATTAAGTAGAGAGTGATAAGAAACTTAAAAAAACTATGTTTCATTTGAACTAAGAGAATGATATTAAAAATGTGATGGAATATTAAATAAAAAGTTAAATTAACAATTGATTTAAATTTAATTAGGGAATAAAGGTAAAAAAGGAATAGATTAAAAGAATAATTTGACAATGTTTCTTTTAATGATTAAGAGTTGAGTATATAACTTCAAATTGAATCAGGAATCAGGACATAAAAGGTCAAATATTGAATGTTTCATATTATATCTAAATTTTGAAACTTATCCATGTCATAATGATTGTTCCTTAACTCTAAATTTTAAATGGACTAATGTTTTCTTTGTTATGCTTGGTAATTATTTTTAATTAAAATTTGTTAATATTTTCTAGTGGTAGTTTTTATTCCAATTATATCTTTTAAAAAATAATTAATGGTTCCCCCTATAATTTAACTATATGATCGTATAAATCAAATTTTGGTTTTTCATAGTTTTTACTTTCATTTCTTTTTATAATATTTTGCATATAAATTTTATTTTTGTTGCATAAAATAATCTCCAAATGATCGAGGTTTTGATTTTACATATTTTACTTTAGAATAAAAAAATAGGATTTGTTTTGCGAAAAAAGCTATTACCTTTATCAGTTAAAGTAAATGTGATTTCATATAATAATTTAGGTAAGATGCTAACACATGGATTGATCGTAGAAATTATGAAAATCAACATTACACTGTTAATAAAGAGTATTTTAATATAAATATTGATTAACATTGAAATGAAAAACTACATAAAAATGTTTGTCATACACAAACTAAAGATAGAAATGAAGAATACAAAAAAGAGTAAATATCTAAATAAAATCAAATAATAAACTAATAACCAAATATGAGATCGTTTAAAAAAATTACAATTAGATTGATGGAATGATAATAAAGATGCAATGGAAAATAAAAATATGTTACGACACCTAAATAAAATGAATAAAATATATAGAGAAAGATGAAGGGTTGAGATATTTACACAAGGATACTAGAAAACCCGGAAAATAAATGAAATGGAGAATCATAGTTTAAAATCTATAATAAAATCCAATTTTGATATAAATTTCCAGTCGAAAATTTAGTGTAAAATAAACCTCCGGTGATGAAAAATTGATTGGGATTTATATAGATTTTACTTGAGAAAATTTGAGATTCAAATGCATAACACAACGAAGAACGTGCATTAAACAACTAAAATATTAATTTCATTTTTTGAAGAAGCAAAGGGATTATGGAGGCGATGGAGCGTGAAAGATGGTTAAAGTAGGCAAAAGATGTAGAAAAACCATTGATGTAAGGATATGAGAAAATGGAATAAATTTGATCAGAATAGTGATGAGAAAGAGCAGTAGTAAATCAATCCGAATAACTGAAGGGAAAATGTGACCTTTGTTTTTCCAAATTGTTTAGTAGTAATAATATTGATTGTCGTGTGTTTGCACAAAAATTGGACAAACATCCAAAAATTTGATTTTAGTTAAGTCACGTGTAAGTTGATTGATTTGGAGTTTTTAATGTTCGAACACATTAAAGGGTAATTTTGCAGTCATATAATAATTCGTAGACTCAAAGTCAGAAAGCAGTTAAGGAAAAAAATCACACAGAGTTTTATAGCGGTTAAGCCAAAATGTGCCTACATCCACTGCCCATCTTATTGTCTTACTTTGATTTGATTACAGTCACAAGTTTGTTTGGAAAGAGTAAAAACTTGGAGTAGCTGGAGTGACTGAGTCTCAATAGAATTTTCTCTCTTTTTCCCAAAAATCTGTCCCCATCATTGTTGAGAAGCTTCGGTATTTATAGAGTGGAGTTGTGAAGTGTGGAGGGGGAAGTTATAACTTTCTAAATCTACTTCAGTATTTGAGTAGGAGCGTTTAGATCGACATTCAAGTCATGAAGCTTGCTTGGCTTGGTTGTCCTTCATTGTCAGGTTCGGTGCTTCTGCTCTGGAGTCTCCTAATTGTCGGACCAAACATTTGGTCCGGCATGCCTATGTACCAGACCAAATGTTTGGTCCGGTGATGGATGTGTCGTGACAGACCAAATACCTAGTTCGACGTATTAGAGAATGCTAGACCAAATATCTGGTTCGACATATCAAAGGGTGTCGGACCATATATTTGGTTTGGCATTTTAGTGAATGCCGAACCAAGCATCTGGTCACGCAGTTTGGTCTTCATGCCTTTCTTTTTTTTGTTCCTTTCTTCCTCTTCTCTTTGCTTGCTGGAAAACCGAGCCAACACTTGCTTCCCAAAGTATGTCATGTAATTACACGATATGCTTTTTTGGTACGACACCGAGATTCTACCACCAAATGACATCTTACGACCGTTTGTCTTCCTTCCTTTTTCTTCTTGAAATACTGCCTTCCCCCTTCATTCTTTACTTCCAATTTCTCCACTTAATCTCGATCAATTGAGGTCAGCTTCAAGCTTATTCATATCGTTTGACTTCGAATATCCCTGCGTCTTCACTGCTTGAGGTAAGCTTTTCTAAACTGATCGCTTGGCCTAGGGTTTCAGGGCTTAGTTTCTTTTTTTTAGGTGTTTTGTACAGGCTTGGATGGCCCTTTTATTGTGAATTGTCGAACCATTGGGTCTTGTTGCTGGATTTTAGGTAGAATGATCTTCTACTCGTTGGATACACTAGGAAATTCTATTAACCCGTTAATCAGACTATGGAAACAAGACTACATCTCATCAACTGGATTGAGTTTGCTTTCCTTCTTAAGTTATAAGGATAAGGTAGAATGAGCCTACAGAATAGATCCTGTTCAGGTAAGGTCATAGGAGGGTAGGCTTTGGGCCAGTAGTTAGTGTGTGGTGAGTTTGGTTCAGCATCTGACATACGGTAATGTCGGACCGCATAGACCGAGTACATGGTTCATGGGCATGCCGAGCCAAAAGTATGGTTTTTATGTGATGGCTAAGTTAAGGGTATGGATTTAACTGAGCTAGACAATGAATGTTTCCATTTCCATTCATGATGATATCTCTGTTGGACTTATGCTTGACTTTTATTTTCTTGTACAGGAATATGTCTTCTGGTCATGAGTTTCATTCCAAGCATGCATTTCAACAGCCTTCCATGGCCGGTCCCTCTTCTTCTGATGTTCCTGTCAATCCTCCCAAATAACCCAGTTCTACCAATTCTTTGGTGGAAGGGTATACTCCTAATCAAACGTTGGTTAGACCTTCAGAGTGTTACCCCAGCGTGTCGACGATAGAAAAGCTTAACTCCATAGCTACTATGTTCGAGATATCTCATTGGGACATGATACTAACCCAGCCCAGATGATAGAGCCTGCTTCCCTCCAAGAGAATATATGGCATATAGAAAATACAATTGTACGTGCGGTGCAATTCCTCCGCTTACCAACTAGATTGCCAGCTTTGCGATTTACTTGAAGGTCGCTTCCATGCATCTTTAACCGAATTCTTTTGCCATCTTGACCTGCTTATATCTGATATTCATGAAGCGTTATCAGAGACCCCCTCTCCCCATAGAGAGGTTAGATACTTATACAGCATGAGGAGTTACCGAAAGGGGAGTCCTTTCATCATCTTGGAGTCCACTCACATGTTTAAGACCGTCGTTGATCTATATTCCAAGTTTAGCATGTTCAAGGAGTATTTCTTTGTGCGCATTGATGTCGTTCCCCAACATGCTTTCACTTCTGGCTGTAAGTCATCGTAATATCTTTACAAAGCTTTCCGTTGACCTAGTATCTTATTGCTCCATATTTTTCAGGTTGCGTTAAGGCGGCAAAGGACGAAGCGATGAAAAAGATGGCCAAGGAAATATTGGCTATGTAGGAGGCTGAGAGGGATGCCTTGTTCACACTCCATGATACAACCCTTCGATTTTACAATTTGATCGGTCTTAGACAATCCATGTACAAGATTAGGCCAAGATTAGCCGAGAAAGCAGTGGGAGCCGGAGGAGAAGGGAGAGATGTGGATAAAGGCAAGGCTCATAAGGAAGACAGTGGTTAGGTCGGAGGCTCAAAGAGGCATAAGAAGAGCATGGTCCCCCTTCCCCGTTCGAGGAAATCTTTGATTATACGGGATGCTCCTTCTCCCAATGATGAGGAGGACTCCCATATTGAAGGAGAGAGTGAAGAGTATGGAAGGTCGGAGGGAGATTCTGAGGCAACAAAATCGAAGGCTCTTGCATCCCCAGATGTGGATATTATAGGTAGAGAAGGCTGTGGTGCGGCTCTCTTGAAGAATGCTGAAGCTACGGGAGTGGTCTGAGCAGCTAGATTAGCTTGAGGTGGCCCTTGGGCCAACTTTTATCGCAGACCCCTCCCAAGAGAGTGTAGCTCTGGGCGACTTGGGTGGAGTGCTGCTTTTTCCAGTGCAAGGCGGCGCGCGAGTGGACAAGGCATTTGGGCTTTCTCCAGGTACTTTTGATTACTGTATGGATTTCGGGACACTTCTTGAGAACTTTTTGTTTTTTGATGAGTCCAAGTCTCTACCCGCTCCTCAATCCAATGAAGCCCAGTCACCATGTGTTCTCTTCCGCTGAGTGGAGTCCTATACCGGTGTATTCCCCACTTGGGTGAGACCCCATCTCGGCCACTTGACCAAGTCTGCCCTAAGTGTTTGTAGTAGCTCGTAGTGCCCAATGTCTTGCACGTTTTGCTTTTATGCTTTCTCCATTTCTCTATTCTAACATTGTTATTTGCATTGCAAGGAAAAAGATGAATCCGAAGAGGAACGAAGTATCCAGGCAGCACGAGCAGTTCAAATGGATGAAAGAGGCTTCCGTTTCTTCCAAGGCAGCCTTTAGGAGGAAAAGACCGCGCAAGGGAATATTAAGGAGATTCCATTAGGCTTTGATAGAGGAAAGAGTCATGAGTTGTCTTAGAAATGTGCGAGGCCTCCAGATAAGGAAGCCATTTCCCCTTGGTTCCCAAACTTCCTCTCATCGTCACCGCCAAAATCCAATGGATCCTGAAGTGCACGAAGTGCCAGATGATTCAAGGAAGGGCAACGTTGATACTTATTTCTCGGATTTATCAATAGCTGATGCGGAATCCCTTTGAGAATCATCCTAGTATCAATCCCGACTATGTGGGTCATCATCCGACGGATCCTGATATCGAGTTTCTTCTTCCTAGAAATCCTCTAATCCGAATCATGGATGAGGCAAAGACTCTCGACTTTGCTAACTTGACAATGATAATGGTTAAGATTACGGACGAGACTAGGAAAATTGTAGATTACCAGTCTCGCTTAGCCAAGGCTAGTGAAGAATTTGGGAGTGTTAACGTAAAATTACGTTTAGAGGTAGAAGATCTTCACAAGGCACTCGGGGAGATGGAGGCTAAGCTAGAGGCGATCAAAGCATATCGTGCACCCGAGATAAGGAAAGTCAAAGAAGAAGAACCGAGAGAGGCCGCCGGCCTATGCAAGACTCAGATTGGCATGGTTATCAGCTCAGTGGATGAGGCTCGGCAGAAGGATCTAGAGCAGATCTGCTCCATCAAGGGTAAGGTGAAGAAATCGAATGAGGTCTTAGCTGAGCTGAAGGAGTCTCGGGGTGAGTGGAAAAAGGAGAAAGACTCATACTAGGCTGAGATTGATAGGTTGAAGGCAGAGCAGGCCCAGTTGAGAAAGTATAAGGAACGATACATGAATAAGGTGTTGTCTCTCCAGACTGAAGTAAACAAATCTAGCAATTTTTGTGAGACAGTCAACCAGATTCTAAAGGACACTTATTACATGTTTTGGAAGCAACGGAACCTCAATTGGATGGATGGTTATCCTTAGTTGATGGCAGGAATCAATGCTCGGCTCATTAAGGAGACTAAGGATGCAGTCATGTAGGAGATAGGAGCTGTGTACGACGTTGGGATGGTAAACAGCCAGTTCACAGTGGATGAGACAAAGCCATCGCCGAGGGGTACGAGCCTGGCGGAGGATGGGTATGGTGAGGATGGCTCGAATCTCGAGGGGTTGGATGATCCATGTCACGTCACCGCAGGTATCTCGTCCTTTTACTTTAGCTCCACCATTACTTATTCTGGACTGCAAAACTTATGATTCTTCCTACTTTCATCCTGCGGGGACGTCTTCGGGGCTGGTCGGGCCTTCAAAGGTTCTGGTGAGACGTTGTAGAAAGAAGGCGAGTCTCTCGAGCGATCCGAGCTATCGAAGGACACGATTGGAGGGAGTGGGCTAAGTGGCAAGGACGTCCCTCCTTCTTAGTCGAGGAGATTTTCTCTCCCCTTTTGCATGCATTTTTGGAGGATGCATGGATGTTCTACATAGGGGTGTGTGTGTGTGTAAGTGAAAAGCTTTGTAACAATGTTGTAATGTTCAAATTTTTTTCTTTTGCATTTTTATCTGGGATGACTTTTGTGATGCATGATTTTTATAGTTTGCTCTATCTATTTGTGAACTATTTATGATTAGTTGATCGTTATAGTGATCGGAGATGTAGAAAACCATAAAAGCACTGTTATATTCAAAACCGATTGCGAACGATAAGTACTCGGGCTATTGCCCATGTTGTGAGTATTATTCGGTTTATCGTTGCCGGCGTGCGTAATGCCGACCGTCAAGTGTGAACTACCCCTAGATGCAGCCACGCCTTAATCGTAGGGTTTATAATCGGTTCGCAGTTGCCGGCGAGCCGAACACCAATGATGAATTGCCTAGGCTATAAATTGTGCCTAAACTGTTGCTTATGATCGGTTCATCATTGCTGACTTGGGGTGCCAATTGTAACAGCCCGATTTTACGACGCCTGAAAGTCGACATTTATACGTCCACTGTATCAAATGCCGCGCAACCGAATGCCGGAAAACCGAACCGTTAGGATTTAAGAAGAAGAAGAAGATAGAAGAAGAACAGAAACAATAACAGAATCTCACATTTCGCAGCGGAACAAATATAATAGACAGATGAATAATCTTTAAATCAAAGACTCATCACTGTTAATACAATACAACATCAGAGTTTACAACGACATCATACATCACTGACAGTTATTATAACTTGACTATATGAAAACTGATTTGCACTAACCATACGCAACGGACACTACAGAGTAAAGAGATACGTCTCGCCATCCAGCTTCAACTCCGATCTCCACAGTAACTCTTTTCTGACTATGCTCCCGTATAACTGATAACCTGACTCTAGGCTGCTCGTGTGGAAAATTATGCGCAGCCAGAGTTTAGAAAGGGAACAATAAACTCCAGGTCAGTCATGGTACTGGTGTGAGATCTTAAAAACAGTTATATGTTTACCAAAGAAAAACAAAGGAATTTTAAAAGAAATCCGTAATGCTTTTAGGAAAATGAAACTACCATAAGGCTTCCCGCTATACACACAATGCAATCGCAGAATTGGAGGAGATTTCTCCTTATGATAGTCAAATATGCTTGATACGCAAAATCATTTGATATTACTATTATTAGTGCATAGTGTGGAAAACATTTCGAAAGTATAATATTAATCTTAGCCAGCATAGACATTCCAAACTATGCCTACTATAGCTACCATCTAAACAGTGAGGTGCCACCATAAGTAGATGGCAGGTTATACAACTAAAACCGTATTGGGTTCGTATTGGGAATTGGATTTCCAACAAATGGTCAGGCCAAGGAACTTCCCATTGCCACATGGGTACGCCTCTGGATGGACGCCTCGAGAGCCTAATCGGATCTCTGCCAACACAAGGCCGGGTACCTCTGCAAAAATAGGTAACTACTGACACAAGTATGCCATCCCTCGGTTGTAAACAACCTTTATCCGAGGATCCTCAACAACAACAATCACAAGTAATATATATTTGTGATATTCACATAAGTTAAGTATCTGGGCTCCATACCATGATACCACTTCTATCCATAAGGAAATGCACATACCCTAAGGGGCGCTACTTCCTATAACCTTGCCGCATTCTTCCTGTTTTGACCATTCCGAGGTGTGAGGTCCGACGAAGTCTCGTCCATAAAGCTACGCTTTTCACAAAAGTCATGCTTCGATCAAAAAATGATCAGCAGCACTTCGTATGCCACATTACCAAATTGAGAATGTATCACTAGTAACCATCAACTACATAACCTCTGAGCTCGTACGTCTCAGAGAAGGGTGTTTAGCTAAGAGAATAAATTCTCCGCCACCAACAGAAATGTATTTGATAGAAACCAGCTTAACATCTCAAAGTGTAACGTCAGATACACATCCATACAAGTTCGTTCCGGGATCCAACGGAACCGAAGGCACTTCCAAAGAAGCCCTTGCAATCCGGATATTCACTAATCACGTCCGGAATCCCCATCACAAAGGGTGATAAAATCTCTATACCGGAGCAACCCGGTGCAGAGACATTCGATAGGTAATCATTTCACTTTCGAAAATACCCGGTCTTCAACACCATCTTCAAATGCAATCCCATTTTGTCGTATCGTTATTCGGAATGGGTTTTATGACACAAGGTCCTCTCCCGGCTAATTCGAATAACGAGCGCTTATTTTAAAAATAAGTGTACATTCAGATTCAAACAATTCACAATAATTTCATTTTGATCTTTTAAACAAAAGATCCATCACAATCACAAAGGTTCGACGTGGGTTTCGAATATCCATTTGGAATTCGACTCCCGGTCGCATCGAAATTCAAATGCCGATTAAGGCCAATATTGATAGTCGGTTATTTAACTATCAATCATCATTCACAACAGTCACTGTATTTCAAATAATATTTTTCCAATTATTAATATCTTCGCAAGATAAAAAATTGTTTTTCAACCCTTTGAAAATAAATTCAAATCAATTTTTCACGCTTCAATCTTTTGAAAATAAATTTCAAATCAATTTTTTTTCCTTACGCGGAAGACATTTCCAATATTTATCCATTTCCACTGAAAATCTGCCGATTTCAAATATCTTAAAATAATACAAAATACTTATTCAAAATATACTTGGAAACATTTAAAATAAACTATTTTAGAATACTTGCTTAAATATTAGTTATGAAAAATATGATACTAATATCTCATATAAAAATTCGAGTCTAAAGCTAGTTTTTAAAATAAAATTAGTAGATAGAGTATAAATATTTAAGTAACTATTTTCTCAATCAAATATCCATTTAATCTTTAAAATGATCCCTTACATAATTAATTTAATAAAATTTTACTTTAAAGATTTAAAAACAATTTTTAAACCTAATTTCCTCAACAGTATTATTTTAAAACTAAATCTAAAACTTTTAAATTTTATTCAAAAGTTATTTTTAAAATATACTCGGCTTTCCAGGGAAGAATTCTTTTCCATTACAAAATGGTCCATTCAATAAATTAATAAATCTTCTTGATTTATTTTAAATTTACATTTCAAATCTGTAAATTCCTTTTCACACTTTGAAAATAAACCAATATTTTTCAAACAATTTCCATTTTCTTTACAAACTCCCATTGTGAATTTACATTTTCAAATATCAACCGATATATGAATTTTAAGTCGATTCCTAAATATCATCTTCAAACCCAATCAAATCCCAAACTGATTTCCGGTGTATTTAAAACACAAAACCAAATTCCAATTTGATTTCCCCAAATAAATTTTCCCATATCGAATCAATTTCAAATTGATTTTCCAAGTTATTTCCAAAACACTTAACCAAATTTCCTAATCGACTCCTAAGATTTATTCTAAGTCCAAATTAATTCTTGAATCGATTTCTAAAATTAATCAACTCTAAATTAAATTCCAAATTAAATTTCTAAATTTATTTCTTTTGAATTAAATTTCTAAATTTATTTCTTTTGAAATAAATTTCTTTCTTTCTTTCAAATATTTAAAATACGTATCTTACATAAATCCTTCAACTATTTAACAACATTACTCGAAATTCCTTTATTAAATATTTTCCCATATTTTTGGAATTTATTCAATAAGTTTACAAAGACAAAACTTTATATTTGTCTATTTAAATTTCCTGCTTTTAAAATTCACCCTATTCCTTTGACTGAATTTATTATAAATTTTCTACCCAAATTTCAAAATCAAATTTTTATTTATTTCTGGTATCTACGATACCAAAAATATATTCGGCTAAATTATAGCCTTCAACGGTTTCAATCACAAATAGTCACACAAATTTAAAAAAAAATCAACACACAACATACGAAACAAATTAAATATTTGAGGAATCCAGTTAGATCCCTCCAACCTGTTTCCCTGCATCCACAGACGTTGGCACGACAATTAAATACCCATTCCACTTCAAGGTGGAATATCGCGATATATGATATTTATAAAATATTATCCGCTATTATGCGGCACAATAGGGTCTCAACCGCTATATAATGTGGGAAATCAACAACTCCAAATACATAATAATACCAATTCCACTTCAAGGTGGAATATCGCGGTATATGGGTTTAATATAATAACCTCCGCTATTATGCGGCGCATAGGGTCTAAACTAATATAACTAGTTATAAATCAATCATCCAAGCACAGTAAAATTTAAATCTAACTATTCAAAATTTAAATCAGAGATATATTTGATTGAGTGAGAAGATCTCACCTTGGATTATGCATGCAATCTATTTTCCATTCCGGTTTGTTTCTCGATTTATACCTTGTATAAATATTTACACAATTTATCAATATTCGAATTAAATCAAACAATCAACTTTCATTTGATAATCTAATCAACCCATGATTTTATTTTAAACTAACAAATTCCTTTTAACAAATATATTTAATTAAAAATTAAATTTAAAAATCAAATTTCCTTTTAAAAGTCACTTCACCTAATAAATTAAAATTCTAACAAATTTTCTTTTACAATTTTTTTTATGATTATAGTAAATTTTAAATAAGCTAATAAACAAAATAACTCACCTTAAAATTTTATTTTGGAATTAAATGGTGCATGTGTATATAACTTTCTTTTCAATTCCAAACAAAATTTCTATTTCTAACTTTAAATTTTCAAAGTCATGTCTGTTTCACTTTTTTTATTTTTTTTCCTTTTACCTATGCATACATATCTATATTATAAGATTTTAAATTAACATAAATAAAGTATATTTTTAACTGCAGTAAATTCCAAACTCGTGATGCCCAATACGCAACGCAGCTTTAGCATCTGCCGACCAACAACAAAATCGCGAACTTCACCGTTTCTTGATTTCGGCCATCATGCAATGTGAACGACCCCAAAACCCCATCCTTGATTTTCGCCGCCACTGCCCATATCGCCGCCGTCTTTTCCCCCATGTCGTCGCCCCCCAAATGCCGAGCACCATCTTCTGCTTCGTGCCGCACCTGGCTATCGCAACTGACCGCAGCACCACCTCTTCCCCTCAAGTGCACACGAGACCTCACTCCCGAGCACAAAAAGTTACGAACGCGCCACCGAATGTCGATTCCCATACCTGCCGCAACCTTGCCAGTGAACGTCACTCGCCACCTCATGCTCGACCCTAGGTGTTGAAGTCGAAATCAACCTCGATTTCATTTCATTCCTTTTTTTCTGCCATTTTTCGAATGAGAGCTCCACTTTGAAAAGTCGGTTTGGTTTCTGAATTGGGAAGAGGGAGGCTCGATTTTGTTTTATTTGAAGAACGAAATCGATTTCATTTGAATCTGTTGCTCCGCCATTTTTTTTTCTTTTAAACGAAACAAATTCGATTTCAATTTTTTCAAACGAGGCTTCGGCCATTGATTTGATTTTTTTTCGTTCAGTACCTCGGCTGTTTTGTTTTAAACAGAGAAGATGTTTTGTTCGATTATTATATATATATTTTTTTCTTTAAAACGAACGCATGCTAAAGAAAGTGACACGTGCTTGAATGTTGAAACGTGTAGTTATCTTAGGAAATAATACGATATTAAATACAAACACATATATAAAATTTTAAATTCAAATTTAAATTAAATCGTTCAAATTTCGCATTGAAAAATATCGATCTCCTATCGAGACGTGCCGCCAGTCGTTTATAATGTTAAACCCCTATTACGAACACAATGGAAAAGGTTCCGAGTCCTAATTCGAACGTATGGAGAAGATAGCTTTTTGAACCAGTTAAACATTGAACTTTTAATTTAAATTTCAGCGCGTTTGCTTATCATATGGTCAAATGATCACTCCAAACACTACGAAAATTGAAATCCGATAATAATAAAATATTATGGATCTAATGAAACTGCTTTCGTCGAATTCCGAGACTGTGCCTCGAAAAGCTATTTTTAAATATCAATTTAAATGATATATTTTCAAAACTGATTAAATCGATTTCAAATTCAATCCTGAAGCTTCCATTATCTTCAGTATTATCAATATAGATTTTCTAAGCCTTTGAATTATTTTAAATCGGCTTATAACTGAAGATTCCAATTTTTACCCGATCTCAATAAATTAAATTTAACCGTTAAATTGCCAAATCAATAGTTAAAATTGAAACTCAAGATTAAATTAACGATTCAGATATTTGAAATCAATTAGATATTTCAATTTCAAACGTTCAAATTTCTGGGTCATCACACCGATCGTCAGTAGTGAATTTCCAAGCCTTATTTCATGCCCCTTATCCTGGCTATCTTAGTTTCACTATAGCTGGAAAGCGCCTGCAATTGCTCGCGGTAGGAATAGTCATCAGATAAAATAATTAAATAAAAGAATGTTTAAACAAGATAAGTAATACGAGACACCGAATTTTATAGTGGTTCGGCCGAAATATGTTTACATGCAATATTTTTCTTTTACTGCTGCATTTAATACATGTTTCTTTACAACTCAAGAGAAATAGTGGCGGAGATATTGGAGATTCCCTACGACCATCAACAAGATGTAAGCTCAATTGTGAAAATCCTTATAAACAACAAACGACCCTTTCGAAATTGGATCTAATGCTCATGGTCGTGGGAAGACTCGCTTGAGTACCAAGTCTCCTTCTTGCAGCGCTCTAGGCTTCACCTTAGAGTTATACTACCTTGCCACCTTCTGTCTATGGGCGGCGGTTTTGAGGTTGGCGTCATTTCTTTTTTCCTTGATCAAATCGAGTGAAATGTTTAAGAGCTCCTCATTTTCTTTCAGATTGTAATGTATCCTGCAATGCGAGGGGACGAATGTTTCGATAGGAAGCATGGGTTGGCTTCGTATGCCAATGGAATAACGAGTGCCCTGTTGCGATCTTGTTAGAAGTTCGATAGGCCCATAAAGTAGTAGGAAATTCATAGACCCACGCCCCCCTGGACTTTTCTAGCTTCTTCCTTATTAATGTTTTCAATACCTTGTTTACCGCTTTGACTTGTCCATTTTCCTAGAGATATGCCACAGTTGAGAAGCTTTGGTCAATCCTATGTTCATGGCACCAACTGGAGAATTCTTCACTATCGAATTGAAGCCCGTTATCTAATATGTTCTTCTGCAGCACCCCATACTTGCATAGGATGTTACATATTAGGAAGTTTATCACTTTGGTAAATGAATTTTTTTTCAAAGGCTCTGCTTCCACCCTTTTGGTGAAATAATCCACTACCACTATAACATATTGTTCTACTCCTCGACCCATGGGGAGTTCCCCAACAGATCAATTCCCCAGATGGCAATGGGCCAGGGGCTGACCACCTAGATTAAACTGATAGGTGGTAATATCGGGATTTTAGCAAATCTTTGGCATTTGTAACATTTCTTAGCAAATTCGACTGCGTTCTTGTTCAGTGTGCGCCAAAAGTATCCATAGTGTAGGATCATTCTCGCAAGAGTATGCCCTCGAGTGTGGTCCCCGCAACTCCCTTGATGAATGTTATTAAGGATATATTTTGCTTTGTTCCCAGCCACACATCTTAGTAGTGGGTTGGAAAAGCCACGACGGTAAGTGTGTCGTTCTGGATGGTGTAGCAGGATGCCCTCCTTAGGATTTTCCTGACTTCATTTCGATCTGCTGGCAAGGTTCCTTCTTGCAAGTACTAATGATGGAGGTCATCCATGTCTCCTCCTTGTCTGCGATCGCAGTGATTGCAGACACTCGAAACTCGGTGTGGATTGTCTCATGATAGGGGTTGCCCCCAGCATTGGCTCGGTACTTACGCAAGCTCCTTTAGCGAGGGCGTCTGCCTCTTGATTTTACCCTCACCGAATGTGTTTTATTACATAGTAGTCTAGCTCATCAAGAAGGGTCTTGGCCTTTTTGAGGTAGGACGCAAGCTTTTGCCCACGGGTCCAAAATTCTACAAGGATCTAAATAATAATTAGTTGTGAATCGCTATGCACATATATCGACTTAACTCCCATTTCTTTAATGATTTATAAGTCGGCTATTATTGCCTCATATTCAGCTTCGTTATTGGTTGCAACGAACTCTAGTGTTAGTGCATAGCTTAATTTACTTCCTCAGGATGTGACTATTATGATGCCTGCCTCCAAGACGATCTCGTTCGATGCTCCATAAATGAACATATTCCATTTGATAGCTTCCTCAATTTTTACCGGTGCCCCCTCATCTTGCATTGTGGACTCGGTTATGAAATCAACCAAGGCTTGTCCATTAATCGCGTTGCGCGCGTGGTAAGTAATATCGTACTGGTTCAACTCAGTGGACCATTTTAATAGGCACCCCGACATGTCTGGCTTATGCAAAACTTGTCTCAAGGGTTGAGCTGTTAGAACTCTAATGGAATGCGACTGAAAGTAATGTCGTAATTTCCTAGATGCTATGAGCAGACGATAGGCCAATTTTTTGATCTTTGGGTACCTAGCTTCTGTCCCCATGAATCTCTTTCTAATGAAGTATACCAGTCTTTGGATACGATCATATTTTTGTACTAATGAGGCACTAGCATGTAGGAGGATACAACTAAGTATATGTAGAGGCTCTCTCCATCTATCGGAGTGGAGAGCACTGGCAGCTTCTATAGGTGCTCTAGCAGACTCTGGAAAGCTGAGAGCATTCATCGGTCCACTCAAATATTCCTTTGTCCTTTTTGAGGGCTTCGAATAATGGGATGCACTTGTCCATGGCTTTAGATATAAACCTTCTTAGAGTGGCTACCTTCCTGTTCAAGCTCTACATTTCCTTTCATGTGGCTGAGATTTTGATGTCTTTCAAATCTTGTGCCTTTTCAGGATTCGCCTCTATTCCTCTAGCGTGCACAATGAAAACCTAAGAACTACCCCGAAGACACCCCAAAAGAGCATTTTAGAGGATTCAGCTTCATTTGGTATCTACGCGATATTGGAACATCTCGTCTAAATGGCTCAGATGATCCGTTGCACTTCTCGATTTGACAAGCATGTCGTCGACATAGAATTCCATGGGGTGACCAATTTTCTGCTCAAACATCTTATTAACTAGACATTGATAGGTAGCACCGACATTTTTAAGCCCAAAGGGAATGACCTTGTAGCAATATTGGCCTAGATCTATGATGAAGCTAGTTGTTCTCGATCCGGCGCATGCCTGGGGTTCTGGTTGTATCTTGAATATGCGTCTGTAAATGACAATAACTCATGTCCTGCGGTTCCATCTACCAGTTGGTCGATTCAGGGTAGAGGAAAATAGTCTTTGGGGCAAGCATCATTAAGGTTGGAGAAGTTAATGCAGGTTCGCCACTTCCCATTATGCTTTATCACCAAAACCGAGTTGGAGATCCATTTTGGGTAAAAAGCTTCGCGGATAAAGCCGTTGGCGAGTAGGTTTTTACCTCTTTGTTGAGAGTAGTTGACCATTCTATCCCTATGCTTCTTTTCTTTTGTTTGACAGGGATCTTGGTTGGGTCAATATTGAGGGAATGACCAGCTATTTCTAGGGATATTCCTACCATGTCTTCGTGGGTCCATGCGAATACATCCAAGTTCTTGTGCAGGAATCCCATTAGTTGGATTTTTAAGTTCTGGTTCAACTGAGAACCTACCCTTAAAAGCCTTGTTTTGTCGTGTTCATTTACCATCACATGTTCCATAGCCTCCACGGGCTCGGCATTGACCTCCTCCTCTCTATCTCTGAGGTCCAACTCGTTAAATGGGTCACTAGTACATTCGAGAGGAGGGGCCTTCTTTGATTGCTAGGCTTTCGCATTTTTGGCATAGAGGGCAACCCCTACGCCTTTCCCTTTTTCCTTCTTCTTGTTTTGGTGGAGTTCTGTCACGTAGCAATCGCGAGCTGCGTCTTGGTCACCTACTACTTCTCCTATTCAGTTATCGGTTGGGAATTTCATCTTTAAACACCATGGTGCCAAGAATATCAGAAAATCTGACAATGTAGGCCTTCCCAAGAATGCATTGTAGGTGGAGTGTCCATCCACCGGCACAAATGTTTGCTTTTGGACAACTGACCGAGGGTGACTTCCTAGCTCAACGAACAAGTCTACCTATCCAAGCGGCATCGTGGCTTCCCCAGTGAACCCGTGTAAGGGCTTATGGTATGAGGATACATCTTTCATTGATAACCTCATCTTCTTGAATGCATGTTTGAAAAAAATATTCACCGAGCTCCCTGTATCGACTAAAATGCGAAACACCTCTGCTGGGCCGATCCAGGTGGAGATAACCATGGGATCAGTGTGTGGATGCTGTTTTCCAACCAAATCTTTATTGTTGAAGGTTATGTCAGCTTTTCCTCTCCGTTTTGCGGTGCACCCTTCAGTTGCGGAATGAACATACCCTTCCTTGTCTTCTAATGATTTCCCATACCTCTCCATTTTGGTCCAACTTCCGTCGGCTATATGCAAGCCTCCAGATATGGTATGGACAACTATCTTTTCCTTGTTGGAGTGGCTCGTACCTGCCCCCTCCTTGTTATTCCCTTATAGGGTTGCTTAGATCCCTCATAGACCAGAGCGAGAGAGTTGCATCCTTTTTGCATGTATCGTTCCAGCTTCTTTTTTTGGATGTATTCCTCAATAAGATCCCGCAAATGCTGGCATTCTTTGGTGTTATGCCCTTAAGACTCATGGAAGCGACAATATTTTCCTATTCTAATTGCGGCTTCAAACTCTTTTTTATACGGAGGGTATTTGTATTTCAACTCGTGTTGTGTAGCCATGTAAATGTTCTCCATGGTGTTTTTAAGAGGGTGTATGAATCAAATCTCAGTCCAGGTCTATATCGTCATTTATTGCCCTTTTTAGTTCCAGAGTTGCCTTGGTGGCCATTTTTTCCTTCGTTATTCGGCTTATTCCCTTCCCCTCGCGTTGGGGCACTCTTGTTTCCTTGGATGCTAGAAGCCTTTATGGGTTGCTTACTATGTCGGTGAACCGCCGCGTCCTCCAATCTCATGTACTTCCTAGCTTCATGAAAGAAATCTTGAAGAGTTAAAGGATTTTCCTTCGTCAATCTTCTTGTAAGCTTTTTATCTGGATGGATGCCTCCACACAGCGCCATTAGTGTAAACCTTTCATATGTGTTTTGTACTGTTGTCGCGGCAGCGTTAAAATGGGTAAGATGTTGCTATAGCGGTTCTTCTGCTTTCTGTTTCACGTCCAACAAGGAATAAGCATCCCTGGGCTGCTGCACATGGATTCAGAATTGATTTATGAATTTTTGCTTCAACATTTCCCAAGAGCCGATAGAGCCATAAGGCAGGCGACAAAACCATGTAGTTGCTAAGTTTGACGGGAACGGTGGAAAACAATTACACAACACGACTTCTGTTGCTCCATTCATGAGCATGTGCTAGGTGTAGCATTGTAAGTGGATGATTAGATCGAACGTGCCTTTGTAGGGATCCATAGTGGGCATCTTCCACTCTCAAGGAGTGGCTGTCGCTTCTATATCCCTAGTGAAGGGGCTGGACACTCTTGCACCTATCCTTCTTTCGAGTTGTTCGTGCCTGAGATATTCCCTGAAGAGGTACGTCATTCTCTCCTCGGATTCTGAGGCAACCTTGGGAGAAGTGGGGGCTTCTCATTGACATTGGTGGCGTTTGGAACCTTGATTGAGGCTGGATTGGCGATGGCTGGCTTGAACCATGACAGGATCAACCACAATCGGTCCTTGCCTGGTGCCCCTTGACTAGGCCCGACTCTTGGCGATCTTTTGGGACCGGTTTCAGGTTGAGTCTTGGCTCGGCTTCGGCTCCTTGCATCTTCCCGATTGAATTCATCATTTGCAGGAGATCTATTCCTTCTACACAACTCTCTAGATTGAGGCTCACCTCGAGATTTAGTATTGTGAGTGGATTCCTCCATCCCTCTTAAGTGCGTCATGAGTTTTTCCACCGAAGCCTTTTATTGGGCAACGAAGCAGTCATTCATCTCATTCACAGCCCTATCTAAGTCTTCTCGGTGACAACTGAGCCTGAAGGTAGAGAATGGATTATTGGGTTTTATTGATCTTCTTGGACGGGATCAAGTGTACTTGCAGTGGTTGCGTTCTTACCCTTACTAGTATTGCTCCTAGAAGGAACCATGTTCTAATGCTGAGTTAAGGCTTGTAAGGTGAATGGATAGAAGGGTTAGGCACTCCACGTCGCCTTCTCAGTGAAAGCACCAAAAATATTTGCACACAAATTGGATAAACATCCCTAAATTTGATTTTAGTTAATTTACGTATAAATTGATTGATTTGGAGTTTCTAATGTTCCAACACGTGAAAGGGTAATATTTGCAGTCATAGAAAAATTCACAGACTCAAAGTCGAAAAGCAGTTAAGGAAAGTAAATCACATAGAGTTTTATAGTGGTTCGGCCTGAATGTGTCTACATCCACTGCCCATCTTATTATTCTTACTTCGATTTGATTACAGTTACAAGTTTGCTTGGAAAGATTAAAAACTTGGAGTAGCTGGAGTGATTGAGTCTAAGTGGAGTTTTCCCTCTTTTTTTCAAAAATCCGTCCCCATTATTGTTGAGAAGCTCCGGTATCTATAGAGTGGAGTTGTGAAGTGTGGAGGGGGAAGTTATAACTTTCTAAATCTGGTTCGGTATTTGAGCAGGAGCGTTTGGATCGGCATTCGGGTCATGAAGCTTGCCTGGCCTGGTTGTCATTCCATGTTTGGTCCAATGCTTCTGCTCTTGAGTCTCCTGTTTGTCGGGCCATACTTTTGGTCTGGCATGCCTATGTACCAAACCAAATGTTTGATCCGATGATAGATGTGTCGTGTCGAACCAAATATTAGGTCCGACATATTAGAGAGTTCCGGACCAAACATTTGGTTCGGCTTATCAGAGGGTGCTGGACCAAACATTTGGTCCGACATGTCTTACCATATATTTGGTTCGACATTTTAGTCAATGCCGAACCAAACATCTGGTCCGGCAATTTGGTCTTCATGCGTTTATCTGTTTTTTTTAGTTCCTTTCTTTCTCTTCTCTTCGTTTGCTGAAAAACCGAGCCAGCATCGTGTAAATAAACTATAGAATCCAATAATAAAAAAATTGCTCAAACTAAGGAGAGGTGACCATATGATTTGAGATTGGTCGAGAAGAGGAAGTACTAAAGGTCTCATATTCTTTTTTACATATAATAGAATATATAGCATATATAGTATAAGAACGGTATTTTTGTTGGAGGTCTATATTGCAAAGAATGAGGTAGATTAAGAAAAGAGCAGTATTTTATTTCAATAATCATAAGAAAATAGGAAGGAAATCGCTAACAAGGTATATAGTATATGATGATGATGATAAAACGAAAAAAATAAAAGATAATCAATATTTTAACATCTTATTACAACAAAACGTGCACAGTCGAATAATGCACTTGTTGGTATTAATTCCAGCTTGCACTTATTATTACTAGAAATAATCCATGTAAAATTACGTGTGGAAAAAAGGAAGAAGGAAATGAAATCAAAAGAAGAACAACAAATAATGCAAAGAAAATCAAAGAAAGGATCCATGTTGTGTAGACATAACGGTTGAAAGTTATCAATAAATTATTTGACGAATTTCCATTTTAATATGCTCTTGATGTTTAATTAAACCGTATATAATAATAATTGCATAATTGCGGTATGTTTTGCCAAGATAAATAAAAATGCATGTATAATTATATTATGCGTGTGTCACCAGAGAAGGAACCGTCAGAGAATTAGTATGGTCATTCCTATGCACGTAATGGTCCAGAACTTGGTGGTCTCGACGGCTATGGAGGGATTGTAAACTACAGATGCCCAGTTGAAAAAATAAAATAAAAGTTGTAGAGTATATGACAGAAACAAATAATTACAGTTATGTTTTGACATAAGATATATTTTGATTAGAACATGTCAAGTGGCTTTATTCTTCACGACGTGCACCCTTGATACCGAGTCGCTCTCACAAAATCAATAAGATCATGTGCACTGTGCACATACACTTCTCCCATAATTGAAATTTCAACAACATGCTGAAGAGAGATTATATGGGCAGTTCAATTGAATTTATAGACACCTGCCTTCATAAATTTAAGCTATCAACAGTACCATCATACACATGTATTTTTGTGGACTCAAACCAAAGAGGTGTGAGCAGTAAATCTTACATGCGTATATAAACAGTGTTTTTAATTTACCTGTAAATTATTGATACCTGCAAACTCGAATAGTGGAGTAGTAAACAAAAGCCGAAATTTCCGGGAAATTAATCGACTGGCACGGAAATAACAAACGTTTGAAGACATAAATGCGGGCAGATGATTTTATTCGTGTGTGCACGTCCTTGTCCTGGCCAAAATCTGACAAATATGCTTTTGAAAATTGTAAAGGGGTTAACAAACGTAGGGCTACAGTAGTACTTCTTTTCTCATCCTCAGTTTTAGTGGTGTACTGCCCAGCACGGTCTTTTTTTACAGGTTCCATGAAGGGTCAGTGCCCCAGAGAATGATGACTGATATCTACCGGACTACTCCTTGGTTTTTGTGCATATTTTGTATTCTACACGGTGAAAATCATTTCGGTTCATTAAACGCTACGATTAATATCTTTAGTCCTTGTTCACATTTAAATATTGTTTCTGCTGTCGATCCGTCATTTGTAGAAAATTTATAACGGATGCAAGACTTGCATTCATTGCAACATTAAACGCATCGGACCTACGCTTTAATGTTTAAGATTTTTGCCCTTCTATATAGTAATTTACTTTATACTATTTTTTAATGAAAAAGAGAATTGATACAAAACAAATTGAGGTAAATGGCCGCAAGACTTTTTAATTACACGAAGTTGAAGAGAACGATGTTTGATGATTTTTTATTTTATTGTAAATCATGTATTGCTTCAAGATGCTAGCCATCAACACATCAATAATTGAAATGAATAAGCTCAATAATCTCTTGAAACTATAGCAACTTCAAGACATTACTAAAATAAAAGCACCTAGACATATGCGTACTATGTGCATATTTATAAACACACACATATGTACATATACATATTTACACATATATGTATATAAGTACATATCTACATAAATGTATATACATATATGTAGAGATGAACATTTAACCGAATTAACCGATATTAATCGAACCGATAAATTCGATTAATAACCGACCAATCAAAGCCGAACTTTTTCCGGTTCGGTTCGATTAGCGGTTAATGAAATTTGTTGAATCAGTTAGTAGTTAACCGACCAAAAAGTTAATTTTAAAAAAAAACTAAATGGCAGCCCAAAACAAGCCCATCTGTAAACAATGCATACTCAAACCAGAGTATTAGCGTGCCCTAATATTCCCCTCTACATCTTATCTAATTCTTATTTTCCAACTAAATAGAAAAAACAAGAAAACTCCGTTAAGACTTGATTTTGATTCATGATACGAAGCTATCACTACGACGTATAGATTTGACGACTGCTATGACAAAAAGAGGCAAGGAGACAAGACTGTAAAACCGGTGCACATCTATATTATTTTGTTTTTACGTCTTAGATCAATATTTTTAAAATCTCTCCTCGGTTACATATATATTAGCTTATATATTTAATCATTCTATTTTTCAAATATTTTATACATATATAAGCATATAATTAAATTATAAAAGCTTTTTAAGGTTATAGAAATTAATATACCTATGTAAACTGTGCTTATTGCACAAATTTAACCAGGTCAGTCGATTGACACTGAAAATTTTATGCAACATGCACAGGTACATGGATATACAAATTTATATTTAAAAATTATTTTAAATATTCAGTCGACTGACCTAGAGGCTCAGTTGATTGAATTTCTATAACAACTGCTTTTCGAAAAGACACGACTTTTTGTAAAGAGATACGAACTCTACGAAAAGATTGGACGCAACACTTCAATCAAAACTCTTTACCAACAGTTGCTGCTTTCTAACCTTTATAAATACATACTCCAACTTGATTCCAAATTACTTAATCACAATCGAATTCTCTTATTTCTCTGATCTAACTTTCTAAAATCTATTTGCTAATCATACTTTCAATTATTCTGCATTAAAGCAATACTATACCTTTCGATTCTTCATAAATTTCAAATACACACACACACTCGAGGAGAAGACGATAGGAATGATGTACTAGAAGTGACAAATCCGTGTTATCAGAGCACACAAAATTCAAAACTATTTTCTGTATTTGTTGAAGACATGTTCTGCTGCTCAGGCGAGTGAAGTCATCTTCGGCTATTGAGGCGAAATCATGTTCTGCTGCTTAGATCCCTATTCGGCTGCTCATGGGTGTATAGACCTATTCCTCCGGGTTAAGTGAGGGTTATTGTTTTAGTGAAATTGCAGAAGGAGTCTGGGACTAGACGTAGGACGGTGCTCCGAACCAGTATAAAAATCTCTGGTGTCATTTTACTACACTGCTTTTATATTCCACACTATTTACAGTATTATTATCATCACTATACTTTGTATCATCGTATATCCATATTACACGATCCATAGCACACTTTCAAACTCAAAACGTAGTCTAATATATTCGCTAATCTCCTCTGCTAAATGCCGATTTTAGTCGCAACGCTTGACGATTTTAGCGACGACCACCACCACCATCGAGTTGTTGCAGTAATTAATGGCGCCAATATGGTTATGAAAGATTATGAGTTTAGTTTTGTAGAATTAATTCTTAAGTTCTAATTGACTTACCGAATCTGAGTTTTAAATGAAAGATCATCTAACGTATTAAGTTCTACTATTAGCCTGTTACTTCTAGTTTGTTACTCGCCGATTTCAGTTGTATGCTATGTTATGTATACTTTTCTACATTGATTGTATTTGCAATTCAGTAATCATATACTAATTATTATACAAGTAAAAATATTTTTCGACTAATTTACAGTAATATGATTACAGAGTTACAATAACTTCATACTGAATTTACAGTAATTATAGTAATCATATATTGAATTTACAGCAATATTTTAACTAATTTAGTAATTCACAACTAATTTAAAGTAATATGTTGAATCAACTATGTATGATTTCTGCGTAATTTTAGTAACATGATTGGTTTGTTGTTCTACATCTTGGTATACGTAACATGGGCATTGTGTTCGCATATATGCGTACTCCTATTTCATTACTTTATTACATACTTATGTAATATTACTTAGTGTTTTAGGAGCGTCAGTAGTTCAATTTTGGTGTTTTCCTTTGCATCTTCATTATCCATTTTTGCACATTGAGTAATGGTTTGGTTTTAGTGTTTTCATCTTCATACTCATTATTTGTTTTTGCTCGTGTTGTATATTTTCCATAAGGTTATATTTCAAAGCAATGCTGGTTGTATAAATTAGCAATTATTGGTTTAATATGGATAGATAAAGATGTTTGATTATTATCTTTTCTATTTTAGTTTAAATGATTTTGAACGTGTAAAATATTTATTGAACAATTTGATGAAGAGGAAATGAAACAGAATTCTTTATTAGTGATCTTTTGAATTGATAATTCAAAAATGAGGCTACTGCAAGTTTATATACATGTCTCTTATACAAATGGGCTTCAAGTCATAACCCAGTAACTAAATCAAAGCAATATTATTAGCGGCCAGGATCAGAAGCAGACTTGATCAATGGTCATAAATAACAACATCTTCATATATACACGCATCAGATGAAGGGTTTCCTCATTTCATTATCCCCCCGCAAACCCTTCATCATCTAGGGTTCGGCGAAAAGGTTATTCCCAAATCATTTCAATTTCGAAATAAATCTCAAATTTGGCTTAAAAGTAATCTCAAGTCCTTAAAACAAGTCTATTTATCTTTAGATGAGCAATTTGCGATGACCAATTTTGTTGCAGCATCATTCAAGCGTGGTTTCTTTTCTTGACCATATGTTGTTTCAGACTTGAGGTCGTTCGATTCTGGAACTTGTTGAGATTTACTGAGACTAGCGTTACAAACTTGAGCTTGAGTTTCTTCAGTTGTATGATATCTGAAGTTTGAGATTCTATGACTTTGAGGTTTATCAAGTCCAGTTGAGGCAACGTTTGCTTTGAGACTGTCTCTGGTTGAAGATTCTAGTGAGTCTCTTTTGATGTTCGTCTTCTCTTGTGACCTTTGTGAGTTGTTTACTTTCTGCTTGTCTCTGAGATGCATAAAATTGGTCCTCGACAATGGCTTGGTTAGAATATCAGCTATTTGGTAAGAGGAAGGTACGTGGTTAATGTTTAATTTTCCGTTAGCCACTTGTTCTCGAACGAAATACAAATCGAGTTCCATGTGCTTTGTTCTAGAGTGTAGAATAGGATTTGCAATGAGATGAACTGTGCTTAAATTATCACACTATAATATCGTTTTGCTGTCTTTCTTGAATTGTAGTTCATCAAGTAGTGACTGTATCCACATTACTTCTGCTGTTGCATTGGCTACACTCCTATATTCTGCTTTCATATTTGATCTGGACACAGTAGGTTGTTTTTTGAACACCAAGATATGGGATCATTACCCAAAAATATACAATAGCCAGTTGTAGATCTTCTGTCGTCAGGATCACTGGCCCAATCAACATCTGCATATCCTGTAATATTGGTGTGCTTGCTTGAATTTAGAGTCAGACCAAAGTCTACAGTTCCTTTGAGATATCTTAATATTCTTTTCACTATTCTCCAGTGTTCTGTAGTTTGGTCTTTGCATAAATTGGCTGACTTTATTAACACAATAGGCAATGTCTGGTCTTGTAATGGTTTCATATTGTAGAGCACCGACAATACTCCTGTATTGTTTCTCATTTGATATTGCATCACCTTTGAACTTTGACATGTGTAGATTACTGACCATGGGTGTTGATATAGAGTTAGATTGATTCATCTTGGCTCTATTCAGTATCTCATGAATGTAGTTCTTTTGACTTAATTGTGTGGATGAATCTGACAATCTCTTAACTTCAATGCCGATGAAATAATTTAAGTTGCCAAGATCTTTGACACTGAATTTCTGATTAAGCTAATGTATGATTTCATTGATTTCATCCACATATATTAGTACATAAACTATTGTGGTTTTACTGAATTTTGTAAATAGGGAGTTGTCAGATTTTGTAGATTTATAGCCTAGTCTAATGAGAGTTGTCTTCAGTTCTTCAAACCACACTCTTAGAGCCTGTTTAAGGCCACAAATAGCCTTATTCAGTTAGCAAACTAGATTTTCTTTTTCCTTTTGCACAAAACCATATGGTTGTTCCATGTAAACCTCCTCCTGTAAAACGCCATTCAAGAAAGCATAATTGATATCAATTTGTTTGATGGTCCAATTTCTGTGTAAGGCAATTGTAATTACTATTCTTATAGTAGTGGGTTTTAAAACAGGTGAAAAAGTTTCATTAAAATCAAAACCACTCTGTTGTGAAACACTCTTAGCTACTAATCTTGCCTTGTATTTAGAAATTGCACCATTAGCATTCTTCTTTTATCTAAAAGTCCACTTGCACCCAACAACATTTTTATTTTTTGGTAAAGGAACTAGACTCCAAATCTTGTTCTTTATGAGTGCATTGTATTCATCTGACATGGCTGATTTCCAGTTTTGATTTTCCATAGCTTGACAATAAGTACTTGGCTCTTCAGTGTCCAAAGTGATATTATAAATTTTGGATTTAAAAATACCACTTTTTGACCTTGTGACCATATGATGACTTGCTCTAGTGCTTTGTTGCTGAAGAACACTCTCACTTGGTTGAAGTTGTTCATTTTGAGGCATTGTATCCTCTGACATTTGTTGTGAAACAGATTGTTCACTTACTCTTTGCTGACGTGTCTGAACAGGTGTATCTACATCAGTTACCTCATGACCTGGTCCATGGCTGGAAACTATGGGTTGTGAGTGGACACTATCTTCAACCAATTCTCTGGGAGCTTGCATCACTTCCTCAGGTAAAGCAGGCATAGGAGGTAGTGTTTCCTTTGAGTATACTTTCTTGGATGTTTTGATATCTAATTCTTTAAAAGGAAACACCCTTTCATTGAAAACAACATGTCTGGAGACAAATATTCTACCAGTACTGTCTAAGCATTTGTATCCCCTTTGATTAGTTGCATAACCAAGAAAAGTACAGGGGGATGATCTAAAATTTAACTTGTGAGAGTTATATGGTCTAAAATAAGGAAAACACGAACAACCAAAAAATCTTAGATTTAGATAGTCAGGTTTGACATTATACATCATCTCCAAAGAACTTTTAAACTTCAAGACTTTTGTTGGTAGTCTATTAATTAGATAAACAGTTGCAGTAAAAGCATCAGGCCAAAATTTTAAAGGCATAGCTGACTGAGCTAACAATGTGAGACATGTCTCAACAATATGCCTATGTCTTCTTTCAATTATTCCATTTTGTTCAGAAGTGTAGGGGCAAATTGTTCTATGAACTATGCCTCTCTTTTGAAAGTATGGTTTTAGTGGCATATATTCTGTCCCACCATCAGATTGAATTATTTTGACTTGACAGTTGGTTTGTTTTTCTGCCTGAGCAATAAACTGTAACACAACACTGTGAGTTTCACTTTTGGATTTCAAAAAGTATATCCAAACATACCTGGAAAATGCATCAATGAATGATATATAATATTTGTACCCATAATCATTGTGAATAGGTGCAGGTCCCCATAAGTCTATAGCAAATAATTCAAGTGGTTTACTATAGATAGTTTAAGAATTCAAAAATGGTAGCTTATGTGCTTTACCCATTTGACAAAATGTACATATATATGGCATGGAAATATCTTTGAAAGAAATATTATTATTACTCAATATATGTCTTACAATTGAAGCATTTGGATGTCCCAATTTATAATGCCACATATCAAATGTCTTACAATTTTCTTTCTGTTTGAATTCAGAATTATTACACCAGTTTCTTATATTTTTTGCATTTCTTGAATTAGCCACTTTGAACTTGTACAGCCCTTTATGTTCACTACCCTATAAGAGAATTTCTTTAGTTAGGATATCCTTAACTAAACAGTATTATGGGTAGAACTCAAAAAACACACTGTTATCCTTAGCAAACTGTGGCCCACTTAGAAAAAATTTCTTGATTAATGGTACTCTAAGCAAGTTATTTAAATATAATTGCCTTTTTCCCATAATATATGATCTGCCAGTGTGTGTAATAGCAATTGACTTACCATTACCTACATATATAGAGTTCATACCTTTATACTCCCTATTTCCTAGATTTAATTTGCTCAGGTTGTTTGTGATGTGGTTGGTTGCCCTAGAATCTGGATACCAATCTTCATCTGTTTCTGTTGGCTGATAATCTTTGCTGTCTGATTGATTTCCTGAATTGCTTTGAACTTGAGCAACATTTGCACTGAGATTTTGACTTCTTTGATTGTTGGAATTTTTTCATGGGTCATAATTCAGATTTAATCTGAAATAACACTTAGCAGCAGTATGGCCTTGCTTTTCACAAATCTGACATCTTGATCTGTTGTTATTGTTCCATCTATCTCTGCCTCTGGTTCTGTTAGAATATGCACCTCTTTGCATTGTTTGATCATTCCTTTCACTTCTTTGACTTTTGCTTTTGTTATTTGCTGCATAGTTAACTACAAAATCAGAATCTTGAGTTTTCCTATTATCAATTCTTGCTTCATGAGAAAATAACACAGAGTGAACATCATCTATGGATGGCAGAATTTTTTGAGATGTTATTACAACAACCACAGCTTCATATTCATCATTTAATCTATTTAGAACTGCCATAATTTGTTCCGAATCACTAATTTTATGGCCTGCTACTTTAAGTAGATCACAAGTGATCTTGATTTTAGAGAGATATTCTCTCATATTCTGGCTGTCTTTCTTTATATTATGCAGTTGTATTTTGTAGAACATAACTTTAGCTGCAGATTGCATGTTGAAAACTTTGTCAATGGTTACCCAGATTTCATTGGCTGTCTTACATCCAGTAACATGTGATAAAAGATTTACATTTATTGAAGATAATAACCAAGAACATATGAGTCTATCTTGTCTATGATATTTGATGAATTCTTCATTGCTGACTATTTTGTTTTCCTTGTTAGTGATACAGACAGGAGGGATCTGAATTGTTCCTAGAATATAGCTTTCAAGTCCATATCCTTGTATTGATGTTTCGACTTGAAGCTTCCACAAAAGATAATTATCTTCATTTAGGTGAACTGTAACCAATTGACTTTGAGGACTGATTACAGTCTTGATCAAATTCTCTACAGAGTTAGCAAGTTGAGCGTTATTGGCAGTTGATGATGCTTCTGAATTGTCTTCATCATCCATGATGATTCTGAGGCAATCTAATCAGAAAGAAAAGTTTAAAGAACTAATGCAGTCAAAGCTGGAATTGAGTTCAAGAACTCAAAATAAAATGCAGAACGGGTAAGATGCAACCAAAGAAATTCTTAAATGATGAGTTTTTGATAGGATTTATTTGTGGATGGCACATTTTTTGTTTCTTGTGTTGTTTTCTTGATTTCCTGATTTGATTTTCTGAGAATTTTGATTGTAGTCTTTCAAGATTCAGTGAAGAATCTTGCAGTAGCCTGTTGAATAACTAGCGAGGCACATGATTTTGAACTGAATCAATCCTTTAAGTGATGAAATGAAGATTTCTGATAAAGGATAAACTCAGATGATGAGATTATCCTCTGATGAGTTTTTTTACTGTTAAGCAATTTCTTACTCTGATATCATAAAAGATTATGAATGTGTAAAATATTTCTTGAACAATTTGATGAAGAGGAAATGAAACAGAATTCTTTATTAATGATCTTTTGAATTGATATGTAACGACCCGAAATTTCCGATCTCGAAAATTTCAGATAGTTATTAAAAAGAAGAAAGAGATAGAAGAAGAAGAAAATCAGAAACACCAACATCTCACATTCGCAGCGGATAAAATATAATAATAAATAATAACACTTTACAAAAGATTATTATACCCGACGACTACATTTTAATACATCGTAGTTACACATATATACAAACATTGAGTATACTCAATTATCATGTCACAGATACACAGCAATATAATGCAGCGGAAGTACTCCATACGTTCTTGCCATCCAGCTCGACTCCTGAGCTCCAGAATGCCCTTACCTGAAAATCTGTAATACTCGGTCTGACCCGAGCATTACACCAAAGTAACACCCTGGTCAGGCTGGAAACCAGCGTGAGCAAACCTAATTAACATGGAATATCCAAGCAAACAACTTATATAAAACCCGGGGTAACTCGAATCAACTTACAAATTCACACTTTGTTATAGTCTTCTCTAATTTCACACATCAATATCCAAGTACCAAAAACTTTAGATTAAATAGTCCAATTCATTTAAATCATTTCATTTCAGCCTATTGATTTCCCATGTCAATCTATAAAAATTCGAAGTGGTTTTCGGGTATTTCCCAATACCCGACCATGGTCTCTTTGAAACTCATGTCATCCTAACCCAAGTTATCCAAATGAAATACACAACATTTCATATTAGAGATATCAACTTTATTCAAAGCATTCAATACCATTCAATCATCCATAAGCAAATTTGATCACTTCCAAATTAATTCAATCGATTCTAATTGAATTCCTAACCTCAATCACTTAGATTCCTTCATTTAACATTAATTAATTCTAAATCAATTAATTAGTCAACGTTTCATTTTTCATCTTAATCAATTACCCTGGATTAATTATCCTACAATTACATCCAAGTAATTATCTTTAATTAACTTCACAATATTAATTTGTCTTAACCAGAATCAATAAGTAATCTTAATTACTTCATGAATTAATTAATTATTTAAATTACATTAATCCTTAATTACTTTGTAACAACCCGCATATTTATCGATTTTATATTTAAATATTTTATTTAAATATTTTATCGTTAGTCGGATTTTTGTCCGAAAACCTACTTTTTGCATACGGTCGAATTAGGACTCGAGACCACCTCCATTGAGTTCAAAATGCCGTTTGCGACCTTTTTGAGTATAAGCTTCGATATGTTTGGAGAAAGTTGATTTTTGCTACTTTTTCTCGCTTAGGGCTTTGGTTGGGCTTAGCCAATTAGCCACTTAACTCAGTTCCAACACTCTCCTCTTCATTCACTTCTCTTCTATTTTCCTAATACTCAAGCTTTTATGTTAATGGAGGGTGGAAGAGGAAATTAAAACTCCAAGCCCTAGCTTCCTTTGCTAGCTCAAGTTCTTGCTCCAAAATCTATGTGAACCCATTGGTAAGCTTCCTCTTCATCTTCTCCAACTCTTTCTCCATTCAATTTCAGAAATTTCCTAAACCTAATTTAGGAAATGTTTCTCCTTTAAGCTTAGATTCAAGCTTGTTGAGTTGGAATTGAAGAGTGCTTGTTCTTGCCATTGCTTCATAACTTCTCCTTCATTGATTTGGGTTCAAAGGTGAGATTTTTATCTCACATCTATGACTATAATTATCTTTGGTTGTTGGGTATGAATTCCTAACACTCCTTCATGTGCATTTGCTCTTGATTTGGATTGGTTTTGTGAATATTCCAATTTTTGGGTTTTTTAAGTCAAATTTGTGTAAATTCCTTTTATGGATGTTTGATCATGCTTTTGGTGATGCATCGAGGAGCATATATGGCCGGGTTGCCGATTAGCATAAACCCTTAGAGCCAATGTTCGTCCGATTGCATTTTGGAAGAGTTTGCTCTTCATTTGAATAAGGCTGAAAAACAGCCCAGGCATGATTCAGTCGACTGAAATCTCTGTTCAGTCGACTGAACCTGAAACCCGAGAGTTTCCAGGCATGATTCAGTCGACTGAAAACTTCTGCACAGTCGACTGAAACTGGAAACAGAAAGTTTCCTGAACCTGGAAAATTTCCATGTACAGGGTCAGTCGACTGAAATTCTCTGTTCAGTCGACTGAACCTCCTGTTTGAGTCCAATTTGCCTTTTCGGATTGGAATTCCAATTTAAATCGATTCGTGATAATCCTATTTGTTGTTATCATCTATTATGATTTTGATGACTCTTTTTAGGGATTTTTGAATATCCATTTCGATGGATTCTTTATCGATTTCTTTGGATTTTATTCACGTCTTCGTATGTGAATTTTTGTGATTGATTGTTCTTACAATCTTCTTCGTGATTTGTCACTTTAAAAATATAAAGGTTTTCTATACTAGTAGTAAATATCAAAACTCTTTCCTCAAACGATTTCAATACTATTTTAATACCAAATTCGTTTATAAAATCGTTTTTCGATCTATTAGTATATACAAACCTTTACCTCACTCGTATGAGAAATCTAATTAAACGACTTAGTAAAACGAGTGGTATGAAACGCTTGCGTTTACTTCGTCGGTTAATTCTTGGACTTGTTCGATTGAATCTCTTGTGACAATTTTCTAGTGGAGATCTACAATTTGTTCGTAAATATTTAAGTTAAGCTAGTGGTTATGGGACATGAAGCTAAGTTCATATATTTACTAGCTTAGTGTAATCGACACTTCTCTTTGATCATGACGATCATTTTAGGTTCTAGACTAGCATCGTGCTATGTCTTTGTGATTTGGTTCATCGGACGTCCCGCTGTACGACGTCGTTGTTCCCTTTGATTGTGATTTGGTTCATCGGATGTCCCGCTGTACGACGTCGTTGATCCTTTCCTTGTGATTTATGGATTTCGTATGTTGATTTCTGGAATTTGTGTTTCACCAACTTTTACGATGGGCATTGATATATATGTCATTTATTGTGGCTTGGTGAATGAAATTAGGAGTATGACATTCCTTTTATCTTGAGTAGATTATTGTGATATTGATTAATCTCTTGATGATTTTCAATTACTTATTTATCACAGCTTGGCATTGTGATTATTATGTGTTTAGTCATATCTCCTATCCTATATCATGTTATCCGATATTTATAGTTAGACTGATCCGTTTATTATTTTCTTATAAATAATACTCGGGTCAGACCGAGATGTTACAGGTGCTTCTGCTTGACTTCTCATCCGGGATTAACTCCTTGACTTTTGGGTTAACTACTTAGATTAGTAGTTATTTTGTTGTATACATTTGAGATATAGACTCCTTAATGTATACTTATTCTTTTGTGTAGTTCGTGTAACTATTCTTTTGTGATATTGTGGATCTTTTTAGACCACTACTCTGATGTACACTTTCTAGTGTAATATTCATATCTTATTCCGCCTTTGTGATATGAATTGTCTGTGACTGATTTATGTTATGTTTATTTCTATATTTGTTTCCGAAGAAATTATAGCCACTGTGTAGTAGCTTTGAGTTTGTATCGGTATGTCGGATTTCCTCTTGAGATGAAAAGTTATATTTTTATCCGGTATATCGGTACTCGCCCAAAGCAATTATACAGATGGTCGCTCCTCAACAGCCTTATTCTCCGTGCTAGTTGACAGCATTCACAGTAATGTTCTTGTCTAGCGTGGGTATAGAGGCGGGGCGTCACAGCTTTTGCTTTTGATTCATCGGATGTACCGTTTGTACTACATCGATGTCTTTGCTTTTGATTCATCGGATGTACCGTTTGTACTACATCGATGTCTTTGCTTTTGATTCATCGGATGTACCGTTTGTACTACATCGATGTCTTTGCCTTTGATTCATCGGATGTACCGTTTGTACTACATCGATGTCTTTGCTTTTGATTCATTGGATGTACCGTTTGTACTACATCGATGTCTTTGCTTGGGTTCATTGGGTGTACCGTTTTTGTACTACGCTGATGTCCCAAATTGTTTGAGTTTCTAGTTTTTCGGGCGTACCATTTCGGTACTACGCCGTTGCACCGGCTCAATTTTCTGCTATTCTTGACGTTCCCCACGTCTTTTATCTACGGGAATGCCTTAGGGATTCCGGTTTTCATTCTTGAGTCCGGTGTTATTGTGGAAATTGAAGTTTCACTAGATTTCCTGCTAACTCTTTTGTGCACTTTAGGGTGAACTTCCTATTTCAAAATTTTCTTTTGTGTTAATATGCTTCTATGGTTGTTACTTCATGTATTTCCTTCTTACTTATTGCGAGGACGCAATTTCTTTAAGGAGGGGAGTCTGTAACAACCCGCATATTTATCGATTTTATATTTAAATATTTTATTTAAATATTTTATTGTTAGTCGGATTTTTGTCCGAAAACCTACTTTTTGCATACGGTCGAATTAGGACTCGAGACCACCTCCATTGAGTTCAAAATGCCGTTTGCGACCTTTTTGAGTATAAGCTTCGATATGTTTGGAGAAAGTTGATTTTTGCTACTTTTTCTCGCTTAGGGCTTTGGTTGGGCTGAGCCAATTAGCCACTTAACTCAGTTCCAACACTCTCCTCTTCATTCACTTTTCTTCTATTTTCCTAATACTCAAGCTTTTATGTTAATGGAGGGTGGAAGAGGAAATTAAAACTCCAAGCCCTAGCTTCCTTTGCTAGCTCAAGTTCTTGCTCCAAAATCTATGTGAACCCATTGGTAAGCTTCCTCTTCATCTTCTCCAACTCTTTCTCCATTCAATTTCAGAAATTTCCTAAACCTAATTTAGGAAATGTTTCTCCTTTAAGCTTAGATTCAAGCTTGTTGAGTTGGAATTGAAGAGTGCTTGTTCTTGCCATTGCTTCATAACTTCTCCTTCATTGATTTGGGTTCAAAGGTGAGATTTTTATCTCACATCTATGACTATAATTATCTTTGGTTGTTGGGCATGAATTCCTAACACTTCTTCATGTGCATTTGCTCTTGATTTGGATTGGTTTTGTGAATATTCCAATTTTTGGGTTTTTTAAGTCAAATTTGTGTAAAATCCTTTTATGGATGTTTGATCATGCTTTTGGTGATGCATCGAGGAGCATATAGGGCTGGGTTGCCGATTAGCATAAACCCTTAGAGCCAATGTTCGTCCGATTGCATTTTGGAAGAGTATGCTCTTCATTTGAATAAGGCTGAAAAACAGCCCAGGCATGATTCAGTCGACTGAAATCTCTGTTCAGTCGACTGAACCTGAAACCCGAGAGTTTCCAGGCATGATTCAGTCGACTGAAAACTTCTGCACAGTCGACTGAAACTGGAAACAGAAAGTTTCCTGAACCTGGAAAATTTCCATGTCCAGGGTCAGTCGACTGAAATTCTCTGTTCAGTCGACTGAACCTGCTGTTTGAGTCCAATTTGCCTTTTCGGATTGGAATTCCAATTTAAATCGATTCGTGATAATCCTATTTGTTGTTATCATCTATTATGATTTTGATGACTCTTTTTAGGGATTTTTGAATATCCATTTCGATGGATTCTTTATCGATTTCTTTGGATTTTATTCACGTCTTCGTATGTGAATTTTTGTGATTGATTGTTCTTACAATCTTCTTCGTGATTTGTCACTTTAAAAATATAAAGGTTTTCTATACTAGTAGTAAATATCAAAACTCTTTCCTCAAACGATTTCAATACTATTTTAATACCAAATTCGTTTATAAAACCGTTTTCCAATCTATTAGTATATACAAACCTTTACCTCACTCGTATGAGAAATCTAATTAAACGACTTAGTAAAACGAGTGGTATGAAACGCTTGCGTTTACTTCGTCGGTTAATTCTTGGACTTGTTCGATTGAATCTCTTGTGACAATTTTCTAGTGGAGATCTACAATTTGTTCGTAAATATTTAAGTTAAGCTAGTGGTTATGGGACATGAAGCTAAGCTCATATATTTACTAGCTTAGTGTAATCGACACTTCTCTTTGATCATGACGATCTTTTTAGGTTCTAGACTAGCATCGTGCTATGTCTTTGTGATTTGGCTCATCGGACGTCCCGCTGTACGACGTCGTTGTTCCCTTTGATTGTGATTTGGTTCATCGGATGTCCCGCTGTACGACGTCGTTGATCCTTTCCTTGTGATTTCTGGATTTCGTGTGTTGATTTCTGGAATTTGTGTTTCACCAACTTTTACGATGGGCATTGATATATATGTCATTTATTGTGGCTTGGTGAATGAAATTAGGAGTATGACATTCCTTTTATCTTGAGTAGATTATTGTGATATTGATTAATCTCTTGATGATTTTCAATTACTTATTTATCACAGCTTGGCATTGTGATTATTATGTGTTTAGTCATATCTCCTATCCTATATCATGTTATCCGATATTTATAGTTAGACTGATCCGTTTATTATTTTCTTATAAATAATACTCGGGTCAGACCGAGATGTTACAGGTGCTTCTGCTTGACTTCTCATCCGGGATTAACTCCTTGACTTTTGGGTTAACTACTTAGATTAGTAGTTATTTTGTTGTATACATTTGAGATATAGACTCCTTAATGTATACTTATTCTTTTGTGTAGTTCGTGTAACTATTCTTTTGTGATATTGTGGATCTTTTTAGACCACTACTCTGATGTACACTTTCTAGTGTAATATTCATATCTTATTCCGCCTTTGTGATATGAATTGTCTGTGACTGATTTATGTTATGTTTATTTCTATATTTGTTTCCGAAGAAATTATAGCCACTGTGTAGTAGCTTTGAGTTTGTATCGGTATGTCGGATTTCCTCTTGAGATGAAAAGTTATATTTTTATCCGGTATATCGGTACTCGCCCAAAGCAATTATACAGATGGTCGCTCCTCAACAGCCTTATTCTCCGTGCTAGTTGACAGCATTCACAGTAATGTTCTTGTCTAGCGTGGGTATAGAGGTGGGGCGTCACATACTTATACTAATTAACTTCTCATAAGTCACTTATTACTGATTAATTCATTTTAATTAATCAATCTTTAATTACATCGTTAATTATATAAATTAATGATTTCCAATTATATTTTAATTTGTTCTAATCTAAATCAATTACTTTAATTCAACCACAATATTAATCATTCTCGATTTATCTCAACCTGTAATTAACTATCCTTGTATTTATTCATTAAATAAATTAATTACTCCTTTGTTTAACTATCTTAACTAATCTCTTGATTAATTTCACAAAGTAATTACATTTTATTAATTGCATTAAGTAATTACCTATCAACCATCCATTGATTATTCTAAATTAATTAAACTTAATAAATTAACTTAAACCTTAATTAATTGGTTCAAACCCTAAATTACAAAATTAATCACCCCAAATCATTAATTAATTGAATTAATTAATTATCCATTTTAATTACCCTACTAATTTGATGAATCAAAAATCATTAAGCCCTTATCAACATTAAAATGAAAACATTTTCTTATTTATGACTTAAGTTTAAAACAATCTAAAACCCAAATACTTCGAGTCAAACCACAATTAACTAGAGAACCAACCAAAACTAAAGTCACATCATCGTCAGTGCACATCCAATCAATTTAATCATTCAACCAATTATTTAAATTTGACCATTTAAATTTAAATAGAAATCCAACAGAGTGAGATTTACTCACCTTTGATTTTGCAATCCAAATCCGATCTCGACTTGTTTCCTTTCAGATTTTAACCTTGTATAAAAAGTTATACGATTTATTAATATACGAACAATTTGAATAATTAATTTTCATTTGATAAATTTAATCTAATTAACAAATAATTTATTTTAGAAGATCTTCCTATAAATGAATAATTCTTAGGAACAAAATAATTAAATTTCAAGTTACAAAAATAATTAAATAAGTCAATCTCTTTAATACATATATCTAAAATAACATTTAAAATTTGTATACTTATTTTATTTTATCCTTGAAATTATATAAATATAAAATAAGTCATGAACTTCAAAAATATATCTTCACAAAACATTTTCAAATCTTCTTTTCCTTTCTTTTGTTTTTCTCTTTTCTCAATTTATCAAAATAATTTCCTATTTCCTGTAAATATATATATATATATATATATATATATATATATATTAAACTAGGATTAAACACATTTAAAATATTTTTAATTTTGTTTTATTTGACTTCTGTTTCATTTGTCTGAAAGAACGAAAGCATATATCCTAAAGGAGGCTTCGGGTGTAAGCTAGACCATAGTCACGTGACTAGGGGGATCCCTTTGAATTGATTTTATATAGTTGACTATTGAAAATATCTCGTGTTGCATACCATGAAATTTCAAACTCTTAGTGAGGCGTGTGACCTGGCGTTCATAATGTTACACTGCTACGTCGGACGCAATGGAAAAGGTTTCGAATGCTAATTCGATCATATGCGCAAGTTACGCAAATAAACGATCAAATTTAAATTAAATCGATTAAAATAGTTTTGAGCGTTTTGAGCTGTCAGGGTCAAACGACAATTTCGATTGCTACGAAAATTGAAATCCGATAATAACTAACTATTACGGATCCAAAGGAACTTGTTTCGTTGAATTCCGAGACTGTGCCTCAGAAGGTTATTTTTAAATTCAATTTAAACGATATGTTATTAAAACTGAACAAATCAGCTTTAGTTTAAATTTAACCATTCTTTTATCTTCAATATCATCATTATAAATTTTATAAGCCTTCAAATTATTTTTAATAGGCTTAAAATTCCATATTCAATATTTTACCCAATTTTAAATTATATAATTCAATAATTTAATTATCAAGTAAATATTGATATTTGAAATTCAAGTTAAAATTAACTTTTCAAATATTTAAAATCAATTAATTATTCCAATTTAAATTGTTAGAAATTTCGGATCGTTACACTCTTCCCCCTTAAAAGAATTTTGTCCCCGAAATTACTAGTTAGGAAGAATGGTCCAATACCCGTTTACTCTTCCCCCAAAACCAACAGTTCAATATCCTACCAACTATCTTTTTATAAAAGACCCCTTATCATTCTTACTAACTTCCCAAACTCTCCCACAGTTTCCAAACAATACCCTTTTGCTCAACCATATAAATTCCAATTTAAAATCAAGTTTTTAATTATCAAAATTTTTCTAACTCTCTAAAATTTCGAAAATTTTTGCCAGCGTCTCCTTTACGCGGCTAGCTCGGTACAACTACAAAATGCCTCTATGGGCTCCCAGATTCCAAAAGAAAACAAAATCCAAGTGGCTAGATCAAAAACCCAATCCAATTTCATACAGAAATTTAAATACATACCTTTTTGTCAGGCAATTCAAATTTATCTTTTGGAATCAAAATCAAATTTCCTTTTCTATTATAATACATGCATATCCTGCTTAGCAATAATATCCAATCGTAACCTTTCAAATCATTGCATATATTTCCTGACATAAGTTTCATACCCACTTCTATTCAAATTAGCTTTTCCCATTTCCATATGGATCTTCAATTCTGAATATTGAATTTATCTTCCATTTATAACTAATTCATATCATTATTTGAAATTAGTTTCATTTGCTAATTTATTTCAGTTTCATATTTAAAATCGTTTTGTTACTAACAAAAACTTTTCAAAAATTTTCTAACTCCCAAAATTTTCAATTTTTTTTGGCAGTGTCTCCTTTGTACGGAGGAGCTTTTGCAATTTGACAAGAGATATAAATATATATATATACATCGACCCACACGGTCAGAAAAAACAAACACAGTTCATATTTCCTATTTTTATTTCGTAGGCGTACCTTTATTTAGCATTTTATGCAAGCAGCTTATTTGTTTTAGCAAATAGCGCAACCAAATCCAGCCAAACGGCCTCCCGGCACCTGTACTTACTCAATTTAAACATGTAAGCACTATATATATGAAGTTTATAACATTTCTCTTACTTAAACAACTACAACACATCAATTCTAAAAGAAATGCATTCTAAATAACTTCCACGAGCAATTTATATGATTTCCAAACTAATTCAATTGTTTTCCACCAACCCATATATCATTCCCTTCAACTTTAATGGTTTACAATACAGTTTCTTACATTCAATTTATTTTTAATCCAAACAAGCTCATATTCAGTTCAATTGATTTCAATATCAAGTTATTTAACTTCTCTCAACCTATAGGATTTTAATTACCTTCATTTACGTCAAACGATAATTCATTCTATGCAAATTCGACAATATTCGCTTAACAGAGTATTTATTTTTAGTCTATAACTACTTCAAATTAATTTCAACTCATTCTATAATTAATTCAATTTCATTTCTAATTTATTCATGAACCATTCATTGCATTTCATTTTATCACTGCACTGTATTCATTTAAAACTATTTCATTGAGCTTTACAACATTCGATGCTTATATTAGTATCCATTTCCCAAATAAATTTAACCCAAATCCTTATTTAATGGTCTACTATTCTCACTCGAAACCAAGCTTTATTTAAGTAATTTTGCTTCAAATTAATTCGCCTCATAACTTAAGTCCATTCTGCTAATCCAATTCCAATTAAAACTTTGATTCAATTTTTATTCAATCAGACTTCATCCATTTATTATTTAATTCCATTAACCCATTTATTTCCCCATTTTATATTTTTAATTCACTTACTTAATTCATTTGCGAATTTATTTTATTTATACAAAGCCATTCTCAATTTATTTCTACTTACCTGGGTTTTGTTTGCAATTCAAACCATGTCTATTATAATTCAATTTCATTTCATTCGACAGCACTTCACTTATATCTAATTTACTTGCAAATTCCGTTAAATATTATTCAAATCACACTTGAATTTTATTCATAATTTAAAACCATCACTATTTCGATCCAACTCCATTTTATTTTTATTTTTACAGCATCTTCACTTATTTAATTCATTACCAAATCCAAGTCGAATTTTATTTACAATTCGAATTCATTTCCAAACCCCATTATCAACTTACAATCCATTTTATTTAACCGTGTTAAATTTTATTAACACACTCTATCAAATAATTTATTTAGATAATTAGCATACTTCCAACTTTTAAATCAATATTCGATTTTATGACAAAAAATCACTTTATTAAATTTTCCTGAATTCAATTTTTTTTAATTCCAGTTTAAATTTCTTTCAATTTTTTTTCAAAATTCCAACACTTTTATTTTAAACTTTAGAAATGCTTTTAAATTGACATAATACTATTAAAATTGCTTTTTATAAAAATACTTTTTATAACTCGATGTCTCAACCAGTCATCCTTGTTCTCACAGGCATTCAGTCATACGTTGATCAGGCGTAGGACTGAAAATCTATAAGTACTTGGTAAACCCGTTTTCAAGACCCAGTGAAAATACTTGGAAAATAATTTTACTGAAAATATAGAAAACAATTTTTGGAAATAGATGAAATATCTTTGGTGAGAATGCTCTGGAAATCATCACTCCCATCCATGGTAGCAGTTACATTCCAGGGTTACGTTGCCATCGCAGCAAAAGTCCATGTAACTGTAGGCACTCCGCGCCCCTCGATTACACCATGGAACCCACAACATATCGCAGTTACATTCCAGGGTTACGTTGCCATCGCAGCAAAAGTCCATGTAACTGTAGGCATCAGCGCCCCTCGATTTTCTCTGTCAAAATGAAACTTCTCCACTCCTACATAGGTCGCAGTCTACCGATGTAAAATCAAACGTAGACTGTTGGCTCTCAGCAGCACACACGACTTTCGCTATGTCACCATAGGTCGCAGTCTACCGATATAAAATCAAACGCAGACTGTTGGCTCTCAGCGGCTCACACGACTTTCGCTATGGTACACACTACTCATAATCCCCAGGAACTAGTTTTGTCCGGACTCCTCACAAGATCAACTTTAGAACCCCCCTTGGGGCTCAAGGCAGCACCACCCGGTGGCACTCCTGAGAAGTTCATTTCAAGGGAGCACCTTTTTCCCCAGAGCCATTATCAAAACACTTTATACTATACACATATAGTATCTTTCAAATCATACACCTAGTATGATCTCATACAAAGCTCCTTTACACAAAATCGATTATCCCAAAATCGATAATTCTCAAACTAGGCTTTCCAAATTCAATATTGATTTTACCCAAAAATCAAAAGCCTTTCCAAATCCAAAGGTTCCCAAAACCTTTTTCCAAAATCCTCATAAGATCCTTTATATATATAGATATATATAATTTTTAAAAACTTTGGATCATTTCAAACTTGTATAAAATTCCTTTTATACTTCAAACACTTTCAAAATCCTTTCCTTCTGCAATAGATTCAACAAGGGGAGATTTATCTTATATAACAAAGATATATAACTTTGTTTATTCAAAATAAAATATTCCAATTTGATTACTCTTTTCAATATCAATTTCATTCAAAACCGTACGATGTACACTTATCATCCGTACGCTATACCAATCTGATCGCTCACTCGATCACACAATTTCACTTCCAAACTAGTATCGTCCACCCGACTTCCTAGTGCAGACTCGGATCTGGTTTCTTGATCAGAAACCGTCATTCTCCTTACATAGCCATAACTATGATAGAGAATATCCAGAACCAATCAACAATCCATATCCAGGCTCGCCGTCGAAAATCGAGTGAAAAATCCCAACTCGGATCGATATAACTATCTCGAAATTCTGTACTCAAATCTGGATCAAATCACTATGCGAATAGAATAATATACGTACATCCTATGTAATTATCTTTATTGATCATTAACTAAATCAATTTCCTTTCTATTTAGATTTCCTTAAATTTCTATCCACATATTCACAATTGCTTCAGTTCCATTGAATTATCACTTCAATTCTTATCTCAGTTGGGTATTTAAATCAATAACAGTTTGAAATCCGACCAGTTTATATTTAGAAAATAGCTTGAGAGGTTTAAAATAGATAAATAGTTAAAAACAATTAATAGTTTGCAAAATAACTGTAAAATAGTTGGAAAATAGTTAAATAGTTAGATAATCACAAAATAGTTTAAAATAGTAATTACTAATAAAACAGTTGAAAAACAGTAATTAGTTTATTAAATGGTTACAAAATAGTTAGATAACTCCAAAAGTAGTTATAAAATAAATATAAGATAGTTTTGGGTTTAATAAGAAAGGTTGTATATATAATAAATAACTTGGAAAAATAGATTTGTACTAAAACAATTTATTTTTAAAAATAGTCTAGAGTCAAACTGTTCAATTCCCAATCTCCATTCTCATCCATTCAATTTAAATTTCCAGTTCCATTAAATTTGACCCAATTCCAATTTAAATAACTCCAATTTCCATTGGACTTGATTTATCCCCAATTCAAGTTGAATTAATTCTCAATTTCTTTCCAACTTCAAATCAAATTCCATTTGATTCTTACTTAGTCAACTTTATTTACAGTTCCAAATTATTCAATTAACTTTAGACTAGTTTCAAATTATTCCGCTTCAATTTCAAATCATTTCAATTTCTGCTTGAGTTAATCCCAATTCCCATTTAAATTTTAAACCTTCAGATTAATAACCTTTCCACTTAAGTTTAAAACTTGCTTCACTTTGGGTTTCACATCACATTCCAAGGAAAATTCAAAACTCAACCTTAGAGTTTATTTTCATATTTATTTTCTTTACACACCAGGCTACTTTTAAATTTTAAACCACCCTTGGTTTTAATTTCAAAACAAATCCCTTAAAAATCTTCCATACATTTCTTGTGTTAAAATAAGACTATATTCAAAATAATCTGAATTATATTGTTTGTTATTTTCTTTAACTCTTTGAAACAATTGATTGTTTCTAGACTTAGGTTTTAAAACTTCAAAATTTTAAAACCTACTTTAATTTAGAAGTTATACTCATCTTATAAATTTACTTTATTTGGCTTACTTAATAACAAATATATCATCATTAAACACAATAACTATTTATGATAATACCCAAGGAAATCATATCTAGATACCAATTCCTTTTTATATTATTCTTACTTCTATAAATTCAAGATTAAATTTCAGTTTGAATCCATTTCAAACTTACCTTTATTTAAAGTTTTTAAACAATTTAATTTATGAGCTCAAATTTTAGAATTTCGTTTTAATCAATTGAAATTTTAATTTAGTTGTATTTCTGTTTTACATAATTTAATTCCAATTCAAGATTTCAATTTGGTTGTATTTTATATTACTTCTTAATTTAATTCTATAATTTAACAACCAATCACCTTAATATTTATTTGAAGGAGATATTGCTTTATATATCAAAATATATTTTTATATAAAATCTTTTGAAATTTTTATATAAGAAAATAACAAGTACGTCCTCATATATATATATATATATATACTCAACTCATTCTAGAGTACTACGGACTCTATTTAATGAGTAATCCCCACCAGAGCCAAGGTTCTCGCTTAACCTTTCAGCTCTGATACCAACTGTAATGACCCAAAATTTCCGATCTCGAAAATTCCAGATAGTTATTAAAAAGAAGAAAGAGATAGAAGAAGAAGAAAATCAGAAACACCAACATATCACATTCGCAACGGATAAAATATAATAATAAATAATAACAGTTTACAAAAGATTATTATACCTGACGATTACATTTTAATACATCAGAGTTACACATATATACAGACATTGAGTATACTCAATTATCATGTCACAGATACACAACAATATAATACAGCGGAAGCACTCCATACATTCTTGCCATCCAGCTCGACTCCTGAGCACCAAAACGCCCTTACCTAAAAATATGTAATACTCGGTCTGACCCGAGCATTACACCAAAGTAATACCCGAGTCAGGCTGGAAACCAGCGTGAGTAAACCCAATTAACATGGAATATCCAAGCAAACAACTTATATAAAACCCAGGGTAACTCGAATCAACTTACAAATTCACATTTTGTTATAGTCTTCTCTAATTTCACACATCAATATCCAAGTATCAAAAACTTTAGATTAAATAGTCCAGTTCACTTAAATCATTTCATTTCAGCCTATTGATTTCCCATATCAATCTATAAAAATTCGAAGTGGTTTTCGGGTATTTCCCAATACCCGACCCCGGTCTCTTCGAAACTCATGTCATCCTAACCCAAGTTATCCAAATGAAATACACAACATTTCATATCAGTGATATCAACTTATTCAAAGCATTCAATACCATTCAATCATCCTTAAGCAAATTCGATCACTTCCAAATTAATTCAATCGATTCTAATTGAATTCCTAACCTCAATCACTTAGATTCCTTCATTTAATATTAATTAATTCTAAATCAATTAACTAGTCAACTATTCATTTTTCATCTTAATCAATTACCTTGGATTAATTATCCTTCAATTACATCCAAGTAATTATCTTTAATTAACTTCATAATATTAATTAGTCTTAACCATAATCAATAAGTAATCTTAATTACTTCATGAATTAATTAATTAATTTAATTACATTAATCCTTAATTACTTATACTAATTAACTTCTCATAAGTCACTTATTACTGATTAATTCATCTTAATTAATCAATCTTTAATTATATCGTTATTATATAAACTAATGATTTCCAATTATATTTTAATTTATTCTAATCTAAATCAATTACTTTAATTCAACCACAATATTAATCATTCTCGATTTATCTCAACCTGTAATTAACTATCCTTGTATTTACTTCATTAAATAAATTAATTACTCCTTTATTTAACTATCTTAATTAGTCTCTTGATTAATTTCACAAAGTAATTATATTTTATTAGTTACATTAAGTATTAACCTATCAACCATCCATTGATTATTCTAAATTAATTAAACTTAATAAATTAAATTAAACCTTAATTAATTGGTTCAAACCCTAAATTACTAAATAAATCACCCCAAATCATTAATTAATTGAATTAATTAATTATCCATTTTAATTACCCTACTAATTTGATGAGTCACAAATCATTAAGCCCTCATCAACATTAAAATGAAAACATTTCCTTATTTATGACTTAAGTTTAAAACAATCTAAAACCCAAATACTTCGAGTCAAACCACAATTAACTCGAGAACTAACCCAAATTTAACCATTTCAATTTAAATAGAAATCCAACGGAGTGAGATTTACTCACCTTTGATTTTGCAATCCAAATCCTATCTCGACTTGTTTCCTTTCAGATTTTAACCTTATATAAACAGTTATACGATTTATTAATATACGAACAATTTGAATAATTAATTTTCATTTGATAAATTTAATCTAATTAACAAATAATTTATTTTAGCAGATCTTCCTATCAATAAATAATTCTTAGGAACAAAATAATTAAATTTCAAGTTACAAAAATAATTAAATAAGTCAATCTCTTTAATACATATATCTAAAATAACATTTACAATTTGTATACTTATTTTGTTTTATCCTTGAAATTATATAAATATAAAATAAGTCATGAACTTCAAAAATCTATCTTCACAAAACATTTTCAAATCTTCTTTTCTTTTCTTTTGTTTTTCTCTTTTCTCAATTTATCAAAATAATTTCCTATTTCCTGTAAATATATATATATATATATATATAAATTAGGATTAAACACATTTAAAATTTACTGTTTTTAAATTAAAACGGAACGATCTTACGTTACTGCTTTTAAACACATATACATACATACATATACATACATACATACATACATACATACATACATACATACATACATACATACATATATATATATATATATATAACAAAATTCTAAATTTGGATGAAATCAATTTTATACCTTACTGACGCGCTCAAAATATTTCCTAGCCATCACTGCCCTCCAAGCGCGACTCTGCCTCGAGCTTCACCTCACAGTCTCGCCGCCGCCGAGCTCGCGAAAACCCTAAGCGGCACCAATACCCTAACGATCCAGGCCTCGTCACTGCTGCAGCACCGCAAGCGACTCCACCCTTCAACTTTAAATCGTGTCTCCTCCCAAATTATGGCGAAGCCCTAACTCGCGCGCGACCCAAAGTCGCGACGCTCAACTGCCAACCATCATCGCACACGGCGAACCCTCGGCCTTCCTCACGCTCGCGACCGCACCTTCCCCCTCGAGTTCGAGCTCGATTGATTATGCGTCGCCATTAATTTTTTTATTTTTTTTATTTGACTTCCGTTTCATTTGTCTGAAAGAACGAAAGCATATATCCTAAAGGAGGCTTCGGGTGTAAGCTAGACCGTAGTCACGTGACTAGGGGGATTCCTTTGAATTGATTTTATATGGTTGACTATTGAAACTATCTCGTGTTGCATACCGTGAAATTTCGAACTCTTAATGAGGCATGTAACCTGGCGTACATAATGTTATACCGCTACGTCGGACGCAATGGGAAAGGTTTCGAAGGCTAATTCGATCATATGCGCAAGTTGCGGAAATAAACGATCAAATTTAAATTAAATCGATTAAAATAGTTCTGAGCGTTTTGAGCTGGCAGGGTCAAATGACAACTCCAATTGCTGCGAAAATTGTAATTCGATAATAAGTAACTATTACGTATCCAATGGAACTGGTTTCGTTGAATTCCGAGACTGTGCCTCGGAAGGCTATTTTTAAATTCAATTTAAACGATATATTATTAAAACCGAACAAATCACCTTTAATTTAAATTTCAACCATTCTATTATCTTCAGTATCATCATTATAAATTTTATAAGCCTTCAAATTATTTTTAATAGGCTTAAAATTCCATATTCAATATTTTTCCCAATTTCAAATTATATAATTCAATAATTTAATTATCAAGTAAATATTGATATTTGAAATTCAAGTTAAAATCAACTTTTCAAATATTTAAAATCAATTAACTTTTCCAATTTAAACTGTTAGAAATTTTGGGTCGTCACATGATAATTCAGAAATGAGGGTACTGCAAGTTCATATACAGTGTCACTTATACAAATGGGCTTCAGCCCATAACCCAGTAACTAAATCAAGCAATATTATTAGCAGCCAGGATCAAAAGTAGACTTCATCAACGGTCAGAAATAGCGGTGTCTTGATGAAGGGTTTCCTCATTTCATTATAGTTGAAATTTACTAATTGTCTGGTCATATGCAATATTCATATCTTATTGTTTGAAAAAATTAGCACAAGTTTTAATTGGAAATATTATTAAATTACAATAAGCAAAATATATGATTTAGTCTATTCCTTCATTGTTTCAACTTTATGTTATGCCTAATTTAATGTAAGACACGTACGATGCATTTGACCGAAAAAATAGCAATAGCATATTTAGAGGTTTATTGATCATTTTAATCACTGTATGGATTTTACAGTGATAGTCATGTACTTGTTAATGTACAAAACTTATATTATTTCTCAAGTTGATTTCTCCTTCAAATTTGTTGATGCTTTGTAGCTAGTTATTTTCAAATATTTTAGTGAATATGTTGTTGATGCTTAGATGTTTATAGTTTAATTTCATTAAAATTATATAGTAGCATATCTATTTCATCAATAGCATATATAAATCTATTCATCACCATAATATCATATATTAACCGATGTTTTGAACTTAGTGAATTTTTAACATACTGAATGAATATTTTGAACTAAATAGACTTTTAACATACTGAATGGATATTAAATAGATTTTAACATACTGAATGGATATTTTATATTCATAGATAATGATATGTACAGGTTTGATATGTTTGGTGGCTGCTGTATCAAGTATGAACTTAAGTTTTGTGTTTATGATGTATAAACCGATGTTGTATCATTTGTATACTCAGGATTAGGACCATTTCTTTCTTTATTTCTTATTGTTAGTATATTCAGCATGGAGTAGCTATTGTTTACTTGTTTAATCATGAACTGACTATGAAATGATGTTGTATAATGAGTAAAAACTGTAAATTTGTAATCATGTACTTTGCTTGTTGTTTATTGTTTGAAATGATGTTGTATATGAAATGAAAGACTACATCATGTAGTGTGTGTTAATATGTTGGTCCATTATGTTGTACCTGTGAATTGATATCATGTTGTAGTTGTAGCGTAGTTCTATTATGTAGCAACTACTAAACACAATTTAGTAGTTATATTATTGGCAAACTTCGAACGAAGATGTATATTAATTTCTTCTACATAGTCAGTTAATAATCGATTAATCGATTAATCATTTAATAATCGGTTAACCGATCCATTGGTTAACCGTTAAACGGTTAACAAATTAATTAACCGTTAACCGTGGTTAATTATTAATCAGTTCGATCAGTTAAAATATGTCAAAATTAACTAAATTTCAGTTAACCGAACCGTTGGTATCCAACGGTTAACCGCTTTTTTTAATCAATTTATTCGGTTAACCAACCACGCCCATGCTTACATACACACACACACACACACAAATATATATATATGAATTATATCTATTGTATATACATATATATTACACTTACGTACACATTTCATAATTTCATATGATCATCAAGAACATAAGTGCGTAATTATTATATATATAAGCTTAAATATACTATAATATGTGTATATTACGTATATTTCATATTTTCAAAATTGGTGAATTCCTCGTGTTTAAGAAAATATGGAAACCAAAAAGTATATGTTAGATCCAGATCTAACCAATCAGGTTAAAGAGGAAAGAGAAAAAGATGATATATTTAATTGAGTCCATCTTCCAGTTTTACAAACACCCCATTAATATTATAGCCAACCTCTACACGAAATATGATTCTATACTTACTCATAATCAAAATATCTTAGCTTTAATGTTTTGGATCTGAAATATCTATGTGGGGGGGGGGGGGGGGGAGGGGGGTGTGAGTAAGAAAACCTTAAAAACATTGTCATAATTAATACACTGCACCAACAACATGATTAATTAATAAATATATTTCAAATATGCATATTTCACTAAAAAAATACATTGAATATATTAGTTTGAAATAAAAATTAACTTAACTAAATGATTCGACTCAACATTGTTTTTACTATTCCAAATAACATAAGATGAAAACATACACATACACACTCCATTCAATCATTTGAATATCAAATCCGTAATTTTGAATAAACTAAATTTTTGTAAACAAGTCTGTGTAGTTAATGCCCCGCTACAACCCTGCTATATCTCATAGCGGATTTCTATCGCTATGATTCTTCCATATAGCCCCAGAATATAGCCTTTCCGCTTTAATCCCCGCTATTTCCGCTATATCCCGTTATTTTCGCTATATTCCGTTATTCCCGCTATATCTTTTTTAATAAAATGAATTGAAAAATTGCATTTTATACATTATAAAATTATGAAACTAATTTATTTGATTTAATTTTTAATATATTTTCAGAAATGAAAATACTCTAATATTCTACCAAATTCAATTATGTTATATAGCAGTTTTTCGTTTATTTAAAGTATATTCGCACATGTTTTTATTTAGAGTTATTTATGTATTATTTATAATTCAATTGAATGATAATTTTTCATTTAATTACCATTTATATATTTGTAAAAACATTAAGTACGAGTGTTATATGCTATTTTAGAGCCGTCCGCTATATCCCGCCATATCCTCGCTGTATCCCCGCTATGACTTTTTGCACCTCCACCGCTTTGAATATACCACGCGCATTAACTGCACAGAAACATATGTATATTTTATTAAAGAAAAATCAAATAAACTTTGATAATCTACTTCTATTACCCATGTGCATAAAACTAGTTTTATGTCTTAAATAACAATACACAAATTGTTTTTAATCAAATCAATAAGTGGTAATGCAATACACACATGCACATACACATATACATACATACATACATTTACATATGCATACATATGTACATACGTACGTACATACATACATATGTGTGTGTTTGTGAATTTGAGTGGTTAAAATCATTAATGAACAAACAAAAATAGACTTGAATCTGAGAGAGTCTTGCCATTTGTAACATTTGATTTGCAAATCATCTCCTAGAATGCTTGATTCTCCACCTATCTTGCTAGAGTCTTACGAAACAACTTATTTTAATGTTTTTTTTGATGTTTTTCCTTTTGTTTGATGAAATTTCTTGGATTTGGAATAGTGGAGATGACCACCATGAATGAATGAGAAGGAGAATTCAAAATGAATCGAAAGAGAGATTTTATTTTAAGGAGAGTATAAAATCATTTTCCATTCTCTCATTAAAACTTCCTTTTTTATTCCATAATTTATTCTCAATTATATATCATCTAAATTAGGGGTGTTAATTTTGTATGAGTGTCTATTCAGCAGCTCGGTTCGAAGTCGAAAAATGTTCATCCTTGTCCGTTTCTTATTTAGGACATGGATTAGGATATGAAAATTTATACGATATTTCATGCGTATGAATTGTTTGATGAATTTTCTATTGTCGGTACATCATTCGTATGTTATTCGGCTCGTATGAAGAGTGTCCAAGCCAAAGCCTCGTCTGGTTTGTGTCCGTCTGAAACTCTTGTAGGACAAGACAAGAACACACTTATGTCTGGTCCGGTTCGTCCGATTAACACCCTTAATCTAAATCCCTTCCTCTCTTCCCAGTATGGTCGGTCATATTTATCTGTCACATAGATCAATATTTCCAAAAGTCTGTCAAGTAATCAATTATACTTTAAACTCATTTAAATATATACCAACATCAAATATCGGTACGTGTGTATATAACTTTTACATACAGACATAATTACTAATAACACTTAGAACATCAAATAAATTACTAAATAATATTTCTTAAATATTAATTAATTTAATTAATTTATAAAACTTTAAAATAACTAAATCATGTGGTTTTTTCAAATAATTCACAAATATGGTTGTGTGACTCAGATGCGTAAATTCAATAAAGAATTAATATTGAAAGATTTAAATATTAATGTTCACACATCACCTTAACTGCTGATACGAAAGTTTGTCAGAACTCATTGCTTATAGAAATTTTCAGTAAAATCGTATTTTATGTTATCTTAACATATCTTTATTAATAGTTGTCTTAAAAGCGCAATTTTTTGGTCCGACCGTAAAGTTCCAAAAATGTCTTTATTAGCGGTTGTCTTGAAAGCGCAATCTTTTGGTCCTTTATTCCTTTATTATCTTTCTTTAATAATAGTTGTAATACCTTTGTCATCACACTTTTTTGATATCAACGTAAACTACCAAAAACGCCCCTCTATGTATTATCAAATCTTAATCACTTAACAATAGGATCTATTATTAAATTTCTTTTACAAATTCAAATGCCCCTAAAAGTATAATCTATTTCTTTACAATTTTAAAATGCTTCTAAAATTAAGACCTAAAATTAAACTTCATTTATAAATTCGGAATACTTCTTTACAAATATACAAATCTTAATATAACTTGAAAATAAAAAATCAATTTTTTTTACCGATTTAAATATGTATAATCTATAAGGAAAACAATTCACGTGCGAAGCGCGTGCCGCAACGTTCGTACAAATAGTGATAATAAATTTATACACGTTTTCTTTGTGAACTCTATATCACATTAGGATGTATGGGGCCAATTATTAGTCAAAATTCCAATATTATCCACATTCAACCTCATTAGTCCACAAAAAATCCTTTGTTCAATAATAATATCTATTATTAATTGTTCTACCCTGGCTAAAGATTTTAACTTTGATTTGACTACCATGGATTATGATACTAACTTCATACAATTGATCAAACGAATTGTTTATTAACGGCAATTCACTTCCAATGCTTCAACTCAGACCAACTATAATCACTCGATGGATTGTAGTTCCAAAAAGTTTCAATCCTGACTAATTTATCATAATATAAAATAACATTTTATTCTAAATATCCCTGGCCAAAATGTTTTGAGAAATGACGTCGATACATTTGTTAATATCAGTGTGCGCAATGCTCTCCAAATGTTGGGCACTATTTCACTAATGGATGCTTGAGGGCATCAAGTGGTAATGGCTTATAGTTATTGAATAATTATGGAATGACTCTTCAAGGGCATCACATTGGTTAATGAAACCTAATGTCAAAAGGAAATCTTGAAGTAACGATATTACACATCTATCTCGACTTGAGAATACTACTAAACTTAAATGTGTACTCTACTTTGATTATTGATAAATCATGGCATGACAATCCATCAAGTGACTGCAGTTGGGCCAGAGTGCAAGCATTGGAAGTGCAACACTATTCAATATAGAATTCATCTTCTTAGTCATAAGAGGTTAGTACCACGGCCAACCATGGTCAACTCAAATAAAATTCCATGGCCAGAGAAGTACGATTATTAATAATTGTTATTATTAAACTAAGGATTTTATGTTTGGACTAAACGAATTGAATATGGACGATATTGAGATTTTGACCAAAATCAAGTTTTCTATTTCCTAATATGATATAGCTTTGATAAAGAGAATTATCCTAAATAATTGTTACTAAAAGTTACTGCTTAAAATTGTAAAACCGAGTTTTACCAAAATGATGTATAAACGATAAATTCGATCAAACTGTTACACCACTAGCAAATATGATGTGTAAACATTAGTATTTGAGTTGTTCGATATTAGTTATTGTTTGAATTTATACATGCAAGTAGCACAACAATTATGATGAATACTCTGAAACATCGCATATTTTAATTAATTTATAATTATTATAAATTCATTAAATTTACAAAATATTAATTATTAAATTATTTTATTTCTAATGCCATTAGTTTTTAATAAATTTTGTATATAGAAGTTGTATGTGTACGTATCGATATATGTTATCGATAGATATTTAAATTTGATTTATTACCAAATGGGTTTTGGGATTTCTAAAGGCATTTCTAAGGCACATCATAGTCATCCAAGGGTGTAAGGAGAAGAAAGGTTTAAGTATGCTTTTTTTTGAAATGTATCAAATAAATGAGTTGGAGAATGAGAAAATCTTCCACCTTTTCCTCTTCTTGAATTCCCACTTGATCACATTAATTTTCATTGTTTTGCCTCTTGTTTGGTTCATTCCAAATGAAAATAACATAGATCGACAGGTGTGAGTGTTAAAAATGTTTTAAAATGACATTAAATGAATGGGTGAAGGAAGGAGAAAATTCATCTTCTTTTTCCTCTTCTTAAATGCCTACTTAAACACATTAATTGTCATTACTTTCCCTGTCTTGCTCTGCTTTAATCCAGCCAAAAATAACATGGTAATATATGGTTTGAATGCTCAATTTTTTTTGAAACGGTATTAAATGAACGAGTAAAGAAAGGGGAAAATTCCTCTTCCTCTTCATAAATGCCCACTTAAACACATTATTTGTCATTGTTTTAGCCTACTCTCTTGTTCATTCAAGCCAAAATTTCCTTGTCTCTAAGCCATATTATTCCCAAAACAAATCAAAACAAAATCAAATTAATACAATGTGGTGTTTATCTCTAGAACGTAGCAAAATTTAAAAGCTGATTCGGTTTTATCTAGTAATTATTCAATCATTTAAGGTATGAATCTTATATTACTTCATAAGGTAATGATCTAATCTCATTTTGATTATAATTTACTTATGATTGTATAGATCAGATCTTATATCTTATACAATGAATTTATATATTCTTATGTTGTCGAATCTACTGGTTGATATTATTTTAAAAATTAATGTTTAAAAGCACAAAAAAGCATTTATAACAAAATCATATTGAAATGATCTTCGATCATAATCTTATAAAAAAATTTGGATTTAAAACTACTTTAATTGGTTCAAAACAATTTTAAAACATATTGTGTGTGTACATATAAGTAAATTACATATATTAATTATTTAAAGTTATTTTTATAAAATTTAATATATATGTGTAGGGCTGTATGTGTAATTTTCAAATATAATATATATTTTGTTATTATTTATGTGTATAAATACATACACACATATATAATTTCAATTTAAAATTTATGGAAGGACTTCTTTTTAAATCATAAATCTAATTTCGAATTCTTCCTAAGCTAAAGCTAGTCTAAAATTGTTAATTTTTAATTTCATAACAAATACAGTTAGTCAAAATAATTTTAGAACATGTGTATGTGTGTATAATTATTATTTTATACAATTCCAAAGTGAAGCCATGTAAAACAAAGATACATTTTAATGGTGAATGTATTTGTTGTGATGTAAATCCTAGCACACACAAATGTACACATTGACCATGTACATTGTTTATATGTTGCGCTTGTACTATACTCACATGAGCATATTTAAAATTTACTCAAAGACATACCAAGCACAAAGGTGTAATTCCTAATTAGTTGCACAGTTATGGCATTTATGACATGTTAAATAGTGTCACATAAGTAATAATTTGACTCTTCATTCACCAAAACAATAATACAAAATTAGTAATTATTACACACATATACACCTAAGAGTATACTTAATATACTTTATCCCATATATAAGCCAAATTGATTAAATTAAATCAACTAATTAAACTCCTTCTAAATAAATTAAAAAAAAAGATTTTATTTGAAATAAATTTTAGATTGGACTTAAAATCAATTAGACTACATAGGCCCAACAAGGATCTAAAATGGATTTTTTTTTGAATCCACCAGTTTAACCTGCTTCCGACTAGTCGAGAAACTTCAATTGCATCAGAGTAAGTTTGGTTGATGCATTTATCTAGTACATTGGATGTCCCTGGTTCCATCCTTGCATCTAACATGGTAGGGGGTTCTAACATTATGATTTATGACGAAGCATTGCCTCTTACTTCTTACATGTCCTAGGATGGTTGTGCTAGTCAAAAGGCTAGCATGTAAAACTTGCTCGTGAGGTACCTAGTTGGGCCACACTAAAGGAGTTTGCGTCGGACCTTTAATGGTATTAGTAACCTATTAGTCTATGTGGTCTTAATTAGAAATATTATGGCTAACCTATTAAGGTCTACCCATTTAGTATGATGTTTAGTAAGGTAGTGTGCATGATTGAGATCGGGTACCAAGTACCCTACCTTCACCTAGCTACTGGCCTGGCTCGAGTGATGATGTAAGCCTAAAAGTTATCCCTGGTATAAAGAACCAAATTGATTTTGGGCCATGTGCTAATTTTCAAAATTCAGTTTGAAAATTTAAAATATGTTTTGAATTTAAAAGTTAAATTAAAATATAAAATAAATTTTATAATAGTTATAAAATAATTTCAAAATGTTTTATAAAAATAAATTTCAAAGTCCAAAACTCCTATTAATTAAGTGGACTAATTAAATAATAAAAAAATTAGAAGGTAATTAATTAAAATAAAACATATATAATGATATATGTATATATACATTTATGTTAAATTGTTTAAGTTAAATAATCAACTAAAATTTTAAATTTGTAAAAAATATTTAACTAAAAATATTTTCGTTAAATGATGATAAACATGTTAGTTAAATGTTAATTAGTAATGGTATATATCATTATACATATAAGACTATAAATGTCATAGTTAATATTCATTTTAAATTATTTAGAATAAGTAAAATAATTTTCAATTTTTAAAAATAATTTAATTAATTTTTAATTAAGTTAATAAAATAAATAAATTTAAATAAGATTTAATTAATAATACACATAAGAATATTATATAAGTTAATTAAATTATACAAGGTTATAAATTTTTTTTTGAGAGAAATGTGTGATCCTCTAAAAAATGAGGAGAGCACACATGAAGCTATATATAACAAAAATAATGGAGCTGCCAACATGCCTGGCAGGTGACAAGTCAAATAACAAAAACAAAAAATAGATACCTCTCAAATGAGCTCCGGCAAAGCCACCGCCCATTACACCCTAATACCGAGCTCCGGCAAAGCCACCGCCCGATAATAGAGTGTTAGAGGAATCTAAAACCAAAGAAAGTAAAAAACAACACCCACAAAAAAGAAGATCCAAAAAGAAGAACACCAAGGGGCGAACAAAAATGAAGAACTCCACTCTGAAGACACCGAGTAGCCACCAAGGAGTGCAAGACACGATCAGAATCCCTGCGAAAAGCAATCCTGCCCACTAGTACGAATCTGCAAGCTATCCTGTAAACCAGTCAAGTGAAATCTAGCAACCTGTCAAAACCAAACCTGAAACAAAACTAGAAAACCAAGTTAGAATGAAACACATATATGTATACAAATAGAATTTATATACATATATGTGAGAATAAAACCAAAAAGAAAATAAAAGCAAGGAAAAACTAGAACCAAAAGCTAAACTACTTTAAGGGCCAATAAAAGAAAGAGAATTATACTGCATCATGTGTACATTATTTAAGTAAGTGTAGGAATTAATAAAAATATTATTAGGGACAGAATTATTAAAGGTAAGTTTGAATATGTTAATATTATTTCTAACCTTATTAAGATATTCCTTAAAACAATTATTCCTGGCTAATTTATATTTGGGATTTGAAATCCAATTTAAGCAGAAAGAAGAAATTAAAATTATCAAATTATAGTAGTGATTAATCTTATTATTAAAAATCCTTTGATTTCTCTCAAACCAAATATACCAACAAGAAATAGTAAAAATAGTGTCAAGCAAGTATCTAATACCCTTATTGAACTTAAATCTAAAAAAGTTCCAATAGAAAAAACAATCAGTAACTCTAGAACTGATATTAAACTCAAAAATAATAAGGGTCTTAATAAGAATAAAATGAGTATCCATGCATTCAAAATAAATATGATTAATATCTTCAGAGAATGTGTTACAAAAATAACATTTATTATTAATAATAATATTTTTCTTTTTTAAAATTCAATAGTATTCAATTTACCATGAATGATGAGCCACATGTGGACCTTAGATTTTGGAGGAGCGTTAGATTTCCAAATAAATTTAAAACAATTGTCAGAAACACCCGAAAAGTTAATAAATTTGTAAAAGGAATTAGAAGAATATTTCTTACTCTTATCCCACTCCCAACTAATAAAATCATTATCATTGTCAATATTGTAGAGATTTAACTTAGCATAAAGCAAGTAAAGCTGTCTAAGGGTGGAGCCTACTAAAATACTATTAAAATTGAAAATCCAATGAGGGTCATTTTCAGCGTTAAAAACATCAGAAATAAATGCAAATTTAAAGTTACAAATATCATATAAATCTTTAAACTCAATCTTAAGAGGAGTAGCGGAAATCCAACTATCATGCCAAAAAGAAGTGTTATTACCAGAATGAACAATAATATTCACACCTAAATTGAAAATATCATTACATTTTAAGATAGATTTCCAAAAATAAGAAAGTTTACGATAAATCGAAGGACTAATTTGATAGAGATTATAACTACCATTGTAGTAATATTTAGATATAACCTCCTTCCAAATGGCCTTATCACTAGTATCTCTAAATTTCCATAACCATTTACTAAGAAGAGACAAGTTCATATTACGCAAATTAATGACACCTAAACCACCCTCTTTTTTGGATTTACAAACAGTATCCCAATTGACCAAACAATTAATACTACTGTTTGGATTATCACCACTCCAGAGGAAGTCACGCCTAATTTTATCTATTTTGTCTATCATCCAATCAGGAAAGAGGTGCATAGACATCCAATAGATAGGGAGAGCTGATAAAACAGAGTTAATCAAAACTAGTGTACCTGCTCTAGATAAGAATCTCCCGTTCCAATTAGAAGTCCTAATTTTAAAAGGTTATAAAAAAGATTAAATTATATAATATGAATGTATAATATAAGTGGAACTATAAGAAACCCAGCTTGGGTTAAGAAACCCAGCTTAGGTTTAGGGAATGTAAACATATGTATTGTACGTTTAATGTAATTTGAGATGTGTCCGACACTTTAATCATGAGGATAAGAAGTACATTATTTCCTAAATCGATATCACTCAAGGAATATACATACGTATTAAAGATTATGATTCCTTAATAAATTAGTTACGGTCCACCGTTTATATATTAATAGATTACTTGCGTAATCTTTAGTTTTTGAGTTTTCTCAAGCTAGAATTGTCATGTGTAGTACTATTAGTATATGGATTTTTTGATTTGATACTATTTTGCAAACATATTATGCAAACATATTATGCAAACATGCAAATTTACAGACTAATTACATAAACATACATCTTTTGGCCAATTTAGTGTCATATTGGAAAATATATATAGGCGACATTTCAAATATCACTTATATATATTTTATGTAAAAATTAATTGGCTCTTTTTCAAATAACGCCTATTTGGTTTTGCACGTGCGTTTTGAAAGAGAGCCTACTTTATTTTTGAAATAAACTACAAAGGCAGCTTTTGAAAAGCCGCTTACCTATCGTCACTGGGTGCAATTTGAGATGGCATCCACTTTTCTACACATTGTAAAACAACTGGCCCGCCTTTCTCTTCACTTTCACTTTACCAAACTTCTATCAGAAAACCTAATACTTTCCCTATCTTCTTTTTCAGAAATCTCTTTTCATTTGCATAAAAATTATCGAAAACTATGTTTTAACAGATCGAGTTCAAGAATAACATCTCTTTGATTTCGATCAATTAAGGTTTGATTTTATGAACCCTATAGGATTAATTTTTTATTTCAATAGTTGTTAGTAATGATTGTGTAATGTTGTGTTCGTTGTTATCGTATAATGATTCCTAATTTTGCTCCAACTATTTGCTATTTTAACGGTGAGTTGGTTATTGATGAAAAAATATGTAAAAAGTATGTTGGTGGTTCTTCTAAACCAAAAATTTTTGTTTGCAATTTGAAACAATTAAAAGAATCAGTTTACAAAGCAATAAAGGTAAAATCCGAGGAATTAAATATCGATCTAGTTTGAAATTGGCATACGATTCATAATCTAAAACAATAAAAATTGTTAACAATGATGATGTTGAATGAATGATATACACTATAACTTAATCCATAAAGCTCTTTGTTTGGAATACTATAAGGTTTCTACTAAAATGACCTGTACCACCATTAGTTGTTAATTATGGTATTGAAGAGTATTCTAGAATGGCAGAGGCCGTAAACATTGCTCAAGGAGTTGTGTCTCATGATTATAGTAATCCATCGACAAATGTAGCAAACTATGGTTAGTAACAAACATTCTTTGAATCTCCTCCTTTCATGAATTATCAACAGAGTATGCAATATAGTTATCCATATCCAACCAAGGATGGCTTTACACATATGAGTCAAAGGCAATGAACATTTTGTAATCTTCTTATATCATATTATATTCCTTGTACTAGAGTTGATATAATATTTGATTTTTCATTTGTGGTTTTATTTCACAGCAACATGCAACACAAAATAATGCAAGACCATCAAATAGTTTTATGTCTTATCCAATGTATCCCATGCCCTTTAAATTATACAATATGAGCCAAATGTACGTTTTAGTTTTGTAATGCTAATTGACTAACTTGCAGTTTGTAACGTTATTAAAAATTTCATATTTTGTTATTGCAGCTTTCCAACATATAATATTGCTACATAGTTGAACATTCAATCAACAACTGGCTTAGGAGTTGCAAATGTAGGTGATGATGATATGGATATAGATGTGGATGTAGACGTACATGACAATCCTACTCTTGATAGCATGATTGTTGCAACTAGATCGGGGAATGATAGAATGTGATCAACAAAATGCAAGTCAACAGTGAACCACTTAACTATGATTATGGAGTTGAAGATGATATTCATGGAGATAGTGATGAAACGGAGATTCTAACACCCCGCGGTTTTAACAATAGTTAATTTAAAAAGAAATATGACAAATGAGTAATGAAGTTAAAATAGAAATTTTGCAAATGTTAGAATTTTGCTACGAAACATATACCATTAGATTCGTGGTGATTTTCTAATCAATTTATATATATAAAGTTTTCCGATTGGAGTTCAAACAAAAAATTATTAACGTTTGATGTTTTTGAATCAAAAATGGTTATATGTGCAATTGTGGAAATAAAAATCAATTTGACGTTAATTAATAACATTAGTGCAAATTTAAACGTTTAGAAAAGTAAATGTTAAAAAATCTCAAAAAATCAACGCAAAATGGAAACAAATAAACGTGATCAGTTAAAGGAGTAACAAAACTTAACAAATCATCGTGTTAATTATTAGCATTCAAAACACAACATAGGTCGACCCACAAGGCACCAAGGTCAACTGGTAACGGTTGACCCACTGATATGTGTGATCAACCCCTGTGTATAAAAATTTGTAAATATGGCATAGGATTGAATCGCGTTGATTGACAAGTTATTTTTCTTCACTACCAAGTTACTGATGTGCGTTTAAGATAGATTTAAAGATTCCCTAAGCTAAATCTGACACTCCAAATCAATCCCTAACACTTATAAACTAATAGCTAACCCAACCCAAATTAATTTAAAAAATCTACTGCATATTGAAATGATGTCATTTTTCTTCTCCTCCAAATTCTAAAAGTAGTAAAACTATTACTATATATATATATATGAGTAGAAGAAAGCAGAGAAGAAGATGATAGGATCAATTTAGAATGTAGAAATGAATGTAAATCTCGAATTTAAATCTCTAATTCAAATTAAATTCAATCCTTTCCCCAGATCTATAATTTAATAAATGAATACCCTATTGATTATTTTGGATTTGAAGTAAGAGGAAGTCAAATAAAAAGGGAATGGATCTAGATTTGGAGAATGAGAAAGTTAAAAGCAAGATGGTTGGGAAAATGCAAATTCTGTAATAAGATTAGATATATTTCATTATAATCTATTTCAGTTATGCTTATTCATAATCAATTTGGGTATAAATCTATAAGTGTATAACGATTACATATAAATCTACAAGTGCATGATGATTAAATCTAAATTTGTAGGCTTACAATAATTAGATATGAATTTATTGTTTACGCGTAATGAATTTAATGAAATAGATCTAACGAAAAGCATTGTGGAATCGATTATAACGGGGCTTTAATAAAAATTGAAAAACTTGCATACGTATGTTATCCTAGAAACTTGCTATAAAATCGATAATAATAAATTTGTATTTGAAAGTAGTAAAAGAATGTAAAATAAAAGGAACTCTATTAAGATATTAGAGGTTTAAGTGATGTTTGAATTCGTAGGAATTTGGAACATTGCTAGTCGATTTCTTTGTGTTACCAAGTTTAAATAAATAAAAGTACAACGTTTGAAATGACACGTAATACCCCTAAAAAGCAAGTGATGTACGAAATAAGGATACTTACCATATTTTATATTGTCTATTTCAAGAACTAGAAAGGTAGTTCCTTGTAATTACAAACACCACATGAACAACTTTCCTTTTTGATAAGATGTGGAAATTTTCCTTGTTAAACATTCTTAGGATAGAAATGTAATTCCAATGCATTAAGATGCAATAAAACCCAAAAGTTTAATATTAACATATGAATGCAATAAAATTATCTTAAATAGTTACGCTGTGGAATACCATTAAGATTTAAAGTAAGGAAGAAAATGTGAAAAACAGACAAGAAGAAACAAAAAGGGATAACACGGAAATAGAAACGGACGAATAGGAAATGGATTCATGAACCTGATAAAAAGGAACGATAAATAAACTTATAGTAAAGAAAAAGGAGAAAAGCATAATGAAGCAAAGATCTTGGATTAACTATAAAACTATAGAGGCATGATAATTAAGTAGTGTGAAAGAATGTATATATATGATATATATTTAGATAGCTTCGAATATGCATTTATGACGGGTATGAACTATTATAATTAAAGTATAATTAAAGGAATGATATGACATTACTCATTTGTATGACCTGGAATGTGAGGTTGGTAGTGTCACGCAAATGAAGCCTGCCCACCAAAAGGGGCTACCAGTAGCTGTATATACATAATATTGATGTGAGACATATCCAACTGTAGGACCCATGGAGAGTATAAACTTGCGTATAGATAGAGGATTACCCATAATAGAAAGTTAGTCTGCTTTAAATATGTATTAGAGGAGGGGATTGCCTTTATTGCACTAGGGAATTTAAATAGGTTGGTGAGAGGGATTGGGCACTATGCGGCAAATATGGGAACAAGGTCAGTAGGTAGGGGTGTCATAGGTTGAGAACATCATCAATCCTTTGCTGTTAATGAGAAGGAATGGTTACACTTAGAGTGGTCTTCATTTGCCTACAAAGAAAGAGTATGTTGGGTCATTGTGACGACCCACCTTTTCAATCCTTAGAATTCGACACTGATACATCCATGGTATTCAAGTGCCGATATTCAAGTGGCGTAAAGATAGATTTATCAAGGATAAAAGTAAAGGAAAAAAAATAAAGAAAGAACAGAATCTTACACAAATGGAATAACATATATTATTTCAATATATAATATTTACACAGGAAACTTTTAAATACATACCTCAGAGTCTATCCTAATCTCAGCCTGAATAGTTATAAACCTCTATCTTTACTAATGTTGAATGCAAACAGTAAACAAATGTAGTGGAAATGAAAATGGATAACTGTCTACAGAGGAAACTCTAGCTCCAACTTCAAGCTCCTCCAAAATGTTCCAAGCTAGACCTAGGCTAGTTGGCTGCCCAAAAAATAAGGCACCTAGAGTTGAAGGAAAAGGAAAATAAACTCAGGGTCAGTCATGGGATGGGGATGAGGAAACTCAAAACACGGATATATTTAAAACAAAGGGTATCTCATAAGACCACAACGCATAAAAATAGGGAAGGGTTTTACCTTATGGCAACCAAAATATTGCTACGTAAAATCCAGTGATATTATAATAGTGTTCAGGTTATAAATACATATTAATCATAGCCGAAATTATAACATTGTTTAAATTTAAGCATAATAGTTATACAACTAAATCGAACGAACTTTTAGGAGAATGTATTCCATACAATGATAGTTAAGAGACTACTTCCGTATAGTACATTTATAGAGGAATGTAACAAGGACCCACTGACAGTTCTTTGCATCAGGCCAAACTGGTCTATCCATTTCCAGTGCCCAACACAATGGTCCTGATAGTACCAAATATGACATCACCCCAACCGTTCTTGACCTATCCGAGACGTCTCATAGCATACACAACAAGCCCGATATATAGAGGGTAATCGAGAAATGTGATGGCCATACCCTAATGGGTGTGACCAACATAGCCTTATGACACACTCTGTTTCAGCGATTTCCTAGTATGAGGCCTGAGTTAACGTATTACCTCAAAACAAGTCCACTTTAAATGCACATTGCCATTTCTAATAACACATAAATGATTTTCATAAAAGTACAACCTCCGAGTTCATACGCCCTAAGGAAGGATGTTAAATGTAAGAGGGGTTACCTCCTACACCACCAAACATATGTACGTTTGTAAAATTCAATATACATAGTCTTAGAGTTGCACTGTTAGACACTCACCCATACAAGTTTCTCAAGAATAGGACCAACCAAAGGCACTCCTCCTACTTCATCCTGTTTAGGAACAACCCTAGGATTAGCAACAAGAAGTCCTTACATCAAAGATTTCAAAATGGTGATACCATTGCCACCTTATATATAATATGAGAAATACCATAGAGGTTAGCAGACCTACATTATAAAGATCTCCATCTTCAAATCATTATCTTTAATATATCTTCACTTTCATACGCGTGCATTGTTTCAAAGTTATTTCCATATAGGATTGAGGCAAATCTGGTTTCTTCGAACCTATTTTTGATAAATGATGTCAAGTATGCGAGTGATTATTATTCAGTTAATCAATATCTTTTATCCAAGTAATTTTTTTTTAAGATATATGATTTAAAAACATTTTCTTTTTAGCATATGCGGGATTATTAAACCTCTTTTATCAAATCCTTTGGTAAATTAAGACCCCTTTTTATATTTGGAAATACCAAACTATTTCTCTTTAATTACTTGGGAAACATATTTCAATTATTCTATTATTAGTGTAATTCCAATTTTAATGAATATTTCATATTCCAAAAACATATCTTTAATGGGCCAAAAAAATGTTATTTAAGACATCGTTTACTATAAACCCAAACCGGTTAGTATTGAATAAAAGGGATCCAAAGAAATTTGACTAATTATACTCAATACTAGTTTCCATATTCAAATTGTACAATTCGTTGAAAAATGGTGAAATCGCCTTTTAAATTCACGTAGTTAGTATAAGTTCCCTCACCGAAATTTAGTATAGAGTTTAACTAAAATGTTCCCTTTACCATCAAAATCTTATTTGAAATGTTTAACTTTGTGGAAAATTCCAAATCTCTTTTCTTTTATGATCCGAGTAAATCAGATTAACTATTCCCACCTTCAGGCCAATTCGAATAGCTAGAGGGAGCAGACAGTTGGTTTCCTAAACTCCAATCGGAGACCACCTCTTTGTCGCCCATAAGGCGGTCAAGTTATTTGATCAACTCTAAATCCTTTAAAATACTTGATTTATTATTTGAAAACATTTACAAAGGATTTGGAAAGAAAACTCAATTTTAAATCTTATTTTAGAAATTTCCAAATTCTTTTGTTAAATTGACGATGAATAGTGCTTTTAAGGGCTTGATATCATAAATCCCATTCTAAATATTATGTATGTCCAATTTTTCCATTTAAAACATTTTTAGACTATTTTAACATATTTTTAGAATTTATGCCATATTTTTAGATATTAAAATAGCCATTTAAAAATCATTTCCAACTGCCAAAAGGTGACGTTTTTGAAAACTTGATTTGGACATATTTCAAACTTTACTAAATGAAACTCGATTTTTATTTTTCATTTGAAAACTATAATTCTAAGAGTTCGAAAAATTCTTATTTCAAAGAATTCCAACTAGTAACCCACCCTACACATTTAACTTTTTGGGTCGTGAAATCGTGAACTACCAAAACGTGATGGCCTATTTTGATTCTAACTTCACATCTTTTCAAAACTTTACTAAAATGAGTTTTAATGTTTATAAAACATTAATAAACCAATTTAAACCATTTTTATTCATATTTAAAGAGGGTTTACTATGCCATAACACTTTTGTACTTCATAAAAGAAAGTGTCCTTTTTGTGTAAATTAGGTGTGTATTTACCATGAATTATTTCTACAATTAGGCAAACATATTATCCCAACTAAAATATGATGATAAAACATGGAAAATAAGCATAGCAAACATACATTACATCATATAGTTTAATAAATAAACTAGCGGAGTAATCCTCACCTTCATTTATCTCTAGATGTGCTAAAATTGACTATAACTCCACTACCACAGTGCAGAAGCTTACGAATCCTTCCATGGGACACTCAAGTGTGCTCAGCCTTGTACTAGAGCGGGTGGAGATGCCTAGATGAGCTCGACCAAGCTGGGAGAAAGAAGATAAGGTGAAAGCTCACTTTAATTTCAAACTAAGGCAATATCTTTTTATATTCGAAAGTGTATTCTCAATAGAGTTTCGCTACGACTACGGAATAATTTATGAGGACATGGAACCCATTAAAGAGCATTAACAAGAAGAAGGAAGAAGTAGATGAGTTTTAGTGTGATGATTATGAAGCCTTAAGGTGAGTATATATAGAAAAAATATTTCAACAAATATCTTATGGTATAAAGACTAGACTACCCTCACCCACACCCCTAATGTGCACGACCACTCCCTCTCCATGTGCTCGGCCTCCCCCCTTTGTCCTCCTTCTTGTTATGTTGATGGAGGTGATATTTAATGAGAGGTTTGCTTTATCGTAGCTTAAGAACGAAGTAATGTGAAATATCTTAGATATTTTAGATGTATATGTATATGTGTGTGTATTTGCATGTACATAGGTGTGTATGACATGTATACATATGCACAAGACACAAAAACAAGGTTGCAATGACTTTAAATAACTTTTGTTCATTAAACCATTATGAATCCAGAATCTGATTTCCGGTCATATTTTTACTTATCTTTTAAACTATATATATTTTCAAACAAATCTTAAAAATATATTCCTTATCATCTTAGAATAATTAAAGTGAGATTATTTAAGCTATAAAACCATATTAATGAATATTTAAAATCCATTTATAAAAATGCGAAGTCGATCTACCAAATTACGAAAATATTTATATATTTTTATAAAAAAAATTATATATTTATAAAACTATTATAAATCACTTATTATTATTATATAGTAATTAAGTTGGATTATTCATTATTTAAAATAATTATATGAATATCTAAACTTAATTTAAATTCCAAAAAATATATGAAGTGATGACGTCCTTGATGATGTTATAAAGGCATTTTATTTCCAAAAATAAAACAAATAATTTTATTACATATCATTGCTTAAATGGAGAAATAAGTGTGTGTATCCAATTTCATATCATCTAATTGAGAAAATCCCAATTTTAATTAAAACTGAATTTCGTCGCTTTTCTAACGAAAATCAAAATATCTATATTTATAAATAAAATTTTACAAGTTTACCATCACTAATTATTGTACAAAACATTATAATTTGTGTCTACAAATCTAATATTTGAATATTTAAAATTAAATATTATGTTCCAAAGTGATAAATTATGGGTCGTTGCATTCTTCCAACCTTAAATGTATTTTTTCCCTGAAATTTAACCACAACCCCGAACCCTAAAACAGTTTACCCAAAATATTATTTTTAAGCTTAATTTTAGATGATATACATAGATCATCCATAATTTATGATTTTATCTCCTATTAGAATACACAACTTTACTTCCAAACAAGTGTTTCTCCTCAGATTCTCTAATGCGGACTCTAATTAGGCTTCCTAATTAGAAACCTTTGTTTTCCTTGCATAGTTCTCAACTATGATAGAAAACGCAGGTAATTAACCACCAACCCTCATCAATGTTTGTCGTCGAGCTTCAAGTAATAAATTCTTTTTGGACATCAAAGTCCTATATCCGAATCTTAGGTCAAATCGTGCAACAAATTATTCCGTGTACGCCACACATGCTCTTTATCCTTTCCAAAATTTCTATCACAATATTTTGTAAAATTTTAGTTTAAGTTCTTAGATATTTCATGAAGATATAGTTTCATCTTACAAATAAAACTCTCCTTATAAGTTTTATTTCCTTAATTCTAAATTTTTATAAATTCTCTTAAATGATTTATGTAACTACAAATGAGAGAAGCCATAACAAAAAACCATATTTATATTCTACAAGCCTTAATATCTTTCATAAGTCCTCCATATCTTACATAAGTCATCCAAACCATACTTAGGTATTACACATAATGGAAATACAAAAGCGTAGTACAAACATACTTAAGCCACCATACGCTACTACTTAAAATACTATATTAGATAGTTATCAACTAATCTTCAAATCTCGTCATAATACTAGACCATCGATCTGATTCCGATGCTTATGATCCATATAAATTCCCAAACTAATATACCACAATTTCCCCCATATTGTCTTCATCTTCACTTTCTGGCTCGTCATCTGTTTCATTCCCATCCTCATTCTGATGAACTAAGTTCCATCATATTGATTGTCAGTGCTACCTTGAGGGACCCATGGAACATGACCCAATCCAGTCGGAACTCCTGGTAAAAAATATCCCTTATCCACATCCTCTGGACCTTGACCTTCCTCCTCCAAAGGATTCTCAAACTCTTCCTCAATCTCTTCCATATCATCCCAATCAGTGCTTGAAACTAGTAATTATTCTTCCCAAATGATATCAGCATTCTAGTTCCATCTACCAAATGATGTTATTATCATCGCTACTGTTATCTGCTTCATTCGATATTTCATCCATCCATGCATCATATGCTGTGGAGTCTTGACTATTTATTGCTGATTTGGATCTTCCTCTGGTTTGGATTCTTCCTCTATAGCTACTTCTTCTTCGTGAATTTCCTCATCATCCTGTTCTAGTTTCGATCTTTCTGGATCTGCTATCCACATTCCGTTTGAGGATTCCTGGTGCAACTCCACGGGTTCTAATACCACGACCATCTCTAGGTCATTTGATGCCTAGGTTGTATCTTCATCACTAGATGACATAACAGCCTCTAAAGTATCTAGTGGTATAAGTATCACAACCATAGTATAACCATCCTCATCTAGATGAGCATACGGATCAAGCTCTTCCTCTAAATATAGCCAACCGTTGCTAGGCGGCCATCTTTTAGGTTCCTCTTCATCACTAGAAAGAATTACTAAATCATCTTTTCGCCCCATTTGGCCCTTGAGGATCCCCCTTTGAAATAACTCCAACCATAACTAGAAGGCTTCTATAGATATAAACAAACAACGCTTAGAGACAAAAACTAAGCATTTTAATTATCCTAACCCAATATAATGTTAGATTATTAACATTTTCACCAGTTGTTTACCTATTATTTTACGTTTATCCTAACATAATTCTATTTTGACTGCACAATGATAAAGAGAATATTTTACTAATCGCTCGATATTGTTTCCCCAAACCAATATCTAATCAATACTTAGAAGATTATCTGAAATTTCACAAAACAAATCGAGACCCCTATTCAACCAATTATTAAAGATAGTTTTTCAAACTTAAATCTCTTCCCATGATGTCTATGTACCAATGGTTTATTTCCTTTAAAAATATTTTGAAATATTTACTAAAATATTTCCTGAACACTATTATTAAACATCTTATAGATAAGCTATGAAATTTTGGTCACAAGATGTTCATACTTAAATTAACTAACCCAATTTTAAACAATTATCTAATTTATAAGATCATTTATTTTTATAAAGCATTCATAAAATCATTCATCTTAAATAAACTTCATTAACCTTAAACTAATATTATTTATCGAACATCACATAGTCAAATTGTGAAACTAAGTTCACGAGATGTTCGTATTTAAACTTTTAAATCAAACAACCAATCAATTAATGATAATATTGGAATATTATCATTCCTTTAACAACCAAAGACAACATAAATAACTATATCTTATGAAATATATTCGTATATATTCTGAATATATTCCTAGGTAAAATCATATTATTTACCATTTTCCAAAACAAAAATTATTTTTATATAACATTAACAAATACGCGCTAATAAATAACAGACTCAAACTCATTCTAGGGTGCCACTTACCCTATCTCTAATAAGTTACTCAACCTAGGGTATTACTAACACTATCTTTGATGATACTTTACCCCTACCAGACTTAGGTGTTCGATCAACCTAAGCTCTGATACCAAGTGTGACGACCCACCTTTTCGACCCTTAGAAATTAACTCTAATACATCCATGTTATTTACATGTCAAATATCCAAGTTTTAAAAAGACTGATTTATCAAGGTAAAAAGAAAGAAAAAAATAAAGAAAGAACATAATCTTACATGAGTGGAATAACTATATTATTTCAATATATGATCTTTTACAGCAGAAATTTTTAAATACATACATCAGAGTATATCCTAATCTCAGCATGAACACTTATAAATCTCTATCCATACTAATGCTAAATGAAAATAGTACACAAATTCAAGGTAAATGAAAATAGAAAACAATCTATATAGGAAACTCTAGCTCCAGCTTTAAGCTCCTCCAAAATTAACCCAACTAGACCCGACTTCTTGGCTGCCTGGAAAAATAAGGTACCCAGAGTTTAAGGGAAAGGAAAATAAACTCCGAGTTAGTCATAGGACTTGTGTGACAAAACTAAAAACATGAATATTTTTAAAGCAAATGGTATCTTATAATAACATGCCACACATAAACACGGACAAGCTTTTAGCTTATGATAACCAAAACACTTCTACGTAGAATCCAACGGTATTATAATAGCATCTAAATTACAAATACATATTAATCTTAGCCGAAATAGTTACATTGATTACATTCTAGCATAATAGGTATGCGACTAAGTCCAAAGGCACTTATTGGAGAATGGATTCCATACAATCGCAGGTAAGGTACTACCTTCCGTATAGTACATTTCTAGAGGAATGTACCAAGGACCTACTGACAGTTCTCTACATCTGGCAAGACCGACCTACCCTTTTTTAGTGACCAACACAATGGTTCTGTATAGTATTGTATGACATCACCTCAGTCGTTCTCGACCTATCCGAGACATCTCATAGATATACATAAACCCGGTATATAAAGGGTAATCTAGAAAGGTAATGACCATACCCTAATGGGTGCGACCCACATAACCATACAACATATCCTGTTTCAGCGATTTCTGGGTGTGAGCAAATCCACTTTGAATGCCACATTGCTGTTTATAATAACACATTATTGATTTCTAAAAAAGTACAACCCCCGATTTCATACACCTCAGGAAAGGGTGTTTAGTGTAAGTGGGGTTACCTCTACACCACCAAACAGAAGTACGTTTGTAAAGATCAATGTATGTGGTCTTAGAAATGCAATGTCAGGCACTCGACCATACAAATTATGCAAGAACATGACAAACCAAAGGCGCTCCTCCTACTACATCTTTTTTGTGAATCACCCATAGGATTAGTGGCGAATAGTCTTTGCATCGATGATTTCAAAATAGAGATACTATTGCTACCATATATATGATATGGGACTTACCCTAGAGGTTAGTGGCAAGCGGCCTTGCATTATGAAGATCTCCGTCTTCAAATCATTATCTTCAACATGTCTTCACTTTTGAACCCGTATATTGGTTTGAAGTGGCTTCAGATAGGAATCATTAGATCTAATCTTGATTTCTCCGAACCAATTATCGATAAAATATGTCAAGTATGTGGGTGATTATTATTCAATGAATCAATATCTTTTATCCAATTAAAATATCTTCTTAAAGATATATGTGTTTAAGCCATTTTCTTTTTCAATGTATGATGATTGTTGAACCTCTTTTATTAAATCCTTTGGTTAATTAAAACCCTTTTTATCTTGGGAAATACCAAATCATTTCACTTTAATTACTTAGGAAACAAATTTCCATACTCTATTACTGGTATAAATCCAATTTTAGTGAAGATTTCATATTTCCAAAGAATATCTTTAATGGGTCAAAAGCAATTTCATTTAAGACAGTTTACTTTATGTTATCCCACCTTTTGGCAAAGCTGAGATACCCAAAAATTAATTGAAAATCGATAATAACTAGTCATGAATATCGACTATGCATTGCAGGTTAACCATGGATATCGATGAATTTTGTCCATATCCGGATTGAGCTATAATTGATAGGATATGGCTAGCAAAGCCAAGAGAGCCAACGTTCCAAGTTTCAAGTCAATCCGAGTTCATGTGCTCAAGTTATGATGGATGCAATTTAAAGGGAAAAGCTCCGGTTTCGTATCCATCCTCGTACACCAATTCGAATCGACCGTGTTCGTATCGATCAGGGATCCAGCGGCTTCGTATCCATCGAAGTGCCTCATTTCGTATCGATGAACTTGACCGTGTTCGAATCCATCGAGTTCGTATCGATGGACTTCGTACCCATCATAAAGCCGCGCTTCGTATCGGTCAGCAACGTCCTACTTCATATCCATCCAGCTAGACACGGTCTATATCCATGGGTGAGCTTCCATTTGGAATCCATCAGCACTCCCTTATTCGAATCCACTGGCGTCTCCCTACTTCGTATCCATCGGCAGATAGTCCACTTCGCATCCATCAACTGAGGCAACGGTCACTGCTTCGTACCCATCATGGAAGCTTCTCTTCGAAACCATCTGGGCAGAGCATTTCGTAACCATCAACCATCAGTGGTTCGTATCCATCAACGGTTGCAGTTCGACTCCATGAGTAAGGTCTCATTCGAATCCATTGAGTCAACGAAGCCTAGGTGACGTGTCATCCTTCGATACGAACGGGGCGAAATCCATGGGGTCGATGCGGTCAACTCAGAGTGAAGACCTGATTGAGGCGAAGTATGCGTGCCACGTCATCATAAGACCCCGTGAGTTGATTGAGTCGAAGGCATCGATTCGAAATGATCGATTCAAATCAAACAGCCACCGAGGAATTCCATTTTATATGGATCATATCTCCCAATCCATAGATCCAAATGCAATGAAATTTTCACAGGAGCTTGCATACCTGCCGAGGAATGTCTCCACCAAGTTTCACCTCGAATGGACACGATCTTGACCGATAAGAATTGACTTCGTATCGATCCCCGATCGATTCGAAACTTCTTGAGGTTGGTCGCATGGGCCCCTCACGTGCTAGAACGAGTCTCCCGAAGTTTAGGCAAGATATCAGCCTCATACGCCTATAAATAGAGCCCCAGAGCCTACAGAAGAAGGATCTTTTGATTCTCAAGCGCCCAGATTCTGCCGGATCTGATTCTACTTCTTTTTATATTCGAATTCATTCATTATATCTCCTACAACCATTTGTAATCAGCAAAGAACATCAATAAAAGATAAAAAACTTTGAAGTGGACGTGGGCCAGAGATAGCCGAACCACTATAAATCTCACGTCTTTGATTATCATTTGCTGTGATCTGTGACTTGTGTTGAGAATATTGCTGATCTATATTAACACTTTGGTGCTTTCACGATACTTGGGGTTTGTGACCAATTTTGGCCCAAACACTTTGGAGCTTTCACTGAGAAGAACTAGCACCCGCTACACTAGATTCAGAGTTTAGATTTAAGAGCTTAAAGAATCCCGACTTAGAGACAATGACTCATCAAACAAGACAAAGAGTTGATCGGAGCCAACAAGGAGGAAGCCAAGAAGAATCCTCTGGTGCTGGAGAAGGACAGGCTTCGATGTACATCACTAGAGATGAGATGGAGGCTATGGCTAATTCGATACGCGAAAGCATGATGAAGACTCACCAAGAGATGATGTAGAATTTTCTTGAGCAGATAAGAGTGATGAATTTGCAGAACCTTGGACCAACTACAGCGACTGCTAATGCTGAACAAGGAGTTGGGATTGCGGAAAGTAGCAGAGATCAAGCTCAAGATCAAAATGTGAGACCAGGAGGCAATCAACAAGGACTTGGGGGCAGACCGTCAGGGTCCGATACTGGAAGGCCGATGGAAGGGGCTCAGCAGGCTAGAGCCAATGTTAATGCCAACGAGCCACCCGAAGAGTACGTAACAGAATTGCCTTCACGACTTGAGGGGCAGGGTAGAAACATGACAAGGGGGCAACCCACGGATGGAGACGAAAGAATGGTCGGTCTAGTGCGACGAATCATGAGAGGAGGATTGTCTAATGGAGGATTGGAAGAAGTCAGTCGGAGTCCGTTCACTCCAAATATCAGGAATGCAAGGAACCCTCCAAAGTTCAAATTGCCTATGCTGGATCCTTATGACGGAAAGTCAGACCCAACGATGCATATTACTCGATACATTAGGCACATGGAAGTGCTGGGGGCATCCGAGGAAGTAATGGCTCGATACTTCCCTTTATATTTGTCAAATTTGTCTACGCTTTGGTTTAGGCAGCTAGATAACGGATCGATCAGAACATAGGGCGAGCTTGTAGAATGCTTCATGAGACAGTTTAGGGTCCATGTGATGCGACCCAAGAGTGTGATGACTTTAGATTCAATAAAGCAAAGGACCGGAGAGTCCATAAAAGATTTCTTACCGCAATTCAATGCAACGATGGCTTCTGTAGATCGCCTGGATCCATCAATGTTTTTGATGGCGGCGGTGGCAGGAGTTGGGGAAGGCACCGAATTCAAGGATTCTTTGGCAAGAGATCCACCACAAAATCTTGAAGAACTTTATCATGAAGCTAAAAGATTCATTCGGCTGAATGAATCACGAGCTGAAAGACGGGAAATAAATGCCGCACAAGGCGAAGGAACCGCCAGGGAACAGTTCGGAGCGGACAAAGGGAAGAGAAAGCAGGACGATATACGTGATGGTCCTGATAAACGAAAGAAATTCCGAGAACCCAGATTCAGGTAATATACAGATCTGACGGTAGGCCTGGAACGTATTTACACTAAAACTCGGGGGTAACTCCCCTATCGAAAACCACCTAGGAGAGATCCCACTGAGCGGGAGCGCAGAACTGGAAAATACTGCCTATTCCATGCGTTGGATGAGCACGCTACAGATGAATGCCGCCACCTAAAGGATGAGGTGGAAGAACATGCCAGGAGTGGTAGATTGCCACAATATGTCAGAGAACGGACAGCGGCGGTAAGGCCTGAACAACTACCGCCTCCACCTAACAGAAACGATCCTGGATCAGGATCACGACTCGTCATCAACTGATTAAAGATGGCAAGGGCCAAGTCCAGGATTTGGACTTCGGTCAAATAATTTCTTTAGATTTGTTTTCAGAATAAACGGCTACTCCACTTACTCATGTACGCGAACAGGAGAGATCCCTAGGCATGCTCTGAGATGGAGATAGACCAATATGCCCGGAGAGGCAATGCTTAGCTTTTTCCTAATGTTTGAGATTGAACATCTAGGACCTGAATTTAATAAATAAATTAGAATTTCTTGAAATAAACCTTTGACCAGAGAGTTAAAGGATGAATATTGAATGCCAGTATAAAAATGATCGCTTTATGACCCTACCCGGAGAGGCGGGGTCCGGAGTGCAAGAAGTGAGTTGCTTCGCCAGAGAGCGACATGATCGACTCACTTAACGTCGTTTCCCATTCACCGGAGAGTGATTGGATCGGGATTCGATGAGAGGTCGGAGAGACTATGATCGGCCTACGATCTAGTCCATGACATCGCTTAATGTTCAGATACACTGAACCGGAGTGCAAGAAGTGAGTTGCTTCCCCGGAGAGCGACAGAATCGACTCACTTAATGCTGCTTCCCCTTCACCGGAGAGTGACAGGATGGGATCCAACAAGAGCGCGGAGAGGCTATGATCGATTTAGAACAACCAAGACATCGCTATATGCCCTAACTGGAGTCAGAGTGCAAGGGATAGAGAGCAATGCCAGAGTGCAATAGGATCTTTCTATTCAATCGCTAAGTCTAGAATGGACATGGAAAGGGTCCAGAATGACCATCGATAGTCCGGAGAGGCTGTAAAACTTCATTCTTAACTTCCACAGGAATAAATTGATAACGATTTGGCTTCGAACAGCCGTGAACTTGATTGAAAATGCTATAAGCTCTAAATAAAGCGTAAACTCACTACATTCGATTTGAGACTAATCAAAACACACCTTTTACCAAAAGGCATGTTTTGGGGGGCAAAGTGTTATCCCACCTTTTGGCAAAGCTGAGATACCCAAAAATTAATTGAAAATCGATAATTACTTGTCATGAATATCGACTATGCATTGCAGGTTAACCATGGATATCAACGAATTTTGTCCGTGTCCGGATTGAGCTATAATTGATAGGACATGGCTAGTAAAGCCAAGAGAGCCAAGCCCCAAGTTTCAAGTCAATCCGAGTTCATATGCTCAAGTTATGATGGATGCAATTTGAAGGGAAAAGCTCCGGTTTCGTATCCATCCTCGTACACCAATTCGAATCGACCGTGTTCGTATCGATCAGGGGTCTAGCGGCTTCGTATCCATCGAAGTGCCTCATTTCGTATCGATGAACTTGGCCGTGTTCGAATCCATCGAGTTCGTATCGATGGACTTCGTACCCATCATAAAGCCCCGCTTCGTATCGGTCAGCAACGTCCTACTTCGTATCCATCAAGCTAGACAAGGTCTGTATCCATGGGTGAGCTTCCATTTCGAATCCATCATTACTCCCTTATTCGAATCCATTGGCGTCTCCCTACTTCGTATCCATCGGCAGATAGTCCACTTCGCATCCATCAACTGAGGCAACGGTCACTACTTCGTACCCATCATGGAAGCTTCTCTTCAAAAGCATCTAGGCAGAGCATTTCATAACCATCAACCATCAGTGGTTCGTATCCATCAACGGTTGCAGTTCGACTCCATGAGTAAGGTCTCATTCGAATCCATTGAGTCAACGAAGCCTAGGTGACGTGTCATCCTTCGATACGAATGGGGAGAAATCCATGGGGTCGATGCGGTCAACTCGGAGTGAAGACCGGATCGAGGCGAAGTATGCATGCCACGTCATCACAAGACCCCGTGAGTTGATTGATTCGAAGGCATCGATTCGAAATGATCGATTCGACTCAAACAACCACCGAGAAATTCCATTTCGTATCGATCATATCTCCTAATCCACAGATCCAAATGTAACGAAATTTTCTTAGGAGCTTGCATACCTGCCGAGGAATGTCTCCACCAAGTTTCACCTCGATTGGACACGATCTTGATCGATACGAATTGACTTCATATCGATTCCCAATCAATTCGAAACTTCCTGAGGTTGGTTGCGTGGGCCCCCTCACATGCCAGAACGAGTCTCCCGAAGTTTAGGCGAGATATCAGCCTCCTATGCCTATAAATAGAGCCCTAAAGCCTACAGAAGAAGGATCTTTGGATTCTCAAGCGTCCAGATTCTGCCGGATTTGATTCTACTTCTTTTTATATTCGAATTCATTCATTATATCTGCTGCAACCATTTGTAATCAACAAAGAACATCAATAAAAGATAAAAACTTTGAAGTGGATGTAGGCCGGAGATAGCCGAACCACTATAAATCTCGCGACTTTGATTATCATTTGCTGTGATCTGTGATTTGTGTTGAGAATATTGCTGGTCTATATTAACACTTTGGTGCTTTCACGATACTTGGGGTTTCTGACCAATTTTGGCCCAAACACTTTAAATAGTATTGAATAAAAGAGATCTATAGAAATTAGACTATACCCAATACTAATTTCTATATTCAATCAATATTACCATCGAATAATGGTAAAATTAACTTTTAAATTCACACGGATAGTATAAGTTCCCTCCTCGAAATTTAATATATAGTTTTGCTAGAATGTTCTCTTTACCATAAAAATCTTATTTTAAATGTTGTTTAACTTTGTGGAAAATTCCAAAACACTTTTCTTTTATGATTCGAGTAAATCAAATTAACTATCCCCTCCATCGGATAAATAGAAGGAGCAAACAACTAGTTTCCCAAACTCCAACCTATAGACTACCTCTCTGTCACATATAGGTCAAGTTATTTGATCAACTCTAAACTCTTTAAAATACTTGATTTATTATTTGAAAATGTATATAAATGATTTAGGAAGAAAACTCAATTTAAAATTAACTTTAGAAATTTTCAAATTCCTTGGTTAAATTGCCGATTAATAGTGCTTTTAAGGGCTTCGTATCATGAATCCCATGTTAAACCTTTTATATGTCCAATTTTTCCATTTAAAATATTTTTAAATGTAGTTTATATTTTTAAATATTAAAAAAAATCATTTAAAAGAATTTGAAACTTTGGTTTTCGAACTATCAAAACGCGATGTTTTGAAAACTTGATTTGACATATTTCAAACTTTACTTAATGAAATCTCGATTTTTATTTTTCATTTGAAACTATACCTCCAAGGGTTAATTTTTTTTTATTTCAAATAATTATGACTTATAATCTACCCTACACATTCGTTTAAACTTTTGGGTCGTGAAATCGTAAACTGCCGAAATGCGATGGCTTATATTGAGTCTAATTCATATCTTTTAAATTTTTTACCTAAACAAGTTTTAATGTTTATGAAATATTTATAAACCATTTTTATTCGTGTTTAAAGAGGTTTAACTATGTCGTAACACTTTTATAATTATAAGAGAAAGTGTTCTCCTTATGTAAATTCGACGTTTATTTACCGTGAATTATTTCTACAACCAAGCTAACGTACTATCACATCTAAAACATTATTACCAAACATAGAAAAAAAGCATAGCAAACATATCATATAATCATACAGTTTAATAAAATAAGCTAGCGGATTAATCCTAACCTTCACTTATCTCTAAATGTACTAAAATTCGCTATAGCTCTGCTATCACCGCATCGAAGCTTATGAGCCCTACCCTGGGACTCTCGAGTGTGCTTGGCCTTGTACTAGAGAGGGTGGAGATGCCTAGATGAGTTCAGACAAGCAAAAATAAAGAAGAGAAGGTGATCGCTTTCTTTAATTTCATACTAAGGCGATATCATTATATATTTGAAAGTGCATTTTTAGCAGAGCTTCGCAATAACTATGAAATAATTCATAAGGACATGGAATCTATTAGTGAGCATTAAGGAGCTCTAGAAGAAGGAGGAATAAGAGTTTTGATGTGAGAATTATGAAGCCTTAGGGTGGTATTTATAGGAAAAACATCTAAACAAATATCATATGATACGAAGACCAAATTGCCTTTACCCACACCACCCATGCACAAGGCCACTCCCCTCTCCATATGCTCGACCACTAACCATTTGTCCTCCTCCTTGTCATAGTGATGGAAGTGATATTTGATGATAGTTTGCTTTATCTTAGCTTTAGGATGAAGTAATGTGAAATATCATAGATATTTTAGGTGTATATGTACACAAACACACACACATATATATAGATGCATGTATGTACATATGTATGTATATGTATGTATGTGCATTTGCATGTACATAGGCATGTATGACGTGTATACATGTGCACAAGACACAAAAACAATGTTGCAACGACATTAAACAACTTTCGTTCATTCAACCGTTGTGAATCCAGAATTTGATTTTCGGCCGTACTTTTACTTCTCTGTTAAGCAATATATATTTATAAAAAATCTTGAAAATATATTTCTTTTCATCTTAGAATAATTAAAATGAGATTATTTAAGCTATAAAACCATATTAACTAATATTTAAAATTCATTTATAAAAATAAGAAGTCGATCTACCAAAATGCGACGAAGTTAATATATTTTTATTGAATAAGTTTATATATTTATAAAACTATTATAAATCACTTAGTATCATTATATAATAATTAAGATGGAATACTCATCATTTAAAACAATTATATGAATATTTAAATTTAATTTAAAATCCTAAAAATATGTAAAAGTGATGACATTCTTAACGATGTCATAAAGGCATTTTATTTGTGAAAATAAAAAATAATTTTACTACATACTTTTGCTTAAATGGAGAAATAAGAGAATGCATCCAATTTCATATTACTTGATTGAGAAAATCTCAATTTTACGGAAAAATGATTGTTGTCGCTTTTCTAATGGAAATCCCAAATATCTATATTTGAAAATATATTTTTAAAACAAGTTTACCATCATTAATTATTGTATAAAACATTATAACTTATGTTTAAAAATCTTATATTTGAATATTAAATAATAAGTACTATATTCCAAAGCGATAAATTTACGGACCGTTATAATTATCACTGCCATAACTGTTTGCTGGTTGTTTTGTTTGGGCAAGGCTAGTTAATCCATAAAAGAGTTCCTTCAAAATGGTTGGGGTGATCCGTGGAGCCGAGTCCACAATAGGAAGCAAACACAATAGTAAATTCTCAAAGCGAGATAGGTATGGTAAAATGAATGAAAAGCCATCATTATGCACTACGGGAGTCACCGATATTCACAACAATGATACCGTGATACAATGAGAGTAAGGAATCCCAATGGACTGCTAAAAGGGGGATATTAGCAGTTATAATATCTCTGTTTAGTTGGGAACAGTGGGATATATATGCACATACACACACATACATATCTTTGATTCTATAGAAGGTAGATGGGAACAGTTCATTCGTGGACGTGAAGTTGAAACAACTAATAAAATGTAAACAGATATAACATTTTATAGAAGGTAATCGGCATAATCTAGTGTTATGTACATAATGTGTAATTTTACCAACAACTAGAACGATGTTCTGACCGCCTTCTCGTTATAACTCACATGATAGTAAGAAGAACAAGTATTGGTGCTTGACATGTTTAGTCCTGATGAGGATACTTGACTTTGGAAATGTAAAATCTTGGTCAGCAAATTATGTGATTTATTAAGTTTTATTCCTCCGCTATAAATTTTATCATCAGAGCTCTGATATGCATTCTTTTTCTTTGTTTTCAGGATACCAAACCGATGATCCATATTTTGGTAGATTAGGATTTTCGATCTAGTGAAAATTCGAGCCCACTAGAGTGCAGATTATTACATTTTGTATCAGAGCTCAGGTTAGTCGATCTTGAAAATTAGGAAACTTTAAGTGAGGTTTTTTGTATTTTCACTACAATTAAAAGTATATTATACACCAAATTCTAAGAGTTACATGTGGAAAATCCTTGAAGTTGGATGGTACATGACTCCCTAGTCGGACCTTGATAGCCTAATGGTTGTAAATCCTCATACAATTGCCGGTTGATGATGTACAATAGGTCCAAAATATAGGAAAATAAGAATCCATATGTTATAGATATCCAAAAGTAGTTGGGCCCTCAAAGTATGTTATGAAGTAGTCACTCAAAATTAATAATTGGCTTTAGAATATTGGAAAGAAGATAAGTCAATTAGTTGGAGAAAAGAAGTTTTGGAGAAAGAATAAATAAAAATCAACTTTGAGTCCAACCTAACAAAGTAGATTTTAAAGTTGAGAAAAATATATAATTAATATATTTGAAAAAAAGTGAGCGAATATTTGATATAAATATTTTGTTAAATTGAAATTTTTTCATAAATGTGTTTTACAAAAGCCAATAGTTGAAAAATTATAAAGCTTATATAACTCGCTGGTTTCTTTGTAAGGAAACAAAAGTGTAAATATAAAGTTTTAGTATAAATTAAAATTGGTTAATATTAAAAATTTCACAAAAGAATTTTTTGTAAAAAAGCTATTTCGTTTAAAAGAAAAATGGTAGAGCAATATAGCTCGTGGATTTTTCTATGTAATGAGAATTTTTAAACTGTAAAGACATTTTTGTGGGTGGACAATAGAAAGTGATACATGTTTGGAATAGGGTAAATAATAAAGAAAAGAAGATTTAGATCCCAAAAACTAAGCTGTAGGGGAACACATTATAATGGTTCAAGTAAGAAGATGGTAAATTAAGATAAAGAAAGTGGAATTAGTGCAGTTTAGGTACATGAAGGTTGAATGATAATAGCATTGTAAAATATAAAAACAACACTAGGAGTTTATATGAAATAATGTTTGTAATTGGAAATAATGTTTGTAATTGGAAATAATGTTAGAAGAATATATTAAGAATAATGCTAAGAAACCTAATTAGGAGCAATATAGAAAATTAAAGGCAGAACAAAGGTGTGTGTGTATATATATATATATTTCACTGTCATGTGCATTTATTTCAAGTACCTTTTAAAAGCACCCTTGCATGATGTTAGAGACTCCCTAAGGATTGGAAGTGGATATTGTATGAGTGGTAAGAAAATGATAGTTGTTCTTATGTACTCCAGTTTTTATTGTTTAAAAATTTATAAAAAGTGTTTTAGGAAGTACATTTTTAGAAAGAAATGTTTTGATGTAACAAATGGGTCTTTGAAAGGAAAACTTAATAAATAATCGAACTAAAAATACCAAATTTGAAGTAAAAGTGAAAATTATTTTTAAGAAGAAAATATTGATTTGAAGAAAAAAGAAAGAAATATTTTGAAAATTAATTTTTTTAACAATTTCTCTTAGATTTAATGAATAAGTTAAATTCAAAAATTTAAGATTATAGTTTTAAAAGGGTAAGACACCAAGTATTTTTGAATTTAAAAGAAGTTTTTAATTTTTCTTAAACAAAGGTTTTGGGATTGAGAATTTCAAAATTTTTAAAAATTTCTAATTTTTGAAAAATGGCGAAGGCTAAACCAAAATTTTAAATACAGTAGATGAGAATGAGTGCCTAGGTAAGATGGGATGAAGGATAGGGTTATGAAGAAGATAGCAATGATTACTAAAATAGTAGTAATAAGGAATGCCCATATAGCATAAAGAATAATGGAAAGGACAAAGGAATATTTATAGCTATGTGTGCAAGCCATATGAAGAACCTATAAAGGGATGATAAATGGTATTAAAGCATGCTTCTATAGGTTCAAGAGTATACTCATATGAAGATCAAGGGCAAAAAAGTCAAATTCCAAGATTTGTGAATGATATTAAGGGATTTGAATCAAAAGAAGATGGGTTCAGAGGATTATGAGGTGGAAAATACATATGGAGAATATTGGTAGACTATAAGTTATGAAAGGCAAGATAGAGGTTGAAAAAGTTACCGTGCCAAGCCAATTTTCCAATAAGTTCTTAAAGATGTGCATGGATCGTATTTCTTATCCCAACAGTGTGGGGATGCATAGTTTATTCCGTAACTGGATATGGTAATGGAAGAAATGAATAGATCTTATTCATTAAGAACAATAAAGGAAAAGTTTAGATATGAGGACTTCAAAAAGATTGAATGAAGGAAAGGTTCATTTAACTCTGAAGTGATAGAGCCACAACATCGTTGGTGTTAGTTGATGTTAAAGAGCATCTTTCAACAATTATTTTTAGATGAGGCCGTAAACATTAGTTGTCTTTATTGGGGGAAAAAGCATGTATGAATTATAAAATGTTCCTTTAACTTTGTTTGCAATGTGGGCCATAATGTTATGGAAAAATAATAAAGTAAAGAAATTTCAGAAAAGACAGTCAACTAATACTAAAGAAAATAATAGAGGTTGCAAGTTAAGAAATAAATTAGGAAAATCTATTTAATTAACTACAAAAATAAGAATGAAATAATATTGTAAGTCCTAAAAAATTTGGAATGTAAATTCAGTGAACGGAGGACATGGAAACGATGTTATGTAGCCATAGGTCAATGTCCCTATACTACAAAGACTAGAATTTATAATTAAACTTGGTCGTTGGTATCAATTATAAATAAAAGAAAAGTTTTAAAACTTAAAATTTATTGTGTAAATTAAGAGGAATCCATTATGGATGTTCGGCTGTTAACTATACTTTGATTTTTTGAGATGTGGAATTTTTTTTTTTGAAAAACCTTACATATGTATATTTTTAAGAAATAAAAATGTTTTTGCAAAAATATATTGAAAGAATTTTAAAATTTAAGATTTTTATGGATATTTTAGAAAGTAAAATAAAAATATTTTTAGATTGAAAATGAAGAAATTTCCAAATGCCACATATTTGACATTTGGGAGTAGTTGATAAATAGTTTGTATGGATTTCACTATGCACCAGAAGTGGCAATAAAAAATAAACTAAATAAAATATGATTAGAAACAAGGGAGAAAGTAATTATGGTTATGCAATCACTTTCTTCATTTTTTATTAGTAAAAAAGTTGAATTTGAAATAAACCTTGTTTTAAAACTATAAGATAAAAATTGACTATGCAATCTATAACGGGAAAAGTTGGAAAAGAATTAGAGGCAAAAGAGAGGATTTCAAGGTACAACAGAAAAAGGATACATCAAAGAAGGATGGAAATATAAATTTTCTATCTAAACCATTTCCAAGGATAAAAAATAGGTTTGAAAAATAAGATTTTTTTAAATTTGGATGTTAGCCATGGTGTGCTAGGATTTTTGAATGGTATTAGAAAATTTTGGATGTAAAAAATAGTTTTGGTCTTCGACGACTACATGCATATAGAACTACCAATATATTTAGGATATTTGCACCATATTTTTCAAATTGTTCTAAAATAATGCATTCATATAGAAGGCGTCGATTTCGAATTGCTCAATTGTATATCATACATGTGTAATACACGATGCATTTGTACACGATCGGTTGCAATATCGGTTATACACTAATTAGAACGTTATTTTATAATGGTTTTACATTATATTGCATTATTCAGTACTTGAGGAATTTTGAGAATTAAATTCTTTTAAAGGTGGAAAATATAATACTCCACGATTTTAAAGCTAATTATTTTCAAAAGAAATGAAATACATAATTAATAATACTATTTTTTTTTTGCACATGTCAGAATTTGGCTATGAAACATATACCGTTGGGTTCATGGTGATTTTCTGATCAATTTTCATATAAAGTTTTTTGATCGAAGTCAAACAAAAAAGTATAACGTTTGAAGTTTTTGAAATAAAAAAAAGTATATATGCAATTACGGAAATTAAATTCAGTTAGACATTCATTAATAACGTTAATGCAAACTTAAATAATAAATATTGAGAAAAGTTAACATTAAAACAAATCTTAGAAAAACACAAAAGGGAAACAAATGAACATAGTCAGTTAAAGGAGAAGTAAAAATGAACAAATATTCACTCTAATTAATTAGCATCTAGAACACCTCATAGGTGGACCCGCAAGCCACCAAGGTCGACCGGTAGTGGTTGATCCATGGCTATGAGCAGTCGACCCGCATGTACAAAAATTTGTAAATATTACATGGGACTGAACGACATTGATTGACCGAATTATTTTTCTTCATTGCCAAGTTATCAATGTGTTCTTAAGATAGATCTAAAGATTTCCTTGGCTAAGTCAAACGCTCCAAATCAATCTCTAACCCTTATAAATTAACAACTACCGTAACCCTAATTCATTTAGAATTTGAGATGTTGCTAGTAGATTTCTATGCATTATCAAGTTTAAATAACTAAAAGTGCGATGTTTGAAATGGCAAGGAATACACCTAAAGAGAAAGAGATTTACAAAATAGGGATATTTACCATATTTTGTACTGGCTGTTTCAAGAACTAAATAAATAGTTCCTTGTAATTACAAACACCGTGCGAAAATCTTCCCCTTTTGATATGATATAGAAGTTTATCATGTTCACATTCTTACAATAAAAATCTAATTCCGAAGCATTAAGATTCAATAGAACCCAAAAGTTAAATGGTAAGATATGAATGCAATAAAAATATCTTAAACAGTTATGGCTTAGTATACCAATAAAATTTAAAGTAATTAGAAAATAAATTGTGAAAAATAAACAAGAAGAAATAAAAAGGGAAAACATGGAAATTGAAATGGACGAGCAAGAAATGGAGTTATAAACCCGATAAAAAGGAAACAATAAATGAACTTAAAGTAAAGAAAACAGAGAAACGCATAATGAAGCCAGACCTAGGATCAACTATAAAACTGTAGAGGCATGACTATTAAGTAAGCATGAAGGAGTGCATATATATGATATATATATATATATATATATATAAGTAGCTTCGAATATGCGTTTGGGTATGAACTATTATAATTAAAGAAATGCTATGACACTAGTCATTAGTATGGGTTGGAATGCGAGATTAATAGTGTTACACAATAGAAGCCAGCACAACGAGAGGGGCTACCGGTAGTTATGTGTAAATAACACTGACGTGAGACATATGCAATCATATAACCTATGGAGAATATAGCTTGCATATAGATAGAGGAATACGCCCAATAAAAAGTTAGTTTTCTTAAAATATGTATTAGAGGGGGGGGGGGGGGGTATTAACTTGATTACACTAGGCAATCTAAATAGGATGGCAAGTGGGATCAGGTGCTATGCAGCAAATGTGGGGCTAAGGTCAATATACAGGGTTGTCACTGGTCGAGAACATCATCAATCCTTAGTGGTTAACAGGAAGGATAGGGTTACATCTAGACTGGTCTTCATTTTCCTACTAAAAGAGACTATGTTGGGTCATGCACTGCCGTAGTTGTTTGCTAGTTTATTTGTTAGGGCAAGGCTAGCGAACCCATAAAAGAGTTCCTTCAAAATGGTTAGGGTAATCCATGGAGCCGAGTCCAGAATAGGAAGCAAACGAAATAGTAAATCCTCCAAGCGAGATAGGGTATGAAAAAATTTATGAAAAGTCATCATTAGGCATTACGGGAGTCCCTCGATATGCAGCGATGACACCATGATACGACGAGAGCAAGGGATCTTGATAGGGCGCTAAAAGAAGGATACTAATGGGGATAGTATCTTTGTTTATTTGGGAATCATGGGATATGCACGCACACAAAAACATACATACATACTTACATACATACATATCGATGATTGTACAGAGGGTAGATGGGAACGGTTCATACACGGACGTAATGTCGAAATGACTAATAAAATGTAGATAGAAATAACATGATATAGAATATAATCGGCATAATTTGGTGTTATGTATATAATGTATAATTTTACCAGTCACCAGAACGTTGCTTTGGATCCCTCCTTATTACAACCCATATGATAGTAAGAAAGACAAGTACCATAGCTTTGGTGCTGATGAGGACACTTGACTTTGGAAATATCAAACCTTGGTCACTAATTTATGTGATCTATTATGTTTTTTATTTCTTTATAAGTTATATCAATAAAGCTCTGATATGCATTCTTTTGCTTTATTTGCAAGATACTATACCGACGATCCATACTATGATGGACTTGGGTGTTCAATCTAGCGAAAATTCAGGCCCACCAGGATACAAATTATGACAATCGGTTTCAGACCTTAGTTTAGTAGACCTTGAAAAATTACGAAACGTTAAGTGAGCGTATTTGTATTTTTACTATGATTAAAAGTATATTTTATGCCAATCCTAAAAAATCAAACCATAGAATACTTACATATGGAAAATCACTGAAGTTGGATGGTATGTGATTCCCTAGTCGTGTAATGATAAATGGTTGTAAATCCCCATACGATTGCTGATTGATGATGTACAATATGTCCGGATAATAAGAAAATAAGAATCAATATGTTATAGTTTTTCGAAAGCAGTTGGTTCCCCTAAGTATGGTGTAAAGTAATCACTCCAAGTTAATAGCCAGCTTTCTAGTATTGGAAAGAAGATAAGTCAGTTAGTTGGAGAATAGAAGTTCTTGAGAAAGAACAAACAGAAATCCACTTTGAGTCCAACCCAATAGAAAATTGTTTTTAAAGTAGAGAAAAATATATAATTAATATATTTTGAAAAAATGTGAATGAATATTGAATTTTGGGATATAATTTTTTTTTTTTTTTGTAAATGGGTTTTAGAAAAGCCAATAGTTGAAAAATTATAGAGCTTATATAGCTCACCGTTTCTTTGTAAGGAAAGGAAAGTATAAATATACGGTTTTAGTAGAAATTAAAATTTTTTAAAATTAAAAATTTCAGTAAAGGAATTTTTGTTAAAAAAGCCATTTCTTTGAAAGAAAAATGGAGAGCAATATAGCTCATGGATTTTTCTATGTAACGTGTATCTTTAAGCTATAAAAACATTTTTATGGTGGACAATAAGAAGTCGTAGAAGTTTGGAACTCGGTAAATAATATAGGAAATAATATTTAGATCCCTAGAACTAAGTTGTATGCAAACAAATTATAATGGTGCAAGTAAGAAGACAGTAAATTATGATAAAGCAAGTGGAATTAGTGCGGTTTAGGCAGAGGAAGGTTGAATAGTAATAGCGTTGTAAAATATAAAACAACATTAGGAGTTTATATAAAATAATGTTAGTAATTGGAAATAATGTTAATAAAATATATTAAGATTAATGCTAAGTAACCTAATTCGAAGCAACGTAGGAAATTGTTTAACAAATTTTTAATCCAACTGAGTTCAAAAGGAGTTTGAACATTTAAGCTAAGTCAAAACAACTTGAAACTTGATCGGAAGGCCTAAGAAAGAAAGACAAGAGTCTCCAAAGAGTTTATCCTAAAAATAAGCAAACTTTTCGGATCGGCACCGATTCAATCCAATTAGATCGGTATCGATCCGAATTAGTTTCTCATATATGCCCCATTCCTTTTGCATCATGACTCTATACCTCTACTAAACTCAACTTAACAAGTTTTGTAGCATTCAAATCATCCACGCAAAAGGGGTAAAGGTTCATTTGACTCAAAATACGGTTAATTTAGCCCACAGGTGAATCATCATCAAAACAAGTCAGCAAGCTACGAAATCACACGAAGATCATCAAAACGAAGTAAGAAAGCAGCCATTTAGTCAAAGCATAAAAAATGCTTAACTATTTGGATCGGTACTGATTTGATCCAATTGGATCGGTACTGATTCGATCCTATTGGATCGATACCGATCCAAATAGTTTGCTGCGGTAACCTCCAAACTTCTTGGGCTTCTTCTGCATGACGACTACAAATTTTTGGTAAAGTGGCTCTGGCCCAAGTACTCTCTAACGCTAATAAACACCATACCGTCTGCAACATGAAAGGGATCTCTAGACTGGCTACTGCAAATCTCCCATTACTATTCTTCACTATTCTTCTTTCATACAACAATCACAAATAAGCAACTTAGATCCTTTTGTTTCTCTCCAAGTACTTTTGATCTAGATTTATCTTAGGTGATTCAATCATATTGTAAACCAAATCAATATTGTAACAGCAGTGAGCTAATAAAAGCTATAAAGTGGACGTAGCTTAAATGCCCGGTGCTTTCACACTCAACCCAGAGTGTTGATCCATTTTTTGTATTAATATTTTGGTGCTTTCACTGAGAATTGAACTTAGGCATAGATATAGTTTTTCTCTTAAGATTCGCCAAATCCAAAAACTAGATCCATTAAATCAACTTTGGGAAGTTTGAAGCTTGCAGTTGAATATCAATGGCAGAGAGAAAGAGAATTGCTTCTAAAAGATCCATAAGAGCTATTATAGCTGAAGAAAGACCAATCCTCAACATGTTGAAGTCGATGACGCCAATAATCCGTTAATTGGAGCAAATTCTTGAGCTAACATAGGACATTAGGGGTCAGGATCTTCTATCCAGCATGAAGTCATCACTAAAGGTGAATCGAATAAGATGGATGATGAAATCAACCAAAAGATGGAGAATGGCTAGAAAGCTCTTATTGACAAATTAAATTCTCTCCTAACCTTGCAATCACTAGCTGCTCCTAGAACCATGCCAGAATCCACAGCTACCATGAAGTAGGAAAACTCCTTAGTTTCTGACCTAAACAGAAGAAACGGAAAGTAGAAGCAGAAAAGAGTGGTGGGTGGAGCCGCGGGAATCGTTGTAGAAGGAAATACAAGCGCTCTACCAACTACAAAGCAACCTGCTACAAACTTGAATCTAGGCGCGAAAACCCCAAGAGATGATATAGCGGTGGATCTCTTTGATTCTGAAAATGATGAGCAACTTGACGACGACAAGTTTGAAGAAAATTCTAATGCAACAATACCGGTAGGGAGGCCCAGATTTCCCCTTCTCGAGCAACAGAAAGTCAACAGAACTTCGATGGAGCGGCTCTCTCATAGACAAGAGAGCCTAGGCTTTAGCCACTTACCAAAATTGTTTCCCAAATCTAACATTTGGCATAGTCGCCAACAGTCGACCCACGGACTATCGGACATCGGAGGCACATATCGTGGATATGATCAAATGCTTGATGAACGAACGTAAGAATAAGAGATGATGAATGGGATCCGCTCTAAGCTGGACTCCCTTCACTTATGATATTTTAAATGAATTATACCCTAATTTTTTTTACAGTACTGACTATTCCATCTTATGATTGCACTAGAGATTTGAAACCTCACTTGTACAAGTATAAATGGTACGTGGATGGAGCAAATGCTTCAGATATTGTTCGATGGAGATGTTTTCCTACGTTCCTAGAGGGAACAACTTCTATGTGGTTCAGTAGGCTCCCACCAAAATCCATCTCCACTTTCATTGCATTAGTGACAAAATTCCTTGATTAGTTTAAGCTTCACACGGTACAACCAAAAGGCGTGATGTCCTTATCTGGCCTATTCTAGGGATGAAACGTATCTTTGAAATCCTTCATGAGTCGATTCAACATCGCGGTGATTGAAGTAAGTAACCTAAACGAAGATATGGCCTTCATGTCCTTGTTCCATGCTATCCACCTTGACAATGAATTTGGAAAATGGATCGAAATGAAACAACCTATACTAGAAAGGAATTTAACTGAAAGGCAAGCCATTACATGAGATTAGAAGAGGTGGAGGAGCTAGAAGGAAAACCTGCTAACCCACAATTAACCAACGCTTGCTAGAATGGCATGGCAGCTAACCAAGGTGCAAACACCTCCTGATGCACTGCAGGAAGAGTGAGGAAGGATGGAACCAGAAAAGGAAGAACCAGAATTCTAATAAGCAAAATGGAGGTAATAAAGGCTTGAGGCCCGAAAACTACACCCCTCTTAATGATAATCAAAAAAAAAATATCTACCTTATGACATAAGGGATGGAGGAGTACAAGAAGTCGCCTAAAAAGCAAACAACTGAACATCACACAGTTTTGGAAAGTACTGCCACTTCCATGAAGCACATGGTCACAACACGAATGAGTGCCGACACCTAAAGATCCCATTGAAGAGCTTATTCAGGAAATCAAGCTTCAACAATACATGAGGAAACCACAAAATCCTAACCAGCCTGCTGCACCCCATGCCCCTAAAGATCATGGAAAACAAGCTGGAACCAGTGAAGAGTGATCCAGATAGACAAACCAAAGACTCATCATCAGAATAATATCTGGAGAACCACATCCCGCACAGAAGAGTTGGGGAGAAATAGAGCACTATGTAAGCTCATTGAAACATGTTCCAAAAGATTCGTGCTTTAAGGTTGAAGACGGAACCCTTGCTAAGCAGCAGAGAACTCTGAAATATGATATATTATTCTGAAATCGAGACATTGAAGAAATAGAAGCTCCGACCCTCGACCCCATGGTCGTGGCAATAGGAATCAAACTTGCCATGGTCCAACGAACATTGTGGGACAATGGAAGCTCTGTTATTATCGTATTCAGACACACATTTGATTAGATGAAGATCAGTTTGAAAGACGTATCTGCTTGTCGAATAGAGATCCAGGGATTCATCGACAAACCTAGGAAACCCATCTGAACAATTGATTTGCCCGTGCAACTTGGGGAAGGCAACCGAAGAGTCTTCCTCATCCAGACCTTTTGATCATAGATGATATGTCCACCTACAATGCATTCTTAGGTCGGCTTGCTTTGGTAGATTTTAGGATTGTTTAGCTCAATGGTGTCTAACTATAAAATTTCAAACAGAGAATGGGGTTGGGGTGATCACAGGAGACCAAAGTGTCGTTTGGGAATGCTACATCGTCGAACTACACAAATCTAGAAGAAAAGAAAAGGGGAGGAATGTAGGGGAGAACTCTTCACATTCGTGAACCTACCACATAGCAATTACAGAGCCGCTTCTGGCTTGGGGACCATAGCCGATTCGATACGGCTTTGGACCTTAGAAAGAAGAGTTCACGGCAGGATCGACTAGCATCGACAGAATTGATGGTGCATGTCCCAGTCGATATGGATGACCCAACTCGGTCCTGAATATTTGGTCACATCTTGGAAACAAGATGCGATAGGTACTAATAAATTTCTTCATGCGAATTTGGATATATTCTCTTTGACGCATTCCGATATATGTGGGGTGTCATCGAAGATTGCATGCCATGCACTCAATGTCGATCCCAAGTATATACCAGTAAAGTAGAAGAGGGCAGCCTAGGACTCGAATGGTCTGAAGCACTAAGATAAGAAGTTGATAAGCTGATGGCGGATGGCCTTATTAACGATGCAACCTATCCTAAATGGGTATCCAATTCAGTCTTGGTCAAGAAATCCAATGTAAAATAGCAAACTTGTATCGACTACTCAGACGTAAACAAATCCTATAAAAACGACAGCTTTCCACTGCCTAGAATCGACCAGCTTGTGGATGGGACAGTAGGATATGAATTACTATCATTCATGGATGCTTACTTAGGATACAACAAGGTCATGATGTATGAACCAACCTAGGAGAACAACAGTTCTATCGCTGATCTTGGATTATATGCCACAAAGTGATGCCATTCGACTTAAAAAATGCTGGGGAAACATTCCAACAAATGGTGAATGCCATGTTCAAACTTCAGATCGGGAAGACTATAAAAGTCTATGTAGATGATATGTTAGTTAAACCGTGCATAGCTTCAAATCACTTGGACAATCTCATTGAAGTGTTTGAGATACTCCATAAGTATAGATTGAAATTCATTCAACTTAAATGTCACTTTTGGGTAGCCTTTGGAAAGTTCCTAGGATTCATTGTAAGTGCCAGATGCATCGAAGCTAATCCCAAAAAATTACCACTTTATGGAAAGTTGAGGCTCCAAGGTACGAGAAAGAGTTAAAAATCATGAATGGAAAAGTTGTAGCACTAAGCTGGTTCATCTCAGAAGCACCCGACAAATGTATACCATTCTTTGACGCGCTAAAGAAGGGGAAAAAGAACTTAGAATGGAATCAGGATTGTCAGAATGCCTTCAAATAGCTGTTGCGATTACAGAGACTCCGCCAATCCTATCTAAGCCTATAAACAGAGAAGACTTATTTATCTAGTAAGCAGGCTCGCACCTTGATCGAATCTAGGAAATTATGATCATACTTCCAGGTGCGCCTAATCAAAGTATGAACCAATAACCTCTTGAAGCAGGTGTTGTTCCACCCTAAGACCTCCAAATGGCTTATCAAATGGATTGAATTGAGTCAATATGAAATCACTTACTATCCTCAAAGGGCGATCAACTGGCTGGCACTGGCAGACTTCATTACCAAGTTTACAATATGAAATAATAAAGTAGAAATTACTCCAGAAGTGGAGACACACTGGATGTTGTTCGTCAATGGTGCATAAAATAGCTATTGCTTGGGAGTAGGAGTTTTGCTTGAAACTGTCGAAGTTTGATCCTTTTCTTTTCCTCATGCTTGGAATTCCCTGCAACAAACAATAAAGTGAAATATGAAGCATTGATAGCCAGATTTAAAGTTATGAAGGAACTCAGGATAAAGTGCATACATATCTACAGTGACTTTCAGCTGGTCATCTGTCACGTGAGAGGAGAATATCAAGCCCGAGGAGAGCACCTCGCCCCATATCTATCCAAAGCGTAGGATTTAATGAACGACATCGAGCATTACACCATAGCTCATATCCCAAAGGAACAAAACACGAAGGCGGACTATCTAGCAAAACTGGCTAACTTTGAAGAAGCTCAATTAATGGGATCGGTCCTAGCTTAAAATCTTACCACCCTAATTATAGGAGAGACAGATATCGATTGGATTTTCAAAGCGATCGAAGAACTATAGAAATGGTGACATCGATCAAGGACTATCTGCTCAAAGCAACACTCCACGTGGACAAGAATCAATGGAAAAATATCCTTCAAAAAGGCACCATGGTTTGTAATAGAGGATGGATTAGTCTACCGAAAGCGGTTCTTTACTCCCTTGCTCTAGTGTGTGACCAACGATGAAGTGTGGAAAATCATAAGGGAAGTTCATGAAGGCGACTATGGAGATTGCACTGGTAGGCAAACCCTTGCAAATAAAGTTCTCTGATATGGGTATTTTCGGCCTACGGTCAACCGTGATGCAATAGATTATGCCAAACGGTGTGACCAATACCAAAATTATAGCAATATCAAAAGAACTCCTTCAGCAGAGCTAACACAGATGGTCAGCCCAAGGCATTCTCGATCTGGGAATCGATTTGATTGGTGCATTGCCGACAGCCAAAGAAGGAGCCAAATACGCTATCGTTGCCATTAGCTACATCACCAAATAGACTGAAGTGGAACCGCTGGCCACAATTACCACAAAGAAAGCTGTTAATACAAAGAAAGCTGTTAACTTTGTCACTAAAAATATTATTTGCAGGTTTGATGTACTGCAAAAAATCATTACTGATAATGGGACTCAATTCGAAAGTGTTGAATTCAAAGGCTTTTGCAAACACTTCTGAGGCGAGAAAAGCTTCTCCATTGTTGCACATTCATAGGAAATTAGGCAGGTGGAGGCAGTAAACAAGATCATCAAGTCTACCATCAAAAAGCAGCCAACTAAAGCTAAAAGAAATTGGGTTGATAAACTTTCACTTGCATTATGGGCTTATAGAACAACATACAAATCTACAAATGTTCACTCTCCATTCGCCCTAGCATATGGTTTAGAATCAATGATCCTAGTTAAACTGGAGGTCCCTTCTCATCGAAGGTGAAACTTCAATGAATAGCATAACAAGCAGCGCATGCTCGATATGGTTGATGAGAAGCGGGAAGAAGCCGAGCTTTGGACTTTCGCTCACCAGAAAAGGGTCCCACGACATTCAACTCCAAGTTCCACAATCATACCTTTGAAGTATGAATCCTTGTCGTTAAATTGGTCCAGCCTATACCAAGATTATTTAGACCAAACCGAGAAGGACCTTATGTGATCGGCCGAAAGCTAGGGGATGGCACGTTCAAGCTAACAAACATTGATGGATCCTATATTCCTCGTGCTTGGAACAGTGAATCGCTACGTCGTTACTTTACTAAGACAATCTTATGTATTTCCTATTTTATGCCAGTAAGCCATCCTGGAATATCGAAGACATCTTAAATAGGCAGAACTTGCCTAACTTTTATTTCGATTAATGAAATTGCTTTAATTTCTAAACTAATAAAATCTTGTTCGCATAATTAACCAACTGAGTTGACGAAGTAAAATCAGCTCAAAACCATCTGATCGTTGCTTGAGATAGTGGAACCAAGCTCAAGTATTCCCCATCTACCCACCGAGTCGAAGGAAGCATATCGACTCAAACCATCGGATTGGCGGAACTCGATTCTTGCTTCTTAAGAACCGGCGTTGCTCAGGTTACATCGAGAAGGTCCGAATCATAGCAGTGCATTTCGTAAGCTATGCAACATCTCTTGGACAACGAAATCACGTCTAAGTTAACATGGTTACCCAAGCCACACATCTCGTAAGCCGCATATCGCTTCATAGTTTGCAAAATTACCATTGGGCAACCTTGATCCCACTGTGCGCATTTCGTAAGATGCACACGACTACTTGGATCAACGAAATTGCATCCAAAGTAGAGGAACTCTTATATTACAAAGAGGCATATGCCACATCCATAGCTAAGGAAATAACACTCCAAGGAGTGTGATGTGTGCAAAATAGCCTGAACCTCAGCATTGCATTGGAATAACTTAATAGTATTTCAAGTAATCGGTGTTGCTTGGGCATCACCAATCACTTAATAAAATTCTAAGGTGTGTAAATCACGCTCCATAAGGTCACTAAAAAAAGCTTCACGGATATCTCAAGTCAGAAATTAAAATGGGATATCTAAAATAAGGACAATAAAATCAAAAGTTTCCAAAGATAGGAGTTGCAGTACAAATTCGACTCGGGCCATCCGGAAGACCATATGGGGCAACCAGTCTCCTATCAAGTGTTCGAAGTAAACATTCCCATGAACTAGGGAGCACACTCACCAACACTCAGCCAAAGTAGGAATTCACAGTTCTATTACCCCAAACAAAGAATTTTGGCAGTAATTACATGAGTAAATAAAACAGTATAGGAAAAAAGTCAACCACTGCTCACATATGCAAAATCATGCTGCATAAAAAAAATTGCAGTATAAAAAGGCAACAGTGCATGGAATGCAGATAAGTAGACAAGTGAAGTTACAATCAAAATTTCAACAGTTTTGTTACTTATAATGTTTATCATGTACGACAACAAACTACGGGTGCCATACCCGCACAATATTGGCCAAAGAAAGGGAAATACAAGCAATGTTGTTGCAATAAGAAGAAATGCTAAGTGCAGACATAGCACTTGTACAAAAGCGACCAAAAAGCAAAAGCTCCACTTCACAGATACACGGAGAGTCGCAGCTACTTGTGACTACTGACAGGCCATGCCGCCTTTACCATCTTTGATCAGCAAGTCCTCAAGCTTCTCACCTCCTGGGGTAATCTCGCTTCCTAAAACATTACCACTGGCTGACCTCCCTTTTCCATTGTGCCAGTGGGATTTGTGTGAACTCTTTTTCAACCTTTTCCTTCTTTACCGGTACTATCTACTACTCGGTCATCAGTTGCTCAGTCTCTACTTTGTCTACTTGGCTAGCTTGATCTGCCTGCTCTCATGTGTTAGTAGCTGCCAAATCCTCATCTTGAGATATAGAGGGGTCATCTAAACCATACAGTGCAACAATTTGCTTAAAGTGTGAAACACACTGTGCGCCAGATGCGGAGACGACGGTTGATGCAGTCAGAATAATAGTAGATCCGACACCGTGAAGAGGAGGTAACTCGGTTGAAAGAGAGGGTTGATCTATAATATCAAAATAAAGGTTGATTATCTAGGCAATTTCGTCCGTCGTAAATTGGAAGTCTTCAGACATGGGAGAGATAAGAAAATTACCTACTTTAGGGGTCTGTTCATGTGCCACAACATTGAAGCCCTCACTGTTGCCTTCTTTTGATGGCTACGTAATCAAAGGAGAAGTAGAAACAACCCCTTCATCGGCACATAGATGTGAAGACGGCTCATTAGGGCCTGAAGGAAAATGCCCATTTATGGCCTTAGCGGCGGCTGCGGCATCAATAGCTTTTCTTTTCCTCTCTAGTCAGAATATTTCCTTGCCCTCCCCGAAAGCTTGGCAGGACTCTTTGTTTAGATATGGTTGAACCAACTCCTTTTCGGTATAAAACCGCCACCCATGTCTTGAAATGGGGTATGACAAGTGTACAAGGGAACAACGAACCCAAGTAATAACACTCCTTTGATGCAGTAAAGAGTTAACTTAGAAGCCTAAAATAGTAGCATCTAAGCCTTCTTTCTTCTTTATGAAGGTATCTTAAATCTCCGAAAAGTTGGCATCCATGTTAGCCTTCTCTACAGCCAGTTGTTTCTTCTCAGCATCCAAATTCGAAACTTGTTCTCGAAAAGAGATAATTTCTTGAGCCTGCTCGGCGATAGTTTTCTTCTACATCTCAACCATCATCTCACTTATGCTTAACTTTTCTTTTAAAGCCACCTTATCCATATGGCACTTCTTTATCTTACCTTTAAGTACAATTGCGGCTCGGTTAGTAGATACTTTTAGCTCCTTAAACCAAGAAGCACTTTTGCTTTCCCTTTTAAGGGCATTTCTCTCTCTCTCTCTCTCTCTCTCTCTCTCTCTCTCCGTCTCTTTCTTTTTCATCTCGATCTTAGCATCATGATCTACAAGCTACTTCTCACACTCATCATTTTCAGACTCAAATGAGAGGAATTCATGGTAGTTGTTTTGGTTAATAGTAGATAGTTGTATGCATAATTTTTCCCACTCTTTATATTGCTCCAAACTGCTCTGAATTTCTTGGAAATGGGATGAATATGATTCAGCATGAACTGACTTTAGATTAGGCTTATCAAACACAACCCTCTTTAAGAATAAATTAGGGAATGCAACTTGTAGATGCGGGGGACCAATAGGAAGAATGTAAGGCGCATGCCTAGAAATCTATGGAGTGGCGGTTATGACAGCATGAGTAGAAGAGGTCATGACATCAGAAGTAGGGACATTTATCCCTACAGAAGCAGGAGGTCGTGAAGCAGATTCACATTCTTGGTCTCTTTTCAGCTTTTTTGATAGATCTCCCCACTCATTCAGGCTCTTCCTCATTTCATAGCCACTTTTACTATTTCTTCCCTAATATTTCTCGGAAGACCGACGCTCTTCTTCCTCCCTCTCCTTCCTCCTTTTCCTCTCCGCATAGGTTTACAAGGGAACATGGTACAATGAAGAATGTGTCTATGAATGCTGAGACTACAAAACTCAGTCAGGATCATTGTAAGACCACGAGACATGACTTCTGTAGCAAGCGATAAAGTGGTTTTAGGAAAAAGGTGTTTGATGAACTAAAACATCATTAAAATAATAATATAGCATGTAATCCTAGTGAAGTGTGAGTTACAATTTAACAAGCCTAATGGAATACACAAACTAGATCATTCACCAAATAATGTCAGAACATTACTTCCTGTAGGAATGACTAAAGTATACCGGGAAGGCAACCCTTATGAAGTAAAGTAATCCATATTCACAAAAATGTTACTCGTGTCTCCCAAATCAATGTCAACACCTTCCGGCAAAGAGTTGGATATAGGCTTAGTCATGGGAAAAGCTTTCTTAATAGGCTCTTTCAAAGAAGGTGAGGATTCATGACCAGGGCTTAATTCCGAGGCCTTGTCGCTTAATTGATGTCACCCTCATATGTGTCCAAATCTATTTCTTCCTGATTTAAAGGATGCTCCTCGACGGTTCTTTCTTCTTCCTTCTCTTTAATAAGCATAGCCTTGCCCTTCCTTTAAATAAACTCTTTCTCTTTATCTTTTGGAATCTATGGCATTTTGGGTTGACTATCGACCCCGACATGAATTTGGATCTCCTCAATGGTCTTCTTTGATCCGCCCGATAGGCCACTTTCTTCTTCATCATTATCATCTTCTTCACCAAAGTCATGGGAAGAGGAAACATAATGGGTTCGGGCTCTAGAGCGGGAATTAGTGCTAACGAATACAAAGGATCTCCGATGCTGTAAATGCCTACATCGACAAAGGTTCGCATCTGTGAGAAAGAATCTAATATTGCGCTCCTAAGCATCGACCGCTTTCAAGGTGCTATGAACGATTGTCGAGTGACGGGTCCTTGTTAATTTTAAAAAGAACTATAAAAAATTTATGACCGTTTGAAAAACTTATAGAAATTAAAGTAAACTTCAAGTGTGGTGCCCCTGTAATCCATAAATGGATGAATCCCTCGAGGCACTTAGCAAAAAAGAACTGATTCTCAAAATCAAAGAACTTTGCTGCAAAGATGTAGTATAAGTTTCCAGCTACGCTGTGCTCCACTACACATGAGTGATGGATTAGCGACTCCTTCTTGAACAATAGAAGATATTGTAGCTCAACAAAGCTTGGCGCACAATTAAGCATCCATATGAACAGAATATATAAGCATGTCAGCATGGCATATCCATCAAAAAACCTGGAATAGGGCTGGCCTTATGTTCTGAAGTGTTGTCATTAAGAAGTGATTGAATAGGGGCACTGCACCTACATGCACAAATATCGCTGGTAAGCTATATATTGAAAGGGTGGTTTATGAGAAAATTCCCCTCTTAATGGTAGAAGCACATCTAGGGCTGTAAATGGATATTCAAAAAATCCCTAATTCGTTCGCATCCGCATTCGAAAAGCAGATAAATATTCGGTACTCGGAAAAACGGATGCGGATGCGAAGATATCCACATTCAAAAATTATCCTTATAGTTTTTGTCAATAAAAGATATTTGTTTATTAGTTTATTAAGTTAGTAGTTTATGTTATATACACTTAATGCTTTTCAACCACTCGAAACTATTTATTATCATCAAATTTGTTAATATTTAACACTTTTATAATTATTGGGATTAAAATATATTTAAAATTTGCTTTTTCTAATACTTGATTTATTAGTGGTTAGCGGATAAGATAATTATTCGATATCCGTCCGTATCCGCGGATGAAGATATTTGATATCTAAATATGATTTCGGATGTAGGTGCGGGTATGGCACTATCCGCATCCAATGGCATCCGTTCACAGGCCTCTGCACATCATCCTCTTGGATACCATATTGCGAGCGAATGATTCACAACATTTTGTGTGCAAGAATTATAGGAGCTTTCTCCAAAGGATCAAGCAGACTATGAAATTAGGAGTAGTGCGATCAACGATGGAACCGACTAGAATTAGCGACCATATTGACCTAAAGTTATGAAAGCCGTGGATCCAGCTGGGATCGACGATGACTTTGCTTCACAACAAGGTGAGCTCCCTTTAACTGATTTGCGCCAAGAAGATTTACGCTTCATTCTATGTAACAAATCCTTTGTTCAAAACGGTTAGGAATGCCTAATCTCTAAACTATAGACCCTTGCGTTGTTGAAAGATGAAATCTGAGAGATAATTAACATGTACCAACCACCGATTGGATTCCAAGTATTAATCGGGAGTGTGTGTGATGTGTAATCTAAGTGAGAATGGGTCCGGTGTCTTGAATGCTATGAACAAACCATCCTGTGTTGATGGCCCATTCACACTGAAAAGAACGATTCATATCACCCGTTATTTTCATTTCTTCAATACTTACCCGTTATCGATCAACGATCGATAATGGATCCGCTGTCCGAAGCAACATGAAAAGTACTTCCTATTCCAGGTACACTGATTGTGCAAAAATGGGAATAATCTGAAGCGAGCAAATATAGATCGATGGTCTGAACCATGTAAAGAATTCTTAGCATAAGTCGATTTTAGTTCTCTGGAAGGTGATAATAGCATGAGCTGCGCACAAGACGCTACCCTAAGCTATTATCACCTCCTAGAAAAACCAAAATCAATCTGTAGGACGCTATGTAAGGATTGACTCGTAATTGGTGCAAGTTAATTCTGACGCTATGGATGAAGATAGCAATACATGTCGAATACCAGGGCAAACACTAGCTTCGTTCCATGAAAAATTCCAGACTCGGTCTACTATCTTCTTCCACAAAGTCACAATCAACTCAAATCTTCCACCATATCCATCACCGACACAACTTCATCTCCAATCGCTAATATAGTAATACGGAAAAATCCATGCTACCAACCTTAAAATTGGAGAAGATAAATCAGTCTTTAATTTAGGGAGACCATACAACTAGGGTTTCACTTTGATCAAATCGATGTATTCGTGGAGATAGAAGCTATGGCGGCAGTTCCTTACTCACATCATCGACAACCATTTCAGAAGGCGGCGGCTAGAGGCGCTGATGGTGAAATTCGACGGTGGTGGTTCCTTGGTAGACGAGATGCTTGGATTAGCTCGGGTAAAGGTTTGAATCGAATGAAGCAAGATCAGAAGTGAAGTGACTGGGTCGAGTTGGTTGGTAAATTAATACAAAAAATGTTCTTTGGCGAAAATTTATCCAAGTACTTGGATCGAAATCGACCTAAATTTTTTCGCTTGTGCCACACCAAAACTCTCCAGCATGACCTCCTTGATGTTTATATACATCTTTGAAAAACTCAAATCCAAATTATTGAGTAATTTTGAGCAATAAAGATCCACACTAAATGCTGAATAGCTCACTAGCATATCACGAGATAGCATTACATGATCAATGAAAATCCATATAACAAAAACCCAAAGATAGTCAATTCCATAGCACACTTTGTTTTCAATGAAAGCATGTTCGAGGGGGTGTTATCCAAGTTTTTAACCCTATAAGACCCACAAGAAAAAAGAACAATTCCTTTACATCAGAATGGCATAGAAGTTAACCAAAAAAGGCTAAAACGAGGAGTTAACGAGAGCTAAGCCATACTACCGAAGTGACAACTCAATTTGACTAAACCGAGAAACCAGCATCTATCCAGTCTAATCAACAGCTAAGCATAACTAGCTAGTAGATAGTCATCAATACGAAACAATGTGCAACGAGACTACACGAACGACATTGAAACAAGGCCATGAACGCATTCCACACCAGAGAAGATTTCAGTCGTATGATGAAGTAACCTAACACCAAGAAAGATTTCAATCGTAGAGCAACTCAATACTTAAGGTTGGTGGAAGTGCAGGAATTAGAAAAGAAGTTTTCGAGTATGCAACCGATCAACATCACGCAAAGTGATATAGCAGTGAATCAAAATGCGGACACTTCTTGGACTGCTAAAGGAATCACCGGGAAAGATGGAACATTCAAAGAGAATAAGTCAAAACTCCAATAAGAAGAATTATAATGGCAACAATAAAAGGCTCCAAAGGGTTTAGGCTCGAAGGCTACACTACCCTAAACGACACACCAGAAAACATCTTTTTCGCGACCCAAGGGACTAAGGAATACAAAAAGCCTCCCAGAAAGGAAGCAACTAAGCAGCAAAATCACTCAACGAAATTCTGATGCTTCCATGAAATACGTGGCCATAATACAAACGAATGCGGCCATCTAAAGAATCTCATTGAGGAATTAATCCAGAATAACAAACACTAGCAGTACGTAAGACAACCACAAAACCTCGATCAATCTATGACGCCCCAGCATCCAAGTGAACAGAGGAATCAAGATGGAACTAGTGAAGAAGGATCAAAACGAACCGATCAAAGGCTTATTATTGGAACAATATCTGGGGTACCATACCTGTTACAAAGAAGTTGGAGGGAAATGGAGCGATGCAAGTTCATTGAAGCATGCACCGAAGGAATCATGTTTAGTGGCAGAAGAAAAAACTCCATCCAAGCTACAAAGGATCTTGAATGATGATATAATGTTCCAAAATCGGGACACTAAGGGGATCAAAGCTCCAACTCTCGATCTGAAGGTGGTGACGGTAGGAATCAGATCCGTTGTAGCTCGGTGGATGTTGGTTGATCGTGGAAGATTCGTTAACATACTCTTCGAACGTACTTTCGATTGAATGAAGATTGGCATGGAAAGCGTATCCGCGTGCCAAACAAAGATTCAAGGGTTAACGGGTGAACCCAAACAACTGGTTGGAAAAATAGACCTACCTGTGGAGCTAGGAGAGGGCAAGCGAAGGGTCACCCTCATTCAGACGTTTGTGATCGTGGATGAAGTGTCAGCATACAATGCCTTCTTGGGGCGGCCAACATTAATTGACTTTAGAATAGAATTGGCCTAATGGTGCCTTACAATGAGTTTCCTTACAGAGCACAGAGTCAGAATTGTGAAAGGAATTCAAAGCATCGCTTGAGAATGCTACATCACAGAATTGCACGATTCAAGAAGGAAGGAAAAAATAAAAGATGTTGGAAAAACTCTCTACATTGTGAGCCCAGTGAATAGCAATTACAGAGCCACCCTTTTCTCGGGGACCATAGCCGATTTGACAAGGCTTGGACCCTAGAAGGAAGAGTTCAGGGGAGGATTAGGCAACACCGACAGAATTGATGGTGTTTGTCTCAGTTTGTATGGACGACCGAACACTGGTCTTGAAAATTGGATCGCACCATGGAAACAGGATGCGATCAGAACTAACTAAATTCCACCACTCCAATTTAGATATATTTCTTGGACGCACTTCGATATGTGCGAGGTATCACCTGAAATTTCCTATCATGCGCTCAATATTGACATCAAATTCACACCAATAAAGAAAAAAAGGCACAGCTTGGGCCCTGAATGGCCTATGGCACTGAGAAAGGAGGTAGATAATTGATGGCCAACAGGTTCATCCGAGATGCAACTTACCCTGAATGGGTATCGAACCCAGTCTTAGTCAAGAAGTCTAATGGAAAATGGAAAAATTATATTGACTTCTCGGATCCAAATAAAGCTTGCCTAAATGATAGCTTCCCACTCCTAGAATCGATCAGCTTGTAGATGGAACAACGGGGCTTGAATGGCTATCATTTGTGGATGCACACCCGGGAGACAACCAGATCCAGATGCATGAGCTGGATCAAGAAAATGCCAGATTCATCACCAATTTGGGATTGTACTACTATAGAGTAATGCCATTCGGTTTACCAAATGATGTGGCAACATACCAAAGGCTAATGAATACAATGTTCAAATGTCAAATCGGAAAGACAATGGAAGTTTATATGGATGATATGTTGGTCAAATCTCGAGTAGCTGCTAACCATTTAGATAATCTCCCTGAAATGTTCGAAATAGTTCGAAGGTATAGAATGAAGCTCAACCCACTCAAATGTCACTTCATAGTAGCCTTCGGGAAATTCTTGGGGTTCATAGTAAGTGCTCGAGGCATTGAAGTAAATCAAGAACAAATAATGGCACTACGAGAAGTCGAAGCCCCAAGAAATAAGTTGGAACTTCAAAATCTGAATGGAAAAGTCACAGCGCTCAGCCGATTTATCTTAAAAGGTAATGTAAATTGCATACCGTCCTTCGATGCTTTGAAGAAGGGAAAGAAAAACTTCGAATGGAGTGAAAATTGTCAAAAAGTTTTTAAAATACTGCTATGAAACACAAAACTCCTCCAATCTTATCAAAGCCGTTGGATGGAGAAGACATATTCATTTACTTAACAGTCTCATAGCATGCATTAAGCGTCGCTCTTATGTGGGAAGAAGTGAGAATCCAAAGATCCATGTATTACATTAGCAAACGATTCATCAGAGTTAAGGAGAGTTACCCAAACTGGAAAAGCTAGTGTATTGCCTCTTGATCGCGTCCAAAAGTTACGACCATACTTTAAGGCATATCTAATCAGAGTGTTAACCGACCAGCCCTTAAAACAAGTGTTGTGTTGAACCAAAACATCTGGGCGACTCCTCAAATGGAACATAGTTCTATGTCAATATGATATTGCATACCACCCTAGGAAAGCTATCAATGGGCAAGCGTAGCAGACTTCATCACTGAGTTTACCATATGGGACGATGAAGAAGAGGCGCCGCTGGAGGTGGAGACTCAATTGAAACTCTTTGTGCTACATCTAACAATCACTGTTCAGGGGCTGGTGTAGTGCTCGAAACCCTTGAAGGGAGAGCCATTTGCTACGCCTTGCGCTTGGAATTCCCTGCGATGAATAACGAAGCAAAATACGAGGCACTTATTGTAGGACTAAACATGGTGAAAGAAATCATGATAAAATCCATTTACATCTACAACGACTCCCAGTTGGTCGTCTGTCAGGTGAAGGGGTAATACGAGGCTCGAGGAGTGAATCTCGCCTCGTATCTATCTAAAGTGCAAGGACTACTAAGCGGCATTGAACATTATACCATAGCCCACATTCCACGAGAACAAAACACCCAGGCATACTATTTGGCTAAATTAGCAAGCTCCATAAAAGCTTATTCATTGGGGCTTATCCCAGTTGAAACATTGACCACCCCGAGCATAGATAAGATGAACGTTGACCGGATCTTCTAGATAACTGTTGAGCCGAAGACATGGATGACATCAACAAAGGGCCATCTACTTACGAGAACCCTTCCAACTGATCGGAACCAACGAAAAAAGCTTATCCGAAAGGCACCATGGTTCATGATAAAAGATGGAATACTCAATTAAAGGGGATTCTTGTCCCCCTTCTTAGGTGTGCGATCGATAATGAAGCACGATGAATCCCAAGGGAGGTACATGAAGGCGAATGCGGGGACCACTCTGGGTGGTAGACCCTAGCGAAGAAAGTCCTTTAGCATGGATAGTTATGGTCAACAATAAACCGTGATGCTACAGACTACACAAAAAATGCGATCGCTGTCAAAAATTCAGTAAAATTAGGAGAACTCCTTCAACGGAGCTAATGCAGATGTTCAACCCATGGCCGTTTGAAACATAGGGAATCAACTTGATTGGCGCCCTGCCAATAGAAAAAGGAGCGGCCAAATATGCTATAGTTGTCATAGATTATTTCAAAAATGGGCCAAAGCGCAACCGCTGCCCACCATAACCATAAAGAAAGTCATTAGTTTTGTTAATAGAAACATTGTTTGTAGATTCGGTGTTCCACAAAAAGTCATCACGGAAAATGGAACTCGATTCAAATGTGTCTAGTTCAAAGACTTATGAAAGCGCTTCCAAATTGAAAAGAGCTTTTCCACGGTGGCTCATCCGCAAGCAAAGGGCGGGTGGAAGCAATAAATAAGATCGTCAAGTCCACTATCAAAAAGCGACTGACAAAAGCAAAAGAAAACTGGGTTGATGAACTTCCACTCACTCTACGGGCCTATAGAACTACTCACAAAGTGGCAACCGGCCACACTCCATTCGCCTTGGCTAATGGTTCAGATGCAATGATTCCTGTTGAATAGGAAGTACCCTTACACCAAATGCAAAACTTCAATCAAAAGAAAAATGAGCAGCTCCCGCTGGAGTCTTTAGATATGATTGATGTAAAAAAAGATGAAGCATAGTTGAGAAATGCCGTCCACCAAAAAAGGGTCGCACGATACTTAAACTTAAAGTTTACAAGCGAACCTTCGAAGTAGGAGATCTTGTGCTCAATTGAGTTTACCCCATTTCGGGGACCTTTGGACCAAACTGGGATGGACCATATGTCATTAATAAAAAGCTAAGAAATGGGACTTTCAAGCTAACGACCATTACCAGAACTCAAGTTCCTAGGGCATGGAATAGCGAATCGCTCTACCGTTACTTTAACTGAAAGCTACCTTGTGTACTCATTACTTTTCAGCAAATAAGCTATCCTGGAATGCTAGGGGTAGTGTAAATAGGCCAAGAATCTTCCCTGCTTTCAAAATCTGATTCGCTCTTTTGAATCGAAAAAACTACGTTCATAATAAATACCCACCGGGTCGATGGACGCAAATCGACTCAAATTAGTTGATCAGCGGAACCCGATCCTGGCCATGTAAAAAACGATGTAGCTCTGGCAACTTCGAGAAGGCCCAAAACTTACGCTCCTCACGTTTCTCGAAGATAGATAATACCAAGGAGCACGAAATGCCATTCATTTCGTAAGCTGCGCACAAAACTCTAAAATGTCAACTCCTCATATTGCCCGAAGATAGGGAACACCAAGGAGGACTAAAAGCCGTGCACAACATATGCCGCGCATTAAATTCCAAAACACTAACTCCTCACGTTGCTCGAAGATAGGCAACTGCGAGGAGCATGAAAAATCATGTGCTGATTCTTAAAAATTAAACTCCTCACCCTGCCCGAAGATATGCAGCATCGAGAAGCACTAAAACATATGCTCCTCGTTTTGCCAAAAGGTAAGCAACACCGAGGAGCACCAAAAAACTACGCATCCCATAACTAACGCCAACTGGTTTTATTATCAGGAATAATGAGCACAATTCCATTGAAATTGGAATGCTACATACCGATAGAAAACTCTCAACTATGGACACTTAATGATTAAAAATGCCTTCAATTAGCCCATGTAACATGCACCTCTCAAACACGCATATATTGCATACTTGCGGGAATATTACAAGAAACTTGGATTACATGCTAAAGTTGCAAAACTTCCGAAAAAAGGAAAATCAAGCTGCGACTTAGCCAAATTTCAAGTTTAATATGAAAATTATCTAAACCCTATGTTACCGGTCCTATGAAATTTGTTCGAAGTAAACCGCCCTGTGAACTGGGGGGCATACACCCGTAACTCAACAAAAACGTGTGGAAACAAAAAGTTCCCAAGTTCTATCATTCTACCCACACAGAAACACGTGAAAATAATAAGTTCACAAGTTATGTCACTCCAAACAAAGAATTTTCAAACAAAGAATTTTTAAATTCTATTAATTTTTAAGTAAAGAATTTTGGAGTTCTGTTAATTTTTAAGTTTTACTACTTCAAACGAAGGATTTTGGCTATAATCACAGGACTAAACAAGTATAAAATAAAACAAGCACAAGTGCACCGAACATATATGAGCAGACAAATGAGAGTACAGTCTATGTATCAATATATTGATTATAATTTTCATTACACAGGGTCAAAACATAGGATCCGTACCCACAAAACTCTGGCCAACAAAAAGAAAATACAGACTACACAGCAGAAATACCAAGTGTAGACTTTGCACTTAAACAAATGACTTACTATCCAACAAAAAGAAAATGCATACTCCACAGCAAAAAATACCAAATGTAGACTTTGCACTTAAACAAAACGAATTAAAAGGAGCCAAAAATCAAGTCAGTCTTCATAAAAGCTCCTCAACGCTCCCTTTTCTACCCTTTGTTGGTAGCTTCTGCCTCGTCTTAGGAGTAGTGGTCACTACTGGTAATGTCAATGAACATCTCGGTGGAAATATCCTCCTCTTCCTCTATAACCTTCTCAGAAGATTCTCTCTTTCCCTGTGCATTTCCATGATTTACGGCAGCTCTTTGAAGCATTGATCGCTTCAACATTTTCCTTCTTGATAGCAACCAGCTCATGCTGAGTCTTGTAAGGCTGCTCTATCTAGACTTCCCGCTTCTTAATTTTTGCAACTGTTTCGTCGCCTTCTAATGACACAGAAGTGTCATCCAGGCCATGAAGCGTGGCCATCTTTTTGGACTCCGCCCTGGTTGCGAGCTAGACACTGACGTTGAAATTGGAACAGAGGCAACCACGGAGGCTATTGAAATAGTAGCGGGTTCGGGAGCTGAAGAAGCTGCCACATCAATAGGAAAGGTGGATGACCTATAAGATAAAAAACGAAAGTGTTAAATTCTTCCTGCTCTTATGGCATAAGTTGGAAGCTCCCAAACTCAAAGGAAGCAAGAAAATTACCTGCAAGGAAGAATGTCGACTTCATATTCACCACCTTTGCCTTTTCTTGACGGTTCCACAACATGAGGAAGAGTCTCGAGCTTTGAACTTGTTGGTAGGTCATGGGGTTGCTCTAATGATTCACCCATGCCAGAAATAAAAGGCTTAGTGAGCCCTTCGGTAGTAGTTGTTAAAGCAGAGTCAGTGGCCTCTTTCTCCCTTTCGACTTAAAGAATCTCTCGGCCCTCGAGCAACGGCTTCTTTTACTCTTCATTAAGGTAGGCATCCTGCAACTTCTACTCGGTATAGACATCACCACTATCAAAAAAGCGGGATAAGATTTTTTTCCTAAACTAAAGCGAGAGTGCGCGAGAACTTCAAACCAAAGTAGCTGAGACTCCCTTGGTGTAGTGGGGAGTTAACATTAAAATTCAAAGTGGTCGCGTCTATCTTTTCCATCTTTCTTTCAAAATTAATTTGTAGCTCTAGGTAATCCACTTTGACGGCGGCTTTCTCAAAGTCAACAGCAGACTTATCGGCACTGAGCTTTATGACTTGAGCCTGTTGCTGGCAATTGTCTCGGTTTGTTCAAAAACAGTCTTGTTGAGCCCTTCGACGATGAGGTCATGATCAGCAATGATTTTCCTTCGAGCCTCAATCCTTACGTTGCAAGCGACCACTTCATCTTTAAATTTCGCCTCTTCAACATGAACTTTCTTTTATCTCGCCTCTATAGAAGATTTCAATCATGGCATAAGCCTCGTTTACTTCCTTAATCAAGTCGGCACTCCTCTTGCCTTTTTGTAGTGCCGCGGCCTTCTCTTCCTTCAGCAATTTAATTTTGGCATCACATTCTTACAGTTCTCTTTCAAAATCATCCTTCTCCAACTCGACAGAGAGAGTTTCCGGTAGTTATTGCGATTGGTGTCCGCCAACCACTTACATAATCTCTCCCATCCTTCGGCCTAATCCAAGTCGCTCTAATAGCTTGAAGTTGGGGCATGTACGAATCTTTGCGAGTAGGGTGCAAGTCACGGTCAAACTTAACTCCCCTCAAGAACCAACCAGGAAGCGCTGGCATTAGTTTAGGAAGACCCGAAGGAAGAATGTAGGCAAACCTCCGATGGGGATGAGAAGCAACAGGAGCAAGAAAGACTGATGATGGTGCAATACAAATCGACGGCAGAGGAGGAGCAAAAGTAACAGGGACTTCTTGACCTATCGAGGAGCATATTGGAGAGGAAACCAATTGTTCCGAAGAATGCGGTCGGTGGTCGAACTTTGATCTCTTTTTCCCACACCGCCCTTATATAATCGGCTCCGATCTCTTTTTTCTTGGAGACAGGCTTCGACCTCTAGTTTCTTCCTCCTCTATGTCTCAAGGATGATAACGATAAGAGGGCGGTTAGACCAGCGTTAGGAGTCGGTGAAAACTTCGAACTCGTCTTAGAGGTCACATCCTCTCATCATACCTGGCACAAGGCATAAATAAAAGATTTTAGAATTGGAAAACAGGCATGGAAAGAAAATGGGAAAGTGAGTGCAATTCTAATCAAGTGTATAGTGTATTTCAAGGAGTGGTATAAAGCGTCGTCACGAACCGGATCGGGCGGCCATCGCGGGCAAGACGGGACTAACTTCGGGTGTTGTATTACTCAAAGGATGGGTCACCTCCTTAAATTTAATGTCTTTCCCATAATCCTATCAACTCTACATAGACGTCACTCAAATCCCCTAACTTCGCATCAACATTTTTATTCGTAGCATCATGATGCTCATTATTCTCTATGGCATTTTCTTTGCCGCTTGCATCTGAAGGAGTAAAGCTCGGAAGAATGTGATTCATGCTCGAGGTCTCATCGCACGATTCTGAGACTTCATCATCGGATTATGTGTAAAGGCCATCACCTATAGTAGACTCATCGCTATTACTCTCAAACTCTCCCTCTTCCTTTTCCGAGTCCAATACGGCCTTGCCTTCTCATTGCTTGAACTCTTCTTGTACTCCCTCTGGGATTAGAGGCATTCTAAATAGACGCTAAATCCAGTCGCAGTAGCATCTACTCCTTCATGGGTCTCCTCGGTTGATCCTACAGATAGGCTCTATCTCCCTTGAGAGGCGCCTTCTTCCAAATAATGGGAAGAAGTAGATCTTATGCGAACTCTGGGTCAGGCAAGAGAGGGGACTTTAACTTGAACAGCGGATTGACCCAGATACAGTAATCTATATCGATTCTAGTTTTCATCGGTTAGCAAAACTTTAACGCATCTTTCCTCAACATCAATAGCTTTTAGTGTCTGAAAAACTTCATCAATAGCCACATCTCTATTTGGCCTTGGAAAAACTGCAAGAATATACACACCCATTAGAAATTCCATAGCAATGCAATCGAAGCTCGATAAGTGTAAAAAGGAACTTACCCCCTATCGAACATAGATGATTGAATCCCTCATAACATCTAACGAAGAAATATTACATCTTGAATTGCGACAAGTAGCTCTGCAGACATAGAACGATTTTTGGTTTCTTTGGTCTTTAATCACAATCAAGAATGGATAATCATCTATTCTCTTAAACGACAAAAAGTACTACCGCTTATCAAAATTTAGAGCGTGACAGAACGTCCACATGAAAAGAACATGTAGGCAAGTTAAGATAGCATAACCGTTGAGGCGAAATTGAAACAGGGAAATGCCTAAGTTGGAAAGAGTCTCGTGCAAGAAGTCTTTAAAGAGAGGCATGGCTCCATTTAAGCATATATACCGGTGGCAAGCAGTATACCCCGAACGAGGCATGTGAGCAAACTCGTTCTTCTTCGGCAAACGTACATCCTCCTCCAAAATACGGTTTTGCACACAGATGTTATGAAGGACTTTAGCAAAAACCACAGAAGAAGCCCTCTTAGGTGGATTGAGTAGAACTCTAAAGTTGGGAGACGTTCGATCCACGAGTGACCCGACCAAGACCAATTTACCATATTTCGCTTGTGAAGTGGTAAGAGAAAGAGCAACGGATGACAACTCGACAGCGGAAAGTGTTGGGCTTCCTCCACTCGATTTCCGACGCGAAGATGGGTGCTTCATTCAAAAATAATGATTTTCCCCAGCAAATACTTGAAGTTCGAAGAGATATCAATCCACGATGATGCAATGGACTTCAAGTGTGAACTGGGGCGAGTGCAGCATGCTGTCTATAAGGGGTAAGATCGGTATCCTAAACGCTACAAACGCTTGTGTAGTTAGTCCATTTGTAGTAGAAATGGAAGGGACTTCCCGCATCGCTTTATTTTTGTTTTTGCTCCCTCTACATTTACCCATTATCGATAATAGATCCATTGTCCGAAGCGGCGCGGAAGATTCTTCTCATTACAAGGACACCGAATATGCAAAAAGCAAGCAAGAAAATTCCAAGTCCTCTAGAAAAGCCACGACCAGTTCACAACGTGTCGTACAGCGTAGAACTTGGCATAAGTCAATTCTGGATTAACGAATGAAGACAATAAAATGTATCAAGCACCGAGCCAAGGCCCAAATCGCATTCCAGAAGAAACTCAAGACTCGATTTACTATCTTTCTCCCTTAAACCGTAATCAAATCAAACTTCCCATGATCCATCAAATTAATACACAAACGCTGTAATTAGCAAATTAATTAGTACACCACCTTAGATTGAAGACTAGGACACAGAAATAATCAACGACTTAGATTTAGTGATGCTCTAACAAATGGTGGCGAGCAAAAGGATGGATCGGCATAAAGTTAGGGAAAAACCGAGCTAGGTTTTTGGTGGGAAACGATCTTAGATGCACGAGAAACGATATAAGATTCACTAGGCCAATCACTGGAAAGGATCATGATTGATCGAAAGGATCAATGCTGGAAGCAATGATAACTGGATCGAAAGAAGGCTCTGATTGCATGAAGAGGTTGAAGTAGATCGGCTCGAGTAAGAAATTAGGTCGGTTCGAATGAGTGCTTAGATCGGTCTGAGTAGGTATATGTAGAATAATGGATGAACAAAGTAAAAAAATTGCTAAGTCATTGGGTCGCCTACGATCCATCATGGATCGCTAGCGACCCATCCTTTCGAAGCCAAAATTTTCAAGTGGTCGGGTCGCTAGCAACCAATCTTATATGGATCGCTAGCGACCCACAAGGTTGGAGGAAATTTTTTCTTGAACTCGAGCTTCGGCACCTATTCATCATTTCAAAGCATACCGGGAAGCTATAAAAAGAAATTTGATCCGTTACGACAATCAATAGTAGTCAAGATCAGAGCTAGGCGATCAATAGCATGACTTGCCACATATCCGTAAAGCTATAATGCGATCACTTGGAATTTGATAAATAGATGTTGAATGCGATAACTTCCAGAGCATGCCTTGTTCACAACGAAGACGTATTCTAGAGGGCAGATATTATCCTTTTTTAACCCAACCGGACCCACTAGAAAACAGAACAATTCCATTACATCAGAATGGCTTATATCTTAAGCAAAAAAGGCTAAAACAAGGAGTTAAGGAGAGCCAAGCCATATTACTGAAGCGATGACTAAATTTGAATAAACGAAGAAACCAACTTCTGTCCGGTCCAACCAACGGTAAAGCATAATCAACTAGTAGATAGTCATCAGAATGGAACAACGTGCAACGAGGCTACACGAACAACATTGAAACAAGGCTATGAAAGCATTCCATACCTCAAGATCCAAAACTAGTCCAAGTCCTTGGATCGCTAACGATCCATGCTCTATGGATCACTAGCGATCCATGCAATGAAATGGCCTACAAATAGAAACAATGGACAAGGACCCTCAAAGACAGAGATAGAAAAAACGCCAAGTGCAGCATCGCTAGGGATCCATACACGATGTATCATTAGCGGTCCATTTAATGCCATGATGATTGTGACCTTACGTAATGGAGTATAGAATGATAGAAGCCAAGTGGTTGGCTCCTGAGCCAAACAAGCCTATGGGTCGCTTGCGATCCATAGACCATGGATCGCTAGTGATCCATGGTTTTGGCTTGGATCGGGAGCTAAACTCCTCTAGGTTGTTATGTATCCATTCGCATGTGATTGACAGGTGTGTTTGGTCCAGAGGCCCTATAATCTCTATAAATTCCGACCTGCTTACAACATAAATGGGATCATCTCGGGATTGGTTGCTGAAGCTCTACTGGAAACATTCTTCACTCTTTGCCTCCCTCATAACAATCTTTAAAAGAATTCACTGTGTTTGTCCAATGGATTCCAACTCTGGTGATTGAATCTACCTAAGGATAATCAAAGTCTGGTAATCGAATACTTCTTGTAATAGTGATCATCCTATAATAAAACTATAAAATGGACGCAAGCTTCATTTACTGCCAAACCACTTTAAAAATTCCCTGCCTTCTTTCTTTTACTATTCTTTTTCTATATCTATTATCTATGATATTGATCTAATAGAACAAAGCTAGTTGTTTCAAACTCTAACCATGGTGCTAATCCATTTTTGTGTTAACAAGAGGCAAATGTCAACCAGGATTTTAACCCAACTAAATTACAAAGGGGTTAGAACATTTAAGCTAAGTCAGAATGACTCGAAACATGACCAGAAGGCCAAAGAAAGAATGATAAGAGTCTCTAAAGAGTTTAGCCTAAAAATAAGCAAAATTTTCATATCGACATCCATTTGATACAATTAGGTCGGTACTGATCCGAATTAGTTGCTCATATATGCCTATTCCATTTCATTGTGATTCTATGCCTCTACTGAGCTCACTTAACAAGTTCGGTAACATTCCAAACATCCAAGCTTAAGCGGTGAAGGTTCACCTAACTCAGAATACAGTTCAATCTAAGCCACAAGTGAGACATCATCAAAACAAGTCAATGAGCTAGAAAATCATGTAAAGTGCATTAAAACAAAGAAAGAAAGACAACCAAGTAGTCAAGCATAAAAAATGCTTAACTATTTGGATTGGTATCGATTCGATCCAATTGGATCGGTATCGATCCAATCTACTTTGTTTTGTACCAATCCAAAAAGTTTGCTTCCATAACCTCCAAACTGCTTTGGTGTGACGACCCGCAAATCCGTACCCCTTGAGTCAACACAATTCTACAACAATCAACTCAAGTTGCACAGAAATACGAACCATTTGGGTTAAAGAAGAAGAGGTAGAAGAAGAGAATACAAAAACAACATCAGAATCTAACCATCGCAGCGAATTAAAATATAATAGATAATAAATTATCTTTACTCAAAATCAAATATATCTGTTTATATATTACATCATCAGAGTACATCAATCACAGCTCAACATCAATATCATACAAATGGATACACAACAACTCAACACAGCGGAATATATATATAAACAAATACGGAAGTACGTATCGACATCCAGCTCGTCTCCTGAGCTCCACAGCATCATCTTGTATCATATAATACTCGGCCTGACCCGAGCATTATAGTTAAATAACACCCGAGTCAGTCTGGAATTCCAGCGTGATAAAATCACACCCAATTTTATTATTAAAGTTTCAAAAATCCTTTGAAAACAAAAGCATCTCGTAAGACCACGCCACAAATAAACATGTCGGATTTTTACCTTACGATAGCTAAAACATTTTTATTAAAATCCTCTGATATTATAATAGTGTCTATAGAAAGTAAAATAGAATCTAGCTGAAATGCTTGCATCTCACGTTTCAGCAATAGTTGGGCACAATCAAAACCGTACGGGCGCGTAGGGAAAATGGATTCCAACTAATGGCTAGGCACTGGGGTACCACCTGTCACAGTACCTGGTCTAGATCAGTGTACCAAGGAGCCACCCTAACTCCCCTGCAACACAAGACCGGAACCATCCCTTACTGGACAGTCCCGAGCAAGATCACCCTGCGGTTGGGATCAGCAATCGCCCACTAAGCCGAAATAATAGGGACATCTAGACAGGGATGACCTCACCCTCCAGTGGGGGCTACCCACGAAGCCTTGCTGCATAACCCCTGATTTTCAGCCATTCCCATTTGATGAGGCTTGAGGCTAAGCGTTACCTTTTTAGAATATATCCCTTAGAATGCCTATCGTCCACTTGACGATGTTTCGCAAGCATTCATCCATACAAGTCCGTCCCAGGTTCGAATGAAACCGAAGGCAGTATTCCTACTACATCCATTTTGGAAATATCCTCAGGATTAGTAGCGACTAGCCCTTGCACTTCACTGCTCCATCTTCGCATCCAAACTTGTTTCCCACGTAACGTACAAACCGGATCGAAGTGGTTTTCGAGAAACTAATCTCGATCTCGGTCTCTTCGAAACGATCAGCGCATTTGTCCAATATTGATAGTCGATGATTGAACTATGAATTAATATTCATAAACAACCATCATCCAATAAATAATTTTCCCAAATTATTTATTAATCTCAAAATATCTTCACAAGAAAAATTTCCAATTTCAACCCCTTTTGAAAACAGTTTCAAACCAGTTTTCCTCTCACGGCATACTTTTTGCAATTATTTATTTCCACTGAAACGCCAAGTATAAAATACTTTATATTTTAAATAATTTTAAATCACTTTATTATAAAATATACTTTATAATATTAAAATTAATACTACTTTAATACTTTGTTAAAAATGTATACTTAAGAATACATTAAATAAAGCCACTTTATAAAATATAAACCACAATAATAGTTTTGAAAACATTTGCTTTAGAAGTTAAACATTTGGAGGTAACAAATTTCTAAACATGCTTTTTAAAACAGTTATTAAAAACTTTTACCTTATATTAAAATTGCTTGTAAACCGTACCTGGCTATCCAGGGAAATACCCTGGATTCACATCTTTTAAAAATAATCACCATTTATTTTTAAACAAATTCACATCCCTTTATAAATTCCCATCTTGAATTTATATTTTCAAATATCCACTGATGTTTTATTTGTTTTATAAACCCAGTTCATAGATTCCAAAACCCCATTTTTCTTTAAATTTCAATTCCAAACACTTAAGTAAATTTTACAATTGATTTCCAATTTACTTTACTTTGCAAATAAATTTCCTTACTTACTTCCTTCATTTCAAAATTAATTTACTTTCAGTTTCTATTATTTCTTAATTATGATTTAAAATCTTTAACTGAAAATTCCAATTTCAGATTTCCAGAATTCCTTATCCTTTAATTCAATTTAATCCTTAAATTTAATTATAAACTCTCAATTCCTTAAAAAAATATTACTTTAGCTTACGATTTATTATTCCTTTGTTAATCCTAAATTCTTTTTTTCATACTCAGAATTAATTTATTTGAAATTTTAAAATTCTTTTATTCTCCAATTTTATTTTACAATTTACTCAAACTCTCCATAGTTATTTTACTTAAAAATTACTCTTTATTTCTTTTCAAAAATCCAATTTTAAAGTTTTGATAACTCAGCATAACCATATAAGCCCAATCAAGCCATAACATCCAATTATCCATATAATTTATCACAGGATATCAAAATCATATCACAGAATATTTAAACAAAATTAAATATTTTGAGGAATCCAGTTGGATCCCTCCAATCGGTTTCCATGCATCTACAGATGTTAGCACAACATAAAATACCAATTCCACTTCGAGGTGGAATATCGCGGTATATGGGATTAAATATAATATCATCCGCTATTATGCAGCGCATAGGGTCTCATCCGCTATATAAATGCAGGAAATCAAACATTCCAAGATGTAGTATATACTATACTATAGCATATAAATCAAGCCAACCATTCAACTAATTATTTAAATTTAATCAGTTAAATTTAAATTAAAAGTTCAAATGAGTGAGATTAACTCATCTTTGATTTTTCATTTGCGGTCTGATCCAATCTTGACTCGTGTTTTCGATATTTGACCTTGAATAAACATCAGATGAGTTTATTAACATTCAAACACATTTACCTAATTAATTTGCATTTGATAATTTTATTTAATCCAATAATTGAAATTTGAATCTGATCCTTTTTATAAAATCCTTTAGTATCGAAAATAATCTAAGTACGCAAATTATTCACCAAATCTATCATTTTAAAATAATTCGTACATTAAAAATGTGTATAAGTATATCATAAATATTTTTATTTTAAACATTTCAATCTTCAAAAGTCATATCTCCACATATATATATTATTGTTAGAATTAAATCGTAAACCAAAAGCAGATATACTCCCTGCAATATATATGCTGTTTTTACACAGTTTATAATAAAAATATATTCATATATATATATATATATCATTATATATATATATTTCTCTTTTTTTATTAATTGCTCTAATTTCACATCAAAAATTGAAGATCCCAAAAAAAATGAAAAGCATAAATACCTAGAGAGATCGAAGATCATCACCGAAACAAACTGTCGACCCTCTCGCCTCGATCTGCAGTGGTTCACGCGAGTTCCTCCAGACACCGAAGATTCCACAGCCTCATCATCGAAACCCAGCTCGGCCTCTTCAAGCTTCGGTCACGAAGCTGAACCCTTATCGCAACCAGAGCCACCACTCCCTCGCGAAGCATCGCCCCACCCCACACGAGAATCACTCGTTCACAAATCGCCTGAGCACTAACCCAAACCGCAACAAACCCTTTTCCCATAAATGCCGAAGAAACCGAGCTTGTTTTAAATGCCGAGGAGATTTATACAACGGCTCGAATTCGAATCCATCGAAGGGTTAGAGGAGCGGATGAATCTAGGAGAGTTTTGAACGAACGAGAGTGAGTTTGTTTATTTTGTTTTTTTCGTGAATTTTGAAGCTGGAAAGGAGGTGGCCATTGATTTCATTTTCACGTTTTTTTTATATTATTAACTAAAAATGTTCGGCTTTGAAAAAGATGGGAAGGAGGCGTATAGCAGAAGATTTGACTTTAGATTTGATTTTCTTTTATAAGTATATTTTATTTCAATTAATATCAATTAAATTTTCAGCGCGTTTATATATTGTACACTCACACACTAACTCCGATCAATACAAAATTTGAAATCCGATAATAATTCAATATTACGGACCTAATGGAACTTTTTTCGTCGAATTCTGAGACTGCGCCTCAGAAGGCTATTTTTAAATTCGATTTAAACATTAAAATTCCAAAACTGAACAAAACACTTCCAAATTTAATTCCAACACCTTTACTATCTTCAGTGTTATCAATATAAATTCTATAAGCCTTCAAATTATTTTTAACAGGCTTTAAAACTCTAGATTCAACATTTTTTCTCAACTTCACTTATTTAATTCAATAACTAAATTATCAAATAAATTGCGATATTCGTAATTAAGATTAAAATTATTCTATTGAATATTTAAAATCAATTAAATATTCCAATTTTAAATTCTCAAAAATTCCGGGTCGTCACATTCCTCCCCCCTTAAAAGAATTTCGTCCACGAAATTACTAGTTAAGAGGAATGGTCCAATACCCGTTACTATTTTCCAAAACCAAACTGTTCAACATCCTATCCATTATCTTTTATAAAAGACCCACTACCATTTTTACTAATCTTTCCCAACTTTCCCATAGTTTCAAACAATATTACATACTCAATCATTCAAATTTCAATTTAAAACCAAATTTTGAATTATCAAAATTTTCACAAAATTTTTCTAACTCTCTAAATTTTCGAAAAAATTTGCCAGCGTCTCCTTTGCGCGGCTAGCTCGGTACAACTACAAAATGGCTCTACGGCCTCCCAAATCCAAAAACAAAACAAAAAGCCAAGTGGCTAGATCCAAAAAGCCAATCAAATTCTATATAGAATTTTAAACACATACCTTTTAGTCGGGCAATTCTAATTTATTATCTGAAATCAAAACCAATTCTCCTTTCCCTTTCTCATACCTGCATATCCTGTTTTGCAATAATATCCAATCACAATATTCAAAAACATTTTATTGACTTCTATCCAAAAATTTCAATGTTCATTCCATTTAAGCCCGTACGATGTACCTATATCTTTCGTACGCAATATCAAATCCGATCGCTTACTCGATCACACAATTTCACTTCCGAACTAGTATCGTCCACCCGACTTCCTAGTGCGGTCTCAGATCTGGTTTCTTGATTAGAAACCATCATTCTTCTTGCATAGTCATAATTATGATAGAGAATTTCCAGAATCAATCAAAATTCCATATCCAGGCTCGCCGTCGAAAATCGAGTGAAAAATCCTAACTCGGATCGATAAAATTATCTCGAAATTCTGTGCTCGAATCTGGATCAAATAGTTATGCGAATAAAATAATATATTTACATCCTACGTATTTGCCCCAATTGATTACCAATTATATCAATTCCCTTTTTATTCTCATTTATTTTAATTGTTATTCACTTATTCTCACTTTCCCTTGTCACAACTTCAGTTAAATTTTTATTCAATTATTCACTCGGAATAATTTTCCTTAATACCAACTTACTTAAGAATTTATTCTCTTCTTTAAGTTCAATATAAATATTTTACATACTTCTTACATTTATTTCCACCTTACCATTGAAGTTTATATTCATTACCATTCACTTTGCCCTCACAGTTCCACTTAAATTCAATTTGACTTCAACTTTGAATATCGAATTAGTTTCACTTACTAATTAATTTAAATCTCACACTAAATGTTTATTTGCAAGCTTTACTTTCTTTAGTCCTTTCGATTCCACTTACTTTACATTCACAGTTAAACTAAATTTCAATATTCAGTGTCAAATTCTATTTACTTAGCTTAAATCATTTGTCGTTAATGAAAATTTCCAAAAATTTCAAAAAAATTCTAACTCCCAAAATTTTCGAAATTTTTTGGCAGAGTCTCCTTTGTACGGAGGAGCTTTTTCAATTTGACAAGGGATATAAATATATATACATCGACCCACACGGTCGAAAAACAAAAAAATAGTTCATATTTCCTATTTGTATTGCGTAGGCGTATCTTATTTGGCATTTTAAAGCAAGCAGCTATTTATTTAAGAAATTGGTGCGGTCAAACGGCTTCCAAAAACCTGCACTTACTCAATTTAAACATGTCAGTGTCAAATATACAAGTTTATTAACATTTCACTTTATCATAAATAATTAAAATATGGATTTTATAAATAGTGCATATTATATATTTCCATAAACACACATGAAATATTTCGACACTTATTTATAATGCTTCCAAACAATATTCAAACCATCCTATTCATTTCAAATGATTTCACAACTCTCTTGCTTAACTTAAATTCATTTTATGTCCAAGCAACTTATTTAAATTGAATTTATTTCCAAAAGCAATCTAACTTTCATTTTCTTCCAAGTCAAATTCTCATTAATATAACTTAAGTTAATTAACTCAATTACTAATTTCATTTACCAAACAAGTTTCATTTCAAATCATTTCATAAAACTCGACAGCACCATATCTCAAATTATTTAAGGCAAGCTTTTATTCAAATATTACTTAAGTCATTTTATTCTCGTGAAGTTATTTCAACCTTTAAACTTAAGTTATATATTTTATAAACACTTTCCAATTATGTTCAATTTACCGACAACTCAAGCTGAATTCATTTACACTTCATTGTTTACATTCAATTTATTTCTCATCCAAACAAACTCATATTTATTTCAATTGATTCAAGAACCAACTTTATTGGCTTCTGTTAGTCCATAGAATTTATTTAATCTCGTTTTCGTCAAATGAGAATTCACTTCTATGAAATTTGATCATATGCAAGTGAATAAATAACTACGTAAGCTTGTAACCACTTTAATTTGATTTCAACTCAATTAATAGTCAATTTTTTTCCATTCTAATTCATTTGTAATCATTTCAATTTTAATTTTATTCACTTGAATTTTGTTTATCACTCAACCATCACTATTTCAACTCTATTTTGTTTAACTTGAGTTCATTTCCAATTTCATTCGTTTAAATTAAATTAGTATATTTCATTGAATCAATATAAATTCTAATTCACATTCAATAATTATTTCTGAATTCCTTTCATTTCATAACGAGGTCATTTCCAATTTATCTCTACTTAGATTTTTATTTGCAATATAAATCATTTTTATGTTAATTCAATTCCATTCAACTTCAACTCAAATTTAATTCACTTATAATTTTAAGTTGAATTTATATTAATAACTCAAGATTCACTTTCAAATTCTATCATTTATTCACAACTCAAATTTTTTATTAACCAATTCGAGTTCCATTTCCATTAACTAATTTATCACCAATTAGTTTATTCAAATTTTACCCAATATTTGATTTTATTTGGATTATATTCATTATCATTACAAACAATCTTATTTGGCCTATTTATTTTACTTCCAACTTTATAAGTCACAATTCATTTATATCATATTTCATTTATTTACAATCAATCTCATTCTCATTTTACTTTTTAATTCGGAATTATACCCTTTTATTTAGCCAATATACTTTTATTATTCCATAAACATTTAAATGAGATTCCAGAGTTTAAACAATTTTCCAAAATTCAAAATCACTTTTGAAATCAACTATATCCAAAATTCTTTGGTAAATTCAATTATCCCATTGAATTTCAAAACCAAACCCAGTTCGCAAACAATTCCAATTTAAAACTTGGAAGCAATTTCTCTTCTAGAACTCGAAAGTGAACTCCGATGATGCTGCAGTCATCACCGAAATTATTTTCCAGTGATCGAAAGAGAACTAGATGCTTTTATCTCTTTAAAATCCCTTTCAGATATTTTTAAATCCAAATCTCCCAATATTCAATTCCAATTCAAAAAAATTATTCCCGAAATAATACCACTATTATTTCTCCAAACTTTTGAAAACCATTTCCAAATCCAAAGGAATTTAAACTTTCCCAATAATTTCAAATTGCAATTTCTTTAATTCTATATTTAAACATTCTCTGGAATTTTATCTCATTTCAATTTCAAATGTTTCTCTAGAATTCTATTCCAAAATTATAATCACCTTTACAGTTTACATTTACAAGTCTCATTTTAATATGAGGTTCATTTCAATTTATAAATTTCATTTATAATCTATATTTTCACATTCCATTTTGTTATATAAATTTATTTTTCAACTTTGGTTATAAGTTCCAATTTCTTATTCAATTTCTACATAGTAGTGTTAATAATTTGATATTACCATTCCTTAACAATCAAGCACCCAAATACAAATACTTTACAAAATTTATATCTTTAATATACAAAAATAATTTGGGAAAAATTATTCCATTTACCCCACTTTAAAACAATACTGTGTCGAATTGTTCTATTCAAGTGTTTAGAGATCCCTATCAATAACGTTAATTACTCGTATTGACCAGAATCCATAATCTACTCAATAAACCAATCAACACAATATAAAATCATTTTATATTCACTAACAAATGCGCGCTCATATCTATTAATACGCTCAAACTCATTTTAGAGTACTATTGACTCTATTTCAATGAGTAATTCTCACCAAAGCCTAGGTTGTCGCCAACCTAAGCTCTGATACCAAGTGTGACGACCCGCAAATCCGTACCCCTTGAGTCAACACAATTCTACAACAATCAACTCAAGTTGCATAGAAATACGAACCATTTGGGTTAAAGAGGAAGAGGTAGAGGAAGAGAATACAAAAACAACATCAGAATCTAACCATCGCAGCGAATTAAAATATAATAGATAATAAATTATCTTTACTCAAAATCAAATATATCTGTTTATATATTACATCATCAGAGTACATCAATCACAACTCAACATCAATATCATAAAAATGGATACACAACAACTCAACACAGCGGAATATATATATAAACAAATACGGAAGTACGTATCGACATCCAGCTCGTCTCCTGAGCTCCACAGCATCATCCTGTATCCTATAATACTCGGTCTGACCCGAGCATTATAGTTAAATAACAGCCGAGTCAGTCTGGAATACCAGCGTGAGAAAATCACACCCAATTTTATTATTAAAGTTTCAAAAATCCTTTGAAAACAAAAGCATCTTGTAAGACCACGCCACAAATAAACATGTCGGGTTTTTACCTTACGATAGCTAAAACATTTTTATTAAAATCCTCTGATATTATAATAGTGTCTATAGAAAGTAAAATAGAATCTAGCTGAAATGCTTGCATCACACGTATCAGCAATAGTTGGGCATAATCAAAACCGTACGGGCGCGTAGGGAAAATGGATTCCAACTAATGGCTAGGCACTAGGGTACCACCTGTCACAGTACCTGGTCTAGATCAACGTACCGAGGAGCCACCATAACTCCCCTGCAACACAAGACCGGAACCATCCCTTACTGGACAGTCCCGAGCAAGATCACCCCGCGGTTGGGATCAGCAACCGCCCACTAAGCCGAAATAATAGGGACATCTAGACAGGGATGACCTCACCATCCAGTGGGGGCTACCCTCGAAGCCTTGCTGCATAACCCTTGATTTTCAGCCATTCCCATTTGATGAGGCTTGAGGATAAGCGTTACTTTTTTAGAATATATCCCTTAGAATGCCTATCGTCCAACTGACGATGTTTCGCAAGCATTCATCCATACAAGTCCGTCCCGGGTTCGAACGAAACCGAAGGCACTACTCCTACTACATCCATTTTGGAAATATCCTCAGGATTAGTAGCGACTAGCCCTTGCACTTCACTGCTCCATCTTCGCATCCAAACATGTTTCCCACGAAACGTACAAACCGGATCGAAGTGGTTTTCGAGAAATTAATCTTGATCCTGGTCTCTTTGAAACAATCAGCGCATTTGGCCAATATTGATAGTCGATGATTTAACTATCCATTAATATTCACAAACAACCATCATCCAATAAATAATTTTCCCAAATTATTTATTAATCTCAAAATATCTTCACAAGACAAATTTCCAATTTCAACCCCTTTTGAAAACAGTTTCAAACCAGTTTTCCTCTTACAACATACTTTTTGCAATTATTTATTTCCACTGAAACGCCAAGTATAAAAAACTTTATATTTTAAATAATTTTAAATCACTTTATTATAAAATATACTTATAATATTAAAATTAATACTACTTTAATACTTTGTTAAAAATGTATGCTTAAGAATACTTTAAATAAAGCCACTTTATAAAATATAAACCACAATAATAGTTTTGAAAACATTTGCTTTAGAAGTTAAACATTTAGAGGTAACAAATTTCTAAACAAGCTTTTTGAAACAGTTATTAAAAACTTTTACCTTATATTAAAATTGCTTGTAAACCGTACTTGGCTATCCAGGGAAATACCCTTGCTTCACATCTTTTAAAAATAATCACCATTTATTTTTAAACAAATTCACATCCCTTTATAAATTCCCATCTTGAATTTATATTTTCAAATATCCACTGATATTTTATTTGTTTTATAAACCCAGTTCGTAGATTCCAAAAACCCATTTTTCTTTAAATTTCAATTCCAAACACTTAAGTAAATTTTACAATTGATTTTCAATTTACTTTACTTTGCAAATAAATTTCCTTACTTACTTCCTTTATTTCAAAATTCATTTACTTTCAGTTTTTATTATTTCTTAATTATGATTTAAAATCTTTAACTGAAAATTCCAATTTCAGATTTCCAGAATTCCTTATCCTTTAATTCAATTTAATCCTTAAATTTAATTATAAACTCTCAATTCCTTAAAACAATATTACTTTAGCTTACGATTTATTATTCCTTTGTTAATCCCAAATTCTTTTTTTCATAGTCAGAATTAATTTATTTGAAATTTTAAAATTCTTTTATTCTCCAATTTCATTTTACAATTTACTCAAACTCTCCATAGTTATTTTACTTAAAAATTACTCTTTATTTCTTTTCAAAAATCCAATTTTAAAGCTTTGATAACTCAGCATAACCAAATAGACCCAATCAAGCCATAACATCCAATTATCCATATAATTTATCACAGGATATCAAAATCATATCACAGAATATTTAAACAAAATTAAATATATTGAGGAATCTAGTTGGATCCCTCCAACCTGTTTCCCTACATCCATAGATGTTAGCACAACATAAAATACGAATTCCACTTCGAGGTGGAATATCGCGGTATATGGGATTAAATATAATATCATCCGCTATTATGCGGTGCATAGGGTCTCATCCGCTATATAAATGCGGGAAAACAAACATTCCAAGATGTAGTATATACTATACTATAGCATATAAATCAAGCCAACCATTCAACTAATTATTTAAATTTAATCAGTTAAATTTAAATTAAAAGTTCAATTGAGTGTGATTAACTCACCTTTGATTTTTCATTTGCGGTCTGATCCAATCTTGACTTGAGTTTTCGATATTTGACCTTGAATAAACATCAGATGAGTTTATTAACATTCGAACACATTTACCTAATTAATTTGCATTTGTTAATTTTATTTAATCCAATAATTGAAATTTGAATATGATCCTTTTTATAAAATCCTTTAGTATCGAAAATAATCTAAGTACGCAAATTATTCACCAAATCTATCATTTTAAAATAACTCGTACACTAAAAATGTGTACAAGTGTATCATAAATATTTCTATTTTAAACATTTCCATCTTCAAAAAACGTATCTCCACATATATATATATTACTGTTAGAATTAAATCGTAAAACAAAAGCAGATATACTCCCTGCAATATATATTTCGTTTTTAAATAGTTTATAATAAAAATATATTCATATATATATATATATATATATCATTATATGTATATTTCTCTTTTTTTTATTAATTACTCCAATTTCACGTCAAAAATTAAAGATCCCCAAAAAAAAATGAAAAGCATAAATGCCTAGAGAGATCGAAGATCATCACCGAAACAAACTGTCGACCCTCTCTCCTCGATCTGCAGTGGTTCACGCGAGTTCCTCCAGACACCGAAGATTCCACAGCCTCATCATCGAAACCCAGCTCGGCCTCTTCAAGCTTCGGTCATGAAGCTGAACGCTCATCGCAACCAGAGCCACCACTCCCTCGCGAAGCATCGCCCCACCCCACACGAGAATCACTCGTTCGCAAATCGCCTGAGCACTAACCCAAATCGCAACAAACCCTTTTCCCCTAAATGCCGAAGAAACCGAGCTTGTTTTAAATGCCGAGGAAATTTAAACAACGGCTCGAATTCGAATCCATCGAAGGGTTAGAGGAGCGGATGAATCTAGGAGAGTTTTGAACGAACGAGAGTGTGTTTGTTTATTTTATTTTTTTCGTGAATTTTAAAGCTGGTAAAGGAGGTGGCCATTGATTTCATTTTCAGTTTTTTTATTATTATTAACTAAAAATGTTCGGCTTTGAAATAGATGGGAAGGAGGCTTATAGAAGAAGATTTTACTTTAGATTTGATTTTTCTTTTATAAGTATATTTTATTTCGATTAATATCAATTAAATTTTCAGCGCGTTTATATATCGTACACTCACACACTAACTCCGATCTATGAAATTTGAAATCCGATAATAATTCAATATTACGGACCCAATGGAACTTGTTTCGTCGAATTTTGAGACTGCGCCTCGGAAGGCTATTTTTAAATTCGATTTAAACAGTAAAATTTCAAAACTGAACAAAACACTTCCAAATTTAATTCCAACACCTTTACTATCTTCAGTGTTATCAATATAAATTCTATAAGCCTTCAAATTATTTTTATCAGGCTTTAAAACTCTAGATTCAACATTTTTTCTCAACTTCACTTATTTAATTCAATAATTAAATTATCAAATAAATTGTGATATTCGTAATTCAAATTAAAATTATTCTATTGAATATTTAAAATCAATTAAATATTCCAATTTTAAATTCTCAAAAATTCTGGGTCGTCACATTTGGCTTCCCATGCATGATGACTAAAGGCTTTTGGTAAAGTGGCTCTAACTCAAATACTTTCCAGCCCCTATACATATTGTCACGTTTGCAACATGGAAGGGATCTTAGGACCATTGTTGTAACTCTACCATTACTGTTCTTTAGTCTTTTTCTCCTACACAACAGTCACCAAGGAGAAATTGAGATCCTCCAGTTGCCTCCAAGCACTTGTGATTTAGATCTAACTTAGGCGATTCAACCATATTGTAAACCAAATCAATCTTGTAACAACAGTCTGATAATAAATGCTATAAAGTGGGTGTAGGTTTCATTAGCAATCGAACAACTATAAAACTCTTCTTGTCTCCTCACTATTTCTGCTGTTTTTACATTTATTTTCTATATTGTTTGCTCTGAGAAATAGGGCTGGTGCTTTCACACTCGACTAAAAGTTTTGATCCATTTTTTGGGTTAACAGAAATCAAAGACAGAATAAAGTAAAATAGATATTTTACATTGTTATGCATTTTTTTTTCAAATATGTTTTAAAAGGCCACTTACATGATATTAAGGACTCCACCAAGGGCTAGAAGTGGAGATAGTATGAGTGATAAGAAAATGATAGTTGATCTTATCAACTCTAGTTTTTATTGTTCAAATTTTTTTGAAAGGTGTTTTAGAAAGTACATTTTTAGAAAGAAATGGTTTGGTGTAACAAATGGGTCTTTGAAAGGAAAACTTAATAAATAATTGAACTAAATACACCAATTTTAAGTAAAAGTGAAAATGGTTTTTAAAAAGAGAATGTTGATTTGAAAAAAAAAAGGAAAGAACCTTTTTGAAAATAAGATTTGCTAACAATTTCCCTTAGATTTAATGAATAAATTTAATTCAAAAATTTTATATTATAGTTTTAAAAGGGTAAGGCACCAAGTATTTTTGAATTTAATAAAAAGTTCTGAGCTTTTTAAAGGCAAAAGTTTTAGAATTGAGAATTTCAAAAAATTTGAATTTTGAATTTTTGAAAAATGGAAAAGGCCAAACCAAGGGTAAATAAGAATGAGTGCATAGGTAAAACCGGGTGAAGGATAAGGGTAAGAAGAAGATAGCAATGATTACTAAAATGGTAGTAATAAGGAATGCCCTTAGAGAGTAAAGAATAATAGTATAGGCCAAGGAATAATTATAGAAATGTGTGCAAGCCATATGAAAAAACTATACAAGAATGATAAATGGTGTTAAAGCATGCTTCTACGATTTCTTGAGTATGCTCATGTGAAGATCAAGGATAAAGAAAATAAGTACCAAGATTTGAGAATGATATTAAGGGATTTGAATTAAAAGAAGATAGGTTTAGAGCATTATGAGGTGGAAAATACATATGGAGGATATTGGTAGACTCTAAGTTATGGGAGGCAAGATAGGGGTTGGAAAAGTTACTCCGCCAAGATAATTTGCCAATAAGTTATTAAAGATGTGCATAGATCTTATTTCTTATCCATTATAGTGTGGGAATGCATAGTTTATTCCATAATTGGATATGGTAATGGAATAAATGAATAAATATTATTCATCTTGAGCAGCAAAGGAAAGATTAAGATATGAGGACTTTAAATGGATGGAATGATAGAAAGGTCCATGTAAGTCAAAGGTGATAGAGCCACAACATCGTTAGTATGGTCGACGTTGAAGGGCTGCTTTCAACAGTTCGGCTGTAAGCATCGGTTGACTTTATTAGGTTTAAGAACGCATGTGAGATTATAGAAAGCTTTCCTTTTTTTTCAATGTGGACCACAATGTTAAAAGAAAAATAATAAGATAAGGAAATTTAGAAATGACAGCTAACTAACGCGAAAGAAAATATTAGAGGTAGGAAATTAAGAAATAAACTAAGAACATTTATTTAATTAAACCCCAAAAGAAAAATGAAATAAGACTATAAGTCTTAAAAAATTTGGGAAATAAATTCAGTGATCCGAGGATAGGGAAACAATGTTGTGTAACAATCGGCCTTTGTCCTGTACCTCAAAGGCTAGAATTCATAATTAAACTTAGTTGCTGGTTGCAATTACACATAAAAGAAAAGCTTTAAAAGTTAAGAATTACCACGTAAATTACAAGGAATCCATTACGGATATTGGATTGTTAACTATACCTTTGATTTCTTGAGATGTGGAAAATTTTATTTCGAAAAACTTATACATATGTATAGTTTTATGAAATAAAAATGATTTTGCAATAATGTTTTGAAAGACTTCTGAAAATCTAAGATTTTTTATAAATATTTTAGAAAGAAAAATAAAAATAATTTTGACAAGAAAAGGAAGAAATTTTCAGGTGCCACATATTTTACATTTGGAAGTAATTGATAGGTTGGTAAGTACATATTTTATGTGCAGTAAAAGTGGCAGAAAAAAATAAGATAAATAAAATACGATTAAAAATAAGGTAGAAAGCTGTTATAGTTAGGAAATTACTTTCTTTATATCTTGTTGGTAAAAAAAGTTGATTTTGAAATAAACCTTGTTTTAAAACTTAAAGATAAAAACAGACTATGAAAACTATAATGGGAAAAGTTCGAAAAGAATTAAGGATAAAAGAAAGGATTTCAAGGTACAGTGGAAAAAGGGTACATAAAAGAAGAATGTAATTATGTAATTTTCTATCTAGACCCTTTCCAAGCATAAGAAAATAGGTTTAGAAAACTAGATTTCTTTAATTTGGATGTTAGCAACGGTGTGCTATGATTTTTGGATGGTATTGGAAAATTTGGATGTAAAAGCAAGTTTTCAGTTTCCAAAGATTGCATGTACATAGAAGTAGTAGTGTATTTAAAATGTTTACACCATATTTTTTAAATTATTTAAAATAATGCACTCATATTGGATGCACCGATTTAGAATTGCTCGGTTGCATTTTATACATGTGTAGTACATGGTGCATTTGTGTACAATTGACTGCAAAATTTATTACGCACTAATTGAGTTATTAGTTTAAAATGATTGTATGTTATGTTGCATTGTTCAGTCCGTATGGAATTTTGGGGACAAAATTCTTTTAAGGGGAGAGAATGTAACACCCCATAATTTTAACGCTAACTATTTTAAACAAAAATGCGATAAATAAGAATAATGCTAAAAATAATTTTTTTTTGCAAATGTTAGAATTTGGCTATGAAAAGTATATTGTTGGGTTCATGGTTGTTTTATGATTAATTTTTATATATAAAGTTTTCTGATCGGAGTTCAAACAAAAAATTATTAACGTTTGAAGCTGTTGAATCAGAAATAATTAGTTATGAAATTATGGAAACAAAAATCAGTTAGACATTAATTAATAATGTTAATGCTAACTTACATGTTAAGAAAAGTTAACCTTAAACAAATCTCAAAAAAGCAATGCAAAAGATAAACAAATGAACGTAATCAGTTAAATGAGGAATAAAACTAAACAAATCATCGTGCTAATAATTAGAGTCAAGAACACACTATATGTTGACTCATATGGCACCAAGGTCGAATGGTAGCAGTCAACCTATGGCCATGGGCGGTTGACGCGCATGTATAAAACAAGGCACCAAGGTCGACTAGTAGCAGTTGACCCATGGCCATGGGCGGTTGATGCGATGTATAAAAAATTGTAAATAGGGCATGGGACTGAGTGGTGTTGATTGATCTAATTATTTTTCTTCATTGCCAGGTTATTGATGTGTGTTCAGGATAGATCTAAATATTTCCTAGGCTAAATGTAACGCTCCAAATCAATCTCTAACCCCTATAAATTAACAGCTAGCCTAACCCTAATTTATTTAGAAAATCTACTACAAACCAAAATTCTGCTATTTTCTCTTATACTCCAAATTCTAAAAATAAATAAAACTGTTACAATACACACACACACATAGATACACAAACATATATACGTACATGTGTATATAAATAGTTAAGTAGAAGAAAGAATGGAATACAGGAATAAGAGAATGGGATCGATTTAAAACACAGAAATAAAGGTAAACCTTGAATCTAAAACTTTCGTTCAAATTATATTGAATTCTTTTCCCAGGTCTATAGTTTTTGGTAAGTGAATTCCCTTTATATTATTTTGAATTTGAAGTAAGAGGGAGTTAATAAGGGAATGGATCTCGTTTGGAAAATGGAAAAGTTAAAAGCAAGGTGAGTGGGAAAATTACATGTTTTGTAATAAGATTAGATTTATTTGTTTGTAGTATATTCCAATTATGCCTATTCATAACCAATTTGGAAATAAATCTATAAGTATGTAATGATTAGATATAAATATGCAAGTACATAATGATTAGATTTAAGTTTATAGACAAGTAATGATTAGATGTGAATTCATTATTTAAGTATAATGTATTTAATGAAATAGATCTAATGAAAAAGATTATTGAATTGATTACAGTAGGGATTTAATAAAAACTGGAAAACTTGCATACATATGTTATCCTAGTAACTTGTTATGAAATCAATAATAACAATTTTTATTTGAAAGTTGAGAAAAAATGTAAAATAAAAGAAATCTGCTAAGATTTTAGGGGTTTAAGTGATGTCTGAATTTGTTAGAGTTCGAGATGTTGCTAGTAGATTTCTATGTATTATTAAATTTAAACAAATAAAAGTACGATGCTTGAAGTAACAAGGAATACAGCTAAAAAGAAAGAGATTTACAAAATAGGGATATTTAAAGTATTTTGTATCGTCTATTTCAAGAACTAAAAAGATAGTTCCTTGCCATTACAAACACCGCATGAACATCTTCCCCTTTGGGTAAGATATGAAATTTACCACGTTGATATTCTTACGATAGAAATGTGATTCTAATTAATTAAGATGAAATAGAATACAAAAGTTAAATAGTAAGATATGAATGCGATAAAATATCTTGAACGGTTATGACGTTGTATACTAATAAGGTTAAAAGTAAGTAGAGAAGAAATGTGAAAAATAGACAAGAAGAAATAAAAAGGGATAATATGGAAATAGAAATGAAGATTAGGAAATTGGGTTATGAATCTGATAAAATGGAAACGGTAAATGAAGTCAAATTAATGGAAAAGGAGAAATGCATAATGTAGCAAAGACCTAGGGTCAACTGTAAAACTATAGATCCATGATAATTAAGTACGAAGGAATGTGTATGTATGTATATATATATATATATATATATATATATATATATATATTATCTGTGTAAGTAGCCTCAAATATGCGTTTATGATGGATGTGGACTATTATAATTAAAGAAACGGTTTGCCACTAGTCATTAGTATGATTTGAATGCGAGATCAGTAGTGCTACACAACAAAAGCCCGCCCAGTGAAAGGGGCTGCCAACAATTGTGTATACATAATACTGATGTGAGATAAATCCATCATAGGGTCCGTGGAAAGTATACGTTTACACATAGATAGAGGAGTACCTCAAATTGAAAGTTAGTCCGCTTCAAATATGTTCAAGAGTTGGTAATCCTGGATCTCACAGTGCGATCTAAATAGGATGTAAGCAGGATCGGGTACTGCATGGAAAATGTAGGACCAAGGTCAATAGGTAGGGCTGTCATAGGTCAAAAATGTCATCAATTCTCAGCGATTAACAGGAAGGATAGGGTTAAACCTTGATGGTTTTTGTCTGCCTTCCATGGAAAACTATGTTGGGTCATGCACCGCCAAAATTGTTTGCTAGTTTGTTTGTTTGGGCAAGGCTAATTAACCCATAAAATAGTTCCTTCAAAATTATTGGGGTGGTGTATGGAACTGAGTCCACATTAGGAAGTAGATGAAATAGTAAATCACCTAAAGGAGATAGGGTGCGATAAAATGTATGTTAAGTTATCATTAGGCACTACAGGAGTCCCTCGATATGCACAGTGATGCGACCCTGATACGATGAGAGCAAGGGATCCTAATAGGGTGCTAAAAGTGGGATACCACTGGGGATAAAATTTAGGTTTAATTGGGAACCATAGGTTATACACACACACGTAGTTATGATTGTACGGTGGATAGATGGGAACGGTTCGTATGCATACGTGAAGTCGAAACAACTAATAGAATGTAAGCAGACATAACATGATATAGAAGATAATCGGCATAAGTGTTATGTACATAATGTACAATTTTACCAGTCACTAGAACGTTGTTTTGAACCCTTCCTCGTTACAACCCATAGGATAGTAAGAAGGACATGCACCAACATATAATCTCACAACGCAATGGAAAAATATGTATTACTCAACATAATATATCACAAAGTCATTCCAAAAATGTCACGTCGGAGTTATTATAATATAAATTCTAGCCTAGGACAATTATAGGAGCCTGTCTCCACATAATGGATACAATGTATATATAATACAATGAAAAACAAAGTAATAACTAGCTATCAATGAAGCCATGTAAAACTCTGCATTTTTAGATAATTAAATAATAAAATAACGCTGAATAGTGAAAATAAATATTTTTAAATTGTTAGAATATGGCTTCGAAATTTATACCATTGTGTTCGTGGCGATTTTCTGATCAATTTCCATATATAACTTGTCGAAATCCGAGTTAATACGAATAAGTTACGAGAGAAATAAAAATTGAAACAATGAAAAAATAAAAAATTGAGGCCGATGGATCGACCTATAGGTTGACCCATGGTGCACAAGGGTCGACAGTAAGGTCGACCCCTGATGAACACAGGTCGACTTATAGGTCGACCCGCGTTTTCCCTTGGACATTAATCCGTCCAGGGACGCGCCAAGCCTATTTAATTTAATTTTTGCGCAATCTCAAACGTTGGTTTCTAAATCCGATGATCCGCAGCAAGCCTTTGACGTGGTTGCACCAGATTTAATCCTAAAATAAAACAGTTTGAGATCCCCAAACTCCTCTATAAATAGAACCCACGACCTAGCTATTTTCTCATAATCAGATTTTCCCCCAATTGGATTCATTGCCTGAGGCTGAACCCTAAACAGAAAATATTTCTAGGGAGAAGATCTTCTTAATAAATATATTAGACACCTTAGAAGGGGATCAAGAAGGCCATGGACCACAACTAAGGACGAGCAAAACTAAGGATGATAGGTGAGTGGATTTAAACTATATATCTTTCACGTTTATGATATTGTTTACAATAGTTAAAGAAACAACAAAAGAAATATCTTGCAATTTCGAGTTATTGTTTACAGCATTATTTAGTATCAAAATATGAAAATTGATTTTTAGCATAGTTTTTATAACCCACCAAATAGAATAGAACTACTTCCTAGAATAAACGAGGATGAAGTGAAGAATTAAAGAAATTAAAAAAGAAATCAAGTTAATTATTTGACAAGACTAGGAATAATAAACAAAAATGTGCCTAGATCTGCATATACTGTGCACATAGTAGAATAAAAGTAAAGCAGTTATTATGATAAGTAAATTTGTGACAGTCGATCGTAGTCCCAAGCCAAATTGTCATATAATATAAGGGAACTAAAGAAAATACAATATCATAATAAAAGAAGACTGACTAGAACAGAAAAGAGACACTTGCAATTATATTTATAACATGTAGATTATAAAAGATTATAGAAGTAACAATTTCGAGTATATTTATAACATTGGTTATAATTAGAGATAACAAAAAAGACTTATTTTAAAAATAACACTAAGTTAATAAGCAAACATAGAAGAAAGGCCCATATCCACCACATTCCCATTCAGTCAGGAACTGATGGTCTCACAATAGTTAGGTGAGGTTGGGACACGCTTATGCTGATCAAGGGAAATAAGTAGCCAATAAAATTTGAAAATTAAACTAAACGCATAATAAAATATTAGATGTAGGGTCTTATAAAATGGTAAGATGCATTTGGAGCAATCCAAAGAATGATGAGCCTAACGAAGCAGTTCATCATAGATTTTTAGCATAGAAATAGTACGCCCAACTTAGTTAATTTGGGCTAGAAGGAAGTACGAGACTTCAATCAGACATGATGGTACTCTAGGATGGCCCTCTGAGGTAGGTCTAACAAAGTTTCACCCTCAAAGGTAGGTCTGCAGGTGTTCAATCAGGAGAGTATGCATTGACTGCTTTTGTATTGCAGGCCGAACGAAGCGAACCTTTGTAGGAAGTCAAAAGGTCAATGAATGGAGTAGGATATTCGTATAACATTATACTCTGACTTGCGTGTAGGTTTTAGTAGGCATGATCCTAAAGGAAAGTCGCATGTCAAGATCAAGCCACCATCAACCAAGAGGGTGCTTGGGAAAGACTAGAGTTAAACCAACATGCCAATGATTCTTTCGCTATCGAGACATTGGATGAGGGGTGCGACAAATTGGATGTTTAGATTATTTGCAGTAAGGCATAACCATTTAGCTCTTTAGAGTCCTTTCGATTAGTTGATGGGTGGCTGTATGGGGCCAGAGCCACGATTAAAAAGAGACAGACCAAGTAGAATATCTGTATTATAGGCCTATTGAAGCTGTCCTTTACAGAATAGAAAATCCCCAATCGAGTTCCGTACAAGGTAGACCTTTTTGATGGGATTCAGGGAGTAGACAGACCGATTACATATAGTACTCAAAGTACGCATTGGGTGGTATATTGTGGATGTTCGAGCATTAGTATAGGCTAGTGCAGACGCAGTTTAACATTTTCATAGTAGACGATGGAACATCTGTATTGTAGGCCTCACGAAGTTGTCCTTTACAGATGTAGTTACAATACGCTCCGGCAACGAGACAATGGAGTCCTTTTCAAGGAGGATATGGAAGGTAATAATGGTAGTACCTAGGACTGATGCGGTCATTGGGCATATAGCTACATATATTAGTTATTAAGTTTAAATCTACTAGGGATTATATGGGTACGATTCATGCTAAGAGGCGAGAGTTTTATACACCTTGTAAACCTATTATAACAGAAAATGGAAATAAAATGGTATATATAAAATTACTCTTAGAAGTGTGTAATTTGTCAATTCACCATAACTTTAGTTCTAACCCCCTTCTCATAGCATCCTGCAGGTTAGGTAGATTGCAAAGACTTTCCAGCTTTAAGACACTTGTTTAGAAAGTGTTATTATCTTTATGAGTATTTACTTACTATTATATTTTAGTCAGTTCCACAGTGAGATATTTATCTAAGTTCTAATATATTTGTCTTTGCCTATTTGCAGGATACCAAATACCCAACTTGGGCTTAAGTGGGCTTGGATTTTAGAATTTTTGCGGAAATTCTAGATCCATTGGAATTCGGGTTATTACAAAGCCATCTGCTTTAATTTCCTCCAAGAAGAATACAAGTAAAACCTGAACTATTTTGTTGCCAATTCAAATTTTATCATCCAAGAGTTTAGGAAAAGGGAAAATAAACTCTGGGTTAGACATAGGTCTGGTGTGAGTAAAGAATAAGTCTTTAATTTTAAAAAAACCGCTAAAACAAAGGCATCTTATAAGACCATGCCGCACATAAACACAGATGGGTTTCTACCTTACGATAACTAAACCATTTCTATAGAAAATCTATGGATATTATAATAATTTCTAGAGGCCAAAGTAAAATATGAATATAGCAGAAATGCTTGCATCTCACATTTCAACATAGTTGGGCACAACTAAGTTTGTACGACGCTTATTGGACAACGAATTCAATAAATTGGCTAGGCTGCTGAGGTATCTATCGTCACAGTGCATCTCTAGATAAAACAACACCGAGGATCTTACAGGGATCTCCTACCAACACAGATCTGGCATACCACCTAACTAGTAGTACATAGTATCATCACCCCTTGGTTAATGGGTCCTGAAGCATACAAATGAGAGATAATATCGACTCTAGATAGGAATGATCGTATCCTAATAGGAGTGATCCGCTTAGCCCTGCTGCATCTTCCATGTTATAGTCATTCTCAGTTGTTGAGGCTTAAGGCTACGTTTTACCTTTTATATAGCACTACCCACTTGGAATGCTAACATGCAATACCAGCATTCATCAATACAAGTTGTTCATGATATGAACAAACCGAAGGCACTACCTCTACTACATCCATTTTGGAATCACCCTTAGGATTAGTAGCAAACAACCCTTGCACTTCATAGAGCTCCATCTTTAATTCCATCATTTTCAAGATGTCTTTACTTCAAAATGCTTGATTTGGATCAAAATATTTTTCAGATAACATATTCGATCTCAGTCTCTTCGAATCAAAGTTTGATAGCTTCGGACAAACCCAACCCCAGTTCTTTATGACATAAGCAGTTAAATATAAGAGCGAGATCACCTTTTAACCGTTAGTGGATGGATTTACTTATCATTTTTCCTAGTAGAACGAAACGAGATTTATACGCATTGTACAACATCATCGGAGATGATTGTGCCATATAACTCACGCGTTTCTCCAAGATATTTCCAAAATAACGTTTTGGGTCCATATTTGATAGTTGGTTACTAAATTATCAAATAAACAAATAACAACCAATTAAATTTGATATTTGTTTATCTATATCAACCATTAAGCCTCAAAACAAATCTTTATTTAGTAAATACTATATTGGAATGTTTAATGGTGAAGTTTGTGATAACTTACCAAGCATTCATTGCAGGAGGCTGATAAATACCTAAGGAAGAAGGATGTTGTCCAGAAAAATTACTGAAACTGAAATCCTGAATGCTTTGAATGCCATCCACATCGACTTCAGTCCTAGACCCGACGGACTTAGCTCCAAGTTCTACACTCTCCACTGGAGTGACCTGAAATATAACATTATATCAGCAATGCAAGAAATATTTCAAACTGGAAAGTTTGTCAAAGAATTCAATCATACCTTCATCTGTCTAATTCCTAAAAAAGTTAATCCTTCAAAAATTGAGGATTACCGGCCTATTGCATGTTGCAATGTGATATACAAAATTCTAAGCAAGATTCTTTGCAACACAATGAAGATGATATTACCTGATCTCATTTTCGAATGCCAAAGTGCCTTCATTAAAGGTAGAAGAATTTCTAAAAACTTTCTTATAGAACATGAGTTGGTTAGGAATTTCAATAAACTAGGTTCAGATATATTTTGTCTAAAGGTTAATCTCCACAAAGCATATGATAAAATTAATAAACAATTTATTATTCATATGCTCATTGCTATGGGATTCCCTTCAAAATTTGTAAGCCTTATAAAAGAATGTTTAACTACACCTACCTTCTCTATTCTGATTAATGGAAGGTTTCATAGGGTCCAATAGAGGCATTCGGCAGGGTGACCCTCTATCCCCCTACTTGTTTGCAATCGCCATGGAATATTTTTCGCTACAAATGGAGTTGGCTACTCATCACAAGCTTATTCATACTATTTTTAACTTCCAGCCTACTGTGAGTCACTTACTCTATGCAGATGACTTGCTCATCTGTATAAAATCCAGCAATGAATCAACATCATCAATTAAAGACATTTTCACTAACTTAGAAAAATACACTGGGCTAAAACTGAATGAACAGAAAACCAAATGCTACTTTAACAAAATTTGCAATAGGAGAGCAGAGGTGTTGGATATTTTGAACGTTAAGCAGGTCAACCTTCCAGTCAAATACTTAGGGGTTCCATTATCTTCTAGTAAAATCACAGACAGAGAATGTGCAGTCCTCATTTCCTCCATCAAGGAAAGACTGCAGGGTTGGAGCTCCAAACAGTCGTCTCTTACAGGCCGTATAGAATTGGCGCACACTGTTATTCATTCTAAAGTTAACTTCTGGTTGCAAACTTTTCAACTTCCTGATGCTTCCATCCAAAAAATTGAAAGAGTTTGTGCGGATTTCATTTGGAAAAGTGGCCCACACAAGATCAAATATGATAAATTATGCAGGCCTAAAGATGAAGGAGGTGTAGGACTTAGAAGACTAAAAGATATGAGAATAGTGCACACCCTTAAACAAGCTTGGAGAATTATCAATGGAAAAGGTCTTTGGGGAAAATAGATGAGCAAAAGATACATCAGGGGAAACTTTTGGCAAATGGCCATAGATAATAATGCTTCAGCAAACTAGAAAGCAATAATTAAAGTCAAACACATCTTAGCTTCCCTTTGTACTCGTAAAATAGCAAATGGGAGAGAAACTGACCTATGGAGAGATCCTTGGATGCAAGGAGAATCTTTGATTGACATCTTGGGATTACAAACTTTTTCTGACTTTGGATGCCCGAAAAAAAGAGTTCAAGAGGTGATAACTAATAATATGTGGCATTGCTCTTCATTACCAATAACCCAAGATAGAAAAGAAGAGATCCAGTATATGCCAATCTATAATGGCAGAGAAAAAGACATATGGGTTTGGAAGCCTACAGGCAATGAATTCACTTCTAAAGCTACTTGGAACAAAATCAAGAAAAAAGAAAATAAAATTGCATGGAGTAAAATCATTTGGGACCATGTCAACAATCTGAAATTGGCATTCACTACCTACAAAGCGATAATGCGAAGATTAGCAACGAAAGATAGATTATCGAAATGGGGCTTAATAATTGATACTATCTCTATTTTATGTAATGAAGAGATAGAAACGCACGAACACCTATTCCTCGAATGCGCTTTCTCTAAATCAATGTGGAATTCGTGCAACAATTTCCTAAATCTAACACCGCACTCAATTAAACTTGACGAACAGATCAATTACCTGACTTTGCGGGACAATGGCAAAGACATCAAAACCAAACTGCACATAATCGCCGTTACTGTAGCTGTATGGAACATTTGAAAGGAGAGGAATCGATGCGTGTTTCAAAGCAAACAAAGAAATCATACAGAAGTCAGCAAGATATCAATTGGAGACGTACGATTAACGCTGAAAAGAATCAAGAACAATTAACTTACCGGGTGGGAACAAGTCTTAACTCATACTGAAGAAGTGGATCGGACTCTTCCATTGTCAGGAATCCAAGATACGAGTCGCTAGAACTGGCCGCCATGACCTGCGAGCTGAAGGTTGAAAGAAGAAGTATGCGTTGTCTAATTTGGAAAGGCTCAGGTTGTACTAAGTTGTATTAACTTATCTATATGTTGTACTGGTCCTTTTTTGGGCTATCATTTTGGACTGAAATGCCTTAATAAAAGTTTACCCATTTTCAAAAAAAAAAGTTTGTCTTAAACATCCATATACTTATCTCTCTAACATAAATATATTCAAAAAACATTTACTAATAATTTCCAACTTCCAAATTGTGTTAAAAAGGACTAAACAAATGTTGTTTAAATTGGAGGTAAGGACAAACCTAAACACAATTCTCTCGGTGTTAAGTGTTGAAAGCATTGACCAAATTGACTTAATCTGTTAAATTTACAGCAATGATTTTGATAAATATTGCAGATTTGGTTTTGCTTTTCCAAGAGGGAGATGAGTTTTTCTTTTTCTCTCTTAATTTTAGAAAGAAGTTAACTTTTGTGTACATACAGGAAAAGAGTAAGGGAAGTTTGTCAAACTTTTTGATTGAGTTTCTAAATGGGCTAATACCCAAGTTAATTAACCTAGCCTAAATAGAAATTAACACACAAATTCACTACTTTACACTAATAGATAGAAGTTAAAAAATATATATGAATTGTTTTCACTTTATAAAAATTACACAACACATACTTATGTACTAAAATTATTTTACATCAAAATAAAAGATTACTTAACTCTAATTTTTTTTTTTAATTATTAAAAACCCTTATTTTATTTAGTATGCACAAATTATACAATAATTACTTAAAACTTTATTTTTTTACTTCAAATTTACATATACTTTATTTTTTTATGTAATCAAATATAACAAATCATATTTTCATCATTATTACAATCAAAACTTATTTTTAAATAAAATTTCTCATTTTCATTTATAATAAACCACATGTTAAATTAAATGCTTCTTATAAAAATATATAAAAGAAACATTTGGCAATAATTGTCAAAGCTACCACATTTCCTTAAATTAGACCATGTTTTGCACATTTTAGCACAATCAAACAAAAATAAAGTTTCAAAACTTTATTTTCACATTTTAAATCCATTTTTTATTTAAAATAACCAATTTTAAATCTCCAATTAATAAAATTATAACCATCATTATAATTTGGTATTGCAGGTAATCATCTAAATCAGGGTTGTTACATCGATAGAAATAAGTGATGGCTTAGCCACTCTCTTCTTAAGCAATAGAAGATACTATATATTTGCGCCAAAAATGATCATAAACCCTAGAAGTAGTGAAAGCACCAGTGAATGTACACAGATTCACAATATTCCAACATAGATCGTAGTCCCAGATTAAGAAGAGAATAAAAGTGAAGAAATAATAAAGTTAAAATGGAAGAAAGCAGGAAATAACATAAGGTTTATAGTGGTTCGGCAATCCGGCCTACGTCCACTTTGAACCAATCGATTTTATTGCTTTTATACTACATTTACAATTACAAGCCTTTAATATCAATTGCAAAATGGAAGAGTTTCTGCATTAGAGTCCTAGAAGATCCCCCGTTTTGTTGCCATAGCACTCATATTTATATTTATAGGTCCAACAATATCCGCCTCAAAACCTGGAATACCTTTTCTCCTACGCGGGTGGGCCCGTCACATTGGTCAGTAGCGATTTGGGATCGATGCATGTTCAATTCGTATCGTTCTAAAAGTGATCCAATCGAGCTGAGATCGGTCATAGAGGTTCTCGAGTGAATTCGGAAGCTCCTCTCAAAATTTCATTGCATTTGGGCTTGTAGATTGTGAGTGATGATCAATGCAAGTTTGTGTTCACCAGTTGGCTGTCGCATTCGTATCCTTCTAAAGCTCCACATTTTCCTCTCTTCGTATCGATATAGTTCACATCAATGACGTGTCTCGAAGATCCATGAAAGATCCATCTTTCTCGCCATTCGACCGAGTCATCCTCTTATTTGTATCCCATTCGTATCCATCAGCATGCGTTGTTCATATCCATCGGCATGCGCTGATCGTATCCATCAGCATGCGCTGTTTGTGTCCATCGATTGTTCCCTTGTTCGTATCGATCCCAACCGTATCATTTCTTATCCATATCCCTCTCTCCATCTTGCCGCTTCCTTAGCATCCATCGATGCGAAGTATAAAGCCTTCGTATCCATCTAATGCCCAGCCTTCGTATCGATCCAGCACCATGTTCTTCGTATCGATCCCGTGCTTCGATCGATACGAAAAGCATCGAGACGAAGACTGACCGATCCAAATCAAATGCCAAGTGCACATGTTAGTCCAAACCCGTATCCATCCTGATTGATATGAAAGCATCTACTACATTCCTGATCGATACGAAAGCAGAAATTCGAAGTAGGTAGCCGAACCTACGTTGATTGATATGAAGTGCGTCGATTCGAACAACATCCATCAATTCGAAGTCTTCCACGTTGAGCGATACGAACAGTATCGATGCTAACCATTTCTCTTTAACATTAATCCATCCATAACCTGGGCGTATGACCTCCGACTGAACTGATATTCGAAATATTAGCCTTTTGTAGCCTTGCTCATCATTTCCAATAGATCCCGTCCCAATTGGGGATAGGTCAAATTTTGACGATACCGATCATAACCTTGTTTCTAACCGATCTCCATCCTGACGTCCATCCTTTCTAGCCAATATGTTGATATCCCAGCCTTGACCAAAAGGTGGATAACATTTGCCCCCCAAAACATGCCTATTGGTAAGTAGGTGTGTTTTGAAAAGTGCCGATTCCGACATCCGAAGTCCATATTCCATCGATAGCCATACCATCCGATTCATAAACGAATCCATTACTAAGCCATCCTATCCTAGCACCATAGCCATATCCTGATCCAAATCCAGGAATGCTTCGAGTCGATGTTAGATTTTGAGTCTAGTAACCAAATCCTTAGCCAATTTCTTATCCATTTGAATCCGACATCTGAGTTCTAATCCATCCATTTCTAATAACCGAATCCAGGACCTCTCCGGGTCGATATCCAAATCCGGGACCACTACTGGTCCATACCAAAATCTTTAGCTATTCATAGTTGATATCCAAATTCATAACCTTTCCAAGTTCTTGTCAAGCATAGTCCACACTCGATGACCCTGTATTGAAGAACACCTTGGTGTCCTTGGTTTAGTGTCCCTAGACGTTGAGTAATACCATGGCTTAAGTCCTAAGCTGAATCCTGGTCACTACGGAACCTTGCCTAGCATAGTTCATACTCGATGACTTGAAATAATAACCAATAGATATTATAGGGCCTAAGTCCTAAGCCAAATCGTATTCTCTTCGGACCCTTGTTGAACATAGTCCACACTCGACGACCTGAATAAGCCAATTCGCCACGTTCGGACGAAGAGACTTACCCCTTGCCAGGCATAATCCATACACGATGACCATTTACCAAAAACCAGATAAAAATCCAATCAAAATCCAATCCAAAATCTAGATCAAATCAGAAAAACAAAAATCCATACCAGAAATCCAAACCTATCGAAGGAATCTCTCGGCCTAGTGAAAGAATTCCCCGAGATCCATTGGTGGGTCCCTTATCAATGACACGTTGAAATTCAGTTTATCTCTGACTCCTAACACTGCTGCCATTAAAACCACTGATGGATCCGGCCGATCGGCTGGAACAACCATTGCATTGGATCAAGTTAAGAAAGCCCCAAGCGATTCTCCTGTCCTTTGTTTTACCGACATTAGCGTCATTACGTTCTTCGGCCTTTTGATATAAACCCAAACTGCTTTAAAACCTATCCACCAATTCTGTCAATGTCCTGGTAGATCCCTGTTCCAACTACCAGAACTACATAGAAGCTATATCCGTTAAGTACAAGGGGAAACATCGAGCCATAACTTCCTCCCATTCCCCCAGCACTCGCATGTGTCTCGTGTACCTCTTCAAGTGATCAATACGATCAGCCTTGCCATTATATACTCCAGAGTAGGTAGCTTGAACTCTGATGTCATAGGTAAACGGACTTCTGTTTACTCCTTCTAGATCTTTGTTTGCTAAAACTCCGTGCATAGTTCGCCTGATAATCTCAGCCAATTCTGTGTTGTCCACCAAGGGTTGCCCCCGAGTCGCCGAGGGAATTCTGGCACGTACTCTTCATCATGTACTATTGTGCGTCTACCAGCATCTTGTTGTATGGTGTCACCTATAATTCCTCCATGAATCGGTCCATCGTAGCCACGTCGTGTGCCTGTGAGCCTGGATCTGTCCAGATTAACAGTTGTGTGCTGATTAGGGGTAGTGCCCTGTTGAGCTGCTCCATCTGATTGCCTGTTGAGTCCTTCTGTTCCATCTCCATGGATCTGAACTCCAGTAACTCCAGTTGTTCATGCCTATCCAAACTGTCTGAGAAGGTTCTGCATCATTTCCTCTTGTCTTTTCAACAATTCTTCCTGCATAACTCCCGTCATCATCTCCATTTCATCTCTGCTAGTGAAAGTTGAGATCTGATTTGCTTCTGAGGAAGCCTCATGACTCCCTTCATGATGACTCCTTTCTTGTAATGTCTTTCTAGCTGATTGCCTAACCATGGTCCCTTTTAAATCTGATCCTTCAGCCTTCCAAATCTGAACTCCGAGTCCAGTATAGCGGGTGCTAGTCTTCTCAGTGAAAGCACCAAAGTGTTTGCGTCGTAAATGGTCACCAATCCCAGAAGTAGTGAAAGCACCGGTGGATGTACGTAGATTCACAATACTCCAACACAGATCTCAGATCCAGATTAAGTAGAGAATAAAAGTGAAGAAACAATAAAGTTAAAATGGAAGAAATCAAGAAAGAACACAAGGTTTATAGTGGTTCCTCAATCCGGCCTACGTCCACTTTGAATCGATCCCTTTTATTGCTTTTATACTGTAGTTACAATTACAAGCCTTCAATAACAATTGCAAAAATGGCAGAGTTTCCTTGTTAGAGTCCTAGAAGATCCCATTTTTGTTGCCATAGCACTCCTATTTATAGGTATAGGTATAAAACCAAGAATACCTTTTCTCCTACGCAGGTGGGCCCGTCACATCGGTCTATAGCAATTTGGGATCGATGCATGTTCAATCCATATCGATCCAAAAGTGATCCAGTCGAGCTGAGATCGATCAAAGAGGTTCTCTAGTGCATCAGGAAGTTCCTCTTAAAATCTCACTGCATTTGGACCCATAGATTGTGAGTTATGATCGATGCAAGTTTGTGTTCACCGGTTGGCTATCGCATTCATATCCATCCAATGCTCCACATTCTCCTTTCTTCGTATCGATATAGTTTTGCACTGATGATGTGTCTCGAAGATCCAGGAAAGATCCACCTTTCACGCCCTTGGCCGAGTCATCCACTTATTTGTATCCCATTCGTATCCATCGGCATTCGCTGTTTGTATCCATCAGCATGTGTTGTTCGTGTCCATCGGTTTTTCCCTTGTTTAAATCGATCCCGGTCGTATCATTTCATATCCATATCCCTTGCTTCATCTTGCCCGCTTCCTTAGCATCCATCGATACGAAGTATAGAACCTTCGTATCCATTTAGCGCCGCAGCCTTCGTATCGATCCAGCACCATGTTCTTCATATCGATCCCATGCTTCGATCGATAAGAATGCATCGAGACAAAGACTGACCGATCCAAACCAAATGCCAAGCGCACGCGTTAGTCCAAACCCGTATCCATCCTGATTGATATGAAAGCATCGACTACATTCCTGATCGATATAAAAGAAGCGATTCGTAGTAGGTTGCCATGCCTACGTCGATCGATACGAAGTGCATCGATTCGAACGACATCCATCGATTTGATGTCTTCCACGTTCAGCGATACGAACGGTATCGATGCTAACCATTTCTCTTTAACATTGATCCATCCATAACCCAAGCGTATGACCTCCGATTGACCTTAAATTCGAAACGTGGCCTTTCCTAGCCTTGCTCATCATTCCCAATCGATTCTGTCCCAATCAGAGCTCGGTCAAATTTTGACGATATCGATCCTAGCCTTTTTTCCAGTCGACCTCCAATCTTGACATCCATCCTTTCTAGCCAATATGTTCATATCCCAGCCTTGACCAAAAGGTGGGATAACATAAACGCCCCAAAGCTTGCCTTGTGCTAAGAAGGTGTGTTTTGAAAAGCTCCGATTCTGACATCTGAAGTCCATGTTCCATCCATAGCCATACCATCCGATTCATAATCCTATCCATTACCAAGCCATCCTATCCGAGTGCCACAGCCATATCCCGATCCAAATCCAGGATTGCTCCAAGTCAATCTCCAATTCTGAGTCCAGTGACCAAATCCTTAGCCATTTTCATATCCATTTGGATCCGACGACCGAGTTCTAATCCATCTGTGACGACACGGAAATTTTAAACATTGAAATCGAAATATTTAATTGATTTTAAAATGTTTGGGGTTGATTCAAACTTGAATTTCAAATATCAGGATGAAATTTAGCAATTAATACCAAATTTAATTATAAAAATTTGGGTAAAATTGTAAATCTGCAATTTTAAGCCTGTAAAAAAATAATTTAATGGCTTAGAAAATTTATATTGATAATACCGAGGTTAATAGAAGCTTCAGAATTTAATTTGAAACTGTTTTGTTCAGTATGGAATTTTATTGTTTAAATCGATATTTAAAAATAGCTTTTCGAGGCACAGTCTCGGATTTTGATGAAACCAGTTCTATTGGATCCATAATATTGTATTATTATCGAACTTCAATTTTCGTGGCATTCAGAATGATCAATTAGCCGTACGATAAGCAAACGCGTTAAAATTTATATCGAAATTTAATTTAATAACTCGTTCAAAAAGTTATCTTCTCCATACGATCGAATTTGGACTCGAAACATTTTCCATTGCGTTCGGAATAGGCGTATAACATTATAAACGCCTGGTGGCACGCCTTGATAGGAGGTCAAGATTTTTAGTTGCGTAATTGTAACAAGTTGAATTTAAATTTGAATTAAAAATAATGATAGATATATGTGTTTTCAAAAAGCAAATCACACGTTTTATCTTTAGCCACACTTGGAAAAAATGTTTACACGCGTCTCATCAATTAAAAATAAAAGGATAAAAAAGGAAAGGCGTGTTCATTCTCAAAATACAGAAATTCAAATCAGAAAAAAAAATATAAATTATGGCCAATACTTCATATCGAAATCACCTCGTGTATAACAAATCCACTCCTTCTTTCCTAATCAAGATTATCGGCCGAAGCCCTCTTTTCCAAATCAAGTAACCGATCTCCCCATTGGAAAATCGATCGGTAATCAATCGCGAGCCATCGCGCGCGGTTTGACTTCGGCGTCACAGTGCCGATGGGTTCCATGTTGTGCGCGGGGTATCAAGGGCGAGCTCGAATCGGCGCCGCGATCTGCAGTGGAGGGTTCTCAAGTACGTATGGGGTCGAGGGGACTGTCGAAATGGTGGCGATAGAGTGAAAGGTCGCGATTTGTTAGCGAGCGTGGGTGGTCACGGTGGCATGCGGCGGTTAGGGCTTGTGAACGATTGGTAGTAGCGCAATGGTGGCGTGAGTAGGTCGTAGGGCAGTGTCGCTCGAGCATGGGGTCGTGGTCGCGTGCATTGGATTTGGAAAGAAGGTAATTTCTGGATCAAAATTAAATTTAAAAAATAAAATAAAAATTCGCAGTGAGATTTATTTGCAGATATATATGCATGTGAAAATATATATATGTATATGTATATAAAATTTCAGAAATTTTAAATTATTTGGAAGTTTATAAAAATTGATTTTTTTTTGGAAATTCATAACTTAGTTTCAAAGTGGGAAATATAAAACAAATATACATGTTTTAATTTACTTGTTTGATTATTTTAGAAATGGTTAAAGAAAGATTTGTTTAAAAATTAAAGTATCAGTTAAATTTAATTATTTATGGTAAGTGATTATTCAATTAGTTCAAATATTTCAAAAGGAAATTTGTTTAAAAAAAAAATTAAATCACTAGTTTAAAATAAAATTTATTTAGTTGAATTAAAATCTTAAAATGGTGAATTGAATTGTTCGAATTTAATTCGAATATTAATAAAATCATATAATTGTTATGCAAGGTCTTAAATCGAGAAAATCGAGTCAAGATGGAAATGGATTGCCTGCATAAGTAAAGGTGAGATCTTCTCACTCAAAAATTTAATTTAAAATTCCAGTTATTGATTGATTGTGGAATTGTGATAGTCAAATTAAAATTTATTTATTGTGTGTTTGGATAATATTTATTATTAGTTATATTAGTTTAGACCCTATGCGCTGCATAATAGCGGAGGTTATTATATAAAACCCATATACCACGATATTCCACCTTGAAGTGGAATTGGTATTATATATGTATTTGGTGTTGTTGATTTTCCACATTATATAGTGGATGAGACCCTATTGCGCCGCATAATAGCGGATAATATTTTATAAATCCCATATACCGCGATATTCTACCTTGAAGTGGAATGGGTATTTAATTGTGTGCTAACGTCTGTGGATGCAGGAAAACAGGTTGGAGGGATCCAACTGGATTCCTTAAATGTTTAATTTGTTGCTTATGTTGTGTGTTGATTATTTTTAAATTCGTGTGACTATTTGTGATTGAAACCGTAAAGGCTGTAATTCAGCCAAATATATTTTTGGTATTGTAGGATACCAGAAATATGAAATTGGATTTTTAGAAATTAGAGTAGAAGAGCCTAGACCGTTACAATTAAAGTATTAAAGTTAATTTTTATAATCCCATCGAATAAATTCCAAAAATATAGGAAAATATTTTAATAAAGGAATTTTGGGTAATATAGTTTAATGGTTGAAGAAATTATTTAAGATACGTATTTTAAATAATTAAAAGAGATAAACAAATTTATTTCAAAAGGAAATAAATTTAGAAATTAAAATTGGAATTTAATTTAGAGTTGAAATTAATTTTAGAAATCAATTCAGGAATTAATTTGGAATTAAAATAAACCTTAGGAATCGATTTGGAAATTTGGTTTTGTGTGTGTTGGAAATAATTTTGGGAAATCAAATTTGAGATTGATTTGATTTGATGTTGGAAAATTAATTTGGGGAAATCAACTCGGAAGTTGATTTTATATTTAAAATAAACTGGAAATTAATTTGGAATTCGATTGGTTGTGAAGATGATATTTGCGAATCGATTTAAATTCATATATCAGTTGATATTTGGAATGTAAATTTAAAATAAATCAAGAAGATTTATAAATTTATTTGAATGGACCCATTTATATTGGGAAAAGAATTTTTTCCCAGGAAAGCCGAGAATATTTTTAAAATAGCTTTTGAATAAAATTTTAAAGTTTTTAGATTTGGTTCTAAAAAAAATATTGTTGGAGAAATTAGTTTGGAAACTGTTTAAAGTAAAATTTATTTAATAAATTTAAATTGATATTTGATTTATAGATAGTTATTTAAATATTTATATCTATCTATTAATTTTGTTTTGAAATTAGTTTTGGACCTGAATTTTTATATGAGATCGTAGTATAATATTTTCATAACTAATATTTAAGCAAATATTCTAAATAATTTATTTTAAACATTTCCAAGTATATTTTGAATAAGCATTTTTATATTATTTTAAAATATTTGAAATCGACAGATTTTCAGTGGAAATGAATAAATGTTTGGGAATTGATTTGAAATTTATTTTTCAAAGGATTGAAGTGTGAAATTTTATCTTGCGAAGATATATTGAAAACAATAATTGGGGGAAAATTATTTGAATCCAGAAATTGTTGTGAATAATGATTGATAGTTAAATAACCAACTATCAATATTGGCCTTTTTGATCGACACTTGAATTTCGATGCGGCCGGGAGTCGAATTCCAAATGGATATTGGAAACCCGCATTGAACCCTTGTGATTGTGATGGATCTTGTGCTTAAAAGATCAAAGTGAAATTGTTGTGATTTGTTTGAATCTTAATGAACACTTATTTTTAAATAAGCGCTCGTTATTTGGATTAACCGGGAGAGGACCTTGTGTCATAAAACCTATTTCGAATAACGATACGACAAAATGGGATTGCATTTGAAGATGGTGTTGAAGACCGGGTATTTTCGAAAACGAATAGATACTTGTCGAATGTCTCTACACTGGTTGCTCCGGTATAGAGATTTTATCACCCTTTGTGATGGGGATTCCGGACGTGATTAGTGAATATCCGGATTGCGAGGGCTTCTTATGAAGTGCCTTCGGTTCTGTTCGATCCCGGAACGGACTTGTATGGATGTGTGTCTGACGTTAGACTTTGAGTTGTAAAGCTGGTGTCTATCAAATACATTTCCGTTGGTGGCGGAGAATTTATTCTCTTAGCTTAACACCCTTCCCTGAGATGTACGAGCTCAGAGGTTATGTAGTTGATGGTTACTAGCGATACATTCCCAATTTGGTAATGTGGCATACGAAGTGCTTCTGATCATTTGCTGATCGAAGCATGGCTTTTGGGAAAAGCGTAGCTTTGTGGACGAGACTTCGTCGAACCTCACACCCCGGAATGGTCAAAACAGGAAGGATGCGGCAAGGTTTTGGGGGTAGCGCCCCTTAGGGTATGTACATTTCCTTCTGGATAGAAGTGGTATCATGGTATGGAGCCCATACACTTAACTTATGTGAATGTCGTAAATATATATTACTTTGTGATTTTTGATGTTGAGGATCCTTGGATAAAGGTTGTTTACAACCGGGGGATGGCATACTCGTGTAGTAGTTACCTATTTTTGCAGAGGTAACCCGGCCTTGTGTTGGCAGAGATCCGGTTAGGTTCTCGGAGCGTCTATCAAGAGGCGTACCCATGTGGCAATGGGAAGTTCCTTGGCCTGACCATTTGTTGGATATTCAAAGAAACAATACGAGCCCTTTACGATTGCGATTGTATGACCTGCCTCCTCAGGAGGTAGCTATAGCGGGCATAATATAATGGTACCTATGCTGGCTAAGATTAATATTATACTTTCGAAATGTTTTCCACTATGCACTAATAATAATATTAAAAAGATTTTTCATATTAAGCATGTTTGACTATCACAAGGAGAAATCTCCTCCAATTCTACGTTTGCATTGTGTGTGCGGCGGGAGGCCTTATGATAGTTTCATTTTCTAAAAAGCATTGCAGATTTCTTTTAAATTCCTTTGTTTTTCCTTTGTAAAAGAATAACTGTTGTTAAGATCTCACACCAGTCCTATGACTAACCTGGAGTTTATTGTTCCCTTCCTAAACTCTGGGTGCCCATAATTTTCCACATGGGCCGCCTATAGTTAGGTTATCAGTCATTCTGGAATTCAGGAGTTGCTGTGGAGCTCAAGAGACGAGCTAGATGGCGAAGCGTATTTCTGTATACTGTTATATTTTCTTCTGCTGTTGTTGTTGTACACTCTGATAATGTATTATGATGTAATGTAATAACTGATATAGTGATTCTATTTAAAGATATTCATTTATCAATTATATTTGTTCCGTTGAGAAATGTGAGATTCTGTTTTTGTTTCTGTTCTTTTTCTACCTCTTCTTCTTCTTAATCCCTAATGGTTCAGTTTTCCAGCATTCGATTGCACGGCATTTGATACAGTGGACGTATAAATGTCGACTTTCGGACGTCGTAAAATCGGGTCGTTACACCATCCGTATCCAATAACCGAATCAAGGACCTCTCTGAGTTGATATCCAAATCCGAGACCACTCCGGGTCCATACCCAAATCTTTAGTTTTTCATAGCTGATATCTGAATTCATAACCTTTCTAGGTTCTTGCCAAGCGTAGTCCACACTCGACGACCTGTATTGAAGAACACCTTGGTGTCCTTGGTTCAATGTCCCTGAACGTTGAGTAATACCCTGGCTTAAGTCCTCTGATGAATCCTGGTCGCTTCGAACCCTTGCCCAGCATAGTTCATACTCAACGACCTAAACTAGTAAACAATAGATATTATGGAGCCTAAGTCCTAGGCTGAACCCTGGTCTCTCCGGACCATTGTCGAGCATAATTTACACTCGACGGCCTGAATAAGCCAATTCGCCATGTTCAGACGAAGAGACTTACCCCTTGCCAAGCATAATCCATACCCGATGACCATTTACCAAAAACCTGATAACAAACCAATCAAAATCCAATCCCAAATTCAAATCAAATCAAAAAACCAAAAATCCATACCAGAAATCCAAACCAATATCCAAACTAGAAAACAAGCATCCAAACTAATGTCCAAACCGGAAAGCAAACAAAACCAGGAGTTCAAACCAAATTCCAAACCAAACCAGAAAAAGAAAATGTCCAAACCAAAAGAAAAAACAGATTTCACAAACTATAGTGTCACGGTTCATCATCATCTCAGAGCATGCATAGGGTCTATCTCCGTCCCCATACAAGAGTAAGTGGCTTGGTCATTTATCCAGAGTTTTCTACTTATTCCATATCATTCCTGACAGTTGATAACCAATCGATCATCATTCCTGGGCCTCGTGCCAATGTCGTTTGAGGTAGATGGTGGCTGCTCCTATTCCACCGCTGGATTCCAAGCTCCGACATATTGTCGCAACTTACTACTCCTTATATGCACCTCGATTATATCCTTTAGATGCATGTAGCGATTGGTATCATGTCCGTCCAAATCGTGAATGAGACAGTGCCTTCCTTATATCCTTTCACGTTTCGAGATTTCTCTCCTTGTTGGCCTTCGATAGGGAAGGTGATCCCAAGTTTCCATGAATATCCACTCTAACAGCTGTTCAATCCTGTGTAGGTGGAGAATTTCGGCTCTCTCCATCGCGTCCTAGCTTTCCCCGATTCGTCATCCAACTTCCTCTTTCCTTTATCTTTATCTTTACCCAAGCTTCCGTCGGATGGTTCTCCATCCTTGGCCGCGTTCACTTCCTTCAACTTCATATCCGAACATGCATCCTCCTATCAAAGGAATCTCTCTGCTTCGTGAAAGAATTCCCCGAGATCCATTGGTAGGTCCTGTATCAATGACACTTTGAAATTTTAATTATCTTTTACTCCAGACACAACTGCCATTAAAACCATTGATGGATCCGCCCGATCGATCGAAGCAACCGCTGCATTGAATCGAGTTAATAAAGCCTAGACGATTCTTCTGTCCTTTGTTTTACTGATGTTAGCATAATTACATTCTTTGTCCTTTTGATATGAATCCGAAACTATTTCGAAAACCTATCCACAAATTTTGTCTATGTCCTGATAGATCCCTCTTCCAACTTCCTGGACCATATAGCTGCTATATCCGTCAAGTACAGGCAGAAACATCGGGCCATAATTTCCTTCGATTCCCCCAGCACTTCCATGTGTCTTGTGTACCTCTTCAAGTGATCAGTTCGATTAGCCTTGCCATTATATACCTCCAGAGTAGGTAGCTTGAACTCTGGTGGATTCCGAGCCATTCTGATGCCACGGGTAAATAGACTCCTGTTTACTCCTTCCAGATTTCTATTTACTAAACCTCCACGCATAGTTTGTCTGATAATCTCACCAATCCATCGTTGTCCTTCATGAGCTGCCCCCCGAAGTCCCCAAGGGAATTCTGGTATATTATTCTTCATCATGTACTCTTGTGCTTCTGCCAGCATCTTTTTGTATGGTGTCACCTAGAATTCCTCCATGAATCGGTCCATCATTCTCAGGGGTTGAGCCCTCGAGACTGGATCCGTCAGATTAACAGTCGTGTGCTGATTAGGGGCTGCACCTTGTTGAGCTGCTCCATCCAATTTCCCTTATGTTCCATCTCCGTGGATTTAAACTTCAGCAGCTCCATTTGTTCATGCCTGTCCAAACTGTCTGGGAAAGTTCTGCATCATTTTCTCTTGTCTTTTCAACAATTCTTCCTGCATAGCTCCCATCATCATCTCTATTTCATCACTACTGATGAAAGCTGAGGTCTGATTTACTTCTGAGGAAACCTCCAGACTCACTTCATGATGACTCCTTTCTTGTAATGTATTTCTAGCTGATTCCCTAACCATGGTCCCTTTTAAATATGATCCTTCATCTTTCCGAATCTGAACTCCGAGCCCGGTATAAGGGGTGCTAGTTTTCTCATTGAAAGCATCAAAATGTTTGCGCCAAAAATGGTCACAAACCCCAGAAGTAGTGAAATACCAGTGAATGTACAAAGACTCACCATATTCCAACATGAGATCTCAAACCCTGATTAAGTAGAGAATAAAAGTGAAGAAACAATAAAGTTAAAATGGAAGAAATAAGGAAAGAATACAAGGTTTATAATGGTTCGGTGATCCTGCCTGCGTCCACTTTGAATCAATCCCTTTTATTGCTTTTATACTGTAGTTACAATTACTAGCCTTTAATAACAATTGCAAAAACGGTAGAGTTTCCGCATTAGAGTCCCAGAAGATCCCCTTTTTTGTTGCCATAGCACTCCTATTTATAGGTATACATCCAAAAATATCCGCCTCAAAATATGAAATACCTTTTCTCCTACGCAGGGGGCCCGTCACATCAGTCTGTAGCAATTTGGGATCGATGCGTGTTCAATTCGTATCGATCCAAAAGTGATCCAATCGAGCTAAGATCGGTCATAGAGGTTCTCAAGTGCATCAGGAAGCTCCTCTCAAAAATTCATCACATTTGGACCTGTAAATTGTGAGTTATGATCGACGCAAGTTTGTGTTCACCGGTTGGCTGTCGCATTCGTATCCATTTAAAGCACCACATTCTCCTCTCTTCCTATCGATATAGTTCGCATCGATGACGTGTCTCGAAGATCCAAGAAATATCCACCTTTTTCCCCATTTGACCGATTCATCCACTTATTTGTATCCTATTTGTATCCGTCAGCACGCGCTGTTCGTATCCATCGGTTGTTCCCTTGTTTGTATCGATCCCAATCTTATCATTTCATCTCCATATCCCTCGCTCCATCTTTCCCGCTTTGTTAGCATCCATCGATACGAAGTATAGAGCCTCCGTATTCATCTAGTACCACAGCCTTCATATCGATCCAGCACTATGTTCTTCATATCAATCCCATGCTTCGATCGATACGAAATGCATCGAGACGAAGACTGACCGATCCAAACCAAATGCCAAGCGCACGCGTTAGCCCAAACCTATATCCATCCTGATTGATACAAAAGCGTCAACTACATTCCTGATCGATACGAAAGCAGCGATTCAAAGTAGGTAGTCGAGCCAACATTGATCGATAGGAAGTGTGTCGGTTCGAATGACATCCATTAATTCGAAGTCTTCACATTGAGCGATACAAATGGTATCGATGCTAACCATTTCTCTTTAACATTGATCCATCCATAACCCGAGCGTATGACACCCGATTGACCTAAAACTCAAAACGTAGCCTTTCCTAGCCTTGCTCATCATTCCCAATCCATCCTGTCCCAATTAGACATCGATCAAATTTTGATGATATAGATCATAGCCTTGTTTCCATTCGACCTCCAATCCTGATATCCTTCTTTTCTAGCCAATACGTTGATCTCCTGGCCTTGACCAAAATGTGGGATTACACTGTAGCTCAACAAAGCTCGGGGCACGATCAAGCGTCCATAAGAACAGAACATAGAAGCACGTTAGCCTAGTGTATCCATTGAATCTATAATGAGGCCAATCCTATGTTCTGAAGTGTTGTCATTAAGAAGTGATTAAATGGGGGAACAGCACCATACATGCACATATATAGGTGGCAAGCCACATATCCAAAAGATGGCCTATAAGCAAGTCCTCCTCTCATTGGTAGAAGCATTTCATCTTCTAGGATACCATATTACGAGCGAATGCTTCACAACATCCTATGCATAAGCGTAGTAGGAGCTTTCTCCTAAGGATCAAGTAAGACTTTGAAAATAAAAGGAATTTTGATGACGGGACCAATTGGAATCAGACAACTATATTGACCTGAAGTTATGGAAGCGGCGGATCCGAATGGGATCAATGATGACTTCGCTTAAGAAATAGGTGAGTTCCTCTCAATTAAATTGCGTTAAGAAGGTTTACGCATCATTCTATATAAGAAAGCTTGTGTTTATAATAGTCCGGTACACCTTATCTCTAAACTATAGACATTTTCATGGTTGACACTTGGAATTCGGGAGACAATCGATTTGTACCAGCCATCAATTGGATTCTACTTGTTAAAGAGGAGTGTGTGATGTTTAATCTAATTGAAAATGGGTCCATTGCTCTAAATTTTGTGAACAAACCATTCCATGAAGATTGCTCATTCACACCAGAAAGAGTGATCTGTATCGCCCATTAATTTCATTTCTTTTATACTTAACTGTTATTAATCAACGATTGATAACAGACCCATTGTCCGAAGCGACATAGAAAGCCTTTCCTATTCTAGGTCCACTGACTGTGCAATGACAGGATTAATTCGAAGAGCAAATATAGATCGATTGGTCTGAATCAAGTAAGGAATTCTTAGCATAAGTCAATTTTAGTTCTTTGGAAGGTGATGATAGCATGAGCTGCACATAGGAAGCAACCCTAAGCTGTTATCACTTACTGGAAAAACTAAAATCAATCCATAAGACACTGTGCCGGGATCGACTATATAACTCCATGCATGTCAATTTTGACTCTATGGACGAAGATAGCAATACATGTCGAATACCGAGGCAAAACAGTAGTTTCATTCCATGAAAAATTCAAGACTCCGTCCGCAATCTTATTCCACAAAGTCATAATTAAATCGAATCTTCCACTATATCCATCACTAACGCAACTTCATTACCGGTCGCTAATGTAGTAATATGCCAAAATCCATGCCACCAATCTTTAAATTGGAGAAGATAGATCGATCTTTTGTTTAGGGAGGCCCAAAAATAGAATTTCACTAGGACTGGATCGGTAGTATTCACGGAGATAGATGCTTTAGTAGCAGTTCCTTGCTTATGTCATCGAAGACGGTTTCAGAAGGCAAGGGCTAGAGGTGCCGGTGGTAAAACTCTACGGCGGCGGTTCCTTGGTGGACGAGATGCTTAGATCGGCTCTACTAAGGGTTTGGATTGATTGAAGGAAGACCAAAGTGAAGTGACTGGGTCGGGTCGATTGGAAAATTAATGAAAAAATGTTCTCTGGCAAAAATTTATCTAAGTATTCGGATTGATACCGACCCTAGATTGTTTTGCCTATGCCACACCAAATTTCATCAGAATGACCTCCTTGATGTCCATATACATCCCTGAAAAACTCAAGTCTAAATTACTGAGTAATTACGAACAATGAAGATCCATATCGAAAGCTAAATAACTCATCGACATACCACGAAATAACTCAACACGATCAATGAAATTCCTTAAAACGGAAATCTAGAGATAGTCAATTTTTGAGCACACCTTTTTCTCAATGAATGCTTACTCTGAAGGGCAATTCTCAACTGGTTTTTTAACACAGCTGGATTCAAAAGGAGTTAGAACATTCAAGCTAAGTCATAACGATTCAAAACTTGACCAAAAGTACTAAGAAAGAAAGACAAGAGTCTCCAAATAGTTTAGCCTAAAAATAAGCAAACATTTCATATCGACACTGATTCGATCCAATTGGATCGATACCGATCTAGATTAGTCGCTAATATATGCCTCATTTCTTTTGCAAGGTGACTTTATGCCTCTACTAAGCTCACTTAACAAGTATGATAGGATTATAAATAGCTAAGCTTAAGCAGTGAAGGTTCATCTGACTCGAAATACAGTTCAATCTAGCCCATGGGTGAATCATCAATAAAAAAGTCAACTAGCTACGAAATTACATGAGGAGCATTAAATACAAAGTAAGAAAGGCAGCCAAATAGTCGAAGCATAAAAAATGCTTAACTATTTGGATCGCTACCGATCTGATCCAATTGGATCAATACCGACCCTAATAGTTTTCTTTGATAACCTCCAAACTTCTTGGGCTTCTTCTACATGATGACTAAAGGCTTCTAGCAAAGCGGCTCTGATCCATGTACACTCCAACCCATATAAATACCATCCCATCTACAACATAAAAGGGATCTCTAGACCGGCTACTGCAACTCTGCTATTACTACTCTTCAGTCTTCTCCTCCCATGCAACAGTCACAAAGTAGCAACTTAGATCCTCCGGTTCCCACTAATTACTTGTGATTTAGATCTAAGTTAGGTAATTCAATCATATTGTAAACCAAATCAATCTTGCAATAGCAGTCAGCTAATAAAAGCTATAAAGTTAGCGTAGACTTCACTAACAACCAAACTACTATAAAAGTCTTCTTATCACTTCACTATTTATGCTTTTTTACATTTATTCTGTATATTGTGTGCTTTGAGAAACAGGGTTTGTGCTTTCACACTCAACACAAGGTATTGATCTATTAGCAGAAATTAAAGGCAGTACAATGGAAAATGGATATTTTACATTGTTATATGCATTTATTTTAAGTATCTTCTAAAAGGCCCCATACATGATATTAGGGACTCCGCTAAGGATTGGAAGTAGAGATAGTATGAGTGGTAAGAAAATGATAGTTTTTCATGTCTAATCTAGTTTTTATTGTTTATAAATTTATAAAAGGCGTTTAAGAAAGTACGTTTTTAGAAAGAAATGGTTTGGTGTACCAAATGGGTCTTTGAAAGGAAAACTCAATAAATAGTTCAACTAAAAATACCAATTTTTAAGTAAAAGTGAAAAAGGTTTTTAAAAATAAAAAGTTGATTTGAAGAAAAAGGAAAGAAACTTTTCAAAAATTAGAATTGCAAATAATTTCTCCCAGATTTAATTTTAAATCCAAAATTTTTAAATTATTGTTTTATAAGGGTAGGACACTAAGTATTTTTGAACTTAAAAAAAGTTACCGAGTTTTTAAAGAAAATGGTTTTAGGATTAAGAATTTCAAAAAAATTGAAGTTTTTAATATTTTAGTAACGGTAAAGGCTAAAAAAAAATTTAAATATGGAGGAAATAAGAATGAGTGCCTAGGTAAGACGGGGCGAAGGATACAGCTATGAAGAAGATAGAAATGATTACTCAAACAGTAGTAATTAGGAATCCCCGCAGAGCATAAAGAATAATAAGAAGGACCTAGGAATAATTATAAACATGTATGCAAGCCGTATGAAGAAACCGTAGTGGAATGATAAATAGTGTTAAAACATGCTTCTACGAGTTATAGAGTATGCTCGTGTGAAGATCAGGAATAAAGAAAATAAATACCAAGATTTTAGAATGATATTAAGGGATTTGAATTAAAAGAAGATAGATTCAGAGGATTATGAGGTGGTAAATACATATAGAGAATATTATAGACTCTAAGTTACGGGAGGCAAGATAGGGGTTGGAAAAGTTACTTCGCCAAGCCAATTTGTCAATAAGTTATTAAAGATGTGCATAGATCGTATTACTTATCCACTATAATGTGGGGATGCATGGTTTATTCTATAATTAGATATGGTAATAAAAGAAATGAATAGATCTTATTCATCAGGAGTAGTAAAGGAAAAGTTAGGATATGAGGGCTTTAGAAAGATGGAATGATGGAAAGGTCCATTTTAGTTAGAAGGGATAAAGCCGCAACATGGGTAGTTTCTTTCGATGTTGAAGGGAAGCTTCCAATAGTTATTTATTTAGGTTGGGGTGTAAGCATTAGTTTACTTTGTTGGGGATAAAATTCATCGGGCTTAAAGAAAACATTCGTTTTATTTTGGTTTCAATGTGGACTGCAATGTTGCTAAAAATAATAAGATAAGGAAATTTTAGAAAAGATAGTTCACTCATGCGAAAGAAAATAGTAGAGGTTGAAAGTTACAAAATAAATTACGAAAATATATGTAATTTACTACTAAAAGAAAAATGAAATAAGACCATAAGTCCCAAAAATTTGGGAAGTGGACTTCAGAGATCTGAGGATAGGGAAACAATGTTGTGTTGCAATAAGCCAATGTTCTTGTACCTCAAAGGCTGGAATTTATAATTAAACTTAATTGTTGGTTGCTATTATACATAAAGAAAAGTTTTAAAATTTAGAAATCATCACGTAAATTAAGAGTAATCCACTACGGATATTGGATTGTCAATATACCTTGATTACTTGAGGTGTGGAAAATTTTATTTTGGAAAACCTATACATACATACACTTTTAAGAAATAAAATTGTTTTTGCAAAAAGGTTTTGAAAGACTTTTAAAAATTTGTGATTTTTATGAATATTTTAGAAAGTAATATAAACATATTTTTGAATTGAAAACGAAAAAATTTCAAATCCCACATATTTGACATTTGGGAGGAGTTGACTGATTGCTTAGTACGGATTTTACAATGAAGCAAAAGTGGCAGTAAAAAATTAAAATAAATAAAACACGATTAGAAATAAGGAAGAAAGCTGTTATAATTAGGCAATCACTTTCTTTATATCTTTTTAGTAAAAAAGTTAAGTTTGAAATAAACCTTGTTTTAAAACTTTAAGATAAAAAATGGCTACGTAAACTATAATGAGAAAAATGGGGAAAGAATTAGGGGTAAAAGAGAGGATTTCAAGGTACAGTGGAAAAGGAGTACATAAAAAAGGATGCAGATATAGAATTTTCCATCGGTCCCTTTCCAAACATAAGAAAATAGATTTAGAAAACTGGACTTTTCTAAATTTGAATGTTAGTAATGGTGTGTCAGGATTTTTGGATGGCATTGGAAAATTTGGATGTAAAAGCAAGTTTTTGGTTTTCAAAGACCGCACGCATATAGAACTGCCAGTATATTTAGGATGTATTCACCATATTTTTGAAATTGTTTAAAATAAGGCACTCATGTAGGATGCACCTATTATGAATTGCTCGGTTGCATATCATACATGTGTAATACACGGTGCATTTGTACACAATTGGCTGCAAAATCGGTTATACACTAATTGGATTTTAGTTTAAAATAATTGTACGTTATGTTGCATTACTCAGTCCTTGGTGAATTGTAGGACAAAATTCTTTTCAGAAGGGAGAATATTACACCCCATGATTTTAACGCTAGCTAATTTAAACAGAAATGCGATAAATAAGTAATAATGTTAGAAATTTTCTTTTTCAAATGTCAGAATTTGGCTAAGAAACTTATATCATTTGGTACATAGCGAGTTTGTTATTAATTTTCATATATAAAGTTTTCTGATCGGAGTTCAAACCAAAAAGTTATTACCGTATGAAGTTTTTTAATTGGAAATAATTATATATGCAATTATGAAAATTAAAATAAGTTAGACGTTAATTAATATTGTTAAGAAAAATTAAGGTTAAAACAAATCTCATAAAAGCAACACAAACGGTAAATAAATGAACATAATCAGTTAAGGAGGAACATAACCAACAAATCATCATGCTAATTAATTATCGTCTAAAACACGACACAGGTCGACCCACAAGGCACCAAGGTTCACCGACAGTCGTCGAGCCATGTTATGGATGTTTGACCCACATGTATAAAATTTTGTCAGGAATGAAAGACATTGATTAATCCAATTCTTCATTGCCAGATTATTGATGTGTGTTCAAGATAGATATAAATGTTTCCTAGGCTAAATTTAACACACCAAATCAATCTCTAACCCCTATATATTAATCGCTAACTTAACCTTAATTCAATTAGAAAATCTACTGCATACAAAAACTCTTCCATTTTCACTTCTCTTCCAAATTCTAAATACAGTAAAACTATTACAATATATATACATACACATATATACATACATATACAGATATATATACATATATATACAAACACACATACATACCTATATGTACATAAGTAGAAGAAAATAGAGAATAAGGGAAGAGGAGAATAGGATTGATTCAGAATGCAAAAATGAAGGTAAACCTTGAATCTAAAACTTCAAATTTAATAGAATCTTTTTCTCAGATCACTAGTTTTGATAAGTGAATTCCCTTTATATTATTTTGGATTCGAAGTAAGTGGGATTTAAGAAATGGGAATGGATCTATTTTGGAAAATGGGAAAGTTAAAAGGAAGGTTAGTGGCAAAATTACATGTTTATAATAAGTCTATATTTAATTTATTGCATTATATTTCAATTATGCCTCTTTATAATCAATTTGGATATAAATCTTTAAGTGTGTAATGATTAGATATAAATCTATAAGTGTGTACTAACTAGATTTAAATTTATAGACACGTAATGATTAGATATTAATATATTGTTTACGTGTAATGTATTTAATGAAATAGATCAGATGAAAAAGATTATTGAATTGATTACCGTTAAAGAATGTAAAATAATAGGAACTCTATTAAGATTTTAGGGGTTTAAGTGATGTTTGAATTCGTTGGAATTTAGGATGTTGCTAATAGATTTCTATGTATTATCAAGTTTAAACAAATAAAAGTATGATGTTTGAAATGGAAAGGAATACACCTAAAATGAAAGAGATTTACGAAATAGGGATATTTACCGTATTTTGTACAATCTTTTTCAAGAACAAAAAGGATAGTTCCTTGTCATTACAAACACTGTATGAACATCTTCCCCATTTGATAGATGTGGATATTTACCATGTTAACATCCTTACGATAGAAATATAATTCTAATGCATTACGATGCAATAGAAACCAAAAGATAAATAGTAAGATTTGAATGCGATAAAAATATGTTGAATAGCTATGACGTTGTATACTAATAAGATTTAGAGTAAGTAGAGAAGAAAATGTGAAAATGGACAAGAAGAATAAAAAAGGATAATATTGAAATTGAAATGTAGAATAGGAAATGGGGTTATGACCGTGATAAAAAGAAACGATAAATGGACATAAAGAAAACGGAGAAACACATAATGAAGCAAAAACCTAGGTCAACTGTGAAACTTTAGAGGCATGATAATTGAGTAAGTATAAAGGAATGTATATATATGCTATACGAGTAAGTAGCCCCAAATATGCGCTTATTACGGGTGTGAACTATTATAATTAAAAGAAATGATTTGCAACTGGTCATTAGTATGAGCTAGAATACGAGGTCACTAATGCTATACAATAGAAACCGGTCGAGCGAAAGGGGCTACCAACAGTTGTGTATACATAATACTAATGTGAGTCATATCCACCGTAGGGTTCATTGAAAGTGTACGCTTGCATATGGATAGGTGAATACCATAAATAGAAGGTTATTATGCTTCAAATATGTATATGGCCGGGGATTTCCTTGATTGCACAAGGGGACCTAAATGGGATGGTGAGAGGGATCGGACACTATTTGGAAAATGTGGTACCATGTTCAATAGGTAGGGCTGTTATAGGTCAAAAACATCATCAATTCTTAGCGGTCAATAGGAAGGATAGGATTACACCTTAACTGGTCTTCGTCTCCCTACCAAGGGAAACTATGTTGGGTCATACATAGCCACAGCTGTTTGCTAGTTTTTTGTTCGGGTAAGTCCAGTTAACTCATAGAACAATTCCTTTAAAATGGTTAGGGTGATCCATGGAACCAAGTCGATAAATAGAAGTAGATGAAATAGTAAATCACTAAAGCAAGATAGGGTATGAAAAAATGTATGAAAAGCCATCATTATGTAGTACAGGAGTCCCTTGATATGTGCAACGATGAAACCGTGATACGATGAAAGCAAGAGTTCCCAATGGGGGTGCTAAAAGAGGGATACTATTGGGGATAGTATCTAGTTTTAGTGGGGTACTATAGGATACACACACACACACACACACATACCTATGATTCTACGGTGGGTAGTTGGGAATGGTTCATAATTGGATGTGAAGTCGAAACAACTAATAAAATGTAAATATACATAACATGATATAGAGATAATCGGCATAAGTGATATGAACATAATATATAATTTTACCAATAACCAAAACGTACCCTCTCCTCATTACACAACACAAGATAGTAAGAAGGAGGGGTACTGGTGCTTGGTTTTACAACCTCCTTTCTTACTCTGAAAGACAAGCCATTAAGGGAAAAAGACAATTAAAGATAAGATATAAGAGAAGAAAATAACAACGTAGAATCTCACAATGCAACGGAACAATAAATAATACTCAACATAATATATTACAAAGTCATTTCAGAAATGTTACATTAGAGTCATTTTAATAAAAATTCTAGCCTAGGACAGTTATAACAGCATGTCCCTACCTAACAGATACAATATACATATAATATAGTGAAAAACAAGGTAATAACTAGCTATCGGTGAAGTCGCCTGCTCCAAGCTCCTCCAAGTTGAATCTGTGGAGCTCCTAAACTACTTGGTTGCCCATTCAAATTTGAGCACCCAAGAGTTTTGGAAAATAGAAAATAAACGTTGGGTCAAACATGGGTCTGGTGTGAGTAAAACATAAGTCTTTGACTTTATAAAAACCATTAAAACGTAGGCATCTCATAAGATTATGCTGCACATAAAAACGGATGGATTTTTTACCTTACAATTACCAAACTGTTTCTATTGAAAATCCATTGATACTAAAATAATGTCTAGGGGTCAAGTAAAATATGAATATAACTGAAATGCTTGCATCTCCTATTTCAATATAGTTGGTTACAACTAAGTCTGTACGGCGCTTATTGGAGAATGAATTGCATATAATGACTAGCTACTGGGGTACTGTCCATCATCGTGCATCTCCAGATAAAATAACACCGCGGATCTCACTCGGATCCCCTACAAACACAGAACCGGCCTACCACTTCAGTAGTAGCACCGAATATGATCACCCTTTGGTTAATAGGCTCGTAGCATACAAATGAAGGATAATATCGACTCTAGATAGGGATGATCATACAATAATGGGAGCTACCCACGTAGCCCTACTGCATCTCCTCTGTTTTAGTCATTCCCGGTTAATGAGGCTTGAGACTAAATTTTAACTTTTATATAGCACTTACCACTTAGAATGCTAACACTGCCATCCAGGCAGCAATGCAATGCCAGCACTCATCTATACAAGTTGTTTAGGACATTAAGAAATCGAAGACACTACCTCTACTCTATCCATTTTAGAATCATCCTCCGGATTAGTAGCAAGTAGCCCTTGCACTTCACATAGCTCCATCTTCAATTCCATCATCTTCAAGATGTCTTCACTTCAAAACACTTGAGTTTGATCGAAGTGGTTTTTAGATAACATATCTGATCTCGGTCTATTCGTTACAACATTCGATAGCGTCCGGCAAACACAACACTGGTTCTTTAGAAAATAAGCAGTCAAAGATAAGAGCAGAGACCACCTATTAACCATTAGTGGATGGATTTCTTTATCACTTGTCCTAGGAGAATGAAATGAGATTTATATGCACACTATAGCATTGTCGGAGATGACAGTGCCATATAACTAACGTGTTTCTCCTAGATATTTCCAAATTTACGTTTTGGATCCATATTTGATAGTTTGTTGTTTAACTATCAAATAAAAAGATAAAAACTAATTCAATTTGATATTTATTTATCCATACCAACCACTAAGCTTCAAAACAAATTTTTATTCAATAAACCTCTTTTCAAAACATTTGTGTAAAACATTCATAAACTTATCTCTCCAGCATAAGTATATTCACAAAAAAATTTGTGAATAACTTCTTACTTCCAAATCGTATTAAAAGGGATTAAAAAAAGTGTTATTTAAATTGGAGGTAAGGACAACCTTAAACACTATTCCCTCAGTATTATATGTTGAACATATGTTCCATACTACCATTTTTACAAAGTCAGTTTACAGAAACCCAGATATCAGATTCTTTTTATATTTCCTTCGATAAATCCTTTTTGATAAAATCTATTTCATTCATGAAATCTCTTTTTCTTGAAATTGAAATCCATTTCAAAATACTTTCCAAACTTCCAAATTCATTTATAAAGACCTTTTACAAATATTCAAAATCATTTACATAAATTGCTTGTATAAATATCCAAACTTGTAATATAAATTTCTTATAAATATCCCTACCTTTTTATAAAATCCATTTATGACTATCCAAATCATTTTCTGAAACTTCTGTTATAAATACCGCACTTCTTTTATAAAATTTCTTTATAAACTTTTCCTATTTAAACAACTTCCTAAGTAACCTTAAATCAAATTAGATTCCTTTAATAAGAAAATCCACTTTATAAATCTTCCTTTTTTACGAAATCTTATTTTCTTAAAAATTCAAATCCATTTACCCAGACATTTTATAAATTTCCAAATTTCTTTATGAATCTCTTTATAAAAACTTCTTTTTATAACATGGAAAACCATTCCCATTAGTTAAAAAAATCTTTAGTAAAACCATTTGTCAAATCATTCTTTAAATATCTTATTCAAATTGAAATAACTTGGAACTCATTTCAAAAAGAAAATGGAATATTAATCTTTAGAAAATCAAAGCAGGCTTAGTGGCCATAATAGTGCTTTTATTTTGCTTTAACTTATCCAGTTTAACATGATTTCGTATAAAAACAGGTATATAAGGAATCAACACACAACAGTCAATCAACTTAAGTAAATTTCCAAGTTAATTTTAGTAGCAAAGTTGTGTTTTGTTCTACTAATAGACGTCACTTAGTTTTCCTAATCATATGTCATTATTTAAGGGTAAGCGAAACAAAAATCACTTGGTCTAAAAAGCAAATTGAAAAGAAAACAGATTAAAACAAAAATTACTCAAATTCAAAGCAATTTTAAAATAAATTAAAACCATTATAAATGAGAAACAAATCCTTGTTAAATTGTAATTAAATTTAATTAAAAGTAATTAAACTAAAACAAAATTAAACTTTAATCAAAGATTAGTTAAATAAAAACCCTTTTAAAATAATATCCCACATAAATAATTAAACAATAATTAATTAATCTTTAATTAATAACTAAATAATTATTAACTTTAATTAAGTAGCAAATCATGATTAACTTAAGCGATTAACGCTTGAAATAAACAAATTAGGTGCTAATTACCTTCTTGATTACTTAATTAATTAAACCAATAAATAATTAATTAATAACTTAATAATAACCATAAAATATCTTAATTAAGGTAAGAAAACATTTTCTACAAATTTTCAAATAGTACTACTTAAGATTTGAAAAAATTAGTTCGTTTTTCAGGAACATCGTGTATAGTGACTATTGCTATACAGATTCATATTTCAACTTTGAAATTTGGATTGCTAAGCTTTTAGAAAAAACTTCAATTATGTAATTTAATACTTTGGAAACATAAAGGCAAACATTTGAAAACAAAAGCAACGATTTAACTTTGAAATATAACCCGTTTAAGCCATTTCAAACTTTCTGACAAAAAGGATTTCTAACGTCGCTTTAGTTATTGAATCACTATTTTTATGTCGTGAACCAACACATACCAAAAAGAATATCCCACATCTATATCATATCATCTCACTACCCATTCACATATTCGCAAATAAGTTGATTATTTTAACTTACTAACTAGTTCCAACTTTCAAGCTATAGTCAATGCCGATTAACCACACTTATGCATAAGAAAACATCACCAAATCCACACATATTCATGCATACACCATACATATCATTGTTTCAAAAATGCACATCACAGTTAACCAATAATCATACATGTTTACAAAGTTAATTATTTATGTTTAAAAACACAAACTTTACTCATCGAAATATGTCAAAATCAAATTCAACTTCCACCGAACTTGGCTATAACACTTGCAAACCACCTAAGCTTTAAAATAGGACCTAATGTGACCTTCTATGGTACAAATAGGCTTAGCAAAGAGAAAATTGTGCTTGGCCTAGGATTATATAGGCTCAGCCCTATGTGCTTGGGTGTAGAGCTTTGGTTTTGAGAAGTATTGGTATTTGGAAGTGAAGTAAGGCGATTTAATTTGTTTCCAAGAAGTGTATACTCCAGCTTTTATCATAGGAATTTTTGTGGAAGCTATGAATGTAAGAAGGTGTTTATGAAGAAGGTTTAGAATATAAGCAAATGAGAATGTAAAGTGAAGAACATGAGAAGGTGTGTGTATATATAGACATAGGAAATACGGAATTACCAAACGACCACAAGTACCAACCTCCATTTAAAATGCACCACATCACCTCCTCCCCTCCACGCTACCTACATTGGTTAAGGCCCGCTTACCTCAAATCATTCTAGCCATGTTATGTGTACTTGTGATGACTTTAACATATGGCTTAACATGATAACTTTCATATTTTATTTTACTTTCTTTTAAACTTTTTCATAATTAATCACATTACTTCTTAAATATAGGTTAATGCATATAAGCGTGTATATTAATGCTAATCCTAACATCTACATATGTGTACATGGTGCACAAATGTGCACAACGCTTATAATGACTTCCAAGTGTCGAAAAGTCGAGTTTTCAAAAAACGCTTTTCGGTCAAAATTTCTACTTTTTCTATGAACTACCTATATTGGTAAAAAAACATGAAAATGATTTTATCTTCATTAATAAGTAATTAAAATAGGTTTATTTGCTAGTAAAAATTAATTCATTGATTATATAAAATATATTTAACTAACCTTTTTCAATATGGCAAAATCCTGGGTCGTTATAAATCTATTTTACCATCGTTTTTTATTATTTAAAAGAGTTATATTTTAATTATAAAAACTATTATTTGAACATTTAAAATTTATTAAATATTTGCAAATCAAGGTGGTAAAATTCAAGGCCGTTATACTTAGCATGTTCAGTGCTGATAAAGACACTTAACTTTGGAAGTGCGAAACCATGGTCACTAATTTATATGATTTATTATATTTGATTATTCCACTGAAGGTTATATTGTCAGAGCTCTAGTATACATTCTTTTGCTTTATTTGTAGGATATCAAACCAGCATTTGTACTCTAGTGGACTTAGGTTTTTGAATAATGAAAATTCTGGTCTATGGGGTAAGGGTTGTTACAGAGATAGATATAACATTGGATGATGACTTTGTAATGCACAAATGATGGCTAGATACGTTGTTGCAAATCAGCAACTTAATGGTGAATTATTCTCATTCTCTAGCATATAAAGCGGGTTCAAAGTTGGCATGGTTTTTGAGTGCAAAGCTAAATTCCAACAATAATTAAGTGAATAGACTATTCTATGTGCGGTTTATTTTAAGCCTATTAATTTGAACAAAACAAAGTATACCATCATTTGTAATGTTGATTCAAATTGTCTATGGATAATACATGCTATAGTTTCCAAAAACTCATAGTCGGATGGTGGGTTATTAAAAAAATATTCAGGTGACCACAATTGCTTTAACCAATAGTTTTGTATATTGCAGACCATGGCTTTCCATTAATGGCACACACTTATATGGAAAATACAAAGGTACCTTACTTGTTGCAACTGCAGTACATGCGAATGACCTACTTTTCCCATTGGCTTATGCAATTATTGTGTAAGAGTCATGTGGTGGTTTGGGTTGTTTTTTCTTACATACGAAGATTCATTCATAATGATAATGATTGATCTATTACCTTCATTTCTGATAGAATGAAAGGAATACCGATAGCATTGGAAAGCAACTGGGGATAACCTCATAAGTATAGATTCCACGCTAGACATCTGAATGAGAAATTTCAAGCTACATGCTTTAGTGGCAAACTATTGATGGGTTTATCTTATGCTGCGACTTGATCTTCAAAGAAATTTAAGGATATTAAAATCCAAGAAGAAATTAAAACCACCAATATTTGTTGCATATCCAAATAGAGAGAAATTTGGGCGTGGAAGAGGAAAACTAAGCATTCTATACGGATGATGGTGGTTGATTTCATGTTTTGACCACTGATGCTTCAGAATGTTTTAATTGTGTGCTTAGAGGTGCAACATCATTACCCGTTAAAGCTTCAGTTGCTTGTATCTTCTTTCAATCGGTGAACCATTTCAATCAAAGAAGAGCGGTTGCTAAAAGTATGACAACTCATCTAACTCTAAAACAGGAAGTAATGATAGCCGAGAGGGCAAGTGAAGCAAGAAATTCAAGGCTGGTTTAATTCAGTCAAGTAGAATAGCAAGTCACTCGTTACTTTGGCTTTGAATTTAAAGTAATAATTGATAGTAACACTTGCTCTTTTACATGCAACATTCCATTATTACAATAATTGCCTTGCGCACATGTTATAGCTTCTTGTTCGACAGATGTAAATGGTGCGAACAGAGCTCTTCATGACTTCCCTACCTTATTCCCCACTTTAGAACTACTTTGTGGCATACACACCAAAGTTTCAACCAGTTCACTATAAACGTTATTGGAGTGCACACGCTGGTCAATTGGTTCTACCACCAACAGCTTGTGGATCACCTAGACAACCCCATTCTATAAGAATTAAAGGTATTATGGCTGATATGCATGCTCCAAAAGGTAATAGATGTAGCAAATATGGAGTGCACAACCACAAAAAGAATTGTTGCACTTCTACAACATAACGTTTATATTTGTTCGACTTGTTAGTAACAATCCTTGTTTAAGTAGTTAGAAAATATATTTGTTTGAGTTGGTAATAAATGTCTTTGCTGGACTTAGTGGTAATATATTTATTTGTTCAAAAACTTCTTGTGTGAAGTCTTGTTCGAATAATCAAATGTTGTTTACCTATTTGATATAAAATTATTTGATGGTATGTATGTTATATATTTTCAACTCCATTGAGTTTTAAAACATTCTTTTATGTTTTGCTTTAGATTTGAGCTGGCAGTTTCTGAAATAATACTAAAAAGCGCCATTTCAGATAACGCCAACATGCTTAATTTCAAATAATGCCAACTACTGCTATTTGAAATTGCATCCTAGTCAAAATGTGTTCCAAACAACAACTTGCAATACATACCAAATTCCATTTACATACACAAGCAACAACAAATTCCATTTACATTGACACATACCATTACACAACTACATGACATTGATCCAGGTTGCTCCAACTTGATGGATGCGAACGACTGATGACTTGATGGATACGAATAGGTAGTGGCTTTGTTAGGCCGTGATGGATATGAACAGCGGTTCCATAATGGATACGAACTAGCGAAGCTAGGTGGATACGAATATGGCTCTCCTGAAGGGATACGAACAGTGCAATCACTTAGTGGATTCGAACAAATGCTTGCCAATGGATACGAACAAAGTCAATGCGTAGGAGGCCGCCTTTGGATGGATACGAAGTAGACCTCCGTGTTGTAGTTGATGGATGCGAAATAGACAATAGTCGACCAATTAGAAATGAGCCTATTTATTGATGGATGTGAAACCGACCGATGCAAAACAATGGGTTGTGACGTTGATCTATTCGAAACGATGGGTACGAGTGAGTTGACCTCCTTGGCTTGCATTAATCATATCTTGAGCATATGAACTCGAATTGACTCGAAATTTGGAGCATTGGCTCTTATAGCTTCGCTTGTCACGTCTTGTCAGTTGCAGCTTGATCCAGATTCAAGCAAAATTCATCGTTATCCATAGCAAACCTGTGTATAACCGATCTTCTAGACGGACTTTCCTTGGTATCGCGGCCTTGCCCAAAGGTGGGATAACATTTGCCGCCCAAAGTACGTCTTGTGAGAACACGACGTGCTTTGAAAAGTTGCAATCTTCACTCTGAACAGTTCCATCCGACTTGTTAAAGAGTTTTTGCCTTCTCGTTGGAAGTTATAATCATTGATTGATCCATAAAGACAAAAATTATGAACTGTAGACCGCCGCTGCTGTACTGTGCGCTGTTGTAACTGATTGTTGTATGATAGCGATTATTTGTTTGTTGTTGTAACCATCATCAAGCGAGTATCCAAGGATTTTGAAAATTGAATATTAGTCCGAGATACCCGCATATATGTTAACCCGAATCTCGTTAATGTTGCAGTCGTTCTCAATTTTATCGCATCGAATTCCGTATTGATCCTCTCCTGAATCGATATGAAATTTAAGTTATAACAACGTTGATGGTTGTTTTAGTATGTCCCTTTGTGTCGGTCCTCTCCTTGATCGATGTAAAAGGTCGAAAGATTGTTCTCGCATCGATGCTGTCTACACTGATCGTTTCGAGATAAACATTTCGCATTAATGGATACGAATAGTGTAATTCGTATCGATGCGTCTTGAATGGCGTTGGAAATAGTGGATACAAAAAAGTGCTTCGTACCGTAGAATCTGGCGATTCAAAAAGTCTTTATTGCAACTTTCGTATCGATAAAACTCGAGTCTAAGGATACGAATAGCTTATTCATATCGATTTGGGGGAAAACCTGTGTCTACCGATCGAGGCAACTGGAAAGCGAATCACTTCTTTTCTTTGGGTTTTCCTTCCATATAAATACCTTCTATACTTAGACGAATTTCTCACTTGCTCTTATTTCTTTGCTCCTTCGTAACGATAGAGAAAACGAGAAAGAAAACTGTCTTCGTCTCTGAATCTAATAGCTCGTTAATCCCTCGACCAAATTGTTTAAACTTGTTAATTAATTAATCAAAACCACTCTATATGACGAGATCGATTTTTATTTCTAGCTCGTCCAAAGTCGTTGCCGATTTCGGCACCATTGAAGCCGGAATTAGGTGGAAGTATGGTCAAGAAGGAGCAATGGTGTGCTAACTGTTTAGGGAAGAAGGAGCAAGAAGGGATACCAAGGAGCCGTTGTGGGAATGACTAAGCTATGCTTTTCAATAATGATGGAGAGGCGATGGCTTGTTTCAAATCGTCTGGATAATTGGACTTCGAAAAGGTCAAATGGAGGTCTTCGTATCGATTAATGATGGAGTTTCGTATCGAATCGAAGTGATTGATACGAAGGCTTCTGGCCTGCTGACCGATACAAAGAGTTTGCATCTGATCGATACAAAACCTGATGTTTCGATCGATACGAATTACGCGCCATGTATCGAAGGTGACTCAGGTGATCGATACGAAATTGGTATCTTGATGGATATGTAGAGCTTCCTTGACTGATACAAACTTGAACTTTGGTCATCAATTCCAAGCTAAAATTTGATGAATTTGAACAACTTTTGCACATTTGAACACCTGACTTCGGTGAGCTTCATTCTTGTATATCTGGACATAACCGTTGAACAACATATTTGACTATCCTTCGAAGCTCGTCGATGGAACGATGACTTAACAAACATTTTAACGAACTTTAACTTGGATCGATCGCTAACGTCTGGATGGCGTGGTTGTGACGGTCAGCAATGACGGTCACTCCAGTTGAATTTTGAAGCCTCATCGTTTGCATGTTTTCTCATAATTTGTTGAATTTCTTATGTAATTTGCTGCACGGCACTGCACAACACATTCACACACTTCACACTGGAGGACGCATGGCTTATTATTGTCAAATAATGATTTTTCATAAGTTAGTTAGTAATGGAATCTTCAAGCTCACAACAGCAGGAAATTCAGAGTTCACTTCCCCTAATAATCGAGATACGGGCTATTGTGGCCGAAGTTATAGATCCAGCTCCGGATGCGCTACCAGGCACTACTTTTATCGGTAATCCACCATATTCTATACCGTCCAATGTTTCGAAAGATATGTTAGGAAGGATATGCTTAAGGCATGGCTTGTCACTAGATGACATGAAATTGCTAGGACCGAATGATAGGCCGCATTATCCACCGGAGCGGTTTACTACATTCAATCGCCATGCATGCGCAGTTGGAACACTTCCTCCATTTAACCAATACATTAGAGGAAGTGTTATCGTTCTTTAGAATCGCTCCATCTCAACTACATCCCAATGGATATGCTTTATTAAATAGCATATTCATTGTATTTATGTATCATCTCTTCCGACCGCCGATTCCGCTCGAAATTAGACACTATTCAATGTAAAGAGCCGGGGAGATAGCCCTTCTTTCATGTTTCTAGAAGTGGTTAGGAATTGCCAAGTGGTAATGGGGTCCTGGACTAGGTTGATCTACATTAAGATGGAGTGGTTTTATGTTCGCTGCCCTCCAGGATTTGCCAGCCGATGGCTATTCAGACGCAAGTATCGTAGTCTTCTCAAGTAGTTAATATGGTGATCATAGTTGATGTCAAACTAACACCTTATTTTCTTTACAGCTGTAATTCCATGACCCGAAGGTGCGCATTTTAAAGAGATAGTACAGGTTCTCCAAGAAGTTTCGAGTGAAGTGAGAGACATTGACTAGTTTCTACAGATAGAAATTTGAGAATCGTTGGGTTGATCGAGCTTAGCCAAAGCATAAGGCTTGAGGGAACCCTAAGGGCTGCCTCGAAGAAACGAGTGAAATGTAAGACACTTGGAGTTATTATAACTAAGGGTGTTGATCCAGAAAGAACACACACCGATGACGAACTCGTGGTCGGGCCTTCTGACGCCTTTCACGGTCCCGAAGGTAAGAGAAAAGGCAAGGTGGCCGCTTTCAAACGTTCTAAATCCATGAGATGGAAATTTGCGATCATATCTTTTCCTGTTTTCGAGATTAGAATTTAGAAGGCTCCTCTCTCGCAAGTGGAAAACCTTTTCGAAGGGCTCGCCGACATTCCAATTCCGGACTACGTGTCACTTCAACATGTTGCCGGATTGGAGGGGCTTCAGCATGCTTTACACTTATGCGAGTCTCTTCCCACTAGTACGACCGACATTTCCGGTTCATCGGGGGGTTGCACATGCATACACGCTTCACCGTACTACACGATTTCTAACCACAAGCTGTTTACTCTAGGATATTACTAACTCTATTCTACTTTTACTTCGCAGATACGATGACCAAGCGAGATTCTATGCTTGGAAGTCACCGTTCAGCGGGTTAGTCATCGAGTTTATATTATGATCCTTGTAGAAGGAAAGGTGATAAAAACGGCGACCATGGTTATTCTAGTCGGGAATACTACGATAGAGATAGGAATATGGATAATAACCTAGAGCATAGGTACAGGTCTCGATCGCACTTTCTATCTCCTTGAATCCCTACACATCCTTTTGCTTATGTTTCACATCCCCTAGAGCCTTCACGTCAGAAACTGCCTTCCCATGCTCAGAGGCCCGATCCTCATTTTCGAAGACACGAGAGCGAAACTCCTGTTGATGTCGAACAGGTTATCACTGAGCCCACCGGGGAAGGGGTTACTAAAATTGCTTAGCTGAAAAATGATTTACTAAACATCTGCTTAGATAACTACATCTTTCCTCCACACTTAAAGAGAATCCCAGCGGAGGCTGAGAACACAATGCATGATTATATTCATGACATCTATTCTCAGAATAAGGAATGGATGAAAGCCGCGGAGAAAGCGTCAAGGCCGGCCTTTGAGCGGGAGGCCACCATAAAGAAGTTAGATAATGAGCTTGCCTGGAAGGATCGTATTATCCAAGTGCTTAACAATGAAGCCGAGTCCTCTTGAAAGTCAAAAATGGAGGCCATTCAAAAGGCCGACGAGGCTAACTCAGCCATGGAGAGAATAAGGTAGACACACTATGCCTTGGTGGAAGAGATGGGCCATCGGAATGCCACCGTTACTGCCAACCGGGATGTGGCCCTTAAAAGAACTTAACGAGCTTAAGTCCAAATTTTGTGAAATTATTAAAGAGAGGGACGACGCCAATACCGCAGCATAGGAGGCATGTGATCAAGCCGTAGTTCTTCAAGGTGAACGGGATGCGGTAGTGGAGAAATTCCGTGTGGTGGAGACCAAGGTCGAGGAGGGGATCCAAATGGCGGAGTCCAGGCTGGAGGTTGATATCGAAGATCTCCTCATCACTTACAATGCCAATGTGCTGAAGCACAGGAACTCAGCCTGGCTAGAGAATTATATGGTACATCTTCACAATGCATGGAACTGATTGGTCAAGGAGGAGAAGGCGGTGCATCCAGATGAATCAATCGATGAGCTTGAACTGGAGAATCGCGTGCTGACTGAAGATGAAAGGGAGATTCTCCATGAGTCGATGAATTCACATAAAGGGAGAAGCTCGGCAGAAAACACTCGGAGATTGGAGAAGCTTTAGGTGTTGAGCATCACGATACAAGTCCCGAGATTCCTGCTTCAACTCAATCTGAACCTGCACCAGTGGTTGAACCACAATCTGTCCCCTAGCAGCCGCAGTTGTCTCCTGTTAAAGAGCACACTTCTGAAGCCGTTCAGCCATCCACTAGCCTAACCTAGGAAGGTACTCTAAACATTTCTCTTGTGCGTTCAAAATAAGGAGCTCAATTCGAAGCATTTACTAATAATCTTTCTTTTTCTCTATCCAATGACTGGAGTTACATTGACTGCGCCTCCTACAACTCAAGAATCAAATCTAGTGTAGGAGGCTATCATTACTGAGGCGATCACCTCAACAACGACTTCACCAATTGATGGAACGTAGTGGTGCACACCTCTTTTAACAAGCAAAAGATGGAAGAACTCCTCTATCGCCACAGTGATCCTTTTGCGGACCTACCATTTGTGATGAGTGGAATCGCACCTGCTACTAGCTCTTCAGTGCCGACCACTGATGCTCCTAGCGAGCCTCAAGCATCTTGTGAGGAAGAGATATCGGTCGAGATCAATGCTGAATTGGAGGCAGCGGCTTGTCATAGTAGTTTTGGAGGTGGAATGGCGGCGCCTGGCCCGGCTCCACTTAGAATGATATTACTCGGTGGTACAGTAGTTGATACCGGTGTGTCCATTCCGCCTTCTATTATAGATCCGACTCCGCCTGTAGGAAACCATACACAGTTCGAAGGAGGACGTTGAGAACATGACCCTACCTAGAGATCGGTCGTCGAAATGAAAAATCTCAAAGAGGAAACTAAGCAGCAGCTCCAGCGGGTCTACATCGAAGAAGAAGCCGAGGAAGAAGAAAGAGTGAGTGGGCTTCTTCGGCACATTTTTGAGTAGATAGGAAGCTATTTTGTTTTCCTTTCGTAGGCCGTGTGTAGATGCGGGTTCGGCCCCTGCTAGTAAGAATTTTGGAAATAACTTGTACATGAACGTCTTTCACAGTTGGTTGAAATGAAATTTTTCTGACTTCATCCGAATTATTGTATATTCTGCTTAAGTGTTCTAGTTTTTGAATTTTAGTTCAGGGCATTTGCGGATTTCCAACCCTTGAGTCGAGTTTGTTTTTATTTGTCAAGTCCGAAAATCACAGACACGAGTCATAACCGGGGATTAAGTTGAACTTTGATGTTGCACTGCTTCGGTCAATGTTTAACACTTAAGCTCTGCCCCTAGCTTCGGAGACGAGTTGTAAAGATTCATCAACGATTGCATTTCGCCTTCATTTCTTCGAGCTTAACGTCATTGAATCGATGCCAAAACAACTGAGAGTCGAGTGGTCGAATCACATTCGCTCACTTATCGATAACCGTGTCCACCCTCTGAGGACTTGCATTTGTATCTTGGTGGTCAATCACGCCAGTTTAAGTTTTAATTATATGTCACGCTCTTGGGACTTAAGTTATTTTGCGATCGATACTCTGGTTCGCACTCTGGGAATTCGAAGATAATCAACGTTTATACTCTAGTTCACACTTCGATAACTTGAAGTTGGTTGATGTTTATACTCCAATTCACACTCTTTGAATCAGAAGTTGATGTTTATACTACTTCTCGCACTTTGGGAATTCGGAGTTGATGTTTATGCTCCAATTCGCACTCTAGGAATTCGGAGTTGATGTTTATGCTCCAATTCGCACTCTGGGAATTCGGAGTTGATGTTTATCCTCCAATTCGCACTCTAGGAGTTTGGAATTGATGTTTATACTCCAATTCACACTTCAGGAATTTTGAATTAATGTTTATAGTCCAATTCACACTTTGGGAATTTGGATTTGGCCGATAGATGGTCAGTCACATCTATTTAGGCTTTTAGGATTTCGTTCGCACTCCAAGAATGATGGATTTACGAGGATCGTGGATTGTCGATTTACATCCACCCCGAGTTAACAATTAAGGTCACTAGATTGACGGATCCATCCTCCTCGAACTTGATTAGGATCCGATCGAAGTTGTTAGATGGACAAATCCACTCTCTTCGAAACCGCATTTCGCGTGCTGGGAGACTGGAGTTAGTTAATGGATTGTCGTGTATCAATCCTTTTTTTGCTCTAGTGTAGTGGCTTGCCCCCAAGCTCGAGTTTCACTTTGTGAGTGACCGGTCGTATCACAGTCACTCTCTATTTGAATAAATTCCACCGTATGATGGAACTTAGCTCTTCGTGGGTCGTGATGGTTGTATGTCACATTCAATAAATCACCGCTTGGCCCGAAGAGATGGCATTTTATTGGTGAAATGAGAAAATACGGCAAAGTTAGGTTCCTTATTACAAATTCAAATTTCAAAATGTAGAAAAAAATTGCAGATGAAAATTAGACTGAAATAAATAAAGCTTGTCATGTGTAGTAGCGACGGAGACTTTCATTGTTCCAAGCTCTCAGTAAAGTAAGACCGTCAACGGTCGATAACTTGAATGTGCCATCTCCAAGCTTTCGTTCAATCACATATGGTCCTTCCTACATTGGTTTCATCTATGAAGGAACTGGATAAATTCTTTTCAGGATGAAATCGCCGAGCTTAAAGGTTCGGGGTTGAACCTTGGCATTGTATAATCTGGAGACTCGACTTCGGTATGCAGCTGCCCTCAAATCAGCCTCTTCACGCTTCTCATCCAATAATCCAAGGATTCAGCAAGTAGTATGACATTCGTCTTTAGATCGTAATAAGTCACACAATGAGAATGTACTTTCATCTCGACTGGAATAACAACTTCTAAACCTTAGGATAGGGAGAATGGTGTGTGTCTGGTCGTGGATTTGTGGGTTGTCCAGTAATCCCATAATGCCATAGGAATTTCATCAACCCACTTGCTCCAGGCCTTTTTCCGTCGTTTCTTCAGGAAAGATTTGATAACCTTATTAACAGCTTCAACTAGGCCATTCGTTTGAGGGTGTGCAACTGTAGAAAGTTTCTTTCGAATGTGGAATCGTTGGCAGAAATCCTTGATTTCGATGTTGTCGAACTGGGTTCTATTATCAGTGATGATGATATGTTGGAGACCAAATTTGAGAAATGCAGAATACAGATCTTAAGGCTAGCATTAACACTAGAGGGGGTAATAGTCTTTTAAGGAATTAATAAATCTTTTTGAGTTTTTGTTAATTTGAACACAAATATATGCAATATTCAGACACAGATATGATCATAGAAACAAACAGAGAGGCAGAAATAAAGTAAAAGCAATAAAGGAAAGAACACATCAGATTTTATACTGGTTCGGAGTTATCCTACATCCAGTCCCGAACACAAGTACAGATTTCCTTTCAAAAGCAATTGTACAAATACATACTCGATTTCAAGGCCACGAGGTACACCACTCCAGATTCACAATCCTCTAGGTAGAGATACTTGATTTCACGAGCAACAAGTTCTCCTAATTGATTTCCAAGGCTATAATCACACCTTTTCTCACTTGATTAATTTCACAGGCTACAATCACATCTTTTCTCACTTAGTTTATTACAAAGAATCCCATAATTCCAAATAGCACTGAGATCTTGTTGAGATAGTGATAGAGAATCAAACTAAAGATGATCTAGTTAGATTCAATGTTTATTTCGGCAGAGTAATGGTCAAAATGTGTATAAAGAAATGTGGAAGAAGAAGAGGAGTGAAATCAGAGAAAAAATGAATACAAATTCGTTCATAACTACCCCTATTTATAGTAGAACAACAGCCATGTCCATTCGTGAAAGGATATGACGAATAGACACTTTGAAATTCAAATTTTTGAAACAAACTGCTAACATGTCGACAAGGGGTACTTGAGGATGTCGACATGCCTAAGGTATTTTTGGTAATTTGCTTTTCTTTGAAAATAACTTCTTTCTTGTATTAAAACTATTTTAAACTTTGTAACTATACATAACTATAGTTAAAATACATAAGTAAATATAGGGAATAATATTTTGATATACATACATAGATATATATATATATAATTTTACTATAATTTTATATTTAGATCTGAGTAAAAATATTAAAAGTTAAATATATTATTATTAAAAGATTGTTTAAAACCAAGGATAATTTGATTTCCAAAAATAACGATTATTTTGAGGCTAAAAATATTTAAACCGGGATAGATGTTTTTGATTCTTTTAAAAGGAAGGTTTTGAAATCATCTTAAAAACAAGATATAATTTTGTAAAACACATTTTGAATAAAAGTTAGTGGGTAAAAAATAATGTTCCACTTGATTTTTCGTACGTTCCATCCTACTTAGGGTTCCATCCCTTTAACAGGCTCGAAGTGGATTCCATTCCACGAATAAATTGGATTTTAAGATGCCAGCGCTTTTCTAGGAGTTTTAACAAAATTCCTAATTAAATTACTTATTATTGAAATCTTGAACTCTTGATATTCTTGGTACTCATGAGTCTTCAATCTTGATAACTTCAATCTCTATACTGTATAGTCTTCATTCATGGTACATACATGGTTAAATCCTGCATATAAATATATATCTAAACTATAATGTTATTATTTATATTTTAGAATCTTATTCTAAGGTTGTTGTCTTCAAAACCATCATCTCAAAGACTAACAATCTCCCCCTTTTTGATGATGACAACCTTTGTTTATAAAATATTACTTTTATCCTAATAACTCCCCCTAAAACTAATTACTCCCCCATAATCTATGCCTAAATGTCCTATTCTATAATTCTCCCCCCTTGTCATCAACAAAAACTAACTCGAAACAATATAAATCCCCCTTAATCTAATACTCTATGACATGTGATTATAATGATAATGTTATCATAAATAATCATTACCTAATTCTAAAACTAAAACTTAGTCCTAAATTACTAACTATCCTAACGAAGAATCTATGATAATACTTATAATAGTGATAATCATGTGAATTCAAATATAAGAACACAAATTATTTATTAATTATATATTGTTATATTTACATTTTCGTAGAGAACATAAGAAAGAACATACAACAAAAGGAAAGAGAGAAAAGAAACTAATGTGTGTCCTTGAAAATGGGAGATCTATGAACCGATCAATCTGGGTAGTGGAAATAGAAATTTCCACGTTGTTCGACTAGATTTCCTTCCTAGTCAAAGCACACTTCGCCGACGCTAATGACTTTGTCGTCCTGTTCGGCGTGCCCTTCTTCGATGAAGGCTTCTTCTTCTTCTTCCTTGCGGTCCTCTTGCACTTGATCTCCAGAAGACTCTTCATCAATCAAGATCGGATTAGCGCGATTGTCCATTAGAAACTTCTGCTAATTTAAGAGGATTTTGGCTTGTCGTTCTTGTTCTTTGGCCATTCTAAGTTGCACCACTTGAATTTCAGTCATTAGTTGTAGTGCATCCTTCAAGGAATCCTCCATTTTCATCACTCGTGCGAGCGTCGTTCGTTGAAATGGTCCAGTAGAAGGAGAAGGGAACGAAAAGGTTGAATTTTTGTTTGGCTTGGAAGAGGAGGCCATTGTTTTATTAATTTCAGAAGTTAGAACAGGGAGAGAACAAAAAGAATGGTCAAAATTTTGAAATAAGAAGAATATATAACCACTTATTTGAATTTTGGTGGGAAATTTTCAAAAATAAAAAACATCATTATATGTCGACATGGGTAGGAGGGGGTTGTCGGCATGGTGCTTGATATTTTTATTATTTGATTTATTTTGATTTAATTTTTAGTTATACTTTGTTATTTTTATTTTCTATTTTAGTTATTGAACAAGTACCTAATTCTCTTCTTAATTTAGTAAATATAGATTCATTTAAGGGCTTTGTCAAGATATCAGCAATTTGATTCTCAGAATTGATATAATCAAGAATAATTACTTCCTTACCTATATTATCTTTGAGAAAATAATGTCTGATATCAATATATTTAGTTCGAGCATGAAGAGTAGTATTTTTGGATAAATTTATTGCACTAGTATTGTAGCAATAAATTGGTGAATTTGAGATATTTAAACCAAAATCTTTTAAAGTTTGTTGCATATATATTACTTGAGAACAAGCCAAAGCAGCAGAAATATACTCTGCTTCAGCTGTTGATAACGAAACCGTGGTTTGATTTTTACTAAACCAGGAAATCAGAGAATGCCCCAAAAAGTGACAAGTTCCACTTGTACTTTTTCGGTCTGATTTACAACCAGCATAATCAGCATCACAGTAAGATATTAAGTTAGAAGAATTATTTTTAGGATAAAATATGCCATAATCAAAGGTGTCTTTAACATATCTTATGATATGTTTTACAGCTTTTAAGTGCATCTCTTTAGGTTGGCATTGATATCTTGCACAGAGACAAACACTATGCATGATATTAGGTCTACTAGCATTGATATAGAGTAGTGATCCAATCATTCCCCCATATAATTTTTGATCTACATCTTTCGAGAGATCTTCTTTACTTAGGTACTCATTGGTTGCCATGGGAGTGGGTTTTCCACCTGTAGTAGTCAAACTAAATTTACTAACTAGGTCTTTAGCATATTTCTCTTGACTAATAAAGATATCATTATCTAATTGTTTTATTTGTAATCCTAGAAAGAAGTTTAATTCATCCATATGACTCATCTCAAACTCTTTTGTCATTATTTTAGAAAATTCTTTATTCGTTTCAAAATTAGTTGATCCGAAAATGATATCATCTACGTAGACTTGTATTATTTGAATGTCATTTTTATTTCTTTTAATAAAAAGAGTATTATCTACTTTACCAATTTCAAATTTTGATTGTAATAAGTAAGACCTTAGTCTATCATACCAGGCTCTAGGAGCTTGTTCTAAACCATATAGAGCTTTCTTAAGTTTGTAAACATGCTTTGGTAATTTTTCATTTTCAAAAGGTGGTGGTTGTTTAACATATACTTCCTCTTTTACAAATCCATTTAAAAAGGCACTTTTAACACCCATTTGATATAATTTGAAAAGGTTTCATCAAAATATATTCCTTCTTCTTGACAATAACCTTGAGCGACTAGCCGGGCTTTATTTATAACAGCCTCTCCTTGTTCATTTATTTTATTTTTATAAACCCATTTAGTGCCAATTATAGTTTTATTTTCAGGTCTAGGAACAAGTTCCTAAACATAATTTCTAGTAAATTGATTTAGTTCTTCTTGCATAGCCAAAATCCATGAATCATCCGTTGATGCTTCTTTTGGATTTTTGGGTTCAATAGTTGATAAAAAGGCTACATTACTCATTTTACTTAATTGATTTCTAGTTGTAACAACATATTGCATATCTCCTAGTATATTTTTTATAGGATGATCTTTTAAAAGTTTAATCCTTTTATTAGGATGATTAATTTCATTATTAGTTTCAGTTGACTCTTGATTTTGAGTTACTAAATCCTCTTCATCGTTTGTATCTTCAAATTTTTGGGATTTTCATCGAATGAAACATGCATTGTTTCTTCAATGGTGTTAGTTCTTAAATTAAACACTCTGTACACTTAACCTTTATTAGAATATCTGATAAAGATTACTTTGTCGGATTTAGGATCAAATTTATCTAAGTTGTCTTTTGTATTTAAAATAAAACGTTTACTTTCAAAAATTCTAAAATAAGATACCTTAGGTTTCTTTCTGTGAAGAAGTTCATAAGATGTCTTATCAGTTAAAGATCTAATTAAAATTCTATTTAAAATATAATAGGCAGTTGCAACTGCTTCTGCCCAAACATACTTTGGTAATTTACTATCTGAAAGTGTAGTTCTCGCACACTCTTGAATCGTCCTATTTTTACGTTCTACTACCTCGTTTTGTTGTGGAGTTGTTGGAAATGAAAAATTGTGAGTTATTCCCTTTTAATTGCAGAATTCCTCAAACTTTTCGTTTTCAAATTCACCACCATGATCACTACGGATGGTAATAATTTTTAGAGAAAGTTGATATTGAATCTTTTTCGTAAAGTTCTTAAAACATTCAAAAGTATCACTTTTATGTTTCAAAAATATTATCCATGTAAATCTAGAATAATCATCTACAATTTCAAAAACATATTTACTATGATTTATTGACAGAATTTGAGATGGACCAAATAAATCAAGATGAAGTAATTCAAGAGTTTTTGGGTTGAAATCATATCTTTTAATTTAAAGGAACTTTTTCTAAGTTTTCCTAATTGACAAGCGTCACATAAACTATCTACTTTAAAATTCATTTTAGGGAGACCTCTTACTAGATCATGTTTTGACAGTCTAGATAAGAGTTTGAAATTCAAATGTCCAAAGCTCTTATGCCAAATCCAAGGGTCACTTGTATTTGCGAAAAGACACAGGTTATCATTTGAAACTTTCATACTAAGAATATAAATATTCTTTTTCCTAATTCCCTCAAATGTTATGGTTAAATTATTATCTTCAATGTGGCACTTATCTTTTCAAATTTAATTTTATATCCTTTGTCACAAAGTTGACTAATACTTAGCAGATTATGTTTCAGATTCTTAACTAGCAAAACATTAGCAATAATAGGAGTTTTAGAGTTACCGACTTTGCCGATGCCAATCACATATCCTTTTGAATTGTCTCCAAAGTTAACCAGTCATCCGTATTTGTATATTATATCATTCAGCATATCTGGATTGCCAATCATGTGCCTAGAACATTCACTATCGAGTATCCATTTATTCTTTTTGATCTGCACAATTTGTCTATTGTGGATTGATTCCTCAACACCCATAAAGCATATTTCCTGTACATCATACAATTTTGGTAGACAACTTGAATTTGAATGTTGATTATATGCAGACTTAAGAGACAATGATGATTTGAATATTTCTAAACTAGTATTAACAAGTTTTTTAAACATAGCCATTTTAAAAACTTTTTCAAAAATCATATTATGAAACTTTGAAAACCTTGCTCTGATAACAAATGTGAGAAGTGAGGAATACGAATCTTAGGGCTAGGATTAACACTAGAGGGGGAGGGGTGAATAGTGTTTTAAGGAATTACTAAATCTTTTTCAGTTTTTGTTAATTTAAACACAAATGTATGAAATATTCAGACATAGTTATGATCACAGAAACAAACACAGATGCATAAATAAATTAAAAGTAATAAAGGAGAAAACACATCGAAATTTATACTGGTTCGGAGTTACCCTACATCCAGTCCCACACACAAGTATGGATTTCCTTTCAAAAGAAATTGTACAATTACACCATCGATTTCAAGGCCACGAGGTACACCACTCTAGATTCACAATTCTCTAGGTAGAGATACTTGATTTCATGGGCAACAAGTTCACCCAATTGATTTCCAAGGCTACAATACACCTTTTCTCACTTGATTGATTTCACAGGCTACAATCACACTTTTTCTCGCTTAGTTTATTACAAAGAAGCCTATAACTCTGAATAGCACTGAGATCTTGTTGAGATAGTGATAGAGAATCAAAACAGAGAAGATCTAGTTAGATTCAAAGTTGATTTCGGTAGAGTAATGGTAAAAATATGTATAAAGAAATACGGAAGAAGAAGAGGAGTGAAATCAAAGAAAAAATGAATATTAATTGGTTTAAAACTATCCCTATTTATAGCAGAACAATTGCCATGTCCATTCGTGAAAGGATATGACGAATAGACACTTCCTTTGAAATTCGAATTTTTGAAATAAATTATTACCATGTCGACAAGGGGTATTTGAGGACGTCGACACGCCTAAGGTATTTTTGGTAATTTTATTTTCTTTGAAAATAAATTCTATTTTGTATTAAAACTATTTTAAACTTTATAAATATACTTAACTATAGTTAAAATACATAAGTAAATATAGAGAATAATATTTGGATATATATGTATACAAAATTTTACTATAATTTTATATTTAAATCTAAGTAAAAATATTAAAAGTTAAACATATTATTATTAAAAGATAGTTTAAAATCAAGGATAATTTGATTTTGAAAATAAAGATTATTTTGTGGCTAAAAATATTTAAAACCATGATGGATGTTTTTGATTCTATTAAAAGGTAGGTTTTGAAATCATTTTGAAAACAAGATATAATTTTGTAAAAAACATTTTGAATAAAAGTTAGTGGATACATAATAATGTTCCACTAGATTTTTCGTAGGTTCCATCTTACTTAGGGTTCCATCCCTTTAACAGGCTCGAAGTGGATTCCATTCCACGAATAAATTGGATTTTAAGATGCCAATGTTTTTCTAGGATTTTTAACAAACTTACTAATTAAATTACTTATTATTGAAATCTTGAACTCTTGATATTCTTGATACTCATGAGTCTTCGATCTTGATATCTTGAATCTCTATACTGTACAGTCTTCATTCTTGCTACCCGCATGGTTAAATCCTCTGTATACATATATATCTAAACTATAATGTTAGTATTTATATTTTATAATCTTATTCTAACGTTGTTGTCATCAAAACCATCATCTCAAAGACTAACACCAAATCGGCAGATAATGCTGCGGGCTACAACGTTGATCACTTTATTCGTCGTGATTGTAGCAATAGGTTCAGCTTCGACCCACTTAGCAGAGTAATCAACTATGACGATGGCGTACTTCGCTCCACCTTTGGCCAGAGGTAAAGAGCCAATGATATCGATGCCCCATACTGTAAACGGCCATGGACTGACCATTTAGGTTATCTTAGTAGGTGTGGCACTAGGAATTCGAGCATTTTTTTGACATTTATCACGTTTCCTGGCGTAATATACTGCATCGTAGTTTACATTTGGCCAATAACATCCGTATCGGAGTACTTTCTTAGGGAGATCTTTCCCCCCGGTGTGATCGCCACATTCTCCTTCGTGAACATCATGACACACTCACTTAATTTCATCGCGGGCAATACATCGGAGTAGAGGAACGGAGTACCTCCTTCTATACATGACTCCATTCTGAATAGTGAACCATGCAGCGTTACGTAGAATCCGTCTCTTCTCACTCCTGCGCTCAGGCAGCGTCCCATGCTCGATGTAATTTCAAAACGGAGTCATCCACAACTCCTTATTAGGTGTGATTTCAAATATCCAGTCTGTCTCCATCTGATCTATGCGTCGAGAAGATAACGCTTCTATAGGAACAAGTCCCATTTGTTGTGCTTCGCTCACGCTTGCTAACTTTACAATGAATCAGCCTTTTGATTACGATCACGGGGTATGTAGAAGATGGCATAATAATCAGACTGATTAAGTATCTCCTGAACTTGAGATAGACAAGTGGCCAGTCTTCGATCCTTTGGTTGATATTCACCTCGAACTTGACATACAAATAGTTGTGAATCACAATAAATTTCTACAGCAATAATTCTCAAATCTCAAATTATTTTTAATCCATAAGCAAGGCTTCCTATTCAGCTTCAATATTGGTCACATGAAAATCAAACTTTAGAGCATAACATATGGATCGACCTTCAGGGGTTTCTAATACAACTCCACCACTTGAGCACTGATCGTTCGACGCACCATCGGTATGCAGCTTCTAGACATACTCGAGAGATTTGGTGGTTTCGGGCAAGTCCTCTAGGATGGTAAATTCGACTATGATATCTGCTAGGACTTGTCCTTGTATAGCTCGCCTCGGAGTGTAAGTAATATCAAACTGGCTCATTCGATATTCCATTTGAGTAACCAACCAGACGTCTCAGGCCACGTAAGGACCTATCATAACGGCTGATCGGTGTAAACAGTGATAGGATGAGCTTGGAAATACGGACGGAGCTCCTTAAGGCAATAACGAGACAATAAGCCAACTTCTCTAGCTTCAGATAATTTCTCTCAACTCCGGTTAGTCATTAACTAATATAGTAGACCGATTTTGCACTCGGTCTTCCTCCCGAATTAGGGTAGCACTGATTGCGGTTTATGATACCGCCAAGTAAAGGTACAATTGCAAGTGATCAATAGGCTTTGACAAAATCAGCGGTGTGGAGAGAAGTTGAATCAGTGCTTGGAATGCGACCTCGCATTCGGTCTATTCAAAATTCGTTTCCCTTTTCGAATCAAATCAAAGAAAGGAATGCACTTGTTGATGGACTTTGTAATGAACCTGCTCAATGCTTCTACTTTCCCATTGAGGCTCTAGACTTTGCTTTGTGGTTCTCGAAGTTTCAAGATTTCCGATTGCCTAGATCTTTTCGGGATTTGCTTCAATTCCTCGAGCGTTGAAGATAAACCCACGGAATTTTCTAGATGCGACCCCAAAGTGACATTTCATTGGATTGAGCTTCATCCTATATTCTCGAAGGATACTAAACATTGATCCCAAGTCTTTAATATGATAAGTGGAGAATCGTAATTTTACCAACATGCGTCCACATATACTTCCATGGTCTTTCTGATCTGGTTCGCGAACATTCGGTTGATTAGTCGTTGGTATGTTGCCCCTGCGTTCTTGAGTCCGAAAGGCATGACCTTGAAGTAGTAGAGTCCCAGATTGGTTATAAAGCTTGTATACTCTTGGTTGGATAAGTGCATGGGTATCTACTTGTAATCGGAATAAGCATCCATAAAAGATAATAACTCATGCCCAGCCATTGAATCTACGAGCTGATCAATTCCGGGAAGAGGAAAACTGTCTTTCGGGCGAGCTTTGTTCATTTTTGAGTAATCAACACACGTTCTTCATTTCACTTTAGGCTTTTGGACAAGTGACGGTTTGGATACCTACTCCGGGTATAAGGCATCTCAGATGAACCCATTCGATTTTAACTTAACGACCTCTTATTTAAGGGCAGCTGATCTCTATGGATCCATACCACACCTTTTTTGTTTGATAGGGATATACGGTGGGTCAATATTCAGAGTGTGGCTCGCTTTGTCTGACGAGATCCTACATATGTCAGAATGCGCCCAGGCGAATACGTCGAGGTTCACTCAGAGAAATTCAACCAATTCCTTCTGTGTCTGTTGGCTTAACTGAGATTTGATCTTTATCATCTTTGAATCGTCATCATCATCGATCGGTACATCAATTGTCAGTTCAGCTGGGGAAGCTTGATTGTCTTTATTTCATCTTAACTTTCAGTGTCTCTTGGGTCAAGATCCCTTTAGAATTGTTTGTGGTGTCCAGGACTGGGCCTGGACGTAGGCGCCAATTGTCAATTGTTAGCAAAACGGATGCAGAGAGATTCATCTACGCCCTTCCCTTTCTCCTTTCGCTGCGCCCTGTGCAGCTCAACAACATAACATGCTCGTCCAGCAGCCTGATCTCCTTGAACGACTCCGACACCATGATCGGTGGGGAATTTCAGAGTCAAGCACAATGGTGCAATGGCTGCCGTGAATTCAGCAAGGGCTGGTCGGCCTAAGAAAGCATTGTAAGGGGAGTCTATGTCTAGCACAACAAACTGCGGTATCTAGACTCTCCGATGTTCTCCAATTCCCAACTCTACTGGTAGTTCCACTACTCCAGTGGGTATTAGCACTCCCATTGAAGCCATGAATGCGATATTGGCAAGGCTTCAAGTCCTTAGCTTTCATTTTCATTAGATCATATGCTCGTTTAAACAAAATATTTACAGAGCTTCCACTGTCGACCAAGATCCTCTTTTTCCAAGCAAGACCTACCTAAGCTGATATGACCAGTGGATCGATAGTGGGGGCTTCGACCTTATCAGCGGCTCTATTTCGAAAAATGATGTCATCGGTCATCGTATTTTGTTGCATGGCCGAAGCCCCATCATCACAACTACTACAGGATTCGAAGTTCGCATGCCTAATAGAGCTGGCATATGACTTTATTTCCCTCCAGCTTCGGTCTGCTAGATGAGGACCATCACTTATTGTGTTAATCACCAATCTTCCGCCGGTACAATCGGGTTCCTTCGGTCTTGCCTGATTAGGTATATTGTTCTGATTCGATGGGCCTGCACCTCCAGACTGCGGTGCCCGCGCAAACTGTTCCAACTTCCTTTCTCTAATCATCTTCTTAATGAGATCTTGTAAATGGCGTCATTCATTCGTATTGTGGACATAACTTTCGTGAAACCTACAAAATTTCCCTATTTGGATCTACCACTCCGATGATGGCTTCAGAGTAGGCTTTCTGTACTGGATAGTATTGTAGATTTGTAGATATACATTCTATAGCGACATATTGAGAGGAGTGTAATTATCAAATATTCGAGCTTTACGTCGTGGACCACAATTCTGATCTCGCTTTCTATTTTGATTCCCACTGTCTTTTTGCTGAGTTTGTTTATTCTGAATATTCAACTGAACTTTCCCGGAGCTCTCCGTGGACTGTTTAACTGCAACAATACTTTGGATCCCTTCCATACTGGCCCCGCATCATCCTATTTCCTAGACTGTTTCGTGCCCTATCTTCTCTAGAATTAGGCTGCCTTGGAGTAGAAACAATCCAATGATGCGAGAGGCTTCTTAGCCAGCAGATTTCCAAACTCGAAATCAGGATCAATCCCCTTAGTTAGTGCCATTAAGATAGAGTTGTCATTGGGATTGTTTATGTCTGCACATGCAGCATGAAACCTCTCTATGTTGCGTTTGAGTGTCTCTCCAAGAGCTTGAGTGACACTAGACAGAGTGTTAACATCCTTTGACCTTTCGACATGCATTCGGAACCGCTTAACTAATTTGGTTGCCAGTTGGTCAAAACAAGAAATAGATCGGGGTGGCAAACGAGTGAACCACATAGTAGCTATGCCCCCTTGGGAAATCAAGAAGCTTCAACATTTAACTTCATCGTCAGCCCGTGCAGCGTTCATCAACCACTCATGCTTCAAGACGTGCTGATTGGTATTAGAACTTCCTTCATAGACTGGTAAAGCCGGCATTCTAAATCACCAAGGAGGTTCAGCATAAATTATCTCATCTGTAAACAAAGTATAATTCCAGGAGATTCCCCAGTCATCATTTGTGAGGCCCTGACTCTCTCGAATCATCTGACGAATCATAGTAGGGATGTCTGGCATCTTTACATTCTGTGCACGTTCAGCCAAGATGTTGTCGGGTTCCACAGTACGAGGCTGGACCGGATGCGGTCGACGGTCCGTGTCTCGCCTCCTTGGTTCCTATCTTCGGGGACATGGGGTTTGAGAGTACATTTATGCTGACGGTGGTTCAGTTCTGGCTGATTTTGGGCATCAAACCCTGGTTCAACAGCGATGGTGGTAGCATGATTGTCGATGGTGTGGTGAGGAACAGTAACTCCCTGGAAGGAGGGTCCAGTCTGGTAACTGGTTGATAGGCTAACTCTGGTTTGCCCAATGTTTAATGTAGGTTGAGTCTGGTAGCTTTAGTGGAGCTTACATCCAGTCGTGGGCATGTAGATCTATGATGATAGTCGGATGAGGCTGAACTCTCTGTGGACGAGTAAGAGGTGTGATCCCTCTTGGATCTCCTAAGCCTTTGGCGGTTTATCTAATTAGTCAACTCTGCGTTGGTGCGCAGCTGTTTAGTAAGTTGCTGACGACTCTGAATCCGCTCTTGCATAAGCATTTGAAACTTTTGTCGAGTGTCGCGACCCGATGGATCTGACGGTCTGGCAGCATTCCGGTTGGATGAAGGCAGTTGTACGAGACTCTGTCTGTCCCGTTCTTCTTGATCTACAGCTGTGGAGGCGGTCCTTGTGCTAAACACGGCGGATGATGAAGTCCTTTCCTTGATTTGATGCAAATCTGAATAGGTGGGAAGGATTCTAAACTTAAGATCTGGATCTTCTTCTTGGATTTATGCAATTCGGTATCGATAGCAGATCTAAAGAGCAGGAGAAATACCGTGTTCTCTCAATGAAAGCACCAAAGTGTTTGTACCGAAATTGGGCACAACACTTTCGAAAGTATTTGAAGGGATAAAAATGAAGAATAGAAATGTAAAAAGAGGATTATCTAACAAACACTTCAAAAACAAATGATGAAAACACGTAGAAACACAATGATTTAGAGCGGTTCGTAGTATGGCCTACGTCCACTATGAAGTTGATGACTTTATTGATATTCACTTGTTGATTACAGCGGATTACAATGGATTATAGTGTTGAAATTCTAGTACAACAGCAGCCATGGAGTACAGAAATGGTTCCGACAGAGTTTGGACGTCAAAGATCCAAAAGATCCTTTTTCTGTTGCCCCTGGGGCTCTATTTATATGCGTAGAGGCAAATAACTCGCTTAGATCTCAGGAGACTTCTTTTGGCACGTGGGTGGGCCCACGCATTCGATTCCAGACGATTTTGACTCATTCTGTGATTGATACGAACGAATTTCGTATCAATCAAGATTTGATCCAATCAAGTTGAAATTTGGCATGAACATTCTTTAGGCTGTACGTAAGCTCCTAGCATTTGGACGTGTGGATTGCAAGTGATGATCGATGCAAATTAGAGATTTTTGGTTTCGGTTCCCATCATATCGATACGATTCGTATCGATCACTTCGACTCGCTGCTGGTCACGCGCCTATGAGTTGACGTGGCGCTTGATTTTTGGATCGTTCCACAAATGCTGAGTTGACCGAGTCGTTCCAAGGCTTTCCCCTCATTCATATCGAAGACGTTGCCTTGTTTGTACCGATAGCCGTTGCACAGTTCGTATCGATGGAAGTTCCGCGGTTCGTATCGATTGTGTAGTCTTGTTCGCATCGATCCAGGTCGCTCGAACTTGATGGATGTGAACGACTAACGTGTTGATGGATACGAATAGTTAGCGGCTTTGTTAGGCCTTGATGGATACGAACAACGGTTCCCTGATGGATACGAACTAGCGAAGCTAGGTGGATACGAATAGGGCTCTACTTGAGGGATACAAATAGTGCAATCACTTGGTGGATACGAACAATTGCTTGCCGATGGACATGAACAAAGTCGATGCATAGGAGGCGCCTTTGGATGGATACGAAGTAGACCTCTGCGTTGTAGTTGATGGATGCGAAAAAGACAATAGCTGACCGATTTGAAGTGAGTCTTTCTGCTGATGGACGCGAGACCGATCGATGCGAAACGATGGGTTGTGACCTCAATCATTTTGAAATGATGGGTATGAATGAGTTAACCTCTTTGGCTTGTATCGATCATATCTTGAGCATATGAACTCAGATTGACTCTAAATTTGGAGCGTTGGCTCTTATAGCTTCGCTTGTCACGACTTGTCAACTGTAGCTCGATCCGGACTCAGGCATAATTATCCATAGCAAGCCTGTGTATAACCGATCTTTTGGATGGACATTTCTTGGCATCGCGGCCTTGCCAAAAGGCGGGATAACAGTCGAGAATTTCAAATTTCAAATATGAATGTAAGTATCTTTCGTTTTATCACTTCACGACTGGACATGACAGTTATTTCTCTATAAATATGAGGTTTTACCAACGAAATTTTTCAAATAATTTCTCATTTCTCTCTACCCATTATTACTCTCTTGATTTCTAAAAGAAAAAGTACTCAAAATATTCTCAAATTCCATCAGAACCAAATTCAAACTCTATTGATTTGATTCTATATCAATTACTCTCTGATCTCTTTCGTCTCTATCACTTAAAACAAGATCAAAGTGCCATTAATGAGGTTATAGAATCATTTCTACTCAAGATCAAGAAATTTAGTCTGCAAATTCTATCTAATCATACTCTTATACTCTTAGGTATGCTTGGTGTCCTTTAAATCCAAGTGGGCGTGCTTAGTCTCCTCTTTGATTCTAAATGGGTGTGCTGGTGTCTCCTCCGAATCCAGTGAGTGTACCCAAAGCTCGAAAAATCTGGAGGGAGTGTCTCGTAGCCCTAAAATCGAGATTGTAAAGACGTCAATATTTGTAAAAAAATCTATACAAGAAATTGTATGGGACTGGATGCAGGGTAACTCCGAAACAATTCTGGTGTGATCCATTCAACTCTTAACTTTTTTTCTTTTACTGCATTTATATTCATCAATGTTTCCATCAATGATTATTGATTCTGCATTTTTTAATTATAATCTTAAAATAATTTAAAAAATATTTACAAAAATCATTAATCACTATTCACCCCCTCTAGTGTCATGTTAGCCTTAAGATCCATCTTCCGCAAACTAACATTTGGTATCAGAGCATTGGTTTTCAAAGTGTTCAAAATTTTGTTTTTTGAAAAGTTTAAATGGCTAACAACACTGTTAGTAATACTGTTGGTTCACTTGTTAGTAACTCCTTTGTTAAAGGACAATCTACTACTAGACCTCAACTTTTTAATGGTAGTAATTGCATTTAGTGGTCATGTAGAATGAAAATCTATTTGCAGCCATTAGTCTAGACATTTGGAATATCACACAAATTGAGTACACTGAGCCCTGGACTAACTTTTCACAATGGACTGCTGACCAAAAGGTAGTTACACAAAGTTACTCGAAAGCTATGAATATTTTGATTTGTTCATTAGGTAGGAAATAATTCAATATAGTATATATTTGTAAGTCTACATATGAAATATGGACAACACAACAAGTTACACATGAAGGCACTAATAAAGTCAAATAGACCAAAATTTCTACGTTAACTAATCAGATCCAATTATTTAAAATGAGTCTAAATGAGTCCATTTCTGATGTGTAGTAGATTTTAAGTCATAGTACATTCACTAATTACATTGGATAAAAGTTTTTTTTGAAGAGGATCAAGTTAGAAACTTACTCCTAAATAAGACCAAAAGTCTCTTATGATTGAAGAGGATAATGACATTATCACCCTAAAAATTAAAGAGTTAATTATAAATTTAATGTCATTTGAAGCATAAATGTAGGGTAGGAGAAAAATCAAGGCAACAGAGAAGAAATCCATCGCTTTCAATGCCATAACAAATGATCTGGATTCTGACAACGATGATGATGAGGAAATTGCCTTCATGACTAGAAATTTCAGAAAATTTCTGAAATATAGAAAGGTGAATAATCATAGGAGAAATGAAAACAAAAATCTAGGAAGTGGAAATGTTGTTAGATGTTTTAACTGCAACGAACTTGGGCTATATGCAAAGAGACTATTCATATCTGGAGAAATCGAGAAACTCACCAAATATCGAATCGTCTAGAAAACAAAGAAGGGCTTATATTGCAACACTGGATGATTCAAATGCTTCCTCAAGTGATAATGAACCAGATATGGAAAATGCCAATATGTGCTTTAAAGAAATAATAAATTCAGAAAAGTCCATAGAAATGGATACGCATTTGAAATTTAAATTTTGAATTTGTAATTGAATTTTTGATTGCTTTTGTTAGCTAGGAATAACCTATAGTTTAGTTAAAATATTGGATGAATATATTGTGTGTATTTGTATTAAATTTTTATAAAATTTATCTTTTTAAGAATATAAAATTAAATAAAATAATATAAATTATATATTTTAAATAGTTTTTAAATTATTTACTAAATATAGAAATTAATAATAATTTTAAGATAACTATGTATATAAACTAATAGGAACAATTTAGTCATTTCAATTTTTGAAAATCATAAGCTATGTGTCGACATATCCCATAGCCATATGTCGACATACCCACTCAAATTCAGAATTTAAATTTCCATTTCAAATTCAAAATTTGAAATTCCCTCCACATTTTCACCAACCATAATGTTCTGAAAAGGTGTCACTTGACCAAAGGACATGTCCATTGATTCTCAATTTAATTATACTATCTCCATCCATTCATTTCAGTCTCATTTTCAAAATTCAAAAAATCATTAACTCTCTTATCTCTTCAAACTATTCTTCAGGGCGTACTCAAGCAACACTCCATCAATCTAATCAGGATTTCTAAGAAAATAAAAGGCTTTCTTTTTCACGAAAAAGAAGCCATACAAGCCTGTATGGAATATATCTTTCAGAAAATTCTCTCCAGGAAGATTCTCCGTTTTTGAAGACTTTCCTACTTATGATCGTTAAGGTCTTTGTGTGCAGTATGGAATTCTTGGTTTAATTGATACTTCCTAAAATGATTTTGGATGTTTTTTGAATTTAGTAAAAAAAATCTTTGCAAATTTGAAAGGAAAGTTTTATAAAAGGAATAAAGTTGAAGTTTCGAGTAGTGTCAACCTCATTTAAATTGTTTGCAACTATGAAATTTTAGGTAACATTCTCAGATGCAAATCTAATGGAATGGACCTTTCAAATTTGAAAATTGGTATTCAAAACTATGAAGTTCTTCATGATAATTTTAAAAGTGATAATGATTTTGAGTTTATAAATAAAAATAATTGCATCCTAAAGCCAGAATTTTTAGTCTTCTATTGCAACAAAGCATTACTCTATGGATGGGAAATCATAATAACCCGACTCAAAAATTATTCAAAGCACTTTTTGTCATATATGGTCTTTGTGACATAAATTGGTCATAAGTTATTTTGGATGAATTCTTTCTTAAGAATCTTTCTAGGCACGAGAACATACTCTTTCATGGGGTTTATCTTACTAAAGTATTCAAATATTTTGGTGTTGACATAAAAGAGGAGGAACGTATTCCTCGAAAACATTTTGACATGGCCAATATCTCTCATGCAAATTTGATCCATATTCGAACCTTATGAATCACTTGTGGAAAAGGAAGAAAGATTGGCTTAGTTGGAGAAGCATGAGAATAGAGAAGAGGAGGAGAAAGAGGAAAAAGAAGAAAAGGAAGTGGTGGAAGAAGAACAAGAAGAGGAGGAAGATACATCATTGTAAAGTATCGAAATGCCATCTCATCCATCAAACAGAGATGTTCTAAAAAATCAGGAGAAGATTGTTTTCAGCCAAAAGAAGCTTAAGAAATCGTTTTACATGAAATTCATTTCTATTTCCAACAAAGTAGATAAGTACTTTGGAGAGATGATTAGAAATATTAGTGAAAAAGCTTCTTCTTTATCTACTTTTTCCTAGTTGTATTTCTATGCTTTTCTAGCTTTTAGTTTGAATTGTTCTAACTTTTAATCTATTTATCATTTATATTTGAATTCCGTATACTCTTCCTATATTATCAATAAAGTCTTATTCCCTGTTGTTATATATCATTATTAGTGTAATGACCTAGAATTTTAGTTATTTGAATTAGAAATATTTAATTGATTTTGAATATTGAAAAGTTAATCTTATAACTTGAGTTTCAAATATTGTAATTTATTTGATAATTAGATAGTTGAATTTTAATTGTAATTATTTAAATAATTAAATATTTGGTTTTAAGTTGGATAAAATGATTTCAAAGTTTATTTAAATTCCAATTAATAAGAATGAAGATAATAAAACTTTTAATGACATTAAAAGTGGTTAAGTTGGTTTTTAAAACAATTTTTTTTAATTAACGAGTAAAAATAGCCTTCTGAGGCAATGTCTTAGATTTCGACGAAATTATCGTTATTGGATCTGTAATAGTGAGTTATTATATGCCGACGATTTTCCTGGCAATCGAACGTATCGTTCAGTCTAAGAGATCGAAACGCATATAAATTTATTTTAGAAATTATGTAATTGGGTTTGAAAAGCTATTTTCTGCATATGATCGAGTTAGTCCTCGAGACTAGCTCTCTTACATTCGGAATAGAGGTATACATATAGGACACCAGGCAGCATGTCTCATTGGACTTCGAGATTTTTGGACGTTTTATAGCTTGATAATTCAAATTCAAATTTAAATAATATATATATTAAACCATACTTTAGGTCATAACTCTACCCTATTCTTGTTATGCTCTCCACCATTCAGACCATACCCCATACCTTTATATTTAAAACATTCCATCCTCTTAATATCTTTTTTAAGCAAGCTTCAGAAATAAAAAAGGAAGGAAGATAGCAAGACAAATATTAAAAATTCATAGCTAGCAATCTATCTGAAAGTCTATAGGATGGATCGTGTAGTGTATATGTAAGTATGTGTGACAAAATATACGATGCGACTAAAACAAAATTAATCTAAGTAAATACAGAATAAGCACACCAGGATTTTAAACTGTTTTGGACCTCCCGTCCTACGCCCAGTCCCGAAGCTCGCCTTCGGAATTCGACTATCCAACAACCTCGCTTCGCCCAAAGGAATATGCCTGGTTACAATAAGTTGTTCTTGTCAAATATGTGTTCTAGTATAACATGGATGTTGACTAATTAGTGCAATTTCTTCCAATATATATCTAAAGTGTATTTTCGATGAAGAATTGAATATATGGAAGAGTGAATACAAGTATAGATTGCTAAAGTGCAGAGATCAAGAATATATGACAGATTATTGAACTAGAGAGTGTAAGTCAGTTAGGTAATTTGTTCTCTTGATTCCTGATGCTATATATAGATGTAGAGAGGTATCTTGAGTAGTTGCATCCATTAACTAGTGCTATACAGTTGCTTCGGTTGATGATGAACAGTTGCCGCAAAGAGAAGCGGAGATGTCCATTCCAATGTGGCAGTTGAAGTTGTTATTTGAAATCCGTGTTAGAAATCAGACATCTGGAATATGTTTCAGACGTCTGATACTATATTTTTTTTTTTAATATAGTAGTAGATCAGACGTCCGAGCGCAATCGCCGGACGTCTGGTTCAACCTGTATGTTTTTTCAGAGAGCTGTTTCAGACGTCTGGCTTGTGCACCCGGACGTCCGATATTGTACATATCCGTTTTTGTGCTCTTTTTCTTGTGCTTCTTTGTTCCTATCGACTTGTAGTCTCTTATAGTGCCCTTTGAGCCTTGTTCCGGTCTTTCTAGTGATGATGTTCTAGCAAATATCTTTTATACAAATGTCTATGTATATTCGATTTCCATTGTACAGTTGTTGTCATCGAAACCGTAGATTTGATTTCCAAACAATCTCCCCTTTTTGATGATGACAACTATACAATATACTTATATATAATTTTGTAAATCTCCCCCTGAATATGTGCTTTCCACTATTTATTGTGCTTTTTACCCCTTTAACATTATCAAAAATCATTAATAATTTTTTAGTTGTAGACATCATGTTTATACTATTTAGTATTTACGAATCGTTGTAAGGCTACATGAATGTACATAGAAATAAAACACCAAAAAGTAATTTTCATTAATCATATTGATTGATTACATGCATATATTTTTGGCATTTTTATACAAAAGATGGAATCCTAAAAAAATCTAAGGATCTTATGGGGAAGCTTTATCTTGATCATCTCCTTAATCTTTACTCTTGGAAGGGCTAGCTTGTTTTTTAGGAGATGTCGAAATGTGTTCGAGATGTTCTTTTCACTTGTCAAAAATTTTGGAATGTTTTGAAGGAGAAGGAGAAGGCACTAGAGTTGGCCAATCTTCTGAATGTGGTGTAGGACCATGAACTCTTTGAAGAACCAATTTTAGAACGGATAATGTAGTTGAAAGCGATGCTTCAACTATGGCGAGACGATAAGCAAAAGATGTTTCAAAACTATCAATACGCTTAGCCAATAATTTTTGATTTTGAGATAAAATAAGCTGATTTTGGTGAGTTATGCCGTGAATACTCTCATTTGGATTCGTCTCAATGTGAGTCTCCAAAATGTCATCTTGGCATGTATAATCAAATGGTGTAGGAGGAGGAGGAGTATTCTTGTGATGTTGCTCTACCTCTTGTGATAGTTCAGGTTGTGTTTGAAGTGGAGGCCTAGCTTCTCTGGCTTGACGACGTTGTATCCACTCTTCAAATGATATAAAATCCAGAGGATTTTTCGGTAAGTGCTTAAGACAAAAAAAATTTGGATGCATATTTTGAAGAAATCTCTTCAAAAGTGGATAAATATGAAAGGAAGTTGTGAGCTCTTAGAAGTCTCATGATGTATGTAGGACAGATGATGGATGGGCATGATCGAGTCCAAAAATGTTTGAGCTCGTCAAATATAAATTTTTCCAATTAACCCTTGTTCCACTGAATCTAGCACATAAGGCCTTATGCTCTAACTCCGTGATTTGCTCATGACTACCTAGGCAAGGAATTATAGTGTTTATAATCATTCTAGTGAGAAGTCTTGCCTTAGGTCTTAGGTGTTTTAATGCAAATCTAGGCATTTTATCTTCCCACATTTGATGTGTGATATTATCTCTCGGTTTGAGACGAATATCCGGAATATTGTATAAATCTCCTCCGGTGTCGGAACATCCGAGAATTAGCCTTATAATTCCTGGAGTAAGTCTAATTGTGTTGCCGTAAACATTTGACCATAGCCAATTATCATCGTTGTCAGTGTTCCAAACTGCTGTGCTATCTAAATTAGCATAGAAAAGAAATATGGCTAGTTGATCGATTTGAATGTCATTGGGATTAAAGGATATGAATGTTTTAATCCATCACTTTCGCACATTTCGTCCAAATCGTACATTCGGAACTTTAGCAAATAATAAAATGGACTTGTATGGAGCTTCTTCTTTTAAATATCCCCGTATCTCTTGATTGAATGTGGTACGTGATTCATCTATCGCTCAATTTGATCGTTAGAGCAAACTTACGGGTTAGATGAAGTAGCTTGGTCTTGCTTTCGCTTAGAGATTTTAGGGTTTTTTATTTTAGGGGCCATGAAATTCGAGCGTGTTTGGAGGAGAAAGCAAGTTTTAAAATTAGAGCATCGGCCTTGCAGTAGAAACGGAATAAAATGTAAGTGAGAAAAAGTGAAGAAATAGACGTTAGCAGGGTACTTAAGAGTGTTGATCGAATTTCAGACGTGTAGAAGGTGAATTTGACGTCTGATTTAACTTAGTTTTAAGACAGTATATATGTTCAGATGTTTGGTAGTTGGTAGTAGACGTCTGGAATAGATCGATTTGTAAATTTTGAAAAGCAAAGAGATTTATCAGACGTCTGGATGTAGAATAAGACGTCTGGAATAGGCCGAAGTGTAATTTTTGTAGGATAGATAGTTTTCTCAAACGTTTGGATATAATATCAGACGCTTGAAAATGTCTTGAGTTTGTATCTAAAGGAGGCAAAGACTTTGTTCAAACGTCTGGTTAATAGTTCAAACGTCTGGAATAGACTGGTTTGTATTTTCTGTTAGGTAGAGATAATTTTCAGACGTCTAGAAGGTTATATCAGACGTCGATATCTGCAAGATGTTTAAAATTTTATGTGATACAAGAGTGTCAAACGTCTGATGGCAATGTTCAGATGTCTGAAATGGCCAATTTGTCTTAAATAGCCTAATTTTGAATGGCGTTTCTTATTTTTCGAGAGATTGATTTTAATAAAACATAATATTATTATTTGTGAAACAGAATACAAATATATGTAGATAAAAATACAATGAGAATAAGTAAATTTATTTAGATGACGATGGAGCTTGAGATATTCAGACTTGTCATTCCTCCATGGCTTGAGTGGAGACCATGTGTTTCCACGTTCGTTGGTTCTCGTGGAACCTGAGAATCGCCTAGGTGAAGGATCCAAAGGTGTACGATAAGATGTAGAGGGATCTAAAGGATTGCAAGGAATCATAAGTGGTTCATGTATATCTTTCTTTCGTGAATTGCAAAATTTGAACACAACTTGCTCCAGAAAAATTAGTCGTCGCATAGTGACCCTTTGTTCAAAGTATAATTCTCGTTGTAAATCTATTTGTTGCTTTTGGTAGTGATGTATCTCATCGATTTGCTCCTTAGTGTTAGAAGAGACAAATAAAGATCCTCTGTACCGCTTTGTATCTGGACTGAATCCCGTGTGGTAGGAGGACCACTTATATGTCGGTTCCTGATCTGGTGTAGGAGTAGGAAAGGGATGAGGTGTATCTGCTGAACTATCCGTTGTTGGTGTTGAGAAAGAGAGATGAGAGTTGTCGGAAGACATGCTTTTATTTTCTTTTGTTAATGAAATCTATATATTCTTTACTTTTTGTTATGTAAGAAGGCTATTTATACATGATTTTAGAGGTTATACATAGGTAATTTCAGAAAACAAATTTCTAAAAAATCGTTGGTAGTGTTAACAATTTTGATTTGTGGATAATAAAATTTTAGCCAAAAATAGAATGAATGAAATGTAGTATTAGTTTAGAAGATCATTAAGAGAACATATTCCTAAATCGCGTCGCAGTTTAATAAATGTTTGTTCATTTAGTGGTTTTGTGAAAATATCTGCTATTTGATTCTCGGTATTTACGTATTCTAATGTGATAATTCCTTTTTCTACATTGTCACATAAAAATGATGTCGTATATTTATGTGTTTAGTACGTGAGTGGTGTACAGAGTTTTTTGATAGATTTATTGCACTTGTATTATCGTAATATTAGTGATTTATCGATAACTTTGTCGAAATCCTTAAGTGTTTGTTGCACGTATATCACTTGTGCATATGCTGGAGCTGTTGAAATATATTCGGCTTTGCAAGTGGATAAGGAGACACAATTTTGCTTTTTGCTAAACCATGAAACTAATGGTTGTCCGATAAAGTGATACGTTATGCTAATACTCTTACGATCTATTTTACATCCACCGAAATCTGTGTCGCTATATGAAACAAGTTCAAATGATGATCCCTTAGAGTAAAACAAACTGTAATCTCTAGTACTAGATAGATATCATAAGATAAGTTTAACAGCTCTTTGGTGAGATTCTTTTGGTTTTGCTTGAAATCGAGCACAAAGACATACACTATCATAATGTCGGGTCGACTAGCCGTTAAATAAAATAAGTAGCCAACCATAATACGATATAATTTTTCATCAAAATCTTTTCTGTTATCATCTTTTTCCAAGTGAACACTAGTACTCATTGGTGTAGGTTTGCTTCAAGTTTTATCCACTTCAAAATGACGTAATATATCGTTACAATATTTTTCTATAAAACTACCATTTTCAAGTTGTTTTACTTGTAAACCTAAAAAGAAATTTAATTCTCCATGTGAGACATTTCAAATTCGTTTTTTCATAATATTTGAAAATTGAGTACAAAGATTTTCGTTAGCTGAACCAAAATAATAACGTCTACGTAGATTTGTACAACTAAAATGTCGTTATTTTCTCGTTTAATAAACAAAGTTGAATCAGTTTTACCTATTTGGAAACCAGATGTAATTAAATGATTTTTAAGATGTTTGCACCAGGCATAGGGGGCTTGCTTTAAACCATATAAGGCTTTTTGTAATTTAAAAACATGATCAGGATATTTTTCGTGAATAAATAATGGAGGTTGTTCAACATGTATGTTTTCTTTAATAAGGCCATTTAAAAAAGCACTTTTGACATCCATTTGAAATAATTTAAAATTTGATGATTTGCACAAGCAAGTAATGTACGTATGCCCTCGAGTCTTGTTGCTGGAGAAAAAGTTTCATCATAATTGATACCTTCTTCTTGATTATAACCCCGAGCAACTAAACATGCTTTATTTCTAACTATATTTCTACTTTCATCTGCTTTGTTTTTAAATACCTATTTTGTTCCAATAACTGATTGATTTTCTGGCCTTGGTACTAATTCCCAAACATTATTATGTTCAAATTGATTTAATTCTTCTTGCATAGATATTATCCAAAACTTATCGTTTGAAGCTTGTTTATAATTTTTTGATTCAAAATTTGACACAAATGCTATATGACTTATTTAGTTAAGTTGATTTCTAGTTACCTTGGAGTTAAGATTTCAAATGATGTTGTCTTTTGGACGATCCTTTAAAATTCCAGGAGATGACACTAAATTATTATTCTGTGCATTTGTCTCATTATTATAAGAATTTGTTGTGTTTGCTATTGGAATTATTTCTTCATTTCCATTAGTTCGATGGTTAAGAAACATCATCAAACGAAACATGTAAACTTTCTTCAATTGTGTTAGTTCGTTTATTAAAAATTACATATGCCTTGCTACAATCTGAATATCCAACAAAGATTCCTTTATCGGCTTTTGGGTCGAATTTTCCCAAATTATTTTTTGTATTTAGTATAATACATTTTGATCCGAAATTTTTAAAGTATTATACTTTAGGTTTTCTTCCAAAAGTTATTTCAAAACAAGTATGTTTAGTCATAGATCGTATGGTTACTCAATTCAAAACATAACAAGCCGAAGCAACACTACACCACAAAAGCCTTTTAACAGCGTTTGATAAACGCTGTAATATGATACAACAGCGTTATTTCAAACGCTGTGTAACGACATGCTGTCGTATATACATAACTTACAACAGCTTTTCTATAAACGCTGTTGAAACATCTCTGTGACAGCGTTTATTACGAGCTGTCAATAATGTTTTTACAGCGTTTTCAGACGTGCTGTATTATGTTTCAACAGCGTTTATAATTTAGTTGTCGAAGATGTTCAAATTCTACTTTAACTGTTTACAACAGCTTTTTCTAAACGCTGTTATTGAATCATCAACAATTTCGACAGCATGTTAAAAACGCTGTTATTGAATCATCAACTATTTCGACAGCATGTAAAAAACGCTGTTATTGACAATTTCAAGATAATTACAGCACGAATTAAACGCTGTTGTTTCTTCATTGACAGCATTAATCAAACGCTGTCTTCTATTTATATAACAGCTTTAATATTCCACTCTATTTTTGAATATTCCAAAACTATATTTTAAGCATATTCAAGCAACTAGTATATATAACAGGTTCTAATAACTATTAATTGGTTACATAAACTAGTTAAGACAATATTAATAAACAAAAGACATCCATAAACCAAGTTTCAATAATATCCATAAACAAAAATAACAAAGTAAACCAAGTTTCCACAAATTCTGTTAAACAAAGACACGTTATATGTTAAGTAAAAGTATAATATCAATACAGTAAGTCCACACCAAATGCCAACAACAAAACGTGCATCTAAAAAGTTTCATATGCTTGCTACTTGCTACTTGCTACGGAAGAAGAATGTGTCATCGCCATCTTTAATTACCTGCAATGAAGAAATTTGAAATGATCAGTGAGTAAACGCCATCTAAAAATTTGAAGTTTCATATGCTAAAATGCTTAACTGCGCCAAAATTTGAAGTTTCATATGCTAAAATGCTAAAATTTGAATTTTAAGATGTAATAAATCGATTGGCAAATATGATGGTCAATATTGATGATGAGTTGCAGGCTCTTTTATTAATGAGTTCGCTTTCAGAAACTTGGAAAACTTTGGTCGTTTCATCGAATAATTCCAATGCTGATGGAACTACCACTCTAGAAACAATTCAAATCAGTCTTTTGAATGAGGAGCTTAGAAGAAAAAGGTCAAGTATTAAATCAATTCAAAGTAAGGCTATGGTGGCTAGAGATTCAAAAAAAGATACAATTTGGAAGAAGAAGGGCGCTAATGGTAAAGGTGTTGTAACTTGTCATTATTGTAATAAGAAAGGTCATATACGCAGCAAGTGTCATGCTTATAAAAGAGATCGAAAAAAGGCTGCGCTTGATGATACAGTAGTGGTGCACATGCAGATTTTGCTGAAGGTACCGATAGTGATGCTTCTTGTGATGTCCTCTTTAGTGAAAGTAAGCCTTGGAAGATGGATTTGGGAGCCAGTTTTCACATTTGTGGAGACGTGAATTGTTTTTCTTCTTATGAGAAGAGTGTCAGCACGATTAGGACAGCTAATGGAGAAGAGCTACTCATTTTTGGTATTGGATCTATCTTATTTTATATGCATGATGGTGTGGTAGAGAAGTCTCTGGAGTGAGCTATGTACCCACTTGTTCGCATAATCTTATTTCTCTCGGTCAGTTGGATCGACGTGGTTACACTTATAAGACTCAATATGGAGTTTTGGGAGTGCAGATAGGCGGTCGTGTAAGGATGAGAGAAGTATTGGAAGAAGGAAACTTTTATAGCTTGGTTGGTTTTATGGTCGACAATGGAAAGCGAGTGACAGTTGAAGGACCTAGTCCATAGCAAGATGGAGAGGTTAATCAGGTCACTGCTTATGATTCTAGTATTGAGGATCATATTTTAGGCAGGTGTCTTCATGTTGATGATGCTCGAGGGATTGATAGTGATCAGGTAATGAGCTCAGATCGAGTGACAGACGGGTGTCGAATTGCAAAATCCATAAAGACAAAACGAAGATCTTTGTCGTATTACGAACGTTTTTGAGAACAAATTTGTGTCGTGCACCTCATGTGGGAGATACATCACTTGTAGATGATGGTTGAGGTTTGTAATTTAGTGTGGTTGAGATATAGGGATTTGTGATAGATCTAGATATGACATGCTTGATATGTTGGAGACATGTGATTTTGCATCAAGGTGGAGTGTTAAATTTTGGTGATACAAAATCACAAATAGAGAGAAATAATATGCAAAAGAAAGAAAAAGAATATTTTGTTTCCTCTAATTAATAGGTATATTTAAGTATGTTTATTTTTCTCTCTAATTGGCTAATCAAATTATTTTTTGTCATCTAATGTTAACTTGGGCATTAAGTAATTGATTATATAAATAGAGACTAAGAGAGGGTAAAAGTGTGGTGAAAAATCTATTTGCTAATTTTCTCTTCTCCATCTTTGTTCTTTTTCTCCAACAATTTTAGTCATATAGATATTGGCTTCCTTTCTCAATTTGATTATTGATTCAATGGTATTTTATTTACTTTAACTTTGTTCTATTAATTGTAAACAAAATTTTAGTGAATCAATAACGTGGATAGTTTGGTGGAATATTTTATGTTATTGTGTTTTGATTTCAATTCCGTCTTGTTTTCAATTCAAGTTATCTCTTTGTAATTTGGATGACAAAATTGCACTGACAAAAGCTTCCGCAAAACGCAACTATTTTCATAATAGTTTCCTCCCATAGTTCTCCTGAAGTGGTTTTGGGGTCTGGAAAGAAAACTAAGATAATTATACCCCTTGTGAAGCATGCATTGGATTTTCTACAAGATACCTACAAGTGCACAAGGCAGTGGAAAACCCGAGAGTTGTCAACGTTTAGAAAACGAACATGTTTTAGCATATTCATCATGCGATTTACTTTCAAATATCTAGTGACTTGAATTCATATGCTTAAGGCCATGATGGTAATAATGATTTATGGCCTGAAAATAATTGTAATTACTAAAAACACAGCATGAAATTGTCAAAACAAACCTTTGGACCTTAACCATTGACCTAAATATCTTTCCTGATGGAGCCGTGTAATATCCAGTAAAGGAGACCCAATAAACCCCGTTAACTATAAAAAATCAAAGTGGAAAGGTGTTGGTAAATATATAAATAGAAGCTTCTCCATAGAAACATAGTTCAATATGAGATGAAATATGCTCACAAAATGGAACCTAGGACGACGATACAAAAATTAAAATTAAAATCCAGATCAATTAACCAAAGAAGGTAATAACACCCAGATCAATTAACCAAAGAAGGTAATAACAGCTGGGAACATCCCAAACATTGATCTTAATATATGTACTTTGCTCAAGAAATTACGGTAAAAAAATATATGCGATTGTGAGTGATGATATGAATATTGAAATGCATGGATATAATTGCCTAAACATAGTCCTTCAACTTTTACAATTACCCAGGTTGCTAATTCAATTAGATTAAAATATTTTGTTTGATTTTAGCTAGAAAGACCATCAAGCTCATCCTATAAGTTAACTAAAAGATTCATTAACTCTAGCAACATATCTTAAAAACTTGCACTAAAATATGATCCCTGCAAAAAATCATGCACTAAAAGACAACTTCAGCGTTTATTTTCAAAAAATGCACCCAGTTTCTGGTGTGCTCTCAATTTATCCGAGCTCAGCCTATATTACCTTCTAACAACTTTATCTTAGTAATGTCAAAAAAGTGTGTTACAAAGCAAGTGCAACAAGAAGAAAAAACCGGAGTGAAAAAAATGTCTAATAAAAGTAAAAATAAAAGTTAAATAATTATTGATTGGGGTTTTTAGGCTTAAGGAAAAAGTTGAAGAAAATTTTTGGTTTTAGGGACAAAAGTTTGCTTTTTAGGCTCAATGACATTTTTTAGTGTAAATCACATAATGATATTTGTAACTATCATTTTCAGTTTACATTAAAAAATGTCCTTCAGACTAAAAACAAACTTGTTGTTCTTGGGACTAATTTTTTCCAGCTTCTTCCTTGTGTCTATTTTCTGTTATTATTTGATTATGGAAATTTACTAATCCAAATTATTGAACATCAAAGACAATAATGTAACAAAGATTATTAAGGATAATATTCTCTTATAGAAAATATTTTCTTAATCAATCAATCAATCTATATGTTAAAATCATAACATCACCTTAATGCATCCCGCCGTTACTTCTTCAACCTTGACTCATTTCCTCTTTTTTCTCCTTCACTATTTTAGCCCTTTAGCTAGTTCTGCTTGGTGCAAAGACCCACTTTCTGGCTCCTTGACAGTGATCGGCTCTTTATCCTTAGTACTCACGCAATTGCCCATGCTATTCCAAGATCTTGCGTGCAATGAAAGGTGCACACATCTGCACCTTCTGTCCAGATCTCACATGCTTTCAGTTGCTCACATTATTGATTCACTTTCATTTGCACACACCTGCACACCCTACCCATGTTTTTCAGTTAGACACAACTTGCATTTTCCTTCTGCATTCTTTAAAGATGGGTCTTCAAGTTCACACAATGCAACTATTTCATCTCAAGAAATCTAGAATGGATTGATCGCAGTGTACCTTCCTACATGGAAGAGTCTCAGGTGTTCACTTTAGCTGATTCAGACACCCCACCGTGCTCCTCCAAATCTGACTCTCTGCCTTGCAATCTCATTCACTTTTCAGTACCTTGTCTTCATTATTTTGCTGTATCTCTTTACATGCCACAATTACCAAACTGTTCTGATGCTGCTCCATGTTATGTCGCTGTTCACATTATCTTAAGATCAGGCTTAACTACATGCTTCCCACTGTGCTGTAGAGCTCCTCTTGTTGCTGCAGATTTCCTATTGCACACACTCCACAACCAGCCTTTGCATATGCCAAAATTCTGAAAATTAAGATCTATCGGGTGGATTTGATTCATTAGTCAATATAGGCTATAGTAGAGCGACTTATGATCCTAGTGGACATATTAGACAACAAAGAACTGAACTTGGTAGAAAGATATAATAGAAATACTAACATGCAGAAAATAAAAGAATAACCAAGGCAATATTGAATCAAATCATATTTTGAGGCATTTCACATTTGTATCAACAAACTTCTCGTGTTAGTCATATAAAAGTAATCTCAATTTTTTTTACTACTTACGATTTTTTCCATGGATTTAACTCCAAGGAGTAGACCAGATTTAGCACACAAAATTAGAAGCAGAGAAAAAAGCAAACCAACAGCAGAATCCTATTTGACAATCGCAAAATTAGAATGTACATGTATTTTTAAGTTTGAAGATTTGATAGAATGTTGTAGCTCATAAATCTATCTTTTCTCATGAATCTATTAAAACTCATTGTTTATTCATAAGTTGAATTTGTAAAATTTGAAAACCTTTATTGGTATCTGAAGAATAAGGGTGCCTCTTGTGACTTGACATGTGGGCATTTATACTATTTTTCTCCATTGGAAACTTAATTCCTCCATAAGGGCAGAGCAACGAGAGGAAGAAAAAAGAAGGAAAAAGCAACTGATGAGGTAAACTAGCATAAAGGTTATATAAGATACGGTTGAGGACCACTAGTAAATTGGTAAGACCATTATAGTGTGATCCTAAATGCATCAGGCTTAAATCACACTATATAGCACATTTAAAAAATCGGAAAAAGTCATCAGATAAGCTGTGCTTGGGCAAAAAAGTAGTAATATGTGCTATCAAACGTAAGTACGTGTATGTAGATTCCAAACAGAAAAAAATTGAAAATTGAGAAATCAAACTGGCTATAAGAGACCATAGGTCAAGAAATAACCACATGGTAGGTGGAAAATACAAAAATAAAACAGTATTCATAATTTACATTGGGAGAACTTATTTATAACTACTAAACTGTGGAGGTTGAAATCGAACATTGTTTAAGTGTGTTATATATTTCATTTTTTGAGCATTCAACCAGCTAAGCTTTCTATATTATGTCCTAGTGATTTCCAGACCATATCTAAATTAACTTCAATGAATTTATTTACTCATCAAATAATTTTTGACCCATCTGATGCCAAGCAACCAATTACACGTGCAAATTATCAAATCCAGTGACCAAAATCATTCACCAAATCATAGTTAAGCTAAAAAGTTAACAAATGGTAATAAAGACTATCAACACATTAGCAACAAATTAATCTATCTATGCACTAATGAATGAAGAAGAAAAGGCAGTTTAGAAGAAACTGATAACACACTGCAGTCACGTTTATCAGTGCATAAATTACACACACACATAACTTGGAATTAAAACCAATTGATAACACCACACATTACACACACACACACACAACTACTTACTATATATATCATAGCTTCATACATACTAATTGGAATTAAAACAATAACTGACACCACATGTTCGGTAATATTAAGAACTTATAACAAATAGTTTATGGGCAGTACTTATATAGCTCCAACTATCAGTGCATAAATTAACTAAAAACTTTCCTAAACATGAAACATACATTTAATAAATCATCTAACTAAATTCAATCCCAAAATAACTCCATTAAGCTTAATTTTATATAACCATATGAAAAGAAAAAACATTATAGTGAGAAAATGATCTCCATATTTCTAACAGTTAATAAAAACTTCCAGAGTGCCCTAAACTATGTCAATAGCCTAAACAAATTATAAAACCAAATAGCTCATATAAGCAATAAGTCTAAATCTACAAGAACTCCATTTTCATTTAAAAGGAAATCACAAAGGAAAGTATGAATATTATTTAGTTAAAGTCGACAATAAACTACTATATAAATATGAATTAAGCTGACCTCTTTAGTTGAGCTAATTTAGGAACTTGACGAGTCCTTATAGGAAAACTTAAAGCACGAACGGAAGAGGTTTCTTATTGTCTACGTTTTAAATTTTAAAGTGGAGTAAAGGAAGAGGAAAAGAAGGCATGAGCGATTAGAGATTTTTGCTTACTGTATGGTAAGGGGAAAATAAGCTTTCAGCGGGAAGTAAAAATAACAGAGGGAAACTTGGGCGGGCTATCAAAGTGTATTGGGATGTAACTTAATACAGCATCATATTGTGCTGTACTCAGTTTTTTTATTTACGTTGAGATTTACAATAGCAAGTTGCGTAAAAACGCCGTGTTTAGATGTTGTCAGACGTATTATTTCTGCTAGTGCAATAGCTTCAGCCCAAAAATGTTTTAGTAAACCACTACTATTTAATAGTGTTCGTGCACATTCTTGTAACGTATGATTTTTTTTTCTACTATACCATTTTGTTGAGGTGTGCGGGGAAAAGATAAATTATGACTTATGCCATTTTTATTACAAAAATTGGTAAGAAGATCATTTTCGAATTATCCACCATGACCACTTCGAATATTTTTAATTATCAAATCCATTTGAGTTTTAATTCTTTTAGCAAAAATTTTCAAACACTCCAAGGTGTCACTTTTATGTTTTAAGAATAAAGTCCATGTATATCTTGAAAAATCATGCACTATTACGAATACATATTTGCTGCGATTTATAGATTGTACTTGAGTTGGACCAAATAAATATAAATGTAATAATTCTAATGGTTGTTTTGTAGAACTATTATTTTTAGATTTAAAGGAGCTTTTCTTTAGTTTTCCAATTTGACAATCGTAACATAAGTTTTCTACTTTACAATTTATTTTAGGTAAAACCTCTAACTAACTCATATTTTGCTAATTTATTAATACATTTAAAATTAATATGACAAAATCGTTTATGCCACAACCATGGATCTTCATATTTGACGGTTAAATATAAATTTGAATTTCGATTTATATTCATATTTAAGGAATAAATATTTTTGTTTCTAAAACCCTCAAAGATGAGTTGTTTGTTATTGTTGAAAATATTACATCTATCATTATTGAAATTGATTTGAAAACCTGTATCGCATAATTAACTAATACTAAGTTGGTTGTATTTTAAATTTTCTACTAACAAAACATTTGTAATAATAGGAGAGTAAGAAATACCAAAGTTGATGACTTCTCTGATGCCAATGACGATCCTTTTGAGTTATCTCCAAAAGTTACTGTTCCACCATCGATGTATGTTATATTTGGTAACTTTTTTAATTTCCAGTCATATGCTTAGAGCATCCACTATCAAGTATCAATTTCTCCTTAATTTTTATTTTGGGTACCTGCAAAATAAAAGATAATTTAATTGAAACTCATATACTTTGTTAGGGTCCTAGATGTTAAGAGGATCAAGTAACCCTATCCAAGAAGGTTTGGTACCTTTATGAACATAATTTTTAGTATTGACTACATTATCTAAAAAATTGTTAATATCTTTTGGTCTAATCGACTTATTATTTGTCTTAGGTATCCAGGTTTTTATACTTTTAGTATTCGTATTAGATTTGGATGATCTTTTAGTCTTTTGATAAATACAACTATATTTCTTAATATTATTCCCTTTTTGTTTAGGAATATTTTTAAATCCTATTCCATTTCTATTACCTGATGGTTTTGAAGTTTTGATAAGATTTTTCAAATCTTGTTTTTCTTTATTAAACATTGAAAAATTATTTGTAGTTTTATCTAATTTTTTAATTTTCAATTTTTCTATATTACTCTTCAAGTTGATATTTTCTTCTAACAAGTTATCCTTTTCTAGTCTAGTTTTTCCAAAATCAATGGCTATAGTCTCACTTTCAACCAAACTACTTTTAATTTTTTCTTGAGATAATTCTAGTTCCTCCTCTAAAATAATTTTTTCATCTTTTAACATTCCTACTTCAAGTTCTAATCTATTTATATTGGCTTTATGTTCTTTATTCATCTTTTAGTTTGTCTAAATTTACCAGCTAATTCCATGCTAGGTTCTAATAATTCATCATAGCTAAGTTCGGGACATACCCATTAGTTTGTGCCATAAAACATACATTAGCTTTTTCTTCGTCGCTATCGCTGTCACTGTCTGATGATGATGAAGAATCTGAATCATCCCATGTTACTTTGAAAGCTTTCTTCTTTTTTCCAAATTTGTTCTGCTTTTTATCATTGTTGAGCTTGGCACAGTGTTTCTTCATATGTCCAAATTGGTCACATTCATAGCATTTGATTGATGTTTGATTTGTAGAGCTTGATTTTCCTCCTTTCTAAAATCTGGTCATTTTCCTAATTTCTTAAACTTGTTGTAATTTTTAGCAATAAATATGATTTCTTCTTCGTCTAGATCAGAGTCTTCATTTGTTGCTGGGAATGCTACGTTTTTCTTCTCCAAATTTTGTTCTTTTCTTTCTTGCAAATTAGCTTCATAGGACATTAAATTTCCTATCATTTCTTCAACTAGGAGTGTTGAGAGATCATTAGCTTCTTCGATAGCTAATACTTTTCTTTCCCACTTTGGAGTTAAAGAATTAAGTATTCTAGATATTAAGTCAAAAGTTGTGAATTTGACTCCAAGTGCCATTAAATCATGTTGAATGATTTGGAATCTAGAGTACATGTCTACTATAGATTCAATTTCATTCATTTTAAATGATGAAAATTGATTTTGTAAAAATTGAAATTTTATTTTGTTTAACTTTGTTTGTGCCTTCATGTATAACTTGTAAAGTATGCCAAATATCATATGCAGTGTTACATAACATGACACGTGAAAATTCATTCTTATTTAATGAACAAAATAAAATATTCATAGCTTTGGCATTATTAGAAGCAACGGTTTTTCATGCATCATTCCATGTGTTCATAGCAGTGTCAGGTGCTTCATATTTGTTTTGAGTGGGTGACCAAATTTCTAATCCATTAGCTTCAATAAAAAATCTCATACGTGTTGACCAATATGCATAGTTAGAACCATTAAAAAATGGGGGTCATGCTGTGGATTGACCTTCTTGAATAATACTTGCCATATTAAAGTGATTCAAAAACATGTTACTGTACTTTGATCAAACCTTTCTCTGATAGCAATTGAAAGTCTACAAGGTGGATCGTGTAGTGCATATGCAAGTATATGTGACTAAATATATGATGTAGCTAAAACAATATTAATCTAAGTAAATATAGAATAAGCACCAGGATTTTATACTAGTTCAGACCTCCCATCCAACATCAGTCTCGAAGCTCCCCATTGGAATTCGACTATCAAACACCCTCGCTTCTCCCAGAGGAATAGGCCTGGTTACAATAAGATGTTGTGTGTTCTTGTAACGATCCTGACTCGACCTTTGAAAATCGGCACCAAATACATCACCCGTTTCGAACGCCGCAGATTCAAACATCGAATCTGGTTCGCCGGAGCTTATTACTCATTAAGTACAACAACACAGCGGAAGAAAAAGAGTATTTTATTGATACACAATAGATACAATATCTGATACAAATGAGATACCATCACTATTTCAGAGATGCAAGAAAATAGCGGAAGAACAACATCTTCAATGCCAAACTCCAACCACTACAAACCAGAAGCTTGAACCACCATCACGTTGAACTTAAGCATTTCCAATCCCCAAGGAACAAATGGGATCACCAAGGTCCCAAGACTCTAGAGAATTCCAACAGAAAGCTAAAGGCTACTGAATCTACATCAACTAGCTGATTATTTGAAAATTTCACTCTAGGATGCCCGTGTGGAAAATTGTGGGCATCCAGAGTTTAGAAAGGAAACAATAAACTCTAAGTCAGTCATGAGACTGGTGTGAGCAAACAAAAATAGTTTATCTTTATCAAAAGAAAAAAAATTTAAAATGAATCCGCAATGCTTTTTGGAAAATGAAACTACCATAAGGCCTCCCGGCAATAGTCAAACATGCTTGATACGCAAAAATCCTTTTGATATTATTATTAGTGCATAGTGTAGAAGACCTTTCAAAAGTATAATATTAATCTTAGCCAACATAGGTACCATTATAATATGCCTGCTATAGCTACCATTTAAGAATGGCAGGTTATACAACTGCAATCGTAAAGGGCGCGTATTGGTGATTGAATTTCCAACAAATGGTCAGGCTAAGGAACATCCCGGGCCACATGGGTACGCCACTGGAGGGACGCCCCGAGAACTTAACCAGCTCCCTGCCAACACAAGGCCGGTTACCTCTGTAACTGGGTAATTACTACATGAATATGCCATCCCCCAGTTGTTACCGACCTTTATCCGAGAGCTCTCAACGCCAACAACCACAAAGCACAAATTTGCAGTAACCACATAGGTTAAATATCTAGTCTCTATACCATGATACCACCCTTTTCCAAAAGGAAATGGACATACCCTAAAGGGCACGACCCTCATAACTTTGCTGCGTTCTTCCTGTTTCGACCATTTTGGGGGTGTAAGGTTCGGTGAGGTCTCGTCCACAAAGCTATGCTTTTCACAAAAGCCATGCTACGATCAACAAATGATCAGCAACACTTCATATGACCAAATTAGGAATGTATCACTAGTAACCATCAACTACATAACCTATGAGCTCATATGTCTCAGAGAAGGGTATTAAGCTACGAAACAAAAATGTATTTGATAGAACCATCTTTTTATCTCAAAGGGAAATGTCAGACATACATCCATACAAGTCTGTTCCGGATTCGAACAGAACCGAAGGAACTTCACAAAGAAGCCCTTACAATCCGGGTATTCACAAAGAAGCCCTTACTATCCATTTACGTCGTATCATTATTCAGAATGGCTTATACGACACAAAGTCCACTCCCGGCTAAACCGAATAATGAGCGCTTATTTTAAAAAACATATGGATATAGTGCGATCTTAGTTAAGTCACACTTATTACCCAAAACCTTCTTTCAAATGGTTTAAACAAATTTCCACTTTTAATCTTTTAATCAAAAAGATTCATTTTACTTTGAAAACAAAGTTCACCAATCTTTCACAAAGATTAATTCAAGGCTTTCCAAACTTTTTCATTTCCAAATCTTTTATACAAAAGATAACCCTTTAAAATCCTCTTCAATTTGAAATAGAAGGTTCATCAAATCTTTCACAAAGATTCATTCACAATATTTAAACAAAAGATCTATCTTTGAGATCCTTTTTTGTTTGAAATCAAAGTTTCTTAAAATATAACTTTTAAATCCAATTACTTTTATAAAATATATACTTTTTGTATACCAAAACAAATTTTTATTAGTCTTTAAATCGTATAGTTTTCAAAGTCAAAATTTAAATCACAATCGATTTATATAAATAAACATGCACATTTCTTATTAAATTTGAAAATTTCAAATTATTTCACAATTTAATCCAAAATTTTATATTAATTATCAAATTAAATTTGACTAAAAATCGGGATTGTTACAAATTCCCCCTTTAAGAAAATTTCGTCCTCGAAATTTGCTAGACAGGGAGACAACAAAGAACAGATGAACATTTTTGAGATAAAGAACCGATTCACCAAATCAAACTGGATATCTATTCTGCATATGGCTTACCAAATCAGAACATCAACAATAAATGCGAGAATGAACTCATTCCATATCTCACAAGATACTCAGGTCATTTGGTTAAGGATTGGAAGCTCGATTTCGACCTCTGGTGGGTTTTGATGATCGGGGTGGTCAATTGGTTTTGGATGATCGTCGAGGACCTGAAGGAAACGGTGATGTTGGTCGAAGGTCGCCTGGCCTCTCGTGCACATGCACGATGGTGTGTGTGTGCCTGAATATAGTTAAAATCAAAGAAGGAATGGGTTTCTCAGGTTTATGCTCAAATATTTTGCGAATTGGCTCGAAGACGTGAGTGGTGAGGAAAAAACTCGAAGACAAGTTCGGGTAATTTAGAATATGGCTCGGGTTTGAGTGATTAGACATAAAATAATTTTTAACCTTTAAAACAAAATTAAGTTTTAATTGAAACAATTTTGTTAAAGCCAATTGTTTTGTAAGTGATAAATGTTTATCCATGTTTTGAATTGGTTAAAAGGTTTTAAATAAAATTAACTAAGTTTAAAAAGTGTTAAGATACATATAACCTCTATTTTTAAAGTTTATTTTAAACAAACTTAATAATAATAAGAAGTTAATTAAGAAAAGATGTTTTAATTGTTAATTAACTTTAAAGTCTAAGTTAATTTATTTACTAATTATAATTAATTACAAGGTTTATCAAATGAAGAATTTTAATGATAATTAAAGTAACTAATTAAGATAAATGGATGTCGATTTTTAAGCGCTGAATTTTGGATCGTGACAGTTCTAGTATAACACGGATGTTAACTAATTAGTACAATTTCTTCCAATATATATATATATAAAGAGTATTGTCTATGAATAATCGAATATGTGGAAGAATGAATACAAATATAGATTGCTAGAGTGCAGAGATCAAGAATATACGATAGATTATTGAATTAGAGAGCGTAAGTCAGTAAGGTAATTTGTTCTCTTGGTTCTTGATGCTATAATAGTTGTAGAGAGGTATCTTGAGTAGTTGCATCCATTAACGAGTGTTGTACATTTGCTTCTATTGATGATGAAGAGTTGCAGCGAAGAGAAGCAGAGATGTCCATTCGAATGTGGTAGTTGAAATTGTTATTTGAAATTCGAGTTTGAAGTCAAACGTCTGGAACATGCTTCAGACGTCTGGTACTATATATATTTTTGAATATAGTAGTAGATCAGACGTCTGAGTGCAATTGCCAAACGTCTGGTTCAGCCTGTATGTTGTTCTAGAGAAGTATTTCTGACGTCTGAGTTCTCAGACGTCTAGCTTATGCACCCAGACGTCTGATATTGTGCATATAAGTTTTTGTTCTCTATTTCTTGTGCTTCTTTTTTGCAATCAACTTTTAGTCTCTTATAGTGTCCTTTGAGCCTTGTTCTTGTCTTTATAGTGATGTTGTTCTAGTAAGTACCTGTATATATAAATATATATGTATATTCGATTTCCATTGTATAGTTGTTGTCATCGAAACCATAGATTTGATTTCCTAACACTATCTTATAAAAATTCAAAAACAAATATATTTGGGTTCTCTTTGATCGTTTTGAGGCACATTTGGAGTGTACGGCCATGATAGGTGCTGCTCGAACATGTATAGCAGAAGCTAAGAAACTATGGTTTTGGAAATCGAATGTTTTAGTTCTTGATTTGGGAATTGAATATCGTATTTGAGTTCGTCGAGGAAAATTACACCTTGGAAGAAGTTTAGACGATATTCGATGTGATTGGAGGGTCCCACCTGCTATGTCGCACGAAGGAGAATATGCCTTCGCTTTTTAAAGAAGGAGGGCAGAGATGATGATGTGAGGTCCGGGAAGAAGTGGAACCTGCGGGAAATGCAATGGCTGGGTCGATTCGGAGGATCGTTGATTGGGAAGGGATGCATAGTGCATGGTCATGGACTTTAATGGTGCATAGAGTATCAAAGAGATGGGAGAGTGGAGAAGAAGAATATTGGAAGGGTATGATTCCAAATTATGAGTACTTAAGTAGGTTGTTTAAATAAAATCGTTTGACTAAAAAATTGCATATCTCTCTCATACGAGGTCCAATCGAGACGTAGATTTTTTCATTGCACTCATAACGACGAAAGCTTCGTGAACGAAATGGTTTGGAAGAATTTGGAGACTACTGAAATTTAGGCTAAAATTGGATGTCATTTGGTTTTAGTTCCAAAATGGAACACCTCGGTGACAACAGAAAATTTCGTTGAGTTAAACTCACCGTTTTGATTAACTAGTTTGATATATAGTTAATAAAAATTGTTGAATGATCATTTTGATGAATTACTATATTTATATTGTTGGTGGATATATTACCTCCTTTGGAGCGGATGAGACCCTATTACGTTTCCGTGTAAGAGTGGATGACCCATTGTATACAAATCCTACCTCGAAGCGGTTGATTTATATTTTATGATTTTAAACGGTTGTGTTGCAGGGGAACAATTTGGAGGGGTCCAACAGGATTCCTCACCACTGTTGATTTTAATTAAATATATATGTGCTAATATACATATAAGCTGTAATGCAGGGGTACAGGTTGGAGGGATCCAATGGGATTCCTTGCCATTATTGAATTATTTCAATAATATTCCTTTAATATGGATTATTGGCTAACGAATCTGATTGTGGACACTATGGTTATAACATTATGATATGTTTGGAAATTAAACGCCCTGTAGTGATAGAAAAACAAGTATCTACATTCGTTAAGTGTTGGGTGACTATTGGTCTCAAATTAGTATTTTGAAGTACTATAAATTGCCATTGGGTTGGAGTTGGTTTTGGGACGGAAAATGATTTTTTATTCGAAATGGGTTTCGAAAAAATATTGTTTGAAAGGTATTTAATTGTAGTAATATTATTTTAAAGTTATTTAATTTTAAAAATATTGTTTTAAACTTATTTATTTATAGTAATATTACTTTAAAGTTATCTAATTATAGAAATATTATTTTAAAGTTATTTAATTACAATAATATTATTTGAAGGTTATTTAATTATATTAGTATTTTTATAAAGTTATTTGTTTATAGTTAATTTTTTATTAAAGAAATTATCGAAATGTTAATATTTTAAAAGGTTAATTATTTCAAGAATAATAATTGTTTAAAATTAATAATAAGGATTATTAATAAAGTTTTGAAAATAAATTATTATTTATAAAAATTGTAAAGATTAATTAATTTGGTTTATTTAATAATATTTTAAAATTATTAATTATTATTTTTAAGATGTGTTAAGTTAATAATTTTCATTTACTTACACAGTTTATTGTTAATAATTATTATTATATAATGGTTTTTTGAAATAAAATAATTTTAATTATTTATAATTTTTCTCGGTCCTATGAATATAGTTGAAAGACTTGGTTTTTATAAAGGAGTTTATAAATGATTTGAAGACTTAAGGGAAGATTATTTACAAGGTTAAAAGGTTTATAAATGGTTTTACATTTATAAACGAATTTTAGAAATGGTTTTATAGGTTTTAAAAGGAATTTCATAAATGGTTTTATGGATTTAAAGAGTTTATAAATGATTTTTAAAATGTATAAAGTGAATTTTATGAAAGAATTTTATAAACGGTCCCAGAAGATTTATAAAATGGGTTATAAATGGTTTTAGAGATGTATAAGGAGTTTTTAAATGATTTTTGAATCGAATAAAAAAAATGTTTCTCGGTTTTGTAAATATACTTATACCATTGAAATAAGTATATGAGTACATTTTCTAAGATGTGAGATGTAATGTGTGTGAATGTACTTATACCATTAAGATAAGCATATGAATATTTTCTAGTACTAAAAATATAGGGATTTGTAGATATACCTTTTGTACAATATTTTTGTACAAGTAATTTACAAAGCGATTTTAATGAATAAAAGAGTTATTAAAGGAGGTTGTGTTTGCTTATGTACCTAACCAATGTTGGTTTTCCCTATGGAATTAAATTCTTGTTGAATGATTGTTAGTCGATAGTTAAATTACCGACTATCGAATTAGGACTCAGACGTAACTGTGGAAATCTCTGATGATGCTATACTGTGCATGTAGGTCTCACTTCGTTCTCCTAGGACAATGGTTAGGTATATCTGGAATTATCGCGTTTATTTCAAACAGACCGAGACCGGATATGTTATCTAAAAACCACTTCGATCCAATAATTTGTTTCGAAGTGAAGACATCTTGAAGACGATGGAATTCAGAGACGGAGCTCTTAAGTGTTTCGTTCAGTCCCAAAATGGACTTGTATGGATGAATGCTGGTATTGGATTGTTGCCAGAAGAGCAGCATTAACATTCCAAGTGGGAAATGCTATATAAATGTAAAGCTTAGCCTCAAGCCTCATTAACCCGAAATGACTAAAACATGGGAGACGCGATAGGGCTAAGTAGGTCGTTCCTAAGTAGTGTATGATCATTCCTATCTAGAGTCGCTATTATCTCTCATTTGTATGCTTCGGTGCCCATTAACGGAGGGTTGATCATATTTGGCACTATGCAATAAGGGGTAGGCAAGTTCAGTGTTGGTAGGGGATCCAAGCGAGGTCCTTGGTGTTATTTTATCTAGAGATGCACCGTGATGAGCAGTACTCCAGTAGTCCAGTCATTATATGGAATCCATTCTCTAATATAAGCCTTTACGGTTTTAGTTGTATACCTATTATGCTGGAATTTAATTAATGTAACATTTTCGGCTATGATTAATAAGTATGTGTATCTAGATGCTATTATAATATCAGGAAATTTCATATGAAATGGTTTTGGTTATCGTAAGGCAAAAACCCGTTCATGTTTATGTGTGGCGTGGTCTTATGAGATACTCTTGATTTCAAAGGTTTTCTATAACTTTAAAAAATCCAGTTTGGTGTCTTTTCTCATGCTGGTTTTCTAGACTAACTCGAATGTTATTTTATTATAATGCCCGGGTCAGACCGAGAATATTATAGATTTTAGTTGCTTGCTTGGAGCATCAGAAGACGAGCTAGAGGCCCATAGACGTATTCACGTATATGGTTATTTTTCGCTTATTCATTGATGGTATTTATCAACAATTGTAAGGATAGGTTGTTATAACTCTCCAGGTTGAAATAGGTTAGTATAATTTGGTTAATGTCTGTATATATACATCTTATAGTTTTTCTTTTGTGTAAAGATCTGCTGTATATTATAGATTATTCAATCCACTTGACATTCTTTATTGTTTAATTTATTTCCTATCTTATTCCTCCTTTCTTTTTCCCCTAACAATCGGGTTTTTTTTGCATTCGATTGCTCAGCATGCAATACAGTGGATGTATTGTTGTCGATTTTTGAGGGTTGAAAAATCCCGAGATGTTACAATTAGTCTCTAGGAAGTCATATAGGTGCAATGGTATAGGCCAATTACAATAATATATCAAAATAAGATGTTTTTGATAATTATGATACATATGTCTACCTTTTATGTCAATATGCAACAGGAAGATTTAATAAAAATTCAAATTAAAATAACTACCAAATAACAATTCATTTCTAACAACTTCTCCTCCCTATATAAATCTATTCACTCGAAAAAAACTATATTTCTACTATCTTTCTTCTCCCTTTTCACTTTTAAAAATTATCTTTTCAAAAATAGCTTCTTCACGGTGAAAATTTTGTGAAAATCTTGAACATACTCTACAGTTGTTAACCATAAAACCACTTAAGAATAAAGGTAAGAAAGAAGATTAACAAAAATGCCAGGCTTTACTAAAATTACAAGCATGAGTTTCAACAAGGATCACAAAAGAATGTTTCAAAGGCGTTAAGAGAGTTTTAAAAGGATTTGCAAGCACCAGGCACTTCACAAGTGATAAAAAGTGCAGAAGCTTTTGAAAAAATGAAAAAGAATGCAGGCCTACCCTTCGCTTCATTCAAATCTTCGATGTAGATGGATTCATGAATATAGAGGAAAGCAAGGATGGGTTCGGAACCCCTTTCGAAAGCAATGAATAATAACCTTTCATATATGGGCCAAACCATTTGAAACCAAAAGTTTCGCCTTTATTCAAATTACTCAAAACAACCCTTTCGAAAGCATAGTTGAGCCTTTCAAACTGGTCGAAGCCTATGACATCAGGAGAAGGTTTCGCATAAATTCACAAGCATGCATTCAAAAGCTATCTACCACATTGGAGTCATCAATACTTCAACACCTTCAAAACCCTAATAAAAAACCTATCGACAAAGTCAGAAGCTTTTATCTTTACTTATTATGATTACAAAGTTACATAACGAGAAAAGAGCAAATGTAGCCTTTTGACAACGTCGAAAGCAATTCGGGAAAAATCAGAGAGAAGGAACACTTAAAACTCAACAACAATGAAAGGTGGACAAAGGACCCTTTCAACAAGGTCAAAAGATCTGTAGTAAGAATATGAGAAGTGCAAGGATGACTTAGATAACTCAAAAGTAAAGCCTTTTGACATCACTGAAAGTAGGCGAGGCCTTTCGACCATATCGAAAGGAAAATTGCGGAAGATAAATTGACCTTTCGACTAGGTTGAAAGTATTGACATGAAAGGGGGTCGACATGCATCTATAAATAAAACCTAAGGGGTCCGATTTTGGGGATTGGATTTTAGAATCTAAGCTTATTTATTTTTCTTCTATTTCTATTCAACAACAAAATCTTTGTAACCCTAAATTTATTTGGGGAAAAACTCTCAAACTTGTAACTCCTTTTGGGTTAATAAAGAGGGAGAAATGTGTGGATTCATTAAGGATTTTTACTATAAGGAAGATTGCATATGATGCTATCTTATTTTCTTAATTTCTTTCTGTCTTTTGAAAAGCTGTGGGATCAACTTGGATAGAATGCATGCAAAACACATTATCATCGCGATAAGCATAATATGATGACAAATAAAGATGACAACGATGTTCCGACATTAATGAGTTTATAGAATTTACATTTGTCCAAGATGATCTTCTACCGAATACACCAAATAAAGCTTGCTCCATTGTGAATTAGATTTGTTTCGAAAGGACGAAATCTCTTTTGAAATGGTCGAAAGGGATGTTTCAAAAAACATCTAGTTCATGAATGACAAGTTATCATTTAAGGATGGATTCCTTCGAAAGGGATATACACATGATTAAATCTTCAACACTTTCGAAGGAGTTCTTCCATAAGGTACGAAACCAATGATGTCAAAAGCAGCTCCATTTCTTAAAAAGGCAAAGCAGACCTCCTGGCATGATCTAAAGATTTTGAGTGAACCTTTCGACATGGTCCAAAGGGGTGAATATTAAATATGAATAGCTACTTTTGACTCATTCGAAATAGGGGTTTCAAATAAGATTCTTCCTTCTTTAACTTCATCTTGACGAGATTAATTTGATTAATGATTCATTAGCAATATATCTATTATCCTCTAAAAGTGATTTGACCAAGTCAACTTGGTTGGAAGAGAGGTTTCAAAGGACGTAATCTCTTTCAATCTTCCTTCAAATATCTTATTTTCCATTTACCTTGCTTTGGGGATGTTGACAAGTTTTCTTGTTAACATTTTTGGTGATAGAAGGAAGGTTGGGACCTCCAATCTTGTTACTATTTTATAGACTAATTATGGATCATTTGACTTGGCATTGGAATATGAAATCCAAGAGACTCATAAGAATGGACGAAGAAGCCATCCACACTACAACCCTCGAAGAAAACATGACTCCAGCCTTTAATTTAGAGTGGGTTGTCCTAGGGCAACCTTCAGCATCAGCTCAATAAGTGGTTAACATCGCCAAAATCAAGCACTTGGAACAACAACTATAAGAAATGCTAGAACTACTCAAGATAGCGTTATCTCAAAAAACTTCAAAAACAACAAGGCCAACAAATGAAGACGAGGTGGTCTCACAAAGAAGGAATTTGAAGTCCCGTTCAAACGAAAATAAGAGCTAGATCGATCTCTCATCTTCAAAAAAGGAGCATCCTCAAATTAAAGCTGATCATCAAGGGAGAGTGCTGGATAAATCACATGAATAATCTGGTAGATCAACGTCAAAAGAATACTATCCAAACTAGAAAAACTATCATGACATTGTAGCCTATCTAAAGGATGAGGCAGAGAAAGAAACTAAAAATATGTTGAACACAAAGGGGAAGAGGGCCTTGGATGAAAAAGTGAATGATGACGAGCGAGTGCCGCCTTCATAGATGAAATTATGGCAACAACTATTCCATCTTATGTGAAGATTACAACTATGAAACATCATGGAATCATAGATCCAGATGACCACTTAATGGCTTTTGATAGCTAGATGGATGTATATAAGGCATAAGGAGCCGTTCGATCTAGATTATTTCCTGTCACTCTCCAAGGGGCTGCAGCTTAATGGTATAGACAATAGCGAGAAAAGACCATCAACTCATGGAAGCAATTTTCTTGCAAATTCTCTTCTCGGTTTTGCATATGCAAAGACCCAACCATTGACTACACATTTCTGGCTAATATAAAATAAGGGCAAGGGGATCTTTGGGAGTTTATCTTAAAAGATCAATACTGAAGCGTTAAAGGCCAAGGACATGAATGACCATGATAATCTCATAGCAGTACACTCTGGATTGATAGAAAATACTCCATTCTAGAAGCAACTTTTTGTTAATGGGTGCAAAAATCTGCAAAACTTCCACTTTCAAGCCTACAAGTTCATTTGAATGGATGAGCTGTATCATGCAAAAAGAAAACAATGCCCAAAAGGAAAAGAGGAAGATTTGGACTAGATCGAAGGCATAAAAGAGCGAGATGGGAAGAACCTATTGCTAATTCAATCGCTTTGAACAAGCCATTGTCTTATGTCTATGCTATGGCAAAGTAAAGAGTTAATTTCGCAGCTTCCTTCAAGCTAAGAACCAACCAGAGCAAAGAAAAAGAGACAACTAATGTGCATACCACAAAACAAATGGTCAAAAGATCGATGAATGCAGAGTCTTATCAGGACTCATCCAAAAGCTGATCCGCGAGGATCATTTACAGGATAAGCAGGAAGTCCCGTGTACAAGAGATGGTCAAAAAAAAATCCTTAATAATACTATTAATATTCTGTAAGAAGAAGACCCTTTGAGATTAAGCCCACCATTGAAGAGGATCGATGTAATTCATGGTGGGCTACATCCAGTCGGGACCAGCAAAAGGGCAAGAAACAAATGTATTAAAGAGGCTATAGAGGGTGTGTTCTCTATCTAGGAAGAGCCACCATTGAAGAATCCATGACTCAATATCCCGGTGCCAAATCTTATCGTCACCCCTCAAGAGATGAAGAAGGGAGTTCATCATCTACATAACGATCAATTGAAGATCACAGCTCAAATTGAACTGTCCATCGTGTCTAAAATTCTTATGGATAAGGGCAGTGCGGTCATTGTTATCTTTAAGCATGCTTTCGATCAGATGAACATCCCTATGGATAAGCTAGAGCCCAGCATGGAGCCAATCTTTGGATTGCACAAAAAAGGCACGACTCTGATGGGACAAGTAAAACTGCTAGTGCAAATGGGAGTGCCATAGTTTTACAGAAATTTTGAAATTCTTTTTGTGATCATCAACCAGCCATCCTACTATAATGCTTTCTTTGGAAGACCTACGCTTGATGAAATAGATGCATTTGCCTCACCGAAATACTCGATGGTAGCAAAGAGAGGCTGGGGAATAGTCTGAGGGGAGCAGTTTATCTCTCAAGAAATGTATTTCACTACAATCGATCAATGTATAAGGGAGTCTTCTGCTTCCACTGTTTTTTAGCCTTTGGATGGTGGATTTTTACATCCAACATTTGAAGAAAAATTAAACTTAATAAGTATAACAGGCGCATGTATGAAAGGTACATTCGTCTTAGAGGCAAAAGAAAGAAATTCGATACTAATTTTGCTAAAGAAAGCCCATTCGTCACTGAATTTAATTACCGAGGAGAAACAAGAAGAATAAAACTCATAGAAGACCTTGAGGAGACATGCATAAATTCAAATGATACCACTAAGGTAGTCAAAGTGGGAAAAGAATTGGACAGCAACTGAAGGAAGGTTTAATCAAATTTCTTAAGATTAATAAGGACGTATTTCCTGGTCTTATTAAGATATGGTGGGAATTGATCCATCGGTCATGTATCATGCACTAAACGTCAATCCGAAAGCAACCCCCAACAGATAGAAAAAGAGACAATTAGATATAGTACAGTCTGATGTTTTGAAAGAAGAAGTTAATAAAGTCCTTAAAAATGGGTTTATTCGAGAAATTTACTAGCCAAAATGGCTAGCAAACCCAGTGCTGGTAAAGAAATCGAATGGAAAGTGGAGGACTTGCATTGATTATACTAAATTGAACAGAGCTTGTCTGAAAGACTATTTCCCACTGCTACGAATTAATCAGTTAGATGATGCAACTAGTGGGCACAAATATTATCTTTCATGGACGCATATTCAGGTTACAATCAAATATCCATGTTCAAGTCAGATGAGGAACACGCTAGCTTCAGTATTGAATGGGGAATCTATTGCTACAAAGCAATGCCTTTTAGGATTAAGAATGCAGAGGCTACTTATCAAAGGTTGGTCAACAGAATGTTTAATGAACAGGTTGGTCAAAATATGGAGGTTTATGTGGATGATATGCTAGTGAATTCTGGCAAGGCAAAGAATCATCTTGAGGATCTAAAAGAGATGTTCTACAAAATATCAAATGAAATTGAACCCACAGAAATGCTCCTTCGGAGTCCATTTGGTGACGTTTTTAGGCTACCTTGTGAGTGTTGAAGGGATTGAAGCTTGTCCTAACCAAAGTCAAGCTATTAAGGACATCGTCGAACCTAAAACCAGTAAAGAGGTAATGGGTTTAAAAGGGAGGGTAGACGCTCTAAGCAGATTCATCTCCAAAGTGATAGATAAATGTATCCCCTTTTCGACGTAATCAAGAGAAAGAAAAACTTTGAATGAGGAGAAGATTGTAGAGAAGCTTTCAGGCGGTAAAAAGTCATTTGGAAAAGCAACCAATACTTTCTAGTTTCAAAAGTGGAGAGATATTATACATATACATGGCAGTTGTAGAGCATACGGTTAGTTCAGTATTGATTAGAGAAGGATGTGGAGCCCAACTTCTAGTGTATTATGTAAGCATGTTATTAAAAGATGTAGAAGTTCAGCACCCAGTGATAGAAAAGCTAGCCTATTGCTTATTCCTCACAACACAAAAAATTAGAGCATACTTTCAAGCACTTCCAATCCGAGTATTGACCAATTTCCCCTTTAAACAAATTTTTAGTAAGCCAGAAACTCCAGGAAGGCTGGTAAAGTGTGGAATCGAGCTTAGTCGGTATGGTATTGAATTTCAGCCGCGAGCCACTATCAAAGGTCAAGCATTGCCTGATTTGTTAATGAATGTTTAAGGGGCAATCAAAAAAAGAAAAGGATCAGAAATCTATGTAGTATTAATTCGTCGATGGTGCATCAAATGAACAAGGAGCTAGTGCAGGATATGTGATTATAACACCAGACGGATGCCACTTACATTATGCCATGAAGTTAGGGTTTCCTGTAACGAATAATGTGGTCAAATATTAATCAATGGTGGCAGGGTTAACTTTAGCATTAGAGCTCAAAATCCCATGGATTTAAATCGTTAGTGACTCCTAACTATTGGTAAATCAAGTGAAGCAGATATATCAGACAAAAGACTCCAAGCTATATTTATATGTAAAGAAGATACTGAAAATGCTTACTTTGTTTGAAGACTTCCATACATCAAGTTCCAAGTGTGGAAAACTCAAAAGCAGATTCATTAGCGGAATTAGCTAGCTCAAGGGTAGCCCCAGAAATACAGACTGTTCTAGTAGAAAAGCAAGAAACTCCAGGTCCAGTATTAAAGAGGGAGCATCCGAACAAGAAAAGGAACTGTTAGTTCTGACAAGGTCCCGAGCTATACTACAAGAGAAAGAAGGAAGATAAATTAATAGAGAAGTATCAAATGAGAGAGCTAATCAATCAAGAACAAGTGACCCGTACAATAACACTTAGATGTAGCCCATCATCAAATATTTTTCTAAAGGAACATTGCCATCTAACAAGGGTGAGGTAAGAAAAATCAAGCGATAAGCTCCAACCTTCACAATAGTGGATGGTATCCTTTACAAAAAGGGATATCCGCTACCTTACCAAAGATTCGTACGCCTGGAAGATGGGGTAAAATTATTAGCAAAAGCAAATAAGGGATTTTGCGGGGACCACTCTAATGGGACAAAATTGGCAAAAAAAGATAATGAGACAGGATTTTATTAGCATCGAATGGTAAGGCAAGCCTATGTGAGGAGATGCGAGAAATGCCCAAGGTTTTCAAAAGTTCCCCGACTACCACCAAGTCGGTTAATCCTTTCGAGTCCATGGCCCTTTGACATATGGTGAATCGATTTAATCGGTCCATTGAAAATTACTAATGAGGGGAGAAATACGTTGTAGTTGTCATAGAATACTTCATTAAATGGGTTAAAGCAGAACCATTCCCCAAGATCACCTATGGTAAAGTACTTAGATTTTTCATCAAAAATAATATAACCAGATTTGGAATCCCTTATAAGATTATCACCAACAACGGAACACAATTTGAGAGTAAAGAAATCTCTCGTTTTGCCATAAAAATGGAATTATTAAAATTATTTCCTCCATTTCCTGTCCGAAGGAAAATGGGCAGTTGAGGCTGCAAATAAGCCTATAAAGACAATTTTGAAAAATGACTGAACAAAGCTAAAGGAAACTAGATAAAAGAGCTGCCACTTGTATTATGGGCTTGTTGAACATCTACCAACGGCAATAGGCTATAATCCCTATTCAATGACTTATGGGTGTGAGGCAATGTTACTAATTGAGATTGAAATACCCTCACTTCCAAAAATCGGACATGCATTCGATTTAGACCAAGAGCTAAAAAGAGAATCACTGGATTTGATACATGAGTTGAGAGGCGAAGCAGCAATCGGAACAGTTGAATATCAAAGAAGGATTTTAAAGCATTGCAACTCAAAAGTAAGAACACGATCATTTCGAGAAGGAGATTTGATATTTCGAAGAGTAATGGCAAAAACAAGAAATCCCGCTGATGGATCGATGAGACCAAATTGGGAAGGACCCTTAATCATTTGTAAAGTAATACGTCCAATTGCTTATAAGTTGTGCAGAGTAGATAGAAATATGGTTCCTAGAACATGGAACGTAGAATATCTAAAATCATATTTTCCTACGTTTAATGAATAAAGCATCTCTTTCTTCAAAAGAAAAATCTACATGGTTGGAAGTAGAATTCGCCTTGCATTTGGACACTACCTTTAACGGTCAAAGACTTTGTCAGTGCCGAGTTAGCTAGGGCAGAGCACCTTCTTGAAGGAGGAGTGTAAGCCTTTATCTATGCTATGCTTTGGTTAGGTTAAAGTATTGAAAAACCCTTGGCCGCACCTCTGGTCCGGTCAAGGCACCTCCTAGAGGAAGGAGTGCAAGTCTTTATCCATGCCATGCAATGGCCAGGTTATAACATCGACAGGACTCTGTCTGCGGAACGCTATAGCCAGGGCAGGGAACCTCTTGGAGGAAGGAGTGCAAGCCTTTATCCACGCCATGCTATGGCCAGGTTAAAGCATCGACAAGCCCTTGGCCGCACCTCTGGTCAGGTCAAGGAGCCTCTTGGAGGGTGGTTGGGTAAGTCCTTGGTTCTAGCCTGAGAATGAGCTAACCAAGAGCACCAAACAACAACGGACTAAGACGTCGAAGCCCAAGAAGCATCTCATCACACAATAGACTAAGACGTCCAAGCCCGAAAAGCGGCTCATCAAACAATGGACTAAGACGTCCAAGCCCAAGAAGTGGCTCATCAAACAATGGACTAAGATGTCCAATACCAAGAGTGGCATATCAAATGATGGACTAAAACATCCAAGCTCGAGAAGCAGCCAATCAAACTGCAACTGCATGTGAGGCTTAAAGGGTTTGCACATGTCGAAGAAGACAAAATCTAAGAAGCAGAACAGAACACCACTTATTATACCCAAAATCTTTGTTTGGGTCTCTCACTTTCGAACATTATATTATAATATATGAATATTGGTTTCGGGTCGTCACTAGTCACTTATGGTTGATTATGAAGATAATTATTATGGATTTCTGATTATCCGACATATGCCCTAATCTTGGCTCATGATTTTTGTCAGGTAGATAATTATTATGAATTTTTGATTGTCCGCCATTAATACACAAATTTGGTTTGATAATTCACTTTTGAATACTATTCTTGAATCTCACTTTTTAAAATCTGAATCTGGGCTCTGAACATCTTAATATTAATTTCTAAACTTCATTTCTCGATGCCCTATTTGGGTTTAGACTTCATAATTTTCTAATGCCTGAATTTGAATTTCGGGTCTCTTCTCATCAATTTTAGATTTCGTCCATCAAGTCTTGGATTTGGGTTTTAAAGCAGTATTATTGAAACTACAATAGACATCTAAGTATTCGACCAAAAGCTTCAAGTTGTTCTTCTTAATACCCCAAATTAGAGTTTTTAGTTTGCAACTCTAAACGATGTTCACCAACATCTGAATTTGGGCTTCAGGATCATTCTTATCTCCAAAAGGAGTTTCTAAATACACATTAAGATTTAAGAATTATGATGACTTATTTCTAGATGATAGCTTATGACCACCTATTTCGTGATACTGGCTATCTCCAACCGGAAGTTCTTAGACTTCAGTTATTGTATGCATAAATAAATATTAATTACAGACCTCATATCCTTTATAAAATCAGGATTATGATTAACTAACCATTTAAATTTAGAATCACTGCTATGCTAACATATCATGAAGAATATTTATAACATAATGAATTAGCAATGGAAAATGTCACTTGCTTTGAATTTTGATGTAAAACAAGGTTATTAAGAGCAAAGAAGTCATGAAATTTTTGTCCTCAAGAACAAAAGCTTCTTTCATATGTTGGACAAAATTTTAGCCATAAAACCCACTTAAGAATAAAGGTATGAAAGAATATTAATAAAAATGCCAGACTCTACTTAAATTACAAGCACGGGTTTCGACAAGGATCATGGAATAATATTTCACAGGCATTAAAAGGGTTTTCGAAGGAGTTGCAAGCACCGTGTGCTTTCATAAGTGATAGATAGTGCAAAACGATTTCGAAAAAGATGAAAAAGAAAGCAGGGCTACCCTTTCACTTCAACAAATGTTTCGATGCAGATGGATTCATGAATATAGAGAAAAAGCAAGGATGGGCTCAGAACCCCTTTCGAAAACAATGAATAATAATCTTTCATATGTGCACTAAACATTTTGAAACTAAAGGTTTCGCCTTGATTCAAATTACTGAAATCCACCATTTGGAAAGTATAGTCGAGCCTTTCAAACTGGTCGAAGTCTATGACGTCAAGAGATGATTCCATATCAATTCACAAACATGCATTCAAAAGCTATATACCACGACGGAATCATCAATACTTCAACACATTAAGAACCCTAATAGACAACCTAATGACAGAGTCAGAAGCTCTAATTTTTAATTCTTATGACTACAAAATAAGACGAAGACAAAAGCGTGTATGTGGACCTTTCAGCGACATCGAAAGCAATTTGGGAAAAAGCAGAGAGAAGGAACACTTATAACTTAACAATAGCAAAAGGTGGACAAAGGACCCTTTTGACAAGGTCGAAAGATCTAGAATAAGAAGATGAGAAGTGCAAGGATGAGTTAGAGAACTCGAAAAAAAAGCCTTTGATGGCATTGAAAGCAGGCAAGTCCTTTCAACCATGTCGAAAGGAATGATGTGGAAGATAAAGTGACCTTTCGACGGGGTCGAAAGTATTAGTGTGAAAGTGGGCATACCTCGTCTATAAATAAGACCTAAGGGGTCCAATTTTGGGGACCATATTTTGGAATCCAAAGCTCATTTCTTATACTTCTACTTCTTTTCAACAACAAAATCTTTATAACCGTAAATTGATTTGGGGAAAAGCTCTCAAACTTGCAGCTCATTTTGGAAGAATAAAAAGGAGAAATGCACGGATTCATTAAGGATTTTAATTATAAGGAAGATCATTACAATCACTAGCTAGACTAATGATCAACTGCATATGATGCTATCTTATTTTCTTAACTTCTTTATGTCTTCTGCAAAGCTGCAGGATCAACTTGGCTAGAATGCATGCCAAACATATTATCATTGCGATAAGCATAATATGATGACAAAAGATGATGATGATGTTTCAATGTTGATGAATTTGCAGGATTTACTTATATCCAAGATGATCTTCTACCGAATACACCAAATGAAGCTTGCTCCATTGTGAATTAGATTATTTCGGAAGGACGAAATACTTTTCGACCTGGTCGAAATGGAAAGGGTTGTTTTGAAAAACATCTAGTTCATGAATGACAAGTTATCGTTTAAGGATGGATTCCTTCGAATAGAATATACACGTCACTACATCTTCAATCCTTTCGAAGGAGTTCTCCGATAAGGAACGAAACCAATGATGTTGAAAGCAGCTCTATCTCCTAAAAAGGCAAAGTAGACCTTCCGACATGATTGAAAGGGTTTGAGTGGACCTTTCAACATGGTCGAAAGGGATGAATATTAAATATGAATAACTACTTTTGAATCATTCGAAAGAGGGGTTTCGATTAAGATGCTTCCTTCTTTAACTTCATCTTGATGAGATTAATTTGATCAATGGTTCACTAGTAATATATCAATTATCCGTTGAAAGTGATTTGACCAAGTCAACTTGCTCGGAAGAGAGGTTTCGAAGGAAGTAATCTCTTTCAATCTTCCATCACATATCTTATTTCCATTCACATAGCTTTGGGGATGTTTATAAGTTTTCTTGTTAACAACAATTGTTCAAGAATATCCTTATTTTTATCTTTAGAAATCAAAGAAACTTAGAAATGAGTTAAATGTAGATGATAAAAGATCAAGAAAAGCATTTAGATGCCATTTGATGGATAATTTCTTCCCTTATCAAAGGCGAAACAACCAATAATCTTGATTGTGCCATCAACAATGATGATGCAGATTTGAATGCCATCAAAGTGGAACAAATTTTCAGTTTTGATAGTTGGATAGAAGTTCCTAGGGAATTTATTATAACTTTGATTTTAAATATATATTCGCTTACACTTTATGTATATTATTTTCAACAGAAATCCACATTTAAATCCTTTATACAATTAAAAATATTTCAAATTAATGTTTTTATAGTTTTGATACGATTAAAATATGTATAGGCTACGTTTAGATGATTATACAAAATTTCAAAATATTTTAGAAAGCTTAATATTTTCGAAACAATTTTTATAAGCGTGTTTTTCAAAAATACAAAGGGTATGTTGATATGCTCCTATAGCATATGTAGACATATAGGCTAAAAATTTCAAAATTCAAATTTTAATGGAAGTATCTTTTCATTATATCTCTTTGCAACATGACTGTTCTTCCTTTACAAATAGGAGGTTTTACAGATGAATTTTTTTAACCAATTTCTTATCCTCTCTCTCCTGTTTTACTCTCTTGATTTCTAAAAGAAAATCAACTCAAAATATTCTCAAATTCAATCAAAATAAAATTCAAACTCTATCGATTTGATTCTCTATCAATTACTCTTTGAACTCTCTCATCTCCATCACTGAAAACAAGATCAATGTGTAATCTAAGAGGTTATAAGATTATTTGTATGCAAGATCAAGAAATTGAGTCTGTAAATTCTATCAAATCATACTCTTATACCCTTAGGTGTTCTCGGTGTCCATGAAAACTAAGTGGGTGTGCTTGATGTCCCTTTTGAATCCAAGTGGGTGTGCTAGTGTCCCATCGGAATCTAATGAGTGTATTTAGAGCTCGAAAAATTTAGAGGGTGTGTCTTGTAGCCTTGAAATCGAGATTATAATGAAATTGATATTTAAAATGAAAACTGTAAAATAAATTGTACGAGACAGGATGTAAGGTAACTCCGAACCAAGATAAAAATACTTAATGTGATCTCTCCAACACTTTACTTTTACTACATTTATATATGCATGTATCTGCATCTGTGATAGTTGATTTTGCATTGTTTAATTATAATCTTCAAAGAATTTAATATGATTCACAAAAATCTATAAACACTACCAACCCTAGTGTTAAAATAGCCTTAAGATCCATCTTCCGTAAACTAACACACGCATACATATACTACATCGCCTATGTTCAACTGCTAATATTCAGTTATTTTTACATAACTTCTTGTTTCATTAATGTCATGAAATTCCATTAACCACTTACTTCTAATTTTAATAGTTTAAATATCTTTTACCGGTTAACTTCCACTTAGCATTATTGAATTACCGTCCCTTTTCAACTACTAACTGCCTTTCTTTGATTATTATATCCCTTTAATTCCCCATTGCTTTATTTATCCTTTTTCCCTTATTGCTTATTTTCTAACTTATCTTAAATCACATATATACACTTAAATTATTAGCATTATCACTACTTACATTGCTTTGAGTTATACTTAGGGATTCGTGCATTTTGATGCGTTGGAGTTACATCTTCTAAAAAGAAAACATTAACAATGGAATTTTCCAATATTATCTAAAAGAGGACTTGCTATGTTTAAATTTCTGGAAATTATCTTTTCTATTATTATTGAAATAGATGGTATAAAATTTGGTAAATATTTTAATTTTAGACATCTTTTTTTAGGTATTCCCTTTTTATTTCAAACAATACGCTTTTATACATATTTAATAAACTGGATAAGTTGTAGAAATTTACATTACAATGGATTTAATTCCAATGCATTAAAACACTACGTAAATCCCAATCCAAATAATAATAACTTCCAATTCATATTAACTCACATATACCATTAAAATAACAAACCTGATATTGTTATACTACTTATGAATTTATGGATTATTTTCACCCTTACTTTCCAAATTCAAGTGTGTGGAATATTTAATCAAAGTTAAAAATTCAAAGAATATGTAGGCATGGTTTTCAAATTCATTACATATATATTTAACCTACAACTCCAAAATTATATTTAGGTATACAACGAATAGATTTACAATGATATAAATCCAATATATATAAAAATAGATAATTTACCACTCACCTTTAAGTTTCCAAATCTCTATGTCTAAATACGTTATTCATGAGTGTATCCCTTTCTTTCTAGTAAAATATGTATCGAAAGGATATACATATTTATTAATTATAGATCTGAGAAGAGATTCGAATTAAACGTGGTTGTAAAATTTTAGATTTAGAAGTTACCACTTCTTTATAGAGTTGATTCACCCCATATTCTTCTTTTCCTTTATTTTCCCTATTCTCCACACACAGAAGGGTGGGGTGTGTGTGTGTGTATTAATTTCAATTTCCTAGAATTTATATGGAAAGTAAATAGTAGAGCTGTGCTCTATGATTCAAAAATTATCTGAAGAATACTAAGGGGTTGGACCTACATTTAAAGGTCCCGAATCAATTCTATCCATTATATTTTAATTTAGTAAATCCCAGTCGCTAGGCGTAGGGTTATAATTAGCCATTGCCTACCACAGGTCGATTGCACTGTTGCCACAGATCAACTACTTGAGGTTGACCGGTCCTAATAAAGGGGTCGGCTGATCGTTTATATGTTAATTTATTATATTGTGTCTATCTCGTTCTATTTCCTTTAATATGCAATTGATTTTGCTCCATCTAATATCAATCTTAATGTTAATTTAACTTTACTTAGATTAATTATTAGTGTACCGTTAATTTAACTTAATAATATTTATTTCTCGATGTTCTTTCCTACAATGTTAATGTTCTTATTCATTAACGTTCGTTTTGCCGTTAATTAATTCTCATTTATTTCCTTTTTCTTTACATTATCTTCTTTCATAATTATATATTGTTTTATTAAATGTTATTACTTTACATTTATATTTAATGATTGGTTAAACACTAAGTAAATAATAATTATTGTCTCCTTTATTTTTTTGAGGTTAACATTCATTACCTTCACACACATGAATTCTTATTTAATTCATTTTCAACATTGATTTAGTTACACTAACCACATCTATTTCCTTTAACATTAACATTTGTATTTAATGTCCATTTTGTGTTAAATTATTAACATTTACTTCCTTAATTGGTTTGGAATTGTTTCCAATCTGAATACTTCAAAGGTTAATAGCTTTTTCATTGGAACTCCATTCCTATTACTTTCTGTATGAAATTTGACCAAAAAATTACTACGTACACAACGATGCAAGTTTCATAGCCATATTCTAATGTCTGTGAAAAAAACCATTTTTGGCTTTAGTAATTTTTTTAATTAATTTATTTGTAATTAATTACGTTCAACTTTTGGGGGTGTTATAATAACGTTTTAGTGAAACGAAGTTGATGTTATAGATTTTGATTCTATGACATGGATGCCATACACTACACAATTACAGCTTATGCATAGTATCTAGTCATTTATGGGCTTCAAGTTTCTGCTCATATGTCTTAGTGATATAGCATATCTTATACCTGACAAAGTGGTGTGACAATTTGGTATGTGACCTAATGGTACTGGAAAAACTTGTGCCGCTATGTTCTACTTGGTAAAGATGTCTTTGTTGTGATTGATCCATACATAGCTAGAGCCCTTTTGAGAGGAATGTGGTATGTGTACACATTGATTAACAAAGTAGAATAAATTAATATATACACTAATTACCATTAATTTGTGTATTCGGATGGCATTTACCATACGCTGGAGTTGGTTGACGATCTTTTTAAAGAAGTACCAAAGCGGTCTAAGGGTAAATGCATTAGTATGAAGAAGATTTTACAATCAATTCTAGGGAAGAGCAAGCTATTAAGACAGACGTTTCCACCTCACGTCGTTCCACATTCTCATATGCATATAGACGCACCTCCATCAAAATATATGGCTCCTCCATCTTCTTATAATCAGCTGGTTACATATCACAGACATCAAGGAAGAAAAGAAAATTCATCTTCTCAGGAGGAATGTAGGCCTAGTCCTTCACAATCTCCTTGGAAAATTTCACCAATGGAAAGAAAATAAGATGACAACATGAAGTATTCGTCGTAGCCTAATTTACAGTGGAGGATGTTGAGAAGAAAGACTCTAGGCGAAGTTTGCAAACTAACATATAAAGCGATATTTTAGTGAATATGGTATGGGAGGTGGTATGTTGTATGTAATGTTGTTGTTTGTATAGTGTTTTTAGATTTAATGGATCTTGAATTTAATGGATTGTGGTATTTTGTTGTATGTGAACAAGACTACACAATCGATACGAACTGTGGAACTTCCATCGATACGAACTATGCAACGGCTATCGGTACGAACAAGGCAATGTCTTCGATACGAACGAGGCGAAAGCCTCGGAACGACTCGGTCAACTCGGCATCAAAAGTGGAATGATCCAAAAATCAAGCGCCACGTCAACTCACAAGCGCGTGACCAGAAGCGAGTCAAAGTAATCGATACGAATCGTATCGATACGAAGGGAACCGAAACCGAAAACCTCAAATTTGGATCGATCATAACTTGCAATCCACATGTCCAAATGCTATGAGATTTTTACAGGAACTTAAGTACAATCTTAAAAATGTTCCTACCAAATTTCGACTCAATTGGATCAAATCATGATCGATATGAAATTCATTCGTATCGATTACGGATCGAGTTGAAATCGCAACGGATCGATCGCATGGGCCCACCCACATGCCAGAAGAATTCTCCCGAGATCTGAGCAAGATATTTGCCTCCTACACCTATAAATAGAGACCCAAGGCCTAAAAAAAAGGATCTTTTGGCTCTTTGACGTACAGACTCTGCCGAAACCATTTTTTTATTCCATAGCTACTGTTGTACTCGAATTTCAACACTATAATCTGCTGTAATCCTCTGTAATCAGTTGTAATCAACAAGTGAATATCAATAAATTTATCAACTTCATAGTGGACGTAGGCCATATGCCAAACCACTCTAAATCATTGTGTTTCTTCAGTTGTTCATCATTTGTTTTTGAAGTGTTTGTTAGATAATCCTCTTTTGACATTTTTATTCTTCATTTTTATCTCTTTAAATACTTCCGAAGAGTGTTGTGCCCAATTTTGGTACAAACATCGGCCTATATGTTCACATATGCTATAGGAGTATGTCGACATACCCTTTGTATTTTGAAAAGAACTTCATAAAAATTATTTTGAAAATATTAAACTTTGTCAAATATTTAAAATTTTGTATGATCGTCTAAACATAGTTTATATATTCTAATCATATTATAACTTAAGAAAACTTTATAATTTTTTTTTGAAATATTTGAAAATATATAATGGATTTATATATGAATTTACTTTGAAAATAATATATACATATATATACGTATAAAGTATAAGTGAATATATATTTAAAATTAAGTTATAATAATTGTTATAATACACTTATAAACATTTATAATGCATAAAACTAAAACTATAACAAAGTATGCTAGATTTAAAAGTATATATAAAATATAAAATATTTAAAAACTTAATTACTCAAAATATGGTAATTTTTGTAAATAAAATTAAAAATTAGAAATCATTCGAAGGCCATTTTGAAATCAAGAATTCTTTAAAATCGTTTTGGAAATTCAGAATATTTGAAAACATTTAAAATCAGAGAATAGATTTGAATTTTTTTTGAAAAATGAAGGGAGAGAATAAAGAAGTGCTATTAGGGTTTAACAATAATCTATGACTCTATAACTTATTTGGATATCTTGAATCTTCAATACTCATGAGTCTTCAATCTCTAACTCTTGAATCTCTATACCAGCCTCTTGGATATACTCTTAATATTGTACAGTTTTCTTAATTAATACCTGTCTAGTATCATGCACTATATCATATTTATAACTTGATAAAAACATCAGTATCTATATTTTATATGGTGTCATATGGTTGTTGTCATCAGAAACTAACGCTTAAGGTATTAACTATATATATAGCCTCAAGTACAAATTTATGGCAGGTGCGAATTATTAATCTGGTCAATAACTTAGATTAATTAAAAATTATTTAGTTATTAATATTGGTTGGAATACGAGGTCAGTAGTGTTCCCCAACAAAAGTCTACTAAATGCAAGGGGATACTCGTAGTTGTGTATACATTATACTAATGTAGTGCAGACCCATGGAATTATTCGTTTGTATATAGGTGAAGGAAATATACCATGGTATGATGGTTTGCCCTAGTCGAAGTATCAAAGGCCCAAGTAAAGCCTGCTTCAATCTTTTAGGGGGCACGTTTTAAATAATCAATGGGGCATTTCCTTGGTTTCATTAGCCAATCTAAATAGGACAGTGAGCGTAGATTTGATGCTATGTCAGCACAATTGTTAACATATATATATATATATATATATGAGGAGTAAGAGCTTTATACATAGGTTGAGATCGTCATTGGTCATGATCGGTCAGTGGAAACATAAGGGTTGCGCCTAAACGTGCTACACCCCTACTAATGTAGATCATGTTTACACCACCTCATAGTTTTATGTTAGGAAGAAAGGCTTGAAAGCCCATAATAGAGATCTTTTCAAACAAGATAGAATGCAGGTAAATTGTCGTAATGTCATTATTTGGCACTACACAAGTTCCCAGGCATGCACGATGATGAGGATGTGATTCTGCATTGTTGATGTACCCTGGTATGGTGCAGAGTTATGGATACTAGCAGGGAAAGTATCTTGGTCCAAAAGGGAATATGGTTCTTGCACAAACACACACACACACACATGTATATACATATACACATATGTAGTTATTATACACCTCAATGGGTAGGGCATATCGTATGCGTATGTGAAGTCAAGACGACAAAGTTAAACTAGTAAACAAAACATTAGTGGAAGACAATCGACATATACCAGTATTATGTGTAAAGTATGTAATTTACTAGTCACTAGAATGTTGTTATGCTCCCTTCCTTATTGCATCCCACAGGATAGACTTTGAGGGACGTATAATGGAACATGGCGAAAACTTTAGAATGATAAATAACTTATGCATTCTTAGCCTTGGTCGGTAATTCTATGTTTTATTATGCATTACTATTTTGCTACGAGTTTGTTATCTTTAGTGCTCTGATATAATTTTCATTATCTGCAGGATACCAACACCAGCGATCCGTACTTTGGTGGACTTGGTTTTTGATTTAGCAAAAATTCAGACCTATTATTGTGCGGGTTATTACATTTGATATTGGAGTATAGGTTAGTAGATCATAAGAACTAGGACATGTTAAGTGATTGCGTTTGTATTTTTACTATAATTATATATATACATATATTATATGCCAAATGCTACAAATTCAGACTACAGAAATAGTTGCAACCATATTCTAAAAAGATGGACATGCAACTATGAGTTGGAACAATAGATGAAGTTGAAGATATACACCTATTTCGATTACCCTATGGAAAGTAGGTCATATTTGGAAGGCGTTGACTTAAGAAGGGCATGAATGTGACATATGGAAGAATCCTTGAAGCTGGATAGTACTTAACTCCCTTATAGAGCACAGGTTGCCCTATGGTTGTAGATCCCCATAGGATTATCAATTAATAATGTAAATTAGGTCCAAATAAATGAGAAAGTAAGAACCTACATGTCATAGATATGCAAAAGTAAGAATTAAGCTAGTTCCTGAATGAATGTGTGTTGTAAATACCTGTACTTTAATGAGCCTAAATTTCAACAAGGATCGAAACCCAAGTCTATCAAAGCATAGATCTTGGATTTGGTGCCTGGAATTAAGCATGAGCATTATCAGAGATTGAAAATCTAAACTTACAGTGGAAAGAATAATAGGATATAAACACTGACTGTGGTTACTACCTAGAAATTAATGGTATACATTGGTTATCAAATTGCCACATCAACATCGAGCATTAGAGAAAAGAAGACTTCTAAAACAATCAATCATGTTTAGCTCCCGTGACCCGTTCCTCTAAATTTATCATATGGGTTATAATGAGGAGGGGATTAGAATAACATTCTAATGACTGGAAAATCTATAATGTCCATAACATAAGTTCATACTAATTGGTTTCCATTTAATGGTTATGTCTACTATTTTAACATTAAACAAATTAACCTAATATTGCACACACGATATTCCTACCTAGCACAATTCATCTACCTATCCTTCATAAGGTACAAAATACCATTATAAGTCTGTCAGCTTCTTAATACTTCTAAATACGAAGTGGGCTCCAAGCTTCATCGTTGTTAGTCTATTGGTCCTAGCTATAGAGACCTTTAACCACTATTTACGGCTTTATAATACATAACAATCAACTACTAATGCATCTATCGTCTTTAACGATTTAGCCATGTGAGAGACAATACCCAAGCCACTTAATATCTTGTTAGTAAGGACTGGGCAGACCCCTGACTGTTTAATATCTTTTTTCTAGGTAGGCGTTTTTCACTTAATACCAAACCACAAGGCGGACTCCTCCCTAGAACTATCTAGCTGACATCGCTTGGTATTTCACTGGGACACATAATACTTCTTTATATGAAAGAGGTGGACCTTAGATCAGTCACTTATTACCTCAAACCAGAATCGGACCCTTCTTAGGATATCCAATTTTCCTCCTAATCGATGCTTCGGAACATTTAAGAGTGTTTAATTAGGAAAGAGGTAGGCTTTCAAACAACCACTTAATACTCTAATCCCCAAGAAGATTCTATTATTCCCATAAACATTTCCCACAAGTCCTATGATTGGTAATGTCCTACGTCATAAATAGGTGCACACAACCGCTAATTGCCTCAGAATGAAGGACGGACGGACTTCCTTTATGTTACTTTACTGACCTCGCATCCTTATCTTCTAAGCCCAGTTATTCTATAGGTCCTATGGTTAAAGATGTCTCATATCAGTGGGAAGTGTACATAACTGCTAGTAGCTTCAAAGTGAAGGGCAGATTTCTGTTGTGTAACTCTACTGACCACACATCCCACTTACTAAGTCCAATTAATTACTCTAGGCGTTACTAATCTAAGCCATATTATCATAGGCTTTAAAATTACTAGGCGCTATCATCCTAAATTGGATATTGCAATTAGCTTACTAACCTCCTTCTATTTATTTAAGGCTATACAATTTACCTTAAATGTTCAACTTCTCATAAATCCCCCTTTAAATGTATTTCTCCATAAATGTAAATTTATCCATGATAAAAGTTTATCATCCTAAGGACATTTTTGTAGAAATTTATATATTTACTAATTTCCAGTTGGTAATCTCTATCTAATTATCCCATAGTTATTAATCTAACTTCCTTATTTATCAGTCACATTAATCTATCCACCCTATGATTTGTAACTCCCAATTTCGTTTCATATTTATTAAACATTAATTGGAGCTACAGGCTTTCCCTACTTTTTTTCACGATATTATATATACTTATAACTAATATCTAAGTGAGCTTTATGCATAAATCGTCATATTTATTGGCACGTATAAATACCTACTTCTACCAAATATATTCTAGTCACAAATCTTAAAGTAACTTTTCCATATTTAATCTGCAAAAATTATATTTCTTAAGAAGATTCTCCATTGTGATTTCCATAAATTAGTTTAAAATAAAAGATCAAAAATAAAAGGAGATATTAGCCTCGTCTAAAATTACAACGAATGATTATTTTCTTTTTATTGGAACAGATGGTGTAAATTACAAAGAATAAATCTGTAATTTACACATTTCTTCCTTTTCTTTTGCATATATTCCTTATCATATCAAACGTTGCATTTTTATGCAATTTTGAAACACAAACAAAATTTTAAAATCCAAATAGACGTCCTTCCCACAAATTTAACTACAGAAAATTCCTATTTCAACGTAATTAGGGTAATAATAAAAATCGTACTAATGATCTACAACCTAATTTCAAACCTGGAATAGGTTTCATATCTAATCAATATTCAAATCTATACCTTTTAGGGCTAATTTATTGATCATGATGTAACAATAATTCCAAATAAATCTCCTAAGCATATGTAGGCAATGTTTGTTACATTTAATTATTAGCCTACAACTCACATATATTTATTCATTTAGGCATAAAAATCAAATGTATGCCATCGAAATAGACTCAAAATCATAAAAATGTATAAATTTCCCACTCACCTTCTAAAAGCATTCCAGATCTATCGATCTAAAGCAAAACCTTTGATTCAACTTCATTTCCTTCTTGTTCTAAGAAATATATATAAAAAGGATATATACGTATATTAGAATTATAAATTGAGAAGAGATTTTGGGTTGAAGGGAAATATATATATATATATATATATATATATATATATATATATATATATTACCCTATTATCGCGTAGTGTTAATTCGCTTCTCTTCTTCTCTTATATGATTTCTATTTTTCTTTAATTTATATACATACGGATATAAATTTTATATTTATAATTTAGAAAATAGCGGAGAAGAAAAAAATGGAAGAGCTTCGCTGCTGCTTGTAGAAAAATATAAGAAAAGAAGAGAGGGTTTGGCCTGAATTTATAGGCACTCAAATTAACCACGGTCGTATGATCGAAATATATTAAACCCAGACTGTTCTGGCCTAAGCAAACCCTTGCCGCCGATTTGCCGACCAATCAACCGATCATGGGCATTGATCGAACGCTGGGTATTGACTGTCCTAAATGGATGTCAACCCATGGGCCTGGGTGATTAATATATAAACGTTACCATATTTATTGTAATTATTTTTGTTCCAAATTCGTTCTTCATTCGTATGTTCTTCATTTGGACATCGATCGTAAAACTCCAATTATGAAAGTTGCTCAGAGTTTCACCACGAACACATTGATGGAAGTTTCATGGTCAAATTCTATCGTTTTCAAAAATTCCATTTTTGGAGCCTAATTAACTAACTTGCTAAATAACTAACACCAAATTTATAGGGTGTTACATTCTTCCCCCTTAAAATAATTTCCTCCCCATAATTATGCCAATGACTAAGTCATGGTTCTAACTCATAGTTGTCCTAAACTACACGCCAATTAATGCAAATTCTATTTTGCAACTAACATTCACAAGTGCATAGTGTAAGACAATACAAGAAAACATTTATGCATAATGATCCTAAATCGGGTCCTCCTATATAAATGCTTTCGTTTTGAAAAACATCTATGAAATATGGTGCACACAACCTATATACACACTGCCAGTGATATATGTATGCAAATTTTAAAAAATATTTTCACTAAAAATCCATGTACCCCTATGAGTAGATGTATGCTGCAACCAATTTGCATCCAATTCCTACAAAACACAAATCTACACATCGAAATCTCACTTACTAAACGTCACTCCTTTGTCGAAAAAAGAACTTGGGTGGAGAATTACACATTTTTATCACTGTAAAAGTAATCCATTTCCTGTTGTATGGTGGAAAGTTCGTTGCTCTTCCAGATTTACTTCAAATTTTCCACGCACAAAATGCATAAGGAGGCTTATTTCAAAGCTTTAAAACGGAACTAAGCCCAAAAATAGACCCGCGTGCGTTGTCGACGATGTATGAAATTAGAAATTCCATGGCTAAAATAGCTATTTCATAGTCATCAGTTGCGTTTTATTGTATTATCGATACTAGTGCACCATTAAATTCTCATTTCTAATTAAATTTCCTTTCATACGCTTAGCATGTGGCCTTCAAAATCAAAAATTTTTAAAAACTTTTTTCTCTTTTCAAATTCGTTCGTCTCTTGAAAAAATAAGCTTCATAAATATTTAGATGCTATTTTTCCCTTGAAATCAAAATCTAAATATTATTGAGCGTCTAAAATAATTAAAATGCAAAACTCCTTTTTTCAAGTGAAATTTCCTAAATTAAGAGAAACTTAAAAATTATTGTTCTTCTTAAAAATTTTGACAATTCGAGCCACATTTTTAGCATTAGTTGGAATTCATTTATGCACTCAAGCATTTTACAACTAAGCTTAACCCATAAAACCTGACATTTTATTTAATAATATCGACATACTCAATTCAAAATTTTATCTTTCAAGGAACAAGATCAATGGCCCATGATTCCAAAACAAATTGACATGTCCTCCACTTTCTAGATTTTCTACCTAACTAAACTTCCATTAAGTATCCTTATGATATTTTCATATTTATGATGTTTCTTCCAAACATACATATAAGAGCTATTCATATATTTGAAAATAATAATGACATAGTAAATAACTAGAAATATATCTCATAATATCGTGTGTGTCTTAAAAGAAACAACTAACAGTTACAACCTAACAACCTAAAGCGGATAGAACACATGCTGGAAGAAAAGATACAACAATATACTATAGAAACTAAAAAACTGCCTACAGACTATAGGACAGTACCAATCCTCGATAGGGGCTCAAGCTGTTGTCGCAGCCTCGAAAAGAGCAAAGCATAGCAGCTAAGCGCCTAATCTCATTACTCTAGCACTGTAGCTCGGTCCTTATCTCTCATTGGTCGATATGAATCCCCTTGAATTCAGTCCAGACCTAACGAATACTAGCTCGAGACTTTGATGTCCTATCCCTGCTTCGCCTCATGCTGTCCTACTGCAACTTGGCTGCTACAATTAGTGGAAAATAAATTCCCATCATTCTAGAGGAGGCTCTATCAATGGCAGGCGGGACTGTAGTCTAGGCAGTCTCCCCACTAAGATTCACCCTATGTCGCACGAAGACGAAAGTGAATATGTGAAAAGATGGAAAGTATCTCCTTAGGGTGATAATTTCTTAATTGAAAAATGAATCACAAAAAGGCATGCCCAATTGACGACTACACTACCCACAATTGCATAGGTGGCCTTCTGCATCCAAGGGTAAATTCGATCGTAGCTTATCATCTTAGGGATGATGTTTTGCTAAATAATGCACACAACAAGTCCGGAGCCAGATATAGATTGTCCGTCCTCCAGACACCGACACCTTAAGAAAAGATCTGTTGTAAGACCTCTGGATCGGTCATCTCAATATCATCCAAATTCACGCCATTTGTGGCAATCTTGTAAATATCGTCGAAGTCATCTTTAGATATCTCGAACTTGACCACCTTTAACCTCTGATTGAATGAAACTATTGTCTTCATCGAAATTTAACACCTGATGAGCGTCGAAAAGGCGAATGCAGCGTGGGTAGCGTTCTTCTCAAAAGCCTCAAAGCACAGGATCAATGCAATTCCTACCGCCTCAGAAAGCTCTTCTAGCCCAAAAGCTGCGAAGTCTCTAAACTTCACCGGTCACTCGTAAAGGAATTTTTAATTGGCAGAGCTGAGAGAGGTGGAGATCTTTTGGTCATTCTGGCCGAGCCACCTGATCCCTAAGGACTGACACCAGAGTGGCGCGAGGAGGAATCAACAATGTGGGGAGGTGCCATAGGCTGAGAAGTAGAGAAATATGGTTTAAATATGGAGTGGAGGTGGGGAAAGATCTAATGTGCAAAATTCAATGCAAGGTAGAGGCGGGGCTGCTGCTCGTTTGAGATAGGGGAGAAACGGGGTTGCCTGGAGGTGGAATGAAGGAAGTGGGAGCTAATGTGGAGGAGGAGAAGGTGATTTTTGGGTTTGGTTGAGATAGGAAGGGGAAAATAAATGTGATTGGGAAAAATTTGATACGGTTTTATATTCACGTTCTAGGTTCGGTTTGGGAAAAATCCAATTAACTAGTCGATCACTCTAAGATGATTGATTGACTGCTTTAGGTTTACTCATCGATCGCTACCAATGTTTTCGCGCAGTTTGAACCTGGATCCTACACGAGATAGGTTAAATAGATAAAAAGTAACAACGATAAATCTTTTGTGCCATCTCCTTCGACTCAACATGGTCTGATCCTTGCCATCTTCATGACAGTGCCTAATCTTACTATCTAGCTTTTTGAACCATTCCTCCACTATTCTGCAATACTTCAGAATTATACTGCTTCAGCCATCAACAACTCCATAAACTTGATAATACTCCAACTACATTTCCCAAATACTTCACGTTGAAATATTTCTTCCAATAGCTGGGGGATATAACAACACTTCAAACTTCATACCCCCGATAGAAGTAAACGACGTTCCTATTTTGTCCATCTCTTCAAAGAGATAATTTTTAAAATTTCGATTTTTGTAAACTGGAAAATCATTGGGATAAATATTCACCCTTTGAAACTCATTCCCAAATCGAAGAACAATTTTCTTGCCAAAAATCAAAATCAAACCTGTATTAATACAAATACGTATATAAATATTTAAGGTTTTCAAAACCTGCTCTTTTATAAACAAAAATTTCTTAACACGACCAACTTAGTAGTATATGTGTTTCTTGGAAGTCAAAAACACAAAAATTTCCAAAATTCTAAAATAAATCCTTTGGAAAATAAATCCCCTTAAAACCCCATTTTCATAAACTAAGACATTTTCAAATATTTTAAAAAAAATCTCTCAAGGTTTTAGAGCAATTAATTGACCTTAATTCTTCAAATAAAAATTTGGTTCGCCGTCTAAAAGTGGGTAATGGAAATTCCGTTACTAAATAGGTTTTCTTACGTATGCAGCGTACATAATTATGTTTCCCGCTTATTTGGAATAATTGTGTATCTTCAACTATAAGTCATTGTCAAAACCAAAAGTCGTAAGGTAGCTAGTAGCTCAACTACTAAGTCGAACACCCTACAGTCTTCGAGATTCTATCTTATGTCATACTCATGCTCTTATCCATTAGCACCTTACACACTGCCAACACTCTATGGGGTAATTCATATTTGGCATAAAACTATTAACTCTAACATATTTCTAACCCATAGTTGGGTTCTTAGAGTCTAGCATAAAAATAATAAAATATACGAAAGGGCGAATACATTCTCTTCACTTATCTCTGATCAAATAACCAAAGCTCTATGTAACAACCCGTACTTTGTCGAGCCTAATTTCGATAAGAATCAAAATCCATGTCTTTAAAGCATAGATCGTTGGATATGGTACCTGAAAATAAGCATGAGCATTATCGAAGATTGAAAAAAAATCCAAACTCGTGGCCGAACTAGTAATAGGATAGAAATACCGAATGTGGCTACTACCTTAAAATTAATGGTTTTCCTTAGATATCATATTTCCACATCAGCATTGAACATGAGAGAAAAGAAGAGTTCTCCAACAACCAATCGTGTCTAGCACCAATGGCTCGTTCCTCTAAATTCATCCCATGAGTAATAATGAGAAGGGGGTTAGAACAACGTCCCGATGACTGGAAATCTGTGCGGTGCCTATAACATAAATTCATACCGATTGATTTCCATTTAATTGTCATGCCTACTACTTTAATGTTAACCGAATTAATCTAATATTGCAAAAAAATATTCATACCTAGCACAATTCGTCTAACTACCCTTCCTAAGTATAAAATACTAATGTAAGTCTATCATCCACTTAATACTTCCAAGTGTGAAGCAAACTCCTAGCATCATCATCATTGGTCTATTAGTCCTAGCTATAGAGACCCCTAACACCATGTATGGCTTTATAATACGTAATAGCCATACTACTAATGCATCTATCATCTTTGAAGTTTTAGCCATGTGAGAGACGGTAACCAAGCCCCTTAATACCTTATTAATGAGGACTAGGTAGATTTTTGACCATTTAATGTATATGTTCTATGAAGCCTTTGTCATTTAATACCTAACCCAAGACAAATTCCCACGGGTCCTATGATTGGTGATGTCTCACATCAGTAATAAGTGTACACAACTATCGGTGGCCTTTGAGTGAAGGGCATACTTCCATTGTCTCACTTTAGTAATCTCGCATTTCAATAATCCTTAATGCCTAATTATTCTATGGGTCTTATGGTTAAAGATGTCTCACATCAGTAATAAGTATTCATAATTGATGGTAGCCTCAAACTAAAGGGCAGATTTCTATTGTGTAACTCTACCGACTTCACATCCCATCTTACTAAATCCTGTTAATTATCTGAGGCTTTACTAACTTAAGCCATATTATCCTAGGCTTTGCTTTTACTAGGCTTTATGATATTAATTGGATGTTGGACTTATTTTACCAACCTTCCTTTATTTGTTTTAGGATATATAATTTACCTTAGATATTCAACTTCCCATATATCCCAATTTTATCTAGTTCTCCATAAATGTCAACTTGTCCATGATAAAAGACTATCATCTTAAGAACATTTCCTAAGACATTTATATATTTACTAATTTCTAATTAGTAATCTATTTCTAACTATCCCATTATTATTAATTTAACTTCCTTATTCATCAGTCCCATTAATCCATTTACCCTATTATTGATTTGTAACTCCCAAATTCATTTCACATTTATTACCCATTAATTGGACTTACAACCTTTCCCTACTTTCCTTCCAAATTCCTATCTGTAAAAAATGTTATTACTATGTACGTATAACTAATATTCTAAGCGAGCGTTACACATAAATCATCATATTTATTAGCACGTATAAATACCTACTTCTGTTAAACGTATTCTATTCACAAATCTTTAACTAGAACATTCTTTTCCATTTTTAATTTGCTGAATTTACACTTCATAGGAGGATTAGATGTTGTGATTTCCATGAATTAGTTTAAAACAAAAAAGCAAAGATTTGCCTCATTTGAAATTCCGAGGAAGGATTATTTTCTTTTTTATTGGAAAAGACAATGTAAACTATGAAGAATAAATCTGTACTTTCCACATCTCTTCCTTCTCTTTTGCATACATTCCTCGTTAAATCAAATGCTGCATTTCCTATGCAATTCAAAAACACAAACAAATTTATAAAATCAAAAGGACTTTCTTCCCAAAAATTAAAATAAGGAAAAATTCCTAATTAAAAGTAACTAGGAAATAATCAAAGGCATACTAATAACCTACAACCTTATTTCAGATCTGGAATAAATTTTATATCTAATCAATATTCATATCTATAACTATTTGGAAGTACTTTCCAGATTAGTGTGTAACAATAATTCCAATTATATCTTCTAAGAATATGTAGGCAATGTTTGTTACATTCTAATTTTAGCCTACAATTCATATATGTTTATTCATTTAGGCTTAAAATCAAACGTATGCCAATGGAGTAGATTCAAAATCGTAAACCATATTTACGCTCACCTTCTAAAGGCCTTTATTCTCCAGATCTGAAGTAATACCTTTAATTCAACTTCATTTCCTTCTTATTCCAAGAAATATATGTTAGTCCTTGAGACGATGGTTTTGATGACAACATCCTTAGAATATGTTATAAAATATAAATACTAATAGTATAAGTTTAGATATATATGTATATGCAGGATTTAACCATGCAGGTATCAAGAATGAAGACTGTACAGTATAGAGATTCAATTTATCAAGATTGAAGACTCATGCGTATCAAGATTATCAAGAGTTCAAGTAATTTATCTTTTAGAAATTTTGTTAAAATTCCTAGAAAAGCACTGGCATCTTAATATCCAATTTATTCGCAGAATGGAATCCACTTCGAGCCTGTTAAAGGGATGGAACCCTAAGTATGATGGAACATATGCAGTTAATGTGCTCGGTAGATTCAAAGCGGTGGAGGTGCAAAAAGTCATAGCGGGGATACAGGGAGGATATAGCGGGATATAGCGGATGGCTCTAAAATAGCATATAAAACTCATACTTAATGTTTATACAAATATATAAATGGTAATTAAATGAAAAATTATCATTCAATTGAATTATAAATAATACATAAATAATTTTAAATAAAAACATGTGCGGATATACTTTAAATAAACGAAAAACTGTTATATTAAATTTTGTAGAATATTAGAGTATTTTCATTTCTGAAAATATATTAAAAAATTAAATCAAATAAATTAGTTTCCTAATTTTATAATGTATAAATGCAATTTTTCAATTCATTTTATTAAAAAAGAAATAGCGGAAATAGCGGAATATAGTGGAAATAATGGGATATAGCAGAAATAGCGGGGATTAAAGTGGAAAGGTTATATTTTGGGGCTATATGGAAAAATCGTAGCGGTAGAAATCCACTATGAGATATAGCGGGGTTGTAGCGGGGTAATAGCGGGGCATTAACTACACAGGATGGAACCTACGAAAAATCTAGTGGAACATTATTTTGTATCCGCTAACTTTTTATTCAAAATGGTTTTTCAAAAATTATATCTTGTTTTCAAAATGATTTCAAAACCTTCCTTTTAAAAGCATCAAAAACATCTATCCTGATTTCAAGTACTTTTAGCCTCAAAATAATCTTTAATTTCAAAATCAAATTATCCTTGTTTTCAAACTATCTTTTAAATATAATATGTTTAATTTTAAATATTTTACTTAGATTTTAGATAAAAGTAAAATTTTGTATATATTATTCTTTATATTTACTTATGTATTTTAATTTTAGTCAAGTATATTTATAAAGTTTAAAATAGTTTAATATAAAACAAAGGTTATTTTCAAAGAAAATCAAAACACCAAAAATCCCTTTGGGATGTCGACATGCTCAAATACCCCATGTCGACATGGTGTTAGTTGAGTTCAAAATTTAAATTTCAAAAGAAGTGTCTATTCATCATAACTCTTCACGAATGGACATGGTTGTTGTTCTTCTATAAATAGGGGTTAGTTTCAACGAATTTTAATTCAGTTTTTCTGGTTTTTCACTCCTCCTCTTCTTCTTCCGTATTTCTATATACATATTCCTACCATTACTCTGCCGAAATCAATATTGAATCTAACTAGATTATCTCTGGTTTGATTCTCTATCACTATCTCAACAAAATCCTTAGTGCTATTCAGAATTATAGGCTTTTTGTAATCAACTTAGCGAGAAAATATGTGATTGTAGCCTTGGAAATCAATCAAGCGAGATAAGGTGTGATTGTAGCCTTGGGAAATCAATTGGGTGAACTTGTTGCCCGGGAAATCAAGTATCTCTACCCAGAGGATTGTGATTCTAGAGGGTGTAACTCGTTGCCTTGAAATGGAGGGTGTAATTGTAAAGATTGTTTTTGAAAGGAAATGTGTACTTGTGTACGGGACTGGATGTTGGGTAACTCCGAACCAGTATAAAATCCGGTGTGTTCTTTCCTTTACTGCTTTTACTTTACATTTGCATTTGTGTTTGATTCTGTGATCATATCTGTGTCTGAATATTGCATTCATTTGAGTTTAAATTAACAAAAACTTAGAAAGATTTAACAATTCTCTAAAACACTATTCACCCCCTCTGGTGTTTATTCTAGCATTAAGATCTTTAATCCGCATTTCTCACATTTGGTATCGGAGCCAAGTTTTCAAAGTTTCATAATATGATTTTTGAAAAAGTTTTTAAAAATGGCTACTAACACTGGTATTGTTACTAACACTAGTATCCCTATCACTAGTTCATTTGTAGAAGGTCAGTCTACTGTCAGACCACCACTTTTTAATGGCAGTAACTATGCATATTGGGTATGTAGGAAGAAAATATATTTACAATCTATAGGATTAGACACTTGGAATATCACACAAATTGAATATTCTGAACCCACAACTGATTTTGCATAGTGGACCGCTAAGCAAAAGACTGTTGCACAAAATAATTCTAAAGCAATGAATATTCTGTTTTGTTCACTAGATAGAAATGAATTTAATAGAGTGTCAGTTTGTAAGTCTGCATATGAAATCTGAAAAACTCTGCAAGTAACTCATGAAGGAACAAGCAAAGTTAAATAGACAAAAATTTCCATGCTCACAAATCAGTTTCAATTATTTAAAATGAATTCTAATGAGTCTATTTCAGATATGTATAGCAGATTTCAGGATATTGTGCATTCTTTAATATCCTTGGGAAAGGAATTTTCTGAAGAAGATCAAGTCAGAAATTTTTTAAATTCTCTTACTCCAGAGTGGGATCAAAAGACACTTGCAATCGAAGAGGCAAAGACATCGGTACCTTAAAGATAGAAGAATTAATTGAAAATATAATGACGTTTGAAGTGCAAATGATCGGGAGAAGAGAAAGCAAAGCATCTGAAAAGAAATCAATGGCATTCAATGCATTGACCGATGGATCAGACTCAAACAGTGATAATGATGAAGAGATAGCCCTTATGACCAGAAATTTTATAAAATTCCTAAAATACATAAAGATGAATAATCTCAAGAGAAACAACTATAAGAACTTTGGAAATCAGAATGTAATGCCAAACAATGTCAAATGTCTCAACTGTGATGAACCAGGGCATATCAAAAAAGACTGTCCATATCCAGATAGGCAAAATCCTCCTATAAACAATGATTCAGTAGAGAAACGGAAGCGTGCATTTACTGCTACTCTAGATGACTCAGACTCGTCCTCAAGCGATGATGATCAGAGGACAGATAATTCAAATTTATGTTTCGCGGCAGTTCACGATTCCGAAGAAATCAAAGAAACGGGCTCAAAAAAAGGTACACATTTACAATATAATTGGTTGAAATTGCATGCTTAGAATTAGATGCTTGATTGCTTGACTGATTGATTTTAATAGGGTGTTATTTTAATTTTAAAAAATTTATAATTATTTTATTATTACTTTTATCATTATTTTCATAGTATAATAATATATTGAAAAAACTATAATTCTGATAATATTCCAGATATATATATACATTAAATATAATAAGTATATATATATATATATATATATTAGAGTACTTAGGAAAAATAAATCACAATTCATAGGCACATGTCGACATAGTCCCCACCATGATGTCGATATGGGTACCAGAATTTGAAATTCAAAACTTGAATTCAAATGGTTGAATTTCCCTCCACCTTTTCACTTCATTCAATTTTCTGAAAAGGCATCTTTTGACCAGAGAACATGTTCTTTGAGAATCTATTTATTCACTATCTTTTATCGTATCTTTTTGCTCTCATTTTCAAATTCAAACTCTCTCTTCAAAACTTCAAGCTCTCTACTCTCGACTTTAATGCCTTCTTCAAGAAATCACTCCACCATGAGAATTTCCAGAAAAATAAAAGAGCAACTCTTCAATGATCCGGATGCAATAAAAGCATACATCAATTATGCTAATTATGCCAAAGTCCATCCCAGAAAGTTTGTTAATTTTCAAGATTTTTCTTCTTATGAAATTGATTCTCTTTTTCCAACAATCAAATTCTTAGTCTTGTTGATGCTTCTCAAAATGATTTTGTTTGCTATCCAAACCTTGTCAAAATTTTCTATGCAAATTTAAACCGTGGATTTTATAATGGAAATGAGAATGAAATTTGGAGTAGTGTCAAAGGCACTAGAATTATTTTGAATTGTGATCTTTTGGGTACCATTCTCAATTGCAAGAGTACGGGAATGGATCTTTCTAATTTTAAAATCGATGAAAATGATCGTGAGACATTTCATCACATTTTCGAAGGGAATGATAATTTTGAATTCAAAAATCAAAATATTCGGCCAAAAGCAAGAATTGTCAATGTTCTTTTGCAACATACTTTGACCCCAAGATCGAGGAATTTTAACAATCTTACTTCAAAAGTTTGCAAAGCACTTTTAGCTATTTTTGGAAATTATGACATTAATTGGGCGCAAGTTATTTTGGATGAACTTCGTCCTAAAAATCTTGAAATGGGTGGGAACACTTTGTATCATGGAATTTATCTCACTCGGATTTTTAACTATTTTGGAGTGGATTTCAAAGGCGAAGAATTTGTTTCTAGAAAAGTTTTCAATCATTCCATCATTTCGCTTATGAAAATTCCATTTGTTTTTCAACCTTATGAGACTCTTGCCGAAAAGGAAGAGCGTTTGGCTTGTGAGGAAATGGAAGAAGAGGAAGAGAAAGAAGAAGAAGAAGAAGGGGATGAAATGGAAATTGAAGAAGAAGGTGAAACCTCTTTGGAAATCATCGACTATCCACCTAATCCATCCAATAAAACCCAACTCAAAAACCAAAAGACGATTGTTGAGAATCAATGGATTCTTAAACGATCCGTTAGAAAGAAGTTAGACAAAATTTCATCCAAGATGAACAAGTTCATTTCCAAAGTCAGCAAGAAACTTGGACTTTCTTCATCATCATCATCCTCTAATTAGTTCCATCTTTTCGTATCTTGTTGTATTTGTTTTAGTTTATTTTGATTTGATTGTTCGTGTAGTTCTTTATGATTAATCGTTGTATCGTCTTAGTATGAAATGAAATGGAATTTCTTTCTGTTATCTAGCTTATCTTATCTCAAGAATAAATGTTAGTATATTATATAAATATATATATATATACACACACAATTATTCACAAAATCAAAATATATCATCAAATTTCACTACACCATGTCGACATCCCCCCTATGACTATGTCGACATGTACTGGTCAGAAATGACAATTCATTTTGAAATTGAAATTTGAATATCTACCATATGTCTATTCATTTCAAACGAATTTCTACACCTATAAATACCTATTTCTTCCAGAATTCATGACTGAAAACTATTTCTTATCTACTCTATCTCTCCTTCTTCTCACAAACCCAAATATGGCTAATCTAATTCATAACTTATCCGAAAATCTTGAAGAAACTCTTAATTCATTCAGGAATATTCTCTCGTTCATTCTTCGTAACTAACGACACTTAGAATTGAGTCAAATGCAGATGATCAAGGGGCAAGAAAGGCATTTTGATGCAATACGATGGACGATTTCCTCCCTACACAAGGATGATAACGAAGCACATCCTCTAGTCTCTCTCATCAACGACAATGAAAATTAGGATGCTATTAAGGTAGACCCTATCTTTTGAGAAGAAGGATGGGTGGAAGTTCCTCGTAATGTTTAATTTTATTTGGTTGCTTTGTTTGAATTGTTTGCTTTGATTGATTTGATTTCATTTGCTTTGGCTCGGTTTGAATTTGATTAGTATGGATTGATATTTGTTGTACAAAACGTGCATAATTATACATTGATATGTATATAATCTTTGATTCATTATTGTGACTATCAGTATAATTATTTCTTAATTCTATATTCCATTGTATAAGTTTACTAATGTTGGTATTTTAGTCCAAGAATGAGGGGGGTTATATACTTTGGTGTTAGATAGTTTAGAGTTAGTTTTTGTTAATGACGAAGGAGGAAAAGAATAAAATAGGGTAGTTAGGCACAGATTAAGGGGGAGTTATTAGGATAGAAGTAATATTTTATAAACAAAGGTTGTCATCATCAAAAAGGGGGAGATTGTTAGTTCGTGAGATGATGATTTTGATGACAACAACCTTAGAATAGATTATAAAATATAAATATTAACAGTATAAGTTTAGATATATATGTATATGTAGGATTTAACCATGCAGGTATCAAGAATGAAGACTGTACAGTATAGAGATTCAAGTTATCAAGATTGAAGACTCACGAGTATCAAGATTATCAAGAGTTCAAGTAATTTATCTTTTAGAAATTTTGTTAAAACTCCTAGAAAAGCACTGGAATCTTAAAATCTAATTCATTTGTGGAATGAAATCCACTACGAGCCTGTTAAAGGGATGGAACCCTAAGTAGGATGGAACCTACGAAAAATCTAGTGGAACATTGTTTTGTATCCGCTAACTTTTTATACAAAATGATTTTTCAAAAACTATATCTTGTTTTCAAAATGATTTCAAAATCTTCCTTTTAAAAGCATCGAAAACATCTATCCTGATTTTAAATACTTTTAGCCTCAAAATAATCTTTAATTTCAAAATCAAATTATCCTTGTTTTTAAACTATCTTTTAATATAATATATTTAACATTTAAATATTTATACATATATTTTAAATATAAGTAAAATTTTGTATATATTATTCTTTATATTTACTTATGTATTTTAATTATAGTCAAGTATATTTATAAAGTTTAAAATAGTTTTAATATAAAATAAAGGTTATTTTCAAAGAAAATCAAAACACCAAAAATCCCTTTGGGATGTCGACATACTCAAGTACCACGTGTCGACATGGTGTCAGTTGAGTTAAAAAATTAAATTTCAAAAGAAGTGTCTGTTCGTCATAACTCTTCACGAATGGACATGGCTGTTGTTCTTCTATAAATAGGGGTTAGTTTCAATGAATTTTAATTCAGTTTTTCTGGTTTTTCACTCCTCTTCTTCTTCCATATTTTTATATACATATTCTTACCATTACTCTGCCGAAATCAACATTGAATCTAACTAGATTATCTCTGTTTTGAGTTTCTATCACTATCTCAACAAGATCCTCAGTGATATTCAGAGTTATAGGCTTTTTGTAATCAACTTAGCGAGAAAAGGTGTGATTATAGCCGTGGATCAATCAAGCGAGATAAGGTGTGACTGTAGCCTTGGGAAATCAATTGGATGAACTTGTTGCTCGAGAAATCAAGTATCTCTACCCGGAGGATTGTGATTCTGGAGGGTGTTCCTCGTTGCCTTTAAATCGAGGGTGTAATTTTAAAGATTGTTTTTGAAAGGAAATCCATACTTGTGTGCAGGACTAGATGTAGGGTAACTCCAAACCAGTATAAAATCCGGTATGTTCTTTCCTTTACTACTTTTACTTTATATTTGCATTTGTGTTTGATTCTGTGATCATATCTGTGTCTGAATATTGCAATCATTTGTGTTTAAATTAACAAAAATTCAAAAAGATTTAACAATTCTCTAAAACACTATTCACCCCTATAGTGTTTATTCTAGCCTTAAAATCCTTAATCCGCATTTCTCACAATATATATAAATGTGTATATACATATATTAGAATTATAGATCTGAAAAGAGATTTAGAGTTGAAGGGAAATATAAATATATAAATATAAATATAGATATAATATATATATATATATATATATTGCCTCGTTATCGCGTAGTGCTAATTCACCTCTCTTCTCTTATTTGATTTCTATTCTTCTCCAATTTGTATATATATAGGTATAAATCTTATATTCTATAATTTAGAAAATAATGGAGAGGAGAAAATGGTAGAGCTTGGTTGCTTCCTTTAGAAAAGTATAAGAAGAAAAGAGATGGTTAAGCCTAAATTTTTGAGCACTCGAATCAACCACAGCCGCATAATCGAAATATATTAGATTTGGGCCTTTCTAGCCTAGAAAAGCATTAACAACCGGCTTCCCAACCGGTCGATACCTCATGGGCATCGGTCGACCGCTAAAGTGTCGACCGGCACAAATAAAGGTCAACCCTTGGGACCGAGTGATTATATATAAACGTTAATATATTTATTTTAATTATTTTCATTCCAAATTCATTTTTTGTCTATAACTTCTTCGTTTGGACTCCGATCACAAAACTCCAAGTATGAAGGTTGCTCAGAATTTTGCCACATATAAGTTTTTTGGTCAAATTCCATCGTTTGCACAAATTCCATTTTTGAGCTTAATTAACCAACTGACTAACTAAATAACCAACGCCAAATTTGTAGGGTTTTTGTGTAGAAATCACTCCACTATGAAACCTGGATTTTTAATATTCTAAAGGATGATAAGTTAGAAAGTAAATGGAAAGAAGAAAAATCCAAAAGGAGGGACAAACAAAACCTACTATGAGTCGACTCAATATGGAAAATTTTAATAAAAAATTTGAAAAAATATATTTGAGACTACTTTTGAATGATTTATGTAAAAGTAGAAAACTGTAAGTTGTAGTAAAATAATAGAATGAAAGTGGAAATGGCATACATTTTAAAATCCTCTTCATATGCTATTAGAGTCTCCACTAAGGTTGAAAGTGGAAATAGCATACGTGATAGGAAAATAATAGAATGAAAGTTGTCCTTGTTTATTCCAGTTTTTATTGTTTAAATTTATGAAGGATGTTTTAGAAGCACTATAAAGTGCATTTTTGAAAATGGTATGGTATAAAAATTTAGCTCTTGGAACACGGAACTTAATAAATAATTTAAGTTAAAATCTTACTTTTAAGAAGTAAAATATTCATTGTTAAAATTATTTAAAGGAAAAGTTGATTCGAGTGACCATTCGTGTAAGAAAATTTGACCCTTGCTTGAAAAGAAAGAAAGGATCTTTAAAAAATTTAATTACTAAAATTTCCTTTTAGACTTAATATATAAACTTAATTGGTAAATCATAAATTATAATTTTAAAAGTTAAGACATCTTAATTAATTTAAAATGTGATTTTCATGGTTCCTTTTTGGAAACAAGATATTGAAGAATTTAAAAAAAAAAAGAAATTTGAAATGGTACTTAGATACAACATGTCACTGGAATAACAAACCACAAATCATGTGTCAATAAATGTTTGAATCACGCTACGCAAGGTTTAAACATGTGACCTCTCGCACTAAATTCGAATCTATTAACCACTAACAATAATTAAGTACTTCATAATTGCAGAGTTTTAAATTTAAAAGGAGTGACAAATATTAAACTAATTTTTTAATATGTAGTAGATATGGATAATGGGGTAATAATAAAGGCTATATGTAAAATAGTAGTAAATGCTCGTAGAATAGCAATAGTGAACCTCTATTGGGTATAAGGAATATATTAGTTTAAGCCTAGCAATGTTTCTTTAAGCATAGGTGAAGACCATAAAGAAGAACCCATAAGAACAAGGACAATGGTAATGAAGTATATTTTTGCGAGTCTAGAATACAGCCACTTGAAAGTTGAAAAGTAAAGAAATTTTGTACTGATATTTGAGAGTATTACCAAGAGATTTGGATTAACATAAGACTATAGTATATTGGCTGTAATGATTGAAGTAGTCGATGAACCTTATTTATTATGAGCCAAAAAGGTAACTTAAGATATGTGGGTTAAGGTAGAATGACATTATTTATGGCACTTGATGCTTATGGGCAGCTTTCGGCAATTGTTTCTTTTAGGATAGTTGGTTTGTAAGCAGTAGTTATCTCTGATTATATAAAAACATGTATGATATTTTGTGAGGAAAGTTCCTTTTTATCTCTTTGTTGATGTTCTTGACGGACCGCTATATATTGGAAAGCGGAGAAAATAATGAAATCTCATGTAAACACTTAACTAATGCAAAGTAAGATTGGAGATTTATAAAATAAATTAAGAAATTTATTAACTACTAAAAGAATAATAATAATAAGTCCTAAAAGCCTTAAATTTTTGGAAAGAAAAATTTTGGCAAGCGAATGACAGGAAATGGTTGTTGCAAAACCATGGGTCACTATCCCTTTGACTTAAAACCTGAAATTTATAAACATACTTGTATGTTGTTTATTGTTCTAAAGTAAGTGAAGAGTTTTTGAAATTTAAAATTAATTGCCTAATAGGTAAGGATTACTCATAGGCGTTAGCCCATAAAGTAAACCCCAATTATATTGGATGTGGTATGATTTGTTTGGAAAAAATAAAAACGAATACATATGAAATTTTTTGTTTAAATTCTTTGTTTTAAAAACGAGTTTATACATCTAAAATTTTCAAATTATTTCTAAAATAATTAACTGAAAAAGATTCTGAACGAAAAAGAGTATTTTGTTGATTTTTGAAATGCCACATGTTTAGCACGGGAAAATTTGATGCGTTAGCAAATATGAATTTTACTATGCAGTAGGAGTGGCAGTAAGTAAAATATGGTTAGTGACGAGGAAAAAACGATTTTAGCCTTGGGATTTCATTTTCCATACCTTATTAACACGGGAACAAATATTGTTTTATAATAACTATGTTTTGCAAATTTGAAAGTAAACTTTCTTATTTAGACTGTACTTGGAAAAGTTAGAAAACGATTGGGGGCAAAAGAGAAGTTGTAGGAAATGCAGTGAATAATGTTTAATTAATTTGATGAATCTTTTTGAAATCTTTTCAAATTAAATCCAAACAGATGTAATTCACAAACACATAATCAATCACAGAATCAGACGCAGATGCAAATAGTAAATAAAAACAGTAAAGGAAAAACACATTAGAATTTATACTGGTTCGTAGTTACCCTACATCTAGCCCCACACAATTTCTTATGCGGATTCCTTTTCAAATATAATGTCGATATTACAACCTCAAATTCAAGGCCACGAGTTACACCCTCCTGTCTCCGAGTCCAGGGCAAACTCTCTTGACTTAACCAGGCTACAAGATCACCTAACTGATTTACTGGCTACAATCACACCCAATTGTTATAAGGGCCATAATCGCACAATTTCCAATCACACTTGATAGAGAGAGACTCGATACACTTCTTTATTACAAATGGTCCTGTAACTCTGAATAGCACTTAGATCTTTGAGAGAGAGTGGCAGAGAATCAAACTAGAGACGATCGAGTTTGATTCACATAGGATTTCAATGGAATTTTTTTAAAGCATTTGAAATATAAGAATCTTTAAGTGGAGAAGGAGTAAAGAAATGAAGAAATACTAACTTAAAATTCATTAAAAACAAATGTATTTATAGGAGAACAACGATCATATCCATTCACGAAAGGTTATAATGAATAGACACTTCTTTTGAAAATTTGAAATTCGAATTTCACGGCTACCATGTCGACATGGAGGGTAGGGGAATGTCGACACCCCCTAGTATATTTTGAAAATTGATTTTTTTTTAAAAAGAGATTTTCTTCCTAAAGTTTGTTAAAACTATCTTAGAACTTTGTAAACTATTTTGAATATACTTTATGATTATAAAAACCCTTGGAAAGTGATCTTACGAAATATAAAAGCAATAAAAACTAAATATACAAATATTTTGAGATTAAAACTAAAACATTAAAACAAGGAGAAAGTTTTAAAACAAGAAATGATTTTGAAATTAATATGATTAAAAATAGTTTTTGAATTAAGGCTAAAATATTTAAATAGAGAGAGATGTCTTTTTAAAAGATAGTTTTGAAAAAAAATCTGAAAATAAGTCAATTTGAAAATTTCATGGATTCCATTCCACAAGGGAAGGTCGTGGGTTCCATCCCACTAAAAAGGTCATGGGTTCCATCCCACTATTAAAGCGAGAAGATGGATTCCATTCCATAATTAAAATCCGAATAAGGATTTTAGCATTATTATGAAGTTTTAACATAAATCTAGACTTTATTACTTATCTTGATATCTTGAACTCTTGAACTCTTGATACTCGTGAGTCTTTAGTCTTGATTTCTTCAATCTTGAATTCGCCGGTCTTGAATTTCTATACTCAATCTTGAATCTTTATATTATACAATGTTCATTCTTAGTACTTATATATATATATATATATATATATATATATATATATATATATATATAGCCTGCATATACAAATATACCTAGACAAGAATATTAGTATTTATAGTTTATAACAAGTCCTAAGGTTGTTGTCATCAAAACCATTTTCCAAGAACTAACAATCTCTCCCTTTTTGATGATGACCACCTATATTTATAAAATCTCCTCCAAAAAACTTCGATTCTATTCCAACTCTCCTTATTCTAACAAATCCTTACTCTACTACCTCCCTCGTTATCTAAGCCTATCTAACCTATTTTATAATTCTCCCCATTTGTCATCAACAAAAAACTAATCCTAAACTACATAACTCCCCTTTAAACTAATATTATGGAACTAAATGCTAATAATGAGGTGTAATAAGCGAACCATAAATCTAAGTACACAAATATATACAAACATACAAAATATAAAAACATTAATATAATAACAATCTAACGAGAGTCCTTGATAATTGATGACTTGTGAATCGAACTATTAGGGTAATGGAGACAAAAGTTTCCATGTTGTTTGACCAAATTACCATTTTTATCAAAACAGACTTCTTGAACGCAAATAACTTTATCGTCTTCGTCCATTTGCGATTCTTCCTCTTCTTCGTCATCCTCTAATGGATTATGAATATGTATGTTAGAGATATCATCTTTAATCACGATATGGTCTGCATGATTATTCGTTAGAAATTTTTTGCAAATTTCTTAGAATTTTTCCTTGTTTCTCTTGTTCCTTTGCCATCCTTATTTGCATGACTTGAAATTCAGTCAGCATTTCTAGAGAATCCTTCATAATTTCCTCGATCTTCATCACTCGAGCCAATGTAGTACATTGGAGTGGACCAGAATTAGGAGAAGAGAAGGAAATGGTTGCATTTTGGTATGATTTCGAGGAGGAGGCCATTATTTTATATTTTCAGAAGTTTATTACAGAGAAAACGAAGTAAGAAGACAGAAAAATTCAAAATGTTGTGATTATATAACCACCAAACTAAATTAAGGGGAAAATCAAAATTTCAAATTTTATAGTTGCATGTCGACATGGGGGGTAGGGCCATGTCGACATCCCTTTGAAAATTTTGATAATTTTGTTTTTCTTTGTTTATTTAAATATGTATGTTACTATATCCATATTCCATATCATAGTTATAGAACAAATATCTAGTTCTCTTCTTAATATAATATAGGTTGATTGATTCAAGGGTTTGGTTAGAATATCAATTATTTGACTCTCAGTGTTGATAAATTTAAGAGAAATAATTTCTTTACTCATATTATCTCTATGAAACTAATGTCTTATATCAATGTTTTTTGTTCTTGCAGGATGAGTAGGATTTTTGAATAAATTTATTGCACTTGTATTGTCACAATAAATTGATGATTTTGCAATATTTAATCCAAAATCCTTTTGGGCCTATTACATATAGATAACTTGAAAATAAGCCAAAGTAGCAGAGATATATTTTGCTTCAGTTGTTGATAGTGAGACGGTATTTTGTTTTTTTTACTAAACCAGGAAACTAAAGAACACTACCAGAAATAATACTTCTGACAGCATCTAAACACGGCGTTTTTACGCAACTTGCTATTGTAAATCTCAATGTAAATAAAAAAAACTGAGTACAGCACAATATGATGCTGTATTAAGTTACGTCCCAATACACTTTGATAGCCCGCCCAAGTTTCCCTCTGTTATTTTTACTTCCCGCTGAAAGCTTATTTTCCCCTTACCATACAGTAAGCAAAAATCTCTAATCGCTCATGCCTTCTTTTCCTCTTCCTTTACTCCACTTTAAAATTTAAAACGTAGACAATAAGAAACCTCTTCCGTTCGTGCTTTATGTTTTCCTATAAGGACTCGTCGAGTTCCTAAATTAGCTCAACTAAAGAGGTCAGCTTAATTCATATTTATATAGTAGTTTATTGTCGACTTTAACTAAATAATATTCATACTTTCCTTTGTGATTTCCTTTTAAATGAAAATGGAGTTCTTGTGGATTTAGACTTATTGCTTATATGAGCTATTTGGTTTTATAATTTGTTTAGGCTATTGACATAGTTTAGGGCACTCTGGCAATTTTTATTAACTGTTAGAAATATGGAGATCATTTTCTCACTATAATGTTTTTTCTTTTCATATGGTTATATATAATTAAGTTTAATGGAGTTATTTTGGGATTGAATTTAGTTAGATGATTTATTAAATGTATGTTTCATGTTTAGGAAAGTTTTTAGTTAATTTATGCACTGATAGTTGGAGCTATATAAGTACTGCCTATAAACTATTTGTTATAAGTTCTTAATATTACCGAACATGTGGTGTCAATTATTGTTTTAATTCCAATTAGTATGTATGAAGCTATGATATATATAGTAAGTAGTTGTGTGTGTGTGTGTGTAATGTGTGGTGTTATCAATTGGTTTTAATTCCAAGTTGTGTGTGTGTGTAATTTATGCACTGATAAACGTAACTGCAGTGTGTTATCAGTTTCTTCTAAACTGCCTTTTTTTCTTCATTCATTAGTGCATAGATAGATTAATTTGTTGCTAATGTGTTGATAGTCTTTATTACCATTTGTTAACTTTTTAGCTTAGCTATGATTTGGTGAATGATTTTGGTCACTGGATTTGATAATTTGCACATGTAATTGGTTGCTTGGCATCAGATGGGTCAAAAATTATTTGATGAGTAAATAAATTCATTGAAGTTAATTTAGATATGGTCTGGAAATCACTAGGACATAATATAGAAAGCTTAGCTGGTTGAATGCTCAAAAAATGAAATATATAACACACTTAAACAATGTTCGATTTCAACCTCCACAGTTTAGTAGCTATAAATAAGTTCTCCCAATGTAAATTATGAATACTGTTTTATTTTTGTATTTTCCACCTACCATGTGGTTATTTCTTGACCTATGGTCTCTTATAGCCAGTCTGATTTCTCAATTTTTTTCTGTTTGGAATCTACATACATGTACTTACATTTGATAGCACATATTACTACTTTTTTGCCCAAGCACAGCTTATCTTATGACTTTTTCCGATTTTTTAAATGTGCTATATAGTGTGATTTAAGCCTAATACATTTAGGATCACACTATAATGGCCTTACCAATTTACTAGTGGTCCTCAACCGTATCTTATATGACCTTTATGCTAGTTTACCTCATCAGTTGCTTTTTCCTTCTTTTTTCTTCCTCTCGTTGCTCTGCCCTTATGGAGGAATTAAGTTTCCAATGGAGAAAAATAGTATAAATGCCCACATGTCAAGTCACAAGAGGCACCCTTATTCTTCAGATACCAATAAAGGTTCTTAAATTTTACAAATTCAACTTATGAATAAACAACGAGTTTTAATAGATACATGAGAAAAGATAGATTTATGAGCTATAACATTCTATCAAATCTTCAAACTTAAAAATACATGTACATTCTAATTTTGCGATTGTCAAATAGGATTCTGCTATTGGTTTGCTTTTTTCTCTGCTTCTAATTTTGTGTGCTAAATCTGGTCTACTCCTTGGAGTTAAATCCATGGAAAAAATCGTAAGTAGTAAAAAAAATTGAGATTACTTTTATATGACTAACACGAGAAGTTTGTTGATACAAATGTGACATGCCTCAAAATATGATTTGATTCAATATTGCCTTGGTTATTCTTTTATTTTCTGCATGTTAGTATTTCTATTATATCTTTCTACCAAGTTCAGTTCTTTGTTGTCTAATATGTCCACTAGGATCATAAGTCGCTCTACTATAGCCTATATTGACTAATGAATCAAATCCACCTGATAGATCTTAATTTTCAGAATTTTGGCATATGCAAAGGCTGGTTGTGGAGTGTGTGCAATAGGAAATCTACAGCAACAAGAGGAGCTCTACAGCACAGTGGGAAGCATGTAGTTAAGCCTAATCTTAAGATAATGTGAACAGCGACATAACATGGAGCAGCGTCAGAACAGTTTGGTAATTGTGGCAGGTAAAGAGCTACAGCAAAATAATGAAGACAAGGTACTGAAAAGTGAATGAGATTGCAAGGCAGAGAGTCAAATTTGGAGGAGCACGGTGGGGTGTCTGAATCAGCTAAAGTGAACACCTGAGACTCTTCCATGTAGGAAGGTACACTGCGATCAATCCATTCTAGATTTCTTGAGATGAAATAGTTGCATTGTGTGAACTTGAAGACCCATCTTTAAAGAATGCAGAAGGAAAATGCAAGTTGTGTCTAACTGAAAAACATGGGTAGGGTGTGCAGGTGTGTGCAAATGAAAGTGAATCAATAATGTGAGCAACTGAAGGCATGTGAGATCTGGACAGAAGGTGCAGATGTGTGCACCTTTCATTGCACGCAAGATCTTGGAATAGCATTGGCAATTGCGTGAGTACTAAGGATAAAGAGCCGATCACTGTCAAGGAGCCAGAAAGTGGGTCTTTGCACCAAGTAGAACTAGCTAAAGGGCTAAAATAGTGAAGGAGAAAAAAGAGGAAATGAGTCAAGGTTGAAGAAGTAACGGCGGGATGCATTAAGGTGATGTTATGATTTTAACATATAGATTGATTGATTGATTAAGAAAATATTTTCTATAAGAGAATATTATCCTTAATAATCTTTGTTACATTATTGTCTTTGATGTTCAATAATTTGGATTAGTAAATTTCCATAATCAAATAATAACAGAAAATAGACACAAGGAAGAAGCTGAAAAAAATTAGTCCCAAGAACAACAAGTTTGTTTTTAGTCTGAAGGACATTTTTTAATGTAAATTGAAAATGATAGTTACAAATATCATTATGTGATTTACACTAGAAAATGTCATTGAGCCTAAAAAGCAAACTTTTATCCCTAAAACCAAAATTTTTCTTCAACTTTTTCCTTAAGCCTAAAAACCCCAATCAATAATTATTTAACTTTTATTTTTACTTTTATTAGACATTTTTTTCACTCCGGTTTTTTCTTCTTGTTGCACTTGCTTTGTAACACACTTTTTTGACATTACTAAGATAAAGTTATTAGAAGGTAATATAGGCTGAGCTCGGATAAATTGAGAGCACACCAGAAACTGGGTGCATTTTTTGAAAATAAACGCTGAAGTTGTCTTTTAGTGCATGATTTTTTGCAGGGATCATATTTTAGTGCAAGTTTTTAAGATATGTTGCTAGAGTTAATGAATCTTTTAGTTAACTTATAGGATGAGCTTGATGGTCTTTCTAGCTAAAATCAAACAAAATATTTTAATCTAATTGAATTAGCAACCTGGGTAATTGTAAAAGTTGAAGGACTATGTTTAGGCAATTATATCCATGCATTTCAATATTCATATCATCACTCACTATCACTTTCTTTGGCATATATTTTTTTACCGTAATTTCTTGAGCAAAGTACATATATTAAGATCAATGTTTGGGATGTTCCCAGCTGTTATTACCTTCTTTGGTTAATTGATCTGGGTGTTATTACCTTCTTTGGTTAATTGATCTGGATTTTAATTTTAATTTTTGTATCGTCGTTCTAGGTTCCATTTTGTGAGCATATTTCATCTCATATTGAACTATGTTTCTATGGAGAAGCTTCTATTTATATATTTACCAAAACCTTTCCACTTTGATTTTTTATAGTTAACGGGGTTTATTGGGTCTCCTTTACTGGATATTACACGGCTCCATCAGGAAAGATATTTAGGTCAATGGTTAAGGTCCAAAGGTTTGTTTTGACAATTTCATGCTGTGTTTTTAGTAATTACAATTATTTTCAGGCCATAAATCATTATTACCATCATGGCCTTAAGCATATGAATTCAAGTCACTAGATATTTGAAAGTAAATCGCATGATGAATATGCTAAAACATGTTCGTTTTCTAAACGTTGACAACTCTCGGGTTTTCCACTGCCTTGTGCACTTGTAGGTATCTTGTAGAAAATCCAATGCATGCTTCACAAGGGGTATAATTATCTTAGTTTTCTTTCCAGACCCCAAAACCACTTCAGGAGAACTATGGGAGGAAACTGTTATGAAAATAGTTGCATTTTGCGGAAGCTTTTGCCAGTGCATTTTTGTCATCCAAATTACAAAGAGATAACTTGAATTGAAAACAAGACAGAATTGAAATCTAAACACAATAACATAAAATATTCCACCAAACTATCCACGTTATTGATTCACTAAAATTTTGTTTACAATTAATAGAATAAAGTTAAAGTAAATAAAATACCATTGAATCAATAATTAAATTGAGAAAGGCAGCCAATATCTATATGACTAAAATTGTTGGAGAAAAAGAACAAAGATGGAGAAGAGAAAATTAGCAAATAGATTTTTCACCACACTTTTACCCTTTCTTAGTCTCTATTTATATAATCAATTACTTAATGCCCATGTTAACATTAGATGACAAAAAATAATTTGATTAGCCAATTAGAGAGAAAAATAAACATACTTAAATATACCTATTAATTAGAGGAAACAAAATATTCTTTTTCTTTCTTTTGCATATTTATTTCTCTCTATTTGTGATTTTGTATCACCAAAATTTAACACTCCACCTTGATGCAAAATCACATGTCTCCAACATATCAAGCATGTCATATCTAGATCTATCACAAATCCCTATATCTCAACCACACTAAATTACAAACCTCAACCATCATCTACAAGTGATGTATCTCCCACATGAGGTGCACGACACAAATTTGTTCTCAAAAACGTTCGTAATACGACAAAGATCTTCGTTTTGTCTTTATGGATTTTGCAATTCGACACCCGTCTGTCACTCGATCTGAGCTCATTACCTGATCACTATCGATCCCTCGAGCATCATCAACATGAAGACACCTGCCTAAAATATGATCCTCAATACTAGAATCATAAGCAGTGACCTGATTAACCTCTCCATCTTGCTATGGACTAGGTCCTTCAACTGTCACTCGCTTTCCATTGTCGACCATAAAACCAACCAAGCTATAAAAGTTTCCTTCTTCCAATACTTCTCTCATCCTTACACGACCGTCTTTCTGCACTCCCAAAACTCCATATTGAGTCTTATAAGTGTAACCACGTCGATCCAACTGACCGAGAGAAATAAGATTATGTGAACAAGTGGGAACATAGCTCACTCCAGAGACTTCTCTACCACACCATCATGCATATAAAATAAGATAGATCCAATACCAAAAATGAGTAGCTCTTCTCCATTAGCTGTCCTAATCGTGCTGACACTCTTCTCATAAGAAGAAAAACAGTTCACGTCTCCACAAATGTGAAAACTGGCTCCCAAATCCATCTTCCAAGGCTTACTTTCACTAAAGAGGACATCACAAGAAGCAACACTATCGGTACCTTCAGCAAAATCTGCATGTGCATCACTACTGTATCATCAAGCGCAGCCATTTTTCGATCTCTTTTATAAGCATAACACTTGCTGCGTATATGACCTTTCTTATTACAATAATGACAAGTTACAACACCTTTACCATTAGCGCCCTTCTTCTTCCAAATTATATCTTTTTTTGAATCTCTAGCCACCATAGCCTTACTTTGAATTGATTTAATACCTGACCTTTTTCTTCTAAGCTCCTCATTCAAAAGACTGATTTGAATTGTTTCTAGAGTGGTAGTTCCATCAGCATTGGAATTATTCGATGAAACAACCAAAGTTTTCCAAGTTTCTGAAAGCGAACTCATTAATAAAAGAGCCTGTAACTCATCATCAATATTGACCATCATATTTGCCAATCGATTTATTACATCTTAAAATTCAAATTTTAGCATTTTAGCATATGAAACTTCAAATTTTGGCGCAGTTAAGCATTTTAGCATATGAAACTTCAATTTTTAGATGGCGTTTACTCACTGATCATTTCAAATTTCTTCATTGCAGGTAATTAAAGATGGCGATGACACATTCTTCTTCCGTAGCAAGTAGCAAGTAGCAAGCATATGAAACTTTTTAGATGCACGTTTTGTTGTTGGCATTTGGTGTGGACTTACTGTATTGATATTATACTTTTACTTAACATATAACGTGTCTTTGTTTAACAGAATTTGTGGCAACTTGGTTTACTTTGTTATTTTTGTTTATGGATATTATTGAAACTTGGTTTATGGATGTCTTTTGTTTATTAATATTGTCTTAACTAGTTTATGTAACCAATTAATAGTTATTAGAACCTGTTATAAATACTAGTTGCTTGAATATGCTTAAAATATAGTTTTGGAATATTCAAAAATAGAGTGGAATATTAAAGCTGTTATATAAATAGAAGACAACGTTTGATTAATGCCGTCAATGAAGAAACAACAGCGTTTAATTCGTGCTGTAATTATCTTGAAATTGTCAATAACAGCGTTTTTTACATGCTGTCGAAATAGTTGATGATTCAATAACAGCGTTTTTAACATGCTGTCGAAATTGTTGATGATTCAATAACAACGTTTAGAAAAAGCTGTTGTAAACGGTTAAAGTAGAATTTGAACATCTTCGACAACTAAATTATAAACGCTGTTGAAACATAATACAGCACGTCTGAAAACGCTGTAAAAACATTATTGACAGCTCGTAATAAACGCTGTCACAGAGATGTTTCAACAGCGTTTATAGAAAAGCTGTTGTAAGTTATGTATATACGACAGCATGTCGTTATACAGCATTTGAAATAACGTTGTTGTATCATATTAGAGCGTTTATCAAACGTTGTTAAAAGCCTTTTATGATGTAGTGGAATGTCCTAAAAGGTGGCAAGTTCCACTTGCACATTTTCGGTCTGATTGACAACCACCATAATCAGCATAACAATATGAGATTAAATCAAATGAATCATTTTTAGGGTAAAATAGGCCATAGTCTAAAGTCTTTTTAACATATCTTAGGATACGTTTGATTGCTTTTAAATGGGTTTCTTTAGGTTGATTTTGGTACCTTGCACAGAGACAGACGCTAAGCATGATACCAGGCCTACTCGTAGTTATATAGAGTAGCGATCCAATCTTTCCCCTGTATAGATTTTGATCAACATCTTTTGACATGTTTTCTTTATTTAAGGCTTCATTGGTTGCCACAGAAGTGGGTTTTCCACTCGTAGTGGTCATACCAATCTTACTAACTAAATTCCTAGCATACTTTTCTTGAATAATGAAAATACCACTATCTAATTGTTCTATTTATAATCCTAGACAGAAAATAAGTTCGTCTATATGACACATCTTAAACACCTTTGTCACTATTTCAGAAAACTTTTTGTTCATTTCATTGTTTGTTGATTCAAAAATTTTATCATCTACATAAATCTGTACAAACTGGATATCATTTTTGCTTCTTTTAATAAAAAGAGTATTATCTACTTTACCAATTTCAAAATTGGATTGTAATAGGTAAGACCTTAAACTATCACACCAGGCTCTACGAGCTTGTTTCAAACCATATAAAGCTTTCTTTAATTTGTAAATCCAATTTGGAATCTTTTCTTCTTTAAAAAGTGGAGGATGTTCAACAAAAACATCCTCTTTAACGAAACCATTAAAAAAGCCACTTTTATCCTCCATTTGAAATAATTTGAAATTGTTGTGATATGCACAAGTAAGTCGAATTCTAACGGCTTCTAATCTTGCTATGGGTGCAAAGGTTTCATCATAGTCTATTCCTTCTTCTTGATATTAACCTTGCATTACTAAACGAGTTTTTTATAATGACTCCATCTTGTTCATTCATTTTATTTTTATAAACCCATTTAGTTCCTATTATAGTTTTGTCCTTGGGTCTAAGAACAAATTCCCATACATCATTTCTAGTGAATTGATTTAGTTTTTCTTACATAGCAAGAATCCATGAGTCATAAGATGTTGCTTCCTTTATATTTTTAGGTTCAATAGTTAATACAAAAGCTACGTTACTCATATTGCTTAGTTGATTTCTAGTTCCAACAATAGATTCAATACTTCCTAGTATTTTCTATAGGATGGTCTTTTAAAAGCCTTATCCTTTAATTAGCATGAATAACTTCAAAATTTATTTCATTTTACTCATCATTTAAAGTAACAAAATCATCTTCATCATTTATTTGAACAAAATCTTTAAAACTTTCATGAAAAGATACGTGCATTATTTCTTCAACGGTGTTAGTTTTTAGATTAAAAACTCTTTATGCTATACTTCTATTAGAATATCCGATATAGATTCCTTTGTCGGATTGAGGACCAAATTTATCCAAATTGTCATTTGTATTTAGAATAAAGAATTTAGTTCCAAAAAATTTGAAATTAGATACCTACGGTTTCTTATTGAAAAGAAGTTCATATGGTATTTTATTGGTTAGAGGTCTAGTTAAAATCCTATTCAAAATGTAACAAGCTGCAGCGACTGCTACAGCCCAAAAATTTCTTGGTAATTTACCATCTAAAGAAAGTTCTTGCACACTCTTGAATCATCCTATTTTTATGTTCTACCACACCATTTTGTTTTGGAGTTCTTGGAAAAGAAAAATTATGAGTTAGTCCTTTTCTATTAAAGAAATTCTCAAAATTTTCATTTTCAAATTCTACATCGTGATTACTACGAATCGTTTTGATTTTTAAAGAAAGTTGATTATGAATTATTTTTGCAAAATTTTTAAATAAATAAAAAACATCACTTTTGTGTTTCAGAAAAATTGTCCACGTAAATCTAGAATAATCATATTGTCGACGCCAATCACATATCCTTTTGAATTATCTCCAAAGTTGACCGTTCCTCCATTTTCATAAAATATGTCATTCGTATCTACCATTCATGTGTCTTGAACATCCACTATCAAGTATCCATTTGTTTTTCTAGTTTTGCACCATTTTTCCATTGAGTGTTGATTCTTCAAAACTCATATAACACGTCTTTTCCTACACAACACACCATTCAGTAGATAACTTAATTTTCTATAATAACAAAATTCAAACTTATGAGACAATGATGATTTGGATAGTTTTGAACTAGTGTTAACAGAATCTCCAAATATTGCCATTTTAAACTTTTTCAAAATTCAGATTATGATAATATTGAAAATCAATGCTCTAATACCAAATGTAGGAAATGCGGATTATGGATCTTAAGGCAGAGTTAAGACTAAAAGGGGGAATAGTGTTTAACTAATTTTATGAATCTTGTTGAAATCTTTTCAAACTAAATCCAAACAGATGAAATTCACAAACACAGAAATAATCCCAGAATCAAACACAGATGCAAATCGTAAATAAAAGCAGTAAAGGAAAGAACAGACCGGAATTTTATACTGGTTCGGAGTTACTCGACATCCAGTCCTATACAATTTCTTGTGCAGATTTATTTTCAAATATAATGTCGATATTACAACCTCGATTTCAAGGCCACTAGTACACCCTTCCGTTTCAGCGTCTAGGGCAAACTCTCTTGATTTAACCAGGACATAGGATCACCTAATTGATTTACTGGCTAAAATCACACCCAATTGATTTACAGGCCACAATCACACTGTTTCCAATCACAGTTAATTGAGAGAGACTCGATACACTTCTTTGATTACAAATAAGCATATAACTCTGAATAGCACTAAGTTCTTTGGGAGAGAGTAGCAGAGAATCAAACTAGGGTTATCGAGTTTGATTCACTTAGGATTTCAGCGGAATTTTGTTAAAGCATTTGAAATATAAGAATATTTGAGTGGAGAAGGAGTGAACAAATGAAGAAAAACTCATTTAAAATTCATTGAAAATAACCGGTATTTATAGGAGAACAACGGTCAAGTCCATTCGCGAAAGGTTTATGATGAATGTATACTTTTTTTGAAAATTTGAACTTTGAATTTTATGGCTATCTTGTCTACATGGTGGGTAGGGGCATGTCGATATCCCCTAGTATATTTTGAAAATTAATTTTGTTTTAAAGGGGATTTTCTTTCTAAAGTTTGCCGAAACTATCCCAGAACTTTGTAAACTATGTTGAATTTACTTTATGATTATAAAATCCTTCGAAAAGTGATCTTGCAAAATATAAAAGTAATAAAAACTAAATATATAAATATTTTGATATTAAAGCTAAAACATTAAAACCAGGAGATAGTTTAAAAACAAGAAATGATTTTGAAATTAATATGATTAAAATAGTTTTGGAATTAAGGGTAAAATATTTAAATGGAGAGAGAGACGTCCTTTTAAAACATTGTTTTGAAAAAATCTGAAAATAAGTCATTTTTAAAATTTCGTGGATTCCATTCCACTAGAGAATCGTGGGTTCTATCCCTCTAAAGAGGTCGTGGGTTGCAACCCACTATTAAAGTGAGAAGGTGGATTCCATTCCATAATTAAATTTTCAATAAAGATTTTAGTGCTATTATGAAGTTTTAACATAAATCTCAACTCTATTACTTATCTTGATATCTAGAACTCATGAACTCTTGATACTCATGAGTCTTCAGTCTTGATTTTTCCAATCATGAATTCATCAGTCTTGAATCTCTATTCTCAGTCTTAAATCTTTATACTGTACAATCTTCATTCTCAATACCTTCATATATACATATATATATCCTGCAAATATGTATGTATCTAAACTAGAGTATTAATATTAATATTTTATAACAAGTCCTAAGGTTGTTGTCATCAAAACCACCATCTTAGGAACTAATAGAAGTTTCTAAGGTTCACTGGAATGAGTACACAAGAGAAGAATGAAAATATGGATTCTCCATCTAAACCTTATTTTCGACAGAAGAATATAAGTTTAAAAAATTGGATTTCAGAATTTTGGATTTAGAAAATTATATGTAGGTATTGATGAAAAATTGGTTGAACTATACTTCTATTCATAGAAGTGTGGGAAACTTTAGATGTAAAACAATGATTTTGGTTTTCAAAAGTCACTTACGTATAGAACTGCTTGTATATATAGGTTGTTTGCACCATATTTTCAAAATTATTTTAAAGAATTCATTCATATAGGAGGCGCCGATTTATTATTATTCTACATACATAAAACATATGTTGTGATACACTATGCATTTGTACACTATTGGTTGCAAAAATTATTTGTACACTAATTTGATGGATAGCTCAGAATTATTATGCGCTATGTTACGTGATTCAATCCTTGAGGAATTTCGGGGACGAAATTGAAAAGAAATTAGTCGAAAAATTATTAAAGCCAAAAATGGAATTTTTCACAAACATTTGTAATTTGGCTGTGAAACTTGCACCATTTTTTTCCGTAGCGATTTTATAATTCACTTTTATACATAAAGTGTTATGATCATAGTTCAGATGGAAAAGTTACCAACCTTTGAAGTTTTTGGATAAAAAATAATTCAAGACCAATTAAGAAAAAATGTTAATAACTTAACATTAAAATGGGCATTAAACATAAATGTTAAAGTCAAAGTAAAAGAATGTGGTAAATTTAATTAAATTAGCATTGACAACGAGTTAAATAAGAATTTATGGGGTAAAGGTAAATATTAACCTTTAAAAATAGAAGGGGCAATAAATTTTGTTCGCTTATCATTTAGGAAATCATTAAACATAAATGCAAATATATAGCGTTCAATAAAGTTTAATATAACTAAGAAAGCAAAGAAAGAAATAAATTGAAAACAGAAGGAAATAAGTGGGAATTAATTAAATTTATAAAATGTTTATAAATCATAATTTTAACATTTAAGGAAAGAAAATTAGGAAATAAATATTGTTAGTTAGGTTAAATCAACGATATACTAAAAATTATTCTTGTTAAATAACGTTAAGTTAATAGTAGATGGAACAAAATCGATCGCATAAGAAATGAAATGGAACGAGGTGAGCACAAAATAACAAATTAAAATATAAAGGCGACCGATCGAACCCTTGATTGGGAATATCGGCCAGTGGCAATAGAGCCGTCGACCAGTGGTAGGTGATGGCTAATAATAACCCTTGGCCTAACGACCCAAATATAATATATTAAAATCTAATTGATGGAATTCAATTGTGGGCCTATAAATATAGGCCCAACCTCTCACTTTTTACCTCATATTTTTTGAAACAAAGAGCGAATCTCTACCCCTTTTCTGTTTTCACAAATTCTAGGAAATATAAAAATTACAAAATAGTATATATTACACATTCACACACACAGATATACGGAGAATAGCAGAAAATAAAAGAGAAGAAGAATAAGAGGTGAATCGATTCTATAAAGATGTGGTAAGTTCTTAATCTAAAATCATACAATTACGTTTAATTTAAATCTCTTCTCAGATCTATAATTATAATAAACATGTATATCATTTTGATACATATTTTGGTAAAAAGAAAGCAAGTCAAATCGGGAGTAAGGGATTTAGATCTCGATATTTGGAAGCTTAAAAATGAGTAGAAAATTTTGTATTTTTATATAATATTGGATTTATATCGTTGTAAATCTATTCCTTGTATGCCTAAGTAAGTTTTGGAGTTGTTTTAAATATATACATATAATGAATTTGAAAGCCATGCCTATATATTCTATGATTTTGTAACTTTGAATAAACATCCCATATACTTGAACTTGAAAAGTGAGGATGAAAGTAGTCCCCAAATTCATAATATTGTTTAATAATTCCAAATTTGTTGGTTGAATGATATACGTGAGTAAATATGAATTGGAAGTTATTATAATTTCGATTAGGATTTAAGTATTGTTTTAATGCATTGGAAGTAATGTGTTGCAATGTAAGTTTCTATACGTTATCCATTTTATTAAATAGAAAAAAGTGTAGTTTGAAATAAAAGGAATATCTTAAAAAGAGATATATAAAATAAGAACGTTTACCAAATTTTATACCTTCTATTTCAATAATAAAAAAAAGGATAAATTCTAATAATATCAAACATAGAACAAGTCCTCTTTTAGATAATTATGGAAAATTCGAATGTTAATGCTTTCTTTTTTGAAGTTGTAATTCCAACGCATTAAACTGCAATAGTTGATAAGTATAAATCAAAGTAATGTAAGTAGTGATAATAACAATAATTTAATTTGAATCCAATATATGTGATTTAGGACAAGTTATAAAATAAACAATAAGGGTAGAATGATAAATAAAGCAATAAGAAATTGAGGAAATATAATAATAAAAGAAAGGTAGTTAATAGTTGAATAGGGATAGTAAGGTATATTTAATAGTGTTAAGCAGAAGTTAACCAGTAAAAGATATTTGATCTATTAAAATTAGAAGTAAGTGGTAAATGATATTAAATGCTATTAATGAAACAAGAAGTTATCTAAAAATAACTGAATATTATAGTTGAACATAGGGGGCGTACCATGTATGTGTGTATAGCCTCAAGTACAAATTTATGGCGCATTTGCAATGCGATATAAGCAGTGTTACACAACAGAAGTTTTTCCACCACAATGGGATAAAAGTAGTTATGTATACATTAAAATAATATGGGACATATCCAACTATAGGACCCACGGAATTATACATTCACATATAAGTAAAGGGAATATACTAAAGAAGGATGGTTCGCCTCGGTCGAAGTGTCAAATTGGCCAAACATAATCTATTTCACTCTTTTAAAGGGTACATCTTAAGTAACTATTTAACATCCCACTATTTTGGACCATTAAAATCGGCAATAAAACCACACAGTCGGACTTAAATAATTCAAAACAACCGATTGTTAATGAATTTGGGGTAAATAAAATCAATCACAGAATCACAGACAATGAATATCAGAATAACTCGCAGCGGAATAAAAGAAACATAGTAGTTCATGAAGCTACTAAATACAAAGTCTCAAAACAGATACAAAATACTAGAGTCTGAAACAAATACAATAAGGAATCCAAAATACATAAGTCAACTAATACATAAATAAAGCTGAATGGAAATAACTGAAATAGAAAAACAGATAGATAGCTAAATCTCCAACAGATCTCTAGCTCCAAAAGGTGAATCCAAAGTTGTGATGCTCAGGCTGACCCAAGCGTAAAGAAAGACACATAACACTCGAGTTAGGACATACATATTTATAAAATGTAAATCAACTAATGTGAATTGTAAAAGAAACGTATCAGTAACTTAAAGGATGATTATGATCGCGTATCATTCAAGGATCCGTTAAACTATCTATTGTGTAGTACAATATACTATTTTACTATGTCTAAAGTAAGATAAATTATTAAAATAGTGTTAAGGCGTTACCCATACCCCCCTTAACACATTTTTATATATTCTTGTAGTCTATACAATACCGTAACTTCCTATAAACTGGGCTTATCATAGGGCATTCCATAGGTATGGTACAAAATAAACTCGTAACAGTCTCGATAAGGTCGGTGACACGGTACAACTAGGCAATGCCAGGGTAGATATATCAATTACACTTTCGGGCTGGTGGTAACGCATAGCCGCAACTACCGCCCACCTCAATCCACACTCCCAAATCAAAGGTGTGCACCAAATCAATCACAAAGTAATAGAATGGCAATCGAAGAAATGTGTCCGATCGGAGGAGCTGCCTCATCTAGCCCGTCAATTGCTTCTGTTTTGGCCACTTTAAGCTAACTCATGGGAGTTAGGTCCACGTATATACCTCAAATAGAACATCAATGACCGTCTGCTCCATTCTAGAATCTCCACTACGCACACAGTTATTAAAGTGGTTTTCGGTATTGGCAGATAGTATGACAATTACCGATCCCGGTCTCTTTAACAACCAAACATTATTATAACCCGTGGTTATTTCATTTTCAAATGGTTTATATTTCATATCAAACATACTCATTTCAAAACCATATAAATCTAACATCATTATTCTTTAAAAATAATATTAATTTCCAAAGTTGTAACACTTTCAAATTTATAACTTAATTATAACACTCTGAAAACATAACACTTTATAAACCATAACACCTTAAAAATTGTAACCTTTATAATCATAGCAATTCGAAAACATTACATTTTAGAAATAATAGCATTTCGAAAACATAACCTTAAGAATCATAGCATTTTGGAATTGTTACCTTAAGAAATCATAGCATTTTGGAATGTAATCCCTAAGAAATTATAGCATTTTGGAATGTAATACTTTCCGCTCTAACATTTTATATAATCAAAATGTTTATATACTTACAATTTTTAACATGGTTATTTTATAATTTCTATTTTATTATAAAAAATTATTTATTTGGATATTAAATAAACTATGATTTTAGTTAAATAAAATTATTACTATAATATCCAATTTAAAGCTGAAATTTCTTATATTAATTTAGAAGTACATTATTAACTTACATTTTATTATTACAGTAAAGAACATTTATTATTTTAATCATTTAAAATATACCCTTACGTTAATTAAAACTTACACAATAAAGTACATTATTAACTTACATTCTTTTATTGCAGTAAAGAACATTTATTTTATTCATCATTTTAAATATACCATTTCATTAATTAAAACTTACATTACTAGGTTAGGATAAAATACCATTTTTAAGTCAAACTGAATTATTAAATTTCAGTGAATTTTATATTATAAATTAAATTCCAAAAATAACATTTCAACCATTTATTTTCTTATAAAAATTTAACACATGTAAATAAATATATAAAATTTTATAGAATCATTACATTAAAAATTTTAGTTGAAATTCATATATTAAAATCCAAAATACTTAATAATTTTTAGAAAATTATTTTAAAACCAACCACCAAGTCTGTATAAAATTCTCTAACTTAGGGTGAAGTAGTTACAGATATATGTTATTTCAATCCGAATTTATTAATTTTCGAGTTTATATCATTTCAAACCCGCAATCCCAAGTCAAATAAAAATTGCTCAAGAGTATCATTTCAGCCCATAACAATTTTTCCTTATTCTAAAGAGCATTCGGGTATGTAATATTTCAACCCATAATGAACTTGCAGTGTGAGACCAAAACATGAAATAAATAGAACAATAATAACATATCATGGCATATGATCATAACATTATAACACAAGGAGGAATAACATAATATAATCATATAAGAAATTACCAACTTGCATTTACATATCAATACAATTCAAATGACATCAATTCACAAAAAGTAAGTATGTAGTCAAGCGTGATTATTCACCTTCTTTAGCTAGAGAAAATGATTCCAAACAAACACAACAACTACGAATAAGCACGACAATCACAAACAAGCTTGAGTGGGAGGGGAATCCAAATCCAAAGCTTATAAAATAAATAAACACATATGTGAATAAATAAATTTACATAGAAAATATAAGAGCGTAGACTTTTTTCTAAACACGTAAAAAGGGGCTACCCTGAAGGAAAATAGGCACGGCCTAGAGGGGTTTATGCTCGGCTACACAAGACTTTGGATTAGGTTAGGCTGGGCCTAGGCAAACTTAAGTGGATCGGCCACTTTTGGGGTGAACGGCTTCGGCTTATGGCTTGGGGTGTGGCTACAAGGCTCTGCCATGATGGGGTTTGGGTCAAAGCAAGGTTAGGGTTTGGCAAATGGCTAGGTTTTGGGTTCGGCCATGATGTAGTTTTAGGTCAAGGCAAGGATAGGGTTAGGGTTTGGGAAGGAATAGTGGTCACGGCTAAGGCAATAACAAGGGCAAGGACATGAAGTAGTTTGGCTAGGGTTTTGGAGTCAAGGAAAGAGGTGGTCACGGCTAGGGTTTGGTGGGGTGCAGTACGGACAAGGTTTTTGAAGTGGACGTAACTGACTAGGGTTTGGGAAGAAGAGGAGTTTGGCCTAGGCAAAAATCAAAGGATTTGGTCATGGTAATGTAGAGAAGAGAAGGGGTGAAGGTGATGGCCCAAAATTTGAAGGAGGAAAGAGGAAAAATTTCAGAGAAAAATAAAAAATTTTGAGAAGGAGAAGAGTAGACTTACTGTAATTTGTTTCTGAGCAGGAGATGAGAATGAGAAAGAGGAGTCAGGAATGAAGTTTTGTACGTAGTTCCTCAACTAATGACTTTTTAAATGAACAGACAATACAGGTGACCTTTAGAATACCCTATCCCATTAGTCTAAGCCCAATAACAAAAGGAGAAAATAAAACATGAAAACAATTGCGTGTAATATGCTGAAAACTGTAAATTTGGAGATGTAAAAATTAGAAATTTTTGAAACTAAAAGCAGAGAAAAGGTTAGAATCAAATCCAGCTTCGTAAAAAATGAATAAAATTTCAAATTTCAAATTTTCCACATGAAATCAAACTTTGACCAAAGTTGACCAAAATTTAAATTTTCAGAAAAATCTTTATTTTATTAAACTTGAAAGAACATTTCACATCATATCCCAAAAATATATTTTAAAATTCCAAATTTATCAATTTTAAAATAATTTAACACTAAAGTTTCAAATAAATTTCATTTAAAATATTTAAAAATTTATGGGTTTTTACACTTTCCCCCACTCAAAACGTTTCATCCTCAAAAAGGAACGAGACACTGGGAAACAAAGAAAGAAAAGATAGAATAACAAATAGTACCTGGAACAAATAATTCCGGAATCGAAGCACGCATGCTCTCCTCCGTCTCCCAAGTACAATCTTGATCATCGGTACTCCACTGCACTTTGACAAGGTTGACATATTTCCTTCTCAGCTGCTTCGTACCTTTATCGATAATACAACGTGGCTTCCTCTCGACAGTAAGGTTTGGCTCAACATCCAAACTATCGAGCTCAGAAGGCTAAACAAATAAAGATGGATATTGAAGATACTGAGGAAGGTGCGAAACATGGAACACATTATGCACTTCAAAAAGCTCATCATGCAAATCCAAACGATAAGCTAAAGAACGAACTCTCTCTAAGATGCAAAAAGGACCAATGAACCTAGGAGAAAGCTTCCCTTTCCAACCAAACCGAATCACATTCTTCAATGGAGAGACCTTAAGGAAAACCTGATCACCAACAGAAAACTCCAGACTCCTTCTATGCCTATCATTATACTTCTTCTGCCTATTTTGAGCAATCCTCATCTTCCTCCTAATCTCCTTAACCCTCTCAGAAGCTTCTAGAATCATATCAGGACCAAGCACCAAATTATTACCGGATTCAATCCAACAAGATGGAGATTTGCAAGGTCGTCCACAAAGAGCAACAAAAGGAGACATTTCGATACTAGCTTGAATTCAAAAGATGGAATAAGATAGGTAAATATTGAAGGCAACTTTAAATAGAAAATTTGAGATTATACCTAATAACTGTTATTATAGGTGAATTCAACGAGATGGAGATGATCTTCCTAAGATCCTTCATAATAAAGGACACAAGCACGAAGAAGATCTTCCGAAATCTGATTCACTCTTTTCGTTTGACCGTCAGTCAACGGATGGTAGGCAGTGCTCCGATTCAGATGAGTGCCTAAAGCTTCCTGAAAAGCTCTCCAAAACTGACTGGTAAAGATGGGATCTCTATCGCAAACAATACTGATAGGAACACCATGAAGACGAATAATCTCTCTCATATAAATCTCACATAAACTCGTAGCAGAATGGTAGACCTAACCGGGAAGAAATGAGCTGACTTGGTCAATCTATCCCAAACTACACAAATTCTCTCATTACCCCTCCTAGTCCTCCATAATCCATTAAAAAAATCCATAGAAATATGTTCCCATTTTCAATTGGGAATCTCAAGGGGCTGCAATAATCAAGTGGTCTTCTGATGATCTTCTTTGACTTGCTAACAAGTCGCACATCTACTAACAAAAAGGGATATATCACGCTTTATACCACTCCACCAATATAACTTCTTCATATCCTGATACCTCTTCGTCACACCTGGATGAAAAGAAAGTTTAGACCGATGATTTTCCTGAAGTAACTCTTGCTTCAATCCATCGACATTTGGGACACAAATCCTATTATTAATCCTCAAAATCCCTCTATCATCGTTCTGATCTCTGCTTCCATCATGGCTACAACAATCTCTACTATGAACATTCTCCTTAATATGCCTGATCATCTCATCATCATTTTGCTTCGCAATAATATGATCCATAAGAGGAGAAGAAACAACAAGCCGACACAACATCGCCTTCTTCCGACCCAAAGCATCGACTACGACAATAGCTTTCCCTAGGGTATAGTTGATGTCGAGGTCATAAGAAGCAAGAAACTCAAGCCATCTAACCTGCCTCTGATTCAAATCCTTTTGGGTGAAAATATACTTCAAAGATTAATGATCTATAAAGAGCTCAAACTTAGTACCCAAAAGATGATCTCTCCAAAGCTTCAGAGCAAAAACCATGGCAAGCAATTCCAAATCATGGGCTGCATAATTGGCTTCATGGGTCTTCAACTGATGAATGTCATAAGCAATAATGTTCACATCCTGCATCAGAACAGCTCCCAAACCGTCACGATTAGCATCAGAGTATATCGTAAATCCCTCGTTTTCATTTGGAATGGTAAGAATTGGTGCGGAATAAGCTTGCACTTTAACTCATTGAATGCAGCTTCACACTTATCATTCCATATAAATTTAGCATTCTTACAAGTCAAAGCAGTGAGAGGTGTAACAATCCGAGCAAAATTCTCAATAAATCTCCAATAATAACCATCAAGGCCCAGAAAGCTATGGATATCAGATGGAGTCTTAGGAATTTCCTAATCCTGAACAGAATAGGGAAAATAAGAACAACATAAAAAAAATAGAATAATTAAATTACAAAAGAAAGAAGAGAAAATAGACTTACATTGATCACGGTAGTCTTAACTGGATCAACTGAAAATCCATTAGAAACAATATGCCCGAGAAATCAAACTTCATCTTTCCATAAATGGCATTTTGAGAATTTGGTCATCAATCGATGATTATTAAGATTTCCAAAAATAAAGCTCAAGTGTGCTTCATGCTCTTCCTCTGACATAGAGAAAACAAGAATATCATCAATGAAGACTAGAACAAATTTGTTGAGAACATCATGGAAAACCCGATTCATAAGATCAATAAAGAAAGCTGGGGCATTAGTCAAACCAAAAGGCATAACTAGCCATTCATAGAAACCATTCTCAGTACGAAAAGCAGTTTTTGGAATACTTTCCTCGGCAACTCTGAGCTGGTGGAAACCGGTGGCAAGATCAAGCTGAGAGAACACTGTAGCTCCATAGAGCTGATCGAATATATCATTAATACATGGCATAGGATAACTGTTTCTTATAGTGAGCTTATTCAGCTCCATATAATCAACACACATCCTTAGAGAAGCATCGGACTTAGTGACGAAAACCACAGCTGCTCCCCAATTCGGAATGACTAGGTCTGATCAGACTCTTGGAGAACAAGTCCTCAATTTGCTTCCTCAACTCAACCTTCTTACGGAGTGCCATTCTTCTTGGAGGAATAACAACAGATCGAGTTCTAGAAATAAGATCAATATAGAATTCGATTTCCCGCTCAGGAGGTAAAGAAGTGACTTCACCAAATACATCGGAATATCGTTGAACCGTAGGAGTTGAATCAAGACTAATAGGAGAAGAATCAAGTGAATAAATAAAACTGCCAGCAAAATCCAATGGCATACGACACTGAGTCACCATAGGATTACCCCGATCATCAACAAGAGAAATGGTTTGGGTTTTACAAGAGATAATGGCTTCATGATTCTTCATCCAATCTCTTCCAAGCAACAAATCAAAAGCATCAAAACCAAGAACATTGAAATCACCACAAAAGCGATGGTTGAAATAAAAGAGTTTTACTCCATTACAAATTCTACTAAGGTACGTGGGACCACCAATAGGATTAGTAAAACACAAAGGTACAACGGCAAACTTAAGTGAAAGGATATGCTCAAACTTATGAAAAAGATCCACTGAAATGAAACTATAAGAGGCTCCAGTGTCAAATAAAATATGAATAGGAAAATTAAACAAAGTAAAGGTGCCTTGGAGAGTACCTTGGGTATCACTAGGGGTAGGTGTAGATGAAGTAATAGTAAAGATACCAGATGGCTTGCCCTTCTGCTAAGTAGGACAATCCTTCTTGAAGCGGCCAGGCTGTAAACAAATATGGCAAAGATCATGCCTAATCATCTGAACAGGAGGAATAGAAGCTCCAACTAAAATAGGGCAACTACTAGCATAGTGTCCATTCTTGTCACACTTGAAGCAAGTGATGGAAGAAAGATCAATAGGCTGCCATTGAGAAGAAGATCCCAAACTTGGAGTCTTATGCCAATTCTTCCTCTACCGATGGAAATTAGGCTTCCTCTTCTTAGAGTTACCGGAAAAAGGATGAGATCAGGGCACACGAGCAACAAAAGAATCCTTAGAAGTGGGGTTCTCAAATCTAGTGGCCATATCCATTAATCCAGTAAAAGGCTATGCATATGAAAAATCAGACGATCATAAAACTCTAGGCGAGCTCCATCTATAAACTTCTCATTCTTTTTAAGAGGGGTATCAGTCAGGCTAGGACCAAACTTGGAAAGTTCGTTCAACTTCCGCTCATACTCGAAAAATGACATATTCCCCTGCTTAAGATACATAAACTCCCTGTACAACTGCGACTTCCCAGCTTCGGGCATCCACTTAGCCACAAAAGCCTCCTTGAAACAAGATATCCAAACTTAAGAAAGATTCCAAAAGATACTAAACCAAACTCAAAAACCAACTCAAGATAATACCTAAACTACTGCCAAGAAATATCTACCTCGGTAGTGTTGGCTGTAACAGACTCCCACCAATCCCGGGCTGCCTCCTACAACTGCCAAGCTACTAACTGACGCTTTTGAGTGTCAGTGATCTCCAAACCAGAGAAAATCCTCTTTAAACTCCTCAGCCACTGTTGAGCCTCAATGATGCTCTCTTCTCTCGTAAACTTGGTACCACCAAGCCAAGTGAACTCCTTACAGAGAGTGGTGAACCTAATGGGTGCAATGGGTTTTGGAACTGAGGCAATACCACGACCCCGACCTCTGGCATTCCTATGATTCATTATGGAAATTCAAAATGAATTTTAGGACAAAGATATAGGAAAAGATAAAAGGAAAATTCAGACTAGAATGGAAATCCTAATCAAAGAATTCTATTAAACAAGATGGATTCGAAAAGAAGGAAATCTTAAGAAAAATTTAACATTTTAAAACAACAAATATTTTATATCCAAAATATATCCAAAATAATCCTTTAAAATCATTGAAAATCTTTTAAAACCCGTTTATACTTAAAAATACGTTCTCTCACAAGGAATAATTCAAAGAATGATTTTTACTCATTCTACGGTATTTCTACCCTATCTCTAAGGAGTTTTCACCCCTTATGCTAAGTTTGCCTAAAACCAAAGATCTCATACCACATGTAACATCCCACAATTTTAGACCATTCAAATCGATAATAAAACCAAACTTGTCGAACTTGAATAATTCAAAACAACAAACTGTTAATAAATTAGGGGTAAATAAAATCAGTCACAGAATTATAGACACAGAATATCAGAATAACTCGTAGCGGGATAAAAGAAATATAGTAGTTCATGAAGCTACTAAATACAAAGTCTCAAAACAGGTACAAAATACCAAAGTCTGAAACAAATACAACAGGGAATCCAAAATACATAAGTCCACTAATACATAAAAAAAGGCTGAATGGAAATAATTGAAATAGAAATTGCAAACAGATAGCTAAATCTCCAACAGATCTCTAGCTCCAAATGATGAATCTAAAGTTGTGATGCTATGGATGACTCAAGCATAAAGCAAAACACAAAACAGTCGAGTCCGGACATACATACTTATAAAATGTAAATCAACTCAAGTGAACTGTAAAAGAAATTTATCAGTAACTTAAAGAATGCTTGGGATCGCCCATCCTTTAAGGATCCGTTAAACTGTCTACTATGTAGTACAATACGATATTATAATATGAGTATAGTAAGATAAACTATTAAAATAGCGTTAAGGCGTTACCCATATTCCCATTAACACATTTTAATATATTCCTATAGTCTATACAGTAACATAACTTCCCGTAACCTGGGCTTATTAGAGGGCACTCCATAGGTATGGTACAAAACAAACTCGTAACGGTCTCGATAAGGTAGGTGACACGGCACAACTAGGCAATGCTGGGGTAGATATACCAATTACACTTCTGGGCTGGTGGTAACACATAGCCGCAAATATCGCCCACCTCGATCCATACTCGCAAATAGAAGGTGCACACCAAATCTATCACAAAGTAATAGAATGACAATCGAAGAAATGTGTCCGATCGAAGGAGCTACCTCATTTAACCCGTCAATTGCTCCTGTTTTAGCCACCTTAAGCTAATTCACGGGAGTCGGGTCCACGTATATGCCTTAAATAGAACATCATCAACCACCTACTCCTTTCTGTGATCTACACTGCATACACAGTTGTTAAAGTGGTTTTCGGTATGGGCAGAGAGTATGACAATTACAGATCCTGGTTTCTTTAACAAACAACCATTATTATAACCTGTGGTTATTTCATTTTCAAATGGTTTATATTTCATACAAACATACTCATTTCAAAACCATATAAATCCAATATCAATATTCTTCAAAAATAATATTCATTTCCAAAGTTGTAACACTTTCAAATTTACAACTTAATTATAGCACTTTGAAAGCATAACAATTTATATACCATAACACTTTAAAAATGTAACCTTTATAATCGTTGCAATTCGAAAATATTATATTTTAAAAATAATAGCATTTCGAAAACATAACCTTAAGAATCATAGCATTTTGGAACTGTTATCTTAAGAAATAATAGCATTTTGGAAATGTAATACTTAAGAAATCATAGCATTTTGGAATGTAATACTTAAGAAATCATAGCATTTTGGAATGTAATACTTTCGACTCTAACATTTTATATAATCGAAATGTTTATATACTTACAATTTATAACATGGTTATTTTCTATTTTCTATTTTATTATACAAAATTATTTATTGGGATATTAAATAAACTATGATTTTAGTTAAATAAAATCATTACTATAATATCCAATTTAAAGCTGAAATTTCTTATGTTAAGTTAAAAGTACATTATTAACTTACATTTTATTATTACAGTAAAGAACATTTATTATTTTAATAATTTAAAATATATCCTTACATTAATTAAAATTTATGTGTTAAAAGTACACTATTAACTTACATTCTATTATTAAAGTAAAGAAAATTTATTTTGCTAATCATTCAAAATATACCATTACATTAATTAAAACTTAATTTACTAGGTTAGGATAAAATACCATTATTAAGTCAAATTGAATTATTAAATTTCAGTGAATTTTATATTATAAATTAAATTCCAAAAATCACATTTCAACCTTTTATTTTCTTATAAAAATTTAACACATGTAAAAAAAATATAAAATTTTATAGAAATCATTACATTAAATTTTTTAGTTGAAATTCATATATCAAAATCCAAAATACTTAATAATTTTTAGAAAATTATTTTAAAACCAACCACGGAGTCTGCATAAAATTCTCTAACCTAGGGTCAAGTAATTACGGATATATATCATTTCAATCCGAATTTACTAAATTTTTGGGTTTATATCATTTTAAACCCGCAATCCCAAGTCAAATAAAAATTGCTCAGGCCTATCATTTCAGCCCATAACAATTTTTCCTTAATCTAAAGATCATTGAGGTATGTATCATTTCGACCCATAGCGATGAAACTTGCAGTGTGAGAATAAAATATGAAATAAACAGAAAAATAATTACATATCATGGCATTGATCATAACATTATAACACAAGGTGGAATAACAAAATATAATCATATAAAAAATTACTAACTTGCATATACATATCAATACAATTCAAATGACATCAATTCACAAAATGTAAGTTTGTAGTCAAGCGTGATTACTCACCTTATTTAGCTAGAGAAAATGATTCCAAACAAACACAACAACTACGAATAAGCACGACAATCACGAACAAGCTTGAGTGGGAGGAGAATCCAAATCCAAAGCTTATAAAAAAATAAAAACATATGTAAATAAATAAATTTACATAAAAAATTATAATAGCATAAATTCTTCTTTATTTTTTTTCTAAACACATAAAAAGGGGCTAGCCTAAAGGCAAATAGGCTCGGCCTAGAGGGGTTTGTGCTCGGCCACCCAAGACTTTGGACTAGATTAGGCTCGGCCTAGAAAAACTTAAGTGGTTCGGCTACTTTTGGGATGAAGGGGTTTGGCCTTCGGCTTGGGGTGTGGCTACATGGCTCGGTCATGATGGTGTTTGGGTCAAAGCAAGGCTAAGGTTTTGCAATTGTCTAGGTTTTAGGTTCGGCCATAATGTAGTTTTGGGTCAAGGAAATACTAGGATTAAGGTTTGGGAAGGAATAATGGTCACGACCAAGGCAATAACAAAAGGATGGAGATGAAGAGGTTTGGCTAGAGTTTTGGAGTCAAGGCAAGAGTTGGTCACAGCTAGGGTCTGGTGGGTATGATTTGGCTAGGGTTTTGGAAGGGGATGCAATTGACTAAGGTTTGGGAAGAAGAGGAGTTCGGCCTAGGATAAAATCAAAGGATTTGGTCATGGCTATGAAGAGAAGAGAAGGTTGAAGGTGATGGTCGAAAATTTGAAGGAGGAAGGAGGAAAGATTTCTGGGAAAAATATAAAATTTTGAGAAGGAGAAGAGACTTATTGTAATTTGTTTCTGAACAGGAGATGAGAATGAGAAAGAGGAGTCAGGAATAACATTTTGTACGTACAATTTCTCAACTAATGACTTTTTAAATGAACATACAATACAAGTGACCTTTAGAATACCCTAGCCCATTAGCCTAAGCCCAATAACAAAAGGAGAGAATAAAACATGAAAGCAATTGCGTGTAATACGCTGAAAACTGCAAATTTGGAGCTATAAAAATTAGAATTTTACGAAACGAAAAGCAGAGAAAAGGTTATAGTCAAATCCAGCTTCATTAAAAAAGAATAAAATTTCAAATTTAAAATTTTCCACATGAAGTCAAACTTTGACGAAAGTTGACCAAAATTAAAATTTTCCGAAAAATCTTTATTTTATAAAACTTGGAAGAATATTTCGCATCAAATCCCAAAAATATATTTAAAAATTCTAAATTTAACAATTTTAAAATAATTTAAAACCAAAATTTCAAATAAATTTCATTTGAAATATTTATAGAATTTACGGGTTGTTACAAACAAAGTGGCCATTTCTTTGATTGCATTAGGCAATCTAAATAGGATGGTGGGCATGGGCTCGGAGCTTTGTTAGTAGGATTGTTACCATATATGTGAGGAGCAGTAGCTGTATACATAGATTGAGATCGTTATCGGTCCAGTGTGGTCTACGGAAAGATAAGGCTTACACCTAAATGGGATACACCTCATACTAATGTAGATCATGTTCAGGACATGCACTCCCTCATAGTTGTTCGTTGTTAGGAGGCAAGGCTTTATAACCCTTAATGGAGGTCTATTAAAATGAGATAAAATATGGCTAAATCATTGTAAGGTCATTATTAGGTACTATGGGAGTCCCTTGGTATGCATGGCGGTGAGGACGTGATACAATATTGATGATGGATGATGGCGAGATGCAAAGTTACGGATACTAACGGGGAAAGTATCTTGGTCCAAATGGGGACTATGGTACCTACACACACATATACATGAATGTATTTACTGTATACCTTGAATAGGAGGGGTTTATCATACACATACATGAAGTCAAGATGACTTAGTTGAAACAGCAGACTTATCATGTAACGGAAGACAATTAAAACAAACTGGTGTTATGTATAAAGTATGTAACTTACTAGTTACCAAAATGTTGTTATGACTCTCTCCTTATTACAACCCATATGATAGGCTTAGAGGAACATGTACTGGTACAAGGAGAAAACAGTGGAAGGATGGATCTCTTATGCATGCTCAAGACTGACAATGGTACTAGATACTAGTGGTACTAGCCACGGTCGGTAAATATATTTTTTTTATATAATTTATTGCTCTACTATGAGTTTATTACCAATAGTGATATGATATACTTTTGTTTATTTACAAGATACCAACATCAACGATCCATACTTTGGTAGATTTGGGTTTTCGATTTTGGAAAAACTCAGGCCCATTGACGTGCAGGTTGTTATAATAACATTCCATCTAGAAGTTTTCATGGTACTCTTGGGTACAATCAACCTAAAAAAGGTCCTTCTAAGATTTACAAGATTAATATATGTGTGTGTGTCTATGTGATCAAATGAAAACCTAAATATGCTAGTACCATACGGAAGAGATACATCCATAACTACACTCTTCATCATTATTCCCCCAATAGGACGGTACGTCCAACACCATAACTGCAATCATAAATGCAATTAAGATTACAAAATATTGTAAGTATGAAAGAAATGTAGATGGAGGGTAGTAATCAAAATGCCTGCACTAACATCGAACAACCATCAATTGACTGGTTCTTCAACAAAGGAAACTTCGACAGCTCTATTTAAGTATATACTAGAACTACACTACACAATGAATACAGTCCGCAAGCATCTATGTCCTTAAGGAAAGGAAGCCATCTGAGCCACCCACGCATCATCGAATGATCAGATACCAAATGGGAAGTGATTATGTGTAGAATAATGGCTCGAGCTCATTGTGCAATCTGAATATCGAAGGAGTCTGCTGGAATATCATCAACAAGCACTGCCTCTACCAAGTCATCATATCATCTTATTGCCCCATATCTAATCACTAGGAGGTAAAAGCCATAAGACCGACTCATATAAGTCCGTGTAACCGTAGGCTCAGGGTTAGTCATTGGACCATCGTCTATGGGTAGAAAGAGCAGAACAACCACATTAGCTAATGTAACAATCATCTTACTAGCACGAAGATGGAATGAAGATGTCTCTAGTCTCCATCTATCTACCAAAGCGGTAATAAGATGATCCAATTGGTTGTACCCCAGCTTCATGATAAGCGAAAATCCAGCTTGATCTATGAGTCTAACATGTGGGGATGAGAGGAAATGAATTTATTCATCAATGAGGAGTGATTAGCGGTGGAATTTGGAGTATTGTTTTGTCAAATATAAAAACACATTATAAGCACTAAGTACAAGAAACATAGCCTTATTTTTTTATTCAATATGGAAGTGTATTACCTGCATCCATCGAGGTTGTTTATACGGTTATGTTCTTACAATTACAACACACTACCATCAATTGGTCCTCGTATCATCTCAAAGTAATCTACAAAAATTCACCAATTAGTCAAACACAAAATCTATTCCAAATATCAAATTCAAAGTCATACATCTAGTCAAACATGTTTAAAACAAAAAATTTGTTAATTCCATTGTCATACATTCACTTGAATAGGTTATAATAATAAATTTGTGAAATTCTACGAAAATACTAATTTGAAAAAATTGAAACTAGGAATAGAAATGACATCGGCAGGGGCTTCGATCGACGAGGAGCAAGCCTTGCTTCGAATTGATGGAGATATCAACAAAATTCTAAAGAAAAATTGGATTTTGGAATAGTTGGGCTAGTTTTTAATTATTGGTTATTTTGTTAGAATAGGTAAAGTAAAAGAGGAGGATGCATTGTTATTTATGATAGCAAAAGTCAACAGAGGTCATTTCGAATATCTCGTTTCACCTATCGTAGCCTTTTCAAATAGTGCCACTCGGCAACTTCTTTGAATATGCCTGTATATTTGCAGAATACTATACCATGCACATATATCACTCAAATTCACATTGTATTGAAATACGATACCATACACGAAAGTCATTTAGACTCACATTCACATTTCTACTCACATAACATTACAAAATTACAACACAAATTCAGTAGTACACACATAATAAAGTCGAAAATCAAAATTTGAATACAACCATAGCTAGTTGATACTATAATAACAAATGATAATGTCACTAAATAAACATTAAATTTCAACAACAAAAGGAATAAACTACTCATCCGATTACCTAGAAGTATGATCAAAAAATGCTTCTTCGGGGACTTTCGACTGCATTTGGAATTATCCTTCGCTAATCGAAGATTATTTGTTTTTCAGACTATGACACTTCAGCTTACATCTCAAGAGCATATTCAAACACCTGCGACACATTGGAGGATCTATCTATTGGAAAAAATTACAATAGTCGTAAACATTAGGCAATGCTCTATTACACACATAGCGTGGACATTCGTAGAACCGTCGATTGGCGCTTTTTTAAATTCTACACATTATCGCGTAATATGTAACTCCACAGTGATACTATTTAAGAAGGTGTTCACACTAATAGCTAATTCTTCTTACTTTTCATTGAACAATCGACACAAGGGTCCTTTATATTAATATATCATAACAACTACGGCCTTCTTTATTAGGTATACGAGCAACTAATTATGTATCGACGTAAAAATCATTTCTCAACCTATGCTCAATTTCCATAGTATTCATTTAACTTTCCGATGCAACATCATAATTATGGAAATATTGTCATAATTTTGTTCCAGGTAAAAATTCAATATCCTCGACATTGAAATTACAATCAAACTCCAAATTGCCATAAAATATAACCAAAGTCTCCTTATTAGTTTTCCAATAATCCATAACAACTAGAAAAAATTACAAATACTAACAAAAAATTTACACAAAATAAAAATAATATTTAATTACTGAAAATTACCTTAGATAATGATGCAGGTCTACTAAAATTATACAATATAGATGAAAAAAGAAATGGAATTGTGGAAGATAAGAGTGCAGAGGGTTGGAATTTTTGGATTTGAAGTTTTGTAAAGTAGAAATAAGAAGACAGAGATAGGAAGGGTGCATTTTTTATAGGAGTCGGAATAGGTGCATTTTCAAATGTCGCCTTAGTAAAAAGTATGCAATAAGTTAGTGACTTTCAAAAGTCGCCTTCGTGGTTTATTTCAAAAATGAAGTTTGTGCTATCTCAAATGGCGCATGTACAAAACCATAGAAAAGCAACTTGAAAATGCAATAATTACTTTTTACGTAATAATAAACATGCGACATTTGACACGTTACATGTATATATTTGCAACATGGCGCTAAGTTGGCCAAAAGTGGCATATTTATGTAATCAGTTTGTAAAATGGCCTACTTGCATAATAATTTCAAAAAAGAGGGCTAAATTGAAAAAAACCTTAATCTATTGACTAGACAAGGTAATATATATGCACATATTTGTTGCGTTTTCTTAAGGTATGTGTGTTATTTTTACGCCATCGCAAAATAGTCGATACAAGAGCATAATTTTTTTTAATTTATTGAGTTTCCTCAAGGTCTAGATGAGATTAGGAAAAACAACATGAGTTAGGAGTTGTACATGATACAATCGATAAGGTGTTACACATCGCATGCGAGCCTAAGATATGTTGAGTTTCATCAATATCTGAATCCTAAGGCAGGCGAATTCTAACACCTATGGGGAAATATAATGATTTCTATGTTCTCTCTTAAGGGTTTATGAAATATAAAAATATAGTGGAAGCTTTATTAGGAAAGTGAAACAATAGCATAAACATTGCAACAATATACGTGGTACAAGTCTCAATAACATACTTAGACAAATTTGTGCAACTTATATAATTGCTAATATGTTTATCTGTTAAATTATACAATTGAATTAAATCAAGATTGATGTAGAAATATAAATATACGTAAATAAATCTTTTGACATGTTATCAATTGAAGACCCATGCAAGAGCCAAATTATAAAGTCACAAAAACATTCATGCCTTGATCGTTTAAGAGTTTATATATCAGAGGTTGCATACTATTTTTAAAATCTTACACAACACAAGAATATAGCTATCTAATCCATGTTCGATCACATATATATGTTATATAGTGAATTATAACGATTTGCAATGGATAAAACTTCAACGAAATTAGTTCATTCGAAATAAGCAAGTAAACAATAATGTGATATCGTATATATATTCAATACAAAAGATTACAATAAGGACATTGTTGTGTTTGATGTAGCACCAATACTAAGAGTAGCAAGATGGAACCAGGAATTTGATCCTTAATATCATTTGATAAGTTTACGTAATGTGTAGCTTATTGAAGTCCTTAAATATTTGGGATAACCAAATGCATTTTTGTGAATAGTTTGTTATAGTCTTATAGTAAGGTTTTCCTCTTTAATTATTCGACAATTTGGGTGGAAAAGAAAATGTATGAGAGTGGGTGTAACTTACACCAAAGCTGGAATGAAGGGAGTGAATGGTCACTTCTTCTTCATGAAGAGACGTTAGAAAACATAAATGTATAAGATACTAAAATTTAATATGGAATGAGAAATATGATTCGTATTCCAAATGTATTTTCATATAAAAAATGGTTTTCTATAATAGTTATTTCAATTCATTTGAAACTCGTGATTGTAAAATAGTTACGCTGAATGAAATAAAATTTGTAAAAAATTGTTGAACGAAGCTCTGTATTTTGTATGCTATTGTAGTAATAACGGAAATAATGGAAGCATACCATATAACACTTCTTATAGATACATCAAGCTATAAAAAATTATTTACATAAAGATACCAAATATTATTTATGAAGTAATAACTGTTTTCTTTATAGACTGGATGTTGACATAATTTTATTTTTAAATGAATATTATAAGCATTCAGTATAAGATAAAACTATAATAATGGCATTTGATATCATCACAAAATGATCCCTTAGACAATATAGAAGCACTAAAATTTTACAATTGTTTTTAATTATGGATTATGCTACAGTTTCGAGAAATAATTCTTTAATCGTATGGTTGTGAATCATATGGTAGTAGTGAATTGTTTCTCAAATGATTAAAAGCAAAGAACTAATTCAGTGGAAGCATTATAATAGATGGTGAACTCTTAGATTGGTAAATATAAATATACACAAACATAGATCTAATGACTCCAAAATAGTTATGCATACTTCGTTAAATTCACCAATGAGTTATCACAAACATGATTATATATATTTGATCACATGTAGAATGTCTAGTATAAGTTAATATAATATAAAACGAGAGTAAATAATATGACATGCAAAAAAAGAATTTGATTGGTAAAATAGGTGAATACATTGGAAAGGAGTTCCAAATGTACCTAAATTGAATAAGAATAAATCACAAAATTCACTCCTTCCTACGGTACATAATGTTGTATTTATAAAGAGTAATCAGACATTGTTGAAAAAGTACGATTGATGGTGAGTGAAGTTGAGTTAACTTCAGTCTTCGAGGATGTGTACTTATGAGTACGAATGTAACAACCCGCCACAAAACCGGTTTAATTTTCGACCCCAAAAGGCCCATCGAACCATAGACACATTCCATAGCTACCTATTGGTTAGTAAAATCGATACAAAGAATAACACACAAAGCAGTCTATCTATGCATTCAAAATCTCATAGTGGAAGGATAAAATATAATATCAGAAACAGTGCCCATTTTACCAAAAACTTAAATGTCAAAAACATACAACACAATCCCAAATAACCATGCCAATTATCCATAGTTCAATATCGAAATACATCATGTCTAAATGGGTACATCAGAATTATAAAAACAACACAGGTAGTAAATAGACAACTACCACAAGTCCCCTCGTCACCTTTGCCATCATAATCTTCATCTTCTCTAACCTATGTTCTAATGAGGACGGAGTTGGAACAAAAATGTCCGATGAATAAAAATCTCGATCCTTTCGATAATGGTACTTGGGCATTATAATTTAAAAAAAAAATATGTCATACACATCCTAGCCATATTATAAGTTCTCTAATTATTAGCCTAATGGCTTTTCTAGTTTAATTTTATAATTATTACCTTTTTAACCCAATAATCCATCTTTAACTATAGACCAAAGGCCATTTCCTATCCCATACATGTATCATCAATAGTGTCCTAACAATATAAGAGGCAGTATACAAGTCACTTAATATCTTTGCAATAGGAAATAGGCAGACTTTGACCATATAATACCTCATTTTAGGCAGGTCCCCATCATTTATTACCTATCCCAAGGTGAACACCTCTTTGAAACTATCTAGCTGACATCGCATGGAATCCCATCAGGCCACTTAATACTTCTTTATAGGAGAGGCAGACCCTTTAATAGCTACATAATACCTTAATCCTAAAGCGTACCCTTCCCAATATCAACTACCATGCCTAAGCACTAAACCTGACAATTTAATACTTATTTAGCAGGGAGGAGGCGTGTAACAACCCGCATATTTTGCAATTTTATATTTAAATGTTGAAATTTAAATAGTGCATCGTTAGTCGGACTAAAGTCCAAAATACTACCTTTTGTAAACAGTCGAATTAGGACTCGAGACCACTTCCATTGAGTCCAAAATGGCGTTTGCGACCTTTTTGAGAATAAACATCAATATGCTTGGAATTGAGTAAAATTTTGCTATTTTTCTATTGGCTTTGGGTTTGGGTTTCAAGCCACAAACTTATCTATACCCTAACTCCTCCTTCAACTCCTCTTCATTCATTCTATTATTTCCTAACCCTTAAGTTAAAGTAAAATGGGGAAAGAAAGGGAAATTAAAATTCCTAAACCCTAAATTCATTGGAGATTCTAGATTCTAGCTCCAAAAATCAAAGAGAATCTTAGGTAAGCGTCCTCTTCTTCTTCTCCATCTCAATCCCTCTTCAATTTCCAGAAAAATCCTATAACCTAATTTAGGTAATATTTGCATTTGATCATGGATTGAGGGTTCTTGAAGATAAGTGGAGGAGAGATTGATCTTTCCTTGTTTCAAATCTTCTCATTCGTTGTTTTTGGGTTTAAAGGTGAGTTTTTGAACTCACATCTACGTCTATAGCTTCATTGTTGTTAGGTATGAATTTCTAATATCTATTTCATGTCCAAGTGCTTTTGATTTGAATTGATTTGATGAATTTTCCAATTATGGGTAATTTGAAGTCAAAATCTATGAAAATCCTACTATGGATGTTTGGACTTGTTATTTGGAGTGTATTGGAGAGCCTATAGGGCGGGGTTGTCGCTTAGCATAAATCCATTGTCATCGTTGCTCATTCGATCGCTTCAGATATGATTTGGCCATCGTTGACCTAGACAAAATATTGCTCCAAGCTTCAGATCAGAGGTTTGATAGTATGCTCAGACGTTTGGAGCTACGGAATAAAAATTCCAGTCCTTAAGCTCAGACATCTAAGCTTACTTCCCAGACGTCTGGGCGACCTAAAAAAAAATTCTAGACCTTCAGCTTAGACGTCTGACACTATTAAATTCAGGGAAATTGCCTACTTCTATGTGGCTTTCCATTTATATCGATTTTTGGTTGATCCGAATTAGTCATCGTCATTTATTATCGACTTTGATGACTTCTTTCTGGATTTTTGGGAATATCCATTTGATGGATTTGGAATCGATTTTCATGGTTTTAATTCACGTCGTCGATTGTGAATTTTTGATGATTCATTGTTTTTACAATCATTTCTATGATTTGTCACCTTAAAATACAAAGGTTTTTATACTAGTAATAAATATTCAAACTCTTTCACAAAAAAATGATTTCAACGTTATTTTTAATACAAAGTTGTTTTTAAAACTGTTTTCCAATTTATTAGTATATACAAACCTTTACCTGATTCGTATGAGAAATCTAATCAAACGACTTAGCAAAACAAGTGATAAGAAGTGCTTGCGTTTTCTTTATCGGTTAATGCGTGGACTTGTTTGATTGAAATCTTGTGACAATTTTCGAGTGGAAATCTACAATTTGTTCGTAAATACTTAAGTTAAGCCAATGGTTATGGGACATGAAGATAAACTCATTTATTTACAAGCCTAGTGTAATTTACACTACTTATTGATCAATGTTGATCATTTTGAGTTTTAGACTAGCGTTATGCGATGTCTCTTTGTCCATGTAGGGGACTGTACCTCGTTCCGATGAGCTTCGTCTCGTTTTTATAGGCTAGCGACCTATGGGTTTAATGGAGTTCGGTTCATCAGCGTACCATTATTGTATTACTCGTTGTTTCGAATTATTTGAGTTTCAGGTTCATCGGTCGTACCGTTATTGTACTACGTCGTTGTTTTGAATTATTTATGTTTCAGGTTCGTCGGGCATACTGTTATTGTACTACATCGTTGTTTCGAATCATCTGAGTTTCAGGTTCGTTGGGCGTACCGTTATTATATTATGTTTTTGTTTCGAATTATTTGAGTTTTAGGTTCCTCGAGCGTACTGTTATTGTCCTACGTCGTTGCACCGGCTCTATGGTTAGCGACCATGGGATAGCATCCCATTTGTAATACACGTGTTGGAGAGCTTCCATACTCTCGTTTTTGATAAGCCTCCCCCTTTGTGATTTCTAGAACTTGTGTTTCACCATTTTTTGTGATTTATACTGATAAGCTTTATCAATAATTGTGGTTTGGTGAATAAAATAAAGAATATGACATTCTTTTTGGTGTTTGAGAAAATTTGAGATATTGTATGATTTTTGTTGTTATCTAATGTATACTTGTCACAGTATGACATTATTGTTGTCATACATTTTTGTCATATCTCTTATCCTGTCTCATTTTATATGATATTTATAGCTAGACTAATCGGTTTATTATTTTCTTCTTGCATAATACTTGGGTCAGACTGAGTTGTTTCAGATGCTCTCATTTGACTTCTTATCAGGGAACATCATTTGACTTTTGGTTAACTACTTAGCTTAGTAGTTTTTTTGTTTTTATACATTCGAGATAGAGCTCCTTGATGAATAAATATTATTTTATCTAGCACTTGAACCTATTCTTTGTGATGTAGTGGATCTTGCATGACCACTACTTTGATGTACACTTTTATGTGCTATATTCATATCTGTTTCCACCATAATGATATGAATATCCGTGACTGATTTATGTTATGCTTATTTTCTATTTGTTTCCGAAGTCTATATAGCCACTTTCTAGTAGCTTTAAGTTTGTATTTGATTTGTCAGATTTCCTCTTGAAATGAAATGCGTGCCATTCTATCTGATATATCGGTACTCACACAAAGCAATTACATAGATGGTCGCTCCTCAACAGCCTTATTCTTCGTGCTAGTTGACAGCATTACCTCGTAGTGTCCTTGGCTAGTGTGAGTATAAAAGTGGGGCGTCACAACTTGGTATTAAAGCCAAACTTAAGAACAATATAGAATAATCTAGCAAGGATCATTGTCCTAAGTCTTTCTTAGGAATCGTGCCTTAGGATTTATCCGAGTCTTAGGACCTGTTCTATCCTATATTCTTTATGCTGCCTTGTTTTATCAATCAAGATTGTTTGATATTCATTCTAAGAATAACATTTTTCCTCTTCTTTCTTTCTTTCTTTCTTAAAGAAGAGAAATGGTTAGACCTGGCCGTTCCAGCACCGGCCAATCCAGTGCTACTCCTCGGGATGGCATATTCATAGCTGCCCAACAACTTTTGGATCTTGTAAAGAATCAAAGGTTTATCTATGCTTTAATTAAGAACCCCAAAAAGGTTTTGCCTCTAAAACTAGAAATCCTTTTCGATCATCTTGTTGATATCGCTCTTCGACTTGAAGAGGCCGATAAATTAAGTGATGATGAAGTTGTAGCAGCCAAACAGAACTTCAACATCAACAAGAAATAGGCCTATTAAGTTCAAAGGCCCTAATCCCAGAAAGAAAGGGAAGCATGCAACTTCAATAGCAAAGACTCCTACCCTTAGTCGTGGACAATCTACAATTGTGGTTCTACGGACCACTATGCAAACAGTGTCCGAAATCCCATTTTTTCGTTATTGCAAAAGTTTAGGTCATCTTATATCTACATGTCCCATAGTTCAAAGTAGGATAGAGGGAGAGTTGAATGTTGTGCAAGCTCATACTAACACTTCTCTTGGTTAAGGTATTTCTCATTCATTCCTTGATGACATTAATTTTTTTCGTGATTATCCTATCCTAATTTTTTGATACGGGTACATTTCACTCTATTATATCAAAAGAACTTGTGTATACTTTGTCTTTAAATGTTATGTGGTTGATGACTTCACTAGGAATTGCGAATCCAGTTGGTGGATCCACAACACTTAGTTTACTTTGTAAAGATGTCAAGATTATTTTATATGGTTGTGCTTTCCGAGCCGACTTGCATGTTATGCATTACTTAGGTTTTGGAATGATTTTGGGAATGGATTGGCTTAACCGTTATGAAGCCCATATCCTATGTCCTGAGAGGACTATCCATCTTTGACATCCTCAATCTGTTAAGAAGATTTCTATTCTTCTAAAAGATTTAAATTCTAATTCGATGGCATCATTTTATTCTTTAAACCCACATGATAAGGAAAATTTTACTTCCCTCATTCAAGTAGTTCGTGAATATCCTGGTATCTTTGAGCTTGTCCTAGGATTATCTCCTTAGCGATCTATTGAGTGGTGATAAGGTCTTTTCAGTTTGTCTTTACCACCAGTTTTCATTAGCTATGAGTTGTGGACGATAGCGTTCCACTAACTGCATTCCGCACTCATTATGATCTTTATAAATGGCTTCTTATGCCATTTGGTTTGACGAAACCTCCAGCTTATTTCATCCATCTTATGAGTCGAGTATTCTACGAGCTTCTCGATGATTCCATCCTTGTATTCGTTGATTATGGATGAAAACATCAATTTAAAATTGCAAATCTTTCTAATAAGATATATTTATAAGTATAATTAGATTTTGTTCTTAAAACGAACAAAGAATATTCGTACAATTTTTAAGAGATATTTTTATTATATAGAAGATGATTTGTGTTGTATTGCCCATGAGTGCTTTAAGATTTCTAGTCGATGCGGCTGATCAAGGTTATCGATAGGAATCTCCTAAACGCTATGATGAGATAGTCCGACACGGTAAATTTACTTGGAATAAGTAAATTTTTCTAAAAAGATGATTACATAAAGTTAATTATATAATTTTGAAAGTCTTAGCTTTTTGGAAAAGAGAATTGTTGAGTCACAGCTTCTATGAAGATTTTGATTGCTGACAACAATATTAAAGCGATCGACAAATCAAGACGTACATATGGTACTCTAGATTATAGGTTGATTATTTGGTGTTATAATAGTAATAAAATTGTCAAAATCTATCCTCAAATAATCATGCACAAAATATAATATATATATATATACACACATTTATATAGGTTGTGCACTTTATTGTGCAACTTAACAGAGACCGGTCGACCGGTCCAAAAATGAACGGTCGACCGTTCCTGTTGAATGTGCACAATAAACGTGCACACATGTACATAACGACTATATTTTTAAAAACCTGTCTACCGGTTAGTTTTTGACCTGTCGACCGTTTTTAAACAGAGAACAACTTCTTCCAAAAGACACATCTTTCTTCAATAGTTGCGTCTCTTCTTCTTCATTAATGATCATAACTTTTGACTGCAACTTTTCACCAAGGGTTATAACTATTTTCTCTCTATAAATACACATCAATATCATTGATTAAAATAACAAGTTTTATTAAGATTATATATGCTCTCTATCTATTCTTTGAATTCACTTGCATTCAAAAAGCTCTAAACTACTTTCATTCCTTATTGAATCATTGACACTATCTCATATATTTTGATTCAATAAGCAATATAAATTCCATAATCTTCACAAACATCATTCACAATTTGAGGATAAGATTATAGGAAAAGTGTACTACAAGTGACAAATCCGTGTTTACAAGAGCACAAGTTGTCAACAACAATTGTAATTGTTTTTTATTTGTTCTTTTGTTGAAGTCCTCAGTATTGTAAGAGGCAAGTGTTGAAGCCCTCAGTGTTGTAGAGGCGTGAAATCCCGTTCGGCTGTTCGGGTAATTGTAAACCTGTTCCTCCGGGTGAAGCGAGGTTGTAATTAGTGAAAATCCAGATAGTAGTCTGGGACTGGACGTAGGACGGTGCTCCGAACCAGTATAAAAATCTCTGGTGTGATTTTTCTATTTTTTTATTTACAATGCTATTATCATCTATTTCTGCATTTGTATTGTAATCCATATTAAACGATCCGTGTATACTATATTAGCACATATAATTGTATATACACCGCACTTTCAGTTGGTATCAGAGCACGGTCATCATATAACCGTAACACAGTTATTTGATATATTCTTGTAATATGGCAAATAACGCAAGTACTAGCACTCAAAACACCACTTACACAGAAGGGCAATCGACACAAAGACCTCCATTTTTCAATGGTCTTAACTATAGTTATTGGGCAACACGTATGTCATTCTTTATGCAATCAAGTAGCTATGATGCTTGGAATGCTACTCAAAGAGAAATAGTGAATCCAACAACTGATTATTCAGAATGGACTGTGGCTGAGAAAACGGCAGCAGCCATAAATGCTAGAGCAATAAATATGTTGTTCTGTGCATTAGACCAAAATGAATATAACCGTGTTAGTATCTGCACTACTGCATATCAAATTTGGAAAACGCTAAAAATCACTCATGAAGGTACTAACAAGGTTAAACAAGCCAAAATAGCCATGCTGAAAAGTCAATTTCAAAATTTCAAAATGAAACCAAATGAGACAATCAATGAAATGTATTCACGGTTTCAAACTATTCACCATGCACTTATTGGGTTAGGACAAAAGTATTCCGATTTTGATGTTGTTTCAACAGTCCTACATTCTCTGACTAATGAATGGGAAGGAAAAGTATTAGCAATTGAAGAAGCTAATGATCTTTCCGTCATGAAGCCAGATGAATTGATAGGAAATTTAATGTCCTATGAAGCAAATTTGCAGGCTAGAAAAGAACAGAAAGAAGAAAAGAAAAATGTAGCATTTCATGTTGAGAAAGATGAAAATGAATCAGATTCTGAAGATGAAGATTTGGCGTTCATTACTAAAGGTTTCAAAAAATTCCTAAAATATCGAAAAGCCAGTCGCTACAATAAAAGGAAACCTGGATCAAATAAACCATCTTCATCTGCTATAGAATGTTTCAACTGCCATAAAAAGGGACACATGCAGAAGGATTGTCCAGAACAAAAGAAAAAGTCAGAAAATGACAAATTCAAATATAAGAAGGACAAATCAAAGAAACGAGCCTTCTCAGTAACATGGGATGATTCAGAGTCATCTTCATCAGAAAGTGAAAGTGATTCGGAGAATGAACAAGCTAATGTTTGTTTTATGGCAACAGAAGATGAGGTACAAATTCCTACATTTGATGAATTACTTGATATTAATGCTGAATTGATAGTCAAATATAAAGACATAAAACGTCAATTAAAAGTAGTCAAAGCAGATTTAAGTAGAGCAGAGTTTGAACGAGATATGTTAAAAGATAAGAAGAAAATATTAGAAGAAGAACTTGAAAATATTCAAGAATCATCATCTAATGTTGACTCTCAAATATCTCTTTTGAGTCAAGAAATAGAAGCTCAAAAAGAGAAAAATAATGCTCTCACTACTGAAAATCATGAACTTAAAGCAAAAGTCAAAATTCTAGACCTAGAAAAAGCTAGTTTACAAACAAAGTTTGATGACATTACTCAAAATGTTTCTAACTTTAACAAAGGTCGAGAAAATTTGACTAAAATCATTGAAAGTTCACAATCTATTTCAGATAAACAAGGTTTGGGATATAACAAACATAAAACTAAGAAACATCTTAGAAATAAAAGGAAGAAGAAAGTACAAAAAACTGAAGCTAAGAAAAATCTTAGTTTATTATATTTCAAACCAAAACCAATAGTGAAATTTCAAAAGAAAGATGTCAAGACTATCAAAATATGGGTTCCTAAAACAAATAACAATTTGATTAGGAACAAATACATTCAGCAATTCATGAATACTGTGCATCTTAATAATAATTATATATATAAAGGGGATACCGGACCCAAATGGGTTTGGACTCCTAAGACCTAACTCTTAGGACCCTATGAAAAGTGGGTACCATGAACTTAATTCTATGTTTGCAGGTCCCACTGAAGAAAAGAGGAAAGTGGATATTGGACAGTGGTTGCTCAAAGCATATGACGGGAGACAAGAGCTTACTAACAAATATTAAATACTCAGATGGTGGCTCAGTCACTTTTGGAGACAATTCAAAAGGTTATATCATCGGCAAAGGCGATGTGAGCAATTGTGGTACATCTAACTTACCTCTTATTACTAATGTCATGCTAGTTAGAAATTTAAAACACAATTTACTTAGTATTAGTCAGTTATGTGACAAGGGTTTTATAATTTCCTTTTCAAATAATAAGTGTAGTATTTTAGATAAAGATCATAATTTGGTTTTTGAAGGTTATAGAGACAGAAATATATATATTCTAAATATGAATATTAATCATAATTCAGATATGTGTCTTATGGCTAATGACAATGATCCATGGCTATGGCACAAACGTTTCTGTCATATAAACTTCAGAACTATTGACAAGCTAGCCAAAAACAATCTAGTTAGAGGACTACCCAAAATGAGTTTTAAAGTTAACAACATTTGTGATGCATGTCAATTAGGAAAATTGACCAAATCATCATTTAAATCCAAGAAAGTCATATCAACATTACAACCGCTTGAGTTACTGCACATGGATTTATTTGGACCTACTAGAGTTCAATCAATAAATCACAGTCAATATGTGCTTGTAATTGTTGATGATTTCTCTCGTTATACATGGACAATTTTCTTAAAAAATAAAAGTGATACTTTCGATCATTTCAAATCTTTCGTCAAAAGAATTCAAAAATCAAAAGGGATTAAAGTTAAAAATATAAGAAGTGATCATGGCGGAGAGTTTGAAAATAATGAATTTGAACATTTTTGTACAAAGAAAGGTATATATCATAATTTTTCGTTTCCCAGAACTCCACAACAGAACGGAGTAGTAGAACGAAAGAACCGAACTTTACAAGAATGTGCAAGAACATTATTAAATGGAACCACCTTACCAAAACACTTCTGGGCAGAAGCTGTTGCAACTGCCTGTTATGTTTTAAATCGTGTGTCCATAAGACCTCTTACCAAAAATACTCCTTATGAATTGTTTAACAAAAGAAAGCCCAAAATCTCATACTTCAAAGTTTTTGGTTCTAAGTGCTTTATTTTAAATACGAAAGACCAGCTTGGAAAATTCGATCCAAAAGCCGATGAAGGAATATTTGTCGGTTATTCGGAACGAAGTAAGGCCTATCGAATATTTAATAAACGAACCAAAACTATTGAAGAATCACTTCACGTATCTTTTGATGAAATCTATCAGCATCCTCACACAATATCAGATAATGACGAATCAATAGTCATTAATAATCCAATCATCTCAAATACTGATTCTGACTCAGAAGTAATTATTGAGAATACTCCTCAAATATGTGAATTACAATCACCACCAAGAATATTAAGAGACCATCCGGCCCAAAATATAATAGGTGAAATAACATCACATGTCAGAACAAGGAGTCAACTCAATCAAATGGGTCATGTCGCTTTTCTCTCAAATATCGAACCCAAGAATTCAAAAGAAGCTGCTACAGATGATTACTGGATCATTGCCATGCAGGAAGAACTAAATCAGTTTGAGCGCAATGACGTTTGGGAACTTGTTCCGAGACCAACTGATCAGTCAGTAATTGGTACTAAATGGGTCTATAAAAATAAAGCTGACGAACAAGGAAATATCACTAAAAATAAAGCAAGATTAGTAGCACAAGGATACAATCAGGAAGAAGGTATCGATTATGAAGAAACTTTTGCACCAGTTGCTCGACTAGAAGTTATTAGAATTCTATTATCTTTTGCTTGTTATCATAATTTCAAACTTTATCAGATGGATGTCAAAAGTGCTTTTCTCAATGGATTTATCAAAGAGAATGTCTATGTCGAACAACCACCTTTATTCGTACATGAAAAATATCCTGACCATGTGTTCAAACTTAAGAAAGCTCTGTATGGTTTAAAACAAGCACCTCGTGCTTGGTATGAACGTTTACGTAGCTATCTTATTAATTCAGGATTTGAAATAGGCAAAGTCGATCAAACTTTGTTTATTAAACATTCTCGAAATGATATTCTGGTTATCCAAATATATGTAGACGATATCATCTTTGGTTCAACAAACGATAAACTCTGCAAGGAATTTGCAAGTATTATGACCAAAGAATTCGAAATGTCTCATATGGGAGAACTATCTTATTTTCTTGGACTTCAAATCAAACAACTTTCAAACGGTATTTTTATCAATCAAGAAAAATACTGTGAAAATCTTATCAAACGCTTCGGATTACAAAATACATCTGGTAAACCAACTCCTATGAGTACAACTACACATCTTGAAAAAGATGAAAGTGGTAAGAATGTTGACCAGAAATTATATCGAAGCATGATTGGTTCTCTTCTTTATCTTACAGCTAGTCGTCCAGATATATTAATGAGTGTTTGTTTATGTGCTCGTTTTCAAGCCGATCCAAAAGAATCACATTTACGAGCAGTGAAACGTATAATTCGTTATCTAAATAATACCAAAGATTTTGGTCTTTTCTATCCAAAAGAATGTCCATTTGAATTAGTATCATATAGTGATGCTGATTTTGGTGGCTCACGGACGGATAGAAAAAGTACAAGTGGTACGTGCCATTTTATTGGAAAATCACTTGTCTCTTGGTTTAGTAAGAAACAGAATTGTGTTTCACTATCAACATGTGAAGCTGAATATATATCAGCGGCTCTCGCTTGTACTCAAGTACTATATATGCAACAAACACTTCAAGATTTCGATATACATTTATCAAATTCTATTATATACTGTGATAACACGAGTGCAATAAATCTCTCTAAAAATCCAGTAAATCATTCTAGAACCAAACATATTGATATCCGTCATCATTTCCTTAGAGATAATATTGAAAAAGGTAATATACATCTTGAATATGTTCACACTGACAATCAAATAGCCGATATTTTCACTAAACCATTACTTGAATCTAGTTTTATTAAACTACGAAGAGAGCTTGGCTTAGTATCTCGGAAAGATCTAGAATAGAATAAGTAACCTTCAAACTTAGGCTATATATTTTTCAAATAATTCTTAAATTTCAGCCTATAACAAACTATACCTATTTTTATAACTTTTTTTATCTATCATTATTTTTGTTTACGGCTAATTATCTCTAACAAATCCTATCCTCAAGTTCATTGGCAAACTTTTTTCTATATAAACGTTTGAAAAATACACTTTCATTCATTCACCTTCTTGCTGAAAATTATAAATCACCTTAAACAAGCTACCATGGCACACATTTGCGACAAATGCGCAGAGGAATCTCATATTTCTATCACTAGCTCGGAGTCGGAGGAACAATATTCTCCGATTACACCGAAACAAAGGCCGGAATGCCCTCACCATTGTTTTCGCACACCTGGCCATACTCCAACATCCAAGCGTGCAAAGAAAGCACTATTCTGCTCTCCGCGCACGAAGGCGCAAATCGATGAAATTCATCACTACCAAAAGCATCAAATTGATCTTCAACGACAACTACATTATGGTCAAAACCTACTATACCATGAACAACAACGTACTTCAACTCGTTTATCCGCTTTAGAACGAATGGCTTCATTCTTCTGCGGTTCAAACAAACACGATGTTCATGAACCAATGCCGTCAAGACCATCGACTTCAACAACTCCAAACTCTTGGGATAAAAACTATAACGAGAATGAAGGAGCTCGATATAAGTGGAGTCCGTGGGCTAAACGCATTGAAAACGACAAGAATTCTAATAACAACTCACCTTCTCATTAGAATTCCATAATGTATATTATTTTGCTTTCATATATAATTCTTGTAATACAGTATATTTTTGCAATAATAACATAATATATAATATATTAATTCGACTCGTTTTCAAAATTTTTGCCAAATTCTGCATTTTTGCACGCAGAGCCAAACCGGTCGACAGCCTAAAATATGACCGGTCGACCGTTTTGCTCTCTGGTTGAAAACGGTCGACCGGCAATACGCAAGCGGTCGACCGGTCGGCAGTTATTATTTTTTTTATATACTTCACGTATATATTTTTGCCACCAACCCTCTTTACTTTCTACTCTCCACTGAAAATTTTCCCATTTCCAAACCCTAGTTCATATTCTCAAGCTTCACAAACTCTCAAATTCTCTTCAATGGCTCCTCCTCAGAAAAAATCAAAGAAAAGAGCAACATCAGAAACTTCTTCTCTTACTCTCTCTGCTAGAAAATGGCTAGAATCTCCGGTTGCAGTAACTAGATGGAATCAAATGACAAATTACAAATTCCATCCAGGCTCATTCATCAAATTCGACGATTTCACTGCATACGGTATTCAAAGATTAGCAAATAGATCTCGTATCTCTCCTCTTATTGATTTTTCTGTAAATAGCGTACAAATTAATCATTTGATGATTAAGCTATTTTATGCGAATATGAATTTAGAGGAATATACTCCGGAAAATCCAAATGGAGTTATTTGGTCAGTAGTATGTGGCAAGCGAATCTATCTCACTTATGATAGAATTGCTTCTATTTTGGGAATACCGAATAGGGGTGAAGAGTTTTCATCGACATTTTGTGAAGTTTTCACCCGGAATAGTACGAGTCATAAATTTATAGAAGATGATAGTAACGGCACCAAATCGATTGGGCTACGACCGACTGCAAGGTTGTTACACCATGTCCTAATGCACTCTCTATTTCCTCGATTAGGAAACTATGATGCCGTTTACAAAGAGAATTTCAAGGCTCTTTATGCTATCTACGATGATATCGAAATAAATTGGGTTCACATGATTTTCGATGAAATTCTTAAGGTAAATAACTCTACTCGTCCACATTTCTTCTATAACGAGTATATTATGCGTATGTTGCTTGCATGTGGAGTCACACCCCCGGATTCGGCATATTCTACACCAAAGTGTATTGACTCCACTACTATCAAACGGATGAAGCTTCCTCCTCCATATGTTCATATTATGCCATTCGAACAATGGCAACAACGCGATACTCAAGAACAACAAGCTCCACCATCTCGTCGTCGTTCTGAAGATGTTAGATTATTGAAATCTAAATCATCTACAAGAGAATCTCTTGAAACCATCGCTCGGAATCAATTTTTACTTGAATCAAGACTAAAACGAATGGATTCGAAAATTGATAGACGATTCAATAAGGTAAAGTCATTCTTCGGCGCTATATGGGATGCTATATCATGTAGCACATCCGTCTCGACCCAACATCAAGACCCCGGAAAACGTCCGGCTCCTCCAACTTTTAATTGGTCGATATCCGAGGAATCCGGTGGTACAAGCGGACAAGGTCGTGGGGACAATGACGATGATGATGACGATGACGATGACGACGATGATGATGATGATGATGATGATGAGGAAGAGATTCGGTCGGAATGAAGTTAGTTTGTTTTTCTTTTCATTTCTCTAAAAACATATATGGCACTTGTACTAAATAGTGTCCATCTTTTTATTCGTGGTAGACTATGACTTGCATTGTACTTCATCAAAACATCATGTGTTTGAATGTATGCATTGTTCTCTTTGGTTTATATTTTCTATTGTTTACTCCTTTTTGTCGATGACAAAGGGGGAGAAAGGTGCTAATAATTGTTTGCAGGATGAAAGAAGCTAATAATTGTCTGCAGGAAATCACATATTCAGGGGGAGATCCTATACTTGAGTTTTTATATTGTCATCAATCAAAAAGGGGGAGAATGTTGAGTCACAGCTTCTATGAAGATTTTGATTGCTGACAACAATATTAAAGCGATCGACAAATCAAGACGTACATATGGTACTCTAGATTATAGGTTGATTATTTGGTGTTATAATAGTAATAAAATTGTCAAAATCTATCCTCAAATAATCATGCACAAAATATAATATATATATATACACACATTTATATAGGTTGTGCACTTTATTGTGCAACTTAACAGAGACCGGTCGACCGGTCCAAAAATGAACGGTCGACCGTTCCTGTTGAATGTGCACAATAAACGTGCACACATGTACATAACGACTATATTTTTAAAAACCTGTCTACCGGTTAGTTTTTGACCTGTCGACCGTTTTTAAACAGAGAACAACTTCTTCCAAAAGACACATCTTTCTTCAATAGTTGCGTCTCTTCTTCTTCATTAATGATCATAACTTTTGACTGCAACTTTTCACCAAGGGTTATAACTATTTTCTCTCTATAAATACATATCAATATCATTGATTAAAATAACAAGTTTTATTAAGATTATATATGCTCTCTATCTATTCTTTGAATTCACTTGCATTCAAAAAGCTCTAAACTACTTTCATTCCTTATTGAATCATTGACACTATCTCATATATTTTGATTCAATAAGCAATATAAATTCCATAATCTTCACAAACATCATTCACAATTTGAGGATAAGATTATAGGAAAAGTGTACTACAAGTGACAAATCCGTGTTTACAAGAGCATAAGTTGTCAACAACAATTGTAATTGTTTTTTATTTGTTCTTTTGTTGAAGTCCTCAGTATTGTAAGAGGCAAGTGTTGAAGCCCTCAGTGTTGTAGAGGCGTGAAATCCCGTTCGGCTGTTCGGGTAATTGTAAACCTGTTCCTCCGGGTGAAGCGAGGTTGTAATTAGTGAAAATCCAGATAGTAGTCTGGGACTGGACGTAGGACGGTGCTCCGAACCAGTATAAAAATCTCTGGTGTGATTTTTCTATTTTTTTATTTACAATGCTATTATCATCTATTTCTGCATTTGTATTGTAATCCATATTAAACGATCCGTGTATACTATATTAGCACATATAATTGTATATACACCGCACTTTCAAGAATCAATTAAAAGAACTCCTTTCCGATACTCCTATTCTTGTGATTCTCGAAGGGAACCAAGACTTTAATGTTTATACCGATGCTAGTCGTGTTGGTTTGGGAGTCATTCTCATGCAAAGGGAACGTGTTATCGCTTATGCTTTTATACAATTAAAGCCTATCAGGACTAGATATGCCACTCGTGATCTAGTGCTCACAGCCATTGTTTTCATTCTTATAATTTGGTGTTATTATCTTTTGGGAGAAAATTTTGTTCTTTACACCGATCATAAATCTTTGTAGTGTTTGTTCTCTCAAAAGGAACTTAATTTGCGTCAACAGCGTTGGGTCGAATTCCTTACATCTTATGATCCTGATATTCTCTATACTCCTGGAAATGGAAATCGTGTTGCCGATGCCCTTAGTCATAAGTAGAAAGCGTTTGTTTCCATGATGATATCCGAACGGAATGATCTCAAGACTTTGTCCACTTGTGAGATTCAAGATCGTGAATCAGGTTCATGTTCATCTCTAGTTTTATGTAGCCTTGAGGCTCATCCTTCTCTTTTAGACCGCATCCTTGAAGCTCAAAAGCTAGACCCTGAATTGGCTCTTCTTAGCCAAAATTATAGGGACAAAAATGTTATTGATGGTCCGAAAGACTTTGAAATTGATGCTCGTGGAGGCATTCAAAAATTTTGTAAACTTGTTGTGCCAAGTATTAGTAATCTTCTCAAAGACATTTTAGAAGATTCTCATCGTTCAAAATTTACCATTCATCCCGGTAGTAGTAAAATGTACGCGGATATGAAGCGACTTTATTATTCGGATGGAATAAAATTTGATATTGCTAACTTCATTAAGTGTTGCTTGACTTGCCAACTCGTAAAGGCCGAGCATCAAAGGCCCGGTGGGTTATTGCAACCTTTAGACATTGCCATTTCGAAGTGGGATCAAATTTCCATGGACTTTATCGATGGTCTTCCCCATTCTCGTGTGGGTCATGACAGTTTACGGGTGATTGTAGATAGGCTAACAAGATGCGCCTATTTTTGGCCAAACTATATGTTAAAGAAATTATCAAATTGCATGGAGTTCCTACTTCTATTATTAGTGATCGTGATCCATTATTTACTAGTGGATTTTGGAAAGGTCTTCAAAAAGCTTTGGGAACAAAGCTTAATTTTAGCACCGCCTATCATCCTCAGTCCGATGGACAAACAAAGCGTGTGAATTAAACTTTTGAAGTTCTTCTTCATGCTTGTGTTCTTGATTTTGGTGAAATTGGAAAGATCTTATTTCTCTTGTTGAGTTTTTCTATAATAATAGCTTCCAATCTAGTATTGGTATGGCAATTTTCGAGGCACATTATAGAAGGTCATGCCGATATCCTTCATGTTGGCTAGAATCCGGTGAGAAGCTGGTTTTAGGTCCAGATTTTATTCGTGATTCCATAGAAAATATTGGCCTTATTCGTCATAGGATGAAAGAAGCTCAAAGTAGACTAAAATCATATTCTGATAACCGAAGAAGGAAATTAGAATTTTCTGTAGGAGATTTGGTGTTCATTCGTGTTTCACCTATAAAGGGTGTTGTATGTTTCAGTCGATCGAGAAAATTAACACCTCGATATATTGGCCCTTTTCCTATCACCGAACACATTGGTTCCGTGGTTATCGCCTTTTATTACCGACACTATTTTCTACTATTTATGACGTATCCACGTCTCTCAACTACGGAGATGCCTTAGAGATTCTGATTCTATTCTTGAGCCCGGTGTTGTTGAAGAAATTGAAGTTTCACCTAATTTGACTTATGAGCAACATCCTATTCGATCATTGTTACGGAGGTTAACATCTTCGTAATAAAGATGTCCCACTTGTGAAAGTATAATGGTCCTCAAATCTTAAGAATTGTTCTTGAGAATCTAGAGAATTCATTGAGCGAACACATCCGGACTTACTCTATCGTGCTCCTTAAGGTGAATTTCTCGCTTCAAAATTTTCTTTGTTGTTGATATGCTGTTATGGTTATTACTCTTTATTTTCTTCTTAAGTATTACGAGGATGCAATTTCTTTCAGGTGGGGAGCCTGTAACAACCTGCATATTTTGCGATTGCATATTTAAATGTTGAAATTTAAATACAGCATGGTTAGTCGAATCAATGTCCATAATGCTACTTTTTGTAAACAGTCGAATTAGGACTCGAGACCACTTCCATTGAGTCCAAAATGCCATTTGCGACCTTTTTGAGTATAAACATCGATATGTTTGGAGTTGGGCAGAATTTTGCTACTTTTCTATTCGACTTTGGGTTTAGGTTTCAGCCCACAAACTCATCTAATACCCTAACTCCTCCTCCAACTCCTCTTTATTAATTCTATTACTTCCTAACACTCAAGCTAAAGGAAAATGGGGTTAAGAAAGGGAAATTAAAATTCCTAAACCCTAAATTCTTTGGAAGTTCAAGATTCTTGCTCCAAAAATCAAAGAGAAGCTTAAGTAAGGTCCTCTTCTTCCTCTCCACCTCAATCTCTCTCCAATTTCTAGAAAAATCAAAAACCTAGTTTAGGTAATATTTGCATTTTATCATGGATTGAGGGTTCTTGAAGTTAAATGGAGGAGAGATTGATCTTACCTTGTTTTAAAGCTTCTCATTTGTTGTTTTTGGTTTTAAAGGTGAGTTTTTGAACTCACATCTACGTCTGTAGCTTCATGGTTGTTAGGCGTGAATTCCTAACATCTATTTCATGTCCAAGTGCTTTTGATTTGAATTAGTTTGATGAATTTTTCAATTTTGGGTATTCTGAAGTCAAAATATATAAAAATCCTACTATGCACGTTTGGACTTGTTGTTTGGAGTGTATTGGAGAGCCTATAGGGCTGGGTTGTCACTTGGCATAAATCTCTAGCCATCGTCGCTCATTCGATTGCTTCCACTATGATTTGGCCATCATTGGCCTAGGCAAAATATTGCCATAAACTTCAACTCAGACGTCTGATAGTATGCTCAGACGTCTTGTAACAACCCGCATATTTATCGAGTTTGTATTTAAATATTTTATTTAAATATTAACTCGTTAATCGGATTTTGGTCCGAAAAGCTACTTTTTGCAAATGGTCAAATTAGGACTCGAGACCACTTCCATTGAGTTCGAAATGTCGTTTACAACTTTTTTAAGTATAAACATCGATAGGTTTGGAGTTAGTGAAATTTCACTAACTTTTCCCGCTTTGGACTTTGGGTTAGTTTAGCCTATTAAGCCCAAGTTCCAACCCTCTTCTCCTCACTCTTCATAAATTTCCTAACTAATCAAGCTTTGACATTAATGGTGGAGGGAATGGGAAATTAAAATTCCAAAACTCAAATTCAATTGCAATCCATCTTTCTACTCCAAATTCAAGAAGAAGACATTGGATTCAAGCTTCTTGTGCTTAGATAGAAGAAGGATTGATTCTTGCTTGCTTAAAACTTCATTTTCATTGATATTTGGTGCAAAGGTGAGATTTTTATCTCACAATTCTAGCCTATAACTATATTGGACTGTTGGGAATGATTCCCTATCATTTTTGCATGCATGTTAGCATTTGGTTTGGATTGGATTGGCGAAAAACTCCAATTTTTAGCGTTTTGTTGAATTTTCTGCACTTGAGTCGTTCTGTCCATTTTTAGGTCGTTCGGAGTTAAGTCGTTCGTCCATAGGTCGTGAGTCGTTCACGAGTTAACCCTAGGTCGTTCTGGCCATTTTTAGCTCGTTCGGAGTTAAGTCGTTCATCCATAGGTCGTATGACCCATGAGTCGTTAGGTCGTATGACCCATGAGTCGTTAGGTCGTATGACCCATGAGTCGTTAGGTCGTATGACCCTTGAGTCGTTAGGTCGTATGACCCATGAGTCGTTAGGTCGTATGACCCATGAGTCGTTAGGTCGTATGACCCATGAGTCGTTAGGTCGTATGACCCTTGAGTCGTTAGGTCGTATGACCCTTGAGTCGTTAGGTCGTATGACCCTTGAGTCGTTAGGTCATTAGACCCTTGAGTCGTTAGGTCGTTAGACCTCATTTTGTCTTCACTAGGTCGTACCGTTTTGGTCGGGGCGCTGCCCCCTGGACCCCCGCGACCTGACCGGGCAGGTCGAACCCCGTAAGCGGTGGCGTTGCCCCCGCACCCCCACCTTGGGGGGTTGCCACCCCCCCTGGACCCCCCCTCCGTAGGCGATCTTATCTGAAAAACATTCAACAGAACTTGCTTTGTTGAGATGCTGAGTTGACCATTCTTCGAGACAAACCATCTCTGGTTATCTCGGCCACGTTTGGTCGTTGGGGAACTTCCACTTTGATGCTTTTGAGCTGATTTCCTTGGATTTTATTCACATCTCCGAATGTGATCTTTGTGATGATTGTTTCTACAATCTCTTCTGTGATTTGTCATTTTTAAAAATATAAAGGTTTCAATACTAGAATTTATGTCATTGACTTGTTATGAGTACAAGTTTGGGGTATGATGCCCTTTCCGAATCTTTGAGAAGATTCTTGTGATATTGATTATCTCTTATTGATTGATTTTCTGTTGATCATTATTTACATACTTATAGCGGTATGTCATTATGGATGTTTATGTTTATGCCATATCTTTTATGTTATCTCATGTCATCTGATATTTATAGCTAGACTGATCCGTTTATTATTTTCTTAAATAATACTCGGGTCAGACCGAGATGTTACAGGTGCTTCTGCTTGACTTCTTCCTAGGGATTCATCACTCTGACTTTTGGCTAACTGTTTAGAGTAGCAGTTTTTGTTGTATACACTTGAGATATAGACTCATAGTTGTATTCTTTTGTATAGCACGTGTTGCTATTCTTTTGTATTATCGTGGATCTTACTGACCACTACTCTGATGTACACTTTCATGTGTTAGTTATATATTCATATCTTCTTCCGCCTTTGTGATATGGATATCTGTGACTGATTTGTGATATGATTATTTCTATGTTTGTTTCCGAAGATTATTTATAGCCACCGTGTGATAAGCAATTACATGGATGGTCGCTCCTCAACAGCCTTATTCTCCGTGCTAGTTGACAGCACTACTTCGGAGTGTTCTTGGCTAGCGTGGGTATAGACGTGGGGCGTTACACGTCTGAAGCTACGGAATAAAAATTCCAGTCTTTCAGCTCAGACATTTGAGCTTACTTCCAAGACGTCTGGGCGATCTGGAAGAAAATTCCAAACCTTCATCTCAGACGTCTAGGGAAACCACCAGGTGTCTGACACTGTTAAATTAAGGGAAATTGCCTATTACTATGTGGCTTTCCATTTTGTATCGATTTTTGGTTGATCGGATTGGTCATCATCATTTATTATCGACTTTGATGACTTCTTTCTGGATTTTTGGGAATATCCATTTGATAGATTTTTAATCAATTTTCAGGGTTTTAATTCACGTCGTCGGATGTGAATTTTTGTTGGTTGATTGTCTTTACAACCATTTCTGTGATTTGTCACTTTAAAATACAAAGGTTTCTATACTAGTAGTAAATATTCAATTTCTTTCAGAAAAAAAATGATTTCAATCTTATTTTTAATACAAAGCTTGTTTTTAAAACAGTTTCCCAATCTATTAGTATATACAAACCTTTACCTCATTCGTATGTGAAATTAATTAAACGACGTAGCAAAACAAGTGATATGAAACGCTTGCGTTTTACTTGTCTGTTAATTTTTGGACTTGTTCGATTGATATCTTGTGACAATTTTCGAGTGGAAATCTGCAATTTGTACGTAAATTATTAAGTTAAGCCAGTGATTATAGGACACGAAGCTAAACTCATTTATGTAACAACCCGATATTTTTAGCCATTCGCATCCACATATGCCGGAGTTGAATTGCTCAAAATACCGCATTGTAAATAAATTTGGAGCAAATGAAATACAAATCACAGAATCACGGACACATAAATATCAGAATAACTCGCAGCGTAAATTAAAATACCATAGTAGTTCATGTAGCTACTATAACAAACTCTCAAAACATAATACATAATATCAGTCTAAAAAACATATAAAATAGAAATCTCAATTACATAGCAGTTTATAAATACTAGAGCTGAAATAGAACAACTAAAACCAAAGGGAACAGATAACTGGACAAGCAGAATCTCCAGCGATTCCTAGCTCCAGAAAGAAATCCAAAGCTAAGCTATAAATACTCAAGCTGACCTGAGCATAAAGTAAAACACGAAACACTCGAGTCAGGACATATATACTTATATAATGTAAACCAACTCAAGTCAACTGTAGTAGAAATTCACAATAACTTAAAGGATGTTTGGGATCGCCCATCCTTTAAGAATCAGTAAAACTATAAATTATATACATCCCATGGTTAACGTTTCACAATAGTTATTTATACTTCGAAATCATATATCATTTAAAAATTCAATATCACTCAAAAGTCCATTTTAAAATATCAAAATATTGTATCTTCTAAACCACATTCATTTATATAAAAATACCATTTCAACACACATTTCAAATAGTTTATATTTCAAAACAAATTACTTCATTTTAAATCATAAATGAAGTTATTATATTACATAATTAAATTATTAAATTTTCAAAATTTTAATCTTTCAAAATTCACTTATTCACTTAAATTTATTAAAACAATGAAAATTCAACTTTCGCAGCATTTAGAAAATGCTACAGAAAGTTACATTCAAAACAGTTCAATTTAACAAAAGACAGCATTCAAAAATGCTGTAATAGGGTTACATTAATTTACCTAAGTTAAATTCAACAATTATAGCACTTACAAAGTGCTGTAATAGCCTTTAATTCAATTTAGCCCTTTATTTCATTTATATTAACTACAGAATTTACAAATGTTGTATTATCATTTACATTAGAAATAGCAGCCTTTCAAAAATGTAGTTAATTAACTTCGAATATTCAATATAATTTCACAAACAATTATATTTTTATTTAAATCGTTCTTAAATTATAAAATCATATAATTTCACTTTTACAACCAACATTTTATTTCCTTAAATTTATGATTTTATAAAGTTAAATTTCCATTCAAAAATCAAGATTTAATAATAATTCTCTTATTAAATTCCAGCATTAAATTTTAAATTCATTAAATTAAATTTTAACTTCACTTAAGTTTAAATTCTCAAATATAACTTAATTTCAATTTTTATATGCTTAACAAAAAATTCACTTTTAAGCCAAATTCACAAATTCCCAATTTTAGTTATGTTTCAAAACTTCAACTTAAATATTCATTCATTTCACATTTTAATTTTATTAAAAAATCATTTATATATTATAAAATCATTTCAAATTCATTTAAATTAAAAATATCATAAATTTATCATATTTTCATATTTAATTTAATTTCCAATCATCACCAAATTAGAATTTTCAAAATAACTTATATTTCAAATTTTCTAACCTTTCCATAATTTATTCCCCTTATAAATATTCAGAAAAATCAATAATGTTTTACAAAAAAATCATTTTTAATTAAGTTTAAATCAAAATATTATAATATTTACATCTCTAAAATATTTTAAAATTTTTAGAAGAACATATTTTAACTACGACCTGTATATAATTTTCTACGCTAAGTAAAGTGATACGGGTAATATATCATTTCAACCCGTAATTTACAAAGAAAACCCAGGTTTTATCATTTAAAACCCACAGTCCCAAGTAAATGAAATAAATTAAAAATTGCTTAGGCCTATCATTTCAGCCCATGGCGATTTTCCCTTATTCTAAAGTCCGTTCGAGTATGTATCATTTCAACCCATAGTGACTCTAATCTAAAGGGAACTTGTAGTGTGATAAACTGATATAAATACAGAACAACATAATATAATAGTAACATATGATATAACAGGTGTTTAAGCATGGATGAACATCATATAATCATAACATAGCAGATATAATATGGTGATGCACTTTTACAGATTCACAAGTGGTCAATTTACTAGTTATATAGTATACAATGTCAGGTGAGAATAACTCACTGGTTTGAGCTTGAGACACAACAACGAATGCACAATATAGATCCACACAAGCACGATAGCATGACACAGATACGAGTGAGTGATCCAAAGGTCAATTCCCTTGAATGCAATTCAAACAAAAACAATATAATACACATAAGCTTTCAAATGCAAATACGATAAACTAAGCTATAATCAACTGCACAAATCAAAGTAGAATTTCTTTGTACTTGCTTTCAGCATACATTAGGCTCGGCCGTAGGTGTAGTAAAAGGCTAAAGCAAGGTTTTTGGGTCAGGTTTGGGTTGGGTATGGTCGGCCTACATGGTTAAAAGTTGGTGCAAAAGTGGTGGTGATGAAACAACAACATACAAAGCACCATACATGGATTCAAGGCCATAGCTAGGCTCGGCCAAGGCCAGCATGGGCACGGCCTTCACTGTTGGGTCCAAGTGATTACATGGCAGAGGGTCCAGGTAGCGCTGGAGGTGGAGATAGTGGTGGCTAGGGGGTGTTGAAGTGGTGATGTATTTATGTGGTGCTCGGCTATGACAAAGCTTGGAGTTTTGGTGCATTTTTGTGGTGGATAATCATCTTTGGTGGCACGACATAGGGTTGGCCAGAGAGGAGATGATGATGGTGGTGTTCTCAGGTGGTGGTGGAGGCGGTAGGGCATGGAGAGTAGGTGGCCGAACCTAAATAGAGGAAGAACAAATGCAAAAACAATGAATTCAAGAAATAAACAATGAAAAAGGAATGAATTTTTACCAATTTCTTTCTCAAGAAAGGCGGCCAAATTTTTTCGTCAATAATGAGAAAACGAATGTACGTGAATGAGGAAAGTGATGTGTGGCTGAAATATGTGAGGAATAATGGCTAATTGATGAAAAGAAATATTGAAATTGTGTAAAGGTGGAAGATAAAAGGCCATAGGAAAATCAGAAGGCACAAACCCTTTCAAATTTCTTTTATTTTCTTTATATAAGTTTAAATAACTAAAAATAATTACAATTTCAGTTTACATTCGAAAATATAACAAAAATATAAAATATAAATAAATAAATATTAATAATATATGGTTAAAATAAGAAAATAGCACAAAAATGAAAACTAGTCTAGAAAATTTGAAAATAAATAGAATAACTTTGGGAAAATTTTATGGATTTGAAAAATATTTATAAATAAAGATAATAACCTAAAATAAAAATGCATTCACAAAAATAAATAAATTTTAGTTAAATATAATTTAAATGAAGAACATAGAAGAAAAATAGAAACTAGCCTTTAAAAATATGTAATAAATGCAATAAATTTTGGAAAGATTCTAACATCACTTTAAAAAAAATTTAAAATAAAATATATACCTAACATGTCATATAACACATATTAGAAAATGATTTTACAAATAAAAATATTATATATACAAATTAAAATAGATAATTTTATTAAATAAATCAATATACGCCCAATATTGTAAAAAGCATAACTTTCAAAATATAAATCGGATTTCAACGAAACAAAAAGTAGTATTCTTAAAATTTAATCTATTTTCAATATAAAATTCAGAAATTCGAATATTTAAATTTTAAATTTAAAAGTCAAAGTTTGACCAGATTGACCAAAATCCACTTTTTTTGGAAATAGTATCCTATTTATTCAGGTTTGAAATTATAATTCACACAAAAATCAAAATATACACTTAAAATAACAAAATTTATTCATTTTAATAAATATAATAAATTTTTTAAATCAGGAGTTTCAATTTAAATAATTAAAATAAACAATTGAAATAATCACAAAATACTGGGTTGTTACACTCTCCCCCACTCAAATGTTTTCATCCTCGAAAAGAACGAACAAGGAAAATAAGGAAAGGCAAGAAAGACAACAAATAGTACCTGGAAAAACAATTTCAAATTCGAAGCAGCAATGCCCTCCTCTGTCTCCCAGGTACAATCTCGATCATCAGTACCCCATCGTACCTCCATCTGATTAACAGATTTCCTTCTTAGCTGCTTCGTACCTCTGCTGACAATACGAAGTGGCTTACACTCGACTGTTCGATTAAGCTAAATATCCAACTATCAAGAGCAGTTGGCTGAACAAAAAGAGATGGGTCAAGAAGACACTAGAGGAGATGTGAGACGTAGAACACATCATGCACTCCAGACAGCTTCTTGGCAAATCCAGACGATAAGCCAAGGAACCAACTCTTTGCACAATGCGGAAAGAACCCTCGAAAAGTAAGAAGGTAGAAATAGCTAGAAGGAAAATAGGTCAGAACACAAGGATGGACCATTATTTTAAAACCATATACATTTCAATTTATAATTTTATATTTACAACATTTTAAACATTTTATAATATGATAAATAGTCGTTTGATTCAAATTTGTTAGTTTAAAGTAAACCACATTTAAAAAAATTTAAATTATTTAGACAAGTAAAATAAATTATCAAAATATCTATTGTATAATACTTTATCAAAATACTTTTATAATTCGATGTCTTAACAAGTTTACTTTCGTTCCTGCAGACTCCGGCCATGCGTTGATCAGGCGCAAAGCAAGAATTCTCAAAGTACTTAGTTGACTTGTTTCAACACCCAGTGAAAAAACTTGAAAAACCTTTTAAAAACAGATATAGAAAGTACAATCCAAACAAATCAACCAAACCAACCATTTGTCTAACCATGGATCGCAGATACACAATGGTTACGCCTGGATCCCCTAGGAAACAATCTGTATCTATAAGCTTTCTCAGCCCTACGAGTTACGCCATGATGACTAATAGAGTGCAGGATACACAATGGTTACGCATGGATCCCCCAGGAAACAATCCGTACCCTTATGTCGTTTCAGCCAGGCAGTTTCGCAACTAATGCGACCTATATAGATTGCAGGATACACAATGGTTACGCCTGGATCCCCCAGGAAACAATCCATACCCCTTGGCCAACTCAGCCAGGCAGTCGCGCTATGCAGTCGCGCTCGTAAGACCATGGAGATCGCCATGGAATTCGATGGACACTCGAGTATCATATCCGGAAAACCCATAACAGAGAGAATAATATCGATAGAATGAATCCACAGTATGGCCACAAAGCGGATATCAAGCAGAAGGCACTTTCCATTTCTTTACTTCAAAAATATGTATCATATAGTACCTTTCAAAATCACATTCAAATATCATACTTATATAAAGTCCATTATATATAAGATTACATTTCAAATCAATTACTTTCCAAATCAATAGTATATCAAATCTTACTTATATAGACTTCGATTATATAAGATTTCACTTTACAAATTGAGTACCCTTTTCCAAACCAACAGTTTTCAAATCAATTTCATACTTATACAAATCCATCTATATATGTTCGATAACCCCAAATCAAGTATTTAATAAAAACAAGATTTTCAATTTCAATTCTTTTCAATATCAATTCAGTTTCAAAATATATATGATTTCGCCAAATCATTTCTTCCTAATTACATATATTCAGTTTCAAAGTTTCTTAAAACAATAGATTTAGAAAATAATCCAAATTTCCAAATCAATAAAATTTATGTCAAACAAATTCGTTTTCATTTCAAACATATATTCACTTTCAAAAATCATAATACTTCCAAAGTTATAAATCTTTTGAAACCAAAATACTTGAAATCATTACACTTTGAAAATCATAACCTTCCGAAATCCTACATTTGAAATCATAAGACATTCCATTAACTCTTTAAATTTCATAAATTTATTCAATTAAACCCAAATCTAAAATTTCCAGTTTTAATTCAATTCAAACCATCAGTTTCAATTCAATTTAGTTTTCCAACAAAACCAATTCAAATATTATCAAATTTCAAATAAAGATTTGATCCATAAAATAAACTATTCAGTCTTTAATGTATTTCAAAGCTTTAATATCCGATATTTCAAAACTAAACTTTCTAATTTCATATATCTCAATTCTAGTTTCATTATTACTTAGTTTTGAAATATTCATTTCATAAATCCATCATTTTTAAATAAACTCAAATTACAAGTAAACCAAATATCCTTTCATACAAATATAAACTTCAAATATTCATTTATCAAAATCAATTATCATTTCAAATTCACATTCTTTATCAAAATAAAGATTAAATCATTTCCAAACCATTTCAATCATCAAAATATCTAAAATGGTTACTAAGTTTAAAACCATCTCTTTTTAAAAGAAACCTTCAAATTATTTATTTCTATATGAAAAATCCAATTTACCATCGGAAAAATTATTATTCTACATATATATACTTTATTCAAAACATTTCAAATCTATATTTGATACCAGTATAATTCAAAATAATCTTATTTGATTCACTCAACAAACAGTTTCAAACTTATATAAATCATATTACTTTATACTTTAATCATACAAAATTAAACTTATATTCTTTATCAAATACCTTATACCTTTCAAAATTACTTAGCTTTTAAAAGTTAACCTTGATTTGGAAGTGCTCGAACCTTCAAAATAGTCGAAGAAATCATATTTTCAATCTAAGAGTTGGAAATCACCAACAAATCAAAAAACCAATTCCAAAAGATAAGGTTTACCAAAACAGATCTGAATCTCGAGGACTGAACACTGGCTTACTTTACATCATTTCAAATATATATATAAACATATATCTTTAAAATATCAAACCATACTTTAAAATCTGAAATCAAAATTTGGTTTCACAAAATCACTCGCATAAAAAAGCTACTAGAGTGGCCTCTCCCCCACTCAGAAACTCAAAAATCAATGTCGATGATGCATGCATTCATCACCGAAATCATTTTCCAGCGACATAAGTGGTTCTTGACTTTTATTTTCTTGAAACTTCTTTGAAATCACTTTTGAAATCATTAGAATTCATTCGAATACATTCGAAACATTCTTATTCAGAAAATATCTTTAAATCATATTATTATCATATATTTTCCAAAATCTTAAAACCGATTTCAAAACACCGGAGTTTGATTCCGCGAAATTCAAATTCAAAATTCTTCAGTTATAAATCATTTTATATAAGTAAAATTCTTATAGATTTTCAAATTTTCAAATCCTTTCAAAACTTCAAATTTCTCATTTCAAAAAGGTATATAATCCTTATCGAAAACGTTTCACCTTTATATACAAAATAGGATCATCCTTATCAAAATAATAATTTCGATGTATGCACAAATTCAAAAATAAAATCAAACAGGATGGATTTCAAAACAAACAGAGATTCAAATTTAGAGGAATTATAATCAAATAGAATTCTAGTTCGAAAATAAGCTCAAACAAAGATGAGATAATTTTATTACCAAATAGAAGATGGACAAGCCTATATAAATCGCGGGCGACCTTAACCGGTCAACCGTTACTTCAGGAATATAATCAATTCGGAATCTAAGGCAAATCGACATTCGATCGCCAGAGATAGAATCTGGGTAGAGCAGGAGATAGATAGCATTGTAAACCTAGGATATAGAAATCTCCGGTGAATCAATGCCAATTTTAAAGAAGTTTCACCCCTTTACAAATCATTCAAAGATTGGTGGAATCACCGATCTTGAGAGAGGTCATTCCAAAGTGGAGTTATGGAATGCCCCAAAATCAAAATGGTAAATAGGGAAGACAAGACTAGATTTTAGAACCGGTGGCAGTGTTCCAAAGTTCAAGAAATCCTAATCGATAAGAATCCTAACCAAGGGATTTCTAGCAAGGTGGATATAGAAGGAATGAAGCTTAGAAAATCTTGGTTTCAAAATAAGAAGATTTTTATACCAAAATAATCTTTGAAAATACATTAAAAATCATTTGGAAATCATTTTATACTTCAAAAATACGTTCTCTCACAAAGAAAAGGATTCTGAAATTGATTTCACTCATTCTAGGGTATTTCTACCATATCTCTAATGAGCTTTTGCTCCGTAGGCTATGGTTTGCCTAAAACCAAAGCTCTGTTACCAACTCTAACAACCCGATATTTTCAGCCATTCGCATCCACACATGCCGGACTTGAATTTCTCAAAATACCGCAATGTAAATAAATTTGGAGCAAATGAAATACAAATCACAGAATAACAGACAAATAAATATCAGAATAACTCGCAGCGGAAATTAAAATACCATAGCAGTTCATGAAGCTACTATAACAAACTTTCAAAACATAATACATAATATCAGTCTAAAAAACATATAAAATAGAAATCTCAATTACATAGCAGTTTATAAATACCAGAGCTGAAATAGAACAACTAAAACCAAAGGGAACAGATAACTGGACAAGCAGAATCTCCAGCGATTCCTAGCTCCAGAAAGAAATCCAAAGCTAAGCTGTAAATACTCAACCTGACCCGAGCGTAAAGTAAAACACAAAACACTCAAGTTAGGAAATATATACTTATATAATGTAAACCAACTCAAGTGAACTGTAGTAGAAATGCACAATAACTTAAAGGATGCTTGGGATCGCCCATCCTTTAAGAATCAGTAAAACTATAAATTATATACATCTCGTAATTAAAATTTCACAATAGTAATTTATACTTCTAAATCAAATATCATTTAAAAATTCAATATCACTCAAAAGTCCATTTTAAAATATCAAAATATTGTATCTTCCAAACCACATTCATTTATTTAAAAATACCATTTCAACACACATTTCAAATAGTTTATATTTCAAAATAAATTACTTCATTTTAAATCATAAATGAAGTTATTATATTTAATAATTAAATTATTAAATTGCCAAAATTTTAATCTTTAAAAATTCACTTATTCACTTAAATTTATTAAAACAATGAGAATTCAACTTTCGCAGCATTTAGAAAATGCAACAGAAAGTTACATTCAAAACATTCAATTTAACAAAAGACAGCATACAAAAATGTTATAATAGAGTTACATTAATTCAAATAAAACCATAGTTAAATTCAACAATTATAACACTTACAAAGTGCTATAATAGCCTTTAATTCAATTTAGCCCTTTATTTCATTTATATTAACTACAGCATTTACAAATGCTGTATTATCATTTACATTAGAAATAATAGCCTTTCAAAAATGTAGTTAATTAACTTCAAATATTCAATATAATTTCACAAACAATTATATTTTTATTTAAATCATTCTTAACATATAAAATCATATAATTTCACTTTTATAACCAACATTTTATTTCCTTAAATTCATGATTTTATAAAGTTAAATTTCCATTCAAAAATCAAGATTTAATGATAATTCTCTTATTAAATTCCAACATTCAATTTTAAATTCATTAAATTAAATTTTAACTTCACTTAAGTTTAAATTCTCAAATATAACTTAATTTCAATTTTTATTTGCTTAACAAAAAATTCACTTTTAAGCCAAATTCACTAATTTCCAATTTTAGTTATATTTCAAAACTTCAACTTAAATATTCATTCATTTCACATTTTAATTTTATTCAAAAATCATTACTATATTATAAAATCATTTCAAATTCATTTAAATTCAAAATGTCATAAATTTATCATATTTTAATATTTAATTTCCAATTATCACCAAATTAAAATTTTCAAAATAACTTATATTTCAAATTTTCTAACCTTTCCGTAATTTATTCCCCTTATAAATATTCAGAAAAATCAATAATGTTTTACAAAAAAATCATTTTTAATTAATTTTAAATCAAAATATTATAATATTTACATTTCTAAAATATTTTAAAATTTTTAGGAAAACATATTTTAACTACGGCCTGTATGTAATTTTCTATGCTAGGTAAAGTGATACGGGTAATATATCATTTCAACCCGTAACTTACAAAGAAAATCCAGGTTTTATCATTTCAAACCCGCAGTCCTAAGTAAATGAAATAAATTGAAAATCGCTCAGGCCTATCATTTCACCCCATAACGATATTTCCTTATTCTAAAGTCCGTTCGGGTATGTATCATTTCAACCCATAGTGATTCTAATCTAAAGGGAACTTGCAGTGTGATAAACTGATATAAATACAGAACAACATAATATAATAGTAACATATGATATAACAAGTGTTTAAGCATGGATGAACATCATATAATCATAACATAGCAGATATAATATGATGACGCAATTTTACAGATTCACAAGTGGTCAGTTTACTAGTTATATAGGTATACAATGTCTGGTGAGAATAACTCAAAGGTTTGAGCTGGAGACACAACAACGAATGCTCAAAATAGATCCACACAAGCACGATAGAATGAAACAGATACGAGTGAGAGATCCAAAGGTCAGTTCCCTTGAATACAATTCAAACAAAAACAATATAATACACATAAGCTTTCAAATGCAAATACGATAAACTGAGCTATCATCAACTGCACAAATCAAAGCAGAATTGCTTTGCACTTGCTTCCAACATACATTAGGCTCGGCCATAGGTGTAGTACAAGGCTAAAGCAAGGTTTTTGGGTCAGGTTTGGGTTGGGTATGGTCGGCCTACATGGTTAAAAGGTGGTGGAAAAGTGGTGGTAATGAAACAACAACATACAAAGCACCATACATGGATTCAAGGCCATAGCTAGGCTCGGCCAAGGCCACCATGGGCACGACCTTCATTCTGGGGTCCAGGTGATGACGTGGTAGGGGGTCCATCTGGAGCTGGAGGTGGTGGAGGTGGAGATAGTGGCAGCTAGGGGGTGTTGAAGTAGTGATGTATTGATGTGGTGCTCGGCTATGACAAAGCTTGGAGTTTTGGTGCATTTTTGTGGTGGATAATCATCTTTGGTGGCACGGCATGGGGTTGGCCAGAGAGGAGGTGGTGATGGTGGTGTTCTCAGGTGGTGGTGGAGGCGGCGTGGTATGGAGAGTAGGTGGCCGAACCTAAATAGAGGAAGAACAAATGCAAAAACAATGAATTCAAGAAATAAACAATGAAAAAGGAATGAATTTTTACCAATTTCTTTCTCTAGCAAGGGGGCCGAATTTTTTCTTCAAGAATGAGAAAAAGAATGTACATGAATGAGGAAAGTGATGTGTGGCTGAAAATTGTGAGGAGTAATGGCTAATTGATGAAAAGAAATATTGAAAATGTGAAAAGGTGGAAGATAAATTGCCATGGGAAAATCAAAAGGCACAAACCCTTTCAAATTTCTTTTATTTTCTTTATATAAGTTTAAATAACTGAAAATAATTATAATTTCAGTTTAAATTGGAAAATATAACAAAAATATAAAATATGAATAAATAAATATTAATAATATATGGTTAAAATAAGAAAATAGCACAAAAATGAAAACTACTCTAGAAAATTTGAAAATAAATAGAATAAACTTTGGAAAAATTTTATGGACATGGAAAATAATTATAAATAAAGATAATAACCTAAAATAAAAATGCATTCACAAAAATTAATAAATTTTAGTTAAATATAATTTAAATGAAGAAAATAGCAGAAAAATTGAAACTAGCCTTTAAAAATAGGAAATAAATGCAATAAATTTTGGAAAGATTCTAACATCACTTTAAAAAAAATTAAAATAAAATAAATACCTAACATGTCATATAACACATATTAGAACATGATTTGACAAATAAAAATGTTATTTATATAAATTAAAATAGATAATTTTATTAAATAAATCAATATACACCTAATATTGTAAAACATGTAACTTTCACTATATAAATCGGATTTCAACGAAACAAAAAGTAGTATTCTTAAAATTTAATCTATTTTCAAGATAAAATTCAAAAATTCAAAAATTTAAATTTTAAATTTAAAAGTCAAGGTTTGACCAGATTGACCAAAATCCACTTTTTTTGGAGATATTTTATTTATTCAGGTTTGAAATTATAATTCACACAAAAATCAAAATATACTCTTAAAATAACAAAATTTATTCATTTTAATAAATATAATAAAGTTTTTAAATCAGTATTTTCAATTTAAATAATTAAAATAAACAATTAAAATAACCACAAAATACTGGGTTGTTACAATTTATTTACTAGCATAGTGTAATTTCCACTTCTTATTGATCAACGATGATCATTTTGAGCTTTAGACTAGCGTTATGCGATGTCTCTTTGTCCACGTAGGGGACTGTGCCTCATTTGGATGGGCTCCATCTCATTTTTATAGGGTAGCGACCTATGGGTTTTATAGAGTTCGGTTCATCGGGCGTACCGTTATTGTACTACGTCGTTGTTCCGAATTATTTGAGTTTCAGGTTCATTGGGTGTATCGTTATTGTACTACGTCGTTATACCAGATTATTTGAGTTTCAGGTTCATCGGGCGTATCGTTATTGTACTACATGATTGTTTCGAATTATTTGAGTTTCAGGTTCCTCGGGCGTACTATTATTGTACTACATCGTTGCACCGGCTCTAAGGTTAGTGACCATGGGATAGCGTCTCGTTTGTGATACACATGTTGGAGAGTTTTCATGCTCTCGTTTTTGATAGGCCTCCACCTTTGTGATTTCTGGATTTCTAATTGATGATTTCTAGAATTTGTGTTTCACCCATTTTTGTAATTTATATTGACATGCTTTATCAATACTTGTGGTTTGGTGAATAAAATAAAGAATATGACCTTCTTTTTGGTGATTGAGAAAATTTGAGATACTATATGATTTTTGTTGTTATCTAATGTATACTTGTCACAACATGGCATTATTGTTATCATGTATTTTTGTGACGACCCAAACTCGATGTCCAATGAACGACATCAAGTTCGCATCGCCGGAGCTTATAACAACAATTAGATGAATATGAAACAGCGGAACAGAATCAATATCATAAATAACATCACTGTTACAACATCAACATAATATCCATACTGCAACAGAGTACATAATACATACACTACAACTCCAAATACAACATCATGATAATACAACAGTGATCATATATCCAAAAATCCTCAAATGAAAGAGGTGATAACGAACTCCCAAGAGCTAAACACCTGTAATCTCCAAAAGCTCCTAAGTTATATCCAAGATAAGAGCTCCAAAATACTGCTACTCCAAAATATAGAAACCTGCTACTAGGCTGCCCGTGTGAAAATAATGGGCACCCAGAGTTTAGGAAAGAAAACAATAAACTCCGGATCAGTCATGGGACTGGTGTGAGTAAACAAAAACAGTTGCATTTAAATAAAACAAGATTTATAAAAGAATTTTCGGTATGCTTTTAAAAATGGAACTACCATAAGACCTCCCGCCACACACACAATGCAAACGCAGAATTGGAGGAGATTTCTTCTTATGATAGTTAAATATGCTTGGTACGAGAAAAGAATTCTTTGATATTATACTAGTACATAGTGAAGTAAATCATTTCGAAAATAGAATATTAATCTTAGCCGACATAGGTACCATTATACTATGCCTACTATAGCTACCATATTAGATGGCAGGTTCTACAACTAAAACCGTACTGGATTTCGTATTGGGAATTGGATTTCCAACAAATGGTCAGGCCAAGGAACTTCCCATTGCCACATGAGAACGCCTCTGGAAGGACGTCCCCGAGAACCAAACCGGATCTCTACCAACACAAGGCCGGGTTACCCCTAACTGGGTAACTACTGACACGAGTATGCCATCTCCCGGTTGCAACCAACCTTTAACCGGGGCCCTAGCAACAAATCACAAAATCATATATATATATCTGCGATATCAACATAAGTTAAGTATCTGGGCTCCATACCATGATACCACTTCTATCCAGAAGGAAATGCACATACCCTAAGGGGTGCTACCCCCAATAACCTTGCCGCTTCTTTCCTGTTTCGACCATTTCGGGGTGTGAGGTCCGACGAAGTCACGTCCACAAAAACACGCTTTATACAAAAGCTGTGCTTTGGGTCAACAAATGATCATAGAAATGATCACCAAGGTAGACGATCAAATAAATGATCCTATCACAAATGATCAACACAATGATCATTTCACAGCAACACTCAGCATGTCACATTACCAAATTGGGAATATATTGCTGATAACCTTCAACTATATAACCTCTGAGCTCGTACGTCTCAGAGAAGGGTGTTAAGCTAAAAGAATAAATTCTCCGCCACCAACAGAAATATATTTGAAAGAAATCTGCTTTATATCTCAATTTGTAATGTCAGACATACTATACATACAAGTCTGTTCCGGGCTCGAACAGAACCGAAGGCACTTCCAAAGAAGCCCTTGCAATCCGGATATCCACAATCCTGATCGGATTCCCCATCACATATCGAGAACTCTATACCGGAGCAACTCGGTGCAGAGTCAATCGACAGATCATCCTATCGCTCTCGCAAATACCCGGTCTTCAACACCAGTCTTCAATTGCTATCCATAACGTCGAATCACATATTCGAAATGGGTTATATGACACAACGGTCCTTTCCCGGCTAATTCGAATAGTGGGTGTCAAATTTTAAAACGTGTGGATGTCATTCACAAATATTCACAGGTTCGATGTGGGTTTCGGATAACCAACTGAAATCCGATTCCCTGTCGCATCGAAGTTTAAATGCCGTTTTACGGGCAACAAGGTTTTCACATCAATACAGAACAAATCATAATCACAGTGCAATAACATGGCAATTATATCATACAGAATTACAAACAGAACAGAGATATCAATATAAGTTAACAACAATAGTTAATTACTTTCCAATGTGATTTAAATAAATTTACCACTAAATTAATTTAATTTAATGATAAGAATTTGGATAAATAAACTAAATTTTGATTACTCAATTTATTGTTTCAAAATTTACAAATTCCTACTTACAAATTTATTTAAACACTTAATTGTTCCTAAATCAATTTAATTACAAGTTTGTAAATCTTTCTTAATTTCTTTTCAAAATCATTGATTGATAACAATTATTTACCTTAATTATCTTTTTAAACTACATTATTTATTTATTATACAATTTTGTAAAATAATGTATCTGGATTAAATAAATTTAAAACTTAATCATTTTGAAAATCCTTTATTTAAACTTTAATTATTTAAAACTTAAATCATCTCCTTATTTTAAAACTTGGGTTTTATTTACAATTGTTGAAAAGTAGAAAAACTTCAAAATACAAACTGTTCTTGAGTGGCCCCTGTAACTACTCCGAGTCACCCCCGAGAAATACTTGCCTTTGCTTCGGGTTACTCAGAAATTTAACCCGAGGGAAAATATTTTCCTTTATTTTTTTCTAAGTCCAGAAACCTACTCGACATTCTACTAAAACGACGCGAGTCATCCTTCGAGTCTAACCCCAGTTCCCCCGAGAATTACTTCGAGTCTTCCTCCATGCCACTTCTTCTTCCACAACCCACAATTGTTCAGATACGCGATGATACGCGTATACGTGTACGCCTGAACGGTGACGCTCCGACCTTCCTCGCGACCATCAGCAAGTCGATGATGACTAACTCAACCTAGCCGACCACCCAGAAGTTTTGATACCACCGTGGTTCAACTTCAGGTGGTTCAATCGAACAAACCCAACGGCACATCACCACTAAATCATCTCGTCTTCCCACGTATGGCCATCAGAAGCCACAAAAATCTTACTGAAGCTTCATCAAGATGTGGCACCTCGACTGGCACCGGAGACGTGAATTCCGATCACCCATAGGTGGAGCGGCGATCCCATTTACAACGCAAACTGGAAACAGTCCTTAAACCCTAGTTTAGATTCGAATTCAAAATTTATGCAATAGAAAAAAATTTCAACATTTTTCCCGGACTCAACGATGATCAATCTTACTTTAACCAAAATCTTAGCATACGATTTTGATTTTATCACCAGATAATGATCAAATTGCTTTTTTTGTTCATATTCAAACTGTCCCTTAAATACAAATCTAAAAATCTTCTTTTTCGTTTTGAAAATCATTTCTTGCAGTGTGGATTCAAGTTATATAAGTGAATCAAGGTTTCGTGACATTTGAATTTAGCACTTCATATCATTTTGCTCTGTAAAACAATGTTTCTTACTGTAATATTTCACCAACCTCTTTAAAACCAAGCTTTAGCTCTTGTTCTATGTTTTAACAACCAGGATTGTTTAAGAATTTAAGCCTAATGGTAATTGGATGCAGATGTATTGAGTTTTATACAGTTTATTTCACTCTGAAACCAGGAAAACAAAAAAACAAAACAAGGTCTGTAATCCTATGGATATTCACAGAGAGTTGTTTTTATCTCAAAATTATTCAGCAAGCATATATCATTGTAAAGCAATACACAAGTTTTAGACTTAAAAAAAACAGATGTGTACTCACCCGGAAATATTTGAAAACAGAGGATACTTTTGTTTTGTTTTGAAATCTGCAGGTTTTTCTTTTTCTTTTTGATTCTTCTCTTCTTTTTAATTTCTATTTTTCTTTGCTAATTTTTTTTTTCTTTCAATAAGAAGTTTTTAAACGAGATGATGCATAGGTTGATATATATAGAAGTATACAAAGTAAGGGAGGTAGGCAAGTTTTAACCAAAGTACTGAAGCATTTATTTTGCATAGTGGCTTTATACAGGCTTTTGTACTTCACATGCTTTCCTCCTTTCTTCAAGGGAGGCTGAAGAGTAAACATTTAATACAAGCATGTATTTACAGTCAATGTCTTACTTGATGTTACTAGAGTAATGGCACTAAATGAAGCATTAAATGGAAGCATGTATACAATGCTCCTTTGCCTCTTTCTATACTTACAGCATAGTGTTATTTTAGATTTTCTTTTATATGTATAGTTTATATGTTTTATATTTTAATAAGTGTTATCTTGTTTGATTTGATTATTATAAGTACATCTTATTCTTATCTTTATCTAAATGGTGGCTGTTTTGTCTTATTACTATTTTTGTTGCAAGACTAATTTACTTTTGTTTTACTAAATGAAAGTGTTTGTTTTTAATTAACTTAGTTCTTATTTCTTCATAAAAATTTGTTATTTTAGTTTATTTGTTTATATGTTTAATTATTATTATGTTATTTAAATTTTACAATTTCATCATATCTTACCTTAACAATTTGATTCCTATTAAAAGCTCATCTATCACAATTTATTATTTTACTTTGTTAAAAAGAAAAGTGGTTTTAGTTATTAATATTAAATGACTATGTGATTTTATTACAATATTTGTTTTAATTCTATTAAAAGTTTTAACTAAAAACACTAAACTTTGTCCATATTTCATACCTTTATAACTTTTCAATTTAAATTTCAAAAAGTTTCAAATATATTACTAAATTTTAAATTCAAAATTTTCGGGATGTTACAATATCCCCTCCTTAAGAATATTTCGTCCTCGAAATTGAAAGAGAGAGAAACTTAAACAAAGAATAGACGAATTTATAAATAAGGAATGACTTACAAATTTAAGTCGAGATGTCAATTCTGCATTTGGGATATGATTTCTTCGTATTATTTTCGGTCTCCCAAGTACAGTCCTTTGGATCGCCACTCCATTTAACTTTGACCAATTTCACAATTTTGTTCCTCAATCGCTTCTCATCACGATCAACAATTTTTATCGGTTCCCTTCTAACTGCCAAGTTGGGAGTGATTTCAAGATCCTGCTGAGCAGCTTCTTCAATAATATCATCTGGATCGTGTACATATTTCCGAAGGTTAGAGATATGGAACACATCATGTACGCCAGACAACCAGTTGGGCAACTGCACTCTATATGCTAGAGAACCAATCCTTTCCAGAATAGGAAAAGGACCAATATAACGCGGTGCCAACTTTCCAGTTTTCCCGAATCTCAATACACCCCGCATCGGAGATACTTTCAGGAATACAGAATCTCCAACTTGAAATTCCAAATTTCTCCTTCGACGGTCATAGTAGCTCTTCTGACGGCTTTGGGCAGTTAATAACTTCTTTCTAATAAAGTCTACCTTCTCAGTGGCTTCTTTTATCATATCCGGTCCAAGAACAAGTCTGTCACCTGATTCGATCCAGCATGTAGGTGATCGACACGGACGACCATATAAAGCTTCGAAAGGAGCCATTTCTAAACTGGCCTGATAACTGTTGTTATATGAGAATTCAACCAGATGCAAATGGTCCTCCCAAGAACCACCAAAATCATGAACACAAGCACGCAGTAGGTCTTCTAAAATTCGGTTAACTCTCTCAGTCTGTCCATCAGATTGCGGATGATAAGCAGTACTGAAATTTAATTTCGTTCCCAATGCATCCTGAAATGCTTCCCAAAATCTACTAGTGAAGATCGGGTCACGATCACTCACTATACTACTGGGAATACCATGGAGGCGAACAATTTCCTTTATATAAATACCTGCCAAGCTTGCTGCAGTCCGAGTAGATTTAACTGGAATGAAATGAGCATTTTTGGTTAGACGATCCATAATAACCCAAATCGCTTCATTGCCTTTCTTGGTACGAGGCAATCCGTCGATGAAATCCATCGATACCTGATCCCACTTCCATTTCGGTACTTCTAAAGGTTGAAGTAAACCGGCCACTTTCTTTTGGTCGCTCTTTATTTGCTGACAAGTAGCACAGCGACTCACATAAATAGATATGTCTCTCTTCATCGTTTTCCACCAGAATGTTCTTTTAACATCACGATACATTTTGTTGACTCCTGGATGGATGTTGAATTTTGACTTGTGGCATTCATCCAAAATTTCACGTTTCAGTTCAGGGAAGTCTGGAACACAAATCCTGCCTTTTAATCTAATAACTCCACTATGATTTGTCTCAAAACTTGTATCTTCGCCTCGAAGAATTTTTCCATAAATACCCCGAAGAAATTTGTCTTCATGTTGCTTACTAGCGATTTTCTCAAGAAGAGTAGGAGTGATAACCAGATAAGCAAGGACAGCATAACTTCTGCTCAAAGCGTCTGCAACTACATTGGCCTTTCCGGGTGTATACAGAATATCTAAGTCATATGATGCTAGAAATTCCAACCAACGTTGTTGTCGCAGATTCAGATCCTTCTGGGTGAAAAGATATTTAAAGTTTTTATGATCGGTGAATAATTCGAATTTTTCACCTAAAACAAAGAGAGTTTATTAAGTATATTTCTGTAGTTAATTTCGCAAATTATTAAGAAAGCTGAAAAGATTCTTACCCAGAAGATAATGTCGCCATATTTTCAAAGCGAAAACAACAGCCAAAAGTTCCAAATCGTGCGTTGGGTAGTTCTTCTCATGCGGACGTAATTGTCTACTCGCGTAGGCAACTACCTTTCCATTTTGCATTAATACTGCACCTACCCCTTCACCACATGCATCAGTATAGACAGACAAGCCTTGGTTCCCGTTAACAATAGTGAGAACAGGAGCAGTGGTCAATCTCTTTTTCAACTCTTGAAAAACTTCCTCACATCTTGAAGTCCAAATGAACTTTGCATTCTTCATTGTTAACTTAGTCAGCGGACTAGCTAACTTAGAAAAATCTTGAACGAATTTCCGATAATAGCCTGCTAAACCCAAAAAGCTTCGAACTTCTCTTGGAGTAGTGGGTTGTTTCCAATCAAGAATAGCGGAAATTTTGCTAGGATCTACTGAAATTCCTTCTTCATTAACAATATGGCCAAGGAATTTTACTTCATTGACCCAGAAGTGGCATTTGGAAAATTTTGCATATAGAACATTTCTCCTCAATATTTCCAATACGATTTTAAGATGTTCGGCATGCTCTTCTTTAGTCTTAGAATAGATCATAATATCATCAATGAAGACTAGCACAAATTTATTCAAAACTTCCCGAAACACACGAGTCATAAGATCTACGAAGTATGCTGGAGCATTGGTTAGCCCGAAAGGCATAACTAACCATTCATAGAACATATTAGGACCTCTAAAAGCAGTCAAATGGACACAATCTTCGGCGATTCGTAATTGATGGAATCCCTGAGCTAGATCCATTTTTGAAAAGAAACGAGCGCCATGAAGTTGGTCGAATAGATCATCAATTCCTGGTAGAGGGAATTTATTCTTGAGAGTTTGTTTATTTAGATCGCGGTAATCTACACACAATCTCAAAGATCCGTCTGATTTGGCAACAAATACGACGGCTGAACCCCATTCAGAAACACTGGGTCGAATTAATCCTTTTACTAGTAGCTCATCAGTTTGATGAACCAATTCAATCTTTTCCCTGGGTGCCATCCTGCGACTTGCGTGAACAACAGGACGAGTATTAGGTACAAGATCGATTCGGAATTCTATTTCTCGATGAGGAGGTAAAGATTTCACTTCTTCAAATACGTCGAAAAAATCCCGAACAACGGCTATAGACTGCAAAGTGGGTTCAAGATTTCCCAAAGTATACATCAATCTGTCACTCCTTGGACTTGGATTCTCACAAGAGATTTCAATAAATTTCCAAAACTTGTTTTGATTAAAACTGTCCGATTACTACACGCCAATATAGCATCGTATCTCGATAACCAGTTCATACCGAGTAAGATTTCAAATTCGTCAAATTCGAGGACATAAAGGTTGATAGGAAATTTATAGCTAGCATATGAAATAGGAACTCTCTTACAATATGAACTAAGATTTGCGGGACCTCCAACCGGATTTTTCACGCAAATAAGATCGTCAGCAAATTTAGTTTCAAGTCCCAATTCATTCACGGTTTGTTGGGAGATAAAGCTATGTGAAGCTCCTGTATCAAATAAAACTCTAACAGTTCTATTATTAATAGTAAGGTTACCTTCCAAAACACCTTTCCCTTTGTCAGCTTTTGAAGATGAGGGGTCCTCCTTTATCGAGTAAACTTTTGCCACCTGCGTTGGCTTCATCACTGGGCAATCTTTAACTAAATGTCCCGGTTTATGACAATTGTAACATTCTCTAGCTGGTTTCTTCGGTTTTGGGCAGTCATTTGAATAGTGGCCTTTCTCTTTGCAGTTGTAACAAGTGACATTTTCTGTTACGCTTCCTTGAATGCTCCTCTTCTTCTCATTGCCTTGCCAAGGTTTCTTGCCTCCGAATTTTCGCTTTTTATAATTCTGACTACCTGAATTACCTTTCTCCATAGTTGCTTCTTGTATATCAAGGGTAGCGTACCTGTACCCCATATCTACCAAATCTGAAAAAGATTCTTTAACATGACCTGTCATTCTTCCATGATATTTCTGGTTCATTCCCCGGATAAACCTTTCGTTTTTCTTCATAGGTGTATTTAGCAATTCTGGGCCAAACCGAGATAGTTCGCTGAATTTATTCAAGTATTCTTCAAACGACAAACTTCCTTGCTTCAAATCCAGAAATTCCTGATACATTCTGGAAACTCCCGCCGATGGCATGTAACGTTTCTCAAACACTTCTTTAAAACGATCCCAAGTAAATTCTTCCTCGGGTTCATCTATAATGATGGTTTCCCACCAAGCTGAAGCTTCTCCTTGGAGTTGCCAAGAAGCTATAAGTCTTTTCTTCTCATCCTGCAATTTTAGCCCTTTAAAAATCTTTTCACATGATCTTACCCAAGCTTGAGCGTCAATAATTGACTCCTTGCCAATGAATGGTTTGCCACCAAGCTTTTCAAACTTCTTATATAAATCAGCCAAGTCCGGCTGCTGCTGAATTTCTATTACTGCTTCTGCGGTTGCGGGAATTTGATTGGGTGCTGCAGCATTGCCTTGACCCCTAACTCTTCCTCTGCGTCCACTCATTTTCACTATCTGAGATTAGTAAGAAAATTGATTTAGATATACAGACGAGATATCTTAAGGAATATCAGCAGTAAAAAGAAATAGACTAAGAAATTTCAAAGTTTCAATTTTGATTATACTCATTCTAGGGTATACTTCACCCTATCTCTAATGAGCCGTCTAATGTGTTATACTCCGTAGCTAAAGTTCTTACTCAACCAACAGCTCTGATACCACTTGTGACGACCCAAACTCGATGTCCAATAAACGACATCAAGTTCGCATCGCCGGAGCTTATAACAACAATTAGATGAATATGAAACAGCGGAACAGAATCAATATCATAAATAACATCACTGTTACAACATCAACATAATATCCATACTGCAACAGAGTACATAATACATACACTACAACTCCAAATACAACATCATGATAATACAACAGTGATCATATATCCAAAAATCCTCGAATGAAAGAGGTGATAACGAACTCCCAAGAGCTAAACACCTGTAATCTCCAAAAGCTCCTAAGATATATCCAAGATAAGAGCTCCAAAATACTGCTACTCCAAAATATAGAAACCTGCTACTAGGCTGCCCGTGTGGAAATAATGGGCACCCAGAGTTTAGGAAAGAAAACAATAAACTCCGGATCAGTCATGGGACTGGTGTGAGTAAACAAAAACAGTTGCATTTAAATAAAACAAGATTTATAAAAGAATTTTCGGTATGCTTTTAAAAATGGAACTACCATAAGACCTCCCGCCATACACACAATGCAAACGCAGAATTGGAGGAGATTTCTTCTTATGATAGTTAAATATGCTTGGTACGAGAAAAGAATTATTTGATATTATACTAGTGCATAGTGAAGTAAATCATTTCGAAAATAGAATATTAATCTTAGCCGACATAGGTACCATTATACTATGCCTACTATAGCTACCATATTAGATGGCAGGTTCTACAACTAAAACCGTATAGGATTTCGTATTGGGAATTGGATTTCCAACAAATGGTCAGGCCAAGGAACTTCCCATTGCCACATGAGAACGCCTCTGGAAGGACGTCCTCCAGAACCAAACCGGATCTCTACCAACACAAGGCCGGGTTACCCCTAACTGGGTAACTACTGACACGAGTATGCCATCTCCCGGTTGCAACCAACCTTTAACCGGGGCCCCAGCAACAAATCACAAAATCATATATATATATATCTGCGATATCAACATAAGTTAAGTATCTGGGCTCCATACCATGATACCACTTCTATCCAGAAGGAAATGCACATACCCTAAGGGGTACTACCCCCAATAACCTTGCTGCATCTTTCCTGTTTCGACCATTTCGGGGTGTGAGGTCCGACGAAGTCACGTCCACAAAAACACGCTTTATACAAAAGCTGTGCTTTGGGTCAACAAATGATCATAGAAATGATCACCAAGGTAGACGATCAAATAAATGATCCTATCACAAATGATCAACACAATGATCATTTCACAGCAACACTCAGCATGTCACATTACCAAATTGGGAATATATTGCTGATAACCTTCAACTATATAACCTCTGAGCTCGTACGTCTCAGAGAAGGGTGTTAAGCTAAAAGAATAAATTCTCCGCCACCAACAGAAATATATTTGAAAGAAATCGGCTTTATATCTCAATTTGTAATGTCAGACATACTATACATACAAGTCTGTTCCGGGCTCGAACAGAACCGAAGGCACTTCCAAAGAAGTCCTTGCAATCCGGATATCCACAATCCTGATCGGATTCCCCATCACATATCGAGAACTCTATACCGAAGCAACTCGGTGCAGAGTCAATCGACAGATCATCCTATCGCTCTCGCAAATACCCGGTCTTCAACACCAGTCTTCAATTGCTATCCATAACGTCGAATCACATATTCGAAATGGGTTATATGACACAACGGTCATTTCCCGGCTAATTCGAATAGTGGGTGTCAAATTTTAAAACGTGTGGATGTCATTCACAAATATTCACAGGTTCGATGTGGGTTTCGGATAACCAACTGAAATCCGATTCCCTGTCGCATCGAAGTTTAAATGCCGTTTTACGGGCAACAAGGTTTTCACATCAATACAGAACAAATCATAATCACAGTGCAATAACATGGCAATTATATCATACAGAATTACAAACAGAACAGAGATATCAATATAAGTTAACAACAATAGTTAATTACTTTCCAATGTGATTTAAATAAATTTACCACTAAATTAATTTAATTTAATGATAAGAATTTGGATAAATAAACTAAATTTTGATTACTCAATTTATTGTTTCAAAATTTACAAATTCCTACTTACAAATTTATTTAAACACTTAATTGTTCCTAAATCAATTTAATTACAAGTTTGTAAATCATTCTTAATTTCTTTTCAAAATCATTGATTGATAACAATTATTTACCTTAATTATCTTTTTAAACTACATTATTTATTTATTAAACAATTTTGTAAAATAATGTATCTGGATTAAATAAATTTAAAAATTAATCATTTTGAAAATCCTTTATTTAAACTTTAATTATTTAAAACTTAAATCATCTCCTTATTTTAAAACTTGGGTTTTATTTACAATTGTTGAAAAGTAGAAAAACTTCAAAATACAAACTGTTCTTGAGTGGCCCCTGTAACTACTCCGAGTCACCCCCGAGAAATACTTGCCTTTGCTTCGGGTTACTCAGAAATTTAACCCGAGGGAAAATATTTTCCTTTATTTTTTTCTAAGTCCAGAAACCTACTCGACGTTCCACTAAAACGACGCGAGTCATCCTTCGAGTCTAACCCCAGTTCCCCTAAGAATTACTTCGAGTCTTCCTCCATGCCACTTCTTCTTCCACAACCCACAATTGTTCAGATACGCGATGATACGCGTATACGTGTACTCCTGAACGGTGACGCTCCGACCTTCCTCGCGACCATCAGCAAGTCGATGATGACTAACTCAACCTAGCCGACCACCCAGAAGTTTTGATACCACCGTGGTTCAACTTCAGGTGGTTCAATCGAACAAACCCAACGGCACACCACCACTAAATCATCTCGTCTTCCCACGTATGGCCATCAGAAGCCACAAAAATCTTACTGAAGCTTCATCAAGATGTGACGCCTCGACTGGCACCGGAGACGTGAATTCCGATCACCCATAGGTGGAGCGGCGATCCCATTTACAACGCGAACTGGAAACAGTCCTTAAACCCTAGTTTAGATTCGAATTCAAAATTTATGCAATAGAAAAAAAAATTCAACATTTTTCCCGAACTCAACGATGATCAATCTTACTTTAACCAAAATCTTAGCATACGATTTCGAATCTATCACCAGATAATGATCAAATTGCTATTTTTGTTCATATTCAAACTGTCCCTTAAATACAAATCTAAAAATCTTCATTTTCGTTTTGAAAATCATTTCTTGTAGTGTGGATTCAAGTTATATAAGTGAATCAAGGTTTCGTGACATTTGAATTTGGCACTTCATATCATTTTGCTCTGTAAAACAATGTTTCTTACTGTAATATTTCACCAACCTCTTTAAAACCAAGCTTTAGCTCTTGTTCTATGTTTTAACAACCAGGATTGTTTAAGAATTTAAGCCTAATGGTAATTGGATGCAGATGTATTGAGTTTTATACAGTTTATTTCACTCTGAAACCAGGAAAACAAAAAAACAAAACAAGGTCTGTAATCCTATGGATATTCATAGAGAGTTGTTTTTATCTCAAAATTATTCAGCAAGCATATATCATTGTAAAGCAATACACAAGTTTTAGACTTAAAAAAACAGATGTGTACTCACCTGGAAATATTTGAAAACAGAGGATACTTTTGTTTTGTTTTGAAATCTGCAGGTTTTTCTTTTTCTTTTTGATTCTTCTCTTCTTTTTAATTTCTATTTTTCTTTGCTAAATTTTTTTTTCTTTCAATAAGAAGTTTTTAAACGAGATGATGCATAGGTTGATATATATAGAAGTATACAAAGTAAGGGAGGTAGGCAAGTTTTAACCAAAGTACTGAAACATTTATTTTGCATAGTGGCTTTATGCAGGCTTTTGTACTTCACATGCTTTCCTCCTTTCTTCAAGGGAGGCTGAAGAGTAAACATTTAATACAAGCATGTATTTACAGTCAATGTCTTACTTGATGTTACTAGAGTAATGGCATTCATTGAAGCATTAAATGGAAGCATGTATACAATGCTCCTTTGCCTCTTTCTATACTTACAGCATAGTGTTATTTTAGATTTTCTTTTATATGTATAGTTTATATGTTTTATATTTTAATAAGTGTTATCTTGTTTGATTTGATTATTATAAGTACATCTTATTCTTATCTTTATCTAAATGGTGGCTGTTTTGTCTTATTACTATTTTTGTTGCAAGACTAATTTACTTTTGTTTTACTAAATGAAAGTGTTTGTTTTTAATTAACTTAGTTCTTATTTCTTCATAAAAATTTGTTATTTTAGTTTATTTGTTTATATGTTTAATTATTATTATGTTATTTAAATTTTACAATTTCATCATATCTTACCTTAACAATTTGATTCCTATTAAAAGCTCATCTATCACAATTTATTATTTTACTTTGTTAAAAAGAAAAGTGGTTTTAGTTATTAATATTAGGGGAAATTAATTTAAAGGACAAAAATTTCTACGTTTTTTGCCTCAAGGACACGACCTCAATATTTTTGCCACAAGGACAAACATTCTTCTAAAATTTATTCACAAGGACAAACATTTTCCAAAATTATTCATAAGGACGACAAAACTGATACCGAGCTAAAAACTGATACCTAAAAACTGCTACCGATAACTACAAACTGATACCTAAAAACTGCTATCAATAACTAAAAACTGATACCTACAGAAAGTTGTCCTTCAGGATAAAATATTGAAGATCTGTCCTTGAGGCTAAAAAGCTGTGAAATTTTGTCCTTGACAATAATTTCCTGTTAATATTAAATGACTATGTGATTTTATTACAATATTTGTTTTAATTCTATTAAAAGTTTTAACTAAAAACACTAAACTTTGTCCATATTTCATTTCTTTATAACTTTTCAATTTAAATTTCAAAAAGTTTCAAATATATTACTAAATTTTAAATTCAAAATTTTCGGGATGTTACAATTTTTGTCATATCTCTTATCCTATCTCATTTTATATGATATTTATAGCTAGACTGATCCGTTTATTATTTTCTTCTTAAATAATACTCAGATCAGACCGAGGTGTTTCAGGTGCTTCATTTTGACTTCTTATCAGGGTTCGTCATCTGATTTTTGGCTAACTACTTAGCTTAGTAGTTTTTTTCTGATTTTATACATTCGAGATACAGACCCCTTGATGTATAAATATTATTTTGTCAAGCACTTGAACCTATTCTTTTATGATGTAGTGGATCTTGCGTGACCACTACTTTGATGTCCACTTTTATGTGTTATATTCATATCTGTTCCCGCCTTAGTGATATGAATATCTGTGCTTGATTTATGTCATGCTTATTTTATATTTTTTTCTGAAGACCATATAACCATTGTGTACTAGCTTTGAGTTTGTATTTAATCTATCAGATTTCCTCTTGAAATGAAATGCGCGCCATACTATCTGACATATCGATACTCGCACAAAGAAATTACATAGATGATCGCTCCTCAACATCCTTACTCTTCATGTTAGTTGACGGCATTACCTCGTGGTGTCCTTGGCTAGTGTGAGTATAGAGGCGGGGCATTACAAGGCGGGTCTTCATCAGCCAATGACTCCCTTCAACCATGAAGTAGGTCCTACGTATTATGACCCATAACCCAAATAGTGACGTCTCATATTAGTCCGAGTATTCATAGGTACCAGTATATAGTTTAGCTGGGCAAGTTTACTCTATAGAATTTGGGACTATCCTTGTGTCCACCTTGGGTACTTACTATATGTAATGCCTCACATCAGCCCTAAACTCACGCTTCTGGCAGTTAGAAAGCTTGGAATGCTTCTTTGTGCTTTTGACTGATCTTGCATACCTGTAACTTAGCTATAATCTACTTTCACTTAATATACTATCATACATTTCATCGCATTCCCAGTTAAGGCCTTATAAGGAAAAACTGTTATTTTTCCTTAATTATCTAAGGGTGATTCAATAGTAGCTAATAACCCATTTACTGCACAATTAATATTTATACGTTATTTATATGCTATAATACACACACACACACACACACACACACACACACACACACACACACACACACACACATATATATATATATATATATGCATGCACACACATGTGCCTAAAATATTTCTAATCAAGTGAAGATTATGGCATATACTAATCATTTAAATGTCAAAGATTTTAAATTTGTACAAGTCCAATTCCGTATCAATAAACATACCACATATCCAGCATTCTCAACTCAACAGCAGACTTTTATAAAAATAGAATCCATATCAAACTTATTTTATACAAATAGAAGAATAAACATTAATAGAATTTACAATTCAAATCCTTTTATGCACTATTCAACTTCTACATATAAAAGTAGAAAAGGGAATTTCCATTTAAATTACAGAAATAGCAGTGCAAACTACGAACAGAACAATTTCATACCTTACACACCATTTCCTAACTTATTTCATTTCAAAATCCTTTAAAAGATCTAAAGAAAAAGATAATAAGTGAAATAGAATGCAAAACATTAAAATTGCTGTAACTGCATACTTACACTAGTTTTATATAGAATAATTGAGATTCAAACTTAAGAATGGTCATTATGCTTTAGGGAATTTTGGTGTTTTAATGGGAATTTTTTCGTAAACAAAAATTCCCCAAGGCATATATCAAATTCAAGCTATGCTATACATTTACTAAAACAAGAAATACTAAGATTTTCACTCATAAAAAGTCCATGGCTCTCCCTGTTTCTACATTTATTCATGCTTTCTTCAATCTCTTATGGATCTCCTTTTTGAAATATACAATTAAGGAATAATATCTGAATTAGATTCATAAATTTAAGGATTGAGAAGAATAGGATTAGAAATTGAATAATAAATACCTAAAATTTCTTAACTAAAACCTTAGAGAATTTTTTGAATCTTTAAAGAGAGAGACCAACAAATCGTCACTTGGTTCCAAAAATAATTTATAAATAAAGTAAAGGGGTTGGGCACTTATTTATAGAGTTAGAAAGCACGAGAACTATCAAATGTAAATCAGTTTAAAATAATAAATTTTGGACCATTCGTGGTGTGAGAAATTCTAACCGTGACCATGACCACCAGTCGATCGCTCCTGCCTAGCGGTCGACTACTAGCACTCGACTGACCATAGATAAAGATCGACCGATTAGTGTATGTTGGGAAAGTTTATTTTGTTTCCATTGATAATTTATTTTACTCCTTAATTAATCTTTAATGTTAGCTTTTATTTTAACGTTCACCCGGCTCACAAGTGTAACTACCGTTAATTTTTGAATTTCAAACTTGAGAATTAATGATTTATTTTGAATTTGAATTCCATTTAATTAATTTGAGTCTTAAAATCCTAAGCATTAATAAAAAAAATTTGAGCTCCGATTTCAAAACATTATATATGAAAACTGATCAAGAAATTGCTACGGATGAAATGGCAAACTTTTGTTGCCAAATTCCGACATTTACAAAATTTCCATTTTAGCCTTATAATTAATATATTAATTAATTATTTTCTTATTACTTAATTTCTTGTTAATTTTTATAGGATGTTACATTCTCCCTATTTTGAAAAGGACTTCATTCCTAAAATTCCATAGGGGCGGACATCGTAACGTGCACTAAGCATCCATGTTATGTGACCATGTTATCTATACAATCATCTACTCAATCAGAAATGCAATGTAATTATGTACACAAACATACTATTAGTGAGCTCAATCCTACCGTGTATGCGAGTGTCGTGACATATAGGCATATGTGCAAACATCCTAGATATGCAATATTTTTTTTATATAAGTGTAAAAAAGGCGGTGAAAAGTGTGGCAACTATTACCTACTAACCAATCTAGAAAACATAATTTAACTAAAACTTAATTTTGGAGGGAGAAAATTTACCAACAAAAAGAGCAGGATGAGAAGTCATCATCTACTCTTCCTCTTCCCATGAGCTTTCTATCAGATTATCTCTCGATTGTACTTGAACCGTTCTAATTTCTTTATTGCGGAGCAAAAAATGATAACCTCAGAAATTGGTTTTACGACCAGTCTCTCGATTACCAGGCCAATCCTTTGATTGCCTAGGCCAGTCCTCTGGCTGCCTAATCAACCCAAGGACAGGTACGGGTAAGGGACAAATCTTCCCAGAGTTCACAATACGAGAACCCCATATCATATTCGACCAGCTATAATACCAAAAGTAACGGTTACCCTAAATGTTGGTGGCTGCAAATGGTAACTTCAACAATTGGCTTTATGGTTAGTCTGCCTAGGCCCTCCTCTAACTGCCTGACTAACCCACCCTAGGACTTGTAGGCAAGAGAAAAAGTTTTGCCGCATTTCAGAAAGTGAGAACCCCCTATCATGCTTCAACCAACCTTGATACCAAATGTAACGGTCACTCTAAATAGTGGTGACTACGAATGTTGACTTTAATAATTGGTTTTACGGCTAGCCTCTCGATTTTCTAGGCCAATCCTCCGACTGCCTAAACTACCCACCCTAGGGTAAGAGAAAAAGTTTCTCCATAGTTCACAATGTGAGAACCACCTATCTGCTCCAACCAGCTCTAATACCAAACGTAAATACCCACCTAGAAACGTGTCTAATTTTCAATCCAGAAAAGGCCCATTGAACCATAGACCCATTCCAAAGGTGGATGTTGGTTGGTAAAATTATTACAAAGAACAGTCCACAGAGGAATCTATATATACATTCTAAATTTCACAGCAGAAGGATAAAATAAAATATCGAAAATAATACCCAGTTTATTAAAAGCTCAAATGTCAAATACATATAACACAATCCTAAGTAACATGCCAAATATCTATAATTCAATACCAAAACACATTAAGTTTAAACATGTACATCAAATATATAAAAACAATTTAGGTAGATAAATAGATAACTTCCATAAGTTCCCTCATCACCTTTGTCTTTGTAATCTACATCATCTTCTCTAATCTATGTTGTAATGAGGAGGGAGTCAGAACAACAGTATCTGATGAATAAAAAATCTTAAAGTCTTTCTATAATAGTGATTGAGCAGTATAATTAAAATAGGAAAGTGTCTTTTGCATCCTAACTATATTATAAGTTTCCAACTACTAGATTTAAGGCTTTTCCAGTCTAATTCAATAACCATTACCCTTCTAAACTAATAACCCATCTTCAATATAGGCCAAAGGTCATTCACAAACTCATGCATATATCATCAATATTGTCCTAACAATGTAAAAGATGGTATCCAAGTCACATAATACCTATTCAATGTGTAACGACCCGAGATTTTGGACATCCCGAGTTGTAAATATTATTTATAATATTCAATGATATTGTATTTTAATATACAATGTTTCCATTAATCAATGATTAATCATTATATAAAAAAATTTCTAAATCAATATAACTTGGGTTTTCAAAACTATATTAAATTATTAAGTTAATTTAAATAAAATTTCTTAAATATTTTTTTTTTTAAAGTAAAATATGTATATATTGTTTAGATTTAATATATGTATTTGTTTCAAGGATAAATATGTGTATTTATTCTAAGTTGAAATATAATAGGAAATTTAAATTTATTGAAAATCCATTATTTTCATATATATGATGATAAATTTATATGTAATGGAAGTAGATGGAAATTCTTAATGAAGAAAAAAAATGTTATACTTTAATTTGGTATATACAAACAATGTTGTTTATATTAAATATAAAATAATTTTAAGTTTCTTAAAAATATATATACTTTGAATAAGGAAATTTTATATATATGTTATGATAAGTTAAAAGAAAAATTTATAATATTTAATTGAGAAAAATGTTATAAATTGATGTGTATAAAAATCACTTAAATAAATAGGAGAAACTTTTTACACATAAATATCAATGAGACTTAGTTTGTTTTGAAGTCGTATATTTTTATATTATAAAAGAAGAAAGTGAATTAATTTATTTTGAAATAATACATTTCTATATTTTAAATTAAATTGTGTATATGGTACGTATATACATGAATACTTAAAATAAATTTTAACCACTATTGTAGCTTTTGTTTTGCAACACATGTATAGGAAAATATGTTGACTAGAGAATGTTTCATAAGTATTATTTTCTGTTCTAAAATTTAAAATAACAAGTTCATTTCTAAAAAAAATTGTGCAAAGTGCAAACATTCATTGCATAAGGCAATAAGTAACTATGGGCTATCTGACATCATCGAAATAGTGTTTATTTCATTTATATATAGATAGTATTAATCTTCTTGTTTATTTCTCACCTTTATTTTAAAAATGTAAAACCTTTGAATTTAATCGAAGGTCTTGAGTGAATTTAGATAATAATTATTAAATTCCAAATGTTAAGTTAAATTAAGTATTATTTCAAAATAGTTCTCACTTACATTTTAGTTTTAAATATATAACACAACATTACTTTGACAAGTAATGTAAATAGGCTGTTTAAATTCTTGAAACACTTGCATATGTTTTATTTTTGTATAGTTTATATAAATATAACAATAGGTAGATTGCAAAATTATTTACTGTTAAATAAAAACAGGTTAACCAAAACCTGAAAACAGTTTTTAACAAATGTAAACAATGGGTAAATGAGTAAGAAATTGTATCAGCAAATCAAACTAACATTTGGCGCCGAAAAATCTGAGGAAATCCAACATAATTATTCAAGTTTCTTTTCAAAATTCTCTCTGCTTAGAAAATATCACTTCAGCCTCCAAAAGTCATTTCTATCTAACTTTGATATTGCAAAATTTTGTGTGTGTGTGTGTGTGTATTGTCTGGACTGTTGTTTGAGAATTTAAACAAGTAACTTAAAAAAAAAGACCTCTGTTCAAATATTTCCAATCAGAAGTCAAAATTATTAGAAGAAAGTGCTCTGTAACAAAAATCTGGGAACATAAAGAGATCTTGAAGCAATCTCCGTTTAAAGAATCTAGCAACCTGAAAGCAAGTTCAAAGATTTCAAGTTTCCAAATTCAAATTCAAGTATTAAAAGCATATGGAAGCAAATGCTTAAGGTGAGAAACTTAATTTTTAAAATATAGAAATGAATTATTCTGTTGTTGACAATGAACATTTTTGTTCATTTCAGTTTTAAAAATAAATATCTATTAACCTGATTCATGAATGATATTGATATAAACTAGGAATATGTTTATATTCAAGTGTAGTTTAAGTTAAAAATATTTTCATGAATGATTTATGCTATGTAGTTAGCTTGGGTCTCGTTTTTCAGTAAAAATCAATTTCAATATATTTGAATCAAAGATTCAAAATGTTGGTTTCCCTGTTAGAAATAGGATTTTTGGAGGTTAAATTGTGATTTTTAACAGCCTATATTGTAAGAAATTTAGGAATAAACTTTTTCTATCCAAAAATTAACTTCCGACGATCTCATCCCTGTGGAGTGGTGCGGCCAGGACTGGAAGGTGCTGGTGGACTTGGGGAAGGTGATGACCGTGGTCGTTTGTTCGATTTGGCTTTTATTTAGGTAGGTAAATGGATTGTAGGGTTTTAAGGTGGCGATGGGAGGCCCGTAAATGCGATCAATCTCGAAATAAAAGACACAACCGAGACCTTCGAGATTTGGCAGGAAGGAAGTGTCAGAGTAGAACTTACCATCGGTGGGTAAGTTGTGTCGATCCGTGTGGGGAGTTGAGAGCAGTTCGACGGAAATCGAACTTGGGTTTTTCCGATGGTTCGAATTGAAGAGGTATTTTACGAGGGAGTGGATTCGAGTCTTCGTCGAGGTGGCGATGGTGACCAGAAGAGGAAAAGACATCGATCCAGGGATGCACGATGTTGGAACGGGCATCGGAGCATTTGTGCATGTGCACCGCGTGCACGTGATGACGGACATGGTGGGATTTGGAAAGGCGAGAAGGAGGGTCCGATACAGGTTGTGTTTGTCCGTGTTGCCGATGTTCAGGAGGGTGGTCTTCGAGATGATCGGAGATGGTCTCGTTGGGTTCACGGCATTGGATTTTCATCAGTTTGGAAGATGCTAGTCTGGTTTCTGGGAATAGAGAGGAGAAGAGATTGGAAGAAGCAGGTTCTTCTTGTTTGTTTATATTGGGCTTCGGCCCATTTGTGTTGTGATAAAATAGGTTCGGTTGTTTTGTGTCTTTAGGTTATGGGCCTCGGACCGATGGTACTTGGTTTTATTTTTAATAAACTTTGTTAATAAAGAAAATTGTTATAAAGTAAAATTTAAATCATAACCATTTGTTTTCAAAAGCATATAACAAGCATGGAATAAGTGAGTGAATCAAAGTATATGTTTTGAACAAATTCACTTTTATATTGTAATGTTTATTTAAGTTTATTATTTTAAAGAATATGATATATAAAAGTTTTAAATTCGTATTGTTTTCCGACATTTTAACAAGTATGATGATATATGTGAATCCTTTAAACAACATCTTTGATCTTAAATGTTATTTAAGATTTAATTAAAAACAATGGGTTTTAATAATAATAAATTTGTTTATATTAATACTTAGTTATGATTATTTAAGTAAATTGTTATCAGTATTTGGTTTAACTTAAAAGATAACATTCTTTTACTTAAGTTTATTTGAATAATTTTAGTAGGTAAAGATGATTAAGAAGATTATTATAATTTAGCTTTTGTATTAATCAAGTGCTTAAGAATTTTTTTAATTTATAATAATTAATAAAATGATTAAGGGTTGATTGATTGATTAAGGAATAATTAATCAATATAATGATTATCAAATAATTAATTAAAATTATATGAGGGTTAATGTAATTAATTATAGTCGATTAATTAATAAAGCAATTAAAGGTTAATTGCTATAAATGGTTAAGAATAATTAATTTGTGTAATTAATTAAAAGTTAATTACTTATGTAATTAGAAAATAATTAATCAAGGATGATTAATTTAAAATGTGAAATATAATTGAAATAATAAAGGGAAATAAATGCTTATACTTTGAAGTGAATTCGAGTCCTTAAGTGATATATATTATAATCATTTCATAAAATAAAGTGTTATGGAATAAATGGATTCGTATCGACGAATGTTACGTCGTCGTATGATCCATTGTGAAGTTAAATATGTGAAATTGTATAAGCTTGTTTAGATAGGATCTAATTATCAATTGGAAATGAATGCCATTGAATAATTGTACGGCCAAACTGTTGAAATGTTCCCAACTGATTAGTTGTATTTATTTAGATTGCTTAAACTGGATGACATTTGGACAGCGAAAACTAACACCATTCCGCTGTATAGTTAATCTAAATTTCTGTGGATAGAGTAAACCATTGATCTGATTATATATGTATAATTGTTCTCGCAATGATAATCTCGGGTTTGTTGTTCTTGCACATGTCTATTATGTGCCTGTTAATTATATTGAGAATATATTGTGAATCGATCTATGGAAGTTGATTGATTTGAATATCTGCGATTGTGAATTATGAAATGTGAATTGATAAGTACCGTTTGGACTGATAAGCCTTGTTCGATTTGGATTGATTTGTGAAATTAGTTTTGTTTTAAAAAAATATAAATAATATTATTATTATTTTTAGAAATGTTTTTTAGATTGATCAATATTTTGGAATATTGAAAGTCGTTATTTATTTCTACCTTTCAAAATCTTTTTAAGTTATAATTTTTATAAATAAATTAAATTTTAAATTGTTTCAAGTATTAACTCATTTTGTAATGACACTTTAAAGGATATTTTTTATTAATATTTAAGCATATTTTTTTCAAATTAAAATCTCTTTAATAAAAGTAGTTTAAATAATAAATTATAATAACTTTTATGTAGAATAATATATTTATTAAAACTTGAAATGATATTTGGAAATTTATAAGTATGTTTTGAAAGGAAATAGTTTTATATATATTTCAAATGAAATAAGCTTTCTTAAATAAATGGTAATCCACTTGGATTTTTAAAGGTGAACAAGGTTTAACGGTTGCAATGGAAAATAATTTAGTTGTATTGATTGATTGCTTTGATAGTTAAATAACCGATTATCAAAAATTGGACAAAACCTGACTTTGGAAATATCTAGAGGAGACTCGAGAATTATATGGTACGGTTACCGATCGAGGTGCTATACCGTATATATATACTCGTTTGTTCTCTAGGACGAATTATAAGGAAACCCGTACACTAATGGTTAGGAAGCGAACTCCGATCTTGTATTTTGTCGGAGTATTTCTTAAAGAACTGGGGTTGAGTTTACCGGAATATAACGAACCTTGTTTCGAAGAGACCGGGATCGGATTTGAAATTCGAAAACCACTTCGATCCAACGATACGTTTTCTGGATGAAGACAAGAGCTTGGAGTCGAAGATGGAGCAGTGAAGTGCAAGGGCTACTTGCTACTAATCCGAAGGGTGATTCAAAAATAGATATAATAGGAATAGTGCCTTCGGTTCCGTTCGAACCCGGAACGGACTTGTATGGACGAATGCTTTCAGAACATCGTCAGGTAGACGATGAGTATTCTAAGGGATATGTTCTAAAAAGGTAACGCTTAACCTCAAGCCTCATCAACCGGGAATGACTGAAAATTAGGGGTTATGCAGCAAGGCTAGGTGGGTAGCACCCATTTCAGGGTGAGGTCATCCCTGTCTAGATGTCCCTTTTATTTCGGCTTAGTGGTGCGGTTGTTGATACCAACCGTGGGGTGATCTTACTCGGGATTATCCAGTAAGGGATAGTCCCATTCTTGTGTTGCAGAGGGTCGGGAGTGATCCTCGGTACTGTGATCTAGGCCACGTACCGTGACAGGTGGTACCCCAGTGCCTAGTCATTAGTTGGAAATCCATTCTCCCTACACGCCTTGTACGAGTTTTGTTTGTATTACCCAATCTGTGGCTAGTAGCTGGAATTTAATAATGTAACAATTTCGGCTATTTTAATAATTACTTGTATATAGACCCTATTATAATATCAGAGGATTTCATAAGAAATGTTTTAGCTATCGTAAGGTAAAAACCCGACATGTTTTATTTGTGGCGTGGTCTTACGAGATGCTTTTGTTTTCAAAAGAAATTTTCAAACTATAATAATCAAGTGAATGTGCTTCTCACGCTGGTATGCCAGACTGACCCAGGCTTTGGTGTTTTCCTATATGCTCAGGTTAGCCCGAGCATATTTCCAGGTTTAACTGGAAGAGTGGAAGCTTCAGGAGAAGGAGCTGGATCAGGAGATGTATTCTCGTAGATGTTTATATTCAATCTGTTTTTGGTCGTGTGGTTATTGATGTATGGACAGGATTGATATAACTGTCCGAGTTTGTGTGGTTGTAAACTCTGATATAAAGTTTGTATATATTATCAAAGTAACAGTTTTGGTTTTGTGTAAAGATTTGTTTATATTATAATTTATTCATTCCGTTGTGAGGTTCTGATTTGTTCTCTTTCCTTCTATCTTCTTTCTATTTCTACCTTCTTTCTTTCTTTCATTATCCGTCTTTCCGTGTGATTTGGCTGACGAGTGTGTTTAAAGTTGGTTTAAATCGGTATGGAAAAATGGGTCGTGACATTGTGGTATCAGAGCCTAGGTTGAGTGAATACCTATGTTCGAGTAGGTTGCTCATTAGGAATAGAGTCTATAGCAACCTGTTGAGTCTGAATGTGTGTGTGTGTATATATATATGTATACGAGAGTGTGTATTTTTTAGTGATATAAAAATGGTTTTATATTGTGTTAATTGATCGGTTAAGTGGCATATGGATTCTGGTCAATACGAGTAGCTAACGTTATTGATAGGGATCTCTAAACACTTGGACCAGGCCAACGGACACAATATCGTTTTAAAAGGGGTAGATGAAATAATCTTACCCAAATATATTTTCTATATAAGAAGTATGATTTTTAATAAATATGATATTTAAAATGATTGGTTGTGATGATAGTAATTTATCATCTAGGTTTTGAGTAGTTTAGCCATCAACCTTAAGTATATTCATTTGTTGCCCTTTTGACTAGAATATACCCTTAGAAATCGAACCCTTTGGAATTTGAATCTGTGGAAAATGTATTCTTACTAAGTTTATTTACTAGAGAAATTTGGAAAACTCTTAAATTGATATCTGAAAAGATTTTAAATTAGTAAATTTTTAGGAAATTTTCCACTCTTTAAAGATAAAAATAATTAACCAAGTAATTAAAGATTAATTAAGTTAGAGCTAACACTTAATTAATTCGGTGATTAGAGATAAATTAATTGGAAAAAATGATTAATTAAAGCATAGAGAAGTAATTAAAAGAATTGTTAATAGTTAATGTGAAGGTCATTAACTAGGGATTATGTGATTATTGATTAATGTGATTAATTTTAATTATTAATTAGGTTAATTAATTGGGAATATTTGAAATTTTAAAACCTTATAATAATTTATTTGTTATATATATATATATATATATATATACATGGATCTACAAATTGATGAAATAAGTTGTTTATAAAAACTTACTATATATACGTGTGTGTGTATTTTTCTACCTATAATTACTTTTCAAATATATATATACTTGGATTATTTTGAAAAGATGGTTTTATAAATCTTGGATAATGAGAATTCAAAGTGGTATAATAAATTTGAAGTATAAACTTTGATAAACTCCTTAACTTGTAGAATTCTAAACCTTAGGATCTCATTTTTGGGACTTGGTTTTGATTATAGAGAACCCATATTATTCATCGTGGTGGAGCTTTGGCCCGAGCTAGAAGAGAGGGTGACTTGGATGAAGTTAGAAGGATCAGGGTGGAACTTAATGAGCCATCCTTGTATGAAGAAGAGCCGGAGGCACCTGAAGAGCCGGTTGAGCAACCCCAGCCTCAGCCCCAGCCTCAGCCCCAGCCTCAACCTCATCAGGAAGATTCAAAAGAGGACTTCGACGGCGAAGAAGAAATTGAGGTCGAAGAAGAAGAGGAGTTCGACGACGAAGAAGAATTTGAGGTCGAAGAAGAAGAGGAGTTCGACGACGAGGAGGAATTCGAGGTGGAAGAAGATCCCGAATCTGAGAATGATGATGCTATCAATTGGAATATAGGTGAAGTTGTTAAGGGACCAAATGCTGGTGAAGGTTTCATTCATGGAGTACCTAATCCAGAGGAGGTTCGGGTTCCTGATAATGATAGAGAGGTCAGGGAGTTTTCAGGACCTGAGAGGGAGGACTCCAATAGTGAGAGTCCGTAGTAGGGTTGGGTTGTTTTCTCTTCTATGTATATATAGTTTTTGTATGTGTTTTGACCCATGGACGTGATGGATGTTAAGTGTTTAGTAGGGTAGTTACATATCTGTGTATATATGTATGGTTGATGGATGGTGATAACATCTGTAGGAACATTTTGGATAGTGCTTAATGTAATGTATATTTTGACACTATGTGAATCTTTATGTTTACCAATGTAATTTGAGTTGTTATTGATCTATTTTATTGTGCGTGGATAATTTTTACTAGCTTAACTATGGAATTTCGGGGACGAAATTCTTTTTAAGGGGGAAGGAATGTAACGACAAAGGATTTTGGACATCCCGAGTTGTGAATATTATTTATAATATTCAATGATATTGTATTTTAATATACAATATTTCCATTAATCAATGATTAATCATTATATAAAAAAATTTCTAAATCAATATAACTTGGGTTTTCAAAACTATATTAAATTATTAAGTTGATTTAAATAAAATTTCTTAAACATATATTTTGTTTTAAAGTAAAATATGTATACATTGTTTAGATTTAATATATGTATTTGTTTCAAGGATAAATACGTATACTTATTCTAAGTTGAAATATAATAGGAAATTTAAATTTATTGTAAATCCATTACTTTCATATATAGGATGATAAATTTATATGTAATGGAAGTAGATGGAAATTCTTAATGAAAAAAAAATGTTATACTTTGATTTGGTATATACAAACAATGTTGTTTATATTGAATATAAACTAATTTTAAGTTTCTTAAAAATATATGTGCTTTGAATAAGGAAATTTTATATATATGTTATGATAAGTTAGAAGAAAAATTTATAATATTTAATTGACAGAAATGTTATAAATTGATGTGTATAAAAATCACTTAAATACATAGGAGAAACTTTTTACACATAAATATCAATGAGACTTAGTTTGTTTTGAAGTCATATATTTTTATATTATAAAAGAAGAAAGTGGCTTAATTTATTTTGAAATAATATATTTCTATATTTTAAATTAAATTGTGTATATGGTACGTATATACATGAATACTTAAAATAATTTTTAACCACTTTTGTAGCTTTTGTTTTGCAACACATGTATAGGAAAATATGTTGAATAGAGAATCTTTCATAAGTATTATTTTCTGTTCTAAAATTTAAAATAACAAGTTCATTTCTAAAAAAAATTGTGTAAAGTGCAAACATTCATTGTATAAGGCAATAAATAACTATGGGCTATCTAACATCATCGAAATAGTGTTTATTTCATTTATATATAGATAGTGTTAATCTTCTTGTTTATTTCTCACCTTTATTTAAAAATGTAAAACCTTTGAATTTAATCGAAGGTCTTGAGTGAATTTAGATAATAATTATTAAATTCCAAATGTTAAGTTAAATTAAGTATTATTTCAAAATAGTTCTCACTTACATTTTAGTTTAAATGTATTACACAACATTACTTTGACAAGTAATGTAAATAGGCTGTTTAAATTCTTGAGACACTTGCATATGTTTTATTTTTGTATGGTTTATAAATATAACAATAGGTAGGTTGCAAAACTATTTACTGTTAAATAAAAACAGGTTAACCAAAACCTGAAAACAGTTTTTAACAGTTGTAAACAATGGGTAAATGAGTAAGAAATTGTATGAGTAAATCAAACTAACATTTGGCACCGAAAAATCTGAGGAAATCCAACATAATTATTCAAGTTTCTTTTCAAAATTCTCTCTTCTTAGAAAATATCACTTCAGCCTCCAAAATTCATTTCTGTCTAACTTTGATATTGCAAAATTGTATATGTATATATATATATATATATATATTGTCTGGACTGTTGTTTGAGAATTTAAACAAGTAACTTAAAAAAAGAGACCTCTGTTCAAATATTTTTAATCGGAAATCAAAATTAATAGAAGAAAGTGCTTTGTAACCAAAATTTGGCAACTTTAAGAGATCTTGAAGCAATCTCTGTTTAAAGAATCTAGCTACCTGAAAGCAAGTTCAAAGATTTCAAGTTTTCAAATTCAACTTCAAGTTTTAAAAGCATCTGGAAGCAAATGTTCAAGGTGAGAAACTTAATTTTTAAAATATAGCAATGAATTATTCTGTTCTTGTTGGCAGTGAACATTTTTGTTCATTTCAGTTTTAAAAATAAATATCTATTAACCTTATTCATGAATGATGTTGATGTAAACTAGGAATATGTTTCTATGCTAGTGTAGTTTAAGTTAAAAATATTTTCATGAATGATTTATGCTGTGTAGTTAGCATGGGTCTCATTTTTCAGTAAAAATCAATTTCAATATATTTAAATCAAAGATTCAAGCATGCGTGTTGGTTTCCCTGTTAGAAATAGGATTTTTGGAGGTTAAATTGTGATTTTTAACAGCCTAGATTGTAAGAAATTTGGGGATGAACTTGTTCTGTCCAAAAATTAATTTTCGGCGATCTCATCGCCGTGGGTTGGTGTGGCCAGGACTGGAAGGTGCTGGTGGACTTGGGGAAGGTGATGACCGTGGTCGTTTGTTCGATTTGGCTTTTGTTTAGGTAGGTAAATGGATTGTAGGGTTTTGAGGTGGCGATGGGAAGCCTGTAAACGCGATCAATCTCGGAAGAAAGGACACAACCGAGACATTCGAGATTTGGCAGGAAGGAAGTGTCGGAGTAGAACTTACCATCAATGGGTAAGTTGTGTCGATCGGTAAGGGGAGTTGAGAGCAGTTCAACGAAAATCGAACTTGGGTTTTTCCGATGGTTCGAATTGAAGAGGAGTTTTACGAAGGAGTGGATTCGAGTCTTCGTCGAGGTGGCGATGTGACCAGAAGAAGAAAAGACATCGACCCAGGGATTCGTGATGTTGGAATGGGCATCGGAGCATTTGTGCATGTGCACCGCGTGCACCTGATGCCGGACATGGTGGGATTTGGAAAGGCGAGAAGGAGGGTCTGATACAGGTTGTATTTGTTTGTGTTGCCGATGTTCAGGAGGGTGGTCTTCGAGATGATCGGAGATGGTCTCGTTGGTTCATGGCATCGGATTTTCATCACTTTAGAAGATGCTATTATGGTTTCTGGGAATAGAGAGGAGAAGATATTGGAAGAAGCGGGTTCTTCCTGTTTGTTTATATTGGGCTTCGGCCCATTTGTGTTGTGATAAAATAGGTTCGGTTGTTTTGTTGTCTTTAGGTTATGGGCCTCAGACCGATGGTACTTGGTTTTATTTTTAACAAGCTTTGTTAATAAAGAAAATTGTTATAAAGTAAAATTTAAATCATAACCATTTGTTTTCAAAAGCATATAACAAGCATGGAATAAGTGAGTGAATCAAAGTATATGTTATGAACAAATCCATTTTTATATTGTAATGTTTATTTAAGTTTATTATTTTAAAGAATATGATATATAAAAGTTTTAAATTCATATTGTTTTCCAAAATTTTAACAAGTATGATGATATATGTGAATCCTTTAAACAACATCTTTGATCTTAAATATTATTTAGGATTTAATTAAAAACAATGGGTTTTAATAATAATAAATTTGTTTATATTAATACTTAATTATTGTTATTTAAGTAAATTGTTATCAGTATTTGGTTTAACTTAAAAGATAAAATTCTTTTAATTAAGTTTATTTGAATAATTTGAGTAGGTAAAGATGATTAAGAAGATTATTATAATTAAGCTTTTGTATTAATCAAGTGCTTAAGAAATTTTTAAATTTATAATAATTAATAAAATGATTAAGGGTTGATTGATTGATTAAGGAATAATTAATCAATATAATGATTATCAAATAATTAATTAAAATTATATGAGGGTTAATGTACTTAATTATAGTCGATTAAATAATAAAGCAATTAAAGGTTAATTGCTGTAAATGGTTAAGAATAATTAATTTGTGTAATTAATTAAAAGTTAATTACTTAATGTAATTAGAAAATAATTAATCAAGGATGATTAATTTAAAAAGTGAAATATAATTGAAATAATAAAGGGAAATAAATGCTTATACTATGAAGTGAATTCGAGTCCTTAAGTGATATTATATTATAAACATTTCATAAAATAAAGTGTTATGGAATAAATGGATTCGTATCGACGAATGTTAAGTCGTCGTATGATCCATTGTGAAGTTAAATATGTGAAATTGTATAAGCTTGTTTAGATAGGATCTAATTATCAATTGGAAATGAATGCCACTGAATAATTTTACGGCCAAACTGTTGAAATGTTCCCAATTGATTAGTTGTATTTATATAGATTGTTTAAACTGGATGACATCTGGACAGCGGAAACTGACACCATTCCGCTGTATAGTTAATCTAAATTTCTGTGGATAGAGTAAACCATTGATCTGATTATATATGTATAATTGTTCTAGCAATGATAATCTCGGGTTTGTTGTTCTTGCATATATCTATTATGTGCTGTTAATTATATTGAGAATATATTGTGAATCGATCTATGGAAGTTGATTGATTTGAATATCTGCGAATGTGAATTATGAAATGTGAATTGATAAGTACCGTTTGGATTGACAAGCCTTGTTCGATTTGGATTGATTTGTGAAATTAGTTCTTTAAAAAAAATATAAATAATAATATTATTATTTTTAGAAATGTTTTTAAGATTGATCAATATTTTGGAATATTGAAAGTAGTTATTTATTTCTACCTTTGAAAATCTTTTTAAGTTATAATTTTGATAAATAAATTAAATTTTAAATTTTTTCAAGTATTAACTCATTTTGTAATGACACTTTAAAGGATATTTTTTATTAACATTTAAGCATATTTTCTTCAAATTAAAATCTCTTTAATAAAAGTAGTTTAAATACTAAATTATAATAACTTTTATGAAGGATAATTTATTTATTAAAACTTGAAATGATATTTGGAAATTTATAAGTATGTTTTGAAAGGAAACAGTTTCATATATATTTCAAATGAAATAAGCTTTCTTAGATAAATGGTAATCCACTTGGATTTTTAAAGGTGAACAAGGTTTAACGGTTGTAATGGAAAATAATTTAGTTGTATTGATTGATTGCTTTGATAGTTAAATAACCGACTATCAAAAATTGGACAAAACCTGACTTTGGAAATATCTAGAGGAGACTCGAGAATTATATGGTACGGTTACCGATCGAGGTGCTATACCGTACATATATACTCATTTGTTCTCTAGGACGAATTATAAGGAAACCCATACACTAACGGTTAGGAGGTGAACTCCGATCTTGTATTTTGTCGGAGTATTTCCTAAAGAACTGGGGTTGAGTTTACCGAAAAATTACAAACCTTGTTTCGAAGAGACCGGGATCGAATTTGAAATCCAAAAACCACTTCAATCCAACGGTATGTTTTCGGGATGAAGACAAGAGCTTGGAGTCGAAGATGGAGGAGTGAAGTGCAAGGGTTACTCGCTACTAATCCTAAAGGTGATTCCAAAATGGATATAGTAGGAATAGTGCCTTCGGTTCCGTTCGAACCCGGAACGGACTTGTATGGACGAATGCTTTCAAAACATCGTCAGGTGGACGATGAGCATTCTAAGGGATATGTTCTAAAAAGGTAACGCTTAACCTCAAGCCTCATCAACCGGGAATGACTGAAAATCAGGGGTTATGCAGCAAGGCTAGGTGGGTAGCACCCATTTCAGGGTGAGGTCATCCCTGTCTAGGTGTCCCTTTTATTTCGGCTTAGTGGTGCGTTTGCTGATCCCAACCTAGGGTGATCTTACTTGGGATTATCCAGTAACGGATAGTCCCAGTCTTGTGTTGCAGGGGGTCAAGAGTGATCCTCGGTACTGTGATCTAGGCCACGTGCCGTGACAGGTGGTACCCCAGTGCCTAGTCATTAGTTGGAAATCCATTCTCCCTACGCGCCTTGTACGAGTTTTGTTTGTATTACCCACTCTGTGGCCAGTAGCTGGAATTTAATAATGTAACAATTTCGGCTATTTTAATAAGTATTTGTGAATAGACCCTATTATAATATCAGAGGATTTCATAAGAAATGTTTTAGCTATCGTTAGGTCAAAACCCGACATGTTTATTTGTAGCGTGGTCTTATGAGATTCTTTTGCTTTCAAAAGAAATTTTCAAACTGTAATAATCAAGTTGAATGAGTTTCTCACGCTTGTATACCAGACTGACCCGAGCTTTGGTGTTTTCCTATATGCTCGGGTCAGACCGAGCATATTTCCAGGTTTAACTAGAAGAGTGGAAGCTTCAGGAGATGGAGCTGGATCAGGAGACATATTCTCGTAGATGTTTATATTCTGTCTGTTTTTGGTCGTGTGGTTATTGATGTAAGGACAGGATTGATATAACTGTCCGAGTTTGTGTGGATGTAAACTCTGATATAAAGTTTGTATATATTATCAAAGTAACAGTTTTGGTTTTGTGTAAAGATTTGTTTATATTATAATTTATTCATTCCGCTGTGAGGTTCTGATTTGTTCTCTTCCCTTCTGTCTTCTTTCTATTTCTACCTTCTTTCTTTCATTATCCGTCTTTCCGTGTGATTCAGATGACGAGTGTGTTTAAAGTTGGTTTAAATCGGTATGGAAAAATGGGTCGTGACACAATGGAAATGTAACACCCCATTAAATCAACCATAAAGAAACTGGATAAACTAAATTAAAGAATGTAGGGGTAAAAATACAAATTCTACAAAAGTTAGAATTTGATAACAAAAGTTATGCAGTTGTGTTCGTGGGAAATTCTAATCAATTTCCATATATAATATGTTGAAATCAGAGCTCAAACGGAAAACTTATGGTCATCTAAAGTTTTTAGGTTCAAAATATATATAATTCAAATTCAAATAAATAATTAATTTTAAATTTCAAAACTCAAAAGTTAACAGTAGATAGAATTAGGGATTTAGGCAACGTTAAAATTATAGTTAACATTAAAATATAATTAAGGAATATAATGAAAATTAAAACAACGACACGGTTCCTTCCCAAAATAGAGGAAGAGGTCGATCTCCTCAACTTTACCAGTCAACCGCTAGCGATCGACTGATGGCATAAGGGCAGTCTACTTCTTTTTATCAGATGGTGTGTAGGCTTTTTAATTTTGGATGTTCCATATTTAATTATTTAAATTCGACGATTCTAGTGCTTCGTCACCACAATAAATAAGACCTTAAACCCCTCACTTTTATTCACAAATATTTTGATAACATTGCGAACCTCTGTCAAATCATCTCTTCAAGGTTTAGAAAACTCCATTTGGATTTGAGGTAAGACATCTTTTAGACCTATCTTTGTTTATTATTTATTTTTTCAACTTCTTCTCATCAAACCTTTAATTTTATGAATCTAACATATATATAGATCTCTAATTGTACATACGTATCGAAAAGAAGAGATCTGACAAGAGATTGTCAAAGGCATTTCAAATCCAAAGAAGGTAAAGCTAAGGCTATACTATGAGTGGAAATCTTGCATTTCTATTTTAGTAAGTAATTAGTATAGTTTGGGTCTGAATATACCGTAGGGAGTTTTTATTTGCGAAAATATTACATTATAAACCTCCAAAACTCTTTCAATGTGAAATGTCAATTTTGTATTGGAATCTTAATTGTTTATGAAAAAATAATGGAAATTTTGTAGATTTACAATTTTGATAATTTTACCGTCTATTCCGCTCCTTATTCTTCTTCTTTGAATTTTATTAAAGAATTCTGATTAAGGAATAGTATATAAGGTACGAATTTAATCATAGTTTGCGCTGCTTATTCCTCATGTACTAAATAGAAATTCCTTTATTTATTTTTATATGAGAAAGGAGTTGAATAGAGCATAAAATTAGAATTGTAAGTTTCTATTATCAATATATTCAATTATTTTGATGTAATAAGTTTAAAATTTTAATTATATGTTAGTCTATTGATTTGAATTTTGATATAAATATTGGAACTATGGTATTGTTGATAATATGACATGAGACTTTTATAATTGTTAAAAGAGTTAGTATTTTAATGTTATTCTAGGGCGTGAATTCCATGCGCTTAGGAATTAATAGGCGCATATACATACATATGTACATACGTGTGTGTGTGTGTATTAGCATAATTAACATATAATTATAGCATATAATTGCGTAGTTAAGTAAGTTATTAATTTTATTAAAATCCCCTTTTGGAAGGTAATTAATGTTAAAGTGAAATAAGAGAGATTTCTTATTATGCTTTGATAATGGAAACGGTGAGATGTGCGATAATATACATAGAGTGTGATATAAATTATGAGAAAATTATAGGGACGCAAGGTCAACCAAAAGCCCATGGAAGTCTTGTCATTTAATCTGCTACCAAAAGATTGAATTTGGGGCTGATGTGAGACATTTCTTACAATAAGTAACCACGATGATGTGAGGTTATTCCCAAATTCTATATGGTAAATATGCCAAGCTAACATGGCTACTAATACCTAGAAGTACTCGGGTTATAGTGAGACGTCGCTGTGAGGGTACGGATCACAATATGAAGGACCTGCTTTAGAGATTAATGGTTTTAAGTGGTTATATAAGGGTGTGCCTCTTAGTAGTAAATGGTCAGGGTTATGGATTAGGCACGATAGAGGATATCCTGGGAAATGACCCATTTCAATAGAAAGTATTAAGTGACTGAAGAGATTTTATGCAATGTCAGCTTGGTAGTAAGTAGTGGGTAGTCCGCCTTGGGATTATATGTAGTAAATGACGTGGAGCTGCCCTAAATAAGGTATCAAATGATCGATGCCTACCTAATTCCTAATTCTCATTAAAAGGTAGTAAGTTACTTGAGTACTAACTCTTACATTGATAGGACATTATGAATGATAGATATAGGTTTTTGGGATCGCTATAGGCTCATATTTGGGAAGCCTTTTATTTAAGTTTGAGTAAAGCTTTTGGGCTTACATCTGAAGATATTTATGTCGTAGATAGAAATGTAAGATATATTCCTATATAAATTATACTGCCCAAGTACTGATATAGTAAGGCTCAAGATTTTCGTTCACCAAACATATGTTGTTCCGACTCCCTCCTAATTACAACATATGTTAGGAAGGGCAATGCTGAAGGTGGATGCATTGATTGTGCTTGTTGCAACAGACTATTTATTTACTTGTTATTTTCAACAGTTTTTGATGTACCTATGAAATAAAAATAAATATGTAATTTTTGAAAATTGATGTTACGTATGGATACTATTGGATATTTTATTATGGTTTTGAATGATATTTTGAAATTTGAATGAAATGGGTACTATTATTATTATACTTTATTCTTCCACTATCGGGGTCGCCAATGAATATATGGGGACCGGATTAATATACTTGGCCTAATGGTTGCCTTGTTGGTTGTCCCCGCTCACTTTGCTCTGAACGTGTAGATAAATAGCATTGTACCGTCCCTTTTACCAACAACCAGCTAGCTTGTAAACGGATTTCTATTGCTTCTTTGTAAGCTTGTTACTTTTGATTCGGGGTACAAAATGCCATCGGATTTCTTCCAAATAGTAGTATACATGTTGAACTTATCTCTACAAAATCTGGTTTAAAAATATGTTTTGGCTATAAATTATGTTTGGAAATGGTTTAAAATATTTTTCTAAGTGAGAAAAATATTTTTGTTGAATTTTAGAAGTTAAAAACAATGTTTTATCCATTTATTTGAGTAAAAGTGAATTTTTTTAAATAAAGGAATTTAATAATAAAAATGTTTTAAAAATATAAATAAATCTTTTTATATGATAGAAAATGTTTTATTTTGTATATATACAAGTGGAAATGTGAATTTGGATTGTTTTGATAAATGAAAAATTCATGTAGTATAATCATTTTAAACTGTGACAATAATTTTAAACTTTATATATATATATATATATATATATATATATATATATATATATATATCCCAAAAATTTATTTTGGTGGATAATCCATATCTAATCTCTTTCAAAATCTACTTTAATTGTTTTAAAGTAGATTTTGAAAGAGATTAGTTATCGATTATCCATAAAATAATTTGGAATATATATATATAAAGTTAAAATTATTCTTACAATTTAAAACGATTATACTATATGAATTGTCATTTATCAAAATAATCCAAATTCACATTTCCACTTATCACATAAAAATTAAATTTCCATCTCGTCATCAACATAAAACTAATTGAAGTTGATAATTGATTCAAACTTGTTTCCACAAGAATTTTGTTATTTCAAACCCACAAGTTTTAATAACAATTAAGTTCAAAACAAAAATTGGCTCACAAATTTATACTTAAATGTTCTAAACTAACACTTCATTATATTCTCTTAAGACAGAGTTTTATATCTATCCTCTACTATTACTCAAATAACTAAGTGTTAAAACAAATTTTTATAGTCATCATTAATAACTTGTACTAAACTATTTAATTAATATTTTAATTTTTCAAACCAAAGTATTCTTTTACTTTAAATACGTCATTTTATTATCAAAGCATCAAGTGTTATTTTCCTCTAATTAAGACATCCTCTTTTGAGAAATCCTCCTTGGATACTCAATTGTTGATATACTTTGTGGTAGTACTTCACTCGAAGTAATGATTTGTTGTTAATGTTACTTCTTATCATTCGAGAAGATATATACCCTTTCTTTTATATCTCATTTCTCTTTTTCTTAATCTATTGTGTGCTGCTAGGGTCATTCTTCAGCTTGCCCTACATCAATTTTTCATAAGCTATGAGTCGCGGGGGATAGCTTTACTCTTACCGCATTCCACATTCGTTTTGAGTCTTGTGAGTGGTTCGTCATACGTTCGGAATAATGAACACTCTAGTCTATTCCATCAATCTTGAGGATCGAGTATTCTAGGAATATCTCGATGAGCTCTATTTTTGTTCCTTGATTTTGAGAATAAGTAATAAATTGCGTATTCAAATTTTTCAAAAAAGAAATTGAAGATTTGTTTCTAAGATAAATTGGATTTTGTTTTTGGGAAAAACAAAGAATATTTTGAGTCCTATATATGGGTGTTTCTTTTTAAAGAAAATGAATTTTTATGTTGGGTTGTCTGTCTAGTGCTTTAAGAATTTCGATCGATGCATTTAGCCAATATAATCAATAGGAATTTCTTAAATGCTATGATGAGACAGTCAGACATGGTAAATTGAGTTTTGATAAGTAAAGTTTGAAAATAATTAATATGGTGGAGTATTAATTCTATTTTAAATGTTTAATGAAACCATTGAACGATAGTGAGTGTTAAAGGAGTGGCGAGGCAGTTTTGGTCACTTGATCAAATCTGCAGCCAATCGATGGGGTCATTCAATATAAATCAATATGATTTTTTTGGGTTGGAACTTTGGCCCATTTTAGGGTGGGTTATTATAGGAACTAAGCAGACTCTGGCCATTTAATACCTCATTTTAGGCAAGTCCCTGACAATTATTACATACACCAAGGCGGACTCCTCTCTGGTACTATCTATCTGACATCGCGTAGAATTTCATTAGGCCACTTAGTACTTCTTTATGGGAGAGGTGGACCCTTCAATAGCTACTTAATACCTCAAACTCAAAGAAAACCCATTCCAAGATATCCACTACCGTGCCTTACCACTAACCCTAACCATTTAATTATTCCTAAATAAGGAGAAGACAGATCCTCAATCAACCACTTACTCCATCAACCCTAAAGCAGATCATACATATTATGCCCCATAACCCAAACTGTGACGTCTCATATTAGTCTGACTATTCGTTGGTACTATAGCAAGATTAGCTAGGCAGGTTTACCTTAAAGAGTTTGGGACTAACCTCACATCCTCCATGGGTACTTATTATATATGATGTCATACATCAGCCCCAAAGTCATGCTACTAGTAGCTAGATTAGATGGGCAAGCTTTCATGCGCTTTTTACTGCCATCACATTCCTATAACTTATTCATAATTCACTACCGTGCCAAAAATATTTCTATTCATGCAACGATTATGCCCTATACTAATAGTTTAAATGTCATAACTTTTAAATTTATATAAGTCCAATTCCGTATCAACAAACATACCATATATCCACATTCTAAATTCAGTAATAGACTTGTATATAGATAGAATCCATACCAAACTTATTTTATACTACAATTATAGAATCAACATTAATAAAACTAACAATTCAAACCTTTTACGCTCTATTTAACTTCTATATATAAAAACGAAAAGGGGAATTTCCATTTAAATTACGAGAATAGGAAGTGCAAGCTATGAATAAAGGCATCCATACCCACGCACCATTTCCTAACTTATTCCTATTCAAAACACTTAATCGGATACAAAGATAAATACAAGAAGTGGAATAGAATGTAAAATACATAAAATTTCTATAACTATGCAATTCCACCATTTTAATATATAATAATTAAGATTCTTACTTAAGAATTGACATTTCACTTTTCGTGAATTTTGACGTTTTTATGTGATGTTATCATAAATAAATTCCCATAAGCATATAACAAATCAAAGTTATATTATACAATTACTAAAATAAGAAAGTATTATATTTCCACTTACAAAAAGTCCTTGGTTCTTCCCTTTTTGGATTTGTTTACGCATGGTTTAACCTCTTAAAGATCTCTCCATTTTGAAATATACGATAAGGGAATTTTGTATAAATTAGATTCATAAATTCAGGAATTGGAGAAGAATAAGATTACAAATTAAATAATAAGCACCTAAAACTTCTTAACTGAAACCTTAGAAAATTTTCTGAATCTTTGAGAGTGAGACCGATAGAGCTTCGCTTAGTTCCAAAAATAATTTATGGCAAAATTCAAGAGGTTGGGCTCTTATTTATAGTGGTTAGAAAGAAACAGAATAGTCAAAATTAAGCCGGTTTAAAATAATAAATTTCAGAATGTTCGTGGTGTGAAACACCTTAGCCGCCGCCACGACCATGGGTCGACCGCATCTACCTATATGGTCAATTGCTAGTGGTCGACTGGCCATAGGTAGTAGTCGTTCGGTTAGTGTATTTTGGGGATATTTATTTTATTTACCATTGATAGTTTATTTTAACCGTTAATTAACGTCAACGTTTATTTTAATGTTTACTTAACCATCAAGTCTAACTAGCTTCATTTTTTGAATTTCAAGCTTTAGCATTAATTAATTGTTTTGAATTTGAATACCATTTTAATTAATTTGAATCTGAAAACTTCAAACATCAATAACTTTTCGTTTAAGCTCCGATGACAAAACTTTATATATGAAAATTTGTCAAAAAGTTTCCACTAGTGCAATGGCAAAACTTTCATGGCCAAATTTTGACATTTACAAAATTTCCTAGGTCAAGGTGTTATAAAGAATGTAACGTTAATTTTTGTTTCATCTAAAATATTGTCTAAAGAATCATACAAGATAAAAATTGGTGAAACAACCTCTGAATATCCTAGGTTAAAGTGCTGATAGGCTGTGTGAGTCGAGCGACTACACATAATATTTGTTCCTAAGGAATCTTGTATAGAGCACCCCATATAAGTTTGGGAACAATTAACATTGACTGACCAATTTATGTTAAGAACATGAGTTTCATAAACTTAAAAATTAAATCAGTTATATATATAAGAAATTCATAAAATATTTATGAGTATTACATTGACAAATAATTATTGTTTCAAGAAACACTAACTTCATGATGAAGAAATTACTTCTAGAAATTATTAGTAGTAAAATGGATTTGTATATGATCCTATTAATAAACTAATTATAAAGGATGAAATGAAATTGGCCAAACCTAAGCAGACGTAACTAATTAGAATTCTAATAAGAATTCATGCACAAAAACCATTATTTTTATCGATGTTGATAAATAAATTACCCAACTTGACAATGGTACATTAAGAGTGTTGATACTACCATATGCATGATGTGAAAATACGATATGCATTCTTAGTACATTATCAAAATATGAGTTTTGGTATATGTGTGTTGATCTAGAAATTCTAAATAATGATTTAGAATATGTTGTTTGCGCTTAATAAATAAAGTGTCTTAAAGTTAGTGGGGATGATTTTTAATTTGTGGTTTATTGGATAGGATCCAGTATCCGATACGAAAGTATCATCCAACAAGCATCAGAGTTGAGGAATTATTTTGATAGAAAAATCAAACAGTTTGCATTTTAGTCAAGATATAGAGGAAGCATGTGTTTGTATGAAAGCACTCTAAAGGTACACAAATATTTCAAAGCTATAAATAAAAAATAGGTTTATGATTGCTAGCAATGGACTCATATTAAAAATAACTTTAGTTTGGTTGTTTGGTTGTTTGATTCTCGATATTAGACTTGAAATTGACATCTTTTATAATCAATATAAAAAAAATGTTGGGACTGTCCAAAACGATACACACACTACACAAACACCATATTAAAATGTTTAATTTAGAGCATGTGAGATGGATTCCTTAGGCATTAGCAATATGAATTGTCGCACATGTTGTATTCTCTACATCATCACAATGCACTTATGTATTCAATACATAGGGCAAGTATCAAATCCTAATTAAATTACTACATGACAATTTAGACTGTTCTCGAGTATTTACAAAACAGTAAAAAATATTTTATCAAAACAATGAACTCCTTATGAAGGAGTGCACGGACTCGAACTTCTATACCGAACATAGTATGTCAATCAATTTGTGTTCGATCTTATGTAAAAAACTTTAAGTTGAAAATGTTCCAAACAGTAAGTAGTGAATTATTAAATTAAAGGCTAAGTACATCGCCTCGAATAATGCTGCAATATATAAAGTATGAATAAATACAAAAATTTAAAACCGGGCAGGAAGTGATTCGAAATGTTGAGAGTCCCATGACATTGTTATTTGATAATAATGTTGTGATATAGAACATAAGATATCGTAAAACTTACTAGATGTCGAATAACATACTCTCAAGGGTTCTACATGATAAAAGCAATTATCAGTATCAGAGAGAGTTAATCGACAGAGCAGATAACTAAATTATAATAGCATATCCATTCATAAAGGGACTAATCTGATCAATTTAAAAAAAAATTATTGAAGGAATGGGAATAAGATTCCATAATGACACCAAGTGCAAGTGGAAGATTGATAGAGTTAAAAGTATACTCTAGGGACAATTATGTAATTTATACACATATCAAACTCTTTGACCAGTATTGTTCATAATAACTGTATTGGAATTCTATTGTATACTTTTTCGTATAGTGATATAACTAATGAAAAATATTAAATGGAATGTTATATGATTGTTGTTCCAAATAATTGCAATTGTGTGTAATATATCACAATATAAAGTAGCATTTTATTTAAAATATTATTGGTCAAGATGTTTCAAGATAGAATATTAGTACATCTACCGAGACTACAATACATAACATCCTCAAAATGTTAGGCATTATATTACTCATGGCCAGTGAGGGTACCAAGGGGTTACGTACTATTGTCATTGGATAACTATAGAATGACTAACTCGAAAGTTTCCATTTAGTCAAATAGAAAATCTCAAAATAATGATATTAAAGAACTATCAACTTGAAAATACTATTGAACCTCAACATAGACACTCCACTTTAATTATAGTCAGGGAATGCCAATCCATTGAGAGAATATAGTTGTGTCTGAGTTAAAACATTTGAAGTGAAACAATATTCGGTTGAGAATTTGTCTCCCAAGTTATAAGAGGTTGGTATTATGGTCAACTATAGTCTACTCAAAGTCAAAGTCTTTAGCTAGAGTAGTATAGTTAATAATGATTTTTATTATTGAACCAAGGATATTATGTTTGAACTAACCGAGTTGAATGTAAATGATAATTGAATTTTGACTAAAATAGAATTACACGGGTCCTAAAGATATATTGTTTTGGTAAAGAGAATTGGTGTAAATAATGTTACTAAAAGATACCACTTTAAATAGTATAGTTTTTTGTAAGCGATAAATTCTACCAAACCAATAAACTACTAGCAAAGGGGACGTGTGAATGTTAATATTCGAACTGTTCGATATTAATAGCTGACTAATTTACACGATGAATATGCCGAAAACACCACATGATTTAATTAATTTGTAACTATTGTTAATCCATAAATATTTATGAAATATTAATTATTAAATGTTATTTTATTTCTGCCATTAGTATTTAATAAAGTGCATACGTGAAAGTTGTATATATACATATCGATATATGATATCGATAAATATTTAAATATATTTAAATCAATTAATTACTAAATTGGTTTTTGGACTTTTGAAGGCCTTTTCAAGGCACAACATGGATGGCCTAGGGTGTAAGGAGAGAAAGGTTTAATTGTTCAAAATTATTTTGAAATTTTATTAAAAGAATGCGTTGAGATATTAGAAAAGTCTTCCAATGTTTCCTTATCATAAATCCATACATAAACACATTAATTTTCATTGCTTTGCCTTTCTACCTCTGGTTTATTCCAGCCAAAAATACATGACTAGATAGGCTTTGAGCATTCAAAATTGTTTTTAAAATGTATTAATTAAATGCGTAAATGAAAGAGAAATGTCCACAACCCTTTTCTCTTCTTAAATACCTACTTAAATTCATTAATTGTCATTATTTTGCGTTTTCTTTTTTGGTTTATTCTTGCAAAGAATAACATGGCTGGATAGGGTTTTAGTGTTCAGAAATTGTTTTGAAATGGTATTGTTGTGGGCGTTTCCGCCCGGGAAGTGCTAGATGAAGTATCAGCCAAAACAAGGATAGATGAGGTACGTGAGCTATAAAGGGTACAACTCGTATATGCAACCCTAGTCAAGGAATCAATTATCCTAGGAATATCATAGGAGAATTTGTGCATTGTGAACAAGTAGAACGAGAAATTGGGGCGACATTTTGTGGTTTATTCTTTATGGAAATGAAAACCGACCGAAACTCTAGGGGCGTCTGAATGCCCACCGTGGATCCTTATCAAGATCCGAGTGACCTAATAGTACACGTTCATTAGTACATGTAACATATGTTAATGAATGGTGTAGCAAAGGAAGCCTTGTGCAAGTGTTTTCCCTAGATCACGACAGACTTGAAGATGATATGCTTTTTCTGCCTTCCTCCTGGCATGATCCACTCATACGTGATGTTAACGAAAAAGTTAATTAGCCAATTTTGGGTACAATGGAACAACCTAAGGACCTATATTCACTGGTAGATGCAAAGCAAAAAAAGGATGAAACACCCGATAATACTTAAGTCGCTTCAACGCCATAGAAGCTAGTGTCCAAAATGCGAATAAACGACTAACTCATATGGTATTATACAGGTTCATGCATCCATAAATGAAGATGGCCTAGAGATTGACTAAGGAAAAACCATCCACTTTGCAGGTTTTCGTCTATGAGTCAGTGAAGTATATGTGATTGGAGGAAGCCCTAGCCTAACGACAGACTGGAGTGGTTGTCAAGTCATTAGAAGCATATCATAGCGTGAAAGTTGTGGTAAAGAGCAGTGGATGCCTTTTTACTAAACTAAAGAAGGATAGCAGTCAGAGCAGCTCCGATGAAAATAAAGTGGAGCATAGGAGTTTTAGGCCTGGATCGAGGTTCTTTGCTTACACGACCTAAATGACACCATGGGAAATATCTATCCTGCAATGCAAGTGGAATTAAGTACAATAGGCCCCAGTCGAGAAAGGAGAGTGAACTTGAAATAATATAGGAAACAATTATAGATTTCATGAATCTTGTAAACATGGCACTAATGAAATTCGTCACTTGAGAGAAAATATAGAGAAATACATCGGAAAGAAGTTGTTGCAACGGTACATCAGAAATTCTAATGTTTCGCTGGTCCTAGTGCAGTAGGCCCCAATGAAGCCCTGTTAGGAAATGGAAGAAAAGGAACCAATGTTAATCGTGAGAAGAATGAGAGATTGGTGATTAATACCATATTAGGAGGAACTCATGAAGTTGGTAAAATTTGGGCTGAGATGGAAAGAAATGCAAAGTCTCTAAAGAACGGAGAAGCTTTCGTTAATATCATAGGCGTAGAACTTAAGCCTAGGGCCCCTGACCTCGAACAGGATGAGATGACCGCCAGTTATAGTGACTTGTAGGGAAAGTAGTATCATCACACAAATACCACGGTGCTTTCAAAAAATCTCGACCCAGTAGAAATGAAGTAGATTTTCGAGGATAGCAGGAGTTCAGTGAACATCCTATTCAGGGATGTGTTTGACAAGATGGGATTGTCCCATTAGGATGTCACACCATGCAACCAATAAGTGTATGGCTTCATAAGAGAAGGAAAAATACCCTTAGGAAAGCTAGATTTTTTTGTCGAGCTAGGGACGTATCCTCGATTAGCCATACGGAAGCAAACTTTCATTTTAATGGACAAATTTTCTACTTACAACGCCTTCTTAGTTTGGCCCACCTTATCAGAATTCGATACCGTGGAAGCCCACTGGTGTTTGATCATGATATTCCTAAAGCTCTGGGGAAGGTTATGTTAGGGAGCTTTGAGAAAATAAACGTAGGAAAAAAGAAAGGCGTAGAGGCCACACTCTTTGCCAAAGAAGTGACTGGATAACAATTAAAGGAGGGCCCTTACTCAAGTTTACAAGTGATCATTATAATAAGATTGACCTAAGAGATGGAGAAGAGGGGCCGCAGCGGAGCCCGGAGAGGCAGTAGAATTTATGGAGGTAGATAGGAATGACCTAACAAAATTGATGAAGATCTGATCCAAACTGCAAAACGATCTAAAAATATAGTTGACAGGATTTTTACGAGATAATCAGGATATGTTGGACTGGTAATATGCAAATATCTGAGATGACCGGACTTTTCTCCACAAAAAGTCGTATCATCCTTAAGAAAGAAAGGGATAGAAAAGAGAAAATAATGAAGAGAAAGAAGAAACAACAACAGAATCTAAACAGAGGAACGAATAAATTATATTAATAACATAAGTATTACATAGTATACAACAAATATCAGAGTTACACTGACAATACAACACGTATTAGACAGTTATAAACACCTGTCTAGTTATTACAACTCAATACATTACCGATAAATACTCAGAGATACCAACACAGAAGAAAACTATATATCTACATGCAAAAGCCTCCTGCTCCATTTGCACAATTCTCCAAAGCTAACCTGAATCCCTTGGCTATTCGTAAAAATTTGAGTACCCAAGAGTTTAAGAAAAACATAAATAAACTCCGGGTCAGACATGGGTCTGGTGTGAGTAACAGGTTAAAGTTGCTTAACTTTGAAAAACCTTTGAAAACAAAAGGTAACACGTAAGACTTCCCACACATAAACATGGAAAAGTTTTTACCTTACGCTAACCAAAATATTTGAAAGGAAATCCAGTGATATCATAATAGGTCTAGGGTTTTCAAGTAAATATGAAATAGCCGAAATTGTTACATAATTAAATTCTAGCTACTAGCCACAAAAGTGGGTAATACAATCAAAACCGTTGGCACTTATTGGATTTTGGATTCCATCAATGGTCGGGCTACTGGGGTACCGCCCGTCACAGTACGTGGCCTAGATCACCGTACCGAGGAGTACGCCCGCTCCCCTGCAACACAAAGCCGGAACCATTCCTTACTGAACAGTTCCGAACAAGACCACCCTACAGTTGTGATCAGCAACCGCACCACTAAGCCGAAATAAAGGGACATCTAAACAGGGGTAAATCTCGTCCTACTTGGGCATGACCCACTTTGCCTTGCTGCACCTCCCCTGTTTTAGCCATTCCCGGTTGATGAGGCTTGAGGCTACGATTACCTTTATAGGACATATCACTTAGAATGCTCATCGTCCACCTGACGATGTTCTGAAAGCATTCAATCCATTCAAGTTCGTTCCGGGTTTGAACGAAACCGAAGGCATTATCTCATTACACTCATATTGAAATCACCCTCAGAGTTAACGACGGTAACCCTTGCACTCTGAATCTTCACCTTCACTTCAGATTTACGACCTATAGTTAATTTGGATCGATGTGGTTTTCGGATATCCAAATATGGCAACCCGATCCCAGTCTCATCGAATCCAAAATGTGTCTTTTAAGGCCAAGTTGTTTTAAAGTTTAAAACAATTCTAATTCATTATCTATATACACACAGATAGATAATTCACATCACACAAGATAATCAACATTATCATCATCAACAGAAATCCATATCAGCATTATACACAGATAATCTATATTATCATCCCAATGCAACCAATGCATCCATATCACATACATTTTCATCTCATAGCTGAGATTACAAACCATACATGGCAACCAATACCAATCATCAAACATAAGCAATGATCTAATGATGACATCACCTATAATTAATTTAAAAGAATTAAATTAATTACCTAATCTCTAATTAATTTAAAACGAATTAAATTAATTTCTTTATCATTATAATCCTGCCTAACTAAACCAATAATGATTGCAACTCAATTAAATAAATCACCATCACATTATCCATTTTAATTAATCATTACTAATTAACCATCTCTAATTATAACAAGTAATTAGCTTTTAAAATTAATTACACAAGTTAATTATACTTAACTCTTTGCAAATAATTAACTTGTAATTACTTAATCAATTAATTAACTAAAATTAATTACATTAATCCTTTATTAATTAATTACTTCATTTATTGATTATTCCTTAATTAATCAATTTTAAATTACATCATTAATTTATTAATTAATGAATTCTAATTACATTAATCTCACTATTCAAAATTAATTACATTAAGTAATTAATCCGCAATTATACCACAAATATTAATCACCCTTGATTAATAACAATCCAGTAATTAACTACCCTTAATTACTCATCCCAAAAATTAATTACTATTAATTAATTATCTCGATTAATCCCTTTATTAATTTCAAAGTAAATTAAATCTCAATTACTTCCATCATTAACATCTTTAATTACATTCAGTAATTATCAATTAATTACTTCCCTAAGTAATTACAATTCCATTAATTACCCAAAGTAATTATTAATCAATCCTCAAGTGTTTAAATTAATTAAACTTAATTAATTAATATAAACAAAACACATTAACACAATTAATTACATTAAGTAGTTAATTTCATTAATTAAACTTGAACAAATGATTATTATTAACTAATTAATCTAATTAATTATCAAAAATTAATCACATTAATTAATTGTTTAAATAATATTAAGTTAATGACCTTCATTAACATTTCTTAATTACTTAATTAAGAAATTAATTTTTTTAAACATTTTTAATTACAAATTAATTAATATTTAATTACAATTTAATTAATCTCTAATTATTAATTAATTAAGTGTTAATTACAATCTTAATTAATCTTAAATCACTTGATTAATAAATCTTAATCATTAATTAAATTTTTATTAACAATCCTTAATTATAGATTAATTAACCTTAATCAATTAATCTTAAGTCTAATTAATAAATTAAAAATTCTTAATCATTAATTAACCATTCCATATTATTAATTAATTAATTAATTAATTAATCTTCTTAAATTAACTTAATAATTTAATAAATCCAATCATTAAATTTTATTTATCTTTCAAGATAACATTTTTACTCAATTAAGCAGTTAAAAACAAATTGTTTTTAAATTTACTTTAAACTCTATTTAAACTTCTTTTTAAATTTTAAGATTTTAAAATGAATACAAATTTTAACTCAAACAAGATTTAAAAACAATTCAAAACCTTTATTTCATATGTTAAAAGAAACATACACTTTTAAAAAAATAAGTTTAAAAGAATTTAAATCCCAATAAATTTTAAATTCAATAATCAACTTCAAAACATACCTAAATATTCCAGGTTATTTAAATCAAATTTAAAAATCATTTTTAAATTTCAAAACAGAAATACAGCCTGAACCTTAATTACAAATATAAACTTAAATCCTTGAAAACTTTACTTACATAAATCTTCAAATCATTTAACCTTCCAATGTAATTAAATGTTTTAAATTTGAACTCATTTTATTTTAAAAACTGAAGTTCAAATTTAATTACAGATTTTAAAAACCCAGATTTAATCTCATTTTTAATTTCTAATTTAAAATTTTAAACTTCCAATTCAAACCCAAAGCACACATATGCTTTTAAACTTATGAATTTTGAAATCAAATTTAAATTTAAAAACACAAATGATTTTAAATCTCAGACAATCTAATTTGAATTCATATTCAAATTTCAGATATTAAAAACCCAGTTTAAACTTCAACTTGCAATTTAAACTTTACCTTTAAATTTAAAAACAGAAAACGGTTTTTGTTTTATTTGAAATCAAACTAGAATTTAAAAATTCAAATTATTTCAGAAATCAAATTTTAAACTAATTGAATTCATATTCAAATTCAGATTTAAATTAGTTCAGATTTTAGTTTGCATTTAAAAATTTTACTTCTACTTTTAAAAATTGTAAACAGTTTTCTGATTATTCACTAAAACGTGAAACACAGCAAAATGCTCGAGCAACCCATTTTACTTCGAGCAATATCCTGCCTTGCTTCGAGTTCAAACCTGAGTTGCTTCGAGTCAAACAGAAAATTTTCTCAAGCAACCTCCTCTGCTTCAAAACCCATCCCAGACATCACCTGACAAACACTTCACCGTGCATATGCACAGCGACGTCGGCCATCCTCGATCCCCTCTGACGATCTCCACAAGTCGCCAGTTACCATATCACCTGACCACGATCATCAGATCGCCTAGAATTCAACTCGAATTCGAATTCGAGTTTAAGACCCAAAACCTGGAACTGTAGATAGTACACTCATCCGAACCTGTCAACCAACCATTCCCACGCGCCTCCGGCCACCATCGCCACTCAAACTTCGGCGACGACTTCGTCAATCCATCAACCTCCAATCTCTAAAACCCCAAACCACTCGAACAAGTAAACTTGCCGGAATGATCAAATTTTCCTGCCATACTGAAAATAGGGTTTAAAACTGTGAAACCAATTACAACCTCAAAATCAAAATTGCACCTCAATCCAATAATTTTCCCACTATCTTTGTTAATTTCTCCTCCTCCAGGATCAATCTCATCACCTTGAACCCCTTGTGGCAACAGAGATGACCAAAAACTCCATTTACAGTAAAACCTGAACTACACCTTGGTTTTGATATTAAAAATTTCAAATTTTACTATTAAAAATCATAATTTTGTGTAAAGTTTTGATAAACAAATCTGAACATTGAATTATAAAGTTTGAATTTCCATCTTATACAAATTGTTACCTTGTTATACTTATTTTCTGGTAAAACAGAATATATTTAACTTATATAAATCTTAAAAACTTACTTTATCTCAAAATAAATAAGTTTTATCCAATGATTAAAACATAGTAGCATACAAATCTAAGATAAAGGATTTTTTCTTCAACTATAACTTATATTGTAGATAGTCATAACTTAAGTGAAACAGAATGCACCTTACTCCAACATAAACATATACACAGCAAATTTCAAAATTTTTAGTCATTTCTAAATAAAAGCATGAATCAACTTTTTACCTACTTAAATAGATTTGTAAAAAGAAATGAGTTACTCACCTGATTTAAACATGCAAACAGAGCACAGTTTTTTTTTTTTTTTTTTTTTTTTTTTTTGAAAAACCCCTTTTGCTTTTTAAAACCTTTGACTAGAATGCTTGCTTGAAAACTTGAAATGCTAATGTCTTTAACTTGCATGTAGGCTTTCTTGCTTGTATCCAGATTTTGAAAGATGAATGCATGCTTTTCTTGATTTCCAGAAAAATGCAGCCCTTTGTTTGCATTACTTCCAGATTGCAGAAACAAAATGCAGGTTGCTTGCTTGATTATTGTATGCAGGAAAAAAAAATTTCCAGATTTAAAAGAAATGCAGATTTGCTTGTTGCATGCAAGTTTGTTTGCATTTTTTTTAAGAGACGGAAAAAGGGTTTGTCTCAGTTGAAGAAGTCTTTGATTTAAAATGAAAATGAAGAAAAAAAAAAGAATGAGAAGATGAAAGTTTAAATATCTTCTTTATGATTTATTTTTAAAGACAAAGAAAAATAAAATTTAAACAAGACACATGTCTCAATTTTTACACTTGTCATTTTAAAATGATATTTAGTTTACATTTGTTAGTTTAAGCTTTAAGATAGTTACACTTGTTAATTTAAGTAATTAGTATTTTTTAATTATGTGTTAAAGAAAGTTTAACTTAGTTAATTAGTTTTAATACTTAGTTATGTATAGATAAAAGAAATTTTAAGAATAAAACAAAGTATTATTATATAAAAAAATAATATACAAATCAATTATTTGAAAATAATATTTTGGTCGCTTAAAATAAATTTATAAAGAGATTATAACTTATTGTTAATTAAATGAATACATGTTTCATATTTAAAATTGTATTTAAATTTCATATTAAATTTACAAATCACATTTTATAAATCAATATTTTAAAAAGAATAAAACAAACATTTTTGTAACTTATTTTAGTATTCAATTTAAGTCAAAAATACATTTTAACAAATAAAACATTTAACTTATATTTAAAATCATTTAGTTATTTTATTAAATAGTTTTGAAAAGCTTAATTCGAAAATAAATCAAAATTTCCCAATTTCAAAATATTAAAATTTGAAAATATGCTACACTAATTAAATTTAAAATCAACTTATCTATTTAAAATATATATAAATATATGCACATATTATAAATAGAAAACAATTTATTAGCTTATTAAAAATAAATTCTCTAATTAATTATTTAAATAAAGAAGATTATAGAATCAATCCAATTTATTAACAAAAATTATCAAATTAAAATTAAATTTTAAACACAGATAATTAAATTTATATTGCCATAAATTCCGGGATATTACAATCCTTCCCCCTTAAAAGAATTTCGTCCTCGAAATTTAAAACAAAGGTAATTTAATAATCTATTTACAGATTTTATTTTAAAATACAACATATGTTAATCATATGCCAACAACCATAGCAACTAATTCACACAATCAGAACAAATCTAATTATCCAGAAAAATTCCGGATAGAACTTTCACGAGTTTCCCCGGTAAAAATATCGGGATACTCGCTCTATAGAATCCAAACAATCAATACTACTAGGCTATAGAGCTCCTATTCATCTCTATCTACAAATCTAAACAAGATAACAGACTACAGACGAGTCTGACTCAACAACCAAACCTTCTAAAACTGCTGGTTCTACAACCAGAAATATCAAACACGTACTCCCTCGGAGACACGTGAAACGCCCCGAATCCCAGTTATCCAAACTGGCAATTCAACACTTGAAAACCAAACAATTATCTTACTAGAACACAAAAGAAACCCAAAACATCTCGGAGCTAGCTTCCTAGACTCTCCAAATCTTATAGCTCTTTGGATCGGATAAAAACTTATCCTAAAACAAATCTCCGACTCCAGAATCCAAATTTCTCCGTCTCTTATCCATAAAATCTTTTCGGACGATCCTGGGCTACCAACATCCCTCCTGATCAGCTAAACTCTTGCTGATGCCTTTAGAAACAGATTAGACCAAAAACAACCCAACACAATGATCTCCTCAAGATCAATCCAAAACCAGGAACACAAACTCTACTCCTCAAACAACAGAAGACAGAACAAACTTCTCCTTATCCGGAAAAGAAAAACAGATGTACCCCCAAACTGCTTCCGTTGCTCAACTCTGATCCGAAACAGAAGAAAATGCTGACGAAGAGCACAAGCACAGACTAGACAACCGAGCACAGAAATATGGTTCCACATATCCATAAGAAAACTCAGACGTTTCTCTGAAACCTGAGTTGCTTCACCAATTTCTATCTCGAGGAACCATCCATCTACTAACTGAACCACCGGTACCAATCCTAGAAAGGTAACTCGATCTCCAGATGCGGACAAACCCCTGACTTCCCTGAAGACATCCGGACAACTCCAACAATCCAAAAGAACACTTAACTATCGCAAGTCACTTTTGCGATCAACTCAGCCTAATTCCAAAGAAACTGCTCTCTCTTAACCAATCAGAACAGCTTATGCTGGCCTTGCTAATCCATCGAAGAAACGGATCTAATCTGCTGCTTCTGAACTCCACTTCAGAAAAACTACCCAGCCATAAGACTTCCTACCAACTCAGGACACTTTGAGCTACACCGCTAACACCAAAGCCAAAGAATTCTCAATCCAAAGCTCTCCGAGAAACTCGGACTTCAAAGCAAATAGAACATTCTACTGGACTCAGCCACAACAACAAGCAGATTCACTTCTTTACCCTTGTTCCAAAGAAACATCTTCGGAAATATCCATAGTCACTGCATCTCATCACGCAGCTATTACTTCCTAAGGTATCAAGATACCATCACTCGCTTGCTTCTGCCCTATCGACAGATCCAATTTCAACTCATCTAACTCTGCACTTCAAAGATGAACTCCGAACCTTTAGAAGGTTTCCTTTAGAGATCAATGAAGTTCGTACACCACGCAAAACTCACTCGAGACGGTATTAGGTCTACAGTCTTGTCAGATACACTTCAAACCATCGGTAGTTGTGTTACACACACCACTACCTCATCTACCTTCATAACTTATATTAGAAAACCCGAACAGGTAACCCAACAGATAGGTAGATATATATATATATATTTATATATATATATATTAAAAATACAAATACGCTCTCTCAAGAAAGAAATCACTCCAGAGACTAGGTATTCGCTCAACCTAGCGCTCTGATACCAAAATGAGACGACCAGACTTTTCTCCATAAAAAGTCATATCATCCTTAAGAAAGAAAGGGATAGAAATGAGAAAAGAAAGAAGAGAAAGAAGAAACAACAACAGAATCTAAACAGTGGAACGAATAAATTATATTAATAACATAAGTATTACATAGTATACAACAATTATCAGAGTTACACAGACAATATAACACATACTAGACAGTTATAAACACTTGTCTAGTTATTACAACTCAATACATTACAGATAAATACTCAGAGATACCAACACAACGGAAAACTATATATCTACACGTAGAAGCCTCCTGCTCCATTTGCTCCTCCACAATTCGTCGAAGCTAGCCTGAATCACTTGGCTACTTGTAAAAATTTACCCAAGAGTTTAAGAAAAACAGAAATAAACTCCGGGTCAGACATGAGTCTGGTGTGAGTAACAGGTTAAAGTTGCTTAACTTTGAAAAACCTTTGAAAAAAAAAGGTGTCACGTAAGACTTCCCACACATAAACATGGAAAAGTTTTTACCTTACGCTAACCAAAACATTTGATAGGAAATCCAGTGATATTATAATAGGTCTAGGGTTTTCAAGTAAATATGAAATAGCTGAAACTGTTACATGATTAAATTCCCGCTACTAGCCACAAAAGTGGGTAATACAATCAAAACCGTTGGCACTTATTAGATTTTGGATTCCATCAATGGCAGGGCTACTGGGGTACCGCCCGTCACAGTACGTGGCCTAGATCACCGTACCGAGGAGTACGCCCGCTCCCCTGCAACACAAAGCCGGAACCATTCCTTACTGAACAGTTCCGAACAAGACCACCTCGCAGTTGTGATTAGCAACTGCATAATTAAGCCGAAATAAAGGGACAGCTAGACAAGGGTAAATCTCGTCCTACTTGGGCATGGCCCACTTAGCCTTGCTGCACCTCCCCTGTTTTGGCCACTCCCGGTTGATGAGGCTTGAGGCTAGGATTACCTTTATAGGACATATCACTTAGAATGCTCATCGTCCACCTAACGATGTTCTGAAAGCATTCAATCCATTCAAGTTCGTTCCGGGTTCGAACGAAACCGAAGGCATTATCACGTTACACTCATATTGGAATCACCCTCAGAGTTAACGACGATAACCCTTGCACTTTGAATCTTCATCTTCACTTCAGATTCAAGAACTAACGTTAATTTGGATCGATGTGGTTTTCGGATATCCAAATATGGAAATCCGATCCCGGTCTCATCGAAATCCAAAACGTGTCTTTTAAGGCCAAGTTGTTTTAAAGTTTAAAACAATTCTAATTCATTATCCATATACACACAGATAGATAATTCACATCACACAAGATAATCAACATTATCATCATCAACAGATAATCCATATCAGCATTATACACAGATAATCTGTATTATCACCCCAATGCAACCAATGAATCCATATCAGCATTATACATAGATAATCTATATTATCATCCCAATGCAACCAATCCATCCATATCACATACATTTTCATCTCATAGCTGAGATTACAAACCACATATGGCAACCAATACCAATCATCAAACATAAACAATGATCTAATGATCACATCGCCTATAATTAATTTAAAATGAATTAAATTAATTACCAAATCTCTAGTTAATTTAAAATGAATTAAATTAATTTCTTTATCATTATAATCCTGCTCAACTTAACCAATAATTGATTACAACTCAATTAAATAAATCACCATCACATTATCCATTTTAATTAATCATTACTGATTAACCATCTCTAATTACAATAAGTAATTAGCTTTTAAAATTAATTACACAAGTTAATTATACTTAACTCTTTGCAAATAATTAACTTGTAATTACTTAATCAATTAATTAACTAAAATTAATTACATTAATCCTTTACTAATTAATTACTTCATTTATTGATTATTCCGTAATTAATCAATTTTAAATTACGTCATTAATTTATTAATTAATGATTTCTAATTACATTAATCTCACTATTTAAAATTAATTGCATTAAGTAATTAATCTGCAATTATACCACAAATATTGATCACCCTTGATTAATAACAATTCAGTAATTAACTACCCTTAATTACTCGTCCCAAAAATTAATTATTCTTAATTAATTATCTCGATTAATACCTTGATTAATTTCAAAGTAAATTAAATCTTAACTACTTCCATCGTTAACATCTTTAATTACATTCAGCAATTATCAATTAATTACTTCCCTAAGTAATTACAATTCCTTTAATTACATAAAGTAATTATTAATCAATCCTCAAGTGTTTAAATTAATTAAACTTAATTAATTAATATAAACAAAAAACATTAACACAATTAATTACATTAAGTAATTAATTTCATTAATTAAACTTGAACAAATGATTATTATTAATTAATTAATCTAATTAATTATCAAAAATTAATCACATTAATTAACTGTTTAAATAATCTTAAGTTAATGACCTTCATTAACATTTCTTAATTACTTAATTAAGAAATTACTTTTTTTAATCATTATTAATTACAAATTAATTAATATTTAATTACAATTTAATTAATCTCTAATTATTAATTAACTAAGTGTTAATTACAATCTTAATTAATCCTAAATCACTTGATTAATAAATCTTAATCATTAATTAAAATTTTATTAACAATCCTTAATTATAGATTAATTAACCTTAATTAATTATTCTTAAGTCTAATTAATAAATTAAAAATTCTTAATTATTTAATTAACCATTCCATATTATTAATTAAATAAATAATTAATTATTCTTCTTAAATTAACTTAATAATTTAATGAATCCAATCATTAAATTTTATTTATCTTTCAACATAACATTTTTACTTAATTAAGCATTTAAAAACAATTTTTTTTTTAAATTTACTTTATACTCTATTTAAACTTCATTTTAAAATTTAAGATTTTAAAATGAATACAAATTTTAACTCAAACAAGATTTAAAAACAATTCAAAACCTTTATTTCATATGTTAAAAGAAACATACACTTTTAAAAAAATAAGTTTAAAAGAATTTAAATCCCAATAAATTTTAAATTCAAATCAACTTAAAAACATACCTAAATACTCCAGGTTATTTAAATCAAATTTAAAAATTATTTTTAAATTTCAAAACAGAAATACAGCCTGAACCTTAATTACAGATTTAAACTTAAATCCTTGAAAACTTTACTTATATAAATCTTCAAATCATTTAACCTTCCAATGTAATTAAATGTTTTAAATTTAAACTTATTTTATTTTAAAAACTGAAGTTCAAATTTAATTACAGATTTTAAAAACCCAGATTTAATCTCATTTTTAATTACTAATTTAAAATTTTAAACTTCCAATTCAAACCCAAAGCACACATATGCTTTTACACTTATGAGTTTTGAAATCAAATTTAAATTTAAAAACACAAATGATTTTAAATCTCAGACAATCTAATTTGAATTCATATTCAAATTTCAGATTTTAGAAACCCAGTTTAAACTTCAACTTGCAATTTAAACTTTACCTTTAAATTTAAAAACAGAAAACAGTTTATGTTTTAATTGAAATCAAACTAGAATTTAGAAATTAAAATTATTTCAAAAATCAAATTCTAAACTAATTGAATTCATATTCAAATTCAGATTTAAAATTTTGGTTCATATTTTAGTTTGCATTTAAAAACTTTTACTTCTACTTTTAAAAACTGTAAACAGTTTTCTGATTATTCACTAAAACCTGAAACACAGCAAAATGCTCGAGCAACCCATATTTTACTTCGAGCAATATCCTGCCTTGCTTCGAGTTCAAACCTGAGTTGCTTCGAGTCAAACGGAAAATTTTCTTAAGCAACCTCCTGTGCTTCAAAACCCATCCCAGACATCACCTGACAAACACTTCACCGTTCATATGCACAGCGACGCCGTCCATCCTTGATCCCCTCTGACGATCTCCACAAGTCGCCAATTACCATATCACCTAACCACGATCATCAGATCGCCCAGAATTCAACTCGAATTCGAATTTAAGACCCAAAACCTAGAACAGCAGACAGTACACTCATCCCAACCTGTCAACCAACCATTCCCATGCGCCTCCGGCCACCATCGCCACTCAAACTTCGGCGACGACTTCGTCAATCCATCAACCTCCAATCTCTAAAACCCCAAACCACTCGAACAAGTAAACTTGCCGGAATGATCAAATTTTCCTGCCATACTGAAAATAGGGTTTAAAACTGTGAAACCAATTACAACCTCAAAATCAAAATTGCACCTCAATCCAATAATTTCCCACTATCTTTGTTAATTTCTCCTCCTCCAGGATCAATCTCATCACCTTGAACCCCTTGTGGCAACAGAGATGACCAAAAACTCCATTTACAGTAAAACCTGAACTACACCTTGGTTTTGATATTAAAAATTTCAAATTTTACTATTAAAAATCATAATTTTGTGTAAAGTTTTGATAAACAAACTGAACATTGAATTATAAAGTTTGAATTTCCATCTTATACAAATTGTTACCTTGTTATACTTATTTTCTGGTAAAACAGAATATATTTAACTTATATAAATCTTAAAAACTTACTTTATCTCAAAATAAATAAGTTTTATCCAATGATTAAAACATAGTAGCATACAAATCTAAGATAAAGGATTTTTTCTTCAACTATAACTTATATTGTAGATAGTCAGAACTTAAGTGAAACAGAATGCACCTTACTCCAACATAAACATATACACAGCAAATTTCAAAATTTTTAGTCATTTCTAAATAAAAGCATGAATCAACTTTTTACCTACTTAAATAGATTTTTAAAAAGAAATGAGTTACTCACCTGATTTAAACATGCAGACAGAGCACAGTTTTTTTTTTTCGAATAACCCCTTTTGCTTTTTAAAACCTTTGACTAGAATGCTTGCTTGAAAACTTGAAATGCTAATGTCTTTAACTTGCATGTTGGCTTTCTTGCTTGTATCCAGATTTTGAAAGATGAATGCATGCTTTTCTTGATTTCCATAAAAATGCAGCCCTTTGTTTGCATTATTTCCAGATTGTAGAAACAAAATGCAGGTTTCTTGCTTGATTATTGTATGCAGGCAAAAAAAAAAATTCCAGATTTAAAAGAAATGCAGATTTGCTTGTTGCATGCAAGTTTGTTTGCATTTTTTTTAAGAGACGGAAAAAGGGTTTGTCTCAGCTGAAGAAGTCTTTGATTTAAAATGAAAATAAAGAAAAAAAAAGATTGAGAAGATGCAAGTTTAAATATCTTCTTTATAATTTATTTTTAAAAATAAAGAAAAACAAAATTTAAACAAGACATATGTCTCAATTTTTACACTTGTCATTTTAAAATGATATTTAGTTTACATTTGTTAGTTTAGGCTTTAAGATACTTACACTTGTTAATTTAAGTAATTAGTATTTTTTAACTATGTGTTAAAGAAAGTTTAACTTAGTTAATTAGTTTTAATACTTAGTTATGTATAGATAAAAAAAATTAAGAATAAAACAAAGTATTATTATAAATAAAAATAATATACAAATCAATTATTTGAAAATAATATTTTGACCGCTTAAAATAAATTTATAAAGAGATTATAACTTATTTGTTAATTAAATGAATACATGTTTCATATTTTAAATTGCATTTTAAATTTCATATTAAATTTACAAATCACATTTTATAAATCAATATTTTAAAAAGAATAAAACAAACATTTTTGTAACTTATTTTATTATTCAACTTAAGTAAAAAATACATTTTAAAAAATAAAACATTTATCTTATATTTAAAATCACTTAGTTATTTTATTAAATAGTTTTGAAAAGCTTAATTCAAAAATAAATCAAAATTTCCCAATTTCAAAATATTAAAATTTGAAAATATGCTACACTAATTAAATTTAAAATCAACTAATCTATTTAAAATATATATAAATATATACACATATTATAAATAGAAAACAATTTATTAGCTTATTAAAAATAAATTATCTAATTAATTATTTAAATAAAGAAGATTATAGAATCAATCCAATTTATTAACAAAAATTATCAAATTAAAATTAAATTTTAAACACAGATTATTAAATTTATATTGCCATAAATTCTTGGATATTACAATATCTATGAGATTTCCCCTATAATTTCGTGCCATGCCTTGAATATTGATCAAAGAAAGCCTTTAGTAAAGCAAATGAAAAGGAGCAAGGGTCCTGAACAGGGGCCGCCCTTAATGAAGAGGTAGTGACTTTATTGGAAAATGGGTTCATTAGGTAATCCTGCTACCTAGGATAGATAGCTAACTCTATTTTGGTGAAAAAAACAATGGAAAATGGCAAATGTGTGTTGACTTTTCCAACATGAATTGGCGCTTGTTCTAAGGACTATTTTCCACTTTCGAGAATTGATCAGCTGGTAGAAGAAACTACAGGACATAATTTTAATTTTTATCTTTTAAGGATGCATATTATTTCTACAATCAGATCGCCAAATATGTCCATGACAAGGAATACACTAGTTTTATCACTCACTTAAGGCTATACTGCTATAAAGTAATTCCACTTGGACTTAAGAATGCGGGAGTAACATACCAACGTTTGGTCAATAAAAGATTGCTAGTCAAATTGGAACGACTATGGAGGTATATGTTGGTGACATGTTGGAAAAATCAAAGAAGGTTGAGGTCCGTGTTTCTTACCAAGATGAGATGTTTTAAATTTTATGGGGGTTTGGAATGAAGTTGAACCTATTAAAATGTTCCTATGAGGTTTCACTTGGAAATTTTTAGGATTTGTAGTGCATTCCAAAGGAATCAAAGCTAACCCGAGGCAAGTCCGAGCTTTAAAAGACATTAAGATTCCTGAAACCCAAAGAGAAATGCGGAGTCTGAACGGAAAAGTGGTGGCATTGAGCAGGTTCATATCCACTTCTATAGATAAGTATGTTATGTTCTTTGTAGCATTAAAGAAGGAGCAATGCAATTTTTCCTTGATAGACGAGTACCTGGCTGCATTCCTTAACCCACTAGAACACTTATAGAAGCCTCCCGTTTTTTCAACGCCCGTGAAGGGAGGATCTATATCTATACTTAGTTGTGTCAACATATGCCTTGAGTGCAACATTGGTTCGGGAAGAAGATTGGGTGTAATGACCTATTTATTTTAAGAGCAAACACTTTACTAGACTGGAATCCAGATATCAAAAGTTGGAGAAGTTTGCATACAACCTACTAATAGCATCCTAAAAACTAAGGTACTATTACAAGTCCTAACCCATTTGGTATTGAAATATCAACCATTAAGACAGGTCCCACTTCGGCCTAATACATCAGGAAGGCTAAGGAAGTGGAGTATTGAGTTTAGCCAGTTCAAAATTACATATCATCCTCAAATGACTATCAAAAGGAAGGCTCTAGAGGACTTTATTGCTGAGTTTAGTCCTAGAGATGACGAAGTTGAATCACAGAAGAAGGAAGCTCTTAAATCGCTAATGTAAATGGATGAAACTTCGAACGAGCATAACTTTGGCCCTGGAGTAATGTTATTGATAGCCAAGGGGATGAAGCCGAGTTATGCAGTATGAAAGGGGTTCAAGGAAATAAGCATTGCAGCTAAATAAGAGGCACTAATTACCAGACTGTAGGTAGCTAGATAATTGCATATAAAGTCCCTATGCATGCATGACTATCAATTGATCGTAAGCCAGGTATTAGGGGAATTCCAAGCTAAAGAGAACGCTTGGAATTTTACTTAAGAAAAATGAAAGTTTTCCTTAACAAGATGGATTATTATGTTATTAGGCACATTCCATGGAAGGGTCTCGGGATGTAGATAAATGAGAAAATTTGGCAAGTTTAGGCGACTTGCTATTTTAGGATAAATAGTGGTGATAATCCATGCTTTGAGGAAATGAATGTATTGCAACAATTGATGGGAGAAAACCTGGACGTCATAAGGTATTTGAGCGAGGGGGTCTTACTGAACAATAGAAACGAAGCCAGGAAAGTGTTATGAAAGGCACCCTGTTTCGTCCTTAAAGAAGGAATGTTGTATAGAAGAGGGTTTACTAAGCTGCTATTAAGGTGTATAGACGAAAGGGAAGCCGAAGAGGTGCTGGAGAATACATATCAGGACAGTTGTAGAAACTAGACTAAAGGGAAAACTCTAGCAAAGAAGGTGTTGCGATACAGATTCTTTTGGTTGACGTGGAATAATGATGCAATGGAATATGCTAAGAAGTGTGACAAATACCAGCAGTTTGAAAAGACCCTAAGTTTGCCCCTAACTAAGTTGACACATTTTGTTAACCCTTGTCCTTTATGGTCTGAGGAATAGAACTGAATGGTGAACTTCCCATGGCCAGGGGTGGAGATAAGTATGTCATGGTGTTAGTCGACTACTTTACTAAGTGGGTCGAACCCGAACCACTTACTAAGGTGTCGTCGGCCAAGGATGTAAATTTTTTGGTCAAGAATGTGATATGTAGGTATGGAGTTCCGTTTAGATCATCTCGGACATTGGATTGTAGTTTGATAGCTAGGAGTTTACTAGCTTCTGCCAATAGCATGTGGTAAAGAAGAGTTTTTCTATAGTAGTATATCCACAAGCTAACGGATTGGTGGAACAATTAAAAATGTTCTTAAGACTTGTATAAAGAAGCAGCTTGAAAGGCAAAAGGAGCATAATGGATGAACTTCCTAGGCACTATGGGCCTATGGCACTTCTTTCAATACGGTGACAATACGTACTCCATTTTCCTTCGCATACGGGCCGAAGGTGACGTTGCTGGAGGAGATCGCAATGCCATCCCATAGGAGGATTCATTATGGCCTGAATTAGAATGATGAGCTATTGAATATGTCACTGATTTGATTGATGAAAACCACGATTAAGCTGCTTTGAAAGCTACGGCACAGAAGCAAAGGATAACCAAGTAGTATGATTCAATATTCAAATATTACCTTCTCAAGGAAGGGGACTTAGTGCTGAAACAGATATTCCCTACTTTAGAAGCACTCGACCCAATCTAGGAGGGACCGTATGTCATTCACAAGGAACTAGTTAGTGAAGCCTTCATCTTTAGCATTGTATATGGGATTGTGTTTAGAAAGTTCTAAAACATACAGAACATTCGTTGTTATTTTACTTGATCTCTATTGTCATCCTTATGATACCACAATTATATAATTAAGACAATTATGAAATGATTAATAACAAAATGTGCATTCTTAGTTATCTCATTATGCCAGGTGCCACTTGATTATACATGGATTGTTGTGAATTCCTAAACTAGGGAATAAGACATAGTCATTAGCTTCAAGTAATTTAATATTCATCGATGAACGATGAGGATGAAGTTGAGTAACCTAAGCTTGTCGAATCCGTATTCACATCAACCATGGGTCGTAAAAGCTTCATGAGCTGATCTCGTTACTCGGGCTAGGTCACATCATAATGACAAAGAACTTACCCTCAGTGAAAATCTAGCCAATGATGTAAAACTGGATTTGCCCATGGTCAGGACATAATCACCATCTAGGTAGTTCACCATTGACGACCATCCCTATCACACTGGATGGCAATGGAAAACTGGACTTACTCGCGATGAGGACATGACCACCGACTGGGTAGTTCACCATTGTTGATTAGCCATATCACTCTAGCTAGCAATGGCGAATCGGACTTAACAATGGTCAAGATATGACCTTCGATTGGGTAGTTCATCATTGACGATCGACCCTACCAAATTGATTGGCAATGGAGAACTAGACTTACCAACGGTTAGGACATGGTCGTCGATCTTGTAGTTCACCATTGATGATCAGTCCTTCTACTCTTCCGGCAGTGGCGAACTCGACTTACCACGGTCAAGATATGACCGTTAACTGGTTAGTTCGCCATTGATGATTGGACCCGCCCGTTGGTCGATAGTCATGGGCTAGATATCCATGTTTAAGACATGACCATCGATTAAGGTTTAACCCTCGAACTTCCCTTATGATTTCAGGAAGTGACTGTAGGCTCATCATTGCTGGGGCGATTTTCTATAGAATATGCATAGAATGCGCACAAAAGAATAAAAAAACAAGAATAAGGGGAAATGGCAAGAAAGTAGATTATAAAAAGCAGCCATATCCAAACACCATCAAATAACCAAATTTCCACATCACAGAGTCATAACCATCAGAAATAATTTACGCATGCCCTTACAAGTGGTTTTCAAAATAGGGTGTGCATATTCAAAATGTCTAAATATGCCAAGATTGAGAAATGATCTACAACATAAAAAAATATTCAAACATAAAAGCATCATACATGCATCACTTGCACCTATACAAATGACCCTTCTTGGATTAGTTAGGTCTGATGGGCTCTTTCACCGTCTTATCTTCCTTCAACTTGGACATAGAAAATGCATCAAGCCCAATCTACTTTGTCTTTATAACCTTAAGCTTCTTTGCCTCCTTTAATTTGACTCTAGCAATCTTCTTTGGGAATATGGCCATCACACTCGCTCTTGGAAATTCTTTCCATTCAATGTCCTCAGTTGATTCATTGTAGCCCATGATTTCAATGTCACTATCCTCATTGAGAGAAGTAATTATCTCGTTAAGATTCTCCTTCGTCGGGAAATATGATGGACCCCATGGTAGAGGCATTGACAAAATGGGTTTAGAAGAGACCATAGCCCCAAGAGAATCTTTCATGACGGTGTTACTTTCATGGAAATGAGGGGACTATAAAGTACACCCAAATAGGATGTAGTGGCCTTTAGGCTATATAGAAGAATCCTACCTTATTTAGGAGAAGATCAATCATCATCTTGAGGCTTGGCATTATCTCAGGGTAGAGCATTATCTTGAGATGGCTATGGATAGGCATGTTCGTGGAGACATGGTAAACGGTTAGTAGGTTGTCATGCATGAAGGCATAAATAATCGTTTTGAAGTCTAACCATGGGTAGTAGCCCTTGAAGCAGAACCACAATTCTTCTTTGCTTCCTTTTCCACCTATTTATCTCCTTCATCAGCAGCCAACCTTGTGTAACCTAAGCAAATAGCTTGTTTCTCCTTCGCAAAAAAGAGAGCATTGACGACCTCAAGGGAAGAGGGAGGCACACCCTATTCGCTAGCTTCCTTAGCCTCCATGATTAGTTACCTATGAATGGAAACGATGATCTCTTAATAGTTATTCATTCATGCCAGAATATACTCGCTATACATTCTAAAATAAATCTCATGTAGAATCTCTTCGACTTGGTCTAACTGGTTGTTCATCCCACCACACTATGCCCATAGCTTCTCAACCATCTTTGCCTCAGCCTCTTTCTCAATGGTCACACCCTTAAGTCTGCCTTAAGGGAGATCTTTCACCCTTCCAATCCTTAGCGATTTTCTTTCTCTACTCGCTGTAGCTTGGATCTCATCTAGTCTCCTTGGCTATTTGGCCGTAACATTTTTATAATACTCATATATTTTTTGGCTTTGTAATTGTAGTTTTCCTTTAGTGCCTAGAGGTCAAGAGTGTGGTCCTTCAGCTTCGATGGTTCACCAAAGTGAGCACTCTTGAATTTTTCAATCTCCTCAGTTTAGGACCTCTCCAATGCTTCCAACACCACTAGATGTTCTTTATCTTTCTTTGGTAGTTTCTTTCGTAGCTTGAAAATCTACAAGTTCTTATTGACATTGTTCTTTCGATCTCACCACTTGCCCTAATTAGTTCGACATAAAACTCTGATAGTGCCTTAACACTTCTTAGCCATCCTAAAGATAATCCATTATGCTAAAAAAGGAAGTAGTGGCGACATTAGCAAGTAAGCAGGAAACGGATCCCACAGTTGATATGGCTTTTGAAACTTGACATAATTGGGGTCGTCGGGATTAGTAAAATTGGCAGTCCCTTCCTTCTCCTTACCCTTTTATTTATGCATAGAGGTACTTATGATCTCTCCCAGTCTGTCTGTCTTCTCCTTCCACTGAAACATATCTAAGTCCAAGAGGATGGATGGAAAAACCCAATGAGATTTACAGGCATAGGTATGTGTCCTGGATCCCAACTTCCTACCAGAAGAGCAAGATCTTTTTCAAGAACCATTATGAGGGTCTTGGCATCCTTATCTTAGGATGGGTAGTAAAAAATTGTCTCCACTGCCTTAATCTTTTTGGCTGGGTTTCGAATTTTTTTTTCTTGGGGCAAATTATAACGCGACCTTTTTGATTTATGCTAGAAAGGCATCCAGCATTAGCTGCTTAAATGTGGACCATGACTTGCTTCTTCAAAAACTCATAATCCCTACAAAAATACAAGACAAAAAACTACAACTGCGCAAAAGGAAAAGAGGGGTTGCGTGTGTGAAGAGTGCATAGTGTCTAACCAAACCATTAGGGTCTTTATATATCTCCAATTGTTGTCGAATCTCCGTAATTGAGGTAGAGTCCCCATAAGCGATCACTAATTTAGGATCTTATAAACAGTCAAAGACATGATGTCCCTTAGTACACAATCCTTTTATCCTTTGAACTAGAGATTTTTTTTTCAAAACATCTTCAATGTCAAGGTTGGATAAGGTATCAAGACTAGTCAACCTAAAAGAATGAGCTTCACTCCAATCTGAGGTGGTACCGTCATTATCATGGGAAAGAGGTCTTGACCCCTTAATGGCCTTACTAAGAGCATGATCATCCTCTACACTCTTATGGATTTTAGCTAACCATTTACATGGGGTTCAATCCTAAAAGAATGTAGCTCTGGACCTGAGGCGCCCGTGAGTTTAGTAGGGTTAGCATCGGACGGGGCCAACACAAATCATCACTGGAAATGAATTTTTGAGAAGATTATGCCTCGGTGGACACTCCTACCATCGAAATTTTTCCTCTTTTGTAGGTTTATGCATGGAAGGAACTCTACCTTTCCCAATATAGCATCTGTTAGCTAGTAGCCCATGCAGTCTAAGACCATCATCCGTCACTAGATGGGGAGCCTCCCCTAATTTTGATGGAATTTTATTTAGGTTCCCCAACATCTCTTCCAAATCATCACCCATTACGGCTTTCATCAAACCTGATGGAAATGAACAAAAAAGTGGTTTAATGCTTGGAAAAAAGTCTTTTTTGGGTAATAGTGAATACGAATGAATATGTAGAGCAACTGACATCATAAGTGTCATTAATTGAAGCATGGAGAAGCATCCCGGATGAAGAAGTGCTCCTTTTTTCATATGCTATACTTTGAGTATAAATCATCCACAACGTTAAACTTGATCTCCGCCTCAAGATAAGTAAAAGGGAAACCTTCCGTCTTACTTTAGATAGCATATAACAATATAATTTGCCGATGCATAAGAGGTACTTGGAACCCCCGCATGAAGATAACATAGAGGTTAGCTAATATAGCATACCTGTTCTAATGCAATTGAAAAGTAACAATCTTTTAATATACTAGAAATCATGTAATCCATTATGGAATAGGGGGTAGGGCCCATGCTATGCATAGTATCTCGACCAAGCCGTGAAGCCCTTAGGAAGGGCATGAGCCTACTAGTCAAGGCTGGGTAAGGGCATTTGTGACGGCCCATAATTCCGTACCTTTTGAGCCGACAATAAACCACTCTTGTCCCACCCAAGTTGCATGGAAGTATGGATGATCAAGGGTAATAAAGAAAATAAGACAGAAAAAAATCTCACACGAATGGAATAACATGTAATATTGGACAAATATTTTTACAGGAAAAAACATTTAAATACCTACATTGGATTCTAACCTAAATTCAGCTTGGATAGTTATAAACATCTGTCCTTACAGTTGTTGACAATCATTAAACTAAAACAAACAAAGCACAACAGATAATAGAATATGTCCATACATGGATGAATATCTCCAGCTCTCCTCTGAAAACTCCAACCGTCTTCGACTAAACTTGAAACTACTCAGATTTGACCCGAGTATTAAAAACACCTGGATCAGGCATGATAAACCAGCGTGAGAAACTCAAATAATAATGATAGTGTCATATATCAGCCTTTAAATAAAATCCTTTGAAAAGAAAGAGTATCTCATAAGACCATACCCACACATAAACACGGACAGGATTTTACCTTCTGATAACTAAAACATTTCTATATCAAAATATTTGATATTATTTTTAATGATATCTCTTTGAAAACATTGGCAAATAAACTTATTAATCTTAGCCGAAATTATTACATTGATTAAATTCCAGCATAATAGATTTACAATCAAGTCTGTAGGTTCTTATTGGAGAATAGATTTCCATACAATGACCAGGTGAAGGATCTACCTTCTGATGGGTACATCTCTAGATGTATGTCCCGAGGAACCATCACAAAGCTCCTCTACCAACACAAGACCAGTATATCTCTATAACTAGATAGTACCGAATATGTTATCCCCCGGTCGTTACCAACCTTTAAACCGAGCGTCCGAGCATACAAACCACATTAATTTACATCTCGGACGTCATAGTAGGAAAAAATATATCTAGAAGGGATGATCATACCCTAATTGGTAATGACCCATTTTTCCTTGCTGCATCTAACCCTGTTTCGGTCATTTTCGGTTGACGAGGCTTGAGGCTACGATTACCTTTTCACATGTCACATATCAAATCACTTCGAATGTCACACAGCCATTTCCATTGACTATTAATTGCCTTCCATAAATATACAACCCTTAAGCTCGTGCTTCTCAAGGAGGGTGTTAAGCTAAGAGAAGTTACCTTCTCCACCACCACTGATGTACATTTTTAGAAACCAATTTACATAATCTTTTGGAATGCAATGTTAGACAAACATCCATAAAAGTTGTACAGGAACAGAATAAACCGAAGGTACTCTCCTAATACCACTAGTATTGAGTAGTCCTTGCAATTCAAAAAATCTCCATAATGAGGAGACCACTGCTATAAATAACTTAATGGAAGCTACCCAGAGCATATCAACAAGAATTCCTCACACTAAGAAGATCCACAATCTTCAATAATCATCATCTTCAACAAATCTTCACATTCGAGCGTATATATTGGTTCGAAGTGGTTTTCGGATAGGAATCACCCAAATCCGACCCCGGTTCCTTGGAAATCCAATTATCGATTTAAAAGATGATAAATTCATATGTGGATATCAATCATCAATCAATTACTTTATCTTTTATAAAATATCTTTCTGAGATATATATTCTTTTCAATTTATTCCACTTTCTTTTCAAGAGTATATGGAATCATTAAGCCTCGTTTAGCAAATCATTAGATTTATTTAAAATTTTCTTAAATCCTGTAATAATTTCAAATCATTTTCTCTTTTACTTAGGAAAAATTTCCAAATCATTCATTAAATCTTAATAATAGATTTCTTATATCCAAGCTATAACTTTTAACATAGGGGAATATTTCAAAACCATTTATTAAATCTTAATAAAAGATTTCTTTCTTAACTTCAAATTATATTCTTGCAAGTCGAAGATTTTCATAACAGAGTACTACTGCCACTGAAAATATGGTAAATTTCACCTCTACGGACTAATGGCAAGTAATCCTACATCACAAATATCTATGTCTTCAAAATGTTTTATTTCGAAAATTATTTGAAGAGGTTTTCGGATGATTTCAAAATCTCTTTATTTTGTCCTAGAGTAATGCTAAGCAATTCATTCTTTTTTCTTTGGATAATATTTCAATTTCCTTCGCTTAACTCTCGATCCAAATTCCTTAACTTTTAGGCGGGTTAAAAACAATGTTATTTAAGATATCTTTTACAATAAACCCTAAATTAATTTTTTACAAAACATTTTTGAGTATATGGGATCATAGAAATCATTCTAATTTTACTCAATATCAATTTTCATATTCAACATGTGCTATGGGCGAAAAAATGGTGAAATCACCTTTTGAATTCCACGAAGGATAAGTTCCCTCTTTGGATTTTAATACCAAGTATAAGAAGATTATCTTTATGCAATCCAAGTAGTAAATTATTCATTTTATAGATTTCTTAAATTTTTGGATAATACCGATCTTCTTTTATTTCGAAAACTTAATACAATCTTTTTATTTTAGAGCATCCGGACTTTCCTTTCAATCTGTTCCACCCCTGGCCTAAGAAAAGAAAACATAGGCCAGATAAGTTCAGGGAACTGGTTGCTCCATCCCTAACCTTAGTTAAACACCTTGTTTTATCTTTCTAGATCTCACAAGCGGGACAAATGTATTAGTCATTTCCGCATTACTCAGTTTGTTATTATATTCAATCTTCTTCACTTTTTGTTTAAGTGGTATAAACAATTCCTCTTATCCATTTATTCAAACTCTCATTAAAACTTCAAAATCATCTTTATATGACTTAATTATTGTTTTAAAACCATTCACAAAATATATAGGAAAGAATTGTTAAGTTTAAAACTACATTTCAAAAGTTATTAAAAACTAGTGCAAAAAGCGTTGCAAATAGTGTTTTAAAAGCTACATTCTTCAAAATGATTTTTATATCATTTAGATATCCATATTTTCAAATTAAATTACTTCTAAAATATTTTAAAAGATTTTTATAATTTATTTCATATTTTTAAAACGTTCAAAACATCAATTTTAAACTTTGGTCACTTTACCACAAAAAGCGCAATTTTTCTGAAAAATTGATTTGGATATATTTTAAAATATACAAGATAATATCTTGATTTTATTTCTTTATTCCTTTAAATATTTTAAATGTTTATAAACATTTCTAACTCATTTTAAAACTATTTCCAAAAGGTTTAAGCATTCCATATACTCTATTTCATTTTCAAAAACAAAGTGATTTCCTTTGTGCTTATCGACGTGTATTAACGTGACTTGGTAAAATAACTTAACATTCATATCAAAAAATCAATAATTGATGATCAAAGCATATATATGTATCAATGGAAATCATAACACAACATCAAACATGTATATATATATATAATAGAGATGCTAAATAGAGTTTCTCACCATAAAAACAATGCGAATAACTTCCTACCAACATTCTAGTCAACCAACACTTCACTAATTAATCCACACTCCATTTAAACACTACCAAAAAACTTTTTCTTCCTTCGAAGTGCTTGGCTAAGGCTTGAGATGGTGGTGGGCTGAAAGTATAGAGAAGAAGTGGTAGAGCTTTGACCTTGAATTTTCAAAATTAGACCGGAAAAATAGGTCATCTTCTCTCTTGTTTTTGACTCTCTTACTCCCAAAGTTTGAGAAACTTGTTAATTGAAAAGTTGTTGCAAATTATTTTCTCTTAAATTTAAAAAAAATCACTTGATTTTGATTAGATTTTAGGAAGATATAATAGAACGAAGAAGAGGTGTTGTCGGATTGACAAAAATGAAGCTCGAAACTGCACTTCAAAGAATTGAGTTTCAGGCATAATAAACCTCAGAAACGGAAAAGTAATTAACGTAAAAGTTGTAGCCACTGGAATTTCATATGGTTTGAAAAAATAATTTCTTAATTTTAATCTTTTATGATCAAATTATGATCAAAACAAGATGGTTTATTAAATGGCTTAAAAAATTAGGCCAGAGAATGCACTTGAAATAAGTAGATTTTTGACATAGTTAAGTTTAGAATGAGATAAAGTGGTCAATATGAAAGTTGTGGCCGAGAGAAGAAGTTATGGCCGAGAGAAGAAAATGTAAAATATGGAGAAAAGAGGAGTTTAATTTGAAGAGAATGAACATTGATTTCTTTTGAATATTTTTTGTAAATATTTTGACATTATTTATTTCTAATTTTTTCTATAGATTGGAAGCCATTAAAGAGAAGAGGAAGAAGGTGAAGAAATTTGAGAAAAGAAGAAGAAGAAATGTGCATGAAAGTGAAGAAGGACGTGGGTATTCATGGAAAAAGAAAAAAGTGGTAAATTTACCTAAATAACCTCTTATCAAATTACCAAAACACCCTCACTTCAAACTAAAGCAATCTCCACTTTTTCAATACTTAACATCAACTTTCACATCCTTCCTTTATGTCTTAGTCACATAAAGATTAAGTAAAGAATATCATAAGTATGTTGGCTTTGATTTGATGTGATTTGATGTTTACTTTTTCTTACCTTTGTTAATTCTTACTTACTTTTACTAATGACTTCTAGAAGTTTTCTAATTTTATTTAGTAAAATTAAACATTTTTTTATTAAAATGTGTAATATATATGTTAAAACATGTTAACAAAGGTTCGATAACTTTGCGGCAACTTATTTTGAACAAAACGTTGATTTTCGACAAAACGTTTTAAGGTCATATTTTGACGTTAGAGTTAAACTATTTATCTATGTAAACCAAACTTTAAAATAAATTTCTTATTATATTTAAATAGTTAAAACAAGTATATTTGACTTATAAAATAATATAAAACAATATCCAAATCTATTTATAAAAATAAGACATCGATTTGTCGGTAAGCGACGAAATTTGTCAACCTTAAAAAAAAGTTTTATATATTTATCGAACCATTATAAATTAAATTACTATTATTATCAAATGAGTTTGATATCGATTATATATATATATATATATATATATATATAAAAGGAATTATTTATCCTTTAAAAAAATTTCATGAATATTTATCCTATTTTTTTGGAATCCGACTTTTTTCAATTTTACAATGGAAAACCAAAATCTTTATTCGATATCAAAAATAAGTTTACCATTCTTATTTATCATATAAAACTTGATTGTTTACTTTAAAAAATTCTAAATTTGAATATTTAAAATAAATTAAATATTCCATTTCAAAGTGGTAAATTTATCGATCGTTACAACAAGTCATCCCTCGTTAATCTGTGAGCAGCGGCTATGGTGCACAGCTGCTCAGATGATAAAGTGGTAATTACAGAATCGATGGGGTCCACCAATAGTTATGAAGAACCACTCCTATGTACAAAGAAAGAGCGGAGTTAGTTAGCTGACCCTACATCCAAATGGCACAAGATCCCGAGGGGTAGAAAAGGAAGGAGCATGATCTCCAGTAGCGCTCGACAAATGAGCAGTGTAATGACTCAACATACCAGCCTAATATTTCATCTTGTCTCATGTATCACCTCCAAATATGTGTGTGTGTGTGTGTGTTTGTGTGCGTGTAATAGTGAGTATAATAAAATGTTAAAAAATGTTGTCCTAGGACCTATAATTAGCTTGGCTTGGTAGGTAAAATGGTACATAGCCCACGACCTGGTAAATTCACCTAAGTGATTAGTTCGGTGGTTAGATCACCGTGCGCTTATAGTTTTGGAAAATGATTAAAAATGGTGGAAATTAAAATAAATTGTCGAACTAAGAAATTTGGCATATCCTTTGAGTCCCTACATTATAAGATTTGAAATATGCAATTGAAATCATGGAGTTAATAGCTAATAAGTACAGCCTAATACAAGATCACATGCTCCCGAACTTTTATTCAACGAACACCAAACACTACCCTAGGTAAACAAAGCCTGGAAACCCAAAGCATGATCGATAAAAGAATGCATGGTGTGCAAGATTTGAGGAATTCCTTACTAAAAGGTATGATGCTAATTTTCAGTTGCTTGTAGGAGCCGAACAAACCAAATTTCCAAATTTTAGAACATATGGGGTTAATCCTAGTGAATTTGAGTGAAAACATTCGTAAAAGTGATTAAATTAGTAATAAGAAGTTTAACTTAGTGATTTTAAGGATGTGTAATACCCCGTAAAATTAACAATAATTACTAAATTATTAATAGGGCATAAAAAATAGAATTTAAGCAAACAACGAAATTTTGCTATGAAACTTGCGCTGTTGTATTCTTGGTGATTTTCTAAGCAACTTTATTTAGAGTTTCATGATCAGAGCTCAAACGAAGAAGTTATGAGTGTTTGAAATTTATGGAATGAAAATTACAAAAAAAAGGAATTAATTATTATTAATTATAGATCCTGCAGGTCAATCCCCTCACTAGTTGTCGACCGCCATAAGGGAGAGGTAGACCGGTTTTCATGTGGCTGCTAAGGTTTGAGCCTTGGCCAAATGGCCTAGATTTATTATTTTAATCTAACGACTATGGTTGATTTGATCGTTTATAAATATAGGCATAACCACTCACTTCCCTTCTCATATTTTCTAATCCAAGCACCGAAGCTCTATTAATTTTCCTTCTTGACTATTTGTAAAACTTACTAAATATTACATATATAAAAAAATCAAAGAAGGGGTGAAAAATAAAAGAGAAGAAGAGAAGAAGAGAAGAATCAAATCAACGCTGCGAAAGAAAAAGGTAAGATTTTATAGTTCTAAATCTATATTCCCCTTAACCCAATCTCTTCTCAGATCTGTTAATCTAATAGTATGTATATACCTTATTATATTTATTCTTTTGGATTAGAATAGAAAAGGAGTCAAGTAAAGGAATGGATTCAGATTTGGAAAATTTAGAAAGCTAGAAAGGTGAGGGGAAGTTTATAAAATTTATATTGTTGAATTTTATTTAATTGTTATACCTGCATAAGATTAATGGGTCATAGGCCTAAAACAAACATATAGGATTATCCTCTACATACACTATAAAATAGGTAATTATAATATAAATAGTGTGTACAACATAATCAAGAAATTTGAAATCGGTCCTAAATAGTAATTATTGAAGAATGTGTATAATGTTTATTCCAGATCTATAATTGGGTTGTAAATTAGGTTGACCGAGTTGACTTGAAATGTGAATTTCTATATTTTGGCTTATTTGGAATGGGGTATAATTTAATTAAAATCTATTTCAGTGTAATTTCCATAAATTATAATATTTCAAAAATATGTAAAAAATAGTGTGTCATTTGAATTAACAAGAAATATACAAAAAACGAAAAAGATGTGTGAGTACAGATATTATTATCTATTGTTTATACTATCAATTTCAATAAAAGGAGAGAAGTAATTCCTTATAAAGGAAAGACCTTGCTTTTGGTTAATTTATAAAAGGCTATAATGGTGATCCTTTTCAGAAGGATAGCTCTGATAAATTAAAATGTGGAAAAGAGGTTTCTAGTTTAGGAATTAATAGTTTAAAACGAGAATTTTTTTATGTATAATCGCAGATAATAATTAAAATTAAAAATATATATACATAGCATAATTTATGATGATATTCATATTAGTTAGTAATAACATAATAATTATAGGACTAGGAGATTGAAAAGGGAAGAAACGGTAATTCCAAATTTTTTGGACATTGACTACAAATGTAATGGGCAATAAATTTGTAGTTAAAAGAGAGTTAAAAATTAAACAAGGGCTGATTGGAGAGTCTAATAGGACATTTATGGGGAAACTGAATGGGCACAATAGGGGTATATTGAAATAGATAAATAAATACAATTAGAGATTTTACAATTTTGACATTAATGACCAATTATTACAGACAACTGACATTTATTATACATAAGATAGAAATGAGGAAACCAAAGCCTAAGCGTATAAAATAAGAATAAGTACATAGCAAACAAGTAAGTATTAATATTATTAAATACACATAAAAAGTGATATAATTTTCACGGTAGGAAATTATATAGCTTCAATTATATGTTTGGGATGAGCATGAATTAGTAGGCCTAGCCCAACATTTGGACTCTGGGTAATTAGTTTGGACAGTGGGTTGGGATACAAGGTCAGTAGAGTTTCACAACAAAAATTTGTCCTTTACTTAGAGACTACCGGTAGTTGTGTATATTAACTACTTATTTGAGACATCTCCAACTGTAGGACCCGTAGGGAAGGGATATGCTTTGCGAATAGGTTGGGGAAAATATACCAAGGGTTTGCCTTGGATTTAGAGTATTAAATGGTCGAGTACTTTTAAGTAAATAGGATATGTTTCACTTCCAATAAGAGGTATTAAGTAACCGAAATTAGCATTTTTCTTGACTTTTTTGGTTAGTCTAAATGGGATGTCAGTTGTGGATGGTCGATGGGCTATGTTAGTATTTTCACACTCGTATTTATTAGTAGGTCTAGCATATAGGCTATGACCACCAGCAGTACTAAGAAGGCTTTGCAAATATTTCGGTTATGCCCTGACGGGTTTCATTTTCAACTAGTGTAGAATCCGTACAGAAAATCCACAGACCTCAAAGTAGATAGTTAGACGAAAATTTGTTCACCGGAGGTGGGCTTGTTAACCTTTAGATGAATCTATCAAATGAGTTAGTAGAATGACAGTTAAATTATAAAGCCATATATAGGGGTCATTGATCTTCATAGCTAGAACCAATTAACTAGCATTTACAATGTGTAGCGCTTACTTCGGTGACTGAAGTATTAAATAGTCATTGGGTCTACCTCCGTCCTATTTAAGAAGTATTGAATGGTTAGGGTTTCTGGGTAGTGAATGGTTAGATTTATACGTGGATAAGTATATACATATATAGTTATATCTCAAAGGAGTTTAGGCATATCATATGCACACACATAGGACTTAACAGATAAGCCATAAGTAATAGACATAACATTTAAATGGTAATAAATTATCATAAGTTAATGGTATAGGTAAATTATGTAATCTTCTAATTACTAAAACATTGTTCTAACCCCTTCCTTATTACAACCCATGGAAATGATTAAGAAGGACACGCTACTAGAGCAAGACAGGAACGGTAGATGGAAAAGTCTTCTTATTCATGCTCGGCGCTGACAAGGCAATTAGAAATCTAAGGAATGATATTGTTCCAAGGTAGTAGCCTTAGTCGGTACATACGTTTTATTATAATTTTCAATTCCGTTGTGAGTTTATATTGATCGCCCTCTAGCATGATCGTATTTCAAGTTACCAAAACCAAATATTTGTACCCTAATAGACTTGGGTTTCAATTTAGTGGAAATTTGAGCCCATTAAGGTGCGACTTATTGCATTTGATATCGAAGATTAGGTGTGTTGATCATAGCAATTATAATACGCTAAGGGAATGTATTTTATTTTTACTAATAATTATATGTATATTTTACGCCAAACTCTATGTATTCCGACTATAGACATATTTGTGACCATATTCCGAATGGATGGACGAGGCAATTATGAGTTATGCCAATAAATAAAGTTAAATTTATACACCCACCTCGATTTCCACACAAAGTGTATGTCTTACCAAAGGCGTGGATGAAGAAGAGCATTAGCAACATATTGAAGAATCCCAGAGGTTAGATTGTACTTATTCCTTTGTTGGGTGTAGGCTACCTTATGATTGTAGATTTCGATGGATTGCTAATGAAGGATGCACATTTCATCCATACAACTAGGATGTAACAAACTATATGTTGCAACCATACAGAATTAAGGTATAATAGGAGTGGAGAAAGTTTTCGCAAGATGGTGTACATTAATCATCACTAGAAGATAGCAAGATTTTTGACAAAGAGGAGTTAAGAAGGAGTAGGAAGAAGGGAGTCCAAAAGAAAGGATGACTAAAGTCCATGTCTATGTACAATCCCATGTGAAAGAATTTGAAAAAAAGGTTTTTGAAAATTCATTGACACTTTTTTGAATGGGTTATTCGAAGAATATATTAGGAAATCATTGCTTAGAAAAGAAGGGAAATTTTGAGTTTAACATTGGTTGAGTCAAAATGTTTTAGTTTAAAGGTTTTCTACAAAGACATTTTTCATTTTTAAAATGAATGGAAAATATAGCTTAGGTTCGATGATTTTTCTTATTTTGCAAGTTTGAAGGTTTTTAAAATTCTTCCTCTAAGGAGTGGATAGATGGAAATGATACTTGATTAAAATGGGGTAAAGAGTATTTGAGGGTAACATGCTTGATAACTAAAGTAGGAGGAATATAGTATTAGAGAATTTTAAACGACTTGAAGGCCGTTGATGCCAAAATTGGGTATCAACACCAATAAAATCCCATGGAAATTATACAGTGAATGAAATTAAAAATAGAATAAAAAAGTAAATGAATACAAACATTTTTATAGTGGTTCGACAATCCTGGCCTACATCCACTTCATATTTTTATTGATCTTTCGTATGATTACAATTACAAAGATGTTTGAATTAGCTAGCATCCATTAATACAAGAATATAGAATGAAAGTGACATAGCCTTCGTAGCAAGAAGAAAAGCCCTCTTCCTAAAGCCAGGCCTACTGTATATATAGCAGAGGACGTGCATGGGTTGGGTTGAAACATTGCAAGAAGGCTCTCTAAGTCCAGTGGAGCCCATCACATCGATTGATAATGATATCTCAATGGTATGGAACGAAGGCCTAATGAAGCTGCTCATTTTTAGTTCCTCCAGTCATGTTGCGTCGTTCATGGCAGGTTTCACTTGTCTCTCGTTGTTGATCTAAAATATAGCGTCATTCTAAGCAGCAGATTGTGAAATAGGAGCCGATCTTGATTAAAGAGAGAATACACACTGAAGTACACCGTTCTTTACATTGAATCATCCAATAAAGATCGATGCGTAATGATCAGCCTTCCTTCCACTTCCACTTTGGGATACGTGATCATTGTTGTATGCTCGCTTTTCCATGTTATTGATGCTCTGAAAGTCTCACATGAATTGGCTTCATAGATCTCAATATATTGAATGTTCTCTGCTAACTTGAACTGTTCCATGGATCGTTCTTGGTTAATCCATACACAACCTTGCTTCTCCATAGCTTGAGCATATCAACAACAATCAACCCTAAACTTGAGATATAACTTCATGGGTTCAGGATAGTTACTTTATGCTAGCTACACTTCGATTGGGTCCTCGTTTGAATCTGCCTGACTATCGTCCGTAGTATTATATGTAACTGATTCTTCAGGTTGTCTACCATCCGTTCCCGCTCCTATCCTAGCATGGCTTTGCTAAAAGGCGGGATAATATTTTCTCTCCAAAGTATTTCTTGTGAGTAATATGACATGCTTTGAATCGAAAAGAGTCTAAATAGACGCAAAAGATGTCCGTTCAGCTTCTTGATTGATTACTATTCCTCTATTGTCTATCAACAGTATAAATCCGAAGGTATGTTCTGTTTGCATATACAAATTTGATCACGTAGGACCTACAAGCCCTCTTTTATCTAATTGAATCTCGAACTCGGATTTTCCAAGTTTGATTGAAATTTTTATTTATTTCAAAAGGCCGCACTTTTAAAACCGTTCCTATGTATATTGTTGTATGCATTTACGATGTTGGCTCCCGGACGTGTTCGAATGTCCATGGGTCATTTCCTATCTTTATGATATTATGCATGTTCGCGTTTCCAATCGAATTATCATGATTATTCATCATCCTTCCTTTCACTAATTTCTCTCTTTTCTCTCTTTCCCTTTTTTATCTAAATTTCAAACCGTTCACGATCATGGAATTGATTGCTGCAGGTTAGATAGTGAGACGATCGGCTTAAGGCATTAAAAAAGGGACGATTGTAATACGACGGAATGGTTGTCAGATGGTTTAAAAATGGATCGATAGACACAGTGCTTAGAGATGGATCAGCATAGTACTTGGGTGTTAAACAACGACCTAACCCTACAATGTGAAAACAATCAGCTAAGCATGTCTACTATATAAAGCCTAACACTTGGTTATTTCTTCTTCACTTTATTCTCCATACCTTCATCCTGAAACAAAGACACGAGACGAGCCACTTTCCCTTTCTTCTGTCAAACCTTACATCAATCATCATCTTCCTCCATACTTGGGCTTCGAATCAACTTTGAATATTTCTCTTTTAGATCTCAAACTTTGGTAAAACATCTTCTGAATTGTTACATAGCTCTTTGAACAATTTCGAGCCTATAACAGTCGATATGGATCCTTTTTCCCTTTCTTTACCTAAGATTGTGTAGAATGGAGAATAATTTCACTTCGATGGGAAACAATCGAACCGTTAGGATAACAAGTCGTTTTCTGGAGAAGATGAGATAGTGGAGATGGAGGAGTTGTACGATCGACCATACGTGATCGTTTGTGGACGATCGATAAGGTTCTGGTTTGTTAGAGTTCGAAAACTGTTTGTGAACGATCAGTTATTTCTTAGTCACAAGGACGATTGGCTAACATCACTTCAAGGAAACGATCAGCATATTCAGAACGTTCAACGTGCATAACACTTAACAACCGATCCATGCATATTAGAACATTCGGTATAGACTTGAATCAAGTGCTTTCACTTCACATATGAACCATTCTTCTCTTTTCTCGTAAAATGGAATAAAAATAGATTATGTCGAACTAAGCAATGAGCTCCAGTTTCTTGTACTTGAACAAACATTTAGATTTGTGTATGTCTTGCATTTTATATAAACTTCTTGACCGGTAGTAGAGTGCCTTAGAATAAATGCCACAAATAAAACACAACCATAACTTAAACAATAATCTGATTTCTGTTGGCCAACAACCGTCCATGAAACTAAAGCAGCATCGTTTCCTGATAACATGTAGGGACAGTTGAGATTGCTAGGAACGATGATCTCTTTGACCAAATTTTTAAATATTATTGCCTTTTTACTCTTCAGTTTTGCATAACTTATTACTATATTGAACAACACTTTATCACACTGCACTTACACTCACTATGCACTGCAGGTTATTTCTTCTAATTATAATTTTTTATTAAGTTTGATAGCAAGGGAATCCAGGCGTTTCGGACACTCCGCAATCACGCATGCTGGATCATATTCACATAGGACTAATTCCGATATCGATTCTAGTTCGACGCCTAAGTCTGATAGTCTACCGGTTACCCATGAATCAGAATAGCCGAAGGGCTTGGGTTCTCAGTGTGGCCTTTCTGATATTATTCCCATCTTTCTGCCAGAAGTTATCAAGCGTGCACCCGATACTTTGGAGGACGCAATCATCCTTGAAAGTACTCCTGATTTAGTGGCTTCAAAATTAAAGAAGATGCTCTCTAGAGGATTTGCACAAGGCAGGAATTCCTTTTGGAAATTTGTTGGCTCTTTCATGAGACGACGAGGTTCATAGACCTCCCAAAGGGTACATCATGTAACAAATTTATGTGTTGAGCGGGATGCATCTCGCCTTTCAATTAATATATCCGGGGGATCTTACACTATTTAAGGATTTCTCCTGCATAACTCCATCAAAATGGCTATGCGTTCATCAACTGCACTTATATGACATTTATGGTGTTTCTGCACCGACCTCCCACAATCAAAGACATCCGGTTTCTTTTTACTTTCAAATGGCGGATAGGGAGTTGCCACTCACATTTCTTGAGTCGGTAAAGAGATGCCAAATTCTGATTGGCACGTGGAATAAATTAAGTGCCTTCAAGAGTGAATGGTTCTTCATTCACTGTCCGCTTGGCTTTACTCGACAATGGCTAGAAAGGCATAAATGTTAACCACTAGTTTCAAAATAACATGAGAAAACAATATCCAAGTTTCATTCTAACGATATTAATCATTTACAAGTGTTGTTACTAGCCTAGCAGTGATATTTACGAAGAGGCAGTCTCAATTTTGAAGAACGCTCCACCTAAAGATAGAAATATCGAATTTTTTCTCAAGAATGAACGTATCAACATTTTTGGAGTAATGGAAGGCCTCAACACGGGACTGACTAAGACTGCTCTGACGTTTGGGATCAGATCATGGGCCATAATTGGTCAAAGAGATGGTCAACCTAGTCCGATGGTTCCCTAAGTCACAAGCACTTAATTGTTTGCTGATATAGATGTCAGAAGACATGGTGAAGATGCACCTGGTCATGATGATGATAGATCTGACCCTGGGGTTAGTGTCGGATCCTCACAAGTTTCACAATCCCTGATTGCAGCTAAGAGAAAAAAGAAAACATTTGCACATAGGCCTCTAAGAGGTCGTCCTTCTAACCAAACTACGTTATTAATGAATCTACCACTAAATCCTCTACCGATCTACCAATTCCAACTCATCTCGATGCCTATCATTTCATTGATGTGAGCATTGGAGGATCAGAGTCTCTCACCAGAATTAGCTCGGAGATACCTACTTCCGAAGGGGAGGTTACACCAATGAGAAAAGCTCCTGTACTTGATCTATTGGGGGGTTACAGTAGGACACTCACACACGCTCACACGTTCAGTACTGCATTGTACTTGACTAGCATTTCCTAATGCTCAAAATTGGTTGATATCAGCTTTTCTTTGTAGAAATAATCGTGAGGAAGAGGAGCATGTTTGATTTTCTATGGGATGTACAACATCAATCATCTGGATCACGATCCGGCTCCTACCGCTGCGGTCGTGAATATTATGATTCTAGCTATCTCCCCGACGTTGATCGAGGTTATCAAGAGAGAGATGATAGGGCTAGGCCTGCTCAGGATGTACATAGATCAACATCTCCTCCTCTAAAAGGTCTTGAAAGTCCGGCTGATTGCAAGGACCTACCCATCAATCCTCCTTGCGGGTCTCTTATCACTGCAATGCCTCCAAAACCCTTGGTTCCTTCTCAGTCTCAAAGGCCGAGCGATCGTCGTCGCCGTGGCGAATACACTGCCATTCATAATCTTAGCAAGGAAAGTTCTAGGGTTGAACCTATTTCTGAAGATCATCCAATTAATCCCAATGTTCGTATAGCGCAACTTCAAGAGGAATTTCTGAACTTATGCTTTGATGGATTCTATTTTCCTCCCAATTTGAAAAGTGTTCTAGATGATATCCAGAAAATGACCATTGATTGCATTACCGACATCCACATGCAATATAGAGAATGAATGAAGGCTGTAGAAAAAATGTCAAATGTTTTCTTCGAGCATCCAACAACAATCGAACAACTATAACGATAAAAGGCCTAAGCCAAAAGATTAATTGAAACCGTGATGAATGAACCGGAGGCCTCTAGAACACCTTAACCGCAACTAAAGGAATAGCCAACGCTGCTTTGAAATCTATGGAGCAGATGTAAACTAGTCATCTCGATATGGTTTAAATTTTGCATCTTCGAAACCAGAAGATAGCGCTCAAGCAAGATGTGGCTCGAAATAATGAGTCTACAACCTTAACGCAATCATCCAAGCTAAAGGCCAAGCTTGAAAATGTGATTAAAGAAAAGGATGAGCTTAGAAGATTGCTCTAGATTCTTGTGAAGAGTTGGTTCGTGTCAAGTTTGAGAGAGATTCGACAATTGAAAAGGCCGAAAAAGTTAACATGCTCATTCAACGCGACACAGAGGCGACCAAAGACAAAATGAGAGAAGATGTAATAAATGAGCTCGACCCACTTCTCATTCTCTAGAACACTAATGTCCTCAAGAAAAGGTATCCAGCATTGCTTGGCGAAGACTATCCTTATCAGCTTCATCGTGCTTGGTAATTTTTTTATCACGGAAGAGAAGAAACTTAATGGATCAAAGGATGCCGATGTAGCCAAACTTGAAAGCAATGTGCTATTGGGCGATGAATCCAAAATATTGCATGACATTCAGACTTCTCTTTAGAAAGAAACCATGGTTGGTCCTTCATATAAAGTCGGCGAAGGATCCGGATCGATGCACTTTGATATCGCAGCTGAATTGTTCATATTGTCCCAATTCATTTCCAGCTCTACGGCGAGCTCTTCAATTATCTTTGGGTATGATCTAGACAAACCACGTCTGTCCCTAATTCTTAAGCACGGTTTTGAAGACACTCCAATTCAACCTGGAGTCCATACCGAAGAAGGTATTCCGTCAACTTTTCCCTTTTCTCATTATAAAGTTGGAATGCCATCAGTTGATATTTTTAATCTTTTCGCTTATTATTTCTCAGCCTTAGATCCATCACGCATTGCTCCTTTCCCTTCACTAGAGCCTAAGCTAGAGTCACAAATGGCTACGACGGAGTCTGTTACAGTTTTGACTTCGGTTGCCACTTAAAGCGCTCAAAAAGTGGCATTTGTTTTTGATGATCAATTCATAAAGCTGTTACTCAAGGAGTAAAATGAACCTGCACCATGAAATCCCTTTTGATGAGGAAGTGGTGATCACATGTGAAACCAATCCCATTGAAGGGCTCAGTATGAAAGGGCAGATTAAATGAGTGGGGCTTTCAAAAAGGAAGGTAAAGGGCAAGCCTGTCGAGCTGGTCTCGGATGGACCGATTCCTTTCTCACTTCAGACGATCCCTCCTAGTGAGACGGTTCCTTCGGACAACGTTCCTCGTACTTTTAGAGCTGAAGATGCCCCCATCCTTCCTACTTCCAAAGATGATTCCGTCTCGATCCATATAGCTGAGGAAACTCCTTCGAGGGAAAGCCAAGGCGGCAAAGGGCCGAAGAGAGTGGCAAGCGTAGTTCAAAGGGAACCACTTCGAAGAAGCGAAGAGGGATAAAAAAATTCCAATGAGTGATCTTTGGACATGTAAAAATTCAAAAAATCATTTCTTCTTTGTTGGTTGGATTCGTTCAGGCATGGCCCTTTAGTTTTATCTTGTATTTTGTACAGCAAGTTTCATATAAATAAGAATTCTTTGTTCTTACATATGATTTTTACATTTATTTGTTTGAATGTTCGAATTATAATACTTTTCATTTTATGCACTCGAGACTTGTTACTTGTTGCTTGTTGAATGAAAAACTGATTTGATTAATCCATATCAAGGCTCCAATACGATCGTGGCCTTGAGTCTCAGTAAATACTAGATATGAGTCATAGTGTTGAGCTATCACAGTATTGCTTAGACGATCACATTTCTACCCTCGGTTTTGGGTCAATAAATGTACAGCATGGACGGTCGAGTCTCATCACAGTGGTGTTAATACTCTCACATAATTTCCAAAAAAAACTTAAAGTCGGTCAATGAATGGCCGAGTCACATTCATCATGTTTATCTCTCATGCCCCCAAGTCTAGGGCGTACATTGATAAGTAAGAGGCATGTTATGTTTGCTTCAGCTTTATACTCTTTCCCATCGAATCGTGGGATCAAGAAAATGGATGGAAATCTGAGTCATGTGTATTTTGGTCTTTAGTAGTTTGTATTCCTTCTGTCGGTTTTGGGTTGGAATTACTTGAATTGAGAACGGTCGAAATCCACTCATCTATCCATGGAGTTTGCATTCAAGTATGCACTCTAAGGACTTGGAGTTTCCTCATGGGCAGTTGCGTTTTCGCCTAAGGCAGTCTTTTCTACACCCGAATTGTTTATACTCAAGTTTGCACTCCAGGGACTAGATTTTTCTCATGGGCAGTCGTATTGCCGCTCGGTGTAGTCGTTTCTCCATCCGAATTGTTTATACTCCAGTCTACACTCCGGGGACTTAGAATTTTCTCATAAGCAGTCATATTTCCTCCTAGGGTAGTCGTTTTTCCACTCAAATTGTTTATACTCTAGTTCGCACTTTGCAGACTTAGAGTTTTCTCATAGGCTGTCGTGTTTCCACCCAAGGTAGTCATTTTTCTTCCCGAATTGTTTATACCGCCGTCCGCACTTTGGGGATTTGGAGTTTTCCGTAGGAAGTCGTGTTTTCGGCCGAGGTAGTCATTTTTCCACCTGAATTGTTTATACTCCAGTCCGCACTCTGTTGAGTTAGAGTTTCCTCGAGGGCATTCATGTTTTCACCCGGGACAGTCGTTTCTCCACCTAAATTGGTTTGTACTCCCACCTGCACTCCGAGGACATAGAGTTTTCTCGTGGACGGTCATGTTTTCGCCTAGGGTAGTCATTTTTTGACATGAATTTTTTATACTCCAGTCTAAACTTTAGGGACGTAGAGTCTTCTCGTGGGCAGTTGTGTTTCCACCCAGGGCAGTGGTTTTTGCATCCAAATTATTTTTAATCCAGTTCGCACTTTAGAGGCTTAGAGTTTTCTTATGGGCCATCGTGTTTCCACACGGGGCAGTCGGCTTTTTGCCCGATTTGTTTACACTTTAGTCTGCACTCTGGGGACTTAGAGTTTTCTCGTGGCAGTCATGTTTTCGCTCAGGAGGTTGTTTTTCCACCTGAATTTTTAATACTCCAATCTGCACTTTGGGGACTTAGAGTTTCCCGTGGACAGTCATGTTTCCGTCCGAGGATGTTGTTTTTCCAGCGGAATTATTTATGCTTCATTCCACACTTCAGGGACTTAGTGTTGTCTCAATAGGTGGCCAATCATACCCATGTTTAAATTATACTTCAGTTGTTAAGTCGAGATCAGAGCTATCGAGCGACTGGTCGAACCATGTTCATCCATGGAATGGAATTCTACCCCCTAGCCTTAAGGATGAAACTCGACAAATTGTCGGTCAATTCTCATTCACTTGGTGACTGTAGCTCTTCCACTTAAGTCAAGGGAGGAGGTCAATGATGGATGGTTGGATCACATCCATGCTTGGGTTGGATAATCAAGTCTTGTACAATTTGCTTCGTATTCTCTTTAGTAAACAAAGGTTTAGAGTTATTGAGTGGACAATTAAGTTGCATCCGTTTCAAGGTGTAATCGTTTCCATGTGTTGAGAATGGTGTTGATGAGTAGGCAATCAATCGTGGCTACTTCAACTCTAATATGAAGGTTGTTGAATGGACAATCAATTGTGTCCACATTCTATTGGACTCAAACCATGTCTGGTTTTTCCATTCCCTATCTCGGTATCCTAAGTTAAGGGCATACGTTAGCTGATGAATAGTCGAATCATGTTCGTCTTGATAAAAATCCCACAGGTTTTGTCACAGTCTGCGTAGATTAGTTGGAGGCCAACTTTGAGTGCCTGATCACCTACATTATGTTGGAAGTAGTTTAGTTCAAGTTCATCGTAGTTCACAACACAATTGAAATTAAAATAGGGATCATTCAAAAGAAATCAAAATCAATCTCATTAATAAGTGAAGTGATGTCGTATGCTCGCTATTCCATTTTGTCCAAGCCCTTCTCCACCGAGAGTCGACCACATGTGGTTCAATTAGTCGTCAAATATATTTGTCACTAGGATTATGATGTTTTCTTATCGTCAATCCAGTACGTTCTTAAGCTATAGTTACTTGTTCTGCTTGTGAATAACATATGCATGTCCAAGATATGTGCATGGCATGATGGACTGGTATTGATGGGTTAGTGGTAAATCACTTGGAGTCGGACTCGAGAAAATATGGTTATTCCTTGGAATCAACAATCAGTTCACTTTGAGTCAATCATTGGTTTGCTTGGGGTCAATATATTCGATGGCCTGGTGATTGGTGTGTGGAGTTACTTTGGTGTTTGCTTCAGGAAAACTTTGTCTTAGCCAAGTCCTACTTTGTGCCGGAGCGATGGTTCTAAGATCTTACCTCATGTTGTACTTATCAAAAATTAGTCAACACCCAGCTCCAATGAAATTTGGTATGTGGATCTTCCATACTTCTAGATAATAGAATAGGATGTTAGCTTCAAGGAACTTCAATACCAATCATTGCTAAATAGCCAGCAGAAAAAAGTGGATAGTTGAGCATTTGTTGATGGATATGCTAACAGGAGATGATCGGTTATATGGCCCTGAAACGATTGGTTAGAAAGCTCAACTAGAATGATTTGTTAAGTAGGTGGATAAGTTAGTGAAAACTGTAACGACCGGCCTTACTCTCTACAGAAAGACGCATCATTTTTAAGAAAGAAAGGGATAGAGAAGAAAGAAAGAAACAACATCAAAATCTCAACAGCGGAATGAATAAATTATATTAATCACAAAAGTATTACATGGTATACAATATCTATCAGAGATACACAGCTTCATGTCACAATACATTAGACAGTTATAAATCCTGTCTATCATACAACGCGGACAACGACTCAGAGATCAACACAGTGGAACCACCTATATATCTACAAATTCTGAAGCCTCTTGCTCCATTGCTCCTCCAAAGACAACTTGAATCCCTTGGCTACTCGTAAAAATTTGAGTACCCAAGAGTTTAAGAAAAATAGAATAAACTCCGGGTCAGATATGGGTCTGGTGTGTGAAAACGATTAAAGTTGCTTAACGTTAAAAAACTTTGAAAACAAAGGTATCACGTAAGACTTCCCACGCATAAACATGGATAACTTTTTACCTTACGCTAACCAAAACATTTGATAGGATAGCTCAAATTTTTTCATGATTAAATTCCAGCAGACTGGCGGCAAAGTGGGTAATATAATTAAAACCGTAAGGGTACGTAGGAAGAATGGGTTTCCATCAATGGAAGGGCTACTGGGGTACCGCCCGTCACAGTACGAGGCATAGATCACCATACCAAGGATTACTCCCAATCCCCTACAACACAAAGCCGGAACCATCCCTTACTGGACAGTCGCAAATAAGATAACCCGTGGTTGTAACTAGCAACCGCCCACACAGCCGAATAAAAAGGGACTCTAGGCAGGGGTAAATCTTATCCTACTTGGGTGCTACCCACTTAGCCTTGCTGCGCCTCCTCTATTTTAGCCATTCCCGGTTGATGAGGCTTGAGGCTACGATTACCATTATAGAACACATCTACCTTAGGATGCTCATCGTCCACCTGACGATGTTCTGAAAGCATTCAATCCATACAAGTTCGTTTCGGCTTCGAACTAAACCGAAGGCTTTATCTCGTTACAGTCATTTTGGAATCACCCTCAGAGTTAACGGCAATTACCCATGCACTCTGAATCTTCACCTTCACTTGAGATTCACGACCTATCGTTAATTTGGATCAATGTCGTTTTCGAATATCCAAATTTAGAAACCCAATCCCGGTCTCATCGATGTCCAAAACGCCATCTTTTAGTTCCAAGTTGTTTTAAAGTTAAAACAATTTGATTTATTATCTATATTCACGCAGATAGATAATTCACATATACATAGATAGATAATTCAAAGCATCCATATCAAAGATCAGCATATATCTCATATCAGAGATATCAAACCATTCAAGGCAATCAATATCATCCATCCATACATAAGCAAGGATTAATTAATCACGCTATCTTTAATTAATTTAAAATGAATTAAATTAATTACTTCCATCTCTAATTAATTTAAATAAATAAATTAATTACCTTCATCACTATAAATCCTGCTTACAAACCAATTAATTAAACCAATTAATTAATCATCATCTTAATTAATCACCCTTGATTAATTATCCTTTAATTACACTAAGTAATTAATCCTTAATTAATTACACAAATTAATTATTATTAATCATTTACAGTAATTAACCCTTAATTACTCTAATTAATTACATTAATTAATGATCCTTAATTAATTACTTCCATTAATCAACCTTAATTAATCATAAACAGTAATTACCATCCTGTAATTACTTACCTTAACTAATTAACTCCTTAATTAATTATATTAATCCTTTAATTAATTAAACCAAGCAATTAACCCTTAATTACTTCTACTAAGTAATTATCCTTTAATTACTTCCCATTAAGTAATTTCCCTTTAATTAATTACATCCCAGTAATTATACATTAATTACTTACCCTAAGTAATTACACTATTTAATCTCATTAAGTGTTCATACTTAATCAATCATCAAGATTATCTATAATTAATCAACCAATTATTTAATCACATTCATTTGATTAATTACAATTGGGTAATTCATCCCTTAATTACCCCTTTAAATAAATTAATTAATCTTTGATTACAGATTAATTAGTCTATAATTATTAATTAATAAACCTTAATTATCAATTAATAAAACTTAATAACCAATTTATTAATCCTTAATAAATCAATTAATCAATCCTTAATAACAATTAATTAATCCTAAATAACAGTTAATTAATCCTTAATTAACTTTAATGGTAGATTAATAATTTCTTAATTATTAATTAATAAAGCCTAATTATTAATTAATAAAACTTAATTACAAATTAAATACTTCTTAATTACAAGTTAATTAATCTCTAATTACTAATTAATCAACCTTAATTACTTAATTAATTACCACTAATCACTAATTAATAATCTCTAATTATCTAATTAATTAATTAACCTCTAATTAGTTAACTTATAACCCTTAATTATTAATTTTAAATAAATTAATTAAATCAATTAATTACTCTTAATTAATTCCTTAATTAATTCTTAATCATTATTAATTAAATTAATTACTATACTTAATTTCCCTTAATTAACTTAATTAAGTTCAAGACATTAAAAACCTTAATTATTTTAAGATAAGAATTATCTTATTATTGTCTTGATTATCATTAAAACATTTTAAACCATTTTATCCTTATGAATAACTTTACTTTATTAAATCATTAATTAAGATTTAAAACAAAATAAACATTTAACTTGATAAATTTAAAGTTAACAAAACATAACTTCCATAAACTTAAACATTTATCAAATGGTCGTTTAAACTAAATTCAATTTAAATTTTAAAACTAGTCTTTAAATTTCATTTCTACTTGAGTTTTAAAATAATATTAACAAAATTTAAATTAAACAAATTTTCAAACTTCTTAATCAAATACTAAAGAAAACATTTATTTTTATGAAGAATAGAATTTAAAACAAGATATATTTCAAAATTTTAAAAATTTCTTTATTAAAAATTAAAACTTGTTTTATAAAAACTTTTAAAAACTTATGAAAATTTCCTTTAATTCATCTGCTTCAGTTGAACCCGAGTATCACTCGAGAGCCATCCCAAGTTCCATCTCCTTTTCTTCCATTTTCAAAATTTTAGTTTAAATTTAAATTCCTTTTCTTACATTTTCAAAATTTTAGTTTAAATTTAAATTTTAAAAAAAAACAGTAACAACTAATACTACAAGCAAATCACCCACCAACTACTCGAGTACAGACTCCGGCTATTACCCCAAAACCCTGATCTCTCCTTTGAGCAAACCAAACTCAACTCATAACAAAAACCCACAGACACCATAAACTACACCATGCACGTGCGCCATCACCGGAGCCACCTCAGACCATCGACGACACCATCGTCAAGTCACCGAACATCCCTACAAGCAACTTCGATCGTACAAACATTATCACAAGCTCGAGATCAAAATCGAGCAGTCCAGTTGAAAACTTGAACCAAACACCATCGCCAAAACCACCTCGAACTCGCGCCTCCGACCATCAGACAACGTGCAACCTCGGCCACTCCATCTCTGATCATTCATGTAGCCATTCCCCTTAGTCCCCTCGAATTCGATACATCCGAGAGGAAGTAGTGATCCTATATTCCCAGCTCGACTAAATTAGGTTTAGAACCTAAATTAACTCGCCGCCGTCGCCACGACCATCAAGCACCCCACCATCCATTTTTCCTGAGCACCCCTACACTCCGACCTCCTCCAGCCGAAGCCACGATCACTAAAGATGCTCCGGCCACCAGAACTTGCCTAAAAACCCAAACTTTAGACATTTCCAAAATGCACACTCTTCCTAATACTAAAAATCTTGATTTTTGTTCTAAAAATCCTATCTTTCAAAGATGATTCAAGATATAAACTTGAAGCAGCAAATTTAAGTGATTGATTTTAACACTATAAAAGAATTCGTATTGTACTATTTTAATTCCAGAAGATTTTCACATCTATTCTACTTGAATAAAATTTTAAACTTAAATTTGTGTTTAAACAAACATATCATGTTTAAAACTTAAAACCTAACAATGATCAGATAAGGAAATTTGAATTTTTTTCCTTTTATTTTACTTTCTGTAATTTAAAAACAGAGAAGAACAATCAAAATATACATGAACAGTTCATACACATTCATATACACAGATAATACATATATATACACATGCAAGCATTAATCATTTCAGAAATCTAACAAGCAACAGAACAGTTATTACTTAGGATTTTTAAGTAGATGTTTACTCACCTTTTTAATAAAATGCAGAGATTTTGAAAAGAACTAGGAAGCTTTTGAAACAATTTTGGATTCCTGAATTACTTTGATTGAAAACAAAATTGCTTTGTTGACTGGGATGATTCAAGACTTGATTGATGCAGTTTGCATTTGAAGATGTTACAAGCTTTTGAAAACTGCTTACAGGGTCTGCTTTGAAAATTGGTTACAGGCTTAAAGGACAGCGATTTGATTTCAGGTTGCTGATTTGTTTACAGGCTTGAAAATAAAATAGTTACAGGTTTGATGATTTTCTGGTTTGCATTTGTTTTTGAGGAGAATAGTATAGACTTTTGGTTTGGTTTGTGGAATATTTTTACAGGGTTTTGGTTTGTGAAGGTCTTCTAGTTTTTGATTTTGAACTTGAGTTGTTTTGAAGATAGTTTACAGGTTTAATGATTTGTTTTTAGGAATGAATTACAGGGTTTTAAACTTGAAAATGTTTTCAGGTTATGATTTGAGGAAGTGATTACAGGTCTAGCCATTGTTTTCTTGTTTTGAATATCAAAAGGTAAGAAAAAAAATGAAGGAAGAAGGTGGAAGTTTTTATAGATTAAATTTAGGATTAATTAAAATTTAAAGAAAAAAAAAATGACACTTGTCTTTACCACACTTAATTATCAAACACTTGTTACTTATCTCTTGATTTGATTACACTTGTAATTATTCATTTTTATATTATTTTAAAATGATTTTTAAAAACTTTTATATTAATTTCTTAATTAATAAACATGTTTCTTAACTTATAAATATTTTCTAATTTTAAATAAATAATACTTTTTGAAAAGAAAATAAATTAAAAACCAATCATATTTTAAATAAAATCATATATAATATATTTAATTCATTTTTAAATGCCCATATTTAACTTTTTTATTTATTTGCTATTAAATAAATACTTTTCCAAATTAATATAAATAAATTTCTTTTAGGAATATAAAACAAATCTTATTTTAAATAAAAACCTTATCCATATATTTTCAAACTATATTATTATTTCTATTTTAAGATATATATGTAATCCTTTAAATTCAATTTTAAATCCAGATTCAAATTCAAATTCAATTTAAAATCCAATTTAAAATCAACTCAAATAAATATAGATATCAATTTTAAAAAACACATTATTAAATTTGTAAATAATTATTCTATTTAAAAATAACTTAAATACATATACATATATATATTTAAACACACTTATTAAATTTGAAAATAATAAGTCTATTTAAAATCTATTTATAAAATAACACAATTTAAAGTAAATTATTATTCCGTTTAAAAATCTATTTATAACAATATTTAAAAACATCCCATTATATTTATTACTGTTTGAAATTAACAAATTTTACCAATTTTAAATAATTAATTAAGAGGTTATCACATTTTAAATTCCTTGATATTTCGAGATATTACATTCCTCCCCTCTTAAAAAGAATTTCGTCCTTGAAATTTAAAACAAAAGACAATCCAAAATTTCTATTTTATTTCAACCAATTCAAGCATACATATCAGCCATACACAAACAACCAAACAAACAATTTCATCCAAACAAACAATTATTCTATCAAACAACTCTAGCTATCCGGACACAGATCTGGATAAGCTTCCTAAAATTATCCAGAGTTTCCCAGGTATAGTGTAACGACCCGCCATTCATTCCACAGAATGACGCATCATTAATAAGAAAGAAAATGATAGAAAAGAGAAAAGATAGGAAAGAAAGAACTAAACAACATCAGAATCTCACAGCGGAATGAATAAATTATATTATATCACATAAGATATTACATAGTATCATATACATCAGAGAAACACAGCTTATACATCATGTACTAGACAGTTATAAACACCTGTCTAGTTATTACAACTCAAGTACAACACAGGAAAACAGATACAACTCAAACACAGCGGAACCACTATATCTACAAACGCTGAAGCCTCCTGCTCCATATCTCCTCCAGAACTCATCAATGCAAACCTGAATCCCTTAGCTACTCGTAAAAATTTGAGTACCCAAGAGTTTAATAAAATAGAAATAAACTCCGGGTCAGACAAGGGTCTAGTGTGAGTAAACGGGTTAAAGTTTCTTAACTTTGAAACCTTTGAAAACAAAGGTATCACGTAAGACTTCCCACACATAAACATGGGTAAGTTTTTGCCTTACGCTAACCAAGATATTTTATAGGAAATTCTATGATATTATAATAGGGTCTAGGGTTTTCAAGTAAAAATACCGAAATAGCTGGAATGCTTGCATTTCACATTCCAACCTAGTTGGGCACAATCAATATGTACGACACTTATTGAAGATTGGATTCCATACAATGGCAGGGCTACTGGGATACCACCCGTCACAGTATGTGGCCTAGATCACCGTACCGAGGATCCACCCTAAATCCCCTGCAACACAAGGCCAGAACCATCCCTTACTGGACAGTCCCGAACAAGACAACCACGCAGTTGTTTCGAACCAACTGCCCACACAACCGAATAAAAAGGGACTCTAGACAGGGGTCCATCTCATCGTACTTGGGTGCTACCCACTTAGCCTTGCTGCACCTCCCCTGTTTTAGCCATTTCTGGTTGATGAGGCCTAAGGCTACGATTACCTTTAGAGAACACATCTCTTAGAATGCTCATCGTCCACCTGACGATGTTCTGAAAGCTTTCAATCCATACAAGTTCGTTCCGGGTTCGAACGAAACCGAAGGTATTATCTCGTTATGCTCATTTTCAAATCACCCTCAGAGTTAACGACAACAACACTTGCACTCTGAATCTTCTTCTTCGCTTGAGATTCACGACCTATCGTTAATTTGGATCGATGTGGTTTTCGGATATCCAAATCTGAAAACCCGATCCCGGTCTCATCGAAATCCAAAGCGCCATCTTTTAGGTCCAAGTTGCTTTAAAGTTTAAAACAATTCAATTCTATTATCTATATACACACAAATAGATAATTCACAAATCATAATAGATAATTCACATTATCATCACAAATAGATAATTCACATTATCATCACAAACAGATAATCTACATTATCATCACAAATAGATAATTCATATTATCATCTCACTTTAATCAAAGTATCCATACCACACAGCATTATTTATCTCATATCTGAGATCTCAAACCATTCAAGGCAATCAATATCATCCATCCATAAATAAGGAAGGATTAATTTATCACACTACAATTAATTTGAAATGAATTAAATTAATTACTTCATCTCCAATTAATTTAAAATTAATTAAATTAATTACTTTCATTACATAGATCATGCTTACATAACCATAAATTAATTACAAATCAATTAATTAATCACCATCTAATCATTCATCTTAATTAATCATCCTTGATTAATTATTCTCTAATCACTTTAAGTAATTAGCTTTAATTAATTTATCCAAATTAATTATTCACAAACAATTACAGTAATTAACCTTTAATTACTTCATTAATTAATTAACTGTAATTAATTACGTTAATCCTTAATTAATTACATTAATTAATTATACTTTAATTAATTACTCTCATTAATCAACTTTAATTAATCCTAACAGTTATTAACTATTCTTAATTACTTCTTAATAAATTTTTAGTTACCTTTACAAATCCATTGATTAATTACACCAAGTAATTAATCCTTAATTACTTCTACCAATTAATTATCCTTTAAATTACTTCCCATTAAGTAATTCCCCTTATATCAATTACATCCAGTAATTCATCAATTACTTAGTAATTACTCTTATCAAATCTCATTAAGTAATTATACTTGATTAATTACCAAGTGACTATCTTTAATTAATTAAAAAATTAGTTAACTTAAATTAATCACATTCATCTCATTAATCACAACTAATTAATTCATCCCTTAATTACCCTTTAAACAAATTAATTAATCCTTCATTACTGATTTATTACCCTTCAACTATTAATTAATAAACCTTAATTATTAATCTATATCCTTTAATACAAAGAAATTAATCCCTAATTACTTTATAATTAATTAATTAACCTTAATTGATTAATTATCTATTAATTATTATTTAATAAAATTTAGTTATTAATTAACAATCTTAATTACAAATTAATCAATCCATAATTACCAATTAATCAATCCTTAATGACAATTAATAGTTAATTAATCCTTAATTAATCTTAATTATAGATTAATAATCTCTTTATTTTTAATTAAGAAAACTTAATTATTACTTAATAAAACTATATTAAGTAATTCTCAGTTACCAATTTAATTAACCCTCAACTACTTAATTAATTAATTAATTTCTAATTACAAATTAATTAATCTCTAATTGTTAATTAATCCAACATAATTATTAGTTAATTAAATTAATTATTCTTAATTACTTAATTAATCCTTATCAATAAGTAATTAAATTAATTAACTATACTTAAACTTTCTTAATTAACTTAATTAATCCCAACTCATTAAAATCTTAATTAACCTTAAGATTAAACATTAGCTTTAATTATCTTTAAAAACATTTTATCTTAGTAATTAACTTTACTTAATTAAATCATTAATTAAGTTTTAAAATAAAATAATCATTAATTACTTACTTCTAATTATTAATTAACAATCCTTAATTGCAAGTTAATAAATCACTTGAAAACCTTAATTGTTAATTTATAATTCATTAATTATTAACTAATTCAATTAATAAATCACTCTTTAATTACTCCATTTATTATCATGCTTATATTAAGTTTTTAAGATAAAACATTTCCTTATAAATTTCCTTTTTATACTTCAAATTAAATTTGAAAATAACCAAAGGATTTAACTTAAAACATTTAAAACAAATAATAAAAATATATTTATACAAACAATTCATTTCAAGAAATTGATTTAGCTTGATTGTTTAAAGTTTTAAAAACTTACTTTTATCTTAAATTTAAAAAAAAACTGGTTAAATATTTGCTTTGGTTTAACCTATATGTACCTGAACTCAAACCAAGTACTTCTTCCTCTTCTTTACTTATTAAAACAGTTTGATTTAAATTTTAAAAACTGTTTGATTTAAAATTAAAAAAATCTAGAAACTATTAAAAATTTAACAGTTTTACTTAAGTTCCTGCATATGACCCTAGGAATCACTCGAGCCAAAACCTTATTGCCCCGAACCCATCTTCGAGACAACAAACAAACCCAAATCAAACAATGGTGCATCGATCATCTTGTGCACCTGCACCAAACATTGGTGAACTTCTAGCATCAACGACCACCGTTGACAAGTCCCATTCGACCTCCTCCCACCATCTGACCATTCAGATATCCACATCAAACCCAGCAACAAGATCAAGCTACCTCGATCGAACTGCCCAGTTGAATTCAGCCACTGCCAGAAAAGAACCTCTCCTAATCGATTCTGGCCACCGGAAGATGATCAACCTCGTCCACGCCTTGCCGAACACCTACGCAACCAATCCCTTCAACCTCGATCCACTCGATCAATCATAGGTGACGCCCTCCTCCCAATTCTGACCACAACCAAAATTAGGTTTAAAAACAAAATTGAGCAATCCCAATCGCCACGATGGATTAACCACCTTTCAGCCATTATTGCCAATCACCTCAACACCCCGACCTCCTCTAGTAATGGACTCGACCACCAGAAATACACCGGCTACCAGAAAAACCCAAAAATCTAAATTCTGGTCATCGATGAATTGCACTCTTAATACCATTTTAAAAATTATGATTCTTTCTTAAAAATCATATTTTCCAAGTTAGATTTAGATTAAATACTTGTATCGGCAATTTAATATGTTTGATTTTTAACATGTTTAAAATATTTGCTGCTTTTTTTCAATTTTTCAAATGATATTCCCACTTTTCTTACTTAATGATATTTTCAAAACTTAGATTAGGATTAAACAAACAAATCTTGTTTGAATTCAAAAATCTTATAGAGAACAGCCGATACTATTTTGAATTTTTGATCAAACTTAAACTCTGAACTATAAACAGGGTATAACCAGGCTATCAAACATGCATGCTTAAACCAGATACCTATATAGAAAGATTATACTAAGATACACATGCAACACTCTTCATCACAGAAATTCATATGCAACAAACATTTACCTACTTAACTTTTAAATAAATGTTTACTCACCAATTAAAGAGGCAGAGAGTTAAAGCACTTTTGATCAGAGCCTGACAAACTGGAATTTTGAAACTGATTTTTCTTTCATTCTTTAAAACTGGAGTGCTTGCTTTAAAAACTTTGAAATGCTTTGAAAACTTTTGCTTTGACCCAGATTTACTTGCATGCACACTTGAAAGATGGTTACAGACTTGATTTGTTAACAGGGATTGATGTTTTTAGGAGTGTTTACAGGCTTTGCATTTGAAAAGGTTAACAGGTTTTGGTATAAGGAGGTTACAGGAAAATAAACATTGCAGATTTGATTTTAATTTGATTTCAAGCTGAAGATTCTAGAGTTTGGAAAATATTAACAGCTTTGGCCATGAATTTGTGAAAGGTTTTATAGGGTTTTCAGTTTTGGTTTGAGGAGTGTTTGCATTGCATTGCATTTAAAAAATCTGGTTTGAACTTGTAAAATGGTTACAGGAAAACAACATTTCAGATTGGTTTTGTAAAGTGTTCAGATCTAAGACAAAAGATTTACAGGGTTTTGAAAGAGCAACTGCAGATTTGTTTGAGAGATTTCTGGTTTGATAATTTTCTGGTTTTTGATTTTGTTTTTGGCAAATGTGAAAATGGATCAAAGAAAAATGGAAGAAGAGAAGATATAGATTGAATTAGGATTTATTTACATTAAAGAAAATAGAAAATGAATTATGCCACTTGTTAACATACTTACACTTGTCATCTAAAATAATTAATTACCTAACACATGTTTTTAACATGCATATAAAATTAACACATGTAATTACTAAATTTTCATTTGTTTTAAAAATGATTTAAAAGCTTTCTAAATTGAATTTCCTAATTAATAAATATATCTTAAATGCCTTTCTTAATATATATACATATAACCTTTTAAAAGAAATAAAATGAAAATCAATTAGATTCTAAATAAAATCACATGAAAATATATTGAATTCATTTTTAAATGTTAACGTAAAACTATTGTATTTATTTACTGTTAAATAAATACTTTCTAAATTTATATAAATAATCTCTTTAGGAAAGAAATATAAGACAAAAACTTATTTAAATAAAAACTTTACTCATATGTTTCATATTAAAGTAAAATAAAATAATTATCTTTAAAAATTCAAAATCTAAATCCAGATTCAAACTTCACTTTTATAATCTAATTTAAAATTCAACTCAAACATTTATATTTTTAAGTAAACAAACCGTTAAGTTTGAAATTGATTACTCCATTCAAAAACAACTTAATACATACATACATACATACATACATACATACATATATATATATATTTAAAGAATACTTATTAAATTTGAAAATTATAAGTCTATTTAAAATCAAATTTATAAATTAACACTAATTAAATAATTATTCTTATTAAAAATCAATCTATAACCATAATTAAAACATCACATTATTATTATTTGGTTATTTATATTTGAAAATAACAATTTTATTAATTTCAAATAATTTAAATTAAGAGATTATCACATTTTAAATTCCTTGAAATTCCGGGATATCACATTTCTCCCCCTTTAAAAGAATTTCGTCCTCGAAATTTAAAACAAAGATAATTCAAAGGTTTTAATTTTATTTCAAAAATCCAATCATACACAACAACTATACACTATCAATCAAACAACCATTCATCCAAACAAACAATTCATCCAAACAAACAATTTTAGCTATCCTGACATAGATCCGGATAAGCTTCCTAAAATTATCAAAAGTTTTCCAGGTACAGATACTGGAATACGACTCTACTAAATCTAAACCGGTTACACCACTAAGCTACTGAGCTCCCACTCATCTAGATCTACTATCTATATAAGAGACCAGACCTACAGACAAGATTGACTCAACAACCAAATCCTCATGAACTGCTGGTCCCACAAACATTGATGGATCATACACGTACTCCCTCAGAGATACGTGAAATACATTGAATCCCAGTCCTCCAAACTGTCAATTCAACCTCGAAGCCAAAACTCTAACCTCACAAAAACTCAGAAAGATCCAATATACTCGGAGCTATCTTTCTAGTCTTACCCAATCTTATTTGCTCCATTTACCGAAGAAAAACAATGGAGTTTCCAACTTCGAGTACCAAATTCCTCCATCTCTAATCCAAAGAACTCTTCTGACGATCCCGGCTACCTTATCCTTCCTGATCAGCTCAACCTTCGCTGATGCTTCTCAAAACAAACAGGACCAAAAACAATACAACAAACGGATCCTCTCAAAATCTACCAAAATCAAGAACACAAACTCTACTCCACAATCATCAATAGGTTTCACACTTCCTTCTCCTATCCGAGAAAGACAAAACAGGAGCACTCGCTAATCTGGCCTTCAAATCCTGAAAAACTTCCTGTAGAAACCCTTAAATCCAAACATTGCAACTTCCTGTTGCTTCCACTCTAGAACAACTACCACTTAGCTTCCACTGAACAACTCTGATCTGGGAAAAATGAGAAAGCCGTCGATGAACATGAGCACAAACTGGGCCAACACATCCGGAAAACTTGGTTTCTCGGATCCATAAAGAGAAAACACAAAAATCTCACGAAATCTTGAGCTGCTTCACCAAAACCTCTTGCTAGAAGACATCTAGAAAATCTATGACAACTCTATAACTCCTACATCCTCTAGAAATGCAACAAACCCAGGCAAAAGGATTCCCAAAAGAAGACTCAAACAATCGCAAGTCACTTTTGCGATCCTATCCAGCCCAATATCCAAAAATACTGTTCTTACTTTACCCATCCGAATAGTCTTAGTGGTTGACCAATCAATTCGAAGAAACGAGTCCACTATGCTGCTTCTGGACTCCACCTCTAGGAATCTGCTAAGCCAAAAGATGTTCCAGCAGGAACACAAAACACCTCCGAGCTACACCGCTGCCACAGATGCCAAAACTTCTTATCCAAAGCTCCTTGAGAAATTTGGACCTCAAACCAAACACAAACATCCTGCTGAACTCAGCCACAACACCGAATCAGACACACTTCTTAAGTTTGCTCCAAAAGAAACATCTTCGAATACATCCATAGTCACTACGTCTCACCACACAGCTACTACTTCCTGAGGTAGCTAAGATACCATCACTCGCTTCTGTTTAAACGAAAGATCCAAACTCTCGAAAATCCACTCACATGAGCGCGATCAAACATATACTTAAATGATGGATTCCGAACCTTAACAGGTTTCCTTCAGAGATCAAAGAAATCCTTACACCATACCAAAGCTCACTTCAGACGGTATTAGGTCTACAGTCTCGACAAATAAACTTCCAACCTCAAACATTCAAACTCCAACCATTGGTAGTCATGTTACACACACCACTACCCTATCTACCTTTATAACTCATATTGGAAAACGCAAACAGGTAACCCAACAAAATAGGTAGAAATAAGATATATGTATGTATGTATGTATGTATGTATGTATGTATGTATGTATGTATGTATGTGTATATGTATATGTATATGTATATGTATATGTATATGTATATGTATATGCATATGTATATGTATATGTATATGCATATGTATATGTATATGTATATGTATATGTATATGTATATGTATAAAATTACAAGTATGCTCTCTAAAGAAGAAATCACTCCAAAACCTAGGTATTCACTCAACCTAGCGCTCTGATAGCACTGTAACGACCCGCCATTCATTCCACAAAATGACGCATCATTAATAAGAAAGAAAGGGATAGAAAAGAGAAAAGATAGAAAAGAAAGAACTAAACAACATCAGAATCTCACAGCGGAACGAAGAAATTATATTATATCACATAAGATATTACATACTATCATATACATCAGAGATACACAGCTCATACATCACGTACTAGACAGTTATAAACACCTGTCTAGTTATTACAACTCAAGTACAACACAGGAAAACAGATACAACTCAAACACAGCGGAACCATTATATCTACAAACGCTGAAGCCTCTTTCTCCATATCTCCTCCAGAACTCATCAAAGAAAACCTGAATCCCTTGCCTACTCGTAAAAATTTGAGTACCCAAGAGTGTAATAAAATAGAAATAAACTCCAGGTTAGACATGGGTCTCGTGTGAGTAAACGAGTTAAAGTTTCTTAACTTTGAAAACCTTTGAAAACAAAGGTATCACGTAAGACTTCCCGCACATAAACATGGGTAAGTTTTTGCCTTACGCTAACCAAGTATTTGATAGGAAATTCTGTGATATTATAATAGGGTCTAGGGTTTTCAAGTAAAATACAGAAATGGCTGGAATGCTTACATCTCACATTCCAACATAGTTGGGCACAATCAATACGTACGACACTTATTGGAGATTGGATTCCATACAATGGCAGGGCTACTGGGGTACCGCCCATCACAGTACGTGGCCTAGATCACCATACCGAAGATCCACCCTAAATCCCCTGCAATACAAGGCCGAAACCATCCCTTACTGGATAGTCCCGAACAAGACAACCCCGCAGTTGTTTTGAACCAACTACCCACACAGCCGAATAAAAAGGGACCCTAGACAGGGGTCCATCTCATCCTACTTGGGTGCTACCCACTTGGCCTTGTTGCACCTTCCCTGTTTTAGCCATTCCCGGTTGATGAGGCCTGAGGCTACGATTACCTTCAGAGAACACATCTCTTAGAATGCTCATCGTCCACCTGACGATGTTCTGAAAGCATTCAATCCACACAAGTTCGTTTCGGGTTCGAACGAAACCGAAGGCATTATCTCGTTACACTCATTTTGGAATCACCCTCAGAGTTAACGACAATAACCCTTGCACTCTGAATCTTCATTTCGCTTGAGATTCATGACCTATCGTTAATTTGGATCGATGTGATTTTCGGATATCCAAATCTGGAAACCCGATCCCGGTCTCATCGAAATCCAAAGCGCCATCTTTTAGGTCCAAGTTGTTTCAAAGTTTAAAACAATTCAATTCTATTATCTATATACACACAGATAGATAATTCACAAATCATAATAGATAATTCACATTATCATTACAAATAGATAATTCACATTATCATCACAAACAGATAATCCACATTATCATCATAAATAGATAATTCATATTGTCATCTCACTTCAATCAAAGCATCCATACCACACAGCATTATTTATCTCATATCTGAGATCTCAAACCACTCAAGGCAATCAATATCATCCATCCATACATAAGCAAGGATTAATTTATCACACTATAATTAATTTAAAATGAATTAAATTAATTACTTCATCTCCAATTAATTTAAAATTAATTAAATTAATTACTTTCATTACATAGATCTTGCTTACATAACCATAAATTAATTACAAATCAATTAATTAATCACCATATAATCATTCATCTTAATTAATCATCCTTGATTAATTATTCTCTAATCACATTAAGTAATTAGCCTTAATTAATTTACCCAAATTAATTATTCACAAACAATTATAGTAATTAACCTTTAATTACTTCATTAATTAATTAACTATAATTAATTACATTAATCCTTAATTAATTACATTAATTAATTATACTTTAAATAATTACTTTCATTAACGAAATTTAATTAATCCTAATAGTTATTAACTATTCTTAATTACTTCTTAATAAACTTCTAGTTACCTTTATAAATCCTTTGATTAATTACACCAAGTAATTATCCTTTAAATTACTTACCATTAAGTAATTCCCCGTATATCAATTACATCCAGTAATTCATCAATTACTTACCTTTAGTAATTACTCTTATCAAATCTCATTAAGTAATTGTACTTAATCAATTACCAAGTGACTATCTTTAATTAATTAACAAATTAATTAACTTCAATTAATGACATTCATCTCATTAATCACAACTGATTAATTCATCCCTTAATTACCCTTTAAACAAATTAATTAATCCTTCATAACAAATTTATTATCCTTCAACTATTAATTAATAAACCTTAGTTATTAATCTTTATCCTTTAATACAAAGTAATTAATCCCTAATTACTTTATAATTAATTAATTAACCTTAATTAATTAAGTAATGATCTCCTAATTATTAATTAATAAAACTTAATTATTAATTAACAATCTTAATTACAAATTAATTAATCTATAATTACCAATTAATCAATCCTTAATGACAATTAATAGTTAATTATTCCTTAATTAATCTTAATTATAGATTAATAATCTCTTTATTTTTAATTAAGAAAACTTAATTATTACTTAATAAAACTTTATTAAGTAATTCTTAATTACCAATTTGATTAACCCTCAATTACTTAATTACTTAATTTCTAATTACAAATTAATTAATCTCTAATTATTAATTAATCCAACATAATTATTAGTCAATTAAATTAATTATTCTTAATTAATTACTTAATTAATCCTCATCAATAATTAATAAAATTAATTAACTAAACTTAAACTTTCTTAATTAACTTAATTAATCCCAACTCATTAAAATCTTAATTAACCTTAAGATGAAACATTATCTTTAATTATCTTTAAAAACATTTTATCTTAGTAATTAACTTTACTTATTTAAATAATTAATTAAGTTTTAAAATAAAATAATCATTAATTACTTATTTCTAATTATTAATTAACAATCCTTAATTGCAAGTTAATAAATCACTTGAAAACCTTAATTGTTAATTTATAATTCATTAATCATTAACTAATTCAATTAATAAATCACTCTTTAATTACTCCATTTATTATCATGCTTATATTAAGTTTTTAAGATAAAACATTTCCTTATAAATTTCCTTTTTATATTTCGAATTAAATTTGAAAATAACCAAAGGATTTAACTTAAAACATTTAAAACAAATAATACAAATTTATTTATACAAACAATTCATTTCAAGGATATGAATTTCAAGAAATTGATTTAGCTTGATTATTTAAAGTTTTAAAAACTTACTTTTATTTTAAATTTAAAAAAGAAGCTGGTTAAATATTTGCTTTGGTTTAACCCATATGTACCTGAACTCAAACCAAGTACTTCTTCCTCTTCTTTTCCTATTAAAACAGTTTGATTTAAATTTTAAAAACTGTTTGATTTAAAATAAAAAAATCTGGAAACTGTTAAGAATTTAACAGTTTTACTTAAGTTCCTGCATACGGCCCTAGGAATCACTCGAGCCAAAACCTTATTGCCCCGAACCCATCTTCGAGACAACAAACAAACCCACATCAAACAATGGTGCACCGATCATCTTGTGCACCTGCACCAAGCATTGGTGAACTTCTGGCATCAATGACCACCGTTGACAAGTCCCATTCGACCTCCTCCCACCATCTGACCATTCAGATGTCCACATCAAACCCAGAAACAAGATCGAGCTACCTCGATCGAACTGTCCAGTTGAAACTGGAATTCAGCCACTGCCAGAAAAGAACCTTGCCTAATCGATTCTGGCCACCGGAAGATGATCACCTCATCCATGCATTGCCGAACACCACCGCAACCAATCCCTTCAACCTCGATCCACTCGATCAATCATAGGTGACGCCCTCCTCCCAATAATGGCCATAACCAAAATTAGGTTTAAAAACAAAATTGAGCAATCCCAATCGCCACGATGGATTAACCACCTTTCAGCCATTATTGCCAATCACCTCAACACCTCAACCTCCTCCAGTAATGGACTCGACCACCAGAAATACACCGGCTACGAGAAAAACCCAAAAATCCAAATTCTGGTCATCGACGCATTGCACTCTTAATACCATTTTAAAAATTATGATTCTTTCTTAAAAATCATATTTTCCAAGTTAGATTCAGATTAAATACTTGAATCAGCAATTTAATATGTTTGATTTTTCACATGTTTAAAATATTTACTGCCTTTTTCAATTTTTCAGATAATATTCCCATTTTTCCAACTTAATGATATTTTCAAAACTTAGATTAGGATTAAACAAACAAATCTTGTTTGAATTCAAAAATCTCACAGAGAGCAGCTGATAGTATTTTGAATTTTTGATCAAACTTAAACTCTGAACTATAAACAGGGTATAACTAGGCTATCAAACATGCATGCTTAAACCAGATACCTATATACAGAGGTTATACTAAGATACACATGCAACACTCTTCATCACAGAAATTCATATGCAACAAAGATTTACCTACTTAACTTTTAAATAAATGTTTACCACCAATTAAAGAGGCAGAGAGTTAAAGCATTTTTGATCAGAGCCTGAAAAACTGGAATTTTGAAACTGATTTTGCTTTCATTCTTTAAAACTGGAGTGCTTGCTTTAAAAACTTTGAAATGCTTTGAAAACTTTTGCTTTGACCCAGATTTACTTGCATGCACACGTGAAAGATGGTTACAGACTTGATTTGTTAACAGAGATTGATGTTTTGAGGAGTGTTTATAGGCTTTGCATTTGAAAAGGTTAATAGGTTTTGGTATAAGGAGGTTACAGGAAAATAAACATTGCAGATTTGATTTTAATTTGATTTCAGGCTGAAAATTCTATAGTTTGGAAAATGTTAATAGCTTTGGCCTTGAATTTGTGAAAGGTTTTACAGGGTTTTCAGTTTTGGTTTGAGGAGTGTTTGCATTGCATTGCATTTGAAAAATCTGGTTTGAATTTGTAAAATGGTTACAGGAAAACAACATTTCAGATTGGTTTTGAAAAGTGTTCAGATCTAAGACAAAAGATTTACAGGGTTTTGAAAGAGCAAATGCAGATTTGTCTGAGAGATTTCTGGTTTGATAATTTTCTGGTTTTTGATTTTGTTTTTGGCAAATGTGAAAATGGATCAAAGAAAAATGGAAGAAGAGAAGATATAGATTGAATTAGGATTTATTTACATTAAAGAAAATAGAAAATGAATTATGCCACTTGTTAACATACTTACACTTGTCATCTAAAATAATTAATTACCTAACACATGTTTTTAACATGCATATAAAATTAACACATGTAATAACTAAATTTTCATTTGTTTTAAAAATGATTTAAAAGATTTTTAAATTGAATTTCCTAATTAATAAATATATTTTAAATGCCTTTCTTAATATATATACATATAACCTTTTAAAAGAAATAAAATGAAAATCCATTAGATTCTAAATAAAATCACATGAAAATATATTAAATTCATTTTAAAATGTTAATGTAATATTTACTGTTAAATAAATACTTTCTCAATTTATATAAATAATCTCTTTAGGAAAACAATATAAGACAAAATCTTATTTAAATAAAAACTTAAATCATACGTTTCATATTAAAGTAAAATAAAATAATTATCTTTAATGATTCAAAATCTAAATCCAAATTCAAATTCAAACTTCACTTTTATAATCTAATTTAAAAATCAACTCAAACATTTATATTTTTAAGTAAACACATCGTTAAGTTTAAAATTGATTACTTCATTCAAAAACAACTTAATACATACATACATACATACATATATGTATTTAAACAGTACTTATTAAATTCGAAAATGATAAGTCTATTTAAAATCAAATTTATAAATTAACACAAATTAAATAATTATTCTTATTAAAAATCAATCTATAACCTTAATTAAAACATCACATTATTATTATTATTTAGTTATTTATATTTTTGAAAATAATAATTTTATCGATTTCAAATAGTTTAAATTAAGAGATTATCACATTTTAAATTCCTTGAAATTCCGGGATATCACATTCCTCCCCCCTTAAAAGAATTTCGTCCTCGAAATTTAAAACAAAGATAATCCAAAGGTTTTAATTTTATTTCAAAAATCCAAGCATACACATCAACTCTACACTATCAATCAAACAACCATTCATCCAAACAAACAATTCATCCAAACAAACAATTTTAGCTATCCGGACATAGATCCGGATAAGCTTCCTAAAATTATCTAGAGTTTTCCAGGTACAGATACTGGAATACTGCTCTACTAAATCCAAACATGCTACACCACTAAGCTACTGAGCTCCCACTCATCTAGATCTACTATGTATACAAGAGACCAGACCTACAGACAAGGTTGACTCAACAACCAAATCCTCCTGAACTGCTGGTTCCACAACCAGTGATGGATCATACACGCACTCCATCAGATATACGTGAAATACATTGAATCCCGGTCCTCCAAACTGGCAATTCAACCTCGAAGCCAAAACACTAATCCTCACAAAAACTTAGAAAGATCCAATATACTCGGAGATATCTTTCTAGTCTTACCCAATCTTATTTGCTCCATTTACCGAAGAAAAACAATGAAGTTTCCAACTTCGAATTCCAAATTCCTCCATCTCTAATCCAAAGAACTCTTCTGACGATCCTGGCTGCCTTATCCTTCCTGATCAACTCAACCTTCGCTGATGCTTCTCAAAACAAACAGGACCAAAATCAATCCAACAAACGGATCCTCTCAAAATCTACCAAAATCAAGAACACAAACTCTACTCCACAATCATCAATAGGTTTCACACTTATTCTCCTATTCGGGAAAGACAAAATAGGAGCACTCGCTATTCTAGCCTTCAAATCCTGAAAAACTTCCCGTAGAAACCCTTAAATCCAAACATTGCAACTTTCGGTTGCTTTCACTCTAGAACAACTACCACTTAGCTTCCGCTGAACAACTCTGATCCGGGACAAATGAGAAAGCCGTCGACGAACAAGAGCACAAACTAGGCCAACACATCCGGGAAACTTGGTTTCTCAAATTCATGAAGAGAAAACACTGAAGTCTCACAAAATCTTGAGCTGCTTCACCAAAACCTCTTCCTAGAAGACATCCGAAAAATCTCTGACAACTCTATAACTCCCACATCCTCTAGAGATACCACAAACCCAAGCAAAAGATTTCCAAAAAGAAGATTCAAACAGTCGCAAGTCACTTTTGCGATCCTATCCAGCCCAATATCCAAAAATACTGTTCTTACTTTACCCATCAGAACAGTCTTAGTGCTTGACCAATCCATTCGAAGAAACGAGTCCACTCTGCTGCTTCTGGACTCCACCTCTAGGAATCTGCTAAGCTAAAAGATCTTCCAGCAGGAACACAAAACACCTCTGAGCTGCACCGCTACCACAGATGCCAAAACTCCTTATCCAAAGCTCATTGAGAAATTTGGACCTCAGACCAAACACAAACATCCTGCTGAACTCAGCCACAACACCGAATCAGACACACCTCCTTAAATTTGCTCCAAAAGAAACATCTTCGAAGACATCCATAGTCACTGCGTCTCACCACATAGCTACTAGTTCCTGAGGTAGCTAAGATACCATCACTCGCTTCTGTTTAACCGACAGATCCAAACTCTCGAAAATCCGCTCACATGAGCGCGATCAAACTTATACTTAAATGATGGATTCCGAACCTTAACAGGTTTCCTTCAGAGATCAAAGAATTCCTTACACCATCGCAAAGCTCACTCGAGATGGTATTAGGTCCACAGTCTCGACAATACACTTCCAACCTCAAACATTCAAACTCCAACCATTGGTAGTCATGTTGCACACACCACTACCCTATCTACCTTTATAACTCATATTGGAAAACGCGAACAGTTAACCTAACAACATAGGTAGAAATAAGATATGTGTGTGTGTGTATAAAATTACAAGTACGCTCTCTCAAGAAGAAATCACTCCAAAGCCTTGGTATTCGCTCAACCTAGCGCTCTGATACCACTGTAACAACCCGCTATTCATTCCACAGAATGACGCATCACTAAAAAGAAAGAAAGGGATAGAAAAGAGAAAAGATAGGAAAGAAAGAACTAAACAACATCAGAATGTCACAGCGGAACGAATAAATTATATTATATCTCATAAGATATTACATAGTATCATATACATCAGAGATACACAGCTTATACATCACGTACTAGACAGTTATAAACACATGTCTAGTTATTACAACTCAAGCACAACACAGGAAAACTGATACAACTCAAACACAGCGGAACCACTATATCAACAAACGCTGAAGCCTCCTGCTCCATATCTCCTCCTGAACTCATCAAAGCAAACCCGAATCCCTTGGCTACTCATAAAAATTTGAGTACCCAAGAGTTTAATAAAATAGAAATAAACTCCAGGTCATACATGGGTCTGGTGTGAGTAAACGGGTTAAAGTTGCTTAACTTTGAAAACCTTTGAAAACAAAGGTATCACGTAAGACTTTCCATACATAAACATGGGTAAGTTTTTGCCTTACACTAACCAAGATATTTGATAGGAAATTCTGTGATATAATAATAGGGTCTAGGGTTTTCAAGTAAAATACAGAAATAGCTGGAATGCTTACATCTCACATTCCAACATAGTTGGGCACAATCAATACATACGACACTTATTGGAGATTGGATACCATACAATGGCAGGGCTACTGGGGTACCGTTCGTCACAGTACGTGGCCTAGATCACTGTACCGAGGATCCACCCTAAATCCCCTACAACACAAGGCCAGAACCATCCCTTACTGGACATTCTCGAACAAGGCAACCCCGCTGTTGTTTCGAACCAACTACCCACATAGTCGAATAAAAGGGACTCTAGACAGGGGTCCATCTCATCCTACTTGGGTGCTACCCACTTAGCCTTGTTGCACCTCCCCTGTTTTAGCCATTCTCGATTGATGAGGCCTGAGGCTATGATTACCTTTAGAGAATACATCTCTTAGAATGCTCATCATCCACCTGACGATGTTCTGAAAGCATTTATCCATACAAGTTCGTTCCGGGTTTGAACGAAACCGAAGGCATTATCTCGTTACACTCATTTTGGAATCACCCTCAGAGTTAACGACAATAAACCTTGCACTCTAAATCTTCATCTTCGCTTGAGATTCACAACCTATCGTTAATTCGGATCGATGTGGTTTTCGGATATCCAAATCTGGAAACCCGATCCCCGTCTCATCGAAATCCAAAGCGCCATCTTTTAGGTCCAAGTTGTTTTGAAGTTTAAAACAATTCAATTCTATTATCTATATACACACAGATAGATAATTCACAAATCATAATAGATAATTCACATTATCATCACAAATAGATAATTCACATTATCGTCACAAACAGATAATCCACATTATCATCACAAATAGATAATTCATATTATCATCTCACTTCAATCAAAGCATCCATACCACATAGCATTATTTATCTCATATCTGAGATCTCAAACCATTCAAGGCAATCAATATCATCCATCCATACATAAGCAAGGATTAATTTATCACACAATAATTAATTTAAAATGAATTAAATTAATTACTTCATCTCCAATTAAAAATTAATTAAATTAATTGCTTTCATTACATAGATCTTGCTTATATAACCATAAATTAATTACAAATCAATTAATTAATCACCATCTAATCATTCATCTTAATTAATCATCCTTGATTAATTATTCTCTAACCACTTTAAGTAATTAGCCTTAATTAATTTACCCAAATTAATTATTCACAAACAATTACAGTAACTAACCTTTAATTACTTCATTAATTAATTGACTCTAATTAATTACATTAATTAATTATACTTTAATTAACTACTCTCATTATTCAACTTTAATTAATCCTAACAGTTATTAACTATTCTTAATTACTTCTTAATAAACTTCAGTTACCTTTATAAATCCTTTTATTAATTACACCAAGTAATTAATCCTTAATTACTTCTACCAAGTAATTATCCTTTAAATTACTTCCCATTAAGTAATTCCCCTTATATCAATTACATCTAGTAATTCATTAATTACTTACCTTTAGTAATTACTCTTATCAAATCTCATTAAGTAATTATACTTAATCAATTACCAAGTGACTATCTTTAATTAATTAACAAATTAATTAGCTTAAATTAATCACATTCATCTCATTAATCACAACTGATTACTTCATCCCTTAATTACCCTTTAAACAAATTAATTAATCCTTCATTACATATTTATTACCCTTCAACTATTAATTAATAAACCTTAATTATTAATCTATATCCTTTAATACAAAGTAATTAATCGCTAATTACTTTATAATTAATTAATTATCACTCAATTATTAATTAATAAAACTTAATTATTAATTAACAATCTTAATTACAAATTAATTAATCCACAATTACCCATTAATCAATCCTTAATAACAATTAATAGTTAATTAATCCTTAATTAATCTTAATTATAGATTAATAATCTCTTTATTTTTAATTAAGAAAACTTAATTATTACTTAATAAAACTTTATTAAGTAATTCTTAATTACCAATTTAATTAACCCTCAATTACTTAATTAATTAATTTCTAATTACAAATTAATTAATCTTTAATTATTAATTAATCCAACATAATTATTAGTTAATTAAATTAATTATTCTTAATTAATTACTTAATTAATCCTTATCAATAATTAATTAAATTAATTAACTAAACTTATACTTTCTTAATTAACTTAATTAACCCCAACTCATTAAAATCTTAATTAACCTTAAGATAAAATATTATCTTTAATTGTCTTTAAAAACATTTTATCTTAGTAATTAACTTTACTTAGTTAAATCATTAATTAAGTTTTAAAATAAAATAATGATTAATTACTTATTTCTAGTTATTAATTAACAATCTTTAATTGCAAGTTAATAAATCACTTGAAAACCTTAATTGTTAACTTATAATTCATTAGTCATTAACTAATTCAATTAATAAATCACTCTTTAATTGCTCCATTTATTATCATACTTATATTAAGTTTTTAAGATAAAACATTTCCTTCTAAATTTCCTTTTTATATTTCAAATTAAATTTGAAAATAACCAAAGGATTTAACTTAAAACATTTAAAAAAAATAATACAAATTTATTTATACAAACAATTCATTTCAAGGAAATGAATTTCAAGAAATTGATTTAGCTTGATTATTTAAAGTTTTAAAAACTTACTTTTATTTTAAATTTAATAAAAAACTGGTTAAATATTTGCTTTGGTTTAACCCATATGTACCTGAACTCAAACCAAGTACTTCTTCCTCTTCTTTTCTTATTAAAACAGTTTGATTTAAATTTTAAAAACTGTTTGATGTAAAAAAAAAAATCTGGAAACTGTTAAAAATTTAATAGTTTTACTTAAGTTCCTGCATACGACCCTAGGAATCACTCGAGCCAAAACCTTATTGCGCCGAACCCATCTTCGAGACAACAAACAAACCCAAATCAAACAATGGTGCACCGATCATCTTGTGCACCTGCACCAAACATTGGTGAACTTCTGGCATCGACGACCACCGTTGACAAGTTGAAATCCCATTCGACCTCCTCCCGCCATCTGACCATTCAGATATCCACATCAAACCCAGAAACAAGATCGAGCTACCTCGATCGAACTATCCAGTTGAAACTGGAATTCAGCCACTGCCAGAAAAGAACCTTGCCTAATCGATTCTGGCCACCGGAAGATGATCAACCTCGTCCACGCCCTGCCGAACACCTACGCAACCAATCTCTTCAACCTCGATCCACTCGATCAATCATAGGTAACGCCCTCCTTCCAATTTTGACCACAACCAAAATTAGGTTCAAAAATAAAATTGAGCAATCCCAATCGCCACGATGGATTAACCACCTTTCAGCCATTATTGCCAATCACCTCAACACCCCAACCTCCTCTAGTTATGGACTCGACCACCAGAAATACACCGGCTACCAGAAAAACCCAAAAATCTAAATTCTGGTCATCACTGCACTCTTAATACCATTTTAAAAATTATGATTCTTTCTTAAAAATCACATTTTCCAAGTTAGATTTAAATTAAATACTTGAATCAGCAATTTAATATGTTTGATGTTTAACATGTTTAAAATATTTACTGCTTTTTTTCAATTTTTCAGATGATATTCCTACTTTTCTTACTTAATTATATTTTCAAGACTTAGATTAGGATTAAACAAACTAATCTTGTTTGAATTCAGAAATCTTACAGTAGCAGCTGATACTATTTTGAATTTTTGATCAAACTTAAACTCTGAACTATAAACAGGGTATAACCAGGCTATCAAACAAGCATGCTTAAACCGGATACCTATATACAAAGGTTATACTAAGATACACATGCAACACTCTTCATCACAGAAATTCATATGCAACAAAGATTTACCTACTTAACTTTTAAATAAATGTTTACTCACCAATTAAAGAGGCAGAGAGTTAAAGCACTTTTGATCAGAGCCTGAAAAACTAGAATTTTGAAACTGATTTTGCTTTCATTCTTTAAAACTGGAGTGCTTTCTTTAAAAACTTTGAAATGCTTTGAAAACCTTTTGCTATGACCCAGATTTACTTGCATGCACACTTGAAAGATGGTTACAGACTTGATTTGTTAACAGGGATTGATATTTTGAGGAGTGTTTATAGGCTTTGCATTTGAAGAGGTTAACAGGTTTTGGTATAAGGAGGTTACAGGAAAATAAACATTGCAGATTTGATTTTAATTTGATTTCAGTCTGAAGATTCTAGAGTTTGGAAAATGTTAACAGCTTTGGCCTTGAATTAGTGAATGGTTTTACAGGGTTTTTAGTTTTGGTTTGAGGAGTGTTTGCATTGCATTGCATTTGAAAATTTTGGTTTGAACTTGTAAAACGGTTACAGGAAAACAATATTTCAGATTGGTTTTGAAAAGTGTTCAGATCTAAGACAAAAGATTTACAGGGTTTTGAAAGAGCAACTACAGATTTGTTTGAGAGATTTCTGGTTTGATAATTTTCTTGTTTTTGATTTGTTTTTGGCAAATGTGAAAATGGATCAAAGAAAAATGGAAGAAGAGAAGATATAGGATTGAATTAGGATTTATTTAGATTAAAGAAAATAGAAAATGAATTGTGCCACTTGTTAACATACTTACACTTGTCATCTAAAATAATTAATTACCTAACACATGTTTTTAACATGCATATAAAATTAACACATGTAATTACTAAATTTTCATTTGTTTTAAAAACGATTTAAAAGCTTTTTAAATTGAATTTCCTAATTAATAAATATATCTTAAATGCCTTTCTTAATATATACATATAATCTTTTAAAATAAATAAAATGAAAATCCGTTAGATTCTAAATAAAATCACATGAAAATATATTAAATTCATTTTTAAATGTTAATGTAAAACTATTGTATTTATTTACTATTAAATAAATACTTTCTAAATTTATATAAATAATCTTTTTAGGAAAACAATATAAGACAAAATCTTATTTAAATAAAAACTTTACTCATACATTTCATATTAAAGTAAAATAAAATAATTATCTTTAAAGATTCAAAATCTAAATCCAGATTCAAATTCAGACTTCACTTTTATAATCTAATTTAAAAATCAACTCAAACATTTATATTTTTAAGTAAACACATCGTTAAGTTTGAGATTGATTACTCCATTCAAAAACAACTTAATACATACATAAATACATACATATATATATATTTATATATTTAAACAATACTTATTAAATTTAAAAATGATAAGTCTATTTAAAATCAAATTTATAAATTAACAAAAATTAAATAATATTCTTATTAAAAATCCATCTACAACCATAATTAAAACATCACATTATTATTATTATTTGGTTATTTATATTTGAAAATAACAATTTTATCAATTTCAAATAATTTAAATTAAGAGATTATCACATTTTAAATTCCTTGAAATTCTGGGATATCACATATAGACACTGGGACACTCGCTCTACTGAATCCAAACTAGCTACACTACTAAGCTAGTGAGCTCTTACTTATCTAGAACTACAATCTACACAAGTTACATGATCACATACAAAATCGACTCAATAACCAAATCCTCCTGAACTGCTGGTTCCACAATATGAATCATACACATACTCCCTCAGAGATACGTGAAATACCTTGAGTTCCAGTCTTCCAAACTGGCAATTCAACCCTTATAAGCCAAACACTTATTTCTTACAAAAGCTCAAAAGAATCCGATATACCTCGGAGCTAACTTCCCAGTCTTACCCAATCTTATTGCTTCTTTGATCGTAGAAAATCACAACAAAAACAAAGTCTGCAACTTCGGATTCCAAATTCCTCCATCTTTTAACCACAAAACTCTTCTAACGATCCTGGGCTGCCTACATCCTTTCTGATCAGCTCAACTTTCGCTGATACCTCTACAACCAAACTAGACCAAAAACAATCCAACAAAAAGATCCTCTCAAGATCTACCCAAATCAAAAACACAAACTCTATTCCATAATCATCAGAAAACTTCAAACTTACTTCTCTTATCCGGAAAAGACAAAACAGGGGCACTCGCCAATCTGACCTTCAGATCTTAAAACTTCCTGTAGAAACTCTCTAATCCAAAATACTGCAAATTCTGGTTGCTTTCACTCTAGAACAGCTGCTACCTTGCTTCCGCTACACAACTCTGATCTGGAGCAGATGAGAATGTCATTAATGAACATGAGCACAGACTAGACAACACATCCCAGAAAAATGGTTCAATAGATCCATAAAGAGAAAACTCAAAAGTTCCAAGAAATACTGAGCTGCTTCACCAAATCCTTTCTCTAGGAGACATCCTTCTACCCAGCTGAATTACCGGTAGCTCCATGAACCAAGTCGATACGGAACTCAGTCTCTAATGCAGACAAACTTCTGACTTCCTTGAAGACATCCGGAAAAATCTCTGACAACTTCTATAACTCAAGAAAACACTCAAACTATCGCAAGTCACTTTTGCGATCCTATCCAAATCAAAATCCAGAGATACTGTTCTCTCTTTGCATATCAGAATAGCTTATCCTCGACCAATCCATCGAAGAAATGGGTCCACTCTACGGCTTCTGATCTCGACCTCTAGGACACTTCAAAGCCAAAAGATCTTCCTACTGGCATAAAAAAATGCTTCCGAGCTGCACCGCTGCCATAGATACCAAAGACTCCTTATCCAAAACTTCTTTGATCCTCAAAATTAGATCAACCAATCCCTCACAAAACCTTGAGATAGGAAGACATCTTCTCAAGATACTTGGGCCTCAACCCAAACACAAGCACCCTGCTGAACCTAGTCTCATCACCGATGCAGACATACTTCCTTAAACTTGTTCCAAAGAAACATCTTCGGAAACATCCATAGTCACTGCGTCTAACCACGCAGTTGCTCCTTCTTGAAGCTGTCAAGATGCCATCACTCGCTTCTTGCCTAAGCAAAAGATCCAAACTCTCAAAAATCCGCCCACACGAGCGCGATCAAACTTACACTTCAATAATGGACTCCGAACCTTTAAAAGATTTCCTTCAGAGATTGGTGAAATCCTTACACCTTGATGCAAAGCTTACTCGAGACGGTATTGGGTCTATAGTCTTGACAGATACACTTCCAACCTCAATACTCGGACTTCTTCCATTGGTAATCGTGCTACACACACCGCTACCGTTTCTATTTCTAGATCTCATACTGGAAAACCCGAAAAGGTAACCCAGAAAATCAGGTGGAATAGAAATATACAGTTATATAAAAAGTACAAATACCCTCTCTCAAGAAAGACACCACTCTAGAGTCTAGGTATTCACTCAACCTATGCTCTGATACCAAAATGTAACGATCCACCTTTCTCTCCATAGAAAGACGCATCATTATTAAGAAAGAAAGGGATAGAGAAGAGAAAAGATAAAGAACAAAGGAAGAAACAACATTAGAATCTCAACAGCGGAACGAATAAATTATATTAATCACATAAGTATTACATAGTATACAATATCTATCAGAGATACACAGCTTCATATCACAATACATTACACAGTTATAAATCATGTCTATCATACAACTCAATATACAACGCTGACAACGACTCAGAGATCAACACGGTAGAACTACCTATATATCTACAAACGCTGAAGCCTCCTGCTCCATTGCTCCTCCAGAAATCGTCAAAGCTAACCTAAATCCCTTGGCTACTCGTAAAAATTTGTGAACCCAAGAGTTTAAGAAAAAGAGAATAAACTCCGGGTCAGACAAGGGTCTGGTGTGAGTAAACGGTTAAAGTAGCTTAACGTTAAAAAACTTTGAAAACAAAGGTATCACGTAAGATTTCCCACACATAAACATGGGCAAGTTTTTACTTACGCTAACCAAAACATTTGATAGAAAATCTAGTGATATTATAATAGGGTCTAGGGTTTTCAAATAAATAAGAAATAGCTGAAATTGTTACATGATCAAATTCCAGCATACTATCCACAAAGTGGGTAATACAATCAAAATCGTAAGGGTACGTAGGAAGAATGGGTTTCCATCAATGGCAAGGCTACTGGGGTGCCGCCCGTCACAGTACAGGGCCTCGATCACCGTACCGAGGATTACTTCCAATCCCCTACAACACAAAGCCGGAACCATCCCTTACTGGACAGTCTCGAATAAGATAGCCCTATGGTTGTAGCTAGCAACCGCCCACACAGCCGAATAAAAAGGGACTCTAGACAGGTGTAAATCTTATCCTACTTGGGTGCTACCCACTTAGCCTTGCTGCACCTTCCCTGTTTTAGCCATTCCCGGTTGATGAGGCTTGAGGCTACGATTACCTTTATAGAACACATCTATCTTAGAATGCTCATCATCCACCTGAAGATGTTCTGAAAGCATTCAATCCATACAAGTTCGTTCCGGGTTTGAACGAAATCGAAGGAATTATCTCGTTACACTCATTTTGGAATCACCCTTGGAGTTAACGACAATAACCCTTGCACTCTGAATCGTCATCTTCACTTGAAATTCACGACCTATCGTTAATTTGGATCGTTGTGGTTTTTGGATATCCAAATTTGGAAACCCGATCCCGGTCTCATTGAAATCCAAAACGCCATCTTTTAGGTCCAAGTTGTTCTAAAGTTAAAACAATTTGATCTATTATCTATATTCACACAGATAGATAATTCACATATACACAGATAGATAATTCAAAGCATCCATATCACAAATCAGCACATATCTCATATCAGAGATATTAAACCATTCAAGGCAATCAATACCATCCATCCATACATAAGCAAGGATTAATTAATCACACTATCTTTAATTAATTTAAAATGAATTAAATTAATTACTTCCATCTCTAATTAATTTAAATAAATTAATTAATTACCTTCATCACTATAAATCCTGCTTACAAACCTATTAATTAAACCAATTAATTAATCATCATCTTAATTAATCACCATTGATTAATTATCCTTTAATTACACTAAGTAATTAACCCTTAATTAAACACACAAATTAATTATTCTTAATCATTCACAGTAACTAACCCTTAATTAATCTCATTAATTACACTAATTAATGATCCTTAATTAATTACTTCCATTAATCAACCATAATTAATCATAAACAGTAATTACCATCCTATAATTACTTACCTTAATTAATGAACTCCTTAATTAATTATATTAATCCTTTAATTAATTACACCAAGTAATTAACCCTTAATTACTTCTACTAAGTAATTATCCTTTAATTACTTCCCATTAAGTAATTTCCCTTTAACTAATTACATCCCAGTAATTATACATTAATTACTTACCCTAAGTAATTACACTATGTAATCTCATTAAGTATTCATACTTAATCAATCATCAAGATTGTCTATAATTAATCAACCAATTAATTAATCACATTCATTTGATTAATTACAATTGGGTAATTTATCCCTTAATTACCCCTTTAAATACATTAATTAATTATTAATTACAGATTAATTAATCCATAATTATTAATTAATAAACCTTAATTATCAATTAATAAAAGTTAATAACCAATTTATTAATCTTTAATAAACCAGTTAATCAATCCTTAATAACAATTAATTAACCCTAAATAACAGTTAATTAATCCTTAATTAACTTTAGTTATAGATTAATAATGTCTTAATTATTATTTAATAAAGCCAAATTATTAATTAATAAAACTTAATTACCAATTAAGTACTTTTTAATTACAGGTTAATTAATCTCTAATTACTGATTAATCAACCTTAATTACTTAATTAATTAATTAATCTCTAATCATTAATTAATAATCTCTAATTATCTAATTAATTAATTAACCTCTAATTAATTAACTTATAACCCTTAATTATTAATTGTAAATGAATTAATTAAATCAATTATTTACTCTTAATTAATTCCTTTATTAATTCTTAATCATTATTAATTATATTAATTACTTATACTTAATTTCCCTTAATTCACTTAATTAATTTCAAGACATTAAAAAACCTTAATTATTTTAAGACAAAACATTATCTTATTATTGCCTTAATTATCATTAAAACATTTTTAACCATTTTATCCTTATGAATAACTTTACTTAATTAAATCCTTAATTAAGATTTAAAATAAAATAAACATTTAACATGATAAATTTAAAGTTAACAAAACATAACTTCCATAACCTTAAACATTTATCCAATGATAGTTTAAACTAAATTCAATTAAAATTTAAAATTAGTCCTTAAATTTCATTTCTACTTAAGTTTTAAAATAACATTAACAAAATTTAAATTAAATAAATTTTCGAACTTCTTAATAAAATGTTAAAGAAAACATTTATTTTTATAAAGAATAGAATTTAAAACAAGATTTATTTTAAAAATTTAAAACTTTCTTTATCAAAATTCAAAACTTGTTTTATAATAACTTATTAAAACTTATGAAAATTTCCTTTAGTTCATCTGCTTCAGATGAACCCGAGTATCACTCGAGAGCCATCCCAAGTTCCATCTCCTTTTCTTCCATTTTCAAAATTTTAGTTTAAATTTAAATTTTAAAAAAAATGTAACAACTAATACTACAGGCTAATCACCCATCAATTACTCGAGTACAGACTCAAGCTATTACCCCAAAACCCTAATCTCTCCTTTGAGCAAACCAAACTCAACTCACAACAAAAACCCACAGACACCATAAACTACACCATGCACGTGCACCATCACCGGAGCCACCTCCGACCATCGATGACACTATCGTCAAGTCACTGAACATCTGTGCGAGCAACTTCGATCATACAAACATCATCACAAGCTCGAGATCAAAATCGAGCAGTCCAGTTGAAAATGGGAACAAACACCATGGCCAAAAACACCTCGAACTCATGCCTCCGACCATCAGACGACGTGCAACCCCGGCCACCCCATCTCCGCTTATCCACGAAGCAATTCCCCTTAGTCCCCTCGAAGTTGATACACCCAAGAGGAAGTAGTGATCCTATATTCCCAGCTCGACCAAATTAGGTTTAGAACCTAAATCAACTCGCCACCGTCGCCATGACCATCAGGCACCCAACCATCCATTTTTCTTGAGAACCCCTACACTTCGACCTCCTCCAGTCGAAGCCACGATCACCAAAGATGCTTTAGCCACAAGAACTTGCCCAAAAACCCAATTCCAGACATTTCCAAAATGCACACTCATCCTAATACTAAAATCTTGATTTTTATTTTAAAAATTCTATCTTTCAAAGATGATTCAAGATATAAACTTGAAAAAGAAAATTTAAGTGATTGATTTGAACATGATAAAAGAATTCCTACTGTACTATTTTGATTCCATAAAATTTTCACATCTATTCTAGTTGAATAAAATTTTGAAATTAAATTTGTGTTTAAACAAATATATCATGTTTAAAACTTAAAACCTAATAATGATCAGATAAGGAAATTTGAATTTTTTTTCTTCTTTTATTCCTACTCTCTTTGGTTTAAAAACAGAGAAGAACAATCAAAGTGTACATGCACAGTCCATACACATTCATATACACAGATAATACATATATATACACACATGCAAGCATTAGTCATTTTAGAAATCTAACAAGCAACAGAATAGTTATTACTTAGGATTTTTAAGTAGTTGTTTACTCGCCTTTTAAATAAAATGCAAAGAGTTTGAAAAGAACTGGGAAGGTTTTGAAACAGTTTTGGATACTTGAATCTTGTACTGCTTTGATTGAAAACAAAATTGTTTTGTTGACTGAGATGATTCAAGACTTGATTGATGCAGTTTGCATTTGAAGATGTTACTAGCTTTTGAAAACTACTTACAGGGTTTGCTTTGAAAATTGGTTACAGGTTAAATGACAGGGATTTGATTTCAGGTTACTGATTTTCTTACAGGCTTGAAAATAAAACAGTTACAGGTTTGATGATTTTCTGGTTTGCATTTGTTTTTGAGGCGAAGATTACAGACTTTTGGTTTGGTTTGTGGAATATTTTTACAGGGTTTCGGTTTGAGAAGGTCTTCTGGTTTTTTATTTTGAACTTAAGTTGTTTTGAAGATAGTTTACAGGTTTAATGATTTGTTTTGAGGAATGAATTACAGGGTTTTAAACTTGAAAATGTATTCAGGTTATGATTTGAGGAAGTAATTACAAGTCTGGCCGCTGTTTCCTTGTTTTGAATATGAAAAGATAAGAAAAAGAAATGAAGGAAGAAGGTAGAAGTTTTTATAGATTAAATTTAGGATTAATTAAAATTAAAAAAAACAAATAATGACACTTGTCTTTACCACACTTAATTGTCAAACACTTGTTACTCTTGCTTTAATTACACTCGTAATTATTCATTTTATTATTATTTTAAAATGATTTTTAAAAGCTTTTATATTAATTTATTAATTAATAAGTATGTTTCTTAATTTATAAATGCTTTTCTAATTTTAAATAAATAGACCTTTTTTAAAGAAAAGAAAATAAAAACCAATCATATTTTAAATAAAATCGTATATAATATATTTAATTCATTTTTAAATGCCCATATTAAACTTTTGTATTTATTTGTTATTAAATAAATACTTTTCCAAATTTATATAAATAAATTTCTTTTAGGAATATAAAACTAATCTTATTTTAAATAAAAACCTTATCCATATATTTTAAATCCAAACTGTATTATTATTTCTATTTTAAGATATATATATATTCCTTTAAATTCAATTTTAAATCCAGATTCAAGTTCAATTTAAAATCCAATTTAAAATCAATTCAAATAAATATAGATATCAATTTTAAACAAATATATTATTAAATTTGTAAATAATTATTCTATTTAAAAATAACTTAAACACACATATATACATATTAAAACACACTTATTAAATATGAAAATAATAAGTCTATTTAAAATCTATTTATAAAATAACATAATTTAAATTTGTAAATTATTATTCCATTTAAAAATCTATTTATAACTATATTTAAAAACATCACATTATATTTATTATTGTTTGAAATTAACAAATTTTACCTATTTTAAATAATTAATTAAGAAATTATCACATTTTAAATTCCTTGAAATTCTGGGATATCACAATAACGATCAGTTGTATTCAGTGATCATGGAATGATTATATCTAATCGATTGTATAGGAACTACAATAGTTCAGCGTTTGTTGGAAGGTAGGTTGGTAGAAAAACGTTCTTGTTTGCGCCAAAATTTGTCGCAAATACCCAATTGTAGATGAACAATCACAGATCATAGATAGAATATATATAGAGTATACAAATATTAAGGACACTCAAAATTTAAAATGAAAGCGATAAAAAGACGGTGTTTATAGTGGTTCAACGTTATGGCCTACGTCCACTTTGAAGAGTTCGTTGTTTATGGATGATTTTCAACTGGTTTACAATTGTACAATTGATAATACTCAAGCTACGATGGAGTTCCAACGGAGTAAAAGCGTAGAAGAGCCAAAAGTCTTTTTTGTGTTGGCATTGGAGTGCTATTTATAGGTGAAGGTCTGAAATACATGCTTTTGAACTCGGAATACTCCTCATACATAGGTGGGCCCACATGATCGATCAAGGGTCACTAAGGATTGATTGGGATCGATCCCCATCTTCTTCGTATCGATCAAGATGATATCCAACTGGGCTGAGATCAACCATGAGCGTTCTTCAGGTGGTATGCATGCTACCATGAAATTTGAAGGCATTTGGACTTAAGGTTTGGGAGTTATGACCGATCCAAAATTCAATTTGCAGGGTTGGCTGAGTACTTCATATCGATCTATGCATATCAATTCCTTTCATACCGATGGCCATTTCGTATTGAGTAGTGAGGTGATGATGACGTGAAGCGATGAGTTAGCGGAGATCCACATTTCTTGCCGAGCGACGGTTTCTCTAGGTTGATTTTGCCTTCTTCGTACCTATCAGCTGCCGAGCTCTTCGTATCGATCAATTGTATAGCTCTTCGTATCGATCCTTGGCTATTGGTTCGTATCGATTGTTTGACTGATAGATACGAAATACATAGAGATGGGATCGATACGAAGCAAGCAGTTTATGGTGCAAACGAACTTAGATCAATTATTATGTACTTCGCATCGATGCTTGGTGTGTGGCTTCGTATCGATCTATGATTCATTGCTTTACATCGATCAATTAATTGATTAATCTGAAACATGTTATAGTTGGATCGATACGAAATGGGTGAACGTAGGATGGATCGGTATGGAGCACATGGATATGAAGGAAATGGGTGCAAATTTGATGGACAAGAGATTGATAAGGACCTTGTGGATATCGACCGATCCATTACCCTGACTCAAAGTGGCCGCCTCCTTGAGCCGATGCAAACCTGCCAACGACTCGAAGTATGGTGTTTGATGATTCGAAGTAGCTTGTTTCCTCAAAGACCCAAAGAAAACACTCCTTTGACCAGAAGCAGCCCTTCAGAAAACGCAAGGCAAACATGAAGGCGACTCGAAGCAGACTCCAAGCATCCCATTTCCTTTAAAACCTATACTCCAAGCATGCCATGTTGTTTGTTCGTCAACTACGCTATGTCCTGTCCAGTCAAATGGGTTAAATCTGCCTATATGTTACCTTGCCAAAAGGCGAGTTAACACTTTGCCCCCCAAAACATGCCTTGCGATAGGAAGGTGTGTTTTGTAGTGCCATAAGCTGGATGTTTATATCATGTCGATGACTTGTAAAGAGATTGATAATCTTACCTGATTGTGAGTAGCAATCGTTCGAGGTCGGTTCATGGCGATATATGTGACCGTTCGCGGTCGGGTGTCGGTCGCGGTGAATTGTGACCGTTCAAGATCGGGTGTCATTTGTGGCGAATTGTGGCCGTTTGAGGTCGAGTGTCATTCGAGGTGAATTGTGACCGTCCACGTTCGGATGTCGTTCAAGGCAAATTGTGACCATTCGAGGTCGGGTGTCGTTCGAGGCGAATTGTGACTATTTGAAGTTTGATGCCGTTCGTGGCGAATTGTGACGGTTCGTGGTAATATTTTGAAAAAACATTAGAATTACATTCAAATGAGTCTTGCAATAAAAATGTCCAACTAAATCAAGTCCATATGCACAAAAGCAAAACAGAAACGTCAAAGTGTAAACACCTCCACTGCTGCGGTTTACAGTCATCTTAGAGCATGCCTGAGGACCGTTCGTGATCCCATACATGTTTAAGAAATTTAAACGTTGTTAGTGTAGAGTTTTCTACTTATTCATCATTATTCCACTCAGTTGATGATAGGATGATGCCTTGATCTAGAGCCATTCTCATTTGACGCAGACAGCGGGCGCTCCTATTCCACCGTCGCAGCTCGCCTTTTCACGTACTACAACAGCATACCGTTTCGAATATGTCCTTCTATCTCATCCATCAAGTGACTGCAATCATTCATACCATGGCCGCTTAGCTCGTGGAATAAGCAGTACTTTTCTAATTTCTTTTCATCGTTGGTTGGATCCCTCCTCATTGGCCTCCGGTAGGGAACCTGCCCCTTGTGTCCTGGTATATTCGCTCTAAAGTCTCGCTCAGCTCCAAATAAGAGGTAAATCTTGGCTCCTTTCATAGTTGCCTTGATTCATCAAAGTTGTTCTCTGCTTTTCGCTTCCTATTATCCTTGTTCAAATCTTTCCCGAGCGGATCCCCGCCTTTGACTGCATAAACATCAACTTCGTCTCCTTCCTCTCTCTTGGCCTTTGCATCTTCCTGTTGCAAAAACTTTCCGCCTCATGGTAAAACTCTCTCAGGTCCATAGGTATGTCCTTTTTCATTGAATTTTTGAATTTCATTCCATCGACTATGCTATATACAACTGCCACCAGAACCATGGATGGATCCAGTCGTTCCATCCATTACACCGCTGCATTGAATCATGTTAGAAAACCCCTTAGAGACTCCCTGGTTTTTTGCTTCAGTATTGTCAAACTCATCACGTTCTTGGGCCTCAAGGTTTGAATCTTGAATTGCTTCATAATCTTCTCAATTAACTCGGTCCACATTTCAATGGAGCCACTTTCTGATTATCTGAACCACGGCACTACTATACCCGTCAAATACAACTGGAAACACCAGGCCATAACTTCTTCCGATGCCCCTAGTTACTCCATGTGCCTCATATACCTCATAAGATAAACTACAAGATCCATCCTCTCATCACATGTCTCCAGTGTAGGTAGCTTGAATTCAGATGTGTTCCGGGCTGCCTAATTGCGAGAGCGAATGGGCTCCTGTTCACATCTTTCAAATCTATATTCACTAATCCTCCTCTCATGGCGCGTCTGACCATCTCTGCCAATCTATCGCTGTCGCTATGTGGCGGTCCTTGTCTATTTCCTCTGATGTACCCCTCGAGTTTATGAGGGAATCCAGGAATCTGCTCCTCAAGACGAGCATCCATTCCTCTATCAACACCAAATTGCATGGTACTACCCGGTATCCTGCTTGGAATTGGGTCAACCTGTTTCGAGGGTGTGCCCCGAGATCAGGGGCTACTCCTGATGGTTCTGCTCTATCTTGAATCCTGGTTGCTTCATGTCCCTAATGGTTCTAGGTTCCCTCTATTGCAGCTGCTTCAGTCTCTCGATTCTACGCTCCAGCTTGTCCAATCTACCGGAGTGGGTTCTGCATCATTTCCTCCTTCCTTTTTAGCATCCCTTCCTACACTGCCTCCATAATCATCTCAATTTCATCTCTGGAAATGAAAACCTAAGTCTGATTAGCTCCTAAAGAAGCTTCCTGACTTCCTTCATGCTGATTCCTTTCCACTCTTTGTCTCCTTGTTGATTACTTCGCCATTGCTTTCCAGATCCAAGTTCTTAAGCCTTCAAATCCAAATCCAAGCTTTGGAATCCCAGAGTGCTACCCTTCGTAATGAAATCATCAAAAAGTTTGCGCCAAAATTGATCGCAAACACCTAATTATAGATGAAAGCACCGACCCACAATCACAGATCATAGATAGACTATAAGTAGTAGGTACAAATATGAAAAACACTCAAAATTCTAAAGGAAAGCAGTAAAAAGACGGGATTTATAGTGGTTCGACATTATGGCCTACGTCAATTTTGAAGAGTTTGTTGTTTATTGATGATTCCCAGCTAGTTTACAACGGTACAATTGATAATACTCAAGTTACAATGGAGTTCCAGTAGAATAGCAGCGTAGAAGAGCCAAAAGGCCCTTTCTATTGGCATTGGAGTGCTTTTATTGGTGAAGGTCTTAAATATCTGCCCCTGAACTCCAAATACTCCTTCTCACACATGGGTAGGCCCAACTAATCGATTAGGGATCATTTGGGAATGATTGGGATCGATCCTCATCTCCTTCGTATCGATCAAGATGGTGTCCATTTGGTTCGAGATCGATCATGAGCATTCTTTTGGTGGTATGTAAACTACGGTGAAAATCTGAAGGAATTTGGACTTAAGGTTTGGGAGTTATGATCAATCCAAAATTCAATTTGCAAGTTGGTTGAGTACTTTTATCGATCCATGCATATCGATTCCTTTCATACCGATGGCCTTTTTGTCCCGAGTAGTTATATGGTGATGACGTAAAGCAATAACTTAGAGGAGATCCACATTTCATGCCGTGCGACCGTTTCTCTAGGTTGACTTCGCCTTCTTCGTATCCACTGACTACCAAGCCCTTCGTATCGATCAATCGTCTAGCTCTTCGTAACAATCCATGGCCATTGGTTTGTATCGATCGTTTGACTGATCGATACGAAATACACAGAGATGGGATCGATACAAACCAAGCAATTTATGGAGCAAATGAATTTACATTGATTCCTATGTACTTTCCATCGATGCCTGGTGTGTGGCTTCATATCGATCCATGTCTCATTGCTTCGTATAAATCAATCAACTGAACGATACGAAACATGTTGGAGTGGGATCGATACGAAGTGGGTGAACGTGGGATGGATCCATACGAAGCACATGGATATGAAGGGAATGTGTGCAAATTTGATGGATAAGAATAGGATGGATACGTGATTGATGGGGACATTATGGATATTGGCTGATCCATTACTCTGACTCGAAGTGGTCGCCTCCTTGACCTAAAGCAAACCTATCACCGACTCGAAGTATAGTGTTTGATGACTCGATGTAGCTTATTTCTTAAAGACCCAAAGCGAACACTTCTTTGACTCGAATCAACCATTCAGAAAACCCAGCAAACATGAAGGCGACTTGAAGTAAACTCCAAGCATCTCATTTCCTTCAAAACCTATACTCCAAGCATGTCGCACTGTTTTTTCATCGACTACGCTATGTCTCGTGCAGTCAGTTGGGTTAAATCTTCCAGTATGATGCCTTGCCAAAAGGTAGGTTAACAGTTATGTTATGAAGTTGGAAGTGGAATGATCATTTGATTGGCCAGTGAAAAGTTTGTATAAGAAAATGTCGCATTAGAAACGATCGACGAGGGAGCTAACTTGGATGATCGTATGAAATAATCGTATGGAAATGATCGGTGAAAAATGATCATGAAGAGGAAATATTGGCCAAATCCAAGACGTTGAAAGGAATAATATGAACCACCATAGGGAACAATCGTTTAAGATGATAGGGCATTATGATTCATGATTAATGAACGTTCAATGAGTGTGTATGGGTCATAGCCGATATCCGATCGTTCCCACATGCTTTAAAACTTGAAAATATATTGACATTCATGAATCATAAGGCTAATTGGTCATGGATTTCATGATTTCGTTCTTCAGCAAGGGAAGTAGACTTGGATTTTCCGGTCATGGGAAGTAGCTTTCACCAAGATCTCTTTCAAATCTGAGTAGAATAGGAAACTTGTTGATCAAAGGCTGGAATTATCTCTCGAACATGAAAATTCACCAGTAGAAGATGAGATCCAATTGAGTTGAGAATTCATTTCTCAGTAAAAGCACCAAACTGTTGATGCCAAAATTGGGCATCAACACCCATATAATCTCATAGAAATTAAACAATGAATGAAACTAAAAACAGAATAGAAAAAGTAAATGAACACAGAAATTTTTATAGTGGTTCAGCAATCTTGGCCTACGCCCCCTTCATATTTTTATTGGTCTTTCATATGATTATAATTACAAAAATATGTTTCGATCAGCTAGGATACATTAATACAAGAATATAGAATGAAAATGGCAGAGCCTCCATAGCCGGAAGAAAAGCCCCTTTTTGAAGCACACCTGATGCATTAATAGTAGAGGACGAGCATGATCGGGTTGAAATTTGCATGAAGGCTCTCTAAATCAAGTGAAGCCCATCACATCGATCGGTAGTGACTAGATGGTATAGAACGATCGGCCTAATGATAATAGATCGATTTTATTTTCTCCAGTTAAGTTGCGATCATTCTTGGCAGGTTCCACTTGTCTCTCGACCTGTCTCCTAAAAATGGCTTCATTCTAAGTAGTAAATTGTGAGATACGAGAAGATCTTGATCGAAGATAGAATACACACTTAAGTACAACGGTGGTAACATGGAATCATCCAATAAAGAACGGTGCTTAACGATCGGCCTTCCTTTCACTTCCACTTTGGGATGTGCGATGGTTATTGTACGCTCCCCTTGCCATGTTGATGATGCTTTCAAAGTCTCACATGAGTTGGCTTTATGAATCTCAAGATATTGAATGTTCTCCGCTGACTTGAACTATTCCATGGATCGTTCTTGGTTAATCCATACACATCCTTGCTTCATTCATAGCTTGAGCATATGAATCCCAATCAACCTCAAACTTGAGATATAACTTAACGGGGCCATGCCAGTTACTTCACGCTAGCTGCATACTGATTGGGTCCTCAGTTGAATCTGCCTGACTATAATCTGTAGTACTGTATGTAACGGGTTCTTCAGGGTGTCGACCATCCATTCCTGGTCATCTGATGATATCACGGCTTTGCCAAAAGGCAGGATAACAAAGGCAACTTAGGTATGAGAAATTTAATAGCAGTAGCATTAAAAATTTAGATAGAAAAGCATAAGGAATTTATATAAAATAGGATTAGTAATCTAGTTGGAAATAATATAATAGTGGTTCAATAAGAATAAAATATGAAGAATGGATAAAATCCATATGCATGTTGTAATTGCGCATATATTTTAAATAGATGCTTAGATAGATGCAGCAGTTGCCCATATCATTTAGAAATCCTCCTCATATGCTATTAGAATCTCCATCAAAGGTGGAAGTAGCGATAGCATAAGTAAAAGGAAAATAGTAGGATGGAAGTAATCCTTTGTACTCCACTTTTCATTATTTAAAGTTATGAAAGATGTTTTTGAAAAAATGGTTTGGTATGATAATTAAGTTTTGAATGTTTTGAATTAACAATCCTACTTTTAAAGAGAAGTAAATTTCTATTGTAAAAAATCTTTGAAAAAGTAAACTTGGTTAAAAAACGGATACTTTTCATGGTTTCTTTTTGGAAACCATGCAATTTTTGAGTTTAATAGAAAGGTTTCTAAGTTTACATTTTTAACGATAAAATATTTTTATCAAGTACTTCATGATCATGAAGTTTTATTTTTAAAAGAATTGTTAAAAACCAAACCAATTTTTGATATGGAGTAGATAAGGATAACTGCTAGGTAAGACGAAGTAAAATTTTAGGCTAAGAATAATATAGCTATGGATGCTCGTAGGGTAGCAACAAGGAATCCTTGTTGAATATAAAGAATATTGGTATAAACCTAGAAATACTTTATTAGAGATGTGTGAAAGCTATGATAAGAACCCTCAAAGAAATAAGGAGTGGTACTAAAGTTCAATTTTATCAGTCCTAGGGTATACTCGCATGGGATATATAGGAAATAAATACCTATATTTCAGCATAGTATCTAAAGATAGCGATTCAGAGAATATAGTAATATGATTGTAGGAGATAGTAATAAGATGGCAAACCCACATAACGGATGTTGGTAAGCTCAAGGTTAGAGAAGACAAGGTAGGTGGTAGGAAAGTTATTCCATGAAACCATTTTTCTGATCAGTTATTCTAAATGTACATCGTTTATATTTCCTACCCATTACAGTGTGGAAATGCACAATTTATACCATAACCGGGTGTAATAATTGAAGTAACAGATGTACGTTGTTTATTAGAAGCCAAGGGAGTAAGTGAAGGCATGTATGTGATATCAAAATGGCATACTATAAATATCCTTCTTAATTTAGTAAGGAGTATTAGGTCCATAACATCATTAACACCATGATGAATGACAGCTTCCAATAAAATTTTCTTTTAGGGTATTTTGGTTATAGTTGATAGTTATCTCCCTTAAGTTATTGGAAAAGCATATGATATGATATGATATGATATGATATGATATGATATGATATGATATGATATGATATGAGACATGTTCCTATTTTTTCACTATATTGATGGTTTGGAAGGGCTTTGCCCACTATAAAAATATATTGGAAAATAAGGTAAATAACAAAATCTTATATGAACACTTAACTAGCGATAAAATGCAGGAAAGACTAAAAGTTTATTAAATAAATTAAGTAATTAAATTAAGAAAATAAATTAGCAACTAGAAATAAAGAATGCTTTAATTCAAAAAACTTTGGAATTTTGTGAAAAATAAATTTTAGTGAACGAAGGGCAAGGAAAGGTTATTGTGAAATCACGGGTCACTATCCCTATACCTTAAAAGCCAAAATTTATAAATACGCTAGTTTATTAATTTAGAATAAAGAAAAGGTCCCCAAAACTAATATTAACTGCATAATGCTATGGTAATTAATATGCATTAACTCATTTACTGAGTTTCATCACCATTAAGATGTGGCTCGATTTGTTTTTAATGATGAAGTAGGTAATGTTTTGGAAATTTTTGTTCAAATGATTTTGAGAAGTAGGGTTGAAAAGTTTTGGAAAATTTTGGTCATGTGCTTTTCAAAAAATATATTTTTAAATGCTTTTGAAAATTTGAATTTTCAAGCTATTTTGCAAGAATGTTTGAAGTGGGGAAGTTTTCTTTTTAAATGAGAAAATTCTTATTTTCAAATGATATATACTTAGTGTAGGGAGCGCCGATGTGTTAGTAAATATGAATTTCACTACTCGACAAGTGTGATAGTATACAAAAGATAGATAATAACTATGAAAAAATCAATTTAAGCTTTATAATTTCTATTTTCATACCTTATTCATAGTAAATAAAAAATTGCACTTAGGATAATTACATTTTAACATCCAAAAATAAATCTTCTTATGCAAATTGTACTTAGGAAAGTTGAAAAAGATTTGGAGGTAGATGAAAAGGCTCCAAGGTGCAATGGAATATGTATTAGAAAGAAGGACGAAATTGCAAAATTTTACATCTTAATTTCTTTTTCAGAATAGGAGTAAGGGTTCAAAATAATTGGATTATCAAAAAATTTAGATGTACAAAGTTATGTGCTAGGTTTTGGATGGTAGGGATTGAATGCAAAATTCGTTGAACCACACTTATACTCGCAGTAGTGTAGGAATTTTTATGTGAAAAATCATTTTTAAAATCTTGCATGCACATAAAAATCCCAGTATATCTAGGTTGTTTGCATTATATTTTCAAAATATTTTTAAAAGAATGCATTAGTATAGGAGGCACCAATTTAGAACCATTATGCATGCATGTTTTATATGTTGTGGTACACCATACTATTGTACATGTTTGGCTACAAAATTGGTTGTACACTTATTGGTTGGATAGATTAGTTTGGTTGCATGCTATGTTACATGATTCAATGCTTGAGGAATTTCGGGGATGGAATTTTATTAAAGGGGGAGAAAAATTCTATTAAAGGAGGAGAATGTAACACCTCGTAGAATTAACAATAATTTATATAATTAATAAGGCTTCAAAAATGGAACTTAGGAAAACGATGGAATATGGTTATGAAACTTGCATAATTGTATTAGTGGCAATTTGCTAGGCAACTTTCAAATTTGGAGTTTCGTGACTGAAGCTCAAATGATGAAGTTATTAGTGTTTGAAGTTTCCGAAATGAAAATAATTATCAAAAGAAATAAGGAAATAAATTATAATTAATTATGGACCCCATAGTCGACCCTCTCCTTGGGTTGATCGACCGATCTTCATGTGGTGGCTAGGTTCTGAGCCTTGACCAAATGACCTAGATTTGACTATTTTAATCTAACTGTTACAGTTGATTCAAGCGCATATAAATAAAGGACTGTTCCCTTATTTCTCTTCTCATATTTTCTGATCCAAGAAGCAAAGCTCAACCATTTTCCCTTCTCTACTATTTATAAAAATTAAAATATTATACATATGTATATATATGCCCACAAATCAAACAAATAGAGGAAATTAAAAGAGAAGAAGAGAAGAAACATGCCAATGTTGCAAAAGAAAAGGATAAGGTTTTATAATTATAAATCTATAATTATCTTAACCCCAAATCTCTTCTTAGATCTGCAATTCTAATAGTATATGGATACATTGTTATACATCTTCTTTTAGACTAGAGCGAAAAAGGAGTCAAGTAAAGAAATGGATTCAGATATGGGAGATTGAAAATGTGACGACCCTGACTCGACCTTCGAAAATCGACACCGAATACGACACTCGTATTCAAATGCCGCAGATTCAAACGTCGAACCTGGTTCGCCGGAGCTTATAACACATCAAGTATAACAACACAGCGGAAGAAAACAAACGAATACCATTGATATAGAACATTCGATACAACAATGATACAATATGAATCAATATCAAAGATACAAGATAACAATGCTACAGCGGAATAACAATATGATATAGCAGTGGAAAACAAAAACTCCAAACAGCAACAGCAACTCTAACTCCAGAGCACCAATCCAGAAATAGCTCGAACCACCATCACGTTTCACCAAGATGAGCAAGTCCAGTCCGTGAATCCAAAGACTCCAATATCCAAGATCTCCAAAGAATAACAAAGAAAAAGCTGAGAGCTACCGGATCGATTTCTATATCTACTATCTGAAAAACCCAACTCTAGAATGCCCGTGTGGAAAATCGTGGGCACCCAGAGTTTAGGAAAGGAACAATAAACTCCGAGTCAGTCATGGGACTGGTGTGAGCAAACAAAAATAGCTTTATATTTAAAAACAAACAAAAGAACTTAAAATTTAAAATCCGCAACGCTTTAATAATATGAAACTACCATAAGACCTCCCACCACACACTCAATGCAAACGCAGACTTGGAAAAGATTTCTTCTTATGATAGTCAAAAATGCTTGATACGTGAAATCCTTTGATATTATTACTATAAGTGCATAGTGGAAAACATTTCGAAAGTATAATATTAATCTTAGCCAGCATAGGCATTTCGCACTATGCCTACTATAGCTACCATCCAAACAACGGGGCGCCACCATGAGTAGATGGCAGGTTATACAACTAAAATCGTAAAGGGCTCATATTGGATGATTGGATTTCCAACAAATGGTTGAGCAAAGGAACTTCCCACGTAAAATGGAACGCCTCTGGAGGGACGTCCCCAAGAATCTAACCGGATCTCTGCTACACAAGGTCGGGTTACCACTATAACTAGGCAACAACTAGCACGAGTATGCCACCTCCCGGTCGTTACCAACCTTTATCCGAAGCGCTTCTCAACCGACAACCACAAAGCAATAAGTTTGCAGCAACCACAAAGTAAGTATCTGGGCTCCATACCATGATACCACTTATAATCCAGAAGGAAATGGACATACCCTAAGAGGGCGCTACCCTCAAATAACCTTGCTGCCACGATTCCTGTTTTGACCATACCGGGTTGTGAGGTTCGACTTAGTCTCATCCACAAAGCTACGCTTTTTCACAAAGCCATGCTTCGATCAACAAATGATCAGCAGCACTCAGCATGCCACACTACCAAACTGGGAGTATATCACTAATGACCTTCATCTACATAACCTCTGAGCTTATATGTCTCAGAGAAGGGTGTTAAGCTAAAAGAACAAATTCTCCACCACCAACAGATACGTATTTGAAAGAAATCAGCTTTATATCTCAGTTTGTAATGTCAGACATACAATCCATACAAGTCTGTTGCAGGTTTGAACAGAACCGAAGGCACTTCCGAAGAAGCCCTTGCAAATCCGGGAATCTACAAACCCGATCGGACTTCCCATCACTTAAGGAATCTCTATACCGTAACTACTCGGTGCAGAGACAATCGATAGGTCACCCTATCGTTCTCGCAAATACCCGGTCTTCACCACCGGTCTTCAAATGCTATCCATAACGTCGTATCATTATTCGAAATGGGTTATGTGACATAAGGTCCTCTCCCGGCTAAACCGAAATAATGAGCGCTAAAATTAAAAACATATGGATAATGGGTTTTTCAGTTAAGTCACAACTTTAAAACTCAAAAACTTTCTTTTCAAATGGTTTAAACCAATTACCATTAACTAATCTTTTTTTAAAACAAAAAGATTCACTTCTAGAAATCTTTCAACGGTTTAAACAATTTCCACACTTTAATCTTTTAAACAAAAGATTTACTTTTAAGACCCTTTTCAATTTAAAACAAGGTTCACCAATCTTTTAAACAAAGATTCATTCATAGCTTTTCAAAACAATTCCCAAAGATTCATTTATAACTTTCAAAACAATTCCCGGTTTCAAATCTTTTAAAATCCTCTTCAATTTTAAAATAGGGTTCAACTATCTTTCACAAAGATTCAATTTTAGCTTTCAAAACCATTCAATTTCAAATTTGAAATCTTTTCATCATAATTATTATTTGAAACTACTTGTTTCCATTTCAGAAAACCCAATTCCATTTCTAAAGTTATTTGGATTCAAAATTCGAACTTTAAAACCATTTCAAAATATTAAATTCAAATATCTGTGACTTAACCGATTTTCTCGTGAAATCCATATTTGTGTGTACAGTGTGGTCCAGGGGTTTTACATAATAGTGCAACAACATCGACCATTACAGATTTAAATACAGCAATATATTTGATAAGCGGTATAAGCTATAACGCTTATCTTCCATTCATAGATCACACAGATATATATCATAGATAATAAATTACATTACAGATAACTAATTCATCACAGAATAAATTACATCACAGTTCACAAAACGAAATAATTCATATCACACATTATCACACATCAGGGACATCAATCAATTCAAAGCACTCCATAGAATCCTAACATCCACGAGTAAGATCAATTAATTATCTGATTTATTTAAATCAAATTAATTACTTATGAATAAATTTCTAATCCTGTTTAATTAATCATTAATTAATTACAAATCATTTTGATTAATTATTCTTTAATCGTTAATAAATCAAGCTTAATAAATAAATTAATCAACCCTTAATTATTTTCATAAATTAATTACCCTTTAATTAATTTATCAGATTAATTAATTACCTATAATTAATTATAATAAGTGATCATTCTTAATCACTTAGTCATCGTCAAACATAAATTAACTAGCAATTAATTTACCTTAATTAATTACCCTAATAATTTAGAAATTAGCCTTTAATTAACTTATTTAATTAATTAATCTTTAATTAATTACTTTAATTAATAAATCCTTAATTATTAATTAAATCTTAATTATAATTAATTTTCCTTAATTGATTGTTCTTAATTTAATTATCCTAATTAATTAACCACATTAATTTATCATGCTTTTAAGTAATTAATCCTTAATATTTGATTTACAAATTCTTAATTGTTAACCTGATTAAGTCTAATTATCTTTGTTAATTGAATTTTCTTCAATTCATTAACTATCAATTATAAAATCATTACCAAAAACATTAATTGTTAATCATTATTTAGTCATATAAATGAATTTGGTTTACCGTTGACATTTGATACTGTGATTTACTTCTAGAATTTTTCTTATTAAGTTAAACTTTTAAAACAACTTTTATTTAAAAGAAAATTTAAAATTTAAAATATTCTTGGACTCCATAAATCTCAAATAATTGTTTCAATGCCATTTATCTAAATTCCATTTGTAACTATCATAAATTTATAAAGAGTGGATTTGAAAAAAATAAAAAAAATAATTTAACTTCTATTTCAAAATTTAATAAAAACTAGATTTCCTGCTGTTTTATGACTAACCCGAGACTTCCTCGAGTTGCACCCGAGGAAAACACTCACTTGCTTCGGGTTTTAGCCAACATTGACCCGTGTGTCATTTTATTTCAAAATTTTGTTTAAGTTTAAAAACCAACCCGGTACAATGCTAAACTACTCGAACTCATCTTCGAGTTTTTCCCTCAATCCCCCGCGTACTGCTTCGAGTCGTAACGAAACACCCAGACCACCATGCACCACTAAGAGGTATTCACCTGCACATTTGAACGCCGCAGTTCTGGCCCACTTCTTCGTCGCCGATAAGTCATCAACGCCCTACCTTGTACTCCCCAACTCCCCAGATCATCAAACTTCGTCATCTACTCGAAAATCAAGTTCGAGCTAAAATCCCAAACCTGGAAACACGAATGACACCACCTATCCCACCTGGAAATCGTGTCGTACTCGAAATCCCGACCATCAGAGAGCTTGAAACTCCGGTCGACCCTTCGTCGACGTCCCTTCTACGATCACCCAAAACCACATAGCACTCGGTCAAACATGGACGTCGAACAAATCAAAAACGTAAACACTTGACAAAACTAGGGTTACCAATTTCAAAAGCTTGCCGTATCGATTCTTGCAAATAATTTTTTTAAACAATTTTCCTGTAATCATTGGTCAACAAACTACCTTCAAACAAAAATTCAACATTTAAGATTTGGTCGATCACCAGAAATTGAATATAAAGCATATTTGGTTCTATTAGCAACTGCACCTTGTACACTCAACTAGAAATCATCATATTGGTTTTAAAAATCCTATTTTGCAGTGAGGAATCAATTATTATTACTGAAATGAAATCTGTGGTGTTCGAATTTTTGGAAAAAGAATCAAGTGATGACTGCATTTACTAATTTCCAGAGAAAACTATATAAAATTTGTTTTAAACTCATTGCTGAAATAAAATACAAGTTTAAACCATATTTTGAACTTGTTTTCAAACTTTTTCTACAGCAAAGAGGAAGAGAGAGATTTAACTTTTCGATGTAGGTTACTTTCTAAATCTGTAACTCAAATGTAACTAGAAAGAAAGAAACTTCAAAATCTTTGCTTTGGTTTAATTACTGAAATGTGGCACAGAGTTAAACAACATTTTTTTCTTAACTGTTTACTATCATTTCAGAAACAAAGAGGGGAGAGAGATTTGGGTCCTAATATGGTTTACTTTGTAAACCTGAAAAATAAATGTAACTCGGTTTCCAGTAAAAAAAACAATGACACGTAGCTTTACTTTGATTAGTTACTGAAAAACACATAGCATGTCCAAACCATAGGTTATTATTCAAAACCTGGCATGGTTTATACTATAACCCAGAGTGTTACAGAAAACAAAAAAACAAAAATCAATATTTACAGGAAAGGAAAACTCAAGCATAGAAATCATTCACAAACGAAAACTATTCCCATTCCTCCAGGCATTTAAACACAAAGAATTGAAGAAAGTATGGGGTTTACTCACATCATTTTTTTCCCCAGAAGACAGAGATGTGTTTGCTGACAGTTTCTTTTTTTTCCTTCTTCTTTAATCCTTTTATGTTTAGATCTGTAAATCATAGTTACAGATCTTTGATTATTTTTTTTTATGTTTATTCACTTATTTCATTAACAATAGAAATTTTCATTTATTACAGTTGAATGTATATAACAGAGAAGTTTTCCTTTTTCCTGCAGTTTTGAAAATAGAACTTGGAAACCAAAATAGCTTTTAATTCTTGATTTCTCCTGCAAATAATTGGATGTTATGGCATTAATTCTTGCTTCATTATAGATTATAACTTCAAATTCAAAATTAACAAAGTTACTTGCCTTTAAAATTATCTTCCAGAAATCAAAGAAAAACTGCACCGCCCTGCCTTTACAAGCTAATCTGCAGTTTTAATTTAAATTTGTTGTTAAAATACGACTTAAAACTCATAATTTTATTTACTATAAATTTTAAAAACTTACCTGAGAGCACACTACAGTTTTGAGGCTTTAGAAATCACTTCAGTTTTAGCTTTTGAATTTGAAGAAGAGATTGGCAGTTTTCTTTTGAACTGTTTTTGTCTTGAATGTTTACAAAGAAAATGTGATGAAACCTGTTTTTCTCTTTTGTATGTTATTTTATATTTTAATTTAAAAGAAAAATAATTTAAATGCCACTTGTTATCATCATTTTACACTTGTTATCTCATAAGCTACAAAGCTTACACATAAAAGTTTATATTTTAATTATTTAACACTTGTCAAAAAACCCATTAAATTATGTTTAAGTCCTTTTCCATTAATTCGTTTACAAATTGTGTTTTAAACCATGTCTTAATTTAATTTATAATTTTTTGTTTAGACCCTTTATTAAATTTAATTTACATATGTAAATGTTTCACATTTTAAATTCAAAAATACAAAAACTATATTTATTCATTTTAAAAGAAAAGGTGTTTTAAATTCTTTTATCAGATTCATATTCAACTTTAAAAATTTTATAAATTCTTGTTTCACATCATTCATACATTATACATACGTTTTCAATTATTTTACTTATACAATCTTAAAGAAAATGTTTTTGTAATTAAATTACATTTTTAATAATTAATCATATATATGTATTTCTTAATTTTAAAATTTTTATTCTTAAATTCCCAAATACTCAAATTCATTCTAAATCAATTTATAATTTAATCAAAATTTTATATTAATTTACCAATTTAATTCTTAATTTAATCTACGAATCAAATTAATTACAAATTTAAATTTGTTTAAAAAAACAGGAATGTTACAGATTCCCCCCCTAGAAAATTTCGTCCTCGAAATTTTCTAAGTTGGGAGACAACAAAGGATGGGTACACAAAGACAGAGAAACAGTTTCCAAAACAAACTGGGTATTTATTCTGCATTTGGCTTACCAAATCGGAATATCAATAATGGATACAAGAACGAATCAAGATACTCGGGTCACCAGATCTACGAGTATACAGGGATATTGATTAGTTTAAAGGATAACTAACCATTCGTAGAATATATCGAGACCCAAAAAAACAAATAAATGAATTTAATCTTCCATAATTCTCAAACACTGGGTATGGATTCCAAGCTCAAGTCGGAATTCCCCAAAGAATAGACAGATGTATGGATACAATCCAAAAAAATTAGTTTAAACAACCAAAATATACTTATCAACCATAGCAACCAAAGCAAACAATTCATCCAAACAAACAATTTTGACCCATCTGGAGTTTGTGTCCCATGCAAATATATCAAAGCTTTTTTTCCTGGAGCTGCCAGGAATAATCAAAGGACTGAAAAGACGAATCAAAGGAGATTGATAGAGGAAGATTGTTTCCACAATTGCAGGGTATCAACCATTTGTAGTTGTAATCCCCTGTCCCATATCTCGTCCTCTTCTTGCACTCATACTTACTATCAGTGAATAGTAAGAGAATTTACTGAGGCATTCGAACAGATATCTTAGGGATATACTCATTCTAGAGTATACTTCACCCTATCTCTAATGAGTTACCTAATGTGTTATACTCCTGAGCTAAAGTTTCAACCTTTAGCTTTGATACCAGATGTGACGACCTTGACTCGACCTTCGAAAATCGACACCGAATACGACACTCGTATTCAAATGTCGCAGATTCAAACGTCGAACCTGGTTCGCCGGAGCTTATAACACATCAAGTATAACAACACAGCGGAGGAATAGAAATGAATATCGTTGATATACAACATTCGATACAACAGTGATACAATATGAATCAATATCAAAAATACAAGATAACAATGCTACAGCGGAATAACAATATGATATAGCAATGGAAAACAAAAACTCCAAACAACAACAGCAACTCTAACTCTAGAGGACCAATCCAGAAATAGCTCGAACCACCATCACATTTCACCAAGATGAGCAATTCCAGTCCGTGAATCCAAAGACTCCAATATCCAAGATCTCCAAAGAATAACAAAGAGAAAGCTGAGAGCTACCAGATCGATATCTATATCTATTATCTGAAAAACGCAACTCTAGACTGCCCGTGTGGAAAATCGTGGGCACCCAGAGTTTAGGAAAGGAGCAATAAACTCTGGGTCAGTTATGGGACAGGCGTGAGCAAACAAAAATAGCTTTATCTTTAAAAACAAACAAAAGAACTTAAAATTTAAAATCCGCAATGCTTTTAAGAAAATGAAACTACCATAAGACCTCCCACCACACACTCAATGCAAACGCAGACTTGGAGGAGATTTCTTCTTATGATAGTCAAAAATGCTTGATACGCGAAATCCTTTGATATTATTACTATAAGTGCATACTGGAAAACATTTCGGAAGTATAATATTAATCTTAGCCAGCATAGGCATTTCGCACTATGCCTACTATAGCTACCATCCAAACAGTGGGGCCCCGCCATAAGTAGATGGCAGGTTATACAACTAAAACCGTAAAGGACTCGTATTGGATGATTATATTTCCAACAAATGGTCGGGCAAAGGAACTTCCCATGTAAAATGGAACGCCTCTAGAGGGACGTCCCTGAGAACCTAACCGGATCTCTGCTACACAAGGTCGGGTTACCTCTGTAACTAGGTAATAACTGACACGAGTATGCCACCTCCCGGTCATTACCAACCTTTATCCGAAGCGCTTCTCAACCGACAACCATAAAGAAATAAGTTTGCAGAAACCACAAAGTAAGTATCTGGGCTCCATACCATGATACCACTTATAATCCAGAAGGAAATGGACATACCCTCAGATGGCGCTACCCTCAAATAACCTTGCTGCCACGATTCCTGTTTTGACCATACCGGGTTGTGAGGTTCGACGAAGTCTCATCTACAAAGATACACTTTTTCACAAATCCATGCTTCGATCAACAAATGATCAGCAGCACTCAGCATGCCACACTACCAAACTGGGAGTATATCACTAATAACCTTCAACTACATAACCTCTGAGCTCATACGTCTCGGAGAAAGGTGTTAAGCTAAGAGAATAAATTCTCCGCCGCCAACAGATATGTATTTGAAAGAAATCAGCTTTATATCTCAGTTTTTAATGTCAGACATACAATCCATACAAGTCTGTTCCGGGTTCGAACAGAACCGAAGGCACGTCCGAAGAAGACCTTGCAAATTCGGGTCCACAATCTCGATCGGACTTCCCATCACTTAGAGAATCTCTATACCGTAGCTACTCGATGCAGAGACAATCGATAGGTCATCTTATCGTTCTTGCAAATGCCCGGTCTTCATCACCGGTCTTCAAATGTTATCCATAACGTCATGTCATTATTCGGAATGGGTTATATGACACAAGGTCCTCTCCCGGCTAAACCGAAATAATGAGCGCTAAAATTAAAAACATATGGATAATGGGTTTTTCATTTAAGTCATAACTTTAAAACTCAAAAACTTTCTTTTCAAATGGTTTAAACCAATTACCATTAACAAATCTTTTTTAAACAAAAAGATTCACTTCCAGAAACCTTTCAATGGTTTAAACAATTTCCACATTTTAATCTTTTAAACAAAAGATTTACTTTTAAGACCCTTTTCAATTTAAAACAAGGTTCACCGATCTTTTAAACAAAGATTCATTCATAGCTTTTCAAAACAATTCCCAAAGATTCATTCATAACTTTCAAAACAATTCCCGGTTTTAAATCTTTTAAAATGCTCTTCAATTTTAAAATAGGGTTCAACTATCTTTCACAAAGATTCAATTTTAGCTTTCAAAACCATTCAATTTCAAATTTGAAATCTTTTCATCATAATTATTATTTGAAACTACTTGTTTCCATTTCAGAAAACCCAATTCCATTTCTAAAGTTATTTGGATTCAAAATTCAAACTTTAAAACCATTTCAAAATATTAAATTCAAATATCTATGACTTAAACGATTTCCTCGTGAAATCCATATTTGTGTGTGTACAGTGTGGTCCAAGGGTTTTACACAATAGTGCAACAACATCAACCATTACAGATTTAAATATAGCAATATATTTGATAAGCGGTATAAACTATAACGCTTATCTTCCATTCATAGATCACACAGATATATATCACAGATAATAAATTACATTACAGATAATGTAACGACCCGTAAATTTCGACAATTTAATTTATTTATTTAATAGGATTTTTGTAAGTTATTTTAGTAGAAACAATAAAAAGGGATAAATAAATGCTAAAATGAAGGCTAAAATAAATTATGTAAATGGTGACTTAAAACCTATGTATAGGAATTTGAATAAAACCCAAATGAATTAAGTAGAAAAAGGATTCTTACCTGGATATAAAATTTAATATGAGAAATTAATGAAAATATTAAATTGATTTAATGAAATAAAAGAGTGTAAACGGTAATTGGAATAAATTAAGCAACCATGTTAATGCAAGTTAATAATTTATGACTTGGATGAAATTCCAATTCAATGAAATCATTTAAATGTTATGATTTGATTTTAAATATGAAGAAAAACAAATGTAAGGATTTGGTTAATATATATGTTATTCATTCAGGGTATTGAATAAAAATTTAGAATCTAATTGTAATGAATGGTAATAATGTTGGTATTAGCTAATAAATTAAATTTTAATGCGATACCCATAAATGAATGGAATGAAATGAATGAATGTAAATGCATTCTAGGTTATTTAGCAAATAAAGGAAGATATTAAATTTATTGATGTAATATAACATTGATTAACCGTAAATGGGAATAAATTTAAAGAATTATGTTAATGCAAGTGGATCATTTATAAACTTAAATGAAACATTCCAATTCAATAGAGTTATTCGAATGTTATGACTTATTTTAAAGGTAAAAATTGGATTTAATTGGAATTTGTTATATTTGGTTTAAATAGGAAAGGAGTATACAAAAGTGACTGTGAATAGTGAAGTCACAACTGTAAATGGAAGAAACTGAAATAAGGGGCAGTAAAAATTGAATAAATTAATAGGAATAAATGCCTACATTGAATTGTTATAAATGTAATAAAATATTACAAGTGTGTGAATCGTAAAGATAAGGGTTAAGAGTTGTTGGAATGGGTATATTAAAATAATAATAAAGTGTGAATAAAAATTTGATTGGTTATATTAATTTGATGGAATTCAATTTTGATGGGAAAGGTAAATGGGTATTTGGTAATAAATTTAAACGGACCTAAATAGTGAATTTATCTAATTAATATATAATAAATAATGATTGAAAAAAAACCTATACCTGTAAATATCTATAATATGTGAGTGGAGATAACAAACTTATAAATGTGGGAGTGAGATTTTACAACAATTTTTATGAGTTATATACTTAGTTCGTTCAATTAAATCAGAAACCATTGCAATAAATATAAATTTAATGTCATGCAATTGAGATAAACAATTGGGAAATGTTAAAGTATCTGTATATATATATATATATATATATATATATATATTAAAATAAATGGTACCCAAGATAGTAATATGATAAATAGTGAATCTAAAGAATAGGAAGCAGGAATTATTAGTTTATATGGAAACTTAAAGTCTAATAATTGAATTTAATTGCAATTAAATGAGATTGAATATAGTTATATAATTCGTTATTTGAAATAAAGATAATATGAGAAATTTGGGTGAAAATTTGGAATCCAATATTTAATCCATCTGTTTGACAGGAATGAATGGAATACTAATTTATTTATTTAACTAAACGGAATTTTAAGATATTATTTATAATTTGTGAATTTAATGAAATTAAGGATTTATATTGAAATTTTAAATTTACCTTCTTTAATTTGACATCTAAACTTGTGGGAATTTTTGTAAATGATTAAGAATTTTTAAAAGTAATAAAATAGGTCAATTTTAGAATCTAAATATAAAATTTGATTTTATTTATTTATTTTGAATTTATTAATTAAATATAAAAATAGCCATTTTTGTCACGGACTCGGATTTCGACGAAACCAGTTTCATCGGATCCGTAACAGTGAATTATTGTAGGATTTCAAATTTCGTAGCGATCGGACTTGTCGTTTGATCGTACGAACGCGAAACGCCTTGAAATCGATCTAATTGAAATCAATTTGAAATCAATTTGAAAATATTGTTTTCAGCATAACTTCTTCATACGATGGAATTTGGACGTGAAACTTTTCCCATCGCGTTCAGAATATTTTAAAATACCTATTTCAATATATGGGTTCACCAAATTTCGTTCCGGGGTCGAAAAGGGCTTTTTGGGCCAATTATCGTTAAGCACGTTTGTTTATCGCATCCATCTGCTCTATCTCTAACCTACCTATATAAACCCAGTTAGAAACCCTAGCCTCCATCTATGTTCATTTGTTTGTGCATTCATTTCTTTAGCTCCTCCTCTTTCCAATGGCTACAAACCCTAGATCTAAATTCAAATTTCAAAAATCAAATCGAAAGTCAAAAATTCAAACACCTCAGAAAAATTCCAAAAAAGTATATATCGGTGATCTCTTCGATACGAATCTGCTCGTGGTCTCTGTTTTTGCTATAGACACTCGAGTCAACTGAAAATCGCGGTCAAAGCTTGAAAATTCGAAACCCTACACGTCGATTTGGGGGTTTTCGATTTTGGCCTCGATTAGCAAAATCAAGATATGGGTTCCGTGGAGAATTGCATTTGGTGTTGAACGGTGGTGGTTACTAGACGTGATTCTTTAGGTGGTTGATGAAATTTGTGTTTCAGGGTTTGGAACCCTAGTACACGAGGCGACGGCGGCGTGCACCGGAGGCGTCGGCTTCAAGGGAGAGGGTGCGGCCAGGTATGACAAAGGCGGTGGAGGTGGTAGCTTTGGCTAACGTGGCCGGAGGAGCATGGAATCGACGGTCAAAGTTGGTGGTCAAGGGGATGGGCGTGAAAGTTTCAGCGTGTTCTCTGTGTTTGCCTGCACGTACGCGTGAGAGGGAGAGTGATTATGTGTAGGGTGACGTGGCAAATTTAATTTAGGTAAGTTTGTTTATTATTTAATTTTGTTTTCAATAGCAATTTTCGACATAATTTTCTCATACGATCTCCGTTTCGCACGAAACTTTTTTTGTTAGGATCGTAATTAAATTCCAGATCTTTTGACGCTGGTTCGGACAGATTTGGAGACCGTCAAATTTTTGGGTTTAAATCGGATTTAAATTCGATTTAAATTCAAAAGGTGAGTGTTTTAACCCACTCACAACTTCTTAAATTTCCTATGTCTCTTAAATTGACTTAAAATATGAATAGAAATTTATTTATGACTGTTTGGCATGTTTTATTAATCATCTATGTTAAATCGCACTTATTTAATTTAACTATTAATTTATTTTATTATTGCATATAGATTTACAGTTAAAATATTATTTATTTGCGTAGAAACTGCTAGTTAAACAATTATTAAATTTATTATTGAACATAAATTGTTAGTTAATACCTGTTATTTATTATCTGTTATATTTTATATGCTCTATATTGATGTTGTTTAAATTGGATGTTGATTGTAAATAAACGGATGTATGATTTTATTGGATGAATGGATGTTATTTATATAAACTGCAAGTTAGCATGCATTTCATTTCATTCGGGAGTGCGGTTTGAAATGATATATAACCGTAATTTTTATTTTTAATTACGGATTGAAATGATAAATATCCATATCACTTGACCATAGGATAGAAAATTATATACAGGCACCGCGGTCTACGTATATAAATTATTTTGGAAAAAAAATTTCCATGGTTTGGATAGGATACGGTTTAGTAAATATTAATTTTTGATATTATATAAATATTATTCTATATATACCTTAATGGTTAAACTATTGAATTTATACTATGCATAAGTTTGTTAAATAAAATATATATAAGTTGAGTAATAGAGTTGGATTATTTATACTTTTGGTTAAATACGTTTTAAGATATTGTGTGTATATATATATATATATATAGACTTTAACGGTTTAAATCAATTAAGATTGGATGGTAAATTAGAAATTTAATTGGAATTGAGCGTATTTAAGAATTCAACTCCATAAGTTGATGTAGAACTTATAGCTTGAAATTTTAAAGTATGATATGTAAACCTGAAATTTTATTCAAAAAGAATTAAATAAATATTTCTATTATAAATGGATTAAAGGAAATATTTAGTTATAGGTAATTTGAGTTTTATTCAAATGGTTATGGATTTAGGATGCGATATTTCAAAACTATATAATAGGACATTTAATTGTTGCATAATAATTTCCTATCTTAAATTTTGGAAGTGTAATACTTAAAGTTTGAAATATATAAAATCTGAAGTGGTTTTGGAAACTGGAGTGAATTCAAAATGTATGGATTAGACTTAATTTAAAATCAATAAATTTGTAAAGCTGTGGAAATTACTTACTTTATAAAGTAATATAAAATCAACTATTTTACATACCGTTGAATATCCAAACCATTTAAGTTTTAGAAGCTATGGTTTAAAGCTATGAATTTTGAAGTATTATGTTTGAAGTTATAATTCAAATGTCCAGTTTCCAGATATTAAAAATCTTTAAAGCATTATGATTTTGGAAAAGAAATATATTTGAAGTAAAATGATATTATTGATTTGGGTTTTATAAAAAATAATATCAAAATGAGTTGTTTTGGATATGGAATTAATATCGTACTTATGGGTTTTGAAATGGATAATTATATTCTGGTTTTAAAGTATAAACTATTTTAAAGACCGCGGTGTTATAATAACGTTTGGTTGTTGAAGAGACCAGGATCGGAAGTTGTCATACTCTCTGCCAACTTCGAAAACCACTTTAACAACCGTGTACGCGGTGGAGATTCCAGAATGAAGTAGGTTGGTGGCGGCGTTTCCTATAAGGTAAATACGTGGACCCGACTCCCGTGAGTTGGCATAAGGTGGCTAAAATAGGAGCACTTCGCGGGCCAATGAGGTCATTCCTCTGATCGGACACTCCTCTTCAATATTATACTTTGACTTTGGATTGATTCAGTGGCCACTTTTACTTTGATTTTTGGGGGAGTTTGTTTCGAGGTGGGCGATAGCTGCAGCTACGCGTTTCCATCAGCCCGGATAGCAATTGGTATATCTACCCTGGCATTTCCTAGTTGTGCTGTGTCACCTACCCTATCGCGCCTTGTACGAGTTTGGATTTCTCCCGTAGCCCGTGTGGTATCCTCTGCTGGCTTCCCGATCGGGAGGGACTATGATATTGGATGGACTACTGGGACTATTACGTGTTAAGGGCTATATGGGTAACCCTTTAATGCTAAGAAAAAAGTAAGTTTATTTTACAATTAGACACTATTATAATAGCGCAATATACTACATAGTAAATAGTTTAATGGACCCTTAGGAGATGTAAATCCCGAGCATCTCTTGAGTTACTGCACTCATATTTATTTCTGTTAATTTAACTCACATAAGATCTTTTAGTTCTGACTCGAGTGTTTTTGTTTTTCAAATTCGCTCGGGTCAGTCCGAGCATTTCAGGATTTGACGACTTTATTTCTGGAGGACGAAGACAAAGATTTCATTATTATTATTATTATATTATATGGTTCCACTACACACTGTATTCCGCCGCATTGGCATTTATTGGTATGTGAACTCTGATATTTATTGTATAAAGAAGAATCAAATGTTTTGTAAACAGTTTTATGAACTGTATATTTATTATTATATTTTATCCTTCCGCTGTGAGATTCTGTTTAGTTTTTTTTTTCTTCTCTATTTTTCTTATGTACCCCATAACAATCCACCCTTCCGTATGGTTTGAATTGGCACGTGTGTTGATTTAAAGCGTGCGAAAAGGCGGGACGTTACATCTGGTATCAGAGCTTAGGTTTAGCGATAAACCTTAGCTTTGTGGGGTTTGACTCTTTACTAATAGGGTAAAAATACCCTATGGGAGTCGATGAGTGTATCTATGAGAGAGCGTATTTGTTAGTGTTATAAAAAGTTTTTATATTGTGTTAATCTGTTCCGTTTTGTATTTATAAATTCTGGTTGGTGTATGGGACGCTATGACATCAATAGGGATTTCTAAACACTTAATAAGACAGACCGACATAATATTTGTTTTTAATTAGGTGAATGAAATAATTTTGCCTATTATATTTTCTATATATAAAATAAAATTTTCAAATGATATCTATATTTGGTTGCAATATATTGGTTGTTAGGAATAAAACTTATAAATAATAGGTAAATAAGATTAAAAAATAAATAAATGTAATTTGGGAATTTAGAACTTAAGTTCCGGGGTTTTTGAAAACTTCTTACAAAAGATTTGGAATATAATAATAATATTTTAGAAGTATTTTCTGATATAAGTTTTTCAATATAACTTGAAAGAATTGTTTAAAGATGATTTTTCTTGAGAAAATAAGTTTTGTACTTTCCTCTCTATCGTTGGAAAATAATTTCGGTGATGGCGGCCGCATCATCGACTTTCATTTTCGAGTTTCGAAGGGGAAAGGCCACTGTAGTAGTTCTACTGCAGATTCATTTTTGAAAAATATATGAAGTTTTAATTGTTTTAAATATAATTAGAGATATATAAGTTGTAAGAATATATTTATGTATTATTTTAAAATAATTTGAAATTTAACCCAGTATTTAATTCTTAATTTTCCATTAAGTAAATTGTTTCAATTATTGTAGTGAATTGAAACATAGGAAATTAATAAAATTAAACCTCTAAAGGAAATAAGAGATTTAATGAAAGGTTATAAATGGTATTAAATGAAATTGGAAATTTGTAACCTATGAAATAAAGATTATTATTAGTGAACATTAAATTTAATTAAAGGATGAGATAAAACTTGTATAAGTTCATTTGCATTTTCTTTAACATATATAACTTACCAAATATATATAAAAGTTGAAATGTTTAATAAGAAATGTAATGAAAATTGTACAAGTAAAAGTAGGTAATGAAGTATTCAATGAATTTGCTATTATAAATGAGAATTTAATGTTATAAACTTAAGTTGTAAATTGAAATTTTACCCTAATTAAAGGTAAGTATTATAATTAGATGATTTTAAAACTTAAGTAAATAGAATGAAATTCTATAATAAATGAAACTGTGAGAAATAAATGAATAAAATTTAGAAATGCATAAATGGAATGCAATAAAAAGAAACTTACATGAAATTAAAATAAAAAAAATGAATATTGTAAGTAATAAATGAAAATAAATGAGGTAATCACTCAATGAATGAAAGAAAGGAAATCAAACAACTAAAGCATGAAATAAAAATTTATAATAAGTTAAATTGATTGTTGGGTTGAATTGTTATTGTTTGATTTATGTTTGGTTGGGTAAGGAAATTTGAAATTGTGGATGAATAAATAATTTATTTTGTTCCATCTAAGACTTTTGAGTAAATGATGCACTTGATAGTTATTTTTCATTCCGTACAATTTCAAGTTTTGAACCCGAACAACTATTTGCTTGTTGATTGAATGGTTGTTTTGTTGTGTATGTTGTTTGTTGAAAAGGATGGTTGTTGTATTGATTTGTTGTTAGGGATTGAAACCACTTAATTATTTCACTTTATATAAATTGTTAACCCTTTAGATTTTATAAGTGAAATGCAGGTTATGGAAGCAATTGCTACTGCTTTTGGTTCCATAAAATTTAGCGTAAATTGCCGACAAATAGGTACGTTTTCGGATTACGGTTTATAACGCCATTTTATATATTTTCCCGTGTTGGGATATACTATTTCTGATATTATATGTGATATTTTGTTATGTTTAATATTATATTTTCTCCCGAGCCTCTCCGTACAAAGGAGACTCTGCCAAAAATTTTCGTAAATTTTAAACTTAGAAAAATTTGAATATGTCTACAAACTTTAACAATTTATGTATAAAGGATTTAAATGGGTATAAATTGGTATATTTTATGTTAAATTATTTTATTTTGTAGACTTATTTGTTTATAAATTTAATTAAGAAAGATATATTGTTTTCTTATTTCTTCTTCTCCCTTCTTTTCCTTTTCGGGGACGAAAAGTTTTGAGTCGGGGAGAGTGTAACGACCCGTAAATTTCGAAAATTTAATTTATTTATTTAATAGGATTTTTGTAAGTTATTTTAGTAGAAACAATAAAAAGGGATAAATAAATGCTAAAATGAAGGCTAAAATAAATTATGTAAATGGTGACTTAAAACCTATGTATAGGAATTTGAATAAAACCCAAATGAATCAAGTAGAAAAAGGATTCTTACATGGATATAAAATTTAATATGAGAAATTAATGAAAATATTAAATTGATTTAATGAAATAAAAGATTGTAAACAGTAATTGGAATAAATTAAGCAATCATGTTAATGAAAGTTAATAATTTATGATTTGGATGAAATTCCAATTCAATGAAATCATTTAAATGTTATGATTTGATTTTAAATATGAAGAAAAACAATGTAAGGATTTGGTTAATATATATGTTATTCATTCAGGGTATTGAATAAAAATTTGGAATCTAATTGTAATGAATGGTAATAATGTTGGTATTAGCTAATAAATTAAATTTTAATGCGATACCCATAAATGAATGGAATGAAATGAATTAAATGAATGAATGTAAATGCATTCTAGGTTATTTATCAAATAAAGGAAGATATTAAATTTATTAATGTAATATAACATTGATTAACCGTAAATGGGAATAAATATAAAGAATTATGTTAATGCAAGTGGATCATTTATAAACTTAAATGAAACATTCCAATTTAATAGAGTTATTCGAATGTTATGACTTATTTTAAAGGTAAAAATTGGATTTAATTGGAATTTGTTATATTTGGTTTAAATAGGAAAGGAGTATACAAAAGTAACTGTGAATAGTGAAGTCACAACTGTAAATGGAAGAAATTGAAATAAGGGGCAGTAAACATTGAATAAATTAATAGGAATAAATGCCTACATTGAATTGTTATAAATATAGTTAAATATTACAAGTGTGTTAAACGTAAAGATAAGGGTTAAGAGTTGTTGGAATGGGTATATTAAAATAATAATAAAGTGTGAATAAAAATTTGATTGGTTATATTAATTTGATGGAATTCAATTTTGATGGGAAAGGTAAATGGGTATTTGGTAATAAATTTAAACGGACTTAAATAGTGAATTTATCTAATTAATATATAATAAATAATGATTGAAAAAAAAACCTATAACTGTAAATATCTATAATATGTGAGTGGAGATAACAAACTTATAAATGTGGGATTGAGAGTTTACAACAATTTTTATGAGTTATATACTTAGTTCGTTCAATTAAATCAGAAACCATTGCAATAAATATAAATTTAATGTCATGCAATTGAGATAAACAATTGGGAAATGCTAAAGTATCTGTGTTTATATATAATAAAATAAATGGTACCCAAGATAGTAATATGATAAATAGTGAATTTAAAGAATAGGAAGCAGGAATTATTAGTTTATATGGAAACTTAAAGTCTAATAATTGAATTTAATTGCAATTAAATGAGATTGAATATAGTTATATAATTCGTTATTTGAAATAAAGATAATATGAGAAATTTGGGTGAAAATTTGGAATACAATATTTAATCCATCTGTTTGACAGGAATGAATGGAATACTAATTTATTTATTTAACTAAACGGAATTTTAAGATATTATTTATAATTAGTGAATTTAATGAAATTAAGGATTTATATTGAAATTATAAATTTACCTTCTTTAATTTGACATCTAAACTTGTGGGCATTTTTGTAAATGATTAAGAATTTTTAAAAGTAATAAAATGGGTCAATTTTAGAATCTAAATATAAAATTTGATTTTATTTATTTATTTTGAATTTAATAATTTAATATAAAATAGCCATTTTTGTCACGGACTCGGATTTCGACGAAACCAGTTTGATCGGATCCGTAACAGTGAATTATTGTAGGGTTTCAAATTTAGTAGCGATCGGACTTGTCGTTTGATCGTACGAACGCGAAACACCTTAAAATCGATTTAATTGAAATCAATTTGAAATCAATTTGAAAACATTGTTTTCAGCATAACTTCTTCATACGATGGAATTTGGACGTGAAACTTTTCCCATCGCGTACAGAATATTTTAAAATACCTATTTCGATATATGGGTTCACCAAATTTCGTTCCGGGGTCGAAACGGGCTTTTTGGAACAATTATCGTTAAGCACGTTTGTTTATCGGATCCATCTGCTCTATCTCTAACCTACCTATATAAACCTAGTTATAAACCCTAGCCTCCATCTATGTTCATTTGTTTGTGCGTTCATTTCTTCAGCTCCTCCTCTTTCCAATGGCTACAAACGCTAGATCCAAATTCAAATTTCAAAAATCAAATCGAAAGTCGAAAAATCAAACACCTCAGAAAAATTCCAAAAAAGTATATATCGGTGATCTCTTCGATACGAATCTGCTCGTGGTCTCTGTTTTTGCTATAGACACTTGAGTCAACCGGAAATCGCGGTCAAAGCTTGAAAATTCGAAACCCTACACGTCGATTAGGGGCTTTTCGATTTTGGCCTCAATCAGCAAAATCAAGATATGGGTTCTGTGGAGAATTGCATTTGGAGTTGAATGGTGGTCGTTACCGGACGTGATTCCTTGGGTGGTGGGTGAAATTTTCGTTTTAGGGTTTGGAACCCTAGCACACGAGGCGGCAGCGGCGTGCACCGGAGGCGTCGGCCTCAAGGGAGAGGGTGCGGCCAGGTATGACAAAGGCGGTGGAGGTGGTAGCTTTGGCTAACGTGGCCGGAGGAGCGTGGAAGCGACGGTCAAAGTTGGTGGTCAAGGGGATGGGCGTGCGTTTCAGCGTGTTTTCTGTGTTTGCCTGTACGTACGCGTGAGAGGGAGAGTGATTATGTGCAGGGTGACGTGGCAAATTTAATTTTAGGTAAGTTTGTTTATTATTTAATTTTGTTTTCAATCGCAATTTTCGACATAATTTTCTCAAACGAACTCCGTTTCGCACGTATTTTTTTTTTAGGATCGTAATTAAATTTCAGATTTTTTAATGCTGGTTTGGACAGATTTGGAGACCGTCGAATTTTTGGGTTTAAATTCGATTTAAATTCAAAAGGTGAGTGTTTTAACCCACTCACAACTTCTAAAATTTCCTATGTCTCTTAAATTGACTTAAGATATGAGTAGAAATTTATTTATGACTGTTTGGCATGTTTTATTCATCATCTCTGTTAAATCGCATTTATTTAATTTAACTGTTAATTTATTTTATTATTGCATATAGATTTACAGTTAAAAAATTATTTATTTGCATAGAAACTGCTAGTTAAACAGTTATTAAATTTATTATTGAACATAAATTGTTAGTTAATACCTTTTATTTATTATCTGTTATATTTTATATGCTCTATATTGATGTTGTTTAAATTGGATGATGATTGTAAATAAACGGATGTATGATTTTATTGGATGAATGGATGTTATTTATATAAACTGTAAGTTAGCATGCATTTCATTTCATTCGGGAGTGCGGCTTGAAATGATATATAACCGTAATTTTTATTTTTAATTACGGATTGAAATGATAAATATCCGTATCACTTGACCATAGGATAGAAAATTATATACAGGCACCGCGGTCTATGTATATAAATTATTTTGGAAAAAAAAATTTCCATGGTTGGATAGGATACGGTTTAATAAATATTAATTTTTGATATTATATAAATATTATTCTATATATACCTAAATGGTTAAACTATTGAATTTATACTATGCATAAGTTTGTTAAATAAAATATATATAAGTTGAGTAATGGAGTTGGATTATTTATATTTTTGGTTAAAACGTTTTAAGATATTGTGTATATATAGAGAGAGTTTAACGGTTTAAATCAATTAAGATTGGATGGTAAATTAGAAATTTAATTGGAATTGAGCGTATTTAAGAATTTAACTCCATAGGTTGATGTAGAACTTATAGCTTGAAATTTTAAAGTACGATATGTAAAACTAAAATTTTATTCAAAAAGAATTAAATGAATATTTCTATTATAAATGGATTAAAGGAAATATTTAGCTATAGGTAATTTGAGTTTTATTCAAATGGTTATGGATTTAGCATGCGATATTTCAAAACTAAGTAATAGGACATTTAATTGTTGCATAATAATTTCCTATCTTAAATTTTGGAAGTGTAATACTTAAAGTTTGAAATATATAAAATCTGAAGTGGTTTTGGAAACTGGAGTGAATTCAAAATGTATGGATTAGACTTAATTTAAAATCAATAAATTTGTAAAGCCATGGAAATTACTTACTTTATAAAGTAATATAAAATCAACTATTTTACATACCGTTGAATATCCAAACCATTTAAGTTTTAGAAGCTATGGTTTAAAGCTATGAATTTTGAAGTATTATGTTTGAAGTTATAATTCAAATGTCCGGTTTCCAGATATTAAAAATCTTTAAAGTAGTATGATTTTGGAAAAGAAATATATTTGAAGTAAAATGATATTATTGATTTGGGTTTTATAAAAAATAATATCAAAATGAGTTGTTTTGGAAATGGAATTAATATCGTACTTATGGGTTTTGAAATGGATAATTATATTCTGGTTTTAAAGTATAAACTATTTTAAAGACCGCGGTGTTATAATAACGTTTGGTTGTTGAAGAGACCGGGATCGGAAGTTGTCATACTCTCTGCCAACTCCGTAAACCACTTTAACAACCGTGTACGCGGTGGAGATTCCAGAATGAAGTAGGTTGGTGGCGGCGTTTCCTATAAGGTAAATACGTGGACCCGACTCCCGTGAGTTGGCATAAGGTGGCTAAAACAGGAGCGATTCTCGGGCCAATGAGGTCATTCCTCTGATCGGACACTCCTCTTCGATATTATACTTTGACTTTGGATTCATTCAGTGGCCACTTTTACTTTGATTTTTGGGGGAGTTTGTTTCGAGGTGGGCGATAGCTGCGGCTACGCGTTTCCATCAGCCCGGATAGCAATTGGTATATCTACCCTGGCATTGCCTAGTTGTGCCGTGTCACCTACCCTATCGCGCCTTGTACGAATTTGGATTTCTCTCGTAGCCCGTGTGGTATCCTCTGGTGGCTTCCCGGTCAGGAGGGACTATGATATTGGATGGACTACTGGGACTACTACGTGTTAAGGGCTATATAGGTAACCCCTTAATGCTAAGAAAAAAGTAAGTTTATTTTACAATTAGACACTATTATAATAGCGCAATATACTACATAGTAAATAGTTTAACGGATCCTTAGGAAATGTAAATCCCGAGCATCTCTTGAGTTACTGCACTCATATTTATTTCTGTTAATTTAACTCACATAAGATCTTTTAGTTCTGGCTCGTGTGTTTTTGTTTTTCAAATTTGCTCGGGTCAGTCCGAGCATTTCAGGATTTGAAGACTTTATTTCTGGAGGACGAAGACGAAGATTTCATTATTATTATTATTATTATTATATTATATGGTTCCACTACACACTGTATTCCGCCGCATTGGTATTTATTGGTATATGAACTCTGATATTTATTGTATAAAGTAGAATCAAATGTTTTGTAAACAGTTTTATGAACTGTATATTTATTATTATATTTTATCCTTCCGCTGTGAGATTCTGTTTAGTTTTTTTTTCTTCTTTATTTTTCTTATGTACCCCATAACAATCCACCCTTTCGTATGGTTTGAATTGGCACGTTTGTCGATTTAAAGCGTGCGAAAAGGCGGGACGTTACAGATAACTAATTCATCACAGAATAAATTATATCACAGTTCACAAAACAAAATAATTCATATCACACATTATCACACATCAGGGACATCAATCAATTCAAAGCACTCCATAGAATCCTAACAAATATGAGTAAGATCAATTAATTATCTGATTTATTTAAATCAGATTAATTACTTATGAATAAATTTCTAATCCTGGTTAATTAATCATTGATTAATTACAAATCATTTTGATTAATTATTATTTAATCATTAGTAAATCAACCTTAATAAATAAATTAATCAATCCTTAATTGTTTTCATAAATTAATTACCCTTTAATTAATTTATCGCATTAATTAATTACCCATAATTAATTATAATAAGTGATCATTCTTAATCACTTAGTCATCGTTAACCATAAATTAACTAGCAATTAATTTACCTTAATTAATTGCCTTAATAATTTAGAAATTAGCCTTTAATTAACTTCTTTAATTAATTAATCTTTAATTAATTACTTTATTTAATAAATCCTTAATTATTAATTAAATCTTAATTATAATTAATTTTCCTTGGTTGATTGTCCTTAATTTAATTATCCTAATTAATTAACCACATTAATTTATCATGCTCTTAAGTAATTAATCCTTAATATTTGATTTACAAATTCTTAATTGTTAACCTGAATAAGTCTAATTATCTTTGTTAATTGACTTTTCTTTAATTGATTAACTATTAATGATAAAATCATTGCCAAAAACATTAATTGCTAATCATTATTTAGTCATATAAATGAATTTGGTTTACCGTTAACATTTGATATTGTGATTTACTTCTAGAATTTTTCTTATTAAGTTAAACTTTTAAAACAACTTTTATTTAAAAGAAAATTTAAAATTTAAAATATTCTTGGACTCCATAAATCTCAAATAATTGTTTCAATACCATTTATCTAAATTCCATTTGTAACAATCATAAATTTATAAAGAGTGGATTTGAAAAAAAAAATTAACTTGTATTTCGAAATTTAATAAAAACTGGATTTCCTCCTGTTTTATGACTAACCCGAGACTTCCTCGAGTTGCACCCGAGGAAAACACTCACTTGCTTCGGGTTTTAGCCAACATTGACCCGTGTGACATTTTATTTCAAAATTTTGTTTAAGTTTAAAAACCAACCTGGTACAACGCTAAAACTACTCGAACTCGTCTTCGAGTTTTTCCCTCAATCCCCCGCGCACTGCTTCGAGTCGTAACGAAACACCCAGACCACCATGCACCACTGACACGCGTTCACCTGCACATCTGAACGCCGCAGTTCCAGCCTACTTCATCGTCGCCGATAAGTCATCAATGCCCGACCCTGTACTCCCCAACTCCCTAGATCATCAAACTTCGTCATCCGCTCGAAAATCAAGTTCGATCTAAAATCCCAAACCTGGAAACACGAATGCCACCACCTATCCCACCTGAAAATCGCGTCGTACTCGAAATCCCGACCATCAGAGAGCTTGAAACTCCAGTTGACCCTTCGTCGACGTCCCTTCTACGATCACCCAAAACCATGTAGCACTTGGTCAAACGGAAATTTTCATTTATTACAGTTGAATGTATATAACAGGGAAGTTTTCCTTTTTCCTGTAGTTTTGAAAATAGAACTTGGAAACCAAAATAGATTTTAATTCTTGATTTCTCCTGCAAATAATTGGATGTTATGGCATTAATTCTTGCTTCATTGTAGATTATAACTTCAAATTCAAAATTAAAAAAGTTACTTGCCTTTAAAATTATCTTCCAGAAATCAAAGAAAAACTGCACTGCCCTGCCTTTACAAGCTAATCTGCAGTTTTAATTTAAATTTGTTGTTAAAATATGACTTCAAACTCATAATTTTATTAACTATAAATTTTAATAACTTACCTGAGAGCACACTACAGTTTTGAGGCTTTAGAAATCACTTTAGTTTTAGCTTTTGAATTTAAAGAAGAGATTGGCAGTTTTCTTTTGAACTGTTTTCGTTTTGAATGTTTACAAAGAAAATGAGATGAAACCTGTTTTTCTCTTTTGTATGTTATTTTATATTTTAATTTAAAATAAAAATAATTTAAGTGCCACTCGTTATCATCACTTTACACTTGTTATCTCATAAGCTACAAAGCTTACACATAAAAGTTTATATTTTACTTATTTAACACTTGTCAAAAAACCCATTAAATTATGTTTAAGTCCTTTTCCATTAATTCATTTACAAATTGTGTTATAAACCTTGTCTTAATTTAATTTATAATTTTTTGTTTAAACCCTTTATTCAATTTAATTTACATATGTAAATGTTTCACATTTTAAATTCAAAAATACAAAAACTATATTTATTCATTTTAAAAGAAAAGGATGTTTTAAATTCTTTTATCAGATTCATATTCAACTTTAAAACTTTTATAAATTCTTGTTTCACATCATTCATACATTATACATGCATTTTCAATTATTTATACTTATACAATCTTAAAGAAAAATGTTTTTGAAACTAAATTACATTTTTAATAATTAATCATATGTATGTATTTCTTAATTTTAAAATTTGTATTCTTAAATTCCCAAATACTCAAATTCATTCTAAATTAAATTATAATTTAATCAAAATTTTATATTAATTTACTAATTTAATTCTTAATGTAATCTAGGAATCAAATTAATTACAAATTTAAATTTGTTTAAAAAAAACAGGAATGTTATAGGAAAGCCAGAAAGGTGAGTGGGAAATTATATAATTTTTTATAGCATTGAAATATATAGCATTGATTTTTTCTAATTATTATGCATATATAAGTGATGAATTACAGACCTAAAACAAACATATAGGATTATCACCTACATATTCTATAAAATGGTAATGGGAATAGGAATATTATGCACAACCTAATTTGAAAATTTGAAATCGGTCCTAAACAATAATCATTAAAGAATGTCTATAAAGTTATAATGTTTATTTCAAATCTATAATTGGGTTGTAATTTAGTGGCCCTAGTTGACTTGGAATGTGTATTTCTTTATTTCGATTTATTTGGAATGGGGTATAATTTAATCATACCTATTTTCGAGTAATTTCCATAAATGATCTGATTCCAAGAAATATGTATAAAAGTACGATCTTTGAATTAACAACAAATATACCAAAAAAAGATGTGTAATGTATGTATATTATTCTCTATAGTTTACGTTGTCTGTTTTAGTAAAAGAAGAAAAACAATTCCTTGTAATTTCAAATGAAGCAATGCCTTACTTTTTAATAGTTTATGGAAAGCTATAACGGCAATCATTTTGAAAGGATAGCTCCGATAATTTAAAATGTGAAAAGGAATGTTCTATTTTAGGAAATAATAGTTATAAATATGAGAAAAAAAATATGTATAACTGCAGTTAGCAATAAAACAAAAAATATATAGATAGCATAATTCACAATGATATTCGTATTAGTTATTGATAACGTAATAATCTTAGGACCAAAATTTTGTAAAAGAAGGAATAGTAATTCCAAAATTTACGGATGATAACTACAAATTTGATAGGCAAAAAATTTTCATAAATAGAAAGTTAAAGGAATTAAATGAAGATTGGTTAGAGAGTTTAATATGGCATTTATGGGGAAAATGAATATGAAAAATAGGTGGACAATGAGATGGGTAAATAAATATCATTAGAGTTTACCCAATTTTGTCATTAATGATCAATTATTTTGGACAATTGACATTTATTAGATATAAGAAGGAAAAAGGGAAACCAAATCCTAAGTGTACAGAATAGGAATAATTACGTTGCAAACAAGTAAGTATTAATACTTTTAAATACATGTAGTGGGAAATATAATTCTCATAGTAGAAAATTATATAGCTTCAATTATATGTTTAGAATGAGCATGAATTAGTAGACCTAGCCCAACACTTGGGCTTTAGATAACTAGTTTGGTTAGTGGATTGGGATGCAAGGTCGGTAGAGTTGCACAATAAAAGTATGCCCTTCATATAGAGGCAACTAGTAATTGTGCATATGTAATATTTATTTAAGACATCTCCAATTATAGGACTAGTAGGGAAGGGATATGCTTTGCGAATAGGTAGGGGAAAATATACCAAGGGTTTGCCTTGGATTTGAAGTATTAAATGGCTTAGTATATTTAAGGAAATGAGGTCTGCTTCACTTCTAATAAGAAGTACTAAGTAACCGAAATTACCATTTTCCTTGACTTTATATGGCTAGTGTAAATAGGATTTCAGTTATGGATTGTTCGATGGAAGAGAATGAGCACACTTGGTATGATGGGAGCATTGGCATAATTGGTCCGATGGAAGCATTGGCATATATGGTCCAAGGGTCAAGCAACTGGACATGTATTCCTATCTGGTAGTCACACCATCGAATAAGAATTCCTATTCAGTGGCAAGAACACCCAATAGGATTTCTTGTCCGGTAAGGAAGCCATCAGACAAGTTTTCTTATCCGATATACTTAAGATAGCCGAGCCACAGAATAGAATATGGCCAACAAGCCATGTAGGTCCACCCACCAAACAAAGCAACTATGAACCACCATATAAGCAACGGACTAAACCAGATATTTAAGGAAAGGAAATCTTGGATATAAGGAAGATCTGAATCGTATCTTATATGTATGGAAATAACCGAACTGTGCGTGTTATATAAGAAAACTACATATTTTATTAGGCTGACCTTCCTACCTCTTTGCTCCTATAAATATCCAAGCTTTCAACAGTAACTGAGATGACTTTTGGAGAGTTACTATGTACTACTAATAGAAAGGACCGAACAGATAGCCAGGACAACAAATTATACTACATGTCATTATATTTTACATCCAATCTGTTTATAGATGATATATAAAGAAACAAATAAATATGAGCAGTGGATGTAGGCACGCTCTGGCCGACTATAAATCTGTGTATATATTATTTTTTCTATTATTTTCTATTTCTTCGCTGCTACAAACCAATTAGAGTGTTTGTCCACTTTTTGTGTAAACAAGTATTAAATAATGAGTAAAGGAATGAGAAAAGCTCTAACTTTTTCTCTTATTAAAGGCCTACTTGAACAAAATATTTGACATTATTTTTAGCCGTTCTCTCTTGTTCATTACAGCTGAAAATCCCATGGCTCTAAGGCCATTATATTCCAAAAAAAAAATCAAATTAATACAGGGTGGCTTTCCTCCCTAGATCATAGAAAAATCCTGAGCTGATTTGATTAAGTCAAGGAGTTGTTCAATCATTAAAAGTTTGAATCTTAGGCTACTTCATAAGGCAATCAATCATCCAATCTAATTTTGACTATATTTTACATCATGTTAGTATACTTTAGATCACATATCTTATACAATGAGTTTGTATATGCTTCTAATTTCCAGTTTTGTGTTTGCTATTATTTTAGAAATTGATGTTTAAAAGCAAAACAAATAATACAATCATAATGACAATATACTGAACTTGTTTTTGGTCGAAATCTTATCAAAAAAATCAGATTTGGAACCATTTTTACTAGTCAAGATCAATTTTATAACATATTACATATATATATATATATATATGTATAAATATAAATAAATTACATATGTTTACCATTTGAACTTATTTTGTAAATTAAATATAAGTTACACATATATTTATAAATTTAAATTTTCGAATATAATATATACATACATACATATATATATATATATATATATATATATATATATATATATATATATGTTACTTATATGTGTATGTATTCTATTTCAATTCAAAATTAATGAAATAACTTCTGTTTAAAATTATAAATCTAAATTTGAATTCTTCGTACGTCAAAGCTCGTTTTCAAATTGTTAACTTTTAATTTCAAAGCATGTAAAATTAGTCAGAATTAATTATAATATATATATATATGTACACATATCCAGCATCTTATAAAATTTCATCATAAAACCATGGACCATAAAGGCATAAATATAGTGTGAATATGTCTGTTCCGGTGTAAATCCTAGCACCTACAAATGTACACACTTACCATGTAAACTTTTTATATATTGCACGCACATGAGTATATTTAGATTATAATCATAAACTTACCAATTACAACTTGGTTCAAATCATTAGCAGTAGATGTAATTCCTAACTCATTGCACATTAATTACATTCATGGCATAGTAAATAGTATCCCAAAAGTTACAATTTGACTCTTCACAGAACAAAATAATAATAAAACGAAAATAATTTTTACACGCATATATACACAAAAGTGTATTTGATATACTCTTTTCTATATATAAATCAAATCAACCAAAATAAATTAACTAATTAAACTCCTTTTAAATAATTAAATGAACTAAGATTTTATTTCAAAAAAAAAATAGATTGGATCTAAATTCAATTAAATTTCATATGCCTAAAAAAGATCCAAAATGGAATATTTTTTTGGAATTCACCCATTTAACCTATTTTCGACTCCCCAATCCTTCAATGAAAGTTGCCATCACAAAAGCAAGTGCATTTTTTAAATGTAACATGAGCGACATATCATGTCCACTAGGCTAGAACATTATCCGTTTCAAATATTCCTAGATGTAATTTCAGTAATGACGTTATCTAAGATATTGAATATTACGTCTACTGGATTAACATGGCAAGAAGCCATCCCAAAGTGACTTTCCTGAAGAAGGTATAGTTGAAGTAAAATCATGGTCATTTATGTTTGGGTAAGATTCTGTTAGTATGTTTGTATAAGGGAATGAAAAAGGTAATTTTAGATTGTAAAAGATATCCCGAATTAAGTTGAAGTTAAGGTCATATAAGATTATATTACTGATGATGCGGAATGGAGTGTTCCATGATATTTAGAAACGTAAAATTTGAAAGATTAAGAAAGAGGTATTATAATTTGCACAAAACAAGAATGTATTGGCATTTTTCATGGAAAATGAAATTTGGAGGTTTATTATGATTTAACAAGGGGTTAGTGGGATTCTTCTCAATTATCACTCTGATTTAAGGGAGATTATCTATTCAAGGATTCTATTGTCAAGCATTGACCCAAGGGTGCATATTTTGTGTTGCATAGTAGTTGCACGTGAATAATGTATAACTTAGTCGATTACTTTTAATGCTAAAACAATTTCAGGTTAAATTTTCTCTTAAATATAGGGATTCACTTAAATTTAGGATTTTTCTTGTTGTGTTTGGTTATATAAATATAATTGTAATGATCTAAAATTTTTGAGTCTTCGAAATTGAATATATAATTTATTCAAATATCCAAATTCAATTTAAGTTATAATAAAATATAAGTTCCAAATAACTGCACAATTCTTGGTGACGTATTTTTAGTTCAATTTATTAGACTATTCCACAATTTTTAATTTAAAAAATAATTAAATTTTCGTTTGACGTATTTTGCAACAAACGTCGGTATTTTTAAAACTGCACAAAAATAGTTAACTAGTGTATTTTATTGTTGTATTATGATGGTGTTGCATTATTGGGCGTGATCGTATTTTTAGTTTTGTCATTCACAGCTCGTATGCAAACATGATATTAGGTAGCGATATACCGCAAAAACTTTTAAATACCAAACTTTCAAGAAAAACCATTCACACCTACAAAATCTTACACATTCTTTTTGCGTATCTTTCGTTGTTTTCTGCTCTTGTATTTGATTTACTTGACATTCATTACTTGCACTTTGGTTTGTTAGCTACTAAAGAACTTGTTATACATATACACAAATGTATATACATTAATACAGTGGTCACAGGCACATTCCATTTTCTCCTGGGTTGCTTAACTTTTAAGAAACTTTGACGTTATATTTGCATCAACACGCACACAACCAAAGGAGGTTAGACATTATTTCCCTCACTAGTAATCATTTTTCTTATGTATATAAATTTGTGTGCGTGTGTATGCATGCCTGAACACTTTATCTTCTTTCATACTACACAGCAACACATTTCCTTTCTTCCATTCTCATTCTTCCTTTCTTTTTATTTGTCTATAAAATAAAGTAGTGTTAACCCACCTTTCGGCAAGGCCACGGACATGCGGATTTAACTAAGTCTACTTTATGATTATCGAGGTTGGAATGTGATTGATTCGGTTTAAAAGGATGGTGTTCACTCGGATATGTCGTTCGGTCGGAATAAAGTGGTTCGGCATGGTTGGGTCATGATGTGGAAGTTCAGGTAGGTCGGTCGGTAGTGGTTCAGCATTGGAAGCGGCCCGACATTTGGATAAGTCATAAGCGAGGACGGCTCGGCATTGAAGTGAGAACAGGGACGCTCAGCATTGAAGTGAGAACAGGGTCGCTCGACATTGGACGTCGCTCGGCATCGTACCTCACTCGGCATTGGACGTCGCTCGGCATCGTACCTCGCTGGGCATTGGACATTGCTCGGCATCGTACCTCGCTCGGCATTCGACGTCGCTCGGCATCGTACCTCGCTCGGAATTCGACGTCGCTCGGCATCGTACCTCGCTCGCCATTGGACACCGCTCGGCACGTACCTCGCTCGGCATTCGACGTCGCTCGGCATAGTACCTCGCTCGGCATTCGGTGTCGCTCGGCATCGTATCTCTCTCAGCATTGGACATCCCTCGGCATCGGATGTCGCTCGGCATCGTACCTCGCTCAGCATGGGTCGTTCGACATGGTGGCTTGGCATGGGTCGGTTTGCATGGTGGCTCGGCATGGTTCGTTCGGCATGGTGGCTCGTCATGGGTCGCTCGTTGTTGAGGTTTGGTTAGGATGGCTTGATAATGAAAGTTCGACAAGAGTCTTGATGGACCTATACCACTCCGAAAGCCCAACAACTCAGGATCTGCCTATAAATACAACATGGGTGGGTTCAGAAACGGGATCTTCTTTCTGATCTATGACTTTCTATTGTCTAAGGCTAAGACTATTCTGCCATTTTGTAACTGTAATTGATTATTACAACAATAAAAAGGAAATTTCTAGAGTGGATATAGGCCGGAGTTAGCCGAACCACTATAAATTCTGTGCCTTTACTGCTTTCATTTTAATTTACTGTTCTTCATATTTATATTATCTACATTCAATCTATCTGTAAGCTGTGACTAGTACTTGGAGCTTTCATCTGGATTTGGGTGTTAGTGTTCAATTTTGGCACTAACATTTTGGTGCTTTCACTAAGAAAGCTAGCACTTAGGAATTTTAGGGCTTGGATTTTGCATTGAACAGCTTAGGAACTCGGATTTTGGAAAGCAATGGCTAGACCACCAACTAGGAAGCAAGCAGTGGAAAGGAGCAATCAGGAAGGAAGTCAAGTGGCCTCTTTCGGAGCTGGAGAGGATCATGCATCCGTCTACATAACTCGAGACGAGATGCAGGTTATGATGAGTTCTATGCAAGAGCAGATGATGGAACGGCAAGAGGAGATTATGCAGGCTCTTCTAAGGAAATTTGGACAACAGGGAACTACAGGTGCTCAAGTTCTTAGAACTGGACTAGAGGAACTCAACCAGCAGATGGATAGAGTGATTCAGCAGGGGGCAGCTCCCAATTAACAAACAACTAACAATCTAAATGGACCTAGACTCGGGGGCACACCACCAGGTAATGCTGGACTAACCCCTAGAGGTATACCAAGTGATGTTGTGCAACCCAGCATCAATAAAAACACAAGAGTACATGACAAGGAATATGTGCCAAAACTCCCACATGGTGTTGGAGAGCAGCTAGGAAATATGGATAGGGGGCAAGGCATGTTTTAAGGGTCAACCCTTGGTTGGAAACGCTGTATTGGCGGACATTATTAGGCAGACTATTCCCGGAGGTCTGACAAACAGGGATTTGGAGGAAGTCAACAAAAGTCCGTTTACCCGAAACATCAAGACAGCTAGAAATCCATCTGATTTCAAACTGCCCACTCTAGAAGTGTACGACGGGACGACAGATCCAACTGACCACTTGATGAGGTACACTAGGTATATGAAAGTGCTGGGGGCAACAGAGGAGGTTACGGCCCGAGTTTCCCACTGTACTTGACTGATATAGCTGCCATGTGGTTCAGGCAGCTGGAGAATGGATCCATTGGAACATGGACGGAATTGGTGGATAGGTTCTTAAGTCGATTTCGAGTTCACATAAAAAGTCCAAAGAACATGATGAAGTTGACGTCAGTTAAACAGGGGGCATATGAATCGCTTAGGACATTCTTAACTCGATTTCATGCAGTAGTTGCTTCGGTGGATCGGCCGGATCCATCAATGATCCTGATGGTTGCGGTATCAGGAGTCTGAGATAATTCGGATTTCAAAGTATCATTGATATAGGACCCACCGTTGGATCTTGGGGAATTCTTCCATGAAGCTGAGAGAGTTCTCCGACAAGAGGATGCATGTTTACACATGAGGTCAAAGGGAGTAAACCTGTTAAGGATGGAGAACTACCCGTTGAAAGCTCGGGTAAGGATAAGGATAAAGGAAAAAGGAAGCGATAGGGAGAACCAAAGTTCTCCACTTATACCGGACTGAACGCAACCTTGGAACGGATATTCTTGGATACTCGAGATCGCCTTCCATATCGAAGGCCGACAAGGAGGGAGCCCTTAGAATGTGAAAGGGCGTCGGGAAGGCACAGTCTTTTTCATGACTTAAACGGGCATGATACTAACAGTTGGCGGCGTTTGAAGGACATAATCGAGAATCATGTTAGGAATGGTCATTTGCGACAATATGTCGAAACTCCGAATGCGGCGGTGGAACAGGAGAAACCACCGTCTACCTTAAACGACGAGAGCATGAGGCTCAGGAATGGTGGCCGGTTGGTCATCAACTAATCTTGATGGTTTGAAATAAGTAACAAACTCTGAGAAATCGGCTAAATCACTTACTCACGTACGGATTCGGAGATAACCCTCAGGCATGCTCTGAGATGATGGTTAACCGAGACTCCTCGGTTTGTGAAATCTGTTTTTTCCCTTTGACTTGGACATTTGCTTTTTCTGGTTTGGTTTTGGAGTTTGGTTTGAACTCCCTGTTTTGCTCGTTTTTTGGTTTGAATATTTGATATGGATTTCTAGTTTTCTTCTTGGATTTTGATTAGATTTTCCTTTGGATTCTGGCTAAAATGTCGTGTAACATCCAGCCCTTTCGAGCGATTTAATTCGTCAATAAGTCAACTCAAATCATTCAAAACGATGGATTGTTATTAAATTTCGGGGTAAAATAAAATTCATATCACAGAATCCACAGTTCACAAACATAGAGAATTGAATATTTCAGCAAAGTAAATAAGCTAGGATCACCAGAGTTTCAAATCAGGTACAGAACAGAGTTCTAACAAATACAACAGATATCGGGTACATAAAGATCTCTAATACAAAAACCAAATTTTATAAGTTCAATGAAACATAAAATGAGAACTAAGAAAGAAACTTCAGGTAGAGCTCCAGCACCTTGTCTTTAAGAACAATTTCCTCTAAGCTGCAAACTCAGGCTGACCCGAGTGAAAAATAACAAACACCCGAGTCATGACTAACATTCTCATCTAAGTGAATAACTCGAGTGAAACATCTACTGAAAGTACAAATAACTTAAAGAATGTGGGGATCGTCATCCTTTAAGGATCCGTTAAACCAGTAATATACGCTATATACAGTAATGTCTAATCAGTAAAGTATAATCATACAGAAAATAGCGTTAAGGGGATGGTGAACCTTAACGCGGTCGGATCTTTAAAACCAAAATCATAATGGGCTCGCTATAAGGAGATGATACGGCACGCGAGGCAATGCCAAGGTGGATACACCGTTTGCACTCTCGGACCGGTGGTGACGGCAAGCCAGCAGCTTCCTCCCACCTCGAACAATACCCCAATCAAAGTGGCGCCACCAAATCGAATCACACAAGTAATAGAATGGTTTTCAAAGAAGTATGCTCGATAAAAGGGTGTGACCCTAGTTGTAGCCCGGTATAGCTCATGTTTTAGTAATTTATGCCAACTTATGGGAGTTGGGTCCACGTAATATACCTTGAGAACGTCGCCACCATCCTACTTCATTCTGGAATCTCCACCGCGTACACAGTTGTTAAAATGGTTTTCGGTATTGGCCGGCTATAAGACAATATCCGATCCCGGTCTCTTTAACAACCAATCGTTATATTTTTCACACCATGGTTGGTTTTATAAAAATCGTTTTACAATTTCAAGCCATTTACAAAATATATAACTTAAATTTCTCAGTTTGGAGTTATACAGTTGTGGTTTATCAAAATTCCATTTTTAAATCTTTAATTTGTTTCCATGTATCTATATAAAGTTTAAGAAAATAATTATTTAAACATTTTAGAGTAAAACTTTTGAAATCTTAAAATAATAATTTATGAAAATAATGATTTGGTAGGTTTCAAAAATTTTGTTGCTCTATAAAGTTTAAAAACTTACAATCATATTGGTTCCAACAACATTCATAATTTCCGGTTTCAAATACTTATCGACCATATAAAATTTTCAAAACCAAATTTTTCTCAACCATGGTGTCCGTATATAAGTTTTCTAACCTATGGTCAAGTGATACGGATGTATATCATTTCAATCCGTGTAAATTTATACTTATGGGTATATATCGTTTCAACCCACAATCCCAATAAAGGTTTTGAAACATTCGGGTCTATCCCTTTAACCCGAAGGAGATTTCTGACTAACAAGGACTTTTAAAATATTCGAGAATTTAAACACAACATGGAAATGAATCAGATGCTATCAAATAACATTACATGAAGTGATACTACATGAATGATAATACATGAAATGATTCTACATGACATGGCATAAATTATTCGATGACAATGATGCATTTAACATTTAATTCTACATGCATGCCTACAATATGGGAAAACAGTTCAATTGTTATTTCATCAAATTAGATTCACTTATCAATCGAATGACAGTCGTGAGTGGTTACTCACCTTTGTCGAACAGAGATGTTTGATGGCAGATGTGACGGAGAGCACAAATCAGATGGTGAACGGATAACTCCTAAGTTATTGGATTTCGGCTGCGACAAACGAAATAAAACCATAAGTTAATATTTACGTCGCTATGTATTTCCGTTAGAATTACTTAAATGTTGAGTTGTCATTACAATTTCAGTTTATATATATATGGACTACGTATATAAAAATTAAATATTGCATGTTTACTGTTATCTTTTTTTCTTTCAATTATCCTTTAACACAAACAGTAAAGCTTACCTGCGAGCAAAATTTCCAACTTGTAGAGTGCCAATTTTAAATAAATATTTCACTATGTTAAATTTTCAAGGTACCAGTTTGGTGAAGTGGAGAAAAGGAAGTAAACATATAACAAAAAAAATTAACGCAAATTTTTTCAAAGTATAGAAAATGTTGAAATCCAACTGTAAAGAAATTTTGGGAAACACAAGTAAATTTTAAACCGTAAACTAATGTCAGATACTCAAAAGAGAGATTGCCAACCGACAATGGTAGCAAATGGAAAGTTGAAACTCAATCTGAAGGAGACTGTGAATTTTCATGACATGACACAGGAAACTTCGGGTGTTGCTAGTAATCATCTGAGAATAATGCAAACGTAGCATAGCTTTTACACTGATTATCTATGCCGTATTGGACGTAACACAAATTTAATTAACAATATTACCGATGAGCAGAACAAAACGAATTCACAAAATACTAATTTTAGTTTGAAAGAAAAATTTGTTTGTTCGGCCTCTGAAGTGTATAGGCTTGGCAAAGTTTTCACTATCACCTTTTACATCTCGCCTCTATATATATATATAACGTACGAAACTTAGGAAGCAAGAAGAAGAAAAAAAACAATAGGAACTCACTACACGGCTGATGGTGTTCGGCTGAGGCGGCAGCTAGAGCACGGCGGGCCGGTGGCTGATGCGGTGGTACGGCGGCTTGAGGTGGAGATGCAGAGGGTGTGGCGGCTGGAGCTGGGTGGGCAGTGACTGACGCGGAGGGAGGAGGTGCGTGGAAGTGTGGAGGCTTTGGTGCAGGGAGAGGCGATTTGTTTTGGAAAAAAAAAATAAAAAATTGGATCGGCTATTGTAAATGTTGCAGGGGTGAGGAAGGAAATGATGGCCTATATATTTATACTGGTTTAGATCCGGAGAGAACGCCTAAATATAAGGTAACCGATTGAAATTCAAAACGTACCATAATTTTTTGTAACGTACCATAAATTTTCGTAACGTACTTATTAATTTCTAGGTTACAGCTGTTCAACACGTTCAAAAATTTAAATTTTGAATTTTAATCAATTAATTTCAGTTTATAACGGAAACTAATAAGTTTTTATACGGACCCATTATACACACACAACAGTGCGTAACTCCCACATCGGACCTCCAAATTCAGCAAATAAGGTATCGTTGCGCTCGCCTTGTCAGCATGAGTCTAATAATATAAAGAAAAATCATGTTTTCTCTTTCAAATAAATATTCAATTTACGAAATTTGCGGTCGCCGACACCGCTAATTGGACCATATAAAAATGAATTTAATTGCATTAACGTTAACGGAAAACTACAACAGACGTTATTATATTTTAATTATAATTTCTCTCAAACATTACAACATAAAATAATGACATTTCCAAAAATTTAGGATTTATGCAAATTAACTGCCAAAATACGTTACCCACTACTTTAATAGGTTATATTATTTTAAAGTTCTTTTATTCCAAACAATCTAGATATTTACAACAAATTCTTACGTTATTAAAATTTTAGTTTCAAATTTGTCGTCAATTTCCGCAGGAATCCAATTTATTAGCAGTAAATTTTCCTCGGGTCGTTACACTCTTCCCCACTCAAAACTTTTCGTCCCCGAAAAGAACGAAGCCAAATGGGAAGTGTATCAAAGGAAGAGTCGGATCAAAATAGAGAAGATTAGAATAACATACCTATTCAAATAGTTCAGGGTTTGAAGCACAGATACTGTCCTCGGTTTCCCAAGTGCGGTCACGATCATATTGCTCCATTGGATTTTTACAAGATTAACAGACTTTCTCCTGAGTTGCTTCGTATCCCTAGCAACAATACGAAGTGGCTTTCTCTCTACGGTTAGATTGGGTTCAACATCGAGATTCTCTAGCGAAGCAGGTCGGACATGAAGCGATGGATCATGAAGATATCTACGGAGATGAGATACGTGAAACACGTTTTGAACATTAGCAAGTTTCTCTGGTAAATCCAAACGATAGGCTAAAGAACCAACTCTTTCAGTGATACGAAAAGGGCCTATGAACCTGGGAGCTAGCTTCCCTTTCCGACCGAATCGGATGACGTTCTTAAGCGGTGAAATCTTGAGAAACACTTGATCTCCTACGGCAAACTCCAATTTTCTTCTTCTCCTATCTGCGTATTTCTTCTGTCTATCTTGGGCAATTCTCATTTTCGTCCGAATATCCTCGACCTTCTTGGAAGCTTCAAGAATTAGGTCGGGCCCAAGGACTAATCGATCACCCGATCCAATCCAACATGATGGGGATTTGTACGGTCGTCCGTACAGAGCAGCAAAAGGGGATGTTTTGATGCTGGCCTAAATTCAAGGATAGAAAATTTCCGAGTTGTATTTCAAATAAGCTGGAATTCGAATTAGATCATACCTGATAACTATTATTGTAAGTGAACTCAACGAGATGAAGATGGTCTTCCCAAGAACCACCATAGTCAAGAATACAGGCACGAAGAAGGTCTTCTAGAATCTGATTCACTCTCTCTGTTTGTCCATCGGTTTGACGGTGATAGGCGGTGCTCAGATTCAGCCGTGTTCCTAGAGCTTCCTGGAATGCCTTCCAAAATTTGCTAGTAAAGATTGGATCTCGATCACACACAATACTGACTGGGACTCCATGCAGTCTGACGATCTCCTTCATATAAATCTCGGCTAGACTCGAAGCGGTACGATTCGACTTGACCGGAATGAAGTGAGCAGATTTAGTCAGTCGATCAACGATGACCCAAATGCTCTCATTTCCTTTTCTTGTCCAAGGTAGTCCATCGATAAAATCCATCGAAACTTGCTCCCATTTCCAATTGGGTATCTCAAGAGGTTGCAATAAACCAGCGGTTTTTTGATGCTCAGCCTTAACCTATTGACACGTGGCGCATCTACCAATGAAAGAAGAAATATCATGCTTCATACCGTTCCACCAATATATTCTTTTCATATCATGGTACATCTTCGAAACTCCAGGATGTATGGAAAGTCTAGATTGGTGATTCTCCTTGAGTACCTCTTGTCTTAAATTGTCAACATCCGGAACACAAATTCTACCTTTAATTCTTAAAATCCCATATTTGTCGATTTGTGCATCCATTTCTCTTTGATTATCACTCTTTCTCTTTCGAACATTCGCCTTCATTTTTACCAACATCGGGCCTTCGTTCTGCTTAGCTGCTATGCGGTCCATAAGGGATGGGGTAACCATAATCACACAAAGTATCGACTTTTTCCTACTCAGAGCGTCGGCAACAACATTTGTTTTCCCGGGAGTATAGTTGATGCCTAGGTCATAGGCTGCCAAGAATTCGAGCCATCTCACTTGTCTTTGATTCAAATCTCTCTGGTTAAAAATATGCTTTAGCGATTTATGGTCCGTAAAGAGTTTGAACTTAGTCTCCAAAAGATGATGCCTCCACAACTTCAAGGCAAATACTATAGCAAGTAATTCCAAATCATGAGCTGCATAATTCGCTTCGTGGGTCTTCAACTGTCGGCTAGCATAGGCGATCACCCTTCCATCTTGCATCAACACGGCTCCCAATCCTTCTCGGCTAGCATCAGTAAATACCGTAAATCCCTCACTCCCATTTGGGACGGTAAGAACTGGGGCAGACGTTAACTTGTCCTTTAACTCCTTGAATGCGGCCTTACACTTATCACTCCATACAAATCTAACATTCTTACGGGTCAGAGCCGTAAGCGGAGCAGCAATCTTAGCGAAATTCTCTATGAATCTTCGATAATAACCAGCTAACCCTAAGAAACTTCGAATGTCGGTAGGGGTCTTAGGGTCCTTCCAATCATTGATAGCAGTGACCTTAAGCGGATCAACGGAAACTCCATTTTTTGAAACAATGTGTCCAAGAAATCGGACTTCATCCCTCCAGAAATGGCACTTAGAGAATTTAGCCTTTAATTGATGCTTTCTCAGTGTTTCAAGAACATAAGTTAAGTGTGTCTCATGTTCCTGTTCGGATTTTGAGAAGACGAGAATATCATCCGCGAAAACTAGCACAAATTATTAAGGACATCACGGAAAACACGATTCATGAGATCAACGAAATAAGCGGGTGCATTTGTTAGTCCAAAAGGCATGACCAGCCATTCATAGAATCCATTCTCTGCCCGGAAAGCTGTCTTGGGAATGCTCTCTTCAGCTATGCGGAGTTGGTGGAAGCCGGTAGCCAGATCAAGTTGGGAGAATACTTTAACTCCATAGAGTTGATCGAACATATCATCAATGCGTAGCATAGGGTATCTGTTTTTAAGAGTAAGCTTGTTCAGTTCCCTATAATCCACACACATCCTCAAGGAACCATCAGACTTAGTGACAAATACTACGGCTGCTCCCCATTCAGAATAGCTTGGCCTAATCAATCCCTTTGAAAATAAGTCTTCGATTTGGCATTTCAACTCTGCCCTTTCTTTCGGGGTCATCCTTCGTGGAGGGAGGACTACAGGTCGGGCTCCAGGAATTAGATCGATACGAAATTCTATTTCCCATGGAGGAGGAAGAGAAGTAACTTCGCCAAATACATCGGCAAAATTCTTAACAACAGGAGTGAAATCAAGTTCATTAGGATGAGCATCAAGCGAAAAGATGAAACTGCCCGCAAAATCTTGAGGCATTTGACCTTCAATTATTAAGGGATCACCCTCATCATCAACTAAGGAAACAATCCGCTCCTTACAAGAGATATGTGCACTGTATTTTCTCAGCCAGTCGCCTCCAAGTAAAATATCGAATGCATCGAACCCAAGGACAAAAAAATTTCCAATGAAAGGATGTAAGCCATATTTGAGTTTCACTCTCTTACAAACCATTTTAAGATTGGAGGGACCACCAATGGGATTTGATACACAAAGAGACTCAGATGAATATTCGGGTTATAATAGGTGCTTTAGTTTATCGCATAAATCAGTGGAAATGAAGCTATGGGAAGCTCCGGTATCAAATAAAACACGAACAGGATGAGAATAAAGAGTGAAGGTGCAATGGAGTGTACCTTGAGCATCATCATTTGTCAGGTCGGAAGAAGTCATAGCGAAAACTCCAGAAGTCTTTCCCTTTTGCTGAGTGGGACAATTGTTTTTGAAGTGACCTGGTTGCAAGCAGATGTGGCAAAGGTTGTTTCTGGTTGCTTGGGATGGAGGAGGAATAGCGGCTCCGGTCGAAAAAGGAAAACTATTTGAGTAATGACCCTTTTGGTTACATTTGAAGCATGTGATGTGGGAGATGTCGATAGCTTGTTTCTGGGGAGTAAAACCAATGCCTTGAGAAAGTTGCCACTTCTTCTTCTGTTGCTAAAACTTATCCTTCTTCTTCATTGGACTAGTAACGGTTTTAAGTGAACTCTAAGTAGAGGCAGCCTGCTTACCCTTACAAGTTGGGTTCTCAAATCGGGTGGCCATGTCTACCAAGCTAGTGAAAGTCCCATGCACATTCTGTATCAATCGGTCGTAGTACTCAGGACGTGCACCATTGACAAACTTTTCGTTCTTCTTAAGCGGGGTGTCTATCAAGTTGGGGCCATACTTAGACAACTCATTGAATTTCCTTTCGTATTCTGCGAAAGTCATGTTGCCTTGCTCCAGGTCCATGAAAGCTCGATAAAGACTCGATTTTCCCGCTTTTGGCACCCATTTGGTGATAAAGGCATCCCTAGAGAAAACTCAAGATTTAAGCTAGCCTCAAGATAGATGTGAAAAATGAAAAAGGATAAAGATCGAATTTTTAGATGTCACCTAAACTGCTCCCAAGTGATATCTGCTTCTACAGCCTGGGTAGTAACGGATCTCCACCAATCTCGAGCAGCTTCTTACAACTACCAAGCCTCTAATTGGCGTTTCTGGGAATCATTAATCTCGAGCCCGGTAAATATCATTTCTACATTTTCCAACCATTGCTGGGCCTCGATAATGCCCTCAGAACCTGTGAACTTGGTTCCTCCTAGCAGGGTATACTCCTTGCACAAAGTGGTAAATCTGACTGGGGCAACTACTGGGACCGGTGCAGCTGCAGGAGCAGGTTGAGCGTTTCCTCTTCCCCTAGTGCCTCTTCTGTTAGTCATCTGGGAAGTTCAAGAGTAGGTTTAGAACAAAGATGAAGATGATATCAAAGATTTTCGAATCAAGGGAAGATCTCTAACAAGTAAGATGAATTGTGAGTGAAGGGAACTCTGTGATGTGATTTTACTCATTCTAGGGTATTGCTACCCTATCTCTAATGAGCTTTTACCCCATAAACCATCAGCTCTGATACCACATGTAACATCCAGCCCTTTCGAGCGATTTAAGTCGTCAATAAGTCAACTCAAATCATTCAAAACGATGGATTGTTATTAAATTTCGGAGTAAAATAAAATTCATATCACAGAATCCACAGATCACAGACACAGAGAATTGAATATTTCAGCAAAGTAAATAAGCTAGGATCACCAGAGTTTCAAATCAGGTACAGAACAAAGTTCTAACAAATACAACAGATATCGGGTACATAAAGATCTCTAATACAAAAACCAAATTTTATAAGTTCAATGAAACATAAAATGAGAACTAAGAAAGAAACTTCAGGTAGAGCTCCAGCACCTTGTCTTCAAAAACAATTTCCTCTAAGCTGCAAACTCAGGCCGATCCGAGTGAAAAATAACAAACGCCCAAGTCAGGACTAACATTCTCATCTAAGTGAATAACTCGAGTGAAACATCTACTGAAAGTACAAATAACTTAAAGAATGTGGGGATCGTCATCCTTTAAGGGTCCGTTAAACCAGTAATATACGCTATATACAGTAATGTCTAATCAGTAAAGTATAATCATATAGAAAATAGCGTTAAGGGGATGGTGAATCTTAACACGGTCGGATCTTTAAAACCAAAATCGTAATGGGCTCGCTATAAGGAGATGACACGGCACGCGAGGCAATGCCAGGGTGGATACACCGTTTGCACTCCCGGACCGGTGGTGACGGCAAGCCAACAGCTTCCGCCCACCTCGAACAATACCCCAATCAAAGTGACGCCACCAAATCGAATCACACAAGTAATAGAATGGTTTTCGAAGAAGTATGCTCGATAAAAGGGTGCGACCCTTTGTGTAGCCCGGTATAGCTCCTGTTTTAGTCATTTATGCCAACTCATGGGAGTTGGGTCCACGTAATATACCTTGAGAACGTCGCCACCATCCTACTTCATTCTGGAATCTCCACCGCGTACACAGTTGTTAAAGTGGTTTTCGGTGTTGGCCGGCTATATGACAATTTCCGATCTCGGTCTCTTTAACAACCAATCGTTATATTTTTCACACCATGGTTGGTTTTATAAAAATCGTTTTACAATTTCAAGCCATTTACAAAATATATAACTTAAATTTCTCAGTTTGGAGTTGTACAGTTGTGGTTTATCAAATTTCCATTTTTAAATCTTCAAATTGTTTCCATGTATCTATATATAAAGTTTAAGAAAATAATTATTTAAACATTTTAGGGTAAAACTTTTGAAATCTTAAAATAATAATTTATGAAAATAATGATTTGGTAGGTTTCAAAAATTTTGTCGCTCTATAAAGTTTAAAAACTTACAATCATATTGGTTCCAACAACATTCAGAATTTCCGGTTTCAAATACTTATCGACCATATAAAATTTTCAAAACCAAATTTTTCTCAACCATGGTGTCCGTATATAAGTTTCTAACCTATGGTCAAGTGATACGGATGTATATCATTTCAATCCATGTAAACTTATACTTATGGGTATATATCGTTTCAACCCACAATCCCAATAAAGATTTTAAAACATTCGGGTCTATCCCTTCAACCCGAAGGAGATTTCTGACTAACAAGGACTTTTAAAATATTCGGGAATTTAAACACAACATGGAAATGAATCAGATGCTATCAAATAACATTACATGAAGTGATACTACATGAATGATACTACATGAAATGATTCTACGTGACATGGCATAAATTATTCGATGACAATGATGCATTTAACATTTAATTCTACATGCATGCCTACAATACGGGAAAACAGTTCAATTGTTATTTCATCAAATTTGATTCACTTATCAATCGAATGACAGTCGTGAGTGGTTACTCACCTTTGTCGAACAGAGATGTTTGATGGCAGAAGTGATGGAGAGCACAAATCAGACGGTGAACGGATAACTCCTAAGTTAATGGATTTCGGCTGCGACAAACGAAATAGAACCATAAGTTAATATTTACGTCGCTATGTATTTCCGTTAGAATTACTTAAATGTTGAGTTGTCATTACAATTTCAGTTTATATATATATGGACTACGTATATAAAAATTAAATATTGCATGTTTACTGTTATCTTTTTTTTCTTTCAACTATCCTTTAACACAAACAGTAAAGCTTACCTGCGAGCAAAATTTCCAACTTGTAGAATGCCAATTTTAAATAAATCTTTCACTATGTTAAATTTTCAAGGTACCAGTTTGGTGAAGTGGAGAAAAGGAAGTAAACATATAACAAATAAAATTAACGCAAATTTTTTCAAAGTATAGAAAATGTTGAAATCCAACTGTAAAGAAATTTTGGGAAACACAAGTAAATTTTAAACCGTAAACTAATGTCAGATACTCAAAAGAGAGATTGCCAACCGAAAATGATAGCAAATGGAAAGTTGAAACTCAATCTGAAGGAAACTGTGAATTTTCATGACATGACACAGGAAACTTCGGGTGTTGCAAGTAATCATCTGAGCATAATGCAAATGTAGCATAGCTTTTACACTGATTATCTATGCCGTATTGGACGTAACACAAATTTAATTAACAATATTACCGATGAGCAAAACAAAACGAATTCACAAAATACAAATTTTAGTTTGAAAGAAAAGTTTGTTTGTTCGGCCTCTGAAGTGTATAGGCTTGGCAAAGTTTTCACTGTCACCTTTTACATCTCCCCTCTATATATATATAACGTACGAAACTTAGGAAGCAAGAAGAAGAAAAAAAAGAAAAAAAAAACAAAAGGAACTCACTGCACGGCTGATGGTGTTCGGCTGAGGCGGCAGCTAGAGCACGGCGGGGCGGTGGATGATGCGGTGGTGCGGCGGCTTGAGGTGGAGATGCAGAGGGTGTGGCAGCTGGAGCTGGGTGGGCAGTGACTGACGCGGAGGGAGGAGGTGCGTGGAAGTGCGGAGGCTTTGGTACAGGGAGAGGCGATTTGTTTTGGAAAAAAAAAAAGAAAAAAAAAAGTGGATCGGCTGTTGTAAATGTTGCAGGGGTGAGGAAGGAAATGATGGCCTATATATTTATATTGGTTTAGATCCGGACAGAACGCCTAAATATAAGGTAACCGATTGAAATTCAAAACGTACCATAATTTTTTGTAACGTACCATAAATTTTTGTAACGTACTTATTAATTTCTAGGTTACAGCTGTTCAACACGTTCAAAAATTTAAATTTTGAATTTTAATCAATAAATTTCAATTTATAACGGCAACTAATAAGTTTTTATACGGACCCATTATACACACACAACAGCGTGTAACTCCTACATCGGACCTTCAAATTCAGCAAATAAGGTACCGTTGCGCTCGCCTTGTCAGCACAAGTCTAATAATATAAAGGAAAATCATGTTTGCACTTTCAAATAAATATTCAATTTACGAAATTTGTCGTCGCCGACACCGCTAATTGGACCATATAAAAATGAATTTAATTGTGTTAACGTTAACGGAAAACTACAACAGACGTTATTATATTTTAATTATAATTTCTATCAAACATTACAACATAAAATAATGACATTTCCAAAAATTTAGGATTTATGCAAATTAACTGCCAAAATACGTTACCCACTACTTTAATAGGTTATATTATTTTAAATTTCTTTTATTCCAAACAATCTAGATATTTACAACAAATTCTTACGTTATTAAAATTTTAGTTTCAAATTTGTCGTCAATTTCCGCAGGAATCCAATTTATTAGCAGTAAATTTTCCTCGGGTCGTTACATGTCATCGAGCATGGACTTTGCTCGGCAATGGTCCGGAGAGATCAGGATTCGGCCTAGGACTTAGGCCATATATTTTCGGTTAGTATTTCGGGTCGTCGAGCATGGACTATGCTAGGCAAGGGCCTGGAGAGACTAGGATTCGGCCTAGGATTTAGGCCCTATGTTATCGGTTATTATTACAGGTCGTCGAGTATGGACTATGCTCGGCAAGTGTACGGAGCGACCAGGATTCGACTTAGGACTTAAGCTACGGCATTATTTGGCGTTAAGGGACACTGAACCAGGAACACCATGAAAAATAGGTCGTTAAATGTGGATTGCGCTTGGCAAGCACCCGGAGAGGTTACAGATTTGGATATTGGCTATAAACAGCTAAGGATTCGAGCATGGACCCAGAACGGTCCAGGATTTGGATATCGACCCAGAGAGGTCATGGACGTGGTTATTGGTTCTTGGATATGGGTGGATTAGAACACTGCTGTCGAGTTCAGATGGATATTGATTTGTCTAAGGATTTGGTTACAGGGTTCGGAATCGGATGTCGACTTGGAGTAGTCGTAGATTCGGATAAGGATACGTCAATGGCACTTCGATAAAGTGGATTGGATTATGAATCGGAAAGTATGGATGTGACTAACATACATACTTCGGATATCGGACTTGAGGCTATTTAAAACACACTTTCCAACAGCAAGGCATGCTTTGGGGGGCAAATGTTAACCCGCCTTTCGGCAAGGCCACGGACAGGCGGATTTAACTAAGTCGACTTCACGATTATCGAGGTTGGAATATGATGGATTTGGTTTAAAAGGATTAAGTTCACTCAGATATGTTGTTCGGTCGGAATAAAGTGGTTCGGCTTGATTGGGTCATGGTGTGGAAGTTCAGGCAGGTCGGTCGGTAGTGGTTCGGCATTGGAAGCGGCCCAGCATTTGGATAAGTCGTAGGCGAGGGCGGCTCGGCATTGAAGTGAGAACAGGGTCGCTCTGCATTAGACGTCGCTCGGCATCGTACCTCGCTCGGCATTGGACGTCACTTGGCATCGTACCTCGCTCGGCACTGGACACCGCTTGGCATCGTACCTCACCCTGCATTGGATATCGCTTGGCAACGTACCTCGCTCAGCATTGGACGTCGCTCGGCATCGTACCCCGCTCGGCATTGGACGTCACTCGGCATCGTACCTCGCTCGGCATGGTGGCTCGGCATAGGTCGGTTGGCATGGTGGCTTGGCATGGGTCGTTCAGCATGGTGGCTCGGCATGGGTTGCTCGGTGTTGAGATTTGGTCAGGATGCTCGGTAATGAAGGTTCAACAAGAGTCTTGATGGCCCTGTACCACTCCGAAAGCCCAACAACTCAAGATTTGCCTATAAATACACCATAAGGGGGTTCAAAAAAGGGATCTTTTTTCTGCTCTCTGACTTTCTATTGTCTAAGTCTAAGACAACTCTGCCATTTTTTAACTGTAACAGATTATTACAGCAATAAAAAGGAATTTCTGGAGTGGATGTAGGCCAGAGTTATCCATATCACTATAAATTCTGTGTCTTTGCTGCTTTCATTTTAATTTTTACTGCTCTTCATATTTATATTCTCTATATTCAATCTATCTGTGAGTTGTGACTAGTACTTGGAGCTTTCATCTAGATTTGTGTGTTAGCGTCCAATTTTGGCGCTAACAAGTAGTGAGTGTGTCACGACCCGAACTCGATGTCCGACAAACAACATCAAATTCGTATCACCGGAGCTTGCAACAACATTAGATGATAAATAACACAGCGGAAAATAAAGATGATATCACTGATACAACATGAATACAATATCCAATACATCAATTTGATACAATGATAATCATCAACATAATAGAATACAACATAAAATACAGCGGAACACGATACAATATGAGACAAGTCTTCACAAAATCCAATACTGCAACTCTGATCCAAAAGCTCCAAAGACTAAGCTCCAAACTCCAAGCTCGATCCACCATCAAGGTTGCACAAAGATAAGCAAGTCCGGTCGTGGACTCCAAAGACTCCAAAATGTATCAAACAGAAAGCTGAAGGCTACCAAAATGATATCTACTACCTGACTATCTGAAAAACCAAACTCTAGACTGCCCGTGTGGAAAATTGTGGGCACCCAGAGTTTAGGACTGGAACAATAAACTTCGAGTTAGTCATGGGACTGGTATGAGCAAACAAAAACGGTTTGTCTTTAGAAACAATCACAAGATTTAAATTTGAAATTCCGCAATGCTTTTGGAAAATGAAACTACCATAAGGCCTCCCGGCACACACACAATGCAAACGCACACATGGGAGAGATTTCTCCTTATGATAGTCAAAGATGTTTACTATGCAAAAATTCTTTTTGATATTATTATTACTAGTGCATAGTGGAAAACCTTTCGAAAGTATAATATAAATCATAGCCAGCATAGGTACCATTATACTATGCCTACTATAGCTGCCATTTTGAATGGTAGGTTCTACAACTAAAACCGTACAAGGCGCGTATTGAATGAATGGATTTCCAACAAATGGTCAGGCTAAGGAACTTCCTATTGCCACATGAGAACGCCTCTGGCGGGACGCCCCAAGAACCTACCCGGCTCTCTGCCAAACAAGGCCGGCTACCCCCTTTCCGGGAAATAAAACTAAGATATGCCACCCCCAGTCCTTTAGGACCTCTATCCGAGGATCCTCTACAGCAACAACATCACACAGTAACAATAAATATACTACAGTGCCCACGTGAGTAAGTATATGGGCTCCATACCATGATACTACCCTTTTCTAGAAGGAATGGTCATACCGTAGGGGAGCTACCCCTGAAACCTTGCCGCATCTTTCCTGTTTCGACCATTACCGGTTTGTGAGGCTCGATGAGGTCTCGTCCACAAAGCTATGCTTTTTCACAAAGCCATGCTTTGATCAACAAATGATCAGCAGCACTTCCTATGTCACATTACCAAATTGGGAATGTATCACTAGTAAACATCAACTACATAACCTCTGAGATCGTACGTCTCAGAGAAGGGTGTTAAGCTAAGAAAATAAATTCTCCGCCACCAAGCAGAAATGTATTTGATAGAAACTTGTTTTACATCTCAAAGTGTAATGTCAGACACACATCCATACAAGTCTGTTCTGGGTTTGAACAGAACCGAAGTCACTTTCAAAGAAGCCCTTGCAATCCGGGTAACCACAATTCCGATCGGACTTCCCATCACTTAGGGAATCTCTATACCGTAGCTACTCAGTGCAGAGACAATCGATAGGTTATCCTATCGTTCTAGAAAATACCCGGTCTTCAACATCGGTCTTCAAATGCTATCCATAACGACGTATCGTTATTCGGAATGGGTTATATGACACAAGGTCCTCTCCCGGCTAAACCGAATAATGAGCGTAAAGTTTAAAAACATATGGGTATGGATTTTATTTAAGGCCGCAACTTTAAAATTTAAAACTTTCTTCCAAATGGTTTAAACAAATTACCATTTCAAACCTTTTTAAACAAAAAGATTTATTTCATAAAGTTCACCCAGTTTCACAAAGATGCGTTTACGGATTTCAAAACAATTTCCATTTTAATTGGATTAATTCATTTAATCTTTAAATTAAAGATTTAACTTATAGCTTTCAAAACCCATTTCCAAAGGTTCATTCATAACTTGGAAAACCATTTTCAATTCAAACTTGAAATTCCTTTAATCCAAATTGAAAATTCATTTCTCATATGAAAGCTTTTATTATTTGAAAAAAAATAGTTTTTATTTCGGAAAAATACGATTCCAATTATACAAGTTAAAGTTTTTCAAACTTAGGTTAAATTTAATTCCCAAAACAATACTTTAAAATTGGTTTAAAAACCCATATAAACTTGTATGACCTTTTACATCATAAATTCTCAAAGTAGAATTCAATTTCAAAATATGAATTCAAATTTAAATAAATTTCAAAATTTGATTAAGTTATTCAAAAATAACTTTTAACTTTGAAATTCCTTTTCAAAAGTTTTCACTTTAAAATCCGATCCATTTCCAAAACCGCTTAGGTTCAAAAATTCAAATTTTTTTAAACTATTTTAAAAATCTGTGACTTAACCGATTTCCACGTGCAATCCATATTTGTGTGTGTATAGTGTAGTCCAGGGGTTTAACACAATAGTGCAACATCATCAGTGATTATAGATGCAATCACATCAATATCGATAAGTGATATAACCCGTAACGCTTATCTTCATTCACAGATTCATATATAAAGTAAATTTATCAATCATAAAGATTCACTAATATGATTCGATGTGAGTTTCGGATAACCAACTGGAATCCGACTCCCTGTCGCATAGAAATTCAAATGTCGTTTTACGGGTCACGGGGTTTCATATTCATACAGCAGTATATTCATCACAGATATCACAGCTCAGCACAAAGCAATTCATTTTACATAGCATTATAAGCACATAACAGAGATATCAAACAATTTAATATTCAATAGAACCTAAACAGCCATAAGTAAGGTCAGTTAATTATCTGATTAACTTAAATTAGATTAATTACTAATCCAGGTCAATTAATATTAATTATACTTAAATTAATTATCTTGATTAATTAATCATATTAATTAATCAATCGTTTACTCAATCATATACCTTTATTTGAAAACAATTATATATTTAATATGATAATTATTAATATCATCATTTTTTTTTCACCAAAACAATTTTTTTTTAAACACTAATCCTAGAATTAAATCTTTGGAACTTGTTTAAAACTTGTTTTAAAATCTTGTCTAAAAATTTTACTTTGGAAAACCTGGTTTACAATCCCTTGAAAACTTATTCATTTTACTCTTTTATATTTCTATTCTTTCCTTTACTAGTCTGGCCCAATCTTTTCTTTCGTCCCATAGCCCACATTTCTAAACCCACACCCAAAATAACAATCTTCTTCCACCTCCTCTTTTCTTTCTTCATTTGTCTGTGCCAATGCACGACCACGCCGAACCTATGTGCATGAACTTATGATACCATGCTCCAATGCACTATTTTCCAAACCGACTTCACCATTGGGTTGCTTGTCCCTGACTCGAAAAAGCCGCATCCTCACCACAAGGTCCGGTCATCCCAGGCGAACTCGATCTCCTCACTACAAAGTAAACTCCGCATCCAAATTCAAAGTCGCGACATTTTTCGTCGCCATTTTCCACCAAACTTCACGGCAACAAGCACTCCCTTCCCTGACCATAGTGCCACACTCCATTCCTCACATCGACGAATGAATAACAAGAAAACCCAAAACCTAGATTTTAACCAACGCTGATCGACGACACGAAACCTTGCCGAACTTCCACCAAAAATCCCCCTCCTCCATACGAACCCAAAGGCATAGGCAACGTCGAGTAATTTCTTATAGGACGAGATATTTTAATTCTCGAAATTACGACCAAAATTCAACCTTTACTGATCTATCCCAATTTCAATCATTCTTGAATTTATCAATAAATTCATGCTCGAAAAAAAATATGGTCATACTTTTAAAAATCTTTATTCTCGAAAGAAATTCAGATGATATTTTTGAAATTAAATTCATGATGTTTGAATTTCAATGCATTTTGAAATTTCCCCTGTATTTTCCTTTTCCAGTGAACACCCTGATTTCTTATTGCTTAAATTAATTTTTAAAACTTAAATCATGTTAAGACGAAACCATCTAATTTAGATCCTAAAGCCTAATGATGATCAGACATGGAACAATTTTATTTTGAACAGGATTTGAAGTCTTGAAATTGGAACAGGGATCATGTCTTTGTTTACAAACAAATATTCACACTGTTATGCATGCACATCCACAAACATACAACAACTTCAAGCATATATAAGAGTTTAAAGGTTTGCTCACCTGAAACTTTTAATAGAGGAAGTTAAAAAAAATTCTGAGTATATTTGAAAATCGTGCTTGATGCTTTGCTTTAAATTTGTTTTGCTTTGATCTTTTTCCAGTTTTTTTCTTCTTGCTTTCCTTTTGATATTTTTTCCTGAATCTGATATACTCTTAGCTGCCTTTGCTTTCGAATCTTTCCAGGTTTGATCTTGAAATGATCTACAGATCTTTGAACTTGCATTTGTTTCTTTGGTTTGATTTTGATTTCCCAGAGTCTCATTTCCTTCCAAATTTTGGTTCTAGCATTTTTGAAGAGAGGGATTTTGAAATTTCTTGTTTTAACTTTTGATTTTTCAGATTTTTCTTTAAAGAGAGGGATTTTCAAATTTCTTTCAAGTTGAAGATGATTTCTTACTTCTTTTAATTACTGGTTTCTGATTTCAGATTTTGGGAAGCTAATTGGCCTGGCTGCTTTTCTTCTTTTTGTTTTGTTTTATATTTTTTTTGTTCAAAAGTTAATGTCATTTGTCCATTTTCTTTATGCATGTTGTACACTTGTCATATGTATGAAAAATTGTGTTTGAATCCTTTGAATCAATTTGTTTCGTGTAAATTTTTGTTTAATCCTCCATGTAATTATATTTTCATGTATGTACATGTCTTAATTTTAAAAGTTGTTTATGTCTTTCATTTATATTTATATTTACACAAATAAAATTCCTATTATTTTCACATTCAATTTTTAATTTAACTTGCTATTTTTATATACAACTAATTTATACATTTTCATTCATACATCTCTTTTATTTTTTTATTTTTTTGTACAACTTTTCAAAAGGAAAAGAATGATTTAAATATTTTGATTTCATATTAACAATTAATCATTTTTTTATATAAGTATATACACAAGAAGATTAATCTTAAAAATAATATTTTGAAATTTATTACATTTATTCTTAAATTACAATTTCCAAATATCAGTATATTTAGAATTTAGAAACAACCTTTTTATTAATTTGAAGCTTTTAATTCTATTTTATTTATTATACATTTCGTTTTGAAATCCAATATTTTTTGATAAAATACTTATTCTTATACTTCAAATCAAATTGCTATTTATCTTTAAATCAATATTTATTTTTAAATCAAATTTTATTTATAAAATTACTTATTCTTAAATTAAAACCAAATTCTACTTATAATCTTAAAATTATTTATTCATTCTAGAAATTTTCTAACAAGTCCATGAATAAATTCACAATTTAATTCTAGAATTAAATTAATTGTCAAATTAAACGTAGTTGATTTTTAGGAATGTTACAGACTCCCCTCTTAAAGAAATTTCGTCCCCGAAATTTGCCAGGGAGACGAGAAAGAATAGATGATAGATAAAGAAACGATTGATCAGATCAGATCGAAATATTTATTCTGCATTCGGTTTACCAAATCAGAATATCAACAAATATGAGAATCAACTCATTCAATTACGAACAATTGGGTTATCTGATCTACGAAATATACAGGGGTATTGGTTAGTTCGAAGGGATAACTAACTGTTCGTAGAATATATCGATACCCAATGAAACAGACAGAAGTTGGTTTGACTACGATCTCAGATTCAAGATTTAACTTATTTACGAATTGTTAAGAAATAAAACTAAGGGTGGTTCTTATGTCGAACAAACTTGAAAATTTAATCGTAAACGAGAAGGTTACCTTATAAAATCTCCTTTCCTTTATCAGCCTTTGAGGTTGAAGAATCATCTCTGACTGCATACACCTTCTTTACTAGAGCTTGCTTCTTTGTTGGACAGTCGTTGATCCTATGTCCTTGCTTGCGGCAGTGATAGCATCCCATATATTCCTGATCTGGCCTCATGAATGGCTCTCTCAATCCTGGCTTCCAAGGATTCTTGCATTTATCCGAGTAATGACCTTTCTCTAAGCAATTGAGACAAGTAACATCTTTCACCTTTTTCTTCTGTATATTCTTCTTTTCTTTATCTTTCCTCGGTTTCTTTCCACCAAACTTCTTTTTCCTCCAATTTAGATTGCTTGTATCTCCATCCTCCTTTGGAACTTCCTGCTTATCCAGAGTATCATATCTATAGCCCATATCAATTAATTCAGAAAACGATCCTTTTACGTGAGTAGTCATCCTCTCCTAAATTCCTTGTTCATTCCCCGAATAAACTTTTCGTTCTTCTTTAACGGCGTATTTACCAATTCTGGACCAAATTAAGATAATTCATTGAATTTGTTTAAGTATTCCTCAAATGATAAGCTTCCTTACTTCAAATCCATAAACTCCTGGTACATTCTAGAGATACCAGCAGATGGCATATATCGTTGCTCGAACACTTCCTTGAAACGACTCTAAGTAAACTCATCCGCCGGCTCATCTAATGTAATAGTTTCCCACTAAGCTAAAGCCTCTTCCTGGAGTTTCCAAGAAGCTACCAATCGCATCTGATCATCTTTCAACTTTAGTCCTTTGAAAATCCTTTCACACGATCGAATCCAGGCTTATGCTTCGATAACGGTTTCCTTGCCTGTGAATGGCTTTGCACCAAGTCTAGAAAAGCTTCGATATAAATCGGCAAGATTTGATTGAGATTGAATAGGAATATCTGTCATTACAGGGCCTTGACCAGTTGAAGTGGTACTTCCATGTCCCCAATCTCGTCATCTTCTTCCACTCATTCTCACTATCTGTGAATAATAAGAAAGTCGATTTAGGCATTTAGATGAAATATCTTAGAGAATAATAACAGATAAAGAGAATGGACTAAGAAATTTGGATTTTGGTTTCACTGGTTATACTCATTCTAGGATATACTTCACCCTATCTCTAATGAGCCATCTAATGTGTTACACTCCGTAGCTAAAGTTCTTACTCAACCTTTAGCTCTGATACCAAACTGTCACAACCCGAACTCGATGTCCGACAAACAACATCAAATTCGTATCATCGGAGCTAGAACCAACATTAGATGATAAATAACACAGCAGAAAATAAAGATGATATCACTAATACAACATGAATACAATATCCAACACATTAATTTGATAAAATGATAATCATCAACATAATAGAATACAACACAAAATATAGCGGAACACAATACAATATGAGATAAGTCTTCACAGAATCCAATACTGCAACTCTGATCCAAAAGCTCCAAAGACTAAGCTCCAAACTCCAAGCTCGATCCAGTATCAAGGTTGCACAAAGATAAGCAAGTCCGGTCGTGGACTCCAAAGACTCCAAAATGTATCAAACAGAAAGCTGAAGGCTACCAAAACGATATCTACTACCTGACTATCTGAAAAACCAAACTCTAGACTGCCCGTGTGGAAAATTGTGGGCACCCAGAGTTTAGAAATGGAACAGTAAACTCCAAGTCAGTCATGAGACTAGTATGAGCGAACAAAAATGGTTTGTCTTTAGAAACAATCACAAGATTTAAATTTGAAATTCCGCAATGCTTTTGGAAAATGAAACTACCATAAGGCCTCCCGGCACACACATAACGCAAACGCACACATAGGGGAGATTTCTTCTTATGATAGTCAAAGATTCTTACTACGCAAAAATTCTTTTTGATATTATTATTGCTAGTGCATAGTGGAAAACCTTTCGAAAGTATAATATAAATCATAGCCAGCATAGGTACCATTATACTCTGCCAACTATAGCTGCCATTTTAAATGGCAGGTTCTACAACTAAAATCGTACAAGGCGCGTATTGGATGAATGGATTTCCAACAAATGGTCGAGCTAAGGAACTTCCTATTGCCACATAAGAAAACCTCTGGCGGGACGCCCCGAGAACCTACCTGGCTCTCTGTCAAACAAGGCCGGCTACCCCCTTCCCGTGGAATAAAACCTAAGATATGCCACCCCCGGTCCTTAAAGGACCTTTATACGAGGATCCTCTGCACCAACAACATCACACAGTAATAAGAAATATACTATAGTGCCCACATGAGTAAGTATCTGGGCTCCATACCATGATACTACCATTTTCCATAAGGAATGGTCATACCCTAGGGGAGCTACCCCTAAAACCTTGCCGCATCTTTCTTGTTTCGACCATTATCGGTTTGTGAGTCTCGATGAGGTCTCGTCCACAAAGCTATGCTTTTTCACAAAGCCATGCTTTGATCAACAAATGATCAGCAGCACTTCGTATGCCACATTACCAAATTGAGAATGTATCACTAGTAACCATCAACTACATAACCTATGAGCTCGTACATCTCAGAGAAAGGTGTTAAGCTAAGAAACTAAATTCTCTGGCACCAAGCAGAAATGTATTTGATAGAAACTGGTTTTACATCTCAAAGTGTAATGTCAGACACACATCCACACAAGTCTGTTTTGGGTTTGAACAGAACCAAAGGCACTTCTGAAGAAGCCCTTGCAATCCTGGTATCCACAATTTCGATCGGACTTCCCATCACTTAGGGAATCTCTATACCGTAGCTACTCAATGCAGAGACAATCGATAGGTTATCCTATCGTTCTCGCAAATACCCGGTCTTCAACACTGGTCTTCAAATGTTATCCATAATGACTATCATTATTCGGAATGGGTTATATGACACAAGGTCCTCTCCCGGCTAAACTGAATAATGAGCGTAAAGTTTAAAAACATATAGGTATGGATTTCAGTTAAGCCGCAACTTTAAAATTTAAAACTTTCTTTCAAATGGTTTAAACAAATTGCCATTTCAAACCTTTTTAAACAAAAAGATTTATTTCATAAAGTTCACCCAGTTTCACAAGGATCCATTTACGGATTTCAAAACAATTTCCATTTTAATTGGATAAATTCATTTAATCTTTAAATTAAAGATTTAACTTATAGCTTTCAAAACCCGTTTCCAAAGGTTCATTCATAACTTGGAAAACCGTTTTCAATTCAAACTTGAAATTCCTTTAATCCAAATTGAAAATTCATTTCTCATATGAAAGCTTTTATTATTTGAAAACAAACAGTTTTTATTTCGGAAAAATCTGATTCCAATTATACAAGTTAAAGTTTTTCAAACTTGGGTTAAATTTAGTTCCCAAAACAATACTTTAAAAATGGTTTAAAAACCCATATAAACTTATATGACCTTTTACATTATAAATTCTCAAAGTAGAATTCAATTTCAAAATTTGAATTCAAATTTAAATAAATTTCAAAATTTGATTAAGTTATTCAAAAATAACTTTTATCTTTGAAATTCCTTTTCAAAAGTTTTCACTTTAAAATCTGATCCATTTCCAAAACCATTTAGATTCAAAAATTCAATTTTTTTAAAACTATTTTAAATATCTGTGACTTAACCGATTTCCACGTGCAATCCATATTTGTGTGTGCATAGTGTAGTTCAGGGGTTTAACACAATAGTGCAACATCATCAGTGATTACAGATGCAATCACATCAATATCGATAAGCGGTATAACCCATAACACTTATCTTCATTCACGGATTCATAGATAAAGTAAATTTATCAATCACAAAGATTCACTAATATGATTCGGTGTGGGTTTTGGATAACCAACATGAATCCGACTCCCTGTCGCATCGAAATTCAAATGTCATTTTATGATTCAAGGGGTTTCATATTCATTTAGCATTATATTCGTCATAGATATCACAGCTCGGCACAAAGCAATTCATTTTAAATAGCATTATAAGCACATAACAGAGATATCAAACAATTGAATGTTCAATAGAACCCAACATCCATAAGTAAGGTCAGTTAATTATCTGATTAACTTAAATCAAATTAATTACTAATCCTGGTCAATTAATATTAATTATGCTTAAATCAATTATCTTGATTAATTAATCGTATAAACTAATCAATCATTTACTCAATCATATACCTTTATTTGAAAACAGTTAGATATTTAATATGATAATTATTAATATCATCATTTTTTTCACCAAAACAATTTTTTCTTAAACATTTAACCCTAAAATTAAATCTTTGGAACTTGTTTAAAACTTGTTTTAAAATCTTGTCAAAAAATTGTACTTTGGGAAACCTGGTTTACAATCCCTTGAAAACTTATTCATTTTACTCTCTTATATTTCTATTCTTTACTTTACTAGTCTGGCCCAATCTTTTCTTCCGGCCCATAGCCCACATTTCTAAACCCATACCAAAAATAACAATCTTCTTTCACCTCCTCTTTTCTTTCTTCATTTGTCTGTGCCCGTGCACGACCACGCTGAACCTATGTGCACGTACTTGTGATACCATGCTCCAGTGCACTATTTTCCAAACTGACTTCACCATTGGGTTGCTTGTCCCTGACTCGACAAAGCCGCATCCTCACCACAAGGTCCAGTCATCCCAGGCGAACTCAATCTCCTCACTGCAAAGTAAACTCCGCGTCCAGTTTCAAAGTCGCGACATTTTTCGTCACCATTTTCCACCAAACTTCACGGCAACGAAGCACTCTCCTCCTTGACCATAGTGCCACACTCCATTCCTAGCATCGACGAATGAATAACAAGAAAACCCAAAACCTAGATTTTAACCAACGTTGATCGACGACACGAAACCTTGCCGAACTTCCACCGAAAATCCTCCTCCTCCATACGAACCCAATAGCATAGGCAGCGTCGAGTAAATTCTTACAGGACGAGATATTTTAATTTTCGAAATTACGAACAAAATTCCACCTTTACTGATCTATCCCAATTTCAATCATTCTCGAATTTATCAATAAATTCATGCTTGAAAAAAAATATGGTTATACTTTTGAAAATCTTTATTTTCGAAAGAAATTTGGATGATATTTTTGAAATTAAAATTCATGATGTTTGAATTTCAATGCATTTTGAAATTTCCCCTGTATTTTCCTTTTCCAGTGAACACCCTGATTTCTTTTTGCTTAAATTAATTTTTAAAACTTAAATCATGTTAAGATGAAACCATCTTATTTAGATCCTAAAGCCTAATAATGATCGAATAATTTTATTTTAAACAGGATTTGAAGTCTTGAAATCTGGAACAGGGCTCATGTCTTTGTTTACAGACAAATATTCACACTGTTATGCATGCACATCCACAAACATACAACAACTTCAAGCATATATAAGAGTTTAAAGGTTTGCTCACAGGAAGCTTTTAATAGAGGAAGTTAAAAAAAAAATCTGAGTATATTTGAAAATCGTTCTTGATGCTTTGCTTTGAATTTGTTTTGCTTTGATCTTTTTCCAATTTTTTTCTTCTTGCTTTCCTTTTGGTTTTTTTTTCCTGAATCTGCTATACTCTGAGCTGCCCTTGCTTTTGAATCTTTTCAGGTTTGATCTTAAAATGATCTACAGATTTTTGAACTTGCATTTGTTTCTTTGGTTTGATTTTGATTTCCCAGAATCTCATTTCCTTCCAGATTTTGGTTCTAGCATTTTTGAAGAGAGGGATTTTGAAATTTCTGGTTTTAAATTTTGATTTTTCAGATTTTTCTTTGAAGAAAGGAATTTTCGAATTTCTTTCAAGTTGAAGATGATTTCTTACTTCTTTTAATTACTGGTTTCTTATTTTAGATTTTGGGAAGCTAAATGGCCTGGCTGTTTTCTTCTTTTTGTTTTGATTTCTATTATTTTTGTTCAAAAGTTAATGCCATTTGTCCATTTTCTCTATGCATGTTGTACACTTGTCATATGTATGAAAAATTGTGTTTGAATCCTTTGACTCAATTTATTTTGTGTAAATTTTTGTTTAATCCTCCATGTAATTATATTTTCATGTATACGTCTTAATTTTAAAAGTTGTTTATGTCTTTCATTTATATTTATATTTACACAAATAAAATTCTTATTGTTTTCACATTCAATTTTTAATTTAACTCACTATTTTTATATACAACTAATTTAAATATTTTGATTTCATATTAACAATTAATCATTTTTTTATATTAGTATATACACAAGAAGATTAATTTTAAAAATAATATTTTGAAAATTATTACATTAATTCTTAAATTTTAGTTTCCAAATATCAATATATTTAAAAATTTAGAAACAACCTTTTTATTAATTTAAAGCTTTTAATTCTATTTTATTTATTATACATTTCATTTTGAAATCCAATATTTGTTGATAAAATACTTATTCTTATACTTCGAATCAAATTACTATTTATCTTTAAATCAATATTTATTTTTAAATCAAATTTTATTTATAAAGTTACTTATTCTTAAATTTAAACCTAATTCTACTTATAATCTTAAAATTATTTATTCATTCTAGCAATTTTCTAACAAATCCATGAATAAATTCACAATTTAATTCCAGAATTAAATTAATTGTCAAATTAAACATAGTTGATTTTCAGGAATGTTACATAGTGCTTGTATGTGTTCTATGTGTCACGAGGAAGGAGAAGGGGTATGTTTACGTGCAAGTAAGGGGCATGGACTTAATACTTTCTGAGAATGGTGAAACTTTATAATCACAAGCAGTGATGAGGATGGATTAGATGGAAGATTTGTTGACCAAAGATGAGGCATGGGTTGGCGGTGACTGTAGCAGCAGGGGTTGGTGACGTTAGGGTGTTGGGTGTGGTGTTTTGTTAGGCTCGGACCCTCCAGGTTGGAAAAGGAGGGCAGAGTCAAGCTCGGCATGGGGGTGGTTGGACATGAGGTGAGGCGAATGGCGGTGTGGCGGCACTTGCCATGGCCAAAGGGATGGCTAGGTGGGATGTGCGTTCAGCTTCGGTGTGTTATAGGTACTAGAGCATGCGAAAGATATGAAGAGGAGGAGGATTTTGCACTTATAATGTGGTAAATTGCACAAACTTGGAGAAAAGACGGTGCAACAAGTGGGTTTTTTGCAATCGGTCTGGGTCAATCTGCCTTAGGGATGAGGAGTACGATATATGGCTTATTTAAATTAATAAATGTGTTAAACTTAAAAATGTGATAACTTGCTAGTTTGAAATCCGATTTACTTTTGGATTTTTCCATTGGACTCATGCCAACAATTATGACATTATAGCATAACATGCTGATAGATTTGGTGATATATAAATTTATAAGATAATAATAAGAACGGAATTTAATTACGTTATTTTAAGTACCGACGTCGTTAAATTAATTATGCCTTATTAATGAAATTTGTTTGGCAAAATAAAACACCAATCGGTTAAATTTAATTAAATAGTTATTTTAGACATTTATTTAGAAGAATAGGACACCTTCTGTTATAACTAAATTGAGAGATTTTTGATGACATCTGTTTAGTAGAATAAATCCCCGTTTTGCAATTATACTAGTTTGGACATTTATTCATATGATTTTAATTAATATGCAGATTAATTAGTATTGAATAAGTGATGGATTAACTAGTCATTGCTAACTGATTTTATTTACATGTATACTTGCTTATGTAAACACTAGTTACGTGACTTGAAAGGTGAATTTGAATAAATGGTAATTTGATTCAGTGCCATTATGATCACTAAGCCTCTTTCGGAACCAATGAACTTGAGGATTTAAAATAATTTCAATTTTATATCAATTTGAGGTTAAGGTTTATTTAATTTTAGGTGATTTTAATTATTTTATTAATGATGTTTTAAAGCAAGTTAATTAATTATTCAACTTATATTGTTTTGAGTTATTTATTTATAATATTAATATTGTTTAAAATATTTAATTATACTCATTATGTTGTTTTAAAGAGATTTAATTACTTTATTAAGGATGTTTAGGTCAACTAATTTATTGTATTAATGTTGTTTTAAAGTTTAGTTAATTATTTCATTTATGATGTTTAAAAGCAATTAATTAATTTAATAAAGGAAGTTTATGAGTAATAAATTATTTATAAATGGGACTATGTTAAATAAGAAAGATTTATTTAAAGGAGATTTATAAATGATATTTTGTAAAGATGATTTATAAACAATATTTTGTAAAGGAGGTCTGTAAGTGATATTTCTGAGAAGGATTTATAAATGGTAATTTATAAATAAAAGAATGGATTTATAAGTGATATTTGTAAAGATAACGTAGAATTGTAATAAATAAATATGATATATAAAATGGGTTTGGAATTTATTAAAAAAAGACTTTTATAAATGATTGTATAAAGATATGCATAAGTAATTTTATAAACGGATATTTATAAAAGATTTTTATAATAGGAAAGTTTGGTTAATGAAAGCAGTTGTACAAATAGAAAGGAATTTTAAAAATTAATCTAGAGATTTACTGAAGGATTTTTAAATATGGAATGGGCTTATAAAAAGAGAATTTTATAAAAAGGAATGAGATTTGCTTTGATAATTAATTCTTCTTAATTTTTATGTTATGGAAACATTCTTTTCATACTTAACACTGAAGGATAATGGTTTGGTTTATAGTAAGTAATGTCCTAAATGATATTTGTTTAGTCCATTCAAATATTATTGGAAAAGAGAAAATCTCCTTTAAATTTTGATAATATACCTCTCTGTTAAGATATGTATATGGATCTATTTTCTAAGCATTGAAAGTAATATGTTTTGTAATATAATTATACCGGTGAGATAAGTATAAGTTTTTCTTAAATATCGAAAGGGTAAGGGTTTATGAACAGGCTTGTTGTGAAGGAATTTTGAATCAAGTAATTGATATGTTTTAATTAATGAAGATTAACTAATGAAGGCTTAGTGGATCCTATATGGAATTAAATCTATGTTTGATTGTTTGTTCATTTGTTAGTTAAATAATAAATTACCAAATCTTGGCCAGAAATATAACACTGGAAATATTAAGGAGAAATAAAGGAGTTATATGGCACGGTCATCTTGGAGGTTGTTGTATTATGCATATGAATCAAGTTTTATTCTCCTAATACAAATGATAAGGAAATCTATACATTTAAATGGTTAGAAGGTGATCTCCGCTCTTATGTATCGTCTGATTATTTCCAAAAGAACCGAGATTGAGTTTACCAGAACTATCGAATTGTTTTTGGAGTGACCGATAAGCGGGTGAGTGTACTTATACGAGATGACCTGAAACCATAACTATTCCAAAACCATATGCACGTTCTATGCTTTGGAAGAGGTTCAACACTGGGTGTAGATGATTTAATCGAGGAAGGATTTCTTTGAAGTGCAAGGGCTACTTCCTACTAATCCCTTGGGTGATTCCAAAAGGGATATAGTTGGACTAATATCATCAGTTTGGTCTTACCATAAACAACTTATATGGATGAATGCTAGCTTTGCATTGTGACTAGAAGGTAATGGGATTTGCAAGGAGAGGAAAATGTTAATCGCGACCTCAGAGGCCTCACAACCTGATAATGACTAAAACAAAGGACATATGGCCGAGCTATGTGGTTCGCTACCATTGAAGCATCGTTCTTTGATCAAGATTCTATATTTATGAATTTGGTCTACATGCGAAAACTGGGGCCATGGCTGGTGCACATTGTTTTTAGAGCCTTAGTTCAGGGAAGATGTAATTCGGTATGCCTTAGTGCTCGTATGAACCTTTCATTCCTTCTGATGTCGGTGTCAATAATAGCGTATCCATATCGAGATAGCTCATCAAATCTATTTGCATGCTCGATAACTAACATGTCTCCCTGAACTAAATCTATAAATTTTCTGATCAACGCTGACTTGGAAACTTCAGAAATAAACCACTATTCGAATCTCCTTCGAAAATCAGCCCAATTTAACTCTTCCTCCAAAACACTAGCAGTCACACCATTCCATCAATGAAGTGCTGACCCTTGCAACTGCCTAGAGGCCAACCTTCACTTCTCGGCATCTTCTAAACACAAACCGAACAAAATCATTTCACAATGTAACAGCCAATTCTCCACTTTTATAGCATCTTCCGTTCTCATAAATGGCTTTCCACCCAAACCGGTGTAATCTCGGTTTAGCTTGGCATAATTATTCCCAACGGGAATCACGGGATTTTCTCCACCAACATTTCCAGCCACTCCAACCCTGCTTGCATCAAACTAGCAAGGAACTGATATGTAACATCTCCTACTTAAAGGTCCAAAACTAACGGCTATGGATGCTTCAGTTATCCATAGTTATTAATCTTCGGCGACCAAATACGGTGGTGCTAGATACATTGATACACATATCGTAAGAATATAAAAAAACAATAATTCAAAAACATTTTTCCGCATTCAAATCATAACCTTTCATAATCATTACATAATCCCAAAACATTAACCACGTTCAGCAAAAACATAATTATTACACATACACCAAGAGCGACATATGAAGATGCCTCCTTGACTGATCAGAGTATATAGTAAGTCTACTAACTCTGCATTTACATCAAAATAAACAGCAGAAAAGAAAACTCTAAATAACTATGGGCCACTAGCACGCCTCTGAAAGCTTTATTCATCTAAGAAAAACATAAAAACCCTAAACCTCAAACTACTCAAAATTAATTGAGTACCCAAGAGTTTGAGGAGAAAGCAAAAACTTCGAGTCGGACATAAAGCTTGGTATGAATAATAGTCTATCATATCAAACCAAATAGATATTAGTGAGACCACACCGCTTAGCGGAATGGATTTTCCCCTCACTAGTATCCTAAAACCTTTATAAAACCATATACCATGCTCATGCATCCACAATGGTTAAAAATATAGTATTTCAAAACATTATGATGATATGCAAAACAAGCAAATCAAATCCGGATTTCCCCATCCCCATTTATTCTAACTATCTGTCTCAATTATAGTTTCTAGGATTACTATTAACCTATTACTTTTCAAGGGATAACTAATAACTGGATAGACATTTAAGGACTCCCTGCCAAATTAACCTACTGGCCCCTGCCAATATCATACAGTTTTTCATGGGCTCATGGGAAATCTATCGCTCGTACCAATATCTTACCTTTATATTTTACTTATTTAGGAGTTTATTTAATTTATATTCACTAGTAGATTAACCTAACTGGTTCTCTTGCCCTTTTTCCCAAAATATAGTTATGGGTCCATTATAAAGTGAATATGTTCATAATAGAAGAAGCAACATAACAATATAGCAATACCACTCCTATGGGTTTAATTTATCAAAGATAGATCCTTCTCAAACCATTATAAAAACTCCTCGCCATGGTATTTCCTTTAAAAATAGAATTTCTATCATAAAACCTTTCGATGGCTTCGATACTTAGCTTTTGACTTCATAGGGTAACCTCCTTCAAAAGCTCTTAAAACATTAGGCTCCTGCCTTATAATACTTTAAATTCTACCTTTTGAAAATATAAAACTTGGTCAAAAGAAAACAATTTTACAACCCCTTCGAAGGAATCTCCTTCGAAAACCAAGCAAACATATTCAAAAGCAAAGAGAACAACCCCTTCGGAAATAAAAAACTTTGTTTTAGCTATAACTTTTAGAGGCATAGAATTAAGGCCTTAACCTATTCCATTGTGTTCAAATGATGGTTTCCCTTTCCGTAAGGAAAAACGAGCTTACTTTAGAAAGTTATGCATATTTGAAGTTTACAAACAAAGCTAGAGAAAACTGCTACAAAAGAGCTTCCGCAACATTCCTAACTGCTTTCGAAAGGTCGGAAGGGCTTTCGACAAGGTCGAAAGGTGCCACCAAGGGGTCCAAAACTGCTGCAAAATTATGTTGTCGAAAGATGCTTTCGAAAAGGCTGAAGGGTGCTTTCAAAAAGGTCAAAAGGTGCTTTCAAAATGCTGTAGAAAGATACATAAGTGCTACGGAAGGTTCTAAGTCGAAAGACTACGTAGTCGGTAGGTTCATCTAAAATGCTATAGAAGGGTGCAGAAGTGATGCGGAAGGTTTTAAGGTGGAATATTCGGTGGAAGAGTCGTAAATTGCTTGAAAACTGTAGCACTTATTCTTTATCAAATTTCCATTGGTTAAGGACAAACTTTAACAATTCTTTGTCAAATTTCTATTAGTTAATGGCATATTTTAAAATTTCTTTATAGAAAATATACTATAGATCAGATTTATTTTTGAGAAATTATTTTCAAAATAATTAATTACATTAATATTTTAATATATAATTATTAAGCCTTTTTAGCTTTAGAAAATTCATAATAAATTGAAACCGTTTGGAAAAAATCTCAAAAATTCACCAAATATCTAAAATAACATTTTCTACATCATATAAAAATTTCGAGGCAGAATTCACTATTTTGTTATTTTGAATAATTAAACCTAAAATAAATGCCTTTTTCACCTTAGGAATTCTTAAAATATTACTATTAGCTCCGAAAATTATGAAATTAAAAAATCATCTCCAAAATTACGTATCTTTTAACATATCCAAAATCAAGTTGTTTGGAGGTCGTTTACTAAGGTTTTTGCTCTAAAACACATAATTTTAATTCCATATAAATACCAATAAATCACCATAAATCATTATTCTATCCAAAAAATGATTATTAGATCCAAACATGATCAGCACAGCAAAATACGATCAGTTACTATCTATAACCAAACCAAAAGTAGTAAAAATGAGAGGATTTACACTATTAATCACCTTGATTAGTTAATTGGAGAATGAGATAATTTTCTAGCTTTAATTCCTTAGCTTTATCTTTCCTTTATTGTTCTTCCTTGTGCTTTTAATGGCTGGCCGAAATATAGTTAGGGAATTATGAATGAGAAAGTAAAAGTTATTAAGGCGGAGGAAGATATTTATACTAAGAAATGTGCCCCATTTCCTAGTTTAGCGCTTAGGAAATTCCTCCTTCTTAATATAGTTAAGTCGTATTTTAGTTCATTCAATAAGACACATACATTGGATTTATTAATCTCATCTCCTCGATTATTAACATTATTCTATTTAGTTTATCCAATTAAATATCCTGAATAATGTTAAACAAAAATTAGAGGTGTTACATAATACATCATCTTAGCATCTACTAGCGGATTCCCAACACTCACATTAGCTTCCGCATTTTTATTAGCTTTAGCCTGTCGACTTTGGTTCCTTCGGGTGTTAGGTCGAGCATTTCCGTCAGGTGTGGTGCTTCCTCCACCTAGATTTCCTCTTTCGTTTCCGGCTTCGTCTTCGTTCTCGTAAATCTGTATGCGAGCCTTAGTAAGATACGGAAGAATGGTCTAAGAGAAAGGGGAATTACGTACATATATATGCCTATATATATTAAATACAAGTACGTTACAATCGCGTTAACCCCTAATCCCTGATCATATTTTTTATACATCGGATTATGTTTTGAAAATCTTTTAAGTTTGAATTGCTTAAGTTTTCATAAATCTATGCTTTGCTACCAACTTGTAACATCCCCCACTTGGTAGTCCAAAACTAACGGTTACGGATGCTGCAATCATCCATATTTATTAATTATTGGTGATCGAATATGGTGATGTTAGATAAGTTGATATACCAGAAACACATGGATATGGAAAAAGTTTAAAATTTCAGAACCACTTTCACATTCCATTCCATACTCATTTCAACATTCTTTATATAATCTGACAACGTTAACCAATTTAAAAAAATATAATTATTACAATATACTCCAAGAGCGACATATGAAGATGCCTCCTTCATGATCAAAGAGTATAATAGGCAATAAAAAATTTGCCTTAACATAACAACACCGTGAAATCACATGAGAACGAACTTAAAAAACTGCACGCCTTCTGCACGACTCTAGAAGCTTTTTCGTCTTAAGAGGTACTTGAAAACCTCAAATATCAAACTACTCAAAATCAATTGAGTATCTGAGAGTTTAAGGAAAAACATAAACTTCAAGTCATACATAAAGCCTGGTATGAATAATAATATATCATCTCAAATCATTTTGATATCTAGTGAGAGCATGCCGCTTAGCATAACGAATTCCTTTCACTAATATCTTAAAACCTTAAACCATTTTCTATGCCCCTGCATCCACAATGGTTAAGTTAATTCAAAACATTATTATGTGATGGTATGCAAAACAATTGAATCTATTTTGGATTACCCATCCCCAATTCATTTTGACTATCTGTCATAATTATAATTTCTAAGATTACTATTAACCTAATAGTTTTCATGGGCCAACTAGTAACCACGTAAGCCTTTAAGGACTCTATGTCCAATTATATAGTTTTCACAGGATTACTATGAACCTATTGGTAACTCCAATATCATTTCTTTTATCCTAGTTTTCATGGACTAGCTAGGAACCTATTGACTAACGGTCAATATCTTTCTTTTACCCTAGTTTTCATGGTCTAACTAGGAACCTATTGACTATTAGTCAATATTTCATTTTCTTATCCGAATATAGTTTTCATAGGCTAACTATAAACATGTCTAACTAACATCTTCAATTTTTACATAGTTTTCATAGGATAACTATGAACCTATTGGGTCCAACCAATATCTTTTTCCTTATACAGTTTTCATGGTCCTACTGTTAACCTATTGGCCCTTACCAATATCTTTTATTTATTCGCTACAAGGTCAACCCACTAGTTGTACTATCTTTTTCCAAAATACAATTTTTGAATTCAATATAAAGTGAATATATACATATATTCAGAAAGAAACGATATAACTTGGTTAATTCCTTTAACCCATTTAGACTTCTTCGTAAGCTCCATTTCAAAATATTTCGTTTATTAATATGCCATGGTTTTGCTTTTAAATATGATTGGGTTAATTGTTTTGAAAACTATACCTTCAAAACCTTCGAAACCTTGCTTTTGACTCACCGGATAGCCTCCTCCGAAAGCATATATCTCTTTTCAAAACATTAGGCTTCTGCCTTTGAAAACACTTTAAAATCCTTCTTTCAAAACCTTTCGAATATAATGAAATTTTACTTATTAATTGTTAGAAGCATAGCTTCGAAACCATTGGAAGTATCTCTTCCTAAAGCATTGAAAGTCCCAATTTCGACATCATTGGATTTAACTTTTAAAATATCATTTGGGTTAAAGAAAATACAAACGAAAGTATCTCTTTCAAAACCATTCTTTGCTATATAAAAATATTACGGAATTTAAGATGGCATCGAAACCATTTCTTTCGATAGAGTCAAAAGCTTACCTTTTAAAATATTTAAGGATAGCTTCGAAACCCCTTTCAAAATCATTGCCTTCGAAACCCATAATCCATTCGAAAGCATTTAGAAAGTGACATAATATAGCTTTAAAACAAACAATACTTTACGACAGTATTGATGACTTCAATACACTCGAAAGGCAAAGGAATCGGCGGTAGGGCTTCGACTGGGTCGGAACCCTTCTTTCAAAAACATTGATTTACAATTAAAGGAAATCCTTCGAAACCCCTTTTTCTTTTAAAAATAACATGGAAACCTCTTCGAAAGCCATCATAAACTTCTTTCAAGAACATACGTATCGATTAGGTCGAAAGATAAGTAAAACAAAGGCAGATGCTTATCTTTTTAAAAAAAATTGAGGTAATGACCCTACTGGAAGCTATGCTTTTGACATCATACCTTTCGCCTTTTTCCAATCCACTGTGTATCACCTAGATGATACCATGTGTATTTTGTTTAGCTTAATAGGGTTTTAACATAGTCAAGGCAAAAGATGAGGGGCAAAAGGTACTCTGTATAGAGGCGAAACCTGTTTTTCTGGGTTAAATACTAAATTAAGTAGCTTATACAAACTAACCTACCTACACGTAAATTTATTATTGGTTGCCTTATCTTTTCCCATGCTTTTCAAAACTAAGCGCCATTTTATTTTGGATAAGTATAAAACTTAAACTTTTGCAAATACAACCTTCCTCTTTATTTGTACGTAAACTATTTTGATCCTCTTCTCAAAATAATTTATTTTGTACATCAAATCACTTAAGAAAAATCCCTGAAATTCACAAGAATTTATTTTGGTTATGCTATCTAACATATCAAAATTTAAAAACTAATTCTCAATATATTTTTCAAATAAATTATTAAACCGAACGTATTATATTTTCATTCAAAAATTCATAATAATTTTTCCAAAGCATGGAAAATTATCAAACTTAAAAACCAACTCTTAAATCATGTTCTGTATAACATATAATTTTTCCATCGCACTTAAATATCAATCTCACATGGTTTTGATCTAAAACCGTATGAACCATTATTTAAACATTGTTGTTTAAATTTTAATAAACCATAATTCAAGCATATCATCATCGAACGTCATATATACGAATTTAAACTTAAATCCAAGACATATATTTAACAAATAGAGATGGAAATTCTCATTCACCTTAATCTTTGATAAGGAAAGTGAATTGAGATGAGTTTAATCCCCTTTCTTTAATTCTTTTTCTTCTCTTTGGATTTCCTCTTCTTCTTTTACTTTTAATGGCCAACCTTCTTTCTTTTGCTTACGTTTCTATGAAAAAGATTATGAGTCTCAACGGCTTAAGAAGTAAACATATATATAAAGGTAAGGTTAGGTGCAGTTAAATCTCATTATACCTTTATATAATTTAATTAGTCTATAAACCATTCTCTAGCCCAATTAAATTAATAAGTACGGCCACTTGAATTTTATTAAAATCTCAATCCTCTTATCACTTAGCATTTACATTGTTCTATTTAATTTATCTAATTAAATATCCTGAATAATGTTATTTGAAATTAGGGATATTACAGTCGTTGTTGTCGAGATTATGCCTATTTTGCGGTGATGCCGATCTAAACCATCCAATACCCTAGTTTAGGCTATCTTGAAACAGAGATTAAATAACGTTTCTCAATTTCGAAGGTCGTTGAAGTGGATTTTTAAGTATTATTACATTATCGATTAGTGATGAAGTTATGTTGGTGACGGATATAGTGGAAGACTCGAGCCGATTGTGACTTTGTGGAAGAAGATAGTAAATCATGTCTTGAATTCTTCATGGAACAAAGCAAAGGTTTTTCCCCAGTGCTCGACATGTTTTGTTATCTTCATCCACAGAGTCAAAATTAACTTGCACCGAGTCACACAGTCGATCTCGGCACAGCATCTTGCAAAGTGATTTTGGTTTTTCTAAGAGAGTATAATATCTTACGGTAGCATCTTGTATGCAACTCATGCTGCTACCACTTTTCAAAGAGCTAAAATCAACTTATGCTAACAATTCTCTACTCGATTTGGAACCGTCGACCGATGGTTGCATGCTTTAGATTGGTCCCGTCATTGCACAGTTAGTGTACCTGGAATAAGAAGTGCTTTCCATGTAGCTTCAAACAATGGATCCATTGTCAATCGTTGATTGATAATGGGTAAGTGTAGAAGAAAATAAATTAATAGGTGATACAGATCACTATTTCTGGTATGACTGAGCCACCTACACGGAATGCTTTGTTTATAGTGTTTAGGACACCGAACCCGTCCTCACTTAGATCGCGCATCACATGCTCCCCCAGTTAATACTTGGAATCTGATCGGTGGTTGGCACACGTCAATTATCTTCTGTATTTCAAGTATCAACTGCGCTAGAGTCTATAATTTAGAGATTAGGCATATCTGACCGTTTTGAATACAAGCTTTCTTATATAGAATGACACGCAAATCTTCTTGATGCAAATCGGTTGGGAGGAATTCGCATCTTTCTAAAGTGGATTCATCATTGATCCCAACAGGATCTGCCGCTTCCATAACTTTAGGTCAATATGGTCGCTAAATTCTAAGTGGCCCAGTTGTTGATCGCACTTCTCCTAACTTTAGAGTCTTTCTTGATCTTTCGAAGAAAGCTCCATCAATTCTTATACATAGGATGTTGTGAAGCATTTTCTCCTAATATGCTATCCCAGAGGACGACGTACTTCTACCATCAAGAGGAAAATTTTCTTATAGGCCACCTTTTGGATATGTGGCTTGCCACTGGTATATGTATATGTATAGTGAAGTGCCCTCGTTCAAACACTTCTTAATGACAACGCTTCAGAACATAGGGTTTTCCCATTCCAGTTTCTTCCGAATGGAAATGTCATGTTGACGTGCTTACACGTTCTATTCATGCGAACTCTCAATTGTGCCCCGAGTTTCGTTGAGTTGTAATATCTTCTATTATTCCAAAAGAGAGGCTAACCTATCACTCATTTACATCGAGGCGCAATGTAGCCAGCAACTTATACTGAATCTTCCCAGCAAAGTTTATTCATTCAAAAACTAGTTCTTTTTTTCTAAATGTCCAGAGGGATCCATTCATTTACGGACCACAGAGGGTAAGTTTCTTTCACCATGCTTGGAATTTCCTTTAATTACTTTAAGTCTTTTGAACGACCATATATTCCTCATAGTTCTTCCGAAGATTAACAAGGATCCAGCACTTGGCACTGTTCTTAGCACCCTAAAAGCAGTCAATGCTCAAGAGCGCACTATTAATTTCTTGCTCATAGATGAATTTTTTTGCCAGTGTAAGCTTTTACACCTTGGGAGGTCCATTAGATTCGTCAGCGCTCCTTCCCACTCTAGAGCTCAGACCCATTCAACTTCCTCATCCTACGATTCCGGTGAAAATGATAATGGTGATGAGGAAGAAGAAAGTGACTCATCCAATAGGTTAGAGAAGACCCTTGAGGAGGTCCAAATTCAAGTCGGGGTCGACAATCCGCTTAAAATTCCAACGATCCTAGAGGAGAAAGCATAAGAGTTTATTCAACGGAAGGGCAAAGCTCCGGTGATTGAAGGGAAAGAGGAAGTAGAGATCGATGAGGAGCATGCTTTGAACGAGGAAGAAATATATTGGGATTCTGAAGAGGGTGACGTCAACTTAGGCGAAAAGGACTCGGAGTTGAGCCCTAGACATGCTCCCTTACCTCTTTCGAAAGTGCCCATTGAAGGAGCTTCTCCTAAGAACAAACCTGTACCAAGCTCTTTGCTAAAAGGTGTCGATATTGACTTAGAAGATACGAGCAACATTTTTGTGAATATGAGCGACTTGATGAATGACTTCACTTTGGAAGTGTGGTCTTCCCAGCTCATTTAGATCATCCCTACAGGACTCGATATCTTGATATTAGTCGGTGATCAATCTGGTTTATGTATTCTGCCGAGGTCATTAAACTGTAGCATACACTTCACTAGGATCACACATTTTATATTATTATTATTATTATTATTTAGGATGATTTAGTTCGTCAAATTATTCTTTCCTAAAGGCAGTTTAACATTTGCCGCAGGAATCATGTCTCATGGATTTTACAGTGATCTTAATCGAGTTTTAGAGTCTCAGCGTTTGTAGAGACACTCTTCCAGGTACCACGCTCCCCTGGAGACCGACGAGGAAAGGAAGAGGAGGAAGAATAGAGAGGCGGAAGAGCACCATCAAGCCGAGAAAGATCAAGGTCGTGATAGAGGATCTAGCTATGAGAAGTGGAAAAGCCCGATTAATTAGGATGATCTGTCAAAAAGGCCTAAAAAAGACCAAGAGTGAGAACCCGCTCCACAGCTTCCTGCTTCCATTGGGATAAGTGTTCCTACTTTGGGTGTCATGACCTCCTCCACTCATGCTGATATGAACGCTTGTCTCTTAATTTCTAGGCATGCACGTTACATTCTCCCCGCTTGTCCCCTGCATCTGCAAGTTGTCTTCCCTAACTAGTTCTTAAGGGGTGTGTTTTTGACAAGCCTAATCTGAAGTCAATTCGTGTTGAATCCTATTCACCTATCTCCAAGCAATTCAGAGCGGTTTGGAGCAATTTGAAGGGTGGAAAAAACTATACATGCAGTTATCCACTGTTAATCGAAATATCTACCAAAAAATTCTCTTATTCGAGTCTATAAAGGATGAGTACAAGAAGCAGTATGCGGATCGTGACATGGAGATTGAGATACTGAAGAGAGAGAGGGATGATTCCCTTAAGAGATAGAGCAATAGTGCTTCTTTGTTTAAGGAGCTGAAAGAATCCACCGACCGGGCAGCGCTCATATTCAGAAATCCAATAAAGAAATGCCACACTGATGAGGCAGCCTTAAAGAAAAGTTGAGGATAAGCGAGATGATGGTTGGAACGTAGAAGAAAATCATCACTGAATAAGCTTACGAAATTGCCTCTCTTCGTAAAAAAGTTTGGACTTTAGATACTGAGAAAAAGCAGCCGGCGGTGGAGAAGGCTAGCATGGAATCCAGCTTTTCAAAGCTTCACGATATCTTTGCAAATTAGATGAAAGGCTTGGACGCTACTGTTTTGGGCTTTTATGTTAACTCTATGCTGCATTAAGGTAGTCTCAATTACTTAGGTTTGTTGTTCCCTCGTACGCTGCTATAACCTGGGAGGAGAATCTGGCCTGAATCCAAGAAATGGGTGGTAGTTACATTGAAGAGGAGTTAGTTCGGGCATACATGAACGAAGAATTCTGCCAAGCTTAAGTAGAGGGCTAGAAAATCTTAAGACTGGGAAGGGACGAGAAGTTGTCAATGCCGCGGCCACCACTAAGGTTGTAATCATGCATTTTCCTTCAAGCCCTAGTGAGTCGTCTTTGCATCTCCATGCAAATGAAGGGATGGTTTCTACTTCTCCCACAATTGTGCAGCAATCAAAGGAGAGCAACGGTGAAGGCTTTAAAGTTGTGGCACATGAGCGGTAGGTAATTTTCTTATCCCTCATGTGCTTGAAGACTTTCAATTTGCGCCTGATGAAATTCTCAAGATAACCGCCCTTTATTCTGGCATTATAGATCAACTCTCTCTTCCAGCCAAGTTACCTCCTCATCATAATGTCGGATCTACTGCCACTCTGAGTGCATCAACCGTTGTCTCTGTATCTGGCTCGCAGCCCGGTTTGCATTTCGAGCAAATTGCAACGCTGCATGGTTTGGATGACCCCTCTATATCTCAAGAGCAAGGCTTGGCAACTACTGATACACTGGTGTAGGCGAATCAAGCTAGGCAAGTAGACAACGTAGAGGCCAAGCAGTCGATGACCGAGTAGTAGATGATAATGGTGAATAAATAGAAGATTGAAGAGCAAAAATGTTGTCAATGATTTCTCACAAATCCCGCAAGCACAAAGTCAAAAGAGATCCGCCAGTGGCCATTTTTTGGAGGGGAGATTGCCCCAGGAGGGGAGAAGCCTGAGAAGTTGCCGATCAGAGGCCAAAAAGGTGACAACAGTGATTGGACAGTTTTGAGTCGATTTGACCCCGTCGACTCAGCAGGTTTCTTCATGGATACGGTTTTATTAGTTCAGAAAGAAAAGCAATTTTCTTAATAAAAGTTGGACAAATTCTGCCTATTTACAATGTCTTTGGTGTTCCAGGATGGCTTATTTGTGGGAAATAGGAAATGCATGAGATAATCTTAGATAAAGTAACGACATGGCGATTCGCTGTTCCAAACTTGGGGAATTTTGATTCCATCAACGGTTGTTAGATTGAATGTGTCATCCCCTAGCTTTTAGCCGACCACATAGGGCTCTCCCAGTTTTGTCTGAATGCTCCTGGTACAGGGTAGGCCTATTTGAGGACAAGGTCTCCTGCTTCAAAAGTATGGTTACAGACCTTGGAGTTGAAAAATCATGCGACCCTTTTCTGAAGAGTAGCGGTCCTTAGTTCGGCTTCTTCCCTCTTCTCATCGACCATATCGAGCGACTCGAGCAGGAGCTGCCCAGCCAACTTCCGATTGAAATTATGCCTTCGATGAGAGGAGGCTTCCTGCTCAACTCGGATCATTGCTTCTGAACCATATGTCAGGGAAAATGGAGAGTGCCAAGTTGCATATTTTTGTGTTGTCCTGTAAGCCCATAATGCGAGTGGCAGTTCATCATACCTATTTCCTATAGCTTTAATTAGCCTTTTTTGATGGTGGACTTGATGATCTTCGTCACTGCTTCCATTTTCCTGTTTGCTTATGGATGTGCAATAGCGGAAAAGCTTTTCTCGATTCGGAAGGTTTGCAAAAGTCTTTGAATTCAGCGCTCTCAAGTTGAGTCGCATCATCCGTAATGATTTTTTGTGGCACTCCGAACCTACAAATAATGTTTTTAGTGACAAAGTTAATAACTTTCTTTATGATAATAATGGCTAACGGTTCTGCTTTAAGCCCATTGGGTGAAATAGTCAACATTAATGATAGCGTATTTGGCTCCTCCTTTGGCTATTGGCAATACACTAATCAAATTGATTCCCTAGATTATGAATGGCCATAGGTTGACCATTTGCGTTAGCTCTGTTGAAGGAGTTCTTTTAATATTGCCGAACTCTTTCCATTGGTCACACCGTCTGGCATAATCTACTCCATCGCGGTTGACTGTTGGCCAAAAATTCCCATACCGGACTTTCTTTGCAAGGGTTCTCCCCAGGTGTGATCTCCACAATCGCCTTCATGAATTTCCTTGAGGATTCTTCGAACTTTGTCGTTGGTCACACACTTGAGCAAGGAGGTAGAGAATCCCTCTCAATAGAGTATCCCATCCTATACTATGAACCGTGGTGCCTTTGGAAGGAGCTTTTTTCTTTGGTTCCTATCTGCGGGGAGTGTTCCTTTGAGCAGGTAATCCTTGATTGGTGTTATCCGTGCTTATGGCCTTCGGTTGTCACAAAGATCAATTCGATATCCATCTCGCTTACATTTGGAGCAGTTAGCGTTTCCAGGACCAATCACAATGATCGAGCTTCTCCAAAACTGGGCAGTTTGGCCAGATAATCTGCCTTCGTGTTTTGTTCCCTCAGGATATGAATTATGGTGTAATGATCGATGTCATTCACAAATTCCTACACTTTAGATGCACCATCAACGAACAAATTTCAGCATGTCTCCACTTTCGGAGTAATTTCTTCCTCGTTATCTCATATTGTAAATTCGGCAACGAAGTCTATCAACGCCTACCCATTGATCTCCCTTCGAGGATGGTATGTGATCATATTGACTTAATTCGATCTTCTATTTGATATGTTGTCCTGAGGTCGCAAGGCAGTATAACACTTGCTTCAAGGGTTGATCTGTTAGTACTTTTATGGGGTGCGCCTGGAAGTATGGTCATAGTTTTCTGGAAGCGATCAAGAGGCAATATGCTAGTTTTCCCAATTTCAGATAGTTCTTCTCGGCTCTAGTAAATCATTTACTGATGTAATATACGGGTCGTTGGATCTTACCTTCTTCTCGTACGAGCACAGCACATAATGCATGGGGAAGACTGCTAAGTAGATAAACAAGTTTTTTCCATCTACTGGCCTAGATAGGATTGGCGAGGTTTCCGTGTGTTGCAGCAGCTCTTCGAAAGCATCTAACAATCCTGATTCCATTCGAAGTTCTTCTTTCCCTTCTTTAACGCGTTAAAAAATGATACACATTTGTCGGTTGCCTTTGATATGAACCGACTTAGTGTTGCAACCTTTCCACTCAATATTTTTGATTCTTTGTTGTTTCTTAGGGCCTTGACTTCCTATAAAGCAGTAATTTGTCCAGGATTTTCTTTGATACCTCTGGCACTTACAGTGAATCCCAAGAACTTTCCATAGGCGACCTCGAAGTGACATTTAAGTGGATTGAGGTTCATTCTATGTATGTGGAGTATTACAAACATTTTGGCAAGGTTGACCAAGTGATTTACAGCTATGCACGATTTAACCAACATATCGTCTACATAGACTTCAATAGTCTTCCCATTCTGATGTTTGAACAAGGTGTTCAATAGTCATTAGTGGGTTGTCCCAATATTCTATAAGCCGAATAACATCACTTTGTAGTGTTATAATCTCAGATCATTAATGAAACTGGTGTTTTACTGGTCTGGTTCATGCATCATGATCGGTTGTACCCCGACTAAGCATCCATAAATGATAATAATTCATGTCCAGTTGTCCCGTCCATAAGTTCGTCGATTCTAGGCAGAGGTAGGCTATCTTATGGGCAAGCTTTGTTTACGTCCAAGTAATCGATACAAGTTCACCATTTTCCATTGGACTTCTTGACCAAGACCGAGTTGGATAACCATTCGGGGTAGGTTGCATCGTGGATAAAACCATTCACTGTCATCTTATCCACATCTTCTCTTAGCACTTTGGACCGTTTGGGGCCTAGGCTGTGTCTCTTCTGCTTCACTGGTGTATACTTAAGATCAATATTAAGTGTGTGGCATGTAATCTCTGGTGACACCCCGCACATATCAGAATGTGTCCAAGCGAATACATCCTGGTTGGCACGAAGAAATTTGATTAGTTCCTGTTGCGTCTTGTTTCTAAGATGTGATCCACCTTTCAAGACCCAAGTTGGGTCATCCATATCGATTGGGACAGGTGCCATCAATTCTGCCAATGCTACCCGATCCTTCCCTGAACTCTTCTTTCTAGAGTCTAAAGCCTTATCGAATCGACTATGGTTTCCAAGCCAGGGGTGACTCTATAGTTGCTATTCAGTAGGTTCACAAATGTGGAGAGTTTATCCCTGCATTCTTCCCCCTTTTTTTCTAGACTCGTGCAGCTCTGCGATGTAGCATTCTATAGCGGAACTTTGATCGCCCAACTCCATTCTCTATCGAAATTTTCATGGTTAACTCCACTAAGCAAAAGCAATCCTAAAATCTTCTAAAACGAGCCGACCTAAGAAAGCATTATAGGCTGATATTTCATATACAATCACAAAGGTCCAGATCAGAACGACTCTTCGGTCGCCTTCCCTAAGCTCTATAAGTAAATTAGTTGTTCCAATAAGTTGCTTAGGTTCACCAGTGAAACCCTGGATCTTTGTTCGGTAAGAGGATATATTTGTCATACTGATCTTCATCTAATCAAACTTGTGTTTGAACAGGATATTTACAGAGCTGCCACTGTCCACCAATACTCATCGCACCATAACTAGTCTGATTCCTACCATCATGACCATGGAGTCAATGGTCGGAGCTTCTATTCCTTCATTGTCTCTATTCTGGAACACTGTGTCATCATTCAGGGTCCTCTGCTGCTTGGCAAGAGTTCTGTCTACGATTGTGAAGCAAGAATCTTTCGGAGTGTGTCTTAGTGAGATTACATATCGGTCCATTTCTCCCCAACTCTTCTGCACGAGATGAGGTCCTCCAGATATTTTTTCGATGATGAGTCTCTGATTCATCCGTCTGGATCTCTCTTCACTGGTTTCAGCTTTTTTTCCTCGGCCACTAGGAGCTTGGAGTTCTACCAGCTAGTCAGGTTTTTGTAGTTTCCTCACATATTGTTGAAGCCTATTTCCCCGAATCAGCTCTTCAATCAGGTTCTTCGGGTGACGACACTCATTAATGTTGTGACCAATACTTCATGGAAATGGCAGGATTTTCAGAACTCTTTTGATGTTTAGTTGCTTCCTTTTTAGGTGGCTTCTTGTACTCCTCCATCCCCTATGCTGCAAGATAGATGTTTTCTGGTACCATTGAGCGGGTTATAGTCTTCGGGCCTCAAGCTTTTTAAGTCGATTGTTATCTCCATTTCACTTATTAGAATTCTGGTCTTACTTTTCTGGTTCCCACCCTTCCACACATTTTTTGCAGCGGTATCGGAGGTATTTTCATCTTGGTTAGCTACCATTCCATTCTAGCCAGTGCTGGTTGGTTGTAGGCTAGCAGGTTTTCCTTCTAGCTCCTCTGCCTCTTTCAATCTCAAGTACTGGCTCGCCTTTCAGTTAAAGTCTTTTCTAGAGGTAGGTTTTTTCATTTTGATCCACTTCCGAAATTAAATGTCAGGATGGATCATCCTTAGAATAGGCAAGACAAGGACATCACATCTTTTGGTTATGCCCTATGAAGTCTGGACTGATCAAGGAATTTTGTTGCTAATTCAATTAATGTGGAGATGAACTTTGGCGCGAGCTTGGTGAACTACATGGAAGAAATCCCCCTTATGAAGATTGGAAAGCATCTGCATCGAACAACATTTGAAGCATTTTCTCTATCCATGTAACAACCATACTTTTACAAGTGTGGTTTCGGTTCTCTAGTTTCATTTTAAGATGGAATAGTCGGCGTAGTGAACTTTTCGGGGTACCGTTCATTCAGAATGTCATCGATGAAGAGAGTCCAGCTTAGAGCGGATCCCTATTCATCATCTCTTCTAGCCTTTCTTTTGTCCATCAAGCACTTGATCTTATCCGTGAAATATACCAAGTGTTTGATTTTGCACACGATCTTGGTAAGTAGGATGAGTCTAGGCTATCCTACCTTCGAGAGAGCCATTCTCCCATAGTTCTGTTAGCTTACGGTTGGTTGGGTAAGGATAGTTTGGACCTCTCTATGGGTATTTAGTGCATTATATTTTCCTTCCAACTCGTCGTCGTCAAGTTGCTCTCCATCTTCAGAGTCGTCGAGATCCACTACTATATCTTCCTATAGGTCTTTGCACATGGATTTAAGTTCATAGCGGGATGCTTTGCAGCTAGTGGAGTACTCGCGTTTCCTTCTATAGCAATCCCTACAGCTTCACCCACTGCTACTCTTTGCTTCGGCTTGAGTTCCCCTGCTCCACGGCATCTGCAGGTTCTGGCATGGATCTTGGAGCAACTAGTTATTGTAGGGTCATGAAGGCATTTAATTTTTCCATAAGAGCTTTTTGGTTGTTCTCCATCTTTTGATTGATTTCATCAACCATCTTATTCAATTTTCCTCTAGTGACAACTTCATGCTGGATAGAAGATCCCAACACTTGACCACATGTGTTGGCTCCACAATTTGCTCTGATTAATGGATTATTGGTGCCATTGACCTCAACCTGTTGAGGATTGGCTTCTTCTCCGGCTATTACATCTCCTATGGATATTCTGAAAGCAGTTCTCTTTCTTCCCGATGCCATTGATTTTTAATGGCAGATCTTCTAAGCACAGATTAAGGATCTAACTTCTGAACCTATCTGATCCAAAGTAGATAGCTAGATCTAAGCCTGAGTTGAACCCTTCTCAGTGAAAGCATCAAAATATTAACCTAAAAAATGAATCAACGCCCTAGATTGAGTGTGAAAGCACTAGCCATGTTTATCAAGGCAAATAAAATAGAAAATGCAGTAGCAAATCACAAAACAAAGTAAAGGGACAAGAGATTTTATAGTGGTTCGGTTGTTAACAAAGCCTACGTCCACTTTATAGCTATGATTGATCAATTGTTGTTACAAAGGAATTGGGATTACAATATGATTCTTCTTTCCTAAGTTAGATCAAGCCACCATTGTTTAAGACAACCGGAAGGATCACAGTTGCCCCTTAATGGCTATTATGAGAAAGAAGAAAGGTGAAGAAATAATGACAGAGTTTCAACAGAGATCGGAGTAGAACCCTTTTTTTGTTGTAGATGAGATGGTATTTATAGGTGCTGGAAAGCTCCTTAGGCATAATTTCTTTATAAGAAGTCTATAATCTCCATGTAGAGAAAGATTGGGAAGTTCAGAGCCAAAATTGGCCATCTTTTGGATCGGTACCAATCCGATCCAATTGGATCGATACCGGTCCAAATCCTTAGCCAATTTGTTTGGTCAAGCTTTTTTTTCATAATGTTGTCCACATAATTTCGTAGCTTGTTGACTTGTTTTTATGATGATTTTCCTATGGTTTATATTGAACTATATTCTAAATCGAATGAACCTCACTTTTTAAATTCGGATGCTTGGGATGTTACCAAACTTGTTAGGTGAGCTTGGCTGAATCATAGAATCATAATACGAAAGGACCGGGGCCACCATGCACTATTAATTCAGATCGGATCATTTTCGATCCGAAAAGATTGTGTATTTTTAAACCAAACTTCCTAGAGTTCTTTCTCTTGTATTTTTGGGTCTTCCGATCAAATTTTGAGTCCCTCTGGTTTAATAAGGTTGTTCCAACTCCCACTGAATTCTACTGGGTTAAAAGCCGGGTTCACAAGTAGCACGCTATCGATCGGTATAGGAAGTTAGTTTCCTAATTCTTGACTTATGAATACTACAAGACTGAGGTAGACTGTTTGCTGGCAATAAGGCCTGGACATTATATATTTTGCAAATTTGATATTCGATATGAGATGGTTTGATCGCAAGGGTATGCTAAGCATACGACACTTACATGAGGTTTCTCGACGTATGTGACACTGTTGGTGGATTCCTGGTGCGGTGCATGGTCCAACACTAATAGGAGGTTCCTTGATGCATACAACAAATAGGACATTACACTATTGATAGATGCTCGATGTGGTGTAATAAGTAACGTTACCATTGAGTTCTTGGACATGGATGCTTAAGTGGGACCTATGTCCACTTTGACGTGAGTCGGCATAGCGGGATCCTCTCAATGTGTAAGCATGATACGCATAGTCATTGTTTGGGTATTGCTGACCACATGTTGATATTATGTGCAATCTTATGTTAGAAGCAGTCCTAAAGATTATTATTTGACTTGTTGTTGTTTCTTTGTTTGATCCATTTTTTATTATTTTTTCAACCCATAGTTGATCCATTATTGATTTATAGTTCGATCCTTGAGCATAAACATTCGCAAGATGTTTGGGTTAAGGTATATTTAAACCATATTCCTTAAGTTAAGGTGACCAACCCTAGTAAGTAATTCACAAACACGATAATACACCCTAGGTCACGTAGAATATAAATGAATTTAATTGCATGTGATCACCATACATTAGTAATACAATTCATTCACTAGACATTTGTCCTACCCACTACTTTTCCTCCTTTTACCCCTACCATAGGAGCATAGGCCAGAAGGTGAATTGGCCAGACACAGTACGTGGAGGAAGGAGCTAACCGCTAAAGATATAGTATTTATTTTAGTTACTCCCCATGTACTGTTTATCATATTTTATTTTGGTTGGACCCTATGTAGTTATTTTAGGAACTTTGTATGTGGACCGCCTATTATTGAGACAATACCTAAGAAGTTATTTTCAGTATTTATATATTTTTTTTCCTTCCGATGTGAGATATGAAAGTGTAGAATACTTTAAATTTTATCAAAGCTTATGTATCATAGAATGCTTTAAAACTAGATAGCTCGTACTTTTTAGCGCTACGTGAGTCCGAAAGTCACTTTAGCCTTTGGATCGGTGTGTCTGGAGTTACGGGTTATCACACTACGTACATACATACATATACATATATATGTGTACTTAGTTAGAAAATTGAATAACAATTGCAAAACAACATCAAACCAAATCAAACAATTTAGGTACATGTAAATCCATTATAGTGATTCAGATCTAAACAATACATAAAGAACAAGTAGTCAAATGAGATAAAGGAACCAAAATATATGTCAATATAAAACTTATGCTATCAACTGAGGTGTAGAAAACGGATCAAAATTAAATTAGCATTATGAATATTTAATGATTTAGACATGAAAAAAGTAGACGTGATATATATTCTAATTAAATCAAAGCATATCATAATCAATTATATAATTATATAAATTTATAATTGAAGATAGTACATTGCTATTACCTAAGCGAATACCTTGTATATTGAATCTTTATTGCTCTGTTTGAAACCATGTTCAACACTTCAAAATGGCGCAACCCAAATGAGATACCTACACATTTCATTTGGATTTTTAACTAAGTATATGTTGCACTTGTTTCTAGAATTTTGATAAAGGGAGAGAGGGATTTTCAGCTATGGCTAGATGGGAGAGGTGGAAGCACAAACCCTAGAAAGAAAATATGAGAAAAGATGGAAACATATTTTTCTTTTTCTTAGCCATTTACAGATCTTTTGGAATCAAATTCCAAGCTAGTTCCTCTCCATCATGCCCAACCACAAATGTCTCCCTATTGAGCCTCAAATCACTTCAATCTAGTTAGATATTTTACATTTAAATCAAATTTGAACATACATCAATATCATACATCGACAAATGTGTGTATCACTTTTATGTATGCACTATTTTTAATACTGATCAACACAAATCAAAAAAATATAATTAATATTACTTAAATATTAATTAATTTAATTAATTATAACATTTATAATTTAATTTAATTGGATGGCAGATAGAGGATTCAACATTGAGGTTGTATTAACTCTTTAGGTGCAAATTCGATTAGCGATTTAATATCGAACAATTCAAATATTAACATTCACACGTCACCTTAGCCGATGGTGTGATAGTTTAGCCAAATTTATCGCTTATATAGTTTTGGTAAATTCTAGTTTGACATATTTAAGCGTTACCGAGTAGCGATAGTTACTTACATCAATTCTCTTCATCAAAACTATATCATGTTAGGACTTATGGAATTTGGTAATGGTCAAAATTCCAAATATCGTCCACGTTCAACTTTATAGCCCAAACATAAAAGTTCTTGGTTCAATGATAACAATTATTACTAACCAAAATGCTCTAGCTAGATACTTTGACTTTTAGTTAACTTAAGTTGCCCCATGATACTAATCTCATATAACTGAGGAGACGAATTTTCTCTTGAATAGTGTTTCGGTTCCAATGCTTCCACTCAACCTAATTATAGTCGCTCGATGGATGTCGTGCCATAATTTAACTACAAACAAAGCGGAGTTTCCACATTGAAGCTCTATAGTATTCTAAAGTCGAGAGAATTGTGTAATATTATCACATCGATATTTTCCGTTTGACCTTAGTTATATTAAGCAAAAGAAAACTACTGAGTGATTCATTTCATAGTCTTTCAATAACTATTAGTACGTTGTCCCTTAGCGCTCCAGCAGTTATGAGTAATACATTGTCTACAATTTGGAGTGCATTACGTACTCTTTTTCAATGGATGTATCAATATCCAATCTCAGTACACCCTAATTAGGAATATATGTTTATTATATTGTGATAAATTACTCACGGTCACAACATATTGTAACTACTATCACAAAAACATACCATTTATGAACTTTTTGTTAAATGTGCTCAAACTGAATAATCAATTGTTTATAACACATCAGAATATATATAGAACAAAAGGAAAACGCTTTTAGTTTCAAGAAGATTGGTTATTAGATATATACAACAAATTACATAATTTCCATACGGCATATCCATAACTCAATCAAAAACGAGGTCCCCTACTTAGAAGATATGGTTTCTGACCTTGGCGGTGAAATGTCGTGCAGTTCTTTTCTAGTAAGCTGCTACCCTTAGTTCAGCCTCTTCCTGTTCCTCATCGATAAAGTCGAGGGACTCAAGTAACAGTTCCTCGTTCATTTTGGAATTATAATGTTTTCTCGGTGGTAAGGATTTTCTAGTTCTATTACAATCACTCCCTCGGCTCTGTAGGACAAAGCGAATGGAGTATGCACATTCCCAAACTTACGGGTTGTTTGATAAGCCTATATTGTAAGAGGTAATTCATCGACCCAATTGCATTTGGCTTTTTTCAATCGTTTCCTCAGGAATGGATTTGATGATTTTATTCACCTCCTCCACCTATCCATTCATTCATATGGGCATGCTACTACCGAGAAGCTCTTCTCAATCTTGTAGTAGTTACAGAAGTCTTTAAACTTGGTGCTCTCGAATTGAGTTCCATTGTTGATTATAATTTTATATCGGACTCCAAATCAGCATAGGATGTTCTTCACTACAAAGTTGATCGCTTTTTCCATAGTGATTGTGGCAAGCGGTTCCGCTTCAGCCAACATTGTGAAGTAGTCTAAAGCAACTATAGCATGCTTTCTCCGCCTTTTGACATTAGTAGCATGCCGATTGTATTGATTTCCCATATCGAAAACGGCTAGGGCTAACCATTTCTGTAAGCTCGGTAGATGGGGCTCTTGGAATCATTGCAAACCTCTAACATCTGTCGCACCGTCTAGTGTAGTCAGTGACATTTCGATTAATCATCGGCCAAAACTATCTGTAGTAAAGAACTTTCTTTGCTAATGTATACCCTGGTGTGATCACCACTGCTTCCTTAATGTGCTTCCATGAGGATTTTCTTAGCCTCATTCTAGATGACACAGCATAGTAAGGGGTAGAGAAGCCACTCCTATACAACAGTCCTTCTTGCATCATAAATTGTGGTACTCTACGAAGGAGTTTTCGTTGTTCATTTCATCCGTTCGTGAGAATTCCCTTTAGCATTGGAGTCATCTATGACTCCCTTTCTCTTTCGATCTTCAAGATCTAGTCAACATCCATCTGGTCAATTCTCGAAGCTGACAAAACTACCATTGGAACCAATCCCATCAGTTGTGCATCTCTGGAGCTAACTAGCTTGACGAGTGATTCTGCCTTCGTGTTTTCCTCTCTGGGATATGCATTATCATATAATGTTTAGTGTCATTCAACAGCTCCAACGTCTTTGTTAAGTAAGGGGCAATTCTCTCTCCTTTAGACTGAAATTCCTTCTTTAATTGATAGACCACCAACCAAGAGTCACTGTTACATGCAATGTCCTGACTCCTAGCTCCTTCGCTGTACTAAGTCCGGTTATCAATGCTTTATACTCATCTTTTTTGTTCATTACCAAGAACTTTAACTTTAGTGTGTAGCATGTTGTCTATCCATAACGGGTTACGAGTATCACTTCTGCCCAAGAATGATGTTCGTTGTAAGCTCCATCTACGTATAACTTCCATTAAATAGGTTGGACCATATCATCTTCCTCTTCTCAATCCCGAATGGTAAACTCAATGATGAAATAGGCTAATGCCTATCCTCATATTACCCTCCTAGGATGGTAGGTTATGTCATATTGGCTCAACTCAATATTCCATTTCAAAAATCTTCTCGAGGTCTCAAGTCGATGTAACACTTGCTTCAAAATATGATCTATCAACACATTTATTGGGTAAGCTTGGAAATATTGTTGTAGTTTTCTTAAAGAGATCGCTAAGTAGTATGCTTGCTTTTCCAACTTTAGATATTTCTTTTCTAGCTTCGATAAATTGCTTACTGATATAATATACGGGCCTCTAGGTCTCCGTCTCCTCATGTAACAAGGCTGCACTAAGTGTGTGAGCAGATACTGCATAATCGCTAAACAAATATTCACCTTCCAAAGATTTGATAGGATCGATGGTCTCTCCACGTGTTTTAGCAATTCCTCGAAAGCATCCTGACGCTCTTTCTCTAGATAAACTTTACCTTTTTATTTTTGAGGGAATCGAAGAACAGTATACACAGTTAATTTTGAGTTGAATCGACTCCGCATAGCAACATGCTCATTAAAATTATGCATTACCCATCTCTTCCTTAGGACAGTTACATGTTTCAAGGCATTAATTTTCTTCTGATAGCCTTAGTTCCCCTTGAATTCACAATAAAACCCATAAACTTGCCTGACGCGACTTTAAAGGAAAAATTCATTGGACTCATCTACATTCCATACCTTCGTAGCATATAGAACATTTCAAAATGATCATCCATATGGTTCATCGATAGTTGTGACTTCAAAAACATATCGTCCACAAACACTTCTATATTCCATTGGTTTTGATTTTCAAACATTCGATTCACGAATCGTTGGTAGGTAGCTCTAGCGTTCTTCAAACCGAACAGCATAACTCGATAGCGGTATAGACCCAAATCAGTTATGAAACTTGTATCCTAAATTAAATAGTTAATTAAAAAATCATAATATGACAAGTATATAAAGAAAGAAAAATACCCTTTATTCTCAATGATATTTTATCACGGAGCTAATAATTTACAATAAATTATTGAATTTCCCCTATATCATACAAGTAAGTTTATCAATCTCCCACTTGTATTTAGGGCCAATTATGGAATCTCAATCCAATACCTTTCAATAGTTTGCTAGAAACTGACCAAGCTGATCCCTTTGTGAATGGATCAGCTATGTCGCCCTTCTTACCTACTCTATCAACCACACCTTCTTTTCTAGTGATAAACTCTCTAATAAGGTGGAACTTTTTAAGAATGAGTCTTGATTTCTTATGAGCTCTTAGTTCTTTTGCTATCTGCATCGCAGTATTGTTCAAAACAATGTCAATTGATTCTCAATGTTTCAAATCACCCATTGTCTAGTCATAAATTTGCACATCCAGACTGCTTCTTAGCTGCTTTATTAAGGGCGATGTACTTGGCCTCCTATGTTGAATTAGCTAGTGTTCCTTGTTTGGAACTTCTCCAACTAAATCTCCACCATTCAAAGTAAAAAATATAACTAAATATGGTCTTACTGTCATCGATTTCACTCTGAAAGCTAGAATCTTTATAACCTCATCAATGAGGTATTCATTCTTGTATAAAGGAATAATCCATTGTTTTTCACAAATACTTAGGAATACGTTTTACAGCTATCCAGTACTTCTCACCACGATTAGGCTGGTATCGGCTTACGAATCCAAGCACGTCAGGTCTGGTACATAGCATACACTATGGAACTAATTGAAGATGCATATGGTGTACTCTTCATATGTTCCTTCTCCCCATCGATGTGAGGAGCATCCCTCTTAGAAAGGATGATTCCAGATTGTGTTGAAACATTACCATGTTGGAATTCTCTATACTAAATCTTTTCAATGTGGTATCTATGTAAGAGAATTGGACAATCCCAACAACTTCTTGGATCTATTTCTACATATCCTAATACCGAGCATGAAGGATGCTTCTTTCAATTCATCATGGAGAAGTTTTTGGATAACCAGGCTTTCACTTATTACAACAATGGGATGGTATTCCAAATCTTGAGTAGGTCATCAACGTACAAGACTACAATCACTATAACACTTACTTACTCTTTCAGATATAGGCATACTTCCTCTGTGTTCAGATAAAACCAAACTATTTAACTACTTTATCAAAACACTTATTCCAACTCCTTGAAGCTTGCTTAAGATCATAAGTGGATCTTAACAGTTTGCATGCCTTTCACTCACACCCACTGACCCTGAAACCCTAGGTTGCGACAAGTAAAATATCTCTCTAAATGACCATCTAGAAATGTTATTTTTGTCTCCAATTTCCATATTTTTTAGTCATAGAATGCGGCAGTGGCAAGGATTATCTGAATGGACTTGAGCAACGCTAAGGTGAAAATGTTTCGTCATAATCAACACCTTGAATTTGACGAAATCCTTTCGCAACTATCTAGCCTTATAAGTCTCTACCTTCTATACATTTAGTTTTTTCTTTAAAATCCATTTCCAGCTGATGGGTTTTATCCTATTAGGTATGTCAGCCAAAATCCAAACTTTGTTGTCATATGTGGAAACCATTTCGAAGCTCCAAGCCAAAGTGTAGAGTCATTACTCTATGGTACTTGTTGGAATAAGATAGGAGTATAATCTTCTAAGTTGCATCTTCTTTCCTTCCATCCATGAGAAAATTGTAGTATCTCTCTATGTGCGAGATCCCTATTAGTCCTCCTAATAGGATGTGTGCTTTCGTATACATGTGAATTTGATTCATTTACTGATTCGGCTTCTGTATTAATTTCTCAGATCTCATTTAAGCCTACATCTCACTATTAATTTCTTTCATAAGAAATTCCCTATCCAAAAAGACAGCACGCCGAGAAATAATAACAATTTGTTCCCTTGTTTTGTACAAAATATACCATATTGAATTCGTGAGATGTCCTGTATATACAATGTCGATATTTCCTCAAGTTTATTGGGAATGTGTAATTCTTAATGTAGTCTGGACAACCCCACGCTTTCAAATACTTAAGTAGGGGTTTCTTCCTACACCACATCACATATAGAATCTTAGGAATAGATTTAGTAGACATTAAAATGCAACATATGCACTACAGTTTCCAGTGCATATCCTTAATAGGGAAGAGGTAACTCGTATTTACTCATCATGGAATGAACCATATCTAGTAGGTTCAATTGCTTCTTTCTGAAACACTATTGTTTTGGGTGGAGTAACCTGAGAGATAATCCAATTATCTTGTTAAGTGTCTTTGGAGCTTTTGTCTAACATATCCACCTCCTCAATCATATTGAAGTATTTTGATCTTGTGGTCGTCCGATTTTCAATCTCATTCTTATGTTTCTTGAATTTCTCGCAAATGTCATTCTTTATAAGATATAAATTTTCTAGTCTCGAGAAATCATCGGTAAAATTTTCAAATTACGAAGAACTATCTTTACTAAATATATGCATGGGGACATATACGTCAGTATGTACGAGATCCAAGAGTTCATCAACACTATCGTTGCTCCTACAGAAGGGGTGCTAGGTCATTTTTCCATTTAGACATCACTCACAAGAATGAAATGACTCGAAATCAGATGATGGTAGAAAACCTTTGGTTTTCAATTTGAACAGTTGTTTGCCATACTTAGTCTATAATGCCATATATCGTTATTGTCAATGTCAATATTAGAAGAATAATTAACATCACAAATTCAAATAAGACTAGGTACATAATTTTAATTGTCCAAAACATCATCATAGATATTATTTCCGCTAAATACAGTATTCATAATATTGTTATTACAATGGAAGCCATAATCAGTTTCAAACAATCTCGAAATAGATATGATACCTCAAATAAAGTTTCAAACATAATAGTAATTATTCCAAACAAATCAAAACCAATAGGGAAAATTAAATGGTAGTCTCCAGCTACAGTTGCATCTGCAGTAGATCCATCGGAAATTTGAAATCTTATTTCACCTTTTGCAACATTCCGGCTGCTCCTAAGTCCCTGTAACAGGTTATGGATGCGAGTTCCAGATCCAATATCTAAAACTCAAGATAATTTAATGATTACAAAACAATTTTGAGTCAAAAACATACCAATAGGTGTAGTAAAACTATTATCTTTCCTCTCTTTGACAAGTTTCAAGTAATCTAAACAATTCCGCTTCCAATGCCCATTCTTATGATAGTGGTGATGTTCACCCTTGTCATTAGGAGCATTCTTCTTACTCTGCTTATTAACACGCTCTCCTTTCTTTGAACAATTAGAAGATGATGTATTACCGTTTATAGGGAGCACTGTGCCTTGATCTTTGGATGAGCGCTCGGCTGATCTCACAATATTGAGCAGCTCTACGAGACTTACATTCATCAGGCTCATATGGTAGTTCAATATGATTGGGTTAAACCACATAGTAAGTGAGCCTAAGATCAAGTCCACTAGAAGCTCGTTACTTATAATAACTTCTAACTATGAAAGTTTATCAATATAGCCTTTCATCAATAAGACATATTACCCCACAGTGCACTTTCCCATCATCGTACTGGATAGTTTCTTAGTACTCTCATACCTTACTGAACAAGATTGCTCGCCAAAATAAAGCTTTTAGGCTATCGAAGACTTGAAGGAAGCTATGTTTTCATGCTAACTTTGTAATGATTCGTCTAACATAGACAACGCATAAACTTGGGCTTTTGCACAATCTGTTACCCATTTATTATATGCAATAACTAATTCAGAAGCCATATATTCTATGCAATCTTCTTTGGAAGTTCATGTATGGATGGCTATAAGCATATATGAGTGAGTGCTATTTTGATTACTCTGAGCAAGTCAATGTAACTTGGTCAAGTATGCTTATTATTTTCTGAAAATAACTTCGGTATGGACATATTTGACGAATTTAATTTAAGTAGATTAGAGTAGTTTATACATGGAAAAAATTTCTTATATTAGTAGTAAGAACAAAAATATTTGTTTCACTTTATTAGTAAGCTCCCAATAGTTTTTATACTTCTCAAAACCCAACGAGAAACATAGAAGCCTCTCAACTTCTCTATTGAGTTTTAGGGCTCTGTTATTTTGGGATTCCAACCTTTAGTCTACTCAATGAATCATAGACCTGCAAGCGATGGATAACACATTATCGATTGTACCATACACAACTTCTAACCCTTAGACTTTGTCCTAACCGCATTTTGACCTTGAGTTTGTTAAATAAATCAAAAAAGATCATTCGCTTGTACCTACCATTTCGTAGCGGCCTGAGGATAGTGTATGCACCTTGAGTTTTCTCAATTAACATACTGTTAAACCAGAAATTGATTCAATACCCAAAAGTTGTTCAAGAGTTCAAGCCATATGCTCAAGGATGAAATAGGAAAGTCATTTAAACATGTGATGATCCTTCATTCATATGACCATGGGTGATGTTAGTGAATTTCATCGCTAACAAAAATATGCAAGTTAAGATTGGTTTGGATAAGGGCATAAGTAGTCTTATACAGGCTTAGAGGTACATGTAAGTTCTAGTTCGAGTACAAGTCCAAAAATCATCATATACATATCCATTATCCAAGTCTAACTACAAATATAAGTCATGTACAAGTCAAAGGTTCAACAATAGTCAAATATTCTCATTCAGTATGAGTACGCTTATGCCAAGTTAATTGTCCAAGCTGTTATATGTAAAAGTCCAAAAGATTAAAATAGCACTAAAACCCCTCATTTAATTTAGGGTTTACAAATTAAAACTTGATCAAATAGAGAAAGAAAGAATCGCCATTATCTAAGTGGCAAAGGGGTCTATTTATAGAGATTGTAGCCGGCGAGATGACTGCCATGTACCATCCAATTAGATGCTCGATATCTTCTTTGCATTGTCAATACTGGACATCCCATTTGCATTACTGATACTCGACAATATGTATGATCGTAGATGCTCAATATTCTCTACTAATACTGAAACCCATCGTTCTTGTTGAAGTTCGATATCTATTGTTTCTTTTCAACATCTAATGTTGTAAAGGTTCGACATTAGTTACTGCGTCCAAGGTTTTTATAGAGACTCGATATCTTATCTTCATAAGTAATGCTTGGTATGCTTCATTGGCGTGGCACCCATACTTTATGACGCCCGGTGTTCTTTAAGTTTGACATCCCTACTATTTTTTAGAAACTTGACACCCTCATGGCATCAGATGCTCGATATACTTCTTCATTGTTAGGACTTCGACATTACTTCTTACTTATGCATACTTGATGATGCTTATCATTTCCTTGAGGTTGATTATCCCATAGAGGTTCAATGCCTCTTCATGCTTTGTTTAAATGCTCGACACCGTAATTACCATAAAGGTTTGACTTCACCTTCTGTTTTAAATGCTTGATGTCTTCTATAGGTATTGCGGCTCGATATCTCCCTTATTATGTGCTCGATGCCCCTTTTATAGCTATAATGGTTTTCCATTCTTACTGTTTAAATTCGACAAACTTTTGTGATTCTATATCTTAATTATTCGTCGATTCCTTTGAATTACTTAACTCTTAAGTAGGAGCCCAACTATTTCCATCATGTTGGAAATTTAACACCATCTTATTGAAGGAGTATTATTAGTGATTCATTTGATCATTGATTTGATACCTAATATATTACCTTATAGTTATTGGTTTGCCACATCACTATGTTTCTACGGGCTCAATATCTACTTTTTGGGGTTTCTCCATACCCATCATGTTTCTTTCAAGTATATTTGACAGTCGAAAAATATGTGGATAACACATACAGATTTCATACTCTATTTATCAATATATTAATAATACTACACATAACATCTCTATCTTGATTTTGATCAACAACCAGAGAGTATGCAAATAATTTATTAATATATAAATTGTAGAGGGGCAATGTTTGTATTAGAGATCTATAATCCTTAACATATTTATTTAAGCGATATCGATTCATGGAATAGCTTATTTCCTATGAAATATGCTTATAATTCAAGTGTCAAATACATTTAAAATTACAGTACACATACTATACATATGTATTTTTTCCTTAAATGTAAGTTGGATTTCTTATATTTCCACTTTATTTAATTAAATCACATTTAATTTGATTTAATCTTATTGATCAAATCTTATTTTATTAATTTTATTAATTATTTAATTAACACTTTAATTGATTTAATTTAAAATTTAACTATTGAATTTTATTTGTTCATCCTAAACAATTTAAACATGAACATAGATTATAACATTTATAGTAATGATATACATATATCATTATGTATATATACGTTGTTTATTAATTAACATTTTATTAATTTAATTAATTAAAATAATTTTTAGAAAAATAACATTTATTAAATTCAAAAATTTTATCACTATTTATCTTAAACATTTTAAGATAGGTACACATATATTGTTATATATGCTTTAGCTTAATTAAATAGCTTTTAGTTGATTCTTTGTTTAATTCAATTAGTCAAATAAATAAATAAAATTCAAAATTAATTTATTAGCCTCGAAAACAATTTGAAAGATATTTTATAACATTTATGTTTACATTTTTAACTTAAATTTAAATTTTCAAAATAGATTTTTTAAAATTAACCCAAGCCCCAAAATCAATTCGAACCTTTATATTTGTAATAACATTTTGGCTTACATCATCTTCGCGGCATGCCAATAGCCAAGTAGGGCAGAGTACTTGATTACCCAAACCTAACTTTAGATACTATCTTTCTAGAAATCCTAACGAATGGGTAGACATTACTCAATTAGCCCTAACACTGCTAATTTAGATTTCAGAAGCTATTAGGCTCTGAAACCATTGAAGGAATCGAGTCATGTCATAGCGATTAAATGGATGAACTTCAGAAAAAAATCTATTTTGGATCTTTGTTAGGCCTATGTAGTCTAATTGATTTAGATCTAATCTAAAATTGTTTTAAATGAATTCTTATTTTATTTAATTATTTTTATTTGTTTGAAAGGAGTATTATTTAAATTTAAATTATGTTTATTATATTTAATTATTTTAATTTGTTTGAAAGGAGTATTATTTAAATTTAAATTATGTTTATTATTTTGAGCTTATCAAATACACTCATATGTGTATAGTGTATACGCAACATGTAAATGGTGTACATGACTAATGTGTATGCTTATATGCGTTGGGATTTACATCACAATGGAAATATTCGCCCTTTGTATATGACTTTTGTTGTCCATAGTTTATATTCAAAATTTTATAGATATAATTATGAATTTATTTTGAATTATAATAAAATGATAGTTATGTGAATTTTTAATTAAACTTAATATCGATTAATTTAGTATATATATTTTGAAATTAATATCTTAAAACCTAGTTTCGAATTAGAAAAATTCAAAATTGGATCTGCAATTTTAACCAAATTAGCTATATATAAATGTTGAATTAAGCAAATAATATATTTATACATACTCATGAAATTTATTTATATTCGAATATATGTGTGCATGTTCAATTTTATATACTTACATTTATCAAAGAATTTGACAACTTTATTATTAAAGTAAATATACATATTAAAATATATTAATTATTTTTATTCGGCCATAAGGTTTTTAATAAATTATAAACCCATATGGATTTATTTTTTTAACACATACACTCATATATTTAAAATTGATTTTGAAATTATTTATAAATTATTATGTACATAAATATATAATAGTCTTTTTTAAAGATCCAAAAGCATATATCTTGATAAAATAATTTTTAAATAATGTAATGGATGTAATACACACACATGTGTACTTGATATTTTATAAACTTGCTTTAGCTAATTAAAATATTTTTGAATCCAAATTATTTATTTCTTTAAAATATTATGGAAGAAATATATTATTCATAGTAATTTGTTTTGAAATTTATTATTAAGCCATCAATTTCTTAAAACAATTAGCATGCAACAAATTGGACAATACATATACATAAAATTCATTGTATAATATAAGGGATCAAAACTATACTACCATGATGTAATATATAATCAAAACTAAGATTAGGTGCTTACTAAAAAATAGCTAAGTTCACACCTTGAGTAAGTAGATTGAATTGAATTTTCCTCTTGATTGTGTTATGATCTAGAGACCGACACCGCCTTTTATTTCTTAGATTTTTGTGTTTTGGTTTTTGGTTTTCAAACTTTTCAGCTAAAGTACCATGAAACTCAAGGTCAAAGATAGAAGAAAGATGAAGCAAAAGTGATGTGTAATGAGTGGTGCAAGAAGAAGACGTAAAGAAAAGAGAATATATATCACCTTCTTTTACTCATTCTTTATTCACATTTTTGAACTCTTAATCTCAGCCTTACACCCTAGGTTGGCATTTGAGCCTAGTTGGGCCTTTAAGAGTCCTGAGCCCATTTAGTAAATAAATGTTTTAAATCAAATTTAAATTTCCATCCATATCGTATATCGATATATGTACACACACATATATAACTTTTATATACGCATCAAATTAATTACCAATGGCTTCCAAAAATCAAACAAAAAATTCATAATGCGTAAATATTAATTAACTTAATTAATTCACAAAAATTATAAATTAATTAAATTGTGTGGTATTTTGAAGCATTCATCATTACGGTTGTACGATTCAAATATGTTAATCAGTAAGCGATTAATATCGAACAATTTGAATATTTATGTTCATATGGCACATTAGCAAGTGCTATGATAGTTTGGTCGAAACTATTGCTTACAATCTTCTTGGTAAAATCAAAGTTTTCTATTTAAGCTGTACAATATAGTAACGATTATTTAAACTAATTCCCTTCATCGAAACTATATCACTTTACGACTTATGGAACTTGATTTTGTTCGATATTCCAATATCGTCCACATTCAATTTGGATAATCCATACATAAAGTCTTTGGTTCGGTAATAGCAATTATTATTAATCGTACTACTCTGGTTAGAGAATTTGACTTTGAGTTGACTAAAGTTAACTGTGATACTAAACTAACAAAATTAAAGAGAGGAATTATCTATTAATTAGTCTTTCGCTTTCAATGCTTCAACTCATACTAAACTATGGTGGCTCGATGGTCATTATGTCATGATTTAACCACAATCAAAGTGGGACTTCTTCAATGAAGTTTAACATTATTCTCAAAACGAGAAAATTTTGTAATATCGTCACTTTGAAAATCTCTATTTAATCTTAGTTATATTAACCAACCGAGAACACTTGAGTGAGTCATTCCATAGTTATCCAATAACTATCGGTACGTAACCCTTTGGTGCTCCCAATAGCCATAAGTAATACACTGTCCAATATTCGAAGAGCGTTACAATTTAGTCTCAATGGGTGTATCGTTATCATATCTCGAAACATCTCGTTTAGTAATATTTAAAATAATAAAATATTTAAAATAATAAATTATTTTTAATGTGATATTTTCTCATGATTACATCACATTGTAATTAGTATCACGTAATATATCATTTAATGATTTTCTATAAATATATTTAAATTAAATAATTAATTAACATATTATAATATGACAAGTATATATAATAAAAAGGAAAATGCTTTTCTTTCAAACGAGGTCTTATTATAGAGCTAAAAATTTATAATAAATTACAGAGTTGCGTCTAGGATATGTCTCTAACTCTATGAATCTCTCACTTGCACTTGGACCAATTATGAAATCCCAACGTTACCTCTTCAATTAGTTTACCGAGAACCGAATGAGCTAGTTCTTTTCTGAATGAATCCGTTATGTTGTCCTTAATATGTACTATATCAATCACAACTTTTTTGTTAGCGACAAACTCTCTAATAATATGGAACTTTCGAAAAATATGTCTCGACCCTGCATTACATCATTGTTGTCACAAAACAATGTCATCCAATTCTCAATGTTTGAAATCATCTCTAGCTGGGTCATAAATTTGCGTATCCAAACCGTTTCTTTAGTTGCTTCATTGAAAGTTATGTATTTAGTTTTCATTATTAAATCAACTATTGTTTCCTATTTGAGATTTTTCCAATCAAAAGCCCTCCATTCAAAGTAAAAACATAAGCAGATAAAGACCCACGGTCATCAATATCACATTTAAATTTGAAATTTGTATACCCTTCATAAGGATGTTTTCATTTTCGTATATGAGGAATACATTCTTAGCATTTTCAAAACACTTATGAGTACATTTTACAGTTGTTTAATGTTTTCCATCAGAATTAGATTGGTATTCGTTTACACATTCTAATTGATAAGCCACGATATATTGGGGAACAAGTGCATTACATCTCGGTTCGTCAGGCTTTTATAATGTTGGATCCTCTGTTCGTTTTAAAATGATCTGTGGTAACTCAGCTTAATGAGTGACTTGATGTATATACATAATGATAATATAAATTTAAGTGATTCCAAACGTGGTTGAAAGTGCTCTTATAAAACATGTCAGTAAAGAAAGCAATGATCAATATTATGCAACAGTTATCACTATAACGAAAAGATAAAAAAAAGAATTATAACGTCATTTGATTATTGGGATTTCATGCGGCTTCACTGAACGAGCCGAAAAAGTTGAAAACATATTATCTGTATACAATCCCGTAAACAGCATGTTAAAGCTAAGAATCCGCATCAAAAGAAGACTATGATATCAACACATACAAAAAACATGACATCATGTGTAAATTTTTGCATGTTTCATATGCTGCTAAGAAAAGGTTATGATGCGTCAAACAGTTGGCCTAGAATTGCATAGGGTCCTGTGCATTATATCATATGCTTTGACTAGATGCCTTTGCTTTCTCATTGTTTAATAGCTTGATAGCCACTGCTTTGTATTGTTTCTCATCAATATTTCTTATATCAAAACGTAGGAGTATGAAAAGCAGTCAAATAGTAATCAACACTGTGCCATATTTATGCTAAAAGGAGAATTCAGTAACATAGCCAAAGAAGATAGTAGAAGATGTAAAAATTATGTCCTTTTGCATTAATATTCACATTCTAAGTCGACCTAACCCTGATGCCATTTGCTTCCAGGGTACCACTACCCATTGTGCATCAAAATGACTCAAAATTAGATCAATATATGCATGGACGAATAATACCCAATCTACATCAAACTGACTCAAAATTAGATCAGGATATGCATGTACAAATAGCGTCGATCCAAGCATCAACAAGATTAAGCCTTCATTCCAGAACAACATGTTAGCAAAAGGTAGTTAAGTGAACAAAATTTCATTGAAAATGGGTTCTCTGATGTTCTGAACATTAGAGGTGGGTTGGGCAGGCATTTTTGCTTATTTTATTAGTTTGGTCAGTTATCATTTAGAAATTCTAATAGGTAATTAATACCTAATAACTATTAGTAAAAAGGTTGTCACTTATTATTTATAAATTTACTACATTATTAATAATTCAAATTTTTGTTCAATGATCAATCATTTTAGTTAATATATAATATACATTTTCATAAATTTTCATTTTAATTAGTATAACTAGAATAAAATATAATTAATGAATTTCAACCAACTGTTAACAATAAGTTTGCGGAACAAGATAAATTTCGTTGCACATTATTCAACATAACAAAATAAAATAAGTTAATGCATAAAGGAATTTAAGACATCAAGCAATATAAGCAAAAATCCCAATACAAGAACAGACACATCAGACATTTGCTATCTCTTAGTGAAACATCAACTTCGCTAATGTGTGTGATGGTTTTGTTAAAGTAACTTAATACCGCAAACTAATTGACAATATGGACAATACACTCTTAAACAAGTATTAAACAACTTTCATTTTCTTCTCAAAGTAATAGCAAAAATATTACACTCATATTTGTTGATCATTGCAAATTTTCTTGTAATTTCTTCTTTTTGGTTTCATAAAATAAATAATCAAAAATTATATTCATTTCTTCTCAGAGTAGTAAGAAATATATTACACTCATTTGTCGCCTACCAAAAGATGAAATATATAACACTCATTTGTCGCCATCCAAAAGATGATCATTGCAAATCGTCAAGTAGCCAATTGGCTACCGTTTAGTGATGGGCATTTAGTTTGTTTAGTCTTGCCTGAAATTTTAGACGTAGATTGCCAAGCCGTTGTTTTGTTAAACATTTGGTGATGGCTTGGTAACGGATTCATAGTTCGCCTTTTTAAGAAAAAAATTATAAGTCGTTTAAAGCATTTTGGAGGTGACGCAGTCAATTTGTCCAATGTGAACATGAAGACGACAACGTTGTGCGCTGCTACTTAGTACCAGTGGTTTGGCTTTGCTCTTGATAACGACATGACATTACTGTAGAATTAATATCTATCTAAACCAATCAACAACATAAAAAATTAAGGTAAAAAAGATATTGATTGGGCTAAGAGATGATTTAGGATGGCAATGCCTAGGATTTTGATTGTTGCACAATTAGATATAGAATTAATCATTTTAGGTATCTTTTCTAGCACATGAGATATCTTGTTCCATCAATTGTGCAAGAGACTGGCAGTTGGGATTTATGTGGAATCGATATCTTTAATACACTTTGGAAATGCAAGGACATGCAATTAGACACTAATATACTGAATTTTACATATTCTACCACTGCTTAACTAGAAGCAACTAGGGAGGTTCATATGAAATAAAGTGCTAGTCTGTTCAAATGATCTGACTCATATGAGCATTTAGTGCAACTTTATCCCAAGAAAATCAATTGGGATCACCGTCAATGACAAAAACTTTATGAGAAGTCTAACAAGCAATAGGATGGTACATTAAGCTATTGAAGATCTGTTTCAACCATTTACACATATCATCATAATTTTATTTTATTAAATTTGTATCAATATTTATGAAAGGATGAACATATATGAATATAAATAACAGAAGGAAAAAGAAAGGGAAAAAACACATGACATGCATGACCAAGTGAGAGTAAACCCTGAAACTTGTCGAACAACTAGGAAGCAATTAAACCCATGGAGAAATATTATTGGTGCTTTTGTTATATATAAACAAGTCATTCTCATCTAATGGAGCAGGTTATCATGATCCCAGATGGACATGATGATACATAATCTGGCATGAAATAAAGATCCAGGCACTATAATATAAGTTAGAATATAAGAAAAGAAGATGATGTCTCTGAAACTCACCCAAAAAGAGCAAATCACCTTAAAAGAGACTCGGTCCCTCACTGGGCAACTACTACACCATCACAAATACTTATTTTCTTCCTCTACAGTATGATGCGTGTAGACCAGACCCTTATGTCAACTCACTCAAATTAACCTACTTTACAGTAAGATTTTCACATGGGATAATCAAGAAAAATGTATATGGAACCATCTTTTCCTAAACAAGTATAATTGATAGTATGGCTGATCCATAGATTAATTCAGAAACAATCAAGTAACAAATAAATTGATCATGAAGAAAACAAGGAGTCGTGTTTAAGACGCGGTAGGGAAAATAAAACAATGGTGGGGGTATAGCAATCACATCAGCAAGTTGGATTGTAAGTTGTCAGGAAATATGTGGAAATTATGCAATCAGTCCCCCAAAAGGATGATGACGGAATCTCAGGACTTACTAGTAGTGGTAGCTTTCAAATAATTGCCTAAGATTACAGCTTTCAAATAATTATAAAAGAAAGATTGCTCAAGTAGGGTCAGTTCCCAGGGATTAGTTTTGGTCTTAGTATAGTTCTGGTCTTAGTTTCAAACATTTCACTGTGTGTTTACTGTTAACCCAATAAAAAATTCTATTCCAGGTTTGCATTTATAGATTTAACAAACCATATTTTTAGGATTTTTCTTTTTCCATTTTAGTCCGATTTTTTAAACTAACTACGCAAATAACCTTATTTAAAAACTAATATCAAACATAGCCTAGTTTTGACCAGCTCAACGCTGAGCTGGCCATAACACACTGACGTCGGTGTATTTCTTTATTTTTAACGTTGGTCACGTAGTATGCGACTTTACAAAAGTCGCTCACTACGGTTGTAGCAAATTGTACGTAAACGACTTTTGAAAAGACGCTCACTATGTGACCAATGTAAACCCAAAAAAAATTACACTAAAGCCATTTGAAATAACATCAGTGTACAATTTGCTACAAACGTCGTCAAAACAAGGTAATGTTTGATATTAGTTTGTAAACAAGGCTATTTGTGTAATAAGTTTCAAAAATTGGACTAAAATGGAAAAAAAAAATCCTTTTTTTATTTAAATACGACAGTTACTAAGTAAGCAAAATAATGCATCAAATATTTCCTGCTACAAAACAATGGTTTCCCAAGTTGAGCACAGCTATATCTTTAGATGGCCAATTATTTTGACTTCTGAGCCCCATCCCAAAAGATATAATATAGATCAATCGTAGATAAAGGAAGAAATGCCTCCAAGAGAATATGCCAATCACATGTGGAGAAAAATGGATGGCAAAATAGATATAGATATATGTGATATTATATAAATAAGTGAATGAGAATAGAAATGCAAAGTATGAACACTAGCGTGAAATATGGAATAGCAGAAGATAAGGCATTGTAGATGATGAGGCATGGGAAAAGTAAAGAATTCATTAGTAGGTATGTTTTCCCAATAAACAAGTCATTCTAGCGAAGCAATAACTTTTAGAATGAGGGGTGTGACCACCTCAGTAAATCATATTAGGCTTTATTCATTTTAACTAGTTCAAACACAATATGAGAATGATTTACATTAATATATCCGGTAAAGATGATTAACAGCTTCTACTGGATTTACAGGTAAACACAACAGTAATGTGTGGGTTGATTATAAGCACCAAAACAACTGTCTCTAATGGTAACTTATCTAATTTTTTTGTCAGCAGCACATTGCCTATTGAAGACATAATACACATGCAAATAGCAACGCTGAATAGTGTGTAGCATATAAACTGAAGGGAGTGGAATTATATAACTAAACTAGTCGTGGGCCTCATGGTTCACCCAACTGGATTGGGCCATGAACTTGAATAAGGAAACAAAGGAGGAAAGAAGTTTGTATGCTACTGTTGAATTCCACGGTCAATTTAATGATAAGTAAACGAATTTGCATAATAAAGTTAATTTATAGCTTAGGATTGAAATGAAACAAACCTAAAAGTAGATTCGGCGAGATAACCTTCCGACATGACCAATAACTCTGTTCATAAAACGAAAATTGAAGATACTGACCTTGTCTTACACATGCCCTTAGGGTTTTTTCTCCTCTGTTAAATGGAAAAGACAAAATGACGATGATGAAGTTAAATTTGTTATTTATAACTTACAGCTGTCCTTTAGGCTTTATACGCACACAATTTGGTCTAACAGCTAAAGATTAGGCCGGCTGAGGGACGGTTTGGGAAAAATATCTTCTTCTCTAAGCCGTGCTTCAGATGGGCTCACTTTACACTTTCCGCATTAACAGCGTTCTCAATGGAGAAGAGTTTCTAGGGCTGGTTAGATGGGCTTTTGCAAAAAAATTGTCAAGATAATTTTTTTTAAGGTTTGCTGATCGACCGTAAAGACATGTTATTGGAGGTGATCTTGGCCCATTCCGGACGTAAAACTGTGTTGCAAACTTTTAAATTAGTGGTATAAAGCTAAAACGTTTTGTATACATACTGGGAACCTTTGGTCCCTAACAACCATCTCGTTTTTTTTTCAAAATAAACAAAAAAATTGTGATTATAATCTGGCCCATTTCGGACGTAAAACTGTGTTGCAAACTTTTAGATTAGTGGTATAAAGTTAAAACGTTTTGTATGCATACTGGGAACCTTTGGTCCTTAACAACTATCTCGTTTTTTTTTCAAAATAAACAAAAAATTTGTGATTATAATCTGAACCAATGTAACATGTATATGAAATTATTTGACGCACTCGCATTGCCTTTTACTTATGTTTTTCCCAAAATGTAGACTGTAATGCAGCAAAACTAAACAAACAAACGATGTGTTATTTGTTTGTGGTTATTTATAAATATTAAATTAGAGCCGACTCCAACTATGTGGATATTGAATCCATATACTTTATGTATAGTGGTGTTACATGAATGTCATGAGATAACATGTCTTGTAGGCGATCTGATGTCCATTTCTCGAATCATCTTCAGTAGGAATATTTTAGGATAAGTATTTATTTGTATATATTGATTTATTAATCATGATTACGAACATATTCATAACTGCAATCGTTTAAATACTTACCCTCTAGTATTTTTTATTATATGCATGATGTAGTCATCAACATTTAATTATCAGTACAAGCACACACAAAAGAAACAGAAACCATAAAAACATGCTTTCTTTTCGAACAAGATCCATACATAAGTGTTAAGTGTAAAAATATATAATCAAATTACATAATTACCCTTAAAGAATGCCCTTAACATTATCATTTGGCACAACACTTTTTGCTGTTGTTGAGGCTAGATGGGCAATCCCATCTGGTGGGGTAGCCTATTTCGTAGCCTATAGACTGTACGGGCATTTGTTGGTCAATAGTGGCATCCTTAGCAACTGAAGCTCTACTAACACGGCTCATGATGGCTATCTGTAAAGGATAAACATTAGCAAGCGACTTCCAAAGAGTCGAGTACTAGAAGTTATGATGTGTATGTATGTCTAAATATTATACTTATATATACTTTACACACACACATCTTTATTAATAGATGGAATAGAAACACAATCTTTTGGTCCAACCGTAGGCTTTCAAATATACCCTTATATGTAAACAAAAGGTCAGGAGTTCAAATCCCACAAAAAACAAAAATTAACATTTATTTTCAAATGTAAATTTTAAATTGTAAATAATGTTACAATTTTGAAACTCTACGACAATAAAAAAATTGCTTTTTTTTTACCAAAACCATACATAATTTTAAATTCTAAAATTTTATAAGAATTTTTCATGCGCGCACATGCATTTCACGTGCCATAAAATCCCGTATACATATATATGGAAAAGGATCAGCTACACCTCATTTTGCTCCACTTCAAATCCTCTTGAATTTCTACCACATGTTTCGAATTAAATAATAGAAATAATGATAAGAGAGAGAAAATATAATTATTTAATTCGGAACATGTGGTTGAAAATAAGTAGGATTTAAGGGAAAGCAAAAATGAGATGTAGCCGATCTTTGCCTCTATATATGTATATGTATGTTTGTGTGCGCGTATTACGAAGAGAATGAAGCTTAAGATTCTTTACCAACTGTAGACCAGAGGAAGCCCATACTCGTCAGGCATGGAGGTATCAATCGCCGTACATCTAATTTCGCAAAGATGGTATTTTGATCAAAGAGAAATGATTAGATAAAGGGAGTAATTGGAAAGGTCTTGTGCTTTAGCAGAGTATAATTGCTCTCTGAAACCTTTTTTTTATTCCAATGCATTGTTTGTTGTTATGTGTGTGTTTATTGGGCTTGGACCGTTCTTTACCAAAGTATCCTTAATAAGCATTAACCAAATTTCATGTAACGATCCTAAATTTTGGTATATTTAATGGTTAAATTAAATAAAATAATGTAACGATTAAGGTATTGAGATTTGTTATTAAAAAGGGTAGTCGTGTCATGTTAACAAATGAACTAAAGGGGATTTGAACTTAAAATAAGAGAGGGAAATAGGTGAGGACAAAATAGAAAATGACACATACTTATACCTTAAACCCTTACACTCATTCACTTCACATGTTCATTTTCTACAAACAAAAACCATTGAGGCCGACCACCATTAAAGAAAAAACAAGATGAAGATAAAGAAATTAAAGGAAGAAAGATTAAGCATTCAAATCCATTCTCAAATCTCAACTCCTTAATCAAAAAGCTAAGGTAAATAATGACTACATCTGAAGTTTTAATGGTTTTAGATTTCTAGTATGAAATCCGAAATTATTTGCAAATATTTTGCCATATTTTGGATGATAAAACGTATATCTATATGTTATTGAAGACTTATGCTAATTCACATAGATTTTGTGATATGTTTTGGTATGAAAACCCAATAATATGACATCCAGTTGCCTTGCAAATTTAGATTTAGATTAAAAATGATAATTCAGAAATGGTTTCAATTTTCATAATTTTCTGAATTAATGTGGATTTTATTTGAATTTTCTAGTGAAGAAATGCTATTTTGGGTTTAAAAATTTATTACGACCAAATTATATTAGCTTATATATATGTTGGAAAACATATTATAAATGGTTTATAGGAATTTTTGTAGAATTTTCCTAAGTGTTTTAATGGATATATGAAATTATTTAAGGTATGAGACTTAAATGTTTTGGATATTTGTATAGAGGAGAAGGGGTATTTCGTAAATAATTCAAATTGTTATTTTTGAAAACCGAAAGTACTTTTAGAAAATAGTATTTACAACCAACCATAATTTGACAAACAAGGCAGGTAAGGCACAATGAATTAATTTAGAAAGTCAAATCAAAAAGCTTTTTCCTGTTTAATTCTTTCGGCACTAGGCCTCCGACTCCTTACCTCCTCCTCCAACTCCATCGAAAGCAATGTACATGGTATCAGATACCTGATACATAGTGAATTGGATATAGGTGGAAGGTACTGGGTCAAAACCATAGATTCCGATGGGATCGAAGCATGATTTGTTTTAAATTGAAAATGCGACTGCTTTTGCTTTCGAACGAAGTGCTTTCGAATTTTGGCTTTCGGCTGAGTCAAATGTTAATATGGAAAGATTTCGAATGGGTTGCACCTTTTATTTTAAACAAATGCTTTCAAAGGGTCAAAACCCCTAACTGCCACATTTTACCTTTCAGCCTAGATTGATTTCGAAAGGGTTACCTTATTTTCGAAACCAAGTCGCTTCTCCAATGCTTTCGAAGGGATGGTTTCGACACCATCACTTCTTTACTTACGAAATGCTTTCGAAAGGGATGATTTCAACATAAATGTTTTAATGACTCTTTTCCTCTACAAAAGATAGAACCCAAATAGTTTTGAAAGAGATAGTTTTATGGTTTCGAAAGGTGTTTCCCTATGTTATAAGTTGAACCCAAATTCTTTCGGAAGGCTTGATGCTTTAATGCTTTTGAAAGTTTTTAAAGAAGGGTTTCTAAGGGATGGTCCCCTATTGGTTTCGAATGGTTTAAAAGGAATGGTTTTCCAATGGTTTCGAAAGGCAATGTTTAGATGTTTTAAAGATAGAATGTCTAAGGTTTTAAAGCTTTCGAATGAGATGTTTTTCATTGCTTTCGAAAGGATAAATATGAATGGTTTTGAAAGGTGTGATTTCGTAAGGTATGTTTTGGCCTTCGGCCTAAGGTTTTACTTATATTGAAAGGGATACTTTCGAAGGTTTCGAAAGGGGTACTTTCGAAAGTTTAAACATTTTCATCAACAAGGTTTTGTGTAAAGAATAAGTAACACAGCAAGGTGACTTGAGTAAAGCTAAGAGTATATACAAATAATTTTCTTGTTTAAAGAATGATTTCAAGGTCTAAACCAATTTGAAAGAAAAGGTTTTCAAGGAAAATTTTATGGGTAGATAACCCTAAGTAAAATGACTCGGATATTAGAATAATAGATGAGACTTGTATGGGGCTGTACCCTATACTTTAGCTAGTAGCCCCTAGCTAAAATAGGTCCAAAATTCCAGTGTGTAGGGCTTTGTCACAAGTGGGACTAAAATTAAGTTACATACGAAAACGAATCTAAAAAGGAAGGATGGGTTATTGGTGACACCGCAAAACCATTAGAATCAGTTAGATCTAGAGAAGTAAGTAAAGACAGACCCATCCAAAAGAGGAGTATCTAACAGATGTTAGATTTTTATGTTTTTCTAGTGGGCATAAGTCAGCCAAGGGTTAGTAGTTAGCAAAACAAAACTACAGTGTATGGACAAATTGTCTATTTGATAATTGGTATGTACATATACATGATATTGCTTTACAGACTTAACCAATTTTGGTTGCAAGATTATAATTTGCAAAATATATGTTTTAAAAGGATATTAGTGAGAGGAAACCCGTTCCGCTAAGCGGCATGGTCTCACTTAATGTCAGATAACCGAGATGTATAGAATTATTCACACCGAGCTTTATATCTGACTCGAAGTTCATGTTATCCCCTTTAATTCTCGGGTGCTCAAAATTGATTTGTTTAGGCCGAGGGTTGAGGATTTTCAGGTTTTAGTAGGTTGGCGAACAAAGCTTCCGAAAATGAGCAGGTGGCTAACTAATAGCTATTTAGGAGTTGATGTTTTTTTTTGTTTTGTCTCATTGTGTTGTACTATGTCAGTTTGACTATATAGTACTCTGGTCAACCAAGAGGGCATCATCATCTGTCGCTCTTGGCATATTTATGTAATAATTGTATTTTATCTAAACCTATTATGTAAGTTGGATATGAATTGTTGTTTTGAAATGTAATTAGAAAAAATCTTTCAATCTGAGATGCTTTATTTCATATGCAAGTGCTTCTGATATGCCATTAGCCTAGCCGTATTTAATCGTCGGAAGTTAATATTATGGATGACAGCAAAATCTGTAGCACTTAACTTTGAGCTTCAAGATAGGGGATGTTACAATTTGATATCAGAGCATAGTTTTATGAAAAACTTTAACTAGAGAAATGATTTTTCAAAATATAATCCTAAGGAATTGGCGATAAGATTGGGCTAAGGGATAACGTTATAGTAACGTACTTGTATTTTCTATATGTAAGTATGCGCTTTATCTCTAGTCTCCTAGCTCTATTAGGCTATTTTCTTATATCTCACGAAGGTTCGAATGCAGATACAGATTCTCGAAGAGATAATTTTGAGGGAGGAAGTAGCACTGCAGATGGAAATTCCCGACCTAATACTAGAAGGAACCAAGTTCAGGCACGAGATGGAAATATTGGTGCTGAAGTCCTACAAGTTGACATGGGAGCTATGTATCAGTTTTTCGTGAATATGATGCAAGCAGGGGTTGCTACTGGAGTAGTTAGATGAGGAGCCTAGGAAGCTTCAATAGCCAACAATTATGCTGCTTTGAGTAGGGACTATGCTAGGTTGGGAGGAAAACCATTCATTGGGACAGAAGACGCCATTGAAGTGGAGAACTGGTTACTGCATTATGAGAGGATTTTTTTTGTAGATTTAGGACTCGGTAATGAGAAAAAAAGGAGGCTCACTTCGAGATAGCTTCACGGAGCAGCTTTGTACTCGTGGAATAGTGTGATGGTTGGAGTGGATGAAGGAACGATGACATGGGCTAAGTTTAAAAGGAGGTTTGAAGAGAGATTCATGTCTTTGATGGTGAAGTTTACCTTGCTCCGAAAGTTTTCCAAGTTAGAGTAGGGAGAGATGACTGTGTTAGAGTATGCTACAAGGTTTGAAGAGTTGGCAAGATAAGGTTATGCCAATGTGGATACTGTGATTTAGAGAAACGAGAAGTTCATGATAGGATTGAAACCTGAATTGGCCAGTGCTATATTACCTCATATTAGGGATCCTTGTGATGTTGTAGTAGAGATGGCTCTAAAACATGAGGAAATGATTGCTTCTATAAAGATGAATAAGGAGAAAGAGGTCCAGGTGGGAAAGAGTTAGAAAAGAAAGTTCTTTCCTAAGAAGGGAGCCAGAAGGCTGGAGCCATGAAAAAGAGAAAGTCAAAAGTTGTCTGTTTTAAGTGTGACAAGAAAGGGCATTTTGCGAATGAATCTCGTTCTGGAGAGGCAAAGAAGGTGACCTAGAAGAATAATATCAAATGCTTCAATTGCCAATGCAAGGAGCCAATGCAAAGAGCCTACTAAGGATGGAAGGGGCAAAGTATATGCATTGGAGCCAGTTACCTCGAGGCCCACGGAAGAGGAAAAAGGGAAAGCAATGTTAGGAGGCACGCTTATGATTCTTGGTATGTCAGTTAGTATTCTGTTTGATACTAGTGCATCGCATTCTTTTATATCTCATTGTTTGGTAGATAAGTTTAACCTAGAACCCTTAAGCCTAGTTACTTCCTTAAGGGTTGCAAATCTAATAGGAGGATATGCAACACTTGGGATGAGATGTGACCACCTAGAGTTTGACTTATTAGGTCATAACTTTGTTTGCAATTTTCATGTATTTGATTTCGTAGGGTTCAGAATTATTTTGGGTATCGATTAGTTAAGTAAGTACGATGCTAGGATATTTTGCCATGATGGGAAAATATCGCTTAGACACCCAAACTGTAGGGAGCAGATTGTATATATCGTAGAAAACCTTAGATGTGAGGTGAATGCTTTGTTGGGTGTTGTGGAGATAGAAGACGAGATGAATCCATTTTTTATGGTTAGAAATTCGTGGATATTTTTGAACTCGTAGTAGAATTTCCACTGAAATGAGCCATTGAATTTCAGATAGATTTACGGCCTGGAGCAGAACTGGTGGGTAGACCGCCAAGCAAGATGACACCTACCGAAATGAGGGAGCTCAAGGTGCAGTTGGTGGATCTGGAAGGCAAGAATTTTAGTAGACCTACTAGTTCACCTTCGGGAGCAGCCGTAGTGTTTGCTAAGAAGCCGGATGTATTGTTAAGGTTATGTATCGGTTGTTATAAGTTGAATGAGAAAACGGTAAAGAATCGTTATCCGTTGCCTATGATTAATGATTTGTTCAATTAGTTGAGTGGAGCAAAGGTATTTTTACAATTGGATTGAGCAACAGATTTCCATCAGCTTAGAGTGGTCGTGGATAGTATTCCTTTGACGGCGTTTACAACCACATATGGATCATACGAATGGTTAGTGATGCTATTCGGACTGACTAATGCGCCAGCTTTCTTTGTAGATTTGATGAACCAAATTTTCCGAGAGCACCTGGATAGGTTCGTATGGTTTTCACAGATGATATTTTAGTGTACTCTAAGGATGAAAGAGAGCATGAAGTTCATCTTAGAGTAGTGCTTGAAACACAAAGGCAACATCAAATGAAGGCAAAGTTCTCGAAGTGTTATTTCTGGAAGAAGGAAGTGAAGTTTCTTGGCCAAGTAGTTTCATAAAAAGGGATATCAGTGGATCCAGCTAAGATCGAGGCCATGAATAGTTAGAAGAGACTAGAAATGGTGACTGAGATAAGAAGTTTTCTTGGAGTGGCAGTTACTGTTGGAGGTTTATTGTGTATTTTTCATGAATAGCGGCACCAATGACGAAGCTAACCCGAAAGGAAATGAAGTTTGTTTGGACGAATAAGTGTGAGGATGCACTCTAGAAGTAGAAACACTTATTGACTAATGCACCTGTGTTGGTTATTCTAGCGGAGAATCGAGATTTGGTGGTGTACACGGATGCATTTGGAACTGGTTTAGGAGCTGTGTTAATGCAAAGGGGTAGAGTATTTTCTTATGCTTCTCGACAGCTTAGACCGCATGAAGTCTGATACCCAACCCATGATTTGGGGTTAGCTGCGGTGATTTTTGCGCTGAAGGTGTGAGACATTATCTTTTGGGAGGAATTTTTGAGTTGTATACGGATGATAAGTCGTTGAAGTATTTGTTCTTTCAGAAGGAGTTGAACATGAGACAGCAGAGGTGGTTAGAGTTCTTAGCTGCTTATGATTTCAGTATTAAGTACACACCGAGGAAAGGCAACAAAGTTGCAAGTGCACTTAGTAAAAAAACATCAAAATGTGGTGTTAGCAATGATAGGTGAGTGGAAAGATTTGGAAGCGTTAGCGAATTGCAGAGTCCAGTGCAGAACTAAGAGTAGTTCAAGTATAGAAACTGCTTTTTTATCATGTTTGGAAAAACAAGAAGAAGATAAAGAAATTAAAGGAAGGAAGATTAAGCAATCAAATCCATTCTCAAATATCTACCCCTTAATCAAAAAGCAAAGGTGAAAAATAACTACATCTGAAGTTTTAATGGTTTTCAGTTTTTATTATGAAATCCGAAACTATTTTCAAATGTTTTTCCATGTTTTGGATGATAAAATGTAAACTTATATGTTGTTGATGATTTATGCTAATTCACATAGATTTCGTGATATATTTTGATATGATCCTATTATATGACATCCCAATTGCCTTGAAAATTTAAATTTAGATTAGAAATGATAATTTAGAAATGGGTTTCAATTTTCATACTTTTTTGAATTATTGTGGATTTTAAATGAATTTTCTAGTGAAGAAAATACTATTTTGGGTTTATACATTTATTATGGCCAAATTATATTAGCTTAGGGGCTGAAATTTATATATGTTGGAAAACATATTAAAATGATTTACAGGAATTTTTGTAGAAATTTCCTACGTGTTTTAATAGATATATAAAATTAGTTAAGATATGGAACTTAAATGTTTTATATATTTATATAAAGGAGAAGGAGTATTTTGTAAATAATTCAAATTGTTATTTATGAAAATTGGCATTGCTTTTAGAAATGAAAATTTGCAACTAATCATAATTTGGAAAACAAGGAAGGTTATGTACAAAGAATTAATTTGAAATGTCAAATCATCATGCTTTTACCTATTTCAATGCTTTCAGCACCAGGCTTCTGACTCCTTACCTCCGCCTCCAACTTCATCAAAACCAATGCACGTAGTATCAGATACCTGGTACGTAATGAATTGGATATAGACAGAAGGTATTGGGTCGAAACCATATGTCCCGAGGGGATCGAAGAATGCTTTATTTTAAATTGAAAATGCACCTACTTTTGCTTTTGAAGAAAGTGCTTTCGACTTAGTTGGATTTTGGCCGAGTCAAATGTTGAAAAGGAAAGGTTTTGAATGGGTTGCGCCTTTTGTTTAAATGAATGCTTTCAGAGAGGTCGAACCCCTAACCACGGCTTTTACCTTTCAACCTACATTGGTTTCGAAAGGGTTACCTCGCTTTCAAAATCAAATCGCTTCTCCAATGCTTTCGAAGGGATGGTTTCGACACCATCACTTCTTTACTTATGAAATGCTTCTGAAAGGGTGGCTTTCGACTTAAATGTCTTAATGACCCTTTTGCTCTATAAAAGGAAAGACCCAAATGGTTTCGAAAGGGATAGTGTTAATGGTTTCGAAAGGTGTTTCCACATGTTATAAATTGAACTCAAATGCTTTCAAAGGCTTGATGCTTTAATGCTTTCTAAAGGATTTAAAGAAAAGTTTTTTAAGGCGTAGTCCCCCAATGGTTTTGAAAGGTCTAAAAGAAAAGGTTTTCCAATTGTTTCAAAAGGCAATGTTTAAGTGTTTTAAAGATAGGATGTTTAAGGTTTTAAAGCTTTCGAAGGAGATGTTTTTCAATGCTTTCAAAAGGATAAATATGAATGGTTTCAAAAGGTATGATTTCGTAATGTATGTTTCGGCCTTTGGCCTAAGGTTTTACTTGTATTGAAAGGGATACTTTCAAAGGTTTCGAAAGGGGTACTTTCGAAACCTTTGAATATTTTCATCAACAAGGTTTTGTGTAAAGAATAAGTAACATGTCAAGGTGATTTGAGTAAAGCAAAGAGTATATATAATTAAGTTCCTTTCTAAAGAATTATTTAAAGGTTTAAATCGATTTGAAAGAAAAGGTTTTTAAGGAAAAAATTTTGGGTATATAACCCTAAGTAAAATGACACAAATATTAGAATACCAGATGCGACTGGTATAAGGTCACGCTCGATACTTTAGCTAGTAGTCCCTACCTAAAATAAGTCCAAAATTCTAGTATAGAGCTTTGTCATAGATGAGACTAAAATTAAATTACACATAGAAAGGAATCTGAAAAAGGAAGGATGGGTTATTGCTGAGACCGCAAAACTATTAGGATCGGTTAGACCTGGAGAAGTAAGTAAGGACAGACAGTTCAGAAGAGGAGTATCTAACAGATGTTAGATTTTATGTTTTTCTTCTAGGCTCGAGCCAGCCAAGGGTTAGTGGTTAGCCAAACAAAACTATAGTGCATGGATAGATAGTATATTTGATAACTGATATGTACATATACATGATATTCTTTACAGACTTAATCGGTTTTGGTTGTAGGATTATAATTTGCAAAATTTTTTTTTTTTAAAGGATATTAGTGAAGGGAAACCGTTCCGCTAAGCAACGTGGTCTCACTTAATATCAGATAACCGAGATGTATAGTTTCATTCACACCGGGCTTTATGTCTAACTCGAATTTTACGTTTTCCCTTCAAACTCTCAGGTGCTCAAAATTGATTTGAGTAGTCTAAGGGTTGAGGATTTTCAGGTTTTAGTAGGTTGGCGAATAAAGCTTTCAAAGATGTGCATGTGGCTAACGGATAGCTATTTAGGAGTTGTTGTTCTATTTTGTTTTGTTCTCTATGTTTTACTATGTCAGTTTGACTATATAGTACTCCGGTTAACTAAGGGGGCATCGTCATATGTCGCTCTTGGCATATTTACGTAATAATTATATTTTGTCTGAAACTGGGAAACATTTGGGTATTGTTATTTTGAAATATAATCAAAAAAATGTTTTAGTCTACGATGCTTTATTTCATATTCAAATACTTCTGATATGACATTAACATAGCGTATTTTGTCACCAGAAGTTAGTACTGTGGATGATTGCAGCATTTGTAGCGCTTAGCATTGGGGTCCGGATAGAGGATGCTAGAACTTGGTATCAGAGCATAGGTTCATGAAGAACTTTAACTAGAAAGATAACTTCTAAAAATATAATCCTAAGGAATTGGCAATAAGGTTGTGGTAAGGGATAACATTATAGTAACGTATTTGTATCTGCTAAAAATAAGTATGCGCTTTATCTTTAGTCTCCTATCTCTATTAGGTTATTTTTTTGCATCTCACGCAGGTTCAAATGCAGATATGGATTCTCGAAGAGATAATGATGGGCGAGTAAGCATCACTACTGATGGAAATGATAGACCTAATATTTGAAGGAACCAAGGTCAGGCACGAGCTGGAAATATTGGTGCTAAAGTCCCGCAAGTTGACATGGGAGCCATGTATCAGTTTTTTGTGAATATGATGCAAGCGGGGGTTGTTGTTGGAGTAGTTGGAGGAGGATCCCAGGAAGCTTCAGTAGTCATCAATTATGCTTCTTTGAGTAGGGACTATATTAGGTTGGGAGGAAAACCATTCATTAGGATTGAAGATGCCATAAAAGAGGAGAACTGGTTACTGCATTGTGAGAGGATTTTTTTCAGATTTAGGACTCAGTGATGAGAAGTAAAGAAGGATCGCTTCGAGGTGGCTACAAGGAGCAGCTTTATACTGATGGAATAGTGTGACGGTTGGAGTGGATGAAGGAATAATAACATGGGCTGAGTTTTAAAAGAGGTTCGAGGTGAGATTCATGTCTGTGATGGCGAGGCCTGCCTTGCTCGAAAAATTTCCCAAGTTAGAGCAAGGAGAGATGACTGTGTTCGAATATGCTACATTGTTTGAGGAGTTGGCAAGATATGGTTATGCCGCTGTGGATACCATGATTAAGAGAAAGGAGAAGTTCATTATGGGGTTGAAACCTAAATTGACCAGTGCTAAATTACGTCATATTAGGGATCCTTGTGATGTTGTAGTAGAGATGGCTCTAAGGCATGAGGAAATAATTGCTTCTGTGGAGAATAATAAGGCGAAGGAGGTTCAGGTGGGGCAGAGTTAGAAAAGGAAGTTCTTTCCTAAGAAGGGAGCCCAAAAAGGTGGAGCCGTGAAGAAGGGAAAGGCAGAAGTTGTCTATTTTAAGTGTTAAAAGAAAGGGCATTCGGTGAATGAATGTCATTCTGGAGAGGCAAAGAAGGTGACCGGGAAGAAGAATATCAAATGCTTCAACTGTGATCAGATGGGTCAATACAAGAGCCAATGCAAGGAGCCGGCTAAGCATGGAAATGGCAAAGTATACGTGTTGGAGCCAGCTACCTCGAGGCCCACGTAGTGGAAAAAGGTAAAGCGGTGTTGGAAGATACGCCTATGATTCTTGAAATGGCGGTTAGTGTTCTGTTTAATACTGGTGAATCACATTCTTTTATATCTCATTTTGGTAGATAAGCTTAACCTAGAACCCTCATACCTAGTTACTTCCTTAAAGGCTGCAAATCCGAAAGGAGGGTATGCAACACTTGGGATGGGATGTGACCATCTAGAGTTTGACTTGTTAGGTCATACCTTTGTTTGCAGTTTTCACGTGTTTGATTTCATAGGGTTGAATTATTTTGGGTATAGATTGGTTAAGTAAGTACGATGCTAGGATATTTTTCCATGATGGGAATATATCGCTTAGACACCCAGACTGTAGAGAGTGGATTATATATACAATAGAAAACCCTAGCTATGAGGTGAATGCTTTGTTGGGTGGTTGTGGAGATAGAAGACGAGATAAATCGTGTTTTTCTTGTCAGAGAATTTGCAGATATTTTTGGACCCGTAGCAGGATTGACACCGAAACGAGCCGTTGAGTTTCAAATAGATTTGGTGCTTGGAGCAGAACCGGTGAGTAGACCGCCAAGCAGGATGACACCTACCGAAATGATGGAAATTAAGGTGTGGTTGGTGGATTTGGAAGGCAACAATTTTAGTAGACCTAGTAGTTCACTTTGGGGAGCAGCCATAGTGTTTGCTAAGGAGTCGGACGGATCACAAAGGTTATGTATCTATTATCGTAAGTTAAATGAGAAAATGATAAAGAATCGATATTCATTTCCTAGGATTGACGATTTGTTTGATCAGTAGAGTGGAGCCAAGTAATTTTCACAATTAGATTGTACAATAGGTTTCCATCGGCTTAGAGTGGCGGAGGATAGTATTCCATTGACGGCATTTAGAACCAGATATGGATCCTACGAATGGTTAATGATGCCGTTCGGACTAACTAATGCGCCAGCTTTCTTTATAGATTTGATGAAACGGATTTTCCAAAAGCAGCTGGATAGGTTCATATTGGTTTTCACAGATGATATTTTGGTGTAATCTAAGGATGAAAGAATGCATGAAGTTCATCTTAGAGTAGTGCTTGAAACACCGAGGCAGCATCAGCTAAAGGCGAAGTTCTAGAAGTGTCATTTCTAGAAGAAGAAAGTGAAGTTTTTTGGCCATGTAGTTTCAGAGAAAGGGTTATCATTGGAACCAACTAAGATCAAGGCCATGAATGGTTGGAAGAGACTAGAAATGATGAGTGAGATAAGAAGTTTTCTGGGATTGGATGGTTGCCATCGGAGGTTTATTAAGGATTTTTCGTGGATAGCGGCACCGATGACGAAGCTTACTCGAGAGGATGTGAAGTTCATTTGGACCAAAGTGTGAGGAGGCATTCCCGAAGCTGAAACACTCATTAAATAATGCGCATGTGCTAGTTTTTCTAGAGGGGAATCAGGATTTAGTGGTGTACACGGATGCATGTGGGATAGGGTTAGGAGCTGTGTTAATGCAGAGGGGCAGAGTAATTGCCAATACTTCGACATCTTAGACCACATGAAGTCAGATACTCAACCCATGATTTGGAGTTAGCTGCGTGATTTTTTTTTGCTGAAGGTGTGGAGGCATTATCTTTTGGGTGAAATATTTAAGGTGTATAAGGATCGTAAGTCGTTGAAGTATTTTATCTCTAAGAAGGAGCTGAACACGAGACAACAGAAGTGGTTAGAGTTCTTAGCTTCTTATGATTTCGGTATTGAGTACACACCGAGGAAAGGCAATAAAGTCGCAGATGCACTTAGCATAAAACATCAGAATGTGGTGTTGGCAATAATAGATGAGTGGAAAGATTTGAAAGCACTAGCGACTTGCAGAGTACTGCGGACAACTAAGAGTAGTTCAAGTACCGAAACTGCTTTGTTATCATGTTTGGATGTTCGACCAGTTATGATCGAAAAGGTAGCTACTAAAAAGCTACAGGATCCCATGTTGGCTCAGCGAATCAGAAAGTTGAGAGATGGAATGGAAAGCGATGACTTAAAGGATTTTATCTTGACCAGAATGGGTGGTTAAGAAAGAAAGGAAGGTTGTGTGTTCCGAATGTAGGAGACATTAGGAAGAAAGTTTTGGAGGAATGCCATCGTTCGAAGCTCACTATTCATCTAGGAGGAACTAAGATGTACCAGGACATAAAGAGAAGTTTCTTCTAAGAAGGTATGAAGAGGGATATAGGCTTATGGGTGAAGCAGTGTCTGAATTGCTAGCGGTTTAAAGCCAAACATCAGAAGCCAAGTGGGTTGCTTAAGCCTTTGGACAATCCAGTGTGGAAATGAGATTCTATTTCTATGAATTTCATTGACGGGTTGCCAAGGTCTAATAGAGGAAATGAAAGCATATGGATCATTGTGGATAGGTTGACCAAGATTTCCCATTACATTCCAATTAAGTCAACTAGAACGACACCATTGTCAGTGAAGTTGTTTATGAAGAATGTAATTTGAATGAATGGAATTCCTAATAGTATAGTAAGTGATAGAGATTCTTTATTCACTAGAGAGTTCTAAAAGGGTCTACAGGATACCTTAGGTACCTAGCTCAAGATGAGTGTCGCTTACCATCCACATACTGATGGGCAAACAGAGAGAGTTAACAAAGTCTTGGAGGATGTGTTACGAGCTTGTGTGCTAGATTTTAGGGGATCATGAGAAGACCATCTACATCTAGTCGAATTTTCATATAACAACAGTTATCAGGCTAGTATGGGGACAGAACCAATTGAAGCTTTGTATGGAAGGCCATGCAAATCTCCAGTATTTTGGTTTCGAGGACAGGTTGGCTCTCTATTCAGATTTAGTTAGAGAAGCTGCAGAAAAGGTTACGTTGATTCGAGCTAGAATGAAGGAAGCTCAATCTAGGAAGAAGAGTTATGCGAATAGAAAATGGAAAGACTTAGAGTTTTCATTGGAGAGCATCACTACACCAAATACTGAGATTTGCAACTAACCATCCGCGCATTTGGCAACGGTTATTAACCGTTGCCATTTTGAAACGGTCTGTAACCGTCTTGGTTCAGTTAGCAATGGTTTTTTATCGTTGATAATTGGGAACGGTTACTAAATGTAGCTTCTTTGGAGATAATGATGGCGGTAAATTTCATCCTTTCGCGCCATAATTTTTGGCGCGCTTCGTTCCAGGTAGCAACGGTTTTCAACCGTGGCTAATTAGCAACGGTTTGTAACCGTGGTAAATGTTGTGGCAGCTAATTTTGTGCCAAATATCACATTACTTATGTCGTTTACTCTGGGGCACAAAATTAACCGAGCATATAGTAAAAAAACGCAGATCTCTGATTCTCTCAGCCGCGATTTCGTCCTCGTCGATCGGCTCCTCCAGTAGTGGCAGCCGCGAATTGACATCTCCAGCCTCCAACAGCAGCAGCCGGCGCTCCAGCGGATTCAAAGCTAGGGCATCTTTCATTTGTTTCAGCATCTTCATATCGCTTCTCATCTTCTACAGGTTTCCCTACTGCTGCAAGTTTTTATTTATTTCGTTAATTTCAACTTCCTTGAGCTTCGTACCCATTACCACTTACCTAACCAGATCTATCATTTTCAAGCCCTTAATCTCCTCCAACAGCAGCAGCCGGCGCTCCACCGGATTCAAAGCTAGGGCTAGGGGAAGGGTCAGCTCCAGTCTCCAACGGCACGGCATCTCCAGTGGATCTCTCAATCGCGATTCATCGTCGCTGGCTCGCCGCTCACTGCTGTGTGTGGATAATTCATAATTGGATGTACGATTTTGAAGCTTCAGAAAGAAAAGGTGCCATTTTACAATTTTGAAATTCACAGACTCACAGTATTACACTTTACAGACTTTAAGTATATACAAATTCAATTTAGTAATGTTAATTAACTTAATTTGATAATTGTTTTTGTTATGCAAAAAACAGTAATAGTATGATAATTTGATAATTGTTAATGTTAATTTACAATAATCAGTAATTGTTTTTGTTATGCAATAATTGTTAATGTTAATTTACAATACCATAATTCAATTTGATAATTTACAATACAAATTTAATTTAATTTACAGTACCATAATTCAATTTGATAATTCAATTTAAATGATGAGAAATAAAATAGGGGTTGGATATCATAATATTTCCATGATTCTAAGGCTTAAATCGGCCATGTGTGTTTCTACTCAGTGCTTTATATTTCCATGATTCTAATATTTCCATGATTCCATGAAATAAAATAGGGGTTGGATATCATAATATTACCATTATTTGGAAAACAAGCATGTGTGTTTCTACTTAGTGCTTTATATGTATTATCGACGACTGGCTGTCTGTACACGGTGAATCCATTCGTTTCTATGGTTGAATAATAGGAAAAGGTTACATGCTTATATTTGTAGTTTAGAATAATAAAGAAAGGGATGCAACACAAGTTAAGGAACAGTTTATTCCCTATAATGCTTGCTTATGGGTTTGTTTAGTGTTACCATATAAGCTGTCATTTGAGTTCCATCATTATCTTCATCTTTTAGGATTGATGTTTCATTAAGTTTTTAGGGATTGATTATAGTCAATATCTACTACTCTTTAACAGTTTGCCAAAGTAGAAATGCACCTTCTAATCTGAACCATCAGAATACATACTTGATGTTTTAAGTGTACAGTGTTAGAGAACCAAGAAACAATTGGTTATGCAAAGGATGATCTTTTTACATTTATATATGATTTGTTTTACAAATTGTACAATGTGAGATAATCTAACACGTCCCCGTACGTGTGGTGTATCATCAGCCAAACATTGCAACATGGAAGAGAAGTAGTGTTGTAGTGTGCATTCTCATATTTACTAAAGCCTAAATGTTGTACTGTACTGCATGCTAGTTAGACATAGCTGCTTATAGTGACTGCTAGTGTATAAGTTGATGCAATGAATTTTGTTTTACTAACTATGAGACCATATTTAGTAAGTGGATAAAATTGTTGTTAATGGCGCAAGCCAAGTATCAGGAGAGGGGTAATGCATAGACATTACTCTGGTGCTACAAAATAGTGCCGTTGTAATGACAAATTTTTTGGAAACAGTTTGATGCTAATGTTAAATTTTAAGTGAAATCAGAAGAATATACATCTGTTTAGTCAATATCAGAGTTGAACTTGGTGGAAAGCCATAAGATATTGTTACCCATGATTTCTTATTAGCTCTTGTTATTTTCTTTCAGTATGTCTTTTAGTATAGACAAACAATGGATGAATCAATCTAATCGAAGAAATACAGAATATGTGGAAGGTGTGAGAAATTTCGTTAAATTTGTTGCTAAAAACGGTGGCAATAAGGAAAAGTATTTGTGCCCTTGCACGCGGTGCAAAAATGATGATACATTCAAATTAAATGACATTCATTTTCATTTGCTTAGATATGGTATTGTTCAATCATATACCATGTGGTGTTTTCACGGAGAAAGAATACCGGAGAAGCCAAAACAACAACCGATTAGTCATGCCACAAATACTGATGAGTCCGAACATATTAGGATGGAGGATTTGATCAATGATGCAGATAGATTCCATCATTTTCAACCTACAAGTCAGTTGCATGATAATTCTAATATTGGTGAGCAGTTTACGGATAAATCATTTTTTGATAGTGCAACTGCAACAGAGCCATTGTATCCTTCTTGTCCAAAAAAGATTACAAAGTTGTATGCCATTGTGAAACTGAATAGCTTGAAGACCCAATACGGCTTTTCAGACAGTGGTGTGACTGCACTACTCGAATTCATAAAGGAGTTACTCCCTGATGGTAACACGCTACCTTCAAAGTACCCCGACGTGAAGAAGATCATTAAGCAAGTTGGGATGAATTACATAACTTATGATGCATGCATTAATGACTGCATCTTGTACTGGAAAGATAATGCGAACAAAGTTTCATGTACAAATTGCAATGCACCAAGATATAAGACATCGTTCGACGAAGAGAGAAAAGCTATCACGGTACCTCAAAAGACCTTAAGACATTTTCCTTTAATTTCTAGATTGAGAAGACTGTATACTGTACCATGGATAACAGAAGCGATGACCTGGCATGGTCGTGACAAGTCCGGTACAACCGTAATGCGTCATCCGCGTGATACTTCTCAATGGAAAACTACAGATTCTTTTGATTCTTCGTTTGCTGCTGAACCACGAAATATCACGCTTGGAATAGCAACAGATGGTTTCTGTCCGAATTCTTCTTTAACTAACCCTTACAGCTGTTGGCCAGTAATTGTAGTACCATATAACCTTCCTCCGTCTTTGTGCATGAAAAGAGAGTTCTCAATCTTAACACTGTTGATTTCTGGGCCAAAACAACCGGGGAAGGATATTGATGTTTATTTAGAACCTTTGATAGACGAGTTAAAGCAGTTATGGGAAGGAGTCATTACATTTGATTCATTTATGAAATCTGGGTTCATAATGAGAGCTAGAGTGTTATGGGCAATCCATGATCATCCCGCTCTTGGGACTTTATCGGGATGTACAACTCACGGCTACTTTGCATGTCCTATTTGTGGAGAAGAAACTACATCTGTTTATCTCCCTGAAAGTAAGAAGATTTGTTACATGGGACATCGTAGATTTCTTCCGTCTGGACACAAGTTTCGATGCGATAAGACAAATTTCAACAACGAGCAAGAACTTAAGCGTCCTCCAAAACCACTGACTGGTTATCAAGTTGAAAAAAAGGTAGCGAATATAAAAATGAAAGTTGGTAAAAACATACCGGAAATTGGTCGAAAACGGAAAAAGAAAATCGATGAAGAAGTTCCTGCATGGTATAGAAGGTCGAAGTTCTTTGATTTGCCATATTGGAAAACAAATTTGATCCGACATAATATTGATGTTATGCATACGGAGATGAATGTCACGAAACATTTGATTAACACAATTATGAACCATAAAGACATGTCAAAAGATGGGATCAATGCACGGAAGGATTTGAAAATCATGGGTACAAAACAAAAGTTGTGGGTGATAGAAGATCCTGAAACAAGTAAAGTAACCATACCAAATGCGACTTTCACTTTGAGCAAAGAAGAAAAGATACGATTTTGCAACGTTTTGAAAATTTTGAAAGTGCCGAGCAAATTCTCTTTGAACTTCCATAACAATGTGAGCATCAACCCTCCTGAACTAAAAAATATGAAGTCACATGATTACCACGTCATAATGCAACATTTACTTCCGGTATGCTTCAGCATTGTTTTCCGCAACATAAGGATCTACGGAATGCTATTCACCGCATTAGTCTCTTTTATAACATTTTGTGCTCAAAGGTGATCAACAGGGAACACCTTCTAAAAGCAAAGGCTAGTTTGGTAGAAGCAATGTGTGTTATTGAAAAACATTTTCCGCCTGCATTTTTTGATATCAGTATTCACCTTATGGTTCATTTAGCCGATGAAGCATTGATTTCTGGTCCTGTTAGATATAGGTGGATGTACCCATTTGAACGGTAAATTACTAATTTTAGTTATGTACATAATTATTCGATTTAAATAGCTATTGATGTCTACATTTTACAATTATTCATCTTCATAGGTTGATGAAAACATATAAAGGATATGTGCGCAACAAAATATATAATAAAGGGTGTATTGCAGAAGGATATATTGTACAAGAAGCTAGTCTTTACTGCATGGAGTATATGCCAAAAGGAGGTGCTGGCACTCATAAACATACCCGTGAAGCGTTTTTAGACGAGGATGATGAGTTTGCTGATGAAATAGCACTAGATAATGGTAAAGATATAACGTTAACTCAATTGCAATTTCAACAAGTGCGTAAATGGGTCCTTGATAAGTACGATGGATTGGATGAATGGAAGAAGTAAATTCATGAATTTGTTCTGAATTCTTATTATTGTAAATCAATTCATATATATAGTATTTATTGTGTGTTTTTCGTAGGAGGTATAACTCCTATGTTCAAAGCACCAAATCTCAAACTCGAGGCGGGGGTACATCTGGGGAAGGTATTAAAAATTTCACTTTTTGGTTACCTGAGGAGGTATATGTATTAAATATTTAACGTATTTTCAAGTTGACCATACACCTCCTTGACAATGTTTTTTTTACTTATTGTGTTTGTTGTAGTTGTTGAAGACCGTCGATGTTGACTCAACTCTTTGGCGGTTAGTTAACGGGCCGAAGTTTGATGCCCGTAGTTATATGAAGTACCAAGTGAATAGGTTTTTATTTTCTCCGAAGAGTTATGAAGAGCGAAAGCTAACATAGGATAGTGGTGTATGCATGAGAGCAATTACACAATTTAGAGCGAGTGGGAACGATAAAAATTTTAAGGAAGCGGAAACAACTTATTACGGAGTCATTCAACAGATAATTGAGTTGGATTACATTGACTTCAAACAAACAGTTTTTTATTGTGATTGGCTAAAGGTCGAAGATAAGATCAATGGTTGTAAAATAGATTCTGTTTCAAGCTTGATCACAGTTAACTTGGGAAAATTGAAGAATAAAGATAGCGTGAATGATGGGTCATTTATTCTTGCATCGGAAGCGAGTCAAGTGTTCTACTCAAAAGATTTAAAAAATAACGGATGGTTTGTGGTTTTGCATACACCAAAACGGTTGACCATAAATGTGGATGACACTGAGTTTCCCACCGTTTATCAATCAGCTTTTGAAGACAATGAAAAATTAGAAGATCTTATCAAATGCATATGTTAACTTTGTATTTCAGGGCAGTTATTGTACCTTAACAAAATATTTATTTAAAATGGTGTAAAATGTAAAATGGTGTGTTATATGATAGTAATAGATGCATTATATTTTTTATTAGTGCCATTATAATATCCTGATGGATCCATAAGGATGGATATATTGCAAGAGTTCATTTTGTGTTTGTAGTTGTAGGTACTTACATATGATCACATACATACAGACATGTACACATACATACATATGATCAGCTTGACTATTCTTTCTTTCTTTGTGTTTGTAGGTAGACAGGCAGTTCAAGATATTGTATTTGCACCCTTTAGTTCAGCAGTGCTAAGGTAATATATTTTTGTATTTGCATCCTTTATTTTAGTCAGTATTTTAGATATTGTTTTGAATCCGCTTAAGTTTAAATTCTGGTGATGCAGGAAGACTTTATCACTGCCGCATTAAAGTGAATGTTCCCCTTCCCACCCATCCCTGTGACGTCTGATTGCTGTTAGCCAAATTATTGCACGGATTTCCCTCCATAACAAGATCAAACGCATTATATGACTTAATTAAATTGCTCCAAGCGATTACTGGTAAGCTGTTGTACATCTAATATAGTAAACAATGTCCCCTTCTGATTTGTCTGATCCCACCAGTTTCTCATCACATTACGATTATTGTCAGTCGGACTGACAAAAATCGTAATGTGGTGAGAAGTTGGTGGGATCAGACAAATCAATAAGGGGACGTTGGTTCATATATCAGATGTACAGCAGCTTAACAATGATCGCTTGGAGCAATTTTTATTAAGACATATAAGGCGTTTGATCTTGTTATGGAGGGGACTCCGTGCAATAATTTGGCCGACAGCAATCGGGCATCACAGGGATGGGCTGGAAGGGGAAGAAATGTACGTCATAATGTTGTTGGGATTATTTTAGGATTTTAGACTTTGCAGGACATAATGTCACAAGATGCCACACCACCGTCAAATGATACAACTTCACAATCATCCACTTTAAAACAGGAGAATGTTAATATAGACAACTACGGTTCTCCAGTCAGAAAAAATGGTTCAAAGGTCGCTACGAAGATTGGTAAACTAGTAAGAAATCATGTGCCAATCTCATATCCAAGTTGGAAAAAAGTTCCGCCAAATTACAAGGAAGACGTGTGGAATCAATTGGAGGTAAGTTCTCCAATCTCATAACCATTTTTATGTACTGTTTCTGTTTGTAAAATATAGTCGTCTGATTGTAATATGCACTGTGTACATGAACTTAGATGGTTTAAATAGATCAATATCTACTACTGTCATAGACTTGTGATTTAACCAAGAATCTAACCACAAGGATGTTGTATCCTCATTTACAACGATCCTATGCATTATTTTTGCTGCTACGTCTCCGACAAGAAAAATGTATAGTACAAGAATTATTGTTATAAACTGCAATAGTCCAAAAATGTTGATTCTGAAGATACTTATTCTTTATCCATTTACTCCACTGGCATTCTTTTGTAAGAAGTACCCACAACAGTTTTAATAGAGCAGTTTCTCTTAACGGTTAAGTGGCCTGAGACCAATACTACCCTCTGATTTGGGTCTGCATAAAAGATTCATGCAACACTATTGGGGTTATAGTGCTTTGTATTAGTTCAGCTCTGCCTAAAGTTGATAACAAGTCACTGTCCCACCCTTCAAATTTTGAGAAAACTCCATTCAATAAAGAAGTACAATCAGAAGCATGAATATAGTCAACAGATAAAGGCATAACCAGGTATTTTATAGGCAAACTATCTTCAATCATTCCCAATGCAGATAACCAGGGCTGCTAATGCATTCGTAAATCAGATTTATTAGCGAAGCTCGGAAACCCATTGAGAAAAGCATATAGCAAACGAACTCTTTATTCACTATGTCATATGCCTTTTGCAAGTCAAAATTGATGCACATTTTTATGTACTGTGTACATGAACTTAGATGGTTTAAATTCATTTATAATGCTTTCAATGCATAAATAAAAAATGGTTTACATGAATTTTTTGTTATGCGGAAATATTGTGAGCTCGATCCTCTATCAAAGGACCTTATTATGAAAAAAATGTCCGAGGCTATTAGGAGACACAAGAATGATTTGCGCAAGAATCATTACGACCATTTCATCACTGACGAAGAAAGAATGAGAAATTGTCCACCGAAAATTGCTCAAGATGATTGGGATGAGTTCATAAGAAACGAATCAAAACCCGAGGCGAAAGAAAAAAGGAAGCGAGGCAAACAAAATATATCAATGCTCGAATATGGTCATCATTCGGGACGTAAGAGTCACGCTATGATTACTCAAGAAATGGTATGTGTCATTGAATTGGTGCATCACATTGCATATACCATTAGTTCCAAATATAATTTTAGGTCATTGTATGCAGGTCGATTCAAGTAGTCCGGGAATAGAAGTATCACGTCTTCAAGTATGGGAGAAAACGCATAAGAAAAAAGATGGCAGAACGTCAGATGCGACATCTTCCTACTTTGTAAGTTAAACAAATAACAATGCCTCTAAATTAAATTTTCGTTATTCATATATATGTATTTACTCTTTAGGACAAAATTGAAAAAGAAGAGGAAACGACGCGTGGTGGTGATGAAGCCGTCTTTATATCAGTGTTTGGTAAAGATATAAAGGGCAGGAGCCGAAGTATTGGGACCAATATAGCTCCTAGCCAAGTTAAGAGTGCTGCCATTCCATGCAAACGGCTCAAACAGGCCCAAGGAGTATATGAGCAGCGACTACAAAATGTGGAGCAAAAATTGATGAAGCTGGACAATATGGATGATAAACTGGAGCGTCTTCTCAGCATAGCCCAAGATAATCATCAAGTAGGCAGTGAAATCGCATCTTCTCAGTTTGCCACTCTGAACAATCAGTTAATCGACCAAAGATGTGAAATCCCAAACTTCGAGGACGAAGTAATTGCAACAGGTACTATTTTATTAAAATTTGAAGAAAATAATATGTTGCAAAGTCAGTGAATGCTTAACTTCGTGAACGGGAGAGTGCGCTGCATTTTCTTGCACGTATTAGCAAATTTATAACTTGCTGCCACATGTTTAATACAAAGTGAACCGTCACAATTTTGCTGAGTTATATCTCAACACATTTTTACATTTTTCATTTAACATAGCTGAACAATAGTGAGGCTGTTAGTCAAGAAATAAAACAAGTTTGTTATCACGTTTACAATTGCTGAGACATATTAGTAAACAATTAACAGAGAAGCAAGGCAATGGGTGAAAACATTAATTCAAAAGCAACTTGAACTTTACATTACTCTGCCACAGCTAAGGGCTAGCCGAGTAGTACTTGTGTACATGGCATTAAATGAATATGTACCCAAAACACTTCTCAGCACTCATTTCTTTGACTTAAGTAAAAAATAAAATAAAGATAACACTTCATCATCCTTTATTCCACTTCTTTCAGCATCTCAAGCGAAGCATTAATGGCTGATATTGTTTAAACTTCTGCACCCTTTTAAATTGAGTTGCTAGCTGTTGTAGAGCAAAGACAGGTGAGTTTGAAACTCACGCATTTAATATATATGTTGCCTGGTTGCCAAAAAGATTCTCTGTAATTCACTTCTGGCATTAAACCTAAGTCATTATTAGGCAAATTTGGGTCTAGTTCATATGCTATGAAACTTGGGCCATCGCCGCATGTTTGCGAAATGGTTTTGGGTAGCATGAGTTTCGTTTTTTGTTTATATAAGTTTTCATCTTAAAAAAATCTGGTGCACTGTCCCTGATGCATGCGAGTAAATCCTTTTGTACCTGCGTATGCACTGCCCCTGAACCATGCAAGTTTATTTCTTTGTTACCTGCGTGTGTTATTTTTGCAAATTACATGCTTTATACGTGTGTTTTACTTTGATTTTTGTGTGGAAATTCTTGCATGTGTGATATATATTGCATGTATAATTTTCTAAAGGCAAATGGTTCCAAGATTTAAAACTTTTATTCTTGCGTGTGTAGTGTCCCTGAAGCATGAAAATATACCACCTCTAATATATGCGTACCCTTGCATTGAAATTATTTCATGCGCACACTTATGCTTTTGTGCCCATATATACCACCTCTTAAATGTTGGGAGCTTGTTAGTTCTGTAAATGTGATTCCATATATTCACTCCAGAAATGCTTATATAACAGGTACTATATGCCGAGATTCCACAGCATTAGTAATTCATGGAAAACCAGTACCACCCACATATGAAAAAGTGTTGTTGGACAAAATTTTATTGCCGGATGAGCTAACCGCCAAAATATGTCGACAATTTACCGAGACCTTTGGGGATGTTGGAGCTGGAGGTTATGTGAGCCATCAAAAGGGTTTGATACGATATCTTTAGTCAGAGGTATTGATATTTCTGACTTGTTCTTTGCATATATTGCTGATTTTCTTTTGTTTGCTGTATATGAAATTTGCATATGCAAATGCATGTGTATTTTGTCCTGGTCTGTCTTGTTTACAAGATAATCGACAATTTATCAAATACTAGGAAGTAAAGCTTTTACCTTCCAAAAAAAAAGGTTGAAGCCCATTATATTCTCCTTCAATGCCTCTCAAACTAAAAAACAACCGTGTTTAAAAATTATTACAACATTATATATTTGCAACTTGAAAGAAGTGTTGCCAACTCGTACAAAGCATAAAACATTATATTGACTTTGCATTTCAAAGCTGAGCTAGAAAGATAATCAAACATTGACCAATTTTATTTTGATATTCGAAATAATAGAATAGACATAGTTCAAAGTTGGATAATGAATTGCATTCAAGATTCAATGCAACTTCTATTAGTGGTAATTAATACTTATGTCACACGGACTGAGTTAGATTACGTCCAGTGTCTATTCAAGACTGACCAAAAACAAGAGGGTTGATAATCTAATTTCTTTGTACAAATTTTCTTTTCTGCAAAATTTACATTTCCAATTTGCATTTACTGTTCACTGTTTCTGCCTTTCTAACAACAAACAGTCCATTCATAGCTCCACATACCAAACTGCTTTGCTTTGCATTTAATCACCAAACAACATCTCCAATTCAAAACTGTCACAATACAACAGCCTCCCCCTATACATTCCTCCTTGCTGACCACCAGTCACTACCCTTGCAATACCACTCCATCACCTCTACCATACAACATTCCTTCTCCACTGCTCACCCCACAAACTTCTCCCTTCATGAAATTCAACACAATGCACAACTGACACTGCCTCGACAATAATACAGCAATCTGCCTCGACAACATCCCTTCATAACATCATCTACACATATCCCCTGTTGCCACTGCATAGAGTAACAGCCTCCACATACTTCATCCACTCAGCCAAAATCATTTCTGCAGTCATCAACACAAAGCCTTCACTGACACTGGCCACCTCTGGCCTTTCACCGAACTACTTCAAACCAAAACAAATTAAGCTCTGCTCCTCCCCCTTGCAAATTGCTTACAGCAATCAAATTGCTCATCCAAACCATTTCCAATTACAACTAACTCTACTGCTCACCATCATTTCTTACATTCACCATCAACTCACTCTACTGCTCACCCAAACCACTTCCCAATACTGTCCTACCCAATACACTTCTACAAACCACCATACATTTTTCCTGTTTGGTAGATTCCATTTCCACCTGTAAATCATACCTACCATTGATGCAATTAATTTGTTCTGTTTATCTGCAAGTGCATAACGTTGACCAACTCTTTAGTATATTAATTATTAATATAATATATGCATAAGGTTACCCTTGAACTTAGTATAATATATGCATATGTTTGCTGCCACTTTTACTTGTGCATTATTATTGCTTACACAGGAATTCCGTTGCTCTATTAACTGAACTTGACCAAGCTAAAATTCACTGTATGCTTTGAGTTTAAAACCAGTTTTTACTTTTGCGCAGGAATTGGATAGAATACTGTATGCACCACAGCATGAGCCAAAGAAATATCAGCTTCGGCTAACCTGCTCAGCATCCTTTTAATGTGTTTATTATATGTAGACTTCACTGCTTGCAAAACAATGTAGTGTAATTAATGAAATCTTTGTATTGTAGTGTAATAAACAATGCAGTGTAATAAGTATGATATTCCGGCACGGTAGCATTCTGTTTGCAAAACAATGAGTGTAATTATAAGTTTGATAATTTTATATGTATGGTATATGTGCGATATGTTTATAGTGCTTGTGTACAAATATTTTGATATTCTGGCATATTTTGATATATATTGATATTCTGGTATATATACTGAGATATGCGTGTAACGCAGTAGTGAGTTACAGATGTGATTTTGTAGGAGCAGGAGCAAACACTATGTGCAACGGGTGTTAACCATTGCTTTATGTGTGACTGGGCATAAAGCAACGGTTTATAACCGTTTTACTGGACATAAAGCAACGGTTTGTAACCGTTGCCTTTTGTACATTAAGCAACGGTTTATACCCGTTGCCTATTGTCCATAAAGCATCGGTTTATACCCGTTGCCTTTGGACCAATTTGCAACGGTTAGTACCCGTTGCCTTCGGCACAATTTGCAACGGTTTATACCCGTTGCCTATTGTCCATAAAGCAACGGTTTATACCCGTTGCCTTTGGCCCAATTTGCAACGGTTTATAACCGTTGCCTTTGGCCCAATTTGCAACGGTTAATACCCGTTGCCTTTGGCCCAATTTGCAACGGTTTATACCTGTTGCCTTTGTCCCAATTTGCAACGATTTATACCCGTTGCCTTTTTGACATAAAGCAACGGTTTACTCCTGTCGGTAAATTCAACCACTCCTGTGTTAAAGACAGTTTTTACCCGTTGCTTTTGGACTTAACAACAGTTTTTACCCGTTGTTAATAGCTTATAATGGTGTAGTGCATGTTTTCATTAAGGTGTCGCCAATGAAGGGTGTGATCCGATTAGGGAAATCAGGAAAGTTGACACCGAGATTTGTTGGAGCATTTTCGATTATTGAGTGGATTAGGAAACTCACGTATAGAGTAGAGTTACAGAGTAGTTTGGCAGGAGTCCACGATGTTTTCCATATTTCTCATCAAAGAAAGTATACTCGAGATCCGAATACTACTATAGCACTGACTAAGTTTGATGACCTAGTCGTAGAGCCAAATTTGACTATATTAGAAAACTAGTTCGCATAGTCGGGAGGGATGAGAAGAGACTCAGGAACAGGACAATCATATTAGTTAAAGTCCAGTGGAGCGAGGACAAGAGAGATCGTACATGAGAGACTGAGAACAGGATAAAGATGCTTATCTTGATTTGTTTGATGGTATGTTTCACCTTTTTGATTGATTTGTTGTGTTACTTATAATAATTTCGAGGACGAAATTCTTTAAGGAATGGAGTATGTAATGACCACAATTTTTGGGAACATTATTTAGGATATTTATTTAGGTAAGTAAAATAAAATAATGTAAAGATTAGGGGATTGAGATTTGTTATTAAAAAGGGTAGACATGCCATGTTAACAAATGTACTAAAGGGGGATTTGAACTTAAAATGAGAGAGGGAAATAGATGAGGGCAAAATAGGAAAAGAAACATCCTTATACCCTATACCCTTACACTCATTCAGTTCACATGTTCATTTTCTACGAACAAAAACCATTGAGGCCAACCACCATTAAAGGAAAAACAAGTAGAAGATAAAGAAATTAAAGGAAGGAAAGATTAAGCAATCAAATCCATTCCCAAATCACAACTCCATTATCAAAAAGTTAAGGTAAACAATGGTTACATCTCAAGTTTTAGTTGTTTTTAGTTTTTAGTATGAAGTCCGAAATTATTTGAAATTTTTTTGCTATGTTTTGGATTATAAAATGTATATCTATATGTTGTTGATGATTTATGCTAATTCACATAGATTTTGTGAAAGGTTTTGATATAAAACCATATTATATGACGTCTAATTTCCTTGCAAATTTAGATTTAGATTAGAAATGATAATTTAGAAATGGGTTTCAATTTTCATAATTTTTTTGAATTAATTTGGATTTTATATGAATTTTCTAGTGAGAAAATGCTATTTTGGGTTTGAAAATTCATTACAGCCAAATTATATTGGCTTAGGGCCTGAAATTTATATATGTTGGAAAACATATTAAATTTTTGTAGAATTTTCCTAAATGTTTTAATGGATATATAAAATTATTTATGGTATATGACTTAAATGGTTTATATATTTATATAAAGAAGAAGGGGTATTTTGTAAATAATTTGAATTGTTGTAACGACCCAGAATTTTGAATAATTTAAATTGAAAATATTTGATTAAATTTAAATATTTGAATGATGGTTTGAATTGAATTTTCAATATAACTTTGAATTTGACGATTAAATTTTAGAATTTAATCTATTGAAAGTTGAATAAAAATTTGAATCTTCAATTTTAAGCTGATTAAAAATATTTCAAAGGCTTGTAAAATTCATATTGATAATACTGAAGGTAATAGAAGCTTCAGAATCGAATTTGAAACTGATTTGTTCAGTTTTGAAATTTAATCGTTTGAATCGATATTTAAAAATAGCCGTCCGAGGCACGGTCTCGGAATTCGACGAAACTAGTTCCATTGGGTCCGTAATATTGAATTATTGCCGGATTTCAAATTTCGTATTTTTCGGAGTTAATATGTGAGCACACGACACATAAACGCGTCGAAATTTTCAACGATTTAAATTTAAATTTGAATTTAAATTTAGTCAATGCACACACGTTACTCTCCTTTTCTCACGCCATTATTTACGCCCTAAACAACGCCAAAGCACGTCTCCCCTTTCTCTTTTTATACATGGCCGATACCCCTTCCTCTCCTCAGTTTTCAGAATCAAAGAACATGAAAACAAATAATGGCCGAAGCCTTTTGTTCCCCAAATCAAAACCTATTCCTCTTCAATTTATAATTAATGCCGAGCCTCTCCTTTGAGACCCTTCTTTCCCAAATCAAAAATCGCGATTCGTTCATTCGTAAAAAAAAAAAAATAATAATAATAAAAGAAGAAGGGGGGAATCGCGTATGGGGTCAGCGCGTGGTGAGGCAGTGGGTCGCAATAGCAGGAAGAGTGGAGGAGCAAGGCGCGGCGGCGCGCGAATGGAAAAGGGGTTATTGGTGATGCTCAGGTCGCGATGGAGTACGCGCGACACGAGAAATGGCTGAGGTCGAGGCGCACGATGGAGTGAGGGGACGCAGGCGCGCGCGCACGCGTAAGCAGCGGCGGCGACTCGCGAGCTTGGCACGGCGAATTAGGGTTCGCGGTGATGGCCGTGAAGGTGCTTTTGTGGGTGTCGATGAAGTCAGCAAGGGGGGTCACGAGTTCATCAGCAAGGAGGTGAGGCAATATAGTTGAGTTTATTTATCATTATTATTTTTATTTTTCGATAGATTTGGTTAAGTTCCCTGTTAAAAAAAAAAAAAGTTTCATAGGTTAGAAAAAAAAAATTCTGTAACAATTTAGTTACAGTAGAGCAAAGTATTGTCTTGCTGTTTACAAGAAAAAAAATGTATATCAAATACACTTTTTAATTTACTGATTTATCTTAAGAATGCAATGAATTTAGGTGAAATGATTTATTTAAGGAAAATTAGTTTTTAAATTTAGTTTTGTTAAGTAAATTTGTTAAAAGAAAGTTTGGTAAATTAAATTTAAAATTTTAGTTAAAATAAATTTATTAAAGAAGAAATTAGGTTAGAAATTTAATTTATTAGATAAAAATGATTTATCAAAAGATAATATTATTTATTATCGGGAAAATAGATAAATTTAATTATTTAAAAGAAATTGTTTTAAGAATAAAAGAAATTAGTTAGTTAAAATAAAATGACTAAATTAATATGGTAATTAAAGAATGATTTATTTAACTTATAAATAAATAAGTCATTAGTTAGAAAAGTAAAATAAATGTATAGATAGATTTTAAATCTACTAAGTTTATATTAAAATAATACATAATATGGGGATTAATTATTTTAACAAAATTTATCTGTTTATTTTAATAACTAAAGGATATTTTATCAAAGGAAAATTTATTTAAATAAATAGTTAGTTAAGAAAAAGTATTAAAAGAAATTTAGTTCAATTTGAAATTTCTAGTTAAAATTATTTTAAAAGTAAAATAATTAGTTAAAATAAATTATTAAACAAGAAACTGGTTTAAATAAACCTATCGGTTAATTTAACTATTAAAATGAAATCACCAATGAATTAAAATTTTCAAATGAAAATTTATTATTCGATCTGTTCGAATATTAATAAATTTTGTAAATATTTATACAAGGTATAAATCAAGAAAATCGAGTCAAGATGGAAATGGATTGCAAATAAAAGCAAAGGTGAGAGCTTCTCACTCGGAATTTTGTTGTTTATTTAAATTTTAAATAGTTAGATTTAAAATTGTTAGACTGTGTTGATTGAATGCTTGAATGATGATTGTTATATATATATATATATATATATATATATATATATATATATATATATATATATTGGATGTGAATAGACCCTATACGCCGTTAGTAAGCGGATGTTATTTATTACACACATATACCGCGATATTCCACCTTGAAGTGGAATTGGTATTATATTATATATAGCAATATATATATATATTGGCATATGTATATATTGCAATTGATTGATTTCCCGCATTTGTATAGCGGATGAGACCCTATTGCGCCGTTATTAAGCGGATAATATTTATAAAATCCCATATACCGCGATATTCCGTCTTGAAACGGAATTGGTATTGTGCTAATGTTTGTGGATGCAGGGAAACAGGTTGGAGGGATCCAACTGGATTCCTCACAAATATTTATTTGATTTCATATATTGTGATATTTGATTGGTTATCATGGATGATATATGATGTTTGGAAATCGTGATTGACTATTGATGTGTTGCATCATCGGATCCAATTTTTGAAGTTTAAAAATAACGATTTTTATTTTAAGAGATTTCTAAAGTAATTTTGAAAATATACGCTTTATAAATATTTTTGGAATTGATTCATTCTAAATAAATAAACGTTATAATTCTAATGTTATAAAAAATTATATTTTTGAGAAATGTAGTTAAAAGTTGATTTTTAAAAATATGGGATTAATGATTTTATAAAATAGTTTAAATCGGGATTTTTGAATAATTATAGCAAGGTTTAAAAAAATAGGATTTATGAAATTGGATTATTTCTAAATCAAAAGATGAAATTATAAAAGAGTAAAAGACGTTTTAAAAATAGTAATATAAACTGATTTATATTAAAGGATTTACAAACGGATATTTGTAAATTAAAAATATGGGAGTTATAAAACGAACTCTCATAAGTGTTAGAATAAATTGTAAATGAATTTCATAAATAGAAATGGAATTATAGAATTATAACGCTGAAGTTATAAATGGAATTTTATAAGAAGTAGGTTTATAAAAATGAAGAAATAGATTTTTAAATGAATCTTATAAGTTATAAGATTTATAAAAAAAAATTTGGGGAAGTTTAAAGGAATGTTTTTACAAACAAATAAATTATAAGTGTTTGACTTATGATATGAAATTTTAATATATCATTGTGATATGAATTGAGATAGGTTAATAAAGGAAATTTATAAAAGGAAGTTGTTATAAAATAAATAGAAATAGAATTTATAAACATTGTTTTATAAATTCGCAACGACTTATTTTGATAAGTTAATTTTTATAACTTACTCATGGAGTTATATTCACGTTTTTGAATAGTGAATAATCCTTTAAAATAAAAGGAATAGAAATGATGAAATTGGTTAATAAGTATATTCACGTATTGAATAGTGAAAAAAATATGTTAAAGAAAATGTTTTGAATGTGATGTTTTAAATAGCATTAAAACGATCTAACGATGTTTTAAAATATGTTGAGATTCGAAACCATAGATTTCAACATTTATTGTTGAAATAAATGTTTTCGAGAAATAAAAGGAAATAGTAGATTATAACACTGTTGTTATAATAAATGATTTCCGAAAGGAAATGTTTTGTATAGTATTGGGATTTATATATCTATTTTATTTCGAATTCCTATACTAGTGATTTTGGGTTGTCGTAACGATGTTTTACGCAACATTCGTTTTGGCCCAAATAAATATGTTTAAGAGAATGATTTCCTTAACGAATGAAATATATACTTAATTTCGATTAGAGTATATTAAATATTTTCTAAGCATAGAAAATAAAAAGGCTTGTGAATTACTTATAAATAAATAAGTATGGAAATGTTTTTTCAATATTAAGTGAATATTTTGAATTTATCTTTTTAAAGATAAATTGAAAATGAATATTTGAAAACGAATGGAAATCGTATATTCATAAATATTTTGGAAATATAAATTCAATATGGAATTTATAAATGGAATTGGGAAAATGGGTTTAAAAATAAATATTGATTTATTTTTGAAATATGGAAAGTTTATATCTTCTAAAGATATTTTTGGAAATTAAATAATTTGGAAAATTATTTGGAATCTGGTGATGTGTGCACATCTATTGATAGTTCAATAACCAACTATCAATATTTACCTTTGAATGGTATTTGTTGTGATTTGCTTGAAATTGAATGCCACACTTATTTTTTTTTAAATAAGCGCTCACTATTCGGGTTAACCGGGAAAGGACCTTGGGGTCGTATAACCCATTCCGAATATGTGATACGTCGTTATGAATTGCATTCGAAGATCGGTGTTGAAGACTGGATATTTTCGAAAGCGAAAGGGTTTCTTGTTGATTGTCTCTGCACTGGCTGATCCCTGGTATTGAGATCTCCATATGTGATGGGAAATCCGAACGTGATTAGAGATTATTCGGATTGCAAGGACTTCTTTGTAAGTGCCTTCGGTTTTGTTCGAGCCCGGAACAGACTTGTATGGATTGTGTGTCTGACATTACAAGTTGAGATGTAAAGCTGATTTCTTTCAAATATATTTCTGTGGTGGCGGAGAATTTATTCTCTTAGCTTAACACCCTTCTCTAAGACGTACGAGCTCAGAGGTTATATAGTTGAAGTTATCAGCGATGTATTCCCAATTTGGTAATGTGACATGCTGAGTGTTGCTGTAAATGATCATTATGTTGATTATTGTGATAGGATCATTTATTTGATCGTCTATCTTGGTGATCATTGTGTTGATCATTTGTTGACCCAAAGCATGGCTTTTGTATAAAGTATGTTTTTGTGGACGTGACTTCGTCGAGCCTTACACCCCGGAAATGGTCAAAACAGGAAAGATGCGGCAAGGTTATGAGGGGTAGCACCCTTTAGGGTATGTACATTTCCTTCTGGATAGAGGTGGTATCATGGTATGGAGCCCAGATATTTAACCTATGTGGTTACTACGAATTTATTACTTTGTGTTTGTTGGCTATCGGGATCCCGTGAGAAAGGTCGTTTACGATCGGGGAATGGCGTGCTCGTGTCAGTAGTTACCCAGTTAGGGGTAACCCGGCCTTGTGTTGGCAGAGTTCCGGTTTGGTTCTCGGGGATGTCTTTCCAGAGGCATTCTCATGTGGCAATGGGAAGTTCCTTGGCCTGACCATTTGTTGGAAATCCAAAGAAACAATACGAAACTTGTACGGTATTAGTTGTAGAACCTATCATTCACTTATGGTGTCGCAACACTATTTGGATGGTAGCTATAGTAGGCGTACGATAATGGTCGTATGTTGGCTAAGATTTATATTCTACTTTCGAAATGAATTTTTCTCTACACTATGCACTAGTAATGATATCAAATGTTATTTTAAATGCGTATCAAGCATCTTTGACTATCATAAGGAGAAATCTCCTCCGATTCTGCGTTTGCATGTGTGTGTGTGCGGGAGGCCTTATGGTAGTCTCATTTTTAAAAGCATTGCGAATTGAATTTAAAAATATTCCTCTATTTTGATTTTAAGATAAATAAACTGTTTTGAGTTCTCACACCAGTCACATGACTGACTTGGAGTTTATTGTTTTCCTTCCTAAACTCTGGGTGCCCACCAATTTTCACACGGGCAGTCAAGAGTTAAGGTTTATCAGGATATTCTGGATATCCAGGAGTTGCTGGAAGCAAGATGGATGGCATTGGCGTATTACTAGTACTTAGTATTTCTTTTCCGCTGTTTTAAAATTGTTTGTTGTTGTACACTCTGATGATTTGATGTAATGTAATATAATGTGATGTAATAACTGATATAGTTCTTTGTTTAAAGATTATTCATTTACTTATTATATGTGTTCCGCTGCGAATTGTGAGATTCTGATGTTGTTCTGTTGTTTTCTATTTTTTTTTTCATTTTCTATTCTCTTTTTCTTCTATTTTAAAATTTTCTATCTTCTTTTCCCTATCCCTATTTTCTTTTCTCTCTTTTTCTTTTTCTTTTCTTTTTCTTAAACCCATAACATTCCGGTTTTTCGGCCTTCGATTTCTCGGCAGTCGATAAAGTGAGTATTGATGTTGAATTTTCGGCAACGAAAAATCGCGATCGTTACATTTGGTATCAGAGCATATGGTTAAGCGACAACCATGGTTCTGTTGGGTATTACTCGTTAGAGATAGAGTCAGCAGTACTCTAGAATGAGTTTGAGTGTAATAATAGATATGAGAACGTATTTGTTAGTGAATATAAAATTGTTTTTGAATCGGGTAAATAAAGTAATTTTGCCCAAAACTATTTTTGTATAGAAAAGAAATGGTTTTCTATGGATTATTATAGTATATGGTTGCATGATTGTTAGGAAGTGATAATATTGAATTATTATCATTAGTATATGGAATTAAATAAGATGGATTGGATTCAAGAAAATTAACTTGATAATTTATTCATTTGTGAAATAATTTCAAATGGAATGAATTGAATATTAAAATGAATTAGCAAATGAAAGTAAATTGATAGAATTCAATATTTAGAATTGAGAATTAAATTCGAATGGAATTTCAAATTATGAATTGAATTCAAATGGAATTTAAATAGTGAATGAAATTGAATTGAAATGTAAAATTGAATAAGAATTGAATATGTAACTTCAATAGTGAAATAAAAATGTATAATCAGCATATGTTGAAAATTTTGTAATTGGCAAAATGGTTTGAATGTTGGAATTGGATGCTACTACTACTAGCAGGTTATACAGGTATATCAAGGAATTGAGATTTTGATTTCAAAGATAAAATTAAATGGCTCGACAAAAAGGTACGTATTTGAATTTCAGTATGAAATTTGATGACTTTCGTCTCTAGCCACTTGGCTTTTCTCTTTTCTTTTTGATTCTGAGGGGCCGTGGTGCTATTTTGTAGTCGTACCGAGCTAGCCGCGCAAAGGAAACGCTGGCGAAATTTTTCGAAAATTTAGGGTGTTAGAAAATTTTTGAGAAAATTTTGAAAGTTTGAAATTTGAATTTGAATTTAAATTTAAATTGTAAGGAGAACAATGTTGTTTGGAACTTATAATTGAAGTTGGAAAGTTAGTTGAAATGATAATGAATCTCTAGTAAAAAGATTTAGGTTAGTAAGTTGATAAAACTATTTGAATTGTGAAAAATAGTAGACGGGATAAGGGCATTCTTCTTAACTTGTAATTTCGGGACGAAATTCTTTTAAGGAGGGAAGATTGTAACGACCCAGAATTTTGAATAATTTAAATTGAAAATATTTGATTAAATTTAAATATTTGAATGATGGTTTGAATTGAATTTTCAATATAACTTTGAATTTGACGATTAAATTTTAGAATTTAATCTATTGAAAGTTGAATAAAAATTTGAATCTTCAATTTTAAGCTGATTAAAAATATTTCAAAGGCTTGTAAAATTCATATTGATAATACTGAAGGTAATAGAAGCTTCAGAATCAAATTTGAAACTGATTTGTTCAGTTTTGAAATTTAATCGTTTGAATCGATATTTAAAAATAGCCGTCCGAGGCACGGTCTCGGAATTCGACGAAACTAGTTCCATTGGGTCCGTAATATTGAATTATTGCCGGATTTCAAATTTCGTATTTTTCGGAGTTAATATGTGAGCACACGACACATAAACGCGTCGAAATTTTCAACGATTTAAATTTAAATTTGAATTTAAATTTTAGTCAATGCACACACGTTACTCTCCTTTTCTCACGCCATTATTTACGCCCTAAACAACGCCAAAGCACGTCTCCCCTTTCTCTTTTTATACATGGCCGATACCCCTTCCTCACCTCAGTTTTCAGAATCAAAGAACATGAAAACAAATAATGGCCGAAGTCTTTTGTTCCCCAAATCAAAACCTCTTCCTCTTCAATTTATAATTAATGCCGAGCCTCTCCTTTGAGACCCTTCTTTCCCAAATCAAAAATCGCGATTCGTTCATTCGTAAAAAAAAAAAAAATAATAAAAAAGAAGGGGGGAATCGCGTATGGGGTCGGCGCGAGGTGAGGCAGTGGGTCGCGATAGCAGGAAGAGTGGAGGAGCAAGGCGCGGCGGCGCGCGAATGGAAAAGGGGTTATTGGTGATGCTCAGGTCGCGATGGAGTACGCACGACACGAGAAATGGCTGAGGTCGAGGCGCACGATGGAGTGAGGGGACGCAGGCGCGCGCGCACGCGTAAGCAGCGGCGGCGACTCGCGAGCTTGGCACGGCGAATTAGGGTTCGCGGTGATGGCCGTGAAGGTGATTTTGTGGGTGTCGATGAAGTCAGCAAGGGGGGTCACGAGTTCATCAGCAAGGAGGTGAGGCAATATAGTTGAGTTTATTTATCATTATTATTTTTATTTTTCGATAGATTTGGTTAAGTTCCCTGTTAAAAAAAAAGTTTCATAGGTTAGAAAAAAAAAAAATTCTGTAACAATTTAGTTACAGTAGAGCAAAGTATTGTCTTGCTGTTTACAAGAAAAAAAATGTATATCAAATACACCTTTTTAATTTACTGATTTATCTTAAGAATGCAATGAATTTAGGTGAAATGATTTATTTAAGGAAAATTAGTTTTTAAATTTAGTTTTGTTAAGTAAATTTGTTAAAAGAAAGTTTGGTAAATTAAATTTAAAATTTTAGTTAAAATAAATTTATTAAAGAAGAAATTAGGTTAGAAATTTAATTTATTAGATAAAAATGATTTATCAAAAGATAATATTATTTATTATCGGGAAAATAGATAAATTTAATTATTTAAAAGAAATTGTTTTAAGAATAAAAGAAATTAGTTAGTTAAAATAAAATGACTAAATTAATATGGTAATTAAAGAATGATTTATTTAACTTATAAATAAATAAGTCATTAGTTAGAAAAGTAAAATAAATGTATAGATAGATTTTAAATCTACTAAGTTTATATTAAAATAATACATAATATGGGGATTAATTATTTTAACAAAATTTATCTGTTTATTTTAATAACTAAAGGATATTTTATCAAAGGAAAATTTATTTAAATAAATAGTTAGTTAAGAAAAAGTATTAAAAGAAATTTAGTTCAATTTGAAATTTCTAGTTAAAATTATTTTAAAAGTAAAATAATTAGTTAAAATAAATTATTAAACAAGAAACTGGTTTAAATAAACCTATCGGTTAATTTAACTATTAAAATGAAATCACCAATGAATTAAAATTTTCAAATGAAAATTTATTATTCAATCTGTTCGAATATTAATAAATTTTGTAAATATTTATACAAGGTATAAATCAAGAAAATCGAGTCAAGATGGAAATGGATTGCAAATAAAAGCAAAGGTGAGAGCTTCTCACTCGGAATTTTGTTGTTTATTTAAATTTTAAATAGTTAGATTTAAAATTGTTAGACTGTGTTGATTGAATGCTTGAATGATGATTGTTATATATATATATATATAATATATATATATATATATATATATATTGGATGTGAATAGACCCTATACGCCGTTAGTAAGCGGATGTTATTTATTACACACATATACCGCGATATTCCACCTTGAAGTGGAATTGGTATTATATTATATATAGCAATATATATATATATTGGCATATGTATATATTGCAGTTGATTGATTTCCCGCATTTGTATAGCGGATGAGACCCTATTGCGCCGTTATTAAGCGGATAATATTTATAAAATCCCATATACCGCGATATTCCGTCTTGAAACGGAATTGGTATTGTGCTAATGTTTGTGGATGCAGGGAAACAGGTTGGAGGGATCCAACTGGATTCCTCACAAATATTTATTTGATTTCATATATTGTGATATTTGATTGGTTATCATGGATGATATATGATGTTTGGAAATCGTGATTGACTATTGATGTGTTGCATCATCGGATCCAATTTTTGAAGTTTAAAAATAACGATTTTTATTTTAAGAGATTTCTAAAGTAATTTTGAAAATATACGCTTTATAAATATTTTTGGAATTGATTCATTCTAAATAAATAAACGTTATAATTCTAATGTTATAAAAAATTATATTTTTGAGAAATGTAGTTAAAAGTTGATTTTTAAAAATATGGGATTAATGATTTTATAAAATAGTTTAAATCGGGATTTTTGAATAATTATAACAAGGTTTAAAAAAATAGGATTTATGAAATTGGATTATTTCTAAATCAAAAGATGAAATTATAAAAGAGTAAAAGACGTTTTAAAAATAGTAATATAAATTGATTTATATTAAAGGATTTACAAACGGATATTTGTAAATTAAAAATATGGGAGTTATAAAACGAACTCTCATAAGTGTTAGAATAAATTGTAAATGAATTTCATAAATAGAAATGGAATTATAGAATTATAACGCTGAAGTTATAAATGGAATTTTATAAGAAGTAGGTATATAAAAATGAAGAAATAGATTTTTAAATGAATCTTATAAGTTATAAGATTTATAAAAAAAAAATTTGGGGAAGTTTAAAGGAATGTTTTTACAAACAAATAAATTATAAGTGTTTGACTTATGATATGAAATTTTAATATATCATTGTGATATGAATTGAGATAGGTTAATAAAGGAAATTTATAAAAGGAAGTTGTTATAAAATAAATAGAAATAGAATTTATAAACATTGTTTTATAAATTCGCAACGACTTATTTTGATAAGTTAATTTTTATAACTTACTCATGGAGTTATATTCACGTTTTTGAACAGTGAATAATCCTTTAAAATAAAAGGAATAGAAATGATGAAATTGGTTAATAAGTATATTCACGTATTGAATAGTGAAAAAAATATGTTAAAGAAAATGTTTTGAATGTGATGTTTTAAATAGCATTAAAACGATCTAACGATGTTTTAAAATATGTTGAGATTCGAAACCATAGATTTCAACATTTATTGTTGAAATAGATGTTTTCGAGAAATAAAAGGAAATAGTAGATTATAACACTGTTGTTATAATAAATGTTTCCGAAAGGAAATGTTTTGTATAGTATTGGGATTTATATATCTATTTTATTTCGAATCCCTATACTAGTGATTTTGGGTTGTCGTAACGATGTTTTACGCAACATTCGTTTTAGCCCAAATAAATATGTTTAAGAGAATGATTTCCTTAACGAATGAAATATATACTTAATTTCGATTAGAGTATATTAAATATTTTCTAAGCATAGAAAATAAAAAGGCTTGTGAATTACTTATAAATAAATAAGTATGGAAATGTTTTTTCAATATTAAGTGAATATTTTGAATTTATCTTTTTAAAGATAAATTGAAAATGAATATTTGAAAACGAATGGAAATCGTATATTCATAAATATTTTGGAAATATAAATTCAATATGGAATTTATAAATGGAATTGGAAAATGGGTTTAAAAATAAATATTGATTTATTTTTGAAATATGGAAAGTTTATATCTTCTAAAGATATTTTTGGAAATTAAATAATTTGGAAAATTATTTGGAATCTGGTGATGTGTGCACATCTATTGATAGTTCAATAACCAACTATCAATATTTACCTTTGAATGGTATTTGTTGTGATTTGCTTGAAATTGAATGCCACACTTATTTTTTTTTAAATAAGCGCTCACTATTCGGGTTAACCGGGAAAGGACCTTGGGGTCGTATAACCCATTCCGAATATGTGATACGTCGTTATGAATTGCATTCGAAGATCGGTGTTGAAGACTGGATATTTTCGAAAGCGAAAGGGTTTCTTGTTGATTGTCTCTGCACTGGCTGATCCCTTGTATTGAGATCTCCATATGTGATGGGAAATCCGAACGTGATTAGAGATTATTCGGATTGCAAGGACTTCTTTGTAAGTGCCTTCGGTTCTGTTCGAGCCCGGAACAGACTTGTATGGATTGTGTGTCTGACATTACAAGTTGAGATGTAAAGCCGATTTCTTTCAAATATATTTCTGTGGTGGCGGAGAATTTATTCTCTTAGCTTAACACCCTTCTCTAAGACGTACGAGCTCAGAGGTTATATAGTTGAAGTTATCAGCGATGTATTCCCAATTTGGTATTGTGACATGCTGAGTGTTGCTGTAAATGATCATTGTGTTGATTATTGTGATAGGATCATTTATTTGATCGTCTATCTTGGTGATCATTGTGTTGATCATTTGTTGACCCAAAGCATGGCTTTTGTATAAAGTATGTTTTTGTGGACGTGACTTCGTCGAGCCTCACACCTCGGAAATGGTCAAAACAGGAAAGATGCGGCATGGTTATGAGGGGTAGCACCCTTTAGGGTATGTACATTTCCTTCTGGATAGAGGTGGTATCATGGTATGGAGCCCAGATATTTAACCTATGTGGTTACTACGAATTTATTACTTTGTGGTTGTTGGCTATCGGGATCCCGTGAGAAAAGTCGTTTACGATCGGGGAATGGCGTGCTCGTGTCAGTAGTTACCCAGTTAGGGGTAACCCGGCCTTGTGTTGGCATAGTTCCGGTTTGGTTCTCGGGGATGTCTTTCCAGAGGCATTCTCATGTGGCAATGGGAAGTTCCTTGGCCTGACCATTTGTTGGAAATCCAAAGAAACAATACGAAACTTGTACGGTATTAGTTGTAGAACCTATCATTCACTTATGGTGTCGCAACACTGTTTGGATGGTAGCTATAGTAGGCATACGATAATGGTCGTATGTTGGCTAAGATTTATATTCTACTTTCGAAATGAATTTTTCCCTACACTATGCACTAGTTATGATATCAAATGTTATTTTAAATGCGTATCAAGCATCTTTGACTATCATAAGGAGAAATCTCCTCCGATTCTGCGTTTGCATGTGTGTGTGTGCGGGAGGCCTTATGGTAGTCTCATTTTTAAAAGCATTGCGAATTGAATTTAAAAATATTCCTCTATTTTGATTTTAAGATAAATAAACTGTTTTGAGTTCTCACACTAGTCACATGACTGACTTGGAGTTTATTGTTTTCCTTCCTAAACTCTGGGTGCCCACCAATTTTCACACGGGCAGTCAAGAGTTAAGGTTTATCAGGATATTCTGGATATCCAGGAGTTGCTGGAAGCAAGATGGATGGCATTGGCGTATTACTAGTACTTAGTATTTCTTTTCCGCTGTTTTAAAATTGTTTGTTGTTGTACACTCTGATGATTTGATGTAATGTAATATAATGTGATGTAATAACTGATATAGTTCTTTGTTTAAAGATTATTCATTTACTTATTATATGTGTTCCGCTGCGAATTGTGAGATTCTGATGTTGTTCTGTTGTTTTCTATTTATTTTTTTCATTTTCTATTCTCTTTTTCTTCTATTTTAAAATTTTCTATCTTCTTTTCCCTATCCCTATTTTCTTTTCTCTCTTTTTCTTTTTCTTTTCTTTTTCTTAAACCCATAACATTCCGGTTTTTCGGCCTTCGATTTCTCGGCAGTCGATAAAGTGAGTATCGATGTTGAATTTTCGGCAACGAAAAATCGCGATCGTTACAATTGTTGTTTCTAAAAATTGGTAGTACTTTTAGAAAAGAAAATTTGCAACCAATCATAATTTTACAAACTAGGCAGGTTAGGTATGAAGAATTAATTTAAAAGGTCAAATCAACATGCTATTTTTTGTTCAATGCTCTCGGCACCAGGCTTTCGACATCGTACCTCCGCCACCAACTCCATCAAAACCAATGCACATGGTATCAGATAACTGGTAAGTAGTGAATTGGATATAGGCAGAAGGTACTGGGTCTAAACCATAGGTTTCGAGGAGATCGAACATGCTTTGTTTTAAATTGAAAATGTGCTTGCTTTTTCTTTTGAAGGAAGTGCTTTCTACTTGGTTGGCTTTCGGCTGAGCCAAATGTTAAAAAGGAAAAATTTCAAATAGTTTGCACCTTTTGTTTTAAATGAATTCTATCGAAGGGGTCAAAACCGCTGACTGTCGCTTTTTACGTTTCAACCCAAATTGGTTTCGAAAAAGTTACGTTGATTTCAAAACCAAACCGCTTCTCCAATGCTTTCGAAGGGATGGTTTCGACACCATCACTTCTTTACTTAGGAAATGTTTTCGAAAGGGATGCTTTTGACTTAAATGTTTTAATGACCCTTTTGCTCTATAAAAGGTAGAACCCAAATGGTTTCGAAAGAGATAGTTTTAATGGTTTCAAAAGGTGTTTCCACATGTTATAAATTGAACCCAAATTCTTTCGAAAGTCTTGATGCTTTAATGCTTTAGAAAGATTTTAAAGAGAGGATTCTAAGGGGTGGTCCCTTAATGGTTTTGAAAGGTCTAAAAGGAAGGATTTTTCAATGGTTTCGAAGGGCAATGTTTAAGTGTTTTAAATGTATGATGTCTAAGGTTTTAAAGCTTTTGTAGGAGATGAGCAAAGCAAAGAGTATACATAAATAAGTTCCTTATTTAAAGAATTATTTAAAGTTTTAAATCAATTTGAAAGAAATGGTTTTCAAGGAAATTTTATGGGTAGATAATCCTATGTAAAATGAATCGAATATTAGAATACCAGATGTGACTGGTACAGGGTCGTGCCCTATGCTTAAGCTAATAGCCCCTAGCCAAAATAGGTCCAAAATTCCAGTGTGTAGGGTTTTGTCATAGATGAGATTAAAATTAAGTTACATACAGAAAGGAATCTAAAAAGGAAGGACAGGTTATTGGTGAGCCTGCAAAACCATTAGGATCAGTTGGACCTGGAGAAGTATGGACAGACCATCCAAAAGAGGACTATCTAACAGATGTTAGATTTTATGTTTCTCTATAGGACCGAGTCAGCCAAGAGTTAGTAGGTAGCCAAACAAAACAACAATATATGGACAGATAGTCCATTTGATAAATGATATGTACATATACATGATATTGCTTTACAAACTTAACCAGATTTGGTTGTAGGATTATAATTTGCAAAAGATATGTTTTAAAAGGATATTTGTGAGGTGAAACTGTTCGCTAAGCGGTATGGTCTCACTTAATATCAGATAACCGAGATGTATAGTATTATTCACGTCGGGCTTTATGTCTGACTCGAAGTTTATGTTTTCTCCTTAAACTCTCGGGTGCTTAAAATTGATTTGAGTAGGCTGAGGGTTGAGGATTTTCAGGTTTTAGTAGGTTGGCAAATAAAGCTTTCGAAGACAAGCAGTTGGCTAATGGAAAGCTATTTAGGAGTTTCTGTTTTATTTTGTTTTATTCCGCTATGTTATACTATGTCAGTTTGACTATATATTACTCTGGTCAACCAAGGGTGCATCGTCATATGTTGTTCTTGGCATATTTATGTAATAATTATATTTTATCTGAAATTGGGAAACATTTGGGATTATGTAACTTGGATAGACTTGTTGTTTTGAAATGTAATTAAAAAAATGTTTTGATCTGCGATTATGTAACTTGGATACGACTTGTAGCGCTTAGCTTTGGGCATCTATATAGAGGATGTTACATTTCAATACACACATACACACACAAAAAAGGTACACCCGCTCTCTGTTTGTTCCAATTTAAAGTTTATTAGGTAACCTAAGCTCTTATACCAAAAGTAACAAACCACTATTATCATACTTGACATTTACGAACAATGGGCATTTGAATCCCAAGTACAACTAATAAAAGGTCTTAATGGTGAACATTTTAAAATATCACTTAGCACATCTATCATAAATATCAATAACCTTTCTCTTAGTTGAAGGTAAAGAATATGGCATTAATTTATATACACACAACTTACACACACATGTACATAAATATTTATATAAATATATAAAATATTTCTTCCTTCATATAAAGATCTATAAAAAATACTATATCATTTCGTTAAGCATAACATTTTCATGTTAATTTTGGTGACACTGTATGGGGAATTGAAGTAGTTGGAAGTAGCATGGTGACAGAGCTCAAAGGAGGAAGATATAGCGAGAAAGTTGGAGCACTACTGAGTGCACAGGCTCTCAGACGTCTGCGAGAAGGTGCCAGGCATCTGCGATACAAGAATTGCTTTCTACATGTTCTCCCAGACGTCTAGGAGATGTTATCATGCATTTGAGGCTCAGAAAACTTATTTTCTGAGATTTCTGCTGGACGACTGGTAGCATGGGCCAAACGTCTGAGGCGATATTTGGTGTCCATATTTCTTGGCCTGATTGAGTTGATTTGTGAAGATCTTTAAGGGGCAAGTCGGGTATTTTCCAACGAAAGATGGTTCACTATATAAGCTAGTTTCATGTTCTAAGAAAATGTCACTCCAAGGGTTTTGATTAAGGTTTATCCTCCATTAAATAGCATTTATCAAAACCTAGCTTTCTTCAATTTTCTTCTCCATAAACCTATTCTGTTTGAATATTGATCATTGTAACTATTCTTTTATACTCTTCTCATTGGTATTATTAAAGGCTCTCTCTCAAAGCGGATGTACACTAATAAGACGTCAGTGGAACCATTATAACTCAGTGGGTGGTTTATTTTATCGTTATTGTTTTATATTTCTATTGCTTGTTTGGTGACTGTGGTTGGTTTTAGATTGAATTGAGATTTGGATTTAGATATTAATTGGTTGTTTTTTCACTTTTTAGCATAATACATTTTCCGCTGTGCTTTGAGGTTTTGATTTAAGTGGTCTTAAATTAGAATTCCCATAATATTTGTTATCAGAACATTGGTGTTGGTAGGTGGTTGTATAAATACTAATATCGGATAATACCTCTAGTAATCCCTCAATAGTTAGTCCAAGTGGTGTAGCACCATATGTGCATGAATTGTACGCGCCCTCGGGATCATAATTGGTTACTTACAAGTGGAATAACAATAATGATTTCAAATAGTGGCAATGGAAGATGAAAGCGGTTCTAAGGTGGAATCGCGTGCATCGGGTAGTGTTTGATACACATTTGTTGTCGATGGAAGTCTCGGGTGTTAAGAGAGAGGAAATGGAAAAGTGAGCATTCACTACACTTTGACTTACTATGGGTGAGAATGTGATCTCCGAAATTAGTGGTTAGACTACCTCTAAAAGTATAAAGGAAAAGTTGGAGGAGTTATATATAAAGAAGTCACTAACTAATCATTTGATCTTATTGCAAACGTTCTTCACCTATAAGATGAAGGAGGGTACTTCGCTAAAGGCGCACTTGAACGTGTTTGATGATTTGCTAATGAAGATGAAGGCAGTAGATTTGAAGTTTGAGGAAGAACAAAAGGCGATGATATTGTTGTATTCATTGCCAGACCGTTATATGGGTTTCTCAAATAGTTTGATTTATAGCCATGATACACTGACTCTTGATGATGTCAAAATGGGTCTTCTTAGTGAGGAGTTGTGCGATCAAATGAAGGAGTTGAGTGATGGAAGTAGCGATGCTAGTAGTGGTCATATTTTATTTGTGGAGAAGGAGAGATATGAGAAAAAAGGGAACCGATGACGTTTTAAATCAAGGAAGCTTTGTTGGAGAGCAGAGTCAAAGGAAAGAAATAACAAAGCTTTATTTGTAAGAAACTTAGTCATTGGAAGAATAAGTGTCTAGACAAGGAGAAAGCAAAGAAGGAAGTAGCATCTTCATCCACAGTGCTGGAGAGTGGAGTTGGTGAGGAAGGCATAGATATTTTGACGATGGTAGCATCAGATGTTTCAGTTAGCGAATAAGTGCTCGATTAGGGGGCGTATTATCATATGATGCCGAATAAGAATTGTTTTTCTTCTTATATTGACAAAGAGGGAAATTCAATTGTTATGGGTAATGGTTATATTTGTAAATCAAAGAGCATTGGTTTCGTGCAAATAGGATGTTTGACAGAGTAGTTCGTACCCCACTTATGTATGCTATATTCCGGGACTACGAAAATCTCTTATTTTCTTAGGACAATTAGATTCTTTTGGTTGTAAGATCACTATTGAGAGTGATAGCTTGCAAGTTTCAAAGGTGTGCTTATGGTGATTATGGGTACTAGGACTCATTGTGTTTATTTGCTTCAAGGTGTGACTACTGATGGTGAAACTTATGTAGTTATTGATAGTTATCGTGGCTTGGATGTGACAAGGTTGTGGCATTTAAGGTTAGATCGTATCTTGGAGAGGAGTTTGGATATTCTTCAGAAGAGAGAGATAATCGATAGGGAAGGTTTCAACAAACTAGAGTTTTATGAGGAATGTGTTATGGGAAAACAAACTAAAGTGTCATTCGATGAAGGAAACATAATTCGAGAGAGGTTCTTGAGTATGTTCACACGAATGTTTAGAGATCGGCACCGGTAGATTATTTAGAAGGAGCTCCTTATTATATTTCTTTTATGGATGATTTTCTCGAAAGGTATGGCGTATTTAATGAAGGCCAAGTCGAAGGCATTTGCAAAGTTCAAAGTTTGAAAGGCTCTTGTTGAGAATGAAAGTGGTAAATCTTTTAAGGTTCTAAGGTCTGACAATGGTATAGAGTATGTTTTCGGGGAATTATTGGAGTTTTGCAAGCATTACAGTATTCGGAGGCATTTTACTATACCGGAAGATCTGCAGTTAAATGGTGTTGCAAAGAGGATAAACCATACTTTACTTGAGAAAGCTCAATGCTTGAGATTGACATCGGGTTTATCAAAGGAATTTTAGGCTGAAGCGTTATCACCCATGGAGCATATTGTTGATCGAATTCAATGCTCGGCTATTGGTAACAAAATTTTGGAGGAAGTGTGGAATGGAAAGAGCATTGACTTGAGTTGTCTTCATGTGTTCGGTAGTCCGATTTATGTGCATGATCTAGGAAATGATAAGATTGAGTCTAGAGATTTCAAAGGAATTTTGCTTGGTTATACGGATGGTGTAAAAGGCCGATGGATTTGGAATCCAAAAATTAAGAAGGTTGTGAATTCTCATCATGTTACTTTTAATGAGTTGGCTTTATTCAAGGAGAATAAGAGCTCATCGAATGTTTCGGATTTGGTTCATGGTGAATCAAAGGAGAAGAGACTTATTCCCAACTTTCGTCCAAGGAGTGGAGTAGTTGAACATGCTTGTGAGGAGGGAGCGGTTGATGTTACATCACATAATCCATATGGTTCCTCAAGTATTTTTGGTGATGTACATGATTCTAGAGAGGATTCGATTTCAAGGTGGATCCGAAAAGAGTTTGGGTGATTGTATTGCTACTCGGGTGGGTCGACATGCTATATAGCACCCGGTAGATATGGTAATTGGAACTATCTTATCTCTTGTGATAATTTGGACTATGCTCTTCATGTAGTCCAAGATGAGTTGATGGACACTGATGACGTTATGGATTCGAGTAATAGCTCAAAATGGATTTGTGCTAAATAGGAAGAGATGCAATCGCTATTGAATAATCAAACATGGTATTTGATTCCACTTCCCGAAGGAAACCATTCTATTGAGTGCAAATGGATATATAAGGTAAATGATGATATGAGATACAAAGCTAGGCTAGTGACTAATAGGTTTTCATAAAGGAAAGAAAAGGAGTACGATGAGATTTTTGCACCAGTTGTGCGCCATACTTCAATCTGGTTATTACTTGATATAGTTGTTATTCACGACTTGGGGTTGGAGCAACTTGATGTGAAAACCACCTTCTTGCATGGTGACTTCGATGAAGACATCTACATTGAGCAACTAAAAGGTTTTATTATAAATGGTAAGTCAAATTATGTTTGCAAGTTAAAGAAATCACCTAGACAATGGTACAAGAGTTTCGATCATTTTATGCTTGAAAAAGGTTTTGATAGAAGCATCAAGGATGCTTATGTCTATTTCAAGAAGTTAGAAAATGATTGTTGGGTGTATTTACTCTTATATGTGGAACGACATGCTCATTGCTTCAAAAGATAATAATGAAATCAACAGGTTAATAATGAGCTTAAAATCGCAATTCAAAATGGAGGATCTTGAAAAAGCGAAGAGGATATTGGGCATGCAAATAAAAAGGGATCAAAAGCTATTTGAGTTAAAATTGACATAAAAGGAGTATATTGAGAAAGTGCTTTGCTAGTTTAGGATGGAGAATGCAAAGATGTCAAATACACTTTTATCTTTGCATATGAAGATTTTGAGTAAGGGATTACCTATCTTGGAGAAAGTCAAGACTTATATGGCAAGGGTGTCATATACAAAAGTGCGGTTAGTAGTTTAATGCATGCCATGCATGGAGTGTACGAGGCCTGGTTTCGTGTCGTCGGAATGGTTAGTCGATATATGGATAATTCAAGAAAATCGTATTGGGAAGCTATGAAGCTTATATTGAGATGCCTTAGAGGTATATCAGCTCATGGCCTTGTTTTTTATCGTAGTAAAGGAATGAATCGCAAGTTGGCTGGTTATTGTGATTTGGACTATACTGGTGATAAGAATCGAAGATAATCAACTTTCAAACATGTCTTCACACTTGGTGGTACGATCATAGTTTGGAGATCGAGATTACAAACCGTAGTTTCTTTATCCACTACAAAGGCGGAGTTGATAGCCACGGTGAAGGCGGCAAATAAGCAACTTTTTTTGAGGTGATTGTTGTGTGACTTAGTATTTGAACACGATAGTATCAATATTTAATCTGTTAGCCAAATAGCTATTCACTTGATGAATAATTTGACTTTTATCTCACGGACTAAACATATTGAAGTAAGAGAGTCATTTTTAGCAGTCATGGATGAAGATAAGCAAGTATATATTCGAAAAGTGCACCCAAAGGATAACGCGACGGATATGTTCACTAAGACACTGTCAGTTGGGACGTTCGAGCACTACTCGAACTTGATTTGCTTGTTGAAGTACTAGGTGCCATGAGGTGGCACGATTGAGCGAGTAGCTTGGTTATGGATGATCAAGAGCATCTATGACAGAATGTGATTCTACCTTTATGGTGAGTACTAGTTCACACTCCTTAGTACTTTTGCCTTTTGGTGAGACGATCTTGGATTTGGGTGCATTCAACACTTCATTAGCGAATGGTGACATTGTCAGAGCTCATAAATGGAGTGTAATGGACAATAGCTTTACTGGAACTCATTGTGAAAGTATTGAAGCTTGTTTGGTAGAAGGTAGAGTTGGTAATAGTTTGAAACTATCGGTTCTTGGTGATAGAGATGGATATAGTGTCCAAGTGGAGTGTTGAATTTCGGCGAGCAGAATTGAAGTGGTTGGAAGTAGCATGGTGATGAAGAAGACTATTGCGAATCGGAGCTCGGAGCTCGGAGCTCGGAAGATATGATAAGAAAGGTGGAGCACTGCTGAGTGAAACAAGTGCTACGCACATGGGTTCTTGGCTTAACTTTACACGTGCTAAGCACATGGGTTCTTGGCTTAACTTTTCACCGCAAATAATTTATGTTGTCAAGTTACCTAACCACGCACTACTACGTTATAGTTCTAACCAACAGTACTATTTTACCGATTAAAGCCCAGTTTAAAACGTCCAAAATATTGTGGTTAAATAAAAAATGTAAGCAATTTTGCTTCTAAATTCAATTAACACAATAGTCTGTTAGATTTGTAAAATCTCATAGCTTTGAGCATAGTTTAATGTTGCGGAAGGAGCAGCATGGGCAAATGTACCAGCAATAGATACAAACATATATACATACATACATAAATATATGTATGTATATATGTGTATGTATATGTATGTATTATATATATATGTGTATGTATATGTATGTATTATATATGTGTGTATGTGTATGTATGTAAATGTATGCATGTAAAAACTTTTGAATTTAGGCAATAAGATAAATGCAGGCTGTAATTAGTAGAATTCAGTTGTACATAACCACAGATGTCTGTCCATAGACCAATCCGGGGCAAAAAAAAAACAATTTACATTAATCGATGACGATAGCATATATATTAACAACTATAGTTAGTTGATGATCCTTCGCGTTAAACAAAGTTGACAGATGTTTTTAGAATTCATAAATAGTAACGATTCATAGCACAGACATCTTCACTTTCCCATGTATGAAAGAATGTAATAAAAGGCAGGAAAGTATATACGTGCAATAGTTGAACAGTAGAGTATAAATGACTTGCCACTGCAAAATTTCTTCAGCCCCTATCAGTAGTTTGAATCATTCCTCAGTCTCCATTACTGTCTGCATGTAATGGAAAAAGTGTTGCTTATGTATAGGTTTGGACCAACGTACAAAAAAGGAACATAAGCAACAACAAAAACAACATGTACTTCTACATTATCGTTTTTAATACGCCTAAAAATGAATCATGGCAGTAGAAAAGAAAAGTGTATAGAAAAATTATGCAGTTAATTGTGAGTTGTGACATTTAGATTTAAGCAAACATCTCCATCTGTTATGGATAGATGTTCCAGAATTAAAGCATGTTAAATTTGATCTGTTGAAAGAAACAATATGCTGTCATTAAAAATTTTGAGCTTGCTCGGTATTCAAATACTAGGTTTATGATGGACAGTGAAAATAACATGCGACTGTAGTTGGAACATGGTTTGAATAACATAAGAAAGCTGCTATCTTGAACGATTACTGTATGATGTTTTTTTTTTTTTACTGATCTGAAGTATGCACTATAATGTGTCAGTTTAAGTTAATTTTTACTGATTTTGTGGTAGACCTATAGGCTTTGTCAGAACGACTAAAAGTTAGATGGTTCTATGTCGTATTATACTTGAAGATGGTTCACTAATTTCCTTTACTAATTGTCTGCCATTTCCTCATTAAGTTTGAGAATATTCCTCGTGTTATTAGATGTATGAGTACATTTTGGGGAGAAGGCCTTGCTATCTATTTATCATCTAGGTAGTTAAAATGTGTTTTATAACTTGTAGAAGTCTAATATGTTACATCTGAGGAGCTGCTTAGTTACGTTGCTGACATATTGTGGTTGAATAGCAATTATAAGAAGCAAAAACTTATCCTAAGCGCCCCGAATTTGAAAATTTGGTAAAACATTAAACTATTTAGGCCTTACAAACTGTAATACCGATGCATTGAACATTAGTGTACCTTTCTGGCTGAGGTCGTATTGGGTCATTAAGTTGTAAAAGCTTTCTATGTCCATTGTAATGAATGATCCATTTGTGTGCACGCCGATGGTCACCTGGGTATGTACCAAGTGTGGTCGTAGTAACGTTAGGTTTGTTAACCAAAAATGGAACAACACCCTAGGTTGAACGTGAAAGCACAAATCTGTTCTTGCAGAGCAATAATATAAAAAATAGATGTAAAAAAGAGAGAAGTAGTAAAAGACAAGAAGATTATTATAGTGGTTCAACTTTTTATGAAGGCTACACCAACTTTATAACTTTTTTTAACTGACTGCTTTTACCAATTGAATCGGGTTACAAGATAATTAAATCTCCGAAATTAGATCAAGTCACCAGTGCAAGTGTTCACTGGAGAATCACAATTGTTTGCACAAAAAATGGACAAACACCTCCAAGTCGTATTATTTAGTTGATTATATGTGATTTTCAATGATTTTAGATGAGTATGTAAATATAAAAGAAATAGGGGCTGAAATGTAAAAGACACGCGGATTTATAGTGGTTCGGCCAGAATGTGCCTACGTCCACTTTATATGTTATTATCTTCTTTCTTTCAGATTACAAGTACAATGCTTCGTATATAAGTATATGAAAGTAGTTTGAAAGTTCCTTCCTTGCTTGAGCTCTCAAACTTGTCTGCCATTGTTGTACCCCTGCCCCTCTATTTATAGAATGAGGTAGGGGGCAGGGGCCTTGGAGGTACATAGCTGCTGGTGGGCCCGGGCTGAAGCAATCTGGACTGGCAATCATTTGGTTCGGCGAGGCTTCATTCGGCTATGCTTAGAGAAGTTGGGGTTTAGTTAGGCGTGGTCTGGTCCGGTAGGGTGTTGGAGAGGTGGTTCGGTAGTGGAGATGGAGAGGTGGCTCGGTAGTGGAGTTGGTCCGGTAACCTTCTGGTTCTGGAGTTGGTTCGGTTATGGTACCGAATCAGTTGGTTCGGTTATGGTTGGACCGGATGTGGGGGCTGGCCGAATGACCTTTGGTTCGGTGTGAATTGGAGATGCCGAATGCCTCTCTGCCGAATGGACTTGTATATTGAGAACGCCAGATGGACTTCTATGCTTATATTGTGCCTTGTGTTTGTCGAACGGGGTGGAGGTTGCGAGCCCGAGTAAAACTTTGACTTCTTGGTCTCGAGATCTTCTGGGTGAGAATTCGCCCAACATTTGCCCCCCAAAGTGGGGCACGTGCTTGCATGTGTCGCGCTTTGTTTTCCCTGTGGCGAGAAGGCTTGTTTTGTAACGCCATGGGCTGGATGTTCATATCCTGTTGATGTCCTGCAAAGGAATTTACAGTTTTAGAGTGATTTCAAACAACAACCGTTCGTGATCGAAATATTCGAGTTGAATTGAACTGTGCTGTTTGGGACGAGAGAGTAAGCCCCGAGGGGGCTTAGCATCATTGATGCCAGGTTCATGTCAGAGTAGATCCTTGGATCGTTTGTCAAGATGGTTTATCGCCAGCTCAGAGCATGCCTAGGGATCGTTCGCGACCCCGCACATGTGTAAATAGCTTAGCCATTTCATAATTATCAGAGTCAAATATCCGTTTAACCTACGAGTTTAAAAAGGCGTGTCAAAGTGTAAATTCCCACGACAATAGGGTTAATAACCATTCAGAGCGTGCCTATGGACCGTTCGTGGTCGCGTACACGTGTAAACGATTAATCCATGTTAGTGAGAGATTTACAACTTATTCATCGTTGTAATAATCCTCATTTTATTAGTTAGTTCTGGAGTTCGGTGCTTATCTGCATGAGGCGCTCTGCATGCCCCTAGTTCTTGGTTGTCGTTGGTAGAGAGATAGTTCATTCGGTTTTTTGTTGGTCCGGTTATTCTCATCCGGCTGTGGTTTCATTCGGCATCTAGTTGGTTCGGTATATTTGTTATTGGTCCGGTGTTCCTATCCGGTGGGCCGAACCAGTTGGTTCGGCGGCCCTGAGCTCGCCTATATATAGAGGCCGTACCCCCCTTGGTTTTCCCTTACCGAACCAAAGAGCCGAATCAACTGACTTGCCGGACCAAATCGTCTGCCGAACCAAATCTCTACCGAATCAGGTACACACTCTATTGCCGAATGCCTTTATTACCGAATGTTTCTGTATGCCGAATGAGTTTAAGGCCTTAGTGCCGAATGAACTTCATGCCCCATTGCCGAATGAATTTGCTTGCACCGTATTACCGAACGAATTCGTATACCGGATGAACCTCTAATGCCGAATGGAACTACCGAATGAGGCATATACCGAATGAGACTCGGAATTTGAATCTTGAGCGAAATCTTAGGCTTTTATATGCTTGCTTTAGATACTTGCTTGTTTATTTTCCTATACTTCTTATTCTAATATCAAGTTTTTCTTGTGCTGCAGAAAATGTCTCGCAAAGCGGAAACACGATCGGACAGAAAGAAGTCTAGAGGCACAGGAGAGTCTTCTTCTTCCTTGCCCCCAGTCCAACCAGGATCCGGGCAACATCGACCTATTCCGAGGTCTCTAGTGGATGGATATGGTCCACAGGAACTTCTGATCTCCCCTCCTGATTGCTTTCCTAGCTCCCTAAAGGAGGAGCAACTTGACGTCATATCCCGTTCCTTCGGGATAGATAGGGCTCTTATGCTGCTGCCGGGAGATGGAGTGATGCCATATAATCTTCCCGAGGGCTACTTTGCTTATAGCAGATACCATTGCATGTGCGGTGCTATCCCTCCTATCAACGCTTGGATAGTAAGCTTCACCACATATTTGAAGGTGGCTCCCTTCCAGCTTCAGCCTAACTCTTATGCCATCCTGGTGAGCCTCTTTGTTATCTTCCAGAGGAGGTACGGGCGTCCTCCTTCTAACCGGGAAATTCGATATTTGTACAACCTGAGAGGCTATAAGAAGGGGTCTCCGTATATCAGTCTGGAAGCGGCCGTGCCCTTCAAACCGGTCCTGGACTTATATTCCAAGTTTACCATGTTCAAGAAAGAGTGGTTCTTCATCAAGGACGATGCTGTCTCTTTCCGCCTTTTCACTTCCGGCTGTAAGATGGATTTCATTTATATTTTTCATGTTTTGACTGTAGTGTTTTTTCTGACATGCTTCTATTTCTGGCTAGCGACAGGTGGTATTGCAGTCGTGGAGGATGATTCCTTGGTGCGAATGGCTGCTGAACTAAAGGCTATTCCGGCACGGGACCGGTCGGCCTCCTTCTTGATCAGGAACGCAACCCTCTTGGAGTATAATTTGATCTTACCGCACCAGTCCGTGGTTAAGCAAAGGGATACGGCTGAGGAGAAGGCTGCTAAAGCTAAGGAGGGGGCTACGGTGAAGAGCGGTAAGAGGGAGCCTTTTGCAGAGCGTCCCGCTGTCGGGGGGAAAAAGCTGAAGAAGTCTGATTGCCCTTCTTCAAGCACTTGTCCGACTGTCCCGGAGGGGGAAGGTGTAGATGAGGAGGAAGGAGGCGAGGTTGGAGAAGGGTCGGAGGGTGGAGGAGACGGCGACGGTCAAGGTGGTAATGGCGTCGGTGCCCTAACCTCTGAGCAAGACCTTGAACTGGATGAGGCTCTCCGTCGGGCCTTCGGGGAGTCGGAGGGAGAGTCGGAAACGGAGAAGGCAAAGGAAACCGGCAAAGCTGTGGCTGGCACTGACCCATCCTCTATGGGTTCCTCAGCTAGGGCGATTCCGGCGATGCAAGGTGAACTTTTGTCTTCTGCCGATTCCATTTTCGATAGGGACTTAGAAATTTTTTACGGTTCACTTCCGTCCAGGAATGAGATCCAGGACTTATTGCAGTATCCCACTCCTCCGCCGGGTTTGTATAATAGACGTGTCTTCTCACTTTTCGTTCCTTTTAACTTAACACATTTTTCGAACTGTGGATTATTGTATGTTCGTAACACTTGTTCTTTATTCCAGGGGCAGGCCAGGTGGTTAAAACGTCGGACGTTCGACACCGCCTTGAGCAGTTTAAGTCAAGGAGAGCTTCTGCGAAACCCCCTACTGGTCGCACTGGGGATGTAGTCAGTTATCACCCTCTTCTCGGGGTCATTGAAGAGGGCATTCGGAAAAAGAAGCGGAGCCATTCCTTATTTGAGTCTTCCCCTGGTTCGCAGCTTCCTACTCAGCCTCCTCGTGATACTACGGAGGAGAGCACGGAATCCGGCCCCCCTCATCCTCCTTTCAAGAGCCCAACTGTTATTCGTATAAGGCGTCCTGATGTGCCTCGCCCCGTGCCTCGTGACCCTTTTGCCGGTCATCCTGATTTAGATCCGAGCTTTCAGGATATCTCATTTGATGAGGCCACGGGCGAGCACCTCCTTCCCCGCAACCCCATGGTAAGAGTGCTGGACGAGGCCAAGTCTTTAGATCTTGATTTACTTACTACACGGGTAGTCACCATGGGGGACGAAGCCAAGGCTAACATCGATCGGGTGGCCGCAGAGACCAAGAAGTTAATGGAGCATCATGCTAAATTGGCCAAGGCCGGGGAAGAGATCGGGAGTGCTAATGTTCGGTTGAGGTTAAAAGTTGCCGATCAGGCCAAGCAGCTCGCCGATCAAGCCATCCAGATTTCCCAGCATGAGGAAGCCTCCAAGCGGATGAAAGAGACGATGGAGAAGGCCAGTAGGGCGGAATTACGGAAGATGGAGGTCGCCTGCAGGGAACGGATTAACATGGCCATTACGACGGTGGACGAGGTTCGAAATGCGGATCTTGAGCGGGTAGAGGAGTTGTCTGGGAGGCTCGAGGCTGCGGAAATGGCTCAGGCCGAGTTGAAGGAGGAGATGGAGGAGATGAGGAGGTCCCTCAAGTTAAAGGAGGAGGAAATGAGGAGGTCTCTCCAGGCTGACTGCTTGAGATACCAATCAGAGAGGGACATTGCCGTCGCCAAGTTGCAAGCCTCCGAGGCCCGGGTGAGGGAGTTTGAGGAGAATGAGGGGATGATGGATGAGATGCTGCAGGACATGTACTTCCACACTTGGAAGGAGGGCGGCTTGTCTTGGATGGACGATTACCCTCGGGTGATGGCCAAGGTGTATCTCCAGGCTTTAGAGGAGGCCAGGGTGAACGCGGGTAAGGAAGGCGGAGAGGCTTTCAATTTGGATGCGGTTACTGCCCAGTTCTCGAAGGAGGAGCAAGCGGCGGTAAAGGAGGGGATGCGGCTGCTTGCTGAAGAGGAAGCGGGCGTGCAGTTGGATGATGAGGATCAAGCGGCGGATGCTGGTGAGTTATTCTTTTCCCTTTCCGTGTTTTCATAACTTGATCGTTCGTTTAATGAATTCCTCTTCTGAACTGGACAGGTGGGACTCCTGATCCACATGCTGGGGGCTCTTATCCTGCGGCTAAGTAGACTGGGGAAGTCGGTGATGGAGTGTGGACGCGGCTGCCACCTTTTTATTTCTTTTTATCACTGTTTACGTTAGTCATTGACATGTAACTATAACAATATTATTTGCAAAGAATAACTTCGTGTGATTTTATAATATAAGCTGATGTTGTTATGTTTAAATGTTGTTGTCATCTTGATGTGCTGCGTGAGAAATATAACTATGTATATGCCTGTGATTCTAGTTGTGTTTGATGCTAAGTTTTTTGCTAGAAATATAATTTCATGTGTTGCAATGTTATTGTATGAACAAGCTATAGTTACGTATTTATGTACAAGAAAAGAGAGTACCGCCCTTTATGTTCCATTCGCAGGCGGTAGCTTAGAGTATCTTATGTAACTGTTCACGGATATAGCTGAGTACCTTGCCACCCAGTACGCAGGCTTAGTTTCTTATGAGTGAACGCTTCCTATTTGGTTTCCTGTACTTTAGAGTTTGTTATACAGGATAGGAGAAAAGTATTTAAATGAAATGGAAATATAGTAAAAGTAAAACTTCCAGTCACGGAAGGCCGTCGATGTGCTTAAGTTCGTGGCAAACGGGTTTTGTAGTCACTTTCCCTAGCTGTGGGTCTTGGAGACATTTGTCACCCATCTTACGCCTCCGCGGGGAGTTTTCTTTTTTACCACAGCCGCACTTAAGACACGTCAGAGCCGAGATCGCGCACGGTAACTACCCGAACCATTATGGTCCGTAATCGTGGGTATTATTCGATTTACCGTGGCCGGTTAGCGTGGGTGCCGTTGGCCGTGAACTACCCCTGGCTGGCCACACCTTATGTTGGGGCTTAAAGTAGGTTCACAGTTGCCGGCGAGCCGAACGCCGTAATGAGCTGCCATCGGCTATAGTCGGCCTTTATGATGACTTATAATCGGCTCATTACAGTTGGCTTTGAGGGCAGGCGCGCAATGAGTTAACCCGCAGCAGAGGGATGCTGGAGCAAAAGTGTCTCATTGGCGAGTGCATAGAATCGTAGCGTACCTATTAGGCCTAGTCCAGATGAGGCCGCGGTGCGTCTTGAGTGGAGATGCCATAGGATTTTTGTTCAACAGAAAGGGATAAAACTTAACAAGTAGCCAAGACATAAAGGAACAAGCTAAAAAGAGACAAGATTTTTTAAAGTGGTTTGGCACGAAAGTGCCTACGTCCACTGATTCTCTTTGTTAATTCACTTCATATGGGCAGTACAAGTTAAGAAAAGTATCGACGGAGGTGTCGGATGTTCCATGCCCTCTGGAACACCTCTCCGTCCACTGTTGACAAAATATAAGCTCCGTTGTGGAGATCTTTATGAATTACATACGGTCCGTCCCAGATGGGGTCTAGTGCCCCGGGGCGCGGAAAGATTCGCCTGAGGACAAGATCTCCTTCTTGTAAGCTGCGATGCTTGACTTTGGAATTGTATAGCGCTGCCACCTTTTGTTTGTGAGCTGCTGCTTTAAGTGCTGCATCGTTTCTCCGTTCCTCAATCAGATCCAAAGACATGAGGAGGAGTTCTTCGTTTTCTTCTGGGTTGTAGTGGATCCTACGGTGGGAAGGCACAATAGTCTCAACTGGGAGCATTGCCTCCGATCCATATGCCAAGGAGAAAGGAGTATGTCCCGTTGATGTTCTGAAAGACGTGCGGTATGCCCATAGTGCCGTAGGAAGTTCGTCCACCCAGGCGCCTTTTGACTTTTCAAGTTTCTTCTTGATTAGGGTTTTGAGAATTTTGTTGACAGCTTCAACTTGTCCGTTTGCCTGAGGATAAGCTACTGATGAGAAGCTTTTATGAATTCCATGCTCCTGGCACCAGTCGGCAAATTCTTCGCTGTCAAATTGGAGTCCGTTGTCTGATATGATCTTGAGTGGGACTCCGTACCTGCACAGAATATTTTTGATCAAGAAGTTTATAACTTTTGTTGAAGATATTTTATTTAGAGGTTCTGCTTCCACCCATTTGGTGAAATAATCGACTGCCACTACAGCATATTTGGCTCCGCCCCGGCCCGTTGGCAGTTCGCCAATTAAGTCAATTCCCCATACAGCAAAGGGCCAAGGGCTGGTCATTTGAGTAATTTCATTTGTGGGAAGTCGAGGAATCTTGGCAAATTTCTGACATCTGTCGCATTTCTTGACGAAGTCTAGAGCGTCTTTGTTTAGTGTGGGCCAGTAATATCCATATCGGAGTATCTTCCTTGCCAAAGTCTGCCCCCCAGTGTGATCTCCGCATCCTCCCTGATGGATGTTTGATAAGATCTCCTTGGCTTCCCTTCCAGCGACGCATCTCAATAAGGGGCCAGAGAAGCCACGCCGATAGAGGATGCCTTCTTGTATCGTGTAGTGGGGAACTTTCCTCAAGATCCTCTTGGCTTCGTCACGCCTGTCGGGCAGTGTGCCATCTTGCAAATATTTCCGGATGGGAGTCATCCAGGTTCCTTCTTCGATTGCAGTTACCAGATTTACTGGTTTGAAACTTGGGGCTAGCTGCCTTGAGATGGCTAGTGTTCCGAAAATGGTGCTATTCTTCATACTAGCTTGCTTTGCAAGTTCATCTGCCTCTTGGTTCTCTTCTCGAGGAATATGTTTGATTAGATAGTGGTCCAATTGATCGAGCAGCAGTTTGGTTTTCTTTAGGTATGCTGTGAGTCGTTCTCCTCGAGTCTGGAATTCTCCTAGCACCTGGTTTACGATAAGCTGAGAATCACTATGAAGACATAAGGAATTGATTCCAATTTCCAGGGCAAGCTCCAATCCTGCTATTACTGCTTCATATTCAGCATCGTTGTTAGTGGCCGTGAACTCCAACCTTAATGCATAGTACAACTTTCTTCCCCTGGGGGTGATGATCACAATTCCTGCCCCCGAGCCTTGTTCGTTCGATGCTCCATCTACAAAGAGGTTCCACTTGATGTTTTTTGCTATTTCGGATTGTTCCTTGCCTTCGTTGGTAGTGAATTCGGCAACGAAATCGGCCATGGCTTGTCCTTTGATAGCGGTGCGAGGATGGTAGGTGATATCATACTGACTTAGTTCGATGCACCATTTGAGGAGTCGCCCAGAAGTGTCAGGACGATGGAGCACTTGTCTTAGCGGTTGATCGGTTAGAACCCTGATGGAGTGAGACTGGAAGTAGTGTCGCAGTTTTCGTGACGCGATCAATAAACAATATGCTAATTTCTCTAGTTTAGGATATCTAGCCTCTGCCCCTGTAAATCTCTTACTTACAAAGTAAACCGGGCGTTGTGTGCGGTCTTCTTCTCTTACCAAGGCGGCGCTTAGAGCATGAGATGATACAGCGAGGTATAGGTATAACACTTCACCTTCATTTGGAGTTGAGAGTACTGGTGGTCTCTGAAGGTGTTCGATTAGGTTGAGGAAGGCTTTTAAGCATTCATCGGTCCACTCGAATCTCCCTTTGTCTTTCTTGAGAGCTTCGAAGAAAGGGACACACTTGTCAGTTGCCTTGGAAATGAATCTGCTTAGGGCGGCCACCTTTCCGTTTAGGCTCTGCATTTCTTTTCGAGTGGAGGGTATCCTTATTTCTTTTAGAGCCCGGATTTGTTCAGGGTTTGCTTCGATTCCTCTGGCGTGGACGATAAATCCTAAGAATTTTCCCGAAGATACTCCGAAGGAGCACTTTAGAGGATTCAGCTTCATTCCATATCGGCGAAGTACTTGAAACATCTCGCCCAGGTGGCTTACATGGTCGTCGGCTTTCCTGGACTTTACCAACATGTCATCCACATACACTTCCATAGTTCGTCCTATTAGTTCCGCGAACATCTTGTTGACGAGGCGCTGATAGGTAGCTCCAGCATTTTTGAGTCCAAAAGGCATGACTTTGTAACAATATAGTCCGCGGTCGGTGATGAAGCTAGTGTGGTCTTGATCAAGAGCGTGCATGGGAATCTGGTTATATCCGGAGTATGCATCCATAAAAGATAGGAGTTCGTGTCCGGCTGTGCTGTCCACAAGTTGGTCAATTCGGGGAAGTGGGAAGCAATCTTTTGGGCAAGCGTCATTCAGATTGGAGAAGTCAATACATGTTCGCCACTTTCCATTGGCCTTTTTTACTAGCACTGGGTTAGCGATCCATTCTGGGTAGATGGCTTCCCGTATGAAGCCATTAGCAAGTAGATTCTTTACTTCCTCATCAAGGGCTGCCGATCGCTCTGCCCCCATGCTCCTCTTTTTCTGCTTTACTGGTACCTTGGTGGGATCGATGTTCAGCATGTGGCATGCTATGTCGGGGGAGATTCCTGTCATATCGGCATGGGTCCACGCAAATACATCTAAGTTGTGGCGGAGAAAGTCAATGAGTTGATCTTTCAACTCCTTTTTTAGCTGAGATCCGACTTTTAATAGTTTACTTGAATCGTGCTTGTCTACAGATACGAATTCCATAGCCTCTGCAGGCTCGGCGGTAGCCTCCTCCTCTTTATCCCTGGGGTCTAGTTCATTGAAGGGATCGCTTGTGTATCGAAGAGGAGGGGCTTTCTTTAGTTGCTATGCCTCCAAGCTTTTCATGCAGAGAGTAGTCTCTGCACCTTTTCCTTTATTCTTTCTGCGGTTATCGCGAAGTTCAGTTACATAGCAGTCTCGGGCAGCATCTTGATCTCCTTCTACTTCTCCTACTCCGTTGTTTGTTGGAAATTTCATTTTCAGGCACCAGGGGGCTAATACAATCTGGAAGTCAGACAAGGCTGGTCTTCCCAAGAAGGCGTTGTAAGCCGAGTGGTTTTCTATTAGTACGAACGTTTGTTTTCGCACAACGGAGCGGGGATGACTTCCTATTTCGACGAAGAGGTCAAGTTGCCCGAGGGGCATTTTTGCATCTCCAGTGAAACCGTGCAGTGGTTTGTCACAGGGGGATACATCCTTCATTGATAACTTCATTTTGTCGAAAGCATGTTTGAATAGGATATTTACGGAGCTTCCTGTGTCTATTAGAATCCGAAAAACTTTAGCTGGACCGAACCAGGCAGAGATGACCATAGGATCCATATGTGGGTACTGTCTTCCTTCCAAATCACGCCTACTGAATATGATGTCGTCGTTCTCTTTTCGTTTCGGGTGGCGTTCTTCCGTGATGGAGTTAACATAGCCTTCTGCATTTCTAAGCGACTTGCCGTACCTTTCCATCTCTGCCCAACTTCTGTCGGCGATGTGTGGTCCTCCTGAGATGGTAAGGACCACTATCTTCTCTTGACTAGAGCCACTGGTGTTGTGATTGTTGCGATTCCCTCCGCCTACCTCTGGGAGGGGTTGCTTTGAGTTCTCATTGGCTGGAGTTGGAGTCCTGTTCTGACCCTTCACATAGCGTTCCAGTCTTCTTCTTCTAATGTGTTCTTCGATCAAGTCCCGAAGATGGTGGCATTCATTGGTGTCATGTCCGTGGGATTCGTGGAAGCGACAGAACTTTCCGGACTTGAGTGCGTTATCTGATTCTTTCTTGTGCGGGGGGCGCTTGTATCCTAGTTCGCCCTGAGTGGCTAGGAAGATATTTTCGATTGTGTCGTTCAAAGGAGTGTAGGAGTCAAATCTCGGTCCTGGTCGATATTGGCGCTTTTCGACCTTTCTGCCCCCAGCATTGTCTCTAGATTCATTTCTTCGAGCGTCCTTAGCTGCAGTGGGAACCTTGTCCTGAACTGTCTTACCTTGTTGTCCTGATTGCCTCTCTGTAGCAGCGTCTTCAAGTCTCATATACTTTCCAGCTTCATGGAAGAAATCAGGCAAGGTAGCTGGTTTTTCCTTAGTTAATCTTCTGGCAAACTTGGTGTCTGGATGTACACCACTACAGAGGGCCATTAGAGTGAGTTTTTCATCGGCATCTTGAGCTGCTGCCGCTGCGGCGTTGAACCGCGTTAGATATTGTTGCAGCGTCTCTCCGGTTTTCTGTTCGACATTGGATAAAGAATAAGCATCCTTGGGTTGTTCCACATGGATGCGGAACTGGCTAATAAACCTTTCTTTCAACATCTCCCATGAGCTGATGGATCCTTGGGGTAGATGGCAGAACCAGGAGGTAGCTAGATCAGCTAGGAATAGCGGAAAACATTTACATAACACTCCTTCTGTTGCTCCACTCATGAGCATATGCTGGGTGTATCTCTGCAAGTGTACGATGGGGTCGGAAGTTCCTTTGTAAGGTTCCATGGTTGGCATTTTCCATTCCCGGGGAGTGATGGCAGTTTCGATATTTCGGGTAAAGGGACTGGTGACCCTAGCGCCTATTCCCCGGTCCCTTTGCTCCCGTTGGACACATTCTCTGAATAATCGTGCCATTCGTTCGTCAGAACTTGGAGCGGACAAAAATGAGCTTGGTTCTTCCCTGCGGGATCTATCTCGTCCAGATGACCTGTAGGGATGGTACAGTCTATCACTTCTAGCATTATTCAGTGGTTGTCTTTGGCTGCTCGGATGCACGCTAGGACCAGCTACAGTTGCCCCCTGCCTTGATCTTCCCCTGTGGGGTTCTGTTTCGAGCACATCCATGGGGTCAACTTCGGGCTGGGTTCTAGCTCGGCTCCGTTCAGCGGGGTTTCTATGATTAGGTGGCATGACTGGCTCAGCTACATCCGACCCTCGCCTGGTGCCTCCCCCGCTGGGTTCGGTTCCAAGGGCTTCCTCGAGTCGGAATTCGGGCTGAGTCCGGGCGCGACCCCTATCATTGTTGTTCCTGTTGATAGCTTCTTCGAAGAGGGAAGACCTTTGTTGCCTCCGAGATCCTCCGGATTGGGACTCACCCCATGATTCAGTGTTGTGGTTGGACTCTTCAGCATCCCTTAAGCGTGACATGAGTTGGTCCACCAAAGCTTCTTGTTGGGATGTGAAGCGGTTAGTTACTTCAGCCACAACCCTGTCCAGATCTGCCCTAGTGATTGGTTGTTCCGTTGCGGGACCAGTTGGATTTTCCTGATTTTCATCTGGTACTGCTGTTGAAGTGGGCTGATCTACGATTGCTGGATCTGGAAGGCTGCTAGTTGCGATGTTCTTTCCTTTGTTAACATCCCTTCTCTGTTTGGAAGGCATGATTTCTAAGCAACGAGCGATGTTGTTAGGAAGAAGGTTGAGTGGGAGAAGATGAAGCCTGAGTTCAATTCTCAATGAGAGCACCAAAAATGTTTGCACAAAAAATGGACAAACACCTCCAAGTCGTATTATTTAGTTGATTATATGTGATTTTCAATGATTTTAGATGAGTATGTAAATATAAAAGAAATAGGGACTGAAATGTAAAAGACACGCGGATTTATAGTGGTTCGGCCAGAATGTGCCTACGTCCACTTTATATGTTATTATCTTCTTTCTTTCAGATTACAAGTACAATGCTTCGTATATAAGTATATGAAAGTAGTTTGAAAGTTCCTTCCTTGCTTGAGCTCTCAAACTTGTCTGCCATTGTTGTACCCCTGCCCCTCTATTTATAGAATGAGGTAGGGGGCAGGGGCCTTGGAGGTATATAGCTGCTGGTGGGCCCGGGCTGAAGCAATCTGGACTGGCAATCATTTGGTTCGGCGAGGCTTCATTCGGCTATGCTTAGAGAAGTTGGGGTTTAGTTAGGCGTGGTCTGGTCCGGTAGGGTGTTGGAGAGGTGGTTCGGTAGTGGAGATGGAGAGGTGGCTCGGTAGTGGAGTTGGTCCGGTAACCTTCTGGTTCTGGAGTTGGTTCGGTTATGGTACCGAATCAGTTGGTTCGGTTATGGTTGGACCGGATGTGGGGGCTGGCCGAATGACCTTTGGTTCGGTGTGAATTGGAGATGCCGAATGCCTCTCTGCCGAATGGACTTGTATATTGAGAACGCCAGATGGACTTCTATGCTTATATTGTGCCTTGTGTTTGTCGAACGGGGTGGAGGTTGCGAGCCCGAGTAAAACTTTGACTTCTTGGTCTCGAGATCTTCTGGGTGAGAATTCGCCCAACAACAATGAACTCCTAGATGACTATTGTGAGGGAGGAGAAGAGTAAACAATAGTTCCTGCAGAGTTTCAACGGTCAGTTCTAAAGATCTCATTTATGTTGTAGGTAGGATCGTATTTATAGTGTTGGTGAGCTATTGGGCTAGGCTGCTTTGCTGGGAGCTTGCATTTGATGGAACGGAGATTCTTCCAAAGTTTCACAGTGATACGACCTAATATGATGGATCGCCAGAGATCCATGCAGTTAAGTTATTTTTAGCTCTTTTCGATTGGATCTTGCTCCTTGCCTTATGGAGGTACTCTCCATACAATTTCATGACTTGATGTCTGGTTTTGATGATGATTTATGTACAGATTGAATTGAACTATTACTAGAATCGGATGAATGCCCACATCTTGAACTAGCTTGCATAGAATATCATGAAACTTGGTAGACAATCCTAGAAAACATATTAGATCATGATATAAGAAGAATGACTATCCCATGAGAGATATTCATGAATGCTAGCGATCCATCCCCTTAAGCTATTTTTGTTTTTTTGCCTCTTGAGCCTTTCTTGGTTCATTCTCCTGGTTCTTTTGGTTGATGTTTGAGTTCTTTCGTCCTACCGTGGATGCTCTAACTTCCTTTGGACTCTATTGGGATAAAATACCGGTTAACATTTTCTCCCGGAGTATGCTTTCGTTGCAAACAAGCTGTGCTCTGAAAGTAACTGCTTTTGAGTTCCCATTTCGTAAGGTTCAATTGATTGTATTAAGGCTATCATGGTAATTTGGCTTTGGCTATCCAGCAGTCTGTTCTGATGTGAATTATTGTTGCTCGTAATAATGAATCAATTTCGATTCCACAACTTTCCATATGCTTGCAAATAACATGTGGTCATGCTTGGCAAGTTTGGAGAAAAATTGCTTGCAATTTGATGGATCAATGGCGATTCATAGTCCATGGATGGCTAGCGATCCAAGGACTTAGCAGAATTTTTCTACATCGTCTCCTATTTAACTTCATATGAGTCAAGCTTCCACTAGTCCATATTTTAACTTGTGAGCCAAGCCTATTACCTTACAACCTGATCCAAAGTCTTCATACCCTAATTTCGCTTCCACCATCGTCGCCGTTGATCTCCACCACCGAAGATTCTTGCCATCGACCCGCTGGACTTCGCCGTCGCCTTGACCTAAGCCTTAACTTTCGAAACTTTGTCTATATAGATCTCCGTCGACCTTACCCACTTGGATCATCGCCGATCGTATCTGCCTTAGGTCATCAACAACCTGAATTCAGCCGTGTTCGCCTTTTGACTTTTGACTAGAGGTGGGTGATGTAGATTTGGTGTTTGTTTAGCGATTTGGTGATGAAGTTGTGTTGGTGACAGATGAAATGAAGAATTTGAGTTAATTGCGATTTTGTGGAGGAAGATAGTAGACCGAGGTTCGAGTTCTTCATGGAACGAAGTTCGGGTTTTGCCCCGGTGCTTGACATGTTTTGCTATCTTCGTCCACAGAATCAGAATTAACTTGTACCGGGTCACACCATTGATCTGGTACGGCGTCTTGTGGATGATTTTGGTTTTTATGGAAAGTGATAATAGCTTAGGGTAGCATCTTGTATGCAGCTTAACTGTTATCACTTTTCAGAAAACTAACATCGACTTATGTTGAGAGTTCTCTACTCGATTCGGACTCATTGATCTATAGTTCCTCACTTTGGATTGGTCCTGTCATTGCATAGTGGTATACCTAGACTAGGAAGAGCTTTACGTGTTGCCTCAGATAACAGATCCGTTATCACTCGTTGATTGATAACAGGTAAGTGTAGAAGAAATAACTTTAACGAATGATACGAAAAGCTCTTTTCTTTCTTCACTGCGAGTGAACTATCTGCACAGGATAGAGTGTTTGTAGTGTTCAAGAAACTGAGCCCGTTCCACATAGATAATACACTGCACTTGCCTCAGCCAACGCTTGAAACCCGATGTGTCGGCACAAATCGATTTTTTTTATTGGAGTTCAAGTGTTAAGCGTAGGGGGACTTTTAGTTATAGAAAAAATTACATGACTAGGTTAGATACAAGTTCTATTAGATAGGACGAAGCACCCATTATCCGGTCGTAAATCTAGTGGAGGAAGTCTAGCACTCTTAGAAGCCGAATTGACATCAGTTTCGCCTTCACAAACAGTTTTAGCACCGCCCGCTTCTTTAGCACCGCCCGCTGAATACGGTCAATTGGTTCTGGTTGGTTCAGTTGTAGACCAAACTTCTCCAAACATTAAAGTTCTAGTCAACCCTCTGGAAAGAGCTTCCTTCGTAATCTCTACTAAAGTTCTACACAATTTTTGTTTACAGCATGGCATTCTGGATGATCACGTCCTTCTTCCATTGAAAAATGAGTTTGCATATATGCCACCTTTGAGGTACCAATTGTCACCGGTACATGTGCTTGAATGGAGGAATGCCACCCTTCAATCGCTTCTTAAGAGAGGCTCTTTTGAACTTAGGATTTGCTCCTTTTAAGATTCACCCAATGAATACGCAATTTTGACTTGCCTTCACGTTTTATTTATACGGACATTCAATTGTGCCCTAAGCTTTGATGAGTTGAGATATTTCCTCTCATTCAAGAAGAGAGGCGAATGTCCCTACCTCATGATCATCGAGGCTCAAAGAAACTACAAACTCGTATTGTAGCTTCAAAGTAACCTATCCCAATTCAAGACTCAATATTTCTTCATTAGGCATCCTGAGGGATTTAATCGTCTTTGGACGATGGAGGGTAAATCTTTTCTTTTACTCATTGAGATTTAATACGTTGCTGTGGTATTTTTAATAGATTGAATACACCTTGCAGTTATTTTGAGACCGAATAAAGATCCATCACTCGATCCCATCTTCCATACTCTGAAGGTCATAGACGCTAAAGAGAGGTTATTCGCTAACAAATGAAAATTTCCTTCGGTATGGGTTGTTGCATCCTGGGATATCTGCCATAGCCGTTGAAGTTCCATCTCCTTCCCGTTTTATAATTCGAACATGCTCCACTTCTTCATCACATGGCTTTAAAGAGGGCGATCTTCCAAAAGGAAGTTCGTATCGCAGGTCAATCGAAGAAATTCATGAAGGTAGAGGTGTTACAACCGAAGATAGTTGCCCAATTACGATGCCCTGATCTTGGAGGAGGGGGAAGAAGAATTCAAGCAGCATGAGGGCAAGGCTGTGGTGACAATGGAAAAGGAGGGTGAAATTGAGAACAACAGCTGTGATTCATCCTCCAATGATGATGAATTTGATGCGAAACATCAAATCGTGCGATGAAACTCTGGGAGTGGGTCCTATTCTCCCAAATTTGCCTCCTTAGGAGATTCATGCTAAATATGCTCCCCCAATAGCCAAGCGATTTCATGGTTCTCTGCCTAAGGAAACCGGTATTAGCTTTGGGGACTTGAGCAAAATTTATATAGACATCGATGAACTCATAGGAGATGATTTCGAGGTCAAGGGAATGTCCCCTCGCCCCGGTCATGCTATGTCTAAAGTTAGCCCGATTCCTACTATGGTGACTTCCGATCCGGTTTGTGAAGTCCTTTTAGGCCACATATGACGCGTTACTCATTTCACTAGGGTCACGTTCACTTACATATGCATTATTTAGGTTCATTTCTATCGCTAAAGTTCTTTATTTATTTTTTATATCAGGTACTATGAGAGGCCGTGGACTTTACGAGGACCTTATATAACTTACTGATGCACAATCCTACTCAAGATGGACTTCAAGCCGTCATCAGCCTCGAGAATCTGAGGAAGAGTGGAACAGGAGGAAAGATTTGGAAGCAGAAGTTCATCGTTGGGACAACAGGGAATGAGGTAGAGTTTATAGGAGTAGTTATGAGAAGAGAAAGACTGCTGACGACCAAGAAGAGCCATCCAAGAAATCGAAGGTAGATCGTGGTTCTCATCCTTCCGAGCATAAAAATTTGCCCCGACTCCAGTCTCTGTTGGAATTGAAGTTCCAACTTCTACTTTCAAGTTCACCATCATCCTAGGCCCAGTCAAATCACGTAGTGCCTATTTCTGGTTCTTCACGTCCCCACCGAGGCCGCCTTATATTCTCCCATCTGTCCTCCTAAGCTTGAAGCTGAGCTCCCCAGATGGTTTCTGAAGGAAGTTAAATTTGATTGTGACCTACACCCAATCCGTAAAGATTCTTGTATGCCCCATCTCTAGGTGATTCAAAGTGATTTGGATCAAGCTGAAGGATGGAAAATAGTTATGCAAGCAACTGGCATACACCAACCATAACAACTACCAAGAGATCCTTTCCTTCAAGTCAAAAAAGGATGATTATGAGAGAATGTTAACGGAACATGATGCCAGAATCAAGGAATTGACAAAGGAGATGGACGCTGCACTACGAGAGAGTAAGAGCAATGCCAGTTGCTGACGGAATTGAAAAAGGCCTTCACAAAAATAGAGATCATGTTCTGAGAGGAAATCAAGAAGGCCTATGCGGATGAGGTTAAGCTAAAAAGGATCTTGAAGCCTGCAACGAGATCATTGAAGCTCAGAAGAAAACTATTTCTAGTCATAATGAAGCCGTCGAAGCCTATGACGGTACAATTGTTGATTATGCGGGAATGGAATCCCATGACAAGACCATTTCTAATTAGACCCAAATAATTGCTTCGCTCCAGGAAAGAGTCGCGTAGCTTAACACTGAGAAGACCCAAGTTGAAGTCGAGAAGGCCGCTGTGATAGTGGACTACTTGGAATTGCAGGATACTTTTGAAAGGAAGATGGAGAAGATGGATGACACCATCTTGAATTTCTATATTAACTCCTTGCGGCATCATGGAAGCTTCAACTATCTGGGCTTCAAATTCTCGCGCACCCTAGCTGTGGTTTGGGAAGAAGTTCTTGCCCATTTTCGAGATAACAGGGATGTATACACCTAACAAGAGTTGGGGGATGCCTATCTCAACGAAGAGTCGATGAAGGCTTTGTAAGAGGGTCGGGAGATCATTCAGATTAAGAGGGATTAGGAGGTCGTCGATGCTCTTGCAACTATGATTGCTAAAGCACTATCAGAGCCTTTCATTTTTAGGCCCGGCGAATCATCAAAATAGCCTCACAATCAGGTAGGAACGGATCTGAGTTCAGCCGGTACTACCTTGTTGTCTGCCCCTCCAGCAGATGTTTCGGAAGCTTTGGGTGGTCCTAGAACTTCCCCAAAGATCGTGCAGCCATCCAAAGAAGGAAAAGGCTGGGAGTATGAGATTTAAATTCTCGACCACTCTCTGATGTAGGTAATCTTTTTTTCCCACGAGTTTGAGAATTTTCAGCTCATACCGCAAGAACAAGACGAATTGAATGCTTTCATTTTTGATCTTATAGGTCCGTCTTCCTTGCCTAACAACCTGCCGATCTCTTTAGTCCTTGGGCCTGCTGCTATTTTAATTGTCTCAAAGCTTGTTTCTATAGCCACTTTGATTGATGCGCCTATGTTTGGATCACAATGAAGGCCAGAATTCGAGAAGATTGCTGCATTACATGACCTGGATGATCCTTTCGTATCTTTAGAGGGTAATTTCATTGCAGCTGAAGCATGAGAGCAAGAAGACCAAACTAGCTAGCTAAGTAAAACTGAACGGTAGATGGTGGCAGTTAAGAAGGGAAAGATTGAGGGGAGAAAGTCTACAAGGAGCTCCCACAAGTCCATAAAGTGCAAGACAAAGAGGGATTTTTATAAAAAAGGTTAAAGAACAATGAGGAGATGTTGGCATAGAGGTGATAGTTGGTATTTCAGGCAGTGACACAACTCCAGGCAGGGATTTTGAGAAGAATAGGAAACTTTCGACCAAAGGTGGCAAGGGAAGCAGTGGAAAGAAACATTGACAGGCTCGAGTAACAGTGGAGCTGGATATTGGGACATTCTGATTTGTATGATATGTGTTTTGTACAAGTGCAAAATCTACACTTATTACATTTGTTGTTGTAGCTTTTGTATTTTCTTTATTGGTTGATATTATGTGGATATGGCCTCCACATTTTGACTTTGTATAGTAAATGTCGTAAGAAATGAAAAGAATAATGTTTCAACTATCATCTCTTATGTGTTCTTTATTATTTGTCATGTAATTAACTCACTTTTTCATTACTTATGTATGCATATGGCACGACTGCTTATCTCATAATTTGTATACTTCAGACTGTCGTGCCGTGTTTCTCCGTATATGACGCCTTCATTTCTATGATTTTATGCAATACGTATACACTTTATTCTAAACTTTTATAACTAGATCCGTTGCAATTCCCAAAACTTTTTGTTTGGTAAACAACCCCGTGGAGTAGTTTTCCTTCAACTAAATGTTTGTATGTGTGTGTCCCTACTATACAGGGTTTTTTTCTTTAAACACTTGACAAATGACAGGTTGATCCGAGCACCTTCAGATGTCTGTAGTTGAATCTACCTTATGGTTCCTATCTTCGGGAACTTGTGACCCGAGCGTCCTAACTCCGGGGATTTTTACGTTCAATAATCGGAATTCTTTTTCGATTTCTAGTTGTACGATATTGTTGGACCCACGTCGATTGCTATTGATAGAGGGAGTGGATTCTTTTTAATCCTGCAATATACGAGTTTCCTGGCATTGTCGGGAAAATACCAATACTTAAGAGTATGCACGGCTTATAAAATAGGCGGCTTTTAAGAGTGTGTGCGGCTTATGGGAAGCATGTCTTTTAGGATCTATATGACTCATCGATCTGGAATGGTTTGGAATTTCTCGATGTTGTCAATATTTAAGCAACGTGAGGAGTTCATGTTTCAAGTGTTTCCACGACTCAAGAAGCAATGCGCGGCTTATGGTGGTGCGTGGCTTTGATTGTGGCCTTCTTGGTGTTGCCGGAGCAACACTGGTTCTTAAAAGGCAGGGATTAAGTATCGTCAATCCAACGGCTTGAGTCAGTTTGCTTCTATCGATCCGGTGGGTAGATGAGAGTACTTGAGTATAGTTTCACTATCTCAAGTAGAGATTGGATAATTTTGAGTCGATTTGACCCCGTCGACTCAGCAGGTTACTTTTGTGAACACGGTTTTATTGGTTCAAAAAGCAAAAAAAAATTATTATTAAAAGTTGGTCAAGTTTTGCTTATTTACAATACCTCTGGTATTCCGGGATGGCTTATTTGTGGGAAATAGGAAATACATAAGATAGTCTTAGTTAAAGTAACGATGCAGCAATTTGCTATTCCAAGCTCGGGGAATTTGAGTTCCATCTACAATTGTTAGCTTGAATGTAACATCCCCTAGTTTCCAATCGATCACATAGATCCATTCCCAATTTGGTCCAAATGTCCTTGGTACAAGGTAGACCTGTTTGAGTACAAGGTCACCCACTTCGAAAGTACGGTTAGGGACTTTAGAATTGAAATATCTTACGACCCTTTATGGCGAGCAACAGTCCTTAACTCGGCTTCATCCCTCTCCTCGTCGATCAAATCGAGCGACTCGAGTGGGAATTTCTCATTTTTCCTTTGATTGAAGTTTTTCCTTTGATGAGAGGGTACTTCTAGCTCGACTGGGATCATTGCTTCTGAACCGTACGCTAGGGCGAACAGGGAATGCCCGGTTGCAGATTTGTGTGTTGTCCTGTAAGCCCATAGTGCGATTGGAAGTTCATCAACCCAATTTCCTTTAGCTTTAGTTAGCCTCTTTTTGATGGTGGACTTGATGATCTTGTTCACTGCTTCTATTTGCCCATCTGCCTGCGGGTGTACAATAGCGGAAATGCTTTTCTCGATTCAGAAGCTTTTGCAAAAGTCTTTGAACTCGATGCTTTCGAACTGAGTCCCGTTGTCCGTGATGATCTTTTCTAGCACTCCAAACCTGCAAATAATGTATTTAGGGACAAAATTAATAACTTTCTTGTGGTAATAGGGGTGAGCGATTCCGATTTGGCCCATTTGGTGAAGTAGTCGACAATAACTATAGCATATTTGGCTCCTTCTTTGGCCATCGATAATACACCAATAAAATCAATTCTCCAGATCATGAACGGCCACAGGCTGACCATCTATGTCAGCTCTATCGAAGGAGTTCTTTTTATCTTACCAAATCTTTGGCATTAGTCCCACCATCTGGCATAATTCGATACATCGTGGTTTACTATTGGCCAAAAATACCTATATCAGAGGACTTTTTTTGCGAGGGTTTGCCCTCGGTATTATCTCAACGGTCGCATTCATCAACTTCCCTGAGGATTCTTCGGGTTCATCCGTCAGTACACACTTGAGCAAGGGGGTTAGAGAATCCCTTTCGGTAGAACATCCCATCATGTACTACAAACTGCGTCGCCTTCTGAAGGAGCTTTTTCCATTGATTCATGTCTTTGGGAGTGTTCCTTAGCAAGTAGTACTTGCTTGGAGTCATCCATAATTCTGGTTCTTCATCTGCCTTAAAAATCCAATATATATCCATCTCGCTTATGCTTAGAGTGGTCAGAGTTTCAATTATGGCTAGCTCCAAGGACTGAGCTTCTATGGAACTGTCCAATCTGGCAGATAATCTGACTTTATGTTTTGTTCCCTTAGGATATGAGTTATGGTGTAATGTTCGATGTCATTCGAAAAATTCTACACTTTAGATAGACGTGGGGTGAGGTTTTATCACCGGACTTGGTATTCGCCTTTCATCTGGTAGACGACTAGTAGATAGTTGCGATAGATGTATACAGACTTTGTCCCGAGTTCCTTTACAACTTGTAGCCTGGCTATTAATGCTTCGTATTCTGCTACGTTATTTGTTGTGGGAAATTCCAAGTGTAAGACATAGCAAAGTGATTGACCTTCGGGAGTCTCAAGCACTATTCCTTCTCCTGAGCAGGAGTTGTTAGATGCACCGTTGATGAACCACTTCCAACGTGTTTTCACTTTTGGATCTATTTCTTCTTCGGTATCTGTATCGTGAACTCAGCAATGAAGTCTGTTAGCACCTACCTGTTAATCGCCCTTCTAGGATGGTAAGTAATTTTGTATTGACTCGGTTTGATGTTCCATTCGATAAGCTACCTAGAGGTCTCGGGGTGGGAAAACACTTGCTTCAGGGGTTGATCTGTTAGTAATTTGATTGGGTATGCTTGGAAGTATGGTCGTAACTTTCTAAATGTAATCAACAGACAATATGCTCATTTTTCCAATTTCGGATAGTTCTTCTCGGCTCTAGTGAACCATTTACTGATATAATATACGCGTCGCTGGATCTTAGCGTCATCTCATATGAGCATGGAACTTAATGCATGGGGTGAGACTGCTAAGCAGGAAACAAGATTTCCCCGTGTACGAATTTGGATAGAATTGCTGGGGTTTCCATATGTCGCAGCAGCTCTTTGAACGTAGTTTGATAAGCTTGATTCCATTTGAAATTCTTCTTTCCCTTTTTCAGTGCGTCAAAGGATGGTATATATTTGTCGGTTGTTTTTTGAGATTAACCGACTTAGTGTTGCAACTTTTCCATTCAAGCTTTGTAACTCCTTCTTGTTCCTTAGGTCCTCGACTTTCTGCAAAGCAGTAATTTGTTTGGGATTTGCTTCGATACCTCGGGCGCTTACAACGAATCCAAAGAACTTTAGGGACTTCCTTGGGCTTGCTTTGGGCAGGTTGACGCGGCTCGACTCGAAGCACTATCCCAACGTTTGTATGCTCGTTCCTAACCCAGCTTCAAATTTTCGAACGCTCGAGGCAAAGCAAGTGTCGAGTTTTCTCGGAGCTATATCGTCCAGGGCGAGCTTCGGGTATGTAGCCGCATGACCCGAAACACGCTAGTAGTTTTCACGTGCTCGACTTCAAGCAGGGACTTCCTCGGTCTTACTTTGGGAAAGTTGCCGAATGACTCGAAGCTCTATACTAGTTTTCCATCATGCGACTCGAAGTGACATCTAAGTCGATTGAGTTTCATTCCATATTTGTAGAGTATTTCAAACATCTCGACAAGATTGTCCAAGTGATTTGCAGTTTTGCACGATTTAACCAACATATCGTTTACATAAACTTCCATGGTCTTCCCAATCTATTGTTTAAACATGGTGTCCACCGGTCGTTTGTAGGTTCGGAAATGATAGTAGTTTATGTCCAGGTGTCCCGTTCACAAGTTGGTTGATTCTAGGCAGAGGTAAGCTATCTTTTAGGCAAGCTTTGTTTATGTCCAAATAGTCGATACAGGTTCGCCATTTTTCGTTGGACTTCTTGACTAAGACTGGGTTGGATACCCATTTGGGGTATGTTGCATCGTGGATAAAACCGTTCGCCATTAGCTTATACACTTCTTCTCTCAGTGCTTTGGACCATTCAGGTCCTAGGCTGTGTCTCTTATGCTTCACTGGTGTATTTTTAGGATTAATATTAAGTGTGTGGCATGCAATCTCCAACGAAACTCCACACCTATCGGAATGTGTCCAAGCGAATACATCTAGGTTGGCATGAAGGAATTTGACGAGTTCATGTCACATCTTGGAAACAAGATGTGATCCTATCTGCAAGACTCGTGTCGAGTCATCCATATCGACTGGGACAACACCGTCAATTCTACCAGTGCTACCGGTTCCTTCCCAAAACTCTTCTTTCTAGGATCTAAAGCCTTATCGAATCAGCTACAGTCCCAAAGCCTGGGGAATCTCTATAGTTGATGTTCAGTAGGTTCACAAATGAGGAGAGTTCTCCCCATATTTTTTCACTTTTCTTTTCTTCTAGACTCGCGTAGTTCCGCAATGTAGCATTCTTTAGTGGCACTTTGGTCTCCTTTGATTACCCCTACTCCATTCTCTGTCGGAAATTTCATATTGGGATATTTCATCTACAACCACAAAGGTTTGGATGAGGATGAATCTTCAATCACTTTCTCCGAGTTATAGGGTAAATCGGTTGTTCCAACAGGCTATTTAGGTCTACCGGTGAATCCCTGGATTTAGTTCGGCTAGCAAATACGTCTTTCATATTGATCTTCGTTTGATCAAATATGTATTTAAAAAGGATATTCATAAAACCGCAACTGTCTACCAATACACACTGGACCACAGCTAGTTCGATTCTTACTGCCACGACCATGGGGTCAAGGATTAGAGCTTCTATATCTTTAGTATCTCGATTCCTGAACACTGTGTCATCATTCAGGGTCTTCTGCTGCTTGACAGGAGTTCCGTCTTCAAGCATAAGACATGAATCTTTCGAAGCGTGTCTTAATGAGCTCACATATTGCTTCATTTCTCCCCAACCCTTCTACATGGAATGAGGTGCTCCAGATATTGTTCTGATGACAAGTATCTAATCAGTCTATCTGGATTCCTATTTGATGGTTCCAGTTTGGTTTCCCCAATCTCTGGGAGCTCGGAGTGCTGTAAGCTGGTCAGGATTTTGCGGCTTCCTAACATATTACTAAAGCTTTTTTCTCGAATCAGTTCTTCAATCTAGTTCTTCAAGTGATGCCACTCATTCGTTTTATGGCCATGTGTTTCATGGAATTGGCAGTACTTTCCTAAGCGCTTTTGATGTTCAGTCACTTCCTTTTTAGGCGATTTCTTGTACTCCTCTGTCCTTTGTGTCGTAAGGTAGATGTTCTCTGGAGTATCATTGAGCGGGTGTAGTCTTCGGGCCTGTAGCCTTTAAGTAGCTTGCTACTTCCATTTCACTTGTTGGAATTAAAAATTTTCCTTTTATGATTACCGTCCTTTCCCACGTTTCCTGCAGAAGTCCCGGAGGTATTTGTGTCTTTGTTTTCCGCCTACTATTATGCGCAACGTTGGCTAGTTATAGGTTAGCAGGTCTTCCTTCTAGCTCTTTTTCTTCTTCCAATCTTATGTACTGGCTTGCCTATCAATTAAAGTCCTTCCTAGTGGTAGGTTGCTTCATTTTGATCCACTTTCCAAACTCAATGTGAGGATGGATGGCGTGGACCAGAGCCATGAAGAAAATGTCTTCATTTGGATTACTTTCTTTAGTGACCGTGGTGTTAAATGGACTTATGAAAGATTTCAAAGATTCATTTCGTCCTTGGAATAGGCCTGATAAGGACATCACGTCTTTTGATTGCGTTGTGTGACACCTAAACTAGTCGAGGAACCTCATTGCTAATCCACCAAAAATGGAGATGATTTAGTTGGGAACCTGGTGAACCACATGGAAGCGATTCCTTCCAAAAATATTGAAAAACACTACACCGAACAGCATTCGAAGCATCGCTCCATCCATGCACCAACTGTACTTATACAAGTGCGGCTTCGGGTCCCTAGTTCCATTATAGGACTGGGATAGTTGGCATAGTGAACATTTTAGAATTCGTTCGTTCAGAATGTCTTTAGTGAAGGGAGTCCGGCTTGGAGTGGATCCTCATTCATCATCTCTTTTATTCTTACTTTCATCCATTAGGTGCACGACTATGTCCATGATATATACCTCGGATATCTAGTAATCCATGGGTTGGCTGTCACTGACTAACTATACCAAGTATTTGGTTTTGCAAACGGTCTTGGTTAGTGGGTTGAAGCCTAGGCTCTCCTATCTTCGGGAGAGCCACTCCCTCGGAGTTTCGTTGGCTTGTGGTTGGTCATATAGGGGCATTTTGGACCTCTCTGCAGATATTTAGTACGTTAGTGTTCTCTTTCAACTCGTCATCGTCAAGTTGTTCTCCATCTTTAGAGTAAAAGAGATCCAATGCTATGTCTTCCCATGGGGTTTTCGTCCCCAGATTCAAGTTTATAGCAGGCTGCTTTTGTAGTTGGTGGAATTCTTGCATTTTCTTCAATGGTAATTCCTTCATCTCCATCTACTACTCCCTTTTGCTGTTTCTTTTCATTTCTCCAGTTTAGGCTAGAAACTAAAGAGCTTTCTTATTCCACGACGGCTGCGTGCTTTGGCATGGTTCTTGGAGCAACAACAATTATAAGGTCAAGAAGGCATTCAATTTGTCCATAAGAGCTTTTTGGTTGTTTTCCATCTTCAAATTAATTTCATCAACCATCTTATTTAATTCATCTTTAGTGACAACTTCATGATGAATATAAGATCCCAACATCTGATCTCCTGTGTTTGCGCAAGAATTTGGTCTGGCTAATCAGTTGTTGGCGCCATTGACTTCAACTTGATGAGAATTGATTTCCTCTCCAGCTATTACAGCTCCTTTAGATCTTACAAAAGCAGTTCTCTTTCTTCCTGGTGCCATTTATTTTCAAGAGCTAATTTCTAAGCTACAGATTTGGGATCTAATTTCTGAACTTGTCTAATCCAAAGTTGATAGCCAGACCTAAGTCTGAGTTTAGTTCTCAATGAAAGCACCAAAATGTTAACCCAAAATGGATCAACACCCTAGGTTGAGTGTGAAAGCACTAGCCCTGTTCTTGTAGAGAAATAATATAGAAAATAGATATAAAAAAGTAGGAGTAGTAAAAGACAACAAGATTTTTATTGTAGTTCGGCTGTTTATGAAGCCTGGGTCCACTTTATAACTTTTTATTAACTGATTAATTTTACATATTGAATCGGATTACAATATGATTGAATCTCTTAAGTTAGATCAAGTCACCAATGCAAGAGTTCATTGGAGAATCATAGTGAACCCCTATAAGACTATTTTGAGAGAGGAGAGGAGTGAAGAATAGCTCCTGCAAAGTTCCAGCAGCCAGTTTTGAAGATCTCGTTTATGTTGCATGTAGGATCATATTTATAGGGTTGGAGAGTTGCTGGGCTAGGTCGTTCTGCCAGGAGCTTGCATTTGATGGTATGAAGATTCTTCCAAAGTTTCATAGCGAGATGACCTAATATGATGGATTGCTAGCGATCCATGTAGTTAGGTTATTTTTAGCTCTTTTCGATTGGATCTTGTTCCTTGCCTTATGTAGGTACTCTCCATATAATTTCAAAACTAGATGCCTTGTTTTGATGATGATTCATTTACATATTGCATTGAACTATTACCGGAATCAGATGAATGCCCACTTCTCGAACTAGCTTGCTTGGAATATCATGAAACTTGGCAGGCAACCCTAGAAAACATATTAGATTATGATGCAAGACGAATGATTTTCCCATGAGCGATGTTCATGGATTGCTAGCGATCCATGGGTGATGGATTGCTAGCGATCCATCTCCTTAAGCTTTTTTTTGTCTCTTGAACCTTTCTTGGTTCCTTCTCTTGGTTCATTCGGTTGATGTTTGATTTTTTTTCATCCTACCATCGATGCTCTATCTTCTTTTGGACTCTATTAGGATAAAAACCCGATTAATGGTTTTCATATTCCAGCAGCATGTAATACAATTTAACAGCAGCAATGGAGATGAAGTATAATGACATCCTCTATACCGTGCGTTTTGGTGGACAATCATTGATGTCGTAGTACGGGATGATGTTTTCGATGTCATCAATCTAGCTTTGTATTTGTTGGCGGAAAAGTGCATCCTCCCAAGGCTATGTGGAGATGAGAAATTATTTGTATCAATAAAATGATGGAAACAAATGATTTGGAAAATTAAAAGTATAAGGTAGTGTGAAGAAATACATTAGAACTGCCTTTTCGACAAAAAGCTTTTGCAAATTTTTCCTTGTTCGTTGTAATTTAGCTAAATTGTGCTAGTAAAACTGTAATGGCTGCAATTTGACTGGTGAACATGAGTAAAAATGTGAAAGTTTTCCAAGTATTAATTTTTAAAGGCAGTCTGTAAGTTACCTTATATGGGCTAATTCTAGGTTAAAGTCATTTTTAAAAAATAGGACTGAAGAGATACATCCAAATAGTTCTACTTTTATTTATTAGCTCATAAAAAATTACAAAAAATTCAATAATTTAGAAAAAAATAAAAAAATTATATTGGTCTAGTACTACTATTTGGGTATGAAATCATGTATACCATTGAAAAAATAAAGAACAAATTGTCTACATTTATATTTTTTGCATGTTATGTCGCATTGAGATGCAAATATTTAGCAGTAGGCAACTATTCCTTTTTGTTTTACTGTTAATTAAGTGTAGTAATATGTTATAGGTTAGTGTATTCAAAACAATTATTAAATTTTCTTTTAATTTGAGGTTGAGTGTGTCGCTTTTCTTTTGAATTTTGAACTCCTGGCCTTTTCTCTTTGTTTTATATTCAAATTATTTTGTTATCTTTTGATTTACACTTTGATTAGTATATCTATGTATTTGGATTTTTCCATTAATTGTGCATGAGTTTATCAAGTCTGTTATAGATATATAACATATAATACTTTGTTCTTCAGTAAGATTCATTATTATTCATAAATTTTGTGTCAAATTCCATTTTTGGTTGATTTTTTAACATATTAATTTGTATGCAGAATCTCCAATTGTCTAATTTTGAATTTTTTTTCTTTAATAAAGTACCACATTAATAGGAGAAAAATAATATAGATGAAAAAAGCATAATAAATTGCACAAATACTATTTCAGATGGCATAAAATGTATTACATGAAACTAAATCATTGATGGTTTGTCTCTTGAATCCATATAATCAGCACAGCAGAACAACCTGTATGATAGCTTAAATTTTATATGCTTTCTATTTTTGTTAGATTCATCTCCTACATATGTTCATTATTTCTTCATAGTTAGTATAGCTGACACAGACTAAAGATGGTTAGTCAATCAATATGTGGCAACCTACCTTTCTAATCCCTGGGAACGACATTTAATACATCCTAGGTATTCGTGTGCCATTGCCGAAGCATCCGAAAGATAACTTGTCGTGGTGTAAAATAAATAACAGAAAGAACAAAGTAGAAAAACCTCATAATAGAATGGTTAGATATAATACAAAATGATATAGTACAAAAGATTACCCCTTATGTGGAGCTATCAGAGTTAAAAAAAAGTGCTACATCTAATAGATTTGCAGCTATACATTCTGACCTTACATTCTTCGGATACCAAATATACTAACATAATCATATAGTGGAAATAAATAACTAGATAACTAAGGAACCGCCTGCTCGATCATAGCCTTCAAAGAGCCGCAAGAAAATCTACTACTCCCGGACTAGTCAACTATAATTGAGTACCGAGAGTTTTAGGGAAAGTAAACAACTCGAGTTAGACAAAATGTCTAGTATGAGCAAAACTCTGAAACAAAAGGAAGTGTATTTAACAATAATGTGTGGGACCATACCGCAAACGCGGAATAGGTTTTCTTCCACATAAACAACAACCAAAAATAAGACAGGAAATGAACAATAGAAAAAAAATCCAAACCTAGATGATGGGCAAAAATAGTATAAAGATCCAGACAAAAGAATGGAAATAGTCTAAACAAAATCCAAACTGGACAGAATGGATAAAACAAGATAACAGCCCAAACTTAACACCATTAATTTAATTTAAAATTAATAATAATGAATTTAATTAAATAAATAAATAATTTATTATCATTAATCAAAATGAATAACAAAGTCAAAACATCCTTGTTACTTTGATAAATTCACCTTGAAACTTCATTAATTAAGTTGATAAATTAACTTCAAATGCCTTTAATTAATAGGAGCAAATCACCTTTAAAACATCATTAATTCAATTAATTGGTAATATTTAAATATAATTAATTCAATTAATTAATAAATAAATAAATATCATTATTTAAAACGATTAACAACTTTTAAAACATCATTAAAGGAAAGATTACTTAAAGTTAAAATAAATAGTTTACTTTAAAAATCATTAACCAAAAGATTAATTAATTTAAAAACATCATTAGAAAATTGATTAATTAGCATTAATCCATCATTGTTGAATGATTTAGTATCCTTAAACATCATTAAATAAAAGGATAAATTAATTTAAACAATCATTAACCAAGTAATTAGTTAAATTTAAAACACAATTAATAAGTTAATTAGTAACCTTAATCCTTATTAATTAATTAATTAAATTAAATTAAATATTATTATTAAATTGGTTAATTACTTTTGAAAACATCATTAATCTTACTTAACTTGTAAAACAATTACAAGCACGAAGATGAAACCAAACGGTTTCACCAAAAAGTGATTTTCCAAAAGTGCCAACATAGCGACTATCGCTATACGGGCAATTCGGAAAACAAGTTTACGACATTATCATTCAACCAAACATTACATAGCAAGGGTATGAACATATATACATGGTAATATACTATGATACAACATGTATCAAACATTTGCTAACAAAATAATTAACTTTAGCCACTAACTTTTCATATCGCTCACTACATGCAAAGTAACTTCCAAATGCGACAACTTTTTGCAACATGAACCAAACCAACTACCAAACCATCGCTAAAAATATACAACAGGCATTTATAAGTCAATAATATGAGCATCAAAATAGTTTGAGAACTTTGGTTATAAGGATAGAGTTTTACTCAATGAAACGCTTACTTTACCGAATTTGCACTAACTTCTCGAACAACACTAGAACTTGGCTTTGTCGTGCAAATGACTTGACTTACTAGGCCTTGGAGGTGTTTAGGCCTCAGCCTAGAGGCTATAGGGCATGGCCGTGGTGAAAAATGGGGAGTTATAGGTGTTGTTTTGAATGTAAAGTGAAGTGGAATTGTTTTAACTTGGTTTCAGGAATATAGAAACTAATTTTAAGGTGGATGGACTAACATTTTGACTAAGGAATTTTCCTAAGAAGCCATGAATATTCATATGTAAAGAGATGAAGGATTTATAAAATGAGAATGGTATCTTAAAGTTAGAAAATATGAAGATTGGATGGGTATATACATGCATGAAACACATACAATGACTAAACTAGCCTTGCCTCTTCTCCACCCTTCCCCCTCTCTTTACATGTTACCTTGGGGTACACACCCATACATGAACATTCCTTGCTCCATAATTTGCATTGGGGTTTGGTTTTGAGGTATGGTAACATATGAAAGCTTATTTTATATTTTATTATTTCGTTTTCTTTTTTCTTTTAAACAAAATGTACTTCATCATGATCATATTTAAAGTAAGCATGGTTTATTACTATTAGCACATTAATTAACTTACCATATGACATGTATATGTGTGTGCAAGTTGAAACAAATGTGCACGACGTTTCCAACAAATTTCGATACCGAAAAGTCAAAATTTTGGAAAACGTTTTTCGGTCACATTTTCTATTTTTATTTGAACTAACTATTTTAGTAAACATACTTTGAAAATGATTTCAACATCATTAATTATTATTTAAAATATGTTTATTTGGTTATTAAAATCTATTATTTCAATATTTAAAAATGATTTAAATATTCAAACACAAAGTGATATGGATCGTTACAGAATACTCCTAAAATTGCTTCATGCACGTGGAAACCTTTTGAAAAATGATTCTGTTAAACTGTTTGATTCTAAGAAATTGCTTTTCATTCACAGGCCGTAAGTCTATAATTGTACATAATATATGTCAAGGAAAAAAAATCCTTCTTTTAAAAATACGCTAAGAGATTGCAATTATATTGCTATTTTGATCAAAGCAGCATTTATTTTGACATGATGAGGATTTAACATTTAAACTTCTGACGTTATACCATACTCATTAAATGTGTCAACATAAATGTTTTATATCGCTCGATGAATAATGGTACTACCATTTATATCGGATTCAATAAATGCTCTTTCTTGACCAATTAAGTGGAGTAGAGCCCTTTATATAGTATAATTTTCATATTTTGATAAACGAGACAATCACCTACATGCAATGAAAAGAATAATGACAGTAAAGACTCAAGCACAACCATAATAGAAAAAAAGAGGAAAAGACTTTACTAGCTATTTTTCTATAATTCGAATTTTGCGCATAATTCATCGGTGATGTTGGAGGTGGACACTGCAGGACTCTGCCATGAAGGGAAGCTTGAAGGAAATGACTATGTCAAAATTGATGCCTGCTGAGTGAAGATAGAAAGGAGTGTTGGTTGTACATATATGCATGTGCACAACATGCACTTGAATGTACAACCTATTTTATACTTCTGGGTTGATATGTGTGTGTGTGTGTGTGTGTGTTAGGATAATTGTACATTAGGGTTGTGAGTTGACTTAGCCATGGCCTAGTTGCTGAAATGGTCAAGTTGGTTCATTATAAATAATTATGTATGGGTGATCAGTTTTTACAAGTATTAATTTCATAATTAAACCCTATTTCTTTACTTCTCTTATTAGTTCTACATCTGTTCATATATTTCACTTCTTCCTCCTCTAATCTGAAATATAATTCTTTCTTATGCTCCACAAAGAAGAAAATACTATAATCTCTCATCTTCCTCTTTCGAGTTTCTCACTTCCCTACTGCCTCAATTCAAGAAAAAACCATAATAAACCCTATTTCAACATCACCCACTTCTCTGTAGTTCAAAATGACTATCATCAGAAATCAATCCAAACAGAATGGGTCTCAAATTAGTATAACAATGGGACCCAAATCCTCAAAATCCAATTTCCAATGACCAAGAGAATACTAGCCACCTCACTATGCTAACTCCTGATGATGAAGAGGACCTATGTGTTGGACAAGAACACATCAATGAAAATACAAGCCACACCTTAGATAGGTTAGCCAAAGAACAACAGGAATAAATCAATCATTTCAAGAAAGTTCACAAGAAGTCAATAGAAAGATTGGTCTTCTATCGGCTACCCTTGAATGCAATAAATGAGAAGTTTGAAGAATTAACTTACCACTCCCCATCAAGAATATCATCAAAAAGAAACCCTATTATTCCTCCATTCCAGAGAAACAACAACAAAAGCACCTCGGCTTCTCTACATACCACTGATCAAAATTTAACCCCTCAATAAAGGCAACCTAGTATTTTGCCATCATCTTCCTTCCTACAACACACCGCCATCAAATTAGAATTTCCTATCTATAATGGGGATGAAAACATTATTGAATGGCCAGATCAAGTTAAACAACCATTCAGATATCATCACACATCAAAAATCTGATAGGTGCTTACATGCTCTTTCCATCTTAAAGATGTTGCCCAGAAATGGTACAAATTGTTGCCTAATAATGTCAAGAATTATGATGTATAGAAAATCTTTAGGGAAGAAATTATAGTAAGATTTTCTCCCAAGTTAACGAAACCATTTGGAGCCTTTTTCAATTTAAAGAAACTCTCCACAGTCTAATCCTCTCTCGCCAAATTTGAGCATTTGCTAGGCCTCCTCCCTTATCTTCACCCAGATTATGTCTTGGAAAAATTCATGGATGGTTTAAAAGAAGATATTAGAATTGATGTAGAAGCAGCCGCCATACCCTCCAGTTTTAAGGAGGCGGTATCCCCAGCAAAGATTTGTGAAACTATATAGTCTAACCCAAAGAAGCTTAATAAACCTAAGTTCTCCTCCCAACCATCCTTAATTAAGAACTTTCCGTCAAGAAATCCAAAGTCCAATCCTTCGGTACCCTCAACCAATAGGAACATGTCCTTGTCAGAATTTGCTAAGTTTAAGGGGCTGACACCAAATGAAATATTGGAAAAGAAAATGAGGAACCTATGCTATGGTTGTAAGGAGTAATGGCATTCAGGTCAAACAAGTTTATCTTCTTGAAGGAGTTATGGATATGGAAAGTGAGAATGAAGTAGATAATCAAGATGAACAAGAAGAAGAAATCCTAGACCTAGTTGAAGAAGAAGCAAACCCAAAAATTACTCTTTATGACATGTGTAGCATTCCAGCATTACACACTATCAGAATTAATGGGACAATATATGGCAAGCCAGTGCAAGTACTTATTGACTCGGGTTCCATATATAATTTCGTTGACCACAACCTAGCTAAAAAAATTGGTTTGAAGATAAATGAATCCAAACTGTTTGAGGTAATGGTGGCCAATGGTGAAAAACTCCAAGGTGTTGGTATGTGTAATCAAGTAATTTTGAAATTCCAGAGTTGTAGTATGCATGTGGATTTACTGCTCCTACCTTTGGATGGTTGTCAGATTGTTCCAAGGACCCAGTGGATGAAGTCCTTAGGCGAAGTTAACTTCACCAAGCTTCATGTCAAGTTTAAATATGAAGGGAAGGTTTTTGTATGGCATGGGATACATCTAGAAAGTTTGAAAATTGTAGATAAAAAAGACAATCCAAAAAGATTGTATGCAAGGACAATTGGTCGTGATGCTTTGTTCCCAACTTATCACTGAAGAAAGCACCGAGATAACCGAGTTTATTAAAAGAATACTTTATCATTTCCCAAAGTACTTGCTCCTTACCCAATAGACCTGAAGATCATAAGATACCACTATTGCATGGGTCCAAACCTGTTTGTTTAAAGCCATACAAACACTCACACCATATTAAAAGTAAGTTAGAAAATATTATTTAAGAAATGTTGAAATTTGGCATCATAAGGCGCAGCTGCAGTGCATTTTCCTCCCCAGTTATAATGGTTAGTAAAAAAGATGGTTCTTGGAGATTGCGTATTTGACTATAGAGGCATGAACAATATCAACATCAAAGATAAGTACTCTATCTTACTAGTAGATGATTTGTTTGATGAATTATATGGTTCAAAGTATTTTAATAAGTTGGACATGATGTCAGGTTATCAACGAATTATGGTATGTGAAGAGGACATTCATAAGACAGCTTTTGTAACACATGATGGGCATTATGAGTTTATAGTAAAGGCCTTTGATCTTGTGAATGCCCCCTCTACCTTTCAATCTTACTATTTTCAAATTCTATTTAAGAAAATTTATCCTAGTATTCTTTGATGACATTCTAATCTATAGCCAAGCTATACATGAGCATTTAGACCATATTAGGATTGCATAGTTTACAGGATAATCACTTAGTGATAAAGCTTACAAAGTGTTTGTTTTCTAAGGAGACTATTAAGTATTTAGGCCATGTGATTATGGAAAATGGTATAGCTATGGACAACAACAAGATGCAAGCTATAAAGGAGTGGCATGTCCCTACTGCACTAAAATCATTAAAGGGGTTTCTAGGCTTGACTGGGTATCGTAGAAATTTTATTAGACACTATGGTCAGATTGCTAAGCCCATAACAGAACTATTGAAGAAAGATGCTTTCCTTTGGAAAGATAAAGCTACTCAGGCTTTTGAAAGGTTGAAACAGAGCCTTATGTCCCCACCTATTCTCACTATTCCAAATTTTAACAAGCCATTCATTGTTGAGTGTGATGCAAGTGGGACTGGTATAGCTGTTGTAATTTTGCAAGAAAACAAACCATAGCTTTTTTGAATAAAGCATTGCAAGGCAGGAATTTAGATCTCTCTACCTATGAAAAGGAATCGTTGGCCTTGTTCCCAGCAACAAAAAAGTGGTCCTAATATCTCTTAGGGGGACATTTTATTATTAGGACATACCATCAAAGCTCAAAGTATTTACTAACCCAAAGATTACACACTGGTATACAAGGCAAATGGCTTGCTAAGCTACATGGCTTTGATTATGTTGTGGAACACAAGACTGGCAAGGAAAATATTGTGGCAGACTCACTATCCAGAAGAGATGAAGAGAAAAATCAATGCATGGTATTATCAGAAATACAACCTACATAGCTGCAAGAGTTAGTGAATACCTTAGTTAATTACCCCGTGTATGCAGGACTAAAGAAAAAAGTAGAGGAAAGAGAACCTAGTGCCAATAAGTACAAGCTAGTAAATTGACTGTTGTTTGTAAAAGGAAAATATCGATCAATCATCATGATGCATAATTAATTAAAGTCCTTATCAATGAATTTTACTCCACTCCACTCAGTGGACACTCTGATATTAAAGGTACATTGAAGAGAGCAAAGGCGGTGTTTAATTGGAAAAAGATGAAAAAGTACATAGAAAGGCTTATCAAGGAATGTGAGATATGTCAAAGAAATAAAAGTGAAAATATCCATATACCTAGTCTACTCTAGCCCCTCCCTATAATTGAAAAAATATAGAGTGATACTGGTATGGACTTTATCACTTGTCTTCCAACAAGCCAAAAGTACATTGTAATATATGTTATAGTAGATAGACTATCCAAGTATGCTCATATTTTCCCTTAGCACAACCTTATACAGCAAGAGAGGTAACCTAAGTATTTATTAATGGGGATTTTAAGCTCTATAGAATGCCTTTAACCATCATCAATGATAGAGAAACCCTTCACCATTGTATTTTGGTAGGAGCTTTTCAAAATACAAGCCAGCACATTAAAGTTAAGTACATTCTACCACCCTCAAGCTGATGGACAATCATAGGTCACCAATATAATTTTGGAAGGGTACTTGAAATTTTGTATATCACAAGCCCTCTGAGTGGTCTAAATGGTTGACACTTGCAGAGTATTGGTATAATACAACATGGAAATCCTTTACAAATATGACACCATTTCAAGCAGTTTATGGTGTTACACCCTCTACCCTCCTTATTTATGTGCCAAACACAGCTAAATTCCAATAAGTAGAAGAATAATTATTCTCCAGAGATCTAGTCTTGCAATTTTAAAAAGATAGTTTAGCGCTTGCTAGAGATAGAATGAAAAAATATGTTGTCATGAAAAGAACTGAAAAGAGCTTTAAGGAAGGAGATTGGGTGTGTTTGCGCCAAAAAAGATCACAAACACCCAGTTGTATGTGAAAGTACCAATTTCCTAAAATACTTTCAAATAGAAAGATAAGCACGTAGATCACAGAATAAATAATAGAAAAAGTAAAGGAACACACGAGTTTTATAGTGGTTCGGCTATCTCCGGCCTACGTCTACTCCAATAATCCTTTATTTACACTATAAGATTACAAGTACAGTTATTTTTGCCTTAGAAAATTAATAAACTAAGAGACAAGATTAATGAAGGAGAGCCAGCCCACCAAAAAAGTCCTTTGTAATGAGCTAAGTTCATTGTATTTATAGGTGAAGACGTGCATGAATCAGGTTGAAATTTTGGCAGAACAACCTCTAGAACCATACGACCCGGTCCATAAAATTTTGGATTGATCGCAAAACAAAAAATAATTTAGCCCGATCATCCCATACTAACTTCAATGGGGATGCAATTGTTTTTATGGGGTCCCCCATGCCTTTAGTCCATGCTCCTAAAATATCGCATCATTCCGACTTACCATGTGTGAGATATCGATCGATCTTCGCCGCTTTGACTAGAAATTGGATCATAAGAAATCATTTCATGCTTCATCCTTTTGAGCTATGATCGATCATGTGGGTTTCCATGATGTTAGCTACTTTTTCTCCAAATTTCATGCAATTCCAACGTACCGTTTGTGAGATATCGCGTTTTTCGTAAAACTATGGATCATTATGCTAATTTTGTACGATCGTTATGGAACGATCTATATGTTTTTCTGATATTTGTGAGTTTTGACCTGCGATCGATTTTGGAGACTCCTTTCATGAAAATATTGATGTTCCCATACTTTCATGAGTAATAGAGTTGTAGATCTTGAGTTATAAACCGATCATCTCGAAAATTATCAAAACAGTCATCAAAAAATCCACTTCATGGTTGACTCGAAGCGAGACCTAAGTAATCACCCTTCTGACTAGGAGCAAACGCTGAAGATTCTAGCATAGGGTTAGATTCGGGTAAAATCGAAATTTTTCCCAAGTAAACATGATTCTGACACCAAGCACGAAAAATGATTGAGGCCGATTATTTCTCTCCAAACACCGATCGATCAAACTCTAAGCTAACTCCAAGCACGAAAAACTCCAAACACCGATCGATCTGACTCCAAGCACGAAAAACGAACGAGACCGATCATTTTTCTCTAAGCATCGATTGTTTTGACTCCAAGCCAACTCCATGCAATCATGTGTTCGACACCAAGCACGATCCAACGCTTCAAATTCCTGTGACTCCAAGCGAACCATGGATCGACTCCATGCAAGTGGCAACTTTTCCTAGGTCCGACCCCAAACAAATTAACACTGATCCATCGATACCGATACAACTTTTTTTGTCCATAACTCGAGTATACGAACTTCGGTCGACTTGAAAGTTGGAATGTAGCCTCACATGGCCTTCCTTATCACTTCGTATTGATTGCACTTTGATTAGGACCCAGTTCGAATCCGCCCAGCTATTGTCCATAGTTCCAAATATCATCGATTTCCAAGCTTAATAACCGTCTTCCTGAGCTTCTTGTCTTGATGATCACAGAAGCCATTCAGCCAACATTTAAAATATACTACTTGGTCAAAAAGCAGTATAATGGGGTGTATTTAAAATTACAACCCCATAGGTAGATTTTTGCTGGAAGTCAGAAAAACAATAAACTTTCCCCAAAGTTTTATGGTCCATATGAGTTAGAAAGAAAAATTAGAGAACCAGCTTACCAATTGAAACCGCCCTTTGAGGTGAAGATACACTAGTCTTTCATGTGTCACAACTGAAAAAGTGGCTTGTTACATGCATAATTATTCAAGAAAATTCACTAACTTATGTGGAGGAATTGATTAAAGAGCCTGAAAAAAATCTTAGATAGAAGGATTGTGCTTCTTAACAACAAATCTATTGTTTGGATCCTTGTCAAATGGAGAGAATTACCTAAAGAAGAGCCACCTGGGAAGAATATTGGGGGATAATTAACAAGTTTTCTACATTGGACCTTGAGACAAGGTCCATTTTTCAAGAGGAAGAGAGATGTCAGGACCATAAATCATGTACTATAGTTTTGTACAAGAAAAAGCTCTATAATTCAAATTCTAGCCATAGTTCATTGGAGGTGATGACGGAGGTGGACATAGCAGGACTCTGCCGTGAAGGGAAGCTTGAAGGAAGTGACTATGTCATAGTTAATGCCCATTGAGTGAAGATAGAAAGGAGTGCCAGTTGTGCATATGTGCACGTGCACAACATGCACATGCACATGCATGTACAACCTATTTTATACTTCTGGCTTGATATGTGTGTGTGTGTAAGGTTAACTGTACATTTGGGTTATAAGTTGATTTTGTCATGGCCTAGTGGTTGAAATTGTCAAGTTGGTTCATTATAAATAAGTATTCATGGGTGATTAGTTCGTACAAGTATTAGGTTCATAATGAAACCCTGGTTCTTTTTTTTCTTGTTCATTCTATGTCTATTCATATATTTCACTTCTTCCTCCTCTAATCTGTAATTCAATTCTTTCTTAACCTCTGCATCTTCATAAAACAAGAAAATACTCTAATCTCTTATCTTCCTCGTCCCAGTTTCTCACTTCCTTACTACCTCAATTCAAGAAACAACCACAACAAACCCTATATTTCAATTTCAACATCACCCACTTCTCTACAGTTCAACATGACGATCACCAGAAATCAATCCAAAGAGCATGGGTCTCCTAATAAAGATTACATTGTCAAACCCTTTTTATCCAGAATGTAAATATACATGAATCAGTGACATAAAAGTATGAATGATACAAATTACGGCAGGGAGTGGATTTGGAAATCATGTAAAAGTTGAGGAAACTACTGAATGTTTTACCAGATGGAGGAGGCAAGTCATGAATTGGAAGGAATGAATGTGTATGACTTTGCCCGTAATCCTTTTTGGGTTCTTTGCTCTCCTAATGAGTCTGTTTCTTTAATTATTTACTTCACATGGAGAGGGGCGAGGCAAGGATAGGGAACCATTTTCATCGTTGAGGGGTCAACCATTGGTATTGATAGTGGCCAAGAACGACGACTGTAGCGACAGGGATGGTGAAAACTACCTATGATGAGCGATTAATTTTTTCATTACAGCGGCGGCCTACTTTCGTTATGTTTACAAAATAAATTCGATCGACAAAGGAGGATTATTTTGACATGACAATGGAGGTTGACTTTGGTTAGGTTTACAAAACTAAGGAAAGGGCAAGGCATAGTTTTCTACCGGGTTGATTAAACCATTCGATTTTTTGTAGGCACGTGGCATCATCTGGAATTTTAAGGGGAAAATGGAAACGACTGATATATATTTTTCTGATATATATTGAGCTTTCATATAATATAATATATATGAAACTTAATAGAAGAAAAAACCACCAAACTTTGTTCATAGTGTTGCATAAAATGCATGAATTCTAAATAACGGATGTTCCATGGTATGTTCGTGTCGTTAAAAAATAATCTTATACAAATGGTAAAATATTATTGTCAGACATAGAATAATCTAAGTACTAGATAGATAATAATGATATAAGATAGATACCCATATAGTCTCTATTGTAATGCCCAATTAGCCGAGGTCACCTAACCTCCTAATTCGCATGCACAATGTAGTAGATCATAAAAAGGAAAGATGTAGAGATGGTCAAACATAAATTCAAGTAAAAAGGAAATACCTATGATTATTATTATACTTATATATAACGTGTATAATATCAAATGATAACAAAGTGGTACCAAAATATACCTTAGCTCGTTTTTCTACCTGTACGAACAAGTTAGAACAATTCAAACATAATATAATAAGGGCAAACATTGGATAATAAACATGTTACAACAATTAGGCTAGACCTAAGTGTAATGGAAACACTACACTCTAAGATAATGTGACATGGGCCCCATATAAGGCAATGGCCTTAGGACGAAGGCTAATACACCACCATGAAGCTGCAATGAGACGGTCATGTACACTATCCAAATGTGTACCATTAATAATCGACATGGCATGTGCATATCCATCTTCCATTGGATTACCGTAGGCATAAGAACACAAGAAGGACTTGGCCGAACCACTACTTCAAGAAATAGAAATCCCTATCTCGCCAACGTACCATTGCATAAATGCCCTCAATCAAGGCAACGACGCCTCTTGTAATACCAAAGGAATGACCATATCCAAGAACTATGCTATAAACATGTACCCATAATACACTTTAACATATCGTATGGATAAGGGTAGACTAAGTGGGATATAACTACCCTTATTACTGTGTAATACACACACACACACCCCTATATATGTATGTATGTATGTATGTATGTATATGTCTTGGAGTTTCTTGCTTATGTTTTTATTCAAATTCTTAACCAAACTATATAACTTTCATAGTCCCTTAAACGTAGCTTCTAGCAAACAATATAAAATCGAGCCTCATGTCGCATGTCTCCACAAAAAAATAATCTACCATTGCTTCATCAAACCTCAAACACCTGTAAAGTTCCCTTTGAATTATTTCAGATAGGATCTGAAAAGCGATGAAGATGGAGGTGATGTAGCAGCATCAGCTGCAGCTTGGGTTTTACATCCCAAGGTCTAATTGGTCAATTGGTTACACACCAACTCATCGATCGATTGGTTTGTTTTCGAAGCAATTTCTTCAGGAACAACACCCTTTCAATTTTGTAATCACTTATATTCTCCATTATGGCTTCCCCAGTCACCTCCATGACCCATCCCCACCATCACCGTAAATTTTCAAGTCAACATGGTCCCTAACGTAGATTATATTTGTCACTTACACGCACTTCTTCTCATTCTCTACTTTAACTTATCTATCTTGAGATAAAACATATCCCAAGACTCCATGACACGACAATTGAACATAAATCATACTTCAACTAAGATACTATAGGAAATTCACCTTATTATAACATATCTTTTCAAATTAATCATTTAACTGAACACTTCCTAGGCATGTTATTCCTAACAAAATTCTATGACTCAAACGATAATGTAAAATACATAATCAAATCAATAAATATATTATTCATTTAAATCGTAAGAAGTTAATTTAAGATGCTCAATTCCTAATATTTAAGTATAACAATACAATAGCAATTATAATTTAGCATATTAATTATTCGTTAAGAAGAATTTTAAATCATTTACTAATCATTTTATCGTAAATAAAAATCCAATATTTACCATTTTAATCCAAACCCTAACCCTAACTCGATATCTATGTACGAATATAGGTTGAGAAATGATCATAAAGTTTAATAGGTAAATCCCACTCACCAAAAGGAAATAAGTCTTCGATTAGTGCTCCAAATCTTTCTTCAAGCTACCTATTCAGCAAAGACCCAAAATTTGAATTGGATGTTTATCAAAATTAAGTACATAGATAGATGAAGAATCCTTCAACTTAAACTTTGAATACAATTTGGGATTTTTGATGAAGAGATAAGAGAATTTTAGTGGTGACAAGATTAAGGTTTTCTTAGTGAATATAAATATGGGTTAGACTCTAAAAATTTGATTTATAAAGTTTCTTAGGGTGTTGGACCGAAATCCAAACATTATAGTTTTTTGACTTTTATCAAATTTTCACTATTTTATCTGAATTTGACAAGCCTTATATGTTTTTCGTATGAAAATGGCATTTCAGATGCAATGGAGCAAGTTTTGGGGTCAAATTCCTTTATTTACAATTTTGTTCCATCCAACCTAATTATTAATTTATTTTAATTTAGTTAATAAATCTATTATTCTAGGATAAAAAAATTTAGGCCGCTACATATAGGTTATTGTATCTAGGTCAAATAAAAGACGTGTGATGATATGCAATGGTCTCTCGACTCAAGAGTACTATGGATTTTATGTGTAAAGGCCTTGCTTTGGTCCTGATAAATCACAATATCGGTTCACATTATTCCATATTTGGGTATGTGTTCAAATGCATAAAGTGAAACAATATTCAAGATAAAATTTATTCCCTTCGATAAATAAGGTTGATGTCGCCGTAGTTGGAAGTTGACACTGAATCATGAAGGCATTGGCAAAGGCATAAGATTAATCGATAAATGTTATTAGATTGCATAAATTATTTCAAGGGTTAATCTTAACAATAGGAGAGTACTGTGAACCTAAGAGTACTATGAACCTTATGTATGGAAACCTTACTTTGACTATGGTCAACCACATTATATTGGTTCACGTTATAACCATAATTAGATATGTGTCGAGACATATGAATAAAACACAACTCAAAAGAGGACTTGTCTCCTTTAATGTATAAAGTTAGTGCCATCTTATTATAAGTCAACTAAAAGTCAAAATCTCTTGAGTTTGGCTAGAGCGATTCAATTAATCAATATATGTTATAGAATTGAACTAAGTGATTTTCAAAGTTAAACTTTGTAATTAGGCATTGACATTATTAGATTTTTTACTTTAAGCTAAAATCTAGATGTCTAGGAGACATAGTGATGATGAAGAGATATAACGTGCATAACATATTATGGCCTAAAGGTGCTACTTTAATATAATTAAAGGTAGGACATTAACTGGATAATCTATAAATGATGGAACTCATACACATTACTGTGCTTTAGCAGAATCTGTATAGGTTTATTTTAGAATAATAATGGTACTTTACTCAAGTGGAACACTCATTTTTATTTCTTAAGTGTTCGAACCTGATAGAGTTAGGGTTATGTCCTAAGGGCAATTATGTCATTTTTTACATATATCTAACCTGATAATCAATTTTGTTCAAACTAAAATGTGTTTTTCTTTCTATTATATAATTAGTTAATTAACTTAACTAAAAGTATATTTAAAAGAAAACCCATAGATGGTTGTGATAATAGTTACAAAGTGTTGTAACCATGTTGTAAATGCGAGTAATTTATCACAATGAAAATAAATATATAATTTTAAATGTTCCTAGTCAAGATGCATCGAGATTGGATTTTGATGTATCTGTTGAGACTACAGTACGTAACGCTCTCTAAATGTTGGATAGTATATTACCCATGGCAGTAGGGGACAACAAGGGTTTACGCACTGATAGTTATTGGATAACTATGAAATGGCTCACTCGATAGTTTTTTGTTGGTTAATATAACTATGGTCAAACAGAAAATATAGATGTGATTAATTTACACAGTTCTCTCGACTTGAGATTATTGTGGATCTTCAATATGAAAGCTCCGCTTTGATTATTGTCAAATCATGGCTTGGCGTCCCATCAAGTGACTATATTTGGGTCGAGTGAAATTATTGGAAATGAAGCACTATTCAAAAGAAGATTCGTCTTCTCAGTTATATGGGGTTAGTATCATAGGCAACTCAAAGTCAAAGTCTCTAGCTAGAAAATTCCAGTTAATAGTAATTGTTATTATTGAACCAAGGACTTTGTTTTTAGACTATAGAATTGAATATGGATGATATTGGATTTTTACCATTACCAAATTCCATAAGTAAAAAGTGATATAGCTTTGATGAAGAGAATTGGTGTAAATAAATGTCACAACTGTATAAGGCTTAATAAAGTGAAATTTCATTTTACTGAAACTAAGTAAGTGGTAAATTTGACCTAAACGTCACACCACTTGCTAAGAGTGACGTGTCAATGTTAACATTCGAATTGTTCGATTTTAATCGCTGATAGAATTTACACTCGACGAGTCACACAACCAGAACGATGGATTCTCTTTAGACCAAGCGATTTAATTAGTTCATAGTTATTATAAATTAATTATATTAATATAGATTTATGAAATATTAATTATAAATTTTTAAATTTGATAAGAGGAATAAATGTTATTGTATATATTTATAATAGTTATAAATATATCGATGGATATGCGATATCGATAAGCAGTTAAATTAGATTTAATCAATAATATCTATTTAGGCTTAAAATGAGTTTAAAGCCCACAAAAAGGGCTAGAAATTTAGACCTAAATGAGGGCAATATGAACCATAAGATAGTGCAACAAAGGCTTGGAGATGGAGGGCTGAGATGGAAGAGAACTGGTAAGAGATAATGTAGGATATAGATCCTAAAATATTTTCAACTTTTCCTCTATATAATCATCTCTATTCTTAACCTTAAAATACTTTTTAGCTTCCTCCTCTCTCATTTTTCTGGCTGAATTAACCCTCCTAGTGCTCCAACACAAATGAAATCAAATCAAATCAAATCCATAGTAAAAGGTCTGCAATTTAAAGACTAGCAATCTGACAAATCAGGAAGGTTTCAAGGGGAAAGGAACTCACCATTACAAGGTGTACTTAAGGGCATTAGTATAGGAAAGTATTTAGTTTTATAAATGATGCATATTCTATATATAACTCTATATTATTCACACACAGCTGTTCTTGAATTGTTAGTTAGATGAAATTCCCATAGGTATTGTTGTTGTCACATATATTAATTGGTTATGTGTATAAAAACTTTTTTACAATAGATATGATACACATAGCTAAAATTGCTTTATTTCATTTATTATTATTTTATTAATTTTTCATACATACATTAATATATTAATTGATTTTATTTATATGACTAATACTAAACTATATAAGTATATCATATAAAAATTGAAATAATATTTTTAAACTGTATATTTATATCAATTATAATTTTCACAAACTGTAAATAATTTTTTTGGTAATTAATTAATATTTTTAGTATTATTAATCATTGTACGAATTAAAATTTTGTATAAACTAAATTATGTTTCAAAAATTAGATCTTAATTTTTTTTAATTAATTTGTAATTATAAAAGCTTTTGGCCAAAAAATTAGATTTTTTTTTAGTTCGGCAGAAAGTAATTATTTAATAAAAATAATAATTTGACTTAGAAAAATCTCGAATTTTTCATAAGTTATAAAATATGATTCCAGATTTTCTAGAAATTTAAAATTTGAAATATATTTATTAAATATTTCTATCTTCTATATATTGTGTTTAACTAATTAATTCTTAATATTTATATATTAGTACAATAAAATTACGATTAAAATTGTACTTGCTATGTATTTGATCTAGAACATGTAAAAAATAGGGAGATCTTTTCAATTTTGTAATTTATATATATATATACCACTCAAAATCATATTTACATTTAAATTATATATATATTATACATATATATATTTTTTACTTTAGGGCATACATACATAAATATATATATATATATATATATATGTGTCTTTATATATATTAAAAATTGAAATAAATATTTTGAACCTATATATATTTTATTTAACACTATAAAATTTACATATAAATATATCTATAATATTTTCTATAATATACATATGTACATATACATACATATATATGTGTGTGTGTGTGTGTGTGTGTGTATTACTCTTGGTTTTATATATAATAAGCATAAATATATACATATATATAGACGACATATGATACATATAGGATGAGCTAACTGTTTGCTGTGACGTAAATCCTAACATCTTATGCGGGCATGTTATACCTTTCATGGAATATCATGTTACACATACACATACGTTTATTTATGTATAAATTGAAAATAAATTAAATATATTTCTGTCTACAATTTAGAAAGGTAAATGAAGTATATGACTTTACTTAAATAAAATTTAGAAATGTTCTAAATAAATTAGACTTTAGAGACCCAATAAAGATCCTTTAAGGTAAAAAAAGGTTTGACTCCGCTATGGATTGACCCAATTCCAACAATGGTATTAGATCCCAATACCCCAATGCGATCTAATTTATTATGTTAGGGGTTAACTAATTAAAGCCTACCCATATAGTGAGATGTCTAGAAAGTAGTATCTAAGGCTGGGTTTGGGTAATCAAGTACTCTTTCATTAGCTTGGGAACTTGCACCAAACAGAGAGATGAGGTTCCAAGTTGCCGATCGATCTATCATAAATGCAACGACAGTAGGAGATTATCATTTATGTTTGCCTAATGGAGTAGTATTGATATTAAATAATTGCTATTTCGTAGAAGACTTTACTTGTGGAATTATTTCTGTTTCTAGATTGTTTGAGACTATATCTATATTTCATTGTGCAAATGATGTTATGAATAATAGTTTGAACGGAAATAAAGTCTGCGATGGTACTTTTGCAAGTGGCATTTATGCCATTAACACTAATTATGTGTGTTCTGTAAATAGTTCTTCTAACAAGATAAATGATAATTATCTTTGGCATTATAGGCTTAGTCATATAAGTGAGAAACAACTGTACAAACTAAAAACTGAAGGTTTTCTCCCGTAAGTTGATTTTAAATCATTTGACCAGAGTGAGTGGTGTGTCAAAGGTAAAATGACCAAGCGCTCCTTCAGTGTGGGCAATGAAAGAGTTGGTGAACTCTTAAGGTTTGTACATAGTGACGTATGTGGCCAAATAACTATAATCACCAAAGATAATAGTTCTTACTTTATTACCTTCACTATTGATTTCTTAAGATTAGGATATGTGTATCTTATAAAGGACAGACGCGATGTTTATGAGAAATTTTTTGAATATAAAAATGTAGTAGAAAACCAAATGGACCGTAAGATTAAGATTCTTCAATCGGATCAAGTAAGTGAGTACGTTGAACAGGAATTCCAACAGTACTTAAGAGATAATGGGATTATCTCTCATATTACACCAACCTATACTCCGCAACACAGTGGTATGTCAGAGCAAAGGAACCAAGCCCTATTAGATATTGTTCATTCTATGATGAGAAAAGTTGAGTAATTGTCCTGTTAGGGATATGGGCTAGAAACTACAGCGCATATGTTGAATTTGTTGCCCACTAAATCTGTGCCTAAAACACCATATGAGACATGGAATTGTAAGAAGCCCCAACTCAAGTATTTTAAGGTGTGGGGTTGTCTGGGTACATTAAGAACGTTGGTTCGAATAAACTAGAGGCAAGATTGATACTGTATAACTTCATAGGATATCCTAAAAACTCAGTGAGATGTATATTCTACCATATCGAGGAACAAAATGTTATTGTTTCGCGACACGCTGTCTTTTTAGAAAAGGAATTTCTATCCAAGAAAATTAATAGCGAAGTTATAGACTTTGAGGAGATCTAAGAAGTTAATGCTGAGGTCGAACCAGTGGGAGAACCAAGTTCACTCGTATATAAAAACGTGCAACCTACTAGAAGGTCTAGTAGAGAATCTCATGCACTAGAGAAATACTATGATTTTCTCATGGATGGCGAGAAGGAGGACTATGTCTTAGATGGCGACACTCTTCTGTCATTCCGATGAGCACTGTAAATTAAAGACTCTGCACTCCGCTTGAAGCAATGTTGTCTAAGACAAATTCCATGTTTGAAAACAAAGTATGGATTTTGTTGGACGTACCCGAAGGGATAAAACCCATCAGCAGCAAATGGATTTTTAAGAAAAATCTAAATGCAGATAAGGAAGTGGAGACTTATAAGGCAAGACTATTTATGAAAAGATTTCGTCAATCCAAGGTGTTGATTATGACAAGACCTTTTCACCTGTAGCCATGGTTAAGTCCATTTGGATTATGCTAGCCATTGCTACATTCTATGACTATGAAATATGAGAAATTGATATAAAGACAACATTTCTAAATGGTGATTTAGAAGAAACCATGTGTGTGTGTATCGCAGTCTGAGGGTTTTGTGGTTAGTAGGAGTGAGGGCATTTTTGTGCATTTATTAAATTGTGAAAATTTACTTGGAATTTTCTATGTTGTTTTCTACGAATTTTGTGAATTTTACAAGTAGTTTTATGACAAAATATGCGTGCATAAAGAAGATACAAAAGAATGTAGATGGAAATAATTCAAAGTGAAGAACATGGAGGACCCCATGCACTTACCTTGATTTTCAATTAGAGGCTAATGCACATGCTTATGGAGTTTATGGCTTCATGTACACTTAAATGATGATTAGTAGAAGCTAATGATTACTCGGCCTCCACACTTTCTCAAAGGTATTATGGGCATTTTCCAAAATATGAATTAGGGTTTAACACATGTATATATAACCCTTATGTTTCATGTAATCCTCTCTTCCTTAATCTCTCTTAGTTTTAGTTTAGGAACAAAAATAACAAAAGCTCTTCTCTTTCTCTTTTTATGGCTACTTAGCCATTTTTGTTTCATGTAATTTTTCTTTTCTTTCTTATGTAATTCAATGCTCTTTTCTTTTTACGTGCATCTCTTCTTATGTTGTAGTGTAGATTTCTTTTATTTTTCATGCAACTAGAATAGCTCTTCTTTTCCATTAGCTTTCATTTTCCTCTTCTTTTTATGTTGCTTTCTACATTTTTTGAAATAATAACAAATATGAGAGGCTAATCCCTACAATTTATGGGTAATGAAGCTCTCTTGAATCATGTAGATGCAACATAATTTTACATTTGTCTCTTTTGTGCTTAATGGAAAGTAAGATTTTTGTGTGATTTTGTGTTTAATATTGAGTTTGATAGCTTATGTTGTTCAATACAAATAAGCTATGCTTAGTCATATGAATCACTAATTATCTCTTCATCTATATATGATCATGTCTATTGAAGTGGATTTAGAATCAAAATTTGATGGTTTATGTTTTTAATTTAATAGTTAATAAACCATGCTTAAAATAGAATCTACTTTTAATTTCATGTCATTTTCATTGAAGTTAATAAGTGGGTTAGAGGATGCATTAAAGTTTGATGACTTAAGTGCGTTAATTAATAACACAATTAGGCCATGCTTATGATAAATGCATCAACTAAACTCACAAATGACCAAAAAAAGATCATAATTTCATTATGTTGATGTGATCATGAGAGGGGATTTGCCTCTAAATTGCTCTTTAATCTCATATTTTTATTTCCTTAGTTTTAGTTTGTTTTTATTTTCTTTCAGTAATTAACAATCATTTGACTTTGGTTTAATTTGATTGAATAAAATTTAAAATCATCAATTCTCTACGGATCGATCCGTATTCGCCACGTACTACAAGTGTACGCCGTGCGCTTGGGATAAATTTAATTCAAAATTTTTTGACGGTTTTCTAAGTCGGTGATATTTAGCCTTCCGACCAAGTTTTTGGCGCCACTGCCAGGGAATTGCTTTGATTTTGATTTTCTATTCTTCGAATTATTTTTGTTTGATTTTTCTGTAATTTTCTTTTGTGTGTGTTTATATTTAAAAAAAAGAATATTTGAGTTGTGTGTTGATTGATTTTTGTTGTAATTGTTTGTGTGTTCATTTTCTAGTTTTCTAGTTTCATTTGCATTTTCGTTATTTAAAAAAACACACAATTTCAAACCAAAAACAAAAATATTTTATTTCTATTTCAATTTACATTTCTTTTTTTTACAATCATTATTGTATTTACAACCTACACTGTACATTGCAGTTTTCTTCTTCACTATTTCACATTTTCAATTTGCAATCTCTGTTCACTGCCAAACCATCTGCCTGTTCATCCCTCTTCGAACCACACTTTACAATCAAACTTGCCCCTGTGCTTTTGTGTACTGCCTCTGCCACTACAATAAATCATCACTCAAGCTTCACACCCCAGTTCACAGAGCTTACATTCATCATCCACTACTTAACTGCCATCACAAAGCCTTCAAAATCTTCTTCCTTGCCATTTCTCTTCAACATATCCCTCTGCTATTATACAATTCAGTTCAACCAACCACCATTGCTTCACCAACTATACTGCTCACAACTCTACCACTTATCACTACAGCATAACACATCACAGTACACTACAACTCCAACACTTCATCTCATTGCCTTCCATTTCACCATCTTCAATACTTACTGCTCCCAGCCATATATTACTGCTCTTCTTCCCTGACCAGAAGATCACAGTGCCTTCATCAACTCCATCTCTCTGGCCATCATCAATCTGCTACCATACTCACTTGTCGACCACCTTCAACATTATCATCACTCCGCCCACAGTCTACCATCGCCAGCACCTTCCCACTACTTATTGCCTGTAACCACAACAGTTCAACCACTTCCCTGTGCATTAGTTCAACCATAATCTTCCTGTTGTCATAGCATAACTTCAACCAACCATCAACTACACATCTTCCCTCTGCTACTTGCTACAATTTCCTGGCCACAAACATTTTCTCACTGCTCTGCAACCAACCACAAACCACTACTCACCCACTATGCTGCCAACAAACATCACGGCATCCACTAACCACGCCACCATCCACTTACCTAAACCCAATCCAAATCGCAGTCGAACCAACCTGACCTCTGCACTGATAACTGACGCAGCGGAAATAACAAAAATGGATGAAACGGCGAAAAGTTGAATCGATGGATTGAAAATACCCAAGTGCCCAAATCCGTTGATCTCAAGAGATACCGGATTCTAGCTATCTCCAACACGTGATCGCGCACGATACCGTGTTAAAAGATCTATGATTCTTCTACGTTGATCTCGCGCACGAGGTTTTGTGAATCGGCTTCAAATCCGTTCATTCGAGCGCACTCGAATAACCGAAATTGGAGAAAGGAGATAACACTCAACTTTCAATTTTAAAGAGGCACAAAGCACTCAAACAAAAGTTTATTCAAAATCAACCGACCTTACAAATGACACCACCCCGCTATTTATAGAATTTTAAAACACAACACACATCACAGCCGACCTAACATATGGCCGACCTAACTCACACGACCCAAGTACAACGAGCTAAGATATTACAACACGACCTACGACTTATCATTACAACATACAAACGACTTACATCAACATACGACCTACAGATAGAACACACGCGACCTACGACTTAAGGAGAGCACTGCATCAGGAAGCTTCAGCGACTTAAAAAGATCAGCGACTTAAGGATATTAGCGACATAAGAGAACTACGGCATAGGATGGTAGCATGGCTTCAACGACATAAGATCTGGGACGACACAAGAGATAGCGACCTATTGGAGGTTCACGACCTAAGAATCCACGGCATAGAGTGAGCGACTTAAAGGAGCGGCTTAAAGAAGACATGGCAGTGACATAAGGTCCTTGCGCTCTAAGTTTCAACATCAGGTGAGCGACTTAAGGTCGAACGACCTAAGAATAAAATCAGTTCTCATTATGTGCTGTAGGTTAGGTCGTGATTCCTTAGGTCATTCCCGACTTAAGATTTGTTCGCGACCTAAGCTTGTGCGACCTAAGGATATGCGCGTTGGGTCGCTCGTAATGCTAGGTCGTTCGTTAGGTTGCTTGCGACTTAAGGTGATAACTCGCTGGCGACTGTAGATGGACGACTTAGGCACTGCATCACCCTCCCCTGGTTAAGAGAATTCGACCCCGAATTCACACTTTCTTCTCCTTTGACACACTTACCCCCGTGATATGGAGTCAAGTGTTTGACGTTGAAAACGTCGACGGTATGGATATGGTCCGGCAATATTAACCGATAAGCATTATCATTGATCTTCTTCAAGATTTCTACTGGTCCAATCTTTCGAGCTTTCAACTTGTTGTAAGTTCCAACTGGAAAACGATCTTTCGTCAAAACTGCGTAAGCAAAATCTCCCTCTTTGAAGTTTATACTCCTTTGCTTCTTATCTGCAAGTTGCTTATACTTCTCATTTGACTTAAGCAATCGTTCATGAACAGTCCTGTGACACTCCTGCAACTCATTCACTAAATCACAAGCTCGTTTAACAACCCCTTTCTGACGTGGAACTATCGACAAATCTAACGGTCCCTTCGGAATTGCTGAATATACTATCTGAAATGGACTGAATCCAGTACTTCGATTAACAACATGATTATGTGCGAATTCTGCCTGACATAATTTCACATCCCAGCTCTTCAAATTATCTTTCACAAGACATATCAACAAGTTTCTCAAAGATCTGTTCACTACTTCCGTTTGCCCATCAGTTTGTGGATGATAAGCGCTACTAAAATTCAGCTTAGTCCCAACCATCTTCCACAAACTCAACCAAAAATGACTTAGAAATCGAGTATCCCGATCAGAAAAAATTGTCTCAGGTAGACCATGTAGTCGATAAACTTCTTTAAAGAACAATTGAATAACATAGACTGCATCAGCGGTCTTTTTACAAGCTATGAAATGTGCCATCTTCGAAAATCTATCCACAACAGCATATATAGAATCATTCCCTCGTTGAGTTCTTGGCAAACCCAAAACAAAGTCCATGCTAATATCAACCCATGGTCTAGTAGGCACGGGCAATGGCATATACAATCCTGCATTCGTAGCTGTCCCTTTGGAAACTTGACATATGTGACATCTCTGCACAAATCTTTCAACTTCTTTTCTCATGGAAGGCCAAAAATATGATTGAGAAATCAACTGCAAGGTACGATCTCTTCCCACATGGCCTTCTTCATGCAATTCCTTCACAATCTTCATTCGCAAACTGCACTCTGGTATACATAATTGATTTCCTTTGAAGTGAAAACCATCTACCAACACATACTCATCCGTCTTCCCTTTCTTGACTTCATCTACATCTTAGCAAAGTAAGGATCCTCAACAAACAATTCCGAAAATACATCAAACCCTGTCACTTCAACTTTCATCGTAGTCAACAAATATCTTTTACTCAATGCATGTGCCACCCGATTTGTAACTCCTGACTTATGCTTCACAACAAATGTAAACTGTTGCAAGTATGCGATCCATGAAGCATGCCTGGCTGCAACCTTATCCTGTCCCTGCAAATGTTTCAAGGCTTCATGATCAGTATACAACACAAACTCTTTATGAAACAAATAGTGTCTCCAATGTTTTATGGCTTGGACAATAGCGTAGAATTCCACGTCATAAGTATTATATCTCATCTTTGCTCCCGAAAGCTTCTCGCTGAAATAAGCAATTGGACGGCCCCTCTGACTTAATACCCCTCCAATTCCTACTTTAGATGCATCAGTATGTAATTCAAATAGCAACTGGAAATCCGGCAAATACTAGAATTGGTGTTGTCGTCAAAAGTTCCTTGATTCTCTCAAAAGAAAATTCTGCTTCCTTTGACCATGAAAACTGCTTGCCCTTCATACAATCTGTAACAGGTGCCATCACGCTGCTGAAATGTGGAATAAACCTTCGGTAGAATGATGCTAAACCATGAAAACTTCTAACTTCTGTTATCGTCCTGGGTTGTGGCCATTCCTTGATTGCTTCAACTTTATTCTGATCCACCTGTATTCCTCCTTCAGATACAACATATCCCAGAAATAAAACACTTCGAGTCATGAACACGCACTTCTTTGTTGCCGCGTAAAATTGCTCCCGACGAAGTATCATCAACACTTCCCGCAAGTGTTGTAGGTGTTCTTCTGTGCTTCCACTGTATATCAATATATCATCAAAATATACCACTACGAACTTTCCAATAAATGGTCGAAAGATCTGATTCATCACCCGCATAAAAGTACTAGGTGCATTCGAAAGACCAAACGACATGACCGGCCATTCATACAACCCTTCCCGCGTCTTGAATGCTGTCTTCCATTCATCCCCTGGTCGAATTCGAATCTGATGATACCCACTCTTCAGATCAATCTTTGAAAAAATAGCATCTCCATTCAACTGGGCTAACAAGTCATCCAATCTTGGCATCGAAAATCTGTACCTCACTGTAATCTTGTTCAGTGCTCGACTATCTGTACACATTCACCAAGTTCCATCCTTCTTTGGCACTAACAAAGCTGGTACTGCACAAGGACTTAAACTTTCTTGTACCCGCCCTTGTTCAAATAACTCCTCAACTTGCCTTCTCAACTCTTCGTGCTCCTTCGGACTCATCCTATAGTGTGGTCTATGTGGTAACACATCTCCCGGAACAAGATCAATCTGATGTTGTATGTCTCTCAACGGTGATAATTCTTTGGGCAACTCTTCAGGAAATATATCTTCAAACTCCTTCAACATTGGCTTAACTTCTTCAGGAATTTCAACTGTTTCACTACTTTCACATCCAATCAACAGAAATACTTCAGGCTCTTCTTCTAATTCTTTGACAAACTCCTTCAAAGATAATAGAGCCTTTAGTTCTTCGATTTCCTCCAACTTGCTTTCACTTTGTTGCCGCTATTTAGGAACCAAAGTGATTTTAGTGCCATTGAACATGAAACTATAGCAGTTAGTCCTTCCATCGTGTTGCACGGCTCTATCGAATTGCCACGGTCTCCCCAACAACAAATGACATACATCCGTATCTACCACATCACACCAAATTTTATCTTTATACTTCTTTCCGATGGAAAAAGTTACACAAGCTCTTCGATTAACCTTCACTTCCCCACCTTTCCTCAACCAAGCTAATTTGTAAGGTTTGGGATGCTTCTTTGTCTTTAACGCTAACTTCTTTACAGCTTCTGTAGAGATGATGTTATCACAACTTTCTGCATCGATAACAAACTTACAAACCCTTCCCAAAATAGTGCACGTTGACTGAAAAATGTTGCTCCTCAACCAACTAGTCTCCTCTTCCTGCTTTGGCGTCAAACAAGATCTCCTCATAATTACAGAATATCCTTCGTCTCCCGCCAATAATTCTTCTTCCTCCTCATCTTGTGGTGAATTGGAACATTCTACTTCTGCATCCTCATCCTCAACCTCAGCAACCATCACTCGCTTCTTAGGCTTCGGACATTCATTGCTCTTGTGACCAAACTCCTGATAGTTATAACACTTGAAATTGTTGTTGACCTTGGTCTTAGCAACTTCATTGACAACCGGTTTACTAACAGCCTTGGAAACATTAGTATTGCTACTAGCCACTTTCATCTGATTGATCGAACTTGTAAACGCAACACCTCCTCTTCTACCTTGCTTCTCCCAAGCTAGAGTCTTCTGGTGTGCTTCAGCAACGGATCTTGGATCAAACATATTCACCATATCCTGAATTTGCATTCTCAATTCTCCAATAAATCTGGATGTCAACTGTTCCTCCGTCTCCATGATATCGTTTCTAGCAATCAGTTGATAAAACTCATCTGCATAATCATTTACCGACTTTGTCCCTTGTCTCAAATTCTGTAAGCGCTGATACATAAGAGACTGATAATTATAAGGCAAAAAAGTAGCCTTCATCAACTTCTTCATCTTTTCCCATTAAACAATCTTCGACTTTCCCATTCTCTCCCCTGTAAGTTTAGTTTGTTGCCACCATGCCATAGCTCTTCCCCTCAATCGTGTAGCAACCAACTTAACTCTACGATGCCCGGGTACTTCCTTGAAGTCAAAAATTTCTTCAACATTTGATAACCAATCCAGAAATTCTTCAGCTATCATTCCTCCTTTTGTAATGAGAGGGATTTTTCGCGCTCGAAAATTGACATCCATACTTTACATCGTACTCGAATGCCGTAGATTCGACCGTTCAAATCCGAGTCGCCGTTGCTTATAACAACATTAAGTAAACAACACAGCGGAAAAAAAAAGAATAATACATCGATATACAATATCTGATACAAAAGAGTGATACAATGAATATCAATATATATCAGAGATATGATACAAGAAAATAGCAGTGGAAAAAAAATAGATAACACTAGCAGCGGAGCAAATAACTCTAAGATAGTCTTCAAAATAGAACTCCGGCAACAACAGCTCGATCCAACATCACGATGCATAAAGATAAGCAAGTGCAGTCCGTATCCAAAAACTGAACTAGCTCCAGATAACCTACTAAACCTGACTATCTTAAAAACCCAACTCTAAACTGCTCGTGTAGAAAAAATTTGAGCACCCAGAGTTTAGGAAAGAAATAATAAACTCTGGATCAGTCATGGGACTGGTGTGAGCAACAAAAACAGTTTATCTTTAAAAAACAAGCAACGAAATATTTTAAAATCAATTCGCAATGCTTTTTAGAAATAAGACTACCATAAGGCCTCCCGCACACACACACAATGCAAACGCAGAATCGGTGGAGATTTCTCCTTATGATAGTCAAAGATGCTTGATACGCATTAAAAAGAAACATTTGATATTATTACTAGTGCATAGTGTAGTAAAAATCATTTCGAAAGTAAAGATATAAATCTTAGCCAACATAGACATTTCGAACTATGCCTACTATAGCTACCATCCAAACGGTGGGGCGCCACCATAAGTAGATGGCAGGTAATACAACTAAAACCGTACAAGGTACATATTTGAAGAATGGATTTCCAACAAATGATCGGGCAAAGGAACTTCCCATACCGAAATGGAACGCCTCTGGAAGGATGTCCCCGAGCATCCCAAATGGATCTCTGCCAACACAAGGCCGGCTACCCCTTTCCCAAGGAGTAAGAAACCTCAGATATACCGCCCACGGTCCTTTTGGACCTTTATACGAGGCCTCGATTCTAACAACACCACACAGTAATAGATATAGTGTATCCACATGAGTAAGTATCTGGGCTCCATACCATGATACTACCCCTTTCCAGAAGGAATGGTCATACCCTAGGGAAGCTACCCCTGAAACCTTGCTGCCACGATTCCTGTTTCGACTATTACCGGGTTGTGAGGCTCGACGAAGTCTCGTCCACAAAGCTACGCTTTTTACAAAAGCCACGCTTTGATCAACAAATGATCAGCAGCACTCAGCATGCCACATTACCAAGTTGGGAATATATCGCTGATAACCTTCAACTACATAACTTCTAAGGGTGTTAGGCTAAGAGAATAAATTCTCCGCCACCAACAGAAATGTATTTGAAAGAAATTTGCTTTATATCTCAAAATGTAATGTCAGACATATAATCCATACAAGTCTATTCTGGATTTAGAACAGAACCGAAGGCACTTCCAAAGAAGTCCTTGCAATCCGGGTATTCACGATCCCGATTGGACTTCCCATCACTTAGGGAATCTCTATACCGGAGCAACTCAGTGCAGAGACAATCGATAGTTCATCCCATCGTTCTCGCAAATACCCGGTTTTCACCACCGGTCTTCAAATGCTATCTATAACGTTGAATCACATATTCGGAATGGGTTATACGACCCAAGGTCCTTTACCGGCTAACCCGAATAGTAAGCGCAACATTTAAAACATATGGATACGAGATTCCAATTAAGTCACAACTTAATAATTCAAAACTTTCTTTCAAATGGTTTAAACCAATTACCATTTTAAATCTTTAAACAAAAAGATTTATTTCACAAAATTCCATTTATGGATTTCAAAACAATTTCCATTTCATTTGGATTAACTCGTTTAAAATCTTTAAATTAACCGTTTCCATAACTTGGAAAAATCATTTCGTTTTTAGCTTGAAATCCCTTTTTAACATAGTTTGGAAGTTCACTTCTTATATGAAAGCTTTTATTATTTGAATGCGAATAGTTTCATTTCAGAAAGATCCAATTTTTATTTACACGAGTTAAAGCCCTTGAATTTAAATTCAAATTCCTAAATCAATACATTTAAAATGGTTTAAAAACCCATATAACTCATTTATAAGTTGAATAACTTTTCTTTATATCCTAGTTTCCAAATCATAGAATTCAATTTCAAATATTGAATTCAAATTTAAATCAAAATATTTAAATTTCAAAACTCAATCAAGTTATTCAAAATAAATTTCATCTTTGAAATTCCATTTCTAAAGCTTTTCACTTTAATCTCAATCCATTTCCAAAACATTTGAATTTAAATATTCGACTTTTAAGAATCTGCGACTTAACCGATTTCTTCGTGAAATCCATATTGGTGTGTGTATATGGGTGGTCCAGGGGTTTAACACAATAGTGAAACATTATTCAATCATCATAGATCAAAACACAGAATATAGTTGATAAGCGATATAAACTATAACGCTTATCGTCCATTCACAGATTCACAGATAATATAACAATGTAAATGAATGGATAAATTATACACAGTCACAAAACAAAATATCACAGATCAGATAGGACAATCAATTTCAAGGCATCTCATACAATACAATCATTCATAAGTAAGGTCAAGCATTTAATAATCATTTATAAGCAGGATCAATTAATCGTTTAATCCTAATCAATTCAATTTATTTCCAAGTAAATAAATTTAATTACTTATGAATTTATTATCCAATCCTGATTAATTAATTCCAATCATTTGTATAAATTAATTTATCAAACACTTTAGTTAATTAAATTATTCTTAATTAATCATATTAATTAAATCAACCCTTTAAACCAATTTCATAATTAATTATCTTTAATTAATCAAAAGATCCAAAATTTATTGCTATAAGCGATTAATCCTTAATTACTTTCATTTAGTAATTACATTTAAACAATTTATAATTGATTGTCTAAATTAATTAATCCAATTAATTATTAAAATTAATCACCTTAATCAATAATTAGTGATCCTTAGTTAATTATCTTCATTTACCAATAACATTTCTTAATCACTTTCTTAAGAAATTATCTTAGATTGGTTCATTATTAATCATTTCTAATTAATTTAATTTATTAATTTATAAATAAAATAAATCATTCTTTAATTACCTTATTGATTAAATCATTTAATACCTTAATTATCTATAACATAATTTATTTCTTTATTAATGACTTAATTAATATTAAAGTGTAGAACATTACGCTTTTGAATTTAAATTTAAATTACATTTTGAATTTAAGATTCAAAATGATTTATCTTTTAAATCTTTAACCAAATTTAAATATAATTATAAAACTCTTAAACAATGTAAGGTATATTGTTTACATATATATGAAGCTTATATAAGAAAAGTTTTAAATTAGATTACTTAATTTTTTTTTTAAATTAAGCTATTAATCATTTAACTTGCAAATTCAAGTTATAAACAAATCATATACTTTCATTCAAAAACCCTTTTATAAAAAGAAGTTTATCAAAATTCAAGTGTAAACATTTGTTTGAAAACAAATCTACTTTTTTTAAAACTATTTAATATAAACTTGCTAAAAACACTTTCAGATTTAAAACTGATTTTAAATTCCAGATTTTAATTCAAGAAAACTTGAATCCATATTTTAACTTTGATTTAAACTTGATTTTAATCTTTGTTTAAAAACCTTGATTTAAAACTTTTGATATAAAATCCAAATTTCATTTTTAAAAATTAAAAACAGCGACGGGTTTTTATCAAAAACCTATAACCAAACTAATACTCGAGCAATCCCTAAATTGCTTCGATTCAAACTCGTATCTACTTCGAGTAAATACTCGAATCACTCGAGTAAAACACACGAGAGCTTCTTCCACCCAAACCCAAAGTTCACCAGGATATCAAAGTGCACGGTGCACGTGTACATCACCGTCGCTTGCTTCCAGCCGCCGCCTCGTCGCCGAGCAAGTCGACGTTCACCCTCGTGTCCATCTCAGCCCATCAGAATCCCCGTTTTCCACTCAAATTCTAATTCGAGCAAAACTCGAAACCTGGAACACGAGCAGGAACAACGCCCTATCCTGTCAACGCGCCGTTCACCAAACCTCGGCCACGGGAATTCGTGCAACTCCGGTCACGCGATCGTCAACTTCACCTCCTCCATCACCCATGGTCGCGTGCAACTCGATGCACGAGAGAAGCCACGTCAATCGATTCCCTGACCACTAAGAAAAATTAGGTTTACAAACTTAAACCTTGCGCCGCCGCCACCTCGGCCATCTGCACCCCCATCCACCATTTTTCCTGCAACCACCGTATACTCCTCCATCTCCACACAAAACCCCGACCCTCCTCCTCGACGTATTCGCCAGAATTTCCCCAAACAATGAAATTCGAACAAAACCCAACCCCTCTTGAATTCGTGAACTAAAAATTCCAATTCTTTCCTTAAAAATCAAGTCAAGGTATAAAAATTCAAATTATATATTTGAATTTGAGAATTAAGACATTCGAATTTTCTGCACATATGATGATGTTTCTCAGTTCTTGGCTTTTCCAGAGCCTCCAATAGGTTATTTTATCTTGATTTTATTTTTAAAACTTAGTTCAAAGTTAAACAGACAAAATTGGTTTAACCTGAAGGCTAAATATCAAGTAGATCGTGAAGCAATGATTTTTGAAATCAAAATTTGGTGTTCAAAGTCATAATAGCGAGCCTGTATAAACACTTCCAACTATCAATTTCACTCAGAGGATCCATATGTATAAACAAGCTTACTCACAGATATACCTATATATATATAAGCAACAGTTTTATACTTTAAAATATCTAAAAAGAATAAGTTACTCACCAGGGATTGAAGCAGAGAAGAACAGAGGCTATGTTTTGAAAACCTGGAACAAATTTTAAATCTGGAATTTGATTCTTTCAGATTGATTTGTTATTTGATTTCCTGATCCTTGTAATTGAAGCTTGAATTGATCTACTGATCAAAGTTGAATATGTGTTCTTGAATTAGTTGCTTCAGATTTGAAAATTCCTTTTTTTATCCGTGTTTAGATTTTTCTAGTTTCTCTTTGTTTTGTTTCAATTTTGATGAACGAAATGAATAGGATGAAGAGCTTGATATATATATATATATAAGAAAGCTTATAGGGTATCTAATTATTTGTACAATACAAGTACAATATTTCTTTTATTATGCTCAGAGACTTTTTTTATATGGAGGCTGATATAAAGGAGATGTGTACAGGTTAAATATATTGTTTTGTATAATAGGCATGGTTTGGTATGCTTGCATTAAATGCATGAAGCATGTTACATTAATTACTTTGGTACTTCATTTGCAAGCTACTCTTCCATATCAAATTTGATTTGTTTACCCTTATGCATGCTGATGTATATTTTTGTACGTGTTGAGAAGACTTTGTGGTGGATTTTTACTTAATTTTTTTCGCCATGTTGCTTTTAAACTTAATGTATATTTTGTTTGTACTTGCCATTCTACTCACAGGCTACATTCTTATCATTTATTTGCTTGCACTTGAATGTATTGCTTTTATTTTGCAAGCCAAAGATATTTATATTTTGTTGTCTGGTTACATACTTTTGCTTTGTTTTGTCTTTGTCTTGCTTATATACTTGAGTATATTTATTTCTTTTGTTATATCACTTTATAATGTAAACAAATTTCTATTTAAATTATGCTGTTAAATTTTAGTTAATGTGTTTACTTACTATTTTATAGTCTGTCTCATTTGTTTACTTACTATTTTACAAAACTATAAAATTTATCTCATATATATATATTTTAATTTCTATTTTGTAATCTTGAATATTTTATTTTCAACTTAAATACTTGAGTGTATTTTTATTTGTTTGAATCTTAACTAGGTGTATTTATTTTTATTATTTTTTTCTTTTGTTTCTTGTATTGTATTAATTTATTAAACTTGTTAAATATAAATAAATTTCTATTTTTATATTACTATAAATTATTTGAGATATTTATATTTTTATTTAAAGACTTCATAATTTAATTTTCAAATCAATTTATCAATAAATTTCACCATTTTAAATCAACATTTAATTTAATTATCAATTTAAAATTTATAAAAATCCGGGATCGTAACAGATTCCTCTCCTTAAGAAATTTCGTCCCCGAAATTTGTAGGCACGAAAATAACACAGAGATAGATGGATTCGATCTCCTATAATTCCTCAAACACAAGATATGGATTCCAAACTCAAATCGGAATATTCCAAAGTATATACCAATTTGTCCCTCTTTAGACTTCGATATTCGCAATAAATTACAATAGAATTTCAAATTCGGTTTTAACGAAATCGTTTTATCGATATAATTCAAATTATCCTTCATATTCTATTAATCAATTTAACTCAAATTAAAATTTCCAAATTTATTAATTTTCGATTCCAAATTTCCAATTAATATTCATTAAGGTTTAAATCAAAAATCGATAAGAAATCGATGAAGATACAAAGTAAGGATTTTCTGCAACGATTCGTAGAGCCATCATCACGCCGAAACTTCTTCTGGAGCTGTTATGAAGCAATCAAAAGAATTTGGGAACGAATCAAAGAAAATTGATAGAGAAAGATTGTTTCAACTGTTGCAGGGCATTGACCATTTATAGTGGTACTCCCATGTCCCCTATCTCGTCTTCTTCTTGCACATATATCTACTATCGGTGGATAGTAAGAGAATTTACTAAGGCATTCGGACGGATATCTTAGAGATATACTCATTCTAGGGTTTACTTCATCCTATCTCTAATGAGCTACTTAACGTGTTATACTCCTGAGCTAAAGTTTAACCTTAGCTCTGATACCACTTGTAACGAGAGGGATTTTTCGCGCTCGAAAATCGACATCCATACTTTACATCGTACTCGAATGCCGTTGATTCGACCGTTCAAATCCGAGTCGCCGGAGCTTATAACAACATTAAGTAAACAACAAGCGGAAAAAAAAGAATAATACATGGATATACAAAATCTGATACAACAGAGTGATATAATGAATATCAATATACATCAGAGATATGATACAAGAAAATAGCAGCGGAAAAAAATAATAGATAACACTAGCAGCAGAACAAATAACTCTAAGATAGTCTTCAAAAGAGAACTCCAGCAACAGCAGCTCGATCCAACATCACGATGCACAAAGATAAGCAAGTGCAGTCCGTATCCAAAAACTGAACTAGCTCCAGATAATCTACTAAATCTGACTATCTGAAAAACCCAACTCTAGACTGCTCGTGTAGAAAAATTTTGAGCACCCAGAGTTTAGGAAAGAAACAATAAACTCTGGATCAGTCATGGGACTGGTGTGAGCAACAAAAACAGTTTATCTTTAAAAAACAAGAAACGAAATATTTTAAAATCAATTCGCAATGCTTTTTAGAAATAAGACTACCATAAGGCCTCCCGCACATACACACAATGCAAACGTAGAATCGGAGGAGATTTCTCCTTATGATAGTCAAAGATGCTTGATACGCATTAAAAAGAAACATTTGATATTATTACTAGTGCATAGTGTAGTAAAAATCATTTTGAAAGTAAAGATATAAATCTTAGCCAACATAGACATTTCGAACTATGCCTACTATAGCTACCATCCAAACAGTGGGGCGCCACCATAAGTAGATGGCAGGTAATACAACTAAAACCGTACAAGGTACGTATTTGAAGAATGGATTTCCAACAAATGATCGGGCAAAGGAACTTCCCATACCGAAATGGAACGCCTCTGGAAGGACGTCCCCGAGCATCCCAAATGGATCTCTGCCAACACAAGACCGGCTACCCCTTTCCCAGGGAGTAAGAAACCTCATATATACCACCCCCGGTCCTTTTGGACCTTTATACGAGGCCTCGATTCCAACAACACCACACAATAATAGATATAGTGTATCCACATGAGTAAGTATCTGGGCTCCATACCATGATACTACCCCTTTCCAGAAGGAATGGTCATACCCTAGGGAAGCTACCCCTGAAACCTTGCTGCCACGATTCCTGTTTCGACCATTACCGTGTTGTGAGGCTCGACGAAGTCTCGTCCACAAAGCTACGCTTTTTACAAAAGCCGCGCTTTGATCAACAAATGATCAGCAGCACTCAGCATGCCACATTACCAAGTTGGGAATATATCGCTGATAACCTTCAACTACATAACTTCTAAGGGTGTTAAGCTAAGAGAATAAATTCTCCGCCACCAACAGAAATGTATTTGGAAGAAATCTGCTTTATATCTCAAAATTTAATGTCAGACATCCAATCCATACAAGTCTGTTCTGGATTTAGAACAGAACCGAAGGCACTTCCAAAGAAGTCCTTGCAATCCGGGTATTCACGATCCCGATTGGACTTCCCATCACTTAGGGAATCTCTATACCGGAGCAACTCAGTGCAGAGACAATCGATAGGTCATCCCATCGTTCTCGCAAATACCCAGTTTTCACCACCGGTCTTCAAATGCTATCCATAACGTCGAATCACATATTCGGAATGGGTTATACGACCCAAGGTCCTTTCCCGGCTAACCCGAATAGTAAGCGCAACATTTAAAACATATGGATATGGGATTTCAATTAAGTCACAACTTAATAATTCAAAACTTTCTTTCAAATGGTTTAAACCAATTACCATTTTAAATCTTTAAACAAAAAGATTTATTTCATAAAATTCCATTTACGGATTTCAAAACAATTTCCATTTCATTTGGATTAACTCATTTAAAATCTTTAAATTAACAGTTTCCATAACTTGGAAAAATCATTTCATTTTTAACTTGAAATCCCTTTTTAACATAGTTTGGAAGTTCACTTCTTATATGAAAGCTTTTATTATTTGAATGCGAATAGTTTCATTTCAGAAAGATCCAATGTTTATTTACACGAGTTAAAGCCCTTGAATTTAAATTCAAATTCCCAAATCAATACATTTAAAATGGTTTAAAAACCCATATAACTCATTTATAAGTTGAATAACTTTTCTTTATATCCTAGTTTCCAAATCATAGAATTCAATTTCAAATATTGAATTCAAATTTAAATCAAAATATTTAAATTTCAAAACTCAATCAAGTTATTCAAAATAAATTTCATCTTTGAAATTCCATTTCTAAAGCTTTTCACTTTAATCTCAATCCATTTCCAAAACATTTGAATTTGAATATTCGACTTTTAAGAATCTGTTACTTAACCGATTTCTTCGTGAAATCCATATTGGTGTGTGTATAAGTGTGGTCCAGGGGTTTAACACAATAGTGCAACATTATTCAATCATCATAGATCAAAACACAGAATATAGTTGATAAGCGATATAAACTATAACGCTTATCGTCCATTCACAGATTCACAGATAATATAACAATGTAAATGAATGGATAAATTATACACAGTCACAAAACAAAATATCACAGATCAGATAGGACAATCAATTTCAAGGCATCTCATACAATACAATCATTCATAAGTAAGGTCAAGCATTTAATAATCATTTATAAGCAGGATCAATTAATCATTTAATTTAATCAATTCAATTTATTTCCAAGTAAATAAATTTAATTACTTATGAATTTATTATCCAATCCTGATTAATTAATTCCAATCATTTGATATAAATTAATTTCTCAAACACTTTAATTAATTAAATTATTCTTAATTAATCATATTAATTAAATCAACCCTTTAAACCAATTTCATAATTAATTATCTTTAATTAATCAAAAGATCCAAAATTTATTGCTATAAGCGATTAATCCTTAATTACTTTCATTTAGTAATTACATTTAAACAATTTATAATTGATTATCTAAATTAATTAATCCAATTAATTATTAAAATTAATCACCTTAATCAATACTTAATGATCCTTAGTTAATTATCTTCATTAACCAATAACATTTCTTAATCACTTTCTTAAGAAATTATCTTAGATTGGTTCATTATTAATCATTTCTAATTAATTTAATTTATTAATTTATAAATGAAATAAATCATTCTTTAATTACCTTTTTGATTAAATCATTTAATACCTTAATTATCTATAAGATAATTTATTTCTTTATTAATGACTTAATTAATATTAAACACTACGCCATAGATGACCTTCTGCAACATTTTTGCAAGGTGTTGCTAGCTAAAATGTTGCGACAGCTATAAAATTTTGGCCCTACTGCAACGTTGTATTTTTGGTGTTACCTTAGCCACAAAAATGTGTAGCTCTAGCTAAACAAGTGTAACACGATGCAACATTTTTATATAGTGTTGCCATAGATATATTCTAATTAAAAAAAGGACAAATTTTCAATAGAGGCTGGTTTTTTAAACTATTGGCATAAATATGCTAGTTTTCAAACTATTTGCAAGTTTAGGCCAGTTTTTAAAAAAAATATTACGGGGCGCATCTGTGAAATGCGCCCATACAAAATTACACTGGCGCATCTGTCAAATGCGCCAGTGTAATTACACTAGCATTCTTTTAGTTCTTCGCTATTTAGTGTTGAATGTTTTTTTCAAAAAACTTTTGTCAAATAAGATCCCCTACGAAGGGGGGGTCCAGGGGGGTGGCAACCCCCCAAGGCGGGGGTGCGGGGGCAACGCCCCCGCTACGGGTCCGGGGGCAGCGCCCCGTCCAAAACGGTACGTTTTATTGACTGTTGAATTCAAATTCAACAGCCAATCATTCACTATATAACAGTGCATTCCATCAACGTAAGTGTAACACGATGCAACATTTTTATATAGTGTTGCCATAGATATATTCTAATTAAAAAAATTAAAAAAAAATTTACACCTCAGCGATCCACACCACCATTTAAAACAAAATCTCAACCGTCGATTCACACCATCGATCCACACCTTACCAATTTCCATTTCCCGCTTTACTTTTCTTTCTCATTCCTCTCTGTGTGAAAATTAGGGCACGCGATTTTTCTTTCTCGTTCCTCTCTGTGAAAACTAGGGCACGCGATTCCAGTTGCTTTGATGCTCTGATTGATCGAATCTAGTGTAAGAAACGTTCCTGGTAGCTTGCTCCTTCGTTCTCCTTGATTGATTGCTCGAATTGCTTTGACTTCGTCGTCGGGTGCGATGTGATATTATTTGGTATGTTTTCTGCCTTCTGGTTTACTTGATTATTCTCAATTTTGGTTACACTCGCACGCTTTTGCCGATGATGAATTGGGATTTATTTATAGGCTTTATTTCCTATAATCTCGAGTTTAATCTTTCTGTTGGACTTTGAGAAATCTGGTATGTTGGATTGCGATGATGTATTGGTATGTTGGATTTTGGTCCACTGGCTTGATTTTGCTTTGCCGATGATGAATTGCGATGTGATATTATTTGGTATGTTGGATTTTGGTTCACTGGCTTGTTTTTGATTTCTGATCTGAGCTTGTTAGCTCCTTTCTGCTGCATTTGTTAAACCAGAACTTGAACCTTTGTTAAACTTGTTCACATACCTTTGTACCTTGCTGCATTTGTTAAACCAGAACTTGAAGTATTTGTATTCTGCTGTCCTTTTGAAAACTGCTTCACTTGAAAACTTCTGCATTTTTGAAAATCAGAACTTTGAAAGTGATCTTTGGTTTTATTAAATTGTTGACTAATCTGAACATTGAGTTTTGATTTCCACGATATATATAAACATATGTGTGTTGAGCTTTGTTGGTTTTGCTTGGTCTGGACTGAACTGGTATCATGCTAACCTTGTTCTTTAACATGAACTAATGCTCCAAGTCCTCTGTATATCATATTACTGCCTATGTTTCTCTTGTACATGTCTGATGCATTCACTGTTTTTGCTTGATGGGCTGCCTATGTGTACTGCTGTGTTTCTTGCACTAGCTTGTCTACATTTTGCTGAACCTGGTACTTGTTTGTTTTGTTGGTTGCTTGGCCCTGAGTTGAATCCAGTCGATGACTCGGGTTTGAACTTGTGCCGTGTCCATTTTTTTTGGCTTAGCTACATATCTGGCTGCACTTGAGTATGAACTTGCACTTGAGTAGTTGCACTTGAGTAGTTTCTTGTACCAAGCCTTATGATGCATGTATGTTCATCCATGTACATGCATTTCTTGGTCATGTTATGTTGCTTGCTGTGTTGAGTACTACTTTGTGCACTTGGCTTCTCCTTTGTGCATTTTTGCCTGAACTGTTGCTTGCTGTCTTCCATACTGTCTTGTATCCTTGTGTTGCATTCATGTTTGGCTTATGCACTTGTGAACAGCTGACTTGTGCATTCACAGGTTGTCCGTGCAAATATTTGGTCCCTGTCAGAAAAAAATATGAAAAGAAACAACCCAAATACCTGAGGCAAATAATATAACAAAAATATTTTCATTTTCTGTTCGAGTTAAATACTATTTTCCCGACTACTGCTTTTGAATTATATGTGACAGGTATTGAAGACTGGACAGCTGAATACAAGCTTGAAGACAGAGTCAAATCAAATGTGCATGAGCTTGAAGACTGGACCCGCTACTCGGCTCGCCTTCGGCTCGGCACTCGGCTCGTCATATATTTGTCAGTGTCGATGTCTGTATAAATTGAAATTGCATATGTAATGAGTGAACTGAGTGATGTAGCGAGGAATATCTGTATATGTGAATATCAGTGTTATATATCATTGAATTGTAAAATAGTGGAGTCGGGAAATTGTACTATTTCACATGTTGAAATAAAATATTATTTAAATAAATTACTGTTTGAATATCAAATTCTGTGCAATAGCATTTTATTAAATAAATATTTATTTCTATTAAAAAAAACAAATATGCTCTACATTGTGGGCCCCACAAATTCAGAAAGTTAATATCTATAGCAACATTTTGGAATGTTGCTACAGACACCTATGGATGTTGCTATAGACCCAAATAGGGTTCTATTGCAACAATATTACTTATGTTGCCTTAGATAGTAAAAACGTTGCCTTTGAGGTCTAAGGCAACGGCAAAAATTGCATCACCCCAAAGGTGTTGCCATAGACCTATGGCAACATTTTTTGGGCCCGACCCAACATTTTTTTTGTGTTGCAGAAGGCCATTTATGGCGTAGTGAAAGTGTAGAACATTACGCTTTTGAATTTAAATTTAAATTACATTTTGAATTTAAGATTCAAAATGATTTATCTTTTAAAACTTTAACCAAATTTAAATATAATTATAAAACTCTTAAACAATGTAAGGTATATTGTTTACTTATACATGAAGCTTATATAAGAAAAGTTTTAAATTATATTACTTAATTTTTTTTTAAATTAAGCTATTAATCATTTAACTTGCAAATTCAAGTTATAAACAAATCATATACTTTCATTCAAAAACCCTTTTATAAAAAGAAGTTTATCAAAATTCAAGTGTAAACATTTGTTTGAAAACAAATCTACTTTTTTTAAAACTATTTAATATAAACTTGCTAAAAACACTTTCAGATTTAAAACTGATTTTAAATTCCAGATTTTAATTCAAGAAAACTTGAATCCATATTTTAACTTTGATTTAAACATGATTTTAATCTTTGTTTAAAAACCTTGATTTAAAACTTTTGATATAAAATCCAAATTTCAATTTTAAAAATTAAAAACAGCGACGCGTTTTTATCAAAAACCTATAACCAAACTAATACTCGAGAAATCCCTAAATTGCTTCGATTCAAACTCGTATCTACTTCGATTAAATACTCGAATCACCCGAGTAAAACACACGAGAGCTGCTTCCACCCAAACCCAAAGTTCACCAGGATATCAAAGTGCACGGTGCACATGTACATCACCGTCGCTTGCTTCCAGCCGCCGCCTCGTCACCGAGCAAGTCAACGTTCACCCTCGTGTCCATCTCAGCACATCAGAATCCCCGTTTTCAACTCAAATTCGAATTCGAGTAAAACTCAAAACTTGGAACACGAGCAGGAACAACGCCCTATCCTGTCAACGCGCCGTTCACCAAACCTCGGCCACCGAAATTCGTGCAACTCCGGTCACGCGATCGCCAACTTCACCTCCTCCATCACCCATGGTCGCGTGCAACTCGATGCACGAGAGAAGCCACGTCAATCGATTCCCTGACCACTAAAAAAATTAGGTTTACAAACTTAAACCTTGCGCCGCCGCCACCTCGGCCATCTGCACCCCCATCCACCATTTTTCCTGCAACCACCGTATACTCCTCCATCTCCACACAAAACCCCGACCCTCCTCCTCAACGTATTCGCCAGAATTTCCCCAAACAATGAAATTCGAACAAAACCCAACCCCTCTTGAATTCGTTATCTAAAAATTCCAATTCTTGCCTTAAAAATCAAGTCAAGGTATAAGAATTCAAATTATATATTTGAATTTGAGAATTAAGACATTTGAATTTTCTGTACATATGATGATGTTTCTCAGTTCTTGGCTTTTCCAGAGCCTCCAACAGGTTATTTTATCTTGATTTTATTTTTAAAACTTAGTTCAAAATTAAACAGACAAAATTGGTTTAACCTGAAGGCCAAATATCAAGTAGATCGTGAAGCAATGATTTTTGAAATCAAAATTTTGTGTTCAGAGTCATAACAGTGAGCCTGTATAAACACTTCCAACTCTCAATTTCACTCAGAGGATCCATATGTATAAACAAGCTTACTCACAGATATACCTATATATATATATAAGCAACAGTTTTATACTTTAAAATATCTAAAAAGAATAAGTTACTCACCAGAGATTGAAGCAGAGAAGAACAGAGGCTATGTTTTGAAAACGTGGAACAAATTTTAAATCTGGAATTTGATTCTTTCAGATTGATTTGTTATTTGATTTCCTGATCCTTGTAATTGAAGCTTGAATTGATCTACTGATCAAAGTTGAATCTGTGTTCTTGAATTAGTTGCTTCAGATTTGAAAATTCCTTTTTTTTTATCTGTGTTTAGATTTTTCTAGTTTCTCTTTGTTTTGTTTCAGTTTTGATGAACGAAATGGAATAGGATGAAGAGCTTGATATATATATATATAAGAAAGCTTATAGGGTATATTATTATTTGTACAATACAAGTATAATATTTCTTTTATTATGCTCAGAGACTTCTTCTTTTTTTATATGGAGGCTGATATAAAGGAGATGTGTACAGGTTAAATATATTGTTTTGTATAATAGGCATGGCTTGGTATGCTTGCATTAAATGCATGAAGCATGTTACATTAATTACTTTGGTATTTCATTTGCAAGCTACTCTTCCATATCAAATTTGATTTGTTTACCCTTATGCAGGCTGATGTATATTTTTGTATGTGTTGAGAAGACTTTGTGGTGGATTTTTACTTAATTTTTTTCGCCATGTTGCTTTTAAACTTAATGTATATTTTGTTTGTACTTGCCATTCTACTCACAGGCTACATTCTTATCATTTATTTGCTTGCACGTGAATGTATTGCTTTTATTTTGCAAGCCAAAGATATTTATATTTTGTTGTCTGGTTACATACTTTTGCTTTGTTTTGTCTTTGTCTTGCTTATATACTTGAGTATATTTATTTCTTTTGTTATATCACTTTATAATGTAAACAAATTTCTATTTAAATTATGCTGTTAAATTTTAGTTAATGTGTTTACTTACTATTTTATAGTCTGTCTCATTTGTTTACTTACTATTTTACAAAACTATAAAATTTATCTCATATATATATTTTAATTTCTATTTTGTAATCTTGAATATTTTATTTTCAACTTAAATACTTGAGTGTATTTTTATTTGTTTGAATCTTAACTAGGTGTATTTATTTTTTTCTTTTGTTTCTTGTATTGTATTAATTTGTTAAACTTGTTAAATATGAATAAATTTCTATTTTTATATTACTATAAATTATTTGAGATGTTTATATTTTTATTTAAAGACTTCATAATTTAATTTACAAATCAATTTATCAATAAATTTCACCATTTTAAATCAACATTTAATTTAATTATCAATTTAAAATTTATAAAAATCCGGGATCGTTACACCTTTGAATTCTGGAATCTCTGTTTTCATCCCCGACTCCCATCGACGATCATCTTCTACATCCCGATATTGATTTCGTACTTGGTCTCGATCTCGATAATGAACACTACCTCTATCACCATCTTCATCATAATCAAATGTACTTCGATATCGATCTCGACCATCAACATTTCCACGATCACACATATCTCTTCTACTATGTCTTTTAGCATCACGATATGGCTCATCTCCAAACTCACGTGGAGTTCTTCTCTCTTCATTTCTATACTCATGGTATTCTCGTCTCATTGAAACTGATGATTCTCTTCTTTCTCGACAAGATTGTGGTGACACCCTCCTCGCTTCCGCAACCGATGGCGAAACTCTGTTTCCTCCATGGTTCGAGATTGGTGACCTTCTCCTTTGACTTTGATTCATGTCATTCATCAATTTCTCTAACTTCCCAATACCTTCATCAAATTTTTCATTAATACGTTGTTCCATTTGCTCAGCTTCTTGTCTTCCATACACATCTTCAACATTTTGAAATCGATTAGCACGTCTCGGCGGCATTGTCGAATCTTTAACAAATCCAAACACACACTTTAACTAGCACAACTTCCATAACTCTCGGCCTGCACTTACTCTCGGCCTGCACTTAGCTTGGCTCGGCTTTGATCAAACTTATCAACAAACAATCTCCAATACTTCAACACTTCAACTTGTCTCCCAATAGGCTCGGCTTAGCTATGATTGGCTAAATCTAGCTCTGATACCAATTTGACGCAGCGGAACTACCAAAAATGGATGAAACAATGAAAAGTTGAATCGATGGATTGAAAATACCCAAGTGCCCAAATCCGTTAATCTCAAGAGATACCGGATTCTAGCTATCTCCAACAAGTTGATCACGCACGATACCGTGTTAAAAGATCTACGATTCTTCTACGTTGATCTCGCGCACGAGGTTCCGTGAATCGGCTTCGAATCCGTTGATTCGAGCGCACTCGAATAACCGAAATTGGAGAAAGGAGATAACACTCAACTTTCAATTTTAAAGAGGCACAAAGCACTCAAACAAAAGTTTATTCAAAATCAACCGACCTTACAAATGACATCACCCCGCTATTTATAGAGTTTTACAACACAACACACATCACAGCTAACCTAACATATGACCGACCTAACTCACACGACCCAAGTACAACGAGCTAACATATTACAACACGACCTACGACTTATCATTACAACATACAAACGGCTTATATCAACATATGACCTACAGATAGAACACACGCGACCTACGACTTAAGCAGAGCACTGCATCAGGAAGCTTCAGCGACTTAAAGAGATCGGCGACTTAAGCATATTAGCGACATAAGAGAACTGCGGCATAGGATGGTAGCATGGCTTCAACGACATAAGATCTTGGACGACACAAGAGATAGCGACCTATTGGAGGTTCGCGACCTAAGAATACACGACATAGAGTGAGCGACTTAAAGGAGCGGCTTAAAGAAGACATGGTAGCGACATATGAAGGCAGCGACATAAGGTCCTTGCGCCCTAAGTTTCAACATCAGGTGAGCGACTTAAGGTCGAACGACCTAAGAACAAAATCTGTTCTCATTATGTGCCGTAGGTTAGGTCGTGATTCCTTAGGTCGTTCCCGACTTAAGATTTGTTCGCGACCTAAGCTTGTGCGACCTAAGGATATGCGCGTTGGGTCGCTTGTAATGCTAGGTCGTTCGTTAGGTCGCTCGCGACTTAAGGTGATAACTCGCTGGCGACTGTAGACGGACGACTTAGGCGCTGCATCAATAACATACTGCTGCAATACCACTTTTCTACCTCTCCAGTAACCATCCTACCATACCATACCACAACCAAAGTCGACCGTTAAGCTCACCAACATCCCATGATGCCTAAATCACCAGCCTCGACCTGAAAACAAACCACCGCTTCAATCACATCACCTCCTCCAGTCCCCAAAAACATAACCGCACCGAGTACATCTACCATTTTCATCCCCTTCGACCACTGCCTAGAACCCAAACTGACATACCACTTATACCACCTGAACTGCCTTAACTCAAATACCATCGACCAAAGAAAAAAAAACATATAAATTCCCCAATTGAAACATACCGAGAACCATTTCACAACTTCAACTGCCACCAGTAGCATCGCGACTTCGGTAAGCACTCAAAACCAAAACCGCCTCACCCAAATCGCCATACTTCAAAGTGAACTGCAACCCATATCAACCACCCCGATCTCCAACCGGCAAGTCGCGAACGATTCGCAAGCACCGCAACTCCATCTATCGCATTCGAACAATCCGCGACCTTCATCAACCACAGACCTATCACAGACATCGCTGCCTTCCATCAACTTCGACCTACGACCTGCCTACCACAAGCTTCTGTGACACCACTCCTCGAATCGACAATCACCGCAACCATCAGACTGTCCACCTCCGCGAACATCCACTTAAGCCACAATTACTTGAATTGCGTGGTGAAAGCGTGATTTCGATTTCGAATTGAAACTCAATTTTGGGAATTGGAATTTAGACAGAATTTTGTAAAGTGGAATCTGATTTTATAAATTGAGACAGCGAAGCGAATTATATGATAAGAAGTTGTTGATTTTCGTATAAAAAAAACAGAGAGATAGCAAGGTGTGGGCTTTGGGTTTTATTGGGCTGGGTTAGTTAACAGTTGAGTGCAGCTTTGGATATAAATTGTTAGTCTTTGTTTTGGGAGTTTGGGTGAATTACTTTAGGGTGTGTGCATATTTTAACTTTGGTTTCTAGAGTTCTTCTTATAAAAAAAATTATTTGTTCTGATTTTCTTTTGTTTACAAATTCAACAGGTATTATATTCCTTTGTGTTATTTTTAATTTTCCCTTTGTGTTTACAAATTTCTTTTGTTTGGAGTTTAGTTTTGCTATATTTATTTCTTCTTCTTCTTTTTTTTAAAAAAAAACTCTGTGTGTGCAATATATATCTTGTTTTTATTTCAAGTTGCCAAAGCAGAATTTCAGAAGGAGTAGAATTGCTGCCAAAAATAAATTGTCTGCTTATAAAAAAAAATTGCACTTTTACCTATTGTTTTATTTGCCTTGCGTTATTATTTGCTTGCATTTAAAAAAATAAAAATTCAAAAACAAAAACAAAAATCCATTAGTAGTTGCATTGTTAATACACGTTTAATCTCCGCTTTGCATCTCATTTTAGATTTTTGTTAATAATAACTGTTAGATATTGATAACACTTAATTGTGTATTGACAAGTTGTCTTCTCTGAACAATTTATTTTCCTGGTGTCTAGGCTACGGCAGAGCAATAATCAGTTATAAATATCACGGTGATTCGTAAATATTATAGTGGTTGTCCTTCTGAAGGTACTTAAACCTTCGGCTGCAATGCTACGGTGATTCGTGGTGCACCGATAACCCATGCCCGTTACCTGACTGAGAACTATCTTGTTGATTTAAGACAAAGTGTGGTTATACAATTTTGAGTTAACTTAGGATAAATCATTTATAATTAACCCTTGCATTCATTTAGTTGCATTAGTTCATGCATATTTAAAAAAAACAAAAAATTCAAAATCCAAAACTAAAAAAAATTGTAAATATTTCTTAACTTAGTTTTTTTCCTTTTCCTTTGCCAAAAAAATCTTTTCAAAAAAAATTTGAAATATAAAAAAAACAAAAATCAATTTTCCATTTTGAAAAATAAATTTTATTTGTAAATATTTTTCCCTTATAAAAAGACAAAAAATTGGAATTGTCCGAGTTTCCCCATTTACGTGGATTTTACATTAGT